>LR989956.1:0-10000000 GCA_905147015.1 Laspeyria flexula | reverse complement strand
TCCTTTCTCCTTAATCCTGTTAACTAATTTCTTTAGAGACGGAGAATTGATTTGAATTAATCGTATGGGGTTTGGATGAAATAAGAAGGTATATGTGAACTTACAAAAAATAACAATAGGTAAAGTAAGAAGAGAACACAAGTTCGTTATATCTGCAAGCATAAATTCTTGATAATTTTCTTTGAAAATCTTTGCGTTATTTATTAAAAATAAATGAACAGTGATTATCCTCGTCTGAAACTTTTCTTTTTACTTAAGCGGGACTACGCTACTAACTTAATTTAAAAAGTTTTCAGTCAAAATTCTGTATAATCAGCGCCTCACCCTTCTCTAAATAATTCAGTGTATCGTAGTGTCATGATTAATTAATATTTTGCAAAGAAAGCCTATTAATTTTGCTACACTACATTCAAAACGTGAACCTTCTTATTAAAGTAGATAGTACCTGCTCTGAGGCCAATATCATTAATAAGGTAACACGCATCCTTACAAACCCTTTTATGATATCTAATCCCACTATAAAGCACATAATGAACTGACTCCTGGAGCTATATCAATATATTATGAGAATATTCTTGCTTAACGTTACGTTGAAGGCCATTTTCATAAAGGATTAAGAAAAATAAGGTAGAATAAAGCTTTGGAGGTTTTATGAGCTTGGTGGAGCGTAGCGTACATCAAATACAAATTCTATTTTCCGGCACTTCTCTGGTATGCTTAGTGAAGTAATCTCATAGGATGAGAAGTAACATTTAGGTACTTTAACCTTTATATTTACGAAGTAACCTTCTTTTTTTATTTTCTTGTACGCTGAAAATATTAAATGGATTGAATAACTACCAACATTGATAGTAGAAGAAAGCTACTGTAGGAAATAGGTAACTACATAAATTTCCTCTAACATTTAGGATAAAAGTTAATCTTTACACAAATCTACTAGGTACTGGACGATTCAACGTACCTAAGTAAATATATAAATAATGAACTGTGGCGACGCCGGCGCGACACAAGTTCCTACTTCATTTGAATAAATTAATCACAATAAAATTAAACATAGATGTCTGTACCTTATGTGATTTATAACATCGTAGCAATATAATTATATGGCATAAACGGCATCAATTGAAATGTACGCGCCAGTGTAATCGTGAAGGCTGACGACATTGCATATTCCGTGCATGCTCTAGACATTGGCGTCTCAACGCGCTTTTGCATCAAAAATAGCTACTGAAGACGCGCTAAAACGTAAGTTTACGCGGCTTACCGGCCGCTGCGGGCGTGCGTCTCGTTCTGTACACATTTAATAAACGAACAGAAAACGTGTGTGTGGTATTCGTGCAGTGTTATCGTTACTTATCAATAATAAATCAAAAATTATATTATGTTTTGGTGTCGAAGCCATCGGTAGGCGTCAACGAACTATCGCTTGAAGATCTTCCATCTTTGGCAGCGGAAGTAGCGGCGGATGTCCCGGCAATGGGTGAGCGGTGGCATATGAATGCCTAACAACAATACTCGCAGCTTCGTTCCCATATTTTCTATGCGATCCGTGTCCCTGCCGAAAGTTTGTCAACCTTTATTTTTTGTTTGTGTTCGCATATAGCTCCGTATACTTAGATTTATAAAATCCTCTTGTCCCTGCTAACCTTCGACTAATGCTTCACTGTAGACTATAAATTTGATTTATAAGTAAGAAGCTGACGAGGGTTTACGTGCTCTGTGTTCATTTTGTGAACGTAATATTATTTGTCTTATAAAGTTAACGAAATTGGGAAAGATTCTCTCTAAGTTAAGCCAAGAATCGTACAATAATGGGAATCTATAAAAAATCTAATTACCTAGGTACTCTGTAATGTAGACACACTTCATTCTTATCGGGAAAAACGAATTGAAAACTATTAAAACTAAATAAATGGATTAATTAAGTACCTACTTCGTTTTATTAGTCGCTGCTCTCAATTCGTGACTTGAAAATTAGAGAATTTTACAGTCATCATTGAGCATAGAGCCGCGTAGATAATAATTAGATGACCTTACATATTGAGTCTAATGAAGGTATCCTTGCGGTATGTAGTAAAATGATCAGCCTACTGAACGTAGTATCAACAATCGTGTGACATTGGCACATAGAGGTACTGTTAGCTGTGCCAAATGTACCTCTCTACGGGCACAAAGTTACGAAGAGCACCGTACAATATTCAAAGAAGGTATCAATTATAACTTTATTATTCATTGTATGTTGCCGAGAGGACTTTAACGAGCTGTAACGATCCACCTTCAAAAATAAGCTAATTTATATTTATAGTGTGCGCAATCTGTTTATCTATTTGTGTTTATTATAATAGCAGGTAGATGCTGTAAAAATTAATACGACGAACTACTGAACGAACGGGTTATTCACTGAATGAATGGTGAACGATTTTATGTGTTCATTTTATTTCTCTCTAAAATACAGTCGATAAATAGTTATGTGAAGACTACCTACTATAATATGACCCTGTAACTCATATACTCTATGGGTTACCACTAATATGAAATATCTATAAAACATATTGTAAGAATGGTTTTATGTAGCTAGATATTTCATCAATATAGACCTAATACATAACTCTAATCTATTCACTATGCGTGTACCTTCATAAGAATAAAACTAATAACTTCAATAGCAATGTCAATTGCGGTGATTAGGAACCTTTCATAATTAGCACTATAGCAATTATTTGCGTAAAATGCTCTGAATTCAGTTTACCAGTGTTGTGAAAATATAAGTAGATCGATTGAAAATACAAATAAATGTTAGCAATCAAACTCGTTTAGCACAAAATATACAAGTAGTTTCATTTCAGCACACTTATTATAAATGCTTACACATATCTATAACTAATATACATAGATTTTTTTATGTAATCGACGTTTATTGTAATGATTCAAGATCGCTAGCTAGTTTGCCATAAGGTACACTGTCGCATGGCGTCATAATTTTAAGAATCTACGCAATAATACATAATAAAATTATGTATAAGCTTGTAGTTTTCTTTCCCTTCGCCTTAGGCTCAATACAGTAATTTAGAGGAAATATAAAAAATATTAATGTAAATTCTGAAATCATCGACCAATGTTAAGACCTATCTCAAATGTATGGTTCCATTTAAATAAGTCCCATACATTTCAAATGCTGAATTTAAAAAAAAAAAAATTTGAACTGTTTATTTCTTATATATAATACATTTTTTTACTTATTACAGTAACTCTTAATCTATAATAAGATTCTTAGAGCTATGATCATTTATTATTTCTAATTAAAACATTCACACAGCCAACTTCAAATAATGTTTTTTTAGCATCCTCCCCACTGCAATTTTGCTACCCATCCCAATCCTGTTTACAAGAGAGCTTGGCAACCCATTCAATATATTAGGTAGAATGCAATGATTCCATGAATGAAAACCAGGTATTGGTAACACACGATCATGTGCTGTATTTAGAAATTTAGTTGCTTTTGCCAGTTTTAGGCTGTTTCATAACAGATAATCTTAGATAGCTTATCAGACACTTAACTAGTGGTTAAACAGACCCTTACCTAATCTGAAAAGAAGATTTTTACGTCTTATTACACGGTACGACCCTTTCATAAATCCATCTAACTAATCAAATAGAATCTTTTTAGAAAATCCTAACGGAACTTCGAGTTATTTTTAGTAACGATGGGCGATGGTCCCGGCTCTCGATGTAATTAATTTGAAATCCGACTCAATGTATAATATCTGTTCATAATTCACAATAAACGTCATGTCTAAATCGAAAATAACAATTTATTACTTATTTTCTTAGTTTTATATCGCAGCACTTTTCCATGTTTATGGTGTTAACGCGGTCTAATAAAAATATAGGTTACGTAGTGTTAGTTGATGTTCTAAATCATGTGTGTGTCTGCGCCTGCGCTGCGGTACGTTTTGTGAGACAGGTTGGTCGATGAACTTTCTGTTACAGTTTATAGAGCACGGACTTCATCATCCAACGTCTGGTTTTCATCATATCATATTGTTTAGAACAGCTTCCGTGAATCTGGTGCGTATTCTACTGGGTCAAAACGATTCGGTTTTTAAAATAGAGTTATAGGTTGTATAGTATAGTAATACCAAAAAGCATTGTTTCACAATAATTATTTGCTTTTTGGTTTTTAGTTATTAGTTAACTTTTATACGTAACATGAAATCAACAAACATACTGCTGCACTCAGAGACGTCAATTAGCAGTAATCTGTCATTAACACATTTTTTTCATTGAATAATCGTCTTTAGACGTATCGACTTAAGTATTACACGTTTTTACTATATAAACTTTAAAGTTAAGTAATGTCTCTGAGTATGAGTACGGCAGTTATTCTTATCAATTCTCCAAACATAAGTCATAACTATCACAAATAATGTGTTATTTTTAATAGAGAATTATTCAATGAAAAGATTGATGAGTGTTGAAGAACCGTAACCGTATTTCGCAATAAATTGTAATTGAATTGAAAAATAAAAAAATTGACAACTTTTTTTTGGATAGGTACCTAAGTATGATTTAAATTGATCTACCTACTACTGTGAGAGTTAGAGTAGAGATTTTTTTTATTCTGAAATTCACAGATACATAATATTGTTTTTACAGATATTAAATTTATTACCAAAATTTACAACTACTTTACGTACTACTTACATACTTAATAAAAATTGAAATTAAAAAAAATAATTTTAAAATGTTTTCTCATGCACTACACACCGACATAATAATATTCAACTTTTGAACTTGCTTCTTCATCTCGCAGATGGATGATGCTGGTGCGTTCTAGTACGCGATTCATGGCTAATAACAAGATAACACAGAAAAAAATCGCTCGGATATTACAGATGTCGCGGATGATACGGAAGATGTGATGCGACTGAGCGATGCGCAAAGTTTAAGCAACTAACTAAGATTTTAAAAGTAGTCGTAAAGCAATTAAATTTAAAACAAATGGTTTTTTTTAAAAAAAAAAAGATTTTGTCCTAACATAATATGTCTCATTGGACAACGATTTCAGCTTGCAAACAAAAACGTTTCAAAAGGGATGTCTAAACTATGTCGATAGTAATTACATATGTATCTGTGATTATACAAAGTCAAAGATTAATAAAAATGTTAAAAATATCAAGATAATCTACAGAGAAACGATAGCATTTTTATCTACCATAGATATTTTTACTTTTAATAGGCTACTAAGTACCTACTACATAATAATAATTCCTCACCTATCAATACGATTCTACAGGTATATTATCCATTGTGGTTGGGTGCATCTCATAATAAACCTTCTATTATTTTCACTCTGTTACTTAGAAAAGTAGTAAAACGGAAGGTTATGGCCACGTTAGCGAGTATAATCATTATCAAATTAATGACCAATGAAACGATTTAATAGTATTGTGTATTTCTCTGCTAATATAATTGCTGAGAGTAATAAAATGTTTGACGCCTAAAGAGTAATCTATATAAAATATTATATAAATACCTAGCTTAATAAAAATAATCCTTCTTATTCAGAGATTCAGATATTATGAATGCTAGACTAGTAAAGTAAGTTCTTTATAGTTTTTAAAGTTGTCATGGTCATTAAACTTCATCATTTCAGCCTATTGCAGTCCACTGCTGAACATAGGCCTCTCCTAACACGCACCAAAACACTCGGTCCTGAAGGACCGAGTGTTTCACCTTCCGCATCATAGTCATCATAGTACGATCCAGTGACCGTTTTTATAAAGTATAAAAATATTATTATAAAGCTGATAAGTTTGTTTGGTTGAACGCTAGGATCTTAGGAACTGCTGGTCCGATTTGAAAAATAATTTTAGTATTGGATAGCCAATTTATTGAACATCACGCTACGTCATAATATGCCCCGAAGCTCAGTTTGCCTCTTGGCATAGGCCAATATTAAATTGGGTTAGCTATTTAGGACTTACAGAATAGAATGAATAGCACTTTTGTACATAATAAAACTGTAACTTTTTGATTTCTTAAATATATAAAAAAAATAACAGTTAATTTTAAAAATTCTATTTATATTTTTAACTTAATTTTCCTGCTTCATTTGAAGATTGTTTGAATAACTTTATGAACTCAGTCGATTTTTCGTCGACGTGGCGCAGCGGCATTCCATAAAGTAGGTTAAGTAATTTCATCCTATCAAACATTTGAGGAAATTGGAAATACTTACAGATGAATTGTGGAAAAAAAAATTGTTAGTTAACTGTGAATTACAATTAAGTACTTAATATTTGTATTGTGCAGTGTAGCGATCCTCCTTAGTGTAATTTTGATATCGAAGTCATCTTCACAATACTGGCCTAACTGTGAGCTGTGACTAGCAGTCAAGTCAGCTGGTAATTTGACTGTACCCGCTACGGCACGGGTCACCTTCAGGTGACCGCCTAGCTACACTAACATCGCCGTGCCGAGTGACGTGAGTTCGATTCCTACACGAGCCTAATATTTAGGTGATTGAGTTTATTCATAGATATTTGTTTCAAGTCTGGGTGTGCTTTGTGTCCGGTATTTGTATGTATTTGAAAAGTTCTCCGCGGCCCAGAGCTTGTTTCCTTTCGAGAGCAGGATTTGACCTTAAGAAATATACATACAAACATTGCAAGGTAAACTAAAAAAAAAAAAACTTGTAAGTATGACCACCAGACCAGCATCGATTTACTTTAAAATTACGTACGAAAATAATGGAATGCGATACCATTGACGACACGAGCCTATCCCTAAAGCGAATATTGAAAGCGTAATACTCTAACCAAATTCAGTTATCAGATTTCAATAGAGTGATCGGATACGCTACATGTGATGTTGATTTAAGACAGCTAAGTAGGTACGCGTCTACACTAAATTGATTCAAGAGGAACGGAAACAACCAATTGTATGTCAGTCGTCAGACGACGGGTGTATGAGACGTGGTATGGTACCCATACATATGACATTATTATAAACAAATTTATGATTGTTAGAACTTAGTATCCATAGAGTTTGACTGGCCTGTTGGTCTAGTGGTTAGTGACCCTGACTGCTAAGCCGGAGGTCGTGGGTTCAATCCCCACCCAGGACAAATCTTTGTGTGATGAGCATAAAGTTTTGTTCTGTGTCTGGGTGTAATTTATCTTTAATATGTATGTATTTACAAAAAAATATATGTATTTACACTACCTAAATACATTTTTTTTGTCACTTGTTTAGTACCCATAACACAAGCAAATATAATTGCTTACTTTGGGACTAGATGGCGCTGTGTGAATGTGGTAGAATATTATATTATTATATAGTTAGTGACCAAATCTATACTAATATTTATTATTTATAAAGCTGAAGAGTTTGTTTGTTTGGTTGAACGCGCTAACCTCAGGAACTACTGGTCCGATTGAAAAAAATAATTTAGTGATAGATAACCTATTTAATGAGTAAAGCTATAGGCCATTTTAATATCACGCTTCAGCCAATTGGAGCTAAGCATTGGCCAATCAAAGAACGACGGGAGCGAAACGAAATGTTTGTGACAGCCAGTCTCTACAGCAGATATCTCTAGGAATAATCTTTAGGCTTAAATAAAAGCTAAGAAAATATTTATAAAATGTTACATAAATTAATAGTAGGTGTGAGATAGAGACCATAAACCTTTTATGTAAACTCATTACTTTGACCTCTATGGAGTTTTCACTATATTATTTTATGACAGAAACTATTTTGAATCTGTTTATTATAGTTATAATTTTAATGGTGTTGCCATAATGTTTATTTTAGACTATACACAGAGTGCATTAAATTTTGTCACATTAAAAATTAACGACGAACATAGATGGTAGAAATACTGGCTTTATCTAGAACCAATATTTTATTATTTTCCAATATTTTATTAAGTTCTAGTTCAATGCTTTCATAATATTTAAAAAATGTATTGTAGAGTTGCAAATACTTTTACTAAAAAAAAGTTTTTTGAATACACCATTTTACCTTAACTTTCTTTATTTGAATATCAGCTACCTACGCACTGGCCATTAAAAAGCGTTTTTACTGAGTTTGCTTAATGAGACCGTCGTTTAGCAGATAATTTTATCGTATTTTGTTGGAAAGTTTAACTCAATATTAACAATTAAGATAAATAGAATTTGGCTTTACAGAGATAGGATGTTCCTTTGAATATGCTGAATCATACTTGATGAAATAAATGAATTATAATTAGCTGAATATTTTATAACAACGTAAATGCCGTTGAGAAGAAGATATCGGAAAACTGGTAGTGATGCTAGTGATCCTAAGGACAATGCCAAAGAAGGCAGAAGAAAAGCACATGACTTTTTAACGACATAGCATGCGGGCGAAGCGCGTGGTAAAAAAGTTAGTATGATATACGGGTTACGAAGCCATAGGTACATGAACAAACGAAGAAGTAAGAACTGATAAATGTAATGTGTGTGTGTGTGTCTGTGTGTGATGAATGAATACGATAGATTTTAGTATTACATATGTGTAGGTAGTGCACCAAGCGACAAGCGACGATCTGTAACAATTTTCCCCAGTTGACAGATCAGCGTGGGACGAAGCATAGGTGCTTGTTATATCACATACTCTATTTATGTATTGTTTGTATGTTATCTAGGTCACTGCAGTACTTACGTTATTGTTAAATCTGAGTGACATGTACTTAGTTCTGGTTGCTTTTGACGTGATTTATACATACATATGTACCTGCTGAAGAGATTAAACATACCTGCCAACAAGTAAATAATTAAAAAAATTATAATAACCCGACTGCAAAAAACACATAAGCAACGCTCTAAAAAGACAGAAAAATGGTTGTAATTATTATTCTTGATTAAATTTAAATACATAACATAGGTATGTATATGTTATATCTCCATTTGATTTTCTTTATTTTGATACCCTACTCGATACGTTTGGTTAAAAAAAAATGTTATTAATTACAATTTGGCGCCAAAAGTGGTGGACTTTATGTTTTTTTTTAAAAATTAATATTTAATTTGCAACTGAGATGGAGCTATGGGAGGACGTCTATTACACGTCAGGCCAACTGCCTGCTCGATCAGTCTTCAAACACTTTTCTATGTTTTTGTTCATGATGACAAATTTACTAGTCTATTTAACATGCACGAGTCGAATGTAAAGCGGTCAATAATCTGAATAACACAGCACCAAGAAGATTCAACAGTTTAGTAATACAGAGCAAATGTTTGGAAACTGTTCGCGCGCTAGAACTTTGCTGATTGTACAATAAATGATACGTTTGTTTTCAGGCAAATGTGGCAGATAGCATTATTCAATTATTCAATGATCAATACTCGTTTGTGAATCGTTTATAATATCGAAATAGTTTCAGTTAGCTCGAGCCTTTTCATAACAATATGATCACGATTAAATTACATGCGGCTCAACTCACATATAGGTAACCCAGATTTGAGTTGAGCTACTACTAGTATTAATTTATATATAGGCACTATCTAGTTTCCAGCTTAACACTTATCCGATAAAAATGGTTTTTGCTCTCGCAAAACGCTCTTTTTTACTCACTTTTCCAATAAACCGAGGTTTAGCATTTTCCACGCGAAAATAATTTAGCCTATGTATACCATTTTTGTTCCAGCTTGTTTATTTTTAATCTCCGGCCGGTTGCGATGAAAATCGGGGTGTTATAATTATTTTAAAGCTTGCTTAATCGACAGATCTCTTCATTGTTTTATGGAAAGTGTTTATTTCGTGAAGTCTTTGTTATAAGCTTACTACGCTATGGTCCGGTTGCAACGTCATAGGACGACCGATTTAGGTGAACCGGGTACGTTAATATTGGACCATAACAAGCGTTCATTTAACACTAGCACAATGTCACTTCTTGAAAACAAGGTCCTTTTGATGAACAAAAATTATTTCTCAAGGAGCTCTGGCATTCTAGTTATCAGTACAAACATACTACTATAAGATAGTGTTACTGAATTCTGTAAAATGGAGATAGTTTCTTAGTCCAACTGTACTAGTGTGGATCGATAATCAAATTGATAAAATCGACTTCTCACATTCAAGGTTTACAACAGGTATCTTTTGTGAAAAACTAAAAATAAATAATCAAAAATTCACATAATCCTCATAAAAATGTATAAATCTTGTTACAAACTTTAGGGCCAAGTAAGATACATTATATTTTGAAATAGGTACGTAATTAATTAGAATTATCGTGTTTTTGACGGACGCTGGACCAAGGAAGCCACAGAATGGTGGCCTAGAGAAGCTATCGGGCCAGTGGGGAGACCACCGGCTCGATGGTCAGACGATATCGTCAAGATCTGGTACAGCACCGTGCGAAGTGCTGTAGAGAAGAGGCCTATACCCAGCAGTGGGTGGATGTGGGCTGATGATGATGAAGATGATCGTGTTTTATCTTTCCGAGTCTTGATCGAGATTAAATTTTTTAAGGAAAGAAAACAGAATTTCATTGCAAATCACCCAATTACAGTCTCTTAAAATAAAGAAAACGTATGTATGTTAATACTAATAATCGTGGTACGGTGACTAATGAGGGATTTTAATCACATCGTACAGTTTCAGAGCGATGAGTATGCGCTTCTTAAAAATAAACTGGTTCGCATTCCGCGAATATACTTGTACCTCGGATTCTGAACTTCGCTTAATACATACTTTCAACAGGCATTTTTATGAAATGTTAGCGACTTTTTCAGGTACTTAACTGCGCTGCTTTAAATTTCGATTTGATACGATCAATACATTTATTTTATTCTATTATTTAGTTAATATATAATCTGTGTATGTAGATATTAAAACAAAATATACAAGACAATTGTAAGCTAGTATAAAAATGGTGTCTCTATTTGCTTCAAATGAATTTCCTCTATATATTTGTAGAAGATATAGATGTAAATGTAAGTGGTAGTAACATCTCCATGCCCTCTGTGAATCTGTGCGCCTTGCGCTTGCGCTACAGAGTGAGCTTTGTTTTACAGCAGATGCAAGTAAACACAGCGACCCGACATCTGGCGTATTTTTTTTACTTCCATCCACAAAACGGGTCCGATTTCGACATCAGTCGACATAATTATGTGGTTATTGATTTTTTTTTAAATATACGATAAGTATTTTTCACATTTCTTGGTCCACGAACTCGTGTGCAAAATGTTAAACTCTGATATGAAAAGGTTGAACTCTGATATCTACCTACCTTCAACAATCTATAGGTATAATAGCTTGCTAGAATCATAAAAATACTTCAGTGACGTAATCCGGATAAAAGAATACCAGAAAACATTGAAGCGAGTCTAAAAAGCAATTTTTCTTTATACATTGAACGGGTAAAGTTCATACTCAATATTTATTACCACATTAAGTACAATACAAACATATTCTTGCCAACTCAATGTTTACAAACAAACTACGAAATACCGATTACATACATCTGTTTTCCAGCATTCTCCTGTTTTATATATCTAGATACACTCTATTTACTAAACGCGATTAATTCACCAAAATAAACCTTTAATATAATCTGGCCAGTTGTTTACTTACAAATACAACAAAGAATTAATAATAGAATAACGTCATGTTAAGGCAAAACGACAATTTTAGAATTAACGATTTTTACAAATAATATCTACCAGAAACTCAGGCTGAGAGCGTCACTGTCACTACATCTTTGTTTGCATTAAATATAGGAAATATTTTAAATCTACCCCTAAAACACCCTAAATTTAAACAGAAAACCCTTAGGATCTGCACCTGAAACTATTAGGTAATCTGCTTTTCGCATGTAACTTCAACCACGAACTTTTAAAGCTTGTATCACTCCTTTGTGTCCTTCCTTACTAGGGCAGAATAATTTATCTGTAGACTTATTTAGGTCACATAGTAGACAAATTGTCGTATGTTATATTAACAGCTAGCGTAATAACCTCCCACGTCACAGTTCTCATTTTTCGAATGGGCCGACAGACGAGTCGAGATTGAAATTGTAATACGTACGTACAGCGTCATGCACAACTGCCTCTTGACGTTCATTTCAGATTTAGTGACTGGTTTTTGTCGACTGTTTTGTTTACAGCTTTATGCACATGTTATAGATATATTATAACTTGTATTTACGTTCAAGCAAACAACAAAAGCAATAGTTGCCAGTAGGTAGCAATATTGCAATTATTGTAATTTGAAACCATTTTCGTTTCATCTTCATCATCGTCTCAGCCTATTGCATAGGTATATATTTTCGTTTGCGTAGCTCTAAAAGTGATTTTTTTAATGACTTAATATAACGTTTGAAGGGATTTAAAAGATTTTTAACAGCAAGTTACATCTTAAAGTACCAGCACAAGATGGAATATTAAGATGCTTCAGATAAACATATCTGTAGGAACCAACAGCTTTTATTTCGTATTACGAAATGAAATAATATTGAATACATAACTTAGCATGTTTTCGTCAAAAATAATATAGTTTTATACAACAGCAAATAATTCTCGTTTTAATACATATTGAAGTTCTGATTCTTTTATTAGCTTCAAGCATATATTTACTCGAAGTTACTAACAAGGCATGTTTACCTGACAAAATTAAGTACAACTTCCGAACCCTCGTTGCCTTTTTATAGGGTATGTTTCTATTATTAGATGGGGTTATAATTATCGTTGATACAGTGTTAGTACCCTGTACGAGGGGTCTACGTCTACGGTCATGAATGGGATGTGTTTACAAACAGTGACGGCTAGCAACGGGTACGGGGTTTGAAGGCGGACGCAGCACACGCATAAACACTTAAAATTAAAACTGGTGCCACAACTCCCCTTTTCATGAGCCGTGTGTGATGGTGCCACGTATTTCTTATGTGTTAGGATAGTCCTGATTTGTGGGAATTAATTAATGATTGTAAACTGCCACGCTGAAATTGGATTAACATACGAATATCTACCGTATATTAAACGACCAACGAGGCAAACTCACGCAGCAATAGAGGTAGCCTATACTTTAGAGATTGTCTCAATTTCTCGAGGCATTTGTAATTTTTTCAATACCTACAATCTCTAAAGTACAGAGAATATTCACACTAAATTACAATGGCGTGATATTCTATGAAATTTCATAAAATATCGAATTAAATAGTGATTGGATAAAGAGGAGAAAGACAATGTGTAACGATAACGATGTAAAAAGTCGTAGTTAGCAATAGTCAAGCCTTCTTAACAACTAACTTGACTTTAATAAGGATTTTATATAATCGTTGCCTGAAGCTAGGTACTAGGCAAAAGAATACTTTGTAATTGTAAAGTCTTTTGGGGTCCCCGTTTTATTTGGGTTTTTTTATGCGGGAGTCTTTCTATAAATGACTATGTAAATTACAACCGCAAATTGTGGTTTCATTTAACCACACATGTCTTGTTAGTAGTTAGGTTGTACCAGTTCTAGCTCACTATCCAGAATCCGTCTGGCTCACTAGCTCACTATTCTCGAGTCGACAAAAACTAAAAAAAAAAAAAAAAAAAAAAAAAAAAAAAAAAAAAAAAAAAAAAAAAAAAAAAAGGTTTTGGCATGCTCTGATCACGAATCTGCGGTCCGTTTTTGTCTAGGATGTGTGGTTTCAGAGATGTGGAAATCAATTAAGAAGAGTATCTAATCCATATCTAATCCCGCACCCTCATTAACGTTTCTTTTGTTCTCCTATTTCCTATTATCTATTGTTTCTGGTAGACCCTCATTAGCATTCTTATCTATTACTCATTGTAAGCCCTTATTATCACTGCTATTGTTTAAGAACTTCCATGCTATTCTGAATCATCAATAAAACACATTCCTTCATTTCTACATTTTTATTGCTTATTAAAATATGAATGAAACATCTGATCCACTAAAATATCATTGTATACTGTGTTCTCTGTAAATATGTTCGTAAAACTACGCATTGAACACCCCTGAAACTTATATAGCAAATACATTAAGCAATATTCGCCGCAAACTGATGTCCACTCATTCTGAATTCTATCCACATTCCAGTCCCATCTTTTACAATTCCTTCTTAAAAAGTCGAGATGATATCGTGTAGGTGCACGCCCATATGAATCAAAATATTGACCAATACCATTCGTATCGACATGTAAAGCTATCCAATGTGAGCCTGGTTTATCATCCGTATCCAAATTGCATATTGTGTACATAGGTACATGAGTGTAAATGGGTAGTCTATTAGCAGCATACACATTATATTCTAGACTGGGGTGAATCTTTTTCAGATGTTGTTGTACATCTAGTGTATCCATGATATTACCAATCTATTCAATGGCTAACATAGGAATGATCAATTATAGTCACTTGTTACGACTTGTATTAAATGTCATTCGCTTGTGGAGATTTTGTATGATTTATCTGTGCAATGCACTACGCATTACGAAAGAATGCGAGATAAGTTTGTTAGTTCAAATTTACTATCGGTTGCACTGAGGAAATGCTTTAGATAAGATAGAACTATATAAGACCGAGTGGAGGCAGAGCCATCAGTCATTCTATGGTCTCGTTTGACCGCAGTGAATCGATATATCAATACTAAGTGTGTGCTACTTCAACGCAACAATAGTCATGGACGTAAGTGTTATAATATTTTATTGAAAAACTTACTTTTCTTTATGTTGTTGATTCCTTACGTGTGTGTGATTAAGTGTAATTATGTGATTGATATTAACATGATAACTGTGTTGTTGCAGAAAACATTCAGCTTCATAGACAATGAAGAAAATACCTATAAACAGTATTACTACCCGCCACTCTCCCCTAATCACGAAGAAGAGAGTGATGACATCGTTATTAATAACACAGGCGATGGGGGAAAAAGGAAATCGCAGTCGATTGACCATTTTTTTGAAGTGGAACCTAAAATAAAGAGGAAGAAGCTGTTGTCGTCAACCGTGGCACGAGCCGCTAGAGGTGGTGTATCATACATTTCTACTAATTCTGACGACGGAGACCAAGCGACGCATCTCATAAAAATAGAAGTGTACGATGTGAAAAAGCTATGCAAGGTTCCAACTACTGATCATTGGAAACATGCTACCACGAGGATTAAATATTATGTTGGGAATAATAGGGATAGCATCTACGACAACACAAACGCCCTCGTATACAATATTACAAAGACAATAGCAGAAAGTGAAAAAGTGAAAAAATACTTTTTCAACAATGACAGTCATTAGCTGATCATTACTGATAACATAAATTCTTTAAATTCTAACGGACTTTCTAATTTTTTGCTAAACTATAAATATTGAACATTATTTGAAATTGGTCATCACTTCATTTGTCAACACAGGGCTGTTATGTACTCTATTCCCTATTTTATTCTTTACAATGGAAAACTTCAGTGAAGTGTGCACCAGTGCTTTCTTTTCCACACCCATGGAAGAGAATATGGAACTATTCAACAGTGAATTAAATCTTGAGCTGTCTAAAGTTTGCGATGAAGGAGAGAAGCGTGAAATGTTCGATCCATCATATGATGATGAGCTGTATAATCACTGTGCGACGGTTGAAAAACAGTTTAAGTAAGTAAAATAATTATAAATTTAGATTATAATTTGCACATTGTTTTATAAATATAATTTTTTTTATTTTTTTATCGTTTTAACAGTCAACCACTACAACTTGGAAGAGGAAAGAAGCGAACTAGCAGCAAAGAACCCGAAATCATCAAAAAACAACTAAGAATGGAAGAAGAAACGTCTACCTCTGCGGGGGTAGGGACCAGTGTTGATAACAATGATCAAGTGGAATGTCTAACGTGTCATGTATTTATCAAGAAAAGGTATCTAGCTAATCATTTTAAAAGTAATATCCACAAAAATAATCTTTTAAATTCACATAATTCTTTACCAAACGTTAGTGTTATTGAGTCTGCCTTTGGAAATAGAATTTTAACTTATAAAATCAAAAGTAGAGTAGATAGTTCGACACTGATAAATTTTGAAACTCCTGAGCTGTTTTTAAATTCTATTAAAGATGATATTTTATATTTAATACAAGAGAGTATTGCTCAACATATAATTTTTAAAGTAAATTTTATATTACATGCTGATTTTGTTCAACAAACTAAAGATATTCATAATACATTCGATTTTCAAACATTTAACTATATTATTTCTCAAGGAGATAACTTAAATTTATTTTTTTCATCTTTAAATGATACAATTACTAGTAAAATTAGTGCATTTGAAAAAAAAGATAGTGGATGGAGTCTAAAAAACATAAAATCTATAGACATGAATGTTAATAAATTTAACCCCCTACGTGGCACCTCATACATAGATCTACCCCGTGACATAAAATTAAAAAAGGCTGTTATAAATGTAAAAAACAAAGATTATTTTTGTTTTAAATGGGCGTTACTCTCAGCGTTATTTCCCATAAACAAAAACGCAGATCGGGTATCATCGTACGCTATACATGCAAATAAACTTAAATTTGATGGTATTTCCTTTCCGGTAAAAATTTGTGATATCGCAAAAGTAGAGAAATTAAATGATATTAGTATTAATGTATTTGGATTAGAATATAATAAAGAAAAACGATGTAATTCTATTGTAGGTCCATTATTTTTAACAAAATGTCGTAAAGCTAGACACATCAATTTATTATTTTTTTCTAAGGATACGAAAAATCATTATTGTTACATAAAAAATTTATCGCGGTTAGTTAGTAATCAAATTTCAAAAGATGGTCACGCTATGTACATTTGCCAAGCATGTCTACTTCGTTTTCCATCCCAGGAAAGGTTAAATAACCATGAACAATACGATTGTATGCACATTTGTACAGAACTACCAAACGGTGAAACTTCAAAAAAAAAGAATTGGTTTGATCAACCAATTTCAAATGATAAAATTAAATTTGATAATTTTGAAAAAAAGTTAAAGATACCATTCGTAGTTTATGCTGATTTTGAGGCATTTTTAAAACCAATAGAATCATGTTCTAACGATCCATCTAAACCTTTCACACACAATATTCAGAAACATGAAGTGTATAGTTTTGGTTATTATATAAAATGTTCATATGATGATAAATTATCAAAATATGTGACATATTGCGGACCAAACTGTGTACAAGTGTTTATGGAAAGTTTATTTAACCATTTAAAAGAAATAAATCAAAAAACTAATCTTCAAAAATGTCCAGGTCCACTAACAAATGAAGACAAAAATCAAATTTCAGATGCAACCTGTTGTCATATCTGTGAAACAGAGTTAGCAGAACCTTTTTATGATTTTGATTGGTACACTGGTGGTTTTATAGGTGTTGCTCATGAATCATGTAGCTCGAAGTTCAGAACACCACGTCATATTCCAATATTTTTACACAACCTTAGTCACTACGATGCTCATTTTATTGTTCACGCATTAAACTTCTGTAAAGGTGAAATCGAAGTCATCCCTCAAAATAAAGAAAAATATGTATCGTTTTCCAAAAAAATAAAAATAAATAACAATGAAGTTACATTGAGATTCGTAGATTCATTTAAGTTTTTATCTTGTAAATTAGAACAATTAGCCAAAAATCTCAGTAATGATCAATTTCAAGAATTACATAGAAATTTCCCTAATGATGAAGATTTCCTTCGATTAAAACGCAAAGGGGTTTATCCATATGAATTTATGACTAGTTTTGATAGTTTAAACATAACATCGCTCCCTGAACAAAATTTTTTTTATAATTCGCTCACAGATTCCCATATTTCAAATGATGATTACAGTCATGCTAAAGATGTTTGGGAACACTTTGGTTGTTGTAATATGTTAGATTACTCAAACTTGTATTTAAAAACAGATGTTCTACTGTTGACCGATGTGTTTGAAAACTTTAGAAAGCTATGTATTAATACGTATGATTTAGATCCTGCTCATTATTACACAGCTCCCGGTTTAAGTTGGGATGCAATGCTAAAATATACAAAAATAGAATTAGAACTTTTAACAGATTATGAAAAAATCGCATTTATTAGATCAGGCATCAGGGGTGGTGTATCTCAATGTAGTAATCGCTATGCTAGAGCTAATAACAAATACATGGAGGATTATGATGCAGAGAAACCAAATTCATATATCACTTATTTTGATGCCAACAATTTATATGGTTGGGCTATGTCTCAATATCTTCCTACTGGTGGATTTGAATGGATTAATCCGAATTCAGATTTTAATGTGTCTGAGACATCGGACGTAGGTTTCATTTTAGAAGTTGATTTGAAATATCCAGATGAACTTCATGATTTGCATTCGGACTTTCCTTTATGTCCAGAAAACATTTGTGTAGGCAATACTAATGAGAATAAACTAGTTCCAAATTTAAATAATAAAGATAAATATGTTATTCATTACAGAAATTTAAAGCAGTGCATAGAAATGGGGGTTAAATTAACTAAAATTCATAGAATTTTAAAATTTATACAGTCTCCTTGGTTAAAAATGTACATAGATCTAAATACAAAATTAAGAATGTTAGCAAAATCAGACTTTGAAAAAGATTTTTATAAATTAATGAATAATTCAGTCTTCGGAAAGACTATGGAGAATATTGAAAAAAGGGTTAACGTAAAATTAGTTACACACTGGGAGAACCAGGGTAAAGCTTTAGGTGTTCAAGATCTAGTCGCTAAACCACAATTTCATAGTATTTCAATATTTTCGGAAGACCTAGTTGCGGTTCAGTTGCGAAAGACTAAGTTAATATATAACAAACCAATTTATTTAGGGTTTTGTATTTTAGATATTTCAAAAACCTTAATGTATGACTTTCATTATAATTATATGGTTAAAAAATTTAGTAAAATCAAATTATTGTATACAGATACAGACAGTTTAATATATCATATATTTACATATGATTTTTACACTGATATAAAACCTGACCTTTGCTCATACTTTGATACCTCAGATTATGATACAAATAATGTTTTTGAATATCCAAAATTAAATAAAAAGAAATTAGGTTTCTTCAAAGATGAAAATAATGGTAAAATCATGAAAGAATTTGTAGGTTTACGATCTAAAATGTACGCTTTTAACTTAGAAAATAAAACTATAGCCAAGGCAAAAGGGGTAAATAAAAATACCACTAAAAAGATGACAATGAATAGCTATAAGTCTGCTCTATTTAATAAAGAAGTGCAATATTATAGTATGCTAAGATTTAAATCAATTAAACACACAATATTTACACAAAAATTAAATAAGATTGGTTTATCGTATAATGACACAAAGAGACATATTTTAGATAATAATATTGAAACATTAGCTTGGGGGCATTATAAATTGCGCTAGTGGATACCAGTGCTTTCTTTTCCACACCCATGGAAGAGAATATTGAACTATTCAACAGTGAATTAAATCTTGAGCTGTCTAAAGTTTGTGATGAAGTAGAGAAGCGGCAATTTATATAAATATAATTTTTTACAACAACACTTTCATTTTTTATTTCATTCCTTTAAACTTTAGACGTGTGTAATGTTTCACTTTATTCATCCGTTTACTGCTATTGTGGCAGGACCAAGTGGATGTGGGAAGTCAAACTTTGTAACAAATTTCATAAAATCAGTTACAGAAATATGTAATTGTAATTTTAATCAGATCACATGGTGCTTTGATGAAATGCAACCTTTATATAATTTGTCAAATGTTAACTATCATCAAGGAATTCCAAATCTTAATATGTTTGATGGTGAAAGCCCACATCTCATCATAATTGATGATCTAATGAGAGAGACTGATGGAAGAATTGTGGATGTATTTACAAAAGGTAGTCATCACAGGAATCTTAGAGTATTTTATTTAACACAAAATTTATTTCATCAGGGTAAAGGTCAAAGAGACATTTCTCTAAACTCAAGTTATATAATATATTTTAAAAACCCTCGAGATAAAACTCAAATAAGATATTTAGCACGGCAAGTGTCACCAGATAATCCGAAATTCATTGAAGATGCATACAAAGATGCAACTTTAGCAGCACATGGATATTTAATGGTAGATTTAAAACAGAATACCAATGATTTTTGTCGTATCAAGACAAATGTCTTTCCATTTAATGGTTACTGTACTGTCTACGTTCCAACAAAAGAGTTTAAATACACCAAGAATCAAACAATTCAAATCATTTGTAAATGATGCATCGTCGACTCACAACGCATAAACATTTGCTAAACGCTCTGCATACGCTTAAACCAAAATATCAGAGAGCATTACTTAAAACGTGTGATGAAGAAGAAATAAATTGCATTTGTGAATGTATTCATAACGTTCTACAAGGAAAGGTAGCTCTTAAAGATCAAGATAAACAAAAATTAAATAAACACAAAAACATACTACGTAAACTGATGCAAAAGTGTAAACATAAACTAAGAAAAAATATAATTATACAAAAAGGAGGAGCTTTCTTACCAATAATATTAGGTGCAATATTGAGTGGATTAGTAAGTGGACTAGCCAGTTAACATGGAAAACGCAAAGAAAATGATACTTATCGAACCTGGATTGATTGAAAAATTAAAACAAGATAATAAAGTTGATAGTAATTTGTCTCGATTAGATATTGAAATGCAAAATATTATGAATAGTAAGACGGAAGATCGAAAGAAGTGGATGTTATATTTACAAACACTACAAAGATACCTTCACTTTACCGAGGAGGGTCGTCAACCACTCAGATTACCAATTTATTCTGATACATCTAATGAAGATTCAAATAAGTCTAAAATTGATTTTAAAAATAAAGATAGAGATCTAAACAGTTCAGTTGATGTTGAATCTTTGTTGGAGGAGAATGATGCAAATCCACTTTACTCACCAACTCAAATCCTCAGTTTAATACCGAAAACTTATAATAAAAAAGGTCAGTTATTATTAAATTTAGTTGGAACAAGTAAAAGTAAAATACATTGGGATAATGAAGGCACAGTCATAATTGATAATGAAAAGATTCCTGGAAGTAATATTGTTGATTTAGTAAATGATTCACTCAGACCCCTAAAAAGAAGTGATCCAATAGGGTGGGATAGATTTGCTAAAGCATTAAAAGATATCAAAGTACCACTTTCTTACATCGGAAATCCAAAGAGATGTGAGTTTATTAGTCAACTCCAAGCAAAAGATCTGAACAAAACCTCTGAGATTGAAGATCAAGAGTTTTCTACGCCAAGAAGTGTAGGTAAAAAATCTATAACGAAAATACATAAAAAGATCGATTGGGAAAAATGGACGCCGTACTAGAAGAAATTAACAGGATTTATTATGATCCATCTAATCCCGCTGGTTTTGGTAGTATTGATAAACTATCAAAAGCCATGAATGGTAAAATGGATAAAAAACAAGTAAAAGAGTGGTTACAATCACAAGAAACATATACACTACATAAACCCATTCAGAAAAAATTCCCACGTAATAGGTACATTCTATCAAATATTAATGAACTGTGGCAAGCTGATTTAAGTGATATGCGAACTTATTCTCAATATAATGATGGTTTCAACTACATACTTTGTGTTATTGATGTATTCAGTAAATATGCTTTTGCAAGACCAATGAAAAAGAAAAACTCAGAAACAACTAAAGAATGTTTCGAAAGTATATTTACTGAAAGTAATACAACACCTACTCACATACAATCTGATAAAGGTACAGAATTCGTTTCAAAAGATGTACAAAAATACTTTAAATCCAAAAAGATTAATTACTATACCACTAACAATCCTGACATTAAGGCCAGTATTGTTGAACGATTTCAAAGAACTCTAAAAATGAAAATGTGGCGTTATTTCACTCATAGTAATACTTATAGATATATAGATGTTTTACAAGATTTAATATACTCTTATAATCACAGCATTCACTCTAGTATTAAGATGTGTCCATGTGATGTAAATTCCAACAATATTATGACAGTTTGGACTAATCTTTATTATGGGAAGTCAAACAAACTTTCTTTAGAGAATCAAAAACCAAATTTCAATGTAGGAGACTATGTTCGAATAACCAAATATAAACACGTTTTCCAAAAAGGATATGAATCAAATTGGAGTGATGAAATATTTATTATATCTTCAATAATTGATAGATCTCCATGGGTTGTTTATACAATAACAGATTTACAAAATGACCCCATAGTAGGTACTTTTTATGAAAGAGAATTACAGAAGGTCACTTACAACCCCACCTCACAATATAAAATAGATAAAATAATTGACAATCGTTATTCGGGTAACAGAAAAGAAGTATTAGTGAAGTGGAAAGGTTATCCAGATAAATTTAACAGTTGGATTTTAGCTTCCAGCTTAAAAGAATTATGAATAAAGAAAGTTTTTATTTAACTTTGCTCAGCAATAGTTCAATGGAGTACTTTCCAGATAACAAGACCACAAATTTTTCAACAAAATTACCAAAACCTATTAAACTAGAAGGTGAATGGTCGGTTGGAGTTGCCGAATTTCAATATCCATGTACCATGTTTACTGTTCAAGATCATGAAAATGTTGTATACATTACAAAAACCATGTTAATACCTAATGAAGGTAAACCATCAACAGTTTACTACAAAAAACATATTCCAGCTACCAACTATGATAACGTTGAGCATATTTTAGGGGCGTTAAATGGTATCAGAGAGAACTTGAAATTTCGCTATGATGAAATAACAAAATTTGTGTCTGTTTCTGTTTTGGATAAAAATATTAAATCCGTAACATTATCACCGAAATTAAGTTTACAACTAGGTTATGAGCCAAATAAAAATCTCCTAGAGAGAAATTTTGGGAAGTGTCCTGCTAATTTACACTTAGGATTACCATCTCAACTACTTGTGTATTGCGACATTATCGATCCTCAGATTGTGGGTGATGTTATGACTCCTTTATTAAGAGTCATTTCATTAGATCCTTCAAAATACATTTATGGTGCAAATAAAATGCACGTTTTCTCTCCACCTCACTACTTACCTGTTATGCGAAGAGAGTTCGATACGCTGGAAATAGATATAAGATCGAACACAGGACACAAAATACCATTCCAGTTTGGAACCGTGTGTATTAAACTACATTTCCGAAAATTATAATAATGAATTCTCTTCGTGATCATCATCATAAATGTCCATATGAAAATTATTATACACACCAAGCTGGATCAGGAGTTGGAGTAATTTATAAGGGTTCATCATATCAACGTGGTCATGGTATTGGGAGCTTCTTAGGGGGGTTATTTAGATCAGTTTTACCTTTACTTTCAAGTGGCGCTCGAGTGATTGGTAAAGAGGCATTAAACGCTGGAGTAGGACTTTTATCGGATATGGTACAAGCGCGTCCTATGGAAAACTCAATAAAAGATCGTCTAAAGCAAGTTAGTACCAACTTAAAACGAAAAGCTGATGATAAAATTGATCGATTTAACATGACAGGATCTGGATATATAACTAAAAGAAAACGATTGGCCTCATTCATTCCACCATTAACTGTTAGAGTGAGAGCTACGAAAAAACCTAGTCTAAAAACAAAAAATATTAAAGATATATTTTCAAACTAGATATATTTTCAAACTAGATATGTCTTTCCTTCATAATCATTCTTGTGAGTGCGCTAAGTCAGAATTGGATTTATTTGCACTACCATCTACACAAACGAGCATTGAAAATGGATTGTGGATTCACTATAAACCAATTTCATCTCTTGCTGATGATGGACCTATTGAGTTTCAAGTTCCTGGGGCAGGCGATGACTACATAGATTTGTCTCATACATTACTCAACATAAAGGCAAAAGTATTAAATCAAGATTCAAGTAACTTGATATCGACCTCAGTAGTAGCACCTGTAAATAATTGGTTGCATTCACTTTTTAGTCAACTTGATGTTTATTTAAACCAAAAACTTGTGTCACCACCGAATAATACCTATGCCTATCGAGCATATATGGAAACCCTTTTAAACTATGCTCCTGCTGCTAAACAATCTCATCTTACTTGTAGCCTTTGGTATGAGGATACAGCAGGAAAAATGGATTCTACAGATGAGAAAAACATAGGATTTGTTAAAAGACAGGAGTTAATTAATGAAAGTAAAGAAATAGAAATGATTGGACATCTCCATGGTGACATTTTCAATCAAGATAAATTTTTAATTAATGGTGTTGAAATGAGTGTAAAGTTAGTTCGATCGAGAGAGAGTTTTAATTTAATTGCTGGATCAAACGATGTAAAGTTTAAAGTTAGCATTACGGATGCAACTCTTATTGTCCGACGAGCACGAATTAATCCAAGTGTATTACTCGCACATCAAAAAGTTTTAGCTTCTACTACTGCTAAATATCCTATTACTCGGGCTGAAGTCAAAGTTTTAACAATTCCATCGGGTGTTCAAGGCAAAACTCTTGATAATATATTCCTAGGACAGATACCAAAAAGATGTATAGTTGGATTTGTAAACAATTCTGCATTTAATGGCTCTATTACTAAAAATCCATTTAACTTTGAAAACTATGGTATTAATTCTTTCTGCTTATATATTGATGGTCAACAAATACCCTCAAAAGCTTTGCAACCCTCTTTTAATAATAGTATATTTACATCAGCATATCATACTCTATTCTCGGGGACTGGTATTCACTTTCTTAATGAAGGAAATGCAATTTCTCGTGAGCAGTATCCCAAAGGTTACTGCCTATTAGCATTTGATTTAACTCCTGATTTATCAGCTAACTCATCAGCTCATTGGAATCTCATAAAGCATGGTAGTGTAAGATTAGAAATACGATTTGAATCCTCACTTATACAAACAATTAACTGTATAGTTTATGCTGAGTTTGATAATATTATTGAAATAGATAAAAACAGAAATATTACTGTAGATTACAGTAGTTAAGGTTATAATGTGTGTTGTGTATTAGATTTATGTGTAATGCATGTTTAAATGTGTACCTATGTAACTATGGGAAAACATTATTAAATTAAATAAAACAAATTGTATCAAATATACTATTTTTTATTTCTTTATACACCTTTCATCTTACACAAAACGCTGTTGAAATTTAAACTTTACATAAGCGCACTGACTAAACCACTGAATATGTTGCTGCCAAGGATCATCATCATCTTCCCAATTTTTTAAACCACCACCACAATGGAAACACTTGGTCCTGTCTCCATGGCCGGTATAAAAGAAACCAGCTTCTGCGAGATCTTCAGGCTTCTGTCGCAAAAGGAGAGGCCAGTGTTCGAAACTGAGCAACCGTCTAGCTTTTGAACTGAAGAATGGATATTCAGCTCTTGGATACTGCATATTCTTCTCTTTTTCTTCTCCACTCAGTGTTGTAGTTTTGCTATTCAATGACAAGTTCTGTTCACGTATACCACACTCATCTCTTCCTTCTGGTCTCGTGTTTCTCCCAGTATCGCAAGATGCAATCCTTGAATCTAATGAGTACACAAAAGTAATTTATGTTATCAGAATCACATTCAGTAATGATCAGCTAATGACTGTCATTGTTGAAAAAGTATTTTTTCACTTTTTCACTTTCTGCTATTGTCTTTGTAATATTGTATACGAGGGCGTTTGTGTTGTCGTAGATGCTATCCCTATTATTCCCAACATAATATTTAATCCTCGTGGTAGCATGTTTCCAATGATCAGTAGTTGGAACCTTGCATAGCTTTTTCACATCGTACACTTCTATTTTTATGAGATGCGTCGCTTGGTCTCCGTCGTCAGAATTAGTAGAAATGTATGATACACCACCTCTAGCGGCTCGTGCCACGGTTGACGACAACAGCTTCTTCCTCTTTATTTTAGGTTCCACTTCAAAAAAATGGTCAATCGACTGCGATTTCCTTTTTCCCCCATCGCCTGTGTTATTAATAACGATGTCATCACTCTCTTCTTCGTGATTAGGGGAGAGTGGCGGGTAGTAATACTGTTTATAGGTATTTTCTTCATTGTCTATGAAGCTGAATGTTTTCTGCAACAACACAGTTATCATGTTAATATCAATCACATAATTACACTTAATCACACACACGTAAGGAATCAACAACATAAAGAAAAGTAAGTTTTTCAATAAAATATTATAACACTTACGTCCATGACTATTGTTGCGTTGAAGTAGCACACACTTAGTATTGATATATCGATTCACTGCGGTCAAACGAGACCATAGAATGACTGATGGCTCTGCCTCCACTCGGTCTTATATAGTTCTATCTTATCTAAAGCATTTCCTCAGTGCAACCGATAGTAAATTTGAACTAACAAACTTATCTCGCATTCTTTCGTAATGCGTAGTGCATTGCACAGATAAATCATACAAAATCTCCACAAGCGAATGACATTTAATACAAGTCGTAACAAGTGACTATAATTGATCATTCCTATGTTAGCCATTGAATAGATTGGTAATATCATGGATACACTAGATGTACAACAACATCTGAAAAAGATTCACCCCAGTCTAGAATATAATGTGTATGCTGCTAATAGACTACCCATTTACACTCATGTACCTATGTACACAATATGCAATTTGGATACGGATGATAAACCAGGCTCACATTGGATAGCTTTACATGTCGATACGAATGGTATTGGTCAATATTTTGATTCATATGGGCGTGCACCTACACGATATCATCTCGACTTTTTAAGAAGGAATTGTAAAAGATGGGACTGGAATGTGGATAGAATTCAGAATGAGTGGACATCAGTTTGCGGCGAATATTGCTTAATGTATTTGCTATATAAGTTTCAGGGGTGTTCAATGCGTAGTTTTACGAACATATTTACAGAGAACACAGTATACAATGATATTTTAGTGGATCAGATGTTTCATTCATATTTTAATAAGCAATAAAAATGTAGAAATGAAGGAATGTGTTTTATTGATGATTCAGAATAGCATGGAAGTTCTTAAACAATAGCAGTGATAATAAGGGCTTACAATGAGTAATAGATAAGAATG
This sequence comes from Laspeyria flexula, assembly GCA_905147015.1. Lineage (NCBI taxonomy): Eukaryota > Metazoa > Arthropoda > Insecta > Lepidoptera > Erebidae > Laspeyria > Laspeyria flexula. The sequence goes on along the minus strand of LR989956.1, from coordinate 9,972,948 downwards.
CTAATGAGGGTCTACCAGAAACAATAGATAATAGGAAATAGGAGAACAAAAGAAACGTTAATGAGGGTGCGGGATTAGATATGGATTAGATACTCTTCTTAATTGATTTCCACATCTCTGAAACCACACATCCTAGACAAAAACGGACCGCAGATTCGTGATCAGAGCATGCCAAAACCTTTTTTTTTTTTTTTTTTTTTTTTTTTTTTTTTTTTTTTTTTTTTTTTTTTTTTTTTAGTTTTTGTCGACTCGAGAATAGTGAGCTAGTGAGCCAGACGGATTCTGGATAGTGAGCTAGAACTGGTACAACCTAACTACTCTTGTTATACTTTAAATACATATTATGAAGTTTTACGACCTATTGTGGCAAATTGACACGTACCTATCAATGGGGCATAATCTAGAACCTATTTACGATTACAATATAATTAGCTTGATTGTAATAGGTACAATAATCAAATTAAGCACAAAAGATATATCTCAAATAAATTTCATTTCAATAACGATATATTTTATTAGCTCTGGCCGTAATTAAAATTAAAATCAACTCTGAATCCCAAAATTATAATATTAAATTATACATACTATATTCCCAAAGCTTTCAAGACATAGACAAGACAAGACTGCGAATATGTAAATCATGCCAAATAATAATATATTTGAGGCAGACAGCCTTGAAATAGGGTTTGATCACTTTGATTAGTGAGACCGAAGCTATTGAAATATTAATGAAATGAATCCATGGTTACAGCGTATCTGAGCGCTTGTATATACGGCGCGTTTCCTGTGCGCGCGTGCTAAGAAAGCATCGCTTCCTCGTGAAAGGGCACACGTGTGTGGTGTGCGCCTAAAACCCGCGTTCGGTTCCACCTGCGTCCGCGCCCGATCCACGAGATCCACACACAACAGGCGCAGAGCCCGCCGCGCGCCCGACCAGATGTGTCGTGTATAGTGTACTATCGGTGAACTCCGACCATGGGACCCCAATTTGACTATTGCCTTCGCGCCACTAGTGAGTTATCAATACTTAATTTTCATACTTTGTTTGTTGTGCCAATCTTAATAAACAACTTTGAGATCAGACCGCCTACGGCCGCTACGCTGTAGACATTAAACTTTTGCAATTTACCGCCGGCATAAGTTGAAAAAGTTATTTTATTTTCCGATAGGGAAATCGGTCTGGGAAATATGTAGCTCATTTAAATCTGTTTAATTTTAAGTGAAGTCTTATTATATGCTTATTTACTATAGTTATATTTGTAAGGATATATTTACAAACAATATTCGTAAGTGTTGTTGTTTTTGGACGTAAAGTACATTGTCTCCTAATCAGGTATTGGTGTGTATAATTGTGTCGACGATAACTGTTTGTGACATAGTAGGTATTGCACTTCATTTAGTATTCTAGTACGTCCTCACTGTTTGTAATTAAACGGCGACTTGGAATTAAATTAACGTTTCAATGCTGTTACTGTAGAATCTTCAAACATCGGAATTCTTAGAATAAATTTGGTGATTTCTTTAGCTTTTTACTAAGAATTCACATTGAATCAGCGGTGACTGTCTATAGATATTTTACATTTATGTTTTAACAGATAATTAGATTAGATATTTCAATTTTAATCAAGATCGAAATTCAATATTTGGATATTTTAGTAATAACAATATTCGAGCCGAATTCAATGTAGAATGTTTGCAAAGAAATCACTGTCAAATTGGATTTTAGGATTTAATTTTAATGAATCAGTGACATAAAGCGGTTACTTCTTAAAAAAACATTTCTAAATATGTTATACAAAATTTGTTTTTAATTAATTTAATTGGTTTTACAAAAACAGATATAAAAGATATTCAAGTGTTGTTATTGTTTCTTCTAAATCAATTTCGGCCAGAGTATAGATATTTACTAATACACATTTTGTGTTTTTTTTATAATTATGGTTTCTTTTATAAAATGCACTTTCTTCCTACACACAGATTTCTACACTCACAATACTTTAGTTACAATGCTAAACTAAAACGCAATTAATTAATGTCAAATACGTCATTACTGGCCAATAATGCAACAATAACAGTGAATTGCTTTGTTCGTGTTATTTAGGAGTGGGCCCGCTATTGTCACTCACTTGTTTTTTCTTAGCAACATGTGCTTAGGGACATTTCTATACCACCCTACGACCTAAACCGACCCAAAACTCTACACATGCGGGCTTAACAAAAAAAAACAAAAACAGTAAAAGAACTTGTGCCATATCCCGTGACAAAAAGGGCGGGAATCCGGGATTTATAAATCTTCATTTAGTATCATTTATCTCGCTTTATTATTATTTACGGTCACACTTGTGGTTTGTAATAAGCATTTATTTTGGTTGGTACTGTTGGTAGTGTGGCCGAATTTTAACATAGAATTCTTATAAAAATATATTTGTATTAATTGTAGTTGTCGCCCGCGGCTCCGCACTCGTATATTTTGATTCCGTGACCACTGGCATTTTTTTGGATTTTTCCTCGGATTGATCATGTCTCCATTTATATGTGTGCAAAGTTTCATATCAATTAGGCAAACAATTCTCGAGTTTTAGGTGAACAGACATACACACATACATACAGAGATTATTGTGTTCATTATCTCTCACATAACGCACACACAATAAACGTACCCTCTATTTATGTACCTATGTATTTCAATGTACTTACTGTCTATAATGTGTGTAAATACATAGGTATATTAACAGTCAATCATAAATAAATATTAGTATCATAATTCAATAATTACGACCTCCTTTTAATATTACTAGGTTAAACTAATAGCGAGATATGCTTTGCTTTGTAAACTCTGCATTACTGTCTTCGGTTGATTTATTTAATAAATTAAAAATCAAATAAATTTCTTATAATTGCAATGTAAAAGACGCAAAATGATTCGAATTTAAAATAATAACGAAGACTAATCCATAATCATCAGCAACCCATTTAGTCCCACTGCTGGGCCCGGGTCTCCTCTCCTCTAACTAGAGAGCTGAGAGGGTTTTAGGCCATAATCCACTCACGCTGGCCTAGTGCGGGTTGGTGGATCAAACGTACTCATAGAATTTCTTCTAGGGTATGTGGGTTTCCTCACGATGTTTTCCTTCACCGTTAGCAGGTGGTAAGTCACTTGACTAGTAGGTATATAAATTCCACAAAGTGGAATCCACATTGGTACTGCCGGTCGGGATCGAACTCCAACCGCGTGATTTGCACGCCGATCCCTTATCAATTCAGCCACCATCGCTTCTTAATCTATAATAAAATTCAATAACACTAGAAAATAATTCGTTTATAGATGAGATCATCCCGAATAAAACAAATATAATGATGGGAATAAAGCATTACGTAAAATCTTAACAGACAATTACGAAAAAAAAATTACTTCACGTTAATATAAACACACCTATTCATATTATGTAATTTGCATCCTGCACATACTTTTAGCATACTCATAAATATATAACAATCCCTAGTATGATGTGAACTAGACAAATCGTTTATCATTGCACTACTGAGACATCTAAATAGATAGGGTAGACAATGGGCGAAAATTGCCTTCAATTCGCATTTTCCGGCATTCAAAAGTAGGTTGCTACACTCAGCCCGCACTGGACGTAATGGAGAGCCGTTAGTTCATTGGGGTTATTGAATAATTCCCTTGTGCCGCAGTCGTATGCCACTGGCCATCGTACGACGTCGCATCAAACAAATGATACTCGGTATCGGTACTGATCAACCTTTTATCATGGCCTCAACTTTTTTATTGTAAAGGAATTGTTCATTGTGTTTATTTTCTTTACAGATAACCCGTCTTATTTTGCGTTGCCTAACAAGGATGTGACCGACAGCGCAGAATCACAAGGTACATCTGAACCATGCTCGCGATCAGCACCGGGCCGTGTCTGGCCAGACGCTGGGCGGCCTTTCGGTTCACCAAGACGTCGGGAACCAGAAAGTCCAAGAAGGAAAGAATTCAGGGCTTTACTCAGATCGTTATCTGCAAGAGAGCCAGAGCAGGCGGAAGCTTTCCTAAAGGGACAGCCAAGACCCGGGGATTGTGCTCCTGGCGACATGAGACATACATTTACTGCTCCACGTATCAAGTAAGTTTGCTTAGAGGTTAAAAATTAATTTTGTGTTTTCTAAGCCACCAGATTTTAATAATTATTTTGTTTAATCAGGAAGGGCAAGATAAGCGCAACGGTAGTAACATCAGACGGTCCTCAGGAGCGTGAAGAGGTATTCTACACCATCCCCCTTCAAGGTAGACGCAGACACTCCGTGGGCGGCTACCTAGCGACGGGTGCAGCGGGCGCGGGTGAAGTCACAACAGTTCCTAGTGAAGTGCCACGAATGCCCCCACCGAGGTTCAACCAGAAAGAAGAAGATACTATTAAGAGGCGTCGACCGAAGAACTTTTCTTTTAAAGGTAAGATAATTACTATGCTGTTTACGTAGCCAAGAGTATTGTTATTTCAAACACCAAGTAGTTAAAGTAAAGCCTCCCACCACACAACGTGTGGTGGTCTATAAAAAAATGTGCAATTTGGTATGACGCAGTTTGGTAACTAAAGTTCAAGTCAAGATAGAAATCTGGCTAATTGTCAATTTAACACGGACTAAAATTAGTAACACTTTTACATACATAGGCATCAAAACATAATAAAGTTGTGTATGTAAGTACATAACATTTATAATGACATGACATCGTAAATATCGATGAAAGTCGGTCTATCTGCGAGACAAGATTTATCTCAACAAAGTGATTTATTTGTAGAACATATTTACTTAGGTTGTTTGCAATCGAATGTGTAATAGATTTCACTGAAGATTATTTCAATGAACGTCGCCTATCAAATATTCAAAGTGATTAGTTTGGTATTTACTGAGTTTCGGTTTTCGTAAATCAACATAGCTTTACGTAGAAAGTTTATAATTAACGACTTATTGACATAAACTTGTATTTACAGCATTACAGAAGTTTAGGAGGATAATATTTTCGATATCTGCAGATTCTTCATTAAAAAATCTTATACCTATTATAGAATATTTATTAACGTATAAGTATTGTTATTGAACATGTTTAATATGTAAGTACCCACTGGATTGTAAACAGATACAACGACTGGATATTCTCTTTATACAATCCCTGTATCTTTACTAAAATTTATACAAATGTTAAATATTTCAAAACCATAAAATAATAGTCAAACAGTGTTGTATTGTTAACTATCTTAACGGAAGTGTGAGCCGTAAATTCTATTATTAGATAATAATAATATACGTATATGGAAGTGAATAATATGATAAATGATCGTAAACAAGTCAATCGAAAGCTTATGTCGATACGGGAACATTGCACCCGAGGCGCCCTTCGACCCGCGAGATACAACAACTGATATACTCGTAACAATACCATTGCCCGAAATGTCTAATAACCTCTGCGGTACTTTGATATCTTATATTTGCCCTTTACTACCATCTATCTATAACAATAATATGAAAGGAACCAGTTTACTTTATCACCGCAATAAAAACTTCAAGATAAAAAATTATGTAAGCTCGTTGAAAAGTTCGGTCGCCCATCTTCGCTATCAGTTAACTTATCAGTTTTCAGGAATCGTAATTGTCCACCGATTAGGCGTATCTGCGAAACGCGAATAGAATATAATAAAAACGTGTTTTGTGTTTACCATCTCGTATTTGGTCGTCGATAACGCTTGGGGAATATTTACACAGGGCCAAATTTGTTTAGCAAGATTAGGCGCGAGGGATGACGATGCGATGTGAGTATGGCGTTACGACTTGCGATTATCGTTGTCGCGACGAGCTTTTAGTATGCGAAGTGCGTGCGTGTGCGCCGCCGCCTGACGCCAGTGCGCGCAGTTGCCTGCGCCGACCATACGGCACATGATCGCGAACCGACACTTCTCCCTGTCACAGTTGTGAGGGCTCTTGTATTAATTTTGTGCGCTTTCTAGTGCTCGCTTGCAGTTCAGTGCAATGACAGGCGCTTAACTTCAAACTGTCGGAAATAACGACTTGTATCATTCGCTTCGATATGGAGGATAAACGGTTTGAAACAATGCCTGATACCAGTGAGTTTACTATTTCTTTTTTTATTTAAAATTTGTTTTCTTATGTATGGAAGTTAAAACTAAAGATAGTTTTTGTAATGAGTAATTAAAATTTTAATTACTTACCGGTTTTAGTAATTGATTTACTTAACATTAGCTGTTCTATGTATTTGATGATTAGATGTGTTAAGTAAATTTCGTTAAAAAAAAATAATCAATAGACATGTGAACACATGACTGTTGCTTATATTCGCACTGAATTACCGAATAGGTATGTCTCAATCAATACACAGTAATCGGATTAGTTACCTATTCATAAGCTCCTTGATTTCATGTCTACCTATCTTATTATTGGAGATTACGTGTTGGTTATTGATTTTAATTGCCTTATGTAACAGAGTGTTATTTTTATTAATGTTAGTAATAAAACCTTTACAGAAGCATTACAGCTTATTATATTATGTTTTATTATAACGACCAAAGGGATAAGCTTAACTTTTCATTTCCACAACCCTTAATTTCATGTCGCTCCATTTTCAGCAAAAAGAAAATCTCTTAACGCTTTGTTTGAAAAGTTAATACCTAATTCGCTTTTAAATTACGAACGCGCTTTGTGTTACTTTTATAATTTATTTTTATTTTATACCAGTATCCATTAAATTAGTCATACAATGACGTCGTTAGCATGGCAACTCACAGGTACTTCAATACTCCTAGATAATAAGCCATTGTCTTTGCTATAGACGGCTTCAGCGGCCTTCACTTTACTGAACTCGAGAACGTCACACTTTGTAATTCGAAAATGTCCAGCACCATCCAAAATCAATGTCAAAGAAACACCGTACAACATCACCAAATTAAATTCACCGTTGCCATGCAGACGTTTACACGACTTTGAGCTTTAACGCTCTACATATAGAGAGGAAACCGATACACAGACCTGTAACCGTAGCGGTAGGCCAGTGCACATTAAATATGCAGGGTGGCATGTATGGCTGAATAAACATAGTTTAATTTACATGCATCGAAGCAGCTCCCGTAATGTACTCGCATTGGGAATGTAAATGCGTAAACGTCTTGTATAACTTGTGTATATCGTCGGCACAGGATCGCTCCCACAGATTGTGTTTAACTGATGAACAGGCGACAAACAATTGTTTCGAATAAACACAAAAGAGGTAAAACAGTTTGTCTACATAGTTTTACATTCTTAACAAAAGCAAACCAAGTTAAGCAGTAGGTACTTTGTGTTTTAAATTTTTTGGAATTCGGTAACCGTTCTTAAAAAAAATCTCTACTATAGAATTGCCTCAATAATATCTTATTTATATTTGAACCACGATGATATGCCTAGTTATTATCAATAAGTACTATTGTGTTTTTAGTAGTTATGTGGTATTCTTTTGTCTTCCGAACGGCTGTCACGTTATCAACGGGTGTTTTGAATTATGACTTTGTTTGTGACGTCTGTAGGCGGCGTCGTATCGTGATACGCAAGAGGCGAGACATTCTTATCAGAACGACCGCATACAAGGCTGTAATTAGTTAATACTCGGAAGTTATCTAATTAAAAAAGAAAAATTAACGAAGTAAGGCCACCCGGACCTTTTCTTGTCGTTATCTTTGACTCTATCAGATTATGCTGTCACTAAACAACAAAGATTCATTCAAAGGTTCTTCAAAATAAAGCGCTCTGCAAAGGCAAAGGGAAGCTCTATTTAACCAATTTTTTTAATGACTCAGTTAGCGGAATTAGTTGTTTAAGCCCACACATGTATGTAAGGTCTGTTGAGTTTGTAGCAAGCTTAATGATAGTAATGAATGGTGAATCAACAATACGAGATGATTATTTAAAATGTGTCTTATTAAACCAGAAAGCATGATTTAGGGACAGAGAACTGACAAAGTTCATTAAAAATGTGTTTATTTGTGTATGGTGAATCATATGCTGCCAGTCGCGCAGCAAAATTATTTTCTACCTTATAATTGTTAGAGAATGTGTTTAATATTAGTCCCTTTTTTGGCAAACAATAATATCCTGTATAAGTAGGTTATAAACACCTCCGCCAACATAATATAATAAACATCGATTGGTTTCACAAAATAATTTAGCTAACGGATGGATGTTGCCGTCGGGATTTGAATTACTCACACATTTTCAGAGAACAACACCTACTAATACGATCCGTAACAACATCTTGCATTTTGTAATTCCTTAAAACGTGATCTCATACTGGCCGGACTGTTGGAAATCTTGGGTATGTTTCCCTGCAATTCTTAGAAACATGTCTTTTAATTAAATGAATAGGCAACTTCGCCCACGTCCCTTCTCAGTGGGACATAATGAATGCCCTATTTACCAACAATATACGAAGGCAAAATACAATACTATCAATATATTACCAGAGTTATATTTTTGGAATAAAATCCCAAGATGCCTTCGCAAAGAAAGGAATAAATCTTGTAAAAAAGCATTTATGTGGGTTATTTTGTAACTTAATTACAGCTTAACGTCTCTAACTTACGAATAATGTTTTCCCTCTTTCACAAATCGTGCAAAATCTTACTTAAGGAAAACGGCACATCAAAAAGCTACCTGTCGAGCTGGGAGCCGTTATAGGGAGCTACAATATTTCACCCGATACATCAAAGACGTCCGCGGCGGGCATTGAACTGAAAACTGAAAGCGGTGGAACAGTGAGCAAAGCCGACTGTGCCCCAAATGCTTGATATGTACCTGTTTTGTTCCACTTTAAAACTTGCGTAACATTCATTCTGTAGGTAGTGATAAAAATAGAATTTTAAGTGTAACCTGACGGAAGACACTTTGAAAGGATTCAGCCCCACCCAATATAGCTTATGCGGTATGCCTACTTGAATGAATTCTAAGATAAATTTTAAAAGCAACGAAGTACCAATCTTCATTCCAAGGTGGTACTGAAAGCTCTAAGGAATTTATACCTTGAGAAGCTACGTATGAAATCTGGTATCTATGTACCTTCTACAATTAAATACCATTCTAATTTAAAACATGAAGTGTTTCCGTTCTACTTGAGCAGAAAATAGTCGCATAGTAGCTTGTATAACTGCATATCGCGAGAGTCATATTCAGCCCTCGCGTTCTGTTACCCGCTGCATTTAATCGGCTATAGTTATTCCGGGCGACGCTGATAGACGTTTGTCTATTTAGGAAACGGATATTACATTTAGTCGGGTCTTCATTTGGCGGCAGAGGTGGGTAAGTATAAACCCGTACGAGTTTCCGGCGCGCGCGTGGTGCATAGCATATTTTGTAAGCAGCCGATGCGTATGCGTGCCACTGGATGCAATAAAATTTTTAACAGCGAACGTATGTTTTCATTCATGCGAGCTAAGAAAGGAATAAATGTGTTTTTAGGACAGCGTTGAATGGTTTAACAAACCTAACTAGCCTATATTGTGTAAATATTAATGTTTCCTGGTAATTGTTACGAGATTTTCCAGGCCTTAAATTGAAACAGCACTGTAACATAAATACTCGTATTCTATAAACTTGGTTGTAATCAGCAGTTCAAGCTTTCTGCTCTATGTTTAAATGCAATACACTCGGTAATCAATATCGGTTGATGGATCTCAAGTGTCTTTACAATTAAACTAAGGGCGTGCATTAAACATTAATCAATATAACGTGCACGATTTGCATCTTTTTATAGTTAGGAGCATTGCGTTTGTTTTTCTTCAGTATGAGTAATAACGCTCTTGTGGAGACATGTTTAACATAATGCCTAATTTGTGAGCAAGATTCTTTATATGGAATTAATCGCGACATGTGTGGAGAGGTTTACGTATCGTCCGAGCGCGATCTGTGAACTTCGATCCAGGCAATGACCCCCCATCCGATATCAAGTGAACGACATCGTTCATGCCTTGATTATCCCTTGACAACACTTCCTTTCAATGGTAGGTATTTTATTTGACTTGAGAATTATTGATGTAGTCGAGGACAAAATGGCCAGTGTCTGTTTGTTATATTGTTGCAATATTACACTTGAACATTTCTTAGAAGAAAAGAAATATTGACAAGTCAATAAGATTAGAAATGTTGATATGAATCAGTGCGGGTAAAAACCAGTAGGTAATCACTTAGGTAATCAGTTACATAGTAGTGGCAGCAATATTATATTCGTACAGCTCTTTCTACTTTTGAGCTCTGTGTTAATCTCGTATCTCTTTGTTTCAGAAATGGAAGATATTGCAATATTGTGGAGCTCCGGATCCCCGGAGAGTGCACTGTGGTCTGACTACTTGGTTGCTAGCTTTGATAAGATTATGTCTCAAAGAGCCAGACACCACTATAGGTACATATCTATCTATTATACGTTATATGTATTAAGTTATGAGCTTTAAATGTGTATCAAGTTTAAGCTTAGTAGGTACATTGTACATTTTGAGCTTTAATATAGTGAAAACAATTTATTTGTATAACTATTTTGTGGTTTAAGTCATCAAGTAGATTCAATACTTTCAGCATTAACACACACATTACACTGTTTAGTGTTTACTTTTAATGATCACCTTAATGACAGATTTTGAATTATAAATATATTTTATAAGAAATATTTAATGCGGTTATTTACAGAGTAACGCCAATAATCGCAGAAGAACTTCTGGCCTCAGACTCACAAGAAAAACTAGACAAGTTAGCTAAGGCACAGCTACAGATAGTAATCCTATGTCCTAACCTCGTAGCTAAGATGTCAGATATAAAGAGAGACGTCAATGGTGAAAACCTGTTCAAAGTTGATAAGGTTTTGGTGATGCTGCTAGGCGTCGAGAGGAATCAATTTATTTCCAGCAATTGTGAAGGTATGTACCGAATCATACATTCATACAGAAGTATATATTATTATATGTGAAGAAATTGTCTCTGTGATATTAAGGAGCTGAACTTTACAGATAGTAGAATTTTTATGATCTAATTTTTCTTTTAGATTACCCAACCATAGATCAATGGCAGATGATGTGTGTGCGGGAAAAGGATACTTCCTTTGTGGATACATTCCTGACAGCTGCCGTTGGAATACTTCGCACTAAAGACTGCAAAGACACAGCCACAGATAGGACTAGCTTTTCTATCGTCCCTAAGAAAGTTAAAATTGTAAGTTTGAATTTATTTTTAACTATAATTTCTACTCTCCATTAAAAGCTCATCGCACCTTTAAAGTGAAAGCTATTTGAACTTCATTTAGGATAATCTCTGTAACTGAATATTCTCGTGAAATCCCTTATGAATTCTTAAACACGTACCAGCAAAATACAGTTAAGTGCTGTCTACGGAGAAATAAACGGTGCCCTTCATTAACTAATGTAACAATTATAATCTTTATACAAACAATTTTAACTCTTAGTACAACAAGTTAGGGGATAAATTCGCAGGTAGCCTCACGTAGGATCCTCTATGTCATTAAGTGAACGCGTGTTTTCTAAACGGATCGTGAGTTCATTAATGTTTGTATGCAGGGACAAAGTCGAGTGATAGCCCTCCTCAACGACCCTATTAGAGACGAAGACAGCATTAAGATTATGGTCGACAAGAAGGGAGAGGTCATTCACATAAATACCTTCAAAAAGAGGAATCCCTACACGCTGCAATTCGATATACCAGGTAAGAAATTTCGCTAAACTTTTTAGACTTCGTATGCTACTCGTATTTCACTAGGAAGTTTTATTTTATTGGGATTCGCTCAAGTACCTAACAGCAGCAAATAAGGATGATTCAACACACCAACTAACATATTATTATTTTAGGTAGTAAAAACATTCTCCAGTCTGGTTTCGAATACGGTGACCGATCTTATATATTTTCCATTCAAACAAACTTTTACATTTTATCTTATACATTACAATCAGAAAAATTCAATAACCAACTATACTTATTTGCCGTCAGGTTTCAAACATACGATATTGCTATACACAATTTGTATCACAATACCCTATCTCAATAAAGCGTTATTTACTCGTATTTTTGTAAGATATTGATTGAGGAAAAGTAAGCACCAAATTGTTTTAGGTTAACGACAAATAATTAGGATATTTCGCTTGCTCGGAAGAATACTGTATTATGTCAAAATTAATACAAGAATACAGTCACAAGTGGTACCCTTCATAAAAAGGAATAGGTAAATAACTTAAAAAAAAAGATAAATGAACAGTGTCTTTATGATAAATGATAGAGTATAGACTAATCCATGTTATTATAATAAAAATATTGTTTATAATATAAAAATATCACAATATTTGTAATTAAAGCTTTAATCACTTCTCCTAAAAAGTATAGTTTTTGAGTTAATACAGTATTCTTGCGGGCAAGCGATTTGTTTGCTAGAATTGTCTTATACAAATTGTTTACTGTAGGCTTTCAAAATTAACAATCGATATTAAGTTATTGAGTGATACATAAAGTGACTACAGTACAGCTCATTTACAGAGTCCTGCCTCGACGTATCTATGCTCGTTTGGGTCCGAGTCAGCAAGAACGGCCAATCTCTAGGACGAAGGCAAATCAAATGCGAAAGCCGTCTTAGAGAATTAGATCAGTTGTTACGAGCTTCTGATCATCCTCTAGAATTCATGTGCCAAGTAAGTCTCAATTTTATTCTCTGAGTCATACCGTTCAATTTACTATGATACTAAAACAATAATGTTTTTCACAGACTCTGGGTTTCAAGACCACTAGTAAAGAGCAGCTGGACAGTTGGATGCTTAACGCTTTCCAGAAGAATATACCACCACATTTCAATCTATTAGCTTCTACTGAACAGTTTAATCCGAAAGCTGATATGTCGAGTAAGTTAATTACAATATCATAAATAAAAAGATATGATATTGTGAAAGAGCCGTAACTGACTTTGGAATAATTTGTGATGTTTAGGTGGAGAAGAATATCCAACGTTGTTGCATTGGGCAGCACGTTTTGGTCTGGAGAGGTTATGTTGGCAGCTGCTGGAATGTCCTGGAGGTGGAGCGGCAGTAGCTCTGCGCAATGTTAGACAAAGAACACCCTCAGACCTTGCAAGGGACCACAAACATTATGCTTTAGCTGACGTACTAGCTGATCATCTGGTAAGTAGCTAACTGATTCTGACATTTCTATATTATAATTTCTTTATGTATTTTTTTACTAACATGATTCTTTGTCTTCAGAAAATAAACGAGTTCTCAAATATGTATTACTATCTCAAAAACATGTCTGATAATGACAAAGAAGAAAGTCAAGATGAAACAAAACACGATGAACTACGTATTGTGGAAACTTGCGATACTGTCGACTCGCCCACACGCGAACACCCTCACGTCGGGGAATCTATTGACCCATTCAGTGAAGCCTGCACGCAAAACTTAGAGAAAAATATAGAGATGGAAAAGAAAAAACGACCTAATCTCAAACTGCCAAAGATTAAGGAACAGTTCTACCAAAACGAGTTTCCTCTTCATGACAATTCGGTCGATAGAATACAACAAGCTCTCGAACACGATTACTTAGTCCAACCTTCTAATATCAAAGTAGAGAGCCCAAAGTTCAGACCCAACAACTTGTACGCTAACAGCTCACGACTGATTCCACAACAGTCCGACATATTCTTGTATTCACCCACCGAAGAATCAAAGACTTTTACCATTGACACCCCTACTAGTGATATAAGCCAAATAAATCTAAATACCAAAGATATGCGGTGCAGCGGTAGTGTTAAATCTGGTAAAGAAAATTGTCCTCTGACAGGTCAAGAAGAATTAGCTGAAATTATAAACGATTTCAAAAACAATGTTTTCACTATATCCGAAGTCGAAAAATTAGTCATGGAATGGAAAAATAGAAATGAGACTCAGCAATCACTGAAAGAGAAGCAGGAACAACTGAATAAAATGAGGGAGGAATATGATAGAATACAACAGAAAATTAAAGATCATATGAAGAGGCCAACACCATTCGAAAGAGTGAAGAAAATGTTCTCGAAGAGCAAAAATAAACGTAAGTTGACCGAAACGAATAAGTACCTAGAAATACTTTACGCACATAATACTTTAACTAATATTGTCTTTCTTTTGAAGATCAAAACAACGACAGCAATAACGGCACCATTGAGAAACGAAATGGTAACACCAGACCGAATAGCAGCCTGAGTGAAAGTGAGTAATTCATTACATAATATCATTTTTACAAGTATAGAAACTCTAATAGCCAGTACCAAGATAATAAATACTGAAGAAGTGTGATTGTTAGATTCCATTCAATGTACCTATATCTAAAAGTATTTTTTATACTATGACGGTAGTAAACAGACGTACGGCCCACCGGGAAGTTAGCAGTTAGTAGCCTTTAGAGACGTGCAAGACCAAGGTTTATTGAGCGCGTTGCCGACCCTTAAAAAACTTATTCACTTCTTTTTTGAAGAAACCTCTAGTTCCATGGAAAATCGTCGTTATAGTTCATTTCTCACCGTAAGAGTTCTCAATAGAAAAGTCTTCTGAAATCGCGCGACCATATATTATTGGAAAAGTATTTAATACAGATGTTTATCAAATGAATATAAGTTGGTTTTTAACTGTGAATGTATCACCAGGCTCATCTTCATCGGGACGGCTAAGTACAGTCAGTGGAGGTAGTGTGGCTGAGACCAACAGTGTTCAATCAGAAATCGATGACAAGGCAAGGTCGATTGTAAGTATTCATTTTTATTTATTTATTCATGAAAAATATTAATTGTGTTTGAATATTAATTACATAAGACATATATTATTAACTAGGTATAATACAAATACAAATAATACATTAATACAATATGAATTAAATTAAATTTATAAGACTATCTATTCATTAAAGTTAAAATTAATTGCCTATATTTGAATTGAGGAATTCAGACACTGAGTAGTAATTTTGTTCTAATAAAAAGGCCATCACCAACCTATTAGAAGATAAATTCTGAAGAATATGTACCACTATGTTATTATTTATAAATTCACTTTGTTTTCAGATATCATCTAGTACACTGACTATGCACTCTGCATGTGATGGCGAAAATCGAATGGATGACTACTTGATTCCTCCACCACCCCGTCCCCTCAATGGCGGTTGCCCACAATTTACTACTTTTGGACATCCCAAAAACGATCACAGGTACCTACATAAAAAAAAATGTATATTTTCTATTTGCTTTTAAAGTCAGTCTTCCTCTGATGCATATTTCTATACAAATAGCTACTCGAAGATACCGACATCATCATCATCATCATTTCAGTCTATTGCAGTCCATTGCTGGACATAGACTTCTCCTAACACGCGCCATAATAACACAATATAATTCTAACAAAGTAATACAGATTTTGGCGCCCTTTTTCGCATAATTTATGTACCTACGTGACCTAAGTCGTATAAAAGTAAAACGCTTTTCGTGTAATGAGGGAATATCCTGAAAATTTATTACATGTATGCGAAGCGTGTCAGTATTCGCGACGTAGAGGAGAATGTCTGATTGTACAATGTTGAATTTATTTGAGTCATAGCAAAATTTCCTCGAAATTAAACCAATAAAAACATCGCACGTCTTGAGTATATTACTTGCAAATGACTCACTAATTTTCTACATTTCAGAAATCAACACATGGCAACGATCGTAGAGCGTGAAACATCAGCTTCCCGTGAAACACTCGACAGCGACGCAGACATACACAACGGCACACACTTGCGGCTGAACTTCGGTCCGCGCGAGAGAGCTAGTGCGAATGGACGCTGCGACGACCGAGACGGTGCCCACATGTACATGAACATATCTGCCACTCACACATAAATTATTCTAAGATTACATGACCAGACTGAGTGAAGAAAAACAAAATTGGGGTGTATTCTAAAACATAGGTGGCCAACGCGCGGCCCGCTGCCGCCGGGCGTTTACTTTCGTTAGGTAGAACTTGCTCTTATCGTGAACAAAAGTAAATTTATGTAATACATAAAACGACTAAAACAATTATCTATTATTATACGGCATCGTTTAAAAATTATAATATTCTAAAAATATAACTTTAATATTGGCCCTCTAGGCAAAAAGGCTGGCCATCTCTGCTCTAAAATATAATCTTAACTCTGTTTGAAGCTCATACGACACAGCTGTCGTATTCATTGACGCGCCTCCTGAAAGTGTGTCGAGAAAACGCACAATAACAACATGAAATGTTGACACTCAGAAATAGACGTGACTTACGTATATCGTGGGTGTTGCGTAAATCCACGCATTATTTTTTGTATGTAGCGACCGTGCCAAATAATAGAAGCTTAAATTCGTCTCGGGTAAAGAGAGTTATCGTATCACTTGCGATGATGATGTAGAGAAGGCAAATATTTTTTATTGTAGGTAAGTTTTCACTTTACGAAACTGCTAAAGTTCATACTTTAGCAGTTTCGTAAAGTGAAAACTTTGTATGAACGACACGCACTTTTATACTACAGCATACAGTGTGATGCCGATTCTGCCGCCTCACGACTTGTGGAATGTTGATACCTTTACAATCATGTGCAAGAAACTATAACCACATGAGTAACAAAACCGTATAGAAGCAGTTTCTAAGGAGCTACAAACAAAACCGTAAGCGGCTTGAGACGAGTACACTCTTTAGAAGTTTTGCTTGTTTTAGTTTTAGTTGCTCATAGTTATAACCACACATTAATTAATTCTACTTGATAATATCTTCTCTAATGATGGTAGTAAATATATCTAAATGGTATTAGGAGACAAGAAATCCAGCTCCTTAATCACCGCCGTATTTTCCATAAAAAATGAATGAAGACTGATAGTATGATGCATGTAAATATTGTATATAAGTTTTTAATCGTGTAAACATAATATTTTTATTTATTGTCGTCGTCGATTTTATGCAGATACGTAATATTTTAAATACTTAGTACAAATATATATGTTTTAGCTTAATTTGTCACAATTAAGTTATTCTTTAGGCATTTAACGTAAATTAGATTAATTAGATAATTTTGTCAATAGGAAGATCTGCTTGTACCCATATTTTTATTAATACTTTTGTATTAAATCATCTCCAAGATGCATTTATTGAATCTATGTATTCTGTGTACTGTGGAAATATATTCGAAATGCTATATTTTGTTTTTTTATTTTTCCACCTTGTAACCCTAACAGTGGACCCGCGGTATTTCAGCTCCTGTCTAATTTCAAAAGGTTTCGATTTTATGTCATCATCATCATCATGTGGTTTCGATTTTATGTAACTTGTCGGATTACAAGGTCTACTAAATATTCCGGCCTACAAGAGGTAGCACTCTATAATACAACCAATTGGATAATATGACACTGCCATACAAAACGAATGTTTTCTAATAATATGATAATTTCTCTAAGTGAAATTTCGGGAGCATGAAAATTTCTACGAATTGAAATTGGGGGTAAAATCTAGCTGGCAACGTAGCAAGTTGACTCATGTGAGTAGATTGGGGATAGCCCGTCTAATTTTTGATCTAGTTTAGTACTTATTATTATGTCTGAGTCAGACTATTATGCGACTGCCAAAAATACCACTCTTTCAAGATATGCCGCAGTGCTTATAGGTGGGCTAGTCAAAAGTTAAAACATACGACTAAAAATTCTACGAAAATTTAAAATTTGTAGGAATTGCGCAATTGAAACATAAATATATATTAGGTACAAGTATTATGTTTTATTCTCGTTTCGATTACTTTTATAAAGCTCTAGATAAAGTTCATGTTTCGGGGGATACTACATAAATAATACAACATTTGAATTTGTAAGTATTTTAATTTGGCACCTACTTTACAGATAATAAGTAAGCGACCAAATGAAGAACACAGAAACCCTAGTGGGTTTTACTACAAAATATATTACAGGAGCTGAGCTAAACAACTCAGTGTATCTACTCTCCTTATAACAAAAATACTAAATGACTATAATAGCGCGTTTACATTAGGACAAGGACCAAACGTGCCAGCTAAAAGCATATTGGCCAGTATTATATTACCCCACAGCAAGTTACCACAAATAGATTATAATTAGAGCGGTAGGAAGAGGTCTATCACATAGCTATGTTAGGCCATTAACTGGGACATTTGTAAAAGCCGAGCTGATACTGAAAATTTCTTGCCAGAAAAACCCAATTTTGTTTCTGCCCAGCTCAGGGGATTCGAAACTTCTGGGTGCCTTTTGCGCAGATATCAGCGTCACCGAGGCAGTTATGAACAATGGTGATAGTGAACAAAAACGACAAACCGAAATAACTTTAACAGTACCTGGAAGGTCGAATACCGCAAAATAAATACACCTTAACAGTGACTGAAAACGCCCCAAACCGACCTAATGTAAACGCTCTATAACTCAACAACTATTATAAGTTTTGTAGTAAAACTAAGGAACTTTAAATAAATTAATCACGAGGACAATATTCTTCTATGTTAATATATTAAAACAAAATAAAATGCACATAAATTTAGCTTAAACAAAACATATAAAGAACATTAATTCATATAATACTCGTTTACAATTTCATTGGTATAACGGTAAAATGCAATCTAGCGAAATGCACTTTGATACGCGTTTGCTATAAAATTTTATATATTATAAAAAATTAAATTAATTTACTACATTTCTCAGTTCATTTAAGTATTTATTTAATTGCACCGTTGATAAGAATACATCGAGAACTAGATGTGTCGTTTAAGATCGTTTCACACTTGCTTCTATAGACGCTTGTATTTGGTATATGACCCAACTGAAGCGAAAACGTCCAGCTTTCGTAACGTCAAAAATATCGGTTTAAAACAGACTTAGTTTTTATCGGACATAAGGCCCGGGCACACCGCATACGTAAGCTTAGTCGAGCAAGTACCACTAGGGAGCTGGCGCTACGCGTTTTGTACGTCTACGCCAGGGGTTTGCCATGTCTTATACAGTTAGTACAGACATTACAATTCAGTGGTACGTGCATATCCTTAGGTATCCGGTGTGCCCGGCCTCTTAACGACTGTAACAGGGCTCTTTAGAATGGCTCTTAACAAAGTGATTAGTTAAAAACATAGCGATAGTAAATAAACATCGAAATAAAACCATCAATCTCTTTTCAACATAAAAATAATAAATAGAAAGAATTAACCCGTTTAGAAACACACACGAGAAAATATCGACGACGTTATAGGCGTGTCCAACTGTCCAAGTTTTTGTTTGCAATTAGCTATAATGTCCTAACTTGATTCGAACATACCTGAAATCTCTTCACATACAAAAATATATAGAAATAGCAAATATTTAATTAAAATGATAAATAATTGCGCATTGTAGAAGAATATGTTAACCAGACTAATTATAGCCACCAGGCGGCGCCACTTGCAACACAGTTCTTAAAGGTAAGTATACAAGAACTAACTTTGGAGTGTGATGAACTGTTTCTCATAACGAGTGCAAGAATAGACCTCTTGGTACCGAAAACTAGGATAGTGTTAGTGATTCTTAGGTCAATTATCAAGGTGACTGATCCCAGAAGTAGGTACATATTATCAACAGAGCTACAAGCGCGGAAAGTTCGGGTGAATGACCTTCCAATTCGAAAAGTAGCTGATTTTCTACTGATAAGAAATAAAAAAATCTAAGAAAATAAAATAATGATATTACTGTCATCATCATCATCAGGAATCACCGCTGCAGTAAGTTAGTTCACCTCGGTGCCAGCAGGTACGTGGGAGGAATGATCGCTGGAACCTTACCGTGCTAGACGATAATCGGCTCTAGGTAGTGTGGGTGAGGCCTATAGTGGCATCGAGTGGTGCAATGCTAGAAAGACCGAGTTTTCGGTACAAGGATCTACTTCCACTACACTTCCGTTACCTATGTCATGAAATTGCATGTATAACAGTTTTTAACAATGCGGCAGTTATAGGTGGCGCCTCCTGTCAAATAAAATTGTTATAAGCTTTCAATTGCAATACAAACGCGTATCTTAAAAAAAAAAATTAACCAGCAACATAAATATCACAATGGCAAACGTAAAATTGAAACCATCTAATTATCATATAAAAAATATAAAGTATTTAATCCCTAAGTATATAATTTATTATTGCCTTGTATATTTAATAAATAAACCGGAACGTTACTCACTTTTTTTAATTAATTGAATCTCAATTTGTATTTCATCGTTTGCCTAAATGGTATGTCGTACGCACGACGCCTTTAGGCTGTAATAATAACTGTCTAGCTCCAACAATTCCACAATTTTATTGCACATCCTCTTAAGTAAGTATATTACATAACAATTTACAGTTCAATTTCTAGCAACTCTAACCTGCATCTGGCAATAATGTATATTCAGTTCAAATCGTTGTACCAAAGTATAAAGCTTTCGCAATCTTACGTACAAATTGAAGCTTTATATACAGTCACTATAAGGTCGTTTTTTCTTTGGTGTGGTGCGGATGACCATTGACGATCGGTTGATGTGGCGGCGGCCTCGCGATAATAGCCTGGTACATGCCCCACACGGCTAAAGGACGCATGTACGCCACTGAGCGATGGTTCCCGTTCTCATAAAGCGCTTCTGGTGTTTCAAATGAAAGACCCATTTCGGCCATTGTCTTGTACATCCCTCCAGCAGTGACAAAAGCTTCCTCATGCATTCCTATAACAATCAGATTGTATAATATTGTACATAATAATATTATGTCATATATTCAAATATTTCAAATGTAATGGAATATTAACATCGAATGTAAATACCTACCGCATTGTTTTATCAAATTGACATGTGTAGTTTTCTTATCGGACTTTAAATTTAGATTAAGTTTAGTTGGGGTTAGTGAAAATAATAATTAAAGGCAAACGAACGAAGAATTGATCTAACTGTGGGTCGTGATGATTTTTGTCACTTTGTTAGCTAAGTGGATTAGCGCCAATGTACACGTTCTCTAAGGAGCGTTAGTCGCTTAAGTGGGCCAATTAGGTTCGGGTGTATTTGTTGAGCGACAAAGCCGTATTTGATTCGGTTAGTGCCAATCTACTGTATTTACTGTAGAGGCATTAAGCTGTAGCTTCTTATTACAAACATTTAAAAATAATCCCGAAGTTGTTTTTATTAATTTAATTAGTTTTACAAAAACTGACATTAAAAGATAGTCAAATGTTGTTATTCATTTTACACCCAAATCGGCCGACATATAATGTTGATGGCCAATATTGTGCCGATTAATGCCAGCCCGTTTAAGTGTGTAGCGTCCCTATGCAGTGGTTAGCTAACGATGTCTACGTCACTCTTTTTAATCCCTTAATTTATCTCCAACCATACCAACCATGGACGTACAATACAGCATATACAAAAATCTGTATAGCTTAAATTTGAGAAAGGTTAGGCACAATAAAACTTTTTCTCTTTCGTCTTTTATAGCTGTTAACATTATGTAGTTTTTAATAATATAATTAAACATTATGTTAACCTGTGAAATTTGTATATACTCCAAATACATTATTAAATGCGTCGAACGCGCAGTGTTTATAAATATGAACATAGCAAACATTGAAAATATTTTAAACTTCCTGTCAATATAGATGTTTGTACGGCTTTTAGTTACACGGCATTACCTATAATTTGTAAAGTGCACGTAAAAAAACACAAATCTCATTCATATAGCCATATACATACATACAAGCAAATCGAGCTGGTGATGACAAAATGACCGACAAAGCAAACTGAATTAAAGAGTGAAATAGGCAAGAAAAGAGTTAAATATCCATCGATTAATGTCAGAGATGATGGTCATAAAGGCAATAAGAATACATCTATTGATTCCAATATGAGAAATAATTGATCTAAGTACCTTCATATATCATGAGCGCAGCAAGTCCATAAGTGACACCAGTCCAGGCCTCCATACTCTGTAGCGCGGTAGTGTCGATGTGTCCGCGGGCCCCGGACACGTACCCGTTGACGGCGCCCATCTTACCGCCTTTGAACTGTTGCACGTTATTTGCGTATACCGTCGCTAGTGCCTTACGTACGTGTGCTTCTGGGAATACTTGCTCGCTCCAACCTGATGCGCGTAGGAACCTAAGGGGAATAAACAAAGTCCGTGTAATGACGGATTAAGAATACATAATGTCACTACCCCATTTCTATCCATGGGAGTCGTAAAAGGTGACTAAGGCCGTAACTTTAAGCAGACAAGAGCACTGCGAGAAAAGGAAAATTCGATATAAATCATATACCAACCCGTCTACCGATTCCCTCCAAAATGTTTGGAGGCGACTCGTGCCCAGCATTGGGATGTTTATGCGTGGTAATGATGATGACATAGCATCACGCCTTATTTTCCCGAAGGGATAGCCATCCACATTTTACCAACTATGTTTAGTTCCATTAAGCGTGACGGTATGTTTGGTTTCAAGTAATAGAGAACGAGCCAATTGCCATTAACTGAGAGTATTTCCAGGCTCAGGCGGATATTAAGAATTTCAATACAGAAAAAGATATAGGTACGCATGCGTACACCAGCGTCGGTAGGTATAAAGAAAGCGTACGTATACGATCGTAATAACGGTACTTGAAAATCGCTAGTCATTTAAAATTAACATCTTTTCACTGTTACGATACACCTGCTGAAGAGAGATTACATAATTTCCTTGAAAATACTTACCAGTGTCCCGCCAGTTGATCTGCCATCACTACTCGTCTGTTGGCTGGCTTAGTATCGAAAAGATAGCAGGAACCATTCCAGAGCTTCTCTTCAAAGGAGTGTCGCGCCTGTTCCAGAATCTTCGAGAACTCTCTCTCATCTTCCTCGTGTCCAAGAATACGAGCCATGGCACATACAGCGCTTAATGACGCCACCCATAAACCACCACAATACGCGCTGTAGGAAATTTTATTTTGTAAGTATTATATCTGAATGTTTGCTGCTATCTATAATATAGCTCGATTTAAGTTGATAATTTGTAGGTTATGTTTACGATAGATAAAATAACGATACAGGCGGAAAGCTATTGACTGGCCTGTTGGTCTAGTGGTTAGTGACCCTGACTGCTAAGCTGGAGGTCGTGGGTTCGATCCCCACCCAGGACAAATCTTTGTGTGATGAGCATGAAGGTTTGTTCTGCGTCTGGGTGTAATTTATCTATAATATGTATGTATTTACAAAAAAAAAATGTATTTAAGTAGTATATCAGTTGTTTAGTACTCATAATACAAGCAAATATAATTGCTGACTTTGGGACTAGAGGGCGCTGTGTGAATGTGGTAGAATATTATTATATTATTATTATTATTATATTTTAAGAAGTTCTTTAGTTACATAATTTCCGTCAAATTTACACTGTACACCAGGGCGAAGCCGGGGTGGGTTGCTAGTATAAAATTAATTTGAAACTTTCGTACCTAGGTCCAGACATAACCCAAGCGTCAAAAGTCTGATCAGGATATCCACTGTTCTCGATAAGTCCGTCCCCGTCTACGTCCCACCGTAGTCCCTGCCGCAGTAGCACGACGCACGCTGAGTACATGTCCGAGAGATATTTCTTTGCCTCCCACACCGCTGCCGCACGTTCTGGAGGTGTATGGGTTTCTGTTTCTTCAGTTTCGATGTCCGCATTCCTGCAGGAGCACTGTCTATATAGTATTGTATGTTTTTTGTTTTCTTTATTTTCAGTCCGATCATTAAAATAGTTATAGGTAAGTTGATCGTAATATTCGTATGGTTATTTATGTAATTATAATATTCCCAATTTTGAATATGCCACAAATCTGAGAGTTTTCTAAAAGTTACAGTATTTTAAGTAGAATAACAAAAAAATTGTTCAAACAATACGTCTAGAAAATCTTCATCGAATTATATATGTATTTTAAAAATATTTCATATAATATATAACTAATGGGATATAAACATCTTTACTTGAAAAAAAATGTCTAATAACAGTAGAGAAAAATTATATTTCTATCGAAACGTTTCCGTCATTATCAAAAACCACTTTACCTGTAGAGCAGATCCAATATATCCCCGACGCCGTAGGGCTTGTCGGTAGATTGTCGGGGCTCGTTGCTGGGCGTAGTCTCAGGCGAATTTTCAACCGTAGTATCCCCGTCGTCCGCCTGCCCCGTACTGCGGGAGTACAAGTCATCCTCAGTCCCGTCCCTCACGTCATCTATGTACGCCATAGATCGGTACCTTTCGTTGCCGAAGGGCGCCGTGTGTCCCCGCAACAGCCGGTAGTCGCGAATAACTTGTAATATGAACTTGAGATTCAAATCCTTCCAGTCACTCACGTCGTGAACGTTGTAAGCGTTTATATGTGAGAATGGTACATCATCTGTAATGTAGTATATAAAATAAAAAGAATAAGGTAGTATATAAAATCAAAATAAGGTGTAGTAATCAAGAAAAGTGTAGTCTTCCGTGTAGTGACGGGTTAAGAATACACAATGTCACTACTCCATCTTAACCCGTGGGTATCGTAAAAGGCGACTAAGGGAGTCATCTTATGCAGACCAGATTACTGCAAGAAAAGGAAAATTCGAAACAAACCCTATACCAACCTGCCTGGCCAGCGTGGTATATTAGGCTTAATTCCCTCCAAATTCTTTCAAAATTTCACAAATTAGTGTATTTTACTTTATTTAAATCAACCAATATCTATGTACCACAATTTAAAAAAAATCGCTGCAGAAGTCAAACGCCCGTAAATTATTTACTTTTAAATTTTTGCGTTTCATGATAATATTAAGTGATTTAAAACGGGAATTTTAAGTAAAATTTAAGTAAGTAATTTAAGTGTAACCAGGTCGAAACGTCAAGCACCATAAGGTGAGTAAATACCTAAATCATAATCGCGTAAACTCCGGTAAATTGTTATTTTACATAAATGATTATCCAAACTTTACATTACCTGGATCACCAAGATCATGTGGAATAGAATCTTTGATCTTAAACTTGACACTCTTCCCATCGTAAAGGGACGGTCGACATTTTTCACTTTCCATTTCTATGGTGTCACGGAACATATATTGTATGACGACCTGTCAAAATATTATCATAAGTAGTATACAAATTCCTATAGAGCGTATTTACAAACAGAGTGGAAACGTCGCAATTTAATAATAGTAATAATCTTTATTTCAGCCTTTTTTACAAAATGAACAAAATTTAGTTTCATATTTCGCGGATTTCAAATTTTATTATTTTAATTTTTAGAATTACGTGAAAGTGTATTAAAAAGTAAGTACCCGTAATGCTTACAGTTATTTTACTATGAAAAAAACGCCTTACAAGTTTCCAATTTGTTATTTGCATATAAATAGAACTGAAAACGCAATGATTTCTTACCATTTACATACTTTTCACCTAATTCTAAAAACATATTTTTAAAATATAGCTCCGATTAATTAATAAAAATTGAAAACCACGAAATATGACACTAAATTGCGTGGTTGCCACTCTGTTTGTAAACACGCTCTTAAATTTTATAAACAAGTTAATTGATCCATGGTCATTTACCCGTCGGTAAATTAACCAAGGTTTTAAAACGTATTCATCGACATAAACATGTTATATTACTACACTAAATTTTAATTATCGCTAAAAGCCTCACCTGCAAATTAGGCCACAACTGTGCTAAAGCGAACGAAGCATAAAAATGGACATCGTATGTGTTATACATTCTATATTCGTGGCCTTCTAAATATCCAAACAGTCCGTAGTGATGCCTGGAAACAAAGAAATTAGCAAGTCAATACAATATCAAGGTTTTGACTTCATTTGAAGAGTATAAAACTTTGACTTGCCTATTGGTCTAGTGGTTAGTGACCCTGACTGCTAAACCGGAGGACAAATCTTTGTGTGATGAGCATAAAGGTTTGTTCTGTGTCTGGGTGTAATTTTTCTATAACATGTATGTATTTACAAAAGAAATTGTATTTATGTAGTTTAGTACACACACAGGCAAATATAATTGCTTAATTTGGGACTAGATGGCGTGTTGCGTCATCGCTGCATCGTGCATCGCTGCATCGGCGCGGCGCCCTGACAATGTTACCAACAGTAAAACAATAATACATTTACACATCTTTCTTTTTTTTTTTCTTTTTATTTTGTTCACGTATTTGTTTATTTATTTATTTTTTTGTATCATTTTAATTCTCATTATTTATATAGTATACACTAACACACTAAGGCATCGAGAACCGGCCATATTTTAAGAACCGGTTCTTTCGGTTCCAGTGACAACACAGAACCGGGTACCCGGTTCTTTCGGTTCTTTTCGGTTCTTTTGCTAATTTATTAGAATTTTGTTCGTAAAGTCCACGCCCAAACCTGTAACACTGTTACTTAGTCTTGTTGAAAAAAAAAATTCCCATCATGTCACACTGTTACTCGATGCAACTGCTTGCAATTTTTTCTCCCAACTAGAAACACTGCCAAATATTGGTGTTACTGGATGGGGAAAAAAAGTTGCATCGAGTCACACTGTCTTGTTAGGAAAAGTAAACATTTTATATTCTCATGGGGTCACACTTTTTATTTTCTTATTATTATAATATTAATGACTGATATTTTTATTATATAGAGAGTTGCTAGTTGCTACTAATCGTTAGACAGTTGCCAATCATCGACATCGACATTTTTTTAAATAAACCTATGAATGGAAATGAACATTTTGGAAAAGCGACATTTTAAGTCGATGAATGGCATGATCGTTTTCATTTTCGCAGTTTGTTCTCACTGGATAGGTGACCAGCCAACCTGATGGAATGATTCATCACCTCAGAAAGTAGTTTATTTTAAAAAATGTCGGGGGTAGCAACTGTCTAACGATTAGTAGCAACTCTCTATATAATAAAAATATCAATCACTAATATAATAAAAAAAAGTGTGACTCGATGGGAATATAAAATCTTTACTTTTCCCAACAAGACACAGTGTGACTCGATGTAACTTTTTATCCCATCCAGTAACACCAATATTTGGCAGTGTTACTGGTTGGGAGAAAAAAATTGCAAGCAGTTGCATCAAGTAACAGTGTGACATGATGAGAATTTTTTCCCAACGAGTAACAGTGTTACCACTTACAGGTTTGGGTGTGACTGGATGGGAATAAACCCTTTTGATCAAATCTATAATCTATTACGATATATTTTGAATGAAAAAAATTGAATATTTTATTTAATAAAATTTACAGAATTGTTGTATAATAAATACTTACATCTAATAAGTATGTAGTACTGTCGAGTGCCATTATTTGGCGTTGGTTTTGTATGCGAGCGTGTATCTAGTGCTTATTTGATCGAAGTTGATCGGCGTTAATAACTAATTTGTAGAAGAACCGAAAGAACCGAAAACCCGGTTCTTCATATTTTGAGAACCGGTTCTTTTTGTAGCCCCTAGAACCGGGAATTCCCGGTTCTTTCGGTTCCGGGAAAAACCGGTTCCGATGCCCTAAACACACACACACACGACACACGGGTCGTTGACTCGCCATCCTGTCCCTGGGGCTTTGCTGAAAATCAGCGCTGTTGAGTGTCCAGCAGCTGTTAGTTGCTGGCGCCACAGCATTATGCTGAGCAAAGTCCACATTCCCGCAGGTGTGACATGCAGTAGGTGGAATTAGTTATTTTTTATATTTTTTATTTCTTTTATTTTTTGCTTTGTTTTATTTTTGTATTAGTTTTTTTTATTTTTTTATTCTTACACTACAGTACTATTGTTCCTACTCATGTCACTTAAATGTGGAGAATAAATGTATTTTCTTTCTTTCTTTCTTTTCTGTGTGAATGTGGTAGAATATTATTCGATGGTATAATTAATAGGTTACCTAGGGTCAGTTTCTGGGTATTCGTCATGGGCGTCAAACCATATCGTACCGCCGTCAGCAACGAAGTAAAGCTCATTCATTAAGGCACTTTTCAACCAGTCTGGTATATTACTGCAAGGGAAAATGATACTTATTATTATCTATACTAATATTATAAGCAGAATTTATTTATTTTACTTTCATTACAACGGTATATGGTACTAATTATAATAATTAAAGATAATGCAAAGAAACTTAAAACACAAATTAGACACAACTAAAAAAAACTATAAAATAGCAATATTCGAGGACATCACATTCATACTTCAATCTCGCAATACGACAGACATACAGATAATATCTTCGACCATCCGTCCTGAAAGTCCTGAAGAGTTTGCTTGTTTTAGTTGAACGCTAGAATCTCAGGAACTACTGGTCCGATTTGAAAAATTCTTTTAGTGTTGGATAGCGCATTTATGGAGGAACGTTATAGGCTATATAACAATACGCTACGGCCAAAACGAGCTGAGCAGTGGCCAAATAAAGAGGACGGGAGTGAAGACCCACGCAACTACTAGAAGTACATACATTAACTATGAGTCACAGTTCGTAGCAGTTAATGTTTTCCGTTTTTTTCGGTACATACACCACTTTACTAGATGTAATAGGAAGATACAGGTAATATTTCTCTGCTGGCAAATTAGTGTCTGTAAATAACCTATTCAAGTTATACCTAGGTTTACTAGGTGTAAACCTGTGACAATTTTTCGAAATATTTTTAATGATGACTAGCTGTGCCCGCGACTCCGTCCGCGTGGAGTTTGACAAAAGTAAATTACTTTTTCAAAGTAGCCTTAGTTACTCCTTATTACATCAGCTATCTGCCAGTGAAAGTCCCGTCAAAATCCGTCCAGCAATTCCAGAGATAAGCCGGAACAAACAGACAGACATATAGACAGACAAAAATTGTAAAAAAAATATTTTGGTATATATGTAACGTATATTATTATACATTCATATGCATGTAGTAAAAAGCGGTTATTTTAATATTACAAACAGACACTCCAAATTTATTTATTTGTATGTATAGATGATGAACGTTTTGGGTAGTTTACCAGACACTTAACTGCCAAATAAGAAGCTGGACTTCAACCTAGTATTCTCAGCACGTCAGATTTAAGCGTAGATAATTAGATATACAGTTCTTCAAAAGTTTTAGATAGTTCATGTTCTTACCTATTATTTAAAATAGGGTCCTGCCACTCTGCGAGTTGTTTCTCCCAATTCTTATAATTTCTAAGCGCGTACGCAGCTATGCTTGCGCCGGCGATACCGTCGCTACCAAAGTACTTAGTATAATATCTGCAAAAAAACTGATTTATTAACGGGTGGGCCGTAGGTCTGTTTGTCACCGCCGTAGTACAAAAACTAAAATTTCTTACTGCGTGATTGTTTTTAAATATAAAACTATATTTTATAACTACATACCTTCTATGTACTTTAGTATCTTTCTTATATTTAATAACAGGCATGTCCCAGGCTAAACAAAACTCCGTAATCCCCGTTCCACCGGGGTCCAGAGATATAACACTAGATAGCGCTACTGAATCACCTGCAAACGTCGCAACAGTCAGAAAATATGATAAACGAATCCGATTGACGAAGATTACATCGTAGCATTTTGGGAAGAAAATGGAGAGGAGAACAAAATATGCGAAGCCATTTTTGTATTGTTTTAAAAATAGCTAAAGTAAGTATATATTTTTGCAGTAAAATGAAGTTTGATCATACAAAATATACAGATTATTCTCATTATCATCATCATTATATATGCCCACTGCTGGACATAGCCTCACTTAATTTCCGCCACATGAACGTTTAAAAAAAAAAAAAAATACTCCAAAATACATAAAATTTGCAATTTAAAGCATACACCACACTGCTTATGCTTTAAATTGCAAATAAAGAAACGAATTGTACCTACATTTATAAATCTTCTTCTGTTTATCTTTTTTCTCTTTCTCTTCTTTTTGTTTGTCCTTGTCAGGGACCTTCGGCGGCGGTGGTGTAAGGCTCGGATCTGGTTCCAACCTCCCATGACTTTTAAGGCACTCCCATACGTAGTTGGACGTCTTCGCAGCATTCCACAAACAATATCCATCATGAATCGTCTCTTTTTCATCCTTTATTTTAGCAATAGTAAACGTGCAAGGCGCTTCAGCTATCTTCTGTTCTAGAGTAACACCGCAAGTGTGTTCTTCTGCATATCTCTCCAAATCTAATTTGGCTAAAACATTAAAACAATGTCCCATGATACTCTTCGGATGGTCTGGTCAACAATACTAAGTCTTTCGATTATACTACCGAGACTATAGTGTCCAAAGTGGCAAACTATTCGATCTATCTATTCTATCGACATATCAAATTAGTACATTGATCACGTGACATGTCGATAGCTTATGTCAGCGCTGTGTTCAAATGTATTCAAGTGATATGTCGTTTAGATTAGACAGATTGAAGCGATTGCCAGTTGTCTAAGGGGGCTAAGCTCATTGGGAAGGGGAAGGGGTTGGCAAAGTTCATGTGATACTCCTGATATTGCAGGTGTCCATAGGCTGCGGTAACAGCTTACCATAAGGCGAGCTATAAGCTTGACTGCCACAATAGTCGTAGGTAAAATAAAACAACAGAATAAAACGCTGGTACAGTCAAATTTACCATGGAATATTTAACGATTCCGCAGTAACTAGGGCAATACATTTAGAATTATCATCTATCCAGTGATATTACTAGGTTTTAGTACAATCACCGGACATGCGATAGTTAAAACTAATCATGGCGCAAATAACACCGCCATATCACAGACAAAGTTGACTATCCCAACTTTACCATGGACATAAGCCGAAATTTGCATATAAAATCAACGGTCGTCTAAAATGAATATAAAATCCATAATAAAAATGTGAAATTTTGGGTGTATGTTTGTTACTCGATAACGCCAGTGCGTCTAAAAAGCTGTGCTGAATTCCATACAGATGTATGACATTCGACACATACATAGATAATAGCACATAGGCTACTTATTACCGACTAACCACGGGCGGAGCCGCAGGTGGAAGCTATTAAATAATAAGTTAAATTGTAAGAAATAACAAAAATAAATATACCTAAATTTTTCTTTTTATTAGGACCTCCAAGTACTTCAGTCCATGTGAATGTAATGTTAACGTCTCTATGTTCATTTGTCAGATTTATTGCGGTAAATACGAATACTGCGCATGGGAGACTGCTGTCCTGTAAACAAATTAATTTACAAAAACATAGCATCATTCTGTAAAAGGGTAGGTAGAGATGCAGCGCACCCACAGATCGCCCCCATTTGGTCCCATATTACTATATGGGACCAAATATACATATGAGGCGAGCCTGTTGGTATTAACCGGGGATATTTAGACATAATTATATATATACATATATGCACGACCCATCATCATCATCAGCAGCCCGTTCATGTCCCACTACTGGATTCGAGTCTGCTCTCCTCTATCTAGAGGGCTGAGAGGATTTAGGCCATAATCCACACACGCTGGCCAGGTGCGGGTTGGCGAATCAGACATACACTTAGAATTTTTTCTAGGGTATATGGGTTTCCTCAAAATGTTTTCCTTCACCGTTAGCAGATGGTAAGTCACTTGACTAGTAAATATATATTCCACAAAGTGAAATCCACATTGGTACTGCTGTTCAGGATCGACCTTTTTGTAGCCCTCTCACTGCGACATTGACTATTGCATGCATTTAATTATACTGAAAAACCCCGTTTGAGTTGTTCACCTATGTCCAGCAGTGGACGTCATTGGGCTGATATGATGATGATATAGTAGATATATACCTCACTATAATGTTAAGGTGGTTCTTATATGTTTGCTGCTTTCTCATACCTTTTTGCCTTCACACTTTCAGAAACCACTAAAATAGTCAAAGATCTGGAGAAGGACAAAGCCTACTTTTATCGATATTCCTCGCGGGCAAAGCCGCCGGCAGAAGCTAATAAACATAAGCTTAATAAAATAAGTAGAATTTGAACGTGTTCCGAGTATTCTGCCAGTTCTATTCATAGCTGTAAGTAGTTCAGAGAAATAAACTGAAATTTATGGGCAGAGGTCACGCACTATTATTAATGGCTACAAATGGCACTATCAAACTAATTCAATTAATACAGAGTGGAAATAGAACAGTATAACGGTTCCCCATCTTTTTCGGTCCGCGGCGCTTTTACAAATTTAAGATTTTCGGCCCCTTAAATAAGTAGCAGCTCTAAATAGATACGTACAATAAGTACTATATAGTTAGATAGAGAGGTACACAAATTAAATGTACGTCGGCGAGTGAACGACTCAGGTTGCGAGCGCTTGAAATTAATTTTTAATTTTGTATCAGATTCTGTCAATATTTGTTGGATGCGGGCGGCACAAAATCGTTTGCTGTGGCGGAAATTAGGTGAGGCCTATGTTCAACAGTGGACGTCATTGGTCATGATCAGCCAATATTTAAAGTAAAGGCTTTTCAAAATAAGAAAGAGTATCGCCGCCTTTCTGTGATACCAGAGCGCCGAAGCGCATTCCTTTAGCGTCTTTTATTACCGCGAGAAAAAAAAGGATTATCTGAATCAGCCTTTTATCAAAAGAACGCCTATAAATTATTTTTGAAACTAAGAAAAGTCCAAAAGACCATGTCGTGGACAAACCCGTTTTGTGCGTTATCAACCACGTTATGTAATAATAATTTTATCATTCATCACGCCTTTTCTATTACGTAAAACGTAAAGTATATTACGTCAGAACTAGTTCGTTATGCTATTTCACTGTGATTAACATCTCTGAACTACGCTATTGTCTTCTTAATAGAATGTTAATTAAATAAGTTTGTTATTTGCAACTAGTGATGAACTTTCAGTTTCTGCGAATGGAAACTCATTCAAAACGTTATAGGTTCATTTAACATTATAGAATTACCAAGAAGCAAGTATCTATATTTTCCTCCTAAAAAAAGGCAGTAACGTTATTCTTTGCTAAGAGATCTTAACTAATTTTTTAACGTATTCTATAATGTAGGTAAGCATTATATAAAAACCTTACTGATTTGGCCAACATTTCGAAAAAAATTGACACAAAAAGAAATAACTGCATGTACTATTTGCAAAAATTGAAAGCTTTCAATATATTAGCAATATTTATAATGTGCTAACACTTTTTTTGGCTTTGTATGGCATTCATAAGTATCGTGTATTTGATCTAAATGAAAAACATGGATGGACTATTGCCACAAATCACGGTTTTAGGTGGGGGGAAATATAAATACGTCACTGTACGTCGTACTGTATCGTCAGAATCGATAGTATAAACCTACTTGCTCATCAATGACGTAGTGATTACTAACATCATACCGAAATTATCATGCGATTTATGATAGAGGTTTGATAACATTCGCATTATTTATCATACCCACTCACTAGGAGATTAAGTATTAGTATTTAATCTCATCTCATTACGATCCGTAAAGTATAATAATTTGATTTAAACCTATTTGAATTTTGGAGATTGGGAAAGGAAGATTAGATTTAAAAAAAAATGCGATCAGCTCTAATAGCTGGTCGCATCTTTCTGCATTTTGTATTTATCTACAGTTTTATATTGGAATCTCGAAAGTCGCGTCTAAAAAATATTTTGGCCCTATTTTATCGTTTAAGGGATGATTTATATTAGACCGGGCCGTGTACAACCGTGGTGTAGATGAGCGTCATACGTTTTTAAACGGGCTCGAACGGGACACGGATCATGCACTGTGTAATAAAAACTGCTTCATATAAAATGTATTTAACGTTTCAAATCCGTGCCCCGTCCAGGCCACGCACACGGCAAGCCCTGGGCACGGCCTGGTCTAAAAAATCTTTCCTATTTTTTCTATAAATCTTTCCTTAGGCTACAAAACATTAATAGAACTTGCGAGCAACACTGAGAGGTCTCTCAGTGTCTCTCACCTGTTTGAGGAGGATTTTGGTGATAGTCGATGGAAAGATCCTGTTAAAAAAAACCACAAGAAAACCACCAGCAGTTAGTTATGTGCTAGTCACTAGTTCGTCTAAATATGCGTCAATGTTTTCCAGAAATTTGTTTAAACAACATTTTTATAGCACCTCTGACTCAGATTGGAAACATATAATCAGTGCAAACATTTTTGTATTTTCTTTCCCATTTCAATAATATTATATGTTTTCAGAATGCTATAGTATAACTGACCTTATAGTTGTGTGGTATTACGGGTGAAATTTGTCTGCACACAAGCTTCACGCCATATTTGGACAGATCGTATGTAGTCCACGCACGAGGATATAAAGCCGTATATTCACAATCTTTACCATTCAAGTTCCACTCCCAGGAAGGTGGTGCTTTCTTTGGTTTGCTAAAATTAATATAATAATATAACAAAATTATGTAATTAATACACTATGAAATGGAAATCGGCCTACGTAAGAGTTCGTGTCATAAATCATAAATCATTTATTGTGGAAAATGTGGTACAATGTATGATGATTTCCAATAAAATAAGTTCTATACACATTTTGTTATAAATTAACATGCAACATTAACATTATTTCTATAAAAATTAAATTTGAATTTACTCCCTGTCGTTTCTACACTGTGTACCTACATTGCTCTGGGGCTGACCAAGAAAAAAAACTTGTCTGTGCTAGACACTACGCGCTCTGTAGAACAATCTCATCGCAAATTCGTGGCTAAATCCGACTACATTCTTATCGTGTTGTTGTTGATGTGAATGATTTGTTCTTATCTGCCACAGACACGGTAAAATTTCTTAGCGTGTACAGGTGCCCGTAAATTTTCACTTTCATCTCACATTAATTAAAAAAATATTATAAATATAATGCTGGCATGCATACGAGTATATTATGGCCAAAGAAAAATAAAGAAAAAATTTTAGCCATTATAACGAAAACGAAAACCATTGTTTGGTTTTCCAAAACTTACTTGTAAGTTGACAAAACGGACTGGAAAATGGTTTCTTTGTTAGCGTTTTGTATATTCACAATGAACTGGCATTCAGGCACTGTGACGTACTCGTAAAGGCCAGGTGTAAGTTGGAAACGACAGAATTCGCCTTTAAACCCTCTGCCAATAGTCCCGCCACCAATACCACCGATAGGACAGCCTGAGAAATGAAAAGATATGATATTATATCAACTTAATTATATTACTTTACGTGCATTCTGAAAACCGATACACAGGGATATGTGAAAACAGATCACTGCCTTTCAAACTTTGGACAAATCCAGAATTTATTACTAGATACATTTGAAAATATCACTTAAGTCAACAAGGTAATTAGCGCATATTAATAATATAACAATATTCTACCACATTCACACAGCGCCATCTGGTCCCAAATTAAGCAATTATATTTGCTTGTGTTGTGTTATGGGTACTAAACAACTGATATACTACTTAAATACATACATATTATAGATAAATTACACCCAGACACAGAACAAACCTTTATGTTCATCACACAAATATTTGTCCTGGTTGGGGAACGACCTCCGGTTTAGCAGTCAGGATCACTAACCACTAGACCAACAGGCCAGTCATAAGAATACCATCAAATACAATAATGGTTAAAAACATTAACATAGCGTCGACCCTCTGGTCCTCAATGGTGTAGCAGAGCTTCATCACACCCACATTTATTAATTCCTATGTATAAGGGCATGAGTCTATTGCCTCTATCCAGGCACATCTACTCCGGGCTGATTGATGACTAAGAATTTCATGAGAGAAAATCCAATTGAGTGTGATTGCCTCTAATTGAGCAATAACAAACAATCCATCACCAGTACCAATGCCTCAAAGGTCAGTGTGCTATCCTCCTAATAACAAGAAAAATTCCCTATAGCTAATAGAGCCTATTAAAGGGAAAAAAAGAGCATGCATTTATAACACATATATAGGTACATACAATATTATGGAATATCTCGATAAGGTTATCAATACTTATTAAGCATTACAGTGATTAGCTCGAATAATCTAATTAATTCAAGTTACTATGCACATTTTAATTAATATTTTTAAGATAGGTTAGAGAAAAACCTGTATACAAAATAGTATTTAAAAGTAATTAAAAAACTTACCATACATTCTTTGAGCAGATATTATGTGTAAGTAATCCATAATAGGCCGCTTTTTGTTCCATCTTTTCCCAATATACCATTTGAGATACCTATGGACAAACCGAAAAGTAATTATTATTATTGACCCAACCCATTCCCATTTTGCAGTGGAGCACCATTAACTAAATATTATTAGATAGAAGGCCGGGTGTGGTATGAATTCAAGGTTAACTTTTTCACATTTTTAATATTCAATATTTAGGTTATAGTCCGGGATCCCTGGTCCAAATTTTTTTTTTTATTACTATCAAGTAATAAAAAAAAACTTACTTAATATTTATGTAATTGAACAGTTATATTGTCCTACAAATTGCGTGGTACGTTATCCCGGTCCGGTATACCCTTACTACGTCTGTTAGCTATCACAATCAAACTTTTGGAATACAAAATTATTGGGCGTCTCATCGAAATGAAGCTACTCGCGAAAATTAGCTTGATAGTAGTAAAAAAAAAATTTGGACCAGGGATCCCGAACTATTATACTTACTTATAGCAAAAGAAATTGTGATATCAATGAAATTATTTATACATGAAGCAAATGTAAATAAATAATATCAAAGATATTGAGAACTGTTTTATTTCACACAACACAACAGTTTTATTTCCATAAAAGATGATTAATGTGATTCATATTTCATAAATCTTTGTGACTTTGGGTGTACTAACTATACAGGCTTTCTTCTCTACTGCGTTTGTCTGTTTTTTTAAAGAAGAAGGAAGTAACATCTGTCACTTAATATTATAAACATATAATTAGGATTATTTTGTAGATAATCAAATAAATATCAGCCCAATGACACCATTGCTGGACTTAGGCCTCACCTAATTTCCGCCAGTCGCCAAATTATTATACCTATCCTTTCTATATCTCTACTTTATGTTCAGTCTAAAGATGATTAAAGTTGTTGAAGACCTAATAAGTTTTTTACTTATTAAAACATACAGAATATTATGATTAACTTTAACATTTTTAAATACATAATTATAATTGATGTTCTTTTATGAGGAAAATGTGATAGTAATTCTGAATGTAAATTACATGAATCAAAAGCAAAATAAATTATTATTGTAATTGTTTCCTTATTACTAAACTTTTGCCGCCCGCACGGTGTTGGGAACTCATACTGGAATAAAATTTATCTAATGTAATAATTATCCAAGTCAAAGGCGATCTGCCCCATGTGAGCAAGTTACAAACATCCAAACAGCCTCACAAATTTTTTTCATTTATAAAATTATAATGGATAACATTGCGAATTCTGTTATGATTTTAATATTTAATCATTCTGATTAATCATAAATGTGTTTGCTTACATGTATATAACCTATTTTAATATGCATAAAAAATTATATGCATGGAATAAAAACTAAGCAATTTTTAACAGTCTATGAAATGAAATGAATAGTAAACTCATATCGTCGCTTATTTATATAAGCGACGATATGAGTTTACTATTCATATTTTTGTCTTTAACAAATAATTTAAATCTATTTTTGCCTTAATTTAACATTAATGTATTTAATAAGATATAAACAGTTATTTGTCTCTTCTGAAAACCAGTAAAAATTGACTTGCGTGGTATTCTTGTATAAGCGACGATATTGGATTTTACAATGCAAGTAGATACATATATTTTTAAATAGATTATTCACAAACTGAAACAAATAAAAATAACATGCACAAAAATATACCAGTCTGATCATTGGCAATTAAGAAAGTATGTTAGCTTGCTCAGAAAAACATCTGAATAAAATTTGGCACCATTGCACATTTTTCACAATACAAATTACATAAATTTTGCACATTCAACAAAGACTCAACTGTGTGAAATTTTTTTTGGGTAAAAGCACACCTATATACAAAGACTTAAGTATATTTTTACAGTACCTCATAATTTGAAGTCAATGCATTTGTAGTGTTTGTCGTATCAAA
Source organism: Laspeyria flexula (assembly GCA_905147015.1). Classification (NCBI taxonomy): domain Eukaryota; kingdom Metazoa; phylum Arthropoda; class Insecta; order Lepidoptera; family Erebidae; genus Laspeyria; species Laspeyria flexula. The sequence goes on along the minus strand of LR989956.1, from coordinate 9,934,836 downwards.
TTGTTGTGAAATAAATCTATACTGAACTGCTTTGACTTGGTATTCTGATCAGGTGTAGCATATATATAATAAAGTGATGAAAGTGATTTTGCCATTAAATTATAATTGTGGAAAAACATAGAGGAGACACGAATTATCTAATCAGCTATTAACTTATTATATTATTTTAGTATAATCACTCAGATTTTTTTATCCGTGTAGAGGGGGATTAAGAATGCATTGTGTCACTACCCAATCTCAACCCATGGGTGTCGACTAAGGGAGTAACCTTATGCAGACAAGAGCACTGCGAGAAAAGGAAAATTTGAAACAAAGCCTTTACTAACTTGTCTGGCTAGTAGGCTAAATTCCCTCCACAATCTTAAGGATTGAAATGATGACCCTGTTTTTTTTTAGTTTTTTTTTTAGTACTTATACAAAATAACTAATCTGGTAAAGTCTTGCTGTGATGTTAGATAATGTTATCAGAGAAATCCTACGATTGACAGGCAGGCTCACAACACTGGTTTGAGATGTGCATTCATAATTTAACTAAAATAAAATACTTAAGTACAAGAGAATTCCTCTTATGCAGAAATCTTAATTTTTTCCAATAAAATTACTTTTAATTATATTTTTACTAGCTTCTGCCCGCTGCTTCGCCCGCATGGTATGTATTTTATACCTATAAACCTTCCTCTTGAATCAGTCTATCTATTAAAAAAACCGCATCAAAATCCGTTGCGTAGTTTAAAAGATTTAAGCATACATAGGGATACAGGGACAGAGAATGGGACTTTGTTTTATACTAAGTAGTGAAGACAACATATTACATATTTCAAACATTATTTTAAAATTAATTTCAATTTAAATATAAATCACAGCATTTTATCATTAAAAACTTGATATATATATTCATTTTATAAAGACCAGGCACCTCATAACATAATAAACACAACTGATGTTAATAATAAATAAATATTACTCACCTAGCAGTCAATGGCATCATTTCAATGGCTTGGTGAGGTTTCGCCTGTATCTTTTGCTTACTTTGCAATGGAAATTCATGATCCAAAGGTAATTTCAGGCCGTATTTTGGTGGTTCGTGATGCCCAAGACCAACATCGCCGACAGTCTCCATTTCCATCGTAAAATAAACTCCACAAAAGTATCTTTTGTATTCAAGTACGTCTTTATACCCCGGCTTCTTATTGTAAACTAATAAACGAATCACATTAATTCACATTATCACTGATACTTGATTTTCGTAACCTACGATAACAAAATAAGGTTCATTCAATTAGAATTACAATTATTAAAAGAAGCTATAGTCCTTGAACAAAATGGGTTTGTAAATTGAGATATTTATTGCTCGTTTACAGACTGTACTAAATTATGTTCTGAAATATATTTATTTGAAAAAGATCGAATCAAGATGAGATAGCATTGCCATTGCTGGAGATAATAGCTCATTGAATGAAAAATGATTTGTAAATGAGAAATTGTCAATTTATTGACAGTGACAAAATAATGACAGCTCTGACAGATTATAAATTATGACAGTAGAGTCAAACACAGACAACACAGAGTACATTTTTAAGTCATACAAACAAGGAGGTAAATGAGTGAGTCCTGAGTGTATTAAATGAGAGCTGGAGACGTATAGGCAATACTGGTCTTACAATACTAACACTTTATCGCCATTGAACAAAGTGAGATAGCATTAGGATTATTTGCCGTCTTGAAAGGCCGCGCGCCACCAGCCAGTTTGTTTGCCGGCCAGCTGGTTGGCTCGGTGCAGTAGGTACTCAAAGTGTTATTTGTGAAAAAAGTTTATAAAAAGTAAGTTAAATAGTAAATAATTCATTTGTACTACAACAAAAATGACCATAGTGTGTGCCAACTGACATTATAGGCTATTATTAGCCGGTTAGGTTATAATGTGGTAGAATATTATCCAAATCTGAAATACCAAACCCTATAAATTCATGTTGGTTTTTATTATTATTATTATAATATCTTTTCATCGGTAAATTAAGTATAAGAAATTGTTAATTACTTGCCGTAATAAGCCGGGGTGAGAGCTTTTATTGCGTATACATAAAGTTTCCATTATACTCTCTATCAGTGAAATGCCTTCGTAGTTAGGCAACTATAGCGAAAAATGTATTGTGTGTGATATGATTTAGTTAATAAAAAATAATGTTTGACATTTAATATATTACCATATATTATTATTTACCATATATTTTCATGCGAATTATTTATTAGTGATGATCAAATTGATCGATCGATTAACCAAAAACTTCAAATTTGGTAAATCCAAATCTGAAATACCAAACCCTATAAATTCATGTTGGTTTTGTAATTCCTCTGTGATTGAGAATATTATGCAACCTTTTTACAAACATCCACGTGGATAAAGACGTTTCAAGTTATATTTCAAATAATCATCATCATCATTTCAACCCATAAATGTCCCACTGCTCGGCACAGCTCTTCTTCAAAGAATGTGGAAGGATTTTAGCCTACTATACCACGCTGGCCAGACGGGTTGGTATAGGGTAAAGGGTTTGTTTCGAATTTTCCTTTTCTTGCAATGCACTGTTCTGCATATGATTATCCTTAGTCGCCTTTTAAGACACCCACGGGTTCAGATGGGGTAGTGACATTATGTATTCTTAATCCGTTACTACACGGTAAAATAATAACTAATATATTACAGTAATAATGCCCAATATTTCCTTCGTAACTAAATATATTTAATCGACACTTCACGTGACCAGAGGGCTGGTTTTTATCTCGCACAGAGAATCAGCATTGCCATCCAGCGTGGCAATGCTGCTAGCCTTCTGGGCACTTTCCCTTGTGACAGTGATGCCGACGAATACTTTGACGCCTAGCCCACATTACCATTTGTATTGTTATTTAATCGACTTGCAAATCAATTATCTTTATTTTCACGAACTTACGAACAACACCACTAAAACAAGAGCATCTTTAATTAATTAGTCTGTGGTATGGTATTACTTATTTTATTAGTCTGTGGGTGCATGTGGGTGGTCTGTGGACGTAGGATCCCTTATTAGTCTGTGGTCTGTGTATGAGAGAAAGTCAAAGACAGTGTATACTGTTTATTATTTTTAAAACTGTAATTATAATATAAAATCAAAGGTTTCGTTGGTATACAATACTAATGAAGCGTAGAAGCGTAATTCTCACAATAAAAACCTAATAGTGGTACTGTGAAGTACTTTGAAAACTAATAGAAGTCGAGTCTATACGGCATAATGGATATCCCAGTGCAAATTGCGGTTAGACTGAAGCCTCCGAGTCTTGCGGACTCTTCACAATGTATTTTCAGCAATCCTGTTACGCAGATTGTGATTACGGAGAGTGGGCAAACGTTTCACGTGAATAGAGCTTTGCCTGTGGATTGTACTCAGGCACACCTCTTCAACTCGTTCATGATACCACAGATTAACTGCTTTCTAGATGGATGTGATACTTCTGTTGTTGTGTTCGGTCAGGCAAAGACTGGAAAGACGTATACTTTGTTTGGGCCAGGTAAAAAAAGTTGTTCTTTGCACAATTTTTTTGCTGTTACTGTGTGTTGTCTTTTTTCAATCTTCAAAGAAAACAAGACTTCTACTTCTTTCTTTATTTTATACTAGAAGTCGCGCGGGGCTTCGCTCCCGTCGTTCTTTATTTGGTCACTGCTCAGCTCCTATTGGCCGTAGCGTGATGTTATGTAACCAATGTTACTCAGTGATAATGCAGCTTTGTAACGAATTTTTGAAAACTGTCCAGCAGTTTTTAAGTTTATTAATTACATAGAAAAATAAAAATCTTTCCTCTTTATGCAGTATAAGTATATATAAGTAGATAATTTATTGTTTTTCAATTTCATTTAAAAAAATGGAGTTATGTATTTTTCATAAAGTTGTATTTTGTTTTCTTTTTTTGAAGCTTCAATGAGCATGGTATAAATATAGAATACCATATAATTTATATATATATATAACATCTACATGTATAAAACCAGAACTTTATAGCATTTATTCAATCTTGCCACAATAATTTGCATGCTTTATATTCCAGGTTTTGAGTGTATACATAGTGAGTGTGACCAAGGAATTGTACCTAGATTTTTGTCTGAGATATTTCACAAACTCAATCAAATGCCAGAGAGAGAGTTTATCCTCCACATAACATGGATGCAAGTTGTGAATAACAACATATTTGATGTACTGGGAGCTGGGCTTGTGAGGTGCTATAATGTTGAAGAGGCATTCCAATACTTGCAGCTAGGATGGAGGCAAAGATGCCAAGGGAATAATCATACAGTGTTCACTGTAAGTGTGGAACAGAAGTGGGTCAGTACTAATGGTGTTCTGAATCATAGAATGTCTACAGCTAGTTTTTGTGATCTAGCTGCATACCCAGAACCTGGGCTCTTTGCTTTAGAAAACATTATAAAAGAGCTGTTAGCTGGCAACCCACCCAAACAAATAAATTATGATCAATGCATTTTAACTGCAATGCTCCGAGATTCTTTTGGTGGTAGAGCCTTCACTTGGGTAATTGGGTGTATCAGTACTGAACCAGAAGACTATCAAGATACACTCAAAACCCTTAATCTATGTCTATGCTGTAGAGGAATCAAAAATTTTGTTACTGTCAATTTATTTGCTGACAATAATACTCCAGTGTTCTCTGAGAAATCTGTTATGCCTCATGGAGATAATAATTTTAATTTACAATTTGCTACAACACAATGGATAAAGTTAGTTTCCAATGCAGAGGGACTTTTCAATAAAATCTTACAGTCTAAATCTTTATCTGAGGCTGACATCAACCAAGTTAGTGAATGGTTATTTTTAAAGGCTGAATGTGATGAATGTCTAAATGGTGATGCTAGTGTGGATAATAAAGATGCAAATACAAAACAGGGCTTACCGCGAATAGCTGAAGATACAGAACCAAGTGAACCCAGTGAGTCAGATGTTGACTCAGATTCAGAGGAAGATACTCATTCTGACACAGTGTTCCAAGACAAACTTGAGAAATTCATGGAATATTTTAGAGAGAAAAATGATCAACTATTTGCTGACAGATGTGAGGAATATTTGAATCATATTGACTCTGATGATATAACAATATCAGAATTAAGTGGTTCACAATCTCTACCAGTTATGACATCCCAATCAAATTCAGGGAGAAGAAGGACTATACAACCTGGAGAGAGTTTATCAGGAGCAGAGTTGGAACTTCTACGCAAAGTTGCAGCAAAAGCTATTTCACCTGAATCTCAAAAGATACTCATTGAATCTCACAAAAAAGATCTAGACCCTGAGCCAAAGTTAATAGAAAGAGAACTACTTAAAATGATTGATTCTCCTAAAACCGAAGAAATATGTAAAAAGTACAAAATGACAAAGGAAAAGTATACACAAAAGCAGATACTAGCAAGAAAACTGTCCAAAGAGATTAGCAGCAGCCAAACACAGCTGAAAGAACTGATAAATCTTTGTATTTGCAAAGAGAGACTAATAAGTGATTTATCTAAATCAATATGCCATACACACAGCAAGACTTATTCTGATAAAATAGAATCTAGTTTAATAGACCAAGATACTATGAGAGAAATAAAAAGACATGAAACTAATCTCAAAACATATAAAAAACAAATTGAACAAATCAAAAGGCAGATCAAAAAAGATGAAAAACGCAAAAATACTTTAGATGTAGAACTAGTTAAGGACAAACTAAAGTTAGATGAACTCTCTGACACTTCAATAGATGTTAAAGATAAAAAGGCGAATTCATTAAAACATTTCACTCATAGAATAACACAATTAGACAGTATTTTGAAAGAAAAGACTAATGATTTGGAGAATTTGGAATTGTCCAAAGAAAAAGAACTGATGTTAAGAAAGGAAATTAAAAATTTAAGGAAAACAAGAGAATGTTTGCATGAGCAGAGATGCAGTTTAGGTCATAAGAGGAAAATATATAAATCTCTTTCTGATTCTGAGGTAATTTTTATCATACGGGAAACACTTCTTTTTATTTCTAGAATCTTGTTTTTATATTGTTGTCTTTTTAGGAACGCAAGTTACTTGAATGTGAGGAAGCCATAGAAGCAATAGACACTGCAATAGAATACAAGAACAATTTGATATGTGGTAAATCACCTTCTGCATCACTGTCTGATTCACAAGACAATAAAGAATCAAGGAGCAGGGGTGAGCAGATGTTGATGGCTCGGTTAGATAAGCTGTCGCACGACGAAATGAAGACGTTATTGTATAGATATTTTCAAAAGGTAAGCTACATTATTATTAACATTATTAGTCTAGTACATTACTCGGGGCCAATGTATATATTATTATATCAGAACATAGCAATCACAGCTTCCCCCCCCCATAGAGGTCGGTAAAGGTGGCTTAACATTCACATCTTACCACCTATATATTGGTGTGAACCGATTCCGACGGGACTTTTTCAGGTGCATAGCTAATGCCAGTAACTAAGGCAACCTTGATATTGGAAAAAAATATCAGGCTTGCATAAAAAAATAAAAAGAACTATGAAATCGCACGCGAACTAAGTCGCAGTCACAACTGGTAAAAAATTTATCAGTTTATGTAAACACTCGAAACGATGTTTTTAAAAGGTGGTGGACTTGCGTGGAGCTTGTGCAGCATTGGAGGCAGGCGTTGCTGCCGCTAGCGAGGAGACAGCCGCTTGGCGAGCTAGGGCCGCCGCGGCTTGGAGACACGCGCAACGAGTCAAACCACATCATGCACATTCCAGGTACCTTATATCCTACTACACCATAATTTATTGATTTATTTTATTGACTTCAAATACACGAAAATGTATTAAGGCGGACTTAATACCATAGGCATTCTCTACCGGTCAACATATGGTGGTGGAGATGTTACAAAGTAGGTGCAAATAATAATATGTTCAAGAGAAAGGGGGTGAAATTTGAAAACAAAATCATTTTTGAAAATAGAACAACAAGTTAGACAATAACCTTCAAAAGTGAAGATGCCGACTAAACAAATCAATTTGCTTAAGTTTTGACTTAGTAGTTGTAGTGTAGCTTGATTGACTCACCTACTTAATATCGGTTCGGCGTAAAAAGTTAAGAAAACATTTTAGAATAATTATTAGTATTATTATGCTATATTTTATGAACATCTAATCTAAAGTTAACTTGTTAATTTTTCAGACATTTTCAATCAATACACCGATGTTTGGATGGTGGCAATGCAGAGAGAGCACTATCTCTGAGCATGACTACTGATTCTGAGACTTCGGATGATGCCATGAGGCTGGTCGATCGCATGAAGCAGCTAGCCAGATACCCACAGGTAAGTGGACTAAACATTCGAAAGTTAATTTCAAATTTGTTGCCAATATTTATGTTTTGTAAAGAGGGTTTGGGCAGGACAAGGTTACTGTTGATGATCACTTGTTTTCTTTGACATCTCGCCGTGACAAAGTCGCACCCATCTGATTCACACATCAAAAAGTCTTACCGTAGACTACGAAAAGATTTAAAACCATTTATTACCCAACTAATTACTAATACTATTAATTAAAATATTTCATTTTGCAGCCGCCTGTGATACCTAGTCAAAATCTACGACAGCTAATGCCAGCTACCAATCTTCCCGTAGCCAAGGTCACTAAGGAAAAGAATAAGCTGATAATAGTACAACAAAATAAAAAGCACTGATACTTGCAGATATTTTTATTGTCAGTTTTCAATGTTATCTTCATTTTGATTTTTATGAGATACTTAATGTTCTTTATTGAACTTTTGATGTAATCGCTTAGTAATTTTAGATTATATGCTTCTATAGTTCAGTTCTAAGTCAGTTGTACTATACGTACGTATAAGTCTACGTAAATACGTGCACGTGCAAATGATTGCGTACGCGGACGTTTGAACGTAAATAGTATATTTAAGCAATATTTTGTAAATACGCGTAACAAATTGATTTGAAACGTATCTATAATACGACTGATTATATTCTATTGTTACTACATCACACAATATTATGTAAATATTTTAAAATTCAAAAAATATGTAAATATTTTGCCAATTAAGTCTTAAATTTCTGTACATTATGTAGTGTTAATAAATCATATTTATCAATATTCGAATATCTGGTTGTTTCATTTCATTTTTCTACATAAATAAGTTAGTTCTAGTGATAAAATCACTATGACAATAGTTTCTAATTTATGTAAATGATATTTGATGTTTGACATCTAGTTTACGTAAGGAGCAGTATAAAAGTAAGGTCATATCATATAGTAGCCAGCATTTCCCAAAGTTTAGGTCGGCAGTGAATTTTGAATAGTTCTTTAAAAATAAGATGACGGATAGCGCAACGTGTCTAGGGACCAAGTCTGCTAACACAATCGTAAGCCGATGGTCTCATTCGACAGCTCTGGCTTACTAAGTCAATCGCGCCATATTACTGGCCTATGATTGGTCCATCGGTCTCCTATTCAGGTGTGTAAATTAGTAGAATCTACTACCAGGTCTTTATCTGTTCGTCGTAACAAACAGTCTTCTCTTTTAAGAATCAAGACTTGAGTCTCGAATCTGGAAGACTTTGTTAGGTGGGTCGCAGTTCTATAAACTTTGGGAGCCACTGTACTACGCGATATGTAATATACAATAAAATATGTGTATAGAAAATGTTCGCATTCAACTATAAAAGTGCAATTATTGGTCAGCGTATTTGAATAAAAACTACGATATACCTTTGTATGCGTTCACTAATATTAGCCCTGAGTACATTTTCTGTGTAATTGAATAAAAATATGGCCCAATCCATGACAAATCTGAGTACTCCAATCATTTGTTTCTTTTACTTACATCTAATTAATCTAAGAGGTTTCTGATAAGGTGACGTACGCTACACTGATCAATACAAGTAGTATGGTGAGCTGGTGACAAATTGATTACTTGAGGGTACTTTGAAAAATTATAAAAAATTGTAGATGGGGAATGCAACACTAAAACCGCAAAGGTTCATTTATGGGTATTACATGGATCTTTGACCTCTTTATTTCTTATCTTCTATTCTATAGCAGTTAGTGAGAACAGAACAGACAATAGTGGAGTTTTTGACATAATTTATGGCTTTTGAACGAAAATTATCTTAATTTTGTCAAATAAATAAATTCAATGTCTGCTCTGTTTCTATGTTTTATCACACTAGACGAGTAATCTTGATATTTAAATAATATTCTAATATAAAATATTTACAACATTATCTATGGTTTTAAACCAATATTCTAAGTCAGTCTGTAAAATTCCAAGGTATACACAATATACCTTCTGATAACACTGAATAGTAATGAGTTACATAAAGAATATTTCCGTGAAGTTTCTGAAACAATGAGAATATTAACTGATTAAAAGAAATCGACATATTATTATTGTTATTAAGTCTTATCTCAACCACAATGCAGTCTTAATTAAGGTTATTCAGTATAAAGTTAATTATTAATCTTCGACTGTTGGGCAAAAATTTATGCATATTGCTGGATAAAGGGTCCCACGGATTAACAGTTCGCGGGATGCAAACCATATGGGGGCGACTGGGACTTAAGGGTTAAATTTATTTCTACATACCATGCTCAATTGGTCGCTCCTGGTCAGTAATCTTTGACAGCATGATATCATTAAACCTGGAGAGATACTATCGTCTTTCTGAAGATCCAGTAGACCAAAGCGTTCTATAACTTCTTTGTGGAGAGCTCTTTCAACGTGTTTGTTTCTGTAAATGTGTAAATTGGAAATATTGGTTTGAAAAAAATTGTTTAAAGAAATGTTTGACAAATGAACAATATTTAGGCGAGGAAGGTTCAACGTTCTTTATCGTTAGACAAACTTCCTATCACCAACCCTAATGAAAAAAATTACTAAAAGTTAGAAAATTTACTTCTTATTTTATTACCCATCCGCCACTGAAAGTCCACCCAAAATCGGTACAGCCGTTTCGGAGTTTTTTTTGTTATAACAGCCATCCATACTTTATCCATATAATTTTAATTTTATTGTTTATTTAAATGAACACCAACTTATAGGAAATAACAATTTAACAACATGCTCACTCACATGCTATATTCGGTCATCAGTTCATTCGCATCATCAAGATGCTTTGCCATGAATGCTATTAATTCTTCCGCAGGACATGACGATGGAGTTATGAATTGTCCCGTTGGCGACACCATCAAAGGGCCCGCCTCGCTGCAACAATAATATATAGTTATAAGTATAATATAAGGTAAAAATAAAATTTAAGTAGCTATTTAAAATACACTGCCAATGTCTTTTTTCATAGTAATTCAGAAGAGTGGTTCCTTTTTGTGTGATGGTAAGCCAAAAGGAGAGCCCAGGTTGTCCAGGCAGCTGACAGCTGGCAATGCCATGCACGATGGTTTGGTAGTGATTTTTCTTATGACACAAGTTTTATAAAGCCAGTCTGTAATAACCGTAAGCATGCACGTAGGTACGTATATTATGTAAGTACGTGCGTACACGTACCCGTATCCGTATACGTAGGTATTACGTTTGATACTTTGAAAACCAGCAATGTGTAAATAGTTTATTGGTAGACTTACGGTTCAACGACTATTTCATATTTTTCAAGAGAATCGGGAACGTTTTGTGGAAATTTACCACCTTTTCCATAAAAGTCCCCCACAGAGGTAATCAACTGTCTCAAATGATTGCAATACTGTGTCGCGGATACTTTCGGCATAAATTTTCTGAAATCAAATAAAGTTATGTAAAAAAGAAGCTAGCTACCGTCCGCGGTTTCACTCGCGTGGTATGTCAGAAGAAAAGGAGCCTATGTGCTATTTCAGACTATAATCTATCTGTGTGCAGTGCACATTTTAATTACAATTAATGATTAATTGCCTGTTAATTGCCACCAAATAACTAACAATTAAATAATGACAATTCACATGCAATTATTTATCTATAACATGTATGTATAAAAAAATATATTTAAGTAGTTTATCAGTTGTTTAGTACCCATAACACAAGCAAATATAATTATAATTCCTTAATTCGGGACTAGATGGCGCTGTGTGAAATATTAATTATCTTTAATTGCAATAAACTGTACCCAACACTGTCTGTGTGCCAAATTTCATCAGCCGTTCTGGCGGGTTTGAGTAACAAATATTAATCCATCCTAACTTACGCGTTTCAATTTCGTTTATAATATTAGAAGGAAGTAAGGTAATAAAAAATTAAAACTAATACATAAACTTGAAATTGCTCGTATATATGTTCATTTGGATCTTACCTTCTACATATATGAATGTTTCTGAGAATTCCAGTTAATGTTTCTTCGTAGTTAGGTATTTTTTCTAAGGCACTATCTTCTTTGCTTACTTTTTTAATGAGCTGCAATAAAAATAATATTACTCAAATTGTTTTCAAAGGGCAGAATGACTGGCAGAGTGACTGTATATGGAAGGGTGGTAACACTTTGTTAATAAATTTAAATGAAAAGAGTTTAATAAATTTGCTCCGTTTCTTTCATCATAAAGGCCCATTTAAACGATGCAAGTTTTTTCTGTTTTTCTCTATGAGAGAAAGAAAGCGAGCACGAAAAGTGGCATGCAAAACTGGCCTGTGTAAATCAAAATCAACCTTTAGAAAAAATATTGTACAAAAATGATTATCACTGTTTTGTGTTCTTTTAAAACAAACATCAAAGCGCCGACTATTACCCACAAGGGTAGGCAGATGTTTATCTCACTCGAAAAATAACAGTAAATGGCCCAACAAAGTTTCTCTACATTTATTGAATGCATAAACTTACCGATAACCACTCATTTCTAACATCAATAATGTTGAGGTAAACATCACCATCCAAACTGACGCCCGTAAATTGTCCCAGTGCTATGGTTCTCCCTGTGAATGCAATTGCGTTTTTAGTGACTAAATTGTGGACTAAAATTTAAACCATACAAATCATGTGTTTTCTACCCTAATTTATATACTTATAGATATTTTAATTTAATATAATATTTTTTTGAATTGAATACTCTGTGTTACCTTATTAGTTTTATTACGCATGTTGTGACACTTTAAAATGTTGTGCATTTGTTTTAATACTAATGTTAACTTTATTTTTAGATGTAAGCATTAATGTAACAACAGAACTACTAGTTGTCCAAATAAACAATAAATAAATAAATGTGTCTGCAAATAATTACAACGCAATGGGGCAATTTTCTGACGTATAAATTAGTTGCTGGTAAATTACCTGAAACTGTTATTTTTATACTGAGCCGAATAACTTATAAGATTCATAAGTCACATTCGTGTATTTAGTTAGAAGTATATAGAGTTGACTTGTTGAAATCAATAAATACTAAAATTTAACCGGGAGGATGGATACCACTTATCAACAACTTGGAATCCGCCGATGTGACAAAGTAGACCAGTGTAAAGACGTCATTAGTAGTAGTGTATCGACGTACCGACAGTTCTAGTACTTAATAAATAATGACAAAAGTGAGGGTAGTCACATAAACCCCAGCCACCTCAGTCAGCCCGTGACCACGATCGGTGCAATTCGATCGAAACGTCGGGCAAATAAATAAGGATTGAAACTACGAAATATGACACTATATTGCGCCGTTGCCACTCTGCTTGTAAATACGCTCTTAAATTAAATAAAAATGAACTAACCTTTTAAGTTGACCATAATCACTGGATGTTGTGATGCTAAAGAAACAAGACTTTGTAGGGCTCCTCTTATGTGACTCACATTCCAACCACTGTCGTATTTCACCTAATACAACAAAACAAAAAATAACTAAGGGTAAAACCATGTATACATGTAGTAGCTTCACTTAAATTGAGCTTATTAGTCAGCATTAATATTGTATGTATGATTTACATATAATAAATTATAAATGTTACTATTGAATTAAAAATATTTGATGGCGAGGAAACCCGAGCCCAGCAGTGCGCAGCATGTAAATTCTTAGAATATTTTTGACATTAGTGTTATTTTGAGACTGATAGGGACATGTTAAGCCCAAGCTCATAAAATATTAATAATGAATAATTGATGGTAGTAAATGATTATAACAATGTTCATTATGTTACCAACTTGTTTAATACCATAAGTTTTGCAAAGCTTCTCAATTAAACTCGTTACTTGCTCCCTGGTTGCTCTGGCTGATTCATACTTTTCTTTTGCTGTATTACTATTTGCAAATACCCAATCACTGAAAGTATATAAATATAAATGAGACACAAGCTTTCGATAATAGTAGTAGACCATCAGTAACAAATACTTCTTTACTGATCAAATTATTATGCAACTGTTATACGTCTTGGTATCCCGTCATCAGCAAGTGTAAACATAGCAGATATGACAAAGTAGGACCGTGTGTAGACGTCATTAGTGTTGTGTGTCGAACTACCGACAGTTCTATAACTATAAATATAAACAACCAAAGTGAGGTTAGTGTCAGAAACCTGCCCGCCCACGCCAGTCAGCCCGTGACCACAGAGTACATTATATACCGCGATATCGGTGTGATTCGATCGAAACGTCGGGCAAATAATTCAATAAATGAATTATTCCACTTTGCCCCACTGGTAGGGCAAAGTGGAATACCTTAAAACTTGCAGTGGAATCTGCCCCACTAAATACGATTTTAGTTGGGCAATTTCCAGTTAAAAATGTTGTGGATTTTGCCCTACGACTTACCTGGGTGTGGCAAGCAGATTTCCGAAAATATTTGAATGCAGATTTATTTGTTTATAAAATAAAGGAATGTTTCCTTTGAGTAAAATTATCTATCTCAAGTATTTAGAGTATTTTTCCTGCAGCTGGCATTACAACATTCTACCCTGTATATAATTAAAAATGTATATGTATTACTGCAAGTTATATACCATTATATAACTTGCAGTAAAACTTTACGATGAGGGAGAATTCTGATGATACAGAACCAGGGCCCAGGCTGATACTGACAATTTCAAGACAAAAAAATTCATTAGTTACCTACTACCCCTAACCCCTTTTTGTTGGACCCAGCAATCAAAATCTCTTGGGCAGCAGTTGCACTATTCCGGAGCTGTGACACTTTGGCAGTTTATTTTTGTTAAGATTCATATAGTAAATACATTGTCTATGGAACTAAGATATTTTGTTAACTTTCATCATCATCATATCAGCCCAATGACGTCCACTGCTGAACATAGGCCTCACCTAATTTCCGCCACAGCGAGCGATTTTGTGCCGCCCGCATCCAACGGCCACCCGCAATCTTTACCAGATCGTCGGTCCATCTGGCAGGGGGCCGCCCCACGCTGCGCTTTCCAGTACGTGGCCGCCACTCAAGAACTTTTTAACTTTACTTACACTATATTAGTCAACGCCTTTTTCTCTTTAACTTTCTGCCTCATAAATGCAGCTTTTTCCATTTCATCAGCATATTCTTGATACACTCTTGTGAAATCCAGTTTTCTGAAATTAATAGTTTACATTTAAACTACTACTATTTCAGTTGTGTTGATGTTTTTAAATAGCAAGCAGATAAGATAAAAGATGTAACAAAATAAGTGCTCACTTTGTATTTTTCTGGCTTTTCGGTATCTTATCAACGTAACTTGTTGACATATTACATGCACTTAAAACTTTGACAATCGTTTCTCTAACATTTGTTCCGTTTAATTGTATGTTGACCAGTTTAAATTCACCTGTGAATATAGAAATCTGATAGATGAAATAAGCAATAGGATAGGGAATGGTATTAGTTTTTTAAACGAAATTAGTGACAAATTACAATATTACCTTCAGGCATATGCTTTTGTCTCAAATAAAATGATAAAGGTTTTATCACAATTTGTTTATTTGATTGTTGAGCTTCTAAAAGCGCACTTAATTGTTGTAGTGAACTCTCATTGATTTTCTGAAAAGTAGGGTTACAAGATAAATTATTGGATGTTACGACTACAAAATATTTAGTATATAAAATATATGCATATATTTTAATTTCACTTTTTAAAAATGTGTTTGAATTTTTCAATTTTTCATTTGTCAATAATTTCTCAAGCATTTTAAAAGTTACATTTTAATGTTGCATGTTGAAACACTGACTTCATTGACTATTAATAAAATTAATAATAATTAAAATCATAGTAACTTACTCTTTGTTCAGGGTATTTTCCAAATAAATCTGGGTGTACACTAAAGTAAAATGGGCGCAGTGCAGTCGATATTTCTGCTGTACTTAAATATCTGCATATTAAGCCACTGCTGCACCCGCAACTGTTAATATAAAGATTTCTAAAACAAAATGTTTTTATTGTAAATAATTTATTTAGGGCCCAGCAATAAACACTTTTTCTTTCTTTCTTACAGAAAATTATTATGTTTGAAATGACTTGAAGTTAAGTAAGTACTTACATTATTTATTAAAATTACACTTGTTGTAACAAAGACAATAAAAATTATACAACAATATTAAAAAGTCCCGTAATATCTTTAAAAACAAGAAGCGGCTGGGGCAAGTAAATGTTTTACTATTAAGATAATTGACTAACCTTATTTTTATCCTGCAATACATAGTGTGAAGACGTACAGAAATGTTGACTTAATAATTTTGCTTTACATTAAACAGTGGTTGCGGGATGTTTGGTTGAATAGCCGGAAATGAATTATTTCTTTGTTGTATACTAGGTACATTTTTTAATGACCCTGAATGTTTTACATCTAAAATATTGGGTTTGAGTTTGAGAATGATAATGAGTGATTGAGTGATAAAGTGACATGACATTGACACTTGTCAGTTGAAAGCTAATTGACATAATTTATTTCGTTTGAAAACTATACCGCTTTTAATGTCGTGTTTTAGGTTTCAAAATTCCCTAAAATTAAAGTTAAACAATAATATTATTAAGTACTACAATTAAATAAGTACACAATTTATTTTACATTTGATACTAAAAATACATAGACCTATATATTCATAAGAGATCCGTTGGTTCCGTCTTCAATCCTCATAGTTAGACGATTAGATTAGAATAAATCTCTTATGTTTAGCAACCGAACACTTTTCATTCAAGAGTGTTCGGTGGCGCAACTTATAGTTACATCTTGGTTCTCTCGTTTAGACGGACGGTGGCGTGGACTGGTCATTTTCACCGCGAATTATAGAGCAAAGGGTATCTTAAACTGCAAACGCACATACGCACATGGCGGCAAATAGATTGCCGCCAGTGCCCGCCACGGCATGACCATGGCTGACCGCTGTGAATCGAACAAACCAGTTTATATGCACCAATGGAGACGGCCGCGGCGCGGGTAAGCCACGGTCAAATGCGGTCTTTATTTGCCTGTGTCGCGGGGAGCTTTACAAACATGAAACTATCGGACACAAAGTACACCCAGACTAGAAACAAATATCTATGAATCACACAAATATATGTCTCGTGTGGGAATCGAACCCACGTCACCCAGCACGGCGATGTAGTGGGGAGGCGACCACCTTAACCACTGCGCCACGGTGACAGTCAAGATTGGAAGCAAAAAGAAAGTGAGTTGAAGTTTAATACTGAACTTTTTGGATTATCTACTCAAAATGTAATTTTATTAATTTATAAACTAATTTTAATTGAACTACAATAATATAAATTATGATGTTTATCTAAAGATGTCATTGTACCTATGTATTAAATTTTTTTTATTGTATTTTTGTTATAAATAAGTAAGTACTACCTACACTATTTAGGGTTATTAACAATACCGATAACATTTACGTAACACAACACAATTTTTTTGTTGAAATGATCGGTTTATAAATCATTTTTTTATGTTTATAAATAAATCGCTGAAACAGATGTTGGCTGTACAATGGGCTGAAGGTTTAACGTGCTCTTGAAGCCAAGAAAGAGTTTCGTTATGTAAACAACGAACTTAAATTTATTAGGTGTTACAATAACATACCATAATATTGGCATAAAAATCGCTTATTGTTCATGCAACCCATTTGGTTACAGTTGAAGTAAAATATTTTTAAACATTTTTTTGCACCAGGATATTGTTCTAGTTACCCACTTCGACAGAATTTGCTCTACATTTCTCCATGATGAACAAAATCGTAATGTGCTTATTATCTACCGATATTTTTACCCGTCTAGATTCACCAATTGTACCTATGTAGGTAGAGCTGATCCACAGAGTAGAGTCATCAGCAACCCATTAAGTCCACTACTGTGCTCGGGTCTTCTCTCCTCTAATTAGAGAGCTGAGAGGGTTTAGGCCATAATCCACTTACGCTGGCCTATTGCGGGCTGGTAGATCAGACATACTCATAGAATTTCTTCTACGGTATATGGGTTTCCTCACGATGTTTTCGTAAGTGTGTGTAAGTCATTTGAATAGTACATATAAATTCCACAAAGTGGAATCCAAATTGGTACTGCCGGTCGGGATTGAACCGGAACCGCGTGATTTGCCCGCCGCGCCGGTCCTTTATCCATTCAGCCACCATCGCTTTAGCAGCACAGAGTAAAATTAGCAAACCATAAACGGAGCCTTTGATTTGGTCTACATTTTTTAATGTATTGACTAAAAACTGTACCCATCTATTCTACTCTATAGGTAAGACTAAATTTCTAACTCGCTGGAAATGACAAGCTTTCAAAAGCACTAAAGAACTAAGCACCAATCATAACGATTTTTTCTGATGATTGGTGCTTGCAGCCGAATGTATCCAGGTAGATGATAGGTTATCTATGCAAAATAATAGTCTTGATGTAGAAGTAATTCCTCTTCTGATTTATCTTGCTGTCGCACAGTTCTTCGCTCCCGTCGTTTTTTTATTGCCACTGCTCAGCTCCTTTTAGAAGTAGTGTGATGTTATATACCTAGCCTTTAGATAAGTGGGATATCCAACACTAAAATAAATTTTCAAAGTGGATTCCTGAGATTATCGCGTTCAACCAATCAAACCAACAAACAAAGTCTTCAGCTTTTTAAGATTATAGTACCTACCTATGATACGATAGGTTAAAATCTATAGATTTTCATCAGCACAGTTTGGCCTCATTTTTTTTGTCGTGTGTTGGGAAGTATGAACCTGCCGGTTTGTACTGGAAAATTAAAACTCATTTTTTCTAAGATGTACCTTAACTTAATTATTTAATCACTAAACATTTACCTACTTTTATTATCTATACTTTTGAGATAGAACTCTGAGGATCTAGATTCAACAAATTGTGTGAAATTATTTCGTTCAGCCTCCTTGGAAGAAAATGTATACCACGTACAAAATTGTCCAAATCACGAATAAAATGGTACCTACCTAAGTAGTTAGTAGCAAGGTTTGGCGAGTAGTTTCGGAGGATGACGTATGGTTTCTAACAGCAGGTCCTGCAGCGTTACAACGGTTTACTAGCATCCACGGCCTAACCTAACTTATCCTAAGATATAATGATTGCAGTTTTAGTTTCTCCGCCCAACCATACCTAGCAATCATAACAATATGTCTGCCTCGGTAGTGATGCAACAGGAGTGTGAACGACTGCTGCCCAAGAGGTCCCGCGTTCAATCACCGTGGCGGCCAGTGGCGGGCAATAACGGTATCGGAAAATGTTCAGTACTAGGCCGCGTCTAGCACTGTGTCCGGCCCTTATTACATGTGGCCAAACACATCGGGATGTGGGTGTGATCATCACACCCACATCCCTATATGTATATAGATTTCGGCAAAAGGTGCAATACAGACTGATGCACCTCTTAGCGAAATCTATATCTATACTAATAATAATATAATATTCTACCACATTCACACAGCGCCATCTCATCCCAAATTAAACAATTACATTTGCTTGTGTTATGGGTACTAAACAACTGATATACTACTTAAATACATTTTTTTTGTAAATAAATACATATTATAGATAAATTACACCCAGACACAGAACAAACCTTTATGCTCACCACACAAAGATTTGTCCTGGGTGGGGATCGAACCCACGACCTCCGGCTTAACAGTCAGGGTCACTAACCACTAGACCAACAGTCAGTATAATCTAAATATAATATAATAAATAATATAAGCTCATCTTAAAGTTACATATTAAAAATATTATAAACAGGTAAAGTTTGTGAGTTTGTGTCGATGTAGGGGGTAATCTCGGGACCTACTGCACCGATTTTTAAAATTCTTTTGCTGTTGAATAGCCCATTTATCGAGGCAGGTTATAAGCTACGCCAATAGGAGCCGAGCAGTGGCCAAATAAAGAACGACGGGAGCGAAGCCCCGCGCGACTTCTAGTAGTCTATATGATAGGATAAGTCTGTTTAAAAAAATATTTTTTTACATTTTGTTACCAATAATTTTAGAGATATAAAAGTATTATAATTTTATAAGTATATTTTTTGTGATGGCTAGACTTTTATTTGCATAGGAAATGAGGCGTGATTACCTGTGAATTTAAAGACCTAAATAGGTCTTTAAATTCACAGGTTTCACATTAGGTACATAACTATACATAGTTATATACCTAAATTTATATGAAAATGAATCCAGTGTATCTCTCTCATGTAGGTACCTAGTACTAGATACGTACATTACTAATTCCTATAATAACAATAATATTAACTAGTATGATCATTGTCAACGCAGTCACTGAATTACTTACCTACGTATAGTGCAAAAACATGCTTGACTTGTTTGTTTGCGTAGCGGTGCAATACTTATAATGATTGAGATGAATATACCGCGGAAACAGAAGCCAGGAAGATATCGCTAAATGATGTAAGTTGGAGGTTAATGTTTTAATGAATAACAGGTGAGCAGCGGATTGGCTGTCGGCTGGTTGAGATATAATCTGAAGGCTGCGCGTGCGGCTCGGCGCGGTGGCGATGGCGGTGCGGTGTGAGCACGGTGACGGTGACGCAACGTGCGCCTGCGCAGCACCCGCACCCGTCAGACGCGCTAGCGCCGTTCGCCCTCCGCCAGCGCGCAGCGCCTGCCACTCGCCAAGCTGCTTCATAATTGTTACACAGACGAGTTCAATAATTAAGCGATAAATATACCAGCAGTGGCGGTGAGAGGAGGGCGGCAGTCGAGCGGCGGCCGCGTTACGTACCACACACCCGCACCGAGTGATGGACCCGAAGCTTATTCGACATTTTTCTATCGGACGCCGTAGGAATCTCACCGGACTGGTTCCCGCGCAACGCTGCGTTAGTGCGCCGCTCTGGTGAACCCTTTCGCTTGTAAATGTGCCGATATTTACATATGCGCGCTCGATCTCGCGTCGAACTTTCGATCTGCGCCCGCGCCTCGCGGCTGAGTTGTGAGCCCCACGAGCTGGCAGCCGCCGGCGACTGCGTGCCAGTGCTGCCGCCCCAGCGCACTCACCTGCTGCACGACGTGCGATGAGCTACGTATGTTCACTCCAACATACCTACCTACTTAGCACCCCGAGTATAGCTTATCCTCTCAACATTCCTTCACTTTATATCACTTTACTACTGGTTAGACATGTCTGCACCATTATATATATACTTGATCAGATTTGCCAAGGAGCTTAAATATTGAATGCCAAATAGGTTAGGTTAGAACTACGTTAATAAGATCTTATCCATTGTCTTTCCGACTACGTCAAAAATTCAACGTAAGTATCTGCTTGACAGGTGATGTAGAACTACATAACCTATTCCAGAATATTTATGATCATAACAACAAATCTTACCGAATATCAAAATCAAAACTTTAGTAAACAAGCATAATGAAGTTTTAACTCAATCGAACTTGTAGAATATCGTATAATGTGTATTTACTCGGCAAACTTCTGAGAAGATCCAATGTCCATTCGTATTGATAACATATAAGTTATTACATACGAGTATGTAAATTATTACCTTGTTCCAATTAAATCACTGACAGTCTACAATCGTGACGTTTTTTGGCTCTCAGTTATCAGAGTGGCTGCGAATGACGTTTAAACACAACATTGGTACCTACCTATTCTAGCAACAACAGCTATATCGTTTCGACGATTGACCACACGAAGTAAACAATATTTCAATGAATCTATAAGCATAACAGGAAAACAAATATTGATATAAATAAATGCTCTATATTACATTTACAAGCTCATATAAAAACAATCGCAGCTTACAGGAAAAGAAATATTTTAATTATTTAAAACACCTATATAATTGGCTTTAGACTTTTTTAAATTTTCAACTAAGTATATTGATTAGTATATTTATCAAATACTTAATAAAAGCTGTACACATCACATTTAACGTTAATAAACTATTTTTAACAAAAAAATATTAAAACGACTTCAAATCAGTACTAAAAAGCGAAAAATAAACTGAATTAGATATTTAATTCCAAGCTAAATAATACCTACCTACCTGTTTAAAGTATAATACCCTATTATTAATCTGTTTGAAGTCGGTGCCAAGCCTAAAGAGTTTGTTAAGCTACGTACTACTTAGTACGTACATCTGTTACCGCTCGCTACTTCACACCACCTCGCACTTGCGTGTACCTAGTGGATGGTTCAAACAGAGTGATACAACCTCGTTAGGCTGGCACCGACTTCAAACAGATTAGTAATAGGGTATTATACTTTAAACAGGTAGGTAGGTATTATTTAGCTTGGAATTAAATATCTAATTCAGTTTATTTTTCGCTTTTTAGTACTGATTTGAAGTCGTTTTAATATTTTTTTGTTAAAAATAGTTTATTTTTCCATTTTTAGTGTACTTTTTATCTAGCAGATTTAATAATACTGGCTGGCAAACTAAGACGGAAAACCGAAATAAAGAATCTTCGATAGAAGGGAACGTCTATTTAAATATTCTAACAACACAACCTGATTGTAGAATAGAGGAATCTCAAAACTCTCAGCTTTTTATGTCTTTCTTTTTTCCTATAAAATGCGACAGGTAACAAGTATAGGTATACAATGCAGGTTAGATACTATATCGATAACTTAAGATATCATCTAAGAATTCCTTTGAATTATACAGCATTATCTTCCATCAAGAGCTCTCACCTCAGACACTTGAAATAACACAACTTAAGGTTTATACATGGATGTGATATTTAAAGAAATCATCTTCTTACTCCTAAACATTAAGAAGTTTCCCTTCCAGTGACAGCTCACCTAAATAACCTACAAGAATACAACTATAGGTTTATAAGTACCTATAATGTTGAAAGAATTATCCTCCAACTCCTAAAAGTTAAGGAGTTATACCTTCCGGTGACAGCTCACCTGAATAACCTACAAGAATACAACTATAGGTTTATAAGTACCTATAATGTCGAAAGAATTATCCTCCAACTCCTAAGAGTCAAGGAGTTATACCTTCCACTGACAGCTCACCTGAATAACCTATAAGAATACAACTATAGGTTTATAAGTACCTATAATATTGAAAGAATTATCCTCCAACTCCTAATAGTTAAGGAGTTATACCTTCCAGTATCAGCTCACTTAAATAACCTACAAGAATACAACTATTGGTTTATAAGAACCTATAATGTCGAAAGAATTATCCTCCAACTCCTAACAGTTAAGGAGTTATACCTTCCATCACCAGCTCATCAACATGAGATGTTGACTATCAGACGTAAATACTTGAATGTCTTTAAAAAATATATAAAAAACGTAACATGTGCCTATAAAATTTGAGGGTTGCCTTCGATTTCCCTGAGATTCCATCATCAGAACTTGACGTGATGAATAGGGGACCAATTCGGAAGTATACCCTCTCAAACAAAAAAAGAATTTTTTAAATCGGTTCAGGCATCTCCGAGTAATCGTTGAACATACATAAAAAAAAAAAAAAATACATACAGTCGAACATATAACCTCCTCCTTTTTTGAAGTCGTTTAAAAAGAAAACTTTATTAGACAAAGACAGGATTACCCTATCATAAGTATCTAGTAGAAATCTTGCAAATTGGAACCGTCCCTCTGGTGGAAAACCTTGAGTGACCTTGACACAATAGAAAACTGAAGAACAAATTTATCTAGATATAGGTGCTGTTGTTTTCAATGAATGTTTACCAATAGGAACTACAGCCGTTTGGGAAGTGCCAACGGTGCAATAGAGGTGTGGAGGTATGTGTATGTATGAATGACTCTTAAACTGCCAAAATAGAGTTTCTTTCCAGCAAAGATATTAATCAGCCTGCCAGCTTTTTAATAAGTAAGTAAGAAGTGTCCGTTACCCATGAATATCAACAATAATAGAGACAGAACTTAACCAATCTCTATAATGAAATTGTTATGCTTTTCTTCAAAAAATGTCCAACAATCTGACTAGTGCCGGTACGCAATTTCAGCCTTCTCCCAAAAAGATGTTGAGACCACAACTTACCCCCCAAAAAACACGTTATGTACTATGGATGTTGAGTTATTCGGCATTCATCATCATCATATCAGCCCAACAGTCCACTGCTAGGCCTATGCCTCACCTAATTTACGCCACCACGAGCTTATTATTATTATTCGGTTTTAGTATTCTAAATATTCAATATTACCTAGTCGGATTGTTCAGTTTTGAGAGATAAATCTAACTATATCTTACCTTTTTCTAATCTATATCAACGCCGTAAACTCTACCAATGTACCTAGTTATTTATTTGCCGCATTAGTGCTATAAAAAGGTCAAGGTAGATAAAACACCAGTGTTCCACATTCTGCTTTACGTATGTAACGCACAACCCACTTTCAATGCTAAATTATATACATGAGATAAAAGTATCATCACATACAATCTGTTTCCACGCTAACCCACTAAAGAAAAGTAAATATTATTGTTATCTGTTAATATAATAATATGAAGTATATGAACTTGAATTGGTTGGCTGGTATTTGGGTAAAGAAAAAGTGGAGGTACCCACTTGTCGACTTATTAACATGATTACGTTATATTCGATAGGTAATAAGTTTGATGAATTTCTTTAGTGGGAGTATTTTATTAAGTTATTGATGTATCTACAATAAAACAACTTTACTTAACCTGCTTATCTACTATTAATTCAGTAACAATACTACAAGATCTGTAAATTTTTTTAAGTAAGACCTAGAGTAGGTACTTGATGAAAAATTCAAAAAGAGTTTTATTTAGTGATCATAATTATTGTAATATGTCTATTATTGTCTATTATATTGCAATGATTGAATTGTTTATATGTTAGCTGTGGCCCAACACCCAAGAAGTATTTAAATCCAATATATATACATCAATCAACTTAGACAGTTGTTGGTGTCGAACTGTCTCCGCAAGAGATCAACATCAGTCTAGGTACTGTTAATACTGTTATGCGCACGGGTTGTTAGTATATTATTTGACCGAGACTCCTCATAATATATATATACTTAACACTTTGATTTTTTCCCATCCCTATCACTTGCACTTTTACACATTATTCGAAAAAATCCTGCAACTGTCAGCTGAAATCATTGATTAGAGAAAGAATGACAATGTTGCAAACAACCTAACTGACATTTTAAGGTTTTTACATATGCATAATGCAATAAACTTACACAAATCAATGTAATAAGGTTTTAAATCAATAACCGCAAGAAGATAGTCAAAGACTGACCTTACACCTTATTTGAACCTTGACTTGAATGACATAAATTACAACCCTATAATGTAATAGCAAAGATATACCTACCTATACATAAGTATATGCATGTCAGAAACTAATTGTAGCTGATAATATTGATTCGGAATTCTATAAATAGGCTTTGAATTTTTGATCAGCTTTGTAAGTACGTAAGGAAAGATGACCTTTAGTAACGAATTCTAGAAGCACTAATGATTGCAGAGTCACTGTCTCCGGTGGTGCGAAAGTCTTTGAGCATTGAACTCCCAAGCACAGCATATTTTGTTTTGCTTCATAATTATAAAAAGAGATAGGTGAGTAAAGGGAATTATTATATTTAACTTCTATTCTCACTCAAATCACCAGCGCTGCGCTGCAAGCAAAAACTAGCGCTTCCAAGATCCAAAAGGTTCCTCTTTCATCAACTATAATGATGGTTTTACACACATTACTTTAATAAATTAATAATATTTTAAACTCGTTGAATGGTGAAAAAACAAATAAGCGAGTACGGAATTTTTAAAAAAATTAGTAAAATGAAACATGAACTTGAAAACGAAATTGAAAATTTTGAATTTTTATTTTTTTATAAACTTCTTGCATAAAGACTTATTTAATGCCAGAGGCATTCTGTACCAGTGGACCTTAGGGTCATGCAGAGATAGAAGAATCACAAAGACCGCTATGTGCAAAATAAATATTATAATATCGAATTATGATTTTATAATTAAACTTTTGTGTTTACAGTGTTAACTCAAAAGTTTATTAGAAAATTATTTAAAAGCTTAGTTGTCATGTTATACTTGTGTCTGGTAAACAAGTAAGCCCTTAGGGTTATTTTTTTACAGCTATTTTCTTAACTCTGGTAGTATTATGTAGGTATTCGAAAGTTAAAGCCAAAAGAAAGCTACAATGAGCACAATACATTGTCATAGAGGGTCACAGTACGATAATTGTACATATAATAATAGGTATATTTATAGGGCGATAATTTTAATTGCGTCGTTAAGGAAGCTCACTACCTGATTCGTTTAGCCATACGCAAGAGTATAATAATAGGTATACATATTATTATACTCTTAAAAAGCTTTGAATTTTAATATACCTACAGGAATATTAAAATTCAAAGCTTTATCAGTATGTCATAACTTTCGAAAAAATACGGTATTTTGTGTGATGTGCACTTAAAACAGATTTTCATTCTACATGAATAGTACTCGATTTAAACCTACATATATGAATAATATTATCTATTAAAAAAATAGTACTTTAAGTCTTATTTCTGGCCAACTCTGAATTAAATTCATTCTTAATAATAAATTAGTTTTATTAGTCATTGATTTACAAAAATTCGGCTAGTAAAGTGCAAAATTTAATCAATCGCAAAAATGCAAATTCATAATTTTTTTAAACTTTTTTTACTACGTTGCTATTTTTGTAAAATGCTTATTAGAAGGCGCCTTTAAGCCCTTAGTTTAGAATTGTATCTGAGGCCATTTTTGTCCTACCTATTACATGTTGAAGAAGCCAAATATGTATGTCAGAATCGTAGCAAGTGGAAGGAAATGGTCTCTGCCTACCCCTCTGCTGGGAAAGAGGCGTGATCTATATGTATATATGTATTACATGAGACATGACATATCTGGCGAAACGTTATTATGATGCATCACTGCCCAAGTATCCATCTCTTCGGAGAAAAAAGCCTATATATGTTTATTAGACACGGAAAATAAACGTATTTTTCCGTGACCTGTTCCGATCTCGAACAACCTTAAACAGTAATTTGTAATTTTATTGTCATAGCATTTATTTACTGCAACCGCAGAATGTAAAGTACTTGTAATAATACAGGTGGTATTGGATTGGTACTCACTAGAGCATAGAGACAGAAGGCCTTCAAGTTCACGCTTCGGTGGTTGCACTGACGCCTCCTCTTTTACGCAGCCAATTAATACGCGTATTTGTATCTATGTATGTACATAATGTCGTATACCACGGCATGCCCATTTAAATGACATTATCCGCCGAGCTCTTGTCACCGCTGGCGTTCCAGCTATTCTTGAACCGAATGGCTTGGCACGTGACGATGGGAAGAGACCTGATGGTTTGACATTATTACCCTGGAAGATGGGTAGGCCTTTGGTGTGGGACGCAACATGTGTCGACACCCTTGCGCCATCCCATGTTTCAAGCTCAGCGGGTTGTGCTGGCGCTGCTGCTGCAGCCGCAGAGACCCTCAAACGGCGAAAATACCATAATTTAATTGGTAATTATATTTTTGAGCCGTTTGGGGTCGAGACTTTAGGTACGTGGGGTCCGAGTGCTAGGTCTTTGTTTAAAGATCTGGCAAAAAGGCTTATCGACGCTTCACGTGATCAGAGGGCTGGTGTGTTTCTCGCTCAGAGAATTAGCATTGCCATTCAACGTGGCAATGCCGCCAGCCTTTTGGGTACGTTTCCAGTTGACAGTGATGCTGACGAATATTACGATGCCTAAACAAGTTTTCTTTGGGTTATTTGATTTTTTTTTTTTTTTATTGTTTAAGTTTTCGTTTTAGTTTCCTTTTTTTTTGTTTGTATTTAACTGTATATATAGTTTTATGTAAGTAGATGTTTAATTTAATTATTTTCATTTTTGTATGTACATAATTATAATTGTTTTCGTGATAAATTTATTATTGTTATACAGTCTAACCGTGTGTGGTAATGATACCACACACGGGTCGGGCTACCCGACGTAATGTGTTTAGTGTGATTACCAAACTTTAGGTGTATGTTTGTATCGTTTATTTTAATCTAATTTAATTTAGATATATATAAATATAGCGGAATAGGATGCGCATTTCCATGGTTGTAGCTGTTTCTTTTCCAAATTTAAAGTTCCAAGTTCAAAAGTTAACTGTTTTTGTTAATACATAAATTAAATTAAGTTAAAAATCAAATCGTACCAAGAAAGTTTTCGTGTTTTTTTTTTTACATTTATTACTTATCTAAAGAATTATTGAAATAATCAATATGATTATGAATGAAGTGCCATGATTTGTTATAATATCAAGTACCTAAGCTCCACACAATTTTCTCAAGCTCGCTAATAGTAATTAACAAACGTTCTCAGTAAAACAGAGAAGACAGGTTACGTGTCAACTTGTTGACGTCAAGTCGTTAGAAT
The DNA here is from genome assembly GCA_905147015.1 of Laspeyria flexula. NCBI lineage: Eukaryota > Metazoa > Arthropoda > Insecta > Lepidoptera > Erebidae > Laspeyria > Laspeyria flexula. The sequence goes on along the minus strand of LR989956.1, from coordinate 9,907,008 downwards.
AGCCCTTCGTTTGGCTTTGTCTCAAGACAGATCCATGCAGGTTCTTAGGAGGCAGGTTTGGACCTCGTTCGTGTAGCAACGACACGTCTCCTCCGGCCAGTGTGTGTGTGCCATACTCATTTGTACGCGAACCGGTCTTATAGAGTCAAGCCACCGTTCGATACAACCACATACTTAATTTAAATAAATGATAAAGTCTCATGCTGCGTTTCACAATTAAAACTATTAAGGTCGACGGAACGCTACGATTTCGTTTACCCGTTACATCATTAGAAAGCAAGTGACAGTGGTGACTTTATAAAATTGAAGCAAGTGCCATGGAAACGGGTGGCTACACGTGTGGTATAGAGGTTAAGTTGCTTTGCTATTGGGATCGCTTTGTGTAGTTGGTTCGACCTCCACACGATACAAATATTTATGCCACCCTACATACACCCTATACAGTTCGGTCCTGAGATTATGTGTACCGTATTCCCATGACAGATGCTTTAAAAATCAAATAGCTTCTCAGTCATAGTTTCGTAACAAATTATGTTTCAATAGGAGATTGTTAAGACTAATTCTAACTTAACTCTTATTTATTTATATAACATCAATCAAAACAACGATTTCAAATTTGGTGAGAAGATTTTGTCCTAAAACTTTTATGATAATATTAACTACGATAATGGCCTTTGTACATCCAACTACTGTCATTGTCACGGTCATTAGTAACGCTAATAATGATATGTTGATGCACGTTTTGCATTAAGCGATAGGCTTGCTAGAAGGCCTAGAAGTATACACATTAAATACTACAACCTATGCCATGCTTTCATTTGCAAATTACTGAATTGAATATAAGAATTATGGGTGGTCTAGAATAGGCACATTTTCTCTTCTTGGTAATTTAATTTTCAGAGAAACGGGTAGTTAAATGATACTCGAAGTGGATACGATTTCGCTCGTTCAACAGTATTAAAAAATATAATCCGCAGTGTTCAAATTACAACAATAGTACCGCTTCGGGGCGGTAATGATTGAATGAAGTTTATGTTATGCGTTTTTAATCCGAGGTTAGGCAAAGTGATTTGTTTTGTTCGTAGAATTGGGTAACTGTGCTACTTTTCGTACGGTTCAATACCTTGAGACATAATACCCTCATTTACTTCTTTCTATTAAGACGATAGAACCTAATTAATCTTTGTTAATGAGTCAGACTCCGTTACGGTCTTTTCTTCGATGCAAACTTAGTATAATTGATATCTTAAATTGATAGGTTATATACCTATCAATTATTTAAGAAAAACATATTATCTATCAAGCTTTCTCGGTGACGTTATAGACTGGGAAAGTACCTAACTCTTTCTTTTGTCTGTGGACAAAAAGATGAATAACACTACAACTTACTACAGGGTAGCATCTTACTCAGTATCCCTACTGAGCGTGAAGCGTACACACTGAATACATATACTTACCTGTTGTAGGAAACAAACTTGCAAAAGTTTTTCGACAGTGACAAACAAAAGATGAAGATACGTTGAACTTAATGCTATAGAGATATTTTAACAGCTAACCTGTGATGTAGAGACAAGCGATAGTAGACAGGTGCATTCCGAATTTAAGAATTTCTTCTGAAATTAGAGTGAATTAATTGGTTTTCCCAAGGGACAATAGGGGTTATTCCAAAAATTTAGTAAGTGGTTGTATAAAGGTCGGCAAAGCGCTCGTAATGCTTCAGGACCCCAAATCTGCTAATTTACGAAAGGATCATTTGAATCGTAATTGTAAAAGTTAAAAAAGTATATAATTATACCTAATACATAACTCACACATACATTATATCAACAGCAGGAAATTTTTTCTCATAATGTCACTACATTTTTTTTTCTTATAGAGTAGGTAACAATACCTAGATAATATATGTATTTTAATACAAGAATCAAACGGCCAATAAACTCGTTTACCATCTTAATAAATATGTAGGTACCTAATAATAATGTCAACAGTGATATTTTGTAACTTGATATAGAAAACAAAAGCTTATGACTTACCTACCTAAAGTTGTAAGTTTCAACTCAACTCAACGTACGATACTCGCCAAGTTAACAGCATTAAATGTAATAGATTCCTATCGATAGTATGACAAAAGTGGTTAATTTTAAAATTTCTCAATATTGATCTTTGAATGGATTAAGTTTTATTTTCGGTCATGATATTATGTTTTAGCATAACTAGTTTTCAAGGTTGACATCGGTGAGACGCATTATTACTCGTACAATATGGATGTCCCCCTGTCATTCAGACTAAATAAGTATACATTTTTTTTCCTTTTTTATTTGTCGAAGATTCCATTTGTAATTTGATAGTACTATTATTTGTAGATTCATAACATTACCGGGCGAAAAAACTTCATGGGTATATACAAATTTACAATACATTGATTTATTAGTGTTAACATATTATTCATGAAAACAGCATGTTTTCAAGAGTTTTAGGTTTTCCCGTAAATTTATTGTCCGAAATGAGTAATGAGAATCAATAACTTTATCTTGTATAATGTGAACTTTCCTAGGTTATCAAGCTAAGCTACTAATTGAAAATTATAAAAATATAATTATTATATTCATCATACACATATTGCAATCATACACATTTTTATCAGCAGCTACCTATTATATAAGTAGGTAAGTCCTACCTACTGATAAAAATGTATATGATTGCAACCATGCGTGTATTAAGGATATATTAGGATGATTTACTTACTGTTATCTCATTTGCAAATTACAATGTTTTATTTTATTATACTTAATATAATATTGTAATATTAAAAAATAATTTAAACAAATAAAATATCTACATAAACTATCTTCCGCTCGTGGCTCCACCCGCTTGGTATGTATGACGGTAAAATGACGATGTGCTATTTTTGTCTATAATCACAATTATTTTATACCTAACTAAACAAAAGAAGAAGCGCGGGGCTTCTCTCCCGTCGTTATTTATTTCGCCACTGTTCAGCGCCTATTAGCCGTAGCTTGATGTTATATAGCCTACAGCCTTCCTCGATAAATGGACTATACAACACTAAAAGAATTTTTCAAATCGAACCAGTAGTTCCTGAGATCCTAGCGTTTAAACAAACAAACTCCACAGCTTTATTATATTAGTATAGATTTTAGTTCGGTTCTGTTGTGTTGTGCCTATCAGAAATGTGTAGTATGTCCTTCTACTAATTATATAAACCTCCTTGCAGTATTTAATGATGACAGGTACTCGTACATTAAAATAGAGGTGTTGATAGTGGCACGTACGTATGAGGCTATGAGAGTCAACTGAGGTCAACTTAATGGTCCTCGGTTATGTCGGACTGACTACGTCACTATACATTGTTGCGGCACATTAACACTATATTCTATTGCCTTTCTAGGTCTAAGTGACTGTTTGATTGTTTGTATGCTGTGTTAGTTAATGGTTAGCATACTTACTATTAATTTGGAAGTATTTTAGTTTTATTACGCGAATTGAAGCACGTCGCACGAGTGGAATAACTTTTTATTCAGTCCGTGTTGTGACGGATTAAGAATACATAATGTCAATACCTCATCTCAACCCGTGGATGTCTTAAAAGGCGACTAAGGGAGTTACCTTATGCAGACAAGAACACTGCGAGAAAAGGAAAATTAGATACAAACCCATCCCAACCCAGACGGGTTCAGTAGCAGCGTGGTAGGGTTCAGAGTCAGCGTGGTATAGTAGGCTAAATTCCATCTACATTATTTGGAGGAGACTGGTGCCTAGCAGTGAGATGTTTATGGGTTAAAATGATGAACTTGCTATTACTTACTAGCTTTTGCGCGCGGTTCTGCCCAGTATTTCAGTTTCAATGACCACAGAAAGATTTCCTCTGTAAATTTGTGTTTTTACGTTTTTGAGTGCAATTTCTCCAATTTGTCACCCTTCATAGGAAGCTTCCTTAGATTTCTTAAAAAAAGAATTGGCCAAATTGGTCCAACTGACCTCTAGTTTTACGTTTAGTACAACATTTGACTGGCCTGTTGGTCTAGTGGTTAGTGACCCTCACTGCTAAGCCGGAGGTCGTGGGTTCGATCCCCACCCAGGACAAATCTTTGTGTGATGAGCATAAAGGTTTGTTCTGTGTCTGGGTGTAATTTATCTATAATATGTATGTATTTACAAAAAAAAAATGTATTTAAGTAGTATATCAGTTGTTTAGTACCCATAACACAAGCAAATATAATTGCTTACTTTGGGACTAGATGGCGCTGTGTGAATGTGGTAGAATATTATTATTATTTTTTGGTAATTTATTCTTACTTATTTATATAGATAGCGACAGATGAACTAGTGTCCCTCCGTTTATTCCTCGTATACCGGCAATGTCAGCCACATCTGGGTTACCTTCGTTATACAATATACTTTCTGTTGTTTTCTGTTTCCAAGCACTATTATATGGCCTTCAAAGGCATTGCTCTCGCGAACAATTTGTTATAGTCTGTGGAGATAAGTATATAGATAAGTGCATTCTGGGTATTTTCAATGCGTTAATAGTGATAACGTATCTGTATGCAAGCGTGCTCCATTGTTGTCTATTTATCGTTTACTGCATATCTTACGAGATCAAAAGCTTCACATCAATAAAGGGAATTTTGATGATGCTTTCAATTTTTTATACTTACTTAACTTAGAAAGAATTAATGGTTTTGAAATTATTGGTTCATTATGATAGAACTGTTGGAGCCTACGCAATCCTATTCATGTCGTGGCAGCCTTTAATTGTAGCACTTAAGTTGAAATGTAACAGTGTGTACCTTGTTGGTTGTCCAAAATAAATAAAATAAAAATAAAATCAATCCCACTGCAGCTCATGAATAGTATCAAAACTTATAAAATATAAACATAGATTCTAACTCAACAAAATTACAATTCACATTTATTTCCAAAGAACAATGCTTCAAAACTGCACTTTATACATAATTAGATACCTTTACTTCAAAAGAAATTAAATAATACAATTATAAAGAATGCAGGTTGCTTTGAATTTTAAATTATACATAATATTGTACCGTTTTCTTTGTGTTGAGAATGTTGTAATTAATTCAACAAGAGTCTTTGACGTACGCCTAATCTACGAGTACCATATTGTATCATCGTTGTAATAATGTCAATGGCAGCTTCTAAGAAATGTTAATTGATGTAATTGGCTAGTGCAATGTAGGTAAGTAATCTTTAAATTGTATTAACAAACGGACTTATCCTTTAAATCTTCCTAATAACAATATGAACTTTAATTACTATCCTTATAATTTGTATTTAAACACGCTTGTCACATTATTGTAGTAATTACTGCAAAAAGATCGAAGTTAAGAACGCTCATTTAAAAGTTTAAAAATCTTTGTTAGCTAATTATTTTTATCTTTAATTTTCTTAACATAAAATACAAAACCTGACTCTATACAACAAATGATCTTAAATTCTGATTATTTATTTAATTTCGAAACTAGTTAACAATATCTAACAATAATGTGTTTAATTAATTATTAAATATTATTAAATTTGATTGGCCTGTTGGTCTAGTGGTTAGTGACCCTGACTGCTAAGCCGGAGGTTGTGGGTTCGATCCCCACCCAGGACAAATCTTTGTGTGATGAGCATGAAGGTTTGTTCTGTGTCTGGGTGTAATTTATCTATAATAAGTATGTATTTACAAAAAAAATATGTATGTAAGTAGTATATCAGTTGTTTAGTACCCATAACACAAGCAAATATAATTGCTTACTGTGGGACTAGATGGCGCTGTGTGAATGTGGTAGAATATTATTATATTATTATTATTATTATAATGTATGATGTGATATGTGCATTTTAAAGAACTCAAGAACAAAGTGACTTCCCCTAATAAAAACTAAGTAATGTGTTTTTGGACCCATTCTTAGAATTGTATTTATACAGTTTGTTACCAGCAAGAGGGCTTTTTTATTATTAAAAGTAGAGTAAAGTATCGTGGTTCTTTAACTTAACCATGACCTTAAATTTTTTAATGAACTAAAATAGAGACTTTGTTAACATTATAAGAAAATTTAAATTTTCAGCAATGTACAGCACAGTAAATAAATTGATATGTAGGTAATAACTTTGTGACAGTTATCACAGTTTTGTACCCCCGTACCACGACATGTGTGACAATATAAGTACACCACAACTACGTAGTACACCCACTAAATTGAATGTGCGAATTTAGTAAATTAAGAATTTTAGTTTAATAATTAAGTTAAAGAACCATGATACTTAACTATACTTTTTAAAAAGCCAACTTGTCAGTAACTGGCCATAAATTATACTTATAAACTAAAAACTTAATACATAAATATAGGTTAAAATAAAACGTCAATATCGTCTTTATTAGTCTGTACTTTTTTATTTTATCTACAAATTAAAATGCGCATATATGCTTATATTATTAACAATAATTGTGTGACAAAAATAAATTTATTGTAGTTTTATAAAATTGGTTTTTTATTTAAAGTCAAAGAGGTAAGTAATTTTTAATGTAAATTTGAGCTTATAAAATCAACTCACGTGATTAAGTATAATCAACTATAATATTGTTTGAGGCACATGAGCACATGGGTAGTCCAATGATAGGTCAATGGGTTCTTTCTGTTTATTTGATTCATTATTTTTATTCATGGCTAGCTTTCTCCCGTAGTTTCGAATGTATGTCGATAGATAGTAGCTTAAGACCTTCTCCAAGCCAAAGACTATCTCTATGTGAAATTTCGTGAAAATTAGTTGAGTAGTTTCGAAGATTACTCCCCTATATCCAAACTTACAAACATTACCTCTTTATAATATTTGTGTAGAAAATTATACTAAATTTTTGTATACAAAGTGACATCTGACAAGTCATATTTCTAGCATTAAAAAAGACTACAGTAATTGATTACTATCAGGCAGAAAATATCTCATGACAAATAAGCTATTTTCCCGCCGGATTTTGACTGTTCTCACATATTTTCCAAGTTTTATTTTTTTTATAATAAGCTTTCCTTATCTTCTCATCATTTCAACCCATAAATGTCCAACTGCTGGGCACGGGTCCCCTCCAAAGAATATGGAGGGATTTTTTTTTAGATATCTTATACGAGACCCTAAAACAACCAAACCCCTTAAATTATACATTTCAATAAATGTGTAATTATTTATTCATAACGACACGACAGTGATGAGTTACCTACCGTAGATTAGAATAAATAATAGATACATTTAGTTATTTACGTTTCGTGGCGCCGCCCGTCTCGAGAACAGGCTCTAAGTATCTATTAACTTTTCCAAACTTGCTACTGGCGCGAATCGTTTGAAAGCTAATGTCTTGATAATGGACCTATTCATTTAAAAGTCACACTGTTATAATATTAATAGTTTTTCAAGAACTTCTAATCCTCCTAATGTTATAAATGCTAAAGTTGCGATGGATGTATCAACGGCTGAGAAAATGTGTATCATTATTGAGACACATAGATTATAGTCGGAAGTTAGTTGACTAATATTTACAAAATAACATAGAGTAGTGATTTGCAAGTATTCAGTAGTCTCGTCTTTACAACCCATAAATTAAGGTCCAGTGGGACCTAAATATTTGGAGGGAATTTAGCCTACTATACCACGCTGCGCTGGCTAGACGGGTTGGTATAGGGTTTTATTTCAAATTTTCCGTTTCTCCCAGTGCTCTTATTGCTTAAGTTTAGTCCCTTAGTCGCCTTGTACGACGCCCACGGGCTGAAATGGGGTAATGACATTTTGTATTCTTAATTCGTTACTACACAGACATTCGGTTCGATTTTTAGTAATATATACACTATTTTTTATCTTATTTTTTTTTTATTAATGTATATTCTTAGTATATATACAAAACTGAAGGATTACCTATAACAAAAAAGTCATTAAGCAACATTAGTCCCGTTTTATTTGTTCACAATTTAGTCAGACATAATGTTCATTGATTTATTCATAAGCTCCTTTCATTTAACATTTATTTTTAACAAAATTTATTAGCATACTACTACGCGTTTGATTTGAACGACCTTATTCTACGTAAACAAGATATATATTAATAATATTATAGTAGATTCGTACCATTTTACCCGAAGGGATAAGCAAATAAGTATATCACATCGTTTCTACACATTTCTCAGTATTATTCGATGTCATGTGTTAGGGAAACACAAATACTTGAATTGGAACATCTTATATTAACTACATATCCTTACATGTCATTCTTTTCTGATACAGCTAACATTCTAGTGTTAAACGAATGGAATAATTATACCATCATGAAAAAAACCCACATACTCTAGGAGCAATTACACCAAATAATATTGGGGTAACCTTTGTAACTTACCATCTGCTAACGGTGAAGGAAAACATCGTGAGGAAATCCACATACCCTAGAAGAAATTCTAAGTGTATGTCTGATCCAACAACCCGCATTAGACCAGCGTGTGTAGATTTTGACCTAAACCCTCTCAGCTCTCTAGATAGAGGAGAGGAGACCCAAACCCAGCAGTGGGACATAATGGGTTGCTGATGACGATGATGAACATTTGTGAATTGTGGCGTATAGATAAGTGACCAGCATGTAAATCATGCGGTATGAGTTCGATTCCGACCGGCAGTACTAATGTGGATTTAACTTTGTGGAATAGTAGTAGGCATTATGTATAAGTCAAGAGACCTACCATCTGGTGACGGTGAAGGAAAACATCGTGAGGAAATCCACATAACCTTGAAACAATTTTAGGTGTATGCGTGGATACTACAATGGATTAGTAACTGCTCGACATAACAAAGAAAGAATCTCAAAAAATATTAAAAATAATTGTGGCATAAACCCTGTTACCAATAAATAGCTATGTTACTTTTATTTTATAATTACAGCTATAATTAAGCCTAAATGCTGAGTTCCTAAATGTTTCGCGACTAATCTAATAATTGTAATCTCGTAGGAAATAACTTTGACAACAATACAAAAACCCAATTATTGTTAAATTCAAACGGGAATTACAAACACTTTATATCGTCATAATTATATCAAGGCAACACGTCAGTGTTATCAACTCTAAAAATAGCTGAGAGTTTGAAACACAATTATAACAAGTGTTCATTAAACCAGCTGTATTGTACCACGTGTCGCTGGTCCCCAACCTTCAATCATTCACAGTAATTCTGTATTATGATATGACAATGCAGCGGTTTATACACTTCGGAGATTGCAATACGACACTTTACAAGTTACTTATAAAAGTAAGCGAGCTACTAATGTGAATATAAAATACAATTGCGGCCTTACTCCGTTTTTACGATTTCTTCATACTAAAATGTAGCGTCACGACTTTTGTATGCAAAGTGGTAGGCAGAGATGCATCACATCCACATTTCACCAGCTATGTAGGGTCCTATATAATAGGGCGCGAGCCAGTTTGTAACAATCAATAAAATAAATAACTAAACTTGTTACTTAGCGCAAAACTCGACAGAGTGGCTAGACCAATTAGCAGTACAAGCAATTCATGCTTAGTGCTATTCGAGAGGAGTTGACCTAAAGCAATAGATTGAATATCTTATGTTTTAGGCTAAGCTTTTCACAAGATTATAAAGTTTTGTTAGAGTTTTTTTTTATATTTTATTAACATTAAAGTATAACAATAAATATTATAATTTAAATACAAAGGAGCTTAATCTGACAACAAACTGTTCTACAGTTTAGCGTATGTACAAAATGTGTATTGTCTTATGAAAATAAAAAGGGTTTAATTTATTTTCAATTCGGCCAATTCTAGTGGAAGGTAAAAGGGCAGTGGCAATTGCTGGTAAAGCCGCGAGCAACAGATATCGTTAAGTAGACTATAGAACTGATATATTAATATAATTAGTCAACATAAGACGGGAAATAAATGGAAAGTTATCGAAACATTTCCATTCAGTACATTTTTAGCTTTCACATGACAGTGTTCTTAAATAGTTAACAGTGATTGGACATAATTGTATAAACGCAAATTTCTCCCTCAAAGTGAAAACCCTACAGAACTGTGTTCTGCTCGACAATAGGGCATAGATTTTACGTTTAGTTATTAGTCTATTGGTTATGTCTCTAACAATATATTTTCATTTAAAAATACTCTGGATATGGACTTTAAATTTAATTTAAAAATAAGTGTTTTTTTAATATTGCATACAAATTTACTCTACCGTACATAAATACCGTACGTAATTTAATCTACCGTTTCAATGCCGGGTAAAAGTCTCTCCCATTCTTTGCCCACACAGTTTATTATACTTATTTCTTTGCACTTCTAATCTGTGACAAAACCAAATAGCTATTTCGTTTGGTTTAATAAGTAATACGATATATATATCTTTAAAATTTATCTTTGATCGCGCACTGAAAGAATTATTTACTTTTTTAAACGTGTTCCAGATTCCTATTTCAACAGGTAACAGTGGGTAGTATTGATGAATTGCGTTTTCACTGTTTTTCACCAATGTAAAAAATATGTTTTGTTCTTTTAAAGGCGTGAAAAATTGCTTGTACCAATTTATTAATCACCAGAGAACGAAACAGTTAACTGAAAGAAACCGGGATACATGAGTTACATCGTTGAAAGATGATAGGTCAGTATTAGTTTCCCAAGCATTGATGAGCTAATTTATTGTTTAGAAGATCTCCGCTGAGTGCAATAGGAAGAGATATTTCTTCATATCTTGATAACAGTTTACTTTTACGTTAGTTTATTATTAAGAGAATCCTTTGTAATGAGATTGGTATGATGCCTTTCTTGACGCACATTCTCAAGGTTAAGTTTAAGGGGGATCAATTTGAATTTACAAACAAATAAGAATTTACATATGAATGGTATGAACCAGATCTAGTGAAGCCGAAATAATATGTCTTACCCAAGTTCAAGAAATAGTTTAAAAAAAGAACTTGCACATGCTCAAGTCTCTAGTTACCTAACTCTGATTATATTCGCCTCACTCTTCTGCCAAATAAACTAACATTATTAAGCAATTTCATGGATTTTATCAATTGTTTCTTAAATTAACAATATACAATTAATGGAAGGCACCCACTAGCTAATTTTAATGTTGACCTAGGTAAGTGTTAGTCAATATGTTTGGTATTAAATTAACCTAAGTACATAATTTATATGAAATAAATAAATGATTCTAATTTTATATTTGCAATATGAGACCTACCACTATTGTAGGCAAGGTCGTTTTTTGCCTGCACTAACAATTTTACGGTTAACTGCATTACGCTAGACATAAAGTGTATAGCAGAGAGACTACTATGAATCTTAATACCGACTTAAGTCCGAGTCGATAACACTATCAAATGTTTGAAAGAGACAGCTACCAAATTTAAGAAGAAAAATCAGCGAAATTGAATCCGACTAAGTCGATATCGAGCTTCATAGTAGGCTCTGTAAAGACCTAACGTGACAGCATTAATAAGTTTAATTTCTAAACGTCTGAGAACTGTCAATTACCGCGAGCATATTATCCTGGGTATCATTGAAGAAACACAGGAGGGACGTAATCTCAAGCTATTCCCGACGGTCGTTGATCTAATTGAGCATTTGAGCGGTGCGTGCGTGCTAATGGACTAATTACGTACATGGTACAATTGGTGAGTCAAAGGCAGGACGGTCGTGGGTGGCAGACGGCTTGGCTCCGTGGACACTGGCCTCACATACCGCGTTATCGTAAAACGTGATTTATATTAACTCATAGTATCCGTGTTTTACTGTTCTACTAGACAACTTAGACATTGCTTCACGTTACAAAACGTTGCATAACCAAATACGAGTATATAGTGACTATTCCAATTTTTATAAATTCAAATTCATCATCGTTAGTTTAACCCATAAACGTCCCACCGCTAGGCATGCCATGGGTCTCCTTCAAAGAATGTGGCGGAAATTTTGCCTACTATACCACGCTGGCCAAATGGGTTGGTATAGGGTTTGTTTCAAATTTTCCTTTTCTTGTAGTGCTCTTGTCTGCATATGGTTACTATTTAGTCGCCTTTTACGACACCCACGGGTTGAGATGAGGTAGTGACATTATGTATTCTTAATCCGTCACTACACAGAATAAAATAAAAAAATCTATATCGATAATAAATCAAATTCAAATTATTACGTGATAATTATAAATTTCAAAACAAACTAAACGTCTTTTAAAATTCGATTGTGGTCAAGCGCTGACGTTAGCCCATGACCGCGATTGGTGCAGTTCGATTGAATGATCAGACGTAACGTAGACCAGTAAACAACAAAATAAAATAAACTTCATCTAAATTGCATAATGCTAGATTTAGTGATTAAAAAATTAAATAGGTGTGTTGGTCTAAAGAAAACTCTAAAATCAACCTGACACAGTAAAGCACTTCTGCTTTGGAATAAGGCATAAAGCTATGTCATTAAAACAAAATTATATAAAAATAAAAACTGCTTCTAACTGCATGTCATTGACAACCTCGGTATGTGGGCACAAAAAATGCGTGCTACAAGTTAAACAAATAGACCAACGCGAAATAAAATCTGTGGACAGGTGCGGTGAAAAAAACATTATATCTAATACTAACATAACACAAAATTCAAAATTTATTGAATTTTGGTATTTTAAACTGTAGTACTGTTTATATATTGTATGTATATAAGTAGTTCTGTTTAGTATATTGTTATTGACTGTTTAGCAAATATTAAAGATAAATCAAACTATTTTTGTGGGATTTGCAGTGGGCCTTTGCATTATATTACGAATCTATTGAGTGTGACACACCTTGGCCGTTTCTGCCTCCTTCGGGATTAAAGCGTAACTCTATATATTATGTATTTCATGACCGAATTTAGATAATACTAGAGGTCGCACGGGGCTTCGCTCCCGTCGTCACTGCTCCAATTGGCAGTAGCGTAATAATGTTATATAGCCTATATCCTTCCTCGCTATAAATGAGCTGTCTAACACTAAAATATTTTTTCAAATCGGACCAGTAGTTCCTGAGATCCTAACGTTCAACCAAACAAACTCTACGGCTTTATAATATTAGTATAGATAACCAAAAGCTCTTAATACTTAAATATGATTTTGTATGAGGCATTAACAATATAGGATCAATATCAGGAGGATTAACAATATCAGGAATATCCTCAATCGGTGAGAATGCATGAAAAGACTGATGAATGTTGAAGAAGCCAAAGATGTATGTCAGAATCGTAGCAAGTGGAAGGAAATGGTCTCTGCTTACCCCTCTGTTGGGAAAGAAGCGTGATCTATGTGTATGTATGTACATATGTATTAACAATATAGGTAACATGATTGGTTAACGAATGAGGTTAAAAGATCAAAGTATCAAGAAGATAAAACGAAATAGAGATAGAAACATTAACATTAGATACCAAAAGATTCAGTTTCCTAACTGCTATTCTGTTTTTCATAGATATTAAAGCATCATTCACTGACCTAAGTTACAAACAGACTCACAGATATCTGTTGATTACATAAATATTCATTAACTATTTATTTAATAGGTTCGGCTCTCTTAATCAACAAAATGGTTTATATGATAGGAACATTAAATTACAATAAAGCACATATTGGACTGATAAATCTGATTAAGTAAACTGACATCTATAATGTTGTGTTATCACATATAGAACTCAACCAGTTTTAAGCAAAAAGTCATTAGTATAGCTAATGTGCTTGGTGTTTCGAATCCAACGGCATACGTCGCCAGTGGATTTAATATCAATTATTATTCTATATGTTCGGAATAAAAACAGGTATAAAGTGATTCTAACTTTCGCTACCGCCAAAATATCTCATGTAACGGCTTGGAGAGACACGCGCCAAAAAAAGAAGAGAACATTAGTTATTTGCGCGTAACGGCTCCGGTAGCGAAGCGCGCACGCCCGCTCCGGGGCCGCGGTGCTCGGTAGCTCTCATGAGTTGCCAAATTTCATGCTTACAATCATTATTGTGGTTAGTTTGTGTTTATGAACACTCATACTAAATAGTAATTGAGGTTTATTATCTTTAATAAAACTGCAATTGTACCGGTATTTTATTTTTATGTTTGATCCGATATGCAGACTAAAGTATTCGGACTTCACCAATTAATGGTTCGGTTTATGGTAACGTGTATAATTTTATTGAGATATTTCATTAAATGAAAATTTATTTAAATTATTGTAAATAATTCAGGTTACGATTTTTTACAATGCTTTTTTTATTGAATTATGTTACGATGTTGAAATGTAACGGTAGATATTTAGTTCGTAAAAGAGCTTCGGGTCTCGCTGTGTAAATAATTGTTTTGTTGAAGTGTGAATTAACATTGGACTCTAATACTTGTGTGCTGGTAATTTACCGTGTTTGATTGCCCAACACAAATATGTGTTGTTATATAAACGTACATAATTGTACAAATGTCGAAAATGTCATTCATGTTTGTTTGCTACCAGTCTATTAAAATTAAATATTGCTCTAGTCAATTTATCGTGCTAATTGAACTTATTAACATTCTGAGTAGGTTTTTATGTAATTCATTTATATTGTCAATTCTCATAGTTCTGTGGAATGTTTATTGTATATCAATATGTCTTATAAATGGTATTTTATGTAGATACTAGCTGTACTAGTGACTTTGCCTGCGTCCAAACAGATAGACAAACATTTTACAAAGTGGGTTTTTATTAACAATAACGTAATCTTTATACCTACTCTATAAAGCTGTTATTTGGATATTACAAACAAACGTTTCAATTATTTATTTGTATAGCCAAACAGGTGCTTAAAGATATTTTATTGTTCTTTAAACATTTTAATATAATAATAATATAATATTCTACCACATTCACACAGCGCCATCTAGTCCCAAATTAAGCAATTATATTTGCTTGTGTTATGGGTACTAAACAACTGATATATTACTTCAATACTTTTTTTTTTTTGTAAATGCATACATATTATAGGTAAATTACACCCAGACACAGAACAAACCTTCATGCTCATCACACAAAGATTTGTCCTGGGTGGGGATCGAACCCACGACCTCCGGCGTAGCAGTCAGGGTCACTAACCACTAGACCAACAGGCCAGTCAGATTTATTACTAAGAAAAAAACCAGACAAGTAGTTCAATCTCCGGAATGGAATTTTTTTTTTTTACAAATTTCCATCTTGAAATTCTCAGTATTAGCTCTAAGTCTGGAAACTTCCCGGTTAATAGCAATTGAATCGGCACCTGTTACATAGCTGTTGAAATGTGGGTGTGATATAGCTCGACCTAGCCTTTCGGGAAAAAAGCTGTTTTGTTATGTGATGTGATGAATTCTTAACATGAGTTCTTGTAATAACAATCTACACTAATCAAAACTAATTAACATTCTGTTGCAAAAGGAGAAGTATACAAATATTACTTACTGTATTTATATCTATATTAATAATAATAATAATATTCTACCACATTCACACAGCGCCATCAAGTCCCAAAGTAAGCAATTATATTTGCTTGTGTTATGGGTACTAAACAACTGATACTTAAATACATTTTTCTTTTTTTGTAAATACTTACATAATATAGATAAATTACACCCAGACACAGAACAAACCTTTATGCTCATCACACAAAGATTTGTCCTGGGTGGGGTTCGAACCCACGACCTTCAGCTTAGCAGTCAGGGTCACTAACCACTAGACCAACAGGCCAGTCAAGTAAGTATTACCTAATATTATAAATCTGAAGAGTTTCTTTGTTTGATTGAACGTCATGCAATGAACTGAAAATGAAATTGGTTTTCCTTCTTCGACTTTAGTGTTTTTAAATTTTTTACTTTATTTATTTTTTATTTTTTATTTTTTTTATTTATTTATTTAGAAACAAACAGTCAATATATATTTTATAAAGATATAACATATTAACTTAAACTAGACAATACTAAACAAAACATACAAACTTATACAAACAAGTTATACAAACTTTAGTACTTCAAGTGTCCTTGTAGTGACGGATTAAGAATACCTATTGTCACTACCCCATCTCAACCCGTGGGTGTCTTAAAAGGCGACGAAACCATAAGCAGATAAGAGCACTGTTAGATAAGGAAAATTCGAAATAAACCCTTTACCAACCCGTCTGGCCAGCGTGGAATAGTAGGCTAAACTCCCTCCACATTCTCTGGAGGAGACCCGTGCCCAGCAGTCAGACGTTTATGGATTGAAATGATGATGATGATGATGACTTCAAGTTAGCACATAACACTGCAAAAATACTGTCTGTTATAATTAATCTTTGATTCTAAATCATTTCAGTTGTAAAATGATTAAATCTGAAAGTCCAAGTTTTAAATTTGATAATTCGTAGAAAATATACTTTTCTAAAATGTAATTATTATCTTTAACAAGAGGGGTTATGCAATAAAATTGGACAACTTGCACAATTTATGAGAACACCGCGAAAATAATTATATTTGATAAATAACGTTAGTGTTTTTTCGGCACATATCATAAGGACCTCTTATTTGTTATTACCATAGAGTATCGACACTGACACACGCACGTGCTGTTGTAATCCAAATTCTGTTAAATAATTACTATCAGAATTCAATCAAGACAATTCAACTAATTTTAAAAAATGACTCAAAAATCTCCTCGATTATTAAAATATAATGTTCACAAAAAGAAACCATAATATGCTTCCATTAACTGTCAATCTAAATTATCGACATCGTTATGCAAACCTTATCTTTTATATTACTGTAATGTGAAACACTCATGAACAAACATATGCCAACACGTGGCTTACCTCAACACGAGGCTCAAGACAGCTTGGCTGCGCATGAGACAACAGACTGTTGTGTACATATTTCATAAGATAACATATCCTTCAAACATGTGAAACACGCATCAATTAATTACTTCTGTCTTTACATCTAATAGGGACGGTAAACTTCGTTTGATTATTTTAACTGTGCCATCTGTCTCGGCACGTGCCCTTTCGAGCCCACCTGAAGCTTCAGCTATCATTGTTCGAGACACACTCATCACTAAGACGCGCTGTGCATATGTGGCATACTCATCTTCGCTATATTTATTTAATACACATTGTCATAACTTTTACACCACCTGCAGTTCACATCTTTCGTTATCTGAAATACGTGAAAGCTACAACGTCTAAGGTATTAGAAAGAACATCGTAAATGATAAGCGGAGTTGTTAACTTCTTATCGTTTTTTGACGAAATTAGGTGAGTGACTAACGCTTTTGTTTGAGATTTGAGACATCAGACATGACAGTGTGTCAACATTTCTTAACGGTATTTGTACCTGACGCTAATTACAGATTGTGTTGATAGAATTCGTAATTTTGCTGACGTTCTAACTTTGTGGAATAATATATTAATATATAGGCTAGGATTTAAGATACAGGCTCGGCCTAGTTTAATTGCTAGTGTGTCATAAATACATAATGTAGATTATGGTATTAAAAAAAAATTAATATATGATATGCAAACGAAATAGATAGTCAGAGCTG
Organism: Laspeyria flexula; assembly: GCA_905147015.1. Taxonomy (NCBI): domain Eukaryota; kingdom Metazoa; phylum Arthropoda; class Insecta; order Lepidoptera; family Erebidae; genus Laspeyria; species Laspeyria flexula. The sequence goes on along the minus strand of LR989956.1, from coordinate 9,889,411 downwards.
ATTACGTGGATAGCATAACAAACAGTTATGTGTGGGAGAACAACAACAAAGTTTTTGTTCATTTTGACCATGCATCGATAGAGTCCTAAAAAAACTTCGTAGCATTCGTAGCACCATCGTAGCAAATGAAATGAAAAAGTTCGTCTACGTTTTCGTGATGTCATTTTCCTCCATGATTTTCGCTTTGGACAGGGATGCTTTGATGTGTCGGGAAAAATGTATGCGGGCGTTTGATTGGAGCGACATGTGCATGGTGATGATGAGGTGGCTCGGTGGTGCTCGGTGGTGGTCGGGTGGTGGTGTAGGGCGGGGCGGGGCGGGGCGCGGCGGGCGGAGCGCGCTGGCGGGCGCCGGGCGGCAGGCGCGACGCCGCCGCGTCTGGCGCTCACTCGGCCCGCGAGCGCAGCGCCGTGAGCACGCGATGCGCGCCAGCCCAGCCCCGCTCGCACGACGATCGCGCGCCCAGTCCCGCGCGCCTGCCGCCAGTGATGTTACCAGACTCTGTTGTTATGTGCCATCGGTTCGTTCGTGAGCGAGTGCGCGTCCAGCTGTTCCCCAAGCGTTGAGCGGAGGATCGTCCGCGAGGATATCGCGGATTTTGCGTACCCGTCGACGTTGGATGCGTTAAAATTTCGGGTGAGTGAGAGAGGCGAGCGGTCGTGCGCCCGCGGCCGGTTTGACCGCATTATTTTCGAAATACGTACGCCGCAATCCGGTCGACCGCGCTAGAACGATCAAAACATTATAACAAAAACATATAAATTCGGTGACGTTCAGATATTTATCCAAATCACTCAGTATTTTGTGGAGTTTTACACTTTCACAAAACGTTGCGGTTTCAGTTATAAATTTGTGTTATGTTTATTTCTACGGTTTATGATCAGTTAATGATGAAGGTAAATGTTGCTATAAATATAAATTGTATTAAAAGTTTATATGTAATGGTTAAGACCTAAACAAGCCCGCTGAACGTTGACAAGTAACCTGTACACTGTAGAGTTACTCATAGCAAGACGAAACGCATCCCGTTGATGTCTTTTACAGAACGCTTTTGGAAAGTGCTTGAGCAATATAACCATGTTTATATTGAATGTTTGTGTAACATGACATGTGTTTTACGTTTCTCTTCATTTTAATATGGTGTATAAGATGAAACGTGCATTTTAATTCGAACAAGTGTGTTCTTGTGATTTTCACTATTTAAAACTTATCTGACAATTTTGAATATGTGAGTGAATTTAGTGAATAATTAAAATGTGATACTTTATTATTATACTTATTCATAAAAAGGCATTTTGCATAATGTCTTAAAAGACATGAGATCTAATTGCTCTTATGATGATATCTAATAATTTAAATTAAGTATATAATTATTATGCCTATGCATTGTTCATATAAAGAACCTAGTAGGCACAATTATGTCGCTGTGGTATACAAATACACAAAACTGCATACTCTCCAAATTCCGTGCATTTGTTATGTTACGCAAACTAATACAATTTCACCAAATAACAAACCGTATATTATCATAAACAAAGTGATCTCTGGTTTCTCTCAACGTACGAAATTATCTTCCATATAAATTAACGGGACTTGAAAACATCTTGTGGGAAGTAAATGTAGGGAAAATCCAAACGTTAAAAGTAAACAAACCGCGATAAGAACATAAACAAACTCATTTGTGGAATCACTCGCGAAAACTGTTTCATCCGAATTGTTTACTCGATCATACTACGCGAGTGGAATCGATATCATAAAGTTCGTGATGCCCCTGGTGTTGCAGACGTCTATAGGCTACGGTAATCGCTTACCATCAGTAATCATTTTGAACTATCGGAAAAGTGCCAAAACGTTAGTTTATTTATAGGTAAAAGTGCACACTTCTAGAAATTAGATGGTTGTAGACAATCAATTTAAAATTTTCTATACCGTTCACCTATTTTCTATCATTTTTAACTTAATCTATAAAAACACCTCATTCTTAGATTCGGAAAAGTTTACAGTGAGATTTCCGACGGTTCGAAAAGGGTCCAGGCTATAATATCTGTTTGCCACCATTGAAATAAAATATCAAATCTAAATATATCAAACAAAATTAGTATAGTATAAAAAATGATCGATAATCGAATTCTGAAGGCGAAAGCGATGGTCACGTTATCGCGGACGACTGATGAATGAATACGTCATCGGCACCTGTGATAAGGGAGGAACATGTTGAGGTAGCACCGCGCGGGGCGGCCGCCGCCGGGTCGCACCACATAAAAATAGTCATCACCGCCAACGATTATCAGTCATCGTTTAGCCCCGGTCGGAAACGTGCGCGCATATTATCTGATAATAACTAATGAATACGTTTCGTAGGCGTATGTTTATTCTTTCACATTAATTAATAATTGACCGGTGATTAAATAACTTTAAATTTTCCTCAATAAATATTTTTATTTAAATCGATGTTTATACTAAATCGAAATTCGTACTTTAAATTGAAATAATATTGGAACAAATGCTACAGTCTTATGGTGGGTACTCGTTGGGATTGTTTGGACTTGTTTAATATATGAAAACTTTTGGAATTAGTTTCGTTTGCGTATAGTCGGTATCCATCTCGGTTGAATTAAATATGAATGAGTACATTACAATGTATGTTAGTGCATTCATTAGAAATACACCTAAAGATAAACGACTGCCGGTTGTACACAGTGTCACTCTTTGTTGACTAACTAATAACTAGCAAAATGCATCAGTGTTGTAAGTTCCTTGGAAATTCTTATTCAATTAGTTCAGTTGTATTGAATTATAAAACTTTACACATCCAATAATATTTATAGGTCTAGGCATCTAACTACCAGCATCTTTGAATTTTGATTGAGCTTTTCTTTTGAAGTTTTATAGTCAATATTATGAGTTTCGCAGACATTATGTGTTGCAAGTGTTAGATTTGTTGAATTTATTTTAGTTTTTTGTTTTGTTAAGTTGATGTATTGTTTGTTTAACATGTGTTTTTGCATCGTTGCAGGTGGGTCGAGGAGAATTATGCGTGGGGCGTGCGCATGCGCGGTGGTGTGCGCGTTGGTGGCGCTGTGCTGTGCCGCGGAGCTCGACGAGGAGTCGCGCGGCGCCGCCGAGCGGCAGCTGCTGTCGCTGCTGGGTCTGCCGCGGCGCCCGCTCCGACGCGCTGCGCGAGCGCCGCCGGTGCCGCGCGCCATGCGCCTACTGTACGAGGCGGACGGCGCTATTCCCGCCGCAGCCGCCAACACTGCTCGCTCCTATCATCACACACCCACCGAGCTCGATGCCAGATTCCCTGGCGAGCACAGATTTCGCCTGTTCTTCAATCTGAGTGGCGTCCCGACGGACGAAATAGCCCGTGGAGCTGACTTAACTTTCCACCGAGCGGAAGAAGTCACGGGTGCTCAGCGGCTGCTCCTGTATGATGTTGTTCGACCGGGTCGGAAGGGAAAGACTGCACCCATTCTGAGGCTCATCGACTCGGTGCCATTAAGGCCAGCGCAAGGCGCGGTCACTGCTGATGCCCTCGGTGCCGCACGCCGGTGGCTCAAGGAGCCTGAACATAATCATGGACTATTAGTGCGTGTTTTAGAGGAGGGCGAGCACAATATAGACGCTCGCCAACCTCATGTGAGAGTGCGTAGACGTGCGACTGAAGAAGATGAAGAGTGGAATACGCGGCAACCGTTGCTGCTTCTGTACACAGAAGATGCGCGAGCGCGGGCCGCTCGGGAGAGCGGAGAGACGGTCCTGGTGCGGAACAAACGTGCCACGCAACGAAGAGGTCACCGCGTGCACCACCGACGCAAGGAGGCTCGCGAACATTGCCAACGGCGGCCGCTCTACGTGGACTTCGCCGAAGTGGGCTGGAGCGACTGGATAGTCGCGCCGCACGGCTACGAGGCGTATTACTGTCAGGGTGACTGCCCGTTCCCGCTGTCAGATCATCTGAACGGCACAAATCACGCGATTGTACAGACACTAGTGAATTCAGTGAATCCGGCCGCGGTGCCTAAAGCGTGTTGCGTACCGACGCAGCTTTCTCCTATTTCCATGTTATATATGGACGAACAAAATAATGTGGTGCTCAAAAACTATCAGGACATGATGGTGACGGGTTGCGGTTGCCGATGACGAAGGCGCCCCCCACGCCCAGTGCGAACTAGTGATAACTCGTGGACCCAGTGTAAATATAGTGAAGGCCTCGAACATTGTACATACTTATTTGTGTATATATTCGTGTAATTATTATTTTATTAAAATGCAGATGTAATAAATGATGTAATTATAAATTGTAAATGTTTATTATTCACTCACAACAAATCGTTAAATACCTGTCAGTGGATATAACGAATATCCAGATAGTAAATTATATTATCTGTGTGTCGTATAGTCATTACTTATTTTGACTAATATTATCTATGTAAGTATTAGACTTATAATAAAGCGCTGAAACTAGGCTGCTAGTGAATATTGTCATTATAACAGTCAATACAATTATGTCGGCGAAGTCGTCATACCATGAGATATATGATCATATATGAGACACTATTGCTGTAAAGTCTAATAGTTTATTTTTTGAATATGAACATAAAACAGAGGCAAAAAAAGAAATTTACATAATATTATTAATCCATTATTCAGATATACTCGTACTTTACATTTAAAATTAATAACTTTATACACTCGTATGCCTTCAAACAATGTAATAGTACTATTGAAAGCATATTGATTCGGTCTACTGTGATTGAACTTAAAGAACCCTAAAACATATTCGTCATAGATTTGTGTTTAGCCTACAACACCGGATACAGAGACCATAATCAAACTGCAGTCAAAATACCGCTGAAACTAAATGTACGGGTCGTCTGAAGGTGTATCACAATTGCCTCAGTACAAGGTCATATGTTGAACTTATCGAATGAATGAAACAGCGAATGAGTGCTATTGTTTCGTGTCAATGTGTGCTGACCTCATGGTTTCGCCTTTACAAGGACTGTAATTAATAGCAAATTAATTAAACTTTACTTTCGAACCTCTTGATAATTACATTATACTTGTATCTGTGTGCTTGGGTGACTATCGTAGGGTGAATATCATCCGATCGGATGCATACAATATTCACTTACACACACACATACTTATAGGTCTACAAGTGACTATTTTATTTGGTAAACAAACAGATACATTATAGTACTTAAATCCCCTTATTACAAAATACGGACTAAGCATTAAACCAGGTTTAAATTGACAACTTTAACACTAAGACAATGACTTATGTCAATTTAAACCTGGTTTAATACTCAGTCCACATTTTGTAATAAGGGGGTAAATGATCACAATCTAAAACAGTTTTAGTTAAAGACACACACAAACATATAATTGTTTACAGATATTGTTTTAAACTAGACTGAGAGAGAGAGACTCCAGCTAAGAGTATGTTTGTTAAAGGTCATCCACCTTCACTAATTCTCCACTTTTGATACTTCACAAGAATATTTATATAAAACTCATCTATCGCAGAGCTCCTGATCGTAATTGTACTATTTATATTAATATGTTTAATTTTTAATTTATAAACTATTTCAGAGCATAAGGTTCATAATAATTTCATTACTATACGCGTGATTTAAAATATTTTTTAGTAAATCTAAAATGCAACAATTCATTAAAGAATTGCTAATAAAGTCAATATTGCTTAAACAGCAGTCGTTCATATTGTAAAAAAAAATACACAATAATATGGTCAAAAGTAATTTCTAAACTTCCCATTAAAGACAATACATACAAGTGAGGTTACATAACACATATAAGTAGAGAAAATACTTTAACGTTAACTTCGTGTAATTATGCATATCAATATAAATCCAAAGGCTATGTAGGCACATACACTTCCGCTCGGAAGTTCACGTTTTAGAACTCGATGCCATTGAACTACTTATATAAAAACCACTCCCAGGTCTAGTAAAACGTTGCCAATACTGTATATTTATATTCCACATTAGAACTCAGACTATAAATAAATATAGGTAAGTAAGTACGTAATCCTTTTAGACACTGGATGCATTACAATCTAATCGACTATATGTGTTTATTCTTGTTTAATCCGTATGCAGTGGGCATTCGACGCCGCATTCCTGTGAGGAAATTCATCTAGTTGTATTCGTCTAGTTGGTTTACTAACCACATGATGATTACGGAGCCTTTCTTTTCACATCTTACATTCTCTCATTCTTTTATTTTATTATTATCTATGCAAACAATGTCATTGAGGAACTTACATTCATTCTTAAAATACGTATCATGTAGAACTTATAAAGTCGTCTGAAAAGAATGTAAGAGATAATATTTAAAGTGGATTCCATTTAGAGTGTGGCGCGCAGGTTCAGCTCCGAATTTCAAATATTTCGTCACAAGGCAGCTATATATCATGTTTTTGCCTGGACGTAGGAATGCGCGGCCGTATAATTTGGCCGGCCACCCGGCAACTCTGCGTCTGCCGCGCCACCCGCCCTACGTCTATATTATCAGTAGATAAATTCAAGCTTTGTCTTTGCCTCGTATTTCGTCCTCTCGAGATTTTGCTTTTGTTTTTTTTCGTTCGCTTTGGACGGCAACAAAAAACTGAGTGGAGGCGAACGAAGTGGGTATAATTTATTTTATAGCCGGCTCGCTCGTAACTCGGCGGTGGACGGCTGGACGCCGATTTATCCCCATCTCGGCGTAATTAACGTAAATGGATTGGTCAGAGACGGTGCTTGAGAGCGAGCGGCCCCCTCGCGTCCTCTCACGGTCCTCCATCACGCCGACCACTCCCAGCACATCAACAGCAGCCGGGACCAATCCGCGTGCCCTTTGCATTCATAGTGCCTCCATACAGATAATACCTCGTGTGATCCGGCTTAATCCAATTAGAGTTTTTTAAACCGCAAGCCGAATAAGATACAAAAATCGTTTGTTGATTACGTACGCTCGGTTCCCGAGCAGCGCGAGGATTTATCCCAAAGGGAATTATAATTGTTTTGCATTCTTGCACGGGTATAAAAACAAAAGGCGAGGTACGGGCCCCCCGCGCTGCTGCGCTGCAGACCAGACTAAAGTCTGACGACTTGCATTCCCCTGAGACAAAAAGCTACAAATGAATTGGAGCGAGCTTTCGACTCAGTCTCACGTGGAAAGTGATTGCTTTTGTTTTGAGCGTCTACTTATCGCAGCATTGTTGTTTTGTAAATATTCCGTTTATTAAACTTATTTAACAACAAGTATTACTACAACAAGTACTCAGCATTTCATTAATAAGAAATCATGTAAATTTTGTAAGACGGTATTCAAGAGCGTGTTTAGCAACTATTGCTGGGAGTATTAAAAAGTAAGTATTTTACAGATTTTAACGATAGCAAAAACTTAGAGGGCTCTCTTTTCTCCTAACAAGTTATTTTTTCATTAGAACAATTTTTCTTTTATTAGTCTCGCCATTTCACTGGCTCACTTTTCAAATTTCCACTAAAAGGGTTTTGTAAAAAAGATTTTCTCACGACTCTTGTAATTTATACTTATTACTCTTAATAGTACATAATTCATTATTAATATTATAGTAGGAAGTATTTGTTGAAATATAGATTATTAAGGGTGTAAGTCACAGAACTAAGTCGATGAGGAGAAAATTTAACAAAAGAGACCAATTCCTAGAAATCAACTTGATTTAACACTAAAACCGATTTATTGCAAAGTAAATCTTTCTAATATCGAGGTCGAAAGTTCTGATTTGTTTGAAATAATAGGTCAAGAGCAATAAAATCATTCAAATACCTAAAGAGAATATGAACGATTATAGTCAATAATATTAATTATTTATTTTGAGGAAGTATTCGCTCACACAACGAAGGATAACCTTGAGAAGACCATTATTTATTGCCAATACAAACAATCTAGAGGCCCACCTTATAGAAAATAGTAAATCATCAAGCCAGCCGCAGAAATTATGAGATAAATCTGATGAATATAAGAATATCCGTCGTAATTTAATTTAAATGAGGATGTAGAAGATCACTGCTCTCTCGATCAATCATTTATGTAAGTTCTTCAAACGAGATTTAAAGAGAGCTATCTTCTCAAGATAGGCAGCGGCTCGGCTGTGCCCCTAGCATTGCCAACGTCCATGGGCGGCAGTAACCACTTACCATCAGGTGGGCCGTTTGCTCGTCTGCCACTTCAAGCAATTAAAAAAAAAAGACCGTAGTCTTTGTAAATGGTAACAGTTGTAGCGCTATTAAAACTATACATGTACCTACTTTGTCATATCTCTGCATCACCCAAAGGTAGACTGGTAGATAATGCCTTAGGCATTAAGCCCGCCTATACATTATTATTGTGTATGAAGTTTTAAATAAAATAAATAAAAGAATCATCATATTTACGTCTTCAAACATTAGTCACAAAACATTAACGTTTTGATGCGTGAACAGTGCAACCACTACGACTACCTTGCAAGAATAAATAAGCTTAAAACAAATTTATAGGAATTCCTGTCCCGTTACTTGTTGAAGACAATGCAAATGCTTAGACTTAAACAGGTGTTTAGCTAATAGATATTTACAGAGCTTTCAGGTTGTTCAACGGATTTATATTTATTCATCTTTCCATTATTGATGCTTAGTCATATAACCTATTGTTCTTTACTGCTATGAGAAAGGTTGTTATGTTTGCATGCAGTATCGTAAATTCTTCAATATGTTTTTTAAAGTCGGTTTAATTAGTTATTTATTTATATTGTTAACTACCGGCCAAAACTAATTATTCAAATAAAATGTAAAAAAACCATAAAAACCATTTTAATTAGAAACGCTATAAAAAAACTAGCCAAATCGATGTACCGCTCATAATTAAATAAATGCGGTAACAATGGCAAAGCATCATGAACCCTATCTCCACATTTGACGGAGAAGGTACATATACCTCAGATAGCCAGTTCTTGTGGGATTGGACCCATAGTGATTAGTACGGATGCATTCACCAAAACCACAAGAATTTTCATGGAATTCAATTTCGTGAATATATTAAGATAAGATCGATCAAAACGATAGCCATTCAAAATTCCACTTTTATCCAAACACCCAATAGTTACTGTGTATTGCAGTGTTTCGCTAAATAGTTACAATTACAATGTTTTTTATGCAAAAGTGATAAAGTATGTAATATGAAGAAAAAACCAGTTTAATTTGTGCATGCTTGGAATATTTTAGAGAAGGCGTGCGGTCGATGGCCGCCGCGGAGTGCCGACTCAGTACTTCAAGCGACGAGGGACCGCAGTCGCCTGCATCTTACAATACACTAAAGGTACTACTTATCTTATCAAAAAATATACTAAACAAATATAGAGTAACATTGACCACGCGCTGACACTATTTAATTGCATGTGTTTGATGCATATTGTGCATTGTACACTTTCTATGTCAGTTCCGCTTATCAGCATAATTATATTCAAAAGCGTGATAAGTGTTTCAGTTATCCACTAAATCAAGTATTTATTGTGTCCAATATGTCCAGAAAACAACAGCACTTAATAAAACTGTTTCTTTTTTAAGGAGCAACACCTTCACTGTATAAAATATAATTGATGGTCCAAAAAAAAAATTGTTCTGAATTTAAATGTTCTTAAACGACAAAGAAATATGCCGAGATTACGTTTAGAATTTTGTCTTGTATCAATCAATCACAAAATACAACTAGGTAGTACGTTATTATTATTACTTTTTTACAGGCACATATTGAAAACATCCTAAAAACTATTGAAAACGTCAAAGAGACCAAGACAACATCCTTTTAAGAGGATACTTTGCGGTGACTATGACAAAGGTGACGAAGAAAGCGTCTCTCACTTTTAGATCGAACAGTCCCAAATTTACATAAAAAATCTTATCGGGACTTTGAAAATCTTGATCTATATAGGTACTCTACAAGTTTGAAGCAATTTTTTTTGTCAATTGACTGACCTGTTGGTCTAGTGGTTAGTGACGCTGACTGCTAAGCCGGAGGTCGTGGGTTCGATCCCCACCCAGGACAAATCTTTGTGTGGTGAGCATAAAGGTTTGTTCTGTGTCTGAGTGTAATAATTTATCTATAATATGTATATATTTACAAAAAAAAATGTATTTAAGTTGTATATCAGTTGTTTAGTACCCCTAACACAAGCAAATATAATTGCTTACTTTGGGACTAGATGGCAATGTGCGAATGTGGTAAAAAAAAAAAATTGTTTACAAAGAGTTCTTGGTTTGGAATCGGAAAGCATCCACTTTGATTTAACATACTTTTTTAATTATTCCCAAATATTTCACGCTGGAGCAGACTGGGATAAATACTAATAGGTAAGGTTTTATTTTATTACCTCAAGAGACAGACGAGCAAACGGCTAGTCTAATTTTAGCGGTAATCGCCGCCCATGGCTATGATTGTGTTCTCTTAGCATTGACAACAACAATGCGAAGAAAACGCAATCAAGCCGCTGCCTACCGAAAAAGAAATAGGGAGAAAAAGGAAGCAAATGGGATTGAGAGTAGGAATTGAGTCTGACACAACAGAATATATAGTTACTTGGCTCCTATATTTTGTTGGAGGGTAATCCTTTCCCGGACGTGCTGACCCAGTCATGCTGGCATGCAAGTATGACGGCGCGGCTACTATAAAAGATGTAATAATAATAATACAGTAATAATGTTTGGACATTCACAAACTAAGTTAATGCTTGTAATATGGATATTAGACAACTGATATAATACTTAAATAACTTTTTTTGTAAATACATACATACCTATTATACCTACATAGATACATTTCACCCAGAAACAGAACAAATAATTGTGATCATCATACAAAGATTTGTACTGGGTGGGAATCGAATCCACGACCTCTGTCTCAGCAGTCAGGGTCACTAACCACTTAACCACTGAGTCACGGAGGCTTCAAAGTACTTACAATGTGATAATTGGAATATTTTCCTAAAAAAGTAGTGGCAGACCTAGTCATTGTAACAGTAAATGAGTATACGCGTGACATCTGTTTACGTTGATTCTCCGCATCTTTAAAATTTTCAGAATTCTTGTTCATCTAAACGAAAAAGAATAAACCGCTCAGTGTGAAATATTTAACACATATGCAAGCCAGTTGTTTGCATTTCGAATTTGAGCAGCAGAGCGCATCTCGCTACCATCAATTTGTCTGTCCATCACACTTTCAACCTTTCGCCCCAATGTTGAAGGTTGAAAAAGGAATATAATTATTTTGTCGACGTAAAAAATAATATAGTCGCGTGCCGCGGAACGCGCACGTCTCGCGTTTTGTTTGCTCGTACGCACCTCAATCACAATCGACTTTCACCATAAGGGCAGCGGCACATGCATGCTAGTGATGTTGACGATTACATGCTCACATCTAAACTACCAGCATAGGGTTTTATTTCTTACATATTAATGTGCGGGTCATGGCGAAAGCTACAATATGTATACATCTTTACACACAAGTGCAGTTTGTTAAAGCGTGTCACTCAAGCATTACAGCTATCATGTTGAGCTGAGCTTTTGATGTACGCCCTTAGCCCCGTATATACAATGTAAGTACTTACCTACATGTAAACTTATACCGTTATAATAAATATAAGTGACCATTAGAAATTCAAATTCGGTTTACACGGTAATAGCAAATTTAATGCACGGAAAAATTAGGCATATTGCAAATGTATCGCTGAAACCACGTACACAACCAAATTGTAGGTGCCATTTTGATGTTACACTGTCCTTCTAATTACTTTTCTTTCCCTTCTAATAATGTCATTTTCAAGTGAGATATAATGCTATGTAAAGCAAGCTGAACAACGAAAACAAAAGAGAAAATATGTATACACACGACATAACAATCAAACGGTTGCACAAGTCGACTGAGAACAGTTACATGAAGCGAAAATAAAGTTAATAAGCGTTGATGGTAATCCTACTGGTAGTATTTTGTCACGTGGCCGCGGCTGTATAACGGTGATGACATATTTAACCGGCCACTTGTCGCGCGCCGCTCCGATGCACGTTACATGTTGTAGCGCTTCTCTCGGCACCTCTAAACGAGTATTTTGTCACTATCAATGCAACGTAACACGAAATACGTGTCGATTTACGGCTATACTGACGTTTTGTAAAAGGCATCTGCACTAACAACATTTCGGTAAACTATGTAATTGGCACAATGTTTGAAGCTTTTGTCTACCAAATATCAACTTAATATAATCTTGAATGTAATTATAAATTGTTTAAATTTGATTTAAGGATAGATTATTTATATAAAGGCCTTAAAAATGTCGTTCAAATTGCCTCTGTCTTCGAATATCGTCATCAGATGGTTAACTAACGTTCGTCTCCTATCATTGACAATAAAGAAAATTTAATAGTATTTCTTGCAATTAATTAAGACACGCTATTTATTATTTCTCTATATATTATTACGCGCATTATGTGTACCTACTCTCACAAATCCTGCTATTAAGGACGAAATTAAGTGATAGCTTTTGTCCTTAATTCTCTAGATCAGTAGTAGTAGTCAATCATTATCAGTAGGTATCTCATATATAAAAAGGTTCAATTTAGCTTGGTGACGGTGAAATTATTGCCTTGTATATTAAAAATAAGAAGGTATGTAATGCCTAATTACGTATATGAATGTTTCACGTATGCGGGAGTGATAAATTAGTTCATAAGAATAAGTGTAACTGGTTCACAACAAGTTGAATGGCAATTAGCATCTTATCATACTTATCACTTACTTACTGCGCCTTTTTACACCCGTTACAACTTAACACCTAGTACCACTTACTTGGGAGAAGAGTATGAAGAATAAAAGATTCTTAGAGAGTCTAGAATCTAGCTAATCAATGTGAAGCTGGCATAGATTTATAAATGGAAAGTATCACTACTACCTATATTAGACAGAAGAGCTCATTACCTGGAGAATACTCTTGTGGAAACTTGCTAGAAAACTTCTTTCACATGCTTTGAAATTTACTCTTAAATAATTGTTTTAAAAACTTAATTATATACAAGTTGAACCTAATTAGATGAAAGAATTATCCAAAAGTATGTCTTAGTGGTCTTCATGATTCATCTTGATTTTTAAAATACTTCCGTCTGTCATCCATTATAATATTCACCCCTGAAAGACGGTGCTACGCTATACACCACAGACTATGGCACGCCTTTCAAGGAGTAAAAATGGCAATTATCAGTGTTATCTTACTGGCCGCAAAAGGCGAACGATTGGCGACTTAAACAGTGAGCTGTGCGCGCGTTCACGTTGTACACTAGACAGACATAAACAGCAATTTATTTCTGGCAACGAACCCGCGTCCTTGACGGCGACCTTATTGCGCAACACCGGTTTCGAAATGCGCGCACACATGCTCTATGTGTACCTATATTCTTGCTCATTACTAGCACAACATTCGATTTGATACATTGTAGATGTACCCTCTGTTTTGAAAACAGATCATGAAAATTCCACTAAGAAAAATTTCACCGGAATTTCAAACTTATTTTTCAGTGTACCTATTCTATTTTTAAATAGTAGTTAGCGATGGAATGTCAAAACCTTTTTTATCTAAAACTTCTCGCTTATCCTTTTACACAAATAAATGTAAACTATGGATGCTTCTAACAAGATTTCAATTTTGTCTGCAAATATAGGGATTAATTTCAAAAGTCTGAGGACCTGTTTCATCAAATGCAGATAAGTGTCAGGTAAGCTATATGATATTAAGTGACCAACTTTGTATGAAAATTATGTCAATTAAATTTCGAACAGGCTAACAGACACTTACCTAATTTTCATAGCTGCAGTTAACCAATCATGACAGTCATAAGGTACAAACTCTATCGACTTAGTTACGTTACAAATCTTAGAATATTCTACCGTCCAAATAACATAGCTCAATTTGTCCCAGAATGTTCATAAGTTAAAAAGTATGCCGATATTCGGTTATGTGTACACGATGCGTATAATAATCGAAATACCAAAACAAGTCGCAGGTGTGTGTAGGCACAAGTGAAAAACAAATCGTGTTGGCACTTACGTATTGTTTTGAACTCAGATTTTTTCTGGTAAGAGTATGAACCTCGATAAATATAGAGTTATAAAAAATGGATATGGCTTTTTTTAGATAACTATTTATCACCTCTACAAAACTTCCTTTATAATCATACAATCTAAAACATCGAGTCTCAGAATAAATGTCTAGGTATCACAATTTTTGCATTGGTATCGGATTCAGGGCGGTATTTTTACCAATTTTGCATTTAACCTGCCAGCCAAATTTGAATTTGGAATATCTCTTGTTATTTATTTTATGACTTAGAATTGTTCGAAAACGAATCTCATCATTCATCATCATCATATCAGCCGAATGACGCCCACTGCTGGACATAGACACCTAATAATTTCTGCCACTGCGAGCACCTTTGTGACACTTATATTGCTATAATTAAAACTCACGAAATTTTGCAACCGGAATATGTCTTGAGATTCTAGCCGGTTTTTCTCATGGCTCCATCTTGTCAGCGTATACAAATTGGCAAAAATTATTTTAGGGTTACGTCGTCAACAAGGAACCCTCATAGTTTCATGATGTCCGTCTGCCCATCCGTAGCTTAGTTTAGAAATGTTTAATAACCACAGGCTGTAATTTGGAATAGATATACTTATTAGCCATGCTGCCAAAGCTATAGAAAAGATCTTGAAGTTATTTTGTCAGTTATAAATTTACTTCATTTATAGGTAAGATACCATATCCACAGAGATAAAACCAGGCGTTAGTGGTTGCGGGTCGCGGTGGCCGAGTGAAAGTGGCAGCTAGCGTCTTGTCTCTTGGCGAGCGAAGGCCGACCACAACCAGACCGCGCCGCGACGTAAATAATATCCACACAAAAACTGTTGCACTAACTCTATACAAATCTATCATAAATAACACGGAAAAATGTTACACTCTAGTTTAATATCGTGTCATTATTGCAAAAAGGAATTAAGGAAAAAATTGTCCATTAAGCAATTTCCATCTTGTGTTAATAGCATTATGGTTGATACTATAAAGTGAACTTTACAATGGTTTGCCATTAATTGTGAGATATTGTCTGGAAATATCTATACTGCTTGGGCAAAAATTTAAATGATAATATTTAAGACTTTGACACAGTTTATTGATTCAAAGGATTTCAGCTCAGTTATAAGGGATATGCCACGCAGCACACACGTGTAATGAGTTCATTGAGTATTTTAATAAACTATATTTGCGACTTTCAACCATAAAAAAAACAGTATCATCTGTTAAAAATGGAAGTCAAATATAAAGAAAATTTAATAGTGGCATATAATAGGTATGCTACTATTAATTGTTTTTTTATACTTACCTTATTATTTGAATTAGGAATTTCAATAACAAAAAGTTAAAAAAATATATAAAAAAGAATACCTTGCTAATTCAAATTCGAAAATTGGCAATTTTATTTAAACCGGTTACACAGTTTTTGGCCTACAAGTTTCACATTTGAAAAATAATATCTTGTAATGTCGTAATATAGAACCCTGAGTTAAACACAAACTTGACAATTATACAACTGTAACTATTTTATCTGTTTAGGTTAAGGTCATGACAACTCTATTCAAAACAAGGAAATTTGAATAAACTCTTCCACTATAGTTACATTAGTTAGTTTCCACTGATTATTTTCAAAACATTAAAATTTGGTAAATACGAGTATACGAATCAAGGTAACCAATGAGGTTATATCTAACGGGCTCATAACAAAACTGTCAATAAGCAAGAGCTAAAACATTGATCATGTAGGCTACAGGACATCTACTGTTCGACCTATTATTTAGAACTTATGTTACTTAATTGAAGAAATAAGTTTATTACGCTAATCAAACCTATAGCATGTACTACGCGGCAATGGCAAACAGCCTAAAAACTTCTCAAACACAACATCGCTACATAACCTTGCGCGGCGGCCGACATTCTGTCAGTGTGTTAGGCCGCCAACAAACATTTTTTTCTGCCCACTACCGTTATCAAAGTGGTAATAAATTGGTTTGACGACGCTATTTACTGCTATATTTGCATTAATTAAGTCAGAAAAATACATTTGCACATAAAATACTTCATAATCGAATGTTTACTTTGCGATGAAAAGAATCATCGATGTTTTGTTCTTCGATATAGAGAAAATATGCTTTTCTATTATATTGAAGACATTAGTTTCTACTTATAGAATCCGGATGTAAATAAATCTTGACGCAAAAGCTTCGTTCGCAATGATATGTGCGCCTGCGTTGTGCGCCGGGGGCGCGGAGCGGCGCGCGCGCTCTACAATTACCGCCGTGGCCCGCGGGGCATTCCTCACAACGTTCAGCCTAATTAGTTCACCGCGATGAGCCTTTGTCTAACAGTTCACTTCACCTTGCCGAGTTTTTACCTCCGCCAACATTCGCATATTTGACCTCTATCGTAAAGGACGCAGCCCTTTTTGTTTTAACAACAAAAAACAAGCAGTTATCTAACGACATGCCACGATCTATAAGTATTCATTAAATGTTTATTATACAAAACTAAGACAAAAGGTATATCAATATAAAGTTGAGATAATAACATAACATATAATAGCTTGAATAGCCTGGAGGACAATGACTTTAAAATAAAGAACGATGTTTGAAAAAACTGTATAATCAATATGAGTTTATCGTTGGGCGAAATATCAATCACAATTTATCTCGTCGTATGATGTGTTAAGGAACATTAGGGCGCGGCTTATGATGATAAGGAACGTGGTTAGGGCTCGGTGCTTGGAAGAACCGGCCGGTGAGCAAATATCGGTAGATGTCGTGTGGTGAGCAAGTGAGCACGGTCTGATGTGTTTGCCTAAGCCGACGTGGAGCGCGCGGTGAGCGGGCTGAGCGGCTCCCGACATCTGAACACTGTTACGTAAACATGTACAACACATAGTGCACAAACACCGGCTGCACTGATCGTTAAAAATAATATTTATTCAAGTACTAGTAGCCTGCCTTGTTCTCGCACCACATTCTATACTAACGGACTTCTCGAAAAGCTCACACCTAACAGGTGTGTTTGCTATTGCGCTGGAAATTGTAACTATTCTTGTTATGCAGATAAATAAAGACATTACGGAAAATTATTAACAGAGGTGCTGCGCAAAAAGCTAGTAAACAATATATTATTGGGTATACATACTAGGTATCGTGTACAGACTTGTAGTAATGTCTTGGGTACTATATAGTCGTAGATAAGTAGTAATATACCACACACTGCCACGAGGATGTTACTAGACAAGACACTTCTTTGAACCTAAGGACTATAAAGTGTTTTACAATACGATAGAGTTGTGATGTTTGGCGAATTCTATTAAAATATATGAAAATTTATCTATAGGTAAAACGAATATTTCAAGAAATATCTATCCATTAATGAAATAAATTAAACGGTTTTTAAGTCCGGTACTGTACTAGAGATTAGATACATAATTAATAATTGTAAAATTCTCCTTCTATAAAACCTATAGGTTTTTTATATGTAAAAGTAGAGTAGTTTATGTGTCTTTATGATTACTCTTAAATGCAATCAAACTGCAAGATATATTTCTATTTGTAAACTTTTTCAGATATTAATAAATTACTACTAGAAAATTCCTATACAAAAATTAACAGTGTAAATAGCGCTTATCATTATTATACGAAACTAGGTATATTTGCAGTTAGTAATCCTTTTAGGTAGAATACTGTGAGTGTCATATGCGAATAAATTATTCTATGTCGGAGGTACGGTCTGGTTTATAAATAGCCTGCGGGCCGGCAGGTGCAGCGCTGCGCGGGCAGACGCGCGGACGCCGCGCGCCGCGCTTCCGCGAATCTCCACAGAATATATTGTACATACTCCCTGCGCATGAGCAGTGCGCACACCATGCACCAGCCCTCACCTACATCTCAGGCATGCCTCGTACAACTCGCTTCAAACGCCCTCAGCACCACACAACGGAACATTATAACTAAACTGCTAACATTCTTCAACGTGCCACTTATATCTCCAGGTGGTGTAATACATTTGTATAAAATTCTCTCATTCTTATCCTAATTTTTAATAAATAACCTACCTACTAATAAATGTCCATAATAAAAATATTCATGTTTGTATCAAGATATCATATTTCAAAAAATAATAAAATAACGATACCCGTTTCAAAATTGTAATTTTGCTGTTATATAGTAGAAAATGGATGAAATTTTACACCAACGTTTTTGTATAGCGAAATAAATAATAATAATTTGGTTATAGTCTGCACGTTCCTGAGCTTACGTCATGAGAACTTTATTACTCGGTTGATTTGGCAGCGGAACGGATTAATTAAATGGAGGATCACAAAATAAAACCGTTTAAGAGCTATTTCGCCTACCGTCATTATTGTGTTGGTTATTTTTTCTGTTATGGCTCTAAATGAACCGAAATCAAAATGTTAGTATAGCGTGGAAATAGTTAATTCTAACACAGGTGTTATGTTTTTTGCTTTTCCGAGTAAATTATTTCAGAGACCAATAAACTACACAAGTTTATTGGCCTATTGCTAGTGTATTACATCAACTTCCTTTTTAGATTATACCTACTGTTATTCGTACACGTTTTCTTGTAATATACTAGATATAAAATCAGCCTTTTTCAAAGGAATAAGCAGTTTTAGTACTTGTATAATTGTATAGAGAACGCAATAAACAAATATACATCGAGCAAATGAGACAGATGTGCCAAAAGTTACCGAATTTAAGTAGGAACTAATGTTCATGAAAGTTTGACGAATATAAAGAAATGGTGTTTGAATCCAAAGTGTATTATCTCTCGTCTTCGTCTCTGCTAACCGCAATAGAGACAGGCATTGTAATTATCATGTGGTTATAGTCCTAGGGTAACTATAAATTGTTATTATTATCTGCCCATCTAGGTTGTCGGGAGTATGTCGCCGCTAGCGAAAGCATTGCCGATGGTTCTTCTGATATTATCTGATTATTTCTAATGTAAAACTTATTTTGTATAGAGTAAAGCATATGGTGCTATAGACATTGAGCCTTAATAACTTCAGCATACAGTTCTAAATTCCAGATAACAAAATTATTCTCATAAGCATTTCTTAATAAGAAAACTCAAATAGATATCACTTTTACTGATTTCATTACAATGGGATATATTATTATATTTAGATTGTATATTGGGTGGGTCACGCTTGTAGAATGCATTCAGATTGATGGACAAGAACCACCACACCACACACACGTAGAGGGTTAAAGACGGACAGAGTCGCTTGTTTAAATACGTTTTGCAAGAACTGGCCGAAGTTAGCTTTAAACAGGGACGCGTGGAAGACTATTGTAGAGATCTTAGCCCAGCTGTAAGACAATGTATTACATATACATAGGTAAGCAAAAAAATCCATAAGAATATATATAGGATAAACTACATATAGATACTTTAGATCCGTTGGACACAATGACATTCTGAAATGATAGAAATATGCGTTTCTTACATCGCTACAAATGCTAAAAGACGTTTGTATTGATACTGTATCAAAAACGATGGAGTCATATCGAATGCAGGGTGTTTGTATGGCTATTTCCAAGGCATAGAAATGTTCAAACTGCACAGCTAATAACTCTATTATGCTGTGAATACGTAATACGTATACGTAAACGTAGCTGTCTGCTATATAAACTTGTAAATATGTAATAGCCCTTACATTATCACTTTAAGATTTTAGTTTTGTTATTACAACTTAACATAAACATAACCTAGCATCACGCCTTTTTCCCCGAGAGGGTAGGCAGAGGTGTTTCACACCCACATTTCGCCAGCTATGTTTGGTCCCATGAAATAGGGGGCGAGCCTATTTGTTTACCAAACTCTGGGAAAATCTCAATACTGGAATCTCATGATAAAAAAGCCCAATACCATTTTCACCCGACCCGGGAATCGAACCCGGGACCTCTTGCACAGCAGTCGTATACACTTCCCGCTGCGCCACCGAGGCAGTTTTGTTATCGCAATAAATAATAATATCGTATGTTTTATATCACGCAATACAAGTATTAAATGTCTTGACGCTCCGTGCAGTAGCAACCAGCAATGCGCCCACCATTTGCTGAGTAACTGGAACGAGAAAAAACCAACCGATACTTATAAATGGCATCCTGATATCGACTGCACAGACTTTATAAATAAATATTGCCTTCCAGGCTCATCCGCGTTCCTCACTCTGTAAAAAGAGTATCACTAACCATTGAAGAAGCATCATCAATAAATTAAATAGCAATTATTATTTTCTTTCTTTATAAGTATCCATTCAGCTCATATCTTAGATGTTATGAATGTTATGTAGTTAGAGACGAAGTACTATTGAGTAAGCAAAAGAATTGTGTTTTAATTGAAGAAATTTCTGCTTTCCCTAATGCAGAAGAAGAAGACTGATCTACTCACGTTACTCTTTGTAAAATTCAAATATGTGTTCCATTTCCCTGGAATTGAAATAATGTACCTATATGATATTATATACCTATGGATGTGGTCAGTTAGAACCTTATTTTTCCTGCACCTTGGTATCTTGTTGTAACAAAAATAAACCAATATTTTATTTTCTAAACTGGAACCTAAAAGCTTTTATCGATCCAACATATGAGCACTAAAGACTCACCCAAAGATATTAATATCTCCCGATTTGTCTACCTGATAAGTGGATCTGCAGTTAATGTAGGTAGGTATGTCGAAAAAGGCTTCAGGATAAAAAGGTCGAGTGGTAAATAATGTTTGGATGGGAATAATGATAGGCGGTCGGTAGACGATAGGGCGCCGCGCGGTGACGCCGCGCCGCCTGCCCGTGTCGCACGCGCGACTACACACGACCCACTACACCGAACAATGTTGGACACAACAACCGAGCAACAAGACGTAATGCCATGTGTCACATAAAGGTCATAGCCTTTTCTGAATTTTACTATAGACTTTTGGTCGCCACATATCTGACGGAAATTGCAACGCGTATTATATTATCTGTCGCGTAACGTCACAACAGACTTGCAAATATTATGCAGGTATAATAAAATATGTAACGTTTCACGCTCAACCAAATGACACCCGATGCATTTTCCGTCAGATGTGTGGCAACCCTTGGACTTGAAACTACAGAACGAATTACATGAAAATAAAGAAATAAGGCACCCGATTGATCGCAAAAGGCTCGCCTCTCATTCGAACCTTAGATAGCTGGGGAAATGTGGGTGTAATTCACATCTGCCTACGGGGAATAGGGCGAGAAGCTGTTGTTTATAATTCCAAGAAATTAAGTCATCATCATCATTACAATGTCCCACTGATGGGCATCTCTTCCAAACATTTTCGAGGGAATTTAGCTTACTACACCACGCTGGGGTTGGTATAGGGTTTTGTTTCGAATTTTCCTTTTCTCGCAGTAAAAAAGTGCTTAAGGTTACGACACCCACTGGTTGAAATGGGCTAGTGATATTATGTAGACGTATACGGACGAAAAAAAAAAGAAGAAATTATTTTCATTTATATTCAAGAAAAAAGTATTTACATCATAATTAGTAGTACTTAGTAGTAATTATATTTAGGCGTTTTGTCTAGCACTTGCTTGATCGGAATTACAAGCAACCTATAATGATATGGTTTTAAAAATTACATCAGATATCATTTTATATTTTTTTCTTTATTAAAGACAGACAATGAATATACCTAGTACGTAATGGTTATAAACAGTAGATGTGAACATGTTGCGTAACAATGTTGTATGTTATGTTGAACGTTTTCTGCGACAGTATGTCTCGCACCATGTTACCGTACACGCTCCCACCTGCGCGTACCACCGCCACTTGCGTCATTTACAACTTTAAAATAATAAAACTGGTTTTGATTGTGATCTATACGATGGTGTATCACGATTAATGTCCCAAGCAGCGCACCTGGCAGGCGCGACCCCGTGCTGTCACGACACTTGATACCTTGTAACCTGAAGCTTTTGATGTTTACAATATCCATATTCATAATACAATGGCATTAACCAACTAGTTTACCGACCCAATCTGACATAATCACTCTTAATTATCTGACCCGAAGTTGATCATATCGCTCATGCTGATTAACTATAATAAGATCTATATAAAGATGACGACAGTTCACTTGATACCAGTATGAACCAGTTAGCAGTAGGCTGAAGTAATACTGGTAGAGCATTTTTATGTTTTAGAATCTTACTTGTAAGTTACGTAAATTTATATATTACATAATTTAAATAAAAACACTTATGCAAAATTGTGTGTAAGAGATTTCACAACTTGGACCTTCGATTTTCTTTAGACATAAAAGCGAAGGCTTTTACACGTGATTAATTCGCAGTTGATTTTCCATACACGTACGTTCATATATACAAGACGAGTGTTATTTTTTTAAACAAAGAAGAGGACGGAGCAACGACCTGCCCTTATTTGGTGAAGTCAACATATCGATGCAGGCTATCCTTTATGAAACATTGCCTGCACTGTGGTAACCAGGAATTATTGAAAACAATTTAAAAAACGCACAAAAAAGATTTAATTTCAATCACTAGAATCGGTAGTTATCTAAAAAAGTGTATTTAAATTTTTATGAGTATAATCGATACAGAGATTTGTAATCGATATTTCTGGAAAATATCAATAGTTATGTTTAGTGTATTATCGTAGTTGACGTGAGCTTCGCCAGGTGCCCAGGTGTAGCAGCAACCTGTTCGTTCTCAGTATCGTGTTACACTAGGTTTCACATTAGGAAATTTATACGGCGGCTCGTATGACTACTGACTGTTAATTATTGTTTTATTGACGAGATAAATTATTATGATTATTAATCGTTTCCGAGAATGTACTGCAAAACAAGATGATTCATCCACGCTTATTTCACAGATGTCCACCCGCACCGCGGGGAGTGTTGATTAAATTAAGTGACATTTCATTTTAATTCACCAATATAAATCTCGGACATTACGAGAGCCATTATTGTAGCTCGCAAGTGCCGCGCCCCGCTAAGCCAAAGGTCTCGTCGCGATAAGCGCGAACTGACACAAAGTCTGAGGGTGCTCTTGTTGTCCAAGAGTAGCATTATCCACTTATTGTTCACTTCCAATAAAACATAAACATAAGTGACGTGTTTCACCCGTTTACTTTATCATTGTTTTGTTCCATTTTATGTAATCACATGCGAATGCGGTCCAACTATAAATATGTCATAAAATCAATGCAAATGATTTACTTGCGGTACATTATCAATTGAATGTTAAGTACATTAAATATGTAAACAAAGAGCAAACTATATATACTTATATACAATGTATATTTCATGTGAACAATTTTCTGTTTAGACATGTTGTAAAAGATGTGACCATATATTACTTACCGTGTGGTTTTATTAAAATACCTGAAGCATGTAGATAGGTACTTATGACGTCGTAAAATCCATACAAAGAAGCTAACTACGTGTAATTTGCCTAGAAAAGGGTAGCCGTCACCTTTTTAATATCGATAAATAATGTTATATGTACAAGAGACTAAAAGCAACATGAATTAGGTGCATGTTGCGATGTTGTGTAGCGATGACCTTAGCGTATACACGCACTATGCGGCTAGGTTATAGCGGTAAGGATTATAGGAAACTTATCTTCAATTCTTCACAAAGCGACAGCCTGGTGCAAGTGGGTGGATTTTAGTGTATAAAGTGTTGCCATACTTATTACGGATTAAGTAGGACGTTGCATTTATCCGTGGTGCTTTCTTTGTAATAGGTCTGGATCCTATATAGATTACTTTTGACGTCCGCTTTGCTATGGAGGTAAGTGGATAATTTCTTTC
This sequence comes from Laspeyria flexula, assembly GCA_905147015.1. NCBI lineage: Eukaryota > Metazoa > Arthropoda > Insecta > Lepidoptera > Erebidae > Laspeyria > Laspeyria flexula. The sequence continues at coordinate 9,865,426 of LR989956.1, read as the reverse complement.
CAATATCTCTATTTATACTATTTAGGGGTTCATTGCAGCATACTGGCTTACATAGTTACAGCAGTCGCAGTGGTAGGTGTAAAAGTGGGATAGTCCGTTAAGGTCTGAATGTCTCTAGTAGTGAAACGTAATAAGTCGTTAATGATGATTGCTAATGATGATTGCATAAATTGACATTTCTTTCTGTATAACGATTAGCTGTCGCAGTTCGGCAGCGTAGTGCGTGCACACGCTTACTTAGTGCACGATATGGTACGCACCCAAGAGCTGTCACTTTTATGCGTCCACTTCATATATTTCCATGTATATTGTTTGTCAATATACTGCATTTGCATAAGCTGGAGGAAATATTACGAGGTAGATACCAAGTGCGAATGTTGTCGAGCTCTGTACATTTTGCAACATACAATGAATATTATGATATGTATACCACACCTTATTATCATAAGTATTTATGAGTACGGTAAACTAACACGTTTATGTGTTTGTAGGTACTTAACGCATTGCAGATTAGGCACGGCGGTTAATCGTTCCACTATAACAACCATTAAATGCTGCATTAGCTGATTTATGATCTGTTTACTAAGTAGGATGCAAGCTTATTCCTTGTCGAGCTTCATCAACATATGACAACCGTGTACTCATTGTGGTAATGATTTAAAGTTCCTCTTTTAAGTTGTGGTATGTAGTCATAATTAAACCTTAGATTACAAAGTTGTTTGCTATTAAACACGTTTTAAATGGACTATAGTTCATGTAGATGTACGCTTCTGAACATATAGATGATAGGCAAAAAGGATATATAGTGATATGCCTGATACAATACGCGTTGAAAGTTACCATTGTGGTGTGTGTACTTACATAGTTAGGCCTGTTTCAACACCTTCAAATAAGTGTCTAATAAACTACCTGAGACTTTTTTTTACAGATTTTATATGAGAAATACGTCAAAAGTCTGTCAAGTAAGTTACATATAGGCTATCTAGCACTTATTTGCCAGCGATGAAACAGGCGCTTAGAGTAATAAGGTTGTATCGCAGTCTGCTCGATGGCACCTTATAGATGAGTGAAATTAAATGTGTGTTTCGGAATATTGACATTCCACTGTGTTGGAAAATTTAAATAATAATTAATTTGAAAATTGAAAATAATTATTTTTAGAAAGAGATAGGCTCCATCCAGTAGGCCTCTTTCCTGACTAAAAACCTAAAGAAGACTCTCTGTCAATATCAGCACAGCAGTTCTCCCTATGCAGCTGTGAAGACTCATTAACAAAGAAAATAAGAAAGTAGAAATCTCCAGCCAAATTGTCACTTTCGATGCCTTTAATTGAATAGATACCTATAATCAAATGCTACCTCATTTAAAATTCCTCCTTCTGAATTTATACAACAGTTGGTTTTATTAAAATTAACAAGAACAGTTTTTCTCTATAGATATTGTTAACGAAGACGAGATTTACGTGTGATTTTCCTCCATAATTTAAAATCCCAGAACCAGTTTAAATTATGTACATAATATTTGATTTGTGATTAAGCTTATTGGAATCTGGACTTTGATTAATTATTTCTCTAGAAGTAAATGATATCAATTAACTTTATCGTCGTAAAACAACTTAGAACTTAAAACAAACTTTAAAAACACTCATGTACCTTTCTATGGGAAAGAGGAGCTTCTTGCCTAATATCAGATGACCTTAACAGCGGGAAAACTATGTACTATCAACTTTCTCATTCAACATAACATAATATTTTTTTTCAAATAGATACACAGGTGCTTGTCTGTGCTATATATATTGTTAGTTATATAACGTCTTATTAAGGATGATTGCCAATAGATTAGTACCTAACTACATATATCCGATACTAAGCATTTCTCCACACCAGAATTCCACACAATTATTACCGCTATTGAATTTGGCAACTTGCCCCTACAGCCTTATCAACTGCTACTAGTAAACGGCTAATATATTTCTTCTTATTATAAAGTGCCTTAGATTTGATCTATTCCAATATATTAAGGCGACTCTCTAGACACTCCCCTAAATTTGGCTATTTTTCTTTTTGATGACGAACTATTTTATGATGATGCTGGCCATTATGATTGTGCAAAATAAAAAGAAATAATTCTTTGCATTGGTGATTGAAGTCTTTAATCGTATCTGTTTAATATTACTGGCTAGAAAGGACCTCCCATACCTACGTTGATTAACGATTAAATAAACTCAAAATTTCAAATAATCTTCTTTACATCTAACGCAATTTATTAAGAAGAATAAAGCGGCCAGCATCCTAAAGCTACTATTAGCTTAATCTAATGAGGCTAACGTTCCACGTCTTCAGAATTATCATAAAACAGAGTACTAACATTATACGATTACTTAGTGCAAGTTAAACTAGACTTTCGAAATCAAGTTTTAAGTAACTATATTTGGTTATTCATCTCTTTGATTCAGATTTTATGACTTCCAACTCAGTCTCCAAACTCTTTGTTTTCTGTTTCACATTACAGAATTTTATAACCCCATTATTATAGGCCTGAGTCATTTCGTTTTGAGAAATGTGTTTAAGTTGATCATTAACAAAATCTACTTTCGTTTAGATTTTGTCTACATGGTATTTAGATAAAAGTTACCTACTTCCCTCACCGTGTACCTAAATATCTGTATGTATCTCGATTATTCTCGATATAATAGTTATTTAAGTATCAGTTAAACTGTTTAGCCATCAAAATGTAACGACCGTACAATTGCATTTTGGTTGGTTTCACCAATTCCATTCAGATTTAAATTCAGAACTTTCAGGAATCCTAACTAACGAACCCTATTGATTGAACGATGAAGACAGCTAGTGAAGTGAGTAGACTTGGCTCTCATTAGAATCGGTTGATTCATGAGCTGCGATTATCACTTACCTACTCATCAGGTGAACGGCTACATGGCTATAGATACCTACATACAGCTACGTTCAGCGTCACACTTGCTCCATATGTAAATGATTGTTAATTTATTACAGAATACAATGGATTTTGGAAGTAATTTTAAAGAACACATGTAATGAGATGGTGAAGCAACGGGTGTGGCGGGTGCTACGGGTGCGAGTGGTGCGACGGACGGCTCGGCGGAGGCTAGGTCACGCATGCGCAGTGCAGTAGCCGACCTTGCGGCGCGGGCGCGGGCCGGATCATATTGCGGCCACATTTCTGCCGCTCGCCGCGCGTGCGGTTCAACCCCGCGACGGAATGCCTCCATCATCCGATAGCTTGGACTAACATTTGATATACTCTCGACGACATTTCTCACATGCCATACACCCAGCTAATGTAACTGTACAAGAATCAATTGATTTCGTGTCACGGTAAAGAATAGTTGAGATCCTACTCGGCTTTCTTGGAAAGTCATCTCATCCAATACAAGAAGTCGAGTCCGTTCGGATTAATTACTTAGAAGTAAATGCTTAATGTGTGTGTATATTACGTACATAGTGGGTGAAGGATAAATACGAAAAATGGTCTACCACCAAAACTATCACACTAATATTATAAAGGTGAAAGTCTATGTGTTTGTATGTTTGTTACTTCTTCACGCTCAAACATCTGATCTAATCTTGATAAAATTTAAGGTAAGGAGGTAGCTGACAGCCTGTATTAACACAAAGGCTCTATAACTATTCAGCAAATATTAAGCAATGAGGCCAAATTAGCATTTCAATATCGTACGTACTAGTAAATTAAATATGGTTGCTTTTTTTCATACATTTTTTGAAAGAAAGAAAAACTTTTTATTTGCTTACATACATACCTAACTAATATTTGACAATGGTATCAATTTAACCACCAAAATATCAACATTGCGAGTGGGGCGCTGCCTCTCTAGACCAGTGGCAATCGATTCGATCTATCTATTCTATCGACATGTCAAGTTAGTACATTGATCGCGTGTCATGTCGATAGCTTATATCAGGGATATATTCAAATGTATTGAAGTGACATTTTATATATTCCGAATAGATTCAGGGATATTGCCAATTCTCTGGGGGGCTGGGCTCATTTACGGTTAGATACGCCACTGGACACACTAACATAATACATCGACTTCAGACCTCACTAGTCTAATGAGTCTGCGCAAATTGCATCGGTATACACGTGCGCATGACACCAATCCGTATCTGACAAATGCAACTATTCAAATTTATGTATCCACTTCTATTAATACTGCAGGTACTGGGTGTAATAACGCGGTTCGCATGATATACGGTGGTGTTTACATGACCCTCTATAATCGCCTGTTTTGATTCTAACTAATAGCTACTAGCCGCAGTTTTACCTGAATGACGTGATAATGAAAATGGAAAAATGTCCTATCTATTAATCTATAGCTGTCATTGTCAAAGCGTGCTCCGCGAAGCCTTAGGACTTTGCAAAACCCATGTGACGGCTCCGCAAAAATATTGATAAGAAAGCAAATGAATGAGCAGAGGAAATTAATAATATATATTATACAGTAAAAAAAAATTGATGATTTCATGTTATTGAATTATTTTTTGTTTACATTATTGATTTGTACAACGCAATCTTGTTATTTATTATATTATCTTGGCTCCCTTAATTTTTTTAAACTGAACTAGAGAATAATGCTTCTTATGGTAGATGTGGAAGTCAGGATGTATGGATGGGTGGGTGGATCTTTGTTATTAATTCACAGCAGAACGGCTGAAAGAATCCATATAAAATTTACCCACAGATAGATTATAGTCTGGAAAAGTACATAGGCTACTTTTTATCAGTAAACCACGCGGGAGCAACCGCGAGCGGCAACTAGATTAAAATATAACTGAAATCTATGTGTGCCAATATTTGATAAAGAAGACGGAATTAGGACAGAATTAAAGCACTAAAATAGAAAAAAAATGTTTGTGTGTGTGTGTGTGTGTGTGTGTGTTATTGAAAGTTGTAATATACAATACTAAAGGCATTTCTGATTGAAAACTTCATATGCTATAGGTACACTTAGTTATAATACTGCTTACAAGAAAATAATTTTCATTCACGTTTCATGTTTTCAAATATTAAATTTGCCTGCATTAGGTATTAGTAAAAGCTTTTAATTTACCTCAAGAGCTAATTACAATTGCAAATGATACCTTAGAAATATATGTATGCTTTTACTAAAAATATACCGTCAGTTAAGTAAAATGTAAGTGGTGCTTTAGTTCTAAGTATTAGCATCTATTTTTAGCCAGGATTGTTGGTCGAGCTCGTAACCACAGCCGATAAATAATGCAAATGGAGCTTTTGCATTGACATAGTAACTAACTGGAAGCAGCTCCTGTTCGATTACAATAACAGAGAAGCGCGTAGCATTGTGTTTCTGACATATTCGTTACGATCAACGAGGTTAAGCAACGTGCCGCAAGGTCAGTCTATAGATGGGTGACCGTATGTGGCCATTTTCATTTCGAGCGTCTCCTAGCTCTGAGAAACACGTAAAATCGTTGCTAGTAAATTTTTATATTACATGATGGCCGAATTACACGTAAGTGTTTGCATGATGGTTTAAACCTTGCATGCTCGTGTATGGAGGCCATAACAGTTACTCATAGTCGTATAGCCCACCTGATGGCACGTAGTTATTTCGTAGTCTATGGACGCTCGCAATACCAGAGGCATCATGAGCTCGTAACCAATCCTTAAAACCCCAACCCCCTTATTCCAAAATATGGACTAAGTATTAAACCAGGTTTAAATTGACATAAGCTATTGTTTTAGAGTCAAAGTTTGGTCAAACCTGGTTTAATGCCTAGTCCGTATTTTGTAATAAGGGTGTAATAGTCTTCTCATGTTTGAATGTCATTTATAACAACTAACTCGTGATATATTATATGAAATAAACTATTCATTAATTCATAGTAAAACAATTAATAAATTATTATGAAACAGATAAACTAGTTTACATAAATATGAATAATGTTTTACTAGTGCTAGAATTTTAATCGTTTAAACTCATGTTGTTGTATTTATTTGTAGATGCATTATTATGTCCACCTGGACTTTGAACACAGGGTTGGACTTTGAAAAGGGAGATTTTATCTTTTTTAATGAAAAATATTAAATAAGGAACATAAATTGATTGAAAAAATCTAGATGAGCATAAGAGTGGTACCGCAGTGCATCTCTCTTTGATGAGTTAGCCCGTGGCCCTAACCAATGAAAGATACCTAAATAACCTTAAATAATGACACCAAAACTGAAATTTTGGGTGTAAAGTTTTCAAAGCTCCGTGAAAAATCGCTGAGTTGGCATATTCACTATCTCAGATATCGCTTTCTGTCTGAGGCTTCGCCTGAGACCTGCAAGAACTCAGTACATCAAAGTGATAGTTTATGTTGTTCCGATATACATACGTTATATCATTATGGTATCAAAATACATTGGATATTCTTTGCGTTAAAGAGTGGATATTAAGAACAAACATCTCAACTTTTAATCCTCAGAATCACATTGATGTAGTAAGATAAGTTTGTATGAAAACTGTCTCTTCAATACAAATTAACTCATAGCAAACGTTTGTAAACTTTTCCTCGTTTAAATGGAAGTTGACGTCGTTGTAGCCACCGGCTCGCCACTCGCCAGGTAAGGCGAGTGACATGAAAAACTCACCTCGCTCGGTGACACGTAAGCCCGATGGAATCTATCGGCTGACAAATTCAGTCTACCTTTTAACAGGTAGGTGCTCATACTGTATCGACAACGAGATAAGTTGTGTTTTAAAGGCCCCAAAACAGAACTCTAACGATCGATCATTAGGACTTATTTGTTTTTTTGACGTTGACAGGACACCGACAGGGTTTGTAGTGGACGCGTTTTTATTATTATCTATGGGTTGCATCAAGCCATTCGTCATGCTGTCACTACGACAGGGACCAACGAAACAATCAAAGTGACCGCTTGATAACGGTGCCGTGGTGATACTGTGACACTATATACTTTCTCATTGGATGATACGGAGGTGACTAGCAAATATACCTACCTAGTATTAAAACGCATTTGTCAATTTAAACTTATGTCATAGCTTAAGCTGTTTCGATACCAAAGAAAAATGGACAAAAGAAAAAAAATTATAATAGATAATATAGAAAAAGTCTACTTTTAAACTTTCGCGTTGCATGATAATATTTATTGATTTAAAACGGGTGTAACCTGGTCAAAACGTCAAGCACTATAAGGTATGTAAATACCTAAATCATAATCGCGTAAATTCCCGTTTTAAATCAATAAATAATAGAAAAAGTCATCAGCAAAATGACGGAGCATTTTGACGTAATGTTGGTTGCTAAAAATTTAACTTTTATAACGACTATTGTATTGACGACATATTATTATTATGTATGTTAATTGTTATTAATACAGTTAACTGGAAACTTTTTTGAGAAGAGTACCTAGTATTCATTAGTGACCTGGTGTAGACCACACTATTTACCATGACTGGCCTGATACAGCAGTAAATGCAAAAAAAAAACACAGCTTTTATAAATGAGAACTCCCAGTTACCAAAAACATGTATAAATATCAATTACCTAACAAATTACTGACCTTTAAAATGTACATAATTTACAGCCAGAATTCGCCTTTATAGATAAATTGGCACAAAACTTCAACAATGCAATTTAAATAGAGCTTTAATTTATGAGTTTTCAAGGATTTCGGCCAGTGACGTGTATAGTTCAGACTGAACTTCAATTTTATATTTTTTTGACAACCTGGTTCCACTAATGTTCTTATTCTTAACGATATCGGAACTGTTCGTAAATGGCGACATTGCAGGTTTTTTTATAATATCTGGATACTTTAAGACTTCTTTTAACATACATATAACATATTTTTTTGTTTGTTCATACAGGCTCCATTCATTTTTGATATTGAAAATCGTCTTTCATTCATAAACTTAAACCATTACAGCATTCCCTATTTAATCTTTGACATTACATCTTCTTGCAATAAACATAACTCTCGAACGATGCAATTACTCTGTCTACCGTTTTAACATCTCATTTATCTATGCAGGTTAAAACAAAGTCATGCATTCATTATGTCAATGATATCGTAAATAACAAATATAATTAGTATTTGAATCTCAAATAGTCGTTTTAAAATCATAATCCAAACGCATTTGTATATGACACTGGAATATTTGCAGAAATAATAAGTTATTGACGCGGAGCCGTCGACGAAGACCAGTATCTACAGCACTACCACATAAATACATACTGATGTGGGGTAAAACCAATGTAAAACTTACCTCATATGCTTAAATACGTTTACAATAAGGCATATATTATAGTTTATACGAGATTGATGAACGGCAATATAAAGTTTGTGTTGGTAGACGTAAGATTATCGAAGGCAAGTTTTGCATACCGCAGGCCACGAACATAAAATACAATACATTATGAGCGAACCAGCAGCTCCCGTGTTACGTGATACGCGCTTCTAAAAGAATATCAATAACTATTAGATACTTTCTTATTAATTGAGCAACAGTTCGGGTTTTCCTTTTCTGCATAAAATATTATGTTGTGTAATTGTTTGTGTTTTATTAGTTTACGCCTATTGATTTGTTATGTCACTGATATTCAAATAAATTGAGATGAACCTTTCTTCTCAAATAATCTCATGACCCTAATAACAGTTTGCAATTACCACACTCTAAAAACACTAAACGTATACTAGGAGACAAAGTCTACAATGTTCCTCTACCCACTATTTTCTTAGAAGATTTCACGACTCACCTGTAGCAATTCAACACTCCCCAGTACCCAGGTGGTACTGCTAGGTACCCGGTACTCAGATAAACTAGTAAGTAATGACCGTATTACGATTCAATGTACCAAGATAATACCTATCTACATCGCGATTCATAAATTAGTAAAGTAAGTATTCGAGCACGTTGAATTATTAGCCGGTTATAAATTAATTCAGATAATGTTATTATAAATAGCTTAAATACTAACCCGTTTATAAAGACCCGTAATAACAGCCGATTCCTAATAATAGTGGATATATGTTCAACAGCAATGAAATGACATTAGATTATCCTCATTCATCGGCGACATCATAAACGACACAAATCCTGTCCTAAAACATTGTTATCAGTGTTCCCACTCTAATCTTGAGGCAATAAAATTTCGATGGCCCAAGAAAAACGGGGCAACTCGATAACCATAAATTTGGGCCGAAACGGATGGGACAAATTTTTATAATGGGCCTCCCCCATTTGGACTGTGAGTCGCGTTAATGACAACCTAACAGTTTGTTTTAACATCATTATAGAAGCGTATCGAGCATTCCATCACAGGTACCTGCGCACCGCTTACCGCCCGCGCTGTGTAAGCTGCGCGCACGCATGTCGCGCGACTCACTGATACATGCACCGATTATTGTCATTCTCTTATTCATTCCGGATGATTGTTATCTCACACATCCCAATAAAAAGGTCCCACGATCAATTAAATACTTCATTAACTATGTATCGCATGGTACTTTATGTAAAAAACGGTAACTGCTAGTAATTAGAAACAGTTATTAAAATATTCCATTTTTTATCTTGTGAGTCGTTCTTAATTGTGTCGTTGACCTTTCGGTATTTATCTATAGGGTAAAATAGATTGCATAGAAGTAATTTAGGTATATTGATTGTTGAAGGCTGTTAGGGGAATTGGGTAAGTTGGAAGCGAGGCCCGCGAGCTTACGGCAACCTTCGGTTAGTTCGCATCGTCCTACAGTAATATATCCCCGGGACAGCTACACGCATTCACAATTACCTTATCTCGGTTTATGTCGACTCCTGACATCATGCGACAAATATTCATGATCATCGCACGAACATCGGCTAGTCCTATGCCATTTGTAAGCTTATAAAGTTACTAAGCTGTCTTTAATAGTTAAGGAAATAAACACAACAAATGAAAACTTTTACATTTTCCGCGTAATTTCCACATAAGTAAACTGTTTCTAGTTAAAATCACTTAGAATATATCAATGCAAATATATTTTCTTCTGTTTTCCTTTAACATAAGAATAAACAACTACTTGTTTGTGTGTAATCAACAAAACTGAAGAATTTATAACTAGTTGTTGAAAATACGTTATAGAAAATTGTATTACATGATATGTACTTGCTTCGGCAGTACATATACTAAAATTGGAACGATACAGAGAAGATTAGCATGGCCCCTGCGCAAGGATGACAAAAAAAAAAATTAAAACTATAATTATGGTACGTAAACGTTACATACAACTGCAAAGAAAACAATAGAATGGAATTCGGGATTACAAACAGAAATAAAACACATCTTTTAATTGATTTTAGACGAGTGGTAGGACTTGAGGTAAGAAATTGACATTTCAATAGCAAAAAAAAAGATGCAGCATGGTGCACTCGCTGCCGAAGTGATTTAGCGCAGAGTCGCAGTCGCGGCCGCAGTTCCCATGGGAAAGCGGCCGCAAATATTGACACTAAGGCAACATGTTTATATGCACTTAATGCATCGCTCACCTTTTTATATTTTATTTGTTTTGAGCGCGCGAGGCAGACGGAACGTCGGCCTCTTGTTTGAGTTGTTTTTCTCGTAATTTTGTTTAACAGGTAGTGTCTAATGTTAGTTATAAAAATGTTATTTTAAAATAACGAAATACATCTGCGATAGACATTTTTTATTGCATTCAGAGATAATCTACTTATGGACAGGTTGATAAATGTCATATGGACCCACAATTATTTAATTTTAGGTTTGGGAAAGGACCGGATATTTCGTAATCATAGTCAGCAAACCCAAGATATATTGAAATGCGGGAACCGATATAATTAGGACAATAAAAGGCCGCAAATGATCAAAAAGCTCTTAGTTAAAAGTGTTTTTATTAATGGACACATGTAACACCGAATTGTAACACTGTCCCTATTCTAATACGACTCTACTTAGAGTAGGTACCTACTGATATTTTTTCATCAAATATCTTATCTTATATTACACTAGCTTTTGCAAGCGACTTCGTCCGCGTAGATTTCGATATTACATAGATCTTTGTTTTAAGTGCAATTCATGAATTCCACAACACCCCACTACAGGAGTTGAATTTCATTTTACGTCAATATAGATTACATTTTCGTAATCAGCGTCCCTGAAAACCTTGAAAACGACATCCATATCAATTTCTACTAATTTTCACACCTTTTTCATCCCTTAGGGTAAGTTTTTCAAACCCATCAAATCACTTCTTAACTGAAGTTCACATATAACTTGAAAAAGAAAGAACTGTATATTTAATATTTCACCCCCTGAACCCATCCCTATCAATATCAAATAAAAACAATATTTTAAGTTCCTATCCCAATTCTAATTTGCAAAACGTTAACTTAAAAACAAAGATCTTTTAATACAACGTTTCATCCCCTGCATTTCACCCTTCCAAAGCCACCCTTGCCAAAAATATTGATGAGGGTATTATTTATTTTGATAGAACCCAAAACAAATTTTCAAATCTTTAAGTTAAAAAACAAAGAGGTTTCATACAATCGTTTTATCCCTTTTCACCCCCTTAGGGGTTGAATTTTAAAAAACCCTTTCTTAGTACACCTCTAGACATTAGGACAAACACGCCCTCAAAATTTCAAGAAGCTACGACCAGCGGTTTAGGCTGTGCGTTGACTGTCAGTCAGTCAGGACTAAGCCGTTTATAATATGTATGAATAGAATAAAATATACACATACTGACTAAAAACAACCCATCAATTGGCATGATGATGATGATGATTGTTGAAACCAATATGGCTGAGTTTAACAGATATACCAGAAGAGCAATCTCTCTGAAGCCAATAGTCACATTCACATCGAATAAGAAACAGTATTGCTTATGTGTTATGTTGTTCGTTGAGCTCGGTGTGACTACCGACGTTTTGTGGTCACAATAATGGGTCAAAATTATGTGTTTTGTCCTTGCCGTGTCCATGTGGGAATGCGCAACATGGTGCGTCACGTTCTCTCTAATTACGTGTCGATGTGGATGCACAAATTATAGGCTGTCGACGAAGCCTGGAACAAGCCTCGACCAATTCGATTGGAATGCCTTTGATACATTTTGACCTAATCATTTTGTTGGTGGGACAGAAACCACCAGTGATTTTTTACATGATTTATTGATTCACTTAGGTGCACGTTTTTTCCGTAACGATATTACATTAAAAGAATAGTGTTTTTTTTTATTTGTGGGATGCATGGGAGATGAAAAAGCGTATCTTACCTTTATTTAATGACTGGCGAAATATATACGATTTCAGTTGCGTCATTTGGATTGTGGCAGTTTTAAGGGCTACTGCAAAATTAAAGCGATCTTTGCACCGTCATCGATTAACATTTATAGCCATAATCATTTGAATTTTAGGATATCTCGATGATTCTTATGAACGTCACATCAAGTCAACGAGCTATCCTCAAAATATAGATATGTATCTCAGAATTCTGAAGACACAATACAGTTATCTTACAGTCGCAATTATTCTGTTCTTTGAGAGAGATCTTCTAAATAAAGATAAATGAAATTGATCTACAAGAATAATGCCTCAAATTGGTAGATTTTAGATAACAATGTGAATGTGAGCTAATTGTAGGAATAAAATAAGTGCATCAAGTGGTCATATATTTATTATATATACATATATTGCCAGTTAGATTTTATGATAATAGTCGCATTTTCTATCAACACAAGAAGAAGATAGGATATTATCCTGTTGATAGATAAATAGACAAACAAACAAGACATCACTTGTTTTAAAAATTAGAGTGTTGATGTATCTTTGTTTACAATCTTTTGAATTATGGATGCGTATATGAAATAAGTGTTATGTTATATATTGTTGTTCGTTTAGTAGTTGTAGTTCTACTATATGAATCCAAATGTTTTTTTTTTTTAATATGAATTGTATTGGCACAATAGAGCTGCTTAAATTTAATGCGAAAATATTCTACATCTATAATATAAAAATGAATCGCTAAATGTGTTGGTAAGCGCATAACTCAACAACGACGCCTGGACCAATTTGGCCAATTCTTTTTTAAAAATGTTCGTTGAAGTTCAAGGATGGTTTTTAGGTATGTAGAGGGTAAGTAGGTAGGTACGGTAGATATGTAGATAGGTAGGGTAGGTAGGTATACTTTCATAAAATCATAAATTAGTAGGTGGTACGAAGTTCGCCGGGACAGCTAGTATATAATAAATAAATATTTTAAAAACATTCAATGTATTTACTTTTTTCGTAAAACATAAATAATTCTGTAATCATGTTTTCCTCCCAATCTGTGTCCTATCTTTGAGAATGTAATACCTCAAAGCTCCAAAAATAAACAAATCTATGATATTTTCATTAAGTTTTAAGTTATTCCTAAACGAAACCCAACAAACATAAGTTACTATTAATGGTAGCATTCCGACAGACATAAGCACATAAGTTGTTAAGCCCACAATAAAACGAACGGTGTTCTTTGAGCCGCCTACTAGTTAACGCTTGTATGTTAATGTTATCCTTTTTTGCTTCATCTTTATGGTATTAGAACGAGCTAAAACAACTACCACTTTTGTAGTTTTTCTATCTACGGTATGGTTAGCAGCTAATATAATAATTAAATAATATAATACTCCACCACATTCACACAGTGCTCTAGTCGCATCCAGTCCCAAAGTAAGCAATTATATTTACTTGTGTTATGGGTACTAAACAACTGATGAATTTTTTTTTGACACCCACCACATTTAAATTACACCCAGACACAGGACAAACCTTTATGCTCATCACACAAAGATTTGTCCTGAGTGGGGATCGAACCCACGACCTCCGGCTTAGCAGTCAGGGTCACTAACCATAGACCAACAGGCCAGTCGATATAATGTTGAAAATGGCCAGTCGATAGTAGAGCTAATGTTGTTAGGGAGTTTTTAATTTTCAGAAGGGGTAACTATAGGAGTACTAAACCTACATTTTCATCATAATCATCATTACAACCCATAAACGTCCCACTGCTGGGCACGGGTCTCCTCCAAACATTTGTGGAGGGAATTTAGCCTACTATACTATGCTGGCCAGGCGGGTTAGTACAGTGTTTTGTTTCAAATTTTCCTTTTCTTAGTGCTCTTGTCTGCTAAGGTTACGCCCTTAGTCACCTTGTACGACACCCACGGGTTGAAATGGGGTAGTGACATCATGTATTTTTAATTCATCACTACCCGGAAAGACCGACATTTTACCTAACCTTAATTTGGAACTAGATGGCAGATGAACAACAGATTTACGCTTGACGAAAGCCGCATAAAAATTAAATCAGTTGTATACTGATTTAATTTTTATTTTATTTATTAAAGAAAACAAACAATTGTACAATAATACTGAGGCTCGATCCTGCTAACACAATCGTAACACAATACACAAACATAAGTTAGATTAGTTGCATTACGCTATGTTTGATGCGATGTAATAATTTCCGTGTAGTGACGGATTAAGAATACATAATGTCACTACCCCATTTCAACCTGTGAGTGTCGTACAAGGCGACTAAGGGCGTAACCTTAGCAGACAAGAGCACTGCGAGAAAAGGAAAATTCGAAACAAACCCATCTGGCCAACACGTGGCATAGTAGGCTACATTCCCTCCACATTGTTTGAAGGACCGTGCCCAGCAGTGACGTTTATGGGTTGAAATGATGAGGTATATACTATGTATTGTAAAGCCAGCGTAAAGGCAATTCCCGTCATATTACTCTGTGACGTTGTAGGTACTACAGCACACTAGCGTAGCGCTCTGAATATGAGATTACTTTTTCTATCATAAGGATGTAGTCACATTAAAAGCTACTAACTGTGAGATACCGAGCCATTAACTATTAAATATACCTACCTACATCGTTTCAGAAGCGTTTACTTCAGGGTTAAACAAAAATGTCATTAACCAAACCACAAAAATGACATTATTATATTATTATTATATAACTAAGTTAATACATAATTAAGTTACTTAAGTGATTTGATGAGTCTTGATGTAGTGACTGTGTGATTATTTAACCTAAAATAGAATCTGATGTTTTGTTTACACTTTTCGTCTATAGTTGTACCAACTTTAGTCTGCATAACGAGTAAATAAAACTAAACTATTATATCTATCTAAAATTGTTGATTAAATGCAGTTAAACTCATCTTGAACTACAAAAAAACCTTCTTACCACAAGCTAACAGCTCTCAATGGGACCGCACCCTAAACTTGTTACATTATATTCAAGACGTCATTCTTTTTTTAAATTCCTCAACATACCTACGTAGGCGTTCATAAAAATACATTTCAAAACATACAATCAGGAATATTTTATGTTTAAGACATCAAAATCAATTATTATTCCCCAACTGGACCTATCCTTTGGGTTATTTATCATTATGATCTCGATCACAAAAGGAGAACAACACGGAATAACTTATTTATGGAGTGCACGCAAGTTTATATCTTAAGGTCTAAGAACGAAGTGTGTGTATTCTTTTATCAAGTGATTGTTCAATGCTCGAAGCGATTTCGATTTGGGATACATGAAAGCGTGCAAAGGATTTGGACTGTTTACGACTACGTGGGTGGTTGTGGGCGTGGCACCCTTCGTCCCTCTCACACCAGTAGCAGTTTTATATATCTGTCTCACCCGCGGCCGCTCCCACAGGACCTTTCTTGTTAACGTATTTTTTGTTCCTCTCAGCTTACTTTATGGAATGGTCAGACGAGCAAATATTTACTCACGATTTTGAAAATCTTGTTTTCATACTACCAGTACTTATGGCGCAGATGATGACTGGCCACTTTAGAGGATTAGGCTCCATTTTTATTTAGCGTTTATGTATATAACTATAGATAGCTAAAGATAAAAGATTCCCACGTAGATTTTTCTCTATATACCTCGTTGTTATGACAAACACAATAAAGTTTCGAATTCATGACCTAATATTTATAGGAAAATTAGGCAATATTAATTGAAAACATAATTATGTATATGAAAGGTTTATTATAAAAGAATCCAACAATCATTACCTAACGCTCACATATTAAACATTCCCCTGTACTATTAACGATTAAGTGTTGTAGTGTACGTATATAAATTTTATTTCCCTTAATTGAAAAGCACTCAGGTGGTAGGTAGGTGTTGGGGCCTCGGCGGCATGGACCAAAGGCCGGTCGGACCTCACGCGCGCCCTCTGCCGTCGATAAAGAAATTATCCGCTTTCGAACTAACGATCGCCAATACAACCGCATGATGCCTAATTGGTAGGTACTCGTACCTCATACTACGAATCGAAACTTTAAGAACATAATTACGAATAACTATGTCTTAATACATTTTATGTTGTTCATAAAATGTATTAAGACTCTGTGGCGTTTGATTGTCACTGTGGCGTACTGGTTAAAGTAGTCGCGTTGCTACTAATATTGCCGTCGTGAGTAGGTATAATAGATTCGAATCCCACACGAAACAAATATTGATGTGATTGTGTGACTGGCCTGTTTAGACCAACAGGCCAGTGGTTAGTGACCCTGACTGCTAAGCTGGAGGTCGTGGGTTCGATCCCCACCCAGACAAATCTTTGTGTGATGAGTATAAAGGTTTGTTGTATTTAC
Source organism: Laspeyria flexula (assembly GCA_905147015.1). Classification (NCBI taxonomy): domain Eukaryota; kingdom Metazoa; phylum Arthropoda; class Insecta; order Lepidoptera; family Erebidae; genus Laspeyria; species Laspeyria flexula. The sequence continues at coordinate 9,848,732 of LR989956.1, read as the reverse complement.
CAAAAAAAAAGTATTTAAGTAGTATATCAGTTGTTCAGTACCCATAACACAAGCAAATATAATTGTTTACTTTGGGACTAGATCGCACTGTATGAATGTGGTAGAATATTATTGTGGTACAATATTTTATTAAGACTCTGTGGCGTTTGATTGTCACCGTGGCGTAGTGGTTCAAATGTTCGCTTCGCTACTAATATTGCCGTGGTGAGTATAATAGATTCGAATCCCACACGAAACAAATAATTGTGTGATTCATAGGATATCTGTCAAACTTAGGAGAGAGTCTGGAGATAGAGTTTTAGAGTACATATTACAAACACCAACTCTTGCTAAGTTTTAATTAGTAAATTATAATTTTGAGAGAGATTACTTTACAAAGCTGTTGTATTGAAATAGATTTTGTATTTGTTGCTTGTTCTGGGTGTACTTTGCGCCCGTAATTGCATGTTCGTAAACTCCCCCACGACAAAACATGTTCCCGAGTGTGGACGATACCTTTTTGGACAAACTAAAAAATCATAACAATTTTCCCCATGTGTATGTCCTTGTGTAAGTTAACGCATGCGCACTCGTGGAAAAGAATTCAACGCGCACTGATGTTTTGTATAACGCACATATTTTAAATCTTTTTATAACCTTCGTTTGTTTAATTCGCAGTTAATTATTGCCACATACCACATATAGGTATTTAAATTACCGTTTTCTGTTCAGTGATGCTGAATACGTAATTACTTTAGATTTATGGAATAATAATGGTAAATGGTTCATTATTTTATCATACATAATTGCCTGTCCAACTGTTGGTGGTCCATTAGTCGCAAAGATCATAGGGCTGTAGATTAGGCAAGCCTTAATTGCTTCTGTAGGTACTACTGTTCCAAATTCTGGAAATTAGAGAACCGTTCCACACCTCATTTGTTAAGATTACTGTAATTTCCAAACTTGAACAAAAGGGTGTCGAAACAACTTGCCTATTAAAAGTTAGTTAGTTCAAGTAACCGCATTGATTCACAGAACAAAATGAATCACGTTAAAATTACCGCTATTTTGTAACGTTTAACTGATAACGTTGCGAGAATGACAATTGTTTAAAATAAAGGACAAAACACCGCACTATACAAGAAGAGAATTAAATATAAGCTCACTATCAGAAGTGGAAGACAAAGTGAAACAATTGACTGATAAACCAAATAGTTCTAAGTACAGAAGCTTGTGCTTTGCCGCTGGCGCTTGCTGGACAATGGCGATTATCTAACTCCGAGACTAAACACAAACACGACATTACACCGCTGTCACAAAAAAATTGACACCGGCGCTAAAGGAAAGTCAACAGGTACTCAATACAAAGTTTAGAGATAACGCAAACACGCAGTTTGTGAAATATGCGGCGTACGGTACCCTTTTGTGATGCACTCATTGTAGTTTAATCTTGTCCTGTTACATTTTTAAAAGTGACGTCATAATGTATACAATGAAATATTTTTTTATTATTACAAAAATAGGTGCATTCCTCGGACAGCACCCAGTCGGATGCTGTTCGAGAAATGCATCCAAAATGATATGAAATAAAATCTCGTTTATTCATCTAGGTTCATCATCATCATCATCATATCAGCCCAATGACGTCCACTGCTGAACATAGGCCTCACCTAATTTCCGCCACAATTTCATCTAGGTTACAAAATAATAAAAGTCACAAGTTAACAATGTAACAGTCAGTGTCAGCAAATTTGCCTACGACCAGTTCTCTAACGGAGTGGAGCTATGTATGAGAAGAACTGGCAAGAAACTCACGCCACTGTAAATTTATTCTTATCATTCTCTCTCTTTTTTTCATATATATGTACTTATTACTTTTATGTGTGCATCGGCCAAGGGTTGACTACCTAGTGGAAAATGTCTCTTTGTATAATTCTATGTGCATGAAGTTAAATATAAGAATAAATGATGCATCGTTTCTGCACGTTTAGGTATTCCACCAATGTCATTTTGTTATGTTTAAATTTTCTCTGAAGCGTGTTTGAATAGCACATGTTCTTTGATTACTCATTAGTGTTCATATATAGAATGTCTATAAACAAATTCCCAGCGAGATAAGAATTTACACAAGACATCAAACAAAGAACTTAATTATTAAGTAAATTCTCGTCTAAAAATATGTTAAAAACGATAAAACATGTGTGCACATCGATTAAAATTTGCGTTTACACTATTAGTATATCGACGGCATACCTATTTGGTGACGCATGCCGTAGAAGTTTACAGAACGTACTTTATTGTGGAGGTTGTGGGGTGTGACGCAGGGTGGCGCTAACGCACTATTTTGCCTCTTATATTAAACCTTTTGTGTTGAAAACTTAGCGCCACCATAAAAAAATGTACCGACGGAAGTAAGGTTACAAAGCGAATGCCAACGAGCAAAAAGTGCATGAAAAAAAGTGCATAATGCGGTCGTGAGGCAGTGTGGCCACTCAGCCGCTTTTGTTAAATTTATAACAGCTCTATTTTGTTTACCTGCTTGACTCCGCTTTATATTGTGCAGTAATTGGAGGCATTTGACGATGACTTATTAATTTATTGACCATAGTTTCGCTTTAGTTTTTATGGAGGTGCTAAAACGTTCGCTCGCCTTTGTTTATGTTGGTCCCTTGTATACGTTTTTGTGCAACGAACATTTTTACTTTTTAAATTATTGTTTATGAGATGACGTAATTTATACTATTGTCTCGTTATTGTTTCAGATGTTGAAATTATTGTGTAATATCATTCAAAACTATTTCTAATAGGGATGTGAATAAAATTTATAGCTGACTAAATCAATTTAATTTCATAACATCTTCTAACTTCAGCTACATGATGTAGATCGGACCTTATAAAGACGCTCCACCTATCTACACGTAAAGATATAAAGATGCCGAGGATAGAATCACATGAAAGCGCATGATAAAAATTGTCAACACTTCAGGGTATCAGTAATCGAAAGAGATCGACTAAGAAGAAGATAAATAACAATAAATAATATGTTTATAAATATATAATTCTTAATGGTGGCATTATCATCATCATTTCAACCCATAAACGTCCCACACAGGAGACCCGTGCTTAAGGGTATCCTCCAAAGAATGTGGAAGGAATCTAGCCTACTGTACCACGCTGGCCAGACGGGCTGGTATAGGGTTTGTTTCGAATGTTCCTTTTCTTGCAGTGCTCTTAACTCCCTTGGCCACCTATTACTACCCCCGTGGGTTGAGATGGGGTAATGATATTGTGTATTCTTAATCCGTTACTACACGGATAACATTATGAACTCTTAATGGTGTAAATACATAATATTTATATGCTCAATTGATCGACTTGACTAAGAATCTCTCCAGTTCTCCATAGCTTATCGAGAAGGAAATGAAATATTCTGCCAACAGTAGGAGGGACTTTATTTAGTAGCTTCCTCCATCTCAAGAAAGGCAGCGATTAACTATCTCTAGTATTGGCATTGTTTTGAGTCATTTAAATGGTATTTTCCCCTTAGTGAACATGCTGGACATCTGCCCATTTGGCTCAAATATACCTCTTATTTCACTTACATTACGCTTTCCCTATTTATTGTGACGTCACGTACTTATGCGCGGAATTAATAATTACTAACTCCTACCGGTATGATCAAGAATATTTTTTCATTTTTATATAAATGCTAAACAAGTAATGGAAAAATTCAAACCCACGACGGGACTTGATCCCAAGATGGCAGGGGCCATTGCATACAGAATGGCAGGGTCGCGGGTTTGAGACTTGTTTAGCATATATATAAAAATGTTAAACCAAAGCAAAGGAAATTGCATCATATTTAATATAAACATTTTTCCAATCCAAAATAAGTACAGTACATTATTATTTAGAATACATAATGTCACTACCTCATCTTAACTAGTGGGTATCGTAAAAGGAGACTAAGGCAGTAACTGTATGCAGACAAGTGCAAGAGAAGGAAAATTCGAAACAAACCCTATACCAACTCGTCTGGCCAGAGTGTACTAGACTAAATTCTCTCCACATTAGTTACAGGAGACCCGTGCCCAGCAGTTGGACGTTTATAGCTTGAAATAATGATAATGACATTATTATTTCTTTCCAATGAAATATGGGGACAGTATATATGATAAAGAAAACAATATATTTCCGAGTAACTAGCTAACTAGAGTTGTAAAGGTTGAGACTTGAGACGTAAAAGCTTCAAAACACAAAAAACATTATCACAATGCTAATAATAGCTACAATTAGATTTATAACGCAGTTTACATTCGCTAGTCAAAGGAACGCCTGTATAAAATTTAAGACGTTACTTCTGATTGCGCTTTGATATAATATAATATAATCAATCAGTGCACTTCTTATTTTACATCAATCAATTTTAGTTACGTGTGGTTTAATGGGTCGATTCACATTCGAGATTTTTTTTATGATTTACATAGTACTTAATATTTTCGTTTCAAATCTTTGTAAATAAATTCATTTTAATTATTTTTAAAAGAAGACAGATGTGTACAAAATGCATTTGTTTTATATATACATACAGTAAGTGTTATTGTATGGGTATATGTATGGTATGTATGGGTCTATGTCACTCAATAATAAATTGATTATTACTGTTTTATTTATTATAATATAGCTTCATTGCCTTGTGGGACAAGTATATCCAAGTAATTTCCAAATAGCATTCGATAAAGCGATGAGTAAAGTTAAAATAAAGTAATTAGAGAGCCATCTATTTACCGTCGTAATGATATAAACAGTTTGGTGCGGCCGCCTTGCCACAGCGTGGGTAAGAACGCGATTCCAGCTGGGAGCGAGCTTAAACGTCATCTCTTCTGGTACACGCACTGCATTGGATACTAAGAATTAAAATTAAATTTTAGCTTAAGTCCGTATATCTCTTGGAGAGGACTATGTCCAAAAGTGACCTACGGTTGTCATTAATTTATGATGATGATCATTACTATTTTATTTCAATTTTTTTTTTGCTTGAAGCCAAGAGCGGCTTCTTTACTACTTCGACTAGTTGCTGATCACCTGTAACGTTCATGATGACGTAAACACACCTTTTAAGTCAAAATGACCGTAGAATACAATAATGTTACCAAACTTTACTCCAGTTGAATTTAAACGCTTATTCTAATGTCCTCAGGCTTCATACTGAATTCAATAAAATTAAGTTCATTCAGAGATAAAACGTAATTTTAGATAATAATTTAATCAAACAATATATAAATATCGAAGATGAAGTCGTTAATGAGAATACATTTCACAGCAGCCTATCAGCGGGCTGTGATTCTGTTGGAATTTGTGCTTCACTAAATGATTATTGCCTTTGTTTTGTTTTTCACCCGCGCCTCCCATCCAAATGTTCAAACCTTATTATGATATTTATGTTGTGGGAGTCTTGGATACAACTCAAACGCCGTAGATTCCCATATGAATTATGTCAGAGAACACACACAAAACCATAAAAAGTTTTACACATATCTTGACTTTATTTTTCTCTACTTTCAAAGAATTTAAATGCTTTATGAGTGTGTTAAGTATTTTATTTATTGAGAATGATTGCCGGCTTCGTATATGTCGTGGAATAATAACATGAACAGGATCTTTATAAGTCCTGAGGTGGTTATAAATATTTAAGTAAATTGCTTTAGATACTTATATACAGGTACGCTTTTGTAAAAAGGTTTTGATTTTAATGTAAACTAAACTTTTATTTATCGTTTACGCATTGTCGCGTCGCGTGTCTTTTTATCGATGAACAAATCAATTAATTAAACAATTATTTTGAAATGTCATTGATTCTGCCTACTCGAAATCGATGTCAAATGTTTGAAATGACACCAATTATTTAAATTTGATTTAAAAATTTAACCAAGGGGTGTACTCGTCACTCTCATTTGATATCCAAATTATATCGAAGTGGATGCGAAAATAAAATTACTAAATATGATGTCGGCCATATTGAATTTAGAATGATACATAAAATAAATTTAAATTGCAAAGATATTTCAATTACGGGAACATGATTTATAACGAATAACTTGAGGACTGACGCAATTAAGCTCGTTAAGAATGCCTTTATTGAGCCGCAAAATTTTTAAAGGATGTTAAATAATGTCTACAATTAAATTGCTATATCTTATTATCATCTATATAATAACCTGAAATAGTTAAAAACGGAGGGCTTACTCGGAATCTCTTAAGTAAATTTCGCTGTCAAATGTTCGAAAATTTAGATTAAACATTTGACAACAATATCAAATTTCGAAATTCTGAGTAGCCTTTCCGCACATACCTGGCAAAATAGTGTAGACGCTGGATCATCTTTCTGGACAATCTTCATTAGGTAATTAATTTAACTTTATTCAAATCATGGTAAAAAAATGTATTTAGTGCATGAAACCTATATTGAGTTTCTGTTAAATGGTTTAGCCTAAAGCTAATAAACCAGCAAAAAGTTTAGAATCAGTATTTTATGTTATCCAAAATTAATAAATTCTTTCTGATGATATCATAGTGATGGTATGGTAATATCGGGTTAGTTTATAACGAGAAAATTGCTATCTATCTAGTCATGATAGAGACAAAGTGATGTCTTGACTATAAGATATATTGTTGACTAAATGTCCTGTTGTTATATGACTTATATTTTATTTAGCTAAACCAACCAAGAATACATAATGTCACTACGCCATCTCCACCCATGGGTGTCGTAAAAGGCGACTAAGGTCTACTACTAACTACTAACCATATGCCGACAAGAACACTGCAAGAAAAAGAAAATTCGAAAGAAACTCTAATTTAGCTTAATTTAAAGGCTAAATTCCCTCCACATTCTTTGAAGGAGACCCGTGCCTAGCAATGGGACGTTCATGGGTTGAAATGACGATGATGATGTTGATTCTAATGAATATTTTATACAAAATCTAAGTACGTAGTTCACACACATAACTATACTATTAGTATCAGTTGCATTTCCACATCGACTGAGCAGCGCTGTCGCCCGTTTGTCTCGTACTACTTACATCTGTGACCTTCACCAAAACATGTCAAAATTTCACACTTCGCTGCGACCTTATTTATATATTCATTACGTAATGCTGCATAAGTATGAGAGCATACTAACGCTTGTGCTTTAGAGGCAGCGATGTATTTGTAACATACGAAATGATTTATTCAAATGTGAGGCATAGTACAGCGTACAATTCAGGTTCTCTACGGCACCTGTAGACGAATGTGCCATTTACATTGTAATGCACGCGCACTGCTTCCAACCAGTTCGATTAGGAGGGGAATGCTGTCCACATCACATATCTAATACTTTAGTCCCAAGATAAACTCAACAGCCATTGTTTTAACTCTTAGTTTTATTGTATAGGGTGGATACTTGGGTTTGTTTCATTAGAAGTCACACAACGTTCGAATTGACATAATGAAAAACTTGTTCTTATGATAAGAATCTAGATGGTCTTTTTTTTGTTAGATCATTTTTAATTATGACCGTGTCTTAAGTAAGTAAGTACGTATCCCACTGGTGGTGTACCTACTTACGTGATTGATCCCGGCGCTGTGCGGGGAGGGGGGTGAAGTGGGGAATGCGCAGGCGCAGCGGCAGTGACCGCTGCAGCCAGGTGCGTGCGGCCATCGACACCATAAAATTAATAACCCGTCGAGCCTCCTAACCAATGCACTCTTAAGAATCATGCGCACTTCACTTACAAGTATGGTTACCATATTGGTAAATGCCATTTTTTAAATTATCGTAGGAGAATTGCTCTGTGTGCCTGCTATTGTTCTTGACAAATCATATCGAGCTTTATGTTCAGAAGGGAAAGGTAATTTTCAGTTTGTATACAAATCACATAACCTTTAATAGACTTTTCTTTTTGATCATGTTGACGTCATTATACTGATTGACTGTAAAAAGTTATAACCAACGTACCTGTATGAATGGTCTCTTAGCACACATCGCATTGCGCTAATGGGGTTTTCTTAGAGCTATGTCCGATTCTAGTTACCATTGATATTTTTTCCCTGCGATGTTTTTTCATTGAAATATTTAAAAATTATCTCTTGGACATATATGAATGTAAAATCTAAATTATTTGACGTATAATTGGAAATGTGGGCAGCAAATTTTAAAAATTATTTAACAATTTTTTAAAGTATAAATGTATCAGATTACATACGAATATTCATTTAAGTACCAACAATCTAAATATTCATGTCATATGATTATGCACGTCCAATAAATCAGAAATTTACTTAGGTAGGTATTATTTTTCCGAATATTTTAAAAATGCTTAACACGTTGGTATATTGATTCATAGACCTTGTGATAAGTGAATATAATATGCGACAAATAAAACATCAGTGCATTCTTATCTGTCTATAGACTTAAATAAAGTCGTAAAAGCTTTCTATCCATGGAGCGTTAAAAGGTTTACACAATTTATAGTACACATAAAATATTTCTTTCGTTCTCTCACAAATTGAATTATCATAAATTGATCCTTTCAACGTATTACGCTTCATTCAGGGTTGATGTTAGATTTGTATTTAATAGCGGCTCAGGGCGCAGGCGCGCGGGTGGCTGGCTATGTCCGCAGACAGGCCGCCGCGAGCGCCCCCGCCGACCGTCGTCGCTCAGCCAGCCGCTAGCCGAGCGGCGCGCGGCGGGCTACGGCCGGGAGGGGGAACTGCGGGAGGAGGCACGGACTCCGTCGAGACGGTGAGTCTGCCTGATAAAGGAGGATTTTATCCGCTCGATTTAGCATGAAATTGGAACACAAAGTGAATAAAGCCACAAGATTGTAAACATTACGAGGTTCCCTTTTTTTATTGCAGGTATTCAGCTTATTTACGGTGCTCTTTTTATTGGTCATCGGTGTCTGCCTCGAACCCTCTATTTATTACCTTGTTAAACTCTAGTTAACGAACTGATCGCTCAGTACCAGTTCGGTTCTTGCGATGCAGTTAATTGGAAATTTATCGCTTTACCCCAACAGGGCTTAATTGATTCGCGGTGTACGCGACTGTAAACTGGCCTGTAAGCCATTTCAGTAACAGAATTCAATTAAAAAAAACGTATGGAAATTAAAATGGACAGTTTTGAAGCGAGCTTAAAAGGTCGTTAACGCGCCGGTACGCGGTGTAAATCGTGTACGTTATGCGTTCCCACGCGTGAGGGTAACGTCAGATCCACCGGAATGAATGACTCACTAAACTCAAAGCTCCATTTCCACAAGTCATAGTGCAATTAATAATATGCGGCATCCTGTCGAATTATCTCTCGTCGTGGCAGGGGTCCGGGCGGCTTTAATTTACCACAATGGAAGATGGTTCTGAGAAGCGTTCGCCGGCGAGGCGGGCCGATTCTTCGACGAAAACAAACAGAAAATAATTATCATAAAGATGAAGAGCGGCCGCTCGAGGCTCGCCGCTGCTAATGGGGGCCCACCTGGCAGCCTGCGAGTGCTCCCTCCACCCCATACATCTGTAGCCGCGTACAACTACACACCTACACGCCGCCATGCGCGTGTGTACTGTCCACACATTCCTACCGGCTCACGGCTCACGGCTGACGGCTCACCAGCCAAGACGTGTAACTAATAAAGACATGATTGGTTTTTGATTGCGCCTGGTAATATCTGGTCATCTTTAGGAGTACCTAATGGGCACGTATCGAACTTGACTTTATTAAATATTCTATACGTGCCTACGTAATTTCAACACTTATTACTGTTTGCTATAGAGAAAGTTTGATGCGGAAACTTTCAATTTTAATCAACGGCAAAACTACGTTATTTTTATCGATCGTGTCATGATAATGTATGAGAAGGTAAAGATTAGGTTTTGCCTAGTCCAGCTACGACGGAGATAAATAGGAGTTGTCGGAGACTCTACCTATGTACGTATGAGCTCATTACAGTATGCCTATATACATGCTACTGCCCATATACATAGAAAAGTTAAGAATCTTTAATAGGTAACGCACAGAATAACTTAACTAACTAACTAATCTTAGAACTGGCGTACCGGCAAGTGTTTACTGCAATTGTGTCATTGTAGTTTAGAATGAGCGAAATGCTGTTCAAATTGATGAATGCGTTCATACACTAAAAATAATAATTGTCAACAAATTTTGCATAAATTTGTTGCCGTTGGTTTGCCTACATTATATTCTGTATGTATCATCACTTCTGTTAACGCTCCAATTTACACCACATTTTTTTTTAATTTCTTCTATTAAAATATCATGTTTACTTCCTTACTGATAATGATGAAACACGCTCATTTCAATAAATTACAATACATCGTCATCATCAGCAACCCATTATTGTCCCAATGCTGGACTCGGGTCTACTCTCCTCTATTCTGAGTTATTTAATTACAATACATTATGATCAAATTAATGCAATCATAAGTAGATTGCTTATGTTTGCTCGCATATCAGCTCCGAGATTACAATTTCATATTTACCATTGTACATTATGCGGCTACTTTAAAAAATGATGAGAAAACCCATCTAATGGAAAATAATTGACACAAAAAGAAGACTTGATGAGTATTATTACTTCAACGCAATCATAAGGCACAATTATTTTAACCCAACATCAAACGAATAAGTTAAAGTTGTAATGGCACCCAATCCTAGGTTTATTCACAAAAATGTGAATTGTTTAAATAAACAAATATTCAAACAACAGAAGCAGAGTGACCGACTACTTTTGTCTACATTTGGCGCCAAGCTTCTCATTGAAGTGCTTGTTTGAAAACTGATAACAGTGTTTCAGTTATGACCACTTGAATTTTAACAATTTACTCATCTTATTATCTTATTAGGTAATCCGTAATGTTCAGAAGGATGTATTTCGGTACGGTACTTTCACTAAACAAATAAACTGTTTTTAAATATTGCTACTAACTTTAAAATAATAGAGACTTAACGAATGCATTTCTTCGAACAGTGCAGGTTATGGCGGTGTTCAAAGAAGTCTACGTCACGTCTAAAGGGTCTCACATTACGTCGATAACTTTGTCTCGGCAATAATTTAACACTGACCGCCATCGAGCTGTGAAAGCCCGAGATAAAATACTTTGACGAATTCCTCGGCTACCTACCTCAATGGCGAAATATGTTGTTTTTCTTATGCTTTTTCCGATGCCGATATTTCAGATTTGTTTTTGCGTGGATGCCGCCGCGTATCGGTCGGTGGTCCATTAAAACTGGAACAATGGCCCACTCCGGTTCTATTTGCCGTTTTATCTAACTTTGACGCACATTATGTGAATTTTGTCGGCCCTTTTTTTTTGTTTACTTAACGATTGCTGGCTGATGACTAATTAAATTGAGATGTGGTTCTTTCAAGATTTTTTAACACCAAAGCCTCAGTATTTTTTTATATACGTGAGTAGGTCACCAACGTTTTGCCACCTGAAATAGGTTCCATAGTATAATAGCCGACACCTTTTGATAAACGGACACAAATTGGATACCTTCTGGGCAGCCTGATAAATTCCGACACCAGAGTCTATGCCAATGCTTGATAAAGAGGTGATTCTAACTTATAAGTAACCTACTAACCGGTGAATTATCTACCTACATATCTTAACAATAGATATAACATCTAGTTACTATGGGATATGTAGGTATAATCGACCATATATTCGCTTTACCACTTTGACAAAAAATTCCATCAAAATTAAAATTCAATAATACTCATTATTGACGACAACTGTCACTGTACTGATACCACTTGCAAGCAAAAATAGATATTATTGTTTGGTGATATGCAAACAACATTTTCTCTACTTACCTTACCACCCGTAAAACAATTTTATTTTGGACTATACAATTCTACTGATTGAAATTCTAATGGATTTACAATTTTCTTATTTGTCATTCTACTAATAGTATCTACTCTAATCACACTTATAAAGTTAGGATCATCAATATCATCATTTCAACCCATAAACATCCAACTGCTGGGCATGGGTCTCTTCCAAATAATGTGGAGGGACCTAGCCTGCTATACCACGCTGGCCAGACGACTTGGTAATTTGGTATAGGGTTTGTATCGAATTTTCCTTTTCTCGCAGTGCTCTTGTCTGCATAAGATTACTACTCCCTTAGTCACCTTTTACGTCACCCTCGGATTGACATGGGGTAGTGATATTATGTTTTCTTAATCCGTCACTACACGGATAATAATAAATACTTACGCAACAGTATTAAGAGTGTTGAACTCAATACTTACGTTTTATTGTTTTTGATTTCAGTCAGTACTTTATATTTCAAATATCTGGTTTAATGCAGCTGCATTTCATTTCCATGTCTACTTTTTTGTTTTGATTATGATTTTATAGATTAACTTGACTACTACTACTAACTAGATGTAAATATTATAACAGAATGAATATGTATCTAATTAATCAAAAGAACCTAAACTTGTACAGTTTATGTCGTCATTCAATAAATGACAAAAACATAATAATACCTATTTACAAAAGTGGTAGTAGAGTTATAAAATAACAGGTAAGTTTAGTAAAATTAATCTCTTTTATATTTATAAATGTATAATAAGTAGTTAACGTATATATGTGTAAACATACGGTATCATCAATGAAATAAATTATATTAGGATATTTATTACAAAAAAATGAGTCACTCCTTAAAATAGTAAAATGTTGATGAAATTGAGTGGTGTGTTGAGAATTTTATCAATTATAAATGGTCTGGAGCCCCAAGCCTTCGCCCCCCGTTGAGCTCAACTTTAGCCTTTAACGTTAACATGGAAACGGCTTCTTTTATTTGACGTAATTAATTTAAATTAATTTATAATAGTTGTAGGTGTCGGCGGTAACTTGATACTGTTGTAAGCTCACCAGTTATTGTGACACTGCCGATGCTTAGCCCAGGTGTTCAACGAACTAATTTATAGTTCACATTAAATAATTTTGCGATGATATTAATACCTCTTACACCTGCAAAATGGTAGACAAACTGGCTACTACGACTTATTTTTTGTAGACATTTAGGCATTCGGCATTTATACATAGATATAGTGTCACACCACGCATTGATTCCTAAGGAATAAGTATATCTGAGGCTTTCGACTATGGTTGTAAAATGGACAACATATTTACCCCCTTATTTCAAAATACGGAGGTTTAAATTGACAACTTTGACACTAAAACAATGGCTTCATCAGCAACCCATTAAGTCCCACTGCTGGGCTCGGGTCTCCTCTCCTCTAACTAGAGAGAGCTGAGAGGGTTTAGGCAATAATCCACTCACGCTGGCCTAGTGCGGGTTGGTGGATCAAACATACTCATAGAATTTATTCATTTCATCACCGTTAGCAGATGGTAGGTAAGTCACTTGACTAGTACATATAAATTCCACAAAGTGAAACCCACATTAGTAATGCCGGTCGGGATCGAACTCAGACCGCGTGATTTGCACGCCGGTCACTTATCCATTCAGCCACCATCGCCTCTATGGCTTATGAATGGCTTATGTCAATTTAAACCTGGTTTAATACTTAGTCCATATTTTGTAACAAGGGGGTAAGGGTTTCATAATTTTTAAGCTATTTCATATCTTCGAGCTCGGCAGTGCCTTCGTCAAGTCAAGCATGTATAATATCTTAATGCGTATATGGTATCAAATAAATAAGTACTAGGCCTGGATATCACGATCTATGACTTTCGCTAGCTGCATTTGTTCTCATGATATAAACGGAAGCTCAGCTGTTTCCAAATTGAAATTGATAATTATGCATTTCTCATAAAACAAATAAGAATTTTTGAAGAAGACCAAAATCCTAATGTCCATAGGCTAGAGACAAAAGGAACAATCTAAACAAAGGAAGAGGGGGAAGAAGAATATGTAGTGGTATCCTATTAATATTAGGTATAATATACAAAAGAATCAGCTGAAAGGATTTGTGTGAAATTTGACACACAGATAGATTATAGTCTGAAATAGCATATATCCTACTTTATAGCGACATACTAAATATTTATCTCCTTCTTTAAGCCGTGCCACATATGTTATAAACTTGCCTTCCACAGAGGTGCTCTTGGTGGATTCCAACCGTGTAGCCCGCTGTTGTAAACCAAATGTCATACAAACTACGCGGATGGGAACCAAGATCACTCTGTTGGAACGCAAGTTTATAACCGTGTAGAATACCATAAGGGAAGGAAACAACCAACGTGAATAGCTACAATACACTACTGAAATATCTACTGAATTTTTCAAAAAGCGCTTGCCTTATTTATTGTTCACAGGAAACGCTTCGAACAGCAAGTGCTTCGCGTGTGTTCGGGATTTTTACGATTCTTCTACATTCCTCAAAGCGGCTGCACGCAATATTGAAGTTAGGTATTGAAGATATAAACGTGTATAATACGCCTTTATATTTTCTCGAAAACATGTAGAAAGCAAAGCGAAGAAAATAAACTAAAAAGATCATGATAGTTTCAGTGCTTTACAAGTACTTAAATTTTAATTAAACACATAAATACTTACATAGGTACTTGTAACATGTTCATAGAATAGTTCGCTTAACAAATATTGATAGTTTCATAATTATATAATTGATAATTTTGGCTTTATTTTGCTAACAACAACCAGCCTAGTCCCATTTCTGGATAAGTCCAGGACTAGGTAATTCTCCGGTTTTCCGGCAATAGATAAAAAGTCTTATCTTCTTTTTATCTATTGCCGGAAAACCGGAAAATGCTTACACCTATAAGTGTAAATAAATTATAAGAATATGTTAGTTGCCCCATTTACACATCAAGATATTTTACCTCCATCGGTAGTAAATTTATAATTTTTCAACCAACACCAAGCACAAAACTTGTTTAATCCCGAAATCACAAATCCGCAAGACCCGCTTAACGATAGAACATATAAGAACAGGCACAAACAGGTGCAGATAATATCCAAAAAACGGGTAAGCTGATAAAGAAATAGAATGGCAAACATGTTTGATTTTTTTGTTTAATCTTTAAATAGTCCTAAGTAGTTTAAAAGCGGGCATTTAGTTAAGATAGAGTTTGATAACTATGTAATTATCGGATTAGTGCCCTTTGAAAAGAACGTTAAAAGAGAATCATTCAACTATACCTACTACTACTTTCAGAATTTATTAAAAGATGAGGCTGAAAATCTTCGCGCTTGTAAGCTTGGAAAGGAAATAGAATCTGCAACAACTACAGACCAAACTGCGGTGTTTTCGAAGCAAAAGAAAAAATCTATCAGTGCTAAAAGGCTAGGCTCTTATAAGTGAATAATTAATAAATATACAAAATATAATATATAGATATATATGTATGTATACATATATAATTATATTTATTTATATTATTTCTTGAAATCAGATATTAGAAATGTCATTTAATCTGAGACTTTGTCGGTAAAAATAAAATGACCAAGTAAAATTTTAGCGTAAATTCAAAATGATAATATAATTAAATACTAATAAATATATACAAATTATGATGATGATGTCATATTATAGGACCCCCATTGCGTTTCTGTGTAATATAATATCGTATTCATGTAACTGGGCAATAAATAAGTATCAAAATTGGTAGGTACCTATTTTGAAAAGTGTTTTTTTTTTAATGAAGTCGATAGAAGCATAATAAAATACCGTATCACTGTACCAGTTTATATAAATATATTTATTAAAAGAAATTAATTCTCTATTTAAAATGTTGTTGATTTAAATATTAACTGAATGATTTATTAACATAGACCATTTAGTATATTTTTTAACCAATAGATGCTTCAAATGCCCGAGCAGGACTATGCAGGATTTCTGTGTGCACTCATATAAAATATAAAATTACGTCAGAAATTGATAAACGAGGAAAATGGGCTTTCCTCTTTTAATTTACACTGATAGTCACGGGGGATATTTTTACCCAGTAGTGGGATTACAAAAACTATTGGAACGTAACTTTAATTTCACTGGAGTATATTTATAGCTTTATTCGCTCCCGGCGTTCTTTACTTGGCCACTGCTCAGCTCCTATTCGCCGTAGCGTGGTGTTATATAGTCTATGTTACTCAGTGATAATGTAGCTTTCTAACGGCAAAAGATTTTTTTAATTCAGTCTAGAAGTTTTCAAGTTTATTCGTTACATACAAATATACAAATCTTTCCTCTTTATAAATTCTATTTAGTTGAACCTGCACCTACGTATATGAATACAACAAGTACAAATAAAGACCTCCTTTTCTATTCTTCATTACCAGCCATTAGTTGTTACTTCATCATTGATTCAGAATTTGAACAAAATAAAATTCTTTCTTTCTAAATACTTAAGTCTTATTTAAACCTAGCCAAATCCATTCAACAGATTCTGTTCGTAAGTTAATATATAGTCTTAAGATTGCACAAAGTCGTATCGATAACGGAGAAATCACAAATTACAGAATGCTCGCTGCTTGAATGATGGATAATTCGCAAGGCAAACATCTAATTATATCAAGGAATCTCTACTAGAGTCCAGAGTTTCGGTTCGATGAACCTACTTATTATGTAAGTCTTCCTATAAGTTAATTGTTGTGTAGGTACAGTAGAGTTTCACAAAGAATAACCTCTATAAGTCTGGGTAATCAAATTTCGAACTTCTGACAAACAAAAATTCCACTTCAGAAAAATATTATTTTTGACTGTCACCGTGGCGCAGTGGGTAAGGTGGTCGCCTCGCCACTACATCGCCGTGCTGGGTGACGTGGGTTCGATTCCCACACGAGACAAATATTTGTGTGATTCGTAGATATTTGTTTCTAGTCTGGGTGTACTTTGTGTCCATTAGTTTCATGTTTGTAAAGCTCCCCGCGACACAGGGCATGTTCCCTAGTGCGGGCGTTGTCTTTTTTAAAAGAAAGAAAGAAAGAAATATATTTGACATTCATTCGGAGACGGGAGGTCTTCAGGCTAATAATGTTTTGTTGGTCGTAACTACTGCGCTTAAGTCTCGTAAGAAGAAATACCAAAGGTTTCAGTGTTTTCTTCCCAGTGCCTAATTCACTACCTCTCGTAGGTTATTGTATTGTATGGTCTCGCACGAGCGACTACATTACTTATGACTATACTATACTTATTACTGTACCTACCTAATTTATTTAATTGATATTCATAGTTATTTCATTCGTAGTTCGGTTCGTCATTATCATCCAAGAAAATGCCTCATGAGAATCAGTTTTAAGGGCTTACAGGTTCCTTTAATAGTAGCGTATGATGCTCTCTATTAAAGACACAAATAGTTTAGACTGGTAGAAATTCACAAATAGCCGATATTAGGCCAACAAAATAAATGGCTATAACAAAAAAAATTAGAGCATTTTACGTTGCCAAAGAATCAAAAGGGAATAGAAAGTAAGACAATCTGAAATAGGTACCAACTTTTTTCTAATACCTATGCATACTAAGTACCGCACACATCGATATCAGATCTATGACCTAAGTTATCTCTTCTAAACATTAAGCTAACTAAAAGCCGTCTCTAATGACCGTATATTTTACTTGCAACATTGTCGAAGAGCCAAAAGTGCCTACTCAAAACTGTTCCCCAATCACTAATCTTAATTAGGTAGGTACTTACATAATTTTGTTTTCAAAAGTTTATTCTCAATTCAATGCCCGTATCAATATGTAAGTAGGTAATCATAATGTTTACCAAAGGCTCTAACACTGATTGATAAGCAATTACTCAAGAACGGATGATTCAATCCCAAATCAGTCTCTAATCCATAAACAAACGGAAATTTCAAAACAAACTGTTCAAGCCAATACTTCACTCCCTCGAATAGTTCAACGGAAGAGAAACAACAACACTGTATTTACATACTTTTCATAGGAAATTATTTAATCTTATAGCACACAAACGAAAAACAGCACACGTTTGTTTGTAAACGAAAAGACGGGAGCCTTGAGAAGTGCAGTTAACATGTTCCATCTTTAGCGAGTAAATTCATACAAAACATTAGACATTCAACTCTAAATACACGTTGAAAAGGAATATATTCCTTAAATAGTTTGCGATGGATTCTCTCTTGAAATGTTCATTGTTTGTACGGAAATGTAAAGTCTAATTCCCGGTACATAGGATTCAGTTTGGCAACACTAGCAGTAGAAATCTTCGGGAGTTCGGCACCAAAAAGTGTTTACTAATAAACCACGCTCACTGTTTAAGTAAACTTCTATTTCGATGGTTTACTGTGAAGCACTTGCTGCCGGCGCGATATTCGCGCTAAACGATATTTCTCAGTAACCAATAAGAACTAATTGCGCACAGTAATGTAGTCAAGGAAATTCATACTTATTTGAAATTACTTCACAAGCGCCTGCGCATTTCGTGTTCATTATTTATTCAAATTGACAGTTAACAAAAATAAACAGGAACATGGTCATCAATTACATACCAATAGGTTTATGAATGCCAGTCCCGTTTCATCATCATCCATCTGTCAGTCCACTGCTGGACAAAGACCACTCCAATTGCAAGCCACTGAGTACGATTTACGGCGTACGAAGTACGGCTACTCTACTCATAGTAGGTACTTCTGGTAGTACTAGAGACAAAAGTTGTGTCATTTGTACTACCGGCCCCCTGATTCTGAGCTGTCGGAAAATTTTCGGCCCGAAATGTCAGTGTAATAAAAGTTAAAAAACATATTGTTAAAGAAATAAATGGTTGAAGGAAAATACCTTAAATTAATCAGTTTTTAATTTTCTATACGTTAGACTATTTTCCAACATTAAATAACATAAGCCGTAAAAATACGTCTTACTAAGATTCGTAAAAGTTTACGATCCGGGAGCAATCCGACGAGTCAGAATCAGGGGGCAGTTGAATGATCCGGAGAGTCATCCATTGCTTGCTAAAATTTTAGTATAAAAAATTGCTGACACTATTTTTCAGATAACAACTTTTTTCTTAACTTGTGACTTTCTTAAGAGCTACTTTAGATGAATAAACGAAATTTCATTTCACACCTTACGAATATCGTCACTTAGCCCTTGATTTTTACTTACTGCAATTAATATAAAAAAAAGAAGCGAATATGGCACAGAAATAATTCTCATTAAATTGAAGAAGTCAACTGAACTTTTATGCGGCTTGGCTGGGTGTCTAGCAATTCGATAATTTTTATTATGGTAACACATACATACAAGAAAACACGTAATTAAATTAACATCATATTTATTTCTACGTTCACTAAATAAATAAATATCAATAAGTTTCTTCTATTAGAAATTCGCTGACTGACTTATTATATTTGTCAGGTAATATTTCCTTTAATTCATTTCTTGTTAACCAGTTAGCTTTCGTCTTGTTAGTTGGGGTACCACTTTTGTAATTGGCGTAGTAAAAAAATACCTGCAATTATAAATATAACAATTTAGATAGACAATCACCATGACGCAGCGGTTAAGGTGGTCACCTCGCCACAAATATTGCCGTGCTGACTGACGTGGGTTCGATTCCCACATAAGACAAAAATTTGTGTGATTCATAGATATTAATTTGTGTCCGTTTTATATGTTTGTTAAGTCCTCGCGAGAAAGGGCTCGTTCCAGAGTGCGAGCGTTGTTAAAAAAGGTAAAATGAGATACCTCCACTTAGGTACCTATTATAAGAACGCATACTTGACCACCAAATTTAGAAAATGAAATAAATATCTAGATATCGAACTCATTTCCAACCTTAAATCTTCAAATAATATCAGAATCACCATTTTCGTTTCACTTCGTTTGTTTGCAATATTTTAGGAAGGTGATGATTATTCCAGGCAATGTCAATGAAAAGACGATCCTATAACGTACCTACTTATATAAAAATAAAATAGAAATACACACTATCCCAACCGCCTGTTTTATTGTATTTGTGGATAACCACAAGTCATTATTATTATACATCATTTGATTAGGGGCTTCGGCACTTTTTAAGTCAAACTTATAAAGATCTGTCGATAGGATAACTTGATTTTTTGCCGACAGTTTTTAAGACCAATATACCTTTGGTTGACTTATTAGTATCATAACAAGGCTGTGTCATTTTATTGAGACATGAAACAGTTCCTGGCCGTAAATAATTGATAGGACTGCAAAAAATAGTCCCGAAACTGTGTAATTTACCCTTTATTTGGTTTGTTTTAGTCTTAAAGTCTAGCCAACGTGGTATAGTAGGCTAAATTTCCTCCAAAATGTTTTGAGGAGACCCGGGCCCCGCTGTGAGACATAAGGGATGTAATGATGAGTCTTACTGCCGTACTCAGAGACGTAACTTAACTTTAAAGTTTATTTAGTAAAAACGTGTAATACTTAAGCCGTATAGGCTAAAGACGATTATTCTTTGAAAAAATTGTGTTGACACATTACCGCTAATTGACGTCTGTGAGTGCTGCAGTTACGTATATTTGTAGTCTAGGAAAGCGCTAATTCTGACTGTCACCGTGGCGTAGCTGTTAAGGAGGTCACCTAGCGACTAACATATTCGCGCCGAGTGACGTGGGTTCGATTCCCATACGAGTCAAATATTTATGTGATTCATAGTTATTTGTTTCGAGTCTGGGTGTAATTGGTGGCTTGTTAACTAGCGTGTTAAATGACTTTAAAAAAAAATTACAAAAAAAGAAAATTTGTTAATTTTCTTTAAGAAATTAAGATGCTATAAATAATAAACTAGACAAGTAGGAGTTAAACTCCCGTTGACGGGAATAAAGTGATTGAATATAAAAATATAGCTCAAATTTTAAATAAGTACTTACTTTAGCTCCTACTTTTCCATTGACTTCTGAAGGATATTTGTATTTGTAAAAGCCGCAGGGTGCATTTGATATGAATTGCACTTTCAGTTCCGGCCCGCAATGCTCCTGAACTATTCTTTCTGCTGTCTATAATTTATATGAAAAAGGAAATTTAACTAATTATTTAGTAATATTATATTATTTATTTCATAATAATTACGGTCGGCGATTATACCGACCGCAGTTTCCCCCGACATGCTTGTCTGGGGAGGCCCATGATTCAACAGTTGACTAAAACTATTGAAAAACAAAAGTAAAGGCAATTTAAAAAAAAAGCATTTGTAACTATCCATTGTGTATCCAAGTGGCGTGAGTTTCTTTGCTGTTCTTCTCATAGCTCCACCCTCGTCAGTGAACTGGTCGTAGGCAAATTTGCTGACACTACTTTTCGGATAACCTGTTACATTCTTAACTCGTGACTTTCATAAGTGTTACCTTGTAACCTTAATGAATAAACGAGATTACATTTCATTTAACAGTTTTTTCTTACTAACGTTCTCACATTACGATATTTCTACAGTCAAGTGGAAGAATATCGTCCGTGGATATTCTGTAATGACATGTTGAATGAGAAAAATGTAAGACTTCCTTATTTGTATATAAAAATCCTTTTAATTTGTTTGTCAGCTACAAAATGAGAGTAGAGAAAACAAGCAAACAGTATTATATTATTACAAATGATTAAATTGCAGTAGGTCACCCAGACGATGGACCAAGTCAAGTCGGTTATGGGAGGGTCCTAGATGAGTGCAGCATTAAGACAGCTCCCATGTCATGCACGAACATGATAACCATGACTAAAAAGAATAATAAATGAACCTGTCTCAGAGTCTCTCCTTCTTTCCACAATCCTTGAGGCAGCAAAGTCTTCACGTCTGAGCCCAACTTTATAGGTGCTACCAATACCAAGTGTCTCTGTAGAAACCTCTCTGTTGATGTTCTGTCACCTTTTTTGTCAGCATCTAAGGAACACAAGAAAAGAGCATGAATAGGAATTTAGGTACTCATAATAACTCAAAAATCTTTTTGGGTTGATTATTTTGAACTATATTATGAGAAGCAAATTATTTGATAAATCTTCACACTATTCTTGACCAACTTTCAGCTAGATCATCATTCAAACTATCTAGATTTAGGGCTGGGCTTGGCTCCCGTCATTCTTGATTTGGTCACTGCTCAGCTCTATTGGCCGTAGCATATTGTTATATACAGGGTGTCCCGAAACGCAACGTCAAGCGGCTACAGTGCGATGGTTTCCTAGCCTATAGCATTCCTCGATAAATGGGCTATCCAATACTAAAATAATTTTTCAATTTGGAGCAGTAGGTAGTGCCTAAGATCAGTGCATTCAACCAAAGAAACCCTTTAGCTTTATAATATTATTATAGATATTTTTGGTCCAAAGATTTTTTTTTTACAGAAATCGTGGCAAACAAACTTACTGTCGGCCTGATGATTACGTTAGTATATCGACGGCGTCGGCAACACTAGGAGCATCATACGGACACTATAGAACTCCTTCCCTCCCCATTGAGCCTGCTCTTAAAGTGCTCACTAATATTAATCAAAAAATATGTGTGACAATAATAATTAAAGGTAGTCTTGGTTCTTATTTATTACTAGTGTATTATACCTGTCTCAATACTGGCAAGTTTGAACTGAGCCAACTCCTCATTGGCAGCATCTTCAAAGTCTTGAGCTGTGATTTTGCTTACTGAATCTAAATCAACTTCTGTTGATTCATTCTTTAAGAGTTCAGCCTGGATTCTATAAACAAAAAAAGCAGATGTTAGAATGAATAATAAATGGTTGGTCCAAACACAAGTTCCATTTCAGTGGCCTAGATTAAAAATTCAAATGGAAATGTAGGTATTTATACATTTTTAATTATACATACTATAAAGAGTCAAAAATACTCATATCTTTTTGTTTATTAGTAAATATTAGATAGTATGCACAACTCCAAGGAAACTCCATGCCCTAAAAATGCTTAAAAAGATGCCATCTCTGTGAAATCACTGGAACTACTAAAATATTCTAACTAGAAATATAATATTGACTGCCAACAGTAACAGTTCAACATTGTTTTATAATATTATTATTTGTACAAAACATTTTCACATTTTTTAAATTAAAATTGTTCTTTGCATTTTTAGGTTGTGAGTTTTCCTTGGAGTTGTGTGTACAAACATTATACACAGTGTCCTACAAAACCAGGGAGTGATGTTTGACTCTACAATAATACTGGGCTTGGTTCCCTGAATAAGGAAAAAAAAATTGAACATTTCTAAATTAATTCTAACTTGTCTTGTTCGTGTCTAATCTCATGGTTAGATTTCATACTCTTCTCAACCTCCAAGGTGTAAAGGAGATCCTTGTATCTCTTTTGAACATCATTCAATGGAGGTGAAACCACAGGCAACCTTTCAACACAAACTCCTGTTACAATATCCCATGATGACTTCGTACCGAGACCTATACACACAAACAATTATAATAAAATTAATAAAAACAAAAGAAGTCAATATGACAAATAATTTATTTACATACCACATAACCTCAAAGATTGCTTACCTCTAGTGAAAAGTCTATTACATAAATGAAGTTCAGCCTGTATAATAGATCTCAACAACATGTTGTTATATTATATCTGCGGCTTACTATTGTAACCTATTAAATATTTGAAATTTCAGTCATAAAAATTATGACAAACTGTTTTCTTTATTTCTGCTGCTATGTTAGTTTTCTCGATGTGACATTTGATAATGATACTTTGACAATCGACCAGCTGCACACCCACTGTCATGACTGTCAACGTCACTGTCAACCAATAATGATTTTTAGAGTGCCATTCTCGTACCCCAACCTAACAATTATAATAATCGACTAATTCATAGAACTATTGCTAAAAAGTAATTTTAAAGTGCTCGATTTCTATTTCATTTTCGCCTGTCTAGTGATCTAGTCTCATTAATTAAAATTAAGGTAAGTCGAAATCTTAATTAACGAAGAATTTACAATTACTGGATGCACAGCCAACGTAATTATATAAACCGAATGTAATTATATTTTTGAAATCTTTTGTTACTTTACCTAGAACTAAACTATTGGTCGAAAATAAAAATAAATAGTTGCTTTGTTCCAGAATTAGTACTTTCGTCAAATATTATAGAACTCAATAGTTTAATCGACTAAATAACCTTTTCCCATAAGACTAGAATGTCAGTAGATTTATTTTATTTATAAATCTGTACTAGCAACATCTCTTTGCCGATTCTGCCTTTTCCGGCTCTAGTGTCAAAGAAAGTAGGTGATTGTGTTTTTAATTGTAAAAATCCATTAAAATCTAATGAATTGTCTAATATATTGATGTGATAGTGATCTCCTACAATGAAAAATACCATATAGTACAAGTTCTAAACTATATTTCATTTAAAAAACATAAACCTTACGCACCATAGTTGTCAAGTTTTACAACTTACAGGTTAAGTGTAGTAACTGGATTTATTAACGTTTTAGGCTTGACCATGAAGCAAATAGTCGCTAACCAAAAAGTGAAGATCCCTGAGGGACTCACTGTGCACGTAAAGTCGCGGTTGGTGACAGTGAAAGGACCGCGCGGAGTTTTAAAGAGGAACTTCAAGCATTTGGCTGTTGACATTCGCATGGTGAACCCTCGCCTCCTGAAGGTAGAGAAATGGTTCGGATCCAAGAAGGAACTCGCAGCAGTCAGGACTGTATGCTCACACGTTGAGAACATGATCAAAGGTATTTGTTTACTTGTGTTGTTATGTTTTATGTGGTGGTCAAAAAGCAGTATTAGCAAACATAAATCAGTTGCTTCAACTATTGGAGGTAGTATCATAAGCTTGAAGGCTCTTAAATAAATGCTGAATGTAGAATTATATTTGCCGAATATTTCTTAAAAATTGTTTTGTTAATTTGAGGTTATACTCTGGGAACATACCCATTCGACATGAGACTAAGTAGTGATAAGCAAAGAAATAATATTCTACCTACTAAAATTATAATGCTCTCTAGTCTTTAGATTTATTTTGTACCACTTAATCAACTGTAATGATGAATGTATAAAGGACATTGATAACCAACAAAATAAGTTACAACTAATTAACAAATGGATATCGGATATACCTGGCAATTAACAATAAAAATAGTACAATGTCTTATTCTCTTTTGTTATGCCTATAAAATTGCATGTGTGGTTTACCAGTTAAAATGGATACTACCATTGAAACTATGACAAAGTGTTGTGAGTCTGCGTAATTTGTGTTTATGTATTGAGTACAATAAGTTTGTTTATAGGGTTTATTGGCTGACAATGGTTTATACCTATTGAATTGTTTCTGTTACATGAGAGATTATTAATTATTAAATGAGCATCTGAAACATTTGAACTATGGTTATGTTAGTTATCAAGAAGTTCATCTATTTTTATTAATCTATTTATTCATCCTACAATGGTGTTACCTGACCGCTATGACATGTCCGTCTTCAAACAAGTTTCTCTCAAGGGCTTGGCTGTGCCTCTAACATTGCCAATGTCCATCTACACCAGACAATTTAACAGTATAATTTTTTTTCCTCTGCCTTCCAATTCAATACATAAACACCTAAAATATTATTAAACAAATTAGAATGCCTCTTCATGCAATGCTGTATGTAAACGAGTTGCGATAAATATAATGATTAAAAAAAAATGCATTAGATGTTCTTGATCCTGACAATTTCAATGTGTGAAGATATTTAAACTAATCATACATTTATTTATTTCAAGGTGTGACCAAGGGATTCCAGTACAAGATGCGCGCTGTATACGCTCACTTCCCCATCAACTGTGTCACCACCGAAGGCAATTCCATCATTGAAATCCGTAATTTCCTTGGTGAGAAATACATCAGGAGGGTAAAGATGGCACCTGGTGTGACCGTTGTCAACTCTCCCAAACAGAAGGATGAGCTGATCATTGAAGGCAACTCATTGGAAGATGTCTCCAGCTCAGCTGCCCTTATCCAACAGTCCACCACAGTTAAAAACAAGGATATCAGAAAATTCTTGGACGGTTTATACGTGTCTGAGAAGACAACTGTTGTATTGGATGAGATATAAGGACATTAAATATAATTAATTTGATATGATGTTTTATTTTCAGTTCATCCTTATAAACCATTGAAAGAGTGACTGACACTGGCTTGGCCACCATTGGGATTTTGATAACACAAATAATTAGTCGCTAATTGGTCGAATTTAGTCGTGTGGCTGACACTGGCTTGGCCATCATCGTGGATTTTGATTTTGATGATGCAAAAAATTAGTCGATAATTGGTCATCAAACATCAGAATTGGACCTTCAATGGTTCAAAAGTTATAAGCATTTTTATTTGGCCGATCTGGGGAGAGTCTCCCCTGCTTGGCCACATTTGTATCTCAAAAACTAGGACACCCAGCGAAAATCTGTTTTCTCCCAGAACTAGTCTCTAATTGGTCGAAATTGGTCACCAAATATCAGAACTAGTCGTTCAATGGTTCAAAAGTTATAAGCGTTCTTATTTGGCCGATCTGGGGAGAGTCTCCCCAGCTTGGCCACATTTGTATCTCAAAAACTAGGACACCTAGCGAAGATCTGTTTTCTCCCAGAATTAGTCGTTAATTGGTCGAAATTGTTCACCAAATATCAGAATTGGTCGGGTTTTAGTTTAAAAGATACGAGGAATTGTTTCCCCAGCTTGGTCACATTTGTATCTTAAAAACTAGACACCTAACGAAGATCTGTTTTCTTCCATAATTGGTCGAAATTGGTCATCAAATATCAGAATTGGACCTTCAATGGTTCAAAATTTATAAGCGTTTTTATTTGGCCGATCTGGGGAGAGTCTCCCCAGCTTGGCCACATTTGTATCTCAAAAACTAGGACAACTAGCGTAGATCTGTTTTCTCCCAGAATTAGTCGAAATTGGTCACCAAATATCAGAATTGGTCGGGTCTTACTTTAAAATAAAAAAATCAGCTGGTTAGTAATGACCTCGGTATCGATACAAGTTGGAAGGGTCCCCGGGTCCCCTCCTTCGAGCAAACCATTGATCTTGTAGGACCATTTTTTTACTTAATATTTATGTAATTGAACAGTCATATTGTCCTACAAATTGCGTGGTACGTTATCCCGGTCCGGTATACCCTTGCTACGTCTGTTAGCTACCACAATCAAACTTTTGGAATACTAAATTGTTGGGCGTCTCATCGAAATGAAGCTACTCACGAAAAATTTGCTTGACAGTAATAAAAAAAAAATTTGGACCAGGGATCCCGGACTATACCTACTATAAAATGTTAATTATAATACCTACTTAATTTAACATGTAGGTAGGTTACTGACGCTGTGTTTACATTAAATACCTATACTACGATAATTGTATTTTAAGGTCTATGTAAGTAAAAATACAAGACTAGATTTAACACGTTGAAGGCCGAGATTCCAGACACAATAGAAAATCTATTGTTTGGGGGTCACCGGTGACCCCCATGGCGCTTAAAGACTTAATAATGTTAGGATATTGGCATGGTTAGTGCAAGCAAAGACTTGAGATTATTTTTTTGTGATTACTAATATTGTTTGTTTATAAAATACATACCTAATTGAATTGAAATTGGTCAGTTGTAAAGGTTGGAACTCTGTGCATAATTGTAAGTAGGTATAATAAATAATAATAATAAATAAATCATTTTATATTTCAAACCAAAAGTTTTGTATTCTATCGTTACTTTAGAGGTTAACGTTTTAGGTAAATAATTGGGTAAAAACTCTTTGATCTAGCTCCTAGACTACACCTTAAAAATTCAACTCCTCGTATCTTTTAAACTAAGACCCGGGCAATTCTTATATTTGGTGACCAATTTCGACTAATTCTGGGAGAAAACAGATCTTCGCTAGGTGTCCTAGTTTTTGAGATACAAATGTGGCCAAACTGGGGAGACTCCCCAGTTTGGCCAAATAAGAACGCTTAAACCATTGAACAACTAGTTCTGATATTTGGTGACCAATTAACGACTAATTCTGGGAGAAAACAGATCTTCGCTAGGTGTCCTAGTTTTTGAGATACAAATGTGGCCAACCTGGGGAGACTCCCCAGATCGGCCAAATAAGAACGCTTATAACTTTTAAACCATTGAACGACTAGTTCTGATATTTGGTGACCAATTTCGACCAATTAGCGACTAGTTCTGGGAGAAAACAGATTTTCGCTGGGTGTCCTAGTTTTTGAGATACAAATGTGGCCAAGCAGGGGAGACTCTCCCCAGATCGGCCAAATAAAAATGCTTATAACTTTTGAACCATTGAAGGTCCAATTCTGATGTTTGATGACCAATTATCGACTAATTTTTTGCATCATCAAAATCAATCCAAGACAAGCTGGGGAGACTCCCCAGATCGGCCAACTAAAAACGCTTATAACTTTTGAACCATTCTGTTCAAACAATTCTGTTATTTGGTGAGCAATTATCAACAAATTTTTTGCATCATCAAAATCAAAATTCACGGCCAAGCCAGTGTTAGCCACACCACTTTTATAGTCAATATATTTGACATGTGGAATGTCAAATGATCTTTAAATTAGAAAAACGTCTTTTCAAGGTTGTTAATTAAAACAACAATAGATTTTCAACGTAAATAATTTTATTCAAACTATTCTATTGAACATCACTAACTCATAAACATTGTACATCTGCAAATATGGGTGAATTAAATGTTAAACTACATGTTAAAAAGACATTATACACTTAATTTGCACAAACTCAATTTATTATTAAATAAAATAACTACTTATAAAAAATAAAATAAATAGCTTTAAAATAAACCATTTTCGTGACTATGATGTTAATACATTGATACAGAATCTTAAAAATAAATTAAAATATCTATTATTATTATTATTTACATTACACAACAAAATTATAAAAGGAATCACGACAAACGAGTTTAATGACGCGACGAAAATATATTATGATCGCCAATATTGCTAATAAATATACACAATGTCAAATCTCTTTGGTAGATTTAACAAATTATCAGTTCTGGTACACCAATAAGTTTGTCGTAATTTCTTTCGGTGTCAAAATTTAAAATACTCCACAATATCTTCAATAGCATTGTCATGTATGAATTAATTAATACTTTTCAATATATTTGAAACATGAATAAAATATTTAAGTACCATCATTTTTATATTTAAAAAAGTATATCCGTCATTTTCTATTGTTTATTAAAGGTACATACATAATACTCAGGGGTACCTAATAATTACTGTTATTAGGCACATAATGTTCAAACAATACGCCTCGACGGCGACGTAACAAACATTGCAACCTAAGCTTTACATGCTCGCTTCTAGTGCCATATTTGCAGATGAGCATCAATTATTCCGTAAGAAAATAAAATTCTCAATAAATAAATGTCAAACACTATTTAATTGGTGAGACATTTCACACCATATAACACAATTGCTTACTATAAAAATGATCAACAAACAACTTGCACCTCGCCTAGTGTCAAAGAGGACCACGGTGTGCGATGTGCACATAATGTCATGAGATTCAATGGTTACGATTACGATATAGATTGCCGCTTGAGCAAATAATCCTGATTATGTACGACTTAAACTAGCCATGCGTGAGGTGGGTTCGACTACACAGCGTTACTATCATAGCTAGTAGGTATACATTTTATATAGCGGTTCAACATCACCTGTGCAACGTGATTCGTCTCGTACGATATATCTACATCTGAATATTGTAATTATTATAGTAAACTCTTAACACTGACGAAAATTCAAAATGTATCTAGCAACCTGAGTAAATTAACATGTATAATACCATTTTAAAATGTTATTTAAATATACAATTTACATAGTCAATCGAAGGACAATTAGTGGGCTTTGTCAAATAATAAAAATAATAATTCGATATAAAACTCGCATTCGACGACGCATCCTCGCCGATAGATTCGCACGATAACATAAGCGTAAATATAGTGAACAACAGTGAACGCTATCGATAGCGAATTCTTGGTCAACAATAATTTATCCACATGTGACAATATACATTAAATTTAGAAATAATCTCTCAACGCTAAATCATCTCCGATATGGTCTATCTATGAAGCGGTGATACTAGAAAGTCTGACCGTAAATCTAAAGACGCGGGCGGGGCGGAGTCGCGGGGCGAGCTTATTGCTTAGGGCCGCTACGAGCTACGAACGGTACAGTACAAAACATCCGCACCTGTAACGATGGCGAGTGGACTCGAGGCACTATAATAGGTACTAGTTAGTACGTGAGGGTGGAGCGGGGACTATGGCACTTCACAGCGGCTCGCGGCGCGGCACCCACACCGTGGGGCCGCTCTCCGCCGTGATCACCGCCTTCACCTTCGCGTAGATCTCCTCCGGCGTGTCGCCCGTCACCACCGCTGAACACAACAGTACTCTGTTACTACACTTGTTATTGTACAACAAACAGGCTAACATGAACATATTACAGGATAAGTATTGTGAACATTGAGCCGCATAGAACCGCACTTTCATGTTTCTATCCCTTTCTGTCACTTAGAACAGTCACTTATTAGAGGGAGAACGATGCGCTCGGCTCTCTATCTCGTTCTAATAAATGAAGCTTGTAAGTGACAATTTTGAAAGTGAGGGTCGGTGCGGCTAAATGAGGTGCACCCATTTAAATCGAGCAACTTTCAAAATATCATTGAAAAAAGAAAAGAATTTGTTTTGAATGCCTAGCAAAATATTTCAAGAATGTAGATGGCGCTTTAGCCCGAATATAATAATTATATTATTAGTAATCATCACTTTATTTTTCCATGATTCAAATTAAATCAAGGTAATATATTTTCATTTTTAGCTAAATAATAAGATTATGTGATAAGT
Organism: Laspeyria flexula; assembly: GCA_905147015.1. Lineage (NCBI taxonomy): Eukaryota > Metazoa > Arthropoda > Insecta > Lepidoptera > Erebidae > Laspeyria > Laspeyria flexula. The sequence goes on along the minus strand of LR989956.1, from coordinate 9,817,905 downwards.
AATAACAAATATAAACATACCGGTGAAGTATTCAGCGAATTCCTGTTCCATTTTCAGCGCACGTTCGTAGGTCTTCTTCGCTTGTTCTTCAGTCATTCGCTTATTCATTTCCCTAAAAGTATAATTTCTATTAAAATCCAACAGAAATTTAAATACCGAGACACAAAAATACTGGCAGTATTTTCTATATACTTACATTATAGATTCTACGCTCTTTGGTTTTATAAATATGGCAATAGGAAACAGTTGCGCCACTTGTAACCTTTTGATTGCGTTGCCGCTCACATCCAAAATGCAATGTTTGTTCTGAAACGTTACAAAATTAAAAATTACATATATTTTTTTATTCCCGATCCGGTTTCATTTATTTTTATATATTTAAATAAGCTGTATTGTATGTTTGTCCTTACGTGTATTATTTATTTATGTTTAATAAACGTTTTAAAATTGTAAATACCTACTAGTTGCACAACTTTGTGGGACTGTGTCCACAAACATTAAAATGGTTAGGTATCCTTAACATAGCATCTTTTTTATAATTTTAATTGACAATTAAAAAGACATGCCACGATTGTTTACTTAATAAGACACATAGGGATAAACATACTATATTTGTATGTTAAAAAACAGTATTTACCTTCTCAGCAACTTCTCTGACGGAGGCGACAGAGGTTCCGTACAGGTTGTCGTTGTACTGCCCCGCCTCGATGAACAGATGGTTCTGTATGTCTCGCTCCATCTGCTCGCGGCTCGCCACGAAGTGGTAGTCGCGACCATCCACTTCGTAGTCTCGGCGGGGGCGGGTCGTGTCTGACAAATTATTGTAATTATGTCAGAATACTTTAATGCTAGTTATGTATCGTTTGTAATCTTAAAAACACAAAGGGAGAGGTCACTGACCGTGATAGTGTGTAACTATTTTGAATTATCGAAACAGATGGTTTTATTTGTGATACATTATGTAACATGTTTCTTAAATAAATAATATTTTGTGAAAAGATAATACTTTTATTTATTTATTTAATATTGAACACAATAAACACTCATAATAAATCACCTGACCCGCGCAGTCTACGCCTCTACGGTTTAATTACACATAAGCTGCAAAAAAACTATATGCTTACACATTACCACGGTCCCTTCCAAATTATATCATCAGCAACCCATTAATGTCCCACTGCTGGGCTCGGGTCTCCTCTCCTCTAACTAGAGAGCTGAGAGGGTTTAGGCCATAATCCACACACGCTGGCCTAGAGCGGATTGGTGGATCAAACATACCTATAGAATTTCTTCTAGGGTTTCCTCACGATATACTCAAAAAATAATTACTTCAAATTATATATTTATACCTATTTATATATTTATATGAGATGAAGTAAATAAGAATGAAATTACTCACGAGGTACGCAGCTGCCGAACTTATCAGGGAACTCGGATATTAGATCATCGTTTATTCTGTCCTTGAGCGGGCCCAGAATTATAACAGGCCGCGTGTAAGTGATCGTCAACTGTTGTACGGTCTCATACGATAGCACCGTTTCATCTTGACCTGCAAAATACTACTTTATAACGTACGTTTATAATATAATTCACAATGATCTAGCTCTCTGATAAGATTGTAACTATTGCGAGAGTGAATGGTGTTTTATTTTCATGATTTTGCCAACTAACAATGGTCTGAGCGTCTCTTCAGTATACCGTATTGTCGTTAAATCCAATGTCATTTATAAACACGTGTCGTTTAGCTTCCAATTACTGTTTTCCACTTACGTGTGTGTATACAACAACATCATTCGTGCGTTTTGTGCTGATATCAAAATTATAAGTGCAAAACTAGTGCTGCAAAATCAACCTTTGCCACATTAATTTAAAGTGTATTTCTTTAAAATTAACTGCAGATGACGACATCTCATTACCATAAAAAGTATCATCTACATTTATTAAGATTCTATGGAGTATCTACCTAAACCTATATTATAATAAGGCTTAAAAACATAACCGAAGTGAAGTGAAAGATAGATATACAGAACAAATAAAATTGACGATACACTTCTGACTTACGTAAATATGTACGTATGCAATAATCACCTACCAGCTACCATTACAAAGTTCTGAAAAATGCACAATTCTGCACAAGAAATAACGTTCATTTCAGATAGTTGCAGATATATTTAAATTGTAAATCAAAACGCCAATTCCATAATATGTCACACACTAATTTAAACAAAATGTGTAACATAGTTAATACAATCTTGCCTTGTGTCGAATTGTAAAAGCTTCTTTCTAAGTTACTTCTATCACAACAATGAATCGGTATCTACTTGCCAAAATTAAATAAAAACCTTATGTTTCGTGAACACGTTTCAAGGTTATGTTTATTTAATTCGGGCTCATCAAAATGCGCTTAACATCGTCTTCAACAAAAGTAGACAATAAGCAAATGTACACATTTCAATACAACAACCAATACGTATGTCAGCGTCCGCTAGGCTAATAAAATAATTACAGCGTCCCCGACGTCGGAAGCGAGAAAATCTAACTCTAAAAGTAAACCAGCACAGCGTAATTTTGAAAACTGAAAACAAGCTCGAATGAAGATGTCGTGATCGATCTTACGTCTGAAACATGCCAGTGACGGTGTGTGTAACTAAGGCAAAGCGCAGTTCTGTGCTCGCATGCGTGGCGCCGAAGCGTCAGCCGTGACAAGGCGTCAGCGACAGAGTCTGAGGCGGCTCTCGTGTCCTCGTGCTCCAGTGCCCGCGCCCACCACCCACCACCCCACCTCTCCACTACGGGAGCCCCGCCCTCGGCCAACTCATTTGAAACGATGATCCAAACTTTCGTGAGCTCGATGGTCATATTTCGAGTGCGGAGAGGCCATTAGAGTAATCGCGTTGTATGAATTAAAAAACAACTGAACATAAAGAAAGTATGACAAATAATAAAAAAAAACTGGAGTGTTATTGAAATGAAAACTACGTTTCTAATTGATGATCATAACCAGAATGCGGGAGGTAAGGTATCGGCTACGGCACTCGCAAGCTACGCCTCACTCCCAAAACTTACTCTCGTCCTCGAGATAAATGAGCGTTATCTCCTCCATCATGGGAAGTTCCACTCGATACAAGATTTCCCCTACACGTAGAAAAATTAACGTTACATACATTTAATATATACGCAGAAATGCGTCCGTACAGTGGCACGGTACCAGGGAAGGGGAACCTCCGTTCGGACAGAAATACCGTCGACTAAGTTCGACGCTTTCCTACACGAGTCGTTTAGTAGAACTCTACCAGTTCATGAATAGCGCTCAAGAAAATAAATAGCAAATAAAAGTATGTCTTATCGACAAGATGATAGTTAAAATGTATCGTTGGCTCCGAATAGGCAACTAGAAGCACGAGACATTGGCCGGAAGTGTCTCAAACCAACCCGTGTGCTCGCTGCGACCACTTCTTAGATATCAACATTAACTACTTGAGGAACACCAAATCGTAACTTGAAGCTCTCACCACACATCCGTGTTTTGTCTAAACACAAATCTACAATACTGTTGCGATACTAATATTTCTTTTGTAAACTGATCGTAGCCAAGTAGTTGGATGTTATAAGAACACAGTTGTGCGGTATCAGAGCGGCATATTAAAAAATAAAATCTTTCTAACACACAGAGGTAATAAGTACATAGCTTGTCACCGGGTCGCCCACAACATCATAATATTCGACAAGCGACAATGACATTATGCCGACAATATTGCTGGCAATATTGCTAGACCTATATTTTAATTATAGGCATCACCATGCGTCTCCATACACACTACAAGCGTAATTTACTCACATTGATCCGGTAAATTTTGATTAAAAATAGTTCATAGTCAAATTCACTACATTGTGATGTTTCCAAATGATCGCATAATAATAATTATGATTGTGTTCCGTACATATAGTTATATATTCAAGTTTGAAGTGTGTACTACCAATATATTCTTAAATACCAAGATATAAGTAACACAAAGTACAATATATAAAAATATTCATTACATAATTTATATACTTAAATTTTAATATGTAGTCAAATAAAAATATGTAATTTAAAAAATAGATGCTGTAACCAATTACTTGTACTAAGGACAATCAAAGTACCTACCCAATTACATAAGGTTGGCTTTTGATTATGAAATAAATATATTCATAGAAGTTTTAATTATTGATACTGCCTTAAATACTAAAATACATACATACATAACATACGCTATGGGAAAAACGCATATAAAGTAACTTCCTTTAGATTGAATTTTCCTTGCGCTTGACATGCAGTTATGCCGTTCTTTTTTGGTAGAGCAGAATATTCCTAAAAATATGATACGTGACGTAGACCCACTAGCCGCACCGACCCGCACTTTCATATGTTTCTATCCCGTTCTATCACTTAGAACCGTCATTACGAGAGCGGGAGTGCAACAGCACGCGGCGAAGTGTACGATGCGCTCGGCTCTCACTCTTCTATCTCGCTCTAATAAATGACGATTCTAAATGACAGAAAAGAATAGAAGCATATAAAAGCGCGGGTCGGCGCTGTTAAATGTGGTGTAACCCTTATAATATTGCAATCCTTAATTGTATAAAATTTTAATATGTATACTAGTCGTGAAAGTTCAAATGTTTTTATTATATTCACATATATATATATATATTATAAACACTAGATAAATTAACTAAAGACCTATACATCTCTTTGTATGTCATAGGTCTGGCCTAATACTGTCTCTTAAGATATAGGTTTTACTTAGTTTAAGAGGCAGGGTTTAGTATGATTGTATTCTACTATGAGGATGTAGTACCTACTTTTTGAAACTAGTGTAATTTTTTAATTTATGGATTAATAAACTTTCTATCTTTTTACTATATTATTATATCATACCTTTGATTGCCCTTAATGTAAGTGTACAATTGCCCTTACATCATAACAAATCGATTAAACATCCACGAAGGCAGCCTTATTCACTTCCAATACTGAACGTGAACTTCTGTGGTTAGAATAAGCGAATAGCTTCAATGTAAAAACGACCTAACTTTAAATAGTGGTTATTAGCAGCCGCATGAAAAAAAAAACTGCGTAATGACCTAAATACGATTAACAGCACAGTAGCGAGAGTAATAAATATGAGAGGAGAAGGGTTTGTGCACTTACCGTCCGCGTTAGCGTCCTCCTGTGTGTAACAAAGCATGAAAGCTGTAACAAAATTGATGTATTAGTTCATTGGTGCAGCTAAGCTCATTTGTATTGTCACTTGTTTGTTAGACTTAGAATATAACTTAAGCAGTGATACTCAAACTTGATTAACGTATTGGCCGAATGGGAATATAATCTGTTGTTATGTATTTGAACTTTTTGTTGTAAATTAAGGTCCGGTCAAGGTTGCGGGCAGCCGTTGCTTGCAGGCGGCATAGAATCCCTCGCAGTGGTGTAAATTAGGTGAGGCCTATATAGTGCCCAGCAGTGGACATCGTTGGGCTGATATGATAGTAAGTTAAAAAAGAAACTGCATAATATATCATAGCCGGAAAAGCCAAATTCGTCTGTCAAAGCAATAAGATATATTATAATATGATACCAATTTCGTATTTTTATGATAGTCCTTATTTTAGGAATATATTATTTTGCTAGTGCCCGTTTTTTTATTACTTACTTTACGGGATTTAAAAATCAGTATTTTTCTCAGACATTAAAAAGAAATTTAATGACAGCCTCTTGAGTTTCTAGCGCACATTAGATGGCATTATTGCCTATTTTGCAGCTTTGGGAAAGACTTAACTAGAGTTAAATACGTTCTTAATCCTTTTTGACATTTATCAATATACAAATAGAGATCCAGAACTTGTCAAGCGTCTGTACAATCCTTAATGAAAAATCACTTGACGCTTTTAATATAATAGTGTGGTATTAAATATTGAAGGCACACATATAATTTAATAAAGGTGAAACGTGTATTCGGTAACTATTCGGCATCCGGCTCGAATTTTCTATGCAACCGGATAACAACGAAATATCCGGCTGGAAACTGGATACTAAAAATTTTACTAAATATATGTACGTATAGTTAAAAGGGTTCTTACAGAGTAATGGCAACGTCGCTATTAAGTGTCATATTTAGTGGCTTTCGATTTTTATAACTTAATCGAAGCTATTTTTTTTTTAATGTTTTCAATACACTTTTTAGAATTAGATGAAAAGTGTATAAAGGGTACGAAATCACTGCGTTTACAGTTCTATTTATATACAAAAAACACATTGGACAATTCAAGTCGTTTTTTTTTTATAGTAAAATAACTGTAAGCATTACGGATACCTACTTTTTAATACGTAGTCGTAAACAATGTATTGAAAACATTTCAAAAAAATAGCCCCTTTTAAGTTATAAAAATCGAAAACCACTAAATATGACACTTAATTGCGACGTTGCCATTCCTCTGTGTGAACCCTCTTAACTATACGTAAGTACATATATTTAGTACATTTTTCAATATCCGGTTTCCAGCCGGATAGTTCGTTGTTATCCGGTCGCATAGAATTTTCCAGCCAGATGCCGAATAGTTACCGAATACCCGTTTCACTTTTATTAAAAATTATACGTATGCCTTCAATATTTAATACCACACTATTATATTCCAAGTCTATGGTTTAGACCAATCCTTGCAATGCGCAGATGAATTTTAATCTGTCATGTTTGCATAAGTGATGAAATACCTTGAACTCATTCAACACAATCATTATAATACACAAGTACCACTGCACCATATAATACATTATTTATAATGTTTGTGAGTTAATGATATTTAAATGAATATGTGATGTGAATGTATGTATACAGTGGGAGGAAGTTGGTTAATATAGTCGATAATAGATCTATTTATTGAAAGTGTAAGGGCATCTTTTAGATCAAAATGAACACAGTCATTTAATTCCTTACAACCGTGTTGCACTCGCTAATAGTAATATATTTACAAGTAATTCGAATGTTTTCACTTGATAATATGTGTGATATTTTTGTTCAACTTTTCAGTAAATACTTTTGAAATAAAGTTAAATATTTGCTTACGTTCTTGGTCTGAACCATCCTCAGATTTGCCATCCTCTCGACTCTTCATGAATGGAAACTTTCTGCTAAATGACAACGTCTTCTTTTTCCTTTCCAATGTTGACTGGCTCTGTAACCAGTTTATCATAATTAATTCACTTTAATGGCCGCTCAAAAACATATAATTTCAATGAATGTAGATTTTAATATTTTGAGAAGAAATCTTCAAGTATTCGACACCAGATAAACAAAATTAATTTTTTTAAACGTAAATCACTTTTCAATATATAAATGATGACAACATTGACATGGTATCACAAGGAAAACACATCAGACGGGATTATGCGAAAGCAAAGAAAACTTGCAGAGAAATAAATAAGAAAACGTATATAACTGAATTCCTATCCATTGTTTTTCCTATGATAATGTTCCACATAGATAACAATCATATCGACTAATGCTAGCAATTCTATTCAAAGAAATATGACAATAGAATAATCTTGTCAAAGTAGTAACTAACCGTGCTGACAGGCGTGCCTTGTCCCTGGAACTTGACCTGTCGGTCCCGAGCCCTCTGCTTACGCTCCCACCGCCGTTTCGATGGGATGATGCCGATAGCGTCTGACTCCGTCTTGTCAAGCCGTCTGAGAGATACCGATATATTTGAGTTTCAATATAACGAGTATTCTGTGTCATTCGGGAATGGAATACTGTATTAGACTTTTAATCAATTGGTTAATGAAGTTAACAAATAAATTGATTATGATAGTCACACAAATGCTGTGAAAATCATTGGGGAGGCATAATATGTTCAACAGTGAATTTTAGAAGCTAATGATGCTCATATTTAGACGATGTAAAAACTCAAGGTTGGAACTTGTCAATAGGGTTCTAAGGCACATAATATATAATACTTTAAAATATAGCTTATTTATGTTATTTGCCCGACGTTTCGAACGAATTAAACCGATCCTGGTCACGGGCTGACGATCTAAATATCGAGCAAATAAATAAATTATTCACTGTTCCTATAAACTATAAAGCCGTATAACAATTAAATATAATAAATATGTGTACTAGTCATGATTAAAAAATTTAACGCGCTTAACAACTAACCAGTATATTCCAACAAAAAACATTGCCTGTATCACTTGGAAATTCAATAATCAAAACAGATTAAAAACTCATTTTAGTCTCTAGCTAATATATTTACTATAAAACGAATATAAATTACCTAGCTTGCCACCATTCATCGTCGGAAGCATTAGTAACATGCAAGATGTCGCCGTATCTGAAAGGTAGTCCTCTCGACGGCAAACCGTCGTCCCTCACGGGGTCGTAATCGAACAGTGCTCTGAAAATATACGACACACTTTATATTACCTTGTGTAACATGCTTGGTTAATAACGCTGAATTGGCCGTCAAGGATATTTTTTAAGTCTTTAAACGCCATGTCGGACACCTTTGTCCGACAAACAATTAAATTTCCATTGTGTCTGCAGTCTGGCGTTCAATGTGTTAAGATTTAGATTAGTTTATTTACGAGTTGATTCATATTATGTACGGCTGCTTCATTGCTAGTATTGCTACCGTGACGTTGTGCATCACTTCAAGACATTTTGCAACAAAAACATTCCCCCTTTTTACAAAACATGGACTATGTATTACACCAGGTTTAAATTGACATAAGCCATTGTTTTAGTGTCCGTATTTTGTAATAAGGGGGATTAAGTTCGTCTATTGCCATATTTAATGGGCAACAAAATTCTTTCAAGTTTTTTTTTATCATTTAGCAACAAAAACATTAAGTTTATCTATTACATACAAAAATATACATACAAAATTATTTAAAGGGCAACAAAATTCTTTTGTTGTTGTGCTTGATTTAGAATCAACCAGATTAATTAATATCTAAATAAGGTTTGGGCCCTATACAACAATACCTGTCAACACACAATCAATATATAGTTCGCTTCAAACACTCGGGGTTTACAATCAGGTTATAGTCGAATCAGATTTTTTTGTGGTCTGGGACCCACTCTAAAATGAAAAATTCTGCTTATTACTAAACATATAATAAAATGACGAACTTACCTCACATATAAAGATCGTTTTTGAGATGTCCTCAGAAGTGTATGATGTTGTTTCAGTTCATTGATGCGCGCTTCGAATTTATTGTACTCTTGAGGCCTGTACACAACTGTTAGTTTCACTTGCTGACCTGTGCTCTGAAAAAAGTAAAAAAATACTTATATAGGCGTGAGTTTCTTCCCAGTTGATCATAGGACGCACTATATTTTCGGAGTGTTATTAGATTAGATTTCGTTATTGTATTTTCTTTCATGTTCATGTTCGTCTGCCACGTCGGGTAATAAAAAGAAACATTATTTTCATAATACTTTCATAGATATAGTTACTTTTTAACCTAAATTAATAAACGAGATTTCATTTCATTTATAGTAACGTTTTCTTACTATCGTTAATGACACATTTAGATACGATATCTAGTGAAAAATGTGAGTGTTGATCATGTGAATTGTGTCATGCAATTGAATTTGTTGTTTAATAAGGCAGAAGCCGTAGTTAGTAGGTTATTGAACCTATCGTTAGTACAATAAACGAGTGATTGTCAAAATCTAAAATCTTATTAGAATGTTAAAAGCCACCCAGAAGGGACTTCCCAGCCTAGGTAGGCTGCTGGATGGTCATAATGATTACAAAATAAATTTTTACTTCATACGAATTGACATACAATAAATAAAATTAAAAAAAAATATAACCATTTTCTTTTTTTCGAAAACAACGCTCGAATTAGCGTTCGAGCCCCGTGTTGCTGGGAACTACGAAGATACCATTAAAATACATCCAGACACAAATCAAATATCTATGATCACACAAACATTTTTCATGTGTGCGAATCGAATTCACAACACTCGGCACGCCAATATTATTGGAGAGGCCGCCACTTAAACTGCTTTGCCACAACGACAGTCAGCTAATCGGAGTATTAATTTAGATAGGTATAAAAATATGTTACATATTATGGTACTTAATAAAATGTTACAGTATCAATCAAGCCCATCCCGCCATTTTATCGTAAACGACAGAATTCAAATTTTACAAGAGAAGGTTTATAACAATTATTTTTGTACTAAATTGTTTTAATTAACGTATCTTTATAATTAGTGTATTTGGGCGCTTAACGTCAACAAGGATTGGTCCGTTACCCTTTAAAATATTACGTAAATAAAAAACTCAATTTCGATAAGTGTCCCTTACGACAAAACGGCGGGAAGGGCTCGCAATATTCAGCGCTATAGTCATACCACATATATTTGTTGATTAAATAATATTGACTTGATCTTGAAGATTTTTCAATACAGTATCTTATCAGTTTTCCGCGTTTTATGTAACTATCATGTTATCTCATATATTACATTTGTTATTATGACGTCATGACAAAATATTGGCTAGCTCTCAATGCTACTGGTGTATTGATACTTTCAACTGTTGTTCATCATACATTTTATTATTACAGTAGAATATTTTATTTTATTTATTTATACTAGGCTCTGTCCGTGTCTTGGCTCGCATGGTAAGGTAATATTTCTGTTAAGAAAGTACTGTTTGGTTTGGATTGTTAGTTTTTGAGGTCAGCAATCACAATACCTACTAAATTTTGCACTATCCATAGAAAAAACCTTAACCAATACGGATGTATTGTAAATTAGACCTTGTGCTAATTAGAATCAGGTTAAATTTGTCTAATTAACAATGTTACAGTTTCTATGTTCAATGACAGCTAAATTCAACGTATTTTTAGTATTCGAGGGGATTTTTACAAACGCTAATTTGTGGATATGATACCAATCTATGTCCAACACTGGACATCCTACAGCTGACATGATGAGATATATAAATCGAATTTAGATAATATAACAAAATTAACATGTCATTTTATTATTATTATAAATTCGGAATTTAGGATGGATGTATGGATGGATGCTTTTACGCAATCACATCAGAACGACTGAAATGATCTGTGTGAAATTTGGCACACAGATTATGTCTGGAAGCACATACGCTACTTTTTCCGAACTATTGGGGCGGATCCACTTCAGGAAAAGCTAGTTATTATTATTAAATACAATAAGAAACATACCTTCAAAGCCTTAGCAGCCTGTTCATGCGTAGCGTGAGTAATATCGACCTCATTGACAGCAAGCAAGCGGTCGCCGCGCCTCAACTGTCCAGAGCGCTCAGCGGGCCCGCCGGCCAGTAGAAACGACACGTAGATTCCGTGCCCATCCTCACCACCCACGATGTTGAAGCCCAAGCCTTGCGTGCCCTTCTCGAGTTCTACCACGCGAGTCTCCTCATTACTGTCTGTCACATCCTGGCGACGAAGCGAGTTTGCTGTGCTTGACGCTGCGTGCAATAAAAAATTAACACTTTATTTATTTAAAACATTAAATTAAAAAAACACTTTATTAAAATAAAAAAAGAAAAGATAGAACGGATGGATGTTTGTAACCCGAACACAGAAGGCCTGAAAATGTACTAAATTTCATACATATCTGTATGAAATTTAGCTCACAGATATAATAGTCTGGAATTTTTTACAGACATACCATGCAGGTGAGCCGCGGACAGAAGCTAGATTATCATATACTATGGTATGGTATTGGTATGGTTTGGCGGGCTGTTGTCCGCAACTCCACGTCAAGGCGCGGTTTTTGCGTGAGGGTGGATAGCTCACTCGATCCACCCTAGCTCGCCGAAGAACGCCAGCAGTCTATTGACGTTGCTGGTGATCTGTCGGAGTGTACCTGTGTTGTTGAAGTACTTAGCCCTGTATGTATCATCATATACTATAGGTACTTATTTTTATTTTAGACTTTTTTGCGTAAAATCAAAATAAATGTTATGTTAAACTATAGTTCACACATTTAAATTTTATAAAAATTAAATGGATCTATGTTACGTATTTTAATTTAAGGAAACTTAAATACCTTATTTATTTGTCTGACTTATTCGATATTAAATTTTTACGTAAAATCGTAGAAAAACAAACTCGCCTAGTTTACATTGTTTTATGAATATACTTCACAGTATATTAGTATAGGAATAAGTCACATAATACCACGCATATTAACACGTTAGGTATAACATAGAGCAACAATTTGTTTGAACTACTAATAACGCATGACGCTGTTAGAGGCCCAACGGAATTTAGGTTTTAGGGCCGGGGCTTGAAGGTCATTATGGCGTAATGTAGTGTGTAACTTACGCGTGTTGGCTCGCGAAGTCCGCGGTGAGGGCTGGCCGTGTCTTGGACCCGGAACTAACACGAGTTGGACTCGCTCACCCGTCGCCTTCAGCGCTGCGACAGCATCCTCATGCGTCACATTATCTAGATCTACATCTCCATTCTGTAAAATACATTAAATCACATTCAATTAATTATATACCTAAAAATAATATAAGTAAGGCCCAATTTCACCAGTGACAGATATTGAACTGCTGGATAACCAATCTGAAAATTCACTATCTGTCAGTGATGAAAACGAAAAAGAAATAATACTACTTACGGATGTATTTTTGACCATAAGTAGTTTATCACCAACCCTCAACCGTCCGTCTCTATGAGCAGCACCACCGGCCATGATCTTAGTCACATATATACCATTATCACCAGGGATATGTTGATTACCGACGCCTCCCGCTATACTGAATCCAAGACCCGCACCACCTTTGACCAATTCGATCTCTATAGATTCCTCTGTTTTTGACACTTGTGAAACATTTAACGTATTATTATCTTCTGTGGCTCGACGTCGTATTTTCTGTAAGTACAATAAAAATATATTACTGTTAAACAGGCGACTATTGTAGCAGTGACTCACATGATCGTGGGGTACAACATTATTCAAAGAATCCTTGTACAAAGGCCATCAACTGGATTGTTATATAAATGCACAGAATACTTTGATATGATTCGATATTGGCAGACAGTAGACAACTATGTCCTGATATAAATAATTTGGCAATGGAATGTGTCAGTAGTTGTTCTGTTCATAGTATTGTTATGTGACTTCCTTAGTCTGAATCACATTACTTAGTATTAGGCTTGTGAAGGTCAAGTAAACACTTACCAGTCTCACAGTACTGCCAGCCTTTTTTAGAGCATCAACAGCGTCAGCATGCGTTACGTTTTCAACAATTGCATCGTTCACCTGTATTCAATAAAACAGTATTTATTGCTTTTTTATATAATAATACAGGTCACTCACGTAACTAATTCGGAGCTGCCGACCGGATTTCGGGTGTTATCGGTTTTTTTTTGTACCCGGTCGGCAGTCCCGACTTCCTTACGTGAGTGACCCGTGCTATTATATAAAAATAAACATCTCACGTTACTTTTAGTAATAGTATTTATTACATTTTTACGTAACTTGTTTCATGTTTATTTGCATTACTATTTCATTATTACGACTAACTATACATAAGATTAGTCATGAGAAATGTGTTTGATTGTAAATGTTCGGCAGATAAGCAAGTAGAAACCTATACTAATATTATACAGAGGTAATGTTAGTGAGTTTGGATCTTTAATACTACTAAACCAATCTTATATTCAATGAACCATAAAATATCACAGAGATAGTCCAAGATCCGGAGAAGTAAATAGACATGCGGTGGTGTTAATATACAAGCATTGTAATTAATACACTGGTTGTGTACTACTAGTTAGATTTTTAGTATACCATACCCATACTAGCTTTGATGGAAGATTGCAGAATACTGCTCTGCGCAACACGACGTCGAAATAAATTCTGTACCGGTCTTTAATGTGTGTTAGTTTCTAAGACTTAAGATATTTATATTTTTATGAGATCTATGGAATTCTGAAATAAATTGATTGATAGATAATAATAATAACCTGTAATATCGCATCATTGATCTGCAGCTGGCTGGCAGCGGCCGCTCCTCCGGGTATAAGCTTGGTGACGTAGATGTGAGGGTCCTCGGCGACGTGCGGATTGTCGGAGCCCCCCGCGATGCTGAACCCGAGCCCGGCACCGCCCGCACGTGACAATACCACCGTCATGTACACATACCCATCCTCCCCTTGTATACGCTCATTACCACCACCTTCTATACCATTTACCTGCAGAGGCTGTAAGTATTATTAACATAAACCTATCTCTGTTTATCTATTTGTGGGACATTACGTTTTAAAACAGTTAATTAAAATAAATCGACCTACTTATAATAGATTGTTTACTATTGAAGACACAGGTATAAACAGTCTATATACATAATGAGGATTCATTTCACTTTCCTACGAATCCTAATTATATTATAAATGAGAAAGTTTGGATGGATGGTTTGTATCTTAATCACTCCAGAATAATTGTTTGTATGAAATTTGGTATACTGATTGTTTATGGTATGTAATAGCACATAGACTCCTTTGTATATGGTTCCCATTGCATAGATAAAATTGTGGGCAACAGTTAGTATACAATACATGTCTCTAGACATTTACACTGAACTATCAACAAATTGAATGTATTGAATACTTCTTGGTTTGTATAACACTGTAATTCAACACTTTATTTTGAAATTGGTCGTGTAACTTTCTATTAGTGTATTAAAATGTAATTTACCTGCTTCATTTCTGGTGATGTAACGTGAGCCTGAAAATTATAAGAACTAAATGAACAATGTTGTAATCAAATGCTGAATTTCTTACTGTTATTACTAAACTAGATTGCAGTAATATTAAAGACAAAATCTGATGTAATTGATCTGAATATCTTGGTAAAAGTTCTTAATTTTTACAAAACTATAACAAATACATTTAATTTTTACAATAATGGTAAATATAATAAACAGAAATATAACTTAATATGGAAATATAAACCATACATACTTCTACCAAAAGATAAACAAGGCATCTACATGATTTTTATACCATTAAACATGATAATATATTACCTATGTAGGTTAAAATGATAACTTATGATAAATTTACACCATGAATATAAGTAAAAATAGGTCAAACTTCATTCACATTCAATTAAAATAAAGTTACTTTTAGGAAAAAAACTAATATTAACAGATATTTTATAAACATATTTTAAGTAGATTATGAAGATTATTGTATAGTAACTCTTAGCAAAAACATAAATAAAATATTAGCTGAAATAAAAATAAATAAAATATATTTAAATCAAAACAGTTACTTACAATAATTTATGTTTAAGATTTCTAAATAACATTGAGTACCAATGGTGAAAATTCATTAAAATTGTCTGATTTGGTCCTAAATTATATTGAAGTCACCACATCACCTACTCACCGTGTCAAGATTAAATAAGGAGGAGACTTTCCGAAGGAATCCATTATGTGATTTTTTCTTCCGTCTTTCAGTCATTTTGGAAAACAAGTGTGCATAGCCCTCAGGTAATATATTTTGCTGTCCGCACTACACTATGTACACTGCATGCATGGTTAGTTACACACTTGTCCACTTTCAGCTTACTTGACGATGTCCAGCATGCACCATTCTCTACCTAGAACCCACAACTAACTTGCACCAAAACATATCAGAAATATGTGTCCTTTTAACAAGGAATGAGTCCTCTTTTCATGATTGTCTGTGGTCCCATAACACTTAAAGCTTTTTATCATGTTAGCTGGGTTTAAATTGCAGCAGTCCTTATCTAATGAATGGACGAAATTGCCGAGCCCTTTTGATAGCGATTTTAGTAGATATGTAGGTATGTATGGGTAATTAATAGGCGTGTTACCAACTTGTTCGATGATAGGATAGTATGAATGTCAAAGCGATGAACCTTAATTAGAATGTCCGTGTTACGTTATTAGTGTGCAATTTATGGGCACTTGATAATAGTAGTAGTATAATAAAGTGCTTAAATTGTACCTAACAACCATGGGCGAGTAACAGCGAATTGTTACAAGCAAAACTAACTCCGAAGTCTCATTAGTCTCACCAAAAATTGAAAACGTTCCCAGAGTGTAAAGAAATTACTAAATGTTTAAAAATAGATTAGTGTTTATTAAATGGCCTTACTTGCAACGAATACGAAATCTCAGCAGTGTGAATGTCAAAATTTTGTGTGCAATATCATTTCACTTATTATCATAAGAGTAGTATACTTTCAGTCGATGTAGTGTTCGTACGTCATTGGCACAATTGTGAAATTTAACGGCACCAATCCACAAAACGAAGAAACGTTAGCGCACATATCGCCGAAAACTTGTACTATATTTTAGGTTATAAATAGTACTACGAGACGCGAAACACCAACCATCCGCCATTACCGTCCACTGTACCTAGCGCTCCGTTCGGTTCAGAGCCACTTTCGTAAACGTCACGTCATCAAAATAAAAAAAAAAGAATCATCGCATCGATCCATCGCGCTCGATCTACAACACTACAATTGCTCAGTTTGTCCAAAATGACTAAGAGATGGCGCTCTACTCAATAGCATTAGAATTTGTTTTGAAAAATATTTTGGGGACTGATAAGAACTTTGTAAGTTCCCTGGTGCTGGTAGTATGGTGCGTTATGAAATAGAAGAATATACCTATTTAATGAATTTTCACCATTTGTATTTTTGCATTATCATTAGAACTGCTTGTGTGTACCTTTATTTCCTCGGTTTCGGTGCTCTGCGGCACCACAGAATGTACCTAAAACATTGAATTGACAAACATTATTAATTTTATTACCTAATAGAATTACTTACAACTTTTAATACCTACATTTTGCTAGCTATAATTTTTATATACGGTCAAATATAAAGTGAATAGGTACTGGGATCGACACCGAGGGTGAATATACCTAGGAACAAAACGCCAAAAAACAATAAATTTAAAATCAATGTTTAGTAAACTAAAAATCTAGCTAATAATGGACTAATAATTGATAATTTGATCACCATAATTTGTATTAAATTTAACAACTTTTGGATTCACTTTATTCTCAATAACTATTTGATTTTTTTATTTAGTTCGATCCCTTACTTATGTGTTACGTGATCATGACTTTATATTGATTTTAAATTATTAATGGTACCTAATTATTAGGCTAATAATGAATATAGATAAACACATACTTATATTATTATTAATATTATTTAATCACTTGTACACAAACCTTCGTCGAGTCTGGCGTCTCATTTCGAGATTCGGATTTTTTATTGTTGTCTTGAAAGAAGGCATTGGATACGCTTCTGTAGTCACTTTCTTCAATAGGTATCTGTATAAAAGTAGACGTTCAATGTTAACCAGGAACAAAATTATTATTATTATAGGATTATTTTAGGTTTCTTAAGGGTCGGCAACGCGCTCGTGATGCCCCTGGTGTTGCAGGCGCCCATAGGCTACGGTAACCGCTTACCATCAGGCGGACCGTACTTACGTCTGTTTGCTACCGTCCGTCGTGGTATAAAAAAAAAAATAACAATATTTTTTTTAAATTAATGGGTGTGGTATGCCACTTGCCTGACATATCGAGGTAGATATTTAGGTACATATATCTACTTATGTACTTATATATTATATTATATAACCTAGGTACCAATAAAGTAAGTACATAATTCTAATGTAACAAATACAGCAAAATTAAAGATATATTACAATTAGGTATCAAAGATCAAGGAACCACTGTTCTCAATAATTTTGAGAAAAGTGGGAATTCAGCCAATTTTTAATAAAAATCAATCTTAAAATTCTTCAGTTTAGAATCGTCACCTTGATCGAAGCTTCATTCGCTCAGAAGGTGATACTCAGATTACTGTTACTGATCTTGTTTCCGAATCATCAGAAAGAACCTTCCTATAAAAAGAAAATACGTCAAGAAAGAAAAACCCTCCCGGTAGTTTAGAATCAGGGCCAAGGAAAACGGGGAAATAAGTTTCTAATGTACAAAATGTAAAACAGAATTTAAATCAGCCTCAGTGAACAATTCGTCTAAAGATTTTATTAATTTTTGCATTGTAAAAGCGGATGGGAATATTGCAAAACGGAATACCAAAACGGATATTTTTATTCAACGAAAACTTGCAGTGTCAATTAATTTACTACAGGCCTGTACAAAGATGAAACAGTCAATAAAACTGGCAATGTTTAAAAACTGTAAATAAACCAGTTAAAACAGCTGAATCACATCGTTTGTACCTAAGTAGTTAACTTTCGTAGATACATAGGTATTTCGTTAATTTTTTCATTTTTCCGTTAAAAGTTCTGTGATTAAGATCAAATATTTGAGATAGTTATTGTAATTACGAATAAAATTGACATTGGAGGATTGTAATCAACTTACTTCTCGGCGAGCGTTGTCTGCTTCCCATTTATTGGCAATACGTATTGTTTCAGCAGTCTTTTGCTGAATCGACTTCGTGTCATCAAGAAGCGTAAGCTCGTAGAATTCTTGGATGTCTAAAGAATAAAGAAAACAACACATTAACATGTTCTTTCATTTATATTCTTTCTGTACCTAACTTATATACCTATTTATCTGTTATAATAATATCTAATGCTACAACAGCTCTATGATATGAGTATCTATGTTAAATGTACGAGCATAATTGTTATTTGTTCTCAATTTGTTTAGTATTAAACTCGCCTGAAGATGAGGCGTAGTTATATGCCCCAGAGGCATCACTGACGTGTCTTCAGTTCAGACAAATTTAGTTAATTAGAATACTGAATGATATTCTTGTATTTCACTTCAACAGCAAGCAGGAGCAACCAATTAATTTATTTATTTGTACGTGTATTAGTTTCCAACTGCTGGGCTTAGGTCTCCTCCTTTATCTAGAGAGCTGAGAGGGTTTAGGCACGCGCTGGCGTCGTGTGGGTTGGTATTTCACTTATTTAAAAATAATAGGTAGGTATGCATTGTTTGCATACGAGATACCTTCAGACCAAAAATGACCAAGATCTTAATTAGTTATTGCCTAATGTAACCTACCTATTTATTATTTGGGTGTCTCTCCCTCTGTGGTACAGCAATAGTGCTAATTAAACTCACTGCTTTGTATTTTTTATATATGTGTGTTGTATTGTGAATAATATAATAATATTAACATAAAATTTTCACACATTCCCACAGTGCCATCTAGTCCCAAATTAAGCAATTATATATTTGCTTGTTATGTATGGGTACTAAACAACTTTTTTTTCGTAAATACATACATAATATAGATAAATTACACCCAGACACACAACAAACAATCATGTTCATCACACAAAGATTTGTCCTGGGTGAGAATCGAACCCACCACGACCTCCACTTAGCAGTCAGGGTCACTAACCACTACGTCAACAGGCCAGTCAACGACCATTTTATAAAATAAAATATATTTTATAATAATAATAATATATATTATAATTATGCTTTTTAATGTATTTTAAAAAACAAGAAGGTCTTTTATCTGGCAGTCCTGATCTGAAACAATTCCGTTCAACATTAAAGTAGGTAGGTGGGTTGTGGTAACTATCGCGTGAGTCGTGTCGTGTCGTCGAGATCGATATCGAACGTGCGGGCAGCGACCCCACTTTGTTTCATGGTTTAAGAGTAGATGAACTTAGTGCATAATATTAAACCTTCGACCATGGAACGGGCTGTATTAAATTATGATCAAATTTTACACTCTGTTACACCATGTCTCTTGATTACCACTCGCTACAACTTCCTAGTCTCCAATTAACTTTGTTTCGTCAGATGAACCTGATTTCATAAAACTAGAAGAGTAAAATAGTTCTTAAAACAACACATTTTAGTATTTCGTAAAATGGTTATTTTATTTATATTACTTACATACAGGATGTACCTACTTATAAATAATCATCGAAATATTAATAATATCTATGTCAGTGTCCAATTAATGGGCAATATTATAAAAAGTTTTATTTACGAAACTCTTATCGCCTTAGTTAAAATAGGTTACCAATGTACATTACCAGTCATATTCATTAAACCGCAAAGAAATATTAAACTCTATTGATAAGCGATATCTCTACGGCTATTACGTAGGCAGGTATGCCAAATGCCATTGGCTATACTTAGGTTGGTACATGCTGATGCAAACTCAGATTTACTGAAACTGAACTGCATAACAAAATTGTTTTACCTACGTAGGAACTGTAATAATTATTGTTCTTAAAATTTTAAATTCTTTATTCTTTCTTATTCTTTTAAAAAGACAACGCCCGCACTAGGGAATAAGCCCTGTGTCGCGGGGAGCTTTACAAACATGAAACTAACGGACACAAAGTACACCCAGACTAGAAACAAATATCTATGAATCACACAAATATTTGTCTCGTGTGGGAATCGAACCCACGTCACCCAGCACGGCGATGTAGTGGCGAGGCGACCACCTTAACCACTGCGCCACGGTGACAGTCAAAAAATTGAAATGTATCACTGGATGAAGTAAGTAAGTATGTATGGAAAAATGTAAGACAAGTATTTAATCAACACCATAATATATAAGTAGGTATATAGTTGAACAAACAATATTTTATATTATATTCGGATCGACACGTTCCATCCGAACAATGTTTCGATTTTTTTGTAGAAGTATGAACTAAAATATAACGAAACAATGGGACCAAAATAGTTTAAAATTTTAATTAAAACATGTCGTAGAGTGAATTGTGTTGGCGAAAGGCTCCGATGTAACCAGTGACCTGTATCTCGAGATCTAGGTCAAACAGACCATCGCACATATTGTTAAGTTTACGAACGTATTCACCTACCGCACTATACGATACGAATTGATTGATTTCGTTTACTGTCAATCAAAGATTCATAGATCTATACGAGCATGGAGACAGAAAAGTGTAGGTACTTGCATTGTACATATCAAATACTTAGTTGGCCCACGTCATAGCGCCGCGCCGGTATCAGCCAAACCATTACCTTACTGATGCTATAAGGCTATAACCAATGTATGACGTCTAAAATAATTCAATAACGCATTGCTTAAAAGAATAAATTTAGCTTATTGAGTTATTTTATTATTGACTGATCCAATTTTTCATCAATATTTTGTTAGCAAATGTAGGATCTACTTTTTTTACTCAAAACACAGATAAAAAGACCGTCAAACAATTTAATTTATATGTTTTCCTACATTACTCGTAGCAAATTCTCAAACAAATACCTAATTTTATAAAATATTTTTTTTTTTTACCACTTTCACACAGCGCCATCTAGTCCCAAAGTAAGCAATTATATTTGCTTGTGTTATGGGTATTAAACAACTGATATACTACTTAAATACATTTTTTTTGTAAATACATACATATTATAGATAAATTACACCCAGACACAGAACAAACCTTTATGCTTATCACACAAAGATTTGTCCTGGGTGGGGATCGAACCCACGACCTCCGGCTTAGCAGTCAGGGTCACTAACCACTAGACCAACAGGCAAGAAAAAATTGTTTTTTAATATTTTACGTAATCTTTTGCATTAAGTATTTTTAGAATAGGTACCTAAGTATTATTTTTTAATTATTTGTGAATGATACCTACCTACTGTGTATTTTATTATCGCGGCGCTTACACGCACGAGGTCAGTTGTTTTATATAGAACACGTCAACAAAAGCTAACCTAGCCAATTATCTCGTTTTAACTAAATAAACAACAGAAATGTAGATTAATAATATTGTTTTACAGATGATAACTAATAACAGAACATACGCAAGCAATACATGTGATAAATATACGCAATATTTATAAAGTACGTGTTTATTCTCTCATTTTGATAAATTTCTATGAATTGTTTTAGTACCAAACTAGTCCTACCTTTATAGTTATTTAAAATTTAAATATTATATAAGAAAGGCGAATCAAACAATAAATTTATGATTTGTGATTGATTCAGGGTCAAGTTGATCCCAAGATGCCGAGTTTTCAAGAGCGAGATGACAAATAAATCACCTGGACGAGCTCAAAGAGAAAATGTTTGACGGTTCATAATTTCTTTATAAAATATATCCACAGGACCTACTGGTTTGTATTCATCGTATATGGGTAATCATCGCTAAACAGCTTATTACACTATGTTACACGATATTCGGGGTCCCTTAAAGACACCTCCTGAACACTATGTTGTGTAAAATCACTACACGGTGTTCAGGTTTGTCTAAAAATTTTAGTCTCTTCCACATGTATAAACCTACCAGAGGAAGCTTCACGTTTATAAACCGGAACAATTATAACTTCTTGATTCGTCCGGAAATCGAACATCCTCATAACGTGCGTAGTAAATAACGAAGTGGCCACGTAAAGAATTAATAAATTAATTAACTTCTTTTTTTTTAATCTTAAAATAATATTTGTATGCCTATGGGTATAATGTAGCGCTCACTTTTTTTAATAACGCAAGATCTGTAAATTTAACCTAACTACATTGACAAATAAATATTTCTGTTTCTGTTTCAAAGAACAAATGTAGTACCTAAGTAGGTACTCTTTGTGTTTAAAATCTCGCTTTTGTCGCTGAAAGGGTAGGCAGAGATCAGCAGAGATACAATACACTTGACAGATGTAGATACACAGTTACACACATAGGTAGGTACCTTACCTACATTTCGCCGTCATTGTTATTTAAAGCCTTTAAATTTATTGTAGGCCGATCCTTATTGTCATTCAGCGGGCATGATTTCAGAGTATCACACTGGCAGAGGTTGACAGTGTGAGCAGATAATTCTCGACACAAAATGGTGTAATTTATCTTATAAATTGGACTTATCTACATATATATTATATTTCTGCATTCAATGCAATAAAACTACGTGTTACTTCTCATAGTATAAATCAAAGTGGCTTTTCGCATCCGTTTGTCTGCCTGTATACCTATCCGCTAATCCTCACCAAACATGAAACACTCAACAGATTTTGAAGCGGTTTTCACCAACTTAAATTAATATTAATGGTTTTATATTTTACCGACATACTAAGCAGGTGAAGCCGCGGGCAAAAGTTTGTACAAAATAACATTTAAAAATATATTTTAGGTATTACCTGGCTTGTGTACTGAAAATCTCAAATGTTTTACTTATATCGACTACATAGGTACTTAATGTGATTATGATTATTGGCTCCTGAGATTTTCTCTAGTCTTTTATTTATATATTTTATATACCTACTAGCTGACTCGGTGAACTTCGTACAGCCATATTTTATTTTCCGTGAATATTTTCAATAATCCTAAAAGACGTGTTTTCTACGTGACGTGGCTTCATACAGAATCAAATAAAGTTCTCTGTGCACAAAATCTTTCGTTTACAATACGTCCATGAACGGTAATCGAATATAATGTCAATATTGTAGTCTTTGATGTCAATTTATCCATACCAAAGATAATATAACCACTAAGTTTTACTCCATACCAAGGGATGCATGGGATATTTTTTTAGATCCGCGTATGCAGATGATATTTGAAGGCTCACATCTGCGGATACGGATGCTAATCTTAACATATTTTATTAGAACTAACTTCCGCAAACAATTTACCTATTAGAAACCGGTTTTGCCAGGACAAATTGTAGGTACCTAGGTAAGTATTTGAGTGTGTCTTCTCTAGATAGAGGAGAGGAGACCCGAGCCTAGCAGTGGGATTTAATGGGTTGATGATGATGATTATATCTAAGAATTGTCATTGTCATGTTCTATTTTGAAATTTGTATAATTATGGAAATTTTAAAACCCAAAATTTTAAATTTTGCGCTAAATTTTTTGTACCTATGTTTTCTCACATACAAATCTATGCAACAAAAAAAGAATTTGCCAAATCAGTCGAGCCGTTCTCACGTGAATCCATCACATACTTTTTGGCTATCCATTTTTATTTATATAGATGTTTTACTTTGTCAATATTTTTTTTCTACTAGGTGTTGATGTTGTGAAGCCCATGAGTGTTCATTATGCATTACACATGAGTACATGACGCATACGGTCAGTCACAAGCTGCAATCAAGTACATCGACAATGGGGCAAGGTTAATCTAGTATAAAAATAACATAACTAAAATGCATAGAGATCTGATAGTAAAATTTTAACTGATACAATTAAATACATACTATATTAGGTACGGAAAACGCACATAAAATTTTTGGCCCTAGTTTAAAATACGCAGAAAAAAAAATGCTAGCATTATGATTTACTAATTTGATAACTGGGGAAATGTTCGGTCTATTTTCTGCGAGCATAATAAAATAGATTGAAATGATTTCGATAAAATCGTGAGTGGAATCTAGATACAGGGTGTCTCTTGTTTCCAGCCAGGCAGCGTCGCCGTCACTGACGCGACGACGACGCACGCTTGTAGTTTCTGGATCATTAGCAGCATGGAGTAACGTAGCCGAATGGGTAATTATTAAAATTTGACGAGGCCCCTTTTTATCCGAATGTGGTGAAGTCCAAAAGGAGTGTTTTTTCATATAAATATTGAAGTAGGTACCCCATACGGCCCATACGGTGGGGGCGGGCAGTAGCTTCGTTCCTGCGTGGGATAAAGGAATATTCATATATGGTACATAGGTACATTATTTTTACTCATGTCACAGAATAGGGTACTCCCTAATATCTGTACTCATGTTCTTATTAGAAAACGAATAGGGTTGTCCTCTACCTACAATTTGATTTTATCTATCACCCACTTTATTAAGGATGGCAGATTGGCAGCATCATTTTTTTCCTAACTCCGCCTAAATTGTTGCACATTATTGGTCCCGAGATGCCAAAAAGGTGTATTAGGTGCCTATATCTACATATTTAATAGATACATTGCCCGTGTGCCGACAATTTCCATACTAGACAATCTTCAGCATGTGAAATTGTAATGTTAATTAGGTACGCCATTGCCGCTAGAACAACATGTGTGCGATCTCTATAAGTACTTTTGTAAACACAGTCTCGTTTCTCTTATCAGGTTTTTAATATGAACCAAAACAAAGCTGTCTAATTGGAACAAATGGTAGGTGCACGAGTTACATTGAAACATCACTTCTCGATAAATCACATAAATCACGTCTAAAGCTTTGTGGAGAAGACCTTCGCTATGTTGATATCAGATATACTATGTAATGTTCATTTACAACTGGCTAAATATAATGTGTATCACAATAGCAGTGTCGTGGTCAAGGAAGACTCAAGAGCGTTAGTGACGCGAGATGCGGTCACGCGCATGTTTTGTATATTTATAGCTTGCTGAGCCAACTGAATCGGTCCCTTCGACCAGTGAACTTCAAAGTCGAACTGAAGTTCAAAGCATAATAGCTAACACTGCAAAAAGATCAGTAGGTAACTTTCTATTAGTTTATTTTTAGACTTTGCTTTTTATGAACATTCACTGTATACTGAGCAGGGGTATGTGTTGCCGTTGCCGACCAAGATAGGTATGCTAAAATTGGCGAGCGAGATCTCTTTAAGATATAGGTGAGTGTACAGTTGTACACGTACATACGTATCTATCTAATAAAATATTATATTATAAAGGTAAGGTATAGGTATATACGCCTACGTAAAAGTATTTTTCCGCCTGTCTGTTATGTACGTACAGGAAGAAGCAATATTTTGTTAAAAGTCAATATTTTCAGACCATGAAAAAATGATCGCCTACTCTCATTTCAAGATGTGTAACTTATTTAAGTTTACAATTATTTTACTTTACTTTATTTGGGAAACAAACAGATACATTCGTGGTTATTAAATATGACACTTAAAATTAACTTAATCCAAGACAGTTTCCTCAAATTACTTTAGACAAATATAAACTTATACAAAATACACACACAAACATAATATTTTTTTTATTATTATGCATTATTCCTCTGAAATAAACCGATAATTTTTTTTCTTTTACTGTAACTTGTAATAAAACATAAAACCACTGTTTTTGGTAGATACATGTTATGGTAGATATCTTTATATTTTTTGACCAAGACTCAATATCGTTTTAGTCTACTATTTTGCTAGTCAGCAAAGTAATCATAGAACTCATTTAATATTAATGTGTTATGCAGGTAAAGAAAGTTTCGGGGTCAACTTCGATGGTCACTAATCGATATTCATGTTCTGTGGCGGAAATTAAGTGGGGTCTATGTCCAGCTGTGAATATGATGATGATGATGATGTAGGTATTCGATTTACATAACTTCGTATCTATTTATAGTATGCCTTCTTTTATAACATCTAAGTAGCACCTTTAGACCTATCTATGTACGATTTTGACTACTTGACCAAGACCTGTCTTCTGATAGAACTCGTTCTTTAACTTTATGTATGAACTCGATTTTAAACTCAAAACAAGTGCAAAAACTAGAGGTTGAGTTAACAATGAAATAATGATTCCGATCGGAAAATATTAACTAAGTGGGTAGGAATCCCTTCACAAAATATAACATATCCTCAGCACCTGAAGCAAAGTTTTGTAAAACCCTCGTAGAATAACATTTTACCGAAAAAATGAACACTCTATTTCTAAGCAGAACCTTATTATCTCTTTTAACATATTTACCTGCTGTTCACTTACAACCTTCTAACCCGCCTGCATGTTTAATCAGGTCATAAAAAAACTGAATTATTGTCTACGATCGACGATTGATGAGGTCGGTAAGGGGTGTTTGACATTTGATTTACCTAGGTAATGCTTAAAATTGTAACCGTCAGACAGTCTGTATAGGGAATTTTCGGCTAAGACACCAGTTTTTTCAAGAGGCCAAGTTACCCAGCTAAATAAATATTAATTTCTCAAATAAACCTATGACATATCAAAATCAAGTTCTCGAATCATTGTTCATTAAGATAATTTTATTGTTCACTTGTTTCATTATGTAAGATAATTGTTTTATCTGAACCGGCGAGAATGCATCAAAATACTGAGTACTTCCTAGAGTTCATCATACTGTTATGGGCCGGACAGATCAAATCTGTTTTAATAATATTTACAGAAAATTATAATATTAAACTAAATCTTAGGTTTTTTTCAATATTGCGAAATAAGAAATATTTTTTCCGTTAAATCAAAACCACCTCGATAAAATAAGCACCTAACTGCGTGTTTATGTTTTACATTGATTACACAGCCTTGGATCCTGGTCCTTATCACATTGGAGCCTATTACCGTTATCGGCGAATGTGTGGGTAGTAAGTACATTTCTATACACTTCTTACGATGCAAACGTTATATTGAATTACTATGAAGTACAGGCAATACACTTTGGTTCTAATCAAGTGTTAGCTGCCAGTTGCTTAATGAGCTGACCTAGTAAAATGAAATACGAGTAAATACTACAAGTTTACTCATGAGTATTTACCTGCCTTTCATGAAATATTTAAACGTTAAAGCTACGAAATCGCTTACCTAGGTACATACCTAGGTAGGTAAGCGATTTCGTAGCTTTAACGTTTAATATATACATATATTAAGTCCATGATATTATGTCACATACACTCACAGATGTATTTACTAAAGTACCTCGGGGTCGACTCAGGTGCACGTACCGCGAAGGTAGTATGTTATGCCATAACTAATTTACATAATCTTAATAGTGCTGGGGTCGAACTAAAGGGATGAAAGATGAAAAAGATTTGCGTAGATATCTGTATTGAGATGAGTATTGAGATATGAGTAATAGGTATGTGTTTTAACATTGTGTTTTAGAACAGTGTTGGGTTTTTCTTTTAAACTCTATGGATCCAATGATTTTATGCAATGTAAACTTAAGCTTTAATTTTGTGTTTATGGATTACTTTTCATTAGACATATTAACGCCAGGTGCTGAATTGTAGCTCTTTACTACGGTAAAACATAGAGGTGTGATAGGGTTATCTAAAACATTGTTATTTACATATTATGAGCAATATTAATAAAGTAACTTACCAAGTAGAGCTTGAAATAGACGTGATTTAAATATCCTAATGACTCTCTCGATAGCAAGGCGTAGTTGTCGGTCCTGCGGCTTTACCAGTTTGCTGTGGTAGTCTTCCAGCAGTTCTAAAGCTCGGTGGGCCTCTGTTATATCAACGTAAACAACAAATCAATATAGGTCTCATAGGTACTCTTCTTCAGTGTAATGAGTTTGTAACTGGGTCATGTTTACCTCTTATTTTCATAATTACTGTCAAGGTTCCTGGGTTAACACGAAGAGAAAATATCGCTACCAATGATTATGTTAAAGATTTTTAATTTTGTATAGAAATAAATGGTTGATTTTATTACAGAAGCTAAATCAGACAATAGAACTAGTGCCTTTAGGTGCTCGACCTACTTTATAACAACGAAGTAGTGTTTTTATGACTTAATTGCATTATAGAAAAAGATTCAGTGCAGGATTTATAGTTTTAACTTATGTAAAAAATATGCGTTCGTACAGCGCACTAATTTATGGCGCAAAATGTAGACCAGGTGCCTGGCAACCCTCTACTATCGATACGAATAACAGAGGGGTGCTGTGGTGAACGCAGCGAGCCCTTTGTGCAAATTAAATAAAAACTCAATGACAGCACGAACTAAACACAATCACTATAGACAATAAACGTCGATATTGAATATCGAAATTCACCTTGCTTACGAACTGGCATCACGGCACCACCCCCTCACGATATTTTAGAAACTAATACACTTGAGACAAAATGAAACGGAAATTATATTTCACAGCGACAATATGATGACTCTGATCATTTTAAACAATTATAATCACAGCTAAGATCATTTTCGAACGGCACATATTGTCGCACAACGAAAACATTTAGAAGATAAGGTACGAAATGAAGCGCGGTAGTGATGCCGCTTATGAGGGCCATCGAATACTGCGCCCGATGGGATTGGTCGATTTTCACAGTGACGTCAGGGGGTGGAAGCATAGACAAAGGAAAATGTAGACAGGGGTTGGAAAAATGTAGGTATTAGGGATGCCACATAGTGCGTTTATGCCCGTTTCTCATTGATTATATTTGTGGTAATACCTAAATAGTTACCAAGCAATAATTATGGCGAGTCAGGATCTAGTTAGGTACCTACCTAATTTATTAAAATTAAATAGGGGCTCATAATTGTTTTTTTTCTGTAGATATCTAATTGAATTTAAACCATTTGGTACAATCAGCAACAAAAGTAACTGCTATACCGTAGCATACATAAATTACTTATTACGACTATAGTGCCAGGACTGAATTAAAGATGATAATTCAATTCTGGCACTAAGTACTCTTGTTAGGTATGTAGTGTAAGTGTGCTACGCCTACGAGTGCTACGACATACATGCGTTTCGTAATTATGGATACATTGAGCTACTTTTGTTGCTGACTGTACCTACGTTTTTAACTCAGTCACCAGCTGGAGACTTACTCAACCAGAGTAAGGAATAGAAATGATAGATTATTATTCGGTACCTACCTAATTAGGTACGAGTTAAAACTGTTGCACACTTCAATTATAGGAGTAATTTATTATTCTTTTGCTTTAGGAATACCTACTTAGGTATACTTAAATTTTTCAGAGGCTATTCGATGCTATTCATGGTATTATTAAATAATAAATAGACGAGTAAATACCTACTTTATTTATATTTATCTAGGTCTGAGACCTAGATAACTTTAGTTGCTTTGAAACAAAATTGTGACTCTTGTCTTGAACATAAAATAAGTGCTTAGTAATTTTAGGTAGAAATGTAGGCTCATCATTCACCTAACCCCGTCACCCAAGGCTTAAACTTTATTATTATTTTATTTTCTCGAGCTCCAATAATTATTTTTTATCAACAAAGCAATAGGTAGGTATCTCAAAATCCATGAATCCATATTAATTGAAGGAAAAATGTTATTTTTATCAATAAACACTTAGAGCATTAAACCAACTTAAACCTTTATAAAATTTATATGTAAGTGTAAATAAAATGAAAATTATAGGAGCGACGACGACGGCGACCTAGCTAAACGATAAGTTTACGTTTTGTTATAGCTGTTAATGCATACACTCATATTGATAATAATTGTTGTAATATTATCTTGTTATAATTCATTAAAATGGCATTTAATACGCATATCTATAAAAATACCAATAATTAGAACCACAGCGATGTCTTTTTTAAAAAGTAAAGTTTATATTTCAAACTGAACCTAATGTTAAACAAAACGTATAATGAATTTTTGACAAATCGTCTGACCTTGAGCGCCCTGCGCAACATTCGTGAATCCAACCGAGCAAGATTATTGTTCTGTCGAGCCAGTCTCGATATATCTATCTACTGTGTGTACGTAGATATTTATTAGATAAGTAGTAGTGTAGTTCAAAATCTGTGTGTGTGGGGCGCGAAGATGCCTCTATTTAGTAAAAAAGATTTCGGGCGAAAGTCCAAAAAAGATGCCCGAGAATCGGAAAAACAACCATCAATCGAAGACAAATACACTGTAAAAGATCTGCTGGGGACAGGAGCATTTTCCGAGGTACGTTTGATAGAGAGCAAAGAAAATGGGCAGCTATTCGCATGTAAAATTATCGACAAGAAGGCACTTAAAGGCAAAGAAGATTCATTAGAAAATGAAATTCGAGTCCTGAAAAGGTTCAGCGAACAAGCAAAAGTTGAGGGCGGAGAGAAGAAGATGTTTTCTCACCCGAACATCGTCCAGCTGCTGGAGACATATGAGGATAAAAATAAAGTGTATCTCGTGATGGAATTGGTAACAGGTGGTGAATTGTTTGACAGAATAGTTGAAAAAGGTTCATATACCGAAAAAGATGCGTCCAATCTAATAAGACAAGTTTTGGAAGCTGTAGATTACATGCACTCACAGGGTGTAGTGCATAGAGATTTAAAACCAGAAAATCTGCTTTATTATAGTGCAGATGAGGATAGCAAGATCATGATTAGTGACTTTGGTTTGTCAAAGATTGAGGACTCTGGTATAATGGCTACTGCTTGTGGTACACCAGGTTATGTTGCACCTGAGGTACTGGCCCAGAAACCCTATGGCAAGGCTGTTGATGTGTGGAGTATAGGTGTGATATCCTACATTCTACTTTGTGGTTATCCACCATTTTATGATGAGAATGATGCCAACTTGTTTGCTCAGATCCTGAAAGGGGACTTTGAATTTGACTCACCTTACTGGGATGATATTAGTGATTCTGCTAAGGATTTCATTCGGCATTTAATGTGTGTTGATGTGGACAAGAGATACACTTGCAAGTAAGTTTTCTTCCAAAATAATTATATTATTAGTAACTACTGAGCTTATTTATTCTTAATTAAAATTGTCAGAAGTGTCAAAACTTATTGCTAGTTAATCCGATTGATAAGATGAAGGTGCAATACAAATTCAAGGACAAAGACCTCATTGTTTTTCAAATATTACTTCTAAGTTTATTTTAATATTATTAACTAATTAATATAAAAAGTAGTCAGTTTATCTTACAGACAAAAGATTAAATAACTTTCAGGTGATTTTTGATAGTAAATCTATAAAGCTAAGGAGTTTGTTTGTTTGGTTGAATGAACTAATCTCAGAAACTACTCCAATTTGAAAATTCTTTTAATGTTGGATAGCTCATTTATCGAGGAAGGTTATATGTGTAACATCATGTAAGACAAATAGGAGCTAAGCAGTGGTCAAACAAAGAACGACAGGAGCGAAGCCCCAGGCACACAACACACAAATACACAAACAGCTAGTAGTTCTTACAAATATTATTACGTTCATTCTGCCACACAAATTAATACCTCTTACTTTTATTTGAAACCTATAATGGCCCATTAGTATTGGATGGTTTATGATGTCACAGAAAGAATGTTAAGTATGTTCAATGATTGGTATCTATTACATACCTGTATATTTTTACACTAAATATCCAAAGGATAGGGATATTCTAATACAAATCATCTGTAAACTGTAATATTATGAAATATGACACAAACAGCAAACACGTGGAATAGAAAAAATGTGGAGCTCAACAGCAGAAAACTATGTTTGACATCTAAATATTTGAATGTGGCAATTATATCATAAATTTTTTAATGTTTATTAGTTCATAAATAAGTCATTTTCAACAAGATATTTTTTATTAGAAATAAAAATTTATCCAAATCCAATATAAGTATCAGATAGAGGCACAGTCATGATAGAGAACCTCAATGAGTGAACTAAGGCAATGCCATTAAATAGCTTATATTTTATTTTACAATTCTTAAAAAATCTTATAACTGAAACTATCCAAAAGTATAGGATAATCCAAAATAATTTAATAAGCGTAAACAAAACCGGTAAAATATTTTTCATATTATTATATCTGTATACACATCCAGATCAGAAATTTCATATCACATCAACATCCTTGGTTTGTAATAATGTTTGTGATTACCTTCTTTTCTTGTTGCCGCAACTCCAGACTGTTTGTCCGTTTTGAATAGAGCCTCCTCCAACAGCGCCTGTTTTTTATTGTTGCTGGCCATTTTTGACCACATTCCACTATGTTTGATGGCATCAACACATTTTTTTTGTTTTCTATTTATTATATAAATCAAGGTCAAGAGGTCAAAAAGAAGGCTGAGGTAACAGTGTTTATAGCATTTTTTTTTCTAAAACATGGTTATAAAATATCTATCTACTGCTATAGTTTATTTATTTAATAAATCAACTTGACTTAAAACAGATACAAATCTGTATGTTTTAGTTGATTGCCTTAGCCATTTTATTAAATGAAGTGGTACATCTAAATAGGTAGAATACAACACAGTAGGAGGCACTACTATGGATCATAGTCAATGTTTTGGATACGGAACCCTAAAAAAGAGGTGATAGTAGAATGTCTGTACGAGCCAATAACAGTCTTATAGCAAAAGAACTTAAATATAAAAAGCATTATATATTTTAGTTGCATGAACATATCCATCGTTACACAATACTAAGGAAATTGCATCTCAAACTATAAAACTGTTTTCTGTAATTAATAAGCGTAATAAAATTTTTAAGTGGTTTGGTGTGACTACATATAACGATAAATGGGCGTCCTAGCCAACAGTGAGATAGCCCAAACAATTCGTGTTTAGTTGCCGACGCGAACGCAGGCACAGCTAGTCATAAATAAAACTGAGTTAGTAACACTTCACATCATGTGCTTCACATATTGACACATTTTGGAGCCCTTGACCACTATTTGATTGATACATAGTCATAATCTTTATTTAATATGACAAGATTGAGCTCCGAGAAGAACTTGGCAAGAAAACTCAGGCCACTCTTTTTAATCATCATTGATAGTAGTTAAAGTTTCATTTGGTTACAGTTCGAAATATAGAATCAAAATACAGAACCAAAACACCATACTAAAATAAATTAAATAAGCTTTGGATATTTAAAAAAAAACTACAATTATCACGGAACTTGGCGTTATATACCTCAAAGGCAATGCATCCATATATGTAGCATACATTCTGTTCGTCTGGTGTTCATTATTATCATCATTTCAACCCATAAACGTCCCGCTTCTGTACACGGGTCTACTCCAAATATTGTGAAGGGAATTTAGCCTTCTATACCACGCTGGCCAGACGGTATAGTATAGGTATAGGGTTTGTTTCGAATTTTCCTTTTCTCGCAGTGTTCTTGTCTGCTTATGGTTACTGAGAATGGAGTGAGAAATGGAGTAGTGACATTATGCATTCTTAATCCGTCGTTACACGGACGATTGGACATCGGGTGTTGCAGACGTCCATAGGCTATATTACCGCTTACCATTAGGTGGGCCATTCGTCTGTTAAGGCGTAACTAGTCGCCAATGACCTTGAGAGTATGGGTGGAGCTTAGCTTATTTCACTGCATATCCCCGCTCCTTTGCCAACTCGCGCACACTATAATACAATGGTCACAGAATAAGCGTAAACGCAGACATGCGCTTCTAGCTCGGCATTTTTACCTACGATTCCGGAATAACAGTTTTAAAATTGGTATTTTATTTCGTATAGAGAGTTTAAAGGACTCGTGTACACAATTATTTGTTTGCCAATATTTTTATGTATTGAGATTTTTTTAATTTCAATGTTTTGCTTTCGGTATTTATGTAAGTACTTACATAGTTTTATTGGTACTTATTTATTATTAGTATCGAAGATAATTATTTTATCTTGTAAATTATAATTAAATAAATAACTATTTTAACTTACTTTTGTATTAAAAAAAATATTTACCTATTTTCATTGATGAATTTAATGTTTTGTTTACAACACTTACTTTGTAATTACGTTATAAACTACTATTATAAATTGTAAACCATTTTATTGGATCATTTGAAATATTTTGTTTGAGAATATAGCTCGCAGAACTGATGGCCGATGGGGCAAAAAGATTACTCCTTCTAAACGGTTAGGAGGAGTAGTCGTCAGAAAATTAAAAAAAAATTATTAAAGTTCATAAATATTTGCACAAAAGGTTTCGGCACACAGCGAGAAAGACGTGACGGCTCTGCGTGACACCTTAGATTTATTTACTCGTCCCGCCGCGCTCGCTGTTTGTGTGTATATTATACCTGTAAGCACTATATTCAATCGATAGTAAAAATGGAGCAACGAGCGACACAGCCTTCCCGTCTGAAGGCTAACGCCTGTCTGCCGCCCGCGCCCGCGCAGAGCACCTTTGAATTTCTAACGTACAGAAATCGTATTATGGCCTATTTTCTTAAGAAAATATTGATCGATTTACATATGCTATGTTCAGATTAAAGTAAATTTTACCACCAATTTATCAGTGTAAAAATAATTTCAAACTATAAAGCCGTTTTAAAGTTTTAGGGATTTTAAGATAAAATATATCTCAACTTAAAATATTTTTTGAGGCAAAAGTATTAGTCGTACGAAAATTTCATATGTTGAAAATGTAGTAGATAGATCAATTATCAAAATATATTTTTTTCAAATTTTTCGAACAAGTAGTTTAGGAGGAGTAGGCTTCAGAAAAAAGCCGTTTTTGGTGCAAAACCGAGGGAAGGCCCTTAAAGCTGTGCTACATGGTTATAAACTTGCCTTCCACAGAGGTGCCTTTGGTGTACCAACCGTGTAGCCGGCTGTTGTAAACCAAATTTCATACAAACTACGCGGATGGCAACCAAGCTCCCACTAAGGTCACTCTGTTGGAACGCTAGTTTAAAACCGTGTAGAACACCTATTAGCCAACGTCATGATACAGCCAGACTCGAAACAAATATTTGTTTCATGTGGGAATCGAACCCACGTCACTATGTGGCGATGTTAGTGGCGAGGCGACGAACTTTACCGCTACCCCACGGTGACAGTCAAGTCAGTATTCTCACATGTATTATGTTAATCTATAGGAAAACATGTTAACCCTGATTGTGAATGCCTTGCAGTCAACACTATTTATACGTACCTATAAAAAATAAAAGAACAATAACGTAACAAGGAAGTCATAACATAACAGTAGTTAATGACCTTGCACTGCAGTTTTTCTTCATATTGAACAGAGCATTTTGCCTGAGTCTAAATAAAGTTATAATAAAAACCATGCTCAATGTAGGGTTCCGCAGCAAAAGAGCGTATCTTTATAGAGCTTACGTTCTTTTGGGAAGCGCAATTACTCAAAAACGGTACATCCGATCATGTTCAAAATAATTTTGGTTAAGTATTTATTAAGCGTTATTTTTTTCAGATTTTTCGGTCTTATGATTTAGGAAATAACGAGGGGGGGGGGACGATGACGACTGCTACTTTGGGAGCAATTATTTCCGAAAATATTCACATAATTAATAAAATTCTTAGAAACCTTAGTGTTAAAAGATCTGTCGAAATATGTGCAATTTGTAAATGTTTGCTGAAAAAATATTTTTTCAGCTTCTGTTATATGTATGGAGCCTAAAAATATTTATCCAGTATATATATTTTTAGGCTCGACTCTATATCTCCGTGGGTGAAGTTTTGATGTAGTATTTTATCGGCAGTCTTAATATGGATACCTACATCAACATTTATTTATTTACCAGCAAATCCGAAAATACAAAATTTTATAATGCGTGTCTAATTTGTGGCTCATCCTATACTGTTAAGGGTCCCGACCTTTATCTGTTTAGACGTCACTCGGCTCTCGTTTTAGACGCATTAATTTTATGTGCTATTTCGGTACTCTTTTAAAAGATTGCAGAGATACTTACCTAACAAAAGCCTTTAAAGTACTCCTAAGTGTAACATTCAAACAATAAAACAGAGTATTGTAGGTAATATTTTTTTTAGGTTGAATACATTTTAATTGACCGACCTCAAGTTTTTTAAATCAGAAATTATATCTGTGATTACTCGTCACATCTGTTGCTCATACAAATTACTTAAATATAGCAAGATACTAAGTAAATATTTACGCCAGACAAATATTTGTCTATGGTGAAATCAGACAGTGTATGCTGCCGCGACCTTTTCAATGTTTTGCCCTTCGGCATCATCAGTAGTAAAATAATAATGTAGAGGTTCAACAAAGCCGTTTTTTTACCATAGGTACTCATTGAAGCGAGTGATGTGAGCTATACTAGGTATTACGTTACTACACAAAATAGACTTAGCAATGCATCAATGCTCCTCGCAGTTCGCTCGCGCATTATAGCACATCTACATAGCATACCTTACCCGCTTCGCTACACCACTTAGCTTTGGTGAAAATAGAAGCAATATCGCAGCTTAACTACACCGTTTCGCAACGTAGCACATCTCTGATGGAATGACAATCTAAGGCGTGTCTGCTACGCTAAAAATTAGTAAAACAAACTAGTCCGACAAAGTAGTTTACATAATTTTGTACGGCTAAAAGTCAACCGGTTACGCCGCCGCACCTCTATTTTACAAGGAAACTTCTTGTCAATTTTCAAGATATATTCGCTGCTGACACGGCTTTTCTGTTTTATCTACAATTCTCTATATACTAAGACTTAGAGTTAAATAATTTATATTAAATATTATAAAGCTGTTGAGTTTGTTTCGTTTAACGCTAGGATCTCAGGAACTACTGGACCGATTTGAAAAAATATTTTAGTGTTGGATATCCCATTTATCGACGAAGGTTATAGGCATAGGCCGGGGGTGAAGTCCCGCGCGTTTTCTAGTACTGACATAATTGTCCAGTTTATTCCACCAAGCTTTAGTTCTGGATTGTTCATAACTTCATATGCTCAATTAATTATATTTCTTTTCAGGCAAGCTTTGGCTCACCCATGGATTTCAGGAAACGCTGCCAGCAACAAGAACATCCATGGTACTGTTTCCGAACAACTCAAGAAGAACTTCGCCAAGTCACGTTGGAAACAGGCTTACCATGCGACGACTGTTATCAGACAAATGCAGAAGATGGCACTGAACAGCAGCGGATCAAGTCGCAGTGCCAATTCTCAGTCCAAGCAATAGCCACGTTGTTTGAATACCCACCTTCCAATTGCCACTGTTACACCTGCCTAGAGAGGTACCTAATAATAGGTTTTAAAAGTCTTGAAAATACTAAGTTGGGACATGATCCTGATATAGCAGCACCATTTGGTGTGATACTTGTTAAATTGGTAGATATATCACATTAATTGGAATTCATTGTCAAAACAGTTGTTAAGAGACGCGTCTGTTTGTCATCGCTATAATTGTGACGCCTCTCACATACATTTTAAAATCAGCGCTTGACAAAATGTACTTGGAGCAGTGCTTATAAAACGTATATTGTAGGCATGTTACATAATGATTAAAAATCAACGAACTGTTTATAAGACATTATGTCTAGTCATTTTATGATTTCTGCTTGCATAAAAATATATACCATTTTAATTGGATTAATAAATTATGAATAATATTGGTAGTTGAAGATAAAAAATATGGAGTCATACTATATTCTTTCAAAATCATATTATCTAAAACTTTTCTGAATTTCAAGACAATTGTCTGCTGTCTATCCTTGATATTTTATATATACCTACATAATATTAATGAAGTCAAATTACTGTCATTCATTTCCACAGTAAAATGACGATATTTAATAAAAATTGAATTAAATCTTAACCAATCATATTATTGCCAATGTTCAATATAAAATTTCAAGCGAAACAAAATAATTAGGTAGGATAATAAAATGTTCTCTTTAAAAGATACTGACTTAATAATAATTACTTAGGTATGGTGATACTGACAAATCACATAATAATAAGGTCTGTTGCAAAATTCATTAGAATTTCAAATTGATAAAGTGAAGAATATTTACATTTAAATGATAATGGTTGGATATGATAAAAGTATATTAGGTATTGAGAAAGTTGAACCGCTGTTTATATAACAAACATCCAATTTGGAAGTATATTGCTATTATATTCATCCTGATTGCAAAAAGGCATAACAAGATAAATGTCAATGTGCAATTTCCAACTTTATGCTAATAAGCACAAGATAGAAGTCGCTGTATCCAATCCAACTTATGTCATCCTACACCTGATTTCTACTAATGGTGCGAATTATGAAAGTGGGGCGACGAGAATATGTATTGTGATTATTCTATTTAACCCTTCAAAGTAGTTGTTTTAAAGTTTGTTAAATGATCACCTATGCTATGCCTAGCGTAAGTTTTGTGATTCTAAAGCTAAGTCCTATATATCCACTGTCATATTCAAATACCTGTTATGTAGTGAATTATTATAACTTACCTATATGCACTGTTGAATTCAATGTTGTCATATTAATACTCTGCGTTAAAAACGATTATATAATAGTGCTGTTATTCGCATGTATCATCTCATATTATTCCCTTCGAATTTTCATAAATAATATTTTGCGTAAGACGATTTATTATTTTCATCGGTAAAAGTGAAAGATCTGTACGCAAGACTGAAATTATAAGTGATAGGTAGTTAATTTTCTGTAAAACTTATATCAGTAACTTCCACAGAGTGTTTATTTGAAGTTTTCATTAAAATCAAAGTTAATTCAGATGTAGATGTCGATAGTTTGTTTTCTAGTGGGATAGAGGCAACTTGAATAGGGTTCTTAAATGATTTGTTGCGGTCTCATTTGTCCATAGCTTTTGTATCATGAAACGTCAGTTTTATATAAAGCAGTGTTTGTATTTCGACTTGCGGTTTTTAAATACAATGTAAGTAAGAGTGTAGGTATCATTTACAAGTTTTATAGAAATTGAATCTCATTTTCCCTCTTATTTCATTTAGCTCTCTTAGAACAATGATCTGAAAATTTTACATTATTATAATTTATGTACGTTCGGAAATTTGCATTATTCTACATTCCTTCTTGGATATCTTTTGGCATTTTGGTACTGTTAAACTTCTTGACATTCCATTTCTTATTTCCATTCAATATTTTTATTGTTTACATTGTACTGTCTGTGTATGTCTCGTTTAAAAGATTTGAACAAACAGTGACGATAGCATTTGTTTTATTATAATTTGACTTAGATACGTTGATGTACTTATGTATTTTACATCAAAATTAGGTACTTAGTAGTTAACTTATTTAGTTTGCGAAGCCTTTACAGCTACTGAATTTATTGAACATTCCAATTAGGGCTTTATAACAATACTGTTTGTTTATGAAGCTACGTGTGTTCACGTGGTTTTTGTGAATACATTGACAACCGACGCAATTGATTTTTGGAAAAGATACGACTAATTTTGTAAACGGATCGTATTATTCTTCCGTCCATACCTTTCACTGGAAACTTTGTTAATGGTGTCGCAACTTATTGGACTAGGATAAATAATCCGTGCCATGGTGTCGCTGAGCCATTATACAATTATAGTAATCACCAATTTTCCATTTCATGTTTATGAAAATTGGCCTAATGAATATTATATGTAAGTCTGATTTCATGCGTGTTGTCTAAAGTTGAACATGAAGTCTACATATTTTCTTAAGTTTATCTTCAGAG
Source organism: Laspeyria flexula (assembly GCA_905147015.1). NCBI lineage: Eukaryota > Metazoa > Arthropoda > Insecta > Lepidoptera > Erebidae > Laspeyria > Laspeyria flexula. The sequence goes on along the minus strand of LR989956.1, from coordinate 9,777,862 downwards.
ATTCTAAACTAACGCGTAATGAATACCATGGCGCGGCTACGATATTTTTGTCTGTTCAATAACGGGTAGTTCCCATATAAATAATTGGTCTATGGAACATGACGTCATATTTTATAGAACAAATTATGGGAATTACCCTCAATAAGTATCGGTAAGGACTCTAGAAGATAAAAGTATTTTAAAATCTGTAAAGGTCTTCCTTTCCAAAAATCCCTTAATTTTACGTTTAGACACATATCTTGAGCCATTAGCTTGTTAATGACTATAACTTGTTTGTAACAATTAGCCAAGGTGGCTACGCGTGATGCGTGAGCTAATCTATGTATGTTAATCGTTAATGCTTTTTAAAATATCATAATAAATCATCGCTTGATTGTTAAGCATTGCACTGCTTTAAAGTTTTTAATAATTATAAGTGTAGTAATGTTCAATAAATAATTGTCTAAATGCGCCTTAATAATCTGTGTAATTTTAGTAGTTCTGTCAGTGCTCCTTGTATTTACTATAGTTTATATAATAAGACTATTATTATAGGTTTTGTCGTTACATTGTTAGAGGAAGGTAGTTTCATTTCCTGTCGATGGAATTATTGATCTTAAGCCAATACATAATTTATGTAACTCTTTCATGTACTTTTTAAATGTTATTGGTATACTATTATTATTATTATTGGTATTAATCTTTATGCCGATTTTATAGTCTTGTATTTTATGATGTGACATTCGGGCAGAGGTCCCAATATAATCAGATATAATATTCGTTAAATTTAATTATATGTAAACAGAGTGGCTCATTTGATACTTACAAAGTGCCATGTTATTTTTATTGTAATGTATTTTTACTACGTATTATATCACATGTGTTGTTGATTTTATTTTTCATTGATTTTTGACTACGCACAATATTTTACGTAAGTAAGAATTAATTTGAATGTTGTTATGCAACTGATAACAGAACGATGTTTTAATAATTTTATTTTGTGAGTCAACATTCTGTTCCTTCAGCACAAACACGATATGATGTTCATCGAAGTCGTTTAGAATTGAGTTATTTGTCGAACGCTAACGTGATCTTGCCATTGTTTTAGTTATGTCCACGTTTTAGCATTATACACAATTTCAAATTTGCTCTCTAGATATTTAATTTTGTTGTTATAGTAGGGGTGGCAACGATGCTAAATGCGGATTTACTTGAGTGCGACAGATAAAGCTAAAGTGGGTTAACAAGATGAAAAGTGTCCATTTCAATAACGAGATTAGGAGGGTCATATACTTGCAAATCAGAACGTTGCCTGGACTCTATAAATGGAAATTACTTTATTTTTAAAATAAAAAATATAGGCAAAAATAACGGTAAAAATATAATTTGCCGATTACCACAAGCCAAATTAACAAAAATCGTTTATTATAGTAAAACATGCGTTAGCGATTGACAGCCATAACACTCATAACCAGGTTTAATTAGTTTATATTTTTGTGTAGGCGCTACCGCTATGATAGACTTACAATAATTATTTTATGGCCATTCCCACCAAACAAAACCACAGATAAATATAGCACTGTTATCAAGACACATTAGAGTACACACACTATCACAATAATATACGCTCAAGAAAAAAATTAGAACCACATGGATATAAGTACCATGTGGTTCTAATTTTTTTCAATTCTGAAAATCTCGCGGTTTGCTCTACCGCTGAAAGGGAACATTTGAAGGGGGCTCGTAGCATTGTGGTACTGAGATATTCGTTACGATCATCGAGGTTAAGCAACACTCGCCAAGGTCAGTCTATGATGGATGACCGGTTGTGGCAATTTCATTCTTGGGCGTCTCCGTGCTTCGGAAGGCACGTAAAGCCGTTGGTCCCGGTTACGTAAGTATGATAAGTCAAGTTTGCCTTATGGGCGACTTGATAAATTCCAACACCAGGGTCAGTCTCAAGCCCACACGATAAGAATTAAGAAGGGAACATTGTAAACATTTTATTCTTCCTATATTCTAAATTTCCAAATCCAATGATCGAGTAAATCCACATTAGAATCGTTGCGTCCCTTACCATTAGTTGAGTTTTCACTGTGCCAAAACCATATCATGATCAGTGATAATGTTGTACATGTAACATTGTAAGAGTTCTTGTTTGTTAGACACTTTTAAACACGTTTTATCCCAATAGGTAGAAGTGATTGCAGTGCTAAGCGAGAAATTCAAGTTCCTTGTCATTCGAATACAATTTATTTTTTTCTTTATTCATTAATGTATGTTTAGTCTAAGAGTAATCTATAACATATTTACTATTTTTCGAAGGTTATTAAACTATGTATATGTTTTAAATGAACATACACGTTTTAGTTTCTATATATATCTAATTAAGCACAATAGTCTAAGGGCTGGGATGTAATCAACAAGTTTGTTAATTTTATGTCTATAAAATCTGTTCTCTTTACATTTTTAGGTTGTGAATATATTTTTGTTTCAAACTTGACGGAAATTTCATCGGGAAGTTGTAATAACTTGTGACTAAGATCTGATTAATGTTGAAAAATCTTGTGATTTAGATTTTATACTTCTTGTTTAAAACAATCAAAATTTATTAGTAGATTCTTAGATGTTAGCTATATTTTCAATGTCATTGTAAATAAAATGCCAACTTGTTGAGACATTTGTTTCATTGTTTATACAACCAATCCAACGACAATCTTTATTATAATTTAAATTATTTATATTACAATATAAATTACGATTATGTCAGATAGTAACGGGAATGTCTACTGGATCTCTTCGCCGAGGAGGGACAGTTGTTTCAGGAACTGCGAAGCGTTAGGTAGGGTTGTCGCACCGTAGATTATCTTTCTGGTTGTACCACTGCTCGCTTGTTGCTGTAATATTATTAGTGTTTAGTAAATTTATACATAAAACGGGTCTATTCTTTTATATATTATGTGTAGAACGAAATGAATGAAAAAACGATAATGCGTTGCAAAAAAAGAAATGAAAGTTATTTCGAAAATAATACGAAAAGATATCCAAAGATTACAATGCAAGCTGTTAACAAGGGAGAATATTGAAATATAAAACAATATTCAAGTATCTAAATTGATTACTGATCTGATTACGTTAGTGCCCTGAGAGAATGTTATAAGTTTATTGCCTATTGTTCTCTACAATGCACTGTGATAAAAAAAAGTATTTGTAGCATTTTGTCAAACATAATCGGTTATGGCAGTTTTTATGGAATGCATTAGATTTATGATTTCGTAACGCCTTCGCATTACGCTGTGTAGACGACTAGTTTCAAAATGTAGGTGGGTAAGTATTTTATATTAACTGAAAATTGAAATTTGATAAAAATGGATCACCGTAAAGAATGTGATGGGTTCATGTGAGAACGGCTCGACTGATTTGGCTAATTCTTTTTTTGTTGTATTTGCTATTGTCGAGGCAAGGCATGTATGTAAGAAATTATACAAAAAATTGAGTGTAAAATTTAAATTTTAAAATCTCCACAAGTATAAAAATTTGAAAATGGAACATTATCACGAATAATAAAATATGGCGGAACGAAGTTCGCAGGGTCAGCTATTAGTTAATATTATAAATGCGAAAGTGAAGAGTAAGATGAATGTTTATTACTTAAATCACGTCAAAATGACGGAAAGGATCTTAATGAAATTTGGCACACAGCGAGATTATAGTCTGGAATAGCAGATGCAGCCTACTTTATTTCCGACATAGCACGCGGACAGAGCCGCCGGCAAAGCTTGTAAAGTGAAATTTGTTTATTGGTACTTAGACAATTATAAACTTAGGTTTCGTGTCGCATCGACTCGATAGTAAAAAAAATAATAAAAATCGCCCGAATTTGAAGATCGATATCCTCAAATGTAGGTGATTTTATTATTTTTACAAATTTCGACACCATCGTTTTCAGAGAAGTAGATTATCACAAAATTCTCGTTCATACGGCGGAGAAGGGCATGATTATCCAAAAGGCTTTATAGTTTAGGGTACTATTACGTGTAGAGAGGCAGAACGAAGCGGTTACCTTGGCGAAGTCCAGAAGGTTGTGATACTCGATGTAGTTCCCGCCGCCGACGACGAAGACGACGGCGTCGGTGGGCGGCGGGTGCTTGGCGGCGCGGGCGCGCGCGGCGGCGTCGGTGCGCGCGGCGCGCGGGTCGTGCCACGCCAGCTCGCCGCCCGCCTCGCCCGCGCCGCTCAGCGCCGCCTCCACCACGCGGCTCACCGGCAGCTTCTGTACATCCGACCACATAACGCTTTACTACATCATAATGCTTCGCTTATACACCGCATTCTAACTTTTACTTGTAAAAAGCTAAAAATAATTTCGAATTGTTTAGCTTACTAAACAATTCGAAATGTTACTAGACAACTGATATACTACATAAATACATTTTTTTTTGTAAATACATACATAATAATTACCTATAGATAAATTACACCCAGACAAAGAACAAACGATCATACTCATCACACAAAGATTTGCTCTGGGTGGGACTCGAACCCACGACCTCCGGCTTAGCAGTCAGGGACACTAACCACTCCGCAAACAAGCCAGTCTCAATTTTATTTTATACAAAAAAAAATTGCAAATATGCCATAGTCAAACAAAAGAGAAAATCTTTCATTAATTTGGCTAATTCAAACAAAATAACAATAAATAAATTGAATTCCATTAGTTTACGACACTTGTTCCTCATTATCATTAAATCATTATCTGCGTAGTGTGTGACTTGCTTGAAACTTAAGGAAATCTAATTTATAATAATATACGACGATTGCCCTATTAACCTCTTTAGATAACATAATGAGTCAATTATAATCTTCCTGTTTTCAAAACGTGGTGCAATTCTATACTCACGTGTTTTTTCACGACTAAGTTTTTGACTCCTTCCATAACGAAGGAAGATCCCTGCGACACCAATTTGGAGAACATAGATACAGTCTTAGTACCACCGCCTTCATATTGACTGGACATTTTCGTGAAACCTCTGCAAAGAGACATTTTAGATAAAAATAATAGATTTTGTTGGCAGATTTACACACCCAGCGTCAATAAAAGTTTTTATTTGCCTGTACTTGGATTAAGTACCTGTATTTCAGACAATTAAAGGAATCAAAGTTTATAGGTCTATAGTTTGTTTGTTTGGTTGAACGCTAAAATCTCAGGAACTACTGGTCTGATTTGAAAAATTCTTTTAGCGTTGAATAGTCCATTTATCGGGGAAGGTTATAGGGTATCTAACATCACGCTACGGTCAATAGGAGCTAAGCAGTGGCCAAATAAATAACGATGGCAGCGAAGCCCCGAGCGACTCTAGTTGCATCATAATTATCTATACCTGAACGAAGTTATAACATTAAACGAATGTAAACCATATGCCCTACTATTTACGTACACAAAAGGTACTTTTAACACATCAATTTAACAGTGAAATGTAACGAGGCCCAAACATATTGTAGGTAATGAATGGGTAATCAAAGATTAGACAATTTCTTTTATTGATAACTAGCTGTTGCCCAGGCCTTCGCTCCCGTGGATAAATTCGGGCACTACTCGGCTCCTATTCCTTGTAGCGTAATGTTATATAGCCTTTCTCAATAATGGCCTATCAAACACTAAAAGATTTTTCAAATCAGTCCAGCCGTTTACGCGTGAGGCCGTAGAAATAGGTATTCATTTTATATAGGTATAGATGTTCAAATCCTTATCAAATAAACAATTAAATTCAAAAATGGAGTTTATTACTTTCTAAGGTGTGACTAATCGATGAATAACGATAGTTTAACAGGTACTACAGTAATTTAGAAGTCGTCGGTATATTATTTCAGACCAATCACTTGGCAATTATTCATAATGTTTGTGAGTGTAAGTGTCCGTTAATTGTATAATATAATATAATAATATAATATTCTACCACATTTACACAGCGCCATCTAGTCCCAAATTAAGCAATTATATTTGCTTGTGTTATGGGTACTAAACAACTGATATACTACTTAAATACATTTTTTTTTGTAAATAGATAAATTACACCCAGACACAGAACAAACCTTTATGCTCATCACACAAAGATTTGTCCTGGGTGGGGATCGAATCCACGACCTACGGTTTAGCAGTCAGGGTCACTAACCACTAGACCAACAGGCCAGTCATGTGTTTAATTTCATCCATGTAGTGAAGGATTAAGAATACATAATGTCAGTACCCCATCTTAACCCGTAGGTGTCGTAAAAGACGACTAAGCGAGAGTAATCTTATGCAGACAACCGCATTGCGAGAAAAGGAAAATTCGAAACCAACTCTATATCAACCCGTCTGGCTAGCGTGATATAGTAGGCTAATTTCCCTCCACATTTAATTGGGAGACCCGTGCCTAGCAGTGGGACGTTTATGGGTTGAAATTATGAGTTGTATCTTTGTAAAGTAACCTATACGTCAGATAGCTTTTTCGCAAGCAGAGCCTTGTCTTTTTTGAAAATCATTTTTTTTAAACTATAGTTATTTTATTCCACTAATCCTCTTAGGGTGCAAGTAGAGTAGTAACAAGTACAACTTAGAGAAAAACTGTTCACTATTTGCTAAATAAAATATATTAACTGCCGTACTCAGAGATGTTACTTGACATTAAAGTTTATTTAGTAAAAACGTGTAATACTTAAGTCTATACACCTAAAGACGATTATTCAATGAAAAAATTGTGTTAATGACAGATTACTGCTAATTGACGTCTGTGAGTGTGGCAGTAAGTAATACTTACTTCCACCTCCTCATATATGCCATGGGGTTAACATCGCAATTGGCGCCGGCTAATGCAGCTTCAAACTTTTTATACTCATCATCAGGTAATTGTGACGTGCAAAGATAGTATATAATAAATAGCCTCATCTTGTCCTCAGCTGTGCCCGCACTAGGATCTGATATCAAGTCCAACACAGCTTTACTTTCAACACTGCTGGTTTTGCTCATTATTTTTTCTTCTAATTCGAAAAATGAGTCCAGACGCCGTGATTTTATTGCGTTTAAGATGGCTGAAAATAAAGATAATATAAATAAATTTTGATGTTGGCGACGCACGTTGGGCTGAAAATCGGCTTTCATAGACTTAGGGATTTTAATTTCTAAGTATCGGTTTTTTTGCCGGATATTGGTTCCATTAGTTGTTACTATATAGAAAAATGATATCTGAGATCATTTGACTCAAAAACAATTAAATTATAATTTTTTTTCTAAAAATTTGTATGGAGATAGGATGAAAAATCCGTTTATATCAAAAACGGCGCAATTAACCGTAATATCCTCGCAGATGGTTATAGTACTAATTATTTATGATTTTTTGACATACTACACATAACGTTAAAAAATGCTGTTTTTTTTTAAAAAATCGTCAAAGTTTTGAAAATTTTCCATGTCTTGTCTAACGTCAAAATTAAGGAGCACAGACTTTTACCAAGCCGTAACACGAGATAGCATGGTGCTTATACCCTCAAAGGATACCTAGAGCAATATCTGATCTAGATACTATACTAGATATTTTAAAAGAACATTATTTAACACTAAGTTTGTCTTAAAACAAATCATTTAATGACAACGTATCCATTCTAGGCATAAGTTAGAATACCAAATAACGATTGTTTCATCAGCAACCCATTAAGTCCCACTGCTGGGCTCGGGTCTCCTCTCCTCTAACTAGAGAGCTGAGAAGGTTCTGCTATATTTACAATAAATTACAGTTTTTTACAATAAATTTACAAATTATACAACTTAAAACTAATTACTAAAAACAAATTAAATAACAAACGTAGGTATATTAAAATAAAACCGTTTAATAATATCAATCCTAATTTTCCTTATCACTCTCGTCGGACTCTAATTCTGAGTCAGAATCCAGATTGGACACATCCAAGAACTCGAATTCAGTTTCCTGAAATTCCTGAAATTGGATTTAATTCAGTTTCAGGAAAGAAGAACTGCTTGTTCTTGGCATCTAACTTCGGTCTTTGTGCACTGAGCACAGGATCCAAAGAAAAAAGTAGCATATTTAAGATATCCTGATTCGAGTCTAATCTGCTTCTTTTTCGTGAATGATGCTCCCGAAACCTCCTAAAATCTTTGTTACGAGCCTCTGAGGCTTCTTCTGATGGAGACCCTTTAGGAGGAGACACGATATCGTTTTTTTCTACTATATCAGCCCCATGTTTCTAAAGTTTATGTACTGTTGACGTCATATAGTACCAGTCGTACAATTCCACGTACTTTTCAGCTGTTTTGCGGGCATAATCTTTACATTTGATTATGTCGAGTTTCTCCCCAGACGTTATTGCTTGAAGAATCACGGCAAATCTTCTTACTAATTCTTCATCCAGTCCGGTAATCGCCGCAGTTTTATCGGGAAACTCAAAAAACTTCCTGGCTGTATTCCGTCATTAGTTGTACCCGAACCTTGTTTAACAATATCAATTAAAATGTTGAGCTCATCTTTGAATTTGCCTTGTATAATCTTTTTTCTGCTCTGTAACAATTCTTTATGCTCATTACTTCTCGCTGCCGACTCTTTGAAGTCAAGCCTGTAAGAAATATGCAATAGACATTCCATACAATTTGTTCGAGCGTGCAAGGATGACAATCTAAAATCGTATGTGTCAGAAGACACGGTCCTCGATGTAACAGCATCCAAATGGTTCATTTGTATTGGTACAAGTACAAGTAACACGATGCATTTGAACTCGCTTTGGAAAGGTACATGCAGACTTCAGCGTCGATCATTGTCATCATTAGTTAGTGATTTACTTGGTTACCATTACTGCACTTTGTGGGTATAAGAACCTTAATTTGATCATCCATTTGATTTTTTTGATCAAATAATTTTATAACAAATATAAAATTAACTGGACGACAATACCAAGTCAAGCATGATTTTGGGTTCGTCCATTTAGTGCTCTCTCCATCCGTTAGTTTTAGTGGCACCAAAGACGTCATGAAAGTGAAAATGAATCATCTTGCTCACACTCCATTTTCTGCTTGTACCTGCTTTTGCTGGAAGCACCGTCAAATCCCCACTTCAACATCAGCTTTAAATGCTTATTTTGCACATCTTCAGAAATACATTGAATGACTTGTTTTAAGACAAACTTAGTGTTAAATAATGTTCTTTAAAAATATGTATGTAGATCAGATATTGCTCTAGGTGTCCTTTGAGGGTATAAGCACCATGCTATCTCGTGTTACGGCTTGTTAAAAGTCTGTACTCCTTAATTTTGACGTTAGAGAAGACATGGAAAAATTTCAAAACTTTGACGATTTTAAAAAAAAAAACGGCATTTTTTACCGTTATATGTAGTATGTCAAAAAATCATAAATAATTAGTACTATAACCATCTGCGAGGATATTACGGTTAATTGCGCCGTTTTTGAAATAAACGGATTTTTCATCCAATCTCCATACAAATTTTTCGAAAAAAAATTATAATTCAATTGTTTTCGAGTCAAATGATCTCAGATATCATTTTTCTATATAGTAACGACTAATGGGACCAATATCCGGCAAAAAAGCCGATACTTAGAAATTGAAATCCCTAAGTCTATGAAAGTCGATTTTCAGCCCACAGTGCGACGGCGGAGTCAACTAGAGCATGTTTTAGTCACGGCGGGTAGACTGGCAGTCTCCATTGAGTTTAGACGGAAGATGCTCAGATGTAAGTAAAAAAATACGTAAAATAGGAATATCAGGCTGTATTTTTTTTCTTATTTTGAAAACATTTTAAAAAACACTTCCTGATGCACGAAAGACCTTGCTCGAATTCGGGCACCCGATGCATTACGATCATTTAAACTTGATCGTTGGTCTGAACCGCCACGGATGTAGCCATAGCTTCAAAGCTATTTGAACCAATATTTGGGTTCAAAAATGGGCTTCAATTATTTATTACACGTGCCTTGAATAAAATTATAATGTTTGTAGCACGAGTTACATCAACCTATTTATAACCCTGCCATTTTTAGATGCTAAGGGGGGGGGGGGAGGGGCGTAAACCTAATACCCGCATCTTATATACGGCCATGCGCACCGCCATTATCAAGAGACAATAACGTTTATATTTATTTTATTACATCGTATGGAAGCTAGCTTACCAGTGGCAATAGTAGTATGCATATCTATAAGTCGTTTCTTCTCCATCAGTTGTGGAAGAGAGTTCACCGCACTTGTTAGTCTTTGGGTATTGTCGCTCACCATGCTTAAAGCTAGATCGCTTTCACCATCCAACCCCATTGAGCTTTTTAGCTTTTTTACTTCAGCTTCTGAGCTCCTAAAACGGACAACATTATAGTGAACAAGCTCGTGCGCCATTTTAAGGGCGACAGGCGTTGGCGATAAGAAAGATAATTCAGAGTCTAACTGCTGGTAAATAACTTGAAACTATAGAGTACATACTCAAGCTGCATGGAGCGCGGTTCTAAGGTCTTCTTGATGCAATAATATGTCATGGGATTGAAAGACACACTTCATTGGTTTATTTAATGGCTATTAGAGCTTAAGATGTTTGCGAATATTATACCTTATGTGCGCCAAAGACAATCACCCCGCAAGACAATACTTCGACAGTCTCTACAGTAGATGGTGCTACATCAAAATAAACTCTAAACCCAAGACGGTTAATTTAAATTCGTATGTCAGCCAACAGCATGATAAGGATATAAAAACCTTATATACATACCTATATTTATCAAGATCTTCTTGTATGGCTTCTGCGACTGTTGGGAACGGACTACCTTTATGTTCCGACCATAGAGGATCTTTAGAGTCAAGATCGCAGATACGCGTTTTGGCTTTTTGACCAGGCACTGGTACTGCTACAATATTTTCTGGTACCACTGCTCTGAGAAAAAGAAAATAACATTTTAAAATAAGGTGTATTTTTTTTATTGTCATGGTCTTCTTCTTCTTATCGTGTGAGCTGAGTCAGACCCTGGTGTTGGAATTTATCAAGTCGCCCAGAAGGCTTTCAACTTGACTTAACGACTACCACATTAAGTGGTAACCGAGACCAACGGGTTTACATGCCTTCCGAAGCACGGAGACGCTCGGGAATGAAATTGCCACAACCAGTCACCCATCATGGACTAACCTTGCTGAGTGTTGCTTAACCTCGATGATCGCAACGAACACATCAGTACCACAATGCTACGAGCGCCTCAATGGTCATATAACTTAATATAATATTATAATGTTCGGGATATTTACCATATCCTGTATTTGCATTGAGTTCCCGATATTTCGGCGCTGTTGCGAAGAAGCGAAAAGAAGTTCTTCCGTGATCATGGCGTTTGCAACAGCGCCGAAATATCAAAAATTCAATACAAATAAAGAACATGGAGTGATGGTGGCTGAATGGATAAGGGACCTGCGTGCAAATCACGCGGTCCGACTTCGATCCCGACCGGCAGTACCAATGTGGATTCCACTTTGTGGAATTTATATGTACTAGTCAAGTGACTTACCATCTGCTAACGGTGAAGGACAACATCGTGAGGAAACCCACATACCCTAGAAGAAATTCTATGAGTATGTCTGATCCACCAACCTGCACTAGGCCAGCGTGAGTGGATTATGGCCTAAACCCTCTCAGCTCTCTAGTTAGAGGAGAGGAGACCCGATCCTAGCAGTGGGATTAAATGGGTTGCTGATGATGAACTGATGAAACAACATGGTAAATATGCCGAACATTATAATATTATTAAGGTGTAATCTAAGTGCCAGTAATTTAAATAATAAATTAAGAATGCAAGCGAAGCTTTTTCCGTATAATATTGTATATCCAGTGAATCAAACACCCCACATGGGCCAACTAGACTCCGTATATCTCACAATAGCTCTACACTTACCGTTGACAAATCGTAGTTCTATTACAATAATGCAGCAATAATATGACTGTGGTAAGTGTCTTACCCCACCTTAAGGTGCATGTTCCGATACACCTCCTCTGTACATTTAACTGGTGTATTGTCTCTGAACATAGACACTTTTTTACATAGAATAATTCATTTTATCACTTTTCTACAATAACTATTCCAACTTTTTGGTCATAACTTGCTTAATTTTTGAGAAAAAAAATCGAGAAGAATTGTGACTATATTTTTTACTCAATAGTGAGATTATCTGATAGTTATTACAATTATTAAAAAGATAATTAAACAAACCTATTTAGTGATAGATCCAGTACATCATGAGCCAAAGCTTGGTATGTCCATGTGTGATGTAACGGTGTTGCCATATCAAGGTTCCTGTCCAACAATATTAACATAGGCCGGGTAAAGCTGAAGGAACCAACTTGACCAGTGTTGCCATGGAAAAGATTATTTCTAGCATCCCATAGATTTTCTCTTAATTTTTTGTCAAGTTTTTTAGCGACCATTTCTGCTGCATTGCCTTTACTACTTCTTATAATAGGCACATTACCTGTAATGGAAGGAATCAAATAAGTCTGTTTAAAATGCTATACTCATTATTATTGTAGAATTATCTTCTATCAAATCGACTGTCATGTGTCAGGAGTAACGGTTAAGATGGTCACCTCGGAACTTACATAACCTCATTGAGTGACGTGGGTTCGATTCCAACACGAGACAAATATTTGAGTGATTTCGATTCTGAGTCCGATTCCCAAACTAAACCAATGCTTATAATATGATTTTTTTTTGTAAATACTTAGGTACATAATACATATTATAGAATATTACACTCAGAAACAGAACAAATAATTGTTCTCATCACACAATGATTTGTACTGGGTTGGAATATTTGTACTGGGTTGGAATTGAACCCACAATCTGGCTCAGCAGTCTGAGTCACTTAGAACTGAGCCACAGAGGCTTCAGTAGTAAATTGTTCAAGGGATTATGTGGGGCCTTGTTTATAATTATCATTTGTATAATTTCAGCAAGGAATTTGTTTTGTTTTAACTTGACCTTGCCCAAGCTAATGAACACCTAGTTCTTTGTTCTGCTCGTCAACATTTACAAAGAGCAAGATATTTCAATATTAGCATTTCTACTTGCACAGTAGTTAAACATATCAATGGGTTGGTGAATGTTAAAATTATCTTGAGCCATTGGAAAGAAAACTGTGTCAGTTAAGACCCGGTCAAAATTGAACTAAATAGGACTTCCGAAGTCACCATATTTATCAAAATTTATAACTTACCTAATGTCACAAATACTGAGAATAAGCTTTCAACAATATTGTCCATAATGGCTTCCATTTCTGTGTCCTTTGTATCTCCTCTATTTATAGCTAGAAAAAAAAACATTTATTTATATTAATAAATAAATAAAATTGAAGTGTCTGTTTGTAATATCAAAATAAAAGCTTTTTAGAGTAGTATATGAAAGTATGCAGAGTAAAAAATTTGTCTGTCTGTTTGAGGTGAACTACAAAGTGTCTGATAGTGTGGGCAATGTCAGGTAAATAGCTGCTTAGCCCAATTACCTGGTCTATTTGATAACACATAAATACTTGTGATGCCCTAGGTGTTACAGGGATTCATATGCTATGGTAACTGCTTACCATCAGGCTGTCCATACATCTGTTTGTCATGCTATACAAACAAAATATGTCTTTCACTCACCATAATAAGATAAAGCATCTGACTGCTGATGCTTCATAATGAATAGATCATCTTCTAAGCATATAAAGTTCAAATATTGGTCATATACTTTATGAATGTTTACTGCAGAATTAGACTGTATTGCTGAAGCAGCAAGGTCTTCAAGTTTCTGTCTTGTGATAGGCGATATGAAGTTCAAGTGATATTGGTCGTAGATGCCATTATCCAAATCTTGGCAAATACGGCCAAGGTTCTCCTCTGTAGGTGCACAGAAGTAAACTGCAGGTACTTCCGGTATTGGGTCACGGTCCGAGTGCAGTTGTCTGAAAAATTATGTCTTATTCTTTTACTGCTAAGGTAGGAAATAAGCATGATTCACTTTTCAATCAATGTCATAATAACTATTTAATTTTAATTTTACAATTTCGAAATATCAAAATATGATCTTGTTGTTTGACCATAGGGCTCATTTTAATTTACCACTCATGGATTAAATGAATATCACAGGGGTAAGTTTTTATTTTAAATAGCTGTTGCTCCGCACTTCTCTGGATCACTTTTTGGCCTCAACTTCTATTGGTTGTAATCTGATGTTATATAGCCTTTCTCGATAAATGGGCTATCAAAAACTATAATATTTTTCAAATTGGCCAGATAGTTCCTATGATTAGTGTGTTCCACTAAACAAACAAACTCTTCAGCTTTATAATATTATTATAGATTATAGTTATTATGTTGCTGAGTGTTCTTACCTATATAATAACCTACAGAAAAGTCTTATCTTTAGAACCATTCACAAAACAGTAAGTAATGCATAATTTGAAAATAGTAAAAAGAAAGAAAGAGAAAGAAATAAAGAATGCAAAGCAAATTATTTGTAATTATTAAACTTAAGATTGGTTGATAGAATACTCTTTATTTTACACCACAAATGTAAATTACAGAAGTAAAAGGACTTAACATAAAAGAAAAAGTAGTGACAATGGGTGGTCTAATCTAATAAGAGTGATTTCTTCTAGACCTTTGGATGGACTGAATGATGAAGAAAAAGTAAGGGTACTTAAGAGTTAATTTAATTTAATACAAGAATATTCAATGTATATGTTATTATATGTACCTATATACTTAAAATACCTAGTATATAAATAATGATATAGTAGATATTACAAGTTTATAGTTCTGTAAGCTGTTTATTTGTTTGTTTTGGCTTTTAGTAACAAAGCCCACTAGAAAGAGAAAAAACAGCGATATTAAGTGTAACATTAGGCGGAAATTAGGTGAGGCCTATGTTCAACAGTGGATGTCATTGGGCTGATATGTTGATGATGAAGTGTAACATGTGTTAATGTGGTAAAGCTAGCAGTAGAGACAGACTCTTTTTTGATGATACAAGTCATATTTATTGCAGTTTGAGTTATATAAAATTGATTTGCAATAACATAGCTATGGAAAATTGAATGTTATATTATAATATATAAACTGGAATATATTCATAATGTCAAAAAAATCTAATTTATTCAAAATACATTTTGTTCTCTACATCCACAAATTTATCAGATAGTTTTCTGTTAAATACTGTTGTCATTAATAGGTTTTAGGTTCTCAGTGAATAACGTAAAATATGAACAGAAATGATAGTACATATGATTAAATAAGATAATATCAAGATATAATCACTTACACATGCAGTGTAACGCCGAGCTCTCTAAGTTCTTTGACAGATATAAGTGGAGAAATAACATCTTGTCCTACTCTGTCGTAGATTAACACTTTCCATGTTGGTTCACAAGCCACACTCTTCGTAAGAGCCTGATTTAAATTCAGCATTTGCTTTAAAGCATCTGTAATGTTTAAATACAAATAATAAAACACTATTGTGTTATACGTGTAAGTACCAATAAACGTTAAATAACAATACTTACTGAGTTGACGTTCACGTAAAGTAGACATCGTGGTGTGTTATTTATATAATCCTTTCATTAAATGTCACTTTCTATTGATTTTACTATTAATTAATCGTTATTAAATAAATCTAAGCATATTTTCTTGGGGAGTATATTTAACGATATGTCAAATTTGACATTTTGTACATCGACACGTCGGCCGCACAGACTTCACATATGTTTTGGTTACGTTCAGAAATAGGAAAATTTCCAAAACAATAAACTAACAAACTACTAACTAACTAAAAAAATTAACAATTATTTACCATATTTTTTCTTCGGATAACAAACCTATTTTTAAATCTGTTTTTATTATAGGTATTAATTATATAAAAATTTACAATTTCAAAATCAGATCTTTAGATAGAGGAGACGAGACCCAAGCCCTTTATTGGTTGCTGATGATGATGATGTACAATGTAGGTAGGTACATACCTATTGGAATTTGGAAATGATTCCTTATAAACATTTCTTTTTTTTAATCTATCGTCTTATAATATACACCTAGTATTGAAATTTGACAAGTTCCGTGAGTTTGGTTTCGTTTGTAATGCATTTTTCTCAATGCATAAGATGAAGTACCCACCACAGAACAATGAAAAAAACCTATCTCTGTTCTGTGGTACCTACCTACATTTTTTGCAGTGTACCTATTGGATAACTTTTAAAACTATAATTGTTAAAATTCCTAATGTAACACCTCTGATTTATTTTCTATTACTATTAACTCCAAAATATATTCTTTATTAATTATTTTGATTAATAATAAACAATAAAGGAGGTCACAGTTCTAGATGAACCCAAACGTAATGAAAATAAAATTAAAAAACCGGATAACAGCTTGTCGGACCATGCTCAATGTAGGGTTCCACTCCGTATCTTCATAGCACTAACGACCTTTTGTTGAGAACCGTAGTTTTTCGGCAATAACTCAAAAACTGTAGTAGATAGTAAATAATTTTAGTTGGAACTGTTTAAATAGCGTTAACTTTGTAATTTTTTCAAATTAAAGGTTTTACGGTTTAGAAAATAGAGTGTGTACCTAATATAAAGTATAATGTGTCCCCCACACAATTTATGCTACTTTGGGAGTGATTATTACCGAAAACCTTAACATACATGTGACATACGGACGGACGGATGAATTTTTTGTAAACGAAACCCAGAAGAATCATATTTTGACAAAAAAAAAATATTTTTGTTATCTTTTAAAAGATATGAAAACAAAAATGTATCCTAAAAATGATGAGAGTAGCAAATATTATTTTATTTTATTCTGACAACAAACAAAGACAAACAAAAACAATAAATATTAGCTATGTTATTATTATAAAATTTATAACGTAGTCTGATTGATATGAACACAAACACATCTATGTTGACGTCCCAGAGTGTCACAGGAACACGATTTTTGTTACATGTGTTTTTATTTAAAAAAATGATAGTTTCTAGTCATTCTGTGCAACTCCGACTTTGATACGACTTCTGGTTTTTTTTATAAAAAATATCAAAGTTTCGTAATATCGGTTTAATGAAAAACGAAAAAAAAAATTATTAAATAACTAAACTATATATACCAGTTTCTATTAATTATATGAATTGTTCGTACACTAACCTACCATTTCACCAATTTCTATTTATTTGCTATGAATGGGGCGAAATATATGATTTTTTTTATAGTTTTTCGTTTTTATTTTTTTATTCAACTATAACACCGTATTAGTTCCTGATTCATACATCAAACGATTGTTTATACTTTATTCTACATAACCCTTTAAAACGACAGCCTAATGCCTTGTTATATGGAATTAATTAGAGTTATGTTAAGTATAACTTTCGTCAGGCATTTTACTCAAAAACTACTCAATGTATATAAATTTGGAGAATAATTCGATAACCCCTTATTACCAGGGATTGCAACCGGTGGCATTTTAAATCCGGCCGGATCCGGTCTGGATTCCCATCGATCCGGCCGAATCCGGTCTGAGATTGATCAAATTAGGATGATTTTCACTTTTCGGTTCAAAATGAACAGTTAGTAAGTTAATCAAGTGTCATTGTAGGTACTTATGATAGGTAGTTTATAAAAAAATAAAACATACGAGTATAATAAATATATAAAATCCAAAAAAAAATTTTGTATTGCTAGCAACGGATCCGGTATATTGGCCCCGGATCCGGTAAACGTTAATTGATGCCGAAACCGCTGAATTACCGGATCCGGGTTTCCAGATTGCAATCCCTACTTATTACAAAATATGGACGACGTTTTAGTGTCAAAGTTGTCAATTTAAACCTGGTTTAATGCTTAGTCCGTATTTTGTAATAAGGGGGCACTCCATACATGTAATAGTAGCTGAAAAATCTTTTTTCACTTCAGTAGCTCAAACATGTAGGTTTTGCTGCCTGAAATCAGTGAGGAAAATGCGATTTTGCTCACTGAGTGAGTCAAAGTAACTTTTTAATTTTTTTTATTCAGAAAGCCGCGAATATCTTATTCAGCCTTGGGTTTAATCATACAATTCGAAACATTCGCACTCTATCTCTTTCCCACCATTAGAAGAGAGAGAGAGAGAGACAAAGACCAGCCCTTTGGAAGTTCCGATTTTGAATACGACCTCAGAGACAAACACGTTCGGAATTTCGTACTAACTAAAGAAATTTTGCAAAAAGATAATTAATTATGTCTTTAATGTAATTTATTGATTTTTTAACTTATTATTGTATTTCAACGAAAATAAGTATTTACTGCAAATAAAACTGATATTTAACCTGTAAATATTTATTTCTAGTAAATGTTACGTAATATATTTTATAACATTTTTGCTCGTAAAGGGTCTCTTATTTCACCAATTTCAGTGTTGTAATGTATCTCATTACGCACTAGTGCGGTAATGTAAAGTAAATTGCACGGCTTCTCATGCTCACATACTAATAATCAAGGGGCTCCGTCTAAAACGAACGATACTTTTTAAAATCTTAGCAAAGAGTTTCTATGTCAGAAAAAAGGTCAACATTTTATGAATAAAATTAATTATTTTTTTTATTTATTTTTTTACCCCGACGGTGGTAAACAGACGTTTTGGTAGATAAAATAATTATGATATAATTATATAAAATAACATTTAATTCTTTAATTTAATTAGATAGATAGATAGATAGATCTTTATTTGCTTAAACATGACGTGTGTACATACAATTGCATGCAAGATGTTATATTAATTAGAGCTGACATGTTTGTCATTATACAATGGCGTGCAAATATTATAAGGCAGGTAGTAGTAGTCATTAATTTAAATAATTATATAAATCAAAATTACATAACATTAGCAAAATTAGAAATAACATTATGTCAAATATTAATAATAATAGCAGTATACTAATTATGAATTACAATAATAATTTGTCCTCTAGAAATTCAGTAATGTTATAATATGCTTATCAATTAGTAGTGATTTAACTTTATTTTTGAAAGCCACACTTGTTAATTCTTTCCAATCCTTAATTAATTTAGACCATAAATTACAACCATTTATCTGTACTAAAACACAAAAATATTAATTTACTTTATTAGTAATACTGGCTGTTTTTGGTTTTTTTGCCTTAAAAAAAAAGCGCTGATGCGCGCGCATCGATAATTTGTGACAAGTAAAATTAATTCCGCGCGCTATTTCTTTTCGCTGTATTTGTTTTTTTCTAAGAAAGTCCGAATTTTATTTATTTCCTCGCAAATATGTTATAAAACGTCGTATGACATTCGTGCGCTTTGATAATTACAGCCTCTGCTTTCTTGTAGCCCTCGCCTGCGGCTCGGGCTAGCAATATCGCCTCGGCTGTAATTATCAACTTACCGCACTTATATCATAATGTACTATTGAATAATAAAATATCATGGGTGCTATTTTCGAACACGCCTTAATTTAAATAAAATTTTACTTTTAACTTTTAAACTGTCCCATTTTATTGAATTGGTACCTCTACCTACAATTTTAATTATTTTAATTCACAATAAATAGTTATTTAATATATTATTATTATTATTTTAATCTATTCCTGTTTATTATTTTTCTCCAAAAGTGTTCTCGCTGCTGAAGTGAAAAGTTTTGTGTGTTACACGAGAGCAAAGTTTTTTGCATCTCGTGCCTTTGAATCCCTCGCCACACTCAGGATTCAACTTTAGAATCACTCGCTACGCTCGTGATTCAATCATTGAATCCTTCGCTTGCTCAGGATTCAAAATCAGCACTCGCAGCAAAAAACGACTTTGCTCTCTTGTTGCACAAATCGACGGCCCCTACGTAATTCATCGAAACTCAAAAAACACGTTTTTTTTTATTAATGAAATGATATTCTCTAATACGTATTTATACATACCACTAAAGAAAAAATCTTAAATATTACCTTAAAGCAGAAAATTTAATCGTAAATCATCGAAAATAACTAAAGTTTCCGGCGTAGGTAATCGAATGTTGTGATTCGTCGAAATACGTCGGAGTGAACTACGCGCGAGCGAGACGAAACTAACACTTTCAAGAATTTACGCGGCGTGAGCGCCAGTTACGGCGGCGGGCCGCTGGGAGACGTCGCGCTATAGTTTTATTTTTATTGAGAAATATTTCTAATATTGTAAATTACGGCGCAAATACATAGTAAAACATGGTAACTGCCAGTTTCGATTTTTTGATTCGACGTTGTTATTAAATGGTAAGTCTCTGTCGAATTGCTTAGTTTCATTTTTTTACGCTGGTCTTTTATTTTATAAAGAAAACGAAACTGCCAGTTTCATTTTTTTACTGCGGGTTTAAAATTTTATAGAAAACGTAACTACCAGTTTCATTTTTTTACGGTGGATTTTTAAATTCAGTAATAAAACGAAACTGACAGTTTCAATGATTTACTTCTATTTTTTTATACTTTCGATACAATTTGCCTAAAATGATTGCGTGTAGATTACTATTCTGTCATCATCAGCAACCCATTAATGTCCCACTGTTGGGCTCCAGTCTCCTCTCTTCTATCCAGAGAGCTGAGAGGGTTTTTAGGCCATAATCAACACACGCTGGCCTAATGCGTGTTGGTGGATCAGACACACACTTAGAATTTCTTCTAGTGTAAGTGGGTTTCCTCACGATGTTTTCCTTCACCGTAAGTAGATGGTAAGTCGTATGACTAGTACATATATATTTCAAAAAGTGAAATCCACATTGGTACTGACTAGGATTCGAATTCAGACCGCGTGATTAGCACGCCGGTCACTTATTCATTCGGCCACCATCGTTTTTTAATTTAATTTGCTATTCTGTCAATACCAACCTCTGCCCAGTGCCGGATTTATATTTTTTATGAGTGTAGGCCACTTTATTTCCGCCGCCCTATGTACACACCTTTCTAAAATAATAATTTTCCATTTGTAGTATTAACTAACTGAGCCTTTTAGTTAATGTGTACCGATTAATACCTCATAGTAAAAAAACGTTGTTAGACAAGGCGTGTTCCTTGAAATTCTCTTGATTCATTCATTATTCTTGATTTTAGAGGTTAACTTGAAAATTTCAAGTTATCCTCTGAAATCAAGTGACCGTCCTCTGAAATCTGCCTCCCCCTAAGACGCTGCCACCCCTAGGCCGCGGTCTTTTCGGCCTATTTATAAATCCAGGACTGCCTCTGCCTGTGTCTTGTCAGTTCGGCGATGGAGAATGGAACAACAAAATTAAGTGTAAAAAGTACAAAGAAAAGCATCAGTTGAAGGTCCTTCTAGGCGAAAATATACGACGAAATTAGCGTCAGAAAAGTTTAAATGTGTTTTTTAGGATAGTGATGTTTTATTACTTGATTATTATTTTTTATCCCAAAACGTTTAACATTTTGCTGATTGTTAATTAGAAACTGAAAGAGTTTTTGTTTTTTTTGTCTACTAGGATATTTTTACGTTGATTTTTTAAATTATATCTCATTTCTATGTTTTTATTAATATTTCTAATATAACCTGATTTATGTTACGCAGTTACTGTGTCAATACGTCCCTACCTAATAATAAGAGAGAAAAACTAAGACTTTATCTGTAATAATGTGATACTTAGTACGATGCACAACAAAACATGTGATTTTTACCCGACTGACAGGACGGGTATTGTTTTTCACTCGTATCTTGTATGTTCCACGTTTCTTCCAAACGGCTGGATGGATATGGATAATTAAGGTATCGTTAGATTCTTCTCAAGAACCCAAGTGTCCTTAGATAGGTATTATAAAAAAAAAGACAAAACATCGGACTTTTGGCGCCTAAATGTAAGAATTTTTTTTAAGCAAACGAAACAAACTTGTGGAGAAGGGTTTCAAAATAAAGAGAATCAAAAGGAGATTACAGATATTCAAAAAGAGATTATAAATAATCTAATGGTGTCAAATTGTAAGTAGTTAATTTTATTTTTTTACCAAAATTATCGAGTAGAGCGAGTATCAAAATGAAGGGAATCAAATGGAGAATACAAATATATACATATGTTATATATTTAAATTTAATCAGGAATAATAATTACAACGATGTTTCTGTTTTTTAGTGCGTTGCTTATCTGTTGATTTTTTGCAGTCAGGGTATTTTAATTTTTTAATTATATTTACTTGTTAACAAAGATCATAGGATCTTATTGGACGCGGCTGGCACAGGATCGTGAAAAGTGGCGCTGTAGAGAAAAGGTCTATACCCAACAATGGGTGAATGTGGGCTGATGATGATGATGATGTTAATAAAGTTAGTTACCTATACCAAATCCCGATTTTTCTTCAATATTATTAAGTATTTGTTTATTTATTTATTCATTTCACAAACATTTAATATTAATGTTAACCTACCGCCTGAGATGTATGAAATAATTGTTTATTTTACATTTTAATAAACTAAAAATTTCATTATTATATCGAAACGGGTGTTAGCAATTAACAGTTCTACGGCGTAACTCATTGAAACTACCAGTTTAGATAAATAATTGTAACATTTTTCCAACGTTAACTATTGAAACTGTCAGTTTCGATAAGTTTACTTTCACTTTTTACGAAGTACATCATCGAATGTTAATTTTCCACTAAACTATTATATATTTCTAGAAAAAAAAAATATAAATAAATGTAATAATGTTACAAAAACCAACAAATATCAAATTGATAGCGAATTCGTTTTTTTTTTAAGAAATACACCATAAATAAACTTTAAAACGCTCTGTTGAAAAGTGATAAAAATCTGTTTCGATACTTTACGTAGGGGCCGTCGAAATAACTATTTTCAGTAGGTAAACATTTACGAATGGCGCATACTTCCACAGATCTTATAAAAACACTTTAAAGTTTCTAAGGTTTTGTTCTGATTAGGTATGTGAATATTTTATCGTATCAATAAAACGCTTCAAAAGTAGCATAAACTGTGTCCCCACCCTTTATTTTCAAAAATAAAAAAATCACGCTAAATTATTTTCAATATACCGTTTTTGGGTTATCGCCGATAAACTGCGCTTCTCTACAAAAGTCCGTAAGCGCTATAAAGATACGCTCTTTTGCTACAGAACCCTACATTGAGCATGGTCCGATATGCTGTTTATTTATTTATTAAGGATTACCAACAAGAGATACAGATACTTAAGAAAGAAATATCAAAAACAAAGCATGCCTGATGCTCTCTCAATTATAGAAAACCACAGCTAACTTAAGAATAACATTTTTGTTTGTTAAATTATAATAATAAGTCTAGAAATAAGTCTTTTCAGTCAACAGTGCAAAAGTAGGAAATTTATATAAAATATGTTGTTGACATGACTATTACAACAAAAAAAATTTGAATTTATAGAAAAAAAGATGTAGTGACAACATTAAGAATAGAAGATAAGTATTAGTAGTAATCATTACGTTAACATTGTTTAAAACCGCATGTATTCCATAATTTTACTCTTAAATTTAGATAGTAGTATTAGGTTTTTCTATCATGAAATTCCAGTATTAAGATTTTCCCGAAGTTTGGTAAACAAATGTTTCCGGTTGATGACAATAGGCTCGCCCCTTATTTCATGGGACCAAACATAGCTGGCGAAATGTGGGTGTGAAACACCTCTGCCTACACCTTCGGGGAAAAAGGCGTGATGCTATGTTAAATTTAGTTGGAGTATTTTCAAAAATGTTGTTATTCGGGAGAGATCATTATATAGTTTACACATTCTATTTAAAGGTGAATTAAGGCCAAGATTAGAATTTTATTATTGTTATCCAGGATTATGTAAATTAAAACAATAATTAAGTGAAATTTAACTTATTTTATTATGATACTTATTTCTTTTTCTGTTTTTTTTAAAGAAAATGACTAGGTATTCCATTTATAAATAAGTACATTAAAAAGGTTACACCAAAACTTTTAAAACACGATTTATTTTCTCTTTAATAAATTACGAATTTAGACAATAGTCAATTGTTGCATAAGAAACGGTAAACTTTTCAACAATAGATGATAGTTATAACATTCAATTAAAATAATTTGCAGGGTGTCATTGGATTCAGGAATCCAATATGAATAGAAAAATTAAGTGATTGCAATGCCTGACTTCGTATTTTATAGTTTTGACCGTGAATATTTGAATATCCGCCTGTATGCGTTGGAAAAATGTGTAAACAGTATAGTAATAAGACAATGCTTAATAATTATAAAACTTTGAAATTTTAATGTCTTAAATGTCATATCATCATCAGCAATCCATTGCTGGACTTGGGTTTCCTCTACGGTATCAAGAGAGCTGAGGGTGTTATAAAATAAAAATAAATGTTTTAAACTAATCAGAAATGTAACAAATAAATAAATAGGTTTCTAAAAAAATACTTGTAAGTATTAATATGTAGGTACTTTACTTTTTTTTGGTTGTACTTTTTAAAATAATTAAGTAAATAAACTATCTATCGAAGCACAGCTGTGTGTACAGCAGAGCAGATTAGCAGATACCTATTTGTACGTTAATTAACCCACTGCAAGTATTTACGCGCGTAACAATGTCCAATTATGGCGCCTAAGAACTTCCATTACAACATCCAGCCACTTACATGACGAATTATATATATCTAAATATGTAAGTAGGTCATTAAACGAAATGATATGCCCTATAGGGTGGAGCGCTCAATGTATGAAAAATTATTTTTTTTGGAATTTCTTTTTTGCGGGGTTATTAAAAGTTGCCAATATACTTAAACATTACGTATGTTAAATATTTTCCAAAACAAGCTATAAGAAGTACTGCCCCCAGATCCTCAGCTTTTCAAAAAAATACAAAAATCTTGAAGTTTTTATAGAGTCACTATAAAACAATTAAGTAACTTACCGTAAATGTTTAATGTAAAATCAGTAGTAAATAGACATAAAAACTAATATAAAACAGCATAAGCCTTATTTGATTGCGACTCGCTTCTTAAATATTTTCTAAAATCTCGATATTTGGCGCGGAAAAATCACTTCACGTGATGCATTTTATCCCCACATAAGTGCGGGGCGAGGAGCGTGAAGCATGACCCCGACTTAGCTAGATAGTCAACTTGTTGTTTTAGTGAGAATTGAGAGATCTGTAATTGAATGCACCTCACTTTCTTTTACTAAAGTTCGGAGTTTGGTCTGTGTTTTGAAGAATATTACGGGCGCTTAAATAATGAGTTTACGCAGTGGAAATAAGTGTCCTACATTTACATCAGGAAGGGAATTACCCAACAAGAGAGAGCCTGCCTGTTGGAGTTTGTGTTAAAAGTCTATGCTCCTATGTGTTTTCATATCAAAACTCAGCCGCATTGCATTTACGGAGCCGGACATTTGTTTCATACAATTAAACTGTCACGATACCTGCCCGATAGTCTCAAACTGGTGATAGATCCCGTGATACAGCGAAATGGATATTTTGGCCATTGTGAAAATATATTAATTGCCATGTTAGCGGACGATCGAAAACACATTAGAGAAATTGCCCTTAGAAGAATTTTGAAGATACGTGATAGATCTACTGGCTTTACTCCTTTGCGTGTGTTTAAATTACCACAATTTAATTTTGGTGCACAAGATTATACGGATCTCATACGTTGGGAAAACCCTACGGAACCACCTCTTACCAAAATGATTCCTACCAAACTGATTTTAGAAGCCTTGGCAGATTACCATAAAGTGGATTCCGAAATTTTATCACTTTTCCGTGGGATCCCATGTCACACTCAAGCAACCGAAAGATGCATAAAATTAGTTACAGAATCTTGCTCAGCAGTCTGTGGACTAGCGAGAAGGGAAGGCTGGATTAGGAATAAACTAGAGTCGTGTCGTATTATGCCCTCGTTCAATACAAAAAAAGAGTACAAAATTGAATAATTATTTTTTTCACTTCCGTGTCGTAGGAAAAAATTCTGATTATAATTATGTTATTTATTTTAGTTTCCTTGCATCTTGTTTAACGGTAAACTGTACTATTTTAATTAAAAAAAAATCCGTGGAGTTTTTATTTTATTTTTCTATTGACCTATTTTTTTCCTTTTTTTTGAAAAATTCAAAGCTCTTGGGGCAGTACTTCCACTAATTTAATTTAATTGTCCCCATAATAAGTTTCAAACCTGATATCAAGATGCAACTTTTCTGCTATCCGCCATTCCAAAAATCTAAAAAAAAAAAAAAAACGCTCCACCCTAATGCCCTACCTCGTTTTGAAGTAAAAAGGTTTTAATCTTTCACAATTTTGATGTAAGTAGCTTGTAGCATAAAACAGTGATAGGTTTCTTTAGAGGATTTTAGGTACCTAACCTATTAGTGTTGTGTAGACATGGAGAGTAATTTTTAGTCAAATAGATCCCTACCATCTTAAGACCAAAAAATATTAGAGATCGAGCACGGGTCTCACGGCCAGACGGGTTGGAATAGGGTTTGTTTTGAATTTTCCTTTTCTCGCAATACTGTTGATTGTTGCTTAAGATTCCTCCCTTCCGACTCGCCTTTTACGACACCTACGGGTTGAGATAGGGTATTGACATTACGTATTAAGAACACGTCACGTACCTATGACATTGTGTATTCTATAAAACTTGTGTACCTATACTCGTATTATAGCAAATTTACATTAAATGCTCAATCTGTTTACCAGCCACATAAGTTTTTTCGGAAATATAAGTTAATAGTTATATTGTGAAAGGTGATCGCGTAGTGGCAGCAACCATGAGGTAGAAGATGCAGCTTACAACAGCCCCCACCAGATGGACTGCTCTAAAAACGGTAGTGCAGAACCGTAACTACGAACAGATCATTCTGAATTGGGGACAGTGTTCATCCTTGGGAAAACAAAAAAACTTATGTTTAACAATGGACGTCGTCGGCTTAACTTCACCGCGTCTGTTGATGATAAAGATTATGATGATGTAGATGATACCTACAGCAAAGTATACTGAAATGGTCTTAATTATGGTTTTCTCCCACAAACTAACTCGTATTTGTCTACATATTAATAGGCAGGTTTCTAATTGTTGTCTTCGAAGAGGTTTTAGATATAAATCAGTGTCTCTAAGTTAAATTTATTAAAGGTGTTCTACTTAATCTTGAAATTCATTAGCAGGTCAATCGAACAACATTAGCACCTAAGTTATTCAACTGAATGAGTTAATTCTCGTTATTAATGCGTTGGTTTGATCTGGGTCTGTATCCATTTAAGTAGGTACACAATACAATATTAATAGCTTCAATGGTGTTAAACTTTTTGTTACAAATTACAACCATTGATTGCAATTGCAAATGCAATGCATTTGAACTAAAAAAAAAATCATAGGTGCTTTGTAACATTCTATTATGTGTCACAATTCAATATTGTAGTAATAGGTCTTAGGGGAAGGTTGCGATGATTGGACCACCTAACTTTAAGGTATAATATCGAACTAAATAAAAGTGATAGAATAAAAATAATAACTAATATATAATCCTTTCTAGATATAAAAACTATAAAAAAAATTATTTTAATTATAGTTGAACTGTTTTAGCAATTACATAGATAAAACTATTTTTAGATTCGTTGCTTTCTTTGGACCACGGTTGCATTGAATGGACCGCCTTGTTGCCATGATTGGACTTAGAAACTTTTACACTAAAGGTCCAATCATGGCAACTTAAATAAAACACATCATTTTAATAAAACTTTTTTAATAGGAAAAATCACTTAGACATAATTATATCCGTCAACTTTTAATTTTAAAACTTAAAACATAAACAGATTCTTTACTTAGTATTAGATATTGATAGAATGACAGACAATTACAATAAAGATACAATACAAACAATTTGGGTTATAATTTGAGATCTTAACGCGTCATAATTATTATAATAATTGAGGTAATAATAGTACCACTAAGTTATACATACTAATTAAGCAAAACAGTTATAAAAATATATATTATTTTTCTTCATCCCAGGCGTAATACGAGTGTTTTTTTAGGCCTTTCTGACGCCATACTGTAAAGAAAATAAACAAAAGTTCAATATTATTAAAGTTTCTTTGATTGGACCAGTCCATTAATAGCTACACTACGGTGGTCCAATGATAGCAACTAGATACTCAATCAAAAATACTTTTTCTGTTAAAAAAGGGAACGTAATTGAAAAAAGTTTCTACAACCCACTAAAATACAGATAAATATCCTATTAATATAAAATATTATCAGTAAATTAACAAAAGTATAACAGTACTTACATCGATGTTTTCGTTACGTAATTTTTATATCAGCGACCACTCAGACACATTCGAACACGTCACACCACGATGCGTGGCGCGGCGACTCTGAGGTTTGAAGGACACTCGCCCGGCTCGGTGCTGTTGCCTACCTACCTACTGGTCACGTTATAACGTGTATAGTTTTTGAAATACTTAGGTGGTCCAAAGAAAGTGCCGGTCCAATGATCGCAACCTTCCCCTATAAGGGGACGTTCTAAGTTGTATTTCACAAGTTACGTTTATATAGTGCACTTATTTAGGTATTAAGTTCTTCTAACTTATGTATAAACCTATCTATGTACTAACGCATCTTGTTTTATGAATGAGCAGAATTTTAAATTTCGTTTCCGTAGGTATTAAATTTGTCAAGAGGACCTATCATGTTCCATGTACCGATTGGAAATATTGTTAATAAGAGGTTTCGTGTAGTACGGAACCTCATTTGACACCATAGTCGCACGTAAGCAGCGCCTACCTTTATTTGACGAATGTCAAAAATGTTGGGGTTTGAGGAGAAAGCCACTAGCGGAGGTCGGCTGGTGACGGCTGCGAGCGGCCGGCCGTCAGTGCGCGCGCGACGGTGAAAGGCGCCATGTCGATAAACACAGTGAGCAGTGCGCGGACCGCGAACACCAAGTCCAGTTTATCATTCATGCGAATTTTCATTATTTGTGCCATTTTTATTAACGGTTAGTTCTAAAAAAAATATTTTAATTTTGTGAATAAACGTTCCAGTGATGCATCGTTTGATCAGAACCACCGGTTTCTACATATAAGGAATTAAAAATCAACCAATGCGTAATTCGTAATCTTATGCAAGCGGTCCGGCGATCAATTTGTTAGTCGTTAACGTAACTGTTACAACGAAATAATACTCAGTGAAAGCTATCTATCGTGTTTAGACGTATTTTTACTATATTATCAGTATATTGTTGATTGTGAAAGCGTGCGACAGAAAAGTTGTAGTTAGTGGGTACTTACAATTGCGCTCTGCTTTTAAGTCCTAATATTTGGTAGAAAGTGTCAGATATGGTAGACTTATGTGTCTAATTGTAATTCGTCTGGCACATCCCTTCTTTCACTTGACATTGAGGCATGTGACCGGTTGCGATCGAGGATATTGACACTCAATGTTCGTACGCACCTTGTGTACTTGATTTTATGTTCACTTAACATACGAGTTTCGTAGACAGGATATTTATAGAAGGCGCATTATATTGCAGATTTTACTAAATCGTTTGAAAATTGGTGTTTCTGCTAACTCATCTTATATATCTGCATTCAGGAAACATTTCTTGTATCGGTTAAGTGATGTTACGTGTCTTTTCCCCCACTGTGCCTGGCAATTCTTTTACACACCTTATTTCATAGAGATTGTGACTCCATTTTAATTTCTAGCATTTTATTTTAGAATAGATTTTTTTATAATAATAGTACTTAAATGGTCCATTGTAGTGACGGATTAAGAATACATAATATCACTAACCAATCTCAACCCGTGTTGTAATAGGCGACTAAGGTAGTATACAACCTTATGCAGACAAGAGCACTACGAGAAAAGGACAATTCGAAACCAACCCTATGCCAACCCGTCTGGCTAGCGTAGTAGATATAGTAGGCTAAATTCCCTCCACAATTTTTGGAGGAGACCCGTGCCCAGCAGTGGAACGTTATGGGCGTTTATGGGTTGAAGTGATGATGATGATGATGTACTGTCTGCTTATTACAATTGATTAGAGAATAATTGTTATTTATAATTATTTGTCACCTGCGGCTGCGATCTCGTGGTAAGTCTGTAAAAATTAGTTATACCTGTATCCTTCTTTAGATTCTATCTCTATGTGAAATTCCATGAAGATCGGTTCAGTGGTTAAGTCCACAAAGCGCTACAAACAAGCAGAGGAGTCTACTTACGCATAATAATATAATAATATACCACATTCACACAGCGCCATCTAGTCCCAAAGTAAGCAATTATATTTGCTTGTGTTATGGGTACTAAACAACTGATATACTACTTAATAAGTTTTTTTTTTGTAAATACATACATATTATAGATAAATACACCCAGACACAAAAGAAACCTTTATGCTCATCACACAAAGATGTGTCCTGGGTGGGGATCGAACCCACGACCTCCAGCTTAGCAGTCAGGGTCACTAACTACTAGACCAACAGGCCAGTCGAATATAAAATATAATACTATGGATTCGAACAATTATGTTCACGTTCTTATATAAATCAAAAGTTTCACTTTTCTTCCCGTTGTTTCTTTGGTAATTTATCAAAATAAATTTTCGTAAATTCATTACTTACTTCAACATCAGGTTGGCCAACTCTATTTTAGTTACAATTCTGATACAGTCGGCTACAAAAGTAATTAACAACTGCCAAACAAAGCAAAAACGTTTTACTAAATCATTATTAAAAATTTAGACCAAAATTTTGGATTTAAGAGGGTTCATACAGAGGAATCGCAACGTCGCAATTTGCAATGGTGTTCCTAGGTTTCTACCTATTTATTGATATCGTTAAATGAATGCACATAAAATTCGCGAGCTACATCATCATCAGCATCATCATATCAGCCCAATGACGTCCACTGTTGAACATAGGCCTCACCTAATCTCTGCCACAACGAGCGATTTTGTGCCGCCCGCATCCATCCATCCGAGCTACATTAAATTAAATTAAGCAAATATATATTTTTGATCAGCCACTACTCAGCTCTCAATGTTCGTAGCGTCATGTTATATAGCCATTGACATCCTTGATCATCATCATCATGTGAGATAACTATTCAAAGATTTATCTTTTATTAATTAACAGGAAACCATTCAAAAAGTCTCACACGTAATGTACCAACAATTGTTTGCACAAAAAAAAATGTGAATATTATCTTTTTATTTTCATTACTGTTGGCGTGTTTCTATTAAAAATTTTAAGAATGAAATGAGGGCTTGTAAGACAAAGCAGTCAATCTTTAAAGATCTTTATTATCTAACAAACTCCCGTTTTTTTAATCTATACTTCTATAATAATCTATACTTTATATGTTTTATTAATATAAAGCTATATAGTTTGTTGTTTGGTTGAACTCTGAATCTCAGATAGTACTGATCCGTTTTGAAAAATTCTTTTAGGGTCTTTTGCTCAAAAACGGATAAGCGTATAAAAAAAAAATTGCGACCTTAAATAGCTTAAGGCGCGGACACAAGATTGTTGCCGATTTTTGAGAGAACGTCTAGAATGACAAAATGAAGTCGTATACAAGTTTGCATCCTTAGAGCTGAAATTCCGAGGTTGACCCTCTTTTTTGTGTTTTTGTTTTATAATATTATAAACAGGTATGTTTACGAGTTTGGGAATTCATCAAAACTATTCAATTGATTTTAAACAATCCTTTAAATTAGAATGCTAAGTTGCATTGTCATAATCATAAGCTGTCTTTTTTAAAATATTTAACATAGATGCCACGGATGGAGGAAGATTAATAATAATTGAGGTCATCCACTAGTTCACAACATGAAGTATAAAAATGATCGGATATTTAATAAAAAGACAAAAATAAGATATTTTATGCACAGTGAGCATAAAAAGTAGGTGAACATTTAACATGTTTTTTTCACAATGTAACACAATTAATTGTTTATATTTTTGTTATTGCCTACAGTGGTACAAAATAAGAATTTTCTATTTGCCAAGGTTCTATTATACTATTAGACAATGTCAACTTGTTCTAATTTGACAATACGTACGTCTAGACAAGTCTCCTCGTCAATCTTTTGTAATATATTTTGTATTCAACAAATGTCAGCCTCGAAATTGCTATTTCTATATAATGAAAATATAATATAATGTTGATATGAAAAATCTCATACGAAAAAGATTATCTAGATGAAAACAAATAAAAAAAGCATAGTTAAGATTACTTAAGGCCTAACTAAAGACAAGTTGTAGGTACTGAGAAGTGGCCGCTTACTATGGGGCTCATACTAAAGCTCACTAGCGAGTCATGGCAATTATAGCTATGCTCGGAGTTGTTCTGCTTGATCAAATCAGAAATAAGGAGATCCGCAGGAGAACTAAAGTTGCCGACATAGCTCACCGAATCGTATCGCGGAAGTGGCAGTGGGCACATAGCTCGCAGAACTGATGGCCGATGGGGCAAAAAGGTTCTCGAGTGGCGACCACGTATTGGAAAGAGCGGCGTGGGGCGTCCTCCCGCCAGAGGGACCGACAACCTAGTAAGGGTTGCGGGTGGCCGTTGGTTGTCGGTGGCACAAAATCGCTAACTGTGGGAGAAATTGGGTGAGGCATATGACCAGCAGTGGAAGTCATTGAGAACTTTAAAATTATTATTCTTTAAATATAAATTGTCTTGCTGGTACAGTCGATTTCATTAATATATTGGCACCATCAAGGATTAAAAATATTGTGAGCGTTGAAAAGCTCAATAAATACTATAGAACCTATGGATCAAATGTATGTCCTCATGTGAATGGTTCAAATAAAATATGCTGTACATTATGCAATAAGTTGTAGTCACCCTTTTCAACAAAAATATCTAATGATGGTGCCAATATATATAGAATAAAATAAAATCTTTATAACGCTACGAATTGAAGGCATCTTATTTTTCGGTCAAGGAATTCGCTAATTTGCCTAACAAGGAAACTCAACTAAATCAATTAATATCAAAATCGTGACTTCCCTTTCTGAATAGCGTTCGATCAATTCGGGACTATGAAACGTATTGTATAACCAACTTTCTCCTTTCAATATCATAATACTAATTCTACGAATTGTAGTCGAAAGTAGATTAATGGCTAATGGTTCAATTGGTAGTACCTACTGTTCTGCCTCGGTGGAGTAGCGGGAATGTGTTCGGCTCTCGGTTCGGGCCCAAAGTCGGTTAATGCCAATAGACACTTATTACTTTATAAAGACAACGTCCGTACTAAGTAATAAGCGCTGAGTCGCGGGGGACATTACTAACATATAAATAATTGACCCAAAGTACACTCATACTTGAAACAAATATCTATAAAGCAATGGGGAATAGAACCCACACTCAGTGGCGCAAGGCGACCACCATAACCACTACTGCCTATTACTCTGCTGACCCCTTCGGGGAAAAACGCTTGATACTATATCCTGTTACATTCGTAGATATTAGTTATCTATATAATAGTTTGACTTTACAGTAATTACACATGACAAATTAATTAGGTTCGTGTAAACAATCTATTGACTATTAATTGAGTTCTTGATGAGCTATGTAAATTATAGGACACGACATTTGTTTAATTATCCTCATTCATTTATGTCGGAAAATATAACTACATAGGTATGTTTCCCGACACACGTGTCCTTGAATTCCATCTGTCTTATATAAAATATGATAGTAATCTTGTAAGTACAAAAATCTAAAAATTGTCTCACTGTGATAGACGGACACAGCGAGACCATAAGGGTTTCTTTTGTACTTTTTTGGTACGGAACCCTATAAATGAGAAATGTTGTTCGAATTGAAATCCATTATGGATATAATATTACATTTGAGTATTATTTCATCAGATAATCTGTTTTGTTATACTGTAAAAGCTCCTGACTAAAATTTAAATAGTAAAATTTTGTATCGGTATAAATATAGAGGATATCCAGCAGTAGACTGCTGAGGCTGATATATAATATTATATAATAATAATAATATATTCTACTACATTCACACAGTGCCATCTAGTCCCAAAGTAAGCAATTATATTTGCTTGTGTTATGGGTACTAAACAACTGATATACTACTTAAATACATTTTTTTTTGTAAATACATACATATTATAGATAAATTACACCCAGACACAGAACAAACCTTTATGCTCATCACACTAAGATTTGTCCTGGGACTCCTGGGTGGGGATCGAACCCACAACCCCCGGCTTAGCAGTCAGGGTCACTAACCACTAGACCAACCGGCCAGTCATGATGAGATGCTGCATAGGCTGAGATGATGATGATAAATAAGGCTAGTTGTCTTTGAGAAAATGAAAGACACAGTATGCCGACAAGGTATTAGACGTTTACCCTTAGCAAACGTAGAGGTCAAATACGACGTAACTTATAATACCCGCACAATATGATGACGTAACAATTACTTAGACTGTTTGCTTCGGTATTAAAATAAGTTTATTATTTTGCAGGAAGTCACCAACAGAAAGATAAAGATGTGGAATTCGTCTGTCCCCAAGGAACAACAGGCAATGGAAATTTTGCAGACCCTGCCACGTGTAGACGGTTTTACCAGGTACGTAGATCATTACTGTACTAACTTCCACCTGTGGTTTCACCCACGTGACATACAAGAACGCAATATCTATTTATTATCTTCAGTAAATTTTCATCATAAAAATCCTGTCGTCGAATCTTCGTGAGTACTGTGCCCAGAACGGTTGAACTGTATTTGATACAGTACATTTCGATATATTGCTTTAGATCCAGAATGGAAAAAGTATAAACAAATAATTACAAAAATCAAGGAATAAATCGGTTAGGGGCATGTCGGACCATGCTCAATGTAGGGTTCCAAAGCAAATGAGTGTATCTTCATAGCGCTTACGTCTTTTTGTTGAGAAGCGCAGTTTTACGGCAATACTCAAAAATGGTATATCGGTTTCGTTGGGCCATTTTGGCTACGGAACCCTAAAAAGTGTCAAATAAGCATTACCTACATCAACATGAAAAATTTTGGATTTTAAATCGTTTTACTGGAAAGGTTTCTTAAACGGTAATGAATAAATAATTAAACAAGATTCCGAAGTTCTACAAATAAATATTGGAACAGAGTCGACATGAAATACAATTAATAAAAATTACATAGCAACCTCCTTAATTGGTATAACTGAGCTTCCGCATACCCTTGTAACATTTAAACAACCCTTCACATCTTTCTACTAAGTAAACTGCTTCCTTTATAAAATGGAAAATGATTTTGCCATATCTATCAAGGCCCAATAGTTAATGAATGTTTGTGATCTGAAAATCGTAGCCTTAAGGAATTTCGAACAAAATATTATTTAGTTTTATTACATCAATATGAAATATAATATATGTTACGGTCAAAGAGCGAAAAATTGCCTTTTATTTCCTTTTTTTTATAATGTTCACCATCCGTTGCCACAATCCGTTGTGGTCATATAGCGTGATAGCCAGGACGCATTTCACTATGTGGTCTTTCTGAGATTGACGCAATGGATCCTGAATGTTGGGCTAAAATACAAATTTCGTGTTAAAACTCCAACACGTTGTTATGAGCCGTATGAGAAAACTTTTATGCCACCTTTTTCGTAAATATAAACTTTTTACAATGTACATTATGGACATCAGACTGTCGAAAAAACATCTTGGCATATAATTGTCTAAGATTTTGTACGCGTCTGTACATGTTTATGTGCAATGTGTAATCTATTCACTAGTATTGACATTTAAATAAGGAACTGTATTATGTTACCTACATCTTAACACTACAAATGCCTAGCTTTCTTTTGTAGAACCACATGAAGATAGTTTACGTAAAATCAAATAATTTCTACCTCTACCTCTTTTTAAAGTCAACGAAAATAGAAAGTAAATTTCTTAATAAATCCATCAAAATAGATAATTGCACGTCTAACCTGCAGAATTAAAGATGGCAAGCTATAATATTACTACTTGGTTGGCTTTTTAATGAGTAATGATCTCCTAAGCTCTTGTCCCTGACGAAGAAATTTGTCTTAAGCAATAAATAAGTCATAATATAAGTCATGCTAGCATTATAGACGTCTATAGAATAGACTGTGATACCACTTATCACCTTATAAACATTAGTAATACCAAGTTTTTAATAGACTTTGGGTGACCTATTGCAGCATCAGAATTTGTAGTGATTTATAACTAATGTTATGCATATCAGATCGTGTTCTAAATTATTTAATTCTTACACAACATATTCTTAAAAACCGTAAATAAATTCGTTCAAGAAATCGAGGATGTATTTTGGCACTTATTTGACATTTAAGTATCTGGATCGACCGGTTTTTAAACTAACCAGTAGAGCAAGAATGTTGACAATATCGTTAAATAGTATATCGAGCCTGCTATTTATGGAAGAACATCGTAAGCGGCGATTTTTGAAGTTACTTCTATATTTCTGATTTTGAATTTATTGCAAAATAAGTGGGACTTTATGCATGCAAATTTATATCTAAGTGCCTTTGTGTTGTTTCCTATTATTTTAACTATACGGTCTAATTATGAGCGTTTTCTCAAAATTTTGTCACTTACGATGTTTTTCTGTTAACAAGCTCGATAGTGTAGGTATCGAATGAACATAAAAACATAACGTGACCTCCCTTCTTTATATATGCTCGGTAAATATTAATCAATATTGACAAATATCGGTATTTTTGCGTCGTGTAAGAATTTCTATAGCTTTTTGTTATTCATCCTTGTTCGATGTTCTTAGAATTTTAATAAGCATTGGTGTTTGGTGGAGTATACCGATCGTTCGTATTTAAGTACGTTTTAAAAATATTTTAGTAACCTTATTCCTTTTTCACTTGCCATATTTTAAGAAATGGGTTACGAACTTAATAGAGCGTCAATAATATTCATAAATTCGCCGTCGCATTAAATAAAATAATAATATTATCACACATTCACACAAAGCCATCTGCAATTATATTTGCTTGTGTTATGGGTACTAAACAACTGATATACTACTTAAATACATTTTATTTTCGTAAATACATACATAATATAGATAAATTACACCCAGACACAGAACAAACAATCATGCTCATCTCACAAAGACTTGTCCGGTGGAAATCGAACCCACGACCTCCGGCTTAGCAGTCAGGGTCACTAACCACTAGACCAGTCGAAAAAAATTAAATAAATTTGTGGTAGGCATTTATATATTCGAAAATTAATTAAATTGATATTTCGAAAAATAAATACTTCACTGTACTACTACTTCTACTAGGTATTTTTCGAAGTTTACTTTTTTAGGTTCTTTGATACAATGAAATCAGTTAAGAGCCGTTAAACTTTGTTTATGTGGTCTATTGGTTTAAGACAGAAGCAGGAATGGAAGATGCACGAGGCACCTTAGACTGGTTGTTGCATATAGTGCCTGAGAATATCATACTATAAATACATTATTTATAAAATTAACGATAAATGATAGTACCTATCACAAAATTCTGATATGCAATAAATCACAAAGAAACATTACTTAGATACCAATTCGATAAAAAAATTCATTAAGTTAATGCTTGCTTTTATAAATAAAAGAACGTTTACATAAAGTGGATTTTTCTATCCGCAATATTCTTATAGTAGGTCCCTTTATAACGTTGGGTCACTCTGAATTTTTGATATTAATATTATTTCTGTACATTAAGAAATACCAGTAGTGGTATTTCGTGGTAATGTTCATAATATCACTTTTCAAATGAGTAAAGGGCAAGAATTATAATATGTATTTCATAATTAAAAGTAAAATAGGTATTATACTAATTCCATTAAAAAAAAACGGGTTTAAGATACATTTGAGACATAAATGTCACAGACAAAGTTTTAGCAACTGTTTTCATCCTCATCATCAGCATATCAGACCAATGAAGTCCATAGCTGGACATAGGAGTCACCCAATTTCCGCCACAGCAAGCAAACAAATGTTTGGAAATATTTTTTAAGTTATTGCCGAAAAACTGCGCTTCTCAACAAAAGGATGTAAGTGCTATGATAATACGCTCTTTTGCTGCGGAACCCTACATTTTAGTGCTAGCATTCGTGTATTAAAATCGTAGGTAGCGCAAAAGGTATTAAAAATGGAACCTTTCCAATCTTATGAGATCATCAATAATCTTACGGACAATGGCAAAAATACTACCAAGGCGATGTTATTATGATTTACAAAACAGGCTACTATAATACTTCCCTAGTTTAAAAATATTGTATTGAAATTATTGTCATATTTTTCTACTGAGTGAGCGCCCAGCTTATCAGGTCACTTTGTAAATAAACGTTGCTATCTATATAGATTCACAATGTTTAAGCCTTCAGGTATCTTCCGGGCGCTTATTACTATTCTGATATCCTGCGAAGGAGTAGATATAACCGCTACATTCATATTTTTATGGACAAACACCGAACATTTTTCGCATAAAACGTTGGATTCCTTTTTTCGTATGCCGTTGTATGTAATAACGTAACCCCGCGTGACTAACCCTCGTGGGATTACAGTTGAGTTTATGTTACGTCCGCGAAATTGGACGGATTCAAAAATAAAAATGGCTACCCATAACCGTAACTAGGTAATATCTGTGTTATCTAGTTGTTTGTTACTATACTTTTTAGGCGGGTTATTGGGGCAAAACTATAGAGAGTATTTGGACTAGATTGCGGTGGTTCAGTTTATTTCGACTTTATTGAGGGAAATTGAGACCAACGTTAGAGACTACTGATCTACGCTATAAAGTCGATTGCCAACAATATTAATATTATTGGGTTAGATATTTGGCATCGTAACGATTTTAGCATTAATATAAAATTTAGTCGATTATAAACTATATTTTCAACAACAATGAGTTAAAATAAAAATAACGAAGTATTTCAGACGGTATTTTACTTGGACATTAAAGTGTACAATTTATTGTCTAATTGAAATTTTATTTTAAGTGGAAAAATAAACTTATTTTCCACATAGAATAAAATTTTAGTTTTTGGTAATATTATTAAAAAAAATTGTTCTTATCTGCTGAGCTGTTATTAATTAAATAAGTTGTTACCGCTTAATAAATAAGATGCTTTATTTCGTATTTCAGTGCGTTGATGGATATCCCTACTTGAATAGATGTCCTTCAGGATTATACTTCGATGATATTAGCAAGTTCTGTACATTCAAAGCCGAAGCCAGATGCGGCCCCATCGCTACCAGTAAGTATATTGTTTTTAAAACTTGGGAAATTTATTTGACGTTGACAACTATGCCTTTGGAGACAAAACAAACTCTTTTGTCGGGTGTTCTGGAACTTTCTAAAGTTATTTAATTGAGTTTGAAAGTTTTGAAAACATATATGTATAGATAGTTGTTAGAAAATTTTATTGTTCATTTTATATAAATGCTAAACAAGTAATGGAAAAATTCAAAACCACGACGGGACTTGAATTTTTTATCTATGTTTGAATTTTTCCATTATTTTAAACAAGTAATTATAAAGCATTTATATAAAATGTTAAGCCAAAGCAAAGGAAATTGTTTAATATTTAATGTAAATTTTATTGTTCATTTTAGATATAGTACATACTGATATCAAATAATATTTAGAATTTTTTTCGCACAGATAAAACTAAGCACAGCTACATGCGCAAAAAATATTTTTAATAACTTTTTCATAAAAATCAATAAATATATAAAAGAAAAGTTAAAATTGACAAATTAATTATTTAAAAATAATTTATTCAAATACTTATTTGATAGCCTCCGCCCGTCGCTTCACTCGCGTGGTATGATGGTAAAAATATAATCAAACTATAATTAATATATTTGTGTGTCAAATTTCATACAGATCTTTTGAGCCATTCTGGCGTAATTAAGTAACGAACATCTATCCATACATCCATCAATTCGTCTATCCTAACTTTCACATTTATAATATTAGTAACATCTGTGGCCGGTTTCTGAGCCCTCCGATTAAAGTTATTCATAGATTAAGTATAATCTGACTGAATATAAAAGTAAAACAATAGAACTAGTTTATTCATACCACTGGCATTTTTAATTTATTCAATGGCCGCCATAGTCGTTCAAGTAATTTGATCAAACAGGCTGGTTCCAACAGTTTGATCAAATTAGCATGATCTTTCAAGCGATCACACACCTTCATGCCGGCTTGAAGCGGTATCAGTTCAGTGCCGATTGATTATGTTCCATAAACAGGATTCATTTTGGTATATTTG
This sequence comes from Laspeyria flexula, assembly GCA_905147015.1. Classification (NCBI taxonomy): domain Eukaryota; kingdom Metazoa; phylum Arthropoda; class Insecta; order Lepidoptera; family Erebidae; genus Laspeyria; species Laspeyria flexula. Next base: position 9,737,553 of record LR989956.1, on the reverse strand, counting down.
TAAGAATTCTTCTAAGTCATCGCGGTTTGACATTGTGCAATGCAATACGTCCGCATAGGAATACATCCGCAGCAACAACTGACGGCTCGCAACACACACACTCAATTTTTTTATCAAACAGTTTGATCAAACTGTTTGATCAAATTACCTGAACGTCTATGGCGGCCATAAGTTATATTTTATCCTATCAATAAACGTCATTTGACAGCTCAGGAACCGGGTATTAGTCACTTAACTATAACAGCGTTTAAAATATTCTAATCTGTTCTTTCAAACAGCACCGGCACCTATCACGGAGACTCCATTAGACTTGGCTGAAATCTGCGACTTACAAAACTGCATGCTACCTTACTGCTTCTGTTCAAAGGATGGAACAGCCATTCCTGGAAACTTGGATGCAGCAGATGTAAGAATCATTTTAAAATAATAAACGCTCATAGTGCTTATTCGGGATCTCAAAATTTGATATCATTGTCAAATGTTAGACAAATTATTAAATTTTCAAACTTAAACGACAACGATAAATGACCACGTCGAATTTTGAGATACTGAGTAGGTCCTGTGTTTTTATTTTTGCTGTGAAAATTCAGGAGGAAGGCCTATATTTTTCTCTTGACGTCTAATATGCTCATGAAGATAATAATATTGATTATTGCCATAGTTTTGAGCTAAGACATTAATATATTTGCGGTATTTATATTTCATCATTATAATCATTAACATCATCATCAGCTTCGATGTCTACCATTGAATATCTTCATCAACAGTTATTATTTCTACACCACAATAAGAATGACGGGCCTAATATACTATAGTATAATTTCTCAGAAAGATTTATAATAATAAAAAAAATTAAGTATTTGTTCCTTGTTGTACCTCTACAGTATGGAAAACAATCGTAAAAGTATATTATTATGATACTTACTTATATATTAAACTTTACTGCTTAGGTTAAATACAGCTTCAAAGACTTAATGTTTCGTGAAGGAACATAATTTTAAAGGAAAAAGTGTTATGTTTTAAACAACACGGGCGACGGGGAGCAACGACGAAGAAAAAAATAAAATGTCTCGTCTTTAGTCGCAGGTAGCGAGGAGACTCAATGTAGCTTGGACAAATTTAATAAATTGTCTTCCTTGCCAGATTATTTAACCCATCTAACGGTCTGTGAAAACAAAATAAAAACACTCGAAGCGAACTTTCTACGTGAATCTTTTTATACTAGTTTGTGTTTGATACTACTTTGATCCTACGTATACATGAGAATTACTTTCATACTCGTAATAGAGTGAACCGAGAGCTATAAGTAATAGATCCGACTTTCAGTTTAGCTTTAGTACCTTTTACTATTTCTTATGTTAGCGAGCAGATGTGAAATTACATAATGATGATGTTCTTTTATTTTAGCGTTTACGGTACTAAGTAATTTATTTATGAAATACTTAAATCCACAGTGTTTAAAACTCAAATTGCTATTTAAATTACTTACATAATGAATAAGCGTAGCTATAAAAATACATAAAATTAGACATCATACTATTTGACATGCTACAAGTTATTACGTACAAAAAAAGGAAAAAAAAATTGAGCATTTGTTTTTCTTATTCGTACTTTCTTGGTGACACTTTAACCAATTTTAGCTGTATTTATTGTAATATTTTACTTAAAAACGTACCTGTATCGTAAGTATCGCATGATGATTATTGGAACACTGACTTTACTAAAAAAATATTTTTTGGAAAATCGCAAAAGATCTTGCTGTGTGGACTCATCCTACTTGTTAAGGGATAAAATTAACACTATTAATTAATTTATCATATATGGTTTTATTTGTTCAAAATAAAACCATATATGGTAGATGGCGCTAACAGAAGCCTGCTCAGTACCTAACTCAATTCTGACTTATCTACTAATGGGTCAATTTTCCATTAAGCTTGCGATATAGTTTCATGATATTCGTGGTGCTTAGATTTGTAAATTCGAAAATATTATGTTAACAGACAGGGTTCCTCCTTCTTTGACCTCAAGAAAGGAGCGACTACAATACAGTACTTTTTAATAAGGAAATTTGTATTTTTTCGTGATTATTTACCAATGAAATTATCATTGTAAATTACTGTGCTAAAATATTTTATTGAGATATATTTTCGAGTACGGTGTAATGTTGTTGAAATCGTAAACATATCAATTTTACCGAAACATCTTCTAGTGATGTTCTTCTTTCATACTTAAGTAGAAAGTTGTGAATGCCTGTTCATTATTAGACATTTTTAAAGCAATTCTGTAATTGCTTTAAAAATGTCTAAGTAATAGTCTAGTATTGGGCACAACTGTGTGCCTAATACTGAGTGACTTTCAGTTCTGACTTTTGCTTATAAGAAACGGCCTCGATTCTAGCAATGAATTTAAATGACGAAAAAATTATATAAAAATAGAATTGTGTGCTTGTTATCCACAGACGCCCCAGATGATAATGCTGACATTCGATGGAGCAGTAAACTTGAACAATTATGAATTGTATAAGAAAGTGTTCAATGGAAAAATTAAGAATCCCAATGGCTGTCCTATACGAGGCACGTTCTTCCTCTCTCACGAGTACAGGTATTTTAAATGTCTCATTACTTCCATTCATAAGACTTTTCATAGGAATCTTTAATATTCTCGTCGTGTTTTCTTTGAAGCAATGTTATCTACTGTCTAGAGCGCTACTTTGATCAACGTGAGGTACTCAGGTTATAACTTTATCATCTTCTTTACATGCAGAACACTACACACCCTTTAGCAGAGATTATTATGTTGTATTTCGTGGGTTCGATTCCCATACGATACAAATAATTGTATGATTCATAGATATTTGTTTCGAATCTTGTATCCTTCAATATGTAGGTAATATCTATAAATTACCTTACGATACAGGCGTTTGTTATTTAGTGCGAGCGTTGTCTTTTAATGTTTTTGACGTCACGCCATAACAACATCTCCGTGCCTTGGAGGCCAAGCGATGATTTTCAGTTTTTAAGATTTAGTAAAAGTAATGATGTTATAACTTATTTTATAATATTATTCCCGCTTTATTTAAATAATTACTCAATAAATTAGATTTTATATATATATGTATATAAAAATACATTTAAAAATATAAACATTTGGAGACCCAGAGAGAGGAACCTCCTCACAATGGGTTCTGGAACCAGATATACCGCCTTCTGCATCTGGCCCACGACTCCACCTAACGCGAGCCTCTTCATGTCTCGAAGGAGGCTCTTGGCAATCAGTCCAGTTATTATTCTTATTTTTACTTTACCGATTTTGATATTTTCATTACGGTATAAAAAACAAAAAGATCTCGAGTTGAGTAAAATATTAATATGAACTTTCTTATTTGTAGTAACTATGCGCAGGTGCAAGCTCTCGCACACGCCGGACATGAAGTGAGTACCATCTTATCTCAAGTAATATTACACCGGGTGGCTTGGATAGGGAAAATGTTTCATAGTTAAAGTTACCGTTGTAAGTAATGATAAGGTTGACTGCAAGATTGTATAATAAACTAGATGTCCAAGCAAACTTCGTACCACCTACTTAATTTATGATTTTATGAAAGTATACCTACCTACCCTACCTACCTACCTACCTACCCTACCTACCTACCTACCCTACCTACCTACCAACATAAAAAGTAAAAAGAAAAAGAATTGGCCAAATTAGTCCAGGCGTTGTTGAGTTATGCGCTTACCAACACATTTAGCGATTCATTTTATAGATTTTATATTATAGATAAGTAGCTACGTTTTCATATAAGCGTTTGGGCGCAACGTACCTATTCAGTTGAAAGATTACACAGAACTGAGATAGGTTTTGAAGATTCAACGCAAATGCGTAATTTCAAATACAAGTGTTTTTAAATGGCAATGTGCAACCGCGCCGCTGATGTAATTAAAAGTTTGCATCAGCGGTTACTTAAACTAGAATCTATCAATAGAATCGTGCGCTTGATACGTGCTAATCATTATAATAAAAAATCGGCCAAGTGCGAGTCAGACTCCCGCACCAGGGTTCCGTACGATTACGCAATATTTTATATCTTTTTTTGTGATTTGAAAGTAAGATGTTAGTAGAGGATAAGTTAGAATAAATATTCACGTAAAGGTAGGTAGATGCACCATCTGTATGTAACATCAGTCCAGAGTAAACTCTCTCTATTATTCAATTTTTTTATCCTTATAAACTCCGTCCAATATAGAAGTAATATTCAGTGATATTACTATTTTAATCCGTATGCACCATGAAATAAGGTTTAATTTTGTAGTTTCGTGATTGACAGTGACACGTTGTCAAACAGAATGGAACAAAATACTGTCCCATGTTATAATATCATATATGTGATAGAACTTGCAGCACAGTAATGCGCTTCTTGTGACGTCATTACTGCACAGAAAGAGTTTTGATTGCCGTTTTTTCCTTTCACGCTTGTAAATTGCAATTATACAATATAGCATGTCAAACTTTCATTCATAAAACTTACGTTTACCGGAATCGCATGAAAAAAGAAGCATGAATAAAGTATACAACACGTATCAATTACGTTCATTTGTAACGCACGACTTGCTATATGCTTTTAGTGATTAATCTATGTGTGATTCATCAACGGATATTTGTTCAGATAATCTTAACTAATCCATCAAAATAACATCCTTCAGTTGCCACAAAAGATCGTGACTTGTATACAAATTCCTTGTTTACTGACCTCCTATTGAGACCTAACATACGATAGATAGATTGCTGACCTCAAAGCTTCGTTTACCTGATGCAAGTCTCAAGCTATTTTAATCAACATTGGTAGAAGATGAGCTGGGGATAAATTTCTAGCTGTTTGCACAGACATATTATAACAAAACATTTTAAAGGAAGTTCTATCTTACTGCTCTCGTCGCGTGTATATTCATAAAAAATATTAAGGCTTTCTCATACTGGGACATACATACATACATACATACATATCATAACTTTTGATCAGATTTTCTCCCTGTTTTACATTAAGTAATTTAAATAAATTCTGTTTAATCGTTTCTTTTATTTAAATAACTTCACAGATAGCAACAGGCACAGTTTCACAACAACAAGGTCTTCAAGACAAAGGTTACGAGGAATGGGCAGGTGAAATGATTGGTATGCGTGAGATTATCACCAAATTCGGCAATGTGAGTCGTTCAGATATTGTTGGTACAAGAGCACCATACTTGAAGCCTGGAAGAAACACGCAGTTCAAGGTAAGTTCACAATATAATTTTTAATTCGACTACATAATAACATAATGACCGTCCACCTCGTTAAAGTTTCAAATTATTTTGTTTCTAGGTGAAGTTTGTGACTGTGAATTCTATGTTTGTAAAATACCCTGCAACACAGTATAGGTATTGTTTCTAACTGTGAAAGTTATAACTAAAAGATTTTGATTCTTAATGTGTTTTGTTTAACAGTTAGGTACCTAATTTTCAAGTTGTACGGATTTTATACTATGACTACATTGCATTCAACACTAAAAATTCGCAACTAAGTTTGTTTATTTTTTCACATCATTATTTCACGAGAAGCAATCAAACTTTGTATGGAGAAACTACACATACAACACGCAAAAAATGGAGGTTAACTTTTATCTCGACTGGATAGGCGGTTCCTGTGGGTACGGAATAAAATATGAGACTGAATAAATTCTCTTTGTACCGAACCTGATCACAAAATGTCAACAATTTTTATCAAAGGTTACAGTGTCGATTTGATACCTATATTATGGGCCATAAATATTTAGGCTATTGCTAAACTTTTTTGTTTTCGTATGCATAAAATAACTTTAGACTTAAAAGTATGATACCCGGATCGGCTGAAATGATAACAACCTACTGAAAAATTCTGACGATGTTTTTAGTACCAATTCGGATTTTGGAATGATGTTTCATTTATATAGAATGTAACATCACTTTGATGAGTACATAAGAACGGTAGGTGGCACCTACTATTACGTAAAAAAGGTGTAATGGTGTCTTTGATATATATGATAGCCACGTATTAAAGATACAATAACCCCTTATTACAAAATATGGACTAAGTATTAAACCAGATTTAAATTGACATAAACCATTGTTTTAGTGTCAAAGTTGTCAATTTAAACCTGGTTTAATACTTAGTCCGTATTCTGTAATAAGGGGGTTAGTGTTTCAAACCTTTTAAACCAATGTATCTGATAAACTTAACTAGGTAGATACTCCCTTTGTTTTATGCTATCTACAAGGTAAAATTTTATCCCACCAAAACATAAATGTGAAAATGGGAGCCCCTAGTTCAAGAATACTAGTGGTTGCTAATTTCGCAGACAAAAGAATTGAGATATAAGTGAATGCCCAGTTCTAAACTAGTCGATTTATTTACAGAAAGCAGATAACTTGCTTAAAAATTGAAGCTCAAGATTTAACTGGGCTAGTTTTCACATAGTACACACATAGTTTTATTTATGTAAAACATATATATAGGTACAAGAACAGTAACTCTGTATAACACAAAGATGTTAAGTTAATTCGCGATATATACTGAGATAACTTGTATGTTACGTAAAAACTAGCCCAGTTAAATCTTGAGCTTCAATTTTTAAGCAAGTTATCTGCTTTCTGTAAATAAATCGACTAGTTTAGAACTGGGCATTCACTTATATCTCAATTCTTTTGTCTGCGAAATTAGCAACCACTAGTATTCTTGAACTAGGGGCTCCCATTTTCACATTTATGTTTTGGTGGGATATCATTACTTTTTGTAAAGAAATAAAAAAATCTGCGTTTACGTTCTGTAATTTCTTTCTTATCGTTTTCTAAATATAATATTTTTTTCTTGAGCCGGGTAAATTATAAAGAACACGCACAATAGCTGTCAGTAAAAACTCTTAGGTTAAGGTCTAGGTTAAGGTTTGACATAATATAGTTTCGATATTCAGAAATTAAAGGTCAATAATAAATTAATACTTGTAGTCTTAACCAGAAAATATGATGATGAATATGAATATATAGACAAATTATATTGTTGTCAATGTATAAAATGAATGCATAAAAATATTTAAAGAAAATTATTTTTTATTAAAAAAAGTATAAAAACTTTTTTGTAAAAGTATGATACTTTTTATAAAATTTGACACAAGATGACATGACAGATGACAACAAATATTTTATAATTTAGGTTGTGTATGTTGTTTAAATAATATACATATTAAATTATAAAATATTCTGGAAAATTCTAGCGTGAGGGAATTTGGAATTTAGAGGAAAAGTAAAGGTTGTAGTATATATCTTTAGTTAGTATAGTAAGTACATTTGTTGAGGTATGTCATTATAATGTAACTTATACTATTATAATAATAGTCCTCTCCTCTAGCAGGTCGTAGTGTAATCTTTTCCCGAACAGGTGATTAACTAGTCTGTAGATTGGTTTAAACCACAAGCCGTAAAGGTGTCTCGTCTTCGTGGAATATTATGATAGTGTCGCTGTCTCTATTGGGAATATATGCATGCGTTTGTGTACTATTCAGTCTTAACGGTTTAGTAGATGTGTGTAGTCCCATGGTAGGTACTAAATACAAAGTTACATTTTATAACTGGATCTAGTAGCATGGATGTCTTATTGTGTGTAAATGAGTGTAAATATTTGTTATTTGTTTCAGATAAATACTAACAGTTTTGCTAAAGTTGCGCTAGAATGATTAAGAAAAATGCACGGAAGGAACTAATAAAAAATAAATATTTTGATTGTTTTCTTTTTTAATTGTCTATTATTTATTATTTACTAAACTGTAGGGCTCATAAGACTCACTGTCGCTTAGCGAGCCATGAAAAGCTATGCTCAGAGTTTCCCTGCGTGATCAAATTCAAAATGAGGAGATTCGTAGGAGAACTAAAGTTGCCATTCGAAACACTCGTAGAACTGACGGCCGATGGAGGCAAAAGGTTTTAGACTAGCGGCTACGTATTGGAAAGCACAGTTTAGGGCGACCCCCCCACGAGATGGACGGACGACCTGATAAAGGTTGCGGGTGGTCGTTGCATGGGAGGTGGCCACGTAGTTCGACCGCTTGGTTCGATCAATCGGTGCAGGCGGCACAAACGCGCTCGCAGTGGCAGAAGTTAGGTGAGGCATATGTTCAGTAGTGGACGTCATTGGACTGTTGTGTTGATGATGATGATGATGAATAATGTAATTAAGTCTATATTCGTCTATACAATAATCCTTACCGCCTAAAGATAATCAAATAGGAAGGATTGCGTTTATATTTTACTATTTTACGAAATGATAAAGCTATAACTGATAACAAATTAATGAATTCGTAAATTCTTCCTCACATATAAATAACTAACTACTTTGAAGTTATAAGGTCCATTTTCAAAGTGTTTATTAAAACGATACGTAACAATTCATTGCTAATATAATTAACAAGGCGCTACTGTTTCTTTTTTTTAAACGTAATAATTTATTATTTTCTGGTTGTTTCATTTGTATACACACAATTACACAGCTGGACCCCAAATTTCAACTTTCTAGGTCAACTGGAAGTGGGTGTTATTTAAGGTCTATAGGTAAGTCAGTCAGTGGAAAAGTAGCGATTTTTGAGCATCAATATCTCGCTAACCACTTAAGCTGTATTTACGAAATTTGAGATTCTGGTTAGTCTAGTAGACTTTAATTCATATCCCAAATTTCATGCCTTTATATTAAATAGATTTTGAGTTATCGGTGTGTTAAAAGTGGCTCCAACTGGTTCGTGTAATACTACACACTACTGCGTGTCACCCGCTTTGTTTGATGCTTGAACGGGGCTGGACACGCGTCCGCGTGTCTTGATAAATAAACAGATGCCTTCTTCCAAGGTACTCTCTTTCTACGTTAGAATAGAATAAAATAGAATGAATTGAGCGTTGATAAGTGACACGTTTATAAGAAGTGAGGTGCCGTGGGTTACGTGCCTCGAATGTTCTATGCTCGACCTAATTATCTCGAGTTGTTGGCTATTCAATATTGTTTTTTGATTAACCTCGTGCTTAGTATTGGCAAACAGTTTGATAGATGTAATTATTTAGGTACGTTACCTTTTTTGGTTAGGAAAAGGTAGTTTTGATAAAATTTCATCTACCTACATAATGCAGGCATAGATACAAAACAAAACTCGACAATAATTTTAGATTTTAAACTTTTTACCTGATGTAAATACACTTGCTAAGGTGTAGTCATTAAGCATTTCGACTGCCCTAAAATTAAATATAATTTGATATCATTATATTACATTTTAGGGCAAATAAATTACGATATTTTTTACTTATAATAACAAAATGTAATAGTTTATTTCTATAATTCATAATAATGTAAACAGCCAAAAATAAATATGAATAGCTTATTATACCTAAATACTATTTCACACTTGACTGACAAGCAGACCTTCGACATCAATATTTCAGCGGCATCTCTTCGTTACCTGACAATTACCGACGTCACACCGACGCAATACAAAGTGAAAATACGTTGAGAATTTTTTTGCTATGCGTAACACTGTGTAGTCGCTAGGGAGGTGCGTCACTTGTCAAACAAACCGAACGGTACGCGGTATATCGACGTTTTGATAGGCACATTCGTACACGTATCTAAATAAAATTGATTGAAGTACTGCACGAGGATTTGTTGTGAGATAACTGTACGCTGTGCGATTAAATTACACGGAAAATAAATACAGGCAATGTAAACACAGTGGGTAATTTACACTTGTGTACAGTCACCCTCTAATATATATGTGAGATTCCATTAGAATACTCAATTACATTTGTTATAGTGTTATTTTGGGAATGATCAGTAGGTACCTACTACCTACTACGTAGTGACTTAGTAGGTAGTAGAGAGCGAAGTTCTTAAATAAGTTAGAGATATAGGGTTATCTCTCCTTTATTAAGAGCTTCGCTCTTGACGGTGAAGCAATCATCATTCTTCTATTTTTTTATAAAAATATTACTAACTAGAAATAGACTAGAATAGAAATTAGAAACTAGACATCTTATGCGCAAAGATAAAAATTGCAACATACAAATTTCTTAAATCTAAAAACTAGGTGGATCGCAATTCAGCTTTTAACCATAGGTAACATATATTATACTGCTATATAGGAGAAGGAAAAATACTAACGTTGTAATAGTAGGTGAAAATCCTGCTCATATTTTTGATAACGACTGTACAACTTGCAAATAATAACGTACGCCAGAATAAATAAAAAATAATTGTTTCCGCACTAATATGAGACCAAAAGCCAAGCTTGAAGGTCGACCGCCGCTTATCAACTTACGTAAGTCGTAAAAGTTGACTGAGGAAAAGGACCTTTGCTATTTATTTAAGATAGGCTCCCTAGCATCCTGTTAGTAACGTATCAAGGTCTCTCAAGTATATATAATTTGCTAGATGAAAATTATCTATTTCTAATCACATTTTCATTTGGGTAGGTATAGCTGTCTGAAGCTTTATTTTAATTATTATACCTAGTATATAACATTTATAACTATATAACATAAATTCTAAGTAAAAAATATACACACGGAAGTGTCTCTACATCTAACTAAAATTGTTTTTATTCTGTAATCTTTACTTTTACGAGAGAGATTTGGAGGTACCTACATAGTATAAAAATCTTTTCCGGGAACCAACTAAAATATTTAGTTTTGGATATTTTTTAATTATTTTTTATTAGTAAAAAATAAGACAACACCGCACTAGGGAACAAGCCATGTGTCGAACATACAACTTAAATAACAGTCACAAATGTTTTGGATTTATCTATTTTTGAATATATTTCTAAATATTATAAAATAATATAACTATACGTTGCACCTATTGGATTTTACAAGTATATAATTAAAATCTTTTAAACTTTCGCGACTTGTACACATATTAAATTATTATATATTCCTTAAATATAGTACGTGGTATTTCATATTCCTTAAATATAGTACGTGACGTAGACCCGTTATATAATAATTTAATAAGTATATAATTGTTCAGGTGTTAGAAGACTTTGGCTACATCTACGACAGTTCGGTGGGCGTGCCTCCGCTATCGATCCCGGTGTGGCCTTACACGCTCGATTACAAGATTCCTCACGAATGCAAGTCCGGTACTTGTCCCACCAAATCATTCCCAGGTTGGTTACACGTGTTACTTATAGCCGATATTTCTTTAATTCTAAGAAAAAAAAAATAATTCAAAAATGTCTTTCAAACTTTGTCTAGCTCATAGTAATCAGATATAGACATCTAGACATAATGATTTAAAAATCAAAGTTATACCAGAATTCGTAATAGAAATACGAGCCGTGTAATCATTACAACCCGTTTATACCACTATAAACGTCCCATTGTTAGGCATGAGTCTCCTCTTAACATTGTGGAGGGAAGGAATGGACAACATGATTTTATTTATATCTGATTACTATGACCTTGAAAATGATATAGACAACTAAAAGTGCACGGTGTATATATTTTCTAAGAAAATAAATCTATTTCGTTTTAAGAAGCATGTGCCTGACTAACAAAGTGTCTGACTAACAAAATTATTTTCTCGTAATGAGCTACACATCAGTAAATAAATGCTAGAAACTTTTTTAACCATATAGCCGTCCTAATGAGAAACTTTTTCATTAGTTTGAGTTTATTCTATTTGTTCAATATTTCATTCGTTCCAAGTGATTTCATTAAAAATTTTCAACGTTGCATCAGATGTCTGCTTCATATATGATAAATATATCATTTATGCAGCTTTATTTAAACTGAAGCGACATGAAAAAGCTCCGGGTGTTATTTGTTTTAACAGACGTGTATTATTTGCAGGCCTATGGGAGGTACCGTTCAACGCTCACTATATACAGACGTATGAGGGCGGACACTGCCCCTATCTCGATCAGTGCGTCCTACATAATCACGATTCCAATGACGTAAGTATCGTCCACAATTGTTTAAAATTAAGTGGTTGGTTTGATCTAGCATATGAGAGGAAAACTATTTTGTTGTTGTGGTAAACAGATAAGTCAATTTTTAATCAATACATAACAAGAAATCGTGGCATGACCGATGTAATTCTTAAATGGGAGCTACGAGTATACGTAGGTAACGGTAATATTTCTTTTCATACATACATACATATTTTCAATAATAATATAATAATATTCTACAACATTTTTTTTACACAGCGCCATCTGGTCCCAAATTAAGCAATTATATTTGCTTGTGTTATGGGTAGTAAACAACTGATATACTACTTAAATAAATACATACATATCATAGATAAATTACACCCAGTCACAGAACCTTTATGCTCATCACACAATTTGTAATTGTTGCATGCAGGCGTGATCAGAATAATATCATAAATGTAACCTATTATATTTTTCCGAATCTAATTCAGCACTCAGATATATTATATGAGTATTAATAGAGTGAGTAATTGTGTAATATAATATCGTGGAGTTGCTGTTAAAATAAAAACATCAAAGTAGTTATTATGTTAATCAGCTTAAGATTAGAATGCAGATACAGTTCATAAATATTCTTAATTATCTTATGGATATTTATGAATTTTGTAAGTAAATACCTTGTGTTTTTTATGATCTAAGAATACTATGACTTGTGGAATTGTGGCAGTTAGAGAATTTCACTAAAATGCAGTTACAAGGCCCCATAAGCATCTTCTACTACCATTGGGACATACAATATTCCAAACACGAGCGCGTGCTTATGGCAATTTGTTCATCTTAACGCTTGAATACCAAATTAAACTGATTGTTTTTCGGACCTTATTTGAATCGCAATAAATGTGTAACTTTGAACAATAAAATATTCATGTCATTTCCTCAAATCGTATACATTAAAGACGATGGATTAGATAGAAGGATATGAGAAAGGCGTTTTTGTTCATGAAAAAAATGACGTTACGCTATTGGGGTGTGTTGTTTATTTATATGATGGATAATATAATTAATATCCATTCTACATAACTGACTTTCAGTGTGTGGGTTTCCTGATAGGTGGTAGCAGGCAAAAAAAAAAGCTATAAATGACTTTGCAAATAGTTTCCTCTGTAGGTAATTGAATATTTCATTGATCAAAATTAAAATATGTAAATGACAGAGGTTATCTAATTATAGAACTATTGGTTCACGCTTTTCAATAGCCTTGATCTTTCCGGATGGCTTATAGACAGTTTTACTTAAAAACAGGTAATATTATGAAATATATACATTAAATATGCTCCTATGCCATATATTGTTGCCAACAGGTAAACATTATATATTTTAGATCTAAACTCAACGCAATTTTCCGTTAACTATCTAACCAGATTATCTATTAAAGTTTTCTCAAACAGGAAAGATAAACTCAGAGTTGCATCGATGAATAAAATTGAAAGTTAACATTATATAAAAGTACGAGTATTATATAACTTAATAATCTTATACATAATACGTTGGAGAATAAATATAATTTTAGTAAGTTATTAAAAAGAAAAATATTAATACGAGTATGAATCTTGTCTTCGTGGCTGTGACCCTGACTGCTCAGACAGAGGTCGTGGGTTCGATTCCCACCCAGGACAAATCTTTGTGTGATGGGCACAATCAGGTGTTCTGTTTCTGGGTGTAATTTATCTATAATATGTATTTACAAAAAAAAAGGTATTTAAGTATTAGTTATATAAGTTGTCTACTATCCATATTATATATCCATATTTGCATTAGCTTAGTTTGGGACTAGGTGGCGCTGTGTGTGAATGTTTAAACATTATTATTATTATTATAAATATTATTACTTTTACAATAAAATGTATAATATGGCCGATCTAGTATCAAAGAAGAGATAGTTAAAACTGGAAATAGATGGGAAGGAAACTAAATTATTTTCATAAACGCACGTACGAAAGTGGCATATTAATTTATCTGCCCGCTTTAATATCACAACTAAACCGTACTAAACAGGTATAAAAAGCTTTATAATGTACAATTTGTAGGCAACTGTGTTTGTATAAGCTCATATTTAGTTATTATCTAGTTGGCCAGTTTGTGGTCGGCACTCGTTATTCTACCAACATAATATTAAATGAAGTTATATCAAGTTGTATACATATAGTATGAATTTAAATGCAAAGGCTGTTATATTTTTACGTTATAGACATAGGAAATAGAACGGAAAATATCTCCAAGAAAGTGAAGAGGTAGAAGGTACTAGGGATTTCCAGACACAATGGTGCGTAAACACGTGTCTTTGACCGTTAAAGTTTTGAATCAGCTAATTTTTATTTTCTATTTAAAGCTGTTTTCTTTTCATCCAGTAATAATATATATTTGGAGTCATCTAATCAAATAGGAAACAATAATTACGAATTATAATTAAACAAGTTGGTTGGTTGGTATCGCTCGCAGTGGCGTACCTAAATTAGGTGAGGCCTAGGTACGTCTAGCAATGGACGTCATTGGGCTGATATTATGATGATGATGATGGTACTTATACATAACGGTCTCGTTGTAATTCAATACAAACTTACCTTATGTTTAAGAGTGCTCTATATTCCCTGCAGTTGTATTTTGTACTTTGAAACGTGCTCCATCTACGTGTGTCTTGTTACTTCGTGGTTTTCTTTAATTAAAGGAATATTTTAACACGTTTCTAAGCTGCTATGTTGACATTTCAGTTTTATTTTTGTAATTACACTTTTGAGTTTCTTTAGCAGAAAGTTTTTATTTTTCGGGCACTTGTAGACAATTCTACTTTTGTTTGTTTTGAATTAAAAAATATCTAACATTTAGAATTCGTGTATGTTTCTTGTGAACAGTTTCTATATTAAATTCGTTTTTGTGTCATATATATAAATAAATAAATCAGTGGTTCAAAAGTTCAAAGTTTAAGGGGTAATTGGCTCTAAATGATGGTGATTGGTGGTCCCTGAGGGTACTCAGGTACTTACATTATTGGGCTCGGGTCTTCTCTCCTCTATCTAGAGAGCTTGAGCTTGAGCTGAATTCACCGTTAGCATAGATAGTAATTCACATGAGTAGTACATATAAATTCCACAAAGTGAAATCCACATTGGTACTGTCGGTCGGAATAGAACTCGGATCGTATGATTTGCATGCCGGGCACTTATCCATTTGGCTACCATCCTTATTTATTTTTATGATCATTATTTTGATAACTTGTGTTTAACAGGTATTAGAATGGCTACAAGAAGACTTCAATCGTCACTACGAGCAGAACCGAGCACCGTACATGATGCCCTTCCACACGAACTGGTTCCAGATCAAGGAGCTTGAGCGAGGACTACACAAGTTCTTGCATTGGGCCACTACACTGTGAGTATATTCATCTATACCACATTTTATTTATTTGTAGTAAATAAATAAAATTGAACTGTGTAACAAAACCTAATATAAAATATTCCTGTTTACTAAACTACTAGTAACGCGACCTATGATATTATGTTGGAACCAAACATTGTAAGTCATACGGTCATCGACCCGTATTTATTAGTTCCGCAGTGTGCCACTAGATGTCACTACTGGAAAAATTAAAAGTCGGTGTTAAGATTCTCCGCGGATGAATGACCGCGCGTCGAATAATTTTATTGATTGAAGAGAAGAGAAGAGATACTTCCTACACCTATCTGTGCGCATTCAAGGCTGCACTCCTCTGGAACGGTCATTGGAACACACAGTATAGTCTAGTAGTTAGGTCGCTCGTTTCTCCGTCTAGGCTGCATCCGTCCCTGGGTAGGGTGGTGTGGGACTCCTAGCTCAGTGGTGTACCAGCCTGTTTATATATACAGCTGGGTTAAAGGTTTTAATAAACCAACTCCTGTGAGAATGGCTTCTTCGACTGTGCCCGGCCAAACCAACCCACGACCACACAACTCGTACAACTGCTTATATACCCTAGAAGAAATTCTAAGTGTATGTCTGATCCACCAACCCGCATTAGGACAGCGTGTGTGTGCTCTCTAAGAGGAGAGGTGATCCGAGCCCAGCAGTGGGACATTAATGGGTCGCTGATGATGATGATAATGTTTGTATATCAAAATAACAGCTTTTTTGAGTAGGCATATGAATGTATTGTAGGTACGTTACTTAAAACAAAAATACACTTTTCAAAATATTTTGGCTGTCTGTCCGTCTGTTCGTCTGTCTGTTTGTTTTAGTCCAAAAGGTCTGAACCAATTTCAACGGGAATTTTTCTGGCGGACAGCTTATGTCACAAGGAGTAACTTAATTAACTATTTTTCCAAATCAAAATAGCCTACTTTGATTTGGAAAAATATTAGGGTTCCACGAAAAGTGATATGGGTTCAGTGAGAACGAAGTAGCGGGCACAGTTAATATACTAATATTATTTTTCTGTACAAATACATGTCACTAATTAATTCTTAAATTTATGGACCGATATTGAAAAATGTGTATGTTTGAGTGAGCTCCGAGATGGTTTAGATTTATATTTGGATTTGATACAATATGACGCTGTACTCAAATAACCTTTATATTTTCCCAGCTTATATAAATATTGTAACTCTAAGGTTATCTATTACATAAAATTTATTGAAATGTTAAATCAAGTATTTTAAAAAAATTGTAAAAACGTTATTTACTTGCCCGAAGTTTAGATCGAATTGCACCGATCGTAGTGACGGGCTGACTGGTATAATATGTGACAAAGACCTGTTTTATAACATTTCATAGTGTACTTAAAAGTATTAGCTGATTTGATCTGGATTTTGATTTAACTGGCAGTACATAGGAGCTATAATTATTATTATAGAGGCTTATAAAAATATAATTAATACTAAACGAAAATGTTGATTGTGACGGTCGAACGGACGAATTATTGAAAACATTTTTATCACAAATAAACAAAAAGCTAGTAATATAATATAACGATATGCTCGTAGTTTTAAAATATGTACATGTTTCGTAATATATTTTAGATACACATACAGGAAACTCACTTAATTTCTACGTCAAACCAATTATTTAATACTCAGTCGATTGATGTATAATAACCGTACCCACAAGAAATAATATAATTAACCCTTTACCCCACACTCGTGAGGAATTCATCAAAGAGGATTCCGTGGGGAAGTAAAGGTTATTACCGAATACAGTTCCCCGATATCGGTATTTAAAGCACGACGTTCTAACCCATCACTGTTTATCACGTATTGTTAGAACAAGAGGTTATGGGGTCAGATGACAAGGTGTGTGGTGTGTGCTACTTACATTCAACGTATTGGTTAATGAAATATGTAAAGGCAATTAAAAGGAAAATTATCTGTGAAGGTCATCATCATCATCATCATCATCAGCAACCTATTTAGTCCTACTGCTGGGATCGGGTCTCCTCTCCTCTAACTAGAGATCTGAGACGGGTTGGTGGATCTGACACACTCATAGAATTTCTTCTTTTCCTTCACCGTTAAGTCACTTGACTAGTACATATAAATTTCATAACGTGGAATCCATATTGGTACTGCCCCGGTCCCCGGTGTGATTTGCACGCCGGTCAATTTGTTATTTTTTATCTTGTGTACAAGGTAAAAGTGTAGTTATATAAATAATATTTGTTTTCGACTTCTATAAGCTCTGTGTTGTTTGATACAAAATAAATAGAAGTATATTTTGTATTTATAACAATTAATAAAATAACGTATGACAATGTGGCACGAGTCGTCACACAGTGGACTCTTAAAGATGGTCATTGTTACTGACACAGGCCTAAAAAAAGTTTGTGACCACTTAATGCTTCTGAGAAGGATTGGTGAAATAGTGCTTGGGAATGACAGGAGAAATAAAATAAAAAAATTAAAGTCATCTCCGATAAGAGCTTACTTTGAAACGTCTGCAACAATTTTAATAAGAACAATCACGATCATTTTACATTTCGAACAAAAAGGCACCAAATCAGCGCATTCGTTTAGATAGTATGATGCCACAGATACACAGACACGTCAAACTTATAACACCTCTCTTTTTGCGTCTGGGGTTAAAATATAACAACACTGCATTTAATTCTTTATTTTAACATACTTATTTAATTTTCAGTAAAGACATATGGTTTGTAACCGTGACCCAAGCTCTGACCTACATAACGGACCCTCATACGGTGAAGAATGTGAACAATATTGATGCCTGGAAATGTGATCGCAAGGACCTGTCACCGGCTCCTTGCAACGTGACCAATAAGTGCGCGTTAAACTTTAAAACAGCTGAGAGCAACTTTACTGACACCAGATATATGGAAACCTGCATGGACTGTCCTAAGCAGTAAGTCATAGATTTTATTTTGAACTATTTGTTGCCCGCGACCCTATCCGTGTGAAGTTAGAATTTTACCTGAACGACAAGACAGTCGTATTCCGAATATATACGAATGTATCTATATGAAATTATCACAATACATTATACGATAGAAGTATCTTATTTAATTTCAAATATGATTAAATACATGAGTAAAGTTGATGATAATGAACCTAGCTATCAACTTCCGTAACGTACAACAACAAATTCCATAAGCTTATTTGAACTTTATTCGAAGACACAAACTATTAAGCAAGAAGAAAACCAGACGTGAATCAAAAATATATTCAATTCCTTTTTGATACCTTATTGAACGTTAACACCACCTGTCGTTATAGTTTCTTCTCGTCCATTCAATAAGATCTTCGTACAAGTTTATTATCTTTGAAAATTATTATATTAACGACACCTTTTGCAGATTTTAATACTTTCGTTTGATATAAATAACGATCACTGGCCAGTAGCTATTGTAGTTCATAGTTGATATTTTATTAAAGAATTATAATAGCCTGAGAAACAATATATAATATTCTAATGGTTTTATTTTCGGAAAAATACTTTTTCAGAAATTGTCCACTTTATTCAAATGTGTTCAAAAGAATCGATTTTATAGGTTCTTATATATAATAATAATATATATAACAATGCCTGAGATATTGAGATTTTCGTTAGGATCGACGAGGCAAGGTCAGTCTATAGATGGGGACGTTTTGTGACAATTCGATCCTCGAGCGTCTCTGTCAAGTCTCTCAAGTCTAGTTGGAAGCCCTCTGAGCGACTTGATAAATTTCAACATTAGTATATTTAAACTATTGCAGAATAGGTAATTCGTATTCGTTATAACATTGTTAAATAGATAGCTAACTTGTTACTTTGTTATAACAAAAAACATTTAACGTGTCGTCTCAGTCTGGGTTACGTTATTACTGGATACTTCCATTTTATTTTACGATGCACCTTGCTGACTTACTTTGTATACAAGACAGACTTTTTAAAATTAAAGCCTTTTTCTTGCACAGTATGACTCCGTATTTCACCGATGTAAAATTGTGTATAACAAAACGTATTTTCCTTTCTGTATTTCTGACTTAAAAAAGTAAGTGTAGTCTTCTTTTGAATAAAGTTGACGTAGAAAAGTAAGTGCACCTAGTATTCTTTAGAATAACAGGTCATAGGGTGATGAGTGATACTTTTTCAATAGACAGGCATATATACGGTACACACTTAGTTCATATAAGTAACTTGATACACATTTTGAAATGATTTTACTAAGTACCTAGTATTGGTAGCGAAATTAATTTCGGTTGTTATATTCCATCTTAGATCTTTGTAATTTCTAGTCCTATATTCAATAGCCTGGTGTCCTCAGTTGAAAGCCTAAGAATATCTTTGAATTTGAACAGAAATATTTAGCGTAACAATGCTATTGTTTCTCCTTATGTTATTTTTTTTAACAAATGTTATAATAACGTGTTTCTTGTTTCCAGGTATCCATGGTTAGGTGACTCGGGTGGGACCGGGATTCCCGGCCACGACATCTATATACCCGACACTCTTGCGGACAGGAAATAGTGCCTTAAGGTGAAACCTGTATAAACGCTGTGATCTATTCAGTATATTCAAATGTTTTATAAGAGCCGGGTTCAACTGATGTCATGTTAGGTAACGTTTAGCCTCCGGCCCCTGTCAGTTGGTTTGAAATCAAAAGACTCTTAGAATGTTTTGTAGATACGTATGTACTAAGAATAAAATGATGTGTTTTGTTAAATTAATATCAGTTAATATCATTTAATAAGGTAGTTTGTTGTAAAGTAATTTTTTATAAAAAATATATTTCAAAAGCGTGAGAATTTGTAAATATATCTTAAAATATGTTGTTAACCTGTTTTTAAGCGTGAACGATAATATTAATAAAACCGGCCAAGAGCGTGTCGGGCCACGCTCAGTGTAGGGTTCCGTAGTTTCCCGTCCGTCACAATAAGTGTTCCCACTTATGAGTTTAAAGGTGGGTATCCATACTATCCATTATGTTCGCGATCCAGCAGCGCTCCGCGCTCCTGCAACAGCTCCCGGTAGTGGGTACGTGCGCGAACACGGAGCGTGCAATATTGCACTTACTACTACTTTCACTACTACTTACTACTACTACACTACTACTTTCACCTATAATAACCTAATATTATGTAAACGAAGTTAAAAAAAAAATACGGGCAAATGAAACTTGACCTCTGGATTGTATAGGCGCTCATACGATTCAGGGACCAAATTATATTGGTTAACTGCAGTTTCCATCTGTTGTTTCCATCCAAGTTCAAAATAATTTTCCTAGAAAGTCCTTATAAAGTTCTACTTTTCAGATTTTTTTCGTATTTTCTAAACTTATGGTTCAAAAGTTAGAGGGGGGGGGGACGCTTTGTTTTTTACTTTTGGAGCGATTATTTCCGAAATTATTGACATTATCAAAAAATGATTTTAGTAAACCCCTATTCATTTTTAAATACCTTTCCAACAATATATCACACATTAGGGTTAAAATTAAAAAAAAAAACACTTCCCACTTTACATATAGGGGGGCTACCCTAATAAAACATTTTTTTCCAATTTTTATTTTAGCACTTTGTCGGCGTGATTGATACACATATTGGTCCCAAATTTCAGCTTTCTAGTGCTAACGGTCACAGAGATTAAGCGAGGACGGACAGACGGACAGACAGACATGGCGAAACTATAAGGGTTCCTAGTTGACTACGGAACCCTAAAAACGAAGATGTAAGGCACAGAAAAATGCATGAAAAGTTTATAATTGTAACTGCGTCTTCAACACGTAAGTTTCATACATTTGAATATCTTGAATAGAGCACAGACTTAACATTTTGTATATATTTCGTTTTGTAAGTAATTAAGGTAAAATAGTGACTAGTCGTCGCAATTTATTATAATTATGACTCTACGACTTTTGTATTTGGAAAAATAAGTATATATATTTAATGTTTGATACCAATGATATTATAAGGCAAAAGAGGTACATACATAGATCATGCACATGCACAGAAAATGATCATGTTCTTCATTCATCTTTGACGAGGTTGCTTAATTCGTTGAATCGAATTGCGACTGTTCAATAATTTTATAATAATGTTGTATTAGGTATAATCATAAGTCCTGTTGGACGTTGCGTTGGACGGCCCCCCACCAGATGGACCGACGACCTGGTCAGGGTTGCGGGCGGCCGTTGGTTGCGGGCGGTACAGGACCGTTCGCAGTGGCGTAAATTAGGTGAGGCCTATGTTCAGCAGTGGACGTCGATAGGCTGAT
Source organism: Laspeyria flexula (assembly GCA_905147015.1). Lineage (NCBI taxonomy): Eukaryota > Metazoa > Arthropoda > Insecta > Lepidoptera > Erebidae > Laspeyria > Laspeyria flexula. Next base: position 9,715,844 of record LR989956.1, on the reverse strand, counting down.
ATGATGATGATGATGATGAAGTCCTGTACAGTCCTGTGATGCCATTTCTACCAGTGCCGGATGGTGAATATGTACCATAAGTTTGCTGCAGTTATATATTTAATTAGCTCTGTATCAACCACAGACTTACATTATCAACGGTCCACTTTTATGGTTAATGATTAATGCACTTACTGTTTTCCTCTTATAATTTCATTGTTATTTTAATGTGTAAAAAGTACATGAATTATTTTAAGCTGTTGCCATTTTGAACCAAAATAATTCTATTTATAACTGTATCGGGGACAACACGTTAATTTTCTGTATTGTTATGAGATTAAACTGATTAGTTGATATATACGAGTATCAGCCATGTTTATGACGAAAATTCCTTGTAATATGTACACAGTATACGATTAATTGTATTACCAAACGATAATAAGTTCCCTTTTCTCGATATTGTTAGACGAATACCTCAAGTTACTCATAGCTTGGTACTATATATATGTAGCTTTATGATATTCTGAACTATTTTTGGTGCTTTGTTGTATACACTATGATGGAATCTGTGTTTTGTTAACAAATAAATTTATTATTGTATTTTTTGTCTATTATTTTAAATAAAAAAAAAACAGTTTGTTGTCCAGTTATAAACGATTATAATATTTTTTACCTAAAAGAGACGAAATATGACAATCTCTCTCGTAGGATGTGGGACGAAGTTAAACAACAAGGATAGAAATGTATTCTCGCGTCAAAATAGTTAATTAGAACAGCGTTCTTGAACCAGGATAGGACACTTAGGTATGTGACAGATTTATAACTAATGTAACTATTTTTATGATTATGAAAATATTAAGTAGGCATTACTTGCGGCTACAAGCACCAATAATGGGTGCTTCTTAAGATACTGTGCTTTTGCATCTGTCTACCTGGTGAGTATTATAGTTTTATAAAACATAAACATAGCATCACGCCTTTTTCCCCGAAGGGGTAGGCAGAGGTATTTCACACCCACATTTCGCCAGCTATGTTTGGTCCCATGAAATAGGGGGCGAACCTATTGTCATCAACCGGGAACATTTGTTTACCAAACTCCGGGAAAATCTTAATACTGGAATTTCATGATAGAAAAACCCAATACCATTTTCACCCGACCCAGGAATCGAACCCAGGACCTCTTGCACAGCAGTCGTATACACTTCCCGCTGCGCCACCGAGGCAGTTATAGTTATAGTATTATAGTTTTATTTTTGTTATAATAAAAGTGCAATATGATTTGACAGGTTTATAAAACGTAATGGCTCATAAAACAAATTGTTGACGTTAAAAGCGCGTTTTAGTTCCATGCGTGTACGAGATCCATATTTCACGTGTTACAAAATCTAGCTTGAAAACCCTTGGTGTTTTTATAAACAGGTTAGTTGCCTAATAAAAGTCCCGAAAAAAGACTATTGTATACATATTTTATAACGACGGCTGGCAGTTCGCGTCTCCGACCCGCCGGCGGAGATTTAATTTGAGATTGCGCTGAGAATGGCTGCTCGGAAACTTTCTCCATACACACATGCATTAGCTGCTATTATAGGGACTTTTGTTATACATATTCCAAATCGCTTCTATCCCCATTTTGGATGTCTTACCCTCAACCTCTCAACAATCAATAATATAATCTTAGTTATTACTGAGATATTCGGGAACTCCTCCCTAGCTTTACCATTAGGGATGTAAAATTTAATTTCAAAAGTTTATATGTAAACGTATCTTGCCATATTCACACGTAATTTGATAACGTGTTTTGAGTTTTCGTGAAATGACTGCGGTGATGTGAAATATTTGTGTGTTAAAATTTTCATATCATTAAGTATTTATGTTCCTTGGTGTGATTTAGATTTTATTTAGTTTATCAGTTTAGATATTTGTCAAAATGATCACTGTCAAATTTTGTATAGATAAAATATCTAAAACAAAAATGCTAGTTTTTTATAGATACAATATAATATATAAAATAAAGACTAGTCATGTGTGATTACGACTATTGTATTTGTTCTCCTATCACCTAAAAGCTTATATTGTTTATGTACATCCTTATAACTTTATAAATTCACCATCATAAACTACAATACTAAAATTCCTATATAATCATAAGTAATAATCAAGATGGAAAATAAATAATTGAATCGAAAAAATAAAACAGAACTGATGGTATAATTGTAGCAAATAAAATACATTAGCACGTTCACAAAACATACGTTTCCCTTATACGTGCCACAAATCACGACACATATGAACATAAATACTAACAGTAGAGGGTAATGTGGAAAGGTGGTAATAAGATCCAGCGACAATGTCGCCGAGTGGCGAACATTACAAATCCCCTCAGGCATGCAAGGGAGCATCATAAAATATAATAAGACCACGCGAGTACCCTGGTGAAAACGGGTCACTGGACTCAACGATACGAAATAGGCTATTTTCTCATTCGTTGATAATTTATTTGCGAATGATATATACTACTTTATCGAAGAAGATTATCTAAATAGGCATACAGTAAATTGTTATGAATAGTTTACGTATAATTCTTGTGTAATTACGCATGCGTATACTGATTTCCAATATTACATTACCATGTAGTATCATCCTACATTTACGCTGATAAGTGGCAGTGATGTTACAACTATAGGTATGTACGAGCATTGAATAATTATTAAATTATCGCTCAAAATTGAACTGGCTACCTATTCGCCAACGTCTTAGCTGGCGTGCCCTTTCTACCCTTTACTCCATACTTATGTCTCCCAATGCTCCCGCTTATCTAGTCCCATACTTCACCTATCTCTGTTCCACTCATAATAAAAATCTCCATTCCTCAAATAACCTACTCCTTGAGTGTCCTTCACATAACTCTGGTTTCATCCATGAATCCTTTCCTATTCAATCTATTCTTCTTTGGAATGTCCTCCCTCTTGAGATCAGGATGGCCCCTAACCGTGACGCGTTTAAAGCTAAAGTTAGTAAATTCTACTCAGATAAACTGTCTGAATCATCTTTTAGTACGATAAATATATTTGTTGTAGTTATAAAGTGTCAAACTCCAATTTCGGATCAAATAATTTTGTTACAGAAAAGTATTTGATAACTTACAACTTATTGACGCAAGATTTTATGAACAGGCAAATCTGGCTGATTTATCGTGAATCTCCCTGTAATATATTTTACGACGACGTCTGGTTATATATGTAAGAGAATGGATATGCGAGAAATCCATTTCATATGAAAATTATCCAAGATTTCATCTGTCGACTATGAAGTCGACCGTGAAACTTCCGTAAATATGTAAATGGAAACATTGGAAACAGAGAAGACGAAGTTTACGACGCGCGACGCACTACGCCAAGTCTGGGAAATACTTGTAGGATTTCTAAAAATATTCGTATCGGTACAATCTTGCCACGGAATAGCACATCTGACTTTATTAACTCGACCACAACAACAACTTAATCGGAATCGATCCATATAAGTCTTCTCATTATTTTTCCTTATCAATGTACGTACGCAGATAAAAGCTCCGACTTATTCTCATGGACGACATTTTTATGTCGTAAGAATAGGGAAATAACGAACTCATAAATGGGAGTTGGACGATAAACAAGCCATAGTCTCTGAGATAAGAGTCTGTTCTCTTACGAAGTAATGTGACTGCGAAAACGCGGATAATAACTATACTACCTGTTTTACATACGAAACGCATACGAGTGTCGTGGACCCTCTCGATGCTCGATACATGCTGCCGTAATTTACTTTGATTACGTTCTTATTGGTTAAAGATTTCTTTTTGTTACCGAACATAATATAGTGAATAATTTAGTTAGACGTAATAGATTTTGTCCTTTACGTCATCTTATATAGATCAAAATAATGTATGTTTTTTTTGTAAAGATACAAATTTTAAGCGAGTTTATTCTAAGTAAACACAACGAACATCTGGACATGAATAGAGCAAGTTTCAAGTGAACAAGGATCCGACGATGTCAACAGTTAGACTTCAAAGGAACTCGCATTTCGTTCGAGGCACTCACGAAAAGATGATTTTACAGGAGCAAAGAAATGTAACTCTGCCGTTTTGTTTTATGTTCAAATAACTGTATAATTATGAGGATAGATATCTGCCCGGTAATAATAGGTACGAAGAGAGAAAATATCGAATATCACGTGAAACAAAAAGGAAAAGAAGCCGCAATTGCGAAAGTAACATAACCAACAAGAATAATATTACCCAAATTAAAGCTTCATTTTTACGGCTGCCTTCTGAAATTACATTGTTGTGTTATTTTAACGTGGTTCATATTTTGGTCAGTAAGTATTTACATTATACAGCTTTTGGCGTGCATTTTTATTGGATCGGAGACATTTCGTATTCCAAAACAGTTCGCCAGCTTTGAGCTGTCCCGGCCGAGGCATTTGGCTGACTTTTGTATTTTCCTCAAGACAAATAACATGTTTCATCTGATAAGGGGCTGTCGTCGGCTCGTCTGTCTACAGAACCAATCGCTTTGTGGACGTTCCTTGTTATTTCATCTTGTTTTTATTGCGCAAGCTGGAGCGTTTGTTTTTTTGAAAGCCTATTAACGTCTTGTCTATTGTAATAAGGAAATATTCTCGAATTATAGTAATATTTGTATGACTATAGATATCTCATAATAACGTGCGCAAAAGATATATGGGTTTCTTATATTCTTTTCAAATTTATTTGGGCGAGACCAATATCGTTGAAAGGTGCAGACACAACAGATGGTTGCTATTGTAATGTTTTTATATTGTATGTCAAGCGATGGTGGTTGAATGGATAAGTGACCGGCGTGCAAATCACGCGGTCCGACTTCGATCCCGACCGGCAGTACCAATGTGGATTCCACTTTGTGGAATTTATATGTACTAGTCAAGTGACTTACCATCTGCTAACGGTGAAGGAAAACATCGCGAGGAAAACCACATACCCTAGAAGAAATTTTATGAGTATGTCTGATCCACTAACCCGCACTAGGCCAGCGTGAGTGGATTATGGCCTAAAACCCTCTGAGCTCTCTAGTTAGAGGAGAGGAGACCTGGATGCTGATATGTCATATTACGTTTTATTACAGGCTGAAGTCCTATCAAAATAATATAGACTTTACTTGGGCTGTGATTGACATGAACAGGTGTAACTTAGAATTGATGAACGTAGCTCGTAATCGCCGCCCGGCTGCGGCTGCATTATGAATTTGTACTCTTTTGTCCGCAGTTTTTAATTCTACCGGTAAAATGTATTGTTCATGGAACAAAAGTCTCTAGTGTCATTGTTGTTGGCCAAAGTTCATTTAAATTCCGTGCCCGTGAGAGGGAACAGTAGCAAATATGAATTCCTTTGCTCCTATTGTCAAACTGCTTTTGCTCGCTTTGGTATAATGCTTTTGAAAGCCACATTGTGTTTTATATACAGTCATGTGCACAACTTCTGTTTAAGTCTTTTTTAGTAAACAATGAATTAAAATGTGGTGTAAGTGTATATATATGTAGGTACATTGGATGTTTGCATGGTACTGAACATTAATGAACGGAAGTAAAAACTGAGGAAGTGAGGACAATATGAAAAAATTGTAGCAACCAGCGACTTTTCCCTTTATTCCGTACATAATAATTCAACTAAGTTAAAGTTAATGAACACCTCTAATTCATTTTGTATCATAATAGTATTGTTCCATTGTGATTATTGCTGTTACATTGTAAATAAAATAAAGAATAAAAAAGTTAATAAAACAGTTGAAAAAATTATATAATTATGTATACACTGTTTATAAACAAAACTAACAATACGACTGGCCTGTTGGTCTAGTGGTTAGTGACCCTGACTGCTAAACCGGAGGTCGTGGGTTCGATCCCCACCCAGGACAAATCTTTGTGTGATGAGCATAAAGGTTTGTTCTGTGTCTGGGTGTAATTTATCTATAATATGTATGTATTAACAAAAAAAAAAAGTATTTAAGTAGTATATCAGTTGTTTAGTACCCATAACACAAGCAAATATAATTGCTTAATTTGGGACTAGATGGCGCTGTGTAAATGTGGTAGAATATTATATTATTATTATATTATATAAACTCTGTCAAATGAAAAATTAAAATCGTATATGGTTTATGATTCAGTTCAGCGGATCATTGATTTAATATACAACAGGTAAAAATCTAAAACGTATTTGAAATATTTCAGATAAAATATAAGAAGTACCCCTAAAATGATATTAAAATATCTTGTTTGCTGAAGTAATCGAAGTGTTGGAAAGTTTCGATGGCAAAGAAAAAGGAATGACCGCAGAGTTCTGGCGGTGATCCAAATACGACGCTTTTCATCACGTTTTACAAGCGTCGCAACAAGTTATGGGCCTCCTTTTTTGAAATTCTCTTTCACATCATACTTCAAGAACGACGTGCAATACGGAAAATTAACAACCCAAATAAAAAGGGATCGGCAAAGTTCTTAAAAAGTTTCAATTTAATTATGAAGTTTAGGAGCATTTTTGCAGATGGTTTAATCTGCATGTTTAATTAATGCTACCATTTTTTAAATAATATGAATAAACACTTTAATTCACCATTTATAAATTAGTGTCTAAACTATGTAGAAAACATTGGTGCATTTTCATGATATCATTACGTGATTCGTAACTTTTTTAAGCTATTGCATAGCTTTTATCGCGGGCTTTGAGCGCGGCGACCGATTCAAGAAATTCCGTAACGAAAAAAAACCTAACACCCTCGTATAACGTCGTTTCAGTTCGGCAGACTTCGGCATGGTGTATGTGTGCGTGCGACTAGACGTATGTGTGTAGACTGTACGAAGCTCGCACGGATCGAGACGAACTGCTCCGAAATCGGACGAATACGTAAGCAGCTGTTTGTGAGAAAGTAAATAAAAATATTATGCAATTATAATTAATAATATAAAAATATTATAATTGCATAAGTTGATAAAAAATGCTATGCAATAGCTTTACCGCGGCAGTCCCCGAGTGTCACACGTATTTTTATACCCCGATGGTGGCAAAGAGACACGACCACAGAACAATGAACTAAGTATCTCTGTTCTGTGGACACGACGTATGGACCACTTCACGGTAAGCGGTTACTGTAACTCTGTTATACTCGTACTATGTATACAGTAATATTATTGCATGTTTTAAATTATTTATAACTAAAATAATCATATTATTTTTTGTGTCATTAATTAATCAGGCCACATTTATTGCATAACTTTTTCGTTTGGCTACTTTTACTATTTCCATTTTTGCACAATATTATTTGCATACTTAAATTATTCTTTCCATTAAACTCCAAATATTCATAGTTTAAAAATGTGATACAAAATATTTGCAGACAGAATACCTTATCATCACAAGTCGCTGTACTTATAAATGGAACATTCAATTAAATAAAAGTTAGAAATATTTTGCATAATCTGCTTCGTACATAAGTACCACAGTACCAGTCTAGGGAATAATTTGATTCATGTAATTATTAAAGTCAATTTTCATCATTTCTTCGTTTAAATGGCGGGTTGCGAGGGTGAAGTAATTTTGTCCGGGCCAACAGAAACTTGAAAAAGGAAAATTACACAATTTGCTAATGGGCATGGTACGGATAATAATTTGTTGCGCGGTTTTTATTACCAGAGAAAGATATTAATGTGAATTGAAATTTATATTTATGACTTCAGCCAAGTCATGGGGGCAGTGGACTTGAAATTATGTAATAAACTCTGTTCTCATTGAACCTGTAACAGACGGACACGTCTAACATATTTTTATTGGTAAGGGGTCTATAATTTCAAAATATATCTATGTATACTTATACAATTTTTTTTCTACCACGACGGTGGCTAACAGATGTACGACTGATAGAAAAAATAAATAATATAATAAATTTGAATTAAATTGCTAATACGTTACCTAACTATAAATTTGGCATTTTTTCATTATGCATGCATGCATGCATACATGCATCATTGACAGGCCTGTTGGTCTAGTGGTTAGTGACCCTGACTGCTAAGCCGGAGGTCGTGGGTTCGATCCCCACCCAGGACAAATCTTTGTGTGATGAGCATAAAGGTTTGTTCTGTGTCTGGGTGTAATTTATCTATAATATGTATGTATTTACAAAAAAAAAATGTATTTAAGTAGTATATCAATTGTTTAGTACCCATAACACAAGCAAATATAATTGCTTACTTTGGGACTAGATGGCGCTGTGTGAATGTGGTAGAATATTATTATTATTATTATAAATTACGTTTAAAAAACAATTATCTATTTGTTCGATAGTTTGGCTAGCATAGATTCCAAATTAATAAATATCTCTTCCTTAGTGGACTCCAGACTTTCAAATCGAATGAGAAATCTTGTAGTGGGTTACATTAAGCTAATACAATTAAGTGTCTTATTATATGTCTTATTTACTATTTGTTTACTTGACTGCCGCAGTGGCGCAGCTGAAGCTTTTACCACACTTTAATAAGACTCAGGTTCGAGCCCGATTCGGGAAATCGATATCAGGCCTTTTAGTCTTGAAATCTTTTTCTTCTCTTGAATAGGTTCGCTCCCTATTACATGGGACCAATCATGGACGAAATGTGAGTATCATGCACCTCTGCTTACCAAAAAAAAAGGCGAGACGCTATCTTATATTAAGAGTTCTTTATATTGCCCATTTTAATAAATTAACGAATGTATTTTTAATGGTTTATTTTCTTCCATTCTCCAATTTGGTTTACTAAAGGAAGCTTAAAAAGGAAAGCTATTATAAGTCTGGAAGTAGTCGGTAAGTAGGTTAGACGCCTACTCACCGGTCTAGAACCGAGGAGTTGCTAGATGTGATAAGAGTTTAATTGAATGTTCAAACTGAATGTCACTCAAAAACTAGTTAAAAACAAGTTAACTCAGGCGATAATGTTTAAATTACATTTTTAGGGAAAAACCGAACTTGAAATTTAAATAAGGGAGAGGTAGGGTATAGCAAAGTGGGCAACCTGACTGAGAAAGTGATTATTCTTATTAGCATTACAAGCCTTTATAGCCTTTGTCTTCTTACGGGCACTAGGCTTTTATATTAATTTTCATAAAATATATATAATAAAATGAAAAGCGATGGTGACTGAATGGATAATAGACCAGCGTGCTAAACACACGGTCCGAGTTCGATTCCGTGTGGATTTCACTTTGTGGAATTTATATGTACAAGTCATGTGATTTACCATTTGCTAACGGTGAAGGAAAACATCGTGAGGAAACTCACATACCCTAGAAGAAATTCTAAGTGTATGTCTGATCCACCAACCCGCATTAGGCCAGCGTGTGTGGATTATGGCCTAAAAACCCTCTCAGCTCTCTAGATAGAGGAGAGAAGACCCGAGCCCAGCAGTGGGACATTAATGGGTTGCTGATGATGATGATATAATAAAAATATATAATCAGTCAAATTATTATTCAATATTCTATTCACATCAAGCACAGTATTAATTATATAATTTGACTAAATACTTTAATTATATAAGTAGTCCATTCAGTGACTCAAATAAAGAAAATAATATTATTCATTATTGCATTATTTCCGAAAATAATTGATGAACTGAATATAAATATCTGTTAGTTTTGAGAAAAGTAATTGAAATATATCCGATGTTATGTAATCGAAGTAGGTATACAAAATGTATGGATTGCACAAAAACTATGTTGAAATGTTTATTGTCTCCTCACGTTTGCGATGCGTTAGCGTAGTGTTAGAGAAACATCACTTGACCAGATCGATTTTCTTCACACCTCGACAAACAAATACATCACGACTCATCTAAATAATATGACTAGAAATGCGTTTACCATACCACATTTATTACACAATCTAGTTTTACTACTGCCATTTCTTCTGGACTACGTAGAAATGTTGTTAAAACTAAAACAGGTGAGGTAAATTTTTCCTAGTCGGAACGAAAGCGGTTAAGGCACTTGAGGTCAGTCGAGTTGTATAAACGTCCAATTCGGACCAAATTTACAACTTTTTCTCACTTCCCTGTCTCAAGTCGAGGCAGTAAACTGGAAGCAATCTCGTCGTATAGACTACACTGTTATTCTGCAGAATATTGCGGGGCGCGCGACTAATAAAATGACAAATAGCTGACATCTCTGTGTACAGACATGCAGATATGAAATGAGATGAATGTTGACAACTAACTTTCGAAATTTATTGTCTGATTATGTTATTATTTGCATACAATGACGCTGTCGTCAGAAGCCTCTGCGTACATCATACAAGTAGGTGACGTAATAAACACATTAGAATTACACTAACAGTTATCACGAATTTAGAGAAAGCAAAAAAGGTAGATGTAACAGCAACTGTTAAACGTTATATAATATATTTTTTTAGGTTGCTACACATCACTACTGTTCGCTTTATGGGACAGGTTGGAGACAAATACCCATTATTATATAGTTTTGGTTTTATGCATATTATAATGATCGGAAGGCATACCATTTAATTCACAAATACGAATAACAAACAACTCGTTTATCGATTTAAAAGTAGACTGATAATGTGTTTTGCATCTGTTTAAACCCCCGGTGGTTTATCTTTAGTACCATAGATAGACCATAGTTTATCGTTAAACTACTTTTTGTAATAAGAATTATTTTAAAACTAGTTTTATGTATGGTTTAAAACTAGTTTTAACGTTAGTCTGCGTTTTGTAATAAGACGACTTGTATTTAAATAAAAGTATGTTAGAGTAAATTTAGATAATACCTATGTAAACAAAGTGCGTGATACTTTAATTTGTTTATAGCTATATAGTTTGAATAACATTTATTATCTGTAAACAGGTTTGATTCTGTTTCCATACCTTTATGGATGATAATGAATGATAATAATAATTTCTAATCTCAACCAATCCCGCTAATCGAGGTAAATATATTTTAAATGTAGTTTGTTATAGTTATTCTGTGTACACCGACATTTTTATAAATATATATTATTTACCATTAGTTATAAATGTGTGATGTCACAGAATTTTCAGCAACCACAGTTGTGCTATTATATAAATAAATAAATAAAACAATCAAACCCAAAACAATTGCTTGTGGATCACACAAATATGAACATTATAGAAAATATACTGTCGGTTGAAGTTTTAATTCAGTGAGTCTAGTACCTATAGGTACATGATACAGTGTAACCGATACCGTTGAAGACGTTGGACTCGCTATGCTCAAATTCTTCAATACAAGAGCTCTTAACCCACAATATCGTTCGGCCTTCAACCAAACGTCTCAATTTCACCTCCAGTTAAGGATACCGATACATTCTACCTGTAGTGTAGATGCCTAAACCAATCTATCTGTCCTTATATCCTCCTATGTTTATTACGATTAAGCAAAATCTTGTATAAAATAAGAAATAGGTATTATACTAATCATAATCATCCAATCGTTTTAGTTGCTGAACTTTCATTTTTGGACATAGGACACCCCAAGAGATTTGATAAGACTGCTTGAATGCAGTTTGTTACCAGGGTGCAGCGCGATCTTGGCATTCTATTATAACCATTTTTTAATTCAAAACTACAGTAAAATTTCAATAATACGATTTGTTTATGAATGACAAACTACTATGTAAATACTAGATCTTATAAAGTGTGGTCTATAAAAGTAGATCCAATCCGATTAAGTGGACTTAATCAAATTGGCCACCCATTAATAATAAAAAAGTAAATGAATCCGTGTAGTAGTCCAAACCATTGTGTAATTATCGAAAAAATATTCAATTACTGTTCTCTTAACCCAGTTTACGTAAATAATTATGTCGTCCATACATATGTCACTCACAAAGAACGTGCCTAACCAATAAAACGAAACAACGAGGCTATCAGAAACAGACGCAGGCGTCACTGCCGCTCTGACATTGACAAATAAGCCATTCTGAAAAAGATCCCATTTTCTCCGGGACCCCTACTACGTACGTCTATTAATAACAATTAAAGTAGCGTGGATAAAATCGTGCCGAAATGCAAATTAATGATTGGAATATTTCAAGCGTTCACGTTATTAAATTTGTGTCTTTATTAAAGTCTTCGTGGTTTCTAGTCATTCTATTTCATTTTCAGGCAAACTACCCTCAATTGTGACTGTCGTTCTCAATGATTGTTCGTGATTGAAGTTAATTTCACTGCATTTGAATTTCTATGAGTGCTAGTACTCGCCGTCTTACCTAGCATTATTCAAGTCTCAATAACATTTTAATCAGCTCTTCTTCAAGTTACAGCGCGTTGTCAAGTAGCACGCGATTTAAAATAATATTTAGTTAAGTTGAAATGTACCAATTATTTGTACGTGTCAAAATATAATTTCTATCCGTATTGATACAAAGTGTGAACTTTATATGGAGCGTACGTGAGGCAATGAAAAAGGCATTCAAGAAACGAATGTTCGTTAAAATGTGCAGCCATAAAGGTTTTGTGGACGCTAATGTGTTTAATCTAGGATAGAACTAACGGCTATAGCGGCAATTTCATTCGAAATAATTTCAGCTAGAGTATTTGTTTCAAATAGTAATACCGAAAAGCTAATGGTATGTCAAGATAACTCGATATCTGTTAACGTTTACGCAAATTCCTGTAGTAGGCGCACTGAATACGGAACTGAGCCAAACGGAAGCCGTATTACGAATTTAATCTCGCAGAAATGTGGTATCGTGGAAATTGCTGCAACAAAGCCTCTGTTTACGACAAACGTCTAGAAGCAATATTACCTAGGGGAAAAATTTAGCACAGCCGGATTATAATATTTTCTACATGAGTTTTAAATGAAAATCTTGGAGTCCCGTCGCGCCTGTACGACAATATCGACTCTATCTATTTGTTTGACCGTCTGGCTAATGCTCTTTCTCTTTGGTAATTTTATTAGACTGAATCTAACGATGTCGTTTTAAAATAACTTGATATTATCTTAACTGTTCTTTACAAAGAGACAAAGAAAAATTTTGAACTTGTTTCTTTTACTTTCAGGGATTTAGAAAGCGTCGCTAGCTACGGAATACTAAAAGTAGTGTGTAAAATAAATACACGCTGTTAAAATACAAAATGCAAAGAGAACAAGGTAATATTTCTTAGAAATATTTGTATAGAACTGTAGTCTACTGATTTATTGTGCAATGTTTAACAAGTGGATACTATTGCTTACTATTTACGGCAGTATAAGAGCTAGAGTAGCACAGGCACAGAGCAATAGCACGTTGCAGCATGAGAAGTTTTCCAATCTAACTTCATGGTATATCAGGAATTGCTCGCTTCTTACTTGCCGTTCTAAATGTAATTTTGTGTCTATATCCGCAGCCATGCAATTGGCGAATGCCTTGAATCAGACTGGCAAATTATTTTGGTATGAAGCGCTAGCTTTTAGTATAAACTGTTTAGGGGTTTCTCAAATTTGCTTTTAGCATATTTCGGTTAACTCCTACAAACGAATGAGTTTAGTGATTCCACTTAGAAGGTGAATATCGACTACTAAAACGTCGCTAGATTAAAGGATGGCGTTATTCAGTATGTCAAGCGGCAAGCGAAATGTTCTGTATAAATAATCCGGAATAAAGCCTTCACACAAAACGCGCGACACGAGTGGGGGGAGGAGAGATTTATCCCCTTGAATCTAATCTTGCGGATAGCGAAAAGAGCAGTTTCTACAAAAAATAGTCTCAGTCGTCGCGTCTACTGCGACCCGTCTTGTGACTGTATACATTGACACAATTCTCCGACGTCTGCTCAAAACTCATTTAGCGTGGCGGCGATGACGCTATCTTTAAGTCCAGTATTTAAAAAGTCGAGAGAACTAAACTGAGAAATACTTATTTTTATCTTCACTGAAAGAGCTTTGTTTACTGTGTGGTATTTGCAGACAAGTTGTAAAATAGCATATGTGCTTGATAAGATTTTATTGATGTAATTGCATTCTCCTATCAGCAATTTCGTTAGAGAACAAACCATTTAGTAAAAGTTGTTGTATTTGTACATAGGTATATATTAGGTTCAATTCTAATTTAAAAATAGAATTCATCGATAACCAATGAGAAACCGTCAATCAAAGCCTTAAAAGAAAATTATACTAAGTTGAAAACGATAAAAGTTTATAACGGCTAACCCTTTAAAACGTTATCAAGAAAGTGTTCGTAGAAAAGTACTAAAACGACCCAATTCGCCTGTTTTCAATAATTAATGATCCCTTCAATAACCCACCTGTATAAACGTTCAATGAAATGAAATTTCTCTTCAATTTTCGGGTTAATGAACGAAGTTTAAATACAAAAAATTCTATTAGCAGTTTACTTTTACAGAACGAATCTCATATAAATCTCTCCCCCCTTGCGATCGGTTATTTCAAGCTTGTGACGACCAACACGTTAGTTACAATATTATACAATATTTCTGTCTAAATAAAGAAGTTAAATTTAAAACCAAATGAAGACTGAATTTCGACTGTAATGCTAATCTTTTGTGTACTAAATTCAAACAAAGTTCAAACTATTTATTCAAACTAAATGAAAACTATTTACAAAAATAAAAACAAATATTCTATGCATAGGAAATTCTGGGTTTATTTTACTAATGTTTATTTACAAAATAGGTTGTATAGCTATGTTAGAGTTTTAGTAAACAATCAATAAGACCGCATAGTGGCACACGAATGTACATTCATTAGCCTGTTTCCAATAATATATAAGTTTCCCCACCTCACGACTCGCCTCTAGTAGAATTGTTTCAGAGTTAATTTAAGATTAAAAGGAAATAAAGGTGCACGGTGAGTTAACCCGCCTCAGGTGAACCAACTTTGTGATTAAGTGGACTAACCCACTCTGCCACTAATTTGGTATGGATGGTCTCAACTCTCGGATTAGTTTAACATTTTAACTGAAATATTTAATTTAAAAGTTTGTTTACTTTTCGTCGTTAATTTATTAACATTACGTGGGTATACGTTGACGAAACTCTCATTAAAATTTGTTACTTTTTCATATATTTTATGGTTCAATGAAATTATTGATTAATGTTTTATTCGTGATTTTACTCGTGATTTTTTGTGAAAGTAAATTTTTACAACAAATACCCACCTTCCCCTTCGTATGACCACGTATCGTACGGTAGTACTATTTAATTACTTATTCTGTTGTATCACCGAACATTTAACTCACAAACTAATATTTCTCACATTTGGGTAACTAGCTTATAATATTACTACTATACCCTAGTAGGCCTAATACTAAGAACTTATATTTAAACACTAGGCTAAGAAGTATCTCATTTTATATAGCAACTAGAAATCGCGCGGGGCTTCGCTCCCGTCTTTCTTTATTTGGTCACTGCTCAGCTCTTATTGTCTGTAGCGTGATGTTTTACCTTCCTCGATAAATGGGCTAGCACTAAATGAATTTTTCAAATCGGACTAGTACCGCGTTCAATCAACCAACCAAACAAACAAAGTCTGCAGCTTTATAATATAAGTATTTTTACTATAGAAAGTCTAGATTATAAATTTTGTTGTCATATAATTTTTTTTAGTATTTGCCTACTTTCTAAACACTACTTCTAAACAAGTGAATATTAGTTTTACATAAACGTTTTTAAGAGGTTTCGTAGTCAACAAGAAACCTTTATAGTTTTTCAGTATTAAAACGATACGTATTCATTTAAACATTTGGTACTTAACGCTAAATATCTACTCAATAATATAGATGTACGTATATCTTTGCGGGCGAGTGCCTCCGTCGAGTCGACAACGGTTGATACTAAATTAAAATTGATGAGAACGAATTTATTCAAGCATCTTGATTTCAACAAAAACCATAAATCATGTCGGTTGTAAATGTTTCGTGTTCTTACAAATTTCAAAATGGTTTGAATGAGAAATTAAGTCTTTGTTAGAGGCACTATAGCTTTAAAAATAATAAATGGTGCACGCAATACAATGATTGTAGATTATATTTATCAGTCTGGACATTATCACATAATTTATTTATTTATTTACAAATAATCCATTGGTATTCGTTTTATTGTCTGGATTACAACCGCGCCGGCTAATGATCTTTAGTACATTTTAATTATTATCACATTACTTTGCAGTGGGAATGTTTTATCTTGTAATTCATACATAAGTTTAATGTTATCATCATCATCATCTCAACCCAGTCCCACTGCTGGGCACGGGTCAACTCCAAAGAATGAGGAGGGAATTAGCCTACTATACCACGCTGGCAAGACGGCTTGGTATAGGATTTGTTTCGGATTTTCCTTTTGTCGCAGTGCTCTTGTCTGCATAAGGTTCCTTTAGTCGCCTTATACGACACCCACGGGTTGAGATGGGGTAGTGTCTTTATCGTCACTACACGGAAAGTTTAATGTACGCCACAAGATTAAGTAGTAAAACAGTAATTTATAGTTAATTATGAAAGCATAGCAAGCTATATATTTAATACTAGCTTATGCCCGCGACTTTGTCCGCGTAGGACGAAGGACGATTTCGATATTTACATAGATTAATTTAAGCGCAATTCTTGAATTTTCATGTAACTATCACCCCACTACAAGGGTTGTATTTCATTTTATGTACAAATAGATAACATTTTCGTTATCAGCGAAAACTGTAAAATTTTCGATTATAATTTTTTCAAATACGAATTTTTTTTAACTCCATTTTTCAGTTTCGTATAAAATACTAAATTGATTAACTCAATTATCATCAAACAGTCAAAACTAGAACAGCCCTTTTGTAATTTTGTAGTCATATCTATACAAAAATCCAGTGAAAAATGATTTTCAGATTTCACACGGGACAGGATAAAATTTTACAAATTCATGAGTTAGGTATGTCTTTTTTCTGTCACTAAATCCATTACAATTTTTTACGACGTTATTATACGAGTAAAAGTCACTAACGCTATGTGGTTTTCTTAAACGTACATTGTTTGCGTGCTTGTAAACCTCTATTGACTTTTTAGATTTAATAGGAAGTATATAAAACTTTTTATCTATTCCCAAATTATTAAGATATTATACATATATACTTACATCAATATGTCTATTTGCATCAGCCATTTTGGTTGAGAGTAGCACCCTCAGGGGATAAAAATAACTTTTTGTTTTACGAATTCTGTGTGAGTGACGCCTACGGCTAAAGTTCATAAGAACGAACAGTCGTAAATAATTCTTTATATGTCACATATTTTTGTTTACATTCAGACATTTGAATGCAATGCAATTGTAATGACGTACAACTAAAGTAAAAGTAGGTTGTTAGTGATTTTAACTCACATTGTTAAAGTCTAAGCCTAAGCTAAAACACTAAACACTTATTTAAAGACATTATTAAGATTCTCATACATGCGAACTCTAAAAGTTAGTACGAATATCTCTTAGAATAAAACAATTAAAAGTTTTATTTAACGTATCACGCCCAACAAGCATTCAACTTAAACTTAAAAAAAATATCTTTATTCACTTTTTTATAAGACAAGGATAAGGACTATTTAACACTAATAACACTGTGTCAAAGCGGACTTCATTACAAAGATAAACTTAATTTACACACATACACTTAGGCTTAGACTATTTGAAGGCTGCAAACAATTCTTATAATATCGAGATTCAGACCAACGAGTTAGGAATTCGTTAACACACATTTCTTCTTAGACTGCTTGCAATTGCGACATGTCAAGACAACAATTCCCAAAACATTTTTAGAGCCTATACTAGCCAGTAGCCACACGTTAATACAATGAGATCTTCTTATCCCAAGGAAATCTCAATTTCAACTATAGGTATAACGCTGTTCCACTGCTTCTTAAAAGTTAGGTTTACTGAGTTAATCTGTTTTAACTTAATTTTAGATAAGTATCTGGCGTGCTAAGTCTTAGAATGTTCCAGAATCCAGACGGAGGTGCCGATATGTAGTTCAGTAAGTCAGTGGCTAAGGAGAGGTCGAAGTCGAGAGTCAGATTTATTTGGTCACGTAAGCCACAGACCCAACTCGATTCCTTCGCGTAGTTTCTAATCTGCTATCAAACTAACTTTTTTATTACTTGGTAACTAGTAAACAACGTACGGGGAAAATTTGTTCCTCACATATGAGGGGATATGTGTTAAGGAAAATGTGCCGTATTTGCTACGTAATACAATTTATATTTATAAACAGCTAGCATCTCTGCTGGCTTCATCTATGTGATATGTCGATACAATATGGCATAATTTACCCTTTGCTAAATCTTCTTCTGGTTGTGAAAGTTCATTCCAAATTGTTATGGCCATGAATATTATCGTATGGTATCACAATATTTGCAGCGAGAGAGTTGTAGTGCTTAGCGAAATCTCTCTTTAAGTTGGGCAATCTGACTTGAAACGACACACCTGGGCAATGTTGTTTTTTGTTGGTAAATAGTGGCCTCTAACGAAGCAGTAATCATTCATTATTAAATGGACATTATTTCGGGTAATACAGTATGTCATTCAGTGATTTCAGTTTAAATTACACTGGCTGGCACTGGCAGTTTATGGCATTTAAATGATAATTGAAAAGTTACCTGTTTTCCTAAATATCGTAGATGGAATTTGTTATGTAGATATAAAGTCAGTAAAGTCTTATATAAGAGGTTAGAATAGAAAACGCCTGTGGTGCATGTTCAGTATATAATCTTACAACATTACAAGCGTATAAGCGATAAAAAGAGCACCCTAAAGACTCAAAATCTTATTATTTACTGCGCGATAAAAAAAATCTATAGCTATCATCTATTCAATAAGTAAAAATCCTCTTCAATAGACTGTAAATAGCCTCTAATCGCTATTGAAAGCGCGGAGAAGAAAAATACATGATTGAAAGTAATAACGTTTTCCATTTTAATCATAATTTTCCTAAGGGGTGCGGTAAAAAATTGTGAAAACGAATCACGATTGCGGACGTGAGAAAGTAATCAAAATTTATTATTCTTCTCTTCAATGTTGGTGACATTACTAACAAATCGAATATTCAAGTTATCTGTACTTTGTTTTTATGATTTTTTTTTGTATGTAGAATAGAATGTCGTAAAAACCGACATTTTAGAAAACGACTCCAGCAGGTAGGTACAAAAATATTTCTATGTCGCGAAGTACATAATATATGCCTATTGAGTAATCTCATAACATCACAAGCGAATAATCTAAAATTTAATAAGTGAGTCACCCAAATGGGTATTATGAAACTAGTAAGTTGAACAATAAAACCGAGTATGAATACGGCCTTCGCGTACCTATGTAGATTTCATTGTCATAACCAGATTGTCAAATATCTAAAGGAACAATAGAATGTGCGAATTGCAATTGAGAAAGTTTTTGATCTATTATGAAACTGATACGGAATCGGCCGCGTTCGTCTCATGAATAAAATTATGTAACTCGTCGAAATATTCAGCATTATTCGTCGCCGGTGTAGGGGTCCGCTATTGCTCTACAGGGTGTAGTTACTTTCATTTTAACTTCCACAACGATGTGAAAATATTTCTCGGGGCGTTTATTGCTAGCGGGAGAGTTGGTGTGGTGCGAACTGGAAGCCGGGATATAGTTATTCAGTTGAGTTATTATAACTAGTGTATGTACCCTTTGCGAATAATTTTAATGCAGGAAATGTTTCTACCTGCTGTGGGTTTATATAGCAAAGAATATCGGAAATGAAAAGTAGTTGGATAATAAAATTGTTTCAGACAGAATAAAGGTGTCAAGTACGGTAACAAAATCTCTAAGACTTGTGAACGACTGCTTATTTATTTAGATTCTTGTTTGTATTCTATTGCTCGAGTAAAATGGAACTTCTGTTTTATAGAAGAGTCAGATACTTCTTTAATTCATCATCATTAGGCACATTTACTACGAATATTGACTTGAATATGGGGTCATTCTATCCTGAATGGTCTATGCATGAAAGTGTAACTAATATCAAAAATATTTTCATACAAAATCACGTAGGTATATTATATTAGTACTGCAGTGTATTGATAATATAATTAATAATAATATTCTCCCACATTCACACAGCGCCATCTAGTCCCAAAGTAAGCAATTATATTTGCTTGTGTTATGGGTACTAAACAACTGATATACTACTTATATACATTTTTTTTTGTAAATACATACATAATTATAGATAAATTACACCCAGACACAGAACAAACCTTTGTGCTCATCACACAAAGATTTGTCCTGGGTGGGGATCGAACCCAAGACCTCCGGCTTAGCAGTCAGGGTCACTAACCACTAGACCAACAGGCCAGTCAAATATATAATTGATAAATTCGGCGTCTTCAGCCTAGATGCACAATCACGTACTAAAGTCACTCTGCAAACTGTCGCCAATATAATGACTAATTATAATTACATTTTTTGGAAATAGTTTTAGTATAATCAGTCCTATTGAATACACATTACAATTGCTTTAAAAAAAATGTACTTATTTACAATTACTTATAAAGCAATAAATCTTTTTGATGTTAACATTAACACCTCACGACATTAAAACAATTGTGTGACAAATGAATTTTTTTTTAGTTCTGTTTTGAGCGCTGTTTTATCTCGTCTTGGATTTATAAATCAATGGTCCTGTGTATGTCATATTGCATTGCATTATAGTTCAGTAATTTACTACACAGCATGACATGTGCAATATCGTTCTTTCTACCGAGAATCCCACGTATCCGACGCTGCTATTAAAGTAATATAACTTCGTTAGATTTAGGTACCATAATTTCTGAAAACGAGGGCTGAAAACTTTTATAGCTTCAAAAGCTTTTAACGTGGGATGGTGTATCGGGAATGCTATAATTTTAAAGTATGTTCTGTGTTCAAGTCATCGTTCGGGAACTTTTGTTGTGATATCTTTTGTTTCGATAGTAATTGTTCTGTGAGACTTGTTTAGATAGGTTGTGATTTTATATTTGATATACCAAATTTATATATATTTTTTTTTTTTTTTTTGCATTCTATTATTTATTCTAACATAACCTTACCGTGTAGTGACGGATAAAGAATACATAATGTACCCCATCTCAATCCGTGGGTGTCGTAAAAGGCGATTAAGGGAATAATCAAAATAGGTTGAGATGAGCTGATAACTTTACAGTAATGTGGGCTCATGTATCAGAATTTATAAGTTTACGGTAATATTTTATAATATTACCAGTGAGTTACGTGGAAAAAGTCATGAGCGAAATTAAGAAGTAAATAAAAACAAACAAACCAATATATCAGATAGTTGGAACGAATCTAATAGCCTTTGACTGAAAGTAATTGTATCTGTTGTAGATTGAAAATCTAGAAAGTACCCACTATATTATCGATAGGTACTTCGTTATTATACCGGCTCACTGAGCTCTCAGTACTGAGCACAGCACTCTAGTAAGTTTCTAGATTCTCGACAAAAAAATAGAAAAAATATTGCTGTTTCATTCAAAGCGCACCAACGTTGATTGTCGGGAAGATCCTTGTAGAGAAAAATCACCGACAGTACTTGCAGTCACAAATTTATAACGAATGTGCAATTCTGATGTGTACCTACTTTAATATCTAACTAGAAGTTGCGCGGGGCATAGCTCCCGTCGTTCTTTATTTGACCACTGCTCAACTCATATTGGCTATAGCGTGATGTTATATAACCTATAACCTTCCTCAATAAATGGCCTATCCAACACTAAAATATTTTTTCAAATCGGTCAAGTAGTTCCTGAGATCCTAGCGTTCAACTAATAAACAAATAAACTCTTCAACTTTATAATATTAAGTATAGATGAAAACATTGCCTTAACGTTTTGATTGTTCTTTTTGATTTCATTTTGATTTCTTTAGTAAGTACACAATTTTTCAGTGAACGTTAAGATTCACTTCTTGAAAATAAATAATAAAAATAGATAACAGATACTATTTACAATTATTTCAGAGAAGGTTGTTTGACATTTGGAATAGAATAATCGTTTTTGGGCTTATGTTAGATCGACTTTATAGTTTGAAATTTTTGTATTGATTGGACAATATGACCGACCAGGTTGCCAATGCCAGATATAATTTTTGGCCTGGAGATTTGTAATATAGGTTTTTGCCTAGTACAGAGTCCAGCTCTCATGAAGCTGAAACTTCTTAAAAATCTTTTAATTTGTATTTTCGGCTGTGCATTCTTTGTACCTTATGAGAGAAAATAAATTTATTTATTATTAATATTTCAAGTAAGGCTTTTCGTCTTAGCAATATCAGCGTTCTAAAATTATAGTGCCAACCTAAATAAAATATTTAGTGAAACAAATTCATGGAAATTTCGTAATGTATTTAAAATTTAAAACTTAGTCTGATCATTAAAACTTTTAACTAGGTTTATGGGTTGAAAACATTTTGTTTAAGAGTGACAAAGTTTTTTCGTTTAAACTATATTTATTTAAATTTATTTTATTATTTACTCCAAAATGTTATGAACAAAGCAAAGGTTGGTTTAATTGGATTACAATCGTCAAAACAGTTTTGTAGCTGTTGTTGTGACAGTTGGCGTCCTACCAATAAGGTAGAAAATCGCTTGTTGAAAGAAAAAGGCACGTTCACAATACAATATTGTAACGATTATCAATTAAGTGAGAACTTGTAACTTAGGAACATTTAGCCAAATGACCAACTTTAAAAAAAACTAGGAGTTCGAATTAAAAGCAAATCAATTAGGCCATTGGTTGAATAACTATCGGTGCTTGATAACAAAGGTAACGTCGAATTTTACTCAAATTAAAACCAGGTTAAACCAAGTACAAAACCAGATTCGCGGCAACGTCGCCTTAATTCTCTTCGCGTGCCGTACCTACGTCCTAATTTATTGGAACAGTGGAACAGGGAAGACTTCGATCGGTACAATAAATTTCAAATTTCATTATTTGAAGAGGAAGTCGCGAGTTGCCAATTGCAATTTGGTTTTCCGATCACGTCTCCATACTATTGGTGAGGATATTCGAGCCACCTGTGCCCGTACTCTATGAGGCTTTAAACGCGCCTCTGCTCTTTCGATAAACCGACTGTGAAATATTCGCGGTGTACGCCAGACGCCGCATTTCCTTATGAATGATACATGCCACATCGGTCGCGGGTTCTAGCTGCAAATGTTATTGAACCACTCGTACTTTGCTCATTGCATAATTCCTAAACTCTTTGGTGAAATCTGACTTATTACCTCTTCATACAAATAATAATAATATTTTACCAGATTCACACAGCGCCATCTAATCCCAAACTAAGCAACTATATTTGCTTGTGTTATGGATACTAAGAAATAAGAAATTGATATACTACTTAAATACTTTTTTTTTGTAACAGAACAAATAATCATGCTCATCACACAAAGATTTGTCTTGGGTGGGAATCGAACCCACGACCTCCAGCTTAGCAATCAGGGTCACTAATAACTAGACCAACAGGGCAGTACTAAAACTGAATTATTTATTAAATAGAATATACGCCAAGTTACTTGTTGCCTCTAGTATAATATCCGCACGCAACAATATTCAGAATATTCTCTAACGATGTCGCAAAACTTGTGAGTGAGAATTGAGCATGCGTACTTCACTAATATTTTATTTATTTATTTCACAAAATACTATCATTGCAGGTAACTTAACCTAAAGCGATAGTACAGCCATCTGACTTAATTCTAAACACCTAATTCAATTCCAGTTATTTTTTATAACAAATAACAAACAAAGCTATCCTTATGAATTCTCTCAGAGCACAACAGATTTTTGTAATTGATATTGTTGATATAGTTATTGTGATATAGTTAGTAATAGTTAGGTACACCGGGCATAATTTTAAACTTGTAAATAAGAACTACTAACTTTATTAACTTTATTTTTAACAACGCAGAGCGTAACGAATAATATTTCTAAATTTATTTTGAGTTTCAATGTCTGTAAAATTTACCTAGGTGTAATGTATTCTATAAGTGTATCCGATGAGAACAGGCGAATAGTTTATATGCACTCACATATTATATTGGTAACGTCGCAAAGAAACAATTTTAATAAACCAGTTCATTGTAGGTATGCCACAAGCGTGAGTGTTTGATTTACTGTTTTCCTATTTCTCATATCTCTGGACTACTCAGGAACACTTTAGGTTAGTAAACAGATCTACTAAATAAGATCATCATTCTAATTTTTTATACAGAGCTAATTTCCGAAAAAATATCTCAACTAGTTTTTGTTACGATGTATCATGAAAACGTTGGACTGTGAAATGTGGCGAGAGCAGTATTAAAGTAATACAATAGCAGCTAATTCTGTGTATAGTTACGTAAAAAGTTGGCGAAGCTGGCGTGTGGTCGCGACCGTATCTCAAATTAAATCTCACCAACAAATCTTCGCGGGGGGATGAACTGGCCCGGCCTCTACTATCGACTTTTTATATTCGCATTGTGTTCCTCTCGACATTTCACTTGTGCTCCAAGTTTTTGCCTAGATGCACAATCACGTACTAAAGTCACTCTGCAAACTGTCGCCAATATAATGACTAATTATAATTACATTTTTTGGAAATAGTTTTAGTATAATCAGTCCTATTGAATACACATTACAATTGCTTTAAAAAAAATGTACTTATTTACAATTACTTATAAAGCAATAAATCTTTTTGATGTTAACATTAACACCTCACGACATTAAAACAATTGTGTGACAAATGAATTTTTTTTTAGTTCTGTTTTGAGCGCTGTTTTATCTCGTCTTGGATTTATAAATCAATGGTCCTGTGTATGTCATATTGCATTGCATTATAGTTCAGTAATTTACTACACAGCATGACATGTGCAATATCGTTCTTTCTACCGAGAATCCCACGTATCCGACGCTGCTATTAAAGTAATATAACTTCGTTAGATTTAGGTACCATAATTTCTGAAAACGAGGGCTGAAAACTTTTATAGCTTCAAAAGCTTTTAACGTGGGATGGTGTATCGGGAATGCTATAATTTTAAAGTATGTTCTGTGTTCAAGTCATCGTTCGGGAACTTTTGTTGTGATATCTTTTGTTTCGATAGTAATTGTTCTGTGAGACTTGTTTAGATAGGTTGTGATTTTATATTTGATATACCAAATTTATATATATTTTTTTTTTTTTTTTTGCATTCTATTATTTATTCTAACATAACCTTACCGTGTAGTGACGGATAAAGAATACATAATGTACCCCATCTCAATCCGTGGGTGTCGTAAAAGGCGATTAAGGGAATAATCAAAATAGGTTGAGATGAGCTGATAACTTTACAGTAATGTGGGCTCATGTATCAGAATTTATAAGTTTACGGTAATATTTTATAATATTACCAGTGAGTTACGTGGAAAAAGTCATGAGCGAAATTAAGAAGTAAATAAAAACAAACAAACCAATATATCAGATAGTTGGAACGAATCTAATAGCCTTTGACTGAAAGTAATTGTATCTGTTGTAGATTGAAAATCTAGAAAGTACCCACTATATTATCGATAGGTACTTCGTTATTATACCGGCTCACTGAGCTCTCAGTACTGAGCACAGCACTCTAGTAAGTTTCTAGATTCTCGACAAAAAAATAGAAAAAATATTGCTGTTTCATTCAAAGCGCACCAACGTTGATTGTCGGGAAGATCCTTGTAGAGAAAAATCACCGACAGTACTTGCAGTCACAAATTTATAACGAATGTGCAATTCTGATGTGTACCTACTTTAATATCTAACTAGAAGTTGCGCGGGGCATAGCTCCCGTCGTTCTTTATTTGACCACTGCTCAACTCATATTGGCTATAGCGTGATGTTATATAACCTATAACCTTCCTCAATAAATGGCCTATCCAACACTAAAATATTTTTTCAAATCGGTCAAGTAGTTCCTGAGATCCTAGCGTTCAACTAATAAACAAATAAACTCTTCAACTTTATAATATTAAGTATAGATGAAAACATTGCCTTAACGTTTTGATTGTTCTTTTTGATTTCATTTTGATTTCTTTAGTAAGTACACAATTTTTCAGTGAACGTTAAGATTCACTTCTTGAAAATAAATAATAAAAATAGATAACAGATACTATTTACAATTATTTCAGAGAAGGTTGTTTGACATTTGGAATAGAATAATCGTTTTTGGGCTTATGTTAGATCGACTTTATAGTTTGAAATTTTTGTATTGATTGGACAATATGACCGACCAGGTTGCCAATGCCAGATATAATTTTTGGCCTGGAGATTTGTAATATAGGTTTTTGCCTAGTACAGAGTCCAGCTCTCATGAAGCTGAAACTTCTTAAAAATCTTTTAATTTGTATTTTCGGCTGTGCATTCTTTGTACCTTATGAGAGAAAATAAATTTATTTATTATTAATATTTCAAGTAAGGCTTTTCGTCTTAGCAATATC
Organism: Laspeyria flexula; assembly: GCA_905147015.1. Lineage (NCBI taxonomy): Eukaryota > Metazoa > Arthropoda > Insecta > Lepidoptera > Erebidae > Laspeyria > Laspeyria flexula. The sequence continues at coordinate 9,689,367 of LR989956.1, read as the reverse complement.
AGCGTTCTAAAATTATAGTGCCAACCTAAATAAAATATTTAGTGAAACAAATTCATGGAAATTTCGTAATGTATTTAAAATTTAAAACTTAGTCTGATCATTAAAACTTTTAACTAGGTTTATGGGTTGAAAACATTTTGTTTAAGAGTGACAAAGTTTTTTCGTTTAAACTATATTTATTTAAATTTATTTTATTATTTACTCCAAAATGTTATGAACAAAGCAAAGGTTGGTTTAATTGGATTACAATCGTCAAAACAGTTTTGTAGCTGTTGTTGTGACAGTTGGCGTCCTACCAATAAGGTAGAAAATCGCTTGTTGAAAGAAAAAGGCACGTTCACAATACAATATTGTAACGATTATCAATTAAGTGAGAACTTGTAACTTAGGAACATTTAGCCAAATGACCAACTTTAAAAAAAACTAGGAGTTCGAATTAAAAGCAAATCAATTAGGCCATTGGTTGAATAACTATCGGTGCTTGATAACAAAGGTAACGTCGAATTTTACTCAAATTAAAACCAGGTTAAACCAAGTACAAAACCAGATTCGCGGCAACGTCGCCTTAATTCTCTTCGCGTGCCGTACCTACGTCCTAATTTATTGGAACAGTGGAACAGGGAAGACTTCGATCGGTACAATAAATTTCAAATTTCATTATTTGAAGAGGAAGTCGCGAGTTGCCAATTGCAATTTGGTTTTCCGATCACGTCTCCATACTATTGGTGAGGATATTCGAGCCACCTGTGCCCGTACTCTATGAGGCTTTAAACGCGCCTCTGCTCTTTCGATAAACCGACTGTGAAATATTCGCGGTGTACGCCAGACGCCGCATTTCCTTATGAATGATACATGCCACATCGGTCGCGGGTTCTAGCTGCAAATGTTATTGAACCACTCGTACTTTGCTCATTGCATAATTCCTAAACTCTTTGGTGAAATCTGACTTATTACCTCTTCATACAAATAATAATAATATTTTACCAGATTCACACAGCGCCATCTAATCCCAAACTAAGCAACTATATTTGCTTGTGTTATGGATACTAAGAAATAAGAAATTGATATACTACTTAAATACTTTTTTTTTGTAACAGAACAAATAATCATGCTCATCACACAAAGATTTGTCTTGGGTGGGAATCGAACCCACGACCTCCAGCTTAGCAATCAGGGTCACTAATAACTAGACCAACAGGGCAGTACTAAAACTGAATTATTTATTAAATAGAATATACGCCAAGTTACTTGTTGCCTCTAGTATAATATCCGCACGCAACAATATTCAGAATATTCTCTAACGATGTCGCAAAACTTGTGAGTGAGAATTGAGCATGCGTACTTCACTAATATTTTATTTATTTATTTCACAAAATACTATCATTGCAGGTAACTTAACCTAAAGCGATAGTACAGCCATCTGACTTAATTCTAAACACCTAATTCAATTCCAGTTATTTTTTATAACAAATAACAAACAAAGCTATCCTTATGAATTCTCTCAGAGCACAACAGATTTTTGTAATTGATATTGTTGATATAGTTATTGTGATATAGTTAGTAATAGTTAGGTACACCGGGCATAATTTTAAACTTGTAAATAAGAACTACTAACTTTATTAACTTTATTTTTAACAACGCAGAGCGTAACGAATAATATTTCTAAATTTATTTTGAGTTTCAATGTCTGTAAAATTTACCTAGGTGTAATGTATTCTATAAGTGTATCCGATGAGAACAGGCGAATAGTTTATATGCACTCACATATTATATTGGTAACGTCGCAAAGAAACAATTTTAATAAACCAGTTCATTGTAGGTATGCCACAAGCGTGAGTGTTTGATTTACTGTTTTCCTATTTCTCATATCTCTGGACTACTCAGGAACACTTTAGGTTAGTAAACAGATCTACTAAATAAGATCATCATTCTAATTTTTTATACAGAGCTAATTTCCGAAAAAATATCTCAACTAGTTTTTGTTACGATGTATCATGAAAACGTTGGACTGTGAAATGTGGCGAGAGCAGTATTAAAGTAATACAATAGCAGCTAATTCTGTGTATAGTTACGTAAAAAGTTGGCGAAGCTGGCGTGTGGTCGCGACCGTATCTCAAATTAAATCTCACCAACAAATCTTCGCGGGGGGATGAACTGGCCCGGCCTCTACTATCGACTTTTTATATTCGCATTGTGTTCCTCTCGACATTTCACTTGTGCTCCAAGTTTTTCTACGAACAAGCTCGTCCAGATAACGTAGTAGTTTCAGAAAACTTTTAAACAAAAATATAATTGATACATCTATACAAATACATAAAATTGGAGTGTCTGTTTGTAAATTAAAATAACCGCTTCTTACAACATGCTATGAATGTATATACATACGGTAGATATATCTAAATAACATTTTTTTTAATTTTTGTCTGTCTGTTTGTTCTGGCTAATCTCTGGAATGATTGCACGGATTTTTACGGGACTTCCACTGGCAGATAGCTGATGAAATAAGGAGTAACTTAGGCTTTACTTTTATTTTAGAAATAAAAAAGTAATGTTGCTTTTGTTAAATCCCACGTGGATGAAGTCGCGGACACAGCTAGTTATTGTATAAGATGAGCTTGAGACGCTTCTAAGAGTCTGAATTTATTATAAAACCATTTAGTGGTGATCAACTTCTTATTTTTTATTAATTAAACGATAATTATAATTTCAGAGGAAACAAAAAATTCAACACATTACATTCTCATTATAAAAGACTGTACAACATATTTCATCACAGACATTGTTTCTAAAGTCTTCAAATAATATAATACCAAATTGTATTCAAAGAAACCTTTTAGTTTTAATGACAATTTATTGGTGAGTATATGAAACTGTTTGTGTTCCTTGGTATGGGCGAAAGCTCATCTCCTGGCTGGCTGCGAACGTTCGGAGTCACAATTTGTTCCCGTACAGCCTTAAAAATCCGCATTTTATTGTTCCGCCTCTCATTTCTACTTGAACTGTGCTCCGCAAGGGTCTCAATGAGCTCACCCATGCAAAACTTTCTTGTTTTTATATCTCGAATAATGACGCTATACCTATATACAATTCTGTCTTATTAAATTCTGACAGACTTATTTGACGTTCAAATTTTCATAGTAAAGATGTTTTTGGGCCCGTTTATTGCTTTAAAGCATCGGTTATTGACTAAATTATAATTTTCGATACAAACATACATAATATTATTCAGATTAGACCCCTTTCCCAACAGTAGGGTAGGCTGACATACATTTTTGGCTACTTCGATGTTTATCAATATTATGATGCTTGTAACAAAATCGTCAATTAAGGGTAGGTACTCCTGATATCGCTCGCAGTGGCGGAAATTAGGTGAGGCCTATGTCCACCAGTGGGCGTCGTTGGGCTGATATAATTATGATAACTTCTGATATGTTGATTCTTCAGAACTTCGAAGCTGTATACTTGATTGTCAATGTTACTGTTAGTTGATTTTATAAAACGTTACCATAGTTATTGCTAAACGTCGAACCACTGACAAACAATATTTTAATTATTCGTCTGTCGAGGCCAAAGAAGTTGAGAGTTAAAGTTAATTAAACCATTTTGTGGGCTAACTAGTTCAAAAGTCAATTTTCATGTTAAAATTGCCTACGTTTTATATAAATTTCTATTTCAAATAAAATATTTCAAAGTAATTATATTACATTTTAATTTAAACTAAAACATATTTTAGGAAGGCTTTTAATATTTAAACTTATTTATGTTAATATTATAGTTAATTTTATATTCATTTAGGCACACACGATTATAAAAAAATGCTTTTTGATTAAGACCGCGACCCTTTTTAGGTATCATCAGTCACAACTCCATACTTGCAAAGTCTTCTCAGTTGCAAATATTCTAACCTATGCTAATAAAATTGAGACAACAGGCTATATAGGCTATATAACATCACTCTACAGGCAATATGAGCTGAGCAGTGGCAAACAAACAAACTCTTCAGCTTTATAATATTATATAGCTCCTATTCGCCATAGAGTGATGAACCTTTCTCGATAAATGGACTATCCAACAATCAAATAATTTTTCAAATCGGATCAGTAGTTCCTGAGATCCTAGCGTTCAAACAAACATATAACAAACAAACAAATCTTCAGCTTTATAATATTAGTATAATATATACCTAGAAGTACCTATACATATTACTAGATGTCGCGCGGTGCTTCGCTCCCCTTGTCATTTATTTGGTCACTGCTGAGCTCCTATTCACCGTAGCGTGTTGTTATAGTCTTAAGCTTTATACTATTAGTATAGAAGTATAGATATAGAAACTCACTCTGTATTCCAATTTCCAGCATCTGAAAACAATTGCTAGTGTAGCGCTGGATGAATAAAATAACAATATAAACGACTAACTAAAAAACTCAAAGCAACATATACTTATTCTATGATAAAATTATTTTAAATCAAATCTGTTCAAAGCTTCAGTTGTCTGTGCAACACCCACAGACTTTGTTTCTCGAACGTATTTTCGCCATCTCATTTTCAGAGTGACACATGCATAATGTACCATAATGCATTATAATGTGATACACAGAACACACATTAGTGCGGAATATAATTAAAGGATGAGACACGCCTATCTGCAAGCGAATTTACTACGAAACGCTCTGAAAAATTCTCTTGTTTATTTCTGCCAGCTTGGTTTATTTTAATCCTGGTGTGGTTTCGGCTTACATTTTCATACAAAATGCTAGGCTCAGATAATTTTAGTCATATTTTTAAATTAAAATTGACTGCCTCGTTTGCTTCGTGTATGAGACTGCTGATCAAGTTGTGAGTTTGATATACAGAAATAAATATTATGTAAATCACATTTTTTTTAATTTATCACACTTCGTCATTAGACACACAACACAACCTTGGTAAGGCTTAACGTGGGCTTAAAATCAGCTATATTCACTCTTATTTCATATTGAAAGTTGTTAATTTTAAATTACTAACAACATGTCAAATATAGTCCATAGTAGTAGTACATACAAATGTGTTTCTTATTTTGTTTACTTGTTTATTTTGTTCATTGAGTAAGTGACGCTACAAAAGTGCATTGAAGTCGGTCAATGACATGTAACCCGTAGTTTTTACGACTTCAATATCCCCTGTATTTTCTCACTGCGATTTACACTGAAAGTGGTATGATAAACCCTTGTGATACAGTAAATTCCTTTGATCTCGGTACGAGTATGATAAATATACGTAAAAGTCACAGAGTCTGCTGACACACAAAGTGAAATAAATTGTGTGAGTTCGTCGCTGCGTGCGCTCGGCGCGGTGGATGAACGAACGTGCACCTGTCAATTCCTTTTTCAACTTTTATTTTTCTTGATTCTATTCACAGGGCATTTGGAATCGAAAATTTATCTCTGCGTAGTTAAGAATGGCGATTTGGACGTGGTAACAAATCAATCATGAGCTGTCGTGATTTAGAACGGGTTTATCTGTTTCAAGATTACGAAATGAATCGTGGAAAACGTAAAATGAGAATTTCTTAATTCCATCAAAATTATTTCAAAAGTTTCTTTTAAAAGGTGTCACGATTTTCCTTGTACATTGTGTACTTCAAGTTTGCGTCAAGTACCATAAAACGAAATTAAATTGTAAAAATATTCTTCGCAAAAATAAACAAACTCGTTAAATAACATAAAAAATTGCTATCAGGTTGACACGCTAACAATCATTGCTATAAAGCTGCGTCAGACAAAAAGGACTACACACAAATGACGTCAGCCAGAGAAATAAAATATTAAAATTGTGAAAAGAGGCCGTATTACGCGGCCGCTACCCGCTGAGATTCAGATCAGACTCGGAACAAATAACGTCACTGGAGCCGTGGAAAATGGAGCGGATAAAACGCGGCCATCACAGCACTCAAACTACATGACTGTAATGATCAAATGGATTGCAAATGCGAGTCAATTAAAAAAGCAGATAATATAAAATATCTAGGCGTGATTATTGATAGTAACCTAAACTTTAAAGCGCACATAGATAATGTATCGAAACGTGTTAGGAAGACAGTAAATATAATGAAACTGCTTCGTTCTACGGCATCACAAGATGTCTTGAAGACTGTTTATTATGCGTTAAGTCAATCGGTAATGACATACTGCATAGGTAGTTGGGGTGGTGCTGCCAAAACATTTATGATACAACTGGAAAGAGCCCAACGTTCAGTACTGAAAACAATGCTCAAGAAGCCCTTTCGGTATCCCACATCACAACTTTACGAAGACTGCAAGCTACTTAATGTGCGCCAATTGTTTATATTAAGAACATTCATTAAAGTACACCAAAATGTTATTCACTGTAAAGACTATAAACAACTTCTCAATCGCCGAGTATACAGAATCACGGTACCTAAAGTTATTACATCATTTGCGAGACGTTTCAGCCCACACAATGATAACTATATATACAATAAGGTTGCAAAATATTGTGATATTAAAGAGTGTTCGGTAAAAGAGGCAAAAATAAAAGTTTCTAATTGGCTCAAAACAATGACATATGATAGCACCGAAAATATTCTATTGCACATTAGTTAAAAAAAAAAAAAAAAAAAAATACCTATAAATATATATACACTTTATAATATATATCATAATACACTTTATATAATATTATTATATACACAAATATTTATAATTTCCCATACTTACACAATTTTACACACTTACCTTTTACTGCACCAGTGGTTATTGGAATTGTATTAAAATAGTCCTTTGAATTGATATTCATGAACATGTTTTCTTTTTGTTTAGTTCTGTATTTTATTAAGTAATCATTAAGTTAGTTGCGTAGTTTTTAATTAATTAATTGTATAATTTTAAAGATGTCGACCGAGCAATATATAATAAACGTACAATGTAATCGCTACGGTACCCACAGGACAGGCTTGCCTAGTGTGGGGCCAACGGAAAACACAATTGTATTTAACTTTTTTCTGGTAATAAATATTTTTTATTTTTATTTTTTTTTATTTTATCTTTAATTGTCAATAAATGTCAATAAATTATAATACATGTATACTCTTCAAGTACGTAAATTGCCTTTGCAAAACACACATTTCGTTTAATTAAATAAAATTATCCATTTGTACATACTGAATATTTCTTCATTATCCAAGATTTTACACTGTGGAATATATTTGATTCATATAAGCTTTGATTATTATTAAAAAGTATTTCAATCGAATAGGCTTTTGATGTTAAAAAATATGTCAACCGATCAGTGCTTATATATTATGTTTGGATCACGTACGAAATTATATTTTGGTGTTCAAATAAGTTTCTTTAATAAAATAAGGTCAACAAAAAAGAAGAAAAGTCCAACAATAACAATTGGATGATTAGATTGGTTGGTATTGTTTTCACTAGAAAATGTTTGAAAAAGACAGCGACCGTATTTAAATTTTGAACATTTGGCAGCCATATCAAAATTAACCAATCGATATTATCAACATAGCTAGTGAAGTTCCTGATTTTACAATCTATCAAAAAATCGTTATAAGATGAAGGCTGGGACACTTAAGCAGTCTGATATGGCTAGTCATGCAGTTGGAACTAACGCCGTCATATTATAATTTTGTCATATTTGGCTCAATATACTGACATAAAACTTACTGCCTGACTGACTGCCTCGGTGACGCACTAGAATCGTTTATTCTCTGAGATTTACAAGGACTTGGATTCGATCCCCAGTTCAGGCAGTTCAGTCTGAGTATCAACACGGAGTCTGGAAATGACTAACCCCTATTACATGGGAATGAACATAGCTGGCGAAAAGTAGTTGTAAAGGACGTCTTACCAGTCCTTCATGTATAAAAAGCGTGACGCTATGTCAAAATACATATGCCTACATAGCATAGCGCTAAAAGCTTACCACAGAACATAATATCTGTATTACGGTTCAATATATTAAAAAAAACGACGAAAATAAAAATATGACGAAAAAAAAATTATCCTAAATTTTGTGGGAAACTTGGGAATATTTGGATTTCATGGATTGGATACCTAAAAAAATTTATATAGTCTAAGGTGTTAAAATCTCGCAGCAAATAATTATGCTGCCAAATTTTCAAGGTAATTTGTAACTGTTCAAAAAGGCAGGAGTGTTGGCCAGTTGTGACAGATGTAATTACTTATTGCCGATGCCAGCCAGCCATAAATGAAATTGGTTCCGTCGTACTTTAATGGACTCGCATTAATATAAATGGATTAAGTGAGATTTTATGCATCTGATTATACGGTGATTTTAATTTTTAATTACGCTGATCTGTTGTGTTTATCATATTAATATAAATAAAGTAGTAAGAAATTAAATAAGGTCTCGTAAATCAGGTATACAAGCAGCTATCTGCATGTTAGAGTTGGAAAATCACTTTTAGGATGCTAAAATCCAATGACACTTTCTTCGCACAAGTTTTGCTGTGTTGCTGTGCTGTGATTATTTAGAAGGACAGTAATGTTTTAATGATTGCTTCTGCGTTAGCTTTAAAATTCAAATTAGCACATTAAACATTACCATTATTGGTAAAAATGCGAAATTGCTAACTTGTCCCCTTGATAAACGCCCATAAGAATTTTGTTAATGTTTTTTAAAATTTTAATTCGCTATTTTCATTTAATTTCATTTAAACCCATAAACGTCCTACTGTTGGGAACGGGTCTCCTCCAAAGAATGTGGAGGGAATTTAGCCTACTATACCACGCTGGCCAGACGGGTTGGTATATATGGGTGTGTTTAAAAATTGCCTTTTCTCGCGAGAAAAGGCAATTTCTTCTCTTGTCTGTATAAAGGTCCTTTAGCCGCCTTTAATGACACCCACGGGTTGAGATGGGGTAGCAACATTATGTATTCTTAATCCGTCACTACACGGATTATGGAAAAAAAAATCAGTGCTTGGTGTAATTTCCTGTAATTAAAAAAACGCCAATTCACAAAGTAATTACGAGTATATTGCACACAAAATAAAATACTGAAAGAAAATCCTCGCCAGCAATCTTTGAGTTCAGTTTTCCTTTAATATTGGCAAACTATAATATCCTGTTACCACTAATTACAAACAGAAACTAAGGATTAAAAATAAAGAAAATATGCGCAGTTATAGTTTCCTTTGCCTTCAGACGATGTTAGTTTTTTTAATTTGTTTCTAACTTACAACTTAATTAAAGAACCCGGGGTGAGTGAATAAATGCTCCTTTTACGTCAAGACTAACAATTTCATAATGAGTTAAAGACTCGTATAACAACAAACTGTTTCTGCTATTTTAGGGTTCAGTAAGATATTGTTCGTCTGGCTGTCTATTACAGATGTTTCATTAACTACTCATTGGTAAGGACAAGGCATGATCTCCAAAATTGTGGTGAAATCCGATAATGATTGAAAAAAAATTTTTTGAGCTATTTAACTTTTAAGCTTATATACAGTTTGGTGAACAGATACAGTCTTCAATTTGAGGAAGGCACTATTGACGTCTTCGTTTTCAGGAAGATATTCCCTATTCGGTAATGCTAACAATCATGGTAATGTGAAATGGTGATATGATAATTTTATTATAGATTATGTAAAATAATGACGCAAAATATGTGTCTAACTGCCGCACTCAGAGCAGTCAATTAGCAGTAATCTATCATGAACACAATTTTTTCATTGAATAATCGTCTTTACGCGTCAAGACTTAAGTATTACACGTTTTTACTAAATAAACTATAAACTTAAGTAACGTCTCTGAGTACGGCAGTAAGCTGTCTAGTAAAAATCTTGTATTTGATATTTAATAGAATTGTAGTGATGTCAAATTGCGATAGAAAGAAATTGAGCAGGCGATCTGGATTGAAGCTCGGGACCACCTAGGCACCTAAGCTGTTAGCGCAAAATCGAATTCATAACAGCAAACATTTTTGACATCTAGACTTACTACTTAGAATATTATAAAGCTGAAGAGTTTACTTGTTTGTTCGGTTGAAGGCTAGGATCTCAGGTCCGATTTGAAAAATTCTTATAATGTTGGATAGCCCACTTATCGAGGAAGGTTATAAACTAACATCACGCTACGCCGCTAGGAACTGACCAGTGGCCAAATAAAGAACAAAGAGAGCAAAGCCTCGCGAGACTTCTAGATTGTATTGTAGGTATTCAGCACGGCGTTATTAGTGGCGATACGACTATTTTAACCTAGAAGTTGAAGTGTTTATTTTGTTTGAGCCATGGCGACAGTCAAATAAAATAAATAAATAAATTAGCAACCACAGTTTCAAAACAAATATTTATATTTCCTACTTAATGATCTCAGCGAGCATAAACGCAGAACGCTACGGGCAGCGTAAATACGAGGAGCGGTCCAGGTCGGTGCAGATATTTACTTCCTGCGTGCTGTATCAAAGGCACTTGCGGAAATTAGAGACTAGTGACACAGACGGTGTTCAAAGGTTCCCAACCGTACCCACGCCACTGAAGGCACTAATGGCATGGAGGAAGCTAATCTTTTTCACACTTCTCCCCACTAACAGGTACACAGTATCTCAAAGATTACCTCCGCTGTTATTTTCTAAATAGATATGTTTTTAGCCATCTTCACCCTTTGTTAACAATATTGGTATTACGAGTATTTGTATTATTCATGAATTTATCATATATTTGTACTTGCAATTGTTGTGTTTGTTTATTGATTGAAAAAAAATTCATGCAAATGTTAATCAGATGACAATGCGATTGATGATAATGCAATATTATTATAAATACTGGTGAAGCTGGAAGCCCTGCAATTTTCTTCTTATTAGATCATTTAAGCTTAATTTTGAAAAAGCTCCTTTACTACTATACATTTATTTATAAATGTGTAATTAAGTATACATCTAAGCTATTTAGTATACGATTATAATATTTACAATTTTAAGGAATAAACAGTAGGCAATTGTTTCGTTCTCAAATCAAGAGTCTTTATAATTATTATGCTAAGTGGAAACTAGCGGCCTCGCTTCAGATTCAGTAGTAGCAGATTCGTAAAATTCGAAGTAAGATGTAAAAGCTGGGCCATATTTTAAGGGACTAAGAACAAAAAAACTGTATTTACTTTTTGTAAAAAGACACTCAGTTGTTTATAAGGCGGCCATTGGCCGGATCCCATTCAGTTCGGTCTCGTCGACTACATTAAACTGATTGCTGCAATTAGCGAATGGTGTAATTCTCGTTTTTCAAGCGTCTCCCGTCGCTGGGGCTGCGCGCCCCTCACCCCCTTTAGGAAATTACTTGAGCCCCGCAGGTCGTGGCGACTTTCCTGGGATTAAATAAAATTGAAGAACTCGAATGAAATTGTTTTGGATTTCTCGTCTTGATCAGTTAGGTTTGTCGGCGTTCAACTCGGGATTGTGGCCTTAATTATAGTAAGTGGATTGCTAATCGCATTTATTTCGAGATTGTGCGGATATTCTGAGAATTGTGGCGAGCTCGATTTGGCAACAGAGTTATAGTGGTATTACTCTCATCGTTACTGCCTTCAGCGCCACTTATTTTAAAATGTTGCTTAATTTAAAATGAAATTTCAATCTATATTATATTAAATTTTAGCTTGGTTTTGCTGTGCACTTATTATTGCAACGTCCATGAGCGGTGGTTGTCACTTGGTGGGCTGCCTGCTTGTCTGCCACTTCAGACAACAAAAAAAGTAGGAGGGAGGCATATTTTAATCAAAATTGTATTCTAACTGTGAATCCTTTATCATCAATACCCCGTCTGTCTTCTGGGGTCATACCACTACGTCATCAAACCATACTATTGTAATTGAGCTCTGTAGCTCAAAAATGAGTTTGGTTTGGTGTTGAATTATCCGTTTAGTTGTTCTGACTCTAAGTTTAATTTGTAAAATTATCTATTAGTGTAAACTAAGAGATCTATATTTAAAATAACTTTCACGGAATAGTATTTTCACTACAATTAATAAAAATTAACCCATATTCACTAGAATTGGCACAATCAAAGATATCGACATTCTTTCCCATTGGAAAACGAGTGACATAAAGACAGCTAACTAGCGACCCATCACGGATACAAACGGAGCCAAACAATCTGAACAAGATGCATCGCGGGCCAACGATCGGTCCCGAAATGAGCCAATATGTGAATTCAAAGGCGACAGTAAAGTGGCAAAATGATATATTTTTGGCATATATAGCCAGGACAATAGCGGATAGTGTATGGGCTTGTTTCATAGTAGTTTTGTATTATATGGAGGGGGATGGCAATAAACAGGACGATTGCACGGCCGGCCCTCGTTGTACAAACATATTATACGCGTGTGTGTAAATGTATACTCGCCGACATACGTTATACGGTCTAATAAAAATATGTATTTTATTTGCTAGTATTTTCTTGTATCAAAGTATTGGAAGCATCATTGAACTTTGACGAGTGTCGTTTTGTGCAGAAATGTATTAGTTCAAATGGAATGATGACATTTTCTTATACTTTTCGCTTACTATAGGTACGTTCCTTATATTTTTGATATTGAAGGAAAATTTATAGAGCAGTCTAAGCAATGATATATGTAACATCACACCTGTTTTCGTCAAAGGGTAGGCAGGTGTGTATTGCAATATTGTGGATAGGTACCTATCACATTTCACCAGCTATGTTTAGTCCCATGGGACATGGGACTCTCAATGGGACAACAGTGAGGCTATTGCCAGAAACTGGGTGCATTTTTCAGGCTCCAATCTGATATTGAAATTCTCAATACAAGTTCCAGGTTCGGTCCCCTGGTTGGGTAAAAATAGTATTGGTACCATTAATACACACTCTTGCTGCGCCATCAAGGAGAATCTAATACATATGAGTTTTTTCGATTGTCCTTATGTACACACCATATGTATGCATAAGAACAAACCCCATTACTATCGGTGAACACCCGTAATGCATATAACCATATAACTATTCACTTACGATTGGTTGCCATTTTTTTTTGTATGTAGCAACTCAATAGAGCTTTAATTAGACTAATCGATTAATATAGTAACGATTTTAGTAAAATTTCAATGGTAAAACCTCTATTCATAGCGAAAAAAAATTAACAATAAAATTCATCTGTCATTTGATGACACGGCGCGAATTTTGAATTGCATCGGTGTGAATTGGAAACTTTCTAAAGTGAATTCCAGGAAAAACGGTAAATTTATATAGAATCACTAAAAAATAAGTGTAGATTACGCATTGAGTAATTGTTTTTCGAAAAGTAATAAATAGTACCTAGTTAGTAGTCAAGTAGAAGTTTTGTTTTATATTGAATATTTATGTAGGTAAGTCTATAATAAAAAATAATACAAATAGAAGAACTTAATATAGCCAGGTATTTCGAATAAAGTAACATTACAACAGAACAAAATCACAACTAGGTAATAATTTTATAAAATACCTAAAATATAACAAAAGACATCCTTCAAAACGATATAAAACATAGTAATATTTCGTTTGCGGCGTTTTTGTGCTGTCGGTCGGGTACCTACTATGCAGGGAGCGAAAGATAGGTACCTACCACAGAACAGAGATAGGTTTTTTAGGTACCTACGTAGGTCAGTGTCAGTGCGCCGGTTGACAGCCATTATGCGGGAATTTTGGCTTCGCGTAAATAATAACTACCTATTATTGTGCAAATAGTATCCTTGGAATTGAAATGTGTTATAATAAGAATGCCTAAGCATGTGTGTTATCGTAATAAAGTGTTGTTTTGGCGAAAAGATGTGCAAATTTGGTGTATTGTGATAAAGTGTTTATGTGATGTGAACGAAGAAACAGGTGAGATTTAATTCCTTATATATTTATACCAATAAACAGGTAAACACATAACGAAGCCAGGAAGGTATAATGTATGACATGTAACTAACTTTATAATGATGAAATCTTCGTTTTAAAGTTATACCTACCCTAATAAGAAAATTCCTGGAAAATGATATGACTATAGGCGCGTTTTTTTGTGATGTTTAGAGACAATATGTACCTACAATACGTTTTAAAATTAATACTTACACTGATATTTTCGATAAATGTTTTGATGGGTTTTTTCCTTTTTCATCCTATGACGTCTCATCCCATTTTTTACTCATTCTAAACTAGTATTTAACCCAACCCATTTTTTTTTACTCGTTCAAGTCCGCAGACTACAATACGAATCAATACCATTCTATAATGTGGCAGTTAACTCTAACGGATATACAAAGTATATGGTGAAACGGTCACGCGTAAATTGTTCAAACTGCTATTAAATCTACGACCTACACTGCAATGTAGTGGTGACGTAACGAAGTTTCAGTACCGCTTTCACACAGTGTTATATTGACGCTAAAATGTTACAGCCAGTACAGTCTGAAATACTAGTGATTCATGCTCTACATGCGAATATGTTCCTTAAAATGTACTGTAAGCGTTGTAATGAAAAAATAAATGGCTTGCGATAAAATAAAGATTTTGTAACAGAATTTATTGATGTTACAAAATTGACGGATCGTTTTTTGAGTGGAAATGAAATAAAACAATACATAGTCATTAATCATTGCTTGTGACAGTTGGCACTTATTTTTTTGTTATATTTATCTGGAGATTTATTGTTATGTCTTATTGTTTCTGATTTAAAGATTTTGTTGATACTTACTGCAGCATAACCGGAGGCCGTTCAATAAGCAACAAAAAATTATACAAATCGTCAAAATTGACTTGCGCCGTATTGTTGTATAAGCGACGAAACATAAAACTATAATTATGTCAAAAAAAAAACAGTAGCAGCACATTTACAGATATACAATATATTTTATACTTGCAATATAGATGTTTTTCTAGGATAGGTACACCAGTATTATTCCATCCCTATTTATTTCAATGAACGTGCGTTACTTCAGTAGTTTATTTAAATTAAATCTTTTGTCTGTAAAACTAGTTATCAAACGTCAAATAATTCCAGTTAACAACCGAATAACATATTTAGGTGTGTTCCACGAAACTAGTTCAAGTTTATGAAACTATTCGAGAACCAGTAACAGGAAAGACGCAGTTACGTTGGGGATTATTAGGCACATACCTAACCCAAAACAATATCCTAAACATCAAGTGTAACATAGTTGGCTGACAGTTTCGTATTGCGTAGGAGCGGCCTCGGCCTTACCATAAACACAGATATATGAAAGTTAATAACATTTACCTAGTGCAATAAAATATATTAATGTCAGTCCCTTTCTGGGTTCGGACGGTACAATATGACCTGTATTTGTACCATCTGACATTCCCACAACATAGGGCACGTACGTATAATTCATTCTTACCATACCTAACCTATTGTTAATCTCTCACGCATCATTCTCCCCTCTAATTGTTTTGTGTCGCCTACAGAGAAACATATAATAATTAATCAGTTATTTATTGAGTAATAAGTTATTATCGGATGTTCTGTTCGCTTTCTTATTTTGCACAAAATGAGAAAAGATCCATGCGATTATGTTGACTAATTGACTTGTATTATGTGATATGCTTTTGTCATCGTTTTATTTAGTAGAATTGTCGCTTCTTTCGGAGCGATCGATTGATTAGTTTATTGTTTTGTAAAAAGGAGAGATTGATGATTATCTTGAGTCTAAAGAAGAGTGCAAGCTGAAACCATTCGTCCTAGACAATGTTTTGTGCTAGTAAGTATTATTAATCTTAATTTTTTTTAACATTGCTTGAACTATAAGGCATGGAGCAGACGACGGGGTAGAACTGGCCGGTCGTTTTCACAGCGAACTATAGAACATAAAGAATCGTATACTGCTAAAATCCACGAGACAAAAAGACCTCGCCGCCAGTACATGCCCACATACCTGGCATGGTATGACGGTGGCTGATCACCGTGAATCGAATAAAACAGTTTGTATGCACCAATGCAGACGAGGTCGCGGGGTTTGTAGGCGCGGGCAGCCCCGGTCGGACAAAGTCTTTATTCCTTTGCAGTCAAAAAGACCGCGCCACACGGTCGTTTGCGTATTTTATTTTAAATATAGCTCAACGCAAATAATGTTCTTAACATGACAGGCAGATATTTGTATAAGTACATAATGTTCCGAACCTGCTAACCATCTGTTGGGTTGCTTGCTAGGTTAATTTGCAATAAAAAATTGAATTTATCAGATCATATACGAAATTATTTTTCCAATAGTACGCTTATGAAATATTTAAATCCCACATCGATTGGATTGCACAACCACCTCATACAATTTTCTTATCTTTGAACTGAATTTTCGTAGGTATTACGCTAAAATGGAATAGGTGTGATAAAATAAACATTTTTACGATATTGTACGGGTAAATTGCTCCATAAAACGCAATTATCTCAAGAATAAGGCTAACGCAACGATATAGGTCATTGGTGAGTAGCTGTAATATCCACTTTGATTTCGGCAAACTACCCTTAGCGTACTTTGTTGTAATATTGGTATTTAGTAGGTACATAATATACTATCTATGTAGTGACGGATTAAGAATACATAATGGCACTACCCCATCTCAACCTTATGCAGATAAGAAGCACTGCAAGGAAATGAAAATTTGAAACAAATCCCTTTACCTACCAACCCGTCTGGCCAGCGTGGTATAGTAGGCTGAATTCCCTTCACATTCTTTGAAGGAGACCTGTGCCCGTGTCCCGATGATTTCATGTAAATATATTTCTATAACTTGTCAGCCTATAACACTCGGTCCTGGGATGAACCCTATGTGGTTTATGTTATGTTTTGTGTGAGAGCACAAATAGTACTGGCGATAGGAGGTGAGTTATTATGGTACAACGAATGGTTCTGTATTATCATCATAATCATATCAGCCGCAGGAAGACCACTGCTGGACATAGGCCTTCTCAAGATATTTCCAATAGGGCTGGTTGTGTCCTGCTTTGAGAATGAGATCGGCGTCCTATAAGTCTATGTATATAATTGTGTCTAGTAATTGAAGATTGGTGCTGACCAGCTGTTGAGGGTTTAGGCACGCGATTAACACTTTATCGAGTTTATTGTTTTGTCGGCAAGGTTCGTTTGAGAGCATTACGTTTTATCTGGTCCGCTCGTTACATCAATGGGGTTCATCGGTTGCTCTTTAATTAAACAGCTGAGCCGATTGCGTGCTCATCTGTACTAAAGGGTTTTGTTTTTAACCATCTACATGAATGTTAACTGGTCAACTGCTTCCCAATAATTTAATTCCTTTTGTTTGATTGACTCTGATGAATTGGAATATGTAAATGATTTGCTATAGATTTTGCGTATTTATAAAATTTTTACGAGTTTTACTCTGGTGAGAAATGATTCTACTTTTGCTCCAATTACTTTAATGGTCTTCGTATGATGTGCATCATGATATTTCCTACTGTTATAAATGAGTGAGTGTGCTTCTCTTCTCTTTGTATCTCTTTAACGCATAACAGCCTAACATTGCAGCAGCATTCAAAACATGCGATTTTACTTTTTGTGATTTATATGTACTAGTTGACTGACCATCTGAACCATCTGAAATGACTCACCATGTGCTAACCCCTGAAGAAAAACCTAAATTTCTCCGAAGAAATTCCAATTGTATGTCTGATCTACAAACCCACAATAAGACAGCGCGTGTGGATAATCAGGTCTCCATATAGAGAAGACTTATGCCTATTAGTAGAACGTTAATGGATTGCTATTGCTGTTAATTTTAACACTATAACAAAAAAATACTTGGAGTTTTATGACACTGGCATGCAGATAGACCATGCGTGGCCATACTGTATGTATATCGCCCGCATGGATACTTTTTATCCCGGTAATGTGACCATACAGGCGTTAGACGCAGCCGTGGCCGAATGTCAGTTTATAAATAATCATCTATTAACATTTCATTAATAATTCAGGTTATTATCTTATTAAAGCAAAATATAATCAGAGTTTACTATATATTTTGTGAATGCATTAATGAAGTAATATTCGTGTTCAATTTAGATGGCAACTCGGTTATTCATAATTCAGATTTTGATAAACCGAACAATTAACATAATTTAACACATGTAGAGGTTAATGTTTAGTTTATGTATGTACATAGAAAACCGTGTTATTATATTATTATTATAGCAGGTACACAAAAATAGAATAGGAAATATCATTCTATTTTATAATACACTGAATGATTTATATTTCGATAACATAGGAATTGAAATAGACATACGGACAGTATTCATTATAAACCTTTCTTGAAAGTAGTTTGTTCAAAATCAGTAGCAGAATCGATTCCAATAGCTTTTATACCATGATAATGTTTTTTTTGAAAAATGTATTAAAATTTTGAAAGCTGGAGACCGTTGTTTTAAGTGTATCAAATAATAAGACGATTGGGGTGTAATTTGAGATATTTACCAGTGATTTAAGTTCCCGATATTTCGGTAATACGAGTATAACGCCCTGATTATTTTTGAACAAATTTTAAGCAATTTTTTTTAGAATTGTTTGTCCATTTTCCACCAAAATCGTAAATTAATTTCACTTGTGACCTCAACCTGTGTTAACTGTATTTCGTTACGCTGCAAATTGCAAATGAGATGTCAACTCATTTGAGTACTGTCAGATTTGCTGACTGAACAGTCGGGGGTGGAGGTGGAGAGTCTACGAAAAAACAGGCAAAGAATGAAGCCCCTCTTTTTGATAGCAAATCAAATTATTACAATCTAATATAATATTTTTTGGAGTAGGTATAGTGAATATTATTATGCTATGTACCCATAAGATTATTAATGGACCCGTTGATGAAACATTTGATATTTTTTAAATATTTTATTTTGGTATCGTGAAATATAATGACTATAGTAAAGTTTTTTATTTCAATAGATATGCAATAAACGAGCGAGAAGATTAAATATATTTATGAGTGCTTAAACTGGTGAAAATGTGTCGTTAAATATTTTGATGAAAACCTTCTTTGGATCTGTCATTTCAACGGTTGATTGCTGAAAAAAATATCTGTGTTTAATGGTTATTTTTTAATAAGAACTATATATTTATTTTCTAAAATATTTACTGAAGGGTAAACAAAGCTATCACACACCCGAATATGTATCAAATACCTTCTTGATTGATTCATCATCATCATCATCAGCAACCCATTAAGTCCCATTGCTGGGCTCGGGTCTACTCTCCTCTAACTAGAGAGCTGAGAGGGTTTAGGCCATAATCCACTCACGCTGGCCTAGTGCGGGTTGGTGGATCAGACATACTCATAGAATTTCTTCTAGGGTATGTGGGTTTCCTCACGATGTTTTCCTTCACCGTCAGCTTAGTCAGGTTAGTCACTTGACTAGTACATATAAATTCCACAAAGTGGAATCCACATTGGTACGACCGGGCTGGATCGAACTCGGACCGCATGATTTGCACGTTGGTCTCTCTTGATTGGTTAGATATACTTAAATTATATATCCATATGGAAACATCATCAATAATTTAAAGTTTTTTAATTACTTACAACTACAAAGCTCACATTGACAAATCTAAGTAACTATGACTACTAAAATAGCTGAAAATTCCGTCGGTTGCACTTAAAAATCGCATATCTCAATCCTTTTGTTAGCTTCAACAATAGGTAACTGAACCAGTTGGCTGTTGAAAAAGAAACAATGGTATACAAATTTATAATGCAGTCTGGAAATGAATCACGTCATGCCTGGGTCCTTTGGGAGCCGCTCTGAATGAAAATGAACAACAATACTGATTCAACCTGGACATGAATATAAAATATTTTCAAATAATCCATCATAGAGAGAGCTCTTGGATAATTTTCACTGAAACATGAAACTCTCCAAGTTTGTACTGGTATGTTTCTTAACAAGTTTTGTTGTTTAGATTATTCAGTTTGCTTACTTTATAAGGTTTTAGTTTGGCACTGGTTTAGATAGTAGTTGATCGATGATTTTCAATATTCAAATGTATTTTTAAACTTTATATTCTCAATAAGAAGAACAACAAACTTTAGTTCTATTATAAACAAACACTAGGTACATAACGACGGCGATGACTTAACGAACTTTCTCACTAATATTGGAGTAGCTCCACTAGGGAGTTTCACCATTTCACAAACTCAAATAATTTATTCATTTAGACTACAACTACTATGGAAAAATGTAGGCTAATTTATGAATGCCTTAGGTCTCTTACGTTCTTATGTACGTAAGACAACTCAGCCATTCATAAATTGGGTTAAAGGAGGAGAAAACTTTGGTTGTCGCTGTGGTCGCGGACGAATGTTCCTGCGCTCCCGTGACCACAGCAGAGCGCGACGAGAGGAACACCTTGGGGTTTTAGTGGGTGCGAGCCCCACATAACCCCTCGGTTCTTTCCCCAAGACCGACGGGTATGCGTCAGGCATTTCCCCAAGTAAAAAAAAAAAAAAGGAGAAAACTTTGGTTAAAGTTATACTTTCCCGTTGTTTGTGTAAAACGACTAATAAAAGCAACCCTTCAATATCCCACTGTTGGGCAATTAGTCAAATCCACATTAGTACCGCCGCCATGCCGGTAGGAACGCATATTACTCTGTAGGGCATCGCATATCACATTCGGCCCCCCTAACTTTAAAAGAAAGTGGATGTATTAAATTCTTAATTATACTTCAATAGTTGTACAGCAAGCTACCACTAGGTATTTTTCATTTCAAAGTGCGTTCAACTTTTACTCCGTATATGTTTGTAATAACGGACTGGCACGAAAAAAGGGAGACTAAAAATTTCACGCACTCAATCAAGTGGAAAATCGTTGGGTAGGTCCGTTAAAAACACGATTCATACATTTTGTATGCACTGACCGCTCGGTACGAACTTGACTGATTTTTAACCCGTTCACTGGAAATTCTAACTTCATTCATTTGCATGGATTTCTGCTTCGATAAATGATAATGAATTATTTATTCGAAGTTTTTTTATTTTTCTGTGGAGAAGTGGTTGCTCTCCCTGTTTCATGATTTTCAGAATTAACGCTACGAGTACTTAATCTACATTTCAATTTGTATTCTCGTTTACGAATCTCACAGACACACTTAAGTAAACTAAACAATTTATTTATAGTTGACAATAGAAAACGAGACAATATGTACTTAGAAAGAGAAAACAAAACGTAAAACGACATTTATACTAGTATTTCCCGCAACAATAAAACACAGCAAGGACCAGGGGTCCAATACAGTGTTATTTATACCTCAGAGGTACGAATAACATTGGCATTACTTTAATTTTTGGACGTAAGTGCACATTTGGAGGATATTAATGCGTGGCCCATGAGTTACGTGGAGCTGTTGGTACGATACGCCGAATGGGCCATACATCTGGCTTAGCAGTGTAAATGTCCCAAATAATAACATGACAATATTGCTTTGAGCTAAAACTGCGTTACGATGTATGATACAAATGTCTATTGTTAGTTTTGTAATGGCTTGTTTGTTTGTAGCAGTTTATAGGCGAGTGTTATTCTAAGTTTATAGTTTATACATACATAAATAGTATGAATTGTATATTTAGGTTAATAAAATAAAAAAAAAACATAATCGGCACAAAATCGCTCGCTGTGGGAGAAATTTTTGAGGCCTATGTTCAGCAGTGGACCTCATTGGGCTAATGAAACAGTTGAACCAGCACACCCAAAACAATGAGTGTACAAAGTGGTTGCAAGGTGTAATGCCGAATGTTCTTGATCTGAGCATTACAAATTTTGAATGCAGGGACATAATTTCATTTAAATAAATGTCTGAACTCTGAATGGTTTCAACTTGTGTGTAAATTTATTAGACGTCCTACTTATATTTTAATGCGAAAGTTATTATGGATGGATACATGTATGGAAGGAGTTTCACCGTCGGCAAAATGGTAAGTCACTTGACTAGTACATATAATAATACCCGCTCTTCTCCACCTCTGTATAAGTAACCTCTAAAGTACTTCTTCAAAGTATTATCAAGCAGTTGAATATAATACCCTACCTGTAGCAAAGTGTTAAACCTTTAAGAGATATGAGGCAATGCATCAAGTCTGCAAACATCGTATGTGCCTAAAGGTGCTTCTGAAACCATTTAATTCTGTTGAAGTAATATATACCGGTGAAATTTGTTATCGAACTCCCCGATAATAATTTAAGCTCTTAGCGATCTATCTGCTCAACGGGCAGCCCACAGGAAATGATGAGGTCGCTTGAATAGCCGTAGCCGAAACCACACGGTGTTCGACGATATCACGAATACTCTCAAAATGGAGGTAGTGAAACTTTCTACCTTCGATTTTTAGTAAAATTTGAGTTCTGTATTTTTATTCAGTTTATATTCTTCTTGGCTTTCCTATACATTTTCAGCTTCTTGTTGTTCAGTTAGAAGTTTAAGAAAGGTCGAGACGAAATAAATTAAAATTACATCGGTTAGTATTTTGTAAAATATTATTATATTACCTATCATTATTAATTTAGTTAGATAATGTTCCCTGTAAATTGAACATTTCACGTCAGCATACCTATTTATTAATATACATTTTATGACCTTTATACGGGTAAAGTTAGATGAAAAATTTATTGCCACCGCTCGGTAGGTATCAGTAAAATTTATTGTAGTTTTATTTTACAACCTTTCGTAAATCCACGGATAATTAAAACCTCACTCGCAAGGCAATATATACAGCTTATTATAATTTTAAAATACACAACATTTTATAGCTGTTAATAAATTTAAAACTCGGGCGTATAAGTGGATTAGTTAATAAAATTATTCCACTTATATTAATATTAACGTAACTAAATAGTTACTAAATCTGTTGTATATGTGTATAAGTGGCTATTTCTCAGAAACTATCAAATTATTTGAATAGTTTAATTCGTTTTTCGGAATACTATAGGCCCTAAAATTACCTTTTACTGCGTTTACGAAGTAGTCGTTTTATTATAACACCAGCTGTGCGTGTTTAACAAAACCAACATTCTTCAAAGTACTCAACTTTTTTCAAAGTAGCCTAAGTTACTCCTTATTACATCAGCTATCTGCTTGTCAAAGTCCCGTCAAAATTCGTCCAGCCATTCCAGAGATAAGCCGGAACAAACAGACAGACAAAAATTTAAAAAAATGTTGTTTTGGTATATGTACCGTATATACACTAATATGCATGTAGTAAAAAGCAGTTATTTTAATATTCCAAACAGACACTCCAAATTTATTTATTTGTATGTATAGATTTGCTCGTTATGAACTAACTCTTGCGTCTAAACATACAAGTACCTTATCTTCAAATTTACATAATTATGTAACAAATAACATTAATTTAAAATACATAAAGTAACAGTTACAACTGCGGAGTGTTACACGTTGAGTGCAGTCGGTACATAAATATCTGGTTATTGCGCGTTTTGAGTGGTGCCCGCGATCCCGACACACTTCCGGAACTAACAGCCTCTGAGGCTGTAAACGTCTCCAGCGCCTGACTTTCGGTGATTTACTCCAATTTTATGTGTCGCCTCTACTCTGGATTTATATTAAATTTATTTTATGGTACAATTTTACAACCCTGAACATGTTACGATGGCCATTTACGTCGTTTCGTTCGAACATGTGTTAAAACGTACTACGAAGCGTTTATTTACTTTTAATTAGATCACTACTCTCTCTTCAACACTTTCAAGGAGATTTGAACGTGGAGTGTAAAATGTTTTAGTATCTGTTTATTTGTTAATTTTCTATCCGCATTGCTGCAGCCCAAAATCGAATAAGGCAATTACTACGTTTGAAAAAATTGGGGCACCCACTGAATCCATTTCTTGTTTTCAGCGAAGCATTAAAATGCTGTTAATGGAAGAACAAATTCGAATGGTGTCGTACAGCTGTGGACAGCGAGGACTGTTAGTACCTACGTAAGTGAAATTATTTCTTTGTAACCATGGTTCTCGAGGTTATATTATTGTTTGTTCAGAGCTATTGTACGAAAGTAATGAAATGGAAAAGCAAGGAGTTGTGTTACTCTGCTCGTGACATGAAGCACTCAACTGTCACAATAATAATAATTATATTATTAATCCTAGTTATTCTCAGGGGACAAAGCCGCGAGGTGAAATTAATTTTTTGTTTGTACCTACTTACATATGTAGGCGTGTATGCCGCAAATGGCTGTGTTTAATGTTTCAGCGGGGAATATATTAAATTTATTAATGTCATGCCTCGAACGACCTTCTATGTTCGCGAGTTATAGTGACGACAAACAACACTTACTTTGAATTAGCTGCCGAAATATTTTAGAAAGACGAAAATATGTAAATAAATGAACTAGGTTTTCAAGACAAAGGATGTAAATTAGTTTATCAATTTATTCATAAACTAGGTTACTATCTTCTTGGTTTGATAAAAACTTTTTCAACGAGTAATTGTTTTTGACGTCCGACAGAATGATAAATTACGGATCTAATATTATAGGTGGATTCTTATCTTACAGACTAAAGTCTATCGATTTTAAAGATCACGTTATTATTAGGGGATCCAATCCGATCTTATTTGTAATCCCGGGCTTTAAGAGACATTCGGGACATTGTGATAAGGCTTGAGGGATTTTGTACGGCGTACATGTAAGAATAAATAATAAAATTTTTATTTACTTAAATTTTGTTGACTGTTTTTTAAAAATCAGTTAATTAGATACCTAAAAGTTACGATTTATAAATCCATAATATAGTAGTCATAGTAAAATTATATTGTGATTGTAAGTGATCATTAGGTTCTTGAAGATTCTGAACACGTAATTTAAGCTTAATAAAATATTATTTGCATGTGAACTGTAAATTATTTTAATATATACAATGGCATTCTAATCCAAGTTAAAATAAAAATATATTTATTAAATAATTTATGAAATTATAAAATACGTTATACAGAATCAATGACGTTACAAAAAGTTACGAAACAAATTATAACTTAACTTGAGCTACGAGACATCAGTCGGTTTTATATACTTTCATATTTCTTTTAAACTTGTATAATTATTTAGTGATAAATTTCTTTGAAAATTAAAAATGATCAATCACGAACTTGTTACATTAAACAGTTAAGTAAAATATTAAGAAATTGTGTTATAATCAGATATCCACGTGGATGTTAATTTTTTATTAGTTGGAGAGTGGGAAAGTCTACCGTCAACAATAGGGGCTTCTCGGAATCTCGAGATGCCAAAGGTTCTCTTATCGTGACTAGTTGCTATTATCCACCATAATGTTCAAAGATGGCTACTATGGGTGACACAGCCTACACAAGAGACAGCGAAGCCCCGCTTCATTTAAAATGTAAGGTAAAAAAATTCTCGTAATAATCTTACCAGTAGCTACGATTATTTTCCCATTCCTTTAATGAGTTCAATGTTGTATGTACAATAAGTCAGAAAGTTATAATTATAAAAGAAATTCTAGATAACAGCTAGCCAAGTAGCTCGTAAGACAAATAGCTTTCACAAATAAGCGTTTATCCTTATCTCTAAGAAACTTAGAATAAAGAGCTTAAATGTAGACGCGAAAACATGTTTATTTCGATGTAGTGAAGGCAGATATTTTTTCTTTTAATATTGGAGCAAATGTTAAGGTGCGGTTCCACTGAGGCGGAGTGGAGCTGAGCTGTGAAAAGAGGTAGGTGTTTCCACTGAAGCGGAGCTGGGTGAAGCTGGGTGGAGCGGAGCTGGGTAGAGCGGAGCTGGGTAGAGCGGAGCTGCTTTGCCTTTGCTTTGTTGATGACGTCAAGACGCTAACTAAAATAAATAATATCCGCGTGAGTGAGCCGCCCCGCTCCGCACTGCCCCGCCTCGCCCCTCTCCGCTCCGCACCTCTTCTCTCTCGGCGCTAGTCTAATCTAGCCTGTTTTCCCGATATTTTATAAAATTCCGCTCCTCTCCGCCAATGCTGTTTCCTTTGAAGCGGAGTGGAGAAGAGATGTGGATTTCAAACCATTTGATTGGTGAATCGCGACACAGCTCGTCTCCGCACCGCTCCACTCCGCCTCAGTGGAATCGCACCCTCAAGGTTGTTGTCTAAATGTTTCTTTATTGTAGAGTACTTCTATGAGTACCTGTTCAATTCATCATATCATATCATCATATCATGTATAAAATTTATAGCCTCAAAGTATTGGGCTCAGAATACCCTTCAGTGAATCACAGAAGCGTTTATTTTTGAAATTGGACATACAACAACCACATATTGGACCAACATTGGATGCATTGTCAGTGGCGAGATGATGTTGTAAATCCATCTTTGTATATTAAATATTTATTCACATAACAACGCCATCTAGTAGGAAGTGAAACTAGTAAAGGTTGGTCTCCAAGGAGTTGCCCTGAAAACACCATACAAGTACACACCAGTCAAGTGTTTGAGTTGGGCGCGAGTTTCCATTTACACTCTATATTATATACATGCATAGTAAATAGGTGCTCTCTATAAATTGCTTTGTTATGTATTCTCGGTGGAATTAGGAATACATATATTAACTTTAAGATTTCAATGATAACCTAAATTCAGGCGGAAGCCTAATTTGGGTTCAAGAGGAATTCAATTTTGTAATATTGTCTTTAATGTCTCTTATTTGTTTTTTTATGTTTATATGAATTGTTTGATATTATCATACTTACATTTCGATAAAAACTATTATTATAAAAATACATAGTCAATGCAACTGATATTCGAATGGAATCATCATATCAGCCCAATGACGTCCACTGCTGAAATCGAATTGAATACAAATAAGAAATTATTTGTATAACTAGCTTAACGGAAAATTCCTTGTCACATTGTATGAAAAGAATACATTAATTGATAACGTTACTTCGATATTTCTAATAATCCATTTAGTAAAGTTTCGTGTTCCCTAAAGTTCGAGACATCGTGTCGTTAAGCAAGATATAAAACCAACAGCGAAGAATACGGCAGTTAGTCGGCTTAGCGGCGATTAACTTTGGCAGAAAATTAAAAGCGACGACGGAGAGATAATAAAAGCAGTTGGTGAAGATACGTGACCAATATGTCCTAGGAGGGTTCGGCGGCTTGATCTACAAGTTTATGTACCTCACGTAGCGCGAGTTTGCTTTGCCAACGTGCGATGGCTACCTTACTGCTTGCGCGGCTCGCTTGCCTCGGATATCGAATCAAACTTCGATCGCTCTCAGCATACAATGTCACTATGTACTGAATACGGAATTATGGTTACTTTCGAGTACCATTAAGTTTTTAATCGATTTTATCGATATAAAATATATTGTAAGTAGACTTGATCCTTTGGTTAAGCGGAGGGATGATGCATCCCTACGGATTCTATACCGCATCTATCACGGGGAATATTCCGAGGAATTCCACCGCACAACTCGCAATCAACTGACTTCGCGCTCATTCGATTTTCAAGGAACTTCTGGCATAGCATATCTCTTTTAAAAAGGCCGACACACGACTAGAATACATTAATACAATTTCATTATACAACAAAACACTGTCAGGCCTTTTATCCCTGTGATGTATCAAACTCACATTTCGCTTAAAAGGGGTGATCCTATTGCCATCTACCGGCCACATTACTAGACTCCCAGCTGATACTGAGAAATTGACGACAGAAAAACCCAATATCGTTTTTGCTTGACATGGGGATCAAACCCAGGACTTCTTGCGCAGCAGACCTATGAACACACTTCCGCTGCACCACATCAAGAATAATAAAATAAATAATCTATACTAATATTATAAAAAACTGACGACCTTGTTTGGTTGAATGCGATTTGAAAGATTATTTTAGTGTTGGACTATTGAGGAAGATTATATAGGCTATATAACATCATGCTACAGCTAATAATCCTATTAACTCCTTAAGCAGTGGTCAAACAAAGCACGACGGGAGCCAAGCCCTGCGCGACTTCTATTTATTGTAATACTTGGAAATATTTTTCATACGATCCAATTTGACTTGATATACACTGATACGATTGTGCTGTACATTATGAATGTACTACGACGCTTTACGTTCCCGAATATGAGACTCCCTGTTCATATATTTTGATGAAAAGCAGTGACCCATGTCTGTTTTGATTTACACAAATGTATATAGTAGTTTCTCTGTCAAAAGGGCCACATTCAGCTTAATTAACTCTAATCCTACATGTTAAAAGGATCTTATCAAATAGCTGTGATACAAACAGGGGAGCCCATTCGTCGTCCGGCCAGAAACTATACAAAGTTTTAATTAAGCCGTTTTATCAAATATGAAGGCGGTAGGTTACAGGATGTATGTGTGGGTAGGGCCTGAGGGTCAGTGTTGAATGAAAGGGTGCGATGACTATCGGAAGGCAACGGTTTCAATCACGCCAGAACTTCGCTCGTTAGACCACATACACCTCAACAAATGTCTATTCATAACATTTCACATACAGCTCTTTCATGTCGCTGGCGAGTTGAAAGTCCCCTGTCAACAAACTTTCCATCAATATAAATATACCTACATTAGCCGTGGGCGTGGATGAATGCCTACATTTCACAACGAAAAATCGATTGTCCTTAACAGCTAATGAAATATGTTTTTTGTCAGGGTTGCCTTCTTTTGAACCTAAATGATATTAATGAGTTAGCTACCTCACAAATGAATGGTGTATTGTTGGATTACCATAAACCATTATAATACGGAGCGATATTAAGTAAAGTTTCACAAAAGTATCCACCTGATGTTTTTGAATACAAATCTCTGGATTAAAGAAAAAAATATCTTAGCATAAAGTTGGCCGTAAATAAAATATTATAAATTCAGTCAAGTAAATTAGTCTTCTTTATGAAAGAAAAAATGTTGATACCATCTACATTTTCACTATAAAAAATAAAATAAAATTTTAGTCTGGGACAGGACATGAACTGTGAAATTAATACAAATTTATGGATGTTTGGAAATAACAAACTGTAATAAACACAATCTACATTGTTCAAGCAAAAAATGCTATTTGCGAATTGGGTTTTTTTTAGCAAAGTGAAGTCTTTCAGGGCGTTTGTAAGTTATTTATCAATATGTTTGTATATGGGTGAGCCGTGTACAGTAGACGTGATAAGTTAGCGCCGATAAGAGTTTCTTATTTGTTAACGTTGGAAGTTCGCATTAAAAAGACGAATGTGGGTTCGGCGCAAACGATTTAATGGCCATATTTAAGGTTGGCCTCTTGATCCGCTTACAAAACGAATTGGTTGCGAAATTGCTTTCTAAATTGGACTAGTTCGGCGGTAGACAATTTGGCAAGACATTTGTATTCTTACGGAGAAAAATAGCATATACCTCGAACATCTGATAGTGAACGTCGGAGGTCTGTCGGCATCCGTCGAGTCACACAGTTGGGCCCGAGCCAATCATTCGATCGAAATGAAATATTTCGTAGCAATTTAGGGACTTAATGAAAAAAGCTCCCCTTTTCTCATTTAGTATATTCATGTATGTACGCGTACAGTATTGGATTTGTTTCGCTGTGACGTATTTCACGGCTGGCATTGTACGTGTATAATATTGCCCCGGACGTTCATGTAACATGTTTGGAATATAATTCCCTTTCATAGCTTATTTGTTAAATGCACTGTTTTATTGTGCACTGCATAATTAGGATGGCCGAGCGTGGACGTTGAAATAACTGTATTGTTATATGTGTAAGCGGACAGTAAATAAAAAGCAGAGCCACGAAGTGTAACAGTGTTCCGCGCTCGCTATTCTTAATGGGAATAGCAATGTTAACAGTTCTCCCTCATTGTCTATAAATTGGATGCCGCGGCAATTTGCTCATCGTACTGTTTTTAAAATGGGTATTTTATTGTTCTCTCTTTTATTTAAACTGAAATTACTCCTCATTCATTAGGACGAGAGGACGCAGCGCACTCTACTCCATTTTTATTTTCCATTGTTGGTTTTCAAAATTAAGCCCCAGTAACAATTGCTTTGTTAATAAGGGTTCCACGATTAATCTGCTTTATTTTTTCTTTTCGACGAAACAAGAAAGTCTTGGAACAACATTAGTGTATTTTCTTTCTAAATTAATCAGTCTGAAATGCGTTGTGGCAAATCTCATTGCAAAAGTCGTTGCGCCTTCCTCAAATGCTTTGTTTGGCACCGACGATAATGAAATTGAAGCTTTTTCAGTTAATGGAAGTTACATCTGATATGTTTGCTTTTTACGTTGTAAGTAAAAGAGTACTCGCATGCAAATCTTCCAATCTTTTTAACTCTCTGTTGACTCAAAGTACATTTATGAAGTTCATTTACCTGTGATGTGATCTTTATTGTGTTTTCATTAGTTTTATGTCCATATATGATAGTTAAAGAGACAGTTTGTTTTTCATTACTTTCGAGATAAAAAGGTTCATGATATAATTAGATAAGTACTACATGACGATTTTTTATGTACTTATTTAACGTAGCGTTGTTAATCCACATAATATACGTAGTATAGCAGAGAGAATACCGACCGAGCTCACGTTAATGCGTGTAAATAGGGATTATCTCGAGTAAACATAATAAGCATTTTGTCAAATTAATCATACACAGCTTTTCAAAAGTATGTCGGGGTCGTCTTTCAGGTGTAACTTGATGGGATGATTCGCCCTATTATCTTAACGCAACTTCATTAAGAAGGGCCATTATATTTAATTTTTGAGACAGTAAAGTTTATATGAGGAGGTGCAAATGAAATGGCATTTTATTATTATTATATGCGTTATATGTGAGGTGCTCGTAGCATTGTGGTACTGAGATGTTCGTTACGATCATCGAGGTTAAGCAACACTCAGCAAGGTCAGTCCATGATGGGTGACCGTTTGTGGCAATTGCATTCTCGAACGTCTCCGTGCTTCGGAAGGCACGTAAAGCCGTTGGTCCCGGTTACCATTTAATGTGATAGTCGTTAAGTCAAGTTGGAATCCTTCTGAGCGACTTGATAAATTCCAACACCAGGGCCTGTTTCAAGCCCACACGATAAGATAAGAAGATTATTATATTAAATTATTATTTGGTGCAGTGATTAAAAAATTATACTTTAAATTATTAGAATAAAGGTGTGTCTTCTTCTTCTTCTCAGCCTATTGCAGTCCACTGCTGGACATAGGCCTCTCCTAACACGTGCCATAATACTCGGTCCTCCGCCTTCTGTATCCAGTCGGACCCGGTGCATCACACCTACAAAATACCAGCCATGACAGATTCCATGCAATAGTGGGTTAGAAGAGGATTTAGCTGCGATATGGTGGCTGAATGGACAAGTGACCTGCATGCAAATCCGCGCCAGCGGCGTGGCAGTACCAATGTGGATTTCACTTTGTGGAACTTATATGTACTAGTCAAGTTATTTATCATCTGATAACGGTGAAGGAAAACATCGTGAAGAAACCCACATACCCTAGAAAAATTCTAGTAATTCTACGTGTATGTTTGGGCGCTAGACGGCGACGCCGTAGCAAAGAAGCCGTTCATGGCATCTTGCTTAAAAATATATGATGATAATAATTGCCTAATGCCAGTTGATACTGAGAATTGTAATAAAAAACTTAATACCTTTTTGACCCGGTAGTCAAACCCAAGATATCTAGGTAGCAGTCGTATACACAATCGCTGTGTTACTAAAGCAGGTAAAACATGGTGGCATGGTGGTTAAGCTCCTGTTCGTTGAGTCCGTGACTTATAGGTGTCTTCATCAATTGCAACACACGCCCTATTTTATAAACGCACCATTACAGCTAGAACTAAGTACTAAACAAAACAAAAATAAAAATACGAAAATAACTTAAATTAAAATGCGTCAAAGAATTCCTCAGCATCAGTGCCCAGCAGACTGGCAGCATTGCCACGTTGGATGGCAATGCTTATTCTTTGCGCCAAGAAAAAGCCAACCCGCTGGTCACGTGACGTTACAAGTGGTTTGTTTTAAGAAAATATTGCTTGTTTAGTCTTAATCAATCAATCAATCAGTTAATTTGCTTAAAATGTGGTACAAAAGCTGTTACAATAATATAAATAGAACACACATTTTATCCAGGTTTGAATATGAAAATATTTTTTTTAAAACAAAATACATAATGAAGTCATACAATGTCACAATGATGTAATTAGAAATGATAATAAAGAAAATGTCAGCTAAAATTAATCTATTTATGGTATATACATATGGTCAATAAATTTAAAATTTTTCAGTCAGATATTCAGAAATGTTATAATAAGTTTTATTAGCTATGTACCTATGTTTGATATGTCAATGTCATGTCTTTCACAAAGAAGACATAATATGTACAAACGTAATGAGCATTTATTATTTTCTGACTTTATTATACACGGACCGCAAACAACTGAAATTAGTTAGAAATTTTAAGGCTTCATATTTGCCGCAAAGAAGTAGGTAATTTCCGTGGTATAAAAACTTGGAGCGAAACTTTTTCTGTTCGTAAGAAAGTTGTATGCACGTAAAATGTGTTAATTGCCTAGGTAGAACGTAGCAAAAGTTTTTCTCGATTATTATTTTTATACTGCCTCGGTGGCGCAGCGGGAAGTGTATACGACTGCTGTGCAAGAGGTCCCGGGTTCGATTCCCGGGTCGGGTGAAAATGGTATTGGGCTTTTCTAACATGAAATTCCAGTATTGAGATTTTCCCGGAGTTTGGTAAACAAATGTTCTCGGTAGATGACAATAGGCTCGCCCCCTATTTCATGGGAACAAACATAGCTGGCGAAATGTGGGTGTCACCACCTCTGCCTACTATTTTTGTTCTTGTGGGAATCGAACCTACGTAACTCGGCACGACGACTTCGCCGAGTTACGTGGCGAGTGGTGAGGCGACCGCTTCACATAATTTTTTTTTATACAATTTGAAGCTTGACACCACTGATGAATATTATACTTTTTATACTTATCTATAAAAAATATATATACTAATATTAGAATTATAAAGATGAGCGAAAAAAAATGACAGTGACCATTAATCATCTTTAAAATAAAAAACAATCGTTTTTTTTTTGTACCGATTAAGTCAATAGTCGATGTTACGAGTACACTCTCTAATTTCAGTTGCATATGAAACGATGATTTCTAGTTAACAATTTAGCGCACCGTATGCAACAAAGTGTAATCCAATATTCGTATTTTTTACAATATATTAAAATAACAGTGACGTCACTCATCAATATAAATGATGGGCAATTTATTCGTCGTCCGTTTGTACATATTGTCGCCGGTTGAGCTTGACAGATGATAGCCTCGTATTGTTGGTGCAGAGCAACAAACAAATATGGCCACATCACGCTCTCATAAACGAGCTCAAATATTATCCTTTAACAAATTACTACATTGTCTGCGTGTAAAAGAGTAAACAATATTAAATATGAAACTGTTTCTGAGGTCGATACCGCCAAATCTTTGTTAATGATCCACTGGATATCCTAAGCGAATTTTATGTACCTTTTACGTATTAATCGCGATTTTGTAAAGCGGAAATCAAGCTTCCGTAATCCCAATCGAAATGTTTTAATGTAATCGCTTTGGGTTCACCCTCTAAACGGTGTTTAAATTTAAGTGATTTTTTAAAAGGATTTCTAAAACAAAAGAAAACGACACTAATTGTGTCGCGGGCGACATGAAAAGAGATTTAATGGAAAGTAATTAATTTGGTAAAGTAATGTTGTTTCAAAGATTTACTAAGATTACACTGTTTATTTATTTGTTCTGGAATGTTGTGAGAACGCGCAAGTGACGCTTCTGACATCACTGGCTTCTATTATGTGCGATAGTTAGGTACAATCGGGTGACTTTCACCCAGTATTTACATAATAATTAATTCATCATATAATCAGCCTTATAACTGCACTGTCTAAGCTTAACTTGATTATAATATTGTAGAATTAAATTAACGGGTAATAACGCGATTTGAGTTCACAGTTTCAGAACTCAATCAACTTACAGTAGCCGTGGTCAGGTGCTAATATTGACTCTTGAAACCCGAATTTGAGTCTCAATATTCTCTTGACATAGCATAGCATCACGCAACATTTGCCCCGAACGGGTAGGCAGACATGTATCATATCACCCTCATTTCGCCAGCTATGT
Source organism: Laspeyria flexula (assembly GCA_905147015.1). Taxonomy (NCBI): domain Eukaryota; kingdom Metazoa; phylum Arthropoda; class Insecta; order Lepidoptera; family Erebidae; genus Laspeyria; species Laspeyria flexula. Next base: position 9,655,199 of record LR989956.1, on the reverse strand, counting down.
GTGGTCCCATGAAATAAAGAGCGAGCCTTTTGACATCAACCGAGAATATTTTGTTGTTATCAATTTCCATATCATTGTTTAATGTTGTCGTTCACGATTGGTATAGGCAGAGATGCATAATAACCCTCTAATTTCGCCAGCATGTATGGTCCCATGCAATAGAGGGCGAGCCTATTGTCATCAACCGAGAACATTTGTTGTTATCAATTTCCATATCATTGTTAAATGTTGTCGTTGACGATTGGTATTAATAATATTCTACCACATTTACACAGCGCCATCTAGTCCCAAATTAAGCAATTATATTTGCTTGTGTTATGGGTACTGACCAACTGATATACTACTTAAATACTTTTTTTTTGTAAATACATACATATTATAGATAAATTACACCCAGACACAGAACAAACCTTTATGCTCATCACACAAAGATTTGTCCTGAGTGGGGATCGAACCCACGACCTCCGGTTTAGCAGTCAGGGTCACTAACCACTAGACCAACAGGCCAGTCATTTTTAAGTAGGCCAGTATTATTTTCAAACATTTGACAACGATATCTAAACCCACTAAGTCGAATGCCGTTTGCGATTAGGGTCTCGGATATTTAAATTGTTTATTAAAAAAAATACAATAACAATACTCGAGGCTAATACAAATCGTAACATCTCGATCGGTATTATCATCTTCATCACATTCGTATGTAAATTAAATCAATGTCTATATAAAGGGCGATGGTGAGCCCTTGATTGCAAGCCCCTGCACGCAATTTGGCAATAAACTTGCAAGTACGGAACTAAAATTTCAACGCAACTTTATTTTTATCAAAGGAAGTCGTTAGACGGTATCTGAACCACCTCGCACGTATTAACATACATAATTATAGGTAGTTTAACAATTGGAACAGTGCCAACTCGATCCAACTTAAATTATACCACTATTACAGTTTTTAGGTTTCCGTTGGTAAGGGAAACAATATGTTTTCTGAAGTTCTTCTTATTTTTCGACATAGGCGGCTGTTCAGACGAATTTATTGACCGTTATTACTTGTTATCTCGATTCAAAATATGTTCTAGAACGAAGTTTGACTTGTTTATTTCTTATGTGCCCGGTGAGTCCTCAAATTATTAGCCGTAGAGCGCACCTCGTTTGTTCCAAATAGTTATTACGTTTCGAGATTATTTTAATTTAAATTTCTGTTCTAATCACACTGTAATTTAATTTCATAATAATATTTTGAGTATGTTAAATATAATGGTTTCTGCTCTTTAAAATATCTTTAGAAAGGCTGTTTAGTATTTATTTATTAGTTCTTAGAAGATACTTAATCTTTAAAGGATTACAATACCTATAAATAATGAAAAGATTAAGAGGTTCTTTTAATTTTAACGTATTTAAGTTATTAAAAATAAAACTGATATTGCTTTTTTTTTGTAAATTACTCTTCATTATTTTGTAGTGTCATGTTCTGATGGTTTTTTACATTTAAAACTTTTTCAGTGACATTAACCGTCTCTAAAACAAAACAAAGAGACTGTATATTCCCCTTTATTGTCAAGTACAAGAGTTCTGTCGCTGACACTTCGATTTAGTACCGACCCTTGGTTTGATAAAAGTCCTTTCACCGGTCCACCCATTATTTAAGTACTTGCAAGCACCAAATAAGAGCCTATTTCGTTAACATCATTTTTGAATAAAAATTCAATTGATATCATTATATTTTCATAACAAATGAGAAGGACAGTTTTCGGATTATTACTTCTGTGTTAATGTATTTTATGTGACGCTGAAGATGTGATGAAGTTATAATTCAACATATGACTGATGGCAAAGAAATAAAATATACATTACGATAAAATGAAAGCACTTAAGGCACATGTCACGTGTCACCCCTTCTAGTCCCGCATCAAGTTGTCATATTTTACTTACACGCCTATAAGGCCTTTGGCTTATTGAACTCCACATTTTAATAACTGAAACGAACATACTGTGTGCTCGAGTTTCTATTTCGCGAATAGATAAATGTGTTTGCGTTATTACTTCTGCAGTGTCTCTGTAAACGCGATTCCGGGGAAGAGAATTGATGCTAAGTGTCCTTTTTGTAACGTAACAAAGAGCCTGAAAAATAGCACGTCTGAGGAAAAGGAGGCAAAGTAAATTCAACAATTTATTGCTCAGCCTCGGGCCCTATATTTGTTGCAAATGAAGACGGTAGCGAGGTGACAATTTTCGGATGCTGGGTCGAAATGACCGTCCGGGGACGCGGCTGCTTCGCCGCGGAGCCGCGGTTCTTGACTTTTATTCTCACACCTAAATATGTAGGTGCGATCCTAAAAAGTTGACCTGTATCACGCCAACCTTTCCTAACCCAGGTATATGAGAGCCAAAACATATATCTTCTTGTTAGCCGTAGACAGCGACCGTTTTTTGTTTATTTTTACAGAAGCTTAGCTGCAGTCTAAGTACGGGTGTTTAATATTCACGGCTGTGTAGTATTTTCATTAGTCTGAGCTCAGCGTACTACCTGGTAATGATTAGAAAGTACGCAGGTAATTTAGCGAAGCTGTAAGTAAATAAATCTTGTTTACAACTTTCTTTAATGTAAAGCTATGCGTTCCTCGGCGGGCATATCGCGTAACTTCCAATTACCGCAGGAACCTTCCGTATTATTACGCGAATGTTCATTGAAGAATTTTGACTCGTTTTACGTAAAAATTGGGAAATACTTTCACCACAGGAAAAATAAAAGCTACGATATTTTGAAGTACTTGCAAAAAGTTTTATGAATTCGTATAAGCAGCCGAGTGGAGTTAGCGAATGAGACTTATCAATATAATAACAAGATAATATTTGCGCTTCTTTAAATTATTATTTGTTTTGTATACCTAGGAGAATAATTATTTAAAATACAACATTGCTAATTACATAAAATATATTTATAATTTCAACTGCTGCTCAGTTTGTTAAAATACAAGTTGACTATAACGCCTCTGCATCATAAACATGGAGTTAACACAAAATACGTGCTCTTTTATGTAAACAAAATGAAAGACATTAAAACATCCCTCACAGACTAGGTAATTTTACGTTTCAATGTGCGGGTGCAATGTTGTTGTATTTGGTATGCAAGCCACATTCTATTTGCGAGACATCCTGTTAGGTTTCCAATACATCTGGCCGGTGCCGGCGAGCGAACCGATGACTTTGTACGTGCGCGCGGTGACAATGTGGACCTGCCTGCCGCTGCCCCTGCACCAAATACACTTTTCATGTAGCTTGTACGATGATCGGTTACCGTGAACTCACTATTGAAAAGACTCCTTTCAGTATTCTGATGAGATTGATTGTGTACCAATAAATATTATAGGTTTTTGTGTGAATTATTGAAAAAACTTTTTAAGGAACGCACTCGCAAAATTGCTCGCGGTTTCCTATGAATGGTATCGTAATGTAAGTAGCCAATATTCTTTTCCAGGTTTTAGACTATCTCTGTCTTATATCATGAAGATCGGTTGCGTGGTTAAAATGTGAAAACATACCAAATAAACTAACTCAGTTTTGTCACACTTTTATAAGATTAGTAAAATTCTTATTGGGTATCCTAGAGCTGCTAGTTAGTGTGTGGCAGTCCTAAGCGTAAGTAAAAGCACATTACAATGATTGTACATGCCACGTCGGGACCACACACACCCTATAGAGCGATGAATAAGCTCTTTGGTATCAAGAAAGCTTCAAGCATCAGGCGTGCAATAATAACATCACATCACATTCACCAGTCGTCTGTCTAGCTGTAATTGCATTCACCACAAAGGCGTACGAGGTGCCTTTTGATATTGCTCAGTGGTTCGATGTGAAGATTTAATACTAGCTATTGAAATAGTACGTATCCTTAATGTTAATTGAACCTCTAGGACAGCAGCGCCGTAGCTATATAATATTTGGAGAAGTCTATTCCATTATAAGGCGCTATTCCATTGAAAACATGTTTGGAGTATGGAAATTGCATTCGGTTTTGGAGTTATTCAACAATTGAGTAGGACAGTATGCAAGTAGCAATTCAAAACGTGCAACTAATGTTCGCCCATTCAATTTGCATGTTACTTGAATAAAAATTTACAAGTTCAAACTACCTCATACAAGTTGTAACTGGTTAAATTCCATGCAAAGTAATGGCAAATGCCGTGTTACTGGCCAAAGCAAGTAATTTTTTTATCAGACAGTTTTCATAAAACTACAAGGCGTCCTTGCACATGACAGTTGACCTGCTGACTTGCATACCATGCAGACCTGCAGAGATGTGTCACACCAATCTTTATTTTCATCAGGTATGTTGGGGCCTGGTGAGACTATTGCTATTAATTTAAATTTAAAAAAAAAACATAAAAAATTCAGTCCAGAAAAACCTAATAGATTAGGGTTATATAGGTTAACCCTCTATGTCCGTCTGAGAAAGGGCTTAATGCGCAAGATTCGTACACATTCCTACTAAGGATTGGACCACACCTAGCTGCATTGAATTACACTATCCAATGCTCCTATCCATGTTAGAACCGTCATTTACTAGGGTGAAATAGAGAGTGCGAACTGAGCGCCTCTTCGATTCCGCTGCATGCGGTTGATGTGGTCCAACCGTAAGCCATCAACACAGTAAAACATGTTCGTATCAAAATTTAATTCTCAAATGTTAATTAGTATGACTAATGTGGTAAACCTTTGGAAACACATTAGTAATGCTACATTAATATTTCCCAGTATTAATAAATTATAGCTGTCGTATGTCACGACATTTACAATTACTGCTTCTGACAAATGAATAAGTTATAAGTATTTTTACAAGATTTATTTATACAGAAATGAAGACACATCCACTATTTAGTGTGATAGCCGCTTATGAAAAAGCGAATCCTTGACGAATGTAACTCGACGAACGAGTGCATCGTTTTAATTAGCCGTCAATAGGAATATTTGAGTTCAAGCTGATTTATCCGTTTTTTAATTTATTATATTATTATACTTACAAACAACTTTACTTCCAAATACAAATTTGAAACTACCCTATTACTAAAACAATTAAATTTTCAGTAAACACCTACGTCAGTAATGGTGGGAAATAATGTTAGGCAGTATAATAACTTAATCTGTGTTGTTGTTGAATTGTATAATAGCTTTCTCTTAGAGTTAATAGTTTCACGAAGTGGTTTGTTTCTAAACGGAGCCAGTACATAGATTTATTCGGCTGTTTCGGAGCCCAATGGCCTCTGTCGCCGCCGTACATTGCTCGCTTCATACAAATTGAAAATCAATGAACCGTGGACCCAATTTAATATGAAAAGCTATTCATTCATCTTCATATCTCTCGTTTTGGATGAAAAGTACGAGATTTTTGAGTTAGTGAAGTATTGTGAGGTACTTATTCGCTTTTAATATAGAAAATAAATGGCACACGTACAACATCTCGAATTCAATTCACGGGTCGAATAATTGTACTATTTCTTTCTAATTGGTTTATCGACAATGTGGACTTAGCTAGATTTGTCGAAGTGTCAAATTGTCGGTTTTGCGAGATATCTAATTGTGATTTTGAATTATTAGTATCAGTCAAGTGTCTGGAAATGTGCTTGGTTTATGGTAATAGGCTTTCCTTCTAATCACACATAACTGACATAATGCGGGTGTGAGGTTTTAACAAGAGACAAATATTTAGGTTTAAAAATACTTTATTTATTTATTATGTATTTATTTAGGACAACTCAACAAATCTTACAACAATACAAATAATATTTATTTAATAATATTATTATTTCTCAAAAGAGCTACAGTTCGCTTAGATGAGATTTACATGATATTGACTTAAGTAAATTTAACAAATTTTGGCATGCATTAGATATGTAAAGGTATTTAACTTAGTTACTAACAATACGTAACTGTCTAAGTAGGTAGGTAGGTATTACAAATCTTTGGATGAAAATGAAAATTATAGTTATGTCCAGGAGTAATTCGCCGAATCAGACACCGGGACTTGGTGTGAAGATATCATTTAAATGTTTTGATGACTCATAGATATTTGTTTCAAGTCTAGGTGTAACTTGTGCCCTTAAGATGTATGTTTGTAGTGTCCTCCGTGACACAGGGCTTGTTAATTAATGCGGGCATTGTCTAAAAAAACCATTCACCTGTCGATTTTTTAAGGTTTTTTTTTACATCAACAATATAATTTAATTCATTTATTTTTCAATAATAATATAATACATAAAATGAATGCAATTCACTCAGTTTCTATAGATTTTACAATATAGTATTTGCCCGCCGCTTGACAAAATCCCTCGTCCCTCCTCGTCCTTATTCTGTCTGTACATGATTGAGCCAATGTGAATTTAACTTTGAATTTTCAAAGAAGACTTTTGAACGAACGAAAACTTCAATTGTAATTTATGACAGTGAAGTTTCAAACGTTTGGAACATTTCAGATTATGGGTCACACAAAGTATTGTAACCGACTGCTCTTTATGTGGTTAGAAGACGTTTACAAGTATGTAACACATTCTGCAACTTAGATTTAATTTTATTTTAAGTTAAAGCAGTGCCAATATACATTGTAGCTCTTTTTGTAATGGGTTACCTGTAGCTTTGGTTGTTTTAATCTTGGAAGCTACCCGTATTGAAAGGCAGGATGACTTTTTTAACAATACTTAATATTATTAAGCTTGAGTTTGAGAAACTACTGGTTCGTATTAAAAATATCTTTACGAGTCGGATAGCCCATTTCTCGAGGAAGGCTATATAATAGGCTATATAACATCACAATAGCTGAGTAGTGGCCATACAAAGAACGACATGTGCGAAGCCACAGGCAATATATATATTTAAAAGACTATATAAAATATTTAATGGGCTTAGTAACATTAAATCTAAAGCCATTATTAACCCCCTTATTACAAAATATGGACTAAGTATTAAACCAGGTTTAAATTGACATAAGCTATTGTATTAGTGTCAAAGCTGTCAATTTAAACCTGGTTTAATGCTTAGTCCGTATTTTGTAATAAGGGGGTATGAGTCCAGCAGTGGACTGCAATAAGCTGAAATGATGATGAATAAGGAATTTTACATTTGCTTTGGTTAAACATTGACTAATTACTTAAAGATTTTGATAGATCATTTTTTAGAATAGGTACTTCAATAGGGCTATAATCCGTGAGGCTGGTAAGTTTACGGATTCAAGTCCTGTCATAGGATCAAAATGTTTTCATTATGCCTAATGAATAATGTATGACAGAGTATAATAAAATTGTGTTCGAGTAATTACCTGTACTTTATTTTTTATTTCAAATGGACAAATAAACAAAACAATCTTTTATAAGTACATATTATTATGACGTATTTTTAATAGGTTAGATTTGCTTCATTATTATGATTTGTCAAGTAAATTTTCTTCTTCGCAATTATAACGAGCGCTGTATATACATTTCCACAAGTCCCAATTTAATGGCACGGACTTGTAATTTTTCGACCCACTCACAATTTATTTCCGAAGCAGCCGGTGTCTTGGGATTATGTTCACGATATAATATTTATCGCTTGTCGTAAATATTAATTAATATTTTGGAGTTAAGCGCAGTCACGTTTCATGTAGAGCCGTCAACGCATTGATGCTACAGTATCTTCTTAATTAAATGTCATAGCTATTATACTGCCAAGTCGAAGCTCCACCACTCTTTAGTCCTGTCACGCCCGTTTGATACTCAAGGCATGAACAGTGAGGCAATTAGACGCCTATAATTACTATGTTAATTACAGACACTGTTCTTGTTTCTCATCTTGCTATTCCAACCGTTTCGTTGTTATATAAACATAAATTCGCTCCCTCCGAAGTAAGCACTAATTAACAAGTGCGAGAATGATTACAGAACAACTATTTACATTGACGTGAGATGTAAACGTGTGAGTTTACGTCTAGTGGTTACAATTGCAGCGAAAATATTAACTAACTTTAAATTGAAGACGGTTAATTAATGCTTACAGTATTTGTTTTGAATGAAATATTTGGAACTAACTTTGAAAGTTTAACTACGATGCCGCGTAGCTAGCTCATACTTGGTAAGTCGTAGAACACGTAGCAGCTGTCTACGGAGCGTAGTATATTCGTAGCAACATGCGGTGTGTTCACTGCATAGGATACACATACCAATTATAGTTCGAGTAAAGTTGATTTTAACTTCAGGCGACGACGTAACTATAAAAATATTTATATTATTACTATATTAGCGGTGTAGTTGAATGGGCAGTGACACATCTGATCCAACAATCCAGATTGGGCCAGCATGGGTGGATTATGGCCTAAACTCTTACGAAACTTTTGCCCAGTAGTGGGGCATTTGAAATGATTCCAATGATCTGCAAATGTTTGTTTCGGAGTTTGGGTGTTTTCTATGTATCGTAAATATGCATTTAGAAATATATAATAGTTGTCTAAATCCCATAACACAAGCTTATAGTTTGGGCTAGATAAATAAATAAATGTTTATTCAATTTAAAAAGGTACAATTTCATGAGAGTCTTAAAAATAATAATACATAAGTAGTCCGGTCAACGAAGGCTCTATGATTGATGATATGAGATGGCGATACATAAAAAAATTTCCCAAAAAAAAAAGTTGAAATATTTTAAAAGGCTGTTAATATTTCTATCAAAATAAAAATATAATACATCTTAACACAAAAACATCTAAGCATAGCATCACATTTTTTACTTCGTATGTTACCGTTACTAATAGTTTTTTCGGCAACCAAGCAGTAAAAAGACCTTACCTATATATCCCCAGGTTAATTCAATAAATCACGTAACACTGGCTCCGTAAGCTATCTTTATAAGGATGACGTGATAAGTTTACCGCGGGAACAATAACAGTCACATAATTCGAGATCAATCGATATAATATAGTTAGTTACGAGTATCGATTCAATTAACGAGTAGCTAACTTACAAGGAAATCCTTGGCCGTTAACAAAGTATAATAAATGTTCCGTAACAAGTTAGTCCGATGGCTTTGCTTTTGAACTGTATTAAAGAGTTGTTTAGTTATTGTTTTATGGATGTCTGTCGTTTGATTACGTCATTTGGTGGCGCACCAGGGTATGTATAGTCGACCATGTGCTTTACCACTTTTGACAATAAATTTCATCAAAATTAAAATTCATTAAGACATTAAGACTCATTATTGGTGACAATTGTTACTGTACTGATGTCACTTGCAAGCAAAAATAGACCTAATGGTTTTGTGATATGCAAACGATATTTATTTTTAGGGTGATAAAGCAATTTTATTGTTGTCGTAGTCGTATAGGACTAGAACGAAAAAAGAAACATTTCGTCCCATTAGTGGAATAATGTTTTATCGTCACAATCAAAACCCATCAAAGGGTTCTTCGCCGTTTGACACCACGGTGTCAATCGCACAAGGACGTTTTTTGAATTGGCTGTTTGTCAAACGTCAAACAGCGAAGTACCCAATCAATTAATATGATATTATTATAAATTCGGCATTAAAATACCGTAAACTATCGTTTGATCTAATTTATATTTTGTAAAATACTGACAAAAGAAAAATACAAATAACACTAATCGACTTTCGAAAGACGTTTATTTTCCATTCTCTATCCATTCCATAAAACAAATTACGAGAAAATCTGTACAATTAATTTAGTTTTGGTTCACTTTTTGATGTACACTGAATATTCATTGTGAAGGAATTCGAAATAAGAATTTATAAAACTGTGTTAAGCAAAATTTTAACTCAATAGTAGAATCACGTCAAAAATATGTTGTAAAACATTATTTTGATAAACGTGCCTATACAATATATTATTCTATATAACCAAGTTTCAATCTAATGTTTGAAATAAATGGTAAATAAAATATAAGAGACTATAAAGGAATCATATGAATATAAAATGCGCATTGATATAGAGCCCGAGGAACGTATTGTGTGGCATCCTTTGCCACCTACAGAGATCTCTAAAAGGACGCCACAGAAATGAAATGTAAAAGCGAGGGTAATTTAACCGCGGAAATCTTGCAAACGATGCAAACTTTTGCTAAGATATTGTGAATCTCGTGGAGACTTCTTCCAAACTTGAAGCTCTTTGCTTTTCGTTGTGGTATTTTCAAGAAGCAATATTAAAAAGTACAACAACTTGGGAAATATATAAATTGTATGGCATGCGAACTCAGTGCTCTAATACTAACAGCTTCCTATCTTTGGCTTAAAATTTATAAATAACAAGTTCTTGTCCGCAGTACCGCTTCTTTAGCATGAATGAATTGATCACGATTATACATAGCATCACGCCTTTTTCCCCGAAGGGGTAGGCAGAGGTGTATCACACCCAAATTACGCCCAAATTTTTTGCTTACAAATATGTATTTGGAAGGCGTCATGAAAATTGGTGTAAATATTGACTTACAAGGCTTACAAGTCTGAGTTCTTTAATTTTTATTATGTAAATATGTGTATGGGATACATTCCATTCACATAATATATCTACCTAATAAAATTTGTATGGAACCGACAATCACTTTAAAAATAAATATGAACGAAATTTATTAAAATCTTTGATCTGTTTCAATAAAATATACAAACCAATCCTCTTCAATCTCAACTTGAATCGACATAATAACCTCTCCAAAGTAAACCAAGTTCACAATATAACAGTGTAGCATCATCCACGTTTCGCAAATACCTTCCGAACTTACAAAGATAAGGCTTGACATGCATTGTATAACGTGATTCATAATAAAGTAAGGTGTACCGGGGGCATTGCACAGTGCACAGCATAAATCAAGGGGTGGGATTGTACATTGCACGCCGACTTAATCTCACCTGCAGTGTCGCTAGAACATAGCGTTTAATACATAGTGATATATGACGTCATTTATTAGCCACAAAGCGCGTCCCGTGTTAATATGATATGATGCATTTGGTAAACTGTTGCTTGTTATCTTTATGATGGTAAGGTGAAATATTCATAATAGTTGCTAAGTTATCTATACATCTATATAAATAAATAAAATCTCAGTCTCTGTTTGTGATATTAAATTCAGAGTCTTCAATCAGACTGCTTGCTTTACCTTGCCTACCACGTTTTTACAAAAGGTTGAAGCTATTTTTAGCTAAAAATTATAATGTAAGTAGTAAACCTTTTTCGTGCCGTGACTGTACTGTACACTGTATTATCACTTTACTTCTTCTTACACAGATAAAACATTGCCTTACAAGGAAGTGAAAGTCGTGTAGTACTACAAACTCGACTCGTGTAAACACAACATATTAAGCTTTTTTTGTTCCGAGTAGAGATAATACCCTGCAACACGTAGGGTGTTAACAGAATACAAGGCAACAATTTCGGCACTGTACCTGTATAAAACCAAAGCGAGCGTTCGAATGAAGTCACTATTCCGTTCAATGAAAATACTGAAAAGAAAAACCTTTTTCATATTTCTCTTTCATATTTTTGTGGTGTTCCTTTTCTTGGAAAAACGCTTCATGGTTTATTTTGGGATTTACGTCTTTTCTGTATAAAAAGACGTATATTTGGTTTTCACCACGTATTATGTCTCTCTTTGTTATATCTATATACTCGTATGTGCGGATATTTTTGGTTGTTAATAGAAAGTATAGAAAATAGATCCATTGTGATTAAGGTGCTGTTAGGCCTGGGTATAATATGGAGCATTCGCAGTTTAACGGACGCCGAACAGAGCGATGATCTAAGCCACAAACAGAGCCACGAACATTTTCACGAGCATTCTAGCGAACGCTCTAACCTATAGGTTTAAATGTTGAGAATACAATCAAAGCCAGGTAAACCGAATGTGGGCGGAATGGGCTATCACGCAAAATACCTGGATACCGATGGTTGATTAACGATTTTCATACCCTATAGAGATGTTTTCCACTCTCAGGCCTCTAATTAAAATTTAAAATATGAATATATTTACGCCTTCAAAATTAAATGTACATAACATTAAATTTGTAATTTAACAAAGTCACCGCAGCAAGGGACTAATTGACGGTATAATGTATGCAAACTATTGAGTATCGTTGTCAAGTTCAAAGCACTTAAGAATAAGATGGTAATGAGCGTCGCTGCTGGTTATTATTAATATGTAAGATGTGGCCAATTAATATTTAAGGAGCGACATACCGGCGTGTCTCGCCAGCTAACTTCGTTAGTGATATCGTGAGTGTTCATGTGCGATCATACGTCGCCGTCGAGCAGTAGGTAATCTCGTTGTCCGGATTAATACCAGCTGCGGTGTCTCACAATATTTATATTTTTAATTTCACGCTACTCTGAACACACGGATTATACTAAAATTTGTGTTAATATTTTTGGTACACAGCCAAACTTTCATTGCGCTTACTGAGAGCACTATCACTGACTATTGGACTTTGAGTTGTTCACAGCTGCGACTTAACGCTACTACTAGTCGCCAGCGACTATAGTGGCACTCGTAAAATCTGAACTCTGAGCGTATTTATATTAATGTTAAGTTTATCTTTAGGTTAAAATATAGAATTCATCAATTCTATGTTATTGTTTTGATTTGAAATTTGTTATAGTCGATTAGAAACTTGAAGCCATTCAAGCGAAATATAGCTACAGAATAATGTTTTAACTCGATAAACATTCCAACTTTAAAAACTCTAGCCCCAGTAAATAAGCCGAACAAACCTTACGAAGCCATTACGGGAACCCTTCATTTATTTTAACATTGTGTCTTTCACCGTTCGTAAATAATAAAGTTTCAAATTTCTGCACGCTTGTTTATGAAAGCTCACCAATTCATTACTTTATTTGTTTAATAAAGCTCGAACGGGCACCGCCTGTGTACATTGGGATATAAATTACCTTTAATTTAGGTGAACGATCCAGAAAATATGATGATGTAAAGTTTTCATCAAGCCTTAATAAAAGCGGGCCGGGGCGTTGGAAATAACTACGTAACAACCTCGCTGCACCTACTTGTTATGAAATTTTGTGTGATAAGATTTAGGTGTTATGGAGCTTCAGGCGATTTCACTTATTACAATATGCTAGCGTGGTGTCTCGGCCGCTCCCGGGGTAGGTACCGTCCTTGTGACCGTTATGTGCCAGGTAAATGGGATACCACCATGTTTTATGTGAGATTTAACAAGAGCTCAAATTTTATGGCACCTCTGAGATACATACGCTCTCGCATAAGAGATATAAATGTGCCTGATTGAAGCACCTTTGTGGTCAGTTATATGACGTTAGGTTCGTAGGAGACTATCGTAAAAAGGAAATTAAGTAGTTATCGGCGAATATAGGTAGCATAGTTCTGTAATATAAATTAAAAGTTAATAAGTAAGTAAACTTTGGCGCGGTGCGACTGATTGGAAGCGTATTTCTGTTAAACTTATAAGATCTCAATTTTTAAGCATGAATTTAAAATTTAAGTCTTTAGATATTATAAACTCGTGTTTATGATTTTCATTCTAGGTTATGTACGTTTGCCGATGGTATATCGATATAACATATAAACATATTAGTCACTAATTAAATTTGCTATTTTAAAAATAAAATAAAAAAGTTTTATTTTCTGTTTTACTATACGAGTATGTAAGTACTGAATTTATCATATTCCTGCCATTTTAACCGTATATAAAACAGATGTAGGTATCTCGACACATCATACTTTTCTATTAATATCTAATCCATACCCTGTTATAAGATTATAATTATAACTAACGGCCAATTAGAAGTAGAACTGATTTGTTTCAATATATTCACTAAATTAATTTCCAAAGTACCTATTTGATGAACGATGAAGTACGTATATCCCAATTGGCTGATAGCTTTTGATTAGTTGATTAATATAGCTCTCTTGGAATCTGACATTGATTCCAAGAATAATACATCATTCATGAGTACGAATTAATTATAAAGTTCTATTATAGACTATTATAGTCGGTTGCAGGCGGCAAAGGATCGCTCGTGGTGGCCTAAATTAAGTGAGGCTTATGTCCAGCAGTGGACGTCGTTGGGATGATATGATGATGATGATGATGATTGTAGACAGCCTTAGATGGCTGTAATTGTAAAGACATCGCCACTTCTATATCTTTCAGTAAAATTATTCTCCGAGAAACGAAAAGGTGATCTAGATCTTAAAGGTGACAAACTAAGCCATAATAGATAACTGCAGTACCTATGTACATAGTTTGTATCTACTGGGGGCTCACTCTGAATTTCGATATTCGATTATTATTATAGTATCTAAATTTCCTAACATTTGACAGCGACATCAAAACCGGCTAAGTCGAATGTCGAAATTCAGAGTAAGTCGCCTGGAAACATTACATAATATTTTTCTCAGTTACTCTGAAGTAAAAATGATGGCGTATAAACTTTCTTGCTGGATATGCAAAGCAACTGTTTATTTATTTAAAGCCGTTAGTTATTCAGATGTATCGTATACACTATACAGTCAGTGCAAAACATAATGATTCGAATGTATCTCTGTCATGAAACTGTACCTTTGGGAACCGCGAGTAATAAAAATTCCGGAGCGCGCGTTATAAGTGTGCTTTCGAGAAAGTAATCCGCGAAGAAATACAACCTCTACCTACTGCTTCCACATTTGTAACTGGGAAATCTCCATTTCTCTTTGACTGCCAGTCGTTTCAAAAGCCACCGGGTCCCTCGTGTGTCGTCTGTAGGCGACACTCATAAAAATTCGCCGTGCCGAAGTTTCGCAGTAACGTGTCAGCCGGTGCTCAAGGCGAGTGCTGCAGATTCCGTGTATGATCATTTTATAAGCTATTTAGAGATGCGTTCTTACCACGCTCTGGTCTGTGGATGTGACTCGTTAAAATGATCTCTTTGTTACCTTCATAATGTCGCTGTAAAAGTATTTGTTACAAAGTTGTGAGTGGAATACGTGGTAGTATTTTATTCTACCACTTTTATGGTGGTGATAAATGAGTTTATACCAACCTATTCATTCTATCTCAACCGGCTGCAAGCTTTGGTTAACCTCATCGATGTTAAAAAGAACATCATCATCATCATCATATCAGCCCAATGACGTCCACTGCTGAACATAGGCCTCACCTAATTTCCGACACAACGAGCGATTTTGTTACCTAATTAACGTGCAATTTTGTTACGTTTGGTATATTGCCAGTCGGAATTCGAACTCGGACCGCATGATTTCCATGCCGGTCACTTAAACATTGCTTTTTGTCTCAATATCTCAATTATTCAGATCTTGAACTTAATGCGATGACTAGAAATTTTCCATCTCATTTGTTACATTAAATCACTGTTGATCGTTGAGCTCGTTAGCTATAACTCACGATATCTATAACATTCCAATTAACAATCTTTATTTATGAGCTTAATACGGTAGTAAATCTCGGACGATGTCTCCAACGAGGCTTACTTCTCAGTGCTCCCTCATTAATAAACAAAGCGGGAGAGAGCAGCGAATGGCCCTACTAGCGTTATGAGTTTTATACCTTCTACACACTTATATAACAAGAAGCCACGTGAGTCACAGTATAAGAAAGAACAGTATATCCATATGTGTACAACAAATTGTGGAGTTGTTTGGTGGCACAATTGATGCTTATACTACTATTATACTTAACCTACCATGATGTCAAGTCTTTGTGTTATTAGTTAATTGTTCTCGAGCCTTATTTATATTCAAGTGATATTTTAAATAAGCAGCATAACTGAAAATATGCCTGTATTCTATATTGTTCTCTTCTTAAAGATGAGAAGTCTCCAGAATTTTTTAATCGATAAGTTGTTAGGTTTTTGTTTCTAAAATTACAACAATATTTTGTTTTGGATTGCGTGAAGCGCTAATCTAGATGCAGGCATGTTTGAACTACGGTAACTGCATATCATCAGGATTGTTTGCAGTTTACTCTGTGTACCAGCGCCAGACACTATTTTAATAATAAACAATTAAATCATGTTGGTATACTGTGGTTACGCTGAGTCTTCTTGTCCCAACACTCAACATTATGACCTGTGTGTCGCTCGTAATAACTTTGGAGGCTCATAACACCGTCATTTGTTAACATATTTGATTAAAACCGGTGATTAATTAAAATTATTAATAAGCACCTAGCTCCGGATAATTATTGTCTTTAATATCTTATGCTCACATAACGTACTCGTAACTGGTTCGTTCAAAAAACCATCGTTTGTATTGGAACTACAATGTGAGATTTATTTCTGAGTGTTTGTTAAACAACATAAAAATACAGATTTTTTTTTTTAGTTGGGCATATATCAACATACACGATGATTCGGTATTTTGCAATTTGCTAGGGTATTTCCTATTGACCTAGAATCTGAGCGCTACCGCTATTTCCAAAGAATACCTTTGATGTAACGCGGTGTGATAAAACGAAAGTTTTAATAAATGATTCTTTATTAAACCTAACTTATTTTTAATTATTATCAGTCCATTGCTTAGCCCAGATTTTCATAATATGTGTCCTTTAAAAATCGAAAGTTTTTTTATCTAACAAGAAACAAACGGACGAGTACATCACGTCTCAAAATATGAATTATTTATCTCTTAATTGAAGCTTACAGAAATTCATCTGAATAAAATCTTCTCCTCATTCTACAGAATACACTTGCATTCTATAGTAGTTTTAAACGTGATGATGATTTAGTAGATTTTTTTATTATGTGTACAATCGCTGAATGAATTTGAAACAATGCAATCACTTCTTGGTGTATACTCTCACGATAATATTTATATCGAATGGAATCTCACAAACCAAGTAGGTCAATACGTATCTTTTATTGATGGACACCCATGGTTTCGCTTGTCCGGTTACCATAATTCAAAATATTATTGTATTCCACATCATCGGACGCGAAACAATCTATTTTTATTGGTTTGTGTGTATATAAGGCACCGTTTGATTTGAGTAAAGTGCTTGTAATCAAATTGCAGCTAGCCTTTGTTGGAACAATTTGAAAATAACGATGTAAAAAAGTCTGTAAATTTCAATAGGTATCTACGGTCTTTTGTTGATTTTAACCATGGATATACTAAAAAGTAATAACAACATATTATTTCCACTTCTAGAGAAGGGCTTCCTCTCCTCTAGAGAGCTGAGAGATCACAATCCACACACCTGGTCACATGCTGATTGGAATAGGCTATTTTACTTATATTATGTTCATATCCATAGATGAAGGATATCTGCTTTAATAGGCACTTATAACGTATTTAAACGTTTTGAAGACTATCCATCCAAAAAACGATTCTATTTCAAACGTAATAACTTACAATCAAAACAGCATAACTCACATGAGACTGATATTTCATCTATTTCGTCACCACTCACCCGACATGCACCATGTGTTCAATTTAAACTGCAACGTCGCAATCCATCTCTGAACAAACGGACTGTGTTTAATTTGAACCCTGTGCCCATTGTGTTACGGGTCACATAAGTATGCATCGCATACGTAGGTCTTCCGACGACTCGGCTCGCAATTAAGTGCTTCCTGCACGTTCGCGTGGCAAAGAAGGTTAGTCAACTAATTATGACACTCTTTTGCTTCATATTAGTAACGTTTGGAGGACCCGGAATACACAATAATTAGCTTTTTTTTATCTGAATCGTTTACGTCTCGGTTTTTCTGATTTTGCGTTGCGTTTTATTTTTATGAGGGTTTGTAACTTCGTGTGGAAATCTAGATTGAAGTTTTATCGAAATACACGATAAATATACGGTATTATTTATAACTAACTATGGTAGTTGTTAGAAAGATAAAGATTTTTGTTTGTTTATTATTGTGGCAAGTAACCTCTATTTACACGTACCAGAACGTTGCGACAAAATGCGGTCAAGCTGTGGTTATGTGTGAATTGATGTAGATTTTTTTGATCGTCAAGATAAAGCATCAAAAATGAAGCATAAACGGCTGTATCTTTTAATTGCGTTTACTTAAAACTCTGATTTTTTTATTGCGCCAAGTTATTGCAGACCTGAATATTTGATACCCTTACGCGTTCTTGAAAAAAAATATTTTTGACAAACGGACTGACGGACAAGGTGACAGAATGAACCCTAAAAATGGATGTTGAGACCTCAAAATCAATTTCATTAATGAGGTCCTCTGCCTATGTGTAGAGCAAGCATTAGAATATACATTTATTGATCTATGTATCGTCAAAGAATAGGTAACCTACATTTATTCGACAGCTATTTTGTTTTACTTTGAAGACATTTAATATTAATAACACAACACACACACACACGAAAAAACAAAGACGAAATCGAAACTTTGACTTTCGATTCTGCTGGAACTCCAGGGATTGTGCGATAGAATATTTATATACATACGCACCTGATAAAACTATGTCAAATGATCATTCTTATAAACAGAATATGTTGTCTATATTTTACATAAACATATAAACTAATAATAATAATAATATTATACCATTGGTCTGTTATCGACGTGTTTGTACTCGTAATTTAGTAGAATCGGCCCCAGGTGTTAGTTTTTATATATTCGCCCTGAATGATTCTAACTTGATTTAATGATTACCACATTGGTAACCGGACTAACGGCTTTACGTGCCTCCATAAAGCATGGAAACGCTCGAGAATGAAATATCACACACGGTCACCCATCTATAAACTGACCTTGCTGAGCTTTGCTTAACCTCAATGGGTGTAACGAATATCTCAATGCGACGAGGGCCCCTTTAGATAGAATGAGGAAAATACTTGCAATAAAAGGTACCTTGTTCCAATTTCCTTTAGTTTTCCATGTTTGTGACGCAGCTGGTATTCTCGGACTTAACGTTACTCCACTTGAGCTAGACTTGCCTGACCTGTATTCGTTCGGCGATCTAGTTATTATATGTTTGTAAAGCCAGAGTAACTGGCTTTGTGAGAATCGTTTTATTTCCACGTCATTTGAGAGAGCTTGCTTCAATTTACAAAGGTATAAGATATTTTCAAATACAATGTTACAATTCTCTTGTGAGATTTTTATACTGTCATAACTTCGTAAATATGTGTGGTATTAAATATACTCAATATTATGTCACCTAGTACAGACGATGGATACGCTTTACTATTATGAATGAAAAAAAATGAAAACAAGTATGTCATATAAATTAAAAAACTGCCTCGGTGGCGCAGCGGGAAGTGTATACGACTGCTGTGCAAGAGGTCTCAGGTTCGATTCCCAGGTCGGGTGAAAATGGTATTGGACTTTTCTAACATGAAATTCCAGTATTGAGATTTTCCCAGAGTTTGGTAAACAAATGTTCCCGGTAGATGACAATAGGTCGCCCCCTATTTTATGGGACCAAATATAGCTAGCGAAATGTGGGTGTGAAACACCTATGCCTACCCCTTCGGGGAAAAAGGCGTGATGCTATGTTATGTCATATAAATTAAAATCAGTAAATTGAAATATGTAATATTAAAATAAGTTGGTTTTAATATAATGAAAACAACTTACCTATTATACACAACCAATTAATTACATGATGCAATTATATATTTTTAGTTGTGCAAGACTAAGTATTGAGTAATCCAAATCTTGAAGGCATAGTTGTTTTTTGGACATATTATGCATATATTTTGTTATGTTACCCATAAGTAATAATAAAAGTCAATCCGGTACATAGTGTACGAGTGGGTAGAATATCGTGTGGCACGAACACATTGCCAGAAGTTGTCAAGTTTGTGAATTTAGCATGTAATGCCGCGGGGCGCTGGCGCAATATGCCTATTGCAGCTTTAATGCCCTGCGGTTTGGATTCGGTCCACGTACGGAGGTCACTATAAAAGTGGTCGAGCCTTGGCGGTGTTCAAATTGTTTTCATCCCACAAACTCACACGGTAGAGTTAACATGGCAACCAAACACAAACTTAATTTATTCTAAAGTTAGATTAGATTCTGTTACTTTGTGTTGTGAAACAATAACAGAAACCGACGCACATAAAATTCTATTGTGTCTCTCCTAGTACTGGACTTTAACGCTCCATTGTATTTTATTAAAATACGTGCAGGTTTCATGTATTTAATCATATCACGATACTTTATCAAGTTGCTTACCAATAGAATAAAAATTCATATTTTATTTTAGCGCGAGCTTCGATGTTAAAATATTCAAATATTCTGACGAAACACTTGAGCCTCTAGATTCAGGCCGACATTTCAAAATGGAAATAGACCTGTTCGTGCCTACAAGGGAAATCGTATTCGACATTTGACGCAAAATGATGATGCAAATTTCCCGAAAATATTATGCGCGGTTAAGTATCAATGGCACCCCTCTTCAGTGTTCGATTTGTGAGCTGTTAAACTTTATCGGCACACACTTTTATCGACATATTCCACTTACTATTTTAAATCAAAAGGAAAAGACTAGATTTGTAGCATTCGTTATCTCAAACTATTTCTTTTCTCAATATTAGTTTTCATTTGTTTTGGTTAGAATGAATTATTTTTTTACTGTTATATTTTTTTTTTATTTCGTACCAGTTACGCACACTAATCTAGATTGCAATATCTTTGGTAAATTAAATAACATTGCTTATATTTTGATATGGAAAAATATTTTCTAAAAGTTTAGTTAGTTGTACACACAACTAAAATATGAAAATAAATATATCAACTGAGGCAAAGGCTGTAACCAAACGAGTTTGTAACGACTTGAGGTGCATCACTTGAATTTGAATTTCATATTTTGGCATAGATAGTACTTGTGTGAAGGTATGTATACATTATGAAAATGTATTCATTTCCGTCTTATATACTAAACGTACGTCTGAACTTTAGTCTGGCCTCCGTATTGTGTTTTAGGCATTTCTTCTCATGTTAATAACCCTGTTTATGGCAAAATATGTTGATTAAGATATATGATTTCACTCCGTTCACTTTATTCACTACGTGCGAGTAAAATATGTGGAGGACAAATGAGATTATTTTTGATGTCATTAACCCTTTCACATTGTTGTATGGAGCGGAGTGTCCCGCTATCATGCGGTGAAACAAACTTCAAAATAGGTTGTTGTATACTGAAAGTTTTAGATTGTCTACCTAAAACAATTAATCTAAGAAAACGCCTAAGCCCGCCTATAGATTAGTGCAACTCTAGAAGGATACTTGTAACATATAAAACAATAGAACCGAAGACAAACTGGTACCTACTCACAATTCCAACCTATTATGCATATGCTATTATTCGAAGTTATAGTTTCACCGTCTCTAGTTGGAACTTCGTGTGAATTGTTAAATTCCATTTCTGAAAAGCTACTCTGTGCCACAGGCGTCCTTACTTCCTAACTAGAATTTAATTATGAATATCTGGAGACTGGGGAGGTACTCATAGTTTGGTACAAAGCATCGACTAGTACTAGGTATGTTGCCACTGGGGCGTTGACAGCAAGTACAGGCTCTACACAGCTTGTTAACATTTATGATGGATGAATAACTGACCACATGTACCTACACCGTTCACGTTCAAACGAAACTTGACTTAACTATGTTGCAACTAACTCAACAGTTTAGTACAAATATTTAATCTCAAGTAGTCGAATATCGAAATCATTGCGAACATGGGTGTACAATGGTGTTTGAGTTGAAGATTTAGATTTGCAACGCATTTCACTGTATTGACTTACAATGTCAAGCAAGTTGTTATAAAAAAATAAGTTGAAAAATAATAATTATAGTCACCAAAATTTCGGTGACTATATTATTATTATTATGTCTATCTGTGTTCTGTCTCTGTCTTGTGTTTCACTAAAATATTTTTTTCTTATTTTCTGTTATTTCCTATTCTTTACTACTAACTTTTTATAATATAGATAAACAAATCGAGACATTTTCCCTTAGCCTACCTGACTTTTCAAAAAAGATAATATGATATTATGAAATAAAATATTTTAAAAAATGAGTTTTACTAAACTTATTCTAGTAAAATGAAAATAATACCTCAAGGGCTACTACTCAAAAGCAGATTACGTTCGACAAATAAGCTTAGAATTAAGCTGATGTTCTCTTTACAAAAAATGATGTAGAATAAAACTTTATTTTTCTTTTTTCATTATTTAATTATTACTTTCAAATAACTTCTTTGTTTTATAAAATACATAGTGAATTCTTAAAAATCTCTCGCATAGTATTACATTATGATTTGGCCTCAAATTATGGCCCTAATATTATTAAATTTGTGCAATTTAAACCTTTAATTTTTTTTTGCCAAAGTAAGACTAAACTGTTATTCCAATTCATTCTGTTTTTAAGACAGTTACTTATTATTATATCTAGAAAGTATTTCCAGTTTTTGAAAAGCTAAAAACTATATATTTGGTAGCCAAAACCTCGCGAGTAATATGGCATATTATATCAGTAAAATGTTGCTAGATTTGACGGTGCGATTGGCGTATCGACAAGTCATGTATGGAAATGAACAGTTTAAAAAAATACACAGTTAAATTTTCATGTGTGTTAATCCGATATAAAATTTTATTTAGTACATTTTACAATATGATACATATATTTTATGAATGACGAACATTAAATTCGTCATTCAAAGATTATAAGAAATTGTATTACAGTTTGTCATTTAAAAACTCATCTAATCTATAATAACATTTGTCTATTAGCAATTTATTTAATACAGTTTTCAGTTTTCAGCAGTGTACTTGGCTTACTTTTGTTATGTGTGTGTCTAGTCCTTCATATGAATACTTCGTACAACTAGTTAATTGTAATAAATTAGTCTGCGTTTCACGAGCAGTCCTTTCATTGTCTCTATAGCTGTCAGAATAAATGTAGCGTTTACATTGATTAATTAAAATTTTATTGAAATGAAATGTATGAAAAATTAAACTACACTAACGAATTAAAATTGTGGACGAGACTATAAATTAAACAAGTTTTAACGAGAGCATAACTTTTTAAATGTCGCGCTAAATTATTTTTCTTGCTTATTTAAAAGAAAATTGGGTATAGTAATTACTTCGAGTTTTATTTACTTTGGACTTTTAGATTTTTACCTAATCAATCACGTGTCAATTGAGCTTTCCAAATGATTCTAAATATAAACATACAAGGCACAACAGACGGCGCTATAATATAAATTAATATAACTCATATTTAGGGTATATTAGGGTCTATTTTTTATACAAATCGGCGAGTGTCCAGCGTCTCCACACACACACACACACACAAATTTAAGTTATAGGTACTTTAACTTATATTTTTGTTACGTCAGTTTACAAAATGCGTTTTGTCGCATAGTCTTTCTACGATATTTGTACTTATATACTATACCATTGAATGATTTTAAATGATGTTAAAGGAAAAAGGTACGGAAGTAGGAAAAATTGAATGGAGCAAGGCCGCGGGCACTTGTGCGAGTCATCTTTTTCTCACGGGTATTAATAGCGATTTGAAACAGAGTTGGGTGATTTTGCATAATTTTCTCAATGACCTATCCTTTTGCCTAATGGAATTATCGAGTAAACGATATTGGAGTTGCTATCGAAAGAATTTTTAGCGCTATTTATAAATATTTTTTTAAAAAGATGATTTCAATATTTTTTTTTTATTATATCTGATTACAAATAGATGCTATGTTCCACTTAGATGTTAATTCCAACATACCTCAAGGTTTCAAAGAATCAACCTATTGTTAAGCAATCGCATAACAATGGCACAGACTTCAATTTATTTCAAAAATCACGAATGCCAGAGTCGCGGGTTTGGGTTGCGTTGTGGGTTTGTATTTTTCCATTACTTGTTTAACATTTATAAAAATATTAAACCGAAGCAAAGGAAATTGCTTAATATTTAATGAAAATACATATAATAAGGTAAATTATTATAATATGGTTTCTCATACACCGCATGTGATTCACAAGTTCGAAGTTATATTCGAAGGACTCATTTCAGAGTAAGTTCATGTATTCATGTGAAATTAGTTTCAAAATAAACGGTAGAAGTAATAGCTTTTATTAGCGTTAGTAATAATGTAGTTGGTTGTAAGTTAATCGTAAGTTTTAATTGAGTGTTACGCAATAATTACTGGTAGTTAGTTATATACAACGGAATATTATTATGTTGGTTATTACTATAATAATAAAGCGATGGTGGCTGAATGGATAAGGGACCAGCGTGCAAATCACGCGGTCCGAGTTCGATCCTGACTGGCAGTACCAATGTGAATTCCACTTTGTGGAATTTATATGCACTAGTCAAGTGACTTACCATCTGCTAACGGTGAAGGATAACATCGTGAGGAAACCCACATACCCTAGAAGAAATTCTATGAGTATGTCTGATCCACCAACTCGCACTAGGCCAGCGTGAGTGGACTATGGCCGAAGCCCTCTCAGCTCTCTAGAGAGAGAGAAGAGGAGACCCGAACCCGGCAGTGGGACTTAATGGGTTGCTGATGATGATGATGATGATGATAATAATTACGTGTATTGTTACAATTAATATATTCTATTTTCGAAGGTAAAACGAATATTCTTAAATTATTGAGCTTATTCTGATTATTTCTTAGGTAACTTTCGTTAATGTATAAGCCAAATACCTAATAGCCTTTAGAGCTTTATTACAAATTCCGCTGGCAATGAGTAGGATCTTGTCTCCTTGACATTATTATTGCTTGAGGCGGTAGACGGCTAACTGCCCACTTTTAACATCGGCCATTGACGCCCAAGAGTATCATATAATGCCAGAGATAACGTACTACCAACGTTAATATGAAATCGATAAACATTGCTAACACATTAAGGGCCTTCCCTCGGTTTTGCACCAAAAACGGCTTTTTTCTGAAGCCTACTCCTCCTAAACGACTTGTTCGAAAAATTTGAAAAAAATATATTTTGATAATTGATCTATCTACTACATTTTCAACATATGAAATTTTCGTACGACTAATACTTTTGCCTCAAAAAATATTTTAAGTTGAGATATATTTTATCTTAAAATCCCTAAAACTTTAAAACGGCTTTATAGTTTGAAATTATTTTTACACTGATAAATTGGTGGTAAAATTTACTTTAATCTGAACATAGCATATGTAAATCGATCAATATTTTCTTAAGAAAATAGGCCATAATACGATTTCTGTACGTTAGAAATTCAAAGGTGCTCTGCGCGGGCGCGGGCGGCAGACAGGCGTTAGCCTTCAGACGGGAGGGCTGTGTCGCTCGTTGCTCCATTTTTACTATCGACTGAATATAGTGCTTACAGGTATAATATACACACAAACAGCGAGCGCGGCGGGACGAGTAAATAAATCTAAGGTGTCACGCAGAGCCGTCACGTCTTTCTCGCTGTGTGCCGAAACCTTTTGTGCAAATATGTATGAACTTTAATATTTTTTTTTGAATTTTCTGACGACTACCCCTCCTAAGCGTTTAGAAGGAGTAATCTTTTTGCCCCATCGGCCATCAGTTCTGCGAGCTATATTCTCAAACAAAATATTTCAAATGATCCAATAAAATGGTTTACAATTTATAATAGTAGTTTATAACGTAATTACAAAGTAAGTGTTGTAAACAAAACATTAAATTCATCAATGAAAATAGGTAAATATTTTTTTTAATACAAAAGTAAGTTAAAATAGTTATTTATTTAATTATAATTTACAAGATAAAATAATTATCTTCGATACTAATAATAAATAAGTACCAATAAAACTATGTAAGTACTTACATAAATACCGAAAGCAAAACATTGAAATTAAAAAAATCTCAATACATAAAAATATTGGCAAACAAATAATTGTGTACACGAGTCCTTTAAACTCTCTATACAAAATAAAATACCAATTTTAAAACTGTTATTCCGGAATCGTAGGTAAAAATGCCGAGCTAGAAGCGCATGTCTGCGTTTACGCTTATTCTGTGACCATTGTATTATAGTGTGCGCGAGTTGGCAAAGGAGCGGGGATATGCAGTGAAATAAGCTAAGCTCCACCCATACTCTCAAGGTCATTGGCGACTAGTTACGCCTTAACGTCGGCAATCTCGAAAACGAAGTTAGTATAGAGATGTTTTGGAAATAATTGTGCTTGTGACTTCGTATGTATTCAAAGAGAACGATTGTCTTTGTTTTTTTGCCTTTCTAAAATTGCTGTTAAAAATATTAACCAATTTAGACCGTCCTGTGCGTGAAAAGATAATGGGGGCGATCCTATGTCATTAACTGGACGCATTTTTGTAGTCGGCTGAAACTAAGAATATCATCATAGAAAAATCCCGTAACATTGTTGTCCTAAGACCTAGGAATCGAACCTAGTTCACAGTAGTCATATACACTACACTCTGTTGTGCCACCGAGGTCCAACAACTCAGCTTTAGTTGACATAAAAAATCAAAGAAAAGTCTATTAAAAAAACATTATTGTTTTAGTACCCTGTGAACACAGGACAATCTTGTACGTGCCCGTACATCGTTAGATGGGTTCAACATAACAGTTCAACACGTTTGGATTCGATGTCACGACCTTTTGACACACGCACACATCACAACTTTGAGTACATTTCTGTGTCGTTTCTGTATGTTTGTTTTGGAATTATTGTACTTGTAACGTAAAGAAATATTGACAAGTAAAATGTCATATAACGGTTTTTGATTGCCATAGGACTTCTATTGGCGATCAAAGGGTTATTTTTTATTGAGTTATAAATATTAAAGTTACATTAGTATGTATGTTTTAGTAACATTCACAACACTAGTTTATTGTGCACTACACTAGTCCTGCGTGACACTTCTAGAGATGTTATATTAGGGTCAATTTCGCATAATCCTAATATAGGATATATTAGTTTCGTCATATTCTAATACCATACCTATTACTCGATATTAGTCAGATAATAGGGTAAGGAGTGAACGTTTTAGTATTATGCTCTATGTTTTAGTATTCGTTCGCGTAGTCTCTGGCTAATACTTGACTAATATCGAGTAACCTAATAGATGACATTCCTATAACCTATTATGCAGTTACGATGATAATATAATATGTACCTGTTTCAATAATAGTAATATTGCCAATATTCGTAAATACAAATATGCTCGTTCTCCATTGCTCTTTTATTCAGTAATCATTTATGTAACTTTCATACAAAGCCCGCCACGTATATAAAATACATCCATCGTAAGAGTAAACGCACACATAAATAAATTGGATGGTACGTGGCGACAAGCAATGAATGTGTTTGAGAGTGCAAAGTGATCTCGCTCCCGCATATCGACGATTACAGAGAGTGAGCAAGACGATACGGCGACCGACGACGATTAACGAAACGACGCACGGCGCGCTTCGTATCGTAATGATAAGTACCTACCTAATACTATTGTATTCGCCTCGTCGCGTTGTCTCTGGCTAATACTTGACTAATATCGAGTAACCTAATATATGACATTCCTTTATCCTAATATGAATACGGTCGCTCGTATTATAATATGCATACCTAATATGAATATATTCGTTTCATCTCTAGACACTTCCTCTTCCCTTTTGAACTCTGCGATGAACGCTGTGTTAGCTGCATGGAGGATTTAATAAATAAATTATATCTCAAGAATTCTTACTTTTAATACTGAAGATCCCAAACCTCAATAGGTTATGGGCCCAGGAAGTGGAAAAATACAAGAAAATAAAGTAAAGAGCAATAAGTTGAAAATTTTACAACACGCGGTTCGTTCAGGATGGAGGTTGCAAATGCCATGAGGATAGAAAAATTTGACGGAAAGAACTTCAAACAATGGAAATTTCAATTAATGTGTGCCCTGCGAGCAAAAGGTTTAAGTATTTTCAAACCGAAACCTACAGAAACTGAGGCATTAGTTCGATGGAACAAAGATGACGGCATGGCGATGTTCATACTCACGTCATCGATGGACCTCAATCAAATAGCTTTAATTGAAACCTGTGAAACGGCCAAGGATGTTATGAACAAACTGGAATCTATATATGAACAAAAATCAGAATTCAATATAATGATGATTCATGAACAATTCTATCAATATACATATGTGGTAAATGATACCATGGCACAGCATGTCTCGAAAGTGGAAGGGCTAGCTAAGCAGTTAAGAGAAAGTGGAGAAAAACTAAGTGAAACGGCGATAATAACAAAAATATTAAGTACATTACCACCTGCATATCGGTCTCTGCGGCAAGCATGGTTGTCACTTGATCCAAGTAATCAGACTATAAAGAACTTAACTTCACGATTAATTGACGAAGAAGCAAGCTTACAGAAAGAATCAAATGATGAAACTGCCTTAGTGACTACCAAGAAAAAGTCAAAGCGAGGTAACAATAATATGAAGTCTGTTAACGCCTCTCCGAGTGACACAACCAACTCAAGACATAGATTTGTGTGTTATAACTGTAACAAGCGAGGTCACTTTGCAAGAGATTGTCGGATACCCAAGAAATCTGGTTACAAGAACCAAGAGCAGCATAATATGTTGGCATTTAACTCTGAAAATGCTTTAACATGTGTTAATGAAGAAGATGTATGGATATTGGACAGCGGAGCATCAGCTCACATGACATTCAGACGTGATTTTTTCTATGAATTTAATGAATATCATAGTAAAGATAAGAAAACAGTTAAACTTGGGAATAAGCAAGTTGTTCCTGTTTGTGGTAAAGGCTCAATATTAATAAGAAGAAAAGAAAATGAACAATGGAAGGAAAGCATCTTGGAAGATGTGATTTATGTTCCTGGATTACATAGAAACTTATTCTCCGAGGGTGTGGCAACAAGAAAAGGTTATATAATTACAAAAGATAACCAAACTGCTTCCATAATTAAAAACAATGAAGTTGTGATGTCTGCATATCTGAAAGAAAACAATCTTTTTGAATTGAAGATTATAACAGTTGTTCAAGAGAACTGTAATGTTGTGCAATCAGATATGAAGGTGTGGCACGAGCGTCTTGGGCACATTAATGTCAAGGAACTTCAAAATATGTGCAAAGCTGGCGGGATCCCTGTTACATTGACAGGTAATGACAAGTTTATATGTGAGGCTTGTCAATATGGTAAGCAAGCCAGACTACCATTTAGAAAATCAGAAAGAAGTCCATGTCAGGCTGGGGATATTGTTTACAGTGATGTTTGCGGGCCTATAGAAGAACCATCAATATCAGGCAAGCGATATTTTGTTCTATTTAAGGATGGTGCGACTAGTTATCGTCATATCTATTTCCTTAAACACAAGAGTGAAGTTCTTCATTATTTCAAGCAATATAATGCCATTGTAAACAATCAATTTCATCGTGATGTACATGTATTACACACGGATAATGGCACAGAATATGTAAACAATGAATTCAAGAATTTCCTATCTAGTAAAGGAATAACACATGAATGTACTGCCCCTTATACCCCACAACAAAACGGTCGAGCTGAAAGAGAATTGAGAACAATTATGGAAAGTGCCAGATCAATGCTTTATGCAAAGGACGTTCCTAAGAATTTATGGGCAGAGGCAGTCAGCTGTGCTGTTTATTTATTAAACAGATGTTCGTCAACACAGACTGTTAATATATCTCCATATGAACTTTGGTTTCATACAAAACCAAGTTTGAAACATATCAGAATATTTGGCTCTGTGGGATATGTGCATATTGCAAAAGAACGAAGAAAGAAGTTAGATAAGAAAAGTAATAAGATGATATTGGTTGGTTATGACAATGAAAACTATCGAATGTATGACCAAACTACTAAGAGGATTACTGTATCAAGAGATATTAATTTTGATGAATGCAGCACCGATACAGGATCAAGACAAAACTATATAGAGATCAAGATTAATGAAAAGAAAAGTGAAAACCAACCTGTGATAGAAGAAACTGCAGGGGATAACTCTGATCCCGCATCTGACGATAGTATGCAGAGTTTGGACGACAGTGACATATCTTATTATCCATCAGAAGATATAACTATAGATGAAACCAGGAATATAACACTCAGGCCTAGAGCAGAGAAGAATAGAAATGTTGAATTGAATCTAACTGAAATAGATATTCCAAGAACATTTAGAGAAGCTATTACCGGTTTTAATCAACACAATTGGAAGAAAGCCATTGAGAGTGAGCTTAAATCACATGAAGACAACAATACATGGACAATTGTAAACAGAACAGAACAGAAACCTATAACATGTAAATGGGTGTTCTGTACAAAGAAGAATAGAAAAGGAGAAATTGAAAGGTACAAAGCTCGCCTATGTGCGCGTGGTTTTACCCAGATAAAGGATCTGGACTACAAAGAAACATTCTCTCCGACCACCAGGTATGATTCCATTAGATTGTTGCTGAGCATAGCAGCAAGAGAAGACCTTCATATTGAACAATTTGATGTGAAGACGGCCTTCCTGTATGGGGAGCTCACAGAAGAAATGTACATGGAGGTGCCAGAGGGTATTGAAGTAGATGACAATAAAGTATGTAAGTTGAACAAATCTTTATATGGTCTTAAACAGTCTTCACGTTGTTGGAACAAAAAGTTTAGTTCATTTTTCACTACATATGGTTTCAAAGTATGTAATGCAGACAATTGTGTTTTTGTAGGTTATTTTAACAGTTTCAAGGTTTTTCTAATAATATATGTTGACGATGGATTATTACTATCAAAAAGTAGAGATGTTATATCCATTATTATGAATGATTTAGGAAAAAATTTCGAAATTGAAAGGTTAACTTTGAATGCTTTTGTTGGCATAGAAATAACTAAAACAAATAACTGTATTAGTATTAACCAAGTAAAATATATTGAAAACTTAATAAGTAAGTTTAATATGTGTGATGCTAAAGGCTGTGGTACACCAGCAGATGTAAATGTACAGTTGTCTAAAAATGTAGATGTATTTATCTCTAATTTTCCATATAGGGAATTAGTGGGAGCTTTATTATTTTTGTCTTCAGTATCTAGACCAGATATAAGTTATGCTGTTAATTTAGTAAGTAGATACGTTAGCAACCCAGGAAAGCCTCATGTAAATGCTGTAAAACGAATAATTCGTTATTTAATTTCTACAAAGACAATGTCAATTGTATATAATACCAATACAGAATTGATAGGTTATTCAGATTCCGACTTTGCAGGGGATATAGACTCTAGAAAGTCTACAACAGGATATTTATTCTTAATGAATGGTGGACCTGTCACCTGGGCAAGTAGAAAACAAATTACTACAGCCCTGTCAACGACTGAATCTGAATATATGGCTGCCAGTGATGCAGCAAAGGAAATATTGTGGATTAAACAATTTTTATTAGATATAGGTGAAGCACAAACCTCTGTTGTATTGAATATAGACAATCAAAGTGCAATAAAATTGATAAAGAATCCAGTGTTTCATAAGCGAAGTAAACACATTGATGTGAGGTACAATTTTATTAGAGAAAAGGTTGAACAGAGAATAATTGAAATTAAGTATGTAGAGAGCACACATCAGTTAGCGGATTTCCTAACTAAACCGTTGCCACTCAGTAAATTTAACTTTATAAGAGATAGTATACTAAGTAATTGTGTTTAAGTTTGAGAAATATAATATATGAGATAGTGTACTCAATATTATTTTTATGTTTAAGTTTGTTAAGTCTTGGCAAGAATGAATTTAGGTTAGATGATTTTAATATATGAGAAAGTGTCCTCAATATTAATCTTATTTTTAAGTTTAGATTTGAGAGGAATGTCTAAGTTTGAGAAATATAATATATGAGCTAGTGTACTCAATATTAATTCTATTTTTGAGGTTGTTTA
The DNA here is from genome assembly GCA_905147015.1 of Laspeyria flexula. Classification (NCBI taxonomy): domain Eukaryota; kingdom Metazoa; phylum Arthropoda; class Insecta; order Lepidoptera; family Erebidae; genus Laspeyria; species Laspeyria flexula. The sequence continues at coordinate 9,623,358 of LR989956.1, read as the reverse complement.
AGTTTTGTAAGAAAGTAAATTTAATATATGAGATAGTGTACTCAATATTAATTCTATTTTTGAGGTTGTTTAAGTTTTGTAAGAAAGTAAATTTAATATATGAGATAGTGTACTCAATATTAATTAGTAAGTTTCCTTAAGTTTTGTAAGAAAGTAAATTTAATATATGAGATAGTGTACTCAATATTAATTAGTAAGTTTCTTTAATTTTTGTAAGAACTTTAAATTTAAGTGGGAGTATTGAGTTATAAATATTAAAGTTACATTAGTATGTATGTTTTAGTAACATTCACAACACTAGTTTATTGTGCACTACACTAGTCCTGCGTGACACTTCCTCTTCCCTTTTGAACTCTGCGATGAACGCTGTGTTAGCTGCATGGAGGATTTAATAAATAAATTATATCTCAAGAATTCTTACTTTTAATACTGAAGATCCCAAACCTCAATATTTTTAGACTCAAAGTGTTTATGATTTACTGCATGGATGGGATGCCAGGCAGAATTTGCAAGAGAGCACTGTACACTATACGTAAATTAAAAAGTATAATGTATTAAATTTACAATCATATAAATTTTATAACAACTTTACGGTGAGGATTTCTGTCTTATATTATGATGTTCGGAATGAGCTCGGAAGTTACTATGCTTTGACAGATTGTTTTCTACGTAGATCGATCATCTTTTTCAATTTAACACTATCCTAAATAAGCTAAAATCAACGCAAAATCTATTATTCAAGCTAAACCAAGCTAACAGGTTCATAAAAACATTGCAATCAGTTGGGTGCTTCTGAAGATGAGCTTCGACAAAATATTCTGACGTGCAATGTTTATATAATATGAAGATTTGTGAATGCATATAAATTAAATGTCATTGCAACAATGAAGCAGGCAATCTACTGTAAATATTTAACATTTATTTTATTCGTAGACAAAATGCGTCAAGAATTCTATATAAACCATTTTTACAAAGAAAAACAAAGTTTTAAGTCTAATTTTCCCTTGCAAAGGTCAGTAACTTTTGCCGACGAAGACTTAACGAGCATTTAGTGCATAAGCCTGATTGCCCCTCTCGTCAGTGCCGTTAACTCCATCAAACGGCAAAGATAACATATACCGATAGTGCTAAATCCTTTAAAAGCTTTCTTAAGAGAAAAATAGAGAAAATAGTTTTTCACAAAACTATTTCCTTCTCAAACGATGAGAGTTCTCAATATTAACGTAGGATATCCTGACTGTACTGGGTGGAGGCTTTGTTCTTGGCATCAAATGTTGGTAGTAAGTAGTGTTGATTAAAAGTTGTTAATAGTTGTGATGACACAACAACATCGACACCAGGTGCCATCACTAATGTTATCTACGCGACTGACCATGAAGATGCATTAGTACCAACAAAGTTACTATCGCAGAAAGTTTGAGTTTCAACTCAAAAAACATGAACTGTTTTTTTTCTGATGTTTTATTTATTTATTTAGGTGTTGTATTTAATTATTTTTTATGATGAAGCAATACAATTAAGGAAAGTTTTAATTTTTTTCTTTCATTAGAAACTTTTCTAGACTAAAGATTTTTTTTTTATTAACTTTATTTAAAAACTAAATTGATCCAGCCTCGAGCTTTGCATTTAAACATTTGATCATTCATTTTTATTTATAAAGAAATATTTATAAAGCTAGATTCACCTATAGCTAATATACTTCCACCCAGTATATGAAACATCATTGGTTCAAGTCTTTTACTTCAACTATATTTCACTTGTAACAAAATGAAACGTATTTGGACATTCGAAGTTGAAGATAACGTGAGGGTAAACGACACTTTTGTCGGGTCGGGCCTGGAGTTAAGAGGGTACGAAGAAATGTAAGCGTGTACGTATGTTCATGGCATATTATTTACGAAACAGACAGATCGTATGGACGAAGGTCTTATATAATCAATTTATATAAACTAAAACTATTGGTATGTATGAGTGTCCGTTTTAAAAGCTTGATCATAAACGCTGTGAATGTAATTGTTTTTTTTTTCTGTGGGTAATTTAAGTCTTCTCCAATAGTAATAAGGACTATGTTTTTAGGGTCAATGCTTGCGTTCATATAAAACTAAAACTTTGTTTGATCCGTATTTCGATGAGATTGATGATGTTATTTTATTTTTTTATTGTTTGGAAAAGTTAATTCTGTTAGTAAAATTTCATTGAACTAAATACCTATTTTGAGATTTTGATTTTGTTACCGTGGCCTATTGCTAGTTGTTTCGCATTGTTTTTTTTCTCACAGGTTTTTTGTAAATATGCCTGTAAGAAGTTACTGCGAGATGCATTATATAGTTTTAAGAAATTCTATGACGTTTAGGTGGAGATTAAGAGTACAGTCAGTCGCAGTGTAAAACTTCTACATTTGCGAAGTCAGCGAAAAAAATACATGTTTCATAAAAAAAGTTAATCGATGCTGTTTGTTTCATGGTTGTGTATAAAAATGAAAATAAAACTATGTTTAAACGTTGGCGTTCACGAGAAACATAAAAAATCCGTATTTTATTGAGTAAAGTGGTGGAACGGCATAGCCGCCCACGTCACGTTCAATTTATTTTGATGATCCGTGAAATACTCGTACCTATCTTTCATAATATTTATTTCAAATGTTTATTGTAATTATAAATTTTAGTAATAGGTCTTCTACACGGTTATAAACTTGCGTTCCAACTGAGTGAACTTGGTGGAAGCTTGGTTGCCATCAGCGTAGTTTGTATGAAATTTGGTTTACAACAGCCGGCTACACGGTTGGAATCCACCAAGAGCACCTCTGTGGAAGGCAAGTTTATAGCCATGTAGCACGGCTTTAACTCTTTTGTGAAATAAAACTGAAGGTCAACAAATATAGTTAGTCGTGTCCAACAAAGATGACGTACCTAATGATGTAGTTTACTATAAGCAGACATACATTCGTTCAGTAGAATATACCTTATCTTTATTCATAGCCCACTAATATTTATCACACAAATAAATTTTACTTGAGATAATAATAATATTCTACCACATTCACACAGCGCCATCTAGTCCCAAGGTAAGCAATTATATTTGCTTGTGTTATGAGTACTAAACAACTGATATACTATTTAAATACATTTTTTTTTGTAAATACATACATATTATAGATAAATTACACCCAGACACAGAACAAACCTTCATGCTCATCACACAAAGATTTGTCCTGGGTGGGGATCGAACCCACGACCTCCGGCTTAGCAGTCAGGGTCACTAACCACTAGACCAACAGGCCAGTCAAAGATGGCAAGTTAGTTCTGTTTCTGATGATAGATGTACCTAGTGGTCGCCGTCAATGAGCAGCGGCAACATCAGAGAGAATATAATATAATATTCTACCACATTCACACAGCGCCATCTAGTCCCAAATTAAGCAATTATATTTGCTTGTGGTATGGGTACTAAACAATTGATATTACTTAAATACATTTTTTTTTTATAAATTCATAGGTACATATTATTATAGATTAATTACACCCAGACATAGAACAAACCTTCATGCTCATCACACAAAGATTTTGGGATCGAACCCACGACCTCTAGCGTAGCAGTCAGGGTCACTAACCACTAGACCAACAGGTCAGTCAGTATTTTATACAGACTCGCTGTATTGGGAGCTGAAGAAATCAAACCTAAACACCCTAATTTGCTAGTAGCGATTGCCCCCAATTGTTTTTGTTTTGAAAAACTTTAACCACCAACATATTATATTAACATAACATTAGCAATATAGTATTTTCAAATCCTGTTTTTCTCTCTTTCAATCTTCAATCTCGGTTGTCATTATATTATTTACTTATTAAATATGTCTTCAAAAAAGTAACTTTAAAACTTTGATATTTCAATAATATTATGATAAAAAGTGAATTTCGCAAAATACTTTTACAAATACAGAAAAGAATCACACTTTTCCTTATAGCCCAAACAAAAAGTCTTGGTTCACTTTTGTCTCAAAACCATAAATAAGTATGATAGTATGACCACTCAGAACGAAGCAGGGGCGAGTACCTACTTACCTACCAGAAAGCTTTAATGCAAAATTGGATTTCGCGGTCCATTAATTTTCAATTTGCGTGATTGCAATTTTGGAGGTTTGCTTCTTCCAAAGACGTCTGGATTGGGGACAGAAAATAACAAAAAGGATTTAGGATAAGCAGTGGCGTGCCTAGGGTTTAAGGATAAGGCAAGCCCGTTATACCTACCTACCTATGCTTTTTAACCGACTACTCCAGAATAGGCAGAAGGCTATTTTTGTACTTAAATATAATAAAATGAAAAGTAAACAAACCTGACTGCGCTGGAAAGGCGATGGGTGTAATGTTTTTTTATGGATTTTGTTCAATTTCTCTTACATGTTGATAGAGGGTCGCGCCGCGCGCCGCGCCGCCCCGCCAAAGCTCATTGAAGGTACCTATGCTAGTGCTTGATTGAATATACCTAATAAACAATCAGCATTGCATACATGCATACCTTCGGTGGCTTTGAAAAAAGCCCTTTGGTTTCCTTGAGTAAACGAAGATAGCTAAGTAAGTAGGTAGTTGACCCTTGCCTGACTATACGAAGACCTATAAGACTACCTATTATTTATATTCTAAATTGACTCGTCTGTCTTTCTTGAGAAATGACTTAATTACGTAAGAATAAAATGTTGGTAAACGTTTTAATTCTGCCAACAACTGCTTTTCAATAGCTATCATTGATATTATTTCTTAGATAAGTATGAATAGGTACGTTTAAAGAGATAAAAATGCGCGTTCAGCGAAGAACTACATAGCCGTAATAGTTACAACAAGATATGTTAACTTTATAAACTCGGGCAAGGCAACTTCGAGGTTATTCTCATTAATAAAATCAAATATAAACAAAGAACAAAGTTCAAAAATTTTACCTTTTCTTCGCCCATCAAAAGTTGAACACATTTTAATCCTCACAAGGAACAATAATTATTACTTGCATTGTTGTATGTCACTAAATACAAAAGAATCACTTTAAAATCTTACAATTAACAATTTTTAAAGTAAGTAAACATTAAAACCAAAACTTTTCGTCCTGTCAAACAAATGAACTGAGTGAAGTTAGTAGACGCGAGTACGCATGCGCGGCCGCGGCATTTCACTTCCATAGTCGACAACTTCATACATAAAGCCCGGCTTATAATTTCATACTGATTGATATATAAATTAACCTAGTTATATTTCAATAATCGACAGTTTCTCTATAGGTTAGAAAGAGAGATCCGACGGTGGTCAAAAGCCTCATAACAAGCCAGTGCGGGTGAGCGAGATAGAAAAAAAAGTTGTTGCGCTCAGCGCGCGCCTCTCTAACTCTCGTTCTCGCTTGATGCTTCATCAGTCACCGAGTCAAATGTACTCTGTGCACCGAGTCACTGCTCTCGCTCGCGCTTGGAAATAAGCGCGCGAATTTTAAAATAGATAATGGTTTGAATTAGATATTTTTGATCGAGCATTTTAGTAGGGCAAGCCGGGCTTTTGGGCTTGTATGAACGTACCGCCACTGAGGATAAGATTGGAATGAATACATTACAATCCTACTTTCCGACTTATTTATTTAAGACATGGCTCTGTTTTACAACGAACAAAGCTTTTAATGCAGTCTTAGAAGCACGAGATCCCATTTTATATTGGGTATTACGAAAATACTCTATCATACTGAAATTTATATACTTACCAAAATAAATTGGTGTACTTTCCTTTTGTTGCTTAGAACCTTTCAATGATTTCTTTTTATTTTTTTAACAATATCAGCACTTGTATCGTGGGAGTTAGAAAAGAAGCGATGGTGGCCGAATGGGTAAGTGAAATGGCATGAAAATCCCAGTTCAATTTCCACCGGCAGCACCAATGTGGATTTCACTTAGTGGAATTTATATTATGTTAGTTATATGTTCATCATCATTACAACTCATAAATATCCCACTGCTGGGCAAGGATCCCTCCAAATATTTTGGAGGGAATTTAGCCTACTAGGTATACCAAGCTGGCCAGACGGGTTTTGTATCGAATTTTTCTTTTCTTGCAGTGCTCTTGTCTGCTTAAGGTTATGTAATACATAGTTAAGTGACTTGAAACTTGAAACGCACTACGCACAATACGAAAAAAAGCACTTTGAATACCATTTTTAGAAGAATATTTATTTAAGTAGATACTTATTTCTCAGACCATAAACTACTTTAAAGAAAATAAAAGCTATTCTCTTTGAAAACTCAGTTATTTGTTGAAAGTATTTGGAACGTAACAAGATTAATTGCGTAATTATCGCTAAAAGCGTGTCTTTTCTACTTGCGAAGTAAGTAAACAAAACTAGTTTTGCTAGATATTTAATTACATTTTTAATGAATGTTATTTGTTAGACAAAATGTGTGGTAAATAAATAATTTTAAAACATTTAAGCTCAAGAATTCAGAAATAGAAATCCCACCAAAACATTTTCATGTAAAATGTTGCCATCACGAGACCATATAACTCGCACTGTCAATAAGTTATCAGATCTCCTGTGGAGCCAAACTTCTAACTCTACACGCTAACTCTACAAGGCCTAACTTCACAAAGTCTACACCTTAGTCAAAATATATATACTATTCTCTACATTCACATGGGCAATTTTCTGTTATACAATAGTTCCTGTAGTAACGAAACGCCATTCTTCCAGCCATTCGCTGGAAGAATCTGTAAGAAATTTGGAACACAGAAAGATTATAATCTGGAATATAATACTTTATACCGATGTAGGTACCACGTGAGCAAAGATATAGAGTACAGTAATACATTTGATAGCGACTAGTGCCATCTAGTGATTTATCCAGGAACTGAACTTATGTAGGCAGTCAGTGGTTTAGGTTTTTTTTTGCCTAGGCAAAAACCAAATGAATCGAAATTCTAAAATAATTACTATTTAATCATTTAGCAAGTTAGTAAAAGGAACAGAATTTTCTACTACATTGTACCAATCATTGTAACAACACACTTATTAATTCCCTAATGAATATAATTATAGCGGGCGAAGACTGCAGCTATTAAGTTAAAATAAACATTTTTATGCATGCCGTGTTCAATAGGTTTCATACTGTGATAAATTATAAAATTTATTCACCAAACGGTCCCTGAGGAAAACGGCTGTAAAGTCAGAGCAATCTTACGGATTCCCTTTTTATTGAGGAGAAAAATTAAAGTAGCTGTAAATGTATAGACAATCTTTTGTGTTCGGTTCTATCAATTAGAATTAAAAGCTATTATTTTGAGGGCTTCTGTGAAAGACATGAAATGGAAAACATAAAATACCGACCAAGTACCGTGAGTAGAGTTGGAAAGTAATAATCTTATAAGCATTCAACACAGTACTCGCATTTAGAAGCTAAGTTAGTACAAATGTAGGTACTAACATAATATGTGCCACTAAAATATAGCATCACACAATTTTCTCCGAAATGGTAGTCAGTTATATTTCGTTTCATATTAAAAGGGCAAGCCAATTTCCATTAACCACGCACTTTGCCAGACCAGCCAGCGAATTGAAACTGAGAATTTCATGACTAACCCAATATCATTTTGGCCTGACCCGAGGCTCGAATCCGGACCTTTGTGCAGCAGTCGAACACACTCCGCCGCACCGAGGCCCTCGGTATTTTTACTTCGATTCGTTACCTATTATTACACGCTTCACTTGTACCTGCTTATAAAATAACTTGTCACCAATACGATTATTTCCCAATTTTATTGTGACTCTTAATTTAGATAGTTATAAAGACAAAAGAATATATGTGCCCACTTATTTCGAGTATTAGGTATACGACTGTGTGGATGTAGTTATGTTCCGAGCCATTTGTTGGAGGGACGTTTAAACGACGAAAAAACGTGACAAGAAAACAGAACCTTCACATTAAGCTTTCTTTATTGTACGCCAACGTTCCGTTTTGTTCTGTGTGCAGATTAAAACATGATATTTATGAGAAAGGCGAACATTATATGATTATTAAGATGTCTGTCGATATCCATTGAATCAATAAATCTTGCTTTGAAATAAGAAGAACGCGGTCGGCGAATTTAGGAATAGAACATGATTTTATTAGGTTATTTTTAGTAATGGGGATGTTATTGTGAAGGTTTTGGATACAAATTGAATAAAACCGTTTCATTATAAGAGGCCATAATATGACTTCTCAAAATATGTGGAATAGTTATATTATGCAGTCTATCTGTAATTTTGTCTCGTTTTCATTAACAGCCGCAGATGTTATAAAGTCTGCCCCCTAATTGGTACTTTTTAATAAGCTTTAATTTAATGGAGTTCGGAATAAAACAAACATATTTTGTAAAAAAAAAACATTTTTTTTTGTTTTTGCATGTTTCACCAAGAATCGAGAGTTTTAAATAGGTATTAGAATATGTTAGTCTTTCGATGTGGGTGTAAGATTGAAAGAATATTTTATGTTTGTAAGATGTACCTCACTACACGGACTATTTCTGCTATAAAACTATTTCTGCTATAAAATATTTTATTCAATATTTTCAAAATGAATAATTTTGAAAATATTGAATAAAATATTTTATAGCAGAAATAGTCCGTGTAGTGATGGATTAAGAATACAATAATGTCAATATCCCATGTCATCCCGTGGCTGTAGTAAAAGGCGACTAAGGGAGTAACCTTATGCAGACAAAAGCACTGCAAGAAAAGGAAAATTCGAAACAAACCCTATATCAACCCATCTGGCCGGCATGGTTTATGGGTTGAAATGATGTAGCAGAAAACCTGTTCGACAAAAAATCGAAATATCTATATACGCCTATAATATAGGTAAGCATATTACTTGCTATCAACAAGTTGAAAAACTCTATTGAGAGAAATGCCTTTAGAAATCGCTTATCGATGCTTATTCGGTAATACGACCTTGGCACACAAGTCTGGCAGATGAAGAATGTAGCTATAAATATATATGTGTCGCAGTAATACTGGCAAATTTGCCATTATGTGTCCATAACAAAATATAGTTATAAGACGCTGTCGCTAATCTCCTTGACTTATTTTGCAAACTAATTTCGCAAAATAAATATGAGATTATCATAAGATTTATTAGTATATCGAACACTAAATCAGAACTCACTGTCTCGGTGACGTGGAAGGATTCAAATGGATGCAAAAGGTTTTTCTATCACAAAAGCATTATCAGCCTGAAGTTTCAAAAAAAAGCCCGATTGATGGCAATAGGTTCGCCCTGTATTACATAGTTATACATAGTGGACATAGTAAATGAATTCATTTTAATAACAAGAATATCAAAATCACATTGGTAAAATACAAATAGGTGCTTCTTTAGTTTAATAAATAGATACTAGCTTTCGCACTCGTCGTTCTTTATTTGGCTACTGCTGAGCTCCTATAAGCCGTAGTGTGATGTTATATCTTTAATAGCCTTCCACAACAAATAAGCTATTCAACACTAAAATAATTTTCAAATCGGACCTGTAGTTCCTGAGATAAGCGCGTTCAACCAACCAAACACAAACAAACTTCTAGCCTTAAATTATTATATTATTTTTTGGGTCTCACGAGCGGCTTCTTTGCTAACCAGCTACTGATCTATTGTAGCTCCCAAACATACAATTAGAATAGTTAAAATTTCTTCTAGGGTATGTTACCTCACGATGTTTTCCTTCACCGTCAGCAGATGGTAAATCACTTGACTTATCATCGTCATCATCAAATCAGCCCAACGACGTCCACTGTTGGACATACCTAATTTATGCCACCGCGAACGGTCTTGTACCGCATGGCCACCCGCAACCTTGACTAGGTCGTCGGTCTATCTGGTGGGGCCGGCCCACGCTGCGCCACCACCAGCTACTACACACGCACCTACCACCACATAACAATGAACGGCACAAACTTGACTTATACATAATATAAATTCCACAAAGCCAAATTCAAATTGATACTGCCAATCGAATTCGAAGTCGGACTGCATGATTTGCATGCCGTTCACAATCCATTCGGCCACCATTGCTTTACTTCTTTAGTTACATTATATATGGGGTAAATATAATTATTTATTCAATAAAATATTTACACATAGCTTAAAAATATACACAGCTAACCTATTTAAAAAAAAAGAACCTGATAATCTATTTACAGAAAATGCCTATAAATAGAATATCTGATTGAGATTAGATTTCTGAGGAAACGTCCCAGAAGGCTAACCACATTACCGCGTTGGATAGCAAGGCTAATGCGTTGCCCCAGGTAGAGGCTAGCCCTTGGGTCATGTGATACCTCAGAAATACGCTTACAAATTTCACGATAAAATTTATGAGCGTTTGGCCCCCAAGGTCCAAGAGTTTCAACCCCAAAAGGCTCAAAAATGTAAGTCTCACAATATTAGCTCTTTTTCATTGGGATTCTAGCCAGACACCTCTAACAAAAACCTACCAGCCTACTACAGAATTTCTTACTTCTACACCTTACTATTCTAACAATTTATGACATTTACGTGTTGAAGTCGTGAAATAAATTACGCGTGAAAATGAAGCTATAAAACTCAGAGCGCTCAATGAAGAGACCTAATTTATGATTTTAATGTAGTTTTCATGCGTTGAATAGTCGCATTAGTTCTTCGCCTGACTCTTCTTTTACGTTTTTAAAGCATTTTGTACTTAAGAAAGGAGACTGATACCTTACCATACATGTTTGGGCCCAAAGTGTAAAAGGATGAAAATTATGTGAAATAATAGTTAGCATATTATAAAACGCTTTTTGAAAATTTTGGACTCTTTGTCAATCTGAGAAAAAAGATAAATGAGATTTTGTGAAAGTGAGGTTAAGTACTAAAAACAACACCTACAACCCTATTTGTATTATGTAGGTGTCTATGTAGATAAGTAGCCTTAGTATTTGCTCCGGACACTGTCTGACACTACGTACGTGTTACTGCATTTTATAAGGACCAACCTACTGTGAATAAAATGTTACTCAGGGATATGAATATTACCTCCCCACATAAATTGTTTTTCTGATAAGGACAAACAAAACAATTATAAAAAAACAATACCCGTCCTGACAGTCGGGTAAAAATACCTAATTGATTTAAGTACCTAATTAAAATAATTTTAAATACTCCAAACGTGAATGGACACACCAGCAGCAGGCTTATGGCGAATGATTTGTTGATTTTAGTGGTGTGCTGAATATTCGTATCCGTATCTATATCCGCGAATACGTCCGTTACTTTTGAGGGGGATTGTTAAAACAATGAGGTTGTCTAGAATGCATGATAATCTCTATGGCATACCTATTATTTCTTAAGTTCAAAAATCTATTTAAGGTTGTCATGTTGGTTGCGTCATTTCAGTATTATTAAAACCCTCTCAGCTCTTTAGTAGAGGAGAGGAGACCCGAGCCCAGCAGTGGGACATTAATGGATTGCTGAATATGATGACATGTAATTCTATATATAGGTGACTAGGTAGCAATGAAAAACTATTAAATTCCATTCAAATTATTTTTTAATTTCTATACAAATTAAAAGAAAGTCGCAAGATTGTCCTATCACACAAAGCGTCAAGTGACGCAATTAACGTATTGAGGTCACGCGCAACGTCAAATGTTAAGATCCGTATCCGCGGATTTTGACACCAAATATCCGTAGCCGCGGATATGCATTTTTGACGATCCGGCACATCACTTATTTATTTTGACGTTTTTCATTGTACGCTGACATTTGTTACCACAGGTTAAAAATACAGAAATGATAATTTTTGAATTTAGCTTAATTTGATAATCGGTAATTATGTTGTCTATGCAATCGATAAAAAATGGAATATTTTTAATTTTTGATATCTCAGCTTCCAGATTGCCAATTGAGCTCATTTTTTAATATGTTAATAAGAAAAAAATAACCAATTTTTTAAGCCATATCACATTGTATTACATTTTGGGCCCAGAAGTCCCCGTCTCCTTTGCAACCAAACTTCTTCCGATGCAAACAGTTTAATATATGTTTTCTTGAACTTTTATATTTACATTACATACGTTGTTTTGTTTTAATTCAAGTCCAACTAGCCAGTTAGTTAAAAAAATCTAATATTTTAAATTTAGAACTCACCATTATACGCGGTTTTGTTATCTACTCTAAATATTGACATTAAGGGTTGCTACACACATATTCGGGCCGGCATTAATCGGCCCTGCCGTTCGGTAAAATCGAAAATATTTATGTGGATGAATGTTCGGGAACAAATTGTCTAGGCTTTGGCTAGGCTGGAAGAAGTTGTTACGGCTTTTTCGTTCAACAAATACTGCCGAATGGTGATATACCGAACCGAATAGACTACCCGATCAGCACAAAATGATTAAAACCGGACAAGTGCGGTAATTGCTTCGGGTCGACTTTATTGTTCGGCAAGTACTACCGAATATGTGTCTAGCAACCCTTAATGAATATTCAGAGGAGATTACAAAACTGCATAGAATGGTGAATTCTAAATTCAAAATTTTAGTTGAATTCAATAGCGTTGTCAAATGTTTGATTATGATGGACATCATTTTTAAATTTCGAATCATTTCACAACATGACTAACTCGAAATCGAGATTTCCGAGTAGGCCCCCAGCACCTGTAGATAAATGACACACGTTCCATGTTCATTCTATTGTTTACACGTCACATCAACACGTTTGATCTCATGACTGACATAAGCAATCAACAAGTCACGTGATCAATGAATTGATGCGACAAGTCGAAAATAAAACAGAAATAAGGTGTTTGTCACATGCGTAGTTGGTTGTAATCGCATTAAATGCGATTCATAAATTTTATGAACGTATCAGTGTGTTAAAAAGTGCAAACCAATTCTATAGATTAATAATTAATATCCTACACGTCAGCTCAAACTGTTCTACGTAGTTCAAACCGTCTTGTAATTAAGCAGCTTTATTACAAGTCACACCCATATAAAATATCTTAATAACTCGACTATTCGTAAGTGCTAACGTCCTTAATGGCTGTATAACAGCTTGCTTAATTACGCCGATGTCGATGACCTAACAAGTTTTCCATTCGAGTTAATCTTAACATGTCCACAGCTGTCCCATATATTTTATGACCCACCTGTTTACTTAGATTGTATATGGTTCATAACGAAAGCATAAGATGAGAAAAACTTTTTGGAAATTTGAACTTTATTAAAAAAAATGGAGGAGGCAATTTCCTATGAACTATAAAGCTTGCAAAGCCGCGGGTACCAGCTAGTCTCTATATAAACATTGTCAGCTACCTAATTATGAGACTTCCTTCCTCGTGCCGATCCTGTCTGGCACGGATTGCTTGTTAGTGACAATTACAGAGCTAATACTGTTTTCTTATCCAGTAATAAACTGAATTTTCTTTTATTAATCCATTTGTTTTAATGCACAGGTCCAAAACCGTTCAGAATAAAGATGCATTCAAGGCATAGTGCGTTTATTTTTCTGCTAAGCTTTTAAATAGAGCCACAAAGTATTTACTCGTAATTTTGGATATCATGGTTTTCCTGATGGTAAAACGTAATTATATTTCATTGTGGTCAAGTCCAAAAGATGACTCTCTCGCCATATCGAGTCTCAGTATACGATATTATGCATGGAATATTGTTTGAATAAATACGTGGTTTGTGAAGTAAATAATAATTATACATTTAAATTGTAGACACATTCTTAAGGGACGGTTCTAAAAATAAACGGGTCGAAGTGAATACCAACGTCAACTTGTCTGTTAGAGATTATTTCATTAAAAACCTAATACATAATTCATTTTAATCATTTGTATGGCAATATTAGCAGATGAACTAATGGGCTACCAGATAATAATTAGCAACCGCGTCGTTATAAGCATTGCCAGCATCCAGAGCCAAAAAGCTGACAACGGTATAATTAATGTATTTCAATAAATTCCATCCTTTTACACATCTCCGTTTCTGTTCTATCATCAAAATGCTTTAGATAGTCGTGGTTCAATTTCATATCAGATGTTTATTCATCGAATCAATATTTAATATTAATTTGAAATTAATTTCAAACTTTATTTGTTAGCAAGTCCAACATAGTTATTACATTTCAATTGACCGCTCTCAACTCAATTTGTTAACATGTTTATAATAGTGTCCAGTGGGGCTGTAGTTTGTTAAATTCAAAAGTATATTATTTGTTTTATAAATAAAATTTGTTATAAGGTTCTATCGCTGTGAGCTTACTGTCAATACCAATAACATGTTGAGTTCGTAAAACAAATTGAACGCAACAGTACCTCACGCTTTGTAATGAGCCTATATAAAAATGTTTGGAAATTAACTTACGAGTTGGTACGTATGACAGACGCTTGGGTATTGCCGAAATAAGTAGAATTTTCTACAGGTATCAGTGACATAATAAATAAATGAATGAGGTGATAAATTTCATTTCCCGAATTCAAGTTTAGAGCGTCAATATTAATGAATGGCAAGGTCGCAATTAGGGTCTATTTCACCATTGCCAGATAAGTGTCTATCTAATAAACTACTTGAAACTTTTTTTTGCCAGATTTTATATGAAAAATACGTCAGAAATCTCCTAACACAGGCTCCTAACACAGGCGGAGCCTCCTAACACAGGCTTTTTTGTCTAAAAGGAGACTCCAATCACTAGAATAAGAATCAATAATGATTGAACAAATAAATATTTTTTTCATTTTTTTTTTCAATCTGTCAAGAAAGTTTCATAAAGGCTATCGAGCACTTATCTGTCAGTGGTGAAACAGGCCTTTAGTGTCATATTTCGTGGTTCAAAATTACAAATTAAATAAAAACTTACACTATAAAGTTACAAAGCACTTTGAAACAGTCATTTATGTGATAAAAGTGATTGAACGATTTGTCACATGTAAGCTATGCACTCAGATAACAGAAACAAGGACTTGCAAATACATCTCAAACTGTAATCTCATGAATGTGTCAGACTTGTTATCAAAACACGAGCGAGTGACAAATACGAGGTACAGCCGATACGGGTTGCAATTGAACCACACAGTAATGCATTTCGGATTGAGGTTGTTCTACGATCCTAGTTTATCGCAAATGCGCACACATTTACGCGAAATACGGTTTACTGTGACAAAGCTCCCCTGAACCGTTTTATAGCTAGAATTAAACAATTATTATGTTAGATATGAATTTTGGTGATATTAGTTAAATGAAACTAGACCTCGAATGTTGAATGATTTGATACCAATACAAGTTTCATTTATAATTTTGAGGTGTTTGTAAAATGTGGTATTGTGATTAAAGTATTGTTTGGTACGGATAGCTCTTGGATAGAAACCGTTTATGTTATTCCACTGTATATAATTTACATGCTTTTGATGCGGGATTATTATATTTATATAGGTATATCATAATATTTTACCATATTCACTCAGTGCCATCTAGTCCTAGATTAAGCAATTACATAGGGTTTATTTCCATTTTTCCTTTTCACGCAGTGCTCTGGTCTGCTTAAGGTCTCTCTGCCTTGTCCCTCCCATCATTGTAGTACTAACAAATTAAGATGAAAAGTCGTTACGCATGCATAAATTGGCTGTGGGTGTGTGTGAGATATGAATTCATTTTAGAAAAGGGATTTCTTGCTGAAAATAGTTTCGGAATCCCTGCTTTAGATTATTACTGTAATAATGTATTCTACTTACTGCCTAGGTAAGTAGGTTATAGCCGAGGTGTGTGGCTAGAGGTCACGGGATTGACCTCCGGATCAGGCAAAAACGGTACTTAATAGTCAGTCAGTTTGTGACTCTAAATTAGTATGTCCTAAACTTTTCGTTTATATTATACATTTTAAAGTTAAGGTAGTCCAATATAACGGTTATATCCGTAAAATAAGAAAGCAAAAATGTATGGTATAGCAAAGATAGAAATTTTTTTGTTTTCCGGGTACAAAGAAAACAAAAACGTTGTTCAATACGATTCGTGCCATTTCCTTTTATATTACAGAAAATGAGTACCCAAAAGGATATGGACACGTGCAATAATTTTTAATGATACCTAAAACCGTTCAGAAAGGCCCAACTTTACATAGGAGAAGTTATCTTTGTTTTCCAGAATCGAACTATAGAAGAATCGTCCCTTCACACTTTGAAAGAGTGAAAAATGTGATATAAAAAAAATCTCTCGTTTAAAAATGGAACCCACAACAACACTAGTCTGCATGGCATTACAATTAATTAAAAAAAATGCATCATTAAAGTTTTACTTATACTATTTACACTGTCCCTACTTTGAAATTTAATCAGGAATTACAATTTTATGCGACATTGCCTTGTTGGTCAGCCGGTATCAGTAACTCTTCAAAGGATTTGAATTAAATTTTAATGAGAACCTGCCAGTCTGACACGCGTAACTAGCGTTATTTGCATTTAAAATAGACGCTTTGAAGCTTGGTCGTCCACCACTATTATTTAGTTAACACTAACGTGTTATTATTACAGTTTTGTTTGACTGTTTTTGTTTTGATGTACGTCATCGAGAGGCTACTGAAATAAACTAAAACTTTCAATAAAATAGTAGCAAGTTGAACCGTAATTGAACCTCTTTTTGACTTAGTATGAATATTCTAATACATTGAAAAGTAATTCAGAACATAAATTTGACATGTTGGTACAATTATAATTCAAAATATTCTGATCGAAGTACGTAAGTTTGATATTAATTCTTAAGAAAAATGTTATTTTAATAATATCTAATATTTTATTAAGTATTATTGGATAGCACGCTCTATTTGGTTTCAATTTCAGGTTACAGTTTACAAACGTTTTGTTTTTAGATTGTCACTTTGTATTTGTACCTTGTAATAGGGAAGGCACGTGACCAGAATACTTATTATACTATTATCAGAATTTTGTAAAACGAACACAGAAAGGGATTGTAAGTGTTGCCGCCTACAGTATTGAGAATTTTAATTGATTTAGCTAATGTTATCTCAATTGATTTTATTTCATTTAAAAACTAAAATATGTTATGTGAAGCTTGTAATCTGAGGCGAGACTATTTATTTATTTCAACTTTATGCACAAAGAACTGTACAAAGGCGGACTTAATGCCAGAGGCATTCTCTACCAGTCGACCTTTGGGCGATGCAGAGAAGAGAGTTGTAGGTGCAAATGGAAAAGAATAATAAAATGATTTTTACACGTATTAATTTAAACTTATTTCCAACAAAAAAAAAGTATTTTTATTAAAAAAAAAAAAACAAGCTATTGTTATTTTTGGGGTAGGTACTATTTTAAACACTAGGCAATACCAAATAATAGCGCTTTAACAAACCTAGAATTGAATTACTCCCGCTGGGTTATCATAATATAATGAATCTGGTTAGTCTAGTAGACTTTAATTCATATACAAAATTTCAGGCGTTTGTGTTAAAGTTTTAGATTTTGAATAATTGGTGTGTCAAAAGTAGCTCCAAATAGTTCGTGTTTATATCTAACGCAACAGTTAGTTAAAACTAGAAACAAAGAAATTCATAGAAATCAGAAGATGGTAAGTGGAATGAGATTTCCAATTATTCGGATAATGCATAATTGTCCATTCGAATAAAAATCTTTTTACATCATTAGTAATAATATGCTCCCGTCATTAATTCTGTGTTGATTTGAGTGTATCGATAGTCAAATTAATATCCCATACCTGCCACTTTCAATGAGAGTGGTTTAGTTTGTTATAATTAGTTTAATACATTTTAATTTGTACTTTAATCTGATTTAATTAAGCTTTATTTAACTAAACTTAAGCTTAATTTAAGCTTTGCTAAACTCTCTCCACATTCTCTAGAGGAGACTCGTTCCCAGCGGTGGGACGTTTTTGGGTTGAAATGATGATGATGATGAAGCTTTATTTTTATTCATTTGTATACTAAGCGCCTGTTTCACCGCTGGCAAGTATGTGTAAATAGCCTATATGAAACTTAATTGACAGATTTTTGACGTGTTTTTCATATTGACTGGCCTGTTGGTCTAGTGGTTAGTGACCCTGACTGCTAAGCCGGAGGTCGTGGGTTCGATCCCCACCCAGGACAAATCTTTGTGTGATGAGCATAAAGGTTTGTTCTGTGTCTGGGTGTAATTTATCTATAATATGTATGTATTTACAAAAAAAAAATGTATTTAAGTAGTATATCAGTTGTTTAGTACCCATAATACAAGCAAATATAATTGCTTACTTTGGGACTAGATGTCGCTGTGTGAATGTGGTAGAATATTATTATATATATTGTATGTATTTTCTCGGCATCCGCGTCACTTACCAGGCTCCAGCAGAATACCAGCGTTAGACTGCTTTATAGTAGTCTGACACAAGCTGAGCTGGAAACCCTTTTTTTAGCACAGAGACAAAATGATGCACTGCTAAATGTTTATTATTTTTTTTTTTCTTCTGTACATGTCTCGTGTGAAAAATAAAGCTTTTCTTTCTATCTATATAAAATCTGTCGAAATAGTCTCAGGTAGTTTATTAGACATTTATTTGAAGGTGGTGAAACAGCCCCTAGTTTAATGCCACGTAACATTCAGGAGTATCTTAAATTTTGAGGTTTTAAGGCTTACTTATAGAGCAATTGATTCTAATAATAATAGATAGGAATGTTTTATGTGGCATTTCAAAATTTATATATTTGTAGATTATCGTTGTATCATTGTTGCTTGTTGGTTTGGAACATAATATATACATACTAACTACTACAACGATTTAAAAGTTAAAACTTAAATATAATATTTAGTTTGTGTCTGCAAAAAATGCAATAAGAACTAGATTTTTCTTTGCCTAATTTGAAAATAAAATTCTAGAATACTAAAATTGTAGTACCAAAAAACGAAAATTCCGTCATAGTTTTTGTAGTTTATAGTGTCCTTGCATGTTAAGTATCGTCACTTGATCTTCAAAGAACTCACGTCGAGCAGAGGACTCTTAACGAAGGCTTCATTCGTTGTTAGGCGGATATAAATAAAACTTTAAATTGCTTCATAATAAAATTAAAACTTTATACCAACATAAAGTGATCAAATTCGCTATTTTCCTCTAAACGTTTACATAGTAAGCATTGCAGGGTGTTTGATAATATCATCATTTCAACCCATAAACGTCCCACTGCTAGGCTCGGATCTCCTCTACTCTAACTAGAGAGCTAATGTAAACCCCATAATATGTATGTTCACCTAAAACTCCAAAAATGTTAGCCCAATTGATATGAAACTTTGCGCACATAAAGGGTGACATGACCACTCCGACGAATATAGTTGAAAAAAAAAACTGGTAACTGGAATTGAATTCTGTGCGGGTAAAGCCGTGGGCAACAGCTAGTATCAACATAAATGTTAAGATAATTCATACTATTAATATACTGAAGTGTAAATACCTCATTTATTTATGACACTTATTTTCCTCCTAGTGTAAAAGGTGACGAATGTATTAACGCCACCATCTTTGAGCCTTCCATTTGTGTTATTATTACATCATTTGGAAGATCCACTATGCCCCATAAATATGTTATATAGAAATTCTATTATATTGATATAATATACAACATAACTTTTACACGAATAAATGAGGAAAGAGAATATTTTATTCGCAGACCAGAATAAAACGAATTTCTTTACCGTAAAACAATTCACATTTAAGCGGGTACGCTGAAGTGATTCATTATAATAATAATATAATTCATAGGCACATCAATCGCAGCTCCGACTCAAAGTTATAAGCCTATTATTACAGCAGCCGCGATGGCAATGGTCCGACGATGCCTGCCCCTAAGTGCACAGTCGTGTATCGGTTGCCAAATCCTCGGGGGACGTTCACTTCGGACCCCATGATTCAGTGCATGTACACAGTTTTAATTTTATTTTGTGCCCGTTCCTATTCCAATTTATAGTCTTTATCGGACGTTCATTTTATACGGTATGCGAGAGGATTTGTTGCTTCGAATACACTGACCGACCTGTCTGCATTTTATTTTTACTTATCTTTGTTTATGACATTCGAAATATTAATTGTATTATTACCTATCGTAGATTATATTTGTGGCAAAGATTAATATGACAAATGAGAGCGTTGTATTACTGATTGGGATAATTTTAAACTAAATGTATCCAATGTTTATTTTGTTCTGTAAATATATACCGGGCTTCGAAAATATGAATTGTTTCGTTGCATATGTAATGAGCCGTTCACAGAAAACAATATTAATACATATTGCATGTTTATTTGTGACGGGATTTACAAATAATTTTGTGAGTATTGCAGGTGTGAATTGTAATGTTGGATGAAAGAAAATAGTATTGCAGTCCAAATACAAAGCGAGCAACAAATTGGATATTACCATTGCCATGTGTATATGGTACCTATATAATGTACGTTTCGAGGTACTCTTCGTATGCAAAGTTTCCTCTTTTGGACGGCGAACCAATTTTATCGGTCATTTTATTGCTTTCGACGTTGCTCTCTTTACAACTTGGCGCTCGCTATTACATGAGTACGTATCTAAACTCGACAAAGATATCGGCTTTATCGCCGCTTGCCCATATTGCCCGTTACTTTAGATTGTTGGAAAATGAACCTTTAATAATAATAAATAGGTAAGTACTGCTATTTTTGTTTGGGTTCAGTGTGCTATACCTATAGTGTTTTAGAAAAGGAAAGTGTATAAAACAAGTTACTATTCGTTTGTACTAATGCGTTTTATTATTAATTAGTTATTTGAGATTATTATGTCCCCTAAATACGATATGTATGCGTATTTCAAAAAATAATATTTATTTATTTTCATTTATTTTCTTATCAAACCTTTGAACAGCACACAACTGCAGTTGAATTTGTTGGTTTGATTGTCATATTTTTACGTCTTAATTACTGCACCAATTTTAATGAAACACATTGAGGTTGAGACATAGTTTAGTATAGTACCCTGGTAATGGACATAGGTATTTTTTTACCGAATTGCTTCAGAAGCTTGACTTGAGGTATTATTTCAACTTTTTAATGACATTCAGTTTCCTTCTTTCTACGTGCAAGAACACTGCCAAATAGCGCTCTCTCTCTCTCTCTCTCTTATTTAAGAGCTTTGCTCTTGTCGGTGCGCCAATCGTGCGTGTGTGCGTGCAATCGCCATTCTTCTCTATTTTCTGTCATTTTTTTCACTTCTTGATACGACACAACTCCCACTTTCTCCTTCACTTGCTGGATGAAACTTCTCCTAGGTCTACCCCTGCCTCTCCTTCCTTCTATTTTTCCTTAAATTATTGTTTTAATCTTTAAAAGTCGTCGTCGTCGTATCCAGTGACCAATTAACTTTCCTCTAAAAATAGCAATTTCAAATAGCGCTATATAGGCATATATACGAGTATTTTGGCGCATTTACGGGCAATGAAATAACATGTTAAATCGGTTTACCAACATTTTATTATGCTAATATAATTATTATGATAAGCCCCATACATGTACATGTATAATGAAGTGAGCTCAAATTTTAATACTGTGAATGAAAAGTTTTGGAGAAACGGGACTCATTATTCATAAGGAACTTAGAATAAGGTTTATGAAGATTATGGTGAATACAAAAATGGTAATGTGAAACGGAAAATAATAAGATATTTAATGTATTCTACTACCACTACTTTATACTGGGTCGAGTTGATCCCTCTCGGAAATTGGTGATATACTGTCAGCTACCTAAGTGTGTTTTGACAGTTAGAATACAAGGTGTTTTTGAACTGTCAAAATGCCAATTACAAATTTTCCTTTTCTCGTAGCACTAGGACTCCTATATGGCCGATTTCAATAATCTATCTATCTATGGATTTGGCTACTAAAGTTAGAATTTTAACTCATTTTGTATGGAGCTTATGTCAAAATTCCACTAGAGATGGGGTAGTGGCATTATGTATTCTTAATCCGTCACTACACAGATAGTTTAACAGGTCATTGTAGATATTATGAATCACTAACACGACCCGTTTTCGGTGACGAGAATATCCTATGTTTCCACCCGTTATATTTTTATTGTCGTGGGTAATTCAGATTCAGCCTACTTTTAAGCAACTAGTAACAGAGGCTGTTGCCGTTGGTAATGTCTCAAAGTAAAGGCAAAATTCTCTATTGCCAGTATAAAATAACCGCTATATTGAATGAGATTAGGGTACCATTATTTATTAGGAGAAACCCAACACTATCATAGAAGAATTATTAAGGCTGCAGTCTTCCTGAATAACAGTAATTTTACCAAGAAAATAATAGGTACCACTAAACTTTTATATCAGCAGGCTTTCTCAGATTGATAATAATACTATGTTCTGTTATTGGGCTTACTATACGGAGGAGGATGTTGTTTTATTTATATTTTCTTATTTGAAAGCCTTATTTCGCAATTTCCTCTGAACACATAGAGTATGAAGTCGGTGGCGAACACGAGGCACAATTAACGAACATATCAGAATTCACGACGCAAGTATCCATTACGATAGATAACATATTAGCGGCGGCACACGTCATAATGTTTTGTTTTTTTTTAAATACTTACCAAGTGAAAGGATTTAATAGATAAAGTATTAATAGAATCTTCTCTCAGCAAGTGACACATGAATAAGCGATAGCAAAAAAATATAGGTATATTTTTTATTATATTTTTTTATCGTATCAACAATTAAGGCTTAAGATATAAAATTGAGTTTATTCCCATATTATAGTTTATTACTATAGCTATAAATATAAATAGTATACCAATACTGAACAAGTGAAAGGATTTAATAGATAAAGTATTAATAGAATCTTCTCTCAAAAAGTGACACATGAATAAGTGATAGCAAAAAAATATAGGTATATTTTTTATCATATTTTTTTATCGTATCAACAATTAAGGCTTAAGATATAAAATTGAGTTTATTCCCATATTATAGTTTATTACAATAGCTATAAATATAAATAGTATACCAATACTGAACAAGTGAAAGGATTTAATAGATAAAGTATTAATAGAATCTTCTCTCAGCAAGTGACACATGAATAAGCGATAGCAAAAAAACATAGGTATATTATTTATTATAATTTTTTGTCGTATCAACAATTAAGTCTTAAGATATAAAATTGAGTTTATTCCCATATTATACTTTATTACTATAGCTATAAATATAAATAGTATACCAAACAAAGAGTTTATTATTATTTTTATTAAAATAAATATTTAAAATATTTTCTTATGCTACCTATACCTATTGTGAAATGAAAAATACTGCTGGACTTAGTTATTTCAGTTTTATAATTTAAGAACCTTACTACTAATATATGTATTATATGTTTTATTACTATGTTCTACTTTTAATTACTTATGTATATTAGTCTGATGGTAAAATTTATCAATTTTTTAAAAGAGTGGCGTGAATTTCTTGTCAGTTCTTCTCATAGTTTCACCCTGTGATCGTAGGAAAATTTGCTGACACTACTTTTCGGATAACCTGTTACATTCTTAACTTGTGACTTTCATAAGTGTTACTTTGTAACCTAGATAAATAAAAGAGATTTCATTTCAAACGTATTATCCTAAATGTTCCATTTGATTCACAATTTGAACACAATACATTATAAAACACGATATTAACAACGAGGTAATAAAAAAAACAAAAGCTGACTAATCTGCTTAAACTCTGTTCATAAACCTAGTAACTAGTGCTTAGTACAGTACTCTGGCGTCTCCACCGTCCCCTCCAGTGGGCGCTAGGCAAGAATATGGTAGTAGGATCCGGCTATAATATATGGGGAAGAGCGTGGAGCCCTCACAATAAAACACAACTGATCTTATGAAGTTATAGTATTATAAATGTCAAGAAGTGCGTGCACTGTACAAGAAATCGGAATAATAGTGAGCCTTTAGTCTTCGACGGGTGGTCCGACGAAGACTCGGTTCGAATTTGAATTAATTTAGGATTTTGAATTTTTAAATTATTAAAAGTAAATTAAAAAGAAATCAAAAGAGATCCAAAAGTTGGTCAAAAGAGGTGCAGTCGTGCAGGACGTAGCCTGCAACGGGTGCAACCGTTACAGTACTAAGCACTAGTTACTAGGTTTTTTTACGTGTAAGGTCTGTTGTTCTGTTGGTACATTTTGTATGATTTGTATGAAACAATGGCATTGTGCATATACAGGCTTTGTACCACGTGAGAGTGAGAGTTATTGTCGGAAGTGGCAATTGTCAGGTCTGTGCATGAATCAACCTCACCGTTTATGAAAGCTTTTTTAATATTCTTTGCCATGACTATGTTTGTGTAACTTTTACCTAAGTTTGTCTTTAATATCTTTGCTAGTGACTAAGCTAAAGTAATATAGGTATGTAGCTAACTATTTATTAATTTTTATTTATTTAATTCACTAAACTAAACTATTTATAAAACATCTGCCGCCTAAACAAGTGACAAATCGCTGATTTCTAGGATTATAGTATATCCAATGATATTGTATGTTAAAAAAGGTGTAGATAGGTTATAAGCGCTCGAAAAGTGGCACACTAAAAATAGTCTTATTAGCAAACTTCATCTCAATGTCCCGTTGACGGCGAAGGTATTTTGACATTGCATGACTACGATATCTATGTGTGCGTTTGTGTGTCATTTCCAAAATCAAACGCTATGTAGGTAACCTATCCACACCTTTTTTAACATACAATATCATTGAGTATATCATATTATGTCACTGATTCTATTCAAAATATACTTCAATACATTTGAACACATTTCTGACATAAGTTATCGACATACCACATGATCAATGTACTAATTTGACACGTCGTGCCAATAAATAGATCGATTTGTCCTGGGTGGGAATCGAACCCACGACCCCCGGCTTTGCAGTCAGGGTCACTAACCACTAGGCCAACAGGAAAGCTAGCCAGTTGAGACTGCCTTGTAGTTATCATTACCAATCAAGAATCATATATTTTTAAATAACCATTTCGTTACATCCAGAAAAAAAAAAAAACATTTAATACTTCATTGAAACTCCTTTATGGAATGTAAAAGCCAACTTGAATATTTTCTTGCTCTAACAAGCTAGCATTTCATTCTCATTTTATCAAGCCATCGTTTGTTTAGTCTCTTTGCATTCGACTAACAATAAGGATCGCTTCCATTACCGGGTCTTTAAAGAGCAAAGTGCTGCGCTGTAAGGTGAATTCACTCATAAAGAACATAAAGACTAAGACATAAACAAGTTCTCGCAGAAAATGAAGTAAAGATGGAAGAATATACAGTACTTTTAAAACAAAAACCACAACGAAATTCAAACTGTAGCTGCCGTTGAAAGTTGGAATACAATTCCACGCAACCGAGGAGCGTCCATTAAACGTTTGAAAACTGCTATAGACTTTTATGATGCTCTGGCTACGTCATTGTCGATAGATGCCGTATATTTAGCAACTTTGTAAAGTTATTGCTTAACGAGATGTGAGATATTATATATCTTTTACTATGTTTTTGTTCTGCTTTATATTTTGAATAAATTTTATGGACGCAATTCACATCCGATAATAATAAATACGACGCTGTGTGCTTATAATATTTTAATTTATATTTACGACTTTACCCTGTGACGTAGGTAAGCATAATAAAGGATTTACAATTTTCACCAGCATAAAGCTACGTAATTTTGAGTCGCTAATTAAATTCACTTTTATTTGAATATAAATCAACTGGAGGAAATTGTTTTATAGATATTAACATTGGCCGGGGACTAAAGCCGTAACTTGGAAATTAAGATCAAGTTTTAATTGACCTCAGTTAAACCTATAGAATAACTTGAAGTTGGATAAAAATAATAATTGTTCACACTTTGAGGGAAGCCATTAGTCTTAACATTAAAGATTTATTAAAATGTAATTAATTAGGTGTTTATTTATGTCTGTTTGTTTTCTTGTAGGATCGTGCTGGATCCTATAGGAAATCTTAAGCCTGTGTTAAACAGTTTTTGATGATTATGATGATGTCTTGTCTTGTCACATTATACAATTTCACAGCTTGTAATAGTTGACTAACAAAGTAGTTACTTCGCTTATTGATAATGTCCATTTATTTGTTATCTTAAAAGTGTTTGGTGTATATTTATGTCTGTTTGTTTTCTTGTAGGATCGTGCTGGATCCTATAGGAAATCTTAAGCCTGTGTTAAACAGTTTTTGATGATTATTATGATGTCTTGTCTTGTCACATTATACAATTTCACAGCTTGAAATAGTTGACTAACTAAGTAGTTACTTCGCTTATTGATAATGTACATTTATTTGTTTTCTTAAATGTTTTTGTTTAGGTAGGTATATGAACTCACATCGACGAAACAGGAATCAGCAAATACGTGAAACATTTCCAAATAGGTCTTTTGTGTCGTAGCTATGTAAGTAATACATAGATGCGAATCTGTAGGGAGTTATCACGATATAGATTGTTTATCAGTTGGCATATTTGGTGTGCTTTTTTGTAATTCTAACACGTCGGGGGCGTAGCGTGTTTCTGCTTTGTACAGCCCCCGTTATTTGAATATGTATGAGAAGCGGTCGCACAGTTCGTGCCATCCGCCTGTATGAAAATGTGATGTCCCGATAAATTGTCAAAAGGGTTGATCGGCAATGGAAAATGGCTGCCGAAAATATGTCCGCAGAATAATATGAAATGCTGCAGGCTACACTCTCTGCCATCAAAGATTGTTTATTTATAAGCTGTCGTCTGAGCCCCAGCTTACATGTAGATTGCAGGTACGCTAGAGTGGTTCACAGAATGACTTTTTGCAAAAACATTTTCGTCCTCATGAATTTAATGGTGCATATACATACACACTACATGCCAACATAAAATGAAGACTTATAATGCATTATGTTTTTATTTCCAAAGTTTAGTTATATTGTGTTACGATGAGAAAGGTTCCATTTATGCATTTTTACAGCGATATATTATTTTACTGGAAGGCAAATATATAGGTACATGTGTGTTTGTCCTTCTTTACGAATCCACGGGTTGACTGAGCAGTAACGTATCATCTGTTTATAAATACACCACGCGAGTAAATTTGCGGTCAGAAGCAAGAATATTTTTTGTGTGCTTTTGTTCAACAGTGAACTGCGATATACTGATGCTAGAGCTAATTTTCAGCTTTCCAACAACATATTAAAAATCACGTGTATATTCAAGTAAATAAACATAATATTATAAAACTGTTTTGTCAATCTATACTCAGGGAACATTCTTGTGATCCATGGTTGGAACGCGCTGATTTTCCGCTTAAATTACGCCTCGGAAGCTCCGTAATAAGCGCCCAGAATTGGATAAGTCTGAGCACTTTAAAGCAAAGATGGGTCACAAAGTTAAAAGTCATGTTACTTAAAAGGGGTTTCTTGGGGTCGAAAAGCTCGGAGGAGGGTAAAAGAGGATTGCCTCCGCACACCTGTCGCCGCCGTGATATACCTCCATGCAATATAATATATTATTTCTTACCCAACTCGCAGTCGTTCATTCTGTTTGCAAAAACATTTGTCAATAACTTTATAAAATACTATACACGTCATGGCATAATTTTGTGGCATAATTGGAATAATTAATATTCATGTAATTATTTTGATTACTTTTCGACTAGGCGTTATTCGGCAGAAAGAAATATTTTTCCGTCACTTATTTTCAATTACTCTTGAGCTGGAACGCTTGCTAAAAATAGCAACAGTCAATCCAGCAGCCTTATTATTGGCAGCTAACGATGAACAACCAAATATAATATAGATTAATTATTTCTCATCCTTACTAATTAAATGTGGAAAATGTGTTTGTTATTTCTATTTTTTTTTTTAAATGGAAATTAAATCTTGTTTATTGATTTAGGTTAGCAAGTACTTTGTATAAAAGTCATACATTAAGAATGAACAAAAACAACAAACAAATCCAAAGACAAATAAACAAATAAATAACAAATTGGTTGACACTACTTGAGTGTCAACCAATTTGTCTAATAACTGTTTGATAAATAGTTAAAGGATTTTATAATTTATGCCAATAATGCGTTGCTGTAATTATACGGGTGAACCGTGTTTGAAAGTTACTTTGCGATATTTTTTTCAAGGAATATCAAGCGCGTGTTAGGAGAGGCCTACGTCCAGCAGTGGACTGCAATAGGCTGAAATGATGATGATGATCAAGACCAGACTGAAAAAAGTATACCTGCACTTTGCAAGATAGTGTTGTGTATCTGCTAATTCTAAATTCTGTACTAAAGTTTACTATGAAAAAGGAGAATCCCTGAACTAGCAATAACTTCAGTTTATATCTTAGATTCCTAGCAATTGCTTCAAATAGGCAGTTATTGGGTTATGTCTCTAGTATGTATGTATTACCATTAGACAACAGATCGGAAATTAACTAATCTGTCATTTTTAGCAACTTAATTTGGTGAATACTGTCTGTAGATTTCTTAAATACTGCGAACCACTAACTACTATTGTTAAATGTTTTACGAGTATAAACAGCTTGTGTTTTATAAATTACTTTTTCAATTTAATTAAAAGTTACTGGAAAAAATTCCAATTACAAAGGTTTACTTTGTTGAAAATACTGACAAAAGATAATGATTTAATGACGGGTAAATACAATGCGTAGGTGGTTATTACCAATATTTTCTTTGATAGGAAATAATATCTTGTTTAAAGAATTCTTAGAAATTTTCGATGAAAATAAATTACAGCTTCGGTCTTCACAAAAATTATAAGAATTCTTAAATGAGGACTGCCAATACATTTTTCATGTTAAGATGTATGTATGATTTTAGTGTATGGAATATAAATTATTTATTAATAGTATAATAAAATCTGTGTAGTGACGGATTTTCTTCTCTGCATCACCCTAAGGTTGGCAGGTAGACAATGCCATTGGCATTAAGCCCACCATTGTACCAATAATGTGCATAAAGTTTTAACTAAAATAAATTAAGAATACATAATATCACTACCCCATCTCAAGCCGTGGGTGTCGTAAAAGGCGACTAGTGGTGTAACCTTATACTGACAAGAGCACTGCGAGACAAGGAAAATTCGAAACAAACCCTATACCAACCCGTCTAGCCAGCGTGTTATCATAGGCTAAAATGCCCTCCATATTCTTTGGAGGAGACCCGTGCCCAGCAGTGGGACGTTTATGGGTTGATGAATGAGTATAATAAAGAATACAAAATGTTTTTGTGAAAAGCTTTTTAAATTCATTAAAATAAGATGGGATGTAAGAAGCACCTTTCTCCCTCCTGCAAAAAGTAAAGTAATACATAATCATCATCATCATCACAACCCATGATCGTCCCACAGCTGGGCACGAGTCTCTTCCAAACATTGTGGAGGGAATTTAGCCTACTATACCACGCTGGCCAGACGAGTTAGTATAGGGTTTTGTTTCGAATTTTCCTTTTCTCGCAGTGCTCTTGTATTCTCCCTTAGTCCCCTTGTACGACACCCACGGGTTGAAATGGGGTAGTGACATTATGTATTTTTAATTTGTCACTAAACGGACAATATGTTAGATTATAAAAGGTATATGGGATCTAACATAGCTGGCGTAATGTGGATGTAATCCATCTTTGCCTACCCCTTCGGAAGAAAAAGCATGATGCTATGTATAGAAACAAAATACAACATATCACATTGTCCTGATATGTTGGACGTTATAACTAGTAGTCGGACAATGATAGTTTCTCATTTCCGCGTGAGGGCGCACGCTCACTGTACTGCATTCAAACAATGTTCGATTGCTCTGTTACTTAATGGCACGCCTGTGACGACTGATTTATTGATTGACCTGTCTGCTACAGTCCGTGCGTACTTTACCTTATATCTCGTTAAAAATTAATAAAGTGATTCAGTTTTTGTACTGTCAGTTTTAAATACAGTACCTATGGTATCGCTGTATCTATTACCACTACTTATTAGATTACTGTAAGATTATACCAGTTTACGAAAAAGCAAAAATGATAAAACTGTAATATAATAATTATGAAGGCTTTTGGGATCTTTTGGGATTTTGCATGTGTGTGTGTCCCTACAAAGGCAGTATGTGTATAAAAACTCGTAGCTCTTTTATTTAAACTCAAACAACGAATATAAATTCGATATATTGTGAAACTTTATTGTGTAGCAGATTTACAAAGGTTGTAAAAAAAAGGTTATGCTTCTCTGTCATGTTGTAAATTAAAAACTATACGCGATACATAAAATTCTCTTCACCTTTTGAAGTTTGAACTTCAACTTATACGGTATGTTATGTAGCAATACGTTTATTTCCTTTTCATAATGACTTACTGCTGAAGCTAAAAGTCTTGATTATGTTCCTTTTAGTGTAAGAGAAAGTTAAAATATTGATTTTACTGGACAATGAGTTCATATTTAGTAATTTTAATAAAGGAGTCTGATAGCAGGCTTTGGTCGAAAACAATAAAAACGCACAGTACAGCACACACACAGCACACGACAAGTTTTAGTTATATTTAGAAAATTTAAAGTATAATTAATTACTAACTATATTGACCACAGATGACGTTATTTGTGTCAGACATGGTATACAGGCAGACGATCAAGTAAATAAATGACTACCCGTTTTTCTTTTACATTCTATATTATTATCTTATATTCATTACATAAAAAATAAAATATTAAAACAAAAATCCCTCTCTCTCCTTAAAATTTCGATCAAATTACCCGTATCTTTGTATATTGTAAACAAATTCCATTTTAGATAATTTTACACGACAACAATCTCGGCAGTCGTTAAGCATTCTTTAGATGAAAGGATTTTTTTCTCTCAACTTGATATAAAAGTGTTCACATAAAAGAATTACTTATTCGCTCGTGACCTCCGCAAGTGGCCCAATAAGTACGTAACCGGGCACAAGATAAGGTAAAACCAGAATCTGATCAATGGGAAATAATCGGTATTACCACGAGTGGTTTCGCACGTTAACTCCATCTATCAATCACCATCTTCTCGAAGCCCCTGAAGGGTTCCGTAAGAAACTTCGCTCACCCCCTCTCATTATTTCAAGGCATTGTGGTTGTTAATTCGTGTTAAATTGTGGGTGTACCACCCCCGGTCAATCGTTGTCCCTTTTTTTCTCGTTAATAAGACACAATCCTGAATTTGAGATATTGAGGGATAATAAAATTTTCGCGGTGAATTGGACGGTATTTGTGAAGTATTTCACGTTTAATGAGATTGTAAAGAACAAAAGAGTCGCCGAGTGCCGGAAATTTAATTCTGCTTTACGTCCACTCTCATTAGACATTGGGATGGAATCAATCATTATTTTATACAAAAAAATGGAGTTGTTTGTTGTACAGGAGATGTTTTGATACATTATTTTTATAAGGTTCTCTGTTATTGACAAATCTCAGCCACACTCGTTACATTATAAAATGAAATGTTGTTCAAAAACAATTTATTATTATTATTAGTTACATTAGATTTAAGATGAAGCAGTACTTTTTACCTTATGGTCTTAAGTACCTAACACCAAAGTTTCGTTTCAAATACTCTCATTTATCTCGTCGGCAATAACTCTAGTTTTTAAGATAACTCCCTATCTATTGATTTAGTGCCTATTCTCAGTAATTTTTTGACCGTCTTAAGCCCATAAGTATCTCGGCTCGCATGTTATCTCACACTATCAAAGTATAGTCGAGTTTAGTTCTGGTGATTTTTTCACAATTTCACCTTGTCCAATGTTCCGGGATGGGTTTTTCACATCGGTCCTTACGACCTCTAATATTCTCGACCAAACCGATGGGACCCACTATTGGAACAAGCGAGTCGAACGTCATTTTCTCGATAACCCTACGGCTTTCAAGCAATATCGTCAT
Source organism: Laspeyria flexula (assembly GCA_905147015.1). Taxonomy (NCBI): domain Eukaryota; kingdom Metazoa; phylum Arthropoda; class Insecta; order Lepidoptera; family Erebidae; genus Laspeyria; species Laspeyria flexula. The sequence goes on along the minus strand of LR989956.1, from coordinate 9,591,403 downwards.
TACCTCAGACGTCTATCTTATTGTCTGCTACATGACGTACATTTACCGCAATAGCCACCGCCATCTTCTTACTTAGCTACGATTCAGACAAACCGGCTCGCATCGGCCCGCGCCGGGCGGCATTTTACAATGCGTTAAAGAACATTGAAATGTATCAACAGTAATTACAGTTCATATTTGCATGCAACTTACGGTCGGAGCCGGTCGGCCGTCGCGACGCGTCGCGGGATGCCGACGGAGGTAACTATGCGTAAGTTGCATGCAAATATGAACTGTAATTACTGTTGATACATTTCAATGTTCTTTAACGCATTGTAAAATGCCGCCCGGCAGGGGCCGATGCGAGCCGGTTGGTCTGAATCGTAGCTTATCGGATCAAAACATACCCGAAATGCCGTAATAAAGTTTTATCTAATAATGTCATCGGTAGCCGAAGTCAGAATATATGGTGTAAAAGTTGTGCTATTTTAATAAGACGAAGTCTTATTAGGAGAATAAATGGGCAATGGAGGCGTGAAAAATAAGTATTAAAAGACGGCGAGTAAGTCCAACAAAGCCCTATGGCCAGGGCTCGCGGGCGCTAAGCCCTCGGTTGCCTCTCACGCATCTACCCGCATTACTTCTAATTGTGATTTAATGGCTCTCCGCGGAGGATCTGCTTGACCTTAAAAACAAAATATATAGTACATTTTCGCTTAAATATATGTATGATTTCAGACATCTTCAATTTAATATCTTAAAAAGAAACATTTTTGAAGAATCACTTTGTTAAAGTACATTTTTCTTTTCGTATGAAAATTCATAGAAATTTGAAATGTTAATAATACAAGTACAATGTGACGTTTAGAAATATTTCATTTGTGTTCTTTGACTTAACATAATTTTTCTTTAAAACTTCGTCGGAAAATATACTGGCAGTGCCATTGTCAGAATATTAAACTTTTTTTTTACGTCACATCGAAAAGGAAGTTTTGGTACCTAATACTTTTACAAATACGAGTAATAAAAAAATATTTATTTGACAATAAATATATAGTTTCAAAACAAAATCAAATCTAATATATGTATATTATGCACTAGTATCTCGAAAATGGCACCGACAATGGGGATGAATATTTGTACATTGATATAATTTTCCAGATCATCTTTACAGGCATATTTTCTTGATTACCTATAGCATATTTTTTTTACAAACAAAGCAATGCTGTAATTACGAGGTAACTGCTTGAGTATCGTCACTAGCCAAGCTATATGTAGGCCTGTCTCCCACAGTTTATTATTCAAATAATTAAGCATATATAATTTATTATACAAGACTATTATCTGAGTGCACAGCTGTGCTTAAAAGTAAATTATATTATAGATGTTTATAAACTGTCAAAACACTTTGTGCCACAATTTCAATTTCAAGCAGTATGCAGTGCATACTGTTTGAGATATATTATGTGCGTACTATGGACTGCATATATAAAGCTCTTGCTATAGAAATACACGAGATAAAATCTGCAAGCGCAATAATTCGCAGATTACAAAAGCGTGGGCACAAAAATGAAATATTTTCCACAAGAGACAAAAATGTTTATGACGATTTTGCTGAAATAATTTTGCAAGGAAAATGAGAAAATTGCCGTCGCACGAGCCAACCCTGCTAATTATGATTTAATGCTAACCTTGACGACTGATGAACATTTTTATAATTTGCGGGTAGGCACAAGCACATCACGTCATTAACCCAGCGAGGGACGAACAACTTGAAACTCGCGGACACCGAAATATTACTTTTATTACATAATGTGTTATCTCAGACTTATATAAATTCAGATAGTTTCTATCATTATTCTCATGTGTTTTTTATACGTAGGTATGTACTTAAATTATTTCAATGATTCAATTTCAAATTTAAATCTTTTATGGGAAAATCATTGGCGGCACAAAATCGGCGGCGCATTTGGTAAGGCATATATGTCCAGCTGTGAACATCATTGGGCTGACATAATAATATTATTCTACCACATTCACACAGGGCCATCTAGTCCCAAAGTAAGCAATTATATTTGCTTGTGTTATGGTACTAAACAACTGATATACTACTTAAATATTATTTTTTTGTAAATACATACATATTATAGATAAATTACACCCAGACACAGAACAAACCTTTATGCTCATCACACAAAGATTTGTCCTGGGTGGGGATCGAACCCACGACCTCCGGCTTAACAGTACTAGGGTCACACAGTCATGATGATGTTGATGGGAAAATCTAGTTATTTTCGTGTAGGTATAGGAAAAATAAAAACATTAACGATTTTGTTGAGAAATCCTCACTATTAATATTAGGTACTACCTTAGTTTGTTTGATCCCAAAACAGTTCTACTCAGCAAAGTTCCAGATTGTCTTTCGAGAAAATCGTTTAGAAAATGCATGTTGCAATAAATAGTAAAATAAAAAAAACATTTTCGTTATTTTGTCAAGCGATGTTATTTTGTCTCTATGTGGCACAAACTTGTTCGAGTTCTAGTATGTACCATCTGTGCGAGGAGTGTTTTCAAAGGGGTGTTGTTCATGCTAATATTACAAATTTGAAAGTTTGTTTGTTACTTTGTTACCCAATATAAACTTTGTATCCGATTAACAAAACGCTCTTGAATTTCGTACATTAATATGCTCAAATAATTTAATAATATCATGCTTGAATCACTCCTGAAGGTTATGAAAAGAGGAAATTTAACTTTCAGCTCTCATATTTCAACGTATTCATTGCCATTTAGTATTGTAGAATGGAAACATGTAAAAATACAAAAGAAATTAAATCGTGCTATTACAAAAACCATATATACATAGATAGGTAGAGTAAAACTCTGTTCTTCACCGAACACAACGGTTTTATTAAACGGGGTATGTTCAATCGATTTCCTTAGACAAAAGGCTATTTTATAAAACGGCCCATTACAAGAATCTTCCAATCTGCTGAAATGAAGACGTAGGTACGCTTATCGCTGGGACATCCCGGCGCGTGTACCGATTGTCAGCGACAGAGTTATGCGTTCTTTGCCAGTTTCTCTTATATCCCGTAATATCAGCATATCTATATAGAAATACAAAGGAATTTTTCGCTTGCATCTTTGTGAAATATCTCGACAGACGAAAATTCGATTTGGGCGCGAGATAAAAAGATCTCTCCGCGTATTCGTATTTGAATGGATGAGCAAACCATTACTGTATTAAAAAGTATTGCGAACGCAACATTATTGCTGAAGTCTGCGAGCACGGAGGCTGTAAGTGGGTCTACACACGCGACACACGACTGGAAATTCTGTGAACTCTTGTGCGACACGTCACGCGTATATTTTTATACGTGCGCCATGCATTATTTATTGTCACGTGACTTTGGGTACTAAGTTTAATAGTGTCCCCACGCGTCTACAAGACACATTAATTTCTGATGAGCTTGACAGTAATACGAACTGAATCAAACAGAATAAACTAAAAAAAATTATGCTATTTAGTGTAACTAAGTTTAAACATCCGTCTTTGGGTTTTTATAACGTTGATTTTAAGCAGTTTTTCTAAGTTCCAAATTTTATTTACAGTATAATATTGGCTACAATACATTTGAAACGAACAAATAACTCATACACAATTAGTTGATGCGCCGGTAGTTTTCACATGATATGTGGACGTATATCGTTTTGAAGGAAGAATCCAATTACGATAACGTTATGTTCCGCATGAAAGTGTCGCATTTATGGTAAAATATTAATGTATTTCAATTTGGGGAGGCTGCTACAGACCTCCATAAATATCAGCTGCGCTGGGACCTAGCGGGGACGCGTAAATACTTCGACTAAAATTGAATGTTATTATCCGTGAACTAGCGGGCGAGCAGTAAAAGTGGGACGTTTTTGATGTTAGATAAAACTCACGAGGATATATTGGAAATGTTTCTTACTGTACTCAGTAATTTCGTGTGGTATTGCGACAAATTTTGCACAACATCAAGAAATAGAAACTTGAAAATAATAACTAAAAATCTGTTTTAAATGAATACGAACGTGTTAATCGTGTAACATCAAATTAATGTAAGCTAGATTAATTGAAATATAAGATTCCGTAATATATATTATTAAGTAAATACTTATGCCATTGGCTACTGTTTAAAAAGTCAAATTAAATTAAGTATAATATACGTCATCAAATTTGAATAAATGATTTGATTTGATTTGATGACTGCTGGACATAGGCCTCGGTAATTTTCACCACAGCGAGCGATTTTGTCTGCATTCAACTTATGAACTTTCAACTTTTTTAGTTTAAAATACGCACATAGCAAAAATATTTTGAATATTCTAGAATTGTAAGAAGCTATTTTATCATCATATTTGTAACGGATTCTGCAGAGCAAAAGTGGAATTCGCCATTAGCGTCTGATTCAAATATCCAACGTTAGGTAAGTTAATTTCAATTTGTATAAATCCGACTTTAATGCGTATTCATGTGCGGAATAGGGTGGTAGTGGGAGTGAGAAAACGGGAAAATCAACACACAAACTGCATTTGGCAACAACTTTTAATGCAATATACTAAAATTGGTTTTCCAGAGCGTCTGCGAAACGAGACGCCGAAACACTAGATACGTTTTAAGAAGAAGTTAGAGACAGATTTATAGGTCCAAACAACGCAATACGAGGAACCATGCCATCCCATCAAGCAAACAAGTTGTTTGTAAGCCGACTTTGGTCATTTAAATGTTGGATTTGATAAACTGCAAGCCGGAATTGCTTTAGGACTTGTTGGCATAGTGTAGACCTTCCACGAAGGGTTCCTGGAAATGTAAATTTGATATTAGTTATATAAACAAATTATTTGTAAATCAATAATGAAAATGTAGTTTTGTATTTCTGTTGTAGTTCGTGTTTGTTTCTAGTTTCGTTCTATTTGTATTAATTGAATAGTGAATGTCTGTTTATTATGATAACTAGTTTACTGAATTTTAATCTAAAAGTACAACAGCGTGCTTATAAATAAACATCATACACAGTTCAAACACAAACTGTTGTTTCATGATAATCATTTCAAATTTGTTTTGTGACGTGACTCGGTTCATTCAATTTGAACAAATAGTTTCATAAAATGATCGAATAACAAGTGTTTTCGTGTACGTATAGTGAAATTCGAGTAAATTGTTTAAAATTATTAGTATGACAGATTACTATCACGCATTGGTATTTTTATTGTATAAAAGACTTTCAAATGTATTGTTTACTTTAGTAGTTAAAGGACTGCTGCGCAAGAAAATGCTTTCAATCATTTTCTTGCGCAGCAGTTCTTTAACTACTAAAGTAAACAGGCAAAGAACCTAATACTGTTCTTGTTCTTGTTCAAGAACAAGAACAGTATTAGGTTCTTTGCCCGCTGTCTAGTATATATGTCTATGTCCAGTTAATGGACTTAATATCCATATCCCTATACACATAGCAAATCACTTGACATGTAGGTGTTATGTACCTCTGGCGAACCAAAAGTTATGACGTTATGTTTTATGATAGGTAATAGAGGAATCAATTGCCATTCTTCTCCATTCAAAATTTGTCAGAATTTTCAAATAGGCACTACACTGTACGTGTATTATAAAATACTAACAGAGAAAAGTTCGTGGCGTATCCACTGGCATTCGCGAACGCCTTCCCGCGACCCGTATCGGGAACAACAACACTGTGTCGTTTAAATTGAATTGAAAAATGATTTATGCCAACAATCTCTGGCGATACTCTCTTCTTTACACACTTGATCGCTCTAAACGAAAATAATAAATAAAATTGTGCTTCATAAAATTGATCGAGGCTTTTTTATTTATTAGTCGAGTGTAGCCGGAAGATTCGAATATTTTTTCGTACTTTTTCTCATTCTGTTCAACGGCGTGAAATTAATCGTTCGGAATTCGTTTACAGTGAAATTATTTGTTTCGTGACTTGGTGCTGAATGTAAGATAATTAAAAGAGTTGGGTGTCAATGGTGAATTAATTCGTTTTCTGTTGGTGTTCTAATAGTGGTAGTCTTGGATATGACCGGTTACACGGCAAGCCTTAACCACAGCGTAGGCGTTGCAATCAATATGAACATATTGAACATATTGAGATGAAAAGAAAAAGTTCTCAATAGTCAATAGAAATGAGGTGAATACCATGTGCATTTAAAAATTTTGTACGTAAATAAATTCTATGAATTGTTTATGACAAATCTTTCCTTCAATCTCGTCTGTTATTAAATGACCGACTTTCATCTATTATCTGCACAGCTATTCTAAGTCTTTACTCACTAATATGAATTCCACACTGCCTAGTTAGTGTCCCTTATTTTTTATAGTTCGATCTTTTTTGTCAATGTATTTTCACTGTTTTACCTTTCCCAAGCGGATAACAACTCCCTATTTTTAGGGTTAATCATTTTAATCTAAATTAATGCTTTATAATTTATAGGTATATCTGGTTAACTCTGATAAAAATACTTTAATCATAAATTGTGTGGTCAGAGGGTGAGCATGAAGTCAACACGAAATTAAAATTCTTCAAAAACAGGAAGGGGACGCTGTATTGCACTGTGGGGGATTTTTGTTTAGAATTTTCAATAAAGGAAAATATAAATTTGCTTTCCAAGTTTTTGTATTGGGATTACGACAAGTACTTAGTGCCTTTAGTTGGGAATTGTGGGGAATTCGATTCACAATTTTATATCGGGCTTATTGAGATACGAAAATTCCTAAGAAAACAATAGCTGCGCCATTGTGAATATTTAATTTATTTAGTTAAATCGACTAAACGCTTACTTAAATTCACACATTATTATTACTTTTAAACGTGTCATTAGTACAGGGCAACACACAACACCTTCCATTTTCCGTTTCCCTTACGAATGTCAGTACTCAACACCGCGGGAGGCGCGTAAGCTGCGAATTTTGCGATTTGCTTCATAACTATCTAAAACCTAATAATATCGCTCTAATGAACATGAAATAAGTGAAATAGTGTTTGCCGCCGCTAAAGCAGTAACCTCAATTACCCTAGAAGACGAGTCACCTAGAAGATGAGTCAAGCTATCCTGGTACCTACAGGTAGGCGCTGATCTCCCTTCTAAGTTTTGGTCCTTTACGCATTATTGCATTATATACGCAAAAGTTCAGCACGCACGCATTTAAACTTTATTTGCTCACGTCGCATAATTACCTCTTTATTTCAAGTCAAATTACTCGTAAAAGACTGTTACTATGACTATATTCTACGATTAGGTACTTATAATCAGTTCAAGATTAATATTTCGTCATTTGAACGTAAAATACAAATTACGTCAAATACCTACCCCACATCTTTTTATATTCTCACTGCGCTCCGCCAACAGTCTTATAAGTACCTACCTATCTCCGTTCGTCGCTTGATACGTTCAATTTAAAGTTAAGTTTATTATTTTATTTCTTTTTTCACTATGGAAGGAAATAACCGTAAAGTCGATAAAAGTGGCAGCAAATACAATGATGTAATGATCTCTTTTCTTGAATATAAACAACAAAACCTCTCAAATTATTCAAAAAATATATAACCTTAGTTTAAAAGTTTTTGACGAGGTAATTAAACAGTTTCTTGCTAGTGTTCAATCCATTGAAAATACTAGTACAGAATATTTAGTAATTGTAGATAAACTCATTATTGAAAAATTAAAGCATAAACCCCTGGTAAAGCCGAGTCAAGTATAGCATTCTCAATACTTTTAATAAATTATACTATTATATCAAGCAGACGGAGACATTTCTGAGGCAACAGTTTAGTGATGCACATAAAAATGAAAAGTATAATCACGTGTTGCCCTCGTCAATAAAACTCACAAGTTTCGATGGTACTCCTAGTAAATGGCTAGTGTTTTATGACAATTCTTGTAGCGTTATCCACACAAATACTCGCCTCACCAAGGCAGGAAAAATACAGTATTTAATTGGTTGTCTCTCGGGCAAAGCTCTCAATGTTTGTTCTGGAATATCCACTACAGCTGTATTTTTATTATTATTTAAAATAAAATTCCAACATAATATTGACAACTTTAACTGAAAAGAGGTAAAGATTCTTTAATTTAAGTATTGAGTGCAATACTATCATATCTGCTACTTTAATATAAAGCTAAGGACTATACTAAATAGTGCAATAAAAAAATGTATAACAATTAATTTTGGCTTAAATTAATTAATAGGGCATCAATCAAATGAAAATAATGTATACATGTAACCCACCATGAAATTAATAATCGTAGTAACAATGTTAAATTTTCAAATATATTTTGAATGCCAACTATTCCAGTTAGGGCAAATGTAGTCGCCCTAACTGGAATAGTCAACAAACTGGAAATACATCACTAGAACAGTTAGTACATATATTTGCTTTGAAGTAAATGTCCTATTAATATAAGACCACCTTAAGTGCAAAATACATGTTCGAAGTAAGTGGTACCCAATGTATGCATGTATCGTCGACGTGTATACCAAATTTCTAAGTGATCTAAAATTGTATTGCACATGACATGATGCATAGTTATTATTTTATGTTTAGGTAGCTACTGGATAGAAAGAAATATAAATGGATAAGTGATTATTTAGTTTTACATAAACATACATAACATCTTTATGTAAAACTAAAGAACTAGGCTCTGCGCAAACGGGCCACCGACCATAACCACCGGTGGCCAGCGACAGCGACTTCACCGATTTTTTCATACACTTTGTATCGATTCGCAGTAGACTTGTGTCCGGTCGCCGCCACCCATTACAGTGCTGCGAGTGTAAGAAAAAATCTGTGAAGTGACTGCTGTTGACTGTTGTCGGTGGCCCGTTTGTGTAGAGCCTTATCTACCCAATTATACCTTTCCATATGTAGGTGATTTCCGTGTAGTGACGGATTAAGAATACATAATGTCACTACCCCATCTCAACCCATGGGTGTCGTAGCGACTAAGGGAGTAACCTTATGCAGACAAGAGCATTGCAAGAAAAGGAAAATTCGAAACAAACCCTATACCAATATAGTAGGTTAAATTCCCCTCCACATTCTTTGGAGGAGACCCGTGCCCAGCAGTGGGACATTTATGGGTTGAGATAACATACGTAGGTGATTGTTTAGTTTTCAAAACATGATACCATTTTTTCCCGATGGTATTTAAAGCATTGCATCTACTTATACCCATAAAATAGTTTCTGAGATTAACGTGTTCAACCAACAAAGAAACTGTTCAGCTTTAGAACATTAGTAAGTATAGGTAAACAGATATTATTATGTATACCCATAATAAACAGATACGTAGTCGCAAAGGATGCGGGACATTTGAAACTCCACGTAACATAAATAAATGTAATGTGGCCACGTTTTTGAACTCAAATTATTTCCTCTTGGGACACAATTAAAAATAACGACTACGCAAAGGAAAATGTTTTGTTAAACTTTTATAAAAACAGCACATATATTAAAGCTTACAAGTGCGGATATAAACGGTCATGGGAATAAACGTTTGACCACATTCCAAAAAGAAAATAAAGACACAAGAAGCAAGATTAATAATAGCAATGAATTAGTCACAGGAAATTGCAGTTTCTTGTTTAGTAAATTCCTGTAGAAGGGCGACTAGGCCTGAACCGCAATAAAAATTGCGTAATATGTACAGAGCGGACTTATGAAGATGAAGTGAACGAATTACGTATGTAGATATTAATATTTCCCGGCTCTTGCCTTCCTAGGGGCCATTTACTTATGTGTCGGCAAAGCTTGCATTACCCGGTCCTTTGTCACGCGTCTAATAAATAGCTGGGGGAACGAATTTTTTGCTAGCTGTGGTTCGAAATTAATTAGAGTTGCTTTTGAAAAACGTGTTAAAATCCTAATCTATTTATGTACAAATGTGTTTGTTTTTGTCTGCTGACGTCCTGAAATGAGAGGTTTAATTTTGGTGAGCATGTAGGTGTACTCGTAGTAACAATTTTAGTAGTATTTTCATTAATTGACTTGGAGAATTGTGTATGGGCTGCCCAAAAAGTGCTAGATTTGGTCCCCTTGTTGGGAAAAAACTGTTTTGGGTGTCTTGATGAATACAGCCTGAAGTCTCAAACCGAAGTCTGAAATCGACTGTCACCGTGGCTTAGCGTGTAAAGTTGTCGCCTCGCCGTTGTCCTGTAAATCTAGTCGATGAAAATGTTTTCAGTTTAACGAGGTATATTTATGGGTAGGGCTGTAATATTTGTAATTATATAAATTATGAACGATCACTCTGTGTCTAACACAGTAAAATTTATACTTTTGTTATATTTTTCCTGAAATTGCATGAAAAGTTTGCTTTTTATCTTGAAATTGTGTGTATTGTTTTTATTGTTCAAAAAGTTTTTCTATAAAAAATTTAATCTTGTATCGTAAAAGTGTTTAATACGTTAATTTATTGTTTTAATCAAATAAAAAAGTTTTTATTAACGTGCGATTAAGACAATGTGTACGGCATTAAACGGTACCAAATTGCTGAATTGAGCACTCAAAGCACTTTTATTAATCTATATTTTTTCCATTTTAATTTTTTTTTATAAAATACAATTAATACAGATGAGAGGGTTTCAGGCTATAATCCACACATGCTGGCCTAATGTGGGTTGATGGATCTGTCATACCCTTAGAATTGCATCTAGGGTATGTGGGTTTCCTTAAGATGTTTTTCTTCGCCGTAAGCGTATGATAAGTCACTTGACTAATATATTTTATATATATAAATTCCACAAATTGAAATCCACATTGTTACTGCCGCTCGCTGCAGCTTGGAATCGAATTTGAACCGAGTGTTTGGTACGCCGGTCACTTAAACATTCGGCCACCATTGCTATTATAATATATAATAATAATAATAATATATAACCAATTTATTGGTTGTTGTAATTTGTTGTTGTTCGCTGACACCTCTGACCTTCGCTTTATTTCAGTCCGGGCCTAATATTAACAGGTAACAGGTTTGTTAGAGATGTACCGACTAGTCGGTAAGGCCGACTATTCGGCTTCATACTTTGTATGTATTTCTCAATAAAATGTGTGTAGGGGGAATTATGAAAGAAAGAAAAAATATTTATTTTGTTCTCACAATACGTACTAACTGGAAAAAAAAATGTTGATATCAATAATGCAGTGACACAAAAATAATAATAATAATATATAACCAATTTATTGGTTGTTGTAATTTGTTGTTGTTCGCTGACACCTCTGACCTTCGCTTTATTTCAGTCCGGGCCTAATATTAACAGGTAACAGGTTTGTTAGAGATGTACCGACTAGTCGGTAAGGCCGACTATTCGGCTTCATACTTTGTATGTATTTCTCAATAAAATGTGTGTAGGGGGAATTATGAAAGAAAGAAAAAATATTTATTTTGTTCTCACAATACGTACTAACTGGAAAAAAAAATGTTGATATCAATAATGCAGTGACACAAAATTTATACTTATCTACTAGACGTACTGCTATAAACAATTTTATATTATAATATTATCTATGTGCGAGACAAAAATGGTGAATTACGCTTTCGGGGGTTGAAGGGTTTGAGCTCTTTTACTTTAATGAACACAAACGGTATTATTTTTACACAAAAACATCCTTATTCTGTTGGGCACGTATCTTCTCTTCTATGAAGTGAGCTGTTGGTTTGGTATTCCCATAGTAACAGCTATAATAATATAATATATGCTCTTATTTCAATCTATCAGTGCTTAATCAGCATAATATTTCACTTGACTGGTGAACTATCCAATTCAATGGCCACATTAACAACATTGTTAGTTCCAAGAAATATATGTGGTTGCTTATCTTAATTGCACACAAACGTGGACTACATAACCTGAATATGTATGTGTTTATCTTAATTGCTCGACAATGGTACCTATTGTGAATATAAGGATTCTCAATTTTATTATCAGTTTGCAAAGTGTACATCTGTTGCTTGTTTCACTTCGAAGACGTAGTTGAAAAGTGTATTTTCAACTGTCAAATTTTCTCTGTCGTGGAAACCTACAATTATGTTCCAAATTTTATCCTTGGCTCGAAATAAATATCTGTGAATCACACAATGTCTTATGCGGTAATCGAACCCATATTATACAGTACCGCAACTTATCTGCTATGTCACAGTAGTGACAGTCATTTAAATTTCATTTGATATGTACAAAATGGTTTGCAAAACTTTTTTTAAACTTTCTACCAAAAATCGACAGTTACTTTTAAAATTAATTTATTTCAGCTTAATCGGTATTTGTTTAAAATTGACTGTGATAGATGGACAGACAGACATACATACGAGTGATCCTATAAGGTACAATATTTTTTATGTACGTTACCCTGAATAAAAAAACTCATAAATTTTGCCAGACAATTGTATCCCAATATCGCGGTTCTGTTAGTTACGTTGTTGAAAATTATTAGAATAGTAATGTCCTATGTGATTGAAGTTAATTTTCTGAATTTTAGATTTGATAAATGTTCTACGACACAATAAATATCAACACATTATAATATTAAAACAAGGGCCAAAAAAGTTTTGTAGAAAAAAAGAAACGAGCCTATATTTTCCATGTCAGAAACTCCAGGTAAAAGTTAGCAATATACTATAAACACACCCTTATAATTTAGGAGGCACACAAGCTTATGATAAACTAGCAACCTTTTTGAAACTTCGTTTCCATGAATGTGTTTACTTTATGAGAAACATGTCCAAGTTTATGTGAGTACATATAGTTAGTTCAGAATCCGTTTACCTACGCCGCCGTGAAGGAAATTCTTGTGGGATGAATCTGTGAAGGAGTGGCGTATACAGTGTAACTTAATACGTAACGTATTATTAGAAAATTCATAGTAAAAGTGAAAAGCTTCATAGCAAGGAGAATGTTACTAATATTATAAATGTGATAGAATGGATGAATAATGAATGTATTGATGGTATTGTAACTCTCTCTCTTTATTTAAGCTCTTGTCGGTGGAGCAACTTCCAATTCTCTCTTTTTCCTGCCCTTTCTCTTACCTCCTGATACGGCACCAACCGTACCTTCTCTTTGATCTGTTTAATAAATGTCCTCCTTGGTCTACCTCTTCCTCTCTTGCCTTCTATCTCTCCTTCTATGATATTTTTTTATAAACGGATCGTGTCTCAGGTGTCCAATCATTTTTCCTCTTCTGTTCTCAATGGTTTCTATCATAGTTCTTCTCTCTTGTACTCGTTTGTAACTCAATCACGCCAAAACGTCTGAAAGGATCAGTATTAAAAAGTCTTTTTATTATGTATAAAAACTAGATAATTACAAATGTTATAAATACAAGAGAGAAGTGACTACATAGAATCAATATAAATAATTATGTAATATAATATAATTATGTAAATAATAAAATCAATATAAATAATAAGATTTTACATTATAAGTACAGTAAAGTAATAAGTAAAGGTTAAATTAAAAAGTGATCACAATTATTGAGCTAATATTTGAAATAGTGTGTTTTTCAAGAATGCTAGAGAACCATAGTTGATGAAAAAGTCAACATAATTTCGGACGTTGTTAGACGAGGAACTCATACGGTAAATAAGGGAGTGCTGGCCTTGGTTGGTTTTAAAGTTTGACAGATGAAAGGTCTTACGATTACTTTCACGACTACCGGGCCAAAGAATAGTGAAAGATATGCACTCTAAGATGTCAGGACACTCAATACGATTGTGAATTATCTTGTACAGAAACACAATATCCGTAATTTTACGCCTAGTACATAAAAAAAACAAAACAATACAAAAAACTTTTTTTTTAACAATTTTCTTTCTTTCTTTCTAAAAGTTCTATATTGTAAATTTGGCATATAGATATATTATAATTTGGAATAATACATAGAGGAATTTTTAGTAGAGAATGAAATTGTATAACGAATGATGACTACAGTTTTCTGCTCAAATTGCAATTTGGCCTTACTTAGCACTTAGCACATGTCGCTCCTGTTTTTTCGTGTATGGCTCTCACGGCTTGATTTTTTTTACTGCGTTTTATAATACATTTGTTAGAGAGATACGGTTTAAATAAAATTAAATCTTTTCCGTGCAGTATTATTTCCAAAATATAGTTACTCTTTTCGCAAAGAGAGATAGCTAAAAGAGTGGTCATGTCAGAGTTTTGGTTATTTTATCGAATGTATGAAATCCCAAAAATGATTCGTTTCAATGAATGGACCACTATTTTGGGAGCACCTTTCGAACCACCGGTAGCTAACCGAAAACGTTATAATTTTTTTTTTTTTGTATTACTTATGCCTTTGTGAGAACATACTGAACTCGATTCGGATAATTAACTCGTTTTGATGACTGCACAAATGTGGAAAAGATTTTTTCGGCTCAGATTTTTCATAAGATAAAATGTGTGTATTTCCAATATTACTTTTTTTTTTTTTTTATACTACGACGGTGGCAAACAGACGTACGGTCCGCCTGATGGTAAGCGGTACTTGCAGTATTTTTCTATGATCTTGAACATTAAAACTCAGCCTTAAGCAATGAAGTAAATTTGATAAATCCAAAATACCTACTTAATGTAGCGTGTATGTATAGACCTTTACCTTCTATACCTGTTCAGTTGTTATCAACTATGTTTATTGTCAAGCAACACAAATACATTTAAAATTATGGGGAAGCAAAATTACCATTTTTGGGCCTTCGATGCCTTACAATAATAAAAGAAGTTTAACATCGAGTTGCTCTCCAAAAGTATCGTTATTAAAGAAATATACTGTTTATATTCTTCTATAAGTACTTATTTTTCTCTGTGAAATGTAATATAAAAAGTTTAGGTGGTAGGATATAATGGTTATGTGATGCGTATCCTAAATCTAGTCCATAAAATCCAAAGTTGAACTACTGTTTCAAGTTGGTTACGCCGAAAAGTACCGAAAGCTGTTAACCAGTCCCCCTCACGTACACAAAGAAGATTTGTGCCGTTATATCTACGTTGTTGGTGTAATGCCTCATTTCCAGGATTAATCTTCATAATTACACCAATTTCGCGTAATGAGAGTCAGACGCGTCCTGCTAATCTGACTCCTTACCTTCATACGTGAGAAACTATGTTCATATTTTCCCTTATATCTTGAAAGTTCCAAGATAAGTTTACTTTCTGAGCGCTGTATCTTTGTTTATGCGGGTATCTCAACGTAAATATATCTTAGTACATAGAAGAAAGTTTTGACGTTTCTACTGAAGCGGTAAAAATAGGGTTATGTAAGTCGATATCGGTAGATGTATGAATAAAATATATAATTTTGATAAAGTCAGAAGTAATCATTGGTTTTCAGAAACATAAATTTAATATTTTCGTTACGTTTTAAGGCGGTTTATTTTAGTATAAGTTTTTGTTTTGTATCAAGGTAGTATCAAATATTTAGACATCACAATGGTATTAAGGCAAGGAAATGCTAATTAACTAAACATACATCATTCATTTTCAATTTAAAATTCCACATAAATTACATATATGTCAAACGTTCTAACATTTTATTTGATAAACATTCTACTGACGTATCTGCGCTTAAGATGTTCTTTTCATAGAATTTGCATTGCGTTACCCTCCAATTCACCTGCAAAGTGGGTGAACCATAAACTAGCGGGTACGACTTTATCCGAGCATACCCGAGGAATGTTGAAATTCTTGTTCCACTGAAGTTGGTCACATGCCTGCAGCTGACTGATCTGGGCCGACGTTACTGACGCACGACTGAAATAACCTAGTAGCGATTTCCTTCGGTCACATTGAAAAATGTTTCATGTATAATAAGTCGAAAGTCTTCAACCAGTATGACTTTGCGTTTAAGTTAAGCGAACCTGACTGTAAAAGTAAGTTACTTCATTCTGTCAAAGCTAGAATTTTTATAGTTCAAAGCCGTTCATAATAATAAGCTGTCTGCTGTTGTGTTTTCAGGTTAGACTGCCTCATAGTACGTTTAAATAAATAACAAAGTAACAAGGGTGTTAATTAATATCGTCAAATAAAACAAAACAATTCAACCTGAAACCAATACATTTATTTTACATTAGAATTACAGTGATTAATTTACAAATCTATTGAATTGTAAAAAACATTGCCACAGCAATTAAACACCAATAAATTTCATGAATAAATTTTACATCTGAACGAGTAGTCTGTATATTATTAACTAGATGTGTTATCTTCATAGCAATCTTTTTATATGTCGGGGGGTATCTGGCGCGGACAGAACACCCCTCCCGCCTCATGCATAATGAATGGGGGAGGTCAAAATAAGCAATTTGGACACAGTAGCACTGGTTTGTGGCGCACTTTAGTTTTAATATAACACATTTAACGTGCTTACTTTTGAATTATCTCCACCCAGGATGGGTTTAAGTGGAGGACTATTTGTTAGGATTTTTAATTGACTTATATAAACAAGAATTACGAAAGAATGTATTGCAAACAGTATTACGGGTTTTTGACTTTGTAGTAGGTATTGTATTTTTGTCTGAATGGAGAAAAATGCTGCTAAAAATTGATGTGATTTCGAGTACGTTGCTACTTATATTAATTGGGGAAGACCATAGTATTGGAATTAATCAAGTCACCTAGAAGGACTTCAGTTTGACCTAACGACTACCACACTAAGTGGTAGAATCAACCGGGACAAACGGCCTTGCATGCCTTCTGAAGCACGGAGACACTCGAGAAACGTCACAAATGGTCATCTATCTTTGAACTGTCTTTGCTGAACGTTGTATCTCAGTACCACAATGCTACAAGTGCCTCGAATATAATTTTTGATATCTATATATAATATTATAAAGCTGAAGAGTTTGTTTGTTTGGTTGGACGAGTTAATCTCAGGAACTACTGAACGGATTTGAAAAAATATGTTGGTACACAAAATGTTGGATAGCCCATTCATCGAGGAAGGTTATAGGCTATATAACATCACGCTACGACCAATAAGAGCCGAGCAGTGGCCAAACAAAGAATGATTAGTTTGAAGCCCGGGCAACAGCTAGTTGATTAATTAAAATTAATTCATTCACAATTTGCTTCAAAATGCTTTGCTGACTGGCTATGAAAGAAAGTTCATCATACTATTTACCAGCATATACATGACGCATGACTTCTTAGATATTGTTATTATGAGTATAATGTTATTTAGAATAGGTGCTTTATTTAGGCAGTCTCCTTTCAGGCTTAGAACTTCGTTAACCTTCTTTTAACTACTATCTCATAAGCATAAGCATTAAACCAGGTTTAAATTGACAACTTTGACACTGAAACAATGGCTTATAATAATAATAATATTCTACCTCATTCACACAGTGCCATCTAGTCCCAGAGTAAGCAATTATATTTGCTTGTGTTATGGTTACTAAACAACTGATATACTACTTAAATACATATTTTTTTTGTAAATACATACATATTATAAATAAATTACACCTAGACACAGAACAAACCTTTATGCTCATCACACAAAGATTTGTCCTGGGTGGGGATCGAACCCACGACCTCCGGCTTAGCAGTCAGGGTCACTAACCACTAGAACAACAGGCCAGTCAATGGTCCAGTTATGTCAATTTAAACCTAGTTTAATACTTAGTCCATGTTTTGTAATAAGGGGGTTTCAGGATAACAGTACTTCAGTGTAGTGGGTGCTAAGGTCGATCGATCAATGAAGCCTATGACTGACCGTTGTTTACATTCGGATACCCCTTCCTGCGTCAGAGAGCACATTACGATGTCATTGCCGGTTATCATGTAGACATTTATGGGTGATACGTATTGGATGTTTTCATATTGTTGTTTGTTTTTAGAACAGAAAATTCGTTTTTATTTTATACTGAGAATCAGCTCACACATAGCTATGAATGTTGATTGTGATCATAAGATAGTGTACCTGAACTATCACTTTCAGGTCCATTAATGAAATAGTGAACATATCTTCTTGATACCTATGTGTTCATACCGTTTCCAAACGAAATACTTTATAACTCATTTTGAATTTTGTATCAAAGTAAAAACACAAGAAACATTAATATAACATTATGAATTATTATCCAAAGAATTTAAATAATAATTTTGGTATGATGATTATGTTTACTTAAAATCATGCTAGATTTTATGTAAACGTTATGTTAGTAATTAAATGAAATCTTATTTATTCGTCTAGGTTACAAAATAGTTCTTATAAAAGTAACAAGTGTCAGCAAATTTGCCTACGACCAGTTCGCTGACAGAGTGGAGCTATGAGAAGAACTGGCAGGAAACTGACGTTACTCTTTTATATAAATCGATAGTTGCAATCTTTTAGTAAGTCATGATTTGAGTAGCGTGTAAAGTATGTTTTGTAAATGCTTTTCTCAAGTATCAAAGGTAGATCTTGTGAAAGACAATTTCGATTACACCGTAACAAAATTTCAAGCTGCAAAAATCATGTCACACAATCTTTCTAAAATATTAAGATGAGCTCTTTTATCAACCTGAAAATTCCAATGTAGATTAAGCCTGCTTCATTTTATACTAGCAAGTACAATGTTAGCAAGGCCCCTCATCTACTAAATTACTTTTATTCAAGGATCAAAACTTGTTATCAAGTTAACAAGTTTTCTAGTTGTAAGTCCTTAAAGCTTAGTTTAATCGCTTTGGCAGGCTACGGCATTGTGATGATCTATTGTAACTTGACTCACAACTACTTAGAAGTACTAAGTAGACGTCTGTTTTAGCTTTACACTGTATCAGAGAAATGGCAAGGTTTTTTTAGCTTAAACTTTATTGCACTCATACTCAAAAGTCATTATAAATAATAAAACATATTATTATATCGCTCGTTGTGGCAGAAATTAGGTGAGGCCTATATTCAGCAGTGGAGGTCATTGGGCTGATATGATGATGATGATTATATAAACATAGCATCTATCTATCACTGCCGAGTCTTATAATATTCAAATTTGGGGGGGGGAGGTCCGAATGTAGGTACAAAAATGTACAAAGAAATACTATTTTTTCCAGGGGGGGGGAAGTCCACACCGAGGACTCTAGCCTTTTATAGGGCCATGGCATCTATTTGCTAGCTATGTTTAGTGTGGACTAATATATACCTTTCTTTCCCGATCCAGAGATTGAACACGGGACTAGCGCAGCAGATGTCACACACCCGTTGCACCACTGAGGTTATAAATGTTTGTTTATTCATTCACAATGTTCTAACAATCTAACCCCATCTACGTACTAAGTTACATAACTTCATTTTAAAATGTCTATATTCCAATCTCATAATCAACGACTTACCATTTACCTGTAAGCTGAAACGAAAAAATGAGGAGGAAGCAAAAATAAAATGGTCCATAGGGAGTATAGTGGTACAGGCAAACTAGCAAAAAACTCGTTTCAACCGTAGTCGAGCTTTGTATTAAATGAAGCTAAGGTCGCCACTTTCCGCAAGTGTAAGGAATACTCGAAGGATGACAATGTTTTGTTTTAACATTGTATTAAGATAATTCTATATATTATATAATTGGTTGTTGTTTTTTCTTTGTATATACTGACTTCTTAAAAAGATCTTGAATAAATTACTAAAATATTACTTAACTGAAGTCTTTGTTTGCGATCTAGAGATAAATATTTCGATTTTAGATTAATTAATTGAAGGGAACTATCATAAAAGGAGTGAATCAGTTTCTTAAGGTTCAGCAGGCGCCCATAGCTTACGGTAATCGTTTACCACCAGGCGTGCCGTACGTCTGTTTGCCAACGTCGTGGTATAAAAAAAATAGTTTTTATTTATTTACCTAGTTTTGATTTCACAAATAAATTAATGCCACGTAAAATTTTATTCTATATATAATATACAACACTCATCTTTAGGTTAAAATTTTACACTGTGTAGTGAGTTTCTTACCCTCAACCTTTAACAGGCTTTCTTGCTTACTTAAATAATAGCTTTATAACTTTGAACTCTATTACTGCAAAGCAATCCTAAATAAACACTAATAACATTAAATTACAAGCAGAGGCGACTATACAATGTCATTTATTTAGTTTGCCTTTGTCAGATTAATACAACCTTAATAATGAAAGCGTCACAGTAGCCAAGTTATACTCTCGTCAGATTATATCCTGTATTTGGTTAACTCTCCAGCTGTTTGCAGCTGTTGAGAGTGCAAACATTCAACTGTGTATAACTTAGTTACAATACAATGTTGTGTATTGTGACGTTGAACATTCACTAGATTCGTGAGTAAAGTCGCTGTAATAATTATTCAATAAAAGCCATCATTAGTCAGCGCTGTCCAAACGTCACCAAGTCGACATTGTGATGACTAATGCGACAATGTTCCAACCATTTGCGTCGAATCTTATTGCTACTTTTTACCTGGTGTCGTCGAACCATTATTCACTCTTTTGTACCCCTGTTGCTTTGTGTTCTATTAAAATTAGTTATCAGTCAGATTGATATACCACCACTTTGTTTACATACAGTCTATTTAGACTCGATAGACAATAAATAGGTACATAGAAAAGATTTTAAAACAATTATTTTAATTAGTTCCATTTTATATACTTTCAACATCGTCATATTAGCCCAATGACGTCCACTGCTGAACATAAGCCTTACTTAATTTCCGCCACATGGAGCTTTAACTTTCATCATGTCAAATATGATTCGAAATAAATTCTATAATAAACTCACAAAAATGAAAAAATAATCCTAAAAAAACTGTTTGGTAAACTTAATAAATTCATGTGTAAATTTAACCAGGCGAGTAGGTATTACGAATATAATTTTAGTAAGCTACGGGTTAATTAATTCATTATGTTTGCAACATTTTAGCGGTTATTTCTGTATGTAGTGTAAAATTAATGGTTTGGTAATGTTCTACGTTTGTGTTACATGACATATTGACTTGATAGAACTGGCCATTCCGTAATAATCGATGGTGTATGAGTATTGCATGAGTATTAAATGTATAAGCATCTTTATTAATATTAAATTTATCTCTTTGTTATGATGTAGGAACAATCGATTGACTAGTGCTGTTGCTACACCCTGCTAAAATACAGTACCTAAATAAAACTATTAGGGTAGTGTTGTGTTTGCGAGTGAATTATGATTTGCTTCTTAAAAATATTGGTACTTTTTTAAAAAATGTTTAAATCCTGTACACATTGCATTTGTGTCCAACTTTGGTAGGCAATAGACAATATCTTTTCAACTCCCCCATTTACTTTGTAGGCTAGGCATTCTCTGGAACTCACAGTTCGTCGCAGTTAATCATGACTTACAGGAGTTGCACTGGTAGGTGTGAGGGCGGGACTCTCCCATAGGAGTAGTGTTGATATTATATATTAAACTCTCAGCCTATTTAAATGATGTCCGTCAAATAGGCTGCTATTTGCAAATACAGAAAATAACATAAGTAAATACTAAAACTTTGTCTATCTTATAAATATAGTGCCGAAACGAATTTAGTAACCTGCTTATGTACAGTAGTGTAGTTTTTGCCAATTGAAGTATTAAACAAGAACTGGTACTAAACAAATAAAGTACGTATGAAACTGCTTGCCATGCCTTTGAAAGTTGTTTAATCCAAACTAGGCTTTAAAGTCTGGAGAAGTTCGAATTTAACGTGCTGAGTCTTACATTAAATAATCCCATTCTGTCTATGTAGAATTTCTACTGTTTGGGCTGAGTATTTACACAATGCTAAGTTGAGAATTTCTGAGGGTTACGAACGCTACATGTATTTATTTAATAAATGGCTGACGGTCAAACCTTTGCTAAAGACATAATACACACACAAGCAAAATGACATATTATTAAGTACCACAAGTCATAGTCTCTTCTAATAATTTCAGAATTGCTAACTTCCACACAGTATTATCAGCATCATCACAAGAAGTCCACTGCTGAACATAGGCCTCTCCAAGAGATTGCCAATAGGGCTGGTTGCATGCGGCCTGCATCCAGCGTGATCCTGCATTTGCTATATCAAGTCTTGCAGCGTGGGTGGCCCCTCACCAGATGGACCGACGACCTAATAAAGGATACGGGTGGCGTCACGAAATCGCTCGCTATGGTGGAAATTAGGTGAGGCCTAAGTCCAACAGTTGACGTCATTGAGCTGATATGATGATGATGATCCAAGTCTTAACATTTGTAGGTATAATATTACAACTTACATTAACCTCAGCGGAAACATTAAAAAGGGAGATAAGTATTATATGGTACAAAAATAAGGTCCTCCAAATTTCATTATTTGGTCTGTAGATTTTCGATGAATTTTCTGCGGACAATAAAATTTTGATCAAAAAGAAAAAGAAACCTGGTTACACGGACTGCGACAGAGGAATTACAAATTCATTAAAAAAGTTTCAGCGGATTTGGTCAGAACCCTTTTTTCCTGTGTACAATAGAGGCAATTGGAGTAGGATTTTTATACCCTTGCAGTAACTGTACATTTATAAAGGTTGTCGTGAAAATAATCGTTTTCTCTTTAACTTCTTCGTAATATTCTACTTACAAGTATTTTTAAGGGTAAAACAAGCTGGAGATATGGATGGAATAAACAATGTTTATCTAATTAGAGGAAATCGTCTTTGAGAACAAGATTATTATTTTCTACAAATACATCAGTGGCTGTATTTCCTTGAATAAATAAGTACGTAGATGAATAAAATATTTCTTTTGATAACTTTAATAAAGAAAACATCTATTTTTATTAGATCTGTTTAAGACAGTACAAAATTAACGGACTTTCACCTTCACCCGCACTAACCGCAGAAAAGCTCTGTCGAGATATAAGTATTCCATGTGTTAATATAGGAGATAGAACCTGTCTACATATTATGTGTTATATGTTTTCTTCTTCAGAATCTAATATTTTTAGTTACTTTTATGATGCCATCATAATATGTTGGCCCAACAATAATACCTGCAAATCATTCAGATTTCAACCTACCTATATTCTATACTAATATTATAAAGCTGAAGAGTTTGTTTGTATAGTTAAACGACAAGATCTCAGGAACTACTAACGGGTCCGATTTGAAAAAAAATATCTAGAGCTTTTACTAACAATATATTTGAAATCTTTTCCAAAATAATGTCTTTAAAAGTTACATAA
This sequence comes from Laspeyria flexula, assembly GCA_905147015.1. Lineage (NCBI taxonomy): Eukaryota > Metazoa > Arthropoda > Insecta > Lepidoptera > Erebidae > Laspeyria > Laspeyria flexula. The sequence continues at coordinate 9,568,216 of LR989956.1, read as the reverse complement.
AAGCTATAAGATTACTAAGCAGATAGTTTAAGTTTTTACAAGCGTAAAATGTTTATCGTAAGGCCCCCAGCCTAGTTTCTTGCTAGTGTGTTCGAAAGATAAAGAACTCGTTTGCAAAATTTTTAGTATCTGATTTTCTGTAGTGAGAAAAGTAACCCTACCAACTTACAACGATAACATGTGTATATGTTACAGTCAAAGCTCTTATGCAGTTAAAAGTAGTTTCGACTGGCTATATCAGTCAAAATTCTTAAGAAAGTAAGGAGGTCGGAAACTAACTATTTAGGTTAACTAACAACCAGTTTTGAAAACTCATTTAGTACCGACCTCATTACTTTTAAGAGTTTTTACTGATATAGCCAGTTAAAACAGATTTTGACTGGTTAAGAGTTTTGACTGTAACATATTATTATATAATTATCTATACATATAAATAAAATTGAAGTGTCTCTAATATCAAAATAACAGCTTTTTAGAGAAGGCATAATATGCTTTTTCTATAAACTATTTTTAACAAAAAAATATTAAAACGACTTCAAATCAGTACTAAAAAGCGAAAAATAAACTGAATTAGATATTTAATACCAAGCTAAAAAATACCTACCTACCTGTTTAAAGTATAATACCCTATTACTAATCTGTTTGAAGTCGGTGCCAAGCCTAAAGAGTTTGTTAAGCTACGTACTACTTAGTACGTCCGGATCCATCTGTTACCGCTCGCTACTTCACACCACCTCGCACTTGCGTGTGATCGTACCTAGTGGACGGCTCAAACTGAGTGATACAAACTCATTAGGCTGGCACCGACTTCAAACAGATTAGTAATAGGGTATTATACTTTAAACAGGTAGGTAGGTATTTTTTAGCTTGGTATTAAATATCTAATTCAGTTTATTTTTCGCTTTTTAGTACTGATTTGAAGTCGTTTTAATATTTTTTTGTTAAAAATAGTTTATTTTTCCATTTTTAGTGTACTTTTTATCTAGCAGATTTAATTATACTGACTGGCAAACTAAGACGGAAAACCGAAATAAAGAATCTTCGATAGAAGGGAACGTCTATTTAAATATTCTAACCACACAACCTGATTGTGGAATAGAGGAATCTCAAAACTCTTAGCTTTTTATAACATAACATAGCATCACGCCTTTTTTCCCGAAGGTGTAGGCGGAGGTGTTTCACACCCACATTTCGCCAGCTATGTTTGGTCCCATGAAATAGGGGGCGAGCCTATTGTCATCAACCGGGAACATTTGTTTACCAAACTCCGGGAAAATCTTAATACTGGAATTTCATGATAGAAAAACCCAATACCATTTTCACCCGACCCGGGAATCGAACCCGGGACCTCTTGCACAGCAGTCGTATACACTTCCCGCTGCGCCACCGAGGCAGTCAACATTGTTTTATAGCTTTTTTTATATCTTTTTATATCTTTTATTTTTCCTATAAAATGCGACAGGTAACAAGTATAGGTATACAATGCAGGTTAGATACTATATCGAAAACTTAAAATATCATCTAAGAATTCCTTTGAATTATACAACTTTATCTTCGATCAAGAGCTCTCACCTCAGACACTTGAAATAACACAACTTAAGGTTTATACATGGATGTGATATTTAAAGAAATCATCTTCTTACTCCCAAACATTAAGAAGTTTCCCTTCCAGTGACAGCTCACCTAAATAACCTACAAGAATACAACTATAGGTTTATAAGTACCTATAATGTTGAAAGAATCATCCTCCAACTCCTAAAAGTTAAGGAGTTATACCTTCCAGTGACAGCTCACCTGAATAACCTACAAGAATACAACTATAGGTTTATAAGTACCTATAATGTCGAAAGAATTATCCTCCAACTCCTAATAGTTAAGGAGTTATACCTTCCAGTATCAGCTCACCTAAATAACCTACAAGAATACAACTATTGGTTTATAAGAACCTATAAAGTCGAAAGAATTATCCTCCAACTCCTAACAGTTAAGGAGTTATACCTTCCATCATCAGCTCATCAACATGAGATGATGACTATCAGACGTAAATACTTGTATGACTTTAGATAATAGATATTGAGTATTAATATTAGATAATAGAAACTTAAAATATCATCTAAGTAACAACTCTTTTGGACTATGCAACTTTACCTTCCATCAAGAGCCCCCGCCTCAGTCACTTGAAAGAATACAACTTACAGTTTACACATGGATGTGATATTTAAGGAAATAATCTTCTTACTCCTAACCGTTAAGGAGTTTACCTTCCAGTGACTGCTCACCTGAATACCCTACAAGAGTACAACTATCGGTTTATATGTACCTATAATGTTGAAAGAATTATCCTCCAACTCCTAACAGTTAAGAAGTTATGCCTTCCATCATCAGCTCATCAACATGAGATGATGATTATCAGACGTAAATACTTAAATAACTTCAGAAAATAGATGAAACAGGTAACATGTGCCTATAAAATTTGAGGGTTGCCCTCGATTTCCCTGAGATTCCATCATCAGAACTTAACGTGGTGAATAGGGGACCAATTCGGAAGTATACCCTTTCGAACAAAAAAAGAATTTTTCAAATCGGTTCAGGCATCTCCGAGAAATCGATGAACATACATAAAAAAAAAAAAAAATACATACAGTCGAACATATAACCTCCTCCTTTTTTGAAGTCGTTTAAAAAAGCATGAAATTATGAAAGAATGTAAGTTACTATAACAAAACCTCATTTTTTAAATTTGTATCTGTCTGTCTGTTTGTTTGACGTAAACTCTAAAACGACTGAACTGATTTCAATAGGACTTTTACTGGCAAAGAGCTAATGTCACAAGGAGTAAGTTACTTCTTTGATTTGGGAAAAATATTAAGGTTAAGTGAATGCAAGATTAGTTTATGTAAGCTTCTGATGACGGCTGTTCCTTGCTTGGTTGTCAATAAAAATAAACTTAAGTACTTTTCTTAGTTCATGATTGAACAGTAACTGACCCGTGAGTTGTTTAGCTGTGACGTAATAAAATAGCGATATAGTTGAATTGAACCTTATAACTACGAATAAAGAGTACCTATTTATATATTTTTTTGGCTAACCTCTAAATAATAAACGATATTGTTTTATGAAGTGAGTATTCTTTCATACTTCAAAGCATTTTGTCACGTGCCATCGCGTGAATCGGCAAATTCAATATCAAAGTTTATTTCAACTTCATTCTCTCATGGGGATAGACCTGTCGTAGAAATATAAGCTAAGAGAATTCTTTATTGATGCAATTTTATAGGAAAATCGAGAATATCGATTGAATTCAATGGATATATCTAGATGGAACAGAGGACTGATTTTTATAAATATATAAAATACATAAATCTATATAAAAAATAATCAATATAAGTATGTATATAAAATTAAATTGAAATTGTTGGTCTTAAAAAACTCGAGAACGGCTGAACAGATTTAGCAAGTATTGGGTTTTCAATATTTGTAGACATTAAATTAAAATGACGTAAAAGGTAAGAAAATATAAAGTAATTCCAAGGAAAGTATGTAGTTAAAACAACAACTTTATTTCCAAAAAACTGGCCAAGTGCGTGTCGGGCCACTAATGGGGTAGACGAAAAAAAAAAATATTCATCCCCACTTCACATGTATGGGAGCTACAAAAAAAAAAAATACTTTCCAAAATTTCATTTTACCACTTTGTTGACGTAATTGATATACACACTCCTACAAAATTACAGCTTTCTAGTACTAACGGTCTCTTAGCAAAACTTCGGACAGACAGACAGATTTAACGAAACTATAAGGGTTCCTAGTCAGAACTACGGAACCCTAAAAAGGAACTATCAATGACATATCAATATGAAATTAAAAAGAATACACTATTACACAGCCAGTCAAAAAAAAAAATTGAAAATTGAAAACAAAAATTAAAATAGTTTTGACATGATCTAGTTCCGATACTCAACATTTGAAGAATAAATAATTCATAAATTAATATTTAGTATAAAAATAACTTAAAAATATTGACTGTAAATTGTAAAATATGGCGGTACGAAGTTCACCGGGTCAGTTATTTATAAATTAAGAAGAATTACTAAATGTGTTAGTAAGCGTATAACTCGCGAACGGATGGACTACCCGACGAATTTTCTTGGGATTGTTTTTACGCTACTTATTATCTTTTCGTCGGGGATTTAAAATAAAGTTATTTAAACCTTTTTATATGTTACGTTTCTTATTTTGTATAGATGTTATCGTCGTGGGTTTTTTCAAAATTTTTAATTTTGCTTTTTATTTTAAATATTTTCAAAGAGCGCCTTATCTTACTAACTGTAAGTAACTCGTATAAAATTTTAAGAACCTTGACAGATAAATAAAAGTTTTATACTAAGTTATAGAACAAACACTTTTTTTTTTTAATTTGCTGTTGCAGTAAGTCTTATAACTTGATTTTATCATTTTAATTTTCTTATTTTAAACTTTTTAAGAAGCACCTTATCTTACCATGTAAGCTCTAGAATGAATGGAATTTGCATGGAGCTTCGACTATATTATATATATTTTAATTTTTTGTTGACTTCTGTGCTCATCCGTCGCACAAAAGTCGCCGGAGCCCCGCTTCGCGGGGCTCCTACTTCTGGGTGGTTTAAAAAAAAAATAACCCTAACCTAACCAGTCCGATTCGGATTGCTCTGAATCGGGGGTGTTAAGTTTAGCTATCGCACATTGATTGCCGTAGCCGGACTGCTTTCGGCGTTAGCGCAGATTTCCACCTATAATAGCTTGTATCTCGAAAACGGTGCGTGCTATCGCAAAAATGATGAAAATTTGGTTACACCCCGAGCACGGGATACCTATAAGATAGAATAAATAAGGTAGGTAGGTGTTTATATAACGTCAGCCTGGAATAAACTCTCACTCTTACTAATTTTTTTTAGGCTTATCATTGTATACCTCAGTACTAATATTCAGTGATATAACAACACGAGATCGGTTTTCGGATTTTTTCCTTTACTTGTGCAACTTGTTATTGCTTCTGGCCAAATTTCATGATTCTAGGTCAACGGTAAGTTCCCTATAGATTATGATCGTCAAGATAAATGGAGCATAAACAGCTGTATCTTTTGATTGCGTTAACTTAGAATTTTGATTTTTATTTTACGCCGAGGTTTTGCAGACCCAAGTATATGATATTAATTTCAGCTTTATACCTCTATGCGTTCTTGAGAAAAATATTCTAGACAGACGGACAGACAGACAGACAGACAGATATACAACGGAGTGATCCTATAAGGGTTCCGTTTTTTTTTTTGAGGTACAGAACCCTAAAATTGCATAAACGGTCACCCATCTATGAACTGACCTTATCCGAAGTTGCTTAACCTCATGAGTGTAATCAATATCTCAGTACTACAATGCTACGTGTCCCTATACAGTAACAGGTCTAATTATTTTACAGATAACTGTAAATATAAGTTTGCTTAGTCTATTGCAGCGCCCCCTGGCGAAAAAATACAATATTGTGTATCCAATAGTCATCCTCGATAAATCACAAATACATTACAGAAAACCGTATCGAAATCGCTTTAATCGTTTCAAAGATAGGAGGGCACAAAGGTTTCAACGAAATCAACATAGGTTTGCCTAGTCTATACAGCGCCCCCTGGCAAAAAAATACAAAATCTTGAATCCAAAAACAATCCTCGATAAATCACAAATACATTACAGAAAACCGTATCGAAATCAGTCTAATCATTTTAAAGATAGGAAGGCACAAAGGATTCAACGAAATCAGTGTATTGTAGCGCCCCCTGGCGAGCTATTAACATAACACCTATATAATAACCTGTCCCCAAGAGCCGCACACACTTTACAGAAAACCGCATCTAAATCGGTCAAACCGTTTCCGTGATATAAGGCATTATGTTGGAACACACAAACACACAGCCTCTCACCCCAAACGCATATACCGTCTCCGTTCCGTCGTGGGTAAAAAAATAATCATTGAAGTCTGGAAAAGTTTCTTATGAGGCGAAAAATTTTACCCCCAGCTAATAAAAAAATTAATTCTTGAATTCATATACCATTTCACAATTACTAACGTCATTCTGCTGGTAAGTACATGACCCTTCAGATTCAAGCTAACTCTTCAAAGTGGAAATGTGAACCAAATCTAACGTGTATTAAGTGAAGTAGAACTAAAGTGACGGGTGGTCTGCTCATTCATTTCACACAACATAAGAGGCAATTTCCTCGGTCAAGTTTTACGACTTGTGCGTATAATAAGCGACTGATACATTCTTCATAATATTGTGTTATGGTGGGTAACAAAGGGGTGTGACACCCGTCGATGCAATTTTCTCATATTGCCTGTCATAAGCTGTATACATATCGCACGTGCATGAAATGTACGTTCTACGTTCTTTGTGAGAAGGTCTGATGAAGAGAACAATAGAAAATAAAATAGCGTCAGGACTTTAATCCCGATGGGGTAGGAAGAGGAACATCATACTTTTATTTTGCCAGCTGTGCTAAATTCTGTATTATAGGGTCGAGCTTATTGCTATTAACCGCGTACCTATATTTCTAGATTCCAGGTTGATAATAAGAATTTCAAGTTCCTCATTATCATATCAACCGTAAGACGTCCACTGTTGGACATAGGCTCCCCAAAAGATTTCTTATAAGACTGTTTGTATGCGGCTTGCGTTCAGTGCAATCCTGCGGTTCAGATCAGGTCATATAATATAACTAAATATTTATATTTCATCATCATATTAATATCAGCCAAATGACGTCCACTGCTGGACAAAAGCCTCTCCTAATTTCCGCCACTGCGAGCAAATCATAATTATGTCAAGTAAATATAATGTTATTTGTCTCTCGGATCAGTTTTAAATAATAATACAAAAATCCAATACCGTTTTTGTCAGACCTAGGCAATAAATCTAGAATATTTTGGGTAGCAGGTGTAAACAGTCTAGCTGCGCCATCTGTAAAAACAACTAGATACTGCGTCTCCTTGACAATCGAGCTACCAATTTACTTAAATTATGTCATCTTTCACCTCCGGCAGTAAAAAAATTTTTCCTACAGTATCTTATTATTTTTGCATCTATTATTTTTTATTACACTTTATTATGTTTAATTTAGTAGTAACTGTCGCCCATAGGGACCTTAATGTTAGCCCCAATATATCCACTCTCGATTGAATACTCAGTGCAATCAGTCTTGCTATGATGAAGATCAGTTCTAAACGATATAGATTAATTATTGTACGTAGTATTGTGTACTTTCGATATAGGAAATTTGGCTCATAAGCTTTTCATATTCAATGTCCAACCCATTAATGTCTCTCTGCTGGGCTTGGGTCTCCTCTATCTAGAGAGCTAAGAGGGTTTTTAGGCCATAATCCACTCACGCTGGCCTAGTGCGGGTTGGTGGATCAGATACACTTAGAATTTCTTCTAGGGTATGTTGGTTTCCTCACGATGTTTTCCTTCACCGTTAGCATCTGCTGTGCAAGTGATTGATGTGATTTACCACATGACTTGTACATATAAATTCCACAAAGTGAAATCCACATTGGTACTGCTGGTCGGAATCGAACTTGGACCGCGTGTTTAGCACGCCGGTCTCTTATCCATTCAGCCACCATCGCACTATAATAAGCTTTTAGCACACCGTATATATGTATAACATAATGCATATCAATAATTTTTCTGGTATCTGTAGAATATGCTTACACTGGAAGCAGCAAATAAAATTGGTGAATAAACTAAACGACTGATGTGATCATGCCTTTAGTATCAAGTGCGTGGGTGACTGCGGTTATAATAAACAGGCATATAGAGCAATTCATTTAATTTTAAGAGCTTAGTAATGGAATAGTCAAGCAACCACAATTCTCTAGTGCGTACTAGAAACTGCGATGGAACTTTTAGTCAAAGTTGTAATTCGCACAATTTGAAACTTAATAATGATACAATTAAAGATAAAGACGAAGTTACATTAATTAGTTAAGTAGCGTCCCATCTATTAAAGTTGGTTGTAGTTAGAGAGAGTTATGCAGCGTCAGTTACAAAGAATAGGAACCTTAATGTGAACTTTAGGAGCTGATTAAGCCTTTTGTGAATCTACTCGGGTTGGAGCCAGTAATTTGTACGTCTTAGCCTTCGCGAGAATAAACAGAACCTTTACTCTTTTAAAACTCGTTTTTCTTACTTATTTTTTCACTCACTGTCTGAAAAGGGTAAGAAAGAGTGCAATTAGAACGGTTAATGTTACATGTAATAAACAATTTACTTTGTTTTGTTCAAACAAGAAGAAGAGCAAGCCAGAACAAGAATCTAATTTTAATTAAAAGATTTTAGAAATTGAGCAAATTTATTTTTTTATTTTAACTGCCACTAAAATTTTTCAGTATTAAAAAAGTGTTGTCATTAGAATCGTACACAGACAAGAACACTGCAAAAAAAGGAAAATTCCAAATAAACCCTATATCAATTCGTCCGGCTAGCATGGTATAGTAGGCTAAATTCCCTCCACATTCTTTGGACGAGACCCGTGCCCAGCAGTGGGACGTTTATGGGTTGAAATGATGATGATTGTCAGCGGATGGTAAATAAAAACACATATTTACATGTACTTCTTTATGCTGTATGTACGATTAATGCACTGGGAAAGAAGTAGCGTAATTGTAGGAATAAGGTTGTCAACTGATATCTAGATATCTATACAAACGGAATAAATAATGGTCCATTTTTCCAGCGAGTATAGCTTTTTAGTTCATTGTGCAATGTCATAGTCATGTATCAAAAATATCCGATTAACTTTAAAATTATTCTGGAATTTATCATGAATGCAAAGCCGGTAATCCGGAATATGGCTGCAAAATTGTATTCGAGTTTGCGAGTCAAAATCGATACATAGAGATCGTACAAGTTACTGAATAAATGATATGTTTTATAAGAATTATTTGGTGATGAATGAGTTAAAATACAATGTGCCACTACTAATTGCTACCCCATGGCTTGGCAGTACCACATAATAGGATTCTGTCGATGATGATTACATTTCAGTCAAATCGAAAAATAAAGAAGTCTTATTAATACTCTTTCGTCTTCATTTGTTTATTCAATAACAATTATATATAATTCATATAAACAATATATAATTCAATAACAAATTCGAAAAACAACAAATTTGCTTTAAACATGCAAGTATCATATAAAATGATTAGTATCTCATCAAGTCTATACACAATAGATACAGTATTTTGTAACTGCAAACCTTCCTTAGTGTGCTAGCTATTTAGTCCAAAAATTATGTTTAGATAGGTGAAGTTCAGAAGTTTTATTGAATGTGTTTGTGTTAAAAAATCTCATCCGTCAAATAAAATTAATAATAATTTATGCAAAACATGTTTGCACTGATGAAATTTTTTTACCTTGCAATTATTTAACATTTTTGAATCTATAAAAATTATAATAACCTCAAAAAATTACAGGCGTTTTTATTTTAACAATTTTAATGAAACTCTCTCCTCATATTCTCTGAACAACATTCGACGAAAAACAACATGGGTTATAACCGTTTTTTAATACTTCAGTCAAGTTCCAGTCTGTGTAAATGTATACTGCTTTAATTACTGAAAACCGCTGGGTTTCGTATTCGTTATATTCACATCAATGTATTTTTTATCTCAAAATATTATTACGAACGTGTCACGTACTTTTTACTGTAGGTAAGAGTGCATTCAAAAAGAATTGCTTGATGATTGATGAGTAGTACTGGACGCTCATCAAATATTTTAATTAATTATATTACTGTGTAATGTATGTAGTTTTATTTTAATTTTAAACAGAGTTACTGTAAATAGGTAGGTATATCGTTTGAAATAAAAAAAATAAAAATATTTTAAAGTTTAAAAAACTTATATTATTCTCTACATGTATTTTAAACATATTGAAACATATAACATATAATGTACTAGAAATTTAATGATACATAGATTGGCACTAAAGGCACAAAATCTGATACGATTCAATATAAATTAATTATACTGCCATATACAGAGTAAGAACCATTTCTAATAGGACATATCATTGTCATTTCACATCAATTGATATTGAATGGAATGACATGACATCACTTAATATAATTGGAATGAGAATGACATGTTGTGAATTCAATTATATTTAGCACCTGTTTCACCACTGGCAAATAAGTGCTAGATAGCCTATATGAAACTTTATCATCATCAGTAACCCATTAAGTTCCACTGCTGGGCTCGGGTCTCCTCCCCTCTAACTAGAGAGCTGAGAGGGTTTAGGCTCATAGATTTTCTTCTAGAGTATATAGGTCCTGAAGGAAAACAGGGTGAGGAAACCTATATACTCTAGAAGAAAATCTAGAAGAAAACGGTGAACCGTTAGCAGATGGTAAGTCACTTGCCTAGTACATATAAATTCCACAAAGTGGAATCCACATTGGTACTGCCGGTCGGGATCAAACTCGGACCGCATGATTTACACGCGCGCCGGTCCGTTATCGATTCAGTCACCATCGCTTCTTATGAAAATTACTTGACAGATTTTTGACATATTTTTCTTGTAAAATCTGTCAAATCAATCTGTCTTTTCCAAACAAAATATAGTGTCTGATGTTCATTACCAATACCTTTTAGTCCTCACTTGTCTGAGTGCATTGGTCAAACATGTAACATGTTAGCCATGTTGCCAGTAACGCATTCTCGCTGTTTTCGGTTAATTAGAAGCGTGTTAGACAAAACTGGCTCAATTCACAAACTACTGGCAGGTTGCTATCCAGTTACCTAATCAGTGCAACACAAGCTGTACGAAGATACTTGCTTAGATAGTTACCTTCATTTGTTTTTTCTTTGTTTACCGTCGCGATCATTTCATAATTATCGTGAGGCGAGTGTGAAAAGGCAGTTTCTTTCATCCTCGTAGTAAAGCACCACTCGGCAACGAATACGCGAATACCTTTTTGTTATACCTTTTTGCGGAGAACTAGAGCAGGCTTTTTTGTCTCTTTTTAATTTCCTTTATGAGCTCACAATTGCCTTCATAATGGTATCGTACCTTTCATTAAGACTCATTTGAGTTTCTGAATGGTGGTCTCGCCTCATAATGGGTGGAAACGTTAGATGTTGTACCCTTAAGCCTTTGTGTACACATTATAACGTTCACTAGCTCTTTTCACGGGTCATTCGTGTTTGTGCGCTGCTTTCTATGGGGCTTTATTAATAAGCAAGGTAATAGTCATTACGTGGCTTACCCCATGTTTCTATTCAATTTTCGGTGGATGTTTCTGTGCTTGCGTGTATTCATATTTGTAACACATTTTCTTTTCACAAATATTATATAATTGCACGTTAAATATTTTAAAGTTTTTATTAAGATAAGTATTGTTTACTACTATCAGTAGCACTTACTATATAAATATATTATGTTAGTATAGTATATATATACTCTAAAAATGATATGATAAAGTTTAAATTAATGTTAACTTATTTTAGGTAGTCATTAACGTCCAAAATTTTGTGTCGTAGAGTTTATTGGTAACTTCGAAATTATTTTATATAAATGTTTCCAGCAAAAAATAATTTGAAAAGTGCTCGTTAAAAATTCTTCGCAGTAGGTTCAGTGGGAGTGAGTATTGATAAAACATTCTACGAACTCGTTTTGACTATTATTAGGGTAAATATTTTACCAGTAGCTACATGTTTGGCTCGTTAATTTAAAGAAAAAGAGAAGAATTAAAAATAAAAGTGGAAAATTTTTATAAATATTATTATTGCTTGTCGTACTTTTGCTCAGTAGAGATAAACCCCTTGCAAAGAAAAAAATACTTTTAAATAAGTATAAACTCTTCATCAGATCGATTGGTCAAGTAGGTACCAAACTAATGTTAGCTCATAATGTAAGAACTTCGTATGTTTCAACGTTTGTTAGTGCGTTTTATGACAGAGTATGTACGGCCAGCTTCAACTCGTATTTGTAACTTCGGGATTCGGGATTAATGCTTTCTTTTATCAAATGCACTAGTGTAATCCAAAATTCGAACTTGTTTAATATCGTCTGTGAAGAAAATTATTTGAACAAAGCTTTAATAGGTACATCAAATTGACAGAATCCTAATTTTTATAATTGGAATTTTCGCAAACAATTCCTTTAGCCTAAGAAATACGTAATACTTATAAATATATTTATATATACTGACCAAGATGTCTTAAGATATTCTAAACGACAGAAATATCTGCTTAAAATTTTTCAGACTTGTAAGTGTAAACTTAGAACAGGTTTCAAAGTTAATGGAGCCTGCATCACCATCATTAATGTCTGTACTCCGATTAAATAAAGCAAAGAGCCAGCCAAGCTGTTTATGCTCTATTGAGACCTCTGTACTTAATAGTAACGACGTGCTCCAAGACTGCCTCTTACGAGGTATTTAACTAATAGTTCTTGTATTGTTCTGTTTGCCTGGTACTTATAACAAGTAATCATAACTATGTTGTTGTACTGTTATTTGTTATTTAATTATAGAATTTCTTCTGCTGGGTGTATTTTGTGATCGTTAATAGTATGTGTGTAAAATCAGTGACACAGGGCTTGTTCTCTAGTGGCCGATTTCAATAATCTATCTATATATGGATTTGGCTACTAAAGTTAGAATTTTGACACATTTTGTATGGAGCTTATGTCAAAATTCTATATTTAGTAGCCAAATCCATAGATATATAGGCCGTAAGATAGACGTTGTCTTAAAAAAAAGTTATGGATGCCATAGAACACACGATAATTATATCAGTATTTTAAGATGCTATTTGCTATCCTGTTGTCGTCTTAACTATCGATCTAGCTTATATTATTAAACGAGAAACTTGTATGTCTAAAAATAAAAATAAATAATAAGTTTTAGAATGTGAAAACAAAGCCTTTTCATTTCAAACTTTTTTTAACCGCACATGTTTTAATAGTTTCATTTTAAAATTTCAACTCCCCATTTTGCCGCTTCCTTGATTTTTTTTTAAATCTTATTAGTGTTGAATTATCATGTCGATAGGATAAGTAGATTTCAAGATATAACACTGTGACAGGCGGACAGACCGAGACCATAAGGGTTCCGTTTGTACTTGTTTTGGTACGGAACCTTAACATTAAATATACTAGAAATGTAACCGCTGGTATTTCAAAAACATCTCTATTTTCAAATTTATTGACCAACGCTTTTTTCTTCACTGAATAAAAATGTCTAAACGCTGTGGTAGCAACATCTCCTTGCAAGCAGTAGCACTTTCGCTGGTGTACGCCAAGGGAGTTCAGTTATAAAGATATTATCCATTTGTTTTCCTAATAAAAAGTTGGTTTAAATAATTTTATGAGTTAATTCAGCGCCAATCTTCTACGTTTTTAGGGTTTCGGAGCCAAAACGGCAAAAACGGATGACGAACTTAAAAACTGAATGAAATTTGAACAATAGGTGTCTCGTCTAGGTTTGGAAGTTAAATAATAAACGCGCTCAGATTCAGATTCATTTATTGCATAACTGTGAGTACAAATTGATCTTATATATAAAATATGAATTCCGGTCCCAACAGTCTATCCATATCGGACATGCAAATGTAAGAAAAATATGAAAAAATATTAAAAGAAAACATTTGGAACATGTACTTAATATCTAACATACACATCATTGCTTACCAAAATACTCATTTAAACTATAGAAAACATTTTGAATTAACCATTTCTTTAAAGTTGTTTTAAATTTATTTCCATTACATTCTTTGATAAATGTTGGTAAGTTGTTGAATACATGAATGATGATGACAAAAGAACGTAAGCGCTAAGAAGATACGCCCTTTTGCTGCGGAATCCTACATTGAGCATGCTTCGATATGCTCAATGTAGGTTTTTTAAAATTGAAATACAAAGTTATTTTAAATTGAAGTGTTTGTTAACATTGCGGTGCTCATAATAAGTATGTAAGTTCATGTGACGTGAACCGGTAAATATTATGTTATTCTCTAACATCACCGCATTAGTGCGCTCCACAATTTAAATGTAAACATTGTAGTAAAATTTGATAAACGAATATTATGAACGAAGCTAAAATATTTTTTTGTAACTAAATAAGTTCCGCTGATGTTAAAAAGTATGTTTATAAATATAACACAAACACATTGTTTTATGTGACACTTTTTAAAATGGATTTTGATTGGATGAATTAACATTTAGTCACTCGGAGTTATACGAGACAGTAGGAAAATTGCTATAATGACAGTAAACATAATTTTCAGGTAGGCTAGCTCATCTGCCTCCCCTAGACAAGTGGCAATTCTATTCGAAATATTTAAGCGTCGTTCAAAATATTTGAGCACATCCCTGATATAAGCTATGGACATGTCACGTGATCAATGTACGAATTTGACATTTCGATAGAATAGATAGATTGAATCGATTGCCACTTGTCTAGAGGGGAAGCTTTTCACTTTATGCAATAAATATAATAGAGTTATGTCATTATCTGCAGTCTTCTCTTTAGTAGAAGTAGGTTTTACTTTTTCAGTCGGCCATTATAATTTTAGTAAAAAAATTCACTGGATTCTACCTCGCTTATTATATTTTGTTTCATGCAAACTTATGACTCGCACTTTAATGAATATGCTGAGCTGCAAAACTTTTTTCTTCTGGAGCACAAAAATAAGGTAATTATATTACAAAGCTAGCTCCCATTCCGAGGACATTAGTGTTAATGTTTGCACCGAAACTTTGTTACGTGAAAAATAACAACTAATACATTAGAATGGCTATAAAGCCACAAACGACTTGAAGTTGGAAAAGTTACTTTTAATATTTCGTAATAATGATAGCAAAGTCTGTGAGGCTTTTATTACTTTAAAAATAAAAGTCACCTTTGTGTTATTAATCTTTTTGCACACGTGATACAATCGGGAGCGGTGGGTAAGATGTATGTATGTACATTTTTGTGTTGAGGGTTCGAACTGTTTGTTTATTGATGAAACGTCATGTTTGTGATATCACAAACATGACGTTTCATCGTTTCAAATTGACATATGTCAATTTAGGAACTTAGAGAGCGACAAAACATTGATGGCTAGATATGCTATGCATATGGAAATCTGCTATAAGTACTGTTTATTTTATTTTCCTGTGAAAGAATTTTGAAAGACGAGTAGAGTAGTAATTTTCTCGAAGAGATTTATTTTTGAGTTTTTCAATTTACAATCACAAATAATTAAGTTTGCTTTTATGAGTATTTAAAAAACGAGCCATTCTAAAGAAGCCATTAATTTAGTTAAGTCTATGGAGTATTTCTCATTTTGTTCAAATCTCAAGGTCAGACAGGGTTTTACACGCACGGCAGGGGCCTGTTTGAGTTGCTTCAAGCATGTTGCATAATTGGACGGAAATGGGATAGCTCTGTTCTACTCGCATACAGTACATGTTCATGATGTGATGTAATTAAAGTAAATCATACATCTATGTATTTTCAATATGCAACTCTAATCTATGAACAGTATGAATTATTTTAAATTAAGATAGTTTTAAAATATTTAAAACAAAAACCAAGCAAATTAAAAAAAATATCTAACCACAATAAAAATATAAAAAACATTATATTGAATTAGAGCTGGTTATTTTGAAAAAATGTTATATTTATTATTAATATTATGTAAAATGAAAACACACACAACCTTTTAAAAAAAATACCTTTTTTTTAAAGTTCAATAGAAACTATTTGTTTATTTGGTTAATAGCCCTTTTATAAATGAACCATAATAAAGTTTAAACAAAACAATTAACTGAATTATGGTCGATTTGCGACCTCTGGACGATCTCTAGTATTCACAAATTTAGTATACTTAGGTACCAGTAACATTAAATATACTCTATCTACTCTACATACGTTGCCTAGCTGTCCATTGAGGTTATACTGTAATTATTATTGTTGTCAGGCAGCTGATTGTGTGTATATGTAGGTATATATATTATTCGTACGTTTACCAAAGTGTATTCAGCTGCCTTGTGGAGTATTAGTACTGTCAGTTACCTACCCTACCTATTCGTGCAAATATAGGTTTAGTTTAGTTAACAATCAGTGTAATATAGTACGTGAATTTATTATTAGTTTCAGGACAAAGCGAGAGCTCTTTCTCTTCATCATATACTCATATTCAGTAAGTAGTCTCTTTAGAGAATTACGTAGGTATATGTATAGTGGAGTTTTAAACAATCTTTTGACTTTCCAGAAGGAATTCGAATGTAAATTTGGGAGGTCAGTCTTAGATAATCATCATCATCATCATATCAGCCCAATGACGTCCACTGTTGAACATAGGCCTCACCTAATTTCCGCCACAGTGAGCGATTTTGTGCCGCCCGCATCATCATCCGTTTCATTTTGTGTCTTAGATAATAGCATGTTCTAAATATTAGGTGTGTACTGTAAGAGTAACTTGGGCATAAATGGCAAAAGACGTACTAACAGTTACCCTTATTTCTTATAGACTTCTAATATTCTCATTCCATTTTAAGGTCGGTGCATATCATCATCTAAAAACTTGGTTACTGGGTACGTATAGTAACAAACAGGAAAGCTACTAGGTATTAGGTATTTTTTTTTTTGCTCTAGAGGGTTCTTAAATTTAACCAATGATAAAATAATACACTCCTCTTATAAAAACATAACGAACTCAAGCCGACGTAGAACACTATGTTATACCTGGTTACTCAATATAATTCGGAAAAAGGCGAACTTTTTAAGGGATAAAGCAGAGTGGCAAAGTCGAGATGTAACGCTTTCAGACGGTCTCGAAGAAGCGGCAAAGATGAATGGCTTTCAATATGAAATTGAATTCCGCGGTTCATTGCTTTTCAATTTGTTCGAGGGAACGTTCGCCAGCGTTTACCCCCGATACCCCGCAAGGTGCTGGTGTATTACACAATAGATGCCATGCCTTACTTGCGAACATGAGAATAAAATAGAAAAACGATTAGTGATAAATTCTGAGCCAAAGCCTATATATTTGATTTGAAACTAAATGTGTATCTAAATGCTATCTCTGTTCAGTGATAACCATTGTACCATGAAGCACTATGAACGAATTTCGCAAATAACTTAGATTGCTTTGTTTAGATGATACCGTTTCCTTTTGATAATAAATTTTTATTTAAAAAGAAACGACTCTCACATCTTACTTCGGTTTAAAAATTACAATTATGTATCTATACATTACATAATAATATTACGAAAATGCACATCGCCGACAGTGAAATTTTAGTTGTCAAAGGTGAATACTAGAACAAACCATGGACATATTATTTTTAAGTTTAATGAATAAGAGAAAATTATTTCTATTTCCAATTCCCGAGTAATATTTGCTGTAGTCACGCAATTATTCAGAACAAAGTGTTGCTCAAAAATGTTGAATAGGCCCATTCAGGGCTTTATTATCGCCCAATAATTAAAAACTCTGAAAATTAATCATCTTTTGTGTTCCTAAGTAAATCTAGAGATTATTAATATTTTGTTTTAAAATGTTTTAGGGAAAAGTTATTAAAGCGACTGACTTTCTCTCCAATATTTTTTTAAATAAACGTATATTCTAATAATGGTAAAGGTAAATTTTAATATAACGCAGGGTCTAAAAAATCTCCCAATTTCAGAAGTTCCCCTGTTTTTCCATAACCATTATCCGTACTTCCATAGCTAACTCCATCTGTAAGGTGTAATATACAGAACTAATTTGGGGCTCAAACCGTTAAGATTTTCATTATTCCAAACATCTACGGAGGGGAACATTGGGTCCTGCTATAATCGTTGAATCGTATTACCATTACAACTGTCCACGAGACGCCAGATGCTTCAAACAACTTTATTTCATTATTCCGAGCCCTTTCTGTGCGCGTGTGTTTTACTAACAGCTCCGATACCGATCCCAACTATCTACTGTTTCATGTTTTGAATTATTCCGTTGCTAATTTTATATTATTGTGTTAAAAACTAATTAAGTATTTCTTCGAGTTTCAAGTAGAATTGCTCGAAGAAAGTATACTTTATTGCCAACAACATTTAGTTCTTATGGAGTGTAAAATTACGAAACTCAAATAAATTATGGCGCAGATCTGTGTAAAACATTTCGTCGTGTCTGAGACTTGCAAGTCGGACTTTACTTGTACATTTTGCAAGTAAGTTGGTAGCTGTATCTCTTCCAAGTCTTCTTAACTTTAGCAGACCTAAGCTTTATTGCACTTGGTATGCCTGGTGGCTTACAAAAGCCGATGCGACGCAACCACAGTAAATGAAAAAAACTGCAGAAAAGTAATTAATGTTTCATATTGATGCTGAAATCCACGGGAGTGAGCGTAGGGTTAAAGTGTTGGTAGTTTTTGTTGCTATGTTTTTTAATCACAAAACTTGTTAACTCTATCACGTTACTCTTCTGAAATTCGTGTAGGATAACATATTGAGACTGAAAGTCGGCAGTAAAAGATTATTCGCCAGGAATTACATTAACATTTGTTTTAAAATCTTTAAAATAACATTGCATTTTGAAATGAAACAGGTAGATATTTGCATATTTAAAAATTGGTATGTCTCGGTATTGGAGTGGACTTACATTATGTTACTTCACTACACTCTGATCTCAAAACAAACCGTTGCAATATACTTTGACAAAGCTTTTTTTCGAAGAAGAAGTCGAATACTTTAAAATAGCTAAAGAATGTCATAACTAAAACCATTGTATTTGCATTGCTTATATTAGTACCTATAGAAAGAAATTTATGTGCTTTCGCTGCCAGGCAATCACTCCCGTTATAAAATAATTAAGTGTAGTAACTACTGGTCCAAAGTCTAGGTAAGTAAGTTTAGTGTTTAGTAATATCCTAGAGCGTTGGTGGCTGAAGAGCGATGGTGGCTGAATGGATAAGGGACCGGCGTGCAAATCACGCGGTCCGAGTTCGATCCCGATCGGCAGTACCAATGTGGATTTCACTTTGTGGAATTTAAGTGACTTACCATCTGCTAACGGTGAAGGAAAAACATCGTGAGGAAACCCACATATCCTAGAAGAAATTCTATGAGTATGTCTGATCCACCAACCCGCAGTAGGCCAGCGTGAGTGGATTATGGCCTTAACACTCTCAGCTCGCTAGTTAGAGAAGAGGAGACCCGAGCCCAGCAGTGGGACTAAATGGGTTGCTGATGATGAATATCCTAGAGTTATCCGGAGCCCCGGGAAAGGAATTTAATGAAACAAGATTATGTTTGAGACAGGCCTATGTTCAACAGTAAACGTCTCATTTAATTATGACTTTCAAAAAATGTGTAATAGAAAATTAAATTCATAAAATTGTTTTAGCGTACGAAACATTTAATTAAATTCAAATAATACTTGCTGAGGTCATCAGATTAGAACGATTACAGAACAGTACCCTTAATATCCCTTAAATACTGCAATAACACTGAAAATAACATAAACACCAGCTTTATTTTCATTCAAGATTGGCTTCTTAATGTAAAGTAATAACTGTTATTTTTAAAGGTGCTGTAAACTATTTATGTGACCTTATTTTGTCAAAATTCTCCGTTATTGTGTTACACGCAAAGTGCATTTTCGTTTAAAGTGGTTTTCATCTAACGTTTAGAGGGTATAATTTAATTCTTCAATAGTAATAGTGGTAGATGGCAGCACTGCACCAGCCTTTGTAATATTGACCGTATTTACCGAGCAGAGAATCACATTATATTGGCAATTTAGACAAGACGCTTTGATAGTACATAGCATAAGATTCAATCATTGTACAGACATTTTAATAAAATTTAATGGATACAACATTAGTTGTTTAAAGACCAAGATTTTATTTTCCATACACATCTTAAATCATTATAAAACGGGTCTACGTCACGTATTATAAATAAGGTATTTACTATTCCTTATAATATAATACGTGACGTAGACCCGTTTTATAATGATTTAATATAATATTACAATACCTATAACATGCGTGGTTTTACGTTTTAATTGACATTTCATTCATAAGAAATACTAAGATTTTAACGAATATAGCTGTTGCCCAGGGTTTCACTCCCGTCGTATTTTGTTTGGCCACTCTTATATTGTGTGTTACATAGCCAGCCTTTTTCGATAAAATGGGCTATCCAACAATACCACATTTTTTTCAATCGGACTGCCGTTTCCTGACTTTTGCGCGTTTTACCAAACAAACAAACTCTTCAGCTTTATAATATTAGTATCGATAAGTTTAGATTAGATAGTTTATTGGTTTTGCGCAGCGGGAGAGTGTAAGACTGCTGTGCAAGAGGGTTCGGTATTTTGTTTTTCTATCTTGACATTCTCAATATTAGTAGCCTGGAGTCCAAAAGTTTGTCCGGTTACAGGTAATAGGTTCGCGCCCTATTACTTGATACCGGCCGATGGGATAGGTACTAGCTGGCGAAATGTAAGTAGAAAGCTCTCATACCTTCGAGGAAAAAGATAATTATGATGCTATGTTCCTTGTCAGCAAACTGGAATTAAAAATTTACGTTCATATTTTTTGGCTTTGTATGAAGTTGACTTTTATTGTTTTAATTTCAGTAAAAAAGAAAAAAATAAGATTGATTTTGTCCAGTCGAATCATGGCATATTATTATAATAGGCAATGTCAAACACCCAGCCAGGTCACTGTGAAAGTAAAAATAACATTTTATTTCTCCTGAACGAGCTCTAAATTGAAATATAAAAAATTAAAAGATATATCTTAGACATTAAACACCCATAACAAATGACGACAGTGGCATAATAATATTTTATTTCTACTATAACGTCACCGAAAATTGCCTCTACCAACAATTTTAGTAAGATTTAAGAGGTTATAACGTGACTATAAGCCACTTATTTGTCAACTTGAAATAAATTACCAATTTTACAAATATGTATTTTCTTTTATCAGTTTCCTGACTTTCTCAAAGAAAATTCATTTTAGGATCGAGTTATTGTATTAAACAAGCTGTTTATAATGTGTGTTGCGCCGGTATTCTCTAAGGGCTTTGCAACATAGATTATGATACAGAATGAGTAAAGTTTCTATTGTTAAGCTTCGCTATAAACTAACACGAAACAATTGTTAGTTGTTCCAGTGTATGCAGTCACGAGCGCTAGCAACAAATCGCCTTTATACTGCACTACAGTATAGTTAACGTAAAATATAATTAACAACGTAAACCAAATTGTTTCATAATGTCATTCAAATCGTATAAAGCCCAGGTAACTGAGTGGCAGAATAACCGACTAACTTTATATGAGGTCTAAGCTCAATTACTCTTTAAATTATTACCAGCAAACATTTTTATCCTAGCTGAATTTAGGTTACCAGATTAATAAATTCGTGTTCTTATTAAACAGAGGAAATCGGAACTAAACCTAGTTATTTTATAATGAAGGTATTCTGTGACATTTCCATGTCTAATTGACATTGAGAAGCAGCCGAGTTAAATTCTTGAGATATCTTGAAACGCTGTAGGTAATTGACGTCAGAAATGTTGCTTTCTTTTTTCCAAGAAATTTTCCGCTCGCTAGAATTTAATTATGGTCGTAGCTATGCCAAATCACGCGTTATTGTAAGCTTTTCTTTGGCCTTATTCTTATTTATGAGACTAAAAGCATTTTCGGTACTTGAAATAACGTTCAAATTTTACTTTTTGAGCTGTTGTTTGTAAATATTGCTAGATTCCGAACCTTATTTATATTAAAAAGCTGGTAGCCAATAAAATTTTATTGGCTCGAGAAAGGTCGAATTACAATATTATAAATGTATGCGGTACACATATTTGGCGAGAAGGTGTGTGCCAATCTAGAAACCAAGACACACGAAGGAAACATTATTACGTCGTTATCTGAAAATCTGTAGTGTAAAATTACACGGGATAAAATGTACTATGGAGAACCCGCCTGCCGCCCGCCACTGTACGACTTGCTGTCTGAAACTTTAATGTAACGCCTCTGCAGAGCTGTTTCCTAGAAAATCCCCACCCGAGCCTTGATTTCGGTTTTATGTGGCTCTAAAGTTGTTTACCAATTTATTTGAATTAGTAAACATGTAAGTGTAATTTGGTAACTTAGTATTTGTACAGCTACACAGCCGCCGTCAATAATATAACGCAAGCTGAATTCTATTTAAAGTATTATATTTTCTGTTTACAAAAACGTAATTTCTAAAATCCAGGACCAAATTACGGTGCGTGGATGTGTTTCAAAAATAGATCGAAAAGATTACTCATTTCAAATGCAACATTAATCTTGTCTAAAATAAATTTCACTGGCTTATATTAAGACATTTTTAAACCACTGTTTCTTTACGAACGTAATGAATTTCACCATGAATAATATTAAGGGGTTGCCTCTGGTTAAATTCCTCGCCTTGTTCGGTACAGTAAGTAGCTAATTCACTTTGTTTTTCTTTTATTCCCAGGCTGATCGTTTATTATACCGTCTATTGGACAGAGTGGATGATATTGTGTCTAAACTTTCTAATTTCCTTCTGATTGAGTTTCTAACTAATTGGAAAGAAAATAATAACAAAAACCGTTAAGTTTTATATAGTAGCTGGATTAACTAACCTATTATAATGTTATTGTGTGAATTACTAAGTTCAGTCCAGTTATGATTGAGAATCAGCGCGGTAGCTACAAAGCTCGCTAGTAAACTCCCTACAGTTTAATATTATGTCATTGACATGTAAGTAGTTAACTAATTGACAAAAAGCAAACGCTTCAAATATACACAGGTATTTTTGCTGTTCAAATACTGTAGGAACATAATTCTTAAGTGCAGTTACTCGACACAGTAACCGGGTATACGTACCACGCACGACAGAACGTAACTCAGTAAACTCTTCAAGAGTAACTTCGTGGGCATTCATCTAAA
Organism: Laspeyria flexula; assembly: GCA_905147015.1. Lineage (NCBI taxonomy): Eukaryota > Metazoa > Arthropoda > Insecta > Lepidoptera > Erebidae > Laspeyria > Laspeyria flexula. Next base: position 9,545,241 of record LR989956.1, on the reverse strand, counting down.
ACTTTGGCAGGCACCTGAAGTCGCGTGACTTGAGTCGAGCTATTACTATGAGACCAAACTGTCGGTGAAACCCACGCGTTTGTGCCTTTGTTACCTTACAGCTCTGTGTTATCTGTTTTGTTAATGTTGCTCGTGTACAAAACAAAAACTACTACATATAAGCGTTGTCTTTGTAGTAAAAGCGCCATGTTTTAAGCTTAATAAGAGAAACTGTTGGTGAGTGCGCAGGGTCTTCTTGACGAGGACTTAGATTGACTCTCAAAATGATTTTGCTTTGATTTTGTAACTTCTATTACTATTTGAAATTAATTTAATAATTACCATTAAAATACATGGAGCACATTTTAAGTGTCAGTGCGCGATGACCATAGACTAAATTCTTCCTTTTTGACATTAGTAATAAATTTGCACCACACATTATACACCAATGACATTTGTAGTAATTTTGATTAGGCATTATGGGCTTGAACAGTTGGTACATTAATATTAGCTGAACGATTTTATAATAAAAGTTAAAAATAGTGAAAATATTATTATAGTCAACGCAATATATTTATAAAGTCTAAGTAATGATGTATGACGAGAGCCGGCAGAGCAAGCACGCCCTGCTCGTTACCGACGACACGGACTTAAGAACAAGTCTTACGATTTTGTGCATTTTTAGCAACGCATTTAGCGTGTTACTTGCTGTAAGATCACGAATTACTGACGGAATAATAGAGTAGTCAGTATTACTTCATCAGCGATGCGGAAGTATTTTATGATGCCATTTTTTAATTATTTTAGCCCCATTTCATGTTAAATTTTTTGTGTTAGGTTGTAAATATTGTTTTTTTTTTTTAATAAGATAGTAATAATACTGTATATTGTGAAATTGATATAAATGTCATTAAATCTTTTTACTTCATAATTTAAAGAAGAAAATAAACGAAAATGTCATGTAGGTAATTACTATAAATTAATATGTGGTGTAATATCATGTTTTGTTAGGCAAGACACACCTATACAGAAAAATTTAAAATGATAAATTACATTAAAATAGATATAATAAATTTTTAAAGCTGTACCCGAGTCATCATCATCATCATTTCAACCCATAAACTTCCCACTGCTGGGTATGGGTCAGGAGACCTAAACTAGGCTAAGCTCCCTTCACATTATTTGGAGGACCAGAGAATATAGCCAACTATACCACGCTGGCCAGGGAGGTTGGTATAGAGTTGAGAAGTTGGTATATTTATTTCAAATTTTCCTTTTCTCCCAGTGCTCTTGTCTGCATTAGGTTTACTCCCTTAGTCGCCTTTTAGGACACCCGCTGGTTGAGATGGAATAGTGACATTAATGCTTAATCTGTCACTATACGGATAATATGCACCAGAGTCATCATAATCATCCTATATATACATAGCCTATTGCAGTCCACTGCTGGACATAGACCTCTCCTAACACGCGCCATAACACTCGGAGTACCAGTATGTAAATAAATTATTTAATGGAAAAAAGAAATATACAAGAATTACTCATTAACTTAGGCAAAATGACTAGTACTTGTATTCGGTACAAATATATAAAGAAAACAGTAGAATACAATCAATGCTGACCCCATTCTCGGAGGTAAAAAAAACTTGTTATAAAGCTGGTATTATTGAACACTGAACAGCTATTGTTCTCTTATATTTGAATAGTCGGTGGAGCGCTCTGTTCTGGAGAGATGAGAAGTCTTATCTGAATCGTATGCATTATTATTGTGATTCCGTTGTGTTGGGCACGAAACAGTGGTTTGAAAAAAGTCAATACCTTTCTGGTGTATTTTTATTGTAGTTTGCATGAAGTCTCGAAAGAAACAAATGAATACGTAGGTATTATTTTAAACAAAGGAGCATCCCAAACGTTTATTAAACTCGTGTCTAGATTATGTATTATTCGGTTACCTAGTTGGCCGATTTCGTTATCGTTATCGTTGTATTTCGACATCGAATACTCAAGTTTTCAAAAAAATGATTGTGATTTAGAAATTGATCAATTGAATGTTGGATTTATTTCCTCACACTGATGTAAAAAGATAAAGGTCGATTTCTTTGTCACAATATGCTGCTATTTTACCATTTCTGGTGTACAAATATTTTCCAAACTTCTTAAATACTTTAGGTCTACTTACAATATTTTTATCATTATTTGTAAACGAGTAAGAATGCTCTTAAAGGCCCAGAAGTCAATCCCTTGTGCGCTAGCTTTATAAATAATATATTGATTAAAAGGCTCGAACAAAGAAGAAAGTTAACAAGTATATTCAATGAAATTTTCAGGAAAACATAGAATATATAAAAAATTATATTGGTACCATTATATTCGGCTGACATAACATTGTCCCACGTGGCATAAATATAGCCGAGAGCATTTCGAACAAGTTAATTTAGTATGCCGTAGATATTAAATTTATTACTGTGGCTATGGTAGAAATCATAGTGATGAGACTGTTGTTTCGAAAATTGTTGTTGCTGATTCATCTAAAATAGGTTTTATTATAGGTAATAATATAGCTTCTCTTCGATGACGACGATAACATCATTTATCCTCGAAGATGTAAGTTTTATGTAATAACGGGAGAGTGTATACCTTGCCAATAACCGGACCTATTTCTGTACTCAGTGTTCATCATTACAGCCCATAAACGTCCCACTGCAGGGTACAGGACTCCCTCCTCCAAAGAATGCCGGGGGAATATAGCCTACTATATCACGCTACTATACTACGCTGGCCAGAGGGGTTATTAGAAAAATCGAAAAAATAAAAAATCGGGAAAATTCGAATTTTCCTTTTCTCACAATGCTTTTGTTTGCTTATATTGTCCTATATTATTCCCTTAGTCGCCTTTTACCACCCGTGGGTTAAGATGCGGCAGTGAGAACTTATAAGGTGGGAATATTTTTATAAATACATGTATTTATAAAAATATTCCCACCTTATAAGTTTAGTATCGTTTTGTAATTTTTTTTATTGTTTTATTTGAAAACCTTCTACAGTATTGCATTACCAATATCTATGATTACGAAAGAGACCCCGACAGTCCGGGTAAGCTGTATAAAATTGCGCGCGCAACTCTCCATCGGGTAATTAACGTTGCAATCAAGATCACACACGATAATTCCCTGAATGTATCCTGTGGTACATAGCCTTTGTCAAAATCCACGCTTTCCGTACCATTACATTCTTTCGTTATTTTTAAGCTCACTTAGCTGTGAACGTTATTCGGTGTAATGTTCTTTCTAAACATAGAGTAGTTAAAGCTATTTGGTGAAAGTATACGAGTAAATTAACTTAAATTATTACCTAGCTCGATGATCGTAACAAACATCTCACTACCACGATGCCATGATCGCCGCAATTATTTACTGATCCCCTGATTCTGAACTGTCGGAAAATTTTCGGCCGGAAATGTCAGTTTAACTAAAGTTAAAAAACGTAATATTAAAGAAATAGATGGTTGTAGGGAAAAATCTTAAATTAATCAGTTTTTAATTTTCTATACGGTAGACTATTTTCTAACATTAAATAACTTAAGCCGTAAAAATACATAATACTAAGATTCAAAAAAGTTTACGATCCGGGAGCTTCTTGAATTAGTCTGCGAATTCTTAGTCTATGTCGTCTCAAAAACTACCTATCGTATTTTATATTCCAACGATTGACAGCAAAAACCATTATTTGGTCTCTCAATTGGACAACAAAATATTATATGCGACATCAAGTACCAAGTGACGTAGGTACCACTTAGTCTCGAGTTAATTATAAATCGATAGTGTTGCTCGGCATGGGAATTAATTGAAATTGAATTCATAAATTAATGAAATTTAATTTATGTAGTATGATTAAATTATAGCCAAGGTTAATATGTTTGTACCTATGTAACTTTACTCATGTACATTAATTATGAATTATTTTGACAATCAAATCATATCAATTTATTAGGTAACCCAGCCAACGTTGTGCTGCCATTTTTATTAATCGTGATATAAAATACTTTGCTACCTATTTATCTCGCGTCTATCAAATATAAGTACAAAAAACCGGTTAACGCAACAAAAGAGCTTATCTTCATAGCACTTACGTCCTTTTGTTGAGAAGCGCAGTTTTTCGGCAATAATTAAAAAACGGTAATGCTGATCATGTTCAAAATAATTTTCTTTGAAAGTATTTATTATATATTGTTATTATCGTGATTTTTTTCAGATTTTTTTCAGGTTATATAGAGGGGGAGGTCACAATTTATGCTACTTTGGCGGCGTTTATTTCCGATAATATTCATATAAATCGATACACATCAAACAACAGTGCCCACCTTTCAAAATTGTAAAACATTGTTGACAAAAAATATAACATGGTATAAAATCTATCGGAATTGATTCTGTTATTGATTTTGAACAAACTACTTTCAGGTGTGGCATTAAGTTTATTTTATTTTTATGCTTTATAATTACATAGGATTAAATTTTTATCAGCTACATTTTAAGCATATGTTACAATTAAACTTATTTAGAGTAAGTAATTCTTAGTTATGAATAATATTCGAGTTTAATTTGCATAACAAGTTAAGGTACATGTCTGTATCCGGCATAGATAACAGTTACAAACGCACCTGCACACAAATGTTTCTGTCGAATTACCCCCTACCCGCTGCGGTCTATATCTTAATTCTACAGGCACCCCTGCTTAATAAGGTCATTGTGTTTGTTTACCTGATGAATTTTTTGAGAAATGTATTTTTAAATAATATAATAATAATAATATTCTACCACATTCACACAGCGCCATCTAGTCCCAAGGTAAGCAATTATATTTGCTTGTGTTATGGGTACTAAACAACTGATATACTACTTAAATAGTTTTTTTTTGTAAATACATACATATTATAGATAAATTACACCCAGACACAGAACAACCCTTTATGCTCATCACACAAAAATTTGTCCTGGGTGGGGATCGAACCCACGACCTCCGGCTTAGCAGTCAGGGTCACTAACCACTAGACCATTTATTGACTGGCCTGTGTCAATAAAAATATATATTTTTTATTTTTTATTTCGGACATAATATATTCTATACCTAGATGGTTAGTGACATATAACTAATTATCTATGTTAGTAAATTGAATACATTAAATTGAATTATTAAAAAATAAACAATGATTATTAAAATTGAAAATCCTAAGCAAATTCTACATTTTCGTTATTTATGCTATTTTATTTTAATTTCAGTGCAATAAGGAATTTTACGTAACTTGCATCATCTCTTTATAAATAATAAAATTCTTATCATATCTCGAGGCATTATTAAACTTTGATTAAATAATACTGTGTAATTTCGACATCTGGAATCGATATTACCTTGAAATGTTTGAAAATGATAACGAAAATTAAAGAATATTATCGACTCCGACTAAAACTAATTTCAAATCCTATCATAAATATAGATAACTAATATTAAGAGAGGCACTTGTATCATTATGGTACAGAGATGTCCGTCACGTTAAGCAACTTTCGGCAAGGTCAGTCCATAGATGGGTGACCGTTTGTGGTATTTCCAGGAATGTCTCCGTGCTTCAGAGGGCACGTAAAACCGTTGCTCCCGGCTATTACTTAATGTGAAGTCCTCAAGGAGACTCCCTTTTTGACTCTTTTTTAATTTGACGTAACGACTACTGTTACGTCTAATTGGAAGCCGTCTGGAGGACTTGATAAATTCTAACTATTCTTCCTTTTCCTAAAAACACGCACTAAAGAACCAGCCATGTGTTGCGGTAAACGTTACAAACATACAATTAACGGTCACAAAGTATATCCAGACTTGAACACAAATATGCCCCGTCTGAGAATTGCACCCGCGACCCTGAGCCCGGCTCTGTTAGTGGCAAGACGACCACGTTAACCGCTACGGTTTGGTGTCAGTAGAAGTCCGTTACTCCTAAATATAATAGCAATAAAAACTAATATAAAGCACATTAAGCAACTGTAAGTGCTGGAATACCGCATGTAAGTGACAGGAGGCCTAACAAGAGAACAAAAAGGCACGATCTAATTTATTCAACGTCATAAATTAGGTTTTGTAGACAATTTTATGTGTGGAAATGATTTAGGTGTGGCACATTCCCAACTTTGCTAATTCTAAAAACTTTATATATATGAATAAATAATTATTTCCAGGAACATGTTCCTCTATAGTTTATTAGAAGGTTTTAAAACTTAATTTGATTTGATATTTAAGAGAAGTAATACACAGCGATAAACCCGCTCAATCTGAGCCGCAGCTAAAATTATATCGCTGTGTTCCGGTTGGTAAGAAGTGATATACAAAGCTCATTCGGGAGGGAAAGGATTTTAAAGGGTTGATTCGTGTTGCAGGCGTTCATAGGCTACGGTAACCGCTTAACATCAAGCAGATCGTACGCCTGATGGCCTCCATAGTAATATAATAAAAAAAATATTTTAAGAATAATTTGTATTTTAACTGGCATTAGTATTGCTATTAAAATAAAAGTATGAGGAAGGTTAAACAATGGCTTTCATGAATGTTTAATGCATTCGAATTACAAAAAAAGTTTTTTTTAAATGCTGTTTGTATTTTTAAAAGCGACCGAGTAGGTCAGTTGTATGTAAAATGTTTTATGATAACATTTTATAACTCAGTCGAACACAATAATAGTACTTGTCATTTACATAAATTTTAAACATAAGTACTAACTAAACTAAACGAGATTCTTTATAAAAACTATACCTACTGCAAAAGAATCTTCGCTGTATCTAGTAAAATATTGGATTAGTTTTCTCGTTATAAAATGTTATAAAGCAATAAAATATCTTGGGCTCAAATAAAATGGATAGTGTTCTAAACTTTTGATTCATTTCAAGATAGTTTGTTTATGTTGTAGCGAGATTCTTGGTCAGTATTAAACAAAGTCTTGCGAAGATAAAACGATGTTAGGATAGCGTATGCCGGTCAGTTATAACAGTGTGATATAAAAATCAAAGAGCGCTACAGTCTAATTGAAAACCCCTTTTGTTTTTATGGAGTCCGTAGTTTATGGGCACTTAAAGCGATACTTTCGTGAATGTTGCGCCTGTAATAAGAGTTATATAACGACCCGATGTTATTCGGGGCTCCGAGATTATTGGCAGAGCGTAAGGTTGTGAGGGCAGCTTGTTTATTTTCTTTCTTAGTGTGTATTCTGTGTACAGAAAGGCTTCAGCTTATCGCCAGCGGGCAGCCGGCTTCATATGAGCCGGCCACCTCACGCCCCTGTTTGGGGTATAAATCATGGGAAACACACATTTCCTTTCCACAAAATGCTCAGGGCAAAATCTATTTTCTTTAGACGCGGCGTTATTGATAAATAAAGGTCGCGCCAACTGTGTGTATACCACTGTAAAGCTAATGCTTTTTTTATTATCAACGTTATTGTGCAGACTTATAAGAAGTGGTGTTTTTCTGCTGGTAGATAGATAGAAGGGATGATGGTGGCATATCAGCCGATATTGTTGGTCGTATTTGTTGGTTTTAGTATACTGGTGTAATAAAAATTGTTTGTTATTTAATAATAATAATATAATAAATCATTTATTTTAGGCATACTGGGTGTATTATAAACACAGTACAAATTAAACATTCAAATGGAATAATAAAATAAAATAATTTAAAATTTACACATACACACACGCATAACAAACGGACATTCTAAATTCAAAATAAAATAAAAGTGAATGATTAATCAAATAAACATAAATAAATTAAAATTGTATTGTAATTTAAATTTGAATAGATAAAATTAAAATTTATTTAGTTTTACTTACACTTGCAAAAAATGATAAAGTACATTGGTAATAATATTGATTTTATACAAAAAACATCCGTTGAATTTAAACAGTTATTTTTTATAACTGTTTGAGTGACAGAATGTTATGAGTGAATATTTAAATGTATGATAAACCTAGTACAACGAACACTCAATCAAATGTCCTCATTTCATTCGTAATTTTCATCAGTTAATTAATTAATTATTATCAATAGTCCGTATATTTAATCTAAATCATAATGTCTAGAGCACTATGTATTAAAATAATAAATCCCATTCTTTATGAATATTTATGGTAACATCTTAAATGGAATAAATGAGATTCACAGTTGCAGTTGAAGTTTAACGAGTTTGAGGATTTAAACTAAATCATAACTGAAACTTCATTGTGAGCGGTGCACTAAGTACTTTTTACCCACGACGGAACGGAGACGGTATATGCGTTTGGGGTGAGAGGCTGTGTGTTTGTGTGTTTGTGTGTTTGTGTGTTTGTGTGTTCCAACATAATGCCTTATAGCACGGAAACGGTTTGACCGATTTAGATGCGGTTTTCTGTAAAGTGTGTGCGGCTCTTGGGGACAGGTTATTAGATAGGTGTTATGTTAATAGCTCGCCAGGGGGCGCTACAATACACTGATTTCATTGAATCCTTTGTGCCCTCCTATCTTTAAAACGATTAGACTGATTTCGATACGGTTTTCTTTAATGTATTTGTGATTTATCGAGGATTGTTTTTGGATTCAAGATTTTGTATTTTTTCGCAAGGGGGCGCTGCTATAGACTAGGCAAACCTATGTTGATTTCGTTGAAACCTTTGTGCCCTCCTATCTTTAAAACGATTAAAGCGATTTCGATACAGTTTTCTGTAATGTATTTGTGATTTATCGAGGATGACTTTTGGATACACGATATTGTATTTTTTCGCCAGGGGGCGCTGCAATAGACTAAGCAAACTTATATTTACAGTTATCTGTAAAATAATTAGACCTGTTACTGCATAGGGACACGTAGCATTGTAGTACTGAGATATTGATTACACTCATGAGGTTAAGCAACTTCGGATAAGGTCAGTTCATAGATGGGTGACCGTTTATGCAATTTTAGGGTTCTGTACCTCAAAAGAAAAAAACGGAACCCTTATAGGATCACTCCGTTGTATGTCTGTCTGTCTGTCTGTCTGTCCGTCTGTCTAGAATATTTTTCTCAAGAACGTATAGAGATATAAAGCTGAAATTAATATCATTTACTTGGATCTGCAAACCCTAAGCGTAAAATAAAAATCAAAATTCTAAGTTAACGCAATCAAAAGATACAACTGTTTATGCTCCATTTTTGACGATTTATCTTGACGATCATAATCTATAGGGAACTTACCGTTGACCTAGAATCATGAAATTTGGCCAGAAGCAATAACAAGTTGCACAAGTAAAGGAAAAAATCCGAAAACCGATCTTGTGTTGTTATATCACTGAATATTAGTACTGAGGTATACAATAATAAGCCTAAAAAAAATTAGTAAGAGTGAGAATTTATTCCAGACTGACGTTATATAAACACCTACCTACCTTATTTATTCTAACTTATAGGTATCCCGTGCTCGGGGTGTAACCAAATTTTCATCATTTTTGCGATAGCACGCACCGTTTTCGAGATACAAGCTATTATAGGTGGAAATCTGCGCTAACGCCGAAGGCAATCCGGCTACGGCAATCAATGTGCGATAGCTAAACTTAACACCCCCCGATTCAAAGCAATCCGAATCGGACTATTAGGAGGTTAGGGTTTTTTTTTTTCACACCACCCAGAAGTAAGAGCCCCGCGAAGCGGGGCTCCGGCGACCTTTGTGCGACGGATGAGCACACAAGTCAACAAAAAAATAAAATACATATAATATAGTCGAAGCTCCATACAAATTCCATTCATTCTAGAGCTTACATGGTAAGATAAGGCGCTTCTTAAGAAGTTTAAAATAAGAAAATTCAAATGATAATTTCAAGTTATAAGACTTACTGCAACAGTAAATTAAAAAAAAATGTGTTTCTTCTATAACTTAGTATAAAACTTTTATTTATCTGTCAAGGTTCTTAAAATTTTATACGAGTTACTTACAGTTAGTAAGATAGCGCTCTTTGAAAATATTTAAAATAAAAAACAAAATTAAAAATTTTGAAAAAAACCCACGACGATAACATCTATACATAAAAACAAAATTAAAAATTTTGAAAAAACCCACGACGATAACATCTATACAAAATAAGAAACGTAACATATAAAAAGATTTAAATAACTATATTTTAAATCCCCGACGAAAAGATAATAAGTAGCGTAAAAACAATCCCAAGAAAATCCGTCGGGGGCTGCCATACCCAGACTTGAAATGAACGAAAGTATTGCAGTTTTATGTATTTGATACCTACCTACTTATTAACAATATTATTAATATTTATTTAATACTAGAAACAGTAATGATATTGGCAGCCCCCGACGAATTTTCTTGGGATTGTTTTTACGCTACTTATTATCTTTTCGTCGGGGATTTAAAATATAGTTATTTAAATCTTTTTATATGTTACGTTTCTTATTTTGTATAGATGTTATCGTCGTGGGTTTTTTCAAAATTTTTAATTTTGTTTTTATGTATAGATGTTATCGTCGTGGGTTTTTTTCAAAATTTTTAATTTTGTTTTTTATGGCAGTTGAATACTTTTCCTCTCAGAAAATAAGGATTTAACTATCTACGAATATTGCGCGTCGTTACAATTTAAATTTCATATTTACAAAGTTATAATTAGAATAGTTAAGCAGTTAATTATTTAACTGCCTCGGTGGCGCAGCGGGAAGTGTATACGACTGCTGTGCAAGAGGTCCCGGGTTCGATTCCCGGGTCGGGTGAAAATGGCATTGGGCTTTTCTATCATGAAACTCCAGTATTGAGATTTTCCCGGAGTTTAGTAATCAAATGTTCCCGGATGATGACAATAGGCTCGCCACCTATTTCATGGGACCAAACATAGCTGGCGAAATGTGGGTGTGAAGCACCTCTGCCTACTCCGTCGGGGAAATGGCGTGATGCTATGTATAATTAGAATTTTCAACTTGACTAGATTATTTTCGCCTTAGAAGATTGCAATCATTCTGGTTCGATGACAGTTTGTAACCGCTGGTAATTAGTAGTCTAAATAGCTATAGCAATTCAATAGAAGTGCAACAGTAGATCTACTGTGTACTGGAAATACATTGGAAGTTGACCAATCTTCCAGCATAGTGATTTAAAATGGTGGACCATTTTTTGTCATGCATTTGAGTAGCTTGTTGTGGCGGAAATTAGGTGTGGCCTGTGTCCAGTAGTGGACGTCATTGGGTTTCTGCTTACATTTGTAAATAAAATTTGTAATATACCTATACGATATTTTCTATTAAATTTTAATATTAAATCGAACGCTAACAAATTTTACATTCCACTTAGTTCGTGAGTAAGATAAACAGCCAGCTGAATGAAATAACTTACCTTTTTAGCATGACCTTTTAACTGATTAAATTGAAATATACTTTGAAAAGAGAACAGCCAACTTTAGCGCCCTCCTAAATTCCTGCATTCAAGAAAAGTTATGGACGAACGTTTGTCGTGAGAATTTTCGGGAGATTTACAATAGTCGGATCTTCAGTGTGTCTATGGTAAACGATGAGAGTACTCCCTAACAAATTGAAAATCAATGAACCGCGGAATTCAATTTGATATTGAAAGCCATCTCTCACATAGCGGCGCGGGGTGGCGGCAACGGCGTCACCGAACACGTCCCGATATCTCTCTCTTTGACTCCGTTTCACACATAACGCCATACATTCTGAATTTAGAGTTATTCGGTACATAGAAAGTAAATATTGAACAAAAGATACGATGATCCAATTACATTATTAGCTTTACGTGAACAAGTACCATTACGTGTTGGATATTGACATGCCGATGTGTTTTATGGGCTCGAGCAAAAGAGATTTCAATATTTGTTCTAAAGTGAAATTGACACGTTTTTATTCACGTTCTGTACTACCACGTACTACTTTTATTGAAATTCTCACGATATTTACTTTGTGCTATGACAATGTAGGAATATAGAAAATACTCTATTTTATTAAAAGTGTTGAGGCAAAAAGCATGCGGACAGACTTGAAAATAGGACGTTTTCAAAACGGTCTAAAGGCTCTATTAGTTCTTTTTTGACTCTGTAAGAAACTTAAACAAGCCTTATTTTATACTTTTATGAAGAAAATGCATTCGAACTCTTTCCTTATGGGCACTGAGTACCCATGACGTTTGTCCAACTTTTTTTTTGTTACTACAGTACCCAATAACGCTCAAGTGGTTATTGAAATCCCAAAATATCCTATTATGGAACTCGCTAACGATTTCATTACAAAATAAAATTTAAAAATTGGAGTAACTTTAAAATAAACCGTCGCGCGAGGCATTGTGAAGTTGATTCCATTTTTTATCGGGTTCACGTTTGGAGTACTTCGTTGTATATAATTACAAAAGGTAGTTAATAATCAGAGTGCATAATACAGCGTGCCAATCAAAGTCTTCAACGATATAATTTGAACAACGCCACTCATGTTCTTAACTGTTAAGTTACTATGGCTCCTGATAAGCCAGTATAAGTCTCTGTTACTGTATAATTAAACGTAATACTTCGTCTGGTCTGTATGTTTACAGTGACTTATCACGCAACGGATTCAAAACCAAGGCTTTCTTTATTAATGGTAGGTCAGTTGAAAGCTTGTCTGGTCGGTCATTAGTCAGCAGGCTGAAGAAAAGGAATAGTCAAATCAAGTAAATAGCATTCGTTTCGACCATTAATATCTGTTTGGTAGAAATAACCTATATAGGCGTAGTGTGAGGTATGTAGGTATATTTTGTTTTTGTACTATTAAAGTGGTAGACCTAGTTTCTTCTTGGGGCTTACTTTGAATTTCGACATTCTATTAGTCGGTTTTAATGTCGTCGTTGTCAAATGTTTAAAGTGACAGCAACCATTTCTAAATTTTCTAACATTTGACAGCGACATCAAAACCGACCAATCGCATATTGAAATTCAGAGTAAGCCCCTGCTTCATAATTTCCACCAATAAACGTCCCGCTGCTGGGTACAGGGCCCTGAGTCTGACTCATCGGATTGCTCCCGGATCGTAATCGAATTAGAATCTTAGAACGACGTATTTTTACAGCTTTAGTTATTAAGTGTTAGAAATTAGTTTACTGTATAGAAAATTTAAAACTGATTAATATAGGATTTTTTTCTACATCGATCTATTTTTTTAACATTCTGTGTTTTAACTTTAAATAAACTGACAGTTCTGGCCGAAAATATTCCGACAGCTCAGAATCAGGGGGCAGGTCTCTTCCAAAGAATGTGGAGGGAATTTAGCCTACTATACCTAGGGTTTGTTTCGAATTTTCCGTTTCTCGCAGTGCGTCTGCATAAGGTCGTTGGTCGTCACCCTTAGTCACCTTCTACGACACCCACGGTTTGAGATGGGGAAGTGAAATTATGTATTCTTAATCTGTCACTACACGGATAGAGAGATAGATATTGATGTTCCTGCTTGATGGTAAGCAATATCGTCACCAAAATAAGACGCTTGTAATGGTAGAAATATGTGTTGTATATTACTACGAATTACTGTGCTGGCAACATAGCTTACAAAGGTTTTTTTAATAACAGGCACAGTGCCTTCCCTTTCTTTTCTAGAAGCTCTAAAGACTGACTGGTAAAGTAGCTTTCAGAGTTTACCAGCAGAAACTAAACACTACCGTTGTTGTTACTTGGGGTCTTTGGTGTTTTCTTTAGATGGTAGCCACTTTTTTAAACAAAAATTTTGCTACTAATATTATAAACTCAGCTGAAAGGATTTGTAAAATACAGATAGATTAGTCTGGAATAGTACGTAGGGTACTTTTGCCGATATACCACGGGAGCGGGAAGAGTAGGCTTAAAATATATTCAGAAAAAGTTTCTGGACACATTATTTAATAACAAAATATTTAACTCTATATCATAAGCATAATATAATATATTCTACCACATTTACACAGCGCCATCTAGTCCCAAAGTAAGCAATTATATTTGCTTGTGTTATGGGTACTAAACAACTGATATACTACTTAAATACATTTTTTTTTTTTGTAAATACATACATATTATAAATAATTTACACCCAGACACAGAACAAACCTTTATGCTCATCACACAAAGAATTGTCTTGGGTGGGGATCGAACCCACGACCTCCGGCTTAGCAGTCAGGGTCACTAACCACTAGACCAACAGGCCAGTCAGTAATAAAGTCTACAATAACAGTAATTATTATATACAAATATCACGATGCCCGCAAAGTACCTGACAATAAAATACAAATTGAAAAATGTCCAGCGGACGGAACGTAATCATCTTGATAAAACATTCATTTTCTACATAAATAAGATAATGTTGTCACTGGCAAATAACAAAAATGAATGAGTACCATTTTTTGTCGGTTATAAATTCAATTTTGGCGGCACACTAATATTGTGAATGCAAAAGTGTGTTTGGCTGTCCATTCTTTACATTCACTGGGTAATGAAACGAAGTGATTTTTAATGGAGATAAGGAGGAATAGAGGGTGTTTCCTTTAATGGAAAATTATTTTGAAACAAATGCAAGAAGAAAAAGCTCTGACCAAGTAAGATCAATTACTTTTTCCGTTCTGTTATAAACTAGTGTAGGTCTTAGGTCATGCTAGCCTATTTATGGGTTGCTGACATTAGATGTGCTGCAAAGTGCGATCTTTTTTATATGTCCTTACTTGTTTAATGGGATTCTCAAATTTGAGCAAAATTTGTCTATGCTTCTGTATATATAATAGGTTCGCTACTTAAAGGTTTCTTATACAAATTATATTACGCAAAGTAAATGATTATTGTGGGTATCTTCCGCTCAAAAGTAAATGTTATTACCAAAATGATTAATGGGTCATTACTCATAATGGCTGGCGAATGCGAAAAATGGTCAAAACAAGCACTGAAAATAATAAACATTGTTAACAATATTACGGTACATTACCTCCTGCTGATGGTTGAAAGGAAAATATAAAAATATAGTGCATTAGCCGCTTGTCATCACACCGAAAGAGTTAAGTGGACGAGAGTGAAACTTGGAATTTTCATATTATTTTTATTTAAGATAACTTAACAGCATGAATCCTTTTTCCCGAGGTGTAGGCAAAAGTGCATTCACAGTTTGCCATGTTTGGTCCGTTGTAATAGATGGCGAGCTCGTGCCACTAACTGAATACATTTGAAGCCTGATACTGAGACTTTGAAGACAGAAAAATCTTATACTATTATTGCCTGATTTGGGGATTAAATATTTTGCACAGCCGTCATACCTTCCAAGTACGTTGATCATACACTCTTTTGCTGCGGAACTCTTAACCAGATTTTTTTATTGTGTAACTCTCACTCCATATAGATTTCTTTTATTTATCATTATCATTTCAACCCACAAACATCCCACTGGTTGGCAGGGTCTCCTCCAAAGAATGTGGAGGGAATTTAGCCTACTATATGTATATATACGAGTAGTAGGTATAGGGTTTGTTTAGAATTTTCCTTTTCGTGCAGTGCTCTTGTCTGCATAAGGTTACTCCCTTAGTCGCATTTTACGACAACCACGGGTTGAAATGGGGTAGTGACGTTATGTATTCTTAATCCGTCACTACATGGATGATCTTTTAATAGTTGCATCAAATAAATTTTAATTTTCCTTTCTCTCAGAGGCTTGACCGCAGTAGTCTTTTATGTGACTGTACTTAAATCAATTTTAAGTAGCTTCCCTTGTTGTGCTAAAGATTTATAAATGAAGGGGAACCGCAAATAGACTATCCGTCTCTGATACTATTTTTACTGTTAACCACTGACCTAGAAGAACGTACCATGATCAAATAGGTGATGTTCTAAAGAAGGGACAGATCAGTTCAACCGGCGAGAATGTATGAAAAGATTGATGAATGTTGAACAAGCCAAAGATGTATGTCAGAATCGTAGCAAGTGGAAGGAAATAAAGGGAAAAAAAGGTCTATGCCTACCCCTCTATTGGGAAAGAGGCGTGATCTATATGTATGTATGTATGTTTTACTGTTAACACATACTTAGAAAAAGTTATCGTTTAAATATCATGAGATAATCTTTTTTTATAACATCAAACGTTTTCTATACAAGTTTAATAAGCAATTGGCCGATTATTTATGCATTTGTCTATACTATTTAATAAACAAGTTATAGACCTATCAACTTGTGAAATTGTGGTTTAGCCGGGTTTTAATTTCGAAATAATAAATTATATACTTAAAACACAACAAAGTTACATTTTGTCATACCTAATTCTATCATAATCTTATTGTCTTTATAATAATTTAGTCATAATGAAATATATACACACATTTCAGTTTCTTAAAGTCGATATATAATACACGCGTTTAGTAGTTAAATTCAGCTTGTATTAAAATACCAATCTATATCATAGTTCTTTTAACAAAAGCAATACCTGACCTAATTTCACTGAAATATTATAAACGTTGGCCTAATTAATATTTACTCATAAAACAGAAGGGCCACACTATTGCCTTTATTACCTATTTCCACGTTAAGATTAGTGACATAGCGTGATCAAGTGGTGCCACATATCATAGCGACATGGCTGTTATTGCATCAACTCTGAGAAATGTCGCTGTAGGTGTCTGCTCCACCTATTCGGAACAAATTCGCTTCCACTGATATATGTATTCATTCTTCATGGCGGTTTCGTCTTTGCTTGACTTTATAGGGATCTTAAGGATTTAGTTGGACAATTTTATATGTAACTAAAAGTCGCGCAGAGCCTCGCTCTCATCATTCTTTATTTGACCACTGCTCAGCTTCTATTCGCCGTAGCGTGAAGTTGTATAGCTTATAAACTTCCTCGATCAATCAATCAATCAATAATTTATTTGTAAAACATAGGTAACGGCTATCCAACACTAAAATCTGGCCTGTTGGTCTAGTGGTTAGTGACCCTGACTGCTAAGCTGGAGGTTGTGGGTTCGATCCCTACCCAGGAGAAATATTTGTGTGATGAGCATGATTCTTTGTTCTGTGTCTGGGTGTAATTTATCTATAAAATGTATGTATTTACAAAAAAAAAAAATTAAGTAGTATAACAGTTGTTTAGTACCCATAACACAAGCAAATGTAATTGCTTAGTTTGGGACTAGATGGCGCTGTGTGAAATTGGTGAAATATTAAAAAAAATAAAAAAACATTTCAATAGTTCCTGAGACCCTAGCGTTCGACCAAACAAATAATCAAATTCTATATAGCTTATGTGCTATTCTAGACAGACAGTGCCATATTTGATATAGATTCTTTCAGCCGTTCTGGCGTGATTGAGTATCAAACACCCTTCCTTACATTAATCCTAACTATAACAAACTTTATAGTTAGGATCGATTGGATAGGTCGTGGTCACAAGCTGATTCAGTTAGTCAGAGCTGTGTCAGTCAGCTTGTGACTACGACCGGTGTTACCTGGTCGAAATGTCAAGCACATTAAGTTATGTCACCTAAAGCATAATCGCGTGAATTCCCGTTTAAAATAAATAAATATTATCATGCAACGCGAAAGTTCATAATTAAATAAATTATATAATACCAGAACCTTCTTCATGAATCACTTTATCTATTGGTAATTAATAATTAAATTGGTGAAAAACGCATCAAAATCCGTTGCGTAGTTTTAGAACAACTAAGCGTACATACAGAGGGATACGACTTTATTTTTATTTAAGGAAGGGCTTTGTTTTTCTCAAACATTTAAAACTTAGTGTAAAGAAAGAAAAGGAACAAAAATATTTTATTATGTCCTATAAACAATAAGTAGTACTTACAACATAAAAATTAGGTAGGTATTCTTGTCCAAACACTCACAAACGTTATATTAAATTATAAAGAAGTCATAATAATATGTACTTTGATGATGCAAACGTGATTTTATGTACATAAAAAATGTTGACAAGTGAATTTCAGTCACCCTGGTAGATACTATAACTACCTACTGTGATAAATATATCATAACAAAGTGAGATAAACGATAATGACGCCACGTCAATATATCTCCATTCTCCCAGGAATTCATTCCGCCATATTGAATTAGCGATGTATTGACGCATGACGATTGCTAATTAATCTTATCGTATGATATTTGATTAGAAGCTTATTATATTATATATTATTTAATTATAAATGATATTATATTAACATTATCTTAAACTAGTCAGCGCTTATTAGTCGTAGCGTGATAGCAGAAAGCCTTCTTGCAAAAATCACTTCTAACATTTTGTCATAAATGTATTATTTGTGAATATATTTTTCTAAGAAAATATTAAGGAAATGAAATACCAATAAGATCATCTAATATGCGGTTGCCATAATAAAATATTTTCTCAAATTTTCCCTATAGCTTGGTTGATATTTCAAATATTTGTCTAGGATTGGGTAACCGGTCGTATTGGAGTATTGCCGCTCAAGGTCCTTATCGAATAATATCGCATTTTTTTAACTCCTCTGGGCATTTTAAGGGTTATTATCTTTTTATTAGAATATTGAGTCCACAATTATATTGCTATCTGAACATTTTACTCAAGTGTTTATTAACCTCCTAAAATTAATTATGATATTGATAATTTAAATGTTCTCGTGCGGATTTTGTTTGCGCTTTAAGGACTTTCTTTGATTCTCGACGAACTATTTCAATATCGCTGCCAAGTATTCGATAATTTTAATATACGTTGTCATTTCTTAAGATTTGAAAATACCTATCAAAATCGACTAGACAAAGTTGAATTTCGAGTTTCCGAGTAGGCAGACTATGGATACAACGGCCTATAATACAAATAGGAATAGTTAGCTACGGGAATTTATTAGATTACGACATAAATCAATTTCGGGACTATAAAGTTCTCAAACTTGATTTTGCAGAGTTAGGTTACATTACCTAAAAGTAGATGTTAAAATCTTACAATCGAAATTGATTCTCCAGAAAATTATGGCGTCATCAAAAATTATTAACTTAGTTATCGTCGAAAATACACAGCCATTTTCTCAGCAAGGGATAAAGTAAATTGAATTATGTGATCGGGGATTGATCCGCATTATAAGGAACAAGGATATTCGGATGGGATATTCCTCTTATAGTTTAGGCCTATATGCTAAAATTGGAATAGAAAGAATAAGTAAGTCGAAGTGGAAGTGGGCTGGTCATATCTGCAGAAGGACCGGTGGACGGTGGAGCAAGCGTGTCCTAGAGTGGAGACCGCGACTCGGTAAGCGTAGAGTACGACGCCCTCCAGCTAGATGGTCCGACGACCTAACAAAGTTTGCTGGGTCTGACTGGATGCGGAAGGCGGAGGACAGTGCTATGGCGCGTGTTAGAAGAGGCCTACGTCCAGCAGTGGACTGCAATAGGCTGAAATGAGGATATGCTAAACTTTACAAAAAGTATAAGACGACATTTTAAACAATAATGTTATTAGTTACGAACAATAACAGCAGCGAATAATACAAGTCGATGTGCAAATTAATTAAAGGAGTGGTGAAGTTTATTGTCATTAATTTAAAAAAATAATTAAATAAAAAAAAGATTATAAATCAGCGTACCGTCATAGCTACGTCAATGCAGGTGACCACTGAAAATCAACGCTGTACCATAGACCTAGAATCCGCGCTGCGACTAAATCTATGCGCTGTACTGTGTCTTATGTCAGGATACAACAACAGGCTGAGAAGCAACCTCTTTTCTCACTGCCACGATACACAAATGTCTTATAGATCATATTTTAAATCACTGTTTTTTAGGTTGTAGTTAATTTTTGAGAAGGTTTTCTTGTCTTAAAATTCTCAGTATCAGCCTGAGTATATATGGGATAAAACATGGCTTATGGTTATGACCTCTGCCAAGCCCTACGGGAATTAGGCGTGTACTGTGTACATTATGTTTGTAAGTACGTATCGAAGACAAATTATGGCGAAAAAATAGTTCGTGTTATTAAAATATTTAACTACTTCTGTTTAAAGCACTTGCCACACGGTTGTAATGTTGCGTTCCAACAGAGGTCAACATGCTGTGAGATTGGATGCCATCCGCGTAGTTTATATGAAATTTAGATAACATCTGCCGGCCAGATGGATGGCATCTCATGATTAAATACAATGTCACCTCTGTTGGAACGCAAGATTGTCTAAGTCAAAGTCAAATCAAAGTCAATTCTTCTATTTTCATTTAGATCACATACATGTTACTTATAAACGTCATACAAAGCAAAAAAAAAGGTGTCAGCAAATTTGCCTACGGCCAGTTTACTGACAAAGTTGAACTCTGAGAAGAACTGAAGAACACCGTGTGGCTGTGGCACTCGCTTTACCAAAATGTTAACAAACAAAATAAATACATTTCGGTTCTTAATTACACTATCGAAAGTAATCCTCTTTTCTGTTTTACGTTGGTGTGTTCCATATACACACACCGTGTGTATTTAATTTAAATATTCTATTAATATATTGATTGTTTGTATATCTACTCCATTCAATAAATTTAATGAATTCGTTGTTGCTATTATTATATCTTCTACATACAATAAATTCATATTTTGGTATTTTCGTAGTTATATAGAACACCACCTATCGTGTTAATATCAAAATTGAGAAATGATATTTTATTTCATCATACAAAATACAGGGTTATTCCCAAAGTACTCCATTCTTTTGTTCCAAAAAGATAAGAATCTCATACATTCATTCCCAAGTTACTCCATTGAATTTTTATTATTTAAAAACACCTATTATTTTGTTCCCATTTTGCTCCATACCAAGAATTGCTCTCCAAGTACTTATTATTCGTTATCAATTATAAAAAAAAAACTGCTCCATCTAAATAATTACTTATAAAATGTTTCAGTACAACCCGTCACAAAAATCTTAAAATTAAGATTAAAGTTTAACCTGATCAAATTACATATTGCCTTTTTCTGTTATTGAAAGTCAAAGTGTCATAAAAACTGACGGAGAGAGTGATACTTTCGTGGTTATTACTTTAATTCTATATATCTATTCTTGATACTATTTACAAGAAAACTACGTTTATACATATTTCAGATACTTGTCGTTCCTGATCTTGTTACTAGATGTCTCCTATAACAAAGGTCCTTTGGTACATTGGTTTTTTATTTATTTATGGACACTTTTCTTCGGTCACATTAAGAGACCTCGGCTTGACCCGAGCACAATAATAGGATTCTCTCTTCTTAGAAAATAGTTTGTATTAAAAATTCATAGTGACCTTTTAGCGATATGAACACAACAAGCCAACTTTCTGCGGCTTACTTTGAACAAATATTTCGTAAAATATTTTATGAAAAAATATGTTTTCAATTAAATTTACTTCAGAGCATTCCATTGCTACTTAAATATTTTTTTAGTTTATCCGAAATTGAAATCAAAGTAAATAGATGCATACAAATTTTATTTTGAATAGTCAAAGGTAAATATCTATCAGACTAGATTATCCACTCCAGTGGTTTTCAGCAGGTTCAACAATTTGAAAAATCTGAATATGGTGAAAAATATTTTCATAATCTTAGACGTTTTTACCTTAGAGAAACTTCTTTAGCATTCATTTTTTAATGATAGGATCTTCTCATTTTAATCGACTATGTAGATATTGAAAGCTTAGTTTTTACTGTTTACTATTTCAAAAAGATTTTATATTGATATCTTGCTCATATAGTTTTCGCGTATTCTTAGATATCTAAATCATATTGATTAGTGTAATTGTTCCACACAGATCTTTTATCTTAGATACAGAATTTTAAAAGTGTGTGATTTAGCTGTTAACGTATAGCAATTACTATTAATTAATGAATTAGGGCCTCCAGAAATTAAATGATCTATAGAAATTATAATTATAGTAAAACTAGAAATTAAACTCCGTGTGATGACGGATTAAGAATACAATATTATTTCACTACCTCACCTCAACCCATTGGTGTCGTAAAAGGAGACTAAGAGACTAACTTTATGCAGACAAGAGCAATGCGAGAAAAGGAAAATTCGTAACAAACCCTATACTAACCCGTCTGGCCAGCGTGGCTTAGTAGGCTGAATTTCTTCCATATTCTTTACAGGAGACTCGTGCCCAGCATTGGGACGTTTATGGGTTAAAATGATGAACCTTTAACTATGTGGATACTAACGTTTATGAAGTCCTTTATTGCGTATAAAATTATTATTATATACTACCTTAATATTTCAACCTGGCTAAGCCATACTAAATATAGCTAGCAGCTATGTTCAAGCGATTATTTTTAATTTCCCCTGGGATCTCTTTTTCCCGTAAACGCTGAATCGATTTCAATCTTGGCTGTAAGTTTCCATAAAGTTAGACCAGAATTTGTGACCCGAACCTTTACCCTGAGTATGATATATAAGCCTTTAGGGTAGCCTATAAACCTTTCATTAATGAAGGTATCATGCACGCAATGGTATTACACAATGTGCCTATATATTTATTGCCCAATATATTAACACAGAGCTCGTGTCCTTAGCATCGAGTAATTAATTTGACATTGTCTTTGTAGGCATAATAAGATTTAGGTTAATGCCAGCTAGTAACATAACTATACATTAATTTTAAAAAATATATAATCGAATTAAGAATGTAAGAACCTCTTTTTTTAAGTCAGTTAATAAAGAGTTAATGTTTGTGAGGTTGGTTATAGGGAGTAACCTTCGAAAGTAAACCGTAAATCAGCTAAGAAAGATAATTATGTGCTTCATTTAACTATCATATATCTTATTAATATTATAAATGCCAAAGTTAAGATAGATGGATGGATGAATGTTTTTTAATCAATCACGCTAGAACTTTATACTGACATACCATGCGGGTGAAGCTACGGGCGGAATGTAGTTTTATTTATTAAAATAAAAAATTCGCTATCATGAATAGGTAAATAGAGAAGTTATAAAAAGTACAGGTAGCTCAGATAAAAACTGTAACCAATTCTCGTCTGTTGCTGTGCGTGGGCCGAGAATGGGCCTTCACACGCAATCTTTGAACCTTTTTCTTTCTTACAAACCATAAAATGAACAAGTCCCTTTAAATAAGTTTGTGTTCTAGCGTCTTCCTAAGTATTTTGGGTCAGTCTCAGTCAGTATTTACACCATGCCATTACCGCACGGCGTCCGCAAGTTCCGCAACCTAATTGCACGAAATATTCACGAGAAACGTAACAAAACATTTAACGATCTTTCTTTGTTACATTTTTAAGTTACTTGACAAATTATTTGTTTGTGGTGCTTTTTTTTCAGACACTTAAATATAATAAATTGTATTTGAACAAAAATTTTAGCAAATTCCTATATTTCTTTTCTTTGAGTTTTCTTAAATGACTGTGAAAGACTGATATTATAAATTGTCTTATCCTCAAATCTAATTGTGACTAATGATCCAAGTTTAAAATCTTTTCGTTGATGAAAAAAAAATATGATTGATATTTTTATATTATTTTAAGGTCATTAACTTCACCTTTAAATACTTATATACTATCTGTTTCCCGGAACTTTACTTTGGTGGCTTTGTGGTGGTGTAATTTATCTATAATATGTATGTATTTACAAAAAAAAAAAAATTAAGTAGTATATCAGTTGTTTAGTACCCATAACACAAGCAAATATAGTTGCTTAATTTGGGACTAGATGGTGCTGTGTGAATTTGGTAGAATATAAAATAAAAAACTCAGCGTTGTAATATTAGTATAGACTAGAAGTCACGCAGGGCTTCACGCCCGTCGTTTTTTTTTGGCCACTGCTCAGCTCCTATTAGCCGTAGCGTGATGTTAGTTTATAACCTTCCTCGATAAGTGGGCTATCTATCTATTGATGATAGTATATTTACAAACAGATAGAGCCATATAAATAATAATTTAATAATAAGATTGTTAACAAGATAAAATATATTTTATATAAATGCTAAACAAGTAATGGAAAAATTCAAACCCACGACGGGACTTGAACCCGCGACCCTGCCATTTGGGTTTGAATTTTTCCATTACTTGTTTAGCATTTATATAAAATGTTAAACCAAAGCGATGGAAATTGCTTAATATTATTTAATGTAAAGATAAAATATGGTTGATTTATTCTTATATTTCAAGGTGGAAATCGCAGGCGTATGTTCATTAATAAAGATAACGACTTGTCCCTAATTCGAGTGTGTTATTTCAGTTTTACTAATTGCTATGTTGATGTACTTAGTTATATAATTAGAGAGTTCATGTACGCCTTAATTAAGGAAAACTTTTGTAAAGGATAATACTTACGTTTACAAAAGTTTGCCTTAATTGACGGAACTGATTATACGGTTTAATTCGCATATAGCCATAAGATAATATATGATTAGCAGTGGTGTTAGTGGTGTATTATAATAGGCTAGTTGGCAGGTTTCTGGGCGACTTGATAAATTCCAACACTAGGGTCTGACTCAAGTCAATACGATAAAAAGAAGATACTATAGGCTAGTATGATTATGGATTCTTAAAAGAAGAGAGAGATGGTGGCCGAACGGATAAGTGACATGCAAATCCAGCTCTCACAAGGTTTAGAACTTACACTTACCTAAGCTATTCTATTTTTTGTACCCAAAATGTAACCTTTTGAGAGAAATAAATATATATTATTATTATTATTAAATCATGCGGACTGAGTTCGATTCCGACTGGCAGTACATAGTTTTCACTTTCAGGATTTATATGTACTAGTCAAGTGACTTACCATCTGATGACAGTAAAAGAAAACATTATGAGGAGACTCATATACCCTAAAGAGCCTAGAAGAAATTCTAATTTTATGTGTGGGCACTACAATAGATCAATAATAAGAATTAATAATAGTATCATCATCATTATGTCAGGCCAATGACGTCCACTGTTGAACATAGGCCACGTATGTCCGACCTAGAAAGGTTGCGGGTTGCCGTTGGATGCGGGCGGCACATAATCGCTCGCTGTGGCGGAAATTAGGCCTACGAGTATGTTCAATAATACATAATGAATATAAATATATGAATTAATTAATCGTTCTTAGTTTCTTGGCGGCGCGGCGGTGGGCTCTTTTATTCAAATACTGAAAACAATGCTTTTGGCATGACAGAGAAATTTTCGTAATTATTTTTTTAATTTTAACAATATTAATTTATTTTTCACATTATAATGTGGTAGGTACATGAAACATTTTGTATACCAGCAAACATCAAGTGATAAATTATGTTTCTAGCTACTTAAACATTGTTATGCTGGTAAATTTAAAGTGATTGTTATACGGGTATATTTACTATAAGCAAATACATCGACACATTTGTCCTGTGTTACAATATACCATAATGTTTATAAGTAACATTAATTACGATTACAAAGTTACAATTGTAATTAGATGGAAGACTCATCCAATTAAGCTATCAAATTAGCTGAACAAAATTCTGAAACTTTATAATTTATTGTTGAAACAATTGAGCTTGTTTAAGAATATTCTATCTCTTTAGCGTTAGACGACATATTCTGCTTTGATCATAGGTAAAAGCAAATTTTATGATCTTGGGATCAGAGCAGAGCATTTAAAACTAGGAGAATTGACTTCTGACAATATGGCCTGTCCTTTATCAATCATCAACTTATAAAGAAATGATTATTGGAATTACGAGTTGAATGATCTGAATTGGATCTAAGAGTTAGCAAAGTTGAATCAAATTAATATTATCAAATCATAATTACCAAAACAAGTAATTTAATTCCAAAATGAAAGCCCTCAAACTGAATTAGGACATTTCAGGGAACTTGTACAACATGGTTAATAAACAAGTAGACAACGAACAAATTACGTGGATATGTAATTTGACAAAGGTACAAACGACCAACAACGTAACTAAATTAAACTTACCTTCAGCAGAAAGTGGGTTAACCTTCCAAATCCCTATGTGGTACGAGGAAGCTTTTGGCATCTCCTTCAGCAGAAGAATATTAACTCTTAAACGCTTACACGGGCCACATTGAACTGGTCCATGAATATTTTAACTCGTGGAATTGGAAAATAATGAATGCGCATTTATTTTTATACGCCTCCGGCAATAAAAGTAAATTCGGGATTCTTATTATTATTTTTAAGTTTAGCGAAATTCATTTCAATTACTTGTTCGGTCTTTTATCATGGTTTTTTAAATGGAATATTTTATTCATTGTAGATTATTAATATTTTCTATTAAAATGGTTACCAACTATTAAAATGGTTACAGTTTACCAACCAACTATTAAAATGGTAACAGGTTATTAAAATGGTTACAATGGTTGGTTGGTTGGTTACAAAGGTAAAAAAGAAATACATTTTTTACTGACTTCAGAAAAGAAGCGAGTTTCTCAAAAACTATTAACTTTTCAAATCGTTGAATGTGCAAAAAAGTGGTTAAAACTATTTTACAGAGTCACAAACATAATTTCGTAATTACATATACAATACAATAATATAATACATCTGGCCGCAACGAACCGCACTTTCTTATGCTTCTATCCTTTTCTGTCACTTACAACCGTCATTTACTAGAGCGAGATAGAGAGTGAAAGCCGAGCGCATGGTCGATTATGCCGCGCAGCACGAGTGCGACTACATCGCACTCGTGCTTTCGTTCCCGCTCTAGTAAATGACAGTTCTAGGTGACAGAAAGGCATAAATACATAGGCAAGTACGATTCAGTGCAGTTATTCTTAGAAACAGCCTTGGTAGCGCAGTCATTTTTTGTACGGCTTTTGTGCAATAGATCCTGTGGTCGATCTTTGGGTCGGTACAAAAAATTTAATTGGGTTTTTCTATCATGAAATTCTCAGTATTAGCCCGGCGTTTGGAAATGTGAAAATGAAACCGGTAATGACCGGAATTTAGCGCCTTTATCTTTATAGATAATCAGTACTGTAGTTGATGAACCCGCCTTTTGTGTTACGAATCACTCTTGTTTTCATTCCACTATAATATGGACCGGTTCTTAACCTTGACGGATACGTACGACTGTACATTTTTCTCAGGCTGACCGCGAATAGGTACAATTGTAAAAGCCGCGCGTTGTTTGCATACCTTGTAACTAATTGAATTAGTGTCACGGTTCTGTGCAAATTACTCGGGCAGTTTAAATTAACTTGTTCCGAGCGGGGGCGACTTTGGCCCTAAACTTCCCTAATTTTGTGAGCGCAACATCAAACTGTGCTTCGCCCATATTACCCTGTTTGGTCCCACGTGAATTTTCTACACTAATTAGTTTCGACCATGTTTATTTTACTTAAGTTTGAGTGTACACAATGATTTATAGCGGCGACGAGAGTAACGTGCTGTTGTTTTACCCTTGTGCTCGAAAATAACTTATATATTTGGTGTAGATTGTTTGACTGATAGATAATGCCTTGCGTATTGCCACCACTACAATCAGTGAATTAATTGTTATGATGCTTACTGCCATAATCAGAGACAATATTTAACTTTAAATTTAATTTAGTAAAAACGTGTAATACCTAAGTCGATACGCCTAAAGACGATTATTCAATGAAAAAATTGTGTTAATGACAGATTACTTCTAATTGACGTCTCTGAGTGCGGCAAATAATTTGTAACCCTAAGTGGTGACTTAGGGTTCCCTTAAAAAGTAAATTTCTTTACAATGTAACTATGGATAGAATATAGATATCGTCAAAAGATTTAAGTCAAATTTTTTTCGACACTTGTAAAAATATCTTTTCGTGTTGATATAGTGTGATATTATGCAAATTGAATAGACTTTCAAACAATCTTTGTCATCATCAATCTTGTTATAAATTTCGTTATTGACATCTTGTACAGAAGTGATAGACCCTTATCAGGCTAATAATATAATATAAGTTTATAGTATTAAGTTTATTATATCTTAACAAATAATTGGGTAGGCTGTATCAGGATCGCAGCCGCAGTGGAGTCATCATCATCATTTCAACCCATAAACATCCCACTGCCAGGCATGGGTCTCCTCCAAAAAATTTGGAGGGAATTTTGCCTTCTATACCACGCTGGTCCGACGGGTTGGTACAGGGTTTGTGTCTGCAGTGGAGTACCTACGTGAAAAGCATTATTCGTGCTAGAGAGTAAATATTTAAGTGTGAATTGTAAAAAACATGTTTGTACCGACCCTGAAAAAATCTGAAATCAGGATACCACATAAATATTTGGTCGAGATTTGTTCCCAGTGCATGAGTATTTTTTTTAAATATATTAAAATATATGTATGACCATATTGACCATATAGTATATTGTCATCAGACTACAATGAATAACGATTGAATAAACAACGGCTTGACAGTATTACAAGTTTACAACAATATTAATTTTACAAAATATTACTTCATAAATTTCATAATAGTGTGACGTCACTTTATAACATGCTGCACTTGCAACTAAGAACGCGTCGGCACTTTGTTACCACTTACAGTGTTAGTCGTGTAAAATCAATTACGTAGTATACTCTGTCGTGTCGTTTCGTCGTGGTGAGCTAACCGCTAGGATTAACGGCTTAGCTGCGGGCTCTGCGCGTTTTACAATGGTTTTACCACCATGCATACGGTACCCAAATAGTTTATTTACAAATTTTCTTTTGTTTTACATAAAACGAATCTCGACTGTTCCAAAAAGTTTAGCTTTGGTTGGCTGGAATAAATTTTACGCATTTTAAAATTAAAAGGCAAAAGGTATTTACTTACTATTCCTTCAATATAATACTAGACGTTTTATAACAATTAAATATACGAACTAGTCATGAAATTATAAATATTTGCAAATATTTCGGCTTTATATCAGGTGTTTTTAAATAATTTGAGGCTCTCGTGAAATGTAAAATGATTTTTGCAGACATTGCGTTCAAGTTTTGTCTACTGGACATTCACAGTACACAAATGCGTACAATCAAATTAAATGCTTACACTGAATTTCATTTTATAAATCCTAGCTTGTTTACTCGCATTGATTCCACCATCAATGAACTTTGAGTAATAAACGTATATTCTTGCGCGAATGTCGGGGCGATCTCTTGGGAAATCCTTCCTGGATTCCCATGTGAAATTGTCTTCATTAGACGTGCCTACGTTCTTCAAAGCAACAAGTTTCATTTTGTTATTCTATCACGTTTTATGTAAATAAAGTGTTCGGTATGTTAAGTATATTCTAGCTGGACCTTATTGTATAATCTATACTCTATTCAAGGCTTAATATTAAGGACTGGAGGCATACTCTGAATTTCGACATTCAATTAGTCGGTTTTGATGTCACTGTCAAATGTTGTGAAAAATAGATGTTGTGACACGAATAGAGAAAGGAATGTTAAGCTGGTTTGGACATGTCGAGAGAATGAATGAAGAAAGAGTGACATAACAAATATATGAGGCGAATGTGAAAGGAAACGTTGGCAGTGACCAAATAGGTGACGTTCTAAAGAAGGGACAGATCAGGAGTACCCTCAACCGGCGAGAATGCATGAAAAGACTGATGAATGTTGAAGAAGCCAAAGATGTATGTCAGAATCGTAGCAAGTGGTCCCTGCCTACCCTTCTGTTGGGAAAGAGGCGTGATCTATATGTATGAATGTCAAATGTAAGGAAATTTAGATATATTCGCTGTCACTTTCAAACATTTGACAGAGCATCAAAACCCCAGTCCTTAATAAATGTCAGTGAGAAAACAAGCTATGGCTTAAATAATCATAACATAGATACGAAAGAAAATACTACTGGTATGGTATGTGTATTTATTAGTTGTCTAAATCCCATTGTGTTTTAGAGTCTAAAAAACTGATAAACACTTATATTTTCTTTTTATATTAGCTTGTTGGCTAGACAGCTCTGTATAAAAATATATTTATAATATATGATGCTAGGTGACATATTTGTCATACGATCTAATCCTCGAAAGTGCATGTAGAAGTGCAGTCGCTCGCAATAAACTAATGGTATTCCTAACATATATGAGAACTAGACTAAAAGCTGTTTGAAGACTTCAGGAAGCTAAAGGCTTATGACAGGTTTGTCGCAATAATATCACTTTAACGTGTAACATTCGAAACTGGGTATCGGTTCCGATGTAAGTGTGTATTCAAACTAACGTGTTTCTACGCTTGTATTTAGATCACATATGCGCAGACAGTCGAAAAGAACTGTTTATATTATTGTTTTATGACAAATACAAGCAAAACGAGCTTACCGTATGCTGTTAGGAAACACCGTTGACATCATCATCCTCATTTCAACCCATAAATGTCCCACTAATGGGCAGGGGTCTCTTCCAAAAACTTGAAGAAAGACTGGAGGGAATTATCAATATATCAAACATTAAAAGGTATATAATAATATCAAAGAAAAATATTGTAATTATTTATCTAAAAATCTCTTTCTTTGATGTATGAACTTTTCCTTTTCATCAACTATGTTCAGTCTCGTGTAATGGGGCCTACTACCATGAATAGCGCACTCTAAAAACTCTTACTGAGAATTATAAGACAAAATACAAATAATAATAATAATATTCTACCACATTCACACAGCGCCATCTAGTCCCAAAGTAAGCAATTATATTTGCTTGTGTTATGGGTACTAAACAACTGATATACTACTTAAATACATTTTTTTTTTGTAAATACATACATATTATAGATAAATTACACCCAGACACAGAACAAACCTTTATGCTCATCACACAAAGATTTGTCCTGGGTGGGGATCGAACCCACGACCTCCGGCTTAGCAGTCAGGGTCACTAACCACTAGACCAACAGGCCAGTCGAAATAAAAAGTATATACCCGGCCCCGGTATCGAACCCGCGATCACCTGTGTGTCGATATACACACTCCCGCTGCACCTCTTAAGCAGTCGCTGTTACTACGGAAGAGACGATGATAATACACCTTACATTTCTCAAGTTTGGCTATGAATATTTTCACTCTGTCTTTATGGCTCGAGTAAAACCGTAGGTAAAACTTAGCAAACAATAAATCATCACATGTACCGACTTTCCTTCTACAATTTATGTACAAGGCCCGACAACGCGTAACTTAGTGCTCTTTGATTGATAACTTCTAAGAAATAAATCGTTCTTCAGGGCCTACATCAGATATCGTAATGACTGGTGCTTAACATAGGGTAATTCATAATATTGAAGAAATAATTAAGTATTTAGATATCAAATACTAACTGCTGCACTCAGAGACGTTACTTAGTAAAAACGTGTCTTAAGTCGATACTCCTAAAGACGATTATTCAATGAAAAAATTGTGTTAATGACAGATTACTGTTAATTGACGTCTCTGAGTGCGGAAAAAAAAACCTGTAGCAATTGTATCTACTACGAGATTCTGTGTGCTACGGGTGTAGGTCTACGAAAAGTCGTAGATATATATTTCTAATGTTTAGTTTATTAAAAAAAAAAAAAAAGTCGTCAAATTTAAATAGAAAAGTAATAAAACAAACAGCCTTTATGATGTCTGTCACCCTTGCCACTAACAGCAACGTGTCCCCAGTGGCGTGTGACGTGGGTTCTATTCCCATACTACACAAATATTTGTTACAAGTCTGGGTGTGCTTTGTGTCCATTAATTCCATGTTTGTAAAGTCTCCCGCGACACAGAGCGAGTACCTAGCGCGACCGTTATCTCTAAAAAATCCCTGTCACCGTTGTAATTATGATCAATAACAATACAATCTGTTCAAAATAATAACAGTAGGTATGTACTATTTTAGGTAGCATTCATTTGAATTGTACAAAAAAGGACATTCGTTCCTATTTGAAACTGTCAAAGCGCTACAATTTATCAGTTTTTGGAACAATAAAATGTGTTTTGTGAAACACGATCGCCATAGTTATGTGAACACAGCCGGCACCAGGTTGCAAATTACGAGCTTTAAATACGGGTGTGTCAATAAAACTGACTACCTACTGTATTGCAATAAAACAATAAAATATAGACACAGATTGTAAAGGATATCTCAACAATTTACGTATATTTTTAAAGTTGATCATTATCATCAAGTTTATGCCATATAGGTCCACGGATCTGCTATATACCTTGTACAGTTAGCCTCAAAAGTAGCTGACCATGTCCAATTTTCAAAACTCATGTATGCAGGTATACATAGATTGCTTAACAAGACTAGTGCCGGTATTGATTTAACATGGTAAATAAAATTCTGGTATTACTTTTCTTATCTATGCCACGGTAGGTACTTATATATTGTATGGGTTTAAGAATATGGATGCTTAGCTACTTTTGAGGCTGACAGTACAATTAAAGTCAAGTGAAGTTAAGCACGCACTTAGCGGGAGGCTGGTATTAGACTGAACATAGACAAAAAAAAAAAATCTAAAATAAACCGACTGTCTATTGTCACCGTACCATAGTTGAGTTATGGTCATCTCGCCACTAACAAGCCAAGTTTTGTGGGTTCCATTTCCACACGAAACAAATATTTGTGTGATTAAAGAATGAAATATCCTTTGTAGGTATGTCCGTCAGTTGTATATTTGTAAATCCCTCGCAACACAAGTCTTATTCACTAGTACAGGCGTTGTCTTTAAAAAGACGTATTACCGTACTTATTAAAATGGAATACATCAATTTAATGACAATAATTACACATTCTTTCAAGATTTGAGCGCCACTACAAAAAATATGGGTGGATGATCCCGAATAAACCCGAGCATTGACTCCAATGTGTGGAGCGGGCATAATGATTTATAGCCTTTTAGTCTTCAGGATAAAGTACCGAGCCGTTCACGAGTGTGAATTGGTCTCGAAAAAATCATATTCGGGAAGCCGCCCGACAATAACGACTTGGAACTATCAGTCGTAAATCTAGACTTAGTTATTACAATAATCTTTATTGAGATAGACTGACACTTGTGCTTGACTTAATAATTCGGCCGTGAATAGATTGATCAATCACCCAAATTAAAGCCCCGTTTAAGGGCGAGCTCTTCGAGCAATTTTGTTCCGGCCATATTTAATTCAATAGATATTTTTCTGTCCTAATAATAATATGGCTTGGTGTTTCAGTCTTCTTTTCGTGTGGGCTTGAGGCAGACCCTAGTGTTGGAATTTATCAATTGGGCGACTTGATAAATTTCAAAAAGGCTTTCAACTTGACTTAACGACTACCACATTAAGTGGTAACCAGGACCAAAGGCTTTACGTGCATTCCAAAGCACGGAGACGCTCGAGAATGAAATTGCCACAAAGGGTCACCCATCATGAACTGACCTTGCTGAGTGTTGCTTAACCTCAGTGATCGTAACATACATCTCAGTACAATGCTAAGAGCGCCTTGTGTGAGTGTGTTCCAATATAGATATTTGAAGGTCTTTCAATACTTAAACGTTGAATATAAAAATCTATTTTATATTAGTGAGGGAACATTCTGTTTGTACTAGAACTAAGAATCTAGTAAACTTGATATTCGACTAATTTGAAATCGAGTAGGCACTTTGAGGTAAATGACAAAACATTTATTGTTTAAATATCGTCGAGACGCTATTTCATGTTTCAGCACAAAAAATAAATAGGTACACAGATAAGCTAGTATACGTATGAAAACAATACAAGTTAATTAGCGCTCGTCTGTTGGGAATTGTGCTTTTACTCACCTTAGAAGCGTGTCATGATATTATATTTCACTCCTTGACCTCTGTCTGCGGCGTTATTACCTAATTAACAATGACACCATTGTAAAGGGATACGCGAAGTCACGCAAAGCCGAGTAAAAGTCATTCTATTTAATATTTACAGTTATTATATATACTATAGTTGTATAATATATTCATCCATACATCTTAACTTTCGCACATCGTGTGGAAACCCACATACCATAGAAGAAATTCTATGAGTATGTCTGACCCACCAACCCACACTAGGCCCAGCGTGAGTGGATTATGGCCTAAACCCTCTCAGCTCCTTAGTTAGAGGAGAGGAGACCCGAGCCCAGCAGTGGGACTTAATGGATTGCTGATTAAGATATTTTCATCAGTTTTATGAAAGCTTAAATCTTAGAAACAAGGAAAATCTTAAAACCAGAGATTTTAATGTCAGTAATGATATAATGTCCGTGTAGTGACGGATTAAGTCACTACCCCATCTCAACCCGTGGGTGTCGTATAAGGCGAATAAGGGAGTAACATTATGCAGACAAGTCCAAAAAGGAAAATTCGAAACAAACGCTATATCAACCCGTCTGGCCAGCGTGGTATATAGTAGGCTAAATAACCTCCACATTCTTTAGAGGAGACGCATGCCCAGCAGTGGGACGTTTATGGATTGAAAGATGAATTATTTAATAGAATAATTTTGTTCATAAAAATTAACTTTCACATTAAGTCTTGGCCGCCTTTATTTTTTTATAAAAAACAATGAATTCAAAGCGATAGAAATGAATCAATTCACTTAAAAAACGTTTTAAATCAACGATGCTAGTTAAAACACATCTATGTGAGTGGTTGGTATCCGATCCCCCATGCAATGAACCGTTCTTTGTTCGCTAATCGATAGCCCAAAATATTTTCCATTAACAAAACATCACTTTAAGCGTGTATAGAAAAAAAAATCTTTTCACATAATTTTCAATTCTCACGCCTTCCGTTTATCCAATGAAAGAATTCTTCAGCTCGTTTAATTGAATTTTTTCGCTTTGACAGATATTGATCGTCGGCTGTTTCAATACCTTTCTGTTTTATTCCACAAATACTAAGAGGCAGTATAATAAATCACTGGAAGTGAAAGCTGCTTTTTAAGCCTTTGAAACTTTATAAATCATATAATAAATGAGGTGCCTCTCAACTACTCATATTTTTAATATACATCAAAGTGAAATTTTAAACAATATTATAAGGTTCAGGACCTACATTTATTTTACGTTAACCTTTTCAACGTTATTTGACCTCAAACAGCTACGGGTTGAGTTTCTGTACATGATATAATTTAAGCAAAACATTTTGATGTGTTCTTACCTTTGTACCCTTCTTTCGAATAAATAAATTATTACTAATTATAATTATCATGTACAGAAACTTAACACAGTTTCTGTAGGTACATGATATAATTATTTGTACATGATTTAATTATATTATTAATACAAAATAATATTATTTTAGGACGCTCGTGTAGGTGCTAGCTCGTGTAGGCTGAATTGCTTAATTATTAATAATTATATCATGTACAGAAACTGGGTTGAGTTTCTGTTTTTATGAAAAAAAATTGTATTTGATACACGAATGACTTGGGACCGATATGTGCCAATGCATGAGAATAGCAATTGTACATAAAATCAAGTCTTATGGTTGTTCTACACCTTAATAGTATAAAACTCAGATTTGCTTTTATTGATGAGTGAATTTATAAGATTGTTAAAAATATTATTAAATAAGTTTTATTGAAGATTAATTATGTGCTTTCATATTCATTAAAAATAAAGTTATAAAAATTTTAGACGTAAAAACTTTTCGATTAGCAAAATGCGATACGCAATCAGTGCTTGAAATGTTGATAATATTTTATTGCTAGTATCATTAAGAATATTGCGATCTCATGTTCTTAGGGAGCAGATAGACTAAAGTAATAGATTTTCCAGATATTTCATAAATCTACATACTTATGCATCCAGCACATATTTATGAAAATAAATTCTATACAATATTTCTATTATAGCAAACAACTTTTGAAGTCGATAAAAAGATACGTAGCACTAAGTTAGCAGACTAGTCTTTCAATGATATAACAAGCACTTATGGGAATTTACAAAATCAAGTATACAATTTCAAAAATTACATCCTGTCCTTATAAATTTTTTAGATAAAAATAACCCAAGATATGTAGGTTATAAAGGATTCAATCATACAATTAATAGACATAAATTTCAGTCAGACTTATAAAAAATTCAGAATTAAGAGCCCGAGTATAAAATCACATACAAAACTCGGCGGGTCAGTGAGTCAGCGAGTATCTGACAGTGTGCATTCCCTTTAATTTGTCCCCTTGTCACAGCTGGCCGGAACCACTCAAAATAATTACAATCTCACAAAAATGTCACAAGCTCGACTCGTGAACAACAAAGTAGAACTGAATAAGTGATGAAGCGAACCAATGATATTTATGATTGATGACTACAAGACTAACATTTCGTAGTCACCACTGAGCTGTAATATGATTAATCTAGCTTCGTCCTGTGGCTTTTACTATGATCTATGTTTGTTGTATTAAATAGTTTACATATACAAAAGTAGAATAAGTTAGAAGGATTGCTTTTAAAATAGACCTAAGATATTTAAGTAAGGATTTTTGCACTTTATCTGGTTAAAAAGTTTCAAACTTTCGCGACAAGTAAGTTTTGAATATAAATTTTAATTGTAATTAATGGTATTATGTAGAATAAATAAAAGGCTCAAAGGCTTTTTCGTATATTTGTTAAGATACTTATTTAATGAATAGAACACGGGATTACGTCACATTTATTATTTTGCCTATGTATCATTATGTATAAAATTATTTAATATATATTTACCCGACTGTCAGGTATTGGTACGGGTATTGTTTTTCGCGCGTATCTTGTATGTTTGTAAATTTCTTTATTCCCACGAATCTTCCAAACGGCTGGATGGATTTTGACAATTAGGGTATCGTTAGATTCGTCTAGAAAACCCATGTGTCCTTAGATAGGTTTTAAGAATAAAAAAGACTTAAACGGCGGGTTTTTGACACAAAATTGTAAGAAGTTCAATTTTTTTTTTAAGCAAATCTATCGATTTGGGTGTCGAAATAAAGAGAATCATAAGGAGATTACATATATTCAAAAAGAAATTATACATAATTGAATGGTTCCAAATTGTTAGTAGTTCTATTATTTTTTTTAACCAAACGTATCGAGTATTCAAATAAAGGGAATCAAATGGAGATTACAAATATATACATATGTTATGTATTTAAATTCAATCAGGTATAATAATATTACAATAATTTTACGGTCTTTTTAGTGCGTTGCTATCTGTTGATTTTTTGCAGTCGGGTTATGAAATTTTTTTAATTATATTTACTTGTTATTAAATAATTCTACCGAAGTGTTACAGTAATAACATGACTGTTTACTACCACTACAACAACGACAATAAATAGGTGTTTGCATAACAGAAGGAAATATTTCTCAATTTCTCAACATAGCACGTATCGTCAAGAGGTTTCTTTTTTCAGAACACCTGTCAGCCGTTCCATTCTACCTTTAATTTGGGACAAAAAATCAACACTAAAAACATGTTCAAATATGAAGGAAGATATCATTGATTCAAAAAAGTATGTGCACAGTGGTTAGTTGCTCAGTTTGTGGGTAACCTTTTCGAGGACAGGCTCGTCTATCACCATTTATCAGGTACAGTCCCAGTCGAGCTAATACTGGAAAGTTTTGTAATAGAAAAACTTTTACCCGACCTGCATATCAAACTCGGGTTCACTTAAAGGGGAGCTGATGTTTTCTCTTTTAAGTACACATTATACTATGTATGGAATGTGAATATGATAGTTTATGGTGCAGCAATTATTATGTACGTTTAATACATGGCTACTATTGTACCTACTAGTATTATTAGTAATTAAAAAAGCTCTTAAAAGTCAATGACAAAGTGCATCACGATTTATTAAAAAAAAAAATTAAAACGAAATATTTTATAGTCATCATCATTATCATTCCAACCTAAGGACGTCCCACTGCTGGACACAGGTCTCCTCCATAGAATGTGGAGGGAATTTAGCCCACGCTGGCCAGACGGGTTGGTTAAGGGTTTGTTTCCAATCTTCCTTTGTTCCCTTACAGTGCTCTTGTCTGTATAAGGTTACTCCTTTAGTCGCCTTTTACAACATCCAAGGGTTGAGTTGATGGAAAGGTGGGAAGGAGAAGGGATGGAAGGTCAAGACTCAAGGATTGAATGAAAGTATGAATTTTTGATGAATTTGACTGGCCTGTTGGTCTAGTGGTTAGTGACCCTGACTGCTAAGCCGGAGGTCGTGGGTTCGATCCCCACCCAGGACAAATCTTTGTGTGATGAGCATAAAGGTTTGTTCTGTGTCTGGGTGTAATTTACCTATAATATGTATGTATTTACAAAAAAAAATGTATATAAGTAGTATATCAGTTGTTTAGTACCCATACCACAAGCAAATATAATTGCTTATTTTGGGACTAGATGGCGCTGTGTGAATGTGGTAGAATATTTAAAAAAAAATTCTTTCACCTAATCTGGTGTAAAAGCTTTACTAACTGAGTACAGTTAGTACAGCTTTTACATACAGTAGTATCATAAGGCAATCTTTGCTATAGTTTAAAATAACAGTGAAAACGTAAATTTCCGAATGATAACATTTGCTTTGACATCAGACGTCAGGTCCATATAACAGTTTGCATTCGCCCGATCTAGTATCTGGGTCCCGCTGAGCTTGACGTAATCCAAGCACGGCCTTATTCAGAGACAACATTGTGTCTGAGTTCATTCTATTGTACAATCCGCTTTTCAGATAAAAGACGTTTTACAAATAAGTATTATTTTGTTTTCTCATTATTGTATGTTTTATCGGTAATACATCTATTTAAATAAAAATGGATCGCCGAAAAATATGTGATGAATTCACGTGAGAACGGCTCGACCGATTTGGCTAATTCTTTTTTTGTTGTATTTACCATTGTCGAGGCAAGGCATGTATGTATGTAAGAAATTATACAAAAAATTTAGAGTTAAATTTAAAATTTTGGGTTTTAAAATCTCCACATAAACATTTGAAAATGGAACATTATAATAATAATAATAATATTCTACCACATTCACACAGCGCCATCTAGTCCCAAAGTAAGCAATTATATTTGCTTGTGTTATGGGTACTAAACAACTGATATACTACTTAAATACATTTTTTTTGTAAATACATACATATTATAGATAAATTACTCCCAGACACAGAACAAACCTTTATGCTCATCACACTTAGATTTGTCCTGGGTGGGGATCGAACCCACAACCTCCGGCTTAGCAGTCAGGGTCACTAACTACTAGACCAACAAGCCAGTCATCACGAATAATAAATAAAATATGGCGGTACGAAGTTCGCTAGGTCGGCTAGTTTATAAATAATATAGATTCTAACAATAATATTGTATGTCATAACATTAGATTCTAATATGACAAAGAATAAACGACTTGTTGCCATGTCATGACATCGATAAAAAAAAGATACTACGCTACGCTTTTACGCCAAGTTTATATACGGAATACGCTAATTACATATTCCGTAAACTTTAATCATAATTTGTTTATTTGTACTTCTACTTAGTACCCTGTTATAATTAAGTTTTGAAAACTCCCGCTACTAAACCTCCGTAATGCCTTACCAAACTTTAATTACGCTATAAAATAGGTGGGTAATGTACGTAATACTCACGTCAAGTTCACGAACTGGTTAAGTCTGAGTTGCCAAAGTCAAACTGTAAGAGTTTGGTTCACTTTATTGTAGCCGGTTGGCGGGTAGCGGGTGTCGCTGCCATATGTCACGTTCACAGCCCGCCAATTTGTCTGTCATTTGCCAAATCCGAACGCGCCTTGAATATTGGCCGAATATCTACTAAATATGTATTCAGTGTTACCACACGAGGACTGTAATTTCACATACATTAGCTTACGCCTTATGTC
The DNA here is from genome assembly GCA_905147015.1 of Laspeyria flexula. NCBI lineage: Eukaryota > Metazoa > Arthropoda > Insecta > Lepidoptera > Erebidae > Laspeyria > Laspeyria flexula. The sequence continues at coordinate 9,505,521 of LR989956.1, read as the reverse complement.
GATAGGTAATTTTAGGGCACGAAATGATATATTTTTCGAAGAAGACGTAAATTGACTGATTCTTATTCACGTGTTGATGTCACTGGATATTGTGTTTTTAATAAAACAGCAAAGTAGGTATCATATCAGTACAGATCAGAAGACGGCGTGAAGAACATAATTATTAGTCTTATCTAGTATTGAAAAGAAAACTGACGTTTTCCCTTGCGAGCGAGCGTTAGCCTTCCGTAACAGCTGGTTTTGTTAGGATGTCTTAGTTTGAAAGCAAATTTCGCCATGCAAACTAGTGCTGCTATGAGTTTTTGTGAGCCTATCCCTGATATAAAAAATAAATTATATATATGTATATAATATTAAATTAGGTGAGGCCTATGCTCAGCAGTGTACGTCATTGGGCTGATAATTATGATGATGATGATCCTTTATACGTAACGTACACTAGGAAACCTATTGACTAGTGTAGGTACGTATCGAGTTAGACTTAGTACAGTGACAAAAAGTACCTATTATATATTTTAATATTTGCAAATTTGACAGTTATATACCACTCATTTTCAACTATTTCGAATGGATGAAATATAGAGAACCTTGTCAAGATGCCGCAAAAAAGACAGCTTCTTATTTTAAAATCAAAGTACCACCTAACAATGTTAACTAGAAGCTACATTGAACTACAACATTTTTAAATTATTAAAATGAAAACAAATTACAAGACAACAGGGCAAAAATTTTCCTCTACTTAGTTAAAAGAGTACTGGTACATAATTTGGTATTTTATAGTATAATAAAAATAGCGTGTACCGTCTCTTGGGCACTTAGCATACCAAATAGGTAACAAATTTATAAACTTAACTAATTAGCCGAACGCTGGACTGAGTTTCATGTTTGCTCTGAACATAATAAAGTTCTTCTAACTTCCTAATTTGAAACCGCCGTAATTATTGTTTATCTGAATCATTTAAAAACTTTGTTCCCCTAGAGAAAAATGGTAATTAAAAACGTAAATTTGTGGTCGCCCCCTTTTTATGTAACTAATAAACTTGATCTAAGATATTTTACTTTGAGGGTAACATTAAAATAATGGTTCCCGTATATAGGTCATAGTACCCACCAGCAAAAAATAAGTAGAGATTTTCTATTAATTGCACCTATAATTATATTTTCTATATGACTGAATGTGGAAGGCGAAGGACCCAGTGTTATAGCGTGTGTTAGTAGAGGCCCATGTCCAGCAGAAAACTGCTGTGGGGGATCCCTACTTGGTCTTTGAGAAATAAAAGATTGGTTTGATGATAAGGCACCAGCCACGTATATTAGTGATATAGTGCCGGCGTTGTCTTCTAACTTGCTTGAAGTCTTCTTTATTCCGTGGAGTCTTCGCAGGGCTCCCAGCGCCTTCCCTATCCGGCTTCTCCTGTGGTCCCGGCGGCTCCCCGCTCCTGGTACAGGTCCCGGCTTCACAGGCGTTCTGGTTCTTGACTGTTTGAAGTCTTCCACGTCCAATCTTCTATCCACCAAGTGCTGGAGGTAAATCACCCCACGTCCATAAATTTTCTGTAGTTAGTTCTTGATTGGCTTCTCCCCGATGTTGTTTGAAGAGCGGAGTATGAGTGTGAAGTGCGGATGTGAAGTGCGTGCGGCGACGATAATCGTCACCTCTTATATAGTTTTTTACAATGGCTAATGACGGTACTTATAAAATGTTCGGCCGCACGTTGCTCGACACAGTTTTTTCTCATGTACCGTCATTAGCCATTATTATCGACGAACTGCGTACATCACGCCTCACTCGTACGGGCGTAGGCAGGGCTTGCTGTCCGCAACAGTTCTCCCCCCGGCGAAGCACTGCAAGCCTCCACTTCTCCGTCGAGGACGACAAGCCTTCTCGTCGGTCTTCTAAATACGCCCCCTCGCGTACGCACGTTCGCGCTCCTTATTATCCCGTCGGGACCTGTGATCACACTTTCTATTTGGCCCCGCGGCCAAACGTTACGCGGTAGCAATCCGTCTGCTATGATTACTACGTCACCTTGTTTCAACTGCGGTTTATTTAGTCTAGTATCGCCGCGCGGTGTTATAGTAGGTAGATACTCGTCGAGCCACCTCCTCCAGTAACTGTCCGCCAGTGCCTGGACCGCTCGCCAGGCTCGCCTGTCAGCCACGTCACATAGTCCGGTGACGGGCATTCCTGTTGCTGATCCTAACAAGAAGTGATTCGGGGTTAGCGCCTCGTCTTCGTCTGGGCTAACCGACACGTGAGTTAGCGGTCGAGAGTTGACCGTGTGTTCCACTTCCGATAACAGCGTAATCAGTACTTCTTCTTTTGGCGCTCGTTCTTTCAATACAACAGCGAGCGCCGACTTAACACTCCTTATAAGACGCTCCCATGCTCCGCCTTGGTTCGGTGCGCCGGGGTCGATGAATCGCCACTCTGTTTGCTTATTTAGCGCATAATCTTTGAGCGCTGGGGCCCACTCTCGGTACGCCCTCTTCAGATCGACGTCGGCGCCGCGAAAGTTCGTTCCGTTGTCACTGATGACTGTAGCCGGCCAACCGCGACGCGCGGCCATTCTGCGCAATGCCATGATAGCCGAGTCCGTGCTGAGACTCGCTACCAATTCTATGTGAATAGCTCGTGTAACGAGACAGGTGAATAGCATGCCCCATCTTTTTTCTCGCCTTCTTCCGATTGTCACGGTCATCGGGCCGAAGCAGTCCACTCCACAGCGGGTAAATGGTCGTGAATAGGCATCTAAACGTTCTTTCGGGAGGTTACCCTTGATGGGTACAGTGGGTGCGGCGCGCCTCATGCGACAGACGGTGCATGCTGCTAGTATCGAACGTACAACTGTTCGTAGTTTTAACATCCAATAGCGCTGTCTAATGTTGTTTACGACTTGCTCTCGACCGGCGTGTCCGTTCTTCACGTGTTCTTGTCTAATTATTAAACGCGCCAAGTCGTGTCTAGCGTCTAATATAGGCGGCCGTTTCCTTTCTTCGCACATTCGCCCTGTCGATACGTCCGTTAAGTCGTACTATTCCGTCTGTTCCGTACGTAGGGTCGAGTTTATTCAGTCGACTCGCCCGTTCCACGCATCTCCCAGTCGAGAGTCGTTCTATCTCGCTAGGATAGCAATCGCGCTGTGCCTGTTTCAACAGCGTTCTTTCGGCTTCTCTTAAGTGTCGTACTTCCATACACGTAGCCCGTTTGCGACATTTATCAATGAACAGCAGCACGTTTGCTGTAGCGCGCAATAATCGCTCGTACGACGAAAATCGTTTTATATGTACAATATGTTCTATCGCGATCACGTGAGCCACTGTTTCTATGGATCCCACGTTGTTGTTCACCTCTTCCTGGGGCCAGAATTCCTCCGATTCGTGTAGGAAATTTGGTCCAGTGAACCATCTATCTGTCATAGACATTCTCATTTTGTGATGTCGCGTAGCGTCATCCGCGACGTTCAATGCCGTAGGTACCCAGCGCCATTGTCCGGCTGAGGTAAGTTCGGCTATCTCGCCTACTCTGTGCGCAACGAATGGTGTGTACTTTGCACTATCGTTCCTTATCCAGTGTAATGCAGTCTTCGAATCGCTCCAGTACGTGACGTCACCCGTCATTCTGTGTTCACGTATTATCTCGGCGGCGAGTCTAGCGCCTATAAGACACGCTTGTAACTCCATGCGCGGGATACTTTGCGCTTTCAGTGGTGCTACCTTCGCCTTTCCGGCCACTAACACGACGTGTATCGTTCCATCGATACGCTTCAGGCGCCAGTATGCGACAGCCGCGTAAGCTCGTTCGCTGGCGTCCACATACACATGCAACGATCTCCGTGTTGCCCAGTGATCCGCGTAGTATCGGGGGATGCGCAGGCCCGCCACGCTCGTCAGACCATTTATCCAATTGAGAAACGTGATAGCTTGTTCGGCGGGTAGCTGCTCATCCCAGCCGATCTGTTCTCGCCATAGGTCTTGAAGGATGATCTTTGCTGTCACTGTGTATGGGCTGAGTAGGCCCAACGGGTCAAAGATTGACATGACAGCTGCGAGCGTCTCTCTTTTCGTCGGCGTGCGTGTTCCTTCGCGCACATCAGTCGGTACGCGAGGCATATTAGTGTTAAACGTAAATTCATCACTTTGCGGTATCCATATTAATCCCAATGTTTTCTCGAACGTGTATATGTTAGCACCGAGCTCCTTTGGTGAGTTTGTCGTGTTGTCGTTTGGCATATGATTCAACAACCGTGAACGATTCGTGTTCCAACTGGCCAGTTCGAACCCGGCACGTCTGTGTACACTGTTTACTTCTTTTATGGCCTGTAACGCTACATCTTCACTATCGAAGCTGTCGACCCAGTCGTCCATATAATGACTGTGCGTTATCGCTTCTAACGCGAGCGGGTACTTCTCTTGGCACTCCTCAGCGCTTCTGTTTCTAACGCTGTGTGCTAAAAACGGTGAACTACGTGCTCCGAATATCATAGAGTTCATTACATATTTCTTGGGCGGGTGGCGACGATCATCACCGCGCCAAACAAATTTCTGTGCGACCCGATCCTCTGGCCGAATCTTGATACGTAGAAACATTTCCTTTATGTCGGCCGTGACAGCGACGGGTTTTTCTCTAAATCGAAACAGTATTCCGTACAGCGGTTGTAGCATGTCAGGGCCGGCAAGCAAAACGTCGTTCAAACACATCCCATTTGTAACAGCTGCGGCGTCGAACACAAGCCGTATTTTGCCTGGCTTGTTGGGGTTCGTTACTGCGAAGTGTGGCAGGAACCATTCCCTCGGGTTGTTATCCCGCTTATCCTCGACAGACGCTGCGTATCCTTTCGTAATAAGGTTGTCAATTTGCTGTGTGTACGCTTGCTTGAACTGTATGTTTTGATCCATTTTACGTTCTATCGATCGCAGTCTACGTACTGCCATATCATAACTCGGTGGCAGACAAACGTCGTCCTTGGTCCATGGCAGTCCGACCTCATAATGATCGCCTACAAGGCGTGCGGTTTCTTTGAAAATACGTATCGCACGTTCATCTTCCTTGACTGGCTTACATCGATTCGCGATGCCTAGGTCGTCTATCGCGTAATGTTCTATCACGAGTTCTCTTAATTCTTGATCCGAACTATCATAGGTGCTATGTTGAGGCGCACGTATGTGCAATATAGTGGCGCCATCACCCGGCTCTTCGTTAGCCATTATAGTTCGTGGTACTGTGCCGTGTATCACCCACCCTAGGTTCGTGAGTGAGGCGGCCGGTTCGCTCCTTTTTCCTGTTAGAAGCTTTCTTGATACTATGAGGTGCCAATTATCTGCTCCCACTAGTATGCGCGGCTGTGCATTAGCATAACACACCTCGTTCGGAGGCAGCCGCTTCAAGTGCCCGTGTTGTAAGCAACTTGCCTTGATTGTTTGTCGAGTGATGTCGAGACTCTTGACGGTTCGCGCCACGATCCGATGGAAGTTCGTTCGTACTCCCCTTATTCTCAGATCGACGCTCTCACTATTTTTCTCGAGTGACGTTGCTGTCAATCCTTGCAAACGTAACTCACGCCCTTTTCCTTGAGCTTTCACTGCTCTCGCGATCTCTTCATCAATCAGAGTAATCGTAGAGCCCTCATCTAGTAGAGCGTAGGTCTCAACTTCATTCCCATGGGGCCCCTGAATCGTTACGGGGCATATCTTGAGCAACACATTGTTAGTTGCGCAAACTGTGTTGGTTGACGCCGCTGCCGCTTCCACAGGCGCTGTCTGCGGACTTATATCCTCAGGGGCGGCGGCGCTCGGTGCCGTATGTAACATAGCATGGTGCGCGCGGCGACATTCTTCCACTCCGCACGCCTTGGCGGCACATCTAACTCGTCGGTGTCGGCTATTCATGCATTTAAAGCATACCTTCGCTTCTTTGACCCATTCCCATCGTTCGGGGACTGCCATTTTCTTCAATTTCTCACAGTCGGGCGTTCGATGCCCGGCCCCACAACAGATACATGTTAAATCCTTCTCTGTTGTCGCTGTATACGTAGTGCCGCGGCCCCGAGCTAGAGGGCGCTTCGGTGACTTGTTCGGTCCAGCGGCTGTAGTATTGCGTGTCGACTCCCGTGTCGTGACGTCCGCGGTCGTAGTATAAGCGAACTTCATGGCGCGGTCTGCTTCCCTCATTAGGAATTGTGACAGGGTGACAATCTCGGGCTCGCTGCGGGACGCATATTCCACCGCGTAGTCGCACCATCTCGCTCGTAGGTGCGGACTCAGCTTCTCCGTGACGTGTCTAGCCAACATGGGGTTCTGTAAGTATCCTCTTTCGTCTATACATGTTAAGACACCGACGATGTTTTGAATTTTAATCGCGAACGCATTTAATTCATTTGCTTGCGTCCCGGGGCGCTGTACTTTTCTTAAATCGTTCAGTACTTTATCGATAATGATCTCCGGGCGCCCGTAACACTGTTCTAGTGTTTGCATTATAACCGCAGGATCGGTGGCGGTATATAACAGCGCGGCAACCGTCTCACGCGCTTCTCCTTTTATACACGCCCTTAGTCTAGCTAAGTTTTCAGCTGGCGTGTACTTATACATCCTTGTAGACTCCTTCATTGCGGTTTTAAACAATAACCACTCACTCGGCGCGCCGTTAAAGTGAGGCAACTCCTGAGCTTGCTTCGGTGGCGGGCGTCTGTAAGCCATCTTCTCCAGGGCTTCCGCGAGTCTATCTATCCCTTTCTCTCGCACTCTCGGCGGAGTTGGCGATCGAGCGCGTCTTGGGCTGTCTATGGCCAAACCCTCAGGCTCGGTCGGCTTCGGGGCATATCTATAAAAAGACCGTTGAGATCTGAGCCTCTCGTCTTCCTCCTGCTCCCCCCGTGGTTCGCACGGGTTCCTATCGAGAGTAAGCCTCTCTTCGAATGGCGTAGGGCGAGGTAAGTCCGGCATTCGGCGCGAGCTATTCAACCAATCGGAGATTCTGTTCTCAGTATCTATCAACTCTTGTGGAACAACAGTATCGGGATCGGTTTCCTCCCGTATGGTTGCCACTTCCGCGGCTAATCTCTTTTTGATAAGATCGGCTTCCAGTTGTAACTCCCTCCTGGTTATTTCAGCTAACCTCTCGTGAGCCTCTAGCTCCGCTTGCCTTATTCTGGTTGTGATGCTCGTATTTGATCTCACGCTTTGTTCTGAAGGTGCTCTCGTTCTGTGAGTAACCATCTGTACGGTCCTAGCGGCGGCGGTCGTGGCGGCGGTCGCGGCGGCGGCGGCGGTGGCAATCGCGGCGCGGTTATCGGCGCTCGCGGTAGCGGCGGCCGCGGCGGCAGCGGCGGCGGCGTCGGTGCGCGACGTACTTGTGCCTGCTTGTTCTCGTATTGTCTCTAATTGTAACGCGGGCGCGCGGGGGTTCGGTTCGATCGCGCGTGTGATCACGGACGCAGGAGCGGACGGCGACGCGGGGGGGTTGTCGTATCTACGCGGCGTCTTCTCGTCGGCTGCTTGGCTCCTTGTAGTAGGCATCTTCGGTACTTGATACCTCTTCGGCACTGAACGCCTCTTCGTTCCCTATCAATCCTTTTGGATGGCCCGGGTTTAACCGGGATATGATCCGCCAGGGATGGAATGCGTGCGGGAATGGAAAGGATGTATGGGTCCACCCAGCAGAGGACAGTGTGTGCTGCGAGGCGCTCGGCAACCGATAGGAACGATCGGCTGCGTCGGCAGTGCCTACAGTCCGGCCCCCGTATCACACACTGACTTACCGGCGAGGAAGTGCTATTACGGCACGCTCTGATAAGAGCGTTCTTGATCGCCGGTGGTATCGCACAACAGTACCAACACCGCCCTACAGGCGTTAAACTTAGTGCCCAGCCGTTTGACACCGTTAGGTGGCTGAACACGTAAGCCGCGGATCCTTCCGCTAAAGAGAAACAATAGACTATCTTGTGAGAGGGCCCAGCGAGCGCGAGCCTGGATGCACGACGTCTGCAGGCGTCCTTCGCTCCCAGCAGCCCGGCTTCCCACCTCCCACGGCTTGACGCTTGACTCTTCACGCGGCTTGACGCTTCACTCTTCACTCCCGGCTCCGTCCCGGGCTTGATTAAGTTCCAGTGATGAGTGATGTCTTCAATCGACGATAACCAATCAATCCTGCTCAAAGGACCAAGGGATCTGTGGGGGATCCCTACTTGGTCTTTGAGAAATAAAAGATTGGTTTGATGATAAGGCACCAGCCACGTATATTAGTGATATAGTGCCGGCGTTGTCTTCTAACTTGCTTGAAGTCTTCTTTATTCCGTGGAGTCTTCGCAGGGCTCCCAGCGCCTTCCCTATCCGGCTTCTCCTGTGGTCCCGGCGGCTCCCCGCTCCTGGTACAGGTCCCGGCTTCACAGGCGTTCTGGTTCTTGACTGTTTGAAGTCTTCCACGTCCAATCTTCTATCCACCAAGTGCTGGAGGTAAATCACCCCACGTCCATAAATTTTCTGTAGTTAGTTCTTGATTGGCTTCTCCCCGATGTTGTTTGAAGAGCGGAGTATGAGTGTGAAGTGCGGATGTGAAGTGCGTGCGGCGACGATAATCGTCACCTCTTATATAGTTTTTTACAATGGCTAATGACGGTACTTATAAAATGTTCGGCCGCACGTTGCTCGACACAGTTTTTTCTCATGTACCGTCATTAGCCATTATTATCGACGAACTGCGTACATCACGCCTCACTCGTACGGGCGTAGGCAGGGCTTGCTGTCCGCAACAACTGCAATAGATTGTATTAATAAAATATTTTCCATAAAAAAATTGCACAAGACATTAATTAGGGCTTAATTAAAAAAAAAGAGAGCTGTGTGAATAAAAGTTCGACCTGTTGTTCCATTTATAAATGTACTACTGACAGTTGTGTATTTTGTACGTCTATTGACGCATTAGTGTTCAGACCCAATAGACGCACAAAAAATTCGAACATTGCTTTTTACAGTCTTTGTTCATTTTCTTCTAGTCGAATAAAGAAAATACATTTTGAATTAGATCTTAATTTAAACTCAGCTTTCGTTACAGTATACTTAAGCTTGTATTTTGTAGAAATTATTCATTATGATTATTTTGTTGGTGTAAACAAATATTAGATAAAACTTGTATTACAAAGTTGTGGTTTTGTAATGCTAATAGAATTAATAATTTCACTTTATTATTAAATATAGCTTAGGTTTCATAGTCATATTATTCAAAACTGAAAAGATAGTATACCTTAAACATAATCTCCTAACAAAAGGTTCATTCGTAAAGTATTCATTACAATATACCTACGTACCTACGAGCAGATTGAACAGCAACCAAGTACTATTTAGCAAATGATTTCAATAAAAGTTTAGACAGATTTGGTATAGAATAATTACGAAAATTTGCATTAGGATTGTATTCACAATAGATAATTAAAAAAAAAAAATCAAACTTTCGCGACTTGTATACATATTTAATTATTATAATTAGTTAATGTATTTCAAGGCGCAGCGTTCCACACTAGTGGGCCTAATGAGGGTTTACACCACATTGGTGCTGGCCGGTCGGAATTGAACTCACACACTTATCCATTCAGCCATCATCGCACCAACATATTATTAGCTAAAAGTAAATAACCAAGATCCACAAACCAACGTAAAATATTCCTTATTTACTGTCAGTCTACATTGATACGCGTAATAGAAAAATAATATTGTCAACATTGTCAACAAACTATTACCCTTCACCGACCTTTATACCCTTTTATCGTATGAGTATATTAATTTAATAAGTATTCATATAAATAATGTAAATGTTTGAATTAAGTAGGGTCCAGACTCTGTCAGTTACTATTATTTAAAATAAACCGGCGTTATAATATACTGAGAATTATGACGGCTTTGATGTTATTTTATGAGAGTACAAAACTTAAAAATTATCTTTTCTCAAATTGAACTTTCAGTTATAATTGTCGCCTAAAAATCCCAAAGTAGGTACTCGTAATCTTGGAACAGTTTTCTATACAGATTTATATAAAAAGAAAAACCTTTTTCACTATCTTTTCGGACGAAAATGAGCAAAGCATGTGAACAAACATTTTCCATTATCCAAAAAGGGAATTTCATATCCCAATCGCCGTTATTAGCGAGTGACAAGTTATTTTTGTGAGAAGCGCACATACGCAATAAAGAGCGGGTGAACGCGACGGCTAGACAGACATGAGAGAATTGATAAGGGTCACATTGGAACATTACCCAACGGACAAGCTAAGCCACGTTCTTTTTTAGCTAAATTAGTTAAGCGTTATACAACCCCATATGGGTAAGTCAGATAGGGTCGGGTGTCGAAGCCGCGATGGGCTGCCGACCATTGTTCTCTATCTGAGTAATCTAGGGTTTAGTGGCTTCTTTGTCTGTATCTTTTTTCCTTATAGAACTTAAACGAAGAAAAATTATGGCATACAGTTCGATATAATCAGACTTTGTGAAACATAATGTAGAATTACGTCTTTTTTTACCGAAATGGTAAACCAAGGTTCTATCATTTCTATATTTCGCCAGCTTTATTTGGTACCTGGTTAAATGTAGTAGAAGACAAGGATATCATTAATTGGGTAAATTTCCGGACTCTGAACTTTTCCAGACGAAAAACCCCAACGTCTTCGCCAGACCTGCAACATCTTATTCGCTGCTCCACTGAGGCTATCTTGTTTGTTTGTGTGCTTGTTTTAATCGACTGTTGTTTAGTTACATAGACACAGAAGTCGTACGAGTTTCCAAAGTCAGCGTCCAAAGTCCCCCTTATAGTATTCGAGCGTATTGTTTATCTCCATTCGTTTCAGCGATTTAATACACCTATCACGTGAATGAAATTTCACAGTAGGTACTTTGTATATAATATTCATCTGAAGTTCCTGTACATTGTTTTGGTGATTGAGGTCAGTGTAAGTATTGATATAGGCAACGTGCATGTAAAACGACACGTTAACTTGAGTAAACTGAAACCATTAATTTAAAATTTTGATAAAAATATGTGCTAGTTACGTCATCTGAAAAATGTTTTTCCCAAAAGTTTTTTTTAAATTATCTACGTAAACTTGTTATTTTTAATTACCTTGAAAATTCATGCTTCGAAGTTAAGCTTAATTTCAGGCACGCGTCCATACCTCATCTATATTTTTTGCAGTCAATATATTATAAATTTATTTGGAATGCATAATTTTGCAAAAATTTGTTTAAAATAGCTGGAAAACATACCATGACATCTTTAATTAAAATACCTCCGATGACATTGATTGGAAGTTCCAAATTTTGGTCCGACGATTAATTTATCAAATACTTTTTCTGTTAGCTAAGCATCCTTTAAGCGAAGGAAGATAACTCTGCAATCAAACTTAATGACTTTCTTCACGCTGATTGGCCGTGAGCAAAGTACTAACGAGCGTTGATTTCAACAAAGTTCGCAAATTGTTTGCTTATTCAACGTAAGGTAATAACGGTGGGGACACACAGCCATAAATCTCAACAAGCGAGATATAAAACATTGAGGTTGGTGTGCACTACGGCCATATCGATCTTTTTTGTAATTATTTTGCTGTACATATTTTACAGTTTGCGGCACTTTGCTATGGAGTAGCGATTACAATCAATGATAATTTAATTTCTTTGTTGCAGCCAAGATTAATTGCATGCAGTTTTACTCATAAGTATCTTTTGTTTATTTTCATTGTTTTTTGTTTCATTTCAACGAGGAGGAGCAACAGTAAATCCTGTTTGAATGAGTTTTCTAAAACTGTAATTACAATTTGACAGTATACCTATCGGCGCGGCGACAGTTTTTAACGTGACTTTAGTATATGATTGTGCATCTAGGGGTGAGAGGCCGAATTTTTGTATATCAGTGTTTACACGTATGTTATTTATTGTTGATCGGACACTAGTATTATTGTATACATAAAAAATATACTAGGACAGATCGGCATCGCGTACATCGAACATTTTGTTAATTGTCAATAACTATTTTTTTTAAATAAATTATGGTGGTGGAATCGGAAAATCATTTACTTATTTAAAACATGGGGAAGGAGTTCGAATGCAACGGGCAGTACCGACGTGGACTTTATATACACTAGTCATAAGACTTACCATCTACTAACGGTGAAAAAAACATAGTGGGAATACTTAAGTACCCTAAAAAAATATTGTACGTTTTTTTTTGTTACATTTATTGTGTCTTTATATCGAATTATTAAACGATATTATAATATTTTATTTTGTACCTATATTACTTACTGTGTTTTCTAAAAACATTTGTGAGTAATATCTAATCAAAATTGGACAAAGCCTATTAGAAAATTCTTATCAAATTGACAGAAAGATGATTACTTACCATTGTAATACGTTGAACTTGAACTGATTGGATCTTCGAATTTAAAGGTGCTTTATCACCAGAATTAATAATGGTCCCTTTGTTAAGCTTCATTGTAATCAACTTCGAATATCATATTAAATTTCTTTGATGCATGACTGTTAGTATTCGGTTCTACTTCATTGCTCAGACGATGTTGCTATGAAATTATTTTTTTATTTTGCGTTATGGAAAATTACTTAATGAATATTTACTAAAAACTTTTGGGTTGCATGATATAGGTAGTCATATAACAAGTAAATATAATTTAAAAAAAATTAATAACCCGACTGCAAAAAATCAACAGGCTCTCTGTTGAACGCACTAAAAAGATCTGAAAATTATTGTAATATTATTGTACCTGATTAAATTTAAATACATAACAATATTTATACCTATTTGTAATCTCCATTAGATTCCCTTTATTTTGATACTCTACTCGATAGGTTTGGTTTGAACCATTAAATTATGTATAATCTCTTTTTGAATATATGTAATCTCCTTTTGATTCTCTTTATTTTGATAACCAAATAGATAAGTTAGGTTAAAAAAAAATTGAACTTCTTACAATTTGGCGTCAAAAGCCCGCCATTTAAGTCTTTTTATTTTTAAAACCTATCAAAAGACAGTTGGGTTTTCTTGACGAACCTAACGATACCCTAATTGTCAAAATCCATCCAGCTGTTTGGAAGATTCCTGGCAATAAAGAAATTTACAAACATACACGATACGCGCGAAAAACAATACCCGTCCTGACAGTCGGGTAAAAAACGTGAATTCACGCGATCATGCGTTAATATTTACAAACTTTATTTTGCTTTTAAGATTCCGATTTTTGAGTAAGTTACACAGGCCGTGGTCATAATTTGACTGGAATTGAACTGGCTTCCACATTTCATATCAGATAATTAAAGTAGAGAAGAAGAAGAGAGTTAATATTTGAACAAACAATAAGCCTTCCATTCAAAACTGAATCAAGAGTAATGTCATCTAATAATTGCGATTCATAAACTGATACAAATAAATAATTAATTATTTAGTCAGTAGTATTCGTCGCTGACAGTTAACATCGCACGTCACTGTCCGAGGACGACAGCGAAATGTCACCGCTGAAAAAAGCTACACAGAAACACAAAAATAGAAAGGGATATTTTTATCATCAAGAGTTGCAAGCAGACAGGTGACGTGCATTTTAAATAAGTTTATTGCACACCATCAATTAGATTAACTTCAGTTATGTGTAAAATGTACTTATTATATATTATAAAGAATGCATGTGTAATGTTCTAAAATTCTAATATATATCGTCTGCTCATCAGTTAATCGCGAGACCTTATGTGCTACTCAAAACAAAATATAATAATATAGTTTCTTACTGAAAATTTTCTCTTTGATATTGAACACCAATCGTCAAAAGCAGAGCATCTACAAATAAATTTATTAAAAAATGAAAATAGAATTCAAGGCATAATTCCAAAATCACTTTATAAAAGTGCATTAAAAAGTTCTTAACTAATATTAATATTATTTTCTAAAATAGTATTTATTTTATATTCAGACTATAAAAAAATCATGTCCAAACTTTTCGCCAGTTGGAGGCTCAAATATTATATTAATATTTCGAATATTACGTTCATGTTCCCTTTTTAACAAATGATAGACAGTTAGACATGAATTCAGTATCAAATATCGTGTAGTGTCTAACCGTGCGTGGGTTGGTGTTCATATTCGTGACAAGGCTGACTCAGCATGATCCCATCGTTTGAAAGGCTGGTCCGGACGAGTCACGTACAGGCCGCTTCAATTTATCAGCTATCAGTCGATGTGTGGTCCCTATGTGGGTTTCGCGAGTTTTACATAGCTACCCTTGTATATTGAACACATGGGCCCCAGTGACACTTCATAAAATATGTCGCGGAACGTACGAAAATGATGATACAAAAGTATTGGACCAGAATAAATTATAACTTTTATGTGGTAATCATTTATGGTGTTTATGATGTATAGGTCTGAGTTCATAATATTTTGAATGATATTACTACTTACTTGTTGTTCAAAGTATATTATTTTATAAATAAAAAATATTTTCACACATTCACATAGCGCCATCTAGATCCATATTAAGCAATTATATTTGCTTGTGTTATGGGTACTTAACATCTGATATATTTTTAAACTTTTTCGCGGCTTTTACAAATATTAAATGATTATGCAACGGGTCTACGTCACGTCGTCTACGACTCGTCGTCACTACGTCACATATTTAAGGAATATGAAAAACCTTATTTCGATTTTCGATATTTTCGATTATTTTCGATTTGTCCGAAGTTACGTGGCGTAGTCCCGTTGCATAATAATTTAATACCAGACATACTATTTAAATACATTTTTGTTAATACATACATATTGTAGATAAATAACACCCAGACAGAACAAACAATCATGCTTATCACACAAAGATTTGTTCTGTGTAGGAATCGAACCTACGACCTCCGGCTTAGCAGTCAGGGTCACTAACAACTACGCCATCAGGCCAGTCAAATATAACAATAACGTAGGTATACCTATATAGAGGACAGATGCTATCTAAACTAGATACTTTACTGATCATTTTAAATTTTAATCGTAGTAATAATTCCATACAATTATAATAATTATGTAGGGGTAGACAGAGGTGTTTCACACCCACATTTCGCCATCTATGTTTGGTCCTATGAAATAGGATAATATAATTAGGTATGTAGCTGTGATCAAATGAATACCTACCCGTTGGTCATCGGTTGAATATATCGTATTGCTGAAATGTATACGATACATTTGAGCAATACGAAATTCAACCGATGTTGCCAAAGCCATGTATAATTGAACTATGATTAATTTGTCCTGAGTGCAAAGTGCAAATGACGTTCTAGAAATTACATACGTGCTGACAGTGCACCTGATAATGTATGTGCATATAAACAGAGTACTTAATTATGACTTCCACAACTGTGTGGAATTACCAAGGGATTTTTAAACTAGATCAGCCGCCAAATAACAGACTTTGATTCCTTTTGAAATTCGCGTTGTGGAAACTCTTTAAGTTATATTAATGTTCACCACATATATTTGTTTATAGTCTGCAATAATTGGCTACTACTCGCAAAGCCAATTTATTATCTACTAATTATTGCAGGTTCTATTCAAATTTGAACACATTAGTACCTAATTTCAGTACTCCTGCCATGCAAAATATTTGCACTGCGGTAATACCTACAAATGTAAACATTTTGTTGAAAAGAGGGTTTTATATATCGACGCTTGAAAGGCAAAAATGACTAAGCGACATTTTGGTAACTTTACACCAGAGCAGTTTAAAGTTTTTTTTTTGAAGAAAAAAATTCATATAAAATCGCCTATTAATAATAACTACTTGATTCTAACGAAGTTTTAATGCTATTTGAAGGCTTTATCAACTGGCATTTAAAGATTATGAATTTTCTCAATAGTTTAGGAAATAGTGTCGGTTGGTTAAAATTTTAACAAAAACTCAAACAAGTAAAAATTACTTACCGACAACAAAATATTAAGATCTAACAAGTAAATTTAGCTAAATCTATTTATTTTATAATTGAGTTTGAAGCAAAATAACGCATCCAGAAGTAATACACGTTTGTCATTTAGGTAAAATTATTTAAATAGAAAACACAAACACTTTTCAACTAGGCAGTTTTAGTTATACTACAAATTAAATATGGTTCGTGTAGGATTTTTTCGAACAAGTAACAACGAATGTAGATTTTAGTACGCAAAATCAAAAATTTTCGAACAAAGGTTTTCGATGGATATCATCATCATCAACATCATCCTTCTCCGTGTGGTAACAGAGATAAAGAATTTATAATGCCACCACTCCCTGTCATTCTCGGGATGTCGCAAGAGGCGACTAAGAGATAAATCGCATATAGCAACTGCGCTAGAGAAGGAAAACTCGACACAAACCCTATACCAACTGTCTGGCCAGCGTGGTATAAAGGCCAGATTACCTCCCATGAACCATAAACCACAGAATAGGCCCCCCATTCCCAGCGTTAACAGCGGGAGTCCAGGTAGCGGTAACAGTGGGATAGGGAATGAGAAGAATCTCCAGGTTACGGGAAATGGCTACCAAAAGTGACCGTATAACGGACGCTCTCTAGGGCTGGACCAACATGACACCGAACTCGAGGTAGAATTAGGTCGCATAAACTGGCACATATTGGGTTATCTAAAGTCCGTAGACAGGGAGAGGACACGATGATCGTTGAGTCAGGTCACCTGTTCTACTTTCGGCAAGGTGTTTGGGCCCTTCAGGGTGATGTCGGTTTTCTGGAGAACAAAATACTCGCTTTCAACGTTGTAGAGGTCAGCAGTGTGTAACAGTAAGTACAGTGTACAGTAAGAGTAATGTACCTCATACTAAAAATCACCGACAGGTACTCCCTGAAAGTGGTATAGGTATGACCGACCTCGAAGCCATGTATGAAGACATGCACTTAATGATACCATCAAGGCTCACAATGACGTTGTTATGGGGGATTTCAATGCCAAAGTGGGAGTACAAAAACGCGGCAAAATGAAAATTGGATACTATAGTGTGGGGCGCCGAAATCACTGGGGGCAGATGCTGATCAACTTTTTGGAGTCACAGTGGCTCTTCTTAATGAATTCTTCCTTTAAAGAAGAAGACTTATCTTATGGTAGACCAGCGATTGTCTTGGCATCGAACTAGAAAACTGGTTATTCAAGACATTGAGACATGTCACTCCGGTGTCTCTATTAAACCAAATATACATCTGATTGGCTCAATCAATCTTGATTTATTGTATAACCGTGTGGGGTGGTGCTACGAAAATAAAACTTCTCGAACTGGAGCGCACACAAAGAGGACTTCTGAAGGTGATGTACTTTAAACCATTTAGATTTCCAACTCAAGATCTTTACTGTCAATGCGGCCTCCTTACAGTGAGGAAGTTATACATCCTCCATGCCGTACTCAAGCTACATAAAACCATTCCCTATGATCCTCATCGTCCCCAAAAGAGAAGAAAATATTGTGTTGCACCAACAGTTCGTATAAAATCCACATGTGCAAAAAGACAATATGTCTACCAATCGGCTGTATTATATAATAAAATTAACAACTACGTAAATATTTACCATCTGTCATACCTATAAAAAAGCAAAAAGTCTCTTACAGAGTGACTCAGGATGAAGACCTATGACGATATTGAAAATCTCTTTCACAGTAACACCTAAGTAATTCAACGTTACCATCGTACGTAGTACATATATACCCACATGTAGAAGCACACACATTGAAAGATAAAAATCCCACAAACACACACACACACACACTTTTGTTTCTCTTGTATCATGTATTTTTATTTTATTTTGTTATTCTTTTATTTTATCTTCTTTTTTTTGTCAAAAAATGTTGTCAAAAAAGTCTTGTAATAATAAGTATGTAATGATTTCCGGAAGAGCGAAGTTCACATAGCATAGCACCTAGCAGCAGGCATATATTTGCTTAAAAGGTGACTTCAAGAACTTGTGTACTTTAGTTATTGCAAATAAATTATTCTTATTCTTACTTATAGACAGTGGACCGGGTGAATCCCCGATACCGTGACGGTGAACGCGAAATAGACTTTACCATGGCTGACAGAAGGCATATATTGAGAGACGTCTGGGTGATCTATAGGTTTAATAACAGTAGTGATCACCGACTTGTCTGAGGCGTTTTAAATATAGACTTTAGAGCGGAAAGGCCAGCTTTCGGCTCTGAAGTGTGGTTAAGTCTACTCTCCGACCCACCACGCCTCAAATTGCATTGGGATACGAAAAGCTCCAACTGGAGCTTCAAAATCGTTGCGACCTGCTGAAACCCATGGCAATGTTGGCAACCAACACTGTGGTCAAAACGCTATAAGAGGTGTCTCGAAGGGTGTTTATAACCGGTAAAAGCGTAAAAAGGCAACCTAAACTCTCACTTCAAAACCCGCGCCATTGCGGCTGTGATTGAACAGATTCTCGAGGAAATGAGGGTTTCTATAAACGCCTTTACGCATCAGGGACGACCAACCCTATGAGACCCAGCGATGTTGAACACAGAGCCCCACTCACGCGCCATTACACGAAAGGCATCCGTGATGTCAAACAGGGCGAGGTCAAAGTTGCTCTCGAGCAACTTAAGAACAATAAGTTTCCAGGAGATGATACAGATGACAGGAATTACGACAGAGCACCTTAAAGCACCCGGGGCTCCAATCCTGAACGAGCTAGCGAGTCTGTTTAATTCCGTCATCCGGAGAGCGGGAGCGGGAGTGCGCTGGTTTTGTTCTTCAAAAAAGGCGACAAAACCTTGCTGAAGAACTACAGACCCATCTCACTCCTGCCACATCTATAAGTTATTCTCGAGAGTGTTCACAAATCGCCTCGCCAGAAGACTCAACGAGTTTCAGCCACCAGAACTAGTCTGGTAACGAAAAGGCTACAGCACCGTAGACCACACCTATACTGTTCGGCAGATTGTTCCAAAGCGTACAATCAACCGCTGTGTATGGCTTTCGTGGACTAGTAGAAAGCCTTCGACTCCATCGAAACCTGGGTGGTTCTGGGTACTTTGCAGCGATGTCGTATCGATTGGTGCTATATCGAGGTGCAGAGGTGTCTCTATGAAAGCGTCACTATAAATGTTCAGAACCAGGAGCAAAATACCAACTTCATCGAGTTGCATCGAGGGGTGAGACAGGGGGATGTAATACATCTACGCGATCAAAGACGTCTTCAAGACGCTGAACTGGACTGGACGGGGCATTAACAGTAATGGCGAATACATCTCACACCTTCAGTTTGCCGACGATATCGTCATCGTGGCAGAGTCACTGGAACGGTTCAGCGAAATGCTGGGCAGCCTAGATGGAGCCCCTAGACTTGACGTGTGTGATAAAATTCGGAACGAGGCAATCCGACAAAGAACTACAATTACCAACATAGCTCGTAGAATAAACAAGCTGAAGAGGCTGGTCATATCTGCAGGAGGACCGATGCACGATGGAGTACACACAAGCGTAGTGTAGGACGGCTCCCAGCTAGGTGGACTGATGACATAAAAAAGATCGCTGGGTCTGACTGGATGAGGAAGGCGGACGACCGAGTGTTATGGCGCGTATTGTGAGAGGCCTATGTCTAGCAGTGGACTGCAATAGGCTGATATGATGATGACCAACTTCATACCAGCCCTTGCAGTAATATACACTCAACCACTTAACGATTGTGGACCTTCATCTGATGAGGGACGAATCGGAGCATACTCCATCATGCTACTCTAGAGCAAATTTTTCGCGACGAAGGGCACTTTGTGCAGTGCGCGGGAGCACGTGGGTTATCTATGCGACAGTTTCATGAACACAAATCAAAATTTTTCTTACCAACCGCCAATAAAAATCTTTTTAAGGCGCGCATAAGCGACAAAACAAAATAAATGCAACAGGGATCAGCTCGTTTTTATACAAATTTTATATCAGAAATAGTTAACCAAGTCACGAAAACAATAAAAAAACGGTAGGTAAAATATGACCAAACGACAATATTATATTCTTTTTAGGCAGGTCAAATCTTACTATATAACATTTTAAAGTACTTTGCATTTAGGAAAAAAATACTAAATGAAAATGAGTACATAATTAAGGTGAGTCAAAAAATGTTAAATGGCAAAAAAGATATAATAATAACCGGGTAAAAATTCTTAAGCAATATTTATAATCTAGATACCGTAAGGCAAAAACTA
Source organism: Laspeyria flexula (assembly GCA_905147015.1). Classification (NCBI taxonomy): domain Eukaryota; kingdom Metazoa; phylum Arthropoda; class Insecta; order Lepidoptera; family Erebidae; genus Laspeyria; species Laspeyria flexula. The sequence continues at coordinate 9,485,314 of LR989956.1, read as the reverse complement.
CTTTATTTATAAATGCATTTATTCAAGTCAAGGCAAAAATGACTAAATCTAAAAGTTAAAATCAAATACCCTACCAAGTGAAAGTTTTACATAAATCGGTAAATTTTCTGTCGCTTAGTCGCCGAAAACTGCTAAAATGTGACGTTTTTTAAATTACCAAGCGACAACAAAAGTCGTCCTAGCGGTATGAGAGTATGATCATTCGACGCGGAAAAATTCGCTGATTTCAATGATATATATAACTCAATATCGCCCAAAATGTCGCTTGGTAACTTTTGCCTTTCAAGCGTCGATATGTATTTGTAGAAACAGGGTGGCCTCTATAAATAGCAATTGAGAGCGTCTTTCCTTAATCCTGAAATAAGTAGGTATTATGAGAGAAAGCCGTTGCTAAGCGCGACATCTGGGCTATGATGGACGGAGAGATGCCGAGCCACGTCCGCGGCACGCACCTCCTGTGTTCACCCCTCGGTATACTCGTCCTACATAAACAAAAGCCGAGAACAAACAGTTTATTTATGTATTACGTACGTTCCTTTACGAATATCGAATGATATTCTAATAGCGATAAATGATTTTACGCTCAATAACACGGGTTATGCAAAGTCAAGTTTGCCTTCAATAATTGTATTTACAATGGAATACAATGGGCTTTTATGCAATCCGCTCTTTCATCACTCATTGCGCTCTAGCAAAGTACACCTTGACAATAACCTGATGTTTAGTTAGCCTTAGTTCGAGTAACACAAACTTGGTTATAAAAGTCTTCGAAAACGGTAAACTTGCTTGGAGTTCAGCGATAAACTATATTAAAGCACAATTTTGCTATCAGTTTTGTATATATAATAAATATTTTTCAATAACATGTGCTATAATGTAATATGATGTTTCTATCTAATAGAACCCTGTTGATTTTGTAACTGATATTATACAACAATACATTTCAAGATGACTACTTAATCGGAAGACGAACAAATCAAAATCAATGAATTTCTTTTGCTTGTACATTTGACCAGAATTATTACCTACCTATGAAATACCAAAACATTTATAGAACTAAACCACAACCCCTATTCTAGTTCTGTGAGAAATTGTAAATGTCAAGGCGGTTTCTCTAAGGGTTTCCAACGACGTGCACACTATTATGTAACATTTCAGCTACCCTGTTACATATAAATTGTGTCGATTATCGCGTGTGCAGTCTACTGACAACACTCTCATTCTCATAAGAGACCTCTGTTTATCAGTAAGCGGTGTAGGACAATATTTGGCTAATAGTGTGAATTATTTGTGCTATATTTTAATAAGTGTTCTATATAGTTCCAAAAAAATACTGCCCATTGGCATAGCAACTAAAACTGTCCACTGTGTTTAAGTAAAAAACTAATATTATCATCATCATTTTAACCCATAAACGTCCTACTGTTGGGTCTCCTCCAAAGATTTTAGAGGGAATTGGCCTACTATACCACACTGGCCAGACCGCAGACGGGTTGCTATAGGGTTTTGTTTCGAATCTTCCTATTCTCGCAGTACTCTTGTCTGCTTAAAGTGAGGTCCCTTAGTCGCATAGTTAATATAGCTACAAATAATTTATAAGCCCAGTACAAAATAGGTAACAATCTGTATGTGACTTATCTTTAGTGTCTGTTTGTAGCTACAAGTAGGGCTTATGTCAGCTACATCTTAGCCTTAGCTTGAATAAAAAGTTATTATTTGCTTTCATAAAAGCTACCTTATGTTATCATTAAAGGAGCTATTCTTGTATATCCTTCTCAATACTGTAGACAGATAAGAAGAAACTCGTGTCCACCGTGGACATTAATGATAATTTCATAACAGTGCAATGCTTTCATGTCTTACTGTTATATTTTGTTATTGCTTGTAAATAAAAAGTTTTTATTTATCAAATTATGATTAAATGATGAGTACCATAAAATCACTTAAGTGACATAGTAGTAAAATAACCTAAAAAGGATAAAAAAAATTCAGTCTCGAAACTCCACAGTTAACTCTATTCCACAAAGTTTCTAAAGCTATTTGGTAGCTTTACCTAATTTTATTCCAAAGTACTCTTCTAATACATACAAGATGTGTGGTGGTTGCTGTGGCGGTTGCTGTGGCGGATGCTGTGGTGGTGGTTGCGGCTGTTGCTGTCCATGCATAACCATCTACACGTGTTGCACTAAGATTTACTAATGCGGGAGATGGCGTTGGGCGTCGTGCTCGTCGCGGATAAGCCATGGTGTCTCTGACGAGACAATGCCCATGCCACCGCATTTTTGTGCCGTTTGTGGAATAAATCTTATTATATAAGCGTAAAAAAAAAAAAAAAAATCTGATTAATAAGTATACATTTACTATAATATAAGTCCACAGCATTATATATAAGCCGAATTTCACGCAATATTAATAAACATAATTGGATTCAGTGTACATCATGTGAGTGTATGATACAAACTCAGAGGTTGGCACATAGTGGTATGATTTAGATAAGTCGCCCGCTCTGTAACTTAAGATTTGTTCCTTTTACGACCACAGCAATTTAAAATTTTACTTTTGAAGTCTCTTTTTCTGTGTGTGTTTTAACCTCGCTTTTTATGTCATGGTTTAAACTTTCTATCACATACTGTAGTCATGTCACAAAAGTCTTATAAAGTGAATATGAGAAATACGTTACCTAAACAAACTTAGAAAGTGTAATGAAATAAATAATTGCTAACAGAAGCTCTAAGGTTAAATTAATGTTAAATAACGCGCTAATTTCAGAAACTGGAATCTGAATTGAAAAATTATTAAGTGTTGGATAGCCCATTTATCGAGAAAGGCAATAGCCTAGAACCTTTTTAAATAACTTTCATTTACAAAAATGAATACCTAATATCTTATTCCCATATTTTTGTATATATTTTCATATCTAAATTCAATAATTCACGAGGCATTACAATTTGTCAATTTTGACAGTCTCCAGGGTAAGTTGATCCAATTACTGTACCCGGTTTACCCTATTCATAAATAACAGTCAAGTTCTATATATTAAAAACAAACAAAAATCTTCGAAACAACAGAACAAAAGACTATTGTCAATGTTATCAATGTCCCATATTGGGACAAACGCCATGGGTCTTTGTGTAAACAATTTTCGAACAAAGAGGGGTGAATACTTGGTTGTGTAGAGAACACATCGGTCGCAGCCGCTCAGTTTCTGCTCCAACTAGTCCTCACACGGTGCATTACCCTCGTCCACCGCATTCGAGAGCTATTTGCTGCCGGGGATCAGATTAATGTTGCCACTTTTCTACTTGTCGGAACCACCAAACTTTAGCCCGACTGCCTTCACCCACTCGATTGTATTCTGAAGAGAATTATTTATGTTAACTATGTGCAGTTTAGAAAATAAAGTAGTCATGTATTGTTATTTGTTATATAGTCAATCAAGTATGTAGGTTCCCGATATAGGGAAACATAATAATATAAAGGTAGCGTGAAGTAGATCCCTACTCAGGCTTGAGCTATCAAGCTTGAATAGGTAATAAAAAGATTTACATAACTATATTTTTTTATTAATTTGTTAAACTGAGATTATCTTATGTATTTTTTTGTCTTTTGCTTGTAGAAAAGTAACCTGACAATTTTACCAGAAGATAATATATAAAATAATTATGCTATGTACTTCAGTAAGGCCGCTAAGTATAGTGCTGGAGAATTATCTACTATTTGGCAAATTAAACTTGTGAGAAAATTGTTAAATTTCAATAAGTTAATTAACATTAACGCATGAACAAATAAATAACACTCTCAACGAAGAAGACGTTTTACCATAATCGCTGTTTATTTTAAAAGTTAATAGGTTCAATAAAGGCGCTTTATGTGATTATTATCCAAGACATTTTTATTGGTGTTTGGTGTTACTAAGTCAACGTAGCGAAGTTTCAACTGTCATGTTATTTTAAGATTTAATTCCAGATTTTCAAATTTGCAGTGGATGGGATGAGTAAATTAAAGCGAGCTCTGTTTACATTCAACTTTCATCTGATTTTGTTAAAATTAACAGAAGATTTTTAAACGAAATGCAAATATGTGTGTAAACATGCGAATATACGTTACATTGGAATTGAGATTCATTATTATTTTTGACCTGAGGGTAATTAATTGTATTGTTAATCGAAGAGCTTTTTAAAAATATAAAGTTTCCATACCAATGACCACAATATTAATTTAATCACGAAATCTGTTACCCTATTCGATACTTCATTACGACTAAATCATTGAATCGAACGTAATGAGAATTTACAACTAGGTAGGTTAATTAATAAATACGAAGCAATTCAGGTAGTATTAGCAATACCTATAGTACATATTATGGTCATCGACCTTGGTGGTTCGTAAGTATTTAGAGCTTGAACACTAAAACCTCATCGTAAAAATATATGAGTTCGCACTATACATCGCAAGAACTTGCGAATTGATTCGCTTCACGCATTCCTATGATATTATGTCAAAGTTAATTGTTAAGCAATATGGTTGAAACTTATGGTAGTTGAAAGAATGGTCACTTGAACCGTGAAAGGAAATGCCTCGCGTTTAATTCCCATCACAGTTTTCTGCGCTGCAAATTCGCACCCCAGCGATTTGGAGTTTTGTGTACAAGCCATTAAGCAAACACGGCAAGTACACGTCTGTAAGCGTTGAAGTTCTATACCAGCTGATTTGTATTGCTAACATGTAGAGGTAAACCACAAAAGTAGTCTTTTATGAGGAAAGAATATGATCACCGACGCTAATAAAGGTAGGTAATTTTATAAACAAATTCGTTTTATCATACACATTGTATTTATAAAAAAAACAGATTCCATTAAACAGAAAGAGGAATTCAGGTGCAAATATCAGATTCTAACAGCCACAATAACCCCAAACATTAAAATGAAAACTTTTATCAAATAAAATACAATTCAGTCGTGCGTACGGTCGCCTCGAATAAAAATCAGTGCTACCACACTTTCGTTCTATTTTTCCATTACTGTTGGGAAAAATCCTCCTTAGAATTTTGGCATCGAAAGTGAACACTAAGTTTACTTATACATAATATACAAACAAAGTAGTTAAAATATGTGGTAAACTTCAAAACATGGTTAAAACATTTATAAAATATCCTTCAGTAAAAATAGCATGCAAGATATGCTATGATATAAGCATTTTTTTTTAAACAATTGATGTAAATGTTGAATTCTATGATAGGTACCTAAAAATAACTATGTATATAAGCTGTAATCTTTATAAAGAATCTATTAATATAAAAATAAATTACTGTTTGCTAGTCTCGTTAGGACTAAGACTATGTACCAAGTGCGTGTCAGGCGCCGTGAAATGTAGGATTTTATAGTTGCACAATATTACATACCAAAAAGAGGGCTTTTAGTTTATTCATACGGGAACACTATAACGGCATATTATGGAGCTTTCAATATAGAATAATATAAAAATAATATTTAGTAAAAAATACCCTAAAATAGGGAAAAAAAATCTATATAATGGTAGCACTGGTAAAAATGTGGTTGGTAATAGTAGATACATCCCCTTTACTCCTTGCTTCCGTTCACGTGGAGGTGAAAATATTACGTGAAGGTGTAAACGAGCCCGGCAAGGCCTTTATTGCCGTCGTTAAGTTAAAATTTTCTCTCTTGAATAGCAAAGCGAATGTGAGGTATAAACACAGCCATTTATGTTATTTGCAAACGAATATTGGGATGAATATAACGTAAAATAATACTTGCGAGGAAAAATTTGCGTTTTTATAAACAAATACACAGAATTTGTATTGTGCTAAGATATTTTCTTTATCATACAGTTCGTTGTTGTGAGTTAATCTCACCAGAACTTAAGGCCCGTATCTATCAAAAAGGAGACAAAACGAAAAGACAAGAAACTAGTTATAATAGGTAATAATATTTTACCACATTCACACAGCTCCATCTAGTCCCAAATTAAGCAATTATATTTGCTTGTATTATGAGTACTAAACAACTGGTGTACATTTTTTTATAAACACGTGCATTCCTATTTATAGATAAATTACAACCAGACACAGAACGAACAATCATGTCCATCTCACAAAGATTTGCCCTGGGTGGGAATTGAACCCACGACATTTGACTTAGCAGTCAGGTCACTAACTACTAGGCTAACAGGGCAATCAAATTTTAATATTGATAGTACATTACAATTATCTTTTACCTCCTACTTTTTTAGGAGAGAAGAAGTTAATTTTTCTTCCAACGCCTCATCTTCCTCTGATTATTTTCATTGTGGGTTCCAAGATTATCTGGGACTCCCGAGTGTCATAACTCGTTGTTAATCCTGGCTTACTGAATTTTGTGTGTGTGTGGTGTGTGTGAGGGTGAGACTCTCCCGCAAAGTACATTATAATGTACGTGTACAAAAATATCGGTTAACAGCATTCAAGAAATTCAGAATCAGCAACCTCCACTTTTTTGAAGTAACTGAAAAATATTTTAATACATTTGCATAAAAGCTTCATTGTACAGGTCAACGAGATAATCACTGTCTTGGAACAAATTAATGGAACTAGTAAAGGCAATGAATCGAATACAAGTTGTTAGCTTTCCACCATATCTGTATATTATACGAGTATAAAAGCGATGGTGGCTGAATGGATAAGGAACTGGCGTGCAAATCACGCAGTCCGAGTTCGATCCCGACCGGCACCAATGTGGATTCCACGGAAACCCACATACCCTAGAAGAAATTCTATGAGTATGTCTGATCCATCAACTCGCACTAGTTTAGCGTGAGTGGATTATGGCCTAAACCCTCTCAGCTCTCTAGTTAGAGGAGAGGAGACCCAAGCCCAGCAGTGGGACTTAATAGGTTGCTGATGATGATGATATACTACCTACACTTCAGGTATGCATTGGTATGCATTGTAGTACTATATTTCTTGAAAACTAATACAATGCTAGAAAGCTAAAAGTTAAGAAAGAAAACAATATTTTCATTACTAACCTCATCGCGTAAACTATTTGAACAAAAAAGTCACAGAATTCTTTGTGAAACATTCAATTCAGTGAGTCAACTCGTGTGTTTACCGTTAAAGAATAATAAAGTTGTTTCATGCGGTACATTCAGACGGCTAACAAACGTCAGTTGAACAAAACAAGCAGGCAATAGAACAGATTTCCCTCAGGAGTGCTATATTACGACTTTCCATAGAGGAAATATACGTAAGTGTTCACAAAAAGAAGGGGTGTAAGTAATTTGAAGGTGCTTTCGTACGTATATATCATAAATCAAGGAATATATAAAAATAAAATTTTCAAAGCTTTGTGTTTGCCAGCACCTTACTTCCTTATTAGCTGTTATAATTTTACCATCATCATCATCATCCTATTGCAGTCAACTGCTGGACATAAGCCTCTCCTAACACACGCCATAACTCTTGGTCCTCCGCCTTCCGCATCCAGTCAGACCCAGCGACCTTTTTAAGGTCATCGCTCCATCTAACTGGAAGATGTCTGTTTGCCGAGTTACGGTCTCCACTCCAGACACGCTTGCTCCACCGTACATCGGTCCTTCTGCAGATGTGACCAACCTACTGCCACGTACTTCAGATTACTTATTCTATAGCTATGTCGGTAACTTTGGTTTGGTGGTAATATAATGATAGATAATAAGTCACTCTGACTGCTTCAGTGATACAGCAGCAGCAACGGTCGCGGGCTCGATTTCCAGGTCGAGTAAAAACGGTATGGGTTTTTTTTGTGTCCTTAAATATATCACTACATTAAAACAAACATAGCTGGTGAAATATAAGTGTGATGCACCTCTCTGTCTACCTCTCGGGCAAATAGATATGATGTTAAGTATGAGGAAGTATTTATTTTTACTACTAGTTACACTATCACTGGCCTGTTGGTCTAGTGGTTAGTGACCCTGACTGCTAAACTGGAGGTCGTGGGTTCGATCCCCACTAAGGACAAATCTTTGTGTGATTAGCACAAAGGTTTGTTCTGTGTCTGGGTGTAATTTATCTATAATATATATGTATTTACAAAAAAAAATGTATTTAAGTAGTATAACAGTTGTTTAGTACCCATAACACAAGCAAATATAATTGCTTAATTTGGGACTAGATGGCGCTGTGTGAATGTGGTAGAATATATTATATTATTATTATCACTATTCAAGAATATAACGCGTCTATATAAAACTGAAGATTGTAAATTGCATCATTCTAAAACTTACTTTGACTCACTGTAATGTGGCTGAAGAAGAATTAACTTACAGAAAAATATATAGACCTATGTTCAGCTGTGGAAGTCATTGGGCTGATATGATGTTGATGAAAATATATCAAATAAGTATTAGAACAAAACATTCGTATTCATGAAGAAGGAAACATGCTTTCAAATTGCCTTTGTTCTCGAAGGCTTGTGTAGTTTCGCATTCGCGCTTGGCTAGCGTGGTTACTCACTGAGCAGAAAACTATGTTTAGAAATGAGAACGAATTATAAAACGCGCTTGTTTGATTAAGAAACTCACCCAGTTAATTAATAAATTGCTTTGAAATTATTTAATATAGTAACTAGTTACTTTATATTTAATTTAAATAAATAACTTGTTTATTAGTCAATTTAAATGCCAGATAGATCTCAATTATGCTACAATTTAGAACTGAGCACCTGAATCCATTTTGGTTAAGTTATACAATCAATCTTAAATGTGGGTACTCTAACTCCAATATACGTTTACATAATATAATATAAATAATACTTAATTAACTGTATAGTATTCCACAATTTGGAGAACTTACTTAATGAAGGCGTATAAGGGCTTTTCTAATGGCTATAGTATTTCAAAGAAACTTAATTACAGGCATACAACCTTTATAGTCCGGACGAGGCCGAACTCGATACAGCTTCAATATATCAAGTTTAAATCGATGGGAACTGAGTACCCATATCGCCACGTAAAATTAACGTATGAAAATTCAACTTAAGGGTTCCACTACATTTAGCAGTACAGATTCGCACGTTTTTATACTTCTAGGTATACTTTTCTGTAACTTAAAAATAGAAAATAAAAATGTTTATTTGTAAATACAGGTATGTGGATGTATAGATATTGTGTCCAGCTATGTTTTGCATTGAAGCGTACAAAATAAAAATTTAATTAATTATATACCTAATCATAAGCAGAAAGAATACAATTAGAATAATATATTAAATTCAAGCGATATTGAGGTTTTTTTCAAATTTATATCAGTTCTGATATTTGCACTGATATAAATTTGAAAAAAACCCTCAATATGATAAAATTTAATAATAGTTATAAATAAAACGTAAAACAAAAAAAAAAAAAATGAATTGCAAAGTCAATAAATTTATAAAAATATTTTCAATAGCTAACATTAGAAACAGGCTTGAACAATGTTTAAACGAAAGAGTGAGAGCCGCGCACGTCGTCGATTCGGTCTCCTCTAGTAAATGACGGTTCTAAGTGACAGAACGATAGAAACAATGAAAGTGCGATTCCGTGCGACTAGATGTGATCCAACTCTAATAACAAACTTCAATCAAACCCTTCAAATATTTCGTAAACCGACATAGTAAATGTTCAGTCAATTTGTTTGTGAAAGTGTTAGTGGGACAGTGAAGGGTCGGCGAACTTGAGACTAAATTATCGCGACTAAATAGTCCAAGCACTTATGGAAGGCCAAGTTTGAAGATGGCATAACAGGCCTTCACTTCCACTGCTAAAACTATGTTAGTGAAGTGTTTAAGGAATGTGTCCGTGGGTACTCTTCTCTGCCTACCCAAAAGGGTCACGCTACATATTTATATACGTGTCTATATAATAATTTTAAGTGAAACTTTGCTCCAAGCCCTTTACACATACCACTATCGTAAGACACGGTAGAATTTACAGCAAAGGAAATACTTTGTGATGTGAAATTTAAAATTTCGTGCTTGCTTTAGTGATATTTTTGAAACGGCAAAGGAATAACGTGGCACTCATAGCTCTTACGTTAATGTAGGTAGTGCATATTGCTCCCGGAAGAATCGTAAAATGCATGCAAAGTTGATAACTTGGATGCCTCTGTGTCAGCATACTATCTACCTGTTTACGGCATAGCGTTAAGAGTGTTAATGAGAATTGAGTCAAAAAGTTTACCTAATTAATGACACTAGATTTGCCCAGTATTTTAAGGTACTTAAGATGTAGGTAACAGGACTATGTTAAATTCGATATTGTCTATTTTAATATTATAAAGGGGTAAAGTTTGTGAGTTAGTGACGTTGTAGGGGGTAATCTTTAGATTTACAGAACCGTTTTTAAATTCTTTAAGTTTTGGATAGCCTATTTATCGAGGAAGGTTATAGGCTATATAACATCACGCTACACCCAATAGGAGCTGAGCAGTGGCCAAACAAAGATCCACAGAAGCGAAGCCTTAGGAACAGTCAGTCTTTTTTAAAACCAAAAACACGGTCACAACAAAAATCCTATATTATAATAATATTTTAAATTGACATTGTTCGTGAATAATAAACTTAACAAACCTGTATGTAATGTCGACAGCACGCGCAATTATCAAGCATTCCATTTCCTTTTTTCTTTTCAATTCCGCAGGCCTCTTCCGCAGACGGATATTAACAAGTGGAACAATGGCACTGAAGATGAATAAGTAGATAAGCAATATACGTTCGTATAAATTATACGTTTTATGTAAATAAGTGCGAGCTTTGACTATTTTATACCGACTAGAAAACAGTATTATGAATGGTTGTAAATGCGTGTGTGATGTGTGTACAGTTGGCACGGCGCAAAACATACTCGCCATTCAAGATTTAGAAAACAATTAAACTTACCATCAGTGAGGCAACAAAATAAACTAACATGATTTTTGGTGCTGACTGCACAGAGATGACAGTTTTAAAATACAAAATGTAAATTGCCCAAATAAAAAAAAAATGTTTATTAAATTTATTAAGCTCTGATTACTTTAAGCTAATCGTATTTATAGCTGCTATTATGCGTTCAGTTACATATATTTAATTTTTTTACATAGGTACATACGTTACGTTCTGTTGACATGAAAGCTGAACAGTCAAAAAAAACATGTTGTGTAGGTATTCAATTGTCAAGAGTCATAGAATACCGCATTCAAATTTATATTATATCATAAAGGGTGACGATTTTTTTATGCGTGACAAAGGACAGAATGGATGAAACACTGAAGACGCACATTTAAAAATAAAAGAGGTATAATTTTTGGTGATTTCAAACACAGAAATGTAAATGAATGCTGCATCAAAGTGAGTGGGTATTTATTTTAATCTGTTGGGTTGTTTGTTCTCCTGTGGTTTTCTTTATCAGACTGAAATAACCAATCCTTTACTGACACAGAAAATATTTCGGACTTCATAAATGAATTAATAATATTAACGGGTTGATTTAGGGTTGAAAACAAAACGTGGTACGCTATAAAGAAAGGATTATTTAGGGAATGGGTTACGTCCGTTTCTGTACTACTTAATTACTGATTCACATGCGAAGGGTTTGATTTTGTGATAAGAGGGAGGAATTAACAGTTTTTGAGGGAAGTCGTTCCCCACATAATAGCTAAAACACAATACTTACACAGGCTTACTAATTTGGGGTAATGAAGTGAGTAATACTTACCTTTTGTGTATTGTAACGAAGTAGAACACCTTCAGATTTTTGTACCAAGAACGCTATGATTTACATTTCCTCCTTAAAACGAGATTTAAAGAGAGCTATTCTTTCTAGGTAGGCAGGGGCTTAAGGCTGCATTTCTATCAGATATGTGCGAGGATGCGATATTTATTGACCTGACGTCAGGTAAATGAAGCGATTCTATTGGTTCTTAATAAACATCACATTCTCGCACATCTCTGGTGGAAACATCAGGTGGGCCGCTAGCTTGTCTGCCAAATAACCGCCGCTTGATAGTAAGCGGTTACTGCTGCCTATGGACACCTGCAACGCCAAGGGCATCTCGAACGCGTTATTGACCCATATGAAACCTTTACTCCTTCAAATGGTTGTTCCGAATCTGATTATATTATTATGAAATTTCAAAACACGAAAAAAAAATCTATCGTAAATTTTAATTCTTTGGCTTTGACTGTCTAAATTTAAATGTAATTCAGAAAAGTTAGTTCATCAAATACCTATCATGAATTCAATAGAAAGTGTACGGAATCGAAGTCACTCATGTCTTGTCAGCCTTGTTAGAAAGTTTATATTGAGATAACAATATAATTACTTATTTATTTATTTATTTTCAAAATTATATTGCAACTACCCAAATTCTAAGGGTAATTCTGATAAACTAATCCGCACTTGGCCAGCATGTGTCAATTATGACCTAAATCCTCCCAGCCTTCTAGATATAGGAAAGGAGAACGAAGAAACCCAGTAATGTCCCAGTGCTGGGCTCGGGCCCAGCAGTGTGACATTACTAGATTGCTGATGACATATTGCAACTGTCCAACATTTTCAAATAAAGTTCATTGCATACCTTGTTAGCTTTAGGTACACAGTTACACAATACATTTTCTAACAGCTAGGGATACTAAGTTGACTTAGTTACTAGGAGTAACGTCTTACTGCGGCCGTAAACCGCATGCCAAGCGAAGCGTTAATCGTAATGGTCTCAAGACGGCCGTGCGATACGATTACACAACTCTGCTGTTTCCTGCAACTGCTTTAAGGAAATTAACTAATGAATTCTAAGTTAAATTCACATTAAACTTGTACATTGTCGTATGGTATAAACAGATGTGTCAAAAGTCCAAACACAAATTAAAGAAATTAATAAACTTCAATTAATAATAAATCTGACGGTTAAAATGTTAATAAGGGCCTTCCTATAATTTTACTAGCCTATCTGATAAGTAAATATCCTCCTCATCATCATCACTAGCTCCAGGGCATCAATTCTTTGACATAATATTTATGATAGGCCTTATCATCATCATCATTTTAAACTTATATACGTCCCACTGCTGGGCACGGGTCTCCTCCAAAGATTTTGGAGAGAATTTGGCCTACTATACCACGCTGGCCAGAAGGATTGCGAATTTTCCTTTTCTCGCAGTGCTATTGTCTGCTTATGTTAATAAAATATGATGCAACCTAATTCCAGCATTTTAAATTTAGTACCTCAAAAAATTGCTAATACTTTGCGCATTCAATCTCTTTGAGGTTAACCTTTAACGTATAACAGATTTAACCAGATAACTCTCTAACTCTGAAAAACCCGAATCAAAATAAACTAAAACCAAGCCCACACATAAAGCCAATTTCCAACACTATCCAGTATCAATCGGCGCGCAACAGTAACCAATAACGGAACAATCTATTCCCGAAGCGTATTTAACGTTTAACAGTCGATAGTTTCACGGCAAATAGACGAACGCGATCATTCGCCGACACCTTATCGTCAGCTAGTTAAGCGTTTCGCTGATTGTTGGATTGAGTTATAAATCTCTGACGGCACGCGATCCATCCCTTGAACCGTGCTTACAGCGAGACTGGAAGTACCTTGTTGCGTGGTTAAATGAGACGCCAATCCTTTATGTGGGTAACGAATATATTTTGCTAGTTAAATTAAGACTCTATTTTTGTACGATATGCAGGATTATAATTATTAATAATATTTTAGCACAGTCACACAGCGCCATCTAGTCCTATATAAAGCAATTATATTTGCTTGTCTTATGGGTAGGTACTAAACAACTGATATACATCGTAAAAATTTAGTTTTTGTAAATACATACATATTACAGATAAATTACACCCAGACACAGAACAAACAGTCCTGGGTGGGAATCGAACGAATGACCTCCGGCTTAGCAGGGTCACTAACCACTAGACCAACAGGCCAGTCAAATTGATAGTAAACATCTATCTATCATAAACATATATCTATCTTTACTTTTCTTTTAAATAAAATCCTTGCGTCATTTGAGACTGTTGTAATTGCTTTGGCTTTAGATAAAAGTCTCAAAAACTTAAGATAAGTGACCGGCAATTAGCGAATTGCTAATTATTTCGTCGAGAAAATAACGAGGGAATTACTCTGATTTTGATCCTTTTGCTTTATTAAAATAAAACAATTTGATGCTCAACTCATTTAAGTGGTGACCATTGCTCCTCTAAATTGTATACAGAGTTCTTGTAGTATTACATATTGAACATAAATTTATATTGCCAATATTTACTTAATAGGATTTCAGTTTAGAAAAATGTCTTTACCTAATAGAAGACTAAGTATACTATATTCCCATATTTCAGTAAAGACGCTCGTAGCATTGTGGTACTGAGATGTTCGCTACGATCATCGAGGTTAAGCAACGTTCAGCAAGGTCAGTCCATGATGGGTGACCGTTTGAGGCAATTTCATTCTCGAGCGCTTAGCACGGAGATGCTTCGGAAAGCACGTAAAGCTGTTTGTCCCGGCTATTACTTATTGTGGTAGTCGTTAAGTCAAGTTGAAAGCCTTCTAGGCGACTTGATAAATTCCAACACAGGATCTTGCCTCAAGCCCATACAATAAGAAGAAGTAAAGACAACATCTTCTACTATCTATCATCATCAGCCACCATTAATGTCCCACTGCTGGTCACCTCTCCTCTATCTAAAGAGCTGAGCCCATCTATACTAATATTATAATCTATACTAATGTTATAAAGAGTTTGTTTGTTAAGTTGAATGCGCTTATCTTGAGACCAAAGGCAACTGGAGGCTTACTCTGAATTTCAACATTCCAATGTTCGGTTTTGATGTCGCTGTCAAATGTTTGAAAGAGACAGCGACCATATCTAAATTTGACAGCGACATCAAGAGCCCCCTGAGTACTGGCCAAACAAAAATCCACAAGTGCTGTGCCACGGGCAACAGATATCTTTAATAAATGTATCCACTTGCTACTAATAACGATGCCTTTGTCAGGAAATTATAAAAAAGTATCTATGCAAAATCCTATATTGTGTCTTTAGTGTGATATTTCAAGCTAATAAAAATGTGATGAAAACCTGATTTAGTTATTAGTCCAATAAATTAATATAGAACCACAATTTACCCCACTTTCATTTTAACTTATTGTTATTTCATTTAATATTTATTAATAAACCATCGCGGTCGGTTCATTAATTATTTATACGGTGGTTTAGCTACTGTGTTGATTACATTAATTATTAAAGTGCATTTATAGAGTTCCAGTATTTGTTAATGTTTAATTAAAATCTAATAGAATAAGCTTCTTACGTCCTTAATTTTAAAGTTATGTTTTTGGGGCGAAATATACAATAATAAAGGGTTTTAAATTTAAAAATTTGTGGCACTGGTATGGCTTTATACTCTACTAATCACCCGAGTACAATCTTTGAATCAGGCTAAATGATTTGTTCAGTAAGAAGTGCCACGTGTCATTTAAAATTCTAGAATTGGGTCGAATATATCCTTAATAAACTTATATCTAATGTCACAAGGAAAAACTTAGGCTATTTTGATTTCGGAAAAATATATTAGCAAACGAACCACGGCCACAGCTAGTACAAAAATATAATGCCCCATCTAGCACACATAGTATCTAAGACCCCTTGAAGTCAGTACTCGTAGTAATAATCGTGCTTGTTGACTGATAGCTTTACGTAGCAGTAATACGGCATAAATCACGAACTAATTTGGGAATAAACTGTATAGTAGTACCATACCTACCTTTACAATACAAATGATTATTCATTACGTTTGTCACTTTTAAAATGAACACAAGGATTTTAAATAACATAACTCGTAGCATTTTAGTACCAAGATGTTGGTCACAATCATCGAGGTTAAGCAACGACGGCAAGGTCAATTTATGATGGGTGACCGTTTGTGGCAATTTTTTTTCTTCTGGCTTCTCCGTACTTCGGATCACTTAATGTAATCGTTAAGTCAAGTTGGAATCCTTCTGGGTGACTTGATAAATTCCAAGTCTAGGGACCAAATCGATTCGAAAATTCGATAAGAAGGATAAGAATAGCTTAACTACTCCGTGGTGTACAAGGAGTGTACGACAGTTCAGCGAGATGTCTTGGGTTCAATCCCTGGGTCGAGCAAAACGGTATTAAAGCCTAATACCGTAAATCTGCATTGAAATTCATAGTATGTAACTAAGTAGATATCAACCCGGAGTTGGAAATGTGGCCTGTACTACATATGAATTTACATCGTTAAAAAAATGGATAGTATGACGCACTTCTATCTACCTCTTCGGGTTTTGGGAAATTCTATATTAGTATTTAGTATGTCTAAATACGTTGTCCGCTCGTTGTGGCCGAAATTAGATGAGGCCTATGTTCAACAGTGGACGTCATTGGGCTGATATGATGATGATGATGTCTAAATAGCTCTGTGACCTCTTATAAAATATTTCAAACATACCTACACTTCAATTTTATTTATTTGTATGTATAGAGTATTGTATCTAAGATTATCATTTACATAATAGAACGTAACAAATGAGCCAATAGTATCTATCTATTAGTTATTGGCAAATGCCGTCCACAGACTTTGGCAATGCCAGAATTACTGACTATATAGAATGAATATTATGAAACAATATAATTCGCACAATCTTGGGGTTGATTTCGACACGAATATATTTTATAGCACAAATCGAAGGAAATATCCATTCGCATGATTGGGAATCGTGTTTTGTGGTGAATTTACTGTGCGTCTGAAATTTCATCTGCGATGAGAGAGAACCTAGATAGCCCCGAGCAATTGACTTTAAAACAATGGTACATGTATTATCTATATCTTTTATGATGTGTACATAATTGAAGCTATAAGCTATGTTTATTTGGTTAAATGCGTTAATTATAATATTAATTTTGAATACAGTATTTATCGAGGAAGACTATAAGTTATTTAACATCATATTATAATCGATAGGAGCTTAATGGTGGCTGAACAATAGTAATATTAATATTTAACCATTTATTTCGGGATTAAAATTATATACCTAGATATAACGTTATAATTATAACACATTTACACAGCGCCATCTAGTCCCAAATTAAGCAATTATATTTGCTTGTGTTATGGGTACTAAACAACTGATATACTACTTAAATACATTTTTTTTTTGTAAATACATACATATTATAGATAAATTACACCCAGACACAGAACAAACCTTTGTGCTAATCACACAAAGATTTGTCCTGGGTGGGGATCGAACCCACGACCTCTAGTTTAGCAGTCAGGGTCACTAACCACTGGACCAATAGGCCAGTCAACGTTATAATTGTATTTAGGTATAATGTTATATTTATTTACTAAAATAGGTAAACAATCAGCGTCGTGTTTCGCGGAACTATGTTGTAGTTTATGTCTATATCTTGAAATATGAACAACAATACTACGCTCTGTCTAGAATCAATACTTACGTAACAAAGTGAATTGTAAATACAGGCCCATTACCGGTGACTCTGCCAGGACTTCGAAACAAGCCAAGTGAAGTTCTTACAAGTTTTCACTTTGACTTGTCCACAACATGCAATAGTGACAAGGCTTTGAGCTTTTGTACTTAATTAATATGCATTATTATAATAATTATAATACTTCTTCTTTGCTTAGCTTCACTCCCACCATTCTTTATTACCCATTCAAAAAAGCACATAATAAAAAAAAAATTAAAACCTTAAGGTGTTTTTAAAAGATCTGTCGAAGTGTGTACCATTCGTAAATGTATGCTGGAAAATAAATATTTATAGCTTCAGTATGAAGTGCCAACTAAAAATATTTAATTTTATAATTTAACTAGAAATCGCGTGGGGCTTCGCTCCCATCGCTTTTGTTTGGCTCAGCTCCTGATGTTATATAGCTTATAACCTTCCTCGATAAATGGGCTATCTGACACTAAAAGAATTTTTGAATTTTTGAAATTTCTTAGCCGGGTCTGAGGTACCAGTAGCTATCACCAGTATTTGGTACCACTATAATAAAAAATACACAATTCAAAAAGGTAGCTAAATATCATAATCTTATTAGGTATAACCTGAATTTAAAAAAAATTAAATATTTTATTTTGTAACCAAGTTATCGCATGAGAAAATTAGAAATCGAGTTTTCCAAACTATGCTTAAATTTCAAGCATCCGGTATTTCTGAAAATAAATCTGATAAAATAAAATTGTACGTAATGAAGTCCACAACTGACAAAAACTATCAGAGCGGTGCATACATAGTTTTCAACGAAAAAAATATTGGCCGACGAGTTTGCCGTATGTTAATTATAATTGACATAACTTAAATTATTTTTGAAGAATCTGTTGCTTCATCATCATCATCATCAGCCTGTACTAGTCCACTGCTGGACATAGGCCTCTCCAATTGCACGCCACTGAGTACGATTTGCAGCTACTCTCATCCATCTGTTGCTTATTTTGTTTAATTTATAAAACTATAAAGTAACACCATAACTAACGGATGATGAGTAGTAACTGCCTGTATATAGGCATCGAGTGGCTTATTTAGTTAATTAAAAGACAACTTAATTTCTATGTATGTATTTTATAAATAAAGTTCATTATAGGTAATTTAATAACAAGTAAATATAATTAAAAAAAATGAATAACCCGACTGCAAAAAATCAACAGAGAGCAACGCACTAAAAAGACCGTAAAATTATTGTAATATTATTATACCTGATTAGATTTAAATACATAACATATTTATATATTTGTAATCTCCATTTGATTCCCTTTGTTTGAATACTCGATACGATTGGTTAAAAAAAATAATAGAACTACTAACAATTTGGAACCATTCAATTATGTATAATCCCTTTTTTAATATATGTAATCTCCTTTTGATTCTCTTTATTTTGATACCCAACTCGATACGTTTGGTTAAAAAAAAAATTAAACTTCTTACAATTTGGCGTCAAAAGTCCACCGTTTAACTCTTTTTATTCTTAAAGCCTATCTAAGAACACTTGGGTTTTCTAGACGAATCTAACGATACCCTAATTGTCAAAATCCATTCAGCCGTTTGGAAGATTCGTGGGAATAAAGAAATTTACAAACATACAAGATACGCGCGAAAAACAATACCCGTCCTGACAGTCGGGTAAAAAGAGATAGAATAATAGGAGGATATTACTATTATATCTAGAAAAGATTTGTATCGAAATACTTCTTTTGTTCGTCCCCCAAAGGTGTAGGCAGAGGCGCAACCCACAAAAATTTATCCAGCTATATTTGGTTATATTTTTATCATTCGCCTGAATTAAATACCTATCCAATGTCATTGGAAAAAATACCTTAAAACACTTGAAGTAAATATATTATATGTTTTGTTTCCCATAGCCACCCCCACTTAATTAATGTGTTCAATGCAGTTGCAATATTTCACTGTTGTGATACCACACAGTTTTACAGAAAGCGTGGTGGTACCACTATTTTGGCAATGACTGCAATATGCGTTCGGCTGTATGAACGGGGCACTAGGGAGCTTTCCATCTAGATTGGGAACTCAATGCCCATGCGAATATCAATTGCTTTTAAAAATGTATTGTTGAAAGTCCGCTTGAATTCGCAGCTACGCAGCCTTTTTTGAAAGCTATTGACTCGAAACTCCAAATTTTTGTGGCTGTTGTAGAGGAAAACATTGCCCGTTACTTCTGAAATGCATTGGGAAATTGAATGTAAAAGAATTTTACAAAGAATGTTTCGAAATCCATTTGCAATAGACATTTTTACTTCTAAAGTTGGTCAGTTCTAAGTGGATTAAGTTATATATTGAACATCTATATAAATAAATAAAATTAGTGTCTGTTTGTAATATTAAAATAACCGCATTTTACTACATGCATGTGAATGTATATACGGGACAAAAAAACACATTTTTTTCATTTTTTCTATGTCTGTTTGTTCCGCCTAAGCTCTGGAACGGCTGGACTTTGACGGGATTTTCACTGGCAGATAGCTGATCTAATAAGGAATAACTGAGGCTACTTTTATTTTAGAAAAATTCTATAAATTCTACGCGGACGAAGTCGCAGACACAGCTAGTGTACAATAAATATTTTTATTTACGTATTTCTGCGTACCTACTAGAATACACTTAATACCTAGTGCCTGGGTATTGAGTTTAACAGCTAGTAAGCTCTGTGCTGTCTATTTTTCAATCCCTGCAACATTTTTCTGCACTTAGTGTGTGTTGAAAGGGAGATAATACCTTCTATTCACTGCTATCCAAGCACAGGTGCAGCTATAGGTTTTAAGCGAGTCCGAGTGTTGAAAAAAAAGGCAGCTTTCGCTCGTGCTTCAATCAGAAACATGTAAAATTCTAAACACCAATAGCATGTTTTATTACATTATTCGTGTTCATATAGTTTTCACATACCTACACACAACTATATATTTTGTGATATTATTATTTAGCCGTTTAATTATCATTTTTATCACATGTTATGATTTATACACACTAAACAACCTTTAAATATGTACATACTAAGTACACAAACACTTTACTTACGTCCTTATATAAATATCCAAGGTATTTTGGTAATACTATAAGCTACGATTCAGACCAACCGGCTCGCATCGGCCCGCACCGGGCGGCATTTTACAATGCGTTAAAGAACATTGAAATGTATCAACAGTAATTACAGTTCATATTTGCATGCAACTTACGCATAGTTACCTCCGTCGGCATCCCGCGACGCGTCGCGACGGCCGACCGGCTCCGACCGGCTCCGACCGGCTGCCGCGGTAGCCGTACGGGTGCCGCGGCAGCCGGTCGGAGCCGGTCGGCCGTGTGTCGTACGGAGATTACGGTGCAGCAACAGCTAGCGAATCATTCAAGTTGTGTTCTTCAAGCGATATTTTAAATAATATTTCACTTTACGTCTACGCGGCGCAAACAGAGCGGCACTTCTAGGCGCTTGGAGTGCGTACGGATTCCAGCGGACGCTGTCGGCTGCCGCGGCACCCGTACGGCTACCGCGGCAGCCGTACGCATGCCGCGGCAGCCGGTCGGCTCCGTTCGGATGCGGCGCGACGCGAGCCGGTTGGTCTGAATCGTACCTAAGAGTACTAAGAATTTTACAAATACTTTTGGAAACCAATCACGTTTATTCGAACTATGCCAATGCAAAAGATACTATTTAAGTAAATACCTGCAGTGTTAACTTTGTTGACTTTAAAATTCCAGTATTAAGATATTCCCGGAGTTTGGTAAAACAAATGTTCCCGTTTGATGACAATAGGCCCCCTATATCATGGGACCAAACATAGCTGGCGAAATGTAGGTGTGGTGGAAACACATCTGCCTATCCCTTCGGGGAAAAAGGCGTGATGCTATGTATACCAAATAAAAATAGAATAGATAGTACATGTACCGCCACATACATACCATACACCTAAAATACAATAAAATGTCTCTTGTACATACAAATAGAAAAACATTTCAGGCATAATCTTATTTTTAACTCAACTTTAATTTTCCTTTTTAGTCTATGAACTTCAATAATATTGTAAAAAAGATACTCTCGTGGTAAGAAGCTAGAATCAAACTATATAATACTGGTTTCCTTAATATGCATTATGCATGCCAAATTTCATACGTATCCTATCCTGTGTCTATTCCCTTGGTATACCTACTTCAAATCATAGGTATATTTACGTAATCCTGATCTTTATTCCACTCAAGCAGACCAAACATATTAGTAATCTGCACCACGAGATTCATGATTTGAGATTCAAGACGCACTGTACGATGTTGATATTCGAAATATTTGCTTTTTATCCGCATTTATAGTCCTCACGTGGAAGGCAACATAAAAACTCCCATTTTGATCCCAATTATTTATTCTATACTTTTTAGAGTTAAACAC
Source organism: Laspeyria flexula (assembly GCA_905147015.1). Taxonomy (NCBI): domain Eukaryota; kingdom Metazoa; phylum Arthropoda; class Insecta; order Lepidoptera; family Erebidae; genus Laspeyria; species Laspeyria flexula. Next base: position 9,463,375 of record LR989956.1, on the reverse strand, counting down.
AATACTTTTCGACTACAAAATAGCGCAAATGTTGGGAGAATTTTTGAGATAATTAGAATTTTAAACCAGGTCAAACACAGTTTAAGTTTAAAATAGGACTAGATGGATTTATGTACAACGTAAATAAAAATATAGTGTCGGGATTCTTAAGAGTTTTTTACTTGATTTAAAATTTTAGGGTCATTTTTACCACGTTTTGGTCGTAAAAATCAGCTCCATGTTCACTATAATAAAATATACATCAGTACCTACTCTAAATTCAAATAAAAGCTTCCAGCAACTGATGAACGGAATTTCATTGACACGTTCGACAGAGCATTCCTGAATGAAATTTCAGTAGGTATCGCTTCATATACGAGTATGTATATGTATCATAACCTGTGGTCAATCGCTCGCCATTGTCGGAGCTCCCACATTATTCGATAACGTCGAGTAGCAGACACTTTACAGGTACCTATTGTACTATAAGCTCCAATGATACGGTAGCCAAGAGTCAAAGCACTATAGAATATGAACCGTCTCTGAATAACGGATGTCCTAAAGTAAAGGTTTTAACCTTAATAATTTAACATATTCCTTTTAGACGTTGCTAAAATTCTAGTAAAAGTAAAAACATATTCAATGAATAACGAGATTTGGCAAGATGCCACTGAAGTAGGTAAAGTAGGTACTGGTATATGGTTTGATACGTATTTAGAAGCGCTTCGCTTCTTGTTTTCGTTAATTTTGTATTAACTTACCTTTCGTATGAAACTCCTTAGGCGCTCTTTAAAAGCAGAATGCTTTTAGTTTAGAAAATATTCTATTTATACCACAGATAAAAGGTAGAAAAGCATTGAAATTTATTTAAAAACCGAACTCTTTGTAGTATAACAATGAGATAGAAAAATTTGCTCTTTTAAGATTTAAAATGTTACGAAAGAGATATATTATACTAATTAATATTATAGCATTTGGATTTGCTTTAGAATATATTCTTTTCATAAAAATTGGAATATTTATAACAATTAAATACCTACACAAAATTGCATAATGCTATTCATTACGTAATATTGTGTGAAAGGAAATATTAAAATTCGAGTTGATAGTAAATACTGTAACATCAATAAAGTTAGATTTTCGTGGGTTTTTCTTTTAATCTTCAACTATCACTATTTGCAAGAAAAAACTATTGTTTTTTTATTCGATTCAAAAACTATTATAACTATAACTATATTATCTTTGCAAATATTTGCAGCATGTTAACAACGTTACACACTTGCGTAAGTCAAGATATCAATTGAACGGTTTCACAATCAAATACATAGCAAGTCCATGTCTTAAATAACTGTATCACCACATTTGGCAAGTTGTACTACTGTTATGTCTTGACAACTGCAAGTTAAAGGCCTTCATCGTTCCAAATTCACAATTGAATTCCAATATTGGCAATGCTACAGCACGGTAAAGGGACTTAAACCGACTTATACGTGCTTATTGATTTTCATTCGAACAACTTGATACCAAAAATGAAGTTTTATGAAACATATTTACTACGATAATAAAAGAAATATCTTTTTCCTAGATACAAGTATTGGTGGAAATATTAACTCGACTATGGTATAGTGGATAAGGTTGTCACCTCGCCACTAATATCACCGTACTGAGTTTATTTAGTACTAATTTAAGCACTTTACTGTGTGTGTGTTTTAGAACTTTATTTTATTAAGTGCAAAATGTTTGAGGTTCAATTAATTAAGAGTACCAATACAAAACAATAATGAACGAAGCTCAATAACAACGAAAAGTTATTTATAACGAATACCGTGGTAACATGGCAACCGATAATTATAGTTGCAAAAAATATTTCAATATTCGGTATAAAATTTTTAAATAAAATATCACTTGAAACCCCTTAGCATATTATTATATTTTTTTATTCACTATCTAACTAATAAATAATCGAATACTCTAATATTTATTAACTATATTTTATCTCTGATGTCCTTGGGTATTATAATAAAATACGATCGTAACGTCTGATAGACTGTTTTGGGCGATCGAAGGGTACAAATTGCACTCAGACATAGAAAAATATTTTTTATGGCACCTGCATAATAATATGAGGAAGTGAATACACTTATTACTGAAAATCGTCTCAAAAACTACCGTGAACTGATGAAGATAATAACGAAAAAAGAATTGAATCCACAACACTCAGTGTTATTCCAACGACAAAACATCTTAAATCACTACACCAATACGTGTACTCAATTTGTATGCCTACATTTTCACTTCACTACATATTCAGACTATTTTGTAAGCATTGTAAATACAGCAACCATTTATCAAAAAACGTATCGTGATACAAGAAGGCCAATAGTCTAATATAAAACTCGTTTCCGATACGTTTCTGATAAGAGCGCGTGTAAGCGAGTGTTCAATGGTGATGGGGGCTTTCACTTATCCGAGCGATGATAGCGCCGACGGCGTCAAACCTTGGTAACGTTCGGAATACGTACGTAGATGACTCACAAGTATCTTTTAGCCTGGATTTATACAATGTTGTTCGCTTTTTACTTCGTTGTTTGTCGAATTCACGTGTGTAATGGTCATTACACATTCACAACCTCAGTAATAATAATTATTGCAATTTTATTTAATAGTAGCTGTGCCCGCGACTTCGTTGGCGTGAACAACTAATCCCGCATTCATGGAGTTTTTTTTTTACGGAACCGATACTTTTCCAAAATCAAAGAAGCCTAAGTTACTCCTTGTGACATCAGCTATCCGTCAGTGAAAGTCCCGTCAAAATCGGTTCAGCCGTTCTAGAAATTAGCCGGAACAAACAGACACAGAGACACAGACAACAATTGTAAAAAATGTTATTTTGGTAAATGTACCATATATACATTCATATCCATGTAGTAAAAAGCGGTTATTATAATATTACAAACAGACACTCCAATTTTATTTATTTGTATAGATGTATAGATAAAGCCACGCAGGGCTTCGCTCCCGTCGTTCTTTATTTAGGCACTGCTCAGCTCCTATTGCTCCACCGTAACAGGATGTTATATAGCCTATACCTTCCTTGATAAATGGGCTATCCAACACTAAAATAATTATAAAAATCAATTGAGATTATGCCCTACAACGTCACTAACTCACAAACCTTACCTCTTTTATAATATTAGTATAGATAATAGTTTTTTTAAACAGTCAGCAGCTAGGCTATGTCTTTGATATTGTCCATGTCAACGGGCAGAGGTTACTACTTCCATCAAATGGGCAGTTACTGCTCCAGAAGGTTTTCATATTGTAATTATTTAATTAATACACCTACCAGTCTTACTATCTATTATACGTAAATCTAATATAACTAACGTAAATTATGTTCGACTAACTTTTGTCCGCTACTTCGTCCGCGTAGATTTCGATATTACATAGATCTTTGTTTTAAGTGCAATTCATGATTCCACAACACCCCAGTACAGGAGTTGAATTTCATTTTACGTCAATATAGATAACATTTTCGTAATTAGCGTCCCTAAAAACTTTGAAAACGACATCCATATCAATTTCTAATAATTTTCGCACCTATTTCACCCCTTAGGGTAAGTTTTTCAAACACCAAAAACAACCCATTAACTCCCTTCTTAACTGAAGTTCACATATAACTTGAAAAACAAAGAACTGTCTATTTAATATTTAATGTTCGATTGCCCTCCTTGCCAGTAAGAAAATAACGATATGTGAAATCAATTTTAACTTCAAAATGTTTGCCATAAATGTCAAGGTACCTTTCATCAAAATTAATTCGTCTCGATCCGACGTAATACCTCAATTATTTTGACTCACGGTGCTTATAAATAAAACGGATGAAAGCTCATTTGTTTTCCACGTCGGGCGCCGTGTATCAAGCAACACAATGTACTGTAACATATTCTAACTTCGCTCAATGTTGCCGTGACCTGATGTAAACCGCAACATCTTCATACATAGTGGAACCTGCAAACGTCTCAGAATATTTTCTCAGAGAACGTTGCCTTTAATATTTATCCGCCTGCATATTTTACCAAAAATGTAATATGAGAGTAACAAATTGAAGATGTTAGTACGCAGTGAATGCAAGTTTTTTCAAGTGTTGTGCTACACAGCTATTAAGATACCGTCGTTCATAATATAGGTTTCATGGTTTCATAGTAATGTGTACTCTCTATCTCTGAGCCTTCGCATCGTTGCTGTGGTAAAGATGGGGGGGGGGGGAAGCTTGAAGACTTTAGCCTGTCATGCAGCAGGATCGCGGGTAGTATTTCGCTGCATGCCAACCTCAACGAGATACTCTGCCTGCCTTTTCTCACCGCTGGAGTGCCAGCCGTTTTAAAACCTAATGGTCTAGCACGTGAAGATAATATAAGAAACTTGACGGAATGCCATTATTGAAGTGGAAGATGTATTGGCACTTTCGTCGAAGACATCGCCGATGCGGAAGAGTTTTTTGATGCTATATTTTAATTTAGTATATATTATTTTCGTTGTCTTTTATTCTAAAGTAGCTAGTAAGATATTTACTTAGTTTGTTTTATTAATAAATATATAATCTTGTAAAGTGCGTAAAAATTAATTTAAAATAACATCGCTCATTTATTTTCTTTCTTTGCCTTCACTTTTCGTACTAGTTAGAGTTGTTATTGTTACTTTACGTAGATATCTTTGATTTTTAACTCTCGTATCATTACAAGTTAAGTGTAAATATATCTCGGCTAAGTGTATCTCTATACTGTGTATAAATCGCTAGGGGCACAAAGCGGGCTCCCATTACTGTACTCCCAAATTGAAATGCATTGTACGCTCAAAGGAATATTCAAGATTGTAACAAACGAAACAATTTATTAGAATAATCTCAAACAATTCGTGATCGGACGTCATCAAAAACTGGACGAACAAGAACACCATGTACAAGTAAGAACAATTATTTGAGAAACAAATAAGGGTTCTGTGATAAGACTCTTAGTTTATATTCAAGTATTTTCATTGTTATGGAACAAAGGCTTCGTTGTTTGGAACCTGTTTTGTATAAAATGGCTAACACTCGACGGGAACTAAGAGAGCTTATCCAAGAACAAAGTGACTATGGCCGAGGTACGCACGCCTGTCAAACCATTTGGTAAGTAATTGTAATAATGCGAACGTTCTACCTACTGCGTTTTACGACGAGCCGACTTCGTAAGTCTTGTATTTCGCTTTGTGAAAGAGCAGAATTTAACAAATTCTGTTCTTACTATGTCAGTTTTGTTTTAGCTACAAATCAACATCATCATTATAGGTATTATAATTATCAAAAACCTTTAGTAAGCTTAATTCCCCACACTGTTAACTCTAACATAAGAAATAGCTGGCAATCTGAAATACTTAACTTATAATATTTATTTATTTTAGCTGTGCAAACGTAAAATAAAACAAAAGTCAAGTCAAGAATACGAACGCAGGTATAATATAAATGAATGTAATATATTAATATGCAACAAAGTATACATTATTATTACAACAATAAATACAATAATGATAATTAATAAAAAAAATAAAAAATTAATACAATTATTTCCATATAACAAGTTAAATTATACTTATTTGTCTTGTTATCAAAAAACTGAGCTTTCTGTAGAATATTTCAGTCAGTCAGTCTATTCAAATTGACAAAGAAATCTAGCTAAGTCCTATTCCTTTTGATAGCCTATATAATATAATTCAAACGAACTACAAAATAAAACTACTTTTGTGAACGAAAACAGCTCTTGTATATTTGAAGTTTATATGAAAGGAGAATCTTGTATGGCTTACCAGCTTACTGAAATAACTTTTTAATATAATTTTGTATAGAACTCAGCTTTCTAGGATATAACAACATTCCTCGCCCCACTAGACGTACGGTAAAGGGCGTCTCGTAGCGTAATATTGCGTCCTACAAACTCATAAGCTTTACGATATCCACTTACTTAGATTTTATTACAAATCTTAAGTGGCACCAGATGCAATAACGCGAACATGTATTATACTTAATATTGTATACAGGTGATGCCAAAAATAGAATGTGGTGAGAGAGTAATAAAGTTCTTCGTATGTGGAATAAATTATGAACCGTAATATCTATTTAATACCCAGTAAAGCTTTTGGGAAAAGATAAGGAAATTATTGTTGAAGTTTGTAATAAAATAACAATTGAATTGAGAGAGTCGTGAACATAGTAAGTCATAATAAAACAACACTGAAAAAATATAGATAAAACATTTAAAAAATATACGATTTGAAACTTCACTGTGAAGTGATTTTTTATTTTATTTAGTCTGTGTCATCCCATTGCTGAGCAAAGGCTGAACTTTTGAAGTTCAGAGGGAAGACATTTAAGGTTTCAAAAATGTAGAAGTATCTAGAAAACGCGGCATAACGTTTTGGATATTATTAAAAATGGTTAACCCTTTTTAACCTTGATATAGTCTCTCTTTTAAAGTTTATCTTAAAATAATAAAAATTATTTGCGTATTGAATAATTACCCAGATTCCAATCTTGTAGATTTTTGTGGTAATTGCATAAGTACCACAGAGCTTTTCACTCGGAATTTTGACATTGTATTTGTTCTATTTTTGATTTCAAATATTTAAAAATGACAGCTACTTAATTATTTAAATATTCATACAATTGACACCGAATGACAAAGTTGGATGTCGAGGTCCTCTGAGTTTGTTTTTATTAAAACCTATCTTCTTTAACGGAGGTCTCTCTCATATATTTTTCTTTGAACTAATACTATTCAAGAATAATTCACAAATAATTTACTAAGTTAAAACAATAATCTGAATTTCATCAATACAATTATTTGTTCCCCTTTGATGTCAAAGGAATGTTTTAAGGCGATTTATATCACCAGAGAACCTAAATTGAAATAACTTTAAGGATTTTATCGCTGTGTTTCGCTTAAGGTCAATTCATTATTTCGTTTATAAATACCGAATAGTCTAACATCAGGTTAGGTATTAATTATTGCTATTCGCAATATTTTCATCAAAGAGATACCTGATATTAAATTTTAATTTATTAATCAATTGCTCATTTTATTATGTCTATATAAACATCAAGACTACCTATTATTATCATTGTTTAACTGATATTATTACATTCATGAATTATATTTCTATTGATACTAAATAAAGATTATTCCATCCTATTTTATGATAACAATGGCAGCCGCCATTTTTAATTCAACCCATTCCTAACCTTTCATAATAAAATCTCCAATTCTGTTTCCATACAAGGAACCTCAAAAAGGATTTACACGGGATCCCTCTAAGTAGAAACATTTATTCCAAATTTGATCCACTTACGAAAGTACAGACCCATAGTTTATCCCTTGTAAATATGTAAATACTTTTACCTTAACTTAAAAACCCAGCATATAGCAATAGTTCACAATTTTCTTTAACTCACTTATAAGATATACAAAGAATTCTCTATACAAGATTTAACTGAAACTGAACTTTTAAAATAGCAGTTTGCTACCACTTCATTTGAGTAAGATTTAATATTTGACTAGCAATAACTGAATCGATTTACTACTGTTGAATTTTTATAAAGATATTCTAGGTATAGGCATAATTTCATTATTTTTCATTAGCAACCCATTAATGTCCCACTGCTGGGCTCTAGTCTTCTCTCCTCTATCTAGAGAGCTGAGAGGGTTTTTAGGCCATAATCCAGACACTCTGGCCTAGTGCAGGTTGGTGGATCAGACATACACATCGAACTTCTTTTAGTGTATGTGGGTTTCCTCACGACGTTTTCCTTCACCGTTAGCAGATGGTAAGTCATATGACTAGTACATATAAATTGCACAAAGGGAAATCCACATTGGTACTGCTGGTCGGAATCAAACTCTGACCGCGTGTTTAGCATAATAATAATTTTATTTTTAAATGGCGACTGGTAAGGAATCATGTTAATGTAATTATAAAAGTGCTCGTTCAATGGGATCAAGTAGGCGGTAGATTCCACTCTGGTGCAGTTATTTGCAAGAGCATTTAGTGTACTTCTCTGAGAACACTTTAAAGTATTTATATAGTAACAGTTAATGTCCTACTTTAAATTTATTCACTAATAGCGACGCCGTCGTGGTGGCGCAAATTTGTAAGACTTTTAATTTGAGTTTAAAAATGTTTCTACAACGAAATGAGAATAACTTTTGCATCGTTTCATGACAATGTTAATAAGAGGTATTTTAAACATATTCTAGATAATGCTAATTATAAACTGTGGTAGTTTTGCGTGCTAGTATTATGAGTAATATCCTAAAGTTGTGTCTCATATAGATTAGTAATATCAAAAGTACTATAATTGCAAACTTACCCATTATCTAATATTTAAATTTACCTTGTTTTAAACAAAAAGAAATAAGAGACTACAACTATTTCATGAAAGGTACATAAAATGTAAATAAGTACTAAAATTCAATGATTTTGATTGGATCAGAGCTGATGTTATTCAATATAATAATAATGTATTTTTCTCTCAGTTTCAAGTAATTCTAACTAAGAGACTGTTTGAGCATCATCTTTCCGTCTCTTAGTCGGAGTAAGAAATGAGCTGTTGTATTACTTGGAGTGAAACCTCTTTAAAGAAAGTGTACTTACTGCACTTTATTTTAAAATGCATTTTAGTTAGAAGGAATAATTTAGGTTATCCAAATTAAATAGCATTTTTTATTAGAATAAATACTAACTTTGTTGTAAAGTAGCAAATGTGTATCTAACAGATTCTTACAATATAATGAATTATAAGTAAAGATAAATTGCCTTAATAACTATTTTTAATTTTAAGATATGTTTCAAACCTTAGTAATAAAAATTCGAATAGTAAACTAATCTGATGGGTTAGTTGAATAACCATAATATATACAAAAAAAAAAAATAAGTAAAGAAGTTATTATGACCTCGACTTGCCAAGACTAGTGTACGACGCTACTTTGCGAGATGGGCTTAGGATCTTTAAAACAATATCTTTACAGAGTAAAAATAATAATTTTGTAAATCGAACTAATTTCTTACTTTTTAAACTTTGCAAACAACATTTTTTTCGTCTCATTTCGATCGATCGATCGATTCGATATCATCGATTTCATCTCACAAAACAACCCAATGATAGTATACGTATTACATATTTTATAGGTAACGATTCTTACTGAAGATTATGTGAGAAGTTGGTGAAAATGTAGGTGTTAATCTGTAGTAATACAGATCACCAAGGTTATATCTGTGGGTACATGATATGAAATAGTTTAAACAAAATATAACGGTAACTTACAGTTTTTAGGAGCTTGTCTCATAAAAACTGTAAGTTATCATAATAGAATAAAGACCTTCAAATCATTTAAATAGGGGAAGCACAGCAAGATTCACTGAAATTTAGCAATACATCTGTAAAAGTACCACAGCACTACAAAAAACAGCAGCCATAATAATGCACAGTAATATTACGTATAATTTTCAAGGTTTATAGCGTAAAACTAAATTGGTACCCAAGTATTTAATATTCATAGAATAATGTTGTCTTTCCAAAGAATTTTATGGCAGCTGATATGAGTTATTACCTTTAAATTATCTTTAAATAAACCTCAGTTTCAATTTACATATTAATGTTGCGAAGAGAATCTTGCGTGGCTTATTTTTTCGAAAGCAAGTAGCAATTTGAATTCAAATATTTACTCCGAGATATTTTATACAGCCTAGTACAGGCACCCGACAATGTATCCAATCAGTTAATATATTATAAGAACCTAAATTATTTGTAAATGCCTTATTAGCTCAATAAATCATTGTCTTATGTTAATATTTTTTTGTTTAATACAGAAATAGTTATTATACAATTCATACTTAAGAAATTTAAGTATTAAAAGTAAGTTAAAAATAACATCAAATTTTTATAATCAATTTTTTTTTATTTTTAAAGTAAAAAAAAATATCTCATTTTATTTTTTAAATTATAATTTATCATACCATATCGTCATGCTGTTATACCTGAAAGGGTACGCAGAGGTACACACTCACATTTTTCGAACTACGTAAGGTTAGGTTACTAATATTACTAATTCTGTGGTTACGTGGTGAGCCTTTAGCCATTATTACTTAACTCCGGGCTGATACTGTGAATTACATAACAGAAAGACCCAATACCGTTTTCGTTCGACCTGGGAAGCGAACCCGAGACCTCTTATGCATATCAGACTAATTAATTGATTGATTCTCGGAAATATCCTAAAATGGTTTTGTCAGAGATGGCATTTGTAATACAATGTTAGTATTAATATAAAGCCTGAAGCCATACATTTCCATTTGATAATTTCGTAGTTAGCTAGTACGAGCAGAACGGAATGTTGTCAAAGCGGATCGAAAATGAACAGCGTAGTTAATCGCAATTGAGAATCGAATACAATACTAATACCTACTTGTTGTAGTATGTTACTCTATTAAGTACATATATTACATATATATTATAATAATATTATAATAATCTACCACATTCACTCAGCGCCATCTAGTCCCAAAGTAAGCAATTATATTTGCCTGTGTTATGGGTACTAAACAACTGATATACTACTTAAATACATTTTTTTTTGTAAATACATATATATTATATATAAATTACACCCAGACACAGAACAAACCTTTATGCTCATCACACAAAGTTTTGTCCTGGGTGGGGATCGAACCCACGACCTCCGGCTTAGCAGTCAGGGTCACTAACCACTAGACCAACAGGCCAGTCAATATATGTCAAAAACGACTGTGACAAATTAAATGAAAATTGATACTTTGGTAAATAAAATGGTATTACAAGTTTGACCATACATTAAAAAAAAACTGTAATCTCCTTTTAAATAGACTTTTGAGATTATTGCATATTTATCAATGACATCGACCACTAATGTGGTCTATTTTTTGTGCTTGTAATATAAAAAAATATTACAAGCACTAAAAATAACACAAATTTTAATACTTGGTCAATCTTCTAACTTGATAAACACATTATTTAGAGGTACGTAGTTACTTATTGTTTACATCCATGACTGATTTCCTCGCATAAAGTTTGAGTGTAATACCTAAGGAAGTTATTCGGCTCGGCACGTTTGACACTGAAATATGATGGCAATTTTCAAGCTGCCGAATATACCTACCCGTTGGCGGTGAAACTCAGTCAATCCTACTGTTTGTCGATCAACACGCATCGCATCCGGTGAAATTGAAAATGTTATTTGATTCCGAGGTTAGAATTTATTGTAGACGACTTTTTATTCACATCTGATGCCTGCTCGGGTTCATAATTTAATACATAGATATAGTACATTAAATCGTCGAAGTCAATGATTGATATATAAGGCATATTATGTATTTTATACGACTTGCTCAGTTATGAGTTGATTGGAAATATATCAATGAAATGGTTTCATGAATATAAACTGTTTTCGATGAATAAAGTCTCTGAACAGTACGCACAAATGTAATCAAGCTATAAAAGCAATGATATTAATTATGCAGACCAATTCGACATACATACAATTTTACCAATTACATAAAATAATAGTAATAGTAGCACAGGACCGTGAGAAGTGGCGCTGTAGAGAAGAGGCCTATACTCAGCAGTGGGTGGATGTGGGCTGATGATGATGATGATGATAAAATAATACAGAAGTCAAATGTATAGATACTCATAAACAGGCTATACAGTTCGTGTATTTTACTGTGTTCCAGAATCAATTCTGCAAAATGATAATTTTATTCATAGAGTTCCAGCCAGAATCGTATCGCTTACTTTGTCCGTGATTTGGTTGAGAAATATTTTATGAAACAAACATTCACATGAACATTGCTAATGTGTTAGTTTCAACTGGATATTTTCGGAAGGGTAATGGAGGCAATTATCAAGTTTTTGTCCGCGTACCACTTATTTTATTAATGGCTGCCCGGGTAACTGGTGCTGATGAGCCGAGGGTATTATAACTAATGAAACTTGAATACAAAAGATAATTCAAATATACTTATATGTTACAAATGAATGCCAACAAAAGGCTAGCCTAACCAAATATAACATTGAAATAGTAACGTTTTATGAACCTCGTTAAAACAAAATCAATTGTTCCCAAGCAGTATTGTTAATTAACTATGGGGCTCAATTTGAGAGCTTTTATTTTTACTTCATCAATGGTTCTTTTAATGAATCGAATAAAAAGGTATTTCATAAAGGAACATTGTTATTAAAAGTAAAATTCATTTATATAAAAATATCCAACATCAAAATTATTATATTGAAATACTTCATCATATTAATCAAACATTTTGGCCGGATTGTATCATATTGTATCTCATATTCGTCGACGTCGTAAACAAAATGAGCAATCAGTCAGACTGACCTCATAGCGAATATAAACTAGGTATATGCGTATATGGCATAAAGAAGGCAACAGAAGTAAAGAATGTGCTCGAGGCACACCCATGAGTAATGACAGGCATCGCTCTTCCACTTCCTTATGAACTGCAGTAAATTCGTGTCGAACAAAATTCCACTTGTAACTACTTCTCTCCTAATAGAAATTTAGGTGGGCGTTCAAATATTTACCGTTGAAAAATTGTTTGTCTGAATTCTACAATATCTTAACAATAATAATATAATTTAATGCAGTTAAAGTTCTCATACGTGGCATGAAACAAAGAAATATTTAAATATGCTTCCTCATTTTCTTAATGGAAATACGAAATGGGTTAAGTTTAATATTGAATTAGCCTAGAACAAGACCAGGTATCTGACATAACCTCATTTTCTTTGCTTAAAAGCAAATGAAAGCAATTTATTAGAGGGGAACTTGTTAGGGTACTTTTGATAGTATCCTAGATCAAGTTGAGTAAGTTACGGGCCACTAAAGCTGACGTATGTGATGTTGCTCTGAGCTACACCAATTAACAATGAATGTTGCTTCTCAGAACACTCCGTCAGAATATACATACTGTAATACTGGCTCTATGATGAAGCAGCCTTATTTATCAACCATCTCTTAGTTGCAAGTTCCTATAAAGGTAGAAACATACTGTTGTAATGTGCTGCGGTCTCATATTTAGTATGGTTAAACAAGAAATTTTCCCAAGGGACTACAGTATGGGGTTCTTCAAAAAAGGAGTGAATATGTTTCTTAAGGGTCGGCAATGCGCTCGTGATGCGCCTGGTGTTGCAAGCGCCCATAGGCTACGGTAACCGCTTACCATCAGGCGGACCGTAGTTCTGTTTCCCACCGTCGTGGTATAAAAAACAAAAAAAAAAAAGAAATAATTCAGTGTATTGCTGCTGGACAACACGCTGTATTGCTATATAAACCCATAGCAGTGTGCTTATGTATATTCAATTAATTTATTTCATCAACAATTACACTGTCTGAAAATATATACAAATAAATTACAATCATAAAATTCTATGTTAAAGAGGATATTACTGGCAATGGTAACAGACGAACAGCAAATGGCAAACGTTGTTCAGGGACATACTAAATTTAGTGAAATGAAGTTTACCTAATCACATACAGTTTCAGAAAAGTAGTAGGCTTCTTACAATATTGTTGTAGGTACATACTAAGGGGTTTGTCATACAGAACATGTTCACGCGTAAGAACTCAGAAGTCAAGAGAGTTCTGAGTTCGCGATTAACAGTTATTTAGAATGTTATAACTTGATACACCTATTTAAAAATGAGTGACATTTTGTCTACACTTTCAATAAATATTTTTGAAACGAAGTACAACTGCCTGATGTGTGTGATAATAATATGTCTGATCCACGAACCCGCATTAAGCCAGCGTGTGTGGATTACGGCATAAACCCTCTCAGCTCTCTAGATAGAGAAAAGAAGACCTGAACCCAGCTGTGGGGCATTAATGGGTTGTTGATGTAACACCTACCTACATTTATTAAACATTATGATGATGTTCATAATGACTGTGACCTCAACAAATTAGTTGATCAATCAATTCCATAGAGATTGCTATACGCTAACCACTTAATTTATTTTATCATTGGATATAATTACAGTTAACTGGAGCGTGATTGAGTACTCACCTGATTTAGCTACGCTTGACTTGCAGTTTGCTAACTATAGGTACATTTATGAAGTGGCCGGAGACAGTTAGGTAATGGCGAGGCCCAAGTGGTACTCATACAATGGGCTACTAGAGATAAGAGATATTAAGGAAATCTATGCAGTATATCTAGTTTAGGTTCTATATTAGTATCTACTAAGGTTCCGAATGCAATATCTTCCTTATTGTATTTTTAACTATTGCTTTTTGAATATTCTTTTATTATGACTGATAAGAATAGAGGCTATTTTGTTCTAAAGATTTTAATCATCATCATCATATCAGCCCAATGATGTCCACTGTTGAACATAAGCCTCACCTAATGGCCGATAAAAGATTCTAATACTAAAAAGTAATTCGCCGTGCAATTTTTATGAAGACTAGAGATCTGATAGTAGTAATGTAATATTTAGAATTTTAAAAGATTGTTATAACAACTAACAAACTTTTAAAATTTTATTATTGTTAAGTTAATGCAGTTGGGAATAGCTTTGTGAGTTGTTCAAGAACGAATTATCTGGCCCAAATAACAGAAATGAAAGTTAAAAATACGCAACTATATTCATATAAAAACTAACGTGTTTCAAATGTTTCGTATTTCAAATAAATTTTATTTATTAAAAATAATGTATTTTATGTCCTCAAATCAAAGTCAATCACATAACCAATATACAACTTTTATATTGCTTATGTGGGCCACATATTATCTGAAAGTAAGAGACGAAATTTAATAGTTACGTCCATTCGGAGAGAAAGGGAAACTGGTGGCCGCAGCCTCCCCAGAGGGCGAACATTTTGACCGTAATCAGGCTAATGGACAAACCCTGTGTCCGATCCGCACAAGAGGTTCTATTCAACTGACACTTTAACAACCTTATTTTGTTTATATACACTTACTTAGTACTTTAGTACGGTTGAACGATACTCTGAGTCATTAATATAGCAAGTTATTGGTCTATGAGTGTTTTCTATTGTTCTAGAAGTATTTGATTGGATGCTTCGACTCTTTGGATGGCTGTGTTTATTATTGTCCGATACAATAATAAGAAAAGACTGCGTAATAAGATTGTTGCTTTTCTTCAATGTCTTACCGTTATATTAAAAGGACGTATGTAATTCTTTTTGACCGAAAAGAAATAAAACAAAATAGTTATTCAAAAGAATGTGTGAGACATTGGACTTTCAATGTTGTTAAACCTTTTGACGAATATTCAACATTTTTGTTAAATTGTTAGTGCGAAAAATTTTAAGCCTTTATTCTTGCTATGCTTTAACAAAAGAATTGAAAAATAAATTTACGATTAATTCGCACGATCAATACTCAATGGTATTTTCGATAATGATACAATACAATACAACTTCGCGACTTTTTCGGGTAGGCAGAGGTGTCATACTCACATTTCACCAGTTATGGGGGGCAAGCATAATGCCATTAATCGAGCACATTTAACTCCAAGGTCTGAGCGGATATTGAGAGAAGACAGAAAATCCATCAGAAAGGCCCGCATGCTAATCTGCCACGTTGTGCTATAAAAAAAAACCGTTTATACTTTTTGGGGGAACGAACCTGCTCCCTCTTCTTTGAGTGATTGCAGGCAGTAATATAACGTGTGTGTGGCTTCATTCGCGATTATAATATAAACTAGATTCCGCCCGTGACTTCATCCGTGTTGTATGTCGGAAAAAGCCCATCTCCTTCGCCCGGCTTTAAACTATCTTATCTTGTAAGTAACTTCATGAAGATCAGTTGAGTCTTTTTGAAGATTCCCCTCTACACCCAAATTCACAACCATTATCTCTCAATGCTATAATATTAGTAATAGATCATTATCCACGTTAAAGCTACACGTTTATATTTCACTCTAATCTCTTTAAAATGAGAATATTTGAATAAATTTTCCGTTGCCTTTGTGGATATACGATTTTGTTCAAAGTTCCACTCTCGTAAGTAGATGTGCTATATTTATGGCTTTCAAACTGTTTTGTATGAGATATGCCATACTGTTTCAAATCGTATAAACTTTGATACTTGTTTGGTAAAAGTAATTTAAGTATTATTTATCGTTGGTACTTATTTGATTGAGTTTTTCAGATCCAATTTTTATTTATTTATCCAAAATTTATTTTATGAGGTTTTCGAGGTTCCGTACCTCGAAAGGAAAAACGAAACCCTTATAGGATCAGTCCGTCTGTCTGTCAGTCTATCTGTTTGTCCGATCGATGAACCAACGAGCTATAATAGTAAAGGTTGCATTCAGTATCTTGACAATGTCCCAAATTGCTTATCGAAATATTGATTTAACAGCGTTCCTAGATCACAAATATGCTGTTTGAATATGCACAACGTTGGCAATATGCGAAGCTAAAAACACATAAATTCCTGTTTAACCCTTCCCCAATAAACCTTCGTGATGATACGTAAATTTTCCGTTCTGCATATCTATTTTTATAGCTGAAATTTTAAGCTAAATTCTGTTTACATCGAACGGTTCATGCATAAATATTTTGGTTAACTTGTCTAAGCCAACAGGGAGAGCTCTTAGAAGTGAATACATCTGGGTCGAGATAGTTCAACGAAATCGAATATGAATACGCGATCTCTCGATAGTGATTCTACAGGTTATAGCGAGGAGTATTTCGTATACATACATAATGTAGTGTGAGTTAATACATTATAGGTGTTATAATGGCATATTTATTTCAAAGTTTCCGAGTAGACTACCGTTGCTGGCATAGTAATTTCGTATTGCCTCCCATTGAACTCAAAGGGCCTACTCACAATATCGACATTCTAATAGTCAGAGATTTCAGGCAACTGGTACCGCAATTAACGCGGGCCGCGCTTGAACAAAAGATTTTGCATTCCGAAAAAGGTCCGAGTTGCAACTCGGGGCCCACTTTACTAACGTACAATTAACGAACTCAAAGTGGGTGTACCCAGACTTAAAACAAATATATATGAATCACACAGAAATTAGTCCCGTATAGGCATCGAAGACATTCGGTGCAGTGATGTTAGAGGCGCGGCCACCACTTTAATCGCAACACCATCAGTATTCCAACTCAATCAACTAATCTATGCTCTTCTGACGGTCACAACACTTTGAATACTTCCTTAAAAATATTATAACCCAATGTAAAGGTAATTAACCGCATGTATCATAAAGAAATCGAGGCTAATTAACGTCACAGTTATCGATATTAACGATCGCAGTAACATTAAACTTACATAATTTAATATCAATTAAGTACAAAGTAAGAATACGTGGGTAAGTCACGTAAGGAAAATAGTGAAACATGGCTTGTATCAAGGAACTTTTGTTGATAAGAGAATTGCATGATTGTAAATAAGTATATTTGATTGTCCGTGTAAAGATGGATTAAGAATGCATAATGTCACTACTCCATTTCAAACCGTTGCAGTTGGTGTCGTAAAATTGACTAAGGGAGTAACTTTAAGCAGACAAGAGCACTGCGAGAAAAGGAAAATTTGGAACAAAACCCTATACCAACTCGTTGGCCAGCCAGCGTGGTATAGTAGGCTAAATTTCCTCCACAATGTTTGGAGGAGACCCGTGCCCAGCAGTGAGGAGGGAATTTAGCCAACTGTACCACGCTGGCCAAACGGGTTGGTATAAGGTTTTGTTTCGAATTTTCCTTTTCTCGCAGTGCTTTTATCTGCTTAAGGACATTCTCTTAGTCACCTTTTAGGACACCACGGGTTGAAATGGGATAGTGACATTATGTATTATTAATCCGTCACTACACGGAGGTATGAATAGGTGACGTCTTTGTTTATAGTAAGCCGTGTGTTGCCTACACTAATGTCACCTCGAAATAATATCTCGGCTATGCAGGTGGGCTGGCGTCCGCCGCTACAAACGAGGTGGTTGAAGAGATAAGAGCGCTCACGTAAGTGCCACCATTGTTGTTTCGAACAATAACCCCACGTTGCCGGCATTATCTGTAACGCGCCGCCGGTCGCCCCGGTCGGAACGGCCTAATGGATACCCCTCCGAATACTACCCCGTAATTATTTTAATTTTCGCTAAGTAGATGTTTAAGTACTTTTTGATCCTTTTATCCTTGAAATTTAAGTAAATATCCGAATTAGGAGAGTTGTTCCGAATTTTCGTTTTGGGGCTTGTTTGGTTATAAAAGTAACTAATGTGTCTAGTTAAAATGTAAGGGAAAAGTTTCTTTTGTTTTTATTTTAGGATTTCGGTGTTATTTGTGTTAAATTATTGTTGTTTTGACATTTATCAAACAGATTATAAAAGACTGGGTACTTCTCAGAATCTAAATTTTTTGATTAAGTAAATTGATGAAGCGTAATAAGTAAATAGGCATTTAATATGAATTATTATAATGAGTAAATATGTATATTAATAGACAAAATAATGTATATTAACGACTATGTCATAGTTAACATAAATTAATACAGACTGGACATAGGCCTCTCCCAACGCGCGCTATAAAACTCGGTCCTCTGCCTTCCGTATCCAGTCAGACCCGGCGACCTTTTTCAGGTCGTCGTCGTCGTCGGTGGACTGCAATAGGCTGAGATGATGATGATGAATACAGACTGTCACCGCGGCGGTTAGGGTAGTCGCATCGAAACAAACATCGCCGTGCTCAGTGGGTTCAATTCCTTCGCGAGACAAAATATATTTGTGTGATTTATAATGTAAATATTAATAATAATAATGAAAATTTTCAGCACAACCAGAAACTGAGAAGTGATCTAATTCTGCTTCCAAGATTTGAGCAAATTTAAAACCCATACAATATTTTCTCTAAAAATATAAGCATTATGTTATGATGTTGTGTGTGAGTTTTCCCAAAGAAGAATATATCCTACAAGCCTTTGATAGGCTACCTACGGATTTTTATAGAGAAAACAAAAGTTCCTGGGATGCGTATAAAAATACGAAAAATACTGCAAAAATTAGTTGTTATACACATAACTATCGAGAAGGACAGCGAGCCAATGGTTCTTAGGTATGGGACATGGTACTATACCAAGCGAGCTGTCTATACATCCATTACAAACAAACAAATATTTCCTATACACGCCACTTTACATATCGATATGCAAAATGCCTGATGATGATGAATAAAAATCTTTGGAAACTACTGAACAGGTTTGAAACATTCTTTCACCAGTGGAATGCTAAATTATTACTGAGTGACATAAGACTAAGAATACTGTGTACCTACTTTTCACCTACATACACGCGGGCATTTTGAAATACGACGTAACCGATTTCAAATTTGCTGATAAATGTCACTAGTCACTGTCATTTTCAAACATTTAAATAATAATAATAGTCAAATCACAGATTTGTTACTAAGTAAGTCAAATGTTGAAATTTTGAATAGATCCCCCGCTAAATAAGAAATTTATTTAAAAACTATGTTTTAGATGTTAAATGAGCCAAAAAATCGTAACATTAAATTGAAAATCTCTTAAATTGTAAGTCTTTAATTTACTACACGCTTGAATAGATTTCTACGCCATTAAGAATCTAACTTTAGAAAATATTTCTAGCACTTATAAATGATCATTAAGACACTTTTTTAATTCAAATATTCACATTGAAAGCATAATGACCAAATATTTTACAGTGAAAAGTTCTGTAAATTTAGAATAATATACTTTTTGCTACGAACATTCAATTTAGTTTCAAAGTCTACTCTGCGTCGTAGCCGAATAGCTACGTCATACGTAGACGACGTCTACGCGGATTTATTTACAATATTCGCCCTCGCTTTTTGCTATGTTCAAGGCTTTAGGGTCGACTTGTTGTTGTACTGTAAACATACGCACACGAACGCTTTCACGTACTTGTAGCGATATGTGGGGCTCAGGTTACACTTTACCTCGTTCGATCGCTCCCCTTTCAAAAGCTTTTCTAGCGATTTTTTTATACCAATGGGATAAACATGCTTATAGTTCGCCTGACGATAGTGTGTAGACGCCTGCAATACCAGGATTATCACATGTGCATGGCCGAACCTTTAAAACCCCTTTTGTCCAAAATAAGCTCTGTATACTCTACTCATCAGTAAGACCGAACACTTCCGAGGCAGTTTTATTATGGCTGTCAACATCATTTCAACCCATAAACGTCCCACTGCTGTACACGAGTCTCCTCCAAAGATTTTTGATGGAATTTGGCCTACTTTACCACGCTGGCCAGACGGGTTGGTATAGGGTTTTGTTTCGAATTTTCCTTTTCACGCAGTGTTCTTGTCTGTTTAAAATTAGGTCCCTTAGTTGCGTTTTACGAAACCCACGGGTTGAAATAGGGTAGTGACAATATGTATTCTGAATACATCACTACACAGAAATTATGACTGTAGTATTCTGTAACGAGGAGGTGATCAGGCGAGCGCTCAATTTGAGCGGGTTTTATCCACTGTGTTCTAACTCTCTTTGCTAATATGATATGACTGTCACCGTGGCGCAGTGGTTAAGGTGGTCGCCTCGCCACTATATCGCCGTGCTGGGTGACGTGGGTTCGATTCCCACACGAGACAAATATTTGTGTGATTCATAGATATTTGTTTCTAGTCTGGGTGTACTTTGTGTCCGTTAGTTTCATGTTTGTAAAGCTCCCCGCGACACAGGGATTGTTCCCTAGTGCGGGCGTTGTCTTTTAAAAAGAATAAAAAAAAAAAGAAAGAATAAAAAAATATTAAAGTAACTAAAATATATCCAAATTTAATTAGTTCATGGTAATCTTGATGCTTAGTTAACTAAAACTGCCGTTTGACCGTCCGTTATCTAAAGGGATAATGATATTCCAAGGACATACCCCTTGTAAGTACTTTAGATTGCTAACTTTTATTGAGCACATTTTTTCAATGTAAAAGTTTCCAAATAATTGCTGTAAATGCTATAATAATAAATAGTGTATATATATACGTACTGTCGTAGTATTTTTTTACAATTTCATTCGCATTTTTAGATTAAACTAACATATATAATATTACATTATATATGTTAACATATATAATATTTGACTGACCTGTTGGTCTAGTGGTTAGTGAATGACTGCTAAGCCGGAGGTCGTGGGTTCTATCCCCACCCAGGACAAATCTTTGTGTGATGAGCATAAAGGTTTGTTCTGTGTCTGGGTGTAATTTATCTATAATATGTATGTATTTACAAAAAAAATTTATTTAAGCAGTTGTTTAGTACCCATAACACAAGCAAATATAATTGCTTACTTTGGGACTAGATGGCGCTGTGTGAATGTAGTAGAATATTATATTATTATATTATATTACACAAAATTATCAAAATATATATTTAACGTACGACCAGACTTGAACTTAATGGATCACATACATACATTGTATGAAGTCTAAATCCCAAATAATTATAGCCAACGGTTTATAAAGTACCATTACCACTTCTATCATCAACGATACTTTTTTCCCGTTACAAATATACTTCAATTAAAAAATTAAAATCAATCAGACCTTTACACTTCCGCTATGCTACTAAGGCAGACCGTACTAGGTTAGATACATAGTTTTATCCTTGAAAGAATTATGCGAACTGAATTAATTATACCTACGTTTCTGTTTATTGTTCTGTTTCTAATAAAAAAAACGTTTTTAAATTCTATTGCTTCAAATAGTATATTACGACCTAAAAAAAATGGAGGTTAGATTGAAAACCTTAATAAGAAAACCTCCTTTTGTTCTGTCTTTTTTTTTCTATTGTTAGAACATTTATTTTGAACTAAATGGCAGTGTGTATGTAGGCTGTCGAGTGGCGAGCGACCCAGTTGTCTTAATCAAACCGAAAAAACGCTTCCTTCATTTATCCTTTTTCTCCTTTCAAACCTTTGAAATTAACTTAAATAGAACTTTGTTTCGGCCAGTTTTTTTTATACATTGTCGCCCGTTATATATAAGGAATGTTAAGGGGCCAAAGGCCTTTGTTTTAATTTAATTGAAATTTTTATTATCAACATGAATTTTGGATTTTGGTGACAATTGACGCCCCTCCTGTTATATAGAACCAACATAGCTGTTGAAATATGGGTGTGATGCCAACGCTTTTGGGGATAAAAACGTAACAACTTTTTATAATATGTGTCTACTAATACTGAAGTCAATATAGGTACTTTACTCTATTCTTATCTAGTACGAGATTTTCTATCTATTTTATCGTGTTACTAAATACAATTTTCTTGAAAAGAAAATAAAGTAATTAAGGTACCCTTGAAGTAACTTCGGTAATTAAGCTGCTAGCAGTGAAACCTGCTAGTACGACGGTTCTTCCTTTCACCTAATAAGCTCTAGAGAGCATTAAAACGTTAGTACTAAAAGGTAGGTATTATTAAGAGTAATATTAGTATCAAAACAAAAGGTGCCACCATACGCTAAGGTACATTGACATCAAAACTTAGTACGTTGTACATTTAGCTGACATCACTTTTAATTTAATTAATTTTAGAGTCGTTTGCCATTATTACGGTGTCTATGGAGGTTTTGACATGCCCTTGCGGGTGTTGCCCTTTCAAATTAATACAATTTCATAAAACTAAAGTGCGCTGTAAAAAGGTTATGGCATGACAAAATGTCTGCAACTATAAAAGTAATTTAACACTTTGGCCGCGACTCGGTTATGTGGGTCCGAAACATTAAACTTTTTTATTATGTTAGTTGAAGGGTTTAGTTATTAAAAAAACGCTGTTCTGATGAATTAATCGCATATAATCGTGGCGATTCTAATTAAAAGGGTTTGAAGCCATTTATTTATAATGCTACTCTTTTTTGTTTTTGAAATATTGTTTTGGTAGCGCAATAGAAGTTTATAAGCATATACGGCTCGTATCTCACACAGGCACTGCTAAAATAAATAAATTAACGTAACGAAAACATAGGTTAGATTAAACGTATTTAGAAGTTGGAAAGTTTCTGACTCGATTGTTAAATAAAACTTGTGCTTCAACACCTACTTATAAATCTATTCCAATTTTTATGTTAACACCTACAATCTGTTACATAATTAGATGGCACAAAAATGTTAAACATATGAAAAGCCAATAAAATTATCAATTTTCTTTTATTTTATTATGTATAAAAATATGTATATTATATCCAACGCGGTGTGGCTAGCCTTTTGGGTACGTTTCCTCAGGAATCTGATCTTAATCAGATATTCTATTTTGAGGAATTTCCTGTAAATAGAGTATCTGGTTCTTTTTTTTTTAATAGGTTAGATGTGTATATTTTTAAGTTATGTGTAAATATTTTATTGAATAATTAGGTATAGTATAGAAAATTAAAAACTAATTAAAGCAAGTTCTACTATAAAAAAAAGAAAACTTCGAATTATGATTTTTACAAAAATAGCTAATACTTCTAAATACTTTTAAACTTTCGCGACTTGAGCATATTATATTAAATTATCATAAAACGAGTCTACGTCACATAATTATATTATACATATTATTTTAAATAGTAAAAACAGGTTCTTTGCAGGAGACCTGTGCCCAGTAGTGGGACGTTTATGGGTTGATATGATGAAGATGAAATACCTTATTTATTTACCCGACGTTTCGATCGAATTGTATTCATCATACGTCTCGTATTGGTCACGTGCTGATCAGGTCAGCCCGTGATCTATACGTGAAGCAGTACCATTTGATGATAATTTTATCAACATCATCATCTTATCAACCCATAAACATCCTACAGCTGAGCACGGGTCTATGATATTTAATAACTATTATTTAAAATCAGATCTGTTCACAAGAATTCGGAAAATGTAGTTTCATATATCACGTGCTCCAAGTAGCAGCTAGCTAGTTTTCCATCGTGGATTCCACTGCATACCAGTTAAATTAAAAAATAACTGACATCCCTATCGCAGGGCACAATGTACCCTGTAAGTTTATACCTACGGCTTTATTGCGGGATCGATTTTCCCTTTGATATGATTAGTTTAGTTTGTTATAACTAACTATTATCAATTTACTTAGGACAAATCTACGTAGCGATTAATGGTTTGTAAACAGTTTTGGAATTATTTTGAAATCCAAACGAAAATCATGAATAGGTAAGTAGGTATCTTTCCTGGAAGTGAAATATGAAATGCTATTACCCAACTTTATCAAAATGAAAATTCATCAATTTTCGCCTTTTTCGATTTAAACAGCAATATTTGACGAAAGTCTAAAAGCAAAACGAAACATAAAAGTATGAAACCAATACTGCGACTGAATGTCAGAGCTTAAGTTCCGTCATACGTATGGTCTGTATTGAGTGAAAGAAAATACAAAAACAGTTATGAATAGACTTATACTCGTGAATGTGTATGAAACTCAATATTTTGAGCAGTTTTTATTGCCTATATGTACAGTCTGCTATGAAAGTTGGAGTGTATGTCAATGATGACGAATAACGAATCGTTTCAAAAAATTGAATCATAATGACACTCAGTGTGAACTTGACTCTGTCTCAATTTAAGAGCTGCGCTCTAGTTGGTGGAATACTTAAATCCCAATTAATATTTTCCACCAATTCTTTTAGTTCTTGGTACTTTCTCCTTGATTTTTACCATAAGGCTATGTATGAGTGCTATGTTTATTCGTGTAGTGACAGATTAAGAAAACAAAATGTCACTACCCCATCTCAACCCGTGAGTGTAGTAAAAAGCGGCTAATGGAGTAATCTTACAAGCAGACAAGAGTCTGCAAGAAAAGCTAATTTCAAAATAAACCCTAATGGCCGATTTCAATAATCTATCTATCTATTTTTATGATGGATTTGGCTACTAAAGTTAGAATTTGACATAAGCTCCATACAAAATGTGTCAAAATTCTAACTTTAGTAGCCAAATCCATAGATAGATAGTTTATTGTAATCGGCTGTAAACCAACCTGTCTGGCCAGTGTGGTATAGGTAGTAGGCTAAATTTCCTCCCTTCTTTGAAGACAGGGCACGGGTCTCCTCCTAAGAACCCACAAACGTCCCTACGGTTGTACTGTTGTGCGATAGGCTGATGATGATGATGATGATGATGAAATCCACAGATTGTTTACACAATTACTCAACTGTATTTAGAAGATGGAAGCAAGCTATGATATTCAAATATCATAAGTACTTATCGATACATCATTTTATTTTAATTGATTTGCGAACCGTAAGATCAGTATCACTTAACTTAAGTAAATAGACTTCAATTTCAAAGTCAAATTGTGTAAGGGACAAAATTGCTTCGCGCATAATACCTTTAGCTTTTTATTAGAATCAGATGATAAAACGAGAAGTTGCGCGTCAAGTGACGCGGTCATGTATCTTCGTCATTATGTTCATTCGACTAAAAGCACTCGATCTCTTACGATAGGTACTTCTTCGTATTTGTTCACAATTCTTTCACTTAATTTAGTTTAAGTATACCGATCCTATGAACCTTTCGTTGTATAAGCGTGAAAGATTAAAGTTTTTAGTTCATTCAGACGGTGCAAATGTTCCAATGCTTTTAAGAGAATTAACAAATTAATTTGGTAATATTACTCATGTAAAAGGTTGTATAAAATAGAGGATTTATGCTAGCTGAAATAATTAAATACGTTTCTAGAAGCTTCGATATACAAGAACTTATTTTAATACTGGATGTTGTTATTGATAGGAAATTACATGTTCATAACTTTATTTTTTATTCTACCACATTCACACAGCGCCATCTAGTCCCAAAGTAAGCAATTATATTTGCTTGTGTTATGGGTACTAAACAACCGAAATACTTCTTAAATACATTTTTTATTTGTAAATACATACATATTATAGATAAATTATACCTAGACATAGAGCAAACCTTTATGCTCATCACACAAAGATTTGTCCTGGGTGGGGATCGAACCCACGACCTCCGGCTTAGCAGTCAGGATCACTAACCACTAGACCAACAGGCCAGTCACTTTAGTCTTACTTTAGTCACTTGATCGTTACAGCACAATTTCAATACACAATGTGTTTCATATTACCTATTTTCATATTACACAATTCGTTCTATTTCATGCTTACTAAAGACGTCGTCCATTGTTTTGCAATAAGGCCTGCTGTACAGTTCACTTCATACTTACGATATTAATATAAACCGCTCCGAAATTGTTTTATAGTATATTTTATATTGAAATTTATGTTTAGTTAAAGTATTTTTTTTTTATCTGTACGTACACAATCTTGATAACAATTTAAATGGATATTTTTATCATGAATCTACGGGCCAGTTTAAGAGTAATAAATTAAAATAATGATTTGACTGCTTACATAAACAATATCTACGTACCTAGTAGGAAATTAGAAACGCAAATTCAGTATACAAAGCCCCTAGTTTTGTGTGATTTACGATGTTTACTCAAGCGACGGCGTGTTTAATAACCCACTGAAAGGTATGTACGTATGTAAATGTGAGTAAAGTACCCAATTTACATAGGCCTAGGTACATGGCTATGTTTTACTTTTCATTCGGCACTCGGCAATATTGATACAAAATTATCATCGCATTTCGCACTCGTCAACGATTTTATTTAATTCATCGTACCACACTGTTTTTTTCTGGGATGAATATTTATGTTTGCTTCTAGCAGAAATAACATCATCTATCATTGCGTGACTTTGTAAATTAAATGTTTGTTTACTTGTGTTTGACTGGCCTGTTGGTCTAGTGGTTAGTGACCCTGACTGCTAAGCCGGAGGTCATGGGTTTGATCCCCCCCCCCCCACCCATGCCGATCTTTGTGTGATGAGCATGATTGTTTGTTCTGTGTCCGAGTGTAATTTATCTATAACATGTATGAATATCAGTTGTTTAGTACCCAAAACACAAGCAAATATAATTGCTTAATTGGGAACTAGATGGCGCTGTGTGAATGTGGTGAAATATTGTACAATATATTATGTATTTTCTACTGACATTGAAGATGCCTTACCTACTGTAGATGTTTGTATGATTGTTTAACCTTCGCTCATTATAATCATCATCATGATTTCAACCCATAAACGTCCCACTGCGAAGCACGGGTCTCCTCCAAAGAATGTGGAGGGAATTTAGCCTTCTATACAACGCTGGTCAAACGGGTTGGTATAGGGTTTGTTTCAAATTTTCCTTTTCTTGCAGTGTTCTTGTCTGCATAAGGTTGACACTCCCTTAGTCGCCTTTTACGACACCCACGAGTTGAGATAGGGAAATGAAAATAATAGTTCGTAATCCGTCGCTACACGGATAATTTGATTAACAATGAAATGAATTAACTAAGTATATAGGCCATAGTCTAGATTAACAATAATTATGGTACTATTTATCTCAGTGATACGTTTCAGTGACACAAAGGATGAAATAGGTTTTCCCAAGGGATTACAATATGGGGTTCTTCAAAAAAGGAGCGAATAGGTTTCTTAAGGGTCGCGGACCATACGTCTGTTAGCAACCGTCGCGTCCTGGTATAAAAAAAAAATTGCGCGCCAGTAGCTAATCTTATCTGAAAAACATAAATTAATGTCCACGTACAATTTTTGCGTCACATTAGTTTTTATAAAAAACGGTATCATAAAAAATGTATCACAGCCAATCGCGCGTCAAAATTTGCAGTGACCTCGCAACTTAACTCTTGTAAGTTCATAGAAAAACATAATATGCTAAAAAAACTATCCGAAATCTGATGTGGGGCCCATCCATCATGTGAGGCGACAGGGACGGAGGCTTGTCGACCCTAATCGAACCCCATAAACATAATATAACCAACTATACCCTTGTATCTCGGCATATTTAGATACTTTCATTTGTATCCTTATGTTACCCGTGCTACTTACATAATACATGAATTTAACCACGTTATATTTATGTCACAAAGCCACCAATCACTTTATAATAATGTAATTGATATTAGTGACTGTGCTATTACTTACTAACATTACATTAGTCAAATGAGTATAGGAATAATTTAAACGTTCCTAATATTTTGTTCATTTTCAATCTATTATTCTAATTTGATATCACACATACATTTAAAATTAATATTTTTAACTAAATAATAACATTAATTAATTGACTGGCCTGTTAGCCTAGTGGTTAGTGACCCTGACTGCTAAACCGGAGGTCGTGGGTTCGATCCCCACCCAGGACAAATCTTTGTGTGATGAGCATAATTGTTTGTTCTGTGTCTGGGTGTAATTTATCTATAATATGTATGTATTTACAAAAAAAAATGTATTTAAGTAGTATATCAGTTGTTTAGTACCCATAACACAAGCAAATATAATTGCTTAATTTGGGACTAGATGGCGCTGTGTAAATGTGGTAGATTATTATTATTATTATTAGAAATAAACATTATCATCAACCCATTAATTTCCCGCTACTAGGCTTGGCTCTCGTCACCTCTATCAAGAGAGGTTTAGGGCATAATCCACACATGTTGGTCTAGTGCAAGTTGGCTGATCACACATACCCTTAGAATTTATTCTAGGGTATGTGGGTCTGGTTGTTAGGACTCCTCACGATGTTTACCTTCACCGTTAGCAGACGGTAAGTCACTTAACTTGTACATATAATTTTTTTAAAGTGAAATCCACAAGGGTACCGTCAGAATCGAGCTTTGTCCGCTCGATTTCCTTGCCAGTGCATTTAACCTTTCGGCCACCGGTCGGTTTTAGGTATTAATGTTAATAATTGTACGAAAAAAAAAAGTTTATACTAATTATTGTCCCATTTGAATATCGAACCTCTGTCAGACATGATCTGCTTAACAGGATCACACTTCGAACACTAGATTATATAAATCTTATTAATGATGGATAGAAAAATAGATGTATGGATGAATGGATGGGTGTTTGTCACACACGAAATGCTGTACGGATCTGTATCAAATTGCACACATAGATAGATTACAGTCCAGAATACCACATATGCTTTTATTTATTGACATACCACGTGAGCACAGCCGTGCTCGGAAGTATGTACCCAATAAAATGCTATAATAGACTAAAAGTGATTAGTTTTTGTTGTGATTTTGGGAACACAATATGTGAAAGCTTTGATCACTAACGAGATATTCTCGGAAGTTTCGAGTACCCTTTGACTTAACTTAATTTTCAGTTAACATGTTTGTAAACTTAACAGTAGCCCCAAATTATTCGTTGTTTAATAAATATATTGTTATTAATTGACAACAAGAGCTGATTTATCACGGCCCTGTGTTAATGAGAAATAATTGCCTGCACGTAATTAAATATTAAAATAAAACGGGTGTGAGATATTAAAATGAATC
Organism: Laspeyria flexula; assembly: GCA_905147015.1. Classification (NCBI taxonomy): domain Eukaryota; kingdom Metazoa; phylum Arthropoda; class Insecta; order Lepidoptera; family Erebidae; genus Laspeyria; species Laspeyria flexula. Next base: position 9,433,929 of record LR989956.1, on the reverse strand, counting down.
TATAGTCAGTAATAAATACAAATAGATGTGAACCCATGGCATTCCGTGAGCTTTTACTCTTCCATCTGAACTATGCGGAAGTTTGTCCCGAAGATCGTTCACTTGTCCCTTTGTCGACGTCATATTTAACATACTTGTCTTAGTACTTTTATACATTTATATAATAAAGATGAAGAGTTTGTTTGTTTGAGTGGACGCTAGGATCTCAGGAACTAATGGTCTGATTTGAAAAATTCTTTCAGTGTTGGATAGCCCATTTATAGAGGAAGGTTATAGGCTATATAAAATCACGCTACGGCCAATACGAGATGCTGAGCCAGGACCAAATAAAATTACGACGTAAGTACACGACGTAAATATAATATAATAATAATAATATTCTACCACATTCACACAGCGCCATCTAGTCCCAAAGTAAGCAATTGTATTTGCTTGTGTTATGGGTACTAAACAACTGATATACTACTTAAATACATTTTTTTTTGTAAATACATACATATTATAGATAAATACACCCAGACACAGAACAAACCTTTATGCTCATCACACAAAGATTTGTCCTGGGTGGGGATCGAACCCACGACCTCCAACTTAGCAGTCAGGGTCACTAACCACTAGACCAACAGGCCAGTTATTATATAAGTATATATATCAAATATATAAGTTAATAACGCTGCCAGTCTAAAACCATCCTTAGTGTGAAACGAGACCTAATTTGAATTACGTATTTGAGGAAATGTTTAAGTTCTAAAACTGAAATTTGCGGTTTTGAAACTGTGTTAAAACTAACTAGGTGAGGTATACGAATACTCAACATCACTACGCAAATACAGCTCAGTATTAAGTTATCAGTTATCTGTATAGATACATATCTGGCCCTTGTTAGTGTACTACGGTGGGGTATCCGTGGGTTTACCGTCTATTTTATCAATCTTCCGATTACTATGCTTTGTACTCGACTGCCCCGCCCGAGCACACGCGATTGTTCTGCTAACAAACTGCGCAAATACGTGCAATTCGTATTAAAATCTATTACATTCTTAGCTAAGGTAAATTACTTTTTATTCCTGTGAAAAGTTTAGTGCGTTTTGTTCGTCGGTGAAATGTAATAGAAATTTAAAATCTGGCATACATACATAATATCTGCCACAGTGTCATCATCATCATCATTCCAACCCATAAACGTCGCACTGCTGTACACGGGTCTCCTCTAAATAATGTGGAGGGAATTTAGCATACTATACCACGCTGGTCAGACGGGTAGGTATAGGGTTTTTTTTAGAATTTTCCTTTTCTCGCAGTGCTCTTGTCTGCATATGGTTACTCTCTTAGTCGCTTTTTACGACATCCACGGGTTGAGATGGAGTAGTAACATTATGACACGGACAATGCGTGCAACAGTAATCATCATCATCAGCAACCCATTAAGTCCCACTGCTGGGCTCGGGTCTCCTCTCCTCTAACTAGAGAGCTGAGAGGGTTTAGGCCATAATCCACTCACGCTGGCCTAGTGCGAGTTGGTGGATCAGACATACTTATAGAATTACTTCTAGGGTATGTGGGTTTCCTCACGATGTTTTCCTTCACCGTTAGCAGATGGTAAGTCATTTGACTAGCACATATAAATTCCACAAAGTGGAATCCACATTGGTACTGCTGGTCTGGATCGAACTCGGACCGCGTGATTTGCACGCCGGTCTCTTATCCATTCAGCCACCATCGCTTTTTTCTTATCCATTCAGCCACCATCGCTTTTTAAACGTGTGACGCTTTTTAATCGCTTTTTAAACGCTTGTGCAACAGTAATACTCGTACATAATTACCGTCTCTTCTTTTTTAACATTATCTTATTCTTATATAGGAAAATCTAATTATTTATACTTAGTATTATATATATAAGCAATGTGTCAGCATTTTCTTCTTTCTGCGTTCTCTATAAAACAGAAGCTAGTGTAACAGTTTTTTAATAATGTTGTGTATAGTTATAATTGGATCTCAGATTTGTAATAATGTGTACTGATACTAAAATTTGTGTAATTGTTAATCTGTTATCTGTTACTGTACCTATTTAATAAAATAATAAAATAAAATAAAATTAGAATATATTTTATAATAAGCAACGCTGCTTTCAACAAATAAATGAAAATATTTAAGGGTGTCTGGTAACCCTAGGTAGATATTACTAACTATATAGAATAACTGTATTTTCTCAAAAAGAATGGTACCGAGACGTTCACATTTTGTATTGTAGATAGTAACGTATACATATCTACATATATATAATAAGTACACAATATTGAAGAGAGAAGACAACTTCACCGAACAAATTAAAAAGTACACCATAAATTTTAAATATCCCCAAGTCTGTTATCAGTCAGTTGGCGGACCACAATTTATAGGGAAACTTTTAAAGTACCTATTTGGAAAGGGAATGAGTGCTATTTAAATAGAGCAACGAATACTGAAGTACAAAAGGCCTGGGTTGTTATTCTTGGCACTAACGCTACTGGGTTGGACATTAACCATCGGGTGAATGGTAGAACACGCCCACTGGCACCACTACAACACTAAATAAACATTTTACTGAAATCCCACTTTAATAGTATGTTGATATGTTTGGCTAAGTTTTTCAGGCCATTTGGTGTAGTTAATAACATGCCAATACAGTGATAGCAAGACACAAGCAAGTCTCTAATGATATTGCAGACATTTTTTTTTGTCGGTCATTTTTTTAAGACAGCGCCATCTAGTCCAAAGTAGGGTAATATAATAATATTTGTACCACATTCCATCAGATGGACCGTAGGTTGCTGGTGGCAGTATATTGCAGAAGACACAAAATCGCTCGCAGTGTCGGAAATTAGATGAGGCCTATATCCAACAGTGGACGTCATTGGGCTGATATGATAATGATGATAGTCGTATGACTTGACATCTGCTAACGGAGAAGGAAATATCGTTAAGAAACCCTGGAAGCATTTTTATGGGTACGTTTGTTCCACCAACCCGTATTGAGACAGTATGTGTGAATTGTAGCCAAAAATTTCTCAGCTATTTAGATAGAGGAGATAAAACAATGCCCAGCAGTGGAACCTTCATAGGTCAATATTATTATTAATTTTTGGTGCATGTAACATTTTTATAGTGTCTTAAAAATCCTCCACTTAGATTAAGGCTAGTTAGGGTGGACTTTAGGTGCCGCTTAACTTTAATCCTACATTGAAATACACATAAGTCCTACGTATGTTCAAGCCTAGATTAATTCGAGATAAGCTGTTATTGAAATACCGGCCTTTACACCGTCAATTGACCACTGAAATCTCTGCGTCTGTATACATCTACTACTCAGTGTATTTAGTTCTATTAATATTAATTAATCCTTATTAATTATTAATGCTATATCTTGATCTTTGACGAGGTAAACAGCAAAATGTATACTAATAGTATGTCTGCAACTATGTTTATTATGTCCTGATTAGTTTCGTGATAACCGACACGACATTGGCAGCTAATGTTCCTTTGTGGAGCTGGGGTTCGATCGGAAGGTCACTGTAGGGAGACTTTGACGTTGTGCAATTCCTTTGTATACAATCTGACATATTCATACTATATTTTTTTACATAATAATTATATATCTTTTTTTACTAGCTTTCGCCCGCGGCTCCGCCTGCATGGCATATTGGTAAAAAGTAGCCTATATTCTAAGTTAGACCTCTAGCAATACTTTGGTGAAAACCGCATTCAATTCCATGCAGTACTTTTTGCGTGATGCGCGTGTGTTAGATTTATATTAATTTAATTAGTACAATAAAATTATTTCTTGCTGGAATGTAAATTAAAAATTGATTTAGTAATAATAATTTTGATTTATAATTGATTTATAATAGTAATAATATAATTTTTAAACAAAACACGATGTATTTGAATGTTAACTGTTCAGCTGTCAAACGTGAGTCATACTTGTTTGTCGTCGCCTATAAAAACGAATGCTCTGACTCGATTAGATCACTTTTGCTTGAGACGTTGATCGGTGAGGAGCTCTCGGAGTAGAATAAGATGAGTATACTATGATAATTTTGTAAAAGGAATAGCCTTACTTTAAGATTTAAATAAACAATTTATATAATAATATAGTTGTGATTTAATAGGTATGTGAATACTGTTTTAAGTGTTTTCTTATCACTGTGCTCTTCTAAAATAATAATATTCGTACAAAATATAAGTATATTCAGAGTATGACAAATATGTTGTTTTATTTTAAAGTTTTCTTTCATTTCCTATTTCTAACACGTGCAAACATACAGACAGAGAGACAAAAATTCCGCAAAATGTTGGCTTCTGTGACTCTAAAATATCAATTACAATATCTTTTTATTATGAATGTATATACATAACTGACTTACCGTCTCTAGCTTCATTGATTTCCTTTCCACAATGCCTTTGCTTCAACAACACATAAAAATAAAAATTACATCACATTTTTCGTTTTAAAGTTATTCTCTATGTAGCTTGCAAGTATATAGATTTTCGAAATTCTAAAACTAGTTCCTATTTTCCCTTTCACATCATTCTTTTTGTTACCAAAAATAATCACATGTGTTTAGAATTAAAGTTACTACGATTCGCTTCACCCAATTTAAACTAAAACGTAAGTCGTATAAAACATCGATTATAATTAAACTTTTAGAATTACCTTTATTCAAATCATACGTTTTAATCTAATTATGTTACAAACTTCTGTACAAAATTATAATACACAGAGTTTGAAACAATACGATAGAAGCTTCTTCACAGCCCTTAACCACAAACAAATCGTAAGTATGTACATAGTTGGTTAACAAACAGTATCCGAACTGCCGCCATTCCAACTTTGCCTATTATAATTCTATAACAATTGCGATTTTCCACCCAAATGGCGATAGCGGTCAATACCTTTAACAAATATTAAGCATTTGAAATTGGAACATCCATTCTGTTTCAACAACAGTATTGTATTAGCTAAATATTTAAAAGTACTTGCAAGACACCTGCCAGTATTATTTTTCCAATTAAGTACAAAGAATTCTAGAGCACAAAATATTATTTTTTTGTTGTTTTTGTAGCCAATACGAATTAAGTGTTGAATAAAAAACAACGTTATTAATAAAAACTTTTAAACTACCGCGACTTGTAAACATATTAAATTATTATAAAACGGGTCTATGTCACTTAATAACACAAGCAAATATAATTGCTTACTTTGGGACTAGATGGCGCTGTGTGAATGTGGTAGAATATTATTATTATTATTATTACTTATTATATTATAAGGAATAGTAAATACGAGTACCTTATTTATTTGCCCGAGGTTTCGATCGAATTGCACCGATCGTGGTCACGGGCTGACTGAGGTGACTGCCGAGCGTTAGGTATTACTATAAAGTATTTACTATTCCTTATTATATAACACGTGACTTAGACTCGTTTTATTATAATTTAAAACGTTATTAATATTCTGCTTAACGGACATTTTCCATAATAATTAATATGAGTTGTGAATAAAAGTACTGAATCCATAACCTTATTTGTTTGAATACTTGATTAATTACCTACTTAACTTACAATTTTAAGCCTGATAAAGTTGACAAGCAAAGCAGGTTTGCCTGGCCCCTTAGTTTAAGTATATAAAACTTTTAATTAATGCTAACAAATACCTACCTTATTTTGATTGCAAGAAAAGATAATATTGTAAACACAGTTCCACAATATACAAGCTGAGCTCAGTTTGTAGATCGTTGATAACATAACAATTCTAAATATTTCTTTCGATTAATAAACTTATTTGGACTGGCCTGTTGTTCTAGTGGTTAGTGACCCTGACTGCTAAGCCTGAGGTCGTGAGTTCGATCCCCACCTAGGACAAATCTTTGTGTGATGAGCATAAAGGCTTGTTCTGTGTCTGGGTGTCATTTATCTATAATATCAGCAGCTCGTCAGATGGTAAAACAATCTCTGACCTATTTAATATGTATTTTAGCTCTGCATTTGAAAAAGAAATTGTCAATCCCACAGAAAATATAAACTATAGTCACTCATCATTAAATCTTTTTAAAATAGAAATTCCACTAAATACTGTTTTGAAATATTTAAAAAATTTAGACACTAAAAAGGGATGTGGCCCAGACGGCATTCCTCCTTTGTTTCTGCAGAAGTGTTGTAAAACCCTTTCAATTCCTCTTTATATGTTGTTTAATAGATCATTGAAGTTAGGTATCATGCCATTGTCATGGAAGCAGTCATATGTTGTGCCTATTCTTAAAAGCGGAGATAAACATGACATTAGAAACTACCGTCCCATTTTTAAGCTTAGTGTAATACCTAAACTATTTGAACATATTGTCTGTGATATGATGACTCCTCTTATTAAGCCTATTCTGATACCAGAGCAACATGGATTTACGAGCCAAAGCTCGTAAATCCATGTTGCTCTGGTATCAGAAGAGTCTACTGAGACTAATCTCTGTGAATTTGTTGATACCATAACCAGAGCTATGGATAAGGGCTATCAGGTGGACGTTGTGTACACTGATTACTCAAAAGCCTTTGATAAAATTTCTCATAAAATTCTTTTGAAAAAGCTTGAGTATATTGGTGTACACGGTGACCTGCTTCGGTGGCTTGAGTCTTATCTACGTGATAGCAGTCAGGCTGTTACCATTAAGGGGTACTGTTCAACATTCACACCTATTACATCGGGCGTCCCGCAGGGCTCGCACCTTGGACCACTCCTATTTAATATATATGTAAATGACGTTTATTTGAATTTCAATAAATCACAATTTTTGTTATATGCAGACGACAAAAAGATATTTAAAATAATAAAAAATATTAATGATTGCCATAATCTACAAGAGGACATTGATAGCCTATGTAAATATTGTAATAATAATATGCTATACCTTAATATTAATAAATGCAATGTCATTACATTTACAAGAAAAAATAAATATATTGATTATAACTATAAAGTAAATAATGAACAAATTAAGAGAGTGTCTGAGGTGCGAGACCTGGGGGTCATGTTAGATAGTAGACTGATATTTGATAGCCATATAACACACATCACAAATAGAGCGTTTAAAATGTTGGGCTTTATATTAAGAATCACCAAAGAATTTAAGCGTTTGTCCACACTGTTGCTATTATACAAAACTATTGTCAGACCTATATTGGAGTACGGGTCCACAGTGTGGAATCCTCAGTATAGTATATTTTATATTGACCAAATAGAAAATATTCAAAATAAAATTAATAAGCATATTGCATGGAGAAGTAAAAATTGTTTTGAGGAAATACCTGATTTGCCATCATTGAAGACACGAAGAAGTGAAAGAGACTTACTTCTTCTATATAAAATCGTAAGGAACAAAGTGGATTCAACTTATCTTTTAAGCAAAATTGGTTTAGTATGTCCACGTATTAATGCTAGAAAAAAATTTGTCTTCCATGCTCCCTCTGTTAGGACAAATTATGCAAAAAATTTATTTATTAATAGATCCTGCCACTTATTTAATACCCTCATTAATAATGACAATACTTTCATGGATATATTTGAACTTTCCTTACCTAAATTTAGGAATTCCGTTCATGACTGTCTGGTCCCTGCACTACACTAGAATTAATACTAGAATTAATGCTATTGAAATATTGTATTGGTATTGTATGTTTTTCTACTGTTACATTTGCACATTTATTTATTTATTTATTATATTTTCTCCCTTTACCCTTAGTTTAGTTTTTTTTTTTGTATTTTTTGTTAGATATTCTTTAACTAATTTTATATTTAATTTTCTTCTCTTTTATTAGATTATAATTTTATTCATTTATTTATATAAATATTTGTTTGGCGTTCAATTAAGGTAAATTTATTAGTGGAAACAGTCTTTGGTTTATGTATAGCTTATTAAATTTATTATTAAGTATTTATTGTAACTGTGTGTTTCCCAAATGAAAATAAAATAAAATAATATGTATGTATTTACAAAAAAAAATTTATTTAAGTAGTATATCAGTTGTTTAGTACCAATAACACAAGCATATATAATTGCTTACTTTGGGACTAGATGGCGCTTTGTGAATGTGGTAGAATATTATTATTATATTTCTATTTCATTATCAAGTTACGCTAAAATAAATTTTACTCTAAAACATTTTAAGTCACAATCTATTATAACGTAAAAGGTACGTTCCATAAAAAACAAAATTAAAAATTTTGAAAAAACCCACGACGATAACATCTATTCAAAATAAGAAACGTAACATATAAAAAGGTTTAAATAACTTTATATTAAATCCCCGACGAAAAGATAATAAGTAGCGTAAAAACAATCCCAAGAAAATCCGTCGGGGGCTGCCATACCCTGACTTGAAATGAACGAAAGTATTGCAGTTTTATGTATTTGATACCTACCTAATTATTAACAATATTTAGTTTACAATATATATTTTATACTAGAAACAGTAACATATTGGCAGCCCCCGACGAATTTTCTTGGGATTGTTTTTACGCTACTTATTATCTTTTCGTCGGGGATTTAACATAAAGTTATTTAAACCTTTTTATATGTTACGTTTCTTATTTTGAATAGATGTTATCGTCGTGGGTTTTTTCAAAATTTTTAATTTTGTTTTTTATTTTAAATATTTTCAAAGAGCGCCCTATCTTACTAACTGTAAGTAACTCGTATAAAATTTTAAGAACCTTGACAGATAAATAAAAGTTTTATACTAAGTTATAGAACAAACACATTTTTTTTAAATTTACTGTTGCAGTAAGTCTTATAACTTGAAATTATCATTTTAATTTTCTTATTTTAAACTTTTTAAGGAGCGTAAGCTCTAGAATGAATGGAATTTGCACGGAGCTTCGACTATATTATATATATTTTATTTTTTGTTGACTTGTGTGCTCATCCATCGCACAAAGATCGTCGGAGCCCCGCTCCGCGGGGCTCCTACTTCTGGGTGGTTTGAAAAAAAAAAATAACCCTAACCTAACCAGTCCGATTCGGATTGCTCTGAATCGGGGGGTGTTAAGTTTAGCTATCGCACATTGATTGCCGTAGCCGGACTGCCTTCGGCGTTAGCGCAGATTTCCACCTATAATAGCTTGTATCTCGAAAACGGTGCGTGCTATCACAAAAATAATGAAAATTTGGTTACACCCCGAGCACGGGATACCTATAAGTTAGAATAAATAAGGTAGGTAGGTGTTTATATAACGTCAGTCTGGAATAAACTCTCACTCTTACTAATTTTTTTTAGGCTTATCATTGTATACCTCAGTACTAATATTCAGTGATATAACAACACGAGATCGGTTTTCGGATTATTTCCTTTACTTGTGCAACTTGTTATTACTTCTGGCCAAATTTCATGATTCTAGGTCAACAGTAAGTTCCCTATAGATTATGATCGTCAAGATAAATCGTCAAAAATGGAGCATAAACAGCTGTATCTTTTGATTGCGTTAACTTAGAATTTTGATTTTTATTTTACGCCGAGGGTTTGCAGACCCAAGTAAATTATAGTAATTTCAGCTTTATACCTCTATGCGTTCTTGAGAAAAATATTCTAGACAGACGGACACACAGACAGACAGACAGACATACAACGGAGTGATCCTATAAGGGTTCCGTTTTTTTCTTTTGAGGTACAGAACCCTAAAATTGCATAAACGGTCACCCATCTATGAACTGACCTTATCCGAAGTTGCTTAACCTCATGAGTGTAATCAATATCTCAGTACTACAATGCTACGTGTCCCTATACAGTAACAGGTCTAATTATTTTACAGATAACTGTAAATATAAGTTTGCTTAGTCTATTGCAGCGCCCCCTGGCGAAAAAATACAATATTGTGTATCCAAAAGTCATCCTCGATAAATCACAAATACATTACAGAAAACCGTATTGAAATCGGTTTAATCGTTTTAAAGATAGGAGGGCACAAAGGTTTCAACGAAATCAACATAGGTTTGCCTAGTCTATTGCAGCGCCCCCTGGCGAAAAAATACAAAATCTTGAATCCAAAAACAATCCTCGATAAATCACAAATACATTACAGAAAACCGTATCGAAATCAGTCTAATCGTTTTAAAGATAGGAGGGCACAAAGGATTCAACGATATCAGTGTATTGTAGCGCCCCCTGGCGAGCTATTAACATAACACCTATCTAATAACCTGTCCCCAAGAGCCGCACACACTTTACAGAAAACCGCATCTAAATCGGTCAAACCGTTTCCGTGATATAAGGCATTATGTTGGAACACACAAACACACAAACACACAAACACACAGCCTCTCACCCCAAACGCATATACCGTCTCCGTTCCGTCGTGGGTAAAAATAATGTAACACTATCACAAATTCCATTAATGTCTGTTTGTAATTCGGCACTAATGAAAGCGAACAGCTAATACTCCAATGTGTAGCAGCTTGGCTTTGGGATGCATCGAGGCGAGGGGACGTGCACATACCGTCATGTGTCAAACTGACTGTCCAATTGTTAAATGGATCGGTTGTGTCCGGCAAGTGAGACGATACACCCGGCGGGACGTCACTAAATCCAGCCTGCCAATGATACACGTAATTGAGAGATTACACCACGTATATGTATCTGTTTAACTACTAGCAATATATACAGGGTGGAATTTTGTAATGCCACCTGGAGGGAAAGTACTCTTAATACTAGAGATAGATCATTTTATTCAAAAAAAACATTCCTTTATTTTTAAAAAGAAACAGAACTGCATTTATCGATTTCTGGAAATTCGCTTGCCATACCCAGAAATTGAACCAGCTAAAATCCCAAAAAATAACATCCTGTTCTTTTATGGCGTTCACCGATAGGGTAAACCATAAGGATACCATATCTTGCACCGTTACACTGTCAAAATTTTAATAAAGGCTGAATTAAACGGTCCCGTGAACGTATGGGTGAGGAAGGCGTCAATACACGAAAAATAGCGACTTATTGTCACTATCCGAATTGATGACCAAGATCACTCTGCCAAGAGTGACCAAGATTATAAAGAAGTAAATTATTTATTTCAAACGTTCACTAACTTTTTTAAAAGTAATAATTTATGGTAAAATTTACTTAAACATCTTTAGGGTCCTTTTAAAGATAACAACAGTGAATAAATAAAAATGTATATGCATAGGTAATTCCAAAAATTGCTTGTTAATCATCATCATCATCATCATATCAGCCGCAGGAAGTCCACTGTTGGACATCCAACAGTCCGGCTTGTTAATAATAAAAATATTTTTCAAATGAATTTTCCTAGAAATTATGTACGTTAAATAGTAGGTATTTATTATTAGACGTGTTTCAATTGACTGAACCAGTGGTATCCGAGGATTCAACAAGCAATGTTTATTGTTGACTGAACATGGCATAGTTGAATCTCTAATCAATGGGTGCTTTAGTCGAGATTATTATTATTAGGTTCAAGTACACAGTCAATCAGTTGAAAGGCTAACAAGGAATATTAATTAATGGATTCAACATAAAAAGAACGATAAAAGAAAACAAAAAGCATTGATTAAAATTAATAATTATTATGAGAGCCACTTCTCTTCTTCAAGTGGCGCTGTAGAGAAGACGCCTATACTCAGCAGTGGGTGGATGTGGGCTGATGATGATGATGATGATGGTGATGATGAGTGCCGCTAAGCATACAATTTGAAAAAGGCTGGACCAATTCAGTATATTTCTCTTCTTTTTAACCAATATTATTTTTTTTTAATAAGTAAACCGAATTACTATTAAACTGAAGTTGGAGCCGCGGGCAACAGCTAGAAATATAAATTATTTCTGAAATGTTATACTTATTAAATAGTATCTAAGACTTGCCGTCAATAGAACTTAGACAATAACATGTTATATACATCCGAGATTGCCGTACCTCTAAGAAATTTCATAACAAAGAGATTTACGCATGGAAGCACGTAATAATTACCAAAGTGCGTATACAATGTAATAATAATTGGGACATGAGGTAACAAACCCTAAATTGTTTCTCTAAAATGTCTGTTCCAACATAGTTTAGTGGTGAAATTAGTTGGCAAATAATAAATATTTCATGTTACACGTGCCATCAACGCATAGTTATCAACAACAAAATCGCAATCATGTTCCAAAAATGAAGTCGGTTTATAGCTGCGTATTCATATAATTTAAGGTTCCAATTAAAGCGAAAAAGAAAAAAGATTTTCTTAATTAGATGCCAAGGTGAAGATAACTCGCTTCGAGCCAAATCGTCAGCTCGTTGCGTGACTAACCCACGATTTATGACTTAATAGCCAAGTCCGCGCGTTAAGTAGGCCTTAGATAAGGCGCTTCTAAGTGATTGTCGGCGCTCACAACAATCGTAATTACTCCAAACTACTATCTTCCCTCAGCCACACGCGATCTCTTTCATCGACCGACTTGAATTGTGCTAATTGCTTCCCAGCACTATTTCACAAATCATTGCTATTCAATTCCATGTTGTTTAGCGCTTCGCTTTTGTAGTAAACTTATCGCTAAATCTTTGTTAGATATCGGATAATAGAACAACTGATACTATTATAAGTAGGTTGTAGATACCTACCTACCTACTTTCTAACAATATTACAGATACGAAACTAATTTTGTTAACTGTAATTTAGTTACAAAAAGCAATCACAGTTTTATTATTGTTTAAACGACTTAATTTAACTATCAAACAGATAAGTAGGTTGTTTTACTGGGGAGGATATTTGTGTTTCAGATATTTTCACCCTCGATTCACCTAGTGTCTACAAGATGGTGTTCCAGTTGTAAGATGTGTTTTTCAATACGAAAATATGCGTTTTTTATGGAAACTAATACTATAACTATACTGGGTGTCTAGACAAATGGAACACATATTAGAATTTATGGCGTCGTGTAACGTTAGTAGATACATACTATTTCATGTTTTCTTTTTGTCTTTGGTCTAAAAAATCTCTCATCTGATTGAGATTTTTTTTGATGAGAGGTACTTGTTTCCAAGACTTGAGTGTATACATTTAAGTCAAAATAAGATTAAATAGAGATGTACAATATGTACATCCTCATCAACATCATCATATCAGCCCAATGACACCCACTGCGGGCCATAGGCCTCATCTAGTTTCAACCACTGCGAACGATTTTGTGCCGCCCGCATCCGAATAGTGTGTAGTGTATATAGTAATACATAAACTAGGTACTTATATTTTTTGGATATAAGAATATAATATTCATTTTTAAGCATCTTATTTTCAAGACTCTTTGTATACAAACAAAGAGTATCCTTGTACGCTACCTTATTATTTTCATACCACAGGCGATCAGTAAGCCCTTGAATAACATAGAAAAATACAATTATTTTTTCAACGTTCATCAGAAATAATTAAATAAAGAATCAATTCAAATACAGACAATGAATTCTAAAGCAATTTTTTAGTATACGTATTGTAATTTTAACACAAATGAGTCGATGTTCGATTTGGGAAAGAAAGAGGGTCTATTAAAATGTAGCGTTCAAAAGAAGATTTTTGGAGTAAAACCAAATAAAATACGAGTATTTTTTGAATGATTCAATAATATACTACCGAATTTCGACTGTCGCTGTCAAATGTTACGAAATTTAGAATTATGTTCGCTGTCACTTTCAAACATTTGATAGTGACATCAAAACCGACTAATCGAATGTCGAAATTCAGAGTAAGCTCCCAGGTCTTTGGTTATTCTTTGGTTTTCGTTTTAAGGTTCAACTTAAACGAGGAGTAAACAAAACTTGGAAAGGATTTACTAAAGATCATAATTAATTATAATAAAATTATCATTCCTTGGATATGTAAGCTGTAGTCTCTGGCAAACCTATAGTCATTCCGTACTCCATAAGTGATGCAGGTCTTTATTGAGCAGCAAGGATTGAGTTAAAAGTCTACGGTGAGATCAAGCAAATAGGAGTTAGGTAGAGATAGGGACCTGTCTTAAAATGATATGGCCTATCGTACTGCAGGAAAATACGCCACTAAAATGATAAAAAGAAAATATCGCGTCTTACACTTAACATCAACGTGCTGCATAGCCGTAACAGAACATATATAAAACCAAGGTCTTACTTGAAGAACAGTTCAAAATATTTCAAATAAATTATCCTTTGACGACTTTGGATTATACCTCGACAGTTGAAAGTACGACGTAACGAAGTCTGCTTGATGGCTCGCGATTAACAAAGTCACTGAAAGTATCCGCATTTACATTTCTATTCGACATGAAGTTTTAACGAACATCCATCGTTATAGCCGACAGCTAGAATGGAATACAATTTCGTGGGTCCAATTAGTGAGTTACATTGAGTCCCGACTACATTTCTCCTCTCATTTCTATACTTTCAGTCCGGGATGAACAATTGTGTGCAAATTAGCAGTGACAACCCACGACGGGGGACCTCGCCCCGAATACCGGGACACACAGCCGGTCGCCCCGGACAACCTACAACTGTTTACCAATAACAAACTTTGATTACTTTACTCCGACTTACAAACAATTTGTTGACTCAAAGTTGTTTTCCTTTAAATATATTTCTGTTATTATTCGTCCAGTTGATGAAAAATATGCTTTATTTCTACTAGAATAACGACACATAAATATTACGCTGCTGTTGTTCGTCTGTATGTAAAAAAGGAATATTAATCGTCCTTGCAAATAGTTCAGACTTTCATAATGAAGTTCTATTTCATCCAACGCGGCTTTTCAATTTTAACTTTATTATACTTCATAATAGTTTTGAGGCGTTGAGACAGACTCGGAGAGTAAGGAAATGAAATTTATTATTTAAATATATTCTAATTTTAAATTTAAAGAGCGAACACATAAAAAAGTACAATTTAAAAAATAAATCGAGGTCTCGATCAATCCTCGGTGGCAATAAAAAGCTTACATTAAATTTATTGAAGAACTTTACGAGCGTTTATAGTGATGAATTTAATTATCTTTAAAAAAGTTCTGTACTAAAATGGTTCGTAAGAATGCAATCATTGGGCTAAAATAACATTCAAAGTTTGAACTACCAATTTAGAGCTACCTAAAAATGAACAGGCGTAAAGAAATCGAAACAAATTGATAATGTTGCCGCACTTAGAATACTAAATGTGAAAAATACACGAAAAAATATATAAAAAAGTTTATAAATTGATACGAAATTGGCCTAAGTCGGTAATATAAGTAATTCAATTTCCTTTCGGGGCCCTTTCTAGTCAATCTATCCTAAAATAACATAGTACAAAGATTGAACGTTATGGTAATAAAAGGGAATGAATTTTATATTGTTAACCAATATCGTCGTACTGTTTTCACTTATAACATTAGACGGGAAACCTAACCTTAATATAAATAGCACTTTGGTAGAGATAACAAAGTTAAATATGAAGTGAAAAAGTAATTACATTCTGGTCCCCACTCATCCATCTTATATTATACTCTTAAATTAATCAACATTCTAAGTACTAAGATTTTTTAAGACTTTGTTTCTAATTAATAAATTAACAATTAGCTGTTTCCGCGACGTCGTCGCGTCGTTCGCTTGCCATTTAGTGTTTTTAATTTTTTTACGGTTCCCTGATACTTTTCCAAATCGAACTAGCCTGGTTACTCTTTGCGACATGAACTATTCGCCAGTAAAGTCCTGACGAAATCGGAATAGTAGTTTTGGAGTATACCTTAAACGAACAGACAAAAAATTACAAATTGTGTTTTTATTATAAATACCGTACATTCTACAAATGCCTACTCTATAAAGCAGTTATTTTAGATATAACAATCAGACAGTTCAATTTTATTTATTTGTATAGATTTATAATGTACCTATACCATGTAATAGGACATAGCTAACTAAGTATTTGTAAGCCTTCCCATAGTTCAACGTCCCAAGAGTTAATCTGCCGACCTACGATCGCTAGTCAAGCCGTTGCCATTTTGCTATTGTCGCTCGAGTTCAATAGAAACCCACAACAGCTATTGATATTAATACCATAACTTAGCGATTAACTTCTTATATTAATGTCAAAGTCAAACATATTCAGTGAGAACAAAATTTGAGCTCTAAAAGCTTATAGAAAATATTGGATAATACGGACGGTTATTCCCCGAAAATAGTAAAGTGAAGTTAGGATTCTTGAAATTAATTTTAAAATAAATAAACATTTGGGAGATTATTTACACAGCGCCATCTAACCCATAGTAAGGTAATATAAGCTTGTGTTATGGAATTAAGACAACTAATAAACATACATAATTATAGTTATATTTATAAATACATAGAAAAACACCCAAACTCCGAAACAAACATTTATAGATCATACAAATATAGGACACAACTACCATTAACACAATTTTTTCGTTGAATAATCGTCTTTAGGCGTAACGACTTAAGAATTACACGTTTTTACTAAAAAATTTTAAAGTCAAGTAACCTCTCTGAGTACGGCGGTAAAAGGCACTCTAAAAAGCTGTTATATTGATATAACAAACAGACACTTCATTTTTATATATAATAATATTCTACCACATTTACACAGCGCCATCTAGTTCCAAATTAAGCAATTATATTTGCTTGTGTTATGGGTACTAAACAACTGATAAACTACTTAAATACATTTTTTTTTGTTAAAACATACATATTATAGATAAATTACACCCAGACACAGAACAAACCTCATCACACAAAGATTTGTCCTGGGTGGGGATCGAACCCACGACCTCCAGTTTAGCAGTCAGGGCACTAACCACTAGACCAACAGGCCAGTCAAAATATATTCGTATAGATATAGATAATTACACCAAGAGATATCTTTAAGCAATTCACCAACTATTGTAATAATATCAATATCGAGCCAATATGGTAATCGCCAAAAGATGCCCCCAAAATTGTTCCCTGCTTATTCACGTGACATAATCTCTTAACCCTTACAGCACCCATGGGAAATGACGGGGTGGTCTGTATACCCAGCACCACTTTGAATATAGCGAGTGTATATTAAGTAGTGTTAAGTAGGCAAACTGGGCGGGTCGGTACATTAAGTAACCCGTTTTTCCTTAATTGACTGCTGCGTTAAGTAGCTACCGCGTTTTCTTTTCGTTCATTCTTAGGTCGACACGGAACTCAATTATAACGAAGTGTAATTAATTTTTATTATACTTAATCATACATTGTGATTTACACTTCACCGTTTTAACTAGGAAAGTTAATTATTATCAGCGAATTTAAGCAGCAAATAATAATTTACATCTACAAAATATATTTTTATTCTGTATAGAAAAACACGGGATTAGACAGAGTTAGTAGATAAACCTGAAAAAATATATGGTGGAGGCTTTTTTCCAGCAGAAACAGCTTATGGTAACAAAATGAACCAATATACAGTTGACACAAAAAGCCAAGTTAAAAATATATAGGTAAAGATATAAATTACTTTCAAACAAACTTAAACCTGATGTATTTATAATGTCACCCCAAATAAATTGAAGCAACCTAACCTTGAGAACCTAAATCTACGTAGTAAAATGGTGACAGATTTAAATACTAATATAACATTAATGGCACGGGCCAACGGTTTCGAAAACACTAAACCTCCCGACATCTCTTTAAATACTCATTTCATTAAATAAGTTAAATCTTTAAATAAGCGCCTAACTGTGACAGAAAAGCCTCTCTCTTGAATATTAATATCACCAAAATGGCCACGTCACGGCCTGAGGTTCAAATTAACACTGACTCCTCGTAATGTGGCCGACCCGCCCCTTCGTTTTCACTTCTGTCAACAAAAAGGCTATTTAAAACAAGAAAAACTATTATAGTATAGTTTTGAAACCACAAAGAGATTTCTCGTTAAAATAGCTTGGCAACGAGACGTGAGGAAAATGTGTTTGTGGTTACCTTAAAATAGATATTAATACAAAAAATTTGAATACCTAATATCTCTTAAAGACTGAAAACTGGACAGATATTTATAGAAATACTCGAGTTTAAGAAATTATAGAGATAAAAGCGATGGTGGCTGAATGTATAAGAGACCGGCGTGCTAAACACGCGGTCCGAGTTCGATTCCGACCAGCAGTAATAATGTGGATTTGACTGCTAAGTATCTGCTAACGGTGAAGGAAAACATCGTGAGGAAACCCACATACATTAGAAGAAATTCTATGAGTATGTCTGATCCACCAACCCGCATTAGGCCAGCGTGTGTATGAATTATGGCCTAAATCCTCTCAGCTCCGAGCCCAGCAGTGGGACATTAATGGGTTGCTAATGCTAATATTATATTAATGAAGAAATTATATAAAGCTATTAGTTTTGAGTCTTAGGTCTTTCTAATCTTGCCAGATTAATGTTCCAATTACCATCAGGCACATATAAATAATATGCAGTTTATATGGCTAGTGTGCGTTTAGACAGGCAACGCTATCGTAACTGACGCTTTATCCGAAGAACATTATTATGCTTTCAATCATCACTAAAACAGATAATAGTATCAAATAGAATAAATCGGGCCCTACCTGCCATTTTAACGTAAGCGACAGAAGTCAAATTTTACAGGAGAAGGGTTTTAAAACTTGTTTTTGTACTGAAATTTTATTGACTTAAAAGTTTCTGTATCTTTTTAATTATTGTGAATTTTGTTGTTATGATGTGTCGTTTTCGATAAAATAGCGGTAAGGGCTCGAAATATTCATAATAAATGGTATTTTTAGCCATTAATAAATATACGCTTAATACGGGCTACCTAGAGTAAAGAAAAAGAAAGTTTTAGGTAATATTGGTTAAACAATGTAAAACTTGTTTAAAATTTAAATCCAACCTTACTGAACTTTTACCAAATTAATTGAAATGAGTGACCTAACTGACCCAAATTGCGCATAAAATACGGAACTCTGATCCAAAATCAACCCAAAATTATGTGTTTTGATTACGGAACGTGATCGATCCCGCTTTCCACGCAAAATGTTCGTTAGTTTGACCAATCCGTGCTTATCGACGCCATCAACGTGACAATAGTTGTGTATAATCTACAGCTAAACTACTAAATCTAGTACCTATTGTTTGTAAATAATTAGCACTTAGTTTATTATCATTTGGGTATCAGGTTATCATTAATCAGATTCAACTTCGTTAGTTTTAGCGTGTTGAATGCAGGAAATGGTTTAGCTATTATATACATATTAGGGTTGAGTACTCGTCTACTTCTCTGGAAATAATAATAATAATATTCTACCACATTCACACAGCGCCATCTAGTCCCAAAGTAAGCAATTATATTTGCTTGTGTTATGGGTACTAAACAACTGATATACTACTTAAATACATTTTTTTTTTGTAAATACATACATATTATAGATAAATTACACCCAGACACAGAACAAACCTTTATGCTCATCACACAAAGAATTGTCCTGGATGGGGATCGAACCCACGACCTCCGGTTTAGGAGTCAGGTCACTAACCACTAGACCAACAGACCAGTCTCCAGTCCAGTCCAGTCAGGAAATATACCTAAGTAATGAAAGACAATGGAAAAAAATGACAATCTTGGTTGCAGACGCCACAAAATCGCTCGCAGTGGCGGCAATGCCAATGTCCATCATGTGAAAGCGGGCCGCGTCCATGCTTCATCGTCTGAGGACGAGTACACACACGCACATACACACACACGCACGAACACACACTTTATATATATTTTCTCGGCATCCGCGTCACTTACCAGGCTCCAACAGAATATCAGCGTTAGACTGCTTTATAGTAGTCTGACACAAGCTGAGCTGGAAACCCTTTTTTAGAGATAATATATAATAATAATTCATTTATTTCAGAGTAAATCCATAGTTAAAATACAAAAATACATTATAATAAACAATAATTCAAAATTAAATTATACAATAAATATAAAATTAAATTAAATAATAAAATATAAATAAAATTAAATAATTTATAATTAAACAAAAGAAAAATTCAAATAATAAAATTACATATCAATTAGTTTGTGACACATGGAGTGTCATCCAATGTGCCACAATTGGACAGTGGACTGTCTATCGGCCCATGTCTTCAGAATGCTGTTGGTACTCGTCCTCAGACGATGAAGCATGGACGCGGCCCGCTTTCACATGATGGCATACACCTCGCGAACCTACGTACCAGCATGTTATCCCGCACTGCCAATGCCCTCCGTTCCCTCTCAACGTCGACGTCATCAGCGAGATCGTCCGTGACCCAATGACCCAGGTATTTAAATTTGGACACTCTATTTATTGCCACACGATCAAGCCATATCGATGGTATAATATTCACTTTATTATGTGTATCAATGTAATGTTTATTTTTTTTTTTGTCTTCTCTACTTGTCTTCTGTCAAAATTAAAGCTTTTCTTTCTTTCTTCCTGGACGTCGGATCGGAAGATATAATTGTTTCATATTTACTTTTAAACTTTCATAATTATCATATCAAGCAGTCAAAATATGACCACAGCCGGTATAGCCTGGTGGCCCGAAGGCATATTGATGACGACGTTTCCTTGAATATCGAAGTTTTAAACAAAACAAGTAAGTACTAAAAAGTCTCCTTATTACTGAGACACAATTTCATTTATAGCTTAACTGATAAGTATACTGTCGGTTACTGTATAGATAAGGTAAACGGGAACAAAGCCGCCACAAGTCGTTCGAAGCTTCATTACGCCGACGACGGACGGATCACAAGGCTAAGACAATCCCTACTTAAATGCCTATCTACCACCTACGCCTGGTATTACGGCCAATTTAGTATAAATCTTATAAAAATATACGCCAAAATTTTATTTGTTGTGATCTATATTAAAAATAAAAAAATAAATGACTGGCCTGTTGGTCTAGTGGTTAGTGACCCTGACTGCTAAGCCGGAGGTCGTGGGTTCGATCCCCACCCAGGACAAAACTTTGTGTGATGAGCATAAAGGTTTGTTTTGTGTCTGGGTGTAATTTATCATATAATATGTATGTATTTACAAAAAAAAATGTATTTAAGTAGTATATCAGTTGTTTAGTACCCATAACACAAGCAAATATAATTGCTTACTTTGGGACTAGATGGCGCTTGTGAATGTGAATGTGTTAGACTAAATATCTAATCAAAATAAAATACTATCATTATTTCAACCCATAAACGTCCCATTGCTGGGCACGGGTCTCCTCCAAAGAATGTGGAGGGAATTTAGCCTATTATACCACACTGGCCAGACGGGTTGGTATATGTTTCGAATTTTCCTTTTCTTACAGTGCTCTTGTATGGATAAGGTTAGTCTTAGTCCCTTAGTCGCCTTTTACGACACCCACGGGTTGAGATGGGGTAGTGACATTATGCATTCTTAATCCGTCACTACACTATGTTAGTATAGATATTGAGTTGTAAGCTCCGATAAATTACTCATTCAAATTGTACAGATTGACCGTCTCACTGTGTCATCAAAGCAACCGTATAACCAAAAGACCTACAAATTTCTACTAGAATAGAATGAAAAATACTCTTTTCACAATGATTTGTTCTGTCACAATCGCCTAACCCAATCGGCGCATTCGGTTAGTCACTGGCGGTGAATATAAGTTCACTTTCGGCTTAAAAATGAGAATGGTACGAACTATGTGGAATAGTGCCAGTTCGCTATCCCGCAATAGCCGCTATTGACACCCGACGAACTATTGCGGATTGATATCAAAATAGATACATGAGGAGAATGTATATACCACTTTATAATTGAATTAAATTGGAAATTTATTGTTTTATTGCATTTCAATCTTATGTGATATTTTTTGCTAACAATATAAAATTGATATCAATATGATATTGGAAACGCAAGCGTAGATTTTCAGGGTTGGAATTTATTAATATAATTACACTAGAAGTAGCGCATGGCTTCGCTCCCGTCGTTCTTTAACCTTTTTCAATAAATGGGCTAAAATAATTATTCAAATCGGATTAGTGAAATATTCTTTTCAAAAAATTAAGCATTAACAAAATACCTATCAACTGAGCATTACGTAGAATTGAAGTTATAATATTATTATTTCTAAGTCTATTCTAAAGTATTTGACACAAAGTCATCGTAACTTCGGCTTGAAAGTTCCATAACAATATTTATTGAAATCGGATATTTGGAAGGGTCTTCAGCTCTTTGACTTTCTAAGCGTATTGTGTTACAAAAACTTGCTGGCCGTCTTTGTCGTCATATTTCTACCAAAATTTAAAATAGATGATGAAACCACATTTTATTTAAATAGAAACGAAAGTTTCCGAGAAACGAAAGCTATTGTTTCTTCTATAAAAGACAAAACATTTTTTTAAGATTTTTTCGTCTGCAAGAAGCTGCAAAAATATTACGCGGGCTTAAAACCGCTCGTTTGTAATTTGAAAACTCATTCTTGCAAATGAAAATCTTGAGAGGCCGATGTGAAACTTTACAACTACTTTGGTAATTGCTCCAAAAGTTAGGAAATGAAAAGACCCTGAGGCTGCGGAGTTGAAATGAGGGATTCAATATAGAACAAGTGGAGGAATGCATTCAAAAGGTTAACATCCACTCACACACACGGCAAATTATGAAAACTTGAAACTTTTCAACTGAGACTAAGTGGACTAAGCATTTTGCGAACTGAATTTTTATGTCGAGACTTAATAATATCTGAAGACATTATTTTATAGATTGAGCACACTTTTAATATAATTGTTAAGAACGAGTATGCACTAATAGGTACTATAAAACAATACGAACCAAGTTATTATCATCATATCAGCCCAATGACGTCCACTGTTGAACATAGGCCTCACCTAATTTCCGCCACAGCGAGCGATTTTGTGCAGCCCGCATCCAACGGCCACCCGCAACCTTATATAGGTAAGTTATTATGCTAGCTTTTACTTATATATTTTTTAGATCATGATTTTATTTCTCGATTTTATACATTATTTATATATACAAAACTTTGTATGGATGGCGCCAGAACTGCAAAAAGGATCTGTTCTGTATGAAATTTGCTATACAGATATAATTATTATATTTTAGAGTAGCACTGCTACGTTTTACAAACATACCATGCGGTTGGAACCATAGGCAGAAGCTAGTATGTGTAAAACTATATATTTTATTATTCAAGCATTGTTTTCAAGAAGTTTTAAATCTGTGCAAACCAAATCATTTATGTGCTTGAAATCCACACCAACCAATGGATTTGTGGTCCGATTAAAGTTTAACACAACTCGAGACGGCTCCACTAGCTGTTTTTCCATGTAAAAGAGTTCCAATTTCATCCGCGCAACTGAAACACGGGCAAAATATTACTTTCAAGGCGTCTATTTTTCATTGCAACTGCCATTCGATTTATTTACCTGTGGATATTATTTATTGCTCTCAGCAGTATTGCTCCAATATTATTTTTGTGCGAAACAGATTTATAAATTTAGTTATATTTTTATGTACCTGACTTTATGAAAAGCTTCCAGTGTAATATACTTTTTAAGTGATTATTTATGTTTGTATAAATTACTAGCTGTCCCAGCGAACTTCGTACCACCTACTTAATTTATGATTTTATGAAAGTATACCTACCTACCCTACCTACCTACATAACTACCCTACCTACCCTCTACATACCTACCTACCCTACCTACCTACCCTCTACATACCTACCTACCCTACCTACCTACCCTCCCTACCCTACCTACCTTACCCACCTACATAAAAAGAAAAATAAAAACGTAAAAATCATCCTTGAACTTCAACGAACATTTAAAAAAAATAATTGGCCAAATTGGTCCAGGCGTTGTTGAGTTATGCGCTTACCAACACATATAGCGATTCAATTTTATATTATAGAATATTTTTGTGTACCTACAACTAAACTGACAATCTTTAGCTGATTTTCTCGTCTTTAGCTAAACAAACTCTAGTTTTGGCCAGCGATTCTTTTGATTTCGTCCTCCCAGCAGGTCTAAGATATTATATTAATTATTTAAATATTATTATTTATTATATTATTTTAAATATTTTAAATACGAAGAGAGGAATATTGTGCACGTGCCTTAAATTTGCAGAGTTTACATTCTACCACAAGGCGGTTTCTGAGATACCTACAGCGAAAACTTTTACCTAAAACCGAGCTGCTTTAAACACTTTCGAAACTTTTTAACGGAGAAGACTATTGTAGCAGCAGATTAAAATTAATCCCCCAGAGGCTCTTGTAGCTGCAGCATTTTACGACAAAAGCATTCCCGCATCGACTTTCGGAATACCGTATACGTTTTAAATACCGATTACGTATTTCAACTGACTTTTGCAGAGTCAAAGCCGCGAATTCCTGACATACGGTTTGAGCAAAGTATTTATAAAACTGTAATCGTGAATTATTTTATATTTATTACTCTCAAAAATAGCATTTCAAAAATGGAACCAAGTCACATTATTTAAATTTAAATACTCCTATACCGCATCACATAACAAATTGGTAACATAACTATAAGATCTTTCCAGAATAAAAGTAGGTAATATTTTATATTAGTTCTTTTTTTTTAAATTCTGCACCGGCCTAATTCATACAATTTTTGTTTGCTAGTATAATACTCTGTACCTAGATAGTCTAGTCACATTTTTATAACACACGTTAAGATGACCTCTAATCAATACTTTTTTTATAAAAATCCAAAGTAAGTGCTATCACAACACAACTACCTACACTTAAAATTTAGTTTTCAAATTATTTTTTAGTAAACCTAGGTGTTTCCTGAGGAAAACGCAATCACTTGAAAAATCTACAAATACTGGTAACGCCATCTTGTAGAATTTAGAGCCAACTGTTGTTACTCGATTGAAGATATTTCACAAAAAAGGGAGATTTTAGAGAACTATTTTTTTTTCTGTTTCATTTATTGATAGCGATGTAGTCGGTATTTAATTAATTTAAAACATAGATTATTTGTTATTTACGTATTTAAAAAAAAAAATTAGCAACTAAAAATGCGATACTTATGAAAAGAAATGAGCAATAGCAATGAGTTATTATCACGTACCTGTTTCCTATGAGATATGGTAAAGTTTTACCATGAAACAAATAACACTGCCATAGCACATGAGATATTTCATCTACTGCGACGCTTGTAAAGGGTGATTATTATCTCAAATCATCCCAGTTCTTTTTTGTTTTTTTGCTGTACTATATAATAAATTCACTGGAATACTGTTAGTCCTACTTTATCGATTTCCTGGAGAGACAGTAAGTTAAATGTTCATTTCTTGTTCCACGACCTAACTCTTCCTGTATATTTTATAGAACTACACTATAAGGAACTTTAAATACTAATCAATAACAGAAACAAAAAAACAACTTATAATTTTTTAATAAGAGCGCTGTTTTATACAGCGTTAAACCTATCGGTCAGAATACTCAATTCTGTCCTTAATATCCTCTTTATAATATCATCAAAACATTACATATTAAATATGTTTACTTAATATTAATACAGCTTAGATTGGTTATATTCATAAGGGATTTCTCACCGATGCAGCCAGCTTTTTGTGACAGCTTTTAATAAGCTTTGGGCTTTTGCGTCCGTTCGCCAACCTCACTTAATTCATACCTCCATATATGTATCTTATTTGATCTCTTATAAATTAACTTAGCTACCTAATTATGGAAGCATTATGTTCAAGTTAAGGACATATTATTTATACACAGACGGTAAAAGATTTTTGTTTACTTTTAATATATTATTTAAATAACTTTGGGTTTGATATTTGGACGCACTAATTTCAGGAACTACTAAATCTTTAATCACATAATTTTTCTTTGGCGGGATGGTAAAAGTTAACAAAACATTAATTGTCCTTGAACCCAAATACAGCGAAATCAGTTTCTTAGTTTGCTAGTTTATTTCATTGGTAGCTTTTATCCCGGGTAATAAGAAATAATAACATAATATATGAAAGAAAATTGTACAGGAAAACATGGTATAAATAAATTCTGTCAACATGCGTGAATATACGAAAAAGGTTTCGCATATTACGCAGAGTAATATTGGCTTTCACTAAATTAAAAAAGTTCACAATAAATTCTCAACTAAAACAAATTAAAATACGTCGCGATGCTTAAAACGGCGTGCGCTGCAAAAGTTTATTCGAACGTAACCGAAGCGAAGCACACTCAGCAGAGCTGTACGTAGCACAAACATTTTTTTTGTGCTTATTCGAAACAACAAACGTGGTGGTATATTCGTCACTGTAACATTGAACAAAGTTGCGATGTAGCAACTCGAGCAATTAAAATTTGTAGCGGACGTACAAGTGAAATTATGCATGGAGTGAGAGCAGTAGCCGTGGGTTTTGCCCTCGACTATTAATATTAATGAACAGTGACACGCCGTTCAACCGAGGCCCTGCTCCGTGTTTCTTTTGATTGTAAATTCAGTTTGGTTGATGTACTTGTTGCATATTGAAGACCTACCTTTGTATCTTGCAGAGAAACTCCAGCTTTCATATTTACTGTGCAACGTTAATTGAAGAAGACCTCGCTGAACAGACTGTTAATTAAATTTTCAATTTAAACTTGACTCACGATATTACAAGATCCGTTATTGTATAGAAGTAAAATATATTTGTGTCAACATATTTTCAAGATAGTTGCCAGACAGTTTTAATAAACTCGGATTCATCAAAAGTTATGAGTTAAAGTCTCAAAGAAGTGATTTCTTACAAAACAAGTGTAAGAAATCACTTCTTTGAGACTTTAAGAGTTAATGCACAATTTTAAGTATCAGAATTTTAGATAGGACAAAGCAAATAGTACTTGTGGTACTAGATTACTTGTATATGTGACAACTTTTTCTTTGTTGGAGGAGAAAAAAATAGTACCTGCTTTAAAAATATTAAAAATAGATTCTGGAGTCTTTTTAAATCAACTACTAACTGTCATGCTGTAACCTGAGGCCTTACTCTAATTTCGACATTCGATTAGTCGGATTTGATGTTGCTGTCAAATGTTTGATAGTGACAGCTATCTAAATTTCCTTACATTTGACAGCGACATCAAAACCGATCAATCCAATGTCGAAATTCAGAGTAAACCACCACTCTTAAACCATGTTATAACAAACAAACATTTCGAAAAGCTACTTTATAGCTTTTAAAAATATGTTATTGCAACACACATCACTACAGCAGAGTTAGTGGTTAACACAATATGTTTTATAATATAATATAATAATAATAAGTTTTATTGTGCCAAAAAAGTAACAGATTTTGTACAAAATATAATAAAGTAATTTCTGGTTAAGTAAAAGAATAAAAGAAAATATACTTAAGGACAACTTGGATCTGTTTACATATTAGTATGGACCCTGTCCCTTAAACTAGGGTAACCTGTATCTTAAGGGACAGTGATCGGCTACGAAACGTTTTACAATTAATGTCACAAGTTGTAGACTGTGACGTTCTACCACTACATTTTATTATAATGCAATAACTAATATGTGTGTGTGTGTGTGTGTGTGTGTGTGTGTGTGTGTGTGTGTGTGTGTGTGGTATGTGGTGTGTTGTGTGTGTCTGTCTTATGTGTAAGTATATGTGTAGTGTGGGAGACGATTTAACGTTAGGCGATGTACGTAAGCAAAGTTTCTGTTTTTTGGTAGTCCTGTTTGAGAATCCATTCAGTGACTTTGGATTTCACTTCATTTTTATTTAGGTCTATTATGTTTAGTGTTTTGTGTATTTTTTTGGAAATGTATGTGCTCAGTATAATATATTGGTGTCTGGCGAAAGAAGTTCTGTAACGTGGGCCTGAAATGAGGTTTGTGCGTTTATTGGGATTGGAACGGGGCACACTCGCATGCCTTCTGAGAGCTGCGTGGAGGACATATAGCTGTCGGACTGTTAGAACCTTACAGTCCAAGTAAAGCTGGGTTGTAGGGTATTGGAAGTGTTTTCGTGTCATAACTTTAAGCATAACTTTACATGTACAACACAACTACAACACATCTTACAATTCTCCTAATGATTATAATTATTAGATAATTATAATCATTAGGAGAATTGTAAGAATCATGTTAATTTTTATAATAATAACTGTTACTGTTAGTTTCTTATTACAACCGTTTTTCTTCGTTGCTAATATTTATAATGAGAATGCTATCACAAAAAGTACTAATAAAGACATCTTTTACTTAAAGAAAGATTGTCAGTGATAGTCTCTCACTAACGATAGTTCAGTATTTTTCTTTAAATAACGAGATTTTTATTCTCATTAAAATATTCTCCTGTCAAGTTGAAATTCTTAATTAAAAGCAACACCGCAAAAAAATAAAACCAAAAAATAACAGTGCCGACCCCGTCTACGGTTCATTTAGCATTAGTGCCAACTTTACAGAAAAAACATAGCGAACTGTTCTACTCGTAAGATGGAAAACATCTCAATGATAAAGTAGGTAAATGAGTCGTGAAGTTGGTAATTATGATTGCCTGAATCCATCAGCGCTTTGCTACTTTATTATATTTTGATGACAGTTTCATTTAATAAACTAATGTATTTTTTTTACGATACCTAATTCATGAATCATCCTTTATACCTTTTAAGTATCACTGTCTTATTTTTTTCGAGTGAATTGTCATTGTAAGACTGATAGATATAATAATAATATAATATAAAATCAAAAAGAAAAAACTTAATGTTAGTAAACGTGTAAACACGACATCACCATTAATAACTGGACAATCAAATTTGCCCGCAATGACATTCAGGAGAGTTCAGTTCGTGCTGCCCTGAAAGCTCTGCAGCAACGAAAAGCTATAAGTGACGGAAGCAGCGAACATGCCCTGAGTGCTGCAGAAGGGTGGCAGCCCCAACAGTATCCTGAACGAATTGTTATATTGGACTCGACAAGAGAGTTGATGGCTTTCTGCGAGCAGCTTGTCCATAGACTACACGTGTAAAATATAATAATATGCTTTAAAAAGCTTGAATTTCACTTCATAATAACATAGCCTTTAATTTTAATACTGGCAATACAATTCGACTGGCCTGTTGGTCTAGTGGTTAGTGACCCTGACTGCTAAGCCGGAGGTCGTGGGTTCGATCCCCACCCAGGACAAATCTTTGTGTGATGAGCATAAAGGTTTATTCTGTGTCTGGGTGTAATTTATCTATAATATGTATGTATTTACAAAAAAAAAAACGTATTTAAGTAGTATATCAATTGTTTAGTTATGGGTACTAAACAACTATATTGCTTACAAATATAATTGCTTAATTTGGGACTAGATGGCGCTGTGTAAATCTGGTAGAATATTATTATATTATTAATTATTATATACAGTCTACTAACAAACACAGCCT
The DNA here is from genome assembly GCA_905147015.1 of Laspeyria flexula. Classification (NCBI taxonomy): domain Eukaryota; kingdom Metazoa; phylum Arthropoda; class Insecta; order Lepidoptera; family Erebidae; genus Laspeyria; species Laspeyria flexula. The sequence continues at coordinate 9,404,486 of LR989956.1, read as the reverse complement.
AAGAATATTTACTTTAGCTGTTTTAAGTTGTTTCACGACGATTTTTATTTGGAAATTGCCTTCATTTTTTTTTTGTATAGATTATTATCTATTTGCTACGCGAAGCATTTTTGTATTTTGTTTGAAGATAGCAGTAGGCCAGAAATCTCCCTAAAAAGCCCTCTCTTTGAGGTGGGACCTGTTAAACCTAACCAATGTAATCCTTAATGATAATGATTCAAATTAGGTAATACACAATGTATAATACAGTATTAGGTAATACTTAATGATTAAGATTAGGTAATACAGGTTAACTGTGTTTGATTATCGGATGATGATTGACACTAAGTCTAGATAATTGATATTGGCGCCTTCAGCAGGGGATCAGAACACAAATCTTATTGATTGAAGGATAACTCTAAGTTCCCGGATTTACTAAGAAATTAGTTGGAAATGTTTTGAAAATTCATGCCGATGAAATGATTTATAAAAATAAATAGATTGCATTTTTGTTTGTACTTAATTAGGTTTACTTAGAAAGTGCAGTTAAATTAGAATTAACAATATTAAAATCAATGGTAGTTGATACTCGTGAATTAAGTTTATTTTTTTTCACTGTATTATTTAGAAATTGAATGCTTAAAATTATTCCTGAACTGTGAAATATTAACTGCCATGAGAATCATTTTACTTTTGGAACAATGTAGTTGGCATTGTTTGAATATCACTACGGTGCTAATTGTTTTCATTTGAAAATATCTCTTTTGCTTCCTCTACATCCATCAACATCTTTATGTCGTCGTCGTCAAGTCCGTCGTGTAAAAACTACAATTTCAAAACGTTAATAATTTGTTCGTAACGTAACGTAATTTGTTCAACAAGAAGTATTCTAGCTTGGCTCTTTACGAATGCGTTTTAAACCTATTCAACCTATTCAAATACCTAAATGGATTTGCAATTGTAATACTTTTTCCATAAGTACCTTAATTATTTTATTGTATCCAAAAGCATTTTAAATATGACGAAACTTTAACATTTCAATAATATAAAAATAAATGTTTCTTAAACGACTAGAAAAACGTATTGTCATAACAACAATTTTATTCATATCTTCTAACCGATAAATTGAAATCTAGAAACAGCAATTTATCTCAAAGAAAATATATCTCAATATCGAATCGAAATACAAAGTGTCAAAGCAAAATACAAAAGGAAACTGAAGATGAAGCGAATGGTAATGTCGTTGGGGTGAGCGCGAAGCATGGAAAATAATGTCTTCGAGGGAAATTACTGTGGAGCTTAGGGGATGCTCTATCGTACACAGGAAAGGCGCGAGTGTGTGAGCTAAGTGTCTTTTTTCCAACTTATTTGACGCATCTTTACTTCCAGTCATGTGCTCCAAACTGGGGAGACGAAAAAACATCGCAGAGTGCAAACTCACAAAAAATGTAATCACTCTCTTCACATTATCTTGTTTCACAAAAACTTGGTGATTTCCTTTTTCTTTGATCGATGTTGCAATTGCAGTAAGTGTATTTTGATTATCACTTTTTACGAAAAAAATTTTTAATTAAAATTTGGACTTACTATTTCAATTGTTTTTTAGTCACCATTGCTTGGGAAAAATTTAGCTTTTCTGTTGTTTTTCCTTGATAAGAGAATAAGCTTTACCCCTAGGAGACTTTAGAAGCAGACAATAAACAGCAGTCCTATTTAACTGCAAACTACCTGGCAACTAATACAATTCCAGTTTTAAAAATCAAATCATTTTTAGAACGCCAATAAGAATATTTTGCGACATGAATAGTTTAAAGTTGAAGTGTTGTCCTGCCTGCGATTCTATAAATAAACAATTGAAATCACAACAAAGAAATCAATAAACTACTCGCATAAAAACGTGAAACATTCAATGTTTCATGTGAAAGACATATTCATTGCTGGAAATAGGCTTCACCTAATTTCTACCGAGGCGAGCGATTTTGTGCCACCAGCAATCAACGGCAACTGGCAAACCTTTATTATTATTTTTTTAATTGTGTTGTATGTATGTACCTATATAGTTAGATGCTGCGATTTCTTTGCTACGTCAACCAGTTACCGATATATTGTACCGCTCGCACAAACACTTAGAATTTCTTTTAGGGTTTTTCGCCGCGATTTTTTCCTTCACAGTCAGTAGATGGTAAATCATTTGACTAGAACATATAAATTCCACAAAGTGATCTCCACATGGTCCTGCCGGTTGGAATCAAACTCGGATTCCATGATTCGCATGCCGATTACTTACCCATTCTGCCACCATCGCTTTACTGGATATACACCTCACACAATTTCCGCCACAGCGCGTGTCAGTAACCAGCAACAATGACCAGGTCGTCGGCCCATCTGATAAGGGGCCGTCCCATGCTGTGTTTCCCAATAAGAAGTAAGTATAATAATATAAATATATATAAGCTCATCAAAAGCAACAAAATCGACATTAATAACATAAAATATAGTATGAATAGCAATTATGATAATACCAAACTTCCTTTCACTATTTCGACGATAGAGTAAGTGAGATGTTATTGAGCCGTTGTTTACGAGCGCCATAGTAACCAATATCCCTAAGTTGATTTATTTCCACATTGCAATATGTTTCTTTTTACTATGGAATCAGTAGTTTTATTGCCACAGTAACAACTACGTTAGAAACAGTAATGATTACTTGTCCATAATATAACGTGTTTACTTTATATGTCAATACAAATAGTCACAAGAGTAAGTAATCTGTTCATTTTGGAATTTATATCGTATTTGTTGGCTTTATGGTTTAAAATTGAAATTTTTATAATCTCATTATTTTGCTTACTATGTAAGAAAGAAATAAGTAGCTTGACTTACATCATCATTCCTCATTTCCCGAATTTCTATGACATATGTTTCAACTTATCATAAGGTGGGCCGCCAGCTCGTCTGCCACTTCGGGCAGTAAAAAAAAAACTTTTGAAATACAAAATAATCCAAATAATAATATATTTCCTTTAAAAATAACATACGCCTTTGACAAAAATAAGGCTGAGTCTTAAATAAATTGCCAATTACTCCACTGTAAAGAGGTTAGCTCCTAATTAGAGAGAGAATCCTAATATAATTGGTTTAATTATTGCCTTTGAAACTGTTCAATACAGTTGTGAAACAAAGCAAATTATCAGTCCTAATTAGTCCCTAGTTTTCAATAACAGTCATTGACAGTATTCCGATGAATTAACATAATACCTGTAATGATTTAAATACTGCTAATAATAGTGTCAATAGGGGTGCAGCTGATGTCAGACGCAAAACTCTATGGTATAAATGCACAGTTTCAAGTCCGTACAAAGGTATACATACTTATCTAAGTCCATCAAATCGAGTCATTCTCTTGGTCTCATGGTGCTTTCACGGCTCACATCAATGTAACTAATTAATATAATAAACCGTTCTATTGATGTATACTTACTATATTTATTTGGATTTCACTCCCTATCAGTAGCTGCCGCTGTATCAGCCATGTCAGTTATAATATGAGGCGCTCACACTACAAGGGTCTTGAGAAATTTTGATTCAGGGCTCTATTGGGATTAGCTACGCCACTGCGGGTAAACAACCTTCCTCATCAGTGTTGTATATTAGACAACTACATTCTATAAAGATGAACCTTTTTGTAATACCTAAGTAGAGATACGTTCTATAAAGAGAAATCTTTTTCTTATAAGTTAAGTAGAGATATAATTATACTAATTCTATTAAAACTATAACTTAGCATTACGCCTTTTTCCCAGAAGGGATAGGCAGAGAGGTATCACACTCACATTTTACCAGCAATGTTAAGTCCCGTGTATCAGAGGGGAGCGTATGCGATTAACCTGGTAATTTTCAAACTTTGGGCTGATAATGAGGAGTTCACGTTCTAATCCCATTTTTACCCAAACTCGGAATCGAACCCGGAAATCGAAATCTACTAATATTTTTTAACAAATTACCTACATTCCCTGACAGAGCCGCTGGCTTAATAGGATGATGAACAGTAAATAGGTACATATCCTCAAACAGAATATTTTGCAATCTGTAACATCACGCATAATATTAGCTGCCTTATGAGTTGTTTAACTTATCAACAGTTGCCATGAAACATTGAACATGGTGTGAATTCATGTGTTTTATAGTCTTAGGATTGGATTCAGTACAGAAATGGAACGGGTTGGAATTTTGTTTCTGAAGCAGCACCAAGATTTAATGTTGAATTAAACATCAATTGCTTATTTCTCGCAGACGAAATTACTGTTTATAATCAGGTAGGCAGCTATCCATAACTACCACTTTCCAGAGTAAACGTTAGTAGCATTAGCATTATTGTACTAACATGTTCGTTACGATAATCGAGGTTAAGCAACGTTCGGCAAGGTCAGGCCGTAGATGGGTAACCGTTTGCGGCACTTTCATTGTTTAACGTCTACGTGCTTTGGAAGGCACGTAAAGCTGGTTCCGGTTACCATTTACTGTGGTAGTTGGTAAGTCAAGTTGGAAGACTTCTGGGAGCCTACTTCTAGAAGATAAATTCCACCAGAGGTGTTGGAATTTATACTCAGCGCCTCAATTAAACGCCCTCAATAAGAATAAGTAGAATATAATGTAGATATCATCATTATTTCCACCTATAAACGTTTCACTGCTGGGAGTGGGTCTCCCCCAAAGAATGTGAAGGGAATTTAGCCTAGTATAACACGCTGGCCAGACGGGTTGGTATAGGGTTTGTGTTGTTGGATTAAAGGTATAAATGATGAAAATAGCAATAAAATATTAGATAAAATATTGAAGCTTTTTATTTACAAAATTACCAACATATAATATCACTTTGGGAATTTGCAGGTTTACTTGCATAACGCCATAAATATACATACCTATTTATTACTATTCAATAAAAACAATAATGATTACAATTCCTCAATTGTTTGCTTACATTACCCCTACAAGTAAAGTAGGTATAGAATGATACGAAAAAAATGTTGATGTAATGATTAATGGAAGTACAATAATTATAATATGTACCTACTTATTATTATTAAAAAAACAGTAATGATAAAATGTGTTTCCAGTACATTGGGTGCGCCCACCGCAGATGTATAGCTATAACTAAGATTCATAAGTACATTGTCGTTTACAAGACTGCTATTATAATCCTTAATTAAATTAGGACAAGGTACAGAGTAGCGTCGAAAGATTTTAGTACATATGACATAATATGATTTGAAACTATTGAATAAATAACAGTACAATATAATTATCTATATGTCTTTGTACCGAAGTATATGAATATGGCACGAAGGGAAGTTTATAGTTTAAATTTATTCTTCAATGGAGTATGAAAATAAAATTTTAAGATTTATATAATAAGATAGAGTCCACTAACAATGTTTGAAAACCATTGATTCACAGAGAGCGGAATCCACTATTAAAACGGTAGGAATCTCGACATTCGACGTAGTCAGTTTCGATACCATTGTCAAACAAAAATGACAGCATAGGAAAAAATATGATTTTCGACATTAATTCAATGAATTTAACACTGACACTGACATGAATTAAATTCATTGAAATAAGGTCGAAAATCATTTTTCTGCGAAAGATATCCTTTGCAATGCAATGCTATTCTTACATGGCAAAGGATCTTAGTGACGTCATTGTATTCAATAACGTCACTAAGTGGTCTCTGTCATTTTAATATTGAGTAAGCCGAATGTTCAGTTTCTTGCAGTAGGCTCTCAGGATGGATATAGCTAAAGGAGGCTCAATTTCTAAGAAGAATGTCTTGCCATTGCAACAAGTCATACAATAACTGATGTACGTATAGAGATTTTCCAAAAACACAATTTTACATGGCATCATAGTCATAATATCGTTATCAAGGCCCTTTTACACACGACGGGAACATTTTCACGATGTTCCATTCCTTTATTTACACGCGTCTAAGATATTGCTAATAAGAAAGATTTTGTTTACATACCTACTTGAAAAATAAGTAAATTATTTTTACGTTTGCTAAAGTTATTCAAAGATCGATTTAAAATAAGTCGCTTTGAATCAGTTTGTTTAAAACTTTTAAATAAGTTCTCTAAAGTTATATCTATAGGTTTCCAATACGAGACTGAATGTCGCTGAGAATGGATTAATCGAAAGTCATCAAAGTATAACATATTTTTATTCCCATATTTTATATTTGGTAGCACTGGCCTGGTCAAAGACTGGTAACATACTTCATATAGAAAATCACAAAATAAACTTCTGGTGGGCGCGTAAAGATAAGAAAAATTACCATAATTATTACTGTAGTGTAAAAATGTTAAGAAGCATACACATTCTGCAGTTAATTATTCACAATAACTATGCTTTGCAAATTTATAATTCAATTTAATTTATTATAAACAAATATTTACCCACGACGGAACGGAGACGGTATATGCGTTTGGGGTGAGAGGCTGTGTGTTTGTGTGTTTGTGTGTTTGTGTGTTTGTGTGTTTGTGTGTTCCAACATAATGCCTTATATCACGGAAACGGTTTGACCGATTTAGATGCGGTTTTCTGTAAAGTGTGTGCGGCTCTTGGGGACAGGTTATTAGATAGGTGTTATGTTAATAGCTCGCCAGGGGGCGCTACAATACACTGATTTCGTTGAATCCTTTGTGCCCTCCTATCTTTAAAACGATTAGACTGTTTTCGATACGGTTTTCTGTAATGTATTTGTGATTTATCGAGGATTGTTTTTGGATTCAAGATTTTGTACTTTTTCGCCAGGGGGCGCTGCAATAGACTAGGCAAACCTATGTTGATTTCGTTGAAACCTTTGTGCCCTCCTATCTTTAAAACGATTAAACCGATTTCAATACGGTTTTCTGTAATGTATTTGTGATTTATCGAGGATGACTTTTGGATACACGATATTGTATTTTTTCGCCAGGGGGCGCTGCAATAGACTAAACAAACTTATATTTACAGTTATCTGTAAAATAATTAGACCTGTTACTGTATAGGGACACGTAGCATTGTAGTACTGAGATATTGATTACACTCATGAGGTTAAGCAACTTCAGATAAGGTCAGTTCATAGATGGGTGACCGTTTATGCAATTTTAGGGTTGTGTACCTCAAAAAAAAGAAAACAGAACTCTTATAGGATCACTCCGTTGTATGTCTGTCTGTCGGTCTGTCTGTCCGTCTGTCTAGAATATTTTTCTCAAGAACGCATAGAGGTATAAAGCTGAAATTAATATCATATACTTGGGTCTGCAAACCCTCGGCGTAAAATAAAAATCAAAATTCTAAGTTAACGCAATCAAAAGATACAGCTGTTTATGTTCCATTTTTGACGATTTATCTTGACGATCATAATCTATAGGGAACTCACCGTTGACCTAGAATCATGAAATTTGGCCAGAAGCAATAACAAGTTGCACAAATAAAGGAAAAAATCCGAAAACCGATCTCGTGTTGTTATATCACTGAATATTAGTACTGAGGTATACAATGATAAGCCTAAAAAAAATTAGTAAGAGTGAGAGTTTATTCCAGACTGACGTTATATAAACACCTACACACACCTACCTTATTTATTCTAACTTATAGGTATCCCGTGCTCGGGGTGTAACCAAATTTTCATCATTTTTGCGATAGCACGCACCGTTTTCGAGATACAAGCTATTATAGGTGGAAATCTGCGATAACGCCGAAGGCAGTCCGGCTACGGCAATCAATGTGCGATAGCTAAACTTAACACCCCGCGATTCAGAGCGATCCGGATCGGACTGGTTAGGTTAGGGTTATTTTTTTTTTTCGAACCACCCAGAAGTAGGAGCCCCGCAAAGCGGGTCTCCGGCGACCTTTGTGCGACGGATGAGCACACAAGTCAACAAAAAATTTAATATATATAATATAGTCGAAGCTCCATGCAAATTCCATTCATTCTGGAGCTTACATGGTAAGATAAGGCGCTCCTTAAAAAGTTTAAAATAAGAAAATTAAAATGATAATTTCAAGTTATAAGACTTACTGCAACAGTAAATTAAAAAAAAATGTGTTTGTTCTATAACTTAGTATAAAATTTTTATTTATCTGTCAAGGTTCTTAAAATTTTATACGAGTTACTTACAGTTAGTAAGATAGGGCGCTCTTTGAAAATATTTAAAATAAAAAACAAAATTAAAAATTTTGAAAAAACCCACGACGATAACATATAAAAAGGTTTAAATAACTTTATTTTAAATCCCCGACGAAAAGATAATAAGTAGCGTAAAAACAATCCCAAGAAAATTCGTCGGGGGCTGCCAATATCATTACTGTTTCTAGTATTAAATATATATTGTAAACTAAATATTGTTAATAATTAGGTAGGTATCAAATACATAAAACTGCAATACTTTCGTTCATTTCATGTCAGGGTATGGCAGCCCCCGACGGATTTTCTTGGGATTGTTTTTACGCTACTTATTATCTTTTCGTCGGGGATTTAAAATAAAGTTATTTAAACCTTTTTATATGTTATCGTCGTGGGTTTTTTCAAAATTTTTAATTTTGTTTTTTATTATAGAAATGACAAGTTAACAATATATTTTATGTATATTACGCGATTGTATTGATAAAGTCGGGGCTAGTGGGGTTTACAAAGGATTTTACTAAAAATATTTATGAATAAAAACGTTATATCACTTTGTTAGTAATCTATAGGCCATTAAATACAAATACAATCACGTAACGTAAGGAAACAACGTCCAATGTAAAGTATAGTTTAAAGGACCTTCTGATATTGACACTAGATGCGTTTAGACGCAAGTTCCTAACATTATCTAATATGTACAATCAAACATTATTTTTTCACAGAATACATTTACAATTTCGTTGAAAAAACCCTTCATATAACAATACAGAAACATCCTTTAAATTATTTTATTTACACGATACTGCTTTGCTAAGCAAAAACGACGTAATTGTTTTTTACGCCTAGGAAAAATCACACTTAGAGCATTTGATTTTAGACTTTTTTTGCCTTGAACTTATTTCAGCTACGTCATTCTTTGTTAGCACAGCAGAGTAGGACATAGTACCCTACAATCAATTGAATCTTTGCTCAAAGAAACTTAAATCATTTTATTTGGCATTTAACTATTACTACAAAGCGTAATTTATATTTATTGTCACAGGTGTGAGAATAAAACGACAAAAAAGAACAGTTAGAATTATAAAAAGAACTTTTATCGTTATACGGTATTAAAATTATGCGACTTAAATATTTTTATTTACAATTTATATTTTACAATTTTTAATAAGTAGTAACAATTATGTCTGGTTATGTACAAACATGACATAGATATGTTTCAGACTTCGTAAAATAACCAATCCCATGAATTGTCGCTCATTCACTGAAAAACATTAACAAGTAAGTAGAAATAATACACTAAATCCTTAAAGCCACTTAGTAATAAGGTACTGATAGACCTGAACATAATATCAAGCATTCCCCATTTCTAAAAAACATTGGATAGAGCCATGAACTGTGCTGTGAACAGAGCCCCGAACAGAGCTATGAATATTTTCACGAACTAGTGATCAACACTTCACAACAAGTTTGAAGGCTCGCGAGTATGCTCGCTGAAACTCGCGTTTATTTTGCTATAATGTAACATTTGCGAGAAGCTCATTACAAGTGAATGCTCAAGTATATCAGCACCTATAGGTAATTGCGAGAAATAGTTAATTCAGCCAGTGTAAAAAACAGGCATTATACAGAATTCCATTACAGAAAACTATTAGTAATATAAATTTACCAAGAATCACAGACGTTCGCATGGGTGAAACTAAATAGTTGTATTTAGTAATAAAAAGGAACTTGTGTCTAAATGAAATTCTCTACTCCAATTAAAATATCATGTTCCATGTACTGTCGGAGAAATTTTAACTTAAAATAATATGTTCCTTTAATTTGTTGAGTTCCGTTCTCAGTCGTTTTTGCGGCATTCCATACAGCTGTGTACTGATTTACAATAACGAAATATTATATCGGAATTCCTAACACGTTCTAAATGCAAGCTGTCAGTATCTAACTTACGAATGTTACATGACAATTCAGCTGAGAATCCGCGACGCGAATAATCTTCAATAGCTAGTAGCTGCCAGCTTATTTCAAGCTCAAAATGTCTCCCTTCGGTTAATAATGTTAGCAGCAACTGAAAGAGTCGCTAAAAGTTAACTGGCTTCTGATGTAATCAACAACTTTTAGGATTTAATTACGTTATTACACACTACTTAAATAGTATGAATTTTAGTTTTAAAACCATGAGAATGATTTTTTTAGACTGATTTTATTGTGAACTATTAGATAATTAAATCAGTACCTACTTATTTGTTTGCATATAAGAAGAACAGACTAAAATGTTAAACGAACATTCTTTGAAGAAAAGACGGTTAATAATAATATATTTTATTTTAATATAACTAGTGTTCAGAATATGAACGTTTATAAGAAAGAATTAATAAACCTACAAAAACAGACTGATTAAGGTTGTTTTGAAGAATGAAACTATATATAATGTTTAAATTTCTTGCTAGTCAGAGAGTCTTTTAGAAATAATATAATTTACACACATGAATTTGCCCATACCAATAAATAAATTGAACATTTAATTACATATTTTCAATTCCCATCGCATAAAATCCTTTGAAGTAACTGCGAATAAATCAGTACAAACCGTGGATACTTAACGTATTGATAATTATAATTGGTATGACTACGGTCGGGTTCGTGTAATATATTTGTTACACATAATAGAAGGGATTGAGGGGTAGACGGGGCGACTAAGGTGATCAGCCCCACCGATGAATAAATCCGCAACACAATTAGAACGTTATTTCGACGTCTACTAGACTAGCATAATGGCTTTTCCCTCCAGCTTGTGAACAATGCCGAAAGATAAACCCTGTATACTTACCAAACGTCCCAAACCCACTTTACATAATATTTTATATGATACACAGTATTATACACTAACCTTTCGCTTCGATTTGAGGTTATCAGGGTCCAGTATTTTCACAAGGAACAAACAGATTAAAATATAGTGGAAGACGAAAATAATAACAGTAGAAACCATTATTTTATTTTAATGAGATTCAACGCTTAGATTATAATTTGCACACGTATAAAATTGTTTAATTTAAAAATCTATTTACAATAATTTCTAACTACTCCTATAATGTTGTTTTAGGACCCTCAATGTAATCCGAGAACCATGAGTATTTGAAATAAGTTCTGTTTTATGAAAAACTTATTTCTTTATATTGTAAGCATTAGAATATAAGAAGACGTTGTGACATATATTCAATTACAATAACACACAAAGATACTGTCGAACTAAAGAAGAACAACTCAACTTCATACTGCATGATCACCAAATTTATAATAATGAATAATCACCAAAATGCCTCTCAGATTTACTTGGAACGTGATTACAGAAATCACAAATAAATACTATATTATGTCATACAATAGCGGTATTTTTCAATAGCAAGACAGTAGTCATCCCAGATTAGGCTTACTTTTTACACTCAAACTTGTAAGTTAACCAAACTGGTTTAACATTTGCTTCATATAAACGGGGCTCATTAAATAAGCCTAATATGCACATGCCCTATGTGTATTTCAGACAAACTATAACTTTTTATTCAATAAGAACATATTAATCATTCAAAATTTAACGACATAATGTAACAAAACTTAGTAATATAATTTAGAATTTACTGTTGTGCTTGAAAATCTATAATTAAGGATATAATTGAGTAATTTAAGGTACTTATGTCGCTTTTACGATAATGATATACTGTTTTAATATTAAATACTTATTAACTATCACGTTTGAAAATGTGAAAACTTCATCAATAATAATGAATGAAAATGGATAATTGGATTTAATTTATTATCAGTATGGCTTACCTGCTATTGTACTTCTGTCCGGCTTCTTGACTAGTTCATACTTTGGTCTTCATTTACAAGCACAGGCAATATAAGCCCATGAAATAATATAATTTAGTGGCTTATATACAAACGCATAAACTAAATTAAATCTGTCACTAACAATATTTTTTGGCAATTGACATCCTATTTCGTCTATTAGATACAATCATATTATAAGTGGAAATGTGATAGATAGTCTCCAAACACTAAAAGCCACCAATAATTACAAATTGAATTTTATTGTAACGTTAATAAAGTACAGTGTATGTTGAAGTCCATTGTTTATTTCTTGGCAAAACGATGTTTTGTTGTGCTTTTCTTTAGGCCTGTTGCTTCACTATACTTAGTTGTATCCGAGATGAATTTAAGTAACACTTTGATTTGCCTTTTGTGTAGTTTAGTTTCTGTTTGCATACAAATAGGCTATCTACCACCTTAATCCTAACTCCATTCAACAAACACTTCACGAACAGATATGAACGTATAATGCGACCAAAATGATCGGTCAGTTACAAACTAGCACGGAAACCGTTAATGTACCACACTCATTTTGATAAGGTTATACTTTCACACATGTTAGGGTTGAATAGGGACTTTTATAATAATGATTGCTTTGATGTGAGGATATACACGAGGCGTAAAGTTGCTTGGTTATTTTCTACGTTGTTTACTCATGAGTGCTCGAACTCGTTTTAAGTTTGTGATTGTGATTTCATCGTTCGGCTGAAGCTGAAGCGCTCGTCGATAGGAGGTCGCTGCGGCTGTATACTTCCCATTTAGGTGTAGTATAGCACCAAGATTGGAATGGTACTCGGCATCCTGCAACCAAAACGACATTCTGTTCCAAGGCCTTTGAAATACGACGTTTAATTAACTACTAAACGAAATAGCGAGCAGTGAATCTCGAAGTGAATTATATTGTTGTTAATTATTTCATGCCTTTGTTAGTACTTTTATAAATATCTACCGAAAACTCTTTATAAAAATCAATCCTTGTAAAATTCTATTATATTATTATATCTATATTTATCGTTATCAACCTACTAGACGTCAACGTTTACTCATAGGTGACACACACCAACTTAAACATAGGTGCTTATACATTTTTGCGTAAATATTAAAAATGTAATTAAGTGTGCAGCGTTAAGATTAATATTATATATCTACTTTTGAAACAAAAATTAACATAGAGAATTCCGTTGATGAACTGTATAAAAAATTTAGTAGATAATAAAGATAGAACTTGAAGAAATAACAGTGTGCTAAAATGCGGTCAATAAACATCTACGTCGTTCGCGAATTATGGAATAACAAAGGTTGATTGTTATAGTGAGCAGTCTAGGCAAACCTTTAACAATTTAGAAATAGGTACATATTTTTCATGGTAAGTCGTCTGCGGCCAGTACAGCGGTGCGGTGGCAACACACCAAATAGACAAAAACGTACAAACAACGCGGAACACAGACCCCTGTGAATCATTTTTATTTATTCACCTGCAATTCGTAACCTTTCACATTCTTTTTTGTTTCTTATGCGCATTTGTATGAAGCAAACTTTGTATGCTAGCTTTATAGTACGAACGAAATTGTCATTTTTTTTTCAAAATAAAATCCCTTTGTGACTTCAAATAAAATATTTTAAAAATTACAGTAAATAAATGCACAATTGTATGAAGCAAACTTTGTATGCTAGCTTTATAGTACGAACGAAATTGTCATTTTTTTTTCAAAAAAGGTTCCTTTGAATAAAATATTTTAAAAATTACAGTGAATGTGGGTTTTGGTGTTAACCAATTTAAAGTAGTAACAAGTATACAACCCACTTTAGCTCACTATGTCTAAAAAATATTTTATAGAGATGTAATTATGATTTGATAATATGTGTGGTAAGTTTTTCTTGACACTTGGCACGATAGCGATGAGGCGACAACTGCTACAATGACAGTCAGATAGAACATTAAAGCTCGATAAGTATTTTCATCATCAGCAACCCATTAAGTCCCACTGCTGGGCTCGGGTCTTCTCTCCTCTATATAGAGAGCTGAGAGGGTTTAGGTCATAATCCACTCACACTGGCCTGTGTGTGTGCGTGCGGGTTGGTGGATCAGACATACTCATAGAATTTCTTCTAGAGTATGTGGGTTTCCTCACGATGTTTTCCTTCACCTTTAGCAGATGGTAAGTCACTTGACTAGTACATATAAATTCCACAAAGTGGAATCCACATTGGTGCTGCCGGTCGGGATCGAACTCGGACCGCGTGATGCACACCGGTCCCTTATCCATTCAGCCACCATCGCTTTCAAGTATTTTACAACTCCTCAAATACACCACCTTTATGTAACGTTCAGATAACCTAAAAGTATAATTATTTAATTTTAAAAACAAACATCAAACAAGCTACTACATAAACTTCATTATCGTTTTATCTTCACCTACAAAGAGTTAACGGAACGAAACTAACGTATCCAATTTCAGCAAAATTGTTAATACAAAGATCAAAACTGAATGTACAAAGAAAAGCGCCTACGGGTGAACCTTGATCTGACCACATCTCATAGTTGTTTAAGCCAACAGTCGGAATTGCCCACTTGTCTATTGAGCCTCTACACCCTTTGTTCAGCGAAACGTTTAGAATTAGTCAATGGTCACCGGTTCCAAAGGTTGAAATTGAGTAACAGTTTCAGGTTTACAATGACACAAAAAGAGGGATTTTCTACCTTTAGGAGCTCTAATTCGGTAGATCCATTTTGATCTCTATAGACTTCAGATATTAGGTTTATTATTCTATTCCACTTTGCCATGGTATTATATCTATTTAAAAAAATCATAGGTTTTCAATTTTTCCTGAGGCCACATTCGTCCCATATCGATCTACCAGTCTGCGTTACTTTGCTACTGAAAATCACGTTTTGAGTTCCTAACATCTCACAAAATAGACAATTATGTCAGATGTAGTTATTTTAAGGTCCAAATATTGATACATTTTGTCCATAAATTAAATTCCTCTAAATTAAGTCTCCTGAGACACATAATATAATCTAAATTACAGTCGAGTCATCTTTTATAAATAAAAAATAACACAGATATATCAAACAGTTTTCGCTGTATCATAATTGACTTAAATACATAAATACTTACGGTAAAACACATACAATGGGCATATGACTTGACCTTACTGTAAGTCTCAGGTGATTATAAGACCTAAATAAACATAAAAGTTTGTTCTACTTTGAACCTTGAAGCTATATTGTTATCATCCTACATTTTAAACATAGTATGAACACATGAGTAATGTTAATTTACATAGTCCTTTAAAAGCCTCCTACAGACAGAAATAATTTAAGTGCCTATTGTCAATTTCCAAGAATGGGTACGCAAAAGACCTGGTATTAAGATTTAGGAACGAGGCTCCGAAATGATAGTGTAATTTTCATATTTTGTTTTGTTATGGACAATTGGACATATGCTTTGATTGCTGGTTAAGTGGAGCCATTGTTTTGTCAAAGTCAATGTTGAAGTTAAAAAACCACGTAAACATGTCGAGGAAGTCAGTTCTGATTTGATAATTTTAATTGACACTTCAAGTCAGTTACATAACCGACAGACAAGACATTTTCCAGAACTGAATAAAATCACACCAACAAGCGACTCTTCTATTAAAAATATGAATATTTGCATACTTACATCAGGATTGAGCTGTACTGCGCGCGCATACCACCGCTCTGCGGAGCGGCAACGTCGCGCGTCCCGAAGCGCCCGTGCTGCTGAAGCCGCGCGCGCACTATCACTAGGTGAGAGTTGAGCTGCTGTTACTAGTTGTTCAGCTGACTCTCGAAGCCTCCGTTGTGATCTCAAGAACATACCTGGTAATCGAAATCGAATCTTATTCTATTTTATTATAGTGTCCTCTGTCATAACCCAGTGGTATTTTTTTTTATTGCATCGCGTAGCAGACGAGCATGCGGCCGACCTGATGGTAAGTGGTAACAGCCGTCCATGGAGATGCCTGTGTTCTTTTTTAGCTTTGGTTACCAAGAAAATACAACCAACCTGTTCCCTATCGATAAGAAAAAGTAAAATAGGGAGAAAAACTAGGGAGGAAAAAACTATTCAATTGTCTAAGTCTTAAAGATGTTGATTATAATTATATATATTGCTGCACAATTGTACTGTACTGAGAATAAAGAAAGCAACCTTCCGTTTATTTCATGAATATACCTCGTGTCCGCGAATGTAATTTATTACTACATTCTACAGGAGTGTAAAGACAAATAGTCCTTTCTCGGCTTTTTATTGTCCCGTGTTACCAAGAGAAAGTTTCATCGTCACCACGGAAAAAATATTACAAAAAGAAATCTTACCAAACTGATCTCTTACAGATGGATCATTTGGTGCTAATGTTAGGGCTTTTTTGAACCACATTTCTGCCTCCATACTTCTACTGGCCTGAAACAAAATATTCTATTAATGATACTGTCAACGTTAATACCTTTGCGGCAATGATTAGCTCGGGCAGCAATTTCGTGGCGTTATAAAAGTTATTCTTTAACAGAATAATAGATCAGTAAGTCGCGGCCCGAACTAAGGGAATAATAAAGTGATCGCACTAAAGTACGTCTTGGTAAAAATATTATTTTTTGACTTATATGTTGGTGTCATAGTACCAAGAGTCATATATTATGCACACCTATCTATAATACTAATGTTTGGTTGTAATTACTTGTATATGATATCAAGAGGTACTTAATAGACGATATATGTATTTCTTCTCAGTTTTTAGGGTTGCGTACCTTAATAGGAAAAAGCAGAACCCTTAATATCTATAAAGCGTGGAGGTATCAAGCTGAAATATCTTCAGTGCGTGAAGACGACTTGCTTTTGACCGGTTTTTCCTATTAGATGAAAATTATTTATAGAAACTTACATTTCTAGCAAGTATTTGAGCTAGAGTGACGTGCGTGCCAGCGTGATGCGGCGACGCAGCCAACGCTGACAGCAAACTATGTTCCGCCAGCGGCCATTGTTGTAATTGAACATATATTTCACTGACCATAGACAGGACGCTCTGCAATTATAAAGTAGAATTAGGGCCCGTTCCACCCCTGGCAGATACGCATATTTAAAAACTATATGAAAAATATGTCAGCATCTGTCTGCTAAATTTATCAGACACCAAATAATTGAAGACAAAAAGATAATATGTATGTTCTATTTACGCCTTGCATAAGTTTTGTGCTTTAATTTCAATAATGTCTGAACTGACTCAGTCGGCATAAAAAAATTTAACACACATTTTGTACAGTGTTATAGTTTCAGTGAAAGATACTACTTACAACTAATAATTAAATTATAAGTACAACAGAGTTTGTATTTTATATGTAGTTGATATTCGTGTGGGCGGTACCACACGATTTGGATTGTAGCCAGTTAAAACCGTATGGCAAAACCCATCGGCACGTGGCTATTTTATGAGATAACTATGTTGAACGTTGTTAAAATGCGACGTGCTTTACGTTAAAAAGTTCTCTTACATGTCGCGTCCAGCCGACAATCGGCGTGTTTGCGTCAGGCAGTATTTGTAGCGCTTCCTTATACGCTGAAAGCGCTTTATGCCAGTGGCCTCGTTGTGAATGTAGCGCTGCAAGTTGCACGAGAGCTGACACTCTTGCAGCGTCGTGTTCTCGTCGGTCTCGGACCCTCACACCTTCGGCTCGAGAGCCAGCACGAAGCGCACTCGCCGCTTCAGCTAGACGCCCATCAGCCATCAATGATGTTCCAAGGTTCACGTACGCCACTACAAATGTTCATTCAAATTAATATTGGCACTGAAACCGATAGTTTCAGAAAATATATAATTATTAGAATCTTTCTCATCCCAATTAATTTCATCACTGCGAATACCTATCGCAACTTACCCGCCAAATGAACAATATAGCTATATAACACAGCCAACCGCACAACTAGTTCATTTCGCACAATTTCAGAACAGAAAACAACTTGACTATGAAGTTCTAAAGCGGTTGAAATATTTAAAATATGTATTTAAACTGTCCGGTGTTTACAAGTTCTGTTGTTAAAATGCTTTGTTCAAAGTTTTTGTTGTATACCTACGTACTACTTCACAATGAAAATTTTATAAACCCTTTAATTTACGAAACAATAAGCAGAATTAGAACAGAATAAAGAGTCGACCGACCCTCCACAAAATAATTTGATTGGACAATCAAATTATTAGTAAGAGCTATGAAGAAATACCAGCGAAGCTTTGTTTTTAATAATTAATTTATCTCAAGTACTTACGAGCCATTGAAGGTCTGAAGTAAATTGCTCTCTCGAAACTTTTGATAGCATCGCTGTAGCGTCTTTGGTTTTGTAGCAATATTCCCCTGAAACAAAGATATATACATAATATTACAAGATTATGAATTCAAATTAGTTTCCAAATTTCTGTATTCAATTTTCATCAAACAATCATTTGATTGCTAATTATTATTGTGTCAAGGATTGTATGTAACGACTGCGCGAATTAATACCGAAATCTATTCTCGTAAAGTAGTTTAAACATAAAATATCTTATGTTGATATTAGCTGAGATAAACAGGACTACTTTTTCCATTTCAATGAACTTATTTTATTTTTTGTAATATGCAGTTTTAAATGATTAACCACTAGTTTCTTCTTTGCCAATTCTAGTCAAATGGAAAGGTATGGTTTACTAATAAACTTTAAGATCTCTTTTATATCATAAACTAACAAGACACGTGACTTGTGAGACATAATGTAAATAATAACATTGACACAACCTACTGATCCATGAAATCTAATTTCCTAAATATTTCCTTCAAATGCCAAGGATATACCAAGCAAAAAGAGTAGATATTCCTGGAACGTATTAAAGGTAACTCACTTCACATTGAAACGTTTATTTATAGATTACCTTCTAGGAACCGTTTAAAGAAGTAGGCTCACAATATGTATTGTCAATAGCAGTCGGCACTACGTATCTAGCGAGCGAGCTTATAAAGAACACTGACTATTTGTCGTAGGTATATCCGTTTTATTCATTCTATTCATCTTTCACAGCCACATCAGAGTCATCTTTTGTGACGTATTCATATGACGTGTGAAATATTGAGCCTGTCGACGTGCACTCCAAAGTTGCGAGGCTTTGATATTTCCATGTTAGGATGATAACAGACTAGCGGAACGACTGTTTTGAAGATAGTTGCTACATGTTTTCAGTGTAACAATATACGTAATTGTATAATTTTGTTATTTCGCGTAAATATGTACAATTATAAGAAACAATCTAATTATAACATCACAATTTTTGATTTGGTAATAACCAATTATGCTGAGGTACTACTGAATGCTCCGCAGGAGGAGTTAGGAATTAATTGCAGGATTATGGAGCAGGACAAAAGATTTTAGGAATAATGTAATGTCAATACCCCATTTCAACCCGTGGGTGTCGTAAAAGGCGACTAAGGGAAACTTTAACTTTAAGAACTTTAACGTTTACTTTTTTCGGTTCCAAGGTGTGGGGATAAACTCCCTGCCGATGGCGAGCGGTGCGATGGTAGAAGGTGGCCGCGGGCATCATCTCAAACAGTTCTTCAGAGCACAACCCATTATACAGGCGGTAGAACATACATAGGGAGGCAAAGTCTCTCCTTGCACTTAATGGTTCGATACCGCCTGTTAGTATAGGATCGTCCACGATTCTCATAGGCTACGGTAACCGCTTACCATCAGGCGGACCGTACGTCTGTTTGCCACCGTCGTGGTATAAAAAAAAAAGTAGGTAAACAAGAGTACTTCGAGAAAAGGAATATTCGAAACAAAACCCTATACCAACCCTTTACATTTTGTATGACCAGCATGGTATAGTAGGTTAAATTCCCTCCACAGTGTTTAGAAGAGACTCGTGCCCAGCAATAATGATGATGATATGAACAAACATTGACAATAATAATTATGTTATGATGAACATAGACGACATCATTTGTTTATTAAAGACTCGCATGTCTGTAAACGGCCTATACACAAAGTTTCCTAGTTTCAAATTTGGTGCTAATTAATGATGAACGTTTTGCTGCTTCCAAATTCATAGCTCATCAAACGTCCTTTCACAGTGTGACGCAAATCTCATGCCTGTTTGGATTGCGTACGTACTACGTATTCGGATTATACTCATGATGACGTAGCATGTAATGAATAGAGAAACATGGCCGAAAACGATTTCCTAGTTATTAGCAATCCAATTAGGCACTACAATATTATTCTATGAAGATTATGTTATTAACGAACGTAGCTTCAAAGCCAGGTAATGTAAAGGTTTGTAGTATAAAATCGTACATTAATGTACTTTTTTAGGGTTCCGTACCTTAAAAGGAAAAACCGGGACCCTTGTAGGATCACAGACAGACAAAAGAAAATCATATTTGTACGGAACCCTCGGTGTGCGAGTTCGACTCGAACTTGGCCGGTTTTGTTTTTGTAAAGACAAAACAGGCACTAGGTTACATACATTAACGAGCATAAAGTAAACCAAGACTCGAAACAAATAATCAAATCACACAAATATTTGTCTCGTGTGGGAGTCGAACCCACGTCACTCAGCTCAGCGATCTGATAGTAACCACGACCGACAATCAGTTATTATTATGATAATTACAATAAGCATTCGACGTAGCAAGATCAAAAGTCTTCAATATATTTAACGGCGCAGAATTGTTTAAATGAGGCAAGCTTTGATCCCACTCCAATATTCACTATCCACTTTATTTCCTCACACTTTAGAGCCTCGGGATGCTGTTTACTGTGCGGTTTCAAGCAAACATCCTCCTACGTCCTTACAATTAGCATGCAGAATGAGCTGCTTAGCGTGATTGTCCCAAGAGACAATAAATAATGTTATTCGAGAAAGATATTTATTCGTTTTAATATTATTGCCTATGTGTGAGTAATGACTCGTATATTTTACGGTCATTACCGACTTATCGTCAACCGAGCCGTATTGTTATGGTCGTTCACCGTCAATATTTTAATTTTTTTTTATCCTAAATATTTATTTCCAAATTATGGACTTCAATTTCTGAGATTTGAAACTACATGTTTAAACTTATTTTTCCTATATTTTTGAAGGGATTTGACTGACAGCTATTGCGTGTATTCCTTTTAATCTTATATTGAAATGTGTTTCTGTTATGGAGATTCATCCACAGATTGTATAAGAAAATAAAATTGTTGTTTTTTCTACTTTCCTTGCAATTTCTTTATATATTTTTAACACCTTTTAAACCACCTGTTAACTACTACAAATATTTAAAAAGTTCTAGTACCTCTAACAATGTCAATTCATTTTTGTATAATATAAATAAATAGGAGATAGATGCACCTAATATCTCACATCTCTGCTTCAACCAAAGGTTGACTGGTAAACATTTAGTTAATCTATACATAATTGTAAAGGTTGTGGGTGGCCGTTGGATGCGGGCGGCACAAAATCGGTCGCTGTGGCGGAAATTAGGTGAGGCCTATGTTCAACAGTGGACGTCATTGGGCTGATATGATACATAATTGTTGTTTTTGAAATTTTAATAAATAAATATTCAATTTAGAACATCTAATAATAACCATTTGCAATACATAGATTGTACATTCAGTCACATAACGTAACACGGCGCTTCTTTGACACGCTGCCCACAAGAGTGGTTTACGATCAAACAATTGGAAGGCATTATTACACGAGCACAATGCAAAATGTCAGCGTTAATGAAACATCACCTGATATAACTGTACAGCGTTATAAAAGCTGTATAGATAGATGCGGCAGTGCAATATTGTCCGCATGAATAATGCAGACCCACAACGATGCTTGCTTCTACGTAGGACCAACGTACACTAATGAGAACCATCCAGCCGTTCGGGCTATTATACCTCCTCTTCTCGAGCAATAATTTGTTACTAATTCCCTTCTAATTATTGTAACGTTGGTATTGTGAGTAGAATTGCTTTTGTTCGGGTGCAGCTTTACCAAAACTCGCCAATGTTGACATTCACAACGTTCTGGGACAACTTTAGGAGCGTAATTTATTCGCGAGAGGCATGCACGAAAGTATGTAGCCTATTAAATATGTGGAAGCGAATGATGTGATTATCTTGGAACGTACTCCAAAGTTTGTGAGGAATGTCTAATAAGCTTAAGTCGAGTTCTATTATTAGAATTCAAAAGCTCTAGGTATAATATAAGCTTTCTTGTTATAATATTATTCTAAAAAGCAAGAGTTCTAATTCAGTAAGTATTATGTGGAACTTCTAATTAGTTTTAGAAAATACTCGTCTTTTGTCTTTTTGTGGCAGTTCTAGGTTTATTTAACCCGCTACCAACCTATTTTTTTTTATAAATTATTGCTTTTAATATGTATGTTATATAAGTATAACTACTTTCTGTAATAAATAATAACATTAAGTTAATTGAGATATCCCACTTAACAATTTTTTTTTCATTTTTTTTTCAGTCAGCTTGTGACCACAGCCGGTGTAAGGTGGTCGAAACGTCAAGCATCATAAGGTATGTAAATACATAAAACATAAGAGCGCGAATTCCAGTTTAAAATTAAAAAAAAAATATCATGCAACGCGAAAGTTTAAAAGTACCTAAATATTATTTTAACTAAATGGTTCACACTGTAGCTACTGATATAAATTAGTAAGCTATCACACTTTTTGTTAGTATCTAGGGATTTACTGCGACTTTTAACTTTTCTTTACACTATTTTTGTTCCTTACATTTTCATCGTAGAAAAGATAACACGTTTGATAAAATGGAATTCGTTGTATGATTTAAGATATTCGATGAATTATATTTTTCAATTTTTTTTAGCTTTTGATTATGGACAAAGCTGAAAAAATTCTATTGTAAAGCAAAATTCTAGACATTTTTATCAAGATGGCAAGTTCATTATGCGTATGTTAATAAAACTTATTACTTGAAACCTAACTTAGTTCAGAAAAGATGAATGACGTCATCAACAACTACCTGTAGATTTTTATAGACGCACTTTTTAGGAGTAGGTAGAAGCTGTCGCTATGCTAGATAACGTATACATATACATACATAATATATATCACAGGTGTATCAAACTAATAAATTAAGTGTTACTATAGAAATATTCAAAACTAAGTAACTTAAAAAAACACTATAAAATTTAAATCCCGTTTCATGTAGGATATAAATTTAAATAATCGTAATATACTATCACAAAATGCCACCAAAATTCACACGCAAAGATATATTCCCAGCAAACATAAAACCGTGTTTTGTCCAAGCTTCAACAAGCTAAAACACCGTAGGGGGTGTCATAAATTTTATCAGTATTAAAATATCGCTATTTACGTACAAAATGTCAATGTCCTTTGGAAAATATTGTGCAGTATTAAAATAGGCCTGAATTTAAACGTTTTACTGTGACACGTGTTGCAGTCAGTCGGCTTTTTACACAACTGTGATGAAAAGAAGTTTTTTCTTTGCCTCCCCTTGCATAACAAAATGCCGCGAGCTGTCGCGACAAGCCAACTGCACAACGTTCGATTAATACGCCTTTTTACTTCTTTCTAAACTTCAAAAGAGCAGCATCAAAAAGGCAAAGTTTTATTTTATTAAACGTGTTGGTTCATCTTGTTATAACGTGCAAGTTCTTGTCAGTTGAATCAATTCGTGAGAAATATGTTTATGTGACGTGCAGATCGGTGGTCTGAGTCTGGGGTTATTTTAATTTCATTGATTGTTTTTGTATGAAGCCCAAGCCATGAACATAAATATTAAATATTGTAAATTAAGTTAATGATACGTTCAATTGAAGCGTCTTCGGGTAAGCCTATAATTAACCTGGAATTCTGAATTCTGTGTGTCTATGTATAAACGTTCAAATTTGTCTTACCACAAGCCATTTACAAATCAATTCGTTTAAAATAACAATTTTCTAACTATTAACATCATAGGTAGAAAATTGTTTAACCTAGATTATAGCCATTACTGATAGGGGAAGGCATAATAACAGTTGCTTTTACCAAAGTTAGTTGAAAATTACCAATTAGAATAAACGTAGCGCAACATTAAATTAACGTTAAAAGCTATTTCATGTTTCTATAATTTGTGGTTATTACTTAACATTAATAAACTGTTCTTTTTTCAGTTATTGTCAATGTCTGATATACATCACATTAAAATTAATTACAATGACAACACTGTATAAGCATGCTTTGATGAATTAAATGTGAAAAATTCCATTAGCGTTTTAACAACAATGGCTAGCAATATTATAGTGTGGTCTTCTTGTTATCGTGTGGGCTTGAGTCCCTAGTGTTGGAATTTATCAAGTCGCCTAGAAGGCTTCCAAATTGACTTAACGGCTACCACATTAAGTGATAACCGGGACCAACGGCTTTACGTACCTTCTGAAGCACGGAGACTCTCGAGAATGAAATTGCCACAAACGGTCACCCATCATGGACAGACCTTGCCGGGTATTGCTTAACCTCGATGTTCGTAACGAACATCTCAGTACCACAATGCTACAAGCGCCTCGTGGTAGTAGTGATAGTGTGGTTATGTTTATTGAACACTAATTTAAATTTCAAAATATTATTCAGATTGTGTGATAATGCAGACACTGTCTTATATTTTTACCCGACTGTCAGGACGGGTATTGTTTTTCGCGCGTATCTTGTATGTTTGTAAATTTCTTCATTCCCATGAATCTTCTTAATGGCTAGATGGATTTTGACAAATTAGGGTATCGTTAGATTCATTTAAAAAACTCAAGTGTCCTTAGATAGGTTTTAAGAATAAAAAGACTTAAACGGCGGGCTTTTGACGCCAAATTGTAAGAAGTTCAATTTTTACTTTTAACCAATCCCATCTACTTAGTTGGGTATCAAAATAAAGAGAATCAAAAGGAGATTACATATATTCAAAAAGAGATTATACATAATTGAATGGTTCCAATTTGTAAGTAGTTCTATTATTTTTTTTAACCAAACCTATCGAGTAGAGTATCAAAATAAAGGGAATCAAATGGATATTACAAATATATACATGTTATGTATTTAAATTTAATCAGGTATAATAATATTACAATAATTTTACGGTCTTTTTATTTAGTGCGTTACTCTCTGTTGATTTTTAGGCAGTCGGGTTATTATTTTTTTTAAATTATATTTACTTGTTCTATAATAACTACATACACGCACAATGCGTCTCGCTTCCCTGACTGGGTAGGTAGAAATATATTTAATAAAATACGTAAAATCGGTTTAAGCTTCGCCTGACGGACTACAGGGTGGTTATGAGTCTTACACGGTTGTTTCACGATAACTAAGGTTCGGTATCTCAAAAGGAAAAAATGGATCCCTTATAGTTATTCTTTAATTCGGGGTGGAGCCAAATCTATATAATAAAAATCAATTGCTGTTCGTTAGTCTCGCTAAAACTCAAGAACGGCTGAACGTATTTATCTTATCTTGGTCTTGAAATGTTCGTGGAGGTCTAGGGAAGGTTTAAAAGGTGAGAAAAATTCGAATAATTGCCGGGAAAACCCTAAAAACAGCCCTTTTCTTTTTCCCATATAAACGTTTTCTAAATAAAATGTGAAGCAGTACGAAGTCTGCCGGGTCAGCTAGTTTAAAATAAAAACAATGATCATAAAAATCGGTCCAGCCGCTCTATTTGGTTTTATATAATTTCGAAAAAATAATTACACACAATTACAGCTTATGATCAATTTAAGAAGTAGGGTTTGCAGGTGTTTTCAATATTTATAAGCTCATCCTATCCATAACGTTACTAATGAGTCTAAAGACATAAAAAAATATTCGTTTTACAACTTTAATTGCTCTTAGATAAATTAAACTTCTGAATTAGTATATGAGATGTTTCGCCTTACGTTTTTCCTCAACCAAACACGTGCAACGATCTTCTTGTCAAAATTAATAGTGTGGTTTCCCATTGGCTTCCTCATTTCACACACAATCCATACAAATGTGTAGACTTTCTCACCGTATTTTCCTTGAAGAATATGTCAAAGGTCAACTATTATGAACGAAAGAAGTGACGAAAGATACTCTTTAATACTGAACGTGTGTACAATGTAGTAGGCTAAATTCCCTCCACATTCTTTGGAGGAGACCCGTGTCCAGCAGTGGGAAGTTTAAAGGTTGAAATGAAGGTTACATGTATATGTATAATGAAGCTTTTGAAAACTATATTATCAATTTTCCTATGAAAAACCGGTTCAAAGAAACACCCTGGTTTCAACAGGTTGCGCAACATACATGTAAATGTTCGTTTGTTATACTTGTTTGTTTGCAAGTTAAACGATTTACCATCGGCTAATGGTGAAGGAAAAACATTGAGGAACCCTTAAACCCTTGGGAAAATTCAAGGGTTTTGATTCACGAACCTATACATATAGAGCGAATAGAGGTTGGCAGTGTTTAACCATTTCTACTGTCTTGACCGACGAAACGAGTCTGCCTTCAAAGAGACTGCATTCGACGCATATCTTTCACCGTGCACATCTACATTCTAATCTCAAGATTATTTAAAAATTCAACTTTAAAGCATAAAAATGTACCTAAAATAATAATACACGCGTTTTGATGACGATGACCGCATAACATATATTCATCTTTAGATTTTATAATTATATTAAAGCTTGAATCTATCTTCAAATACACTTAAAACGGCCGTATAAGGGTGTCTGTATACTCGCAAAGCTGTAAACAAACGATTTGTAAGCGTTAAGCATGACGGTCGCGGACGCAGTCACACGGGGTTTTAGGTGCGATAAATTAAATTCAGATACGCTTTGTTAATGCTAACGTTGCATAAATTATGATGACGGAATGTTTGTTTAATTTGGCACGTTTGAGCAACGACGCAAACGTTGCTTGGATAAATTGTAAGTAATTTATGCAGCGAATACTCACGAAACAGGTCGGATGGCCGGGTCGGGTGCGTCGCACTACCGCGCGGTCACGCGATCCCAACATTCCGCGATTTAACCGAGGTGACAAATTGTGAATTGAATTAATGTTTACTGGCGCGCTTAAATTATAACTAACGCATTATAACACTATCTTTATTGTCCGTATAATTTACTGTTGGAATTCTCAATGTTGTAACACTAAGTAATAAATTTCGCTTGTGATTTATTTGATTAAGTAATTTGTCTGTTTCTGTTAAGTTGGTTTGAACCAAAATTCCAGTTTACCGAGTGTTGATTGTGGTTGTATAAATACAGCAGACTCAGTTTCAGTTTATTATAATTTCTGCTTAATCATAGAATAACATCTATTCCTTAGATTTTAAATTAATGTTAAACACACTTCGGTAGCTGAAAATTTGTTAATAGACGCTGAAATAATAGAAGCTACGTCAACATCTTGTCCTTTCCTTTTAACCTCGATAGACATTTTGAATACACTTTGCTTCTTCAAAGCTCCTTTTACTGTAATCTCTTGTATTTGAGATCTGAGATAAGGTTTTCACAAAGTTGGTATTTACATCAAATGGACAACATAGCTTAGATTACCTATGTTACGTGTTTATAAGAAAATATAGAAAAGTCCGGATTATTTGTAAAGAGTCAAAATCTTTACTAATATTATAAAGCTGAAGAGTTTGTTTGGCTGAACGTAATTTTAATCTCATGAACTTCCAAAAGATTTCATATGTAAAAACTTTTAGTACCTAATTTTTTTGTTATTTCTTTCTGTACAGTCGTCGCCGTCAATAAACTTTGTAGGGTTTATCTTTGTAATAACAATTATTGTTGAAAGCTTTCTAATTATAAAATATAATTAAGATAAGTACGAGTACTTTAGTTATTTTTTGTTATTGTTTAGAGTCTTTCTCAGAATTACACTTAGACTTAATTCTTCTGTTGATCCTTACTACATCCAGGAAGTTTATTTCTTATTAATTAGTGAGATGGAACCGCAAGACAGTATCAGTAATGGCATTACCAATTGAGGTGGCATTTTTCTCTTTCAAAAATATAAAACAATGTCTTCGTATCTTATTAAAAAGTATAATGATATGACAAAAATCACGCGATGTGCATTTTGATTCGTGTTATAACTAAAAAGAGGAGAGCATTATTCATAATATTGTATTTTCTATTCATTCCACTATAAAAACCCTTTCAGATATAACTTTCTAAGTGGCTCTCGAGACTTTTGCTAGTAGAGAGATTGAAGCACTGGAATGACAGGGTTTTATTATGATGAAAAATATACCTACGGAAATAAATTCAGAGGGTACTATGTAATGAAATAAAAATATTATTATTATAAAAATACACAGTTTTCCCGGCGCTTACAGCGACCTCGTAGAATTTTAATTTGCGTTGCTTATTATATTTTATTAGGTGGCACAAAAAGGTCTTTAATTAATTAGATATGTGAAAGTGGAGCTTTCTCGGCTACCTTAATTTATTTACAGAAGAAAATATATTATACCTACTTTCGTAGAATAATAATATTATTCTACTCGACTGTAGTTTCTACACTACTGTGTAAAATTGAAACAGTATAGGGACACAGTGAGTCAGCAAATAATTATGTAAGTAACTAGACTATGAAGTACCTATCCGTTTATCGTACATTGTATTGAAACGAAAAATAACAGTAATCTGTCTCAATTCATTCAACTTAAGATTCTTTAAGTAAGTTTAGGATAACCAGAGTGAACCAGAGAAATACTTACAATTTCGCTATTTCTAATAAAATTCTGATATTGAATCCAAAGACCATTTTTAAATATTGTAACATTTAATATCGTCATCGAAATCGGAAAACCCAATGTCGAAAATGCGAGTAGGCACTAACGTTCGCCCTGTTCATCAATATTGAAACAAACTTTACGACAAGAAGTACATCAAGTAGCTGTTAGCGTGTTTCTAATGTTTGCTGGTGGTGGTATCTTCAGAAAATTCCAGAACAAAACGAATTCAAAACATTGAACCTAGCATTTTACAATAAACTTTAAAGTTTCAGTTTAAAAGGGTGTGATAATAGCATTATCGTGAATCATCAACTGCCTATGCAAATTTTGTTTGACGAGTCTACGCAGTTATATAATGTATGTACCTACAAATATAATTCAACTTGTAACAACGACTACAATACTTACGTCCGTTTTCATGCCGTTTTTGTTGAAACCATATTACCACCTACTAGGAATTTAAAATTAGAACGCGTTTATAATCGCTTTTGCTACCATAATAGTACAGGACCACTGCTGCACTGGTCCAAATTTTTTTTTGATTACTATTTTGTTTTTAATTGAACAGTCATATTGTCCTACAAATTGCGTGGTACGTTATCCCGGTATTTCCTTCCCGGTCCGGTATACCCTTGCCACGTCTGTTAGCTGCCACAATCAAACTTTTGGAATACGAAATTATTTGGCGTCTCATCGAAATGAAGCTACTCAAGAAAAATTAGCTTGGTATTAATAAAAAAAAAATTAACGAGGGATCCCGGCCTATAATAATTATGTAGATGACCTAAATATCAATTTTATTAATGACGGAACTAAGTGTATCTTGTAGATCTTTTAAGAACCTATCAATCAAAAACTAAAAAAGTATTAAATCAAAATTAAAGATAGATATTTAATACATTGCCTTTTCTTATGTTAGTGCAGCAATTACAATTTTATTAACATAATGCAACACAATTTCTGTCATGCCAATTCAAATTTATTCTAATTTCCACAAAATTAAGTTGAAGTAGAAAAAGCAGGGAACATTTACTGTACAATTACTCGTCGCCAGTGTTAGTTGGTTCCGTATAAATTGCATTTGCATGTATACGCGTCCAGATCTAGACCAAATCGTTTCACAAACAAGTATGCAAATAGCAAGCAAGCGTTGTCGCGAGTCTAGATGCCGGGAATGTTAAATATGTGTGTGTGAGCAAACACCAGTTTAATCTACGCCTTATCGCCATTGGGACCGTGTAGTCTCGCCCCGCTTCGCCTATACACTGATATGCTGCAGGGTTGTTGAATACCCCCGACGTCAACATTTTTTATTGCGAATGCATGGAAATTGCAATCGTTGCATCTGTTATTTATAATGATTTGGCTGGCTTTCTTTTTCTTTGCGTGTTGTTTGTTGCGGTGAATATGTTAACAGATTGGTTTATACATATTTTAACGTATGTAAATAATTTACTAGTACCTCCGTGTAGTGATGGATTAAGTATACATAATATCACTACCCCATCTCAACCTATGGGTGTCGTAAAAGGCGACTAGAGGAGTAAATAAGGTTACTCTCTTAGTCGCCTTTTACGACACCCATGGGTATATTTTGTTATATTTCGTCAATTAATATTTTAAACATAATCAATAATGTGGCAATCAAGGGTAAAATCATAGAGTAAGTAATCTACCTATTAATAATTACATAAAAATAAATTAAGCATGCAGAACGTAAGTACATCCCTAGCGATAGGTAATTTCAGTGGCCGCCAGGTATGTGCCATCCATGTGATTGGTCCATCGGTCTGCTATTGATGTGTGTATGTGTATATTAGCAGAATCGACGACCTGGACAACGTGATAAATTTCAAACCCAATTAATAAGAACATTACACCTTTCTGTTCCTAAATGGGTTAGCCAATAATCTTGTTTTGGACCGATTATTCTAGTTAGAGAGTCTGACATGACTGTTTCTCAGATTTCACATAAAAGTAATGAAAAGTGAGGTTAGCTCATTAAATAAAAATATATCACACAGATATTAGTGAATTTCGCCAACCCTGGTTTGCAATGCAACTTGTGTAGTGTAATGTCCATCACTACTGCAAATACTGTCAAGTGATTTGGGATTCATTGCTACCAATTCCTTTTTGTACCTACTTACAATATTGCGAACTCAACTTTATGTTCTATATGTGTTTATGGAACCTACAAGGTGTAATAACCATGTTAGTACAAAGTCAAAGTCAAATCTTTTTATTTCATTTGGATCACATACATGATACTTAGGAACGTCATACAAAGCCAGAAAAGGTGTCAGTAAATTTGCGTACGGCCAGTTCACTGACAAGGTTGAGCTCTGAGAAGAACTTGGCAAGAAACTCAGGCCACTCTTTTCAATCGCCATAGTTGTTACAATTTTAATTGGTTACAGTTTGAAATATCACAGAAATTACAGAACCAAAACACCATACTAAATCAAATTCAATAAAATTTGAATATGAGAAAATAATAATAGTAATAATGAGCAATCAAAGTTTAATTTGTTTTCGTCATGAAGTATGGTATGTGGGATCATCACTTCAAATATTTTAGTTCATCATTTCAACCCATAAACGTCCCACTGCTAGACACGGGTCTTCCTCCAAAGAATGTGCCTACTATACCACGCTGGCCAGACGGGTTGGTATAGGGTTTGTATCGATTTTTCCTTTTCTCGCAGTGCTCTTGTCTGCATAAGGTTAGCTCCCTTAGTCGCCTTTTACGACACCCACGAGTTATATTTAGTTATATTTCTTCAATTAATATTTTAAACATAATCAATAATGTGGCAATCAAAGGTAAAAAGATAGAGTAAGTAATCTACCTTTAACTACGTATACTGATAATTACATAAAAATAAATTAAGCATGCAGAACGCAAGTACATCCCTAGCGTTAGGTAATTTCAGTGGCCGCCAGGTATGTGCCCAAATGATTTCTCGCTACCGGAATTGGTGTAATCTAATCTTTGTGCCAAATCGCAGCGTCCATTATATCTCACTTCCAGTAATAATTCACCACTAAGATGACGCTTACGTTTCAAGTTCTCCCCACTTCCCTCCTGCTTGAAATAATTATTTTATAAAGAACATTCATTGTGAATTTCATTGTTTCCCCGGTAATGAGGGATTCTATTCTTATGTTTCTGTAAAAGAGTCGACTAAGGGTGACTAACGAGTTAGTTGACGGAGCTGCGGATAGCAACCTGTCAGCTGAACATTATTACAATTTTTCCACGATTTCACCCTTCGGATTATTCAAGAATTTGAATAAAAACTTTTATAAAATTTCTGCTATTTTACAATCTACTTAAACAATATTTTTAATGGACTCGAAATGTTTCCATTTCAATGGTGTTATTATATTTGTATTCTTATTTTATTTGTTTTCAAAGTCTGTATTTTTTTCATCGAAAGATTAGGTGGGTACTTTAATTTGATAAAAACTATATCAGTAAATTTAAACAGAATAATGGATAGGTAAATAAAGAATAATAATATATGTGTATCATGGATCGATTATTCTAATACCTAGTTCTTAATTTGAATTTAACCATAAAACCCGCTATAATTTTACCACATAAAACTGCATCGCACTTAACACAGAGATATTTTTATATTATGTTCAACATTACCAACAGACATTCATACAATCAAATAACCAATTGAGTTACACAGGTATATTTTCCTCATCTTTATTTTCGTTACTAAGCGACTCTTTTATTTATACAGGCTTCTAATACAGCATTTGTACATCAGATCTGCTTTCGATTACAACAAGAGCGTGGAACAATATTAAAGATGTTATCAGGCACGCGCGTAATATCATATGACCTTAATAGAATAAGGAGATGTGCGATGTTCGCCCATTCAGCTTACGCCTGAACGCATGCTCGGCTATCATCACGTACAGATAGCTACTTAAACATGGTGACACACTGCTTGAAGGATTATCCTACTCGACTGTGGATTGTTTTCATCAAAATAAAATTACATAATATACCTATTGTCATTAGTAACAGTCGAGAGCAAAATAATATAATAAAATAAAAAGTCGATTTATCTCTCCTAGTTTTTTAGAGATTTGTTATGTCTGTGTGATCTACAAGAACTTTCATTAGAATAAGGATCATCATTAAGCTGGTTAATGTAGAATGGTCTTAACATCATGTTCATGACGCATTTAAATTCGTAAAATGAGTTTCGCATGATCTTTTTATACTTAAAATTCTAATTCAAAACATTGACATACAAATTCTAAGTAGAAATTATGCGATTGGATGTGAGTGCGGAAATAGACTCAGACCGTATAAGTTAGTGACTTGTCAGTAGTTGGAGGGGCCAACTTGCAGCTGAACGCGTCAAACCACAAATAACAAAGCCACGGATTTAAGTTGGAATCTAATTCACTCTACCTTTACACTTTCAAGTTCGATATCAGATTAAAAGATTCAATTAGATTAGGAAACCCGGCAAGATCAAGTGTTATTTTATAACGACTTAAATATAAACACAAAATTAATCGTCATTCACCTTTAACACAAGGTACTTGAGTCTACAATATTAAAATATGCGAGTATAGCGACAAACTTAGTTAAATACTCGTAATTTAGCTTAGCTTGTCGTAATATCCGTTTATGTGTCCCAGAGCCATTACAGGAACATATTAACAGGGTTTTATTCAAACAAGCTAAGAAGCTGACGTACCAAAATGGAAAGCTAAACAATACCTATTATCTTCATAGGGGCCGAGATTGAATCGATCCTGCTCATAAATAGGACGGTTTATGGCCTGTATGTACATTGTATATTATAAAGCAGGGAGTTCAAGATAAACCTCTTACAGCCTTTAACATCTTTTGTAAGTTCTTCCACGCACAAACAAAACTTGCGCTGAATTAAATTTCAATTTGTAGATTAAAACAAAACAAATTCAAATGAATTTCTAAGAAAACGGCTAAACTGCCTTCAGATTAACTTGAAATCTTTATTAAATAGAAAATTTAACATAAATTGATTGAAAGACCAGCTTAGGATAAAACGCTCGCCGCAAAAGATCTTATCAAACCAAGTGTATAGTGACTGAGCCAATCCTTTTGACCTCTTCCAGTAATTATATTATGATCGTGTGGCTTGACGTTAATTTGTGAAACTGCTCGGAAACCCAACGCTTAGGTAGCAGGACAGAGAGTACGGTACCCGATTAATTCAAGAAGTGGAATCCTCGGTGAATTAATGGGACGGGCCGTCGTTCTACGCCTATTGATCGAGTACCACCTATTTAGAGAGGGACTGGCAGACGTTGTGGGTGGCTGTCTCCTATAGGCTTTGTGACAATGTCACCTTAATATCAACATTCATTAGCATATACGTATTAATCAATTTTATTAAGTCTTCTCACCTGTTCTCCCTCATAAGTAATGGTGTGATTTATAATCGTCTTACTACGTTGTTTATTGAATATATTTTCGCTTTACATTTTTTTGTAAATTCCTTTTGTACATTAAACAAAAGAATACTGATTATATAATTCAATATAAATGATCCTGACAGCCCTATTGCGGTATTCTGTGCCATCCGAAAAAAAAGTTCCATTATTGGTTTTTCCCGAAAACTTCAAACAAGGGCAGTTTTCAGAAACACGAGGAAGCAAATGCGGTGTGGCCTGCCATTTATTATATTTTATAATATTTTCTTTTCCCGATGTCCTTAATAGGGATCGGACCTTTTGCCTTTTTAGGCCCTTGGGAGAGACATGGCGAATATTATTTCACCCTCCGCTAAGGGTACTCTCAGATCTTTTGAATGTATTATTAAACTTTTGTTGTTATCGAGATTAGAATAATATGGGCCTCACATCAAATCTGTGTCTCTTTTGTTATTTCTTTTATATTCATCTGTATTTTTGCGTAGAGGGATATTATTTTATGGTAAGAGGCAATTTTGTAGTCAATTTTAGGACTTGAGCCCATCACCGGCTTGTCCTTATTTCATATTTTAAGAAATCAACGTTGTTAGAATAAAACCCATATATTAGTTTTGATGCCGCTATGTCTTATTTTCTAAATGTAACGATTATCTTTTGTACTTATGTTATGACAAATAAATTGATTCTTATTATTTATAAGATTTTTACTCCTAAGGCAAAAAGTATTGTCGTAAAAATTAAACACCTTTCATATCAAAACAAGGTAAAAACAATTACTCACAGATTATAATGCACGTCAGCCATATTTGGCCGGTACTTTAGCGCCCTCTCGAAGGCAACTTCCGCTTCCGCAGTCCGCCCCTGTGCGGTCAGCACACTGCCCAAGTTGCCGTATGCTGAAAAGAAACTTTCTGTTAATTATTTGATCATAAAATCATGATATGGATGAAACAATAATATAGAATACTACCCGTGGTTTCATTCACATTTTTTATAGATTTATAAAAATTAAATCACCCCCGACAAAAGCTGAGGACCTTGAAATGGATGCGCCAATTTTAATAAAACATGTACAACAACCATAACGATTATGTCAATATCAGTCCATTCGTTTCAGAGTTACGATGGCACAGACAGATACATTGAGACAGAGATACACAGACAGCCTTAACCTATTTCCCTCATTCTAAGTAATGGACATTATAAGGGTACTTCGCCGTTTGACACGACAAGTTATTGGCACCACGGTGTCAATTGTACAAGGACGTTTTTTGAATTGGCCGTTTGGGACCATGGTGTCAATCAACTGATGTCCTGTTTGTCTTCGATTTACATAAAGGTTTGAAACAGCATAGGACTCTTTTTGGCATTGTTGATTAGGACATTTTATTACTATACTTGTCGAAATCATCAAGGTGTGAAACGAAGAAGGCAAAAAAGATACTCGTCGTTTTACACCGAAGTACGCGAAGTACCCATAATATGTAAAACAACCGACCAAAGTTCATTCATTCATTTCATTATAATAATACGTTTATGATTATAAATCACATATAAAATTTTTAGGATGTTCAATTAATAAAAATATACATAACATTTGTTTTCAAAACATACCCGTTTGTCATATGCATTAAACTTTAGGTAACAACCCTATCCCGCATGATTGATTAAAACGTATGCACTTCACGTTTACGTGTTAACTTAATAAAATATGTAAGTAAAAGGATGTGAAATTATCCACATGATCCATCATTTTAATCCTCTAACGAGGTAGACGACAAAATTTCATTAATTATTCATACTTATGAGCAAGAATAAACTGTTTTATTATACTATTTTGATGCAAAATAAAAATGATTTCAGAATGCTGATTAGACGTTGTCGATTTATTTATTTTTGTTGGAAATTTATTACCTACTTGTAATTTGTAAAACGCACCTAGATCAAGGAGGACAAAAATCACCACAGTAAGATGACACTAAAATACGTTCATGGTCGCCAAGATAGGCCTTGAAAGTGACAGTCCTGATGACTTGGATATCTTTTGCGAAATTTTGCCAGAGTTTACTTCAAATAGAGAAGCGTGGAAGATCATACAGGAGCCCTTTATCCAGTAACAGTTTAGGCTAGAAAAATGCTTATATGTGTGTGCAGTCAATTACAATGACACAGCTAACACTTTGGAAAAAAATTTTGTATGTTAAAGACATCATCCTGTGAGAAGAAAGACATATAGCAATTGTTACGCATTCAAACACGTATACGTTTGCCAAATATGAGCGTAGATATAATGCCAGTCTCAATATTCTTTGAGTGGGATTTTTCTTTTAAAGCTAAGGCAAAGTCAAAGTCAGTAAATGAATTATATAATAATATAATATTAATAATATTCTACCACATTTACACAGCGCCATCTAGTTCCAAATGAAGCAATAATATTTGCTTGTGTTATGGGTACTAAACAACTGATATACTACTTAAATACATTTTTTTTGTAAATACATAGGTATACTCCTTCCGGCAAGTCATATTATACATAAATTACACCCAGACACAGAACAAACCTTCATACTCATCACACAAAGATTTGTCCTGGGTGGGGATCGAACCCACGACCTCCGGCTTAGCAGTCAGGGTCACTAACCACTAGACCAGCCGGCCAGTCAAAAATAAATGTAATGTTTATGTATATTATGTGGGACAATGGAGCTAAGGTGCTCCTTTCGACAAAAACTATATAAAACCCATACGTATACTACTACCTATCGATATTATCAAACTACACCAGGACGGTCGAATTTCAATCATTGCGTTAACTACACAACTAGTACCAGTTCATGCGAGCCGCCTTGTATGCAATACTCGATACACAGATTATGTCCATCACTCAAATCAAGAGCCTATAGCTGTCCAGCCTGTGGGAAATGCTACGTAGACTGTGAACGTAAGCTTTGCCTGATGCAGAGAGGACCAGACAGAGTAATTTCGACCAATTTCAATTCCAAATTAAACTGAAATTCAGAGACATTATTTGATACAACCCTAGGTAACAAAGTTAGAGTATGAACTTGACACCTTAAAGAAATATGTAACGATTTATAAAATTAATAAATATTTATTTTAAATGTATGTATTTCATACATACATACATATAGATCACGCCTCTTTCCCAATAGAGGGTTAGGCAGAGACTATTTCCTTCCACTTGCTACGATTCTGACATACATCTTCGGCTTCTTCAACATTCATCAGTCTTTTCATGCATTCTCGCCGGTGGAGGGTACTCCTGATCTGTCCCTTCTTTAGAACGTCTCCTATTTGGTCATGGTACGTAAAAAACCGTCGTCATAGAAAATGCGAACATTCTAGCGGAATTGACGATCGAGCAAGACAAGTGCTAATCTAATAGTTTTTTTATCACATAGTATCACAACAAATGATGAACCATCACCATATTTTTTTTTATACCACTACGGTGGCAAACAGAGAACAATGATGGTGACTGTCGTGATGGTTGTATCTCATAAGATGAAACCATGCCGTGAACCATGCCTTATAAGTAGATCATATATTTAGGTAGGTAGCGGCTGGCTGTGACTGAAATTACCAATATTCCTAGACCGCGGATACCACTTGCTATCAGGTGAGTCACTGCCGCATACTAAAATGGTTTATATTGACATAGCATGAAGGATTTGTTTCTTTTGTATTTAAATAGTTCACACTTACTACTCTCATCAGTATACAGAGCACAAAACGTATATTGCACATACCGCTGATACAAGGGTCAAGAATAGAGCTACTCGAGCATATAAACGATGTATCGATACTAGAACCGATCGAATGCTCTTTGTGCTACAAAGGATTCATACTCCTTCCGGCAAGTCACACACAATTTCAATCACTGGTGTGTAAATGGTTAGAGAGATTACTAAATAGAGATACTGGTATGCGA
Source organism: Laspeyria flexula (assembly GCA_905147015.1). Taxonomy (NCBI): domain Eukaryota; kingdom Metazoa; phylum Arthropoda; class Insecta; order Lepidoptera; family Erebidae; genus Laspeyria; species Laspeyria flexula. The sequence continues at coordinate 9,366,288 of LR989956.1, read as the reverse complement.
TTAATATCGTGATATTGTATTATTCTAATAAATGAATTCAATAATATGAAGATGTTGATACGTTCTAAATGAGCGATATAAATTCTACAGTGATATAAACTTGAAATGAAGGTAATTATAATTTATATTAAAATAAATATAATTAAAATATTTTAAATAAAGAAAATGACAATGACCTAGACACTTTTGCACTAAAGTCAAAATATCTTTGTAATATAGGTATAACACATAGGAAATAGATAGCCATGCGGGTGAAAATACAGGCACAAATTAGTAAACTTGCGCCCGTATTTTTGCCCGCATAACCCCACAACTATATGACACAATAACGGGATAAGATACATCCTATGTGTTATTCCAATCTATAAGCTGTATTATTGTAAAATTTCATCCTTTCAGTAGATGATTTAGAGAGATTTTTGTAAAAGAACAACAATCATCCAAATATACCCTCACAAAACGTATGTTTAATGGAAAATGACTCATTGGTAGATAGCTCAGAATTAAGTTACGTACAGAAACAGTCTTCTGCTAGCACCATCTACCATCGTATTTAATTTATCAGTGTTAATTTTATCCGTCAACAAGGAGGATGAGTCCTCAAAGCAGGATCTTCTTTTGCTAATCCCCAAAAAAATCTTGTTTTTAGTTAAGTCAGTATCCCATTATACATGCGAAAATATCGCTTGTTTTAATGACTAAACGCAAACGCAAACGCCTACAACGTATAAAACCAAACAATTTGGAATAAAGTCGTACAAAATTTACCATCACACGTTTTCGATTTAAAAACTGCATTCGACTATCTCTGAGTGTATTAGAGCGAGTGTCATGTACGAGTATGATTGGGTGGCGGTATCGTACCGCACCGGCCGATCTCCGGTGCACTCCGATCCGCTTTTCACGAATAAATATTAGGTTGCGGTCGCATGCCTCTGGAGTATCTATGTACACAACTCTGATACTCTTCATATAAGTAACTTTACAGTGTACCTATTTATTAGGTGTGTCTAAAGTTTATCTTGTCTCAACTCTCCTCTATTTAAAATAAATATAATGTACCTATGGATGGAGTTGAACATATTACGGCATTTCTTAAAAGACAGTGTTAAGATTTTCCGTGAGCGAATGACCCCGGTGAGAAATTTGACAATAAACGAGATCTAGAAGAATTCAGAAGCCAGTGTTTTATTTTAAATACTAGCGTTCCCAAAAAATTAGAGGTCATTGTACTCAATTACCTCTAATTTAGTTAGTGTGGTTGAGTATTGCACTACACTGACTATACTTAGTGTCAGTGCAGTGCAATACTCAACCACAAGGCTGGATCTTGTTCACACTCCTAGTTTATTAAACGTAGTTAAACGTGATTCGTATTTAAATTCACTTTGTTTTTGGGATGCACGTTGACGACAAATGCACTTGAATTTCACTATATGATGTTATTGATCGGCTGATTTTTTTTGTCAATTAATTTATTCATATGTGTTATCAGCACATAAGCCCAAAGACGTCCACTGCTCTCATCTCTCAAATGTAATCATTCCGCCACAGTAAGCAATTTTGTGCAATGCAATGCCTGCAACTAACGGCCACCCGCAACCTTTACTAGGGCCTATGTATGTAGGTATGTCTGGTAAAGGGTAGTCCCACACTACGCTTCCCTATACGAAACCGTATCAACGAAGAGAGATTTTTAATTCAATTATACGAAATAAAGGAACCTTGACACATACCTACCAGTTCCGAAGTAAATTTGAAGTGGGAGTCACGAATGGTAGGTATGTTATTAATTTTGATGCATATTATTCACAACCACGCTATTTCAAATGTTCTTTACAAGTGTTAAGCCGTCATGGTCTGTTGCTTTCGTGAGTAAATTTTCAGCTTAACTTCAATGTAGCTTTAACATTATTCATTTTGTTCACTAAAAAGTCCAGTATATTACTAGAAAGTAAAGTATCCCTCACAAATTTTCTGTTCATTTATTTTATTGAATTAATAAATTGGTCAACAGCTGGTCTGATAGCTCATCTTTGAATCAGGTAATGCCTAAAAATAGTATTTGCCAGTATATGGATCCTCTATTTATGTAAAATGTTCTAATAAGAATTTTTCTAAATCATCATTACAACCCATAAACGTCCCGGGCACGGGTGTCTTCCAAGTATTGTGAAGGGAATTTAGCCCTACCACGCTGGCCAGACGGATTGGAATAGGGTTTGTTTCCAATTTTCCTTTTCTCGCTGTGCTCTTGTCTGCTTAAGTTCCCTTAGTCGCTTTTTACGACACCTACGTATTGAGATGGGGTAGTCTCATTACGAATCTTAATCCGTCACTACACGAAGATCCATAAAATAAATAAATTCAAATAAAGAAGTCCATATTAACTTAAATACTAAAATACCTCTGCTTCTAAACATAAACCTGAACGTCATAATTTAAATAGGGAACATTATTAGAATGGTTTATAGTCGCGGAATCTAGCAAAGCAGGCCAAGATTCTCAGGTATTTTGAGCTCATTCTAGATAAATGAGAACGACAATAAAGAAACAGTGAGAACTATTTTAGTCCGAGTCACGTTTGAAAACATCAAAATGTTTAAAATAAGTAGGTTATTACATAAAACATACGAAATTCAATTATGTAATGAAACATTTCATCATTATCGTCATCAAATCAGCCCAATGACGTGCACGGCGGGACATAGGCCTCACCTAATTTCCGCCAGTGAAACGTTTAATATAAACCAAAATCTTCTTGTAAAGTACATGTCATACAATCTACTTATTTAATAGTATGAATCAAATTTTGATATGATATTACAATTATTCTAGACACAACTTTGTTGTAGGGGAAACATAACCCTTTCGAATTGTTTTCTTAATTTATTCCTTGTTGTTGCATGTACCATTATGAGAGAAAGAAATAAATTATTATTATTGATTACAATATAGTAAATACGTATCAGGAAAAATGCAGCTGCATATCTTTAGTTTGGGAAAATGCATCTTAAGTAAAATCGTACATTATATGCAGTAATGAAAAGCCTTTGTAGTAGAACAATACAAATAAATAGGTACATACAATATAATTAAGTAATGATACGTTGCCTAAAGTTTATATTCCCATTTTTCTGCCAAGTACGAAGAGTGGATAAGTTTTCGTGATCTCCTTACGTCACTATAAAAATACGAAAATAAAAACTATTCACGATGTTCAAAGGTTACATTATTTAAAAGAGCTATTATAATGAGCAATTGCTCCGTCAAAATTCTGTTACGGAGGTTAATTATAATGTTTGTTGGGCTAAGCTATAACATAGATACAAAAATAAACGTAGGGTAAAAATCACCAACAACATTTGTATCGTTTAGTGAATTTTGCACAGAAATGTCTGCAAATTGTAATCGAATTTTCCAGTGTGTTATTTCTAATCTTTGAGCTAAAATATACATGGAAACGCCAACACAGGAACGAGTACTTCGAGTTGAATGTGAAGAGCTTGCTCAATTAAATTCGATTCATGAGAGCTACTCCGTACGAATGTTATGGCTTTAATATTAAAGTAAAATAGTTCAGTAAAATATTCTATGAATTTTAACGCCAATAAAATATGAATACGAATAAACTGAGAAATAATTGTACTCGGTACATAAAATAAATAATTCCATTGTGAAATTAATTAATCAATTCCACCGACTACGTTTTATTCAACTAATATAAACACGAAATTTAAATAAACATTATTTATTCAATTAGTAAATGAAATTTTTAATATCGGATATTGAGTAGGCATTGCTCATTACTTTATTATTTTTTGTTGGATAAGACTGTACTATATATTATTGTGTTCACGATAAAGAAATATATGCTGTGCTGAAAAAGAGAACATAATAATAAAAAATAAATAATTGAAACGCGCACTCCCCGTCGCCGCCGGACTTTGATACGACCATACTCCCTTTTATTCCAATACTTTACTTCTACATGTAGTATGACTGTAGAAGTACGAATGAAGGAATGACCATTGACGAATTTTGTTAATGATGTATACGTAAATCGTATTTATTGGTAATAAATAATTACGATAAATTTGAATTCAGTTTCGCGGACTGTCAAGAAGGTTATTATAATATTAATATTCTACCACATTCACACAACGCCATCTAGTCCCAAAGTAAGCAATTATATTTGCTTGTGTTAAGGGTACTAAGCAACTGATATACTACTTAAATACATTTTTTTTGTAAATATATACATATTATAGATAAATTACACCCAGACACAGAACAAACCTTTATGCTCATCACACATAGATTTGTCCTGGGTGGGGATCGAACCCACGACCTCCGGCTTAGCAGTAAGGGTCACTAACCACTAGACCAACAGGTCAGTCAAATTTATATAATATCTATTCTTGTTTAATTCGAAAAGAACAGCAATCTCTATAGCCTTTTGCATGACAAATTGAAGCACTTTATTAAAATTTGTATGGTTTTTTTTTTTTTTTTATCTTTTAAAAGACAACGCCCGCACTAGGGAACAAGCCCTGTGTCGCGGGGAGCTTTACAAACATGAAACTAACGGACACAAAGTACACCCAGACTAGAAACAAACATCTATGAATCACACAAATATTTGTCTCGTGTGGGAATCGAACCCACGTCACCCAGGACGACGATGTAGTGGCGAGGCGACCGCCTTAACCACTGCGCCACGGTGACAGTCAAGATTATAAATTAATATTTAATTATTTTAATAATACATATGAAATTATATTAGCACGTAGATAATTCACGTGTTAATTAGATGTATCTACGAATAAATAGCGTATCAATTCCTAGGTGACCGTTGGTCATAGTAATTATGTCATCCTCGAGAACGTTTTACGATTGACTGAGAAGTGTGAATTTTGACACCTAATCTAGACTTTATTTGACTAATTTAGTTTAATTTTTACCACTTTTTTGCTGTCAATTGCTTCAGTATCAATCACTATCACAATAACTTGTAAAAAAAGTATGTTTTTTGTTATAAAAAGAATTTGATATATGCAATTAATTTGTTATACGATAATAGTAGTCGTTGTTATCTGTTTCACAAAAGCATTTAATACTCTCTTAAGTTGCTCCCATATTTACCTTACAACCAAAACCTTTACTGCTAATTTAATAGGTTCGGTCAATAATAGATATAGAAAAGCATTTATTTTTTGGGGTTGATCCGGTTAAGATCCTATATAAAATGGCCCAACACTTGAGATTCAGTTTATTGAAAAGTAGAATAAGAAACGAAAATCCGGCTGGCCTGTGAAGACTTATGCTAACAAAAGACATTATCAAACACGGCCAATGGATTTCCGAGGGATTTCGTTATATTTATGACATCGTAGATTTACCGCACACGTAGGTAGTAATTCTGCAAAAAATCACGCCACCTTTGGCGAAAAAAGTTCAGCTAAAATAATTTTCACTCTTTCAAATCCTCGTTTTGTCGGTAATACGAGAGTTGTCGGAAGAAAGTGTTTGAGGAACGAGATTCAATAGCAATAATCCTCGGTAATCTTAGAAGCCCTAAATCGTGCTTTTAACAATTTCACGTGTGTTTACTGTGAGCGTTCATCCGTAAAGAGACGATTACATAAAAGTGTAACTGGGTGCTTCCCTTAAATAGGGCACATCAAAAAGAAAATAAAAATCTTATCCCATTTACGATCGGCACCATTAGCTGTAAGAAAAACATAGAGCGAAAAAATATAAAAGAGACACGGCGTTACTTAGTCGTTCCGCTGATTGGAATATCGGTCTAAAAGCTTTTTTATGTACCCACTTACACGGGTAATACACGAAACATTGACGTTATACCCTAGGTGTTTATGTATGTTTACTTCTTTATTGCCTCATCATTTTCTGTTTAAAGGTATAAGTTTTTATTAACCTTTTTACATCACTTATGTTACAAATAGCAATAGGAACTGTTTGAGGACACTCCAGCCAATAAACGCATATACAAGTGCACTTTGTTATTTTATATTTAAATTACTGCTCAGACAATCTTCTTTTCAACTCCAACATTTTCCAGAATCAACTGTGTCATTTTTCTATAATAATTCACTAAATAGATGAAGCATGAACTTCGAAAAAATAAGTTAATTTGTAAACAACATTGACATTGATATTTCATGTCTGAAATTCCATTGTATGTCTAACATCGAAATTCTTGTCCGTCTTGTAAAGCAGCCGTGCACACCCGACTGCGCCACCTAGCCAGATTTTTATTATTTTCTTTTCTGGGTCTCGTTTTCACTAAGAGAAAGGCCTTAGGCATACGTAGAAAAAGGAAGCTGCTTATTCTGAATAGAAGACCTACATTTTTGTTTAATAATACTTCATACTTCGGATACTTCACTCATGCCAATAATAATAATAATTATACAATAGCTTTACACTTACCAGTGACAAATCATAGCTGTACTACAATAGTGCAGCTGTGATATGGTAGCGGTAAATGTCTCATCCCATTCTAAATTAAAATTCTTTAATGGCCTCTGCGTGTTGGATTGGACCTGTGTTCCCGCGTAAGCATTCCAAAAGGACCGGGTATATTTCTCAGCTACGAGAGAAGTACAGCCGTGAGAAAAGAGACATAATAATAATTAATTATTATTAGGTTAACGTTACATACGTTTTCTATATTATTTGAGATTTTTTTCGAAGAATCTTAACACAAAAATGCTTTGATCAATATTACGTCTATTACGACATTAAAGACAAATATTACCTCATTTCCTTAATTGCCAAACGAATAAACAAGACATTTCTTTTTTATAGTAATTACTTTTTACTAATTACGCCTGCGCAAACAAGTAAGTAAATATCTATTTTTACTTTAATGTCGTTTTTTGTTCAATTCCAAACAAAATTGGTAGTCAAGGAGGATAATTATGACTTTATTTATAACTAAAATTTGATAATAATTGATTGTTACTTTATTAAACACAACGGAATACCTAGGACCTAATTAATAATGTTTTCTATCTATACGACAAAGGATATTAATTTCATGAGAGTTTACAAGCAAACAATAATTTAATAACAGGCTCGGAAAATCGATCGCATACTTCAGAAGCTAAAATTGGCTTATAGATAGTACTAAAATGTTTAAGCACTTTTCTTTAGAAAGTACCTAAAAGTTGGTCCTAAGTAATAAAATTTAGTGCTACGCTTTGTTTCGAGTTTCATAAATAGTCAGGTATGTTTCAAAACTCAACCGTTGCGAGCGGAACGTGAACGACTGACGAAGAATTGCGAACGTTTTTGCAAAAAAAAAAAACATTATATTGTCATTTTTATTACCTTATAGCAGTAACCGACACAACCCTGCGCGAGTAATAAAGGCTTCCACCGAAATGTTTCATTTAGCCTCAATATCTAACCATACCCAATGTTCCAGTTTTGCTTTTATTATGTAGAGGTCATCTATTGTTCGTTTTCAAATCAAAACTCAATAAAACTGAGCTCCCTGAGCCATGTCTTTGTGTAGCAAATTGAAAAACATATTGTTATACCATTAAATTACGTTTAACGTTGCGTCAAATGAATATCCCTTACAAACCCCAAATTTAGAACTGTAAATATAATTTTGGGAATGTTAATTTAATATTCTCGCTATTCATATAATATATAGCAAAAAAAAAGGAGCAAATAAATTGAAAATTTATAACAAAAGATATAAGCACTGTGTGCTGGACAGATATAAGCTGAATGTTGTTCAATTCCAATATAAGAGACGTATCCTATGCTATATCTACTAATATTTCTCCCAAGTTTAAAGTAAAAGCGATTAAGTGAATCGTATATTTATAAAACCCTCTTGCAAAGGCAATACCTACCTAATGTGAATCTACTATATCTTATTTTTAATTCTACAAATCTTCTTTGCCTTGAATCAGTTTTAATTATGAAAAAGTTAATGATGTCAAAATTTGTTAAATTGAAAAAATAACAATGACGAAGATTACTTCAGCATATGATGTTATTGTTTCCCAATAAAATTATGAATAAATTCTTATTATGATATCAGATTTCTAGTAGCTAAGTAAGTTTGTGACACCTAAGTAGCAGTGAGACAAGTTCGAGAGAGATAATAGCGTTAATCTGTGAGAGTCACCACTCGAAGCAGCGTTATCGGACCCAAAGATGGAGTCGATAAACCGTACGGCTTAACCGATTACATCGATGAGGGCTGGCGAAAGTGATGTTGGAAAAACTCTTGTAATGAATCGCCGTATAATCATTTCTTGTACAATAAGTCTTGCTAAGTTTCCAAAGAAGTTCCTCCGACAATTGTATGAATAAGGAGGTATTACTACATGCATTATTATGTTCTTATCAGAACAAGTTTATTTATTTGGTTTTATTGATGTTCTAATCTGATCTAATGCCTCTACTCTTACGAAATAAAAATACGGCTTTCTTCTACAGTATTCGTATATAAAAATTTGCCCATCATTCCTTCGTGTTAGAATAATAGAAAATGAAACTTATATTAGGTGTTATTTAAACGATTAAAAGTATCTAACAAAATACTTTTTTTCAGCGAAGTTAAATAATCGTCTTCAAAATCGATTTTGCATGTAGGTATGTATTTTACAAGTCGAATCGATTTTTTTTAAGCTAGTAATTTGAAAGTTTTACAGGACACGGCGCTGCATATCTTTTATAGAGTAGATCTACTATTTTCATTTTAAGCTATAGTCCACATAGTTACGCGGAGTTTATACGAGTTGGTGGATCATATAGGCAAATCTATAGAATTTCTCTCCAGCTCTATGAGTTTCCTCACTATATTTTCCTTAACTTTAAAACATGTCATGTATGTTACATTACATAATGTAACATACATGTTACATTACATAATGTAACATATACAGTATGTATTTTTATATTATAAAAACTTTCATGATTTGAACACATATTTATATAAAAAGCTAGCTTCCACCCACGGCATTGCCAGTGTGGTATGCCTAAGTGCTATTCAATTATTATTTAATTTTCTATCTTTATGCCAATTTCATTTTATACATCGTATGTACATCCATATGATAGGCCTACGTCCAGCAGTGGACTGCAATAGGCTGAAATGATGATGATGATGATGATGTACATCCATCTATCTATATATCTATCCATCCTAACTTTTATATTTATAATACTCACCCAGAACAAATCTTTGTGTGATGAGCATGATTTTTTAATTTAATTGTAACTCATTAATGGGTTGTAATGACATAAAAAATTTTTATTTAAAGAATTTTAGTAATATATCAGTTGTTTAGTATACATAACACAAGCAAATATAATTGCTTAATTTAGGCGCTGTGTGAATGTGTAAATATATAATTATATTTGATTTCATTTCAACATTAAATATATTATCAAAATGATGAGTAGGCCTATTTACGTCATCTATTATAAAAGAAAGTCGTGTTAGTTACACTATTTATAACTCAAGAACGGCTGTACCGATTTGGCTGAAAATTGGTTAGGAAGTAGCTTAGAGCCAGGAGACGGACATAGGATACTGTGGTAGGTAGAGTAGGTAGATAGAGTAGAAGGTTGGGTAGGTAGGTAAGTTAGGTAGGTAGGGTAGGTAGGGTAGGTAGGTATGTAGGTAGGGTTGGTAGATAGGTTAGGTAGGTAAGGTAAGTAGGTAGGGTAGGTAGGTAGGGTAGGTAGGTAGGGTAGGTAGGTAGAGTAGATAGGTAGGGTAGGTAGGTAAGGTAGGTAGGTAGGTATGTAGAGGGTAGGTAGATAGATGAATGATTAATGTCCTTAATTCTTTTATTTGTATTGTCTAATAAACAATTTAACTTAATAAATTCCAAAATCTGCTTATTTATTGCCTTAAGGCGGAACAGAGTTTGCCGGGTCAGCTAGTATTGAATATAAGTTTTTAGCCTCTCTACTTATAATTCTAAGCTACACTGCTAATGTTAATAAAAATACAAAAGATGGTAACACGACATAATTCACATACAATGGCCTCATTAGATATTTTATTCGTAACATGCAGAATAAAATAAATAACACGTGACAAAGCCTCTACAACGGGGTAGGTATTATGTATGAATAATCGACTGCGACTGTTGTAACTGTATTCCCGTGTTTTGGTTAAGTTTACACTGCTTAATATTTCCCTTTCGTACTTATAAATACATATATGACTTAGGTACCATCTGTTAACGTTAGAGGCAAACATCGTTTGGTAACACATATAAACTAGGGTAACTGTCACACTCAGAGACGTTGTCAGAGAGAGGACTCAGAGACAGAGAAAACATTTTTTTCATTGAATAATCGTCTTTAGGCGTATAGACTTAAGTATTACACGTTTTTACTAAATAAATCTCTGAGTACGGCAGTAGGTAGTCTTATCCACTACCCGTAAAGTAGGTGTGTGTGGATTGTGGCCTAAACCCTCTCAGCTCTCAAGACAGAACAGAGGAGACGCTTGCTCAGCAGTGGGATATTATTAGTACATTAATTTTACAAATTATATATATACCCTTCGGTATGCACTGAATAACATTCCGTAGCAAAATTTAATGAATTAGTATTTACTTATAACATCATAATAATATTCTAACACATTCACACAGCGCCATCTAGTCCCAAAGTAAGCAATTATATTTGCTAGTGGTACTAAACAACTGATATACTATTTAAATATTTTTTTTTGTAAATACATACATATTATAGATAAATTACACCCAGACACAGAACAAACCATTATGCTCATCACACAAAGATTTGTCCTAGGTGGGGATCGAACCCACGACCTCGGGCTTAGCAGTTAGGGTCACTAACCACTAGATCAACAGGCTAGTCACGTCTAGCTAACATAACATTATATATTCATTATCTCCCATTTGCATGAATCAAATGCCTATGAAGTTTACTACAAATAGATGCTAAACCTCATCAAATTAATTAAATATTGGTAATGGCCGCCGTGTTAATCAAGTGTATAGACAGTTCAATAGATCAGTTATCAGTGCAAAAGGTGTATTGGATCAAGCCGGCTTTGCCGATTAGATCGCTTCGCCTCTGGAAAATTCGTGTAATAGGAGACGCCTTGTGATTGGCCAGTTTCGAACGCGCCGGCGACAAATTGGATCCAGTTAGCCTTTAGGTCATGTTACCAAAAGATAAAAGGAGAAATAGAGGCCACCTCAAATTGGATGAAATTCAACTATCGCCTTATTAGGTATGTTATTTTTATAGGTAGTTGTGGTGAATGAGTTAACAGCCCCTGTCAAAGTAAGTAAATTATAATTATTTAATATAAGAGTTACTTTCCGACTGAGATGAATTTGTGTTTGAATATGGAATACTGAACACAGCTTATATTGGGCTGTCTGTTAACTGTATGTTTGTATAGTCCCACACGATACATGGCTTTCTCCTACATTTTGTCAGCTATGTTTACTCTCATGTATATAGGAGGCTAGCCTATTATAGATTCTGACAATTTCAAGACGACAGAGCCAATACCATATTTTGACCCGGGAATAGAATCCGGAGCCTAATGAGTAGCACTTGTATAATCTCGCTTTCTATGTTTGGTTTTCTGATGGTTCTGTGCTTGGAGTGCAAGTGTGGTGCATTCCTCAGACAATGGCCCGCGTGTTATCATGCTCTGCGTGCCCGAACAACTGCATGCAGGAAGATCTGATGAGCGCAACTGACGGTGCAGTGGCCGTGGCCAAATTTTGGGCTAATACAAGTTAAACGATTTGCTGTCGTCACGATAAGAAGAAGCTAATCTCGCTACGCCACAGAGGCACATAAAAAAGTTTAAAGCTAAAACTATCGTAAAAGTAAATTCTACTAATATTATAAATGCGAAGTTTGGTTCGATGGATGTTTAAACAACTGAATGGATTTGTATACAATTTGGCACACCGATAGATTATAGTTTGGAATAGAACTTGGGCTATATAACTTTCAAAACACAAACTCTTTATTTGTGTAAATATGGTGTATTACAAAGTTATTAAATATGATATATAAGTCCAGTCATTGCTATGACATACAAACATACAATTATATTATAGCTACAATTAATTAATAATGACTATTCAGCAATATATGTAATTATAATGGCTATATATAATAGCACGTTTTATCGTCATACCACAAAGTTCCTCGTGTGGTGACGGAGATAACGAATACATGTGTACACTCAAGTGTCAGTCGCGCCATACCTAACACCTGCGCGTAGGGAAGGAAAACTGGAAACAAAACCCTGTACCAACCCATCTGGCCAGCATGGTGACAGTAGGCTAATAGGTATTCTACACGGTTATAAACTTGCGTTCCAACAAAGTGACTTGGATGGGAGCTTGGTTGCCATCCGCGTAGTTTGTATGAAATTTGGTTTACAACAGCCGGCTACACAGTTAGAATCCACCAAGGGCACCTCTGTGGAAGGCAGGTTTCCAACTATGTAGCACAGCTTTAGCTACCATCTATTTAGGTGAGAGCCTTTGTCTAGCAGTGGACGTTATTGATATTATTGTTTGACAATAAAAGTAATGATGATGATGAATGACCATGCGGGTGAAGCCGCATTCAAAAGCTAGTATTTAACAAAACATTCTTGTTTAGTTTTGTGTATGAAAAAGATACTTCCCTAGTCAGACTTAATTTAAGAGAAAGATGTCCAACCTTGCCTCTCTTTTTACGGCTAAACTGTTGTTATTCTAAATTATAGAGTAATGTTATACCTGAGCGTTAATTAAGTAAACGGGTTGTTTAAAGAGGATTCAGCTTTGAAAGCGACGACAAAATTTGTACCCAGTAATATCTTTTATCAGATAGTCTAACTCTGAGTATCTACAGCTATTTATTGAACAGGAAATGGCGTTCTATTTTAAGATAGCTTTAAAGATGCGCGCCGGGGTAAATGTCACCAGTGGTAAAGCTCTCATAAAATTGAACTTTAAACGATTGAGCTTTCAGTATTACCTAAAGTGAAAAAAATATTTGTGCTCTATTCTGTTAATAGGTACTAAGTATTTTGTGCTTTGTTATTTGACAATAAAAGTGTTCTATAAATAGTTCGAAGATTTGAACGCATATTATTTATAATGATTAGTATTAAAGGTTTTTAAATGCCGTTTCGTCTGTTATTTAAGTCGAATTCCACCAACTGTGCTTATAAAATGATTATCATTAGATTATGAAAATGATAAACTCGTTCTTGACAAATATTTTGGAAACCCTCTCAGCTCTCTAAATAGAGCAGAGAAACCCTTGCCCAGCAGTGGGAGATTAATCGGTTGATATTATTATTTATCTAATACAATGAAGTTGCAAAGTTTATTTGTTTGTTTATTAAACGCGATAATCTCAAGACTACCTGGTCCGATTTAAAAAAATATTTTAGTGTTGGATAGTCCATTTATTGCGAAAGGCTATATAACATTAGGCAGGCATTTAGCAGCATACAAACGCACGTACAAAGATTGAATAAGTCTTCAAAGATAACCTAACGGTTATCTCCGAAGACTTACTATCTACTATCGACTATCCCCCTATAGTAAGTTCAGAAGGCCTACTTACATTCTACAGACATTTATCGTTGTCAAATGTCTGTAAATGACAATGGAAATTATTAAATTTCAAAACATTGAGCTAGTTAAATCTAAATCTAAATTCCAATCGATAATTTAGTCAATGAATTATTTAGTATTGAAGTAATTGTACCTCATGATTCAGTATGCCGCTCATTGTCAGTATTTAACTAATGAAATGGTTGTAGTTTGTCAATCGCATTGCGTTCAGAGCAATCAGATTAACGCAACTTTGAACGCATGATAATAACAATTACTGTTGTTGCAATGTTTATTAGATGAAAATAGTGTATAACTTATACATCCTTAGCAATATTAGAAAGGTTTTTACCTTTATATATATAATATAAAGGTAAAAACCTAATTAAAATTGTTTTGATAATTTAAATTGTTTTTTTGCTGCAATACTCGTAGTAAGCTAATTAATTCCCTTTTGTAATTATTGAGTTGTTGAAGACCAATCAAAGTAATTGGTACAAGTTTGTTCATAAAATAATATGGAAGCTAGATACTTACATAGTCCTAGCTTAGATTGCCTAACTGAGGAAGGTATTACAATGTTAACAATCTAGAAGCGTTTGCACAAAACGATATACCTAACACACATTTTTTAATTATATTTTTCGGACACCATCTATAGCTGGTCACTTGGCACTAACGAAGTTTCTTTATACTTAAAAATATTAAATAATATAAAATTAAATATAATTATATTATCGTTTTGTGAAAACGCAAACTCCATTAGGTAATGACCTATTAAAAATCACTGAAATAAATTGTTTTCTTTAAATACTCATTGTGTTCTTATGTTAAACGGATTTGTAAATAAAATTTGAAACAAATGATACAGCAAGACTTTTAGTAACATAATATAATAAAATTATCTAAAGACCTGATTATGACTTAATGTAACTAAACCGTATTAATAAAATTTTAGATAATATAAATAAATTAAAATACATAACTTCGGACTGGTATCGAAACGCAAAATAAAATGTTAACTTCATAAATATGTATGACATGTCTTATCATGTATAAGGTCAGGTGTAGGCGTTACCACAATAAATTTATTAGACTCCGAAGCCACGACAAAAATACCAAATGGAAGAACACTTCAGTTCGTAGAAGCTAAATGTTATTAACTACAAAAAATGTTTTGTTTTTTGTGAGAATTTTTGAAATACGTATGTAGGTACGTTATAATTGCAATCGAAATTGAGCAGAGCTTAATGTTAGGTAAATTAATGCGTATATATGATCCTGTAGGTATTTGTAATTGGTCTGAGTATTTTTTTTTATTTTTAATATTAAATTACATGCATTTATCGTTCTATGGACGGAATACTGCTAAAATAATTGATTGATTTAAAGTTCTATAAATCAATGTTTAAACTGTTAAACATAGTAAAACACCTGACTACCAGAATAGAAACATAATTTGTAAGCACGCACGGTAATTTCCTACTCGTGAAATATTCACAGTATTGTTTGAAAACATGCATCTGCACAGACATCGTATCGAATAGTTCCTAGGTACGAGTATTTCTTGCATAACGAATGCTCTCGGACGAAATTCTTTTAAGTCTTACAAAGTTGTGCATCGAAAGCGGCGCGTAGTATGTGATGAAACTTTTTGCTGATGTTTATAGAATATGCTTCTGATGGTTCGTGTTGTTTGCAAAATAGGTATTTAAAATAATTTAAAGGTCTAACTAGTGTCTGTCTTTCAGCATAATTGTTATAATAATACTGCCACAGCAAAGCGCACAGAGAAGCAGAAGCTAAAAACTCGTATCATAAAAACATTTTGACTTAATTAGTAGGAATTTTATGATGCCGTATTTTAATTTGTAATTTCCTCCCTTTTTAGGGCTGACTAGGGACCCTTATAGTTTCGTTATGTCCGTCTGTCTGTCTTATGTCCGAGGTTTTGCTAAGAGACCGTTAGTACTAGAAAACTGTAATTTTGTAGGAGTGTGTATATCAATTACGTCGACAAAGTGGTAAAATAAAATTTTGGAAAATATTTTTTTTAGAGTAGCTCCCATACATGTTAAGTGGGGATGAATATTTTTTTTGTCGTCTACTCCATCGTGTGGGATATCGTTGAATAGGTCTTCTAAAATGACTTGGGGGTTACTACGATTCTTTTTCGATTTAATGGTCCATTTACGAAATATTAAACTTTAAAGAGCAAATTTTTGACCAATATCCAGTATAGTATAATAATCCAGTTAGGCGTCCCCCCCCCCCCTCTAAAAGCTAAACTGCTGGCTTGAAAAATTCATGACGATAGTGCATTTCATGAACTTTAAATGAAATGTATAGCGGTTTAGATAACTTTATTAGTTTAGCAGTAATAGTCGTTGAACTTGGGTGTTGTATAATTTTGTACCAAATACAAAATCCTTAGCATTAATCCTTTATAGTGACTAAGATAAATTAGTTGCTTGTTTATAACGGCTAAAGACTTGCATTTAAAAACAAAATATCAAGTATATAATAAATCATATAAGTTTTTCAATACTGCCGCTAGATGGCGCTGTACAAACGGGTTACGTTTTCATTCGAGTACCTATAAAAGTCACAAATGAACTTTGTGAATTGAAATAATAACTTGGCAGCGATCGGCTACTACGGAACTCTACACTGCGTGGCCCGACACGCACTTGGTCAGTTTTTTTTATTTTAATGATACATTTAGTTAGTTTTTATTTGACTGGCCTGTTGGTCTAGTGGTTAGTGACCCTGACTGCTAAGCCGGAGGTCGTGGGTTCGATCCCCACCCAGGACAAATCTTTGTGTGATGAGCATAAAGGTTTGTTCTGTGTCTGGGTGTATTTTATCTATAATATGTATGTATTTAAAAAAAAAAAACATGTATTTAAGTAGTATATCAGTTGTTTAGTACCCATAACACAAGCAAATATAATTGCATACTTTGGGACTAGATGGCGCTGTGTGAATGTAGTAGAATATTATTATATTATATTATATTATTTGTAAATATTATTGTTGAAATTTAGTTTAAAATATTGTATATTATTATCAAGAAAACAAATAAAATTCATGCTTGAAAAAAAATTTAGTAAAGACAGCTATCACCTATATTATGTAAAATAGCAAAATTAACGAGTTTCTTATACAATTATAACAAAATAGTTTTTGTACAGACTAACCCACAGTCAGCCAAGATACTAGGAAATTACTAATTATTAGCTTTTTACTGTCTCTGAGATACTCGTAGCACAGAAATCCGTACAAGCCCTATAGTGTTTGAAAACGACGTGCTTCACAGCTCATTGCAGAGCTTTGGCATTTGCCCGCTGAGCGCATCATAAATAAAGCGGAGCTACTGACAATTGTGGACACTGCAACGTGCCTTTAATAATACATCATCATTTACAGGTACACTACACTAATATTTACAAAGTTAGAGGTCACAATGTTTCGCTAAATATCCAACGGGGTTAAATAATGAAACTGTCCGCCCCGGTACGTCAGAAATGTACTGAAATATGTCACCACCGGGATGGAACGTGCCGTTGGTAAGCGGTAGCGGTTGGTGGCGTACTCCACTTTGTGTTATCATCATTTCAACCCATAAACGACCCACTGCTGGGCACGGGTCTCTAGAGAATGTAGAGGAAATTTATCCTACTATACCACGCTAGGCAGACGGGTTGATATAAGGTTTGTTTCAAATTTGCCTTTTTTTACCTTAGTCGCCTTTTACAACACCCAAGGGTTGAGACAGGGTAGTGACATTATGTATTCTTAATCCGTCACTACACGGAATTTGTATAATCTTTGGCAAAACCATCATCATCAATGACATCCACTGCTGGATATAGATGTCACATACTTTCCGCCACAGCGAGCGACTTTGTGCTGCCTGCATCTTTGGTATAGTTCTTTATATTACTGATTTTAACTGTCACTGTAGCGTTACGGTGGTCGCCTCGCCACTAAATAATCGCAGTGCCGTGTGATATGAATTCGATTCGACAAGACAAACATTTAAGTATACCATAGTTATTTGTTTAGAGTCTGGTTTGTGTCTGTTAATTGTATGTTTATAAAGTCCCCCGCAATACAGCTTGTTCCCTATAGGGGGCGTAATCTTCAAATAAAAATATCATCATAATATATGAGCCCAATGATTTCCATTGTACATGAACATAGGCCTCACATTAAATCACCACTTACTTTACGTTGCTTATGTAACAAAACCTTAGTGCTATGTACATGTCGCAGTAAGATAGATTTCTATTTTACTAAGCTTAATCAAGTAATATATTTATAACACTGAACTTAATCTAGTAATATAAGTATATCACTAAACTTGGACCGTTTTATAACTATATTCCTAGTGAGATAGTAATGAATCGCTTTCCTATAACTATGTTACGGTATATAATTATATCCCTAGGGATATAACTATATTACGGCTTTATCTATCTTACTGCGACATACACACTAACGTATATCCGAGACCATTCTAAAAGCAACTAAACAATGTGAAATAAAATAAGTCTGGAAGAATCTAAAAACAGATTTTCTTTTAAAAGCATTTGCTCAACGAGCATTTTATTTATAATTTTAAATGAATTATATTCTCAAATGTTTACTCTACTATTTTCCATAGCCGAGAAACAAAGCAATTCAAGGTAAATAAAATTTTAAGTACCCCTTTAGTTTTATTAGCGTCGTGAACGTGAACCTCAATTTCGAGGTCGTTTTAGTTCATGGATTATACATATACACATAGGCAGCTCTTACAGCTAAATACCTATCAAGTATATTAATTGCTTTACACTTGTCTATATGTATGTGTTAACTTGTATATGT
Organism: Laspeyria flexula; assembly: GCA_905147015.1. Taxonomy (NCBI): domain Eukaryota; kingdom Metazoa; phylum Arthropoda; class Insecta; order Lepidoptera; family Erebidae; genus Laspeyria; species Laspeyria flexula. Next base: position 9,347,794 of record LR989956.1, on the reverse strand, counting down.
ATGGCAGCTATATGGACATAAACCAGAATAGTTGACCTTTTATAAGTGGCATAATGTGCACATTTGTTCTAGTAGCCATTTGTATGGTTCAAGGGTCTATTTCAGACCGCGACGCCTACTCTTTATTTTTATTGTTCGTGGTAGATGACCTTGTGTCTCACTTGATGGTAAGGCCTGGAGGATATAGTAGGATGGATATAGAAGTGTTCTTTTAGCATTGATTGCGATATTGACCGAGCTGGGAATCGAACCGGGACATCTTACGCACCAGTTATACACATTTCCGATACGCCATCAAGGCAGTTACAGCAATTTAGTTAGTTATATTTGAAATAAATACAATATTTTTTTGTTTGTTTGATTGAACGCACTAATCTCAAAAATTACTGGTTCGAGTTGAAAAAATATTTTAGTGTTAGATAGCCCATTTGTCGATTTATAGAACGTGATGCTATAAACAATAGGAGCTGAGTAGTTGCCAAATCAAGATCCACAGGAGCGGCAAAAAGCTGGTAAATATATAAATAAATCGTAGAATTTCTTTTTTGACACTTAAGTTGGTATTGCTGTTTTATCTTTAAGTTCCTGAATTTCAACTCGTCAACAATTCAAATACTTAACCAATAAAAAAACGAAATTAAAAATGTAAAAAGTTTTTATCATTAGCAACCCATTAAGTCCCACTGCTGGGCTGGAGTCTCCTCTCCTCTAACTAGAGAGCTGAGAGGGTTTTTAGGCCATAATCCACTCACGCTGACCTAGTGCGGGTTGGTGTATCAGACATGCTCATAGAATTTCTTCTAGGGTATGTGGGTTTCCTCACGATGTTTTCCTTCACCGTTAGCAAATGGTAAGTCACTTGACTAGTACATATAAATACCACAAAGTGGAATCCACATTGGTACTGCCGGTCGGGATCAAACTCGGACCGCGTAATTTGCACGCCCGGTCCCTTATCCATTCAGCCACCATCGCTTTTTGTAAAAGTTTTTTATATCCAACATTAAAACATATTCCTACCCTTTCCTACCAATCAAGTGTGCGTTACGATCATTAAAAATTTACGTTACACAATAGTGATTGTCAAGTAGATTTTACACAATACATTGCATCTGTTGTGACGCTAACAATGGCACTATGTCATTATTTATACGTGATATGTACATACACTGAAAGAATTTTAAATCAGGAACATACTCTCGTATGTAGAGCAAACATTTCAACCTGTACAGTGACGTAATATGTACATAGTAAATTTGTTTTTATTAATAAATACATACAGTTCACTTCGCCTATTCAAGAATGATGTATGCTTCGAACGTGTTTTTGCCGGAAACCCTTTGGAAACCTCGATTTTTCATGCTCTGATATGAAGTAATTTTTCCAGCCGAAATAAACACAGTTTCTTATAGATTGACTGCTTCGGTTTAGCAGGCGTTTGTATGATTGCTGTGCAAGAGGTCCCGGGTTCGAACCCTGGGTTGGGCAATAATGATGTTGGGTTTTTCTGCCTTGAAATTCTCAGTATCAACTTTAAGTTTTCAACATCAACTTAAACTTCAACTTTTTTCACTCTACATACGTTTCATTAAGAACAGATACATCAAAGCTCACAAGGCGTAACTTCTAGTCACCTTAATTACTTTCTAATAGTCGAGTGATACTTTCACTCGACTAGGAAAGCAAGTTCTGTATTAATTTCTTCTAGAGTAGTCGACGTAAGTCAAATAATTCGTAATCTAAATTCATAAATCTAAAAACTTTAACAACTAAGTAGTTGTCGGCGAACTGTCTCTTATAGTATTTAATCCCCATGAGAATATAAGTTACGCCGCAGCTGCGGAGACTGGTGTCCTCAATATTTTACAAGTGATTTCGGATCTCGTAAAAATACAAGAACTTAGATAGAAACTTTTAAAAAGCAACTTGGCCCTCTTATTTTTTCCTTACAAACCCATCGCATAGAACTTGGATAGTTTTACATCGGAGACCCTTCGATAAAGTGTCATAATTTAGGTGAAATATTGTTTTTCTGGCAAGGGGAGCATATTTCGTTATCTTATTTGTGGTTTCTGAATAAGTTATAGTTTCTTTCCTTTCAATAGTATATATTTACGAAACCGACTTCGGAGACCTGTTGATAATGTTATTTATGAAGTCCGCCGACTTTGGGGATGTATTTACTTTGTATTGAATGACAACTTTATTCAGGTAAACATATTGAATCGAATTATTAACAACTTTTTTATATTTACCTAGCATTCGTTGAACAAGAACTTGCTATAATATTGTAAACATAAAAACGATTCTCTATACAAATAATAATAATTAATTATTCTATTATAATGCATCTAATATGTTAGTTTACGTAAGCCAGTTCGTACAACACAACATGGCCTCTCCACTAAAGTTCCAAATCCCCTTCCTTGGTGATCTCCGGCCACTCGTCGTTCGAGTCTGTTGGTTAAATAAATTAACACAGAGATAGTCCCTACGGCCTTTACGCCAAAACTGAACAGAACGTTGAGTAAAAGTTTAAAACAAAATGTATCACAACACAATCCACAAAAGTAATTAAATCTAGTACCTACCATGCACACCGGGTTCAGTCGGTCTAGCAAATTTATCGTACGTACGTTTACGTACATTACGTAATGAAAATATAACAAATGAAATTTCAACAACAATCATTATAAAAACAAAACTAACATAATATTCGAGATTGAGTCGAACAACATTCGTCGTATGAAGGGAGGCAAAATGAGAACCACCAGACGAAACTTTTCTCTTTGCGCGAAAGTTTGTGATGTGAACAGAAACCCGGGGCGGCGTCCCTCGGGACATACATGCATGTTTAATGGCGTCCTAGAAAGGTCAAGAGTCTGAATGTGAGTGGAAGTAGTGAATACATTACCAGCTCCCGAGTGGGCAGGTACTCAGAGGCAAGCAGCCGTGCCGTGACAACCTCTTTTCTAACTTACACGAACTAACACGCCGTGGACAGGTAGTTTGTAGCTGTCTCTCAAACAAATTAATTGTGTCTTAGTTTTGAGCTGTAACGAGGGAGCAACTCAAACAAACTTTTGAGAAAGGTACGAAATGGAAGTGTTGGCTTCGCCTGCGCCAACATTATGCCGTGAACTCGCAAAATTTTGACGTGCCTCGACATTGACTAACGGTTAATAGGTACAACTGGCCTGTTTCGAATTGAAACTTTTCTTATTTAGAATAATTCCAACAACTTACCTACCGTACAATAAATAAACGGAGAATATTTAGATAGGCAGATATAAAGGATAAAAGTGTTTCATTTTGTATCATTTCATAAATTATAAAGATATTTTATCTTTGTTATAACTAGGCTAGAGTTAAATATAAATGTTAGTGTAAGCTCAATTTCAAAATTGTCTGTTCTACGGGTATAGCAATATCTTCCTGAGATCGTTTATTCAACAGCGGACAATCGGGCTGTTATAGTGATTGATGGTAACGACAAAAAACACATCGTGTACCAGCTGACATCCTCCCGCTATAAGAAAGAAAATAGGTCACTATGGCGCTTCGAAACCCGGGTTATGAAACCATTCAGTATTGAACGATACAATCATATTCTTAATACTGTAAAAATAAGTTGTACTATAATAACAGGAAGTATCGTTATAAAAATTATAGATTATAAAAAACCACCTTCTTAAACTAATATGGTATAACTGGACTTTAAATTTACGCTTACCTTTTGGAGGGTTGATATGCAATGCGCTCCTGAAGAGGCTCTCCTCATCGCGCCAGTCCAGGTTCCTTCGTAACGTATACCCACACATGGCACTCAATGTGAACAACAACGCGAACATGAACAGTCGGCTCCGCGTCTCGCCTCGGTGCCAGTTTCGTGTCAAAACGCCGGCCCCCAGGCCCAGCAATAAACAGAAACCAACACTCGGTATGTATAAAACACGCTCCGCCACTACGAAGCCGACATAGAAAAGTAAATTAGTCGCAGGCACGAATGGCAGTACCATAAACGCCATGAACATCAGCAACGCAACTTGGGGACTTCGATAAACGCTTCTCTGCGTAGTGTTCGCCCTGGTTTTAGCAAACGATATCGGGCAGATGCAACTAGAATTGTGCATCGTTACGTTATTGTTGTTGCTAGCTCGACACACGCTCGTATGCTCATCAGTGAGTGAATGTTTGCACCCCGTGCACGGACACAATAGCTTTTTAGATGATACATTCTCTTTGTGTGGTGCATGATAGCTTTTTCTTTCATAACAGTCTTGTCCTCTATTATACTGCTTGCAATTATAATTCCATTTGTGCTTAATTTTACAGTATTGTTTTTTGTAGTATTTTGTGTCTTTTGTTAAATTATCTTGATGCTTTTTAAATTCGTTCATTAAGGTTCGCCAGGTCATTTTAGATATAGCTACGTAGAACACGGCGGTTACGATATTTCTCACGTCAAATAAGCTTGTTATCCTCGGTATTGAGTCCATAGACCAATCGAAGCTCAGGTGAAAAGGGTACAAAAGGAGGAAGAAGTTGAAGACGGGCAGATAAGCAAAAGTGTAGAGGCGCGTGAGAATTGAGGGGTCTCGCGAGGCAGGGTTATCAGCAGCCGCGAAGGCAGTAGGCGCTCCCGCTAGTCGCAAGCGCCAGTACAGGAGAGCGAAACCTCCCGTACCCAGCGCGCAAACACTTCGCCACCGATGCTGAAACAATAAAAAAAAAACTTTAGTCAAATGTTCCAAAATACGCCACGCGTTCAAGTGAGAAGCGAACAGTCACCCAAACTTTTAAGAAAGGATCTAAAAGTATAAAGTTATTCCCAATTCATAAAATAAAGTTTATTCATAAACGCAAAAATAAAAGTTAGAAATTTCAAGTTTTATTTTTCTAAATATTTCAGCCAGCTCCATGGTGATTGATTACCTTAGAGCAATATTTCATTAATATCTGTCGAAGAATTTGCCGCGATGTAATGGAATTATTATTTTTTATAGCTCGTTGGATATGTTACTTACAGATTAAGAAACACGTTAAAACGTTAACAAATCGCATTTTACTAAATGTATCTCGTCCAGTGAATTAGGATTAAGTGAACATAATTTATGTAGAATCGATTCATTAATTGAAACATATTGTAACAAAACAACAATACGTGTGCACGAAACAATCGAGGCCATCTTCGGGTGAGAGATTAATGACCATTTTACCGAGTCGTCAACCGAGCAGGTTTTCCACACAGATTTATTTGATAACGTGCATTTGAAAACGGACTTTATGACGCATACTTAAGGTCAGGGTTTTGGTTAGCAAGAATGGCGGTATAAAGAAATAATCCTTGCCACCCGAGAACGTGTCGTGAGGTGACTAAAACTAGTGAGAAACTGTGGTACCGCAGCTCCGCTCTCGCAATCTACATCTTGACTAATATAACTACATCAAGTTATATGATTTATTAAGTTAGTCTTTTTGCTAAGTAGCCAGAATTCACTTTTACGGTAAAGTCTACAAGTAATAAATAATGGTGCCTAAGTATATAATATGTAGTCCCTATTCGCATATTTATCACAATCTAATGTCAATATTAGGCAAATGAATTTTATTAATAACATTTTGTAATTACATATATATATTTTTTAAATTAAATCTTACTTAAATATGCGTATATCAAACAAATTTAGCAAACACATACATCCTGGTAGCTTTTCTATTAACTAACAGTAACCCATCGATGTTACATTGCAAGGCCAGAGTCTTTTCTCCTTTGTCTAAAGAGCTGAGAAGGTTTTAACTGGTTTCCCAAAATACATTAAATATCTATACGGAAACATTTAGACATAAATGAATTTCATTATAACTGCAGCATAGTAGGTAGATTTTACATTTACCTCACAAACGACAAAGTAATTGGTTCAACACTTAGACAACAGACAGCCCAAGCAATAAGAGAGATCTGTAATAATATTACTCGTGTATTCAGTCATTAACTTAGCACGGCATTTATGTTGATTTATATCTAGATGAACAACAATGGTAGTGGCAAGAAATTGGCTATTACTATGAATCACTTTCTCTGAGTAGGTAGTACGTAACCAGTCAACGGTTAAACGCGCCACACCCATCCACATAACTAATAATTTTAAGGCACAGTGAAGGCACCCCGATAAAACTGATTTATAAAGGAGTGAATCGCGGCGAGACGTCCCTTAGATTATTAAATTACTACTAGCACGTACATAACGCCGACCCTCTTTTAGGCACTATATGATTAATATGAAAATACGATCAGTTAGGTATTTTAATCTACTTAAAGTGGTGTTATTATGAAAGTTTGTTCGGTTATTTAGTGGCGGTGGGGCTCGATCCTCGCCGCGCACCGCTCCGCACCGAAGCGGAGTGCGCTGCCGGCTTGTTAGTAGCGGGAAGCTCGAGGAAAAGATTTATGAAGGTTACCGCGTCCCCTGCCCGACCTGGCCCAGGGGAAACCCCCTCGCAGAACTAACGACGCCGTTTCGGATTTCTAGCACAATTTACACCACCGAGGGAGCAAATCGGAAATCTCGGCGAAACTTAGATGAACTACAAATTAATCAACCGGAAAAAGGAGAAAAAGGCTGAATAATACAAAACAGTTTTGCACCTTCACGTTATTTGCTTCTCTTAAGTACGTGAGCGATTTACTAAAGGATTAGAAGAAAAAATAAAAATGTAATTAAGTGCCGCTCCATGGTAAGAGGAAAATGTTGGAATAGAAAACATCAATCATTTAAAAACAAACAACTTCCCGTAAAGCTAAGCTCGTAGCTTTTAACCATTTATTGGGAACATTCAAGAATGTTTTAACAGCAATATTGTAATACTTGCTCATTATTATGCACATTGATTGTATTGTAGTTTAGCGTTGATAGCCGAATAAAATTTACATTTTTAATAATAATTCATAGCTACTCATTAACGTAGTAGCTGAAGAAGTAGATTTGTTTGCGTGCTCACTGAATAACTTCACAATATAAGAAATCAATAATTATAATAGTTATATAAATAATTCATTATTTAAAATAAAATAAAAAAGACGAAAAAAACAATATAAGATAAGATAGATAAATAGAATCTATAAGAGATGTTTTTTTTTTTATTGCCTGTAGTGGCAGACTAGCAAGCGGCCCACCTGATGGTAAGTGGTTACCACCGCTCATGGACGTTAGCAATGCCAGGGGCACAGCCAGGCCGCTGCCTACCTTGAGAGGATAGCTCTCTTTAAACCTTGTTTGAAGAAGGACATGTCATAGTGATGTACATAAATTTAATATTATGATATGACATGTATCGCTATAGGCTAAACCTGTAATGATAGTATGTAAATTTATCTGGAAATAAATAAATAAAATCTTTTTGAGAAAGTTTCAGATTAGGTATACATTAAAGAAGATAAGTTACAATCAGAATGATATAAACAGAACATAATACATATATCCGTATTTTCGTTAAATTGTTGTCTTGTATTTCATCAGCGACGAGTTGAAGTCAAAGCAAATAACTTAATGAAATAAGCGAGCGAGCTTGGCCTAGACGTCAGAGCAGCGCTTATCTGGAAAATTTACTGGCTGACTGACATTACCATCGTCGCCTCGCAAATGCCGACTCATTTGCCAGTCCGTTTGAAAAACCCCCAGTATTAAGTAGTAACGAATCTACATTCAGAAACCCGTATTTATTTGAATATGAAATATTATTATGTGAGCTAAAAATACGACTGAAAAAGCTGTGTTTGTAGCTGCTCTCGGCAAAATATAATATTGCATAAAATTGTATTGGTTAGAGAGGCTATTACCAATAAACATATATTTTAGAATAAGATGTTTGTTTAACAGATTTTATTCCATTTGGGTGAGTAAAAGCTATATCAAGAACATTGTTATTAAGAAACCTACAACCATCTTGTTACCTTGGAATCAATTTTTAGGGTTCTGTATCTTGTACACTCCGTTGTCCGTCTTTTTGTCTGTCTGTCCGTATGTCAAGAATATTTTTCTCAAGAATGCTAGGTATCGAGCTGAAATTAATATCAAATAATATCAAATAATCGCGTTACAATCCCTTTTCAAAAAAAAATCAGTTTTCTAACTAAGTGCAATCATAAGATACAGCTGTTTATGCTCAATTTTTGTCGCATAATAATATCTTGACGATCAAAAAAGTCAAACCCCATAGGGTACTTCCCGTTGACCTAGAATCACGAAATTTGGCAAGAAGCAATATCAAGTTGCACAAGTAAAGGAAAAAAATCTGAAATCCGTACTCGTATAGTTATGTCACTGAATATTAGTACTACGTATATTGGAAGGGTTATATAATGATAAGTCTAAAATAATTAGAATAACTTTTATGAATATAAAACAAACATAAAAAAATGAATGAAAAAATAAATATTATGGCTGTGATGAAAAAACGATTCGACTGCCTCGGTGCCGCAGCGGTTACTGAGGTCTCGGGTTCGATCCCCGGGTCGTAACAAATAGTTGTGTGATCTGCAAATGTTTATAACGGAGTTTGGATGTTTTCTATGTTTAACATATTCGAGTATATATATAACGTATTTAGAAATATACATGTATGTTTATCAATTGTCTAGATCCCACAACACAAGCTGATATTAACTTATTTTACGCTAGATGGCGCTGTAAAAAGAATTCCCAAATATTTATAATGATTAAGTTCAGTGTGTTTACTTTTATACTTAGTTTTCCACACACTGAGCATGAACAAGACGTATTATTCTCACGGAGTTTTGACAGAAATCAACAAAGCTAGTTTATATAAATGTAAGAAAAGCCGCTTATTTTTTTTTGTGAAAATAATCTTCCGAGAAGCTTCCAAAATGGAAATATCTTACAAATAAACGTTGCCACAGAGATACCCTGCCTATGAACTCATAAACTCACCGAGGTAGACGACGGTGCCGAGGGCTCCATTAACTTTAATACCCTCATAACTACATGACGAAATTTCTACAACAGGAAAAAGCTCTTTTAATTCCGACCGCCAAGGTCTTTGACAGGGAATGACAATATTTTTATACCGCCACAATATAAACTGTATATAAAGATAAGTACACACCCAGCCCTGAATTGCTTTGTATTGCCTACTAATATAACCATAAAATTGTTTGCTTATACTCTTGATTAAAATCTAACCAACGTGACTTTCGAAGTGTTTGCTCTATACACAAATTTCATCTGTAAGCTATGATTAGTTTAAGAGTATTTTCCACGTGGGCGATGTCACATACACAAACGAGTACACTCAGAACAAAATCGGTAGGTCGTGTAGGGTAATGAACCGGTTTCAAGTGGCGACCCTCTCCACACAAGCCGAGTACTCCGAAACTGCGCTTCTACGTGGTCAATTTACACTAACATTTTATTAAAAATGTCACGTTCCTATTGGTCCGGATATTTTTACGTTATGTCATTACCATTATTAAAATAATAATAATAATAATCTTTATTGTACACACCAAAACACAAAAGATAATATATAATTACAATTAAGTTCACAAATAAAATAAGCACGTACAATGGGCGGTCTTATTGCTTGCAGCGATTTCTTCCAGACAACCGTGAATAAGTTGTTGGACTAACCTTGTCAGTGAAATGGCCGTAGGCAAATTTGCTGAGACTTTTTTTTTGCTTTGTATGACGTTCATAAGTATCATGTATGTGATCTAAATGAAAATAAAAGATTTTATTTGATTAGTCAAAAACCAGTAGTGTTACTTTTTTATATAAACGCTAAACAAGTAATGGAAAAATTCGGGACTTGATCCCTCGGCCCTAACATTTTCATTGTTACTGTCTCTACAGAAAAAACTATGATAACCAGTTTTCAGAGCTCATTGAAATAGAAATCACAGTGCTGATAAATAAAACACGCACTGACATTAGCATATCAAACTGTAACCAATTGAAATTGTAACTACATTGGCGATTTAAAAGAGAGGCCTGAGTTTCTTGCCAAGTTCTTCTCAGAGCTCAACTTTGTTAGTTTGGTTTTTGGTTGGGTATCATGTATGTGATCTATATGAAATAAAGGTACTTACTTAAACCTTGTAAGTATAGCAAGCATTTTACAAACATCGAATTGAAATACTCAAGATATGCTTCATATATTGCAAACTGTAGATAGTTATCTACTTACAATAAAAAAACCACAATCGTTTGCCTCTACAGTAATAAAACAATGGAAACATACACTATTAACTAACAAACTACATTATTATAATAACAAGTGCAATGATAACAAAAGCAATACAATCTCATATTTCACAAAATGCATTGCAATTTCTAAGGTAAATAAGCAAGTTTCCTGTGGTGAGCAAATTTCATATCGTCATAAGCAGGTAACTGGAGAAATTCGAGTCACGTAGTCGTAGCAGCAAATAATATTATGAGAGAAATCGTGTCTGGTTGGAGTATAACTTTACCGGTATTCCGTCTCCAATGTGAATGCCTCCTCGTATTATTTATACTTACATTTTGTCCGGTGGCTTTGCGCATAGATTTTCTTTAAATTACTATCTACCGCTAGCTAGTTTGATGACCCGTGCCCAACAGTGGGACATTATTGGGTTTCTATTATTATACATACATACATATAGATCACGCCTCTTTCCCAACAGAGGGGTAGGCAGAGACCAATTCCTTCCACTTGCTACGATTCTGACATACATCTTTAGCTTCTTCAACATTCATCAGTCTTTTCATAAATTCTCGCCGGTTGAGGGTACTCCTGATCTGTCCCTTCTTTAGAACGTCACCTATTTGGTCATGGTACGTTCTTCTAGGTCTTCCCTTTCCAAGGTTTCCTTTTACATTCGCCTCATATATTGGTTTTGTCACTCTTCCTTCATTCATTCTGTCGACATGTCCAAACCAGCTTAACATTCCTTTCTCTATTCGTGTCACAACATCTATTTTTATCTATATTATATTAAATGCCTAAACTAAATATTGTATTATTATATATTATTTAAGTAACTGCCTCGGTGCCGCAGCGAGACGTGTATATGACTGTTGTGCAAGAGGTCCCGGGTTCAATTCCCGGGTCAGGTGAAAATGGTATTGGGCTTTTCTATCATGGAATTCCAATATTGAGATTTTCCCGGAGTTGGGTAAACTAATGTTCCCGGTAGATGACAATAGGGTCGCCCACTATTTCATTGGACCAAATATAGCTGGCGAAATGTGGGTGTGAAACACCTCTGTCTAAAAACATTACCCTCCTATTTGGCAGTCGGGTAAAAAGGTGTGATGCTATGTATGTACGAGTATGTATTAAATAATATTAGATTGGTCGATGTGATCTGATTGGTTATTAAAAATTCCCATAGTTAAGAAATCTTGTTAATTCTCTTCATATAAAATTTAAAGTTTATCTTGTACCAGCATTTCAAAATTCACTTATTAAATGTAAAGTAAAAAGGCTTAACATATTTAAATTTAGAAAGAAAAGTTAACTTAGTACTGAAAAAATAGTAAGGGGAGAAAATAGGACAATAATGTAATGTAATTCTTTCGTCTGGCAACTTTGGACTTTTTCAAACCTTCTTAAAGCCAACTGACTAAATGTAGCGTGAATAAAATTCTTCTGCAATTTTGTTTTTTTTACCAGCACTGAAGAGAAAAGGTTTTAATTTTATACTCTTTGATTTAATCTTGCTGAGTCACAATTGCGTCGACATCTGTTTATTTGCGTGCTAACAATAATGGTTCGTAAATAATAAGGCGTTTGATCTCTTCTCCTCTATCAAGAAAGTTGATTTAACCCTTAACGCATTGTGACTACCTCGATTGCGCAGCGTGACTGTGAACAACAACTCTTGTGCAGTAGATTGCGATTTAATCCCTGGATAGGGTTAAAACAATATTGGGTGATCTGGGTTTTGAAATGTGATCGCTTCATAGTCTCCCATGTTTTTAATAGCCCTTGGTATATAATTAATTATAAAAATATCAAGCTTTCTAAAAAACTTCTCAATTTAAATAAAAATTATGACATGAAGCAGCAGCCGAGATCAACAGCTTAACTTTTCTTTAAAAACATGCATCTGGACTAAACAGAATAGAACACCTATGAATCAACTTAGACGTAGTTTTACTGACTTCAATGATCATACATACTTACATACATATATATGTTGTGAAAACATAGGTACCCCAGTGCTACGAGCACTTTAGTAAATGTTTAAGCGTTAAAAGGCCAAATTTTAGCTCAAAGAGAATGTACTGTTTATATAATAGTATAATTGACGTTTCACCTTCATTCAAGGCAAAAAAAGTACAAAAACAAGGTTAGCACGTTCCAACTTGTTTTAAGAAGGAGCCAAGTATTTGTGCCGTCTACGCCGTAGCTACGGGACATGACAGCTGCTACGTGTGCTACGGCTACGACAATAAGTGATAAATTTATTATTGGGGCCAAACATTAACCAGAAAGTTGACGAACCTGACAATGTTGTGAAAATAGCAAGATTCCTATTTTCTCACAATTCAGTTTGTTCTACACTAATATTTTCATAATCAAAGATGAAAGGACCTCTTTTCTTAGTAGCACTTACTGAGAAGATAAAAAACTTTACAGCCAGCCTGTTGTTGAGTTGTGTAACTATCACTCACACTTTCAAGATACCTAGCAAATAAAAATGCGCCGTATTACGATAGAAGAAAAGTAAATTATCGTTTGTCAATTTATCAGCAACAATAAGAGTAACGTTTAAACGGTATAAGAACCCGATGTTGTAAGTCTCTCAGGAAAACTTCGTAATCAGTATTTATATATTTTTCAATTTGAAGACACAAATAGTTCCTTACAGCCTTGGAACCCACAACATTCACAATAAACTTATATATACTATATGTATAAGGTATTTATCCACACGACAGAATAAAAGAAGCTGTCGATAATTCAGAGTTTTAATTGAAGGTCAGACAAATACTATCGATTGAGAACGGCGCACTTTGTACTTATACCATACTTTCCGTTCGTAGATATTTACTCAGTAGTAGGTATTACGTCCGCTCGGTAAATAATGGTAAACCGAGTATTTACCGTGACAGTAAATGTCAACAGACTGTTCGCTTTGTACCGACTGGTAAAGCAAACAAACGTAATCCTCACCGCTTCGAGGATGAGATAGTCCGGATAGAGGGGAAGGGATGAAAGATTGTTCCATCTCAAATCTGTGAATAGATTCCAGTTTATTTTTCAATTTGTTATTCGTATAACCGAGCCTATTGAACACATAAATATTAAAGGATTCGCTCGCACAAATTTTCGCCGTCAGAGCTTAAAGTTCCAAGTTAATAAAAAGTGACCCTTTTGTGAATTACTTACGTTATAATTAGCTGCGAATAAAAAGGAAGACTTTATATATTTCGCTTTAATATAGTCGCGTGGACGGGGATGACACATGCCATCCGTGCAGACGTGTATTGAAAGTGGATTATAAACCATTGATATACAAAAATTCGGCGTCTCCATCCCAGATGCATAATCATGCTCAAAATTGTCGTCAATATACTGTCAAATTATAATTACAATTTTAGAAAATAGTTTTTGTAAAATCAGTCTTATTTAATATGCTATACTATTGCTTTTAAAAACACAACTTATAATGCAATAACAACTTATAATGCAGCTAAACAATTTTGTGACAATGATTGAACTCTTTTTGAGCTCTATAATTGTGAGAACCATTTTTTTATCGCTGAGTGTGCGTGTTTGGTTTTTTATAAGTCAATGCTCTGATCATTATTATTTATCATAACTCTACTTTTTCAACCGAGGCGAAGACAACCTTTGTAAATTTTTGTTCTATATACAAGTGTAGTAGTGTAGGCCATTAATCATTCTACAACAAACTATATTAAATCTGAGAACCTTCTAACAATTTCGAATTTCGATTGTTTGATTTTGAAATCCTTGTCTATTTCTTATAAATTCTGATGATATTGTCGATTGCCAATATTATTTTCAAACATTTGACAACTATATTGAAACCGACCAATCATATTAAAATTGTTTCAGCGTCCATATATCCTAGTACACGTTTTCTGAAATAATTTAAAAAAAAGTAATTACTATGCTTTATGAAGCTAATTATGTTGTTACATACAAAACCCATCAGAATTTAATTTTATCGCCAGTGAATTCGAAATACGTCTTAGAAAGCACTTAATCTTTGAGCTTACAGTTAGAGAATTGTGCCAAAAGCGAGCTTTAAACACACCGAAGATGGTACAAGTAGAAACATTTAAACACTAAAGTATTTCCAAGTTGGAAGTCTATCGATAATGAGAACCTTTGAACCGTTCGCTTTAATTGCGTTCCCACGTAAATTTCTGAAGCTATTAATTAAAAAAAATAATTTGAAACTTTGTTTAACGGTGTTATTCTGAATGATTTAGGACGAGAGATAATTGCGTTAAATGTGGAGTTCTTATTCTAAAATTACATAGGTATTGTAGGTGTGATTATAGTAACTAGATATTTATGAGTTCAAGGTTTCGGGTTTAATTTTGTTCATTTTAGTTTTAATATTTTTTTATAAAGATAGCTTGAAAAACCTTTTTTTTTTCAGTCAACGGTCTATAACAACCTCAAAAGCCCATCCACTTTAACTCACAATTATCTCAATTCAGTTGTATTCTTTCTAAAATTGTAAATATTACTAAGCTTGGAACAATTCGGATCATATTATAAATATTTATACAATTTCAGTTTAGCTAGTCGCTGAAGCCAAAATAACCCATAAGTCAGTTATTCTCAACAAACGTCAATTTTACTTCTACTGAATTATTATATATTAACTTAACTTAACTTTTGTTTAATAAGTACAAGTATTTGGAATTTTTCTACCCAAAAATGCAGTGTATAATTAAATATATATAACCGTAGAAAATGTAATTTATAATGTATAGTCGACAATAAAATTGCTTTACCACCCTTAGACTAAATGTCGTTTGCATATCACAAAAGAATAATGACTATTTTTGCTTGCAAGAGACATAAGTACAACAACAGTTGTCATCAATATCGCAACGTCAACATTAATAATGAGTCTCATTGAATTTTAATTTTGATGGAATTTTTCGTTAAATCTCGTATATAATTCAAATATATAGTCGACTATATAAAAAGGTGTATGTACTTCATTTTTGTGAAATAAAATAAAATACGGAAAGATCAAGATGACGATTATCACCTTATCTTTTTAAATAATTCATTTCAAGTTTTTATTTCAGCTCAACATACAAAGAATTAAAACGTAGAATACATTCGGAGGGGTCAGCCCAAAATAGGTCAAACGTAGTAAAAGTATTACCATGTGTATATAACAAAAAATGTTTGGTACGTTAATAGTAGTTAACTAGACGCAATAACCACTTGAACTTTCGTGTATAACGCTCATAAAATTATCACAAAGTTACGGGGAAACTTGAAAACAAGCTGTTAGTAAATTGATCCTAAACAGTAACGAGTATTTAACAGTAAATTGTTTAAAGAAATTTTATCAAAATGTTTTGTTTACATGAAAGATACCACACGTTTTTGTTTTTATATTTAACTAGTTTTACCCGCGTGACTTGTTTATAATAAGTATCCTATATCGTTTTCTAGGCCCTAAGTAGTCTAGACTGGCCTGTTGGTCTAGTGGTTAGTCACCCTGACTGCTAAGCCGGAGGTCGTAAGTTCGATCCCCACCCAGGACAAATCTTTGTGTGATGAGCATAAAGGTTTGTTCTGTGTCTGGGTGTAATTTATCTATAATATGTATGTACATATTTACAAAAAAATATGTATTTAAGTAGTATATCAGTTGTTTAGTACCCATAACACAAGCAAATATTACTTTGAAACTAACTAGCGCTGTGTGAATGTGGTAGAATATTATTATTATTAAGTTTTCTATGTCGATTTCTCAATGATAGGTTGATATGCTAAGGCGTGGAATCGTAAACAGAATCCAAACAAAATCACTTTCGTATTAATAATAATAGTTACTGTTATAGGATATTTTTAAAATCCGTGATATTAGTCAGCCGATAAGAGCTCGGTATCTAGCAACGTGTCGATTCTGTTATTATTAAGACAATACAGCGATGTGACAGGTCTCAACCTGCTTGTTCTAGGAAAAGGTGTTGTTGACATAAATAAATACATACAGACGATACATAACAACACTTTCTACTTAAATGGATTACTACGTTATCTAATGAATACCTCATATAATTGCCCGATGTTTCGATCGGCCATGCAAGTCAGCCCTTGACCACGATTGGATCCCTTAAATGGAAAATGTAATATAAAACCTTTTTAAAACAATGATTTATGTGTACTTGACGCTAAAATTTAAAAGTTCTTATAAAGGATTTCATCTATCACTATTATTGTTACTTCAAATATAATACAATTTCTGAATTACTTGGAAAAAAGAAAGAAATATTTCTCCAAGACCGTCCGTAAGGTGACACTGGCGAGACCGCAAATTGTGACCCACGCAATTTAACCTTACAAAGTACCTAATGTTCTCACGTCGCATGTTATAGAACGAAAACCGTTTCTAATTCGTAATAATATACCGAATAAGTATCAGTATTTATTCGACTAAATGAAATAATTGATCAAAAAATTAAAAGAGCTTTTTAATTATTTATCGTACACAAAATTTAAAACACCCATCATTATCATCAGCAACTCATTAATGTCCCACTGCTGGGCTCAGATCTTTTCTCCTCTATCTAGAGAGTTAAGAGGGTTTAGGCCATAATCCACACACGCTGCGGCTGACCTAGTGCGGCTTAAAATAACACAAATGAAAAAGCTATTAAAAATTTGAAATAGCACCTCCTTGCCATGCCCAAATAGTATGCAATGTATTACAACAATATTGCAACAAAAAAAACAAACTGCTTAACAGCATAATTAGACAAATTACCTAGCTGTTTGTAAAACTGCCTCGGTGGCGCAGCGGGAAGTGTATACGACTGCTATGCAAGAGGTCCCGGGTTCAATTCCCGGGTCGGGTGAAAATGGTATTGGGCTTTTCTATCATGAAATTGTGTAAACAAATGTTCCCGGTTGATGACAATAGGCTCGCCCTCTATTTCATGGGACCAAACATAGCTGGCGAAATGTGGGTGTGAAACACCTCTGCCTACCCCTTCGGGGAAAAAGGCGTGATGCTATGTTATATTATGATGCTATGTTATAAATTGTACTGTACAATAGTTATTCGTAGACAACTTTTACAAATCGTATAATTGTCAAGACACTACCCAGTTGACATTATATCATGTAGGAAAGATAAACATTAAGCCATAAACAAACCTTTTGAAAGCAAAATATTTTTCCTCTGAATAGGTTTCTTCTCGTGAGCTTTTATAACATGTACGTTATGAGCTTATAAGTGGATACTAGTAAACGTGAACTAACGCCACAAATAAGAAAGTAATAAAAACAACTTGGTCGGTGTGAAATTTCTCAGTATAAAAAGCAGTCTATATGTTAATCTACTGAATAAACTTCATCCAGAACAAATTTCATGGAAGTAAAGACCATAGCTTTTGCTATTTATAACGTTAGTTCTTAGAATAACATCTTTGTTAAAAATAAGTTGTGGCCATTATGAACTGGACTTATTATTCAGACATAGCGTCATGTCTTTTACACCGCAGAGGTTTTTTTCATTAATTTAATTATAGAAATTACAATATTATCACAAAACCAGTGTACGAAGTAACGAAATAATATGTTAGAAATAAAGAAAGAAAAATAATTTATTTTGGTCTCACTTAAGCACAATTATGGTAAAAACGAAATTACTTTTTTGTGAGAAACAAAAATATTCCCAACTCAGCAATAGCTACCTTGAAATATAATAATATCAAGGTAGCGCTGGTATTCTGTTAGGACCCTGTGTGGTTGGGACGGACATCATACGTCACCATTTACTAATTAAATTAACTATAAATATCTTTAATAAATAGATATTTATAGTTTTAATAAGTTTTAATGTAATAGTGCGTTTAACATTATATGCGCTTGTAGCATTGTGGTACCGAGATGATCATTATCATCGAAGTTAAGCAACATTCCGAAAGGTCAGTCCATAGACGGGTGACCGTTTGTAGCAATTTCATTCTCGAGCGTCGCCGTACTTCGCAAGGCACGTAAAGGCGTTGGTCTCGGTTACCACTTATTGTGCTAGGGGAGACTTGATAAATTCCAACACCAGGGTCTACCTTAAGCCCATTCGATAAGAATAATACATTATATAAACTCCGAAAGGGTAGACAGAGGTGCATCATGCCCACATTTCGCTAGCTACTTTTGACATTTGACAGCAAACATCATTAATCATCATTCATCATCATTAATCGTGGGCACATTTTCAGGCTAATACTAAAAATTTCAGAACAGAAAAACCGAATGCCATTATTGCTCAACCAGGGAATCGAAAACGAGACCTCTTGACTAGCACTCATTGATATTCGGTATCGAAGGGTGAGTACGGCTGCATTCAAATATAGGTACTTAATAACAAATTTGACTGTCACCGTGGCGCAGTGGTTAAAGTGGTCGCCTCGCCACTACATCGCCGTGTTGGGTGACGTGGGTTCGATTCCCACACGAGACAAATATTTGTGTGAGTCATAGATATTTGTTTCTAGTCTGGGTGTACTTTGTGTCCGTTAGTTTCATGTTTGTAAAGCTCCCCGCGACACAGGGCTTGTTCCCTAGTGCGGGCGTTGTCTTGTAAAGAAGAAAATAAGTTTATTTTTGCTCTCAGCAAGTATTTATGAACGTACTTCATAATATTATTATGTTTTTATTTTATCACTGATTTTAGTAGTATATTTTTAGACGTTAACCAAATTAGAAACTTGGTTTTCTCGTTTATTTTTAATTCCTTTTGAAAACAACGCCTACATTGTTCAATATATAAAATTAGTTTTTTTGACTGGCCTGTTGGTCTAGTGGTTAGTGACCCTGACTGCTAAGCCGGAGGTCGTGGGTTCGATCCCCACCCAGGACAAATCTTTGTGTGATGAGCATAAAGGTTTGTTCTGTGTCTGGGTGTAATTTATCTATAATATGTATGTCAGTTGTTTAGTACCCATAACACAAGCAAATATAATTGCTTACTGTGGGACTAGATGGCGCTGTGTGAATGTGGTAGAATATTATTATTATTAGTTATGAAATCGAGTTTAATGTATAACGAGAGTACGGGACTCATGAACTATTCTCAGTAGTTCAGATTTGTGATCACTTTAGGATATCGCTACTAATTCAGAGTTAGGTTCTACCCCTGATAATGACAAAAGTTAAAATGAATGGATAGATTTAGGGTACTTAATCATGAATAGTTGAACAAACAAATGATCAAATTGAATTGGCATTTAATTTTGTATAATATTGATTAGTTTGAACTGCGATTTTCTATCTAGTATTGCATCTCAGTTCGGTTTCATTAATTTCGTCTATATCCATGTGTATATAATACTCGTGAGAAGACGGATTAATACATAATGTCACTACCCCATTTTAACCCGTGGGTGTCGTACAAGGCGACTAAGAGAGTAACCTTAAGTAGACAAGATCACTGCGAGAAAAGGAAAATTCGATACAAAACCCTATACCAACCCGTCTGACCAGCGTGGTATAGTAAGATAAATTCCCTCCAAAGTGTTTGGAGGAAACTCGTGCCCAACAGTGAGACGTTTTTGTGTTGAAATGATGATGATGAATTTCGTCAATAAAGAAACAAACGTATTTTGGATTAAAGTTTATTAAAGACTGAAGCAACGTTCACTCACAAGTTTTCCTGTAGTAACTGAATAAAGTGGATCTTCTTATTTTCTAAGATAATAATATGTTTTTTTTGGTATTAGCCTTTTTACAATTCCTCCGTATCCGTGGCATTTATTATAAAGATAAATATGTATGACAATTACTTGCTGTTTTAGTACCACGTTTAGCATCTCTATGAAAATTATATTATGCAATACAATTGCGATATTTAATTCATTTCTCCAAATGAATGTATTTGAAAACACTGTCTAATATAGTTTAGTTTATATTTTTTTTTTTTTTGTGGTGTAGTAGACCTAATTCCCTCCAAAATCTTTGAGGACACCCGTGCCCAGCAGTGGAAGGTTTATGGATTATAATAATAATATATTATTTTTGTGCAACAAAAAATATACATAAAATATTTAAAATAAATACAAAAAGCATGCTCGAAAGCGAGCATAAATCAGAATTGAGTTATCTAACAGCAACCCTTAAAGTGTAGAAGAAATAAATGTAAGCAAGAGAGCATGATTGAAGTGTACAACTATAGAAAGAAAAGGCTCACAGTAGAATAGAAAAGTAATTCTTTAGGAATATTTTGCCGTGCCTTCGGAGAATTCACTGTCCCTGTACTATAATTATGTATATACTCCTCTTAATTACAGTCTATGAGGGTCTGAATATATTTTCTGGGCTTCACGGCATTCCGTCCTAATAAAACATTAATAGTTAAAACCTACAAACCCGAAAAATGGTTAGACAAGAAATGCCTCTTTAAATTGAAACCATCATATTAAGTTTAAGTTATATATATGTATATCTAATAGGAAGTGATAACCACTGACATAGACATTGGTTATATCAGAAACAGAGGCAAAGCACTACCTTATCATTTTAACCAACAAAGCTGCGATAGCGGCCACATGAAAATGCAACTTATGGATTAAAGCATAAGAACATATTTTCAATTATTACTTAGTTGGCCATTAATGTCTGTGGCATGAAGTTAAAATGAGACATTGTCCCTCCTTGTGCCAGCATAGTTACCTCCATAAAGTTTGGAGACAGAAAATGCTTTTATAGCCGTGGTCTTTTGATGGGTTCCGAGAGAAAATTCTCTCCAAGCTCTACAAGTATATATACTACTATATACTATAATGTCTGTAATAAGTGACCCTTTTGTAGTAGGTATATAAATGAGACAGATAATTAATTAAAGAAAAACAAGTAGCCAGTTACTTCGATCTTGCAAACTCAGGGATGTAATCATTTAAATCTGTTTTAGCACTCGCTAACCAATAAGGCAAATTATTTAAGATATTCATTGTGTCACATTATTTGATGTAATTTGAAACCGTATACCTACATCCATAGATATCGAATAGATTATTTTTCACGTAATAATTTTTAAACACTCCCATTTTTTAAAGTTATCCATGCAATTCTATCAGAACTGGCTGCATTAGTTTGCATTATACAAAAATAATCATTTGTCATCAAAAATATTTGATTATTGATGCATCTAGATGGAATAGGAAGTGAGGTATTGAACATTTTATAATACCTAATTTTGCTCCCGTCTTCGTTTTGATGGAGTCCGATCGTATGATTTTTATGGAGACATCTTTGTTAAATTGACAAATTTGTTCAATATTTATATAGGTGTACTACGGCGTACGACAATTTCGACGACAATTTCTACGACAGTGTATGCAAGTATTGTTTATTTTTTGTAGATCCTAGTAATGGTAATCTAAGCTTTGTTTTGTTTCGTTTTTCCAAGTATTTTTATCGTCTTATGTTCAGTCGGAAGTGTATATCAAGGTGTATCCAATTTCATTAATGGTTGTAGGCGTCAGTTTTCTTGGTTATGTTCAGTTCATGGTGAGGACATTGGGTAAAAAGGGAATGGTCAGACTAACATGTTCATGAACTCCATAAACAGTTTATTAGTCATTAAAATAATATTCTAAAGATTGAATAACCTAAAATCTCCTGAAATATGTCTGTGTATTTAAATAAATAAGAATATTTGTTTGTGATAATGTTAAGGTTAACTGTGGAATACTCATATTTTTTAAAACGATTAGATCTAGCTGAGACTGAGACATTTCGAGATTAAATTTATCCTCTTCTAAAAATTTAAAACATTTAAAAAGTAATATATTTCAACTCAAATGTGCTGTCATGGAAAATAAATTAGGTGCTCTGTTTTATGCAGACGAAGCTTATTCTGACGTGAGCCCCATCTGCCAAAATAGGTAACTTTGTTCTGCATAAAAGTAATTTGTTCGACGCAGATGGCTAATTATTGAGCTTGTTCGCCGATTTGTGGCTGACTACTACGTAGTTATTGACAATTAGTCCAATTTTCCGCCAACTCAACTCACACATTCTACACACGATGTCTACTCATTAGAGCGTACACACTCATTATGTTCTACTCTTCCCCAATATACTCTCAACTCAACGCGTAGATTGGGGGCTTACTCTGAATTTCGACATTCGAATGTTCGGTTTTGATGTCGGTGTCAAATGTAAGGAAATTTAGATATTATAGTCGCTGTCACTTTTAAACATTTGACAGCGACATCAAAACCGCACATTCGAATATCGAAATTCAGAATAAACCCCCTAGTTCAACATTCTCGATTTTAAAAGATATTATTGTAAAGGTATATTGTTAGTTCTATTATTACCACAAAAAAAGCCACAGATACTTAAATTATTATTATTTTATTTTTATTATTAAAACTAAAAACTTTATTATTATTATTATTATTAAAGCTAGCTACTGAATAGCAAGAATTGTTACAAAGTTGACATTATGTTAAACCTATGTACATACATCATTTTTCAGCTTATTTTAATTACATAATTACGTAACTACATTTTCATATCAACTTTTATCAAACAAAACACACCGACTTGACTTTATTAGTATAAATTTTTTTATCATCATCATCATATCAGCCCAACGGCGTCCACTGCTGAACATAGGCCTCACCTAATTTACGCCACTGCGAACGGTCCCTTATATTGTTTATATTGTCTTCAAATTCATTACAAAATTCGCACGTTGAAAAAGTAAGTTACATTGTAAAGTTTCTATTGCCCTACATACCCTATACTTAAAGTAATATCCTACTGCACGACTGTTGCATCGTGCAAACAGTGGTGCTCATACCAATGCACTACGTGATGCGAATTAGATCGGCAGTCTACTACAATGTGTTTAATTCTCAGATAATGTTTAATCCAGTATTGTGGGTCAAGGTTGCCATTTATTTATGTGATAAACAAAAATCTATACATAATTTATCGATATAGCAACAGGTTTAAGATGAAAATTTAATATATATCTGTGTTCTCATAATATAATGTTTTGGCCTGTTGGTCTAGTGGTTAGTGACCCTGACTGCTAAGCCTGTGTGATGAGCATGTAGGTTTGTTCTGTGACTGGGTGTAATTTATTTATAATATGTATGTATTTACAAAAAAAAAAAACTATTTAAGTAGTATATCAGCTGTCTAGTAGCCATATTACAAGCATTAGCTTAGTTTGGAACTAGATGGCGCTGTGTTTGAATGTCCAAACATTATTATTATTACTATTTAAAGTCCATCGCAATAGCGGACTTCTTATCATCTAGAATGGGAAGTGTTTTAAAAAATTGCAATCTATTATGCACGACAAAAATCGGTAGTGTCCGACTTTTGTAGCTGTGGACCTGTGGTACCGTCATTCCAACGTCGGCGTCGGATGCATCCAATTTACGTCTCCGTGATTGGCATAGGCACCTCGACTGACGAATCTTGGTCACTTTGAACATAGGTATGGAGGTATGTGAAATTACCATCCCGTCAAGATAGCAATTTTATTTGCTGTACATAATTAGATCGAATATTGGAACTTAAAAATTACCTAGTAATTACCGCCATGCAGGGGCGGCACAAAATCACTCGTTATGGCGGAAATTAGGTGTGGCCTATGTTCAACAGTGGACGTCATTGGGCTGATATGATGATGATGAGACCGCGTACTGACTGTATTTATTATATGAGACTTTTCTCATATAATAATTGATACCTTTCAAGGCTCTCTCTGTTTAGTAAGCATCATGATCATACTTCGTCTAAAAGTTACTTTTTCACTTATATAACTTTTAATTTGATCTATTTTTATAACATGAAAGAAACGTAGACAGATTTTCAACCAATACCCAAAACTTTACGCTGAGCGCAATTCGTGAAGTAATTTCAGCAGCCCATTTTAGGCATGCTATTTCCGTCGAGTTGGTTGAATGACTAATTATTATTAGTATGGTAATGGTGGTCACAGCACGGCCTTACCTGAGCTAGCTAGTTTCGACAACAGCACTATTGTTTCAACATGTACGTATAATTTACTTTTCTAGGCTAGTGACTTGAATAAAGGCCAAGTATTGACCCAATGTATGTAAGTTAGACGCAAACTTTGAAATTCTCATGTATATTTATTTTGTTTTCTCCATTGGATCGTGTGTAGGTATTATAACAAAACACTGTAACACTTGACATAACTTATAACATTTAGTATTTATATGTGAACGCAAAATATCTTAATATTTTCGATACAAATTGAACCCACAATCTTTGTTATCGACTGCCTTCTATGCACGTGGTATCGCAACGGGACATTTTCAATGTAATATTATTGGATTGTGTAGGCTGAACGAAGATTGCTTTGCTATAACGGGAAATGTAATACAAGGACTTCATATGAGCCTCAATTCCTTAGTAAGTACCCTATTATAACTGTTAGGACTACGATAGCAGTATCTGCGTTGATTGTTAATTTAGTAGCTATACTCTATCCTTAGTAATAATATGGTAAGTGTAAAATGGTGTTTGTCTATAGGATTTTGGACTCTTTCACATTGCTCCGGAGCATGTGGTTACCCAATATAGGATTGGTTAGGGAACTGTAAAGACACTTTTTCTTAGCGATTAAGGTAGTCGCGTCACAGCTTACATCGCCGAGTGTCGTGGGTTTAATTCTCACACGATACAAATATTGGTGTGATTTATAGAGCTTTTTTTTTTGCCTGGGTGAAATTAATGTCCAATATTTAATGTTTTAAAAGTCTCCGTGACATAGACATTGTTTTCAGTGCAGGTTTTGTCTGTAAAAGAAAAAATGCCTATTTAATCTAGTCCTCCGCGACACAGAGCTATTTGCTAACTAAGCTATTTGTCTTTAAAAATGGAAAGAAAAAAGTTACTATAAAATGCAATCGCGTGGGTAATGAAACCGCGGGTAAGAAGTAGCCGAGTAGGCGAGAAGTCATCGACCCTCATATCGTGAGTACCTACGTAGTGTGCGCAACAAGCGCCCGTCCTTGAGCATCAAGCGGCAGTAACAGCCCCTTTTCGCCATGTGTTACAAAGCAGATTTGTAAAAAATACAGAAAAGAAAGTTTCTCTGGTACTCTCGTATTATTTGGCTGATTACACTTCAAGAACCAACAAAGAATTGCAGCTATTATATGTTATTATAGTTATTGTAGGTATTTGTTCTTGTATCAGAATAATGCCACAAGCACTGCAAGCAGTTTCCTTGTTTAAAAGTAGATTTATTACATTTAGTATAGTTTTATTATCAAGTTGAGTCAGACGTGTCGGGACGATTAAAAATCAAATTACTAAATTAAATATAAATGGAAGCAAACCGCGTAAGCCGTGTAGTGACGGATTAAGAATACATAATGTCACTGCCCCATCTCAGCCCGTGGGTGTGTCGTACAAGGTGACTAAGGGAGATAAGCAGATGCCTTATGCAGATAAGAGCACTGCGAGAAAAGGAATATTTGAAACCAACCCTATACCAACCCGTCTGGCCAGCGTGGTATTATAGTAGGCTAAATTCCCTCCACATTCTTTGGAGGAGGTATCCGTGCCCAGCAGTGGAACGTTTATGGGTTGAAATGATGGAAGCAAAAGAACGAATGCAGCTTACTTAGTAGATCGTGAAGGATAGTTGAACTGAACATTGAATCGTACAAATGTGATTTAAAATTCTCCTCTAATGTCTATCGGGCGACATACGTGACTGGCTGAATGCCACGCGGTGAATTTTTCCAGCAAATGTTTTGTGAAACTCCATATTGATGCTTTAGAATAGTGTCATTTGATTTAAAATAAACTGAAAAGACAGGGATATATCAAACAATTATATTTTCACTGCTGGAACAAGTTAAAGTATTTCATTTATTTTTATACATCATCGATTCTGATCTATATTGTGCAGCTTTATAAGTGCTATTTTCATTTGAACTAAAAATGTTACAAGACTATGAAAAATAGATGCTTTAGGCAAATTTTTGGCTTGTTTTTCTTAAATAAACATGCACACTGGATTTGCCCGAATATAGTTATTGTAATTATACAGACTGAATTATATTATAGTTCATGTTTCATGAAAAAAATATATAAACAACAACTATTAGACATCGGCACAATATTAGGGTTCTTTAACTCTTCAGTACTTGCTTAGTTAACATTACGGTGAGTTTTGATAAGAATAGAGATATTAATTAATGAATATAACTCAACATCAGCTATTAACTCCTAAAAAGGTGAAAAAGTTTCATTCATCAACTTATACATAAAATACCAGCCTATTGCGACATAACTCACTATGTTATTTTTTATAATAGATTTTCCTTGAGTATAAATAACTTATCTCTTATAAAAAGAAATTCTTTAATAAGTTTCAGTATTTATGAAGCCGCAAGATGAACTGAACTCACTGTTATGCCTAATTATAATATCTGGGGCGAGATCTAGTTAACTCCGGCACGAAATAGAATAGTACACCAAAGAGTATCCATCGGACTGGAAGCAAGAAGGCTTTATATAAGGAATAGCAAAGTTATGACAATTATATTCATTTCAATAATGTGTAAATATTATAGTCCACTTCGCACAAAACGACTACTTTTTAAGACCACATAAAATTTAAATAGACTAGGTACCGAAAAGAAAATTGATACATTATAAAAATAAGGGAAGTGAAGTCGTATACATAGTAGGATCAATAAGAAGGCAGAGGAAGAGAAAAGTGGCGATCGCTCTACTGACAACAGTTGAACTGTTAAATAAAAGAAAACTTTAAAAAATAGAATTCAAAATCACACTATAAAGTAGTAAACTAGTACTCATTCAGTATTTCACAATACAACAACTACAAAATACCAATACAATATGCTTAAACATCGCATCCCGCAATATAAAACAATCTACTTCATATTAACCACATAATATAATCAGTATGCAATAAAACAATTGCCAACTTTGATACTTTTGTTTTAGTATTATTAGTGAGAATAGCTTGCAGAGCACCTGCCTAGTCAACGCAACGCCATCGTGCCATCTATGCAGACAGGCCAACTCAATTTGCACCCGCAAGCGGCGTTCCCACTTGTGCAAAGTTTTGACATGGGCATGAGTTTTAGTGCGTGACTACGTAAAAAAGAACAAACAGGACACTGGCTGGCAAAATTTAAATTTTCGAGAATGTATTCGATTTTCTGTTATGAAAATTCCTGTTAAATTTTTGTTGTTGCTGGTCGCCAAACTATGCTACTATCATTTTCGTCATGAACACTAAAATAAAATAATAAATATTTTTCATTCGTTTTATTTTTTTAAATATTTGGTTGCTTATATATTATTTTATAAGTTCACAATTTAATAACTAATTTATTATAATTCATGTATTAACTATTCAGCTGTTTTATAATTATTACTCATAGACTTTTGAACTTGTGTTTTTGTGTGTGTGTAATGTTTTTTTTAATAAATAATAGTAATAACAACGTGATAATTTTAAAAGATTGACCTAAAGATAAAATAAATACTTTTTTATAACTTAATGAAATCTAATAATTTAAATATGCCTTTTATAATGAGCACACTATTTCGATTCTATGTTATCATTTATCAGTATCACACCTCACAAAGCAATTACAGGCCTGAATCTGCAATACCACTTCCAATTAAATTTATAACTTAAACAAAAGTAATTCAGTATCCAAAGGCCCGCAGCTTATGCAAATGTAAATCACACAGCGAAAAATTAAACAGTCTAGTCGAGATTGCGCACTCCATGTGACAGCCCACACTGACAACTTCATTATATCACTGCTTTCATTAGTATGGTAATTACTTAGTTTTTGCCCATACATTATGTATGAGCCTCTTTCAAAATGCGAGGGGATTTTCTTGATTAATTTATTGCTAATTTTCTACACAATGCCTCAATGAGATTTAAGTGTTATATCAGACCAACTGCTATTAGGCCTTTAGGACCATTAAGGGTAGTATTCACTGTCGCAAACTGTTTTTTGGCTTCAAATTAACTAAAAGAATATGCTTCATGGATAGTATGCCCTAGGGCAGACGAAATTGCGTAGATTTTTATAAAATAAAAAGCCCCTGTTACAAACATCTGTTCCGGTTTTTTGAGGACAAGATATTCAAAGAAATATTTCTACTATACATAAAAAGCTTACATAAATAACAGGAAAATAAAATAATCACGTTCACTGGAGACAACTGATTACAAGAGGTCTGAATATTTCAAATTTGTTAGACATATTGTAATTCACAGTAAAAACAAACGAATTTATTTTCATGAGCAAAAAAGATTCTGAAATAATTATACCAACATTAATTTAATAGGTAACATAAGATTTAATACATTGGGTATAACAGTATAACGAAAAAAATGTTAATTAAAATATCCCTATACTGGCAACTTAAAAATGTATACAACGGATTCCTTTTTATTATCCATACTAAATCATAAGAGTACACATAAACACTCTTATTATATTAGATTTTTTTCACTGATATAATATCGACTTTCTATCCTTTATTCCTACACGTAACGGTCCATCACAACCCGTGGGTGTCGCAAAAGGCGACTAAGGGAGTAACTTTATGCAGACAAGAGCAAGCCAAGAAAAGGCAAATTCGAAACAAACCCTATACTAACCCATCTGGCCAGCGTGGCATAGTAGGCTAAATTCCCTCCACATTCTTTGGAGGAGACCCGTGCCCAGCAGTGGGGTGTTTATGAGTCCAAATTATGAATATCAACTTTTGTACCTTTAGAAAGGCACTTCAACTATGCTTACAACAAAGCGCGAAAATATCAACTGAAATCGCGAACAAAATTTGCTTTGTAACATCAATCAGAAGGTTAAACATTCTTAGAAAATATTTTTTTAAATTTAGTTTGAAACATTCTTCCGAATTATACTTTTTTTGTTTTAAGTATAAGGCCGTAAGCAATGGTATGCGCAGTGGCGTGGAAGTGGCGCTGATGTAACAAATGATCTGGTAATAGTATGGAGATGAGAAGCGAACGATACGCTGCCTACATTTGCATTTCGTTTGCAAAGCTATTCCACTCTATTTCTTTATCAACTAACTTCGCTTTGGGAACAACGAGCCGACGAATGTCCTTCGCGTTTCCCCTCTTTATTTCATTTTGGGCTATTATGAACGGTCTGCGCGCCGAAATAGAAACCGCAAAAGGTTATGTTGCTCTGTCATGATAACCACACTGAGCAATCGGTGTCAAAATTATAAAGCGGGTGCCCAATTAGGTAAACAAAGGAAGCGACGGGTAGTGGAATTAAATATAGCGGCAATAGAGATTTGGCAAGCTTAATCCACAAAATGAATGTGTTGGTTATATTTATGTGAAATTGTGATATAGATATTTGCATTTACATTTTACTTATTGTTGACTTACATTTATTTTTTTCGTGTAGTGACGAATTAAGAATACATAATGAACTACCCCATTTCAACCCGTGGGTGTTATACAAGGTGACTAAGGGACTAACCTTAAGCAATAAGAACACTGCGAGAAAAGTAAAATTCAAAACAAAACCCTTTACCGACCCGTCTCTATTCATTTTTATTTATTTATTATGGAGCAACAAACACTTGCACATAAGATCTTATGAGTTAAATTATAAATTAATTACATTATGAATATGCAACTCTATATATACCTATAGGTACAGAACAATGTTGATTTGTTTAATTAAGGATTCAAGCAAAACTATTGTAGTCATGATGGCTGCTATACAAATATATAGCGTATTGTAACATTATACTGTTTATAATAACAAAAATATATGTGACTTTAATTTTTATATTTGAGCAAAAAAACAGTTGCACTTGTACATAATTTTATTCCACTCATGTGCGGGTATAACGTTACTTTTCCAAGCGCCAACCGCTCGAAATAGCGATAAAAAGTAACGTTATTTTTCAGCTTAAGACTATCTTTATTTAAACTAGCGGCGCCCACGATGTTAGATGCGGTTAACTTCTGTATTAATACAGGATAAAATTTGGTAGGTAGTAGATAACTACCTCCATACCTACCAAATTTTATGAAAATTGGTACAGCCGTTTGAGCGTAAAGTAGTAACAAACATACTCACAAACATTCACCTTTTACAATATGAGTGTAAATCATTCATTTTATCTGAGCACACGTAACAAACAAACAAACCCATTGATTATAACTATACTTTATTCTTTTGTTTTCTCAAAATAATCCACAAAGTGTCGCTTTCTGGGACTCCCAAATGTTGTTGCTCAAAGCTATGCGTGCAGTTTCATCTAGCAATCCGGCATAGAAACTTTGCATAGTTTACGGTTAATGCCACGATTAGTCATCACCACTAACATACATATAATATACACTGTAATTTTATTAGCCACAACACCCTTCAAACCGAAACATAATACTTAGTAGCTACATAATTTGCATACACTATTACACATTAACGTCGCCTTAATTCAATCCATTCAGACTTCTTGGTACGAAATTCCAACTTAACATTGTAACGCCAACACCGCGACTCGAGATAAGATAATGGCAGCAATTCGATGCTTATAATATGGGTAAAATAGTCATTATGATAATCTTAGTTTAATAATGATGTGATAATCCTATGCAAATAGGCTACAGTTTCAAATTTCAGTACAAAATTCAATGTAGTCATTGAATCATACGAAACAGAGTCGTTTATTCTATTTATACAAGTCCATTTTGACAATAATTATATTATCACTAGTGGCCTGGAAGCTATCCGGAATCTTTTCGTTTGTCAAATGTTTGAAAATGGCAGAGACCATTTAAAATTCAAAACATTTGATTACGACATTGAAATAGACCAATCAAATATCAAGACTGTGAGTTGGGTTCCTAAGAAACAAAACACATTGCATTACGAAACGGGCAAAACACGTGAAAGGTATACAAGGTAAAGCGCATTTTCCCTAAACTTGACTTGCGTCTATCATTGTCAGCGGAGCAGAAAATAGCAGTATAATTAAACTTTTAAACGCCTTATACCTACCTACATTAAAATTACACCTTTCATAAACTTCTCTCAAAAGATTTTAATATATATTTAGTTATAAGACTCACTATTGCGTAGTGTTTATTTAGGTGTCATATTATGTGATTACTCAATCACGTCAGTATAGTATATTTATCTATAAAATATTCTGTGATCTGCTTTCTATTTTTTATTTTATTACTATTGTTTATTATTATTACTATTTATTGTTTATCCGTGTAGTGACGGATTAAGAATACATAATGTCACTACCCCATCTCAAACCATGGGTGTTGTAAAAGGCGACTAAGGCAGTAACCTAAAGCAGACAACAACACTGCGAGAAAAGGAAAAATTGAAACAAACCCTATACCAATCCGTCTGGCCAGCGTGGTATAGTAGGCTACATTTTCTCCAGATTCGGGTTGAAATAATTTATTGTTTGTTTAAATTAATTATTATTGTGCTGACATATACGCTAGGTAGACAAAAAAAAACAGAGCTACAATCTACTTCAATATAGAATTATAACAATATATACTTTGGTATCACTTTACAATGTAATAATAATTTGACTGTCTAAATAAATATATTAAATAACTATATAAAAAGAACGGTATTAATGACATAAGTTTCTCAAAGGCCAAGCCAATCTTTAAGTCCTATATTAGTAAAGTCATAAATAGGCAATACTATAAAACAAAATATTGCTATTTCCGAGTCGCAATTCACATTTGATGACAGCTCTTTTATGGTGTAATATCATAAAAGAGCTGTCTAAACATAAAACAAAGTTAGCTCTAGAAATTCTTTACATACCGACTTCTCAGGAATGGACACCCTTCCATCTGAATCTGAGATTAAAATTCTATTTTTACATGAATGCGCTGATGTTCAGATTAAAAACACTGAGACTTCCTTAGCATTGAAGTTTTTTTTATTTTAACATATTTTTGCTGGTAGAAAATTTAAAAATAAGTTTTTCAATACCTAAAAGGATTCAGTAGTATAAAAATAACAATAAATAATGCATTTGGCAGTTCCTTGGTAATCCATAACTAAAAGTTTTTATTAAAGAAGTAGTTAATTTTTGGTACTCCAATTAATGGTCAAGAATTGGGTCAATTTGAATGTCATCCAAAACTTAACCATTGCGTCAAATCTTTAAAATTACCAAAGCAATTCTACGTTTTCTCTGTTCCGTGTTTGAGCAATTCCGTCTGAAATACGAGGTCATTGTTGGTGGCACCGACGGCGTTGGAAACTGAAGGGTGGGGGGAAAAGGAGACGAGGGCGGTACCGGCAAGCTCACTAGTGGGAAGAGGCAAGCAGCAAACCCATTACTGTAGTAGGCGAGAAAGAAATAGGACGCTTGTGTCGAGTTCTGTTTAAGTAATTGTGTTTCATCCATTCTTTCCTATTTCAAAATGAAATAGTATTATTGATGAAATTTTGCACTCGTACATAATAATGTCGCGGTTAACTTCGCGCCCAGCTGTAATTTATAGCGATGCACTTCAGGTTTTTTTTTTGTTGGTTGTTTCTTTTTACCTGCTTTTATGCTGCTTTATCAATATAAAGCGGTAAATGGTGATACGGTGAGGTCTGACAAATTGTGAATTTATAATAGTTTCTGCCCGTGGCTCTACTACTACTTTTATACATATCGTTTCAGCCGTTCTAACAAACATCCATCCAAACTTTCATGCATACTTATTTAATATTAGTAGGATTCTTGGATTCATTTGTGAATGATTGTGCTCTTATGAAATTGTCTAGTAGTCTTATTATCATAATAATTTATTGCTACTTAAATTAAAATCATCCCTGTCTGCTCTCTTGTTAGAGGAGAGGAGACAAGAGCTCAGCAGTGGGACTAAATGGGTTGCTGATGATGATGATAATGAAATTAAAATACATTTTTTTTTTTTATTGCCTGTAGTGGCAGACGAGCAAGCGGCCCACCTGATGGTAAGTGGTTACCGCCGCTCATGGACGTTTTTCATGTTTTAACATTTTAAACAGTATATTATTATATTATTATAGTTTATATATAAATTAAAGTGCTAAATTATTATCTACTTACATATTCCTTAATGTAAATGCAAAATTTATTAAAGTAAAATGAACTGGAATCTTAAAAATGACTTAATGTAGGCAACATGATTAGATTAGGTGCCTGTACTCGTACTACGTAGTAAAACGTGTACAACAGGCTGATATATCTAGAGTTTCTTACCTTATTTACAGTTTATTTAGGCACTATAAATATAAAAGACCTACAACAGTTTGATTAGCTATCATACATAAATAGGTTAAAAAGGTTTCTCGTAAATATTATGTTAATTTAGTTAACTAATAACCTTCTAGAAATTTCAAGTCCAATATGAGTAAAAACTAAATTTCCATATAGCGAATAGCATACTAAAGTTATGACGTCATGTGATATCGAAATGTTCGTACCAACCAAACTACAAATTATGATCGAACGAACATTAATAATAAATGAATTAATAATAAATAGAAACGCCATCGAGCAATCACAGCTGTAATAATTCAATGTTAGCTGAAAGAAGCCGACACGTGAGGACCAACCCTAATCGTTATAGATACAGCCGACCTAGTTTACTTTTCATTAAATTGTCAACGTCACTGAAATTAACTTATAAGAATATTTCTGGCCATAGAAAAATCGCCCTTACTTGGACGAACACGATAGCAGTAACAGTTAAGAGTAATGTCGGGCTTAGAGATTATAATTTTGCATAAGTTGTTACAAGTTACTTTGTAAGTACTTCTGGTCATATAGCCGCAAATTTTGAACGAACAGAGTTGAACGTAGGCACATCCCCAATGGGAAATATTAACATAATCACTACACTTCACGCCTGTTACGTAGGCAAGGATCGTAGTGTGACATTACTAATTCACGGGTCGATGGTGCCAGCCGATCTCCAGATTTACCCCATGGACGTCTGTTAAGGTACTACTGGGCAGTAATAAAGTGCGTCTATTCGTAACCGGTTACCGCACGGGACGTTGTACATCGCCCCAACAGTATAAGCCGTCGTATACAAACACCACAATAACTCATCTCCTTCAGTTGCCTGTAGCTGGTTGAAATGATAAATGGCCGAAAAGCTACCGTTTCATACAGTCACGTCATTGACTGTTTTAAATAGTTTGCTTTATTTTTTCTTTTTAGTTCGAAATGAGGGTATTAAAACAATTCAGTACTAAATTGAAGAGTTTAATAATAACTGTAAATTATGGTTAAGGAACCCTCTATTGTGAGTCCAACACGCACTTGGTTTTAGTTAAATTCATAATTATATCTAGATTGTCCGTTAACATTGTTCGTTGAAGCGTTTATAAAAGTACTGGAAATCCTGTATAATGGGTTGTGCTCTGAAGAACTGTTTGAGATGATGCCCACGGCCACCTTCTACCATCGCACCGCTCGCCATCGGCAGGGAGTTCATCCCCACACTTTGGAACCGAAATGGTCTCGTACCGCGCGGTTCCAGAGGAATTTTCTCCCAAGAACTATCAGGTTGTGGAATGAACTCCCTAACGAGGTTTTCCCAAGGGACTACAGTATGGGGGTTCTTCAAAAAAGGAGTGAATAGGTTTCTTAAGGGTCGGCAACGCGCTCGTGATGCCCCTGGTGTTGCAGGTGCCCATAGGCTACGGTAACCGCTTACCATCAGGCGGACCGTACGTCTGTTTGCAACCGTCGTGGTATAAAAAAAAAAAAAAAATCGCGCGGGGTTTCACTGCCGTCGTTCTTTATTTGGCCACTGCTCAAATCCTATTGGTATGGCCGATTTCGTGATTTTATAATAGCCTATGCCCTTCCTCGATCAATGTGTTATCCAATACTAAAAGCATTTTTCAAATCGGACTGGTAGTTCCTGAGATCTTAACGTTCAACATAAACAACAAACAAAATTCTCAACCTTATAATATTAGTATAGATTTAAATAAATAAAATAAATAAATAAAATAGTTTATTTCTCACCTTGTACATCTTGTAGCTATGTACAAGTTTTACAGTAGGTACAATTACTTAAACTTAGAAGTTAAAACTTAGAAGATTAGTATACTATAATTTATGGACCAGCAGCATTTGTCCTCCATTATAAGATCTACATCCAACTAATTTAATGATTTCAACTAAAAAGTCTACCTAAACCTCTCATTCATATTCGAATGAAGAATTAAAACAATAAACAATTCGTGAAATATTTTGATATCTGAAAAAAATTGCTTTATTCTCCGTTCTTTCAATATTCAATTCGCGATTATACAAAAGTGAATATGAAAATAAGCCATGAATGTTTTATATGAATATATATATGTATATAAAAGAATAATAATAATGTTTCAAAAAGCAGATTAAAAAGCTTTTCCGTCCGGCAGATATTGAAATTCGATTAAGTAATCCTCATATGTTTTATACTCACATTTCCGTTCCAATGCTGAAATAATACAAATTTAAAATGTATGAGCAATTATATTGATAACAATATCACCTGAATTGCGCGTTTATAGTTTCAGTTAAGCTACGATTTACGTGTTGAATTTGATAGTAAAACAATGTTCTTCAAAGGATTGTGAATTTAAAGAGATAGTTGATCTCTAAAATGAACATACATAGAAATCCATAGCGTCTCGTCTCGCCTACCCCGAAAAGATAAACAAAGTTACCCACATCTCGTCAACTATGTTAAGAACCATGAAATAAGGCGAGCCTATGCCATCAACCGGGAACATTTCTAGCCTCTGAGTTGAAACTGTCACCGCTTTCTATCTAGTGGTCATGGAGGTCAAATCATCAACATCGCTGTGCCGAGTGACGTGGGTTCGATTCCCACACAAGACAAATATTTTTTTATTCATATATATTTGCTTTCAGTTTGGGCGACTTTTGTGTCCCTTAATGTATGTTTATAAAATCTCTCTCGACATAGGGCTTGTTTTCTAGTGAGTTAGTTGGTTGCTCTTCTACTTCTTTCTTACACGAAATAAATTGTTGACTGAAAAAGTCGTTATCCTCTTTTGCCCGACTATGAGATCTTCTAGGACCTATTGAGCCATAGCGCACTCCCACTCTGCTACTGAGGCAATCTGAGGCAGATTTTGAAATGAATGACGTATATCATCATCATCATAATTATCAGCCCAATGACGCCCACTGCTGGACATAGGCCTCACCTAATTTCCACCAATTTTGTGCCACCTACGACGTATGTAATCATAAATGTTATTTCCTTATTACCGAATATATTCCCATTGGTGTTATTTAATTCATACTATATAGAACGAGAAATTGACTGCCTGATATATCAAAGCACAGTCCAAAGTATTGGTTCTATTCGTATTCGGAAACTTGATATTCGTACACAGATTTGTTGTAGTATAAGTGCGCAATAAGAAAAGGTTTTTCGAAATTCCCACGGTATAAAAATATATTAGAACCTGTTTATTCGCTATCTTCTAGACTTTTTTTTAAAGAGGCTTTCTAGCTATAAAATCTCTATTTTCGTAGCAACAATTGAATAGCCACTCAACTGATCTTCATGGAATTTAATTTTCACGTTGAAATATTTAAGCATCTCCAAAGATCTGAAGAAACGACATTGGCTACTTTTAACCAACATACCACGTGGGCAAAGCTGCGGGTACAAGTTAGTATTAGATAAAATGAGAAAGCGATGACCCTAAGAGAGAAATAAAATTGATAGGAAAACGGAAACGGGCGTTGAACGGACAGTGGAACAACTTAGGGAAAGCTATTGTCCAGAAGTGGTCTATGGTGGCAGTATTGATTGATTGATTATATTATTAGCCTTGAGGCCGTATGAACGGACGACGCGGATGCTTTCAAAGCCTCCAACTTTATCCCAAGACATAAACCTATATCTTTAGATAAGATATAGGATAAGGCAGGGTTGACAGCTTATTGAGGTTTACGGTTGAAACCGACCTTTTACTTAAATTTCTTAAAATATACTAGTGCCTTACGATCCTAAAATAATAATAATAATATAATAATAATAATATTCTACCACATTCACACAGCGCCATCTAGTCCCAAAGTAAG
Source organism: Laspeyria flexula (assembly GCA_905147015.1). Lineage (NCBI taxonomy): Eukaryota > Metazoa > Arthropoda > Insecta > Lepidoptera > Erebidae > Laspeyria > Laspeyria flexula. Next base: position 9,310,408 of record LR989956.1, on the reverse strand, counting down.
CAATTATATTTGCTTGTGTTATGGGTACTAAACAACTGATGTACTACTTATATACATTTTTTTTTGTAAATACATCCATTTTATAGATAAATTACACCCAGACACAGAACAAACCTTTATGCTCATCACACAAAGATTTGTCCTAGGTGGGGATCGAACCCACGACCGGCTTAGCAGTGAGGGTCACTAACCACTAGACCAACAGGGCAGTCGTAAATAGTAAATAGCATAATAGCAAAATAGCATAATAGAAAATTAATAAATTTTCAAACTCACTGTTTAAAGTGCGTTACTTATAATTTTCTTTACTCTATCAATATACCAACTGAGTAATGCAATTTTGTTTATTTATTTATAATTGTTTATGTAAGAAATAATAATTAAAATATTTCAACAGAATTATGTGGGCTTTTTTTTGTTGAACACTGTTTGATTTTATTGAATTTAAAAAAAATATAAGTACACTATCGTTGTACTTCTATTCATATTTATGTATAATTGAAATTGAAATTAAAACACAATTAACATAAATCTACTACACAGTACTACAATGTATTTTTACGTCATATTATTTAAATGTAATAAATAAAAGCATTAATACCCGTATTTTATACCGAGAGATTACCTACTTTAAAATTGTTGACTCATTCATGAAACAAATGAAAACATATTCAGTTGCCACCTGCAGTATTGTTCGCATTATTCTTGGTCGAGTTATAATGAATGTTTACAAAAGGAGCCCGTTTGCATCGGCAGCAGCCCGCTGCTAAAAAGGATTAAGTTCCTGGGAGCTCTTTGCCCGCCTCGGCATTATTTAAAACAAAAGAGTGACTGTTGAAAGAAATATGATTCTTGAAGTAAGTCTGACTACTGTAGAACGAAGACAACATTATGCCATAAGCTCCAAGGTGGGCTGCAAAAGTACGTATTAGAATAGAGTCTTCGAAACTTTTCATTATTCACGGTAAAGTTGAGTTTTTGTGTTCCAATTTTTTTATACTATTCAGCCTCTACACCAATTATATCCTATTAACTAGTTAAATATCAATTAAAAATTAAAAACTTTTACTTTCATTTATATGTAAGTACGAATTGTGTATATTTACTGTACATTTTTATTTTCTATTCTGACTATCTATCTATCAAATAATTTGGTACAATTGTAAACGATAAATATAATGAATATCACGATAAAATAATACAACAATAGTGTTAGTAACAATTTAAAAATTATTGCTACTGGCAATGAAATTCTCATTTTTAAAATCCATGAATTCGAAATTCAAATCATGAAATCACACTTAATTTGAATTGCTTAGTATGTATGCTAATGTTGCTTTGATCAATAGCTTCTGTTATAGCCTGGGAAATTTTCGACGTTAGGGCTTGTTAGCATAACCAGTATATACATGATTTAGTGCCTCTCTGAAATAGACCGCTTTTAGCATATTAATCAAGATTCCAAAATTAATCAAGCGTCAGAAGAACCAGTTTTTATAACCACATTTTCAAAATATATACAAATACAGGGAGGAATTTTCTAATGCTACCATGGGGGAAAGTATTCTAAATACTGGGGATAGATAAATAATTTTACTGGAAGGAAATATTTCTTTATTTTTAAAAAGAAACAAAGCTGCAATCAACGGTTTACCGAAGTTCACTATCGAACTAGCTAAAATAAAAAAATAAAACACCGTGTTTTCTTACAGCATCAATCGATAGGATCAATCATAAGGATTGAATCTCTCTTACAAACGTGGTAAATTAAATAAAAACATTCCATCCTGTATATGTATAATATCATTATTAATGTTATTAAAAAGTAACTATTCGTCAATATTCAATTCCTTAATACAGTCACGTGTTTATTATTTCTGTCTTCGTTAATAATGAAAAACGATAGAAAGAATAAACGCTCGATTAATTCAACTGGGGCGTAACAAAATTAAGTACAGGGAAAGTAATTACAAGCTACTTCAATCTTAATTAAAACACTTAATAGCGACAAAACGGAGTACGAAAACAGAGAAAAAGTCTCCATTCGTCAAAATGACCGTTCAAATGAAAGAAAATGACACGTCAAATTATTCTCAAATTAGTCTCTGTTAATGTCGTATGAATATTCAAACAAAACAAAGGAAAAATGCCACTGGCTGTATTCTTTCCACTCGAATGAAAAAGACAAAATGAAGGATAGCGTACTATTCGCCCTTTGTGCTCGGCCAGATAGAGAAATCTATCGATGCTCACTTTGTTTGACGTTGTTACTATGCCAGTTGTTAAATGTAACTCCAGACTCTTTTAAGCGGCTATAATTCAATGGCTAAAGCATCGGGCTTGCGATTAAATGGATGCTGGTGAATTACCGCCCATTGAACAATTGATGTGAAGTAGTTAGATACGGAGGTTAACTCTTCTCGTAGTGTATTCCCACAAGGATTATATTATTGTTTATAAACTTCGTTTTTATTGGATTAAATATATCCCTAACAATTTTTCGTAAGAAAAAATATCGTAATGTCATATTCAAATGACCATGTAATAATCCTTTATAGAAGCCTGAGACCCTGGTTTCTTAAGCAGCTAACACAAGCAAGCACTAAGCCAAAGTGTGGCTCGATTGTTTAGTGAAAATAAAGTTATTCGTATATCGTATAGTAATATATTTGTATAAGAATACTGCTAAAATGATAAATCACTGAGTATTATTGGCTTCAAGTTAAGATAATAATAGATACATATATAAGCGATGGTGACTGAATGGATAAATGGTCGGCGTGATAAACACGCGGTCCGAGTACGATTCCGACCAGCAGTACCAATGTGGATTTCACTTGTGGAATTTATATGTACTAGTCATGTGACTTACTATCTGATAACGGTGAAGGAAAACATCGTGAGGAAACCCACATACCTTAGAAGAAATTCTAAGTACATTTCTGATCCACTAACCCACATTAGTCTAGCGTGTGTGGATTATGGCCTAAATCCCCTCAGCTCTATAGATAGATGAGAGAAGACCCGAGCCCAGCTGTGGGACATTAATGATTAGATAATAAACAAAACAGTTTACACTCTTATGTACCCTAAACACGATTCAATTTAAAACAACATGTCTATAAAAATAAAGAAGCCACGCCCACCCCTATCATACACAAAACAATTGGCAGTAGTACAAGAAGGCTTTCATACACGTATCATATTAGACGACATATGTAGCACAGATTCTATATAGTAATATAATTTGTCCGCTCCATTCGGCCAGCGAACGAGACTCGCCCAACCATATCTATTCGGTTTGTATCCCTCTCTAAACATTCACGTACACATTTAGGAGCTTCCATTCGATCTCTTTGCCTTAAATAGGATCTAACTAACGTGCAAGGACAGCTCCGTAAGGAGTTAATCCCGTTCCAAACATTGGGAGTAAGGAAAGAAGATTACACTCTTACTTTTGCTATTATCTTATTATTACGTACTATGGAGCGAATAACGAAGATACAATAATTGATCTAAACCAGTTTTGTGAATAACACTTTATGGAAATAATCATAATGTCTATTTTTGTATGACAACTTTTATTGGACAGTTAATTAATAACCTTGATTGACTTTCCATTTTAGGCTCTAATTAATACATGTTTAGGATTTTATTGGTATTTATTTTTCGTAAATTCTGGAAACCATTATTTACTGTACATATAGTAATTAATTGATTTTTTTTTATTACAATCTATAAATATTGAATACTTTATTTTACTTAAAGTCAACACAATTGAAACAAAAATACTAAAATAAGTCTCTATGACAAACAAATAATTTGTGTGGCTCTTAAAAAGCCTTATTTTTACCTCATATTGGACGTGTCAGGCGTGATATTACTGAACCTTTTCAAAACACGTTTACGGTGATCAATATCATATTATTATATAGTGTATCTCTCATCTAACCGGCTTACCTCTACTTGAACTAATTTATCAGTATTCTGTTCATCTATAAAGGTAGTCCCTCGACCCTATTATATCAAGGATAAAATAAGCCCTTTAAAATAAAATTGTAAAGGTCAGTGTGGGTGGATACATGTTGAGATATTACAGTGACATTTTCTCTAAGATTTTTCGCCCAAATTTGACCGCTCGACTGGAAAACTATCCCTGGCATATGCAATACCGTAGCTATAAGATTACCAAGAATTCCGGTTTGTTTCTCCTGAAAAGTAGTCCAAATTTCCTTAGAATGATGAACGATCTTTCTCGTCATCATTCTAAGGTAATTTGGACTACTCTAGTGAGAAGAAAGACGCAATTTGCCTCAAAGATAGTTAAATAAACCAAAACAAAGAGCTCAAGTTTTAAAAAAATGTATTAATGCTATAGATTTGCAAATAGAATATTCAATTATTTGAATAAGATCGCCTCTGTATATACTTTTATCTTTAATTGCGTTTCGTTAATTAAAATTCCTTTTTTGCGCACTTCTCATCGTCAACTCAGATTTGCTAATAAAGAAAATGTTTGTATGTCGAAATTCAAATGTTCTGTTTTGATGTCGCTCTCATAAGTAAGGAAATTTAGATATGGTCGCTGTCACTTTTGAACATTAATTTGACAGCAACATCAAAACCGAACATTCGAATGTCGACATTCATAGTAAACCCCAACCCCATTTTGCACATTGCTTGACCAGATCAATAATAATATCCCAGTTTGATCAACTCTCTGGATGTTAACAAAATTATATCAAAGCAACCTAAAACGATTTGAAAGTCAGTCTAATCGGTTTAAAAAGTTAAAAGTACACAATCTCACGAAACGTCACAAAATAACGTGTCGACGTCACCTCGTCTACACGAGATCATTTTTCACATAGTGAGTAGAATCAAACTTTTAGTTCGGGTTTATCTTATTTCAGTGCACCGGTTTCGAACTAGTGGCTTTATCAACGGAGCGTATCTTTTACGCAGGTGTTGAGCAGAAGGTTCGACTTTCTTCGATTTCCAACTTAAGGTACTATTCACAACTTTGTTCGGCGTCGTTCCTATCGATTTTAGATTAAGGAACTTCGAAAACCAGTAAAAACATTCTGTAATAAATTTCCGTACTTTACGTAGGTAGCAAGTTACCCAGGCCAGGGTGTTTCGAACTTGTTGTAAAAGTTTTTAATAACGATTATTACGTCGGCTATTATATTGTACGAGTATATTATATTCATATTCAGCTGATCGACTTGCGAGCTCGCTACCGAGTGCTTGCGACCTTCAATTGTAAACAAAATGTAATACTCATATTTGCCAACATTGCGTGGGTAGTGAAATTATACCAAATGATTAAACACTACTGTATTGCAGCGGATTATTTAATAATTCTAATTAATTATGAAATACTAAACTCAATTAACGTTCATTACGCGAGAACATAATTTAAACTAATGAAGAAAAATATACCCGAGTAAATAGGATCTTGTAAAAAAGTAAATTAAAATGCTTCAAAAATAAAATTTCATTTCACACATGAGGCGAGGTTGTGAAAAGGAAAATGTACTGTAATAATATACCTCATATAAAAGAGGCCGACATGAACCATATTGTACTAAATTAAACTTAAAAAAAAAAACTGTAGGTATAAAAGAAAATCATGAAAAGTAAAAATGCATTTCATTGTTAAGTTTATAACACGAAACGTTTGTACAAAATTTATACATAGCGCTAGCCCATAAACTTTTACCTATTATAAGTGACCAAGGAAGAGAAAATACTTTTTTTAATTTAAAAAAAAGTACAATACCTACCAGTTATGAAAGCAGAATCGGTAAGTAAGTACTTATGGCGAAGAATCAATGAAGAGCCAAGTTTTAAGAAGAAAAAAGATTGAGATGAAATCGAAAATTCTTGATTTAAATATGGAAGGAAGCAACTTGGATCTTGCGATACTCGATTACTCGCTGTTTTTGTTCAGTTCGCACCATTTGAGTTATTCTCCAAGTCAAAGTTTGTATAACAGTTATAATAAACTTAAATTCCGTGTTATGAATAAAAACAAGAAGACTAACAGCGACGGACAACATCGTAGAACGTATATTAATGACAGCGTTCCTTCGCTCCACGTTTCCGTTCTTTTGTACTTGCTCACACCGGTTCCTCGCCGCTTTTTGAATGGGCACATACGTGAGCGAACAATTGTCCCAAGCATTAAGGCGTTTTTGTGCCACTTGGATTTCATAGCGGACTTGTTTGTTTAATTAAACTTGTATATATCCGTTCAGCGCGCAGCGGCCGTACACTCTATGATCGAGTAAACACATAGCTAGCATCGTCGTGAGCCTACGTACATCATAGACTCAATCAAATTAATCAAACCGATCGACATGTAATACGCCTCGTAATTGGGCCATTTGGTTCCTTTATTCTATATTATCTGTAGATATCGATAACTTCTATATTTATGCCCGAGACAAAGATCAAAATAATTTATTGTGTCGTAGAACACGGAGTCTTTTCCCACATATGTTATGTGAGGCCAATTCCAGGCTTCCAGCTCCGCATAAAGATGAGAATATGACATGAAAGTCGATAAATTTGGTCAATAGCCATTATACGACATTGTCGGGGTGCGAAAATATGGAAGTGTGGGGGGGACTTCACGGCTCTTTGATTTAGGGCCGGCGGGACGGCACACAGTTACATTGGAATGGAAGAGACAGCGAACAACACAGTTCGACTTAATTGTTCGGAATGTCGGGCGTGGTGTGTGCGCCGTGCGTCCTGTCGTTATATGCCAATTTGAATGCGAAACGACGTCACGGCCAAACAAACGCACCGAATTTCGCGAGGCGTAAGTAACGTAAATTGTTATGTGACCGAACTCACTTGTGTATAAGTTATTAACTTTAATTAATAGACTTGGTAGTGTTTCATTTAATTTACGCTTTGTATTTTTACTTGTTTGAGGTAAAAATATCTTTATCAGTTTTAGTAAAAAGTAATGTTTGGGCTTTGATTGGGTGTTATTCGGTTTTGTGCAACAATAACCCAAAATGGAAAAAGTATTTCTAGTTTAGCCAAAACAAGCACCCTGTTACATAGCTATCAAAACTTAGATGTTATAATATAAAACTGTGAAAGCTATCCATGCTATAAAATAGTCCAGCGTATAACAAACGTTGCAATTTCAACAATAATATAAAATCGTTTAATAGCTTCAGCAAAAGCTACCTCCATTTTCGGACCGTGTCCACGTAAGAATTCGTTTAGAATTTACTGCTCTTGCAGTTCCCACTTTCCCTAAGCTAAAAATATATAGTGGCAGGTCACCTCCAGCTACATTGTAACTTTACATCTTTGCCAAACGGGAGGGACACTAGAACTGGATGCGGGCGACACAGCTGGCAGCCATCCGAGCGAACATAACTATATCTAGTATAACCTAACGAAATAGAAAATACCATTATTCTTCTCTCAAGACAAGGAGGCGTTCAACCAATGTTATTTACAACCTGGTTTGTTTATTGCTTTACGTAAAAATCGTGACGTGTCTAATGTCGAAGTCTTAGCTTTGTTTCTACAAATATTTCTTTAGAAATACCTACAGTGAAATTTCTTGCCAAAAATTTAGCAATCCACAGAAGCCTTAGTAACAATACTTCTGAGGTCTAGTGTTCCTGCTGGTAGCAGTGGTTTCATCATATAGAGGGATATTATTTTGTTGCGTTTAACGTGTGTAATAATAATATCAACAAGTAAATATAATTTAAAAAAAAAAAACAACAGAGAGCAACGCACTAAAAAGACCGTAAACTTATTGTTATATTATTATACCTGATTAAATTTAAATACATAACATATTTTATGTATATATTTGTAATCTCCATTTGATTCCCTTTATTTTGATACTGTAATAGATAGGTTTGGTTAAAAAAAAATAATAGAACTACTTACAATTTGGAACCATTCAATTATGTATAATCTCTTTTTGAATTAATGTAATATTCTTTTGATTCTCTTTATTTTGATACCCAACTTGATAGGTTTGGTTAAAAAAAAAATTGAACTTCTTACAATTTGGCGTCAAAAGCCCGCCGTTCAAGTCTTTTTATTATTAAAACCTATCTAAGGACACTTAGGTTTTTTAGACGAATCTATATCCTAATTGTCAAAATCCATCCAGCCGTTTGGAAGATTCGTGGGAATAAAGAAATTTACAAACATACAAGATACGCGCGAAAAACAATACCCGTCCTGACAGTCGGGTAAAAACAAAAGACATATAAAAACATAATAAAAGAGAATCTATGGATTTACAGCCTGGTCTGTTAAAGTGTGTACACTGTGACTATGGGACCAGTACCTCACGCTTTCGGCTATTTTCAGATAAAATACCTAACTGTGTAAGTGTGACGTTAACTTTACGTTAGTTAAAATCACCACGATAAAGTCCTCTATACTAAAATAAGAATTAGAATCACATTTGCAGGTGAAAATAAACATTATTCTTACTCACGAAAGAAATGTTTATTACTCTCCAATCCACAGTGGAATGGTCATTATTTACTCATTATCGTTACTAAAGCTGAACTCACTTACCCCACACAAAAACAAGTAGGAAAATAATCATAAATAACGTTCACAACATTGTATATTCAAGTTGACGCCTTTCAAACGTGATTCTCTAATTATTAAGTCAATAATAATCAAGTATTAACACGGTTTATACTTCCTCATAACAACTTTATTGACCAGCTTAGAGTGAACCTTGAGCTCGGAATGGTAAAAAGATACACTATAAAAGTCTGTTAAGTAAGTCTAAGGGTACCTATTAAAATCAAACATCTATACAAATATAAGAGAGCTTTTGTAGTTTCGTTTAAAACCTACTATCCAAATACACGACGCGACACAGCAGATGTCACGTAATACCCCTCGTCTTCGTGAATGAGCTCTAAGCGGATAATTCCTAAATTGATACTCAGAAAAAAAAATTACGCAATAATTTTCACTTTCTGTTATTTAGCACCGGATAGCTGCTCTATTAGAGCAAAATCCTTATTGATTGTCTATTTACCTCACTCTCAAAGTTATATATAATTTAAAGTTCAAACTAAGATGTTCTACTTAAACTCGTCCGAAGATTAATTACGTAATAAGCCAGTATAAAACAACAAGAACTTTGAATAGCTTGTAGTAGTTGCTTTAAAATGGACGGATGAAATAATAATAACTTTAAACAAATAACAGCAAGTTGCTAGTTCATCGCTATCAAATACTGTTATAATCAATTTTCATCGGCGTACCAATGTAAACGTCTATTCAACATGGAAAGTAAAAAATTTAAAACTTACATTACAAAAGAGCACGTGTATCCAACGCCAATGACACCGTAAACTTGTAGCGTCACCCAATCACAATGCTGCATTCAATTTTATACCCATCGATCCTCTGTCGTACAAGCTTTAATAAAACGAGCCAATCATTGTGTGTCCAATTTATTAGAAGCACAAAATGAATAAGAATTTATAAGTAAGATATTTCATGTGCAGGCTCGCTTTACTGGGCCACAGCAATCTTGGGGCATTGGCATTCAAATTGATGGTGAGGGTACGTTTCACCATTAGAGGGGACTTATTAATTCCCCTTTCGACAGGCCGACCGAGGAGGCAATAAATTCACCTCAACCAAAGGGATGACCAATTTCAGAACATTTACGAGCCACAAATTACGCGACCGCTGAAATATACTGAGCTCGGGATGGCAAAGAACGGCGGCTAGCCGGAGAAGAAAAAGCCCAAATGTTAATTTAATGTTGAGAGCTACAGAAAATTGCTTCAATCCTCAAGATGAAAGAAATATTGGACCCTGCTCGCGAAAAGGTTCAAATACTAATTTTATGCAGGGCAAATGAGCCGAGGGCAGAGCGTTGAATCGATATTCATTTGGCTAAGCGTACCGTTAATTTTTCCTGGCGAACGATATCATGAATATTACGTATCTACTTAGTTTTATAAGCGGCCTTTCGTTATTACTGAATTTATACTTTGTTCTCCGCAAAATGTATAATACCTACTTAACTTTGGTGAATTAACTATTGGAGATATACCTTATATAGACTGTTAGCGCTTTGTAGAGATACGAATTGAGTATTATTGGTATCATTTGTTCAGTTAATGCTCACAGTAAACTGCTTGTTACTGTTACGTAAATTGATGTGTAGCGAGTTTCAATAGATAAATTACACCCGAGTGATAACAAGCTGTGAACAACCTGTCTATAGGTACCAGTGTTTTGAATAGTTGTATTCGTCGAACAATACGTACGTACTCCAATGTTATTAACATTAAGGAATACGATGAGAAATATTATCGGCATATCCATAATGTGAAGGCTCGCACAAGTTATGAAGAAAAAAAGGAAACAAAACATTCGGTAAGTTTGCGCTTCTAATGGTTGTTTTATTTGTTAGCGTCGATATATCTGAACATTGTGAAACAGTTCGGCAGCGCCGTGCTAGCTAACTGTTTTATCACTTTATTGCATGAGATCGCATAAACTTGTGTAGGAGTCGTAGGAGATAGCAATAAAACATTGTTGTAGGGAAAATAGACGTTGTTTTGTACGTATCTTCTACGGAGATATATCACATAAAATACTGAATCCAAATTCTGAAGGGTCACGTCAACCACGGAGCAAATGTTGGGCCGTGAATTCGAACTATGCCAAAGATATGCAGACCAAATACATTACTTCCCCGTAGGCCCTTTATTTTATCTTGAATTGTGTAAAAGTTTTATTTACAAACTGAAATTTACATACAAATCAAGCAAACTGTTTCGTGAACTGTACCTATAAAGCTTCTTTGTCAGGCAACCTGATGGCGTAAACATGAAGAAAGTTAGTTAAAGGTGAATTAAATGACTCACAAATAAATTATGACTTCAAAAATTCCAAATTAAATTGGGCCAGAAAGAAAGTTGGCTGTAAAATAATACAAAATATATTTACATAAACAAATAAACACTTTTTGTGGGTAGAAGGATAGGTATGCCGTGTTGATTATTACGAATTTGTAATCACAAACTTAGCCAATGCCGCTCACGGGGCTTATTCTGAATTTCGACATTCGACTCAGTCGGTTCTGATGTCGCTGTCAAATGTTTGCAAGTGACAGCGACCATATTATTATCTAAATTTCCTTACATTTGACAGCGACATCAAAAACGACTAAGTCGAATGTCGTAATTCAGAGAAAGTTCCAGGGGCCATATTCTCGCGGAATAGAAATACTATCTTTATAGAGTTATTTGAAAAAAGAATGACTTTGAGAACAAACCTGTCATATCCGCGAAAACCTCTATAGCGATTATATTATCTCTATAGCCCTCCTGTTGTGCTTCCCTTCGCTTCTATGAATTGTCATCTTAATCGCACCCTTATGCCGCTGGACTGAAGAGGATGCTTTTATATGACTTGGTTAAACGTAAAGGAAGCTTAGTATGAGCTCTTTAACGCCACACGTAGGAGGCTATCAAAAATAATGTGTGCAATAAAAGTGATGGCTCATTGTCTAATTATGCGGGTGTTAGTTCGCTTTAATTGCTAATTGAGATGCACTATACAGGTACATAAATAATGGTTAATAAATTTACTATGAAGCTTGTCTCTGTTCATGCGGGAGAAGTGCTTCACGATTAAAAATTGAATTATCATGGATATAATATATATTATGTCTATGGTAGATTACTGTTATTCAAAATTATTGTTAACTTTCATTGTCTTATATTTATATAAATCAAATGTGTGGGTATTTCATTCGAATAATGTTATATATATAATTTTGTCGTATTCGTTTTATGACTCCCAAAAGCTACACAATGTTTTATCACAAAACAATAAATTTCCAATGAAATAGCAAGGACCACAACAATCGAACTTCGATCGACCATTTCCGCCCAAGGATTTCCAATAAGATTATAAGCGCTGTTAAATCATAATAGGATCATCACAATACAGTCTTGCTCGTTCCACGCAGGCTGGCTATTTTCACATAAAATCGTTCTGGGAACCGGTCCGGTCCCGCAATATCTCTGTCATGGCTGCCCGCATTCGAAAATTGGATTTAATTAGCCCCCAGTATAAAACAGACCGCCTCGGGCGCGCGTGTGTTAAACGGTACCCTCCACGCTTCTACGGGGATATAATCCAGCTATATATACGTACATATTATTAAGCGTTATGTCTGCCTCTCATCTCCGACTGCCTTTGTCTAGTTCGCTCCGTCTTCCCCCGAAATAAACGGGTTTCAAATTTGAATTAGGCCATCGTTAAACATTTTGTTTACTACAAGGACAATAATATTACTATTGTATTACAGAATAATTACGTGTTTTAGTTCTGATTTTGTGGTTAGCAACCATTATGTAGAAAATAGATGTATTTGTTTGGTTGAATTATAAATACATATTTGTAAAAGATATAAACTTTAATTAGAAGATTATAAGTATATATTTCAAACAAGCTTTTAGATTCGGTTATTATATAACAAATCAAATCAGTCCAAACGCAATGGTGTACCGAACCGACATTTTATAACAGAGTTCCCATAGCCACCTTCCAACTCATCATCATCGGATCAGCTCCATTTCTTAATAATATTTCATTATCATCATCATATATGCATGCAAAATTAAAGATCTTAAAGGAACTGCTTTAAAATTGCAAGATTGTAAAATATAGAAATACAGAACTCGATCTAGTGTGAGGATCTTCACGGGATGACTGGCAAGTGAAAGAGTGTAGCTGCAAATCGTACGCAGTTGCGTGTAATTCAAGAGGTCTATGTCCAGCAGTGGGCTAATACACGTGGATTATGAAATGAAATGAAATGAAATCTCGTTTATTTATCTAGGTTACAAGGTAACTCTTATGAAAGTCACAAGAATGTAACAGGTTATCCGAAAAGTAGTGTCAGCAAATTTGCCTACGACCAGTTCGCTGACGGAGTGGAGCTATGAGAAGAACTGGCAAGAAACTCACGCCACTCTTTTTAAAAAAATTGATAGTTACCATCTTTTTTATATAATATTTATAATATAATATTTCACCACATTCACACAGCGCCATCTAGTCCCAAATTAAGCAATTATATTTACTTGTGTGATGGGTACTAAACAACTGACATACTACTTAAATATTTTTTTTTTATAAATACATACATATTATAGATAAATTACACCCAGACACAGAACAAACAATCATGCTCATCACACAAAGATTTGTCCTGGGTGGGGATCGACCACGACCTACGGCTTAGCAGTCAGGGTCACTAACCACTAGACCAACAAGCCAGCCAATGATCAGATGATACAAAACTTCTTAGTACATGAATAGTCTTCAACAAACTTCATACATTAATGTTAAAACCTATTTTATGTTTGAAATTGAAACATTAATACGAGTAGAAATGCGGTCTGTGCAACACAATATAATAGTGTTGGGGTTGGTTTTTCACCATAGTGTGTGAGTAATATTTATAAGGTACAGTCGGTTGCGGTCGCCTGATATATGTTGCGCCACAAATGTCTTCATAAAGTTACCTAGTGGCACATCCGCAACCTCATTAACAGAGGGCAATCAGCGCAAGCCGTGTTTCCTTTTTCCGTCCTTCGATATAAATAACAACACAAAAGCTAACGTTCTAAATTCAACAATAAAGACATTGTTATTAAACATTTTCTCTCTCAAAGACTGAAATATAAAAGGACATAATATATGGACCTTGTTTTATTATAAAGAGGATATTGTAGGTTTTTAGTTAGGTTATTTGAATAAGTATAATATTTTTTTTAGGTTGTGAATAATTATGTTGTTAAGTTTTTAATTGAGTTAAATAATTAATAGATGTAATATAATGTAACATTAATAAATAACTTGTATTATAAATGAAAATGAAAAATAAGGATATAATGTTACAAACCTTTTTTTACAAAAAGCTAAAAATTTTAATTATTTTTCTATGTATTAGATTATTCTCAAATTTACAGTAACATATCAGGACGTGTGGAGACTCTCAAAAAAAAGTAAAGTAATTTAGTTGAAATACCATACCCAGTTCCTTAAAATATAATTTAAACAAATTAAAAATGACAGTTGTATGAATAAACTAGTTCTATTATTTTACTTTTAAATTGAATCAGGTTATAGTTACCTTAACCAATGAATAAGTTTTATTTAATGGTTGAAAAACTGGGCATATAAGGAATATAGTTTAACAGAAATGCTGAAAAAGTGTTAAGAAATTTAACGAAATTATTCCGAATTCTTAATTGGGCGCTTCTCTAAATAAACAATAATGTTATTTATTCCGTAGTAAATGAAAAACAGAGCGATGCACGTTATTTTATTTTCACGTATTTTATTTGCTAGTTAATATTCTATCTAATATGTGCTGTTAAGGGATTCATTGTGCGCTTCGGCAATCGCCGTTTATCTACAATCACCCCACGTTATTAATTGTGGGTCAGACAGTCGATTCGAAGGGTCCGCATCACGTGAGCTCTCAACAATGTTTTTTTAAGTTGTCGATACTTATCAATCTTTTCTGTTGAGTTTTTTGTTGTTGTACACTTTTAATTAAATTTAAAATATATACCAGCAGCTACCGCTGCATGGTGTGCCAATAATTGCCTATGTCATACCCGTAATCCTAGACATCTCTTTGTGTAAATTTTATGATGATTTGTTGGTTGCTTAAACCGTAAAAATATAATTTAAAAAAAAAACTCTCTTAAGCATTTTTGATATTTCTTTCTAACTACATGTATAATGTTTGATGCATTTTTCAGTAAATCAACCTAAAAAGATACTAGACTGATAATTACTGTTACCAATTCGAAGATTTTGCTCTCTATTTTGCCAAATCTAGTCTCCATTAAAATTTCACCTAATATTAAAAATACAAAAATGAATTTGTTTAGATTTTTGTTAGGTAGTTTGACATTGCATTGACAAGCATTGACGGACCACAAAATAATCTTAATATAGAATTTTTAGGGCTCTATATCGACAACTACAGGTAAACCCACTATAAAAGAAAGTTTATGAAGCTAGTTAATTATTAAATATTTATAATACAAAATAAATAAAACATATCCAGCCATAGTTTTACTTATTTTATAACTATAAAACCTTTGTGTGAGACTCGGGGCTCTTACAACGACACGATAAACTCGAGACAAAGATGCGAGATACTGAAGGCAAAAAGTAAAGCATCTCGTTAGTACAATATTATTGCTACGTCCAAAGCACAGTACGCTTATTATATAGAAAATGCTGTGGTAGCAATCTTTGAAGATCTTCTATACTGAGATATCTACGTCTTACAACAGCAAAGATTTATTTTTAGATCACATTTTCTGTTTTAGATGCATTTACACTTGACTTATAGTTATTACTGAGAAACGAGCAAGTTTTTGGTGAGTTCATCATTATTGATTTGGAGAGAATATAATGTATTACATGCTTTAAATTTTGATCGCAAATATGTATTACTTTTTTATGCAATGAATAAGTGTATTCAAACGAGTAAACCAATAAATCATTGTTTTTTGTTTATGCGATTAAAAATATTTCCATAGTAGGGAATAGTAATTTTTTATACTATTATGGTGGCTAACATTCTTACAACAGGCCTTGTAGTGTCACTATATATTTTGAGAGTTTTATGAACACTAAAATCTCAGTCACTATTTACGAATTCTGCGACTTTTTGTCCCGAATATTAAACTCATAACATGCTGGACTGTACTAAATGATGAGGTGAATATTTTTGCCTTCTATACGTCTATTATTCACTTATACTAATATTATAAAGCTGAAGAGTTGGTTTATTTGGTTTAACGCTAGAATCTCAGGACCTACTGGTCTAACTAGAAAAATTGTTTTAGTGTTGGATAGCCCATTTATCAAGAACGGTTATAGGCTAAATAACATCACGCTATGGCCAACAGGACCTGAGTAGTGGCGAAATAAAGAATGACGGGAGCGAAAACCCGCGTTACATCTAGTTGTTGCGTAATTTTACAATTACTTGTTTACATATTGTAACACTAACATAAAGTAAATTATTACCTTTATTATCTACTTATTATACAATATTAAACAAGTGCCTAAATATCAAAACTAAAACACCCACATATTATTATCATTTATCTAATATAACCTTTTATATTCGCTAATACGCCGTCGGCTATATATAAAAGGAATCTAATATAGTATTATGTAAGCCAACAATATCCCCAGTAGGCACCTGTTTTAGATTAGTGCCATTAATGCCCACCGTAGCTGCTTTTTAAATTAGTAGCAGCTCTATTTTTCCAAGCTCAACGGAGCTTTTATATTAACTTTACAAGCAAAGACTTGTCTAGTAAACACCGACACGTGGCACTGATGCTATCTAAATCTGCATTTACAAAATTACTTGCGAAGTCTCCCTAAAAGCTATGTTAGTTCGCATATCGCTCACGAGATACGATTATCTCCTTTGTAGGTTATATTTCCCAGGTGTGTGGATGCAGCCGGCGGAAAATTAAAAAGCAAGCAACACGGAAAGCAAGCTTTTCGGAAATACAAACCATGTTTACGTATCTAACAGTAAATTCTTTTACTGAATACACGACTTATTGTCGCGATAACATTTACGATCAGTTAAATGTGCAACGTGAATAGCCACGTTTCTTTTTATTCTGTTTTAGGATTTTTCTTTTCGTGTATTTGAGAATATAACTTTTTCTTTGAACAGTGACTTTATGTAATGTCTGTATACAATTACCTACTTAGAATTTCCAAATATTTTGTGACGCCTCAGCAACATGTGATAATAATTGTAAAGGTATAGTCTGGCTACCGGTTCTCTGCACTGGACTGTTTTTTAAAATCTATACATGGCAATATTTTTGAACTGTCATGTCACTGTCTTTTTAGTGTTTTTCAATCAATATTCTTATGAAATTATTGAAAAATAATGCCGAAAGCTATCAAAGGCGTAGTTAGAAAGTTGATATTTACTTAAGTTGAGATAATAGTATCAAACGCATTTTTTCAGTCTATAGTCGGTGTTGTCACCCCTTGTTTTTTTGAATTTACCGCTCTTTTCTTGTGCAAAGAACGGATGGCCAGACTCTAGCTCTTGTCATTGATACTGTGCGGTGTTATGTCGATTCAATCCCATTGTAAGACAAATAGAAAGACACATTTATATTTCTTCAGCAGAAACAGGCATTCATACTGAAAGTTTTAACAAGCCGTGACTATCAAGTCAAGACAAATAAATAAATAATTATTAAAAATACTAACATTCCAATAAAAGAAAAACACATGTGTCTCAAAACTAATACACAAATGAAGTATTCCAGACCCTTTTTAATACAGGGTTCTTCGGTCCTATAAAAATATTCAAAAAAATTCTACTAGTTTTAATCGATACCTGATAACCTGAAATCTCACAATCAGTTGGTACACAAAACGTGTCGTTAAAAAAGCATTCAACAAGGATGATTTGACGTTAAATTGTTATGTGTAGTGTCGTGTAAAATTACACTACAATGGGAAAAAGATTCAAGATAAAAGTGGAAGATTTTGTAGTAAATCAGTGAACCATGAATCGTTCGTCGTCGGATAATTTTAGACTGCGTCGCCTAGCTATTTTCTCGCTTAGAACAACACTAATTAATCAATTGCTAAGTCTATTTGCATACCATTATACATTAAATAAACATGAGTTAAATGAACGAGATGATTGTATACATATTTTATTATAACAATTAACGTTTCACATGATTGTATCTAATAATTGATGTGCCTTAATAATATTATGATAAATAATTGACATATTTCATCGTCTTCCAAAATAAGGTCTAAGGGCTTTTTCGTTACTTTTTTATACTTTATTTTATTTTATTTTAAATTGATAATACATTGGTATGGTTTTAAACAGTCCTAAATCTCTATCTCTCTCTCTCCTTACCATTTCTTAAAATTTTACATTTAAATATTTTGTCATAATTGAAGGCTAATAATAATATGCAATATGAGAAAAGTTCACTTATAATATAACTTCTAAACCACAAAGACCACAATTATTATTTACAGTATAGATGATGAAATTCGTGATGAGAAGCGAAGAGATCTAAATACAACAAAAAGACTCTTCTTTCTTTTGGCAGTCCAGTAAAAACTGCTCAAAAGAATTGTATAATACCAGAGTAGTAAATACATTTGGACTAAACATACATCATATTATTAGCTCCCACCCACATCTTCGCCCACATAGTATTTCAATAAAATAAAGCCCATGCCACTCAGTAATAACGTAATATTCTACTGATGAATTTTTTTTTCAATTCGATGTATATTTTTTTCGAAGATTATTCACAACATTGAAACTCACTCTCAAAGAGTTTATAGTATTCGTTTAAAAGTAAAGATAATATTATAAAGATAGTATAATTAGCTATATAGCCATATATATAGCAGCTGACCATCAGACGGGTCGTATTTCTATTTGCTACCGTGTCGTAGTATAAAAAAGAAAACAAATTTTATCCGAAAAACAAAGCTGCGCGTACCACATACAATTACTGTCTACGAAGTTAAAAAGGCAATACATTATTTACATCTGGACGCAAAACTCGCGAGTGTATAACTTCTCTATTACTAATTACAGTAGTGGGGCCGCCAAAACTTTCCCCACTTGTCATCCCATCGAAAATTCAGATCACGACTTGGAAACAATCAAGACGTTCACGGGATACAGATTGGATTAGTAGTGCCTTTAGTTTGAAAGACACATCGGCCTGCTCTATTTCTGTACGTTATTTATTTTTATTACGTAGTTTTTGTTTAGATTTAATTTACTTTTCGCGTTAACATGTGTATAGAATGTAAAATGAACCTTATAGCTTTGGCTCAAAGGTTAAGGTAAGTTATCTAATAAACAAATATATATTAATCATCTACTCCACTCCTCAAAATTAACAAAAGATAAACAGCTTTTGTTCTTCCTCTTATTACAGGATCGAACGCAACTCTCAGCTTTATTACAGAATTATGCTTTACTAGGTAATATCAATCACTCGCTGCTTTTCATTAGGGAAAGGAAACCCTTTAACCTCAAAGCCCTTCGAAAGCCATCTCTCATAACTTTCCGATACTTGACCTTATAAAAAGGAAACCAAACCCTTCCTATGGTCTGCATAAGTATTTACGTAAAAACTTTCTTACCTTATAGTAGGGTTCCTCGTAGCGAGTGCGCTTTAGAAAGTCGTAGAATATGCAAAGAGGCAAAACCATTATTGCCGGCTCTTTGCACAAAGTGGCTGCAGCAGCGAAGGTGAGCGTTCCCGCCAACGTCATCCACTGCAACAGGTCACCTGTATCTTCACTGACACCATCACTGAACTGACACTTTGGTCTCACTGTGCCCGATTTCACCTCACAAGCATCCAACATCTTCATAGGTCCCGCTCTACTAGCTTTTAACAGTTTACGAAAGTTCATCATTATATGTTGCACTAAGCTGTGGCAACTCAATCGGAACGGTTGCTCACTGCTAGTTATTTGTCGTTGAATTAAATTGTCTTTTTGTATATGTCGACATTTTCTATATCGTTCTTCACGTAACCGAATGTGTTCACTATATAAAAGAAAACTTAACAAAAACAAGTTACACGCTGCCAGGTCAGCTCGTCCGACGACTCCTGCTACGGCTTCTGTGTGTATCGGGTGAGAGGCGAACGCGAGCCCGGTCACTGCAGTACCCACTCTCGTACAATACGCCGGTAAGAGGCGACGGGCTGTGGTCACCACTAGAGCGGTCGCAGTACAATGGAATATAACGTTTAGAAGATGGTAGCTCCACGGCTTAAATCCACTGAAGGCGTAGTTGAATCGATATGTAGCGACACACAGTGGCCTATAGGAGCCGTGTGAACCAGGGTCTGTGAGTGGTGTCCCCCAGAAATCGTTTTCGAATAATGCCTTTATAGGTGTATGCCCGATGACATCCGGGTTTGAGAGAATCGCTCGCCTGTGAAATAAAACAACTCCGTTAATTTTTCCCACAAATACATTTTTCATTGAGTTTGAATAAAAACCTACAATACGTATTCATTAAAATGCTAATGAAAGGATACTTTGATATTCAAAAATGTAGATGCCAAACATGTTTAATATGCAAAAAGTGTAGGTAATATACGACAAGCTGAGTTTTTGTGCTCAATAACATGATGTTATTAAAAAATACGAACATATAATGTCAGAGACATACATAGGTACATACTTGTGAAAGAAAATTAAACAGGTACGATAAAATGTATATTTTCGGGGCAAATAAACACTTGCGAGAACCAACAGGGGAAAATATTTACAGGAAAGAGAAAGTAATGTATGTAGTTGAATAATTATATATGTTTAACGTGTTCTTGGAAAGAGGTGTATTTTTCTTTAGTAACAATTCGTGTAGACGATAGTAATTTAATTTTTGATAGTAGTAATTCTCGTCACTGCCAGAAATTTTCACACTTAATATCCGTTACTGAAAAGAAAAACGTAAGTTCTGTTTTCATGGATATTATTTAACTGAGAGTTGGTGTATCGTGACACTAATTGTGTATTCCCTTTAAGTATTCAAACGTTATATACTGTTTTAAAAACATTTAAATGTGTATACCAGACACGAAAGTTGAATAGTTTCCATACAGTACACGCCAAACACCATGTTTAAATACAATAAATTAAATTGTAGGACAATATTCCTACAAATTTGTGTTATCGATACAAAACTCTATATCAACCCGTCTGGGCAGCGTGGTATAGCAGGCTAAATTCGCTCTAAAATGTTTGGAGACCCGTGCCCAGCAGTGGGACATTTGGCCATGGGTTGTAATGATGAATGATGATGAGAGGTAATATAAGAGGTTGGGATCGTGTAATAATAAAAGTTTTATCTGAACAGTTACTTAAGATGCAAAAAAAAACTACACATGATTGTATCTGTCAATTCAAACTGTATTTATAGCAGCTGCTGCTAAAAACAAAATACGCTAACTCTCGTCAAGTTCTGTCGGTAAAGTTATGATAATTTCGGTCTCAATAAATTCAAATTTACAAAGAATAAATTAACAAAGTCCAACTTTATAAAGGCTCTTTGTTGGTCTATAAATTCAACGAACAATAGGTACCTTATACAATAAAAATAATGACAGTAATAGTAAACAGTTATACTTTTGAATCAATTAACTAATGTATGTGTCTACAAACATTTGTAAGTGTGTTATTTTGAAGTAGTCACGGCCGCGTCGCAACAGGAAGCAACACAACTAATAAGTAGGTAGTACATTGACGTCCACCGCCTTCGGTAACGTATATTTTTCATCAGATTTGATTAAAAAACTTTGGTAGCGTAACTTTTGCTGAGTACTGCTTTACCTTTTTAATGAAATATAAAAGATCAATACTTAACATATTTTTTGTAGCTGTGTCAATCTTTCAACGTTTCCCTATAGCAAACATGTCAAGAAAAATTGCGAAGCTTTTCAAAGTTTTTATTAAGTAAGTAATTTAATTTCTTTTAAGATCAACAAAGTACTGTAGGTACGTGTATTAAGAAGAAACGGGAGTTTTTTCTACGAAAACGTTTCTATAGCGAAAATACAGATGCTTGTTCTTTAGTTGAATAGATTTCTAAGTTTCCTTTGTGGGTGATGTTACTAAAACAAAGATTTCTTAATAATCTATATCATACTAATATCATTAAGCTGAAGATTTTTTTGTTTGTTCGGTTGCACTCGCTAGTCTCAGGAACTAAAGGTCTGAATGAATAAATTATTTTAGTGTTGGATAGTCCATTTATCTAGGCAGGCTAAAACATCATGCTATACTCACGGGGCTTCGCTCCCGTCGTTCTTTATTTGGCCACTGCCCAGCGCCTATTAGCCGTAGCGTGATGTTTTATAACCTATGTTACTCAGTGATAACGTAGCTTTCTAACAGCGAAAGAATTTTTGAAATCGGTCCAGTAGTTTTTAAGTTTATTCGTTACATACAAAAAATCAAATCTTCCCTCTTTATAATATTAGTATAGATTTGCTGTTGCGGTAGGTACTCGTATTATCTTAATCTTCATAGGATAATAGGAGTACCTACGAGAACTAAGAAATACGTTTTCATGAAATATACACCGCCCGTATTATCTCCCAGTAACTGAAGTTCAGTATAACAATTTTGTTTAGTAGAATGGACTTTTATTTCTGTTATTTTTAATAAGAAACCGTTGATTGTAAAATACACTCTGATCTTTTAAATTTAACTTGAACCACCAACATGGATATAGATAGCTGTATGGACTACATAAAGGTATGACCTTGTTTGTTTTGAGAGCATGAAATATATCCTATTGCGTTCTGCGTTTCTAGCCAAGTCACAAAATTCAAGAAAGTTCTAGAAAGTCATGGCAAATAAATCACTTCCAATTTGTAACAATTAATAATGAATACAAAACAAACGCAAGACGATTTTCCAACTTTTATTTATGCTACACATCAAAATTTAATACCGGAGAACAAATTCAAACACCAGTCCCTAACTGCTTAATTTAAATAAAATATTACCTTCTTACCTGAGGGGGCAGTCGCTCATCGCCGCCGAGCCCGTTCGATGTTTTCCCGAACGATTGGCCCCGTGCCCTCCGACCGTTCCCTCTAAAGGTCGCCCAATACCGTCTAAATAATGAACATGTTTTAACATACCGATCTCTCCTCTCAAATTGATTTTGTGAACCCTATTTTGACGTTTTCCGGTCGACATGTGACGATCTCCGGTTGAATGCCCCACAAAGTAAGTCTTCTCACCTATCCTACCATTTTGAACACCTGTTCTCAATTCAGCCTGCAGTCATAATTTATTAATTTTCTAACACACAAGTCCGGAATGGCAAAGGAAATTATATGAACGTCGGAAACCCCATTGGATGGAACTGGCAAGCGGGAATATTTATAGTCTAGAGGAAATTAAAAAGTTAGCGATCTCTGTACTCTAAATTCGATGTCGTAATATTTATAACGCTAGGGCTACATACGTATTAAATTATATGTGGTCAGTTACTTTCGAAAGTTATCGCCATAGCTTAGTGACATTAAGTAAGGACGTACAAAAGGGCTGTTCTTCACGAAAAAATAAAAATTATAAAAAAAACCGATCAATTGTATTATTTACGATGATGTTTGTGAATACATTATAATTATATGTATAATGAATATGTAGGTAATGTATATTTACGTTATTAAATGAGTGCTTAGTAAACATTTCTCTGACGTATAAAACGCAGAACGTAAGTAGACAGCCGTCAACGCGACGGGTGTATGAGAAGTTTAATTATAAGTGCGAAGCAAAAAGGATTTATTGAGCGATGACGCCACGCCGCAGCCGAGCGCTAACAGCATTCACACGTGACTACTCATCCCTTTATCTATTGATCCCTCATACATTTTATTCCTTCATTTTAGATTTGGGAGGGAAGCCAGTGAAATAGCCGATTGAATAATATATTTTTATGGGACCAAAACCGTGCTTACTATGCGAAGAAGGAAAAATCATCTCTAACATTCAGCTATTGTATTGCAAATTGTGAGTAAGACGCCTTTTCCTTCAGTTATTTACATAAAAACTTCTCTGAGTATTTTGTTCGTAAATGACTTTCGCTTTGCACTGCCTCACTCATTTCAGTTCTTGCAAAAATAAATTCATTCAAATTGAAGAAAATATGAATTTAGAACTTAAATTTTCACTATTCATTATTTTCTTAGTACGAGTAAAAACTTTGTGCAGAGTAGTAAGAGCAATGCCGTTCATAAGTAAATTATATTGTATAGTCAGGTTATTTGACATAATAATATATGGAATCATTCATAACCATTGTCAGAACATACATTTTGAAAGATAAAGTTATTTTTTTACTTTTAAAATAGATTAAAAAAGAAAATGGTAAACCCTCCGTAACAGTAAAGTCATAGTGAAACTATTTCTCTTTTTTTTATGCAAGTCATACAAAGAAAGGTTTCAATACACTTACTACATAATACGGCGGTGACCGCTCAACATTCCAAATAAGTTTCTTTACTTTTTACATTTAAAAGGCAACACACCACTACGCCTTTTAATAAAAATACATATAGAAATATCGAATACCTTCTAGGCTCCAGTTATGAGCATTTTCAGTTTATGATACTAGGATTTCATGATAGGAACTGCCTCGTTTTCACATCAGCGCGGCAATAATAACAATTTATTATATAAAAGGAAGGTTTTGTTTATATATTAAACCTTTATCGTGTTATAGAATAATGGTAAGCACTGTCGGTAGGGTCCTATTTATTTTTATAAAGAGATTACTACACTCCCTAGTGCAATAACAATATATCGCAGGAGGAAACAATCATCAACAATTTATTTTTATATTTTTTCATTATATTAGGTTAATATATTGAAGTGCTACTAACCCAAGAGATTATCTGTGTAGTGACGGATTAATAATACATAGTGTCACTACCCCATCTCAACCCGTGGGTGTCGTAAAATGCGACTAGGGGAGTAATCTTATGCAGACAAGAGCACTGCAAGAAAAGGTAAATTCGAAACAAACCCTATACCAACCCGTCTGAATTTAGTCGTCAATCTTTGGAGGAGACCCATGCCGAGCAGTGGGACGATGAACCTAAGAGACTTTTACTACAATTCTTAGAACACACTAAAAAGAAGGAAAATCTAGAAAGAATATATCTAGAGTAGAGGTACTTCTACATTTGCGTAACTATTAAGTAACCCTTAGTTAGATAATAAACACGAAAACTTATTGTACCTACACTATCTCTCTGTGTAAATTGTAAAAGGTAATCTCATTCTGTTAGTTTGAAGCCGACAAGAACAGTGAAGAATTGATTCTAACCGTGCTAAATGCGTCATAATAATCATTATCAGCAACCCATTAAGTCCCACTGCTGGGCTCGGGTCTCCTCTCCTCTAACTAGAGAGCTGAGAGGGTTTTTAGGCCATAAATGCGTAATATGTACAAAAATTTGAATCATTTTTGAAAGTAAAATATTCTTAAAAATATTACGTACAGAGTGTTTACGTTTGCATACAATATTGTCACAGTTTCTATAGTCATTTCATTTTATTTTAAATATTTATATTCCAATAGTGATACACAAACAGGGTACGTGTATAAAATCTGTATATAAATCCCAGTACCCATATACAAACATGAGCAAATAAGACTGGATAGCGAGATACGTAATCCCTTACATTTTATATCGAAACCTATCCTATAATAATATTGGCCTATATTGGTTTTCATAACCATATCGATAAAAACTACTCGCGTCCCTAGTAGAATCGAAACTAAGATTGAGATAAAGTTGGGATAGTGTGGAACTTTTTGTTGGGCAAGTTGCGGGCAGCTGCGGCGCACAGTCGTCACGTAAGCCCTCAATTACGAAACACTGAAGCGGTTCTCGACGAGCTCTGATCCAGAACAAAGTTCATCGATTCTATCACGATTATCGGTTTCCAACATTTTCACGCACCAAATTAGAGCCGGCCAAGAAATGTTAATCCTCAACTTTAGGGATGTTATTTACTGCTAATGCGTCTTTCATGTAATAGCTATACGTGTCTATAGTTTCACAAACTTCCATTGAATTGTTCTTACTTACATCTTAACTTTGAACGTAAGGGAATTCAATACTTTTAAAACCAATCCATAGTACACAACAATTACCAGCCTTACCAAAAACTTCATGATGAAATTTTGTAAACTTCTGAACACACAAATAATGTTCCAAGTCGATATTTCGTTCAAAGAAGTACGAAAGAAGTATAAAGTATAAATCAAACACAATAATGTGGCTACCCTTATACTCCTCGGGGACAATGGGATCAAAGGAAAATCTAAATTATTCAACATGGCCAAGTCTGGGCCTTCAGCAAATAGCGGGTTACCTTTTTACAGCTCCTTCAATTCCTACGGGGGACCTTATTTGGGTGTTAATTGGTGGCATTCCTCAAGAGGCTCTGACCGTAGACCTTTTTTGTGTCAAATTTCTAACGTTTTCAAAGAAGGCTACAATAATAATAACCGAGGGAATTGCGAATTAGCAAAATTTCTCAGAACTACTTTAGTATTTTCGTAGAAACGTTTAACCATATTATAAGAATTAATTTACCATAAAAAAGAGTTATCCGTGTAGTGACAGATTAAGAATACATAATGTCACTACCCTATCTCAACCCGTGGGTGTCGTGAAAGGCGAGTAACCATATGTAGACAAAAGCCGTGCTTTTGCAGTGGCAAGAAAAGGTAAATTTAAAACAAACCCTATACCAACTCGTCTGGCCAGAGCGTGGTATAGTAGGCTCAATTCCCTCCACATTCTTTGGAGGAAACCCGCGCCCAGCAGTGGTAGGTTTATGGGTTGAAATGATGAAAAAGAGTACCATAACAAGTATAAGAATAATATACAGTCAATGGTATTACTAGTTTCATCGAAACAATCGTACGAAGCTTAGTCTTAAGACTTTTTCCGCTACCGACACAGTATGTATGTTACTTCTTCAAGATGCCTGGCGACCAAATTTCCACTGGCTAGCTGTGAGCCAGTTATTGTGACTTAACCCGTTCAAGGGTAGGCATATAACTAGTGGAAACATAAAAACATTTTTCTGTTTTGTTTTTCATGTATTTGTCTACCAATATTAACATAAGCCTGCTGATGAAAACATTTAATTCGTTACATATTATTATTAAGACAATAATTTCAAAGAAATCTCAATTAAAATATCCCAGTCAGCCAATCACAACATTTACGACCATTATTCTGTTATCTTCTGTTATTTTTTCATCTCACTCAATTTGAGTAATACCGACATCTTGATTTTTCCAGCCAGCTCGGAGTCTATGTAATAAAGTTAAAATAAATGTTTCGTAATAGCACCACGATGTATGTCGTCTCATTAGTCTAGTGGCAGCAAGCTCGCCTCACGCTTCATTTCCGACGTGACAAGCTTACTAATCTGTTAAAAATCCTGAAATCAGATGGATTCCGGATGGATGAACCGTTTTAAATAAAAATTAGGCGTCTCGAAAATCTCTCACAGTAAATAATAAAACGATAGCGGTTCTAACCAAGGTTTACCGCGCACTCGGGTAACATAAGCAGGTATTTTCCTGTAGCCCAAATTCGGGCACTTCGGTTTCACTTGACTATTGAAATCTGACTCAGCCTTATTTAAAAGCAACTCGGTCAAATGTGAAGTGATTCGGCTTTTTAGAAATTTGATATGAAACAATGGGCAATCATAGGCTGATGTTAAACGATGGGACAGTACATGTTGTGATTGACTGCCTGAGATATTTTAATTGAGATTTCGTTGAAATTATTGTCTTACAAGTAAATATAATTAAAAAAAATTAATAATAGTAAATATAAATAAAACCCGACTGCGAAAAATCAACAGAGAGCAACAAACTAAAAAGGCCGTAAAATTATTGTAATATTATTATACCTGATTAAATTTATATACATAACATATGTATAGGTATATTTGTAATCTCCATTTGATTCCCTTTATTTTGATACTCTACTCGATAGGTTTGGTTAAAAAAAATTATAGAACTACTTACAATTTGGAACCATTCAGTTATGTATAATCTCTTTTTGAATATATATAATCTCCCTTTGATTCTCTTTTATTTGGTACCCAAATCGATAGGTTTCGTTAAAAAAAAATTGAACTTCTTACAATTTGGAGTCAACAGCCCGCCGTTTAAGTCTTTTTATTTTTATAAGGACACTTGGGTTTTCTAGACGAATCTAACGGTACCCTAATTGTCAAAATCCATCCAGCTGTTTGGAAGATTCATGGGAATAAAGAAATTTACAAACATACAAGATACGCGCGAAAAACAATACCCGTCCTGACAGTCGGGTAAAAAATAATGCATATATGATACGAATGAAATGTTTTCATCTGCAGGCTTGTGTTAATATTGGTTGACAAATACGTCAAAAACAAAACAGAAAAATGTTTTTCTGTTTCCACTAGTTTTATGCCTACCCTTGCCCGGGTTAAGTCACAATAAGTACAATACTTTTGTCAGAAACATTTTATCCCTCTGCATCCCTTGAAGGAAGAATTTCCAAAACCCTTTCTTGAGCACCTACTTACACTGTATGTAAAGAATTTGGCCTACTTTTCACTTAGACATGATTTGTTGTTGGTGATATTTGACTATGACGTTTGTCAACTACAGCTTGGTAATAAATAATATATGAAATTTGTTTATTTTGCCGGTTTTATGGTCAAGTTATTCCAATTTGGACCTTCAATTTGAATAGGTTATGGGTTGTAAGCAAATGACTAATTTCCCTTTCCTTTTTGACTATATGCTAACAACAGTGCTACATTTTCTTTCAAAAATATTGTAGAACTGTCTAACTGTCTTTTAAGGCCCAGAACTATTTTTTTTATTTGTGAAACTTTATTCGTGTAGCTTTATGTAATGTACTCTGCATTCAGTTTCATATAGAAACCTATTTTGTGCAATTGAAAAACGAAATATGAAAAGTCGATTTAACTAAAATAACAACTTTCTCTAGTACGGGTATTATTAAGTTATGTGTAAATATTTTATTGAATACATTTATATACACATTCGTTTGGTTTCACCCTAATGGTTGTCAACTTCATGTTGGTGCATATTACTTATTGTGAACACTTTATTCCCACGATAGTGGACGGCCCCTTGTCCATACGGATACATCTAATTTGATTCTTAGACGATTACTGTTAACTGAATTCTGACCTAAGTACCCAATCCAGATAACCTAAGATAAAGCCATTGAATAAGAATAAAAGAGGTTATAGGTATTAAAGATAGAAGAGTTCAATTTGGACTTATTACCCTCTTTGATTAACATGAGCTAAATGCGGTATAATAGGCTCAAGAAGAAAACGGCCAGAAATTTAATACTAAGGACCTTGTACACGACTAGAAATTTCACTGTGTCTGTAGCAGATTTCATTATGAAAATTTAAGATGAGATTTTTTAACAGAGCGCTAACCAGTGTGATGGCGTTTATAAACGTATAAATAACTAGAAGATACAGGGGCTTCGCTTCCGTCGTTGTTTATTTGGTCACAGCTCAGCTCCTATTAGCCGTAGCGTGGTGTTATATAGCCTATGTTACAGTCTAGCTTTATAAGGGCAAAAGTTTTTTTCTATTTCTATCAAGAATCCTAACACTACCTTTAGTTTTCGTTTTAGAGTATCTTTTTTCTGAATACCTGAAAGGTCAACAACCTTCTAAGCCTTTCTCATTCCAAAAATATTGGCCTACATTTTTGGACTTTTATTGGCACAATGTATTATAAAGATACTATTAACTTTTCACAGATAAAGGTTCACGTTTTCTTTTCGATAGGACCTTGAACTCGACATCACAAGGATAAGCGGAAATTAGATAAACCAACAAAATGTGCTCTGTGTGGACCCCTGAAAGTTAAAGATCTTTATACCGACCCGACCAATAACGAATTCAAATGCTTGGCATCTTTTATTACTTTGAATATCAAATACCAATTCTTAGCTTTTAATGTCTTTGAAAGTGATTTATAATTTCTTTAAAAATATTTCACTATTTTTACAGCATCACAGCAGAGTATAGTTACAAGTTTATTTAATCATACAGTGCCTTTAAATCATTTTAAACATAATATTTGTTTTACTTATAATAATTGGCAAATTAATAAGATATTAAATAATTATTAGTAGGTATCCGTAACATAATTTTTTTTTTTTAATAATATACAATGCACGTAATTATATACTACGGCAGATGGTAATCAATTAATTATAATTAATTACTCTGCTGTGATGAATTGATTTACGAAATCGCAATTGATCATAGTGTTTCCACTTACCTATCATCGTAAACAAATCCTGCATCTAGCGTGTTGTAATACAGCAGGAATGCCAGCAGCGAACTCGCTGCTGTCACCCACCGGTCCATCTTAGCGCTGTGGTGTCTACATCAGTGATGCTCCCACTCCTCTGCGACAAATGAAAATCGTTTTTATTTTCTGCATGTTAAGGTATACATTTTAACTAACTTCCGTGTAGTGACAGATTAAGAATACATAATGTCATACTCAATACTCAACCCGTGGGTGTAGTAAAAGGCGACTAAGGGAGTAACCTTCTGCAGACAAGAAAAGGAAAATTACGAACCCTATACTAACCCGTCTGGCAAGCGTGGCATAGTAGGCTAAATACCCTCCACGTTCTTTGGAGGAGACCCGTGCCCAGCAGTGGGACGTTTATGAGTTGAGATGAAGATATATTATAAATTTACGAAGATATATTACTTTACGAGTGATTAAGTTATTTACCTTATAATATATTGTATGTATGTGCACGCGTAAGGTAAATTTAAAATTCATTTGTAAATTTTGTAAATAAATTGATTCTTAATCATGACAGAATAAAAACAACGTATTCATCCAAACTTTTAGAAATGACCTTATTTTTATGGTCAGTTCTAGACCTTTTTAAGCATTGACCTCATACCTCTTCTCTTTCCAATTGTCTGTATGGTTATTTTAAGTGTGGCACCTCATGTGAGTTAAAAAGTTTAGTATCCGCGTTACGTATTTAAATAAAGTTTTACAATTTAAATGCAGCACTATATCTATTTCTTTTCCGTGAGATTTCCTTCACAGTGGTCAAGTAAATAAATGAAAAACCGGCCATTTCTTTATTACAGAATAAGTAATTCAGAGACTCACAAAAATAAGTTTCTAGAATGTGTTGTATGCAAGGTTTTTACATTTACAGCATTTAGTACTCTAAAAGTGTTGTTAAAATGTTTGTTTTGAATTCGTGTAGATTTTACGTCTGAATAAAAAATTGTACGCAACTTTAAACACGTTCCCTATTTAGCGGGACGTGTATTCATGTCACGCCATCATATTTAGCCTACCTTTTCAGACTACATGTTTTACGGACTTTTTAATCATTAAATGGGTTTATAAAACCTCAAGTTATAGCCAAAAATATTATGATTTAATTTACTTAGGAAGCTTAATTAAGCTTAATTTGACCATATTTTTAATCAGCTCATATATTTAGGTACCGGTTAAAATTCTGGTGTTGTTTATGTCGTTGTATTATATATACCAATAATATACCAATATACACTAACAAATGATCGGCTTGCTCTATACTAAACTATAGGTCAATACTTAACAAAACAATTATTACAAATATCTACAACCCATATATCAATTATAACTGAGGTCCGTCGGTTAACAATGGACTCTTTGATAGAATCAATAAACATTTTGCCCACAAGTCTCACTCAACATTCGATATTCCACCACAATTAAATACTAATATTGACTCGTGTTTCACTTCTACACAAGGTATTCTCAGAACAGTTTGGCAGCGAATGAGCTCACTCGATTCAATCTGTACCGTAGTATTCCCAACAGGATTGACTACGCATTCATTGTTGACCTTGTCACGATCGCTCTTTGTCATTATTTTATATATAGGTGACTAAAGGAAGTACCTATTCAATACTAAATATTAATATAATTACTAATTAATAATTGACTAACTTGGTATTAATTATAAGTTTTGTCTATTTCGCGTTCCGTTATAATTATTTCCCAAACAATATATTTTTTGTAAAATGGTTGATGATATTATAACTACCTGAATGTCGCACCGCGAGTGAATATGTCTTGGACGTTTCATAATTTCCTACAATGACTACAAAAGAGCCATCAATACGTCATATGTCCATTTTTCAAGTAGTGTTTTATGACTGCGGTAGTCTGTAGTACCTATCTAAAATATTTCCCTTGACGGACTATTTAAAATGAATGAAATTCTAAATAAATTTTTACCTCTTTACTGGTTAAATTCCAAATACCCTTACTCGTTGCTTGGTTAGGTCATAAAATGATTCTACTGTCTAAATTTAAACGATGATGTAACTTCGGTTGTATATTAAAGAATATCTGAGTCAGTTGGTTTTTATTGAATTATTTAGAATCATAAAACCGTTATTGTTTTAAATTTTTTGTAATTGAAACGTAATATTTGTTTATTACTAAAAGTATTTAAGTAACAAAGGACTCACAACAAATCCAAATAAATTATGTATATAGAATTAGGTTATATACACATTTTTTTTAAATTTAGCACTTTTGAGCGCAATTTTCTCATATACGTTGTTTGTATGCGTTTAGAATATGAAAGATCTCACACTCAATGAAAATTCTTTTGCTACCGCACCTGATTTAAGCAGTAATTTTATCTTTCACAAAAAACTAAAAATTCTTTAGATTTCATTTCACCAAAGTTGGGTTTTGTCATGAATTACTTCAGTATTTCAACAATTTAGTTGTAGCACAAAATGTGCGGCGTAAATATTTTCATTGAACATTTTTCATTGCACAATGTCTGTTCCACGTCTCTGGACGTCGACCGACTAACTGAAGTTACAACTTGCTTTACCAGATTTGTATATTAACTACACTTTTCGCTCCAATACTCGTATTTACTGAAACTCATAATTAACCAACTTTCGTGTCGCGTCGACTTCTTTTTAATTTATCTGACATGTAACTTTGGGGACAAAAATATTTTAATTTGTGAAGGAAATTATAGAATAGTAATATACTTGGAATAACAGAACGATGGTAATATATGACTTTAACGTATAAAGCGTAGTAACATGCAAAGGCATAGCTCGTTTCGTAGACACCTCTGTGCGGGTACTGATCCGACGGCTCACCGCCGGCGACGGCCTTTGGTAAACAATGCGTTTGTGGGTTGCTTTATTACAGTTGTCAAGCACTACAACATTGTTCATTTTATCTTTGGGACACGTCGACAAGCTGTTTAATAGACGTCTGTAGGGCTTTTGCTTCTGCTAATTGAGCTACAGAAGCTACTAACTCTTTTTGTTGTATTGTAAAACATGGCTCGACTGTTAATACTGACTACACTGCTTATTCTGTTAAGTCAATATCAAATTGTACGAGAGATGGATTTTAAAAATATTTTTAAATTTTGTGGTTGATTGCTTGCTAGTACGGCAGTAAGTTAACGTTGGAGATTCATTAAAGTAGATTTTAAAGTATGATACGAAAGTACATTGTACATTACATATCTAATACATTAGTCATAATTTATTTGAACAAAAACTACATTATATTTGAATTGTAAAAGTATATTCTATTATACACAGCAGATAAAGAACAAATACAAATACCTGCGATTCACCACCGTTTTTAATAACATTCTACATAAAAGCGATATCTGTGTAAGGGGCCATGAAATTAAATCGTAAAGAGAGGGAATTTTTTCGCGTATCTTGTCACAAGTGAATCCTTGAATAGGTATTTAGAATGGAACAAATATATAATAGCTTATTTTTTATATAGTATATTGATGCTTTGATTGCAAATAACGAGCCCCAAAGTCGTTTGCTTTGTATATTTTCCGCCCCTGATATTTTCAAACCAATGGACACTACCATAATAGCAGTTGATGCGCACTTTCTATGAAAATTAATACAAACGACTTAAGACAGTTGTCTCGAAATAAAAGGCGAATTTTTTGTACAATACTTAGCTGCAAAGTTAGACTATAATATATTTTAGGTTACTACAAACGTAATTCAAGAATATTATTTATGTTTTATTATTGTAACAGTATTTTGCAGAAAAGATTCCGGCAAATTAAAACGTACTGATTTATCTTACGAGAAAGATTTGTTTTGTGAAGAAACTAATCCGGAAAAACTAGTAATAACTTTGTTTCATTTGTTATGTCGGAATGAACCAGCCAATCGCGCAGAGCAAATAAAGCGAAGTTTGTGGAGCGAAAATAGACAAAGGATCAGATACAGGTAAATAACTACGCATGACTAGGGCAGGGGAAGCAGTTGCTTCGCGTTCAGGGCTGCCACAAACTAAATTAACTCGCAACGTGTTCAAAATAATTTACCTATTCCAAAATAAATATGCAAATTGCTAAAATCGTGGCTGCCGTTTTTCAAATCCATCGGAAAGTGATAAATTACTTTCTTAAACAAATTTTCCACTCCGCCCGCTCCACGTAATACATCGGCAGTTAACGATGTATAAAAATATGTCGTCGAATCAAGAGTCAAACGGTTTTTTGTGTGCCTAAGTTTGTTATATTTTAAACTAACGTAATTGTAATTATAAATGAGATATAAGTGAGTAACGCAAGATCACAAATATTCGCATTTCACCGCTACGTCGCGTCTTTCACACAAGATTAACGCTCAATTCAAAAGGTAAACGCCGTTTCAAAAGCTATAAATTTCTCCCCGTGGCTCGTTTCACCCGCGAGAACGCACAAATTTATCGGAAATTAGTATCTAGTAGAAACTCCATCGGGATGAATAGACGTAACGCTTACGAAAGCTCAGCTGAATTTATTATTATCTAGCATTTTGTTCGAGTACTTACCACCCAACGTAATAACGATGTATGCCGGAGTATACAAAATTGAACCGTGTAGCTGTATTTATGCAGTGAACCAATTAAATTTGAAATTTAATCATAGGCCGTCACATTTGACACTTTGTCGACTTAATATTGAATTAACTTACTTGTTTAACCCTTGAAATGACCGGCTTGAATAAGTAGTTATATTACTTGACATCAGTTTTTATACCTTCGGATATTAATGATGTAAAATTTAATTTTGAAATTATCACTAGTAATAATATTATTCATTTCAAATTAGAATACCAATGTTTTTTTTTTTGTTTTATTATTCTGCACCTGACTCTAAGCACTAGTATATTATTATATACTTAAGTAAGTAAGAGAAGGTAGAGGTCATCGTTTCAAATATCAATATTTTCAATAGACTTTGATAAATTAAGGGTCAAATTTTATAAATGTATTTGTACAGATACATTATATACCTCGTGTCTATTGTGTACATAGATAAAAACAAATACGAACAAACTAAGTCAAGTATACAATTACCGTCGTCCCGAAGGTTTCAAAGACATATGTGCTGTCCAAACAGTTTGATCATTATACTCATTATTATATCAATTGTCTCATATAGTTATAAGTTTTTCTATTAATGATATCTCATATATTATTTTCAGATGATCTACTTCGTACTGTCTTTGTATGCGCAGTGAATAAATGATGAAAGCTTATCTGGGGCGAGCCAAATCTTTTCATTTATTTTGCAGCATTGCACGCGTATGCTCTGGTTGTTGTCATTTTCCGTAAACATTGCGCAAATTTTGTCTGCAAATTGAAATTGCTTTCAAAATTGTTTTGCAGATTCATCATCATTATATGCCTTGATACGGATCACTGTGGGTTTAATTAAAAATGGGTGAGCGTCACAAGATTGTGGAGGACAATCATGACAATGTCAGCGGTTAGAGGAATAAAATTAATGTATTTTATTGTTGACTTGAAGCATGGTGGTAGATTAAGTTTGTATTTATAACATTCTTTTTGATAGACTGCCTCAATATTTTATTATATTACATAAAAAGACGTTATTATTTGATGGGTGATATAATAATATAAGGTTAGTTGAAAGACCTTAAAATTGAGAGATAAAAATTAATGCAGTTTTTTATCAAAGGTTTTCTAAATCTGTAAAAAAAATTAAATTACGTAGTGGAAGTATGTAACAAGATGTCCTGCGTTCAATCTCCAAGTCGGGTAAATTGATATGGGGTTTTTCTGTCATATCAGCCCAATGACGCCCACTTCTGGAAATAACATTGACAAAAAAAGTTTTAATGGTCTAATATGGTCAGACCGGTTGAAAATTAACATGTGAATTTTTACCGTGAAACAATATTGTTGGCATTGCACGAAATATATTTCGTATATTCAAGACATAGGGTAAGAACATAAAAGAAAATTTTGCCAACATAAAATATTTTACCTAGCCTATTTTTTGTCTGAAATCTAACCTATATTTATTCGTACATTTCTGGGCGACCCTGTCACAAGGCCCGGCTGCCCACTATAACATTTTTATGATTGTATAAAATAAACCGTCCGAGTTATATCTTATAAATTTTGCCACAGCGCTCAATCTACCTACAACCAACCCAATCTACCCCCTCAACATTTGATAAACACACACATTTTTTTTCTTACTTATTAGAGGCACCAATTTTTTCCGCACAGTTTACTTCAGTAAACAATTCGGGAAGCGACGAAAATGACATGACGTTAATATATACCCACTTAGACTCACATGCGCCAAAGCAAACTTCATAGGATAAGGAAAATGGAATAAAATAAATTCTTTGATCTGTAACTGAATAAAAAATAAAACAATATAGTGTAAAAGTAAATATAATTTGTATATTTTGATACAGTGATATATTTTTGATATAAAAATAAATTTGTGTGAAAAAATTGATGAATTAATTATTATTGAAGCCAAGATACGTTTGTAAGTTTAATAAATTAAATTGTTTTGGTTAAATAAAACATAAAATCAAAAAGATTCTTGCAAGACTAAGAATTTGTTTTTATTTTCTTGAATCTAAACAATAATTTTCACCAACAAATACATCTTTTATAAAAAAAAAAGATCTTTTATATATAAATATTTTATAAATATATGTATTTATTACAGTACGACGATGATGATGAGTTTAACCTTTTACACCAAAGACAAAAAGAGTTGATGATAAATCCTCCTCGAAGTATAGTGGAACTAAATTAGGAAGACAATAAATTGTACAAGGTTAAAGAGAGTGAAACATTGTCCAAAATCTGTCGATGTTATAATCTGGCTGGCCGTAAATTTTATTTTCATTTGTAAAAAAGAATAAAACGATGTAACAGTCCGTACAAAGTGGTGCGAGCATATTAATTAAATTAGCTGCCAGTGCTATCGCGTTTAATTTAAAAATGACAAACGTGGTGTACTTTGTAGGTTGCTTTGCGTAGAATGTGAAGGATTATTGTTCTATTTTCAAAACTTTATTTGAATTATGAATAAAAATAATTGATTATTGTTTCTTTTTTTAATTATGTCGAATATTGAATATGCTTTTTTTAATGCATCATTCAAACGTTTAAAATATTTTCATACCTTTAATTTTATAAAAATCAAACATTTATATTTAACATAAAAAACTGACTAAAATACTAAATTCTCTCTTAATTTGAAATACTCAGCATGTATTCATACAATATACAATCAAGGTTAAAAATATCCCTAAAATAAAAAGACATATTTATAAACAATAGAATGTACAAAAAGGTCGATCGCTTACGCAAACCAAGTAGATTTCGGTCGGTTAACTCTGAAGACTTCCGCGGGAGCACCGTCAACAAATACGGAACGTTTTTTTGTCGTTCAAGAGACACCGGCACGGCGGAAACAACAACAAAAAAATACAATTTTGTCCGGAGGCAAAATAAAGCAGGTAGCCGAGAACCGAGAACCTTTGTATATATTGGTAGTATTACCGTCAATAAGGTACCTATCTAATTTAGCTCGGAGGCCAGATAATCCAGGAAGCAATAGGTAGCATAAAGACGAGAGGAATGGAATACCGTCAGGCCCCGGCGGAGGTATGCAGGTACCTATTGTAATATCTCCCCGGGCTCTCTCGACCCTCGCGCAGGAATGTCTGTTGTTTATACAACGTACATAACCTACTATTGATAAAAACTGCGATGAATTATGGAATAACTTCTTACATACACATTTTACTTTATATAACTTATTTTAAATCAGAATATTTTTTTTGGTTATAAAAATTTCAAAAAAAAAGTATATAGTTTTCACGATGACATAAAATTTTGGTAGACTGAGGTATAGTTTTAATTTAATAAATTACAATGCAATCATTAAATAATCCAAAATATTACTCGTTTTACAAAAAAGTTTGGTTTCAAGACAAACTTTTTTTTGTATATTTAAAGAAAAAATAATCAAATATTTTTTTACGAAATTTACCTCATTTTAATGACAAAACATAAAATTATTATTTTCCCAACACTCTTTACTACAAAATTAACATAATTTATGCAAAGATCATTTGAAAAGATTGACATAGAAATGTTAAGCGATTTTATAAACCTAGAAATCTTCCCACGCTTAATTCGTTCACTGTTAATTTAGGTATATAATTTTAAAATATTCATTCGTATGAAAATTTCCGAATTCATTTCTATAAAAAGTTTTCTATTTCAAATATTATGAAACAAAATCATTACGTTTATTCGGACACCGCTAAAAACATTGAGAAGTGTGAATATGAACCTCGATCATATTTTAATAATATTCAAATGAAAAAATAACATTGTTAGATAAAAATGCTAAAACTCAATACGCAGGAAGGCTTAGTTTAAGCGCAAGCCTGAGAGACAACGTAAACATAACAAACAACCAAAATCCAATCTCGTTTTATACGACAACAAACATGTAAATCGATAGTCGATAAGAATTTCCTTTATTCCTTCTATAATCTCATCCACGTGGGCATGTTAAAATGAAGTTCGATATCATTCAAGCAGTAAAGAGGTTATGAGATATCATATGGGGTGACGACCGTGCCCAAACACCATCCGAAGGTGCCAATTCGCCAGCTACGGCAAATCTATATCTTAAACGTTTATGTTATCATACGCTACGGGCGTCTACGAAACTGCTACGAATTGGCTACGAATATTTCTATTTCACACTCTTAGCTGACTGTGTGACTGTTAGTTATGGGTTCGTTATATCATAAAACGGTGTAATTGTACGTTTGTTTTGTACATGTTGGATTTTAGTATATTGGTTTCAGTGTTTTATAAATTGTTTAGCATGGTTCTACGAATGTAAATATGCAAATGAATTATTTTATAAAATGAATATTTTTACTCAAAATTGGTGTAGTCACAGATTAAAAAATACATTTTTATCTGAATTAATTTAAACACATATCTGTATTGTCATGAAATGCACTGGAAAGCTTGCCAGTTTTATACCATAATAAAGGAAACATAATCCAGGTGAATAGATCTGTTAAATAAAAAACAATGGAAGTTATTTATCAAACAAATAGTAGGTAACAAATGACGGCAATAATTTATAGCAGCAACCATAAGAAAGTAGGTGTCATCAGGAGCACGGACGGTTATATTTGTTTCTATTATCAACGGCACGACTCATTCACTCGATATAATGACAACATTGTACAAAAATGATAAATTATATTTATTTTACCTTTCCTGGTACAATCCTTTCTTTGTTCACTTCATAATTAAATTTAAGCACTAATCGAGTGTCCGCTCCGTATTAAATACTTGACGATTTAGGCCGTTCCTGTTAATTGGTGATTTATTAACAAAAGTTTATCTAATAAATACGTCCGATATAATTTTACGTTACATCTCACTGCCGTAAAGAATGTGTGATCACATTCAAGCGCGAACCATGTCTACCGGCTGAACGGTACAGTCACTACAAAGGACAGCGTATGTGTCGGTACGGCTCTCAGGAGCCATGATCGAGGGCTCCGGCCGCCTGCCGCTTGCCGACTGACGTTGGTATACACGACACATCTGCATTTAAGAAGCCGCTATCGTTATGCGACTAATCGATTGGTCGAAGCGAGTGCCACTGTCACCCGTCCTGCTCCCACAGCCCTCTCGCTCGGATCTCGCGCATGCGTACTGAACAATTATTCTCTTTTAAAAGTGGCGAAAAGTAAATAAACTCATACGAACTGTTTACTAAGAGAACTGAAGACGCGGTTGAAACCAAACATTATAATTGAGACCGTTTAGATTGACAGTAATGTTGTAAATATATTGCGTATTTAATTTATTTATTGTGGTGATTGTAGTGATTGGATAAAGTTTATTATAAGGAAGCTCTTTCGCCTTAGGTAGTGCCAGGGTCGAAACGTCACTTGTTGCGCGGCGACTTTGTTTCGGTGGTGAAAGCCACGCACGCATTGCACGCTATTCCTTTCCCTCTTGTTGTTCTAGTGGTAATTAATTCGAACGCATAATGCTTCTACAAATAGGCTAATCATCATATTAGGCTGATTACTATTGAGGATGACAAATTAAATTATAGGCACAAAGCCAGTGTGAAATAGATTTAATGTGTTTGCATAAGGAATAGTTCCACATTGAAACTGTGTTAACTTATAAGAATTTATATGAAGTTTAAAATTCAATGCTCTTTCTTAGGTAACTGTCTTGATTTTTGGTCAGAAATTACATAGTGTCGGAAAAAAAAATTTGACAACAATTTATACACATTAGTTAAAAAATATTTTCACATAATATATGAAGATTGAACGCACAACACTCAGTGATGTTTAAAAAACGAGGTGACCAACTCCACTGCAATACATACACACTAGTCATCAGCAACCCACTAAGTCCCACTGCTGGGCTCGCGTCTCTTCTCCTCTAACTAGAGAGCTGAGAGGGTTTAGGCTATAATCCACTCACGCTGGCGTAGTGCGGATTGGTAGATCAGACATACTCATAGAATTTCTTATAGGGTTTGTGGGTTCCCTCACGATGTTTTCCTTCACCGTTAGCAGATGGTAAGTCACTTGACTAGTACATATAAATTCCACAAAGTGGAATCCACATTGGCACTACCGGTCGGGATCGAACTCGGACCGCGTGACTTGCACGCCGGCCCTTATCCATTCCGCCACCATCGCATCTCATCATCATACACACTGATATAGCGTTGAATAAAATTAACCGTTATATTAATTTTAAGAAAGAAATCACGTTGTTTTAAGGTTAAACAATTTAAAACATTTAATTTTTCCTTTTAATTTAAGAAATTAATGAAGTTTCCGTGATTTTTTCCTGGAAAAATACCAAAGAATCTCAAGTTCTGTTAAAGACAAGACCCTTGTTCAAAAAAATATTCACGGTATTCTTATACCCTTTCGAAACATGAGTAAACAATAGATTTTCAAATAACGAACCTTTTAATTTTTTTCATAAATGACCCCTTTCTAGGAAATGAACATAATAGACATTTTCCTCAATTTATTCTCTAACCTATATAAAATGTTCACTGGATTTCAAACCGAAGAAAATCTAAATTTCAATAAACGGTTTTCCTGCAGTGAAATATTATTATTAGCGACAATTATTCATATAATATTTACGACAAGAAGACAGTCTATACATTCAAAATTCTTTGTTTTTTTAGGGTTCCGTACCTCAAAAGGAGAATCACTCCGTTGTCCGTATGTCTGTCTATCAAGAATATTGTAATAATTTACAGCGCACGAGATGCGTTCCATTGCATGCCATTACACAATTTAACGGTTTCACTTCGATAGGCGTATTTATCTGCTGAAAAATAATGCGTTAAATTGTATGCAGTATGTTACAGTTCACAATCTTTTGACAGTTTATAATCTCCCGAGATGGATTATAATGTAACGGTATTTACAATTTCACGGTGATATATACACCCCCAATACAGCACCAAGGTAGTACAATGTAAATAAATATGTAACGAGGGTCTGGGAGGTTTATCATTATTAGTGTAGTTAGTTAGTAGTTAGTGTAGTACTCATCGTGTTAGATCAGAAATAACTCTCAGTTTAGGTAGAATCAGTTTGTATTAATTCGATTACATGCTCGATTTACAATAAATAGAACTAGATATATTTAAAACCGAAACTGAGTAAGTACAACGTGGCAACGATCGCACGTGTCTATCACTTGACCGACTCAGAAATACCGTGCTCACTCCATGCTCAAATCTTATACAATAATTATAACTACATTGACAGGTCAGTGACAGCTGTCATCTTGTGTTGCCATCGTTATATTGATCATAACCCAAGTTTACTACTTGACGTTTTCATTACATTTAAATACTTTGAATTGAGTCCTTTTGCAATAATCGATTAGATTAGAGTTAAATTACATGACATCTCGGTGTTCACACTGCGACATATAAATAAAATAATTCGTTACTTTATAAATGATGACCTTATCTGAGCTTTCGATATTGTAAACACTTTTAGGAAGAAGAAAATTCTAGAAACTTCTTTAAATGTCTTTCAACATTATTTACCAAACATCTTTAAAGCCGTATCTTTTTAATCAGCGATCTAAATATCCCCACGGTACCTCTTATGTATATAAACGACAACGATTTTCTTACGCGCATTTAATAGAAGAGCGAATCCAATTTAGTTTCAACCTTAGATAGAATTCTGCGGAACACTGTAATCTACCGACTGGATTCATAAATATACTAGAAGAATTTAATTAATAGAAACACAGAACCCACGAGTTACATACGCACGTTCTAGAAAGAACAATATTTTTGCTTCAGTTATTACAAAAGAATTTCTGAAAAAGTGTTGTGACGTTAAATATTAATAATTGGTTTATGTTATCCTTGTAGTGAAGGATTAAGAATACATAATGTCACTATCTTATCTCTACCCGTGGGTGTCCTAAAAGGTGACTTGGGGAATTATGCAGACAAGTTCTGTGCTAAATTCTCTCCATATTTTTTGGAGGAGACCCGCGCCCAGCAATAGTACGTTTATGGGTTGAAATGATGACAATGATGTTGATGATTTTATTACTAGACGATTTTTTATTTCAAGACACTTTATTCAAATATTCAAACAACAAATAAATTATTATTATTTCGTTTAATATATTATTTACAGTTTCAACATTTGACCTTTGACGTATGACGTCATATTTTTACACTTAAATTTATTTGTTATACAAAATTCAAAAACAATTATCTGAAAAACTTTTCAAAAACCAAGTAAAAATATATTTTAAATTACAGTGTGACAGTTTAATTTAAAGTGAGTGTCCAATTCAAGAAGACCTTTCTTATATTTTATGCATATTATTTTATCGTTCTAAGTAATATCAAAAAGATTTTTTTATAGTTCACACTGTTAGTTTCACTCACCTACTAAATCAAA
Organism: Laspeyria flexula; assembly: GCA_905147015.1. Classification (NCBI taxonomy): domain Eukaryota; kingdom Metazoa; phylum Arthropoda; class Insecta; order Lepidoptera; family Erebidae; genus Laspeyria; species Laspeyria flexula. The sequence continues at coordinate 9,267,313 of LR989956.1, read as the reverse complement.
AATGTTCTTATTATTATAAATGTGAAAGTTTATATGGCTGAATGGATGGATGTATGTTACTCAGTCACGCCAGTACACTGAAAGAATCGTAGATTAGCAAGCACATAGGCTTTTTACCGACATACCATGCGGGTAGAGTCGAGGCGCAAGCTAGTGGTCTTTATTTACCGAAACATATTTTATTAGATTTAGCAGAAGGTATTAATACTATCATCATCATCAGCAACCCATTAAGTCCCACTGCTGGGCTCGGGTAATATAATATTATAATCTTTTAATAGTTATACTTAGTAAGCGTGATGGACAATCGGTCCATTCGACTTCGAGTGTGATTTAATGGAATAAAAATACTTAACACATTCTTGTTTTTCTATAAACAAGTCGTACCACTGTATTTATCAGAGGTTGTGTATCTCAGTTCGCCAGCCGGCCGGGCGGTAGGTCCCTATAGAGCGGTCTGCGGTACTTACGTAGATACCTACATAGGCAGCGAACTCTTAACATTTAGCCGGGAGCCGTATGAAACGACGCGGAAATTCCCACTTACTCGCTGATTGCCACACTAGGGGGGTTAATGTCATTGTTGATTTGGAATGCCGAATGCGCTTACTGGGATAACGGCTTTAATGTTCTGAGCTCACTCTAGGTGAACTTTAGCTTATATTACTTTTATGATACGATAGTTATGTTCAGGTGCTTTCAAGGATTGATGGCTTTTGTATTACTCATTATCTTTGGTGGCTGAATGGATAAACGACTGGCGTGCAAATCACCAGGTCTGAGTTCGATCCCGACCGGCAGTATCAATGTGAAATTCCACAATGTACTAGTCAAGTGACTTACCATCTGCTAACGGTGAAGGAAAACATCGTGAGGAAACCCACATATCCTAGATGAAATTCTATCAGTATTTCTAATCCACCAACCCGCACTAGGCCAGCGTGAGTGGATTATGGCCTTAACCCTCTCAGCTCTCTAGTTAGAGGAGAGGAGACAAGAACGCAGCAGTGGGAGTTAATGGGTTGCTGATGATGATGTTATTACTCATTTGTGAACATTTACTGGCAAGCAACTAAATGAAACAGTCTATAAGTGCAACTAAAAAGTAGTATTTTCATGTACGTAAAAAGACCTTGGAAATCGTAATGGTGCAAGCTGATATATGAAATTATCAGTTCCTGTTACAATGCCACGGTATGAATGAACTCGTCCATGCTTCCAAACCTGCTCCCCACTTCACTCGTTCTGATATTCCAAAACAGTTTAATGATTGATTTATTGTAGTATATATTTATACAGAGAGGATAATGTAATCTTAACAATAATTATTATTTTCAAACACATTTTCTATTCACTGTATTATTTAACCATATCATCATCATAATTTCAGCCCATTGCAGTACACTGCTCCTAACACGCGCGTCATAAAACTATGTATAGGGTACTGATTATATTATACTAATTATATAATATATAAAACTAAATAAAAACTATCTACTTATATATCTACAAATACTATTTACAATACTATAAAATAATAATAATACAAATGGTAATATGGGCTAGGCGTCAAAGTATTCGTCGGCATCACCGTCTCAAGGGAAAGTGCCTAGAAGGCTAGCAGCATTGCCACGCGGGATGGCAATGCTGATTCTCTGTGCGAGATAAAAACCAGCCCTCTGGTCACGTGAAGTGTCGAATTATATATATATATATATATATTTAGCCTACAATACCACGCTGGCAAGACGGGTTGGTATAGGGTTTGTTTCGAATTTTCCTTTTCTCGCAGTGTTCCCTCCACATTCTTTCGAGGAGACCTATGCCCAGCAGTGGGACATTTATGGGTTGAAATGATGATGATGATGATATATATTTAAGCCACTTCGTAAGACATTTACCTTCACTACATTAAAAAAAAATTAAGAAAATAACGTGTAGTGACGGATTGAGAATACATAATGTCACTTCCCGATTTCAACCCGTATGTGTCGTACAAGGCGACTAAGGGAGTAAGAGCACTGCGAGAAAAGGAAAATTCGAAACAAAACCCTTTACCAACCCGTCTAGCCAGCGTGATATAGTAGGCTAAATTCCCTCCAAAATTTTTGGAGGAGACCCGTGCCCAGCAGTGGGACATTTTTTTTTTTTTTTTTTTTTATTCTGCCACATTCACACAGCGCCATCTAGTCCCAAAGTAAGCAATTATATTTGCTTGTGTTATGGGTAATAAACAACTGATATACTACTTAAATACATTTTTTTTTGTAAATACATACATATTATAGATAAATTACACCCAGACACAGAACAAACCTTTATGCTCATCACACAAAGATTTGTCCTGGGTGGGGATCGAACCCACGACCTCCGGCTTAGCAGTCAGGGTCACTAACCACTAGACCAACAGGCCAGTCATTAATTTATGGGTTGTAATTATGAAACCATCTCATAGCCTTGAATGATGAATTTACTCTGACAATATTACGCGTTTAAGCCTTGTATCGATGGTCTTGTTTACATATTATGGAGATATTCTGTATCTCAGATAGCAAATTAACCTGTCTGTTCCAGTTGGCTGTTTACTTATCTCAATAGAGCTATTTCTGACGTTATATTTGGTATGCTAATAATAGTTATTTTGAACGGTATTTGATGAGTAAAACGGTTTTAGTACTAATAGTACTGTTAGTGACATTATAAGTGAAATAACAAAGATCAAAGTTAATTTTGAAGCTCCGTTTCCACCGTTATCTAGTTCAAAGAATTTAATTTAGCAAAATAAACAATAATGAAAGGGATGTTATCATTACTTAATATTTACTGTGTTCGTTAATTATGTAGTCTCTTTATATAAAAAATACGTACAACTAGTTCGCTAGCAAGATACAAGAGGAAAATAAATGAGAAACTCAGGTCACTCTTTTAAATCACACAAAAACATTTTAATCTATTTGTATTTTGATGTATTAAAAATATTCTTTATGTTTTTATAATATTTTATTATCATATATCATAGCTCACTGTGTTCGTAGATGTATTACGAACACAAGGGTTGTGTCGAAATAGACAAAATTATTTTGTTTAATTCGACACAGCCTTTGTGTAAGTAAATGTTTGTGTATTTTTGTTTCTTGTTTATGTGTACCTACTAACATAGTTTATAAGTGCATTGTTACTAACAAAATATGGATGTTTGAAGTCCGATATAAAACTTATTTTATTTTATTTTTATTTTATTTTATTAATAGAAAATTTTAAACCGGTGTCTATGGGGTTAATGAAGTTTTAAACGCAGCTTTCTGTAATAGAGACTATTTTGAATTATTTGGAGTTGTGCTACTCTTTATCTTTTCATCTTTATATATTGTAGTGAGTTACAAATAGTGGGTAGTACATGCGGTGACACCGCGAAAACACAACACTGAATATACGAGCCGAAATCTCTGTAGAGAAAACAATAACAACATTTGATTATCTTTTAATATCTTTTCTTGATAAAGGTACCATTCCGATCTAAGCAGCACGCAGCAGTGCTGCGCAGCACCACCGGTCCCCATACATTCTCTATACGTTTATATGGGAAGTCTTTCGGCACTCGGCTCGAAGTAGGCTAAATTCCTTCCAAAATGTTTGGAGGAGACCCGTGCCGAGCAGTGGGACATTAAAATTTATGGGTTGTAATGATGAATGATTAAGTTAAAAATAATAAAAGACTATTCCCATATTACGAAAAGGTTAATTATATATCTATACATTATAAAAATAAGTAAAATTAGTGTGTCTGTTTGTAATAATAAAATAACCACTTTTTACGACATGCATTTGAATGTGTATACGGTACATATGCCAAAATAACATATTTTTCAATTTTCGTCTGATTTCTGTCCGTCTGTTTGTTGCAGCTAATCTTTGGAACGGCTGGACTGATTTCGACGGGACTTTCACTGGCGGATAGCTAATGTCACAAGGAGTAACTTAGGCTACTTTGATTTTGAAAAAATATCAGGATTCCGTAAAAAAACAATTAAAACTCCATGAATGCGGGATAAGTTGTCCACGCGAACGAAGTCGCGGGCACAGCTAGTTTGTAAATAAAACTTAACGAAGATCTGCGACAAAATTAACAAACACGAATGAAATTACAAACACCGAACAAATTTATCAATATCGCACCAAACTTTATGATTACAATCATGTAAACATTAAACAATAAAGGCAGCGAGCCGAGACAAGTTACCACAAACGATTGTTTACAATGCGTCGTAAACTAAACACTACTTAAGCTGACAGTTCGTTGTCATCCAGATGCTTAAACTTGATTAATAGACGATTTTGGAACGGTCTGATTAATACACAAGCGACGATCCATTCAAAACCCGTAACATCTTAATCATGTTCAAACAAAGCAGTACTGGCTGCATGATGGATTTCTATAATAGTATTATCTATACATACATATTAAACATAACTATAGGTTCAAATCCAGTTGCTATGAATACAAAGTGGTGTACCATTTGGCGTAATATTTAGTTATTTGAACGGACATCAAATATATTTCAAAACAACGACGCCGATTTTTTGTACTGATAATTTGTTCCAAAAATTAAATTAAGATTTAAATTAAGAACTGATTAAAATTAAATTATGTATTTAAAAATGAACTTATTTCAAAACTATCTTTTAAGCCAATGGATTTATGAAATTCTAAGTGACTTCTAATAAAATTAACATAATGTTTAAATATATTTGGGCAAGTACACGACCATAATTCCAATTTAATTATAAACTTATGTTTTTAAATTGTGCCTGCACTGCACTCAACAAGTTAACAGTGAATAAACGCTTTAAATTATACAAAATATTGCATAAAATATCCACTAAACGCAGACTCAAAAATGTAACAAAGCAAATTTAATCCAATAAAAAAGAACGAGTGGAATTACTCAACAAAAAGTGAACGTTGCAGACATTAAACTTACGCTATAATAACATTACAAATCACAATAGCTTACTGTTACATTACGAAGCAAATATCTTAGACAAAAAATACGCTACTTATTTTCACAGAGATAAAATAAGACCCTGATTTTATCCGAGACTAACTCTTTTATCGATCACATTGATGTAAATTACTTACCTATCGTTTCTTTATCTTGTTTTCTTACCTTTCTCATTCTGTTTGATAAACTTTAGTATCTAGGCTTAGACGGACTTTGTGTGCACTGAAAATTATACTGCCTTCTGTATCTATTGAAGAAAGAGAAAGTTACAGTGGCTTATCGGAGGAGTAATAAATCAACTACTCAACCTTTCTAGATCAATAAATTTAACTAGAACTTAGATTATATTCGGTAAAGTCAGTTGGTCCTTGAATCAAAGTTTTAGATGCGCATAACTATAGATTTTAAAGTGTGAGTTGACATTAGATTTGTATTTTCCCCCCGAGTGTCATAGGCTATGTGACGTCAACAAAAAACCAATATGGCGGACGGAGAATTTTTTTTTATATAATATACTAGCTGTCCCGGCGAACTTCGTACCACCTACTTAATTTATTAACTAACTGCCTCGGTGGCGCAGCGGGAAGTGTATACGACTGCTGTGCAAGGGGTCCCGGGTTCGATTCCCGGGTCGGGTGAAAATGGTATTGGGTTTTTCTATCATGAAATTCCAGTATTAAGATTTTCTCGGAGTTTGGTAAACAAATGTTCCCGGTTGATGACAATAGACTCGCCCCCTATTTCATGGGACCAAACATAGCTGGCGAAATGTGGGTGTGAAACACCTCTGCCTACGCCTTCGGGGAAAAAGGCGTGATGCTATGTATGTATGTATGTACTTAATTTATGATTTTATGAAAGTATACCTACCTACCCTACGTACTACGTAGGTAGCTACGTAAAAACCATCCTTGAACTTCAACGAACATTTAAAGAAAAAGAATTGGCCAAATTGGTCCAGGCGTTGTTGAGTTATGCGCTTACCAACACATTCACGATTCATTTTTATATTATAGATATAGGTCCAAATTAACAACTAATAAATATATATATACCATAAAGAACAACTTATTATGAATAATCTGCTGCTATTCATCATTTCATCATCATTTCAGCCTATTACAGTCCACTGCTGGACATAGGCCTCTCCTAAATACGCCATAACACTCGATATCGCTCGACGCATCAGTCAAACTCAGCGACCTTTTTTAGTCGTCGGTCCATCTAGCTGGAGGGCGTCCTACTCTGTGCTTGACGAGTCTACTCTACTGTTGCTACTCATATACTTCCCTAAGAATCATCTTGTCAAGTCCTTAGCTTGTTTTACTCCCTCACCTTCTAACACCGTTCTACGCAACAATTACATAATAAAGATACTTCAGCATTTAAAATAAATTCCAAACATTATGAATACCCTTCATTCTTTTTTTTTTTTTTGTTTAGTACTTAGTTTTAGTTGTAAATTTTGTTTTATTGTAATAATATTTTCGATATCCAATAAATACTTCATCAATAAGCACATTTGAGATCATGATTTTCATGTTGCCAATGTCGTACAGTGTAAACAAGACTTAGCTATGACTATTAAAAATTAAATTGACTTTGTACATCAAGACAGATTAGTAAGATTAAGCGCTTAAAGTAATTTAACGATCTGTATGCTCAAGAACGTTTTTATGACCGCAGTACGCGAGTTTTGAGATTACGGACGAGACGCCTCTGTAAGCCGCCCTATTGACTCTGATTTTATATGGGCCAAGAGTTTGTAATGGCTATTAACTAAGCTCACACTTGATTTATAAATGCGTAACCGTATTGATAGTAACTTACACATAAGATGGAGAAAGGGCGTGATTGGATGATTTAATTGTCATTTGTTGTCGTTGTCCTTTTTGTCACTTTACACACACACACGCACACACACTTATGAGTTAGGTCGTTTTATTAACATACAAGTAGTTGTTGTGATGGATTTGTAGCCATGAATGTGTACAATATGTTGATAAAGAATGATTAATTTTTTTTAAAAAACTATTAAGCACCAAATGAAAGTAATCTTTCACTCTTTCACGCTTAATTTAGGACAGTTTAACTTATTTTAACTTTTACAACAGAACCAACTCAAAATATTACAAAAACGTTGACTGACTTTTGACTGATACCGCTACTTTCATATGCATTTGCTTAATAAAGCCTATAACAACAGAAAATACACAAAATACTACAAAAATCTGACATCGGCTTTCGACTCTCGCCTTTAATATATAGCACGACGCGACGGCGCGACGCTCCGAAAAGCCTCGCGTTAACAATAGCAAAAAGTGCTCGAAATAAAAACCTAGCAAACATCCCCAAGTACACGCCCGTTGTTCATTGTAATAAAAATCAATAACGCAAATTAATTAATCTATATGTACACGCAATAAACAGAAGCAGAACAATATCGAAGAGGGAGGAGGCACTAATGAAATGTAGCAAGCGAGCGACGCCGGCTCAATGTAGCGAAACAAACGCACCAACTTTCATCCGAGCCCTGCCGAATATCAATGCTCCAAATACGAACAATACGAACATGTTTGTCTCTGTATTGAACGAAAATCTTTTTCATTATGTCCAAATCGTTCTTTATAGCTTTAATCCCGCGAACATATTAAGACTGTATATTTCTTTTCTCTGTTATTCTTAAACGGAATTACTTGTACACGTTTTTGTTTCGTCCTCGTTTACATAATACTCGGAAATTATTGGAACTAGTATGAGCGTTGGTTATTCATTACCATAAATAATCCAATAAAATGTAAACGTACCTAATTCAAATTATTACTGCGTAATAAAACTCAATGATTAATTAAACTATGGTTATAACTGCATGTTAGCAGAATGTGCCAAACACAGAAAATTTGTTGACTTGATTGTTTAATTGGAATGCAATGGATAAATGCTTATTGCACCCATGTCTAAATACCTACGCACCATTAGGTCAGTCACCTCCCAAATGGTATTACAATTTGCTAGAACCACCTCCAGCTTTCATTTTACTCCCACTTGGCATAGCCTAATTATTGTAATATCTAGTCGACAGGTGTTGCTGCTTAAACTAAGTTTTACCTCGAGATATTCCACCGTGTCTAACAAGAGTTGACGTAGGAAATTAAATACTCCATGTGCTTTGTGATGTTTGGCGAAAGATATAATTAAAGAAAATTATGAGGAGAATTTATAATATAAATAATAATATTGGTAGTCTGGTCACAATCATACACACCCTTGCCGCGTAACCAAGATTAGATTAAAATAAAATATGAAAAAAAAAAAATCTTAAGATTTCTTCATTAAATATCATGCAACCAAAAGCTATCGAAAAGTAGCCTACAGAGAGCCTAAGTCGCAGTCAATATTGCTGTCAAATGTTTGAAAATGGCAGTGACCATAATTTAAATTTTCAAACCTATAACCTAATTCATAGTAAGGTCTCAGGTTTCATTATAGTGGCTTCTAACAAAATTGTATACATGGGGTATACAATTTTGTATTATTATATCTCATCGTATACTGAATAAATATTATTATGTTTGCAGGCACACACTAGCACATTACATAACAGACAATTTCATTTACTCCTAATATACCTACAGCTTTCATCTTCAAAAACACAATCAGTAAAGAGAAAATAACATTGTTGTTTGTTAAATAAAACAATGTTTTCTAGAAAACGTTTCTTTATACCGATGTACTCGCTAAATCAACTTAAAATAATCCGGATATGCTCGCAACGATAAGAAATTTTAATTAGCTTTCACGTTCATGCGAGACTGTCAAAGAAACCTTATTCAAATCTTATTATCCAATTAACCGACTAAAATATTCAACGAACAAAAACAGAGAGGGTTGAAAGAGCTGCAAGCTTTATTAAGCCAACAATTAAAACGTGAGAGAACAAAGATATAAGAAAACACGCAAAGTGAATTAAGTTTAACTTTCCAGTTTCACCGGTTCCCGATACCTATTAATGAAATGCACGTTCTACCTTTTAATCAGTTACAACAGACGGTGTAAATTGATCGAAGTTAGAAACATTTAATAATGTATTCATCTAATGTAAAGACTCGCATTTTACAACAAAATTGCTCGCTGTGGCAAAAATTAGGTGAGGCCTAGATAGAGCAGAAGAGGTCATATGGCTGATCAAGCTTTGGTAAAACATCATCATCATAATTATCATATGATGATGATGATTTTAATCCCAGGTTGTTAAATTATTGCAGGATTAACGTTTACTCCACCGATAAAAGTGCTTTTAGTGAAAGTTTACCATTTGTAATAAAATTGAAATCGTTGTTTAAATAGCCTCAAATTCGTCTCTTATAATCTCTAAACGCAACTTTGATATTCGTTGAGAGATTTTTAAATCGTTAGAAAATTACATACCAAATAATTGTTTCATTTTACAGCCTTATCGAAATCGATCAATCGAATGTCCAGAAGTCAATTAGGCTCTCTGAGGAATCTCGTTATCGACTTATCGATATATCTGTAAAATGTGTAAACCTAGTGGGCACTAACACCTTAGTACTAGCAGAAAGACAATCCTATTAACAGAGTTATTATGACTGCGTTCAAGTGTTCAGTACATAGCCCGTGGAGGTATTTCCTCACCATCATATTAAATTCATCTCATAATCATGTCGCGCAATGTGAAACCCTGAAATATATTATCTAACTTACATTCGAGGATCCCCGAATATCTAATGTGATTTAATCTAACGAGAACGCCACGCTTTAAGTTTCTATATTAATTCTACAAAATACATTTAAAGTTCTTAAGTTTGTTCAGGGACCATGTTCTATCCCTTAATGTGACTTACACATTTAAAATGAGGTAAAATGAAAAGGGGGTAAAGTACTTTAATGTAACACTAATTAATCATACAACGATATTAATAGGGATATCATCATTTTGATAAATTTACCGAATGGAGGGACTCTCATAGCGACCCTGCCAGCGAACTAGTCGTAGGCATATTTACTGACACTATTTTCGGATAGCCTATTACATTCTTAACTTGTGACTTTCATAAAAGTTACTTTGTTACTTAGATGAATAAATACCTAAGTGTTAGTAGATATAAACACAATGCGCAAGTTCAGTGACCGTAGCAGCGCATATCTACATGGCAGCGAAGGAAGTTAGGGTCATTAGCCTTTCAAGCTGAGTTATTTCAGATTTCTCAAAGATAATGAAAATTAAAAAATTAAAGTAAGATATGACTGTCACCGTTGCAAAGCCGTTATGGTTCTTCTAGCCTTCATACTAAATATCCTCGTGCCGAAGTGACGTGGGTCCGATTCCCACACTAGACAAATAATTATATGATTCATAGATATTTGTTATCTGTGCCCAGCAGTTGAATAATATTGTGTTGCTATTATTATTTTTTATTTCATTAAGCGATTCATCTTCAAACAACGGCTCTATTTTTAGTTCTAAATTAACATTATTTCCATCAAATATGTGTTTATATGACCTACAAATAAGTAGTTTGTGTGTTTTTCTTGCTCAAAGAGCATTGTTTGTTTAGGACCAGAATTAAAATACAATTAAGAACGGTACTATCGTCACATGCCGTGCAGCACTCAGAAGTAATCCAGCACTCATCAAATACAATCTTATTCGTCAGACCATATTATTATTTTCCTTTTAGAAATCCACATACAAGTACGAATAAAAAGGAAAACAAGCGGTAATATTATACAAAACAATACATAAAAATAATTGTGATGAAAAGGGATTTATGCTAAATAAAAATATTTAATAATATGGCTTTATTTTTACTTGTACATTTTCCTGGTTTCTTACAATTTCGAAATAAATGAGATTATTAAAAGAACAAAAGTCTCGTGAAACCAATGTTGCATACCGCTTGTTAATTTTGCTTCTAAACACCTGGGATTGTTAAGTAAGTACCTACTTCTCAGTTTTAAATAAGCTGGTGGTTTTTTTTTATATAAATAGAATAGAATAAAATAATTGTTATTATAATGAATATATTTATAATAGGATGCTAATTGGCTTTTTTTATATCCATATTGCAATAACATTTTGTCTATACTACCACAATTAAATGAATCAAATCAGTACAAATATAATCAAGTGATTTAGGCTGTAAAGTACCTACTCACAAGCATACATTAATCACTCGAAAAACCTTCTCTTTTATGAAGAAGAGAGCAGTAAATACAGTCAGGTAAATAACGTAGATTACTTTATCAATTCAACCCATAAACGTCCCACTGCAGGGCACGGGTCTCCTCCAGAGAATGTCGAGGGAATTTAGCCTACTACACCAAGCTGGCTAGACGGGTTGGTATAGGGTTTGTTTCGAATTTTCCTTTTCTCGCAGTGCTCTTGTCTGCTTAAGGTTACTTACTCCCTTAGTCACCGTTTACGACACCCACGGATTGAGATGGGGTAGTGACAATATGTATTCTTAAGGGGAATCGGTCACTACACGAATCAGATTTACTTACTACTTACTTACTACTATACCTACCATTATAAAAACGTATTAACTATACGTATTTATTATGTAGTCGCAGTAAATGAATGCGAAGGATAAAGTTTATTTTAAAGATGTGAGTGGTTTATCGTCATATAACGTTACACAACTTTTACTTCGTCTGATGAGTACTGCGGGCCGTATTTTGCCAAAGAGGAATTGCGCGCACTTGGTGCTCCAACCAAAGTTTCCATTGTTACATCTTAACTTATGCAATATAGCGTCTGCTTCTTTAATACTTTCCACGACGCTCGATTACGTTTAACGACGCAGTTCGAATGAATTTTCTTATTTACTGTAAGCTGGCAGAAAATCGGATGGTGCTACTCTTTTAGACGCTGCGATTTCACACTAGACGTGCTTGGAACAAAACTTTTGCATGCTATTTCATTTTGTATTCGTTTATACTTGCGAATCTCTTTTTGTGAATGCTTTTCTTCATCAACATATTTTTGTCTAATAGATGCAATATTTGCTGATCGTAGATTTTAGTAAAATGTTGTTTGCAACTTATAAAAACCTCCATGTAAGTGCGAGTATTAATTCAACTTCGAAGTGCTATGTTTATCTTTATGTAGCATCTCAGAACTAAAAAGATTACACAAAATTCTATCGTTTTAAGTTTTGAAATTTCAAATAAATAAACCCAAGATTACTACAACGTATTTTTATTATTTTATTTGTCAATTCAAGCATGATGAGAGACAATATGCTTTGAATTTCGCAATTAACCTTTCATTCTGCTTGAATGAATGCAACAATATCGAATTGTTAATTGATTAATTTAGTGTTAGGTACATAGAACATAGCGAGGGTTTTGCTCAAATTCTCTTGTTAGGGAATTATTTTTATCTACCCGAGTTAATTGATTACATTTTAACTGATACAGTTATTCTTACAACATATAATTCACTTATTTAGGATAACTAATGTCGATGTTACATCTTTTTCAACTTTGATATTTAAACTTGTATGCATTTATTAAATTTCAATAGCATGAATGAATGAATAAAAACTGTTAGCATGCAAAACTTTTTTCATTGAATCTTTTGTACATCCATCATGTATTATAATAGCTAAAAGCTTTGTCTGGTGGTCATACACGCACGTAGGTATTTATGGGCTGTTATTGATGACGCGCCATCGACGCACCCATATCGATCTAATATCAATAACCCATCGACAAAAAGCCTCTTCACTATACGTCGAAGGTAATTTTAATTTCAGAATAAACGGTACCAGGGAGTGGTCAAACTCGCCGTTGCCTTATTCTGTAACAGACGCTATTGCTATTGAATTTTAAAGCTTTATTCAGAAAGAAAAAACCGGCCAAGAGCGTGTCGGGCCACGCTCAGTGTAGGGTTCCGTAGTTTCCCGTCCGTTAGACGTGCCAGAAGTTTTCGATGGTAATTTTGAATTGCGAGAACCTATTTTAATAATTATTTTTTTGTTTGAAAAAAGATACGTTCAGGATAATAAAATATTATGTAAACGAAGTTAAAAAAAAATACGGGCAAATGAAACTTGACCTCTGGATTGTATAGGCGCTCATACGATTCAGGGACCAAATTATATTGGTTAACTGCAGTTTCCATCTGTTGTTTCCATCCAAGTTCAAAATAATTTTCCTAGAAAGTCCTTATAAAGTTCTACTTTTCAGATTTTTTTCGTATTTTCTAAACTTATGGTTCAAAAGTTAGAGGGGGGGGGGACGCTTTGTTTTTTACTTTTGGAGCGATTATTTCCGAAATTATTGACATTATCAAAAAATGATTTTAGTAAACCCCTATTCATTTTTAAATACCTTTCCAACAATATATCACACATTAGGGTTAAAATTTAAAAAAAAAACACTTCCCACTTTACATATAGGGGGGCTACCCTAATAAAACATTTTTTTCCAATTTTTATTTTAGAACTTTGTCGGCGTGATTGATACACATATTGGTCCCAAATTTCAGCTTTCTAGTGCTAACGGTCACAGAGATTAAGCGAGGACGGACAGACGGACAGACAGACAGACAGACATGGCGAAACTATAAGGGTTCCTAGTTGACTACGGAACCCTAAAAAACAATGACCAAATTAAAAGAAGTGGTAGAGTTATGTTGGGATAGAAGCAATTGACAGTCTGTGGTGTTTGTCTACTTAATGGAAGACTGATGTGACGATATATAATAATAATAATAATCTACCACATTCACACAGCGCCATCTAGTCCCAAAGTAAGCAATTATATTTGCTTGTGTTATGGGTACTAAACAACTGATATAGGTACTACTTAAATACATTTTTTTTTGTAAATACATACATTATATAGATAAATTACACCCAGACACAGACCAAACCTTTATGCTCATCACACAAAGATTTGTCCTGGGTGGGGATCGAACCCACGACCTCCAGCTATATATGAATGAAATAATATTGATTTAATAATAATAATTTTATAACACAACAATCCTTATGTACAGTCAGCGTCAAATAGTTAGTGACACTCACGGTATTCATATTTATAGACGCAACCAAAAAGTCAATAATATCGATACAAGCAAAGTTCGGTACAAGTTTCTAATGTGATCCACATTTTTGAACACTTGGATGCTTGGATACATTGGCGGTATGACTGTAACCATATTTATGGCGGTTTGATTGAACCTATCTATATGACATTTTGAGCGTCTCGACTTATGAGCGCGTAAATTGTTGACAACAATATGGAAACTTTACTTGTACCGATATTATTAACTTTTTAGTTGCATCTATAAATTTGAATACCTTGAGTGTCACTAACTATTTGACGCTGACTGTACCAGTCTAAAGTTAAGTAACCATAATATATCTGCAACATGCTAGCCCCACTGTATAATTGATATAATAATAATAATAATATTCTACCACATTCACACAGCGTCATCTAGTCCCAAATTAAACAATTATATTTGCTTGTGTTATGGCTACTAAACAACTGATATACTACTTAAATACTTTTTTTTTTTGTAAATACATACATATTATAGATATATTACACCCAGACACAGAACAAACCTTTATGCTCATCACACAAAGATTTGTCCTGGGTGGGGATCGAACCCACGACCTCCGGCTTAGCAGTCAGGGTCACTAACCACTAGACCAACAGGCCAACAGATATGCATGACCAACGTAACCAACATCAACATAGATGCATATAAACCAACCCAAAACTAATCTCGTAGTTATAATAACACAAATATGAACTAGAAACAGACTGAATGGAAGGCAGTAGTTTCAAATAATATAAATCTTTAATCAAGCAACTCCCAAACGTGCACATGCAATTCAAACAAGACAGCACTTCATATGTGGCTTATACACATCCTGCTTCAAATATAAATATTAAAGTGAAACTACATACCTACATCCGTCCACTTAAAGGTATCTCCACATAGCGAGCGACACGGGACTGTGACGATGGGACGTCAGTATTTGTAATGTACTATGAGTGCCGAATTATCAGCACATCTTCAACTCGGACGTGATGGTGAGTTGATACGAATAATATAATGTACTCCGCGCATTGCCCATCACGCTATCGTTACGTCACCATTGTTGCACTTGCTGTGCAAGTTTTAGTTACAATTTTTACTCAAAAATAAATTAATTAATTAAATCAGTTTTTTTATTTATAACACAATGTCAAGTGCAGAATGAAGTGTTGCAAAAATAATGATAAGTGTACACCTGTTCGCTCTACCAAATGGGATACAAAGATAGGATTTTTTTTGTATAAGAAATGGACACCATGAAAAGAGTTTGAAAAAATACCCGGATGATGGCAATATTTATAACATTCTATGAAATGCTTATGGAACCAAACATAGCCGGTGAAATGTGAATATCATCTCTGCCTAACCATTCGCAGAAAAAGGCGTGATGTACAGGTTTAATCAGGTATCATTTATCAGGTAAAATTTTAGAGCATTAATCTTGAATTTTAGTCTGCGCTGAATCTCTTTATTACAAGTCGTTTTATTGTATTTAAAGCATACAATGTCCTTACATAAGTTAACTAAGGCCATTGTTCCGTAGCATATGCTGATATGGAATAAAGCCCTTTTATATATAGGGCAGACCACTCAGCTCATATTGTTCTGCCCTTACTAATTATTATTAATGATAGCGAACGCTTATGAAATGTTCCCGCGAAGAAAGACTCGTTCACGATATTTAAACGATGCGTGTTCAGCTACAGTATTAATCAGTAAGGTGGTGACGGGTATTGTGTAATTTTTTATTTTACTTAGGTTATATAAATCCTACTAGTATTGCAAATATTTCTGAGTATGTTTGTTACTATTTTACGCATAAACTATTGAATGGATTTTTAAGAAACTTTATTTTATTATATTAGTAATACAGTGAAGAACACATAGGCTGTAGTTATAACTCGTGATTTCGGGGGTTGTGCATGTCATACCGCAGGTAGAATGTAGTTATTTTATTTAATAAATGAAAAACAATAACGTAATATACATTTACATTAACACTTTACCTTTATACTCGTACTAATTAACCTTTGCTTAGGTTAACAACCCATAAACGTCCCAATGCTGGGCACGGGGCTCCTTCAATGAATATGGAGGGTATTTAGACTACTATACCACGCTGGCAAGACGGGTTGGTATAGGGTTTGTTTCGAATTTTCCTTTTCTTGCAGAGCTCTTGTCTGCATAAGGTTACTCCCTTAGTCGCCTTTTACATCACGAAGTGGTGTCCACTACGAAGTGACATTATGTATTCTTAATCCGTCACTAGTAGTCACTACACGGAGAAGGTTAAATATTTTAAATAATGATAAACAATAATGCAATTTTTTTATACTGTAGTACGAATTGGACCGCAGACCCTGACATTCAATTGACAATTGAAACTGACGACGGCGTGTCACATCACTGAACCGATGCAATAAAGAACTAAACTGAAGGTCATTGTCTTTACACGCTATCATTAATTGATTTGTCATCAGGAATATATAAAGCCTGAGTTTTATATAGAGGCTGTAGAGATGGCGACGCTGCGTGATAGCACGGCACGTGGTGGCGGCAAGACGACACGATAGGCGTTACGATCGACGCACGCAGAACTTCTTGCCGGTCGTCTTCACGTCGCGCGCCTAGTTCTAGAGCTTTAATATCTGCAACACTGTGTTACATGACCTACTAGTGATTCCCGATAGAATGAGGCTAAAATAACTGAATAGGTATGTATTTTAATAAAAATAAGATTTGATTCACCTGTTGGCCTAGTGGTTAGTGACCTTGACTGCTAAGCCGGAGGTCGTGGGTTCGATCCCCACCCTGGACAAATCTTTATGTGATGAACATTAAGGTTTGTTCTGTGTCTGGATGTAATTTATCTATAATATGTATGTATTTACAAAAAAAAATAATTAAGTAGTATATCAGTTGTTTAGTACCCATAACACAAGCAAATATAATTTAAGCTTAACATGGGACTAGGTGGCGCTGTGTGCATTCACACAGCGCCATCTAGTCATAATACGTAATTATACTACATACAACATACATAATATAATAAATAATACATAATATAATATTCTACTACATTTAGTAGAATATTATATTATAATTATGTTCCAAAGTGCAAATCTATAAAACTATTAAAGTGGCTTTAAATTCTCTGAACATTTCTCTAACAGATAATAAAATCAACTTTTTGACGATAAAAATCTTAAAATTTTGGGTGATAATATCAAATAGAAATTGCTTTATGCACAGGTAAGAAACCATTAAAATATATTACTAGAATTTCACCCCACCAGACGAATTTTTCATCCAAAAAGGTTCATTTTACTTAAAGATAGCTACAACTTACGTTTTATCAAAGTCGAAATAAATGCTATAATTTGTAAACGCCTTTAAAACTGAGATTAAAAGAGTGGAGACGTTGGCAATAAAATTTTATATTTTAGATAAAATATTATTTAAGGGTTTTCACATTTTTATGTAGCACCTATTTGTCAACCTTTTTTGAATGGTAAAAATAGTTTGACTATTCAAAAAATAGAAAAAAGTTTGAATAAAACTTACTCTTAATTTCGTAACTTAATTTTATAAACAAACATTATGTTTTCGTAACATAACAGACACAATAACATTTAAAATCAATTTTCTGGGTTAATGCTGATTCCCCGTTTCTTGTTTCCCCCTGAAGTGATTTTATTTTAAAAAAACGAAATTTTTGAATAATAAAATTTTTCGGGGGAAACAAAAACGGGGTATTAGTTCTAACCCATTTTTCTAAATACTAAATCAAAATTAAATAATAATTTATCAAAATTTACGATCACACCAAAACAATTAACAAGATGAAATAATATTGCGTAATCCTACTTACAAGAATCTAAGAGCAAGTTAATCTGATCTACGATCAAGTTAATTGGCATCTTATTTCGTACTGTGGATTAAAACCTGTAGGGAACATAATTCATTACATTACACACCTCCACGACGGGTAATAAATATATTGGACATTTTATATCTCTACTCGGTTTTATTCTGCAACGATTTTTGTTTCTTTGAATATCATACATACATACATCGTCCCATTAGAAGAATAATGTCTTATCTTCAGATAAAACAAAAACGAAATTATTATAAATTTGGCATTAAAAACCGTAAACTATCAATTGATCAAATTTGTATTTTGTAAAATACTGACTAAAGAATAAAATAAAAATTTATCAATCGATAGTTTACGGTTTTTAATGCCGAATTTAAAAAAAAATTCATATTTGTTTTATGTGAAGATAAAACATTATTCTTCTAATGGGACGACATATAGATCACGCCTCTTTCCCAACAGAGGGGTAGGCAGAGACCATTGCCTTCCACTTGCTACGATTCTGACATACATCTTTGGCATCTTCAACATTCATCAGTCTTTTTGTGCATTCTCGCCGGAGGGTACACCTGATCTGTCCCTTCTTTAGAATGTCACCTTTTTGGTCATGGTACGTCCTTCATAATAAATATCATACTGTGCTTATATTCAATATAAATCGGTTTATGGTGATCGATGTTGAATGTTTGGCGTAGAATTTTATCCGACTTTAGTTCTCACGTTCAATAGCCGAAGTGTGATGATGATTACAATTACTGAAAACCAACCTGTGAAAGTGGACATATGTCGAAATATCGCTTATCAATGGACTGCCGTTTGTTAAGGATGATATATGAATACTTGGAATTTCGTCATTCAACTGACTCAATTTAGATATTACTGTTAATTGTGCGAAAATTTAAATATTGGCAAATGTAATTCATGTCGAATGTCGAGATGCCGTCTGTTCCTCTAAACTGATAAAACAAGATTTCTTACGTGTCAAATTTTATTTTAGATGTTGTGTATTAAAATTGATTTTAAGAATAAAATTTAAATAATAGGTGCATAATTATAACACTAAACGTTGCCATAAGAATACTATAGGTAAATAATTAAAAGGAAATAAAATTGTACTATTTTTTAAAAATACAACAAATAGTTACTACATACGAATAAAATTGTTGATTTCTTAAGCTATCAAAGTAGCACTTCATATTTCATTGAAGAAACAGCCGCAATTTAAAAAAAATATGTGAAGCCTTGTAAATCCGAGTTTTGGGCCTGCTGCCAACTCTATTCGCACTGCAGAAAGATGAGAGTAGCTATAACATTGTAATGGAACAAGATATAGAAATGAACTGAAAAGTGAACATTGCTTTCGTTTCTATCTTATTTTACAACGTCCATATTTGCTAATAGAATGAGAAAATCGAGTAATTTCAAAAAGTCGATTCAAGTACATAATGAAGTTACTCCTTTTCTTATGCAGGCCAAATATCAGCGTAGCTGCACCAAATATTGACATGCCTTAAAAACGATTAATAAATCAATATTTTAATCTTCTATATCTGTACTAATATTATAATGCTGATGAGTTTGTTTCATTGACTGTTTGTTTCGTTGAATGTGCAAATCTTTTAGTGTTATTATCGAGGAAGGCTATATACAAACACATATAAGCTTTGTAGTGATAAGATCCAGCAAAGGCTAGTTTATTCGTTTATAATTAGAGCATCATAGTATTTTGGCAATGCCCTGACAAATTCCTCGGCTGATTTTTTGTTATTAGGTTTTTTTTTATTGCCTGAAGTGGCAGACTAGCAAGCGGCCCATCTGATGGTGTGGAGTGGTTACCGCCCCTCATGGACGTTTATTTACTTGCTAGCCATAATGGTCCAATGAGAAAATGATTCCGACTGGCAGTACTAATGTATCTATATTTAAATTCGTGAAATTAAAATATATGTACTGTATATATATGTATGATTAGTAAATATAAAATTCAATTTTGAATTTGACAAAGTATATTTCTTCTCCTTAGAATTGTACTCCAAAGAGGAGAGAGGAGTTCCTTCCTAGGAATTATCCTAGGAGCAATTTTAAAAGTAAGACTGATCCACGAACCCACGTTGGGTCGGCGTATATGGATTACAGTCTAAACTTTCTCAGCTCTCTAGATGAGGAGAGGAGACCCGTGCCCAACTGAATGACATTCATAGATCTCTATTATTTATTTGAAACATATACAATTATATTATTATATAGAGGTGTAGAGCATAGTCAGAGCAAATTCTAATACAATTTAATTTACAAAAAAAATAATGATGTGAAATTAATTGAAATTCTAATAAAAATATTCATGCTAAGTATGTCAAGATTAAAATGTGTATTTTATTAAAATTTGTAATGAGGCATTTGATTATTATAACGTTGTTTTTTATGTTAAGCCAAGAATAATGATGTACTTATGTTACCGCCGCGTGACAACGTGAAATTGCTTGTATACTTAAATTGCTTGGCATTACTTAGATTGTTTGCAAAAAGTGAATACACTAAAATTATGATTATTATTTTCTGTATCGTAATTCTCCAACGTGGAGTAAGTACTTTTATATAGAAGGCCTGTGTTCACCCTGACCTTCTACTTCGATGGCATCCTGCAAAATTATATTCATCTAAACAAATCATCCTACACCGAATGAGTTAAATGAATTCTGTTATATCATCCTAAAACAAACATGGAATCTTAATTCGAAAGATAATTTTATATTCGCAAAAGTAAATCCACGCGATTCAACCAATTAGTATTACACCAATTTCCACGCAACATTGTTTGACAGAGGAATTATAATTACAACTGAAAACCTTCCGCGAAATGTCCTTAAGAAATTTCAAATTACATCACACAACTTTACCTTCAAGTCGGCTGACTAAATCAATAAGTTTAATTTCTGTTTCAAAGTTATATTCTTCAATTTCTGAATAATTACAGCGAAGTCCCGGGTCTCCTCTTTAACAACTTTACAGACGTGACCGGTTTACAGGTTACATAGTTAGTAACACTTTATAGCTTACGACATTGTTTCCTTGCGTCTTGAGCGTCATAAGATATAAGTAGTTTCTATATAAAACGGCAAATAGGTAACATTATATAATTATTATATAACTGCCTCGGTGGCGCAGCGGGAAGTGTATACGACTGCTGTGCAAGAGGTCCCGGGTTCGATTCCCGGGTCGGGTGAAAATGGTATTGGACTTTTCTAACATGAAATTCCAGTATTGAAATTTTCTCGGAGTTTGGTAAACAAATGTTCCCGGTTGATGACAATAGGCTCGCCCCCTATTTCATGGGACCAAACATAGCTGGCGAAATGTGGGTGTGAAACACCTCTGCCTACCCCTTCGGGGAAAAAGCCGTGATGCTATGTTATGTTATATAATTATTTTAAATTTACGTTCATCGTTCGTAAAAGATTGGAGACTTTATTTCCACCTATAGCTCGTGCAATGGGTTTTTTATTTAAAGCATAAATATACATAATAGTTGTATGGATTATGGCCTAAACCCTCTCAGCTCTCCAAATAGAGGAGGGGAGAGCCAAGCCCACCAGTGGGACAGTAATGGTTTGCTATACATAATATTCCATCGTATATTTCCATCGTAAAATGTGACATTTTTTATGAAAAAACTCGGGTTTAATCAAGGGACGCAAACTTTATTAAGTGTTATTAACTATGTTTTGGACTAATAAGTACGATATTTATCATATATCTATATTGTTTGTTTATATTTGCAATTTAAACCAGTTGCAATTGCTCGTAAAAGTGATTTACTTTCCCGTTGATAATATTACACACTTCTATTGTCTGTACTTTCACGCTTACTTACTTACGACTTAGATGTTTCTAAGTCTTATTCTTTTATTACGTCACAATGTGGTAAGTCCATTCTACTTTTCTATTTTGGAATATCGTAGTTACTGTTGATTATCTAAAATTCGCGGAAGTGTCACGTGTATATTAGTTACAAAGTTTATTAAATAATACGTTATTTAGTTTTTTTTTTTTTAATTTGTGAAATTATCGTATACCATCACACATACTTGCCCGAAGAGATGGACAGAAATATATCACACCCACATTTCGTCATTATTGCGATATTATATTCTTGAAAATTCTCACTCAAATACACAGCCAATTCATATGCCAATAAAACATTCATTTATTTACTCACACGTGCCTTTGAGTTTATTCAATATCTGTAATTAAAGGTGGAAATATGCACATGACTATATTATTTCAACCATCAAAAGAGTTTAATTGGAATTTCAAATGGGCTAAATTTATTCCATCTCATGACTGAAAAATTTCACAAATTTACGTAAATATTATTCTTTTAAAATATCAAATCATGTTAACGGTTCTTACATAATAATGTTCTTTGCTCTGTAGTACAATCACTTCAAAGAAATTGCTTCTAAGAACAGCTGTCATTGCGAGATTTCGGTTTTCAAAAGTGGAAAATCAACTACTTTAACCTGTTGTTGTGTATAATATTGATTACTAAGATGTTTGTGCATTTGTAACTACTAATCGTTTAATTGTATTTAAGATGAGGCCTTTGTTCAGCAGTGGACGTCGTTGAGCTGATATGATGATGATGATGAAATAGAACTACCACTTGACCAAACAGGACGTACCTAGAGTTAAGATATTGATTGGACAAATTCTCTCAAGTTTATATAGCTTTTCAGTGGTACAGGGTTGTTTCCTAGTTCCTTAGATATTAAAAATATTTTACAATCAAATGTATCTCACTTAAATCGCAATAAATCCTTGCAAGTCGACTGCATAAATCGGACTAGAAATGTCTTGCAAAACTCCACAGGCTGACGTAGAAACTCCCTATGGAGCTCGATCGACGAACCATACAATACGGAAAGCGATTGTGCATAAGTACCACAAAACCAGTCAATAAACAATGAAACTTTAAAATATAAATTCTCAGTGTATTCAAAGGTAAATGTTCTGAATAATGGATTCGGGTCGGTCACATCAATCTTAATATCTAAATCTTTCTATGTAAATATATTTGTGTATAAAAATCTAACCACGAGGCACCTGCCGTATTTTATTTCAAATTAATATTTAATTCAACTAGTTAATTTAGGTGAGGAATAACAAAATAATTGTTTATTCACGAGCTTTGACAGTTTTAATTCGCTATAAAACGCTTCTAAATAACACAAACTTCTAGAAAATAAATATAATAATAACATTCCTACCTGCTTTTACCACGATGATAGAACAAAATAATTCGAAGCGCGTGTGCAGATTAAGAAAATCTGAATATAAAGCAACTTATTATGATAAAGCTGGATATAATTTGCAAAACCATTATATTGGAACAATGCGAGGGATTCAGGAGTATGTGGATGAGTGCGTGCATGGCTTGAACTTATTAACACAGTTGATTGCCGTGGCAAATTGGACGGGGACTTGCATGCCGGCAATACGGCTAATGATATCGCATCGACGTCATGTGTACACTGTGTATGTGCTAGTTTAAACTAGACATGACAGTTATGTGCTGGTCGTTATTAGATATGAGCTATACCTGTTTATAGAACAAATAAGCGGCTGCACGTAGGATATAATGAAGCGACTTAATTATTGAGGACAGTCGTGAGCTGGCTATATGGAAAGCATTTGTATTGGTTTGTACGATTTAATAAGGTTTCTTAAATATAAGAGGCTTAAAAATAAAAGGTGGAATACAGACAATATTGAATATACTTTCACATGAAACTACAATGGTTTCTAATACCTACGTAAGATAGACGTATTCGGGATTCATTTCATATATAATTGACAAAACTTATGAAATTTTCATTTAAAACATCGGAAGAGTGCATTGAAAAGTAAATATCTTTTTGCAATAATCCGTGTAGTGACGGATTAAGAATACATAATGTCACTACCCCATTTCTACCTGTGGGTGTCGTAAAAGGTGACTACTACCTTATGCAGACAAGAGCACTACCTGCGAGAAAAGGAAAATTCGAAATAAACCCTATACCAACCCGTCTGGCCAGCGTGGTATAGTAGGCTAAATTCACTCCACAATCTTAGGAGAGCGTGAAAAGACCCGTGCCCAACAGTGGGACAATTTTGGTTTGCAATGCAATAACCAGAATGGTTTATTAGTTTACAACTTAAAAGTACAAAACTGGCTTCTGCATAATGAACTAATTATTTTAAACTCGTCATCAAAAAAATGTTCTCCTTGAACCTTTATAAATAGTGCTAGTAAAATTACTAATTATATTCCACCTTCGTAAATAGCTTTTCAAACTACAATATTTCAATTCCAATAACCTTCAGACCTTGGTTAGCTGAACTTTAGTTGCGTTATTAATTATTGTAATGAACGAGGGTCACATCTAAGGCCACGAAGTAATTTCTTTCATACAATGAATGCTAGATATTAAAATAATTAATTGGTCTTTTAAAATTACGTTTTGTTAACTTCTGCGGTATATTTGAGACATTCCAATCAGACGGACTTAATCCTTGCTATAGATGCGAAACTGTGTTCCTTTTTCCCGCACGCATTTTTCAATATGCCGCCGTGCAACAGATCATGTACTAGTCAACTGACTTACCATCTGCTAACGGTGAAGGAAAACATCGTGAGAAAACCACCACATACCCTAGAAGAAATTCTATGAGTATGTCTGATCCACTAACCCGCACTAGGCCAGTGTGGATTATGGCCTAAACCCTCTCAGCTCTCTAGTTAGAGGAGAGGAGACCCGAGCGCAGCAGTGGGACTTATTGGGTGGCTGATCAACAGATCAAAGTAATTTTTCATGATACAGCCGTTCAACATAATATCATCATATCATAATTTTAATAGCGCAGCCGTGCCACATATTAACGTAATTTTTCTCGATGCATCGCTGCAACATATAACATAATTTTTAAGGTTATATTATAAGTTACTTTTCGTCAACAGAACATAGCAGATGATAAATGAAATAGTTCTCTGTATTTTATAAGACGAAGGTAAACAGTTCAAGTTATTACCGATATCCGAAGTTAGGAACATGTTATTATCATTGTATTCAATTAATACGTACCTGAGTGTGTTGGTGTAATTTGAAGCGTACGCGTGGTACCCAATTTCAATCAAGACAACCGCAAATCGATTATTTGGCGGCGCTGCGGTCAACATAGACAATTATTGGGAATTCCAACAGTTAATCCAGCCTTTGTAGCAATATTATCAACATCAGTACAAGTAAAAACTTACTAGTATTAGTTTCACGCCTTTTCCCCCGAACGAGTAGGCAGACTTGCAATATACCCCCATTTTCCAGTTGCAGTTTTCATATAAGACGGGGCAAGGATATTTTATACCCTTTGACCGGGGACATTTCCCAAATGATTATAATAATGAAAAATTAGGAACAGGATCTAGTCGATAGTTGTTAAGATTCTGGGTGTTGTAGATAGTGCCTGTTGATTATAAAGATACAATCCGTGTAAAGTCCTCCGTGACGAAAGGCTTGTTCCCTAGCGAGGGTATCGACTTTTAAAAACAAATGTGCTACCAGTAGTGGACCTTAGTGCCTTAGACCTTCTAGGTGTGGCTAAGATGTCTGGTAGGTAACTAACTACTTACCTCACCGGAAGGGTCGAAAATTTTATCTTTAATTTTTAGTTTAAAATATTATGTTTTTTAAATTACGAAAAAAACATTATTTTGCTATTTTTATTTTATCAATATGTGATTGGTGTACAATAAAGAATAAAGAATGCCTGTTTTTAGATATTCTGTACTAAAATCATTTAATCTTTATTTCTTTTATTCAATTCAATCGCAAGTATTACAAAAGAAAGTAATTCGAGAGAATATTTCATTCACATCAATTCTATTTTGCTTCGAATCAGTATGTAAGATGAAAATATCATTTGTCAAAAACCCTTCACAAGTTACCTCGAGTAATTTCTTATAAATCTGAAATATGTTTTCCATATAACATAAATTATCTCCTTAAGCGTAAAATGAAAGAAGCTAGAGCATAAAATGTGTCGTAAAACATGATTCACATGTATTATGTTGGTACTTATTACAGGACAGATATTATGTTGTATTTTACGACGCGTAAAATGAACTGTTACAAAAGTATTCACACGTGCTCGGTGACATTTTATAATATCTTGTAAACCTGACCACTAGTTTTATATTCATAGATTTTTCTGTTATAATAATTGCTTATTTAACTTCTTTATTTTTCCCATTTTAGAAGTACAGTATAGCTTCTAATAATCGGAATGCCAGTATCAAAATGCAAGGATAACAGAAGCTTAATTCGCGCATATTTTAAAGTCTGAATAATTAAATCTATCATCAGGTTCTAGTTTTAATTAAACAGACACTAGTATCAAAGTTGCAGACAAATCATTAATAACAAATTCGTCTAGCTTTCTGTATGAATATAAAGCTGTAGGTCAATTTCACACGTTTCACCGTTTAAACTACCTACGTTTTTAAAGAAGAAAGACAGTAAAAACACAAAGGATTCAGTTGACGTTTTACAGTTAAAAGTGCCGAAAATACTTCAAAAAACTTTTAGTTATATTGAAAGAAGCAAAGACAGCTGATGATTGTAAATTAACTACCACCATTTGGACTTCATGTTGTTTTATAAAAATTCAAATTATCAAAAAATCCAACATCTACATAAAATACAAACGCGCATGATATATTTGTATATAAATGTTATTAACCACACGATAATTAGTAAGGATATGGCCACATCAGGCCACATGTTTGCGTGTAGCTTATAATGGGTTAACTGGCCTGTTACAGACGTCATTACTAACAAAGGGTTAACGTAGTCAATTAGCCATTGAAAACACCGCGGCGTGACATTTAGAGGCGCTGGGTGGGACTCTATTTGTCATTAATTTAGGGAATGAGGTGACAGGAACACGGGCGCGGTTTGCGAACAAATTAATACTACTGTTATCATAATGAGTGCTTGCAAACTAGGTACAACTGTGAATGCAATATAATAAGGTCATACGTAACATTAAAGCAAATTTTTCTACTGCTCTTTCTGTAAACAGTTGCTCTGCATTTTAAACTGTTGAAAAATGATTGTATAATAATAATTACTTTTGCAATATGTACAAACTAGGACACCGCTCATTATACAAATAAGAAATTTAATACCTAAGCCTGTGCATTTGTGCAATCAAAAAAAGAATGATCGTAGGCTTATCTGTGTATACTTTCAAACGGATTGACTAAGGTGCTTGTAATAAAATCGATCATTGTCTAGTGTCTAGTATTTATAGCTTTCAATATCAAAAATATGAGTCAAATATACATTATTTGAAAATGATTCAATTTCTCCATAGCTTAATCTAACATGACGCCCACATATTGTGATGTCAATTGGTGTAACATCTAAGAATTTGAGCTATATATGTATTTATAGATATGGACCGAATCAAGATGCTACTTATTTATTACACAAACATAATATAATATAATTTATTAGGCTTAATAAATAGCTTCCTTTTCAATAGCATTAGGTAGGTAAGTTAATAGTGCCATTAGTATACATGGTTTTCTTAAGTGTTTTCCATTTGTAGATATATGCCTAGCACCTTGACTAAGTGTCTCGTTTTGCTAATGACCAGAGACAACAGTTACTGCTAACCACCAGATATATTCCTAGTTAATTAGGCTCTGTAATAAAAATATTATTATTTATTTAGAAACCATAATATAAAATAATATTTCAGTAAACCCATTAAACAGGTTTCGTCGAAAATGTGATCAAACGAAAAACCTTCCAACTAAAATATGTTATTTTATTGTAACTAATTTAGTTTATTCATCAAATAAACACAGTAGCTTATTTGTCTGAGTGTTCTGTTTAATTAAAACTAGTTTGAATATATTGTCAATGGCTAGCTAAAATAATTGGTTCATGAGCCTTTTCACTATTCAATTTATTAACTATTGATTTGAAAATGAGGCATATGTGTGGCCGACTACGTATTGGATAAGGTTCTGGAGGCGGCAGGCAAGTTTAGTTTTTTTTTATATAATAATATTCTACCTCATTCACACAGCGCCATCTAGTCCCAAATTAAGCAATTATATTTGCTTGTGTTATGTGTACTGAACAAATGATATCCTACTTAAAAACATATTTTTTTTTATAAATGAAAATAAAAACTTATTATAGATAAATTAGACCTAGACACAGAACAAACCTTTGTGCTCATCACGCAAAGATTTTTCCTGGGTGGGGATCGAACCCACAACCTCCGGCTTAGCAGTCAGGGTCACTAACCGCTAAACCAACAGGCCAGTCGAAAGGTTTAAAACTCACAAAATTAATAACAATTTATGTTAAGAATTTTATATCACGATGGTGGCAAACAGACGTATGCGTACGGCGCGCCTGATGGTAAATGGTAATTTCTATATTTCTAATTTTGCATATTTTCATATTCAAACGAACTTGAAATTATACTATTATGTTGAATGACCTCTATTAAAATAAGGACTAGTCTAGTGTCCCAAAAATTGGCACAAATCTAAATGGCTCCGTTGAGGGCTATTAGTCGCCGCCATTATTTTTAGTTAGCTGTCAAGTGGAATGTTAGTTTCGTATTATTTAAATAATACTACTACTGCTTTAGAATATGTCTGTAATATTTATACTATAGCTTCAACATATATAAAAACAAATACGGCCTTTTTTCTATTTTTATGATACGAGGCTAACTGTAAAAAAGTAAAAAAAATCTAAAAGCTTTATATATAAAATTCAATTTGCAGATATAACTTACGAAATAAACTTCAATGGACAACAGTTATTCGTGAAAACGTTCGTTTGATGTTTTATGGTTTGTTAAACTGCACCTATCTCTAGAATATTTTTTAGCGCTTTGATATATTTTTCTACTGCACTTCCATTAATATTTTGAAAGAAATACTAGAAACAATGTTTTATTTGTCATAGATACTAATAATTGTATTACTGCAATGCTATTGATGGCTAAAACGCGTATTGCCAAATAATCGAACACAACATAAACACAAATAAAACATCACGTATGTATTGTGAAAATCACTCACAAACATTAATTAGCAAATTGAACCGAAATCAGTTGACAATTTATCATGCGGAATTTCAAACCACAATTGCAATTGCATCCGGGTGGCAAGTAAATAAAAGCCCACGGTTTCCGCCACCAAAACTGCACACAGAGGGATGCGTTTTGGCACAAATTTTGCATAATAACCTTTGTGATGTTGGCTCCAGGGCGTGAAACTGCGAAATGCCGACGTATACTGCAACATACGCCTATATTAATGTTATTTTTATACCTTTAACTCTTTTACACAACCGACGATTCTCTCTTTGTATATTTCGTTTTTGGGATCGTAACTGCGTGGAGTGATAACGCTGGAACAAACGTGGATGCACTAAATATTTTTAAAAAACTAGTTCACCGAACTACTTTTTAATAATAAACTCTGTATTCTTTGAGATGGTTTGCTGTTTTTAAGTTGTTATAAACTCGTACCTAACAATCATTTAAAATAAATTCTTGCTTTTAGTCTGACTAAAGCCTTACATTATATTTCTTAGAGCTAAAGTTCATTATATTTATTGAAGCGAGCCAATTTGTCT
Organism: Laspeyria flexula; assembly: GCA_905147015.1. NCBI lineage: Eukaryota > Metazoa > Arthropoda > Insecta > Lepidoptera > Erebidae > Laspeyria > Laspeyria flexula. The sequence continues at coordinate 9,237,637 of LR989956.1, read as the reverse complement.
CAACATCTGCAGTAGCCTGTAAACTTGAACTGAATGGAGCAAATGCAAACTTTTACTTTAAATCTGAGCGCTACCTATTCGCAAATCATAACTTTAAACAATTCCAAAGATTTAATCTTAGCAAAGATACTACTCAAAAATGAAAAATTAGATTCACCTAAGCCTTAATCCTAGCTAACCCTGAGCAATTTATTAAAACTTCTTTATTTAATCTCGCAAGTTATAATTTTTGTGGAAAACTTCACAGAAACTTGAAGATAAAAGAAACAAAACAGCGGAAAGCTTTTTCAGGCTGTTATCAAAGGCCATTATCTCTTGACCTGAAAAGTGGAATTATATTTTGTTTCTTCTTATAAGGAGTAAATAAGTTAGCGGGACGGAGACGTAATTTAAAAGTTACCTTCAAGTGGTCCTTCCTTCCCGAGGCTTACTTATTAAGTGCCCACCTAAACAAGATTTAACAACAGGAAAAAATGCAAATATCTTGTTTGATGACAGAAAGTCATTTATGTGAAAATGTTGATTAGTGGCTGTGCTCCCAACTCGCTTGACTTGCCCCTTTGCGCCGGTGTATACCTACCTATATACGTTATACGTATATATCAAAATATAACTAAACTTTACACTCGCTGTACCCTGCCTCTCTTAAAATAAAGGACGATCTTAAACTGTGTCCTTTGACAATGTCTTCATTATTTCCGTGGCTTACATTTTAATGACGAAGACAGTAATTGACTAGCCGGCTTATTTATAATAGTTACTGCCAAAATAATAGGTATAATAATGAGCCTACTTTAAATGATAATATTGCCGTCGTTAAAATTTAATGAAATTTATAAACCTTTTTAAACTAACTGTATGTCACGATTTCGCCTGTTTCAAATTTAATGTATCTGATCAATTTATCTAGTTTATTTAGTTAGTTATTTGTTTAAAAAAATAGATATTATATGATAATAGATTTTAAAATGTAGATATTATAATATAGCGCAATGTCATCATCATCATATCAGCCCAATGACGCCCACTGTTGAACATAGGCCTCACCTAATTTCCGCCGCAGCTAGCGATTTTGTGCCGCATAAATAAAAATAAAATAGCGCAATATAAATACCGAAAAAGAACCCAGAAAACAGTCCTACTCTGATTCTCGACATCAACGTAGTCAACATATTAAAATTTCAAACATTTACAGCGATATCGAATTCGCCAACAACCGGACCCTCACATGCAACACCTCCCGTTCATTACTCGCTTACCATTCTTAAACTAACGAAGTGGTCATAATAATAATTAAAACATCGTACAGGTATATTTATGTAACTATATACCCACCAACAATGACTAATGTCAAAGGTTTTTAATTTCCCAAAAGCTTTAATTAACAAAGAGTAACAAAACAAGAGGTACATTATTAATATCACGTATTTACATGACAACGAAATTAAAAACGAGCTCTCATTTCCGTTCCATCCATTTGCTTAATGGACTTATATGGCACGGGGGACTTTCGCAACAACTTTCATCACACTAAAAGCAACGTACGGAAAATGCCCTCAGATTAATAAACCTCATAACATTTTCTCTTGACTGTAAAAGCACGTTGAATTCACGATTCTACTGGCAAATGGACGGTACCTCTGATTTTTGTCAAAGGTATCTCATATATGAGATGGAATGAAATGGTATTCATCAATTTTCATTATGCTACTACCATTTGATGGTTATTAATATTGTAATATGAAATTTCTGCATTTTCAGACCAAAATCCCAGTGAGATATCTCTCAAATTGGACTAGATCTAAATACTACACACTATTTTGTAAACACAACTACTTAGTGAGAGATAGATTATTTTTTATGTCTGTACTTGAACTTAACTCAAAGATTGCTGGCACCGCAATTTTTATTTCTGGTTCCTAAACTGTATCTGATTCTTGGTTTTTAAAGGTGGAAAATTAATTTTTGTAAGTAAAAATTTGCCTGTAAAAAGACAGTTTTAAAAACTCTGTTATTTTATAACGCTCGGTTAAAACCACATACTCATTTTTTGTTATTAAACTTTTCAGCATTTTTAACGTACTTTTAATAACGTAAAATAAAAGTTATTAAATATTAAAACAAAATGGTCCTCCGCGTACAATATTACGTAATTAATTCTGTAACACAATTGCTACTGCCTTCCTATCACATGTACACATAAATTATGCATAACTTCCCGCATTAATCTTTTTAGGTAAAATTGTACACCCTCTAGGAATTATTTACTTAAGCATATTGAGGCGGGGAATTAAAACTTTCATTATAAATTTACAGAACAGATATTGGTGAGTCTTTAATAACTGTATTTGGAATAGACGCATAAATATTGTATACTTATTTATGAGCAAGCTTATAACATAGGTTCTAGAGAGAGGTACTTTAACGATCCTTCTATTAAACTCTACTAAATAATAGGGGTTCTTAATACTAATGATTTACAATTTAGAGTAAGTGTTTCTAAGGGAACGGGCAGGCGAAAGCGTGACAGATATATATATTCTAGAGAATGATTTAATACAGGTATACCTTACTTTATAAATTAGTATAGGTCACAATTATTTAAATTACACGATTTAATTTTCAATCACAAGATAAAAATTTGACTAACTAAGCAAAACGTGTCAAAGATTTAATGCCCGTTTAGACTATGCAAGTATTGCCAGGTAATTAATGACAATAATTAATAACAATGCGAGCAAGAAAACTGGCATCCAAAACTTGCCCTGTGTAAATCAGCTTTACGCTTCCATGCAATGAGAAAAGTCTGACGTATAATATTTGTCAATTTTCTTCAACCTGCATAAACACATATAATAATATAATATTCTACCACCACCATATGAATCGTGTAGTCGTTTGTACAGTTTTATATTTCGTACAACCGAGTCCCATAACGAAATTTTAGATAACTAGAGATTTTTCGTTCAGTACAATATATATATAGTGGACATTATTCACGGCTGAATGAGTCTGCAACGTAAGATATCTTGAATGCTGTTCATTTATATGCATACTACTACTGTGGAACTATTATATTTGGAATATTGGCTGAACATCAATATTTACAGACAAAACATTGATATTTTCGCATAGTTGACGCTTGGTATATCATTTCACTAATATCAAATTAATTTCTGGGAGATTGAGCTTCGGTTCTGTAAGTAGCGGTAGGTATTCTTGCAATTACCCTATATTCAAAAACAACTTTAAATGCATAGTTAGACCAAATATATCCGACGAAATTGAGGTATGATGCACCTTTGCATAATAATCTCTTTTCAAGGAAAAATGCATAAGTTATGTTTGGAAAACACATTTATCAGTTTACAATTTTGTTGGCGATTACTGGTTAATAGTGGTCTTCAGAAATCTTTTGGAGGAAAGAGTAGCCTATGTCCAGCAGTGGACTGCAATAGGTTGAAATGATGATGTTGATGATGATAGCGACTTAGGTAGATAGCAAGCAATTCTGTCTGTAACATTTCTAACAGCCAATTTGTACACGCCACTCGGCAATAAACGTAAAATTTTAATTTCATTATTTTCTACAATGAAAATTGTAAAGTTTATGACAATTTTGAAATTTCATTTTAAGCTCTTTTCTAATCCGATTTCACATAAATCTCCGCAATATCCTATCTAAGGAGATTAAAATATAATTTAAAAATACAAAAAGCTTATCAGGTAAAATTCTACTTATAGAATGAGATCTAGGTACATCTCATCTCAACAATTCAGGTAATTTAATACCTATTGTATTTGTATTATTATTTATTTATAGTATTGTAAATAGATATGTAAGTAAATAGTTAATAATGTAATAATTATATATAAATATTCTTTTTTTTGTATAAATTAAATACCTATTCTTAAGTTATAGGTATATTAAAGGTGTTTAAAACAAGTTCTTAACCCCTAAAACTTAGTTCTTGTCACTAAGTAGTTGCAATATAATCTATGAACGTTTTTTTTATAATTATGAACAAAAATTGCTGTCTGTAAGGTACGCGTGATTGGTATTAAACTACGATTAATTGCAAAGTTTCGGTTTATGATATAATAAACTACCTACCTATATAATAAAATCTTATTTTTTATTTCAGAGTTAGACAAGGGTTCTATGAGACTTACTGTCGTAATCAGTTTTAGAATGCCTCCAAAAAATATATTTCTGTCGTATACAACACAATTCGCTTTTGTTATACTCGTACGTACCTGTGCGATATTCTAAAATATTAGAAATTCTAGCAAACGTTGGCGGTTTTCTCACTGAACTATTCAGACGAAATCGATGTGTAAAGCTGAGAACACATTAACGAACCAAGTTTACGATCCACAAGTCCACTCGCAATAATATAACAGGTAAGTTTCAGCGAGTTCACAATTGGATTTTACTCGTTTTTTTTTACTATTCCGTTAGAGAAATGAAAAAATTAAGTGCAAAAAAAAACATTTTACTAATAAATTTTATATTGTACATCTTTAGTTGTTGTATATTAATTAGCAAAGATAATGAATATATTAACTAGTAAAGGTTTTTTTAAGACATATAACATAGTGACACGTATTTTATACCTAAGGGAGTAAGCAAGGAGGAAAAAAAAAGGATAAAAAAGGAGAGAAAAAAGGAAAGGAGCATCACACAAATATTTCGTCGGCTATTTTCATCATCATAGCAGCCAATATCGTCCACAGCTGGACATAGGCCTCACCTAATATCCACCACAATGAGTGACTTTATGCCACCAGCGACCAACGGCCACCCACAACCTTAACGAGGACATCAGTCCATCTAGTGGGGGGCCGTCCTACGCTGCGCTTTCCAATAAGTGACGGCCACTCGAGAACCTTTTTCCCTCATCGGCCATTAGTTCTACGAGCTATGTGCCCTGACTACTGCAACGTTATTTTATACTATATATTTACTGCTATGTTAGATCCAATGTATTTAGGAGCGAACCTATTTCCAAACTCCGGGTTGATATTAAGAATTTCATGACTGATGATGATGTTCACTTGATACCGTTTTTGACCTACCTATACAGATAATAGAAGTAGTGAGTTTCTAGAGAGTCAATAATCCAAACGTGCTAGTAAAGTATACCACCTTCGATGGCTCTCCATGGAATGAAGATAATAACACAACTTCTGAGTAGATATCAGATATGTGAATATGCGCAAAATCACAAACATGTGTATGATAAACTATGTACCGTACATAAGCACTTATGCCACAAACAATGTCATATAAATACCAAACTACATAGAATACAACTCCAACCATATCGCAGGAGATGTTGTTGTTGAATCTCTTGAATCGTAAATAACAAATGGGAGAAAATAAAACTTTTCCGCCACATCATCCTGTTTATATCGAGATTGTAAGGTGAGGTACTTTACTACTCTATAAATTTATATACATACCTATATAGGTACCTACAGGTATTCCCAAGGGTACGGCTCTGTTTTCAAACTGGAATGTCATTGTGAAGAGTTAAAATTGAAGTTTCCCAAAACAGATTAGATGGAGTTGGGGCTCGTTTGCAGCCACGTACTTGTCTGCGTTACTATAAGGGCGTTTTCCATCAAAGCGGAATGGATAACGAAGTTCAATGTTCTAATTAAGTTACACTACTTAGTTTTATCTTCTTTCCTTAACTTGATAAGTGTTGAGTTCCTGAAATAGTGGCTCAGGTGCAGCACGTGTCTAAGTTACGACGCCAAAAGTAAAAGAGTTTTGTTGAAGAAAAAGGAAATTATAGCTGTGGTATTTTATTTTAAGTTCCTTTGTCCTATTTCTATTCTATGTTCTTTATGGCCGATGGAGGAAAACGGTTCAAAGCGCAGCGTGGGACGGCCCCCCACTAGACGGATTGACATCCTTGTTAAGGTTGCAAGTGGCCATTGGTTACAGGTGGCACAAAATCGCTCGCAGTGGTGGAAATTAGGTAAGGCCTATGTCCAGGAGTGAGCGTCGTTGGGCTGATGTTCTTTAACCATCGTAAATTTATATTTATTGCGTCATTCGATTTAAGTTACAACTCTAGATAATATTTCGCACTTTAATATCTATGAAGAGAACAAATTCAATCAGAAGGTCAAAGCTAACACTAAAACCCTCTTAACTTGCAACTGAAATCTTTTATCGAATAAACCGTGAACGCTTTTCGTTCTACAAACATTTTATATCGATAAGTATCGCCATATATTAAAAGTCTGTGCTCAGAGGCCGAGTTGCCCCATATAATAGTTTTTTTATTTGAAAACGAGGCTAACACGAGTAGTGCTCGTGGAGTCGCGAGGTTCTATTGGATGGTGCTGCTTTTATTGCATTTCAGTGTGGTGCTTGACTATCATACTCAGATTCAAGTAGCCCAATTTGGCTCAATTTTTCAGTTGGAATTTTATATTGCGGCAATACGATCTAACTGGTCTATTACACTTTGACAGAAAATAAATATAATGTAAATATGGTATCTTTATATAGAATAGAAACATTTTTTTCTTTGCGTAGTAATAACTGCGTGTTTTTAAACCACGCGAGAACGTAAGATCAATTATTTATTTATTTTTAATTTGCCAAATGCAAATTGAACTCGCCTGCAGAGGTAAGTACGAGGCACAATGTGATCTGCCGGTTATAATAACACATGTGATACATATCCTATACGTTCTAACTGCAATGTAAACTTGTTTTCGTTTTTTATAATGAATATATTTTTTATGAAAAAAACGCAAATACAAATCTTAAATCGTAAATTTTTTTTTTTTCATTTAATCGTAATATGTATATACGTAAAATTAATTTCAACTTTTGTTTCTTTTTAGTAAGAACAACATCTTACTGATTAAAATAAACAAGTACGGTTTAGAAATCTAGCATTGTTTAGAATTGAGAAAAGGAATAATAGGCTTTTGTGCGTCTTATCTAGTCGAAACAAATGCTGACATTTCTAATAAGCATCTACACAAAGAGAACATCAAACTCACGCAATACAAATTCGGCAAAGAAAATGTAGAGCAAAGTAATTCCACAAGATTATCAGACAATTCATTAAATTTAATCATAACAAGGATGCTTCCTCCTTCGCCGTCATTGTGACGTAATATTAATCTACGATCTTGAAGCAGTCCCAGCCAGGGCTGTAATAGCCTCGTGACCACATCTAACAGTAATCCTTTGAAGTATTAAACTCCCACTTTAATATAACTTGAACAATGCGGCAACCCATGGCTCAGCAGTAACAATAGCAAAGTTTTCATTCTAAGACTCCGTTTTATATCTGTTCGGACCCTTTTGTTGTTCCTCGCAACGCCGCGTGTTGGATAAACGCGCGAACCCTTATTATTATGACAACCATACTAATTTTAGTGAAACACAATCGTTTCTGGTGAACACGTCAAATTATAACGATATTTCAGGACTGATTTTAATGTAAAATTCGACTCCGTCTATTTTAGGTAATTTGCTTTCGCTCCTTAGTTTCGCGAAATCATCTACCCCAATTTGTTTAGTTGGTACGTTGTTAATTTACGAACACTCCAATTATCTTCGAATTTCAAACCCGAGCTTCAATTAAAAACAATATTGAATATGAGTTCAATAGGGTTGGTGAGTCGTTGAAAATATGAGCATTCGTTAGATAACAAAATTCTCGTTGTACAACAGCCTATGGTGAAAACCTCGATTAAAAAGTAATAACAATGGCTTGCTATCTCATTATACCGATCGTATATTAAAGAACCGAAGTTCTTTATTAAAACTTTGCAAGAGACCACACTGATACCACAAAGCTGCGGCCGCTGGGAACAATGTAATACATTGTTAAGCAAAATAGCAAAATACAGTTTTGCTGTTCTTGCTATAGGGATTGTAGAAATATTATTGAACCTTTCGAACTAGTTACTCTGACTGTGACCAAGGAGGTATAAATTTAATGATAGTTTAAATGTATTGTAGCTTGTTTTTTGATTATTCTTAACTTGTCATCGTAAGATTAGTTCTATCGCCAAGATTTCTGCGTGGTATTAGACGATGGTAGGGGTACATATGTCACCAGCAAGAAAGACAAACGCGTGAAACTGCAATCATAGACCTTGTGGTTGCCAGTTAGGACATTTGCAGATATAATAATATTTATAATAATGTTTGGACATTCAAACACAGCGCCATCTAGTCCCAAACTAAGCTAATGCTTGTAATATGGATACTAGACAACTGATATAATACTAAAATAACTTTTTTTTTCGTAAATACATACATATTATAGATATATTACACCCAGAAACAGAACAAATAATTGTGCTCATCACACAAAGATTTGTCCTGGGTGGGAATCGAACCCACGACCTCGGTCTCAGCAGTCAAGGTCACTAACCACTTAGCCACGAAGGATAAATCTTTCATATTAGAAATTGTTATTAGTTGCAATTGTGTTGTCGTAATAAATATACATAGGTTTGACATTTGCATGCCAAAAAAAGCTCCACTACTCACTGCTCACGATAAACCAATACCATTCACTTATATATTTATGCAGACAAATTCGTCTCATTTCATTTTTGTGTGGAACTTGCTGATTCAATCATGTACTCAAACTCAACATGAAGGATAATAAGACTTGAGTATATTTTTTGTATAGAATAGACAATAAAGAAACAATCTAGAGTTTTTATGATCTACTTTCTGAGATCTTTTGCCCCACACGCAAAGTTTCATGCAAATATAATAAAAAAACGCGGACTTTTAGAGCTACAAAACGCTTTAATACTATTTCACTAGCCTTATTTATGTATAACTTTTTACAAACTTAATGTCATTAGGCATTTTCTACCAGTCAACCATTGGGTGATGCAGAGAAATGAATAATGCTATAGACATCCTCAATATAGATGAGTTGAGAGAGAGTTAGTCTTCAAAGATCTTTGGATGTTAATGGTAATCACTGAACCGGCTGTAAAAACGGCTATTTCTCTCCAGCTTTGACATACACTTAACAGTATATTTTTTTTGATTGGCCTGTTGGTCTATTGTTTAGTGACCCTGACTGCTAAGCTGGAGACAGCCAGGACAAATCTTTGTGTGATGAGCATGAGGGTTTATTCTGTGTCTGGATGTAATTTATCTATAATATGTATGTATTTACAAAAAAAATGTATTTAAGTAGTATATCAGTTGTTTAGTACCCATAACACAAACAAATATAATTGCTTACTTTGGGACTAGATGGCGCTGTGTGAATGTGGTAGAATATTATTATTATTATATTATATTTGACTTTCTTGATCCATAAGAGTGACTGGCACCGTAGTTTAGCGTTTATGGTGGTCGCCTCGGCACGAACATCGCCGTGCCGAGACAAGTATCCGTGTGATTTATAGATATTCGTATATATTCGATTATTAATGTATGTTTATAAAGTCACCCATGGCACAGGGCATAAAGCTGTGCTACATAGTTGTAAACTTGCCTTCCACAGAGGTGCCCTTGGTGGATTCCAACCATGTAGCCAACTGTTGTAAACCAAATTTCATACAAACTACGCGGATGGCAACCACCCACCAAGGTCACTCTGTTGGAATGCAAGTTTACAATCGTGGGACACGGTTACAATTTAAACACGGTTCACTAATCATCAGGTGGACGAACAAATCGTATCACCTTCTTTTAAACTTTCACGACTTGTACACATATTAAATTATTATAAAACGGGTCTAGGTCACGTATTATATTACAAGGAATAGTAAATACCTTATTTATTTGCCCGACGTTTCGATCGAATTACACCGATCGTGGTCACGGGCTGACTGAGGTGACTGCCGAGCGTTGTCCTCGATGCACGCGGTTTTCTGCAACTACCCTAAATAAGGTATTTACTATTCCTTATAATATAATACGTGACCTAGACCCGTTTTATAATAATTTAATACGTATCACCTTCGTCCCATAAAAAGCCAGTATTTCACTAATATTATGTTTAGACGGCCTAAAGTAGCTACATAACAAAAAGATCCGTATAAAGAGTTTCATTACATAATATAGCAATAAGAATATGCCTTACGTGAGCTTGAGCATCGTAATATCTGGAATATTCGTCCAATATTACTTAGTAATAACACGTCCATTTCACATTCAATAATAGAACAATGCAATGCTCCAGCAGACATGTGTACAATGCATATTCACGTTGACAAACCAGTTTCATTTAGTTTGTAATGAATAGAAGCATATTACATATTGTATGATCAAAATGGCCGCTACATTTGCCTTGTCAAGCCATATAGTCTGCGAGGATGTTTAATAATTCCTTCGACATCTCTTTGACAAGTATGCGCGTATAGAGATCCTCCTAGGTGATTTATATTGTGATATTCACGGGCATTTCAAAGATACAGTATTTTAATTAACTATTTGTTACTCAAACAGTAAACCCCATGGTTATTGGACGATCAGTTATTTGTTTTAGTCTTTATAATAAGCAGGTAGATGGCGTAGTTTCTTAAAAGTTTAATTAAATGTTCTATGTATTATGATTACAATTGGCAGATTAAAGATTTAGGTACTTCTTGGAATTAGGATGGATACCGGTATGATGATATTTTGTAATTGATAGTAGAACGTTCTAACGATCGGTATTGCTGATTTTGGCTTTAAAAATAATTAATTTAAGCATTAAAGCAAATAACTATGACTTAAGCTCATTTATAACGAGATAGAAATATCTCTCAAAATTATTTATTTAATTTTAAATTCTGTACGTATGCAATTATTATACACACAATTTTGCATTTTAGTTGTTGGTCGGTTAGAAACACAATCGTTTAATAAGATTCTCTTATAAAGCTAAAATAGAATTAACTTCGGATTATAAAGTTACAAACGCACAGTAGGCAAGTAAACATGAGTCGTATAAGCGCAGATTACGTGCATCGAGCTCCATTGTCGAAGCATATCTCAGATACCGCTCATACTCCACAGCTTTCGTAAGCCATTCCTACTTCATGTCTGCAAATACCAACGCTCTAGTATCTAGGCAACTGCATTCGATAGATTCAAATTAGCAACTTGAATCATACGTGTGATGAAGAATATGCGTATTAGGGTGTAGAAGAGTTTTTTTTATGTTAACGTTTTCCATACAATATAGTTGTCTCGAGAAAATTGTAAAATGGACTCGGGGGCTTACTCTGAACTTCGACATTCTATTAGTCGGTTTTGATGTCGCTACCAAATGTTTAAACGTGACAGCGACCATATCTAAATTTTCTTAAAACCGATATCAAAACCGACCAATAGAATGACGAAATTCAAAGTAAGCCCCCAGGTAATCGTGGTAGTCAGTAACACTTTCCAAGGGTATGTGAATACTTGTTATTCTTTGACCTTATAAGATTCTGAAAAGACAGTTCCTTATTTAAAATCAAAGCATTTTAAATATTATTTTTTTTTAATACCTGATTCATGCCCACTGGATTAAAAAATATTAGGCAGCCATTTTGCAACCAGTTATTCAGTGGATAACAAATAATGATACTCGTATTATATTACTGCGAAGTATTATGCTGTAGTTCTGTTCGCCTCAGGCAAATTGGACTGACTGTTGTATCTGAATTTTTAACATTATTACGGTACATGTTGCATCGTATCGGGAATGTATGTATTATTTTCAAAATAATTTAAATTTTATCAAATAATAAACTTGTATCTGTTGTTTATTATTCGAATTGCGCGTTCAAAATATGGCAGATTTATTATGAATTCTAAAATGAATATTATAGTAGGTATCTTTATAATAACTACGACTCAAAGTATAAAAAGGCTTAACCCATTTTCTATTGGCATACCTAATGAAAATTGACTGAAGTTGGCTGTGAATCCAATATTTCTAACATATCAAAATTATTTCTATTTTCATTTGGTGCCCGATATATTTCTTTGACAGTTTTATTGCAGTATAAAATAATTAATGGATCTTTTATTAAATTTAATTAAAATCGACGGATCTCAAGCACGATAACGCTTGACTGAAGAACAATTGCATTTTTAACAGAATAAAAAACAAAAGACTAAAAAGGAGTGTTTGAGTGTTTTCAGCATTCATTTGTTATTTATACATGCATGTATGTACGTTTCTTTATTTCACCATAACTTCTAAACGCTTTAACCGATTTGGATGTATAAGGTATCATTACAATCGTTGCATCTTTCCGAGTAACATAGGCTAGTAAAAAATTAAAAAACATACCACCAAAGGTACAAAATAAAAATTAATTATTAAAAAAAACAAAAATCACGACAGTCATGAGAAAAAGAGCTATAAAAAGACAAAAAACAAGAAGTTTATATTTAAACAAATTCACTTCATATTAGTACTACCAACTGAGTCAGCCGATGAGCATCAAACTTTACACGTAACACTTCTACTAAGCCTACTTTCTGCACTTTACAAGTATTTCCCCTAATAGGCGGTAAGAGGGTCTCATTCCGTATAAGTACTGGTAACTAGTTCCATCAGATTACACTGTAAGCCGACCCCTAACATAAAATGTTCTTACAAAAAGCTTCGATGATGATGAATACCATTCATACTTCACAGAAAATACGTAATCAGCGAAAGAAAATCCTTCGCAATACACACATACTTAAACATCGTTATATAAAAAGTTATGAGAAATATTAAATCACCGGCATAACTTCTGTGTAAGGGAGACGAATATAGCTACCTAAAAGAATTCACGAATAAAGAACAAAGAATACAATATAACTCTTAGTAACTTGCCGTAAAAGAAAGTTTTAAGAATTTTCGTCTACAAAACTTGGTCCAATCCAATTTCAGTAAAGCTTCGGATTATAATTCTCGTTATTTCAAATTAAAAACTGTTAGCTAGGGACCTAGTAGAGTCCGTTTTGTCCAAATACCACATAAAAGTGCTTCAAACGTAATATACCTACCTTTACAACGAAGCCGCTCTATTGACATAGTGTTCACAAAAATACCGTTTCAGACCAGTAGTTTACATTGACGAAGTAAATTCGTTCGTTTTGGTATAAAAAAATGCATGTATGGTTTCAAAAATTACAGACTTGTTACATAGGAAGTATGTAGTGATGATGTATTAAATATTTTTGAACAACGCTTTCTTTTGGGCCTCATCAACTGTATTGCACCGTGCCGCATGCAGTCGCACTCCCGCTCTCGTTCTTGTAAATGACGGTTCTAAATGACAGAAAGAGATAAAAAAACAGGAAAGTCCGATTCTGTGCAGCTAAATGTGGTGCAGCCCTTATGATACTTATTCAGTACTTCAAGAAAGTACTTTCACTATACAGAATACCGAAGCCTTGATAGTATTACCTTGGTATTATTGTGTTTCTTCTGGTGTAATGACTGTGTTAGCCAATGCCTAACTGGTAGTATAAAGGTGATATATATGATACTCCTCTTTAGATAATCAAACAAGCTTTTTGGTTGCATAGTCAATTATTGTCAAATATTTTTACTATCCATGTAGGGGCAGATTAAGAATACATAATGTCACTACCCCATTTCAACTCGTGGGTATCCTACAAGGTAAATATGAGAGTAACCTTAAGCAGACAAGAGCACTACGAGAAAAGGAAAATTCTAAATAAAACTCTATACCAACCCGTCTCGTCAGCGTGGTAAAGTCGTCTAAATTCCCTTCTAAGTGTTTGGAGGAGAACCGTGCCCAGCAGTGGGATATTTATGGGTTGTAATGATGGTGATGATTTTTCCAATAAGGCAGAACGTAACCATCCTCTTTTCTTAATATAACACCCCACAGATAAAACTATAACAGTTAATAAATAAAAAATAATCAAAATTTTCATTAATCAGGACTTTCTATGTTTCAAACCACAGGAAAATACCACGAATACAATAATGAATGTTGTTCCGTTAATTATGTCCAATTAAAATTGCCACAAATTGCATACAGATGCTCAATTAAATTTTAATTAGCACTTATCTGTGTTATGGTGGTAGCAGAGAACCTTCATGATGAGATATTATCATAATCTATACTAATATTATAAAGCTCAAAAGTTTGTTTGTTTGAACGCGCTAATCTCAGGTACTACTGGTCCGATTTGAAAAATTCTTTTAGTGTTGGATAGCCCATTTATCGAGGAAGGTTAACTCAAACTACAGCCAATAGGAGCTGAGCAGTGGCCAAACAAAAGCGACGGGAGCGAAGCCCCGCACGACTTCTAGTAATTATTATACAGGCCCATTTATCTGCATTTTAATTTCTACCTTCCTATGGTTAGTGCAAACTAATCCGTCTTAATGATAGTATTATAATGGAAGGCAATTCAATTTCCATCCTCTATCAGTCCTTTAATTGACTAAGCTTATGCTCCGATAAGGAAATGGCGGAAATTAGGTGAGGCCTATGTTCAGCAGTGGACGTCATTGGGCTGATATGATGATGATGATGATGCTCCGATAAGTGGAAAAGGCAAACCAGACACACTTGCATTTTACACAATAATACCTCTACTGAAACTGACCCGGATAGCTCGCTATCGAAACTGTGATGTTACTATTGATATGTTAATATACGGACTAACAACTCAACTGAAAGTATTGTATTCCCACTCATATGATGGAACTTTAAAGTAAATATTGTTTTACCAATATTAAAGTGGCTAAGGTTCATCAGGTTGCTAACTCTCTAAGTTGATCACAATGACAGAGCTACACAGTCGCAATATCATTTGTGTCTATGCTATGTGACGATGTCAAGAGAATATTAATTGTCTACTTTTTCTTGTTCTTTACATCATTTATAATAAAACTAAAGTAGTTAGGTTGTACCAGTTCTAGCTCACTATCCAGAATCCGTCTGGCTCACTAGCTCACTATTCTCGAGTCGACAAAAACTAAAAAAAAAAAAAAAAAAAAAAAAAAAAAAAAAAAAAAAAAAAAAGGTTTTGCCATGCTCTGATCACGAATCTGCGGTCCGTTTTTGTCTAGGATGTGTGGTTTCAGAGATGTGGAAATCAATTAAGAAGAGTATCTAATCGATATCTAATCCCGCACCCTCATTAACGTTTCTTTTGTTCTCCTATTTCCTATTATCTATTGTTTCTGGTAGACCCTCATTAGCATTCTTATCTATTACTCATTGTAAGCTCTTATTATCACTGCTATTGTTTAAGAACTTCCATGCTATTCTGAATCATCAATAAAACACATTCCTTCATTTCTACATTTTTATTGCTTATTAAAATATGAATGAAACATCTGATTCACTAAAATATCATTGTATACTGTGTTCTCTGTAAATATGTTCGTAAAACTAGGATGTGTGGTTTCAGAGATGTGGAAATCAATTAAGAAGAGTATCTAATCGATATCTAATCCCGCACCCTCATTAACGTTTCTTTTGTTCTCCTATTTCCTATTATCTATTGTTTCTGGTAGACCCTCATTAGCATTCTTATCTATTACTCATTGTAAGCCCTTATTATCACTGCTATTGTTTAAGAACTTCCATGCTATTCTGAATCATCAATAAAACACATTCCTTCATTTCTACATTTTTATTGCTTATTAAAATATGAATGAAACATCTGATCCACTAAAATATCATTGTATACTGTGTTCTCTGTAAATATGTTCGTAAAACTACGCATTGAACACATCATCATCATTATCACTGCTATTGTTTAAGAACTTCCATGCTATTCTGAATCATCAATAAAACACATTCCTTCATTTCTACATTTTTATTGCTTATTAAAATATGAATGAAACATCTGATCCACTAAAATATCATTGTATACTGTGTTCTCTGTAAATATGTTCGTAAAACTACGCATTGAACACCCCTGAAACTTATATAGCAAATACATTAAGCAATATTCGCCGCAAACTGATGTCCACTCATTCTGAATTCTATCCACATTCCAGTCCCATCTTTTACAATTCCTTCTTAAAAAGTCGAGATGATATCGTGTAGGTGCACGCCCATATGAATCAAAATATTGACCAATACCATTCGTATCGACATGTAAAGCTATCCAATGTGAGCCTGGTTTATCATCCGTATCCAAATTGCATATTGTGTACATAGGTACATGAGTGTAAATGGGTAGTCTATTAGCAGCATACACATTATATTCTAGACTGGGGTGAATCTTTTTCAGATGTTGTTGTACATCTAGTGTATCCATGATATTACCAATCTATTCAATGGCTAACATAGGAATGATCAATTATAGTCACTTGTTACGACTTGTATTAAATGTCATTCGCTTGTGGAGATTTTGTATGATTTATCTGTGCAATGCACTACGCATTACGAAAGAATGCGAGATAAGTTTGTTAGTTCAAATTTACTATCGGTTGCACTGAGGAAATGCTTTAGATAAGATAGAACTATATAAGACCGAGTGGAGGCAGAGCCATCAGTCATTCTATGGTCTCGTTTGACCGCAGTGAATCGATATATCAATACTAAGTGTGTGCTACTTCAACGCAACAATAGTCATGGACGTAAGTGTTATAATATTTTATTGAAAAACTTACTTTTCTTTATGTTGTTGATTCCTTACGTGTGTGTGATTAAGTGTAATTATGTGATTGATATTAACATGATAACTGTGTTGTTGCAGAAAACATTCAGCTTCATAGACAATGAAGAAAATACCTATAAACAGTATTACTACCCGCCACTCTCCCCTAATCACGAAGAAGAGAGTGATGACATCGTTATTAATAACACAGGCGATGGGGGAAAAAGGAAATCGCAGTCGATTGACCATTTTTTTGAAGTGGAACCTAAAATAAAGAGGAAGAAGCTGTTGTCGTCAACCGTGGCACGAGCCGCTAGAGGTGGTGTATCATACATTTCTACTAATTCTGACGACGGAGACCAAGCGACGCATCTCATAAAAATAGAAGTGTACGATGTGAAAAAGCTATGCAAGGTTCCAACTACTGATCATTGGAAACATGCTACCACGAGGATTAAATATTATGTTGGGAATAATAGGGATAGCATCTACGACAACACAAACGCCCTCGTATACAATATTACAAAGACAATAGCAGAAAGTGAAAAAGTGAAAAAATACTTTTTCAACAATGACAGTCATTAGCTGATCATTACTGAATGTGATTCTGATAACATAAATTACTTTTGTGTACTCATTAGATTCAAGGATTGCATCTTGCGATACTGGGAGAAACACGAGACCAGAAGGAAGAGATGAGTGTGGTATACGTGAACAGAACTTGTCATTGAATAGCAAAACTACAACACTGAGTGGAGAAGAAAAAGAGAAGAATATGCAGTATCCAAGAGCTGAATATCCATTCTTCAGTTCAAAAGCTAGACGGTTGCTCAGTTTCGAACACTGGCCTCTCCTTTTGCGACAGAAGCCTGAAGATCTCGCAGAAGCTGGTTTCTTTTATACCGGCCATGGAGACAGGACCAAGTGTTTCCATTGTGGTGGTGGTTTAAAAAATTGGGAAGATGATGATGATCCTTGGCAGCAACATATTCAGTGGTTTAGTCAGTGCGCTTATGTAAAGTTTAAATTTCAACAGCGTTTTGTGTAAGATGAAAGGTGTATAAAGAAATAAAAAATAGTATATTTGATACAATTTGTTTTATTTAATTTAATAATGTTTTCCCATAGTTACATAGGTACACATTTAAACATGCATTACACATAAATCTAATACACACAACACACATTATAACCTTAACTACTGTAATCTACAGTAATATTTCTGTTTTTATCTATTTCAATAATATTATCAAACTCAGCATAAACTATACAGTTAATTGTTTGTATAAGTGAGGATTCAAATCGTATTTCTAATCTTACACTACCATGCTTTATGAGATTCCAATGAGCTGATGAGTTAGCTGATAAATCAGGAGTTAAATCAAATGCTAATAGGCAGTAACCTTTGGGATACTGCTCACGAGAAATTGCATTTCCTTCATTAAGAAAGTGAATACCAGTCCCCGAGAATAGAGTATGATATGCTGATGTAAATATACTATTATTAAAAGAGGGTTGCAAAGCTTTTGAGGGTATTTGTTGACCATCAATATATAAGCAGAAAGAATTAATACCATAGTTTTCAAAGTTAAATGGATTTTTAGTAATAGAGCCATTAAATGCAGAATTGTTTACAAATCCAACTATACATCTTTTTGGTATCTGTCCTAGGAATATATTATCAAGAGTTTTGCCTTGAACACCCGATGGAATTGTTAAAACTTTGACTTAGTAGTAGAAGCTAAAACTTTTTGATGTGCGAGTAATACACTTGGATTAATTCGTGCTCGTCGGACAATAAGAGTTGCATCCGTAATGCTAACTTTAAACTTTACATCGTTTGATCCAGCAATTAAATTAAAACTCTCTCTCGATCGAACTAACTTTACACTCATTTCAACACCATTAATTAAAAATTTATCTTGATTGAAAATGTCACCATGGAGATGTCCAATCATTTCTATTTCTTTACTTTCATTAATTAACTCCTGTCTTTTAACAAATCCTATGTTTTTCTCATCTGTAGAATCCATTTTTCCTGCTGTATCCTCATACCAAAGGCTACAAGTAAGATGAGATTGTTTAGCAGCAGGAGCATAGTTTAAAAGGGTTTCCATATATGCTCGATAGGCATAGGTATTATTCGGTGGTGACACAAGTTTTTGGTTTAAATAAACATCAAGTTGACTAAAAAGTGAATGCAACCAATTATTTACAGGTGCTACTACTGAGGTCGATATCAAGTTACTTGAATCTTGATTTAATACTTTTGCCTTTATGTTGAGTAATGTATGAGACAAATCTATGTAGTCATCGCCTGCCCCAGGAACTTGAAACTCAATAGGTCCATCATCAGCAAGAGATGAAATTGGTTTATAGTGAATCCACAATCCATTTTCAATGCTCGTTTGTGTAGATGGTAGTGCAAATAAATCCAATTCTGACTTAGCGCACTCACAAGAATGATTATGAAGGAAAGACATATCTAGTTTGAAAATATATCTAGTTTGAAAATATATCTTTAATATTTTTTGTTTTTAGACTAGGTTTTTTCGTAGCTCTCACTCTAACAGTTAATGGTGGAATGAATGAGGCCAATCGTTTTCTTTTAGTTATATATCCAGATCCTGTCATGTTAAATCGATCAATTTTATCATCAGCTTTTCGTTTTAAGTTGGTACTAACTTGCTTTAGACGATCTTTTATTGAGTTTTCCATAGGACGCGCTTGTACCATATCCGATAAAAGTCCTACTCCAGCGTTTAATGCCTCTTTACCAATCACTCGAGCGCCACTTGAAAGTAAAGGTAAAACTGATCTAAATAACCCCCCTAAGAAGCTCCCAATACCATGACCACGTTGATATGATGAACCCTTATAAATTACTCCAACTCCTGATCCAGCTTGGTGTGTATAATAATTTTCATATGGACATTTATGATGATGATCACGAAGAGAATTCATTATTATAATTTTCGGAAATGTAGTTTAATACACACGGTTCCAAACTGGAATGGTATTTTGTGTCCTGTGTTCGATCTTATATCTATTTCCAGCGTATCGAACTCTCTTCGCATAACAGGTAAGTAGTGAGGTGGAGAGAAAACGTGCATTTTATTTGCACCATAAATGTATTTTGAAGGATCTAATGAAATGACTCTTAATAAAGGAGTCATAACATCACCCACAATCTGAGGATCGATAATGTCGCAATACACAAGTAGTTGAGATGGTAATCCTAAGTGTAAATTAGCAGGACACTTCCCAAAATTTCTCTCTAGGAGATTTTTATTTGGCTCATAACCTAGTTGTAAACTTAATTTCGGTGATAATGTTACGGATTTAATATTTTTATCCAAAACAGAAACAGACACAAATTTTGTTATTTCATCATAGCGAAATTTCAAGTTCTCTCTGATACCATTTAACGCCCCTAAAATATGCTCAACGTTATCATAGTTGGTAGCTGGAATATGTTTTTTGTAGTAAACTGTTGATGGTTTACCTTCATTAGGTATTAACATGGTTTTTGTAATGTATACAACATTTTCATGATCTTGAACAGTAAACATGGTACATGGATATTGAAATTCGGCAACTCCAACCGACCATTCACCTTCTAGTTTAATAGGTTTTGGTAATTTTGTTGAAAAATTTGTGGTCTTGTTATCTGGAAAGTACTCCATTGAACTATTGCTGAGCAAAGTTAAATAAAAACTTTCTTTATTCATAATTCTTTTAAGCTGGAAGCTAAAATCCAACTGTTAAATTTATCTGGATAACCTTTCCACTTCACTAATACTTCTTTTCTGTTACCCGAATAACGATTGTCAATTATTTTATCTATTTTATATTGTGAGGTGGGGTTGTAAGTGACCTTCTGTAATTCTCTTTCATAAAAAGTACCTACTATGGGGTCATTTTGTAAATCTGTTATTGTATAAACAACCCATGGAGATCTATCAATTATTGAAGATATAATAAATATTTCATCACTCCAATTTGATTCATATCCTTTTTGGAAAACGTGTTTATATTTGGTTATTCGAACATAGTCTCCTACATTGAAATTTGGTTTTTGATTCTCTAAAGAAAGTTTGTTTGACTTCCCATAATAAAGATTAGTCCAAACTGTCATAATATTGTTGGAATTTACATCACATGGACACATCTTAATACTAGAGTGAATGCTGTGATTATAAGAGTATATTAAATCTTGTAAAACATCTATATATCTATAAGTATTACTATGAGTGAAATAACGCCACATTTTCATTTTTAGAGTTCTTTGAAATCGTTCAACAATACTGGCCTTAATGTCAGGATTGTTAGTGGTATAGTAATTAATCTTTTTGGATTTAAAGTATTTTTGTACATCTTTTGAAACGAATTCTGTACCTTTATCAGATTGTATGTGAGTAGGTGTTGTATTACTTTCAGTAAATATACTTTCGAAACATTCTTTAGTTGTTTCTGAGTTTTTCTTTTTCATTGGTCTTGCAAAAGCATATTTACTGAATACATCAATAACACAAAGTATGTAGTTGAAACCATCATTATATTGAGAATAAGTTCGCATATCACTTAAATCAGCTTGCCACAGTTCATTAATATTTGATAGAATGTACCTATTACGTGGGAATTTTTTCTGAATGGGTTTATGTAGTGTATATGTTTCTTGTGATTGTAACCACTCTTTTACTTGTTTTTTATCCATTTTACCATTCATGGCTTTTGATAGTTTATCAATACTACCAAAACCAGCGGGATTAGATGGATCATAATAAATCCTGTTAATTTCTTCTAGTACGGCGTCCATTTTTCCCAATCGATCTTTTTATGTATTTTCGTTATAGATTTTTTACCTACACTTCTTGGCGTAGAAAACTCTTGATCTTCAATCTCAGAGGTTTTGTTCAGATCTTTTGCTTGGAGTTGACTAATAAACTCACATCTCTTTGGATTTCCGATGTAAGAAAGTGGTACTTTGATATCTTTTAATGCTTTAGCAAATCTATCCCACCCTATTGGATCACTTCTTTTTAGGGGTCTGAGTGAATCATTTACTAAATCAACAATATTACTTCCAGGAATCTTTTCATTATCAATTATGACTGTGCCTTCATTATCCCAATGTATTTTACTTTTACTTGTTCCAACTAAATTTAATAATAACTGACCTTTTTTATTATAAGTTTTCGGTATTAAACTGAGGATTTGAGTTGGTGAGTAAAGTGGATTTGCATCATTCTCCTCCAACAAAGATTCAACATCAACTGAACTGTTTAGATCTCTATCTTTATTTTTAAAATCAATTTTAGACTTATTTGAATCTTCATTAGATGTATCAGAATAAATTGGTAATCTGAGTGGTTGACGACCCTCCTCGGTAAAGTGAAGGTATCTTTGTAGTGTTTGTAAATATAACATCCACTTCTTTCGATCTTCCGTCTTACTATTCATAATATTTTGCATTTCAATATCTAATCGAGACAAATTACTATCAACTTTATTATCTTGTTTTAATTTTTCAATCAATCCAGGTTCGATAAGTATCATTTTCTTTGCGTTTTCCATGTTAACTGGCTAGTCCACTTACTAATCCACTCAATATTGCACCTAATATTATTGGTAAGAAAGCTCCTCCTTTTTGTATAATTATATTTTTTCTTAGTTTATGTTTACACTTTTGCATCAGTTTACGTAGTATGTTTTTGTGTTTATTTAATTTTTGTTTATCTTGATCTTTAAGAGCTACCTTTCCTTGTAGAACGTTATGAATACATTCACAAATGCAATTTATTTCTTCTTCATCACACGTTTTAAGTAATGCTCTCTGATATTTTGGTTTAAGCGTATGCAGAGCGTTTAGCAAATGTTTATGCGTTGTGAGTCGACGATGCATCATTTACAAATGATTTGAATTGTTTGATTCTTGGTGTATTTAAACTCTTTTGTTGGAACGTAGACAGTACAGTAACCATTAAATGGAAAGACATTTGTCTTGATACGACAAAAATCATTGGTATTCTGTTTTAAATCTACCATTAAATATCCATGTGCTGCTAAAGTTGCATCTTTGTATGCATCTTCAATGAATTTCGGATTATCTGGTGACACTTGCCGTGCTAAATATCTTATTTGAGTTTTATCTCGAGGGTTTTTAAAATATATTATATAACTTGAGTTTAGAGAAATGTCTCTTTGACCTTTACCCTGATGAAATAAATTTTGTGTTAAATAAAATACACTAAGATTCCTGTGATGACTACCTTTTGTAAATACATCCACAATTCTTCCATCAGTCTCTCTCATTAGATCATCAATTATGATGAGATGTGGGCTTTCACCATCAAACATATTAAGATTTGGAATTCCTTGATGATAGTTAACATTTGACAAATTATATAAAGGTTGCATTTCATCAAAGCACCATGTGATCTGATTAAAATTACAATTACATATTTCTGTAACTGATTTTATGAAATTTGTTACAAAGTTTGACTTCCCACATCCACTTGGTCCTGCCACAATAGCAGTAAACGGATGAATAAAGTGAAACATTACACACGTCTAAAGTTTAAAGGAATGAAATAAAAAATGAAAGTGTTGTTGTAAAAAATTATATTTATATAAATTGCCGCTTCTCTACTTCATCACAAACTTTAGACAGCTCAAGATTTAATTCACTGTTGAATAGTTCAATATTCTCTTCCATGGGTGTGGAAAAGAAAGCACTGGTATCACCACTAGCGCAATTTATAATGCCCCCAAGCTAATGTTTCAATATTATTATCTAAAATATGTCTCTTTGTGTCATTATACGATAAACCAATCTTATTTAATTTTTGTGTAAATATTGTGTGTTTAATTGATTTAAATCTTAGCATACTATAATATTGCACTTCTTTATTAAATAGAGCAGACTTATAGCTATTCATTGTCATCTTTTTAGTGGTATTTTTATTTACCCCTTTTGCCTTGGCTATAGTTTTATTTTCTAAGTTAAAAGCGTACATTTTAGATCGTAAACCTACAAATTCTTTCATGATTTTACCATTATTTTCATCTTTGAAGAAACCTAATTTCTTTTTATTTAATTTTGGATATTCAAAAACATTATTTGTATCATAATCTGAGGTATCAAAGTATGAGCAAAGGTCAGGTTTTATATCAGTGTAAAAATCATATGTAAATATATGATATATTAAACTGTCTGTATCTGTATACAATAATTTGATTTTACTAAATTTTTTAACCATATAATTATAATGAAAGTCATACATTAAGGTTTTTGAAATATCTAAAATACAAAACCCTAAATAAATTGGTTTGTTATATATTAACTTAGTCTTTCGCAACTGAACCGCAACTAGGTCTTCCGAAAATATTGAAATACTATGAAATTGTGGTTTAGCGACTAGATCTTGAACACCTAAAGCTTTACCCTGGTTCTCCCAGTGTGTAACTAATTTTACGTTAACCCTTTTTTCAATATTCTCCATAGTCTTTCCGAAGACTGAATTATTCATTAATTTATAAAAATCTTTTTCAAAGTCTGATTTTGCTAACATTCTTAATTTTGTATTTAGATCTATGTACATTTTTAACCAAGGAGACTGTATAAATTTTAAAATTCTATGAATTTTAGTTAATTTAACCCCCATTTCTATGCACTGCTTTAAATTTCTGTAATGAATAACATATTTATCTTTATTATTTAAATTTGGAACTAGTTTATTCTCATTAGTATTGCCTACACAAATGTTTTCTGGACATAAAGGAAAGTCCGAATGCAAATCATGAAGTTCATCTGGATATTTCAAATCAACTTCTAAAATGAAACCTACGTCCGATGTCTCAGACACATTAAAATCTGAATTCGGATTAATCCATTCAAATCCACCAGTAGGAAGATATTGAGACATAGCCCAACCATATAAATTGTTGGCATCAAAATAAGTGATATATGAATTTGGTTTCTCTGCATCATAATCCTCCATGTATTTGTTATTAGCTCTAGCATAGCGATTACTACATTGAGATACACCACCCCTGATGCCTGATCTAATAAATGCGATTTTTTCATAATCTGTTAAAAGTTCTAATTCTATTTTTGTATATTTTAGCATTGCATCCCAACTTAAACCGGGAGCTGTGTAATAATGAGCAGGATCTAAATCATACGTATTAATACATAGCTTTCTAAAGTTTTCAAACACATCGGTCAACAGTAGAACATCTGTTTTTAAATACAAGTTTGAGTAATCTAACATATTACAACAACCAAAGTGTTCCCAAACATCTTTAGCATGACTGTAATCATCATTTGAAATATGGGAATCTGTGAGCGAATTATAAAAAAAATTTTGTTCAGGGAGCGATGTTATGTTTAAACTATCAAAACTAGTCATAAATTCATATGGATAAACCCCTTTGCGTTTTAATCGAAGGAAATCTTCATCATTAGGGAAATTTCTATGTAATTCTTGAAATTGATCATTACTGAGATTTTTGGCTAATTGTTCTAATTTACAAGATAAAAACTTAAATGAATCTACGAATCTCAATGTAACTTCATTGTTATTTATTTTTATTTTTTTGGAAAACGATACATATTTTTCTTTATTTTGAGGGATGACTTCGATTTCACCTTTACAGAAGTTTAATGCGTGAACAATAAAATGAGCATCGTAGTGACTAAGGTTGTGTAAAAATATTGGAATATGACGTGGTGTTCTGAACTTCGAGCTACATGATTCATGAGCAACACCTATAAAACCACCAGTGTACCAATCAAAATCATAAAAAGGTTCTGCTAACTCTGTTTCACAGATATGACAACAGGTTGCATCTGAAATTTGATTTTTGTCTTCATTTGTTAGTGGACCTGGACATTTTTGAAGATTAGTTTTTTGATTTATTTCTTTTAAATGGTTAAATAAACTTTCCATAAACACTTGTACACAGTTTGGTCCGCAATATGTCACATATTTTGATAATTTATCATCATATGAACATTTTATATAATAACCAAAACTATACACTTCATGTTTCTGAATATTGTGTGTGAAAGGTTTAGATGGATCGTTAGAACATGATTCTATTGGTTTTAAAAATGCCTCAAAATCAGCATAAACTACGAATGGTATCTTTAACTTTTTTTCAAAATTATCAAATTTAATTTTATCATTTGAAATTGGTTGATCAAACCAATTCTTTTTTGAAGTTTCACCGTTTGGTAGTTCTGTACAAATGTGCATACAATCGTATTGTTCATGGTTATTTAACCTTTCCTGGGATGGAAAACGAAGTAGACATGCTTGGCAAATGTACATAGCGTGACCATCTTTTGAAATTTGATTACTAACTAACCGCGATAAATTTTTTATGTAACAATAATGATTTTTCGTATCCTTAGAAAAAAATAATAAATTGATGTGTCTAGCTTTACGACATTTTGTTAAAAATAATGGACCTACAATAGAATTACATCGTTTTTCTTTATTATATTCTAATCCAAATACATTAATACTAATATCATTTAATTTCTCTACTTTTGCGATATCACAAATTTTTACCGGAAAGGAAATACCATCAAATTTAAGTTTATTTGCATGTATAGCGTACGATGATACCCGATCTGCGTTTTTGTTTATGGGAAATAACGCTGAGAGTAACGCCCATTTAAAACAAAAATAATCTTTGTTTTTTACATTTATAACAGCCTTTTTTAATTTTATGTCACGGGGTAGATCTATGTATGAGGTGCCACGTAGGGGGTTAAATTTATTAACATTCATGTCTATAGATTTTATGTTTTTTAGACTCCATCCACTATCTTTTTTTTCAAATGCACTAATTTTACTAGTAATTGTATCATTTAAAGATGAAAAAAATAAATTTAAGTTATCTCCTTGAGAAATAATATAGTTAAATGTTTGAAAATCGAATGTATTATGAATATCTTTAGTTTGTTGAACAAAATCAGCATGTAATATAAAATTTACTTTAAAAATTATATGTTGAGCAATACTCTCTTGTATTAAATATAAAATATCATCTTTAATAGAATTTAAAAACAGCTCAGGAGTTTCAAAATTTATCAGTGTCGAACTATCTACTCTACTTTTGATTTTATAAGTTAAAATTCTATTTCCAAAGGCAGACTCAATAACACTAACGTTTGGTAAAGAATTATGTGAATTTAAAAGATTATTTTTGTGGATATTACTTTTAAAATGATTAGCTAGATACCTTTTCTTGATAAATACATGACACGTTAGACATTCCACTTGATCATTGTTATCAACACTGGTCCCTACCCCCGCAGAGGTAGACGTTTCTTCTTCCATTCTTAGTTGTTTTTTGATGATTTCGGGTTCTTTGCTGCTAGTTCGCTTCTTTCCTCTTCCAAGTTGTAGTGGTTGACTGTTAAAACGATAAAAAAATAAAAAAAATTATATTTATAAAACAATGTGCAAATTATAATCTAAATTTATAATTATTTTACTTACTTAAACTGTTTTTCAACCGTCGCACAGTGATTATACAGCTCATCATCATATGATGGATCGAACATTTCACGCTTCTCTCCTTCATCGCAAACTTTAGACAGCTCAAGATTTAATTCACTGTTGAATAGTTCCATATTCTCTTCCATGGGTGTGGAAAAGAAAGCACTGGTGCACACTTCACTGAAGTTTTCCATTGTAAAGAATAAAATAGGGAATAGAGTACATAACAGCCCTGTGTTGACAAATGAAGTGATGACCAATTTCAAATAATGTTCAATATTTATAGTTTAGCAAAAAATTAGAAAGTCCGTTAGAATTTAAAGAATTTATGTTATCAGTAATGATCAGCTAATGACTGTCATTGTTGAAAAAGTATTTTTTCACTTTTTCACTTTCTGCTATTGTCTTTGTAATATTGTATACGAGGGCGTTTGTGTTGTCGTAGATGCTATCCCTATTATTCCCAACATAATATTTAATCCTCGTGGTAGCATGTTTCCAATGATCAGTAGTTGGAACCTTGCATAGCTTTTTCACATCGTACACTTCTATTTTTATGAGATGCGTCGCTTGGTCTCCGTCGTCAGAATTAGTAGAAATGTATGATACACCACCTCTAGCGGCTCGTGCCACGGTTGACGACAACAGCTTCTTCCTCTTTATTTTAGGTTCCACTTCAAAAAAATGGTCAATCGACTGCGATTTCCTTTTTCCCCCATCGCCTGTGTTATTAATAACGATGTCATCACTCTCTTCTTCGTGATTAGGGGAGAGTGGCGGGTAGTAATACTGTTTATAGGTATTTTCTTCATTGTCTATGAAGCTGAATGTTTTCTGCAACAACACAGTTATCATGTTAATATCAATCACATAATTACACTTAATCACACACACGTAAGGAATCAACAACATAAAGAAAAGTAAGTTTTTCAATAAAATATTATAACACTTACGTCCATGACTATTGTTGCGTTGAAGTAGCACACACTTAGTATTGATATATCGATTCACTGCGGTCAAACGAGACCATAGAATGACTGATGGCTCTGCCTCCACTCGGTCTTATATAGTTCTATCTTATCTAAAGCATTTCCTCAGTGCAACCGATAGTAAATTTGAACTAACAAACTTATCTCGCATTCTTTCGTAATGCGTAGTGCATTGCACAGATAAATCATACAAAATCTCCACAAGCGAATGACATTTAATACAAGTCGTAACAAGTGACTATAATTGATCATTCCTATGTTAGCCATTGAATAGATTGGTAATATCATGGATACACTAGATGTACAACAACATCTGAAAAAGATTCACCCCAGTCTAGAATATAATGTGTATGCTGCTAATAGACTACCCATTTACACTCATGTACCTATGTACACAATATGCAATTTGGATACGGATGATAAACCAGGCTCACATTGGATAGCTTTACATGTCGATACGAATGGTATTGGTCAATATTTTGATTCATATGGGCGTGCACCTACACGATATCATCTCGACTTTTTAAGAAGGAATTGTAAAAGATGGGACTGGAATGTGGATAGAATTCAGAATGAGTGGACATCAGTTTGCGGCGAATATTGCTTAATGTATTTGCTATATAAGTTTCAGGGGTGTTCAATGCGTAGTTTTACGAACATATTTACAGAGAACACAGTATACAATGATATTTTAGTGGATCAGATGTTTCATTCATATTTTAATAAGCAATAAAAATGTAGAAATGAAGGAATGTGTTTTATTGATGATTCAGAATAGCATGGAAGTTCTTAAACAATAGCAGTGATAATGATGATGATGTGTTCAATGCGTAGTTTTACGAACATATTTACAGAGAACACAGTATACAATGATATTTTAGTGGATCAGATGTTTCATTCATATTTTAATAAGCAATAAAAATGTAGAAATGAAGGAATGTGTTTTATTGATGATTCAGAATAGCATGGAAGTTCTTAAACAATAGCAGTGATAATAAGGGCTTACAATGAGTAATAGATAAGAATGCTAATGAGGGTCTACCAGAAACAATAGATAATAGGAAATAGGAGAACAAAAGAAACGTTAATGAGGGTGCGGGATTAGATATCGATTAGATACTCTTCTTAATTGATTTCCACATCTCTGAAACCACACATCCTAGTTTTACGAACATATTTACAGAGAACACAGTATACAATGATATTTTAGTGAATCAGATGTTTCATTCATATTTTAATAAGCAATAAAAATGTAGAAATGAAGGAATGTGTTTTATTGATGATTCAGAATAGCATGGAAGTTCTTAAACAATAGCAGTGATAATAAGAGCTTACAATGAGTAATAGATAAGAATGCTAATGAGGGTCTACCAGAAACAATAGATAATAGGAAATAGGAGAACAAAAGAAACGTTAATGAGGGTGCGGGATTAGATATCGATTAGATACTCTTCTTAATTGATTTCCACATCTCTGAAACCACACATCCTAGACAAAAACGGACCGCAGATTCGTGAGTGATCAGAGCATGGCAAAACCTTTTTTTTTTTTTTTTTTTTTTTTTTTTTTTTTTTTTTTTTTTAGTTTTTGTCGACTCGAGAATAGTGAGCTAGTGAGCCAGACGGATTCTGGATAGTGAGCTAGAACTGGTACAACCTAACTACTAACTAACCACATACAGCTTATGAGACATATTTCCCAAGAGCTGTAACTGTTATACGTAATTCCAATATGAACAATAATCTCAATATAAACTCCAATAACAGTTTCCTGCTATTGAGATTAACAATATACAAAAAATGCTGTGTGCAAAAGTCAAATTGTGTAGATGTCACATACATGTGCAATGTTCAACAGTAGACTGACATTGGCTGATTAAAACTGTTTTAGATTATCTTGCTTTCCTTCGTTTAACTAGAGAAAAAGTGAAAAAGAAAATATACTGTGAAAATTTCCCCGTTTATTTTATACCACGTGAGTACTAAAGCGAGTGAATGCGAATGAAGCGTTAAGTAAAAAGTAAGTTCTAGTATAATCACTCATTTACACGATGCAACTTTCTGTAAATAAGTCATCCATCTCTTTTTTCGCCATGTTTACGACAACGATAGTATAAAACTTACTTCGTAAAAATTGCATCATATAAATGAACCCGTACACGAAAACTTTACCTAGTAAAATCTGTTCGACATAACCACCGTATAAAGTTAGTTACACAAGTCCAAGTCAATCACAAATATGCTTTCTAGAGCAAAGATGGTTATCCCCACGAGAAAGATGGGAACCTTAGCCTGTGCTCGCCCGAATGAATCGACAAACGCCCAAGTTCGCCAACTTTGTCTAATTAGTCGCAAAACAAACAGAAACGCAAACTAGACTCAGCTAGATGAGCCTTCATGTTCAAAACTATTCATATTATATTATTCGCGTATATTAATCACTCGTTGGTTGAGGTTTAATTAAGTACCTATATTATTAAAAAGAATTTATCAACAAATGTGGAAATGTTGTGTGTACGGAATTAATTAATTCTTCGGGTAAATCCTATTCATTCGATTGATGCCGGCAACTATTGACTCATCTGAAGACAATATTCACAGTACATTGGTTCAATGTTGTCCACAATGAATTCTCAGGACCACTATACAACACTAGGTTTTACAGTCACGGTATTTTGCATTTTAAAGATACTTACCTGGTCGAATAGTGTCATTGGAATATATTTATTTATAAGCATATCATATCATATCAGGACCGTTCTCAGTGGCGTAAATTAGGTGAGGCCTATGTTCAGCAGTGGACGTCGTTGGGCTGATATGATGATGATGATGATGATGATATTATATCTACATATTAGCTTACAATTAATTATCACGTTCACTACTATAATCCTTATATAGTTTCACAATGTTCGCAATAATATGAACCAGCCAAGTCTGATATTGCTCCAATACCTACATTCATAAGGCTTTAATGAGCTCATAAAACTAAGTGAAGTATGTTCATAATAAAAGGCAAGAGAGGTTTTAATCTAGAATACATTGATATGCCGACAATTAAGCTCGCTCTATTTCTGTGAAGCTACGAGCACGCCTCACCAAGTGGAAACCAATATTGCGTTGGAATTGGGAAACTTCCATATATGAACGCTGTTTATTAAATTTATATCATAAAACTGACAATTGAAATTATATTCATTATGTTTGTAGAATATGGCCCTGTTTCCCTACTGGAAGATAAGTGTCTGTACTTATGAGTTTATTCTTAACATAACATTTGAGA
Organism: Laspeyria flexula; assembly: GCA_905147015.1. Classification (NCBI taxonomy): domain Eukaryota; kingdom Metazoa; phylum Arthropoda; class Insecta; order Lepidoptera; family Erebidae; genus Laspeyria; species Laspeyria flexula. Next base: position 9,206,264 of record LR989956.1, on the reverse strand, counting down.
GTTTTAAGAAAGAAAACTGAAATTGCTGCTAAAAAAATCTGTGTAGAAAAAAGTAATGACGAATACTGCAGCTATAAAAATACTATTTTACTAATTTTTTTCTGATGGTTTTAGTGGTTGTTTGTGAATAGTACTTTTATCTTCTTTCTAAAACGTTGGGCAAGTAAATTACTTAAGTACCTACTTAGATTAGACTGCCAGCACAGTAATTTCATATTGCTGGCTATCCAGACATTTATTAAAACGGCTAGCTTTAATCTTATTTTAAATTTTTGATTTAAATGAACATTAACTTGAACGCTTGTCAGCGACATCGGCTAAACTAATTTGAAGCCGAAAGTTAGTAGATTTTGATTATGCAAATAGTAACATTTTCGTAAATAAGAAAAGCCACCTAATCTAACTCAAAAATGTAGTAAGTACTTATTTATATTCTGTGTCGAATGTCTACAAAGTTTAGTAAACTCTATTTGTTAGTGTTTTTAATAAATTCGTCAAATTCCCTTTACCTTTGTTTAGAACTCATCCAATTATAAAGTTTGTAAGTAGTTTGTGTGCACGTATATTGTATTAAATCCCTCGCTCGCTGTCCCCTAGGCATCTATCTTCTTGCATGATATTACTGGAGGGGAGAATGGGCAAATTGGGTTTACTGGGACATTTATTATTTAATGTTTTTCGACGTCCTGGTCATTCACAAATGCCACGCTAAGTTGAGAAAATTAACTACTGACTGGCTGATTTTAAATTTTTTTTTATTTTATTCCGAAATTAAATGAATGGAACTGTCAATAAAGTCGAATATTCTGTCTTAGAATTCTCAGTATCAGTCCAGAGTCTAGAAATGAGTCTGGTTTATGCCAATAGGCTTATTATATATATTTTATCCCGATTACATGGGACCTAACAGCTGTCCAAATGTGGGTATAATGCCCCTGCCTACCAGTTCATAGAAAAAGGTGTGATGAAGGCATGATATGCTACAACGTTTCCTAATTGTAACATCATTACATTTATTACACAATAAAATTGAGACGTAAATACAGCGACATTTTTACGGTTCAACAAACAAGTCTCAGAATAATTTCAAAGTGAATTAAACTTTATGAAATTCGGAATAAAGTTGATGAATTACTTTAAACGTAATTGATCAAATGGTGATGATGATCAAAAGGAAGGAAAAGCTACGGAACTCTTGGGCGTGACTTCACCTACATCTGATTGGTTTCTGCTATTGCTGAAATGTTTTGATGTTTTGACTACACCATTGATTTTATTGATTTCGTTTCCTTACGGCAAGAATGGATGTCCGTAGTTAATAATTAAGAAGTGTTTTATTTTAAACGGAGTCTTTACCTTTGTTCAAAGCAAATTAAGTCTTAAATGTTTAATTCAATACAAGGAACTTGAACGCAATTAATTGATTTTCAATAAAGGAATTAAATATAGATATTATAATTAGGCGGCTGGCTATTTGGCATTTATTTGTAAAGAAAAGAAATAAGTAAGAGTGTTAGGACACATCGAGGTTTTTTACTTATATTGACCATTAAATCTTTATATATTTACGGTGTAATTCAATCGAAACTTCGGGCAAATAAATAAGATATTTCATATAATACGTGACGTAGAGCCGTTGCATAATAATTTAATATTATATTGACCAGTCCGAGATGAGTCCCACCAGCAGTATTAATGTGAATTTCATTTTATGGAATTTATATGTACTAGTCAAGTAATCTACCATCAGGTGAAGGGAAACATCGTGAGGAAACCCACAAATCCTAGAAGAAATTCTAAGTGTATGTGTGGGCGCTACAATAGTTCAGTAACTGGTCGAATCCAACGCAATAAATAATGATACTTCCAGCTGGACCCTAGCTTCTCTACCACTTGTAGTAATAAAAAACACCACAAATGCGTTGATAGGTAGTGTATAGTGTGATGACCTCTACTTATCCCTTCGGTGAAAAATACGTAACGCAATATAATTTAAAAATAAGTGGGTAAGTAAATCAGGGAACCAAATTAACTTATTACTTATTAAAAAGAGTCCACACCTTTTCCGCGTCGTGCTTCCCCTATGCAAAAACTCATCACTATGCAGAGTCGTCCCCCAGACACCCCGATTCAGCGATACCGTTATAAAATTAATAAAAAAGAAGTATAATTAAGAACATATTTTCTAGTTAACTTGACAGGAAAGCTTTATTAGTTATGGCAGAGTAATGAAACCGGTAATTGCGGGTGTTTAAATTACTTATATCGTTTATGAACAGAATGCAGGTGGCTATAGAAAGAACATGAAAATATAAAGACCCTAGTTTATTATCATTAACAACCCATTAATGTCTCACTGGGCTCGGGTCTTCTCTTCTCTATCTAGAAAGCTGAGAGAGTTTAGGCCATAATCCATTATCGCTGGCCTAATGCGAGTCAATGGATCAGACATATCCATAGAATTACTTCTAGGGTATGTGGGTTTCTTCACGATGTTTTCCTTCACCGTCAGAAGATGGTAAGTCACTTGACTAGTACATATAAATCCCAGAATCGAACTGAGACCGCATGATTTTGGCCACCATAGCTGAAAGGCTAGTACTTGTACTACCACCTAGTACTCGTTAAAAAAAATTGCCGTATCTGTGGCAGATAAGACCAATTCATTATGTACACGACAAGAAATATTTGGGTCTAGTCACAAGATTTGCGATGAGATTGTTTTACATACCGCGTCGCCGTCGTCGTGTCTAGCGCAGACAAGATTTTTTGCTGGGTCAGCCCCAGAGCAATGTACCTACCTACTCAGTTGGTGTCTAGAATCGACACGAACTCTTACGTAGACTCGACGAATTTTCTTGGCTTACTGTAACTACTACTGTCATACAAAGCGACATAGAGAAGTAACCAAGACAAGAGCACTGCGAGAAAAGGAAAGTCCGATACGAATACCAATACCCTATACCAACCAGTCTGACCAGCGTGGTATAGTAGGCTAAATCCCCTTCAAAATCTTTGGAGGAGACCCTTGCCCAGTAGTGGGACATTAATTTAAGGGTTGTAATAATTGTTCTTGAGCATTGGCAACATTAATTGTAATTTTGTTATATTTTTTAATTATAACGTGGCAACATTTCTTCCACCTTTGTCATAGAAAGCAAATCAAATGTGTTCACGTTAATATATTACAGTCCACAATAAGTTGTTTCAATAAAACACGAAGACAATCCTGTTCAATTGTACATTTTCATCATACTACTATTATCTACTCTTTTATTCGACTACAGTATTGTTATTACGATTTCTATCGTTTAGCTACTTTAGGTGATACTATCTCACTTCGGCGAAATTTTCTTCAGCAAACAAGATTAAATGCAAAGTTTAAATTAATTCTAAGTTCCTGAAAGTAATTTTTGACTTAACGCTTTTGAGGAGAATGTTTCAGCAAAGTATTTGTATCAGAAAAGACGTGTTTATTATATGGGCCTCGTAAGTCCCAAACTTTCAAAGGAACGGTTTTTGTTTGAGATAAAGTATACTACCGATAGCTGTATAAATGTGTTTAATAAATTCCAGCCTAATTTTCGTCTGTAATATCCCCCAGTGATTTTATCACACAGTATAATTATGTTTTGTATCTATATCTCAAAACAGATTTTTGCGACATATTTTACAACCATAACTTTATTACCTTTATAAGCCTGGCCAATAAGTATAATATTAAGCATATTTTTCTACAAAAAATATCTAAATTTTATTTCTCGTTTTATTTATAATATGTACGAGTATGTATTTACAACAACAAAAAATGTATATAGTAGTATACTTATCAGTTGTTTAATACTCATAACATGCGCTAGATGGCGCTGTGTGAATATGTAAAATATTTGGTAAAAAAAATATATTATTATTTTATCTTTCATAGTTGTCAGACTAAAAAAATAAGCCAACAGACTAATAAAAATCATCCACAACACAATATATAAGATAGAACTAGTAAAACGCGTATAGCGTAAAATTGTTTATTTTGCCGAGTGATTTAAGATTGTATGTTTGGTATTACGATATCTATCGCTAATAACACGACAGGATTGTGACGTCACCCGTTTGAAAAACACCCCTAAATCCTTTATCAGTAGGCTGCACGCTCGCTTTACCGCGCAACTGCTGAATTTACATACACTTATCGACACCGCACTTTATTGGGAGTTCGATTGCAAGAACATAAATATTTATGAATTCACGCTGAAATAGTTTGTAACATCATGATGCGAGTAAATGCGACTGGAATATGTGATAAGTAGTTGATTATATAATAATCGTGTTATATCTACGTTATAACTCATTTTAACCATATTTTCTCCTGTTATTTTTGTTTAAGAAAATCGTATTGTAATAATAATCGTTTAATTGTTTTCTCCACACAATTTAGGCACAAGTATAACAATAAGTAGGTATTATCAAGATGAGTACATCGATATTTGATGAAAAATTATTTTTACACTGACTTATATAATCCATAGATAGTTAGGTGAGTGTTTATGAGGTTTTGGCGTGGAAGTTGTTCGTATTGTAGTGTAGTGGTATGAAATCAGCACAAAAAAAAACACATTCTGTTTTAAAACTATTACTTAGTATACAATGTCACATTGTGTTTGCGATTCAAAGCTATTGCTATTCTAGATACAAAGTAAAGACCACCAAAACCACAGCACCATCTGTATTGCAAAATAAAAAAAATGCCAGTTGCTAACCACCGTTTGGTTAATAGGGTAAAAAATATATAAGGAAATAGTACAGTGAAAAGGACAGACAGAATGAGTTCACCTATTTTACAAACACAATCTTTATAAATATTATTATATTAACTGTCCATATAATGTGATTTAGATAAGTAGAAGCGCGCGGAGTTTTGGTCTACGGGTGCTAAGAATATCTATTCCTTCCTAAATAATCTTTTTTAACACACACTGTGAAAAAGGATTTTTCAAGGTTAGTTAATTAATTGATACTAAGTACGTCTTCTTATATTAAATTCTAATCAGATAGAAAAATAAAAAAATATCTTGCAGTGATTCCAGTGACATAAATTCATTAGTCACCTTCCAGTACTCTCTAGCGCACTGCAGTTGGATTTAAAGTTAACTTTAATGAAATACATTAAATATTGAAAGGACTTTAAAGAAACCTTTGCAATTGAACAAAACTGCCGTAACGAAGACATAATAAAAACAAGTCCTGAAATTGTTTCAGTGTAGTTACTGCTTGCTAATTGAGCACAGTAATGGTTGAATAAATTTGTTTGGACAATAAAGACGCTTAAACTGAACTATGTCCTATTGTTGGAGGTCCAAATTGCTAATTTGACCGCGTAGATTTAATTATGCATACCGTCCGCCGAGAGGGGGTCATAAAGGAGGGGTGTCACAAGCAGGCTTGTTTATAATGTAGCAAGTAATGCGCAATCCAACCCAACCCGCCTGCGCCAAGTATTAACTTTTTATTACACTGAACGAACTTTCGCGGTTTACGGCCACACAGGGGAGGGCACGAACGTGTCAAAATTTAAGCGCTTGTTATTTTAAATGAAGCATATATTTATTTTTTTTGGACCTGTCAGCAATATGGGCTGGTGCATTTTATGAATAAGCAATATAACATTCGGCTGAGTTACATTTCGGAGCGTAGAGCTACACTGTTTTGCATGCCACCGTTATTAGACGGAAATGTAAACATAATTTAACTCATAATAACATTAATTAGAGCATGGGCTGTGTACAAAACAAACATCCTTTCAGCCGGAATGCATACACCTCGGGCTTTGGAGTTGATGAAGCGATGTTATTATAAAAAGTAGAACAATATTCGAAGTTTAAATTATCCGACACTGCAGATTCACATTTTGGTGCTTCGGGAATAGCAACAAAGTTAGCAAAGATAGGGATTTAATTATCTACTAGGCTGACACAGTTCAATTCGGTCCCTGTAGAATGCATCAGCTGTCCAATAAATCGTTGACAATTAACGTAATTTATCGGCAGATTGACGTTGGCTAGTGGTTCAACTCCATTGAGATGCAACGCTGTTTGGCAATATTTAGATATCTGCTAATTGATCTCACTGATTGGTTCTTATTATAAACTATATTTTATTTGTGGGGTTTATTTTAATGCATGGTAGTTATATATTAAGACTTTTATGGTCGCAAATTATTCAACTTTGTACATATAAAATTATGAAATATATGTACCTATATGAAGTAGTTAGTACGAACATCTCTTCAAGGTATAATTAGATAAAATGGCGTCTAAACATATTAGAATTCTACAACAGCTTTTATAAACTTTTGTCTTATGGTCTGATGATAATCAAGATGGCATAGATCGACAATGTATCGATATTAACTTGTCGACACGAACAATTTAGATTATTCAAATATAATATTAAGATTATAATTGCAAATATAAGTACTTAAATTCAAATGAATTAGGTAGTGAACACGCCTACACAGCCGGCACTGCAGACAACATGACATGTAATTATCTATTTCGATCAATTTCAGCATTAATCGATGACGTAACAAAGAGTAGTCAAATATAATCAAATACTATTACGTAGAAATGGTCATCCACAAACAAAATTGTGGGTACGCTTAGTACCTTTAAGTTCCCTACAACAAAGCTCTAGTCGAGGTAGAGCGAGTTTGTCTATTCAAAAATGGAACAGAAATAAAATAATTCAGAACATGCAGTAAGCCCCAAAAAGAGCTCGGGTGACTTTCAAACGGCTGCACCAATTTCAATCATGTTTATATCATGCCAGCCTTCAAACAAAGAAACCGCAACAAAATTGACCCATTTGTTTAAGAACTATCATGCCCCAAACAGACACAAGTCTAAGTAACACCCTATATTTGGTGTCGGTGGTTCATAACTGTTATTCATGATTATGTACATACATAATCGTTTTGTTGCAATTCAGTTTTAAAGTTTTTTAAAGTACCCTCTGCAGGCAAAGTCACGAATATCGAATATACCCTGTAAACAAACCTCAGTACTTTGTTAATTAGCAAATAAATAACACATTAGACATTTTAGCACACTTTAACCACCCTACGCCACGAAAACTCCCAGTCGTTAAATTTTAATATGAAAATGTGTTGAAATAAATCTGGGTCAAAGAGTAAGATAAAATCGTCGATACTTTGAGATACAGTATCGTGTTGCCATTATCACGATAACGGTATAAGTAGAGAAAGTAGGTTAATAGCTGCTTTTATGCACAATATAAGTGTTAACACGCGTACTTATGGGGAAAATGCAGATTACCTTTTTTATGTTCTACTGACATACCGGCATTATTAATAACAGCTATGTGTATGGGTCTTTTATAGTTTGCGGGATATTTTATTGCTATTAATAACTGACTGTGGCATAACGAACCTCTCTTATCCTTGTCGATCAGATTCGCTTATTTAAAAACCTTACGTCATTGGTGACCAATTTATGCACATGTTTTATTAACATTGATTAATATATCAGGCATGTTGAAATAGAACCAGCTTTTCAGTCCTACTCCTTTTCAGGCTAATGATCTGCACTCCTAATCTACGCCGTATTTCCTTTAAGCATTAATTATATTGTTTACCCTGTCATATCTACAATGTATACTGTATACACATATCGCTTTCGCGTATTGTAGGGGAGGAATGACAACATTGAAATTCTAATATAGAGTAGGGTCTCAGCTGTCTCTATTTGTGACTGTCATGTTATTGTTAACATTACTATTTTGCCTTAAACAAACACAATCCATTGTTTTAGTGTCAAAGTTGTCAATTTAAACCTGGTTTAATGCTTAGTCCGTATTTTTACCCGACTGTCAGGACGGGTATTGTTTTTCGCGCGTATCGTATGTTTGTAAATTTCTTTATTCCCACGAATCTTCCAAACGGCTGGATGAATTTCGACAATTAGGGTATCGTTCGATTCGTCTAGAAAACCCAATTGTTCTTAGATTAGGTTTTAAGAATAAAAAGACTTAAACGGCGGGCTTTTGACGCCAAATTGTAATAAGTTCAATTTTTTTTTTAACCAAACCTATCGATTAGAGTATCAAAATAAAGGGAATAAAATGGAGATTACAAATATATACATATGTTATGTATTTAAATTTAATCAGGTATAATAATATTACAATAATTTTACGGTCTTTTTAGTGCGTTGCTCTCTGTTGATTTTTTGCAGTCGGGTTATTAAATTTTTTTAAATTATATTTACTTGTGTATTATGGGGGTATAACTTTACAGATACAAAACATTTGCGAAAGACTCAAACATTTTTACTAAAATACAGTTGTTCTAATCGCGGCTTTCCTTTTCACCAATCCTCTTACACTATCTGAGTTCCACAATTAAATTTAAATTACTCAGAACATTTTATGAGATTAAGCATCGTGTACACCACACAACCGAACAACCCACTTAGGTAAGTTCACGTAGGAGCAAAATGCAACACGACCGTATCCAAAGAAGCTTAGCGTCACCTGGAGCGCTCGCACTCACCGCATCTACAGACAACACTTTAAGCTGATTATGACGGATATGTCGCAGTTTCTAAACCCATATATAAACATTCGTATGCCACATTTACTCGCACAACATTAAATTACATTAAAAATAATAACAGCGCATTAGAGTCCCACTGCTAGGCAAGAATCACCTCAGCTCTATATAGAGAACTGAGAGAATTTAGGTCGAAATCAACACACGTTGACCAGGTTTTCTAGGGTATGTGGGGTTCCTCACAATATTCACCTTAACCATTAGCAGATTATAAGTCACATAACTAGTACATACATAAAAAGTTCACAAGGTCAAAATGTATCTTGGTACTCCTGGACGGTAAGAATACATAATGTCACTACCCCATCTCAACCCGTGGGTGTCGTAAAGGCGAAAGGGAGTACATGCAGACAAGAGCACTGCAAGAAAAGGCAAATTCGGAACAAATCCTATACCAATCTGTCTGGCCAGCGTGGTATAGTAGGCTAAATTCTCTCCACATTCATTGGAGGAGACCCGTGCCCAGCAGTGGTCAAAAATGTCAAAAAGATAGAGTAGCATGTAATCGTTCAAAGAAAATTTTCTATCCATTACAATAAGTATTATTTTCCTTTGCACCCAATTTTCTTCTATGTATTGTATAACTACATTCTACGCACATATTGCAAATATTATAGGGATACCAATTTGTATGCAATAGTGGCAAGAGGTTCATCTAGTCTTGTTTGTAAACTGTATTGCCCAGCAGTAGACCCGTCCTAACAAGTTAATTTAAACTTCTAACGCTTATCCGCCTTAGGTTGATGGTGCTTAATAATATTATTGTAAACAAAATTTAAATTCGTTACGTAGTTCTACGATTTACTGTAAGGATTGAGAAGAAATTACGTTTTATACACAATTTTCAATTCTCGGAATATCTCTCTAAGATCAAAGCAGCAGTGGTGTTAGTTAAGTAAACATTAGTCTAGATCGGAAACTTTTGACTAAAATTATTACTTATTTGTGTAAATAGGGCTAAAGAGATGATGAATTCAATATACACCATATTGAATTTAACACATTTTCAAAATTCTTAATGATTTTTGGGTTTGTTGGCCATGGTACTACCAGTTATAAATTTTATAAAACTTTTCTTCCTGTAGTACCTACTACAGAGCAGTCCAGTAGTCCGATGGACTATATATATCAATTTTCTATTATCATATTAAATAAATTATTAATAATTCACATCAAACGGCAAAGTAAGAACTTCTTATTTAATAAGTTATCCAATAGGTTTCACGAAATTCTCATTCATTAAATATAAATATATATATCATATATAGTTATATAAATACTAATGAATGAACATCAATAGTTATACCAGCCGCAATAAATATAAGCACATCTAAGCAAGTCCTTTCTAGTAAAACATGAACACCTACACACCAAATATTTTCTCCAAAAAATATGAATACCTTCAGTACGAGCAATAAATATGAAACGATATCTGAATACAAAATAATGGCTCGGCCATAACATCACGACCTGTCGAGTAATTGAAAAGGAAACCGTATGATACTCATACTTATAAAAAATCTTCTTTGAAAGAAAGGTGCGTCAAAACTGGTTCGTCCTTCCCATAATATCGTATGCCTGTGATACGGGGACTTAATAATAAATTCCTTTGTGCAAAAGGAACAAAAAATTAAAATTCTTTTCGTGTCCCAGGGCCTTCTCCGGCGCAGTTTTGTCATTTTGTTTGGAGGGATCTTGCGTGACATACGCAAATCCCTCTGCTGAATATATGTATATAAAATAAACTACTAAGAATATCTAAGTGAGCAATATCAGACACGTTTTCTCATAAATCTTACCATATACGTTGCATGAAAGTTGAGATATGACAATTTTTCATAAACAGTGATAAAGCAGAAATTAAAAAATGTTTTGAAGAGTTAGGGCAACTCTCTTTGACTGGCCTGTTGCTGTATGGGTTAGTAACCCTGACTACTAAGCCAAAGTTCGTGAGTTCGATTCCCAACCAGGACAAATCTTTGATGATGAGCATGAATGTTTGTTCTGTAGCTGGGTGTAATTTATCTATGACATATTTGTATTTAAAAAAAATATTTTAGTAGTATATAAGTTGTTTAGTAGGTAAGACAATATAATTGCTTTATTTGGGACTAGATGGCGCTGTGTGAAATATTATTATTATATTATTAAACTCTAGCCTACCGAAAGCCTTAGTTACTTATGTGAGGGAAGAAGAAGTAAACAGGCAACTGGAGCTTAAATAAAAGCCATTCAACTAATTATTAAAATACAACCTTTAATATCAATTTACAATTTTTTTGAGCCCAATAAAAATAATGTATTTGTAATTTTTAGCACACGTAATTAATTTATATATATATAGACTAATGTTCTACAACCGGCACTAGACCTTAGATGCTGCAATGCATTCTTGACAGATATCACAATATATTCCAATCAGAAGACTTATTCTGGCGTTATACTGAGCATATCTCTATAGAGATACTATTACAGACAGAATATCTGAATGTCTATTTAAAAAATAATATATTCTTTGAGAAAACATGTCAAATTCGAGATAATTTTTATAGAGATGATATCTTCGTCCGTGTAATGACGGATTAAGAATACATATTGTAATTACCCCATTTCCATTCGTGGGTGTCGTAAAAGGCGACTAATGGAGAAACCTAAACATATAAAAGCACTGCTAGTAAAGGAAAATTCGAAACAAAACAACAATTTTCTCCAAAATCTTTGGAGGATACCCGTGCCCAGCTGTGGGATATTTCCGGGTTCTTCTTTTTGGTCTTGCCGTTGTATGTCCCACTCCTAGGCTCGGGTCTCCTCTCCTTTATCTAGAGAGCTGAGAGAGTTCTTAGGCAATAATCCACACAAGCTAACCTAGTGCAGGTTGCCGGATCAGACATACACTTAGAATTTTTTCTAGAGTGTGTGGATTTCCTCACAATGTTTTTCCTTCACTCTTAGCAGATGGTAAGTCACTATAAATTCCACAAAGTGAAATCCACATTGGTACTACCGGTTGGAATCAAACTAGGACCGCATCATTTGCATTCCGGTCACTTAACCATTCGGGCACCATCGCTCAACGATGAAATGTCTATTGTGCGAGAATAAGCCTTCAGCAAGGTCTTCGTGATATCATTAACTTTGAACAACGAATGTGGAACATTTGTCTCCAACAATATTATCGTAATTTCATATTCACAATATTCATAATAGGTACATGATTTCCAATGTATATAACAGTAAAAAGGAAACTATAAAAAATATAAAACTAGATAGTAGAGTTTCTAAAATTATTGCCTGAAATAAGAAATATGTATTATTAATAACAAACCTACCACTACTCTTCGAAATAATAATATTTAACATGTTGCGATAGAGGGTCGAAGTACTCATCATGTGGGAGGTCCAAAGCAGACAAAACAGATTTGAAGTAATGTCTGGTGAAGGTGAGGGTGTCTTGAGGGCGCAGCAGCAAGATAGCTTCCAGGTAGTCCCGTACTACATTCGTGAGGGATCCACTCTCGGTCAAGTAACGTCCTGCCTCCGATGATCTGACAGACTGGCGAAGAACATTAATTTATGAGTATTAGGGATTATCTATACAATACAAATAAAGTGTCTTTTGGTAAATTTAATATCAAAATAACACCTCTTTCATCATCATCACATCAGCCCAACGACGTCCACTGCTGAACATAGGCCTCAACTAATTTACACACATTATTATTTATTTACACCTCTTTAGTAAAGACAAAATGTATGACACACCGCTGGCTACCCCTTTGGGGGAAAAAGTGCGATACTATGGGTTATTATGTTTAAGTTGTTATATGATTAATTATTATCATAAACCTTTTCCTCTAGATAAAAAGCTGATTTAAAACCTGACTACTAACTGAAACATCGTATTAATTTTTGGGTTCCGTAACTCAAAAGGAAAAACGAAACCCTTATAGTAAAATGTGTTATGTTTAAGTTATGTTTTTGAAGAGCGGATTTACTTATGATAGGCAAAATTAAAACCCTAAACAGACTCCAAGATAAAAGAAATAAAACACTTACTGCCGCACTCAGAGATGTCAATTAGCAATAATCTGTCATTAACACAATTTTTCATTGAATAATCGTCTTTAGGCGTAACGACTTAAGTGTTACACGTTTTTACTAAATAAACTTTAAAGTTAAGTAACGTCTCTGAGTACGGCAGTTAGAAATATTTAACTGCCGCTGCGATGAACTTCTCAATCAACTCTCATAATAAACTTAATCGTGAAGAGACAACATGTTTAAAGCCCGTGCAAAAGGATTACAGTAAACATCCAACTGTTCCGTACGCTTCACTGCGCTGAAATCCGAGAGTTCTCGTCAAAACAAAAAGTTTGTCTTTTCTCCGAGTGCGGCTTCTATTCATGCTATCCTCAGTGTCCGTGCTATAATATTGTAAGCGCTGAACGAGTTTTGAACAATTTTGTCTGCAGTCTTTAAGTTCAATATGAAAAAGTGAACGTATGTATATCTTCTTATCATATTATGGGCTAAGACCCTAGTGTTGGAATTTGCAAGTCACCTAGAAGGTTTCCATCTAGACTTAACGACTACCACATTAAGTGATAACCGGGACCAACGGATTTACGTGCCTTTCAAAAATGAACGAAAACCAAGTAAATATTGTATTAGGTTCGTTTTTTTTTTTTTTTAAAGACAACGCCCGCACTAGGGAACAATCCCTGTGTCGCGGGGAGCTTAACAAACATGAAACTAACGGACACAAAGTACACCCAGACTAGAAACAAATATCTATAATTCACACAAATATTTGTCTCGTGTGGGAATCGAACCCACGTCACCCAGCACGGCGATGTAGTGGCGAGGCGACCACTTTAACCACTGCGCCACGGTGACAGTCTGTTGTCTGTAGTATTCATGTTAAGGTGCATTCCCACTCAACTAAGAAAATGTCACGTCATTACATATTGCACTTACCTTAAAGTCCAAGTAATCGGATAGCAATTGTAGATCTTCGCGCCACCTCGATCGTAGAGGAGCATGCTCTTCAATCTTATCTTCATGGGGGTTAATTTTTAGCAGCGGGTTCAAATGTAGTATATAGCAGTTATCTGCCCACTCATGACTGATGATGTAACCTTAAAAAAAGTAGAATATAAGGGGGTCATCCATTAATCACGTGAAGCTCGAAAGGGGGGAGGAGGTTCGGAAAAAATCACGAAATGTCACTAGGGGGAGGGAAGGTGTAGTAAGATATCACGTTTGAACGCGAGATTTGTAAATCCAATAACGTCTGTCTGGACATTTTTTCACATGGTTCATTTTCCAGCATTTAAGAGGGGACGCGGTCTGCGAAAATTTTTCGAAGTAAGTAGCTATTGCCGTCGCGTTGTGCCCCAACAACTTAGATTGAAATCGAAGAAGATTTTTGTCGTTCTTGTCTGCTGTCCGCTACTCGTTTTCCAAAACAAACAATGGTCTCTCATTGTTTGTACACGAGTAGCGGTCTGATACTTCTGAACATTGGAGGTCTAAAATAATGGTTTCGTGAAGGGCTTCTAAGGAATACTAATTACCTCTAAGAGTGAGCACAGTCAACGATTGATGGATATATCCAGAAGGCTCAATAATGTGTCTCTCCACTTTCACCACAAACAGTGGAGTTTCATTCACGATGGCTTGACTTACACCGTGACATACCTGAAATAAAAATGCATTAATTTTCAGTTTTTTTTTTACGTATGCTGGCCATTTTTTTCTATGGACAGAGTCATCCGTGCCGTGTAGTGTCGGATTAAGAATATGTCTCCACACCATCTCTACGCGTGGATGTCGTAAAAGGCGAATAAGGTAACCTTATGCAGACAAGAGCACTGCAAGAAAAGGAAAATTCGAAACAAACCCTATACCAACCCGTCTGACCAACGTGGTATAGTAGGCTAAATTACCTTCTTTGAAGGAGACCCGCGCCCAGGGTTATCATCATATCAAACTATAAATGTCCCACTGTCCAGTGCGCACTGGAAAGTGGGACATTTATAGTTTGAAATGATGATAATGACTACAGAGTCATTATGCCTGCATTAAACAGAAAATCTATATTTTTTCTTCTACCGCCTGCGCTAAAGTTCGCGTAGTATATCGAATAAATGTACCTATATCATCCCCGAGCCCTCTAACTATTACCAAACAAAAAATACGTTGACAAAGGATCAACTCAGGCTCCCCCGCAACTGAAACGACAAACAAACTATACTTCGCATTTTTCTATTAAGTGTATTTATGTTAATAAATATTCGTATAACATAAACAATTATGTATACCTCGAAATGAAAACACTGTTTACCTCTTTTCTTTAAATACCTCTGAAGTCAATTTACTTATGACAGAAACAACACTACTGACGTAATGTCATTACTTGCTACGTTACTATAGGCTTCGATGCTAAATATTAAGTGATCCCTCTGCTGGGCAATTCTTCCCCCATAAGTTTCAAACTGAACGTCAGCCAATGTGGACTAGTTTTTACAGTATAATACATCGAATAATATAAACTATTGTGGCTTATTGTACTATTGTCAAACATTAAACAACGTTAATACAATGAAATTAATATCACTAAATTCAAACGATCTCATTATTCATCAGATCAAACTGGTAATAGATTTTCCAGTTAATACATAGGTAGATAAATCGTTTAACAAGAAACATTAATTAGTCAATGTAAACTTCATAAGCGACACAGTTTCCACAGTTCGTGAATTCGTAAAGCCACTCAATTGGTGCAGTTATTTTATAAGTTTGCACATTCGCTCGTTATCAACAAAAGTCAAAAGTAAACGTGAATTTAATTTTAAATTTGGTGTTAAAATGGGTTCATTGTTAAAAGTATAAATCAAAATATAGATTGATGGTGATGATTAGATTATATCTGATAATGTCATACTATAACAAGCATTTTTCTACCGGTTTGCTATACCAACATATCAGCCAGGCTAAAAATAAGAATGTTTAATATATACCTATACATATAAATAGATATGTCTCAAAACAACAGAATAAGCTATGCATTCATAAAAAGAAAAACTTTTACTGACATTAATAAGCACTTCGTGATATTTAAAGTATGAATTTATAATACTAACATAAACACTTTCACAGATAACTCCATTCATCATTACTGTAGCGGTTTTGATATTTCCTCTATACCGACTGAGCCCGAAATAGCGCATGAGTACAATATTAGCACCTTCTAGGAGAAAATCATGAGCCGTTTCGAACGTATGATAGAATCTTTTCACAACATCTCGCTCCCCACAGATTGAGGTCACTTTATTATAATAACCGCTCGCACAAATTGCCATGTAACTCCGTTTCTCTTTACTTTTGTTTTTCTTCGTTATGTGCCTGAAAATATTGAGTATTTTTTTAGATTAATATTAAAAATAATATTTATTATATATTTACTGCCGCACCCAGAGACGTCCATTAGCAGTAATTTGTGATTAACACATTTTTTACCGACATAGCTCGTAGAATAAGCAAGTTGAAGTGGCAGTGGGCTGGTCATATCTGCAGAAGGACCGATGGACGGTGGAGCAAGCGTGTCCTAGAGTGGAGACCGCGACTCGGCAAGCGTAGAGTAGGACGCCCTCCAGCTAGATGGTCCGACGACCTAAATAAGCTCGCTGGGTCTGACTGGATCCGGAAGGCGGAGGACAGAGTGCTATGGCGCGTGTTAGGACAGGCCTACGTCCAGCAGTGGACTGCAATAGGCTGAAATGATGAATGATGATGACATTTTTTTCATTGAATAGTCGTCTTTACGGTGCGTGTAGACTTAAGCATTACCTACATGTTTTTACTAAATTAAAAATTAAAAAATACTGTAAGCAATTTATTCTCCCAATCGCTTTGTAACAGTGTTGCGAAAATAGAGATTATTATTTAGGTTCAAATGCTATTGTTAATCAAAATGATCTTACTCAGTTCGATTCTCTTCCATGGTATGAAGATTGCAATCCAATATACTGACAAGTTTGGATCCAGTTTTTGCACCTTCTTTTGAAGAGTATGACACAACTTGTACCAGGAATTTATCTTTATCTTCTCCAAGCGATTCGACGCAAATGCTTATTCCTAAACATTTATAACAAATAAAAAAAACACATGATGGTACCCTAGAGAAGGCAAAACAAAAAGAGACAAACCCAAAGAAAAGATGGGATGTCGACATAAGACAGGCAGGCGAGATGTGGAATAAAATGGCTCAAGAAAGACATGAATGGAAAAGGTGCCATGCCATTTATCGAGGAAGGCTATAGCCTATAAGATATATATATATATATATAACATCACGCTACGACAAATAAAAGCTGAGCTGATTGGCCATACAAAAATCCACGGAAGCGAAGCACCGCGCAAACGCTAATAATCTATAAAATTGTCCAATAAAAGGATAATATCAACATACCTCCAACAGCACTACAACAATCTAAAGAGGGCTTCCTAATTTTCTTCTTATATGGCGGAGCTTCTACTCCATGTACTGCACACTCGTCTTCGACAACTTCTTCGTCGTGCAGACCAAGTATCTTAAATTTTTCTTCCTCAGGTTCTTTTGTTTCTATAAGGTGATGTCTATCATACGCGAAATCAAAATATGTATGATGTGGGTCCACCTCATTACACCATCGATAACCATGTTTAGTAGCTCGAATTCTTCTGAGTTTATTATTTTTTTGCTTTGGACAGGTACAGACAATCGCTGACAATTTTGTACCAATTTTGCAGTTGCATACCTTTGGTGCTGAAGCAGGCAAAGCATCACAAAGACATGGATCTATGCAGTCGCAAATAATTCGACATTTACAATTATCTGGATCACCGCAAACGCAGTCTTTAACAGGAAAACATGTACAATCATCAGGAAATTCAGCACCGCACAGGCACTGTGTAGGTAAGTTATTATTGCAACTACAAATCGAATTAACATCCTGTCTACATGGAACAGCTATGCTATCTGTTGATTCACAAATGCATAATCGTTGCAATCCACAAATACATACCACATTGCAAATACAATCTTTTCCTTTTTTACAGAAACATCTTTTTGCCGGTTCGGCTTCCTGACACAGACATGGATCTTTTGGAATCAATTCTTTCTGATAGTCATAAAAGCCACCCCCACCCTCCTCGGCGTCTTGTAGCAATGATGTTACCGAATCATCAGTCATATCCCATGTCGGCTTCTTTTTACAAACACAAATAGGATAAGGCGATTTCTTTGCAGGACAAATGCAAGGCTTATCTATCTTTTCGCAAATACACTCCGGTATAATTTTACCGTGAGGATCACAAATGCATGGTTCAGCTTTATGACACGTACAAACTGGTTTAGGAGGCCCCGGTTGACAAGTACATATTGCCTCTAAATCGCGACAAGTACACTCCATTTTTACTTTTGCTCCACAATAACAAGGCATTTTTGAAAAGCATGTACATTTCCCTGTATTGTCCTTTTCACATATACAGATATCCTTATTTTTTTCAGCAATATTCATTTTTGGCATTCCATCCACCATCACGATACTATTTTTGCTATTTTTTTTTATTGGGGGTAGTCTGCAATCTGGGAAAAAAAAGAACTGAAAATTGTCATATTCTTCCTCTTTTTCTTTAACCTTTGTCTCCTTAGGGACATGTTTCTTAATCTCTTTTGGTTTTGTTACTGTCACTTCTTCCGAAATTTCTGTTGTTGATGATGAACGATTTGTCCAAGTATCTGACTCTTCATTTCCATCATAAATATCACCCTCATAGTGACCGCAACTTATTATTAAAGATTCTCCAAAACAAATTTCTTTTTTCAGTGCGTCATCTGCAAAATATTTTAAGGATTTAATACTAATTATATTTAAGTAGTTATTTATCATAATCTGTGTCGATCTGCTCTGAAAGGGCTGGACAGATTTCGACGAGACTTTCACTGAGGGATAGCTAACGACATAGGGAGTAAATTAGGCTACTTTGATTTTGGAAAAACATAATTGTTGCGTGTAAAAAGCAGAATCCCTATTTCACTTTGGTCACACCACACTGGTAAACGGCTGGACCAATTTGGCTATTTTTTAAATATTCGTTCAAGTCCGAGGACGGTTCTTATGTGAAGAAATACCGGTTAAGAGCGTGTCGGCCCATGGTCAATGTAGGGTTCCGCAAAAGACACTTATTTCTCAAATTTCATCAATATACCGACGGATCCAGGACGGACATGCTGAAACTATAAAGATTCCGTTTTTGCCATTTTGGCTACGGAACCCTAAAAGTTATCATATCAGTCCAACGACGTCCACTGCTGAACATAGGCCTCGAAATCGAATTCTACGCAAGTGAAACCGTGGACAACGTTGTTTATATACTTAGGTAGATATATATTTCATTCATTAAACAGAAGATATATTTCATCCATTAAACGGATCCCATCTGTGAGCTGCTACTATTGTAGAATGTGTTGAGAATTTAAATATATTTTTTAATACTCACTTATTTCAAAAGGAAACTGTTGGGATAAATCTAATAACGATACGTCTGATTTTATCGACATTTCATAATTATTGAGCGTTAATATTTTTATTAATAGCTCTTCATTAATTTCTTATTTTGTGACGTCTTTTTTTATTGATTTTATTTTTTGACAATTAACGACAAAGATGTCATAAAATAAAATTAAACTACTGCATACAAAAGAGGTCTTTTTTCCCTTTTTCTAGTAGTTCACACGGAACAGAAAAAACAAGGTAGCTCAGTGTAGTGGCTCCTCTTCGCCTGATGGAAAGCCAAAGAGAAACCCAGATTACACTGCGAGTTGACAAGATACCGAAGTACCATGTCAGCTGAGAGTGTCATACTGCGGGCGCAAGGTCCTTCTTCTCGCTCCACTTGAAATAACCTATGTTGCAGAAAGAAGGAAAGACATTTGTATTACATTATTTGGCATTAGGTATAATAGGTACCTACTAACATACCAAAGAAGGTTGTAGACAACGAAGAACGCCTATTGACGCATACAGTTTAATATAAATACAAAATAATTACAGAAAGAAACTCTATTCAAACATTATTATTAATTAATGTCTTACTTTGAGAAAAGAAATTTAATTGCGCGCCATCTAGTAACACGTTTATAAATTACTTCCTAACGGCTAGGCTCATACTTTAGCTTGGCCAAAAGGTGAAAAAAATAATGGGGGCGCTGTATTTCATTCGTATAGAAACCCCTCACCCCTCAACAATTCATGTCGGCCCCAAAGAACTTAAGAAGGTGAAAGAAAAGAATAAGAAATTGGTGAAAACTTATAAGAAAAATAACCGCGTAGACTGAGGCAGCCTTACAACCAAACTTATACATGTCGGATCAGCCCAAAAACGAGCAGAGGACTTACATAAGCACCCGCGAGTACTATACCCAAATTTGGGTTGGTTGGATTCGCATTTATTTGGTAATCATTTACTTAATTTGATGCACATTTAATAAATTATCGTTCATGCATCTTATAGTTAAGCTACACATAGGTAAATCTACAATGTACCTACATTAATTATAATCTAGACATATGGGTTTTGGTACACTTTTCTTATTTTGGTATGCGTTTTTTTTTTGTTAACTACAACTTATTTTGGTGAACAAAGTTTTTTTTTTCTTAAAGACCAAAAATGTTACGAACCTTGGTAGGTAACGAAAGTTCACAATACGTGTAACTAAACGTAATAACGTTTCATTTTAGTCATGATAGTAGGTACTTGTTTATTCTTAAAATTGAAATAAGTAAATTTGATACCTAAGGTGATTACTTCGAATATACATACTTGTCACAATAATTATTATTTATAGTTCTTACAATTGTGTTAAAAGTTTTTTTATTTTTTATTAATGTAAAATAACTGTGTTACCAAGATATTTGCTGCGTATCGCAGAGCGAACGAACGACCGACTTGACAGATGATGTGGCCTAACGTCTATCGAATTTTTTAAGAATTATTACTATAGAATAATTACAATGCGAAAATGACTGTGTTTAAACTTATTTTATTTACGTTATTTATATCAGGGTCACACAGCAGACACCCTGATAAAGTTTATTGTGTTGATGAAAAATGTGCAGGTAAGTTTGTGTGCAATACACAAAATGTCAGTTTTCATATGATAACTTTCTAAATAATTTATATTACTTTTTAACCCTTTTAGGACCTATATCTAAAGCGAAGACCTTAATAACTTATAATAGTGGTGATCCCGACCTTATATCTTTTCGTGCAAACAGTGAGGCTTTAGTATATATGAAATCAGCTGGTACGAATTCTGACTTGTGGTTTGTGAAAATCAATGGAAAAAGCGGTTTCGCTAACTCTAGATTTTTAAGAGAATATAAGGTAATAGAAAAAAATGCACAGACTATTATACCTTATGAGACTAAGGCGCCGGTAACAACACTCCAACCTGATAAAGTTCAACAACCTCACGAAGTGTTTGAAGGCACTACGATATACACTACTGAAGCAGCTGTTAGCAACGAACAACAAGATCTTACTACTGAATCCCCAGTAGCCTCTGTCAATGAAGACCTAACACCATCATTAGACAATTCAGATAAAACACTGAATGAAAATATTCAAAATGAAGATGA
Source organism: Laspeyria flexula (assembly GCA_905147015.1). Lineage (NCBI taxonomy): Eukaryota > Metazoa > Arthropoda > Insecta > Lepidoptera > Erebidae > Laspeyria > Laspeyria flexula. The sequence goes on along the minus strand of LR989956.1, from coordinate 9,184,955 downwards.
TAATGTTGCTCAAAAAGGAAGTCCAAATCTGGAGTCTCCTTCTGAGGAAGTTATAAATGTAGATGTTAGCCCAACTACAGAAGTTCCTGAACAAACAGAGGCAATAATCACTGATATTAATAAGAATGAAAGTGTTGAACCTCCCATAGAAACTATACCATCTTCAACTGAAGACATTGATATTGATAAAGAATATGAGCAACAAGCAGACCAGCAGCTTCCCAAGGAGTTACCAATAGAGACATCTGCACAACAGTTTGTATCAAGAAGTAGTGAGACATTTAACACTGACCCTCTACTAGAAGTGCCTGATAACAAAGAATTTAACAGTTTAACTGATTCTGAACAGACTGACAAAGAACAAAATAGCTCTGCAACTAATAATAATGTAGAGAATGTGCAATTAGATCAAGATTTATCAAATGAACTAAACACACCAAATGGTGAAATTAACCCTGTTAACACACCTGTAGATGATCAAACTCAACCAAGTGTCTCGGACAACTTGGCAGATACAGTACAAGTAGAAGACCCAGTTAGCACTGATCCTGTTAATACTAATGATGTACAAACTAATGATGTTATAGAACAAGAATCAACATCAACTGGCCTTCATGATCCACAACTTGAGGCAATCAGCCCTGTATCTGAAACAGCACCTGTACAACCAGAAATTCCTCCTGTTTTAGAACCAATTCAACCAGAAATTCCTGCATTTCTGGAACCAATACCGTCAGTCCCTCCTACAAGAGAACCAATTCCATCAGTCCCTTCTTTATTAGAGCCAATACCAGCAGTCCCTCCTGTATTAGACACAATACCACCAGCGCCCCCAATATACGATACACTACTGCCAGTAACTACAGAAACAATTCCTGCCTTCTATCCTCCAATTTCTGTCACACCTACTCCAGAAACAATTCCACCAATTTTGAATAATATAGAACAACCACTACCAGAAGTTCCTTCTGAGACATATACTACTACACCTTCTCCTTATTATACTACTGAGGAGACAACATATCCAGAAACCATTCCGGATTCTACACCAACACCAGAACAAGATACACCACAAGGAAATACAGAGACATCATTTGAACATAAACAAGAGGAACTTAGCACAACAGAGGTTCCCGTTAGTGAGGAAAATAAAGATAATTTCTTCTCTAATATATATTCTTCAGTAGCAGATATGCTACCTTCATCCACAGAAGCGCCTCCTATTTATAAAACTGAAGAACATTTGACATCTAAGAATGAGAAGGCTGAAGAAAATGAAGGCTTCTCTTACATGAAGTATTTTATGTCTATGTATTATTCAGTTATGGGAACTAGTGAAGAATCGAAGGCCCTGTTTGCTGCTGTTGGTAAGTCCTTATTACATTATGAAATGGTACGGCCCCACTGCCATTTGAAATTTTAAAATAATTACACATTAATCATTGATTGGCTCAACAAAGATGAATGTTTTACAATGTTTTTACAATTTGTAATATTTGGTACAGTTTATAGCAAAATAGCAGTGTTGGGTACATTTTAATTGCAATTTACAATTAATGTATATTTACACATAACTTAAAAACATACACAGCTAACCTATTAAAAGAAAAAAGAACCAAATACTCTATTTATAGGAAATTCCTATAAATAGAATATCTGATTAAGATCAGATTCCTGAGGAAACATACCCAAAAGGCTAGCCACATTACCGCATTGGATAGCAAGGCTAATGCGTTGCCCCAGGTAGAGACCAGCCCTTGGATCATGTGATACCTCACATGATGTCTACAATTAATTGCATGTTAATTGCAATCAAACAACTAACAATTAATTAATTTGAACTGCAGAGAATTAAAAATAATAATAAAATTTATGTAATTTTCCACAATTACAATGAATGAATTGTTAGTTATTTAGTGACATTTAACATGTATATAATCGTAATATAGCAGCTGTGTGGCAATTTCATATAATTTGTAGAGTTTATACCATAACTGACAAACCAGTCTAATTGTGTCTGACACATGCTGATAATTTGGAAAACCACAGTTGAGATTATAAAAAAGTCTGGTATTATCAGCTCTATGAACATTGAAGTCTAGTGTACTCACTAGCATAAATAAATAAAAATAACTTTTAATATATATCTTAATAATAATAATAATAATATATAGTTTATTTCTCCTCACAAAAAGACTTACATAATAAAACAATTTTACTAAGATAATTCTTGTGGTTAATGTTAATGTTAGTACTCTATCTGTCTTGCCCTTAGCATAACACAGAAATTTAATTATCTTTCTTAAGAGTCATCTAACGCTCCTCTACCACAATCTAATCAAAATAATAGTGTAATAATTGTAGTTTTATAACTTAATAATGCCATTAATAATCAATATGACTTTCTAATTAATTGTTTCGAATATAATATAATGTTATCTATAATTCAAGTGATAAGAATCTGATTAGCTTATCTGTGTCATTGCAACTAAAGTTATTGATTACTGATGTAATTTCACTTGAAGAATGCAAACATTCCAGCGTCTATAGTGGTCTACAAAAGTTAATGTGAAGACCATCTTTCTGTTGTGTAACTTGCCTATGTTATCCTATTACTGACAAAAGGTCTCTTCCCCCATGACTTCGATACTCTTCATTTCAAAGCCAAAGCATTGAAGATGTTATAAACAGGTTTATGTCACATATTATATTTTAATTGAATTTGGAATTGTAAATACCTTATCTATCAAAGATAATAACGTGTCATAGACTAGTTTATAAAATTTCAATAATTGTAGTCGAGAAAGTTTAACTGTTTATATAGCCAATGTGGCCCAGTGGGTAGTATGTATGTACCAAATAATAATAAAAAAGTTAGGTACCTTCTTTTCTGTTCTTACCTGCATTTAAAAACCTATTAAAAACCTATTTGACTGGCCTGTTGGTCTAGTGGTTAGTGACCCTGACTGCTAAGCTGGAGGTCGTGGGTTCGATACCCACCCAGGACAAATCTTTGTGTGATGAGCATAAAGGTTTGTTCTGTGTCTGGGTGTAATTTATCTATAATATGTATGTATTTACAAAAAAAAAAAAATTAAGTAGTATATCAGTTGTTTAGTACCCATAACACAAGCAAATATAATTGCTTACTTTGGGACTAGATGGCGCTGTGTGAATGTGGTAGAATATTAAAAAAAAAATAAACATTTATTAACTCATCAAAATATGTCATGAGAGACTAATTATTATCAGAACTGGTGCTCCTAAAAGAAAGAAAGAAAAACTTTTTATTTGCTTACATAAATAACTTAAAACTAATACATTTACCAAAACTTATAGCAAATAAGATCCCTGCGTCAGCTCTAATGTTGTGTCTAGACCACAACGCTGGTATTCTTGCAGGTCCTTAATAAATACCTACTTGAGGTGAAAAGTTGTATAATCCACACATTACAATACTCTGCATCCGATAAGGATTGCTATCTATAGTATCAAAGATTTTACCTGATACTCACCAGATTCTTAAGCAATGTTTCAATGGTCTTTATCTTATCAATATCAACACGACTACTTACAGGTAAAAGTTACAGAAAAGATTACAAATGGTAGAATATTCTATGAATTTATGGAGGATTTTTTTTCTAAGACATTTCTGTTTCTATTGCTACTGTTGTTACAGAGTGGTCTCCAGATTGGATTCCATTTTGGACAAAAGAGAGCTTCTCTTTTACACTCCTGGCGTAGCATTGCTTGTGTCTATGATAGGAGTTACAGCTTCTAGCTGATATGCCACTATTAATAATAATAATAATATTCTACCACATTCACACAGCGCCATCTAGTCCCAAAGTAAGCAATTATATTTGCTTGTGTTATGGGTACTAAACAACTGATATACTACTTAATTTTTTTTTTTTTTGTAAATACATACATATTATAGATAAATTACATCCAGACACAGAACAAACCTTTATGCTCATCACACAAAGATTTGTCCTGGGTGGGGATTGAACCCACGACCTCCGGCTTAGCAGTCAGGGTCACTAACCACTAGACCAACAGGCCAGTCATATTAATATATTAAAAATTAAAAACAATTTTACAATTACAGCTTTGTAATTTCTGTTACTGTTAAGACTGTTACTTAAATAAGAACAGTAGTTTATCTTAGGCCAGTTAACGAGTTAATAGCTTGCACTTACATTGACTAAGGGTTGTCACTTTTATTTTAGTTAAATATTATTAGCAATGAGCAGTACTAGGTTTTCATTTATATAATATACTTAATGAAATATTTTACCAATTTATAAATATGGTATAAATAAAAGGCCTTTACTGGATGCGGGCGGCACAAAATCGCTTGCTGTGGTGGAAATTAGTTGAGGTCTATATTCAACAATGGACGTCGTTGGGCTGATATGATGATGATGATGAAAAGGCCTTTTCAATATTTACATTAAGAAATTACATTTATTAGCGTTATTGTAGCAACCAAAGACACTAATATATTTTGCCTCTGTTTGTAGACTGATCTACAACTATTGCAATGTTATAGAAGCAAACATCATTTATTCATCACGTTTATAAAGATACTCATAACAATGCATGATCTGGTACTTATATTTATAAACAAAATTATTTTTTACAGGTGAGACATGCTACACAGATGAATACTGCGACGGTACATCCAATGATGGTAGCAATCGACTTCTGACTTTCTTGCTGACAACAGCTAGCTCTGTTCTACTCTTTACATTAGGATACTACTACATAGATAATAGAAGACAGGATGGACGACTTATTGGGCAAATCAATTCATTGCAACGGGACTTGCTTTTTACTACTAAGGTATATTTTTTTAACCACAACCCTAATATAATTATATTAATATTAATTTTATTTTTTTATTTTATTAATTTTATTAAAATAAAACTTATAACTGATAATAGACAATAGATAATAATAGTTATAATCATTTATTTTCTTAACACAATATTTCTCAAGTATAATTATAATTATCATTGTAGGAGAAAATGGAATTTAAACTCGCACAATTCAAGAGTCCGTCAAAGCATATTCACATCATAGTCCACAGTGACATATTTTATCTTGCTTTTGATCGCGATTTCTTGAATGCTTGTTACACTTAGATGATATATAACCAAAAATTAATTAATAAAACTCGCTGCTAAGTCCACCAATACCTACAATTATTAGCATTCTGCATAAAACTAAAAAAAACAATTCTACATAAAATTAAAACTTCAGAGATGCAGTGAATGTTGTATGTAATATCAGTTATCAACCCATGAAATGGAAGAATAATACCAAAACTAATCAAAGAGATTGTTTTTGACATGCTCGGAATCATTTGTATAAACAAGAATTCAGAAAATGTGCGAATTAATAGTAGTATTGATTGAACAGTTTTGCATATTGTATTCTGAATCAGAACACCATATGATACATCAGAACTTCTGATGTTGTAATAAATTACACATATCACTTTTCTTGTGCTGATTGAATTGTGAATTTGTGTACAAATTTGCTTTCATTATACTGATGGCTATGGATTAATTAACGTAAACCACCAAAGTTTCCATTCAAATGAAAAGACATTATTAATAAATCACGTTTTCAATGTTGTATGTATTTAAAAATTAAACAAAGTTCTATTATTTAACTATCTCAATATAAGCACAGTATCGATGTTATAATTCTTATATTACAGGAGTGTGAAATCCTCAAAGAAGAACTCTCAACAACTAAGAACAAGTTAGCTGGTATTGAGGACAGCTCATTTGGCATGGATGACATGGTACAGTCATTGAAAGAGGAGATCAATGAGCTTAAAGCTACTAACGACAGACTGAGAAATTCCTTAGATGATAATGAGAAACTGCTCAGAGTATCAGAGAATACTGCTGGAGAGTTACAAAATACTCTGAGTGAACTGGAGAATACTCTTAGTGAGCTCTTGGCTGAGAGAGCTAATTCTGAAGAGCAGATAGTTGAGTTAAATGGTAAGTTAATAGCTTAATGTTTTTAATCATAGCTCATCTACTAGCCAATCTATTGACCACCCTTGCTGCTATAATCATCAAATGAACATAAAACTTGATGCATTATTAAGTGTTAATTTCTAATTGTCGATTAGTCATCGACAATGTTATTTTTTTTTCTTTTGCATATTAAATAAACACTTAAATAATAATAAGTGATGTAGTACTGGACTTCACAGATATATTATGTTCCAAGTTTTACCTATGTTAGATAATAAGAAATTTATTGCTGGAATTGTCTTTAAACCGTCACCAAAATTATTGTTACTAATTTAAATATGGGTAAAGGGCACTCACACAAGGACTGCGTCGGTGGCGCAGTGGGAAGTGTATACGACTGCTGTGCAAGAGGCCCGGGTTCGATTCCCGGGTCGGGTGAAAATGGTATTAGGCTTTTCTATCATGAAATTCCAGTATTAAGATTTTCCCGGAGTTTGGTAAAGAAATGTTCCCGGTTGATGACAATAGGCTCGCCCCCTATTTCATGGGACCAAACATAGCTGGCAAAATGTGGGTGTGAACACCTCTGCCTACCCTTTCGGAGAAAAAGGCGTGATGCTATGTTATGTTTATGTTTTTAAAGGACAGATTGAACAAAAAATAATTAATTTGTTTAAATATTTTTTTTATTATTATATAGGGAATGAGGTTGTACGAAACAACTTATCAAACAACAAATATGCATAACGATTGATCGGATAAAGGCAACTTAAACAATAACAATGTGTACGCAATGTAGTTCTTATTTGAAGGTCTATGAACGCATTTAATAACCCTTAATGGTAATCATGTTTTCGTAAAAATAACTTTGAATAAAATTTTAATTGTTTATTTAACTAGAAGGCGCGCGGGACTTCGCTGCCGTCGTTCTTTATTTGGCCACTGTTCAACTCCTATTGGTTGTAGCGTGATGTCATATAGCCTATAACCTTTGCCGATAAATGAGCTATTCAACACTAAAAAATCTTCCTGAGATCCTATCGTTCAACCAAACAAACTAATAAACTATAGATTGACGCACTAACAATTTTATTTTATTTATCTATTATTTTATGATACTAATATTTTATAGAGAAAAGATTTATTTATTTGCAATGTATAGGCTCCGAAACTACTGAGCCAAAAGAATTCCAATTTATCAACCATACTCTAAATAATATTTCTTATATTCAGGTAAAATTCAAGCATTCGAAGAGGAATTAATCTCAGTCAGCCGCGATAGAGATAATTTCCAATTGAAATACGTATCCGCCGAAAGTGCTTTAGAAGAATTCAAAAAACAGAAAAAGCAATTGGAAGACGTGAACCAGCAATTGACAGAGGCTAAAAACACGTTAGAGTTACAGAAACATGAAATTGTTGCACTTAAAGTAAGTTTTACATCGTCAGCATCATCATTACAACCCATAAACGTCCACTGCTGGGCATGAGTCTCCTCCAAAGGAATTTAGCTTACTACACGTTGGCCAGACGGGTTGGTTTAGTGTTGTTTCGAATTTTCCTTTTTTCGCAGAGCTCTTGTCTGCATAAGGTTACTCCCTTAGTCACCTTTTACGACACTCACGGGTTGAAATCGGGTAGTGATATCACGGTTCTTAATCCAACCCAGCAGTTCAACGCAATTGCCAATTTTATTGCCAACCGTTTATGAGTTGAAATGATGATGATATAGGTTTATTAAGAAACCACGCGGGTGCAGCCTATGTTATATTATTCACACAAAAACGTGTTTTTTCAGGATGCAATCAAAGAAATAAAGAATGGAATGCCATCTAATGTTGACGTATCGTCGCTTATCGACCATACTGAAATTAAAGCTAAACTGTCCAAGGCCTTGGAAGAAAAGAAATCATTAGAAACTAAGTATGAGGTAAGTGTTTTTTAATTACCTACTAGTTTCGTGCATTTAAAATAAATGTTATGAAATGAAATCCCGTTATTCATCTAGGTTACAAAGTAACTCTTATGAAAGTCACAAGTTAAGAATGTAACAGGTTATCCGAAAACAGTGTGAGTAAATTTGCCTACGACCGATAAACCAATCATAGGCTGGCAATATGGCGCGATTGACCTTGTAAGCCAATCACAGCTCTCGAATGAGACCATCGGCTTACGATTGCTGACGTTAGCAGATTTGGCCCCCAGTTCGCTGACAGGGTGGCCTTCGTAATATATGATAAGCCGTAGTTCAAATGTGTGTATACGTATATAAAGTGTATTAATATTAAATGGAAAATTAATTAAATATAAACTCATATTATGAATATAACGGCTGTATAAATGTGATGATGACTTATGAATTGATTCCTTTATAACTACATATTTAAATACTTGTTTATAGGCTGAACACAAGGAGAAAAGTCGTCTGGCTGAAGAACTACAAACTACTCAAGAAACATTGCACACCACTAGTCAGAATGCTAACGAAGCGCTTACTAGGCTAGACGTATTAGGAAAATATTTTCAAGAAAGGGAGAGTGAACTTATGAAGTAAGTGTAAATTACGTTCTTAAAAATACATAGATACATAGCTTCACGCCTTTTATACTCGAAAAGGTAGGCAGATGTGCACAACACCTACATTACTTACTTTCACAAAATACATCCAGACTAATAAATATCTATGTACGACACAAAAATTGGTCTCGTATCAAACCCCAGACACACGTGACACCATGATGTGGCGAGGCGACATTACCTTAACCACAACACCATGATGACAGTCTATGTTCAACAGTTTTGTTAGATCCTATGCACGCCATGCGCACATCTTCAGACTCTGACCTAATATTGAGAATTTATTTCTTCTTTCTTTCTCATACAATTATCTTTTTTCTTTGCAATCCAGCTCTGTATTCTTCTGTTTTTAATATTTTTCTGTATATACACTCTCGCTGAATGCAATACAAAAAATGTATGCTAGTAAACCATTACTTAATGGTTTAGTCTGTTGAAACATTGCTGTTGGTGAAGTGACTATAAGATAAATATACAATTGAAAATTTAAGGAATCTTATGGAAGGAACCTTATGTGAAAGTTACTTACAATAGGTGTAAATTTTGTATTAAACAAAGCGTAAAACTAATTCGTTAAATATTAGCCAATCATTTTTAATGCTCAATCAAATTATATCGCTTTAAAAATGGCTATTATTGTTTTAAAGTCACGAACAGTATACTTAATCCATTGTAATTTGTAACCATTATGTTTCGTGACGATCAATTGCTGCTTTAATCAGCCATGACATCAAATAACTCTTGCTAGTTTTAAATTGGCAATTGGCATCTGTTTTTTATCAAATACACAATTGTTACTGTAAAATTACATTGTAAGCATGCTGTAAAATCAATAAAAGGTTCATGTCTTTACAGAAATAAAAAATACAGTAAATTTTCATGATTTTATGAAGGAGTAACCAGGTTTGAAATTGTTTTGGTACTTTATATAATCTTAATAAATCTCTTTTTGGTGTTGTTGATATTGATTTTGCAGTACTCAATGATATTTTTACAGTCAAACGTTGTTTGTAGTAATGTAATTATCGTCATCATCATCAGTTTTACCCCTAAACGTCCCACTGGGGGTCCGGGTCTCCTCTAAAGAATGTGAAGGAAATTTAGCCTACTATACCATGGTCATGCGGGTTGGTATATGGTTTATTTGGAATTTCCCTTTTCTCGCAGTGCTCTTGTGTGCATAAGGCATAATCCTTAGTCGCTTTTTTCGACACCCACGCGTTGAGAAGGGATAGTGACATTTTGTATTGTATACCGTGATTACACGGATATGTGTTTTAATACTTTATACGCTTACAAATTGGATAGGTGTTTATTTACGTATCTCAGATCTCTATAGAGTCTCGTGTTAATATACCTTTATTATTTTTTTCAGAGAACTTAGTGCCAAAGAATCCTTGTGGCTAAGCAAGCAAGGTGAATCGGCTAGTACTGTAGAAAAAATTGAGCTCCTTCAACAAGAAATTCAGAGATACAAGTAAGTAGTCTGACGGACTAATTGATTCTTAATTGTTTTCAACGAGTATCAGTCAGATGTCTATGACAATCTATAACGTTTTAAAGATATTATTATATTTATAACAATTTAATAATTAGGTTAATCCTTAATAGCACGGGTTGTACGGGGGATGTATGAGCGATCTCGACTCGAAGGCGAAGCGGTGTAACGCGACGCGACATCTACAAATAGTCTAGAAACTCATGTGTCAAGTGTCTTACACGACCAAACTCCATGCAGTTTTCACCAATATATTACTAGAGATCTAACTTAAAAACTGCGGCCGGAGCCGCGGGAGAAAGCTATATACAGTAAAATATAGAATTATAATATTTTATCGTTTCATAGGGAGAAATGTGACGCGCTAACTCTGGAGCTAGCGGAGCAGGAGTCGTCGCGTCGCTCGGCGCTGTCCGCGCTGGAGGCGCGCGCGCACGCGGCGTGGCTGGAGGCGCGCGGCGCGCGGCGCGACGCCGACGCGGCGCGGGACGACGCCGCCGCGCTGCGCCGCAAGCTCGCCTCGCTCTCCAGCATCGCCGACGGCGCCGTCTCGCCGCATCATAGTAAGTTCTTCATTTAAAAAATTTAAAAATATTGTTATTCGAAAAGGTCTTATACAAACAGTGGTGTCCATTAGCCATAACCATTAGGTATGCAAATTTACAAATACCTACACAATTTACAAAACTTACCAGGTTCTTTAACAATAAAAATATTTTATCCATCCATCACCATAACGATTATGTGAAATCGGTTATGTAGTTTTTGAGTTTATCTCAAACAAAAAGACACACAAAAAATAACAAAGTTTGTTTTTGTTATAAGTAACGTACATACTTTCATATACCTACTCTAAAAAGCTGTTATTTTGATATTACAAACAGACACATCAATTTTTGTATAATAAAATTACAATCGAATGCATTAAAATAAATTAAAAAATCAAATAGAATTATTTTTGTTAATGACCGCCATTCGCCATAGCTACTCAAAATAGCTTACCACTAGTGAAACCTTAAATTAAAACCAGAATTAACTTTTGAATGCAAATTATTACAACAGTTGTAGCTATAACCGTTCATATCTTTATCAAATCCAGGTTAAGGGCGCAAGTACTTAAGTCGTTATTGGTTTTGATTTACAACCTTGTTATTATTTATTACTTACAACGATCTACTTGATATTATTATTCATTATGATAAATGTAGTTTTATGCTATGTTACGATACGTGGGCCGAAATAATAATAATAATAAATCTTTATTGCATAGAAAGGAAATGGATGAAGAATAAATAAACAGCCTGAGTTTTATATGTTTCATCATCATGTCACTTCTGAAGATAGTTCCTTATTTAGTTTATTGTATTTAAATTATAAAAATGAAAGTTAATATTGATGGATTCACTCGGCAATAGAGTGACTTACAATAACCTTGATCAACAGTAACATACACAAATATACACTTAAACGAACTTACCAAAAAAAAAAATTAATCTGCTAAACAAACATTATTGGCCTAAACCCTCTCAGCTCTCTAGTTAGAGGAGAGGAGACCCGAGCCCAGCAGTGGGACATTAATGGGTTGCTGATGAAACAAACAAAAGCAAAGTGGGACTTTGATCAATGATATAATACTTACTTGTTTTTTACTCTATATTATTGTGTACTATGTCACTGGTTGTCTTAAATACGTAAACAAAAGTATACAACTGATGACGTCAAAGGTGTAATACAACATGATAACTTCCACAGAAGTAGTATCACCACTAGACAACGTAGAAAACTCGGTGCTCCCACCACCGCTACCACCCATGTTCCTGCCACCACCCTTGCTGCCACCGCTGCCGAGGCCGCCGCCACTCGGCAGATTACCTTCGCCGCATCCACCCAGGTATGATTCTAATACCTACTACCTAAATCTGCTGAAAAGAATGATACGACATACTAAGTTTGTTTAAAATGATTCTAAAGTTATTTACTTTAAAGGCTTTTGTCCAGTGTTTTTTATTTTTCCTTTATATCTTTGTTTATTAAACTTTTGTACAGTCAGCCAACTTCCCGCCAGACCAGTTTCCAAACATTTGCTGTGTGTTGGTTATATGCGTGTTTTATCTATAAAATCCTAAAGTCCGAAGAACGTAAGTGTCCCAACACCGAATATAGTTGATTTGACAATGGAGTGCATATTTATTTTCCAGCGATAGTAAAGGGTTATTAAAATAGGTTTAATGTTTAAGGTACGGCGAGCGGCGTTACACGCCAGACAGTCGCTACTCGCCGGAGAGCCGGTACTCGCCGGACAGCCGCTACTCGCCCGAGACAGTGCGGTACTCTCCCGATAGCCGCTACTCACCTAGATCGCGGCGCTCAGCCTACTCGCCTCGGTCCCGTCGGCGATCGAGGTCACGGGAAAGGTAATACATATTGTAACTTAAAGCTTAACACTTCCTACACAACACATACATTCCATAGCAGATAGGTACAGCATAGACAAGGATAATGCCTTGTCAAACGGACCCGCCCTCCTTGGACTTCACCATGCATAAGATCGTAGCAATAATAACACTGCCTCGATAGTGTTGTGTTCCTGCTCGTGAATAGTGTTGTTTACGGCTCATTGGGGGGGGGGGGGAGGATTTAAAACGTTGGCTGTGTGTTGCTCCTAGTCATTCAGGCTACGGTAACCGCTTACCCAGCAAGCGGACTGTAAACTTGTAACCAGCAACGCGTTCTATAGAGTTATAATTTTTTTTTTCTTCTTTCATTACATCATTTACAAGAATACAAGCCGTTTCATTAATACAATGATGAAAGAACCACTTGAATAATAATCATTACCTTATCTTTAAAGAGGTGACTGTTTTGTATTATTCCTATACAAACAATAACATGTCCATTGATAGTGTAACTATAGAAATACATTATCTGTTACGTTTATATGGAATTATATTTGTTGATAACATAAGATCACGCCTTTTTCCCCGAAGGGGTAGGCAGAGGCACATCACAACCACATTTCGCCAACTATGTTAGGTCCCATGTAATAGGAGGCGAGCCTATTGCCATTAAGAGCGTTTATACGTATGAACGGTAACTTCGCAATTTAGTGTCATATTTCGTGGTTTTTAATTTTTGGAGCTATATTTTAAAAATATGTTTAATACACTTTTTACAATTAGGTGAAAAGTGTAGGAAAGGTAAGAAATCATTGCGTTTACAGTTCTATTTATTTACAAATAACACAATGGAACTTCCAGGGCGTCACTTTCATAGTAAAATATAGCTTAGATAAGAATGATGATAATGGTAGTGCAGAATAGGTATGATGATTATACTATGATTTTATGCAGGTATGAAGAAACTCGTCCAACGAGATCTCGCAATAATGGTCCAGCGGACACAGAAACGGAGTATAACTCAGACAGTCCTTCAAGAGAACCACGCAGGCGTAGATACTCAAGACATTCAGGTAAGAGTATTGTTCATTAACACATTGAATGCCAGACTTCAGACACAGTAGAAATTTAATTGTTTGTCGGACAACGGTGTTCGACATGGCGTTTAAAGACTTAAACACACACATAGTAAATAGCCGACAAATGGACAGTTGAAAATGCTTTCTTATTTCTTGACAAATAAATTATATAGAGTTACTCGCGTGAATGAAATTCATAAACCATTGCAAAAGATTCTATGGAGAACAGAGCCATCTCATCCGGACTAAGTATTAAACCAGGTTTAAATTGACATAAGCCATTGTTGTAGTGTCAAAGTTGTCAATTTAAACCTGGTTTAATGCTTAGTCCGTAATTTGTAATAAGGAGGGGGGGGGGGGGGATTTCTGCGCGTTTCACCTCGAACTTGTGTCGGAATTCACAAAGGAGGCTTTCCGAGCTGTCATGAAATCTGTTAAACACCATCTCAGATATCATCAACATAGATCACATTTTCACTTGCTGGTCAAACTGAAGCTGTTTGGATATGTTTTTAGTTCAGAAACAAAATAAACTGCTCTTTATTTATAAATTATAATATCAGATGCAATCAAAAGTGAAACTTAAGTTGAAAATTAAGTTACATGTCACAGAGTTCAAACTTAGAAATTGGTTTTAATGTGCTACACTTACAGTTCAAAATCAATTGTAAAATAAATTCGTTTCACCTTGTAGATTAAAACACCTTCATAATATTAATGTGTCAATTATCATGATACGGTTAAGATATAGATTAAGAAAATTTAAAGAGTATTTTATTTTACTTGCAGGTCCAAGCTCAGGGTCAGGTTGTTCGTCAGAGTCAGACAAATGAAAGTCAAAGTATCGATAGGTTACTCATCCAAGATCTATATTATGTATGGAGATGCCAAAACTGATAACGATGGCCACAATGTCTTCGTTGTTAAAAATAAACATTTTATAACTTACGACGTGCGGTGATACGTACTGTTTAAGGGTAGATTTGATTTTACTATTCGGTTTTTACTTTTATTTTATTTTCTGGGCGATTTTTGGAAGGTAACTAATGACATAAAAGATTGCAATCTTGTTGGAAAATGAACTCTGTTTTCGTAGTTATAGTGTAAGTTCTTCTGTACAGATCTAATAAATATCTCCAGAAACAATATTCTAATATAATGCTTTAAGTAAATAGTACATTTTCTTCCGAATGTCACTTAAACTAGGCTGTTAATATGATGCAAACTTTACAGTTCGTATTGAAGTTTCACACCATTTTTCTCTTACTCCTATAGAAAGAGGGAGATGGAAGGTAACTGATACGTAAAGCTCGCACCGTGAAACCGATAAGATAAATTGATTGTTGGATAAGTTGTTCGATAAAGGTGGTTTCACATTCGGCGTTTAATGCGCTCGTTTTTGTAATAAATTCTGCATATTTAGCAATTATAATTTTAAAATTATAATTGCCAATATAATAAATACGCATATGTAATCCAAACGTGAAATATGAAACTGCTCTAAGACTACTTGCATAAAATATGTCATAGCACTCCTGCAAAGACTGCTATTAAATTAATAGGAGAAATGAAAATAGCAATAAATTGATAATACAAAAGACGATGAGGTATATAGTATAGTCGCTTTTGGTATCTAGGTGTACATATTATATCATATAATAGTATTTATAATACAATTAAATGGAACATAATATCTTTGCTACAAAAATGTTGAGGTGCTGATTATTTTCTACGTTCTAATTAAAAATCGAACACTGTTTTTACGCATTTAAAAACTCTGTAGAACCAAAGAGTTTCAAACCTTTTTTTCTCTGTTGTTGTACCTGATTTTCAGTTCTAATGAAATCGTCACTAATATAATTGATTATGTTCCTACCGTATAATCTGGATAACACTATTTAATTTATTTTAATAAATTAGATGTACTTATATTTACATATTAATTCCCTTCACGATAACTAATAACGTTGCCACATCAGAAAATTAGCAATAATTTAGTATTGTATTATGTAAGTCCGTCATAAGAATTGCAATCTTTAATTTATTGAACACTCGTTGTTTTATTAGTCAGTTAAATTTATTATTAATTATTAAATACGATTTTAAAATAAATAATTTTATCATTTTATATTTTCTTTTATTTCCTACATTCATATTGAAACATGGGATATAAAAATTCCGTGCGGCTAAATGAGGTCCAACCCTTATAGACCAAAAGTGGAGTGGAGGACATCCTTCCTTCCTTGAAATAATGATTATGGTGATTATAATCAAATGATACAAGTATCACTTTTACCAAATTGCAAAAACAGCTGTAAATATGCCTATTTACAGTTGTTTTTGCCATAATCTCTAACATTACAAATACAAGTATGAGTATGTAATGTGTTTAATAATAATATTCTCCTCAACTAGTAGTTAAGTATGTAAGTAACTAATAAAACCACACATATTTGATTACAATTATTATATTTATCAACTTTGTATGTACATTAAAGATAACTATAGTTATACAAATATTATGTAATATACCTAAGATTTATACACTTATTTTCACAACCCATTTTGTTTCTTGTGACTGGCTGGTTAGGGTACTATGTTCCATGGGACAAAGCTGCCTGGTGTTGGTTCGTCGAGCTAGAAAAATAATATTTGATTATTAATATAAAAATATTGTGACGCAATACTCAGCAAAATATTATATCTGATCTGAGGTAAGTAACAGAGGGTCAATGTATAATGCTTGAATTATGACTTCATAAAATTGATCACAAGAAATATGCAGTTAAAATCATTTGGATCATAATATACATGACACTTATGAACGTTATACAACGCCAAAAAGATGTCAGTAAATTTAAGACCAGTTCGCTTACAAAGATGTTACATAATCCTTTTTAGCGTAAAACAGACTTATGAAAACCATATTTAATTACAACATTTGAGACAACGACGTACCTACTAATGAATAAAAAATACAGAACGTAAAATGTTAACCAAATGATAGACTTTACCTTTCTTGTAATGTGGTCCTCGCAAGCCATACGTATACGTGCTGATGTAGCGGGTGCATCAAATTGGAATTCCATTGACGCTCCGGTATCACGGCGGGCCGCTCTTATCGCTTCCTTAATGGCGAAAAATGCCGACGATGCTAAGAACAGGGGCGGTTCACCGACAGCCTAGATAGATAACACAAAGATTATTTTTTTAAAGTTCTGTTTAAAGCCCACTTTAAAATTTATTTTTTGTAGTTTTGCTTACCTTAGAAGAATATACCGCTTTTGGATTAGAAGCTCCCTTAAGTAATGACACATTAAATTCTTGAGGAATGTCGCCAAATCCAGGAATTTTATAAGCACCAGGACCTCTTGAGTATAGTGTGCCGGTCGGTGAATATATAAGCTCTTCCATGGTAAATAAACCATAACCTTGTATGAACCCTCCTTCAATTTGACCAATATCTATAGCTGGATTTATACTTTCACCAAGATCCATAACAATATCACTTCTTAATACAAGATGGTCACCACTGAGGCAGTCGATTTCTACTTCAGTGCAAGCCGCAGCAAATGTAAAGTAATTAAATGGCGTGCCTGTATTTTCCTGGAAATTGTATCCAATTCCAGGAGTGGCATAAAATCCAGATGCAGATAAACTAACTCTGTCAATCCAAGCTTTTAGGACCCAATCTTCCCATTTTCCATTGGGATTTTTATCCTTGAATGGTTGCAATCGTTTGTTCAATTGTTCACACGCTTGAAGGACAGCCATTCCGTTGAGATCGGAGCCAGCACTAGCAGCTGTAGCCGAGGTATTTGGCACTTTGTCCGTAGAAGTTTCACTGACGTGTATCTTTGACGCATCTATGCCAAGACTCCTGGAAGCCACTTGTATCATCTTAGTGTGAAGACCTTGACCCATTTCTGTACCCCCGTGTGATAAAAGAACTGATCCATCAACGTATATTAGTATTAGCGCACCAGCTTGATTCAACAACTTTTCTGTAAAGGCAATGCCGAATTTCGTTGGTATAATAGAGATGCCACGTTTTCTCCATCTGTGTTCCCTGAAAATTAAATTAACTACGTGTTTAAATATAGTTTCACCAACTTCTACATAAATGTCTTGACAGCGATAGATGAAAAAAATACCTAAATTATCTCACTATCATAGGTATAATAATTATAAACCCTCAGGAAATAATTACTCAAAAAAGACTTGAACCGTAAACGTGTACTGAATAAATGAAGGGTTTAACTTACTTGTTGAATTTTTCGATCTGTAATCTTCTCTCAGTCAAGTTGCTTTTCTGTACACATTCATCCCAACACCTTTGTAAGGTGCAGTTCTCTAAAGACTGACCGTAATGCGTTATGGTATTCTCTGCGTATAAATTTAACCTTCGTATTTCTTCAGGGCTCTTGCCTAATTTTAATGCTATGTCTTCTATAATATTTTCAGCACCAAACATTCCTTGTGGACCTCCGAATCCTCGGAAGGCAGTATTTGATGGTAAATTAGTCTTACAAACGTATCCAGTTACATGGGCATTCGGAATTAAATAGGCATTCTCGTAATGGAACATGGCCCGTTCGACCACCTGCAAATAAATTTACGATAAGCAAAATTCACGTTAAGATTATTGTTAAATAAACATTTTGTTTTATAACGTTACTTACGGGGCCTGACAAATCTAGAGAGTATCCTCCATTATTGTAAATGTCTACTTTGGCAGCCATTATTTTACCCTCTTTAGTTACAGCAACTTTATATTTAACCAAAAACGGATGTCTCGTTCCTGTCATCTGCATGTCTTCATCTCGGTCTAGCATGCATCGTACAGGTTTTTGCAGTTTATGAGCTGCTAGCGCAACCGGTAAAGCTACCAGCATACCTCGAGATTCTTTGCCACCAAATCCACCACCCATACGTTTCACACGGGCCACTATTCTATTCATAGGGACGTGCAATATGTGACTTACTAGTTTCTGAAACAAAATAGTCGTACAAAATGTTAACTTGTGTTGTGTTTTGAAAATTGTTCTAGAAAAGTACTTGAAAATTCTACTTACCGCAATTTCTGAAGGATGTTGACTTGAACAAAATATTTCTAATTCATCATCTTCCTTTTTCGGAATTGCAAATGCGGCGTGAGTTTCTAAGTAAAAGTGTTCTTGTCCTCCCATTCGACATTGTCCTTCAACGATCATGTAATCTTTATTCTCAAAAGCCTTATTCACGTCTCCTCTTTTTATGGACTTTGGGTATTGTGGATATAAAGAATTATGCTCGATTGCATCTTCTATAGTAACAATTATTGGTTGAATCTCCTCATATTCAATTTCAACCATTCTAGCTGCTTCTTGAGCTGTAGCCTGATCTTTAGCTACTATAACACCAATTGTTTGACCCTGACTTGTAACTTTCTCACTTATAAACAGTTCTTCGTCGTGAAAGATTGGTCCAATAGCATTTTGCTCAGGAGTTATATCTTTTGCTGAGTAAAATGCTACTACTCCGGGTTTTTGTAGTGCTTTCTCGGCATTTACAGAAATTAAGTTGGCATGTGCTTTAGTACTAAGAACGAAAGCCAAATATAATTCACCTTCAGCAATTGGTATATCATCACAATATATGGCTTCACCTGCTGCTTGTTTAAAAGCTGAGAAATGCGTTATAGGTCTACCGACTGCGTCACTTTTAACCTGCTTATCGCCAACCAAATCAAAATATTGTGAACTTTTAGGAATTTCACCATGAAATTGTTCAGCACCGCTGCTGTGGTACGGTATCACAAGTTCCTTGTGTAAATAGTCTTTAGACATCTGCTTAGCGATAGATAAATAGGCTTTCATAAATAAACTCATTGTCAAAGTCCTACGAAATTGTATATTGCCACCAGGTGCAGATGGACTTAAAGGTAACTCTTCTACTAAGGATGAAAAGGCTTTTTCAAGCATACCTTCATTCCATGTTTCTCCTTTTAAAACCTCACTTGTTTTAGTAGCTATTTTTGTAACTGGTGCCATTCCACCAAAAGCTAAATTAATATATTTTATAGTATCAGTATTATCTTCAAACTCCACATTGATGCCAGCAGTAACGATAGAAATATCATCTTCTCTTCTTTTTGCTTGTTTATAAGCCTTTACGTATTGATACCTATTTGAATATGGTATTTCAATGGACAATAAAATTTCGTCAGGCTTTACAACATTTCTACGATAACCAGTGAAAAATGTTTCGTCCATTATTACAGTACGATGATCCCCTTCCTCACTTAAAAGATTAAATTTTACTTTCAAAGACATTAGTATAGGATTCAAGTCTGATATAGGACTGCCTGTCATTATATTTCCACCGATAGCTGCAACGTTTCTGATTTGTTTACCCGCAAACCAGTTTAACATATCCACAATAGCTAAAAACGTTCGTGTTTTGTAACGAGGCAAATAATTTATGTGTTTTCTTAATGTGTGTTCCAAATCCATTAAAGTAACAGCAGCACCAACTGTAATTCCTTTGTCAGTTTCAATGATTTCGTTCATTTCTGGTACACAGTTTGGCATAATTATTACTGGATACACTGAATGTTTGAACTTAACTTCTACACCTACTTCAGTGTTTCCTACTACTATTTTGGCATCAGGGTACTTGTTTTTCAACTTTAATATTGTGTCTAAGTTAATAGGTCTATACCATGTAGTTTTTGGACCTTTATATAATAAATATTGTTCGTCATATACAGATGAAAGTTTTAGTTCTGGTGGGAATATAGGTTCTTGTGTTGAATCATATGGCAAAAACGACGATCTATCGAAAATATGTTCAGTTTCGCTTTCTTCGGTTTTGTCAGTCTTGTTTCTGCAACAGTCTTTGCCCATACCACAAACACCGTTATTTCCTTTGCCCGTACCATTATTGTGTCCATTAGTGCTATTAGTAATCCGTTTTGCCTCCCAGTCTTCAATGAACGTCTTGTAACCTTCTATAATAGCTCGATAGCCAGTACATCTGCAAAGATTACCTTGGAATGCTACTTCCATATCTGTAAATGTAATATTACTCTTGGTTCTTAACAAACTGTACATGGACATGACAATGCCTGGTGTACAGAATCCGCATTGTGACCCGTGAGCCTTAGCTATACGTTCCTGTACTGGATGTAGCTTGGTTCTTGTTGAACCAATACCTTCCACTGTAGTAACGGCTAACCCGTGCATCGCACATACTGGAGCTAAACACGCATTCACTGCAAGATGACTGAGTTTTAAGGTTAGGGAAATGTATAGTAGTACTTAAATACCAATGTTCTTACCTATGTATCTGTTATTGAATTAAGTGTAAGATAACAGACTATCTTGTCTAAAAGAGACTGCAAGCAATATAAAGATATCGTTATCATGAGTTACTAAAGTAAGTCAGATATTTTGATGCTTTCAAAAGGATACATAACTTTTTTCTCTTTGCGGTTATATTTAGAAATCATGACGGTGCATGCACCGCAGCCCCCTTCAGCGCAACCTAACTTTGTGCCGGTCAGGCGAAGTTTCTTCCGAAGATACCACAAGAGAGTCCATTCCGGATCTGGGTTTGGTTCAATCACCTGAAATGATTAAATTATTATTACATAATCTTATTGAAGAATATACTTTATAATACTTAAGTGTAGGTTGTATCCTCATCATCATATCAACCCATAAACGTCCCACGCTAGCACGGGTCTCCTCCAAAGAATGAGGAGGGAAATTAGACTACTGTACCACACTGGCCAGACGCGTTGGTGTAGGGTTTGTTTTAAATTTTTCTTTTCTCGCAGTGCTCTTATCTGCTTATGGTTAGTACTTCCTTAGTCGCCTTTTACGACACCCACGGGTTGAAATGGGGTAGTGACATTATGTATTCTTAGTCACTACACGAACATGTCGAACATAGTTATAGAGTTACAAGATTTTCAATAAAAATAATATTCCGAGCAACAGGTATTTTTATTGATAATTAATTAAATGGCATGCACAAATTTACGAGCTACATAGATCGTCCCATTAGAAGAATAATGTCTTATCTTCAGATAAAACAAAAATGAAATTATTATAAATTTGGCATTAAAAACCGTAAACTAACAATTGATCAAATTTGTATTTTGTAAAATACTGACTAAAGAATAAAATAAAAATTTGATCAATCGATAGTTTACGGTTTTAATGCCGAATTTTTTAATAATTTTAATTTTGTTTTATGTGAAGATAAAACATTATTCTTCTAATGGGACGAGATAAAACTTACTAGCCATACTTGAATCTTAATATGTATATAATGTAGGCACCTACCTAAGTGAATTAGAAATCATATTTGCCGTAACTCAACGTACGTTATAACTTGAAGATAAGTAAGTAGGCTATACATACAATTTCATACAATGAAGCAAGCTCATAATTATGAAGTATTGATGAATAAGACATACAATAGAAATTATAGAACATATTTCTACCTATAGGTACCTACCACCTACAATGCATTTTAATGACAATAACAATTATTTCTTTTCAATAAAGGTATAGGAATTTACTATTATTTATTAGCAGTAAATTACTCAATCCATAAACATAGAAGGCTTGTTTATTATCGAGCATAGCCTATTTTTGGAACACTATTATAAATTAGGAAATAGAAAATAAAACTTTTTTAGCCATTCTACAATTGCATTTACATGTACTTAGTACTAACCATACCATACCTGGTCTATTTCATTTAGTAGTAGACCTCATATGTTTGCTATTTTCTGTAGAGCCCTATTTTTTACCCGACTGCCAAAAAGGAGGGTAATGTTTTTTCCTTAAAAATATAGGTATTAAACTAGCTGTGCCCGCGACTTCATATTTTTTTATTTTTTCACAGAACCCTGATTTTTTTTTTCCAAAATCAAAGTAGCCTAAATTCTACTCCTTGCAAAATTAGCTATCCGCTGAAATTGGTCCAGTCGCAGTCGTTCGTTAACGCGTGATGCCATGCGTCGCCAAGAAAAATACGGATTCATTTTTACACGACTGTCCAAAAATATCTTATTTATATATGTAGGTATATAGATGCTACCAAGGTGTTTTGTAGTTATGATGTTAATGATAATAATTGTGTTTCAAGTCCTTTGACAACTCTTGGGTACAATATTGGTGTTGCAAAGACGTTACATTAATCTTTGTAGGTACTTATGCCTATTTTGTAAACCATATCTAGGTGCCTAATATCCAATATCCTGTCTCAAAGTTACGAACTTGCAAGGATATCAACCTTTCTCTGTTGAAACTTAACGCTAATCACGAACAACCGGAACAACGGTTAAGATTTCATACGAATTAACATTCCTACTGGACGAAAATGCATCTAGGCACCATTGAGTTACTAGGCACAGAATAAATATCTAGTGCCTAAATAGCAATAAATAATGCAAAAGTTAATATTAATTTGAACATAATTATTACGAAAAGCAGGGCATAGATTAAGTAATATCATCTCAAATTTGAAAACATAGACTTAAGTACATATCCATGGGCGTAGCTAGGGGGAAGGTTTTGGGGGTTCATACCCCCCTCCGAAATGTTTGAAGGTACTTCAAACCTATTACATTAATACAAGATCGAATACCTATATAATATTGTAATTACAATTTCCAAAATTTCTTAAACCCCTCCCCGAAACTAAACCAGGCAACACCCGTCGTATACGTACCTAGATTAAAATAATTTGGTAGGTACCTCTACATCGTAAATCGTTTTTAATTTGAATAAAAAAAAGCAATTTCTTAGTCAACAGCAGTAAGTAGTAAGATAATTGGGTTATCAAGCTCTCGACAACCGTACCTAATATATTTGTTCCACAAACAGACTCAAACATACTTACTACATATTTGCATCTCAAATTATTACTGAACAAGCCGTACTGACGAACAAGACTATCTAATCTTGTACAGTTATTATTAATCGTGTCGAGAGGGCGCTGCAGGTCAATATTATCAGGGACAGTCAGCCGAGCGACGACCCTCCCCAGCCCGACAAATAAAAACATGTGGGTTGATAACAATATGACGCAATGGCGTATATTCATAGCTTTTTAGTTTCTGCGCAGATCGATTTCCGAGGCTAAAGCTGTGCTCAATTAATATGGACTTATTATTTCTCGCTTATACTTGGAATAAACCACTTTGGTCCGTAGATTCCTTATGTCACAGATAAATGAATATTATCTAAGTATAAGTATACTATAATTTATTATTATAAAGCTGAAGAGTTTGTTTGATGTTTGGTTGAACGCTAGGATCTCAGGAATTGAGTTCCTACCTACCTACTTCCTTATTTGAAGTTTGAAGAAGAAAAACTATAATTACTTAAAAACGGAACCGAAATTTCCGAACCGACTTTCTCAGCTTTACCGGCATTTTGGTTACCATAGATGGAATAGTAACGTACACTATGATTATTAATTTATAAAGTGTTGCGTTTCGCTTCGCAGTCCCTTCCTCTGTGACGCACAGCATAATATTACTGCTACTGCATTAGCAATTTGTAGGCGCAAATAAACAATTACATAGATCACGCGTTGGAAATATTTATGAAAATATCAATAAAACTATTTACGTAGTTAAGTATGAAAGTAAATGACACAGTAACGAAGTATCTACGTCTCATTATTATTTATCTCAGATCTGAAGTCACTTTGATTAGATAAAGAAATACTTAGTTATTGTAACAGAAACTGATAAAATTACGAAATTTAGGACCTATATCAATCACATGCTTGATGTGTAGAATCACTTTCAAAGGTTTACCAAATCGCCAGTCTTTTGTATCAAATATCCAATAGGGCCTTATTTAGCGTTAAAAAAGCAGAAGCTTTTTGTGAATATACTGAACTTTGTTTCTATATTCTCTTCGTAATATGCAGTCCTGGATTTATAAATAGGCCGTATAGGCCGCGGCCTAGGGGTGGCAGATTTCAGAGGACGGTCACTTGAATTCAGAGGATAACGAATTTTCATAATTTCGAAGAACACGCCTTGTCTAACGACGTTTTTCTACTATTGAGGTATTAATAGGTACACATTAACCAAAGGGCTCAGTTAGGTAGTACTACAAATGGAAAATCATTATTTTAGAAAGGTATGTACGTACATGGGGCGGCGGAAATAACTCCCTACCTACACCTACTACTTACACTACGGCCTACACTCATAAAAAATATAAATCCGGCACTGGTAATATGTTACAAAATGCATTTAGTGTCTGATTGAATGATAATTGTAAACCTTCAATGTGTATTTGCATTTTTAGTAAATAAATGTGGAACAAGCTAGATTTTCCTTTCCACTGAAGACGTACCTATGTTTAAAATCGCTACGTACCTAATGTGAAAACACTGCAATGTGCATACATTAAATTTGTAAACATCATGGTTTTCTATTTAAAATTCCTTTTATCTAGTTGTTTTAGCACATATACAAAAACTCGACCAATGTGATTTTGATCAAGGTGAACTGGTAGATACGTGCCTATAGTAATAATTCAACTTTTTAAAATTTAATCCATTTTTACATGTAGGTAGCTATTGTTACGACGTTATTGTAGAATTTGTATCACTTCTGTGCTTGTAAAGAAATATTCCCTATTTCTTCTCAGTGCACGTGACTTGTCAGTCTTGTCATTAATGTACCAAGGAACCTGTTAAAGTTTCTCTTTACAGGCCAACCAGTGACACAACAAATTGCTACCTGACGCAATTTCCCAGCTTTACGATTTGAAGAGGGCAATTTAAAAAACCGGCAAGTGCGAGTCGGACTCGCGCACCGAGGAGGGTTCCCTACATTTATGCAATTATTTTTTGTAATTGAAATGTATAACTTTAAGTTAGAATAAATATTCTGACAGACAGACAGATGGACAATGGATGATTCTATAAGGGTTCAGTTTTATCCTTTTGACGTACGGAACCCTAAAAAGCGGTTCTACACCGGCCTAAACAGACCTCAATAATATGATGAAATAATACTGAACACTGAGAATTTCTTACAATAACAAATCATTTTATATATTTCAATTTTCAATATTCTTCATAATTTTGCCTTAGTTTTATGGTCCATACAATATAAATACTGGATATAATACAAATAGATACAATGTAACACAGTCGTCAGTTCCGTCAGAAAGAATCGGCCGTCCGGCCGTTATGACCGAGAAGTACATAATATTAACACATAAAAGGAGTTATCAACGCTTATCATTATCACAATAATATAATATGTAAGAAAAACAAAATTATGTGGCCTTGTAAACTATATAAACCTACCTTTTTTCCATTCACAAAGAAAACTAACTCTGTACAAATATCACCATTTTCATCTTCTATATTTGACAAGCCCATTTTATTATTGATTTTTATCGCATTAAATTTGATTTGTTTATAACACGTGTCACTTTGTGTCGCTTTGACGCACTACTGAGACTACAGACGATTGTATGATTGTGATGTTCACTTGTCCCTGCGACCCGCTGCGCCCGCGCACTATGCCGAATCAACTAATCAATAAAACTATCTTGTTATGTTACGTATTATTGAACTTATGTTGTAGTCAAGAGTTGCTTGTGAAATATGGGTTGATTATTAAATTATAAAATTCAAATAATTAATTTACAAGCATATAATGAGATTTTAATTAAATAACTGTTTGGTTATTAATTTATTTATTATAATAGCTAATGAGAATTATTGAAATTGTTGTTGCCTCGTGGCGCAACTGGGTAAGTGGTTCTGGGATCCAATCCCGTGGCGGGATATCTATTGGTATTTTTTACATCAACTTTCAGTAGATAGGGTTGATGTCCCGCCGCCTATACCAACCATTTAGCGCCTGTTTCGCCACTGGCAAATAATTGCTAGATAGTTTATATGAATCTGACTTGACAGATTTTTGGCATATTTTTCATATAAAATCTGTCCAAAAAATTCTCAGGTTGTTTATTAGACACATATTTGAAGGCCTGTTTCAGGCCCTAAGTCTTTTTCTCTGTTTAATAAAATATGTCAGTGATTGGTTAAATTTTTTTAACACCGAGTGGTGTCTAGAGTCTAGGTATATTTCAAAATATACACCACTGGCATTAAGCTGTCATCGTCAGTAGAGAATTATTGAGGGGATGTCAGCCATTTTTTTAATTTGACCGAAGTTTGGAACTCACAAAAAGGTATTTTTTCGGTTCATTTTGTCTAGCTATGTGATAGATAAGTATAGTAATCATGTCTAATAATTAACAGGGCTGCAACTAAATTCTTCAAAATATACTTAGTATCTACAAAATGTCAGCCTGGTATTCGATTTGACAGAGTACCTATTTCTAGTCTCGAAGTATTTCCAGGGTTGTCACAAACTTCTATCAAATATGAATTATCGACAATTTAATTCACACCAGTAAAATCACTTTACATGTTGATATATAGCGTGTAGTGTTGTCTAGTTTATAGTGGGATGAAATTAAAACAGTTAATTAATAGAAATTAGTAACAATTTTAATTAAATATTCAAATCAACAATGAACAATATATGAAAATCAAAAATCAAATGATGAAAAAAAACATACTTAAATAGTTCACGAACAAAACTGATTCATAGGTACCTATGTTACTTTAATCAATATTGTATATAAAATGTCTTTAAAACATCTCTCCTTGCATTATGAGCACCTTCACACAACTCACTCAGATTATATACACTATTGTGCAGATGCGACATCTGCACTTCAATGTAAGACAAATTATTTAATTTCGTTTTATTTCCAGACGGACCGCCCACCTTCCGAATTCCGGATTTTGCTAATCCGATTATCCAATCAACCATTTTTTTTTCTCCTTTCAAACCGAATCTTGGATCTGGTCCAACTTTTCTCTTTTGTTCATCAGTATAACCGGAAAGCCTGTTCTGTACAGTGGGTCTTGGAATCTCGTATTTTGCTTCTCTAATCCTGGAAACGTTACCACATGTATCTGAAAGAGCATTACGTAGTGCTTCTTCGGTGTAACCAAACCTTTGCGTAGTTTTATTATCACTTTTCTTTTCTTTGCTACCAGGTACCATCTGGAAAAAAACAAATACGACTTTAAGACCATAGCTTGAATACAATTGATTTTTCCTTGAGATAAGTACGTACCCTACCGGTACACTTCTATAATATAATCTTTCAAAATATTTCTGTGCAAAAATAAATAAAGAAAATCAGTTATCCATGAACGGGATCTATGGCATTCTATAGCCAGAAACAGGTTTTTATTTTTGCTAATTATCGGGCATCTTATCTATCTTCTCCTTATATATCTATCTATGAAAATATAAGGCATATTGGAGGCCGGAATCTGGTTCCAAAATTCTAGTTGATCTAAGTATCTATACAAATTAATAAAATTGAAGTACCTCCTTGTAATATCAAAATAACAGTTTTTTGGAAAAGGCGTATTAAAGTATGTACCGTTCTTATAACAAAAACAAACTTTGTAAAATTTTTGTCTGTTTGTTTGAGAAACTACTGACCGACGAGATATACTAAGAACTTAGTTTAGTGAACTTATGGTTGACCTATTTAAGACAAAAAAACCACACAACAACCAGTTTGACCAAAATAGATAAATACGCCCGAAAAGCAACGATCAATTAAACACTTTAAATCTTACCTTTTAAAATAACATAGTCTCTTGTTATTTTTCTTTTTACTAAATTTGACACGTCCACACCAAAGACTACTACTATATGGTCCACACAGCAAATTTTAAAATGGCGACTTGACGACATCAAAGGGCGAACTTAAACAAATCTTATCTCTGATTGGCGACTGACTAATTTACTCTTTGCGACTGACGAAGAGAGAGACACTGAAGAGAATATAACCAGTGACTGAGAGGAGGGCACACATTTTATTCGTGAAAGTCATGCCGCATGCCGATTGCCGTCGCGTCCCGTTATGTATCGTGAAGTTAGTCCGCATCAACTGGCGCGAAATTCGAAAAGGATTCTTCTATTATTCAAAACATTATGAAAACTGGCTGAATAGGAGTCATCGCCGATAAACCCGTCCCAGTATAGGTACTAACCTAAATAACCCTATTTTTTATTTCGATAAACTGGAACTGGAAATACTTGCTCCTAATATTGGCAGCGTCGAAACCTACCAACATCCTGGCAGCGTTTAAATGTTGCGTTTACTATTACTAACAGTCGTTTCTTGCCATGCATTTCTTTACCTCTTGTGCTAGAAAAAAACGTAGTACCACAAAATCATTAGTTTAAGTGCTGTTGATAGTGATAAAACCACTTCCGCTGCATAATAACAACGCAGCTTATTATTCCTTGGTCTTATATAAATCCCACCTATCTCTATAACATGCGGTGCCTAATACGTCACTTGTTTACTTGACTCTCCTTTGAACTATACCATTCCTACTGACCTCTAGATAATGTAAAAACATTGTATTGTTCTGCTGAAAAGTCTATTCAAATAATAAATAATAATATAATTATTCAATATGTTTGACATTAAATTGTTAATGTTTAATTTAAAATGGATCATAAAAGGCTGTATCTATTTAGAATATTGTGGTAAATGGTAGGTAAACGTTAATTGCCATTATGAAGTTGCCGAAGTCAAGCCAATAACTCAGTGTTACACTGAACAAAATTAAAAAAGATCATAATAATCTATCTATAAGCTTCAAAAAACCTATAGGTAAGCTTTGAAGTTAAAACTAAAGACTCATCGCCACCCAACCTCAAGGCTGCAGTATTATAGGTAGTGGTACATTCATATTTCGACTGCTGATGCTATGCAGTTTCAATCTCACTGAGCCTTAACTTCCATCAATATCCTATAGATAGAACTAATTAACTAATATAAACTTTAACAGAATTTCCCAAAAAGTTTCGAGTCATTTCGTTCTTTATTCATAAAACTTACATCATATTGTGAAATAGTAATAACAGGAATCTAAATTATAGTTATTATCTATCAAACTAGTTGTATCGTTATGTAAAAAAATAACATTAGACGTAGAGGTAGATTCTTATCATTATCATTGGTAGGTACCTACCTAGTTTAAAATGACCATGTTTGGATCAAATTTAATATTTGTTCTGAATGCAAAATAATATTGTTTTAATTTTTTAACGAATTCAAAAGAGGAGGACGTTATATATGTTCGACTGTATGTATTTTTTTTATGTAGGTATGTTCAACGATTTCTCAGAGAGAGAGATTTAAAAAAATATTTTCATAAAATTCATAAATCTAAAATGAAAATAGTTCTTGAGAATTTTGGTTCACCCATAATTCTTGATAATTGTATACTTTTACATGCTATTGACAATTATTGAGTTATTGACAATTACCTTTTAACTTATTATTTTAATATCAAAAAAGTAATTTCAATACCTACCATGAAACATATTAAAATTATTATGTAATAGAAACCCAATTATTTTTCCTAACCGAATAAATAATCGACCAATTAAGCGTTGTAGTTATTTAATTATGTAGGTACTGCCACATGCTACATATGAAAAGTACAACAGTTAAATTAAAGCTAATCCGTTCCCAGAATGAATTGGAAGAGTTCAAGGATCTTTCCTGAATGGACCAGTCAATCGATCGTAATTCGTAATGAGAGATGTCATTTATCTTAATTTTTGAACAAGACTGTAGATAAGGGATCTGAAGATCTCTTTACGAGTATCTTGCTTTATAATATGTTGAGTCTTGCTTTTAAAAAAATCGCTTAGTGTTTTTAGGTGTAAGTTAAATTATAATAATTGCTTGAACGAATGACCTATAATGTACCCTCCTACAGTCAGCTTGGGTAGGTATCTAGTCAAAATAATGTGAAGAACACAAATTCAATTTCATGTTCGCAGAAAAGGTCAATATATCGTAGCAACCAGTCAATGATACTATAATAATGATGATTAGAATATGAATATTAGTACATATTGAGATTGAAGCAACCAGTATTCAATATTATTTATGCTGTCAGAAATTCGGAATGATCATTATATTTGCGATGAATTCATTCAAAAGTATCTCTGCATGCCCAGTAAGTAGGCAAGTAGGCCCAGTAGGTATATTTTGCCTAATGTATCCCTGTGAGAACTAGGTATCTGGATATATTTTTATAAAGGGTACCTACTGATGCAAGCATGGGCTTGACATAAAATTCATGAACCGTCGCGTTGTTAGAATTACAACAAATGCTGCATAAAATATGGTACCCTATGGATGCTTAAACTTGGATCCAACTATTGCGAGACAGTGCAAGATCACTTGCCTACTAATATAATTTTATTGTACACTAAAACAACAGTTCATAAAACCAACTTTTATTTAAATTTGCCAACTTTTACATTGAAGAACTTGATTGTATGTGTATGTATATTTTTCTGTCTTGAGTGTCAGGCAACAACATTCCATGGTTTTCCGTTTTCTGTTATTGTTGGCTTTACCTGTAAGAAAGTTTAACAAATTACAATAATCGAGAATTTTATTTATACTCGTACAATTCTATAATATATTATATAAAGACTGGCAGAGGTGTATCATGCCCACATTTTGACAACTATATTTGGTCCCATGAAGGAGGCGAACCTACAATAATCGGTATCGATGCTTCATTTCTAGACACCGGCCGACCTATTGAGATTTACGAGACAGAAAAGCCCAATACCATTTTTTTCGACCAGGGAATTGAACCCACCACCTCTTGCACAGCCGTCGTCGGCGTCGTACACACTCCAGCAGCTGCACTAAAGTGGCATTTCAATCGATAAAATAGTACTCGGGAAAGTACTACGCTGTAGTAGTAAATTGCATTTCGCCCGTTGAGTGGTAGCGCCGGGCCAATTCCTCTTCCTAGTCCTTTTCAGTAGGCACTGTAGGCAGCGGTCTGGTTGTATTTTCTTCGCAATCAATGATAAAAGAACACTGCCATGTCCATGGACAGCGGTTACCACTTTGGTACCATCAGGTATACCTACCACATACTCGTCTGCCACTGCCACATAAGGCAAAAAAAAAACTCTTCAACAAACTGTTCTTTCATTTTACCTGGTTAGTGATTTGATCTTCACATGCCATTCGTATTCGAGCACAAGTCGCTGGTGAGTCCATTGCAAACTCTGGAGACACACCACTATCTAACCGCGCAGCTTTTATTGCATCCTTTATAGCGAAGAATACTGATGCAGCAAGAAATAAGGGAGGTTCCCCCACAGCCTGAAACGAAAATAATGTTTTTAACAATTACGTTAATAATGTATTTAATTTGTTTTTCATATGCATCTTGTAAATTATGTACCTTAGAAGAATATACAGCACGTGGATTAGGAGCTCCTTTCAATAGAGACACGTTAAAAACTTTTGGAATATCAGCAAAGCCAGGAATTTTATAAGTGCCAGGACCTCGTGACAATATTTCACCGCGATCCGAAAATATCATCTCTTCCAAAGTATAAAAACCATAACCCTGCATGAAAGCTCCTTCAATTTGTCCTATGTCTATCGCTGGGTTTAAGCTTTCTCCTACATCCATTACAATGTCTGTTCTCAAAACCTGATGATCACCAGTCAAGCAATCGATAATAACTTCAGAACAAGCTACTCCGTAAGTGAAATACTCGTAAAGATTTCCAGAATTTGTCTTAGGGTCATATTCTATCTTCGGAGCCGCATAAAAACCTGTTGCTGACAACTGTACCCTGTTTACATAAGCTTCTATGACCCAATCTTCCCATTTTCCATTTGGATTCTTGTCTTTGAATGGTTCTATTCGTTTGTTTAAGATTTCACATGCTTCTAAAACAGCCATCCCGTATAAATCTGAACTAATACTGGCTGCTGTAGGCGAACTATTTGGTACTTTGTCAGTAGACATTTCGCTTATATGAATTTTTGTATAGTCAATGTCAAGAGCCTTCGATGCAACTTGTACCATTTTAGTGAATAAGCCTTGGCCCATTTCTATGCCACCAATCGACAAGAGGACGGATCCATCCTTGTACACCAATAACAGGGCACCTGCTTGCATCAGTACATCAGTTTGGAAAGATATACCATATTTGGTTGGAACTAATGTAATACCTTTCTTTTTCCATCTATTTTGTCTGTAAATATTGAAGTCAATATTAATAACACGAAAAGTTAAACTAAATTTATTCTTGGTACTTACCTATTGAATTCTTCAACGTCCCTCTTCCTCTGCCTGAAATTAGATGTTTCGATACACTCATTCCAACATCTCGATAAAGTACAATGGGAAAGCATTTGATTGAAATGAGTCAATGATCCTTCTCTATATAAATTGACTTCTACGATCTCTTCATAAGTTTTGTTTATAGTTGAAGCTATATGCCTTATCATCGTCTCCGCAGCAAACATTGATTTCGGAGCACCAAAACCCCTAAAAGCGGTATTTGAAGGCATATTTGTTTTACAAAGATATCCAATAACTTCAATATTTGGTATTAAATAACAATTATCGACGTGAAATAAGGCTCTTTCTATCATCTAAAAAAAAAACACTTTTATAGTCTGGTTCTGCCAATGTTATTCCAAAGTACCTAAACGTTATAAATATTATATAATAGTTTTTGTTAATCTTACAGAACAAGATATATCCATGAAGTTGCCTGCGTTACTGTATATTTCAAACTTTGCTCCGGTTATTTTACCATTATCATCAAATCCAACTTTATAATTGATTAAACATGGATGTCTATAACCAGTGACTTGCATATCTTCATCTCTGTCTAATACTGCTCTAACTGGTCTCTTCAGTTTATACGCGGCAACAGCAACAGGAATAGCCAATATAACAGCCCTTGTTTCTTTACCACCAAATCCACCTCCAATTCTTTTTACTTTTGAAACAACTTTATGATTTGGTATCTGAAGAGCTTCTGAAGCAATATGCTGGAACAAAAGACGTATCAGTGAATAATCTGTTAGTCTAATGCTAAATAAGAACTCAATCATAATCACAGCAAACTTACTGCAATATCTTCAGGATTTTGTGTAGTAGCTATAATTTCTAGCTCATCTTCTTTTCGAACAGCATAAGCAGCCATTGGTTCCAGATAAAAGTGTTCTTGCGCTCCATTTCTCACTCGACCATCTACCACGTGACTAGATTTTAGAAATGCCTCATCTGCATCACCATTTTTAATTACACGTGGGTAGCCAGTAAAGAACGAGCCTTGAGCTATTGCGTCTTCCAAAGTAACGATTACAGGTTCTAAAGGTTCATAATCTACAGTCACCAAATCTTTTGCTTTTTTAGCAACAGATTCTGATGTTGCTACTATTGCCCCTAATACACACGCGCGACTAGTAACTATTTTTCTCGAAAATATTTCTTCATCCTTTATTATCGGACCCATTTTATTACATTCTTCATCTAAATCAGCAGCTGAAAAGAATGCTATAACACCAGGCACTAATAATGCTTTACTAACATCTATATATTTTATTTTAGCATGTGCTTCTGTGCTAAATACTAATTTTAAATGAAGTTCGTTTGCTACTGGTGGTAAATCATCACAGTATAAAGCTTCACCTGTAGCTTGTTTGAATGCTGATAAATGAGTTATGGGTAATCCAACAGAATCAGAAATTGTTCTGTTGTTATTTCGGATTTCATAATACTGAGAGCTGTTTGGTTCCATCGGAGATATTTCTCCAACAGCACTTACGTCTCTACCATCTATTAACGGCATATCACTGGGCACGTGTGCTTTTTGTAAGACATCTGAATAAAATCTAAAAAATAAACTTAAACAGAGTGACTTTCGATAGTCAGCCATTCCTCCAGGAACAGAAATATCTAATTGCAACTCACTAGATAAAGAATTAAATGCTGTGTTTAAAATATCTTGATTCCAGTGGCGTCCCACAATTTCTTTAGATGTTTTACAGGCACATATTGTAGTTGGTCCCATACCACCATAACATAATTTTGCATATAGTACTGTATTCGAAATCGGATCTATTACTACATTAAACGCTGATGTTACTATAGATATATCATCTTCTTTTCTCCTTGCTTGTTTATAAGCCTTAAAATATTGTGTATCTTTAGTAAATGGAATTTCAACTGACACAACAACCTCATCTTCTTGAACAATTGTATTCCTGTATTCTTTGAAAAATGATTCATTGATTACAATTTCTTTATGGCCATTTCTTGCGCTAAAAACGTGTAACACAGCAGAACAGGACATTAATATTGGATTTAAGTCGGATATTGGACTAGCTGTTATTATATTTCCCACCAGTGAAGCAACGTTTCGAATTTGATCACCAGCAAACCAATGGACCATATCTTTCATTGCTTGAAAAACTTTTGTTTTATCAGAATTAGTCTTAATTTGATCTTGTAAAAGTGAAGACAATTCTGTTAGTGTCGTATTAGCACCTACTACTAATCCATAGTCAGTAACTTCACTATAGCTCATCTCAGTTATTATTGAAGGATAGAGTTGAATCGGATAAAGTTTCTTCTTAAACTTTATTTCAACTCCAACTTCAGTATTACCATTAACTATTTTAGAAATCGGAAATTGGGATTTTATTGAAAGCAAATTTTCTAAAGTTTTGGGTCGTATCCAAGTTACATTTTCTCCTTTGAAATATAAATATTCTTCACTATATCTTCGATCAAGTTTTAATTCTGGTGGAAAAATTGGTTCTTGTGTTGAATCGTAGGGCTGGAATAATGATTTGTTTAATAATTTATTCTCATTTTTATTCTCTTTGTTTCGACAACATTTGTTACCCATAGCACATAATCCACTTGTTTTATTCTGGCTATAATATTGCTCCCATCCTTCAATAAACGTTTTGAATCCTTCTATTATAGGTCTATAACCAGTACATCTACAAAGGTTTCCCTGCAAAGCAGTTTCTATGTTGGAGTATTTAATTTTGTTATTACTTCTGAGTAAAGTGTACATTGACATCACAATTCCTGGCGTGCAAAAACCACACTGCGATCCATGTGCCTTTGCTATTCTCTCTTGCACCGGGTGTAAACGATCTTCTGTGGAGCCAATACCTTCTACTGTGGTTACTGCTAAGCCGTACATAGCACAAACAGGCATCAAGCATGCGTTTACTGCTATATGCCTTGGACATTAATAAAAATGAGTGAAGGAATTACTTAATCATAGGTATTTTGGGTTAGACGTAGTACCTATTGTGTGAGCGTTTTGATGAAATTTTGTTTTTTTGTCGAACTTTTGTAAATATTAAACTAACGAGGTTTGTGCTTTAAAGCGGTGCTACATGGTTATAAACTTGCCTTCCACAGAGGTGCCCTTGGTAGATTCCAACTGTGTAGCCGGCTGTAGTAAACCAAATATCTTACAAACTACACGGATGGCAACCAGGCTCCCACCAAGGTCACTCTGTTGGAACGCTAGTTTATAACCGTGTAGAACGGCTATTTAATTGAACGAATTTTGATAAGGACTATCTTAATAAGTAAATACATCGATATTATACGTTAGGTCACGCTCTTTTCAATGTATTCAAATATTTATCTGCGTTAATATGTAATTTACCTATGTCATTTTTTATTCATTTCTTTGATACGTATTTAGTTTTAATAACTTATACGTGTATTATTGACTAGAAGTCGCGCGCTTCCACGATGGAAGCGCGCGACTCTTTGTTAGGCTACTACTCAGTTCCTATTACCTATAACGTGATGATATATAGCCAGTATCAAAAGAATTTTTCAATACCCACCTCCTTCTTGAGATTTTTGCGTTAAATTTTTATGTTTCTTTAATATTAGCAATGCCTAAATGTTCATTTTCAAAGGATACTTGACGCGGTCTTCATTCCTCAAATACTGGGAGACCATAACAGTGCAGGCCCCACAGCCACCTTCCCCGCATCCATACTTGGTTCCGGTCAGTAAAAGTTTCTTCCGCAGATACCAGAGCAATGTCCATTCTGGGTCTGGATCCGGTTCTATCACCTGAAACAGCATTATTTAAAGATAAATCGTATTTTTAAAATTATTTTTATGTGGTACTATCTATTGTCAGGGGCTCCCGTCGTTCTTTGTTTGGCCACTGCTCATCTCCTATTGGCCGTAGCGTGATTTTATATTGATAGCTTCCTCGATAAATGGGCTATCCAACATAAAAAGATTATTTCAAAATCGGGTTAGTAGTTCCTGAGATTAGGGCGGTCATGGTGAACGCTTGACTGTCGACTTGTTGTTTAACCATACAAAACCTCATAAAAATCTAGGTTATAGCTACCTAAAAATGTAGGTCTACCATGGTATTTTCTGAAAAAATCAGTCATTAGGTATAGGCCTTGCATACCTACTTAACTGCTTTGCTGAGCTATAGCACTCGTTTCATTGGTCTGAGTGTGGGTGATATAAACACTTAAACAGGTTCGTCTGATATCCGATCTCCAACAGTCGATAACTGACACCCAATACGTGTCAAACTAGGGCATTCTAAATTTAACAAAATATAGTGATGTGTACCTAATCCATCCAATCTAAAGGTAAGTAAGTACCTAATCTAATATTGTTTTTCCCAAATTCAAATTAACCCGTTACTCCATGAGATATTTAGCTATCCGCCAGTGAAAGTCCCATAGAAATCGGTTCAGCCGTTTCGGTGTTCACCTCAAACAGACAGAAAAAAATTTTGAATTGTGTGTATTTGTTATTTATAAATAAGTGCCGCACTAATACTGTACATACTTACTTTCATTATGCATGGCATAATCTAAAAACCTGTTATTTTAATATACCTACTTATTACAATTATTACAAACAGACACTTCCCTATTATTTATTTGTCTAAAAAAGAGTTTTGATTGAAAAATAAGTAGGTACACTAGGTACCGACGTAAGTACCTAGTAAAAATATACTTACCTAATAGAATGTAACTAATTTATGTAGGTATATACCTACCCACTTACATACATTCTGGTTTTTCTTTTAATCAATAAGTAGGTAGGTACCTACCGTAACATAAATCTCCGAACCTATGTTCATTATTCGAAAAACTTGAATTCCATATCAAGATCAGCCCCCTGATTCTGAGTCGTCGGAATGCTCCCGCATCGTAAGGTAAACCTCGATCTTGACGGAAGCTTCCCGACAGTTGTTACTGGGTAGGTACGTTAATTGTTTGTTTATAAAGTCCCTGCGACACAGGGCTTCTTCCCTTGTGCAGTTGTGTCTTTTTTTATCAAGTTGACATTAAGAGTACCTACAGCCCAAGTTTGAAACTATCTTAAAGGGATAAAACCCTATAAGATAGTTTCAAACTTGGGCTGTAGGTATTTCAGATAGGTACATGCTCTCACCGGGCACACAAAAGGTTCTTCTGTTATGTTAGATCGTATTTAATAAAGATACATTTTACATACCTACTCGTCTATAGATACGTACCTAAACAAAAACATTGATGGGCACACAATGTGCGTAACATACGGTAATATGCTTATGTAGGTACCTACTATTACATATTCTGTGGTAATAATCAACGCAGGCTTGTCGAAATATCTACAGAAACTGAGATGAGCTACGAAAACAAAAATTAAATAATGTTATCATTCTTTATCGATAAAACTTGCGTCCATCATTATAGTAGATCAGGGCATAAATTACGAATCAAATAATTAATTATATAAAAACAACAAACACTAGCTAAGTACCTACATAAATAGAAATGAAATTATTCTTACCTTCTTGCCATTGACAAAAAATATCAATATTTTCTGTGCGTCCTTAGGAATCAACGTACTTAGAGTGTCCATATCAAGTAAAAGGTAACCACAAAACTATTTCGCCAAGTTCGTAACAGGTTTATAAATCAATGATGTAATTGAACTTCGTCGAGCTACGTCCTCTGATAAGAACCGCTCGCTATAGTATCACTGGCGGGAATGACTGAGTGACAGGCGCTAGGCGTTTAGTCTGCGGCCTACGTTCAAGAATGCCCACTATATAGTTAGTAGGTATACATTAGGTAGGTATCAGCCGTATTTAAGCAATGTCTTGAACTCTTGATACAATCACTTTTACTAGGTAGGTACCTGCTTACCTATAAGATGTGTTCTCTATAACATGTAGATAGGTATGTAAGAATTGGTAGGTAGATATTAGCTCAAACGATTAAACAGCTTCTTTTATTTACGATTTCAACTCCACTGTTCTGTCTTCTTTTTACCTGTGTCCATAATCTTAGCTGTCGAAAAGATTCCGTTTGAGAATACATGTATTTATTTCCAGGTAAAATTACCTACTTGTTGGTAGAAAATAGATGATGAGATAATTTTTTTCTAAAAGTTACTTTAACATTTTCGAAAACCTATTTTCTACATGAAGGTACGAGTAGATACTTACTCGTAAATGCACCTCGTTCATAGATTCGGAAACTTTCCGATGTAAGAACTTTCCTACAGTTAATAAATATTAGGGCTCTCTACGGAACAGAAAGGGGCCCTATTGATATTATGATACGACTAGATGTCGCCGTCGTTATTTATTTGGCCACTATTCAGCTCCTATTGACTGCAGCGTTATGTTATATAGCATTCCTAGATCTAACAGTAAAAGATTTTTTCAAAACGGAACAGTAGTTCCTAAGATTATCACCCAAACAAACAAACTTATCAACGCCTTCTAATATAATATAAAAATATTATATTATGTAGATACTTTCATAATATCATTTAATTATGACTTGATGTATTAAATTTCTCTTGGATTTATGGACCTACCTACAAGTTATTTTATGATTTATATAATGTAATAGATACCTCATTAGAAATACGGTTCTATAAGAAAGGCCGATGTTTAAATTTGATATACTGATTATTTTTCAGTTACCTATTTGGTAAAAATGGACGGACATGACATAACTATAAGGGTTCCGTTCTCTCCATTTTGACTATGGAATCGTAAAAAGCGACTCCTAGTAGCTGGTGAGAAACAAACTAATAAAATTAGAATATTATATTATATTATTATCTAAAAACAAATAAAAGGCATTTTACAACCATAACATAATTTATTATCTATCTACACTATTACATTCTAAAATATATACATTCTGCATAACTTAAAATTATTTCGATGACTAAAGATTGTTGATGTAAATGTGTGTGCATTTCAATGACACAAACCATGGCATTATTTAAAAAAAAAACTATAACAAAATTTTTTGGTTGTGCCATTGAAACACACACAAAAACAATTATGTATCATTTCATCATTAGTCCAGAAAAAAACTGGTACTTATGAAATTAGTTTAATTTCGGTTGAAAAATATCTTTAATTTTAACCAGAAGTAGAGGTAGATAGGTCACGAACACAATAATATCTACTATAGTTTCACTAGCCGATCAACCCAAATACACACTGACTAAAATGAATAAATCTCGAAATATAACTTGTGATATAAATGGGGAGGTTCTAGTTGGCTTTGTCAAATAGGTACCTAGGTGGTATCACTCCAGGCTACAAAATTACAAATATTGCCATAAGAGTGTTAAACATATTTTTAAAATATAGCTCCATTTAAATAGTAAAAATTGAAAACTATAGAACAGGACACTAAATTGTGATGTTGCCATTCATTAGTTTAAAATGCTCTTAACAAAACTCTGTTTTAACCTTTTGACCACCACGTCAAATCGGTATCGCCGTGACTTGAGCGCCAAACTTTTAAAATACAGTACATTTTTGACATGCCATGCCGTCATTGGTGTGGTGAGCACATTTTCATTTTACGTGTATAGACGTCTCTGGCGTTCAAAGAGTTAACTATGGTTTTAACATGTCATTGTGTAATTTCAGGTTGTACTGTCATATGTCACTAATTACTATATCTACAAAACAGTGTCAACCCTATTACGCTGATTTTAAAATACCTTTTTGCTCTAATTCTCTCTCAACTACTGTACCTTCATACATAATTTTGTCTTTAAGTGCGTCTTGTAGCAACTGTGCATCAAATCGTTGTTTTGACCATTGATACCTACAGAATGACCAATATATCAATGTAGTTAGTGCAAATGTCCCTACTCCTACGTGCTGAGATAACATAGGCTTAGATGTTTTCAGAAATGCTGCTATGCCACCACCAACTCCAGATGCAACACCATAGAGGAAACTTTCTCTGAAGCAGGGTATTTTGGATACATCCCTACCAAATATTACAAATCCCTGAAATAGTAAGAAAAGATATTTAGAATGTAAAATTAATGACTATTGCATTATTATGAAACAATCGTTTTTTAAATGTTTAATGTATTTACAACATAATGTAATAATAGAATTAACCTGGTTCTCTTCCTCCTCCTCCAACATACTTTTAACAACAGTATCCATTGTTTTTGTTTAATAATGAACAGTGACTGAATAATGCGTAAGTACAATAATTATATTTTTAGCAGTTTTATAAATAACATAAATAACCTCAAATTTGATCGTTTGATAGTTTGTCAACTGTCAGTTTCAATTTTTTTTTTTAATTTATGAAAATGAAACAAGGGCCTTGTTACAAGGCTTTTAAGATGCTATTCTTATCTGTTACTTAATCTTGCTTTGGCCCTAATTCATTAGACAAATTAATGTTTCATCAACTTTTGTTACAGTTTTTATCAAATTACATAAATCTATATATTGGTAGGTACATAGTATTAATAAAATTCAGCCAATCTGCTGGGCAAGTTTCCGGCGGGCTGTCCGCCGGAAACTTGCCCAGCAGATTGGCATTCATCATCATCATCATTTCAGCCTATTGCAGTCCACTGATTGGATTGATAAGGTATTTTCGTATTTTTATTTTTGTTTTGTTTAGTAATTGGTTTTAGTTGTTTGTAAATATTATTTTCTTGTAGATATTAAATAAATATTTTCCAACTTATGCAATAAAATGTTATAATGCTAATAGTAATACAATTTTATAGTATGGGGATCTTCAGTTTATCCGGGTGCATTTATAAGTTAATGTTACCATTTCTATTACTGGACTCATTAAGGGCTAAGGCCCTTTGGCCTTTACTTATCAAATATTTGTCTGCGGTGCTTTCAAAATAGCATTATCAATAAAATGTCAAATTGACATGAGTATTTTTACCTCTGTGAAATTTTGCACACTCGCAGCTACACTCTGCATGGTACACTCAGCTAAATTCACTAAAATATGTCATCTCCTTTTAGCGTACACACTTCAGTATGTCCTATCCTGCTGTCACTGTCACTGAAAATTACCGATTGCCTTAAGCTTATCTCGGCGAAAGGCTAATCGGTTGGTTGGGTGGCTGATTTCTATAGAATTTCAGTCAAGCTTTAATAGTACCTATCTAAAAGCTTTCATTCAGATAACATAAATTCCTGTGTTTTGTTAAAATCGTTAAATAAACAGAATCAGATTTCAATTTTCAAGGAAAAATTAAATTTGTTTATCGGGTGATAAAACCAGTTTTGTGACTGCGAGTGATAAGTCTTAGATTTAGAAAGCTTATCGCCAGTTTTGTATTAAAAAAAGATTGTGTTAAAAAGTATTTGTTTCATAAACATCACAGAAAAAACGTAATATATTATATAATGCAGCAGTAAGGGACTCCCAACAGTTTACCTACGTTTTATGATAGGTAAGTACCTACATAACTATCAATACTAAGTTATCATATTATCTACCGTGATATCCAGCACTAGGACCGCGTATCAATTACAGGTCACGCTTTAGTATTACTTGTAGCAATACATATTAGATTATTTAGAAGCGTAAACCCTTGCACTTAATTAAAATGACATAAATAAAATTTGTATGACATCAAATTCTTACTAGACTCTTGTTAGTTTTTCCAAACTTTAGGAAATTTATTTTTATAAGTTATCTATAATATATATATATATATTATAATTTATAATGATAAGTTATCAAATTAGTTAAACCACATGATAAACAATCTATTAAGTTCTTTCCTGTTCGTATTATTTTTAATTTCAAATATTTTAAAACTTGGTGGTACCTATATAAATACTTACAATGAGAAAAAAATTATTAATTTTTATAACATTTATAATTTTACCATTGGTGTAACACAATAGAGTTCAAGTTAAAAATCAGCAAATAATACCTACATTGTTCATAATAAATTATATGCACACAATAACTTCTATACATATATTCATAATGTACCATACATGTTAATGTGGCTAGATATAGATGTTAGCCAATAATAAATATTTGAACAGAGCAAAATTGGCAATAAGCCTAATACATGCTGTATTATGTAAAAAGACAAGTATTATCAACCTCTTTACCAGTTATTAAATTTATCGGAATGATATTGTTTTACAGTAAGGTCTTAACAGTTGCCAAAATATGTTAAATATAAACTCAAATAATAAATCTAGTGGCATATGTTAAAAATATATAAAAACACTCATGAGAAAGCTTTATACAAGATTGTGTATTATTGATTATTTTTCTCCGTGTTGATACCTACAAAGAGAATTGTAAATGTACAGGGAATAAATAATTACATATAAATTACATGCAGGTTTTTGTTTCAATGGGATATAAAATATATCTCCTATTAATTTAATTATCTTTGCTATACCCGACAGGGTCCATACCCATACCTAATTTGAAATTGATACTTTTTTCACCAACATTGTAACATTATGGTTTGCAATAAAGAATTTAATTGGAAGCAAACTATGTACAGGTCAGGATCAGAACATTTATAGCCTTAGCCTATCCAAATGGCTCACAGTTAAATATGCCAATAAGTGACATTTTCGTGTGAGTGACAAATAAATAAGTCTTTACATCATCCATTTTCTGCAGTTATTTGACATATTATTGATGATCTGAATCTGCAGCCATGTATACCATAAAAAAATTTAGACCATCATAATTGAAAGGAAATGCCTGGTGCTTAAATAATTGCAACAAAGTGGTAACTACTTGGTTATAAGTAGTTACAGAAGGGTTGTACAGGGTTGATTTGAAATTTTGTGCAGAACAAATTTCAAATCAACCCTGTTTTCTGCATAGATAGATATACACATACAATGCAATATGAATAATTACAATATTTTAATTTATGATATGATTAGAACCAAATGTTTTTCAAC
Source organism: Laspeyria flexula (assembly GCA_905147015.1). Classification (NCBI taxonomy): domain Eukaryota; kingdom Metazoa; phylum Arthropoda; class Insecta; order Lepidoptera; family Erebidae; genus Laspeyria; species Laspeyria flexula. The sequence goes on along the minus strand of LR989956.1, from coordinate 9,141,189 downwards.
TTTATTGAGATTGATAAAGTATGGTTTAGTTACATAATAGACAATTTTTTTTTAATTTATGTTACATGTTTGTCAAGTCAATCACACCAGAACGGCTGATAGGTCTGCATGACTGGATTAGTACATAGGCTATTTTTTTACGCGCGGGCGGGGCCTCGGGCTGAATATAGTAAGTAAATTTACATTAAACATTTATATGAACATGTATTAGACCTATGAACGAATAAAGATTAAATATAATAATACTGTAATAGTAAATAACATGTAGTTAGCTGTTAATTACAGTAATAAGAATGGAATTAAAATATACGAACACATCTCACATTCGCTTAATTACAACGACGCAAATTAAATAGGAAACGATTTAATAGAGCAGGGGTTTCTAAACTATTTTATGCTAGACCCCTTTTACAAAATGAATTGATAGATCGTTATAGCCAACTTGTGCAAGTTTATCTTTTTGAGGCTTCAAAAAACAACAATGATACTTCCTACTAAAATATTAGTAATTCTTATTACAAGTTGGTTCAACTTATACAGTATCCTGAAAGTTTTAACTATTAACTTGTGTTAATTAAATAATAGAGATCGATTTTTAGATCTCATCGACCCCCAAAATCACTTTTAATTTATGTACCCTGGAAAACCGGGTTCGACCCCGATATCGATGACCTTCGGAATATCTGTATTAGAGCTTTCATTTCCGTCCAATAGTGACGTCATTCATGTAAGTCTTGAAGTGGTTGGGTTGACGTAATATAAACTCAGCGGGTAGTTATAGTTATAGGCGTGTCGTAGTATTAAGCATCATCGGTTAGTACGACCTATCGAACGGGAAGTCATAAAATACTCATCAGGCTTTGAATGCCGTAGCTACCGACTTTCATATAAAACATTAGGGTTTCTAGCTAAAATTTGTACTATTTATACCAACCCATATCTATGTTTTACCGATTGTAACCACTATTTATTGACTTAAACATCTTGAAACTAGCTTTATAGGTGCCATATCAATACGAAAGGAACTGAAACTAGCCGAAATTTTAGCTTTCCTGTAGTCGTTGTTGAATCAAACTCTAGCAAGTCACAAATGAAAATACCAACATTAATAATTTAATACAGAAATGTACAACACTAATTTTGAGGCATACTGTTGAGGCACAGGATAATTGTTAGCCAGTCTCCTTTCAGGCTCCCTGAGTCCTGAGTATACACCACGGAACAGAAAGTATACACGAACACTAAAACATAATAGATATTAAAATTATTTTGATGAATATGGGAGCAACCACGGCAGTTATTACTGCATACCATAATTTCACGTTTAATTTTATTATATTCAACAGCTAACACAATTACAATGGTCAAGTACCTACTCTCACTTCTGATGTTGAGTAATCGGACCTTCATTCATTATATTTCCTAAGAGTAAAACAGGAAAAGTACAATACAATATAAATCTTCGTGCCGGAAGATTAGAGTTCTTTGTAGCTTATCTGACCTACCTATTTCTATATAGATTTAATTAATCGAGTAACTCTAGCATGAAATGTTGGATGGTTAGTTCGCAAGCTCCGCTTACTAATTAGATCAGAGGTTATTATTGCTAAGCAAAGTTAGCACCGGTTAACAGGAAATATGAGGTTTGAAGGCCGAAATAAGAGTCGGTATGTCACCTTCGTTTTGAATATTAGGCTAAAGCAAGTAAGCTAAGTGTTAGTGATGGTAACGAAAATAGTTACTCTAAAATGACGTCCGAACGTATTTTCAACGAGCAAGATCAAACTATAATTAGATCTGTGGAAACTATTTTGCTATCGTCCTTCACGTTTGTTAGCCTTAGCTTTGAATAGTGTGAATTCTAAAAGACACACAATTTCCCGTCGTTTCTACGAAAATGTAGAAAACTTTTCTCGTTTTTAGGGTTCCGTAGTTCTGACTAGGAACCCTTATAGTTTCGTTATGTCCGTCTGTCTGTCCCTCTGTCCGAGGTTTTGCTAAGAGATCGTTCGTTAGTACTAGAAAGCTGTAATTTTGTAGGAGTGTGTATATCAATTATGTCGACAAATTGGTAAAATAAAATTTAGGAAATTTTTTTTTAGGGTAACTCCCATACATGTGAAGTGGGGATGAATATGTTTTTTGTCGTCTACCCCATCGTGTGGGTTATCGTTGAATAGGTCTTCTAAAATGACTTTGGAATTACTAACATTATTTTTCGATTTAATGGTCCATTTACGAAATATTAAACTTTAAACAGCAAATTTTTGTTCCAGTAGGGCGTCCTCTCCCTCTAAAAGCTAAACTGCTGGCTTGAAAAATCTGGAAAAATTCATGATGATAGTGCATTTCATGAACTTTAAATTAAAATTATAGCGGTTAAGATAACTTTATTAGTTTAGCAGTAATAGTCGTTGAACTTGGGTGTTGGATAATTTTGTACCAAATACAAAATCCTTAGCATTAATCCTTTATACTGACTAAGATAAAGTAGTTGCTTGTTTATAACGGGTAAAGACTTGCATTTAAAAACAAAATATCAAGTACCTAGGTATATAATAAATTATAAGTTTTTCAATACTGCCGTTAGATGAAGCTGTACAAACGGGTTACGTTTTCATTGAGTACCTCAACAGAATTGTACTAAATTGTGATAACGGGCTACTACGGAACCCTACACTGTGCGTGGCCCGACACGCACTTGGCCAGTTTTTTTTGTATAATCACATCACACCCTTATTATGAAGTAAGTACTAATTGTAATTAGATGTATTGTGACGATACCTTATCTATTTTTAGAAAAGTAATAGCTAAACAGACGGGTCATAAAAACAAAGTATTAAAACATAAAACAGTAGAATATCACCCAGAGTAACGATCGCCGGCGCCTCACACACAAACGCTCAGCCGCCTGCTGCAAATAGATTTTACAATCAACCTATTGACACGAATAAGTTCTTAGTTCGTAGATCTTTATCCAAAATCACATATTAATAGGTACCCATATATAGTCAATTAAAACTAAATATTATGGAGATGACAATTATATTATTGTTGTTGAACTGTTGGTTAAAATGCTGATTACGGATATAAAGTCTGTTTACATTTTACGTCCAGTCGTCCACGTTCCACAATAAAATATAATGAAGGAATTGCGATATTACTCGTGTATGTTGCATATACATTGGGCATTATGTAGACCGTAATGTTTTCGTCACGGCCCTGAATAATATAGGTTTAGGTCTGGCGTCGACTGCTAACATATTTCGAACATGTGTTTTGCCGAATCCCTGACGGCATGTTTAGAAAATACTGAACGTATTTCAGACAAGGGTGGTTTGTTTTCGTATATAATATGTGGTCGTTCGACCTTTGATATGATTGCAACGTCATTATATTGCCATAAAGATTACGGACATCTTTTTGCATCAGTCCTTTCAGTTCTGTTCATCAAACTTTTAGCGTTAGTCGTTTTAAGTTTATATTATATCTCGTCTGCTAAAATTAAACAAATTTCTGACATTAATAAAAAGTTTGGTTCTACATTAAATATTATACAAAAAAACTGTTATCAATTAACATAGTTCTACACCAGATTAAAATCACATTCTGTATTATTTTTTTGTTATTAATTCACTTCTAGTTGAACAAGTTGAAACAAGGATTGAATAGAAAGTAAGTCTTAATCGTTTTTAAAATAATTATTTTCTTGTTGACATGTTTTTGTTTAGAATTACTATTTAATATCGCTTACTTTATACAAACTATTACAAATTGTCATACGTCCTTCATACCCGGAAGAAGTTTTTGTGATTTATCGGATAATTAAATACGCAAATAGTTTCTACATCATCTCGTCTTGATGTCCAATGTTCAACTTTTTATTATGCATCGTCACTCGTCTTGTCTGTTTTTATTCCAAACACGTTTAAAGCAATATAGAGGTTTAACTAGTGTTTCTCTCTGTTTAATATAAAATAGTCGTTTCCTTTGGATTGCGGTTACAATCTTCTTATATTTGTGAAGAAACCTTATCTGTCTCAAGTCTCAACAGGGAGTCGTTTGGGTAGTTATTATGGATTGTTTAGGATATCAATGAAATATTCTTTTTAGACCATTGTCTATTTTTCTCATACTTATTAACGTTTATTGAAAAAAAAAATACATTAGTGACAGTTAGGTTAGGTTTCGGTAAATTGAAGGTAAAGTAATTCCTGATCCTGCAATTGTATCGCATTCATTCATCGCATTAATCGCATTACTTGCATATCTACTATTATTAATTCTAAGTACACAATTATATGCCCCCTGTACTACTTTAAGAGTTAAGGGTGTCTATTAAATTATAAAGCTTATATAGGTTACCTACTTACCTACCTATCAAGTTTATTTCAAAAACATCATATTGTTGTAAATTCGAGATAATTAAACAAGTTTTGCAATAACAAGTTTCTTGGAGCCTGAGGTAGATAATCTCAACTTCTGTAGGGTACTAAAACTTGTTTATTCTGTAGAATATAGCTATTGCCATCGAATTTTCTTACCTGGTAGTTACTTGAGCTTGCTTGAAGAGATTTTATTTATAAAAACGTTAGTTGTTGTGCAACTAGACTACACACGAATGAATACGCGGTTAGTCATTGTCTGCCTACATAAAAGTGAAGGGATTCAACGCAGTTGTTTTGCAACTGCAAGCGTAGGTGATGTGATATTCTACTTGATTAAAGAAAGTGATAATTATATTATAATTATGAACTAAATTCGCGTAATTCACATGTTCGCCTTTAGTGTTATCAGTTTATTTGCCAAGAAGATAATTTTATCATTGGGTACGTTTTCACTTGAGTTACATAGATATTATAAGAATTCATACAAATTATAAAAATAATGTTTTCTTATCTGAGCCATAAAATAATATGTGCATTTTACTTGTTCTAATATACAGTGGTGATGTTCCATTATGTGACATTTTATAAAATCTTAGAAATGTATATAGAGTACCTACCTCAGACATAATGGGTTTCATACAATGCATGGAGCCTACAATCGTAGTTATGTTTATTGTAATTATCTATTCTAATTAATAAAATGATACTGTAGCTGTACGAAAATTTAGTTTTATAATCATTGCAACAATAAATCACTCAATGATCCACTTTGCGCAAACGGCAACACTTATTTTTCAATTGGCGTTATTGAGGTTGAATGATAGATATAAATTCCAAACATAACGTCTACAATTACTGTTAAATCTATTTACGACTCCTACCGACAGCAAAAGATTTATGAATAACAAATTAACAAAGTACCTAAACGAACAAACCTCACCTCCCACGGTCGCGTCTAATTTAAACCCAGATTGTTTTAGGGTTTACCACTTAGTTGTTACAACATTTAAACTGCATACATTTTCCTAGGTTAACAAATTGTGTATGTATATCTCGTTATTGTGTTGGAATTAATTTAAGACAAATAATGAATGGGCTGTGTACTAGTGGGTAGACTTATTAGTTTATGCGCGACCTTCGGCAATTTCTGTAGTGTTGAAACTTTCAGCCAGTTGCTCAGTGGCGTCGAACGCTATGATTCAGAGTACGCGATTCACTTCACGTGCTCACACGCCTGAAATAGTGCACTCGAGTAATTAGTGTTGTGTATTTGTTCTGTTGTTACGTATCGCTACTTGGCACCTGAATTCATATTATGTTTTTCGTGTTACACCAACGCAGTATACCAACAAACTTCGCGTTGTGCATAGACGCCAAATAAGTACAAATTTGTGTTAGTGTAATAACTGTGATGATAAGTTTTGTAAACAAATCCTATTAGCAACTACCTACAAAAAGTTATTTTTAAGTACTTTCTACTGTGCGAATGAGGGTCGTGTGTGTGTGCATTTTAGAAGAAAGTTAAGCCATCTTATCTCTATTTGATTGAATTACGCTGACAGCTGTCTGAGACGTAAGTAGCTATCTATTAAACAGTCATTATATTATTATCAGTGCTTGTAATGTATGGTCATGATCACGGGACTTAATAAAAATTAATGTAATTGCCAATAACTTCCTTCAAATATTTAATTGCATTTTTGTTATCATATTTACTTAATAATCCAAACGTTTAGAATATTTACAGTTAATTTCCTTTAAATATTCTTAAATATTTAGATTTTATAGAATAATGAGATCAAGCCCACACCATAGGCGTTACAACAACATTGAGTAATTAAATACTTATATAATATTATTGTCATTTCCCAAAAAAATGTTCAATAATGATGCACTAATAAAAAAAAACAAAATATTTTTTACAAAAATGGTAGCTTATGTGTTGTTTAAGAACGATATTTATCCAATTTCATTGTGAGAGAACCTTAATAGTTGTTAACTAGACAATAGAAATAATAATCAATTACCCAATGCATTTTTATAATATGCGCACCTACCTAATAACTTGCAAAAACTGTAAAAGTAATATGTAACCAACCCATAAATATTATTTACATTACATTTAATAACATAAATATTATTATTTTATGTAAATTACTTAATTATGTTTTCAGTTTTCTAAGACTAGTCAACAGTATAAAAGATTTCATTGTTTTATGATGAATGCTATTGGTTGTAACAAACGTAAAATATAACTACTATACATACAAACTTCTGACATTATGAACGGTATATTTATTAGCTTTTATGAGTTTCCCATACAAGAGAAATCTTATAGTCGCGATAAACACAAACGTGCCCGTTGACATTGAAATAAATGAAAATATATTGAGACAATATTCACATGAAAGAACTAGGTTAACTATTTGCAGCGCGAAACAAATTTCTAAAGAATACACTGGCGTCTACAATGAATAAGTTAAGAATATTTCATTGTAATTGAAACTTCAATAGGTCAGTGATGATATGTTTCTCTGCTTCAATGCCAAAACACTATAAAATCTGTAATGATTGTAGGTTTATTCTCGATATTTATCTCTTACAATTTCAGCGACTATTTCCCTCGGTATCATTGTAGCGCTCGCTGTTTTGGTGAGCGCCGCTTTGGCACTTCTCCCTGGCCTCCTACTGAAGTACACGTAAACATTGTACACCAGTTGCCTGGTATCTGCCGGCAACTCCACGCGATTGTCCTCACCACACTCTGCCATTTTCGTGCTGCTGTACAATCTTCTCCAACTAAACATTGTCCACGCAGTCATGGCCTCGTCTCCGTATTGAGCCGTTTTGACGTTTAATTTTAAATACTCTTCACAAACGTAATTTTTTCCGTTTTAAAACACCTCAAACCACTTATAATAAAAGTTGTTTCTCGGCTACCACAACGTTACGAATACGCACAAAACTTGTTCACTTATTTAGCTCGTTTCTCTGAGAAATCAGTGAGTTGATCAGGTATTTATGAATGTGTGTATAAATAATATTGTGAGCGGGTTATCGTTTCAAATATATCCGTTCAATCGGAAAGGCGGTCGCACACTGCTGGTACACAGGCCTCAGAAGACCACATTTGCAAACAAGTCACATGGTCGTGACATCCGTTGTGTTACAAACGTGATCACAATGCTGTTGGAACTAAACGATTCTGTGCAAGTAGACCAAGATTAGTCGACTTTGTATGCGTACATGCATTTCTGTTGACAACCTTGGTCAGAGATAGCATAATATCCGTTATAATAAAAATATATTACAAATATGTACATCGCCATTTTGAAATATAGGTACCGTTTCTTTATATTGAAATAGGCATGTTTTAATGCGCATTTGCTGAAGAGTTCTTTGAACTATTTATCTATTGTATGCCAAAATAGATAAACTAGATTTACGTCACGATATCTGGAAAATAAAACACGAATGATGCAAAAGTAAACTCAGTACCTAATTCTTTTGATTTTTTTAGAACACAAAATTGAGCGGTTTGCGACTATTTACAAGTCAAACTACATCCATTATTGTTCACCTTGAAGTTATAAACGGCTTCGGTATATATATTTCGCTTTTTGAAAGATATATTTTGATGTTTTGTGCGTTATTATTATTTATTGCATGGACTGTATAGGCTAATATTTCGGAAGAATGTAGTTTTAGTCATACCGGTGACCACAAATGTTATTTACCAGCTCGGTACTTATGCATTCCGTTCGTGCAGTTTCAAGAACTATAGAGTTTAGAGAAATCATTGCCTGAATCTCTGACTCATAGCAAAATTATGAATCAGCAAGCTATTTCCTACCTGTTCCTCTTTTAGACTAAGCTTTTCTCAATAACCTTTTCACGCTGAGTTTTGACGATCGATACTATATTTTATTTAAAGATTCACAATGTGTATGTTTCAAGCAGTCAGTTGACTGAACTTATTATTTATTATATTATATTATAGATCTTGTATAATTTATAATGATGTATGTAACCTATCAATGTTTTATTAACTTCTTTCAACACTCCATCGTCATACTAAATCGTTTTGTGTCCTTGAATAAGATCCTTTATAAAACAACGTTCTAAAGAAAGGATAGATCAAGAGTTCCCTAAACCGGCGAGAATGAAAAGATTGATAAATGTTAAAGAAGCACAAGAATCGTATTAAATGGAAGCAAATAGTCCTCTGCTACCTCTCTATTGGGAAAGAGGCGTGATCTATATGTATGTATGAAACAAGAAAGACCATGCAAGTTGAAGCATTTTTTAAGGTAGAGGTGAATCAGTTTGGTCTTCGGAAAGCAAACTTATGTACCTACTTACTTTTTTTAACAACACTAAAAAGATTAACCAGAAATAGAAAATATTCGCGAAATTTTATTTACTACTGACCTTATTAAAACTAGTGATAACAGTTACTTTTAGAGGCTTAAACCTGCATAGGAAATAGGCTTTCTCGATGCAAGTTTGAGTCTTTTTTATTTCGGTTGGTGGTATGCTCATTAAGAATTGATTGCGACCGCGTTAAAATTAAGGTTACTTTATTGTACCGTGAACTATGTTGGTGCAAATAAACTTAAGTGTCACATAACGGGACTTCCATTGAATAGGATGGTACAGTTGGCGGAAATTATTGCCGAATAGACAATGATTGTGCCAGTAATTTTACGGTTGCTGATTCTGGAACAATGTCAGTGTCCTCACAACTACAGTTTGCAGGTTCAGAAACGCTTTCATCCTGCAGACTGCTGTGTCACTATTCACTAACTTCTGTAAGTTAAACACATGCATATTAATCTACTTTGATGTAAATATTTACTTTGAAGCGAGGTGTGTCTTCGCGCTACGTAGTACCTACATCTAATGATGCTAACAACTTTGTCATAGATACATTATGTAAAGCGGTAATTGCATCATAATAGGTAAATAACCACAAATAGGGTTAGTAGGGTTTCCTGTAGAATGTCTCGAGAGTTGAATGACTCGTATAATCATCATTACAACCAGTAAACATCCCACTGCTGGGCACGGATTTCCTACAATTATTGTGAAGGGAATTTAGCCTACTATACAACGCTGGCCAAACGGGTTGGTATAGAAAAGTATTCTTTTTTGAATTTTCTTTTTCTCGCAGTGGTCTTGTCTGCATAAGGTTACTCCCTTAGTCGCCTTTTACGACATCCACGAGTAGAAATGGGATAGTGACATTATGTATTAATAGTATAATACGTATCTCCAAATAAGCGTGCATACTTGGTATATTTACTAGCGTTATATTTGATATAATTTATGGCGATAGTAATATTTTTCATAGCGATATAGAAAATTATAATAACAATATGTACCATGAAACGATTGGCGAATGGCGGATTACCGTAAACAATCAAAAATCGTTACCATGATTGCGTCTTTGTCTTGAATTCTTGTTAAGATTGCCTTATTCTTTTTGTAATGTTTTTTCCTTGTTTTTATTGTGATTTTATGTTGGTTGTTTTGTTTTATTCATATATAAATAACTCTGTAGTATAATTCTATAATTACTGAAAATATCTTCCATTTTTCAATTTTGACGTGTTTTCTCCTAATTTTAACACCAAGGTTTCTTCACTTGAAACTTGACTCCTCCCAAATAATACTTTTCTGTAACATTCTTACAAGCACTGCTGATGAACACAGAATTGACTACTGTAATTACGGTGCGTGAGGTGCGTCGGACAGGTAGTATTAGGTACTCCTGTTTGCTACCCAAATATTGGTCGTTCGTGACGTCATGTCTTGTCCCTATATTAAAGTAAAACACACAATGTTTAACATACGGTTTTATTACTAGACATGTTTCGGTAAATTGAGGAAAGTACGAACAACTCTCTAATTTTGTTTAGTCAAGTTGCGAGATTTCATTTGAAAAGTAAACATAGGTGCTATTTGGCGACGACGGATGTAAAAATAATAGCTTTTCTTTACATGAACTATCGATCTTAGAATGAGAGTGAACGTAGAAAGTGCCAGCTGTTAATTTTCCCAACAAGTTGAAAACGTTAAAGTAGGGGAACTGACGTGTGCATTATATATCTGTCGTAAATTATACAGTCTGACTGACATGTATATTTTATTTGATCTATTTGGGTTTATGCAATTTGCCGTCCACATTCCTTCTTTCACGATTTACTATTCATAGGAATCCCTAATAAGTATTCAAGAAGTATTGAATTCTGACCTCATAATATTACTTTCTTGCTTCTTAATATTCTTCTGTTCCATTTTGGGAATTGTATATTAAATGTATATCTAAACTGCCATGTAAAGTCCACATAAAGTATATTGGTAAGTACCTAAGTTATAAAATATATGCATAAAGTTTTAAGAAGTTAAAAACTTCGTGACTTGGTGTTTAAATCATTATAATAATAGCATTGATTCTTTGGATTCTTTAAATATTAATAACATTATTTGATATGTCGCACTGTTGTATTTCATAATTTATCAACTGATAAGAGCTATTACTAAATCATTTATATTTTGGATGACCCCAGACATTGGTATGCAATGAATCAGAGCATGAGTCAGATTATAGTCAGACGTTTGGTAATTTGATCTTTCAACATGTGAAGGAGATTTCATCAAAAATCTTTTCTAGATAGACAATCCTGCTTCAGTACTAAAGTAAAGAATACTGTTTTATTTAATTATATTAGTAGGATGTCTACCAAAACTGTATTGCGTAAAGCGTGTTAGTTTAAAACATTTTAAGCTTACATTTTATTTACGTTTGTTTCGTAAAACGTGTGCCCTAATTTTCGAATTGTAAACAAATCTGTTCCAAATAAAACATCACTCATAACAGAAAACAGCTTCCCCATTGTTGCAGATGCTTTGATCGGCTATAAATAAATGGTGCAGACGGCAGACACATTTAACTCAGTTTAATTCTCCAAAGTTTCAAAGCCATATGTTCAAAAGCTTATTATGAACTCTCTAGCTTTGCACCTGCGTCCGTCCCACTCGCACGTGCTCTTTCCAGCTGTTGGTGCGTCGTCTGTGGCCGCATGCTCTCGAATCGGAAAGGTAAACGTAAAATTCGCAAGTGATCATACATAAGATCATACTTGAAAACTTTTAGCCTTCATTTTCTACACGTGGCGACTCGAAATCGTCCAAAATGGCCATTCGTTAAAAGTCTTATATTTTAAAATGGTTTTATTGACCTGATGGAACGAATTATGGAATTATCGAGTACGAATTAAAGACTGGCTCTTCGTTGGATGATCTCACCGGTCGTCAATCTTGACAATGCAAAGGACCGGTCGTCTGCGGGGTGAGGTATGGGACGGGACGGGGACTCCGCTGCAGGGTTTTGTGCGATTCACGCCGCACGCGGTGCGAGTGCGACCCACAGTGCCACACTCGGTAGTCAGTGCGACAGTTGGTCGCTCTATGCGCGGCGCGCGCGCCTTTTCCCCGAATTCCTTTTACATTCCTTAATTTAGTGCTAGTCAAAATGAAGTTTTCTGTTTACGTTCATCAACGAAGAAGGTGTTTGTGCAAATTGACAAAAAGTGTATTAGTTCGGTAAATCGTTACTCGCTACGGTCCAAAGAACAATGCTGTGGGAAAAAATAACGTTCAGCTGGCATCGGCAGTCGTTCCCAGCTACCTACCTTACCTCTCTCCCCGCGCCGGTCGGGTACCGGGTTCAATGTGCTTCTCTGCGTTTATTCATCGTTTGTGGGAAAAGTTGACCCCCGTTTTATAAAAATTATTGTTAACGAATTCACACGACTCGTATTGTCGTCACTACCGCATCTTAGATGATCATAATCAAAGCATGCAGCATCTATTTTGCAGGTGTTTAATTAACAAATACGTACTTAATTAATTTTGTGTGAAGTGTTAAATGAGAATATTTTAAGGCACTAGTGTAAATACCGAATGTTTTTTATGCGCCAACTGCCAAGGTTGCAGCATTCCGCAGAACTAAACTATTTATTCTGGGCTTTGCCATGTTTGTCGAGTTTCAACTTCGTCGAAATTATTATCTTACTGTGTTGCGGATAGAACATTTATCAGAAGAGGACAATACTCTTACATTAGGTAACGTGTTTGTTGTTCATGAATGAAATGTCGAAATAGCCGTTGAATATCAGTGCGGATACGCCGTTTGTAATGTGAATAGTGATGACGTAAAGTTATGTGGATTTAGTCAATCTAGTGAATTTGTGGTCCGTGCCGTGAGTGAAGTGTTCGTCAGGAAATTATTGCATAAATATAATTCAGCTGCACGATGGGGAACCAAGGATCATCTGCACACGAGCCGTTTGATCGAGCACAGGCGGCTGCTAATACCGACCTCAAAATGGTACAGTCATTTTGATTATGCTTCATTAACAATTCATTATTCAACTTGAGTCATTGAATACTAAAGTATTGTACGCGGTGGCCGAGCATGGTCAACTTGTATTGTTCCTGGCTCATACACGTTTTAAACACATTAAAGTAGATATAGATACCACCTACCTGCACGTTTATCATGCTAGTGGCTTAAAGGCGCCGTAGTCGCTATGGAGACTTATTTACGAACTGGAAATACGTCATATTTATAAATGATGTTCATCAAGTTTTTTCTTATTCAATTTGCTATTTCTCGAAGTCTTTTTGTGTGTGGGCGTAGGTTTTACTACAATAGAACTTAAAATGGTTTTTGCCTCTTCTTCGTGTCATAAAACAACTTATTATTTTGCATCTACATGTTACTCGGTATCAAAGTCTAACAAGTTAGTCTAGGAAGGTAGGTATTTAAGTATAATAACACAACACTAAAGTCGTACAAAAAAAGTCGTACTGGCGTTGCCGACGTAGGTTGCGATAAATGCTTACCATCCGTCAAGCGAGCTGTCAGAATCGCTTTAGCGGAATAAAAATCCCTTTCTACTGTAGGTAACCATGGTCACGTTAAACACTTTTTGGATTCAAATTTCAATAGGTAGTAATAACTAGGTATAACTTATTCAGATCAATACTTTAACAAGTAAATATAATTTAAAAAAATTAATAACCCGACTGCAAAAAATCAACAGAGAGCAACGCACTAAAAAGACCGTAAACTTATTGTTATATTATTATACCTGATGAAATAATTTAAATACATAACATATGTATATATTTGTAATTTCCATTTGATTCCCTTTATTTTGATACTGTAATAGATAGGTTTGGTTAAAAAAATAGAACTACTTACAATTTGGAACCATTCAATTATGTATAATCTCTTTATCAATCAATATATGTAATCTCCTTTTCATTCTCTTTATTTTGATACCCAATTCGATAGGTTTGGTTCAAAAAAAAATTGAACTTCTTACAATTCGGCGTCAAAAGCCCGCCGTTTAAGTCTTTTCGTTCTTAAAACCTATCTAAGGACACTTGGGTTTTTTAGACGAATCTAACGATATCCTAATTGTCAAAATTCACCCAGCCGTTTGGAAGATTCGTGGGAATAAAGAAATTTACAAACATACAAGATACGCGCGAAAAACAATACCCGTCCTGACAGTCGGGTAAAAAAAGCTATGGAAAAATTTAAATGAACCAACTTATTAACCTAATAATTATAATACCTACCTATTAAACCTCATTAGCATTACTAGTAATTACAAAAAGATTAATAAAGTTACAAAGGTTTCATTTGATTAGTAACACATGATTGTATTTTGTGCTCATCTCTTATTTTTCCAATATGGCACGGGTTATATATTTTACTGATGTTGAACTTTATGTACCTGTGATAAGGTTTATAATAAATTTAATCATGAGACCAGACAATACCAGATGACAAGAGTTCATTGAAGTACATTTGAGCACGTACTTATTAAGTAGATTAGTGTTACAGTCGCACATCTGGCCTAAATTTATGTCATTATGAAATGTGCGTGAGAAAAAATTTGCGTTATTCAATTTATAACAATGCTACTGGGTCAAATGGGAAGGACAAACTGTATTTTTTAAATAATTATCTGTTGCAAAAGTCATAATTTAGATAACTGATAGGCGAACTTAGGCAGTGCTAACAATAGGCAGTGTGGATTCAAAAGCATTTTTCACTGTCTATTTTTGAAGTTAAATCTCATAGCCCATGTTTCCTTGAGAGCGATAATCACGGCAAGAAAATTATATAGGAGACTGTATTTGTTCTACTTATGGAAATCTTGAAAATGGGAAGGAAATGTCATAGGTTCTATCGTCGTAATCACATTCTTTGTAGTTGCCAACGAGAAACATTAAGGTGGATGTTCCATACATTTTGTGTCTCTGAAAATAAACACTTTTTTACGTAGAACAATTCATTTTATATGTTTCTAGAATAAATACACCCGCGAATATTTAATTTCTAAAATTTGGCAAGTTATGACAAAAAGTACCGCGTATTGACGTATTCGTTGAAGAAAAGTGATTAAATGAATTATTCTATGTTAAAAAGTGTCTATGTTCAGAGACAATAGCGCCAGTAAAATTTACGGAGGAAGTGTATCAACATGCACCGTAAAGTGCCACTCTGCGCATTCAGTGAAATGCTTGATAGGCATAAAGTGGATACACTATTAGGCTTTTCGACGTAACACCACATATTAATTGAATTTCTCTCGGCTATCTGTTAGTATTCGAGATTCTCAATAGGATAAGCAACTCGTAGACTTAACATTGGGGCTCGGTTGGCGCCCTTTGTATATGGACCCCTAATATGACTAAACGCCTTTAAAACGAAAACAATAGAAGACGTGTTTCTCACGAATACGAAACGATCCCCTGAGGAAATCGAATAAGCGACCCCTAACTTAAAAGGTAAGCGTTGCAGCGCTGTTGTAACATGTAGGTTAACATTGCATTTGCACTGACAGCACCGGTGTGAAACCGATTTGTGATAGTCGACTAGGATTACTGAGACCAACGATGACAATAATAGTTTATTTCAAGTACACTTGTTACATGTCACATGTATTTAATTGTTGTATGAAACTATAAACACGTCAGTTGGCATTGCAATTTAAATTTTGCACCATTGTGTGAATTGACTGAGGTACAAAACTACAAACCATTCGCTCGATGGCCAGTTAAGATAGTCATTAGACAAGGGAATAATGAATATTATGTACTTATTATGTATGAACATACATGAACTTTTTCTCTCTTATTTTCTCTCTTAAAAAGACAACGCCCGCACTAGGGAACGAGCCCTGTGTCGCGGGGAGCTTTACAAACATGAAACTAACGGACACAAAGTACACCCAGACTAGAAACAAATATCTATGAATCACACAAATATTTGTCTCGTGTGGGAATCGAACCCACGTCACCCAGCACGGCGATGTAGTGGCGAGGCGACCACCTTAACCACTGCGCCACGGTGACAGTCAGTAAGAACTAGGTAGGTATCTCAAATAAAAAACATGTCATTGAACAAAAAATGATATAAGTACCACTTCCACCACTGACAAAACTGCGCTATGGACAAGACCTTGTAATCAGGAAGTAGGTAATGTGTTACAGACGTGCATTATCTATCATTCAAAGAAGCACCTAAACAATAAACGTTAGCACCGAATTCTTGTGCCCTTATCACGTTTCGCAACTTCCTTTCTTAGTTCCCCTTTAGATAGGTAGGTTTGCTCCTAAAATTCGGTAAACCATAATTAAGTTTCATTGTGTACCTATGTAATTGTGTACACATGTAAATTAAACAGGTTTAATAGATGATTTTTTGAAAAGCGATGTTGGCTGAATGGTTCAATGCAAATCATGCAGTCCGAGTTCGATTCCGACCGGCATGGCAGTACCAATGTGGATTTCACTTTATATATAGGTACTAGTCATGTGACTTACCATCTGCTGACGGTGAAGGAAAACATCATGATGAAACCCACATATCCTAGAAGAATTTCTAAGTATATGTCTGATCCACCAGCGTGTCTGTATTATAGCCTAAACCCTCTCAGCACTCTAGACATAGGAGAGGAGACCCGAGCCCAGAAGTGAGACATTAATGGGTTGCTATTTACAGCAAGTTTTCTCTAAGAAATGTTGTCAATATTATTCTTGTGGAAGTCTTCTTCTATTATAAGCTTTATACATAATATTATACGAGTAACTATGTTTACAATGTGTATTATAGTAGCGTACCTACCTATGATCAGTTTTATTGCCCTAACATAAAGCTGGCTCGGTAATTATCGAAGTCACAGTGTCAACTGACACTATTTTAGCACAGTAATTTTAGTTAGCTATGCATCTATATACAATGGTAGGAGACACGTCGCGGTTATTTGTTTTTTTGAAACGAAGATATTCTAATTTGAATCGTGACAAACACTTTAATACAGCAGCAAAATTGCTTAAAGTTTCTTGTGTTATTTATTCAGAAGGGCTGATCTTGTTCTTTTTTTTTCGAAATTGCGTTGGGTTTGGCTACCATCGTTATTTTTGTGGCCACTGCTCAGCTCCTATTGGCGTTAGCGTGATGTTATAGCCTTCTTCGATAAATGAGCTATTGAACACTAAAATAATTCAACCAAAGAAACAAACTCTTCAGCTATATAATAATTAATAGCTGTATATTAATAGATATTGAAGTATATTGAAGAATATACAGTATAGATTAGCTGTGGGTAGCTCCGCCCTCTTGGTAGGTTGGAAAAAAGAAGCCTGTGTGATATTCCAGATTATATCTGCTGTGTGCCAAATTTTATACCGATCCTTTCAGCCCTTTTGGCGTGATTGACTAATAGGTACAAACATCCATCCACCGATCATAACTTTCGCATTTATAAGATTAGTAAGAATACTTAGCTGTTTCCCACGGCTCCCCTCGCGTGGAATTCAGTTCCCATGATTATAGAAACTTTCCCTTGTGCAGTATTTTTTCCGTTTTTCAGTGCAATATTTCCAATTTTATCCCACTAAGATGCTTCCTCGGACTTAGCTATACTCAAGTTTTGTGCTTAGCAACCCGTTTAGACATTTTTACCTAATTAATGCCTGTTTAATACTTGTAATATTATGTTGGTGGGATCCTATATGTAATTTATTAGTTTCCTATATGTAATTGTGCCAATGTCAGTCATTATCTCATCATACATCACGCAGAAGCAGTAGTCTATAATTATAAGTTAGAATGAATAGAAACGGTCTGCATTTCACTTACCACCACACACCGTTGGCAATCATGTTATCTGCATTAGAAATATCTATTCTGTTATCATAGAGGATCGTTATACTATTTGTATTTAGTAGACATAATATTACAGTGGAAACAGCAATTTTTAAATTCCAATACAATACAGCCAATTATTTGAGTTAATCTTAAAATTAATTTTGAGCGCCGTCTTTTGATCGCTGAGGGTGCAGGTTTTTTGTAAATCAATGGTCGCGCAATGGGAGGTGTATACAACTGCTGGTCAGATTAGAGCACCAAACCTGGAACCTCTTGTTCCAGGTTTAATGCTCTAATCTGGGTGACTAAAACTGGTACTTATCTATTGGGTTCATCATCATGAAAGTCTCAGTATCAGTTTGGGATTTGGAAAGCTGTTTTGTTATCTGCCTGTTGTTAATTAGGACCTTTGTACTCAAAAAGTACCAGTTCCAAAATAAGAACACTGCCCGTCTATATTATTATAACTTTAACTGTATTGTTTGTCTCTGTTACACTTCAATATTTCGTGTAACGATCACGCTATCGATACATTCTGTATGAATCTCACCTGGTTTAAGCCGAGGGGGCTTCGTGTTTTACGAGCCTTGAGCACGAATATGAAATATCCCCCATGTGTTGAATGTAAATAACGTTCTGACTACAATCTTTTTGGTACACAATGAATTAGGTAGGTGCTTATTCAATTTGCGTATGTATGCACGTACGTATTAGGACCTACATATAACTACTATATATACTTATGGCTACTCCTATTTTATTCTCTATAGTACATACCTACATAAGTATCTATAAATATGAATCATCAAATATTTAGGTCGTAGGTAACAAAATTACACATTAAATTAAAAATCAATACCTAATCGACTGGTGGATTGCCTGAAACCTAAACGAATGGGTCATCGTCCAAAATTTTGAAGCATATAGGTTTATCTCATAATTATAAATGCCCAAGGCATTAAAAGACCGCCTGCACATTTTTTTGTATGAAGTAATAAATAAATAAGAATAGGTAGGTACGTTTATTTCAGCCATATTTTTACATTACAGTTTAGCTTTTTTTATATTGATAACATTTGGAGAATATAAGTAATTGATAATTTAACATAAATGATTAAGTTTATTACGACAATTATATTGTTCTAATTGTAGTACCTAAGTAAGTAAATGTCTAATAAGTACCAAATTACATATTTATTTTTTGTTTAATCAATTTTTTTTCTGTTTATCACTGGCAGTTTTATCTAGTAACTTTTAATCATGAGGTAAATGGCACCTATTAGCCAAACACAAACAATCAACATTTTTCTTTAGTACCTACTGATAAATTTTGACCTCTGGAAACAACGTATTTGGTATATAATAAGCAAGCTGCATAATGCACTCGCTCATTATAATCTCAGTTGGTTTTACTATACTGTTGTGACGTCAATAGCTCTATCATTAATCATGTTGTTGCACAAAAACAAAATTGCGTGGGGTACGTAGGTACACAGGTACTGTGGGTACGTAGTATGGTTCTCTTGTCTTGGTATTTAATTATGAACAAGAAGATCTAATGCTATCATTTTTTATTAATTTTTTATTTTGATGCGAGACGATAAACCTAACGTCATGGTGTATGGATCGATAAAACAAAATTGATAAATCATAGTCAATGAAAAGCCGACCAAATTTTAGTACCAAGAGGATTATTTGATTAGGTTAATTTAACATAATGAACCGATATCCATATAACATGCAGGTCGTTTTACTTATCATTTTTTATGTTAGACTAAAGTTAACAAACAAAATTATTTAAAAAGCATTAGGTACTGTAGCTACTTATGTAATGAGAAGCATTATTATCCCAAAGAAAACTTTATTCGTCAATGTCTACAAGGAGGTGGGCTAAATTATAGTCTAGGAAGGTACGATTATTTCTTCTTAGTTGTCATTTGTTCTTCAGTATTTGAATAGATATAGATAAAATAAAATAAAAAAATTTCACTAAAATTACATATTATTATAAGTAGGTACCTACTAAGACTTATGATCAAAGATCAAAATCTTTAAGCCCACTATAATAATATATTACGTGTATAATCTACCTACGCATTACACATAAATATAAATTAAAAACAATGGAAGGGAAAGGGCAAAGACTGCCTTTACCTGGAGTAGGTAATATAATTATTTATACTGTGCCTGGAGGGCAGCACGAAAAGATATATTTATCATCAAATAAAAATGTACCTTGTAGGTGTGAACTTTAAAGTTATAATTACTTACACGTTTACTACGATGAGTACTTCGTTAAAATTAGACCGGATACAACATAGGTACCTATACCCGTTTTCGGTATTAATATGAGGGATTTCCCGATGACTATTTAATATTAGAAAAATGTGTCATTTTCTACTGAAATCTGATCCATTTAAGTTCTACATAAGGATTTACCTAGGTAGGCAGAATTTACTTACGCAAATGAGACCCCTGCGTTGTGAAACGAGACCAGTTTTCGTATTTACTTTAAACTCTAGCACACTAAGTAACTATTTAACTAGTTTGTTTTTCAAGATGTTGTCGTCCGTAGACCTGTGAGTAATTGTGATTATGTAAAACTTTAATGCACGTACCTACTCTGAAACCGTAACCAGATATTTTATGGTATTCAACTTTTTGCATTCTATCTGCAACACAGGTAAAGCCAAATTGTGCGGCCTGTTTAGTCAGCGTTTTTATCATAGAGATTTACTCATTGAATTTATGGAAATAGTCATCGTGGGCATTGTTAGGAAAGGCTCATTGTTCGCGTCATAGTGGCATAGTTACCTGTTGTCTGTCTATCATCATCGGTTTTTTTCATTTAACATTTTTAGCACATGATTGGTAGATAAAGCTAAAACATCCGTATTAATAATACCTAATGATAGGCTACAATCGCGATACCGAATATAGCAAATGATTCTCATCGTATGATATAATATTTGGTACCTACCTACTTACCTATCTATTAGTCGTCAGACAAGATTAAAAAAAAAAGAAATTAATTAATTACAAACTACAAACTAGACAACAAACAAATAACAAACGCAAGGTTTAAAACTATTTAAATCTAAAAATTCAGAAATTGAATAAAATCATTTTTCTATTATAAAAACTTCTTTATGATTCTTTTAAAATGAAAAAATATATTATATCTAAATGAAGAAATAGAAAATCTGCATGACATTTACATATTTTCAGGTTATAATTATCTGGACAATATTGAAGCTAAGCTAATGTTCGTTTTGTAATGTTACAGAAGTCGTCAGTGCGCGCGTCGTTGCGGCGAAGTCGCGCGGGCGGTGCGCTGTCGCCGCCGCGCGCGGGCATGGAGCGGCTGCGGCGGTCTTTCCGCGAGTCCTTCCGGAGGCGGAAGGGCTCACCGCCAGAATCTGCGCGCCCGCATCAATGGCACGCCGACGAGGCGGCCGTGCGGGCAGGCACTTGCACCTTCCCTGTCAAGTACCTCGGCTGCGTCGAGGTGTTCGAGTCGCGTGGTATGCAAGTTTGTGAAGAGGCACTCAAAGTACTGAGAGTGAGTATTATTTTTTGGATGTATGAAATTATACGGGCAGTCTACAATTTTACAGACTTTTACAATTTTACAAGATCACGGTCCACAGATGTGGTCTTTTTGTATAATTCTATGTCTATGTATAAACCTATTTCTAATTCTGATTCAAATACATAAAACATGGGTACAATAGCCGTATAAGTAGTAATTTGCTTTGCTGACAATATATCTCGGCAGCCAAGATTTCGCAATGTTGTAAACAGTTGATATTCTCCCGACCTTGCGAAACGACTGTGTTTGTATACAAGCGCAGCGAATTGCAAAGCTCTTACCTACCTATTTCCTAGAGTAGTTAGGTACGTACCTACTTTTAGATGTTTCTAGATCTCTGATCTCATTAGTTACAATTTTATTACTTACATATAAAGTTGCAATGGTTATTGGATTTATTGAAGTAGGTAGCTATACCTGCCAACCTTCTCGTAAGTAATAGGTGTTCGACACGGTTATAAACTTGCGTTCCAACAGAATGACCTTGGTGGGAGCTTGATTGCCATCCGCGTAGTTTATATGAAATTTGGTTTACAACAGCCGGCTACACGGTTGAAATCCAAGAATGCAGGCACGGCTTTTATCTTATCTCTCTGATTTTTTGCGTACCTACCCTCATAAAACCAGTCTGGCTAGTGGCTACTGTATTTCTTAGATTTGCACGCAATTTTGATAGGACTAGGTACTTGTTTACCATTAGCCATAGTGCGGATTGTACTAATCGATGAAGATTTCGGATATCAATCAGCACCACCTGGTACGAAGAATCAAACTTATGTTCTAAGTGTTTATCTATTTAGGATTTGTGCCTCGTTTGTCCCAAAATATATTTTTCAAAATGTATTCCCGGTTTGTCCCAATTATTATGCCTGCTTTATCCCACTCTTTTTTTATAGTAGTATAATTTTTTAATCACTAAACTTATTAGTACTTTATCCTTAAATATAAAGTTATAGGTATTTAGTTTTGCTAACTGTATTTTAATTACTTATTGACTTAGAGCAACTAGGGATGAATAACGAAATTAATATTTATGAGACGATGAAAGAATTTTTTAGGATTGTGGGACAAAATTTTGGCACAAACGAGACATGTATCATTCATTATAGAGTATTTTAATAAAATGCGCTTTATACTGATAAATAATTTAGTTAGGTACTTACCTCAGAGGTACTTACCTAATTATAGTAAGCGACAATAAAACAATATTTGATTGTACTCAATAGTACTTGGGTACACATAATACTTACTAATGATATAAGTAATTAGGTTGGTAACCAAATGGTTTTAAATGTAGGTAATTTATGGTATGTAATGTACAATAAATTACATTCCAAAGTGGTACCTATCTGCTGCTTTATGGAAATAATATTGTACCTAATCGGGCAAAGCAAACATATTTGACTGTTACCTACGTCATTACTCTTATTACCTATAACTTTTTTAAAATATGTACATCTAACTCTATGTTTAATTTCCCGTTTGTGCTGTAAGTAACACCTTCGTAATATAATGACCTACCTTTATTTTATGAAAAGGTTGATGAATGATGAAAGATGTATGTCAGAATCGTAACAGGTGGAAGGAAATTGTCTCTGCCTACCCCTCTGTTGGGAAAGAGGCGTGATCTATACCTATGTATGTATTTTAATGTTGTTGCAAACTGGTTTACGTTTCGTTTGGGAGAAATCCGCCATTGTTACCAGGGCCGTGTTAAGTATGCTAGGCGCCTGGAAACAGGATTAATGATTTTCTCGAATTTAATATATTTATTGGTAATGCCAGTAAATAGTAGCCTATGTACTTCTCCAGGTCTATTAGTCTATTTCATCAAGATCTGATGAGGAGTTTGGAATATTACCCTCTACATCAAAACTAACAAACATCAACTTTTTATTATTAGTATAGATAGATATCGATGATCTGATAGGAACTAGCAAGGCCTCTTGATTGGGGCTAAGCACACGCGCCTAATCTATACAAATAAATAAAATTGGAGTGTCTGTTTGTAATATTAAAATAACCGCTTTTTACTACATGCATTTGAATGTATATAATACGGTACCAAAATATTTTTTTTTTTTTTACAATTTTTGTCTGTCTGTTTGTTCCGGCTAATCTCTGGAACGGCTGCACCGATTTCGACGGGACTTTCACTGACGGATAGCTAATATCGCAAGAAGTAACTTAAGCTTTCTTTGATTTTGAAAAAGTTTCAGGGTCCCTAAAAAAAAACTCCATGAATGCAGGATTAGTTGTCCACGCGAACGGAGTCGCGGGCACAGCCAGTTATTTCTAAAATTTAGAGAGCGGATCTTGTAGAAACGTACTCAGAGTGCGCAGTTGTAAAGAGGGGCCTAATTGTGACTAACTTGTATAATGCAAATGTTCCAGAACTCCCGTCGACGGCCGGTCCGCGCCGTGCTACATGTGAGCGGTGATGGTCTGCGCGTAGTAGAGGAGGAGACTAAGGGACTTATTGTTGACCAGACCATCGAGAAGGTCTCGTTTTGCGCGCCCGACAGAAATCACGAGCGGGGATTCAGGTGTGTACCATAACTACTCCGACTCTTCATCATTTCAACCTATAAACCACCACCACACACTACTGGGCACGGGTATCCTCCAAACAATGTGGTGGGAATTTAGTCTACTATACCACGCTGGCCAGACGGGTTGGTATAGGATTTGTTTCGAATTTTACTTTTCTTGCAGTACTCTTGTCTGTATAAGGTACTCCCTTAGTTAGGTCAAACCGTGGGTGTCGTAAAAGGCGACTAAGTGAGTAACCTTATTCAGAAATAAACACATCCTATGCCAACCCGTCTGGCCATTGCGTGGTAGGCTAAACTCCCTCCAAAATGTTTAGAGGAGACCCGTGCCCAGGCGTGAGTCTTTTATACTATTGTGGATGATGATGATGGTGATAAAATTGAGGAGTATGTAATTTCTTGTGTAGGCCTATATCCAACAGTGAACGTCCTATTGCTGATATAATTACGATGATAAAATAGAAGATTTGAAAAAGTGGAATGGAAAGCTTTTATTTGAAGAATATGTCAAAAATCTCTTAACTAAGTTAAGGATAGGTTATCAGGCACTTATCTGCCAGTTGGGAAACAGGGCCTTAATATAGTGATGCTCACTGGTTATAATTTATTCTAAGAAGTGTGACCTGTTTAGCTGCCTTGCGATAGACAATTGCTCCATAAATCATGTATATTGTCTTTTGTCTCATACGAGAAAGTTTTTCTTCGAAAAACCTTTGTTACGTGGGTTTACTACGTATATCCACCATCCTACGATTTCTGAGATTCTTTGAATTTTCAACATGAAGTTAGTATAAGTAGGTATTACGGTATTTTATCAGAACTATTTAAACGGCATGCAGTAATTTAAAATTAATGTAAATAAGTTGTCTTTTATCTCAAGACTTTTGTAATCTTATGTATTTCAAATATAATTTATTTTTTAAATGTAAATAAATATCTATCTCTTCGTCTCTGTCGTCTCGTTTTTGTCGAGAAAGACTTCAGTTTAGTAATTCGGTATTTGAAAATAATCTATACTAATATTATAAAGCTAAAGAATGTGTTTATTTTTGTTGAACGTGATAATCACAGGAACTACTGGTTCGATTCGAAAAATTGTTTTTGTGTTGGATAACCCTTTTTTTGAGGAAGGCTTTAGGTTATATAAAATCACGCTACGGCCAATAGGAGCTGAGCAGAGGTCAAACAAAGAACTACAGAAGATCTCGCGCGACATCGGTTCTGATACGTACTTTTTGGCAGAAAAACAACGCTATCAAAGAAGTACTTGTGGTGGAGAGTAGAAATATATCAAGGCGTACTCAATTTGAGTACAAAATCTCGCAGTTGATGGAGCCAATGTATCGGTTGAACGTTAATGTTTTTTGTTATAATAAAATAATATTTTTATACTTCATTAATAAATTTTGCTTCTGGATCAATAAATTATCTCGGAACCTACATTGTGCAGAAATTATATATAGGTACTCATCTGTACTGAATTATTATTAATTTGTTTTTGCCAATTTAACAGTCGTTTTGCTTATATACAGTGATTGACATCTGACACCTGTCCATTTGCTGGTTTGAAATATCTGTCATATTATTTGCTATCGCTATTAAAAAATCGGAAAATATGTATGTAAATATTGTGTTTTTTTTTAGTTATTTTTTTTTATTGACAATTTATTTTATTAAACGTTGGGCTATACTATTAAATTCTGT
Source organism: Laspeyria flexula (assembly GCA_905147015.1). Lineage (NCBI taxonomy): Eukaryota > Metazoa > Arthropoda > Insecta > Lepidoptera > Erebidae > Laspeyria > Laspeyria flexula. Next base: position 9,115,713 of record LR989956.1, on the reverse strand, counting down.
TGCCTAATATACCTATGATAGAATATAACTTATGTGTTTTGTTACAGTTACATATGCCGGGATGGTACAACTCGCCGGTGGATGTGCCACGGGTTCCTAGCGTCGCGCGACAGTGGCGAGCGACTGTCGCACGCGGTGGGTTGCGCGTTCGCCGCTTGTCTCGAACGTAAGCAGCGCCGAGACAAGGAGTGCGCCGTATCTATGAGCATTGATGCCGCGAGCCATGCGTTCACACGACAAGGATCGTTTAGGAAGTCGGGTTAGTTATGTTAAAATAACATTTAGAATTCACTTATCTATATTATCGTATACTTATATATAATAGGAGTGCTAAAATCCTTAAAAATAAAGGCGAATTTTTTGGGTTTGGACGGTGGCAAACAGACATACGATTCGCCTGATAGTAAGCGGTTAACGTAGCCTATGGCCGCCTGCAACACCAGGGGCATGACGAGCGCGTTACTGACCCATAACAATCCTATTCACTCCTTTTCTACATTCAAATTCTTCAAGAAATGTCGCGTTGTGAAAACTTTTTACAAGCAACTTTTTGTTTTTTATGCTGTTTGTTGTCAAGTCTTAATCGCGTACATACCATTTACTTTCACTCGTCGTAATATTTAAAATATAGTATTATATAGTTTTTTGTACTATTTGTATATAATAGTACAAAAAATCGAAATTGTATAGAAAATCTCTGTTTCAAAACTTACAAAGGTGTTGAGACTTGGGGCTACTTTTACATGTCAATTATATCTCAAATCCAGGTATAACAGCACGGCGCGCTTCAGAAGCAGATGCGGGTAGCAACAACAATGGCTGCGCCGTAGTGTCGCCAGTTTCGGGCGGCGGCCTTAATGGGCCCAGCGGCGGCCTCACGGGGCCCGGCGCTGGCCTCACGGGGCCCGGGGCCGTCACCACGCCTGTAAGCGTGGCGGTGCCGGTCAGCGCGGTGACGCCACGCGCCACGCCACACAACCCGTTTGCCGTTGAGCGGCCCCACGCCGCGCCACATCTTCTGGAGAGACAAGGTTCCTTCCGCGGATTTGCACATCTTAATAACAGGTAGGAAACTATCTTCCATTTTAATCATTTATGTACAGTCTGTGTAGTGATGGATTCAGAATACATTATGTCACTTCCCCATTTTATCCCGTGGGTGTCATACAAGATAACTAAGGGACTTTAAGCAACAAGAGCACTCCGAGAAAAGGAAAATTCGAAATAAAACCTTATACCAACGCGTCTAGCCTGCGTGGTATAGGCTAAATTCCGTCCAAAATTTTTGGAGGAGACCAGTTCCCAGTGGGACATTATTTAATGGGTTGTAATGATGATGTACAGTCAGCAAAGCAAATAAGCATTTCATGGCCATTTTTCAGAAAATAAAATTTATATGCCATTCACTTTTATTGTACTTTCAAACTATTTCCGGGTCATAGTAATCAGATATAATACAATACATCTAGCTATATTAAATATAACAAAAAAAAATATGAAAATAGAATTTTTCTTTGCACGGCTCGTGTTTCTATTTAGATTCTTGGTACAAATTAGATTTTTTTTATTTCATTAATATATTTTTTTGTATTTTTTTATGGCTAGATAATTTATTCTTTATCTGATTAATATGACCTAGACAGAGTTTGTAAGTCCACTAAAAGTGCACATTGTATATTTTTGAGATTTTGTGTGATGAAACAATAATTACACTCATTTATTAATCATTCTATTAGGGCTGCATACTTATCTCCTACTCCTTTGCGGCATGTACTCGTCTCTCATTGAGATTCCTTGTTTAATTATGAGAATGATGACATGTAACTAAATCACATACGTACCTAGTTATTATTATATTTACCATTTTCCAGTTCTCCATTCAAACGTCAGATGTCGTTGCGTATTAGCGAGTTGCCGTCAAACTTGGAACGACAGCGCGCCGGGCTTGGCTCTCCCACGCGAGCCACACCGCCCGCCGCCGAGTCCAGGCCTGAAGCGCCTCCTCCACAGGTTAGTCATTTACTACTATTTTAAATGGTAAAAGTTTTCTGGAGGACCATAGATAGCACAGAAGTGTCTCGACGGTACCGTGAAGACCGGCCCACTCGAGGCACAGATAGTGCAGAATAAAATTAACATGATTCACTCATGCATAACTTGAATGCGCCGATCATTATTCTCTTTTTGAAATTAGTTGTTGAAATTAATGGATATAAGATAAGTCAATACGTTCAACTCGCTTTGTGAGTAACAAATTGTAATGAAGTGTAATGCTTTGGTGTAAGATTTGCTGGTTGTTCTTAAATAAATAAATAATCAAAGCAAAGGAAAATATACATAGTGTCACGTTTTCTTTGAAGGGATAGGTAGTTTAGAATTTATTACTGGGCTGATGAGAATTTGAGAAAAGGGAAGCGAATCCGGCACCTCTTGCACAGCAGTTAAGGCTTCCCGTTACGCCACCGAGTCAATAAAAGCGAATGGAGAATATAGAATACAACATGTCAACCACAATTCGCAGTCAATTATATTTGTAATCACGTTTTAAGAACTATTTTACTCTATGTGAATCCTGTAAACTACACGTGATTTTAGCAAATAAATATAATACGTTACCGTAGGAGCTGAACCCGGCAGACCCTGTGGCGGCCATGTGCCAGCAACTGTCGGCGGGATTGCGCGCGCTCGCCGAGGAGCCGGTGGGCGGCGCCGCGCCGGGGCTGGCCCCCACCGAGCCGTTGCGCGTGGCGCCACACGCGCTGCCACACCCGGACGCGTGGCTGGGCCGCGTGGCGCGCGCTCCGGCGCTGGGTGCGGCGGGGCGGGCACAAAGCTACGCGGGCCGAGCCGCCAGCACCAACCCGTTCCTGTCTCCGCCAGGACAGGCACTCTAGGACGAGCTTGCGCGCGACCCCCTCATTCACTTTGATTGAGTGAGGGGACCGCGCGCTCTCCTGCAGGCCCGGCCATTTCCCGAGATCGCTTTTTCGCTGCCGTATTTCCATCCTATGCCATCGCGGCGACCCTTCGGAACTTAATCCTTACTTCTCTGCCGCGACTTAATATTTAACCTTGCATTCTTACCGTTCCTTTTTGTCTAATATATTGTACGCAGTAAAGAATGCGAGCGAACGGACCCTATTTCGCCAATTTCGATGTTTTCGATTGCGCTGGATTGATGTACATTTTATATAAATTTTATGCGACTCAAGTCGAACCTTCGACGAGCGACACGGGCCAGTGTTCCTTCTTAGACGATTCCAATAGTCAAACTTGCACTTGGATTAAATCGAATTGATATTTGTTGTTATTATTGTTATATAAGTAATAATCGACTACGATGATACGAGACGTTGCAGCGTTGAGTGCTCGCCTCGTTACGACACAAATAGTTGCGATGACTAAGGGTTCCACCGCATCTAGCACCATCGACCCGCACTATCCTATGCTTCTATCCTTATCTGTCACTTAGAATCGTCATTTACAAAAGAGAGATAGAGTGAGAGCCGAGCGTATTGTCGATTCCTCCGCGTGCGGCCGCACTCCAGTTTTCGTTCTCGCTCTAGTTAATGAGAGTAAGAACGGGATAGAAACATAGGAAATTGCGATTCCGTGCGGCTAGATGTAGTCTAAATTCAAACAAATTCAAACCTTATGTGATAACCTGATAAGTATTAGAGCTGAAATATATATACGATGCTTGAATTTGAAACTGTATGGCGATTTGTAATGTATCAAATCTTTAGGGCTCTGAAATTTACAATAATTAATATCTGTAATTTCAAATTACAATAGCTTCAGTGTTTATCGATAAAGCTGACATATAAGCATTGGTTTGAATATTTTCGTAATTATATAAAGGACCTATCTAATAAAATATATTAAATAAAGTTGTCGAGCGAGCTGGCTCTTGACCGATAAATTATATATTTGACGACGTTCATTATTCATGGACAAGCTATTGACTTGTTCTGCCAAGTGACGCACTTAACCAGTGCATTTTGTAGGTACAAGTGTTCCTCAAATATAATTTGATATAGGTACTTATAAAATATAATGGAACACTTGTTGAAAACATTGAATGTTATTTTTGTATAACTAAACCGGTGCCAGATAACGTGATTTGAGATTTTTTTTTTATTAACCTTTTGACCGCCGCGTCAAATCGGCGTCTCCGTGCCCTGGACGCCAAGCCATAAAATTCGTTTTTAAAGATTTGGTAACAAAACACATAAAACTAACGATTTAGTATCTTTATCTTGTATTTTTATGGACCTGAGTTTTGTCATCTATAGACGACATCGGCGCTCAGGGCACGCTTGCGCTTGTCAAGTATAGATGACGTTGGCGTTCATAAGGTTAACTGATGAGCATGTCTATATTAGGTAATAATTTTAATAATAAATATTGTACTTAACTCTTTAGTAAAATCGCACCGTGCTTTTGCGCTACACACCATCACTGTTGTGTACTAAAGTGTTCGTATTTATATTATTACGTAAGTTAAAATATTTTCATGATATTCGTCCATCCAGTATTATTCGGGCCGAGCGGAATGTTACTGAACCGTGTACAACAAATAAACGAACAATGCAGTATTTTAATATTAAAACACTTTGTAATATAGGGTTTTGGATATATTTTTAATTTTTTGTATATACTTGTAAAGCTGTAGGATATTTATCAATTTACCATTCGAGGATCTGTTTTTTTTTATACTTTTTTATGATTATTTTTTCTATGCTGCTAAGTGGGTAGTGATCGAACAAATGGTAATATCATTTCTTAATAGTCAGTTTAAAATTCGCGTACTTACTTTTACATTTTTTTAATAATAGTTTAGCAACATTTAGTTACGTTAGGTGTTATATTATATTTTCTGTTATGTTGAGCCTACTATTGTAAGTCTTCTATAGAATAACCAGTAATTTTCGTCGTTTAGATTTTTTCGTGTCCCTAATTGTCATGGTATCCTATTTATTTATCTATATACAACCTAGGTGCAAATGTTTTGTACATTTAGAGCAGGACTTCCCAACCAGGGGGTACGCCCCCCGCCCCCTTGGGGGCGTAATAGGTACGTTTATAATTCCGAAAATTGTCTATATCGTATCTGTAGGTATTTTACCTAATTGAAATTCAAATAACAAATTTAGTTGATAAAATAAATAAATTCTTAATTTTGTTGAAACTTAAGGGGGGCATGAAAATAGTATTTTGCGTTTGTTGGTGGGGAGGCACAGCGAAGTAAAGGTTGGGAAACCCTGATATAGAGGATACTTTAACTGCAATACGAACATGTTGCATCTTACATTCCAGATTATTTTTGAAAGTAACCAATTGATGTAACTGATAGTTTTAGTAATATACTCGTAAAATGCATATCACTGGCTAGCCTTGCATAAATTAATCGCACTTATGTACTTACGAATTGTAAAATTTTATAATATAGTACTTAAAATGATAAAAAAAATGAAAAGTTGTCTAGTTATTATACTTATACCCGAAGATAAATATTGTTGTATGTGAAGCAGCTTTAAGGGCACCTACTCGATATTGAGGGAATACATTTAATAAATATGTAAAACTTTGTGTCTATTCTTATAATGTTACATTTCGGAATGCCTCTAGTTCGCGGAACTTCTTTTAACTAAGAAACAAAATATTTAAAATAATAAATACGGTAGTTCCCATTTGTTCTATGGAACATGACGTCATAGTACAAATAGGAAAAAAAATCTCATTTTGACTAATGACGTCATGTTCCATGGAACAAATGGGAATTGCCGAATAAATATATAATAACTTAACATATTTGTGATATAATAGGTACATTTTTAAATTCCCGTCGTCGATGTACACTGCACATTATCTTTATAAAGCACTAAATTAAAAAGTGTAGGTAAATTATGCGAAATTCTATCGCTGTTATACAAAGTACATTAGATTCATAGGATATTTAAATGAGTAGTAGGTCATTCCGAAATATATTTTCGTGTGCTTATTAATGAAATATACTATTGGAAAAGTTGTACTTAAAATATATGAAAATCATGTTGTTTCGGACAAGTATTTGTTGGGTGTTATTTGTATATTAAACAGTGATTTTATCTTTGAATAAAGCATGTAAATATTGGCGTATATATGTAGATATTTTAGATAATGAGAGTTCAAATATTATAAAAAATAATAAATTATGTTTAGTTGAAACTGTTCTTTTTTTTGTCTTATATTCATCAAACGTGTGGGAGCTAGATCACAAAATAAAGATAGCACAGAAGGTAACCTATATACAAAGCGCGCTCAAGGAACACACTCCAGACATCGCTCACGGACACGATATCTTACGGCCTGGTCACGACATCGGTCTAAGGTACGATTCAGACCAACCGGCTCGCGTCGCGCCGCATCGGAACGGAGCCGTACGCGTGCCGCGGCAGCTGAACGCGTCCGTCGGAGCCATACCGCTACCGCGGCATGCGTACGGCTGCCGCGGTAGCCGTACGGGTGCCGCGGCAGCCGACAGCGTCCGCACAATCATATGTCTGAACTAAAGAAATTAGTTTTTAATCTCCGTACGACACACGGCCGACCGGCTCCGAACGGACCCGACGGAAGCCGATTGGATGCCGACGGCGTCTTCGGAGCCGGTCGGCCGTCGCGGCAGCCGAAAGCATTCTGTGACACGTCGCGACGCGTCGCGGGATGCCGACGGAGGTAACTATGCGTAAGTTGCATGCAAATATGAACTGTAATTACTGTTGATACATTTCAATGTTCTTTACCGCATAGTAAAACGCCGCCCGGCCCGGCCCGATGCGAGCCGGTTGGTCTGAATCGTACCTTAAGGTACGAGTAAACGGCGCGCAAACACGCGAGCCCATCCTGGCTCCACTCGTGATTCAGCGCGCCACGCGCTGTTTAAAACAACTACGCTCGGCGCGGCTCGGCAAAGTTCGCACGATCTATCACTTGTCGGTTTTTTCGACACGGATCAAAGGCGCGCGCGCCATCTTCGGCTCGGCTTGTGTTAATACGCGCCGTCTAAACAGATGGTACAGAGCACGCGACGAAGAAAGACCCATTTTGTTTTGAACGACGTTTTTAATTTGAAGAATTGGGTTTGTACGAGATGGAGTGGAGCAATGAAAATGTTCAACTCTTCATTGAACTGTATGAAGAGGAACCAGCGATATGGAACCCAAAAGTTCCAGGTCACAAAAATCGCAACAATGTGTGCTCCATCTCCATGGACGGCTCGGCTCGCGTAGGATCATGCTACCCCGCGTCGTTTGAACGAGTAGGCTTGCACCCGAACTAAGCCGAGCCGCGCCTACACGGATGGTGCAGCGCGGTGCGGCTCGTGTTACAGCGGGCCGTTTAACCGCACCTTTAGCGGCGCGCGGCGCGGCGAGCGGGGCGGGCGGCGTCGGCAAGGCGTTTTGCACGAGGTATCGCCGTTGACGACGTGTCATGCCGTCTCATTGGCGTGGTGAGCACATTTTCATTTTACGTGTAGGTATAGACCTCTCTGGCTTTCAAAGGGTTAAGAGGGTTCATACAGAAATCCATGAAATCACGAGATTTCCACGTTCGCTACAGAATATGTCTTTATATGTAGCGAAGTAATTTTTGGCATACATAGACAACAGTTTTCTTGTCTAAAAAGTGTATTAAGAAAAACAGACTATTTATTATTAGTATTTTAGTTAGAACAGTTCTTTCGCACAGTGTTTTAAGAAATTCTACGAAACAAGCCTACTTTCAGATTCGCCAGGGACTAAAGTAATTGAAATGCATAGAAAAAAAAGCTTGTTTTAAGGTCTACATATAGTCCTTTAGTTAGTGTATTGAAAAAATATTAGAAATATTCATTTTTTTATAACTAAAACTTAAGAACTAAAATTTTTAATAACGTTGAACTTTGTACAAGTTTGATTAGAATTTTGGTACACTATATATGTTTAAAAAGTCGATTTTTTTACATTTAATTATTAAGCAAGATGTTGTCATTTATAAATGTCCATAATATTTTCGAAATCCCTTTAGAAATATTTTAAAATGATTTTTGAAAAGAGCCTAAAAACGCCTTATATTTCGGCGCACAGGCCGTGAGAAATCAGTACCGGCTGAGGCCTTCTAGAGAGAGGACGTAACGCTTTGCTTCCCGCGCTCCCGGTCCGATGTTTACGTAATATTTGTATATTTCAAGAGAGTTCAATACCAGTTGATACTTTGTTATGGAATTTTTTTTTATTAAAGATCAAATTATTAACTTTGCTGTTTTTGGGCTGATGAACTCTAAAATCGATATCTGACGATCCCATTGGTCACTTGGCATAGTTCGGAAGTCAAAATTGTAAAAATGCCCGCCATCTTGAACTTTGTTGTTTTTGGGCTGAGTAATACCAAAATCGATATCTGACGATCCCATTAGTCACTGGGCATAATTTTAAAGCCAAAATTGTAAAAATGCCCGCCATATTGAACTTTGTTGTTTTTGGGCTGAGTGATACCAAAATCGATATTTGACGATCCCATTGGTCACTGGGCATAGTTCTAAAGTCAAAATTGTAAAAATGCCCGCCATCTTGAACTTTGTTGTTTTTGGGCTGAGTGATACCAAAATCGATATTTGACGATCCCATTGGTCACTGGGCATAGTTCTGAAGTCAAAATAGTAAAAACGCCCACCATCTTGAACTTTGTTGTTTTTGGGCTGAGTGATACCGAAATCGATATCTGACTATCCCATTACTCATTGGGCATAGTTCTGAAGTCAAAATTGTAAAAATGCTCGCCATATTGAACTTTGTTGTTTTTGGGCTGAGTAATACCATAATCGATATTTGACGATCCCATTGGTCACTGGGCATAGTTCTGAAGTCAAAATTGTAAAAATGCCCGCCATCTTGAACTTTGTTGTTTTTGGGCTGAGTGATACCAAAATCGATATTTGACGATCCCATTGGTCACCGGGCATAGTTCTATAGTCAAAATTGTAAAAATGCCCGCCATCTTGAACTTTGTTGTTTTTGGGCTGAGTGATACCAAAATCGATATCTGACGATCCCATTAGTCACTGGGCATAATTCTAAAGTCAAAATTGTAAAAATGCCCGCCATCTTGAACTTTGTTGTTTTTGGGCTGAGTGATACCAAAATCGATATCTGACGATCCCATTGGTCACTGGGCATAGTTCTGAAGTCAAAATAGTAAAAATGCTCGCCATCTTAAACTTTGTTGTTTTTGGCCTGATTGATACCAAAATCGATATCTGACTATCCCATTGGTCACTGGGCATAGTTCTGAAGTCAAAATTGTAAAAATGCCCGCCATCTTGAATTTTGTTGTTTTCGGGCTGAGTAATACCAAAATCGATATTTGACGATCCCATTGGTCACTGGGCATAGTTCTGAAGTCAAAATTGTAAAAATGCCCGCCATCTTGAACTTTGTTGTTTTTGGGCTGAGTGATACCAAAATCGATATTTGACGATCCCATTGGTCACTGGGCATAGTTCTGAAGTCAAAATAGTAAAAATGCCCACCGACTTGAACTTTGTTGTTTTTGGGCTGAGTGATACCGAAATCGATATCTGACTATCCCAATGATCTGCTGGGCATAGTTCTATAGTCAAAATTTATAAAAATGCCCGTCATCTTGAACTTGAATTTTGACTTCAGAACTATGCTCGGTGACCAATGGGATCGTCAAATATCGATTTTGGTATTACTCAGCCCGAAAACAACAAAGTTCAAGATGGTGGGCGTTTTTACAATTTTGACTTCAGAACTATGCCCAGTGACCAAAGGGATCGTCAAATATCGATTTTGGTATTACTCAGCCCGAAAACAACAAAATTCAAGATGGCGGGCATTTTTACAATTTTGACTTCAGAACTATGCCCAGTGACCAATGGGATAGCCAGATATCGATTTTGGTATCAATCAGGCCAAAAACAACAAAGTTTAAGATGGCGAGCATTTTTACAATTTTGACTTCATAACTATGCCCAGTGACCAATGGGATTGTCAGATATCCATTTTGGAGTCAATCAGCCCAAAAACAGCAAAGTTCAAGATGGCGGACATTTTTACAATTTAGACTACAGAACTAGGCCCAGTGACCAATGGGATAGTCAGATTTCGATTTTGGTACCAGCCAAAAACAACAAAGTTCAAGATGGCGGGCATTTTTACAATTTTGACTTCAGAACTATGCCCAGTGACCAATGGGATCGTCAAATATCAATTTTGGTATCATTCAGCCCAAAAACAACAAAGTTCAAGATGGCGGGCATTTTTACAATTTTGACTTCAGAACTATGCCCAATGAGCTATGGGATAGTCAGATATCGATTTTGGTATCATTCAGCCCAAAAACAACAAAGTTCAAGATGGCGGGCATTTTTACAATTTTGACTTCAGAACTATGCCCAATGAGCTATGGGATAGTCAAATATCGATTTTGGTACCAGCCAAAAACAACAAAGTTCAAGATGGAGGGCATTTTTACAATTTTGACTTCAGAACTATGCCCAGTGACCAATGGGATCGTCAAATATCGATTTTGGTATCACTCAGCCCAAAAACAACAAAGTTCAAGATGGCGGGCATTTTTACAATTTTGACTTCAGAACTATGCCCAGTGACCAATGGGATTAACAGATATCCATTTTGGAGTCAATCAGCCCAAAAACAGCAAAGTTCAAGATAGTGGACATTTTTACAATTTTGACTTCAGAACTAGGCCCAGTGACCAATGGGATAGTCAGATATCGATTTTGGTATCAATCAGCCCAAAAACAACAAAGTTCAAGATGGTGGGCATTTTCACAATTTTGACTTCAGAACTATGCCCAGTGACGAATGGGATCGTCAGATATCAATTTTGGTATCACTCAGCCCAAAAACAACAAAGTTCAAGATGGCGGGCATTTTTATAATTTTGATTTCAGAACTATGCCCAGTGACCAATGGGATCGTCAGATATCGATTTTGGTATCAATCAGCCCAAAAACAACAAAGTTCAAGATGGAGGGCATTTTTACAATTTTAACTTCAGAACTATGCCCAGTGATCAGTGGGATTGTCAGATATCGATTTTGGAGGCGATCAGCCCAAAAACAACGAAGTTCAAGATGGCGGGCATTTTCACCACTTTGACCTCAAATAGTCACATTCATCATCATATCAGCCGCAGTTATTATTGAGAAATTAATTGTTAGTCTTATATAAAATTAATTGTATTTTTCTTTCTTTCTAATAAAATTTATTTTAATTGTTTATAGAATACAATACGATTAATAACAATTAATTATTGATTAATTTAATTTGAAATTTTGTCCTATCCAACTTTAACAAAATACGAGGTTAGAAAATACCAAACTCATTAGTACGCGCTATATTGTTGTACCACACAGCATTAGAGAAGTGTGCATGTTTCGGCTCTGTGTGCGTAATTTAAAAACCTATTTGCGAGCAACTTGAAAATGTATGAACCCTCTTAACAGATTAGATACATTTGTTAATTACCATCATTAAAAGTATTTTCACGTACTTCATATTTTTTGTGAAAAAATAGGTGATTAGTTTAAATTACCGTATCTCCAAAGTTCGCAGCTGGTATTGTTACCTAATGATCTTGAGATATCTAGGAATGTTTTGGTAGGTATACTTACAATTACCGGACCGCAGGACCAAACCTATGTTTTAATTTTCAAGCCTAAATTTTTGAAACAATAGTTCAACTTGTAGGTTTACAACTTTTATTTGAGTGTGACCATTTTGCGAATGGGACAAAATGCGAATGGGACCGAATGCGAATGGGACCGAACGCGAATGAGACCGAATGCGAATAGGACCATTTTTAAATTCGTGACGAAATGCGAATGGGACGGTATGCGTCAAACCCAGACATCTCTGGCGTTCAAAGGGTACCCTTCGACCACTGTCAAGTGCGCCGCCGGCACAGGCGGCGCTCATGAGCGACGGCTAGCGCAACCGCCGAACGTAAGTTTCTTAGCTACGCTCGTATGTAGTACATACATTAGATTACTTTCTGTGCATATTCTGTGGCTAGAACAAAGAGTTTTAACCAACGAAATTATCGTTTAGTCGCATAATGCCTAATTCGCGAAATGGCACCCGAGTCTGGAAAGGACTAATTCTTAAAAAGACTAATTCGCGAAATGGCCTATTCTCAAAAGGACTAATTCGTGAAATGGCTATTTCTTAAAAAGACTAATTCGCGAAATGGCTAATTCTGACAAGGACTAATTCGTCAAAGGGCTAATTCTTAAAAGGACTTATTCACGAAATGGCCAACTTTTAACAACGTATGACAGCACAAACCAGACATTTAAACGGGACTAGAGGGCGATGCGCGATTATGTTCAGTTCAAATAAGTTTCAAATCAAATCTTTTATTATGTCAGCCAGAAAAAATAGAAAAAAAAGTACTAAATCAAATCTTTCATTATGTCAGATAGCAAAAATCATTATGAAGAAAAAAAAGTACTTAATCAAAATCTTTTTTAAATATTAATATATTTTTACGTTACGTCTATAACTGTCAGTTGTCACTGTCTTAATTTCAACAACTTTGAACGATAGAATGATGATTTTTGTTTCCTGACTTGTGCATACGTTGTTAAGAGTTGGCGTTTAGTCGCATAATGCCTAATTCGCGAAATGGCACCCGAGTCTGGAAAGGACTAATTCGCGAATGGACTAATTCTTAAAAAGACTAATTCGCGAAATGGCTAATTCTGAAATGGACTAATTCGTGAAATGGCTAATTCTTAAAAAGACTAAGCCGCGAAATGGCTAATTCTGAAAAGGATTAATTCGTCAAAGGGCTAATTCTTAAAAAGACTAATTCGCGAAATGGCCAACTCACGTTTAGTCGCATAATGCCTAATTCGCGAAATGGCACCCGAGTATGGAAAGGACTAATTCGCGAATGGACTAATTCTTTAAAAGACTAATTCGCGAAATGGCTAATTCTGAAAAGGACTAATTCGTGAAATGGCTAATTCTTAAAAAGACTAATCCGCGAAATGGCTAATTCTGAAAAGGATTAATTCGTCAAAGGGCTAATTCATAAAAAGACTAATTCGCGAAATGGCCAACTCTTAACAAAGTATGACAGCACAATTCAGACATTTGAACGGGACTAGACAGCGATATGATTTAGGTTCAAGGATATTATTATTACGAATAAAATGCAAACAATAACTGAAAAAATATTTTTATTCAAAATAAAAATCACAGATTATTATTGTGGACGATAAGTCTTAAATCAGTTCTTTTTATTACGTCAGACAGCTACAATTACTATATATGACCAAAATAAGTTTCAAATCAAATCATTTATTATGTCAGTAAGCAAAAATAGTTATAAAGAAAAAAAAGTACTAAATAAAATATTTCATTAAGACAAGACAGCAAAAATCATTATGAAGAAAAAAAAGTACTTAATCAATTAATATATTCTTAAGTCTATAACTGTCACTGTTTTAATTTCAACAACTTTGAACGATAGAATGATGATCTTTGTTTCCTGACTTGTGCTGTCATACGTTGTTAAGAGTTGGCCATTTCGCGAATAAGTCTTTTTAAGAATTAACCCTTTGACGAATTAGTCCTTTTCAGAATTAGCCATTTCACGAATTAGTCTTTTTAAGAATTAGTCATTTCACGATTTAGACCTTTTCAGAATTAGCCATTTCGCGAATTAGACATTATGCGACTAAACGCAAATTATTTATATGTAACGCTCCTAAACTATGTCGAATAAAATTCTTGATGGCTTTATAGGAGACGTATGTCATTGTGTTATATAAATAAAACAAATATTAGACAGATAGAAAATGTATTTAAAAAAAATATCATATGATAAATGTTTTTCCCAAACTAGTACCAGTTAGACATTCTGATTTTAGTCCTAAATGAATGTCTGTTATCACATTCATTTAGAAGCATACGATGCCATTGGCAAAGGTTTAGGACACAATACAAATCAAGTGAAATGAACTAATCAACACGTTCAATTTCAGTTTAGATTCAGTCAAATATGAATCGAACTAGTACAACCGGAATGTACCTTTACAATACGATTAGAAAATACCCCATTGTCCGGTCTTACGAACTAAAAAGTAAAGTTGACAAAAATAAAATTTAATAAGAAAAAAAAAAAAAAACTAATTTAATTTCCAAACCTATACCAGGATAATAATTTTTACTCCTAAATGAATGTATGCATTTAGAAGCTTTTCAAATAATGATGCAATAGTACAAAATATCTAAATTTACCTTGGGCCACTTATTAGCTGTAACTGGTATAGGTATAGAACACAACACAAATGTGAAGGAAACTGACCAACTCGCTAAATTTTAATTTAGATTCGGCCAAATATGAATTCGAAACTGGTAACTGGAAAATGAAGTTGATGGTTCGTGCACTTAAAATAAAGTTGCCAATAATATCAATTGTAATAATTACAAAAAACTTAGCTTACTTATAAGAAAGACTGCCAAACCAATGAAATATTAGTTTGTTTTAAAATTATTGTCTGTAATCACATGCTTTTGATGGGCATGGCATCTACAGTACAAAAAATCCCGAAAGAAATTAAAATCTTCGGCTGTCAATGACTAGCAAATTATGTTTGGATTCACCGTCAAATAATTAGAAAACAAATAAGACAATTTAGATACTATGAGATATTAACCGATGGAATGTGTTAAAAAAATTAGCAAATCAAGATTTCGCATTTTTTAATTAGTGAGATTCAAAAGTTGTTTGATTTGAGTTCTTATTAAGCCGTTTAGCGTTATGAGTAAATAATCATCTCAATTTAATATAACAATAAATTCAACGTAATATTGATACAAATGTTACAATACAACGTCGATTTTATGCTTATAGCAGCCGAAGCACTTAAAATAGTAGACTTAGTCAAGTTTAAGTTTTATCACTTTTATAACACTAAATAAAATATTAATAATTCGGTGGTCTGAATTAAAAAAGTAACTGTCAATATAATCTAGACTGTAACGCATATCAGCAAGCTAACGTTAATTAAACATTAATAATAACAATTAATGAAACATAAATTGACGTAATACAAAGCCGTAATGTTTTCAACACACTTGTACTTTAAAGAATATAAACTTATATTAAATAAATCACTATTAAGCGACACAGTCGTTTAACCGAACCTAAATTATAAAAAGTATGGGCCGCGTTTAGAGGAAATACAATGTTTCGCACAATGAGTGATGCGGTTGACCATGCAGACTGTTAGCTGCTAAGAATGCAAGCTTGTGAGCATATTGGCACACAGACGGCACTCTGACTTGCGACGAACAATTGAAGTACAAATGTGTCAACTTATATGTGAGCCACTGGACCTGAAAAAAAAAAACAGTAAGTTAAAATGATTGTAAAGTTCAACTATACCTTTAATAATAATATAATAATATTCTACCACATTCACACAGCGCCATCTAGTCCCAAATTAAGCAATTATATTTGCTTGTGTTATGGGTACTAAACAACTGATATACTACTTAAATACATTTCATTTTTTTGTAAATACAAACATATTATAGATAAATTACACCCAGACACACAACAAACCTTTATGCTCATCACACAAAGATTTGTTCTAGGTGGGGATCGAACCCACGACCTCCGGCTTAGCAGTCAGGGCCAGTCGATTTAATAATAATACTGTCGAAATAGTACTCGAGATGCCATTACCATCATGTGTGTATGGTCCGTTTAAAATATAAAGAAAACATTTAGAATTAAGAATATTTCATAATAATAATGTTATTGTAGGTATAATTACTTTGTCTGGTGTCAGGCCACTTGTGTCTTCAATGATGTTGTACGCTGTTGGTGCGATGGTGCCTTCGCGCACATTTTGTGACACCAAATAGAAGTCATACCTATAAAAAGAAAATAGCACTATGTAATTAGAACATAAATAGAAAGTTAAGGCACTTTGGACGTTTCCCTGGCACGGTCATTGTATCTACGTGCGGGTGCGGGTGCTGCTGGTATTAATTGCCTGCTATTGTAATAAAATTATGACGTAGAAAACCTGTGGACTGTGGAGCATTATTTCTGTTGTGATTTTGTTCAGAAACACTAGCGGAATTTTGTAACTGCAGCCTGTACCGCTAAGGTTGGTAGTTCGCTGGTATTGTGTGTAGATTGGACCCTTGACACATCACATAGACAAAATAAATTCACGACAAATATATTGTATACTAAATAATACATGTCTTTTTGACTATAGACAACTTACCGTTCAGGCAGGGTGACGACATCGTCAATTACAGTACCGGGACGCGGGTTGTCACCGCTACGTCCGCGGTCCAAGAATATGCGGGTATTGATACGTTTTGACACAATGACGAATGTCATCTTATACTCATTACTCCCGTAGACTTCAGCCAATTTTTTCTTTATTTCAACTACCTGAAAATGTAAAAAAAATGGAGAAATATATTGATATGCCTGATATATATTGTAAGTTGGTAAATTAAAGTATTATATCCCGACCTCGTGGCTATGGACGTATGGAATTTGTCCGTCGCCCACACCGTCGCGATATATGAAGATACGGGAGGGCAGTGAACCTGTAAGTTAAAATGACACATTTTATTAATTTCTTTCTAATAAGATTGATACATTAATATTTGTAAAATAATTACTAATTTCCTAAAGTTTGTTTTGTTTTGACACTTTATTGCACACAAGAAAATAATAAATACAATTACAGTATATAAAAAAAGCATGTACAAAGGCGAGCTTAACTCAGAATTGAGTTTTCTTACAGCAAACCTTAGAGTGTAGAGGAGATAAGCGTAAAGAAGAGAGCATTAATGAAGTGTACAACTAAAGAGAGAAATAAAGAGGATGAAAGTAAAATAGAACGAAAAGTAGAGGAAAGGATTATTATATTATTGTGGTACGAATACCACTATGCTATATATATATTAAATAGACATACATAAACATACATATACAATATACTTAAATACGTGTATAATATATATATATATCCTAACATACATAATTATATAATAGGTACATATACTACTAATTTATTTATATATTTTAGACAGATAATGATCCTTAATTCTTGTCCTGAAGACATCTAATGAAGAACAACTTTGTATGGTATGAGGAAGTGCATTCCATAGCCTTACCGCTTGTATAGTGAAAGATTCATCGTAACAACTAGACGTGTGAGGAGGAGTTTTAAGAAGAAGAGAGGTGGAAGAACGACAGGTCTTACCTCGAGGAACGAGGTACTCGAAGCGTTCACGCAGATAGTGAGGAAAGTCAGGATTGTTTAAAATAGAAAAGAGAAGACAAAGAATGTGTGTAGCTCGACGCTGCCGCATCGGTAACCACTTCAGTTTCTCGCGAAATTCTGATACATGATCATATTTGCGTAGACCGAAAATGAAGCGGATTCCCAAATTCTGCAGACGTTCAAGTTTGTTTAGATGTTCCTCCTTAGCGTCAAGGAAACAGACATCGGCATAGTCTAGATATGGAAGTAGAAGTGATTGTGCAAGAGTAACTTTAGTGTGAAACGGTAAGAATTTCTGGAGACGCTTGAGCGACTGAAACGAGCAATACACTCTTCTGCTTACTTCTGCAATGTGGCTATCCCAGGAGAGACAATTATCGAGGACTATACCCAAGTTCTTAGCCGTTTTTGATAGCACTATTGGAACTGAGTCGTATACAATAGGAGGTAGGGACTGGGTATCCATAGCATTTAACTGATATCTGCCACCAATAATGAGAGCTTGAGACTTCGAAGTTGTTGACAGTTGACAGTTGACCCACAAGCGAGCAAGCCCATAAAACTGTTAGCAAGAAATTTTGCTCTGCTTAATTTTTTTTATGCGGGGTTGGCAAACCAGTTAATCGTGACCAACGAACGAGACTGCTAGTTCAGTCGATTGTATCAAGACAAAAGAAAAATGAAAGTGTAATAAATAAGTTTAACTTACTATATAATTTTATGTTAGTTTAATGACGAACTACTATGCAAGTACTACATCTCATATAGTAGTCAGTGATAGATCTTGGGCTTAATTAAGTTAGCCAACCCAGGTACAATGTATAAAATTTGAAACAAGATTGATTAAGTAGGTACAAAATTTTACACACAACACCCGAAGATGTAGCTACTCACCATTCTTCTCCCTGTATTTCCTCAATGCTGAGGCAATGTTGAACGACATATGAGCGCTTAATTCTTCTCCAGAGGTGTGTGCATTCACCACAGAATAGAATTCTGTCATGTATCTGTCTAGTGTGGCGATTAAGGCGCCGTAACTCTTTTCCTTGGAGCGTGTGTCGTGACACACGTCATAGCCAATCACCATCACATTTGGCAGAGGGATGTCCACTCTCCATGGCGTGCCGCCCAGCTGTTAGTGCCACACATTTAATTAATAAACTACTTTTCATTTCAAATTATCATGATTTTAGTAATTAATTAAACAAATTTAACTTTTAATATCAAACTCTATAATAGTAGTTTTCATCTTTTACAATACTGACCTTGCAGTTCATTTGAATTGCGATTTTAGTAGCGATAGACATGGCGGATTTGCTGGTCATATTCCTTGCACAAACAACCTGTGTCGGCACCGCTCGGTCTATGGTGCACTTTTTCTTTATAGCCTCATACCTGCGTAAAAATATATTTGTTTTGAATAACAGGCTAAGAATAACCTTAACGATTTCATATATTAGAATTTAGATTTTTCCTTCCTTAAGATCAGCAATAATAATTAAAAAAAAAAGTATTACCGATCAGCAAAGTTTCTCGCGAGAACGCAAAGAATCATAGCTGGATTTTTCCTTGCTATGACTTGCTCGCACATATTAGCATACTCCATGGGTCCGTCATTTCTAATGGTCACTGAAACAATATTAAAAGTTTAGGAATGCAGTAAGCTAAGTCCCAAAAAAAAAAATGTGCTATAAATTAGATTGATTTAGCTTTTGAAACTGGTGCAAATGTACCACTAGTTTCATTATATTAAGTTAGCATTTAAAATATAGGTTTGCTGTTTTTAAGTCATTGAATATTTTTACTAACAACTAAAAAAAATTTTTCCGGCAATTATAAGCTTATAATTTCATTTTCCGAATAGCAGGATCGCGCTGGATGCAGGCCGCAAACAACCGGCCCTATTGGAAATCTCTTGAGGAGGCCTATGTTCAGCAGTGGACTTCCTGCGGCTGATATGATGATGATGATGAATTTCATTTATTGTTATGGAATTAGTATTATGATTTCCTAAACTATTGTTTCTATAACATAGAGGAAGACAGAAAACAGTGGAAAGAATTGGAGGACGCCTTTGCCGCAAGGCACACCGAAACTAGAGATGTAATGTAGTTGTAGCATCAGTGTAGTTTTTAATTTTTATTTTTAACCCTTTGAACGCCAGAGACGTCTATACACGTAAAATGAAAATGTGCTCACCACGCCAATGACGGCAAGTCACGTTAAAAATGTATTGTATTTTAAAAGCTTGGCGCTCAAGGCACGGCGATACCGATTTGACGTGGCGGTTAAAAGGTTAAATTTTATATTTAAATTCAGTCACAAATTATTGTAAATCATTTTTCGGACAATAAATATATTGTTATATAAATAAATAATAATAGTAGTAGTAATACTAGCCCACAAGAAACGGCTTATCCAACACTAAAGAATTTATCAATTTATACCAGTTGTTTCCGAGATTAGCACATTCAGAAACTCTTCAGCTTTATAATATTAAGTATAGATTCAAATGACATACCAATTTCGGGTCTAGGCATTCTGAATCCAACACCGTTGCCAGTCTTCATGATCAGGTCCATGAAACCTTCTGCGTCACGGCGCTGCCTTTCAGGAGTAATTACAACCCATGATGGCAATTGCGCGACAGTCAGCAATTCTTTAGATCTAAAACAATAATATATTTGCAAACAATTTTATCATTATCAACATGAAAACTTCCAAAATAGGTGTGTTTAATAGTTTGAAACTTCCAAAATTTTACTTACCGCATATCTCTTGTCCAACCTTCAGTGGTATCACCGGCCGGATATTTAGCATTTTGTCCTTGGTATATAGTCTCAGCAGGTAACTGGCGCCCCTTGAACCGTATCAAGTCTTTGGACAATTTCAAAGACCAACTTCCCATTTCCTGTTAAATTAACAAAGGTTTAACATTTTAAAAAGCCGTACTTTTATTTATCTTATTAAATAACTTTATTATAAATTACATACAGCGACAACTTCTTTGTTTTGTGTGAAGCGGTTGTTGAAGCTAAGCAACTTTTGGATGCGCTTGTCAGGTCCAATTTTGGTGTGGTTGTCGAGGGCGCGCATCAGCTTGAAGTTAGCGCGCATCTCGTCCGACAGACCGGTTTGGCGACATAGCTCCGGCACCAAGAACACAAGCTCGGGCATACCGGCGCGGATATCACGCGGTTTGGACCTTGAAATAAGCAAGGGCTGGCCCGGATCTTGGATCTTGATATTGTATCTCTGCAATTTCGAAATAAAAATTATATTATGGTAACAATAAAGAAAAAAAAATCTCGAAATTGGGGCAGCTCCACACATTAGCCTCAATGCCACTAGTTTAACATAAAAAAAAATTACAGATATTAACAGTAGGTAGTACAATACAATATAATTAAAGAGTATTTATGTATGAGTAACAATTTTGTTGATAATTTTGAGAGAAATATTTTACACTACCTTATTATAGTAGTCCATGTAAGAAACGGTCTCATCCTTCATCTTGAAGGTTGATCGCGGCGAAGCATCCCATTTGACATCATCTACTCTGTATGTGCGCTTATTGTAATCAGTCATTACGATTTTCCCTAGAAATGCAAGAAATTTTTGTTATTTTCGGAAACTTTTGTAATGTAACATTGATTTAAATCAATCCAATTGTACTCACCAATAACATCTTCCAAAAAGATTTTTTTATATTGGTTTCCTTTAGTAGCTGCATACTCATTAAGCATTTGCAGCACCGTATCAAGACGCAGTATCTACAAGTTAACAGTCACAGAATACAATTTTAATTATTTTTAAGCACTATAAATTTGTTGGGCAATAAAAAATAAAAATAAGCATTGTCTAGCTTACAAACTAAGAAGAGTGTAGAAAGCCACAACAAAAGATATTGAGAGATACTGAACACTTAATTCAGCAGTCGAGCAGAATTGGGCATTAGTTTACAGTGACTTACCTTGTGCGTTATTTCAGTAACCATCAACAGACGGTCTTCAAATTGGTTGATGGTAGTTTTATAACCTGGCCATATTTGTAATTTGAACTCCGGAACATCAATCTGTAATATAAAAATTCAGTTAGGTTCTGTATAAAAATATTGGAAGAAGTTTTTTGAAAGTACACTATGGTTTATTTAAGTACATAAATTAATTTACAGTTAAAGTTAATGAGAGGTTTATAAATGCAACAAATTTTATATATATGTTCATTTTGATAGTAACAGCATTACATACTTTTGCATCAGGGTCGAAGAAATCACGTCCCATCAATTGTAGACGAAGAATGTTAAAGCATTTTCGGATTATAATATTGAAAATTTGAATGTAATGATAATCGCCAGGGCTAACATCACAGGTCAGCTGTAAAGGAAAAGTGTATATTATATACTTCTGAAATAATATAAACGAAATAAAATAATGTGATTCAACTAATATTAGAGTTAAGAATTGAAGTTGTAACTGGACATTTCAGTTACTTAATGTTTTGTAGTAGAATGCATGTAGGATGCGCGAATTTCTTTTTCAATAAATAAAAAAAATATATTTTAAATTGGTCCTTCAAATAAATAATTAATTATAATTTATAATTATTGAATTAATTT
Organism: Laspeyria flexula; assembly: GCA_905147015.1. Taxonomy (NCBI): domain Eukaryota; kingdom Metazoa; phylum Arthropoda; class Insecta; order Lepidoptera; family Erebidae; genus Laspeyria; species Laspeyria flexula. The sequence goes on along the minus strand of LR989956.1, from coordinate 9,093,754 downwards.
GAACTGTTTGATATAGTCTAAATGAGACTCTGTCTGCATGTATAGAATGAAAACAAGCAAGTTTTGTCACAGCTCATGTCCTTTATAAAAAAGTCCATTTTAAAGGGAAAGTGAAAATAATAGGAAAATTTAATAGTATATGGTCTTTAAAGAAATCAAACACATTACAAATATCAAGCTAGTACTTTTACAAAAACTAAATGCACACACTTTGTTACAATAATTGCACTTTGGTATAAAGTAGTTCTGAAAAAAGTCAACTTTGTAGTTAACCTTTTGACCGCCACGTCAAATCGGTATCGCCGTGCCTTGCGCGCCAAGTTTTTAAAATACAGTACATTATTGACGTGCCATGTCGTCATTGGCGGGGCGAGCAAATTTTCATTTTACGTGTATGGACGTCTCTGGCGTTCAAAGGTTTATAGGTTCAAAGGCTTCAGAAATAGATACGATTTTTTTACAACTTTCACACATGAACCCCCTTATTACAAAATATGGACTAAGAAATATGGACTATTAAAATTGACAACTTTGACACTAAAACAGTGGTTTATGTCAATTTCATCATCATCATCATCAGCAACCCATTTTAGTCCCTTACTGCTGGGCTCAGTTCGATATTTTGCCAAAATAAGTCATATTTTGTTAGTTTCTATTCCATGTTCTAGTTTTTCAGAAATTTTATATCGATATTTTATTTGTATATTTATTGAGCCATAATATTTTACAATTTCATCAAGACTTGCAGCTTATAAACTTTTATTGTTGTTGACGAATAACCAAGTTTGACGGACAATCTACATAGTTTCTTCTGAAAATTGTTTTCATGCTACCTCTTCTTTCTTTTTACCATAATTATTCTCTTGCTGTATTAGGAGTGCCTTTGATTTACGAGTACAACAATGATTTTAATTACCATTACAATGACATTAATAAAAACTAAACATATATTATAATTCGAACAGAACCTTCAGGACATTTTATTCATATGTAGGTTAGCGGTTACCACGACTTTTTCCATTATTTACATACACGTAAAAACAATAATAACAACGTGTAGGTAACTAAGTAACACGATGACATCAAATGGACCGATTTAAGCAAAAATGATCCAATCAACACAAACCTCATTTTGACAGCCAGAGAAATACTGCACTGCATTTTAAAGTCATATATCTCAAAATGAGGTTTGTGTTGATTGGATCATTTTTGCTTAAATCGGTCCAAATTTCAAAAACCAAATAAATGCAAAATGTAGTGTATCGCCGACTCACCGGTACACGGGCGCGGGGAAGATGCTAGTGGGGAGGAGGGGGGGGGGCTACTACGCATGTGGATCATCCACTCACACATTTAAATCTCAGGCTCAACGCGACAGCAATACGACGGTTAAGAATCAATAGTGTCTATCTCAGTTTTTTACTTTTTAATGCAGGTCGATTTAAATTTAAATTTGGCGCGGCCTGTTTAGGCACTTATCTCAAAATTTCCAAAATTGTTGTTGTTATTCGCTATAGAAATTCCATCTAAGTTGGGTGCGCATGTATTTTTCTGCCAATAGCGTTTATCTCCTCTCTATTGCGTCTATACCTCGCCGCATCTAGCGTTGGCAAATGCGCTTTTGAACTTGAGTATAAAGCACAAAATCACCATCACCCAAAAGTTCCTCGAATGTGAACCGAATCACACTCAAATAGAGTGTGATTCGGTTCACAGTGCGATTGAACGGAAGCTCTCAAATCGGGTAATTCATTTGCCGTGTGATTACGTTTCGGCTACTAAAGAAGCAAGGGCATCAAATCCCTACGAAGTAATTCAGATTGATCATAATTTTGTGAAAAATTATGCCAATACATCTTCTAGGCTTTACAAAAGTATAAGGCCAGGACGCAAAGCTGGTGACCCTACTGTAACAGACTTAAGAGCTATTCTTTACAACCAAGAAGACACTTTAAAGTGAAGCTACATTTTGACCAAGATTGGTTTGCCTTGCCACAAAGACAAAAAGGAAATAACTCTGACGCCTCTTATTTGACCTTCATCATCATCATCATCATATCAGCCCAATGACGTTCACTGCTGAACATAGGCCTCACCTAATTTCCGCCACAGCGAGCGATTTTGTGCCGCCCGCATCCAACGGCCACCCGCAATCTTTACCAGATCTTTATTTGACCTTACATAATAATAATTATGATTCCCATAACTGCCTCGAATATCAACACCTCCAAGAGCTCAAACAAGTACTACCTACCAAGTGAATATCATAATGTTTATGATACACTGCCCCATTTGTAGAATATTCTACTTATTCGTTTTAGTTATTTCGAAGACTTTATCTAAATTATTTCATAGTGTTTTTTATTTATTTTGAGGTCTTTTTCAGTTATTTTAAAGTATCTTAGTTAGTTTGTTTCTTTACCTAGTTATATTGGAGATAATATGGTTTAGGCGCATTAGGGCTAATTTTTTGTTCCATTGTGCCAATTAGTAAAAAATGTTATTTTTCATTGTGTTATTTTATTTTAAAAACGGCTATCTACTACTTACTTAAAGAATATTTACTATAATAAAACCAATACCACCTAACTCACGTTAATTGTAAATAGGCCAATTTGAGGCTAATGCTAGGATATCTATCGTATTTCAGCATATTTTTTAAATTTTTAAAGATAAAAAAATTTCAAGTATCCTTCTATTCAAGGCAGAGAAATGTTTTTTTTATCTCCTGTAAAGTTAACTTTATTGAGATAGACACAATTGATTCTTAACCGTCGAATAGCTACTTCAAATACCTATTTTTCAAATTTCTCGCAGACCGCGTCCCCTCTTAATACTTAGTCCATATTTTGTAATAAGGGGGACAATGTTTTGAGCCTAACAAGCTCAATGCTTTATGTGGCCACTGCAGAGTCGCAGGAACACAATTTTGGTTCATTATGTTTTTATTTAAATATAATCGATAGTTTACATACTTTCTAGTTATTCCGTGCAACTCCGTCTTTGATACTTCTAATTTTTTTTATAAAAAATATCAAAGTTTCGTAATATCGGCCTTATGAAGAACGAAAAAAAAATATTATAAAAAAAACTAAACTATATAATACCAGTTTCTATCTTATGAGGAAAGGACATTCTAACAAAGGACTTTTAGAGAAAATGACATTATGAGCTGTGCGGTTTTTATGGTATTAGTCTGGTCTATTAGATTTTTATACTACTGTTGAACATTTTTATAATTATGTATAAATGAAAGCTTACTTTGATCATAATACGCATATTTGCTTCATCCGACGAACGAATTGAATATAACTCCATGGGGTTTGGATGAAGCCTCTTAGTGGTGTATAAAACAGAACCATCAAACAGATACCTTTAAAAAATACATTATACAATGTTACTCTTTGTTAATACTAAACCTGAAACACCCCAAAAATCTGTTTATTTGCAGAATCAGAATAAAAAAACAATAGAGTTCAGCTTCCAAAATATTAATACATTTTTGCCAAAAAATATAACTTGGTATAAAAATCGATTATAATAAATCGACAATAGGGAATCGATTCTTCTGCAGGTTTCGCATTAAATAGAAATAAGAATGTATATACTGCATTCAATTTATTTGGATCTCTCATAAAATAAAGTTTTGTTTATGTTTGGCATTATTATTTCAATTATATTGATTAACAAATGGATGGGTTCTATCTAACAGTAAAGTTGTTTAAACAGACTTACCCTCCCAAAGTCTTGGCATGCACACGAAGGAGAGCCTTCCGAACAGATGTTATGTCCTCTTCAGGCGAGAAGTCCACATGGTATTGATACAAACTCCACTGAGGAGTTGTCTCAACAGTGAAATAGTTTGCTGTCAGATCAATCTGTTTGCCTGTGGATCCTGGGGTTACAACGAAAATGTATATAGGGATTAGGCGCACAATGCCACATTTTCAAAATTACATATTGACGCAAAATGACACATTCGCAAAATGTCTTTTCTCAATATGCCACACTAGCACAATGCCACGTAGCAAAATGTCACACTAGTAGAATGCCACAATAGCAAAATGCCACATTATCAAAATGACACATTCTCAAATAATGTTTATTAGATTAACACATAATGACGTGCTACTTACTTTAATATAAGTATATAGTACTAGCGACATATCCATCTGTTTCAGCAGATCAATCACGTACGGGACGATCTGATTGGTATGGTATGGTTTGGCGGGCTGTTATCCGCAACTCCACGTCAAGGCGCGGACGATCTGATTATATCTATAATAGTAAGATGTACCTTTTTTGGTCTGAACGGCAGTTGGGCGCGTACGCAAAACAGTCATGGTCTCAGGAAGAACTCTTCCACCTCCACGACGTGAACCACGGCCGCTTACTGCTGCGCCAGGGTCACCGCCGCCTGCAGCCGCTTGCGATGTTCCACCTGTTAAATAAATAATTTATTATACCTACTCATTAAACTGTACAATTAAAGCTGCTTTCTGACTACGCTATAATATAATAGCATAATAATATAGTATATAGCTCATAGCAATACAATATCGCGCACCATACATTGTTATGGACACGTTAACACTGTACTATATATTTAAAGTACAGTACAGTGTACAGCTTGAGTTTCAGAACAAATATGGTTACTGTAGAAATTAAAAGAGCTCCATAAAGAGATCTAACTCTGTATGATATGAAAAAATATCTTTTATAAAAACTTTTAAAGTTATGTGACTTGTACACATATTAATTTATTATATAGGTACCTCAGTCACGATCAGACCACGATCGGTGCAATTCGATCGAAACGTCGTAAAAATACGGTATTTACTATTCCTTATAATATGTGACCTAAACCCGTTTTATAATAATTAAATATGTTTTATATTTAGTAAAATCATCAATGTAATATTCCTGTATCAAAAATAATAGTAATTTTATTAAAATTAGCTTACCAATATCAACCTTCTGCATACGTTGCTGAATATCAACATCACCAGGATGGTCATGAACTGATGGTGTAGAGCGATGAGATGCTCGTCCTATTTGAACGGTTGGTGTGGGGACCCCAGCTCTAACAGGTGGAGTCACAGTCGGAGGACCCCAGGCCGTAGGTGGTTGTGGGCGAGGACCTGAAGGGCCAGGTTGTTGTTGTGGAGGCCCTGCTTGCTCCCCTGGACGTCTTGGAAGCGGACCCTTAGGTTCGCTCCCGCGGCCTGCGCGGCCGCGCGCACGACCTACCCCCCTTTCAGACATCTAAAACAAATTATGAATAGATTAAGCAATTTTTCGAAAATCGTTAACTTGGTTGAAAACCAACAGCTGAGCTGTGGCTTATGGTGGTATTTATATATTAAAGCACACTACCTATTTTAAAACCAATACTCTCCAAGTCCCCAATTACTTATTCTGTGCCGATACTGGATGCAATGAAGGGATATCAATTTGTTTGTAATCAACTTAACAGAGATTTCCCAAAACGTCACGATTTCGTTTTTTCGTTTCTCCGATACCGTATTGGTATCGGAGAAAGACTTACTTTAAAAAAGGCAAACCCTTGCGTATATGGCGTAAAACTTTTCTGTTGCATAACATACACGCTAGGGTTTGTATGACGGTTTATATTTTATCAAATCAAATCGAAGGTTGTTGTCAAATTATTTGATACCTACTAGTAAGCAGCTTTATTTGATGCTATTGTTAATCAGTTATGAATGGAAAATCATGATTGAGGTGGTGATAATAGATAGCATTCTGTTTTTTAGTTTCGTCTGTCCGTATGTCACAAGCATTTTTCTCAAAAACTACTAGATTAATGAAATTTGACGTCGTCATGCCCCCTGGCAAAACAAATTTAAGAAGTCTAACTTACGTTAAACAATTCTATGGAATGTCTTCAAAACACTACACCTATTAAAAAAATCTATATCTCTAATTCCGACCTAAACTTCTATTTATAGTGGTTGCACTAGGCAGCATACTTCCTGGTGCAACCACATGATAATTATATGTATGTAGTACATGATATAAGCAAATATATAGTATCAAATAATTCTATAACAAATTTAAATTAAAGTAATACCCCCGAATCCTCAATCTATATTAAATTAGTACATAAAGTCAAATCTTTTATTTTATTTGTATCACATACATGATATTTATGAACCTCATACAAAGCCTAAAAAAAAGGTGTCAGCAAATTTGCCTATGGCCAGTTCACTGACAAGGTTGAGCACTGACAAGGTTGAGCTCTGAGAAGAACTTGGCAAGAAACTCCGGCCACTCTTTTTAATTGCCATAGTAGTTACTTCAATTGGTTATCATAAACATACAACACCATTATTTTTCGTACAAATGGTCATTGAGACTGAAAGAACAAAACAGCGATGACAAATTAATAAATTATAATACCTAATAGCTGACCCGGCAAACTTTGTACCACCTCATAGAAGTTACTACCCTACCCAAACCAACACTATACCACTTAGAATGCTGCTAATTTGAAACACACACCTTATTGTCAGTAAGGTGTTTTTCAAATTAAAAATATGGACATTTCAACCATGGTCGTGAGGTTGCGGAGGGACCATATAATTTAATTTAATTTTGAGTGGTGCAGCAGTAGCCACTCCACCATAACGCCATATACCAAACACACAAAAACTAGCTTATGGTCTGACGACCGATTGCAAGTGGACATACAAGGAAAAAAAAAAATTATATTACAATGGGAGGGTAGTGTGCAATGTAGTGTTATTTAATAAATTTTACTATATTTGGTATGCAGATAAACCTAAGCCTTGTAAAACTGCTTTAATTACTATGTTTATATTTTATTGTTTATTATTTTCAAACATTCATTACTTGTTTACAACTATTTGTTAGCACCTTTGTCTACTTAACCCTTCAATTTTTGAATAGAAGAGATTTATTGGTTTCTGTCTTACAGTATTCATTTCTAATATCTATTAAAAGTAATGAAAAAAAAAAAAGAAAAACTATAATACCGAAAGCAAAGGGTTTAAGCGTCAACTCATGCTTGGGCCCCATAAGGGGTTAACAAACACTTGATATTAGTCCAGCTGTTTTGATAGGCAATTTTATTGGATTGGCTTATAATGTAGTTTGTTTCTTTGGTAAAAAAACAATTTTAAAAGAGTTATTGTTCAATGTGTTGATATAGATAAAAATAAGGTCACATAAATCAGATTTCACAACATTAGTAGCCTTTGTCATTTTATTTCCATATTGTTGGCTATATGAGTCATATGTGTATGGAAGATTCAGATCACAGACAAAGATATGCACATATTTTTGTCTCCACATCCATGTAGGTTGCCTATATTACATTATGAAATATTTCTATACATCTTTACATCATTACAGTCTTAACCATGTATTTAAAAGTAGGTTATCATAATAATTTTATAAAAATCGTGCAATTTATATTCTGGAGTTTTGTAAGTTAAATGACTGGTTCAATATATTTATGCTTATAAAAACCTAGCAGTTGCCTACGGCTTTGCTTCCGTGGATTTTCGTGTGGTCACTACACAAGTTTCTATTTGTTGTAGCGTGATGTTATATAGCCTTCCCCGATAAATGGGTTTTCTAATATCATCTTAACTTATACCTATAGATTAAAAGCAGTAATCTTTACCAGATTAAGTAAAATTACTAACCTTTTCATCAATATTGAAAAGTTATAATCCGCATCTGATGTTGACTACTGATAACAGACCTGTTGGTCTAGTGGTTGTTAGTGACCCTGACAACTCTTCAATCTTTGTGTGATGAGCATAAAGGTTTGTTCTGTGTCTGGGTGTAATTTATCTATAATATTATGTATGTATTTACAAAAAAAAATGTTTTTAAGTAGTATATCAGTTGTTTAGTACCCATAACACAAGCAAATATAATTGCTTACTTCGGGACTAGATGGCGTTGTGTGAATGTGGTAGAATATTATATTATTAGATCTTTGAGTACTTTCACTTATATTATATAAGTATATTTTATTTTAATGGATGTTTTACTGCTTAGGATAAAAATTTTGTGGTTTATTTATTTTGTGGTGGTGGCAGCAGTTTTATGGTGTTTTTAATGTCTTTATTATTAAATTATTATAAATTTATAAGAATAAGATTACACCCAAAGACAAATGCTATGAATGTTTTATGAGAAGAGTTCCTTATATTGAAACTTCACCTGCTTATTTACTGGCTTAAACAACTGTTACAATATGATCTAGCAAGTTGTGCATGTTGTGTGGACAAATATCTTACATTACCTAGGAATACTAACTGTTTCAAGGTGTTAGACTAAGAAGCATTGTTACTAATGTAGGTATAGGTAGCTAGAAGAGAAAACTGCTTAAATCTTATACAAGCACCATTAGACAAAGAATTTTATTTTAAGGTCATAGGGTTCCGAGTTTCTAGTATACAATTATTTATGCAGGTACCTACTTAACTAGGATGTACATAATAAATTAATTAAATTAACTATTTACTCTATAATTTTTAAATGCAAAAGTTGTTATAAGTACCTATTAAGTAACAATGATTTGGCAAAGAATAACAATATTAAATGTCCACAATAACAATTTGCAACATAAACAATTCAGCAGAATTGCTCAACATAAGAACCTACTACAACAAAAGTACTGTACAAGCAAAAGATCATATTACATTCATGTTATTACCTTTCTACTTAAAAGTTAGAAAGACCAACGGATTATCTGGGTAGGTAGACATTTCTTCATAACTTCGGTTAAAAAAGATGTTAGAAAGTGATTGTAGCAGAAAAAAACATTCCAAAGTTAAAAACTATAAAAAACACCAATCGATTGAGCTATGGCTTTCGGTTTTTTTCTTAACATACCTACCACTTAAGATAAGTAGGTACCTAAAATGCACGACAAGCGTCTTCATTAGATATTTCTTCCTGATTCTGAATAATCTAGGGTGCATACATAAACCCTGACACAATTATACACAAAGATTTAGATAAAAATATTATGGAACAAATACCAGGACATGTTGATAAACCTTCTGTAATTCGCACATCGCAAGTATCCTACTTATAGTAGGTATAACGAAAATGTATTATGTTATAATGGTATGGGTTAAAAATTGCTCACCTGACTACTATTATTGGTTAGTAGTGTTAGACAATGTAGAAGAGATAATGAAAGCTTCTTTGACTAAGCTTTGTGGCTAGGAAGACCACGGATTTCACGGAGCGAAGTTACACCTGCGAGATGAAAACGCAATTGGAGGATGCGCGCAGCGCAGCGTCGCTCGTATGAATTTCATGAGCGGATCGTTTTTTTTTTTATATAATGTTGCCAGGAATTTATTTCTCATTTCCCGCAAATTTTGCGTAAAATGGCCGACAAAAATCATGTTTCGATAAAAACGTTTCGGAAAAGCATTGGTCCATTTGGTCCCTAATTTATATAATATTAGTTTTATTCTCAAAAGATTTATGGTCTGCAGAATTCCTTTAACAAGTCACTTGCCTCACTCCCTCTCTTTTTAATAATAGCAAACTTGAAACTTGACAAACCAAATTAAAATTCAATTCTTTTGAATAGTTTCCTTTTTTAAAATATTACCTATTTTGTTCTATGTGGATTTAAGATGCCCGATTATACCATCTTAGTAAGTATTGTACAAGAGTAAATCAATCATAAAATGTAATTAACTTTTATTACTGATTTTTTCTTTTTTTAAACATTTGTCAGCTTTAGGAAAATGGACCAAATTATTCAAAACACCATCATCAAAATTCTTAATATGGCCTTGGACGACCGAGCTTGGCCTCAAGCGGCCTTACCTGTTCGCTTGGGCGGGCTCGATGTTCGCAAAATCTCTGACGTCAGCTTACCCGCATTCTTGTCCTCGGTTCATGGCACAGCAGATCTAACCAAGAAAATTTTAGCTTCCACACTGGTGAACTCTGATGTGCCGTGTAAAGCCGATGCCTTGAATGTTTGGAAAATGACTGTACCTAACACTAATATTCCAACTGACCTTTCCTCTCAGAGGCAGTGGGACGAGCCGCTCTGCAGGAAGATAAGAAACTATTCAATAAGTACATCTACTGACCCTGGTAAGAGACCTGACGGTATGTCTTTACTGCCATGGAAAATGGGTAGGCCTTTGGTGTGCGTGCGTTGATACCCTTGCACCATCTCATCTTCCAGGCACAGCAGGTGCTGCTGGCGCTGCTGGCGCTGCTGCTGCTTCAGCTCAGAGTTTCAAACGGCGCAGATACAGCAATCTAATCGGTAATTACGTGTTTGAGCCGTTTGGAGTCGAAACGTTTGGACCATGTGTTCGGGCTCTTTATAAAGAGCTATCTAAACGCTTGACAGAAACTTCACGTGACCAGCGGACTGGCTTTTTCTTGGCGCAAAGAATAAGCATTGTCATCCAACGTGGCAATGCTGCCAGTCTGGTGGTTACGTTTCCGGCGAGCAACGGCATTGATGCTGAGGAATTCGTATTTTTATTTTTGTTTTGTTTAGTACTTAGTTTTAGTTGTAAATTTTATTTTATTGGAGATATAATATGTAAATATTTTCAATATCCAATAAACCTTTATTTATCGAAATAAAAAAAATAAAAAAATGAGTTGCCTTATGTCAAAAAAATACGATCGTACAATTATTTAAAATCGTTAGTTTGTTTTTAAACTTTGCACATTTTGTTATTATTAAAAGAAACTTTTATAAGGATTTCTTCCAATATGGCACCACTGCACCAGTACCCTATTATTGCAATATATTTAAAAATCAATTGCTGTTCGTTAGTCTCATGGATTTATCTTATCTTGGTCTTGGAATGTTTGTGAAGGTCTAGGGAAGGTTTAAAAGGTGAGAAAAATTCGAATAATTGTCGGGAAAACCCTAAAAACAGCCCTTTTCTTTTTCCCATAAAAACGTAGAGACGAGAATGTAGAGTCAATTTGAACTTTTATTTATCGATTGAGGCAGTACGAAGTCTGCCGGGTCAGCTAGTTGCAATATAATATGACTTTAATAAGTGCAACGGGTTTGGGTAAGGGTAGTATATATAGGTGAACCAATTTAATCAATTACGCAGTACAGCCGTGGTAAGCATCTAATTCATCAGTTTACAAATATATTATGATATATATATAATAGTTTATGATAAGTAAAAAAATTCATTAAAAATGTTAATGTAGTCTCTGATTACAAATTTAAAGCCTTCATGCTATTACGGATTTTATTACCACCTATTCAGCTAAATCACGATAAGTAGGCAACACACAGCACGGAATCAATACTGGACTAAAAACTTGAAACCTAGTATTTTTAGTTTCTACTGCCGATGACTTCTATAGATGATTGACCTCTAAAGTGTTTGTATTTAATGATAAAAAGGCAATGTTAATACATATTATGAATATTAAAATTATCTATTTAACTATTTTTTCTAAAACAAAGTGATCCACCTCAAGGGTCTCAAGGGACCTCAAGGGAAAATTTATTGGGTTCGAGTAAATCACGAATCTCGGTGAAATCGCTCAGAATGATTAGGTATTAACCAGATTTTTCTAGGCAAAAATCTAAATGGAAATGTGAAAAATGACATTTCAATGGCTTATTTAAATACCTACCTACCGCCCGTAAAGCAGTAGGTAAATTTTCCTTTAAAAGCCATATATTGGTTTATTAAAAGGAAATTAATTTAGGTATTTAACTATACATCACTTTTAATTATTCTAAGAGTTAAAATACCAAAATTTGAACGTCACTTATTTTGGAACGGACTTTTAACCACAATTTAAAAAAAGTTTAAAGCTGCTTTATGTACCTACATACCTAGTACCTCCATTACCTATAAGGGTCAATTTTGTATTTTGATTTTTTCTGATTTGAAGACCTACAAATACTATTTTCTTTGGGTAAATAATATTTATATTATATTCTGGTTCAGCCGCAGAAAAATACGCATATATGGAATAAAGGTCTTGAAAGGCATTTTAAGTTAAACAAAAGTACCTAACAATGGTTAATTGGTCAGCCTGCTGGCTCTCTCTATATCTGGGATGTTATTTAGCTCAGTAACCGAAACTAAGCTATTCTGTGCGGAAACAATCGGATATCCAAAATAAAAATCTATATCATTCGATATAAAAGTTTTGGAAAGAGGGCGCAGTCAAAACCTTTGAATAATTACTTAAGTTTTTATTTTACAATTCTTAAAAAATATTATGTAAGTTGGTAGGTACCAATTACTGTTAGCATTTATTTATTTTAATAATAATAGCTATATATAATATTTTTACCACATTCACACAGCGCCATCTAGTCCCAAATTAAGCAATTATATTTACTTGTGTTATGGGTACTAAATACATTTTATTTTAGATAAATGAATTACACCCGGCCACAGAATAAACAATCATGCTCATTACACAAAGATTTGTCCTGGGTAGGAATCGAACCCACGACCTCTGGCTTAGCAGTCAGGGTCACTAACCACCAGGCTAACAGGCCAGTCGTTCGTTGTGTGTCGTTAGTTACAATAAATCACATTGCACAACTATACGCAGTTCAATAGTAGTTCTATAACTTCATATGTGTTCAGTAAAGCCACAAGAAAAACTACTCTAATGTAGTTTTGATGTTATCGAAAGAGCTGTGAAAGCGCCAATGTATTTTTCTATAGAAATTAATGGTAGTGCCACCTCGTGACGAATCGCCACCGTCCGCGCGTCCATGGTTTAGAGGGGCACACAACGAATTCTATGCAATGAAAGCTTACAAACTGTATGTGATTTAAAAACTATATACTGCCGGGTTTAAAAATCCTTCAATCTAGGATAGATTAATATTCGAAATGCGAGAGTTTGGATGGATGTTTGTTAATCACAATCCACAACGCCTGGGTGTAGGATCAGTATGAATTCTGGCACACATGCAATTTAGGTAGGCTACTTTTTATTCCGAAAAATTATGATACGGTTTTCGTGGTGTACTTAGGTCTGTTTATGTTTTTAACGATGCCAAGGTATAATTATTCCTCAAGGAACTTATTCCACTTATTCTTTAAAAATAAAAATGAATATCTAAATCTGTTGCTCAGCGCAAAACTAGAGAATGTATGGGCAATTCAGCAATTTTTAGGGTACCGTATCAAAAAGGTACAAAAGGAACCCTTATAGTCTCGCTCTATCCCTCTATCTCTATCTATCTAGGACACAGACCTCCAAAATGTTTGATTTAAGTAAAAACATAAAAAAAGCTCAATTCCCCCCCATCTCCGAATCTCCGAAGTTTGTGATGTTTATGAAAATATTACAGTCAAAATAAAACAATGTTTCTAACTAGCACACTTTTTGTAAACACCAATAAAGCCCGACCGCACTATTAAATTTGTTGGCTACATTATGTTTGACATCACATTTCTTTTTTCCCATAATATCTACCTAATACCTACTTTGCCATAAAACCTGCTAATACGGAACCTTCGGCGCGCGAATCTGATTCACACACACACACCGGTTCTTTTTATAGGTATTTGTTAATCATTGAGGAAGGTTCTTATGCGGAGAAAAATTGGAAATTTATTCCACTGAAGAACGTAAATAGTTTCTGTGGTCATGGACACTGAATTCCAAGCGGGCGGCGTGCGGCGTCGCGAGTTACAGCTGCACAGTACTATTACATAATATAATATTTTTTTTCAGATAGAGGTTTATTTTACGCGTTTTAGCAATAAACTTAGCTAGTTTGATTTTTTGACCTTGATGGACGCCCATATTACGTAAAAGTGGTGAACGGAAGAGCGTTAAAGTGTTGTTTGCGATCGGCTAATGGGAGGGGACTCGATATTGCAGCTGCTATCACGGTTCAGAGTTCAATAATGAAATACGAGCATTAATAAGTTTACATTTGAAACAAAATTTTCCAACTAAAGTAGCTTAATAAAACCTAGGTAGTTCTAAGAAAAGAGGTGGCCGGTTGTGGTGGACCTATCTGTTTTCAGTGCATCTTTATAGAGAGTTAGGCTGTTCTGTTATCGCGAAGTACTATCTTCGCCAAAACATACCTCTAGGGTAATTTTTCTACAGAAGACTTGCTGTACAAGTAAGGAGTTAGGTACATAAAATTAGTGTTGACAATATAGTAAAGTCGTCAGCCACAACTGTTGGGAAACTGGTTTAATTCATTCAAATATTAATTTCATTACAACTGAAGTTATTAACATTATAATGGAGAGTTATGGATCAACATTAATAAAAAATATTTTATGGGCATTCTACGCTTCGGTTTCATGTTTATCACACCTTAATTCCAGTAAATACCCTAGATATTTGAAAGCGGTGGACATTATTGAGATATCATTTCTACTATCTTTTTTCGGTTTGGCTTTAGATGCAATGAGAAAAGAAGTATCTAGTCACTTCACCAAGTTTGCGGATTGAAGCCTCAAACACACGGAATATAATAGGCACGAGTAAATAATTATATTAGTAGATAAATTATGAAGAGTCTTATTTGAAGATCATATTATGCATTAGCAAAGCGATGGTGGCTGAATGGATAAGGTACCGGGCGGCGTGCAAATCACGCGATCCGAGTTCGATCCCGACCGGCAGTACCAATGTGGATTCCACTTTGTGGAATTTATATGCACTAGTCATGTGACTTACCATCTGCTAACGGTGAAGGAAAACATCGTGAGGATACCCACATACCCTAGAAGAAATTCTATGGGTATGTCTGATCCACCAACCCGCACTAGGCGTGAGTGTGTTAGGGCCTAAAAACCCTCTCAGCTCTCTAGTTAGAGGAGAGGAGACCCGAGCCCAGCAGTGGGACTTAATGGATTGCTGATGATTATGCATTAAGAACATCGTAATCCAAAGGAATAACCTATATTTCTAATACCTAGTAAATAGAATAAATTAATCTAAAAAGAAGTACCTACCTATCTACAATAAATTGAAATATTATAATAAATATTTCAATTTATTGTAGGTACTGCAAGATTCATAACAGGCTTACGTATACATTCAGTACCAATAACAATGAAATAATATACCACCCCATTTGTAGATTATAATATTCAATTGACACTGGTTTAAAATAGCACGTTTTTACTTCGGCATTTTTATTAGCTTTCGTTTTCCTTTACGTAATGGGAGATGGCTCTCTCCCTCCTTAGTGGAAATTTATTTAAATTCTTAAAAGAATACTCCCTTTTCTTTGTATTCTTACGCTCCTTGAGTTTCGGAAGTATTTACTGAGTTTATTAGTTTGCTCGCTACAAAAAATCTTTAATCTCTCTGCAGATAAAACTTCATTAAGATTTAGTTTACGATTGTTAGTTTATTTGAAGTAGTTTAATCTTAGTTGAAGATAAGAATCTTTAGAAATGGAACTAAACAATGAGAGCTGGAGCGAATCACCGCGTAATATTAATTAAAATCTATTCCCTTCGTTGCTTCCCCTTAATTAAGTGCTAGTAGAGTTTTGTAGGAACGTATCCCCAGGGAGGCGGGTGACACCGGCTCACATAAAACATTCATACCCTAAAACCGGTTAATAGCCGCAGTTTAGATGGGACACGTATTTGCTTGCTATGCTAATACACTGCATGTATTTAAGAACATTTAATTTTATTTGTCATACGTCATTTGTAATTTTTAAATTAATATAGGTACTTACTATCAAATTTTAATCTTTAATACCTACATACCTACAGTAATGTTTTCAGCATACATATTTCAACATTTCAACTTTCAACTTTGAAATAATAAATAAATAGTAGTGACCCATTATTGTCCCATGACTCAACAAGGGTCTCCTGTTCTCTATTTAGAGAGTTTAGGTTTTAGGCCTGCATTCACGGCTAACGCTGGTGGCTATATGTACATACCTACATAGGTAGGTATCCTTAGAATAAGTAATTCCCTACAAATACCCATTTTCCAAGATATTTTTCTTCACCTTAGGATGTAAGTCACAAGCAAATAAAAAAATCAAAAAAGTAATATCCACCCACCGGCAATATCAATGTAGGTATGTGTAAATAATGGTCAGTGTCGAAATTTGACCACATGTTTTGTATGCTGGTCACTTTCCCATTCGGCCATAACAGTTCTAAAATTGAAGCCAAGGTGATTTTTACAATAAGATAACATGACAACAGAATCGGTCATACATATTCATTATCATTTGCATATTTTACACTTATCTCGAATATCCGTCGTCTCGTCCTTTGAAAAGGGAATGACGACTATATAAATGGACAAGATAGTTCCGGTTTATTGAAAAACTAAGTATTTGTCGATATTTATCGTCAAATTAATCCGATAATCAACATTTTAGTATGTCTAAGAGTATGTAAATGCGTTACTTTTAGGGCATAGATTAGCGGACCGTGTGCATAATCTACAAACATACTTAAATTGTTTAATGATTTTTAATAAATGGTTTAAAAATAAAAAAGCTTTTTATTTCTTGTAGGGAAAATAAAAAAAAAGCAGTATTACAGAAAAAGTTACAGACTATTGTACTAAACTATGAATTTATTCTTAATCTAATCTTAATCCTAATAACATTTAGTATATAGTCTAAAAACAAAGTAATTTAAGTGTACATAGTTATATTTTTTTTAAAATGAATTTGTGATATTTTATTATAATAATGAAAATAATTAAATTAAACATCTACTTACATATTAAAACTATATATACAATTAAATACAAACAAAAAAAGGAAACTAAAACGAAAACTTAAACAATAAAAAAAAAAAAAAAATCAAATAACCCAAAGAAAGTATAGTTATATTAATTATTTAAGTGTTTATTTTTATTTATTATAGGTACCCGTAGATATACATAGATATGTGTATGTATTACATAAATGGTTTACGTAACCATTAATCCAAGTCCGACGACATCATTGTAAACAGTATATCTGCAAATTAATCAAAGTTTGAAATTATTTAAATATTGATTTAACTCCAGTAAGTAGCGGGGCGGGACGACGACCGTGCAAATATTTGTTGAAGGCAAACAGCAATATCGTTGCGCCTCGCGGCTACTACTGATGCCGCTTCACCCGCTTCCGCACTTCGAATGTTCCCTCAATATGATAATGATGGATATGCGTTTCGAATGTTGATGTGTGTGAACTTCGGCTTAGCGAGGGATTCTATTCAAATTGCTCATAAACTGTTTCAATTTCGCCCTTCTATTATTCTAGAACGATATCTCTTAATATAGGCTTAGCAGGTTGTAAGTACCTACAATAAATCTGGTACATACAGTATTTATTATTCACTCACAGGGGTATACTCCCTGTTGAAATTAGGACGTCTAGTAACCGAGATAAATTTAATGGTGGAAGTACAGTACATACTACGTATACATTATTATGTCGGCTCTATTATAAATTGTTGACAGAATCATCAGTATATTATTAATTTTACAGTAGGTAATACTTAGTATGTTTTGTCTATTCTTTTTATCGAATTAAAACAATTAAAACAGTTTTTATTATTTGATGTAATATTTTATTTCTTAATAAGAGCGAGGTATATTTTTAAACCAAAGTGTACTTACTAAATTATGAACTTAGAAATCTCTATTGTGAGCTGGCAACATTGATATTGTAAAATTTGGCATATTGATAGGCATTTTTAGGAATTACTCAATGATATTGTATGTTCATACAATATCATTGGAATTCATTTGAAAATAGAACTTATTTTTAAAGTAAAACCACTTCATGTATTTAAAAGTCAGCTAACTTCGCTCCATTTTTCCGCCGTGTAAGAAGACAATATTTCATTTCAGTAAAGTAATTAATTTTCATTATCAGGGTGACAATAATGGGTAACATTATCTTACTGTCGAGTTCTATAATGATTCGCCACTTTTAATGAGTTCTCGAAGTTAGGATGTTATTATTTTAACTTTGCTTTCAACAAAATTACGGTTAGTTTACTTAAGCGTCAATGAGAACCAAATTAAAACAGGTCCTTTTTATAATTTTGAGCACAGTCAGGAAAGCTTAGGTACTCTGTATTTTTATTACATAGTCGTACTAATAAAGATAGTAAATATTACATTCTTAACACTACTTTTGGCACTATGTTGAAAAAAAAAGCAACGTAAAGCGATTTTTCCTATGGATTTGGAAGGGATAACGTCTAATGGCTCAATAAATTAAATTTCATATTGTGGTCGATATAAGATGTACTTAGTTTTAAATGCAATAGTAGTATAAAGTTTGCAAGAGAAAACCGATGGGGGATCATCTTTAAGCTTGTTCAGTTCTCTCATCAAAGTTTTGCCGAGCCAGTAACTTGCTGGAGAGCGAGTAATGAAGACTTATGAGTCTGGCCGTCGCCGCGTCGTCTCCAACTTGGTAATTGTCATTTCGTTATTAGGGAGAGAAGCCTCGTTTATCCCTCACAATGTTACTATAACTGACGTTGACACATTTGACGTTCGAGATTTTAATTACCTCATTTTTTTTATAATCTGTAAATGGATAAGATTATTTATTATTTCTTATATAATGGGTTATTTTATGGTGTAATAGTACATTATGATACAAGTGCGGTAAGTTGATAATTACAGCCGAGGCGATATTGCTAGCCCGAGCCGCAGGCGAGGGCTACAAGAAAGCAGAGGCTGTAATTATCAAACCGCACGTGTGTCATACGACGTTTTATAACATATTTGCGAGGAAATAAATAAAATTCGGACTTTCTTAGAAAAAAACAAATACAGCGAAAAGAAATAGCGCGCGGAATTATTTTTACTTGTCACAATTTATCGATGCGCGCGCATCAGCGCTTTTTTTTTAAGGCAAAAACACAAAACAGCCAGTATTACTAAAAAAGTAAATTCATATTTTTGTGTTTTAGTACCGATAAATGGTTGTAATTTATGGTCTAAATTAATTAAATTAAAGAATTAAATGTTTATTTTATATAATTATATCATAATAATTATTTTATCTACCAAAGTTAATTAATTTTATTCATAAAATGTTGACCACTTTTCTGACATAAAAACTCTTTGCTAAGATTTAAAAAAAAATACCGTTGGTTACGTACGGAGCCCCTTGATTATTAGTATGTGAGCATGAGAAGCCGTGCAATTTACTTTACATTACCGCACTAGTGCGTAATGAGACACATTACAACACTGAAATTGGTGAAATAAGAGACCCTTTACGAGCAAATATGTTATAAAATTGTTTAAAGTCAGATAGAGCTAGGTATTGAGATTTAAAAAAAAATGTAATGGACAGATATGACAGAAGACGCAAAAATAAGCTGCATAGGTACGGCTGTACACACAGGCATGATATATAAGTGACTTTAGAATTCTTTAAACAAATGACCAAAAAATCGGAACGCATATCGGACTTTTAGTTCAATAGGGAGAGGAGACTTTTACCTAATACGATGAGTCTTCAAAAGAGATATTTGTTTTCAACAACAGCTTCATTTCAGCATAAATATTGTAAAACAAGAATAAAAATGTAAGTTTTTGCGTAACATGGAATAAAGGGACAAAGTAAACTGGTAACACGTATAAGCCCCTCTAGTGTAGCGGCTGTCGTATGGAGGTCTTAATGCGTGGTATATCGTTCCACGTGAACGAGCATGATTCATCAGAGCCCATTCACTACGATCTCTGGATTCAGCCGCGGTTTAACTAGAGATGTGGGACATCATTTTTAAATAAAATAATCTATTTTATAATTTCTGGATGGACAGTTTCCTTCAGTTGCAACATATCGGTATGAAAATGCATAACCAAATAGCTATGAATAGGTTTTCGTTCTTAGACGAATATTTTCTGACTTAAAGGATTAGTTTACCATTGCATTTTAGCTTTCAGTTTTTAAAACAGGTATTGAACGAAACATCTACACAATCTTCTTAATCAAAGTCAAGGTGGGCCACAAACTTGTTAACGATCATTGCAGTATAAATAAAAATCATTAACTACTATTACCATATATGACGAAAAACTCAGTATAATTCTGCCAGTTTACTTCTTTGCCGAAAGAGAAGAACGCTCATAGTGCTCATTATGTGGAGAAGAATAAGAGGGTGCTTCTCGTTTAAATACTCCTTTTTTGTTATTAAACAATTGCCTAGCAAATCCACATGGAAATAATAAATCTTAGATTTAAGTTACACCTAAGTCTGCTATATTAACTAATTCATTTACAATTCACAGATCTAATTACGAAGTTAAAGTCGCGACGCATCATGGAACTTGATAATCACTCGTAGCTGATTGTCAACACAAATGAGATGGCAAATGGGACCTCAGCTCTACACGCCAAATCACTCATCACAAATTTGTATAGTTCGAAACTGATTATATCTACAAAGAAGAAAAAATATGCAAAGCAATTTTACAAAAATTAGACTTGATATCAATTAGATATAAATATTATGTTAAAGAGTCCCATCACTAGGTTGTTCGACAGAGATTTAGCCGACGCGCCGCGGATTACGGTGATTTCCCGAGGGGCTTGGACCGAAAAGACACCTCTGCTGCATCCGCATTATTACTTTCCCATACCGTGGACAGCTGGTGACGTGTTGAGCACTTGTAATTATTTTCTGATGTCATTATTACTTCAACGCAAGCATCTACTTGTAATCAACGGTACAGGACGTTTGAATATAATTGTTTTATTTATATATTACAATATTGTTTTATTTGCGGGTTTATTTGTAGTGTTGGTATTATAACTCTTTGTGCCTCAGAAAAGTAAGTATTCTCAATGAAAGGAAAGCGCTTAGAAAAAATATTAAAATCAAGTGGCGTTTACGCTGAGATCCGTTCAAATAATTTTTATTCGATAGTTTACAATTTTTAAATAGAATTATTTAGATATTGTCCGTAATAATATTTACTAATTTTCAAAAATCATTACTTGTCCTTCTAATCTGAAAATGTTTTCAATATAGTATGTTCGTAATGTAAATTTTGCATGATTATTGAGCCCTTTTTGTTGAAATAAACGTATCGAAATAAGTAATATAAGCGGTCGACTGAGCATATTAATGTTTGTGATGAAAATAAAAACATGGATGTCCACCCTCCGATGGCGACGACAATGCACCAGGAGGCTACATCCGCCGGAACTGACATAACGAGCCTGTTGTTCCGCCCCCCACCCCTCTAACCCTCCAGTATTTTTCTACAGAACCCCACTGAGATTATTTTCGGATAGCATTGAGTCGATCTCAATGCGTCCATGGTGATGAATACCGGTTCATATTAATGATTTGCCCGCAGGCTCTTTGCAACGTTCAATAAGGTCCCATTCAACAGAGTTATCAAAGTAATAACTGTTAATAAGCACGGTTTCAATATCATTCGTTAATATTATACAGTTATTTTGATCAACCCCACTTATGTTGTTATGTTTGTGTTTAGCATAATCACGGGTATATCGAACATGATTTATTAAAGTTGTTTTCTTAAATTCTACCAATTTTACTTAAATTCTGAAGCTTTGTATAAACTTTCTGCATCAGCAACCTATTATGTTCCACTGCTGGGCTCGGGTCTCCTCTCCTCTAACTAGACAGCTGATCAGGCTTATAAACTTTCTGACTATCTTTAAAATGTAAGGTTTTCGTGCGGGATCGACTTCGACACGAATATATAAGTACACTAAAAGTCACGCGGGGCATCGCTTCCGTCGTTTTTTATTTGACCACTGCTAAGCTCCTTTTGGCTTAGCGTAATGCTGTAGCCTTCCTCGATAAATGAGCTATCCAACACTAAAATTATTTTTTAAATCGAACTAGTAGTTCCCGAGATTATCACGTTAAACCAAACAAACTAACTCTTCAACTTTATAATATTAGTATAGATTTTCGAACTGTGTGTGATTGCTAAAATACCTGGATCACTTACGAGTTACCTATAAAATGGGCTACATTGGCAGCCTATTCTACTCAGTTCTAGAAATTTTATTCACCAGCTGACTGGTCTCTACCCGACTTATGTTCGATGGAGCACGAAGCTTCACTGTGTTCTATATTATGTATTTTATAAGACAGATCTGTGTCTAATTAATAAGACAGCATATCATCATTTTAACCCATAAACGTCCCACTACTGGGCACTGATCTCGTCCAAAGAATGTGGAGGGAATTTTGTCTACTAAACCACGCTAGCCAGACAGCATTATAATAAGTAATAATATTTGACAAACGGAAAACTATTAATTTGTTTTGTACTACATTGAATAACTGCCTCCATACTAGGCCCGTGGGTCTAATGGTTGTAGTATGCAAGCAACTGCTAAACACAAGAGTTCGATCTTAACGTCGAACAAAATTCTATGCTCTTCGCAAACGTTAGGGTTGAAATGATGATGTTGAAAGTCCCCTCCAACATAAAAATCAGCAGAATCAGCAGAATAGGCGTAGCATTAAAAAAAAGAACGAAAAAGTTTGTATATCATTGAAGTTTGAATCCGTTTGTTATTTATTTTTACTATTCCGAGTCATATAAGCTGATAATATTTTACGTTATCTCACTTTTTGTGGTTACAACTTAGTTATCGTAGCACCATTGCGCATTGCCGTGATAACGAAACAACTACAAAAGACACATTATAATTACATGCACATGGGTGTAACGATAGCGTGCTCAGATAGTAACACAATGTTTGTGTTGTTTATTGCGACCTCTTTTTCTAATTGAAAAATTTTATTTAGTGATTATACAATTTATGAGCGATAAATTTGTACTATAAAATGTGAATAACTATCACGGTTTACAGTTGTAATAATTAATAGTCTTAATACTATTTTAAAGAAAAAAAACTAAAACATAATTATAGTTAGTATAATATTAAATGTGTTAAACTTAGTAAAATAACTTTCAAAATATTAGATTCAGTACATATTAAGGCTCTCCGAAAACATATTAGGTAGGTATATTTAAAATCCTTCATTAAACGTCCCTTAGATGCTTATTACATTTCAAAATAGAAATATGTCTGAGAATAATGTATCGTATATTTCATCTAAGTGAAGCAAGATTTAATACACCAAAAAAACATATTTGAACGTCCCTTAGATGTCTACTACATCTCAAAAAAAAATTTATCAAAAGAAATATTTCTGAGAATATATTATCGTGTACTTAATATTATAAGTGAAGCAAATAAGTAGCTACTAACGAGGTATTATGTACCGATTGTACAGAGTGATATTATGATCTCTCAAAGAGTACCAATTAGACCAGCTTAAAGTATAAGAGGCTTTACGTCGGTACGAACTGTTGGAAACAGCCCACGATTGCTACCTCTTATATAAACGGTGTTATTAGTACCTCGGTATATTGTATCAGCTGTTGACGTCATTAGACACGATCGATACTCAAAGATCTTGTGTGGGAAATTCTGAAAGAAATAAAAATAAAAACTGGGATTTCAATGGAATTTTCCATTGAAAGCGTTTATTAATTTGTGTCCGTTTCAATGTACGTTATTGGAGGGAAATAAAGTAAAAGAAAATTGAGATTTATTTATTACCATTAATAAAATAATTAGAACGTTCCAAAGTCGATTTCAAATAATTGAATTAATGAATGTGAAACGA
Source organism: Laspeyria flexula (assembly GCA_905147015.1). Taxonomy (NCBI): domain Eukaryota; kingdom Metazoa; phylum Arthropoda; class Insecta; order Lepidoptera; family Erebidae; genus Laspeyria; species Laspeyria flexula. The sequence continues at coordinate 9,070,094 of LR989956.1, read as the reverse complement.
ACAAATAAGTGAATTAATGTGCATACAGTTTAAAAAAAAGTTTTAATATTCCAGTAATAAGCAAGTAACATTTTCAAAAATTTGCTTACAAAATAAAATTGTCAAGTAAGGTTTTATGCCAGATACTTGAAATAACACCCAATTAAACGTCATTAAAGTAAAATCAATTTTTTTTTAAAACTAAAAATTAGATAATCTTCTCTAATCTCTAATCTTTTTTTTAAACTACTGCTATGCAAGAGGTCCCGGGTTCGAATCCCGGGTCGGGTGAAAATGGTATTGGGCTTTTCTATCATGAAGTAGTACGTGCCATGTTAGACACGTTCGAAAAAATATTCTTCTTTACAATGTGTGAGGCGGCAGACTTCGCAAAATATGGCGATATGAGTTAGACCAATACTGCAAAGACTGGTCCACAATAGCTACGGACCGAACAGGAAGTCATGGAAGGGACCTTTACCCTGCAGTGGAATGATACGGGCTAACTGTAACTAACAATGTGTGTTAATCCATTTATATCAACCGTAAACTGCCTCGGTGGCGCAGCGGGAAGTGTATACTACTGCTGTGCAAGAGGTCCCGGGTTCGATTCCCGGGTCGGGTGAAAATGGTATTGGGTTTTTCTATGATTTTCCCGGAGTTTGGTTAACAAATTCTCCCGGTTGATGACAATAGGCTCGCCCCCTATTTCATGGGACCAAACATAGCTGGCGAAATGTGGGTGTGAAACACCTCTGCCTACCCCTTCGGGGAAAAAGGCGTGATGCTATGTTATGTTATTTTTTTGCAAAGAGATTTCTTATTATCACGTAAGTAAGAAATTTAGTTTATATAAAAATCACCTATTTCAGCATGTTTTTGTCCTTAACAAATAAAATAAAATAATTATTACTATAGGTAGGTACATTCTAGATGTATTTATAAAATACTTACTTACCTATTTGGTATAGATAAAAGTTTGTATAGTCAGCTCAGCGAAAAATATTCTATTCCTTTCTAAAAATAAAGTAGAAGAGCAAATTGAATTAAGTGTAACGAAATTTGAATATTTTGTCAACTCAGCAGGATACAAAAAAGGGTTGCAGTTTAATCTGTTTTAATCATTTCGTACCGATATTATGATTACTGTTTTGTTATTTCTTTAATCATGGGCTGCCATTGAGAAATTTTAAGCATAAATTACTAAATGAAACTTACGACATCAGAATAAAGTTAATAAAATATATTCTTGGACAGAAATGCAAGCGATTTAGTAAGCAAAAATATAAATCTGAATATAGACGCGTCTGTACTCATTTATATTTTTGCTAAACATATTATTATATATATTATTATTCATTCCTTTCATCTTCACGACTGACCCTGGAACCGTAATATTGGAATAGAATAAATAGACTGTTTAAAATTTTCGTGATTAGATTCATCATGATATCACTCAATCAGCCGTAGAATATCCACTGTTGAACTGTTGAACATGTCTTCTTAAGTGATTTCTATGTTCTTTAGTTGTATGCAGTTTGCAACAAGAGCCATCCGGATCAGGTCCTCTGTCCAACTCCGGTTGCCACCGGCATTCAAAAATTATTGGCCTCATCGGCCATCAGTTCTGTGTGATATAAGCGCTTAGTACACATTTATATTTATTATTATATTTCTTTGTCAACATAAATTACAATCAAAACGACACAAGTCTATTACACAGCATCATCATCATCATATAAGCCCAATAACGCCCACTGCTGGACATAGGCCGGTATAGTTTTTCTATATTTTATTTTATTGCAATAATGCAGCAAAATTTTTGCATACCGTAATATTATGCGGTAAAACATGATGTACTATTTACAACTAAGTATATAAGATCCTGTAACCATGTTTTTAGCAAAAATAAATATTCTTTATTCTTTATATATATTACACAGTATACGACGTTACAAAAAAGGTAATAAGATACTAAAAATATAAAAAGTGGTGTCGTAATTTTTGTTTTAAAAAGAGTCAAAACAAAATAAGAATACGTCCTATTTATTTTAATTCTTTCATTTTAAATCTCATATCATTAAAAGAAAGCAGAACATTTGTTCGGATTTGACTTTGATGTATGTATATATTTAACATCCGGTTTGGAATTATCCAACATCATTTTCATCATCATCATATCAACCCATAACGTTCCACTGCGGGGCACAGCAATTTTCTATTTTTTTAGTATTTTTTTAACATCATTTTCGTGCAGTACTAAATATATGGTAACGTACCGCTCCATATACAAAAGGATACCTAACTTTATTGATCTGTAGAAGTTCAATATTCAGCTTTTGCAATCCCACTGCCATTACCGTTTTAACTCAAATCACCAACGTTGCAGGATAATAATTGCTATGATTGCGTGACAGACAGTGTGATTTAAACGTGTCGTTAATGGAGGAAAGCCATTAGGTGCATAATTATGTACCTATCAGTTATAACTGATCTTTTGCTTTCAGTAACCAACAAACTATATTAGAATTCTCTAAATACAGGGTGACAACGGAATGTTTTAACCACAGTTATTATCACGCCCAGATACGTTGTAATTAGGTAGTACCTAATTACAAAATATCTGGGCGATCAAGCTTTTCTAGAAGTTCTCTTTTCTATAAGTGTTATAAAAGGCAAAGTCCGCAGTAGAGACTAAACTCTGCCACTTGTGAATATCAAACCCTCGTTTTTATTTTAAACAACATTTAGTCTAAGACGTAGGTGCCTCAAAGATCTAAATTGATTGAACAGTAAGTGTTAAAACCACATCCCCCTAAACTACTTGTTAGCTCTAACTATGATAAATTATTTTCCTCTCTCAATTTACTGGGTATGGTGGTAATTCTGTTTTTATGGCGTCAATCCCCTTATCTCAGTTTCCACTCGAGCAAAGGTCTCGCCAAATTATTTTCCGGATTCGAGCTTTACTCAACAATCTTTGTGTTTCGTTCAATCGTTTACTATGAATGTTATTTACTTTATATTTCCTTCAGCTGCATTATACAAGCTCTCGTCGTTTTTTGATCAAAAAATTCGTTTATATAAAAAAAAATTCAGTTATTGTATTATCACCAATGTTTTGGGAGACTTTATGTAAATAGATTCAAGAACACATAAGACAAGTAGTCATTAATGATCTGTGGGTTACAATATACTTACTATAGAAGAAATAAAATTTACTACTAAAAAATAATGAGAAAAAGGAAAATAAAAATATGAAAATATCTTAATTATAGAAGTGAATCATTCATACAATCGTAATAGAGAGGGAGTACTAGACTGCGAGACGATACTTATTTGTTCAAATTATATTAAGTAAGTATATTTTTTCTAATGAAACATATTCCTGGGTATAAAAGTCATGATTAAAAGTATATCTAATTATGAAATTTGAATTCCCTCTACATATTTATTTGGAAAAAACATAATTGCGATATTATCATGTCATTTTTCAAAACACAATATTTTTCCTAGTTTTCCTGTTAAATGTAAAATTGCGAACAATATGACGAGTGGGGATGGGATGCGGGGTGGTGCGGCGTGGGAAGGGTGGGGGGATGGATGTAAACACAAAGCTGAGGCAAGCCGGCAGTCACGTGGCGCGCCCGCCGGGGGCGCATCACTCTTGAGGGTGGAATCGCTGGTAACAACAACATTCCGATATAGTTCCACACTACAAACTCGCGAACTTGTGATTTTTACACTCCCTGAAGAGTGATGTTCCCCCGAGCACTCTCGTATTCTTGTGACGGTGTCTTCGAAGCTACATATGAATAACATATCTATGTGAAACATTTCAATGTTGACGTATTGAATTAGAGTACATTGTATATAATACAACAACCACTCTAAAGAATATCAATACAAAACATATCAAATTAATATTAAGTACATATCTAAAAATAAATATCTCTAAATACATAACTAGTATAGAATAATTACTTACTATGACTTTAACTTTTATCAATGTATGTAGCAAAGTAATTCAGTAGGATGTTTGTAGGAAAAGTGTATGTGGAAATTAGTTTAAGAGGTAAGATGCATTTGATTTACTTACTTTGATATTTGTATAAAAAAACATAACATATATTCAATAAAATATTTACACATAACTTCAATAAAATATAAACAGCTAACCTATTTAAAAAAAAAAACCAGATACTTTATTTACAGGAAATTCCTATAAATAAAATATCTGATTGAGATCAGATTTCTGAAGAAACGTACCCAAAAGGCTAGCCACATTACCGCGTTGGATAGCAAGGCTAATGCGTTGCCCCAGGTAGAGGCCAGCCCTTGGGTCATGTGATACCTCAGAAACACGCTTACAAATTTCACGATAATATATGATATGTAAATGTATACCTTATTGTTTACATAGTCAATTTAATTAATTTAACAATTGCTGTCAGCACTTAATTATACTGAAAAGTATCAAAATCTAAAACAATTTACTGTATTAAAATTATTAAACAAATTTTGGCTTTGGCGCATTATGAAATAATTAAATAACGTAGGTACCATTTATAAAATATTTGATTGTTTTAACATAAAATAATAATCAAATAATTATTCGATAAATCAAATCATTTATTCAAATTATAAAGAGATAGAAACATTAATATACTTAATAGAGCTCATTTAATTAAGTGGCTAAAAATATTTATCCGTCCTTGTATTAGGATAAGAAATTCCTGTAGGTATCACAGGCGACTGGAGAGCTAATAGTAATGTAAGAGCTAAAAATTTAATTTCTACAATAATAAGGTTTAAGTACAAATATGTACAACTTAAAATTATATTAAAACTGATAATTGTAAAGTAAACAATCGGGTGTCACTTACATAATAATCAGCATCAGCAGTATTTCTATCTAGGCTAAAAACAATTTCAATCAAAACATATTATTGAGGTTAATTAATGTGGTTATGCTTACTAAAGTATAAAAGTAGGAAGTAAATTACTATCAAGAAGGACAGCGAGATTGTATATTAATAATTAAATACTATGCATGACGAAATAAGATACAACTTATAATTAACAATAATCTAGTCTAGGTTCATTAAATAAGTTTAATTAGGATTTAGATTTAGCGATACACTAGGCACCCTCATATTCCACTGTATTTATTTACCTGAGCTCAGTGGGTCTTCGCGAGGCAGTCTGTGTCTCGACTTCTTAAAGCGTAAACAGGTCGCACGTTTGAGTATTTCAGTGTTCAGGCTACATTAAGCCATCGAGTGACCACGTATGCCACAGTGACTGCACGTTTGTTCGACTTCCCGGCAAGATTTGGCAGCATCACCATGTTGCTGACATTTGTAGCATCTAGTTACTAACGTGAAGTCACGTACAGGGCAGGAGGTCTAGTTTTTAAATAGATTCGTTTATGTTATAAGAAATTACAACTGGGCGCTCCTTTTTTGCCTGATTTGTGGCTTAGTTTAATTGTGCTCAGATAAAATTCAGTGTTCATCGTAGGGAATTTTTTGCTGAGGTTCTGTTGGAATATGCACCTGAAAACTTCAATTTTGGTAAAATTAGAGGGCACTCCAACAACCACTATTCTGGGTCTCTATTTCTGTGGTTCATCAGTAGTAAGGCCTGACTACGAAAGTTGCACCTTTTTGGTTTTTCGAACTCCTCGGACTTGTAAATTAATTTGTTCGGGGCGGATTGTAATTTATTTCAAACAAAAAATAACAATTATAATTTGAACCTTCCAAACTGAGGGGGCATTTCACGCCCTGTTTATCGGCGAGAAATGTGCTTGTTTTTTACATACGTTTCATAATCATAACAACTTACTATAGTTAGTAAGTTTTTATGATTATGAAATTATACTACGATAATAAAGACAAGTAAGGGTATATAGGTATATATACACACCCATATTTATAACTCAAGAACGGCTGCAACGGTTTTTATATTCTTTCATTATTTTTCGCAGAATAAAAACATCGGAAAAAATTGAAAAAGAAGTGTGGATTTTATTGTCCGTTTCGGGCTTGAGTTTTCTCACTCATTGAAAAAATGCCTTACTGCCCGTAAATTACATCAATTTAAATGTATATATAAAACACAGATTTTGTACATTTATTAAACCTAGTTCATTTTGTTTTACTAAAAACTGAATAAAATTCAGCTAATTAGTTAACACAACAAAATTAAATATTAATTCTGAGGCCGTACGAATTTCAGCGGGTCAGCTTATTGTAATTATTTCTGACTTATGCTACGCTGTTTGGTTTATAAGAAGATGTTTGTACTAGAATAAATTTGAAAATAAATGCATATGAAATACATACATACATATAGATCACGCCTCTTTCCCAACAGAGGGGTAGGCAGAGACCATTTCCTTCCACTTGCTACGATTCTGACATACATCTTTGGCTTCTTCAACATTCATCGGCATATGAAAAGCCGATATAAAAGTAATGATCATCAACAATCTACAATTTTTTACCCTTCTTTAAAAACTTTTACATCGAATTAAATAATTTTGTGTTGTATAGCATTTTATTTGTATCCATGATATTAATCAGTATGGAAAGCTTTTTCGTCCCCTCTAAACGTCGAGCGGATCTAATCTAATAACAAGCCCGCCCCTGAAAACGTTTCTACTATCATACGTCAGAAGTTGTTTGCGTCTACAAAACGTTAATAGAGTTATTAAATTTAGCATTAATTTATTCAATTTCGGGTGGGTTAGAGCAAGACAATGCGACTTGGGGGCGGAGCTTCGTCAAGCACCGCCCGTCCGACGCTCACCTGAAATCTCATTAACATACATAGCTATTTATTTCACTGGTTGCTATGTATCATCAGTCAATACTATACCCGCAAAGGACGAACGAGATACAACATGCATTGGTCTCTTTCCTATGACCTAGGTATGGGACAGTGGCGGGCCTTACATATTGATTTTTGCCCCAAATATTACTGCAAAAGTCTTCGTTTCCTTCTTCCTATTTGTAGTGTATAAAATCAGAAAACACTCGAATGTAAGAGTAGCTTGGGTGATTCAGTAACTTATTAAAGTTTGAAGCAAACCATTTCTTGGTATAAAACTAGTAAAACTTTACTTTTTTTACTGTCACCGTGGCGCAGTGGTTAAGGTGGTCGCCTCGCCACTACATCGCCGTGCTGGGTGACGTGGGTTCGATTCCCACACGAGACAAATATTTGTGTGATTCATAGATATTTGTTTCTAGTCTGGGTGTACTTTGTGTCCGTTAGTTTCATGTTTGTAAAGCTCCCCGCGACACAGGGCTTGTTCACTAGTGCGGGCGTTGCCTTAAAAAAAAAAACAAAAAAAAACGAATAAAATGATAAATATCGAAACTTTTATCTTTAATTGTGAAATTAGGATAATAATCTTCTTGAACAGCATGGTATTTTTGTAACTTCTATTCACATGGGATCGTTTTCTGTATTAAATCGCTTCTGAGTACTTTTATTTAGAAGATGAAATGTACTTGACAAACGTATTTATAATCCCCTGTAGTTTTATGCTATTGGGTACAATATCTACTTATATGGAGCTGACTGATAACAGCATTCGTCTAGAAACTTGATTATTTTTACACAGATTCCTTATTATATAGCATAGCCGAGCAATAAGAAACGATTTTTCGAAATTCCCACGGGATAAGGAATAATATAATAACAGGATTTACATTAAATTTATTGCAACAATAAAATAGAGCAACTTAAATTGCTCTATTGTTGCAATAAATGATGATGAAGATTGCCGTAACTATGGTCACTAAAAATTTCAATTTGGCATGTTCATGTCTGTCTGTCTTCCCGCATTTTCTTAGCAACGCGTAAAGGTATCAAGCTGAAATTAAGATCAAACAAGTAAATGATAAAAAAAATATAATATTCCGACTGCAAAAAATCAACAGATAAGCAACGCACTAAAAAGACCGAAAAATGGTTGTAATTATAATTCCTGATTAAATTTAAATATAAAAAATATGTAGGTATATATTTGTAATCTCCATTGCATTCCCTTTATTTTGATACCAAACTCGATAGGTTTGTTTAAAAATAAAATTAACTACTTACTTACAATTTGGCACCATTGAATTATTGAAATACATAACATAATGTACCTATATATGTGTAATCTCTATTTGATTCCTTTTATTTTGACATCATTCTCGATACGTTTGGTTAAAAAAAATTTAACTACTTACGATTTGGCGCTAAAATCTGCTGTTTTGTTTTTTATTTTTTAATACCTATTTAAGGACACTTGGGTTTTTGAGAGGAATCTAACGATACCTTAATTGTCGAAATCTATCCAGCCGTTTGGAAGAAACGTGGGAATAAAGAAATTTACAAACATACAAGATACGCGCGAAAAACAATACCCTTCCTGGCAGTCGGGTAATAAGTACTCGGATCTGCAATCTCTTTAAGCAGTGAAAAAATAGTTGTGTAAACTGACTTTAAAGATATTATAATATATATTGAAGATATTATATTTATGCTTCATTTTTGTCGCATATTTTGGTGACCGCAAGGGAATCGAAAGCTATAGAGTATTTCCATTTGATGTAGTATTATAAAGTTTGGTCAGATACAATTTCAAGCTGCACAAGTAAAAGAAAAAATCTGAAAACTAAATTCTTAGTTACACGTAGTCTCGTAGCAAATTATAGGAGGCAGGACTGACGTTACATAATGATTTTTCACCTACCTTCTTAAATTTGAAAATTTAACTTATAACTATTCCGTTACCTACCAAAATCTTACATTTCAATAATAAAATGTGTCCGTACGGAACCCTCAGTAAGAGAGTCGGACTAGCACTTGACCGATTTTATAAAGGTATAAAGGTGCGGCTATTGTTACAAAAATAGTTCATGGCTGGTACTATAAAGAAAATGATACAATTTTTGCATGTCATATTACTTTGTCTAAGTTAAGGACGATTGAAACAAAATTATTTTAAAAACATTAAATTATGTAAAATGTGACAAAAGAAAAGGTTTAATTTTAATTGTTTTAATTATGTTATAATAACTTATCATCACATAAGCATTTAAAGTTGGTACTCGTATAACAAACACAGAAAGAGACTATAAATTCTCACGTTACATTTCTACAATTCAAAATCTAATAATTCAGTTGCTCGGTATTTTCTATCAACGAGTTCTCAATAAATATTGGAGGGTTTAGGGGTATTTTATTGCTTTGTGAGCGAAAACTGGTTGAGTTGCGTCCCCAAGGAGCGATCGGTTGGCAAACATTGCAATCTGGCGTTCGCGGACACGGATTGTCGCTCCCGTCGCGCTCTACCGCCGTATCTCTGCAGAATATTGTTTAAAAATACTAGACAAATAAATATTTTACAGTATATCAGCTTTTTTACGTTCAGAAACGAGATTGTAGTAATATTTTATCTTATTTTTTGTTCTTGAGTTGTAGATTAAAGTCGTTACAAATGTCTGATTTAGTGAAGATTAAATTCAACATTTATTTATATTTAAACTAATAAAAATAAAATAAAATAAGCCTTTATTGCTGTTAATCTTTACATATTTAACAAAACGTTGCTTGCATAATAAATCTTAAAAATAGAGGTAAGAAAATAAAACTTAAGCTAATTCGTTTTCTCGGCAATCGGTTGGTCTCTCCTCTTAACAGCTTGTCTTTCGACAAAGGCCTCCTCTAAGGCTTTCCACTTGTTTCTGTCTTTTGCAGTGCGTAACTATTTAAACTAATATCAATCTATTAATGTCCCACTCCGGGGCAAGGGTCTCCTCTCTCCATCTATCGAGATTCGAGAAATCAGTGCATTTTTTAAAAGCTTAAATTTATTGGTTTCTAAGAACTCATATTGTCCTATAGCAAGAACTGTTGAATATAAGATCCAATCTAGTGTACTAAATTAACGTTAATGAACTCGTCAAAATTGAATTGGCATGAGTCTGAGGAATTTAATAAACTGCCAAACTGTTATTTTCGGTTGAGTTCACAATTTTCTATATTAAATCGGCGAGCGACGTGGGAGCGGTTGCCATGATACCTTAGAGGAGTTAATAAGTCATAAATAGCGAAGTTAAAAGGGATGGAGCTATTGACATCGTGCGAGTGGGAAAGAGATAGAGAAGTCACCCCCAGGTAGTGGTGGTGATAGGCAATCGTGTGGAAAAAGGAACGTTAGAAGGAGCTACGAGGTGTCACAAAATTGCGATTTTCGACAATATAGTTATCAGTTATAAATCGTAGCTTACATGAATGCAGTTATATCGAGCGTGACAACGCGAAACAACTTGATGTAGAACAAAAATTTTCATCTGTTTTTAAGTTTGTGGCAATTTTGATAGACTAGTTTTTATATGGCTTTCCATGATATGTAAAAGGACCTTTTATAACAAAGAGGCATATAGATAGGATCGTCATTAACAGACTGGCTACGAGACCAGGCATTACCCCAAATATACCTATTTCAGTGATATAACGACGAGTGTCATGAGTACCGTTTTTCGATTTTTTCCTTTTTTTTTGCTTCTTGCCCAATTTCATAATTCTAGGTCAACGGAAAGTACCCCGATTTTTGATCGTTAATATATTGGACTTAAAAGGAGCTTTAACAACTGTATCTTTTGATTGCGTTTACTTAGAACTCTGATTTTTTTATTGCAACAAGGGTTTGTAGACTTGAGTATTCAACATTAATTTCAGCTCGATACCTTTACGCGTTCTTGAGAAAAATATTCTTGATAGACGGATACACAGACAGACAGATAATGATGATGAGGATGAAATCAATTTAACATCATCATCATCATTTCAACCCATAAACGGCCCACTGCTGGGCACAGGTCTCCTCCATAGTGTGTGGACCCGTTTAATATTTTCCTAACTCATATCGTCCTATGCTGAGCAATCCCCATGATAATTCACGCGTCCCTGTTTAAAGCTGACTCCTGCTAATTCTTGCAAAAAGCATTTACCTATCTAAAGCACCATGCCAGTTTTTTAAACCTAGCTCCACTAAGTACGGCTAGCGTTAATAATAGCTATTTTTTCGGACAAGCACTGTAACAAATTTGAATCGCACTATCCCCTTTGTAGGACAGTTTGAGATTCGCATTGTTTCTGTGAAGGGTCGTTGAAATGCAAGCGCACGGTAAAGTGGTAAGCGATGAAAGTCGATAAGAGCTGAGTGTGCTATATCGACGAGTGGTCGATCAGCGCGAGTGGGCGGTGGCTCTTAACTGCTCATAATACTTGCCGATAAAATCACGTACAACATATTTTAAATAAAAGAACAATCATTCCTGTATATTTAAAGCTGCTCATAACATTTAATAAAGTAGCTTTTTTTTCATCCCGATTTCATACTTCATAGATAGGACTTAGGATAGCACATTTGAATAATAATACTTATGTATCTAAATCTATACTAATATTAAAAAGCTGTAGAGTTTGTTTGATTGGTTGAACGCTAAGATCTCAGGAACTACTGGTCCGATTTGAAATAATCTTTTAGTGTTGGATAGCCCATTTATCGAGAAAGGTTATAAAGTATATAACATTATGCTACGGCCAATAGGAGCTGCGCAGTGGTCAAATAAAGAACGACCCGAGCGAAGCCCCGGGTGACTTCTAGCAAACTTATAAATTTTAAATTTCAAAAATGTAACTAGCAGTTTCCAAACCCCAATTTTCGTATAAAAGCTACAAAATTTTTCAAGCACTTCCATTTTATATTTAGCGATAAATTAAAGCGTCGTTTAATACTAGTAGTAATCAAGCAGCGTACTCAGCGGTTTTATGACTATTTAAATGAATTGCTCTCCGCGGCTCCACCCCATACTGACGTTTCACGGTATAAGAATATACATTAATCGTGGGTTAAGAGGGTGCTACGGATTTGTTAGCAAAAATAATATTATCATCGTTCGCTTACGGACAGATTTAAGTCACTAAGTATTTGTGACTTTTCGTCAATTCTCTGAGAAATGCTTGACTTTTTCTCTGGTCACATCACTGTCTAAATTCTGTATAAAATGTAATATTTTGATGTTTTTTAAACATTTACGTAATTGTATACAAAAATTAACAAAGAGTAACAAAGAGTTATCCGTGTAGTGACGGATTTAGAATACAATAATGTCACTATCCCATCTCAACCCGTGGGTGTCGTACAAGGCGACCAAAGGGACCTTATGCATACAAGAGCACTGAGAACAGGAAAATTCGAAACAAACCCTATATCAACCCGTCTGGCCAGCTTGGTATAGTAGGTTAAATTCCCTCAACATACTTTGGAGGAGACCCGTGCCCAGCAGTGGGACGTTTATGGGTTGAAATGAAATGATACAAAATTTAAGCTGTCATAATTGTTGTCTGATTCGTATTAAGTATATGAATGCACTTTCATAAATTTCGGTTTAAACAATACTTAATTCATGTAGTAAAATTGGAAATCAGTAAATATTTTGCAAAGTATATTTAACTACCCCAACAGCTTTTTTTTTCAAACAAAAATTCATCAAAATGAGTTTCTACTACTTACTACCTACTTTTTAAATTTATGACCATATAGAAAAAACTAAATCGTAAAAACGACTGCTTACTTACTGAAATAAGTTATACTTACTTATATAAGTATTTCATTAATATCGAATATCCTTAGATAGCGACGTTATAGCATTTTCATTCGAGAAGGCTTAAACCTCCAATAAAAAGCTAAAACGGTCTGATGGGCAGATATGCTGATTCAAACGCGTTAGCCAGCAAGCGTAGCAATATGAATCACGAATACGAGTTACGAATAGAAAAAATATCTTAGAATATTTTATACCCAAAATATTTATGAACTGCATCAACTCACTTTACGGGCTTGCAAAATAGTATCAAGTCTTGATATACTGTACTTAGTACGTTTAAAGTACATTGATAATGCTGTTCAATATATTTCCAACGTTTTTCCTAAAGTAACTGTTATTGTGTTAGGTCTAGCAGAGAGCCTGATTATCTTCTGGGATGAATGAAAAATATTAATACAATCTAGTGAACAAAAATACCTGTCAATAATTAACCTGCAATATTGCCTAGCTAAGAAAAAAAAGCGCTATGTCACTACCCCATTTCTACCCGTGTCGTAAAAGGCGACTAAGGGAGTAACCTTATGCAGACCAGAGCACTGATAGAAAAATAAAATTCGAAACAAAACCCTATACAACCCGTCTAGCCAGCGTGATAGGCTAAATTCCCCCCAAGATGTTTGGAGGAGACACGTGCCCAGCAGTGAGATATTTATTTATGGGTTGTAATGAAGAATTGCCCTGTCTATATTATTATAGTAACATTGTTTTTATAATCAGAAACAAAAATAAATGAAACACAAACAACAGTTACTTTTTCAAATAACTTAAAAAATTGAAAAGAAAATAATATTATATCTGTGTAATAATAAAAATGTTAAATATTATTCTAAAAATGTTTTTCTTACTTCTACAATCTGAAAATATAATAATATTTTCTTTGTAAAACTTGAAATTATATGCCACATCCATCGGATACGCAGATTCGGTAGATGAAACCCATAGATTCGTGTTCGTTGGACCGCGGAAACTTCATTTGCGAACTCCTCTGTCCGTGAAATGAAGTCGGCTCGATATTACGATATTATATCGATATCAGCGAATCGTTGGCGCATGTAACTGAAGCGCTAACAACGCTTACAGCTTTATTAATTATACTTAAGAATATTTGGTTAGAAATATTTCGATTCCATATTGTACATATTGTGTATATATAACAATAATATATATCGATTGTAACTGAAGCGCTTACAACGTTTACACCTTATAACGTGGCAATATTCCATTAGAAATATTTCTATTCAACGCCCGCACTAGGGAACCCCCTGTGTCGCGGGGAGCTTTACAAACATGAAACTAACGGACACAAAGTACACCCAGACTAGAAACAAATATCTATGAATCACACAAATATTTGTCTCGTGTGGGAATCGAACCCACGTCACCCAGCACGGCGATGTAGTGGCGAGGCGACCACCTTAACCACTGCGCCACGGTGACAGTCACAGTGTATTCAATTTTGTATTTTTAAGTCTACGTTACATTTTAGTATTGGTAGGTACTTGTTTGTCAAAATGCAATAATTGCGACATTCTCTTTTCTTTTTTCGAAATTGGAGCATTATTTTATTTTATCATATTCGAAATAACCTTGTGGTTGATTTTCGCTTAATTACTGATTTAATTACTTTTTTAAGTTTGAACTTAATAATTATGGTTCTTTAGCTAAATAGGTAGCCTCTACAATCAAAAGCCAGATAAAAAATTGAATGTTGTCTTTTAAATTTGAAAGACACGGGTAATGACATTATTTGATTTTTGATTTATGATAAAACGTGATTATGTTTGACATTCGTGTTATTCACGTTAATGACATTCATATGAAATGTTTGTTTCTGAAATTTTACACCATTTGAAATTTAACTGTTTCAAATTTCGCATTCCATCGAAAGCATGTTTTCTCAAAAAGGGAACAATGTTTTTTATTTGAGACATATTAAAAGCGATAGTGGCCCAATGGGAAAGTTACCGGAAAACATCGTGACTAAACCCACATTATCATAATCACCATTTCAACCCATAAACGTACCGCTACTGGGCACGGGTCTCCTCCAAAGAATGTTGAAGGAATTTAGCCTACCATACCACGCTGGCCAGACGGGTTGGTATAGGGTTTGTTTCGAATTTTCCTTGTCTAACCTAACCCAAACCCAAATACCTAGATAAAATTCTAAGAGTATTTCTTATCTACCATTAAACCGAATTAGGCTAGCTGGTCTGGAACTTTTCAGCTCTCTGGATAGATGAGGATGAGACGACATTCTTGCCCAGCAATAGAACGTCGATGAGTTGCTATTATTATTTATAAATATTATTATTATATTCGAAATTTACTAATAATAATAATGATATTCTACCACATTCACACAGCGCCATCTAGTCCCAAAGTAAGTAATTATATTTGCTTGTGTTATGGGTACTAAAGAACTGATATATTATACAACTTAAATACATTTTTTTTTGTAAATACATACATATTATAGATAAATTACACCCAGACACAGATTAAACCTTTATGCTCATCACACAAAGATTTGTCCTGGGTGGGGATCGAACCCACGACCTCCGGTTTAGCAGTCAGGGTCACTAACCACTAGACCAACAGGCCAGTCTATATATATTATACTATAATCAGAGATGTACCTCTGCTTACTACGTTAAGAAAAAGACGTGTTATTTTATGTTATGTTCGTTTTACAATGAAGAAGGTTGAGTTTCAAAGCCTGTTTTACAATACTAGTCGTCACAAGACGGTAATGTAATTTTTATGAGAACTGCTCAGATTAGATGGGATAGTGAAATATCGTTACAGTCTTGATTTGAATATATTTTGTTGAGCTAACAAGTTCCACAAAACTCTGATCATATTTCGTATAGATGTTATTAACGCGCTGTCTTAGTAGACGAGAATGTTTTAATATTCCAATACTCATAAATAATTATGGTATATATCAATATATATAGGGAAATATTTCCAATCAAATATGATCCTAAATAAAAATATTGATATCGCAAACAGAATATAGATTATGTTTAGAGAGAGAGGAGGGATTATCGATATAATAATTATACAGGCTTTCGTATTGACCATGTTACAATCTGATGGTATTTCTTGATAGCCTGGCTGACAACAATATATTATGAGAAATATTCCTATGCATTCCTGGTGCTCGTGTGTGTTCAGATTGCAGTTAAGCCTATCTTTATGCACTAGTATAATGTTTACAGGCTTTGTGTGAGTGGAAGTTATTTTGGGACACACTGAAAATTTTCTGAAAATTGACAAACCACGCCCCCTTTACAGCGCTGGCAGTTATTGGTCGAAGTTCATCTTAGTCTGTAAACGTAGCGACCAATGGCGGCAGGGGCTACGCGCAGCCGTAGCGATACGGCATAGAGGCGCGCGGGGAGCTACACGATCGACAGACGCTACGGCAGAGCTGCTACGCCAGGGAACTGAAAAATGTAAGTACTAATAATTATATTTGTTATACAACCTTCTCATATAGCAAACAGTATTATACAGCACTATATGCAGCTGTGTTTATAGTAATATCTATATGTTGGGTTATTATACATATATAGCAGTATATAGGTAATGATATATAGATATATATGAACCTACTAGGTGGTTATGTAATAGCTAAGTAGGTTATTAATGAATAAGTTAAGATAGTATTCGAAACCTCTTTGGTCCTTGATTAAATTTTTACGTTCTTTCTAGTTTTTTTCTAATTTTTATGTAATACATGTTTGATATGAAATTAATATGTGTATGTTTCTAGGTGTTAGTTAGTGCAGAGTGTCAATTGATGTGGGACATCGGACCGCCGCAATGCAGGCGCTCCAGGCCGCGAAGGAGAAGACCACAGGACTCTTCGCCAGCAAGCCCCTTCTGTTCCAGTAAGTGAAATATTTTCTGGTTAAAGATTTATTTATTATTAAAAAGAACAGATACAGTTTACTTATATTGAGATTTTATACAATTTAAAAGTGTGCTATTAAATACAGTATGAGTTATGTATGTTTATTTATTTATATATGTTTTAGTGTTTCTAATTTCAACTGGCAATTTATTGTACAGTCGTTTTTAGCTATTTCTTTAAAATATCTGTCTCGGAGGTGCAGCGAGAGTGTGTTATACTATTGTCAAGAGGTCACGAGTTCGATCCCGAATCGTTTAAAAATGATATTGGGTTTTTCTATCCTAGTTAACTGCAAAATTAATTTTGACTAGATACTATAGGAGATCCCTGGTTCAATACTTCGCTCTGACTAAAAGGGTATTGTATTTTTCTTGAAATTCTCAGTACGAGTACTTATTAGCGTGGAGTCGTGTGTGTTAATATGTGGTGTTTGGTTATGTGCAATAGCCTGGCTCCCTATTATATGGGACAAAACATAGCTGCCGAGATGTGGGTGTAATATAAGTGTAACGTACCTCTACCTACCCCTTTGAAAATCTGTTATACAATTTTAGTCGTTTGCTTATTTGTATTAACAATATGTTTGAAAAGTCGGTAATGCACGGGCGTAGCCAGGTTTTAGTTTCTGAGGAGGGGGCAAAGGGGGGGGGGGTGTTAAGAAATTGAAAGAACAAAATTATATAATTGATCTTGTATTAATGTAATATTTTAAACATTCAGGGTTGGATCCCACAAAGCCATGGCTACGCCCATGAGGTAATGTAATTTTGACTAAAACTGCTAAGAAAAATGTATTTGAAACAATTTAAACCGATTATTATTTATTAAATTATACAGTTGAAAAAATCTTAAAAAAGAGATATCTAATATCTATAATAAGTACCTTCACATCACCGCTTTTCCTTTTAGTTTAGTCTAGAGTCTATAAATGTTCATATATTTTATAATGCTCATTTGTATGAAAATCACCGATGGTACAGTAACTAAAATATTACATTCTAATTTAGTACTACGACAGGAGGGGAGGATCTTTATTACAAAAACAGAATTTCAATTCTAATACCAGTTGGTATTAGAATTTAAATTCTTATGAAAAAACCTCTTATGTTACCGCCATCGTATTTTTTATTTTACACAGAAAACCTTGTCTTGATAACTGAGACACGCCCAATCCAATTGTCTATGATATATGATTTCACATTTTAGCCAAATATCACAACTTCATGTTCCGTTCCGACTTTCGACACATAGCTGGTTAGAAAAGCAAAATTAGATTCACATTTTTTATCAAAGATGCTACCATCTAAATCACTTACAATCCACATTAATGTTTTAAAAACAGAGATATTCAATTATGAAAATATTAAACTAGTCGCTGTAGAGCAGCTGCAGTCGATATAGGCAACATCACAAAGATTCATAAATGAAATGAATACGAAATGAAATTTAGGTTACAAAGTAACACTTATGAAAGTCACAAGTTACGAATATAACAGGTTATCCGACAAGTAGTGTCAGTAAATTTACCTACTATGTTTAATGATGCACTGTTTAAGAAAATACTGTAGTCTTATTACACTACTTCGCGTGACAACAATATCCAGAAAAAAGATACAAAAGCATTTAAACAAAAAAGAGCCTTAGGAAAGTTTCTATTAAAACAAAATAAAATAAGAATTTGACATGAAAATTATGCCGATACTTTTATACAATAGTGTTCAAAATGCAATATCATAAGAAAATAAAAGATTGTTCACGGTTGTGCAAATCTAGATAAACATGAAGAAACAGTTGATGGGTGGATACGTGGGTTCGCGGGGAATCGAAGCAATTTAGCTAGAAGCTGCGAGACGATCGTCGATAATATTGACAGCCGGATAATACTTGTTGCAATAGAAATAAAATACAAGGGCGGAGAAAACTCTAAGTTGTTTCTAACGAGCACCCATAGTTTAGGGTCGATACACAGGTATTTATTCGCCAAGTCAGTTGTAGGCACAATTTGTTAAATTTGGAGAACTAAAAGAGATCATAGAGACTAATTAAATGAGTTTAAAATTGTTAAACAGATCATAATCAAGATAATGTATACTTATATGTTAACATTGCAGTAGTTACTAAAATTAATAAAATTATTGCGCAAATTTTTCAGATGATTTGCTAGTGAAAGAAATAACAAATACAAGCAGTAAGAATGAATCCCACACAGGAAAACTGTTCTTGGATTCGTAAGAATGTTTAAAAAGATTAAGATATCTTTTAAAAAATATCATGCAATAATAATAATAATTCCTCTTGATCGACTATAATAGCAAATTATCTGAATTAAACAAATAATACGATTATTGCGTTAGCTGGTGGCAGCCCTAGCGGCACAGTCGACAGTCGACTGCTCAACGCTGATAACAAACAGACATCATCCGGATTTGTGTCGTCATGCGAACACTCCCGCTCTCAATACCAACGTACCAGCTACATAGGGATATAATACCCACACAGATATATTTATTACGGTGATTTGCTGACAAACCACCCCTTGTTTCATCTCATAAGTACTTAGTCATTTTTGAAAATCGAAATCAGCAGATTTGTATGAATGATATGTAGGTAATTGTTGTATGAGTACAGCCAGTACTATACTAGCTTGTGTTATGTCATACAAAAGATGGTTTATTCTAAATTTGTGGTATTATTGTTATTTAACATTGATATTTTCGGACGCCATTAAACCTTTATCAATGTTAAAGCAGGTGCTTTGGATCTGAGTATTTAATCAGCACGGAATCATTATGCATAGAGTAACATGAGGCACACAATATCTAAATATATAATCATCTTGGTAAAATTTTAACACAGACCAGTGTTAACTTTTTTTAACCTATCAACTAAATCACACTTTTACGATGAAATTCTAGAAGACTACAGCGGTCAAAATATACAACTACAGTACTATAAATCTTACAAATCACCATCATCATCATAAGCAACCTATTAAGTCCCACTGCTGGGCTCGGGTCTCCTCTCCTCTAACTAGAGAGCTGAGAGAGTTTAGGCCATAATCCACTCACGCTGGCCTAGTGCGGGTTGGTGGGTCATACATACTCATGGAATTTCTTCTAGGGTTTCCTCACGATATTTCCTTTACCATTAGCAGATGGTAAGTCATAATTTGTCTCATCATCATCATTTCAGCCTATTGCAGATAATATAATTATCTATAATTTGTCTAGTACATATAAATTCCACAAAGTGGAATCACATCCACATTGGTACTGGTGGTCGGGATCGAACTCGGACCGCGTGATTTGCACGCTGGTCCCTTATCCATTCAGCCACCATCGCTTTCACAATCTTACAAATATATAGGTTCGTAATATTGACAGCCCCAATTAAAATAATCACTCATTTTAAAAGTTATCAACCGTCATGCATTTGCGTCTGTTTCCCTAAAGGATTTAAGCTCATAAATTGCATAGCAACCTCCGGGCAAAATGGAAGGGTAGCTGGTTCATTATTTAGTCCGTTTAAATCACTAAGTCCTTAAAAGACATTAGCAGGCTTTGTACCGTTATCACAGTACACAAAAGAGATTTGGTACGGCTCACAAGGGGAGTTACCCATCACTTTTTATTCAATAATATTTAGCTATGATTATGGAGTATGTAGGCTACATATCACGTTACCTGTTTGCAATTTATTAATTAAAATATTTTATTTTATCTTTTATCTAGTTAAACATTTGGTGATTTATAAATTTAATATTTCCTCAGTTCTCCTAAATGTATGCTTTAAATTATTCGCTGTTATCCATTCGTCTCATTATTATAACTGTCATAAATTACGTAAAATTGTTTTATTTGTAAAATAACGAGCCATTTTCTGTTTGTTCTTTTATTCGTTTGCAATGTTGATAAAAACTATACAAAGTTGAACTTGTGCCAGTCGGGAGTTAGTTATTAGGTTGTCGAATCTAAGAAATAATATTAGTTTAGGTTACAAAAAGACTAAGTATATTCTATGAACTGAAATGATATCCTAGACGGTTTGAAAAATATAAATTAACTAACGTAATGTTTCTTTCTACATGAAAGAAAAAGAAATGTCAAAATTGAATAAGCAATTTTATTTAATTAATTCGTAAAAGATAGAAAAGTCATGTCAACGAATGGTTATTATTTGTACATTTTAATACCCATTAAACATATTCTAATAAAGTGTTTAATCATGAAACTATAACGTATTTAAAAAAAAAAAATCAATCAGATTGCATCAGATTGCGACAACTGACTTTATAGTTGGAGATTTGTTTTGTCATCAGTACGAGACATTAAAAGGGTGTAGACAACTAAATGCGTATACAGCACTCACACTAATTGTTTCCGCCATTTGAATATTGCTCGCGACAATTACTCGATTGGTCCGCCAGAGGCCACTGCTGTAACAACGGACCCCTAAATTAATTGCTCTCAGCTCACTTTGTTTTATTTTGTTGAAGACAAAACTGATCTTGAATACGGTACAAAATATGAGAGGGGAGTTCATTAAAATGTATTAAAACATTATGATGAGAAGGAATTAGACGAAGTTAATATTGTTAATTAGAAGTTATTATCTAACAGTATATTTTCTAAAAGCCACCGATCTTTGTATCGTATATTCTTTACAATAAGTTTTGAATTAAACAAAAAGTCAGTAAAAAATAGGTGAATGTACTTAAATTGATATAATTTTTATCCTTATATGATGTTGTAAAATTTAAATCCACTTTTATGTAGAAGTTCAAGTAGTCTTCTGCATTACCAATGTAGCTATCATCGCGAGGTGGTTATTACATGTTGATGTCTCTGAGGGGTTTTAAGTATATTGTCAATTTTCTCATGTAACATTTAAAGATTGCTAAAATAGGTTAAGTTGACAAGAGCACTGCGAGAAAAGATAAATTCGAAACAAACCCTATACCAACCCGTCTGGCCAGCGTGGTATAGTAGGCTAAATCCCCGTAACCCGTGCCCAACAGTGAGCCATTTATGGGTTTAAATTAAAATAGGTCAAGGGTATAACTTAAGAATAAAGTATGCAGAATATTAAAATTTTGGCACGAGTTTGAGACCAATGACGTAATTTATACATACATTGTTCCAAATCACATAATTAAGTCAGAACATGGCAAATTTATGATTTTATTTAACGTAGAAGCATAATTTTACTCAGAGATATTAACATTTAAATTATCATTCAATTATTTGCATTATCGAACCGTTCTATATATATGAATAATTTTATATTCTCACTGAAGAAAATTGGTTTATTCCGTCAAACTTGCAAACTTTTAGGTCATTCTTCCATAGAAAATTCCTTTCTACACATTACAGAATAACATAACAGCCCCTTGAATAGACGCGTATAATCAGTCCGGTAACAGCAATATGTTTCTTTTAAGAGTATTATTCAAGATATTTATAATGATAGTGGAATTCACCGAATGAGGAAAAACTAATAGGTGTAAATAACATTTCCTGTATCGTGTTATGTCCGCAGCACCATACTTCCTGCATCACAAACTGTTTCTTTCTCCCTACCTTTTCTTGTTTTCTTGTTAAAATAAGTCCATGCCGTGACAAAAAATATATTATAGTGCAAACTCATTCTAAAAATATAATAATTTCTTGATTGACTACCATAGAAAATCAATTTTTTTATTAATGATAAGTTTTGCATTTACAATGCACCTATTACTATATTAAAAAAATATAAACGAAATGCAAATTTGAGCTATAAAACTTGTACTTTTTAAATAGTGGTATCCGAATGTAAGCCATTTACATAATTTATTATAATTTCATACAGTTATGCCGTTTGCAGAAAAATAAAATAAAATCGTATTTCAGCACTAACTTACTTTTATAATAACCAACTATTTTACTTCATTCTAAGAAAATAAAGAAGCTAAAATTAACAAAACTTGTAATTTTGTTACCGAAAAGATACATCTTAAACTTTAATACATAGTATAGAAGTAAAATATAGTTTATATTTAACTTATGACATTCTAATTATTTACACTTACTATTTAAACTAAATTTAAAAATAATATTTACAAATAAAAACTAACTAAATGTATCATTAAAATAAAAAAGGGGGAGGAAATTACAAATTAAAATACGGCATCATAAAATTCCTCCGCATCGCTGCCATTGTCTGTGGGAAAAGTGCCCAACAGACTGGCAGCATTGCAACTTATTATATTGTGTAACATGATTCACAAGAAAATTCTTAGTTATCCATTCATTGTAACGTTGTAAGTTGCTGTCAAAGTGTTATATTACCACTAACTAATTGGTCGTTAAAGCTTTGCCTTAGGGTTTTAGAATGAAATTTTAATGAGTCCGCTGCTTTTGTGGTCTTGATGTGGATGGACACGGCCAATTAGTAACCTGTTTACAATATGTATGTCTACCTGAATTTTTAAGTAGGCTGTGTATGTCTAGCAGTTAAAATTGCTCTAGCTAACTATTTAATCCAGATGTTATGTGTTGATAACTAGGGGCTATTAATAATAAGATAGGGTAAGATTTGCCAACACAAAGAATTAAAAAGATATTTTGTCTGTTTAATTCTTTACGTGTACTAGTCCTCTGTAACTGAACTAATTTCGTATTAAAATACTAAAATGTTAGTTGATTTAATTGTTATTGCTACGAATGCTAACATAGCGTGTGTCTATGTTATAGGTTGTCGGTCGGACTAGATCTAGACTTTGTCTCGGTAACACAATTCTAAAAAGTATGGTGAGAACTGTGTCGTCATCTCATGAGATCGATAGATAAGGTGCCGTGAAGTCTGTCCGTCGGGACGGCGCGGCGCCCCGACCGGCGGCGTCGCGACGCTGTGCTCGGCGCCAGGGGGACGAGCTCTCACCAAATAAATCTTATAAACCGCTACTGTCATAAATTATTTATTTTTCTTATGATTTCTATTTAGGGATATCGATTAGCCTTTTCTATTGAGGGTGGCTTTTGTAGCGGAGGTAATGGTGTCGTTTATGGAATATTTTTTTATTTTATTTGATGATCGGCGAAAAATTTATGAATAGTAAACAAGTTCAATTCACATTTTTTGGAGATACCCGTGCTCAGCAATGGGACGTTTATGGGTTGAGAGGATGGAACAAGTTCAGTTTTCAAATTATTTTTGTTTTTTTTTTTAATATTAAAGATATGAACAATCTTTCCATTCTTGGAGTTAAGAGGCGATTGTAGCCTGTGATTTAGGTACAAATTCGTGTGTTGCGATAATAATCAACGTATAAGGTATGTTTGTAAAATTAATTATAATTATTAGTTTTTTTACGTAATTTTCATTACTTAATTGAGTACCTACAAATAATGTAATTTTTTGTGGTAACGAAGTCCCCCAGTGACTCGTGCTCATTAAAAGAACTAAACTGTCATAATGAGAATTCTCTGAAAGGACACAGATTTAATTTGGTGTGGACGCAGTACAGTGCGGTCGGCACACAGAACAGGGGCAGCAGGGGGCAGGGTTCTGCCGGTATTAATCCCACTTCAAAGGACACACTGAAATTACAAACTCTTCTATACCTCTACCCATAGCGGTATTATATTCAAATGAACGTAGTTTGACGTGCACAGTTAATTATTTCTATCCCTGTGTAATGAAACCAGTTCATTTAGGGTTTTATTTAGTGGTTTAATTTTTTCTTTTTATTTAGTCGAATGGGGAACTAATTGTCTTTCGAAGTAGGTTTCATTTCAATCAGAAGTACAAGGCAACGACTTAATCTCTCTTGTTATTGAAAATAGACCTTCTGGGATAAAATCTTACACTCTTTGAAACACTTGTATCCATAGAGTTTTTATGGCTTGAACCTGGTTTTGCTTCCTGTTTTACAATCTGAGGTTAGAGTCTACCAAAAATAAAATATTGCTTGTTGTGTAAGAGGCTTGTCTGCTTTGTCAGGCTAGCACGGGGCCATTATAAGATCAATAAAATTGTTCAGTTGTCCTGTTCTTTATCTTCATAAATTTTCAATACAAAAGATTTTTTCTCCTGGACTTGACTCCTGGTTATTTCGAATTTGATAATATTATCATATTTTAAAAAATTATGTGGGAAAACCTTGATGTCAAACCTGTCAAACCTCGATGAAAAACTTCAGATATTAAATTTATTCTTCGTAATATTAATATTAACTCTTATGCGTCCTTTCGTTCCGTCGTTTGTTTTGATTTCTCGATGTTATTTAGAAAAAATACTGAAACGAAATACTATCCTGTACAATGTTAATTTGATTGGGACCGATAGAGACAACTCTTGTCTCTTAAAAAGCCTACCACTAGTTTTATCCACATAACAAAACTGGAATAAACCCATTTAATAGCCCATAAGAGTAACAATTGATGGCGTCTATTAAGTCAGCTGTAACGGAACAGTGACTAGACATCCCGGCGCCTCTCCGCACTCATTCCCCTTGCGACTTCATAAACTACAATGTTACCAAACTGTACAGATTACTTAACTACTTTAGTAACACTATTTACTTTATTTTTGTTGACCTGTTTTCTTGTTATTTTTCTAATATCATAACAAACTAAGTATCACTGTAATGACTTACGTATAAAACCGTTCTAATCTATGTACTAGCCTCGAAGCGATCTATAAACTTTGGATGTTGTGTTTGTCGCTCAATATTGTGCACATTGTAAGCTTGCAACATAAAGATGTAAGTTCAAAGTGTAACAATTGTAGGTGAAAAATTTAATAAAGAGTCTTTGGGTAAAAATTATACGTGCTCTCACTTTTGTAATTTATTTTTCCGATCACTCACATACATGCTTTATTGAACGGTTGCGTCGGTGTACCAAATTTAACGGATTAAAAATATATAATGTGTATTGCAGTTTAATGAAAAATAAGAAAGATTTAAAGTTAGTAAGTATGAATTTCATCCAAAGAATTTAGCAAATAACAAAAAAAAATTAAAAACAGTATTGTGTACCCCGTGCATGGTTGTAATAAAGTTATTTAGAAAAATGCACTCGCAGATAGGTAAATATTTGGCACTGAAACATTTTAAAAGTTTCGCTTTTATTCTTAAAATTTATTATTTACAGCAAATTACAGGAAATTAATACATGATATATATGTATACTCTGTTGTTTGCCTACTCTGTACTGGATGAAGGATCGACATTAGTTGTTTTGTGCGCGCGGTGTTCAGTCTCCACTAATGTACGTGGTGGGTAAATATTTGAGCTCGCAAGACTTACGAGTATTGATCAGAGTGCGATCATGACGGCTCGCACTTCACGCCGCTTCCGTCACGTTTCGAGTGCTTGTAAGCTGCTCATCGGCATCTGTGTGCGTGCAATTCTGCACTTCCCTCACATTGTTCGGAAAAAACAATTGATTCACAAATCGATGCCGTATTTGCGTCTTTATTTTTTCATCTGAAATTGGAGTTTTAATTATTTCCTCGTTTAAACGTATAATACGTAACGTAGAATACATACCTGTATTCGTAGCGAGTAAGTAACATCGATTTATGTTTTAGTATGGAGCTGGTAGGTTTGTGGTCAATTTTGAGATGGATTCTAACCCAACTTAAACTATACAGGATTGTATTCAAGGCACACTAAAAGCTCCCTGTTACATTCGACTAAACATACCTGGAGATTCGTAAAAAATTACACCTATACCGAAAAAGAAGTGAATAGTAATCTTATGGGTCCACAACGCGCTCCTGATGCCCCTGGTGTTGCAGGCGCCCATGGGCACCGCTTACGGAAGACGGTATTAAAAAAATGTCTATTCCCTTACCGAGAAGAGTGTAATTATAACATTTTATTGTAATGTAATATGTAAGTAATTTAAATTAATAGTTTTGTTTAGGATTTAAATTTACTTAGGTATACTCTAATTATGAAGACTACATTAAATTAAATCAACATGATAACCACAACAACTCTGGCAAGAGGGTAACGACAGTGAAGAGCAAGACGAAAGAAGATTACATGCACTCTACACTACTGTATGGAGAACTAAAACGTTTCATACAAAATTTGGAGTGGGTTTTCGTAATAACATAGTGAGACGTTTCAGCACTCGATTGAATTTCCGGGCGGTAACGACGTTGCGGGCCAAACGCCACCGGAAATACCGTTAATGCATGTCAATTGTTGTACCCCTAACTTAGTTGGTGAGTACCTCTTACGACACGACTGTACTCCGACTCCGAGATCGTTGACTATATTTAAATTATTATAATCATTTTTAAGGATCTTTATTTATTAAATTTTTGCAGTAAAATGTGTCACGGAATGTGAAATAGTAATGAAAATAGTGAAAATAGTTTATGTAAATCACTATTTCCTCTTTGGTCTAGGGCAACATTAAATTTTTGTGTAGCCCACAGGTATAGTTTTGAGTCTCGTCTGGTGTAGATTGCGTTAGAAGTATATCTGTAAAATCCTTCGCGACCTAGTGCACTGTAGGCACTTTTAAAAAGAATTCAATTATACTTAGAAGTTTTTCTTGTATGAATATGAATTAGGCTTAAAAAATCAGTGTTTCTTTTGAAAAATATAAAGTATTACAGTATTTCTCCACAAAATTACAAAGTAACTTAAAAAATATCAGTAACATCAGACAATATGTTATCTATCAACCCATACATCATTGTTAAAAGTAGGTATTAAAGTAGTACGCAGTACAAGCTTTTGAAATACAAGTACAAGTAGTACCCACATACTAAAAAGCATCTACAAGTGAGTGGTGACAGAATAGTTTCGTGTGAATGAGTCTATTGTGAGTAGACGACAGACGTGCAGTCACGCAGCGCCCTATCGCTGTATGTTAGCGTTAGCACACAACAAAAGGGTTGCACTGGCAGATTGCTTAATGGACAGTGAAGGAAGATAGCGCCGTGATAAATCACCGACGTGATTACCGACCCATTATCTAAAATACAATCTCGGGGCGACAACTTTCACTGAGCACCGGCTGAAAGTAAAGTTGTTCATGTAATTGACGGTGACGCGAGATGCTACTAAGCCTAAAGCCAAAGTTAGCATAATTTCTTTAAAAGTTCGTTTTTCTTGACTTTAACAAGATATTATGGAAAATATGGCGTGATTGTAAGTTACTTTTGAAAAATGGCAAGTTTTTTTTACTGAAAATAACAGGATTAGAATCAAATTGTTTCCTGAGTATTGATCCGGATCACTTAACGACGTAACATTTATAACCTGATACACATAGTGTTGTAAAACTTTTCATATTTTTTCACTGTTCTGTTGGTCTAGTGGTTAGTGACCCTGACTGCTAAGCCGGAGGTCGTGGGTTCGATCCCCACCCAGGACAAATCTTTGTGTGATGAGCCTAAAGGTTTGTTTTGTGTCTGGGTATAATTTGTCTATATTAATTATGTATTTACAAAAAAAAAATTAAGTAGTATGTCAGTTGTTTAGAACCCATAACACAAGCAAATATAATTGCTTAATTTGAGGCTAGATGGCGCTGTGTGAATGTGGTAGAATATTATTATTATATTATATTGTTTCACTATTAACGTTTAGAAAACAAGAAATAGTTTTCCAAGTCTGATATTTGAATTGCTGAAACCTCAAAATTACATCTCTACTTAAGATATACAAAGTTTGCGAATACGTAGATGCACCCTCGGTTGAAGTGAAGTCGATCAACGGCAAACAAATAAGCGTATTGGTGGCACAATCGAGTCTATTTCATGCAAGCCCCTCAACTGACGTTCAAAGCGAAGCCTCACTGATACAGCGACAGTCCTTTGTGAAACTCTCACAAACGTTACAAAGGCAGGGCTTATGCGCCCGTATTACTAACTCAATTTAATGAAGCAATTTAAAAATCTATAAAAGATTCTATTATATTATGTTATGTTTAAAAATGATAAAAAAATTACTCAATTTTATCATTACAATCACATTTCGTGTGTATTACACAAGCACTGTAATTTATCCAGACTGCTGAATTGTCTATCAGATTTTCTCTGATTTGAATTGAGAACTTAAAATTTGAAATGTCTCAAACTTTACTCGAAAATTTTATTTCTGATAAATTTTAACATCTCCAAATTGAAATAGCAAAACCATTTAAGTTAGTGGACAATATTCATCAATCTAACAATAAACACTTACATCGCATCGTATTGAAATGTAGGCTTAGTATTTAAATGGATTCCCATTTGTAGTCCCGAAACATGAAAATAGCGTGGCTCTCAAACAGAGAGGGTCCCGCGTAGACTTAATAAAATGCACAAAGCGTCTGCTGACGACGATATATGCAAATCAGAAGACGGAGTGTACCAGTAACAGAGTCTTGTTGTACGTTTTCATGTTTAAATTAATTATTAGATATAAATAAATCAAAAGATAACGTTTTATGGAATTTCTTAAATCTGAATAACAAATTATGAATATTCAATATTCTGATGTGTAATATGTTCACGGTCGAAATTAATAATATAATTTACATTCACGTATTTTACATGAGCAGTAAATGTTTAGTTAAGACTTTTACTGAAGATTTTTTGACGAAAGGAAGACCAAAACATCTATACAGAAAGCGCTTCTGTACCTTTGTTAGTCTACGATGGGCGTACTTTTAAAGTATATTGCGTATCCTCATACATACGTATGGTGAGGGTTATTGTTGTTTTTCAAAGCTGGTAACGTTTCACCAATCTGAAAGGGGTTTTACTGTGGTTTCACTTCTCCTCTAACAGATTTGTAGCTATGCATTGCACATTTAATACTTGGTGGGTGCTTTTATATCCCGCGGTCGGATTTATTGAGTGTTTACGAATCATAAAAACGGTAATGTGAATTCATTATTTTATTTATAGGTACTACAGACTACAGGGTCTCAGGATTTACAATTTGCCTTTTGTTACTTACAATAAAACTGTTATGGTTAACGTTTTTGTTCTCAATATTGTTAAGATGGCATGAAGTTGCCATTAATCATTATACGAGAGCATTAAAGCAATTTTAAACTAGATAATCGCTAGTCTAGACTGGGGATTTCTCTCTTCGGGACTGTTTTATACTTTGTATTCATAAGTATTTCAAGAAATAATAACCCAATATCTTAAACCTAGGTCGTATATTGTTATGTTGTATTTAATTCATGTTTCGATATGTATTTATAATTAAAATTTAACATAAACAGTATTTAAAAATAAAATAAATAAAATTTTATGCTATATTCTGATGTTGATTCTATTAAAAACAGACTGTTGATACGCCTTGCATAGTGTATATAGTCATCATATACATAAGAGTATATAGTCCCATCTGAATAAATTGTTTTGAACGTTTGACTCAATTCAGTAAAATAACTCGACAGCATGATACGATACGATCAGATAGATGCAACTTAAATAAGCATTAAGAAACATTTTTGCGACCTCTTCCGAGATAAGTTTCTCTTGATCCCCGGCCATTGTGATAGCCATCAGTAGGAAAGTCCGTGAAAAGCCCCGGACTCATTCGCCATTCATGGGGCGATTTGATTTACTTAAGATCTTTGCCTTGATACCGTCTATTAAGCGAATGGTTGAGGCAAGGATAGGACACTCTTTTTATAAGGTAAAATGTGAAGAGGTATTGAATAAATCCATATTATCTTTCTGTATAATAGGTTACAATAACAGTAACCTTACAACCCTTATTTGCAAGATCTGCTATCAAATATTAAAGGTATTGTAATTTTGTTGTAAGTTTATTTGTAGCTTTATTATTCTGGCCCAGGTTTTCCACGCGATGATACAACTTTATAATTATTTTAGATAATAATTATGAATTTTGACGAAAAGTACCGTCAAAACATTCGGCGTAAAGATATAGATGGCGTTGGGTTACATTACTTAATCTTTGTCAGCCCCTTGTGGATCAACATTGTCGTCTTTTGTGAATTTATGTGTGTCGTTAATTTGAGAGATGACAAATTCACATATTATTTCTAATATAGTAGTAGTAAGAAAATTATTTCACTGTTTCCAATTTATATTGGTAATATCCATCAAGAATCGATAGAATTAAACTAAAGGTGTTTTTTTTTAATTCTAAATGAGATCTAAATGATATTCAGTTTTTTTTTAATCATCATTAATCATTTATGCTTGACGATAAATAATATATAAAATATGAGTAGCATGCTCATATTTTATATATTATTTATCGTCAAGCAAGTAATCGATAGTTTTTTAATGAAAAGTAGTTTTTGAGTTAGTTGACATTTTGAGTGTGATTACAAAGAAGGTGCATTACAGAAGGGTGGGTTAACGCGTGGTTCCGGGCGAGCGGACGGACGATTTATAAAATGAGTTTGCGGTGCAACCAAGCCGTGATACCCCATTGGTTACGTCTCACTTCTTTATTAGTGATGTACCAGCCCTAACGACGTGTGTTTTCGATAAAGAAAATTAATTTTCGTATTATGTTGCTAGTCATAAAATTATCGAATAAGACTCAGACTTAATCAAAATGAAGATGAGAGTGTCATTTAATGCGCACTTTTATTAGTGGTTTAAATACAGGTCATTTCTACTTTAGTGGAGTGCGGGCTTTATACATATTTCTAATTCTTAAATTGGTAGGACCCAGATACAAAATAAAAGATGTCTAAGAAAAAAATCCAAAACTCATGACTGAATATTACATTGCTTCTAGACACCGTTTTAGAGTTTATATTTTTTTAGAAATAATAATTAATTTTATTGTAAGAGTTATTATGAGAACAGTTATTTTAATTACCTGGCTGGAAAAATTTCACTAATAGTTTAGAATATTATTATAGTTTTCTATAAGGAAAAATAAATATTTTAGTTCTAATTATGCATTGGTACTTTTTTAGACGAATAAATAACGAGGAGCCAGAGCTAGATTTCAGGTCCCTTTTCTGATTTAGGACCACTTTATTCTAAAAAACTCAAATAGCTGAAAACTGTAATAAGTAATTAATTTACTGTTACTAGTTTATTTCAATATAATATAAAACGTTTAGGTCATCATTTGACATACAGATTTTTTAGTTAATAAATACTACATATATGATACTCGTATCCTATTCACCTAACTATCAGTAGTTACTTAATAATCTAGAATTTTTTCAAACAAAGAATACAATAAAATAATAATTATTATTATAAAGTCAGCTTCACATCACTATTTCACGGGCATTTGTCGCGGGACGTCACCATTTTTCCCTCGCGCGCCGCCATCAGTGGAAAGTTAAAAGCATTGAAAGACATATCGCGGGTTCCTTCCAGGCTCCATTGTTCTCTCGCCCTTTGTCCCGCGCCGAATGTTTTAATGTAATTGGCTTTGTGAGACGGTTTTTTTACCCCACTTTCCCCTTGTGTGGAACACACGAAAAGTTTCGTCCATATTCACTTGGCTGGACTTACTGTAACTAGTGGGATTATTAGTGGTATCTCCTTGTTAGAGGTCATAAAATATATACGAGTATATGGTGAAAAAACAGAGTGTTGACTTTTTATTGTATCGACTGAAGAATAACAAATTAACCAGTATTTTAATATCGAGCTGATGAGCTAGATATGAAGGATTAGCACTTGCAGTAGACCACATTAAATTTCCATAACAATAATTTCACTGAAATATTTCTAAGCTACTATAAACATAAGTACAATAAAGTAGATACCGAAGTCTGAGATAACAATATGATATGCATATTACTACAACATCCTTCCTATTTTAACCACCCCATCTCCTCTGACTTCAGTAAGTGAGTTGGATATAAATTGGGGCATTGTCTGTGAATCTGGAGCATTCGCGAGACTTTTAGGATCATTCTGCAATAGAGAGAAAAACGTTTTACTCCTGTAGTGTACATTTTCTCGTTCCCGGTAATGGACTTTCCCGGATGCTAGACAGAGAGATAAGGATTGATTATTATTATCGGTATGGAATTTTTGCAGAATAAGATAGCTGATCTTGAATGAATTCCCTTTTGTTTTCTCGCTCTGATGCTGTTTCGTTTCGCTCTAGCGCACAGGCCTTAGCACTATATACACTCCTGTCACCAGAATACAGGATCAATCCGGAGCGTGATTCGGTTATTTTTTTGCAATCAGACATGTCTAATATTTTTTTCATGTCATCAATATGAACTCCCCCTTTTAAATATAAGTAAATGTTCTGGTTATGGTTAAAACAAATGTTTGTAAAATAAGTTATAGTTAAGAATATGTTTAAATATATTCTATCAATATGAGGTGTTTGTTTGTCTGTGGCTTCAAAGCTCCCAAACAAATGTACTTTCAAGGTTAAACTTTTGGTTGAAGTCCATTTGTTGGTGTTGAATCCAACTTACATTAACTCAAATAATTTAGCTTTCCATGTAGGGAGGGGTTTTTGTTTATGTTAAATCTTGGAAGCTGAATTTGACATTTTTTTTCGTTTGCGATGGAGCTAAAATTTTATATCGGATGAAAATGCAGAATTGTGAAATGGAACTCATCTGATGATGGAGTTGGAAGGTGGCCTTGGGAATACTGTTCTAAAATGACAGAAGCCAGGTGATATTTACTCTTTTGACTTGATTTGTCTTGGGCGTCTATGATGACTGAAGCTAAATAATTTGCTTATTGTGTCATACTTAAGAGACAATATTAATAGTTTAACTCATTTTCATGATAGAAGAGATTAAATCCCTACAAATTCTTTCTTACAGTTTAATTACTATTCGTTAATATTATATTGATGATAAGAATCTAATAATATTATTTATTTAGCTAATAGATAAACAAGCAACAGGTCAGATATCTTTGCAGAATAGGACTGTGAGTGAGGACAGAGGGAGCGTGGCACGCATTTCTGCCTAGTTTGATATCAGCGCCCGTCACATCGCCACCGTTTCTTGGCTGGCGGACTAACGTACGATAAATTACTCATAATCACACTATTTCCGAACCTACAAATAAACTTTCATTATAATTAACATGTGTATACTATATTAAACAGTGACTTTATCTCATTAAAACATCAAATACTGTGACTACTGCCCGTGACTAAACAGTGTATTCTTTCACTTACATTAAGTTTATTTTATATATTTCAAGTAACCCACAGATCTTTCGTTATTGTAGTTTATGTTACATAAAGAACTGCGGTTGAAATTAGAACTCTATAAGTGGAGTGTAAGGTAGTAAGTTGTTTAAGAAGCCTGCGGGTGTGATCTCTGATATCACCTGTTGATTTCACTGAGAAAATCCCCAAGGAACATGTTTTGGAGGTTTTTGTGAGTATTAGTAGAATTATGTAGTAGTAGTAGATTTTGTTGTTTCAGACGAGATATGCCTTCAGTCCATTGTAACCTAAAGTAATTACAAGGTTAATTAATTTATGTATTATATGGTTGAAAATGATAATTACTTACATTAAAGTTTTACAAAAGCATGAACAATAGTAATTGTATTTGGCTACAAAAATATTGAGCTTTCGATTGACGAAAGATGTTAGCCGAATACGCCTGTTATGCATTATCTATCTTATATCTATTGGAATAAGGTTGACAGTTGCAAAGTAATATGTTTCTTCTTTTCATTTTAGTATTATGTTTCATTGTATTGAAGTTTTAGTTTTATGTTTAGGGGAAACACCATTTTGTTTGATTTCTACGGAAAATAGGAGTAGGTCAGGACGGGTTCGAATATTTTAACTATTCATGAAATTAGGTGAAAACTGTTCATGAAATTAGTCATAGTTTCTTACTATCAAGGTAGTACAAGATATATTTATAATGAAAATTAACGATGATTTTTGATTCATATCAAATTACAAGCTATGATTTTTTCTTAAACTTTTATCTTAGCTATATCCTCAAGGCCTAATATATTATGTTTGTTCAGGCGCATCGAATCTGGCAGGATCCAAAGAAGTGACTTCTGACTTTTCGTACTTGTGACGTTAAGCTGCCAATATAATTATGATTTTGAAAGTATTACCAATGTGTAATGCCGTAAAAAAATAATAAAAAATTTCCCTCTCGGAACTGGTGTTGATGATATCCGATAAAATGGCACAAAAAAAGAAAAATATATTTATTTTAAAGTACTGCTCCATCCTGCTATGCTATGTAAAATTTTGATTGTTTACCAGAAAAAATAAAAATTAATCAAGAATTTTTTTGCATTTTGCATTGAGACATCTGAAGAAAAACAGCTGGTTCGAGAATTGAAATATAAATGACCTCCATTTTTCATGTCTGTAGCTGTGTATGTATGTATTATTATTTAACAATACCTATAGTTAACAAATGAATAAACATACTAACAGACACAAAGTACTACCAGACTCGAAACAAATAACTGTTAATTACACGAATATTTGTCTACGTGGAAATCGAATCACGTCACTCGGCACGGCGATGTAGTGGCGAGGCCTTCATCACTACGCCACAGTGATAGTTACTTTTGATAAAATTGATTTGACTGGCCTGTTGGTCTAGTGGTTAGTGACCCTGACTGCTAAGCCGGAGGTCGTGGGTTCGATCACCACCCAGGACAAATTTTTGTGTGATGAGCATAAAGGTTTGTTCTGTGTGTAATTTATCTATAATATGTATGCATTTACAAAAAAAAAATGTATTTAAGTAGTATATCAGTTGTTTAGTACCCATAAGACAAGCAAATATAATTGTTTACTTTGGGACTAGATGGCGCTGTGTGAATGTGGTAGAATATTATTATTATTATAAAAGAGAAAGATTTAATTACAACAAAATATTTACATTGAAGCTAAAAATATGATCTTTAATTGACATATTAAGATAATATTATAACGTTAGTTACAACAATGTTGAGGACTAATTGAATAACATTTATTTATTGTTATTAGCCTTCATAACAGTTTATCTTGACCTTATAAGGAACTTATAATCTTATAAGCATGATTATTACTTGCAATGTCAATAATTTTTATTGTCTTTTATGAAAAACTAGTTGCGGGCCACAGATTAGCACGCGGTTTAAAAAGGTAATTAGTCCATGTGTAAATCCAGGGTGTCAGCTACCTCTATATCAAATTTTATCAAAATTGGTCTGGCCGTTTAAGTGTAGGAGTAACAAACATAGTATACATGACAAACACATTTTCGCCATTATAACCTAGCATAGACACAAAGGTCAAAATTGTACAAATCTTAGACTTAAGACAAGATTGTAAATTTACGTATGTGGAGAAAAGTAAATAAATTCATTTATTCATTAATTAAAAATGTGATGGAAGATGAAATTATGATCAAGTCTCTAACTAACTAACGAATGCTAACTAAATTACAAAGAGGTACCTAATATTTATGAGTTTCGATGGCTTTATACTCAAACTCAAAAAAATTACCTTTGATCTTCTGCTTCATGAAATTTTACATAAAGATAGTCTAAGACTTGAAGATTATTTTTACCGACATACTACACGGGCATAGTCGGAGCATAGTATACTACGGTTTGCTAGAAATACTCTTCGGAAAATTATTGAAAGAAAAAAATCCGCTGCAAAAAGGATTTGAACCAAAAAATATTTGTTACAAATATGTATTAAATTACATTTAATTTTAAAAAACATAATTAAATAAAAATTTTACTAGTTTTTTGAACATTTCCTGTATTTGATTACTATAATCCAGAAGACTAAATTCCAGTGACTGCCGTACTCAGAGACGACTTAACTTTAAAGTTTATTTAGTAAAAACGTGTAATACTTAAGTCTATACGGCTAAAGACGATTATTCAATGAAAAAATTGTGTTAATGACAGATTACTGCTAATTGACGTCTCTGAGTGCGACGGTCAGTATATTTATTATATTAACTCAAATTCGAACGGAAAATGGCTCATTTTCTTGGGACTATTGGTCCCTCGTCACGGCACAATAAGCCACTGTTATATTTATGTCTCCATATGTCAACGTGCCCCTCTGAAGCGGTCTCTGGAGACAGAATTATGATGTCACAGGTAGGCCAATTTATTTTTACGATTGAACTAAATAAAGCGACAGATAGGAATACAATTTTCATGACAATATCTCAAATATAATATAATAATAATAATATTCTACTACATTCACACAGCGTGCTAGTCCCAAATTAAGCAATTATATTTGCTTGTGTTATGGGTACTAAACAACTCATATACTACTTTTTTTTTGTAATTATATACATATTATAGATAATTTACACCCAGACACAGAACAAACCTTTATGCTCAATTGCTCATCACACAAAGATTTGTCCTGGTTGGGGATCGAACCCACGACCTTTGGGTTAGCAGTCAGGGTCACTAAGCACTAGACCAACAGGTCAGTCTAAATATGTGAAGTTTCTTTAGTAGATTTCGTGGTATTTTTTTAAGCTACTGGAGAACTTTACTAGTATTGAAAATGGTTAAATTCATCTACCATAGATTATTACTTCAGTCAGGA
The DNA here is from genome assembly GCA_905147015.1 of Laspeyria flexula. Lineage (NCBI taxonomy): Eukaryota > Metazoa > Arthropoda > Insecta > Lepidoptera > Erebidae > Laspeyria > Laspeyria flexula. The sequence continues at coordinate 9,033,013 of LR989956.1, read as the reverse complement.
CTGGACACAACGAAGCCTCTGCTCCACTTAGACAAGAGACAATCGATTCGATCTATTCTATCGTCATGTCAAATTAGTACATTGATCGCGTGACATATCGATAGCTTATGTCAGAGATGTGTTCAAATGTATTGAAGTGACATTTAAATATTTAAAATAAAATCAGTGATTTGCCACTTGGCTGGTAGTTTATTTTATTTTATTTTATTTTATTTTAATATATTTGGGATACTTACAGCTAGAACTAGGATAAACTTAACTATAACATATAATGGCCATTTACAAGTTTCCACTTATAGATACTTCGATATTAAAGATTAAATATTAAAGGTCGATAAGGAAATAGTTAACAAATTAAGAAAAACTATACAAACTAAAGTTAATTAAAAAAGTTCTTAGCTAAAATGTTTTTAAGTTTATAAACACTGGTATTAAATAAATCTAGGTTATGCTGATTTGAAAGTTCGTTGAACAGTCTACACGCGCGTATAAAGTAAGAGTTCTGCCTATAAGTGCTCTTAGCGCTGGAAACAAAGAGTATGCGGGGATTACGCATGTAGGTGGAGTGTGTTGCAAATCCTAACTTATTGAGCAATTCAGGACAATCGATTAAACCATTGGCAACTTTAAATAAGTATGATAAGTCTGCAATTTGCCTACGTTCATGTAAAGGTAGAATATGAAATCTCCTACACCTTTCTCTATAGTGAGGAGTGTAAAATCTAGTCTTAAATTGTAAAAATCTAAGAAACCGCTTTTGTATGCGTTCTATTCTGTCCTTGTAAATGTTGTAACAAGGGTTCCAAATCTGAGTAGCGAATTCCAAGTGGCTGCGGACAAAGGCACAGTAAAGAATTTTTAATGTTTTGACATTTTTAAAATCCTTGGAGAGTCTCAAGATAAAGCCTAGTGATCTAGAGGCTTTATTTATGATGCTGTCGACATGGGCATCGAATAACAGCTTAGCATCGAACATAACCCCTAGGTCCCTAATAACGTTCGTACGGTTCAAAATGGTATTGTGCAATTTATACGGATAGATAACTGGGCAAGGTTTACGTGTATAACTGCTAACAAAACATTTGGATACATTAAGCTCAAGTTTATTGAGGAGGCAATATTTCTCTAATTCATTTAGATCTTGCTGAAGAAGAATACAATCACTAGCGTCTGAAATAGGGCATAGAATCTTCATATCATCGGCGTAAAGGATAGTTTTAGTATTAGTGAAACATGTTCCGATATCATTTATGAATATTATGAAAAGTAGGGGTCCTAACAAAGAGCCTTGTGGAACCCCTGAGGGTATTTGAACTGTCGCAGAACTATATCCATTTAGGACTACTGTTTGAGAGCGGTTCAGGATATAAGATTTGAACCACCTAAACAAATCACCTCTTATTCCTACTTGAAGTAGTTTACGAAAAAGAATATAATGATCTATACGATCAAACGCTTTAGTATAGTCTGTATAGACTATATCTACTTGAGAGGGCTCGGACATGATACGCGTTAAATAGTCTGTACAGACAAGTAAGTTGGACACGATGGATTTGTTTTTTAAAAAGCCATGTTGATCGCTATTAAGGCAATGCTTAACACTATGATAGACTGTGGAATATACAATTTTCTCTAATATTTTAGCGAATAGGCATAGTTTAGAAATAGGCCTATAGTTTTCAATTAAATCTTTATGGCCTTTTTTGTGAATGGGAGTAATAAATGCTGTCTTCCAGACAAGCGGCATTACACCCTCATTAAGAGAACGACGGTACAAGATTGTTAAAGGTAATGTCAGACTTCGTGCACATCTAACTATGAGAATGGCAGGAATACCATCGGGTCCAGCAGATTTATTCAAATCAATTGATTTTAGCAATTTAAACACGTCAGCTTCACAGACTTCAACAGAACACACATCCGCGGTGGCATCTACTATCTCTTCACTGTCAAAATTATTATCATCATAAGAGCTCGTGTTCAGAAGGAAATTAGAATTAAAAAAATCGTTAAACATATCACAGATCCTATCGCCTTCTCCTGAGGAAATTTGTTTATATGTCATGGTAGACGGATACATATTGGAAGACTGTTGCTTACTTTTGACATAAGACCAAAAAGCTTTAGGTGATTTTTTGATGCTATATTCAACTGCAGTTGTATATTGGTCAAACATTTCGATTTCTAAGGATTTAGCACGATCTCTAAGAATTAAGAACGAATTATAATCGGACAAATTGCCATACTTCTTATATTTTCTATGATATTTGAACTTCTCTTTAATAATTTTGATAAGAGGGGTTTTGTACCAGGGCGGATATTTAGATTTAGGACTGTTTAATTTACAAGGCACATAAGACTCGCGTAACATATTTAACCTACTATAGAATAATGTTAACGCATCATCAACGGATCGCTCACTGAGATCAATACTCCAGTCGAAGCGGTCAAGCTCTTGTGCAATGGAGGTAAAATCAGCAAATTTATATAAATAGTTTAGCCGCCTTTTAGAGGGCAAAGCATGATACCCAGCAAAGTTAACATGAACAATTAAGGCTACATGGTGTGGGTCTGCAGGGACTAGTGGATCGGTGCATTTATCGATACTAATTTGATTGTTACAGAAAATTAAATCAAGCATTCTATTATTCTCGTTTAAGTTGTAATTATACTGTAGTAAATTATAAGTGTTAAGTATGTCAAAAAATTCCAATTGGATAGAACCATTAATGTTATCAGGATGTAAAGAATATCCATCTTCCGCTGGTTGCCAAGTTAAATTAGGGAGGTTGAAATCACCTAAAATCATAAAGGAGTCGGAAACATTGTTCAATACAATATCGTTCAATTTGTTATAAAATTGAGATAGTTGTGTCAATAATGAGTGGCCTAGGTTTTGTTTACACACATAAATCGTACAGAGGTGTAATTTGTAAGTTAAACCCGGTTGAGAACGCTTGAGTGTCAGAGTAATCCAAATATCTTCTGCCGAAGAACGCCAGTCGACGCATTCAGCTACGGCAAGCTCTCGGCGAACAGCAATAAGAACACCACCTCCCAAAATCTGATTGGTATCCATATAGTTCCTGTCACGCCTATAAACAATATACCGACTATCAAAAAATTCTTCGTTATTAAAGTCGCTATTTAACCATGTCTCCGTCAGGCATACAATGTCATAGTTATTCAGGCAAATACTTCTTAGAAAATTAGTTGACTTAGTCCGCAAGCCACGTACATTCTGGTAGTATATATTAATAGGCATCATGAGGAATATATACAAATAACCAAATGAATAGCGGCGATAGTAAACAGCCCATATATCTATAGCAGGACATTGTTACAACATTACGTTGCGGCGAGCTGCATAAAAATAACCAATGGATAAACGGTGACAGTAAACAGTCTATATAATTATAATAAACCGTAGTTACAACATAACACTGCGATAAGCTACTTGTATAGCGAAACATTATACGTAACGATAACATAGTCAAACAATGTTTAATAAGAATACTGGATAGATATGCAGTCAAATAATAATTAAAGTAAAAACTTATGTATTGTGAATGAGATATTATAATATGAATAATAGTTCGATAGCTGTATGAATAATACAATATAGATTTCCCTATTTATCTCTGGCTACCAGGTTCCGCTACTTCTTAAGCATTTAGCTTTGCCGTTGTCAATAAGCTTTAATCAGGTACCATCCAATATCAAAAGTAATAAAACAGTTAAATAGGAAACTAAAATCAATCTAAAAATTTTAACAAAATCTGCAGAAAAAGAGTAGGTTGTTATTATAATACAAGTACACTAAATTAGATAATGTATTGTGACCTAATAACAGGTCTATAAGTAAGTCATAAGATCGATACAAGACTCCCGGGGCTTGCGACACGAATATTAAAATTATCTACAAGTCTTCAACGAATGTCCCCAACCCCCAGTTCTATTAGATTTGAGGGAAAAAAATCGCCCCGGGGACTTTTATTCAATTGCTTGTTACTGTACATTTTATTAGTCTGTTATATACGCTAGCATTACCTCGTTAATCAACCTCTGACATTATAACTGTATTTCTTCTTTGTTAAAATATATAAGAAGTGATAAAAAAGAAGTGGAATGGTGTATAATAAAATTGTAACGATATATCAATCAATCAATCAATTCTTTATTCAATAACAATTATTACATTGTGTTTGAATGTTACTACAATACATAAATAAATTTATAGCATTCTAAAACGAAAATTGAGGCTTTCCTAAAGTGTAATTATTGTAAAAAATAATAATAATAGGTGCATGTCAATATGAAATATGGTTTGATGTTTTTATATAGTTTGATTTAAATTTTTATAAAATAAACCTTGCATCATTCAATACGTACGTACGTTTTCTTTTAAAAATATCTTGCACTTAAAATAATATTTTCGCAACATCAAAATTATACATTTTATCTTGATTACTTTTCGTAGATATTTTTTAACAATATTATTGCCTACACACGTACACATGTATGTGTATTTATTTAATATTACTCTGATGAGATGTTAAAACTAATAAATAGAACTAATAATAGATAACTAATAATAGAACTTAGATACATTTATTAGATCTTGTTACACACAACGTATGTAAATTGATTTACAAATTATATTCCAGCGTGCATATTCTGCATTAAATTGAAGCTTACAGCTCTTTAATAGCGTGTGAAGTGCGATCACACCCCTTGCTATCGCACACGATGTAGCCCGACCCGTTCTACTTCCTAATCCGAGGTATTTGCGTAATTGATATTTACAACTAACCTGGATTTGGGAACGCTTTTCTCAGGATTAAGCGGGGATTTGTTTGGATTTTCCTTCTCTGCGAATTCACTTCAATTTGTTTACAGCTCCGTAGTACTTTGAGAGTGTAGATAACTTTTATTGCTGTGCTTCGTGAACATTATCGCTACACCCTTTTTGGATTTACATACCTTATACGTAGTTATACTTATACGTAGTCAGTTTATTGTTGTATATTTATATAACGAGTATTGAAAAATAAATCAGTTTAATTTAAAATCCTATTTATTAGCGTCGGCAAAGGCGATGTATTGTCAAAAATAATTAATATCTAAAAATTCAAACTTCTTACTTTATCTAAAATAAAGTGAGAGGAGGTTAAAAGTAAGTGGCTGCGAGAAAAGTATGGTACAGCTGTGCTCCACTTGGCGAGGACTCTACCGTGCCAAGATAGTATTTTTTGGACAAAGAAATGCCCACTATCCACTAGTATAAGTCTCAAATGTTACTCAATATTGTATCAGTAAACTGTAAAACTAGACATAAACAAACATACAGCCTGCTTGGTAGGTAGACAGTTTCTGTGACTCATGAAAAAATTACATTCAAGATTCATCAAATGCGCATTCTCAAACGGAAAAATAAACATTGAGTAACTATAGAAATGCCCAAATTCTCGTATTCGCCCATTCCTCAGTGAAATTTGGCCCTTTTCAGATACAAAAACGTAATTTAATATTATTTCATGTAAAATAACGGTTTAAATAAATATATTTTAACACACTTCCAAATAAAAATAACACGATAGTAATACAGGGCAAACGGAAAATCTACAATTGTAAAATAAAAATGTGCAAATGGACGGTAAAATCAAGAAACAACAGAGGCGTATCCCGAACGTGAGGTACGCGCCGCCCGACAGATTAGGCCCCAGCAAAGAGAGTAAGAATCTACCAGCCAAATACGAATATCACAGCAAATACAACACGATGTCTTGTTTGCTTTCCATTTTTATTATATTTGTTGTATACGCTGTACGATGCGACAAAATAAAATTAATGTTTGAAATATGAACTGGAGGCACGTTCATCAGACAGGCTTGTATTTTTAGTGCTTCTATTTGATACATCAGCTAGACTACAGAGTTATTTTAACACATAAAATATATACCGAGTAACCTTTTACTTTACGTAACAAAAGGATAGCGTTTCGTGGCCTTGAAGCCAGGGTTGATGTTATATTCTCAGAAATCTTCTCAGCAGATTACGCAAATTACAAATTGACGTCATAATTATTATTATCCTACACGAGCCTAAAATCTGTTTGACATAATTTCAAAGGTCACGAAACCAACCGAATTCGTAGCGGGTACGTAGCGATTCGTAGCTACCGTAGCTCTACGTAGATTGTAGACATTAATCACTTTATGTCATGACGTACGCTTGAATAAACTACATTTATTCGTATTATATTCAATAAGATATAGTTTTATTTCGTATTAAGAATATTTGAATAACTAAGTGAATCAACGTGAAATTAGTAAAATATTTTAATATTTGTGAAAACAAAAGAAAAAAAATGATTTGGACACCAAGTTTAAAATAATTTCTTTCACAGACACAATTTTACGCATCATTGAATATAATAATATGTTCTTCCAAATATCTTCACAATTTTATGCATTTATGTTATAAGTAATCTTTCGATCTCTAATAAAGTGAATAACTACACATATACATACATACATATTAGACCAACTATAACAGACAAAAGTAGCAGAAGTTTCCAGAATAGTCTTAATAGCGACACATAATTCACTAACAAAACTAAAGATCAAAAGACTCGTTCTGTCTTAAACTTGTCAATGAAGTTACATTTCCTCAACATTGTCCTCAGTATTGCAAATTGATGGAAATATTGTTTTATTTGTAGCTATCTCTTTTCATTTGATTTCCCGACATCCATGAACGACCATAAAATAAATCTGGTCATAAATAAAAGCAAGAAGACGCTAACAAGCGTCTCGGGTTCACCAAGTGATATTTCTTAGCTCGCAACGCCATTTTTGTCATAACTCTATTATGTTCGCGAGTGTCGAAATGCGAGATCATTCACTCGATTTATTTATAGACTCCTGTATGACGTAGGTTTTATAAATTTGTACGGATATATGGACTTATGAACAGTTTCATGCGAAGTTGCTTCGTTAAAACTAATTGTTTTTTATTTTGGCAGAGATCAGACAAATGAAAAAGTATCTGCGTTTTATTTCCAATGTGGTGTTTATTTACCAGTTAGTTAACAACCCTACAGAGATTTGGTCTTTATTGATTTATTGAGAGGTGCTCTTGAAATCAATTTTAAAAATATCTCACTTTATTTTATACCCTCAGTTTTTAAATTGCAATTGAAGTAGTCTCATATATCTACAATCTATATCTATACTAATATTATAAAGCTGAAGAGTTTATTTGTTTGTTTAAATGTGAGAATCTCAAGAACTAATGATCCGATTAAAAAACTCTTTTAGTTTTGAATAGTCCGAAGAATGCTATAGGCTATATAACATTACGCTAAGGCCAATAGGAGCTAAGCAGTGGTCAAATAAAGAACGGTATTTCTAAAATTTTCTAGTGTTAGCCTCAACATAGATAAAGATTTAAATAGGTAGAACTTGTCAGATAAAACTATGGTTGCAATAAGCTTAGTATGTACCGTGTAACTCAATAAATGCGTGGTCCGAATGTGTGTAGCTGTAATAGGTCGTTACGTTACATTGGTTACATTTATTTATTACATGTTTTATTCACATCTGCGCGCCGCTCGTGATCGTTGACAGACTGGCCTACCAACAGTCCCGAGATTCTCACCAAATTATAAAAGAAATTGTACAATGGACATTGGTTTACGTCTATGGAATATAGGAATTTAAACTGTCATTCTAATTCTTTATAGATATTTAAAAATTGTCTAGCAGCGTACTGGCCGTAGGAAAATTAGATGTCAATTTTTAGCTTAGTAGTTTTGTAAGTTGTTTAATTATTTAATTTATTAATATGAATACTTATTGTAAAAATTTCGTCTGCCAATGGTGGCCAAACATGCTGGTCCAATCCAATATTAAGAACACAATTATGTACCATGTTTATACGAAATATATTATTTCATTTCATTAGTAATATAAAAATGTAAAAATAATAATAAAAATGTTTCGAACAAGTATTTTTTATCGTTCATCGATGGCATTCTAAATTTATGCATTTGCGATCGGTGATGGCGGGGGGTCGGGAAACAAATTTAACCGACAATTGTAAATCAATTAGAGAGGGTGGCTTTACGGGGTGTAATAGCTACTCCCTCCCGCGCGTGTTGACAGGGCCGGAATCGAATTACAATTATTTTTATTTTGTTACATTTAAAAGCTTCAAATCTATAAATAAAAATTCGAGGTAAATGCAGCCAATATAAAAAGTCGCTAGTTTACTTATTAATATAAGAGATCCACAAATATTAATAATATAATAATAATAATGTTCTACCACATTTACACATCGCCATCTAGTGGGACTAGATGGCGATGTGTAAATGTGTAAATGTGTAATTAAGCAATTATATTTGCTTGTGTTATGGGTACTAAACAACTGATATACTTAAATAATATATAATAATAATAGATAAATTACACCCAGACACAGAACAAACAATTATGCTCATCACATAAAGATTTGTCCTGGGTGGGGATCGAACCCACGACCTCCGGTTTAGCAGTCAGGGTCACTAACCACTAGACCAACAGGCCATCTTAACCCTCAAGAACAAAATAAATGTTTGTCCTTAATTTGTATATGCGCATACAATTATAATTATATGTGACGTTCCAAGCCAGAATTATTTCATTCAACATTATTTATAGGAAACACTAGAACTATTGAAAAAATATTGATTTTTAATTGATAACGGATCACATATTTAATATCGCGGTAAATCATAGACCATCAACATCTAAACTTATATTTCGTTGTAGTATCATCAATTATTACATCAGAATTTGAGTTAATTACCAGCCACTCATATTCTAATCTTAATTAATGAATTAATTAAGACGGCTGGTTCTACCCTGGCGTCGGTAGGTATTCATAGTGGGGAATGTTCAAGTGCATATTGTGATCTACGCAATAACCCCCGCCACCCTCCTACAAGGCAGGAACTCCACCCGGCTCTTCACGTCTGATCCAGTAGTTCAGTCTTCGAGAAGTCGAGAAAACCTGTATGCACGACTAAAGTTAAGGGTTTCATAATGTTATCTATTCTGATTAAAATCATTTGTTTTTTTCATTGAGCGAAAATTGTGTACTTGAATTAATATTTAATTTAGAAGTATCTGTTTTTTTAGAAAGTTGTTATAACGGCTTATTGTGCTTTAAAAAGTACAATATAATGTGCTTTAAAAAGTACAATATAATCTCTACTTTTTAGACTATGACTGAAACATTAAAATTTAGGTTAGATAGTTTAGGTCTTGGTCTGCCTTGATAAATATTATATGTGGTCTGAACTATAAGTATCAATTTGTACTATATAAAGTACGCAAGGACTTACGGAGGATTATCTAGATTTTTTGATCATTGTAATGACTGGTGGGCAAGATGTCGCGGCTTCGATTCTCGGGTGGAGTAAAAATGGTATAGAGCTTTTTATTAGTATTAGCCTGGGATTTGGAAATGTGCCCGGTTACTATCTAGGCTTGCCCTAATGCATGGGACCAAACATCGTTGGTAAAATCGTGTGATGCTCCTCTGCCTACCCAAAGAATAAAATAAGATTTGACACTATTCATTTTATCTTACGAAATGTAATATATATTGTAGATTATGCAATATATTCGCTAAGAGCCAATGGACAAAGTTCGGCTAAAAGTTTTACTGTGAGATGGTACTCGGTTAGTGATTTAATTAGTACTCCAAAATTGTAACAAGGTTTCATCTTACATGAAATATAACAACGGAGCTAAGTTCGAGATTATAACTTTTACGTAGTGGTGGTTCACTTTGCCAATAATACGACCTTAAGTGTAGTGGGTTTGACTTTGCGTTAAAAGAACTTTTGTGGGACTCACTTTTGCATATTTCAGATGCAATTAATTTATTTACCAAAGAACAAATTTTTGCTAAGTCTTCTAATTATTTAATTTATTATATTTCTTCTGTTTTAAGATTAATTTTGTCATTAATCAGTGTTATCGAAAGTCAGTCAATATACATTAAAATTTGAATGGCTAATGACTCTTTTGATTATAAAGAGAAAAAACTGTATTATTTTGTCGTAAAGTTTATTGGTAGCAATTAATTTAAAAGCTTGTTTTGTTTAACAAATCTGGTACGCATAAATCTTAACAGTATTTAAATTTCAAAATGGCTGTATACATTAATGGTGCATAGACAAACGGAGCAAAACAGTAATTACACCATTTACTGTTACGTCACATAATTATAGAGACAGTGTATGGGGTGCATTAGTGGGACAATGAAGCGCCGCGAACAGAGGGTGTCTCGAAGGGGGCACCTTAATAAAACTGATAATCACATGTTTTTATGTCGATATACTTATATGTAGATTGAGTGGAAGATATGCTACAAATTGGTAGGTACGTTGTAAAAAATAGTAGTATACATGTTTCAATGCACATCCCATATTTTGTGGGGTAGAGTGAAGTTCATGATCGATTATATTATTTTCATTAATATGACGGATTTTCTTTTTCACGCGTGTAAATGTAGTTGTTTGAAAATTTTGGAAGTTATTGTAAGAGTTTTTGTATTATTATAGATACAGTTTTTTTTAGGTATTTTACAACCTATTTCAGATGTAATCAAATTATTTACTAAAGAATTAATATATCCTAATTATTTATTATATTATTTTTCTCATATTTTAAGATTAATTATGTCATGAATCAGTGTCAACGAAAGTGAGTGGAACATAGATATTTAACCTAATTGTGATATGTGAATGTTTCGTTTGTTCATAAAATCATTCAAGTTTGAAAATTTAATATAGTCATCAAGTGAACTTCGGGTATATCGATAACAAGCTTTTATAAAACCACTTAGTGAGAGCTATTAGAGTCTGCACTTTTGGTCCAATCGCATAATGTAATAATTAACAAAACATCCCTGCAGACGCGTCCATCAGCGCAACTGTTGACGTCGGTAACTCGTCCAGTGATCCAGTCACAGCTAAACACATTAACACGGGGAGTGAGGCGCGATGGCACGATTTTGGGGTGTTCCGTCGCATCGCCGCTCGTTTCCACTTGGTTATGCCTTTTATGCGACGATTCATTACCAACAACGTTAAACGGGGGACGGGGACAGATAGCCACATTTATTACTTTTGTCAGCGGAAAAATGAATTTACACGTCGATGACTTACGCGGAACCCACCCACAAGTCGTACTCATCGCTACATTGAATAATTTTGCATTTATTTCGTGATGCATTTTTTAAATATTACTTCCGTATATAGGAGGAGGAAAAAAAAAGCGATGGTAGCTGAATGGATAAATGACCGGCGTGCAAATCACGCGGTCCGAGTTCGATCACGACCGGCAATACCAATGCGGATTTCACTTTGTGGAATTTATATGTACTAGTCAAGTGACTTACCATCTGCTAACGGTGAAGGAAAACATCGTGTGGAAACCCACATACCCTAGAAGAAATTCTATGGGTATGTCTGATCCACCAACTCGCAATAGGCCAGCGTGAGTGGATTATGGCCTAAACCCTCTCAGCTCTCTAGTTAGAGAAGAGGAGACTCGATCCCAGCAAGTGGGATTTAATGGATTGCTGATGATAGGAGGAGTATATAGGAAACATTTTCCTTATAATAATGTCGCCGGGCGTTGATATGAAAATACTGGTTGTGATCTGAATCTTAACTACTAGATGCGAGCAGCTGATCATGCACACCATTTCGTAGAAGTTATAACGTATTATTTTCTTCATTATATTATATTCAGAGTAAAAATATCTATTAAAAACTCCTTTTCGAAACTTAAAAATTGGATAACCAGACAAGATCATAAACGATATTAGATTAGTTTAAGAATCACTATTAAAATTCACAAGACGAGTGGTGTTTATCCTAGCGATAAAAGCTGAGGTTAATGAAGTTACAGCTCTTCGATGAAATCCCGGGGTAGGTGGGTGCCGCCCGACCCGCCGAGCCGTCAACAGTGGAGCCTATCACTTCACAAACAATGAAACGAGACGTGCAACGACAACGGCAACTAATTCAATCGTGGCCTTAATAGCTTTGCGTTAGCTCACACTGTAGTACAGGCACAGAGTTATACCATTTTAACTCACATATTATAAAAATGTACATACATAAAAGTCACACATGTTATAGAAGTCCGTGTAGTGACGGATTAAGAATAATAATGTCACTATCCCATGTCGTAAAAGGCCTTATGCAGACTGACAGCACTGCAAGAAAAGGAAAATTCGGAAGAAACCCTATACCAACCCGTCTCGTCATTCTTTGGAAGAGACCAGGGTCCAGCAGTGCGATGATTAAGAGTAGAAAAAAACAGTGGTTAAAAAAACAGTACTTTGACCTTCAGATTAAACTTTAGTGTTCTGAGTGTGCTTGGGCTATGAGGTGTGATTATAGAAACAGCAATTGGTAGTCTAAGTAAGTTTATTGAGGTGCTCGCCTATTTATATCTTTAGCACAAGAAAAGTTATACATTTTGGGGTATTTATAAAATAAGTACAGCGTACGGGCTCGCGACATATTTCTGTGCGCGGTGTATGTAAAAACATCGCTGCGCCGCCGCCGCCGCCGCGCGGAGTCCTAACTCGCCGTTCAGTCGAGCGCGGCCTCCTCGGAGTGTCGCATGTTGCTGTCCTCATCGTGCCGGCGCGGGCGCCGCCGTGCGTTGTGTATGCGAACGATGTTTTGTATGTGCTGCTACATTATTCCCCCGCTAACGAAAGCGTACAGAGGGTTTCGATATCCTGCCTGATCTTGTGGTATAGGCAGACTGACTACTTAAAGATTCATCGGTTTCCATGTTTATTCGGAATGCAGGCTTCAGTCTGTCGATAGATATATTGGCCGTTCTGTGACGTAACTGTATTGTGAAGTATTTATCTTGCCGATGAATAACTTCGTACGGGCCGTCGTATGTTGAAGTCAGAGGCTTGTTATATGCATCATTGCGTAGGTATACATGGGAACATTTGTTTAAATCTTCGTGTATGAACGTCGCCTTCGATTGGTTAGACATTCTTTGCGCTTGTGCTTTCTTCAATGACTTGTTTAGCTTGTCCATTAGATGGGAAGGTGTATCTCGGTACCTCGTTGACTCGTCGTAGAATTCCCCAGGTAGTCGTAGGTTCTGACCGTACAATAGCTCAGCTGTACTGGCACCTATGTCTTCTTTAATTGACGAGCGCAACCCTAATAAGACTGTGGGCAGTTCGTGAGACCATGTAGATGAGTTAAGTCTCGCTGTGAGCGCGGTCTTCAGTGTACGGTGCCAGCGTTCTATCAACCCGTTGGCCTGCGGATGGTAAGCAGTAGTGCGGGTACGACGAATGCCCATGCGGTGCATTAACTTCTGGAATACATCCGATTCGAACTGCCTGCCTTGGTCGGTGGTTATCGTAACGGGACAACCAAATCTTGATATCCAACACTGATAGAAAGCATTGGCAACCCTCTCTGCGGTTATGTCCTCTAGTGGGCAGGCTTCAGGCCATTTGGTGGCTCGATCAATCATGGTCAGTAGGTATCGACACCCGTCTGACGTTGGTAACGGACCGACAATGTCGATGTGAACATGTGCCAGTCGGTCGACTTGTTTGAAACTCGCCACAGGTGACTTAATGTGTTGTTGCACTTTCGCTCGTTGGCATGGGTCGCAGGTTCGAGTCCATTCGTTTATGTCTCTGTTCATTGACGACCAAAAGTAGCGTGCGGTGATTGATTTTCTTGTAGCTCTTATTCCTGGGTGGCTAAGGTCGTGTATCGTGTGAAATACATCCTTTCTAAACTCAGGTGGTAAGTATGGTCGCGCTGTTTTTGTTGATAACTCACAGGTAATTTTTATGTTTGAATGTGGCATAGTAATTTTCATAAAACTGTATTTGCCTGTGTTCATTAATCTTTTCAATTCTTCGTCTTCGTTTTGTTTTTTCTCTAGTTTTTCATAGTCGATTGGATTTGGGCAGGTTATAGTTTCCACCCGAGACAGCGCGTCGGCGACTTGGTTTTCTTTCCCAGCTATATGTTGAATATTAGACGTAAACTGTCCGATATATTCTAAATATCTTGTTCGTCTCGGTGTTTCGGCGTTACTGTGGGACGATAACGCTTGAGTCAACGGTCTGTGATCGGTGTATATGATTAATTCACGTCCTTCAAATACACGTCGAAAGTGTCGTATAGCCATATATATAGCAAGCAGCTCTCTGTCGTATGTGCTGTATTTCTGTTGAGCGTCACTGAACTTCTTGGAGAAGAATCCTAGTGGCTTCCATCGGTCATTAATCTTCTGTTGTATTACACCGCCGGCGCAGGTATTCGAGGCGTCGGTCATAAGGGCGAAAGGTTCACTCGGAGAAGGGTAGGAGAGTAGTACTGCCTTCTCTATGTCTTGTTTACATTTTTCAAAAGCTTGTACTGCAGTTGTTGTCCACTGTATTTTGGTTTTGTCGTTCTTCTTAGCGTTGTGAAAGTATGAATTTAATATTCTTTGATGTTCAGCCGCGTTGGGTATATTTGAACGGTAGAAGTTTAACATTCCGACGAAACGACGTAAGTCTTGTACTGTCTTAGGCAGTGGATATTTTGTTATGGCTTCAGTCTTCTCTGCTGTTGGTACTATTCCTTCTGAGCTAATTGTATAGCCTAGAAAGTCTAATTTTGATTGTCCGAAGGTACATTTAGCGACGTTGATCTGAAGTCCATTTTCAATGCTGCTACCTCCTTAGTCAGCGTGTCGATCATGCTGATGATTTTGGAGTCGATAGTACTTGCAGTTGAAGTATGTGAAGTCGATGGCTGGTTGAGACAGCAACACACTGAATTAACCTCATTCATTTGTTCGGACATTTTGTCTGCCATGGCTGCCAACGCATCTAGCTTGGTTTCGTCACTAACTGCAAGTACGGCTCGGGTTGATGATGGTAGATGTCCTAACCACAGCATGCGTAGGGTAGTGTCTGGCATTTTGCTTCGCGCTAGGTCTCGCATTCTACGTAGTAACTGCGATGGGCGTTGATCACCGAGGTCCATTTCGTTGAGTAATTTTTGTAGCTGTTTTCCCTCCGATTCTTCATAAACTGACACCAGTCTTGTCTTCACCTCTTCGTATCTCCCAGGGCCCGGGGTGGACATGATGATGTCGCTGATTTGCTCCACCTCCGTCTTGGCTAGTTGTGCCACAACAAGGCCGAATTTTCCTTCTTCGCTAAGTTTCTGATTTGCTATCATCGTCTCAAATTGGGCGAACCAAAGACGAGGTTGGTCACGCCAGAATTGTGGAATTCGCGCTTTAACGCTGATCGCTTCAATCTGCTCTTCTGAATTCGGCATTTTCTTGAACTGACGCGGGGTCACCAATTTAGTGTTCTGAGTGTGCTTGGGCTATGAGGTGTGATTATAGAAACAGCAATTGGTAGTCTAAGTAAGTTTATTGAGGTGCTCGCCTATTTATATCTTTAGCACAAGAAAAGTTATACATTTTGGGGTATTTATAAAATAAGTACAGCGTACGGGCTCGCGACATATTTCTGTGCGCGGTGTATGTAAAAACATCGCTGCGCCGCCGCCGCCGCCGCGCGGAGTCCTAACTCGCCGTTCAGTCGAGCGCGGCCTCCTCGGAGTGTCGCATGTTGCTGTCCTCATCTTGCCGGCGCGGGCGCCGCCGTGCGTTGTGTATGCGAACGATGTTTTGTATGTGCTGCTACAAAACTATAACTATGACGGCATATACTATTCACGTTCTTGTGAATTGTGGCATCATGTTAAGAGATTCAAAAAGGATATTGGTAGATAGGCTTTCTGAGTCTCAGGCTGCCAGCATAGTTATCCAACAATTTTAGTCGAATAGCTATAGACAAAAGTATTGGACCTAGGAATGTCTTTCTTTTATAACTAGTCTTCAAGAATCTTAAAAGTTTCAAACAATTTCAATAGACTAGGTGTAAAGTTAAGGCATTCAACTCTCTCCTCGATAAAATACTTACTACTTTGTATAATGGGCAACCTAGGAATCTTTGACACAAAGAAAAGTTGAACAAGTTTCGAAGTTGAATGAATTCAAAGCTTATGAACGTTTGAACGATTAATTCACATACATTTTAAAAGTCGAACTAGGTTTTAAAATATGTTTTTTTTCAAGTGTATACTGGTTTTATTTATAGCTCATCAGGTCGAGTGTCGAAGTGAGACTCAGGTGCGATCGTATATGTCAACCTTGTTAGCAGGCAGACGCATTTTAATTTTATTTTCTCCTGCGAGGAGAGTCGCTTCCTATCAGTTTCAATTACAGAGAAAATAGCGCAAAATATCAAGCGATATAGTCTGTGTAGGACTGTACTTGATTCTCGAGCACGTTTCATCCACATTTTATTTTATCAGAGAAGGAATCTTTTACGTTTTAATTTATGTTTGAACGTTGTAATTTGAACTTAGTTATAGTTAACTTTATTGAATGGTAGCTCGAATATACGATGTATTTTGTTTCAGAAATACTCAATATGAGAACTTCCACGTGGAACAGAAGGGCTATGACCAGATGTACGATGGCGAAGACTTGGAAACACCACCATCACCTGATCGACCCCCACCTCGAGCCATAGGTATGATATAAAAGTCATCGAAAAGGCTCAAATTTATCTTAGAGACTATCACATTAGTAATAATGTTGGTGATCGTAAAACACCTCGAGTATAGTAATATTACGAGTATCTTTTACCTATGGATGATAATAAAGTTGAGCCTAGTCGAAGTAAATTCTTAACAATTCTTCTTTTTCGACTAGATAAGTACGTGCGCGCAGAATGTCCATGCCTAAGCGCTCGTTACACTGTGGCGTTTCTGGCATGCGTCGGTTTCAGCATCATGTTTGGCATGCGTTGTAACATGAGCATGGCTAAGTTAAAGATGACCGAGGACCCAGGAGTAAGTATTTTCTAAAACTGTTGACTTATAAAATATTTAAGGTTCCGTAGTCATCATGCCATGACTTTCTGTCTGTTTGTGGATTAGCTTGGAGACTCTTAGTATTAGAAAACTATAATTACCATACATATAATATTATGTATTATACATTAGTTGCGACGGGAAAGTGGTAGAATAAGTCTTTAAAAAGAAAATTAATCTAAATTTTCTATCTCTCTTACACGGAATTTCTTTTTCTCAACCCTGCTGTTGTTATGTTGGAAATTATGAGCATATTATTAGCGAACATACCCACAAGTCTCAATTATATTTATAATACAGAATTCGACTGAAGACACACCTTTCAATTGGACTTTGAGTGTGGAGTCATCTATAGATTCATCTTACTTCGCTGGCTACCTCATCACTCAAGTTCCTGGCGGTTACCTCGCGTCCATGTACCCGGCCAACAGGATCTTCGGCGCAGCCATCGTAACATCTGCTATATTTAACATGGCTATACCTGGAGCTATGTCTATTGGACCTGCTGCTGTTGTCATCTTGAAAATTGCACAAGGATTTGTCGAGGTAAGCTTGGCTGGAAAAAATCGTTCAACTACACAATCAAATTCTGCTACTGATGACATGAAAATAGCTAAAATTGATGTTCCTATATTATATGAGAGAATATTATTGATGTACGAAACTTGAATTATTAAATAGGGAGGAGAATAACAACTGATGTGTCACACTGTTAAAATTTAGGACATTTCACATTCAGTACGTGAGCTCGCATGATCAAACTTATTACCAATACTTCAAATTTTGAAGCGGAGATCGTGTCAAATGCTCGCCCCGTCACGTTTGGATTTCACTCCCCTTATTTTGTGCTTTTGTGAAAGTAAATGCATGTTATTACGACATTACCCTTTTCATCTCTGTCACTAATTATTTTTATGTTGACTGATATGCTATGGATACTGTTATTTAAAAACTTGGTAACAGTGATTTTAATGTATTTTCGGTGAAAATCAGTGTCAATAAAATTGTCTGGGTTCTATACTTGTTTAAATCAAATTCTCACCTATATTTTTAACAAAGTAGTAAATAAAATTCAATCTCGTCTTTACATTTTCCTGCGCACCTGTACAAAGTAAATGTATTTAAACTTGTTCAAGTTGAACTGTATTTCAAATTACTTTGATTTTAATACGGCATCTACTTCGGATTCAAAGGACTGATTTTCAACGATTGCATAGAAAACGATCGGTATCTATCGTGAATCGCACTTGAGAATAGTCGACATCGCTTACTAAAGTATAAAGCCTCTTCAGGATTACCGGGCCCTTCGTCGTCATGGCAACGTATTTACTCGTCTCCGCATATCCCGGCTTAGTTGATTCTTCAATGCCTCTGCTATCCTATTAAATCTTTAAGATTGGGACCATTGTTATCTATAGGAATTATATTTATGTAACATTTCTATCCCATTTCGTTCGATTTATATTATTGAAAATGTTCATCTTACTGATATTAAATAAGAAAAGATTAATATTTGACCAATTTTTCAAGTAATTTTTTTTCTATTATAGGGTGTTACTTATCCATCTTGCCACGGTATTTGGCGAATGTGGGCCCCACCTATGGAGCGTTCGCGTCTGGCTACCCTGGCATTCTGTGGCACATATGCCGGTATCGTAATTGGCATGCCATTGTCCGGGTTACTCACAGACTATATCAGCTGGCAGGCGCCATTCTACTTTTATGGCATATTCGGAGTCATTTGGTAAATATAATTTTGGCAGTTTACTTTTCTAATGATATTTATAAAAACATAACATTATTTTTAATTGTATTTTTGTTTAGGTATACGATGTGGCTTTGGTTGGTATTTGAAAGGCCTAGCAAACACCCTACCATTAAGTCGAAAGAGTTAACCTACATCGAACAATCACTTGGTACTGCAACACAAGCTGCTATGCCAGGCTTCTGGGCAACTCCTTGGAAAGCCTTTGCCACTTCACCACCAGTAAGTTTTCTCTCTAATTTTTCTAATTACGGTTCAGTAAACAGTACTATTTGGATGCTCAAAATGTTATATTTTCTGGCTTATTCATAATTTGTTTGACTATTTTAGGTGTACGCCATTATTGTAGCGAACTTCTGCAGAACATGGAACTTTTGTCTTCTAGTAATTTTCCAATCGTCCTATTTTAAGACAAGATTCAACATGCAGATCACAGAGGTATTTAAGTGACTATAATACAGTCCCAAAGTTGACATAATTAAGTGATTTTCCTTATCGTTATTCGTCTTTTCAGTCTGGGTTTGTTGGCGCCATTCCACATTTAATAATGACGTCACTGGTACCTATTGGCGGTATGATGGCTGACTACTTACGTAAAAATAACATCATGACAACTACCAACGTGAGGAAACTCTTTAATTGCGGCGGTTTCGGACTTGAGGCATTTTTCTTCATACTCGTTGCTTATGCCAACAATAAGGTATATATTTGAACAATAATAAGCGCGTCATAAACGTTACACTTATGTATTATATACAAATAAAAACGGCTTAATTTTTTATAAGTTGCTAATATTTATACAATACGTAAACGCTGCTGTGTCAACAGTTTAAAATGGCATTTTAATGTGAGCAGAATATGATATTAAAAAGTTTGTTATTTAAATATCCATTGTTATAAAATTAAATATGGTAACTTAAAATGAGCTTCCGATTGACCTATTTCTAAATAATAAGCTGATCATGTTGTTTGTCAGTATGTGGCGACTATTGAACTGACATTGGGAGTAGCATTCAGTGGTTTCGCCATCTCAGGATACAACGTTAATCATCTGGATATTGCGCCTCGCTACGCGTCCATACTTATGGGTCTGTCGAACGGCATCGGCACGATTGCAGGCTTTGTTGTACCTATCGTAATTGACAACATGACGGAAGGGAAGGTAAGATTATAAATTCGTTTTGATATATTTACGCATCTCTGGAAAAATACTCGTACCCAAGTTTGCAATGAAAAACACTTTGTACCATAATTTCATATCTACGATTTTATTATGACTCCCTTTGCAATAGAATTTGGCATCGCTTTCCTCGAAGTGAACTAGCGAAACAAAAAGGACATTGGTCCGTAGCTAATTTAAAAAAGGAAATCGAGCTCGGCGCGAGTCGCACGCTGAATATGGAATGAGCATCATTGTGGGTGCGCGACGATGCGTTACATGCGGCCGTACTTCGGCTGAGCACTTTATTATCGCCCGCCGCTCAACATCTCGCACGAATGACTCTCTCATTGTGTTCAGCCTAAATATTCAAATGCTGCTCACAAATATTGTTAACTTAAAGTTTCAGCATCAGTTTCCAGTTTATATTTTGTTGATTGACTGTTTTTACCCGACTGTCAGGACGGGTATTGTTTTTCGCGCGTATCTTGTATGTTTGTAAATTTCTTTATTCCCACGAATCTGCCAAACGGCTAGATGGGTTTTAACAATTAGGGTATCGTTAGATTTGTCTAGAAAACCCAAGTGTCCTTAGATAGGTTTTAAGAATAAAAAAACCGGCCAAGAGCGTGTCGGGCCACGCTCAGTGTAGGGTTCCGTAGTTTCCCGTCCGTTAGACGTGCCAGAAGTTTTCGATGGTAATTTTGAATTGCGAGAACCTATTTTAATAATTATTTTTTTGTTTGAAAAAAGATACGTTCAGGATAATAAAATATTATGTAAACGAAGTTAAAAAAAAAATACGGGCAAATGAAACTTGACCTCTGGATTGTATAGGCGCTCATACGATTCAGGGACCAAATTATATTGGTTAACTGCAGTTTCCATCTGTTGTTTCCATCCAAGTTCAAAATAATTTTCCTAGAAAGTCCTTATAAAGTTCTACTTTTCAGATTTTTTTCGTATTTTCTAAACTTATGGTTCAAAAGTTAGAGGGGGGGGGACGCTTTGTTTTTTACTTTTGGAGCGATTATTTCCGAAATTATTGACATTATCAAAAAATGATTTTAGTAAACCCCTATTCATTTTTAAATACCTTTCCAACAATATATCACACATTAGGGTTAAAATTAAAAAAAAAAACACTTCCCACTTTACATATAGGGGGGCTACCCTAATAAAACATTTTTTTCCAATTTTTATTTTAGCACTTTGTCGGCGTGATTGATACACATATTGGTCCCAAATTTCAGCTTTCTAGTGCTAACGGTCACAGAGATTAAGCGAGGACGGACAGACAGACAGACAGACAGACAGACATGGCGAAACTATAAGGGTTCCTAGTTGACTACGGAACCCTAAAAAGACTTAAACGGCGGGCTTTTGACGCCAAATTGTAAGAAGTTCAATTTTTTTTTTAACCAAGTCTATCGAGTTGGGTATCAAAATAAAGGGAAACAAATGGAGATTACAAATATATACATATTTATGTTATGTATTTAAATTTAATCAGGTATAATAATATTACAATATTTTTTCGGTCTTTTTAATGCGTTGCTCTCTGTTGATTTTTTGTAGTCGGGTTATTAAATTTTTTTAATTATATTTACTTGTTTAATACTTTTTGTTCGATCGTCAAAGGAGATTTCTCTTAAAGCAGATAAAATAAGATACTTAGGGAATTTATTTTTCATTCCTTTATTGAATAATCTGGGCGAATCACGAGTGTTGTTCCAAATGGTTAATTTGTAAATAAATTGTAATCAATTTTATTTATCCTTTACTTTACTTCGATTGTATGTTCAAACAGAACGAGATGCAGAAGGCGATCACTGAGTGGCGCGCGGTTTTCCTGATGGGTGCTACGGTACACTTTGTCGGTATCACTATATATGCGATTTTCGCTTCTGGTGAACTGCAGCCCTGGGCTGAGACTGCCGTAGAAGAACCCTCTATGAAATCTTTAGATCAAGAAACCACCTTTGTAAGTAACCAAGAAAGATAGAAATAATGAAGTTTGCTGACTCTAAAAAAATGTTTTTAGTATTAATGTATAAAATATCACGAGTATTTATTTATTTTTTTAATATTTTCTGGTATTTAAATACCTACAATAGTACAATATTTTGTACATTATTTATCTACAAAACATCCAACAAATGTTCTATAACGATAGCTTTTGTATTTTCTAAGACTGAGACTCCGGGAGCTCCTCTCCGAGGATCAGAACAGGCTGGCTATGGTGCCATAGCGCCCCCGCGGCCATCAGCGCCGCCGATGGCATCTCAAGCGCATGTACCCAACAATCCGTTCGTGTCAGGTGCTCTGTACCAAGCCGAGCCGGTGCAGCCGCCCGCGCACCAGTACAACGACGTCCCATCCGACTACCCACCACAAGACTACTACCAACAACAGTAGATACTATATATAGTACTAAGACACCGTTACGTACATTGTGAACAGTATCATCGTTTACAAGCTACTATATTTCCAATTATCGGCTCTTTTCGATGGTGTTTCTACGCTACGTGTCTTCATAGGTAATGTACTTTAAGGAGATACTAACATCAGTTCCCCGGGAGGTTCGTCGTCTAATATTTTTATAGGAAAATTAATATTATATGTAATGAAGTATCATTGTTCTCATCATCGTTAGCTTGTACTTGTATGTAAAATCGTTTAGCGTTTAGGCGAAATTTCTTTATTAAAATAATTGGTCTCCGCTGTTTTTTGTTGAGTTTAATGTGGAGATATTGTGGTGTTACTCTTGCTTCCACACGCCTTGTGCTCTTTATTGTTAATTGTATTTATATAAGTTCGATCATACCATCCAGTATTATATTGAGTACCTGTTTCATTTACTGTTATACCTGTACAGGTGTATATAAATTATATTGGCATATCACAGTAGAAATACCTTGTTTTGTCTTTGGATGAGTGTAGCTTAATCTTATCATACTTATTATCACTAAATTTATGGTTACCGTACAATTTCTCGTCCTTGTTACTAAGTTTCATAAAGTTGTTGTAAAATGTTTATAAATATTTATGAAATAATTGATTGTTCAAATTTAGAATTGTATTTAATTGAACGCATAAATGTATATGTATCATAGGAGTAGATATTAAATTAAACTGTTATAATAAAGGGAATAATGTTATCATTCTTGTTAATTTTTATTTTTATAATAGAGAACTTAATTAATATTATTAACAATTACACACTAATATTGGCATTATTTAATAATTATAAATTTAAGTTTTAGTAACTAGAGGTACAATTTCAATTTATAATTTAGTTTTGTGTTGTTCATTCAAAACACACGTTTCCCTTCTAATGGCTTATACGCTTATTATTAGTTTTAATTACATTAATGTCTAATTAAATATAAATTATTAAAACTTTAATAAATAAAAATGATTTTGTGATAATTTGAATGTAAAATTATTGTAAGAATGTACTACGCTTACTGACGTTAAATTAAAACGTAATAAAATAAATAATAAAAAAAAAACAATTAGCAATTTCTTAATTTGTGATTTTAGGAAATAATTTTCTTGTAAAAATATCAAGCTTAGTCATTTGTTTTAGCTAAATACGTATATAGGAGTTCCTAAAACGTAACGATAACTTATGACTATGCTCTAGCCACTTTGGTGAAAAGATTCACTTACTTAAGACCTGGACACACCGGATGCTTAAGGTCTATACGTACAGTCAGCATCAAAAGTAGCCGAACATATCCATAATTTCAAAACGCATGTGTACATAAGTTACTTAACAAGACTAGTGCCAGAATTTGATTTAAGATGATAATTGAATTCTAGCACTAGTCTTGTTGCTATGGTTTGCAAGCGTTTTGAAGCTATGGATATCTTCAGCTAACTTTGATGCTGACTGTACCACTGAGGAAACTGGAACTACGCTTACGTCTACGTTACGCAAGCGGTGTGTCATGTTTCATACAATTCCATATATTACAACTCAGTGGTACGTGCACATCTACACTGACGTCTACGTTTACGCATTCGATGTTTTTGTAGTGTGTGTTAAAATGGTAACAACTAGAGTGCCATAGTAGCTACATACTGAGCTGTTTTTTTTTACTAAACTATCATAGGTTATATAAGCCTTTCTTCTGGGTTATAGTTATGTTTTGGGATACCCTGTGTATATATAATTCAGCTTTAGTTTGTAAGCATCCACATAATCTTAATGTGATAAACACTAGTAGTATAAAAAGTGCGTCTGCGCATTTAGATAATCTTAATAACACTTAATCAATGCACCGTAGTAATTACATGCACCGTTTTCTACTTAGTGCTATAATAATAGATTAATTTGTTTTCAATTAACTTTAAGCTTTTGTAAATAATTATTCTTCGACAAAACTGTTAAAATACGTCATTTGAAGTTGTCTCGTATAGTTTTTTAAAAGAAGTCGTGAAAAATATACAGAATTTGTTGTTATTGAAATTTTGAAGTTGTTTTTTAAGTGTAAAAAATATTTTGGCGTATAAAGATCAGCATTATGGACGATAAATTAATTAATACCGCAGCGATGCTAGTCTTCAAATACAAATAGAAAGTTTTCGTTTTTTCTTGAGATCAAAATCACCAAGTCCCAATTCTTCATTCAACACCAGGAAGTAGTATATTTTAAAGCCATCATATACCTACACTTCATAACTGAATGCACGCCATCAACATACTAGACAACCTCAAATGTATATATTTCTTCGTAATTAGTACGAAGTTTAACAGTGAGTATTATAACTCTGAGCGACAATAATTAGAATTAAGTGCAAGAATCTGAAGTATTACTGTACAGTTCCAATACTTATTAATATAAAATAACTTAAGTGTAATTGTAGGTTAATATAAGCTCTCACATTGATCACTTAATCTGCACATTGCACATGCACTTATTTTAGTTTATTTTAAATCGATATAAATAATTATGGATCTTGTTCCGCAGTGCATGTCATAGGTGAAACTAAAAGAGCCGATTACTTGGCTCTACAATATCAGGGTATAACACATAAACATTATTTCAGCAGTTTCATCTTTGTGCCCTTTATCATAAAGTCAATAATTGCAAATTGCAAATTCATCTTAAACCTTTTTCTTACTCACAGGTTTCTATTTTGGCAGTTATTACAACAGTATGCAAGTGACCTGCATTGTGTACAAGATCCTTTCAGCTCAATCTATTTGTGATTGACAATAATTTATAATAATTGATTAAATATACATTTTCTTATTGATAAGTTTTGGAATTATCTTTTTGTGATTGACAATACGAACAGACATGTTTGAGACCAATCGTTCACTTGTTAAATCTGCACTAATTGAAGTAAGAATGTGAGATATATTGAATATGTATTCGATATATTTTGCGTGAGGCTTTTGAAATTACCATATTTATGGCACTTTTAAGCTTCTATTAGAAGGTTGAAGGTACATAAGCACTAGCCGTAATGATAAGTGATAATAACACAAAAGACTTCCTTTAACATGAAAAAATTTAGGCCAAGTTTCACCACTGAAAGATAAATAAGTATCCTGTAAACTATCGGAAACATAAGTGACAGATTTTGAAAAATACGCCAAAATTCTGTCAGTTTACTTTTAGATAGGCTATCTAACACTTATTTTGCAGTGGTCAAACACATAACAACCATAAAAAATCTTGAACATTGCGGTTAAATGGTTTTAATCGGATGCAAATTTCTTAATCTAAATATTAGATTGTCTAATATTATACAGTCAGCTATGAGTACTAGACTGGGGCGAGCGGAATTACTGTTTCCAAGTCGTCAATGTGAATGTTTGTGACCGGTTAACATGGCTTTCAGAAAAAATACCTCTTGAAGCAGTGGGGAACTCTCTAAACTTAAACAAAATCCTGTAAAAAACGACTCACTTTAATAATATAGGATAACATTGTGAAATGTACAACGGAATACTATTGCTCACGAAATCTCCGAAGTAATAAAGTCTACAAATCTCTTACTTATAGGATGTAAGGATTGGCTATGAAAGGCTTTTACGAAAAAAACCCTTCCATCAAATGACAAAGCGTGTCCTTTCAGTGCTCATTTTTCTGTAGCATCAATTGGTGTGAATTATAACAATTTGTAAATAAAAACAAAAGTTAAAATTTATGCATATTTAGAGCACATTGATTTTAAATATACAGAAAAGTAATTTGTTATTTGAATTATTTTAAAAAGATCCAAGTGCAAGCAAAACTTTTTGTTAACTTAATAATGTGCAATGGTGGTATTTTCTGACGTAATTAAACATACATATATATTATTCCACGCATAATTAAATCTGCATTATACCCCATGTAAAATAAACCCGTTGATAGTTTAAGATTTAATACAAAAATGTAAACATAAAAATAACATTGTAAATTTAATATTACTAGTGCATAACCCACGTTATAATATTAGTACTTATAAATATAGTTACTGTTGGACAATAAGCTAGTGTAAGTGTTTTTGGACATGGGTGAGAATTATCATCTCAAATTCGATTTATATCTCATAAACTCATACATGTAAAATATAGGTATGCTTTTTCCATAGCGAACATTTTTTTGTGAATAACACTAGAAAATGAGTTTAAATTATCTATATGGCTGCGTTTTATGCATAACGAAATCTCAGAATAGGTACCATCCCATTGCATTAGCACGAAAGTGTACTAAACTGAATCAACTCAATTATTTATAATATTTGGTTTGTGTGGCCAATTAAACGTTTTAGAATAATACAAATTCATAAATGTTTTTGGCTAATACATTTATTGCAACCAAAAAACAAGCTTGGTATTTATAGATATAGAGTGCAAAATGGACTAGAAGCATAAATCCCAGTTGCGATATCACCCGAAAAAAGGATATTTATAAAATCAAATAGCAGTGGGTACAGATGAGAACGAAAAGTATGTCAAAATTTTTCGGGTGATACTGGAAGGCTATTAACCCTGCAAAATATTCAAACTCTTTTAAAACGAACACATTAATGATTAACATACATCTAAGCCATTATTTTCTATATACATATCCTTAAGTTCGAATATTTCTAACAGTGACATTATAGTCTTAATAATATAGTGTAAAACGAAGTCGTTGTTTTAAAGGATCTCTACGCCGTCAATTCTGCGATGTAAAAATACTTTGACTAACTTTGAAAGGTTACTTGAGTGTGTAGTGATATATATTTATAAATAAAAATTTTAATGTTATTTTAGCGATAAATCGGTTGGAGTAGCTATTTATTAGAGGGAAAAAATAATATCTCGAAGAATACATTTTCGAAGGAGTTGAATATTTCAGTATGCAATTAATGTACTGTTATTTGTCTTGAATAATTAAATTATTATGAAATATATCAAAAACGTAACAACACATATCTTTGGAAGCTACATAAATACTACATAGCATAATATATTAACATTAATATTGGTATTTATAAATACAAAAAACGCTTTGTCGATCCGATGAATATTTAATTTCATAATAATATTGGCCGGGGAAAGTGCAAGTTAAATGGATTCTTGAAGGGTCCGAATGTATTATAATGAATATATATTAGGTTTTAGTTGTAATGATAATTTTCACAATGTCCAAGGCTATGGTGGAAAGGGTACGGATCCCCCAACGCACTTGTTGCTGAGCACTTATAAACGTATAAATGAATGGTGTAATTAGGTATGAAGTAATCGAGTCAGGTAAATACCTATTTAATTTAGTGTGAGATAATATGTAATTCTGGTTAATTTCACTTGTAAAATTTATTTTTGCAAATCATTTTCTATGTATTTTCTTAAACTCTACACACAATGACGGATTTTATTGATTTGATACTTCTAATCCTGTTTACTTACATTAAAAATTTAGAAAAATTGCTCACAGTAGAAAAATAAACTTGAAAGATCATAATTTATTACATACCAAGTTAGTTATGATAATGTTAGATTAAGAATAATGATATTTAGTATAAGACTAGTGATAGGACAATAAAAGGGGTGACCTCACTCTGTAAGGCTGTGGTGACAATAAAGCTTATTCAAGCGACCGCTAGCTGTAAATATAATGACAATACGTGTTGATAATAAGTAAGTTTAGGGTCTAATAAATATTAAGTGAGCAAATTATAATAACTAAAAATTTATAGGCATTACTTATTGGTATTTCTCGCGTATAAAATTTAATTTGAGATAGGTATTTTGTTTTTATTATTGTAAAACGCATACTGTATTTTTTTACATTGTTTTATATTGTTAATTAAAAAATAACCTATGCATTTTGGAGTAATAGTAATGTAACTAATTAAGTTTCTAAATATATTGTTGCTATATTTTTTCATTAATTATTATTGCATATCTACGTTTTTAAAGCAATAAAATTATGTAATTATAAATTATATTTTGAGGTTTCGAAAACATTGTTTTCATAATTCAGTGTGTGCAAAATTCTAGTTTAATTTAGCAGTAGGTCTATTATTATAGTCAGATTCGATTTTAATTATATTAATTAAGTATAATATTAGATGTACTTGCAGCAAAAGTTCCGATTGACCATAAAACGCGTCAATTTGGCGTCCAAGTTGAGCAGTCTATGCGGTCGAACAAATTTGCCAGCTTAACGGAAATTTTGCTGATTGTAAATAAACTAGTATAATATGTATAGTCTTAGGTAAGGTATTACTTGCACGGATGCACTGATTTGTCAATTACTGATTAGACTCATGTTTAAGGATTTGCTTTCAAAGTCCTAATATTATTGAGGCTGTAAATAATCTGTGTCGCTTATTTTAAGTTACAAATAGAGTTAAATATTCTTTTATTAATCTTATTAGTGGTTGCAGAAATAGAAGGCAAAAGTTAATTAAACAAAACTTACAAAGACATCTGAAGTAGCTATTGTAGTAGTAAACTACAATTACAAGATATGAGCAATCTTTGTTTTTACATCATCGTTCAAATTTAGATACGTTGGGTCTAACGTTATGAAAGAAATAACAAATTTAACAAAATTTTACCAATGAACTTTGTTAAATTATAATAATTAAAAAACGGGTCTAGGTCACGTATTATATTATAAGGAATAGTAAATACCTTATTTATTTGCCCGACGTTTCGATCGAATTGCACCAATCGTGATCACGGGCTGACTGAGGTGGCTGGTGTGCGTTGTCCTCGATGCACGCGGGTTTCTGCGACTACCCTCACTTTTGTCAATATTTTTATCAGAACTGTCGGTATTTCGACACACTACACTAATGAAGTCTTTACACTGGTCTATTTTGTCACATCGTGACCTAGACCCGTTTAATAAAAATTTAATATGCGTACAAGTCGAGAAAGTTTAAAAGTTTTTAATGAACTTTGTACCCACGATTACAAAATCGTATGTCCCTAAGAGATCTATAAGTCGATATAATTATTACACAGTAGCATATTGCAATTAAATTATCGCTATATTTATATCTCTTATAATTTTGACTTATTTCCAATTATCATACTAGAGACAAACGATCTGTCAACTATACCTAATCGCGGTAATTTTGGAAGACACTGTTATATTGTTCTATGTAAATACATTTTCTAAACAATTTTAAGTTGGCTATTATAGCGTAGTTACTCAGTAGAAACGTGCGAATATTATATTAAAATATTAGTATAATAATATTATATATAAATATAACAAAATAAAATACGTATTAACTCAAGAGAACAGCTTCGTCACAAGTAAGAATTCAGTTCCAATCTGGCCTACAGTTTGTTTAGTATGTAAATAATAATCTAATATAAAAGTTCAATGAATTTATGCAAGTACCTACCGTTCAAATTAGTGAAACGTAATAGAAAAATATTTTCACAATAATGCACTAATATATTACCTATTACAGTATAACAGGCACTGTAATTTTACGATGATTGCTTTTCTAGTTGAGTAGGCTTATAATGGAAATATATTTTTTTGTTTCCTCTCATAAAATAATTCAATTAATTTTGTCCAATATTCATAATTTTATAAGCCATGATGTTTCTTTTGTTATGTAGATGGACTTCATTTAAAAATTTACAGTAGACTGCATATATTATTATTTTATAAGTAAATTATTATACTATTTATTACTATAGATATCGTCATGTAAAATATAATAATGGTTAAATATAATTGTATAAACCTTATAAGCACTGTAAATAAATTGCATACGATAAGTAATCTGTAAGATACATTTAGGGCAAAACTTTTCAGAAAGTACCTATTACGTAGACGGCTTACCTATATAAATACATTATTGACTAATATGACCCTTATCATTTTATGTACCTAATTATTTATTGAAATATTAAAAACCTAAGTTTACTATACATGAGTCAGTCAAGTCTTTTTACCCGACTGCCAAAAAAGAGCGTAATGTTGTTTCAATTTTAATCAGGTAAATAGTTACCCAGAGATGTCATAGTTATAGTACTTCTGAAGAGTTTTGATTAATTTGTTATTTAGGTAATATCATTGTAAAACTTATGTTGAAAGTATAAGTTTAATGTAGAACAGATACGTCAAATATAATAATATATATTATGTTGTTTGACTAATGTAGGAGGGGGGCTAGACAAGTGACATTCTATTCGATCCATCTATTCTAACGAGATGTCAAAATAGTACATTGATCACGTGACATGTCAATAGCTTATGTCATGGAAGTATTCAAAAGTATTGAAGTGACATTTAATTATTTCGAATAAAATCAGTGAATTTACAACTTGTCTAGGGGGGCTATAATTCTGTTCTGTTCTGTAATATAAATGCAATCTGTTATATAAATGCAAATTTAATTTAATTTTAAGCTTAAATTAATTTCATATACTTAATAAACAAGAACTGAAGGGAAATGTGTTGTTTTAAGAACTATTATTTCATGCGGTCAAGTTTTTAAGGTTTTAGGTTTAGATTTCTATTTATTAGGTTGACTTATAACTTTAAAAGTGAAGTTAAATATGTAGGTAATAAATATTTATTATTATTGTCTATAACAAAAACTGTTTTCATATTACTTACTAAAACTTATCTTATACACTATTGGTATTGTTCAAAACTATTTCGTAAGAAATTCTCATAATTTCTTCTTTCTACTGACTTCGAAGAAAGAGTCGGTGCTCTGTTTGACTAACCAAAATATTGTGTTTTATTTATGTAGGTACGCAATGCAGGTTTTGCAAATCAAAATTTTAACGTCGCATTTATAATGACTTTTTCATAAATATTCTTGTTTGTGAAATTTTTGAAGTATGTACTTAGTCGTCAATATGAAGAATTCTGTAACTTATACCACCAGCTAAACAATATTATACCCATGTGTATAACTTGTGTGCAAATAAGGGCTTGTCTACATCATCAAGTAACGATGTCGTAACGTGGTGTCGTGACGTGCAAAGTCACGGCACGACACGAAACGACGCTTTGGAAACTGCGTGCGGCTGCGTTTGATTCTGATTTATTAATGTCACTTGCCGTGATACGTCCAGGAGTCTTAGATAACTTTCAGAAGATTTCAAGAGCAGATTGTTATCTGCTCTTGTATAATAGCGGTATCGTGGCGTACATTTTGCCGACACGGTAACGTTTTACACACGTCACGGCACGGCGCGCGGCGCAATGCCACGATATAGCGTTACGACGTCCGCGTCCGTCGTGAGTCGTGAAGTGGTTATGTGGACAAGCTCTAAATGCATTTGTTTTTTCAACAAATTTTTCAATGAAGGTACATAACTAGCTCTGCAAAACCTGCGTTATGTAAATGCTTACACCGAATATACTAAAGTAGGTAATGATCTCAATATTTGATCTCATTTTAATGTATCTGTTATTTATTGTTGTCTTGTTCCTCACGTGAGTTCGCTTAAACTTACTATTCATGTTGCTAACATATTGTGTCTACTTCCCTTTCAAAATGGTAACATTATCTTCCCTAATATATGTTTTATTAAATTTACATTGTTGTTTTAATTAACTAACTACATACCTTCTTTTTCATATTATAATGAAGAAAGATTTGTATTTTTGTATGTATGAACAAGTAAACTTAAAAACTATTGGACCGATTTCAAACATTCTTTTGCCGTTAGAAAGCTACATCATCAGTCATCACTGAGTAACATAGGCTGTATAACATCACGCTACGGCCAATAGGAGATGAGCAGTGGCCAAATAAAGAGTGATGGGATCATTGGGATTCGATACGTCATCACGTCACATCATCACGGAGCCTCGACAGGCTCCGTGCGACTTCTGTTAATTCTGGTTATGATAAAAGGCAAAAAAATAGACGTTTGTAAATTGTAGAACCCATTTTTATTCTTAATTAATTATAATATTATCACAATGTTTAAATTACATAATAAATTACTAATACTCATTTTGAGTAACTATACGACACATATCCACAAAGATTTACTGTCGGCAGCAGCTAAAGTGGATGACAAATCATACAATTTTTATTTTACATAGAATTACTCGCACATACAATTCTGTGCAGCCTAATATGGCAAAGTAAAAAGAACTACTTCATTAATGTGGGAAGGAGGAAGAAGAAACGAAAAATAATTAAACTAATTATTTGCATAATCAAACGTCAAACAGTACCTATCTTTCGAAATAAATATTACAGAAGGTGGCAGACTGCCTGATAATAAGTGGTAATTGCGGACTATAGATATCGATAATGCCATAATAGGTATACTTTTCTGCCACCTTAACCACAGTCAACCACACACCTTCAAGCACATTTGAGTCTTCGCAAATAGATGTACCTACTATTTGCGAAAAAATGTGCTCGTGTCTGCCGTAAGGTATGTTTGTATTGTTGTTTGAAGATGTGTGGTGGGCCTTATGTCGTCCATACGTTGGCCCAACATACGTTAATATTATCCACTGTGTAACCTCATTTCAATAAAAGGTTTACACAAATTGATAGTAGTTTAATTTGGTAAAAATATTTTAAGCATGTATGGTCAATATTGGCATGAGTTGGCCCAACCTCTGAAGGTAGCTCTAGACTTAAAGTGTTCCGTACCGTCGCTACGATACAGGGATTTCGACATAATTCGGTAGGTTTTGATTTCGGTATAAACATTTTTGGTACACTTACGGCCTGTTTCATCACTGACAGAAGTGCTAGATAGCCTATTTGAAACTTCGATGACAGATTTTCTTTAAAATCTTACAAAAAAGTTTTAGATAGTTTACAAGCCAGTTATCTATCAGTGGTGAAACAAGGCCTAAATTACGTGTAGGTATAGTATACTAAATCCTAAAACGCCATCTAACTACTTATGTAAAATTAATTTCCCTATATATCTAATTTTAAATGTTTATCAACTGTAAGGCGAAACGGATCGTAGACGTCTTGATTTCCCAGGAAATCCTCTCGCGTATGGTGGTTTAGCATTTGTAGTGACGTAGTACACACCTCTTGCGCTGAAAGAAAAACACAATATTTTAAATAAAAAAATTTGAATCTTGAATGTTTAAATTTTAAATCAATAAGACGGCTTTTACAATGATTTTCTCTCCCGTCGTTCTTTATTTGGCCACTGCTGAGTTCTTATTGGCAGTAGCGTGGTGTTATATAGCCTATTGATATTGTAGCTTTCTAACAGGTTAGCAAATTAGACGATTTAGTGTAAGTACTTACTTGTGTGTAACATGTTCACCCATCAGCACATATTCTGTATCTTTAGGTTCACACCATCCGATGAGATATGAGAGCAGGTTGGAGCAGGGGCCCGCCCAGAACCCTGTGCGACTGTTGATCGACTCTATGAAGTATGGCGTCACCTTCGTATGATCGCAGGATAGGGTTTCTGTGAACAATATGATAGGTATTTCATAAATCAGATCAATACTAGTATTTCTCTATTTCATCGATGTTAGGTACTAAAAATAATAAAATTTGAGATAGTTATACAGCGCCATCTCTGTAATATCTATGGTAGCGTGAAGTTCACTTCACTGTTACTTTAGTTTAGGTCAAAATTTGTGGTTTAGGACTTAGGTTGTTCAGTAGCGACATCTATTGGCGATTTACCTTACGTCGTCATTCAAATGAATGAGTTCTCTTTACACCAAGAGAGGGCAGCACTGTTTATTCATTTCTATGTTTCACCACAGTAGATAAAAAAATAATTATACGAGTATAACCGTGTTAATTTTATTATGAAAAATTAGAAGTCGTGCGGGGCTTCACTCCCGTCGTTCTTTGTTTGGCCACTGCTCAGCTCCTAGAAGGCGTAGCGTGTTATACTTATAGCCTATCCAACACTAAAATAATTTTTCAAATCGAACCAGTAGTTCCTGAGATCCTAGCGTTAAACCAAACAAACAAACTCTATACCTTTATAATACCTACTAAGTACATATAGATTATATAAAATGGCTTACGGAAGATAGTATCGTGGGCACAACCAGGTTGACTTGAGCCCCCGTTAACGTAGAAATCGGCATGACCATTAGGTCCCCACTGGCCAAGGATCCCTGCGCCGGTGTGTACGATATCCACGAAATGTGCATCTGTGTAGTCCAGGTCACGGGATCGGTTATTGCCCATGTAGAAGAAAATTGTCGGGTCCAGACCTATAAATAAAGTGAATATGAAAGTTAATTTAAAAACAAATTCAGAAATAATTGCTTAATAACTAGGTATCTACTTAATTTTACATAATTATTATGTAGGTAAGTGATTTAAGATAGGTTAAGTGGCAGGTTGAAATAGCTACCAACGGTAATTTTTTGTCATTAAAAAAAACATAGTGTACTAACTCGTAATCATTAAATCAAAACTATTTCAAAACGACCGCGTTTCATACACGATGATATTCTTAAAAAATATATATTGATTAGGTAACTTATTTTGCTACCGTGTTAGCTTGCTCAATATACTTAAGATAAAAATTAAGAACTTCTGCGTCGAAAGATTCTTAAAATATATTATTTCTGTCCTTTCAGGAAGTGAATGTTATTCAGAACCTGTATCAAAGCGGGTGGCTTTGACTTTACTTTTAAAGCGATAATTAATTTATGCGCAAGAAGAAAAAACAATTTGATATCTTATAACTAAAATTTAATAACTCAAGAACTTTCAGTTTATTACAGATAAATAATTATTTAATAAACGAGTAACTATACTGGCACAATTCGGTTAAAAATAGAGGAATTTAGGGGTTCCTTAATACTCAGTAAGCAGGTTCTTATTTTTATTTAAACTAATAAAAACTTCAGATTCAAAGAACCTTGCCAAGCACTAAGTGAGTACAGGTATGTCTTCTTTCACCACTAGCTAGTAAGTGTCCGATAAACTATTCGAAACTTAAATGTCAGACTTTATCTGAAAATTATGTCAAAAATCAAACACTTAAGTTTCAGTTCGAAAGAAATTATTCACTGCCCTCCATAGTAGGTAAAGCGGGAGACCAAAACCCATATGAAGAACAGTAAAATTGTTACCAGTAATCCTGCCAAGTTTGCCATTGGCTATGTAGTTGGCGGCCAGGCCGAGGATATGAGCCCCAACGCTGTAGCCGATAGTATGTATTTTCTCTGGAGGAACCGACTTCACGGGGTGGTACTGAATGTACTCCACCAGCTGAGCGATGCATAGTCCACCGAATCTAGGAGACCACTCTATCTGTAAAAATATAAGAAATATATTAAATAATTTAAAATCTCTCATTAATTTTAAGCAGTGTGGGTTAAAATTCAAATTTCAAATCAATTTCAACCTCCAAAACTCGATGACTTTGAACTTTTTAAAATATTTCTTGTGCCCAATACTAAATTTTGCCCATTTTAAGGACTGCTTTTTAGTTTCTGAATTTTAAAATTTATTTAATTCCACTGTTAGTAGGTAATTTAATGGTATATCGACGCTTTTCCTTCAAAGAGTTTTAATTTTTTTTATAAAATGAGAAGTTTAAGCGGGCACTTTTTTTGCAATATTTTTAATCTTTGCCCAAGAGAGTGCTTTAGTTTAATTGATTATCTGCCAAGAATAGGCTTAATAACGTCGTATAACTTGCACTTAAGTTGGATTAATAAACTTCCGTCATTATGTCTAATTTCAATGATAACAATTTTGTTGTTATAATCAAATGATTTTCATCACTTTTCGCTCCATATTATTATATACGGAAAAGACAATAATTTTAAGAGTCGAACAAACTCGGAATCCGTAACTTTCTCTTCCTCATTGTCTACTTCCCAATTATAAAGAAATTTCTATTGTATTAGCAAGAAAATGTATGAAACAGTATTTGTATTATTTCATAACATGCGAGAAAAAATACTAATGACAGTAAAAGGGTTAGTATTTATAAACAGCAAAAGTGAAAATTAAAAGTTTTTAAAAGATTGTCTCTAAGTACATAACCATCTTATTCAATGGCCATTACATGTAAAAGGAAATTTTAAAGAAAATGTAAGTGGCCAAGTAATGTTACAAGTTATGCAAGAATACATGTCATGTGCAATAACAAAATACGACAGAAGTTATTACAGGTTGGTCAAAGATGACACACTATAAATAAATATAGATTTTATCTCAATCAATTCTCGTTATGCAAGTAGGTAGGATATGAAAGGTTTTTTTTCAAATGATGAAAAGGCACTTCTCTCAACATGTAAAAAATAGGGTTTTGAGAACACCTTCTGATTCTTTTTAATGTTGTTATTATGATTGAGTAGTTAGTTAGATAATCGTATTTTAATAATATTTATTTTATTCAAAAGCTACGGAAATCAATTATAGCCACTTGTTCCAAATAGGTAATTTTATTTATTACCAACTTCCGCCCCCGACTTCGCCCGCGTGTTATGTTGGTGAAAAGTAAGCTATCTGCTTTTCTAGGTCTACTACCTCTATGTGAAATTTCATGAAGACCGGATGATTGGTTTCGAAGATTACATTCTAAATAAACTCACAAAAACTGACTCTAGAAAATTAGTAGGTATATATCTACTATTATCAGTACTTATGTTAATATTGTACCTATACTAAGGCACCAGGCTTGTATCACCAGAGACTTTATAATCATTCCCTGTCCCTGTCGCACTCATTTCGACATAGTGTTAGCAGCAGTTGACTACCATCATATTCATCACCAAACATCACTTTCTTTCTAAAGTATGACGTCTGTTCTACTAGGTATACCTAAGGCTACTTTATTATTAACCGAACATAGGAATCGTACCATGACCAAATCGGGAACATTTTAAAGAAAAAACACGATAGGAGAACCCAGTATCCTTCCCAACTGCTGCTGGCTGCGCAGAATGCTGCTCAAGTGTATCTCTATTAACGTATATGTAAGCGACGCGAGCCCTATAACCTCATTTGTGTTTGTATTTTATGGTTGGGTTTATATATATTTTTGTTTACGAATTTCAGGTTTCAACGAACGTTAGTTGGCTCAGTTCGACACTATTCGGCAGTACTTACCCATGTAAAACAGGCGAGCCCACGTACTCCGCAAGCCTCCTACAAAATATTCTTCTAACAATTGATAAATAATATACACCTCTGCTTACTTCATCAATCGGCTTTTCATTTCTTCGACCAACTGATCGCTTACAGTATAAATTATTTCAGTTACGTACCTGGCTCAGACAAGGTTCTTTAGCAATAGACGCGTAGTCCACAATAACGATATTATAGTTGCCTCTGGTGAAGTATGCATTCCTCAGGTCGGTGCTCGGCGACTGGTTCCTACCACCAGCGAACCCGTGGACTATGATCTTCGTCGGATGTTTGGGATTGAACATTGAATACGTTAAGGAATTGTCATTGAGTGTGTTCAATATTTCACCCTTTTCTTGTGTTTTTCTGAAACAGA
Source organism: Laspeyria flexula (assembly GCA_905147015.1). Classification (NCBI taxonomy): domain Eukaryota; kingdom Metazoa; phylum Arthropoda; class Insecta; order Lepidoptera; family Erebidae; genus Laspeyria; species Laspeyria flexula. The sequence continues at coordinate 8,995,164 of LR989956.1, read as the reverse complement.
TAACGTAATTGTAATTAGAACTAATTTATAGGGTTTCACCCGTGTGAAAGTATGACCAGGGCCTGGTCATACTTGACATACAAACTTGATTTAAACTGGGTACGAAGATATACCACGGTATACCAAGTTTGTTCAATAGTCAAGTCATAATCCAATAACAAAGTGGTTATGCGTTTGAGCATTTCGCATTTGCATTCTTCTTTTGTAACGCAATTTATGATAGTAAATGTAAACCGCAAAATTGCATTGTCTGATATACACCTAAAACCAACTTGGCATTAATAATAATAAAGTAAATATTAGTTCACTTTTGAGACTATTTCTATTGCCTATCTTAATTCTTCGAAGTGGGAGAAAATGTTGATTTTTAAATCAACCTTAATAAATAGTAGTGTTTTTCAAATAGATGTGGTAACTTGGCTTTAGATATTATCATTGCTAGGTGTAGGTATCGTCCGATGCTTATATTGTTGCCCGTAATTACACAATTAGCTATTGACATTGAAGTTGTCAATAACTGCTCATTAGAAACAAATTCGAAATCTTCACTAAGAACCCGAATATCTTTTTAATTATATAAATATAATAATTATTATTATTTATTATATTACCTTTTGTTAAAAGTAGTTCATGGTCATTCAAGCAACTAGGTCCGCTTTGAATAATAGTTTTGCATAATACTTACTCGGTCGCAACTTATAAGCTTTCACCCACGTTATGAGTCAGAAGAAATGAGATGTTATAATGTCTGAGTGAAAAATCACGCGTTCCGATTTGAACATGACATAATGCTATTCGTATAAAAACAAACATTAATAATATTGAGTTCTTTTAGTGGTTGATATAATTAATTATTTTATTTGCTACTGACTATTATAAGCAACAGAAATATTGTATAAATATACCTACTAACTACTTATTATAGCGTCATGGTTGTATGTGAAGTCATCATTTTATCTTCTTTACATACAAGTAGTGTGATCTCAATTTGTATTTAGTATAATATTATTAAGTTATATATATAAGATTACTTGTACGGAGACTCTAACTCATAGTCAAACCACTAAATGGTTTTGTGGGGAAAAATGAATACTATATTTTATGTATGCAATAAATAAATCATTTATTAATTGTAATGGATTTTATTACCTTTATCTAGAGAACTGAGATGGTACTCAGTACTAGATAGAAGGAATCTGATCAGACATATGCTGAGAATTAATTCTAGAGTATGTAGGTTCCCTTACGATATTTTCCTTCACCGTCAAGAGTCATATAAGTCCTAAGTCATATGACTAGTATACTCGTATATACATACATTTCACATAGTTCAATCCACATTGCTACTGTCGCGCCTGTCGGAATCGATCTCGAGCCGCATGTTTTGCACACCCGGTCACTTCTCCGTTCGGCTACCATCGCTTTGTTATTTCATCAATAGTATTAATTACTTCGTTGTGAAATTGGTACATACCTTGTATATAAATAAAACTTTATTTTGGGATGGGGACATTTGTATGGCGGCGGTATACACGACGTAGTGTTAACAAGATCTTTCATAGACTGCGGCTTGTTCTCTTTTGTTGGGATGTCTTGACTTCTGCATACTGAAACAAATTGAAGAATTTTTTTTATCATTATTATATAGCAAAACCACATCGCACACGTTTATAAAATTATAAGTAATGGTACCTACGTACATTTTTTTTGTGATCGTTATAAGCTAAACGTATTCTACTTGTTATTAATAGATAATATCTCAAAATATTACGAATCTTAATATGAACCTTAAATTACTATTATACAACGCAGAAAATAAGAGGGCTTCTTTGCCGAGTACAAAATTGAAACAAACCTCAATAAATATGAGGGCCTTATTTGCTAATAATATTGTTTATTATTTTGTCATTATTCAATATAATATTTACAAATACTTAAATAAATATACAGAACTAACCTATTTAAAACAAAGAATCAGATACTCTATTTACAGGAAATTCCTATAAATAGAATATTCAATTGAGATCAGATTCCTGAGGAAACGTACCCAAAAGGCTAGCCACATTACCGCGTTGGATAGCAAGGCTAATGCGTTGCCCCAGGTAGAGGCCAGCCCTTGGGTCATGTGTTACCTCAGAATCACGCTTACAAATTTCACGATAAAATTCACGATTCAGGGCCTTTAAGTACTTAAAAGTAATTTTATTTTAACTCGTATACCCTTATTTGGATGAAAAAAAACGAAATATATTGCGGAAACATAACATTTTTACAGACGGAGGCCGTTAGGGTATAAAACTGCATTTAATATAAAACAAATTGTACAGATATAATCGAAATAGGCATGTTTACTTTTACTTCCAGTAGTATATAAGCTTCCTTATTGACTTAGTTTTTTAAATAAAATACCCAAATCTATTTAACTCTAAGCTCAAATTTCTAGAACTATCTAGTTAAGAGGTAGGTATTAGAATAAAATATTACCTATATCAATCTGAAAACATAATATACATCTGTCTGTTACAATATGACTGTATTTAATTCCATCGTACCAATTTCAAATAAATTAAATTAAGCTTTCGTGGTTATAAGATCTCCGGTTTAGTGTTTGAAGTAGTTAACTCAGTTTATAATATATGAGACACACATCATTAATTTCAGTTTCTTATTAGAGAAATAAATTCATGACCTGGTTATTAAGATCACATCGAGAAACTTGTTATTATTTTCCATGTGTTTAAAACAATCATAACTATCTTTTTTATAGAATGCTCTAAGATATGCGCCGTTTAAATGCAATCGTAGATAATAATGTGAAGGTCGTTATGTGCACATGTCTGTAAGCAAACACGAGATACATTTCACGCTCTGATTGTTACAAACAAACCGAATAACTATAGTATACTCAAAACGATGCAAATTTTGTCATTGTGTCAACAAATTGAGCACATTTTCGCCTTCTCATTGAAATATTACGCATTCAGAAACAAAGGAATCACGTAATACGTGAATGTTGTTAAGTGAACAAGCGAGACTAAAAGCTGTCAACAACATCTCTGTTGTTTAGAAACTTTGACAGAGAAATTAACTGTGATATAATGCTGCTTATTATTTATATTTAAAAGGGTTCTTAAAATTAGTTAATGAGCATCAGTGCCGCCTAATGGCAATACGTAATAGAATAATTTGCACGTAGCTATCCTATTAAAACGGTTAAGAAATACATTTTTTGATTTTGGACAGAATGTTTGTGGTCGTCTCTGACTCATTCTTTGCCTTTTCTTTCCTAGTTCTTCGTGTGTGATTCATATAATTTAGTCCGCCAGTCTTAAGCGTGATTCATAGTAAGCTACAGTGCTTCATACTCTGCCTTTTATGAGACACGTTTTCAAAGAGAGAGAATTATCACTGATTTCAACTTCTTCGCAGAAATCGCAAGAACGGGGGCTCCTATTATAATTGATAGGAATCTCCGATCGTACGATTGCTGAGGTTGCATAAGTTGTCATTATAGCGAAACTAAAAATAGATTTTAATTACCGTTGTACGTATTTATTGCATGTAAAATTTGAAACATGTAAATATTATAATTAACTTAATAGCTTTTACTACTTTTGCACAATACGGCGCCTATTGCGAGACCAACTTAGTTCAAATATAGTCCCCGTCGCCCATTTTTTATTAAAATGTAGTCGAATTTGTATTACACTTATTTCACACTTTAGTACTACTCAGTTTAGAAACAGCACAGATTGCATTAATAATAATAATAATATTCTACCACATTCACACAGCGCCATCTAGTCCCAAAGTAAGCAATTATATTTGCTTGTGTTATGGGTACTAAACAACTGATATACTACTTAAATACAATTTTTTTTTGTAAATACATACATATTATAGATAAATTACACCCAGACACAGAACAAATCTTTATGCTCATCACACAAAGATTTGTCCTGGGTAGGGATCGAACCCACGACCTCCGGCTTAGCAGTCAGGGTCACTAACCACTAGACCAACAGGCCAGTCAAATTATCATCATTATCATTAATGCTCTTTTTGGGCTCTACTAATTAACAATGACGCGAGTGTTCTTCATCACGTTTTATTTTTCTATTTTGATAGTAGGTAGTAAAATAAATAAAGCATTTCACAATTGTTATGACGTGTGAATATTTCTCACATTAATATTGCATATTCATTTGATGCTAGAGTAATAAACACTGTATTTTTCCCCATTATGGGTAAACTACATAATATCAAAAGTTACGCCTTTATTGCTGACTAGTTGTTGCCGGGGGGGCGTGGATCTTTGTTTCCCCTCTACCGAGCTCCTGTTAGTTGTAGTGTGATGTTATATGGCCTATGGCCCCCCTCAATAGATGTGCTATCCAACACTAAAATAATTTTTCAATTCGGACCAGTATTTTCTGAGATTAGCGCTTTCAACAAAACGAAAAAACTCTTCAACTTTATAATATTTGTTTAGATTATTTAGTGTAGATATATTTTTTATATATATATATTCTACCACATTTACACAGCGCCATCTAGTCCCAAAGTAAGCAATTATATTTGCTTGTGTTATGGGTACTAAACAACTGATATACTACTTAAATACATTTTTTTTTTGTAAATACATACATATTATAGATAAATTACACCCAGACACAGAACAAACCATTATGCTCATCACACAAAGATTTGTCCTGGGTGGGGATCGAACCCACGACCTCCGGCTTAGCAGTCAGGGTCATTAACCACTAGACCAACAGGCCAGTCAATGTGATGATGAGTGTGATAAAGATGAAACGATGTTTGGCTACATGGAAATGTATCTCTAAAAAACAAAAAGAAGAATTCTATTTCTTAATTCAGAATGTTTTCTGATAACCCCTCCGCAGCTCCAGTGCGGTTTACGCTATAGCGAAGTATTCCGGGTCATCTCATTTAAATAGTGGAATTCGTCGCAATGTAAGTATGTGCTACGCAATCACATGTTGTGCAGCTCTCTCAATTACAAAATTTACTTAACGACTGTTGCTATTCGGAGATAATTATGTCTTACAAACAACCTGAGGAATGCAACTAAATGACTATTATGCGAAACGACATTTCGTAGTCGAATATTAATTGCTGTTGTAGGTCTTTAGGTAAACTGTTACAAGAACGAACAGTTTCGGAACGTTTTAAGTTGCACTTTAGTATATACAACAGGTGTAAATTTACAATTTTATTAAAATAATCAGCTACCCATTAAGTCCCACTGCTGGGCTCGGGTCTCCTCTCCTCTAACTAGAGAGCTGAGAGGGTTTAGGCCATAATCCACACACGCTGGCCTAGTGCGAGTTGGTGGATCAGACATACTCATATAATTTCTTCTAGGGTATGTGGGTTTCCTCACGATGTTTTCTTTTACCGTTAGCAGATGGTCAGTTGACTAGTACATATTATTATAAATTCCACAAACTGGAATTCACATTGGTACTGCCGGTCGGGATCGAACTCGGACCGCGTGATTTGTACGACGGTCTCTTATCCATTCAGTCACCATCGCTTTTTTGATTAAAATAATAATAAAACAAAATTTAAATAGTAATAAAACTAAATTGTAAATTTTCAGTCAATGCACTCCCGACAAGAGGCTGCACTAATTTAATAAAACATGTTTAAGAACCGTCACCGAAATCATTAAAAGAAGCTTATTATCTGGTTCTTATTATTATTGGAGTAAGGATCATAATTATTTATTTTTATTATAGCTGCAGCGATATATATAATGTATATAATGTGAAAACTGCATTTATTTCGTTTTGTTGTAGAACTTTCTCAGCCTTAAAAAACTTGTTTATAAACAAACTTATTTACTCAAAAACGAAATTGAAATCGAAGGTTAGACCAAATAACATTGAACTATTCACACCTACCTATATAATTATATTTCGACAGACTTCTTACCATATAATTTCTCGCAATAGTAAGTACTAATATGACATTTGAAACTTGATTTAAATTAAACATATCCCTTTAACGTTGGGATTATTAGGTTGTTGGCCTCAAGCAAAACCGTTGGCCTCGATGGTAAATAATTTTGTAGTGAGTATGGAAAATAGAAATGTTGCAATATGTATGAATATTGAATAAATAATTTAATTATAAATAAATTCTGTTACGAGATTAAATAGTAAGGTCAGTTATCAGGCATAAATCATGTATAAGTAAACCAGATATTTTATTGGATAAATTTTAAACTGGGTAGAAGCCGAAGGAAAGACCTAGTGGTATCACAAAGGAGGGATTGTGCATTATGATTCTTAACAAAATACGCAAGTTTATCGACAATAATAGTGTTTACCCAATGAGGCCACAGGGGGCTTACTCTGAAGTTCGACATTCGATTGGTCACATTTGACAGCGACTTCAAAACTGACTAATCGAATAACGAAATTCAGAGTAAGCCCCCACGCGCGGAAATGCGGGTCGCTGACCTTTGAACTCAGCTTAGTTACTTCATATTTCTCTATGTCTAATTTTTATTGATTTAATACTTTATTGCAGACACATAAAATAACAATTTATACAAAAGACATTAATAATAATAAAGATGAAAAAAAATAATTTACTTTTAAAAAAGAATTTTATATTTTCTATAGATTTTATTAGGATTGGCACCAGTTTATATTGCTACCAAAGGTATCTTCTACTTCTCAGTGTTTTTAATTTAAATTAAGTTAAGTTTAGTTTACCAAATTTAACTATTTCGAAATACATGAATATGATAAATAGATAAAGAAACTTCGACTCATAACATACCAAGCAAGCAGTAATATAGCGATTGACCTACTAGTTTCTACCTATTCCATAAGGAGCTGATATGGTATGGAGTTGAAATACTTTCTTCAATAACCAAGTCCTCATTTTAATTACTGACAGCGATACAGTAAGTAAATTAGTATTGCTTACCGTATCTATGGCCTACATTCTCCCACTCAATATTCTTCGTAAGAAACACTTGACATTATTCACATTAAAAAAAAATTAAAACGCCTGACATACAAGGAAATGTGAGAATCATCGAAAAGGTGAGTCTACACTGCAGGTTACATCATTGTAATAAACCAGATTACGAGTTCACAGCGATGGAAAGTACAAGTGAATCGATTGTCAGTGAAAGCGTCGCTGTAACCTATCACACTGTGGCTCATGTATGTATGTACTATGCGATTTAAATAAGTATGGGATCGCACTTAACAGTATTTGCCGCAAACTTCAGTCGAATGTGCAATGTCTGAGTTTTTGTACAGCTAGCAGAAATAAAATAGACAAGAAAATGATCTCGTTTCGTTGACCGAAAAAGTATGCATGTACTTGTAATATTTTTCGTTTTTTTTACATCCTACTTGTAAGGTTGAAAAAAATTAATGTCGTCTTGATTTGACAGTCCCATAGTTATTTAAATCGCATAGTAAATGCATCCAATTATGCTATACCTGCACTTGCCTCCAATTATTACGTAATTAGGGATTATTTTACACCGGTTATAAGGTAAGAATTGCAATAACAATGATGGCAAGTATCATGTCCTAGTTACGTATTTGAACAGTTATTACGTATTGTAAATCGTGATCGATTGAGATATGAATGAAGTTATTTTTCTGTGCCATGCTTACTTTATTGCTTACTTTATGTAACTTTATTGAACTATTATATTTGCACGTAGAAATGGTTTCTTATAATGCAAGGAGTACAACCTTGTTTTGTAGATACGAGCTCTTTGATATAGATAACGATTGGTAGTTATCTTTTTCGAAATTTTTAACTACTTATTATGATATAATAAACATTGAAGGTTTTTGTGAACTCTAGAAGACCTACTCATAAATGAGGATACGATAAAGCCTATCTACAGAGGCGCTCGTAGCATTGTGGTACTGAGATGTTCGTTACGATCATCGAGGTTAAGCAACACTCGGCAAGGTCAGTCCATGATGGGTGACCGTTTGTGGCAATTTCATTCTTGAACGTCGCCGTGCTTCGGAAGGCACGTAAAGCCGTTGGTCCCGGTTATCACTTGATGTGGTAGTCGTTAAGTCAAGTTGGAAGCCTTCTGGGCGACTTGATAAATTCCAACACCAGGGTCTGCCTCAAGACCACACGATAAGAAGAAGAAGAAGATAGGGCATCTTACCTACCTATACCTATAACCTACCTATAGACATGTACAAAATGTACTGAAGCCCAAACTTAGTTATTTTATACGGAACTTTTTCGTAGTTATACCTAATGAAATAGGTATATTATAAAGTGGTACCCACATATTTGACTTGTCGTCAATCAAGTTTGTCGGACAAAACTGAGTATTCAGTATCGGCAACTTTTCTGATTTGGTGGTCTATAGTTCTTTGTTATTGAATTTCTAAAACGCCCATTATTCTATTGGTGCTAAATACCTACTGTTAAAATATATTCTGAAATTTAACAATAAAATTTACAGTTGAAAGCAATACTTCATAAAACTATACATGGGCTTATGGCAAGTAATAAATTATTTAGTTATTCACACCTACAAAATGAATAGGGCATAACAAAACGATTCAATCTGGAAATTTCTTAAACGAGTTTCATGTTGAGTTCTAAGATATAACACGTAGTATAACTATTGATGATTGCATGACGAAAAAATAGCAAAATAGTATACGCATGGTCGGCCACTAGATAGGTAATCTAACAAGCCTGATCATAAACATTATATTAACTGTTGCTTTTGCAATATCCATCAAAGGAATTTGTCGTCAAATCGGATGTTGTGAAACGACATCCATATTGTTCGAAGGCTATCACTAGACCGGCTTGCCTCATCCTATGACCTTTAATATTAAAATTAACAGCTATTAAGAACGAAATTTGACATTTTATTTCTTGCGTAAAGTGAATTTAAAGGTTTGGGTAATAGTCCGGGATCCCTGGTCTAAATTTTTTTTTTATTACTATGAAGCTAATTTTTCGTTAGTAGCTTCATTTCGATGAGACGCCCAATAATTTCGTATTTTAAAAGTTTGATTGTGGTAGCTAACAGACGTAGCAAGGGTATACCGGACCGGGAAGAAAATACCGGGATAACGTACCACGCAATTTGTAGGACAATATGACTGTTCAATTACATAAATATTAAGTAAAAAAAATATGGTCCTACAAAATTAATGGTTTGATCGAAGGAGGGGACCCTTCCATCTTATATCGACAACGAGGTCATCATAAATGATTACTAACCAGCTGGTTTTTTTATTTTTACCTATTATAAAAAAATATACTTCATCGAAATGAAGCTACTTTAGAAAAATTAGCTTGATAGTGATAAAAAAAAAATTTGGACCAGGGATCCCGGACTATAATGGTGTATCTAAACATTGGTAGTCATGTGCAATATTCGCATGTAGCGTTATTATTGAAGGGGTTAACGAAGGACACAATCGTGTTGCCTGTTGTGATAGGTTAAGTTGATAAGTGAGCGATGGTACAGAGCCTACAATAAAATCTTGATACCGACTTGTCGGAGTCGACATTGAGATTAATAGCAGGCACTCAAATATCGGTCTGTAGAAATAAAAACATAGACAGTAAGTGACGATTTAGTGAGAAGTTAAACTTAACAACTAGTACATTGTCTTTTATTACGTGATAGAAAACCATTAGATCACTATGTCACATGAGTAGGTATAAAGAGAATGATGGTACAATCAGCAACAAAGTTTTCTGAAAATATCCAAAATTTCAAAACGCATGTATACCATAGCATACAGAAACTCCTTAACAAGATAATATATATATATATATATATATATATATATATAATTATGAATAGTGCTTTGGTAGGAATATTAACAGAGAGTAATACTAACATATTTTAAGATTTATAAATAAAAAAATGGTATAATATTATGAACATCAGTATGTGACATTGAATCCTGAAATAAATTATTTTGATTTGATTTGCTATCATTGTATTTCATATCCTCTATAAGTTAATGCCTAGATAATTGAAACTTTGTATCCTAATTATTAGGTATTCCATTGTTATTTTGCTGATGGTTTTCCAAATAATAAAGTCACAATATATTCTAAATCAATATCTAAATTAAGATTTCTTCAACGTGTTTGCAAAAGAACCTTCAATAGTTCCTTCAATCTACAACTAAGACTGTCAATATCAAACATCTTCCTTGTAACCATCATTAGCTTCAAATTCATAATGTAATAGTATGTAATTATATTAAACTTAAGTTACGAAACACTAGTATTCACGGTCAGACATTGCGATTATGTAATAAAGGACATCATCTACGAGGAATGTACATTTAAAAAAATACGACATGACATTCTATTCAATGTAAGTTATTATGTGTGTAAATCAAATATGCATCTATACGAGTAGTTTATTATAAATGATTATGTAGCCTTCAGCCAATGTTGTATTTGAGTACCTATGATATTTGGCAATGTTTGAATATTAATCCACCATATTAATAAGATACGATCCAGCAGATGTTAAGCAATTATTCTCAATTGATGTTTATTGGCAATTACAGTTTATATTAAGTAGCATTACTTGTGTCTGATGCGCAAAACTCTCTCTGTCTGTGAAACTTACAGTTTCACAGACAGAGAGACTGGAAATACTGAATGAACTGAGTGAATATAGCTAACAGATTAGATTATTTCAAAAAGGATCTGTAGAAATTATTATCAGTAGCAAAATATAATTATGTATTAAGTACACACATTATTATATTTTGCTTATTATTAATTACTCCCAATTTAAGAATAATTGCTCTTTTAATTTATTTGGAAACAAATCGGTTTTATGTTATGTTGTTGGTAAGATTTGGATCATTACTTTTAATTTTATGAACAAATCTAAATGCCTAATCAGAGCTTCTAAGTGTAATGTTACTTTTACGATTTGCCTTACCATGTAGTTTTAATTGTAGCTGTTTGCTTGCAAAAAGGGAGCCTTTGTATATTTAATTGCCCTCCTGATGTTTGTGTCGTAAGCTTCTGGTCTTGACCTAATGACCATAAGTGCCCCTATGTTGAGTTAATACATTACGGATAATTAAGCATTTTTTTTCCTTTAAATGCTAAAGGTCTCACCATATTTGCATGTATTTAATTATTTGAAACGTCGCGTATTATATTTTAACAAATAATAAATAATTTACTTCAATATATTTGGCTACTGATTAGAAAAACCTATTGCAAGGAACGCTGGAATTCGTTAATTGTGGTGTAATGATATTATACATTTTTAAAATATAATACGTGACGTAGATCAGTACATTTCCACTTTTAGTTAAATATGTACTAGTCACGAAAATCTTTAAGTTTCATATTTTATCTTCTCTACACTCTAAGGTTTGCTGTAAGAGAACTCAATTCTGAGTTAAGCTCGCCTCTGTACATGCTTTTTGTATATATTGATTTTGTATTTATTATTTTCTTGTGTGCAATAAAGTGTTAAAACAAACAATTTCTGCTACGGTACCTCTCTTTATTAATATTAGTAATTAATTGAGAATTCAATAATACAATTGTAATTTATTTATAATTATGTAAGTAGATATTATTATATAGGTATTTAACAGATAGTTCATTTAGCTTATAGTTCATGACCATTTTAATGTTTTGCTAATTATGCTGTTTGTAATTAATTTACCTAATACTTTAATTACCAAACAAGTTTATTATTATTTTCAATTATTGTTGTTTAAAATCTAGTTTTCAAAGCCACAAAATTAAATATAAATCAATTATTTGAGTCAATAATAGGTTTGTCTACGTTTAAAATGACATGTCATTGGGAAATTTTTGCATGATAATTGAATTTTAAAATTTGGTATCTTAATGTTAATATTTCGTGACATATGTCAATCAAGTTAATACTAGCGTTTTATTTGAATGACAAAGTGGCATTGTCGTTTACTCCATGCAATTTTCCCAAGGTAAATCTTATGGCATCTTTATTGTCCGAATGTTTTAGTTGCTGTGTATTGTATCTATGTTTTTCTGGCTCTTTATAGCCTACTCAGAATCTAGACATCGACATAGTCAGATTCGATATCGTTGTCAAAGATTCAAAAATGTTAGCGACTATATTGAAATTTCTAAACATTTGACAGCGATATCTAATCCGACTGCCAATATCAAGATTCCGAGTAGGCCCTCTATTCATCTTAAAGTGGTTTAGGTGTATTCTATATATTATCAAGTATAATTCATCGTTAGAAATAAGGAAGAGCGGGTCATTTGGCACACACATGAACCTCCTTGTCTTTGTATGGGTGATAATGTAATTATGTATTTTTTACTTTGTACATTATATATGATTTGTTCCACATGTGTCATTCCCATTATTTAGAGGACAAAGTAGAGAGTAAACGAACATCTTTTGTCAGTATTTTAAATGCTAAGTACCTATGTGTAAAAACAGGGTAAAAGTTAGTTGTTTTTCTTTTGTGATCATTGCTAATAAGACAAACAAACCGGATTGGGTAAGAACGAGAGTGGGCATTATGCAATGCGGGTGTCGGCCGCGTGCGGATTACGTTTCGGAAGTCGCCACTGAGCTCAGCTGCTCACGCGCACCTGAATGAATACGCATGTTCAATGAACGCCTTAAACGCTGTTCTATGTATCCACAAGGATACATAGAACAGCGTTTAAGGCTAATTTAAAACTCCTTTATCTTTATGTAGACTTTTACTGATTGTAAACAGCTAAAGTGCATAGGAATTGCACTTAGCATTAACCTTACCTTAAGTTTTAAGATCCATTAAAAACGAATGATGTGACACAAACAACAAACAAGATTTAAAAAAAGAAAAAATCTTATCAACTCTAACAAAACAATCTAAATCTCTAATCGTTGACAGAAAATCTCAGTCTCTTTGAAAATAAAATAAGATACTCCTAAACTACAATCCTGGCAAACAGATAAACTGCATACTTCTAAGTCACTTTAGTAAAATAAAAAAGCGAGACACTATGGTTGACTGTTACACAATCAAATTTGACCTCACGACTACAACTCATCTCAATAAATTCTATCTCACGTAACAACAGTTTACGCCAAAAAAGATCTTATTACGTCAATCATTATTAGTCTAAACTGAATAGAATTAGTACTAGTTCCGCAGCATCATATGAAGGAAGGAAATGCTTTGAGTTGGTTACAGAAAAACTAATTTACCGACTTATGTAATTGTCTGAGTTGTGGGTTACGTCGGTGCATTGCCACTGCACTCACTTTTGTGCTAATATATACTTATGTGTCAGTATCGTTTAATCAACTTGTTTATAATAAATAAGTTGCAAAATGTAACACACCAATGTAGGTCGGACAAGTGTTTAGCGAAGATTGAGTGTTTTATTTTATTTTATTTTATTTTAGTCGGGAAAACAAACAGTTACACAATTTTCTTAAATTAGGGTCTTAGTAGCGTTATAATTATAATAAAACATAATTATAAATTAATTAAATCATTCTATAGATAACATTTAACAGATATTAAATATTTTAGATAACATTTAAAAATTTATAAATTGACTGTATGTTTTTAATTGATCTTGGATATTAATTTAACATGATTGTACCATTTTCAGTCGTATGTTTTTATTTTTAAGTTATGCTGTACTTATTTACATGTGCTATTTTTACCCACGACGGAACGGAGACGGTATATGCGTTTGGGGTGAGAGGCTGTGTGTTTGTGAGTTTGTGTGTTTGTGTGTTTGTGTGTTTGTGTGTTCCAACATAATGCCTTATATCACGGAAACGGTTTGACCGATTTAGATGCGGTTTTCTGTAAAGTGTGTGCGGCTCTTGGGGACAGGTTATAAGATAGGTGTTATGTTAATAGCTCGCCAGGGGGCGCTACAATACACTGATTTCGTTGAATCCTTTGTGCCCTCCTATCTTTAAAACGATTAGACTGATTTCGATACGGTTTTCTGTAATGTATTTGTGATATATCGAGGATTGTTTTTGGATTCAAGATTTTGTATTTTTTTGCCAGGGGGCGCTGCAATAGACTAGGCAAACCTATGTTGATTTCGTTGAAACCTTTGTGCCCTCCTATCTTTAAAACGATTAAACCGATTTCGATACGGTTTTCTGTAATGTATTTGTGATTTATCGAGGATGACTTTTGGATACACGATATTGTATTTTTTCGCCAGGGGGCGCTGCAATAGACTAAGCAAACTTATATTTACAGTTATCTGTAAAATAATTAGACCTGTTACTGTATAGGGACATGTAGCATTGTAGTACTGAGATATTGATTACACTCATGAGGTTAAGCAACTTCGGATAAGGTCAGTTCATAGATGGGTGACCGTTTATGCAATTTTAGGGTTCTGTACCTCAAAAGAAAAAAACGGAACCCTTATAGGATCACTCCGTTGTATGTCTGTCTGTCTGTCTGTCTGTCCGTCTGTCTAGAATATTTTTCTCAAGAACGCATAGAGGTATAAAGCTGAAATTAATATAATTTACTTGGGTCTGCAAACCCTCGGCGTAAAATCAAAATCAAAATTCTAAGTTAACACAATCAAAAGATACAGCTGTTTATGCTCCATTTTTGACGATTTATCTTGACGATCATAATATATAGGGGACTCACCGTTGACCTAGAATCATGAAATTTGGCCAGAAGCAATAACAAGTTGCACAAGTAAAGGAAAAAATCCGAAAACCGATCTTGTGTTGTTATATCACTGAATATTAGTACTGAGGTATACAATGATAAGCCTAAAAAAAATTAGTAAGAGTGAGAGTTTATTCCAGACTGACGTTATATAAACACCTACCTACCTTATTTATTCTAACTTATAGGTATCCCGTGCCCGGGGTGTAACCAAATTTTCATCATTTTTGCGATAGCACGCACCGTTTTCGAGATACAAACTATTATAGGTGGAAATCTGCGCTAACGCCGAAGGCAGTCCGGCTACGGCAATCAATGTGCGATAGCTAAACTTAACACCCCCCGATTCAGAGCAATCCGAATCGGACTGATTAGGTTAGGGTTATTTTTTTTTTCAAACCACCCAGAAGTAGGAGCCCCGCCAAGCGGGGCTCCGGCGACCTTTGTGCGACGGATGAGCACACAAGTCAACAAAAAATAAAATATATATAATATTATAGTCGAAGCTCCATGCAAATTCCATTCATTCTAGAGCTTACGGATGATATGCTTACTTATAAGGCGCTCCTTAAAAAGTTTAAAATAAGAAAATTAAAATGATAATTTCAAGTTATAAGACTTACTGCAACAGTAAATTTAAAAAAAATGTGTTTGTTCTATAACTTAGTATAAAACTTTTATTTATCTGTCAAGGTTCTTAAAATTTTATACGAGTTACTTACAGTTAGTAAGATAGGGCGCTCTTTGAAAATAATTAAAATAAAAAACAAAATTAAAAATTTTTAAAAAACCCACGACGATAACATCTATACAAAATAAGAAACTTAACATATAAAAAGGTTTAAATAACTTTATTTTAAATCCCCGACGAAAAGATAATAAGTAGCGTAAAAACAATCCCAAGAAAATTCGTCGGGGGCTGCCAATATCATTACTGTTTCTAGTATTAAATATATATTGTAAACTAAATATTGTTAATAATTAGGCAGGTATCAAATACATAAAACTGCAATACTTTCGTTCATTTCAAGTCAGGGTATGGCAGCCCCCGACGGATTTTCTTGGGATTGTTTTTACGCTACTTATTATCTTTTCGTCGGGGATTTAAAATAAAGTTATTTAAACCTTTTTATATGTTAAGTTTCTTATTTTGTATAGATGTTATCGTCGTGGGTTTTTTCAAAATTTTTAATTTTGTTTTTTATTAATTCATAACTACCTATGTTATTATCTTTCAAGTATTTATAAGCAACATATCACCTAATTAGTATAATATTGGAACATGCAACGTTTTGATCGCAAAAATAAAAACTTCAGTGAAAACATTTGTCAGAAAAAGTTAATTTCTGCAGGCTTTGCGGAACTAATTTAGCAAAGTATTGTTATTAAAATGACATATGTAACTTTTACTTTTATTAACTCACCAGATATTTGTAAAACAGTAATCCCGGCTAAAATTAACCACTTCGCACCTGTTATCATTTTGTCATTGAAACTGATAAGTCCTTAAATAAACAAACAACGTAAACAAACACTATTATCAAAAAAAAAATCTAATTTTGGAATATTAAATCACAGATTTATCACATATATATTAAATATTAAATTTATGCACTAAATATATATTGTTTATGTTTTTTGACCCTAAAATGCGTGTACGTCGTACGTAATCCGTGCGGGTACTGAATAGCAAGCGAAAGTGAGTGTATGATGTTGACCCTCACTTGCTGCCACACTGCTTGACTCGACACTCAAAACTTCCCCCCTTTTGTACGAGAAGAATCTTAATTCGGTCACTTTTGCATAATTCCTGCATACCTACTGAGAAATGAATCCAGTCATTCAATGTATTAAGTTGTGCGTTATATTTATACACATCATTCTGTTACGCAAGTGATTTGCATAATTTGAGGTCGTTTTTTAAATCGCGTACAACTGATAGTGAAATGTAGAACATCGTGAGGTAAGAGGATTCAATTTTTATTTGTAAACGAATAAAGTTTTTATAAGTCGAAGAAGTAAAGTCGATATTTTTATAATAAGTAGCTTTCAAAACCTACCTACGTTTTATAATTTTTTTTTTAGTTTCCATAATTATATATTATACATTTTAAGTGTACGAGAGCTGCATTAGTGTTACAACTGTGTTGCAACACTTATCACCCGCCTTCACACTGGGAGGTATTCCCAAAATATTACCAAAATAAATAAATAAAAATTAAGAACATAAATATTAATATTAAAAAATATACTCGTATATACGAGTATATTTTTAGCAAGTAAAATAAGATTAAGTTGTGTGTGTGTGTGTTCTATTTAGGTAATTTATATTTATTATACTTACTTCTCCTTTTATGTGTTTAAACTAAACAATATTTCGATAAGCGAACTAATCTACGATAATATGCATTGCATCATTTCCATATACACCATATTGTTACTGTAGTATCAGAAAATCCTCGCGGCTAACTCTTATAGATCAAATATCGGTAACAAACTATACCACAGTAGACAGTTTACAAAATTTTTTATGTAACAATAATATAATATTTGTATGTAAATAGAGCAATATATTAACAAGTAAGTACCTAAATAATTTGATGCAGATATATCTATCTAGGCATGGCATAAACACGAATGTTTATTAAAAACAAACCCAGATACATAAACCGGAACAGTTCGTAGAACTCAGATAAAAACATGGATTTCTCTTACATAATGTAGAGATTTATTAAAGACGCTTTATCAAAACATTGTAATTGCACCCGGTACATGTCGAAATCCACATGATCTGGGTACAAAAAGGAATACTTTCTTTTTGTATATACTAGTAGTGCATATGTATTTAAAAATGTAATGATCAATTAATCTATTTAAAAAAGTGACGACCGGCGTGGCGTGCAAATCACTCGGTCCAAGTTCGATACCGAAGTTAATAGTAGTTTCGGATTTCATTTTGTGGAATTTATATGTACTAGTCAAGTGACTGACCATCTGCTAACGGTGAAGAAAAACATCGTGAGGAAACCCACATACCCTAGAAGAAATTCTATGGGTATGCCAGATCCACCAACCCGCACTAGGCCAGCGTGAGTGGATTATGGCCTAAACCCTCTCAGCTCTCTAGTTAGAGGAGAGGAGAGCCGAGCCCAGCAGTGGGACTTAATGGGTTGCTGATGATGATTTCAAAATTTATTATTTATTTTACTTATTTATCATTTAGTAAACTCAGATTGAGTTTACTATAAAAAAATATGTCTATTGGAATCGCCAAGTAGTCACTACCACCGGATAAAGTAACGAAATCACTTCATAAATAATATAATATTCTACCACATTTACACAGCGCCATCTAGTCCCAAATTAAGCAATTATATTTGCTTGTGTTATGGGTACTAAATAACTACTACTACTTATACATACATAAAAGCATAAAGGTAAATACATACATATTTACCTTTATGCTCACCACCTCCGGTTTAGCAATCAAAAATCCTATAAAGGAATGTGAAAATTTAATTTAAAGTAAGTATGCATTAATTGTTAATATAAATAATTAGTAATAAGTAAGAATTTACTTAATAAATTACGCAGATTATGGTAACGTTACAGCCGCAGGTATTGCCAATTCGCGGATGGCTTGCGAATAAGGTCGCGGATGCAACGTGAATGTTGTCGACCTGCCGAGCTATTGGATTTTGCAACTTCATATTGAGGATACGAGAGAAGGATATGGGGAAAACCATCGAAGTGTCCGGCTAGCTTGTCTCTTATATTGTAATTATTTATAATTAACTGGCCTGGCCACTAGATTTGGAAACGTTTAATACATAGCATTAATACAAAAGGTTGATAAACTTCTTCTTTTTAGGAGATGCCATTGTTAAATTAATTTCAAAGTGATGTAACAAATTATTACACCTATTAACTGTTTGGAAGGTTTCTCCTTGTTGAATTTGTGATAGATTATTTTATTACTTCGTTCAGAAATATATTGCAATATGTAATGTAGTGTAAATTGCAGGACATATTTTCTAGACAACGTTATGACTTTTATTTCTCTCTGGTTTAAACATTATGATTTGGTCAAATGATTTATGGTAGATAATTATAACCTCTCATATACCTAATATCGTCGTAATTACCTATAACGTTGCATAAGCGTGGTGAGACCCAAATATTCCTTCAGACCCTTTGCTTTTCTTTAAAATGGTAATTTGAATACTAATGACTCGATGGTCTTGATAGGATCTATGAATGGATAATAGGTCCATCTATTACCATAGGGCAGGGATGGCAAACTTTTAGTGTTGATCGTGCCATATTATATTATTACTAAACAAATAATAAAAGTGGAAATCTACTTAATGTAATGTATTGGACAAACAATTAAACGGACTACTATACTAATACCACAAATAACTTTTGATACTAAATTAAAACGTAAATTCATTTCATTATTGGTGTGCCAATTCTTCACAATGCCAGCCATAATTTGAAAATATTTATTTTTCTCAAAAGATTAACAATAATCACTTACAGAGAAAAATACAATAATGAATACAAATATAATAACCAACTTAGTGTAGTGTTAGTAATGTAGGTAGTTGTAATATTAGTTAAGTTGAAAAGATGTTATAGTTAAGTTAAAAAATCTCGTGCAGTATTTGTTTACTAAGGCCTATAACTTAGTGACATGTAACCATAAAATGACTAAGATGAAATTTCGAAGCTTTAGTATCAGGTATATGGCAGTAATTTATTACATATATTATATTGTATGTTTAAGTTTTATGTATGTATTATATTACATCTATAGTTAAGTGATTTTATACAAACAAAATGCGAATAAACATTATAGTTAAATCCAAACATAACCTTGAATTAATATATTATATAATTATACCACCAGAAAGAATTACGGGGATTTGATGGATGAAGGTGAATATGATTGTTAACTGTTCATGATAGCTGCGGTTAACCGAAGGATTTATCACACAGGCTTGCAACACCTTTATTTTATCCAGAGATATCTTCTCTCGTAAAATCGTGTATCAAAAATATCTAAATATACCTAGTCTAATTGGCGGTCAATTTAGGAATATAAAATAAAATAAAATTTAACTTTAAAACATTATTAATTGCAACATGATTTGCATGCTGGACACTTATACATTCGACCACAATCGCTGCCGACTAGATAGCACTAGAGACATTATTATGAAGCTTAAAACATAGCCCAAGACGTGACGTCTTTTCCCCCCAAAGAGGTAGGCAGAGAAGTAGTGTAACACACCCACATTTCGCCAACTATCGATCGTATTGAATCATATCATTGTATGGGCACATTTCTTGCAAAACAGCAGATGATGATGCTTGGAATTTCATTGTATAAAAACCCAATACCATTTTAAGCCGACCCGGAAATCGATCTTTTACACAGCCACGGGAGTTAAGCTCCGCGTGACAACTATTGTAGTCCACAATAATATGGACGTTATTGGTATATTTTTTTATTATAAGAATGTAACTATTGTTTGTAGACTGATCGCTACTATTTTCTGTCTACTGCCTTCTTTTTAAACAAATAATAAAAGTGGAAATGGTAAACTAATGAAATGCTAAAGGAAGCGTCCTAAAATAGAAATATAAACGTATTTCAGTGTACGATTTCAGTAAGCGTATATGTATGTTGATAATTAATTTAATTTAACGCGCTTGGCGTTAAAAAAATTGCATAAAAATTCGGAATTAAGTAACAGTAATGTTATCAAGATTCTTGAAACACGGAAGACGGAACTGATTATATGTTTGCGTATTACCTCGCTCCGTCCAACTATGTAGTACTAGCGGTCAACTTTCAAGTGCGCCTTGTAATGTCAAGTTTGATTTCAAATACCATATACCTACTTACTTCTAATTTGTATGTAGTTCAACTTACACTCGTATGTTAAGGTCAAGGGAGTTTAGCATTGTGAGCGTCGTATGTACTGCATAATTATGAATAGGTATAGTTTTGTAGCGGGCATGCGCTGAAATCATTCTAAGACACTAAGAGCGCGCCGGCTATACGGCACTATTTAATGATTTCGTATTTACCATCATCATACAATGTAATATTTTCTAGTTGTTCTAGTAGTTGTGTCGAAAAACTTTGTACCGCGCGTAGCTATATTAGGTGTGCACTTTTAGAAATAAACACATTCTATTCTTACTTACCTCAGACATCGCTGTTTTATTTACTAAGCACCAACATCCACCAAAGTTTCATATAGACCCAGTGCTTATTATGTTGAATACAATTAAGCTCATAAAAACCTTGTCTGGACAACAAGGACCCAGTTAAGATTATTATGGCTCTTCAATAATATTAGCAGAATGATATCTTGATTACTAACTTAATTGAATTAGGACCTATCATTTAGCGACACGAAAAGCGAGACAGCAAATGGTACATTGTACAGGTAGGTATGTGCAATGTGCCTATGCATTGTATCGTCGTATTCAGGCAAGGAACGGATGAAGAATACGAGAATAGACTCGTATGAACATAGTGTAGTAGTTAATATACTCACCAGGCGAACTTTGCTAGAATTATTGGTTTGTAGCATTAGTGGTAAATATGACCTGTTACCAAGTCAAACAGTTACTCATAAGACACCTTATTTAGGTATTAAAGACACTTATGATAACTACAATGAAAAATGAAAGGTCGACACGCACGTAATGCACAGACGTGTAGAGTTTTATGACGTAATCGGAACTTGTTTTTAAGAAATTGGTGATATTTTGTATTCCATGTGGCATTGAATGGAACTGTATGGGCCTATTTTGGTAGTATATGGAGCAATCAAATGTAGAACGTTGGTGAAACGTTGCTTACATTGATTGCGTTCGACTTTTATATGATGGAAATCAGTTGTTTGATCGCAACGTCCCATAGACATTAAAATCTTCTGTGCTCAGGGGGCTTACTCTGAATTTCGACATTCGACATCAAAACCGAACATTCGAATGTCGAAATTCAGAGTAAACCCCCAGCCGGTAAATAGCTGCGCTATACAGCTGTAGAGACCATTTTGACTGCTGTGAAAAAAATAATATACTCTACTATAACTCTATATCATTTAATCCACGGAAATGGAATACTTCGTTTCGCTTCATTTTTAGCGTTATTTCCTCGCGCGTACGGATGCTCCGAATTTGTGCTGAAAAAGTATATACCGTTGGCGCTGAAACAAAAGAAAGAGAAAACATATTACAACAAAATTTTGTGTCTGTGGAAGGTGGAGTTAGTTAGTACAGTGAAGTATCACAAGCTTACTTCGGGTTAGATGATACTGTGTAAAAGAAATCTAAACTATTATTATTAACTATATTTATTACTAGAACTCGCGCGGAGCTTCGCTCCCGTCGTTCTTTATTTGCCCACTGCTCAGCTCCTATAAGCCGTAGCGTGATGTTATATAGCCTATAATCTACCTCGATAAATGGGCTATCCAACATTTTTTTTTTCTTTCTAATCGGACCAGTAGTACCTGAGATCCTAGCGTTCAAACAAACAAACTCTTTAGCTTTATAATATTGGTATAGATTATTATTATTATTTATTTATATATATTATATGATATTGAGCTTTAAAGTAGATCCAAAGATATAAAATATCAAACTTCTATCAATATTTGAACAGGTTACACAATATTATAACTGCGATGAATAAATGACGTGGTGGTCGAATGACGTGCCTAAATTGGTAGTGACAGAAAAGGTCAACGACTCTAGTGGCTTATGAGATAATCTTCATAACGTAGGTGACGGGCATAAGGAAGCAAGTCTTAATAAAAGGGAAACGTTTCTCAGTGAAAGTGTGGAAGTGTTTCGGTGTCTGCACTTGATCATAGAACTGGTAAATAATGAGAATCGTTTGTTATTTATCACTCAATGAAAAGTAATACTTATTTCTATTAAAACTTGAATAAAATGTGTTGGCTTACGAAACGTGCTCATTAAGTAATACACATTAAGGTTTTATGGTTACGATGAACGATAATAGGCGTTATTAATTGTACATAAAAGTACTGTATTAAGTCAGTTATTACTAAAGAAAGATTGTGAGCATTCGCGTTTTACTTTGGCGGCAGTTTTTCATAGAGTTCACTCAGTTTGAATTGTTTGTAAGCGCTCTAAGAAATTAAATTCCTAGCTAAAAAACGCTTCCTGATTATTAAATCATCTTATATTTGTAAACATCGTATGTTTGTTCCTATCATATATGGTATAGTAATTATTATCTCTTTAGAAATGCTAATGCCATAATACACAGGGTACTGTTTACACCGGCGATTTAGCGTTTTATTGCAATTCTAAAATGGTGTGTTTTGCAATTCTGCATTTAGCGCCTACTATGGTCAAGTAGCGTGT
Source organism: Laspeyria flexula (assembly GCA_905147015.1). Lineage (NCBI taxonomy): Eukaryota > Metazoa > Arthropoda > Insecta > Lepidoptera > Erebidae > Laspeyria > Laspeyria flexula. The sequence continues at coordinate 8,972,035 of LR989956.1, read as the reverse complement.
CTACTATGGTCCTAATACGTATTAACTTTCTGTTACCCGGGGCTTCACTCCCGTCGTTCTTTGTTTGACCACTGCTCAGCTCCTATTGGTCTTAGCGCGATGTTATATAAGCATAGTCTTCCTCGATAAATGTGGTATCCAACACAAAAATAAATCGGTACTGTAGTTTCTGAGATTAGCGCGTCCAACCAAACAAACAACTCTTCATCAGTTTTATAATATTAGTATAGATATAATCTAGATGTTACTTACTTTCTCGATACATACTCTCCAAAAAGTAAATCACCTCGGGATGAAAACATCTCGCACCACCCTATCATGTAAATGATCCATGAATAGCACTTGTTCGCATAAAACCCCAGTTTTGTAAGTATGGATTCTGCGAAGTATTCTGGCGCCCGCGCATGGTTGCAGCCAGATAATGCTGTTGTGATAACAAAGGTTTTATAAGTTCTAATAACGAGAACTGAATTATTAACATTCAAACTACAAACTGTCACTTTAAAAATTTCTAACAAAAATTCAATCTCATTAAAAGCAGTCAAAATAGTCTTGAAACATATTGGCAGATTGCTTATTTTACTATTGAGAAAAGTTCAATCCCTGTTTCAGCTGGTTTGTGTGTTAAAAGGTCAATGACATGCACTGCTTCAGATGCGTGATTATGCACTATTGTGGTCTGTATTAAGAATCACTAACCTCAGTTTTCAACACCGAGACCTTACTCTTAATTTTGACATTATATTGGCATTATAGAATACGGTATAGGTGAAAAGAAAAGAAACTTACTTTGATTTGTAGAGGGTTTACAGCCAGGCTGTATAATACCTCCATTTGCATAGAAGTCAACATGTCCACAAGCTTCTAATTTCCCTTTCTCTAAACAGTTAGTATGAAGCACATCGACAAATAGTGCATCGTCCTTGTCAATTTTTTTCTTTGGATCTGTGGTAACGAACAGTGGCAGGGCTGGATCTAGAGCTAAAAAGTCTTCAATTATTTGTCCCGTCTAACATATTATTACGGGTATACTTGAACCAACTTAAGAAGGCGGAAGATTTCCGTGCTAGGGAATCTACTTTGAATAAATCAAAACATTCAATTAATCAAGAACATTTTTTTCACATAAAATTGACAATGCAATGTCGCGAGAGTGGCCATTGCGAGCAGTCGTGAATTTAAATTTGAATGTAAATAAGTGAATAAATGGTAATGTTTTTATAAAAAGAACACACATTAGATGTTATAGAGGACAAATTTAATTATTTCATAATATCATTCCATAAGAAACACTATCTTATAAGTTAGTCTTACCTGTAATTCTATACAATTTTCCACTTGTCACATAATCGCCTATAAAGCCGGCAATTTGTCCACCGAGGCTAAAACCTATGATATGGAACTGCTTCATAGAGAACTTGTAAGATTTGATAAGTTCGTCTATTAGTTGCGCGGTGCACATGCCCACTAGCTCAGTATTACGAGCTGATTCTATGTAGCACGGCTCCTGAGTTATAGGGTTGTAATCCACTGATATTATGTTGTAGTTACAACATTCCATGTATGCTGCAAGTTTAAAAAAGAATTAAATTCTGCAATAAACTCATGTTTCGAACACAATATTTCATGGCTGTTACGTTTGTAGGTCTCGTACAAAAGAGGTAAGGTACACACAAGTTGAGGAAACACTAAAATGACGATACGTTATTGGCAGAAGGATTAGATTTAAAACAATACTGATTAGAGTAGACACAGCCATCTAGACTGATGGGAATTGATGAATATCAGGCTATGCGAGTGGCGAGCTGCTGAGTATAGAAGATGGTTGGGGGTTTGTGGAGACACTCATGTATGGTTTACAGGATAGGGTACAGGGTATGTCTGTAACAGATCGTTTTAATGTTATGTGTGTTTATGAGATGTTCTGAGATAGTAATATTCCAACGATTTCAAATACTAATTTCTTGTGAGAAATCACGCGTAGTTCCAATGCATTTATTATGGTAAAGTCTTTACAAAAATTAAAGAGTATAATAAAAAAAGGTACTTTTACGTTACCTGGTCTTATTTCAGTATTAGGAGAGAAGTTCTTGTGTCCTGTGTAGCCATGTATAAGTATCTTGACAGGTGCGTCTTTAACCCATGGTGCTTTTTTAATTGAGTTCGAATCGTTGACTAATACTTGATGTGGTTTGTCTTGATTTTTTCTAAAATATGACACTTTTATTTTATGTTTTATAGTTTTAAGAGAGGTACGGCATAATTACCCGCGTTCAAACTAAGCCGCTCGCCTAAGTACCTCTGCCTTATAAAAGACCGCAGCAATAATAACATTGCCTCGGTAGGTTCCTGTTTCGGCTGGTGAGTAGTGAGCTCCAGAGCTCATTGGCGAAAAAGAGGTTTTAAACGGTCGGAAACGCTTATGTGATGTTCTTAGGCTAAGGTAACTTAAACAACAACAAACTTAAAGGCTAAGCTTACTACCAGGTGGGTCTCAAATTTTATCTATAATATAAAAATGAATCGCTAAATGTGTTGGTAAGCGCATAACTCAACAACGCCTTGACCAATTTGGCCAATTCTTTTTTTAAATGTTCTTTGAAGTTCAAGGATGGTTTTTACGGTAGGTACGGTAGGGTACCTACCCTACCTATCTACTCTAACCTACCTAGGTAGGGTAGGTAGGTAGGTTGGTAGGGTAGGTAGGTATGTAGAGGGTAGGTAGGGTAGGTAGGTATGTAGAGGGTAGGTAGGGTAGGTATGTAGGTAGGGTAGGTAGGTATACTTTCATCAAATCATAAATTAAGTAGGTGGTACGAAGTTCGCCGGGACATCTAGTATAATAAAAAAATCGTATTGATACCTTACCTAACATAGCCGGATAGAGCTCAGCCTTCTCCTTACAGAAATAGCATTACACAAATTATGACATCTTACCTAGTATATAACCAAAAGGTTATGTTAACATTTGGACACTCCATAGGTGGTGCGACACAAGATAAATCTGCAGTAATCGTGGTTCGCTCACCTTTAACAGAAACTTATTTTTAGAGTTACATTTAAATTATCAAAGCAGATCCAGTGTAGGAGGACTACTGTTATACTTTTTCGCTGCAAAATCAAACGCTCCATTTGACTGTCACTGTGGCGTATGGTTCAAGTCACACACAAATATTTATATTATGATTCATATATTGACTAATAAAAAACCCAAGACGCAGCGATTAAAAAACGGAATTCAAAATAGAGCTCAAAATGAGTTCAATTGTTACACAATTGTTTGTGTGTGTGAGATATGAACGTCAAAAAGTTTTATTGCTTTTGAAGTAATATTTTTTAAAAGTAATTGTAATTTGTACGAACTAAGACTGATTTTACAAAAACTATTATCTTAAAATATAATTATATTTTGGCAGTATATCGGCGAAGGGTTTGAGGTTTTTTTTTAATTCCATGTCTATCGTTGGTATCACACCGTGATCTTACTCAAAAGTTTCTTCTCTAATGTTTTCGAAGGCATTTCGTGGCGCGCACTCGTAAATAGCGAAGCGGCCGCGTATAGTAGATAAACACACGTTTACGTTTAGGCGCGAACGTTTAGACACGGAAACGAGGGTAGTTGAAGGTAAATTGCCTAATTATCTGAAACGGAATTTGTTTACTGCTCCATAATTTAATTACTTATCATGGCAGTTAATTTTATAATCAAATTAGCTTTATTCATTTTTCGTTTATCTATTTGAAAGAAAAAAAAATGTTTTTGCGGTATTCGTTAAATAAAAGTCATTGTCAAAGATAAAGCCGTATTCATTTCATATTGCAATTTCAAATAGGATTTAATAACGTTAATACATAAATTGAAATGTATGAAATAGTTTCCAAAACAGGTTTTGTAATGGATCAAACAAGTTAAGTTACTCTCAAAGTTATAACTACAAAAGTGTAGCAAAGTAATTTAATATTAAGTATTGTTAGTTAAATGAAAACATTTATGCCCACCTATTAAACGTGGTGTACTGTATCAAATTCACCTCTTTATAAAATTTCATGCTTTCGTATTAAATATTTAATTGATTTTTATTTAAAATACGTTACTAAAAAACGTGGTAAATAATATTAAAAAATTAAAATGCAGTCTCAGATTGCAATCTTACGAGTAGGTTGACATAAACTCAGTTTATTGTACTTTGTTTTGTTTGTGAAAAGTTAAATTTGTTTAGAATGACTTGCAAATAAAAATATGATTAATGAAAAAGCGCGGGGTGAGTAACCACAGTGGCACATAATGACACTGCGCACCTCACTATATGGACACCGTGTAAAAGTTACAAGTCCATCGTATAGCTATTATATATATATTGTCTAAAGATCTATTAGCGTGTATCAATCCAAATAAACATAAGGATATTATACTAATGGCACCTGCGAAACATATAGATAGGTGCCGTAAATTATATAACTCGGCGGGTGACCCATGTGGAATATTGACGTATTGTGGCTTATTCATAATATAAATTAAGAGTGTTTATACATAAGAACAGCAACGACGCGATTTAGTGTCATGTATCGTGGTTTTCACTTTTTATTATTTAATTGGAACATATTTTAAAGATATATTTTTAATTATAAACGCTCTTAAAATGCTATTATGTTCCCTTCTTCGCTTAATTTTTTTTCCGGAAATGTTTGTTGTAGCACTAATACTTACATAAATAGCTGAAGATAAACAAAACTATGAAAAACATTGTCGCAATGACTGTTGATAACTATCGTAAAGGGCTAAGTGACACATATATATATATATAAACCTTGTGCAGCGCCTTACAGCCGTGTTAAACTTCACGCATAACCCACAAAACAGCTGATTAAAACAGAGAAAACTATAGGATGTTCTTGTTACATTTTTTGTTATCAAACGCGCCAAATAACTGGCTACAACATGACGAGTATTACGAATGCTTATCTGTCAATATCCGTTATTTTACTGGATAACAAAGGTATATAAGTTATGGTGTAACAAAGTATTCGAATATTCGTTTGTTTGTAACCCGATAAACTTGAATTTGCGAATAACATTTTTATACATAAAATATCAGTTGAGAATTTAAATGGTTCTTAATACTAATAAAACTCGTCATAGTATCGTATTTTTGTGTAGTAAAAATGCTATTTTATTACTTAGGTACCTAGTTTCTACCGCGACTTTATCGGCGATATTTACACATTTTGTAGTGTGTTTTAAAAAGTGTAAATTTGTTCATAATTATTTGTGTTTGTCTACTATCCAATATTTTGTATTTCTCAAACTTTGATCCTGCGTTTTACCTTTTTATCATTATCATCTTTAGGGATTTATTTTTATAAATAATCCCTAAGTGCACACACAGTGTCTTGGTACCGTATCTTCAACAATCAAGTTTCTGAGTCAGATGGTTTAGTCAGGCTATCAGTCAGTCAGTCATGAAGTTTTGTGTATTGCGGCAAATTAACATGTGATCCGTTTGATGGTAAATAGTTGGCGTGGTATGGGTTTCTCATACCTAAGTCCTGTTGTGGTTATTTTATGAGACGTACTTATTTGCTTTATACAAAATAATTGTAGAGTTTGTTTTGAAGCTATAGTGTCACTTTTATAACCTGACAGGGTAGTTCATTTTTATAATTTACTAATTAACTATATAAAAATTTTACACTCTGTATATGTGTAGGAAATAAAATGCGGGAAGTGTAGATGTATCGAAAATTTAGCCATAAACTGACGATTTTATGTGAATTTTATTAAATTGTCGCTAGGTTTACCTAACCTTGGCTGTCACAAATTATAGCACAACTATCACAAGTTTTGCCATTAACACGTCTTCCCTAAGTAATTAAAAATAATTAATTGAATTAAAACATACTGAAATATTTTTTATTTAAATTATTGGTTTTAAGCAAAATGTTTTAATTTCATTTTATTACGTAAGTAGAGTTAATGTTAATTGTTTTAAAATTAAAGATTTTGATTAAAAAAACTATAGTTAGCTATATTTACGTGAAATAACTCCATCTAATAACCAACATAATTATGTATAAGTTCCTTATAAATTATATTGTACACGAGAACTGTGGCTTAAATGAGACTCCGTTAGTACAGATGGGGTCTTGTACTATTACAGTAGTATAGTACAGTTAGAAAAGTCTAGTAATGGGATAGATAAACATAATTTTATAAGTAATTAATAATTGTCTTGGCATTAAGCCTGGTTTTTATATCAAAGATGTGGCTCTTCTAGTAATATATCTGTATAAAAATTAATTATGAAAGCGACAAAAGTTTATGAAAACAACAGCCACTTTGAACGTCACTGTTCCAGACTGTTATGTAAATGACATTGAAATTTTCGTAAGGGAACAAGCGTGCATTACCATCTTATCACAGTTTAGTATTGTACTGGGCCTTCTACTATGTAATATGTAATTAGTGTACAAAACTGCGCTGATAATAAATTAAGGACAACATTTCAGGTTTTAACATCGTTCATGCCTGAGTTCGTAACTTTAATGATCTGTTATTTTGTAATGAAAATGTACTGTAAAAATATTATTATTAATCTTTTAGAATGTCCATTTTCATGACTATCCGTGTGGTGACGGATTAAGATTATATAATGTCACTATCCCATCTCAATCCGTGGGTATTATAAAAGGCGACTAAGGGAGTAACCTTATGCAGACAAGAGTACTACAAGAAAAGGAAAATTTGAAACAAACCCTATACCAACCCGACTGGCCAGCGTGGTATAGTAGGCTAAATTCCCCCCACATTCTTTAGAGGAGATCTGTGCCCAATAGTGGGACTTTTGTGGGTTGAATGACGATTTTTCGCACAAATTTTGATTAAGATTTCTTATTAGTTATACTTACTATATAGCATGTAAGTATACGTCGAAATGCATGGTTTCTTTTGTGACATAAATCAGTTTAGCAGTTCGTATACTTACATATGAATATCAGTGGGACTACATATAAAAAAAAAACGAATTCTGTTTAAATTATATTTTATTTATGAAATCAGTCAGTTATTTAAAATTATTTAAAGTCATTTGGCACTTCACTAAATAATATGGCGATACAATCGATATCAGGTAGGAATGCTCTGAATGTTTTTAAATTCCATCTAAACGGGACTGACAACGTAGGTATAAATATTAGAAAATTGTAGATAAACTTTATCACATGGATTTACTCGTATATCCATAAAATAAGCGTATTTATATTATTATTTACACGAGACGGTTCACATAGCAAATGCCTTCCTATCTACTAGTCAAACAATCAGAGCCCTTGTATTTTTGTTACAATTTGAACTAACAAAACTTCGCTGCCTTAAATGTATATTTACACACAAAACATAATTTTCGGAATTATATTTACAGTCTTTATTTACATTAAAGTTTACAATTAATTAGTTGTACCATTTTTTATCCAAATGCTATATTTTTATACCGAATATAAAAGTGATAGTATGACGGTGCCGTCTATCACTTTGGAGTCTTTTTTTTTCAGGCTACACCAAATGTCAAGCATTTACCCTGCGACAAACTTATTGTGCTGTCAGATTTTTGTGTATTTAAATCAGAACTTTATCAAAAAAATTTTTCATGTATTGAAATTTGTTCGACAATTTTTTTTTCTTCTGTCTTTGTAAATGATGAAAAGGAAATGCAGTACGTTTTGTATATTAATTATAAGCAATCAAGCTTCTTGTCTATGGACAAATTTGTCGCACTGTGTACCACAATGGTCGACACTCGGTGCTAGTACTACTGAATAAAATATCGACGTGAACATACTAAGCTTTTATAAAATTACAAACAATAATTACTCATCTTATAATGAAAACATATAAACAATATATGGCAAGAAATATAGAGACCTTGATACAAGATCGCAACAATTTTTTTACAAAGTCTTAAGTAAAATTTACCATTATTTACATTCTATCTCTAATCTACAATATTAAACGTATTCTTCAGACGGCTTAGGCGTCCCATTCTGCAATCTCAGCGAGGAAGATATCCTTCCATTAACAGAATCAGGTAATTCGGCTATATCTTTAAACACATCTATCATACTTTCAAAATTTGGTCCCCAATTAAAAAGATCGAGAGGAGCAGGTCCCCACCCGAGTGCTGCTGATGCTGGAGAACCGTTTGCTTGTCTATAAAGCGCTGAACTTACGTGAGGAGCTAAATCATCATCAGATGCGACTAGAGTACTTAATGAGCCACGAAAAGAGGAGTCAAAGCTTTCATACGGTGGTGGCAATATAGGTTTCTTGGGGTTACTTCCGCTATTTACGTTCTGTCTTCTAACATCTTCTAACTTATCAGCATTTATACTATTATTGTCATACTCTATTTCTGAACATGTAAAGCTATCGTTTCCGCTTTCGTCATCCGATCCAGTTGAACTTCTATTATCATCGGGTGGTGAGTGATGTCTATGTGACATGTGATGTCCAACTCCTCCTCCTCGTGGTGCTTCACTTGAACTGGACACTGCATCCAATGTTGACACTAAACTAGAAGTTCGCTGCCGTGCATTCATCCTTTCAATTTCTTCGGCAGTGAGTCCTACTGCACCTGAACCGACTGAAACTACCTGTGGAACCTGTGGTGGTGCGCTAGGTGTCTTCCGCCCCGCTGACGAACTTTGTCCACTCAACTGTGACATAACGGGGCTATTCAAACTCCTTTCACTATTACTGTGTAGTGCATCTTTTCCAACGCCACCAGAACTAGAAGTTGTAGCTAATAAAGCACTTTGTAATGGTTTTCCAGATATATCGTGAAGGGTTAATATTCGAGGCTGTTGACTGAGCTCACTACTCGGAGATAATCGCGCAAGTGGTGTAGTTTGATGCTGTCTTGGCTGAGGCGGAGGTTGAGCAGCTTGTGGCACTCTTGATGGATAGCCACTTGGGTGATGTGGTGAGTGACGATGCTGTGGAGTTTGGTGTTTATGATGGTAGCCTGCTATGGGCGGTGGTGTAGCTTTATATTTCCGTACACCAGCTGCTTCCCTAAAGCCTTTGTAATGATAAACGATATCTATATCTGATGGTGCAATTGAACTAGCGTTTTCTAGGTCATAATGTTCGGGTACTTCTGAATTTAAGTCCATTCCACTAGGGTGATCGTGTGTGTGATGTGAAGTATTGGTTGATGGGGGTGGAGGTGGATGATGGTCTTCTCTCAGTGCCGGACTCTTTCCTACTACTTCACGTTCTATAATATCAGGGCGCTGCGGTCTCGGTGGATCAATGTTCATGATTTCTCTGTCTTTATATTTCTTTGATAACAGTTCTGGACCAACTATGTGACCCACGTTACGTGTAATGTCTGCATTTTCCGACATATAACTGTTGAGGCTTGTATCATTATTGTGAAGATTCCTATTCATTATGCTATCATTAGTACCCGCGATAAGGTTTGGAGCGTTTAACATAGCAGGGCCTCCGTTTTGTTTCGAGTGAACCAAATTGCTTTTATTGGTTGACCCATTACCTTTTTCTTTCTTTTGTTTACGAAGTCGGTAGAAGATAATAGATACAGAAATGGCAACCAATAAGATGACAAAGAATACTATAACAAGTGTTATTCCAATACGTAAGGGGTGATTTTGTACTGCTCCAACTCCAAATGCACTATGGCATCCGTTAAGTATTTTTCCTCTATAAATAGTGTCTTTGAATATGCTTCCGTTGCCACCAAATGGTTGTATTTCATGGTTCACAGAAAAGTTTGCAAGACATCCTTCAAATTTGTTTGGACTTGACGTAGATACCCATTCAGTTTTTACACCTCCTAATGATATTACAGTCAAGTAGGGATCCAAGAAATCATGAACACCAGCCGCATCTAATTCTTCACCCACGTTTTTACTATCGACGAGCAAACGTATACTTCTACCGACGGAAAATAAAGTAATGTTGTGCCAAGTGCCATCAGCCACATCATTTTGTTCACTCTGACTCATATTCACTATTGTATTATGTTTTGAGGTATAAATCACTTGTCCATCCAGCAATTCAATCAATGTATAATATTTTTCAGTAGCAGAATAAAAGAGAACACCATCCTTTCTATGTGTTTTGAAGAAAAAGGATAATATTTTTGCAGGACTATTTACTTTAGGAATAACTTTGCTGGAAGATTTATTATTTTTCTTTGACCATCCTGTATTTCCACTGTAAAAGGTTTCGAGTAGTTGCATTCGTCTATGTTTTTCAGATATTGTATACGTGACGAATCCATTTTCTGCAACCGAGATAGACTGAAGTGAATGACTGCAGTCAGGTGAAACAAATTTTCCGTCACATTTACATAAATTTGCTTTCCATCTATCCAGACACTGACCCAAACCACAAACATCCTTTTTATAGCAAGCACCTTTTTCTGAGCGTTCGCATTTTGGTTCGACACTTCGTGATCTTAGTGGATTTGTCAAGTTGAGTAAACGTCCATTGATTGTAATGCTATGCATGCAACCAACAAAGTCATCAGAATGTATTTGTCCTGGACGTTCAAGAACTGGATCTGCTTTGTGGAGTCCTCCGATAAGCAAAGGTTCGTTGTTGAAGTTCAAGGTCCTGAAATAATAAAATATTTTTATATGTATAAAAGTGTGTGCAAAAATTGACTGTCTTATCAATTGGAACTATTTGATGCCTTATTATGTTCTCTAGATCATAGATCCTATGATCTAGATCTAGATCTAGATCCTATGATCTAGAGAACATAATAAGGCATCTATATACTCACAATATTATATTTACTTTGTTGAAGTAATAGAGGGATAATGTTTAAAATGCAGTAACGGCTCCTTGATATCATTATATGGCTAGTAGCATGGTTTATGCTGTTAAAACTATAATATTTGGCAGAGACATTAAGTCGCATCTAATTTTTGTCCTATTGCTAACCACGATACTTTTCTTATTTAAAATATTAAATAAAAATGCAAATTAATACATACCCTGCTTGTCCAGTATCATCACCGTAACATGAGTCATCACCAGGTTCACATTCAGTACAAACGTCCCCATGATCAGTGCAAGATGCAATACTCAGCGAGATTACTCGTCCATTTCTAGTAGCTGTTAGTTTGTACCAATTACCATCAGCTAAATTTCTATTGGAATGCATGATGGCCACGGAAGTGATTGAAGTTCTTGCTCCACCAAAAGAAAAAGATGGTTTGCCTCCAAGCAACTCAATTGCTATGAAATCTGATCTACCACCGGTTTGTGCTCCATAGTTATACAGTAATAGGGCATCGGGTTTAGTTGTTGCAAATATGATTGTTATATCGTTTGTTGATGCATCAAGAGATGAGAATTGCATGTAGGATAATTCACCAAAACCAAATGTTGTACTTTCGCAATGCGTTCCATAGCGACCATTGGTACAGCTGCATTTATAGCCAGGCTTAAGACTTATACAAATTCCTCCGTGCATACACGGATTCGGTCGACAAGAGTCTACTAAAGCTTCACAATGATTTCCACGATATCCAGGGCGACATAAACAAAAGAAGGAGTTTCTGTCAGCGCTTTCCTTACAAGAGCCTCCGTTTTTGCATGGATTACTACTACAGACATCATCCCTTTCCAACTCACAGGTTTTACCGTCGCGGCGTGCCGGACAAATACAAGTGAAATCGTGACCTTGTTTTCTACATTGGCCTCCAAATCGACACGGGTTAGGTGAACATGGATCTTGTCGTTTCTCGCAATTACTACCGATAAATCCATCCGTACAGTGACAAATGTATTCGTGATTTACTAAAGGTGAAGATAAAATAAGAGAAGCACTTTCTATTATTTTTGTATCATCTAATACTCTTATAGAATCTGTACATAATCCATCATTTTGGCATTTTTGAGAAGCACATGGAAAGTAAGAAACAATTATTTGTCTCTTTAACAATTTCGTAATCTGCATTTCTTTTGCTTTTAGATGTTTTTCTGTCATCTCCCTTTTCCATATAGAATGATTGCCTCTCGTTGCTATTGTCAAATCTAAATGTCCCTCTATTTCGTTAATACTGTACAAAGAAATGCCTTCATTACTTTTAAGCTCTTCTTTCAGTATTTCTAGTAAGCTTCGATAGTAATAAGTTAGAAAATCTGAAGCTGTCATGTTTAAAATTCTTAAAGTGATAGACTGTTCAACGGTGTTGTTGTCAAAGGAGAAGTATTCGACACTTATTGAAGATACAACATCTCTATGAACACCATCATTCCCTGAAACAGAAAATGTGTACCCCTGTCCTGGTTTAACTCCGTTTGTATAAAGATTACACCCTGTTCTAATACTTAGGAGTGACAATGTGTTTTCAGATGTAGATTCCTTAATAATTTTGCACTTATAATCTCCTATGATATCAGGATCATTAGGTCTGACATCGGCAATTTTTCCACGGGGAACCTTGTTGTTAAAAGCGTAAACAACAATATGAGCAGATCTTGGTGTTGGAGGATTATCGTTTCTGTCCAATACCTTTATTGAAATGGAGTAATTAGATTTCATTACAGGCATGCCGCTATCTTCAATTTGAATAATGACTTCTAAATTTGGTGTTAGTTCTCTGTCTATTTTCTTCGTAGTTAAAAGAACACCAGTATGTTTATGCACTTTGACATAGCTTTGATCTTTACCTCCAACGATAGCATAAGAAAACGGAGCCCCATTAGGTGGAAGATCGGGATCTGTTGCTGAAAGCGTAGCAATGCTCGTATTAGGAGGTTCATTTTCATAAATGGAACCTTCAAAGTTTGATATATCAAATATAGGACCATTGTCATTTATATCTGACAATGATATTTTTACTGTAGCCGTGCCAGTCTGAGGTGGAACTCCTGTATCGATTGCACCAACAATCAAGGAATAGGTTGGATAAATTTCTCTATCTAGTAGTCGAGCTACTTCTATGTCTCCCGTTTGAGGATCAATTTTAAAGTCTTGATTAGTATTGCCACCAACAATAGAAAAGCTAAACTGATTGTTTTGTGGACGAACGTCTTTATCAATAGCCTTTACTTGTATTACTTCTTGTCCAATGGTTGCACCTTCCGAAATGGTGGCTTCGTAATAGTGGCGTAAAAATTCAGGTGGATCATTACCGTCCTGAATAGATATAATAACTTGTGCTTCATCAGTGTCATTCCCGTGTATACCACCAGAATTCTTGGCTAAAACTGTAAGTACAAATCTATTTTGTGTTTCTCTATCTAAGTATCGAGCCACTCGTATAACACCGGTTTGTGAATTGATACTGAAGCCTTTGTCATTACTAGATCCTACAAACAAGTAATAAATAATACCGTCATCTCCATTATCTTGATCAGTGGCTTGAATAACGCCCACATTAGCACCAACTTCTGCGGATTCCGATACGTCAAAATGATATACTGGTTGTTTGAATTTCGGAAAGTATTCATTTACACCTGTTATATGGATGATCACTTTAGTGACATTTCGCATAATAGAATCTGGATTTTCAGCTCTTATTTCTAAGACATATATAGTTTTTTCTTCGTAATCAAATACTTCTTTTGAATATATTTCTCCAGTATTGACATCAATGTGGAATAATGAAGCCATTTCGTTGTTTATGTAATACTTTATAATAGCGTTCTTTGGTGAATCAGTATCAATTGCAGTTACTCGGTATATAAAACTGTTAACAGGTGAATTTTCTGGCAAATAAGCAACGTATTGTGTTTGATTAAACTGCGGAGCATTGTCATTTATATCAGTTAAAATTATTGTTAGTGTTGCTGTGGTCTCTTTAGGCTTAAAACCTAGATCTTTTGCAGTAATATTCAGCCGATATTCTTGTATTGTATCATAGTCTAGAGGCCGTAAAATACTGATAGCACCAGTTATCGGATGAATTTTAAATTCTTTGCCAGTATTTCCAGATGAAATCGAATATCTCACAATGCCATTCGGCCCTTCGTCTTCATCGCTTGCTCTTACTGTCAAAATTGATGAACCTACTGGCTCGTTTTCGGGTACGATAACTTGGTAGCTTAGAGCTGTAAACTTGGGGCTATAGAAGTTTTCACCTGTCACCACAAATATGATAGAAGTCTGATCAGACTGTGAAGGAACACCTCGATCGACAGCTTTTACCTTTAGTTCATAATATTGTCCCATATAATAAAATTGTTTATTGACAACAACCCAGCCATCTTTCTTATCAATTCCAAGATACGTAGTTCCGTTTCCACCATAGATGTAATATTCCACTTCAGCATTTATACCAAAATCCATATTATCTTCTGCAGTTAGTTTAATAATTCTTTCCCCGGGCATCGCATCTTTCGGCACTGGTACAAACTTTTCATGTCCTTTGAATTTCGGAGCATTATTATTTGCATCGACAACATTGATAGTTACTAAACATTCAGATGACATGGGAGGTTTACCGTTATCTGTGGCTACGACGATAACGGAATATGTATTTTCAGGTGACGAGTTAACGGATGTTCTCTTGTAATTCATTAAAAATTTACTCAATATCTCTCCTGTTGCAGGATCTATCGAGAACAAGTCGGAAGGTTGTTGTAAAGAATACGAAATTATAGAATTTGGTCCTTGTTTATCTCTATCTGTTGCAATAACCTGGCCCACAAAACTGTTTTTCTTCTGTAACTCTGGGAAATTGAAGCTATAGAATGAATATTCAAATTCAGGTGCGTTGTCATTTTGATCTTGTATGGTTATTGTTAAAGGAGTTTCAGAACGCCAAGCTCCATCAGTTGCTGCAACTTTTAGAATGTATTCATCTTGTAATTCTCTATCTAGTGGTCTAGCTACTGTAACATTGCCACTTACTGAATCTATAACAAACTTTTCACCTGGATTTTCAACGAAACTGTATGTAGCATTAGCATTTGGCCCAGAATCTAAGTCTGAACTTGTAACCCTGATTACAAATGATCCAATTTCAGCATTTTCTGTTACGTTAACACTAAAAAGTCTAGTAAATCTCGGCGGGTTATCATTCTTGTCTAGTACAGTTACAATTACTGTAGAAGTTCCCACAAGCTGAGGTACTCCGTGATCAACAGCTTCTACAATTAGTTCATAAAACGAAATTGATTCTCGATCTAAAGCTATGTTTGTATAAATTTCTCCATTTTCTGCATCAATTCTAAAAGTTTCATCGTAATCATCCACTATTTTAAAAGTTATTCGACCATTTTCATTGGAGTCATCATCGTGAGCATCAATCTGAATTACTAGTTGTGGCGGTGATTCTTCTTCCAGAACGGTTGCGTTATATAAAGCATTATCAATGATAGGAGCATTATCATTTGCATCAGTTACTTTAATTTCTATCTCAATAAAGGATTTTAACGGAGGATTATCAGAATCTCTTACTTCAAACCATACTTCATAAAGAGGCATAGTTTCATAATCCAACCCTTTTCCAGTAATGAAAACTTCTCCACTCATAGGTTCCACTCTTAAAGCATCTCCAACGTTGCCACCTGCAATACCATATTGAAGCAAACCAGTAGGTCCTTTTTTAGGAGACGTAGCTGATAATCTTGTGACTAATACTCCTTCTGGCGTGTCTTCGGAAAAAGTAAATGTGAGTTTATTTGTCACCGTAAATTTGGGAAAGTTTTTCACGGATTTTGGGATCAATATCAGTTCTGCGGTACTCTGTCGAGGTTCCGCACCACTATCCGTTGCTATAATTAATAGATTGAAAGTAGGTCCAATTTTATCCTTATATTTCATCAAATTTTCATTGGCTTTTATTACTCCTGTTTCTCTGTTAATCGTAAATAAATTTTGATGTTCACCTTTCAAGTCATATACTATTTTCTTATTCAACCCTATGTCATTGTCACTAGCTTTTACACCAAATACAAAATCACCCTTGACAGTTCTGTCAGAAATATGTGCTTCATATATTGGGTGCGCAAATGTTGGTGTGTTGTCATTTTCATCTTCTACTATTATAGTAAGATTGGCAGTGGCTGTTCTAGGATCAGTAGTTGCTGAGTCTTGTGCCATTATAATCAAATAATACACATCCCAGTCTTCTCTGTCTAAGGTAGCATTCGTAGTAACGACTCCAGTAGAAGAGTCTATTTGGAACTTTTCAGATTTATCACCAAGCAGGCTATATCTGATTTTGGCATTGTTTCCAACATCTTTGTCGGTTGCTTTTGGAGTAAGGATTACAGTTCCCGCTGGCAAGTTTTCCTTCACGCTAGTTCTGTAACTTTGTCTCTCAAAATCAGGGCTATTATCATTTACATCTTGTACTACAATCTTCACTGTACCCGATCCTGTGAGTGGAGGTGAGCCTAAAAGAAAAGGTTAAAGGTAAGATAACATTCATAATTTGACGTAAAATATACTTAATTATTAAAATCTTATAATGTAATTTTATAACCCAAATCGATAATTAACAAATATTTTATTGGTTGATTGTCTTAAATTTATAAAAGCTTATTTACATTTAAGATAAATGTTTTATAAGTAGTGCATGGTGCATAAATAGAAATCTTTCTGTAAAATATTATTCTTTCATTATAATATTACATTAAATTACTTTAAGTACAAAAATAAAATATAATTACCTGTATCCATTGCTACAAGTGCTAAAGAGTATTCATCTTGTGCTTCACGATCTAATGTTCTCAGCAATGAAATTTGCCCCGACGAAGCATTTATTTTAAACAGATCTGCATCTCCTTCCTTTATGAAATAGCGGACTTGATTGTTAAATGGTGGTGAATCAGCATCATAAGCATGAATTGTTATTATGTACCCGCCGTTAGGAGGAATAACATTTTCCATTACGTACGCTAAGTACGGAGAATCTAAGAACGTGGGTGGGTTATCGTTTATATCTTGAATTGAAATAGATAATTCAGCCGTATCGAATCTTACATCATCTTTAGCACAGTCTTCGGCTCTGATCGTTAGCATATAACGAGATTTTCTTTCAAAGTTTAGATTTTTAGCAACTCTAACTATTCCGGTATCTTCACTAATGCTGAAATCTCTATTTTCGTCACCTGACGCGATCGAATATCTGACTCTTCCATTGGCACCTTCATCTATATCTGTAGCAGATACCTGTGAAAGATTATTGGAGTATTATTATTTGAGTATTAATTTATATAAAAAAATATTATTTGAGTACTAATTTATATGATTGATATAAGTTATATTAATTAATTTAACTAAATTCATTAGTTACCTGTAAAACACTAGCTCCAATGCTAGCATTTTCTGGAACTGAGGCACTGTATTGTTTGGGGTCAAACACTGGACTATTATCATTTTCATCCAAAATTTTTATTTTTATTTTCGATTTTGTCACGTTAGGTGGATCACCTCTGTCCTTAGCCGTAACAGTAATGGTATAGCTTGCTTTTAACTCTCTGTCTAATTTGCCTGTCGCTCTCAATATTCCATCAACATTCCCCAAAGAAAAGTAACCGTTAATTTCCGGATCTGGTGTCATAAAATATTCAACGTATCCATTTCTTCCTTCATCTTTGTCGACAGCTTTTATTGTCATTACAACTGTATTCAATGGAATATTTTCGGATACCGTTGTTATATTAGGTGTAACAAACTCAGGTGCCATGTCATTGACATCCTTTAGTTGTATCGTAACCTGTAACAATAAACCCCATGTCATATAAGTGTGTGAAAACGAAACAAACAAATATAATAAAAGTCAGAAATAAAATTAAAATTTAACGTTGTGAGAAAATTTTTGGATGAATGCTGGCCGCAAGTAAAATGGAAATAAATTGGATTTTACTATTTTCACTTCTTAAGTAAGCTACTTCCTTAATAAGATTATGTTTGAATGAATTCTATTGCATTAAATGCAAGTTAAAATAATAAACCTAAGCGCACCATATGCTTCCTTCTGGCTTCATCAGAGGCACATTGTGCAACGCTACAATAGGCAGAGTCGACAATAGTTCGTAATGAACGTGAATTTTATGTACAATTTGAATGTTTCCTGTGAAGTTAACTACTAAACTTACTGGGTATACTGGAGATATTTTGTAAAATTTATCATAATATATCTTTAATAATAATTGAATATTTAGGTTGTAATAAAATAAATAAAATAATAAAAATTGGATGAGTATAAAATGGCATAGAAAATTTTCAATCACACAAAAATGTCCTAAATTATATTTCGGAATACGGCATAAAAAATTATATATTAACTAAAAAAAAATTGTTATAAATTTGACCTTTCCACTTCATTTTACTAATAGACTTGCATAAATAATATAACTATTCAAAATAATTACCTGGACTGTCGAAGAAAGTTGAGGCTCGGGAGGCTTAGCCATATCCTTGGCTGTTACAACGAGATTGTAGATGGGCAGGGTTTCTCTATCCAATTGCTTCGCAGTGTAAATAGTACCGTTATCCGCAATCGTGAAGTCCTGGCTATCATCACCTGAAGTTATGCTGTATGCCACTTTGCCATTAAAACCTGTAATTTATTATACATTTTGTGTTAATTCGCGTTAAAACAATTAAGAGAACGAAATTAATTTATCTCACCTATGCTATTCCTTGGCTGCAGTAAATTGTAAGTATTGTCATTAACATATTTGACACAGTCTTATTTAATGGAAAAAGGCCTACTTATTGTAAAATTTTGCAGAACATAATTATTATTATCTTTATGGAAACTGTTCTTCTGTTAGGTAGTAGAAATAGAATATACAGGGTGTCCCGAAACTCAACGTCAAGCGGCTACCGGGCGAAGGTATAGGCTGAAGGTACCTGTTCTGAGAAAAATCCAAGTCATATGGTTAACTCATAATAAATTGTTTTTTAAAAAATTATGAAAATCAACTATCTTGATGACTGACTGAATGACTTGATTTTTAGGTACTGCTATGTTATAGCAGTACATAAAAATGTCTACAGAGTTGTCTATTTTCATCATTTTCTAAAATACATTTTTATGACTGAACCATATGACTTGGATTTTTTCTTTATATTTTTCTCAGACCAGGTACAGCCTATACCATCGCCCAGTAGCCGCTTGACGTTGAATTTCGCGACATCCTGTATATATTTGTTTATGTTACCTTCATCATCATCAACATTTCAACCCATAAACGTCCCACTGCTGGGCAAGGGTCTCCTCCAGACATTTCGTTACCTTACCTGAGTCTAAATCTGTAGCGCTTATCGTGACTACGGATGATCCAACGGGTACGTCCTCTAGAATTTCATTGGAGAAGCTCATTGGGTCGAATATCGGTGCATTATCATTCAAGTCGATGACATTCACGTAGACCGTGACAGTACCAGACAGAGATGGGTGACCGTTGTCCTGCGCTTGAGCTACCAATATGTAGTGTTGTGTCTGAAACAGTGAGTAAATCAAATTAGCCAGTTGACATGTACCATATACTATTATATGATTCAATGACGGCAACAGAACTCAAGTTGAAAATAATAATAGTGTCTGAATCCATTGAAACAAAGCGAATGGTATTAAAAGGTATCTAAGAATTATCAAATATTTGAGTTTGTTGACTAAATGGCTTTGTAAATGGCATACAAGAAAATCTGGTCAACAAAACAATGCATCACATAAGGTACGACGGTAACATTTTATAAATAACGCCGGCATTCAGATTTTCCATATAATAGGACACCGAAGCTTCCCAGCTATGACAAGCTCCCTCATTCGCGGATCGTGGAGCGAGATGGCGTTTTAAAAAACAAGTAGTGGTCGCGGAATCCGGCTCGGGGATGTTTTGCGGACGGCCGCTTTGTCAGACATTGTTCGAGCCTTAATTTCGATGGCGAATCGAGCGGGCAAATGCCGAATATGATGCGCGACGCGAAAAAACTGTACCGGGATGAAATTAGCAGCTCTCTAGCGGGGTACGCGGAATTGGCGGGCGGTCGAGAGAACGAAGGTACCCAGCGAATTGTTTTTACTAATTAGCGAGGCTGGCCGACTTGATGAGTCCGGTGCAGTGCAGGCCCGCGAACCGCGCTCTTATGCGTAGCGCCGAACTCGCGTCCGGCCCTCTCAGACAAAACTAACGAGAAGATAATTTTTAAAAACAATGAAACGAGTTTCTTTTGTTAGTATTTACGCTAAAAACTGTCCGGTACAATGTTGTCGGTATGTCTAACAACTAGCACGCGTGCGCACTCGCGTCTGTCAAAAACGCGCTAAATCCTAGTCAACTCGAGACAGACACAGAATAGGTTCTTTATAATATAAAGTTTCTTGGTAATATAATACTAATAAGTAAGAAGTACCATTTCATTGTTACTCTTATTAAATACACAGACATACATACTATGGCTGTGTTGCCGGTACCTATAGACACAAAGATTATGAAAATTGTAGGTATTATTGGCTTAAAGCGATATTTAGATTAAATTGATCTCACAAAGATATGATGTGTTTGAACAGAATGTATAAGTTCTCAAGGATCCACGACAGGGTAAATAATTAATTTATAACGGACAGAGCTTTTTCTAATTTAACTTCGGTGACAGAAGACACAAATTCAATATTTGTAAATGTGATTTATTTAGTAATTCTAAGGACAGAAAGGTACGTCGCCAATAAGTCAAAGGTGTTCTATTACTGCTCGCTGTTCTACTTAATAGCTTTTCTAAGTTCCTTAAACAAGTTTTAAAATTACGCTCATGCCTACAGCGACTTATTCATTTATCTTAGAGCAGTAAATATTTGTTTGAAATGCTTTAGAATTATTGCACATAAATATAAAATCCCTCCTCCCTAAAACCGAAAAATTACAGAACGACCTTTGATTTATGTCCATAGAAAATTTAACGACTTGTTTGTCATTTTACTGCAGCATTGATGAGTACAATAAGGCGGCCGCGACGAGAGTAGCCGCAAAAACAGGTTAAATAGGCTTTATGCTTGAAGACGTTTTGTGAAAATAAAAAAAGTTAGTGCGTATAACATATACGTACGTGACTTTTGAGCGAAGCTTTTTGCTTAGTACAATCTCTATATTTTTTTGCTATTCTTCAGAAATTAACATGTAAATGTGAAAATGTACACAGTGTGCTTGTACTTTAAGTTGAAGTTTATGATGATTATGATATTATTTGGTTAGTTTCACACTCGTGATCTGCTGCTAGTTTATTATAATGGAATCTACGAAATTCTTATAATAAATTTATTCGCTTCACGTGATCAGAGGGCTGGTGTGTTTCTCGCTCAGAGAATTAGTATTGCCATTCAACGTGGCAATGCTGCCAGCCTTTTGGGTACGTTTCCGGTTGACAGTGATGCTGACGAATATTACGATGCCTAAACAAGTTTGGGGTATGTTTTTTTTTGTTTGTAATTAATTGTATATATAGTTTTAATATGTAAGTAGATGTTTAATTTAATTATTTTCATTATTTTAATAAATATTTTATTATTAAAAAATATAATTTTAATTTTGTCTTAAGTTGCAATCGTCAGTATCTTACACACTTGTTAATAAAAACAATGATCTCTTAATTGTTAATTACGGTTCTAAGGTTGATAGTGTTTCTATATTTTATAAAAAAAATACAGCTAAATGTTTTATATTTTTGCATACCGCAAATATGCGGTAAAACATGATGTACTAATTACACCTTAGTAATAAGTGCTTACTCTATAAAGTTGTAATGTTGATATTACAAACACAGACTTCAATTTGTATAGAAACGCACCGTGTTGCTATGAAAGTATGTTATAAGTGATAAAAGGACACATTAGCAAAAAACCTGATATATTGAAGCAATCTTCATACAATAAAAATCAATACTTTATTAATAGTAGCCCAACAAGTTAGCAAGAGCCACCTATGGCTATGGATAGGTACCTACAACTTTAATATTAAGCGAGCCATGACCACAGAACAAAAATTCTGTGCCATGACCGACTCGTTTCATATTAAATACCTACTAGCCTGAAGGCAATATTGTCCTTGGTTCTTAAATGCGAGTATTATCTACAACATGCAATATATTTCATGGTCCGTCATAAATTTCACTCATTCCTCCACTTATTTCTGCGGAAAGACATTAATGTGTGTAACATATCATGTAGGTACACCAACTCCATCTAGATTATCTTACAGATAAACCAATTAATGTTCTTCATCATGAATCTATCTAAAAAAAATATGAAGTCTGTAAAATATAATAATAATAAATAGACGCTAAAACAGTGCTATTATTTTATAGAGAGTGACGACGCGCTAGTTATGATCGTGAACGTATTTATAGTTGTGGGAATTTCTTACAATTGCATAGGTATGTTCCTTTAATTAAACAAAAAAAAAAATGCCATGTTAAGAAGTTAAAGTTTTATGTCTTATTTTCCTATTATCACCTGATCAGTCCCTGATTAAGAAATAGTACAGACAGCAACAGAAAAACATCTCATTTTAAAATGTACAAAAACGATATTTACTTAAATTTATTCGTTATGTAGGTTATTTATTAGAGATGTTAGAAATAATATGAGGCTTATAATTAAACACCTGTCTTACATTCTTTGTAATGAAAATTAGTTATTCTATCAAAATTAAATTAAAAACGAAACACCCTATCGACCCCAATAGTGTTGAAATAAAAATGCAATCCTTTTTATGATTGATTGACTGAGATTTGTGACTCAGGATAAAAAGGACAAAATAAGGACTTCCCTGGACTTCTTCCCTTAGGTGTCTAAGGGAAGAAGTCCAGGGAAGTCTTTATTTTGTAAGAAGAGTCGTGTTCCCAGTAGTGGAATGTATTATCAATTTAATAAGCTAATGATGAAAAGACCATTCATGTATCTTTCATCTCAAATTATGTTTAGGTACTAAGTTGAGCTGATTTCAAGCAGAAAATAGTAAAGTTTATTGACTCGCCATAGCTTTAAGCGAGTTTTTGTATTAGATTTAAACTTCGGATTAACGTATCTTATAATAACAATAACTAAACTAATAATCTTATTTAGAACTACTTAAAAAAGTGACGTCGCCTCAGCGGCCGAGCGGTCAATGGCCTCTTCAAGATCTATGTTACGATAATTCTTTCAACCGCAGTGTATGCCGCGAGCGATGGGGAGAGGTGCGGGGCACATATGAATCGGTACAAAACACTATAAATAGTTTAACCACTTTAAAAATTGCAACTTACACGAAATTATAAAGTATAATGGGCGTGTCGCTCTTCGGGGGAAGGTTAAGATTTTGCAATATTAAAACGCTGTTGGTACTCGTAAAAGATATAATATGAATAATAATTCTGTATTTTACGATAAACTTCCATATGAGTAGTACCTACAAGTTACAACTAGTCTGCAAGTTGAAGTATTGAATTCGGAAAACTAATAATAAGTGTAACTAATAAGTGTAACTAATAATATTAATAAGTGTAAATAATAATTAGAAGTTTGTTTGAAAATTTCAATGTTAATTTACTGCTAAACAATCCTATGATTACCAGTTTTTATTACAGGAGGATTTAATTGCTGAACGCACGTCCTAATCTCCATAGCAATTTACCTAAATAACGTTAATTAGTCATGTACAGAAAGTCTGTCAAATTATAAAACGATGATACCCATTAAACAATAGACTGATTCAATTCAACCTGAACCAAACTGTTTCAGTCATCCGAAACAATGACTATGTCTCAAACTATACAATTAAAGACGCATAAACAAGGCGCCAATTTTCAATATTGTTCGTATGTAATATGCAAATGAATATATTAATATTTTATTATACAAAAGGTACGCTAAAACTAATTTGCACCCATACAAAAGTCTTTTACATTGTTAGGCGTAGACAACGTTCATGAATTAAAAGATCTTTAACATTAGCGGTGCTGTGGTCGTAAATTTTTGAATCGTACAATAAAATGTTATTTTTCACAGAATTTCATAACACAATAATTTTAAACGTCATATGTAAAATAAATTTGCTTCCATTTGAAGTATTTTAGAAATCGCTTAAAACCAAAAAAAGACCTGATTTTGGCTACAAAGAAGTTCCCATAAATTCATGAACTACTTACAATGTACCATTTATGATCATACTCGTATATCCGTAATATATAAAAGTAGTTCAATCAATTTGCCTACAGCCGGATCGCTGCCAAGGTAAGGCCATAAGAAGAACTGACAATCTTGGGCTAAAATATTATCTATATCAAAACTAATAAAACGCAATGTTTATTTGAATTAAAACTATCTAAAATATTGTATTCAATTATAACTAGGAAGATGAATAGATTTTCTCTAATATTTATAATTTCTGAAGCACTTCATTCATGAGATACAGATGAATAAGATTTTCTACAATTGATTCATACGCATGAAATGAATTTCTTATATGCAAATTAGAAATTGTGTAGTCCATTTCAGAAAATCAACCTAAAAACGGAAATTTATTCATGAGTGATATTAACTAGATAAATTAAAACAAACCCACACTCTATTTAACGATCATGTCATCATAGAGTTAGCAGCAATTGGATGGAAAAAGGTAACACTAGCCCATAAACACTATCATGCTGCAGAAGGTCAAGCTCATTCTAACATAGCTGTTCTGTTAACGCAATTTGTAGTGAACAGTCTAGTGCACAGAGTCCATATTATATATCTGTGGTCAAGTACTTTCTCTCCTTCATTATAACGCAACGGCCAAATACATCGAGAAGTTAGATATGTGCACCAAAAGAGAAGTAAAGTACCAATGAGAGTTACGTACAGATGTTGGACTCGCACTGCAATGTGAACTTACCAGTACCAGCAGAAATATAATTTTAATGACGTAATGTTCTTACAGCTGCGATTTTCTGTAAGTTTGGCAATTCGATCGAGAAATCGCACTGTGGCCTAATAAATAGAACTACTTACAGAACAACATCCAGATAATTTTATAATTAATCAAGCAGTAATTAATTCCGCATTTAAACACGCGTGTCCTTGTTAAAAAGTAAATACATGGAACAGGCAATTGTTATTTATTGCTGGTCAGTAATCAAAGATTGAATTGGAATCAATCAACCTATTTTAGTACATGTAAGGGCAGTTGCATCCATGTAACTGGAGCTTCACTGTTATATTCACTGAAATTGAACTTTAAAATCAAGTGGTTTGGGTTCATATTACGGAGAGACGTAGAAATCATTATTTGCAAAAATTGCAAATGTGCTATTTAAAATACGTTTTTACTGTCCGAACCCGATATGCCAAGGTCTAGTCTGCTGGTTCAATTTTTTTTTATCTTTCGCAAATATTTTCATCGGTAATCACTTAATCTATTTAAAGTGTTTTTAATTGCACATTTCATTCGTTTTTACGAGTATGTCGCAGTTCTTTATGTCCGTTTTTAAACTTTTGCCTCCGTACCTCACTCTCGGTGCCAGATTAATGTTGCAAGGCTAATATCAATATTAATTTACTGCTCAATCGTTTTTAAAGTCCAATTAACATTTGCAGCCATCTTTTTCCGTTTTTATTCATCAAGACTTGAGCAGTAGGTATGCGTAAACGTGACCTTAATCTGTTTCTTATCTTGACTGTATTTTTTGTTATTATACACAATGGTGTTTGTATGAAGATCTCTAAAAAAGTGACCGTTATTCTACTAATGAATACCACGGAATTTTCAACGGAATTGATCATACTTCAACAATAGAAAGTAATTAGACAAGTAAACAATTTTTCTTAAATGACTTACCTCCTCGTAATCCAATCTAGCAGTCAGTGTGAAGACTCCTGTTTGAGGGTTGAGGGAGAACACGTCATTGGCCCAGTCCGAGATGACCGTATAGGTGAGCTGAGCATTAGGTCCTGAGTCGAGGTCAATGGCCGCCACAGTGCCAACCACTGAGCCTCGAGCAGCATTTTCGGGTATATCAAAAGAGTAGGCGCTTTCTTTAAAAACTGGCGGGTTGTCATTCGTATCAGTGACCTGAAAGTATTACAATATTAATAAAATAAAATGGCGTTAGCATAAACGGGTAGTTATTTTGACTGTCACCGTGGCGCAGTGGTTAAGGTGGTCGCCTCGCTACTACATCGCCGTGCTGGGTGACGTGGGTTCGATTCCCACACGAGACAAATATTTGTGTGATTCATAGATATTTGTTTCTAGTCTGGGTGTACTTTGTGTCCGTTAGTTTCATGTTTGTAAAGCTCCCCGCGACACAGGGCTTGTTCCCTAGTGCGGGCGTTGTTTACAAAAAAAAAAAAGAAAAAAAAAGAAAAGTTATCAACGCATTTCGTTTTTTACATGAGTCAGTTAGTTAATCAATTATGTTAAATAATTCAAAAATGCAAAAATGTGGTAGATATCCTAAACAGAAATGTAAGAGCTTCGGTGATTAGTTAATCGTCGGTCATCCGTCGAACAGACAAGTGGATGGAGGCACTATGATAAGAATCCTACTGATTTGAGCCGACGCGGCAATGGACCGAGATGCAGATGTTTGTATCAATGTACACTCGTTAACAACACGCTTAACATTATCTACTAGTACAAACTAATTTATTTCAATTTTTAGATTAAATAACATATAAGTAAATAGTTTACGTTTAATTAAAACTCATTACGTGATATTTTCTATGCTGTGGTTTTTTGTGATAATTATTATGTTAGAGGTTGATCCGCAAACGGCAGAAATATTTATATGTACCAAAAATAGTTATTAAATAAGTCTCTTTATGTTAACTAAATAAATACGATGAATAACATTTTGAAGGTATATTTTAAAATTGCTTGCATGTTAATATTTCGTATAAAACAGGAATGCACGCGATTATGCCTCAAATTACTTCTGATTGCTTGACGCTTGACCAGATTTGACTGACAATCTAAACGTCTGACAGTCAAATGCATGATATTTAAAATTCCTCATTCATTTAAATATATTGTACGTCAATGAGTTCAAGTACGTGGAAGGCCCATCACGTGGGAAGAAAACCAATGTGACGGAACATACTGTAGCTAGGTAAATCGTAGGTATTTTTACCTTACCTATATTACCGATTTCAGGTTACCAATGATATAGGATATAGCATAGTATCACGTCTATTTTGCCAAAGGGGTAGACAGAGGTGTATTACACATACCTTACCAGTTATGTTAGGTCTTATATTATAGGGGGCGAGCCTATTGCCATTAAGCGGGCATATTTCCAGGCTCATAACTGAGAATTTTAAGACAGAAAATCCCACTACGTTTTTTTGTCCGATTCAGGATTCTCTTCCACTGCAAAACGGAGGCAGGCAGTATATCGCATAGATAAGAAAATAATCTACTATCTATCATTAGCAATATAAAACAAATTATCTGTTTGAGTAACAAACGTACAACATAGCTTCAATTTTAATCACGCAATAACCACCCGTGTAATAAATTCTAAGTACTTTGGTACTCGAATGTACATCTTACATTTCAAGATCTAAATATCTTTATTACGCATGCATGTAACTTGAGTTACACATAAAAAAACAACTAAAACAACAAACCTGAACAACAACTGTTACATCCGTGAACTGAATACCATCGTCTGCTCTCACGATCACTTGGTACTCTGAAATCGTTTCTCTATCCAGAGGATCTTTGAGAGTCAACAGACCAGTATGAGAGTCAAGGGAGAACGGAGTTATTTCATCGTTCTGTATACTATATGTGATTGTTCCAATAGTGTCTGGATCCTCAGCGACTATGTTAGCTATCCGCTGCCCTGGTGCTAGGTCCTCTGATGCCAAGTATGCTGGTGGTATATTTTTGAACTCCGGAGGGCTGTCATTCTTGTCCAGGATTACGACTTCCACCTGAAAGAAATATGTTTAATTAGATATTGCAAAAAATACAATGAAATTTTACAATTATTTATGTCTAACATTAACTAACATCTAATTTTTTAAACGACCGATTTGCTGATGAATATCCGTATGTTCGGAAATTTGATCAGTGGCTGTAATTTTATTATAATAACAACTACTACACTATAATATTTTGATAGGTTTTAAAATTATATTTAAATTGCTTTTACCCAATTAAATAGCTTGAATTGTGTTTTCTACCCAATTAGATAAAATGTACCTTTATTCCAGAACCTTGTAGGTATCAAATTTCATTCAAATTTATTCAAGTGTTTACCCGTGATTGAGCAACACAAATCCAATCTTTAGTATAACATCAAATTTGATTTGTTGGTAATTTAAGAATACTTAGTATGGGCATATTCTCACTGTTGTCTTAAAACGATACATTTTAAAGTAAAACAATGCAACTAAATAATAACGTATTTAAGCGACAGTCGTCTGATACAAAACAGACAGAGAAGTCTGGTTATGTTTTATTTATAAGGTTGGCACAAAATCGGCCACTTTAACACAGTATAAGAACACGAACCAAATTAATAATTCTAAAAATGCAGCCAGAGAACGAGTGGATCGACAAATGTACGACAGTGACTCTACTGTCCACGGCTCGCCGCTCGTTGCTCAGTCCCAACACAGTCCCGACTGACGGGATGACAAAATACGCCTGTGGCCTTTTATTTGATACGCTCCAACTTCGATAATCGATTGTTTTATTCCCTTTTAACTGTATCATGGTTTTTGAAACACCAATCAATGTCTATGTCGACGGAATTGTTCTGACAACTAGTTTCTGGCTGTGGTTAAACCTGAACAATAGATGGGAATGCATTACCGGTGTTACAGTTTTTATTCGAATAATCTTGGACACTTTCTGAGTGTTGAGTTTAATTCAATTCCGAACCATGATTTGTGTGATTGCGTAATAGGTATATATCCAAAGATCTTCACAAACTTTTATAATATCATTAGTTTGCACTGAATTAATTACAACCATTATGCCTAATGAGTTTAAAGTATTTCAATTTGTAGAGTTAATAAATGCATTTTAATAAATGCTCTATAGAATAATTATATCGTCAAAAGTGAAAGATTATTAAAATATTTCGGACACTATAAAAGGATTGAATTGAAAGAAAATCAAAAATAATTTGTGAGTCTGAGGCATCGCATTCGACGTTACTATATGTGATACTAAGTGCATTCATCAATATGATTAATGGAGCAGTTTTTTACCTTTTTTGTAATTTAAACTTTTTCTACTTTTTTGGTGTATCCCGTTTTTTTTTCTTTATGTTTAAGGAAGATTTTTGATGAGTTTTTGTTTGAATATTTCGCAAAGATTGATTACATCAATATAATTACGTATTGATCGCCGTTAATAAAATACTATGGGTTGTGTTTTTATAACATACCTACTTTAGATACGTAACATATTAGACGGTACCTACGTTTTAAAATAATAGTAGCCGGTATATTATTATTAACTAGCATTTATGTACAGTATGCATTTGCGTTACTTATGTTGTTAGTGAGTGATTCTTAAAGTTACTTATGTTTAATTCTTGCTTGATGAGATGTATTAGATAAGATTTATGAAGTCAGATACTTTACAAGCGTGGCGGGTAGACGTTTACAAAAAACCATTCGGAAACTCGACAAGTCAACAAAGGCAGAGAGAAGTAAAAGACTAAACCGCAGCAGTATTTCGTCATTGGTACGCTGAAGCACGAGGTATTCGGGACACAATGATCGGAGCCGTCACAGATAAGAACAGGCCGATTGTAGAGAGTTCCCTGCCCTCGGCCGCGCGCCCGGTGAGGACAGGCTGTGCATTTGTTATGATGACTCAATCTTTTCTTTGTATCTGGACGAGGGTGCCGTGAGCCGTCCAAAAAAGCCTCCATACAAAACTATCCTGACGCCTACGATATTTTACGTAAGAGAAGCAGCAATTAACGTTGATTGTGTGATCTTCACTCTTGAGAAAATAAATTGAAACGTGTTAATAAAATTTATTGTTCAAAGAATAAGAATGCCTGAGAAACGTCAGGGATCGATTGTAAACATTTACTTTATAGCCGTTACCGAACAAATTCCCAGCGGGCTTATTAATTTCTGAATGGAGGTAATATAATACCGAAATGACAAAGTTTGTACATTTATTTGTGTTATTGGTGGTCGGTCGGCGACGCGTTCGACAGCTGGGAGGTGTGTGCTGGTATAAAACCAAACAGTATATTAAATTGTATGAGATGGCAAAATGTGACTTGTTGACCGGTGTCGGTAGTGGCGTACACCAGACATAAACAAGGCACGTCGGCCTGGCAAGCGCTACATGCTTCACAACAAAAAGACTAAAAAGATTTATTATGGACAAAAACGTTAGGTACGCGTAGCTCGTCTCGGTGAGAGCGCTAGGGGACCCCCTAGAGTTCATGTTTGAAGTAATCGATTAAGGGAAGAGAAATGACAGTACGTCGGTTTATTGGGATCGTCGATTAGTCAAGTTTTGATAATTGATTGCGCTCCGCTACTAGATTAATAAGAAATATTGAATGTTTCCTTGTAGCTTGCGTGTCTTGAATAATGACCCATAGTTAATCGACGTAAAAAATTGACAATATCAAAACTTGAACATCTTATCGACTGAATCTATCGGGGATATAAATTGTAATATAATTTACATAATACTTAGCTGGAAAACCATTAAGTTTCTTATATGCTAACACCTACGAGTTCTGTAATCACCGCATCGAACTAGAACTTAGGCTATTATCGTAGTTTAAGAAAATGTATACTGCTATAGAATATAACTGCAAGTACTTAATGTTTCCTTCGTTGAAAAAATACAATGTGTCTCCGTTATCTATAAATGATCAATTGAAATAACGATAACCGCTTTAGCTCAACTACAGATAATTGGCAATATAAACCTTTTTCCGCTTGTAGAATAAAAATAGCATTTATATAAAATCTCAATGTTTAGTTTCATTCAATCTACACCTAATTCTAAATATAAATTCAATTAAAACTTAATATAATTTGACCTTATATTTGACAGCGACATCAAAACAGACTAAATCGAATGTCGAAATTCAGAGTAAGCACCCTAGTTCTGATTCCCAAACAAGCATGAGCTGGATGTTAGAAATCATTATATTCCATCGTTATATGTAACATATAACAGTATGTACTAAAAAATAATATGATTATGGATGGCGAAATAGAGGACGTATACATTGTAACTTTTATAGTCATAGAAACGCTAACGTATTATAAACTGGACCGTAAATACTACTTTAAATAGAAATGATTACAAAGGTAACGTTGTGGTATACAGTAATAGATAAATTCGTTTTTATTACTAGGTTCATACATTCGGGTGTAGTGTGAGGCGGCGGTGTGTTGGTGGTGTCTATTGAGCCGCCCGATGGCACTTGCGACATGATTTATCCAAGCTATAACTTACACAGATTATTATTGAAATGGAAATTACGTGTAGAAAACGATAAATGGACGCTATTTATCTAATTCATGCTTTGTACGAAGAAAAACTACAAGCGTTTAAATATTTCTCTCACTTTTATTTAAAATGTAAAGCTTAACTTTTATGGGAAGTTTTCACATACCTACCTTTGAGCGTGCCTTTAAACTTTTATATCAAATAAAATATCCTTTCATAGTAAAATGAATTACCTACGCTTTATTTTATGTAAATGAAAAAAATATTTTTTGTAGTGTTAAATCACTTAAAATAAAACAAATGTAATTTCATCTGCACATACGAGCATTAATTACTTGGCAAATTAATTTTAATCAAACACGAACATAATTTACGTGTCAAAATTCCCATAGCACATGGTAGGATATTACCTACAAGATTAACATTTTTCATACAATCACCGCGTCGGCGTCGTTGGTTCAGTCGAACCTGAACCTTAAGTTCAGAAAGATGGCCACACAGCTCTGTCGTTTTAAAAACAGTGTAATTTTACGAACATCAATCATTCAAGTCGTTTACCTCCAAAATTTTAAGTCACTCCCTTTATTACCTTATTCCATTTTTTAATGTAATTTCGCCCTAAAGGACAATAAAACTTCATAAAAATAAGATACATTACATAGCATCACGCCTTTTTCCCCGAATGGGTAGGCAGAGGTGTTTCATACCTACATTTCGCCAGCTATGTTTGGTCCCATGAAATAGGGGGCGAGCCTATTGTCATCAACCGGGAACATTTGTTTACCAAACTCCGGGAAAATCTTAATACTAGAATTTCATGATAGAAAAGCCCAATACCATTTTCACCCGACCCGGGAATCAAACCCGTGGCCTCTTGCACAGCAGTCGTATGCACTTCCCGCTGCGCCACCGATGCATAAATAAAAATAAGATACTATATTCAAAATAAACATTTTATTAGCTTGATCAAAGTAGTTCATACGTAAACGAGCGGGTAGCGTGTCCCATAACACTTATTATAAGTAGTTACATATAGAGCATATTCGCATTCTAGGAATAATGTAAAATAAAAAGCAAGAATAATAAAGGCTTTTATGATTGTTGCCAACTCAAATGTCGTATAGATATGAACATTCTGACAGCACTTTGTTGAGCCAATTTATTGATATTCCGTTACAGGCATATGGAGTATGGCTATATTAATTTCAACAGGGCAAAATAAAAACAAAGTGTATCTTTTTACTTGGATAAAATAGTTTCCTGTGGCGACAAAAAATAAATAAAAACCTGGATATGAAACCGCCAATACTAGTGTAGTTACTTATTTCTACACATAATATTTTTATTTTGATTATCATCCTTTTACACTTATTTTTTGTTTTATTTTAATTTTTTTATTATTTTGTACTAATATATAATTATATAATTAAACAATAATCAATCATTAATTGGGACGCATACTTAATCAAAACGCCTATCATTTGAGTAGAAATCTTTCAATTCGACAAGTGTATATTTCGGCAATATCAAATTACATTTGAGTCATCTTTTGGGATCCCGTTTTCTCTTTCGGCGTTGGCGGAACAAATTTTTAAGGGTATGAAGAGGCTCAATCGAGCTGACAATTAGGAACTGATTTGATTGATTGGCTCCAAAATTAGTAAAAGAATTACTTTTAATTTAAAAGGTACGTCTAATAACAATAACCAATCTTAATTTCGCAGAAACGTAGTGTAGTACTTTTTAGAAACTTTAAAAAGGTAAATTTTCTCTCTTAGAAGTAATTATGACAATACAAATTCACGAAGAATCAAGATATCTCCGTATAAGGGCTGGTATAAACTTGTATTGGACATTAAACAAGAATCTAAACATTGTAAGAGGCTGTAATACGAACATAATGTTGTAAAACATGGGACAAATCCTCAATACCGTTCTAGTGTGCAATGTGGCGAAGACACTGGAGTAGATATGTATACGACGTAGCCGTGAGGTTGGCTACACGAACTTATGAGTGGATGTTGTCGGCCGACGGATATGGTGGCATCGTTTAGGGCTAGACTCTATGTTTAGAGCGCTTCGTGACCGCAGCGCGGCCGCTATCCCCCCGGGACTCTGCACAATTATGTTATGGTGTCAGAGATTAGTGGCTGAGAGACGCGATACTAATCTTTATTACTTCTATTTACTTTGTGCCTATATACTGATTGTTTGATTTATTTATTCTTAAACTTTCAGAGCTTTATGTAGGTGTTTATCAACATTTTCCACCAACTAAATATTGATACTCTGATTTTTGAATAAGATGTAAAGTTTTAAGGCTGCATAATTGAAGTCAGGCGAGGTGAGTGTAGTATTAGTCACAGCGCAATCATGCTAATGTCTAATTTACCTATGTCCGCATCTGCGTGCGCATCATCTCGCATCGTTTACCCCGCGTGCATTAGCATGCGGGCGCTGGCTCCGCCCACATCGGCTATCGGCCGCATCCCCACAAATATATGTAAAATATGCACAAAAGTATCCCGGATAAAGTGCACCGATAACAGGCGACGCAATTTGCATCGCCCTGAGCACATCGATCGAAACCGTTTTCGACCTATGTTTACCGAAAATAATGTCCAATTTAACGATATGGGACGATATCTAACAATATCTGCTTATAATATAATAATAATATTCTACCACATTCACACAGCATCATCTAGTCCAAAATTAAGCAAATATATATTTGCTTGTGTTATGGGTACTAAACAACTGATATACTACTTAAATACATTTTTTTTGTAAATACATACATATTATAGATAAATTACACCCAGACACAGAACAAACCTTTATGCTCATCACACAAAGATTTGTCCTGGGTGGGGATTGAACCCACGACCTCCGGCTTAGCAGTCAGGGTCACTAACCACTAGACCAACAGGCCAGTCAAATAAGTCAAGCTTATATTTAATAAGGCTTTATCTAGACTACCCACTATTACAAAATATTAAAGTTATTACAAGGTAAAAAATTTTAAAAGCACCGTTAAATATTGATAACTACTTCTTTAAACATTAAACTGTAAACACTTATCTTAATATCATGATCTATTTCTGACCGTTAAATGAAGCTGATCGGATGCTATCACAGAGATTGTAGATTATGTATAGGTACTTAAATATTAACGCGAATATTATTGACAAATCAACAACATTCTATAACTGTGAGAATATTTTGTTTAGGTTAAAATGGTTTCCCTCGTGGCATATGATCTTGGTGAATAAAATTTATTATTATGCATGCAAGGATTATACTGCTCGCGGGAAGGCACGCAAGCACCCTCAATTTCTCCTAAATTCGCCTCCCGAGGGCACTATCCTCATATTATTGCCTGATCGATAGTATAATTTCGTAATAACTACGCGCGTCTCAAATATTTTCCAAAAAGTCGGATAATAAAATCGCACATGCTTACAATCTACTCTTAAAGAATTATGATTATAAATATATATTTTTGGAATAACAAATTATGTTTGATGGTAATAAAATTAGTCTTTAGTCTTGAAATTGTTCATGTTTCATACACTTTTCCATAATACTATTATTATTTATATCGGATGTAAAAAGTTTAAAAGCTCTTCAAGATTAGCGCGCTAAACAATAATCGCCGTCTCCTAACAAATAAATGAAGTACACGAATGAAAATCACGAGCTCTGAATTTTTCAACGTCCGTTCTTGGATCGAGATCGGTGCAAGCGCAGCGGCGAACACAAAGCACTTAACGATTAACGAACTGAAACCAAAATGAGAGCATATAATTTTTATTTTAGGTTTTTTTTTAAACGCTTGACAGTTGACACAGATACCTTTTCCATTCCACAGGAAAGATCCGTTTCTTTTACAAGTCGCTTACTTGCAAAATTAACCTGAATATTTCTAAAGCTAAATGTTGACTCGCAGTCACAATGCGTTCTTTTGTTTCAAATCAAATCCTTTTTGAATCACACGATAATATCTCCAATCTTCAAAATTAAATGTATTATAAATCACGAGTCATCGCAATGAAAATAATAGCAACAGCAACAAAAGAATTATAATGTCTACTGCCAAAACCGTACAATAACACCGGGCGTCGCGCGTTCGCAGGTGGTTCTAGCGATTTATCGGTGGGCGATACAACCGTTCGATAATGACGGGGCACTTCGGCCGACAGTGGAGCGAGATGTCGCAACTAGCTCGCCGATTTCGGTCTGCCCGTCGGTCATCTCTAACGATGGAGCGATAATTAAGATCGGACGTCGGCATTATTTACGCCCGTAGCATCCTGTCTGACCCGAGCTCGAGTCGGTCACGACTTTTTCCATGTCGGGCGAGACTATTGTTGCTTTTACTCGTGTTTAGTTAAGCTAGATCTGTTCGTTGCACGGCCGATTTGTACGTTGCGAGTTTAGTTATCGACCGGCGACTTAACCGTGTACTCGATGAAGTTTATGACTCTTCGACTCAAGATAAACTTATCTCTATTAAATTCTTCCGTTGATGTTCGACAATAACTGTTAGATATATTAGTATTTGTTTTGACTTCCGCATATAAACTGTTATATTGAATGCGAATATTAAGATTTACGCATAATATGGAATTTATTTAAGCGTCACCAAAGTTAGTACACCAAAGTAGTTTTTTGATACAATTGTTATGGTCATCTCTTCCCAATCAGATTTAAAAGAAAATAAATGACTGCCGTTAAACCATTTATTTTATTTGACAATAACGAATTCAAATAAAAATAATTAGAAAAAATACAACAAGATGATAAGTAATATGAATTACGAGTTTCGTATCTTCATAATTTACATTGTTTCTAAGTTCATACTAATGTGGTATTGTTAGTGTGTTTATCAAGCATCTGCAGCGACACTGGTTGCAGTGCTGCGTTATGATAATCTCTGTTTCAAGTTAGTGCGGTGATCTGCGCTAAGATACAACTCATCTCGCTCGCTTACGTTTGCTATTAGCTACTAATATATCATACTATATTTATCGGATTCCTTTGCGTTTATTGTTATTTGTAAATATTATGATAGGAAATAAACTTTTTTTATAGTTGAACATATGA
The DNA here is from genome assembly GCA_905147015.1 of Laspeyria flexula. NCBI lineage: Eukaryota > Metazoa > Arthropoda > Insecta > Lepidoptera > Erebidae > Laspeyria > Laspeyria flexula. The sequence goes on along the minus strand of LR989956.1, from coordinate 8,935,518 downwards.
GTTTTAACACCACGGTGGCAAGAATGCGTGCGGTCCTCCTGATGGCAGCCTACAGACGTCTGCAATGCCAGGGGCATCACGACTGCTTTGCGGACTCTAAAAAAAAACCTATACATACATTCCTTTTTTGAAGAATCCTATACTGAAGTCCCTTTTAAAAACCGCGTTAGGAAGTAAGCTTGCTATTTGTCGTATAAGCGTTTTTAGGAACTAATAATACCTAATTCTTTTCAAAATAGATGGTGATTATTTTTAGCACTTTCAACGTAGATCCAACTATGCAAACGCAAATAGAACTTTTGCCTTCCATCTTTAGACCTAAAAATACATACACTTGAATGGAAACCAACCAAATATTAGCGCTATTATGATAAAATGTGAAGTCATTAATGATATAATAATATAGAAATATTAGCAAATTTGCTGACTCTATTTTACATTAGGTATATATTTATGTTACATTCTTAACTTGACACCTTCATAAGAATTACTTTGTAACTTAGATAAATTAACAAGATTTCTTTTCATTTCATTAGAAAAATTGTATCAATCTGAAGCCTCTATATTTCATCATTTCAATCCATTAACGTCCCACTATTGTGCACGGGTCTCCTCCAAAGAATGTAGAAATAATTTAGCCTCTATATTTATTTAGCTTAATTATTTTTAAATTTAAAACAAATTAGTAGATGCTAAATTCATTGTTTATATTTTACGATAATACTGGCAAGTAAATATTGTAGTGTCGTGTAATGTGAGACTTATGAAACTGTGCCACAGCAGTTGGTGAGGCAGAACTGTAGACCGCCTGGTGAGAGGCGTAAGCGACACTAAGTATGTTTGAGTCACTTATATTTTAAGACCGTCGTATACAACAGCCTGTTTGTTACCCAATAATCGATGTAGAATGAAATATGCGTAGATTAAACAAATTTTATTATTTATTATAGTTACGCGGGCTTACTCATTGCTCACCTTTTGTTATTATATTATCTACTTATAGTGCCTAATATTATTTTAACAAGTGATGTATAAAGGTACGGGTAAGGTCGAATTGGACCTATAAATAGCGCGTTCGTTAATGGGATAGTATTCACGAGATACGAGTTCGATTCTCGGGAAAGACTTTTTATAGTAGTGATGATTGTATTGTCAAACTTATTCACGTCTTTCAAAGTAAATATTTATATATATATTGGATTTGTTTTTAGATTTAGTATAAGCGAATTGGAGCTTTAGACGTTTGGGGTATTTCAGATTCAGTATTAACAAAAAATAACGTTTAAGATCGACATTATATGAATGAAGGAAAACTTATTAAAAACTTTACAATCAGTTAAATGATAGATTAGTATAAAAATGAGATGCTTGATAATAACATAAAATTGTAAGTCATAATCCTAGTCAATCAAGGGTTGATTATAAGAAATCATTACACACCGTTTGTAGATTTTAGTATAAAAAATAAAATGCAATTTATTGCAATAATTTATTGCTCTTTATGATATTGTGTATTAAGTACATTATGTGTTTCTATGTGTGTCAATTAATTTTAGTACAAAAAAAAACAAAAGAAAATGCGTAATCAATTATTTATGTGATTTGCAATCAAAATGAGTAAGAACTTAAGAGATTCTTCTCTCTGTTCAAGTATACACTTGCTTTGAACAACTTAAAATGTGATATTTAATATTATACTCTTTTGAACCAAACTCGTGTGATTGTGAACAAGCAGAACGAAGAGGTCGTAAACTTTGCGCTAAAAACTTAAAATACTTGAAACTGCGAATAAAACTCATACCGGTTACGAACAAAACTTGTTGCCTAGTACTAAAACACAAATTTCACACATACAGTGACAATTTTTATAACATACCTACGTGTCTTATATAGTGATATATATATATAAATATACTCATATTATTTCACAAGCTTTGCGACTTTTAAAAGTATGCTATGTATCACGCTTTCGGTAGGCAAGATTACGGTGGACTTAAAGAACTGATTAAAATATAAAGTAGGTATATTTAGTAGCGTTAATATATTATATTGTTATCTATATTATGAGGTGTATACACTAACCCAGTCGTGTTGCTTAAATTCAGTCAAAACTCTAGCTGTACCAAAACCAAAACTTGAAAAAAAAAATGTTTATAGTAAGCATGAATCGGCTATGATTATTATTTATATTTATTATTCGTTCTTCACAATTATACTGTGAATTGTCTCCCAGAATAAGTAAACTTTTAGTTTTAAAAATATACGTATTTGTTATCGCTACCATAATATCAATAAAATTGTTATTAACCGTAGCGAAACATTTTAAATTTTCGTCCTGCAGTTTCAAAGCTTATTAAATTTGTTATGTTGATTGGTTTAAATAACTTCCTAGAAAGCAGTAGGTAGTAAGAGACAATAAAAAGGTAGAAGAAACCCTAAGTATTATGCTGTAAATCTCTATTTCAACTATGATTGTGGTAGACTAGATTATCTGTGCGTCACCTAGATACATTAGATAATTTTTTCTATGTAGGTAAGTAGGTACTTTAAGAGCATCATCAAGCCGAAATCATCGCGGTCAGTGAAATATTTGTTCACAGCAATACGTCAATAAGTACTCATAGTTAACAAAAAGACTGTAATTAATAATAATGAGCGCTTTAATATTTTGAACGTCAAAGACTTTCTAACGAGCACCATCAATCTATGAGCGAAATATTTGTACAAGTTGAAGTGAATAACTGCCGCTTCGTTCATTATAATGTTTTTGCTAAGACTGCGTATCGTATTATCATCGCAATTAATATGAACATCGTTCGAACTAGCAAGTCATGAATCTTTTAAAAGAGTATTTCTTCGTTTTATTATTCCGTGGCTCGTTATTTCATTTAATATTATTATTTCAAGTAATAAATAAACATTTTTTAATCTATACCCCTCCTCAAATAGACAAATAAATGTGATATGGGCTCAAATTTGTGCTGGAATTGTGAAATTTAGCGCTTGTAATTCACGAAATGAAAAAGGCAGAAATATTTTATTCTGTAAGTATCTATCTAATTTGTGAACTTTTGAGGGCTAACTTAGACCAGAGGTCGAGTGTGTTTTATAAAAGGTGTTAAAAGTTGTTGTATATTTTAACACATTTTCTTATAATATTGATGTGTGATATTTTATTAGTGGACACGCCTAATGCCATTGACTTTGTTTGGACAGCTGCTAATGGATTGGCTTAGCTTTGCAAAGAAAAAATTATCTTTCGACAATAGATCGCCATTAGTGTAATGAATAGGTAAGTATCTATACACTCTGCATATGGAATCTATTAGCTATCAGTATTTGTCATTGTTTGATGGATTATTGTTTAGTTAAATATTGACTATAGAAAATGTGCACATTATTTTATTATATTGATAAATATTTGGTAGGGAATTCAAATATATTGTTTATCTTTTATAATTTATTTGCTCGCCATATTTTTGATATATGAAAGTACCTACGTAGGTGGTTTTTTTAGATTAGTACCTTAGTACTTACAATTTGATAAATTTTGGACCCACAGCACACGGTGCCATATTATTGAAAAGATGGTGATTTCAATCAGTACCTATGCTTACATTAAATATTAAGAAATTTCCTTTGTATTTGGTTTAACATTTTATATAAATGCTTAACAATAACTAATAACTATTACTTGTTCAGCATTAATAAAAGTAACTATGCTTTTAGAATATACATACATATACCATTTGTTAAAAACTTATAAGAAAAATTCGGAAGAGATTTTTCTTTACCAGTTTCATTAAAATTCTCCATTTTAACAGTAAAGTAGACTGTTATCAAGTTTCAAAGCACACAATGGGAGCGAGATCGTTGTCTACGACTTGCCACGACGGCCGCAGGCCCAAGTTCGATTCCCGTTCGACGAAATTCAGGCTAACGAACGGCCCTTTGATAGTGTTGTTACCTAAATACCGTCTTTTACACTATTCCTTTTTACGTGCACAGCTTTTGTTAATACCGTTATGAGGCTTTACTTAGGCTGTTCCAAAAGTTACAGCGAGATTTTTAATGTGATTTAAAAGCCTTTAAAAGTTTAAAACTTTACTCGATTATGTCCTGTTGGAGACTATAAATATTCAGCGTGTACTGCGAAATATTTTTCTGTTATATAAACGAGAATGATCGCGCTAAATAATGTAGTTGATCTTAGCTTTTGGGACTAATTGCTGGACTCAAAGAAGTTTATCTTTAGAGGCTAGAAAATTGCGCATTGGTTATCTTAAGCAACACAGAAATGTTTTACTACTAATTCTACAATTAAATTTACCGATTAAAAATAATTGATATAAAAAATGTGCTAAGTAAATATCGATGTGTTCTCGTGGCCACAAATTAACCAAGAATGATATAATTAATTTTAGGGTAACTATAATAATTATTATCCCAAAATTAAAAGATAAATAACATAGCATCACGCCTTTTTCCCCGAAGGGGTAGGCAGAGGTGTTTCACACCCACATTTAGCCAGCTATGTTTGGTCCCATGAAATAGAGCGCGAGCCTATTGTCATCAACCGGGAACATTTGTTTACCAAACTCTGGAAAAATCTCAGTACTGGAATTTCATGATAGAAAAGCCAAATACCATTTTCACCCGACCCGGGAATCAAACCCAGGACCTCTTGCACAGCAGTCGTATACACTTCCCGCTGTACCACCGAGGCAGTTAATAATTAAATAAATAATAAATCTACTAAAGTAATCGACCATATTTTATTATAACAAATATACTCTAGTACCTAGATCTATTATTTATAAACTAGTGGATCTCCTATTTATAAGTTATGTTTTCAGTTAATTCATCAGAATCGAGAACGCATGAGATTAAGCTATTACTTGGTGTTGTAACCCTATAACCTTTTCTATAATCACATCAATTATTCTTCATCTCTATATATACATATATACCATGCAAGTTAAAGTTAACAAGAAATAGAAAACAATGCCATACCGAGTTTACAAGTTCAAAGTACTGTTAACTACGGTTAGTTAAATCGTTCAGAAAATAATAAAGGTGTTTGACGCTTATTATTTCTCATTCTCACATATCGCAAAAGTAAAGGAAGTCAATAGCTTAACCTCATTTGTTTGCTGACCATAACCGAGCCATTTTCACGCCTTACTAAAACGTAAAATTTCTATTACTTTTCAATGTTCCAGAATGCCTCAACAACAAGTACAAAGCCAGTTGACATTACTCGAGGTTATACTAAAAACAAGCATAATGGATGCTATAAAAACAAGAATTCTATATTAATTTAGCACGGTTATTAAAAGTTTGATGTTTCTCACGCTCGTCACGTCGCTCAGTGAAGTGGAGCATCGGCGTCGCAGGCGCATTTGTAACGAACTGTGACGCGTGCCCGTGCTCAAGCCCATGCGCCCCACTTGCACGATAGCATCGGCTAATCACTGCGAATTAATGCGATACCCATCGACTGATTAACGGCAAGCTACAATGTTTTGCTGAGGGTCAAAAAGGGTTATTGGTACAGCCAATGATGAATGGACTGGCGGCTTCATTAACCTATTGATATTTGATACGACCAATATAGTATTTGTCTTGAGAAAATTATTGCCTAAGCTGTTCATAGCAGACAATTTTCAGTAGATACTTACTTTATAATAAAAATTAAATAGTATCACTTAAAAACTATTAATCCGTGTCCAAATCACTGTGCTGCCTCGGTGGTGCAGCGGGAAGTGTATACGACTGCTGTGCCAGAGGTCCCGGGTTCGATTCTCGGGTCGGGTGAAAATGGTATTGGGTTTTTCTATCATGGAATTCCATTATTCAGAGTTTGGTAAACAAAATGTTCCCGGTAGATGACAATAGGTTCGCCCCTTACTTCATGGGAACAAACATAGTTGGCGAAATGTGGGTGTCAAACACCTCTGCCTACCCCTTCGAGGAAAGAAGGCGTGATGCTATGTTATGTTTTTATGTCAAATCACTGTGCTAGGTGCAGTTTGTTTTCTTCTTTTATATAGCTAAGGTTATTACCACGTAACAGGTACACGATATATAAATTTCGATCGCTAATACCTAGTTATGACGTTGACGATTTGACGTTGAAACATATTTAATTACATAGCAATATAGGCCAAACGAACCTTGTAACTTGTACATGCAAATAATTTTCATCATTTAAATGCAAATCGAAACTATAAATTATCATAGTCAATCAAACGTCCATTTAATATGGCCTGGCAAATATCTACTAGTACTGTCAAAGCAAAGAATGACATTCGAGATATCGATACTCGTCAGACAGCAAACAATATGGCCACCTAAGGCGGGCCAGTGCACCCACCACTCGTTACAACAAATAGTTAAACACCCTTCTACTAAACAAACTTCAATACTATAACCAGTATTCATCGAGCTATAGTTACAAAGCTTTTCAGCAATATCTATCAATTTAGCGGTTTCCAACGAGGTACGTATAGAGGCTGAATCCCAGTTATCGTCATGCATCAATATCGTCATAAACGTGTTACGACCATCTATATCGATGTGCAATATAACATCACATAAAATATTTACATTGTAAGTTGGAGTGGACCCGACAAACTGGCGATAAATAATATACTAATTTGCAACAAAATCATATTGTAAAAGCGAGGTCATTATTAAAATTAAATTTTTGCTTTCATCGTTAAACTAACGAGAGTTAATAAAAAGGGAAGGGATATCGTCTAAGTTTGATTAAAGATTCTAAAACAGAATTATTTTTTAGTATAGAACATTTGCGAAAGTTATAATTAATACTATAGAAAATCGATGTCAGCTAACCTTGTCTTGTAAATACTGCGTTAACAATCCGCCGTGAGAGGAATCGTGAGAGAAATATGAAAAGAACCCAGGCTATTCTTTTCATCATCAAATAGTAATGGAACATGCAGTAGGTATATAAATGCATAACTAAGATCAACGATGCGTTATAGAATATTTGTGTCTACTTGTGTCTTCTAGCCTTTTAGGCTAATTCCAACTGTTTTCTTTATTCGTTAAAAGAAAGAAAGTACTAACAAGTTACCTTAATGTTATTTATGATAGAGATAGAAAATTGATTCTCAATTTGAGGAAAGTATCATGCCACATCCTTGCCTTCTCTCTCTCTCTCTCTCTGTCTCTTTCTCTCTTAATTTATGTTCGCTTGCAAATTTACTAATTATTTACAATACTACATTATTTACGAGAGTTTGTCAGTGGAGAAAACGCCAATCCTCTCTTGTCTCTGTCAATTCAGTTTTTAATTTTGTATCATTTATTATTTATGCCATAATAATTATACAAAATTGTGTCAGTAATTCCCTGTATTAATTGATACAGTGTCAGTTAGCCATACCCAAGCTCAGACTTAGGTGTGTATTTATACCTGCTACATGTACCATGTATAATAATAATAAAATACATCGTTAACAGTTATTTTACAGCCCAACTCTAGGGTTATCATTTATATCATGAATCTAGAAATTCAAATAGCAAATAAAATTTTACTTCTTGCTATAATATTCATACTTTACCTATAAATTTACTAGTATACTTCCAATAAAATAAGATTATCTTATTTATATGTCAACAATTCAACCGCTAAGGGATATAAAACTAAAAACTTATATGCAATCAAATCCTACGTTTGGTAACCCTACACAAAAGCCCGCTTTTCTAATTACTAACTTTGTTTCCTTAACACTGATTCCGTGTTTGCTGACGAACCTTCAAAGTACAAGAAACACCGGCGCTTTCACGTTTTACCTATTTCTCTCACAAAGCTTTATATACACTTGTAAGTAATTAAGTCGAAAACCTTAAGTATTTTCTTTGTCATGTGTTTATTCCATGGCGAGTTAAATAGTTTATCGCCTCGCTGAATGTAGAAGCACGCCTGGAGTGAGTGTCGTAATAGGCGATATATCCGCCTTTCGGTTTAGTTTGTTTTAGATAATTACGGCTAGCTGTCCGCCCTCAGCTGGCCTTGAGTTTCCCACTAATGGTTGTGGCATCATTCAAACCGTGCCACTTCTGTGACGGCAACATGGGTTCATTAGCGCTATCACTTCACCGCGTACCCAAGATTGCGAGGATGTGAGCCTGTTATCTATCGATGCTTTTAGCGTTCCGATTACTGTTTCTGATTCTTTAAACTTGAATTGCAACTATAGTTTTCGAGCGCCTAGATTAACTTATCGTTCCTCAGTCATTGGAACAACATGTCTGACTGCAGCTTGACGACTCTAAAATAACGATCGTGATTTCAAATAAAATAATCTCGTTAGTTAATTTACTAACACGAATTGAATAATCAGCATAATCGTGGATAGATTATATTAACTGTTAATAGATAAAACAACGTTTCCAATTAAACCAATAGCAGCTCAATGTTGTAATTCAAACAGCATAGTATCGTATGGCAATGCTTGCGAACGCCAGATGACTTCGGGCTAACAATTTGTTATTCAAATGTAAGTTCCAACAGGCCAAACATGAGCAGCTTTGACAAGTCGTTGACAAGCCACGAGCACCGACAAAAGATGTTACTACCTTAATATACATGCTTATCTACTGTCTGCATTGACAATTTATAGAAACTAGAATCTAGAAGCTCACGAAAATCCATCCATCTTCGTGTGACACTTCGAATGCAGCAAAAAGTGGATAGTTGTTCAGTGTCGTTTGTATTAGGTAGTCATTAAGTTAAGATGACGAGATCAGAGTGTGTGTATCAGCTGTATTGGAAGTGAGATCGCGACGCGGCGCGTAAAACTGTCACGATAAGAATCGATCGCGAAGATACAGATCGACTCTCTCGAGTGGTACTCGACTCGATTCGTAGGACAGATGCCCGACATTCCAGAGAAAGCACCCCGTCTAGCCGCCACCCGGAACATCAAACATCAACCTTAATGAACGTGACATAGAGCGGATATTTATCGGCCACGTCCTCGATACAGTTCATTTAGAACAGAATAATTAAACTGATGTTCTCCTCGTACTAACATAATCAGAAACCAAGTAATAGGCGTAACAAGAGCTAGTATATAAATTAATTAAATTGCTTATTGGTTTAGCTCGGTGCAAGTTAATTTAATCTAAACAAACCTTTAGTAAATAAACAATCAATATATTATTAATAAGTAATAACAAGTAAATAAATTAATAACTCAGAATACGTACACACAAAAAAAAATAATACATATTCGTGCTGGTAGCTTTTCTAGTCCGTCTATAACTATATATCATAAATATATAGAATTTCTTATTAATTAAACGGTGATCACTATAATTAATGAGGAAACTAGTGCATATAATTTTATTTCCATATATAACATAAACGACAGCTTTTAAAAGTCTACGTAGAAGTTGGTCAAAGTTGCATTTAAAAATGAAAGCCCAGCTTGGACTCGTTAGTCATAAAACTAGATTGTATACGCAGCTATGCCATATTTTACTTCATTTATTAAATTACGCTGTGTACCATCTTAAAAATCATTAATTTTTTTTTACCGAAATTAGTTTAAAGAAATATCAAGTTTTTGTTTTTATCAGACTTTGGAACGAGGTCAATTTTTCTAAATTTGACTGTTAATGATAATTTGATAGTTAGTTTACATACATTAACTACAATTTCTCAATAAGTAAATATAATAGTTGAATATAATTTTTTTTATAACATATACGCTTATAAAATATTATTTCTCAATAACACAATTTTATTATAAGTTATATTACTATGTTTAGTAAAAACCCTATCCATAAAATAACTAAGTACATGACTGCCTGGACGCTGGTTGTACCGGTCTATCATAACCGTCTAGCTTGGCAGGTGAATCGGTAGTACACACTTTACGAAGATGCTGCTGCATATTCCAAAAGAAATTATTTAGTTGCGTAGATGTTAAAGACTTGGACACGCTCATATGTAATATTAATATAGACATTTATAGGTATGCACCAATTATACAAGAATTCTATACTTACAATATTATATAGCTAGAGTTTGTTTGAACGCTAGGTTCTCAGGAACTACTGACAGGACTGGCCTGTTGGTCTAGTGGTTAGTGACCCTGACTGCTAAGCCGGAGGTCGTGGGTTCGATCCCCACGCAGGACAAATCTTTGTGTGATGAGCATAAAGATTTGTTCTGTGTCTGGGTGTAATTTATCTATAATATGTATGTATTTACAAAAAAAAAAAAATATATTTAAGTAGTATATCAGTTGTTTAGTACCCATAACACAAGCAAATATAATTGCTTACTTTGGGACTAGATGGTGCTGTGTGAATGTGGTAGAATATTATAATATTATTATTATTATTATTACTGGTCAGATTTGAAAAATTATTTTAGAGTTAGATAGCCTAATTATCGAGGTTGGTTATATAATATCACGCTACGGCCAATAGGAGCTGAGCAGTAGCTTAATAAATAATTATATAGCCTCGATAAATAGGCTATACAACACAAAATAATTTTTAATGCAGTTTAGTAGTTCGTGACATTAGCGCGTTCAACCAAAAAACATACAAACTGTACAATATTATTATAGACTAGAAGTCGCTCCCATCGTTCTTTATTTGACCACTGCTCAGCTCCTACTCGCTATAGCGCAATGTTATATAGCCTATAACCTTCCTCGACAAATCGGCTATCTAACGCTAAAAGAATTTTTCCAATCGGACCAGTAGTTCCTGAGATCCTAGCGTTTAAACAAACAAACAAACTCTTCAGCTTTATAATATTAGTATAGATAAAAGCATAATACATATTTTAAAATTTATTATACCAGCTTTGTTAATAAAGAAGCGATTTTATATTAGATTAAATTATTGATCAGAATTAATTATCTAATTTCACTCAGTAGAAGTTACAGGTGACATCTATCATTAGCATTTAAACAGACCTTTGTTTATCTAATATGTATCGTTGAGAATCAGAGAGATAAATTGTATGTGTTCAATTAATTTTGATAAATGAGCAATTAATTACATTGCTTCATGCTATAGGGTTAAAGGCGCATTCCAACAACGTAAGACTTTATTACAACAAATAACTTATTATATTACGAACTAAATGACTCTTGAATAATACTCGCAAAGTAATTTTCGCAAGAATAGTACTGCTGCTTACTTCGTTAAGTCTATTGTGTTTGTGAAGGAAAGCTGCGCTAAGAGGAAGTAAATTCTAATTGAAGGTACATAGCGCGCCAACGCCACCTACACGCAGATAGTACCTACAAAGTTTAAGTATTTGATGGTGAATAAATATTCCTGTGATAGTTCCAGGGTGTTTGGTAGGACGGCCGCGAGCTCGGGTCGTTCACTCGATCTCGTCCAATTTATTTACTTTTTTCCCAGGTGTAGTGTTACGGCCATAAAATTCAGTTTTTGTTGGTCGGGCGCATGCTCGGCTAGATCTCCCGTCGCGAGATATGTTGATTTACGTTTAACGCGCGTGACCCCTCGACGGAGCCGATCATAGAGTCGATAGACGATTCGAACTGGCGCGCACCTAAGATATCGGCACATCGCACTCGAGCCGATGTATCTTGGGAAATATTTCGCGGTGTATAGCCTCCCTCTGCCCGGCGCTCAGCGTGCTGCATGCCGGCCACTCGGACAAACATTAGTGCATTTCTTTGTGATTCACACGATTCATTCCGCTTAGATACAGAAGTTCGTGTTATCAAATAACATAACCCCTTCCTTATGGTTCGTATGAGATATATCTAGCCTGCGCCTGCGCTTTAAGTGAGCTTAGTCAGTTACATGCACTAAACATTTTCCATTTCTGGGGAATTTATACCAACCTCCTAGATAGAAGGAGCTGAAATACAACTTTCGCAAATATTTAGCTGACTATTTAATTAATGTACTAACATCGTGTGACAGGACCTTTAAATTGGATATTATTTCAATTAGCTTGAGACGTAACAATGTATTATTGTATGGAAATATTGGACTCATTACATTAAAAGTGGTAGTTGCGTTCTGTTTGAAAGCAGCGACAATGTTTGACCTTTTCCCTTCATGAAACAACAATAGTATCTATTGCTTTATAACTAGATACAATTGAATAGCCCAGGCTTACCGTAATATTTACAATCTCTTCCCGGACCTGGGGTACTCATACAAATTATGGACAATTTATTAGCCCTCAATGCATCCGTGTAAGTGCTTATAAATCAGGCGCATCAGTTTCGATTGGACTTCGATCCTGAATAAATGACTGAAATGAATGATGGATGAATGGGTGCGCAAGGAAATTGTGGATTTGGTTCCAGCAGTAACTATGTTAGTGCGAGTGCTCGGGGTATCGTTGACTCACTCGTTGTTAAGTAACTTGAACTACAAACTTAATTCATCGACTGTTGTATAATACAACAATAAAGGTATACTTCCACGAACTCCCACGGACAATTGTAATAAATAAAAGTTATTTGTTATTTGAATCTACTTGATACGTTTATGGCTTAATATCTTCTTGTCAGAAAAAGCCCTTGGATGTACTTCTACTCTGCAGAAGTCAATGTATATAATAACCTAGATCCTAGCTAGTGTTATGTCTCTGTCTCTTAGGCTGCTTGAATTTATTTCTTTTTAGTACAGGCTAGTAATGCGAAAATTATACTCGCGTTTGTCTATAAGCAATATGAACGCAGGTGGGTGGTGTCGCCACTTTAGCAGTACCTATAAAAATCCACATAAAGTGAGACAGCGCTAAAGTGTGACTATATAGAAACATTGCCCATTTGTGAGTATATAAAGAGCAAGATGTAAAAAAGAGACAACATCAAAACTTGAAGGTGAACATATCTTTAAAACACATTACGAGTTATCCAACAAATAAAAAGCCTCGGCTCAGATAACCACACTTCATTAGCATTTCGCTTTCTGCTTAGTTAGAGTCTTGTGTGATACCAGCAAGAAATATATGCAAATATATCGTAAAAGTACACATTTTTTTACTTTGAACCCAGATATGTTTATTCAATAGACCTACCTGTTTATACAAATTAGGTGATGCCTAAACTATCATGAATTCTTCATTGGCTCATTAAAATTAAAACATGCCGTACACAGTATATTCGGATGTAATATATGTATTTGTTACATATTTATATGCTCTATATAATTGAAATACATTACAGATATCTTGAACCGAAATAATAAATGAGATAAAAAAATCTTAAAACATTATTTTATTGCATTCTTTATTTTGATTATTTTATGCAAATTATGTACAAAATGCGATATTAGATTTTATTCAAATACGTCAGGAGCCACAAAAATTGCGCATACACCCTGCTGAGAACATACGAGCAATATTTATAGCAATGTTGATATTTTTTTTTACTTTACTGCATATAAAATTAAAACATAAAATGTCGTTATGATTTATTCATGTTGTAATGTTAGCAACGTCTATTATCTGTATAGATATATTATCTATTTCAGACTTTATCACATTATTTTAAAGTTTAAATTGCATAAATAAATTTCAATGGAATCCTTCTGTATAATCAAATTTTCTCACATAGCGGTTCGCTACTATTTACCACCATAGCAATCGCAATAAAGCACAATAAAGTTAGACGTCTTCCGGCATTCGTCAAACGAACTGTAGTGGTCACTAGTTGTGCAACTCGCCACCCAACTAGTTGGTCCCGACAAACCACCAAGTTGGGACAATTGAGCGATTTGTCAACTATTGCATTAGGTAACCGGTCACCGGAGGCGAGTCGAAATTCTCCGCACGCCGTAAACGTTTCCCGTTCATCGGTCTCTTCTTACATTACATCGATTCGGATAAAAGTCGGTTTGAATGCGGTAATGGATACTTTGTCAATCAATAGTGACGAGGATCGTGGAGCGTGGGCCGCAGAGAAAGCAAAGCTCGCAAGAATCGCATGCTCCTTACGCAAGATATATCTGCAAGGAACACAATGGACGCGGAATGCTTGCAGAACAAGCTTTTTGGATATTTATTGGATAGATTTTGTGTGGGATGGATTTACTTCGGTGAGTTACACGCAGGCTCTAACACGTTTATAGCAATAATAGTTTAGTTGATATTTTGTTGAATAAAGCGTTCAAAGACAAACGTAAACAATAATAATTCGAATAAGTGCATAGGAGGAACAAAACCCCTAGCTTTATACAAAACATCGCAATGTTTTATATTAAATGGACAGTTTCAGTAAGTATAAACATGAAATAGCTTTGAATGAATCCTCTTGCATGAATCGTTATCATAAATACGTGAGTACTCAGTTTAATTTACAAAGTTGTTTTATATAAAGACGAGATATCAACCAGTCCTCTTAACATTAACACAACAGTTACTATATATAGAATTGCACAAAAGATAAATATAGTTATTAACATCTTGATTTGTAACAACTAAATGTCAAAGATACATATTTATTTATTTCTATCCTCTATCACTCTAAGGTTTGCTGTAAGAGAACATGTTGAACTATGAGAGTACATTATACTTGTCTAGATTTTAAGACTATTTGTATGTTATCTTTTCTTTGTGTGCAAAAAAGGATAAATAAATAAATTTATGTACATGCAATAAAATTACATACGAATAATTTTTCTCATGTAGGGATCAAACATAAACAACTGCTGGTGTGGTATCAATAAGAGATCCTAAACCACTACGCCAAAATTTAATGTGTAATTAGCAAAAAAACAATCTCCAACATCAAGAATGATACATAATCAAAAGCAACTGTAAGTATTTTCTTTTTAAAATTAACCTTGTTCATAGATAAATTTATTTATTATAACGGTAAGATAATTCAGTACAAAGTTGGTAGATAATTATATAAATAGGTTTGAGATCAAGCGAGTAAAATACATTATACATTACTAGATGGTGGTATCGTCGCGGTACAATGTTACAACACTATCAGGTCATGACGATCGACTCGGGTGTCACTATCGGTACGTTCTTTGCCGTAAACGTATAAACGTTCGGACTGGTTTCTAGTATTGGGAGAGAATTGTTGATAGTTGTATGAAATATACTGCGCACTTATCAGCTTATACACTTTCATGACTTTGTATGTACTTATTATGAATTTATGAGGATATTCTTATCACTAATCTATCTAGCTTAGTCTTGAAAACCAAAAATTATATTCTTATAAACAATGTGCCGTTGTTTCCAATATTTGATAATTATAATCCTGTACTGTATGGGTTATAAAGAAACTCCTAATAAACTGCTTGTCATGTTCTATTTAGACGACAAAATTCGGTTTCTTTTAAAAATAATTAATCATAATCACAATGATGTCCCTATAAAACGTTCATCCTTGTAACTACTTACAAATATACGGTAATTACATACCTCCTAACAAGCGAATGTTTCAAATACCTACTAACTAAGTTGCAATAGAGCTTCTTACTGGTTAATACAGTTACAGGTTCTATTTTAATGATTTCCCGTGACCTGCAGTCTGAATTGGATTTGTGTATAATATTAAAAAAATATTTAACCACAATATTAATAGTTCATAATTAAAACTTGACGTGTTTTGAAATGAATGTCACATTACCAAAACAAACGAGGTATCTTATCTATGCAAAATATTTGTATCAATAAATTGAAGGTCACTAATCAAAACAAATCCAAATTATAATTAATATCAATTGAAAAGTTAAGTTGCTTAATTTTTTTTTTTATAAATATTATGAGACAGTTTTTTTTTTTGTTTTTTTTTTTTTTTTTTAAGGACAACGCCCTCACTAGTGAACAAGCCCTGTGTCGTGGGGAGCTTTACAAACATGGAACTAACGGACACAAAGTACACCCAGACTAGAAACAAATATCTATGAATCACACAAATATTTGTCTCGTGTGGGAATCGAACCCACGTCACCCAGCACGGTGATGTAGTGGCGAGGCGACCATCTTAACCACTGCGCCACGGTGACAGTCAATCTTTATTCAGTCCTTAAGTTTATCGACCAATTATGTTTTAACCGCAAAAAAATTAAAGTAAAAAAAACTTTCACGATCGTCTTTAACGTTATTTCACAACATTGCATTCTAACAGCTACATCGAATGTAATTTTCCATGGCTATATCGCAAAAAACATTTAATATAAGCCTAGATCTTTGATAACTTGTTCCGTACTTTTTTATTGTGTTTCCAATTTAAATTAAGGAGTAAGGGTAAACGGTTAGTGGGTAATTTTGAGCGCTTTATATTATTTGCATTATTGATGTAACAAGATAATAATATATAAGTATATTTTGTTAATAAATTACAGGATACCGGGTACATTAGTAGAAAGTTTATTCAGAATCGCATATTCACTTTAATTTCATAATTTCACGTAAAAGAAAAAAAGCATCTACATCATTATTCTAATATGGCCGCAGTCACTTCTTAACATTTAAGAGGCAGTTTGTTGTGATACAAAAAATGACAAAACGTAATTATGCTCACATAATGTCAAGCCGTTAATGGCTCTCTATTTCCTAACGATCGTATATCATAAAGTGGACATTTGACATTATCATTAATATATTATCAATTTAAGACTTGACAAAGTTGTTCAGTGTGAAATCACTAGTGGCAGTATGTATTACTATCGCCTCGCGACTTTTATGACTCATGAAACGATAAGCTAAAGATCATTTCCTATACTATCTAATAACAGAGAATTTCTTAATTAACTCATAATGTAGTAAAATTTATAAGAGAATATAGCTAAATTTAATTGTCTGAGTTTATGATTAGTAGAAAAACATCATAATACTTATGGGAGATTGTTGTACTGCCAGTTAAAATTATCTTCTTATGACCCATAATGCGAATCATGTTTTAGGAATTAAAGTGCAAGATAACACCGTAAGAAAACCTTCTAGTCAGTTCTTTAAAAGTCCATCATTATGGTCTCTATTGAAAGAACACCTTACCAATACAAAACATGTTTTAAGCTGTTCATAACCATCAATAGAATCGTATTTGAATTGCCATGATATAGCATGGAAGGGAAGTATTATATTAATGTCCAATGCAACTTGATACTAAGAACAGTGGGTGTATTAGATACTACTGCCTTCGAGACGGTGCCACCACCATGTAGATTTTATTATGTTAAAATTCTCGTTTCTATAGGACAAACATCTGCACAGAAAAACTTTAAAGGAAGTTTATCAAATTTCAATGCTTTGTGGATGCTTTCTGTTTTATTTTCTTTGCAGAATCAGAATAAAAAGTCTAAATTTAAAAAGAATGATACCTCACGAAGTAATAAGCATTTTTCATGTATATTTTTGCCGCGCGCCGTATATATATTGTCGAATATCAGTAGTTTATGTACGTCTCTATTTAGTACTTATTTATTTATTTATTACTGCGGGTAAACAGTGTGTGCGTTAGGCGGCCATTGATACACTTCACACAACGGTATCCACTGTCCAGCTTTCAAAATTTTAATACATTTTTGACAAAAAATATAATATGGTATAAAAACAATTGGAATCGATTCTGCTATTGATTCTGAACAGGTTTCGCATTAAGTAGAAATAAGGTTGTAATGTATATACATATATAAATATAAACTAAATCATTTGTATTTGACCCGTACGAGAGTATCTGTTACTAATAATAACGCAGTGAACACTGCTTTATTTTTTAATTTCTAGTTACGGGTTTCATTTAGGTACATTCTGCTCTCATCAGTAGAAATACACATAGGATCGTGTACATTAAGAGCGAGCTTCAATTTTCTTGGACTCACGGAATGTAGAAGAGTCATTTATATAAATCAACTTTATTGAACCTAAAGCCGCAGCTATTAAATCACAGCGTAGCAAGCAATATAATATCTTTGTGTGTAAGTATTTGTTTGCCGTGGGATTTTAATTTATATATATTATTAATTTGTCTCGTGTCAAGACAGGGACAGTAAACTTGAAGATTTAATGATAAACCGATGTTCTGGGCAAATCATTATAATTAAGTCCCATCTTTCACTGGAGTACAATTGTATTGTATTCGCTTCGGAAATTTTATAGGAAGTAATTATTTGTTTTGGTATGTTCATGATTTTGATTTTATGTTTTTAAAATTATAGATCTTTAATTGGTTAAATAAATCTTAAGTGTAATCCTACACTTAAGATTTATTTAACCAATTAAATTAAATAATTAAAAAATTGGCTTACTTAATAAGAACCATAAGTTAAAAGGAATAAAGTTCCTATTTTATGTTTATAATTGAATCCTGAATTTGTGTCCTAAAATAATTTTCTTTAATCTTAGAGATTTTTGAGTTATGAAGTTACACAATCTATACCTACCCTCACTTGATTTGACTAACTATTTATTTACAACACACTTTTTGTTTTACAAATTAGCTTATCTATAAATATTGGTATACGATCATAATTTTAATTTCAATCATCAATCAATTAATAATTGCACAAATGACAAACACAATGAAAGAAAACAAGTAATCTAAATAAATAGTCAATAAACAGTACACATATCAAGAAGTAAGTTTATTCTCATAATATCAATTTAGTTCATTAGCTATTTAGCCGACCTCAGTGAACCTCAGTCGAGTGTACCCGACACCCGCTGTTACTAGGTCGACATTAGATGCCTGGCTCGCCGTGCAAACTATTTGTACCGTTCAAGCCCGCAGTTAGGGTTACACGCGTGCTAATCCAATACTCGATAAATGATACTGTTCTATGCAGAACGACATTTCGCCTCTAGGACAAACAAATGATGCATAATGCGTAGTTTCCTTTAATGTACCTAACATTTTGTACTGTTATTCTAGCTGTGATTTTAACACATTGACATTTTATGGGCGAGAATTAGTAGATTGATAAAATGAGTAAAGGTTTTGAGTCGAGGTGTTAAGTTCAATGTATCTTTAAATTATACTTGCGAGCTTTTGGTTAACTTGTTTTAGAATGTTTATCATTGAATGCGAAATAACACAAGCTTTTATAAGGCCATAGATTTATGTTTGTAAAAACTTCTGCAAATATATTATTAAGAATTCGTTTGGTATTTTATAAAATAATTGGGATCGGAATTTTACATTTGAAATATACTTAGGATAAGTATAATTAACAGTTAGTAAAATTAACGTCTGTCGAGAACAATTCACTAAAATGGTAGCGTTCAGTCATTAAGTGAAGAATTTATACAAATAATTGCACTCATCGACATAATCTTTATATATATAATTCTTCTGTACGTGTGTTGACAGTGAATTCCTCCTAAACGGCTGAACCGAGTTGAATGAATTTTTGTGTATGTGTTCATTCGAGAATGGTTTAGATTTACAAATAAATCGATTGGTATGTCATGCTGGACAACGTCTGTCGGGTCCGCTAGTATATATTATTTAGATATCGTTTAATGGTTAGCTCTCTAATTTTCTGAGTTTGCTTAGTATGCATGATACGCCTCATATTTTATTACTGATTCATGTTTCGGGTAACTTATATTATGTGTATGTCTAAACTTGTTTAGCAATTTATTATTCTACACGAATATTAAAATAATATAATGTAATAAATAAGCTTAATCGTAATACTAGTCAACAGCTATTGAACCCTTATTTCCTCAAAGCAACTTCAGCGTATACAAGAGATGTGCGATCTGAACTAGAATTTACCGTGAAACAATGGCTTACTCGAACCGGGGATAAATAGAAGGGTGTAGGTAGGTAAACACAGCCTTAAAGGTATACCCTAAAGTGTGCATGCCCCAGGGCTAGCATCTAACGGTGGATGCGCCCACTCTAGGTGTCGCGGAGTGCGCCCGCGCCGGTCATCCGTCCCGATGTACCCACAATTTACGAGACGTCTCCTACTTTATTGGCTAAAGCGATTCACATAAATCCACTAAGTACATCTTAAGGTATAATTTTTAATGCAAGGGTAATTTATATTCTATTTTTACTACAGCAATTTTAGATGTCGCTTTCTCAATGCTTGTTTTATTCTACTAAAATGTATACGGCCTTCTTGCTGGTAAATAGCTATCATAGCTTACGTGCACGTCGAAGAGAATGATTCTATATTATATAACTTTTATAAAAAGAAGTCTAGTGTAGGTATTTAGTCAGAAAAATATTCCAATTGTGCATTTCTCAAAGGCACTATAGAACCCCGACCTACCATTCCCCCCCAGACAAGTGGTAAACTCGCATATACTATTTGAAAATTTTAAATATCACATCAAAACATTTGAAAACCTGCCTGACATAATAAGCTATCGACAAATCATGTGATTATTGAACTAAGTTGAAATGTCGTTAAAATAGATAATAATATTATAGATCGAATAGATTGCTACTTTTCTAGCCCCCTAGAATGTGTAACTTTGTTATACGTAGTTATTTCTCTTTAATATTTGCTAACCTCCGCGATACTGGAATTTGAGCTTGACACGAGAAAGATGCAATGATGTCAGTAACAAGTACATCGAAGCAGGTTGCATATAATTGTTCATAATAAAACTCAACTTCGTTAATTTGTTGGCATGTGTATTTCCGCCTTAAGTAACAGATTGAAAAGATAGCGTAAACACAAATGATGGGAACGCATTTGTTAAATGTCGCGGTATCAGTACAGTTATTTGTTAACGTGGTTTATAATCGGCTGAAGGAATGAGTGACAGAACAGACCCGGGGTTCGCCCGTCACACCGCACTACCAAGTCTAGCCAGACACGTCCGTTAGGCATTCAGCCTCACACAACCTACCCGGAATCTGACTAGATATCATCTGTTCACCGTTCGTTATTTGTTGACTTAAGAATGGATGGGACAAAATGTTTCAACAACTGAAATTTGTTGGGACTATTTCTTTGACTATTTATTTCTTGGATTCCCAACCTGTGAGTAATCATCGACAAACTTCAGGGGTAAATCAAGCAAGTAACAGAATGAAGCTACTTTATTCAAGATATTTTAAAAATACAGAGGAAAAATTCTTCAACATTCAATTTCTAACTACTAGTTTCAAACCAACAATAAGGTTAACATACATGATTCGTGATTCACACTTACAATACGGTACAAATGGAAAAACGGGCTCTTAGGTCCTATTTTAACTAAGCGAATTTCCACATATTCTGTCCAATTATTAACTAACTGCACTCTTGAAACTTGAAGCTTCTACTTCACTCACATTAACAGCGCAATGCGTGGGATTTAATTCCGCAATCTTCTATCACATGTATCATATGCATCTTAAAGCGGAACGTAGCATTAGCGCCATACTAAACCTACTATATAGTTTTTAAAACTATTGAACTGGCAAACTAGCAGATATCTTGGGGGTAAATCAAAGCCAACTCAATACCCAAAATATTACTTACATGTTGCACGTTATCATTCAGTGAGAATAAAATATCTGTACCTATATAAGTATTTTTTTAAGTTTATGTTTTATTAAAATGTATGCAAAATAAAGTACTTTTCATATTAAAGAAAGTGTTGACATGTAAAACTATAAAATAAAGATTTTATAGTACGCAGTAAAAGACATCACAGCACGCGAAATATTACGAAGAGACTCAGTAATATAATAATATCCTTGCTTCCTTACTATCCTCACTAATGTTATAAATGTAAAAGTGTGTTCGTTTATTCGTCTTTTACGATGCTACACAGCAAGGGATAAACATGGTTTTTTATAAGAATATTTCGTAATCTGTAAAGGAACAAGTTACTTATCCGGAAAATAAAGATAATGCGTTCTCGACGTGCAAGCTTGTCAATTCCTTTCTAGTTTTCTATTATTTATTATCTATACATATAAAAGGAGAAACAAACTGACTGATTAACTGATATATTTATGCACAGCCCAAGACACTGAGTCTAGAAACTTTAAATTCCGTGTGTCCTTATATAAACAGGATATGTTATATTTTGGATTTAAATTTGCTCTGTTGCCCGTAAATTTGAAATTCTAACCACTATAATGTAATAATAATAATATTCTACCACATTCACACAGTGCCATCTAGTCCCAAATTAAGCAATTATATTTCCTTGGGTTATGGGTAAACAACTGATATATTACTTAAATACATTTTTTTTTGTAAATACATACATATTATAGATAAATTACACCCAGATACAGAACAAACTTTCATGCTCATCACACAAAGATTTGTCCTGGGTGGGGATCGAACCCACGACCTCCAGCTTAGCAGTCAGGGTCACTAACCACTAGGCCAACAGGCCAGTCATTTTCACAATGTACGAGTATATTTAGAGAGTTAGTATTTAATTTGTTTTAAAAGTCCTTTGGAATAGAGAACATATTATAGCGAGTGGAAGCTGTTATAAAATCACTATCATAAGTGAGCCCAGCTGTGAGAAGGAGAAGACCTGAAACTCTTCTCCTCTATGTGTGTGTATCAGTTTGGCGGAGTACTTTAATAATAATATGAATCTTAAAGTGTAAGTTAAAGGAAATTAATCAGCTATACCAAACAACGAGAAGAATGGAAAGTATTTTAGTATCCGACCATTACGGAAGTTTGGCTCGTAAACAAGTTATTAAGTTGTAGTTCACGTTATCGAGAACTGTTGCGATAACGTTTTATTATTATTTAATGCATTTATGTGGAATGAAATGACGTTTGGTCGTCAAAAGCTAATAGGAATGTGCAAACTGCTAGGTAAATAATTCTATGAGTGTTTCTGTTAACAAGGTTCTTGTGGAGCTATTTCGTTTTGACATTAAAATTTAATTTTATGCCAAGATAATACGCGATTATTTATCAACCCATTACTTTCCACTAATGTGCACGGACCTGACCTTACAAGATGAATTTAAACTAATAATCCTTCCCTAAAGAGATAGGTTTACTTCATTTTTAGGGTTCCGTAGTTCTGACTTATAGGAATATATAGGAACCCTTATAGTTTCGTTATGTCCGTCTGTCTGTCTGTCTGTCTGTCTGTCTGTCCGAGGTTTTGCTAAGAGACCGTTAGTACTAGAAATCTGTAATTTTGTAGGAGTGTGTATATCAATTACGTAGACAAAGTGGTAAAATAAAATTTTGGAAAATATTTTTTTTTAGGGTAGCTCCCATACATGTGAAGTGGCGATGAATTTTTTTTTTGTTGTCTACCCCATTGTGTGGGTTATCGTTGAATAGGTCTTCTAAAATGACTTGGGGGTTACTAACATTATTTTTCGATTTAATGGTCCATTTACGAAATATTAAACTTAAAAGAGAAAATTTTTGTTCCAGTAGGGCGTCCCCCCCCCTCTAAAAGCTAAACTGCTGGCTTGAAAAATCTGGAAAAATTCATGATGATAGTGCATTTTATGAACTTTAAATGAAAACTATAGCGGTTAAGATAACTTTATTAGTTTAGCAGCAATAGTCGTTGAACTTGGGTGTTGGATAATTTTGTACCAAATACAAAATCCTTAGCATTAATCCTTTATAGTGACTAAGATAAAGTAGTTGCTTGTTTATAACGGGTAAAGACTTGCATTTAAAAACAAAATATCAAGTAAATAATACATCCATACATATTATAAAAGGCTTTGTCCTGCCTGACTGACTGACTGACTGACAGACAACGCACAGCCTAAACCGCTGGTCGTAGCGACTTGAAATTTGGAGGGTTTATTTGTCCTAATGTCTAGAGGTGTACTAAGAAAGGGTTTTTTAAAATTCAACCCCTAAGGGGGTGAAAAGGGATAAAAACGATTGTATGAAACTTCTTTGATTTTTAACTTAAAGATTTGAAAATTTGTTATGGGGTACTACTACCAAAATAAAAAATATTGACACGGGTGGCTTTGGAAGGGTGAAATTGGGGATGAAACGTTATATGAAAAGATCTTTGTTTTGAAGTTAACGTTTTGCAAATTAGTATTGGGATAGGAACTTAAAATGTTGTTTTTAATGTTTTTGATAAGGGGTGAAATATTAAATAGACAGTTCTTTGTTTTTCAAGTTATATGTTTGGTAATACGCAATTAGAACTTCAGTTAAGATGTGAGTTAATGGGTTGTTTTTGGTGTTTGAAAAACTTACCCTAAGGGATGAAATAGGTGTGAAAATTATTAGAAATTGATATGGATGTCGTTTTCAAGGTTTTCAGGGACGCTGATTACGAAAATGTTATCTATATTAACGTAAAATGAAATTCAACTCCTGTAGTGGGGTGTTGTAGAATTCATGAATTGCACTTAAAACAACATAGATCTTCTATGTAATATCAAAATCTACGCGGACGAAGTCGCGGGCAAAAGCTAGTGATATATAAATTTGCTTACTAAGCAATTGAAAAACTTACTCATCTAAAATTTTAAAAAAATAACATCCTGTACTTTTATGGCATAGATCTATAGGTTCAACCATAAATATTGAATTATCTAACAAATGTGTTAAAATAAATAAGAATAAAACCAAAATTCCACTCTGTATGTGGTCGTTATCCTACCAACAGCGCCACCTATCTCTCTCGAAATGATCCAATCTTTCAAGCTGAAACAATTTACAGACTCATGAAATTTCATTAAAATCGGTTGGATTATTTTCAAATACTAGTGTATATATGATGAACATCGTAGCTCTTTTGCTGCGGAACCCTACATTGAGCATGATCCGACATGCTCTTAACCGGTTTTTATTTCTCTAATTGTTATACAAAATGACAATAATCTATGAAACATATAAATATTTAGTTCTATTTCTAAGCCGTCTCAAGGCATACCCGAAATTTCAACATTCTTTATATCGTTGTCAAATGTTTAAATAACAGCAAGCATAAACTTTTAAACATTTGACAGTAATCTCGAAATCACGTTTTTAAATTAATTAAGTATATTAGTTTATAAGGTAGGTATTAAAGCCAAATAATTCTAAAAATATTTAATCTATAAGTTAGTTGTCTATACAAATAAATAGAATTTAAGTGTATGTTTGTAATAAAACACCTTTTTAGAATAAGTATATGAAAGTACTTATAAGTACCGTACATAGTTTCCTAAGTTATGCTATGACAAAAAACACTTTTCAAAATTTTTGTCTGTCTGTTTGTTTGAGCTAAAGAAACTACAGAAATGATTTCGATGGGACTTTCACTGGTGGATAGCTGATATTCTCACAAGGAGTAACTTAAGCTAAATAGACTTTGGAAAAAATATTTGGGTTCAGTGAAAAAATTATGACGAAAAAAAAGAGATAATAGAATGCGTGATTAATTTTCCACGCATGCGAAGTCGCGGGCACAGCTAGTTGACATAATTATAAAAGCATTAAAAAAGCCTCATAAGAGATACGATTGTACTAAAATTTTCATCAAATATGTCAATTCACATAAAGTTTAAAATTGCTGGACAAATTTTCCAAACATATTTTTCCTTTTTCGATTGATGTATCTAAACACAAAATCGAAACAAGCCGTTCTAATCCGCAAGATCGGTTTATAGAGGCTGTAATATGCCTAACAATGACTGTTCGAGAAGTACGTTTTAAATGCATCTATAAATTGGTACTGAGACATCATGATAACGCCACAAATCAAGACACGGCGTTAATTACTGGCCTCACTGGCTCACGTCTAGGTGTTAGTGATGGGACACTGCAGTATTCGAGACCTTCTCTCGATACTAGAACGGAACAGTGACATGCATATACTAAAGGCCTACTCGGAATTTCGACACTCGACTCATGTCACTATCAAATGTTTGAAAATTACCGCGATGACGAATCATTTTCAAACTTTTGACAATAATATCGAAATAGACTAGAATTTTGAGTTTATAAGGATCCTGATTTTAGAGTTATATACATAGTAAGAGAGTTGGATTGTTGATAAAATTATTAATTCACGTTGAAAATAGGCGTGAAAAAAATCACATTGAAAGTTTCACCTTGATCATAATATATTAATATCACACAGTTTGAGTAATGAGGTTGCGTCAGTTTGCTGTTTAAAAAAATGTTTTTTGTTCTTTATTTGAAAAAAATATGCGGATTAATTCAGCAACTAATAATAATCATATTAATTCATTGTATCGCACTCATTAATCAGGATTAAACTCAGACATAAGTCGTCATAGTTTAGAACACTAATCTTAAATTAATATTTGTATTACTACACACACACAAAACGTAAAAGCAAATTGAAGGAATAATAAGTGTGAAAATACTTAATACACGTGGATGAATTGGTCCCATCACTAGTTTGCACTGTGAAATAGAGATCCGATGTTACGTTTGTATACAGGGCCGCGGTACAGACCACTAATTAAACTTTCCAGCTAAACTAGAAACAAATTGAGAATACTAAACATCATCTTGAACTTATAGCTTGATATGGTATATGATTTTCTACTTTTACAGTTCCTACATACCAGAAAGTACATTCTGAAATCGATTAAGCACATTATCATCCTTATTTGTTGCAACTTTAATACTTTTTTTGTTTGACATGATTGTCAGGAATAACAGATACAGTTATAAACTAAGTACGACAACTATTCAAAACGTACACACATCTCATGACAGTTTAAAAGCAGTATTTCCGTGTGAAACGTGTCACTAACTGCCACTTATGCGACAGTCAAGCTTTAAAATAACCCGAAAATAGCTGCGGTTTAGCCAGTCACGACTATAAGCAGAAAAATGCGTCAAGTTTCCGTCCATCTATTGTGCTTCAAAGTTCATGTCCTTCAATATGCCAGGATTAAGTTTCTACCAAGCAAATACATAAATAAAGATTAAGACTGTACCAGTCAATAAAATGATATTCGTTATTAGTCAATAGATCCGGCTATGGATGTGTTGTGCGCATGTGTGTGTACGTATTGTATTTTTTGTGAGAATTCGATATTAATGGCATAGTGGCACAGCGTTTGGGCGTACGACTGTCATGCTTACATTCTAGACTTTCTTGTAGATATGTATTGTATGTAATAAATTAAATATTTTATTTACCTCGAGAAAACGTGAGAGGTTAGTAATATAATAGTAATGAAACTTAACAATTAATATAGTATATATTAATATATTAATAATCATCATTCTATTTATTTTTAAAACAGACTGATAAAAGTTCAGTATGTTTTAATAAGAAATCTTATTATTTCGCTAATCAGCAAAAACTCCATTAAAACTCTTTACTTCCTTAGTACAATCATGAAAACGTTAACGCTGATTGAGAAGACATTATCAATATTAGCTTTGCCGTTCTCCAAGTAACCTAACGTTAGCACGAATAACTATCATTTTCATCTCTATTAGCATACGAAGCAATAATGGTAAAACAACTGACTATTCAATAATGAACATCCGATGGCTATACATTAGCATCCAAATGTATCGACTGAGATCATTTTCCACGCCTAACAGAATAATTTATTAGAATAAATTTCATTGAGAGTTTAGCATAAAATTTCCAAAGTTGTACTAATGAGAGCTCGTCTGTTCTCATGACGATTATAATTGAGTATATAAGAAGTTAAAAGTCACACGGTATCTTCATCTCAATCGCAGATAAGCGACTTTCTAATCGGGTCAAATAACGTTTATGTTTACAAACTAGTTAAGCAACGGATGTGCCTTGTTAACTGTGGTGACAAATGCCGTCCAATTGTTTCTATGAAAAATATTTATATCATTCAAATTATATTGAATCTTTAATTAAATCTTCCCATTTTTGCGTAAAAAGGATTATTATATTATATTATAGGTAGGAATAATAGGTACCTTATAGGTAAGGAACGACTACAGAATACGATCTGAATTCGTAGTATTTACATATGAAAGACTTTTAAGAGCTGTCGAGATTATAAACTTACAAAATCAAATTAACTTTATATACTAATTAAGCCAATGAAATTGAGTTGTTGTTGATTAGCGAAATTATAAGCGTAAGCATTAGAACTCTTATTAAAACATACTGAACCTTTATCAGTCTGTGTTAAAAATAAAAATTTATGACAACATCATTGAATTAATAATAATAATAATATTCTACCACATTTACACAGCGCCATCTAGTCCCAAATTAAGCAATTATATTTGCTTGTGTTATGGGTACTAAACAACAGATAAATACATTTTTTTTTTGTAAATACATATATATTATAGATAAATTACACCCAGACACAGAACAAACCTCTATGCTCATCACACAAAGATTTGTCCTGGGTGGGGATCGAACCCACGACCTCCGGCTTAGCAGTCAGGGTCACTAACCACTAGACCAACAGGCCAGTAATTATTAAGCCAAATGTATCCCTTTCGTTTAGTGATAGACATGGTTTATTAAAGATACTAATTTTGTAAATTACTTTTCATACATTATGTATTTCGTCTCCACTTTTAAAAAGGACAATGAATGAAAAGCAATCCAATCCGTGTTTAACAAGTCCAATAAAGATAAAAATACATCATAATATTCGTGTTTTGTTATATTCAAATTAAATCGTTAGCATTCTACACGCGTTCGCCAAAAAGGTTGTCACGACATGAATACACGATTCAATATCAATTTGCTCTGGTTTTCACACATAGTCATTTTGCAAATCTACTTTTACTGCAACACTTTTACCAAACTTTCTTTATATCAATTACAGGCACGGTTCCTTATCTGTGCGTCGGAATTATTGTATTAAATGGCATTTTTACACGACGTACTTGGATTTATGGAGTCTTTCAATGTTCCCAATAAATGTACTCACGCAATGGTCGCTGTCACGGCGCAAAAAGAATCAAAAGATGCCACGCAACAAGGCCTGTGGTTAGCGATTTTATATTTATAATCATCGTTGGCAGTAAAATAGTAAAAACTAAACATGCACATATCGCTTATTTACATGTACAAGAATAAATTGTTGCGGAATATATCGTAAAGCAATATCGTCAGTTTTTTATTCAATAAGTTTTTATTATGACAAAATGACAACTTAGCAATTCACAACTCTAGAACGTGTATTTACATAATTATGAGCACATACCTATATATACAATAAGTACAGTTTCCTGTACCTACCCAATTTAAATTTAGATTTGTTTCACATTTGCCCGACTTGTTCGCCCTACACTCTAAAAAAATCCTTATTTGCCCCATGTTTATAACCGTGACTATGGGATGACGTACATATTTCGCACAGAAATGGAATAAATAGGTAAAACTGAAGTTGATTCACGTATTAATATTCTCGTCAACCGGATTTACACCATATGCTGGTAAACTGCCAATAAGCAGATATCGTTAGCTTTTTATAATTCACATAGTCAATTGAGACAAATTGCTTATATATTATGCATTACTCGTCGCACTTGTGTTTACTTCTTTTAATGTTTCTAAACGTTTTAGTGTGTAATTTACTATTTTTTCTGATGTGTGACCAGCCTATATAATCGTATAAACTCCTAATGAACCTCTGCAGTTTCAGAGGCAAAGACAATATATGTTAAAATTAGTATTTAAGTTAAAGACTCAAAGTCTAATTACAACTAGTACGTAAGACAATATTCCCCCATATTCATTTTGTAGACTACGACGCAGAAGCTACTTAAAACTTATACCTAGTAGATAGGCCAAAAGTATCATTATTATCATCATCATCATCATCATATAAGCCCAATGACGTTCACTGTTGAACATAGGTCTCACCTAATTCACCAAACATTATTAATACTTGGAAGCAAAATTAATATAATTTGTACAAGCTCACACAGTCGGGTCTACTGACATGTGTAATGTTGTAGCCAAATGACAGGTACAAAGACGTTTACAGCGCTTTTTTGCGTACAAGTTTCTTCATGATATGTTGTGGGTGGAAGAGAAATGTGAAACAAAAACTGTTAGTAGCGCTGGCGATTCTTGATATCTATAAAATCTATTAATACCAATAAAATTGTAATAATAAAATAACAGCTTTTTATAGTAGGTATATAAAGTATGTGATTATATTATCACCTATAAGAAAAACTCCCTTTGCAAAATGTTTGTGTCTGTCTGTTTGTTTGAGGTGAACTCGGAAACGACTGAACCGATTTCGACGGGAGTTTCACTGGCGCATAGCTAATGTGACGAGGTGTAACTTAGACTTAAGTAAAACATTGATTTTAGAAAAATAATCAGGGTTCCGTGAATAATGCGAGATTAGTTGTCCACGCGAACGAAGTCGCGGGGCACAGCTAGTCAACAATAAATACATAAAAGCGCATTATGAACATGTTTTATTTGATTTTTTTTTTAAATAACAAGACGATTTGACTACAATGATCAAAACACGCGCGACTTATTTTCACTAATACGTCATTTGTATTAGCGTAGATTTATCCTGCTAGGCATACCTTCAGTTCATTTTCGGGAATATTCGCTCTTTGTTATTAATATAAACTTATTATTAGGTCTAAATTTTAATAATAATAAAAGTAAGTAATTGAACAGTCGAAAATTGGCACTCACAGTTAGGTGGAATTTAAAATCAATAATTTTATATACAACATTATTCAAGGAGGTTATACGTATCATAATATGATTCTCATATAAGGAAGCTTTGCTAATAAAGCGTGATTAATTCCCGTGTTTAGCCACAGGCGCGGTGGTACATATACGTACGGACGCACGGCGAGATGTGCCGCCCGCAGGCAAACACTTAACCTACGAATAAATGGAGGTAACAGTTTTATAAATGAAATAGTTTTTATCGAATTTAGTCTCGTGAATGTTTTATTGCCACTACCATACACGTAGGACCAACTTGAGCCAACAAGAAATTTGATAAAATCTATCATCATATTATAGTATACTAGCTTTCGCCCGCTGCTTCACCCGCGTGGTATGTATTTTATACCTATAAACCCCTCTTGAATCAGTCTATCTATTAAAAAAACCGCATTAAAATCCGTTGCGTAGTTTTAAAGATTTAAGCATACATAGGGATATAGGGACAGAGAAAGCGACTTTGTTTTATACTAAGTAGTGATGGTACACCAATAGCTGTTGTTTAAATATGATAAAATGCAAATATTATTTTGTAACTGCAGTTTTATTAATACAGAAAACCTTAACCATTAAAAAACAGTTAACAAGAGATTACATCAGTTTCATTATTACAGTACTATCTAAAATTTTAAACGTTAGATAGATTATATAAAACGCGGCACTAAACTGTTTGCTTCAGTGCTAGAATCTATCTTTTTTTTTTTTTATCTTTTTTAAAAAGACAACGCCCGCACTAGTGAACAAGCCCTGTGTCGCGGGGAGCTTTACAAACATGAAACTAACGGACACAAAGTACACCCAGACTAGAAACAAATATCTATGAATCACACAAATATTTGTCTCGTGTGGGAATCGAACCCACGTCATCCAGCACGGCGATGTCGTGGCGAGGCGACCACCTTAACCACTGCGCCACGGTGACAGTCGAGAATCTAAAATGTGTTATTACACTTCAGTGCATAACAAGTTGAAGTTATTCCCAACAGTATTAACGATTCAACGTAAATAGTTTGCATACCGTGATGGTCCTTACAGATAGTATAATAGAGTTCACTAACAGCAAGAACATTATCTGCGCAGATGGACACAAGTAGGTCGGCAGTAAATACTTCTTCGTGATAGCAGACGAGCGTGTGAACTTTGGTCTTTGCTGCAACTAATGTAACATAAGGCCTCATTTGCAACGTTTTACAATGCCAAGTTAATAATGTTTGTTCTATTGACGAATAGACGTTTCCAATATTGAAGAGATTTTTTGTTTATATCATATTGGTGGCAAACAAACTTGCAGCCTATGCCCTAGCGCAGCCTATGATTGCCTGTAACACCAGGGAGCGTTACCAACGCTTTTAGAACCCGTTGCTTAAGAGATCTCGATCCAAAAACTTTTTTTTTTAAACCTTCCATAGAGTTTTCAGTACCTAAGTAATCCTTATGATAGTATTATAAAATGTTGTTTACTCTTCTTACTCGTCCCACACCGGCGCAATCTTCCACCGTGATTTTTATATGGGGCAACAATGATATTGTCATTGTGGGGCAAACTTTCGCCCGCGGCTCTGCCGCTAAAAAATGCAAAGTCAAAATTCATAAACTAGCCTAAGTCAACAATATGCCAACCGAGATTGAATACTAGGTTTTATTCACACCACAAAAATGAAAATAAAACAACCTTTTACATAACAAGCAACTATTTTTAACATTGAAAGACACTGGTTGCATGTAAATTAGGTCAGTTTACAAATTCGCAACGAAACAAAAAAACATCATAAATATGTATTGTTCCCAAAACTTGCAACAAACAAGTAAGTGTGCATTTGTATAAACATTGTAATGCTGTATTCATCTCGCTTGGAATGTTCAATGACTTTATTCTAAATTCTTTTGGATTTAAACATAACTGTCATTAGTGTCAAATATTTAATCGTGGAATCTATGTGCCAGTTTACAAAGGCCTCGGATACCGAACAGAATATAAATGGAATAAAGATAATTTAATTGCGGGACGACCATATTTGATATGTTTATAGTTTCTAGACGTTTGACGCAATCGATAGAATTATTGGTGGTGCCTTCAGTTTTATTGCGAGTTTATTATATTATTGTATCTGTTAGAGCTTGAATAACTCATTAACTTCATTTATAGGATATGTAAGCACAATTTATAAATAGATTCTTAACTTTTGTTTAATTATAAATTTTGCTCCAGATATCTGTATTATCTGTGCCGAGTTTTTTCAAATGTATCCAGTAGTGACGGAATATTAACTGAAAAAGAAAATAAATTCCAACTCGAAATCGAACCCAAACTTCATGTTCAGAAGCTGTGTTATATAACTACTATACTAACTTTCCTAACAAATAAATAAATAAAAGAAATGATACATTGTCGAGTTACGTTTAGAAAGTTTATGTTAATCAAATTAGTGTCATGTTATCACATATTTTGTCACTAGCATGGCATTATTTCTTAGTAGCGCCTGCGCATGGGAATTGAAAACATTTTGTGTGCTCACACGTCAGAGGTAAGGACTACAATTCTACGTAGTGTTACAAATACATGTATGTTTAAGTTTACCGTTATAAAGATGTTAGCTAAAAGTACTCATGCTATATAATTATATTGTTAAGCGAATAAATGCATCAATGATCCTATTATTTTCATATTTTGAAGTAGGACGATAGGAATCCTGATCTATAATTTCCTCTATCCCATAAACTTTTAAAAACGCTTTTAAATACGAATGCGCACGAGTTTACAAATGATCTTTTTTAAACGCTAACATTAAATTTTTAGATAGATAAAATCTTTTTCATATATAAGAAACGTCTTTTTACTTACATATTATTATTCAAATTTGATTTGTTAATGACTTCAATTATTTAATTTGGCTTTTAACTAATCTTTAAATAACCGAGAGTAATGAGTGAGAATTTCCACAACAGTGGTTAAGTATAGTATTATGATTACAAAACAGCCATTCACACCAGTGAACCAAGGCGTATTAAAAAATTAAGAGTCCAAATGATAAGATCAATGAATATACAAAGATTCCGAATGTATTTTGTATGACTGACATGCAAATAGACAATGAAAACATGAGTAACGAGTGTTGCAAGCAACAGGAACACTATCGGGAGAACTAATCTCAAAATGGTGGCGGACCAACAAAAATTGATGAATCATATTGAAGCCGAAGCGCGACGGCACTCGACTCAACCATTACCAATAACAATTTCCCGGACATCGTCCTTGTTCACGATTCAGTAAACCAGAGAATTATGAAGCGAGATTTTGTCACACAAAATAATTATACTAAGTTAATCTAACATAAAATAGGATCACAATTTGTTCACCGAATGAGTAGGTAGAGGTGTAATACATCCACATTTAGCCAGCTGTGTAAGATCTTATGTAATACTAGATATCGCGCGAGGATTCGCTCCCGTCGCTCTTTATTTGGCCACTGCTCATCTCCTATTGGCCGTAGCGTGATGTTATATAGACTAACCTTTCTTGATAAATGGGCTATCCAACATTAAAAGAATTTTTACCAGTAACCTATAGTTCCTGCTTTCAAAAGCTTTCAACCAAACAAACAAACTCTTCAGCTTTATATAATATTAATTTAATTATATTAATTATTATAGATTAATTATGTGCTCGCACATAATTAATCTATAATAATTAATATATATATCAATAATAAATTAATCTATAATTATTAATTACTACTACACACAGTATTGCCTTGCGTATTTCATTCAAAACTCCTGGTTCAAAACCTACAGAAAATTATCATGAAAATTCCAATAACATAGAAGTTATCGATTACCATCAAAAAGATCTTTTTAACTGCTATTTTTCTTTCTTTTTTCAATTTTTTTTTTGTTAACTTTTGCTTGAGGTACATTTAATGAGTGCACCGTGAAACTCTTTAATTTAAATGATACATTAATTATAAGATTATGACACAAACATAAACCTTTTTTATCGTTACTCTTGCTATTATTTTTTCTATCCACAAGTTTTATAACTGCATTTTTATTATATTTTTCTTTTTCATAGCAATTACTATTTATTTCTAAGTACATTTAACTTTACATAAAATGGTTTTATTTGTATATTATTTTATACTAATAAACTATACAAAAACAGAACTTCATATTACGTTTATGGCTACGGTCAGAGTATTGTGTTCACTGACTACCCATCAACTTGGTTTTCTATTGTAATACGCAGTGTGTAATAAAATTACACCTATAATAAAAGTTTAATACTTAACTCATTAAAACATACTATAACTAAACAAACAAGTAAAAGGAGAAATGAAATGATTCAATCATAAATTGAAGCTATGTCCAAGTTATAATGTAACTGATAGATATTAACATAATGTGTATGAACAGATAATATAATATTTTTCCAGTCACGATTTCGAAATAAGGTAGTATGCAATGTATTCGTTGGTCCCTCCCTGTAGATATTCTTGTGCTCAACGAGCGATATGATCGGACTCCCCGTCGCCTTATTGATAAGGTTTCCATACTTCCCGTGTGTATCGGAATGCTTCTGAGTTTATTTTATGTAATTCCTATCTTTGTATGGCATTCATATACTGTAACCATTTAATGTGTAGCCACCATTTAGGATAAATGCTTTCTGTATATTATATACCAGTAAGTTATCTCACCGACCCAATTGTTAAGTGTCGTAAGTACTATTAAGGGTTAAAACAATAAGCAACATTGGAAATCGAACGGTGCTATACATCAACGATAGGATAGCCACCGTAAATTGAAAGCAGCGATTATGATGGGCAAAATAGATTCGCCCGAGGTCGAGGAGACATCACGAAGCGAGGCGAGGGTTAAAGAGCGATCCTTCTAAGCTGGTTCGAGTTATGGGCTCAGCCGACACAATAGCCAATTTCATAGAATTTCCTTTGATGGATACCAGTTAACTTGAAACAGTTAACGGTATTTTGCAATCATTTTAAATGAAATTTACATTAAAAACATTAACTTGACGCAACTACACCTGAATTTAGTGCCATTAAAATAATGTGGGTGAATTTAAAGATATTTATCTTGTATGTTGAATACAAACAGAAGTTTATTATTTTTCTCGAGGGTATTTAAATCAACACGGGGCGCCGAACATGTACAATGTTGGAAGTAAAGACGCTGGATTATTTCGTGTAGCGGAACCTAACCAAGTTGAAATCAATTATAATTCTATAGGTACATACATAATCGCTTTCAATGGAAATACCTATTTCGTTCGAAACCCTTCTTCTTTTTATTCTTAACACATATCGCACTAGCAATCGAAAAGAGCTATAAGTTAAAAATCGCATGTGGGCAATTTTGAACCTTAACATAAAAAGTAGAAGATGGAAATTTCCATCATCATTTCATCTTATACCTGTTTTATATTTACAATGCGATATTATGGTCTTAGAAGAGAAGAACACTGCAAGAAAAGGAAAATTCGAAACAAACCAAACCCAACCCCCTAAATTCCCTCCACATTCTTTAGAGGAGACCAGTGCTCAGCAGTGGGACTTTTATTGGGTTACTTTTATTGGGTTGAAATCATAATAATGATGATACCTCAATAATATCTGTCAATTTATTAATCTAGGTAAACTTCGGGCTGATAT
Organism: Laspeyria flexula; assembly: GCA_905147015.1. Classification (NCBI taxonomy): domain Eukaryota; kingdom Metazoa; phylum Arthropoda; class Insecta; order Lepidoptera; family Erebidae; genus Laspeyria; species Laspeyria flexula. Next base: position 8,899,287 of record LR989956.1, on the reverse strand, counting down.
TAAGAATTTCACACACGAAGTGAACGGGACCTCTTACACAGCAGTCCTACATATTTCCCACTGCACCGCCAAAGCAGTTTTTTGAAGTTGAAATGTTAGAAATAATAAATGAATAATAAATCAATATAAAGGTAGGTAAACACAACACTACAGTTAGTGTTCTATTGTGAAATGTATGACTTATGAGGAAGATTGTGTAGTTATTCATGGCTTTAGAAGTGTACTTGTAGATTGTGACTCTGAGAGAGATTCGTCACAGGCGCGTCGCGTCTTTGCGTTGTTATGTCGCGCCCGCGCATCGTCACGATCACTTCGAGCTCCGGCTCGACCTGAGGGAAATACTCCGGCATCGCTTCACAAGCACAACCGCTCCAACGCCCCTCACTAAACCATACCCGCAATAACTCAATGAATTTACATTTTTCACTGCTACGTTTTTTTTTTCGTATCGGTGAACATTTTTCGCAAATTATTGGCCGCAGAATATTTAACATCAATCATGTTACCGTTATAAAAAAACGATTTAGACAGTTTACATAATTATATCGAATTAAATTGCGAATCCTCCGCAATATTCTGTTTTGGATAAGTTAAATATAATAGCGTTGTATTTACGTGTTGAATACTAACTAGGTACAAGGATTACGTGGGTATCGGTCGCGATCCTGTTAAAATAAAACTTTAAAGAACATCACAACGACAATTCGACACAGAGTCGACTGGCTCAGCGATCACAAAGCTTTCTCATTAAACCGTCACCGGTCAAAGCCGTGACACTAAAAGTCATTCCGACTAAAAAAATTCTTCAACCCGTTTTGTTACATTTCTCAACGCTCGGAAAAAGAGCACAAAAGATTTTCTTAGTTGAAGCGTGACTGTCGTAATTAGGTGGCGAGAGCACTCAGCTCGTGTTAAACGTTCGCTCCGATACATAATACAGAAATCATCAGTACTTTGTCACTGACGCATAATGTGTGCATGCGAGTGTCATCCGCCTGCGCAGATCACGCGACTTAATCTTGGTTATTAAATGACTCGTACCTACTATGTGTAATTAAAATAAGCTTTATGAGTTCTTGTAAACTCAATGTTGCATGCGTGACACGTGTGTGATAATTGCTTTTACTGTCATGTGGAGAAACGCGTAAAGACATACATCTATTTAGTTTTTGTGATTTGGCAGTTCGTGAGTGGGTAAATGCGAAGATAATTATTTTAATATTGCTATGTAATCAGTAATCACTTAAGGTAAAACGTTTGCTAGGATCGCTTTCGTGTTAAACACCTTTAATGTTTTTTTGATTGCAGCACATCGTCCGATACACGTACTACTTAAACATACACTCAATATAGCTGAGAATATTCTAATTAGTGTCAATGCTGAGCGAATTCCGATCCATTTGCACCGCCAATCATTTACGATGTCCCATCACCCCTCCCATTTGGACCGCTAAAGCGTACAGACGTGTTTTCATACAATTTTTATTCTTGATTTTTTAAATTTAAATAAAATTTCTAACAAAAATCTCATAACATAAATAAGCGATGTACTAGGAGCGCATACAACTTAAGCGAACGTGGTGTGCAAGTGCAAAGAAGACAGCAACACGTGAGACAGAAACAGCAACTCGTGCGCCCAACTCGGCACGCACACATCAACACAACGGTACTAACTTGCCACAAATCATAAGCGACAGCGTATAGCGGATATATTGGTAACTGCTTTTAATTATAATGCCTCTTAAAAGGACACCTCCAAATACACCAATAGAAGATGAAACCATAGGGACTACTTCTACTTCCAAATCTCGAGTTTTTTCACAAACTGGTTCGTCTCCAGACTTATCATCCATCGTCAGCGACAGTAACAACGCAAATCGCTTTAAACGCAAACGCGAAGAGTGCAATTGCTCGTCACAACTAAATCAATTATGCGCATTACTAACAGCTTCAACGGCACAGTCTGATGCTAAATTTACAGCTTTACAGACTGCAATGGCTGAAATTTCCGCGCAAAATGCCGACATAAAGGAATCAATTGCATTTTTCTCAAAAGAGTATGATGACATGAAAAACAAAGTTGCAGAATTAGAGAAACTTCGCGAGTCAGACCGCCACTATATGAATGAGCTGGAAGACAAATTAGACAATATGGAACGTCAATTGTATCTCACAAAAATAGAAATAAGAAACGTCCCCCAGAAAACCCAGGAAACTAAGGCCGATCTACGTTCCATTATCTGTGAGACAGCAAATACAGTTGGACATCCTTTACATGAAACTGAAATTAAGGATGTCTTCCGTACAAAAAATAAAAATAACACAACCACAATAACAGTTGACTTTTCAAGCGCAATCACTAAGGATGAAATTGTCAAAAAGGTGAGAAACTTCAACAATACAAATAAGCAACAAAAGCTTAACACCTCACATCTGAAACTAGAAGGATCACCTAAACCAGTATATGTATCGGAAAAACTAACACCTAAAACTCAACGCATCTACTACCTGGCTCGAAATTTTGCAAGAGATAACGATTATAAATTTTGCTGGACTTCATTTGGGCGAGTTTTCCTGCGAAAAAAGGATGGTGAACGTCCAAACGTTATTAAGTCAGCAGCTGATCTAGAAAACCTTCTTCGGGATAAGTGACTATGGGTAAATTCAGGATTTTTCCTTCAAACAGTGTTTTTTCCTTCTTGTTTTATACTTGGCTTAAAATATTATTTATTCTACAAACATAACGCACACATTAACTCTAATACACACTTAAATACAATACCTGTTCACTTAAAAACACATAACCTACTTTTACGTCTTAAATCATTTATAATGAATATTTTAGTTTGCTTCTATAGCCTAGCCACATACTTGCCAAACATAATAATTAATAAAACTAAACGGACAATAATACATCACAAGGTCTACCTAAGTCATACTGCTTTGCCTTTTGATTTAACTCTTAAAGTTCGATTCCATCACTGATATTAACGATGACCTAGATAAGGTCTCGGTTGCTGAATCAGCTACCTGTATGATTGAGGACTGTCACCAAATTGCGAGATCACACAAAAATACATTTAGGTTCCTTTGCCAAAACATTCGAAGTATAAATAAAAATTTCGCAGGCCTTTCCACACTCCTTATTCGAAGCAAAATCTCATGGGATTTAATAATATTAACCGAATGTTGGTTATTTAACCAACCACAGATACCATTATTGCCAGACTATAACACCACAGCCACAAATTCGAATCATTCACAAAACGAGGGTGTGGTGATCTATTACAAACAAACCTTACAAGTTTCGGTATCGGAACCCATAGTTCAAGATGCAAACTGTCTGCTATTGACAATAAATAGAGGAACTACAGTAATAGCCATTTACCGACCTCCAGCATATCATAACATAAATAAATTTTTAGATTCTCTTAATGACCTTTTGAGATCCTTAAGCACATTAAAAAATATAATTCTGACAGGTGACATAAATATTGACATTTCAAGCAATAACACCGATTCGCGAGCAACTGATTACCTTAACTTACTTGCTTTCCATGGTATGCTGCCAGCACATGTCCTCCCGACTAGACAAAATCGTTCTTGCCTGGATCACGTGTTTATAAAATCAAAAAAACCGTCCTTTTGCTATAGTGTACACACATCACTCACCGACCACGACACAGTGCTGCTCTTCCATCAATCTTCAAACAATCTAAAAGATACTTCCCAACATACCAAAACAATTCGTTACGTTGATTTTGACAAAATTGAAACAAATCTTCTTCAGACTAGCTTTGATAATGTCTATCGGACACTGGACGTGGATGTTGCCACCAACTTCTTTATAAGCACGTTAAACTCAATCATACTGGCTAATACAATTTTAAAAATTGTTCCAAATCGCAAAAGACTAACAAAGCCATGGATGACTTCGGGTCTTCTTAGGTGTTTAAAAAACCGAGACAGTCTGCACCTTAAGTTGAAAAAATCACCACAAAATGATGTACTTATTATAACTTTTAAAAGATACAGAAATTACTGCACCATGTTGATCAAAAAAGCTAAAAGCAATTACGAGAAATCACAAATAACTAATGCACAAAATAACACAAAAAAACTTTGGCAAGCGATTAAAACAATTACCCACACCACGAAACAAAAAATACCTTCCATAGATCTTCTCTCACCTTCAGATCCCAAACGTTCTGTGAACGAAGCCAATACCTATTTTGCTAATATTGGCCGCTCCTTAGCTGAAAAACACCCTACAAATTGTAACAAAAACTCCAAAAGTAAAGACTCTCCATTTGCTAATCACACATTTGTTTTAATAGAAACTGATGAATGGGAAATTGATCAGTTGATACGAAACCTTAGAAGTAACTGTGCAGTTGGATCTGATAATATTTCTGGATCATTTCTTAAAAGGTTTAAAAATATTCTAATTCCTCCAATTACATTTATCTGTAACCTGGCTTTTTCTACGGGAATATTCCCTCAGGCTCTCAAATTGGCAATCGTGCATCCTATCCACAAGGCTGGGGACAGAGATCAGCCGAACAATTATAGACCTATTTCGATCCTACCTACCCTATCGAAAATATTGGAGAGGCTAATGAATAACAGGCTTACCAGTTATCTCGAGAAATATCACATATTAGCACCAACACAATATGGTTTCCGTTCAGGTATCTCAACTAGTAATGCTGTATTAGATCTAACCAACGAAATTATATCTAGGCTAGACCAAAAACAAAAAGTGATTGGAATATTTCTCGATTTAGCAAAGGCCTTCGACACGATTTCTGTTCCCATACTTGTTGATAAACTTGAGAATATCGGCATTAGAGGCAAACAATTAGCCCTATTCAGTAGTTATCTCACTGGTAGACGACAATGCCTCCGCATTGGTGATTGGATAAGTGACGAACATCTCATAACATTCGGTGTGCCTCAAGGCAGTATAATCGGTCCTACATTATTTATTATCTACATAAATGACCTATGCTCTCAACAGTTCTCTCACGGTAATATCTTCACCTATGCTGATGACACAGCCTTGATATTTCACGGCACCTCATGGAAGTCTGCATTTGAGTTCGCACAAATAGGTTTTAACGAGGTCACTAACTGGCTGACACAGAACCAGTTAACCCTAAATGTAGAGAAGACTCAATATATGACATTTTCACTGTCAACAAGAGGCTGCTGCCAGGCATCACCAGATAATTGTATCATGGCTCATTCTTGCAACTTACTACCCGACACAACTTGCCACTGCCCTACACTTAATAGCACAAATTGTATTAAATATCTGGGTGTCCAAATTGATAGCGTTCTTTCGTTTCATCCACACGTTGATACCCTTACATCTAGACTTAGGAAATTGATATATGTATTCTACAACTTACGACATATTGCTGAACAAAAAGTAATACGATTAGTCTATTTAGCGCTCTGTCAATCCTTGACTCAATATTGTATTGTTGCATGGGGTGGCTGCACAAAAACCCATCTCCTTAAACTCGAGCGGGCACAAAGGGCCGTACTGAAAGTGGGATGGAAACTTCCTTTCAGACACCCCACAGTTGACCTCTATACAACATGTAATGTTCTCTCTGTACGGGCATTGTTCATCAAAAACGTTGTATTAACGACACATGCGCATACACCATACTTACCGAACAGAGAAAACACGACCAGACGGAAACATGCCATTCTCCCGCCGACGCCTGTCAACACTAGCCTTGCCCAACGGAATTTCCTCTTCTTAAAAAGTTTTCTTTACAATAGAATTAATAAAATAATTTATATCCATCCATTAAGTTATCATGAGTGCAAAAAGAAATTAACAATCTGGCTGTCCGGCAAGAGCTATGATGACTATGAAAGCCTTATCAACATTATTAAGTGATTGTCACGTATATTCTTGCAGTTTCGTTATTGTATTGTATTGTATTACAATTATTTCTAGAGCTTTTATTCAATATAAATACAATATGGCCCACTATATAATATCTAGCTGTTACTTTTAACATAATGAGAATAAATAAATAAATAAAAATAAAAAAATGTAATCAAATAATAATTCATAAAATTTGTAATGTAAGTTACAATATTCAATATTAAATAAATTAATAATAATACAATAAACTCCAATAATAAATCACAAAAAAATTATAATGAATAATATTTATAATATTTATTATTACCTACCTAATAATATAAATAAATAAATAATTTTAATCTTTTTTTTTTCATTGTTGAATAATAAACTAACTGTTGTTTGCATGAATAACATAGTAAATTCGTTCAACAAATTTAATATTTTAACAAAAACAACAACAAATTTAACACATATTTTATACACCAAACAGTTCATTACTTACACCACACGCTCACACATACATACACTCCCTGGTTCGCTTTATACACACACACTATATAAGCTATACACTCTCGCATAAGCATGCAGTGGCACAGCCCGCACACATTCTTACAAAATACCCACACCCTCATACATAACCATTCACACTTTACAATCGTAACTTTAAATAATTTTAACAAACTTTTAATTTACTACCCACTTTAAAATTAATAAATTTAATTGAAATATAAGTATTGGTACTGTATTATTTTAACTTTGTACGTTGATTGTGAGGATGTGTTTCATATGCTAACACAATTCAAAACACTATTTTGTTGTAGGGGGCCTGGAGATTTGTAACACGGGTCTTGAACCCAGTACAGACTCCAGCTCTCATTCTGGGAACATAACCATTTCGAATTGTTTATTTCATAATTTCCTTGTAATAATTATATGTACCATTATGAGAGAAAATAAATAAATTATTATTATTATTATTATTATCACATAAAATCCAAGTTTAATAAGTTGCTTCCAATTTAAAATCAAAATTATTTTTAAGTCCGCTGTCTCTCAGAAGTGGGGACCCGACGGGGGCCGGATTATAAATCATAAATGCCACGTTAGGCCTGCCAGACGGCCGGGTTCGTATCGAAATTATCGCCCGCGAGCCTCGCGTAAAATATACAAAACAGTTTCAGGTTACTGCGTCAAATATTTCTTTTCGATGTCCAAAATAAAATACATTGAATCATTAGCACGCACTCTCTCTACTTACATAAATACAAAATAATCGTTAATAACAAAATATTGTATAAAACTCGTTCTGTTGTTCTCTTAAAGATAGATAGGTCCATATATAGAGATACTACGTCATATCGAAAACAAGTAGGTAAGTCGATTAACAATCCGCAAAGATATTGAACAATTAATTGTGTTAAACGAATGTTTCGCTATTATAAAACCATTGATTGATTCATTACACCGCTGATAAAGATGATTAAATTTAACAGTGTCATTAATCTAAGGATAGACCTCCCATGCAAAATGGAATGAATATATCGTAGACTCAGTGAAAAATAAGGTATAAAAAAAAGACAATATACAATCGTTAACCTTACACTGATTCATATAAGATGGAAATTACCAAACGAACGACAGTGTTCTTAGGCCTTTTTTACTGACCGTGTAAAATTTCTGTTGGGGCGTACGTTAAACGCACGCTACGTTTGAATCTGGTTCAGTACTTCCGCACACGCAGATTAATTCAAATAGAAATTGAGTCATTTATAGTATTACAATCAATCTACGTAAATTCTAGTTTCTCTGATCTAAATAAAACCAATTTGACCAACCTCCTTCCTTTAACATCAGTCAATGTGTCTCGAATGGCAGTAAGAGTAATGAAACGTCATTAAAAAGTTTTTAATTTAGTTAGATAATTATAGAATTGGGTGAGTTTATGAGTAAGTGCAGATTCATTTAGAAAAAAGCCTTTATACAGTAGCATTTGGTTTTAATTAATTAGTATGTAATTAAATTTATCGGAAACTGCCGGGAGCTTATAACGGTGCCCTGTACATGGCAATAGCTGTGTCCTCAGTAGTTTAATAACATAATATACAATTCTTCCTATATATAAAGTCATTCGTGATTTTAAATCATACCTATAACTTGCAAGATGAACAATCCTTGTATTAGCGAATAAATCAAATATATTCTCGTTTAGTATTCAAAGATTTATGATAGACAATGTTGAAAAAACAGAATAAGATTATAACAGCAAAGCAATGAATAAATGTCAGTGCACAAAATAAGACGTAGAGAACAGATGTATGTAAGGACAATCTACAAATGTCAAAGATTCAAAATCTATGTCGCACACATAACGAACACGGGTCTCGTGTGGGCTAGAAAAGCACAACACATAAATTATTTTCATTGTTCCGAAAGGCGAATGATAAATGTATTTGTGTTCTTAATTTAAGTTGTGCTATTGGTAAAAGTGGACTGTACCGGTCCACTACGGGTAATCTCGAGAGTTGCACCACCAACTTTAGTGCAGCCCGGGTCGGAATTAGGCGCTTTAATTGATAAATCTTTACTTTTTGTCACCATAGAGAAATAACGTTTATGCAATTGTTAATTAACAAGAATTTGCTGCGAAATCACTTATTCTGATCACAAATCGATATAGGCAATACCAACACATAATAAATTTAGTTTTGAACCAACCCAGGAATGTAGAAACTGTATAAAATTGCCGAGTTAGTGTTTGCCAACTCACTGCTAGATAAAGTCAAAGATTTTATTGATCTCGGAATAGAAATTGTTTTGAAATGAAGGCGTAGATACCTATCTATTTTATTTTCCTTGTATGTTGGTATCCGGCGCACCGTTCACGTCTAAGACCTACAATATATCATTCGGAAGTAGCAAAAACTTGGTGTCGGATCGTTGTGACAGTAATCACAGGTACAAAAAGTTCCACACAAGCACCTACAATTACAAACCATTTAAGGCCAGCTACGTGCCTTACATAATAGTTAAAATCTAAGTGTTTGCTTTAAAGAAATTGTATCTAGTAGTTCTATCGGCAATAGTGCACAAACTGGGACGTAAATACATTTGCACCGGTTGTCTTCACTTGTCTTGTAGTAGTTAGTAGCGAGTTTAAGTTGTTAATCCGATGACATTTGCATACCGTCCAGTACCCGAGCATGATTAGAATATTACTACTGGGCGAATTATCAAATTTTTTGCAATTTTTTATGACACTTATATTAGTCAGCGATGATTTTGTCTAGTTATTGCTCACATTGTTATTCTAGGCACTATACTCTAGTTTTATTACATAAGGATTACGAAAGTTGTAATAATGTTTATGTGCATTTTTTTTTCTAACTACCGTTTTTGTATGCTCGCAACATATATTGTTTTTACTATTGTATATTTCTTATGTTCTCATTTTAGGTGAATTCTTTGTAATTCTTTTTGAGAATAAATATCTTAAACCATAAAGATCAGTCCTGGCTTAACACCATAAGCACATCAATATAGAACAGCATAATTAACTAAGGTTGCAGGTTCTTATCAAAACTTATTCGTAACTGTGTTTTCGTATGAAAGGAAATTCGTTTTGAACAAATTTACACTTATGTACACATTAAGGATGTCTTGGCAGCAAATGGGCATAATAAAGTAATAAACCTAGTAAACATATGCAGCATCGAATTAATACACGTACACATTACAAGCAATTTAGAAGTAAGATTGGTGATGCGACAAGCACACGACCGTATCCAACGCAGTTTGCAGGATTACTATTTTAGAAAAACGGCTGGGGGCGAATAGCGTCGCAATTACAGTCAGAGCGTCTTCTCGTCCGTCCGTCTGTCCGCAGATCCAACATGGCCGCCGCATGCCTACCCAAGATTGACTAGTAGCTGAATGCTTCTTTGCCAACGGCGATCTAGGTTGAGTCGATCTATCTGAGGGCATGCTGGCATGTAGGAATGAAGCTCTTGCCCCTCGGTAAATTAAAATACTTTTTGTTTGATAAGTGTTCTATGATTATCTCGTGTGTTGCATGTAATACAGCCGTATAAGACATGTCATTAAAATACGAACTATTAAACTCACCGCATATTAGTTAGTATTGAATATCTTTAGTGCTACTGTACCGATCATCTCGCATACCTGGAACATAAAAGTGTAATGTTATTATTCTGTATAGATAAAAAAAATACAACACATTTATTACTTAGATAATGAAAGCACATTCAAATGTTAATCAAAACATAAAAAATAATTAAAATATTGCAAAATACGTGTACAACACTAAGAAGTATCAATTAATGTGTTATTCAATAATCTTATTACGGTAAAAATACAGCCTTTTATATCTCATTTATATATCAATAAAGTAAAATAAACATATAATTTATATTTATTAGTTAATGAAATGGTGTTCCCTAACAATATAATTACGAGTTCCATCGATGACACGGAAGATGTGGTTTAAAAAACGTTCACACATTATCCGAACCCCGCCTTTAGTGCACAAACCCCGTCATTACCCAAATGTATACGCCGTTAACTCAAAACCATATAAGTCACATTTATCGCCACATCAAAAAGTAATCAAGCGACAAAAGTTGGAGCGAGTCATCGAATGGAACTCCGACGAAAATATGTTTGAAACGCACCTAATCGATTCTACAGGGGCTCAGGTAAGCTCTGGCCTAACATCATTTACAAAAGGTGCCCTATAAAAATAGGGGCGTCAGAAGTCGATATAGGTTTTTATTAACAATAATAAATTGTTTTTATTTATGTGACTATTTACTGTATAAGACTATAGTTATTTATTGGTTATTGACATACACCGACAGATATATGTACATAATCATACACAGAGCGTCTCGAAACGATTGCTTCTACTATCAGCCCTTTTTGCAAAGCATAAATCTTTTGTTAATTAAATTATGAAGCATCTGTTACTAAACTTTATTTTAATTATTAGTTGCTCATGCAATAGTAGGCTTTTACTTAAAGACTGACGTCATAAACGTTCAATATTTATGAAAGCAATAGATGTTTTATCGTCTATACACAACCGATACCTATACATCCCTTCATGTATCGTTGTATATTATATGGACCAATAAATTCGAAATGCTATAGATAACTATAATACTGGACGGCATCGGCAGGGGCATTCGGATGCATCCTTTGACTTCAGCCCAGACACCCCCCGCTGTCTAAAAGATATGTTACCTGCTCACGATAGAGGAAACAAACACTAACGTTTGAACGACGCAATAAATTACAAAAATGACCGTGGCTTTGTGATTAAGAAACTAATTTTGGAACGATGCATAGGTTATTTGTACCTATTTGTAATTTTTAATAGGACATTCTGAATTTATTTAATTTATCTAATTTGCTTTTCATTTGTTTGGTGCTTCTAGTAGGATTAGGATATATTTGTTCTCTTTGGAATATAATATATTATGCTACATACACCTTTTTACTATATTATAAAAAAATGTGTCTGTGTGAATGCCACCACGCATAGACCACCCTAAAACTTGCTCCGTAAATGTTTTAACATATCACTCAAGAGTTTTATCTTGAAAGCGACCAAAAGCTTCCGCTTATCTATAAATGTCTTCATACAGCCATCAGTAATCCACCCATCAAGCGCGGTAAGTGCCGACAAACTAGGCATAACAAATAAAAACTACTTCGTCAAAGTGTAATACATCTGTAGTAGACTCGTTTTAAGTTGTAAAGGTGTAAAAGTTCACAAAATTAATACAAAAAGAAACCTTTGCGAGAACTATTTGTATTGTTTTCCTTCAATATAGCTCATAATATTTCATGTCGAATAATTTAATAATAAAATAACGTGTCGTGAAATTTACGATCACACATAAAAGGCGATTGAATGAGAGGTCTCGTCACGAGAAAGCGCACGCGCACGGCGGAAGCCACTCTCCTACATACCCGCTGTGAATCTGCGACTTACTGCGTCAAACGGAACCAACTACTACTTACTCCACTAAATAAATTAATGCCTTACTTTTGATTAGACGGTGATTATCTTGTTGATTGGTGGGTAAAGGCGTCGGCCGATGGATTGAGGCTAAACGCCATGCTAACTGTGAATGCAGATTTCTACTAATGTGAGCAGACAACCTACGACTTACCTACTTCTTGTGTCGATACTGGACTGATCTATTCGTATCCAACGTTATTACTTCAGACGCTACGTCAACTCAAGAACTGATATCTCTCATTGGCCGTCGCCGGCACGTTTTATTTGATTGCAATCGCTACGGGGCATTAGTGAAGCCGATCGCCGAAATAGAGGGACATAAACAAACAACTTTATAAATGCCATAATCAACAGTCAAGCGCTTGACATTAGTTACGCAATAGTAAGAAGAAAATCGTAAACCAAATCCGAAGGAATAGGCTCGTTGGACTATAAAAATGTTTATTGCTTTTCTTCCCACTTGTCCACAAGTTCAACGACATTTTATATTCTAGATTGGATTTACAATACAACTAAATATGTACATATGATTACCATCAATTAATTAATATTTGGTTTATAGAAATCAGAATATTTGTACCCGTGCATGTCTGTGTCGTATCATTGTATATAATTTTATTTAATAAAATAATATCACCATCATCATCATTACAATCCATAATGTCCCAATGCTGGGCACGGGTCTCCTCCAAACATTTTGGAGGGAATTAAGCCTACTATACCACGCTGGCCAGACGGGTTGGTATAGGGTTTTGTATCGAATTTTCCTTTTCTCGCAGTGCTCTTTACTCCCTTAGTCGCCTTGTACGACATCCACGGGTTGAAATGGGGTAATGATATTGTGTATTCTTAATCCCCTACACGGACAATAAAAATATATACATATATAAATATTATATATATATATATATAGATTCTGATTGAGAACTAAAGTCACAACACATCTGTATTGTTTGGTTGTAAATGTAAAATAAACTAAACGCAATCAAGACATACCTATGCCCATATATTATAACTGATACCTCTTAACAAACAAACAATAAAGTATTTCATAACATTAATAAGTAATCTTTCCATCATTTGAATTCTTTAATCTGTGGGAATATGATAACTGATAAGATATCCAATATGAAGATTAAAAAATAATTGGCAAATTGGTCGGCGCACTCGTATAATCATTGTATGAAATTACCACATTAGATGTTCACATGTATGTATATACCCTATGACAATATATGAATCAAGTAGTAAGCTTTCATTTCTCACATAAACAACTTTCTTTTTTATTAATCAATGTGGTATCGGATATACACTTTTGCGACAATGTTGACGGAATCGGAACAGCTGTTCCGGAATATAACATGCAATCTGTGAACCTTTTTACTTTTTTTATTCTGGTGACATGATGTCACGTGTGTTTCGGAACTGATATAGTGCAAAGTTCTGTTAAACAAAACTTCACTTTCATTTTTGAAAGTCGTAACAGTTGAATTACGATTTGATAAAATTATTCGTTGTTATTTCATGTCGCTTCATAAAATTACCATAGAACAGGGATAGAAAACAGTATCAGTACTGTATCTATCGCAAATTAAGTACATCAATGTTAGACTTTGACAACGGGCCTAGTAGCTACAGTGAAATACATCTGCTGCTCACAATGAGATGTTACAAGAACTAATCCGACAATTGGTATTGTACTTTGTTCAACGTGTAGGTGATTTGTTTGACACAAGATATTTGAAAAGCGACGTGATAATTATTATTTGGTGTCAAATAGTGAGAAAAGTCGTGAGAATAACAAAAAGTGACGCACGCTCGTGACTGTAAAGTCATCGCGCGTCGCCGCTCGCTTTCTGTAAAACTTTACAAGCCACTACTGGGAAACTTCATCGTAAATTGACAACTATATCTTTTACGACAAATCACACATGATCGCTTTGACATTTTTGTGTCACTTGTCCACTATAGGTATATAAGTATTGTGTAAGATTTCACCTCTCTTGATAAATATCACAGCCGTTTATCATAAACTGTGTTTATTGGCTAACGGTCAAGATATTAAGTAATACAACGAAAGTTGAAGCTTTTAGCTGAAAACTATTAATTTTAATGAGCATACAGTCATACATTGGCTGGTTGGAGAGGTTAGCGGTACACTGATGCAAAAGACGCCGTCCTACAATGAAATTCATTATAAACGATCGCATGACCACGCCGCGATTGTTAGTGCGCCCAGTAATATGAGCATGGCAAGTATTGATCTCAGCCCAGACAAACTTACTCCTCAATAATAAATCGTATGGGAAATACGAATCCCATTAAATCACATAGCTCAAAACATGCTACTGGCGCCGAAGACTAATTGAAAATAGCAAATACGCGATGCCTAGAATCAGCGTATTAATTAAAACTAAAGATTCTCGCCTCTCCTCGCTTACGCTCAAATACCTACTTGCTGGCTACTATGTGTACAAGCTCATCTCCGCCCATGTCAGCACAAACTGAACATTAATGCTGTGTCGTAAGATTTAAGTTCCAAAGTCGTTAGTCAAATGTTTTGTACACAATTTTAAACTATAAACAAAGGAGCTAAAGTCTACTTTAAGGTAAATAATAATAAGAATGAATGTATAATCAAACAAGGAGCGTAGTTAATAATTTATTGATATAAGACATGCGAAGCCCATAAAGTTACCTTTGGCACACGTCTCGGTCTCTTTTAATTTGTAACTCGTTAGCATTAAGCAGCCAGTGTGCGCGACATGCTTAGATTAAGATTTTAGCTGCAGCGGTCACAGAGCTTTTAAATATTTTATTGGACGCGATCTTGTACAGACCATGTCAATGTATGGCAACTGTAATCAACTTTTATAATTTAAAATTGATACTGGTGACATTATTGTTATCCGAGAAATCACAAAATAACATAGCCACTCAGCAAATGCTCTTCTTAGCTTTAAACTCACAAGAACAGGTGTGAGTAATACAAAATAAATACATGTAGGTATGAAATAAATAAAGAGTCATTAGAAGGATGAGGTAACAGAGGTTCATTAAGAGAGCAAACACTCAAACCGAGCGTAACAAGCATCGGTGTGTCAAACAATAGTCATAACTGTTGAACAAACAAAAGTTATCGCTCATACATAAGACAGGCGTTTGGCCGAAATAGAGGGGGCGGTGCAAGCGGAGAATGTTAGAAAAACTTATAGAAAATGACAAGCAGCCGACAAGGACGGAAATAGCCATACCGTAGAAACGAGCGGGACAGATATAAAACTCGTTCTCCGACATTCCACCGCATGGTAGATTTAGGAACGGGGGCAGAACGATACGATTAGAAGGTTATGTTGTGTTATTTTTAAGAATAGTTTAAATAATTAGATATCAATAAACAAATGAAAAATTATAGCCCAAAGCTAACAGCAACTTCATGGGCTATTATTAAAAATAATTTACGAGCTGAAAGAGGTTTCGCAAGCGCTTACAGTTCTGCCAGGTCAAAATACAATCGATTTGTTATATTGACAACTAAATTAATACAATGACGGGTTTTTTCTCATATGATTGAATCATGCGTGGATTGACCTCACAGACAAAAATATTAAAGAACCAAAACTATATTCGTAAAATAAACGATATTTTTAATAGTCAACTCTTCTAAATATTTAATTATATATTCGTAAGCTCCTCGTGAGTTATATGATAATTTTAGGTTTATTTTATCCTATATAAATCAATAAATATGATATTGTAGAATAGCTAATCACATGTTACTGGTGATTCGGATCGAAATATAAGGTTTTACGTAGGATTTCTTAAAAAAAAATTATGAAATTACTGTCAAAGATATTAGAAAAGTCGTTTAAGAGAATTACTAACTTAGTTCTCCTTTTGTTATATTTTAGCCAAAATAATCAAATACGATGTGACTATGGACCCGAGTTGTAGCATTGGAGAGGCTCGGTAAGTTTTACGTTGTCCTTTTTGGTCTCATTCATATGGTCAAATCTACGTTTATATTAACTGCCTTGTTTCTGCTTGCCTTGCCTTGAAATCGTAGACATTATGGTCTACGATTTTCAGTGTATCGGGTGCAATCGCTTGAGTTGGGCAAAGTACGGTTTTTAGTTGAAAAATATACATTCAAAAGAGGTAAACGATTTTTTTAACTTAATACATGGGACGTGACAATATGTAGCAAATCATTACACTAACACTTATGACTATCTATCTTATCCCAGATTATTTAATTCTATGTAAGGCAACATTGCATATACAGCTCACGCTAGTTTGGGATTCAGAGCCTACAGACTATTTATATGTAAACCTTTCTATGTAATAAAGATTTATTATTATTATTATTGGTTGCAGTCGGCACAGGACCGTTCGCAGTGGCGTAAATTAGTTGAGGCCTATGTTCAGCTGTGGACGTCGTTGGGTTGATATGATGAAGGTAACATATCTTCGGAGGTATGAATAAAAAATCAATACCGCAGAATATGTTACTAGATTCAAAAAACCTAAACAACTATATTTCTCGACCCACCAATATTTCTATTCTATGCTATATAAAAACGAATTATAGGGAAAAAATGTAATATAATATTTATGACTGTTTGTCAGTATTAACATTTATACAGATATCCCAATTAATCCCAATATATTGCCTTATTATGCAAATAAACTAACAGATTACGATTTAGGTCTACTATTATCAACAAAATGAGCCGTTTCTATGCGACCATATATCCTGTTATATAGCTTCGGAACGTATCATCACGACTAGTTTTCAATAAGGTAAGCAGAGGCTAGGACGTAGCGTTGGGGGCCGCTCCACCAAATACACCGACGACCTGGTCAAGCTCTGGTGCAGGCGATACAAAATCGCTCGCTGTGGCCAAAATTAGGTGATCTATGTCCAGCAGTCGATGTCATTGGGATATTATGATGAGTCAAAGGCTAGTGGTCCTAAATTCTATTATACAAACATTCAATTACACGTTCTTTTGTTTCTTCACTACTTAGTATAAAACAAAGTCGCTTTCACTGTCCCTATATCTCTATGTACCTATGCTTAAATCTTTAAAATTACGCAACGGATTTTGATGCGGTTTTTTTTAATGGATAGACTGATTCAAGAGGAAGTTTTATAGGTATAAAATACATACCACGCGGGCGAAGCAGCGGGCGGAAGCTAGTCTATTAATAAGTCTTCACGAATGAACGTTGTTGCCGAGTTCTTTTAATTTGAACTTTTTTAGCTATTTAGTATGCTTGCCTAGGACCGGGGCTACTAACGAATTCATTCATTCTCGCCTGATAAAAAGCGATACGATAAATTTAATGTCCTACATATATAAAGCTATGCATTTTTACTAGAAGTATTTTTGACTCTGAGATCACGATTTGTTATTAGCTCACTAATTACATGCTAAACTCGCAAGACATCGTTTATTCCAACAAGTGCGGCTCAGCATATAATAATAATAATATTTTACCACATTCACACAGCACCATCTATTCCCAAAGTAAGCAATTATATTTGCTTGTGTTATGGGTACTAAACAACTGATATACTACTTAAATACATTTTTTTTTTTGTAAATACATACATATTATAGATAAATTAAGCCCAGAGACAGAACAAACCTTTATGCTCATCACACAAAGATTTTGTCCTGGGTGGGGATCGAACCCACGACCCCCGGCTTAGCAGTCAGGGTCACTAACCACTAGATCAACAGGCCAGTCATTTGACAAAATGATGACATCCATGGAAATGGGCATAGCCAATACCAAAGATAGACTGCGTACATTAGAAAGTTACTGTTTCTAGCTTGCTTAGCTTTAGGAACTACTTACGCATCAACAAACATTCATATCGTGGATGCGATCATCTGAAAGTTCATAACAATGTTCAGCAGAGCTCTATAATTTTTGCGATAAAATTCTCACCTCACCAAACTTTCTTCAATAGATACGCACTATTTTTGATTCAAGTTCGATCTCCCACATAAACTTCTCGAACATTATGACGTCTGAAAAGCGGTAGAATGTAATTTGAAACTCAGAGTAGGTCCGCAGCTCGCTGACCTTTGTTATTTACACAGATTATGCCGCTATGGCCCGCTGCGTGGAGCAGATTTGCTAATGTTATAACGATATAAGGTAGCAATATTGGTTTGTTATTGTGTTTTGTTGAAAGAGGAGGTAGTGTCGCCTTCGTGCCGCCCACCTCACGCAAGCAACACGCAACGGTGTCCGGTTGCTTGTCGGGTAACGTTACCCGCGTGTAACGAGCCTCGCCACGACAAGTTATGACACGACAACAAACGCCGACACTACCCGTGATAAAGGTTTTAATTTATTTTTGACAGCGACTCCTGTTAAACGTTTTTTGCTAATATCTCTAGATACGTCTAACTTCGATACAACATTTTTGTTTAATAACCGGGCTCATAAACTCAAAGTTTTTCATATTCGTTGTGCAATATCTTATCCTATTCTAGTTTTTTCTATACATTTTGTTTCAGAACAAGTTGATAATAAAAAATATTTATTATTATTTCTAAACATTAGTGTATTGCGAAATACTTTTCAGGTTATGGGCTAATAATAGTTCTCTTGATACAACTAGCATGAAACCCTGAGGTATTCTAGGTTCAGCCTAGAGTTTATATTAGAATAACGCAAGAGCGCAGTACTACCATAAAATATCTATCTCAAACAATAACCCAATACGTTGCATCTCGCCGAGACAGATTGTACTCAAATGTGCGTGGAGTAAGCAAATAACCATAAACAAACAAACATTACAACCTGTGTTTCGAATCTTAAGACAGGTGTAGGAATTATTACAAATAAAGTTATATATTTCTTGTTATAGTGCTAGAAATTATGAATAAAACAAATCTTATTAATAATACATAACTTGATACAGGCAATCAGAACCGTGTAACTACTTATTTAGTACATTAACTTTATGAATAAAAAATACCCATCATAACCTAAATCGATCGTACCCTCAACCCTCGAGCAACAAAATGGTATTTAAAAAAATTCAAAAGTGATGCGTTATATAAATTCCGAACATGGGTGCGACAATCGCCAACGAGAAAACTGTCGTAATAATATGACTATAAGTCATAAAATACGTTGAAAATTTTATCCTCCGATATTCATTATGAATAATTCGTCTGCGAAACTTTTTCGAAAACTGTGTACACAACAGGAATTCATAAACAGCATCTCAATTTTTTGCGCTCATTAACTGACCGCACCGTGAAATAGTCGGTGTTTAGTGTTAGTTTTAACGTTGAAGCCTCACTAGTGTACGTTGCGCCTGTACCTAAACAAATAGGACGTACGAAAACTGTCACATCGAAACGTTCTACAAAAAAATGGAAGAGAGAAAAACGCATCGTCTTTTATTTTTTCTCGGAAGTGTCTGAACCGACGCGCGAAGTGATAAAATACATGGCTGTATACGGTAACAAGTCTAGAGACAATGCGAGTGTTTTTGTGGGCAGTAGCAACTCCTAGATCATTACAATAGCATAAAGTAGCCAGTTATGAAGCGGCCGTACGTTGTGAGAACGCGGTTTGAGACCGGTTTATATGGCTTAACGCTTTTTATAGGAAAAAGGATCCATCGTAACCCGAGCGATTTCTAAAACACCTGAGAACATTGAAATAGTGGCAAAGCTATTAGTCATAGCCACAAATCAATACAATGTTGTATTTAGAAGCCACCGGGAGCGATGTTCAGGGGAGCCTCGCTACCTGTATAGAAATTATAACATAAAAGGCCGATCTCGAATTATCGATACACCGCGAACAACCGATCCATAAAAGTCAGAAAAAGAAAAATCGAATATCGTATAAAATCGTATCGGCAGAGATAAGGGCGGCGACGCGTTCGTGCCGCGTAGCCCACGGCTGCGACTCGATATTTCATGAAACACCCGATTTATATTCGCTGCCGTGGTCCAGCAAAACATTAATGTTCACCGTTCGTAATTACTGGCGAAAAAGGGAATATGAAACATACAAACAAAATGCTTCCATAAGTCCCATGTAGATATACATATAACGTTTATCTCTTATAATACAATACTAGTACTAGTAGTTATTTATTAACAAAAGCAATATAATTTCACTTGATGCAAACTTAAATGTTATAACTTAATTCAGCAGTAAAAATTAATGACCTGACCTTTAAAGTTGTCAAATCTCATTTTTAAAATCTCTCGGATATTATTATATAGATTAACGACAGTGACATACTTGACGTCATGTTTTCATTTTCATATTATTTATTTCCACAAAAATCCACTCTTCTTGAGGTTAGTGAAAGTAGAGCAAATTTCAATAAAATATTTAACAATAATAAAAAGATTTGAGGAGTAAACGAGTCCTGTTCTCTACGATAACTTTGGGATTACCATAAGCCATCAACATCAGCCAGCAATAAAGTTAATATCCAATGAAGTAAAGCCACAGGTGATCAGTTATTTCATAATATTTTATAATTATAAAAGTCTCACAAGCGACAAGACTTGTAAGTTGCTATTAAACTAAATCCGTTGTTATTCATTAGACATTTCCAAGTTTACGAGCAAAGATACTGAACTCCCCACCCGTACTAAAGTGGGATTGTGGAACTATTATTACTTGTATTATTTTGATGGCATTCATAAATTTTGGTCTATTTATGGTAATATATGTCGCAGTTTGTATGCTTACCAATTATATGAAGAATTTTGCAATGAATTAGCGATATAAATGTCATAATAATTTGGCCCTTTAATAGCTTATGATATTGGCATTCGATTTGCTATAATTGTACGTCGGGACACGTTGACAGGGATGCAGTATTCATATTTATTTTAAGTATAATGTGCACGTTTACTTTTATCTGGTAAATTTATTTTGAAATCACGCCATTAATAAGTTATGCGTTAGCGTTCTTAACAATGCAACAGTGCCTTAAAAATACAAGATAGCTGATAAAAATGACAATCAACTAGGAAGGAATTCCAGATCTACACAAAGTCCAAAAAATTACAAATAATAAAAGTAATAAATAAAAGAAAAAGACATCTTAAACAAATTCTACGTGCCAAATTTGTCGCTTACGAACATCAATTCATTCTGTCACGATTGACAAATGACAAAATTTACAAAAGACTGTCGTGCGCGCGCAAGCCTTACGTGGCGCACAAAATTTGTTCGAGGCGTCTATTCTAGTGATTTAGTACATAATATACATATAAATGGTGAATATTATGTCAATTAGTATATACCTACATATACTATGTCAATTTTTTTTGTAAGTAATATCATCTATAAGACAAATAATTCAAATATAAATGAAAACAGATTACATTTCATAAGATTCATAAAGAAGAAATAAACCCATTTAGAAATTTTATCTACGGCATACTCGAACTATAATATTAGTTAGAAATCAGTTCATTTAAAGAATGCTAGAAATATGAACTTACTTTTTTATGAAGGTAAAAACCTTCTCGGTTCGCTTTAATCTTTTAATATATATTTGAAAATTCGTTAATACTATTTCAATAGGCGTATATGTATATAAGTACCTACTAAACTTAAGATGTCAGACTAATATATTAACAAGAGTAATTGGAGCGTTTCATTCAGGTAGTTGCTCCCACTTGTCAGCCTCATTTATCTGGTTATATTTATCAACGTTATGCATTAGTCGCACCAGCCTCGTACCGAAGATGCGTATCTCTACATTCGGATTTGGGACAGTTATTTTCGGAAAAAAATACCTTTGTTTTTGTCCTATGACAGTTGGTACTGTTCAAATTAGATTTGTGTCTTTGCTTTTGTGTCGAAGATTCATATCCTGTTGGTATTAGAACATATATCCGCACTTGAAAATCAGTACTGTTATTTAACAAAAGTCTACTGTTACTGTCTACTGTACTAGTTGTACTATTCTTCTGCTTGCTTACTTTCTTTCGGTCATAGATAACAAAAACAATTAAATATGAAACAATTGAATGCCGTTATGTAGGTAATTATTTTCGGTATTTAAAATATTATCCAAGTTAAAGGTAGGTAGTTTATATCATTTTATACACATTATTAAAAGTTGAAAAAATATCCGCCATTCTTGGTCCATCGCAGTTAAAGACATGGTGATTCATAACGCTTTGCCACATATCCATATATTTCTGCTTTGCCCGTTAAGGAAAGAGTCGTGAAGATAAGTAAGGAATTTACAAAGAAATGTTACGAACATACCGCGGGAATCTACTCAGTGCTCAGGTGGATTCAAAAGGTGCCACGAACCGGTCCGTATGACAGTTAATAAGAATACCGTTTATTTTTAGAAATACAATAATATAATGTCTTACGTGTTTTGTAAGCTCTTACAGAGGGAATATTATATGAAAATATTATAGTAGTGGAGTGATAATAAGTATCTTTTTCTAGAACATAGGTATGCTGTTAAGACGGAAATTCTTTATCTACGTCTTAAAGGCACCTGTATTCATATTTTCTTAAAGTACATATTATCATCATCATCATCATATCAGCCCAATGACATCCACTGTTGAACATAGGCTTCACCTAATTTCCGCCACAGCGAGCGATTTTGTGCCGCCGATTTGGTCTAAAGTACAAATAGGAAAAAAAAAAAAAAAAATATTTTCCTTCCAAACTCTTTAGAATAACAATTATTATACTCAAATTCATATATAATTATTAATGTAAATATTGTTTACAGAATTGATTACAACATTTACAATAGATTAAAAATGAGTAAGTTAACTGAAAATGACTAAATTTAAACATACCACAAATCCCAAAACATTACAAACACATTTTTTATACAATTCAAACTTTAATACGTATTACTGTGACAGGTATATGTCCTTATCTGTGGTCAGTGTCTGATGGATCGATGTTAAAAAGGCTCTCTTGTGTTCGGCCTCAACTGAACGGCCTTTACCGTGCCGCTAAGTTTTTTTTAAACTTTTATTTAAATGTTTATGGAACAATTCTATACTCGTTATCTTTGCACCTGTTTTACTATATTCTTGTGACTAGTAGCAATTAAACTTAGTCTTAAGTAAATACGAGTGTGTAATCAACCAATCACTAGATACGGCGCATAATTAATTCGCTTGTAAATCGTCATGGTTTTGATTTGTTACATATCTGAAACGGTCATTAGTACCTGACATCTTAAAGATGATAAATAACCAGTTATTTAACAAAATATAAAACAGAAATAGAAATAATCAATAAAATAGGATTACGCTATCCTACCTCGATACTAAAGGCATGCAGGTAAGTGATTACTTTTTATACGGACACACGAAACCATACGTATGTTGAACAACAATAAATTTTCGTAGCAACACAAGCTGGGCCGGGACCGCGGCAGCCGCCACAAAACCCAGCGGCCGACCACAATAGAACACGTCAGATCTAAAGATGAATGATTCGAATTTTGGCATCCCACGAGCTCGGCTGCACAGCTCACCCACTCTACCTGAGATAAAACACTTATTCACTTAACCTTTATATATCATACCTACCACTTTAACATCTATCGAAGTCGGAATGCGCTTTAATAAACACAATTTTTAATTAAGCTGTGTTCAGAATTTTTAATGGCGGTCTGTGAATTCATCAGTTCCATAGCTAATTACGGCGGGATTGCGTTTATTTAGGATTGAATTATGCAATGGTCGGGCGAACCAGGGCTGCATATTAAAGCTACGAGTGTCGGATATCCGACGTCGACCTAGAAGTACAGTCGCCACCAATCAACTTGCACCCACCTTCGTCTTATAGTCGGGTTTTTGATGCGAAAATCACAAAGCCTTTGTCCATTACAAGTCAATGTTACTTTTGTTTAGCTTCCTGGTTTTAGCAACAATAGTCAACGCCTTTTGTATCACTAAGTTTACAAGGAAAGGGTGTTATTGTCTACTGAAAAAGGCTTGAACCACCAAATAAATAAAGTGTCGTATATTTTTTTGAGGTTCGATAGCAAACAGGGCTCGTATGACAGGCAAGCCAGCTCCACCGTCCGCGACTGTACCCGAGCAATCCCGAACAATGGCTGCTAATAATAAGGGACGTCGTATTTACGAGCATACGTGCCCTCCGAGCTGAGACGAGCTAGCCCTATTGTGCTCAGACCTCCTATGATTATTTCAGTCCCTTGCACTTTTCCAGAAATCCCTTTTTTAAGTTTAGATTTTATAGCCTTTAGATGGAATGAATCAGGCGTCCGCCGCGTAAATCTCATTTACGCTTTACCGAAACATTCATTGAATAGGAATTTTAAGCCGAATCCGGTCGTAAGTCATTTTTAAAGCTGACGCTTTACTAGCCAGAAATACTCTGAAATTGTTTTATTTAAAGATTTAAATAACCTGAATAGTAAATGATTTATGCGGTATGTTATTGTTTTACTGCTTGGACTTAAACTACATTCGATTGTAAGTTCATAAGTACTATACCTGATTTTATCAAAAAGTGGAATATATTGAAAACCAAGTCAGCAGGATCATGGTAAATCACGTGGGATGAAATGAAAAACGATTGTAAGAAAGAGAAGAATACGAGGTTTCTGGAATATTCATTTACGGATAAATTTTAAAAATACATAATGTCACTACCCCATCTCAACCCTTGGGTGTCGTAAAAGGAGACTAAGGGAGTAACCTTATGCAGACAAGAGCACTGCAGAGTGGTATAGTGGGCTAAATTCCCTCCGCATTGTTTGGAGAAGATCCGTGCCCAGCATTGGGACGTTTATGGATTGAAATGATGATGATGATATATATAATAGTAATGTTGATACAGTAAACCCATTTACATAATTACTGACATAAGGTTTGTAATCGTTTTATGTTAGCGTGTTATAAAAGCTGTTGCTAGACTAGACCCACGCGGCTCTATGACCTAAATACATGTGCCAGCGCACCCGGCGTCCGCCAATCAGAAGCCGCCATTCAAATCGCCGGCGCCGATCCTAGTGTCTATAAATCTAGAGAAATACATTGCACAAATTATAGGCAACTGAGCTATTAAATAATATTTGTAAATACCTTTTGTTACTACTATTGATCTTTGCACTATAGGGATGCTAGTTCTTATTATGCCTAACGAGGTTCATTGTGAAACGATTTTTTTAAATAAATACTGCGAATACATTCCTGTACCCTATAGCGAGCAGGCAGAGGTGAGAGTGAGAGGCAACGATATAGGAAGGTATTAAATTGATTATAAGTTATAAGTCAACCCCATAATTAAAACGGTACGTAAGACTAATCTATTTTTGCTATCTACATATTTATTGCAAATGCTAAAATAAACCGAGACGAGGGACACTATCTATCTATATAAAACGAATATTAGATGTTTATTTATTATATTAACCCCCTTTGTGTACCAAGTTAACCAACAATTAAGAGATTATTTTAGAATTCGAATTACCAGGTGTCGAATAAAAAATTATCATACCAACAAAAATACGCTAAGTGGAGTTTAATTCAGAGGCTTGCCTATAAAAAACCTCACTCTACGTAATAGCTGTACTTGTCTATGGTATAATTACCGAAAACCGTTTATGAACTTTTGCAAATTACGAGGCTTGAAAAAAATATTTAGCTTATTCATAAAATCTAGAAATGTTGATAAACGAAAAGTAATTGGGTAAGACACAGCCCTATTGTATTGTGAATAACTGAATAATCACTCAAGTTGCATGGTGGTGGCGCCTATACCATAAATATTTGAATCGCAAACAGTGATCTAAGAAACGTTTCCATTCAAAAATTTAAAACCGGTCCAATAAATTATGCAAAACGTATAATGAGCGGATTAGTCGCGAACCTTGAAATTAAATCTCATAATTGTAATAATCATATAAAATTGAATTTGTTCAGGAATAACATGATTGCATAATAATATAATGGTTACAAATTATAACGGCTTTTGCACAGTTCAATAGCCGTTATGACTCAAAGCGAAGGGAGTTTTGTCTAGAATTAAAAATATGAAGGTAATGCAGATTGAAAATGTATAGGCATTTTCAATATAGATTATCCTAGCATATCGAACCTTCTTTGAATAATATAAATGGTTGATTCTTTTAATGTTTACCTTAGACCTTTCTATTTAATTTTGTTCTAAGACAACGTTTAGCCCTAATGCAACATTTATATAACTTTAAAAGTCAGTCCGAGATATCTAAGTCATCAGTCATCACAATAACTTATGTATTCGGCAGTCACTCATCCTACCTTATCTAAATCTATAAATCCATACAAATAGATAAAAAAATATACCAGCATCATTATCTAAGCGGTTGTTTCCGTTTTAATATTTAGCTCAATAAATCTGAGCGACAGTAAAAAAAGATTTAAAAAGTAAAGATTGGTACGAGTACGAGGTACGAGGGCTTAAACACGAGAAGTGTATCTGTTCTGGCCGACAAAGTGGCCGAAAGCGAATAGTTACATCTTGAGCGACCACGCTTTACTAACTTTAAGACCGTCGTAAAGTTCACGAGACACCCCTATTAGCACCGTATTAATCATGTATTATGCTCCTAGTTTTATTTTACTAGATTTTTTTACTAAACGTCTGCCATCTGACCTTTAAGTTAATTCTAACTTTGGCAAAGGAGTGAGGGTATTTATTATCATTTTTGTTATAGATATTCATGAATGTGGTAGGTAGTTATTTATTATCAACCCATTAGTTAAGGTAGACCACCATGACTAACATTATGCAGTTCGTAATTATATAATAACTACTCTGTATCACTGTTATGAAGTGTCAAGAAATCCAGTTCTAGTTCTGAATTCCATATCATGTAATAAATATTTAATAGAGCAGATAAAATTATACTCATATTTGAACAAATCAAAGCTAAGTGTCCCAAAGACTATTCAAAAAAAGCAAATACTTGAAAATATTATAATAAAATTTAATGGCATTTTTTGCATTATTCATAGTGTATAATTATCAACACGGTTTGGAATAAGTATGCCATAAAGTTTATTGATTATTTAGCATATAAAGCATCGGTCTGTTTTGTATGCAAGATAATCCTAGTTGGTGACAACCTGGATTATAACAGAAGAAGATTAAGTCGCGTTCAGCTGTAGTGTTAAGTGAGAGATTAACTTTTATGTGAACGACGGCGACGGTGGCCGTGTGAAGAAAAAATATTAGATTATGAACAACTTTGTAAACCGCTCTAAGATAAATTTTATGGTGAAATATTAAGATGACGCTACTAGCTATAAAAATGTCCTTTGCTGAGTTTATTAACGCGGCTATTGAATCTAGAACATTCTTGTAACAACATCTTACTTATAAGTGACGTAAATAATGTGAAGTCTTAATCACATGAACACATTCTGATAAAGTGATACTTGAACAACTACACAAGTATTACGTATTGCTTGTTAAAACTATCTCACGTTCGAAGAGGCGTCATGATTATTATTCCTTCGTAATTTAAATCTCCTCACTCGTCCATAATGATGGAATTATTCCTTAGTCATCTACATAAATATAAGTGGTTATAGAACACCGGCGAGATACTTAAGCGAAATCATGATGCGAAGTTGCTAGCCATTCACTTATAGGAATGCAAAAGCATTCACAAGCGAAGTAAAACTTAAAATAAAAAAGTGTAACACGTGAAGACTTGTATCACAATATGAGCTTTCGTCGCTCGAGGGATGAGCGAACCTTTTAAAAGCTTTTCCGAAGCCGTACAGGGCATTAAGCCAAAGTGAAGATAAACTTGGTAACAACCTCCGGACGATATGTTGCCTGCACCATAAATATATTTATCTACTTTGCTTTTGTTGCCAAGATAAATCGGCTCGTTTGACTAGTGCATCGTTTCCAGATTGAAATATATAAAGTGTTACCACTTTGTCTACGTGGTACTACAGCCGTTGTTTAGTTTCTAGTTCGCTTATTCACGCTTTCTTGCTATTTGTTAGACTTGACGTAAAGTGCTAAGTTCATTATGTGCGCCGTAAACGTATAGAGTTGTAATTGAAAAGCGCTAAACAATCATTTAAAAACACAATTCCATTATGGTTTATTTTTGAATGACTTATTTTTTTAAATGAAACAGCATAATAAAACATTGTAAGAAACATAATAATGTGAAAACATTAACATTTATTAATTATGTCTTGTTAGTTTTATATGCAAAAGGATGTTAAAAGCATTTTTTTCCTCATATTATAACATAATTTGGGTGCATGTTTTAATGTTGTTCCACAAAACACTTGGACCCTTGTCAGATTATTCCTACATATTTGTCTGAATGTAAACTTTATGTGCGCCATTATAAAAAATCAACATATTTTTTTTATTGTGTTGTTCCGAATATTAGTATACTTGTCGTTTATTTCCTAAACTTTCAAATGACACACTTGAAGCATATTTTGTTCTATTGAACCATTTTCAAAGTTTCTACGAAGATTTCTTCACATTAATTTTCGTCTTGTGATATGGCAGGATATTAAAAGCTCCTTGGATGTATAAAGTGGACGCTCGTATGACGCAGAGCATTTACAAACATGGTCTTGGAGATTCACTCCAGTCCGCCAACAAAGACGTGCTGGAGACGAGGCCTAGACCGACTCCCTGGGGCATTCAGGACCGCAGTGTCGCCACTCACATTAATCTCGCCACGAGCTGTCCTGCGGCATGTGTGCTCTTCATTTAAGCTAAATATATATTATTATTACCTATCGCAACTACCAATTGTTCAAATCAACAAGTTCATATTTTAAAAGAACGAAATTTGAAATGAATGTAAATGTATAAGTAATACATTTACTTATTCATTTCTTCTGTAAATAATACTATATACTATCATTTCAGACGACGAATAAAGAACCATCTTCAACGTAGGTAAATAACATAACCATAAATAAATAATAGTTATATATTAGGTACAATACACACTAACAAAATAAAATAATCCCGCTTGAGGAACCATGACAAAACCCTTCTCGATCCGGAAATAAATTCTTAGTTCGTATAATATATGAGTGTCGCTTAAGCAAAAGTAACTTCGATATTTCAAGCTGCAGTTAAGTTATTGGCTGTTATTAATAATACGCCTTTTCTAACTTAATCTGAGTTGAAAAGCATTGAGTCGTACGTTTGTCGTTGTGCACTCAATGTATTGTTCGAACAATACTTGAGACGCTCCAACGTATAATAGTGACTCGAATCCCTTCACACTAACAATCATTTTTACATTCACTTTATTAATCCCTGTTAATCCCTTCTATGGTTTCATCTAAGCTTACATTCCATGAAACAAATGTGTGTGTGTGTGCTAACAAAGTTATTTAACCTAAATTAAATATAAGACTAATATAAGACTTCTTAGTACAATAATATTATGATTGCCAAAGAGCGAGATCTCGATATTCGGTGTCAAACTCGACAATCGTGTATTCAAATATTTGTAAATTGATGTAGAGTCGCTGCAGCAGCTTCATGTCTGACTGTGTTATTATGTCTCTGTAATTTTTAATGCTCCAGGTGACAGTGACCGTTTACCGTGATATTGGCGTTATCGTTACTACGCGGCTAACTCATACTATTTTAAAAGACTGGAGATTTTTTTAGAACAAGCCTCGTAACTTTGGAGACAATTAATTTTTAATCGAGATTTCATTTTTAAATGACAGCGATTTCGATATCGCACTACCAAAGTAAAACAGATATAAGTTGAGATGTTTCCACTATGCAACTTCCATTATGCATTATGCGTTTCCATTATGCATCTTCTGTGTATAATTGTAAGGTCCAAAATTGTCCAGCGGCATTTCTCATCTTATAACACTTTTGAACTGTGCGTGTGATATTTAGATAAATTTTCAAACATTTGACAGTGATATTGAAATCGAATAATCGATTAAGTCAAACGTGCGATTTCGAATAGGCTCTATAACTATTTGTGCACATCGAGATTTTATGTCTTATTTATGAATCACATATTATTATATGTGATTCATCATTTGATGATTATCAACCTACATAATTATATGTATACGGGGTTGGATGATAACACTCGACGCAGTTCAGTAGTAACGTATAGATATTAGTGTAAAGACGACAGATGCAGAGGAATCCGGTGTGTCCTAACAACCACTTAGCGCCGCCTGTAACAATCTAAAGTATGATAATTTTCTAATAACTTAACAGAGATAGTGGCGCCATTCACATAAAACTGATTAGCATTTGTTATTATCTCTATTACAGTATACTTTATTCTAAATTATTAATGTTCCGTTCACGCAGTAATATATAGATAAAATAACATCAATACGTTAACTAGGTTTATAATAGATAACCTTAGCATCCACGTAGCTTTTCGAAGAGCTAGGCTAGCCTACACCCACGCACCTTACAGCTGTCCTCTCTGTAATCTCTAATTCCATACATATGTAGGTCTATTTAAAACTTCTAATTCAAAATCTGAAATAAATATTCATGCTTACCTATTCCAGTAAAAATAATCACAATAGGATCCTCAAATTGTATATTACTATCGCGACTACTATAGATTCATAGTTACCATTATAAAATTAATTATGTCTATTTTAAGATTTTTTGTTAATTCAAGTCTCTTTTATGACTCAATCGTACACTTTTGTATACTGTTCCTTATGTAGCATAAATAATTGGCGGTACATCCGCCATATTGATTTTATGATGACACCAATTTAGCTTACACTTATGTCAAATAGACTGACGTCTCGTATATATAATTATATATACACAAAATCCGGTTTCCAGTTTCATACTTATAGAGGGCCATAGAAACCAACATTCTTACTAACGAAACTTACTGCCCTTTCCGGCTCCACAGTCGGATAAAAACTACTTAATAGGCATCGGAAAATACTAAAATAAATCAAGATAATTAGGTAATTACAGTATCGACATATTTCTTATCTCCAAGACCTGACAGGCACATGTCATTAATATGCTTATTTGCAAACCTATAAAATTTCATTTCATTTCTACGATGTGAAAATAACAAAATTTTATTGGTTGTTAGCCGGCCATTTAAATAATATTATGTATACCTACATATTTAAGACCTTATAAACATGACAGTCATGTGATAAGAAATAGGAAGGAATAATGAGATTTAGCATCGTCGGAATATTCTAGGTAGGTAATAATCAAGGAATTAGAAGCATCGAAGATGATGCTGTCTTTATAACAATATGAAAAATAATATAAAGTAAAATAAGAAAATAATATAAGGTCCGATATGTGAGACATGGCATGGGTCCCTAACTTTCACATAGAACGAATTACACTTTTCTCTGAGCTAGACAAGATAGTTAACGTTCAAATTTCAAATTTCGAAAATTTTGGGGCTAGATGCGTCAAAATTCATATCGTCTACATAATGAATTGATTTTGTATGTAGACACGATACAAATTCTTATAAAGTCACGGCGAGTTTTCTAAACGTGTACACGCGCTCTAAGACGCTAAACGCCCATCTCGTAGCTCATATTAAAATAAGACCTCAATTGTTTTTCAGAACTAAACGTGAACTAACATACCATAATAGTGACATATTTCACAAACATATAATGCCATCCATACATTTTAAATTATTCAATAGAATCTATATAATTAATATGCATAATGAACACGATTACTTTACTCATTATGCCACATCAAACCTGTACATCAATACTATTTTTAATTTTCGACGTCCATACAAAACGACCGTGTTGGCTTATTTGAATTCAATATGGAAAACATTGGTAACAAGATGTGTGGGTGTGTCACACTGACTGGTCCAAATTTGAATGTTTGTATTTAAAACTGACTTAGAATAATTAAACGTAGAGCATGACTCTCATACTTTAGTTCGAAACAATCGAATTTATTTAAATTACTCAACCTGTCACGTTTTGGTATCAACTATCGAAACATTTATTTTTAATGAACATGAAACTTTTGACCATTTCAGCAAACAGTAGTCTTATACAATTCAATCAATGGGTTTTAATCCTTATTCTACATTTTACATTGATAAAAAACTTAACAGTTTTGTGTTAGCGGTTATAGTTAGCTTTTTATAGATTTGTGAAAGTTAATAAAATTACATTTCTTATTGAAACATTTTTGAATGGACACCGGACAATATTTACACATTACTAAACGGCAATGTGGGGATTTATTTATGCTATATATGTACAAGATATATTATTCCTAATTGAATATTATTTTTATCCGGTTTGAATTTAATAAATGTGCTGAATCACAATACAAGCACTAAAATTTTCGTCCGAGACCCGCATTGTTTATTGTTTCAACATCAAAAATCATTATAAATCATTAGGGCTGAGGCATGTGCTTGAGAATACTCAAGTCAATCTTGACTCGTTAGCTAGGCCCTGGCTGTAACTCCTAAAGAATCGAAGTATCTCTTGAGAGTTAACGCTGTGTCATTCCTCGCCCGCGCCCGCGCATGCTCCCCACAGAACAGAGCTGTCATGAGATAGACATACATAGTTGGAATTTTGGAATTTTTATACTCAGTGTGGACAGTAATTAAAGTTAACAGCACAATTATTGCTAAAACTTATTATTAAAAACCGTTCCGTTCGGAGAAAATCTTTATCCATTAGCTATAAAAAATGAAATCTAAGAATTACTGTTACAACATTTCATTTTAAGACTTTATTTATTGTCATTATTTTATAACTAAGCGTAGAACATAAAAATAATTATATTTTATACTGATTAGAGATTACGAAACTTGTGGTATATAGTATTATTTATGTAGCGAGCGGCGCGGCAGTTGTACCGGTCGCCTCTCCGTGTGTTTTTATGTTCGGCTAAAGGAATACGAACGATTGAGTGGCCATAGGTTGGCGTGTGGGCCGTCGAGGACTATTGAGGATTTTCTCTTTTTTTCTGCGTACGCGCGTCGTGGCACTCCGCCGCCGCCGCGCCGCGCCGCTGCTGCGCCGCCATTGTCCACCGTACACTAAAATAGGTCGCATTGCACTGCCACGGCTAAATATTGGAAATGCATGAGTTATGGAATTTGTGCCAGTAAACTTAAATGATTTATTGGGACTCTATGGCGTATTTAGTAATAATTGAGTTTGCCCAAGTAAATGGTTAAAGCTTATTGTGTTACGGACAAAAAATGTGTTTTCTCAGATTACTGTAGTCATAACCATAAACATATTGTGGAGATTTACTCATCAAATGAAATTGTACCTATTCTATTAATATGTTGGTACTAACAATGTAATGTGAGGTAGAGAGAGAGGTGACTTTGGCTAAATATTTTGAGGTAAGTAGTATATTAAAGTAGCCTTTAATCTATATGTACCAATTTAATGAAAAGAGCACAACTTTGTACATCATAGGTAGTTTTACAAAACAATAAAGAATAAAATATTCAGCGGTTATTAAATTATTTAGAAAATAAAAATATTTATCAAAAATTTTAAGTCTTATAATGAATAAAATCCTATCTTGTATAAAATTTGAAAAGCAGTTAATTTCCGACCATCAAATTGTGAGTGCTAAAAACCTTCTATTTAACTAAGTTATTATTTTAACGATATAAATACAAATTATTTGTTTACCTAGCAATAAAGACATCCCTTAGCGCTTGTAGAAGATATTCTCTAATAGCATGCAATTCATATAATAATCAATGTAATAAATAAGAGTGTCGTATTTCAGCATATTGTCTGCGCACACTATAAAAAGGACCAGCTAAAGCTCCGTAGGGACTGTAAAAATCTCGAGAACTTTGTGAGGATAGATACCTACTATCTATACGATTACTCAGAGGGACAAGGGACGAGTAAAAGCTCATCGTTATCTTATGTTTAGCCGTTGTCGTAAAATTTACTGATATGTACTTTATGTCATGGTACTGAAGTCTAATTTAGCATTAATAAAACTAGTTCTAGCTCTTTTAAAGTATGTTGTTTGGTCTGATAGTAAGTGTGCTTTACTATAAAACCTCCTAATGCCTGAAGCATTACTTTACTTTACTACACAAAGAAATTGAATCATACAGCTAAAGAGATAGAATTCAATTTGTGTTTCAATTTTAGTTTGAAGAATCCCAGAGATATTTCTGGCCGGGGAGTTGGCTAAACTTTTCGGCTGAAGGACCAATTTTTTTAAAAGACAATATTGCACCAGGCAGCACTACCACGACAAAAAATTGACGTTAATCATTGAACTGAGAAATTCAAACTGTAATGAAATATTTTACGAACGACAAATGACGGATCTATTAGTACTACATGAATTTACTTTGGTTCATAATGAGAACAAGATCCGCGAGTCACTAGTTGACGCCCGGCCTGCGATTAAAGGTTACTTAACAGCAGTAACACAAAACTAACGAATATTAACAAGCTTCTGTAAGAAGGTACTTCCCCAACCGTCTGCTCCATATTAACAAAAAATATTACTAAAGATGACATTACAACAACATTTTTAACTTAACAATTAGAAATTATTAAACAAGTTCAATTAACAGAATAGATAATCAAATGTTATTTACAGAGGTTTTGCTTCATTAAAGACTCTAAAAGGTGGTTAGAAAAAATATTCGCAACTAAAAACTGTGAACAAAAACTCAATAAGAATTAATTTATCTTTAATGATTATTAATAGACGTTTTTACGTGTGAAAATGTTTGTATTTTACAGAGTGCAATCTGCCTGTTACAATAGGATAGCTCTGTTAACAAGGTAGGGATTCAAGTTACTTTACTAGACTGTATTCAGTGGCATGCTCTCACTTACATTAATTACATCCTACAATATCGTTACTCAAATACGGTTAACTAAATTAAAATTTAATTAATAGCATGGAAGTAATTACCCTGCAACAACATGGGCTGACAGAGCTTTAGAGAAATTTAAACTATGTATGTTGGTGTGGCTCGATAAAATCAATTTTGTACTTTACTATCCGATGTCATAATAAATACTACTATATAGCTTTTCATTTCCAACTTTATTTTGATCTAACTACGCGTAACGCCGTTTATCAAAAACGAGTCTTACCCACTTTTATTTTAGTATAAAATTGAGTTAGCAAACGTTTTAATATGATGATACTACCTTTCTCATGTTTCGTGGACAGTATTTATTTTTGTATGAGTCCAAATTCTTGTTAGAATCGAGTGGCGAGAAGAAACTGGTTTTGAATTGTATCTGGTATAAATATGTAGATAGTGACGCCCCCGGTGATCACTAGTTGTTATGAAGTATTTTAAATATTGCCTCGCATCTCAAATAATATGATATTTTGTATCTCTATCAGGGTACAGAATGTTTATTTTGATCCGCTCATTTAATTTATCGCGTATCAAATTTACGAAACGATACTCCGAGTTAGTCAAACCGACACTCACCTTGCAACTATAATGAGTGTTCGTTTGATTTACTGATAACAATATAATTTTTTTCTTCAAATAAAAATATGCAGCTTATATCCTTTATAAAACTTTTACTTAATAGATATAAAACCATGAAACATTATAGATCTGTGAGCATCTAGACAAGTATTTGTTTTCACAAATTAAATTACTACTTAGTTTTCGCTCGCATCCACACTTTTACTAAGTACCTTTCTTGTCTTTATTAGTGTTGTTAATTATGCCAAAAGTTAAAAATAATATGAATTTAATTACTTATAAGCTCAATTAATACGATCAAAATAAGGACAAGCTTCGTTTTCGTCGAAAAGCGGACATGTCAGAAGATTATTGTAGTTATACACGCACAGTGTATATGTTACTAGTTTTCGATCAGTATTCAGAGCTCATGAGGCAGTGAGAAGGAATTAAGAGCGACATGATGTGATCCGACAGAGAACAATAGAGACGGTGCGATACAAAAACCAGCACACGAGCACATATACAGAGAGCAGTGTACCTGTGCTCGCGACCGACGTCGGGGTATTAATTAGTAGCTATAGGGTGACAACGGCGCTCAAAAATCGGGAAGCAATCGCTTTGGTTGTGCAAGAATCTTTTATCCGAAAAATACTCTTTGGCGGATACGAAGTTTTATTTTTATGAGACTTTCACAAGTTTCGTTTTGGTTAGGTATTGTTTTAATTGAATACCACTTTTTGTCGGCGGGTTCGTTGTCCGGAAAATTAGTCGTAATCATGGTTCTCCTAATTAACGAAAAAGTGTCGCCATATCAAGGCGCCAGAAAAGGATGCCCGAATTACTCGTGCATTGGCCGTCGCGAAACTCAAAAAACCGTTTAAAAATCACTCGCCCCGCCCATCGTCCGCCCAGCGACTCCTGCGCACTTATGATTTATCGTTACGAGGACAACCCGCCCCTCGCACTAACTACCCGGCTTCCGTACCGCTAATTATACGTACACATAGCCCTCTCAAAATCTTAAATCGCATTCTCGATTCTGTCATCGGGAGCTGTCCCGTGCGCGCCGCACCGCCACCGCGCCGACACTTAATCGAATTCGATACGGCTTATTCGTCTTAATCGTTTCTCTTCGATTCACGTGCTGTATCCGTTTGTTCCTTTTAATCTTCTACTACGACTACTTATATTCTTACCTCAAAATATAATAAATACAGGGCCATTCGAATGTCATCGATAAATTATTACAATATCTGAGTTAAGTACCTAGTTATAGAGTTCGGTGACCCTCGCACACCTGTAAATTGGTGGATTAAAGTTGTGTTTAAAATCGTGCGTTTGGATTCCATTTATAAAGAAACGGGTAAACGATATTCCGTTTGAATATGGAACTCAAATTATAAATTGCACACAATAGACAATAAATAGAACGTGATGCACTTTCATAATCCATAAATGCAATCGCGATGTAGCATTTTTATAGATAATAAGGTAGAGAGGCATCAGGTACGTGCGAAGTAAAATAATACACACGTTATACTGTATTGTCTGCTGATTTAGTAACCGGTCACGCATCAAGGACGTGAATCGAACGTATTCAGAATAATTTGGAAGTGGACACGGCGGGTTCTCACGCTATTGGCATTCTTAC
Organism: Laspeyria flexula; assembly: GCA_905147015.1. NCBI lineage: Eukaryota > Metazoa > Arthropoda > Insecta > Lepidoptera > Erebidae > Laspeyria > Laspeyria flexula. The sequence continues at coordinate 8,862,224 of LR989956.1, read as the reverse complement.
TTGGTAGATAAGAGCACATACGTATGTCTGCGCATTGTGCCATGCCAATATACGTATAACGTTAATGCCAATTATGACAATTATTTATTTATTTATTTGAACTTCATACACAATAGAGTGTAGTAAAAGGCGACTAAGGGAGTAACCTTGCAGACAAGAGCACTGCTATAAAAGGAAAATTCGAAACAAACCCTACACCAACCAGTCTGGCCAGCGTGGTGTAGTAGGCTAAATTCCCTCCACATTCTATGTAGGAGACCCATGCCCAGCAGTGGGACATTTATGGGTTGTAATGATGACACTATAATGCATAGGCGGACTTATTGCCTAAGGCTATATCTACCAGTCTTCCTTTGGGTGATGCAGAGATAATAATTGTTATAATTTTTTTTTTTATTATACCTAATTGGAATAATTGGTCGTAGGCAAATTTGCTGACACTACTTTTCGGATAACCTGTTTGTGACTTTCATAAGTGTTACCTTGTAACCTAGATGAATAAAGGAGATTTCATTTCATTTCGTAATTTAATAAGGTACTTTAGATATTTCTGGAGATGCTCAGAAAAGCTATTATATTCCGATGACGTCAACAAGGAATAAATAGATGAAATAGATCTGATGCTTCAATAATATCAGTTTGTCTGATTCACCCTGAGTATTCCGCGCGGTCAAGCGATGCCGTGTGAGAATCGCCTAATAGTCGCTTTGTAAAGAACTGGTATTACTATAATAACATCATCCGACCAGAAAACGTTTGAGTTATGATTAAATTATTATCTTTCACATCATTCAATTATAATACGCATGCTAAAACTTAAAGCATATTAGTAATCGCTTTTTTATTTAAGCGTCACACAATCAAATAAACATGAATAATTAACATAATAAAATAAATAGAATTGATCATAAGCAAGAGTATGTTGATAAATGAGTTAACTTATGAAAGCAATTTAGTCTAAATATCAAAATGATGAAGTGGGGGCTAAGCCAACAAGTGTTCATCAAATATGTAAGTTTATGTAACAATTATTCAAGCATACACCGACGCAGCGGGTAGGTACTCATTGGGTAAAACTAAACAGAGAATTTGTCCATGACAAATTGGTCGCTTAACCGGCGAACAATGTTCTGAATAAATTATCTACGAGCTTTAAAAAAGCCGTGTTTGTTGTGATCTTAGTATGATCTAACGATCAACGGCTTGTTCTTGTCTAGATACGATGCATAATATTAGTATTAAAGACATTTAATATATACAATAAATTGGTCCATTTCATTACATTAAGAAAAAGATATACCTAGCACAAAAAATACGACTTGGGAAATATTAACCTAATGATAGATATTAATACTTTATTTATCTTTTTGACTTTACATTTTGAAAGTTATCTTGAATATATTGAATTAAATGAATTTTAATTCAGTTTCTTAAAATACAATAGGTAATATCTAATTTGGTCTGAACACCTTTTATCGTTTGACATTTTCTGAGAAGTGCTTATAAATTAACGTTAAAATGTTTAATTTATTCAAATGCGTGTTCTAATCACATATTAGTGAATATTGTTTAATATATTTCTATAAAACTTATTTCTTCTATTTCTATTCTATATAACTTATTTTTATAAAATTTTATACAGAACCAATTATTTTATAATATTATAATAACGTAACCAATTATAATAAGCATTAATTTAGTCAATTTATTTTGTTGTAATGGGGTGACTTTAACAAATTGATTCTATCAACAAAGATTTATTTACTTCCTAAATTCTTTCCTGTAGACGTATCGCGTTCATAAAAAACTCACACTCAAATATGTGTTCGGTAACAGTTCTCGAAAAGGCAGGTGTTATGAATAACCGCTATAATGTTGACTATGTTAATTAATTATAGGCACAATAAACTGAGCACATTATTTTCTCGGAAAGAAGACGACACAGTATTAAAAGGGTTAAAGTGTATTGAAAACATTAAACACGTTGTGTGCGTTGTGAACTCTATAGGTCCATGGACGACCGTACCGTGGTGCGGAACTCTAAAATACGTTTCTTACCATGCGGTGGCATGATTTTTTTTTATGTTCTGCTATGAGTATGAAAAAGATAGTTATATTTTTCTCAATATTTTTTTAAATATATCAAAATAAAGAAAAAAAAACGTATGGCAAAATAATGTTCACGACGCACAGCGACCAATATTGATCAGAACTGCAGGCGAATTTAGCTGCTTATACTACATATTATTGACAAGATTTGGTCTGAAAATGATTAAAATAGCTATAAATTTCATAAAGTTATTAGCTTTTAAAAGCAGGAGGTGATATGAACAAATGATGTTCACGACGCACAATATGAAATAAGGGTATGAGTATATATGTATGGAGGTCATGACGCACCCACAGAAAGTATTGTTTTATAGTAAATGCATTGAACGTGTTAAAAAAATTAGCTCCGATTTAATAATAAAAATCGAAATCCACGAAATATGACACTAAATTAGAGATGTATAACTCAGGAGTGATTGATACAAACGTATAATCTTTCAAAATACGTAATCACTCTTTTAATCTTTGGTTTTGAAAATACATCTTTAACTCATTACATACTGATTGATTTTAATCAGATGGAATGATGCCTGAGGGAAACAAACAAATACGTAGATGTAAAGGGGGAGAATAGACACAGGATATTGTGAAAAATTTCCACATTTACTTGAATAAAACTTTAAACTATATATATGGCTTTATCAAGTATTGAAGGGTTCAGTGAATCAATGAAAGAATCAATAGATATTTGCATTATTTGATCAATTGAAAGAATCGTGTCATTCCAATCCAAAGATTTAGAAAAGTTAAAGATTTAAAAGAGTGATATGTATCTTTCGAAGGAAAAGATTTATAAATCACTGATCATGATTTAGTTTGCACATCACTACACTAAATTGCGACGTTGCCATTCTTCTGTATAAACCCTCTTAACATTTGAATGAAATTGAATACTTTGCTCTTATTTATGTCATCAAAAAAAATTTAATCTATTAAAATTAGCACATATTCTTATCTCGCATAAATTCATTTCAGCTTTTAGTAGTAATACATAAAGTAGCCATGACTTATCTAAAGCTAGATAGGAAATGGTATGGGAATCAATATAAATAAATTGCCCAATAGAATTGCCGGAGGAACACGCCCGGTTAGAGATCAGATACTATAACTCAACACGCAACATATCAATTAAAGGGTGTATTAAACATCCTCATCTCCATACACAGAGTGTGATTTAAATGTGAATACTCGATATTTATTGACTCATTGCTTGCTAGGACACGGCAATTGTGTCAAGTGTGACTTAGTGTTAACTATTATTTTAACATTGTAATAACAAGATTTCATTAACAACATTATTACACAGTTGGCAAGCAACTCAGATGTTTTTTTTTTTTTTTTCGTAGTAGTTTTCACCCGAATATTCACCCATGTGGTATGTAGGTAATAAATTTATAACCTAAACATTTTTCATGAATATATCCACTTGTGAAAACCGCATCAAAATCCGTTGTGTAGCTTAGAAGATCTTAGCGTAAATGCAGAAGTAAGTGATAGTGATATAAAATCACTATGTGATAATAAAAAGTGCAAAATTTACGTCACCTTATCAATAGTCATATGAGCCAGTTTATTTCACCGATATAGTTGTCAATAAAAATTTTCACGACTAGTACACACGTACGTACACATATTTCATCATAATCATCTTCATTTCAACCCATAAACGTCGCACTGCTGGGCACGAGGCTCCTCCAAAGAATGTGGAGGGAATTTAGCCTACTATACCACGCTGGCCAGACGGATGGGTATCGGGTTTGTTTCGAATTTTCCTTTTCTCACAGTGCTCTTGTCTGCTTAATGTTACTCCTTTAGTTACCTTTACGACACTCACTGATTGAGATGGGGTAGTGACATTATGTATTTTAAATCTGTCACTACGTGGATATAGATATATTTAGATGTTATAAAACGGCTTCACGTTACGTATAATCGTATCCTAATAATAGTTGTCGTACGCCGTAAATGATACTGTCAGTGAAATTGCTCGATAAACGATATAATATAAAGCAAATTGAAACAAAAACATAATAAATTAGTGCAAAAAAAAACATTTTTTTGAGATCAGAGCAGTCTCCGAGCTAAGATGACAACAATAAGGAAAGATTAGCATTGAGTATCAAATTTCTGCGTAGTGTTGTGAAAGTGAGAGCAGGTGCCTATTGTAATCCCTAGTATTGCATATCGCACGGCTTAAACTCTGGTTAACAACTATAAAGTAAACAAAACAAGTAAAATCAAACATTAAATTCGACAGATGTTCAGGTATAAAATATAAGCAGAACCGGCAAAGGCAAGGAATAATAATCTCACCATATATCTGACAAAGGGAAGATTTAAGAAAAGGATTATATTTCTATCGAAGGAATTGACAGCCTCCACCCGTCTACAGAGGTGATTAAAGCAATATTCTCGCTTCCTCTGAATGCTTCACATTGTAGCCGAGTGAGACGTTTGGTGTGGGATAATTATGACAGTATGGACTTAAATACATATAAATAGATAAAGATTATTATTTTTATTGCTAATGGCATGCAATCAAGTGGTCCATCTGCTGATAAGATATAAGAAATTCGGGTCTTTCGTCGATTCACATCACGAGCTGTTCGGCCTACGGTACAAATCGGGAATGATCATTTTTGAAGTCATCGTTACCTACGGTAAGTCGGTTAATGAGATGAGGAAAATGGTATGAAATGATGACTTCAAAAACAACCCTTCCCGATTTATATCGTGAGGAAAACAACTCGTGGTATGAATCGACAAAACACCCGGAAATTCCAAATACAACCAATCATAATATATTATCATTATATATAAACAATTACAGTAAAGTTCCTTCAAACAAAATATTTAAGACAATTATGCGTTTAATTACTTAAGAGCTGACATTTCCATTAGAGGAGTTCAAAAGCTATCTCCACGTATTCGTATTCGTAGTGCCTGACACAAGGCTCCAACGCAACGCCGCGAGATATCTCTGTTTTGTCATAAATCGCAACTTTATTTACGATCAATATCGCCACTTGATTTATAACGACATAGCTATTATGTCCTTTCAATACTTATGCATGACCATCCTTTGTCTTATTATAAGATACGATACTTAAAAATATTGTGGCTGCCGGCTAGAAGCGTTATAGCAGGGATATTATAATGGTGTTATATTATAGCACTCTTAATCTGTTTCATATTGTTTCATTGGTAGTTATATTAAGTATTCAAAGCGTAATAAAATGGGTAGTTAATTTTAACAAAACTTAGAATAAATTGAGATAAATACGCGGGCAAAACCATCCACCATCTTTTTTTGTTAAAATCAACACGAATGTTTACAAATTTTTTCTTACCTTGCGTTTTCTGAAAACGACTAATATGAATTAAAAAGTCATCACATTGCAAAGTATTACAAGTAAAAAAGTTCAAAAGCCCCGCAAATATAAAAAAGCAAAATAAATCGCTATGTAACTGGTAAAACTAGTACAAATAAAAAGAATAGCTAAAGCCCACCGCACATCAACATACCTACATGTTCACAATAGCTTGTAAATGGATAACTTGATGGATATGTCAAGTGTTAATTTATTAACTTGCTTTAATAGTGCGCCGTGTACATAGGCACTAATTAAACATGGCCGATGTATTCTCGAAACTTAACTGTCGTCGTACTACTCTATCTAGGCAAGTTTTTTAATGCCTTGATGGCAGATAATACCGTTGACCCCTGTGGATATAAACTCTCTGTGGAATTGGAAGAATGCCCATGAATCCGCAACAACTCGTACCTATTTAATTAAGACATTCTACACTTTTTCTAAACGAAAACTTATTGCGGCATTACACGATTGCATATTACGGACATATATTTATTGCGGGAATCACATAATCCTACTTATTTTGTAGGTATATGTATTTACATTTTCGGCAGTAGAAGATTACATGTTGAATATAAATTGCTTATTCACAGAATATATCGTATAAATGTGGCAGCTAAACTCCACGATCAGACTTTCATGATAATCCCACACGCAGTATTCTCGCGAATAGAATTTATCAATATAATTGTTTACTCATAAATAAAACTTAAGTGTGTGCGTTACTGGTTAACTAACATATAAATTATGTTTACATGTAATTTACACTTTCATTTTATTATGTCGTTTGTGAAATTAAACAACCTATGATAACTTTAAGAATAAATTATTATAATTTATAAATGCATTGCTCTAGGAACTTTAACAAGACAATTAAGACGGTAATACTTTACTAATAAGTAGATTTTTGCATATTATAGAACTTCTACCGCAGTTATCTCCGCGTAACATACAAATTTATATCATCGTATATAATTATGTATTTATTTTAAAAAATTACTAATTACATAAATTGTTTTGTAAAGCAGTGGTGGCTGAACGTAAAAGTGATCATGTTCATAAATCACTGCATTTATAATAGTAGGATATGGGATAGGATAACATGAAAAATAGAATGATACAAATTGACGAATTTCTTGATTTGCATGCAACGTATTGTATTAAAGTTTTTAATTCCCAGCGATACCATTACGGTGCGGTTTTGCAGGTCATTGTGTGTGTTAGATAACTTAATTATTCAATACAGTTAAGGCCCACGCATGGACCTGTGACCATAATATAAAGCTAACAATTTCATTACAAGTTGTTAAGTTGGGTCGTGAGGTTATCTTCGCGGTCACGCCTGCGATCCTTGTCAATGTCCTCTTATGTAGACACAGTCTAAAATGGTCTAACAGAAGACAATTGCTCATACTTACTGTCTTAATGAATTAAATAATGTTTATTAACTCATTGCGGAAATTCTCATAGCTAATCTGCATTATACGGTGCGTGAACACATCGTAAATATACTTTAAATACAATGTTTTAGTAAGCTTTTCTTATTATGTAGTTGATAAGACAGATTAAATATTTTAATCTTGTCGTGTATCTTTTAGATTATTGTGTAGATTACATATTTTATACACTATTATTATACTATTGTCAGATATCTTTGTGGTTATTAAATGAATAACCAATTAAACTACAGCTTTCATCATTGAGGTAAAATTTTTAATCCTTGTATATAATATCGAATTATTTTTTGTAATTACAACTAATTTGGAATTTTTCTACTAAAAACGAACTCAAGACCGACAATGCAATAACGATTGAGAAACTAATTGGTTGACTAATAAGATCTCCTTAACCACAGTTATATATAATGTAGTTATATTTAATATATAATGTAGTTATATTTAATAATATAACTTGCCTTAAATCTTTGATAACGAAATTTGCCAAAGTTGATATTACAAACTGAATTACATGAATCACGACGTATCACCGCCGCGATTGTATAACCAACCAATTAAATAAATTAAAAGCTTTAATGGATATTACTAATTTTCTATTAAATTAAATGCCCTTTGTTCATAGTTTAAGGAATATTGCGTGACTCAAAATCTTGTGTTTGATCAAAAGCGCTATTTTGGTTTATCGACATCTTTATGTTTTTAGATAGATCCAATTAGCAGAACGGCGTATTAGCTACAAAATTTATTGGAATATTTACTTTATTATACATGATTAACATTGATAAATTATTAATACCAATAAATAAATAATTAAAAACAAATTTTAATTAGCAAATTAGCACTTTACATTGAGAATCTCATCGGACTAAATGCGTATACAGGTTGCTTGTAAGAAAAATATCTCTATTATATTTACACACGCGTTTGGGCTTCGTGAAGAGAAAACATTCTTTTATTTGAACTGTGATGCATCGTATTTTCCAATTTATTTTATTTTAGTGGTCATTAAACATAATTTATAACCAAGAGTCCGCTATTAAAAGGCTTAGTGGAAGTTATCTGTAGTTTCGCTTCCACTTGTCATTTTTATTGAACTAAACACACTTACGTCGTAGCCTCAAAGGTAATAAAATATATTTTTCTCATGCACTGGAATACCGAAGTTATATAAAAGACATAACAGATTAATTACTTACATATGAAAGACTATTATAGCTTTTCTTATTGCAATATTTACCTGAAACGAAATAAAATGTGTTATTACTATTGTTACTGCAATACTTTTCATCATAAACAAACAAACACCTTTAGCCCTAAATAGTAAGCAGAGATGTATGACACTCATATTTCCTCAGCTATTTTTGATACCAGTTAATAAGGGGTGAGCCTTTGGACCAACCAATCCACCAACCCGCACTAGGCCAGCGTGAGTAACCCCTCAATAATCCTATGGCCTAAACTCTATCAGCTCTCTAGTTAGAGGAGAGGAGATCCAAGCCCAGCAGTGGGACATTAATGGGTTGCTGATGATGAGCCTTTTGCCATTAACCGTGCACATTTCCAGGCTCCAATTTATTTTTCCTCAACCCAGCACCAAGCTCAGGACATTTCAAATAAGTATACAATTTTGTGTTAGTTAAGTGAACTATACAAAAGTTAGCTTAACATTTTTAATATGCAGTAAATTTTATTGTAATGTGAAATTGTATAAAACATAGAACAGTAATCTACGATAGTGGCTCTAGAGAACTGAATGTTCTAAGCGGCAAGTTCATATCAAACCGGTATTTCTATTAAAATTGTTTCATACAACACAGATTCCGTATCTGCTGCGCACCATACACAAATCGAATCGACCGTGCACAATTACTAATTGTTGTAATTGTCAATACCAAGACAATCAATAGTTTTGTCTGTTAATCGACTGTTACAGATTGAATTAAACAAAACACAAATCCAATAGATATGCATGTCTCATTGTAATGTTCGATGCAAATTTGGTATATTCTAGTCTATTTAGTTAAGTTCTAATTTCAAATTTTGGATACAATGTAGCTCAAACCATAAACAAGCATCTATACATATTAACATACATGATTATCGTGACTGGCCCTATATCGCGTGGTCATTTAGATCATAAAACAATAGAACAGTTGCAACCGAGAGAATGCATTGCGCAGTTATGCAAATAGTCGGGGTCGCGACCGTAAGCATGAATATTGATACAGCATTGTCGAGATTGCAGATTTCCTCCGCGATAGCCTGGGCCCTTACTCTTTGCTAGCACGATTCCTAAACGAATTAACCTAAACTGATTATCTGACAGCCGTATTAAATCTCACAATAAAATCTATAAAGAGATCTCAAAGAAATTTGAGCTAAAAATCCATTCCCTCGCAATAGTGTAATACTTTTAGAATAATAAGAATGGCACAGACTCAGCGAAGTGGTCACGCAGCCACAATGGTCGGCCCGGCTAAGAAATGGCTTCAAAAACGTATATAACTTCGTCAAATGGTCATAAAATGAGACCCGTTTTATGGCGCACCTTTATAGCCGCGAGCTACGTAAGGATGAGCGGCGGATGCCACGCGGACCTGGCCGCCTGGCCCCAACGTTGGAACAAACATTGTTCCTCGCCACAAACTGTACCTGCATTTCATACAGCTGAGTAACGCGAACATAATAGAATTCCCACTGCGTCCTTTGTGTGATAAGCTTTTGTCACGGTGCAAATCTTCAATGAACCAATACACGTAACTTTCAACAAAGCGCGTCTCAAATAATCGAATTACTGCACTTCCTTCACACCATTTAAATACAATACATGTTGATATGTAAAGTCAGTATTCCCTTTATCACTGAAGAAGATACAATCAAACGAAAATATAGCAAGATCTTGTTCTTTAATTACAAATATGATTGACGCTACACAATCTTAATGTATTGTTTAATAGCTATATAAGTTAGAGACATTCTAATACATAAATTGTTTTGATTTAACATTCTCTGAGGCACTTGAACTCGTAATTATTTATAGTTTAAATGAAGCTATATCGTAAACGTCACCCTGATTTATTTTCGAGGCGAAGTCATTATGGCAGACTCAAATCGCAGTCTACATTTGTGGCATGTAGGTAGGCACCTTGTCTGTATGTATAATAAATGATTCTTTTGCAAAATATTTATAATTTTACGAGCGTTTTCAAATTGATTTCTTCTGCCATCGAGAATCAAACCTGTTTGTTAAGTTTATACATCAACATGGAGGATATTTATTAGGTTGAGGGCATGTTACACTACCTCACTAACTGATATCTTAGAGATAAGAAATAACATATCACTTTTTTTTAATATCGTGATATATTAGTGTTAAAACATTGTAATAAAAGTTTATCAATAACCTTTTGTAAATAGTCTGCATGCTAAAATATAATTATTAGAATATTGTTTCTTATCTGTATAATTATAATCATGTAAATTCAGGTGCTGTAAATTATTACTATGTTGACATATTAATCTAAAAAAAATTAAAAGATTTATTTTTAATTTTATGAAGCTGAATTAGATATTGAAATTTTAACTCAACTATAGTTAAGATAGGGCTCTATTTAAAATAAAAAGGTGTAAATTCTACCTGTTTCAGGTAACGGTTTATACAAACGGTGAGTTCCAAACTAGAAAAAAAGGTTCAATCTAAAGTTTTTGTTACTATTTATTGAATTATTAATTTCCAACTTTCTTTAGCTACTCGCTGTTATATTAACAAATTGATTAATGTTTAACTTTTAGGTTTAAGTAGTTACAGGTTTGAGCGTATGATTATCGCGTGTTGCCAATTATGTTATTACAAATCTACCATGTTAATATATTGTGAGGTTGCTAGGTATACATTTTACTATCTAAAAATAGTATACGACAGAACACATGATTTGTATTCGAATTAGGATTATAGAGGAAAAAAAATTAATTAAATGTGATTATGTGTCTACTAATTAATAAAATAAAATTATTATGTTTATTGATAAATTACACTTCTAATTAAATTTGAAAATGCGATAAAACTTACTAACTTTAGTACCTTGAGAATGTTTTTAACAATAATTCAGAGTAATATACATAAACGCACAGAGCCTTTCCGAATGTTTAATGTCGACTTAGCCGAGAGTCGATATAGCTGTATTTTGACAGCTTCAAAATTTTAATATGGTTTTTTGTCGTTATACGTTATCGTATCCGACTAAATCCAAGTCAAAATTTAGAGTAGGACATCGGTAGGTATACAGGATACCATTTAGCTATTATAATAAAAGATACCTCCAATGTTATATTTTAGTTGGAGAAACATCAGTCCACAGTCTATGTGAAATTATAACTTTAAAACCTACGAGACTAGAATATACATATATATTTCATTGTTCGGTGCAAATCGATCAAATTGACGGACAGATAAATAAGGTGTTTATTTATTTAATCCATAAAATATAATACGTGATGTAGACCCGTTTTAAAACAATTAAATACTATGTGAAACTTCGATTCGTTAATCTCGAAATAATAATAATATTTGAATTAAAATACAATTGAGATATAAAAAAAATATGAAGTTGATCATGCAATCTGGCAATAAATAACTTTTTACGATTATTTTAATGGTATACATGGGATATTCTGTCACGGGTATAATATTTAAGCATTGTTCTCTAGAACATTATACCTTTGAGTAATATACATAGGTGTATTGACATGAGTGAGGTAGATTATCGATAGGTGGTGGTAAGATTTTCCCGTAATTTTCCCGTAATTATATATAAAGATAACATATAAAATCTATATAAATGAATATCTATATATATAGGTATTTATATAGATTTATAACAAACTGGCAAAGACGCAATTTAGTGTCGTATTTCGTGGTTTTATTTTTTATAATTCGGAGCTTTGTATTTCTACACCTTTTAGATTTACATTCTGAAAGTGTATTAAAAAATAAGTAAACCACGCGATATATACTAAATTGCGACGTTGCTTGCCAATCCGTTTGTAAATACGCTCTTAATAGAAATAAACGAACATTTAATTGTGCACATACTTTCCTATAAACCCGAATGTCATTAACCTCAACAGTTCCACAAGGTCATTGTTCAATAGCTAAGATCGTTTATTCTTCGTCAGATTTCAATCATTCGCATTAAGCTAAACAAAAACCCCGACCCCTTCACTTAAGTGAATTATTTTATTGAATAGGCTTATTACAAAATGAAAAAGCAGGGGTTATACTTTATTATGGAGAATAATTCAAGATCTCACACTTGTTCGAAATCCTGCGAACAGGTTCGAAATTTCTAATTGGTTTTTGTACACTAACAAAATACGTAAGCTGAACTGTTTTCAAATAAAAATTGTTCTCATAGTATATCAATTAATAGCATTAATTCAACCGATTTATATGTTTTAATGTAAAAAATATGCTATGATTCATTCAATATTAGTTGTAAATAACTTTGAAGGATATTTTATAAATAAAATTTATTATGGTAAAGTTAAGTTTTAGTGTGACGAAATTAGATACCTACCAACTTTAATTAATTCTTAACAGCATTGTGGCATACGCAGATCCATTTAACATCTACTTATATAACATGTATGTAGGTTCTAAAGTTATATTACGAGCATATCATATGACTAGCTTTTGCGCGGGGCTTCGCTCCCATCGTTTTTTGTTTGGCCACTGCTCAGGTCGTATTGGCCCTTGCCCGTAATGTTACGATAAATGGGCAATGCAACACTAAAATAATTTATCAAATCGGACCAGTAGTTTCTGAGATTAGCACTTTCAAACAAACAAACAAACTCTTCAGCTTTATAATATTAAATATAGATAGGTTGAAAACGAGTAAGGAATATAATTTCCTATAATGTAACATTCGTGAGAATGCTCAATACACGTGAATGCTCAAGTATATTTTATAAGCACCTTTATAACAAGTAAATATAATTAAAAAATTAAAATAACCCGACTGCAAAAAATCAACAGAGAGCAACGCACTAAAAAGACCGTAAAATTATTGTAATATTAATAATATAATACCTGATTAAATTTTAATATATAACATATGTATATTTGTAATCTCCATTTGATTCCCTTTATTTTGATACCCAACTCGATAGGTTTGATTAAAAAAAATAATTTAACTTCTTACAATTTGGCGTCAAAAGCCCGCCGTTTAAGTTTTTTTATTCTTAAAACCTATTTAAGGACACTTTTTTTAGGGTTTTCTAGACGAATCTAACGATACCCTAATTGTCAAAATCCATCCAGCCGTTTGGAAGATTCGTGGGAATAAAGAAATTTACAAACATACAAGATACGCGCGAAAAACAATACCCGTCCTGACAGTCGGGTAAAAAACAATATCCATCCTGGCAGTCGGGTAAAAAACAATACCCGTTCTGACAGCCGGGTAAAAATAGAATAGAATACAACAAATGATTGAAAGGACCTTAGACTCTATATAGATATATGTACGTACGCGTGCTGTACCAAAATGTCTACCAGTAATTAATTAAAATAATCAGGAGGTAATAATTGACAAAGAGAGCAACAAACCACCGCCTCGCCGGTACATTTCTGTAAACATTTCCAAACCAATTGAACAGTGGATTTACTCACAGCCGGTGGATCGTGAATAACTATGTAACAGATAATTACGGGCTACGCGCCAACCAAATTAAATATTTTTAACGGCCCGTTTTCTCGGCGTAGTGATGTATCAGTGCACCATTTTAAAGGCCAAGATGTCATTTAAAATATTCACGTTTAACATGTTACTTCTGCATAGACCTTATTATTCGGATTCTTATATTTTACTGTTAAAAATATGCTTTCATACCATTCATCATTGTTGTATCACTTGTATCTAATGAATATATTATTATATATAATGTTCTAGGTTAAGTATTTGAATTGACGATAATAAATTACTCAACATAGACAAAAGACATACCCACTTGTCTAAATTGTTAAATTATTACGTTAACTTAATCAATAAATCTATCTCTTTGACAATTCGGATATGTAATTTAATTTAAATGTTTATGTCAGCCAAATTTGTTAAATAAACTAAATAATAAATCGGATGTATCAGTTAAAACATCGATATAATAAATTAATATAAACGTTATCGATGAATCGCATCCCTAATAACAAAATGGCGTTTAGCTGCCGTTCGGGGCGCTTGCGCATCGACGGCGACGATCGACTCACGCGCCCTCTACAATTATCGGATGAAATGTAGTCACTGCTATAGTCTATTGTCTTGCCCTTCTAGATATATGGACTCCACACTCGTACTCGGCTCTCCCATCACATTCAAATTGGTACCGACTATTATTTAGTTTTATGTATTTTTTTAAAAGCTGAATTTAACTATACTTTTTCTCTTTTTAATCGAATAGCGCCCAGTCGAATCACACTTACGCATATGACACCTAACGTATTCTTCGTAGAGCACCTAACAAAATGTTTGCTAGGTGTTATTCGTAATTTTTTTATGAATATTTATTATTAATACTTTAGATTTTTTTTAAGAAAAGTTTTTTTTTTTATTTCAAGCTATTTAAACCTGGTAAACTCATTGTAAGTAGGTATAACATTAAACGGACGTATTAATGGTTGTATGAGAAATATTAAATAACTTAACATAAACATTCTGTGAGACTTTTCCCAGAATTTTATTAGCCTAATACTAATATGTAAATCATATCGCCAGAATAAACATCATAATGTAAATTATAAACACGTTAAGATTATTGACATCATAGCTATGACCAAGAATTTCTAAAACCGAAAAAAGAGGTACTCTTTGTGTTTTTCGGTTAAACAGAATTCAGAGTAGCTTAAACAAATTTAAATGTGAGAGAACAAGTGATTTAGCATTCTGGCTTTCGTATCTTTCCTTGAGTATTGATGGTTTTTTGGATTAGGTACTAAACTTGGATTAGGTTTATAAACTTAAAAATATTTTAGCTAAGAACTTTTTTAATTAACTTTAGTTTGTATAGTTTTTCATAATTTGTTAACTATTACTTTATCGACATTTAATCTTTAATACCGAAGTATCTATAAGTGGAAACTTGTAAATGGCCATTATATTTTATAGTTAAGTTTATCCTATTTCTAGCTGTAAGTATCCCAAATATATTAAAATAAAATAAATAAAATAAAATAAACAAAAATCGGAATACCTGTAGGTAATACTAATCTTTATTTGTTAAGAATAGCATTATATATGTAATGCTCAAGACATTAAGGAACCTTAGTTCTGCACCTAACCCTAGTGTACTAAATACATTAAAAAAAATATCTCCAATTATGTAATAAAAATTTAAGACCATGAAATATGACAGTAAATTGCGAAGTTGTCATTCCTCTGAACGAACCCTTTTAAAATTTATTTACTAATTACAGCAATGTAATAAATAGTAAATAGCTGATATTTACACCAAAAGCTATATCTAAGATAACATTACGAACTGGAATTAAACGGTTTATAAGATAAATTTACACGACGCCTTGAGGTGTGTAAAATATGTAAACACTTTACATAAAAAGTATCATTATCAATATTTATTGTTGAATACGAAAAGTTAAGGTAATGTGTGAAAATATATATATGTGAATAAAGTAACGGTGCTAAAGTTAGGTGTGGGCGTAAGATTCTTAACATTTCACTAGCCCCATTTGCATTTTACAACTTTTATCGATGTACTAAACGAGATTCTACCGCGGATGGCGAGAATCAGTGCGTCTTCCATATTGCTTACATTTTATCTTATGTCCCAATGCGTTATTAAGGATTAGTGAATGAATTCACATGAATTAATAAAGGACTGTAATAATAATATTGATTTATTTCTTATCACAATAATTTACAGTCACATTTTTTATACATAATATTAGGTTAAATTTACAATATTGTGGAAGATGGTGCCTAAGCAAGGCTCGTGACATTTTCAGAACACCAGGTCTCCACCCCTCATAGCGCTACATTTAAATTATTATGATACAACCGATTTACTAATGTGAATTTAATTAGACGAATAATGGAACCTTTTTCTTATCTATAGTCTTTTTATCTATTGTCTCTACTTTTAGACCAGCCCCCTGATTCTGACGCGACGGATTGCTCCCGGATCATAAACTTTTACGAATCTTAGTACGACGTATTTTTACGGCTTAAGTTATTTAATGTTAGAAAATAGTCTACTATATAGAAAATTAATAACTGATTCATTAAAGATTATTTTCTACAGACATTTATTTCTTTAACATTATGTTATTTAACTTTAATTACATTGACATTTCGGGCCGAAAATTTTCCGACAGCTCAGAATCAGGGGGCAGTTTCCTATTGGTACGTATCTAAGAATCAATCCTATGCGTTAACTACTATCACTATGTACCTACCCAGTCCAAGAATGAGTCACTGTGCCAAGTATATCTGCCAATCGTGTTATCCTAGATTGGAATCAGTAGCATAGGCAGTAAGTAATTTAGTTTTCTATCAAATATATTCTTAGAAATATTTGGTATTTTGAATATCCAGAATTTAATGATGAAATAAGCATTCACTACTTCTTCTTAAACTTTAAATCTTATGGTATATCGGCGTATTATAATCTAACTGTAAACTCTTAGAGTCACCATAAATTCGGCTATAAAACGACAACAATCAATAATGAGTCAAAGTAGAGCCGCCAAAGAAATTTAAAGTATATAAAACATGCCAAAACACGATACGCCAAAAGGTAAAGGAATTACTTACAAAGAAAAATCAAGTTTAAATATAACACGATATGTCAAAACGGCGGTCTTAATTGTAATTTAGTAGGTAATGCATGCGAACGAGATATCGAGATCAGCAAGCTTCGCTCGCTTCAACCTTACCAAAATTTATTTGAGTTATGCGATGCGAGTGTTGTTCAACTGCATCGTGCACATACAATAACGCACTAAATCATATCAAAACGTAATGCGACGGAGGTGTGTCGGGAACCGAATTAAAATGCAATAATATCCCGGCCTTTCTGTAATTCTGGCCTGTCTCAGATCTCTGAAGATTATCGTAAAGTATTTATTTATCCAACGTTCCCTCGGGAGGTTAGATACCATCAGGAAATCAATTTTGCAATGAAACGTCGCGGAGGCGTAAGGTTTGTGGCTAAAGGCCAGTTACAGGTGCCGGACCAATGTCGATACAAAAGTTATAGAGCTTCCAAATCGCACCAGATTAAACGAGAACTTGAGCTTTAAAAGCGGCTGACAGCGCGGGTACAAAACACAAAGCCAGAAGTAAGATTTGGATAAATTAATGGCCTTTGTTCAACATTTTATAGACATTTAAGTACTACCTACATGGTTCAAATTATATTGCTAGTACACAAAACACCTGCAGGCAGGAAGGCAACTATAATTCTACAATAAATCTTTCGAATCTTAAATCTCGTTATACATTTAATCGATACGCCTGTGCAATGTACGTACTCGTACATAAACATACTATCATATTTTTGAACATTCAGATTAAAATTCCATGCATTCGGTTTAGCTAATTTGAATAATCAATACCCATATGTTATTTTTAAGGGTTATTTTTTGTGCGGTTATTTGTGAGGATGTTGCTACATTTTTAACGACTGCTGAGTTTTATCAAACTTTAATACCTAAAAGATTTAATTATAGTGATGCCAGATAGATAACACATCTTCCGTTGTAAGCAGGTGCATTTGTGAAACGCACAAGGCATAGTTGGTATGCGCAATCGCATGTCAAGTTACATAGTTCTACACATGAACACAGAAGATATAAACATAATAAAGGCGACAGCTACATGGCCTCTTCGGCTAAACTCCCATCACGTCTCCGCCAATGATACACAAATCATAATAAACTTCATACAAGTTCAAACTTATGAACTACATACACACAAGCATCTCATAAGTATCCCCACATAAACACCGACGTACCTACCTATGACGTAGAAAGCAACAGAACCACTAGGAACCGGTCCAACTTCACATGAATGCACACACATAAACTGTCCAATTAAGCAAGGCCTATGACAGCCCGATCAGTGTCCCCGAGCGGGTCTCCGCAAAGGAATGTCCGGGGGGCGAGGTGGATCACGCATCAATGGTCGTTATAGTCAACAGCGATAAGAAAGCGGACTCAGCCCAGGGACTGTCAAGTAACAATCTATATTGTGATTACAGACAGATATTGAAAAATTATTGCGAAAATAGATACAGATGAAGATTTGCCGTCATATTTAATTCAAATAAATTAACTAAACGTGTTACTATCGAAGTCCAGTCTTGTATCTTCTCCGTTATTTCTTCTAAACTTTGAATTAATAGTTATATAGTATTTGAATATTGTTTACTTTTTGCACAAATTTTATTTACGTTGGATTTGTGCTTTACTCCATAAGAAATTAATTATCTAAATGGTCAGGTTGTAGATATGGCCTCACAGTCTCATCTCTAAATAAGTTTACACATTAAATTACTATATTGATGTAAATAAAATATGTTTTTTTATTATAATAATAAGAGGAACCTTATTGTGGAAATTAGAATAAATAATTAAATAAATAAAGCAAATAAATAAAATTAAAAAAAAACTAAAATTAAAAATCCGCAAACTTTTTTCGTGATAAACTATTAATATGCGATAGCACACACACTACACTTCATTAACCCTATTGCTGACGGTCAAAACGGGAGTTAAGACGGAGAGTGTCTTATAATTATAACAAAAATAATATGCTAACTCATTGACACTTGTCTTATCAGTTTACTAAAAAGTATGATAAGTGAAAACGTCTGTTTCAAATTTAAATATTTTTTAAACATCAAACTATTCTTAGTTTTTAATTCGCAACCAAAATATCTTCTGGCTTTTCCAAGCTCATTACTGAATCGTATCCAAACAAGTATTGATCCATAAATTTGACAAATTAAATAATTTTAACATGAAATGTATGATTTATTTCAACGTCTTTTGCAATTTATCTATGTTTTGAATATTTTCGATATTTTAGAAGATAATACTTGTCTGACACACACAGATTTGTAGTAGCAAAACCTGAAATGTATTTAGAAAATAGCTTTTTAAACCACATTCCACATCTAGATACTTATCTTAGATTTCTTCACTAATATGGAGATATTTAAATAAATATGAAAGTTTAGTTGTAAAACTGAATGACCTAAAAATAAATTTCATATTAACGCATACCCTAGTGATTATAAAATACAATAGATAATAATACTTTACTCTATGTACTGTATGAAAGCAATCGAACAGTTTTATTGCAGAAAAGCTTCGACTCAAAGCAACTTTAAATACCTACTCCTTCATTTGTCTTTCGAATTTGTTCCAAGAAGAATCTTAAACGGAGTTTGTTATCTATGACACCGTTTTGGTCTCACAGTGTTACAAACCAAGAAACTAAATAATAACCATTCTTAACTTTATTGTGAGGCAACCTCCTATCCGATGTTAGGCAAAATTCAGTACTTACGTGGAACATAACCATAACTGTCTGAATCCTTTTATAGAACAAGGGATCGTGTTTTCATAAAGACTAGTACGTAATCTAGGTCTGATAATTAAGTAGGCAGTCTAGGTAGACTAGGTATTTACTGGTTGTAGCACGATCTCTCCCTGGCTCGTCGGATCACTGACGCCAAACGATTTTCTATTTCTAACGTCGATAAAAACCACCTGTCATGTGAAATACGCTCGCTTTAGGATACTGTTAACTATACACTAGGGGGAAGAAAAACGCTATCGCAACTGATGGCCTACTACAAATTTCGTCATCGATATAGCTGTCAAATGTTTCAAAATTTGCAAACATTTGACAGGTTAGTTATGAGAAAATGTCGATATCGGGATTCAGAATAGGCTCTCTGAAAAAAAAAATGGTAACTTTTGCGGGGTGAGTGACCGCGATATTTTGCAACTATGTAGTAATGGACACAAAGAGTGTGTGTTCTTGTTATTTAAATCTGATCACGTAGGTACGGACACGGCGAGAGGAGACCTTTGAAAGCGAAATATGCAAGAATTTGAATTTGTGGATATCAAGAGGTTGTTTGCAATTTTTTTTCAATAGGATATACTAATGATTTATAAACTATTTTGATTATAAATAGCTTTTTATAGAGACTGTATTATTCGCGTCGGCTCCCAGATTCTGTATAGCATAGCCAAATATTATATTATTCTTGTTTTAAAATTAGGTATAGATTTAAAATATTGTGAGAAAATATCGGTTAAAGAACCGAAAAATTATTAAACATATAACTAAATTAAACGTGTGAAGCCATGAATGACAACTGCGAGATATTTATTGAACGAAATGTTTTCGATATTAATGAAGTTAACGCTTTATGCATTTTTAAGATGTCACTGACCGACAAAAATAAAAACAAGATTTTAATTTGTCTGAATAATAATATAATCTAGAAAAAATATACCGTGAAAAAATGTTTCTATGCAAGTAATATAAACATTATTAGGTAAATGTAATTAATTATCTTTGAGAAATTATGTGATTTGTACAACCCATTGGTTTATCTATGTACGTCGTCCATTGCAAAAATTGATGCGACCTGCATTGTTAAATTATGTTGATAAATTGGGCAAATGATTGTTCATACAGTCGATTTATAGAATGAGTCGTGATCTAAAGCAATAAAATGATTCAGACATTTATAATTGAACCAAAAAAAGATAGTTAAAATATTTTAGCTATTTTGTACAATTTCAATAAATCATTGATATACGAGCGCCTAAATGAAGTCTAGAATTTTTTATTAAATATTTCTAGTCACTTAGAACATCTACGTCATTTAAAGCAATCAATTTAAAATACTAAAAATAAAATACTCATTCAATATGTCGGGCCAACTTGTTATGTCATAAAATATTTAAAGTCACTTCTTAGTGAATTATTTTAACATAACATGGTTAATGATACTCTCTTTCTTTGCATAACAAAAATTATGATGTTTCAATTAGTCTAAACAAGAAGTGAGACTGACTAAGGTGTCAGCGCTGACAGGAAACCGTTACGATAAAGCAATCATATCTGTCAGCTATGACTATAATTCTTGTATTTTATTGTTTTAACAAAAACCTGTCGAACTTCTAAATTGATGATACCAAGTTTCAAGATAGAATACATCACTTTGGAAACGTTTAGAATATTATATTTCGTATAATTTTGCATACCTAGTTGTTGTTATTATAATAATGTCTTAATTGGAATATAGAAATTCCTAACCATCATTTGCTTTGTTGGAGAACTCCACAAATATTTTTATTGACTGTTTGATATTTATTTACTAGAAAATGCTTTTTAGTAATGGCATAGTGCACATTATCTTAAAATTTGTAAATACTATACCGACAAACCCAAATTAATTAACACAAAAGGATTTTTTTTTTAATTATAAGAAGGTTTATTTACCCGTATCGTTTTTTTTTAAATTTAACTACGAACTGTTGTCATAAGACTAAATATAATTTAACTGTATGTAACACTGTTACAATAAAATAAAAAACAATACAATATCTGCAATATAGTCAAAACATTACCAAAAATGTTTATTTTAACGCTACTTTCATACGGCGGTGATTGGAACCTTTAACAAATGTCTTCATGTTTTATATAATATAAATACTCCTTCAAATTTATGTATTTAAGTTGTGTTTTAAAAACGTTGCTCGTATCGCACAAACATTACCGTCTGTAGATATAACTCTCAAACAACAATAGAAAAAGCCATAAGAAAATGGGTTCCTGAATCTGACCCTACATAAAAACTATATTCTCTTTTTAGAATCTAAGTTTACATTTATTTAAGCTTGTTTCAGTAAAATGTGCTTGCACAAAACTTCAAAGTCTCCATCTGTCATGTTGACTATCGAATCAAAGCTTAGAACTAACTTTGACGCGTTTCAAGTCGCCTTTACGAGCTTTTTGTTCAGATTGCTGAATTAAGCAACTAAGTCTACGAGTAATTTGATACCAAACTAAAGTTAAGCCTCGCACGATTTCTCTGATTTACGCAACTTACTCAAATGGTACAGCGTAGGATTTCACTTAGGATACGGCGATTCAAGCCAAGTCACGACTGACATCTTTCGGCAACTTGTCAGTCAACCGTTATCTATCCGATTATTCTAATATAAAGGCAAATGTTACTCGTGTGACACGAGCTTTATAATTGGTAAATTGTTAAATAAACTTGTTAGCTTATATATTATATTCATTTAACTTTTGTACTCTTACTGCGTGGTTGGAGTTGCAGTAAGCAATTAATTTGCCAATTGACATCTCCAACTGCGCCGCTCCATCAGTCATAGTGGTACATAAATTAAAATAAGAGAGCGGAAATTACTTAATGCATTTTAAAGATAATATAAGCAACTGTTTTGTTTATTTAACGTTCAAGACCAAGGTCATGTTTTTTTTTTGACGATAATGCTTTTAGAGGACTTGCCACCCAAACTCGTTATCAATTGCTCCTCGGAACGCATTTAGCCGGGGTAACAGGTTAAAATAAACGTTGATTTAACATTTAAAGTTTTCTCCCAATCGGCACGTTTGGCTCGGTCACCAATAAATCCATTGATAAAAAAGCGAAACGCTAATAAGTTAAAAACCGGTCAAGTGCGAATCGGACTCGCGTACCGAGGGTTCCGTATAGTAATGATTTTTTTATGTGATTGAAATGTAAAATAATAGTAGGTACTGGGATAGCTATAAGTTAGAATACATATTCACGTAAAGGTAGGTAGGTGCACCATATATGTAACGTCAGTCCGGAATAAACTTCTAATTCTTTATTTTGCTTATCATTGTAAACCCCTATCAAAATAGTACTAATATTAAGTGATATAACTACAGGAGTATGGTTTTCGGATTTTTTTTATCCTAGGTCAACGGGAAGTACCTTATAGGATTTGCCTTTTTTGACCGTAAAAATATGAAACAATAATGGAGCATAAACAGCTGTATCTTATGATTGCATTTATTTAGAACTCTGTTTTTTTTATTTAGACTTAATTAATCGGATACTTGATATTAATTTCAGCTTGATGCATCTACGCGTTCTTGAGAAAAATATTCTTGACAAACGGACAGTCAGACAGACGGACAACTGAGAGATGAGTGAGTGAGGGAGTATAAGGGTTCCATTTTTCCTTTTGGGTTACGGAACCCTAAAACAATGCTCAGCATCGATCCAAATCAACGATTTTTGTGTCTTTCAAAACTAAAGTCATTTCCGTTTGAACTGAGAACTCTCAAAAAACTTAACGTTAATTTACTCAAATAACTGTCAACTTGTTTTAATGATTGTAAAGCCAAAAGTATTGTTGTTGTTTTGACAATATAAACCATATTACTCCAACAATAGTTTCTTTTTATCAATCAAAAAAATTAAATATCCACATACATAGCTATATAGACAATAAGCAAGTACGAATTTATTTGAGCTATGCTTATGTGAAAGGGACTGCGAATTCTCAAATACGTTACCTTTCCTTTCTCGCCACAGTACTGTAAGAAGCGACAACTTACCACGCCACTTGCATAAACTTGAACTATCTTTAAGCTGATATATTTCTCTTCTTAAAATAGCAGAACAAGAATAAAGAAAACAAAATCAATCGAAGGTTAAATGTGGTGCATAGACACAGGACTATTAGTATTGGCGTGAAATAATGAAAGCCATTTCACAGTATAACGTAACTTGTATGTTCATTAAGCCGGGTGTCGATGCCCGCGCCGGCGGGTGCAAGTTGCATAAATCAGTCCCGGGAATGCAGCCCGGCGCCCTAATGCGCTTTCGGTGTTGGTTGATAGCTCACCCATCTCCCCTTCTTACCTAAAATCGCTCCTTTTCACACAATCATACCCTTAATGATTTTACGAGCTTAAGGATTAAAATGCAATGATAATAATTACAACACAGCAAAACCTCGGCCGCCACAAAAAGGATTGTGACATCACGTACTCTTTACATTCCGCCGGTTGTGAGCTAACAAAGTTTGGCTCGAATGTATTCTAGGTAAGTTGATGCACGCTAGAGATAAAACGCAACAGATACCTACATCATGAATCATTCTAATAAATTGTATATTTAGTACAATATTGCGATGATAGATCATAGTTTGCAGATAAAAACAATAATTACTTATTAATATCATTAGCCTGGTAAAAGTAACTGAATATTTCACATCTTTAAATGAAAATATAGTTTTATTAATTCGAATTTGATATCAACTGACCCGTAACGGTGTTTTAGTCATGTACGCGTATCTACAAAGCAGCAGATGATTCTTTTTCAGTTTCTGGGTTATGCTTGAAAACTCGTGTTAATTTCATTTCATCATCATCATCATATCAGCCCAATGACGTCCACTGCTGAACATAGGCCTCACCTAATTTCATTTACTCATAATATAAATAAAAATATATTATTTGTATTATTATATTATTTATTTATAGTATTGTAAATAGTAGTTGTAGATATTTAAGTAGATAGTTTTTATTTAGTTTTAAAAATATGTAATAATATTATTATAATAAATTATTCGCTAATAAAAAAAAATAACAAAAAAACATCTAAAATAACCTACAATAATAGAAAAAACAGTGGACGTCATTGGGCTGACATGATGATGATGATGATGAATAGAAAAAAAAATAACTCATATATTATATTGAGTCATCGAGAATATATTGGTATAGTGCCTAGGCTAGATTCCCTCCACATTCTTTGGAGGACTCCCGTGCCCAGCAGTGGGACGTTTATGGGTTGAAAATGATGATGATGATATTGAGTCAGGTACCTACCATTTATTCAACTAAAAAAATTGTTTGCATTAGGATCTGGATAACTATAATGCAAAAAGTACATAGGTATGATTAGCTGTAAATAGTTAGGGTTATGAAAGAAAGAATACATTTATTCTTTCTTTCATAACCCTAACTATTTATACTTTATTTTATGGATGGCGTCACAGTAAAAAGCTTTTCAGCCTCAGAAAGTCAGAATCAACAAGTTGAGATAGAAGATTTACAATTTTAAATAATTAACGAATTCCAGATTTTTAGTTTCATATAGATAAAATAAGACGAGACCTACTTAAACAAAATTACAGTAATATGTAAAATAATGTTTACTAGCCATCATACTTGTGGTGAATAAACGTCAGTAGGTACAATTTAATAATTTTAGTTAGAAAGCAATATTCATAAGGTCTTGGGATTAAATTTCCTCTTGAGAGTGTATATTCTGAAATATTTCTGTATCCATAATCATCCAAAAATTAACCCTTCCATCCAGTCACGCCATATACACCGCAAAATATCACATACTAAATGCTGATCCTCTAATTGTATGTAAATCAGAACACAGATATAATAAAAATCCACGTTATAAAATAAAATGTTGTTAAAAAGTACTGTTTTATGACAATATATTGAGTAGTAAATGTGACACTTCTCAGTCGTGTCCACCAATCGGCTGGAGTCGATTAAGTAACATATTGGATTCGTATATTCAAATAAGCAAGACTCAAGTTTTAATACATTTTTATTATTTCTCTGATTCTTTAAGTTTTAGTATAAGTACGGTACGTTTCGGACGCCTGTTTAAGATAACGGCCGGAGACGTAAAATGACTTTGGCGATTTTATGTGTTAGCTGATGGCAAAAATGACGTGATTACTTGATACAATCTTCCTAAATAGAATAATTCGTATGCTCTCACATTTACGATGCTATGCAAAGGATTTTTACAATGAATCACCCTGAAGTCACTATTTTATTGGAGTCGTAAGAAACAGCTTTATGACAAAGCCATTATGTCCACCGCCATAATATCTACTGAAGGGACTTCTAACCGTAATATTCCAAGCCTACTATCTAGTAATAGCTCTCGCTTAGACTTTTAATGCAGAGCTTTTGTGTTTAAACCGATGCTAGTTTAGTTTCACTTATACTTATGTTCTTAATTTAAATATATTACTCATACAATAATTTTAATAAGTATAAATTATTAATAATATATTTTATTATTGTAAAGTTTTTCAATTCAAATATATTATTATATTAATTTGTAATTGTTTAATATATTTATTGCTAAAATACAACAAAAAATAAACAGTGGTGTTTTTATTTCACTTCTACTGTATTCTTTTTTTGAAACGTCCGTTGCTATAATATAAAGATTTTTGTAATAACTAATGCAAAAACATTTTGAATAAATAAAACGGTGGGATTGTTCGTGAGTGTTAAGTGGGCACACCCGCATGTCACAGGTTCAACATTTTATACGTCAAAAGGTGAGGTACAATATCGTAATCGTAATGTGACGAGATCTTTTACGAGCACACAACCAGTTTTAGGTACTTTTTATTTCTCTCGCAAATAACAAAATTGCGCTTAAAACTTGTGACTGAAAATGGCTTTTTCGGATCGGAGGTTAAATTATTCTTGAAGTGAATATTTTAAATGAACTTATATACAAATATCCTGCACATACTCGTGGTAATAATACAATAGAACTTAATACGGTATGTAACTATATAGCGCATTCGTCTATAAAACCCGTTTCCAAACCTAGTTACTGAACGATGCGAATGACACAAATCAAAAGATACGTATTACAAATAAAATCATGTTTCACGTACTATTAATCTTTGGAAGGTTTCAGAACGAGTGTTCTGATATCGTTTGCGGGACACGACTTATCGTAATTTAGAGCCCCGATTAGGCTGCACCGGCCAACATTCACTAACGAGTATTCATTTTTATTTTTATTTTAACAACAATACGGTGCCGATGTTGTGTCTCTACCGGAGATTGTGCAAACTTAATTGGATTGTTCGCTTTGAATTGTTAACAGTACTACTACGCGAAAGTGAGTCGATGCGACCATGCAATCTGTCCAATTAATTATATTACTTTTTGTTACGTACCTTTGTAGTTGTTGTTTTTAGCGATGTCCCCGAAGACACAGCGCATATTTCCACTTCGTACCGGTCTACACCAGCTTCTCGATCGAGAGACACAGCCGTTGATAATATTCCCAAAGAAGAATCTACGTCAAATAACCTGTCCACTTGCCTACCATCACCAGTCACATTCACTATATAATATTCTAAACCCAATTTATAGTTATTAGTCAGATTTAACACAGCTGTTCCTGCAGGTTCGTTTTCAGCGACGGAAACAGACTCGACATTTGTCCACGTAACTCCTTGCAGCTCTGAACCACCCATGATAACCGTGAGGTATGTTTCAGTACTTTTTTGTTCACTAAGCACGGCTTCGTCTGTAGCTTTTATGTCTAAGGTCCACTTTGCTTCGGGAGTTGCTGGAGGATAACGTAACATCAATGCACCATTACTTCTATGTAAATCAAACATATCAGTATTTTGCTGTAAGAGCTTGTAAGTGACCAATCCATTTGTACCTGAGTCTAAGTCACGAGCTAAAACATTCATTATAAATATGCCACGACCTGCGCTTCTTCCTAGCCGTTCTGTGTTGAGTACGGCCGCATTCATAGATACAAATAGTGGAGCATTGTCGTTTATGTCTTCAACGATTACAGTAACTAATTTCTCAGCAGAGAGCCGTGCAGATGGTGGCTCTGCTCTATCATAAGCAACGACAGTTATTCGGAACGTGTCAATACTTTCTCTATCAATGGGCAATAAAGTGTGTATAACCCCAGTGATGTTATTTATGGCAAAGTGCCGCTTACTGTCATTGGGATCTTGATGCGTGATCGAATAGTAAACTTTACCATTTAAACCCGAATCTGGGTCCTCTGCGGTAACAGTTACTATTGGTGTGTGCTTCGGAATACCTTCTCTTATTTGACGAACAATGGCTGTGTTAGTAAAAATGGGTGCGTTATCGTTTGCATCTATTACATTTAGAATAAATGATATGCTCGAGGATAAGCTCGGGCTGCCGTTATCCGTAGCGGTTATATTTAAAACATAAGATGTCAAATCTTCATAATCTAGTTGTTTATGTAAGAATAATTCCCCAGAGTAGCTATCAATGAAAAATGCTTCTTTTCTATTTCCAGATGTGATAGAAAACTGCAGCTCCCGGTTTATACCCAAATCAGCATCGGTGGCGTGAAACTGAATAATCTTTTTATTCACAGGTTCTGTTTCCAATACTGATACTCTCATTTGGGTCTGAGTAAATACGGGTGCATTGTCATTCTCATCCAAAACATAAACCATAATAGTAGTCGTAGCTGAAAGACGAGTTGTTTGTCCTGAATCATGAGCAATTACTGTCAGCTGATATCTGTCTGTTGTTTCACGATCCAGAGGCTTATTAATTAATAATTGGCCCGTTGCTTCATCAAGTAAGAACTTTCCATGGTCGTCCCCTCCAATTAATTTATAGTAAATGTCTCCATTTAACCCTTCATCAGCATCCGTAGAGTAAACACGCATTATAGATGCCCCTACCGCAGCTCCTTCAGATACTTCAACCTTATAGGGAGTTCGTGTAAAAACAGGCGCATTATCATTTACATCAGTTATGTAAATTGTAACCCTTACTGAGTCCGATAATTTTGTCTTACCATTATCACTGACAGTTACTGTTAATGTAATGTAATTTTGTCCTGTTAATTGTGCTAAACTTTCCCTGTCAAACGATTTTAATGTCTTTATGAATCCATTTCTGGAATCTATTCTAAAATCATTTTGGGCAATAGGTAACGAAAATGTTAATTCTGCATTACGGCCTATGTCTCTATCAGTGGCCGTTAATTTTCCAACAAACGTATCAGGAAGCTCATTTTCCTTTATTTTAAATATAAACGTAGTATTGGTAAATTGTGGACTATTATCATTTTCATCCAACACATGAATGACCACTGGTACTTGAGATGTTCTTGCCGGTTTTCCATGATCTGTTGCTACTATTGTTAATGAGTAGTAATCTCGCTCTTCCCTATCCAACAAGCTTTTCACATAGAGATAGCCATCTGGAAATACGCCAAACTTTCCATCTGTGTTTCCTTCTGCAATGTAGTATGAAATCCTACCACTAAGGCCCAAATCAGCATCTGAGGCAGATATTGCAAAGAATCTTGTATTCACCAATGTAGATTCCAGTAAAGAAGTTTCATAAGAGGTGTGATCAAACACTGGCGTATGATCATTAACATCATCAACTATAACAGATATAGAGTGTTTCGCCGCTAGTGCTGGGCTACCATTATCAGTTGCAGTTACTTCAATAAACATCACAGTACCGGGTTCACCTGATATTGGTTTATTCAAATAAATAACTCCTGTAGTATCTGAAATACGAAAGTTGTTCTCAGGGTTATAACTTAATGTATAGAAGATTGTTCTGTTAGAGCCCGAATCACGGTCAGTCGCTCTGGCAAAATATACCTCCTGGCCTACAGCCATATTCTCAGGAATGTGAATTTCATCTTTATCCTCAATGAAAATTGGATAATTGTCATTAACATCTAATACTGAAATATTCACAGTGGTAAATCCAAAAGCTACACCAGTTTTAGCCATAACCTTCAAATGGTAAGTCATTTTATCTTCTCGATCAACATTTGCATCTGTTATAATAACACCTGATTTTTCATCCATTTTAAAGATATGCTTGGGATCGCCTTCTAATATGTAATAAGATATTGTATCGCTTGATATTCTGGCACTTACTTTACCCACGTAACGACCGATTTCTGCCTTCAATGTGCCTTCATCTTCAAGAATCTTGAAATTATATCCGTTATAGCCATCAAATTGAAGATTATTGCGTTGTGACGTTTTAACTATTTCGACTATAGCATCTTCAAATGCTCTTCTATTACCTTTATCTTTACACGATATTTTTAAAGAGTACATTGTCTCTGGAGCTTTTCGAAAATCTTTTTGAAGTACAACGTTTCCCGTCCATGGTTCGACATCAAAATACCCATCGCCTCCGCTTTCAAGTTTATACATAATCCTTGCGTTTTCTCCCTCATCTAAATCTAATGCCTTAACTTGCAAAACATTCGTTCCAACCGGTAATTCCTCACCGATGCTTTCAATATATCTTTGAGGGTAAAACATTGGATCATTATCATTTACGTCTAGAACTTTCAATAATATTGTAGCAGTTGATGATTGCGGAGGAAATCCTTGATCTTTAGCAAGAACTTGTATCTCATACAAGGGTATTCTCTCTCGATCTAATGCAACTAATGTACTAAGTTGACCAGTAATAGGATCTAATATAAAGGTGTTAGGGTATTTTCTCTCAATACTTGAAGGTAAATAATATGAGACCGAACCATTAGTGCCTTGATCATAATCAGAAGCTGTGAGTATCACAATTTCTTTTCTGGGCTTGATATTTTCATGAAGAGTAGCATTAATTTGTGGTTGTGAGAAACATGGTGCTTCATCATTTTCATCTAAAATGGTTATTTTTAATCTAGTGTATGCCCATTTAGGATTTGGGCCACCATCTCGGGCTGAAACATTTAATTCAACAGTTCCTTGAATTTCACGGTCTAACATTGCTTTTGTTGTTACTAAACCTGTTAAATGGTCTATAGAAAACCACTGCTGTTGGTTCCCATCATAAAAATCATAATATATTTCCGCGTTTACTCCCGTATCTTCGTCAGTAGCTGTTATACTGGCTACATAAGATCCTGATGGGGCCAGTTCAGTTAAAACTGCAGAATATTCAGACTTTTCAAAAACAGGTTCATGATCATTCACATCATTTACATGTATGACTAAAAATGAGGTAGCAGTGCGTGGTGGGGACCCTCTGTCAGTAGCAACAACAGTTAAATTATATTTACTTATTTCTTCTCTGTCTAAGACACCATTGACATGCACGATGTATACGCTAGAAGAGTTTTCTAAACGAAAATGATTGAGCTCATTACCCGCAACTATACTAATACTAGTTATTCCATTTAAGCCCGCATCTAAATCAGTTACTGTAATAGCAGCTACAAGAGATCCATTTTTAGCATTTTCATCAACAGTAGCATAATTTGCTGTAGGGGGAACGTATGTAAAGGTTATGACAGGGTCATGGTCATTCGCATCAATAAGATTGACCGTAACGTAAGTTCGCGCATCTTGACGTGGCACACCATGATCTTTAGCAATGACAGTAAGAACACAAGTCATATTACAAGTAGTATTACTACAATACTTAGGGCAATTCAGCTTCTTTGTCGTTGTTATCACTCCAGACTCAGGATCCACAGCAAATTGTTTCTCAGTATCAGTCACTTCGTACGTTATTTTGCAATTATCACCTAAATCACTATCCGTGGCCGTTACTTTTAGAACTATGGTTCCAGGTGGTACACTTTCGTTAAGAGACACTGAAAAGTCACTTTGATCGAATATAGGAGGATTATCATTAACGTCTAAGATAGACACATTCACTTGAAGATACCCGTATTTTGGTGGATTACCACCATCACGTGCTGATATGTTAAGGATATAAAAATCAGTTGTTTCTCTATCTAATTTCCCCGTTGTTTCTAGATGTAAATACGACGTTTGACCGCTGGGGTTTACTGTGACATTTAGTCGAAATTTCCCCTCAGTATCGCCATCTACTATTCTATAGTCATTTGCAATGCCGTTTTCTCCTAAGTCCTTATCAGTGGCGGCATCAAGCAACAATTTTGTACCTGCCGCCGCACTCTCAGAAAACGCGACCGCTATACTTGGCTCGGGGAATTCTGGATAATTGTCATTAACGTCTGTTACCCGTAATCGCACTTCTATAGGGTACGTAGGTTGACTCGATAACACAACAAAAGCATAACGGTCCACAGCTTCCCTGTCCAGAACCAAGTTGGTCCGAATCTCACCGGATACCGGGTCGAGGACAAATTCCTTAGGAGGTTCATTGAAACGATAAGTGAAGCCAGGCTTCGTAGGAATCCGTCCAACGATGGTACCAACGGGCTGGTCTTCAGGCACTCGAAGGTCGACACCCGTATCGACGGCGCGGGACTGCATTTGCTCGGCGGTGGCGCTGATGCCCGCGCCGGAGAGCACCGCCAGCGCGACCAGCGCCACGTGCCATCGCCCCATCCTCGTCATGACACCGGCAAAAACATCGCAGGGTTGTTCTTCGTCAGCGAAAGTTGACGCGCGCCGGGAGCGCTCGCT
The DNA here is from genome assembly GCA_905147015.1 of Laspeyria flexula. NCBI lineage: Eukaryota > Metazoa > Arthropoda > Insecta > Lepidoptera > Erebidae > Laspeyria > Laspeyria flexula. Next base: position 8,829,993 of record LR989956.1, on the reverse strand, counting down.
GTGTCCCGTTCGCGCAGACTCGCGCACTCGCTCTTGTCAGGTATGCAGCATGGCCGCGGCGACCTGCGCGCGCACGAATATCTCACGGAGAGTGCGACCCGCCGCGACTGCGCCTACGCCGTCGCATTCATTCGTAAACACGTGACAAAACACTATCAACAGTAGTCTAACATCTATGTCCGAGGTACACTAAACAAATCTCTTCCAACTATAGTCACCCATACACAAGAACACAATTTGAAACCACTTTTCAGTTATGTTTATGTTTTTTTGACAAGTGAATAACGCGTTCGATGCGGCATGCGGGCGGCGTCGCAGTTGGCGCGGCACTGGCCGGCGGAGGCCTCGCCGGTCCGCGCCCCTCCCTCCGTCGCATCGAACCTCCCCCGCAGCTTTGAAAGCTTCTACTGTAGCTGCGTGATGATGATGCCAAGATAATGGCCGTTGAAGGATTCTAGTATTTATTGTTCGATACGAGTCAGTTACCATTTTAAGAAAAGTTTACGGGTCACAAGTGAGCTATACAAAAGCGCGTATTTACATAGATTTTAAGACGATGCTTATCTCTTTTATCCAAGATATTTTCTAACTGCAGAATATAAATTCTGTTTATGCTTTCTGTTTATGAAAAAATCATTAAACTGAATCGTAATTAATCGTGTCCAGTATAGTTTTTGTAGGTGCTTGACCTACAAAAACTATACTAGACACGTAGTTAATAAAACTTAAAGAAAAAAGATCTTGAGATAGTTATACATATTTACTTTGAGATAGAATAACCAAATACAAGTAATTGTTGTTTTTAATATTATGTTCTAAGACGAATTTTCCACGGAATGCGCATGCGATTGGAGTGCGTTGAAGTCTATTATACGTGGCTACGAGGCGCGTGCGCTGGGCCGCGCCGGGCGACCAGCTGTACATGTAGTAGTTAGTTCCATGTCAAGTTGACACAATGCTTGCTTAATTGCTACACACTTTATTTAATTGCTATATTTATTTTATCCAAAATACCGTGGTAGTTGATCTCAAACGAGAAAATTGAATCAATTAATGTCATTGTAACTTACCGTGTAATTTTGGTAGGTATATAATAATGTTAATGTATTGAAATTATAATATGTTGACTTTGATTTCAGATTTGAAATGTAATAACATATTCTACTTAATAAAAACTATCAACACAACCAATGATTAAATAATATTATAAAACTATACAATCTAAAGTATTTTTATGAAGTCATAATCTCTTGCTTACTGTTATGATAATCAAGAGATTTGAATTTAAAATCCTTCTAAGAAACACAAGTGTGCCCAAGTTCGTGAGTGGCCAGTCGCTTGTTTGTATTCAATTGCAATTTGTAAATACAATTTGTTGCCGCACATAATTGAAACAGCATTCCGTTTATCTTAGAATTAGAGTTCATAATTCTAGTTAACCTAAGAAAGCAATTAATATTTATAATATAAAATATATGTGTGTGTGTGTGTGTTAATATATACATATATGTATTGTGTGAAGTTTGCAAAAATTGGCTACCATAGTTATTTAAATATTAAAACATACTTACGTATAGTACATATTTATTTTGCAAAATAATTTAATTATTTATAGGCTATATATGTGATGGCAATAAACTAATATACATATGGAATTCAGACCCAATATTCGTTTATTTTCTGATAAAAATCTAAATTACTTAGATTTTCATGCTGAATAATAAATTATTGCTTAATTTTACAAAAACTAATTAAATTTTTTATTGAAAATCTATATAAAGTTTTAAGGTCATCTTAAAAATAAAATGTACACACAGATTGTTCAAGAAAATTTACTGTAGGTACTCCATCTGGCGGCCATTACAAAAAGCTCAAACATTCACAAAGCCTTTCGTCTTATAATGCAAGTTCAACCATTCAGAGGCTTTATAGAGCGAGCTTTCGCGTTCAAGTTTAGTCCTTGGTGTAGATGGCGCTACTGGTACACTTTTCTAGCTATTTACTCTTTATGCTTCATCGTTACGAAATTTATTACTACGAGAAATACAGTTTTCTGTGCTAATAGTCATAACTAATAAAAACCTTCTAAAAAAACTACAAGATAATGTATTATGGTGTCAATCTTCATAGCACGTTAAAAGCCGTTTATTCAAAAATTAATATAAATATTTGGGCCATTTTTGTTTTTTTACACAGTGCCATCTAGCCCAAAGTAAGCTACTTTAAGTTTGTTTATGGGATCTAGACAACAGATAAACTTACATATATATTTCTAAATAGATACATAATAAACATAGAACACATCCAAAATCGGAAACAAACATTTGCAGATCATACAAATATTTGCCCGGGGATCGAACCCGAGACCTCTGGAACCACAACTGTATACCGTGGCAGTTGCCACTACGTCACCGAGGAAGTCAAACAGGAGGCTGACTACGGATATTTACGTAGGAAGGGGGATGAATGGGGGGTTTACGGGGAGTATAGTATTTTACCCACAGTTCCAAATGTACGTACTTAACTGTATACGTGTTTAGCTGATGTCTAGTGATTTTTGTTTTACTGATACTAAATATGCATAATATGTATTCAGGGGGCTTACTCTGAATTTCGATATTCGATTAGTCGGTTTTGATGTCGCTGTCAAATGTAAGGAAATTTAAATATGGTCGCTCACACCGACTAATCAACCCACTAATCGAATTTCGAAATTCAGAATAAGCCCCCAGCTAACAGATGTGCGGTGTTAACTTCAATCGAAAAACTAAATTCTGCAGCATAGTAGACCAAGTGTTCTATACACGCAGACACACATTCATAAAACACTATTTCGAAAGTCCCTAATATTATTTTATGAATGCATTTCCAAAGAAATTCATCTAGATCTTCATTCAAATTCAATCTAAACAGAATATTAATATAACACTTTTAATAATGAATAAATGTCAAAGGTGTTATATAAGAAATTGATCAAAAACTACATAAATATAAGATAGTTTGGTGGGACGCTGACACGCCGGTTCGATAGTAACCCGCTAGGGGGTGGTAGCGGGAAACAAGGTGGGAGGTGACGCGAGTGCCGTCTCCATAGAATGACAATTATTTCTAACAACTAACGATCGAATATGGATGTCTATTTTTATAACAGAACATCGAATGCTTTGAAACAAAACATAATAACTATTGTTGTTTTAAACGGTTATTTTTGGAAATTTAAAAGACTGACGTAGTACTCGTAGTCCGTGTAGTGACGGATTAAGAATACATAATGTCACTAACCCATTTCAACTTCTGAGTGTCGTAAAAGGCGACTAAGGGAGTAACCTTATGCAGACAAGAGCATTGCAAGAAAAGGAAATTTCAAAACACACCCTATACCAACCCATCTGGCCAGCGTGGTATAGTAAGCTAAATTCCCTCCACATTCTTTGGAAGAGACCCGTGCCCAGCAGTGGGACGTTTATGGGTTGAAATGAAGATGACGATGACGTAGTTACTAAAAAGTTCAATCATCATCAACCCATCAATGTCCCACTTGCTGGGCTCGGGTCTCCTCTCCTCTATTTAGAGAGCTGAGAGGGCGTTTAGGCCATTATCCACACACGCTGGCCTAATGCGGATTGGTGGATCAGACATTCACTTAGAATTTTTTCTAGTGTATGTGGGTTTCCTCACGATGTTTTCCGTCACCGTTAGCAGATGGTAAGTCACATGACTAGTACATATAAATTCCACAAAGTGAAATCCACATTGGTACTGCTGGTCGGAATCGAACTCGGACCGCGTGTTGGGCACGCGCCGGTCTCTTATCCATTCAGCCACCAAAAATATTCAATGCAATGTAAAAATAAATAAAGTATTTTAATCATATAATAATAATATGACTGTTGCAATTTAAATTTTCAGATCAATTGCACTAATAATAATATTTCGAATAAGATTCTTAAAATACATAAAGGAAAATTCGGAAAAATCGTGTCGCTATCCTGACATAGAAGACTCACAGTGCAGAGTGGTGAGTGGTAGCAATTGTTGTCTAACAGAGAAAATTTCTACGCAGTTTCATAACAATTCTTTCTTTAGGATAGGAGCGCAATTTAACTTCCTATAATAATGTAGGCAGTTAAATTTGATTTAACTTGACAATTGTTTGTTTATATTGTTTTTGTCAATTTTCTCTAGAGTATAACCTTCTTCTAATGGCTTAATAATTTTTTACACGATATAGGTATACACTACCATGGGCGGAATAGAGCAAGTAAAGTTTCAACTTGAGGCATTACATAAACAACATGGAATTATAGCTGTGGTCTTGGTTTCTGAGAAAAAGCTGGCAACGTTCGGAAAGCTTCTCTAATACCATCAAACAAAAATATACAGTTTTTATCTGTAGGCTTCACAATACATCGACCAATTTTCAAACTGTGACGCATGTGTTGATGTTATAAAAATTATTCTAAGCGCCACCAAAAAACGACTTTAATATCCAACCAAAACACTGGAGACATACCAACCTAAATATGTTAGCATAGAACCAAACGAACAAAGGTGGCTAGGCCTTTTCAGCAGTCTAAAAATAACCTCAATGCTATACCTAGGCACCTATTATATCTTCCAGTGGAGCACTTGTTGCATGAAAGCTTTGACGTCAGCCCCCCCTTTTCAGTAGCGCGCTAGTCGAGGGGGGCCGCGCCTCCTAAGGGGGCCGCTACTGACGTCAGCACTTACATTCATGAATGGATTGAAGCCCTGTACCGCCATAGCTTGATTAATACCATACATGTTGATATATAACTTAAGGTTTTATCAATACACCTACGTAAGGAGCTGGGTGGATTTCTAAGAACTGATGAATAATTATATGTATTCAAAACTAACGCATAACAAACTAAGAGAGAATTTATTTTTATTAAAAATAACGACTCTATTTAAATATAGTATTGTGTGATGGGTACATTTATAATATTTACTCGTTCAGTAAGAACGAGCTAGATAGATATAGAAGATAGCTTGTAGGGTAATGAATGTAAAACAATGTTCTTATTACAATATGGCTTTATATATTTTTCCACAATCACTAAGGTAGAAATTGCCATGGCTACATTTTATATACTTGTGATATTACGGATTCATCAAACAAAGTGCGTAGGTATAACAAATTCATGGATGTGTTGTATTGTTCCCAATATAGCCCTACTGCGCATTTTCGGAACAATATGTTTTTATTTTTAGATTTTTATTTTGAACTTTCCATATCTATAAATATATACATACATTTAAGTGTGATAAGTGTATTCTATGTAGGTACTAATGTTTGATGTGAAAGTTTGTGTAATTTACATAAATATTGATACCTATATAGACCAAACCATGGATTATATTATTGATTGACTTAGTGCATTGTTAGTAATGGAACCTGAGGTTGCCAGTCACTGGGATAACAATTAGCTCGGACCACACAAAAATTATCTCGGACAGATCTATTGTTCAAGCCAAAACAGCATCATCATCATCATTACAACCCATAAACTGCTAGGCACGGGTCGCCTCCTAACAATGTGGAGGGAATTTAGCCTACTAAACCATGCCGGCCAGAGGGGTTGGTTGGTTGGTTTGTTTCGAATTTTTCTTTTCTTACAGTACTCTAGTCTGCGTAAGGTTACTCCCTTAGTCACCTTTTACGACACCCACGGGTTGAGATGGGGTAGTGACATTATGTATTCTTAATCCGTCACTATACGGAAAAAAATCTACTCAGTTCATCACATTATCAACTTTTAATAATTATAAAAACTACTGCTGCAGTTTGACTATTTAAGAAACTGTTTTGTTTTCCATTTGCGACACAACAATTATTATAATTAGAGGGATTAATTAAATTGCTACCATATTGAGGTTATGTTAGTTTATTACGATTACACAAACAGAATAAAACATTATAGCTCAGAAGTGTTCTAGCAAAACTAAAAAAACTATTTATTGTATAGACAATTTAATCTACTTAACTTAATACTATGGCTAGACACACAAAATATAGAAACTAGCTTTATAATAACAAACTGTTCCACTCGTACTAACCGAATTTGACAGTATGTATTATTCCCGGGCACGCTGCCAACTAAATTTCTGCAAATCATTACTTCTGTTATCTTAACATGTGCCATACTTCACTTGTACGCAAATTAAGTTGTCTATATAACCACCCTGTATTGTGAAAACGTAGCTAAATATAAACCAAGCATATTGTAAAATCGATTATAACCAATTATCAAATGATTATCAACACGCAAACGTAACGATTGCACGAGTAGGCCTTAATCGATGACTTATTAAAAGAAGCAATATTTTTATATGAGTATAAAAATATAACTGTTCGATGAGATTGATAAAGCAAAATAGCGTTCGACTGCTTTCAAAAAAATTACTCGCTTATTTTCCCTCCGAAAGGATTCTATATTAATACTCATAGACAGCTCTAGAATAATGAGTGAAGTCCTATAATATTGTATTTTGTACCAGGCATTTCTAAAAATAGAAGCAGCTACCCGCAAGGACAGGGATAGCGTTATATAATAAACTGAATGAGAAAACGGGACACGTATATAATACCTGCGCAACTCTATTTCATATCTTCCAAAGAACATTTCTCCCTGGAATCACTTCCGATACGACAAATCCGCTCAAATAACACATAGAATAATAATAACATACTATTTTATTGTGGTTTTTTGACTGACTTTGTGTGCAATAAAATAAAAGATAGATATTTTTTTTCAACCATCAATTTAAAAAAATATATATCTTCAGTAAATGTATATAAATAATTGTACATGAAAAAATGTATATAATGATCCTTCTATACTTATATGGAAAATTTTATGCTATTGTGTGGATACACACACTAATAACATGAAACTTTTCCACATTAGTTTAATTTTCTCATGAACGTAATGACGAACTATAAATTAAAGTCGACTACATCCATATTTTAGTATGACTGTGCTTTGATACTATCACGACTTTTCAATCAGTAAAAATAATGATTTTTACTGATTGAAAAAAAATGACGAATGAAAAAAAATGACTAGTTGGATAATACCTAGAAGTATGTCATGTGTCTACTAGGAACACAGCGTTTTTGTCAATATTGATTGACACAATTGGCTTGTAGGTTTGATGCTAACAGTTTAGTCACATAACGTGTGAAATGGTAACATACATAATTATTATAGACTATTAGGTTTAAGTTATCATTACATTAATACATAAAACGATGAATATGAGTTACTTTATAACCTAGATGAATTAACGAGAACGATACCAATATGATGAAATTTAAACGCACTAATTTTATGCCAAATTGAATTTTCTAAGGCTATATCTACGTACGTACAATATATCTATAGATATCCAAAATACTCATGCATGTAGAAAACAAATGAGACGGTTGGTTGACGTCAACCCCAAGGACAAAGTTACACGTAAACATCACGTGTAAACAGCGATCACCTCCCCGAATTGATGGAGACTGATATGCCTTGGCTCATATTTTATCGATCTACATAGATGCCAGACCGTTGTTGTCAACAAGGCAGAATATTAGAAATATATTTCAAATTTTCCTACGAAACCACGAGATTATCTTGGAAATACGCTAAGATAGCGTATAGCGTAATTAACATATTTTTTTTGTAGAAGAAAATGTTCAACTATGCTTTAATTTTTAACGGAAATGTATTTAATCCGTCATTGTATACAAATTTCTAGGAAATGTATACAATTCCGAAGTTATTTAGGAAATGTTTAAAATATTGTTTCAAAAACTAATTAATACATAGATATCCTGGGAAATGTGTACATTTCCTAGATTTCATACATTTCCGGTATCATAATTATATACAAACAATTAAGCAAATTTAAAAAAACTAAATATACACAGATCTCTTGTGGTTATATACCAAAATATTATTAAAAGAACTCGAGCGTCGAAAAATTACTGAATTAAAATAACACTCGCGAAAATTAATTAAACACAGGCGCTTAGCAAAAAAATAATTCAGAACTGTGAAATACATCTTCTAAATGATATGTTAAATATACATGTTAAAAGTACACTTAATTATAACCTAATTAGTTAGGTGTAGCTTTTCAAAGTAAGTTTTACACGTTTCTCAGAATTTTCACAAGGAAAATGTAAAAACGTATTGTTGTATTCTGTCATACTTTTTTACAAGGACGCTGATTCGTATAATATAGTCTATATGAGCAAGGAGATTTTTACTTAAATTGAGGTGAACTTATTCCCATAATAAAAATGCTAGAGTTACTGTTGTGTTATAAATATCCGACAGCTTAACTTCTTGTAAAAGTGCTTAACTACCAAAGTTTCCAGTAAAACAATCTTTTCTAGGTCATGTTATGTACTTTTTACAATATAAAATGAAGAGTAGTAATGCTATTATTGTCAATTTTAAATTGGTGCGATATATTTTTAGTATAAAGTAATTTATCACACAGAAAAATACAATACAATATTGCATACTTATGTGTATAAATATATACTTATATAAATAAAAACATACATAAGTACTTCGTATGTGTATTTAAAAGAAACTGTAGATGCTATTTGAGTTATTATCACCTTTTACTATTTGAGTTTTCGACCTACTGTTTATTTTATTGACCTTCAAATATGTATTGACCTTTAATTTAATTTCCTACCTCTATTATTTTAAATCGATGTCCCTTTATTATCGTCTCCAATTTACCAAAAATGTCAAAAGATAGCTACGGTATCCTGTGGCAAAGGTTACATAGTAATCTTATTATCTCAAGTAAAGGTCAGATCAAACGGATAAATAAATTTACCGTCAACAACTTATACAATTTTCCTCTCAATCTAAAGCCTGTCAATCCACAGTTCCACACTGATATCAATTTTACTCAATATTAATAAACATTTTGATATTATTAATATTATAATAATATTATTATAATATTAATGTTAGTGAATTAATATGTTTATATATTCATTTTTAATAATTTAGGTAAATTAAAATAGTTCTTATGTGTTATTAATTTTTATAAGTTCTAATTTTTCTGTACGGAATAATCCAAACAATTTTCAAATATAATTGTTTTCCCTTTTCAGTGTAATGGGTGTACCAGCCTGACATACATTTTTAACATTAATCATTAATATTAATCATATTCTTATTAGTAAAGTAGTTTTGAAAAATGTAAAATCATTAAATTCAAAAATATTCCACCTATAATTACTATGAAAACCTTAACAGTAGGCACATAATTATATCTACATGATATAATTATGTGCCTACTGTTATATATATGAGGAGTTATTTATTTGACACAGAATGTCAAATAAATAACTCCTCATATATTACACACTTATCTAATTCAGAACATAATACCAATGACATAAGAAAGTTCTAGTCGCAAGCAATCAAAGCAATCCTTGCGCATGTTCTATTTTAAACAAGGAAATGTCACACTTGCGTGGGTGGGCCTCGTCGCTAAAATTATATCGGCCTATAAAATACATAATATGCAGGGTAGGCTAAAAATAAACCTACCCCAAAACTTTCCGATATTATTGGAAAAGTAATAAACGTAAATTTTGGGATGTATAAATTGCAATTTAAGGGAAAACCAGCCTTGTTTCTAAAAGGTCACTAAAGGTCAGCGCATCTACGCAGTAACCTCTGACCCTTTCATTGAGAAAATTCTGGAAGCTGCGTAGGTGGTTATATTTTGAGCGATGCGACGTAACGCCCCACTGCTTTTGTTTCCTGATTTTGGTGATCATATGGTGTGTACTACTTGCTTGATTATAGGCTGATATTTAACTTTAAACGTTTGAAATACGAGAGACATACCTATGTATGTATGTCACTTAGTAAAATATGTGAATAATATTATGAAGATGAACAGAAGCGTCCTGAAGAATACCATTACTTACGACAGAGAAAGAAATATCGGGTAGGTAGCCGCCGCATAGTGCATCATAAAAAAATATTTCCAGGGGGCTCTGAATTTCGATATTCGATAGGTCGGCATTGATGTCGTTGTCCAATGTTAGGAAATTTAGATACGGGTCGCTGTCACTTTCAAATATTTGACAGTGACATCAAAACCGACTAATCGAATGTCAAAATTCAGAGTAAGCCCCCTTATCGCCAAGTTGAATGAAATAGAATACTCATGTTACTGTAAGTATATTGATTCGTCAATCTGGAATATTCTGTAAAGTCTTATGAAATCTGTTCCTGAAGGAAATGGCGACACCCACGTCTGGACTGTTGTGACACTGCGTGGGAGTAGATAGCAACTATGTAACAGTATTATATTATCTAACTTTTATTCTGCCTTTGTCATCCCACAAACTTTCACGTTATTTGAACCATTGAACCGAACGTAATGAAATGAGAAATAGATACATAGTAAGTGCCCAAATTTAGATTTTTTTTACTACTTCATTATGTACTCGTAACATTAAGTTCTCTTTCGGTAAAGAGAACCTTAATTAGAATGCTTATGCATAATAATATATACATTTTGAATTTTCATTCACTCCGAAAAAATAAATATTTTCAAAGAAGAAAATGACAGACAAAATGTGGATAGTTAGGTAGCTAATTTATTTTGTAGTATGTAGCGTGCATTAATCTCAGAGTTCTAATAAATTGAATACACCAACAATTCGAATTTTAAAATTTCCTGTATTCATTCAAGTACGAGTCAAAAGCACACCATCAGGGTGCGAAACCTATCTCTGTTCTGTGAGGGTGTGTATAAATTAACACTGAGTAGGTATTGAAAAACATGAAACGTAACTTATGTACCTAATACAATTTCACATTAAAATACCAGTAAATCTACAGTTATTATTATGACTATATATTTGAACATAATATAATATGAAAAATGAACTCAAGAGAGAATCAATACAACCCACTCCATAACCTTCAACAATGTGTAGGTGTAGCGAGCAGACGGTACTGATGCTAAGGAAAATTGATTTCTGCATAGCAACCGACGTTTAAGCTCTGAAATATATTTTCATGGTGGCAGTCAACGGGAAAATAAATCAAGAAAATAAAGTAGCATGACGGCATAAGTACCTCAATCTTACAGAGGGATGCTTAACAAACAAGGTTTGTTCAAATCATACCTATGTATTCTAGTTCTATCTATTTTTCAAATATTCTTGGAACATTACAAAATCTTGAACAACTAATGTTCAATATTTTGTAATATTCAAGTATCGATCGAATGTTTTTTTTTTTTATTACCATTAATAATAATTATTTAAAAGAAAACATTAAAATATTGAGAAATTCAACGTTGCTAAGTAGGTGGTATCGTGAAGCGTTTTTACTTTTGAAGAAGTAATAGTCAGATAGAGCTTTATACTCAAAACAATTAATATTAGCGAATAATGTGGCATTTTAGGAAATATGTACAGTATAAAAAGTTATTGCTCATTGTGCCACTTAAAAATAAACTTTAAAGCCTTGTTAAAAGCTAAGCAACGCAGAAAACTGACCACAAAATTTCTACCTTATTGATTCGTTAGACGTTTTATTTATAGACGCGTCAACTGCATTATATTTAGTCAGTATAATTAAGTAAATGTCTTGATATTACATCAAACATTTTTTACTTTTATAAATCACGCGAGGCTTCGCTCCAGTCGTTCTTTGTTTCGCCACTACTTAGCTCCTATTACTAATAGCTTAATGTTATATATCCTATAGCCTTTCTCGATAAATGGTCTATCCAACACTATAATATTTTTTTTAATCGGATCTTTATTTAATGAGATTATCACGTTCAAAGAAACAAAAAAACTCTACAGCTTTAGATTATTAGTATGTATAAATAAACCTGTAACTACAGATTTAATATAATATTATATAAGACCTTGTTATTGACAAATAACTGATAACCTATCCGCAACTTACTTTTTACCATATTTTTCATACAAAATATTTGTTAAATCTGTGACTTTGGCTCGTACTTTCTAATGATTATTTCTACCTAATCAAATTCACTTTCTTAGTCAAATTATATTTCGGGTATCATTTCATAATTTATTTTGTGCGATATCTAGAGAGAAGTTAAAGTAATCCCGTCTATATTTATAATAGCAATGTATGTTGAGCTCCCTAGACGATTGTTGTGTTGTACACGTGTTCCACACTTACGTCTAATATGGTGGTAAAACAAAAGTTTTCTTATGACGTAGAATGTATAAAACTGTACGGTTTCTCAGACAATGTTGTTTCAAACTATAAAGTCCTTATTAAGACCACCATGACGTCAATGAAACTTAATTACAGTACTATCAAACTTTACCATACAATAACTTTAGATTTATAACAAAAGATAGGTTCTCTAATGCTTAGCAGGGACTGTAGTGAATTATATAAAATAGGTTTAGTGTTTTCATTGGTTTATATAAATATACGAAAAGCATGTATAGATCTTCGAAAAAGTAACCTATATTTTAAATTGGAACTCAAGCAATACATTGCTGAAAACCGCATTCAATATACGCATTGAATACCTGTAGGTATTCAATGTGTATATTGAATGTTACTTGTACGTATTTAATGTGTATATTGAAAATTCCATTATTGCGTGCCGCACGTACAAACATACAGGCAAACTTCAAAAAATTTTAGTTTTGGCTTGGATCTAAAAAAGACCCTCCATATTTTTTTTTCTTCAATATATGTATATAATGTACAGACATCGACCATTTACAGTTTTATTATATGTATAGATTATACTAAGCTTTCTGTACAATACCTGAATATAACTTTGTTGTTGACAAATTCATGAAATTTATGATCAATGGTCTAAAAATATATTTCTGAAAATATAAAGGAAGGTAAATACATAAATCTGTAGAATAAATTCCTTTTATGAGCACAGGATTTGCCAGAAAATTTTTCCTTGGAGCGGTAATAGCTTCCGCTATGAACTGCCAACATCAGAAGCACATATAATAGAAATCGTACCTTTTCAATATATTTGGAATCACCAACAGAAATATATTATTTAATTTATATTTTATATTATTTTTTACACAAGTGTATAATTATATTAAGTAAACCTTTTAGTATAATACGTACATTTATTTGTCCGTTGAAGTGGGAGTAAAAAAAAGCTAAGAGAAATATAAAACTCAGGTTTCCTCGTACAGTACGGTTTTCAAATTTGATTGACACAAAAATGAAGATAGTTTTATATAATTTATAACATATTTGCTCGTAAAGGGTCTCTTATTTAATCAATTTCAGTGTTGTAATGTATCTCATTACGCACTTGTACGTAATGAGATACGTAGTGAGGTACATAAGACCAGACTAATAATCAAGATGCTCCGGCTAAAACGAACGGTACTTTTTTAAATCTTAGTAAAGAGTTTTTATGTCAGAAAAGTGGTCAACATTATATGAATAAAATTAACTTTGGGAGATAAAATAATTATTTTATATATAAAATAAACATTTAATTCTTTAACTTAATTAATTTAGACCGTGTAGTGACGGATTAAGAATACATAATGTCACTACCCCATCTCAATCCGTGGGTGTTGTAAAACGACTAAGGGAGTAACCTTACACAGACAAGAGCACTGCGAGAAAAGGAAAATTTGAAACAAACCCTATACTAACCCGTCTGGCCAGCGAGGTATAGTAGGCTAAATTCCCTCCACATTCTTTGGAGAAGACTAGTGCCCAGTAGTGGGACGTTTATGGGTTGAGATGATGATTAGTTTAGACCATAAATTACAATCTGTAATAAAACACAAAAATATGAATTTCAAAGTCCGAGTTTCATTTATTTCCTCGCAAATATGTTATAAACCGGCGTATGATATACGTGCGCTTTGATAATTACAGCCTCTGCTTTCTTGTAGCCCTCGCCTGAACAATATAGCCTCGGCTGTAATTATCAACTTACCGCACTTATATCATAATGTACTATTAATTAAGAGTCCTAGGTAAATAATTCATTGATTAATATGCAACTAATAGGCCAGCCTGAGAAGAGAAGAATTATTTCATATTATTATTATTATATTTCGCTCACGATATTTTCCGTTACACGTGATAATAATTGTTCTCTTAAAAGGGACTTGTTTTTGACAATCTTATTAATCAACAATTCTATGAATAGCTAGGGAATGGTGAAGAGCTTTTGTTTTTATTGTTTTGTGGGTGCGTGTTTATATACAAAAGACCACGTGATTTATAGAGACTTGAAAACGTTTGGGAAAACGATGAATTTAATAAATATTAGGTATTTATATAATACCTGATATTTTAACCCTGTGGCGGGTTTTGTGTCGGGATTAGGTGTGGCGTATGTCCAGCAGTGGACATCATTGAGCTGATATGATGATACAACGATGATTTATGTAATATCAATGTTTATCCTTGAAAATTATTAAATAAAATATGTTATATAATCTCAATAGCAGTTCTGTAATAATTGAACAAACCCGGTTTAATGAACAAAATTTAGAGAGATTATAAGAGTTCAACTTACGCAAAATTCTTATTCTTATCCATATTTTGAACTATTTAGTATTTATCATAGCTTTTCAAACAGACTGAAAATTGCACAATAACGTTAAAAATAACATTTCTTAGAATAAAATATTCTGTTTAACTCCATCACAACTTGTTTAACATTTTGTTAATTCAACCAGTCTATGTCACTGAAGTAATGAATAGTTATGAAGATATTAAAAATATCAGTACCTAGATGTTAAGTTATACAGCTGTGAAGGACATACGAAGTCGCACTAAAAGGCTCCTTTCGTCCTACGCTCGAGACTTCACTTACCATTATATAAAAAACTTGTTGAAATATTTTATTAAACAAACTGGTAGTCTAAACGGAGTATTTGATATTAATTTTAGGTTGATAACTCCCCTTTCTTGACAGAAGGACAGACAGACAGACAGGCAAAGGATTATAGATCTTGATGCCCTTAGGAAAAGGTTCTCATACCTATTCCTCGGTCATCTATTTGCCATCATTTGGATATTACAACAACGAAATCGGCTAATTTATCAACATCCCGACTATCCACAGAGCTAATGAATGTATATATCAATGATATTGTATCATACAATATCATTGATCCTATGATGGTTTCGTTTTTACTTTTTGAGGTAAAGAACGGTACGGTACGATAACCTAAAAATGTCTTTTTCCTGAGGTGTTATAGTTGTCTATGAGTAGATAATTTACTATCACGTGAGTCGTGTGCTCGTTTGCACCCTCTATTAGAATCAAACCTGAGATTTACCAGGGTTTCTAATTTTGTTTATATAAGACCAGCCCTACTTTGGCCATCAAAATGGCGGTAGATATTATTCTCAGATCTTTCTTTAAGTTTAACCTATTAATTGATATAATATATCTATAATCCACACAGTAATTGTCATAATTCAATGAATAAAATATGACTTATTCTAGAACTTCATTGTAATATTATGATGTTTGTGTATTAATTAGGACTTTGTCAGTGAATATTTTAAATATTTAGACATTATATTAATTAAGGTATCCATCAAGCACCAAGAAAGCTACTCAGAAAACCCTCAGGGAAAAGCTTCTAACAAAATTACAAATACTTGTGAACATCTAAACAGGGTGGCGTAGGCGTCGCACAAAGAGATTCTAACAAAAAAGATATAAAATATTAACTGGAATATTTGAAGATCCCCATTTTGTTCTTTTAGCAAGACGTAAGTTATTTTAAAATCATAAATTATTTCAATTAGAACCTATTATGTGATATGTGTTATATAAAATAATAAGCACGCCCTCTTTTTGCTCCTCAATAGAACAAACACAGGTCAAGTACCTGTGTTTGTTCCTCTGTAGTTAACAAAACGTAAGCAGTCTACATTACCTTATGCATTATAGATCTTGATGCCCTTAGGAAAAGGTTCTCATACCTATTCCTCGGTCATCTATTTGCCATCATTTGGATATTACAACAACGAAATCGGCTAATTTATCAACATCCCGACTGTCCACAGAGCTAATGAATGTATATATCAATATAGTATCAATATAGTAAATTGTTCTCATGTTTTAAAAATAAGATAACTAAATTGATTACAAAGTTCCACTGGATAATGCCTTATTTGTTTGATTAAACTCAATTTCACAAAACAGATACTTATAACCAGTATCTAATAATAATATTACAACAGACAATACCAGTAACATGAATTATGGAATATCTTTGTAAGCACGTGCCAGGTATTAAAGTGAAAAGTTTAATATGCATTGAATAAATAAAAATGCAATATCCAAGTTTATGAGCTTATGTTTGCGTATAAGAACCTACAAAGTTACGAACAACACTGTTGTGAGTTTGTTTTGCTGTTTTCTTATTACAATGAATATTTTATATTTCGCTAGGTGGAAGGGAAGAGTTACCCATTATAATGCCATTAAAATTGCAATTGAACAATACATAATAAATCATCAAGCCTTTTATCCCCGAACGGTTAAGCAGAGGTGCATCACACTCACAATTAGCGAGCTTTACTAAGCCCTAAAACGTAGGGTCCTAACCACTAGACAATCACGGCTATTCATTGTACGTGTAGTGATGGATTTAGAATACATAATATCACTACTCTATCTCAATCTAAAAGGCGACTAATGAATTCACCTTACGCAAACAAGAGCACTGCAAGAAATGTAAAATTAGAAACAAAACCCTTTACCAATCCGTCTGGCCAGCTTGGTAAGGTTAAATTCCCTCTACATTCTTTGTAGGAGACATGGGCCCATCAGTGGGACTTATTAAGGATAACGAAATCCCATGTACGAGCCCATGAGAGCCTTTTGCCAAATCCGGACACATTTTCAAACTCTGAGCTGATACTAAGAACTTAGTTTTTAGTGTCAGCTCAGAGTTTGAAAATGTGTACTTTAATATTTATTTAACTTATTGTACAAATTAATACAATATATATGTAAATAAAATTAATGCTAACAAACATAATTCAACAGTAAAAATACCAATCTTATAACGTTACCTTCTTCAAGTAGGTAAATGTGTCCCAATTTTAAACCTCAACCTAGATTTGACCTATTTACGGTGCAACAAAATGCATATTGAATAGTAATAGGTATAGAAAGCCTAGGACGGCAGAGTGTGCTCAGCCGGAGCTATGACCTGGTTTATTGGCCTGACACAGTTTACCGACCCGTAAGACACCTGGAGATCGTCCGGGCTATACTGGGACACCGGCCACTTGGAATAGAACCATGCTAATACTTAGTTAAGTATATTTTCTTGTTTTCAAGATCTATTAGTTTATGGCTACATATGAAAATAACTAATATATTTAAGTGATGTATTTTTTAATTAGAAAATTGAACTAACATTTTTCATTCGGAGCGGCGGCAGTGATAAATAGAAAATTGTAACGTTATGTACCTTAGTCTATTTTGTCGGTTTTTATCTAAGCTACATAATATACTTTTTATATTCTTAACTTTTCATATTCATTTACGACTACCTCGGTATTGATTATATTGTATTTTGAACCCTTACCATAAGACTAGACGCAATATAAAAGTTACTTTATATTTGTGTCACTGTCGTTCCAAATGAGAGATTTGTTCTCAATTATTATTATATTACAGTAAAAATAGTAAAGTAAAATTTTTTAATTAATTAAAAAATTAATTAATTATAAAATAATTTTTTATTATACTGAGTCAAGTGAATAAAACCAAGCAAAGAGTATTTGTCCAAAGCAACCACGTAACAGGGTAGCTATTAGACGGTCCGAATGTTTGTTTAGTTTTAGGTAGGTAGGTTTCAAGTCACAAAATAGTTATAGTTATAAAAAATAACTACATAGACATAATATTGTATCTGTGCTGTAATAAGTTCGCGTATAAGCCAACCTCAGATATAAGAACCTTATTAATGTTCGTGTGACGCAAACAACCAATTATCTGCCCTAACATATTGCTTAGATTAGATATCACTAAAGTTATTACTATGTCATGAAAAATATGCAGTTGGTTTTCAAATACAATAATCAGGTTTCGAATGAATAGCATATATCTTAGAGCACTATTTTTGTGGAATACAATTTAAATGGTTCTATTGAAATAAGAGTGCAAATCAAATGTAGATCTTTGCGCAGCCTTATTTGTTCTGATTGATATTGTGCTCTTGTAATTTCCAATCATTTTTGCTTCACTTTTATTTAAAATTACAACAATTCATGGTCTAAAGGTAGGAAAAAATAAAGCAATAATTAATAACATGATTAATTGTTCTCTTCTTAGAGCAGAGACCTTTACACAAATATATGAAGCGCATAATGTATCGAGTTTTTCTGTAAATGTATTTAGATATGAAATTAATAACTATGAAAAATGATATTCTAACCTATGTATCATTTTCGTCCTCCACAAAGAGATATGCAATATATTCGCCAAATTACTGCCTCCTACACAATAACGACATGTAGGCAGATGTTTGGCCACATTAAAATACCTAATGGTTGTAATAATATTAAGTATAAATTGCGGAACGTGTATCGAGTACAAAAACGTGGGCAGAAATATAAACAAAACGAGTTCACCGTGAAACAAATAAAAAAAAGAAACAAAAACTTGTAAAAAACAATACATTAACAAACTCCCGAGAAGCCAAAGAAATTCTCTTTATTAGAAGTTTTTGTTTTTGATACAATACAGTTGTTCCTAATTGAAATTTTTTACAGGATCACGAGGTACCTAGTCGTTAGGTTCGTATCGACTGGTAAACGTCTACGAGGCGCCAACCGGCCATCGACCTTTTGTTTGTGACGACTTCCGCGCCCAAACCTGACGATGCACTTTGACTGCACCGAATTTCACCCAATACGTCCCCCACCCGACCTACCCCATGAATCCACGGGCCACCCGTAGAATCTCTGCGCCAACTCCATGTATTACGAAACCAAATACTACACTAATACAACTATAACATCTAAGTATTACCTAACTGTAGTCCGACCTTTAACCTTTCAATATTTCAACTGAAATAGAAACTCAGTTGCTGTTAGGTATATTTAGTAGATACGTGCGTGGGAAACACTGCATACGAGCTACTCCTACATGAATTTGCAATGGCTGTCGCAGTATCTGAAAGTAATGAAATTAAAATATCGACCACGGCATTTTATATGATTTAAAATAGTTTCACTAACCTATAAATGTCAAGATATATAGGTCTACTAGAACTGGTATACTAGAAACATTTGCACGCCGTATGTGGCAGAATATGCGAAAACATAAATTTTTGTAAAACCTATTGTACCATATTCTAGTAAATAAATTATTTGATGAATTGATTGATTGATTGATTTCGATTTTATACGGGTTAACATACTTTGTAAGGAAAATTCTATCGTACATGATTACAGGGCATTATTTAGAAATATCTTAGAAATTGGGTACTACGAGTACTAGGTGATAATCATGCATGCATGCACGATCATTTTAACATACATCAATATTTATAGAAAAATTATGACTTCCTCATTTCCTCTTATATAAACCTGTACAAATTCGTAATTATACCTAATTAGAAAACATTACTAAACTAACTTCTTCACGGAGAATATATCCGACATAGCGTAATTTAGGTATCATCATCATTTAGCATGCTATACCACGCTGGCCAGACGGATTGGTAGGGTTTGTTTCGAATTTTCCTTTTCTCATAGTGCTCTTGTCTGCATAAGGCCTGACTTACTACTTTCTTAGTCGCCTTTTACGACACCCCCAGGTTGATATGGTGTAATGACATTATGTATTCTTAATCCGTCACTACACGGAGTAAAAAAAGTGTTTGTATTAAATTACATGAATTTAGCTAGTATGTTTATATTAGCTGACTCCATGAAAGGTTTATGGAATCAAAAATAACTAGCCAAGTGTATGTGACGACCAATGCCTAACTAAACCCTTCAAGATACGGCTAGATAAAGTATTATACACAAAAGCTATACAATAAGTTCAGACTACCTACTTCTAGTTTCTACTGTCGTATACAGTACGTACACCCACATGCAGAGTGTCGCAGAGCACTTTATACGATCCTATAATAAATTATATCTTGACATTTATAGATTGTTGCGTGAAAATCTGTCTGAGTGTACAGAAAAAGGAAATTACATATGTAAGAAATAACTTTTGTAATCAAACTCTCTTGTGTTCCTGACGAAGGGTTGACTTCATAAAATTGTGGATTGAAGATTTTCTATGAGACATAATGAAAATAGATTTATTTTTCTTCACGTACGGTGTAACCGTCCCTCTCTATCAGCCTACAGTTCAATACGATAGTAACGCATGTGCACACAAGCATGATCGGCCAAAACGAACTTTTTACCATTGTGGCTCATCGTAGAGCGGTAGTGCAGTGCTAGTGCTTACTGGTAAGGTATCAAGTGACTAGTGAGAAGTACTATTAAAGCAATAGAATGGATACTATCTATTCTGTAATGACTCCAGTAAAATATATTTTTTTTACAATTCGGCAACCGCCATTAACCCAAAAACGTCCCACTGCTGGGCATGGGTCTCTTCCAAAGAACGTGGAGGGAATTAAGCCTTTTATACCACGCTGGCCAGATGCGTTGGTATAGGGTTTGTTTCGAATTTTCCTTTTCTTGCAATGCTCTTGTCTACATGAGGTTACTACTCCCTTAGTCGCCTTTTACGACACCCACGGGTTCAGATGGGATAGTGACATTATGTATTCTTAATACGTCACTACACGGTAAACGGGACGTTTATGAGTTGAAATAATGATGGTGATGAATAATATACTCGCTCTAGCTCGACCCACTTGACTCCCTCCAAAGGCCGGCTGTTCGAATCGTCGATGATCCCAATCTGACGGACAACTTGGAATCGTTAAGGCAACGGAAAGACTTTGGGTCAATCTGCGTGCTCTATCGATTGTTCTATGGGGAGTGCTCCGATGAACTCCTTGATTTGGTGCCATCGTCGTCTTTTTATCATCGCACCACTCGACGCCGCTGTAGGCTTCACTCGCACTACCTGGAGCCGATATCGACTAGAACGGTAAGGTTTCAGCGGTCATTCCTCCCACGTACGTGCCGGCTCTGGGGTGAACTTCCTACAGCGGTGTTTCCTGAGCGCTATGACATGTCCTTCTTCAAACGAGGTTTAAAGAGAGCTATCCTCTCAAGGTAGGCAGCGGCCTGGCTATGCCCCTGGCATTGCCAACGTCTATGAGCGGCGGTAACCACTTACCATCAGGTGGGCCGTCTGGTCATCTGCCACTTTAGGCAATAAAAAAAAATATATATATAATTTTTTCATAGCTATACAGATTTTAATTGCTAACTTATCATTGAACAATCTATATGCTTGGTTGCTCCATGTTGTTGCTTTTTTCTGTTTAATCCTTTTAAAATTAAATGTATTTATGTATTATGTACTCGTATGTACATAATAATTATATATCTACAACACTAATGTACGAAGTGAATGGAAATATATCAGAGTTTGTAATAGAAGTAGACAATTTGCCAAATTGTATTTAAAATTGAATTGACAAGGGTGCTCCACGGAGAATCCAGTTCAAATTACAATTTACATTGTCGAACAGAACGTAATACAACCAAATAAAATATAATTTACAAATAACAGCACTCCAGCTTAATTTTCAAATAATTGACACTAAGCATTTTTTGTGCCTTTTGCATTAAACCTACAAGACAAATTTAAAATTTGTCAAACAGATATATGTTGTCCAGTATATTTTTTTTCACAACAACGGCCAAATGGACTACAGTGCAGTATGGGTCTCCAAAAAAGGAGTGGACGTTTCGTAAAGGTCGATAACGCTCTCGTGATACCCTGGTGTACCGTACGCGTTTGGCACCGTGTCGTGCTATAAAATTTTTTTGATTCAACTAGTTTCGTCAGCAACCCATTTAGTCCCACTGCTGGGCTCTAGTCTCCTCTCCTCTAACTAGAGAGCTGAGAGGGTTTAGGCCATAATCCACACACGCTGGCCTAGTGCGGGTTGGTGGATCAGACATACTCATAGAATTTCTTCTAGGGTATGTGGGTTTCCTCACGATGTTTTCCTTCACCGTTAGCAGATGGTAAGTCACTTGACTAGTACATATAAATTCCACAAAGTGGAATCCACATTGGTACTGCTAGTCGGGATCGAACTCGAACCGCGTGATTTGCACGCCGGGGCTTTATCCATTGAGCCACCATCGCAACTAGTTTATCTTCCAGATATTCAAACTTTCAAAGCCATGATTTGTTGTATTCTATAACTTAAATACAAACTCAAGTAACAGATTTGTGTGGATTATAATTTAATATGTGTGTACTGCTACAACAGTAATACACTAGCTTTTTTTCTTATTATTAGCCAACCTTTGATTGGTTATTAAACAGGACAAATGTCAAAAAACGTGACAAAAATAATTAACTGTTCCTGAAAAATAACTTAATATTTTTATACCTCAGTTCCTTCTTCTTATGTTTTCTCCGTAACGATTTTTTTTAAAATATATGAAGAACTTGAAATTTAAGATTAGAACTTACTTCATGTTTATTACGGATTCTTTTTATTAAAACAAACTAGTCGTTGCCCGCAGTTTTGTAGGAATTCATGCTAATATCTCTCCTTAAAATTGAAGTATGAAAAAATACTGTTCTAGTAGAATTGGCTGTGCGTTAATAAATCAGTCAGGTCAAGGATCAAACGTTTTTATAAGTTTAAAAGATTTTAGAAATATAACTACTGTTACATCATATGAATATTTTAAAAGTGAGTATACAGTTTAGTGTAGCGGTTAGTGTAGCCATTTAAACTTTTGTATCCAGTAGTACCTACTGAGGCGCTTGTAGCATTGTGGTACTGAGCTGTTCGTTACGATCATCGATCATAAGCAACACTCGGCAAGGTCAGTCCATGATGGGTGACCGTTTGTGGCAATTTCATTCTCGAGCGTCTCCGTGCTTCGGAAGGCACGTAAAGCCGTTGGTCCCGGTTACCACTCAATGTAGTAGTCGTTAA
This sequence comes from Laspeyria flexula, assembly GCA_905147015.1. NCBI lineage: Eukaryota > Metazoa > Arthropoda > Insecta > Lepidoptera > Erebidae > Laspeyria > Laspeyria flexula. Next base: position 8,806,838 of record LR989956.1, on the reverse strand, counting down.
GTCAAGTTGGAAGCCTTCTGGGCGACTTGATAAATTCCAACACCAGGGTCTGCCTCAAGCCCACACGATAAAAAGAAGAAATACCTACTTAGTAAAAAAAGAAGCAATGATTGATAAGAAAGAAAATCTTACTAGCTATAATGCAAGAAGCTCAGGGCTGAAAATGTACTACTCAATCTAGCTACTAAATTTTAACGAGCCATGTCCGTCATCTTTAATTCCTTACTTAGATAGTATATTTTTTGTATCGATAGTCGATAGAAATAATGTGCTACGAGCACCCGTAACATAACACATCGTTGACGTACTGAAAGCTTCGTCGCTGACGTAAAGACATTATTCACTCTAGGCTACTTTTTCACTACAGAGCACTACACAACTAAGGCCTAAGGAATTTCTTCAGTTAATTGCCCGCACCCAACCCCACACTGCAATGAAGCATAGAAAATAATGAATGAATGTGCTACGAAAATGCTACGAAAGTGCTACGCGTTTCTGTTATGTTGGCATGACTTATATTTTTTATTGCGTAATATGAAAATTAATAAACATGTTGACGTTGAAATTGACTCATTGTAATTAAGGAAAGGCTTTTTCTAAGTCAGTATAAGTAAGTCACTATTATTTACTAGTATTTTACTTGACTCATTTCAAAATTTGTAAAAGTTAACTAACCTAATTTTGTTATCAAATAAGTTTTCCATTGATATTTCTCAATTATTAATCAATATATAAACATAATTTTGAGAAGTAGAGTCTTTGAACAGACAAATAATCATCTTATCCATTCTGTTTCCGTCCTTAAAGGTCCCATTCTAAATTTAAACGCGGAGCTTCAATATCTACGTCTGCACAGAACTCCTTCAATATCAACTGGTATATATACATTCTATAGGCAAAGTGCCACCCTTTTCCGCCTCTCGTTGCGCTATTATACATTTATTTCCTCAAAATCTATATTTAAACCAAAACTAAGTTAAAGATAATAGAGCAATAGTCCATCAATTGTCAACAGTTTGTCGTGAATAAAAACAGTGTCGTACTTTAGCAAGATGAATAATCTGTGGCACGATCGATACAGAATGCCGCGGGTTGAGGGTAGATGGGGAGACGGGATGTCGGGATGAGAAGGGGTGGGGTGCGGCGAGGGGCGCTGTTTCATTGAGAACGTGTGGGCGGCGCGCGTGGGCGACAGCTTATAAAGCCGCCCGGCCCTCCTCGCTTACGTGTAGTCGTGACTTGATCGCGCTTGGAGTAACAACTACTAGTGATTATGTGCAACATGCGGCTCTCGAGCTTCAGGTAAGTTCTTTATTTTTAAATCCAAGTCCATTTTAAATAAAAGAAATATTTCAAAATGAACTTTTAATTTGTTTATTTTTATTTGCCTATTTTTTTTTTTTATCTATGTACTTAAATGTTATAAAATCAACAGTGTCAATGTTATTGTTTTAGGCTGTTCTCAGTCTTACTTGGCTACTTAGTAGCGCAAGCCAAGGCCTACCCGATGCAAGGATGGCCTATGTATCCACAAACGTCCAGGGAGTACCCGGATGATGAGTACTATTATGCACCGAAAGTTCAGTACTTCTATGATGCCCCGGCAATCAGTGTACCCGAAATTCACGGTCAAGTTCCTTACCCTTATTTCTACGACCCATATAGCCAATTCGTAGCAAACGAAGCGCCTAAGAGGCAGGAAGAGAGACTAGCGGCTTTACCCATTGGACAGGAGACATGGTTCGAGAGTGACACCACGCCCCGCTGGCAATCCAACGACGTCGATGACGTCAGTGCAGCTTTCCTCGATAACCTGATTCTAACCCAAATGGCTCAAGACGCGCAAAGGCGCCGTGAGAATGCTCGCGCAGCCTTCCCGCCTGTTGATTACGAAGAGCATGACGCCGAAGATGAGGATGTCCGGGAACTCAAAGCTTTAGCGGGGAAGCCCCTTTATCACGTACCTAAAACTGTACCTCGATACGATGAAGATGACTATGCTTCTGATGATGGATTTATAAACTGGAATGGAAACAAAAGAAGTGTTGAGCTGACAACGGCTGCCCCAGTTACTGAAATAGTTACGTCTAAGCCTGGTGATAAAGAAGTCGTAATGCCCCGACCAGCAAAAACCTCACATGGACACCACAATAATCAAATGAAGCTAAACGACAACACATTCTACAAGACCATTGCACACTACTTTGCAAACAAGCCCGTTCAAAAAAGATCACAAGTAAGTAGACGTTAACTTTATTTTTATTATACTTTAGTTTTCTAAAGTCTTAAACTTCAAATATATGTGCCCCATCTTGCAGAAAAAATATTTTCATTGTTTTGGAACTTAGTGACTTGACTGTGAAAGCCCCGATGTCTAAAAATAGCGCGGCTGGGTTGGGGGGTGGTGGGTGACACAGTGGGCCCCGAGGCCGGGTCAATCGGCGCCGAGAGGGTACAAGTGCTAACATCACCTAAAGATCGCTTTATGTGAGCGTAATTAAACATTTACATTCTCATTTATTAAACATGGCTTTTCCTAATGAATATTTAATTTGTTAACAGGTTCCCGCAAAACCACGAAGGATTCAAAAGCGTTTCATTGCAGACGACTCCGATCTAGTCGTAGAACTGCGACGTCTAAAACACCGCATTGCCACTTAAATTCATACGTCGGATTATCGCCAACAATATGAGACTGAGTAATATGTAGATTAAATAGTTACGCAGCGGCGACATTACGGGACGGTCGCGTCAACAGCAATCAAAACAACAAAAAAATTGTCACGCGTATAAATGTATCCTCTTCATAAAGTTTTGTCGTCCACTTTGAATAATAAGTAATTTGGTGTCAATCATTAATAATACAAAAAAAAAGTTTAGAAGATCCTTTTCTATCTCTATAATACTTAGTTTCGGTACAGAACTAGTAGTAGGTATTGTAAGTGTGGAATATGGGTGTAAATGATGGTACAAAATGTGACTATAATCTCCATTTAACAAATGAGTTGTTGACTGAATAATGCATGATAGTATATAAATAAAAATGTTGCTCCCTTCAATTGGCAGCTGCTATGCACAATATGTGCTGTTTGTAAATATATATGTGTAGGTACTGATCATCTAAGACTTATAATTATTTAGATAGAATTCAATACATCAAAGTCTTAACTAAGATAAGATGGAAACTATTTTTTAGTTTTGTATAAATCAATTGCAAACCACAAACATGTAATTGTTCGTTCTTATTGTTCTTCTTCGAACGTCTCGTATTCGAATACGAAAAGTTTTCATGGAATCAGCATGTTTCATAAAATATCTTTATATTCTTTTTATGTAAAAAGTTTCATGTCGGCCTATCAGGTAAACATTGTATTTTCTCTCAGGTGCTAATTCATTGTTTAAGTTTAACTTATCAAACGGTCTATGCAGACAATACCAGAAAAAACGAACTTTGCAAAGCAAATTCTTACACATAGTATATATCTATTAATCTGTAAGGGTAAAGATTCTCTCGGGAAGCAGAGGATTCGTGATATTTTAGCTTTACTGCTTCTTACCTAACATTAACAATGTGCAATTGGTCTATGAGACCGATAAAAACACTAAAAAATGTATACTTTATGATTCTGTTAGCTATTTGCTCCTATATTGAAAAGAAGAGATGCTTCTGTCCATTACATTACAACAAATTTTCTACCCATGTTTTCTCCATCCCAACATTTTCTACATATAAATCACCCTTTAAGATTAAATAAGTAAAGTATCTTTCAAAGTACATATCTGTTTAATAGTAACGTCAAATTACTTCCCTGTGTTAACTATCCAATCCTTTAAATTAGTTTGTAATTGTGTAAAGTATTACTAGTTGATGTTAACGTTACGAAAAATTAAATTGTAAATTACAGTTAAGGTTCTAATTCTGATGTTCTGTTTATGTCGTGTTACATGTATTAGGCAAAACTCAAATATATTTTGTAGAATAACAAACTAAGATTTTAGGGCTGGTATAAATATGCAAAGAGCTTGTCCTTTAACATGCTCTCAATGAGTTAAATATTACTCCCACGTTGAAGATGTTTGATACCTTTATGAATGAAGTGTGGCATTGTGTTACTAAACACGTGTGTAACAGGCCCTAAAACTTATCCTACCTGGTGTTTAGAACCCGTTTTGTAAAGATTGCTCAGAATATTGTCTATCTGTAGATACATATGTACATGATTATCCGTGTATTTGTATTTTATATAGGCATTACTGTATTTTAATAGATAGGTATTTTTTTAATTATTGCCTACTTGTAACAGAAAATGTACCTATGGATACAAATCCGAACCTTAGAAGCTATGAAATTGTATCAATATAAACGAAAAATTAAAATCATTGCATAAAAATGTATTACTGCTTTTATTTGCCTGCCTCGTACGAATTCCTTCCACCATTCGGTTCCAAGAGTATCTATTCTTAAGTTCGATCGTGAAGGGGAAACATTTCCCCCATACTCGTTCGAAAAATATAAAACCAAACATACTCGTTTATGCTGCAGACTGATAGCATCTCTGCTTATATCCACGGATGATTGTTATCACCTATCATAAATCAACTAAGTCGCCATATTTTGCGCCAACTTTATGATCTTAAAAGACGATATTTACGTCTCAAACAATTAACTTCATAAATGACTACCCCAATTATTGTTCCGTGAGGCTTATTAACATTCTATTTATTTAAATAACCTCTCAATCATGTCTACAGTTAAATCAAATAACGACGATAATTTGATTTATTAAATCCCTTTGAGCTTTGTGATGCAAGAAAGTAACCACAGCTGATTTACCTTCTTCGTACTAAAATGCACTAGGAATTGGGTTATTGGGTCATCATGATCGATTAGGTGGCAGCCAGTCACTATAGTCGCATATATGACTATAAATCAGAGTGAAATATACTCGTAAGCTTTGGTGTTGAGTTTGCGACGGGTATACGTTATAACAAAGGCACCTGATCAAAAAACAGCAGCATTACGGATTAGAATATTTCAGTAAGCTTGCAAAGGAAATTAGTTGCGGCAATTAATATGTGGAGAATTGCTTTAAACATCCTCAAATGCATGTAAAGGCCACTAACTGGGTGGATGGAGTATATCCCGCTCGGGGCATTAGTTACTAGGAAACGAAATATATACAAACGATTTCTAAGCATTTCCGGATGGAGATTAGAGGGTTACAGACGGTTTAGCCGCTAATGTTACGGAGTCTCTAACGTAACGTGTTAGCACGATTAAATAGTGATAACTACAAAGACCCGTTTATAGAATTGGTTGATATAAAAGTAGCCATTATAAAGTAAGTGCCTATAATAAACAAAGTAAAATATTATCTTTTGGACAGAACAAACATGTTTTGAACGGAACCTAGACTGCCTAGCAATTTTATTTATGGATTTTTTATTAGCCTTTTGAGATACGGAATTGTGTCAGGTAAAAATATCATAAATAGAATATCTACATGCTTTTATTATACCTAAGTAACTGGCTGGTTCATTTCCATTAATTGAGGTTACCATTAATGTATAAAGTTATTATATATATTAAACTGAAAAAATAAAAATGTGCATTAAATAGTGAACTGCTATTATAACAATGTATTAGCGCATAATTACAACAAATAGAGCATTTTATATACCGAATGAATTCCTACTTTTACCATAAATGCTTGCGAGAGAAGAAAAGATGGTGGGTACTCCAAATGTTTTATTATTTTAGGTAGAAAAGTATAAGTACCTCACTTACAAACTAAAAATTATCTACTTACTGAAAGAAAGAAAGAAAATACATTTATGTTTCAGAAGGCATGGGCACACAAAAAATAAAACATATCACCATATAAAAAAGCGAAAACATTTAGTTATGTACTTCATGCCCCCATCAAAAAAGGACTCCAGTTCAACTTAATACTGCTGTTCGTACGAATAAAGCAACATTTCAGCTCCCACCTACAGTTAACCTCTGACATTTTGGGATCACGCCCACACAGATACACGACTTGTCTACTAGATATTATTTCAATTGTACGCCATTTCTTATGAAAATTGAATAACCAATGAAAACTAAAGCTGCTCTTGAAAAAAAGACGTATAGTTTTTAATAAATAAGTAGCAGATACATATCTATTGTATTTAATTGTATTTATTTTTCCTCATTAGCTATCTACATTATTATTAGCGTCAACAGTGATTAATATACAAGCTGTCTCTGTATTGTGTGTTTCTACCTATCATATTTGTATTGAAAAATATTTTTGAAATTATTGTGAATATAAAATGACTGTTGAAAAAAAAGTTCATGCCGGAAACCAGTAACGTTAGTTATCCAAAATGGGTTCTATAACTCTCTGTTCTCCCATGGCAAATTTATTTAAAGGTAAATGTGTCATAGAGGTCTAGTAATGGTGATGTTGTTGAAATGTCGTAGAGGTGATGTGGAAATCTCGTATGGTATGTAATATCGTAAGTTTCGTAGAGTCTCGTAGAGATCCCGTAGAAGTCTCGTAGAAGAGATGTAGAAGTCTCGTAGATGTAGCGTAAGGAATCCCGTAGAGGTTTTGTAAATGTGATGTAGATATCACATAGAAGTTAAGTAGACGTCTCGTGTAGGTGATGTAGTCTCACAGAGGAGATGTAGAAGTGATGAAGAAGTCTCGTGGAGGTCTTGTAAAGGTCTCTTAATTGTGCTGTAGAAGGCTCGTAGAGGTCTTATAGAAGTCTCGTAAAGGTCTTAAAGAAGTCTCGTAGATGTGATGTAGAAAGCGGGCCCATCGCCATTTGCCTTCTTTGGCAGCCTATTGTTACGGCACTGATTTATAGATATTTGTTTTAAGTTTTATGTTCGTAAAGTCTCTCGCAACACAGTGCTAGTTCTCTAGAGTAGGCGTTTTCTTTTTAAAAAAGAAAATAATTATGCAGGACTGGGCCGGGCCGCCCCCCAGTAGAATGGGGGGTCACTTATTATTGATACGACTCGGTGGTAGCGAAATCCCTGCCCCAGCCCATCTAATAGCAAGACGTTGGTGATCAAAAAGCAACCTTTCTCAATTTTCAGTCTTCCAAATCAATATTCCTTTATAATAAATACGTTGATCACCATTTAATTTAGTGCACCTACCTTCACTTCGTAGATAGGCAGATACAACTTACTCACAACCCCTTAACTGTCAGACTTTAAGCCAGGATTAACAACAATGGTACCCTTTAAAACACGGAGTCATGCCACATGACATTCTTGAGTCCCTGGGATAGTTTAGCCTACTATCTTGGACACAGCAACAAATTTAAAGGGGATTAGTTAAAGAAAATAGAGATATAACTCAATAAATTTTCTTTATCTCTCACTCTACAAGCTCAAAATAAGTATTTTGAATTTCAATATTTCTGATCCCTGCCCGGGTTTTTACCGCCCACATTGACCGAAATAATTTTGTTTGACCCTTGGATCTGTAATAAAGTCTACTACAACGTGGGTTTCGGGTGAATAATTTAACGTACTTATTAGTCTTCCAGCTAATTTATGTATCTAACAAACAAAAAAAGAAGTTTTTAATAAGCAAATTAAATAGAGTCACTTGCCAAAAGATAATTAACATATAAGCATAATAAGCTAAATAGGTACTACGAATTCATTTCAACGATATTATTTTGTCCTAAAAACTACCAACTTTATTGCTAAGGCGAAATACATACACGTGTTCATATATTTTTATGGGTAGCTAGTTAGGTAAGCTTCTCAGTAACGCCTACGTTATATAATCGCAAACTTCTACTTAAATAACATCGAGCTTGTTAATAATATAATTTAGGTACATGAAATGTAATAAAGCATAACTAACATAGATCAGTAGATATGTAGTAATCAAATTTAATTATTTAAAAATTTATAAAACGGCTGATACTATTCTACATTATTGTAAAAATTACTTTTCAGATCCTTGAGTTCTTATAACTTCCCATAGCACAATAAGAAAGTAGGAGCCTTCTGGTTTTATTTTAGAGCAGGAGCACTAAATACTGTACTAAGTCAATAAATTAACTGTCTGAACAATTCAATCCAATATCATGGTTAGGTTGGGTTGAGACTCGGAAGTGGATAGGTACATATAACATTTATAGAAGCTCGCAAGTCCAAACACTCCCAAAGAACTGGAATACCCACTAAAACCCCCCCTGTGCACTGTGCGCTGTCGCTACGCCTCGGGCGGCGGGTGGGCTGCCGAAACCTGATATAAATTTTATGACTTCATCGATTTTTGATCAAAGCAAATAATACAAGACTCCTGCTTTATAATCACAACTTCGAATTAACTCGTAAAGTAAAAATTACTTGATAATAATTTGTTTCTGATATTTTTTTATTATGTTGTCTTAGTTGCAACACTGCAATTGACATCAGTGTCATTGTTGAATTGTCAATGTCATTATAAAGTTTACTCAAGTTTACTTTGCAGCTGTCAAAACAAATAATTTACCAAATAATAATGTTGTTAAAACTTTCAATTCTAAATAAAACAGCGAATGTCTGTGAACGTATTTAATGTAAATGTGGCAATTTTCTGAAATTGCACAAGTAAATTTTATTGTGGAATATTGACAGTTAGTCTTTCACTTATTCACTTTAATAACTGCTTTATGTTCCCGTTACACGGCGCGGCGGGCGGTGAGAACTTTAATTCCACGTCAGAAGCATTTTTTAAATAGTATTAAGATTTTGTCGTGATGGGTCGATCTAAAGGATATCAAGATTTGGATGATAGCCATGTGCGGGCACGGTCTCCAGGGCCGGCGATGCCTCCGCCGCAAGAAATTGAAATGGCATCGGTGTCGGTGGTCCCCGACGGTAAGTCTACTTTCTGTTCCTTTTATAACTGTTTGCTATAGATATTTTGGTTTTATAACTGCGCCTGCAATATAAGGACATAGTCGTAAAGTTCCATATCTGATTTACTTTTAATTCTCTTGGAACTATGGAGTATTAGTTACCTTTATAAACAATTTTTAGTTGAATATTATAAAGAAAATAAATATGATTTCTACCGAGAAGGTACCAATAGTATAAGTAAGAAAAAAAAACTAATCAGACTGGCTATAGTCATTCTAAGGGACCAATGAACCTGCAGCAGTTGCGAGTGAAAGCAAAATTGATTGGCAGTTTCAATTTATGTCAAACAGTAACACTCAATGATTTAGTGGTTAATAACTCATCAGAACTGACATGTTGATAGTTTTAAAATCATGTTTGTAACTAATTTAAAAATATTAAACATTGGCTAGCTTCTCTCTTAACTTTGCCTTTGTGCAGAGGCTGATGAAATGTGTCACTATGTTTTGAGAAAAAATATAAGGCATAGTAGGTACTTACTTTAAAATACCTATAGATGAAATAAAAAAATATATAAAAGTATCTAATAACATTTAAAAATGTCCACCAGCATGGTTTTAGGCCTAAGCATATGCCTTATTTGCCTTGCAGATAATTATATTCACCACTGCCTAAGTGACCCCCTAAAAAAGGTTAAGACATAGTCTTTTTAGGAGGCAAATTTAAACATTACTATTCACAACACACACAACAGTGTATGAGCGATTAAGTAAAAATTAACCCAGTTACTAACATTAAACAGAATTGATATATTTTCAGACACTTTCACTGTCACTCAAGCAGTCAATGCTCTTGGCTTTGGTTGGTTTCAAGTGAAACTCTCGTTGTTTACTGGACTGTGCTGGATGGCAGATTCTATGGAGATGACTATATTGAGTATTTTGTCACCTGCACTGCACTGCGAATGGAATATTAGCAAGTTAGTATATTTTACAATAAGTATCAAGTTAATTTTGCAACACACCTCATTGATCTTCCACAATATTTGGATATGAACTGTACCCAGCAGTGGAACGTTTTTGGATTGTAATGATGATGATGAATGTCACTACTCCATCTCAACCGGTGGGTGTCGTAAAAGCCGACTAAGGGAAGTACCTTATGCAGACAAGAGCATTGCAGGAAATGGAAAATTCTAAACAAATCCTATACCAACCCGTCTGGCCAGTGTGGTATAGTAGGCTAAATTTCCTCAACATTCTTTGGACGAGATCTGTGCCCAGCAGTGGGCCGTTTTTTGGTAGAAATGATGAAAATTGATCTTACTTGAAGAGTAATCCACATGTCATCTTGGCAACATACAGTTAACTGTTCAGCTTAATTGTTTACATTAGAACTGCACAAATGAAGGAAAAATACATTTGAAATATCTCTCCTTAAAAATACTTTCCTAAAAATTATGGCATATAACATTGTCTTAGCATTTCATATCATATTAGAAATATCAATTAATTTGTTCAGTGAACAACATGATGGAATGGAAAGCGTGATAGTCATCCAGATGTAGAGATAAAACACAGTCGCATGACTGTTGTACAATATGTGTATAGTGATTTACTTCTTAGCATGGCAGAATAAGGCACTTGTATAACCATCATTATGATTTAAGAAGATCAAAACTCAATATATTTCAGATATCAGCAAGCACTGACTACAACAATAGTCTTCATGGGCATGATGCTTAGCTCAACGTTCTGGGGTAACATCAGTGATCGTTATGGGAGAAAAACAGTAAGTTAAACCATAATATATTTTTCTTACCTTAAAAATAACTTTTTTATTGTATATACGCCCGCACTAGGCAACAAGACCTGTGTTGCGGGGAGTTTAGAAAATATATATTTAACGGACACAAAGTGTTCTTTGTTTTTAGCATATATATATATACAGGTTGGTATAGGCTTTTCTTTCGAATTTTCCTTTTCTCGCAGTACTCTTGTTTGCTTAAGTTTACTCCCTTTGTCGCCTTTTACGACACCCCCCGGTTGAAACGGGGTAGTGACATTATCCGTCACTATATGGACACTTTATTACAAATAAAACTACTATCATGGGTAAAATTCTACATTGATCTCCATTGAGAAAGTATTTCTTGATTATTGTATTTTGAAATGTTTTCCTTTGATTGTAATTAATTCACATTCATTGTTCACAGGCATTAAGTATGTGCGGAGTGTTATTGTTTTATTATGGTTTATTGAGCTCCATTGCACCAAACTTTCTCTGGCTGTTATTCCTTAGAGGCCTTGTTGGCTTTGCTATTGGATGTGTGCCGCAATCGTAAGTATTTAGATTTCTTTTGTAAAATTATATCTATATTAATATTATAAAGCTCAAGATTTTCTTTGTTTGGTTGTACACACTTATCTCAGGAACTACTGGTCTGATTTGAAAAATAATTATTTTTGTGTTGGATATAATTATGCCCATTTATCGACATATAGACTATGTAACATCACGCTACGACCAGTGAGCTGAGCAGTGGGCAAACAAAGAACTATGGGAGCGAAGCCCTGTGTGTAAGTGATGTTACGAGTATATAGCCTATAACCAACAGTAAAGAAATTCCTGAGATCCTAGCATTCAACAAAACAAACAAAGAAAATTTTCAGCTTTATAATATTAGTATAGATTGTTACATGGTAGCAATTAATTGTGATAAAAATTCTAGTCAATTAACATACACGTAAGGACTTTATTTTTAACTTATCACTACTAGCAAACCAGCTTATGTTCAGTAGCAGAATATTGTATTACACATGCTACAGGAAAAGCATATAAACAAGTAAGGAAATAAGGCGCATTTTTCCACGACCTTGATTTGAAAATATTTAATATTCCGAATGGCAGGTCGGCCGAACTAACGTTAATTTGGCCAGGTGGTGTAGAAAATTCTAATGGTTCCTATTTGAAGTGAAGTGTTAATAGTCAACACTTTATTTTTATTTAGATCACATACATGATACTTATGAACAACATACAAAGCCAAAGATGGTCTCAGTAAATTTGCCTAAGGCCAGTTCACTGACAGAGTTGAGCCTTGAGGAGAACTGCCAAAAAGCTCAGGCCACTCTTTTTAATCGCCATAGTTACAATTTCAATTGGTTACAGTTTGAAATAACAGAATGGTACAGATCCAAAACACCACCTAAATTAAATTCAATAAATTTGGATATTAACCGCCAACCACCCCTTTAACCGCCAAGGTCGGATTAATCCGACAAATATTTCCGTGTCCATTTCAAAGGATTGATGAGTTAGAATATAAGCAGATATTACTAACAATGAACACAATGACATATCATTGTTACGAAATATCGATCTTCAAAAGTGCACAGAGCATATCTCTTTTTCTTGTAGGTATTTATTTATAATTCACTGTGCCTGGCGTCAGGGGCTAAATAACTGATACGAAGTCTGGCGATTAAAGGGTTAAAAAATATATAATTTATCAAACTTTAATTTGGTTTCATCGAACAGTATGGTATGTAGGATCACCACCTGGTACCAAACTGTATATTTAAAAAGGGTAAATGCATTTTGTGAACTCATTTTTTAGTAATATAAGCTTTAAAAAAAAAGAAGGTAACATCGTGGGTTTCCGATGGTTCCAACTTTAAAAGTGCAGGTGTGGCGCTGTTCCATAAACGATCCACCATCTAATATCGTGTCCTGCGTACCCGAATAACTGAATGCAGCATTTATTTCAGAGTCACTTTATATGCTGAGTTCTTACCGACAAAGCAGAGAGCGAAATGTGTTGTACTTTTAGATGTAAGTCTATAATATTTTTTTATTTAATCTTATTTTGTTAATTGTTGAGCATTTATCATGAATTCGTTATTTTTGACACCTCACTTCCCAATGAAAGTTATGAAGTGTCTTCCCGTATAATATTAATTGGCTTTCATTAGCAAGTCATCATCATCATCATATCAGCCCAATGACGCCTACTGCTGGACATAGGCCATTTTGTGTCGGATGCGGGATTCCATTAGCAAGCATTTAAACTAATTTTATAATCGAATATTTTTGTAACAGCATTCGATTGTGGGTATATGATACTGACCACAGAAACCTTTTCCTATAGGTAAAAGGTTTCTATTTTTCTGAAGCTTCGTCGTTTCATAGAAATTAAGAATTATAGAATTAACCGAATTTGTCCGCTGTTATTGAGGGCTTAGCAAAACATTTAGTCATTAATTGTATTTATATAGATATATTATTACAACAATACTGTGCGGGGTGCAAGGTCGGCGGTAATATTAAAGCACTGTTTGGATTTGTAACTACAAAAGTTTATTTATAGTTCTTAATAATAATAATGCTTAATATAAAAGTTCTAAAGTTAAAATTATGATGAAATGTTAATGAATGCACCCGGTCCGTTTGAGGTTTGGTATAGCACTGATGTTCTGTATTAAACTTGTCACGCAGGAACAAGGTTCTCGATTGTTTACTCAATACTCAATACTCAATACTTTATTTGCATTCCACAATGTCAATTAGATGGTAGGTTATAATTACAGGTTTCATTATGGACCCTGCCGGGCACAGCAAATGTAGGAAGGAGGAAGAGCGCTTTAATTGAAAATTTAAATGCTTTATTCTAATCTAAATTTTTATAAATATATATTATAATATTTGGCAACTTTATTTATAAATTGTGTTTATTATTATTCGACTTTGATTTAATATATTAATTTGATTTTATCTATTTTTATAAATATTATTGTTGTATTTAGTTACATTCTATTATCTATATTCATTAATATATTTTATTTCATTATTTACTGCTGAGATAGCAGGTGTTCGGTTGCTTAGACTGAACAAATACACAATTTACTCCTCTCTAACATATACAATATAGGTATATTATACAATATGTCTTCAACACAGCAATATGTTGTCCTATTTAAATAATTCAATGATAATCTTTCAGTGTTTCTGGGCATTGGGTGCATGTTTGGAAGTGGCATTGGCTCTGGTTGTTATGCCAACATTGGGAGTACACTGGCTACTTGCATTGTCGACTATACCGCTGCTACTGTTTGCACTTATATGTCCGGTAAGTATGTAAGGGAGGTGTGAAATTTTTGATCATAAGCAAAAATTTGTTACTGCCACTTAGTCATAAGTGTAGCTATTAAAACCTTCATATTGTGGGCTTCATATTGTGGGATTATCCATATCCATTGAATATTCTGCATTTTTATTCTTCTTAATATATTAAACTGAGAGGGCAGGGAGAACCTTGGATGTTCCCCGGTCAGAATAATAAAATAAAATCTCTAATTACTATTAAAATCGCTTTCACGAATATGTGCTTAACAAGAATATAATTATCATTAAAATTTAACAGTGTTACTAATGACTTTATTTCTGCAGTGGCTACCAGAGTCTGCAAGGTACCATGTCGCAAGTGGGGAACCAGACAAGGCATTAACCACCTTAGAACAGGTGAGATATGGGCTATTTTTCAATATTAGATCTTTCTGGCGAAAATCACTCAGCATCAGTTCAGTGCCTCACTTTAGAGTCCCTAAAAAGTACCAAAAGCAGTTAAGTCTAATAAGTAGATACACGTTCAAAGTACCGAGTTTATTAAAACGTACGTATTCGTATACGTAGATTACACGCATTAAACAAAAGCGAACTTCGTACCGCCTAACTTGACAACATAAACAACTTTTGGTAACCTTGACAACCAAGTTTTCCCTCTAACGCCTAAAAAACTTTTTTTTTATAGCTACCCCGACACTACAATACACTACAATTTTAACAATTCAATATAATCATCAGTCCACCCGTTCTTGAGTAATGTTTTAACTGATTTTAACTTTGTTATATGTAGGTATATTGATTTATTTGGGTTCTAATGTTATTTTTAACCAGAATGGTTTTCGGTTTTAGATAGCACACGATAATGGGCGTCCAATGTTGTTAGGACGTTTGGTGTGCGACGATTCAGTGGGCATCGGTCAACGCGGCAGACTCAAACATTTGCTTATACCGCACTTGAGGAACACCAGTCTACTACTGTGGTTTATATGGTACTTACTTTTCTTTCTCTTATATCATCATATCAGCCCCACGACGTCCACTGTTGAACATAGACCTCACCTAATTTCCGCCACAGCTCTCATATATTAGCATATAATATAGCTATTATACATAAATAAGTTTAAATTTATTGAGAAGCCTGCACTACACAATTTTAAAGTAAGATAGATAAAAAGAAGAAATATAATTTATTTTATTTTATGCAAAGAAAAGAAAATAATTATAATGAACAAATAAAAATTAAGCTAAAACTAATACTTACTAAATTGGTGTTTGTACTTTTACTGCTTTTTGTGTGAGACAAAAAAACTACTACGTACTTCTCAGAGTACGTGTTGTGTGTCACTTAACTGTAACTTTGTATTAAGTGTTGCCTAAATTTTTTCATTAGAACAAGATTTTTTCCTTATAAAGACAGTCCTTCCACTTACGCCCAGTTACGGCCCTTTTTATTCATGACAACCAAGAATCTTAGTTTTTGAACTTTGGTTCTCCATTGATGTGAAGTAATATAATAATAATATTCTACCACATTTACACAGCGCCATCTAGTCCCAAATTAAGCAATTATATTTGCTTGTGTTATGGGTACGAAACAACTGATATACTACTTAAATACATGTTTTTTTTTTGTAAATACATACCTACATATTATAGATAAATTACACCCAGACACAGAACAAACCTTTATGCTCATCACACAAATATTTGTCCTGGGTGGGGATCGAACCCACGACCTCCGGCTTAGCAGTCAGGGTCACTAACCACTAGACCAACAGGCCAGTCAGAAGTAAATTAAACAGATACATTTTTGCAGTTTATCAAATAGGATAATAAAGCGACGGTTATTATTATCTTAAATATAACTCGATGTTTCGACCAACATGCATAAACGTATTTTTCCAGGATGGCGTGCGCATTTTGCTACTACGGGCTAGTACTGATGACGACGGAGCTGTTCGAGACCGACCCGGGCGGGCTGGAAGAGGCGTGCGCGGCCGACTGTCGCCCGCTGCAGACTACTGACTATATGGACCTGCTGTGGACCACGCTCGCTGAGTTCCCTGGTATACTTTACTTACAAACACACAATTAATGGAAGAAAAGTACACCCAGACTCGAAACAAATAGATATTTGGTTCAAATCTAGGTGTACTTTGCTTGTTTAATTCATAGATACTTCATAGAATGAACTTGTATTTTAATTTATAACAAAATGTGTATAGAACAATTTTCATCTGTTAATTATCTACTCTGTATGAATCCATGACACTGAGCAAGAGTCTGTGATGGAAATTGCGGGCAATCAGTCACGGCTTTAACTAATTCATTGATTCCGAAGTTTCTGACGCATACTTTATGGACCACAAAAGCAATTAAAAAAAAACTATATATATAATGGCAACACCTTAACCACTATACCGTATTGATGCTCATCCCAATAGCGCCCAATGTTGTAATCCTTAACATAAAATAACTTCATGCCATTTAGTTTTAATTCCCAAAGATTAATGCAGAGGTGAAACGCGCCTTCATGTCGCGAGCCTTATTAGGTCCCGTGTAACAGGGACTGAGCCTATTTACATAGCTATAGAGCCTATAATGCTTTAACCGGACATATTTGCAGACTCCGTGCTGAAATTTTCATGACAGAGCGTACTGCCGCTATGTCCCCGAGGCAGTGTTTTATTAGTCATGCATTTAATTAATTGTAAAATGTTTTTTAATAATTGTATGAAACAATTTCGCTTGGATCAACTGCTATAGTTTAAGAAAATATAATAATTCGTAAAATAATTCTAGTAGTTTACAAGTCAATTAAATACTTAGAAACATTTCTTTCTTAGGTATATTTGCAACAATATTCATAATTGAAAAGTTTGGTCGCAAGAAAACAATGGCTTCCCAGTTCATCATATTCGCTATGTGCATCTGCGTTCTAATCTACAATGGAAAGTAAGTTATATTCTCTTTTACACTATACATAATTAAATTCTAATTTTCTTTTGTTGTAATTGTCATGTCAACAACAAATTTTATATAAATTTCCTACTTTTGCACTGTTAACTGATAAGATTGATTTCTAGACTTATTATTATAATAAAAAAACAAATGTTTTTCTTAGGCAAGCTGTGGTTGCCTATAATTGAAAGAGCTATATGTATGTCTCTTGTTGGTAATCCTTATAAAATAAATAAATTACATTAAATTCTCTTTAACACATTACATTATTATATATACATTACATGCAAATGCTCGAATGAATGCTATATTGTAATCTATACTGAATTTTAGACGTTCATGGTAACCAACATCCGTTTTTTGTTTCAAAATTACAGTAACAGTTAACCTACGTCATCACACTGCTGACACACCCCCCCCCCCCTCACCATGACTTCTAAAATCAAAATTAATAATTTTTATTGTTTTTATTATAGTCGTACGTTCCTGACGTGCGTGTTGTTTGTTGCACGAGGCATCATCGCCGGATTGTTCCAAGCCGCATACGTCTACACTCCAGAGGTGTGTTTTTCTGATTGATTGTAACACATTTAAAGCCTTGCATTATCATGATAACAACGTAGTGTTTTCTAATCAGTTAGAAAATTGTTTGAATTAAATTTTTTATTGTATTTACAACTCAAAATTTAAAAAACGATCCGGCACATCACTACTTCATACATTATCATTGGCCTTAAAATAGGTTTTTTAAAGTGTTTTAGCTTAGTAAAAATTATTTTGCTTGATATTACTATTCTTTATATAGCTCTTAATTGTATGTTTTTTGATTATAGGTGTACCCAACAGCGCTGAGAGCGACGGCGGTGGGCGCTTGTAGTGCTGTTGCGAGACTGGGAGCCATGATCACTCCGTATGTAGCACAGGTAAGTTTATATAATTTTATTAGCTTCTGAGAAAGAACGAACAGCTTTCAAATTTTGCATTTTCAGTGGAAGGGTGAAATTGGAAATATAGTATGACTGTTATTATTATCATCTACACTAATATTATAAAGAGAAAGGAATTGATTCTTTTTTTGTTTGTTTGTTTGCATTGAATAGGCTCCGAAACTACTTGACCGATATCTCCGGTGAACATAGGCTATATAACATCACGCTACAGCCAATAGGTGCTGACCAGTGGCCAAAAAGAACGACGGGAGCGAAGCCCCGCGCGACTTCTAGTCTATACTAATATTATTTATGAAGCTAAAGAATTTGTTTGTTTGTTTGTTTGAACCCTAGGATCTCAAGAACTACTGATCCGATTTGAAAAATTCTATTAATGTCAGATAGCTCATTTATCGAGGAAGGTTAAAGGCTATATAACATCACGCTACAGCCAATAGGAGCTGAGCAGTGGCCAAACAAAAGCGACGGGAGCGAAGCTCCGCGCGGCTTCTAGTTAACAAAAAACCCATTCCGTAACCAAGCTAAGCATTGGGCATTACTCAGAAGGTTATTAGCCTGCTTTATGGGACCGTCCCACTCCCAAACCCACCACTGCAACTCCTGTAAGCCAGGATGACGCTTGCGAACACTAAATTTTGACACTTGAAAGTCCTAGGGAATGCCTAACCACAGAGCAAAAACTAAATATTTTGCTCTACGTGCTTTGGAGCCGTTTACTTCTCTTATTTTGTTGCGGGTTCCAACAAAGGTAAGTGTCTTGGAACCCACAACGAAATAAATAAGAAGTAAACGGCTCCATAGCAAAGTGGGAGTCTAAAGTAATCTGTATAGGATAAACGAAAACAGCTTTAAAAACAATATTTTACATGAATTGTTTTTGGTGGTATAATTTTATTCTATACTAGCTGACCCAGCGAACTTCGTACCGCCATATTTTATTATTCGTATTTAACATTCCATTTTCAGATGTTTATATGGAGATTTTAAAACCAAGAATTTTTAATTTTAGACTCATTTTTTTTTAATATTTTCTTACATACACGCATTGCCTCGACAAAAGCAAATACAACAAAAAAAGATTTAACCAAATCGGTCGAGCCGTTCTCACGTGAATCCATCACATACTTTTCGGCTATCCATTTTTATTTACATAAGATAGTAAGTCCCATAATGCAATTTACTACGATACTATGTCATATTACTATAATTCCAGGTGCTGTTAAAGAATAACATAGTGATAGCAACGAGCGTGTATTCCCTGGTAGCTGTATTAGCAGCCGGGGCCTGTCTTGCTCTGCCTATTGAAACGAAAGGTCGGGAGATGAGAGACTCTGTCATGGCAACCGGCTAGAACAAATGACGTCATGACTTTATCGGTATCTAATATTAAACACGCTCATTAATAGGACTATACTGCATTTTTAGTTCAAACAATTTTGAATCTTATTAAAGTACTTTTAACAATCACATTTCGTTGATATCGTATTTATGACGTATATATTTTTGACAATGATAACAAAATACGAATGTTATGAGTATTGAAATAAAATTTAAAATTGTTTGTATAAAATGCAATATCTTGTGCTTTTAGTGAGAGTTTACCAAAATTGTTCAAAGCTATTTACTTATAGATACGTAGGTATTATGTAATAAATATGTATATATTTATACAGAAGAGTGGAATCTCAAATGAAAGCTGTTGTCGAAAACAGTCCCTAACTTGTACTAAAGAACACTGAAGAGGTTAATGTTAAAATAACTATGATATTCTCTAAAGTAAAGATACTTTCTAAAACAGGCAACTCAAATAAAGTGAGAAAACTGAATCTCGTTGTCTCTCTTTTTCAATTTGGTTGGCAATAAAGAGAAAACACTTTAATACTCTCCTCCTTGTGAAATCCACATATGGTTGGAGCTAACATGAAATAAACTCTTAATTTTTTTTTAACAATATTTTATATGTATAGTATCTAAATTTAAGCTAAACGCACATATTTATTTATATATGTACGTATCCGAGTGAAGTCACAAGGACTCAGTTTATACAAAATATAAGCGTGAAGTTCAATTTTATTGCAAACTTTCATAATGCTCGACATTATATCTGACACTGTAAAATAGTTATAAGTCGCAATTTCTTTATTTGTTATTTTTTTATCTTTTGTATGTTATTATCTAGTTCAAAGGCACGCTTAAAACCCTTGTACTAAGAACTTGACATCGTATTTCTCATATCTTATGACAAGCAGACATAGTATGTCTGATTGCCACCTTACGTCACGTGAAGGGTAATAATAATAATAAGGGTCAAAGTTACCCAGCGCTGTTTTTCCTCATATATCTCTTTTCTTTTAGAGCGTAAGTCTAAGCTGTTATATGAATCAAATAATTTATAACTATAAGACTGCTAAGTGGTCTGTCAAAATAATTATAAGCTTAACAATGCACTAGTATTACTTATTTACAAATGTAAGGTATACTTACTAAAAATACTCAATATTGACGAATATTTAGCGATTAATCCGTCCCTTATGTCTTCCATTAATGGCAGTATTCAAATTCAAGTATACAAAGTGTTATTACCGCTGATGCATAAAAATCCAAGATTTGAAGTAATTAAATTTGTATTTGATAGAAATATTTATCTGTCTGTAATGTAAGTGTATGAAAAAATCGACTTTTTGTATTATTCTTAGGTGTTGTCGTAATAGAACGCAACCACGCGACGCGTTCGTCGCGAACATCGTTAGTTCGCAAAAGTGGGTAAGTGGAAAGTGACATTACGAGTATTATTGGTATCGACGTCCACACTTATCGTCATCATTTCAACCCATAAACGTCCCAATTAAAATAAATTTCTATTAGTGATGTTTTATTTACACATTTGAAATGAAATTATTATCTAAAATAACTAGAGAAACGAGGTTTTCGTCATCGATGCTAAGCTCAGTGGCTGCTCCAGTCACACCCCCCTCCTCCCTTAATATTATTAGTGTTGGATCAGCAGTCTTCAAAACTATTCCAAATTTCATGTCGATAGCTAGATTCCGAGATATAGAAATGTATGATTGTAAGAGACGGACGGACAGAGTGGGACCATAATGGTTCCTCTTGTACCTTTTTGGTACGGAACCCTAAAAACAGCGTCTTGGATTTTTATGTTGGTAATACTAGTATTTATATATACCTAATTATCGAAGGTTGTGATAATAATACAGTACTTAAATATGGTGCTACATAGGTACTTACTTTTTAGTAGATCTGTTAGATTTATGCTTTTAATTGTTATTATATTCTTTTTTTTATAATGCATTTACAAACTGTTTTTTAATCTAATACTTATTATACGTACTGCTTTGTCTATTATAAAATTAATGTTATTGAAAGTATTATTGTTGGTAACAAATTACATAATATTAGATAATGTCCAGAATTTTGTAACGAATATGACAAAATTATATATCGCAGTCAGTTCTCTTCATATAGGAGACCTTTGCCCAGCTGTGGGACATAAATAGGCTGATATTATTAATGTTTATGACAATAACAATTTTACAACTTAAGGTTGCCCCACATGTAGACAGACGGAACTGCACTTTCCTATGCTTCTATCCTTTTCTATCTCTTAGAACGGTCATTTCCCAGAGTGAGAGCCGAACGCATAGTCGATTCCGCCGCGTGCGATCGCACTCCCGTTCGCACTAGTGATAGTCAGGGGTGATTTATATTAGACCGGGCCGTGTCTGTGCCGTTTACAACCGTTGTGTAGACGAGCGTCGTACGTTAGTAAACGGGCCCGGACGAAACACGGATCATGCACTGTGTAATATTTAAAACTACTTCATACAAATAGTAGTTTATGCAACTACTTTAAAAGAAGGGGTATTAAAACACGAGAGTCTCTTTATCGCGATAATAGGTTGAGTCGAGTGTTTTTTTATTTTTTAAACCAAACAAAAAGGAAACTACACATAATTTAAGAAATAAAAACAAAATTGAATTAACTACACCGCGCACTAACTACGGAAAACGAACTATTTTATTTGAGGGAGCACAGCTGTTTAACAAACTACCTAATGAGCTAAAAGACTGTGATAATATAAATATATTTAAAACCAAATTAAAATTGTATATCAAAACTTTATAAAAAATAATTACATAAATAAAATAACTGCATGTAGGTACAGCCATAATATAATAAATTTATAATGATTGTTGTGTATTTGTTGATATTTTACAAACGACAATAATTTATTTAATTGATGAATTTATGTTATGCTATTTACTGTTTTCATTATGTATCGAATCAATTTAATTTTACTTAGCCAAATTTTATTTATTTCCATATCAATTTAAAAGTTTAATTATTAGAACCATGGCATGTATTTTAGATAATTAATTATAACAAATTTAAGTTATTTATAAGCACCAGTGGCTTCATACTAACTGTAAATCAATTTTATATACCTTATTTTAAGTAAACTGTAAAGTTTTTATAAGGTATCCAATAAATTTCTTTAAACCGAATACCTTAGTTATATGCAGTTTAATACACTACTTTATCTTCACTCATAGGAAAAAGGTTACATGGAAGTAATTTATTTGTAGGTATGCGTGCGCCATTTTTTTCACAGTTCGAACTGCGCATGCGTGCAGCCAGCCTAAAACCATAGTTTAATGAATTAATAAAAAAAAAAGATAGCGGTACCTACTATAGTGAGTTTTATTTTTAATTTTATGTATATGCGTTTATAAAGTGCGTCTGTATAGAACCGTCTTTGAATTTGTAATTCGAATTTATCGATTTGAGTGTAGATAGTATTAACGTTTCCAATCCGTGCCCGTCCGGGCCACGCACACGTCACGGCACGGCCCACGGTCACGGGTTTAAAATAAATTTTCCCTTAGGGATAGAAACCTAGAAAAATGCGGTTCCGTGATATGGTCCAACCCTTACCCGTAATATGAATATTGTATGATACGAATATAGATGCTAAGTTTTTTTTGTAATGATTTCATGGTATTTGTAATTTTTTGTATTATGAATGGTTGATAATTTAAATAGACGTTCTTGCTACAACTAGTTTTATCGAATGTCGTATTGTATTATTCAGGTATCGACAATGTTATTTATTGATACGTGTGAATGGTACCTGCATAATAGGAACGCTATTACAAAAAGGAATGCCAAACATTCTTATTCAAATAAAACACACTCCCGATGTGCCTATTCCACCCAATAGGTATATTGGGTGGAATAGGCACATCGGGAGTGTTCCGTGAATGGTTGGAAATCTGGAAGTACTAAACATTTCTTACACAATGCTGTTCATTTAGCTATTGTTCTGGGACTAAGCACAATGAACACAGAACATATTTAGAAAATAACTTTTAGGTCAAGTACGCATTACGAATTTATTTGAAATCGTGAACAGCTTGGCAAATCGCTTCATAAGGTACAATATACACGGGTGTCCAGATAAATAATTGGGACATATATTTGAATATGACGTAGTGTAACGTTAGTACGTTCTATTTTTCATGTTTTTGTTTTATTTTTCAATAATTTGAATATTTTGCAACTGAAATACGTGTAAATGAAACCATTTAAAATTTATTTTTACACGTTTATTATGTAAATTAAGTCAAATTTAGGTGAAATTCTTGAACTTAAGGCAGTGTAGAGATAGATCAATATTTTAATAGTTTTCTAAGACCAGTACACGCACGCGCGTAGCCAGGTTTTAGTTTCGGGGAGAGGGGGTTTAGCCAGGTTTTAGTTTCGAGGTACTATCGGGGAGTATCGAGGGGGGGTTACCTACTCAGATTAGGCTACGTCCGCAGGTACATGTACCCCTTTAAAAATGTGTCCCATTTGTTTGGACTGTGGTTCACAGATTTGATATCGCAACTATTTTTTCCGTCGTCCGTAGTAGTCTAGAAAAAATAATAATATCAACATGGTTTATAAAATTACTTGCAATATTTTTACCCGAATTCGCTTCCGAGAGCGGGCCCCTTCTATCCAGCCCCTTTACTAATAATTAATTAATATAACACTTCTCGTCTGTACCTATAACGCCCTAATCCTTCAATACTTTAATGTTTTTAACTGACATGGCAATTTTCTTTGAAGATAATATACAAATTGCAGTTACCTTTCAACATTGTTGAAATGTTGTATAATTTTATAAATATGTTAATTCCATTGACACAGGTTAAATACCTATTAATAAAAACAAATATTGTGAACATATATCTGCATTTATTTACCGTAGATAGATAAACTATTTGATGGAAATGTATTATTCCTTTAGTTTTGTTACAATTGTAAATAGCCTGTATGAAATCATGGATTATATTAGGACAAGATTATGCTGTCAAGTGACAGATGTTGACAGAAATGAAGGGAAAGCCGTGGAGATCAGCTCCCTGATTCTGACTCGTCGGATTGCTCTCGGATAGTAAACCTTTTCGAATCTTAGTACGCCGTATTTTTACGGCTTAAGTTATTTAATGTTAGAAAATTAAAAACTGATTAATTTAAGATTTTTTCCTATAACCATTTACTTCTTTAACATTGTGTTTTTTAACTTTAATTACACTGACATTTCTGGCCGAAAATTTTCCGACAGCTCAGAATCAGGGGGCAAGTTGCTGGGCTAAAGTTTAGCTACAAAACATAGGCTCACGGCCTTAAGGCGTTAACATTGTTATCTCTGCCAAATTCGTGTCCAAAATAATCGCAGTTAAGTGTACCTATGGGGGCATTAAGCCCCCTGATTATGACTCGTCGAATTGCTCCCGGATTGTAAACTTTTTCGAAAACGACGTATTTTTACGGCTTAAGTTATTTAGGGCCGATTTTTCCATCGCCAGATAACTTTATCCGAGGAATTAATCTAAATTTTTGACAGTTTTTCTATACAAAATCAGTCAAACGTCAATTTTATTCTCCAGATATGGACTATGGAAAAATATAGAAAATTAAAAACTGATTAATATAAGATTTTTTCCGACAACAATCTATTTCTTTGACATTGTTTTTTAACTTTAATTAAAATTCTAAACTGACATTTCCGGCCGAAAATATTCCGACAGCTCGGAATCAGGGGGCAGAACAGGATTTGACACGTCACGCATTGCGTCAAATCTAACTTATTAAGTCGATGTGTAAATATATGAGAGCGTTCTTGTAGAACTACATCACGCTGTGCCTCTCATTAACTCTTTGAACGCCTTATTGGACACAATTGGCCAACAACCAATTAATCTTTTGTTTTATCAGCACGTACGAATAATTGCCTTTCTCCTTTCCACACCTCATATTTGTGATTATTTTCATGCATTTGCAAATCTATGTTGTATGCGATTTCATATTGGACATTAAAAATAATAATGTTATGTTAAGTTCATATTATTATAGATTTTACAGTGATTCAATCACGGCTATAACACCAAATATATTTATGCTTATTTATTCTAATGTTGTTTACACCGTTAATAAATATAACATACTTTGCACAGATAGATCTTTTATTTTTTCTGAAAAGAATTACTTTACCGCTACCATTATTTTTATACAGTATTGGTCTCGAAAAGGTAAGGCTATCTTGACATTTGAATATGAAAAGTGGGTTATAAATAAAAAAATCAAATGAAATTAATACGAATTTAATTAATTTACTCTATTCAAATTAATACTCACACTCTTATTTATTATTAATGTTACTCATACTGAAGTACATACTCGTCTGAAGCAAATAAAAAATTTGGAATCACAGTATCATCACACAACTCAAAATAATTTACTATGGTTACATTAACAGTGGCATAACGCTAACATAATAATTACAATTATAAACTAAACATGAATACTAACAATCAGTCAAAAAATGGCATAGTATCTAGATTGTTATAGCATAAACAGTATTACTAGGTATTTTGGTATATTTGCAATATTTTCCACATAAAGGTTTGAACTTTCTTTTATACTATCATCACGTTATATAGTAAGCAAATAAGATAGTAAAAAAATTTAAAGAAAGTGAAAGAACCCGTGGACAATACGCAATTGTCAGATAATAAAATTGTTAACTTAATTTTAATCATTTATCGTAATTGCTCTCTCCTTTAACTGTAAGGTACCATTCCGACCTCGGCAACACGCAGCAGTGCCGTTGCAACATGCCATAACGTGCCCGTCAGCGCAACACTTCGAGCCGCGCAGAACTACCGTCTAGCTCGAAATCACTGCGGCGAGCAGTAGTGCTACGCAGGTCGGAATGGTACCTTTAGACGTTACACAGCAATAGGCAAACGTTTATGACGCACAAAATTCAAAATTTCAACCACTCTTAAAATTTTAAATTCTTATCAGCACTTATTAGGTATACTATTAGGTACCCCAGAGAATTTAGTACATCTACACCACTTAATTAAAATACTTTAAACATAATAATTACAATGGTGGATCATAATTCACTATAATAATTATTAACTACAATCATTATTTTGGCGGAAACCGATAACTTAACTTTACCGTTAAAATACACACATAATCTCTACAGAAGTTCATAGCCAATTGAGAAATTGTTTAAATATTCCCTTACAAGTTTGCAATTCATTGTTTTAATTTTGTAAGGGAAATAAATACAAAATTAATGATATGGAATAGATTTTACCAATTCACATTTTAGTCTCTTAATTAACTAAGAAAAACTTACTGAAAAATACAGAAAGCAAAGGTTTGTGGTTGTTCATAAACACTGTTAAACAAAGAAACATGCTGCCATAACGTATATGGTATAATTACCTATATCATTTATGCATTTACCCAATATACACATACAATTAAATACATTTATATACTCAGTACGTGACATTTTTCAGTACAGCAATCTCAGCATGATAAACATATTTATAAAAATAATCTATAATTATATTTATAATGCTGATAATACCTAAATTGAGATCAACATTCCTAAGTCATTTTATAGGCTTGCAATTGTTATATTTTCTTACGAAAGTAGTGATTTATTTCTCACTAAACAATTGTGTCTATTTAATAACCTACACATTCAAATATTTGACTATCTTATGCCTATAATGGACATTAAAAAGACCAAGAATATGACAATTATTTCTCTTTCAAAAATAGAATCAATCAATAGGTATCTGAAATTGAAGAATATTAATTATAATAAATAATAATACCAATTAGAGGTATTATTATTTGTTTGCCTTATGCAGGTACTAATAATAAGATAACCCACTTGGAAATAGACATTTTTTATTACAACATTACACAAAGATGGATATGATGTTACATGGAATAGAAGACAATGTAAATAAAGTCACTAATGAAATCCTCTCCTTTCATTACCAAAATGTAAATTCTAATACTTATATAACAAAACATAACAAATTGAAAACAAAGTATGTAAAGTAAGATTCTATAAGATTATTTATTATGATACGGTGGGAAATCACTATAATAATTATAATACTATATAATCTACATATCTCATCATTTAATATTAGAAACTGGAAAATATTTACAACATTAAAATACCTATTTACCCAGGTATTCACCGGTTTCAAATATACATTATAAGTATTTTACAGAAGAATAATGCTCATTTATTATTTGTTAGTTTGACAAAATAAAATTTAATTACTTTACTTTCTTATTTATTGCCCTATAAAAGAAAATTAAATCATATCATTAATTGTGATAATAAAAACATAAATTTGCACAATATTTCCTTACTCACTATTAAGTAGAGTGTGAGTTTCTATACTTAAAGCTGCCTCATTGTGATGAGAATGTACAAAATGTTAAAAGAATAGGGATTATAGAGCAATCAATTACATCATTTATTACACTATTGTGAGTAACAAGTCATAACAGTGATCCTTTTGATCAAACATTTTGTACTACGCTCCAGTCTGTAGTTAATTTAATCATCATCTAATTCTATTACAATTGG
Organism: Laspeyria flexula; assembly: GCA_905147015.1. Taxonomy (NCBI): domain Eukaryota; kingdom Metazoa; phylum Arthropoda; class Insecta; order Lepidoptera; family Erebidae; genus Laspeyria; species Laspeyria flexula. Next base: position 8,778,945 of record LR989956.1, on the reverse strand, counting down.
CTCTACATTTTCTGTAGCTCTAGTGTATTCCTCTCTCAACTGTGCCAGCAGGGCACACTTTGGTATTTTCAGCTCTTCTGCTTCATCTATCAACACCTTCAACTTTTGTAGCTTACCAATGTCAGGTGCAGTAGGGAGTAATATATTCTTAGTTTCAGTCATCCATTTATCAAAACTATTTACTCTAAAATCTATAGTTTGCAACATAATATGTAATTCATCCATATCATAACGATAATTTAATGTCTTATTGTCTAAAGGGCATTGACAGAAGTCATCTGAATGCTGTAGACAAACCATGTGCTTACAGTTGCTACATGATACTGAAGACAAGAAACATGTTGTTTTGCATACCTCACAAAGACGCTCATCATCACCAAGTAACTCAAATGCAGTCCTGCGAACATTTTTTAAACCTTTCTTAGCTATCATAGCTCTCAAAGAACCCTCATCCTCAGTTGCTTTCACTAACTCTTTTTGTGTTTCCAGAGCAGTCTCCAGATCCAAGCGGTCTCCCTCCAAAGCCATCTTACATATCAATTCATCATGAGAAAATACACAAAATCTTTTCAGGTTTTTATAATGTATTATACATTCACGTCCAATTTTGAGCCAATCAGGTGGGGCAAAGTTTACAGCTTCAGCAAAATTATATCCCTGGTTAAATCCTGCGTGATATGCTCTAGGGAAAGTAACAACAAACTCTCCAGCATTTTGATCAGTTCTATATATTGGAACTCCTGCAGCCATTAAGATATTTGGGTTCATTATTGTTACCAATTGGTGTAACAAGTCAGGCTGTGATTTAAAAAGGTCTGGTGCTGCTGCTTTCATTGCATTTTCTAGTAGCTCAGCACCACTGCCTGGTACTCCATACCAAGTTTTAGCCTCACCCCAGTGTAAATAATTAATAGAGTAACTCCAATGGTCTTCATTATGCCAGCAAAATGCTGAAAAGCACATACCAACATACATCCAAGGTACTGTCATGCCAGATATATCAGCATTTATGAATTTAAGAACTGAGCCATCTAAAACCGGTAGATTATTGAGATTCCATCCAGAATCCACATATTCTTGGTCACCAGGATATAGATTTAGTGAGGACTTGGTGGGGAAGCCAGAACCATGATCCATGGAATGAAGATCAGCACCATATTCAACTGTTACATCTTCTTCTACAGATGAAATAATTCTCCAGAATTCTTTTTCAGCCACTGTTGTCGGCACTAAGTGCCCAGACATACCAAAATAATCAGATTTGAATTTATCTGCCATTTCTCCAAATTGCTGTAATGTGTACTCCCTTTCAGCCTGAGCAAACCCGAATGCTTCAGCAGGTTTATGTACTTCTTCAGCAATACAACATGGACAACGCCAATCTCCATCTGGTACTGAATTGAGTGGAGGCTTCAGACAAAATGTATGATATGTATCTGAACAACCATTGCATATTAATAGCAAGTCATCCCTGTGATCTTTTTGACATATAGCACATTGATAAATGGCTAATGGGTCAAGATCATAGCGGGGTCTCTTTCTAGACTTAGTAATATCAAATTCCTCATCATTGAGACCAGGCATTTTTGGTCCTGGCCCATAGCAAGCCAACCTTCGTAATTCTCTGCTACGTTTCATTTCCTCATTCTCAGGTTTATTTTTGACATTATCAACATCAGGTTTAATATCTGACCCTGTCTTTGTTTTCTTAATACTTGTGTGGGGCTTTTCATCTTTTGTATCCAAGTCATGCTTGTTTTTAGATGTGTTTGTTATTGATTCTATTGGTATTTCAGTAATTAAAAATTTTCCACTTTCTTCATCTTTTGTTTCAATTTTTTGTTCGGTTTTCTTTACAGTTTTAAGAATGTCTGCTTTACTTTTTTCAAAAATTTCATAAGGTTGCAGTATTTTTTCATAATTACTCCTAAGGAAATTCATAGTATTGGTACTCTGGCTATAACCCATGGCATTAGCAATTTTTCGCCATTTTTTTGGGTTATTACAATTCTCGAAGCCACCCTCCTCATCAACCCAAAATTTGAGACAGTATAAATCCAACGTCTTGTTTTCGATCATGGGTATTTTCAACGGCGATCCCTGCAGATCCCAAAACTTTAATATTTTCTCAAGAAATAATAGTTTCAAACGCGTTATGGCTTCCAACTCGTTAACTTTTTGTATTCTAGGGACAAATTTTAACTTGTCCACGTCTAATGAAAAGGGTGGTTGCCACCGCGACGGAGGCTTTATTTTGCATATTCCAGTTTTTTCGGCAACTGGACGAATTTTTGCTATATATCCAAGAGGATCCAAGAATTCTTCGGGTGTAGGCTCAAACACAGGTGCTTCAGGAGGTGAAGTGAAAGTGAATTCTGCACTTTTATGCATCGCATTTTTCTGAATATTCTTGCAATCCATTTCGATTAATGAAATCAATCCTCACTTTAACAGCTAAATATTTTATTTATCTTTACTCCATATATAAGTACGTGAAACATTTCACTCACGGTGTAAGTCTACGTGACTTCTCGCCATGTGTAAATGGCTCCTAAATATTGAGATAGAATAAAATACACTGCCTGACACTGCCATAACTATTTATTCCGCATTATGTCGAAACATAAAATAACATTCGCAAATCAATATTAACACTATCTTGAACACCAAACATAAATAATGTATAATGAAGTGCAAAATTATTATTGATTAAACGATTTTCGTTTACAAGAACGGTGCCTCAGACTAGTAATAGTATAGTAATATCACACACACAACCAGCCAGTAACTTGATAACTCATTCGACCGAGTTGACATGACAGTTGACAGTAGAGCGAGCGAGTTCACTAGTCTTCCACTCCTACACGTTCTCACGAAGCTTCGTTCAAACGCAGAAACGCTACTTGCTCGTCAAAAATATTAGGTACGCACACATTGACAAATACACAAACAATCTTTTATCGACGCAAGTCTTCGCCGACACATTTCCGCTACCCTATTGGTCGGACAGCGCTTCTCTCTTCTACTGTACCAGCGTGCCATGGTAATGGTGTGGGTGGGAACTAGGGAAATTATTTTGTGAATTGTGCAGGTCATTATTTTGAGTTGAATATCTTAAGTTGGTACTCATATCTATTGAAATTTTAAACAAAGAAAGAAAAAGTGCGTAGGTAAGGTACGTTTCTTTGATTTTTGTTGAGCCTTGTTAGTAGTAAATGAAAGTATTATTTTTACTGTTTTTGAATCTGAACTAGGTATACAATTATGAGTGTGATATGTTTTTTGTATGTGAGCTTTATGTAGTTCCCTACAACACAAATCTATGAATGTTTATTATCATGTAGTTAATTAAAATACCAAGCTAGGTAGGTATACGTTATTTAATCTCAAACTAAAAAAACCGGTTATGAGCAGGAATGTCGGAACATGCTCAATGTATGTTTGTAGGGTTCCACAGCAAAAGAGAGCATCTTCATGGCACTTATTATGTAATTTTGTTGAGCAACGCAGTGTTTCGATAATGACACGGTATACATACCTACCTAGTTATTTGTTCTTTTTTCCTATTTTTAGGTTTTACGGTTTAGATTAAATAGGGGGAGGGGGACACAATTCAATTAAGCTAGCTCACGATTATTTCTGATAATATTAAATTACTTAATCTAAAATCTTGCTAAGAAACCATAAAGTGTCTTTATGATCTGTCGAATTATGGGCCACACGTCTGTAGATGTTAACAAAAACAGCTTACATGTACCTATGGCAAAAAAAAAAATTATTTTAACTTCCTACTAAAATAAGTAGCGTCTCACACAAGACAACTTTTCTCCAAATTTCATCAAATTTACATGGAGTCGCCTTAAAATGCCTGTGATATAATTATGTACGGACGGACAAACATGCATGATGAAACCATTTTTTACCATTTTGACTGGTCATTATGATTAAGGTGGTTGTTCAGATGTCTGTTTTTAAAGAAAGTGGGCTACCTATTTGCATTGAAAAAATTGTTAGGTACTAAAATAACAGTAGCATAGATTAGAATATACCTGTTAAACAGTTGCATGTATTTACTTTGGCCAAGGTTTATGGGTGTTCGGTAGAACTTCAAAAGTACCCAGGTAGTCACCAACTCACCACCAATGAAAACTACCTACTTTCTAACCCAACTTCTTGGGTGCATAATACAATGTAGGCAGGTAATATTAATTTTAAAAATTGTTTTTTAATGATATTGGATTCTAAAGGGGCCTAATACTACCACAGAGGAGATACCATGGAAATGCAGTGAATCGACCCAGCTCGTGTGCAACGCTGGCCGCACATGGACGGTAGTTGATCCGATTCTCGGATTCGGTTGCTCGATCGGATGAGCCCCGGATGAGTCCTACGAACGGATTATCTACGCTCCTCAGACTGGGGACTTCTGAAGTTTTCACTGAATTGCATGGAATGAGAGAATGATTCATGGTGACGAATTTCTGCTGTCGATTCAGGCACGATTATAGTATTTTTCATGTTTATTATATTTGAATAAATAAACATGAATAATTCGCGACAGCATAATAAAATCTCGATGTTGCACATTAACAAAAAAACATAAATAAAATATGGCTGCAGCATAATAGTAAAATTTATAACCTTAGTGATTCCCCTTACAACCAGAATTGGAGAGCATTACGCATTACTCACTAGCAGCACATCGCTATTGAAGTAGTATAGTGTTGATGGGTGGCTCAATTTGAGTGAAGAGTGACGTAAAAACGCAGTGCCTGCCTACAAAAAGTGAGTCCCTAGCTAAGCTATATCAGCTAGGTTGAGCGACAGCTGAGTTTGTGCGGCGCTGTTATGTATTATATCAACATAATAGGTCAGGAAAAAAGTTTGTAATGAAATCTCTAACTTTGCATGTCATTGTACTTTTGCTTTCTGGTTGATTTTGATATCACGAAAAGGTTACATTAGAATAAAGAAAACCGTATCCCACCATTTTTCAATTGTTTTTCTGTTTGATAGATTTTTTAATACATTTTCAAAATTTAATACAAAAAAGGTAAAATGCGACATAAGTGGCAAAAAAAGTGTGACGTTTATGGACCCAATACAGTAGTGTAAGCGAGAATAGCACTATTATATTATAAATGGGTTCATTCAAGTGTTTTGAATCCGGAAATTTTGATGTCAAAGACGCAACTAGTCTTGGTCGTCTTGTAACGGTTAATTAATTAATACGTTTGTTAGAGAGATTCAATCCATAAGATTAGCCATAACAATCGATGCCATAAAAGTACAGATTTTTAGGGTTACGTACCAAAAAGGTACAAAAGGATCGTGATGATGACGTGGTGATGTTGACGATTATAATAATTGTGTTGCTTGTTATTGTTTCAATGATTTTGTGCCTGAAGTGGCAGACGAGCAAGCAGCCCAACTTAGCCCCCTAATTCTAAGCCCTCCGAAAGTTATACGTACGTACGAAAGTTATCGGAAACTGACAGCTTGACGATAGGATCTGGATCCGACGGAAGCAAAATGCTATTCATAGATCTGAATGGATACTCCTCGGACAGGTTTTAGAATCAAGAACTAGGTGCACTTACGGCTATCGATATACAATGGTAGAAAATATAAAAATTGTGGTAGAAAATATGTGAATATCACTATCTACTCAAATATTTATAATAGGTAAAATAGTCAATCAATAAGAAAGCTTTATTAATCTCTATAGTAAATTTAGTTTCAATTTAAATTTAAAATTGACTCACAATGTACTAGGAAAATAATCTGCTTTTGTCAACGAATTGATATCAAAGTTAAGTGCATTACAAAGAAAGAAAGCAAATATCTTTATTTTGTTTGTTTGCACACAACAACATAAAATGAAGTACATAAACAAAACAAAAAATATGTTTTAAACCATGACACTAATAATAAAATTAGTACCAATAATTATGTTAAGCATTACTCTACTTTATCATGTATGAGTATGACATATGTAATATTAAAAACGAAATGGTAACTATTATATTATCGGAGCAACCAAAATAGACATAGGATTGGTTGACATTGCGTCAATCATTCATGTAAATTATTTTGTTTATCTATAATATAAAAATGAATCGCTAAATGTGTGGGTAAGCGTATAACTCAACAACGCCTGGACCAATTTGGCCAATTCTTTTTTTTTAATGTTCGTTGAAGTTTAAGGATGGTTTTTAGGTAGGTAGGTAGGGTAGGTAGGTAGGTAGGTAGGTAGGGTGGGTAGGTAGTGTAGGTAGGTAGAGTAGATAGGTAGGGTAGATAGGTAGGGTAGGTAGGTAGGTACGTAGGGTAGGTAGGCATACTTTCATAAAATCATAAATTTCATTAAGTAGGTAGTACGAAGTTCGCAGGGACAGCTAATAATATAATATATACAGGGTGTATACGACGATACGACATTAAATGAAAAGGCAGCCAGTGTTAACCCTTATAAACATATTCTAATAAAAATTATTAAAAAAAAAAGAAAAAAATTTAAAAAAAAAAAAAAGAAATCTACACATTATTTAGTCGAAAAATTTAAGAATATAAAACTACACATTATTTTTCTATCATGACGTTTTCGACATGACGACGACAAAAGTGCGGAACAGAGTAAGAGATAAGATAATATGAAAGAGTCAGAGATAGTTAAATGAATTGAATGACATAATGACAACATACGATTAACGTAAATACCTACAGGTTGTTTAAAACTGTGAACAACTGTGACATAAAGAAAGTACATTTGCGTCTAAACTATTGCAAATTTCTGTTTAATTTTTTGGGTATAGCCTTCTAACATCACATGCTACACGTGGTTTCATTTAATGTCGTACCGTCGTATACACCCTGTATATAATATAATGTTAATTATATATAGCAGGTATTAATATATTATACTACAAGGAAATCCCAATGTATTTACATAATAAGAAACTGAATAATCAGAACTGCATGCTTATTAAATATAACGTATAGCGCACGATATGACGGGTTGTCATTTTGTGCTATACCTAAATAACTAAAATAAACTGCGTTACATTGTATAAGAGCCTTTAGTCTAACATAGTTGATACCGTTATACGATATCGATTGTATCGATAAGGGCTTTCCCTGAAAGTTGTTGAATGGTTTTTGCACTGCTATACTCACTAGCTAATAGTTTCAGCCAATGAGTAACATACGGTAAGTGTCAGCATTTACTGACATTGGTATTTTTTAGCGTATTGAATAATATGCTACAAAATTTTGTTCACCATCCGTAGCGCGCTATTAACACAGATTGCTACTACAAAAAACATTACCCTCCTTTTTGGCAGTCGGGTAAACATAGCTAGCTTGGAGTAGTTTGGACATTAAAGTACGAAACCAAAATTATTATGCTGCCACCCGCCACTGACCGCTGGCTGTCACTGTTATGTCATTACTCATTTGTCATTAGTGTCATTTATTATTCTAACCTTAATTTACTATTTTACGACAAGCGCTGTATAATAATATTTTTTTTTGTAGTAATAAAAATAATATGAAGATTTAGATCTAATAACATAATTATTGGACAAAATGTTTAATAGAATTCGCGGAGCTGCATTGTCAGCAAACTTCCAATTGCAACAGATAAGATTAGGTCATAGAATAAGAGGAAAGGCTCCCATTTACTGCCGTACTATAAAAGAACGTTTGGATGAACTTAATTACAAAGATGAAATATATACCACGCGAATTGATATCGGTTTACCGAACACCAAGTAAGTGACAAAATTTTCTCAAGGTATTTCATACTAACACGTAGTATAAAACCAACCAATTTTTTCAATTTTGCCTGAAAAATGGCTTGTCCAAATACTTTGTTGCCCACTAACCCATTTTCTCAGAAGGCTCTGCAGCACTGTAATATAATGTATTTTTCGGCATCATTGTGACTGCGATGAAGTCGTCGACAGCCTTGGATACCATGAATGAATTTTTTTCAAAATAATTTTTAAATAAGCCAGCTAAAAACTGTGAAGTCACATTCTTCTAATAAATCAAAAATTCGTGTCACGGTGGTCATACTCCTCCAAAATGGCTCAACTGATTATAATGTTCTTTTTTGTACATTTGGTAGGTAACAGTATAGTTTGTCAAGTATTTTGCATCTTTATGAAATTAAATTTGACAGAATGATGTTTGCCGGGTCAACCAGTAATTTATATAATTATAATTTGGTGGCACAGTATTAACATCCACTGTGCAAGAGGTTCTATATGATTAGAAATTCTTGATAATAGCCTGAAGTGTAGATGGAAGCCTTGGAAAGCCCTAAAGCATTTAGTGAGGTAGTTATCCATCATCATTTGTTGTGTCTTCATGTGTGGAATTGTGGATGCTTTTATTGGGACCAGCTGCTATAACTGAAATTAGGCTGAATATCCAGTTTCTGCCATCTTCAAACTTTGTTAAACAATTCGACCTTTGCAACTTACATCACTATCTTCAATACAAATCACAAAATATTTTTATTTTCAGAAAATCCGTAAATCGAATTTCCAAATTGGAGCATTTAAAGAGAATAAAAGGGGATAAAAAATTAGAAGAATTAGCCCGTAACTATAAGTTAGAAATTGACTTGAATGAAGCAAAAAAAGAGTGGCTTCAAACTCAAGGACCAAAACATAAAAAGCAAATCGCTGATCATTATGCTATTTTTGAGCATTTGTATGGAGAGGGTTACTTTCTCCCGTATTTGAATTTGGAAGTGTTGTATAACTTAAATGATGGTTCTTACCTGCCAGTATATACTGGTAATGTAATAAAGCCGGCTGAAGCTCTTGAATACCCTGTAGTCAACTATGAGTCAGATGCTGAGAGCTTATGGACCTTAGCTCTTACCAGTTTAGATGGCCATATGACAGATAATAACAAAGAGTATGTGCATTGGTTGGTTGCCAATATTCCAGGCAATTATGTGGAGAAAGGTGACACCATTGTGGAGTATTTACAGCCTTTCCCACTTAAAGGAACTGGGTACCATAGATATGTGTTTGTACTTTATAAACAAAATGGACCTGTGTCTTATGATGTTACTAAAGGTAAGGCTTTTCTAATATTCTTAGTAGTGAGCTAGCTGGCCATCTGATGGTAAATGATAAGCACCACCCATTATACCAATTTAAAACATTTATTAATATTATTTCAATTTCACTCATTATGTTAGCCCAATTATCTTGAATATATTATGATATAACCAAGAATAAATGTAACAACTGTATGCACCCCATAAATAATTCCCAAAAAAAAAAACCAAATTTGAGTAATTCAAATCATTAGTCTTAAAAAGGAGCTATAATTTTAACAAAACTTAGCTTCTTTTCACATGATTAAAATTTTTAGACTTCAAGCTTCGCGAGCCAAAAGCTATTAATAGAACTAGTCCTGAGGGCTTAAGAGCTTTCTAGCCTAATGGAGCCTTTTCAATCACTAATATATACAATTTTGTTTTGATTTGCAATTTCAGTGACAAAGACTTCTCCCTTAGAAGAACGCACATTTGAAACCAGGGAATGGTACAAGAAAAACCAAAATAACATTACCCCTGCTGGACTTGCATTCTACCAAACCCTTTGGGATACTACTGTTAGAGATTTCTTCCATGAAATATTGCAAAAGAAGGAACCAGGTAATTATTATTTATTCAGCTTTTTTATTACTACGTGGGTTGAAGCTAGCTGGTAATTTCTATAGAAGATAATTAAATTGTACTACTATTTGTTGTATTAAAAAACTATAACTTTCGTTTCAGTTTACGAATATGACTTTCCGAAACCATACATACGCCCACAAGAGTGGTTCCCGCGCAGAAAACCTTTTAATCTCTACATGGACAAGTACCGTGATCCGAAGCAGATTAATAAGGAGTATTTGTTGCGTAAACTGAAGACAGAACATCCATTCGAGATGCCCCCACCACCCCTCAAGTTTCCCAATGCTCAACCTTTGCCACAGAATATGCCATCTTGGTTGAAATTACATGAAAAGAAAATAAGACTTGGTTGGGGAAGAGTTAATGATGTTTAGTTATTAATACATTTAGTAATTTAGTAGAATAAAAGTGTTTTATTAATGTTATTGGCATTCACAATATAAGTATGCGAAACCTACGCCCCATTGATTTTAGATTTAGAATATAAAATTGAAAATGACTAGAAAGTATAAATATCTCGTACATAGCACACGCCTTTTTCAGGGGCAGTAGGCAGAGGTTTTTCACACCCACATTTCGCCAGCTATGTTTGGCAAGCCTATTGTCATCAACTGGTAACATTTGTTTATCAAACTCTGGGAAAATCTTAATACTGGAATTTTATGATAGTAAAACCCAATACCATTTTCACCCGACCCGGTACCTCTTGGACAGCAATTGTATACACTTTCGCGCCACCGCGGCACCGAGGCAGTTCAATCGAGCAATATCTCGTAAATGGTACGAAAAATAAAAAAAAATGAGAGGTAGGTATATAAAATAGTTTGGCTATGCAAGCCTACCCTGTACGGCGATGACGGCAATAGCCGACTAAAGTCAGGTTCATATAAAAATAAAATCATTAGTATTAAATAACAAACTTTCTGACTGGCCTGGTGGTAGTTGGAGCCAACAAGGCAAGCATCCAAGCAACGAGTCATCATCAAGAGATCCACCCACTGTCCATTCTTTTGAGTTCTAAGGGAGATCTTCACCTTTTTTAGTTGAAGAGTTTATCAGTAAAATAAAACCGATTGTGTTCATTACGCACTTTTATTGAACATTAAAAATACAAAATTAAACTTCCTAAATAAAACAAATTAAGTGTAGTGCGCTAATTTTGGCTTTTGTCTGTACTTTATGTATATTTACTAATGCTAAATATATTTATACAGTCAATATTACGTTTTCTATTATGAATATTAATTTTGAGGGTGAAATTGAGCACAATCATCTATTTTATTCTTTGCAAATATTCAAGTCGTAATAATTATGTAATTATATTATAATTAGAAAATAAAATAAAGGGGTCTACACATCACCAGTATTAATTACCATTACAAAATAACATATACTTACATGTGCCGTTTGCAAATATTTTTTAAACAATCAAAAGTATACGAAACTAAATTTGGTGACCATTATTAATTTACAAAATGTAGTTAATCTATTTTTGATCCTACGATAAATGCAGTAAAAGTAAACTTAATTAAACGCTGAACACAGGTCGTAAGCATTAGACACCAATACTCAAACATTCATGTGTATAATTTGTTACATATTTATTATTTGGCTTAATTTTTCGCCAGTCTAGGTGGGATAAGTTCTTTAACTCGGTGCCCGACCGTTTTGCGAAATAATAGACTTTGGTGGGAAAGAGGTAAACCAGATGTTAGGGTTTGTACACAAAATTGCGATGTGTTTTCGTGCGGCAATTAATTAGCAAGTTCTTGCGAAGTGTTGGCGAGTTCGTAGATTTTCATATACGATGTCACATCCCAGTTTTGTGTACAAGCCTTTAGGGAGGATACCTTCCCAAAACATCAAGGTACCTTTTTCCCGCCAAAGTCTATCACTTCACAACAGTCGCGAATGAACTATTGCAAACAAAGTAACGTACACAGAACTAGACAGTGGGAATAATGTTTAGTAGACTAAACTCATTCATAAATTGTACTGAATTATACACAAACGCAAATGAGTTTCTCATGTAGATTATATACCCAATCCGTATAGTATACGTGTTACACAATATTTATGTTTAGAATATTGCAACAATGATTACAAATATTGCATGATGTGGTGTAACTTAGTCGAGGCCAACGTCATCGTCTGCTTGGGGCTTTGTTCCTGAGCCAGGTCCACCGGCTCCACCGAAGCCTGTAACAATGTTTATACAGTTATGTTTTATACTTATACGCGGGCCGAAATCAATGTAGAGTACACAATAACAATATAATTTGACTATCTTTTTATATCTGTTATTGTAATCCAATTAAATTAATAACAACTTTTAGCCGTATCTTGGCCTTGAAATGTTTATGTTCTTTGATATCTACATATTAAAATATATTTTAAATTCAATCCAAAAATCCAACTCGACACTGATTTGTTAACAAACATTCTACAATCATTTATCCTAAAATAGTATATAAAATTGAGCCAATACCTGGAAATCCACCAGCACCTCCCTTTCCGAGTTTGCTCTGCAGTTTTTCAATAACAGCTGCGATTTTTGGATTGTTCTGATATTTTACGAAATTAGCCGGGTTTGAAGATACGTCTTGGAATGCTGCAGCCACTTCTGGATCCTACAAAGGAAAATCAAAATAAAATTTAATGAGGAAGTACATAATAAACAATATTTAAACAAAGTGTTGGTATGGCAGATAGAGTTTGTAAGGTTCGGAATAAAATAGCACTTGGCTATAAAAAAAATCATTGAAATTTTGCATGATAGTATCCATTTAGTTCAATAATTGTTATTCATTAAAAGTATTACATATATTGTGACTCTTTTACACAATGTCGTGTATAGAAAGAAAATGATTGGAACTGCGAGAACATTTTAGCTTTTTTTTAAAGTACACCTTCACTCACCTGGAAAGCGGACATGATGTCTTGGTCGAAAAGTAAATGACTGAAGTCCTCCGGGTTGATTCCGGCGCCAGGGAAACCGCCAGCACCCGCTCCGGGAAACCCTCCGGCTCCCGCCCCGGGGAAGCCGGCTCCGGCACCGGGGAAACCAGCCCCAGCGCCGGGGAAGCCAGCGGTGCGCGCGCCGGCCGCCGCTTCAGCCTGCGCGCGAGCCGCCCGCGCGCGCGCCTCCTGCGCCTTGCGCGCACGACGCACCTTGTCGCGGTGCTGACAACACACACGTCATTGTCATATAATCAACTCAAGTACAAGTCTTCGTGACAACTATCCGCGTAGCCTAGATGGAAGTTCACTGGACACGGAATGCCAGTGCCGCAAATCAAGTTGCTCAAGGGGGTTCAAATTAGTCCATTATTTTAAAAATTAGAGTAAGAGTTTATTCCGGACTGACATTACATAAAGATTGTGCACCTACCTGCCTATACAAGAAGATTTATTCTAACTTACTAGTTTTAGCTTACAATAAAAAAAAATGAAAAAATGCATATTTGTATGGAATCCTCAGTGCGTGAGTCTGACGCGCACTTGACCGGTTTTTTATTATTCCTTGAATATTGAAGTCCTAAGGTTCTTATGGGGAGAACTGGTCACGGGAATCGAATTCCACGCGGGTGGAGACTCAGACCACAGCTAGTAATATAAAAAAAAAAACAATATAATAACATACCTCCCGTTCTTCCTTCTTGCGTTGAACACTAAGTTTATGTTGACGGAGTTTTTCAGCATTGGGCTTAACCTCATTCAGCCATTCATTTGACTGGTCGTCGTAATCAATCTTTAGAGATTCGCACAAATCATGAGATGCCTCTTCAAACTTGCCCAATAACCTATTTAAAACAAAAAAAATTACAAACATAGCTGAAGATATTGCTTGCAGCTATGTTTAGCAACGAATTTATTTAAAGAATTATACTATCAGTTGGTGATGTCATTCTAGTGTTTAACTACATTCCGATAATTAACTCTATTGTGTGTAAATGTAACATCAAAAAAGTGTTATTATTATGTATGTTACTAGTATTTCTACAGAACGAGACTCATTTAAATAAAATTTAACATACGATAATTTCGTTCGCTAAAAACAAATTAGCACATTTATGGTAATATTATTCTGTTTTATTTTATAGCGTTATATATTTATTAATTACAACAATATAAACTATATTAAATTTATTATTATTGAAATTATTATGATTGTCGTGGATATATTAACAGTAGTCTAGTCTTCTGTCTTCTGAGTGTGTGAGTGGCAGGTATTCCCTCTGTTGAGGCAATTTACTAATAGTATTGCTGTTCACCAATAGATTTTATTATTATAAAATTTATACTATAAATACTATCGTTTTAAGTTGAGACTATGGGTAATGGGTAGTCTATCAATATCTTATTGATGATGGACTATCGAGCGGCAACACTAATTGAGGGTTAGTAGTAGCTAGTTACTACCTTTAATTTCTGGTTTGAACCAGTTGAATCAGTTTAATATACATGTACATATTGTGGTATATAGTAGGTTAGGATTTGTTTACACATTTGAATGTACCTGTAGGCACGTCCACGGAATTTATAAGCAGCAGCACTATCACAGTTCAGTTCGAGAGCTTGTGTACAGTCTTTGATGCAAGCATTTGGTTTGTTCAGCTTTAAATATACCTAGAAAATTACATTTGAATAAGTTATACGAGAAAATAAAATTTGCCAAATGGTTAGATTGGTTTAGCACATAACAAAAAATATAGTATCTAATGGTACAATGAATCAGAGTTTGGGTGAGCATGTACAAATAAATCTCATTCACATTGTGGTGCCAAATAATGTGGATTTGATTTCCACATAAGACAAGAATTAGTGAGGTTCATATATATTTGTTTCCAATTTGGTTGTACTTTGTGTAATAAATTATGTTTGTAATACACAGGGCTTGTTCCCTACAGCAAGCATTGTTTTTATAAAAGAAAATATAGTTAAACCATGTACTATTATATAGAATAAAATAGTTTCCATGGGAACGATTTGGGCCTATAGTACGTTAGTTTCAAGAAAATAGTAACATACCAGTGCAGCAAAGTAAAGGTATTATATGAATTCAAAGGGCTAAGTTCAAATGGTTAATGTGAATACGGCTTTCTAATTTACTACAATCAAATTGTCAAGAGGCGTGGCTAAGATCAATGGCAACAATGAGTTTCTAGTCTTAAGGCGAACAGACTATAGTCTTTGGCAAAATGGTTATAAATTTAATTTATTTTTGGACATTACCTGGCCTCGCTTAGCAAAAAGAAGAGCACTTTGTGGGTTCAGCTGTATAGCTTCACTGTACAGTTTAATTGCTTCATTGTACTGCTGCTCTGAGAAAGCTCTCATTGCTTCTGACCTCTTCTCATCAGACTGATCTCTCTCTTCGTCTGTCACCTCCTTTGAAGCATCACCCATCACCTGAGTGTCATCCAGTGCATCACCTTCTATGACACCTGTGCATAAATGTTTTACAGTTTAGCCATGGGTTTTTGCATCATTTCGGTGGACCAGCAGGAGTGTGTACCGAGGTGTATGAGGTCCTAGGTTGGATTTCTAGTTTGGGAAAAAACCATAGGGTTTTTCTGTCATGAAATTACCAGTGATACTGGACAGGAGATTTTTATCTTTATTTTTTGGGTAAGATGCTATGAGCTTCTTTACTACATCAACCAGTTACTGATAGGGTTTCATCTCAATGTTTTCCTCATTGTCAGCAGATGGTAGGTCACTTGACTAGTACATAATTATACATTCCACAAAGTGAAACTCACATTGGTACTGCTGGTCAGAATCAAACTAGTAATTGTTTCTGAAGTTACGTAAAATTTCAGTTACAATCTTATTTTAGTTTAAACTAATAATTCATTTAGAAAGAATATTATGTAACGTAAGTATGAAATTCATTTATGACATGAAAATGGCATTGAGATATAAATCATGACATGTTAGTGACAACAGTGACAAAAAATAACATAAAAATATGTATAGTTCCTAATTAAAATCTTATTAGGTATAATGTACAAAATTCAAGGATAAGATAAATATTATCTAAAATAATAGCTGCCATCTAGCCACTAGAGTGAATATTATGTTGTTTATAAATATTTTTATCTAGCTTGAGTCGAGAGAGTCGAGATAGTTTTACAAATAGCATAAATTTGTTATTAAGTAAACATTGACTTCTAATAGTCATGAATTCGCATGATTTAGCCACTCAATTATCACTTTATAAACAAGTTAAGTTAGTTCCAAGTTATGATCAGATCTTTCTTAAATTATCTGCTATTGGTTACATCTATTGATATTAGAAGGATACACTGCATTTCTACCAAAAATGTGCAATAAGGCATAGGAGGGATGTGTTTGTTAAGAATCAACAGCATCGCTTCATGTGAAGGAAGCTCAGAAGTAATCAATTGTTTCATATGTAGTGTGTATTCTTTTTTATGTGATTGTTGAGACTAGGACCAAAGCGAATGCTTTTTTACAATTCAAAAATCAATGTGGCGATATATTAGATACTATTATATTATACATTTAGTGTGAGAGTTATATTAGATACAGTAGTTAAATATAAACTGAAAAAAAATAATATAAACTCTTACTTAAAACATATAAACTTTTTAGGACATGATGATTGCCAGCAGGCAAATTGCAACATAATAGAAACCCCTATCTGAATGAAAGGCTATCATCATCATCAGTATGATATGAAAATGTGTCTTCTTGTCCAAGCAAGGTCATATTGTCAAAGAAAGAAACTTATTCACTATTATTAATTCCTTCCAAAATGTAAATAGGAGACACAATATATAATGTAGAACCTGTTTATTTGAATGTGTACATATTAATTTTTCAAGTCATGCAAATGGATGACTCAAATAAGTTTTTATAACAAAAGAATTATTGGAAATATTACCATCCATATCCAGTTCTACATCAGATTCTAGTGCAGACTCCTCTCCAGATGAATCACGAGCAGTTTCTTCGGCATTATTGTTCGATGCAGTATTACTAAAAACATAAATTAATATTTTGATACTTACTTTAATTATTATATTGAAATAAAAATATATTTGAAACATTCAACTTTAAAAGTTAAATGGATGTAATACCTACATGGACAAATAATTTTAGTAAAATTTAAGCTTAAAACGTACGATAATATTTATCTAGAATGATCGTGGCTTACGTATCGCCGCTAGGTGTAGAATTCTGTGCATGGAATGCAGCCGCTGCAGGTATTGTAACTCCGAGAGAAGTCAGGTAATCTTTGAAGAAAGCTAGCTTTGGGTGATGTAAGATCTGTGGGTCTCCTTTGCAGTATTCCACGAAAGCTTTTAGCTGAACCAGTTTTTCATCGTTGAATGGACAACTCATTTTTCTAGATAATTACTGATATAGCTGCCGGCAAACAAAAATACAAATATATTGATACTTCAAGTATTCAACTATGAACTAAATTGTATTATTATATGACAGAGAGTAAAATGGTGGTACAACGTGAAAAATATACATATAATTTCCTCACTTTCAATAAAAATACTAAAACTCCGCACTGCACACCGCATAAAACAAATAAATTGACACCTCGTCGAAAGGAAACGGAATTTTCTCGCTTCTTCTATTGACCACAGATTCATTATTTTATTTGTATTTTGTACTTAGAAAGTTTATGATCTTTATAAGGGTGACTTTGGCTCATATTATTATATAAAATATTTAATTTTAATAATGTAAACGTGATTTTACTCTCAGTGATTTTATCATAACGCTATATGAAATGAAATGAAATGAGCAGAATCATTACATAGTATAACAAAGTCGCTGTCGCTGTCTGTCCATCCCTATGTAGTGTTATATAAGTAAGGGTGAATTAGCACAGAGTAGGTATAAAACTACTACGTTATAGTATTTAAATATTCTTAGATTTTAAATATTACGTACCTACCTATTAGGTTTCCACCTGAAGTTTGTAGGTTCCCATTTTCAATGAAAAATTTGTACCTTTTATATTAATTTAAAGTTAATTTCTATTATTTTAAATTTATTCACTATTTTAGCCATAGGGAAGTTCCCTATGGCTAAAATAGTGAATAAATGTTGCCAATGTTCTGTTATTTACCTATATTTTACACATGATGTATACACGGTTGGTATGGGATTGTGTGGTATTTAAAATAAAAGAATAAACTTTAAATTATGTAATTTCTTTTATCTATGATGATGATGATCTATTTTAGTTTTACCTTATTTTTCTTGACTGTCTCTGCACCAGGGTGCAGAGTTCATACCATGTTTAACAAGATTTCAATTTTGCAAGATGTGTATGACCGTGCTACCCTGGTACAGAGACCAGCCAAGACACAAAAGTTTTTGATGTAAGGTGATTTAAGAGTTGGTGCTTTTTCTCGACAGTGTGCCCCTCCATCCCTCTCATCCATTTTTCTTTCCAGACCGTGGTCTGTAGTAGCAGGAATAAGACCAGGAACCCCTGTGTACAATTTGCTGTCGTCACAGATTTGTACTTTGTGGCCAACTTTACTGACTGTCGGGACAACACATGTTTTTCTCTGGCTGGCATTTCTTACAATGCTGTCCAAGAGACAAAACAGAGGTGTTTGTCCCGGACTGCGGTTTGGTGTTGTGCCACTTAGCTTTTGGTACAATCTGTGACGTGACCTTTCAAATATGCGATGTTTTTCTCCCGCATCGACCCTTGTCTCTGACCTCGACACCGGGGCCACCTTAGCAATAAGCCACAGAAGACCTTGCTAAGGCGTCCCATTTCCGTCTTAACGGACAAACGGTGTCGAAGGCATTATGCGCAGTGTCCGCGAGCTCCGCCTTGCTGCAGCACTTGAGGGACCCCTCCGCAAACACACATTTGTCTTTGCGGTCCCCCGCAGTGGCTGCAAGCGTCGGCCGACTCCTGGCAGAGCTTTCTGGTGTGGCCGTACCCCAAGCACCGCGAACACTGCACAATTGGCGACTAGTCGAGGACCTTTACCCGTTGAAGGTCGATACGGAGGGAACCCGCTATTGTTGATTGCTGCCATATAGGTAGTGGGCGATATTGACACCACTATGTGACAGGTATGGGGGTTCCTGGTCTTCTTCCTAAATCTAATTTGGAGCCGATCTTCCTCATTGTCGAGGTCGCGAAAGACTTCGGCATTCTGATTCCGGAGCGCCCCGACGACTTCATCATCGCTATGAAACGCCAGGACGTCCCGGAAGATCAGCAATGGAGGGTGGAATGTTGTAATGCCATCTGGAGGGCAAGTACTCTTAATACCAGAGATATGTTTTTAAAAAGAAACAAAACTGCATTCAATTTTTTTCGGAAATTCACTTGCCACACCCGGTAATTACCGGTAATTACCTACTAAAATCCAAAAATTAGCATCCTGTACTTTTATGGCATTGATCGATAGGGTTAACCATGAGGATCGAATCTTACTAACAAACATGGTTACTAAAATAAGAACAAAACCATAAAATTCTACCTTTCGTTACTTATGTGATATTTCTAGTGCCTGACAAGTAAGTAAGTCGCATCTTTTTTTTCATTTGACCTACATAACAAACATACATGCATATCGCAATCTTATAAAATTCTAAATAGTTCTTTCTTAATTTAGTGAATAAATGACGTCAAAGATAATTATTAATTACGTAGGTACTTAATTAAGTAAAAATTACGGACCATTGAGTAAAAGAGTTTTAACTAGTCTCATTGAATTGATTAGTTAGCATTTTATGGCTTTGTTTTTATTTTATTTACCACGTTTGTTAGAGAGATTCGATCCTTATGATTGACCCTATCAGTGAAAGCCATAAAAGAACAGGGTGTTATTTTTTGGAATTTTAGCGGGTTCGATTCCTGGGTATGCAAGCGAATTTCCGGAAATCGTTAAACGCAGTTCTATTTCTTTTTAAAAATAAAAAAATGTTTCTTTTGAATAAAATTATCTATCTCCAGTATTTAAAGTACTTTCCCTCTAGGTGGCATTACAAAATTCGAGAAGTCGCTTGGAACGGCTAGTCGTAAAAATAGGCAAAAACATCGGAAGTTATATTACAAGAGTTATTACTATGCTTTCACTAAGCTAGCATGAAAATAGAAAACATTATGAAAAGGAACGTTAGAATGATAATTGCCTCCTGTATTAACATGACCTCTTTTATTTTTCGACACGTTTAGGGGTAGGAAAGCACTCGTCCTTTATGCCACATAGCTTTTTAATGAATGGTATTATTAGGGTACATTTACCGGTCGTTGGGCTTTGCTATAATTAACGTTCCCAGATTTTTTTCCTACTTCTGTAACGGACGATGTGCTCTGTTAATTTTACAGGATTAGAGTAGCTATAGTCGAAAGCTACCCATTGCAAGTGAAGTAGTTATTATATGTATTCATGTGATATTTTTTCATTAGGCACCTAATCTCATTAATCCTAGATAACTAAATTATTATTAGTATTTGTATAATATTCAATTATTTTACTATTTCATAGCATACCTACACCAGAATACCATTACTTTTCCAACAAATCCATCCAAAGGTTGCCTGGAAGAGATCGCTCTTAGCGATAAGGCCGCCCATTGTATCTACATTTACTTAATTTTGTGATTTCTGCAATTAATATCTAAGTGGTGTATGTACAATAAAGAATAAATAAATAAATAAACTTATATTTTTGTTAAAAGATAGAACAGGTTATTAATTAGAACTTGTCTACTTTTAGATTTTGGTATTTACCCCGTACTGTTGAATTAAAATTGCTTTTTAATTAAGTCTAATCTTTCTACATATTAAAATTAAATAAAACCTAAACGAATGACGTTTGACTATCTTTAGTTCCGTCAATGATTAGTTTAAATTGGTCGTGTATAGTTGTCGTATGGACAGATTAATATCGTGCTGGTATAAACTAGTATTTTTATAAATACGTTAAGTTAATTGTGAAGGAGCTTGTGACGGAATTAAGTTTAATACAGAGTTGTGAAAATATAAAATGGTTTGTAAAATAACGACGTACTCCATATTGTTATTGGGTAAGTATTCTTATATATGTACTAATAATATTATAAATCCGAATCTAACTGTTTATTCATGAAATTTCACATAGATATGGTCAAATATCTGGAAAGAATAAATACTGTGGAAATGAGAGCTTTGAGAAGTATGATTGGGGTAGATTTGAGTGATAGGATAAGGAAAAGTGTCATAAGGGAACGTTGTGGCACAAAAATTGATGTTGTGACGCGAATAGAAAAAGGAATGTTAAGTTGGTTTGGACATGTCGAGAGAATGAATGAAGGAAGGGTGACTAAACAAATATATGAGGTGAATGTGAAGGGAAACATTGGAAGCGGAAGACCTAGAAGAACGTACCGTGACCAAATAGGGGACATTCTAAAGAAAGGACAGATCAGGAGTACCCTACACTGGCGAGAATGTATGAAAAGACTGATGAATGTTGAAGAAGCGAAATACCTATGTCAGAATCGTAGCAGGAGGAAGGAAATAGTCTCTGCCTACCCCTCTGTTGGAAAAAGGCGTGATCTATATGTATGTATATAGAGACAGGGGCCCGATCCTGATAAATTACACGTCGATAGCAGACCGATGGATTAATATCGACCAATCACAGGCCGGCAATATTGCGCGATTGACTTAGTAAGCCAATCACAGTTGTCGAATGAGACTATCGGCTTATTATTGTGTAACGATTGTGTTAACAGGATCGTACCCCTGGAGAATGAAATAAGCTTTTAGCCATGTTACTGACAAACCATTTTGACGAAATCGTAGGCGCAAGCTAGGTAATATAATGTTTAATATAGTTATAAAACAAGCTTCCGCCTACGATGTACACATGACACAAAGATGACAAAGAGATATTTTTCGATAAATACTTACACGCAGATACATTTCACTACCAAGCCTAGCATCTTGTACAAAAGCAAGTCGTTCAGCTGATAACGTAAAGACGTAAGTTATCGTTGTTGTCAGTTCTATAAGCTACTGTCTACTACCCTCAGATCAACAGGAACATAATGCTGCGTAGTATAGCTGCAGTCTTCTCATTTAATACTTATCTCTGCTTAATTCCAGTATTGTTAAAGAGACAATGCTCTG
Organism: Laspeyria flexula; assembly: GCA_905147015.1. Taxonomy (NCBI): domain Eukaryota; kingdom Metazoa; phylum Arthropoda; class Insecta; order Lepidoptera; family Erebidae; genus Laspeyria; species Laspeyria flexula. The sequence goes on along the minus strand of LR989956.1, from coordinate 8,757,097 downwards.
CTGCCGAAGTAACAAATACCACTAGTGTTACTCAAAGTCCTAGCACTTCACTTAATACGAGGTTTGGCACAGATGATCCAAATCAGCGCTACCCAGGCGGATACCAAAATCCGCAAGGCAATTATCCAGGGAATTCATATTACCCATACGGCAATCAGGTAAAATTATTAAGGTATAAAAAAAATTGGTTGATTGTTACAAAAGATTCGAAGAATTAAGAAATTCCCATGATAAATCAATATGTAAGATTTATTTTAAACTTTAAAGTATTTAAAATTATATTGATATAATTTTTCAACACATATCTACCTAGTTAAAATAAAATAAGACTGGATAACTGAATAATGCACCTATATATTTGTATTTATTTTTAATCAGTCATAAATTTGTATAGCAAAGCAGGTTTATAATAATAGAATTGGCTAATCAATCAACGTTCTTTATTTGGAATAATTGATGGCAGTTAACGATCCTACCCTCAAACCTGATCGTTGAACCGTACTTCGATATGTAGAGTCCGGGCACGTTGGGTCTCTCGGTCGAGTAGGCCGCCGATCGCTCCGTAGTCAGTGCTAAATCGACCCCGAATCAAAGTAGTTTGGACAAGTTCGCGAAGTCGTACGATACGGCTATCTACACATAAGATAAAGTCCCAACTAATACGCATACCTATAAATAGGCAAGTTTGTTTTGTTAAAGAAACTTGCGTGTGTGCTTCTTCTAAATGAATAGACTTTTTTAACATTTTTCTGAAAAAGACTTTGAAAATACAAGATATCAGAATTTTAATAGGTTTCTTACGGACCGACAACGTGCTCGTGAAACCCCTGGTGTTGCAGGTGCCTATAGGCTATGGTAATCGCTTACCATCAGACAGGCCATACGTCGTGGTTTTAGAATTCTGTTATTACTTACAAAAAAAAAATTAAACTTATTGCACACAGAGAAAAATACACAAATAATTGTACAATAAGTATATATAATGGCATGACATGTACAAAGATCTTAGAATTCAGTTATATAACAGCAAACCTAAGTGTCTACACTAAGTAGGTATTCTTATTTATATACAAGTGTAAGCAAGAGAGCATGAATGAATATATACTTATTAGGTATATTTCTGTTTTGACACTGTCCTAAGTTTAATTTACAGTTTTAGATTAAAATTTAGCACGATAAGATCAGACTTGAAATAATAATTAATTGTTAATCCGTTCACAGAATGAAAATTTTCAACGGCCCCAACAAGGTTACGGATGGAATTCCAATCAACCATATTTCCAAGGCAGACCGTATCAGAATTTTCCACAAAATCAAGGATATGACCCTTACCAAAGACCAAATTACTATAGCGGTTTTAACCCTACTTACAATAATATGAATCAAAATCCAAATTACCAAAGACCTTATAACGCAAATACTCCAGAAGATAGAATGCCATTTCCAGGAAATGTGAACTCTCCATACCAGAATGCTGGATTCCCGTATAACCAAGGCGGATATTCTAATCAACCTACTGGTATGCCAGATAATTTAATGCCCATTAGATATCCCCCGCAAGGCACACAGTATCCTCCACAAAGCGGACAGTATCCTCAACAAGGAGGAGAATATCCTCAACAAGGAGGAGAGTATCCTCAACAAGGAAGAGAGTATCCTTCACAAGGAGGAGAATATCCTCAACAAGGAAGAGGGTATCCTTCACAAGGTGAAGGTTATCCTCCACAGGGCACACAGTATCCACCACAAGGATATTTTCAACCAAATTTTGTACCAGGTGGCTCTAATTTCCAACCTAGCTATACCGGGAATTTCAATAACATCCCTGATTCTAGAATAACGTTTCCTGGTAATGACGTACCGCCGTACCAAAATCAATATCCTCCGAATGGTTTGACAAATCAGGGTTTCAACACTAATCCTAATCAAAACAATTTGCAAACGTATCCGTCAAATAATGTTCAAGGTAATGCGCCGTATCTGTCGAATAATCCTGGTAATAATGATGATTCAATTCATTTTCCAAATCAAGGGAATAATATGCCTGGGTTCAACCAAGGTCTACCGGGAAATGTTATTGGAACTCCTCAAACCAGTCCTGTGTCGTCGAACACTCAACAAATAAATTCTAATAATGGTGCGAATGCTAATGGCACAACAGCCATTCTGGGAAAACCTGTGTTTCTTTCATCAGCAACGTCGCCGCCTGACCAACTATTTAATGGCAGGTAATGAAAAGGCAATTAATATGTGATTTATAAAAGTAAAGAAAAAAAAATTAATCATTGGTTTTATAAAGTGAATTTTGATGTTACCACAAAGTTATCAATTTGTGTTTTTAGTACAGAAAGTCCTAGTCAGAAGCAATGTGTACAGAATTGTCAATCGACCTCGGAGTATGTGCCGATATGTGGTACAAATAATGTTACCTACATAAATCCAGGGAAATTCCAATGCGCACTTAACTGTGGCGTGGGTGAGTGTCTTGTCGAAAGTCCATTCCAATGAACGATATATGTATTTTATCTATGAAGGAACGGAGTCATTCAATCATCTAACAAAGATTTTATTTAAATTTATCAAGACATAGGTAATTTAAGAGATTTCTTGATCTTATAGTACTTAACAAATTATTGTTTTGCAGCGGTAAATATCCGTCAAATGGGCAGGTGTAATATGAACCCCTCGTAAGACTACGCACAATAAGGACATTATACTTATAAATAAGATTTATAGTTATTTTATAAACCCTTTAATGACAAAATAAATAAGTAAATTTTAATATTATTTTAGACTTCCTTTATTTAATTCCATAAATTCCGAACTGACGTTATATAAAGATTGAGCACCTACCTACTTTTACGTGAATATTTATTCTAACATATAGCTATCCCTACGCTGTTAACTACAAATATAAAAAAAATGCATAATTGTACGGAACCTTCAGTGCGCGAGTCTCTTTCTCACACTTTTTAACCGGTTTTTAACATCACTAAATACTGATGATGATGATTGAATGATAGTATTGAATGAATGAAACAGTATTTAGTTTAAACAGGGTTATGCACGTAAAATGTACTAAATCAAAAGAAGAAATAAAACAAACACTTGTATATTTAAGTGGAAGTAGATCGCCAGTTTTTATTGTTAAATTTGACACACTGAATACCTCGGCATATCTAGTGAGCAGACCCGAGTTCATTTATAATGGAGATTCGGTTTGTGGACAGTGAGGGGTTAAGCGCATTGAGGTGGATTTTGAGTTATTGCAAAGTTTTTTGTAATAGTCTGATAGACTGAGGCGCGCTCTGCCTAATCTAACCGCCTCGCCGCCAACACCCACCTTTTTGCATAATACGATGTGATTTAAGCTCGGAATGCTGAATTTTGTATTCAAGTTGATTCTACTACCCTAATAGTAGTGCTCAACTCTAATGGGTGATATTACCTAAGATTACGATGAATTTATGTGAGATGTAAAACCTCTTAAGGATTATTATATTATATGAAAAATAGGATTATGTGAGATTTTTACTTTTGTTTAAATGTTTAATGGGTTCAAGAACAAATATATCGGAAGTTTAATATTGTATACTACACAAAACTGCGTACCTGTATAATTATTTATTAACATTATGATTGTGATTGCTCGAATTATGAAAAGCAGACCCCTAACTAACAAGATGTCGCGCGGGGCTGCGGTCCCGTCGTTCTTTACTTGGACACTGCTCAGCTCCTATTGACCATAGCGTGATATATTGTCTATAACTTTTCTCAATAAATGGGTTATCCAACACTATTTTTTTTTTCAAATTGGACCATTAGTTCTTCAGATCCTAGTTCTCCTATCCATTCAACCAAACAAACAAACACTTCAGTTTTATAATATTATTATTGAATTATTAATTATATGTAAGCTGAGGTGAATTATTGATTGAATTGCATAAAGTGACCTTAGCTCACATACATAAACATCTATATACAGTTAAATGAGAGAGACGTAGGTTGCAGTTCACAGACACAGATTTAAAGGTTATTGTAACACATAGAAATACGAACAAGCTAGCTACCATCATTCATATGTGCCTTGTCTGTTGCACAAAGTTCGAGCTTTGTGATGGAGCTGACAGTAACTTGGATACAAAAGTCACAGAGCATTGCAGTGTGCAGTGGGTGTCAGAAACACGTTCTGTTACGATTGTCGAATCACTGTTCTACGTACTTTCTTAATCGGAACCAGAACTATCGCTATGCTTATCGGTACTTACAAAGGTATGCACTCACGAGAACTGGGCCGGGCCGGTCCAAAATCAATTATAGTATTGTGTAAATAATACAGGGTGGAATTTTGTAATGCCACCTGGAGGGAAAGTACTCTTAATACTAGAGATAGACAATTTTACTTAAAGGAAACATTCCTTTGTTTTAAAAAGAAACAAAACTGAAATCTGGGAATCGAAATAGCTAAAATGCAAAAAAATAACATCCTGTAATTTTATGGCATTGATCGATAGGGTTAACCATAAGGATCAAACCTTACTAACAAACATAGTTAATTTAATTCTTTCTTATTTTACTGAATAAATGACGTCAAAAATGATTATTAATTACGAACATAATTAAGTAAAAATTACGAACCATTCAGTAAAAGTGCGTTCTCTAGTCTCAGCCTCCCAGCGAGCATATAGGTACATAGGTTAGTTGCTCGTAGGATTCGAGGAGGTTCGATTCTTGGGTATGGCAAGCGAATTTCCAGAAATCGTTAAATGCAGTTCTGTTTCTTTTTTAAAATAAAGGAGTGTTCCCTTTGAATAAAATGATCTATCTCTAGTATTTAAAGTACTGTCCCTCCAGGTGGCATTACAAAATTCCAACCTGAATACGATACGATCGTCCTGTGCAGATGTACAGATGTGTGTGTCTAAAATTTATTTATTTCAAGAGAATAAATAGTATAAATAACAAAAAGTTTAATTCATATAGTACTAAGAAATTTCGAAGAGAACAGTAACTACTATTATTTCTCTTTCTTATTTCAAATGTATTTTAATATAAAGCTACAGCTGTAGTACATATTATTATCTATCTCGAAATTTTGGAAAATAATTCACGAAATTTGAGTAAAGTTTGGCTTGAGATCAGGATATAATAAAATGTTATGCGGTACGCGCGATTTAAGTTGACCGGTCTGAACATCGCGCGAGTGGCTGCGCAGTAAACAAGTGCGGAACTTACTGGTGACAGGAGCGGGGGGTGTATCATACTTTAAACACGGGATATGCGAGAAAGCTACGTTTAAGCCAAGTTAGATCACACGTATTGTACGTGTAAGTACTTTCGAATTAATTTACTTAATAGGTGCCCTTTGTTATATGTATATAAATTTTTCCTGATGTTTAGGTAATTACCTAAAAAAATGCATACGATAACTGATTTATCTTATTTCTCCAAACGGTACAATCTGATACCGATACTATTCAAAAAATGTTTAGTAGCTCGAGCCGCGTTGATAAATGTCAGCCTTAACTTTATGAAACAATGACGTCACGTCTATAACGAGCTAACTTCCCGGCTGATAGCAGACAATAATATGTTGACTATTTCAAATAATTTAACGTTACCCTATTTTATTATTAAAGTTCTGTAGTTTTCGGTCACGCGATGTATACAATAATTTTGCCGCTTATTTATGCATATAGGACTCAATTGATCCCCCGTTCGAACAAAGCAATTTGCTGTAAGTGGGTTACGTGAGGTTATTAACAGTTGTTTACAAGTAGATGAACGCCTTGACGTATCTAGTCCAAAATGTCCAATAATGTAAAATGTGTAATATGTAATGTAAATGTAATATATGGGCGTATCTAGTCCAAAATGGGCCCATACCTATTCGGTATTTTGACATTCGCCTTAGCTTTGAACACATCTAGCGTCAGATTATTATATAGTCCAACTCTTAGTCGATGTTGCTGTCAAATGCTTGAAATTTTAAATTTGATCATGATGATTTGCACGATTTTGTAATCGACCAATCGAACAGTACTATTGCGAATATTAAAATTCGCCGAGGAACCTTTTTAGCCGACATTGTCGAAGTCCAAAGGAGTATTTCTTTACAATTTCAACAAAGACAATCTCGTATATACGCTCCTAACTATATAACACTTCTATTATGGTGTATTAACAGTGTTGTGAACAAAAAATAAAATTGTTCTATTCGACTTTGAAGTCGAATAGAACAATTTTATTTTTTGTGAATGAGCTACGTAGTTCAGATTTTCGGCTGCGCCTATGTGATATATCGTTAAAAAGTAGCATAAGTCTACTCCAGGGCTCAGACTATCTCTACGTGAAATTTTATGAAGATTCAGAAAGTAGTTTCGAATTAATTTTTTATAACTAAATAATTTTAATAGAGAAAGTATAGTATAATATTAAAACATTAATCAGTAGGCACTGACTGTTACTTTGTGAATGTCAGCGTAATTTCAAAGTTGAATGTTTAAAGAGGAATATTCAGGGAGCAGATTCTCAATTACTTCTCGTCGACGACAAAGCTATCAGTATACGCTCTCTATTAACTTTGAACTTGTCTCATAATAAAACCACATGTATCTACAAAGGACTGGGCTTTCACTTTCATATTATGTAGTTCATATATCATACTTAACAAAAATGTACTTATATTAAAATTGCAAAACAGCTTTTATAATATTTCTTTAGATTAGTGTTTGTTGATTGCATGAACTGAGTTTAGTGCTATGAGTAAATAGTTAGCATGCCGCAATCAAGAATGTGTTACGTTCAGGCTTCAGTAAGTGAATTCACATAATTTCCTCAGGAATTCGTGTATTTAGATTTCTAGTATTTCATGTAATTACTTGGTGTTAGTAAACGAATATCATAATAAGTACTTACCAGAACAACTGTCGACTGTTTCGGGCATATTTTAATATATCGTCCCATTATTTAGTAGAATAAATTTTTTCTTTTGTCAGTATTTCACAAAATACAAATTAGATTATTCGATAGTTTACTTTGAACTTTGTTAGAATTTATAATAATATCATTTTTGATTTACGCGACTATAAAACATTATTCTACTAATCGGATAATACGTACCTCATCATCATCAGCAACTCATTAAGACTCACTACTGGGCTCAGGTCTCCTCTCCTTTAACTAGAAAGCTGAGAGGGTTTCAGGCCATAATCCATTCACGGGTTGGTGGATCAGACGTACCCATAGAATTTCTTCTAGGGTATGTGGGTTTCCTCACGATGTTTTCGTTCACCGTTAGCAGATGGTAAGTCACTTGACTAGTACATATAATTTCCACAAAGTGAAATCCACATTGGTACTACCGGTCGGAATCGAACCCGTACCGCGTGATTTGCACGCCGGTCACTCAAGTAAGCGATGGTGGCTGAATGGATGAGTATCCATTCAGCCACCATCGCTTACACTTATGATATGTACCTGCCATATTTGAACTAATATGTAACTAGATAAAATAGAGCGTACATTACATTGTCAAGTCTAAACATCAAAAGTCGAACAGTATTTTAATCCTGAATAACAAAATCCTAATACAACTTAAGTCGAGAAGTGTTCAATAAATGCAAGTACTTGGCCTCCTTTGATTATAAAAAAGGTGAAGAGAGGTGCTAAGGCTAAGGGGGCAAAAAGGTGGAGTGTCGAACGAAAAGGGTATGCCGAGGAAATTGTGTAAAAGTACCCTCGAGTGAATCTCGACGTCTGAGTGCGTTTATATTGTCGTACGCCGAATATGTCGACTGTCCATCGTTTATTAGATTACTTCAGATATATGGTGCACTCTGGTACTGCACGGAGCGTGTTCTGAATATCTTATTTGTTGCATGCTTACTCACTGTTGGGTAACGTGACAAGTATTCTGTAGTTACACTTCTATAGATGAACTAGAATAGTCTTTGATAGTTTTCGTTATGTTATATTATTATCTACAATGCAATTCTTTAACTTTAGTCTATATGCACTTACAATTAAAGTGTAATTTATTTAGAGTAGTGTAATATATTTATATACGTATACTTGTACATGTAGTGATGGATTGAGAATACATAATGTCACTGCCCTATTTCAACCCGTGGGTATCGTACAAGGCCACTAAGGGAGTAACTTTTAGTAGATAAGAGCACTGCGAGAAAAGGAAAATTCGATACAAAACCCTATATCAATCCGTCTAGCTAGCGTGGTATAATAGGCTAAATTCCTTCCACAATGTTTGGAGGAGACCCTTGCCCAGCAGTGGGACATTTATGGTAGTGATGATGTTGATGAGTGTAACCCGCAAGCAAAATGGTCGATCTAGCATTGTAGTCACCCAAAAGTACTCGTATACTCGTATCTACTTACTATATACTACTTCAGGACATTTAAAATTAAGTCACAAAGCAGAAAGTGTCAACTTAAAAATCAAATACCAGACTAATGAAATGAAATTTTAATATTTTTTATTTTATTTTTATATTTTATGAAGACAACGCCCGCACTAGGGAACAAGCCCTGTGTCGCGGGGAGCTTTACAAACATGAAACTAACGGACACAAAGTACACCCAGACTAGAAACAAATATCTATGAATCACACAAATATTTGTCTCTTGTGGGAATCGAACCCACGTCACCCAGCACGGCGATGTAGTGGCGAGGCGACCACCTCAACCACTGCGCCACGGTGACAGTCAATTTTTTTTTCTAATAAAAAGTTACTGTATGTAATACTGTAATACCTAATCCCACTGCTGGGTAACACTAATAAGTCCTTAGTTAAAATGTGATTATAACTTTACAAGTCACAACTAACTCAAAAGTGCCTGAAACTCTTATTTGTTTCCATTCATCGATAACTTATTTTTATTATTAGGAAAGGGTGATACATAATTATGATCAATCACTTATTCAATGTTTTATCGAATAATAACAATTTTATGATAGGACTTATAAAATAATATTGAATGGCTAATAAGATCTCCATGCTTTTACTAGGATAATCCTGTATCACAGCACAAATTAAACTATCAAAATTATACCTTATATTATAGAAGTTAAAGTGTTTATCTGAACAAGGTTCGGCTTACTTCCCAATGTTCGAATTATTTAATGTGTCATCTCTACTTTAACGTGCAAACTCTTAAGTTAAGTAAAACTAGTGATAAATTAATTTGTTATTCGTGAATGCAAATAATGATATACATTTTTTTTTAAATACATACATATTATAGATAAATTACACCTGGTCACAGAACAAACAATCTTTCTCATCAGACAAAGATTTGTCCTGGGTGGGAATCGAACCCACGACCTCCGAATGTGGAGGTGCCACACTGGCCAGACGGGTTGATATAGGGTTTGTTTCGAATTTTCCTTTTCTTGCAGTACACTTGTGTGCATAAGGTTACTCCCTTAGTCGCCTTTTACGACACCCACGGGTTGAGATGGGGTAGTGACATTATGTATTCTTAACCCGTCACTATACGGATTATATACTTTACTAAAAATACAATAAGAATACTACACCCGAAGCTGCTAATATCCATTCTCTAATACGAACACTGTCAATTTGTTAGCGCGAAGTAATAAAAGACTTCCTTTCAGCTATATCCCTGAATTAAGTAGCTCAATGTTTGCTAACTAAGTCTCGGTAAACACAATTAAAATGGCATCTCGCGTGTGGACGGATTCCAAGAGACTTAGATATAATTTTCCGTTGTAAATCCGGGCTTTAAGGAGCCCTTTCAAATTCCCCCGCCCGCCATAAAGGGAATTTTAACGATAGCAAATTGTCTATTTCGTGTTGTCTTCTTTCCCACTAAAATTGTAGTCATACAGAACATTTTAAGTAGCCGTCTGCCGCGGCACTGTTCGCGATTTCCTATGGGATAATGCCTTTTTAAAGATAATATATTATACGTCCCATTGTGTTAGTTGTTCTTTTTGATTCGTTTGTTTTGTGGAAAAGTATTAAGCTTATTATTTATATTACATGTAATAGTTATACATATCAAAGGAAATTTATTAAGAAAGTCATGCATGTTTTTAGATTGTTCTTCAACTATTCCACTGTTAAATACTTTTTGTAGTGTATGTTTTTTTAAATATATTTAAATAAAATAAAATAAAATCTTTGCTTACACCAGACAGTTATCATACTCGTACGTTTAAGATACAGAGAAACCTCATCATAGTCCTTGTAAAGTACAATTCCCATACTTCACTTCATATTCTACTAGAAGTCGCAAGAGGCTTCGCTCCAGTTGTTCTTTATTTGGCGACTGCTCAGCTCCTATTAGTTGGAGCGTGGTGTTATATAGCCTATGTTACTCAGTGATAACAATATGGACGAAACATAGCTGGCGAAATGTGGGTGTCAAACACCTCTGCCTACCCCTTCGGGGAAAAAGGCGTGATGATATGTATGTATGTACTCAATGATGATGGCAAAAGAATTTTTGAAATCGGTTCAGTAGTTTTTAAGTTTATTCGTTACATACAAAAATACAAATCTTTTCTCTTTATAACATATTAGTATAGATTATACATAATTAATGTATCGATAGTATAATTTTTTTTTGTTTTTTGTAATATTCTACCACATTAACACAGCGTCATCTAGTCCCAAATTAAGCAATTATATTTGCTTGTGTTACGGGTACTAAACAACTGATATACTACATAAATATTTTTCTTTTTTGTAAATACATACATATTATAGATAAATTATATTATAAATAATATAATATGTATGTATTTAAAAAAAAAAAAGAATGTAAGTAGTATATCAGTTGTTTAGTACCCATACCACAAGCAAATATAATTGCTTAATTTGGGACTAGATGGCGTTGTGTTAATGTGGTGAAATATTATTAATATTATAGATAAATTACACCCAGACACAGAACAAACAATCATGCTCATCACACAAACATTTGTCCTGGGTGGGGATCGAACCTACGACCTCCAGCTTAGCAGTCAGGGTCACTAACCACTAGACCAACAGGCCAGTCAAATAATTATTTATTGAAGAAGATGGCTCTAAGTGTCGCTTATAAAAGTATTTTAACCTTATTTAACAAATTTATATTAACTTGGCGCACGTATAACATGTAAAACGAGTTGATGTATTTTTTTATGAATATGTGCGTAAAATATTAATCTATGAATTGAAACATGTACATTTTATGAGCTATTAAAAAGACTTTCTATTTTATTTCACGTTTTTTATGCGGCTACAATAACAAAGTATGACGGTAGCTATTTTTTACGGCACAATATTAAGTTGCCACATTTTTGGGGTTTATGTGCATATTTTTTTGCGAAAATATAGCAGCGATGGAGCATAGATTCTCACATTTTACTAACCATTCGTTTTTTAAACTATTTTCTACGTAGAACCTTTAAACGCTGAATAGGTCCTTTACTTAGATTTTATACTGGGCTACATGCTACGACGTAGCAGCTCTACAGTAATAGAAGTTGCTACGCGAACTATAAATTTGTAGTCGATACTACGATTTGCTATTTTTTATTCCCGTTTTTGGGTTCTGTAGCCAAAATGGCAAAAACGGAACCCTTATTAGTTTCGTTATGTCCGTCCGTCCGTATGTCACAGACTTTTACAGAATTTTATTCAAAAACTACTGATCTTGTTTGTTATCACGTTACCTACTAATATTACTACTTACATTTCAATAACAAAATAAAAATCGGTTAAGAGCATGTCGGATCTTTTCAATGTAGTATTCCGCAGCAAAAGAGCGTATCTTCATTGCGCTTAAAAATAAAAATTTGCATAATCGTAAGGAACCCTCAGTGCGCGAGTCACACTTGCACTTGGTCGATTTTTAATCCAATGGCTACATTTTTGTAATCAATTAAATCGTATTCACTCACAAACGGGCGAGCTGTTCCTGTATATATATTATTATTATTTTTATTTATTTACACTTTATACACATAAAGCACATAGGTGGGCTTCATGCCAAAGGCATTGTCTACCAGCCCAACCTTAGGGTGATGCAGAGAAGAGCATAGTAGATGTAAGTAACAACGTAGACAAGTCAAATATTAATGCGTAATGTATAAATTAACAACTTTATTTTTTGTTTTATTTGAGGGAGAAAGGGGTCAGATATTCGAATGAACGGCACTGGCTAAATCAGAGTAGGGGGACAGAACCGGGCTAACGAACCGGACCAACCCATTACTTCAGCAGACGGGCGCTGTCATGGCTACAATAACGTAATAGGTAGCTATACAACACCAACGTAGTTGCGGAAAAATGATTTAGAACCTCCCCACCCTCCGAGATGCGGAAGGAAAATATGCTTTAATAAAGTAAAGAATAAATTTGAAAGTGACGCAACTTATTAGATGAATAATAATCAAAATTGTTGCGTAAATATAATATTGACAAGGATCAAAACAGAATGTATGGAATGTTGAAACAGCCGGGTAGTTAAGTAGGATATGTTGATGTTGTCTATATGAAGTGTGGTACACACAAACGTTTTGCGGAGCGGCGCAAATATTCACACAATTACACCTGCCCTGTGTAATGCTCACCGCATTGCATTCTGTTTGCGGAGTTTCTAACCAAATAGCTACTAAACATTTTTTGTTTTCCAAACATTAAATGAAACATCATTTAAAGAGAGTTTTTTTTTGAGGGGATTTTTATATATTATGTACCTTTAGCATAGAGGTGTACCGTATGGCTGTTGATCGTCCGCGGTGTTGATAAACTATATTCTTGAATGTACGAAAACGGTTCACTTCTCTCTGGCGATGACGGCCTCTGTCCGCGGACAACGTTAGGTTAGGACGACTGTGTCTTGCCTAGCTGTCACCGTGGTTTAGCCATTAAGGTGATCGCCTATCCTCTAAGAGACCCCCCACACTAGCGTCTTTCGAGAGTCAGAGTCAGAGTTTTGTCAGCGTCCGCACAGCGTTGACGCGACGTCGCGCTTACACGCTTTGCTGGCATCGCGTTAGCCCGGGGCGTTCGGCAGGCGTCCAGCGCTGGCGTCACGCCACCGCAGCGTCGTCGTCGTGTCGACGCTGACACGACGACGACGCTCGAAAGACGCTAGTGTGGGGGCGTCTCTAATATCACCGAGCAGAGTGACGTGGGTTCCCACACCAGACAAATATTTGTTAGATCATAAGTATTTGTTTCAACTGTAGGTGTACTTTGTTAATTGTACGGGTGTAATGTTTCCCGGGACACAGGATTTTTTTCTTAATACTGGCGATACCTTTATAAACTAACGTATGGCCTAACCGAATAATGAAAATCAATATACCGCAACTACCTAACTCGACGTTTGTATGTAATCTGTCTATAAATGTAATATTTTTCTATCTGTTTTCTTAATAATTTTAACATGGAAAACGAAAACGTAACACTTTTACAACTGTATAAAAATTATGAAACTACATAAAAAACCCGTATATTTATAGACGAGAAATTTTCACCAATCTGTTTAATTTGAGCACTATTATGGCACTGTCAATATAGCTGTATAAGTTTGGTTCATATTAATTTAGTTCAGTGAATGTTCAATGGATATTTATTGAACGAACTTTAGATACAAATTGGTACGCGTCAGCACCACTCGTTTTCTCAAAATGAAGTTAGAAACTCACGGAAATCGAAAATTTAGGTACATTTGATCAAACATATTTCCTTCAGGGAGTTACAATGTAATTTTGACAACGTATTGGTCTAAGTGGTCAGCTGATATCATTATAATGTGGGGTAAGTTCTCCTTTGATATAAAAATTGTTTATGAATTAATAAATGAAAAAAATAATTAATAAAAATTAATAAAGGAAATTATATTTATTTTTTACTATTTTCTACACATCAATCAAATACCAATTCATCTTTTATGAGAGTATAGCGTAATTGTGTAAAGAATTTAGTTTATATCTATACTATACAATATTATAAAGCTGACGAGTATGTTTGTTTGGTTGAAAGCGCTAATCTCGGGAACTACTGAAGCGAAATTGAAAACTTATTTTTGTGTTAGATTATCATAACAATCGTATGCACTCCTGCTGCCATTCTATACTATAACTAGATGTCGCACGGGGCTTCGTTCCCGCGCCGTTCTTTTTTGGCCACCGCTCAGCTCCTATTGGCAATAGCGTGATGTTATATGTATGACATATGGACTATCCAACACTAAAAGAATTTTTCAAATCGGAACTGTAGTTCCTGAGATCTTAGCGTTCAACTAACCAAACAAACTCTTCATCTTTATAATGCTTAATAATAGAAACACATTTGCAATTGATTGTTTGATTATTACTCTATTACAATGACTTGTTTATTAATTTTAATTATTGTTTAGACACTTCGACTGGCCTGTAGGTCTAGTGGTTAGTGACCCTGACTGCTAAACCGGAGGTCGTGGGTTCGATCCCCACCCAGGACAAATCTTTGTGTGATGAGTATAAAGGTTTGTTCTGTGTCTGGGTGTAATTTATCTGTAATATGTAGGTATGTATTTACAAAAAAAAAATGTATTTAAGTAGTGTATCAGTTGTTTAGTACCCATAACACAAGCAAATATAATTGCTTAATTTGGGACTAGATGGCGCTGTGTAATTGTGGTAGAATATTATTATATTATTACTTGTGTGTCTACCTAGCCTAAATAAAATGAATAGAGCTATTATAAGTAATAGTTGTTACACTGAAAATACATTAGCACGAGCCGCTTTCGTTTGCTTTAATAACGTTTTAATTGTTTCTAGCGCACTCACTTCAAAGTTTTAATAGTTTTTATAGTACACCCGTTAACGGCAACTTAATTTGTTTTCACGATAACTATCTTGACAGTTCTTTGTGTTTTGCAATTGTATAGAATAAACTTTTAGTTAGTATTTTGAGTAAATTAAATGAGATTTCAGTTAGACTTATCGCCAGATTGAAAATTCGTATTGACGAAGCAATAATTAATTCATCATTTCAACCCGTAAACGTCCCATTGCTAAGCACAAGTCTCCTCCAAATAATGTGGAGGGAATTTAGCCTACTATACCGCGAGTTTCCCTGCGTGATCGAATCAGAAATGAGGAGATCTGCAGGAGAACTAAAGTTGTCGAAATAGCTCACCGAATCGCATCGGTAAAGTGGCAGTGGGCACGGTACATATCTCGTAGAACTGATGGCCGATGGGGGAAAAACTTCTCGAGTGGCGGCCACGTATTGGAAAGCGCAGCGTGGGACGGCCTCCCACCAGATGGATCGACGACCTGGTCAGGGTGGCGGGTGGCCGTTGGTTGCAGGCGGCACAGGACCGTTCGCAGTGGTGTAAATTAGGTGAGGCGTATGTGCAGCAGTGGACGTCATTGGGCTGATATGCTGATGATGATACCGCGCTGGCCTGATGGGTTGGTATAGGGTTTGTTTTTAATTTTCCATTTCTTGTAGTGCTCTCATCTGCATAAGGTTTACTCCCTAAGTCGCCTTTTACAACACCCGTGGGTGATATGGAGTAATGACATTAGGTATGTATTCTTAATCCTTCACTACACGGATTATGAATACATAATGAAAAATTACTAAAAATATGACAAATACATAAAAAATTACATAAGTACAAAATAAATGAAAAATTATATAAAAATAATTTCATGCCGTAGACGTTATTTACCTGTCAACATTTAGTGACGCATTTCTTAGTACAAAAATGTGATTTATTATATAAAGCATATAAATTGATTACGTCATTACGTGTAGTCTTAACCTCGTTAACTCATGTTTGTTGAGTAAACAAAGCTATGGTCGATCAATAACCCATCATTTACATAATTCATTCGTTAAATATTCAAGCATTTCATATCTGTACCTGCCGTATCTATTCTGAAAGACATATTAAAGAAGATTCATGACTCATTTTGCTTATTCAGGTTTATTTGAAAAAAGTGTTGTTCCCACAACATCAGCATCGCGGTGAATTACGAATCTACAATGTATTGTAGCTTTCAACAAGCTACGAAAATATTCCGAATAGAATAGTATACATTCAACCTTTTTTAATTCAAATTCTAAATATAAAAAACCTTTATTTTTAAGGGTAGCGGCTGTATTTAATCTAAGAATATTAAGTACGTGAAGGTTTTATGTATAGTAATTCAATCACACGTAAGCCGTTAAACGGATTTGGATGAAACTTGATATATAGATAGACCATGTACTGTATTATCACAATGTAGTTTTTATCACTAGTTTAAATTTATCGAGTGAAAGAAAATATATTAGTTTTTTAACACAAGTAGACTGTAATCTTCTATTAAGTTAGGCATGGCTTACCCATATCTTTAGCATTATAAATATCATTAAATAGTCTACAGAATTCGCCAAAAAAGAAATATTATTTACAATTAATTTAGCATGACGTAATACATTTGACATAAGCAATAAAAGCTAATCGAAACAACCAAGAGACAATGATTAAGATAATTTATTCAGGTTCAGTCCATACGGTCTCTCATTTCTCTTTATTGCCGGGGATTCTATTTGTTTTAAAATGCCAAAGGGATTCCAAACGAGTTGGAAGTTAACAAAATTAAACAATAAAACATACCAATAGGAATTTATTAAATTTATTACGTTTTTGTATTGTAATGAATAAGTTGGTAAATGTCTATGTGGTTTCATTTGGAGTTCTCGGAGTATCTGATATTAAGTAACTTTAAATACTCACAAAAGATTTAAGCTCGGGTTCTAAACTTTCTGCAAAGAGATTTGAGGTCTCTCGTATCGAAAGGGCAAATCACGTGTTTTCAAATTGTTGAAACTCTTGCATTACGATTGCTTCAAAGTAATTACATTTCTGTTTTTTGGAACAACCATATTTACAATTTCTAATGTTAAAAGGTGAACGACATTATAAGTTTGAACCCTTTCTGTCTGAAATAAAGTATCTTAAGTGAATAATAATTTACATGTAATTTTTTTAATCAAAAATTTGTTTAATAAGTTATATAGTATATATTATTTCGCTGTCTGTAATGAAAACTTTGAAGCTGTTTCAAATATGTAGGTATTATTTTATAATCCGCTCGTGTTATTTATGCTATTAAAAGTCAAGAAAGTAATTAAATATAAAACGTTACTTATCTAAATACTGCCGATTGAGCAACCACAGAAATTAAGTAAAAGTAAGATATAAAAAAATATTTTGGATAAAATCATCATTTTGCGCTTTAATATTTGAAGGAGTAACGGCCGATCCCTGATTCTTAATAACCTAAACCAGTCGGTACATATAGCTAAGAATTTGATATTGGAGAAAGCTTTTTGGGTTTCTGCAAAGTCAAGATTATTGAGTTACATACCAATTCTTACAATGCTGATTGAACTCTGTCTACATTTTAGGGATATTAGCCTTGATCTGTTACAAAAATGGCAAATTAAATTTTCAAAATGCCTTCTCTATTTAATAGTAGTGTCGGAACACAAGTTCCATATAAAACGTGGACGATTTTAATACCATTGTTATAGTTTGCAAGAGAAGTCATAACAGATGATCCCGATTTTATTGCAGTTCTGAATGCAATATTCTTCCTACCTATTTACACGTACCTGTAAATCTGTGGGATATTAGAAGCTTGAAAATATCTTCTTTTTTTAGACATTTTTACATCAAGCTTTATTTGAATTTGTTAACGACATGGAGTCGAAATGATTAATGACTGTACGTTTCTACATTGTTAGTAATTAGATTTAGGTTCGGGTTTGGAAGTCCGGTTAAAATCAACCCATCACTGGGTTGCAACAAGATTAATAGATTTGGAGAAACGTCGACTGTTATCATGATATTCTTTGTTGTAGGCGTCGACTATGGTAGTTCCTTTACACGTTTATAGTGTTATTTAATAAGTAAATTACAAAGACAGATTTTAAACGATTTGAAAAATATATGGATGGTGTCATGTTTGAAATATTGACATTTTTTTTTCTTTTGGAATAATATGAAAAATGTATTGAAAAAATAGAACTGAAAACAAATACGAAGATAATCAGAAACAGGTGTCAAACCATCCTTTTATATTGGTCCCGACCGCGCTCGCCAACGGGTAGTCGTAAAAACTTACCACTTCATCGAGTGGCTTTCATGAATCGGGTTGGAGTCGGGCGAGATCGGTGCGCCTCGTACTGCCTCGGGACTTTTGGGTGGGCGGAATTTCAGTCGTCTAACCTAGCAGCGGTGGGTTGTCGTGTCTCTGTCTCACAACTAATACTAGTTAACATCGTTAAATAAACAATTATTGTTGTTACTTGTTACTTTAATTAAAAAGAGGGTGATGGAAAGTATTTAAAAAAATATTTTTGAACTTTTGTTGACTTGTGTAAAAAGTGTTGAAAGTTTTTTTATAAGTGCAATTGGATTGTGAACAAAATTGACTTAAGTACGTCGGGAATGATGTTAAGGCGGCCTACTAAAAGTATGACATTTATTAAGGTGAGAATAAGGTTTCGGAATTAGATTAATTTATTGTAGCGTCCAACTTTTCCATACTTTGTTCTTATAATTTAAATTACAATGGAGATTTTGTGAGTTTCGTAATACTTTTAAAATTAATTAAATATGATTTCCTTGGAAGAAATAAATTTAGATTATGTTGTAGAAAGTTTTTAATGTAATTTTCATTTATTGTGATAGATTTTTCATCTTCCATGAATTTAGTTATCTACTCTCCAAGTATTGTATACTGTTGTATACAATAGTGTTTAAACCCTTAGGTACGAGTATTAATAATAAGATTTTATTTAAGTCTTTTTTTTTAATAAAGTAATAATAGAACAATTTCTTTCCTTGAGGAAAAACAAGAATAAATCAAAGTTCTAAGTGTTTTCATAGGCCTTGTATATTATAGTACTTATATAAATTTAGACATTATTCTTAAGCATCTTTTGAAATAGTAAACAATGGGATATTTAATTATCTACACAATCTGAATAAAGGAGACCCGTCTCTGCTTATATTTTATTAAAAGGTCGGTAGGTGTCTTAAACAAGTCGTTATTATTTTGTTCATTAATCAACACAGACGTTTTGTATAGAAACAAAAATGCTGAAACATGTAAAGTTAAATTGAATTAACTAAACGCATTACAATATTAAACACTCTTTTTGTATATTAGATTGTTTCTTTTTGTTGTTTTAGAAAGTTACAAAATGGGGAAGAATTTTGACGTTTTGTAATCATTAGTGTCAGTAAGTTGTAAATATTTGACACGAGATTTAAGTGTCATCAATCTTTGCCTTTCTGGGAAAGTAATATTTACTGAGGTCATATTGGATTCAGTAACCTTTTAAAGTCGTTAAGTCTATGTTGTTATGTCTACATAGAACAGGATTGTGTCGTTTAATGACTTACGAACCACGATAAAATAATGGGTATTGTAACGTTAACATTCAAGATTTCTTATTTAATTATTATTAATAGCTATTTCTAATAATTGACTTCGCGGGCAAAATGAAGGTGTACTAGCTTCCATTACTACACGGATTACTAATATTCATAACATTAGTATCATATATATTATCTCAGTAGTATTTTGTTGTGAACTTTGGTGATGTTTCTAAAATAAAGATTATTCATTAGTTGATGTTCCCAGAATCGATATCTTAAGTAGAAGGAGCGAATGATTTAGGAATGTCAATGCTATCATCTATACTAATCTATACAAATAAATAAATTTGGAGTGTCTGTTTGTATTAAAATAACCGCTTTTTACTACATGCATATGAATGTATATACTGTACATAATATACCAAAATAACATTTTTTTAAATTTTTGTCTGTCTGTCTATCTGTCTGTCTGTTTATTCCGGCTTATCTCTGGAATGGCTGGACGGATTTTGACGGAACTTTAACAGGCAGATAGCTGATGTAATAAGGAGTAACTTAGGCTACTTTGAAAAAAGTAATGTTGCTTTTGTTAAACTCGAGTAAGTTGCGGGCACAGCTAGTATTCTATGTAGAGGTCAAGTTTGTTAGTTTGTGAGTTAGTGACGTTGTAGGGGGTAGTCTCGGGACCTACTAAACCGATTTTTAAAATTCTTTTAGTGTTGGATAGCCCAATAATCGAGGAAGGTTACAGGCTATATAATATCACGCTACGGCTAATAGAAGCTAAGTGGCCAAATAAAGAACGACGGGAACGAAGCCCCGCGCGATCTAGTCAATAAAATAAATTGTTCAAAATCGAAAATTGTGGTGGACGTAAACATCTGCTAATATTCATCACAACACTCTTTCAGCATCTCTATTCAGTCTGTTTCAAATAACGGTGTCAGTAAATTTAATGTTATGAGAGATTTGATGTATTCTCATAAGTAAATTTTCTAGAGTAATTTAATATGATGCTCAAGTGAGAATCCTCTTACTTTTTTATTACATCTCATGTAAGATTAAAAAGGGGACAGAATAATATTCAAAGTATCGTAATGCTCTGCGATATAAATATATATTTGTCACTCGTACATCTGCTGTGACACATTTTTACTTTGACTCGGAGGCATAATGCTTTTTGTTGTCATCTGTCAGCCTCATATTGAAATATCTGTATTTATTTAAACGATTTTGCGTAAAACTATGATTCCCATCTTGATGCTCCGAATGCCGCAGTAGCAATGCTGCTACTGTGGTGCTAAGCAGGAGTGCTGCCGCTGCTAATGCCGCGGCATTGCTGCGAAGCTCGTTATGTAATCTATAATCTCTATAATGTAATCTCTTCAGCTTTATAATTAAGATTTTAAAGCTAAAGAGCTTGTTTGTTTGATAAGATGAACGCTAGGTTCTCAGGAACTATTGGTCCTTTTTGAAAAATACTTTAGGTGTTGGATAGCCAATTTATTGAGGAAGGTTATAGATTATTAACATCACGCTATGGTCAATAGTAGCTGAGCAGTGGCCAAATAAATAACGATGGGAGCGAAGCCCGCACGGCTTCTAGTTTCATATAAACCTATAAAGAAAATCTAGGGGTCCAATGGTGCAGCACTGCTGCGTGCTGCTAGAATTGGAATCATCCCATTAAGAGAGTGGTTAGTGGAGTAGTTGTTTTTTATTTACTAATGTATTTTTAAACACTTTGCTCATACAAGTTATATAGTACTTCACTTTAGTCAAACAAAACTAAGTTGACCACAAAATCACACTAACTATTGCTGGTGTTAAGACTTTCACATCATATTATATAGAAATATGATTGTATAGATGGCTTGTCAGACAAACATTATAGTAGCAAAGAACGAAGAAAAATATTTTTGTATGGATAACTGAAACCTTTCTCTTCGGGAAATAGCTCGGATTTTTTATTTGAAAGTAGGTTGATAGTAATGCGAAATGAAATTGTGTTGTTTATTTTGTTGTTGAGATTTTAATCTCACTAAGTAAATCTCTTCTTATCCAACATCCTTTTTTTAGTAAACTGTCAGGCTCTTTTTGTTATAGCTTCCTTTGAACTTACTTTTAGTGTACAGTGAACATATATGTACTCAGACAAGTCATAAATTCTGTCAAAATCTTTTAATGTAATTAATGATACACTTTTCGAAAAATGTTGCAAAGTTATAAATGAAATGAAAGATACTTAGATGTATACAATGTACAGTAACATTTTGGAATGCTTCCGTTTCGGGGAGTATATTTTTTTATTTGTTTACGGGTATGATTTGCCCCACCAAAATGAACTTGTGAGGCAAAGTGGACATTTTTTTTAATATTCCTTTTTTTTTTCTTTTTTTTTTTTTACCACATTCACACAGCGCCATCTAGTCCCAAAGTAAGCAATTATATTTGCTTGTGTTATGGGTACTAAACAACTGATATACTAGTTAAATATTTTTTTTTTTTTTGTAAATTATAATTAAATTTTAGAAAATTATAGATAAATTACACCCAGACACAGAACAAACCTTTATGCTCATCACACAAAGATTTGTCCTGGGTGGGGATCGAACCCACGACCTCCGGCTTAGCAGTCAGGGTCACTAACCACTAGACCAACAGGCCCGTCATCATCACTTTGTACCACTAGTGGGGCTGTTTGGTGGGGTAAAGCGGAATGACCTCAATTTGGTATTTAAATTATTCAAAGTGCCCGTCCCCATTTTGAATACAAGCCCTTAATCGACGTGGCCTGTCGACGATCACAGCACGCACTACATTCATATCTATTTCTGTCGCTAATTTAACCTAAACTGCTCCGAGAGACTCCAAATTCTGAAGAGATTTAGCGCAGACAGCGGATAAGTTCTTTTTCAAGAGATATAACACCCTGAGGTTAAGAAATTACTATTATGGGGACGGCATTGACAGTGTTAGTGATTTATTATAATTTTAACTAAATGTAAAAAATGAATAAGAAAATTTTTAATTACATTAAAATTTTGGTCTCTTTATTTTTCCGGGCATAAGATGTAGAGTGGGCAAGAGACTCGTCACACGAACTGTCTCCTTCCAAATGATCCCTTAAAGACCGTCACTAAATTTACATTAAGGGCAGCTCTTATTCCATCATTGAATTTTTGCATTTGCATTACTTTGATGGGTTGATAAAATATAGAAATATTTTATTTATTAACATTATATACACAAATAATTACAAAGGCGGACCGAATGCTAGAGGCATTCTCTGCCAGTCAACACAATATTATAATTTTATAAAAAACAAAGCAAGTTCTTGTAAGGTAGCGATTTACTTGACAACAATTTCAGGTAATACAATTCGCGGCAATCTTAATACAATACCGCGATACACGTAAACAAGGTAAACGCTTGCTTTGAGCCCTCGGCTCAAGCGTGCTCCATTCGGGTTCAGCTGTACAGACTTGTAATATAACACAGAAGGATTCACAAAAATCCGTCAGTCAAGTGGAACACGCGGCTTTAGTATCGAGCGGCTCGGCTTGCCTCATTGACTGTTGTAAATTAATGTTCAAGTTATAACGCCATACGTTTCATAATTAAACAAACAATCACATCCCTTAAGAGTCAAAGTGCCTACGGCTAGTATAGTGGTTCCTAAAGAAGTTATTGACCTAGTTCTTGAGCCTACTGGCTAATATAACTGGCACATAAGAATAACCTACTGGTACAAAATATATTTCTTCTTCAGATGGCCTACTCGCAATCTAAACATTTGAATTGGTCAATTCTGTATCGTTGTCAATTTTCAAACATTTGACAAAGATTTCGAAATAGACTAAATTGATAGTCGAGTTTCTGTGTAGGCGGTCAGTTATTTTCCGTGAAAATATACATTAAAATGCAAAATAATTATATTATTGCACGTGTTGGATCTTTAATGGTTCTTGGTATAAATAAAAATAACTGACAATATCTCGTAGGCTGGTTCTTTATATCGAGTTGAAGCCTACGCTCTTGGCATTGTAGGCGTCTGTAGCGTCTGCTAATAGCTAGTAAGCTTACACCCGGTCTGATAGTAATCAGACCGGGTGTAAGAATACTATTTGTTACTACAGGTGGTATAGAAACTAGCTGTAATAGGTTTAAAAAATAATTTTAATTGAAAGTTGGATAGCCCATTAATCGAGGAAGGTTATAGGCTATATTATCACGCTACGGCCAATAGGAGCTAAGCAGTGGCCAAATAAAGAGCGACAGGAGCAAAGTCTTGCGCGACTTCTGGTATATAATAAGTATTTTATTTATAAACTCTACGAGTCGGTACATTCATGACTGTGAGGAATATTTAATGCAGATGACTATTTAATAGTGCAATTGTGAATGTATTATACCTACAACTACATATTTCACATTTAATGGACTTCAATTAAAGGGCACCTTCTTCTTGTAAGGTTTTCTTTGAAAGTTTGACAAATCTAACGACCTCAATGGTATACTCGTAGTAGTGCATATTTCTATTTTATTGACACCCCTATTTCGATCTCAAGGTTCGGTTAATCATATTGAGTTTTTATTTCTAGAAATGTTTTCATTATTGCAGAGTGTGGTAACTTGTATTCAGCACGTGGCAGAACGCTCAGTATTATTTAACCAGATTTAAAATAGCTGGTTAAATGTAGGCGTAATGGCAACCGACTATCCACACACTATATTGGATGTCACAGATCATTATGTAACTGAATCTGTTTTTATCTACGCTGTGAATTTAGCTTCACTAGCTAAATATTTAACTAGATTTCATAATAGCTGATCATCTATTTCACAGACAAGAAATTTTGTTCAAGTACTTAGTTTTACACAACACGGGCTAGTCGGAAACTCGATATTCGCCTTAGTCGTTTTCAAAAAAAGGACTGCAAACATATTATAATTTAATAAAAAAATTACAACAACGGCAAATTCAACTAAATTGAATTTCGAAATTCCGAGTAGTATCTTAGGAGTTTTCTAAAAAATAACACTCGAAACCTCTAAATTGCTACTCCATGAGGCATAATGCTTTCATTTTGATAATGACAACAAAGTTGTAATGAGAGGTTCATTCTATCTGTGGCCTGAGGCATGAATTACACACAAAGTACTTTAAGAACAGCTTCAATTACAAGAGAACGTCTTCTTAGTACTCAATACGCTTGAATGTCAGTGAGGGGTTCACAGGCATCATAAAACTGGACAATTTATGGGCCTTGCGAATGGCTGTGGCTTTGCATACTATGCATTTTTACTACCATTCAAGTTATTTGAGTAGCCGTTTTTATAACCCAACTTTATTATGAAAAATAACATTGTAAATGAAAAACATTATTAATAAGTGTTTATGAACACAGACAAAATGATTTCGTGCTTGATTTAAAGTAACTGATTTTAATTAAATTATCAGATGGCAATGTTTACCATGTAAACATGATATGGACGTCGGAATTCATATTTCAGCACTCATTATGAATTTATTACTCTTGTTAATGCTAACATAAAACCTACTAGCATCCACCGGCTCCGCCCGCGTGTGGTATCTATCGATAAAAAGTAGCCTACGTGTTATTCCAGACTATCTGTAGTCTGGAATAATACCTATACAAAAATGCTGAGTTAGCGAATCACATTACAGTATTATCAGTCTGTTTCTTTAAGTTATTGTGAAGATTTTGACATTTTGTAATCATTAGTGTCAGTAAGTTGTAAATATTTGACACTAGATTTAAGTTTATGCGTCATGAATCTTTGCCTTTCTGGGAAAGTAATATTTATTGAGGTCTATTGGATTTAGTAACGTTTTGAAGTCGTTATGTCTATGTTGTTATGTCTACATAGAACTGAATTGGGTCGTTTGATGACTCACATACCACGATAAAATAATGGATATTGTAACGTTAACATTCATGATTTTCTATTTATTTTTTTATAGCGATTTCTTAACAAATTCACGGGCACAAAAAAGTACAATAGCTAGTAGGATCAGAAATGAGCTTACCTACTTTAAATTTTAATTGTTGTTAATAAATGTGCTCAATAATTAGTATGGGTACCTATACACAGTACCTATAACTATACTACGCAGAGGCCACTAAAGAGTAAACTACTAAGTACTAAAGAGAAGATGCAACAATTTTAGTTGAATATTTTTTCAACGATAAAAGATTTTTTAATTGAAATTTTTAAACATGTCTATAAAAATTTCAACTTTTCTCATAATATGTCAAAAACCTATAATAAAAATATTTTTAATATTGAAAATTCGCAGCGAATGAAATAAATAACAATAGTACGTGACAACATTATCAATAAAAAAAAGGAAATGCGCATTTAATAAAGGCACTCGTATCTTGCATCAACAATAACACAAAGGTAGGTATTACAACGAAATTCGTCATTCGTAAATTATTGCCGTCAGAGGCACAATAGCCAATCGTTACTTACGTACCGCACCGATGTCAGGGTTCGTCCCTTCAATTATATTCGCGGCCTGTATTTATCAGCACGATTTATTTATCGTATTACGGCACGACTACTATTTAATTAACGTGTGACAAATTTAGCAAATTGCTTGAATTAATATTTACAAACCAGATGGAACGAGATAAAGTTACGGTAACTAGTTACTGGCCGCTATTGTTCCGACTGTTTGATTGTGTTCAACTGGCCCGTTTTATTGCGAAACGTTTTGTTTTGGAGTCTTTTAGGTGAAGCTGTTTTCACGTGCCATTATTGAAAATGGTGGAGGCTTGTTTCACGTACTAATTTGACAGTTGGAGAAACGGATTGTTGTGGAAATTACTTTTGTGAATTGGTGGTTTTATACGAATGAAAATTGACGTTCTGGAAACATGTATTAGATCTTTTTGGACAGGACATAATGGTGTGACTGGGGAACCTGAAGATTTATAAGCGGAAAGCGTAGGTTAAATAATAATAATAAGCTTTATTGTACACACCAAAAATGTTACAAATCTAAAATACATAAAAGTTAATATTTAGTAGGTACAAAGGGCGGTCTTATCACTTACAGCGATCTCTTCCAGACAACCTTAAGATGAATTTGAATGGAAGAAGAGTTAAATAACACTATCTGAGTGTTAAGTATAGCTCTTTGTTGCAGTTGGGTAATTAAATGTATAAAAAACGTAGGTAGGCATTAGTTATCAAATAAACATTATTTAAATTAGTCATATAGGTACACAGATAATATTATTCGTGTACAGAGCATAAAAAATAAATGTGCCTTCACTTCACAAGATAAAATATAAGTGTTGTGTCGTAGCCACGTCAGTGTTTCTTGTCACATGATGAGTCTAACAACTGACGAGACAACAGAGACATGTCTCATATTCCTATATAGCCAAATAAATTTATTTTAAGGTTTTCATATTTCATGAAATGTCTTGGGAGAAACACGTACATAAAATGTACATTACAAAACATTAGCTCGTGTCAAGCTTTGTATATTACAAATCAAATAGAACATATCGGTATGGAACAAAGGTGTTACGCTTTAAATTTACATACCTAATGTAAAATTTTTTGTTGGCAAATGTATTATCGGCCCACGCGAAAAATGGCACGTGTGAGACGTATGCCATTTATCTGATGTCTACTTTCGATTTTCATTAATATTGTAAACCAGCATTATCAAGGAATCTTAGCAATTGCAGATAAACGGCCTAGGGACTATCTCTTAAGAAAATTTTCCTGATATATAGTTATGCAAATGGTAAAAGAATTTGATGTATTTTTTTTTCTACCTTTTAATATTGTCAGCCCTACTGGGAGGTCTGACTAGTTAGATTTAATAGGTTTCCGCTGGCGAATAGTGATCTACAGTGTTAAATCACTGTCAAGGTGAAAAAAGTAATATGTAGACTCCATACGTTGTGTCGCGTCGCCGCGTTCGGGCCAACAT
The DNA here is from genome assembly GCA_905147015.1 of Laspeyria flexula. Classification (NCBI taxonomy): domain Eukaryota; kingdom Metazoa; phylum Arthropoda; class Insecta; order Lepidoptera; family Erebidae; genus Laspeyria; species Laspeyria flexula. The sequence continues at coordinate 8,729,700 of LR989956.1, read as the reverse complement.
GACTCAATATCATACACAATATATGCAATATATCCAATTTCAATGATAAGTTAACGAAAATTGTCGGTAGTTCAATATCTATGCTGTGAAATGCTGTCTATTGAATTCCAATTCGTCCAATGTGTGAAGGTGGCTTTAAGAACAACTATATTTTGGATCACACAATTATCCTGTATCATATTTAATAACATGACATAGCATCACACCTTTTTCCCCGAAGGGGTAGGCGGGGGTATTTCACACCCAAATTTCGCCAGCTATGTTTGGTCCCATGACCGGGAACATATGTTTACCAAACTCCGAAAAATCTCAATACTGGAATTTCATAATAGAAAAAAGCCAAATCGATTTTCACCCGACTCGGGAATCGAACCCGGGACCTCTTGCACAGCAGTAGTATACGCTCCCGATGCGCCACCGAGGCAGTTTAATAACCGTCTCGACGAATGGATTGAATTCACATTCAATGCGTTCCGCGCACATATTTTAGTGCATATAATATATCTTCTCCTTTTTCTCATGATACGAGTATCATTACTTACTTGTAATGTCTCTCCTTGACAAATTATTCACAAGTAAAGTGCTCGTAGCGGTAGTCATTGACGTTTTATGACATTCAGGATCGATGGCGTTACCCCTTCAAGCCACGACCCGGTCTCGTCTCAATGAAATACCGTCACGGCTGTTTAACCTCGTTGATCGATCTGTTAAGTATAGTACACCCTGTTTATGCATGAATGTACGCTTAGCAAATATAAATAAATATTAATATCGAAGTAATCGAACTTATACCACAGTATATACCTACATACCTATAGAGTTTGGTCCGGACACTCCTAACCTCGTTTCTTTTGAACTTTTTTCTTTTCGTTTGTTATCTATAACTTTTTGTCATGAAGCGGCCGTAAAAGAAATCTAAAATACTTAAAAAACATAATATTATCTATCTTTGTTTGCATCAAACTAACATCAGACGAATTTATAGGGGGTTGCCACACTCAAAATCATCTGTTTGACTCAGTAAATTACCTACAGTCAATGGCTTGGTAAATTGTGTTTAGATTATTAGAAGTTAACTAGTAATTACTTCCCCCATTAACTAGCTATCTGTACTTGTTGTTTCTGAAGGTATTCACCACCCAGCAACTTGCCATATGTCACAATGTATACACCAAATATTTATAAATGTTAAATAAAGAGTTAACTATTAAAGAATTTAAATGAAAGATGTGAAAGTAAATTTATCTTGAAAACGTGACCTATACGCAAGACATAATGACGAGAATATATGTCGAAAAAGTGACAAGGAAAGTAAAGCTATTGGTTGTAATAAGGTGCCATTACGTGTCAATCTATCGAATCACAAATGCTGTCATCATACTTTTCTATACACGTAAAAAGGTACTTCCATTTATAAATTAGACCATTCAATTTGGACCATTGCCGTTTTAATTCCAACTGAGCTGAACAAATTCGTTACAAAAACTCCGGATTTAGAATACGAAATAGTTTTGAATCGAGGATTTCTGTGTAACTAGTTTGAAAATAACCTAAAGTGGAATAGCTAGTTATCTGTCCGGCACTTGGCCAGTTCGTTAGCCACTAAGGGGATTACGGCCGCCGCCGCCGCCCGGTACCTACTCGGCCGAGCACGCATCACATGTTAGCACATACATTTATGTACCTGGCCAGTAACACTGCTGTGTATAAATATTTGAATTGCGTAAAATGTTTTATAAAACTGTTGTTTTATTCATTTATGTAGGTTCCACGAGGAATAAATTGTTACAAAAATAGTCATTTATTTATTTTTAAATTATTGGCGGTATACATTTGCCGTAGCCTAGTTAGGACAGGCAGTATATTACGGTCATAATCATCATCATTGCAACTCATAAACGTCCCACTGTTGGGCACGGGTCTCCTCCAAAGTTGTGGAGGGGATTTAGCCTACTATACCACGCTAGCCAAACGGGTTGTAGTAGGGTTTGTTTCGAATTTTCCTTTTCTCGTATTGTCTGCATAATGTTATTCCCTTAGTCGCATTTTACGATACCCACGGATTTAAATGGTATAGTAACATTAAGTATTTTTAATGTGCAATAAAAGCGTCATCTACTCGTATTCATATCAAAATTGCAGAATCATAGTCACTTTGATTCCATGAAACATTCAGCATTTGACAAAACTAGCAGGCGGCTGTGATCTAAGCTGTATGATAATTGTTCGGTATCGCTCGATCACATGTTAAGCTGGCTCTACTCAATATGAATAGATGGCCTTTGCAACTGTGAATAGATGACTGATTACAATCGTGGCCCTTTTTGCTTTATATGACGATGGACAAGGCTTAGAGAACTACTCGTACCTAAAGTAATGTTGTTCATATTATCTGTATTAATACGTATAATAAAGCAGCGGTAGTTGAGTAGAAACGATAAATCTATACTAATATTAAAAAGCTAAAGAGTTTGTTTGTTTGTTTGAACGCTAAGATCTCAGGAACTACTGATCCGATTCGAAAAAATATTTTAGTGTTGGATAGACCATTTATCAAGGAAGGTTATAGGCTATATAACATCACGCTATGGCCAATAGAAGCTGATCAGTGGCCAAATAAAGAACGACGGGAGCGAAGCCCGCGAAGCCACTTCTAGTACAAATATAAATGTCATAAATGTGAGCTCTAATTTTTAGAATATATAAATATGAAGCTAACTACTAGTTAAATGTGTTGCTATAATTAGTAACCGGAAAGTAAGACATTATGAAGAAGGCTCTATTGCTATTAGCAAGAAAATTATCATCATGCCATCTGATTGTGTGTACGTTCTCCGTCAAAGAGCTACTAATCAGTCAATCAGTCTAACGTGATTACTTGGAAGGTAGTGGGCCTTACAAAGTAATTCAAATTATTACCCTTTTCCAGACAAAAATATGTAAAATTTCCTAAGTATTTTCTTCAGTAAATACTTAGAAAGTGGTATTAGTGTCCTTATTTAAAGGGATTGCAATTTTGTAAAGTGAGAGTAACGTCCCGCGAGAGCCCGCGCATTAACAATGCGGGATTCGTGCAGAACGCAAAACCATATTGCAAAACGCAGTAACAGATTATATTATTAATTAAAATCCAACGGTGACTATATTCACTTTGTTACTGAATTAAACTTCGAATAATATTATTCAACATCTATCCAAGAAATTGATAGAAACTTACTTAACTGATTAAATAATAATCGACACTTTAACGTTTAGATTACGCCTCGGGAACTTTCCAGTAGAATTTTTGAGATGAAATAAGGTAACTAACTAACTGGGTTATACATGACAGTATGATGGCATAACTGGGTTAGAAGAATATTGATCTACGGCTAATTGATTTCTCCCCTTAATTAAGTAGTCACTCCACTTACTACCGTCTTCTGTAATCTAATAACAGATACTTTCCTCAATTTTAATATTGTCATCATCTTGAAAATTAATGGATCTTAAGAAAATTACCGTTTCGTGTGCCGAGAGGGATCATTTCCCATCTTATGTTTATACTTATAATTTGAAAAATAAGCGACTCGCTTAGTTCTCTGTTATTTTTACTTTACTTATAATATTATTTTGTTTATAAAGCTGTTTGTTCGTAATTAAGATCAGAAATATAATTCCACTTACGGCTTATTTATAAAATACTTACAAAGAAACTTTTCTTTTTTCTTCTTGGAAAAATACTTTTTAGTACGAGAAAGTGCCAGCATTTTACATCTGGGAAAGCGTTTTTATGTAATGTAGGTAATTTTGTAGCGAATGTTCGACGATAATGTTCATGTAAGACTTGTACAATTTCTGTGGATGTTCGATGCTGCTTTTTTCTGTCTTTGTAATGCTTTTATCCCTAGTAGATAGATATAGTTATCCATTTAATAGATACTTCTATCGTAACTTGTCTATGATTTCTATTAAACTTGTATTTGATTTGTATGAATGATATGTAACCCACTGCAATTTAAATCTTAAAATATGGTTGAATGGAGTGAGATTGATACTAGTTTGCACATCTTAATAGTCTAGATATTCTTGGAATTAAAGTAGGTATTTCGATAGCTCTCATACGATGCTGTCATTACGCTATGTCTCATAAAAATTGATGTTTGTTTTATTTTTTTATTTTAGCTTTCAACTAATTAGAAATTTGATCTTAACCAACAGAGAAACTCATTTAAATTTAAAAAGAAATCATAATACTTGTAGCTAAGACCTCGTTTTATAATATACTAAATGCTAAGATAAGACAATCCATGGATAAGACCCAATTAAGTACATATTATTATGTATTACTTTACATTCATTTCTCTTTGGATCGATCTTCGTTAGTAAAGAAGAATAGATTACAGTACAAGATACGATTCTGTAGCGAATGAAAGAATATTCTATTTTATAATTACATATCTTATTGTAACTAGACGTCTAGAGCATAAATATAGAGTAACAATTTAACTTGAAGCCTCTTCTTGACGGTAATTTGAGTCTGATAATGATTATTGATTAAAGCCGAAGAGAATTCTAAATTATACATATAAAGACAGTTAGGTACATGACTTCGGCAGTTCACCAATTACCGTATTCGGTGTGTGCGAATGTGATACACACTCTATCCTCGTTTACAGAGCAGAATACCGGTTTCAACCGGATTTTTTCTAACGGAAAACCCAATTATGGCTTTGTCTGCCTGGAAACCGAATCTCGTACACGTTTGTGAACAGTATTGCTATTATTTGGTCGGCATCACAAAATTATATCCTTAGATAAACGATTTTTATTTTTAATTTACCTACACGTGGCCAGTTACCGACAACCAGTGTTTTAGGTTTGATTTCCATAAAGAAAAAATATTTCTGCGTTTTATAAAAAGATGAATTTGTGCGTAATCAATGTACCTACATGTAGGTGTTTGTTAAGTTCTACGTGAAACTGAAATTGACTTACACGATAAAAACATTAAGCTCGGGACTGACCTGTTGGTCTAGTGGTTAGTGACCCTGACTGCTAAGCTGGAGGTCGTGGGTTCGATCCCCACCCAGGACAAATCTTTGTGTGATGAGCATAATGTATATAAATAGCATGTTCTGTGTTTATCTATAATATGTATGTATTTACGAAAAAAAAATGTATTTAAGTAGTATATCAGTTGTATAGTACCCATAACACAAGCAAATATAATTGCTTACTTTGGGACTAGATGGCGCTGTGTGAATGTGGTAGAATATTATTATTATTATATATCAAGAGCTAGCTTCCGCCCGCGGCTCTGATCACGTAGTAGTTTGATGTAAAGTTTATGTGCTATTGCAGACTAATAGTATATTTGTGTGCCAAATTTCATACAGATCTTTTTAGACAGTCTGGCGTGACTGAGATCCATCGGTCTGTCGTATTTATAATATTAGTAAGATGACATCGAAGTTCCCACCTTAACCACTACACGTTTAGTTATCAAGTTTTCAGCAACATTGTCCACATCTGGCGGTACAAATGACGTACGCCATCATTTGACCACTTTATACTTCGAGAACTAATAACAATAACGATAACACAAACTTTGTTGTTGAGCTTCAGATAAAAATGAGAAAATTGTATAAATGGATCGTTTTGAGTAAAACTTTGACCTAATTGGATTGTTAACTGAATGAAACGATCAAATATTAATTGAAACAGTTTTAACTCCACTTGGTGAGGGAATAGTTTTCATTTTTAAATAATTATTTGTTCTTGTTATATTTTTGAACAAAATTAGGTTAGGTATTTTCAATATTAATTAATTTAGCGTTTGCTTTGGCACAGTTTAGTTTTACGACAAACATAACATAACATAGCATCACGCCTTTTTCCCCGAAGGGGTGAGGGCAGAGGTGTTTCACATCCACATTTCGCCGGCTATGTTTGGTCCCATGAAATAGGGGGCGAGCCTATTGTCATCTACCGGGAACATTTGTTTACCAAACTCCGGGAAAATCTCAATACTGGAATTTCAAGTTAGTCCAATATAGTTTAAGTCCAATACCATTTTCACCCGATCCGGGAATTGAAACCGGGACCTCTTTGCACAGCAGTCGTATACACTTCCCGCTGCGCCGAGGTAGTTTTATTATTGATTTTTTTTTGAAGGATAACATTTTTTTATTGCTGTTAAACATTTATATGATTAAGAAATTTGGTGTTCTCAGGTAATAATTTAAATAGGGAAATAACTGAACCTACTAGCAACACAGGGAATTAATTTTAACTACTAACATATCGAATATTTTAAAATAGATATTGCCTAGACTGTATCTGAGATTGTCGATATCTATTATGGGCGGCGGTTAGGACTTACCATCTATTTTTATTCCTTTTGTCATAAATACAATAAAGGCGTTCCCAATTTTCGATACCCACGTATTAAACATATATTTTTGAAACAACGGCTTAACAACTTTTGTATCTTTTGTTTCCAAACCGAAGTACTTAATCGAATGTCACTCATGACAGCGAATGCTTGTCATCCGATATATCGATGCATCGTAATTCAGAACGGAATGACAAGCAAAACCTATTGTTTAGAATTTCCTAGCAGTTATATTTCCCACGGTTTCGCATTTAAATATTGTGCAAAAAATTATAACCATAATATGACTGGCGAAATGGTAGCTATACGCGTTTTTGTATACATCACAGCTGAGTTAATTTGTACCTAGCTTACTATATATATTTATAATCTATAGATTATTTAGATAGAGTATACTCTTGCTTATTTCGATTTATTGGTGTCATCATAATCATTAAATCAGACAAATGAAGTCCACTGCTGGCCATAGGCCTAACCTAATTTCCGCTACAGTGAGCGATAATGAGGGACTGCATAACATTACAGCGAGCAGCAACTTGATCTGTGTAATTGAATGTAGTGACGAATTCCAGTCTTAAAGGCCTTTATCTAGAGAGGTCATCATCACCAACCCATTAAGTCCCACTGCTGGGCTAGGGTCTCCTCTCCTCTAACTAGAGAGCTGAGAGGGTTTAGGCCATATTCCACTCACGCTGGCTTAGTGTGGGTTGGTGGATCAGACATACACTTAGAATTTCTTTTAGGGTATACGGATTTTCTCACGATGTTTTACTTCATCGTTCGCAGATGGTAAGTCAAGTGACTAGTACATATAAATTCCACCAAGTAAAATCCACATTGATACTGCAGGTCGGAATCGAACTCGGACCGCATGATTCGCATACCGGTCACTTATCCATTCGGCATCGCTGTTCTAGAGAGGTAAAGACTTATAATTTCATTTAGCTTTTTGAAAGATAAGTTTAAAATTCAACATTTCAGTAATACAATTAAGAATAATTTGGATCAATTGTAATTACATTAAGGGGACATAACAATGCAACTGAAATTACCTGCATAGGTATGTATGTACGATATCTACAGTTATTATGTCCAGTTAAATCATACTGACAAAGGCCATTGTGAGAATAAATCTATTATTACCGTCATAACGGATGACAGCATTGATGATAGCGGTAAAGCGATTAGAATTCAACCGTGTCTGTGGTCTAATGATCGATATCGTCACCTTGACATAGAAATAGAATTTGATATCCATACGTGTCGATTTTTATGTTAAAGTTATTTCGAAATGAAATAAAATCTCTTTATTTATCTAGGTTACAAAGTAAAACTTATAAGTCACAAGTTAAGAATGTAACAGGTTATCCGAAAAGTAGAGTCCGCAAATTGCTTATTTATATTTGAAACAAAAAATTCATACACAAACAGTGTGAATTGCATATTTGTTTAAACACAGGCGATGAAAGTTCTAGGAAAGTTCTTTTAAATGTATAGTTAGGGGAGTATTGTTACAGAAACTGGGTTCTAACTGCCCAAAACTGGTAAAAATGGAAGAATTTAAAGATGGCCTTCTTTAAATTCTTTAAACTAATTGGTAGAAATAGGTCAAAGAAGAAGAAGCTTAATATTAGTGTTATCATCATCATCATTTTAACCCATAAACGTCCCACTGCTGGGCACGCGTGTTATAACTAATATTAATTAATATAATTGGACTGGCCTGTTGGTCTAGTGGTTAGTGACCCTGACTGCTAAGCAGGAGGTCGTGGGTTCGATCCCCACCCAGGACAAATCTTTGTGTGATGAGCATAAAGGTTTGTTCTGTGTCTGGGTGTAATTTATCTATAATATGTATGTATTTACAAAAAAAAAAATGTGTTTAAGTAGTATATCAGTTGTTTAGTACCCATAACACAAGCAAATATAATTGCTTACTTTGGGACTAGATGGCGCTGTGTGAATGTGGTAGAATATTATATTATATATTATATTATAAAGTTTCCAAAGCTGAAATATTACATTTTTGAAATATTTTAAGTTGCAGCAGTTGTTAGAAAACGATATCACATTGAGTATGAGAGGAAAAAGACACAAGTTTACAGTTCTGTCAGGACATAAGTGTGTGCGGACGTAGAGCATGCTCAAAACGTTTATAAAAGTCAAATAAAATCTTGAACTATTGAGGATGATATTTTCGAACAGAGAAAACTGCAGTATGTATTAAAGCATGGCGCTTTTCATTCTCCGTATTTTAAAATGAAATAGAGATTGGTTATAACTTTTTAATGCAGACTTTTTTGATTACTTCGTCATTATCACTGCTATTTGTTATTTCTTTGGATTAAGTTGCTGTCATTATAATGTAACTTAATGACATCTTATAAGGGACCTGCCACACAGAATACGTTCACGCGTTTATGCTTTCTACGTTTGATGTGATGTATTGAGTACTGTTGACAGACGTGGTCCGAACGCCTTCTGTGTAGGCATATTTATGTTATGTAATACAACACAGTAAACGCAGAATGCATAACCCCGTATTGTGTGAGAGGTCCTTTAGCAGTGCTAAGGCTCAGTTTGCGGGAAGCAATTCCAGACCTTATAAGAGAAGCCGTGTTTCAATAACGTAAGTACTTTTGTATCATAATATAGAAGTACTTACTTGCTATAACTATCATCATTGTTTTTGGAATCGTAAGTCATCAAACAGGTTATAATATGTTATTTTTTGTAGCTACTTTACTGATTATAATTATAAATAATATAATAATTAGTGTAATGCCTCACCTCCACATTTTGTCAACTATATTTGGTCCTATATAGGATATATATTCCTAGGTCCTATATGTCCCTAATAGGCATTCAAATATTTAAAGGCCAATGCCATTAACTGGAATCTTTTTCAGACACCGGGATGAGAATATTATTTGACCAAAAATGCCCTATACCGTTCATGTCCGACCTGGGCACTAGGACCGCTCGTGCAAGAGTTGTAAACACACCCATTCCGCCACGAAGGCAACAATTCAATAATAACAAAAGGCTACAAGCGCCTGAAAAATATCTGCTTTTAATGCCATAAGTATGAGTAAGAATCTTGAAATTATTCGTATGTCGCAATAAAGCATGATGTAGCCCGGGGGTAACAGAGGCTTCGCTGCCACCAAAGACTTACCGTGCGCTATCTCTTATGATAGATCTTGTCGAGATAAACGAGGTTCTTCTTACCTTTGTATGGCAAGCGATTAGGCTGACATATCTCGTGACTTCAATCGTTCAATGATATTTTACTTGAAGATAATTATATTATTCGATTGTGGATTGGCGGTAACTTTAGATGTTCGTTTTAGGTAAATATGCAAGCTTTTCTTTGACTTTAATCAAAATATATTTGTCATTCATTTCCACTAGCTAGAAATCATCGCAGTATTGCTTTAGAATTATTTATGTACTTAAATGAGCACAAATTGCATTCAGACCAAAACAAAAGCAATAACCTAAAATAAGTTTTTTAATTACATTTATCCCCAAACAACTACTTACCTACTTGACATGTAGTTGTGACCAACCCAATGACGTTCATTGCTGGACACGGCACACATGCCAACAACGGCCACCCGCAACCTTTACTTATTATTATTTTTAATAGAAAGAAAGAAAAAAAAGAATGAAAATACATTTATTTACCACAATTGTGACACAAGTTGGGATGAGAACAAAAGTAAAAATTAAGTAATATAAAGAAAAAAAATAGTACGACGAGAAAAGGAAAAATTATAAAAAAAATTAAAAAAAAATAACCGGTTGCACCTACTGCATGTCACACCTGTGGGAATCTGGACTCTGCTCAGCATAAGTGTAGTGTAATGTAAAGTTAATGGATCTTAAATTTCTGATTGTACAATTAACTATTCTAAACGAGAGTTACTTACCGTTCGTGTCATAAGTCCTCAAGCCACCTCACAATATGCATGTAGATGAAACTATCTGGTTAGCTCAATTATTAGGTTACGGTTAAGGCACTATGCAAAGCCATTACGTGTTAGTGGTACTAGTACCATTAGGTAATAACACTATACACTACGTATATTATTCCCCGAGGTGTGTAATGTTAGCATGTGGTTGTCATTCAGGCACGTGTAATGAAGACAAATATGAATATAATAGAAAGGTAATATAAGACAAGATTGGAAAAGATTTCATTTGAATGCTCAATTACCTATATTTGACGCAGAATTGCTGAAAATTTTACAATAAAACTGTAGGTACAACGCACACCATCATCATCATCATCATCAGCGACCCGTTAATGTCTCACTGCTAGGCTCGGGTCGGTCTTGGAGAAATTTTTATAGTTCCATTTTTTAATTTTGAGGTACGAAACCCTAACAATTACACCTGTTGTCTTGTCTGGGTACATTTTTAGACAGGTAATGCGAATTTGAAGTGAGAAAAACCCAATACCGATTTCGCCGACCTGCGAAATCGGTATTTTGGTAACCGACCTGCCGACCCCTTTTTTATTAGATCAAATATTTACTTGATCATCTCTAAACCTTAAATAAATATCAAGAATTTCTTATATTTATATGTCTTATACAAACAACAGCAAAATGTCTTACAGTCGCATGTTAAAGAATCAGTTACAACGTTCAGCTGTTGTGGACATTATATGAAACAAGCATTCTCAGTGGGCTTGGCTATGACAGAAACAACTGTTTAGATAGGACAAAAGCTCTAACTGGGCCACTTACGTCGCTTGTGCTGTTCTACTTACAACTGTGTACGTTGCTCAGGGTTGCCAGATTTATTTTCTTTACCCCAAGTTAACTTCTAACTGCGGAGATTGTATTTCATGGAGAGTGTTGAGATTTAAGAATTCGAATCTTTTCGATAGGATTTTAAATGTGTTGAGTATTTAAGCTTGGCGAGAATTGTAGACGTTGTAAAGTCAATAGTAATGTGGGTGCTATGTTTTGGTTTCAATTGGTTTAGATTTGTAAAATCAATTGTGCAAGTAGTTAAAGAAAAAAAAAAATAAGACAACACAGTTGATAGAAGAATGTATGTAATTATGTATTTGAAATACAACATTGCTTACCATCAGTTAGTGTGTAGTGTTATAAAAAAAAACTGCTGGATAATAACAAATTTTGTAGAAGTTTAGTACATTTCTCTAACAATAGTGAATAGGTTTCTTAAGGGAGTGAATAGGTTTCTTAAGGGTCGGCAACTCGCTCGTGATGCGCCCCCCAGGTGTTGCTGGCACCCAAAGACAAAAAATCTATTAAATACTGTACTGTATAACACACTCATTAAGTACGTAGGTACTACCTTAATAGTTGATTATTTTTCAAAATTCCGCTAATAAAAAGTAATATGAGCAAGCGAATAAATCACGACCGTTAATCTCATGTTGAAGATAATCTTTTTAAATTGTATGCTTTTTCTTGAAGTTAAGAGTTCATTGCAACGTTTTGCATAACTTTTGACTAAGCTCTAAGTTAAAGTCGGATTAAAGTTTTTGCTAAGCTGACGTCGGTCGCATACCAACATCCAATCCGACGCGATGCTAACGGATACAATTACTCAATTAGACCTTGTACTGTAATATATTGCTATTCTGAGTTTATATATTTTTTAATTAGTTCACTAAATTTGACATAACACAGTACAATACATATTAAAAAATACTTAAAATAAAATAAAATTTTCGTGTATGACCAGACCAAAAAAATAAATTAATATAATAAGCTGCCTTTAAAACCTCGTCTATATACGTGTACACTTACTTTTATATGCGATCGTTAGTTTATCAAAAACCCATTGTGAAAAGTCGATAACCTCGTCAACAAGCGAGCGGCCAGTCTTATTGTATGTAGTTCTATTACATAAGGCCGATCGCAATACCAGAGCCAAATCACTTGCGCACTGCTGACCTTACGGTATTAGCACTTAAATTATGACAAAGCATTAATTGCCCTGGCATTAGTTCACATCAAACTTTAACATAGCATGTACACACGAACGTACATGACACGAAGTGCCCCAAGAATCGAACTTCTTGGCAAATAGTCCTCTTGAGGCAATTTTAGAAATTTTACGTCATATAAATATTAAGATTGACAACCAACCCATAATCCTCCCACTGCTTGGCACGGGTCTCTTCCAAAGAATGTGAAGGGAATTTAGCCTACTATACCACGCTGGCCAGATAGATTGCTATAGGGTTTGTTTCGAATTTTCCTTTTCTTGCAGTGCTCTTGTCTGCATAAGGTTACTCCCTAAGTTGCCTTTTACGACACCCACAGGTTGAGATGGGGTAGTGACATTATGTATTCTTAATATATCACTACACGTATATGTATAAATCCATATAACAATGTAAACGATGTCGATAAAATTGTCAACAAACTGGACCGCTTTATTTTTGCTCTAAAACGTATAAGACTAACTATTAACCAGAATACAGCAATGGTAGCCTATCATGCATATGTATCCTCAATACTCAGATATGGCATTGTAATTTGGGGCAATTCTGTAGACATAGAGAGAATCTTTAAAAGCCAAAAAAGATGTGTGCGAGCGTTATGTGGTGCCTCCTTCTTGGATAGCTGTAAGCCTCTATTTAAAAAACTAAGAATACTAACGTTACCGTATTTATATATATACGAAATTTGTTTGTTTGTTAGAAAATATCCCTGTCTCTTTGAAAGATTATGTGATAATGTAAATAGCCGCTCCAGACATAAAAATAGACTACGTTTACCAAATATAAAATTAGACATATATAAACGAAATGTATATTGTATGTGTATCATAATATATAATCATCTACCTCAGAATTTAAGCGAATTGCCGATCACAATATTTAAAAAGGACTTATTTAAACTTCTATTAAACAAGGGATATTATAGCATTAAAGAATACTTAGAAGATAAAATATACAATAACTGAATAATATAAAAAATACTGTTGACATGTAAGTGAATAATAATTATCATGATATAATATATTTCGAATATGTAATAAATAATATAATTAAATTTTATAATTAAGTACTTACCTGAAACATTTGCACGCCGTATGTGGCAGAATATGCGAAAACATAAATTTTTGTAAAACCTATTGTACCATATTCTAGTAAATAAATTATTTGTTTGTTTGTTTGTTTGTTTGAAACACAACATGTAGCGATATTAAAATACGCCGAAATATTAAAAATACTTTGTTCTGAACTGAAATCCATAAATCATTCCAAAACTTTGTATCTGTGAGAACCTATATTGCAACATTTTTTGAGGAATCCGCGCTTTATTGAAAATACTTCTATCATTATGTTGTTTGCTGTTCCACGTAGTTTTTTCCGATGAAACTTGTTAAAAAGAAGCGATAGGTAGAACATTTGAAGTGGACCATGCATTATAAATATAACTGTTTACGTTTAACTCGGGTGAACAGTAGACTCACCTGGGCACACTAACTTAGGTCGCAAATATATTATCTAACGTTATTTAAACCTTGTGAACTTCTAACCTTATATCCCAAAGAAAAATTATTTTAAACGACAATAATATGACTTCCCAAAATACTCAATTTCAAAATACTCCACTGGCCTGAATACATATATCTATTTAAACAGATTCAGGGAAATAATTCGAGTACAAACACAAATAAAGACATGAATAGTTTACATGAATTAATGTGTCAAGCGAATTCCACGTAAAAGTAACTGTTGTTATAATTACAATTAGGTTGAGACTCGTGTTACCTGTGCGTGACTAACGTGGTATAATCTGACCATTCATTGGTCACGCATAACGCTAATTTCAGATTGAACACATAAGTATAGTGCGAAAACATTCATCTTTAAAAGTTTTTATTTTCATGTTGTGATTTGTTTTGTACTTTTGCTTTCATACCATGGATCCATTACTTTGAAAACCGATTTGCTTGATGGTAAACACTCCTATAAAAAGGAAAACGTTGTACTTTCAACATGAGAGACAAAGTCCCTCCGGCTGCCAATACAGCTCTTCCCCAAGGAGCTCAAGAAATGATACTTACCAGGTATTTTTAGATGACATATTCTGTAAGCTAAAGGTATTATTTTAGTTAGACCATTCAAAAACTGTTCATAATTAAATTGAAGATAGAATTTTTATTTATTTCAGTAAAGGTGTGTTTCAAAGTGGATAGCCATTGTACTGATAACTATGAGCCCTAATTTGGACTAATTAAATGGTTTCTCTGTGGCACTATAATATTACCTTAGTAGAATACTAGATACAAATACGAATATTGAAAAGCAGAATACAGAGAGACTGTCCAAATATTTTGTATAGAAAGGAAACATCATATCGGATAACTGAATCAAATCCCCCATATTCAGTCGTAGTCCGCTTTCGACCGAGCACTTTTATGCCGTTAAAATATTTGTTAGCGTGGCATTTTGTTGACCTAAATATAAAATGCCGATGCACTATGACTTATAAAGATGTTTTTATTATTTTATTACTCAATTCCGCGCAATGGACTATCTTAGCGTACAAATATGTAGGTCTTGTTTGAATAAATTAATCCACGTAATGCATTCTCATGGGTTTAGAATTTAGAGAAAAATAAGTATTAAGCATAAAAGTGAACATAAAATGTAGAAAGAATTTCTTAGTTTTAACCCGTATTATTTTCGAGTATAAAATAGAGAAAAGCTACT
Organism: Laspeyria flexula; assembly: GCA_905147015.1. Lineage (NCBI taxonomy): Eukaryota > Metazoa > Arthropoda > Insecta > Lepidoptera > Erebidae > Laspeyria > Laspeyria flexula. The sequence goes on along the minus strand of LR989956.1, from coordinate 8,714,605 downwards.
GTCTGAATTTTCTTAGTGCCGTAGTCTAAAAAGCTTTCTTTGAAAATGTGCGTTATCGACAAAATTGTTGTTGTGTTGTTGAACAAGAATATAGGAAATGACATGAGCTTTATACAATATCGAAGAAATTTGAGCATATTTTCTTAAATATTTTGTGTTTGTACCATGTTGTAAAAAAGTATTTATTCATTTTCTTGTTTTGGTTTAGTTGCTCTTTAAATTAAATACACGATTTGTGTTTGCATTTAAGTATTTCAATATGTGAAACAAGATTAACTTGTTAACATACGAGTACATAGTTAGAACAAAACTGTCTAAAACAGTCTGGTCTATGTCTAGTAGTTGACCGCAACAGAATTGAGAGATTGATTGACCATGATTGTAACTGTTGTTGCAGGTCCTTCATGGCTATTTGTCAGACAAACAGCTGAATGTTTCACCAGTAAAGTTACGTCACGTTTAGATACGATAAATAGAGGTTGAATTAATTGTGATTAATTATTATCGATTACATTTATAGACTCTCGTTTAAGGTTGAGCTTACTTTTAATTTCTTTATATTAAAACTCGATAAAGGATAAAGTTGGGGTTTTGGATTAACATAAACATTTTTTCATATGACGAACACCTGAGCCCAGCAGTGAAACTTTATGGGTTGCTGATGATGATGATGATGATAAGTATACACGGTTATCCTACTACCACAGAGGTTGCTGGGGATAAGATGCCTACTTTATATGTAATCGGCTTCAATTGCAAACATGTATGAGCATAAATTCTAAAGTTTGGAAGCAATTGTTTCCTATCCACACTGGCCAACATGAAGGCCTTGATACACTCGCAGCTGGGATTTACTCGCTACGTACAGCGGGTGTATAGCCAAAGCACAATGTTTTCTCATCGTTTTAAATACTAATGACGTAATGCGAACATTCTGTTTGCAAACTTGCTGCCTCCTGCCGGCTTTTTTGTATTTTTCAATCGTCACGATTACCTTTAGCAAAAGACTGATAAACCGATTCTAACAGAGGGCTGACTATGTCACAAATTCTGAATTTGTATAACAATTACAGTGAATTGTTTGAAAAAATATCAGAATCATTGGAATTAGGTTTTGTGGTAGATTCTACTAGGTAAGTATCTATAGGTTACAATTTCCAACTGACGCTTACTAACTTGTAATAATCATCATCAATATATCAGCCCAATGACGCCCCTGCTGGACATAGGCCTCACCTAATGTTCACAGCGAGATCTTGTTATAAGATAAGTTTTTAAAGAGTACAAAAAAGGTAATGTAATCATTTAACTTTATTGCTACAAATATTTATTGTCATGCGTCAAGTATCTTTCATCGGATAGTAGTAAAACCTACATCAAAATCCACCGCAAATTCAATTTCGATCAACTTGCCAATAAAATTTATTACTCCATTTAAAATATATGTGTGTACATTATTGAGTTTCACGTATTCCACAGTCAATTTGGTATTTTCATCTCAAAATACTCTTGTTGTATTTGTTAAGTAAATGTATCATTATAATCTTGTAGAAACGCGATCCTTTTCAGTAGCTCGACATGATTAATTCATTCGCAACATCCGTAATAATTATATCACGGACGGCACCCAATTTAATTTAAAATAAATAAGGGTTTTAAAAGCAAGACTTTCACACCTCTTGATATTATTCAATGAATATTAGAATGGAAACGGACCTTCAAAGTGACTTTTTAAGAATTTAGTACAATCATAGAAATGAAGGGAGGTGCGAGGTCATCAAAAATATTCAAATTTCTTAAGGATTCCTCTCGCAACAATGAGGCTGAGTGCCCAGTACTTTACATAACAATCTTTAAAAAAATATATACCTACTTTAATGAGAAAATTGTTTTGAATTCTTTGCCGGGATTCTTTGTAAATGTTGGATCAAAACTATGCTAAAAATAAAACATAATTTAATCAGGCTTATTTTAAAAGTATCAGAATGGAAACAATAAATATTGAACTGGAATTTGAATAACTCACGTAACTAACTAGATGTAAACAAATCTGAATATTGTGTAACTTCAATTACGTACAGAGTTTGGTAGTCGGACAAAAACATACTTCTATTGTATAAATACACAAATATGCTTACACGCACTGAAAAGTTGATTTTACAATACAAAGAGAAGGTATAACACTGGCTTCACTTTTAAAAGTTTTCACAGGTAGATGAATTTGCTAACCTCTAGACCTATATATATGTATAGAATACTTATAGTACACTAAAATAAAGACATAAATCTAAAAATATATCTTGATGCCTTGTTCCCCGAAGGATAGTCAGAGAAGCATTGAATCAACATTTCATCTACTATATTAGATTTTGTTAAAGGGGATATATTTCCATATATATATTACTGGTATATAATGATTAAGATACTAAGAATTTGACAGAAACTTGACAGAAAATCCCAACCCAATGCGTGACTCGGGATTATGCTCTAAACTTCTTGCACCATGACAGTAGTAGACACTCCTTTTGCATCACTCAGGCAACCTAGTTTACCAATAATAAGTACGTAAATATAAGCATTGTAACAAAGATATTGAAAACAGTTGTATAAAATTCTCCACACGCAGAAATAAGAACGTGCTTCGTTTTCCAATATTAGAAACAATAGCCCTTGACAAGAAACACAAATCAAACTATGGCATATCCGTTAAACTATTTTAAGTGTCGTAAATATAAATTTATCGTAGTACAGTTTAGTTTTGATATTTTATTGTTGCCTTCAGGTATTGTTGTTGAACTTTAATTGTTGGATACCACGAACTATATATCTTTTATTACTGCACGCGGAAAATTGTTTCTGATAATGTGGTCTTAGAAAATCTAGTTAGACTAAAGTTATATCCTTTTGGTCAAATGTCTGGCAATGTTTGATTGTCACTGTGGCGTAGCGGTTAATGTACCGCCTTGCCACTAATATCACCGTACCAAGTATAGTGGGTTCGATTTCCACGGAACGAGTTGACACCTTCCGATTTTACTTATTTTTTTGTCGTCCACTCTCGCGCACCTCTAAAGTACAGTCATAAAAAAAATTTTTTAATCCTTTTTCCTATGACTGTACTTTAGATGAGCGCGCGAGTTGACGAATAAGTCCTACTTTTAAATTAACATAACCTATTATATGTTAATTTAAAAGTAGGACTTATATTTATTAAGTTAAGGACTTAAAGCTGAAGGAAATAAGTTTGTCAAGGATTGATTAACGTAATAATAACTAACTAGCAGTCAGATATCTCGTTTCAGTTGTATTTGACTTACTAAAAGTATAGTCAGTATTGAGTTGTTTGGTCAACTTGTCAATTAGTACAGATGTCAAATTATAGTTCAAGATGGTTATGTCAAATGGAATATTAGAAAAAAAAAGGCCTATGTTAAGCAGTGGACGTCGTTGGGCTGATAATTATGATGATGATGATGTCAAATTTAACATTAGATTTTTTATTAGTAATATTTAACTAATGTGCAGTTAGCGTGATTTATAATTTCACTTGTTTAGAGCGTTGTGATTTTATTTGAAACCAGCAATTTAATCGTTAGCCACAAACAATCTCAAGTCTAGGCTCTTTTATTTAAGCTCTAGCTAGTGATGGCCGAATAGACTGCAACTGTGTTTCTCATGAGGAAAAAACAAGATTATTTTGAATATTTATTGTTTGTTTGGTCGTGATTATAGTCTCCTACATCAATTTCAACCTGGTGATCGATTCTGCTAATTTACACCTCGATAGCAGACCGATGGGCTTAGAATCGGCTAATCACAGGCCGGCAATATTGCGCGATTGACTCAGTAAGCCAATCACAGCTGTCTAAACCATCGGCTTACGATTGTGTTAGGATTGGTTAGCAGAATAGACCAGCTGAAATCAACAACTCAAGAATTAATTTATAAGCTTTAATAAGTCAGCGAGTATAGAAGGCATAGCGTAGCACACAAGCTGCTACGTCGTAGCACCTCTGCTACGAACCCTTCATCCATCATTCATTATTTAAAACTTTTTAAAGAATCATCGACGTGGCGTTATTAAAAATATCATCAATTTAGCTGCCACCTAAACTTGTACTGAGTTAAAATGTTTCAAAGCGAGGCAGGTTGGTGAGGTTTCTTATAAAAAATATATTTAAAAAAGTATTTGCGAGAAAGCTACAATATCAAAGCGGTTTCTATGATCTAGTTAGTAAATTGTACAAAGTGTATAATACGAAGCGCGTGGCACCAATTTAAAAGGAATTTCAGCAAAAGATTGCGTGGAAATTGGATTAAGTAACAAGCAACCTTTTGGGGTTTCAGCAAATCTCTTTGTAGTTTGTTAGTTGCGGGGAGTCGCTACTATACTTTTACTTTTATTGTGCTCTGACTCTTCAAATGCGCTTTTTAATATTTATTTAAACATGCATATTAAAGATGTTGTTCGTGCTATTTAGTTAAATATATAATTAATATTCATGATCAAGTTTAAATAAATTTTGTAAAACATTACTCATTGGTCAAATATATTGTTTTACGTTTAGTATATTTTAAAACAAAAAAAAAAAAATTTGAAATTCTTTAGGATATTTCAGTATCGGGCCATAGCCTATATAAAAACGAACTACATATACCTACCTAATATTTTATTTATCAATAAATATGCCCAAAGATTTATGTCTGTAAGCACTATGATTGATCTTAAAATTATCAAAAATTAAAAGTTGATAACAGTGACATAAACCCACACTAACGAACACGAACTTATAAATACAGAAAACATTAAAATTAAATGGTACGTGAGACCTATTATAACTTCGTAAATATCATAATTATCTATCTGTTATCGATATAAAACTTCTTTTCCAACAAGTACCCGAGTAACCTGATTATATTGAGTGTCAAGATTATTCACAGCCGATTAATTATCTATGCTTCCCCACAAATAGAAGGCAACATAATACTATAGACAACAAAGGCAGAGATTCGTGGAACTCTGTTCACAGGTATTGGCGGTTTAAAGGTATACGGAACCAACACGTACGGTTGGTTGTGCAAACACATTACACGTTAGCTACGTTTAATGATTTAGTTACGTTCGCCGTAACCAAATATGAAAGGAGTCAAAAAAGTATTTTTACCCGATTGTCAGGACGGGTATTGTTTTTCGCGAGTATCTTGTATGTTTGTAATTTTTTTTATTCTCACGAATCTTCCAAAGGGCTGGATGGATTTTGGCAATTAGGGTATCGTTAGATTCGTCTAGAAAGCCCAAGTGTCCTTAGATAGGTTTTAAGAATAAAATAACTTAAACGACGGGCTGTATACGCCAAATTGTAAGAAGTTCAATTTTTTTTTAGCCAAACCTATCGATTTGTGTATCAAAATAAAGAGAAACAAAAAGAGATTACATATATTCAAAAAGAGATTATACATAATTGAATGGTTCCAAATTGTAAGTAGTTCTATTATTTTTTTAACCAAACCTATTGAGTATAGTATCAAAATAAAGGGAATGAAATGGAGATTACAAATATATACATAATATATGTTATGTATTTAAATTTAATCAGGTATAATAATAATTTTACGGTCTTTTTAGTGCGTTGCTCTCTGTTGATTTTTTGCAATCGGGTTATTAATTTTTTTTAATTATATATACTTGTTAAATGTGTAATAAAATAATGTAATAAAGTAATGTAATAAACTTATCCGTGTGGAGACGGATTAAGAAAACCCCATCTCAATCCGTGGGTGTCATAAGAGGTGACTAAGTGAGTAACCATAGACAGACAAGAGCACTGCGAGAAAAGGAAAATTCGAAACAAACCCTATACCTACCAAGCCGTCTCGCCAGCGAGGTATAGTAGGCTAAATTCCTTACACATTCTTTGGAGGAGACCCGTGCCCAGCAGTGGGACGTTTATGGGGTGTGATGATAAATGATGATAACCCCTTTGTCAGTATTGAATATTTATGATTGTATAATTCATTAATTGTACTATTTTGTAGATAAATTGTTGGTGTGTAGTTTATTTATGTGTAGTTTATGACTGGCCTGTTGGTCTAGTGGTTAGTGACCCTGACTGCTAAGCCGGAGGTCGTGTGTTCGATCCCCACCCAGGACAAATCTTTGTGTGATGAGCATGAAGGTTTGTTCTGTGTCTGGGTGTAATTTATCTATAATATTTTTTTTTTTTTATTTGCTTAAAAAGACAACGCCCGCACTAGGGAACAAGCCCTGTGTCGCGGGGAGCTTTACAACCATGAAACTAACGGACACAAAGTACACCCAGACTAGAAACAAATATCTATGAATCACACAAATATTTGTCTCGTGTGGGAATCGAACCCACGTCATCCAGCACGGCGATGTAGTGGCGAGGCGACCACCTTAACCACTGCGCCACGGTGACAGTCGAGTAGTACAGTCAATATGTATGTATTTACAACAAAAAAAATGTATTTAAGTAGTATATCAGTTGTTTAGTATCCATAACACAAGCAAATATAATTGCTTAATTTAGGACTAGATGGCGCTGTGTGAATGTGGTGAAATATTATTATTATTATTAGAAAATCATAAACTATGAGTGAGACGTACGTTTACCTAAAATCTAAAGTAAAAAAAAGGATACTGTTGGTGTGTATGTATGTATATAATATGTTTATGTCTACCAAAGTCGTGTCAAGCCGCTGATGCCGCACGCTAATGACCCACAAATTTATCTTAATACAACAATACCGAAGAATAACTTCATAACAATCTGAACGGGTTTTGTTTTATTAATATTTGGTGCTGGTTATGTTGTCTTCTAAAACAAAAACTTTGTTAGTGAATTATTCATTAGTAAGTTGTACTGCCGAAAATAACTACTTCAATGTTTTGATAAAGAACTTGGAATAACAAACAGACCGCGGCCGTACGCCGCATCGTGGTGGAATAAAGACAAGATGAAAACTCATTGTATCACGATTTTAACCCTCATATTTAATGGTCTAAGATGAAATGGTGAAACGGACGTTGTATCTTTTGCACCTTTACCACCATTAATTTCATTGAGGGTATAATTGTGTCAGTCGTAATTTAAATCATAGCACAGCGTAAAGAGTTAGGTATATTGTAGGAGCTAGGGTGCAGAGCTTATTAGGGATTTAACAACAATACCCAAATACTATGACGCAATTTATTTCCAACTTCATTTCATCATAATCATCATCATTTCAACCCATAAACGTCCCACTGCTGGATACGGGTCTCTTCCAAAGAATGTGGAGGGAATTTAGCCTACGGGTTCCAAGATAGTAGGAGACAATCCCTTTGAAAATGAAAAATCCTGAAAAATCTTGACTGACACCGTGGCACAGTGGTTAAGGTGGTCACCTCCCCACTACATCGCCGTGCTGGGTGACGTGGATTCGATTCCCACACGAGACAAATATTTGTGTGATTCATAGATATTTGTTTCTAGTCTGGGTGTACTTTGTGTCCGTTAGTTTCATGTTTGTAAAGCTCCCCGCGACACAGGGCTTGTTCCCTAGTGCGGGCGTTGTCTTTTTAAAAGAAAAAAGAAAAATCCTGAGTGTCAAAACTCGGTGTTCTGAAGGGTCATTGCTGTTAGTCCCAGCTAACAGGAGTTGCAGTGGTGAGATTGGGATTGTCTCTTAAACGCTATGATGCTAAGTTATTGCTGTGTACTTACTGGGTGCTAGTAGACATAAATGTAATCCGCAATCACAAATCAATCTATATTGTTTGATTGTTTCAAAATCATCGTTCATTTACTTCAGTGTTTCTACGTCTACACGGACCAGCTGTTCGGTCATATAATGTACTTACTTGCGACTAGAATGAGTGTGATTGGTTTATTAATCTATATCTATACTAACATAATAAAGAGGAAAGATTTGTATTTTTGTATCTAACGAATAAACTTAAAAACTACCAGACTAATTTCAGAACGACGAGAACGACTAGAGCGAAGCCCCGCACGACTTCTAGTATCATGATATAAATAATAATATAATAGAAAATGTCGTTGGTAAGCTTTTTTAATAGCTAAGGCGCGTAGCAAGAGATGGATACTTTTCTTTTTGATCTTAATAGAATAAATGCAAATTTTACATTTCGAAAGCAGGAATCATGAACCACCTCTTGAACCATATTTAGAATCCGTTTTAAAATAACTCCCATCCCTTTTAACGATGCATCTTTTAAAATAGCACGCAATAATAAGCTTATACAAACATTAAAAACTCATTGAATAATTTATATAGACTTTTTCGTATTCTTTTCATCGTGAGAACCGTTTGAAATGTTATTAAGTATGGTAATAAGGATTGTTAGAACGGTAATTTTATTCAGCAAGGGGTGATTATGCCTGGGTGCTTTAATAACCGCGAATTGTTACCCATGCTTTTGTTTCAGTCACGAAGTGCCAATTCAGTTTTCTTTTACTTCTCTCGTTGTTTCACGACTGCTGTTGTGTATTTAAGAAAAGCTGTTGATTTTGTTTTTAAATGTTATCTTACTAACAATGAAAATAAGTAAAAGAGATTAGCTTTTATTAGGTTTTAGATGACTGTAGCCATTATAGCATAACCTGAGTATTGCTGTGTTGTGTTTTTGAAGTATTTTATAGACATGATAGTTGTTTTTAAGCCAGATATTTTTTTTAGTAAACTCGTACTGTGACGCGGGGAACTTTAGAAACCGATACAAAGTATACCGAGACCCGAAACAAACATCTTTTAATCACACAATAATTTTACTCGTGAGGGAATCGAACCAACGTCACTTCGCACAGCGTTGGTAGTGGCGAGGCGACCACCTAAACCACCGCATCACTATGAAAGTTAAGTTACATAAAATACTTAATGCAATTTCTATGGCCCGTGCAGACTTTGGTTGTAATACATTAATGATTAGATTTTTTGAATAAATAGGTATAAACAATGCAGTCAAAAACGTTTGCAAGATGTGTTTGAAGTTTAATAGTGATCGTGAGTTATGTTTAAATCAGTTTGTTAAAGTATACATAATGAACTAAGTTCTAAAATTCAAATTTCTAAACGACTATGCAGTTGCTATTATGTTTGATTTATTTAAACTTCCAAATTAAAAGTTATAAGAAATTATTTGTAATAATAATTTAATTGAGTTTATAGTTGGTTTATTTAAAGTTCTAAATTCACATTTCGAAGTGACTACATGTGCGACGGAATTGCAATTTTACAATTAATAATTTGTTAAATTAATTTAGTACAAAATTTATTATAATTAATTAACATTTTAATAATAAACCTTACAGCCTGAACATTTCAATTTGTAATGTAAAACCAATGACTAGTTTTACGAGTTAATAACAATTTTACCAGAGCATAAATTAAATGCTTCAGTGTAGTAAGGTAAGACTCAATTTGCTATAAAACTTGATATGAGGATCGCTTAAATTTTAATGAATGCTGTTACTATAATTTTTATGAAAGACACTGATTTTATTCTACCATTAAACAGCATGGACTTGTAGTAATTTTATAATGAATTATTTAGATTAGACTTTTTTTTACAACTTATAATATTCACAGTGTATTGTTGTAAACAGAAAAAACAGTGCATTGTGTTCATGGAATTATTATACGTTCATATTACGCCAACATATGATGGTGAAATATATAAACTATTTTACGTTTTACCCAAGGTATAAGAGGCACTTGGAGGCAATAAGGCCTCTCCAGAGCGCGTGGGTTCAGTACCTGTCCCTACTTATACGCCATTGCGATCTTTATATATTATTTTTATCATTTATTTAGATCTTTTTTATTACTTACGTGACGAAGTACCAAATAGGAACATTTTTTTTGATATTTTCGTTCGGACCTTCTTAGTAAAGGTTGCGTGGAGGTCAATTCGGCAGTAAAAAGTATGTTTTACATGCATAAAGCATAAATATAAATAAACTTCATGTTACCAACGAATGTTAATGTTATTGTTTTCATTCATAATTAAGTACGGTTTTACTGCTAAAGTTTAAAGACATAAATAGTCTAAAGTTGAAAATTTTGCTGGTTATTGAATAAAAGTATACACGAACCGACGCGAAATGAGGATGAAATAAAAGAGTTATGTTTGCAACTGGCTCATCTATTAATTAGGAAGTAATTACATCTATTATTAGAAGTAGGTAAAAGACTGTGGTCTTTTGCAGAATGGAGTTCATTTTTCAGTGGAACTTTTCAATTCAAGTCAGAAATGTGTGTGTGTTTTTCTTTGATAAACTTTTATTAATTAGTTGCCGGTACATGAAAATAACTATTTCAATAACTAGTAACTACGTTTAGTTGACAGCAGAAAACTTCAAAGATTTTAATGTTAGAAGCTACTGCAGACTGAATCAAGGAAAATATATATTTTCAATTATATCATTTCTCTTTTTTTTTTAAATTTGGTTTTAATAACCCTGGTATGGTATGTATGTGAAGTTGTTTACGTACCTAAGTAAAGCTCTGTATAATGAATTATTTTTTACATTAACATAAATGTTTCCAGAGATGCTATCGTGGTTTTTATTTTTTACATTTCCCGACGTTTCGTACCCTTTTCAGTGTTCATGGTCCCCTTGCGGCCATCAACGTTGAAACGTAAAAGTAGTTTTACTGCCGAATCTATTGCGAACGCAATATATGTATTTATCATAAATGTGGATGAAAGCTTTTTAAATAGAATGTTCTTTTAAGTAGGATTTATTTGCCAAATATATGCATATAAGTAATTTTTTTTCCAAATTTCATGCTTTCCATGGCTAGTCAGCTAACTTCTTCGACACGCGGGTCTTCTATTACTACTATAATAGAATAAAGATGCAAATAGTGTTGCTTACTTTTATTAAAACTGTTTGCCGTACTAACGTGCGAAGATTCTTGACCGTCTACTTAAACCTATATCGGGTTACACATTATTGGATTGTCCTTTAGTCCTGTCCTGAGCGACAGGGCTCTAACTCCTTACTCAAAAAAATTGTTCCGAAGAATCACCTGACAATAAACACATGAAAATGTATGACAAAAATAATTTCTAAATCTTTCAATTCTGTCAAAATCACAGAAACTGTATGTGTATTAGTTTCAAGTGTTATATAAAGAAAATAAATACTCACACATTTAGCTATCATTATCATCATCATATCAGCCCAACGAAGTCCACTGCTGGACATAGGTCTCACCTAATTTACGCCACTGCGAGCGGTATTGTGCCGCCTGCAACCTTGACCGGTCGTTGGTCCATCTGCTGTCGTCCACACCGTCCGTCCCACGCTGCACCTTCCAATACGTGGCCATCAGTTCAGTTAATTGGCTATAGTTGATAAAAATTCTACAGTGCCTTAGAATCCCAGATCCTACAAATCTCCCCGGACCCCGAACCCGGGTGTGGTCAAAATTGCTTAATCATCTGAATACCTTATCAATATATAACATAAACCATTATGTTACCATTAAACCATATAACCTTAAAAACTAACTATTTTACACGCAGAAAATGTCATACACTGTGGCATTATTCTATTCGTTTCATGTCAATATAACGTTGGTGGTCACGGAAATGTTCAACTGTCTCATATCGGCATATATACCGTTACCACAAACATTGTGAATGGCTCAATAAGCTTGCGAATTAAATAATATTAAAAGTATTTACGATTTAACGATACGAAAAATCTGTGTTAATTCCAAAATATATATTACTAACGTATTTGTGTAGAAAAACTTGTCCATTATTCGGTGTTAAAAACATTATAGACATATATTTATAAATAAATACTAAAGGAGAGATAAGATAAGTAAGATATTATTACCCACCACTGCCTTTCAATAGGAAATACCTGTTACAGAATTAAAATTTAAGCAATAATTTCTTTAAATCTATAAATTAGGAGTAGCTTATATAATCATAAATATCTTTGGTACGGCGGTAAATCCACACAATTTTTGTGTTCCTTAAAGGTTTTGAAGAAGTAAGATACGAATAGCTTGCCTTAATATATTCCAAATAAATATATGAGTGTTTAGAACCTTTATTTATTATGCTTGAAAAAATTTAAATTATTGATTGGAAAATTTGATAGTTAGGTCGTGTTCTATAGGTATCACAGTTTGCCCAACAAGTGTCGGAAGCTTTTATGACAACTTAATTTTGAAAACGTAAAAATTGGAGCTAAAATAACACAAATATGTCTTCACAGCTCAACGATAAAAATCACGAGAATTTTAACATTATTTTATGTTAAAATGTTCCAGTTGATACCGTAAAATTAACGCTTTTCCGTTTACCGAAGAGCTCGGCTTATAAGTATCTATTTCAATGTTGAGGGTGAAACTGAGAACATTTTAAAGCTTGCCCACTTCCCTCCAATAGATTTCCTATCATTCTGTTTACTTTCCTCTTCAGCCATTTTATAAAAATGTAGATACTCATTGAAAGGTATCTATCGATTCTCATTTCATTTTTACGGATTATATCAACTGATTCCTGTCGCAAAATGTTAATTTAGGTTTGTTCCCATCGACTTTCCCAAGTTTTACTTTGTTCTTTCTGACCTTAATATAATCCAGATTACGACGTCTAAGGCTAAAATAGACAGGCAAATTTATTATACTTCTTTTTAATATATCGTTAAGAAACTGCGTAGACACACTATGTTATTACAAAAAGGACTACATGAAATTTCGTGTTCAAGCTATATAAAAATGAAGCGATGAATAAATTCTCCGGCCTCAACCTTAAGTCGTGGTTAACCCAGAGACATGAGAAATTAACCCTGTGATGAAGTTTCATGCACGATATGAATGTACGTATGAAATTTGATATAAATTACTGCCTTGTCATAAGACGCTAATGTTGTCGCCGGATTACACCACCGTGACAAGGGTCAGTCCATTTATTCAAACTTTACGTTACTATTACATAAACTAGCCTCAGTTTAAATAACAAATACAAACAATTTGTGTGATTCCCTCTGCGGATTGTTTTTGTGTGAACGTTAAATGTCACGAGTCATTGAACAAACAAATCTTTTTGTTCTACCTGGGTACGGGTAGTGTTTTGTTATTGAATATTTTATGATAGTATTTGGTGTCATGCTTGCTTTGATTTTGTTTGTGTCTTCATATATTCCGTAGGGATTTAATATTTTCACCTTGTAATGTATTTTTAAATTAGCTAAACGAGACCGAATGGCTTTTTCATTGAGCACCTAATATTTAACAGTAATTTGTATTAAGAAAATGATAATTCCAGATCTCTAGACTGCAGTCTTATGGTCAACTTAATAACTTATGCAAATTGTTCGGAGGCTAACATGGGTACAGAAGAGTCAAAGAGTTTTGAGAAATAATGTCAATCATCACATCAATAACGTTTTTTGCTTTTAAAATCAAAGCATAAGCAAAACAAAAATCTCCTTAGCGTGACACTTTCACATTTTTAAAGTAATCCAATTGTAATAGGAATGAAAAAGGGAAAGGCTTTCTTCACAAATTTTCTTCAGCATTTATAATTCTAACTACGTCATAAGAAATCAAAGCAGTGCGGACTTTCATAAATACGCCGTTAACTTATAATGAACTTTTTACATTTTGAATTACGAAATAAATAAAGAAATTTAAGGTAAAAGTGTGATCAGAATAATGAATTCAGAATTTCTTTTTTAAGAAAACGTGGCTGTAGCTTTGAAAAGTATTGAAAGACAAACAAATAAGGTGTGTGGAAGTAAGTCGTGGTAAAAGTCAATAGTCTGACAAATGGGTGTTTCCCCCATGTAGGCAGAAACACGTTACAATAGAAACATCCAAATGTCCCATAATATACCGCGACTGCATTACAATGACGACCAAAAAGGTTTTTACGTGTATACTATTTGCTTTGTTTGTATTTTTTGTTTGTTTAGAATGTTTCTATATTGTCAGCATAAAGGATAATAGAGTGGATCTGTAGTTTTTATGGGAAGTAAGTAGTACAACACTATGTTACGGAATGATGACGAATGTCGTGGTTTTAGTAGATTCGTTTGTTTTATATTGGTATCAGTATTTTTGTTTTATTATTGGTTATGATATCTATCATCAACCATGGACATTTGGATACCTAAAATTAAATCATTATATTCTAAGAGTCAAGGTTCTTACAAGCTTTTTATTACAATGTTTGTATGTTCGGGTCAAATCTAGAAAACTGAATTTTATAGCAGTTATTCTCATCCGATTGAGATGAAATTTTCATGCATTGTATAGATGACTACGCAATATTTCTGATCTGATGATGGAGATGGAAGGTGGCCATGGGAACTATGTTATATATAACATTAAGTTTGGGCTCATTTGATTTGTCTTGAAGAGGAATCGTTACCTAACAACCGAATCTAAAAGCTTGTTTGTAATTTTTTTTTTTTTGTTTAAACAAAAGTAAGCCTACGAAACTAAACTATTGTATCAGTTCAGTCAGTCGCATGTTTTTCACAAATAGATATTGTCACAAAAGTTAAGGTTTCAACGAAACGGTATTCGCTTTGTATGCCGTGGAAAAACTTATACGAATTTTGTTTGAAGATAAGAAAAGATAAGTTCTGAAATGGGATACTTGTTTAAAAGTCTTGAGTTTCCGAAATATCTCGTAGTACTAGCGACGTGAAATATGCACAGGCTGTTGTTATTGAAATCGTAAAATATATTGTGCAAGGTTTTTGATAGCAACCTTGTCATTTCCTTCTGTATAGTCAAACGATTAATTTGTGCAAGTTAATAAAAATCTATCTGCACTCACTTTAAATAGTTGCTTCTTTTTAATTAATTTAGTAAGACAACCGTTATTCTTGAGTGGAAAATGCTAAGTTTATATAATTATCTAAGCGAGTAAGTTAATTCATAAAACTTTATATCTATTTAAAATCTCCATGTACCCTATTATCATAATATTTGACTTTTACTCTTTGCCTAATTGTTCAAAAATAAACAGTTTTGCACTCCATACGTTACAATAAAATTAACTTTGTACTTTTGCTAAAAGAAAAATCATGTAATAGGGACCATTGAGGTATAATATAATACGCGTAACGTGCGTTATTACAGCTCAGAACTAAAGGCCAAGGGAATCATTACAGTGTGCGGACGACATTTATAACCGTTACGTACTGCTAATATCATTTTGATTACAACAATTCAGTAAATGTTTGTATGATATGGAATTGAATGTGTACATACGTACGATAATTAATGTATGATTATATCAGGACACCTGATTACGTGTCTGCGTGAATCATAGGCATTTGATTCATGTAGACTGGGTGCTACCTTACCAACCTAACATTAACAAGCGTCATTGCACTTTGTTACATGTACAAAAAAAGCCCCACAGACCTTACGTACCGCTTGCGTGCAAATTCCTGTAATATTGTTAAATGAGTGAGAAATCTAATGGCTAAATGTGTTACTTTCGTTTTGCTTGCATGTTACATGCAAATTTCAATTTTTTTTCAGCAAAACTTCAGCTGCAAGCGAGCGAGCTTTAAAATATATTTTCTGCATTTATAAAAACTTCAAAACCGATTCAAAAAATAAAAAATATTGTAGGTACGCTACTTATTAAGCGATTTCTTCTGAAGAAAGTTTTAACAAGGGTCCTTATAGGTCTTAAGAAAAAGTTTCTAGCGACAATATTTCTGTTTTTTTTCTTAAATTAAAAAGTTTGCAATATTTTTTCACAAGAGTATTTGTGCTGAGTTGAGTTTTCTCTTGAAAGTCTTCACTGCCGCGCCGGTCTTGAAAATTGTAATAGCCTGCAAGTGATTCGGGGAGGTAACGACCATTCTAAAATAATGTAATCATTTCTGAATTGAAAAGCTTGAGTGAAGTTTGTTGAAAGTGAAATTTGAGTGTTGTTCTTTCATTTTGTAATTTGTTTATGGCTGATTTGTTTGTTGTTTTGGTCACGCGTCAACATTAAATTGTTCTAAAGAGTTTTACTCGGTTTGACCCCGTTTGGGGCAATCGGATTGGCATAGGGTCAGGTGGGCGCGTTTGTTCGCTCGAGGTCATGTTACGAGTGTATCTGAAGTGGGTAGCGCTTGCGGAAATAAGTGACTCTGACAAATACAATCTTTGTCAATTTACTCTCTAGTTCCAATCTTATAAAGAAAAGTTCAACTTTTTACTGCTTTTTATTTGTGTTGGAATGTACAAGAGTAATGATTCTAGTTCGTGCCGACTATCTGAGGGCAAATTGTGGTTGTCAGCTCAGCACCATAGTAGAACAATGTTTTTGCCATTTTTTACTAACCGTACTTAGTCTTATTTTGCCTTTTAGTTATTCTGGCCAAATTGTAGGTATGATGATCATTTATAATAATTAAATAATTAGTATTATAAAATGGCTCCTAAAACTATAGGCATGATTACATCAGAATTACTGGCACTTTTATTAGTGAAAAATTAACAGTAAAAACACAGAGTCCAGCTTAATAATTATCGAACTTCTGACATTTGGCACAGCATCAGCAGCGGTATAACCAACTCACCACTACGCAACACGTGTACTCAATATATGGTACGGTATCTTTATTTGGTGGTTGAATGAACTTTCGAATACTACTATATAATGGAAGCAAAGAGTAAACAAAAGTAGAAACGTGCTTTAATCGTATAAACTCAAATAAAATCTGTCCGAGGAGAAAATAGCTTTTTATTGTCTGTAAAAGTTTGTGCACGGCTATGAAAACTTGACCTGGCCGTGTGGCACGGTGCTCTAGGCGTCGGGTTGTACAGCCACGGCGTGGAGCGTCAGCGCGCACGCGATCGCGTGATACCCAAAGGGCACACTACAATTACAACCGAATGACCCATGCTCATTCTGCACGCGAAACTCGCTATTAAAAAGAAGAAACCGAATTGGCATGTAAAAATAAAAGTCGTGCCTCCCCCTGATGTTTCGCTCGCAAAGATTGATTTTCTGATCACGCGACGATGTAAACTGTCCCTAATTTTGGTCGGTTCGTTTACGCACGCAGTGTTTTTCTCATTAATTACGGATGCCTAACAAGGTTGATAGAATAGAAGATGGATGCTACGTTGTTTAGTACAAGGTTAAATATTTAAGTTCAGTTTTATTTCAGTATACCTTTTTGCTTAATTTTAATATTCAAGCTGGACGTTACTTTTGACTATGTCTTGTGGTTTATTTTTTTTTATGGACAGTTTATAAGAAATGTTTACAGATTTTGAATGTGGAATGAATTCTAAAAATTATACTTGTAGCTATTTTATAATACAATTGTAAAGTCTTAAGAATTAAGATTAAGATTTTGGATATAAAATATAATACCTATTGCTTTGTCCAATTTGAAGATTAAACGAGGGTCTTCGTCGCAGCAGTTGTACAAAAAATTGCTATCGTTAATTGTAATATATTTTGACGTATTTCATAACCATTTAAGTTATTTAGCGCTTCATTGATATCTAGTCATTCATTAATGTTTAGTTAATTTGCTTCGCTATTAAATTTATAGGGTAGCGAAGCAGCGCAATTAATGCTCTACTGAAATTGCTTTTAATGAACGTGTCCTTATCATAATCACTAATTATAATAAGGGCGTGATCATTGGAAGTAATTTCAGTACTAAACTTTCAGTTCTTGATGATAAGTGGTAACTACTGCCTGTGGATATCAAGAACAGAATAAGATCAGATTTCAGAAATCAGAATCTGAATATCTACAGAATTTTATTCAACAGAAGCGCGTTTAGAAATTTGAGGAACACTGCAAATACTGTAGAAACTAAACACTATCGAAGTTATATCACTTCGCCAGTTGGACTGCCCTATAATATAGTAGCAGAGAAATTTTCATGTGCCCAACCTATTGAATAAACATTTAATATAGAACAGATATTGATATTCAGTACCAATGATACGATTAAGGTTAACAAGTATATATATTTCCTTATTGAGCCTCATAAATTGGGAATACAGGGACATTTTGTAATATTAAGGAGTCTTTGTAATCGTTCAGCGAGGAGGTTTTACGAGGATGCTCAAAAGAGATTGTGTATTTTAACCGAACATCTTTTTAAATATTATATTTATTTTTCTAATTTAACGATTAAACACAATTCAAGTGGGATACAATAAACGTTTTGGTAAAAATAATATAACCCGCACTTGTTCAGTAGCTTTGGAAAAGGTCGGACCCTACCGAGGGACAGATATAAACAAGACTGATTTTAAAATGAAATGAGAAAATAAGGTCGGTTCTACTTTTGACACGACTGCAGACCACGGCAGCGACTGGGATGAAAGCTCATTATAACATTAATCAAGAATTAGTGCTACCCTCTATCTCCTCACGGAATACGGCCTTTTTCCTGTAGGAATAGAATGTCGCGTATACATTTTGCGTTTCACTTACATCGAATGAAAATGATCTAACGTATAGTTTGTGTATTCATTATGTTAATTTAGTTTAGTTAATAAGCATTCATATACAATCATCTATTAATCATTTTTTGAATTTGAATAAATAAATAAAATGATATGAGATTGCCTTGGTGGCGCAGCGGGAAGTGTATACGACTGCTGTGCAAGAGGTCCCGGGTTCGATTTCCGGGTCGGGTAAGAATGGTATTGGGTTTTTCTATCAGGAAATTACAATATTTAGATTTTCCTGGAGTTTGGTAAACAAATGTTCCCGGTTGATGACAATAGGCTCGCCCTATTTCATGGGACCAAACTCTCTGCCTACGCCTTCGAGGAAAAAGGCGTGATGCTATGTATGTATATAATAAAATGAAATTATCGACACAGTATTATAAATGTCGATTTAAGATTTTTTTAAAAGTATTTTACAAGTCGCAATACGCTGCAGACTTTAACGATAGGATAGATTGTACGCATTGTAGAATACTTAGCTATACTTATAGCATAACGCATAGATATTGAAAAATATTTTCCATCGAAATACAAATATGATACGGACATAAATTTTAGGTGAAATAAGAAACAAGTCCAAGACTTTCCGGGCCAAAATAAATAACGTGGACTGTTAGCAAAATGGATAAGTAAAGACTGGAAATCCCTAAACGGCTTTGCTCGTAAATCGGAAACAATCGGGGATATAAAAATAAAGGGAAATAACATAGATATAAAACATAAATGTGCCTCGTGACGAGATTGATGAGTTTGGCCGCTAGCGATTACTAAGTAATTAGTGTGCCACACAAAAACTTGCCTCCCACTGTAACAAGATTTTTTTTTCAGTGTAATTCATTTAATATTGTAAGGAAATGTTTATTTTCGGAACTTGTATTATGAATGATGAGAAAAATATAATAAAAATGTTGACGCTGCCTTTTTTATGTAGTCAGAACTACGATTTATAAATCATAATCAAAAGTAAACTGTTTTAGAATTTTTTGACGTAAATTTTGTGTATGATTTTTAAAATACGGACTTTTTATCGTTACGTCGATGTTGTTGGAAGCTGTGCCGGTGACAGAAACTGCATATAACTACCTTCGCTAACATATAGAGGCTCTCTAACGTTGCAATAGAAACATGATCGCGAAGTCGAGTGATTAATTTGTTCAGTGGAATAATTGACAATTAGAATACACTTTGTTTGGTTTCAAAAATGCACTACGAGTTTACCTCAGTGTTTTGTTACAAAATATCAGGTAAGAATAAACAAGCAATAACAATTTTAATTCACAATTTTAGATATATCTAATAATTCTCTATTGTTTTATGAAGTATAATTTACATTACGTGAAAAGTTAACCACAGAACAAGTGGAAGCTTATTCCACAAGGTTAAACTTCAGTACATAATCTTAAATAAGTTAGTGAAAACTTGAACAACTTCTATTCAGTAAAGCATGAATACAATAAGTATAAAACACTTAACCACAAAGCTGCTAACAATGGACAGAACGAGAACCAAAAGGATTACGACACTAAATTTAAGAATTATGTAGTGAGATTTAATATAATAAATTTGTGTTATTGATATTTTCACTGCTTTTATGAAGGCTTTTTATGATATAATTTCTTTTCTTTTTATTGTAAGAGTACTAAATTTTATTTTATGTTATTTATTAATAACATAAAATAAACTTTCAAATAAAGTTATAACTTTAATGTATACCAGTATTATATGTTACGTTCGTACGTATTTTGCCAATAACCTTAAAAGTTTTCACTCTTTTCTCTGTGAGCGCAATACTTGCATTAGTGAACTAATTGAATAGTGAGTGCAATTTGTTTGGAAAACTACTTCTTTCAATAATAAAAGCCCAGCTGCGCGTAAACTAATAAAACAAACCATTACAATTTACGACCTCAGCTGTGGTACGTAGCAAGCAAGCAATCTATTTGGACTTTAATTATAAGAGCATCACTTGTCTAACTCATTGTAACCAGTCATCAATCAATTCCTCACAAATACGACTAATTACCGTCTGCTTGCTGTTGCAAGGGTAATCAATATAGATGACAACTGACCCTTCCCTTTCCCAAATTAGCTGTTAAGCCGTCGATTTCGACTGATGTAATTTCCAAGCATTCATTGATTGAACCAGATTCCCATTTTGGCAATTAAAAGCGAAGATTTGTTTAATGTTTTATTAGATTTGTGAGAGGCGTTTAAAATACCAACACAAAGAAATTAAGAAGTTTGGAGTTGACGCTGAACCGCAAGGTCGTGGGGTGGAATTAATTTCTAAGTTACACCGTTAGCCTTAAGCGTTACTTCGTATTAAAATAGTTATGTTTACAGAGTGTAGGCAGTGTGTTTGCACACAGCCCATGCTGGAGACTGTGTTTTTGTTTACGAGTAATAACGACAGTCTATGTGTAGAGTTTTAACATCTTATTGTTATTCTCCCAGAGTGAATCTGCGAAAAAATGCACAACTTATCAAAATATAACACTTATCACCATTTCAACCCATAAACGTCCCACTGCTGGGCACGAGTCTCCAAAGAATGTGGAGGGAATTTAGCCTACTATATATCTGCTGACCAGACGGGTTGATATAGGGTAGGTTTCGAATTTTCCTTTTCTCGCAGTGCTCTTGTCTGCATAAGGTTATTCCCTTAGTCACCTCTTACGACACCCACAGGTTGAAACAGGATAGTGATATTATGTGTTCTTAATCCCTCATTACACGGATTACGTATATGTTATAGTTTATTGTTTAATTTTCGGAACCAAACCAAACAACAGAGTTGTAATAACTGTGTCATTCGATTCTTGAATCGCCGTGCTAAATAGTAATTTACCGAAGCATTTTGATCTTTATATTTTGAATAAAAGTAACATTTTGATTTCAGATAACGCGATCTTCTCTACGACGAAGAATAGTGGGGATTTGAGGTGAGTCTGTAAATTAACGTAATCGATCATCCGTCACATTCTGCGGGCGGACCTCGGCGCCTCCACAACGACGCTAAGGCTTCCAACAAACTTAATCGACATTTAATGTGATATTTTTTCCATAAATTGTATAGGTTGGTATATGCCTAGTAATAATATTACGTTGTAGCTTGACAACTTGATTAGTGGGCGGAAATCAAATATGTACTGTATTTTCAATCGGGTTTTCAATCTTATTTCATGTCATTGTGTTGGTTCTTTCGTTTGATTCTCAGTTTGTTTTCGGATATAGGTATATATTAGGTTAGTTATAGTTCGGATATAGGTATATAGTAGGTTAGGTTCGTATGTAAGAATACGTAAAAGTAGATCGTCGTATGAGATAAGTTTTTAAAGAAATCGTTAACGATTTAAATTTAAAATAATTTATACATTTTTTATTTTAATGAAAATGAGTAATACATTATTTAAATTAAAGATAAAAGAAGAATTTTAAATTAATTATATACATTTTTTTTTAAAGATTTTCCCTTTTTTTAAATTGGCAAGTTGCATTAAAAGCCCTTGATATATACGAGGGATTTTAACGCTATTATTTCAATAATACGTATTTTTAACTTATATTGACTAGAAAATAAATAGGTAAGTACATACAATGCTTATCTGCCTATAATAATTATTGTTGAAGGTGGCAGAAGAAACAATAGGGGCTTAAAGAATTTGCAGACTAATATTACATACGTTATAGTTAACAAAAAATTAAATACCCACTTTAAAATATATTTCTGCACTCAATTTATACCATAAAAACTCAGAAATCGCTTCTCAAATTTCGATAAACTCAAACAAGGTGAACACGTAAAATTCTAAAGTCTTCAACGTAAAGTAACAACGCCGATAGTTTAATATTGTGAAAATATTTACTTAAGCAGTCTCTTCCCAGTTACGATAGCCTAACAAAATAGTTGCCCTCCAGTATTTCGTACATAATATATGTTTTTTTAGGATTTTCCACTACAGAAAGAGAAAGAGAGATAGAGGAAGAGGGAGAGAAGTACACCCAAAATCTCATAGTAAAACTAATGCTAGTGATTTTTGATCAGATCGAGATTGAGTGAATCAGCGATCAGCGACTTACTAACGGGTGCAACAAACGGAAATTCTTGAACGTTAATTTTTGTGTGTTTGTTAAGTAATGACTCCGTTGATTAATTATTTATGAATTTGGTTTTAGATAATTTTGTACATCTTAGTCGTTTTTGGAGTATTTTTTTTATAATTTTATTCTTTTGATTATTGTTTTATGCTAATTTAAAAAATTCAGGCAAGATCGATCTTTCATCACTCTTATTTTGTACGATATGTGTATATTTTAGTTGCTGTCTCACATTTACGAATTTCTAGTAAATACAGGCAGAGTAAATGTTAATTCTTTCAGTTCTAAAATATGGGCGACAGAGCACGTACAGAGTAATACTCCATATTGAATGTAAGCACATTTGGGTAATGAAGACTTTATATCGCGATCTTTATCGATTCATCATCATCATTTCAACCCATAAACGTTCCACTGCTGGGCATGGGTATCCTCCCAAGAACATGATTAATGAACCAATAATTATATAATCAAAATCCTAGTAAAACTAACTTAGGTATCTCACTGTACACAATATGTGTGCTCTCCCACCACTTTCTATCTAAAGTTGCCAGTATCAAACATTGTTATACAAATATTTGTCTCGTCAGGAAATTGAACCCGCAACCTAAGGCGCTACAAGCGTGTAACGATGTAATAGGTTACACGTGATGCTGTTCTATTTGTTTCGTTAAATGCCTATAGGTAAGAAAGAAAGATTTATTTTGGTTTGTTTATTAAGACATTTATTTTGATGAAACACAAGACACAGATAGACATAATATATCACCAAAACCGGCTCTAATTCAGCTTAAATGTATAGCACAGAAGTGCCATGCGCTGGTTTTCAACTACATATTATATACAATTTGGTAGTTAATTTGATAAAGCAGAAGAAACATGTTTATATATTGAAATATTAGTAATGCTACTACATCAAGTAGAATAATGAGGATACTAGTTTTTTCTGGTGATGTTTAATATAAATATAGCTAAAGTGAAAAATAAAAAGACTGCAAACCTGTATAATATAGAATTGTTGAATTTGATTTTTTTGTATATGCCTTTTTCAAGATGAGTTAAGCAGAGGTGTAATGTATCCAGGTACGTTTAGTCCAACACAATAATGAATAATCTTCTTGCCTTTAACTGTAGGTACTAAGAATTACTTATTGAAAATTTAATATGAATGTCTTGTATGCATTGCAACTGCAATACGGAGAAAATAAAATAAAATATATTGAATATATGAACTTTTAGACGTCTTCCGAACTGTATCTAGTTGATGATGATGATCTAGGTATCACTACTAGGTATAACTTAATATTGTATAGCTAAAGAGTTTGGTTAAATAACATCACGCTATGACCAATAGGAGTTGAGTAATGGCCAAAGAAAGATTTATTTATTTACATTGACTTACTGCTAGATAGCTACATTAATAACAATAGGATATAATATATAACAATTGGCCCTTAGGGTTTTTTTTATAGAAACCTTTCTGTTAACCTATCAGCTTAGTCGCAACTGTGCTAATATGTACTTTATTAATTAATTAATTCTATGATATCAAATTATGTATGAGAGAAACACACAATAATAAGCTAAAATATAGTGTCTCGTGTCAATAATATTATACTGTACCTACTATAGACCAGCTATGAACCTGTATACTTCAAACTAGATCGATGATAGGGAAGCCCCGGGCGACACCTAGTATCACTAAACATAATTACACTTACCTAAGAAAAATACGTGATAAACAATTAGTTTTATAGGCGCAACGAAGTACTAAAGTTCCACTTCATAGTAATTAAAGAGAAAATTCTCCAAATACTTGGTTAGACATTGAGGTTTCAGTCTTTACATCAGCACCTTATTTAATTAGTTTTGTGTGCAATGAACGTCTACGTAAAATCATTGTCTTTATTTTATATATTTGATAGCGATGGTTTTTTGCTATTGAATCGGTCAGTGTATTGTAATTAGTGCTTACAATTTATCTGGCATAGTATCTGGCAAACTAAATTTGATGATACTGTTTTAGGATACGTTCGAAGGGCAATTTAAAAAATTGGGGTAGATGCCATGCGCGGTTTCTGTGCTAGGGCGCGTCGCAGCGTCGTCGATTAGTTACTGATTTATTGTAGCGCCCACGCATACATTTCGAAGTTTTCTAGGGTATATGGGTTTCTTCACGATGTTTTCCATCACCCTCAGCCGATGGTAAGTGACTTAACTAGTACATATAAATTCCACAAATTGAAATCCATATTGGTACTGGCCGCTTGGAATCGAACTCAGCCACCATCGCTTCCAAACAGAAAAAGCCAATACCATTTTTGTCCTATCCGGGAATTGAACCTGAGGCTTGCGCAGCAGTACATCAGAACAGCCAAATCCATACAAAAACGTTCCACCTTTCACACTTGACTGATCCATCAGCGCGTCCCCTGTCTGTATCTTCTGTCAGGTATGAAAAGACCCTAAATATAAAAAATCAAGGTACTTTTTAAAAGACGTGCAGCTTAGCGTTTGCTCGATTAATTGTGTTCTTATTTTTTACATAAACAAACGCTTGTACATTATCTAGTTTACCTGTAACGTTTTACATAATCACGTCACTATTACAGACAAGACTGGCTGAGATTTTGCATACAGGTCCCAGGTGATGGTCTAGATTAACATAATTTACGTATTATTATACACGTATGTATTTAGATAGGTTCTCCGTGACAGATGTCTTTAGAATATATGCAATATATATATAAAAATTCTAAGTCCTTTCACTTGAGGTTTCAAAATATGTCTTAATTCAAATGGGGTAGATGCGTTTTTTCTGTAACTAGTGTAATACAATCGTTTATTAATATATATTATCGATCGAAGAATGTCATATGCGTGAATAGCAGCAAAATTAAACGCCACAATACTCTAATTACTGATATGTACATACATATATTAATACTAACATTATAAAGAGGAAAGATTTGTATTTTAGTATATTTGTATTTTAATACGTACCTAACGAATAAACTAAAAAACTACTGGACCAATTTAAAAAATTCTTTTACCGTTTGAAATCTACATTATCACTGAGTAACATAGGCTATATATAACGCCATGCTACGGCCAAAAGGAGCCGAGCAGTGACCAAATAAAGAACGACGGAAGTGAAGCCGCGCGCGACTTCTATTTTAGATAATATATATTTGGGTAAAAAAACTCCGTCTTCACGCGTTTTGAAAACCGCCTGATGGAATTTCGTTAAAATGTTTTTTAGACGATGTCTAAAATGTTTCTAAATGATATTTCCTTTCCATTTTCAATTCGACATCATCATGATGACGCCTACATTTACCCAGGCATTAAAAGGAATAAGTGTAGGCGTTTCTATTCTCAATTCAATACAAACTCTGACCTTTCTCAACCATACTGTGTAGCTAAACATTGAATGTCGGAAAATAAATTGCATACGGAGGCGTAAACGCGCGCTAGTGAAAAATAAAATCCACGAGTTTCACATGGTTTTATGGTAGAAATGTTAGGGTCGCTCACAGCATGATAGTAACCTATAAAACAAATGTTGCCATTTGCGGATAAAATTCGACACGCACGGTCTACAAAAGCCACAGGAACGTGGATGTAGCTGACCGTTCCGTCCCTACTGAAGATTACCCGTTGCGAATATCCGATTCGATAAATTCTATGTTGTATTGAAGTGAAGATTAGGTGGAGCCAATATGTGATCGTCAAAAATTCCCATGATCGGGAATAAGAGGAAACGGGACTTTTTCCGCTATTGCTACCCACGCTGTACACTTAACGAAGAAAAGGCGCGGTCCTCGTTATAGCTCTTCACCTTGATAGGTTATCACTTTTGCTAAACATTTTCCGGCACTTGACAGAAAAAGGTATCAAATACATTTTTAGTTATTCCTAAGAAAAGAAATCGATATGCAACAATATTGATAATTATTTTATAACAGTTTCTGTGACTCATATCATAGTTATTAGTTAGATTCTGTCACGCTGCTCATAGACAATATTATCTCTAACAAAAGTAAGTCGCTTCCTTCTTGACGAAAATGCTTTATTTTAACGATGACATGTATGGGTAAAACCACAGCACGCACCACTTCATAACTGTCCGTACGTGAAAGAAATTAATGCTGGAGTTGAAGCGTGCTAGAAGAAATTTTAATTAGCAATATTAATTTGTAAAATAAGCCGCAAGCTTATATTAGGAGCTATGGAATTGTGGGACTACAATCTGTGGAAGGGAAACGGAGAAACAGATGGGATCAGTGTTAATTAATGCTCTGCGTGTGCATCAAGTGTTAGCAGTCGATATTCTCTCCGCTTAGTCTATTTTATCAATCATCCCCCTTCAAATCCGGTATTTGTATATGTGTATATATTTGTACGAAAAAACGAAACTGGTTTATGATACACTGATGATAAAAAAAAGAGCAATATAAAAAAAAAAACTAAAGAAAAACGTTGTTTTGACAATGAGGTAAAAAATAATTTTAAAAGTTAGTTTTGATTTTTAAATTATTAATAGTATTTTAACGCAATTAGATTAAAATATAACTTCAAGCACAGGCATTCAAAGAAGAATCTTGCGAATGGAAATAATTTACCCCTCTCATAAAATTATACAAATATACAAATAATGAGTAACGTTATTTGTTCGTGATCCGGATTATGAAGACAGCAGTGCGGATTGCGAACCCCTTTTCACCAGTTTAATATTGCATTGTAAATGTCATGGTTACAAAATGCCGCCCGACAATGAAGAGTACTTTTTGCAGAAAACATTTACAAATTATCATTAAAGCTAACTAATAAATAGATAACTTTTAGCAATATACTACCAGTTTCGACTTGGAGAACGTTATCCTTTCATCCAGTATGCCATAAAGTTTTTACCATTAGACGTACGTAATATACGGTTGGTAAGCAAACGTGGCGAGGTTACTAATCGAACAGTTTACGTACAAACTGAGCTATTGCCAGCCGTAGTGTAACTATAATAAATAATTGCCGTGATAAATTATCAACCTTCAGTAAGCGTAAGTTATTTTCCGGGGCAAGCATGCATACCTACATCGCCAGAATGAGATATACAACCCCATTAATATAATGTTTATGTAATACTAACTTATGTATGTAAATAATTATGGCTTCAAAGTTATTCGCTCATTTTTTATACTTCATAAATTAAGAAAACGTTTTGTAAAAATATCTTTGGCTATTCCTTACTTTATCAATGTTTTTTATTTTTTTATACCACGACGGTGGCAAACAGACGTACGGCCCGCCTGATGGTAAGCGGTTATCGTAGCCCATGGGTGACTGCAACACCAGGGGTATCAGGAGCGCTTTGCCAACCCTTACGAAATCTATTCACTTTTTTTTTTGAAGAACCCCATACCATAGTAACTATTATCTAATCTGTGCCCATACGGCAGTCCCTATGACAATTAATCTTTTAGTAAATCTAGACAAGGCGCGAATTTATGAAACTAATGACCACAGAAAGTTCTACTTTGTACCTTCAATACGCGAATGCGAATATTTTAAAGAAAAATTAACCAATTTGGTGCCACCATCCTCGAGTTTTGCGCTTAGAAACATATTTAGTCATTCATT
The DNA here is from genome assembly GCA_905147015.1 of Laspeyria flexula. Lineage (NCBI taxonomy): Eukaryota > Metazoa > Arthropoda > Insecta > Lepidoptera > Erebidae > Laspeyria > Laspeyria flexula. The sequence continues at coordinate 8,686,375 of LR989956.1, read as the reverse complement.
ATGGTTCAGTTAAAATCATAAATAAATATTTCGAATTCTATAAGCAATGTTGTATCTAGCATAAAGAAGGCTCCATATAGGTAGTTTTAGAACTTTCACAGATTTCATATTGGTCCGGATCAGATTGTTAGATCTGAAGACAAAGTAACTTAGGTGCGTAATATTAGCTCATTGTATACGATGTTCACAAACTACCCATGTTATACCCATAACATTAGCCCGTTCGTCCTAATTGTAGAACCAACATCGATCCAAAACTTTTCCATATATCACAAGGGTGTATGATGAACACAATACGTCCTCCGCAATAAGTGTCAACATGCTAAAGGATGAAGTACTCAGTAGATTGCCTCTCTCTCGTTTTGTGTTCTAGCAAAGTGTCAAGACATTAATGACTTTGTAATTATGAAAATAACGATTTTGCTTGTCACGCAGGATTCTAAACTATGTACATATTTGTTCACTATAGCAACTAATTGTAATTTACAAGGATGGAAATTACAATGTTTCGCTATATACATATACATACAAACTATATGTTTATTATGTGTACTTTAAGTTAAACGTTGAGTCATTGATGGCAAGAGATACGTAGGTACTTTGATATAATAGTGTATGATGGATACGGTATGTTATTATAATATTAAACAAATAGTGGTCGCTAGATGGATCATTTTCAAATATTGTGAATATGTTACTATTTTCTTGGAGCTTATCACTCTGTTACCATGCATTATTAAAATAACTATGAAATTCAAATAAATGTATGGATTTTTTTTTATTACAATAATGTTATTACATAATATTATTTGAAACTAAATAAAATCTATCTACTTACATATCTACAAGTACTATTTACAATACTATAAATAAATAATAATACAAATGGTAATGTAGGCTAGGCGTCAAAGTATTCGTCGGCATCACTGTCACAAGGGAAAATGTCTAGAAGGCTTGCTAGCCTTCTAGGCATTTTTTATCAGCAGCATTGCCACGCTGGATGGCAATGTTGATTCTCTGTGCGAGATAAAAACCAGCCGTCTGGTCACGTGAAGTGTCGATTAACCGCGTCGATTTTTTTTTCAATTCCGATAGTCCTATGGTACATACCTATGATTGTTAATATATATTTAATAAATAACGCAGAAAATCGATGTTGGAAACGGAAAAGATTTATTTTTAATTATGGACTTGTTTTAGTAGAATACAACTAGAAAAACATTACCCTCCTGTTTGGCAGTCGGGTAAAAATAGGTACATACTTCTATTAATGCGTTATCTATAAAAAGAATTTCAAGCCGCTAGCACAATTAAATTAAATCGGTATTAAATGACACATTTCCGTGACATATTGCGTAGATAATAGTGGGGCTGATGGTTTAAAGTACGTCATCCCGCCAGTCAATAATAAACTTATATTAATTTCAGAGCAAACTGTAATATTCTTTACTTTAATATTTAAACTGCAAATATTCTTGTCCTATTTTTTTTTTTTTGAAGAAAAACAACGCCCGCACTAGGGAACAATCCCTGTGTCGCGGGGAGCTTTACAAACATGAACCACACCCAGACTAGAAACAAATATCTATGAATCACACAAATATTTGTCTCGTGTGGGAATCGAACCCACGTCACCCAGCACGGCGATGTAGTGGCGAGGCGACCACCTTAACCACTGCGCCACGGTGACAGTCGATCCTAATTCCTATGAAGACCGAAAGAGACTCATTTTATGCACCCACTTTATTTCACGTCAGAATGCGGATGCCTCCGGTATCATATGCCAAATAAATAAATAAGGAGACACGTGTATCCCTGTCAGAACTGCTTATTTGATGTTGTTTGATGTCGAAGCATAACGCGACAGAGGAGAAAAACAAGACCCCAACTTGTTTTATAAGAAACTAAAAATGTAATAAGTCTAATATTATTTGTGATCTTTGTTATAATACCTAAACTAAACTTTTCCACAAAATTTTACCAAAACGGTACCTATAGGTACAAAAAAACAAGTAACATATTTTAGTGAAAGGCCAGTATATACACAAAAGTTAAAAAAAGAAAAGGGTTCAAAACAATTCGGCAGTTAATTTAATTTATAACGAGCAATTTTTTGAAGTTGAAAAATTATTTGAAAGCTATTCAAAGCTGCCGTCTAATAGTTGTAATACGCTTGTGTGCATTGTAAAATATCGTACTCATATTATATCGCGACGAAGCGATTCATCCAAGCAAGTAAACGTGTGAGGCCCTATTTCACCTACTTATAAAGTGCACTGCCACTACATCTATGTCACAATATGTGAAAACTTTATCTAAAAATGAATCCCTATTTTCTTTGGTTACGGCACCACTAGTGAACGGCCCGACCGATTAGAAAAATTCTTCTAGTGATGGATTTATCGAAGAAGGCTATAAGCTATATAACATTATAACATCACGCTACAGCCAATAAGAGCGGAGCAGTGGCCCAACGAGAAACAGCGGGAGTGAAGCTTTTATTTATTTATTTTTATTGCCTAAAGTGGCAGACGAGCAGACGGCCTGATGGCAAGTGGTTACCGCCGCTCATGAACGTTGGCAATGCTAGGGACACAGCCAGGCCGCTGCCTACCTTGAGAGGATAGCTCTCTTTAAATCTCGTTTGAAGAATGACGTCATAGCTCCGGATAACTGCTAGTCAGTTCTAAATACATTATAATATATTAGGTATAGTTTGGAGTATATGGGAATTGAGGTTACTTTAAGTATATAATCTACTTAAAAACATATCTAACATATTGAATTGAAAAAGATTTAAACATAAAACTTTGTGGAATATTAGAGAAATCTGGCGTACAAAGTGACGACGCGCGACTTAAAATTTTTGGCTAAAACTGCTATCGCTCCAGTTTCATCGTATCCTCGTAGTTTTAAAGTGATTAATTTACTATGAACTAGCAGATGTTTCAGTTGGTTAGCCACTTTTACTCTACTGAAATTCCATCGGGTAAGAGCTTAAAAAATCAACGTTTTAAAAACTTTGAAATGCAACTGCTCGGTTCCTCTGAATTTATCGTTCCTAGGTTATGTAGGTTTACCTCTTTTAAAATTCTTTGCTGTTAGAATGTATGCTATATTTTGTTTTTATATTTTTATGTACTAGAATAAATATATTGCCGAATAAGAAAGTCAAATAAGAACTTTTTACTTTAATGTAATTTGATAATTACTTAGCCTTACACTTCTTTTAAAGCTTCAAAAATTTCGATAACAAAAACGGTGTTGGTGGTAGAGTTAGTGATTATACATTGGTCATACAATGTGCAGTAATTTCGGCCCGTGCAGTACTTCAATTGTTTGCTTGTGAGTAGTTGTGAATTTTAACCAGGTGGTTGGACCGTAGTTGGAAAATCTGTCTGTTTATATGTATATGTATTTAAATGTGTATATTTGTATTTGAAAATATATCCGTCATAATGCCAAGCGGCAGCGCGGCTTAATCTTTGATTTAGTTTAGGGATTTAGTTTTCTTTAGTACTATTATATAGTTTAGTTTATTATTTATGCAAACCATGGCTATTTACTGGTTCCGCGTCCGTGATGTCAGGGGCTCGCACTGAAAACCAGCGCTGACCTGTCCACCGCGCGAACCGAAACAAATGGCAAAAGCCATTCCGATGACGGTGCAATTTATTTTCTATAAATAAAAAAAAATGTATTCTTCTGTAAAATTGTACTCTGTTGTCGTGTTTGACAATAAATGTATTTTCTTTCATTAATAATTAATAATAAAAATAATTACCAATATATATATATATATTTCGCGAAATAATAAAACGTTGTGCTTTGTATAACGCCGTTTTGGTTTCTGTCTTAGCTCCATTTGCTTCGTCTCATGTAGTCGTAAGTATTAGTATTCTTTCTCCGTTCCCTAACAGATAAATTTGTCCGTCGTCATCCGGCTGTCGGTTTGTATCAGTAATGCCTTCAAAGAACATTCTCCTAAAATGTTCGTACGCACATATATTGCGTAAAATAAGGTCACGAACTTGTATGAAACGACGTTTCTTACGTTATGCTCGCTAGCGCTGATCGGGCATCGAAATGTTTTGTATCTCTAGATACATTTTTATAAATAAACACGTGAAAATCTTAGATATTGGCCTATTACGTGTGTTTACTTCTTATATAAAATGTTTCCAATATTATTTCGCTGGGACTATTTATTATAGGTTATAACAAAGATTTATTGTTTCAATTTGGAAAGACCTTATGCTATAAAATAACAAGCATTTATTACAACAAGTCGTAAAGATAAGTCCTCAGCTATTACTTTGGAGTGTGCTCGGCCTTCGTTTTATATGAAGTAAATTATCGACATTGACCTAATTAAAGTACTTAAATCAGTGTTTTATTAAAAATAAATAACACTTACAAAATAATACTACGTAACATTTAATAAGTAGTGGTGACCCGTTGGCGCACAAGCGGACTCATTTAGCTACATAAAAGTAAATTAATTTTAACGTTTCACTAAAAGAGGCACAATAAAAGGCGTTTACATTTTCCTTAGAGGCTTGAAAGGTCGACGGGGAAGCCTAGTCGTAAATAATTGGGACACTTTTCCGCTAGGTACATTCAATGAGAACTTTTTAACATGAATCGAATGTTTCCAATGTTATTACGTGTGAATTGTTGCATTACTTACTGAAACTCGCGTTGTTAAACACTCGTAAGTAAAAATTTTTCATGAGAAAATTTCGGATTACCGGAGCAATCCAATTGATTTTAAATTATTCACAGACTTTTGTAGACTTAGGGATGAAACGGTAAGGGGTGATGTGTATTAAAACGTTAGACCTTTTTATTGGAAAGGTCGAACTTTTTGTTTGCTGAAGTCTTCAAATTATTTAACGTGAACTTTTATCACTGAACGTTTACTCGTTGATCGGGTCGTGTGTGTATAAAGTTTCAGTGTGCTCCGTATTTCAAGCGTATAAATCTAGAACTGCGTCAGAGGGCAGATTCAGTTCGGCGTAAACGACTATCAAAGGATGAAAATGTGGATTGTGGACTAGCTTTAACCGGCTGCGTTTCCATTACCCGTTATAAATCGTGGGGACATACAAGTACCTCTTTGTGTCAAAAATTGCGTTTGGTATCATTTATTTTTATTATTATAATTTACTTAGAACATACTATTATACTATTTCTTTTATATTAAGTTCTGTTTACTTTTGTAATTAATAATAATAATAAACTCCAGACTCCTCCCAGACTCGAAATACTTATCTATAATTCACGAAATATTAGATCAATATAACCCACCTTTATTCAAACGCACTACGATATTTAATTACATAGTTGAAATTATGTTGTATGCTAAAAATAAACCAACAGTATCATGTTAATGAGCTTATATAATTCAATGTATGGCTATTTCAATGAGTGCAATGAACCGACTTAACCCTTTTACACGAAGGTATACATGTCCTAGTGTCCTACATTATCCTCGTAATACTTATAACACATGGTATCGAATAAAGTATTTGTGTACGTGTTGTATACGAGGTTGCACGCGATAGTTGCGTGTATAAGCTCCACAGACTATGGGCGTTTCTTCATTGGCCGGCCCGGCACATCGACAGTACTCAACGACACTGCACCAACAGCTACATTCTTCATTTGACTGACACGACAGGACAGCTTTGTAATTCCACGAGCTCGGCCGCATGAAGCACCTCGAAGCCCTCGATACACCTAGCAATACATACGTACCACCGGTTCCGAAACCAGCATGTCGATGTAGGGTTGAGACGATGAGACCGTGTGCACTGAGCGAATTGTAGGGTACACTGCATCCACCGTTCGGTATCGGTACATAAAAAACGCCCTATCAGTTCGCCGGATATTGTCAGCCTGTTGGTTAAGCGTGGAAGGTCGCCTATTGGCTATTGGGATTCGCAAACGCCATCATAGCCATATTATGAAAGTCTGTGGGTCCCTTAAATAACGGGTGAAATGTTCCCGTATGGTGAAACTTCCCCCCTCCCGATTTGTTGCGGTGTAATTAGGATTGTTATTTGTAGTGCAATGTAGAATTACTAACACGGTGTGCGAAGGACAGACGCATGCATTGTCTCCATTAATTATGGCTGCGTTGGATTGTGTTTCATGTGATATGTTTCTAACATTAAATACTGGACTGTCACCGTGGCGTAGCGGTTAAGGTCACGCCACTATGATCACCACACGAGTAACGTGAGTTCGATTCCCACAAGACCACACAAAAATTTACGTGATTCATAGATATTTTGCATAGTCGACAATAAAATTGCTTTACCACTCTTAGAGTAAATGTCGTTTAACAATGACTATTTTTGTTTGTAAGTGACATTATGGCTGCCGTCTTATGTAAAACGGAGGTACTTTTTCACGCCTGTGGCTTGTTTTGAATTGGAGTTACTCATCTCTCTAAAAATAGTAATGAACCCTTTTGCACACCGAGCTATGACACTCGGCAGTCCCAGCGACAGCTACAGTGACAGTTGTCATCAATGCGCGACGTCAACGTTATTAATGAGACTTATTGAATTTTAACTAAGTATGATGGCAATTTTTGTTAACAGTGGTAATGCTAATATATGGTCGACTATATAAATCTTTCAGACCAATAGAAAATGCTATGTTTATAAATATGCTAAATGTCCATTTATATACCACTACAATAGTAAATGCTCGTTATTTAAAATAATAACAGATGAATCTGAGTTATGGCGGAATGTGAGAAAGCAATTAAGGTCTATTATTCTAGGATTATTAAAAAGTTTAGGCCTCTATTATATAGAAAATAGTAAATTTTGGTTTGGCTTGTCGTCCACAGACTTTGAATGGTCATATAATATCACGTCATTAGCAATACGAGTACGAAAAACAATTGAAAAAGTAGTTTTAAGCTCATTATATAAATCACAGAACGATCTGTCCTTGTCAAATTCGTAAAAAGGATCCATTGACACAGAAGAAATTTTAGTACTTACTAACGTATCATTGTTGACCGATTGTAATACATTTTCACAAATAAAGCTTTAAGAATGTTTCTCCTCCATAGACTATATTTCAAAAATACCTACCTATAAATATTTACATAGCATCACACCTTTTTCTACGAACGGGAGGCAGAAAGGCATCATATCCACATTTTACAAGCAAATTTTTTTTAATAGTAGTGCAGTAGGTATTTATTCAGGTATTTATTTATTAAGGACCTGCAAGAATACCAGCGTTGTGGTCTAGACCACAACATTAGAGCTGATGCAGGTACCTTTATTTGCTTTAAGTTTTAGTAAATGTATTAGCGTTAAGTTAGGTATGTATGTAAGCAGGCGGACCGTACGTCTGTTTGCCACCGTCGTGGAATAAAAAAAAAAAAGCAAATAAAAAGTTTTTTTTTAAGTTTTTCTTTCTTTCTTTCTTTCAGTATAGGTTGTTTTTCCTCTTCGCCTGATGGTAAGCAAAAGAAGGGCCCATGTAATAGCGGGCGATTTTTTAATTGGATTTTTTTTTACTGGACACGAATCCAGTTTGAAACTAATAGACAGTAAAAGTTTAGTCATGATGAACTAAAAGCTCTAGGGTTTGATTCCCAAAATATTTGTGACAAATATTTACGTAACACCACAATTAATAGTTGTTCTAAGTTTACACACTGTATGACAAGCATTGACTTTTTAATGGAAACAACAACAAAAAATCAACTGTTTTATTATGAATAATAATGTCCATAAAACTTTTTATTTAGTTAACACGCGAGCTTGTTTAACACGTGAAGCAACAATATCGGCATTTAGGTATCCTGAACGATATCAGTATTTGCATAACAACCATTAAGTTGTAAAGTAATATTTGGCACGGAAGCCAACAGTTTACTGAACACATTATACTATTATATAGTAGATCTCGATCTAATTCGATCTAAATCGTTAACAAGGTTTACTATTTTAAATAAATAAATAAATAAATATTCTACCACATTCACACAGCGCCATCTAGTCCCAAATTTAGCAATTATGCTTGTGTTATGGGTACTAAACAACTGATATACTACTTAAATATATTTTTTTTATTTTTGTAAATACATACATATTATAGATAAATTACACCCAGACACAGAACAAACCTTTATGCTCATCACACATAGATTTGTCCTGGGTGGGGATCGAACCCACGACCTGCGGTTTAGCAGTCAGGGTTACTAACCACTAGACCAACAGGCCAGTCAAAATTTTGATTATAATAAACATATAATGTAACATTTTACCGTGTAGTGACGGATTAAGAATACATAATGTCACTACCCCATCTCAACCCGTGGGTGTCGTAAAAGGCGACTAAGAGAGTAATCTTATGCAGACAAGAACACTGCAAGAAGAGGAAAATTTGAAACAAACCCTATACCAACCCGTCTGGCCAGCGTGCTATAGTAGGCTAAATTCCCTCCACAATCTTTGGAGGAGACCCGTGCCCAGCAGTAGGACGTTAATGGGTTGAAATGATGATGATGATAATGTAACATAGTATCATAGATTTTTCACCGAAGGGGTAGGCAAAAGTGGATGACACCCACATTTCGCCAGCTATGTTAGGTACCATATAATAGAGCCAAGTTTATCGCCATTAACTTGTCATTTACTCAAACTTCGGGCTAATACTAGGTATTTTATAACAGAAAAACTTAATACCGTTTTTGCTCGACCAGTAATATTCCCGGTTATACGCCCAATAGCAGGGGGTATTGGGAATATAACCGGGAGTGTTACTCAAAGGGGTACAATTAATGAGACAATTATCTATACTTATCTCGTCATCATCATCATCATCAGCAACCCATTAAGACTGCTGGGCTTGGGTCTCCTCTCCTCTATCTAGAGAGCTGAGAGGGTTTAGGCCATAATCCACTCACGCTGGCTTAGTGCGGGTTGGTGGATCAGACATACTCATAGAATTTCTTCTAGGGTATGTGGGTTTCCTCACAATGTTTTCCTTCACCGTTAGCAGATGACAAGTCACTTGACTAGTACATATAAATTTCACAAAGTGGAATCCACATTGGTACTGCCGGTCGGGATCGAAGTCGGACCGCGTGATTTACACGCCGGTTCCTTTTACTTATCTACACTAATATTATTAAGCTGTAGAATTTGTTTGTTTGGTTGAACGCGCTAATCTCAAGAACTTCTGAATCGAAATAATATAACATCACGCTACGACCAATAGGTGCTAAGTAATGGTCAAACAAAGATCCATGGGAACGAAGCTTTTATACTTATTATTAAATAAACTGATACAACAGTTTCTACATATGACGGCTGTGTTTTAATATAACTAAAGTGTGTAAATAGTTAAACACATCCATGAAATAAAAACAACCAATATAAGGCCTTGCTTTTCCATATTGAAGTTGAAGATAATTCTATATTATTATCTATAGGTAAATGTTCAGATTATCCCCATAAGTTGGAACCGGTATTTTCAGTGAAGATTATATAGAATTAAAGTGAGTACTCAGTCTACGTACACGTTTCAATTAACTTTACCGTCGAGTAGGTACTTGGTATTATAGTAGTACAGTAAAAGGTCTATAAACTACAGAACCCAGTTTTTCTTTTTTCGGTCAAGCTATAACGTAAAGTTTATTGTCAGCCGCAAAATAAAGTTAAGTAGGTATCTAATAAAATATCTCTGTTGACAAATATGATGTATTAAGTATATAAATATAGGATATAGTCATATAGTAATAGAAATGTTTAAAGAATAATACTGTGAAGCTCTAGCATAAAAGCATTATCTTAAATTAAACACGTCGACGCCATTGCTATTGGTTTAATTCGATTTTTTTCGGATTTGACGTTTCTTTCATTCATTCATGTACTAATTTAATGTACGAGTCTAGGTTAGACGTGCTTTTTTTGAAGAAATTATACTCATTTTATAATGATTTTTATATTATGTATCTAATTTACTCCAGTTAAAAACAATACCCGTCCTGACAGTCGGGTAAAAAGAAAACAGTTATAATATGTCTTACAAAGTTTTATAATATAATTAGTGCAATATAATATTAAATGAGTATCGTTATAGATATTAAATGAGTATCGTTATAGATGTAGGACCTTATGTAAGGTATTTATTTATTTTATTTATTTCAAAAGAAACAAATTCATTATTTCCTTGGGTATTTCAAAAGAAAAAAATTCATTATATCCTTGGGCACGGGTCTTCCTGCAAAGAATGTGGAGGGGATTTGGCCTACTATACCACGCTGGCTAGACGGGTTGGTATAGGATTTGTTTTAACACTCACGGGTTGAGATGAGATAACGACATAACGTATTCTTAATCCATCACTACACGGAAAAGTATATTACCTTATCATTAATTTAGATGAATGAAACGTGTTCATTATCTCAACCTATTGCAGTCCACTGCTGGACATAGGCCTCTCCCAACACGCGCCATAACACTCGGTCCTCCTCGGCCTTCCGCATCCAGTCCGACCCGGCGACCTTTTTCAGGTCATCGGTCCACCTAGCTACGTGCGTGCGTGCTACCTAAACGTGTTCACAACTTTAAGTTTTTATATAACTTATAATAATATTAATTGTTTCCTTGCAGGTCACCCGTGGTTCAGGGGATGACGCTGGGCGGTGAGGACGAAAGGTGTGGCGCAGGGTGAGCAGGCGCAGGGCATGTGGGTGTTGCTGATGCTGGCGCTGGCGGCGGCCGCCTCCGCCGACTGCCCGCGCCACTGCGAGTGCAAGTGGCGTTCCGGCAAGGAGTCCGCCCTGTGCGCTCGCGCCGGCCTCACCTCCGTCCCTCCGCGCCTCGACCCCACCACGCAGCTGCTTGACTTATCCGAGAATCGCCTACCCATAGTACGCGACGACGCCTTCGCCGCCGCCGGTCTTCTCAATCTGCAACGCCTCTATCTCCCCTCTTGCAATGTACGAACTATAAGGCAATATGCATTCCGTGCACTTGTGAATCTCGTCGAGCTAGATCTCTCCCGCAACCGTCTTGAAACAATACCGTCACATTCGTTTGATTCAATCCCGGAGCTTAGAGAATTGCGACTCAGTGGTAATCCCATTACCAAAGTTGGAGACGAATCCTTTATAGCACTCCCTCATCTAGTGAGACTTACACTCAGTGCTTGCAAAATAGCCGAAATAGAGCCACGAGGATTTGCAGGACTCGAATCTTCTTTGGAATATTTGGAGCTTAGTAAAAACAGACTGCAAGTATTACATGTGGCGGTCTTAGCATCGCTTCGATCTCTTAAAGGTTTAGAGCTAGCGAGTAATCCCTGGGAATGTACTTGTGCACTGAGACCATTGCGAGATTGGATGATAAGAAAAAATGTTCCAGCGACTGTCGTACCCGACTGTGCATTACCTCCTCGCCTCATTTCACAATCATGGGATCGACTAGATCTGGAAGACTTCGCTTGTCAACCAGAAGTCAGTGCCACGTCAAATCAGTTCAAAGGTATGGAAGGTGATGAGGTGACGTTAGTATGTCGAGTGAGCGGTGTACCTGCGCCAAGAGTGCGGTGGGTACGAGCTGGGCGTTTACTTGCCAATACTACTTCAAATAATGTCAATTCTGGTAGAGCTTTTATGTTACGTAGCGAAGGGCAGACTAGCAATTTAACTATAAAATCAGCAGATTTACAAGACGCAGGATCTTACACGTGTAACGCTGAGAATCGTGCTGGAAAGGCAGAAGTGGTATTAAGTTTAGCTATAGAAAAGAAACCAGAAAATAAAAGTTTTGGAGGACGTGCATTGATGGCGGGGATGGCAGTGTCCGCGGTGGTAGTGTTAAGTTCGTGTTTAGTAGGATTGTGCGTATACGAGACCCGTAAGAAAAGACAATTAGATAGATGGAATGAACAGATAGTGACTTCAAATCATCGTGATGACAGTTATGAAAAAATAGAAGCTAATTTTAAGAACAATCCTGAAGTACCACGAGTAATATCTTCTGAAAGTGCTCGTAAAAGAGGGGACTACAGAAATGTTCCGTCGCATGACCCGGAAGATGAATTCGAAGGTTATGTAAGAGGGGAGATGCGAGAGGAAAGGGAGTGTTCGGTCACACCGCCGCTTGAGGCAGGTTGGCGGAGGGCTGACTTCGAGGCGTCAAACGCGCGAGGCAACTTACCCGAACGAGACCTACACATACCACGCTTCAGCAATTATAATATACGGTAATTCCTTACTTTAAATGTATGTTCTTTATGCATAAGTTTACTTTTAAATATATCAATTATATATATAAGCAGCTAACACAGCGATTGCTATGAAAAAAGGCTATTTACAAATTAGAGCGAACATTCTCGCTATTCAAATCAAAAGATAAAAGTTCTCAGAGTGTTTTGAAAGTGACAGCGACCATATTATCTAAATTTCCTTCCATTTGACAGCGACATCAAAACCGACTAAGTCGAATGTTGAAATTCAGAGTACCTAAGTCCCCTGAATATTGGCGAACCAAATTACAATGAAGATTGTGTTTGTTTTGACATTTGGTAGCTAAAAGGGGTATCTAGTAATAAAACAGATACATACATGTTGTCATCGACGTGACTAAATGAAGGGAAACAATAACGGATCGAGGAACAATATAAGTGGTTCGATAAGGGACGAAGTTTTAGTGCCGAATACACGGGAATGATATTATTACTCGTGTACGTTCGAAAATGTATTCACGTATACTGTATTGGTCAATTTTATATCTTTCGTAACTATCAATAAAAGTAGGTAGAATTGAGGTGTTATGGTTCATGTATGTTGGTTTATGACAATTTTATGGGGGTTGTATGATGGATATTGATGTGATGTCTTACGCTGTAATGCTGCAATATGAAAAGATGATAACGATGTCTATTGGTGTGACGCGGTTGGGTACAATCAAATTTATTGGGTTAGAAAGATAAATAAACTTGAGATATTTTGTACCGAATCGAATAAAGACTTAATTAATTTGAAAATTATAATGAACAGATATTTGTTGATGGCTAGCAACGGGATCTTAAGTTTCTAATTATCTACGCCATTTTGCTTAGATTTGAATATTTATGGGTATGAAGGTAATGGTTTTGTATTTTGTAATATTCAAAGATTTTTTCAAGGTCGATTAAGTAATTGAAAATGTATTTTTTTAGAGATAATGTATTAAACTAGGTCTAATACAGTTTTAATATTATATATAATATTAGGTATAAAAAAATATTATACTTAAATTTTACAATAAATCTGCACTGAAAAAAGCAAAATGCATATTTTCATAATCTAATTTGCATTAATTATTAAAATAACCTATTTTAATTATAATGATCTATGTGATTGTGTTTTTCCTAAAGTTTGCTTTCCATCCAATGACAATATGAGCAATTCAATGCAGAAAATAAATTTCGTTCTCGTATAATTAGACAAAAAACTTTTCTATTATATTCTACAAAATAGTGACCAATACTAAACTAGTATTGATACGAAATAATATATTTAAGCTTGAAGATCACATGATCCTAGTGGCCATTAAACGCTTATATGTAGGGTTTTTATGTCTGTAAGGGATTATATTAAGCCAAGAACCTAAATCGCAACTGATTGCGAACCTACTAAGAATTAACGTGGGTTGCGGGCGAGCTGCGATGAAAATCTCCACAGACCTAAAGAGCACGAGAGAAAATTAGTTCAGTAATTATTGTCTAATCCTTTGGTTTAGTAGCTTAATGCCCCTGGAAGAGAGGTCGTGAATGCAACCGGAGAACAAATAAAGTTTATTTGGAAACTTTGACCGTTTCGATGTCTTTGTTTGATGTTTGTCTCGGGTGACATGGGTGTAGCGGTCGTACCAATCACTTTTCCATGAGTTGCCGTCGATAATTTCAATTAGTGTGGCCCTTTGTCTCGTCTGCGCTCTGATGCTTGTAGCTTGTTACCCGTCGAGGGCGTCGAGTGTAGCTTTCCTTTCAGTCTGTTCATTCACGTAATAGTGCGTGAAGAGATATCTGTGAACAAACTACACGTATAATCTGTATTATATTCAATGGCAATATACAGCGTTTTGATAAATAGTAGAGTGTAACCTGTGTTTATTAGTAGTAGATTCTCTATTGACGTCGATGACAACATGTATCCGTATTAATACTAGATACCCCTTTTAGCTACCAAATTCAACGATTTTTAAAGCAAAACAAAATGCTGGAGAGTTCTTCTAAATTGTTCAAGATTCATACTTAAACTAATTAAATTGATTGAAAATTTAAATACATTATAACCTAGTATAAAAAATACTCACTGAACTTTACTGATATAAACCTGGTTAAAGTAAATATACTTATTACAACAAGTAATTATGTTTGCTGTCCAATACCATTTCTTTCACACATTAGGTAAGGCGTTCAAGACTTCACGGTTTGTTAACTGTGGCGGCTCAAGTGTGGGATACAATTTGAAGATTTGAATGGCAATTTAACAATATAGAATTTGTTTTGAAACAAAATACTTAGTTACAATAATTTGTGTAATGACAAAAATTACTTGTTGTCATTTGGTTCTTTTTACATCATAATGTACAAATTCAGTAGAGCTTGTATGAAACAAGATGAATATTTTAACGTTGATTTGGGGTTCTTAGACTTTAGCTTAGTAAAAGAACATAAGGCTTGACTATTGAAGTTTACAAAGCCTATTAAAATAAATAACTCAAAGAAATCAAAAAGGCTTAAAAGAAATATCTAATAATACATAAATGAAATGTGCGATTTTGTAGGTTTTATTCAGTCTAAAATGTAATCGTCCCTTGCGTCAGTATTTAGAACACGATTTGAACAGTCTTGCAAAAGTAATGGGCTGTTGTTGCCCACGTTTTGTCTTTAAATGGTATTTTCTTTTCCTCAGTGACAGGTAATTTCAATAAATATTAAAACCTGTCTTGTTACTCCAGTGTTGCATTGCTAAGTTGATAGAGTCACGTATCACAAATTAGGTTGCATTTTATATAACTATTTTTGAATAACTAATCTAGCTACTACAACAACAGACAGATATTAAGATAATATTTCTCAGTCAATTATTTAAATTAATTTAACTCTTCTTTAAAATTAATTACGACTTGTTTCAGATCCGATGGCACTTCTGAGTCGGTGCAAAGTTCAAACTCAACGGGAATGATGAGTGCTCATGTTGAAATATTGTCTGAAAACAGTCGGTATAACAATAATAGCCGTACTTGTCCAAGGAGTCGTCGGCCACGCGAGCGGCTAGACAATGATTTGTCTGGAAGCGACAGTGAAAAGAATTACCCGGATCTCATTGAAATGAGTGCTCTAGGAACCTCATCCTACTTACGAAGTGAAATGAAACATGATCCTTACTACTTTTATACAATACCACGTAAAAAAGATGGAGATAGTCGAAGTCCTCTACTTAATAGCCGTAGGAATAGCTCGGGTGCAGACTCAGTCAGTTTTCTTGATAGGTCTTACGAAAAGAGTAGGCAAAGAGCTGGGCGACGATCGAATAGTTTTTTAGATCTTTCTACAGGGGGTAGTAGAATACGTAGGAACCCGAGTCTGCCAGCATCACCGTCGAGAGAACAACCCACTGTACCCTCTGCGACGCCGCTGCTGGATCTTTCTGGTCTACGAGATTATTCACGTACGGGACAACCTTTAGAGGATTTTGATTTCCGTGCTTCACAACTTGAAAAATTTTTGGAAGAATATAGAACTTTGAGGGAACAACTTTCGCGGATGAAGGAGACTAGGGAGAATTTACAGAGGAATCGGGCTGTGGACAACGATGAAATGCGAGCAATTCTAAAGTCGAAACCGAGCATAGCTGTGACAGAGACTTCGTCTTCTGTGGCTTTAGCAGATGCTGCATCTCCGTTGGCTTTGAGTCCCTCGGAGTACAAGCAATCACAGCCTCGACCGGAGTGGCTTACGTCATTACTGTATCGTAATTAAGTAGACATTTTGTAAATAGTAGTGCGTCAGACTTTATGTCGAACATGTGATTGGACAACTTTCATATATATAATATTGTTCTCCAATACTGAGTCATCGGTAGAAATTTAAGAATCTGTAAATAAATACGTTCATATTTGAACTGATGTTGAATATAAGCAATTTAAATAATTGTTTCTAAGAAAGACATGAAAGCATAATTTAAAGTTGAAATAAATCATTTTCAATTGTCTACAACTTGTTTTATTGTCCCGGTCGATTTATAATTTTACTCAATGTCAATACATTAGTATAATGAATCATTAAAGGTTTATTCATCCTAAACAAATTTATACATTTTGAATATAGGTGATATATTATACCTTGATTTTAATTATACATATTCTACACAATTAATTATAATCATACTAATATAAAGGCGAAATTTTGTGTGTCATACCTGTTTGTTACTCCTTGAGTTTCAAACGACTGAATCAATTTTGAAACACTTTGGTATGGAGGTAGCTGACTCCCAGGATTAACACAACTAATAATCTATATGTTATATATTTTTTTTATAAACCTTTGGTCTATTTTCATAGACTTAGATGTATTTAACAAAAAGTCTAAATCTGTAGCACAATGTTTTCAATGTTAATAAAAAAGTAATGGCGACTATTATTCGACATTCATGCGGCTGAAATCGGGGAAATAAGTTCCAAAAGCTTACAAAGTTGATATAAAAAGTTGTTGTAACAGCCGTGGGGCTCGTTAGTGTGTGTGACGGTAGAACATGTTGGATGTCACTGACATGCTCGCATAGTTGTTATATGGGGACCAGTTATTGGCTTATTTCGCTTTTGTTACTTCGCACAATTGAAAAACTTTACATGTGTTTGAATAAAAAGGCTCACATTATTGGGCGTTGAGGTAAAGTTGGTTTATTTGGCGGTATTTAATGCGTTTTCTTTGGTGAATTTTACGTGACTTTAGGGCTAGATTAATAATGCTTCAAAACAAGGTAATCCTACAATTATAAATGGGAAAGTTTGGATGGATAGATGCATGTTTGTTATTCAATCACGTTAGAACGGCTGGAAGAATTTGGGTGCTTACTCTGAATTATGACATTCACGCTGTACAATGTAAGGAAATCTAGATATGATCGCTGTCACTTTAAAACATTTGACAGCGATATCAAAACCGACTAAGTGGAATCTCGAAATTCAGAGTAAGCCCCCTGTATGAAATTTGAAACACAGACCCCCTTATTACAAAATACGGACTAAGCATTAAACCAGGTTTAAATTGACAACTTTGACTCTAAAACAATGGCTTATGTCAATTTAAACTTGGTTTGATACTTAGTAGATGTTTTGTTATAAGGGGGAGAAAGATTATAGTCTGAAAAAGTACATTGTCTATTTTTAACGAGATACCACGCTGCCGAAGGCACGGGCTTGTTAATTTATAAAGTAAATTTCCGAATCGAAAAACTGATATTATCTAGGTAATAACACACGCTATTACGATAGATAAACGAAATACGATTAGTACAAATGATTTATCAAACGAGTGTGAGTTAAAAGCGAAGCGAAGGATGCCTTAGGACATACTTGTACCAAATGTAACGTCCTCCAAAAAGGTCAAGTGCGTAATACTCTTACCCGGCGGGTATGTTTCACTAAATATATGACTGTAGATGAAGCGAGATATTGGTAGATACTGAAGAATTTAGGTCTATTGACGCTCATAAGAGACGATAGTAGAAAAGAAGTAAAACTTTGTTACTGCATAACGAAAAGATATGACGTCGGCGTCGCCGACGTCGTCATTTATGAGACAAGTAAATGGGTGCTCATTGAGCAAAAATCAGTCGTGAGGAAACAAAATATATTTTTTATAGATTGCTTTTTGTTTAGAATTTATATTTTATCGACGTTTCTACCACGTGGCATTCAAAAAGGTAAATGAAAATAACACTATATTGCGAAAGTCTGGTAAGTAAATATATAATAACATTGTACATGAATATAATAATATGCAGTCGAGCAGATCCTATACCTAGATTGACTTATAAAAGGTTAGATAAGGTGATGAGACAGCCACATTTTTTAGAGATTGTGTAAGATTAATGATAACCAAGTATCTGCTTTGTTCTTTATGAAAAGTTCTAATCGCGATAACATGTTCATTTAAGTAAAATCTCACCATATTTTTCCATATGAAAATAAGTTACCTATAATCATCATCATATTAGCCGTAGGCCGTCTACTGCTGGACATAGGCCTCCTCAAGGGATTTCCAATAAGACCAGTTGCATGCGGCCTGCATCCAGCGCGATCCTGCTGTTCGGATCAGATCATCTGTCCACCTTGTCGGTGGACATACTCGTGTCATACTCTGCGCTTACCTATATAACCACTTATTTAATTTACTTTTCTGTAAATTTAAAAAGAATCACCATCATCATATCAGCCCAATGACATTCACTGTTGAACATAGGCCTCACCTAATTTCAGCCACAGCGAGCGATTAATTATTTTTTTTTAAGTATACTAGCATCCGGTCATGTATCCATTTGGCCACCATCGCTTAGCATACAATTCAAGTACATTATAATTTTATAATTTACTTGAATTGTATTTTATTTATGTATATTTAATTGTATGCTAGTATACTTTACAAACCCTTAACACAAATAGAACGTGTATTTACACATTCTAGTTGTGTTAAGGGTTTGTGCATTGAAGACAATGGGCCCGATTTTGTTTCTCTTCAACCTTAAATAAAGATGAACTTAAATTTGTAAAATAAGGACACATTCTTAAATTTATGCGATCGCGTTAGTACTAAATTAAGGATACGTTCTTAAAAAACTACCAAATGCTAAAAACCTTATTTAAGGACACTACCATAGATTATAATCGGAAAAAGTGCCATAAACGTCATGTTGTTTATTTACTTTTAGATGTTAAAGTCAAAGTATCAGTTTGTAGATTCACAAGTTATATTTATATACCTACTTTACATAAATCTAATATGCCGATACATAAGCCTTCTTTTTAATCTAAAAAATAAAAAGGACCAAAATCAGAACTCGACAAAAGTGAGGTTAGATCATTAATAAAACAAGTTAAAACAAAGTAATACTTGCCGTCGAAGATCTTCATTATACTTTCTTTGTAAAATAACAGCATGAAAAGGGAATATTTTAAATAATAAGTGTTTAATTGAGCCAAGAAATATGAGTGAAATATTTAGTACACGCAAATTAGGTGCGACTTAAATTAAGGTTGCACTAAGATCACAGAACTGTCAAATAAGTCGAAAGGCAATACCAATTAAGAAACTACCATCTCTAATTAAGTCAAACCATACTTATTTAAGGTCACGTCCTTAAATAACACAAACGCAAATACCAATAAGGGCTTCAAATTTTAGATCAAGTTTTACACTTATTTAAGTGCATTTTTTGCACTTATTTAAGATCGGATAAGAAACGCGATCGGCCCCAATAAACAGAATGCCAATTATTGCACTCGATAATGATTAAAAAAAAAGAAAAACAAGTCTGTCTTCTTTATAGCAAGGCATCAGAACAAAGAACGATGGATAGTAACTACAATGGAGATCCAGTTCTTGCTTCAGTTCACGATCAATTTTATAGCACAGACTGTAATGATCTGCTTGGATATAAGTGAGTTCTACTAGCAGTTATTCTCTTTTGTTTGCAAATGCAAACGGCTTGTTTCAATCAATATTCAATGGCTTTTCAATGTACTTCAATTAGCAACAGTTTTCCTTTGTATAAGTAATATTTCCTGCATCTTTTAACTTTTAGAAATCACTTTGATGCGTTGACGACAGACATATATTACGGCCCCTCTCTCAAAAAAATATGAACAAGTAAATATAATTAAAAAAATTTAATAACCCGACTGCAAAAAATCAATAGAGAACAACGCACTAAAAAGACCGTAAAATTATAGTAATATTATTATACCTGATTAAATTTAAATACATAACATATTATGTATATATTTGTAATCTCCATTTGATTCCCTTTATTTTGATACTCTACTCGATAGGTTTGGTTAAAAAAAATAATAGAACTACTGACAATTTGGAACCATTTCATTATGTATAATCTCTTTTTGAATATATGTAATCTCCTTTTGATTCTCTTTATTTTGAAACCCAACTCGGTAGGTTTGGTTAAAAAAAATTGAACATCTTACAATTTGGCGTCAAAAGCCCGCCGTTTAAGTCTTTTTATTCTTAAAACCTATCTAAGAACACTTGGGTTTTCTAGACGAATTTAACGATATCCTAATTGTCCAAATCCATCCAGCCGTTTGGAAGATTCGTGGGAATAAAGATATTTACAAACATACAAGATACGCGCCAAAAACAATACCCGTCCTGACAGTCGGGTAAAAAGAGGTGCTAAATGCAATATTATATAAGCATTAATAGACAAATGCCTGCAAAAAAATACATTATTAATCTACATGATGTGTTTTAAAATCTGGTTTTCTCATAAATTGTATATTAATTCTACTTAAACCTAGAATTTGGTTTTGTTCGATTTGAATAAGTATGATTTATAATTTATACATACACATACATACATAGCATCACGCCTTTTTCCCCGAAGGGATAGGTAGAGGTGTTTCACACCCACATTTCGCCAGCTATGTTTGGTCCCATGCAATAGGGGGCGAGCCTATTGTCATCAACCGGGAACATTTATTAACCAAACTCCGGGAAAATCTTAATACTGGAATTTCATGATAGAAAAACCCAATACCAATTTAACCCGACCCGGGAATCGAACCCGGGACCTCTTGCACAGCAGTCGTATACACTTACCGCTGCGCCACCGAGGCAGTTAGATGATATATAGATAGATGGATGGACGAGTTTTTAATTAATCATTTATAATTTATGATTAATTAAAAACACGTCCATCCATCTATTTGTATCACCGCGCTCGTGTGGCAATTTACTACTGAATGATTACTCAAGGTCGTTGGCGATATCACAAGCCTTAAGTTAATAATACCCATGTATATAGGTATACAGGGTGTATACGACGATACGACATTAAATGAAACCACGTGTAGCATGTGATGTTAGAAGGCTATACCAAAAAAATTAAACAGAAATTTGCAATAGTTTAGACGCAAATGTACTTTCTTTATGTCACAGTTGTTCACAGTTTTAAACAACCTGTAGGTATTTACGTTGATCGTATGTTGTCATTACGTCATTCAATTCATTTAAATATCTCTGACTCTTTCATATTATCTTATCTCTTACTCTGTTCCGCACAGTTGTCGTCGTCATGCCGAAAACTACATGATAGAAAAATAATGTGTAGTTTTATATTCTTAAATTTTTCGACTTTAAATAATGTGTAGCTTTTTTTTTTTTTTTCTTTTTTTTTTTTTTTCTTTTTTTTTTTAATAATTTATATTAGAATATGTTTATAAGGGTTAACACTGGCTACCTTGTCATTTAATGTCGTATCGTCGTATACACCCTGTATATCTCAAAAATGTGCATGGTGAGTTCACATGGTTTTAAAGTTTTACTGGCTCGCGAGTGTAATAGCAGCCATTAGCCCAATGAAGTAAATTATATCGTTAGGCCGATCTGAATACACATGACGACTGTAAAGCAACGCTGCTGAAAGATTTTATATATGATAACAACTTGTTTTAATCAAGAAGTTAGGTAGGATATATATCATGTGTGATATGTGAAATAACAATTCTAATAAACATAATTAAACAAATTATAAGCACATTAGAACATTAGTACCTATCGCGGAAACTGCTGTAACAATTTGGATGAAAATTCATACCTACCTTGGCAAACTATTGGTTTCAAAATCTGTCTTGTTTACATGAAAACTCGTTAAAAATCGCTATTTCTTAAAATTTTCAGTTAAATTGCTATATTGTCACTGTTATCTGCT
This sequence comes from Laspeyria flexula, assembly GCA_905147015.1. Taxonomy (NCBI): domain Eukaryota; kingdom Metazoa; phylum Arthropoda; class Insecta; order Lepidoptera; family Erebidae; genus Laspeyria; species Laspeyria flexula. The sequence goes on along the minus strand of LR989956.1, from coordinate 8,664,390 downwards.
AAGGAAGACTCTAGTTATCCTACTCATATAATATATTATTATATTATTTTACCATATTTACAGCGCCATCTAGTCCTAAATTAAGCAATCAATTATATTAGCTTGTGTTATTGGTACTATACAACTGATATACAACTTAAATATTTTTTTTTGAAAATACATACATATTATATATAAATTACACACAGACACAGAGCAAATAATCATGCTCATTATACAAAGATTTATCCTCGGAGGGAATTGAACACACGACCTCCAGCTTAACAGTCAGGGTTACGAACCACTACGCGAACAAGCCAAGTCAATTTCACTTCATAACATCAGAACTCATTGTAGTTGATAATCTAAACAAGTAAAACAAAGCATTTAGGCAATTTGCACCGAGTATGTTTGTACAAGTTATTCAAAGTTGTTCTCATTCTTACTGATACATAATAGTTTCTTAAGCAAACCCAACGTCAGGATGTTTTGTAACTCTGCAAACGGAGCTTGTGCGAATGTACACTGAAAATGAAGGAGTTAGTATTTTATGTTTAGACTTTTCTAGACTACGTTAAGCTGTATTTTTACTGAATTATTCGGTTTCCAAGGTTTTTGTTACCTTTTTTCCAGAAAATTACGTCAGCGTAAGATCTCGAGCCTGATATTTTGGAATTGAAAGCGATTAAATATATTTCTGGTAAGATCGCCAAATAAGATAGGTATATTATTAAGAATTCGTGGTTACATGAAGATAAGATTTCTTATATCCTACGAGATGTAAATTGATTTTGAGCGAAGCGAGTGATATCTTTTCGAAGCTGTTTTTTACCATGTTTTCTACAATAACCCGTATCCATATTAATTTGTAATTCAGACATCAATACACTGTTTATTGGGTGTCGAATGTATGTAAGTATCTTGAATCGACTAGTAACCATCTTAGAAGTGAAGTATGTACTCGTACCTAATTGAGTACATACTTGACTTCTTCTTCTTCTTCTTATCGTGTGGGCTTGAGGCAGACCCTGGTGTTGGAATTTATCAAGTCGCCCAGAAGGCTTCCAACTTGACTTAACGACTACCACATTAAGTGATAACCGGGACCAACGGCTTTACGTGCTTTCCGAAGCACGGAGACGTTCGAGAATGAAATTGCCACAAACGGTCATCCATCATGGACTGACCTTGCCGAGTGTCGCTTAACCTCGATGATCGTAACGAACATCTCAGTACCACAATGCTACGAGCGCCTCAACTTATTGCTATTTAACTTTTATTATTATTATAACTTGACTTATAGTAGGTAGTTGCTTGGAGTTTCCCTGCGTGATCGAATCAGAAATGAGGAGATCCGCAGGAGAACTAAAGTTGCCGACATAGCTCACCGAATCCCATCGCTGATGTGGCAGTGGACAGGCCCCATAGCTCGCAGAACTGATGGCCGAACGGGCAAAAAAGTTCTCGAGTAGCGGCCACGTATTGGAAAGCGCAGCGTGGGGCGGCCCCCCACCAGATGGACCGACGACCTAGTAAAGGTTGCGGGTGGCCGTTGGATGCGGGCGGCACAAAATCGCTCGTTGAGGCGGAAATTAGGTGAGGCCTATGTTCAACAGTGGACGTCATTGGGATGATATGATGATATCATCATATCAGCCCTATGACGTCCACTATATAGTAGGTGAATAGTTATTAGTTTTGGTATTAATTTATGCAAGTATATCGACAAGCATAACCATAAAAACCGGTTAAGAGCATGTCGAATCATGCTCAATGTAGGGTTCCGCAGCAAAAGAGCTACGATGTTCATCATATATACCTACACTACTTAGTATTTGAAAATAATCCAAACGATTTTAATGAAATTTCATGAGTCTGTTAAATTGTTTCAGCTTGAAAGATTGGATCATTTCGAGAGAGATAGGTGGCGCTGTTGGTAGGATAACGGCCACATACAGAGTGGAATTTTGGTTTTATTCTTTTTATTTTAACACATTTGTTAGATAATTCAATACTTAGGTTGGTTGAACCTATAGATCTATGCCATAAAAGTACAGGGTGTTATTTTTTTAAAATTTTAGATAAGTAAGTTTTTCAATTGCTTAGTAAGCAAATTTATATATCACTAGCTTTTGCCCGCGACTTCGTCCGCGTAGATTTCGATATTACATAGATTTTTGTTTTAAGTGCAATTCATGAATTCTACAACACCCCACTACAGGAGTTGAATTTCATTTTACGTCAATATAGATAACATTTTCGTAATCAGCGTCCCTGAAAACCTTGAAAACGGCATCCATATCAATTTCTAATAATTTTCACACCTATTTCATCCCTTAGGGTAAGTTTTTCAAACACCAAAAACAACCCATTAACTCACATCTTAACTGAAGTTCTAATTGCGTATTACCAAACATATAACTTGAAAAACAAAGAACTGTCTATTTAATATTTCACCCCCTATCAAAAACATTAAAAACAACATTTTAAGTTCCTATCCCAATACTAATTTGCATAACGTTAACTTCAAAACAAAGATCTTTTCATACAACGTTTCATCCCCAATTTCACCCTTCCAAAGCCACCCTTGTCAAAAATATTGATGAGGGTATTTTTTATTTTGATAGTAGTACCCCATAACAAATTTTCAAATCTTTAAGTTAAAAAACAAAGAAGTTTCATACAATCGTTTTTATCCCTTTTCACCCCTTAGGGATTGAATTTTAAAAAACCCTTTCTTAGTACACCTCTAGACATTAGGACAAGAACACCCTCCAAATTTCAAGTAGCTACGACCAGCGGTTTAGGCTGTGCGTTGTCTGTCAGTCAGTCAGTCAGTCAGGCAGGACAAAGCCTTTTATAATATGTATGGATGTATTATTTACTTGATACTTTGTTTTTAAATGCAAGTCTTTACCCGTTATAATCAAGCAACTACTTTATCTTAGTCACTATAAAGGATTAATGCTAAGGATTTTGTATTTGGTACAAAATTATCCAATACCCAAGTTCAACGACTATTACTGCTAAACTAATAAAGTTATCTTAACCGCTATAGTTTTCATTTAAAGTTCATAAAATGCACTATTATCATGAATTTTTCCAGATTTTTCAAGCCAGCAGTTTAGCTTTTAGAGGGGGGGGGACGCCCTACTAGAACAAAAATTTGCTCTTTTAAGTTTAATATTTCGTAAATGGACCATTAAATCGAAAAATGATGTTAGTAACCCCCAAGTCATTTTAGAAGACCTATTCAACGATACCCCACACAATGGGGTAGACAACAAAAAAAATATTCATCGCCACTTCACATGTATGGGAGCTACCCTAAAAAAAAATATTTTCCAAAATTTTATTTTACCACTTTGTTGACGTAATTGATATACACACTCCTACAAAATTACAGATTTCTAGTACTAACGGTCTCTTAGCAAAACCTCGGACAGACAGACAGACAGACAGACGGACATAACGAAACTATAAGGGTTCCTAGTCAGAACTACGGAACCCTAAAAAGGAGTACTCGAGTAATTACTCGTTATATAATTTAGATACTAATAACAACCAAAGAAAAAGCAACAACTTATTTAAAATTCAATTAGTTATTTGAAAGGGTTTTTGAAACGATTCTTGACCAGTTTAAATGTTAGCACATTGATTGATGTCTTGGATTGCGATCCAGATGGATCGTTTACTGGCACTCATTGAGTTGTAGAGTACGTCTTCTGGTCATTAACCTTTTGCGGCTTCGTTGAACATCCATTTCCAACAGTAAAATGCCAAGCAAACAGAATGAAGGTATGTTAATGCTTTTCCCTTTTTAGCCGTTCAATACAAAATTTATTCGGGAAACTTCCACGCTAAATATTGAACCAAAATAAGGCAGACTGTTTCATTGTATGAAAATATTATAAATTCAAGTGTATTATACACTTAATTATGTTTGAAAGGTTTTAAACAAGTATTTTTTTATCATTATGTTTCACCTCATACACACTCATACTCATACACTATACACCTCATAGTTTGTAGAAATCTTGTATAAAATAAAATAAAAATATTGAGATAAAACCTTTTTCACTTTCACGGATAATATTGTTGTGTAGTGTTTTATAATAATATTTTTATTCAAGGATAATAAAACAAAATAATATCGTGAAAGCAACAAATCGTCTAAAACATTGTTAGGCAATACTGGCTATGTGCCAGCTATCGTCGCTTTCGTCACTTCATACACGCTTTCCACAAAATTTCGTTCATTACTTCGATTGACCGAATTGTAATTTGATCAATTAGTGTATAATGGACGTCTGCACCACCGTATAACGCAGTAGAATATTTTACATAGCTTGTAATCTGTGGGTAAAGCAGGAATTGATTAAGCTAAAATAATGCTTGAGAAAACGATTACTAGACGGTTTAGACTATTGAGTTGATCAACAGGTAAGTACAAAAGCTTTTTTTTTGCTAATATAGGTACAACGTATTTTACTGTCAAGACTGCATCCAAAAGTGGTATTATTTTATGCTAGCTTTGCTTTAAAAATTTCAAATGGTTTTCGGTTCATTTTAAAAGTGTTTTTTTTTGGTTTTGTTTTTATTTGGTTTTAAATTTATTATCTGCTGTAACATCGACTGTTAAGTTCAATATATTCAATAATCAAGTAGCTCTGCTATCAAAACATTTTTAAATTTGTGTAGAAACATATATCGTTTAACGCGAACAGTTCCCATTTAGTCGTAGCCCCTTCTATTTTATTAATATTTATTACTAAACATACCCATAAAAGTTCAATTAATTGCCAAATATACTGGCCAAGGCCATTATTTATAGCGATGGTCAGTTAGTGTACAAAAACTCACAAAAATAAAATAAAATCGGCAGAGGGTAGCGAGCATGATGCTAAAACTGTGGGATCTAAATTACGGAACCAATAGACAGTGCGAGAGTTCGCAATTACAGCTGTCCGAACGAATTGTGTGTTCGACAATAAAAGCGATACTTTTATTGTTGCTGTAAATTGCCTTCCCGTTGTCGGGACGATGTCGTCGCGTTCACGTTGCGTATTCTAGCTATAAGTTCATGTTGATTTAATGTTATTGTCCAACGAATCCGGCACGCTCGACGTGTCGTGTACTCTGTCCGCTACTAGACATGTTCGATGGACTTTTAGTTGCAATCATTGCACATGTGACAGTTAAGCTATTACAAGTTTGTGTTCGGCGAGAGTTGTGTTATTAGGGGTATGACACACTCGTAGAAGAGAAGCTGAACGTATTGGCGTTTTGTTATTATACTGTTATTATATGATTTACTTAAGTGTACAGTAGGAACTAGGACTTAGTTAAAGAAAGTAAAGTAAAGTTTATAATATATGATGATGAAATTACCGCAATTTAAATAGAGAACTCTAGATTTACAATTCTAAAATAGCTCTTTGTAATGTACTCCTTCATTATAAACGAACGAGCCTATAGAGAAGAGAACTTATATTATTAACCTGTCGATTGAGAAATACTTTTACATAGAGCATGCAATGTTCAATTTTTTTTTTTTTTTTTTTTTTCTTCCCTTTATATCTGCTATCAGTCGACAGACTATGATCAGATTTGTTGATTGTTTACATGGATTTGGAGATTAGAGGCCACTGCCCCTGCTCCCCCTAGTCAACTTGCACATTGGCTCGTTTAAGGCGGCTGCGTGTTTTCAGCAGAAGTTCATCCGAAAGAGGGTTAGGGTGCTTTTGTAAGCGTTGCTTATAGCTTGATGAGTGAAGTTTTGCCTCTTCAGCAACAGTTTTCATGTCCAGGTGCTCATGGATCTCTGAGTTACGGATAAACCATGGAGCAGCAGTTATTGTTCGCAAGATGTTGTTTTGAGTTCTCTGAAGGCAGAGGATATTTGATTTGCATGCTGTGGACCATAACTGGATACCATAAGTCCAGATTGGTTTGATAACTGAGCAGTAGACCCTCAGTTTGTTGCTTAATGAAAGCGCTGACTGTCTTCCAAGAAGCCAGAGAAGATTTCGAAATCTGTTATTTATTTCGTCTCGTTTGCGCTTTATGTGTTCCTTCCAAGTCATTCGTTGATCCAAGTAAAAGCCCAAGTATTTCACACATGAGGTTTGGGGCAAGATGTCCTGGCCAAGCTTCACAACGGGGCACTTTTTTTGTCGATGTGTGAAGGTTACGTGGTGTGATTTAGGTGCACTAGCTTTAATGCGCCACTTGATTAACCAGTCGTTCGTCTTGTTGAGTTGAGTTTGTAGCAGTCTACTAGCTTCCTCTGGGTCAGGACTGCTAGCCAGGAATGCTGCATCATCCGCGAAAGTTGCGATTGTCACATTAGAGGCTTGCGGTAGATCACAGGTAAATATACTATACAGTACAGGACCAAGTACTGAGCCCTGGGGGACTCCAGCTCGACAGATGTGAATCGAAGATCGCGCATCGCGAAGTTTAACTTGAAACAGTCGTTCATTTAGATAGGAGGCTATTAGAGGATAGAATGTGTGTGGCAGTAGCTTCTTAATTTTGCAAAGTAGACCCGTGTGCCATACCCGATCAAATGCCTGCTGGACATCAATAAATGCCGCGGAGCAGTACTCCTTTTTCTCAAAGCTCTGCCTAATTGTGTGGTAAACTCTATGAACTTGCTCCACTGTTGAATGATCCTTGCGGAATCCAAACTGATGATTAGGAATGATATGTGCTTCATCTAAATGTAGTTTAAGTCGAGCCAGCAGGATTCTTTCCCAATGTTCAATTAAAAAACATTTTAATTTATGAACAGACGATGACACGCAGCAGAAGATGTAAGCAATAAATAATATAATTATTATCATTCAATGTTCTCTTTAGTGGTTGAGGTAATTTCGACATTGAAAACCGCACTGATTGTTGTGGGTTTGAACTCCACAGCGGATAAATATTTGTGAGACCCACAGATTGTTGTTCCAATTTCTAGTCTTGATGTTCTTATGTATGTTTCTGAAGTTGCTGATTTGCATGACATAATTATGTGTTATGTTGAAAAGATTGTTTTCTAGTGAGTTATCTTACCGTTAATCATTTCTTTTTTATTCAACCTTCTAATAAAATAAATAAATATTTTATCACACAACCTAAAATCATATAAAAACAAATGGAGAACGTTGTGTGCTACATAATGACTCTAACTATAAATAGTAACATATTAGTAAAAGAAAATAATGTACTTAACTGTTTGTTTTCCCTAATAAAATAATACAAATTAAACATAATTCCCATCACATTTTTTGAAGGAGACCCGTGCGCAGCAGTGGGACGTTTATGGGTTGATGATAATTTATCAGCAATAAAATATTATGGTAAAAAAGTGAAATGTGAAATATTAGCTATTTAAGTTACATAAATGATCACCCATGTAACTTATTAGTCTGTAAGTTTTTTGAACAGAAATAATAAATAATAATTGTGATTTTGCGTTACCCTGATTGCTTTTTAGCGAAATCTATCTTAGGATTGCTTTAATACCCACACAAGACGATCTAGTCGAAGTTGCTTAAAAGTGTCCAACCATTTTTACAGTTACTCACTATAAAACTTCGCAATAACTGCAGTCTTATAGAACGAATGCCGAGTTGCCGAGGCAATTATATTTCTCTGTATAAAATTGGACCACTACGCCACGTTTCAACATCGGATGTCGTCCCAAATTCGAGGCGTATCCAAACCTTGTTAAAAAGTCCTCGACACATTTCGGATTGGCCAGGTGTCACGGGTCAAAAGCCCCGACTACTACATTCAACCGTCTGAGTTCGGGTTCATATACATTCAATCGTACGTTCAACTAATGATGTGTTTTGCATACACTACTCTTATTTATTCAGGGAATATATACCAACTATCGACTCTAATACTGCGGTCAGCAATTAGTGTATTCGGCTAACATGTCTGTGTGAGTTCAAAATACAGTGCCAAAAATTTGCTGTCCAATTTTTCACGCTAGACTGGGATTAAATTAAATAACTTTATTTGATACTAGAAGTCACGCGGTTCCGTGGTTTTGTGGGTTTCGAGTGCAGTGCTCTGCAGCAGCAGCACTGCACACTGGCATGACTGAATGGCAGGGTCGCGGGTTCAAGTCCCGTCGTGGGTTTGAATTTTTCCATTACTTGTTTAATATTTATCATCATCATATCAGCCGCAAGAAGTCCACTGCTGAACATTAGCCTCTTCAAGAAATTTCCAATAGGGCCGGTTGTATGCGGCCTGCATCCAGCGCGATCCTGCTATTCGGATCAAATCGATTCGGATAGCATTTATATAAAAAATCATTTCTAACTGTTCACAAGTAACTATTCCGTATAGTGTTCACGATTGTTGGCTCTGTAATTGTATCTTTTAGGAGGAAGGCGGACAAATATTATACACTTTGAAACGAAACTTGTACAATTTTCACCGAGTTGCATAACATTTACATGTTAACTGACCGCAATTTCACTTGATTTTCATATTAGTCAAAACATTTTGGTGTTTGTGGTGTATTGTTTGATACTAAATAATGATTTAAATTGTCTCTAGAGTTTAATCAATGCAAGAAGGAGAACGCTGTTCTGTTAGTGGAGGTGACTTTGTCACTTCGGCTTTTTGCATAACCAATTCATTTTAGAATCATGGGTAGTTTATGGGTGATATTATTATTTATATCACCCCTCTTTGTTAAAAGATAGGTATATAGAGATCATTAACTTCCATCTGCTACGTTTCTGACATAGGGACTGCTTCTTCAAAATTCATCAATTTTTTAGGGTACTCCTGACTTGTCCTTTTTTTAGTAGGTACCTATTTCTGATTTGCTCATGGAATATTCTTAAGGTCTTCTCCCTCTAAACTTTATTAACTGCGTTTTTAGTCTGACACTGTCAGTAATGAAATATAATGGATGGCTGTGGATAGAAATTATTAAGTCCATTGTGTGTTTTGATTTTAACAAAACCACTACCTGTGTAAAAATAATTGTACATAATATTATGTTTTATTTAAAGATTTTAAATACATGCCAATAAAACAACAAACACACAAAGGTTATTGTGGAAAAATATAGAAAGTCTAGAAATTAGTTACAAGTTGACGTTGACGACATGTGCCGAGCACACAAGCATTTTCCACAAAGATACCGCAAGGAGTTTGTATAGTGCAGACAATAGCAGACCTTGTATACGCACATTTATGTACGATTCTATAGAACAGACTATAGACGCAACCCATCTCGGATCCCATTTCTAAGAATGGCGGTTTTCCTTTTTATCTACAGTCAGAATACTCGCTGCCGATTGATGGAATCTTGTAGTTTTTATGGAATGGCTGCCGTTTTGTTTTGTCGCTTACATTATTTATTGTTATAACGTAAGGGCATTTAGATAAGTTTGTGCTGCATAAAGATAATATTTGCTTCAGGATCTGTTGAATATTAATATAAGCTAGCATAATGATACTGTTATAGATACGTATATCAAGAAAGTAGTAATAGCCCACGAATACTATTTATTTAATAACTGTATTACACTATAAACATTATATTCAATACTGGCATCATATGCGATTGACTGGTATGAAAATAGAATTGCTAACACCTCAGGAGTCCAGGAATCCAATATGTTGCTTCGCAAACTCGGAGCACTTGTTATTTAAAGTTCAGTTGTTCCACTGTCTTTTATTCAACATAAAATGTTATTGAGACCTTTATTTCAAGTAGTCTATAACAGTTTACGTAGACAATTAAATCACTGGAATGTTTAAAGCCCTCAATTATTTATGACTGCAATAAGAGCACGTCCTTCAACGTAAGCCAGTCTGTCACAGAATTCGTACGAACAAAGGAGTACTTGAAACTATCGTAAATAGAATTGACAGTGGTATCATTTTTTCAAGACAGAAGTGGAACTTCCCGCAAGGGTCGCCAGCGTCGTTTTTTCGGCCGCAACCCGACCACGCCGCACTCCGGCCGGTCGTTTAGCAAAATGACGGACGGACCTTTTTTATCTCGCCCAACCGCAATTTGTTGCCGGCGATCTCTGCTTGCGATACACGGCCCCAGTTACGTACCCGAATACATTTAAAATTCGTATCCTATAAATATTTAGGTATTTCAATGTTGATGTCGATGCTTTTCGATTCCAAGTTGGACAAAGTGTCACGGCGTGGCTCTAACGACCGGACCGCAAGGCTCCGCCAGTTACCAGTGTTGGACAGAGTACGCCGACTTCATCTACCAACTACCGAAATTGCATTAATGACATCAAACATTGCTGCGTCAAAGGCGGACGTATTAGCACTGAAACATTCAGTAAAAAATACAAAAAAGCGTAGCGTATGGCGAAAGCTTCCCAAAAAATGCAACAAAACAGGTAAAATGTTAATGTATGAAAAGCTCTATACGTAAGCTGTTGTACGCTCGAGATGCAAAATTCATCACGTATTTTATACTAGCGAATTTATAAGTTTGCGTTGCACAAACATCAATCATTACAATTGAGTTAGTGTTTCTAGAGATTTGTAAATATATTCATCTTGTGGATGGAGGAACGGGTAGTTTGCTGAAAAGGCTGTGGAGCGGTGTTCTTTTTAAGAAACCATCGCTTTCTACAATGGAACTCGTCTGTGTTGTCACGAGTTTCTACTTGGAGAACTTTTTCAATTCATGTCATGTTTCATATTATTTTTTGCTAAAGAAAGCCGATCTTTTGACTTAACAAAGAAATTGCTGAACGCCTAAACTTACCCGTCACGGTATCGAGTGAGCGCGCTTCAATAAAATAAAAGTTTACGCAGTGTATACCTACTTATTTTTTGCAAGTCATAAGCTTTATAACTTATGAAATTACCTCCATACTAACTTTGTTATGTTCTTTATTTACGTTATTTAGATGCAGCAAGTATTGCGTGAACAAAAACTGGTTATTTCTTGTTTGTTGTTTTCAGTAAGAAGCAACGACTATCTTTTTCTTCTTGCCGTTCAATCATGAATTGTGTTCATATATCACTTGTTTGTCTGGCGTAAAAATAGATGTCCATGTTCCGAAGTCATTACTTCCAGCTCTCTGCAACAAAACGTTATACGGAGATTGAAAATTACAATTAGACAACCGTTTTTTCTCCTATATTCACTAACATACACATTGACATTTCTGTTATTTTCAAGTAAAGTAAGGTTACTTCTGTGTTTCGATGGAACGCAGGATAATCTTAGAAAAAATCTTTAAGGCAATATTTTTTAACCAAATCTGTCTTTACAGGCAATCAACTCTATGATGCTTTTGAATGACCAATAAAGATTAAAAAGACTTGACTATATTAAAGTTATCTAGGTATTTCACTCATCAATTCGCTAGTGATATATCGCGATGCCGAATGTATTATGTGTAACTTACTGTCAGCTACCGAAGAATATTATACCAATGTGATGTGTAGTAAAGTTATAATACGTACCTTTACGTCTTTTCTATAGTTATACATATAGCTTTCTAAGTCTGGTTACAAAGGGGATATAATAGTCTATTTGAAATGTCAAGTTTTTGGGTTAATAGCTTGTACTTATAGTGTCTGTGTATACGACGTTTGTACTATCAAATACAAAACGTTCTATAAAAAAGCGAGTATAATATTTCGTCAAAGTTAATGACTTTACTCAAACGGCACAGTAAGATGGGACATTTTACGTAGGAAGTAAGATACGGGAAGAAAACGACCAACAGAATAAAAGGCCCTTAATATATTTTAGATTAAATTGTTGGAGATATTATTTTAATTGGATTGTAGTACGAGGACAACAGAACGTAAACAACATGCAACTAAACCGACGGTTTGCATTTTGGAAAGTGCATAACAGTAAAAGCTATGTAAATTGTTAGCACGCCATTTCTTCCCGCTCCAGACTTTACAGATGTTTAATAGAGTGTTAGCCGTTCCACTAAGTGTCTGGTGTACACATTGCTTAAGACGTTAACACTCAATGTAGGATTATGGTAATATTACTTAACTTTTTGTAGATAATGGCCTTTCATTTCTTGCATGGAATTAGTTTAGAAACGGGAAGATTATAATTGTTAACTTTATAACGTTATGTGACCTAACGTCATATTAGATTTTACTAACATTTAACTGACATATTATTAGTTAAAAACTTTTAAACTTTCGCGACTTGTACACATATTAAATTATTATAAAGTCAGCCCGTGACCACGATCGCGCGATCGATCGGTGCGATTCGATCGAAACGTCGGGCAAATAAATAAGGTATTTACTATTCCTTATAATATAATACGTGACCTAGACCCGTTTTATAATAATTTAATATAATTATTAGTTATTCCACAAACACATTACCTATTTAATTAAATACAAAGGTATAACAACCGAAAGATATCTAAATACATCTGTGAAAGCACGAACTTAGTCTAAATGACATTGTGCGTGTATTAAATAAAAACCTTGTAGAATAATAATAAAATTATCTTAATAACAAAACGCCCTTAGTGTGAAGCGTACAATGAAATTTGAATTTCCCTTTCAAGCGCAATGAAACGCGTTGGTATCTTGTTAAATAAAATCGAGCAAGGTATGTAGGAAACGTCGGCAAGTACGTTTATGCGGCTCTATGGGTAAATAATAATATGTATGTAAATACATTCTATCGATATCGAACTGGGTTAAGGAATCAATTTGTAAAACAGCAAAACAGGCATGTGAAAACCCCGATTCGCGGTCACGTTGATTTTTTTCATTTTTACAAACTTTGTTCATTTACCAGTGCTAAATGTTTCGGTAAATTTGAACGAACTTAAAAGTCGATTAATTTGTGCTTTTTCGAACTCACTTCACCGTACAAATCTGTTGACTACTTTCGATCGGCAGCGCTATCAATTCTCGAGGGGTTTTTGGTGTTTATATGCATGAAAAGCATTATACTTGAAGTTTGGTCAGTGATATTTGCGTGTTTTCCCTAATGACCATGTGTACGATTCACTCTTTACTGTATAGAATAATTTGAAACCGAGTGTTTCGTGTCTGACTAACCTAGTTTTAGTATTATTAAGACATGTCAAGTATTAGGTTAAGATAAAATAGTGTATCCGTATAAATGAACCAATCGTTAGTATGTGTTTAGGTGTGTAGGTGTGTGAAGTGGTAAGAGATATATGTATAATGTGTGTATAATGAGTTTTTAGATGATAAAATGTCTTGGGAATAATGTTATCATTAATTTGATATATCTTGTTTGTGTAGAATGACACTTGTGACGTGGGGGCACGTTGTGAATATTTGCCAGTTTTCTGGTGCATTTCCTTACATTTTTTTAGTAACATTTTTTATTATTTTTTATTAAGTTGTGTTTTTATAAAATTAAAAATATATTTATTATTCACAGACTGCCCCTAACGGCACAGCAATGTTGTAAAGTGATGCAACCGCAGAGCCTGTCTTTTACTTTTTATTTATTATTTAGTTTGTAAACATTCATTATAACTCGTTAATCTAACGGTGTGGTGCTCTGCTGCATCACTTTACACGCTACCCAAATTGTAAATTACAAAAGATTTTAACTATCCGTTTTTTTTAAAAAGAGTTGTGTGAGTTTCTTGCCAGTTCTTCTCATAGCTCCACCCCGTCAGTGAACTGGTAGTAGGCAAATTTGCTGACACTGCTTTTCGGATAACCTGTTACATTCTTATCTTGTGACTGATGACTTTCATAAGTGTTACCTTGTAATCTAGATGAATAAACGAGATTTCATTTCATTTGCTGACTGAAAATTGGATGGATATTTTTGGCAAATTCAAGTTTAATCATGTGTATTTGTTCAAATATATATTTTTTAAAACAGATCATAATTTTTCAATACAATTTTACAATTTTTAATCAATTTGTATTGATTAAAGCCGAAGCCGATTTTATATGTAATTGGCATGTTATCGCCAACAAATCAAAAATTCAAAGGCAAATTAAACCTCCAAGGTAGATAAAACACAAAATTATAAGACTCGAATAAGAGACGTAAATACATCATACTCCTATTTGTACAAATAATTTGAATAATATTCTTGTACTACATACATTATACGAATAAGATTCGGACCAAAACTTAATTTTAGAGTAAAAGCAAACGTATTAAATAACCAAGTTCCTCGGGACAAATACATTTGTAATGATATACGAACGTAGATTTTGTATTTCTCTCGTTTGTAATGTAAATTTACCTTTCCTTAGTTAGTCCGAAGCGCTGTGGACGGGCAAAGTGAAGTAAAATGGCCGACGGTGCTCGTGTTGGCTTGTTATTAAGTTTTAATTAACGTATCGAGATTTTGTAAGCCTGCTAAAAATATTCATGGTTTGGTAAAGATACAATGAAATCTGATTGACCTCAGTTGTTCAGTAGCTTTCCACGCAGTTGTCGAGTTCATTATCGTGCTATAAATAAATTATTATCTGACGTTGTTTTGCTTTATTACAATGGAAATCATTGAGCTCTTTTGCCGTAAGGATATATGGGTACTAGTTAGGTCAGAGATTATCGATTAAATGTGGAAATTGCAGTGTATATGGATGAAAGTTTAAATTAAATTTCATTAAATTTTCCGAATGGTACAGCGGTCCCAGTTTATCGGAAACCTCAAATTTTCGAATAAGGATCATTCTTATTATTTAGGTATCATCATTTCAACCCATAAACGTCCCACTGCTAAATACTTAGGCATACTTTAGATTTATTTATTTATTCTGTGTAAAACAATAAGGTATACCTAAGGTTTTATTACCATTTGATGTTCAGGAAACACAAAAGATAGTTTCATAGATTACCAAACAGTCCATAAAGATTTATAAAGACTGCGTACAAAGCAAAAAGCTTTTCTAAAAAAATTCGCCATTACGTCAGCTCAACAGAACTGGTTCAATGTTCAGAAGGAACGTACACCGCAAAGAGTCAATTTTCAAAAATGACATCGTTAAAAATAGTGGGGAGCTAGTAACAGTTTTCAAGGGAACTCATTACCGAACTCCTTGAGGTACTATTTCGGGTGAATAGGACGGCGCGGCGCGGCGAGATAGCGTGCGCTTATGAGCGGTATCGCGCCAAACGAAGTGTACTTGGATCCCGTACTGGCGGCCCCTAGGACGCACATCGCGACGTCGCGCGTTTCAAGAGACTAGTTCCCTACTTCACTCTTGTCTCCGTCCGCAAGGAGACCGCTTGTTAACTAAAGATTTATCGACTTTTCTTGAATGTATTCGGAAGTGCTCGATTGCTGACTGCAATTGAGACTGCAATTGAGTCCATGTAGGTAATTTAATATACTTTATAGAATTTCTAAGTTGATTTAGAGTTGAAAGAGACGTAACTTAAACTTGTATTCGGTTTTTTTTAATAATAAATGCGTTATTCACCATCTCAATAAAGGTAGCACATACACATTCATTCTCAGGTCTTCGACTTAAAGAGCAATTAACAGTAACCGGGTATCATCGAAATAACATACTAGGTACATTATCTTTGAAATGTTGACTTAAAGGGCAATTAACAGTAACCGGGTATCATCGAAATAACATACTAGGTACATTATCTTTGAAATGTTGTGTGATGTACTCCAAATACGGCGGGGTATGCCAGTGATATTTATGCACGTATGATTTAAGACATATAATATCTGGGGATTGAAAACGCGGGTGTACGTTTATTCGCGTTTAATATCATTTGTATCAGTATTTGTAAATATGTAATCATCTAATCTATAAAATTCACGTATCTTTCGTGAAAGTATATAAAAATATCCACAGTTAAACTAAGGTATATTGGCCTAGTTTATGAACTTGGTTTCATAGTTCAGTAAGATTCTGTTGTTAGCTGTTCAGGGAATTGTACACGACACAATCTGTTAGCAAATAACACTATTTCCCAGGACACGTATGACTTGTTTTTATCTATTTAGAATAAACGAGAGAAAAATAACGTGTTTTGGTTTCATTTGGCAAAGTTGGAGCTCTTGAAATATCGACACTTCAGGTGTGAGGCACTAAAATATAATGATTTGTTTATTTATTATTATTATTAACAGAGACAATAATTTAAGAATGAAGGAATTGTTTTATGTGATCTGCCAAACAAAATATTTTGTATAATTTTGGCGGCAAATCTTGTTGCGTTCGAAGTTTATTTTTAGTATTTAATTCCATATTTTTCATAATATAATAAACAGTATAAAAAGTTAGGCAGTAAATGAAAAAGAAAAATACTGTTTGGTTTAAAACCTTTTTCATATGAACGTTACTTTGGGTGTTTTGTGTTTTCCACAAACGACTTAGAAATTGCCTATACTCTTTTCCTATTATAATGAGGTTTAAAGACAAAAAAAAAAATAGTTGTTGAAAATTCTAGCGTATTTTGACCTAAACTTCTTTCATACATGGCATAAAATCCCTTCATCGGTGTGACTGTACATAGCCGCGGACTATCGGTAATCGATAAAATTAATAACATTGGTTTTTCATGAAAAATCCAGTTCAATTTTTCTTTCTCATAAAAATATATTTTCTTCTCGGGATTGAAGTTAATTTCCTCTAGACGTACTGAATAGTTGGGAATAGATGTACCTACTTTGTTTGTGTTTTTAATCAAACTTTTTAGTTGAAAGATACCAAAGACTCTATAGTCTAGTTGTCTCCCTAACTATAGTCATGTTAAATAATAATTTGAACACGCTGATATATCTTCAGCGTGTTCAAATTATTAAGCAAGTAAAATTGCATAAAATTGATTCAATTTATTTCTACAATCTCAATCCAAACCATGTCATTGTCGTCATGAAATCACTACCACTCTGTTGACAATGAACGACTGAGGAGGAATCCAGACCAACTTTATGTCATAGTAACTAGTATTTAAGGAAATCATATTTTTATTCATCTTAATAATATGTATATAAAATGTTATTTGTTTGCAACAAACCTTGTTCCTTTTGTTGTGATGTTACATTTAATATTCGTGCGTGGTAGTCGTGTTACTGTTCAATAGCGGAGATATATCTATATTGAAATGTATTTTCCATTCAGACGAGTCGGTGTCCAGTCAGCCGCTACACCCACTACCTCCGACGGACTATTTCGGAAACTTGTATTTACTGCCGCATGAACTTTGATTGTGCTACGAACGGGGACACGCCGTCACAAACTAGTGAATTATTAGTAGTACAATGGATAAATAGTTACAGTGTCTGTGTTAGCTGTTAGCTTCTAATTATATAATTATAACAAACAGGCTAGATATCATGTGTCTTTCACGTAAGTTGACAAATAAAAGAATTAAGTTGTAAAAAAACAAAAAGAAACATAATCTGAACGTGTGAAAAGTAAATTGCTAAAGTCTAATTTCAAGAATATTTTTCGCTGTTTCAGTATTTCTATGTTCAAGGTCAATGAACTCATCATCATCAATCATCAATCATCAGCAACCCATAAAGTCCCACTGCTGGGCTCGGGTCTCCTCTCCTCTAACTAGAGAGCTGAGAATGAACAATGAACTCGTTTATCATATTATATTATAGTTAGCATAACTACTCTATATTATTATGCAATATATTATGTTATCATTCGGGTATAATTTATGTATAAATGATACCCTTTCGTATTTCTGTATATTTGTGTATATCCTTATAAATTCAAATGAATATAATAAACGAGTGTATAAATATAATTATGTGTAGCACGTTTCTTTTTACCGAACTAAGAATAAAACAAAACAATGCTACATTTAAAAATATGAGCTTCTGTGGACAGAGTAACGTACACTGTTTAATTTTAGAGAAAAGGGATATTCAAAATAGCAACCGTCGGTTTGCGGTCTCGAGAAAATAGAGCCAGAAACAAATTGCACCCCGACTAAGATAAAAAGGACCCGTCATTTTGTTAAACGACTCACAGTCCAGCCCAGTGCAAATAACACTGAATCTACATCGAAACTCTACACAGATACACGCCCAATTAATTAATTAGGCAGCCAAATGTATTTGATTTTTAGTGAGCTTTATTCTACTATGTTTTGTTGGGTTGTTGTATTAACGGACTCAAGGGATTCATAGTGGTGTAAAACTAGTTTTATTAAATCACAATGTTTTAATAAATTAATATTATATTTAGGTGCGAAACAACTACACACTTGGTGCGAACGAAAAACGATGTATAGGCCAATATTAGTAGTTGTGTGACTTTTGGCGTAGATTTTTATTTTATTCTTACTCACATTGTAATGTTAATTAATTAAAGGGTGAGGTTTATTTTGAAAAAAAAAAATGTATAATAAAAAAATATACGATGATTCGATGTTAACTTAGACTAAATAATATAGCAATTTAATTTTACTTTGGTTAAAAAATGTTTAATATTCATGTTAAAGTACCGCGTTAGGATATTTTTCTCTTTTACTGTACATATTGTGTACTATGAAATAAAAAATATCTATCTCAATTATTATAAATACACTTTTTACTTTATTATACACTGCTAGTGACTTCATTGGTAAAATGTAGTAATATTTTTCGATTTACATAACGCTATTCAACATAAAATACACTATTATTTTGATACATATAATATTTCAGGTTAGTAAAGAGCCCGCCCATTGATAGTAAAATGAGAAACTTTTCATAAAATATTAAGAGCGTATTTACAAACAGAGTGGCAGTCGCAATTTCGTGGTTTTCAATTTTTATTATTCAGTAGGAGATATATTTAAAAAAAAATCCGTACACTTTTTAGAATTAGTTGAAAAGTGTGCAAATAACACATTGGAAACTTGCAAGGCGTTACTTTCATAGCAAAATAACTGTAAGCATTACAGACACACACTTTTTAATACACTTTCACGTAATTCTAAAAATAGTAGGTATTATTAAATAAAAAAAAAAAATCGAAATATGAAACTAAATTGCAATGTTGCCACTCTGCTTGTAAACACTCTCTTAATATGAGCAAAATATTTCAATAGGCAAACCATTATATTGATAACGGACATCCACAAATAAAAGCGTCATTCAGTAAAGTACTTACCTAGATGCTTTTATGAAAATCCGTTACATAATAGTACATTATGATACAAGTGCGGTAAGTTGATAATTACAGCCGAGGCGATATTGCTAATTATCAAACCGCACGTGTGTCATACGACGTTTTATAACATATTTGCGAGGAAATAAATAAAATTCGGACTTTCTTAGAAAAAAACAAATACAGCGAAAAGAAATAGCGCGCGGAATTATTTTTACTTGTCACAAATTATCGATGCGCGCGCATCAGCGCTTTTTTTTTAAGGCAAAAACACAAAAACAGCCAGTGTTACTAATAAAGTAAATTAATATTTTTGTGTTTTAGTACAGATAAATGGTTTTAATTTATGGTCTAAATTAATTAAATTAAAGAATTAAATGTTTATTTTATATAATTATATCATAATTATTTTATCTACCAAAGTTAATTAATTTTATTCATAAAATGTTGACCACTTTTCTGACATAAAAACTTTGCTAAGATTTTAAAAAATAGGTACCGTTCGTTACGTACGGAGCCCCTTGATTATTAGTATGTGAGCATGAGAAGCCGTGCAATTTACTTTACATTACCGCACTAGTGCGTAATGAGATACATTACAACACTGAAATTGGTGAAATAAGAGACCCTTTACGAGCAAATATGTTATAAAGTGTATTTAAGTATCATCGGTAACTGGTAGACAGTAGACCACAACACATGAGCTTCTCATTTTCCACATTTTCCACACTGTTAATATTGATGGAATTTCATGTATCATTCACTAAATTAGTGAATGTGTCAACGTTATTTTTACTTCGACTTTTATTTCAATGTTATTTTACATCGATTTTGAACCCTCAGATTATACAAATCGAGCACGACGGATATCGATTTTGGGATTGTTTCAATTCGCTCAAAGCCCTACCTGGCATAACTAGAACAAACTACGTTTGTTTATCCGATATAATAGCATATCAACACCACTAGTGGCTTATCGGTAACAAGAACTATAATCGTTTCCCGGGAACACAATTACAAAGATAAACAGCGTATCTATTTGTTGTTTGTTTGAACTATATATCACATTTATGCTAATTTGTTGAATCTGTCTGCCGCACATAAAGGGTGAATATAACGTCAAAAACAGAGAAGGAAAAATCGTAACGATAAAAGTACCCAAGTTAGATTACGTCGACGTTAATCTTCAGATGTACTGGAGCGATTCTAATAAACTCTTTGACCGGGAATCGAAATAACGCAAGCCGCTTCGGTAGCTACCCTCAATTTTTATGTCACGACGTACGCTACCCACCGTACCCATTCTATTTTCTGACGGCTCTTTCACATTCTAAATCGCGGCAGTAAAACTACGTCCAAACTAAAACTATGCAATGGATGTGCAAACTGTCGAACAAACCGGTCGAATTTCTCGACCGTACTGCAATTACAAATCGGTAGTTTCTTATCATGTAATGAAAGAATCAAAATTAATGTGAAACGCTCGTGTTGTAAACTGTGTTATAATATTTATTACTGAGATAAGTTCTCGTAATAACAATTTATTTACTTCCAAGGGATCGTTAACTGTTATCGTCACGTGCACAGCAGTCGCGCGACTCGGCTCCGAGCTAGGATGAATGAAAAGCTCTTTCATCGTGCACTCTTTGTCTATCCCCGAATTCATGTGTAAGCTGTCACGAGGGAGGCTCTGATGACGCCACAATAAAGTGCCGTACACTTGGTTGCAATATAAGGAAAACACGAAACAATTTTTTCTTATCCCTTTTATTTTTACTGAGTACGTTGTAATACCGTTAGTCCAATTCATGTTTGAGTGTTATTTAACATGATTTTATGGAGATTTATGAACAAGTAATACTTGTTACAAACTCAGTTTATTTTAAGCTTGTGATTTAATCTGTACATGATTTATATTATTGTAAAGTTGTTTTTAATGCTTTTAATTTTATTATAGAAACAAAAATTAGAAGAAATTTGAGAGCGAAATATAAGTATCTTATTCAATTAAGAATTATAATCTACTGAATTTCTTCAAATATACAAATATTGGCGATGATGTTTATTTCGTCGCTACAAACTAAAATCTACCTTAAACATATTGTATCTCTTTTGATAACAAGTATCTCACTCGCTTCTCCAGATCCTAGGCTACTAAATTTAATTTAATTAAGTTCCGTTCAGGTGTTTTTTTGGCGGGGCACTTTACAAACATACAACAAAACGGACACAAATTAGATCCAGACTTAAAACAAATATTTATGAATCACACATATATTTGTTAGTTAGTAGCAAAGTGACCACCTTAACCTTCACACCACGTTGACAGTGGTTTAGACGGTAAAACGTAACAAATGAACTTTTACAGGATAGTTAGGATGACAAAGTCCTTTTATTAGAGATTTTGTTAATACTAGATTACCTATAGCTGCAAATATACGCAGAATGCATTGGTCAAATGGACATGTAAAATTTATTCATTGATGGTCAGTCGTCGAGTTACTATTACTGCCAATTTAAATTAATTCAAAATAATCTAACGACTAGCCTAATATAAAAGTTAAATTGTATTTAAAATATGTCCATTTTTGGTGGTTATTGTATTTATTTCGGTTTGCTTTGGCAGAAATCTTGAAGTGAACACGTACAACATCATTTTTAATACAAAGTAAAAAACTAAGTACAAAAACTAATTTTTTTATGATTTAAAATCAACACAAACCCATTAAGAAGTAATGTAAAAAGCGAAATGAGGAAATTGCAATTTATTTGGTAAATAAAATTTAATCATAATTATTTAGCTGCAAAGATACCAATATCATCATATTTATTTACCAAAGAAATTGCAATTTCCATAACATAAATCTATGTACTTGTTAAATATATGAATTACATACTGGTCGAATAAATATGCTTCATAAACAAGAAAGAAAACTGAAGAGATTTTTGCACTGCACTGTATAAGGTATGCTGTATACTTTCAAAGCGGTGGAAAATTCGCCGTATGCGTATTTAAAGTCTAATAGCAGCGTCTACTGGAATGAATAGAAAAGTAAGTATTGGAGCGACACAAGCACGTGTGTCGAGAGCTCGAGAGGAAACAACGACGACCAAATACGAAAATCTAAGACGTAAGTTAAACGTTGAAGTTTTGGACCGGCTAACAAAAAATTGCAGAATAATTATAATTTTCGTTAGAATTACCTTTCTTTTTTCTCAAAAATGACGTTATTCTAAAGCGAGTATAATTAGTCGCCAAGCATCGAATTCCAAAGATAAACAACTCGAGCTAATTTATCTAGTTCAAGTAACTTCAAGCAAGTGTAACAAAGAATGAGTAGGTACTACGGAATAAATGAAATTGCTCAGCTGCTGCCGGGGAACGCTCAGAACTAAATGAAGGAAGACCAGCCAACATGATTAATTACAAAGTAAAATAAAAAGAATAATTTCTTTAGAGTTAATACGAAAGTGACTTCTGCTGCGCGTGTTTTATATCTACGGAAGGACGTATAAAGTTTTCTTTTGTATGCAGTTGCACTGTCCTCCTGTAGGCCTTACTTGCCTCTCTAAAGTTGAATGCATCCTTAAGTAGAATATTTTTTGCTAGCGTCTTTGTTTCTTTTAAAAAAATACTTCATTTTCAGTTTTAATACTTAGGGTTCTGTGGTTATTGGGTAGGTGTGTAGTTTATTTGATATTGGGTAGGTGCTATCAGCTCAATAACTTGTAGATATTGACTGTTATAATAACGGTGTATGTGGGGCACGTTGTTTAAGTTGTGCCTTCAGTTTGACACATGGGTGTTTTACGGAGGCAACCCTATGGCTAACTTGGTGGAGAAGTAACGTCGCTTTAATAATTAAACGCGCGTGGCCCAGCATAACAAATAGCTTAGTTAATTTATGCCTTCCGATCTTACGAGTGGGACATTAAAAGATCCTCATGGGAAGTCTCCAGTAATACAATTTAATTAACGGCGGGAACTTTTCAATTCTATTTCTCAAAATGTACAGGTACATTTACATTTTGTAATGAAATTTATACTTACGGTTATGATTATAAATTATGTTTCAAAGCCGTGTTACAAGTCAAGGTTCATTTTAACTCTGATATACATGATATACATAATTTTGTACTATTAGGAAATTTACATTGATAACAAGCAATGAGGATGAAGAACTACTTCTTTACTACAGAACTTTGGGTTGGTTTGTTCTTTATTACTCTTCGAGAAAAGGTTTTCAGAGTTGACTTTGAGAGTATAATGTAAACAGGTACAAACTGGATGCACTTTATAATTGAATATTAATTCAATTAGAACGCCGTTTTCATGGAACTGGAACTGAGGAACAACAAATATTATATTATGTACTATAATTTCAGCTTGTCGTCGAGTAAGTCTTGAGTAGAAACATTTAATAATGTCCCAGACAATAGTAACTCATTGCTATATACGTTAGTCATCAACTCTACACTCCGACTAGTTGTTTGACAAATGTCAGCACATAATAAGGATTTGTACTAGTTCCAAGCATATGTATTTCAGGCCATAGATAAAAGGCTTCGAAGGTTTATGAAGGCCACCATTCAGTGTGACTCTATTAATCATATTGTCACATCCGAATGGTTTATTGCTGTATGTGGTTGCATATGCCCTGTACTACTAAAACACATCGAATTGGCACTGCATAGAACATATTTGTCTCACAATACAGCCAACAAACATACAGCCACTATTCGTGACATATGTTTGTATATATGTTTAAGAAAATAGGATATTCGGTCGTCATTAATCTAGATAGAATGCGTCCCAGAGGTTTTCTTGCCAGACCTTAATTCAAAATGATGTATTGTGTAACAAGATGCTATTGTAAAACAAAATTAACTATATCTACATGCTATGAATGTTTCCTTTTTATACATCAGGGGATACCTATACGTTATATCTGAGTTTTAATATAATTTTGTACCCCAACATAATTAATGTGAATTAATTAAAGGCATTTTTTGGTATTCAACTTTTATTTTGTCATTTGCATATTACGCGGCATCTCCGTTACTCATTATAATGTTTTAAAATAAACTGCAATTCATAAAAAAGAGAAACGGGTTAATATTTTTTGCGCGAGTAATAGCTTACGAGGGCTCATCAATAACGCTGTATAACGTTGAGACGTGTACGCACGCACCTACAAGCTAAGCTTATAAAAGAAAATCTTTGATGGATAACACCACCCGACAAATTTGTTTCCAGTATATTGTCTGATAAATTATTCTACTTTTAAAGGCTTCAGCGTTATTTTAGAGTCTTCTGTACAAGACGTGAACGAATAATTAAAAATTAGCACTTTAATCAAATAAGCGGCCGGCGAGCTTCACTTTGAGATCACTAAACAGTAAATTAACTTTCATAATTGCATACTTGTAATTTGCTGAGTCGAAAATCGAGCAAACTAGGAGCTATCCGACCGTGTTTAATTTGTAAATTCTATTACGATAAATTATGCCATTTTAGTTAATAAAATTATACAGGTAAACGGAAGACCAAGTTTCATTTAGGTTTCGTCGAAAGATACGCCAGATGTAGGCGGCCAGGCGAGCTGCTGCAATACGAACAGACAGAAAAAAATAAAAGGAGCGAAATAAAAGAGTGTCTCAGCCTATTTCAAATGTAAATCTCTGTCGTTGTAACGGGTCGGCTCTCCTGAAAAATAAGACGTAGGTCGGCGAGATTGTCGCTTCTTGCTTTCGTTGACTCGGAAAATTTCTGAGACGACGCTCTCAAACCCTGTATAGGATTTGCGACGAGTTTATGTGTCGTCCTGAGAGATAAAAGTTAAACAATACACGACTACATGTTCACGTGTAGCGAAGAAATTGAGGGAGATACTTATAGTGCGCCATTGTGAGAAACATCGTATCGACTGGTCCAGGAGATGCAGGTATAATATGATGGCTATGTATATATATATATCGTCGCGGACGAAGGCAAGTTATGATTCAATTGCACTGAGAATAAGTTCTCGATATTTTCAGCGAAATTGATATTGCGCTTACTTTAACAACGTTCTATTTTGGATGCGATTAGCCTGCTGCATTATTGATCGAACTATTTATAATTCTGTCTATGTTGCTTTTTTGTGAAGTCGAGCCGACTCGAGCTGGATGCAATGTTGATGGAATTTTATCACTAGATAATGGATCTCCAAATTATTGATAGTTTCCACCAGATTCTGCTTAGTAATGACCTTATGGTATTTAATGAAATCATCTTATAAAATATAATCAATAAAGTTATTAATGGTTAATATATAAAATTAATTAATATACTCGTATATCATCGATTGAAACTTATTTTACTATTATTACTTGAATGAATAATGGTCTCTGGTTAATTATAAATCGAGTTATAATTATGAGGCTAATTAATTTCAATTATGTCCATATTTTTTCCCTTCACATTGTTTGGAGGATACCCGTGCCCAGTTGTAGTGGGACGCTTATGGGTTGCAATGATGATGTCCATATTTATAAGATACTATTTATGAATAGTAGTAGCCCGTGTCGGGTGGCAGTATTGTTAAATAATATCGTTGCAATATATAGACAATGATTGCTTCAAAATTCGGTTTCACAACAAACTATGTTTATGGCGCTTTGCTTTGCAAATGCATTTATAACTGCAATCACTGTATTGCAATAATTGTACATTAGGTAGGTATATTAGATAGGCAATCTCCAGCATACTCGTACTATGTCTATGAAACTTCAATTATAGGCTAACAATTAATGTTTATGAAGTGAAAGAATTACTTAGATAAACATTAATAGCTGTGAGAATATAACAGTGACCATTATTTTTTTTGTTCCCTATTAGAATTTTAAAATGTTTTCAGCAAGTGATGTAGTGTACAAGTTTAAGCAGGCGTACTTTTTATTCTCTTACATTCATAGTTCCATAAAGTGTGTATTGTGTTTGCGATTTCTATTTGCGATAGTTCGATTTTGTGTGAGACATACCTTGTAAACTTGGAGTCACTGTAAAACCAACCGTAGTTCATCCATCACCATTAGGATGTCGTTTATAACAATGTTTCAAACGCAGACACGTGAACAATCGACTATCGATAGAGGTGGTAAAGTGAGCTGAGATACAATTCTACTAGTGTTTACTAGGACATAATACCCGGATCGTTCGATAGATAAGTCTCGCAGAGTAGTTATCGGACCACAAGGGCAGTAAAAGCTAATTGGTGGGGCGGCAGTAACGGTCTGAACGTTAACGTGGCGTCGGGATTGGGAAAATTAACCTCTTCCGAGCGACCCAATTGGTGCACTATGATTAGTTTGTAATTTGCGACGCGTCTCTGCGAATTGTGGTCAGTGTTCACGTTTTTGGTCTGTTAACCATTACCCAACTGATTTATGTGGACATATTCGCTTATTAAATTATGCCGCTATTTCAATCTAATGATTTTGATAAAAGATTAGCTTTTCGTTGTAACGAAGTGGTGTTTAATGGAAGGGTTCGGCTAGTTTACGTGCAAATTCCTCTCTGTGCCATATATTATGCATAAGCTTGAGTAAAGGTAAGCTTTCTTAGAAAGGGACTGTAATATGACGAAGACATTGAGTGTTAGATGAGAATTTTGTGGTGTAATAATATATTTACGATACACACCTACGCACTCTCTTGTATAACGTTCCTCGTATATAGGTAATAAATTATAACCAGGGTTACTTAAATAAAAAAATAAAGTTAGAGTATTTCCAAAGAATAAATATGACATTATAAAACCTACTGAATAAATATGACATTATAATACACTGGTAGCCTAGAGTTGTTGGTGAGAACCTAGAGGTGTTGGTGTTTACCTCATTTGGAACTGTGACGAAAAGTGTGCTAAAATTCCTCAGAAATACAATAATAGATATCTATCAAAAGAAGCTAAATGAAATCGATTTTGTACATGGAGATCGATAGCACATTTCATAGGACGTAAAATTCATTTCATTTTCTGCCCAGAAACGTCCCAATGCTGGACGTATAATAAAATAAGCAAATTGATAATAAAATAAAATATTAGTAGTTGTATGTACTTGAGTATGTATTAACTAACAAAACACACACTCAAAAATCAAAACCAGTTTGACAGATAGAGAGACCACATACCTATATTGTTACACTTTTAAAAGTTGAGTACGATGCATTACATAACAGACGTTATTTAATGATACTAACTGCCACACTCAGAGACGTCAATTAATAGTAATCTGTCATTAACACAATTTTTTCATTGAATAATCGTCTTTAGGCGTATAGACATAAGTATTACACGTTTTTACTAAATAAACTTTAAAGTATCATCTCTGAGTACGGTAGTCAAACGGATAATATTTGTCGCTTAAATTATTTAAGCACGTAGGTTTAGTATAGTGAACAAAAGCCAACTTTATGCTGTACCTTTGTACGTAGGTTGAATAACTAATTAGTGCGAGTAAATCATTTCTACCCTCAACTAAAGAAATAAAGTAATGTAATATGCCGAGGGACAGTGTAAAAGGACATTTTTTTCAACGGGGAAAGCCAGAGGTGTGTTTGTGTTATGTCTAATAAACCATGCGAGTTTTTCATTTTCCTTTATTAGGTTAATAAAAGATATGCTCTTGGGGTTTCCTGTATTCGGTTATTAGAAATTTTATATATATACCGGTGGAGTCATAAAATTATAACAAACCCATATCCAGCTTGGTATATAACCTCTATTCTGGAGACTTTTCTTTTTTCACACACAGCGCCATCTAGCCCCAACTCAGCTAATGGTTGTAATATGGATACTAGACAGCAGATAATACTTAAATAACTTTTTTTTTCGTAAATAAATAATAATAATAATATTCTACCACATTTACACAGCGCCATCTAGTCCCAAATTAAGCAATTATATTTGCTTGTGTTATGGGTACTAAACAACTGATAAACTACTTAAATACTTTTTGTAAATACATACATATTATAGATAAATTACACCCAGACACATAACAAACCTTTATGCTCATCACACAAAGATTTGTCCTGGGTGGGGATCGAACCCACGACCAGCAGTCAGGGTCAGTTAGCAGTCAGGGTCACTAACCACTAGACCAACAGCCCAGTCATACATATTATAGATGCTTTATTTTATCAATATTTTTGCAATTATCATACTATTTTTCATTCATAAAACTCCATCGTTTATACGAAAAACAATTAAACATGTAAGATGGAATCAGTCAACGGTTAATAAAAGATTCTTTAACGGCAGTTTCATAAGTCCAGGGTGGCCTTTATCGGCGATTCAATCGGCGACGCTGCAAAGATAATAATCCTGAGAAGTGCCGAGGAGCTTAACTCAGTATCGGCTCTGTACTTAAGTATTTTTAATGTTCTAGGTATAAATTAGATGAATATATCTTTTTCATGGCGAAATATCTGCTCAATGAATTTTAGAACAATTTGACTTAGAGAGATGAAATAGGATAGTGGTTCGATATACATATATCCAAACAATCTGGTCCACCGTGGCCTTAAACCCTCTCAGCTCGGATAGAAGAGAGAAAACTCTAGCAATGTCGAGGAATAATATTATTATGTTTCTAATATATTATTAGCATATGATAATAATATATTTCCTCTTTATTTATATATATATTATATTTTATATTATAATGTGCCGCCTGCAACTGCGCTGTGGTGGAAATTGGGTGATGCCTATGTCCAGCTGTGGACATCATTGGGCTGATATATTATTATTATTTTATTCCAAACTGTATTCTAATAAATGGCAGCATAGTTATTGAATGTGTACCTTTATGCATTCTATTTCTTGGTTGCATAATTCACAGACTTAGCTCCAAGTCTGGGTTTATGTTTGATATAGACTAGGATTGAAAAATATCAAATAATCACGCCTGGTCTCCCATTGTGAGTAAAAGCAGCCACAGATCGCTAATGAGTTTGACTTACAAAATTTATTATTATAATATATATTAACATTTTTGCCTCTTCTGTCTTCTCTTTATTTATCAATATCAATAACTGCAAACTATAATATATTAATAACTATAAACTATATACTTGAGTTTTGATAATAATATGTTTGTTTAACGGCAGAGCACAGTTAACTTATCGCAAAATCTTTATGTAATGTTCAACACAAAGTATTATAGACACAGAAGGCTTTCTACAAGATGGATTTTTAAAATAAAGTTAGATACGCTCGTCGCTACCGCAGTAAATGTTGAGTATAGCGATCTGGCGTATCACACAGATAACAAAGACGGCTACAAAGTACATTTACCGACTTGTTAGGTACCTACACAGTGAAATTATTCAAGAACTCCTAAAGGAGTCGAAAGGACTCACTAGGATGACTCAATTGGGGAGCAGAGTGAGATTCGACGAGGGTCCGGGACTTTTTACGGCCTATATTATTGAGCTATAAACCATAAAGGCTCCTCGCTTTATAAACGCTAAAACAAAACACGGGCGACCGCATATTTCTTGTTTATTCACTCCGACTTACATTATGTCTCGCAATGAACTGAAGTGAGATTTTTACGAAGCACTTTTAATTTTCTCCGGAGGGGAGGAAAATGGCGTGTCCATCGTGGAAATGTATTTAAACTAGCTGAACGGCTCTCCACGCTGCTTGCGAAATACAATCTGAAAAAATGTGTAGTTTACGCTTCCCGTAGGACAACTTAATTCAACATGGCGCTGGAAGCTTTGTATTGTTGCTATACAACGTAACATGTATACTTTTAAAACCTTATACACGGAATTTCTAAACCCGAGAGTATAATTACTCTGCACAACTTTTCCGTTTCCCTTTAAATTTACGCTGTGCGTTGATGAGTTAGACAAGACAAACTGTTTTATGTGTTAGATAAACTGCAACTTTCCGTATACCATACGTCACGTTGCGGGCTCTATTAATCTATATATGAACGCTGTTTCTCCATGGATACACTGTTTTCACATAACTACCAAATCTACCACAGCACTGTATAATCCTGTTGATCAAATTAGAATTTATCTCCTAACATCACGTCCCCGTAAATCTAACGACTGTAGTCATGAAAAGGGGTGAGAAGAGCCCTTCTAACATCAACGTTTTACTAACGAAGGTATTACGGCTTAATGTAATAAATTCTCCGTCATTTATTAGGGGTAATTTCAATCACGGAGTATTAATCGAGATTTTTAATAGAATAATCCAATCACGATTAGTCTAAGGGATGAAACGTAGTTATATTGAGTGTTAGAAATCTAACTGAGCTCATGTTATTAGGGCAACTGAAAGATTATAATACATTTTGTATTTCGTAGGATAATACTGAACGCTAGTGGTGAAGAGTTCTCGTTTGTGGGATAATGTGTACTTATTTCGAACAAATAGGGCTTAACATTGTTTCTGAAGCGGTTAAGCTTGAAATGATCGTACTAAACAAATACGGAGGAAGAGAAAGGAGTGCCGTGTTTATATTGCTATTAAATTCTTTTGAGTTCTTGTAGTCTGATGAACACGAAAATAAAATTCTTGTTTTAAAGGTGAGTATAGATTAGAACAGAGCGTTGGTGGCCGAATGGATAAGTGGCCGGCATGCAAATCATACAGTCCAAGTTAGATTCCGACCGGCAGTACCAATGTGGATTTCATTTTGTGGATTTTATAATTATGTACTAGTCAAGTGACTTACCATTTAATTTTGCTTACTTCGAAATAAAACATCGTGGGGAAACCCATATACTCTAGAAGAAATTCAAAGTGTAAGTCTGATCCACCTACTCGCACTAGGCCAGCGTGTGTGGATTACTCAGCTCTCTAGATAGAGGAGAGGAGCCCTGAGCCCAGCAGTGGGACATTAATGCGTTGTGATGATGATGATAGGTTAGAACTACCTTAGTGGTCAAGCGTACAATTGCTGCAAAACCGGTTCCAGATTCGATTCTCGGGTAAAACAATATTTAAATTTTCAGTATCAGAACGGAGTTTGGAAATATGGCCGGTTAATGGTCTAGTTGTTAGTGACCCTGACTGCTAAGTCGAAGGTCGTTGAAATAGACCCTAGAAACCCTGGTGTGACGACTTAAATGCTTATGAGAAAGACTGGTGTATTATGGATAAGGAAATTTAAGGGGAAGATCTTTGCTCAGCACACACACATAAATTATATTTCGGTATAAAAATCTTACAGTCTACTTCAGCAGTCAATAAAAAATAGATTAAAAAGTCTGACCTAAAGAGAATAAAAACTGATATACCTATGCGAGGTTGGCTGTATATCTTAATTCACGAAATATAAAAGTCAAATTACAAATATAGGGCACTGCGACATTCGTACCGCCGCCGCCGACCTGGCATTTGTGGTTGCAACAAATAAACAAATTACTCGGTTGCTATCTCTATATATTTTTGTGGATAAACTCAAGTATTTTAATATAAATATGGACTAAAACAAGAAAAGGACAGACCGCGTCACTGCCTGTATTTATATGTTGTTTACGAGTTATCAACTTCTGAAACTGTAATATTTAACTTAATGAATATTGTAACATAATTCTAAGCTCCTATCTTATTGTTAGCTTTCCTGACGCCTCTTACAGTTACGAATATTGTTAAAGCCATATATTATTGGTACGTATGTAAGTTCAATAGGTAGGTATATCATATATAAGTATAATATTTAATTATCTGATTTGATTTATTTAACTTTTTTTTATCTTATAAGACCTGTTTGATATTAGACACAAACATAGATTATAATTTGGAATAACACAAACGCTACTTCTTACCGACTTATCATCATCATCATCATTTCAACCCACAAACGTCCTACTGCTGGCTTCGGGTCTACTCCAAAGAATGTGGAGGGAATTTAGCCTACTATACCACGCTGGTCAGACGGGTTGGTATAGGGTTTGTTTCGAATTTTCCTTTTCTTGCAGTGCTTTTTTGACTGCATAGGGTTACTCCCTTAGTTGCCTTTTACGACACCCACGCGTTGAGATGGGGTAGTGTAATTATGTATTCTTAATCCGTCACTACACAGATACTTACCGACTTATAGCCGCGTGCAAAAACTAGTTTATACATGCACGAAATACTACAAACAACAAGAATTGACGCATCAAACTTATTGAACAGAATAACGTCATAATAGTTAGATGTCGAACTGCTTTCATTGTCCAACTGTCAGCCATTGTGAAGAGACAGTTAATATTCATAGTGGATACAAGTAAATTGTATAACTTATTTACGTCTGAAGAGGATTAACAAAGTTATCGTTTATGGAGGGAGCGGAAGACACCATCAATAATCGTTTTCTCACCTTTGACAGAGAGCTTTAGCGTTCATTTCGTATTCAAGCCGAGTACTGACTGTACAATTACAATTCTTTAGTATGATTAAAACTCTTTGATGTTATCAGTATGCCCGGGTTCGCTCTAATTCGCCTGGGCGCTAACGATGCCAATTTTATTTGCAACGGTCCTGCCATGTTCCGTATTACGGTGTAATATTGAATTTTTCGCGCATTGTCCTTTACATTTCCGTGTTTTTGTGTTTTATAAAATGTACATTTTTGTGACAAAAATATACCTATATAAGTGTATAGGTAATATAATGATAGCGTATCAGTATTTGTTGGTTACAAATGTTTCTTAAATTGACTATATTCCATTTTTCTTTATATAAAACCTATTTCTCTCTTTTTTATGCACCTACTTCGACCCTTCTCTGCATCACACTTTAGGTTGACTGGTAGAGAATGCCTCTGGCATTAAGTCCGCCTTTGTACATTTCCGTGTATCATCATATCAGCCCAATGACGTCCACTGTTGAACATAGGCCTCACCTAATTTCCGCCAGAACGAGCGATTTTGTGCCGCCCGCATCCAACGGCCACCCGCAACCTTTACCAGGTCGGTGGTCCATCTGTTCATTTCTGTGTATATAAAGTGTAAATAAATAAAAAAGCTAAAAAGCCTAAGAAATTTAGGAACAAAACCGGTTATGAGCATGTCGGACCGTGCTCAATGTAGAATTCCGCAGCAAAAGAGCGTATGTTCATAGCCCTTACGTCCTTTGGTTGACAAGTGTAGTTTTTTGGCAATTACTCAAAAACGGTTTATTCATTCATGTTCAAAATATTTTTTATTGTAGTATTTATTTATTATTTTTGTTTTACAGTTTAGAAAATAGGGCACAATTTATGCTACATTTGAAGCCTGCAATATCACAAGTGTTATAATTTTTTCAATTTAATATTTCATGAATTTATTATGTACGCAATTTGGTTCAACATTTTAAATTGGCTTATATCATCAATACTTCCATATCATAATATGTTGCACCAAGTAAAAAAACATTGATGGAAAATATTTTCGTTTGACACTATTAGCATGATCGGAGGATATTTCGCAATCAATTTTAGATTTGAATTCAGGTGTCGCGCGACCGCATCGCCAAAATAAAAAATGATCTATGACAGGTTCAATGCATTTTAAAACACCTATTTATTCAACGTGGGACAGAACAAGCTGGTTTTACGATTTCACTTCACGTCTGCCTTTAAGAAAGCTAAAAGCTTTCATGTGTAAGAATTTAAAATGCATTCTATTTTTAGAATTATTGAATTTCGTTTCTAACTGAAAGCTGGATTTGTTGTCAGATCATAATATATTAAAATTTGTTTTAAAGTATCTAGGTTAGTCAAACCATTTTTTGATAAGCTAAGAGTAAATATTATTATTGAAATTCTTTTACGATACTGCACAAGAAATTCTGTTTCAAATTTTTGAAGTTTTGATATTTACGATAAATTTTCATACTTCGGAGCTTGGTTTATCACTATTTAATAAAAAAAAAAAGGTTTTGTTAATTATGTAAATTGAAACCCATTCATTAAACTAGGTGCTTTTTTTATGTCATAGCTTCATTAACATTTGTAAAACGTCGGTTAAGGGTTGTGGGTACTCTTTTTCATATTTTTTAATGAAAATGGGACAACCCTATCAATGTCAATGTATTATTTTTACGATGCCTGTGGGAATAGCTAACTAAACTACTGTAAAATAGGGTAAATGTATTAAAAACTGAAAGTTATATATATTCAAAAATTTATACCAATTAATAGGTACATTGATTTCTCGAATAATATTAATATTAGGATGAGAACTTGTACATTTTTTTTTAAAATGAAAAAATTCTAAACGTTGATAGTCAACTTGAAAACCCTTTGTTGTACCGCCAAAGTACCTATTAAAACCACCATTGATATTCTAAAAACGCTGTTGATTTTTGCTTGCTTGTTGATTAAATCACAAAATGTCGTCACTACATAAAAACTGTAAAATACCAATGTTAGTTATATTGGTTTGATTTAATTTGTTACAGTGACTTACGAGCTAGCCCGCTATTGTAGCCGATCGAACGGCCACCGTGTTTGGAGACCGCAACAAACTTTGTTTAAATTTTAGACTCTCTCGGTAACTTGACTCTGACCGAAATCGTTCGACTGCTCGTCGAAATATTTCCACTAAGTTACTGTTACTGCGATAACATTTTTGTTTTTGTTAGATCCCGTTACATTTTAACAATATCTGTTTTTGAACTGTATATTTCTACTGTGTAGGAGAATTTGAAACATGGTTTTTGCAGGACTATGTTTAGAGGTGAGATTTGCTTATGCTAAATAGGTATGGGTTTTATTATTATCTTGTACGTAACTACTATAGGTACCTATATAACATTAGAATGTGTTGTTTTACCATCGTGGTATATTGATAATGAAAATAAAAAATGTTAGGACTTATAATTACCTCATCATTCATCATTTCAACCCATAAACGTCCCACTTTTGGGGGCACGGGTGTCTTCCAAAGAATATGGAGGGAATTTAGCCTACTATACCACGCTGGCCAGACGGGTTGGTATAGGGTTTGTTTCGAATTTTATGTTTCTTGCAGTGCTCTTGTCTGCACAAGGTAATTCACGGGTTGATATCTCATCTTAATATTATAGTTACGGAAATCGAGGCACTTTAAAGGCAAATATTTGTATATTGTTTTATGCCCATCCAACTATGTTACAAAGAGAATCTGTGTACAAAATTTCAAATTTCTAGACCCAATAGCTTGGAATGTACATACGTTGATAAATCAGTCAGAGAGAAAGTCACTTTATCAAATGAAAAAGAGTACCTATTTTATTTGTTTAATAGAAGATATACTAGTAAAAGTTAAAAAAATCCTCCATTTAGGTAACATGATTTTCCTATGTAGGTATTCCGCAGAGAGATTGCCATAATCAGTGCGCTTGGCAGCCCAATTTGAGGAATACTGTATTTTATTATTTGAGCTCAGCAGTGCGGTGCCATTTTGCCTCTTGATATAATCTCTTGACTGGCGCTTACGACACGTACGGGAACTGAAGGTTGATTGACAGAACCGCACTGAGCTTCCCTGTAAGCTCTTTGTCCCAAAATTGAGTAACAAAATGGAACATAGCTAAAGTAAACTCGTTTAACTTTACCGTCAAGCTTCTTCAAGCAAATACATTTCTAGTGGCATCTTACTTAGGTTAGTGTCACAGGGGTTCTACAAAACAAATCAGTGGACCTTTCAATGGAGCATTACTCTGGTTGTGAGCCACAGATGGCGTTGCTGTGCGCCAACAGTTTTGCGTTGCCGAGCGACAATTTAAACATCCCCCGCAAAGTTCCACACTTCTTGCCTCCTCATAGGAATAATGTGAAAACTTTAACTTCTTTTTTAACAGTAGCCAACGTCGCTTTAGACCTTCTGTTTATTTACGTATTACAGTTTTTTACGCTATGTTCATTGCAATTATGTCTCATTTTCATCGAAGGTACTTTCGCTATAATAAATGCATTTAGTTATCTGGTTAAAACTAATAATGACTGTGAAAATTGGACTTAAAAGACTTTGTATTATGACAAACTAGATTCCGTTCACAGCTTCGTCCGCGTGGTATCTCAATAAAAAGTAAGCCTATGTGTTATTTCGGACTCTAATATAGCTGTATACCAAATTTGGTACAGATCCTTTCAGCCGCGTTGCGCAATTGAGTAAAAATCATTCATACATCCGCACATCTATTAAATGTTCTTAATTTTATAATATTAGTAAGATTACCTAAGAGATACCGATGTTTATTTACAAATTAGAACATTACTACTTCACTCAGGAAAATCAATCATAATAGCAATACGATATGTGCGTTTCTGTGTATAACATTTTGTCATCATCCTTTCATCATTTCAGCCTATTGCAGTCCACTGCTGGACATAGGCCTCTCCTAATACGCGCCATAACACTCGGTTCTGCGCTTTCCGTGTCCAGTCAGACTCAGCGACCTTTTTTAGGTCGTCGGTCCGTCTAGCTGGAGGGCGTCCTACTCTACGCTTGACTACATTTTGCCAGGAATCATCCAATTTCAATACTATGATATAAAAATACCTGGTAAATAAGTATTAATTTAAAAAATCAAAAATCCCGTCTGCCTAAATGTAGCCTTCGACCAATGAATTCGAAGAATACACTGGTAAAAGGCTTAGATATAGAGATTCGGTGATGAATACGAATATAATAAAACCATGCACTTCAAAATCGGTCAAGCGATTTAGGTTACAACAGACAAGTGGAGCCGCGGGCAATAATTAGTTCATATATAATTGAATTAGGCTATTAATTAGCTCTCATCTGATACCCATATTGTGATAGCAAAAAAAAACGTGTGTTTTGACAGTTTACGTCCGCCATATTGTTTTTGTTGACGTCACATAGCCTATGACACTCGGGGGAAAAATACAAATCTAATGACACCTCACACTTTAAAATCAGCCAAGCCGTTTAGGCTACAGAAGGTCACAATGGAACAGACATGCCCACATACATATATACATACATACATACGCCGGAAAAACATTACCCTCCTTTTTTGGCAGTCGGGTAAAAAGTAAATCTTACACAATTAACTCATTCGTTTTAGGCTGAACACTAATATGCATACTAATCTCGAACGTCAATGATTACAACGTGTAATGCTACAGACATATCGCGTTATCCAGTAGGTAAGAGCTCCATATAATATAGATACTAAATTGGAATCTAACCATAGGTAATTGCTATCCCAAATCTAAATTATGTAGGATCAATCGTCTGCTGCTAATTCCCTCCTTATTAAGTGTATTCCGTGATAACGGTATTATAAATACGTTAAGCGAACCCTTGTTCATTTATAATGCTTCATTTAAATATTTTATTTTTAAATCTTACAAATAAAATATTTAAATGAATCATTTCTTGTGTTTTTTAATTGAAAAACAGAAGAACGATGTGACTTCCCCTTAATAGAGACAATAAGAAAAAGTGTTATTGGACACATTCTTGGAATACTCTATGTAGCTGTTTAAGTTATAAGTAAATTACTTATTAGTCTATAATTTAAGGCTAGATTGTAATATTTTTGATGTACTGTTTTAATAGTAGGTCATAACAAAAAAAAAAAAACATTTTAAATATTTTATGACATTATAATTCGTTTTGCTATTGTAGTCTATGATTAACAAAAGTAATCACCAACAACGGTATGGTTTTTTTATAAATATTAATTAAATTGTGAGGTTTTTGAGTGTATTTGAACTCCAGGTAACTTTTCCCTCAAGTGCTTTATATTTGCATAACTGAGCCATTATTAAATGTCATCATAGAATAAATATACCTAAGTCACAGTAATAAGGTTTAATTTTAGTTAGTAAATAAAGAAAATAACATTAGTATAACGCAACTAAATTAAATACACTTTTCAAGCACAACGTCAACTCGAGGCTTAATGTAATTCTAAGTACGCCAGACCACCCATCATTGATTACTTAAGAACGTAATTAAGTGTGTAGTTATAAATTTTATAGTAGTTACATTAGTTCTTGGTAAATACATTAAGATACGGCCATATCACCGCAGCTTTGTAATGCTCGCAGGTCTGATAAATTTACTGGATTTTAATGCAAAGTTTAATTTATTTAATTTGAAATGTGATGTTTAATTCGAAACTCTTGAACAAATGCGTTCAAGAAGACGAGCAGAAATGTTAAACAATACGTATAGAATATTGCGATTCCATTGATAACTGCCTCGGTGACGCAATGGGAGTATACGACTATTGCACAAGAGAGATTCGATTCCCAGGTCGGATAAAATGTTGTTGGGTTTTTCTATCATAAAATTCTCAGTACCAGCTCGAACTTTAGAAAAAATAATGAATTATTGAATGAAGAATATTTCTGTATGTATACATGTATATATGTATGTGTATGGCGCGTGTTAGGAGAGGCCTACGTCCAGCAGTGGACTGCAATAGGCTGAAATGATGATGATGATGAATGTGTAATACACGTCTGCGGGTCACGAAAGAAGTTTGACGCTTCGTATCTATGTATCAAATTCTATTAGTTGTGCACAATACATCTCTTTATTACCCGTCTCGTTTCTGCTTTGGAGAAACTCAAACGTTACCGTAATAATAAAAGGAACTATTGGCGAAATAAAGTCAACACAACACTAAGTTAATTTACATATACGAAAGTGGACGATGAAACATGAGAAATGTTGACAGCAACGGATTTAGGTTACTTCCTAATGGCCCGCTCATAAATGGGGTCGCCTTAAGTCCCCAATTTTGGACGAGCGTCCTGTTTACCCATACGTCCTCGGTTCTCGCATCCGATGGCATTTAAACCCATGATACCCATGGCATTGTGAAGACTTAGAGATGCTCGTACCCCATTACACTAAGATTATATAAAAACATATGGAGGGTAAATGTATGACCGAGTGTGCTGTCATGTCTTCTAAATGATACGAGTAAAACCTGGTTGGTTTAAAAAAGGTAATTTTAGTGTCGAAGTCATGTTGGTACTGA
Source organism: Laspeyria flexula (assembly GCA_905147015.1). Taxonomy (NCBI): domain Eukaryota; kingdom Metazoa; phylum Arthropoda; class Insecta; order Lepidoptera; family Erebidae; genus Laspeyria; species Laspeyria flexula. The sequence continues at coordinate 8,625,340 of LR989956.1, read as the reverse complement.
TCAATAGTAAGGTGAAATTTTTAAATATTATAATTATAGCTATTCAATTGGATTTTATATTCCGATTCAAACTGTAGTTGGCTTGGTTTCCATTTTAAAATGTAACAACATCTGCTGGCCCAGTCACCAAATCAAATTAAATAAAAAATAATACCATACACAACAGCTAGATTGATTTTAACTTTCATGCCCAAAATAACCACGAAAAAGTAAATAAAATCAACGCTATTATTTATTCATGAATTTAGTTTGTGAACGCCTAAATCATGTTGATGAAAAATTGTTAAATATTGACATTCGAACGTCCGACTGTTACACAAAAACGTATAATTCATATTGTAAAGTGAAATACATTTACAACCACATGTTTGATTGCTGACCTAAAAATATTCACGTTTACCGACTTTAATATCGTAAACGTGTGTGGTGAAATAATTGAATATATCTTTGAAAACAGGTCGGGTACGTTACGTGAAAAGAACGATACAACAAAAGAAAACTTTGCCCGCGAAGCGTGAAATCGTTTTAACACATTCTATATCTGTTTGTATTTGTTTGTACGATTTTGTTTTGATTCATATCAGCCATCTACCCTCAGTAGCATATACTTAAAATAGGATAACAGCCATGTTACAAACGATTATATTCTTATTAACCTGGTTCGGCGGTGAGGTTATGTTAATCATTTTACATTTTGTCCAGATTTTATAGCTGACAATGTTTTATCATCAGTTTGGTTGCTGTAGGTATAAACGAGATTCATATTTACATGAATATAATAATTATTGCGCCCGTGGAATGTCAAAAGTAACATACGTCCTTTTCCGGGAAAGGTTTAAATCCCAAAGTCCCACATTTAATCCTATCAACTTGCTCTTTAGACATGAAAATGTATACCTACGTACGCACGAATACGTGTATATTTTCACAAAATAAATAACCAGCTATTTAAGACTTCATGTCGTTTTCAATATTTGTGTGCAAGACTGCACAACCTTTTTATAATATGTATTATTTAATACACTGGAGGTTTTATTTATTATTTATGCTTTTCTTTTCAATTAATGAAACATTGATATTTTATTAAACCTCTAAAAGTATAAATATATACAAGTATATTAATCTATATCTATAATCTATACTTAATATTATAAAGCTAAAGAGTTTGTTTGGTTAAATGCTAGTATCTCAGAAACGACTGGACCGATTTGAACAATATTTTTAGCGTTGGATAACACATTTATTATAGGCTATATAACAGTACGCTAGAGCCAATAAGAGCTGAGCGTTAGCTAGGTACATAAAGAACGACAGGAGCGAAGCCCCGCACAACTTATAAGAAAAAGGTTGTGTAGTCTTGCACAATGTGTTTTAGAATTGTTGGAACGGAACGCAGGAAACATTCATCTATGTTAAGAAATGGAACTAATAACAAAGACAAAAATCCTACAACTACATACTTACCCAGCATTTTCTTATCCACAAAACGAACTACCAACTAGATAAGTATAACACTACAGAGAAGGTGTTATTACGGTCGAGACACTTGTATTTTTCTGCAATTCCAAACCGAGTGTGTTAATGAGAGTCTTAATTAACATTATTATCCACACATTTTCTATTGAATAGAATCTGTCCTAGCTCAGAGCGTATTTGCTAAGTGAAATGCGACACATAATACGGAGACCTACATAATGTTCTGAGCGTGTTTGTCTTCACTCTGATTTATACACGCATTTTAATATTACACCCAGCCTTTATTAATGAGTTTTTCTTACATATGACTTGTATTTCCCCTGTGTTACATGATACTCTGTCTGAAAGTATTTGATTGCAACTCCATGATAACTGAAGTGATGATAAATAAAAATACATGAATAAATTGTTAAGCGTAAAATTCAAAAGCCAGACCAATAAAATTTTTTGTTTGCCTGTGTGGATAAATTTGAAAAATTGCTCTAAAACGTAAGACGCTATACTTGTGCAAAGTATCTGGGGTTTTGGGAACCGAATTCCACACGGGCGGAGTGTTTAACTAAGGTCAACCAGCACTTCTTGTTAGCCAGGAGGCTTAAGTGTCAAGTTCTGGAGCAAACTCAAAATAAGGTTAGACTGCCAAAGAAATTTTTTTAAGTTGCTTTCAAGATTATCATATTAATTTGCAGCCAGGATTTTTTTTTCTAATTGGTCATACTGGTACCACAGATCAGCAGTGGAACACACAGTTTTATTTTTGAAATTACCAACAATATTACCTGCCTTTCATTATTTGAAAATTGGCTTAGATACAATAATATATTTCTAGAATTTGAGAGCAATTAGCGCTCGATTAAAATTATCGGAATCGCTACTAATGAGCTGAGAATTTAATGAAAATTTAAATGAAGCAAATAAATAAAATAAATATTGGTACCTATTGAATTAAAATTTTGCAACATTTAGTGCGATGACCTCGTCTATAATCACCGCGCATAGAATAAATGCATGACACACAGTACGAAAATGGTAGCCTGTAGTTTGTAAAACATCCTTTGCACGTTGTAGGGATTACTGCCTACTATGGTAGTAATTTTTATATACAAAAACATTGAACACTGATGGGAAAAGGCTTACGTTTATTTATAGCTATGAAAGTTTCACAGATAGTTTGTTCTTTCCATTTTTCAATGACGGCCTACAAAGCTGTTAGTTCATCACTGTCGGAAACAATTCTGTGTCTAAAACGGGACAACCTGTGCGGCTAGACTGGTTCGATTTGTCGGTTTTTGTAACATGGTTATAGCTGGATTAATTGGTTCTTCTTTTAACTACCGATACTTTGACCGTCCATGCGGTGCTGGATATTTTTAGAATAACAAATTTTGTCTTTAAAATCTATAATTTGTGTTTTCTACAATAATATTTAATGTTTAAATTCTCATACATATCAGATGCAATATTATGTACTATTACTTATAAATGTATAATATGTGTGATGTGGTTGTCATAATATATCTATATAAAAAAAAATCTCAGAATTTAACCTAACCTTAGTATAAAAATTCTGAGTATTTTTTACCTACTTGTATACCCTACTTATACCTATAAGTAAGGGCTTTTTAAGTACTTTGAAGACAGTGTGTTCTAGCTTATACTTTTACCCTGTTTGTTAAAAAATAAGTCCTTTTCTTCTTAGTATTCTCTGAAATCGAGATCTTTCGTTTAACGAAACTTCCTCGGCTTTTCCCGGTAGTTAGGTGGTATCTGAAATATTTTTATTACTTACGTGTGTATTATATTATATTTTCAATATGGTTTCTTACAAAATAAAAATATAATATTTAAGATCTTTATTTATTATATATTATGTCGTGGTACGTACCACAGTCCAATATATTGTGTATTAATATATAACATACTAGCTTTTGCCCGTGACTTGGTCCGCGTAGATTTCGATATTACATAGATCTTTGTTTTAAGTGGAATTCATGAACTCCACAACACCCCACTGCAGGAGTTGACTTTCACTTTACGTCAATATAGATAACATTTTTGTAATCAGGGTCTCTGAAAACCTTGAAAACGACATCCATATCAATTTCTAATAATTTTTAGACCTATTTCATCCCTTAGGGCAAATTTTTCAAACACCAAAAACAACCCATCAACTCACTTCTTAACTAATGTTCACATATAACTTGAAAAACAAAGAACTGTCTATTTAATATTTTACCCCCTGAATCCCCATCCATATCAAAAATATTAATAACAACATTTTTAGTTCCTATCCCAATACTAATTTCATTTTACGTCAATATAGATAACATTTTCGTAATCAGCGTCCCTGAAAACCTTGAAAACGACATCCATATCAATTTCTAATAATTTTCACACCTTTTTTTTTTTTTTTTTTTACTTGGGGAAATGCCTGACGCATACCCCTCGGTCTTGGGGAAAGAACCGAGGGGTTATGTGGGGCTCGCACCCACTAAAACCCCAAGGTGTTCCTCTCGTCGCGCTCTGCTGTGGTCACGGGAGCGCAGGAACATTCGTCCGCGACCACAGCGACGATGGCCCGCTACGGGCCCCCTCTCTGCCGGAGCTTAGCTCCGGCGGTGACGTGCGGGAACACGCACACGCCACCAGAAGACGCTCGCGGTCGACTTTCCCCAAAGTCGACCGGTCCTGGCGTGGCGGACGCGCTCAGCCGGGCGCGTCCTCTTCTCGGGCTATTACGGCGGGAGGTCGCGGGCGTAAGCCCGCCTTCTCCCGCCTACCCTTCGACGGCGGATCGGGTCACTGAGGGCATCGTCTTCCCTCTGCCGTTCCGCCTCCTCCTTCTGCCTCATCACCTCTTCGCAGAAGGAGAGCACTGCTCCCCAGTTCGTCTCGCTCTCCAGCATGGCTCCAGCATAATTTTCACACCTATTTCAACCCTTAGGGTAAGTTTTGCAAACACCAAAAGCAACCCATCAACTCACTTCTTAACTGAAGTTCTAATTGCGTATTATCCGTCCATAAAAACCTAAAAAATAACGACTAAGTAAGACCAAACATATAACTTGAAAAACAAAGAACTATCTATTTAATATTTCACCTCCTGAACTCATCCCTATCAAAAATATTAAAAACAACATTTTAAGTTCCTATCCCAATACTAATTTACAAAACGTTAACTTCAAAACAAAGATCTTTTCATACAACGATTCATCCCCAATTTCACCCTGCCAAAGCCACCCTTGTCAAAAATATTGATGAGGGTATTTTTTATTTTGATAGTAGTACCCCAACACATATTTTCAAATCTATAAGTTAAAAAACAAAGAAGTTTCATACAATCTTTTTTATCCCTTTTCACCCCCTTAGGGGTTGAATTTTAAAAAATCCTTTCTTAGTACACCTCTAGACATTAGGACAAACACACCCTCCAAATTTCAAGTCGCCACGATCAGCGGTTTAGGCTGTGCGTTGTCTATATGTCAGTCAGTCAGTCAGTCAGTCAGTCAGTCAGTCAGTCAGTCAGTCAGGACAAAGCCTTTTATAATATGTATAGATTTCTTCCTTCCATTTCTTTATTCTATTTTTACAATTTCTTTTTTAGTCATTTAGTTGTACACTTCTTTATACCCACTCTCAAATTCTTACTTCTTTCCTCTATCACTCTAACTAATGTTTGCTGTTAGAGAACTCAACTATGAGTTAAGCTCGCCTTTGTACATACTTGTTTAGATTTTAAGATTGTTTGTATGTTTTCTTTGTGTGCAATAAAGTAAAGTATAAATAAAGATCTTATTGAACAGATTCGCAATATGAAAGTGATGACTACCAATATAGGGTACATTATGAATCAGGATGTCATGACTAACTCTTGCTTTTTCAAACAATTCTTTTATCGCGGTAAATTTTATAATCATCATTTTAAAGGCGTGCTTGCAACAGCTAAGGATCACACATATGTTTTATGGGGATTAAATAACCGAAATTCGTACGGTTTAAATAGCTTTTGTTCAACGACTAGGCTATATTCAATATTCAAATTTTTTATTGATATACTTTGTACATGTACATACTTAACCTCAGAATCTCCTAACGTAGTAACCCTTGTAAAAACAGTATTGCAGGTATTAGCGTACAGCGAGATGATAACTTGTGAATATATATAAGACGACCAAAAATGGTATGCATCGACTGCACTATAAATTAACTCAATTTTATGGTAATCAGGTTAGAAAGCCAACCAAGTTAGTACGCGTCACTAGGGCACTTAAGCGACTAGATAGAGAAGCCAAAGTTAGCGTAACAAGTATCTCAAACGTGGGCCGTTGCAGCTTTGTAGCATTATACTTAAGGCTTCTACAACTACCATTTACTGTGAGGAGTTTCATTACCTAGGGCAAGTTCTACTGGGAAGTAAAGGGATAGGTATACAGTAAAGACAAGTGGTCTGAATGAAGTGTCTTAAGCTGAAATATGGTCAGAGGTACCCAAAACCGGCTAGCATTTATCAAAAATATTAATGAAGCGAAAGATATATCAGATATATGCATAACTCAGATATATGGTGTTGCAGGCGCCCATAGGTTACGGTAACCGCTTACCATCAGGCGGACTGTACGTTTGTTTGCCACCGTCGTGGTATAAAAAAAAAAAAGATATATCAGGATCGAGGCCGAAGGAAGTAGTCTCTAGCGTCTCTGCCAATTCTTCCGTTGGGCAGGAACCGTAATCTATAAATATATGTGTGCTAAAATGTGAAGCCTTTTTTTAGAGTGATAAACTTGTGATTTTCGAGTCACAATTAAAGAAAAAAATAAAAAGAAGATACAGATGCATTTTCATAGATAACATATATTATTTTAGTAGTACAATAATTTTTTGTAGATTTATTTGATAAATTATGATTTTTATTGAAAATAATTGACGCTAATTCTTTGTAAAATAAAGCTATCTAATACGCTATTATAAGTATGTATTGGTATAAATTATACTACATTTCAAACTCTCCAAGTATTTTACAAAGTTATCTCATTTTCTTAACAAGAAATTACTCATTTACATCAAACACACTCAAGAAAGAGGCGCTTTCAAAGAGTTGTTGAGTCGAATGTTCGTGATACGCTAAGTTTTACAAAAGCCAAATCCAAAACTTATTGCCTTTGGTATCGTCGAAGAAATTGTTCTATTATTGATAATAGTTTACAAAAATATACACTTTGTTGGCATAGCTGAAATGAAATATTTTGTGGAGATAAATGAACGAAACAATGATTTAAACAATAGAGACAAAATTTATCAATGTTTTCTTAAGAATTCATACATTTATACATTTCGGGTAATAAATAGTCTGCCTACTATATAACACCAAAATTGTGCCACATGGTTATGTATAAAAAAAAAATCAATCACGAAGGCTGAGCCGAGAGCGAAGCGCAGCCTTCTAACCCAACTTATCCATGTCAGATCCGCACATTTTAGCACACATATACGTATATAAAGCAAAAAACCTTATCATTTTCCAGTTAAATTGAGACTTGTATTCACTATTGTCTTATTTATCTGTGTTTTCCCAAATCCCTAAGAATTTCCCGAAATTCACATTATTTAATTATCCTACCATATATGCAATAAGTAATAAGGGCCGAGACTATTGCAAATAACCTTTAAAAGATACAGATAAAGTTTTTACCCCAGTCGGGAATCGAATCCTAGACCTCTTGCTTAGTAATCGTATACAATTTCGCTGCACCACCAAGGCAGTTTAGAGTTAACGTACAATTTGGTTAAGCTCGTATTAATATCCACTAAACAGTATTTAAGTAATTTTTAATCTTTAAATTATTCTTTAAGAATAGAGAAAAATTGCCGATACCTAAACATTTTCTCATGTCAATTAAAATAACTTCATACAAACAATGTAACATAGTGTTTCCACTATCGAATACACAAAGTTACTTCAAATGGAAGAGACCGGAGGAAAGTTACTATGTGAGCACTATTAGCGAACACTGAAGAATGTGTTCGACAGCACAAATAGATATCTGTGTTTAACTTACTTGTTTGTTTGTAATCAATTAGGTTTTGCGATCGTTCTGAAATAGAATATATATTTTATCTATGCTCAGTTACCTACACAAACATTGCTTATTTATGGTACCAACTACTAATATAAATAAACTTGCTGTACGTCTCGCAATGCATACAACGTTTACATCTATAGTAGTGAACTTAGTATAATACCTATGACTTTTATAATAAAATATCTACCCATATTCTGGCTGCAAAGACGTACAGCTGTTACTGCAAAAAAATCCGAATAAAGTGCGCCACCACTTAAACTTCGAATTGAGAAGAAATTGGTTCCGTGAAAGACCAGCAACGACATATTGATACATTATACGTTATGGAATGAAAGGAATAGTTATCGATTTGTTGCAAATGAAAAGGAAGGTTATAGTTGCTTTTATCAAAGAATGAAAAACATTACGCGTTTTATAACATTAGTTATTTATTCAATAAGATAGTTTACGACATAACTTGGTTGCGCATGCGTCAAAAAAAGAGTGTTCTTTAACTTTATTGTGATAACACAAGAAATATTTTTACCCATTAGATGCGACCCAAAAATACTAAATTTTTTATATACATACAGAGATTTTATTTATTTATTTATTAAGGATCAACAAACTGTTACACATTAGATCTTATGAGCTAAATTATAATATAAGTACATACATTATACAAATGTGGTACCCACAACGTTGGTCCCGGCATATAAACAGAATGACGTGTTTTAAAGAAAATAAAAGTAAAATTTTAATGAACATTAGAAGATAATATATATTTTTAGCGAGATTTAGAGATCGTGCTTGATTATTTTTTAATAAAGCTATAATGTTTAATTCGTTAAAACTCGACTTATAAGCACATCTCAGTTTCATTGCTCATTTGTTATATTTCTGAGTATCAATTAACGGTGCAAGCTCACACTTAATTATTTCAAGAGAATAATAAAATTGCGATTGGATATAAATGTATGTAAGTACTTTGTTTGTATAATTATTTTATTTCATACTAAAAATTGATTCTGAAATTGAATATGTATTTTAGACAGATATTAGTTTTCCTTATAAGGCATAGCCAGCATTAAATTTTGGTAATTTGAGGCAAAAATTCTTGGTCGACGTACAATATGCATTTGGCTAACGTTAACCACCTGCTAGTCGAAGTTACTCCCCAAACTGGTAATATCATTAGCAATACCAACCTCGGACCAAATCATGGTATTGGGGATTCGGTCACTGAGCTTTATATCCAATACGGTACGCTCCATCGCTCTTTGGTAAACTTCACTTTGGACTTTTGAGGCTTAGATCCGTTACTGAATTGAGTATCAAAGGCAAGTACATTTGCAAGGTCACTGTTCATTAGCATACACAATATTAAAGTTTGTTAAACGTTCACAGTCAATTTATGCACAATTTTGTTGAAATTTACTAAAGTAAAATGAATCGGAATATTAAGTGCTATGCGCTGGGTGAAAATGAAAGCTGTTGTAAATAAAAACTAGTAATATGATTGGTATATAATGCCCCGAAGAACAAAATGAAAAGCAGATTTTATTAAAAAAACAAATTTTAGGTTTGTTATTATACCAATGAAATCAATTCGAATGAGACCAAACCCGATGGAATACCGTCGTTTTATTATAGTTTACCTACATAGAGTCTTTTTCCGAATTTGTCATCAGATCAGCTCCATTTCAAAGATATTTCCCGCGCAAGGGAACAAACCCGCGGGGGACTTAACAAACATACAAATAATGGACACAAAGTAGGTACACCCAGACTCGAAACAAATACCTACGTATCACACAAATATTAAAATTTGTATTTGTTTCGTGTAGGAATCGATTCCACGACACCTTTGGCGGCAATGTTAGTGACGAGCCGACCACATTAGCCCATACATCACGGTAACAGTCTTCCATTTTCATATTTATCCTAAATGAACATACTTAGGTTTTTTAAATTTGAAACTGATTAAAAGTTTGTAAAATATATATTTGTTCTATTTTCTAATATGTCTGTGTGGAAATTTGTGAGTTTAAGATAAGACAACATTTTACATCAAAATATAACATAGTTTAAAAATTAACCTGTTAAATATTGCAAAAAAACAGGAAAATAATGCTGAAATAATAACAACTCCAAATAAAGGTTTTTCTAAAATGTGAATTCGTTATTTCTTTAAAACCAATTATCACTGAATTTATGGCTTCGCTCTGACAAGTTGACAAGTTTATACCTTGGCGTTCAAATCGCATTTTACGAGTAGGTAAATACGTAGCTTGAAAAATGATATTCAAACGCTTGAATAGATGTTGATTACATAAGTAAAAATAATATTACTAAAGAAAGTACAAAAGTGTTCAACACTTTCAGATAATAATTTTGTTCTCAAATAATTTCATTCCGGTAATCAAATTCTATTCATGTATAAATCACAACAAAAATGAAATACCTATTCAAAATACATGGCAAGTTGCTTTAAACTGTCTATTCGTTATTCAATCTTATTTTGTTTGTGTAATAATTTCAATAGTTTAAAAGGATGTGCGTTTGGATGTTTGATAAACTCTCACTTGAAAACCACTAAACGCATTTAGATAAATATTTTAGTAAAATATAGCTTAATCTGAAGTTAAGTTTAACACATAACTAAGATATGATGTTCCCCCATGCAGCCGCTGGCAGTTCATTATTATTAGTTACATGTTTGTATGCGTTATATTGCTATATATACCTATATTGTAATTATTTATATACATAATTTTGGTAAAGTTAGTTTTAAATTAGGAAAAACTAAAAAATACTTGAGGTGTCAAAAATGTGACGTTGGCAACTCGCAGCAAAAAGCCCTCTTAACTTTCATAGGTCAATTAAAATTCTGAAAATTTTGAGTTAAACGTTCCTTTGAAATCAAAGGTAAAGTGAAGAACCGTTGTTAAATGAGAAATACCTGAAATTGTAATAATACAAATAAACAGTTAGCTTGCTTGAGTAATTCAACATTGTGTTTAAGATTGACGGTAACCGTTTTAGATTATACCCTAGAGCAATCTAATCTCGACTGCATTTGAGATATTGTAATACCGAGCAATAGGTAGGTACGAAGCACGAGAACGTACCACCAAAACTTAAATGTGTGAATAGACACCGGTTGGCATCTCGCCAGCGTAATCATCGTTGAATAATAGGTAAGTATTCGTATTTGCACAACGTTTGTGTTATTGCCAAGCAAATTTGAACACATTCATATTCTGTGATTAACATTCTAAATACGTGTAATTTGAATGATTTAATAAACAGTTTCATTTTAATATTTATGAGATATTAAAGCGTTATAACTTTATTCATTGACGATTCAAACTCAGTAATATGTACTTGAATTAAAAAAATACTTCACTTCGTGGAAATAGTAGGTAATCTCTGCAAATTAAATCAGTATCCTACGTCAATATTGGCACTTAGAAGTAAGATGAATTGTAAAAGTCAATTCAGACAATTAGTATTATGAAGCACATTTTTAGATACTAAAGAAGTAAGAATACCTTTAAACAAGTACCTAAATATAATTTAAAAAAATTAATAACCCGACTGCAAAAATCAAACAGAGAGCAACGCACTAAAGAGACCGTAAAATTATTATAATATTATTATACCTGATTAAATTTAAATACATAACATTATGTATATATTTGTAATCTCCATTTGATTCCCTTTATTTTGGTACTCTACTCGATAGGTTTGGTTAAAAAAAAATAGAACTACTTACAATTTGGCGTCAAAAGCTCGCCGTTTAAGTCTTTTTATTCTTAAAACCTATCTAAGGACACTTGGGTTTTCTAGACGAATCTAACGATACCCTAATTGTCAAAATCCATCCAGCCGTTTGGAAGATTCGTGGGAATAAAGAAATCTACAAACATACAAGATACGCGCGAAAAACAATACCCGTCCTGACAGTCGGGTAAAAATACGCTTGCAATACCAAAGAGTCGCCCGGCCGTTCGGAATTGGATGATTTCAATATTGCTGTCAAATATAAATTTAAATATGGTCACTGTTAAGTCAAATGTCGAAATATCGACTAGACCAAGGATTATGACTTGTATCTGTATTCTATAAAACAAAATTACTGTCAGCCAGTCAAGACAATTTTTCAGTCCACTGTTCACAGTCACTCTCTAATAAGTTCTGGAGCAGGTACACTCATTACTTGGAGATACTTCCCCAGTCAGGCTTCTCATAACAGAAGTCTTTATGTGCTTCTCGAAATCCTAAATCTATCGCTTTTCCCCTCAATGCTCCTTAATATCGTTTAAACTTGTTATCTTAACGTTTATATTGTTTGATATGGGTTGACGTATTCCGTGGAGTGCGCTACCCGTCTGCCCCTTTCCTTGCAACTCATATAACTTCAATAATTTATTTTCGTTGTGATCTGGGGGTGAAAGAAAAACGCAGTGTACACCAGCTGTTTATCTTTGTTTGTAATTTGTAAAAGTCAACTCAGGGAAATTGGTTTCTACAATACTCAAACGCCGCTGGAACAACTCGGATGTTATTCATCTGTTCTCTATGTCTTGTGTAACGAATAGTTATTACTTACTAGATCCCGTTTCCCGCAGTACATCATTCACTACTATAAAATTCTTTGCGATATTTCAGTGAAACTTTATGCTTTGCTTTCAAGCCTTCATATGTACGCACAAATAAAGTTGCCGAATCGATAAAATATGAATCGGACCCATGTGCACTAAATTTTATTTACTTACGACAATAAAACACAGGCCAACTCGACCGATCGGGAAGTTCTCATCAACAAAAAGGAAATAAAGTATGGAAAGTTATCTGAGATCCCTTTGTCTCAAAATTAGTTAGGGGACGGGTATTGAGGACGAGGAGTATTTTATTACTATACATGTATAGGACAGAGCTACTTGCTTTCCTTTTAGAAGCTATGCATTAAAGATGTAAACTAATATACCTACGTCTTGTATATCTCTGTATGAGATGTAGAAACGTACACTTGATGCTGAAAGGACTTTCATTCAAAAATGTATGGTAATGGTTTCAGAATTGTATTAGACAAATTAACTTCCTTATAATAGTGGTACTGAAGCAGGCCTAGAAAACGCTAAGGCATTATAATTTGGAAGCATTTTTCAATCTCTTTTTTATTTATAAAATTTGGAGGTGTAAGTTAATTTCAATCCATAAACGTCGCACTGCTGGGCACAGGTATCCTCTAAAGAATGTAAAGGCAATTAAGCCACGCTGGCCAGACAGGTTGGTATAGAGTTTGTTTCGAATTTTCCATTACTCGCAGTGATCATGTTTGCACAAGGTTACTTATTCGCTATATACGACACCCACGGGTTGAGATGGGGTTGTGACATTATGTATGCGTCAACTATACGGATACGAGGTATAAGTTATGAGATACAAAAATAGAAGAGCGTGGGATCCTCAGGAAACGGTCTGTATATTGAAAAACAAATTATATGTATTTTAAGTGAATTTGCGCTAATTGAATTATTCTGGCGTAAAGGAGCAATATTTTGATTCTATCAAAACATCTATAATATAATAATATATAATATTCTACCACATTCACACAGCGCCATCTAGTCCCAAAGTAAGCAATTATATTTGCTTGTGTTATGGGTACTAAACAACTGATATACTACTTAAATATTTTTTTTTTTTTTGTAAATACATACATATTATAGATAAATTACACCCAGAAATAGAACAAACCTTTATGCTCATCACACAAAGATTTGTCCTGGGTGGGGATCGAACCCACGACCTCCGGCTTAGCAGTCAGGGTCACTAACCACTAGACCAACAGGCAATTACATAGAAACTAATGATATCATTAATAGAAAATCATTTCTTAAATGTAGGATTAATGTCCTATTAATAACAATTTGACGATATTAATTTCAGGTTTGATAGTCGCCTTGACATTTGTGGCCTAATTCAGATGTAATTGAGTGATACATTTTGATGTAGATGGACATTATATGAATATATTATAGAATATTGATGATATTATTAGAACCGCGGATGGATGTAATATGAATAAATATATATATAAATTATATTTGGGACATTTTTTTTTTACACAGCGCCATCTAGCCTAAATATAAGCATGTGTTACGGGATCGAGACAATTGATAAAAATACATAATTATATATTTCTACACATATATAATTATGTATTTTTATCAATTGTGCAGCGGCTGTGGGACGAGTCGCTCTGTAGAGTGGTGCGTAATAATTTACTTGAAACGACTACCAACTCTGCGGATCGTGCTCGTCTTTTGGCTGCGGCTGAATGGGAATCAGGTCTTTGGTTGAAAGCGATACCTTCTCCTGCCCTTGGAACTTTCGTTGACAACATTTCTTTCCGCATTGCCGTAAGTCTCCGCTTGGGAGCCTTTAATTTTATTACTCACCTTTGTTCTTGTGGTAAGGTCGTTGATCAGCTTGGTCACATCGGTCTGTCTTGTTTCAGAAGCGCTGGTAGAATTTCGCGGCATGCCAGTTTAAACGATGTCATTCGCCGGGCGCTTGTCAGTGCGCGTATACCGTCCGTTTTGGAGCCTAACGGCCTAGTGCGTAGCGATGGTAAGCGACCCGACCGCATGACTCTCGTTCCGTGGAAGATGGGTAAGCCCTTGGTGTGGGATGCTACTTGCGTTGACACATTGGCGGCATCTCATCTTTCACGGACTGGTATTAAAGCGGGTTCTGCTGCCAATTCTGCAGAGTGCCTCAAGAGGCGTAAATATGAAAGTCTTGGTGAGACTTACATTTTTGAGCCTTTTGGGGTTGAAACTCTTGGACCTTGGGGGCCAAACGCTCACAAATTTTATCGTGAAATTCGTAAGCGTGTTTCTGAGGTATCACATGATCCAAGGGCTGGCCTCTACCTGGGGCAACGCATTAGCCTTGCTATCCAACGCGGTAATGTGGCTAGCCTTTTGGGTACGTTTCCTCAGGAATCTGATCTTAATCAGATATTCTATTTATAGGAATTCCCTGTAAATAGAGTATCTGCTTCTTTTTTCTTTTAATAGGTTAGCTGTGTATGTTTTTAAGTTATGTTTCTACACACGTATTATGTATAGAAAATAGCCAAACTCTGAAACAAACATTTGCAGCTCATACAAATATTTGTTAGATTATCGCATAAACAAACTCTTCAGCTTTATAATATTAGTATAGATTTCATTCAATTAATCGAAAATAAAATAATGTACGAAGAAGAAAATTAATTGTAGGCACCGAATAAAAAATAATTAATACTAAGTTCATAATATTTTGTGATGGATCAAAACACGTCATGGGCTCACAATCAGTGAGACATGACAATGTATTCTTATCTAAAGTAAAGAAAACTTGTACACACAAGGGAAAGTGTCCAGAAGGCAAACAGCATTGCCATCCAGCGTGGCAATGCTGCTTGCCTTCTGGACACTTTTATATATGATTCTCTGTGAGAGATAAAAACCAGCCCTCTGGTCACGTGAAGTGTCGATAATCTGTTTAATTATAATATAAATTAAAAATGCTATGTCTAAAGTGTGAAGGCAAAATACACGTAGTAATTGGAGACATATTAATGCACATTTATTTACAGGAATGCAGCTTCTTTCAATTTAATATACTATGTATTTTAACAGTCAAGACTTATTAAGAAAAGCAAGAACAATAAACGAATACAGTTCTGATTGTTTCTGTTGGCACAAAGCATTAAAATTATCATAACAAATGCCATGATTGTCGAAATGAAATTGCCTCGCGGCCATAAAGCTAGTAAAGTATAAATTGTTAGATACTTTGTAAAGACGCGTTAAGAAATATCTGAAATTATTAAAGCTGTGTTTGCAAAGTCTGTTCTCGAACATTTCATTGTTTCTGTTCAAACGTCGTTTAGGTAAATCTTTACGTAGGTATACGTATGTTCAGAGTACTCTCCCTCATACTCTGCCATTTTCTTTATTTATTACTTAGCATTTATGCTGTTCTTACCGTTTAACTAAATCGTAAAAAACAGAATACGTAGCCCGCACTGAAATAAAGTGGAATTAGAAGAATTTTATACTTCTGTTTTACATTTAAACTTTATACTGGTGGCACTGCTATTAGCTTAGCTTAGCCAATTTTATTTTGCGTTTTAAAATTATACTACTTATGTTTTTTTTATTAAAACATAAAATTAACCGTTATGTTAGGCAACTAATCCAAATGTAGTCACGAATTCATAATGCCTGTAGGAAAGCTTTTGAAATACCATGGAATGGTACATTACATACCATTGTAAAGATTAATGTATCTTCCCATCTTCTGATATAATCCCTCCGTCGAATTTTATGACAGCCATGGGATGCAATGGGGTAGATACCTACCGACATACACATAGTATAAATATATCGAACTCCATCACTAGATCAATTTTGATACACATACATCATATTTATTTGCATATAAACCTATAGCTACTATATAATATTCTTATTAAGATATAATATTTATTAACTACACTTGATTTATTTCTTTATCATTTTAGTATTTTATTGTATGGCATTTTAATTGACTCGCGATGTTTTCCTACAGCACCTAGGCTATACCTCTGACAGCGCCAATAGGTGTCGTCAGTGTGGAATCTAATAATCCTACTATATATACCTCATGGCGCTATAAGAGAAAAAGCTTTGTTTTTGCACCAAAGCTACCCATAACCAACCCAAACCATGCTGAAATAATTGGTACCGCAGGCGGAATACTCTGCATTTCTCAGAGGTTTCGAAAAGTATCACCATACTTAAGATTTTTACTTATTTATTTATTATATAACTAAATATATCTATAACTTGTCAAAATAATGACTGTGTAAACCAGTGTAAATCAGTAAACATAGTCCGTAGTTTCACAAATTATTTGCTGCAATATAAAATATTTAACTAAATAAAACATTTAACAACTTTTTTAAAGAATTAATTTACATAATTATGTCAAATAGAATAAAAACATAACCCGGATTTAATTAAATGAACACACAAAAGCAAATGAGCTGAAATAAATGTTGTCTGTACTAAAATGCAATAATATTTATGTTTACGTTGGACCCACTTGGAGTAACCAAATATTTAAAACCTCGTTCAAAACGTTGTAACTTTAGTGAGCAACTGAAATGTACGATTTATACTTAAAGTTATAGCTCAATTACACAAACCGCTGCAACTAAACAAGCTTGATAACGAAATTAAACTGGGTGTTTTATTTGACTTTTTACATTTGAGGCTTCTTGCATTTAGTTCTAAAAATAATATTATTTGATTTAAGTATAAAGAAATAAAAATAACCTTTCTAATTTAAACCCTTCGTAATAATTATGAATGCGCTTATGGTCAAAGTGGTAAAGTATCTTACCAAAGAAACGGATACGAGTTTTGCGGGCTTGATCCCCTTAAGGGACAAGTATTTGTGAGAGCGTCTTTTGCAGGTGTATAATAGTGTTATAATTATATCCTTTAAATTCCAGAAATGATTTTTTGCTGCGGGAGTTCACTTTTCGAAAAAAAGATATTTGTAACAATGGATTAAAATTATAAGTAAGGATGATTTTAGTGCATTTATCGGAATTTATTTAAATCGAACGTGCTAAAACACTTTTCCGCTGGATGTGGGCGGCACAAAATCGCTCGTTGTGGCGGAAATTAGGTGAGGCCTATGTTCAACAGTGGACGTCATTGGGTTGATATGATGATGATGATGAACACTTTTCCAAATCGATACGATCCTATTTCTGGACAAAGACATCTACTCAGATTTACAGCCAATCGTTTACCGACTATTATATACCTGTTAAAGAGAACAATTTAGGGCTTCTAACCATCTATAAAGCCAAATTCCAGCCTTACCGTGTGCTTGGCACTTAAAGCTGCTAAGTGCCAACTATATAAATCACTATAATTACCTCTATTGAGTATAGGCAAATTGACCAGTCCAGTTATTGAATAAGTACGATTCCGTGTTAACAATAATTCATTTCCTTTCTCCGTGAAAGCTTGTGTGTGAAGTAGGGGGTGAGTTTATCCGCTGACATTAATTATGACTCTACACAACACTCACTGTACCTACATACAAGAATAATGAACGATGTTAAGCCTTAGGATGAATTGTTTGTAATTTTTAGGGTTCCGTACTAAAAAGGTACAAAAAGAGGTATCGCTCTGTCCGTCCGTCTGTTAGGTATAGTGTTATATCTTAAGATCTACTATTACTTGCTATTGATATGAAATTTGGAATAGTTTTAAACACTCATCCTACTATTATATATATCCTATTTACCTTCTTGTTATTATATTATGTCTGTGGTATTGACGCCCCACAGTTTTGAGTTACGATTAAAAACTTCAAAAAAGTACCATCCCTTCCCTTATCTCCCAAGTTTGTGATGTGAAAAATGTTATTTAATTACCTTTTATATATGTTTATGTAAATATTATAGGAAAAATAAAACGATGTTTATAACTAGCACACTTTTTTTGTAATATTTAGTAAATTTCGACCGCATTTTTTTGCCGTAATACTCCATAGAGCCCTCGGCGCGCGAGTTTGACTGTCACTGGACCAGTTTTTAAAGATTGTTCTTTTATTGTGTACATACGGTGTAATAATATTTTTTTTGTAAAGGTAAAACGATATTGGGAATTTGATGTTATTCTGTCTTAAAATTTTCAGTATCAGCTCAGCATGAATGACCCGCCCCTTCCTGGGAAGTACTTTCCTCCCACAGAATATTGACTCTGTAACAGTATATATAGCGTTTCGGAGGCCCAATTCCTCCTCTCAATCCCCTTCGTTTTCATTTGCTCACTATTTCTCTTTTCCTTTTCTGTAGACAGTGGCTTGGTTCTGTTCTATTTTCAATCAACACTAATAGAATAATGTTCATGGGATGCGGTAACCATTTACCATCAAGTGGGCCGCATGGTCGTATGCCACGTCGGGTGATAAAAAAATCTGGAAGTGAATCCAGTTAATGGCAATAAAATCGTCCTCTATTACAAGCCACCAAAGTTAGCTGGCAAAATGTGAGTGGGATTCAGCTCTGCCTACCCTTACGGGAAAGAGACATGCAGCTGTTATGTTATGTTTAAAAAGGTTTATTAGCTATCGGTACCAAAATAGTCCAGAACTGTATTTTGGGTAGGTATTTTATGGACTTCTCTGTGGGTTGAACAAATGTTTGTTCAATATAAGTAGGAAGTCTATAACACACAATACCGGGTCTCTAGTTATATGTATAACATATATGTATTTACGTAACGATTACATATACATATTTTCAGTGATTATATCTCAGTTTTAAATTGAATAAAAATTGCTTTCTCAACGTAGTGAACTGTTAAAATGCTTAAAATGGTATTTTCACGGATAGCTTCGAGAAATTTTCGTCGCTAAAGCTGATGATAAATTTAAATTATGTATGTAAGTCGGACAGGATATGAACGAAAGGGTTCAAATTAATGACCATTGCCTTTAGAATACAATACCAAGTATGCTACGTACTGATAACTCGTAGCCACATTCGTAGTCTCAAATATAAATACTGAAGTGCATAGCTGTGAGATAAAATGTTGAAATACTGGGATTTGAAACTCGATAAATAACATAGTATAAAAGTGAAAGTGTAACATATCATAGAAATTTTAATCTTACAATAATTACCACAAGGTTTAATATTCCGGCAAAGACTTGTTTCATCTTATACCTATTTTTTACTGAGTGTACGATATGTTTACGACGACTTATTCATTCGCGTTGACTAAATCAGAGACATTTTGGAGATTTTTCGATTTGCCGCTACACAGGCGGGTGGCGCGATTGATTGACTCTGCGATTCGGCGACGTAACGTTTTCCATTTATATGAAGATATCACAAGTTTCTTCACGATATACGCAAGGGAATTCAGAAGTTTGTGTACTACTTCGTTGTTTCTTTACGACAGCGCAGCGTCGAAATTAAGATTATTGTTTACCATATTGTTTTTGCTTGTGGAAATAGATTTTTATTTTTTTCTTGAAAATATTCCACATAATAATAATAATTCTCAGGTCTAATCTAAGATTAAAAATATTTAAGATAATCAGAACAGCTGAATTTATCTAAAACTGTATTGTATACTTAGAGTGCTATTGCAGTACCTGTCAGCAATAAAATGAAAAGCAACAACAATACCATCAGGCGGACCGTACGTCTGTTTGCCACCGTCGTGGTATAAAAAAATAAAAAAAATACGAGTAAATTCAGTGCAAACCACAAGCAAATTTCAAGATACAATGAATTTGTGAAGCTTTTTGTACATATTCATTTTCCTAATCGGCATTACCGCGTGTGGGGAAGGTGTCGGAACTCGTTTTATCAGAAAACATACATTCGTGTTCATTTAAAATGCAGTCCAAGTCCGCCAATTACACTGAAATAATTGTACATCCACGTAGCTTGTCTGAGTGTTGGAAACAAATGCAATGTCTGACTTATTTATTATGAAAGATAACATTTAACATAGCTTCTCGCCTTTTCCAAAAAAGGTAACTAGAGCTTCATAATGGTCTGGTATCAAGTTTACTACTAAGTATAAGATATCGAAAATTTTTGAAAAGTTCATTAAAATAATTGAAACATCTTCATGAACTTTTACATTTATTATACGTATCTCCTATATAACGGCAAGGCTTCAAGATGTTTTCGAATTGACATTTAAGAATGAACAGATAACATTTCTAGAAGGATCGTGTGTATTGCACGTGTAAATATTGTATCAATACTGAGGTCGAGTTCCAGCGCTCCTAGATTGAAATCTTCAACTCGAGACAGCAATAGTTTAAACCCCACTGAACTTAAAGAAAGTAGTTTGTTTATAAACCATTACATGTTTACCAGCAGATAAAATATGCAAGATACACTTGAGACGACGATATGGATACAATAATCCATACAAATAAATAAAATTTAAATTTTTGTTCGTAATATCAATTTGCAATCGCTTGCTGTTTCGGAAATTCAGTGGACGTCGTTGGGCTGATATGATGATGATGATAATGATGAATATCAATTTAACAGCTTTTTGAAGTAGGCATTATGATAGTTTTAAGTTACTTGTAACTAAAACCTAAAACACACTTTGTAAAATTTTTATCTGACTGTTTGTTTGTTTGAGGTAAACTCCGTAACCACTGAACCTATTCGACAAGGCTTTTACTGACGGATAGTTAATATCACAAGGAGTAATTTAGGCTACCAATTTTTTTTTATATACTCTGAACTCACACGCGAATTAAGTCGCGGGTACAGCTGGTATTCAAATATAACTGAGGACTGGTTTTAAAAGCTTTAAAATGCTCATAAATAAAATACTTCTCAAATAACTAAACAGACTATTTTAGTAAATAGCCTACCTATAAATATATAATAATCGTTAACGGTGGAAATATAACGATCAATAACAATACTCCCCGTTTTTTGATGTGAGGGTTAAATAGTTCGGTGAAAGTTGTCAATAATTTTCATTAAAATGGGGCTTAGATCGTACAAAGGACTCTGTCCGAATGAAATTCAACGAATATTCTGAATTGACCCGTTCATATTAAATAGTCGCATGATAATATCAAAGTTTAATAGAACTTTGTTTTGTAGGTAGATATTTTATTGTCCCACACAACGGTGCGTCATTGGTATTGGAAGTAAAGGCAGTTGGAGTTAAGTTCGACATTGAAGGTGCTACAACCTTTTTGTTAAACTTGCCGATGCCTATAAAGTTTGACAATAAGACCGTGATTGGTTGAGCTTCTCAAAGCTCGAACTTGCTTCGTTATAATGAAAATATTCTTAATATAATTTAAGATGTCACGGTGTAGTGAAACTTCAGTTGAATAAATAAGTTACCGGAAATATTTAATAATCAGGAGTTGTATACAATTCCTAGGAAATGTCTGAAATGGTAGACCAATGTAAGAGAAGCGTTTAATTAATTTATCAAATATTATTTGAATCACATATTTCCAAGTCAAACAATTAGTATAATTATTCAAAACAGTCTTAATTTTCCAAAAAAAAAACAAACAAAATTACCTGACTTGTCAAAAAGCATTAACAGTATTAATGCATCATTATTAGCTTATCCGAATCCAACAATATTTTATCTAAATTATTTAATATCAAAAAGAGTTCCGCTCGTTGTATACCGTGTAAAATATGATACAAATGCCCTTGAAATTTGAAATAGATAAAACTTCCATTTAGAATCGGGTCCGACCTTTTTTATAGATAACAGGATGAGGATGGGTATCCAAGGTTTTTCGTACCTACCTACCCACCGTAATTTGCCAATCGAATGAGCTGACGGCTTCTGATAAAACTTGTCGACAGTTCGTACATTTTACATATTACAAGATGTGTACATCATGTATAAATTATAGATTTATTTTAAATAAACATACATATACTCGTTATACGACAGACTGGGTTTATGTTTGGGTTCATTCTGTATCACATATAAACTCTCGTTACAGTTAATGAAAACTCCCGTGCTTGTATTCAAAATGGTGTGCATTGTTAAACTTTTTTATTCATCTCAAATTCTGGAATTCCAAATGAGTTTCATTCTGTGTATTGATAGTAAAATTTTAGCACAACAAAACATAAAATGTAATGTATACCGCTTAAAAGCTAAGATATCAATCCACTTAGTGGCCCAAAACGCTTTAGCGAGATCTTTTACATCTTAAAAATACAATTCGTTGTAAAAAAGGTACGTAATGTAGAAAGAGGTTAGGAAATTGAAAATTGTGCCGCGGAATATAACCCCATTACTAAGGAAATGAGCTACGTGAGTATGTTTTAGAATTTTGCCTCCCTGCCGGTGCCGGCTCGCAGCGGTTCCGACTTAACTCCAAGTTACTTTACCTGACGCTCTCTGTTTTTAACCAATAAGGAAGATTGTCTGTAGAATATCTCAATGTGTGTTCGAGATCATAAATTGGTTTATCGATATTTTATACAACCAATAAACGTCATGATTGGCTTCATATTGGTGACTTAATGGTACTTCAATTTGAAACCAAGATAATATATAAGTAATATATTGTTTCTTTTAGTTTGAATAAACATGACGGATTTATTTGAGTTTATTTCTTCATTTTAATTACATATTTAAACTAATCCATTTTTAAATACGTTTTTATGTAGGGGTTTTTAAATCTCATCAATATTTTTATTTTATTTGTAGGGCAAGACCAATCTGATTTCTTTGCAGAGTTCTATAGATACAAATGGACGGGGATAAACTCAGGCTCAACATAATTATCTGCAAGTCAGACAAATGACTTTTTACATTTCAGTTTTACATAATCGCATTATTTTTAAATTTCATAAAGCAAACGCCTAAGTACAGCGTAGTATTGATATGATTAAAATATATCTGAAACAAGATTCGATTATTACCATCCATATTCGGAGTTAGGTACGTTACGTCTAATGCTATTATACTGTAAATTTCCCGTAAATATATTATTATAGGTATAAATAGATAGGCGTTTATATGCTAATGTGTACGGATTACGGTAATGAAGCTCCATGACTGTTTTGCTCGGATCATATGTTTTTTATATACTTATTTTTCATTATCTAGGATTTGTTTGTTTAGAGATGTGAGAACGAAAGCTAGCAAAACGTGCAGTTTTCAATATGCAGTTAAAACTCATTGATTAGAAGCCTGACCTTCAAAGTTACACTTTATGCTAACAAGTGTTTTCATTCATTTAACATGAATTATAAATTTTAATGATAAAGCTAATGATTAAATCGCATTGATGCATATAATTTATTGCCTAGAACTTAACTTATAGTAAATAATTATTTTGCATGTACTTGGAAAAGTTTGTGGCAAAAGTAAAAATGAAAAAGTGCATTATGAATACCAAGAATGCGAATGAAGTCATAGCTATTATGTAGAAAAACCAGAAACATAAATGTGTACAAACATTTTTGGCTTGAATCCTGTTTTATTTACCTACACATTAAGTTTCCTCATCTATAACGTTGAAAGAGAATTAAGACGGTAATCGATTTACCCGACTAAGAAAAACGATCCGCTCAGGTGGTTCCAGACGGTTAATCTTATCATATTGCAAAATATAATTAGAGCATTAATTAACAGTATTCTATTACGCCTTCATGTTGAGCAGACCTACAACTATTAGTTTGTCTACTTTAGTAATCATAGTTTTATTTTTATTTTTTTGCCCAGTAATAGCACGTTTAATATGATAATATAATTTATGTATATACAATGATATTGTATGTTAAATTTTTTTAACATACAATATATCATTGTGTATATAATATAATAATATTTTTACCACATTCACACAGATCTAGTCCCACATTAAGCAATTATATTTGCTTGTGTTATGGGTACTAAACAACTGATATACTACTTAAATACATATTTTTTTTTGTAAATACATACATATTATAGATAAATTACACCCAGACACAGAACAAACCTTTATGCTCATCACACAAAGATTTGTCCTGGGTGGGGATCGAACCCACGACCTCCGGCTTAGCAGTCAGGGTGACTAACCACTAGACCAACAGGCTAGTCAATATGTATACCTACTAACTAACGCTGAAGAATTTGTTTGTTTGATTCTATGAGTGCGCTAATCCCAGGAATTAATCGTCTGAATTGAAAAAATGTTTGCTCATTTATGAGGAAATTTTATAAGCTATATAACATCATGCTACTTATGCAACAATAGAGGAGCTGTTACACATAATAAGTAATAGTACTTATAGTTGTCACTTCAACGCATAAACAGCCCACTGCTGGGCACAGGTCCCCTCCAAACAATGTGGCGGGAATTTAGCCTAATATACCAAACCGGACAGACGGGTTGGTATAGTTTGTTTCGAATTTTCCTTTTCTTGCAGTGCTCTTGTCTACATAAGATTACTCCCTTAGTCGCCTTTTACGACACCCACAGGTCGAGATAGGGTAGTGACATTATGTATTCTTAATCCGTCACTAAACAGAAAACTTACTTATAGCTGTGGTCAAACAAAAATCAACGGAAACGAATTCCCGACAACAGCTAATAATAATAATATAATGTAAATTAACAAGTTTGTTTTATTTAATAATGTAAATTAAAAGTATTGAAAGCTTCACTGCCATAGCTCATTAGTATACTCCAATTGGTAAACACAAATATGTAATACGATAAGTAATTAATACATTTTAATCAACCTGTTTAATTATTTTCCAAATTGATGTCAATATGTATAAATCGTAACTGTTTAATTGAAACTCGACGTTTCATAAAATTACCTATTGTTCATAACGCGGCTCTGTAATATCGTAAGCGTTTCGATGGTGCGCCGCAACAGATCGCCCTAATGAGAAAAGTTGGATAGCCTTCGTGAGCCTCAGAAACAATGCCAACACCCAACAATTTCCTGACACTGGACAATCAATTCAAAAGCTTTTTACAGCGCCCACCCCTCTTTTCTCGCCCCCTTCGAGTTTCACCAACTTGCTTGTTTTCGACGTTTACGCTTAAAAAAATTCTGAACATAAATTATTGCGCTTTGATTGTTCCGCTAAAAGTAATAAGGAGGGATGAAGGTGACGTCGACCTTTTCGTGATTCGATTACGCAGTCAGATAGCTGTGCATTCAACATTACAGTATTAACTCTTTGTTTTGGCAGCTTTTATTATTGTGCTAGACTTTCTACTGTTCTTAGTCTATTAATAATAAGGGAATACAAATCCTGAAACCGCGCAGTAGCATATCATCATTTCAACCCATAAATTCCCACTTCTGGGCACGAGTGACCTCCAAAGAATGTGGAGGGAATTAGCCTAATATACCTCGCTTTCCATACAGGTTGGTATAGGGTTTGTTTCGAATTATCCTTTTCTTGCAGTGCTCTTGTCTGCGTAAGATACCCTTAGTTGCCTTTTACGGCATCCACCGGTTGAGATGAAGTTTTTTCTATCCGTTACTACACGGATAATTTATATACGCATGATAATGCAGTAGTATAAGCAGAGAAATAAATAATTAATTTACGAAAGAAGTTGGCACGCTGACATATACAAGTAAAATTGCAGCCTTTTTTTGTGTGCAGTCAAATGTTTTACAATTTACTGGCATGTCGGCTACAGACATGTATCTATGTGTATGCCTAACATTACTTTGTAGGTACGTGTATGTATAAACATTTTGAAATTACAAACTAACGGTAGTAAACGGCAGCTGTTTTGTACAGGCTTGTTATGATAATGTTTAATTCTGTTTAGTTGTAACATATATAATTATATAGAGCTGCTTATTGATATTTACAGGTTGTTTGTATCTTATTTTTACTTTTTAATAAAGAGCTGCATTCAAACTTGGTGGAGCTAGGTTTGCAATAGGTTGGTTTTTTATATCTATACTAAACTAATATTATAAAGAGGAAAGTATTGTGTTTTTGTATGTAACGAGTAAACTTAAAAACTACTGGACCGATTCCAAAAAATATTTTGGCGTTAGAAAGCTACATTATCACAGTCATAGTCATAATCTTTATTTCATACTAGCTGTGCCCGCGACTTCGTCCGCGTGGAACTTAACAAAAGGAACATTACTTTTTTTTATAATAATTTTAGAATATTTCTAAACAAAAAATAACCTAAGTTATTTTGGTATTATATCGTATACGCATTCATATGCATCTAGTAAAAAGCTTATTTTAATGATTACCAACAGATCCTCCAATTTTATTTATTTGTAGGTATAGATAGAACAAATACATGATACTTATGAACGAAAAAAGAATCACTGAGTAACATAGGCTATATAACATTACGCTATGGCCAATAGGAGCTGAGCAGTGGCCAAATAAAGAACGACGGAAGCGAAGCCCCACGCGCCTTCTAGTACTGCAGTAGTAGATACTAATCTATTACTGCAAATATGATGAATATAGCTCATCTTCATCTTATACTAAAAATCTATATCTTATGCAATAAAATTTAATAAAATAAACTCAAAAGTTCAAAACTGATACATATAATATATCATCATCATCAACAGTGTAATGTCTCAGTGCTGATAGATATATATTTTTTTAATATTCACCAATCATTATTTTAAAATATTTCTTTTGACCTTCCTTTTCTTCGCTCCCCGGGAAATATTATAGAGGGTTGTTTTCTTGTTTACAAAAGACCATACAGAGTGCTGTGTTTGCCTTTGTTCCCTTAATTACATTGTTACTTTCGTACCGCACCTGTCGCCGTCAAATGCTGGTGACAAATTTTCACATTATAAGCTCAGAAACTTATTAAAAAGACCAATTAAAAACTTGTACTAGTGCCTGTAGAATTCAGTCTAAATAGAATTTTACGTGTCAGACTTAATCTAAATGAAGTTATGAATAATAGGAGCTAAGAAACTTAATTAAGATACGAGGAAAGAATCACGCTTGCCGTCACACTTTAAATCTTGTTAAATGAGACTCGGCTTTAATGAGCACTCAAGATACACTTTAGCATTTTAAATTAATATAATTTGTGATACGTAATGGCATTCTCGCTACGTTGTCGTTGTATGGTGGCATCGTCTGTTTATCAGATTTTTTATTTATTTAGGTATTATTATTTTTGGGTTAAATGCAATAGAGGCTTCTTTGCTATGTCGACCAGTTACTAATCTATTGTAGCGCCCACACATACACATAGAATTACTTCTACTAGTATGTGGGTTTCCTCACGATGTTTTCCTTCACCGTCAGCAGATGGTAAGTCATGTGAATAGTACATATAAATTACACAAAGTGCAATTTATATTGGTACGGTCGGAATCGAACACGATCCGCATGACTTGCATCCAGGTCACTTATCCGTTTGGCCACCATCGCCTGTCCTTTAGATGCTTGTTGATGATTATTTCGCAGATAAAACTACTTCGCGTATTATAGTTTTAATTAACTATCGATTGTTATTTAATAAAACAACATCACATGCTTAATTAACTATCCTTTACCAGCATAAAAATATTTAAAACTCAATTTGTTCGACGAGATTACTAACGGCAGGCAATATGCTTGTTTATTCACTTCAGCAGTTTAAAAATCGTTAATAAAATAAACTATCATCATGTTGATGAAGTCTACGTCGCGTCGCAATTAAATTGAATATTTGTGTTAAAATATTATTCCATAACTGCTGGAAACTAATTAAGGACTGTTATCTGAATCAAAATACGATTTTATAGCACGCCGCCTGATTAATATTACTCGTCATATTCAAATATGGTGAAAAATAAATTTGTATGCAAATCAATGTGGTTTTGCGGCAGAATAATGTTCAATTATTTAGTATCACGATAGCAGTGTACAAGTTGTAAATACGCATTTATGCTTTCGTAAGCATTTCCTAAAACTGACTGCACAATTTTTTTTTTATCAATACTTCCTCTTCTACTTCGTAACAATATGCACATAGTAACAAACCTTTCATAAACTGTTCAGCATAAATTGAAACTGTATTCCTTCGATCCGTAGAAGAGTAAAGATGCCACATATAGATTTGAGTTGTCAGTTTTTGCCTCAGAGGCCGTCCCTTGTCAAAGCAATCCTGTCCTGTCCGAGTTGTACATTTTTTCTGACTCACTGGATTACCTTCAAATACATAAACATTATTTGTTATACACATGTTAACCTTTTGTGATTAGGTAGTTGTTTACTTATGGTTTACTAGCTTTTTATTTGTTTCTTTGTGGAGTATTTATGTTTTAGAAATAAAAGTGTAATTTTCTGAACATGTGGCCAACAGATTACTGCAACTTTAGGTTATTTTGAGTTTCATAGTTATTTTACATATCTTACCCTCTTAAATGTCAATGACTTGTGAAATATACCTAATATATTACTAATCTGTTTGTTAAATGTTATAAACAATATAGAGAAAACTATATTGCGACACTAAATTGCGGTGTTGCCACTCTGTTTGTAAATCGG
The DNA here is from genome assembly GCA_905147015.1 of Laspeyria flexula. Lineage (NCBI taxonomy): Eukaryota > Metazoa > Arthropoda > Insecta > Lepidoptera > Erebidae > Laspeyria > Laspeyria flexula. Next base: position 8,596,704 of record LR989956.1, on the reverse strand, counting down.
TTTAAAGAATTTATTTTCTTATAAAAACTTTACAGTTTGCTTAAAATAAGATTTCGATAAGTACAATTTCATTCAATATTATTTATCTCTAGTTACTTGATCGAAATTATTTAAAATATTATTATCTAAAATTATATAAAATTATAAATATCATTAAATTAACAGACACCTTTAAAAAGATAAAGGTAGGTAAGTAGGTACATTATATTGTTATTTATTATATATATGTAATAATAATAATATTTTATCTATCTATAATTATACTTTTGTGTTAATGATCTATAGTGTGCAAATATATGTTTTTAATTTGGTTTTGAATACATTTATATTATCACATTCTTTAATGTTATTAGGCAGCTTGTTGTACAGCTGTGCTCCCTCAAATAATATGGCCTTTTTACCGTAGTTAGTGCGTGGTGTGGTTAGTTCGATTTTGTTTTTATTTCTAAGGTTGTGTGTAGTTTCCTTTTTGTTTAGTTGAATGTTTGTTTGGATCATGTTACTGCTAATTTTTCTGACTAATATGCACGTACAGTATGTGTAAAGTTGTGTGAGATTCATTAACTTAGTTTTTTCATAAAGTAATTTTGTCGGCGTTAGGTAATGGTAGTGGTGTAACACTTTAATAATTTTGTTTTGAGTAGTTTGAAAATATGCTCTGAATGCAGAAAAATCTAAGAGGGCGTGCCACCAGTGTTTATAGATTTTTATTTATGTGGTTGTCCTCTTATGTGTATATGTAGTACCTATAGATAGGAGATTTTTGCATCATATATGTAAATACTTTTTTGTTCAGACACAATTAAACATACGTTAATAGTCCATGTTCATTCGCATTAATTGCTCGTTTCCATCTACAATGACTACGTGAAAATGAATTTCGACCCTTATGAAAAACTCATTAAAAATTTGCGACCTTTTTTAACCACCTGCATTCAAAATACGCTAGACTTAAGTTAATATTTATTAAAAATTAATGTAAGGAGACATTGATCACTGCGAGACCTAGGCAAAATTTGTAGGTATTTGGGAGATCGCTGTATTAAATACTAGTTGTTGGCAACTTTACTCCTAATCTGAGATCTTTGTTTGGCCAATACTCAGCTCCTATTAGTTGTAGCGTGATGTTATATAGGCTTCCTCGATAAATAGGCTGTACAATTCTAAAAGATTTTTTAAAATCGAACCAGTAGTTCCTAATATAGATACTTTTGTTTACTATTTTGTTTTATTTTGTTATTACACTTACTTATTACCCTAAAAATGTTGGTTAACTTCTACTAGCCGCGGGAGAGCCCTGGTGACCTGTGCCACGGGTTTTTATTAACCTATTATAGGCACCAGTCTCTCACAAAGTTAGTCTACAGTTTAAACAAAAATTTGTATCCTAGAAATAAGTAACTTTTGTGAAGAGATAATAAATTGATTATTATTGTTATTATTATTATAATATTAGCGCATTCAACCAATCAAAAAAACTTTTCAATTTTATAATAATAGTATAGATTAGTATACATGACCACACAGCCATTCAATCCAGACGATATTACGTTTCTTACAATGTTGTTGCACTCACAAAATTACTTATGAAGGTAACTTATTTACAGAGGTTTCCAATGTTTTTACTTGATATAATATGGGAGGATGACATTTTCGTTTATCTTCTGAGTAACCACTTTTGAAACAAAGTGTAATACACAATAGGAAGATATTATCATATAATATTAGGTATAGGGTTTAATTTTATCCACTTGTTTTAACAAAACATCATCCAAATTACATTTTTCAAAGAGAATTACATTTGCATAGATAGGAAATTTCACGTTAATTAATTGTCGACGTTGCTTTGAGAAATGAGGGTTACGTCTGACCACTTCATTCTCGTTTGACAAGATTAATGGAATAATGCCACGCGACCACTAATATAGCAAAACAATTATTGAATCTACACGTTCTGAATATTTTGCTTGTGTACTGCATGACAATGCAACTTGGCATTATTTTGTGAAAGATGGATGATGGGTGACATCTCGAATCTTAGTTATAAAAATAGAAAATATGTAACACATTTAGGCATACCTAACGTGTATCCTGAAAACATCGAGTAGATAAAATAAATAAAAGAAATGAGTTTTTTCAATTTTTATTATTCATTTGCATCAATTTATTATTATTTCGGAAAATTTGAAAATATTAAGATAAAATTGCGGAGTATCTTGAGATAAAAAAATCCATGATTGAATACTTAGATACTAATATTATTATTTCCAATGATATGACGCTTTCTAAATAAATATTGGATACGATGATTAGTAAAACCATTTTACATAACAGAAAACGCGAACACTTATCAAAAACAAAACTAAATAGGTAAAGTTGATTGTTTAACCAAAAGAATCCGAGTTCTTAAAATAATGTAGGCAGTAACATCAAGTACTGTAAACGTAGTGAAAAGCCTTTGTTTTGTTAATTACTGAGCTCGGGGCCAGTCCGCACCTGCTTTCACCGCAGCAGAATAAACCGTGGGACTAAATTTCCTCTGTTTAAATTAAAAGATACTCCTGACCAATAGTTACTTCCGACCGCACCGAATGGAATTTCAAATTAACTCTCTTTCGGATATTTTAAGGGAAACTTTTAACCCAGGCGTTTATTATCATTTAGGTCACATTTACGGAATTACCGATGAGTTTGGTAATGTCAGCTTTATCATTTTTAATGGTACACAAATAAAAAACACAAAATTAGTATTGATTAAATACAGAAACCGCTTGGTTAAGATAGTATTAATTTATTTAGTAGTAATTTTGTTCCTTATTGCTGAAATAAAAAAATAAGACTAAATTTAAAATTTTTAAAATACTCCTGCATATAATTATACAGACAGCAACAAACGACACTTTGTGACAACCGGTAGCTGTTCCGTGTACATCGACTCTAAATAATGATGTTAATAATTCCATTATAGGACCGGCAATAAATCCTTTTGGAAGACTTTCTTGCGCTGTAGATAGTAGTTAAAAAGAGTAATGGAACAGCTGAAGACGCACTCTGAAACAATCATTGAAGTTACCGTAAATTATACGTGCTGTTCAAGATTTTGTTGGTAACGTATTGAAGTAATTTATAAATATACATAAATCTAATATCTAATTTTAAATAAAATTGTTTTATAAATAAATGAATATATTTTTTTAATTAGATATTAGTAGTAATTTTTGAATAAAAGCGCATAGCATAGCAGATAAGATGGACATCACGCCAATACCATGTTCTTTGACTGAAATCTGAAATTGGAAAAAATAGAGAAAACCAATGATACATTTTATGGTGCTTGGTCAGGCAAAATAGCTCTTAGAGATTTATTATATTTTTAGGGTTGTTTATAATTCTAGGTAATTGTTAAAAATGTAGCAAAGATAGAATTTGAAATTTGATTTTCGAACGTACGTTTCCGATGTGAAAGATACAACTTATCTCTGAGACTGTACTGCGTAATTTATGTTTACTGCAGTGTTTAATCTAGATCGCTTCTGGACCCCACCACAATCTACTTCGGTAAGTGAAGCACACCCACTAGTATAACAGGCGGTCAGAGTTTCATATGCCTTATAATCATGGCTCAAGCTGAAGCGGTAATTACTAACGGTAAAGCTAGGAAGAGTTTTTAAGATACCAGCCTTTGTATACGTTCTATTTTAATTAAGAGTAAATGGAAATAGTATAACACTGGATCATTAAATTTACATAATATTTATTAAGGATACAGAACTATACTCGGGCCATAATCAATTAAACAGAAACCATATAGAAAACAATAAAAACATTTTGACTCACTGTTAATGTTTGTTTTTGAAAAACCAATTAAATTAATAGAAACTAGTTATGTATTATTTTGACATATTTATAATAAGAAGCTACAGCTTAATGTCACTGATATCTGCATAAGAAAATATTAAAATCCAATTTGACAGTGATATGTTAACAAACTTGATTTCAGCCCGAGTATAGTGTGTAGTGTAATCAATGATATTGAGTGTAATGCATTTACTTTTTCTAAAACTATCTTTGTCGTATCTAATCGTATTCTAATATTATAAAGCTGAAGAGTAAATTGAAATTGCTTGGCTCATCAGATGTTTTTACTGCATGGTAACTTCACGGTAGGACCCCGGAGCGGAGTACGCACTCAGTAACACTTGATGCAAGCGAAACTGCTGGACAAAGTTAACCTTCTAATATAATCGAAATATGAGTAATGACTAATTATATCATATAGACGTTCCCGGCGAATAAAATGATTTTGATGAATACGATCCAATAAACTACAGATTGTTATCATTCATTATCCCTGTCTCTTTATATTAGGAAATTAATTTGTTGAGGAATTTCTAAACAAGTGTATTGTGAGCCTCCCTAATGAAATTCCGAAATTGTACATGAATCGAGATTGACGGATAGTCTTCATAATCTGATAGGCGGAATATTCAGACGGATATTTAGGTTTAGATCTATTATTCGAATGTTGTCGTTGGAGTAATTTGATCTTCAATAATTTTACCGTGGCGTGATATAACGAAGTATATTTAATTTTCTTGCCAAGTATTCATGGTTTTGATAACAATTCAATTAAATAAATACCTATCATCAAACCATTTTTGTGTTTTTTTTTTAAACACGTTTCTGGTTGCCTAAGTATAATTTCCTAGTGAAATATTGGGCATCTCGTCTGATTTCTGGATATTATTATGTAACCTATGGTATCATTTTATTGTACAAGCAATCATACAAAAGAAATACACGCACAATAGTCATCGCCTGAGGGCAGTGCCCACTAACTGTAAGAGAAACAAGAGAGAAACAAAACGTAGGTACTTTAAAAGTAGTCAAGTGCGTATAATAACAATCGTGGTGCTATGTAATCACATTAACACTTGAGGTGAGCCGGTGTGACGCGTGCGCTATCACTGCCAGGGCCCTGGGGCAAGGCTCGAGAGCGACGCCTTGGAGGATCCTTCAGGTCCCCCACTGACACGCGACCCTTAATCAAACTACGCAGTTAGTAGCCTTGCCTCTTCAGTCTTAAAAGCCGTTGTCTGAGTCCCCATTATATCATGACTGACGGAAAAATGTTATGAGAGACAGAGATGACGCATGTCGTAACTTTTTTATATCTAAGTTTTAATTTTGTGGTAAAGTACATAAGATTATGATTCTGTTTATGTTAATATAATTTAATTATGTATAATTGTATATAGACTGACGCAGTGATTTCTTATTTAAAATTTATTTAACCGTTCATTAGATTTGCCACTATTAATGAGCGAAGAAAATTGGTAGTTGTATATTATTGATATTGTCTTAAAAGTAAGTCAAACAGACACAAATTTTTATCACATACTTATACTTGAACTACAATTGCAAACATAGGTATGTGAATTGTATTTCTAAGTCTCAAAAAATGGACTTAATTAGTAACGGTACAATTTCTTATTTTCTTTACTTATTTTATATGAATAAAATTTACGCATAATTAATTATAATCGATATGACCGAAAATGACAGGGTAGTTCAAACTGCTCGAGAAACTTAAGTATTACGGTAAATATTGGTGAATACCACAAATATGTAGGTACAATTCTGGGCAAGTTGCGGCGCGATCCCGGGCACTACCGCAATCTCCCCAACCCGACTCGACCGGCCCCCACACAATTATAATAGAGCATAGAGAGAATTAGCTTCAAAGTTCATTTTAATAAAAGTAAAGACAATTGTAGCACACAGAATCATCCGGACTAAGCAATGTTTATTATTATTTTATATTAAAGTAGCTATTTAGTTCGATTGGCTGGAGCTAATCTCAAAGATTGCATTTTCTTTTAGAACAATATAATGTTATCTGATTATCATGATAGTGCGTTTCAAATGAGATTGTTCGGTGTACATATTAACACATATACGTACATTTTAAATATGTTTTTTTATTTTATAATAGTGGGACAAAAAAGCAAGCGGGTCTGATGGTATTTTAAGTGATCTCCTCTACCCATGGACATCGGCAACACCGTGGGTCACAGCTGTGTTATCGGCCTGAATGCTCGTTTCTTGAAAATAGGCTCACCTGTCGATGTAATTCTGTAGGTGACTGATTATCTGATCATCGAGATCCGTGAATTCGTTCTCAAGATTAAACAAACCGTTTGATGGAATTTCTTCATAATTGTTTCGTTGTATTCGGGGCGGAGACTAGTTAAAACAATCAAATGTCACGAAAATCAGTCCAGCCAGTCTTGAGTTTTGTACTTATAAAAAGTGTAACTAATCCGTCTTTTTAAATTACTATTTCAATGCAGGGCATAAACTTTCAAGCCAATTTCTGAACTTGATACACACGTCATTTATGCTCCCAAGGCTCTCTATATAAATAACGGTAGCATATTCTAAATCTATGCACAGAGCCATTATGTGCAAGTTCAACCTTACCGTTGAGCTTCTAGCTCCAGAAATGCTGTTCATTTAAATTAAACGTCCTGGAGACCAAACCAGACAGTCGTTAAAATCTGGTTAGACCAACCCTAAGATGGATGGTGCACTGAATAAAGACAACGAGACGGTATAACAAATTCTAAAGGATAAAGAGCATCCCAGTGTATTAAAATTTAAATTGCAATAAAAAATAATTGTTTTTACGTTTAGTAAGAGTGAATACAATAGTCGGGTTATTCACCAACTGGACACACGTGTGTCGAGTTGGCAATACTCGAAATTAGTATCACTTATTATGTCGTCATCTGGACACGCCAAGATTTTTAAGTGTGTCCACATAGCCCCTCGGCGTGAGTTGGTGAATAACCCCGATAATCTAAAATGTTGGTTTAATAAAAATAGATCTAAAATCAGAATCAAGATAATACCTATTTAAACAGGATAGGTACCTACATATATCTTGAATGATCACATAGATGTCATGAGTTTGTGTGAGTCATGAATTGCTTAGCCTAGAGTTTGAAAATGTGCCCGATAATGGGTCACTTCCAAACATAGCTGGCGAAATATAGATTCATGTGACTCTGTGGCGCAATTTGGTAAAGAAGGTGTGACGTGATATGAAATCTCACAAAAACGTTTGTTTTAAAATATCTGGTTATATAAGTAACGGTACGTTCAAAAACTTCTACATTCATTTTGTCATTATGTTTCTATTTTTGTTATCATTCCATCGAAATAGTACCTAATTATATTATCGAACTAAGTAATTTCTATTGACAATTATTTTCCGCTTAGGAAAATAGAGTGTGATCGTGAATAGTTATAATTTTTTGTTTGTTCCTACAGTAATAAATACATTTAGTATTATAATTTATTGACGTGTAATATCTCTAAACGTGAAATAAAGTATTCCAGAAAGAAATACAATTGAAATTAAAAAAAAACACAGTGAAGTTAAAATAATTTTCCGTTCAAAATAAATGGTAACTATTCAATTCGGCTAGCGGAAATATAATATTTTCAACAGCCAAATTTTATTACCGGTGTACTAGTTTTAAATTGGATTAGTTTAATATAACTCTGTTGAATTCTATTTGTTAAAGAATTTTTTGTAACTTTGTGTCAAGCTTTATTGAAACCTGTTTTTATCCTTAATCAGGATCGATGCATTTTGACTTACCTATTTAATTTTAATAACCGGTGCTCCTTGTTTTAGTTTTACATATAAAGTTAGAAATGAGAGACTGCCGTTGCCATTTCTTGGCATTATATTGTTAAAAGCTCAAAACAAACTCACTCCCTTTTTAGCTTGTTTAATAAGTCCAAGGCAAAAAATCAAAAACATTTCTCTAGAAACACATGACTTTGAATATGTTTCGACTTTCGACATATTTTTCTTTGCTTTAGAACAAAAGAAAGTTCTGGAAGACGAAAATTCTCAACGTTATTTAAGATAAGTTCATTTTGCAGAATGAACGTGTAAATTTTGCGTTTAAATGTAAACAAGAAATAGTTTAATAGTACCCTTTTATAGTATAATGAAAACATTTTCTGATGACTGGCCTGTTGGTCTAGTTGTTAGTGACCCTGACTGCTAAGCCGGAGGTCGTGGGTTCGATCCCCACGCAGGACAAATCTTTGTGTGATGAGCATAAAGGTTTGTTCTGTGTCTGGGTGTAATTTATCTATAATATGTATGTATTTACAAAAAAAAAATATTTAAGTAGTATATTAGTTGTTTAGTACCCATAACACAAGCAAATATAATTGCTTACTTTGGGACTAGATGGCGCTGTGTGAATGTGGTAGAATATTATTATTATTATATATATATTATTATATTATTTTCATATAAGGGTACAAATTTTATTAATCAAAACATAAACAGTCGCATTTCGAAACATACAAGTCCCAATTATGACGATATTATCAGGAACATTCAAATGAAGTCATTTATGTTTCATCAACATAAATAAAGTGAAAAATAGGCCAGCATTGAATGCGTAACTCTGGTCGAGCGATACAAGCCCCATAGAATTAACCACATTATATGACCAGTCTGAACTACGACCCGTTTATAGGCTTTAATCCTCGAATTGGTGAGCTATCGGCTTTTTAATGGTCATTGGCCTTTTTCCGATCGACCTTTCAAACTAACAAATATTTATAATTTATATTGAGCTTGTATCTGCCTATAGTTTTGTTCACAATAACTTGTGGTATTGCTTATGTCACTAGATACAATACTTTATTTTTTAATTCATCATTCATTATCATAATTTCAACCCATAAACGTCTTGCCGCTGGGCACGGGTCTCCTCCTAACATTGTGGAGGGAATTTAGTCTACTATAATCCGTCACTAGACGAATATCATTATAAGTATTTTGTAGCCTTTCCTAGTATTGGTAGATATAATTAAAACATTTTACGTGTACGTGTGAATCGTACATAAAAGTGTTTTCATTGTATTTGTTCACAAAACATTTTTCGTTAAAAAAACTTGATAATTACGAAATGTGGATATACAGATAAAACAAAAAGAAATATATATAATATTTTTGTTAAAGCTTTACAAATAAATTAATTAAAGATCACGCAAAAATGGAAAAGCATATTTTATTAGGGTTTTATAAACACGTCATGAATAAACATTCAGGCTATTTTGGCATAAAAATTTCGTTGTCAATCGTCTGATACGTCGCGATGATTCCCTCACCCTAATGGACATACACTCAATTAGGTTTTACTGTCGCACCGCCCGCGCCGCGCCGTTCAATTTAACGCCTAACACAAACCGCACTGAAGCAGGTACCTATTTATTTTTATTGACAACAACAAAAAAGAACAAACTTTTATATTGCACAACATTTTGTGTTATAAACCTTTCGTATTTAATATTCTATTTCGGGCTGCTTGGACAACTGACTTTTATTTTAGGTCTAGCCGGTTTTGTTGCAGAAACCTTTTATTTAACCTTTCAGATGACTGTTTTAAATTCCAGGTTTATATGGCAAGTAGTACCAGAAATTGAGGTTCATATTTATATATAGAAAGCAACACGAATATACATATTTGTTTGGGCGTGTAGTGGATGTACCATAATCTATGCTTACCCTTTAGGTCAGGATTTATAAACTAACATCTTTTATGTATATCATTTAAATAACGCTTTGATAATAAAAATTAATGATGAAAGTTGAAAGTTATTGATAAGATATTTGGTTTATTGTGTGTACAGAAAATTCGATGACAGCCTGAATCCTGTACTCTACTACTCTCCCCTACCTCTCCAGAAAATGTATTTTTTTACAACTCTGATAGTTCCTTCTAGAGTAAATACATAAATATAGATCGCGCCTCTTTTCCAACAGAGGGGTCAATCTTTTCATGCATTTTCGCCGGTTTAGGGTAAGCCCGATCTGTCCCTTCTTCACTAGAGTAGATATTTGTTATTAACGTGTATATTAATCCCCGAATGAATCGACGTCGACATTGAGATTGTTCTTATGAACAATATAAAAAAATATAAATTGTATTTCATAAAGTACACAACTACAGTAATAAAATTCGTTCAGAAATAATTGTTTGTATGTCACATCCACTGCCATAATATTTATCTTCGTAGACAGATAAAATGTCAGCAAATACATTGTTGTTCACGTCACGTAAACATTAGGGCCAATTCTTTTTTATTTACCTGCCACGTCATATAACATTAACGTTAATAAAAATAAGTGCGCACTTAAAATTTAGGTTGAGTCCATAAAGTGTTCAATAGGTGTTACGAAAAATGTTAAGGGCTAATGCGAGAGAATTAGCTGATTTTATTATCGTATAATTAAATCTTTTTGTTCTCCACACAAACTTTTCACATAAATTTTAGTGCCATCACTTTAAAAAGTCGTTTAGTAGAATGACGGTAGCACGAGAATTTTTCAATTGGTAGCATACTCAAAATATACGCTTTTGTATTATATTCATAAACCTTCTGGTTGGGTTTATTCAAAAGTCAATTCGTAGGTGTATTGCGGGCCTTACACTCATTTCTAATGTACCTATTTGATCGGTGAACTTTGCTAATAAACGTTAGAACAATCATTTGAACTGAGCTCGGCGGTCGGTATTACACGAGAGTGAATAGTTTCAGAGTTCCCACTCGGCGCTACAAGTAAGTATTTGACTAGATATTTGATTTGCCGCACGTTGGTACCGTTAGAAAATTATCATTTATTCACCGGGCAACACAAATTTCTTTACTTTGAAATTAATGTTCATTGAACGATAGAGTTATAGTGTATTTTTTTCGAAAAGATAAACTAGCTGTCAGCATTAGTAACATTGATTGATGTCCAGCCCAGCAGTGGCTGGGCTCTGGCCTCCTTTTCTCTATCTAGAGAGCTAAGAGGGTTTAGGTCATAATCCACACTTAGTGTCTTCTAGTTTATGGTTTTCTCAGAATATTTGTAAACAAATCACTGTCAACTTGTAGGTATATTTTTAAGATTAAATATATTTTCTTAAGCTGATATGAGTAACATTAAGCAGTAACTTGTAAAAATTCTAAAAATAGTCCAAAAAGTGTTTTTATTGTTATAATTGATTTTACAAAAACAGAAATTAAAAGATAATCAATATTTTTAAAGAAAACTCCCGAACAAATCTACAAGCCCAGTGTCGCGGGGAACTTTACAAACATAAGTACACCCAGACTCGAAACAAATATTTGTCTCGTCTGGGAATCGAGCCCACGTCACTCGGTGTGGCGATATTTATGACGAAGCTCCTTAACCGCTACGCCACGGTGACAATTAATGTTTATTCTTCATCCATTTCGGCTCTAGTACCTATAATTGTATTCATGTACTGTGTGAGAGAACAAATAAAAGTATTTTGTATTGTATTGTATTGATTTGTGTTGAACTTTTAGTACTTATTTAATTAAATGTGCACAATCATTTGATGGGCAATTCGATTAAAATAAATGGCTATTCCAAACTGCTAGTACTAAGTACTAATTGTCACATGACATGAATTCATAACATGGCTTTTAGATTGCAATAAAGTTGAGGAACATAAACGTTAACGACTGCGTCATTTAACTTCGATTAAAAAGAAAAGTAATAAAAAAAGGCCCATTGCGAGTTGCTGAATTTGTACGAATTTTATGCCAAAACATTTTAGTTGATGGTTGACAAACACAACACTACAGGTATAAATTTTATTTATTATTCCAAGCTACACTTGATATTATCGCTTAATGTGAGGTGTATTTTAATCCATTATTAAGTCTCAATGGCAAGACAAGGTCGACTTAGATTTTAGATAACACGTTGGTAATTTCAGTTTCTATTATTTAATGTCACCAACCGTACATTTTCATTGTCTGATTTATAATTTAGTTACTATTTATGATTATATATATATATAGAAATAACAACGGGTGCTTTCTGTGATACCTGCTTGGAATTATACTTTCTTTCATATTTTCTATTCTAATAAAAATGTATTTACAAAATAAAATCCTTTAATTTTTCATTACATCATCAGAATCATCATCTCATCAGCAACCCATTAATGTCCCACTGCTGGACTCGGGTGTCCTCTCCTCTATCTAGAGAGCTGAGAGGGCTTAGGTCAACAGACATAAAATCAATTAATTATATATTAGACGACTGTATGATTTATTGGAGACCTGATATTATATTATCATAATTCAAAAAACTTTATAGATTCCATAAAGAGTACCTATGTAAGAGGACTTACTCTTGATGTTATAATTTTTGCGGAGCTTACTATGAAACAAATTTTGAAACCAAATACATGTTTGAAGTCAGTTCGTTTCTCTGAAAAATCTTTATTACCTCTTACATTTTCATGCATCTAATTTTATCATGCCTCTCCATAGCACCAATCCTTTGCAGTTAATTTACTTTTTTTTTGTACTCCCTCAAAGAAATCTACGCGCCACTGCGTTCTGTGACTTATATCACAAGATTTTATCTAGGTCTGAATTCTTAGTTACAAAATGGAATAAAAACAAATAAACACGCCAATTAAAAACAGGACACTTCGCTTCTATTTCATCATCTTACATTAAAGCCAAAGTAGCAATTTCCTACCTTCGAATAGTGTAAACATTACTTCATCTATCAACCCAAAAATATCCCACTGCTGGGCACGGGTCTCCTCCAAAGAATGTGGACGGAATTTATAGGGTTTGTTTCGAATTTTCCTTTTCTTGTCTGCATAAGGTTACTCCCTTAGTCGCCTCTTACGACACCCACGGGTTGAATGGGGTAGTGACTTTATGAATTCTTAAATGAAATGAAATGAAATCTCGTTTATTCACCTAGGTTACAAAGTAACACTTAAGAAAGTCACAAGATAAGAATGTAACAGGTTATCGCAAAAGTATTGTCAGCAAATTTGCCTACGACCAGTTCGCTGACAGGGTGGAGCTCTGAGAAGAACTGGCAAGAAACTCACGCCACTCTTTTAAAAAAAATGGATAGTTAGAATCTTTTGTAATTTACAATTTGGGTAGCGTGTAAAGTGATGCGGCAGAGCACCACACCGTTACGGTACGCCTTAACCCATCACTACACGGATATTATTTAATATAAATAATAATAAATAAATGTTTTATTTCGTTTTCAACGATTGGTATAGTTGTTACAGTTGAAGTTTCCATTTAAGCCAAATTATGCTTGTGAGAGGAAACTCCGCTCTTCCGAGTTATTTTACAATGTTTGAAATTACAGACATGAGCAAACATTTAATTCTGATCTTAATTAACATGCGAAAATAAAGAAAGTTACATGCATTGGTTACATTGTGTTTTAATTTTCAATAGGGCAAAGTTACATATTTATAATAAATTTATTAGGATAACTGTGCGCAAGTAGATTTTTATAGGCTTGATTATGTGGAGTGTGTAATATTGTAAGTGTGTGAAAGAGTGGGTGTGTATGTAAGTTTATATTATATCGTCTCATCTCATAATGTCCTTTTCTCGAAATGTCCTTTCTCATGACGTCCTTTTCTCAAGATGTCCTTTCTCATAATGTCCTTTCTCAAAATGTCCTTTTCCCAAAATGGACATTTTGGGAAAAGGACATTTTGAGAAAGTCCCTTTCTCAAAAAGCTGAATATTAATAACATTTCGTTTTTTTTTTCTGAATTCCCATTCTGGCCTAAAATTATAGTTAAATGTATGTACATGTTTAAGTATAAAGACTGTAATCCTGTAGTGCACATATTTTGAGAAAGGGACATTTTGAGAAAAGGACATTTCGCGAGAAGGACTTTTTGAAAAAAGGACAATTCGATAAAAGGACTTTTTGAGAAAAGGACATTTCGAGAAAAGGACATTTTGGGAAAAGGACATTTTGAGAAAGGACATTATGAGAAAAGGACATCATGAGAAAGGACATTTCGAGAAAAGGACATTATGATATTGTTATGTATAAAGATTTGATTTTTTTTGTTCTATTATCCATTCCTTGTTATTCTACTTTATGTAAGTTGACGTACCAACCAAACCAGAAAATTATGTTTCAGGAGGGTAAGTGTATGTTGATTTAGTTCGAGACTGTGATTGAGATTGAGATTATTAATATAAACTAAAGAATAAACATTATTTAGCCCAATAGGAACCTACAAGTGTAATCAGATTTAGTTTATATTGATTGTATTATTCGAGTGTACTGGCATTACGCCAACCGCCTCAGGATCCTGACAACCATTCAAAAGGCCTGTCAGGCTTCTGGTGCAGCCATTACCGACTCGACCGATCAAACTTGCGATAGCATCGTACTCGTAAGTAAATAACTTTGAACTGTTGAAAGCTTTCTATAATAGACGTCGTTATCTTGATACATCGATAATTAATTGGTGTAAAATTGTATAACTGCCTCGGTGGCGCAGCAGGAAGTGTATACGACTGCTGTGCAAGAGGTCCCGGGTTCGATTACCGGGTCGGGTAAAAATTGTATTGGATTTTTCTTTCAGGAAATTCTAGTATTTCGATTTTCCCGGAGTTTGGTAAACAAATGTTCCTAGTTGATGACAATAGGCTCGCCCCCTCGTGTGATACACCTCTGCCTACCTCTTCGGGGAAAAAGGCGTGATGCTTTGTTATGTTAAGGTTGTATATTATTTAATATGGCAGTTGTCTTCACTTTTAAAAAAATAAAACTACAAAATGTATTGTTTTAAAAAACAGCTTTTAAGCTCTTTTTAATGTTCCATAGCCAAAATGGCAAAAACAGAACCCTTAAATATAGTTTCGTTATGTCCGTCCGTCCGTTTGTCATAGGCATTTTTCTCGAAACTACTCGATGTATATCGATTAAATTTGGAGAATAGGTGTGTGTGATGGTGGAGCAAAAATTTTCGAGTGGCACATACTTCAACAGATTTTTTTTTATTTTATGAATATTTTCGGACATAAACACTCCGAAAGTAACATAAAATGAGTCCTCCCCCCCTCTATTTTTTTCAATTACACAATACACCCAGACAAAGCTGGGGCGGGTTGCAAATTATTATAAATGTAAAAAACCTATAATGTTAAAATTACGATAAATGCTTATTGTATTCCAACACCGTTACAAAACGGCGGCCTAAAGATAGTATCGTAATCATTTGTAAGAGTAATTACACCACTAAGGATTATCTTAAGTAGAAAATTGGATATTACAAGCCATTGGCTGAGATCCGGACACATTTAATGACAGTTTCACATCTATTTCATCTTTGAAGTTGAACCGCAGAATAAGTTACGTGTTTGCCATAACGAGACTTAATGTGTGTATGAGGGGCATATGATGACCACTAACTTTGTGCTAAATCGCCTAACCATGTAAGTAATAATGATCATCAATTCTTCCTACTATGTATATTATAAACTGATTGTGCCCGCAATTTCGTTCACGTGGACAACTATTCCTACAATCGTTTGTTTTTTATTTTTTCCAGGAATCCTGTTCTTTTTTCTAAAATAAAAGTAGCCTAAGTTACTCCTTGTGACATTAGCTATCTGTCCGTGACAGTCCTTTGGTTCTGCTGTTATGGAATTTACCTCAAACAAATAGATAACATTTTTAAAAGTGTGGTTTTGTTATAAGTAACGTAACTATATTCTTTTATAACCGATCCGGGAACACAAATATCCAAGAGGAAATGTTGCTTGTGGTCCCAATGAACATCTACAACCAAAATGTTTACTTAATTTGTTTTTCAAGCTACAGCAATCTTTACTTGAAGCGATGATGGCCCAATGGATAAATTTAATGACCGACATGCACATCATGCGGTCCAAGTTCGATTCCCACCAGCAATACCAATTTGGATTTCACTTTGTGGACTTTATATGTATTAGTTAAGTTACTTCCTATTTGCTGACGTGAAGGAAAACATCACGAGAACACCCACATACACTAGAAGAAATTCCAAGTGTATATCTGGGCGCTGTCATCATCAGTAACTGGTTGACATAGCGAAAATATGCTCATGGCAACATCTAACCCAAAAAATACTACCTTAAATTTGTATTGTTATTTTAAAGTTCATGTTTCATGCATGTGTGTGTTATGTAAGTATAGATTCAACACACTAGTCAAAACTGTAGCCTCAAAAAAGGTTTCGAGAAATTGGGACTGAATTAGTCTCTCGGTTTGCCGACTCCCGTGACGTACTGCCCAACGCAGAGATATGTCTACAGATAGTGTCCGGACTGTACAAATTTTGAGGATCGCCGCAGGCCGAATATATGTCCTTGCTTTACTATAATTGCCAAGTAATATATCGAAAGGATTAGCTGCATGGATTCTGCTATACGTAGTTTAAGCTATCGTTTAGACAATACCTATTAATGATATTTGGGCTTCTACGTGCCGTAGCATGGAGTATCCATTTCTACGGTTATGACCGTGTGTCACTGGGATCGCTATTTCAATGTTGGTTTAGTTTTACAAATAAAATATATGTAAAAAAAATATATACTTTGACTTTCTTGCCAAATCATTTTGATTCCGATTCTAAATACTAAATTATAATTTATAATACTTGTAACAAGTTGTGCGCCCTTTCTTACTGGGCATTTTTATTGCCCATCTAATAATAATAGTATTTATTTATTTCTCTTCACGAAATACCTGAGAATAATTACTGATTAACTTTTAACTATTAAAATACAGATTAAGCGTAGTCTACATTATGTGAGAATCTGGTGTTTGAGTAAGTCATACAAATACCTGTATTGCTGATCACCAGGTCCTCACTCCAAGGCAAACAAGAGTATTTATAAGTAAGCCATAAAACTAATATTAAGTAGAGATAAGTAATAAGGTCCTTGTATAAAAATATGCATACGCTATTTATGAGTTTTATTAAAAAAGAAACAAATTTCTAGCTTATTGAATGAATCACTAAAAATAAATAAGTAAATTCGCATGTGAAGTGTTCATAAGAATTCTTTGCCTAAAAACGAATTGTCTATTCGCAGTCTGTTGCCCAGCTGAATAATTCCTAAGTCATGAATACATCGTCGATGAAGACATGGGTGGAGCTAGCTAGCTTGATCTATTCTTAGTTAGAAATCCACACGAGCATCGACGCCAATTCGTCTACGTTGGACTATTCAGTTTTACTATTTCATTGTATAAGTAGATTGTTGTGTAGTGATAAATTATTTGCTTTCTTGTTCTGTAATTTCTCCCGACACTTCGGAGTTTGTAAATATAACATAGAATAGCTTAACGCGTTTTTACCGAATAGGGGTAGACAGAGGTGCATTACACCTACATTTGGTACCAACCATATTTGGTCCCAAATATCATTTTAGGAGAGGAAATCCGTATCCACTGTTCAGCAGTGTGACATTAATGGGTTATAATAATGAGGAGCAAGATTATTATTTTTAACTGAGCATAATTGCACTCGCCGAGCTAATACTGAAAAAATAAACGTATTACATTTTTGTCAAATCGGGAATGGATCCCAGAACTTCTTCCATAGCAGTTATATATACCTATTTCCGCTGCTTTATCGATTCAGACAAGCCTTGTGGTTTCCGTTATCAACAATTATATCATTCTATTAACTGAAAATGTATCTGTTTAGTAAGGAACGTATGCGTTAACATACTTACTGACTTAATCACTTTACTCTAAACCATTAAGTTCCACCCTAATTTCGAGTACGTAATTTTGTTTGGTGTTAAACGCCCGAATTGCGAAGTACCTACAAGTACTTGAACGATACGTTTGTTGGCAGGTAACATTTAGTGGCTAATATTTTGTAGTGCGTAATAAATTATTGGCATGTTCAGAGCCTTAAATTAAACTAAGCCGATATTGACGCACAGAAGGAGCATAATATAACATTGTCGACTCTGTATTTATTAGCAAATCCATGTATACCAAACCTAATTTTTATGCTTAAAGAAACGTTATGAAATATGTATTTATATTAAATTAATCGGTGTATCATATATATATGTATACTTTCCAATAAATAGTCGTTAATCTAACCTGGAATTACTAATAAAAAATAATAATTTAATAAAAATTTTAATGTTTTAAAATGACGTCGTGGTAATTTATGCCACTTTTAAATTTCCAGGAAACTAGATCTAAACTGACTAAATCGAAGATCGAGATTCCGTTGAGATAGATAGATACATCTATCCGTAGAGAGTTATCCCCATAAATCTCTTGTATAAAAAACATTCAGGAATTAATTTAAATTCATGCTGTTTCTGATGGCAGTAAGTCCCTTGAGGTAGGCTCAAAGATTTACACGTGTATCTGTAACTATATTTCAGTTCCTTGAAATAGAAGGCTAAATAACCTACGACTATGATACTGCCTTGGGATTAACATCGCACACATTCAGTTTTGTGACGCTTTTAGTTCAAAGCATGCGATCCAGGCTCCTATCTCTATATACAGTAGGTACAATAAAGTGTTGCCTACAATTTACTGCAGAGGCCATTGTGAAGCTTCGTCGTCGCGTCATGCGTGTTTCCGACGACTGAATAACGGATAGGTACAATAAGAATTGATGTATGTGTGTGTGACTGCAATATGTAGACACTATTTTGTATCAGTGCAAGCAATGAATTAAACGCGTAGTATGCTTTGTTATGCAGACAAGAGCATTGCAAGAAAAGGAAAATTCGAAATAAACCCTTTACCAATCCGCCTGGCCAGCGTAGCTTGATTCCCTCCACATTCTTTGGAGGAGGCTTGTGCCCAGGAGTGGGACATTTATGGGGTTGAAATGATGATGAAGATGCATTGTTATTGTTTTATGCTGGATAAATATAACTCAACCGTGTTATATGAGTGTTTCACGCTAGCCCTATAAGTTTTTGATACCTAAGGTTCAATCTATCTATATATATAAAAATCAATGCCACTTTTCGTTGTAATTTTATAACTCAAGAACGGGCTCACCTATCCAAACCAAATGTTTAGGCTTTGTTCGGACTATTTAGTAGATGGTTTATGTGAAGTTCACAAAATCGGTCAAGCGGTTCTTCATTTATCACATTTTTTGTAACATATGAATTCAATAAATGGATGGCCGTACGAAGTTCGCCGGGTCAGCTAGTAAAAATATATAAATTTATTGACGAGTAAATGACGAAGTAGTTAAATCATTTACGAAAAAAATATAGTGACTTTCTCTATTCCTTACATTAATATTTTTCTTATTTAGATTTTTCGATTATCCAAAACATAATGATTTCAATATAAATGCGAAAATAATGTTTGTTAAAGTTTAACGACTCATTATGATGAGTCGTAAATGATTATATATTAAATGATTTACTTCGTCATTCACTCGTCAATAAAGTTATATATATTTATTGAACCTATATGATAGGTATCAAGAACTTATAGGGCTAGCATGAAACACTCATATAACACAGTTGAATTATATTTATCCAGCATAAAACAATAACAATCCATATTCATCATCATTAATAAATCAGTAATTCTATAACTAAAAGTTAATCCGATAGTTAGAATTACTGAGGTTCCCTTTTTATGTCATAGTAACTATATAATAATAAGCAAAACTACAGCCACAAATATGGATAACGTATGTCATCGTAATTTGAAACTTTACCGTAAGTATATTCGGTTCCAATCTCATCCTAGAGGCGTTGAATGTGCAGGCCAAGGAATATCGATACAAAAGATACATTCAGATGATAATCGGTATCGACAGCTAACGTCTTCTACGTTAGCAGTCGGGTTCTATTATTATGAGAAGCTGTTGAGTATGGGAGGGTTTTCATATGTAAAGCGCTCGCCATCGGAAGGCTAAGCCGCGAAACTAGGGGTAATAATATTATGGGATATTCTAATTCGAAAATTCTAGAATGTTGTTTTATTTGGAAATATTTGAAAGTTTATTGGTTTGGTACTCAATTACAGGCAAAATTTACATTAAATGTAATTAAAGTAAATTATACGCAGCAATATTTTTTGATTCAATATAAATAGAACGTACTCGTAATTACTTAATTACTTATCATCGTCATATCAGCCGTAGGATATTATCTTACTTATTCGTAATTACTTAATAAGTAAATACAATATATATTATATTATATAGTAACTAGTAGTTACTGAGTTAGTGTAGTTACTGAAAATAAATGAATATTGTTTAAACGTAAATAAATTGTCATTTGAAATAAATAATTAAACTCTCAATGGATACATAAATCTGTTGCAGTCTTTTGAATCATTACCGTCAATTGCAGACAGCAATTGAATATTGTTCACAAATAAACTCAATTAATTCAATAAAACGATACTCTCAACAAGTGATTTTATACAAAATTTCAGCTTTCAGCTTTATGGTGGAAAGCGAATACATGTTTATTTCGATTATTTTAAGTGATATTTTGTTTCAACTCGTAAAAGGGCGTCATGAAATTTAACATCAGAGATTCGTCACGGCAAACTCCCCAAATCTATGCACGTTTATGTTGGGTTTAAGTACACTTGTGCTTCACGAATATACTCTTTTTATCGTTAAACTTTCGCCTTTTGTTTAGAGAGTACTTGTCCTAGTTTCTCATATGGCTTTCAACAGTTAACCGTATGACGGTGAATCTTTACATAACACATGTTGAAAACGGGTGTTTAAGAAAATGTTGCAGTCATTTTTATTAAACAAAGCCGTCAATGTTCGTTGTGAAAACATTAAATTATTTTTTTGCTCAAATTAAAATGTTCGACCTGTGACTGACATCAATCCTACAGTAGTCAGTGTGCAGACAGTGCTTGCGGCCAAAGGACAAAGTAACCTATTGTCAACACAGTCATTTTATGTTAAGATAGTTAACACAATAATTATTATGCCTCTGATTTTACATATCTCAAGTTTACCATCAGCCATCGAATAGGTCGTTAGCTATACTTTCAGCAAAAAGACCACAATCTTTGACACACGTTAAATTAAATTTCTTTTGAGTCATTTTATGAAATCGAGCTGTAATTAGTTTATAAAGTTATTATTACATAAACATATTCCTAGTAAACAGAAAGGCGTAAGTATGATATAATGCCTGCTCAGCTTATGTCGGTATCGTTCCCGTATCCTATTCAAGTTTCTTGCAGCTTACAACTCAATTTCCTTTGGCAAATCCTGGATCAAGAAAGGTATACGCTCTTCAGCTATTTTATGAATACATAAGGGGCGTCAAAACACACGAAATGCTCAGTCAATCACACGTGCTGTAAATATATTGAAAGTGTAAATGAATTTGATTAGTTAGCAGCATGATCTCGATACTTTTCCCACTTGCTTCTATACGCTTGAAAAAATAAAAGGTAAAATTATTTTACGAAAGTCTTAGTTTGTTTGAGTGGCCCCTTTCTCATTTAGAAACTTTCTCGAATGTGATCGACAGTTAGTTTTAGTGAATGTGTACACTTACTATATTTAGTTCCTGATATTTTCTACGTTTTTAAACCTACAGTATTATCCACTCATAAAGATTTTAAGATTGTCAGGCAAGTTATTATGTTACTCCAATTTATTCAAGAGATGAGACACTAAGATAGAATAAGTCGTATGTTTTCAAGAAACAGCGGTTATCGCGCGCACATTGAGGGTAATGTTATTACTTGTACTCCTTTTAATCTAATATTCATAAGAGCGACATGTTATTTTGACGTGTGATTATGTCACTCGTTACCAAAATGGCGGTGGTCGTCATTAAGTCGGAGTGCCCTCGTTTAAGTCCGTGGCGCGTAAACAGCAACGGAAGGAAGGCAGGCTAAAAGCTCCGGGGTAGTGGTGCAGCTTGCAAATTAGCCACGCTTGCTGGATAAAACACGTGAGGACGGGCTAAGAGATTACTTTCTACGAAACACCAACGTATTTGCATAGGTACGTTAAAGGGCTCGAGCTTTTGACTTTTTTTCAACGTTCGGAAAATTTGCGAGCTTGTCCCACTTACCTACATGACATTTTATTCATAATCTCAGCTTTACATTTTATGTTTTTGTATCCACCTCAAAGGAGGTAACTACTATGTGATGGAAATCCCAGGCCGTTGTTAGCTCACAGAAATTTATTTAAATTTCCATCATTTTATTTTATGTTTCATCATCATCATCATCATCATTTCAATCCATAAACGTCCTTCTGTTGGACAAGGGTCTCCTCCAAAGAATGTGCAAGGAATTTGGCCTACTATACCACGCTAGCCAGATGGTTTGGCATAGGGTTTGTTTCGAATTTTCCTTTTCTCGCAGTGCTTATGTCTGCATATAGTTACTCTCTTAGTCGCCTTTTACGACACCCACAGGGTAAAGTGGGGTAGTGTCATTATGTATTGTATTCTTAATCCGTCTACACGGATATTTTAACTTTATTACAATTTAAATTCAATCGTACTCTTAAATTTTTTTTAAATCTTAATTAAGTTAATTTAATAAACATAAAACTGCTTCAAAGTAAGTGGGTACCGTCTAACTTACGCTAGGACTAAAACTTCTTCGTTGCAATGCATTAATAGCCTACAAAGTCCCGTTTTCCATAAGTGCTTTAGAAAGCCTAAGTAGGCTGGACAAGTGCACACTGCACTAAAGCACTTTCTATCTACCGTTAGAATTTGAATCATAAATCTTTTTTATGCTAATATTTTGTCTTAGCAGCGATAAATCTATACTAATTTAATTTTTATTATAAAGTTTTTATTTATTTATTTTCCACGCTTACATCTATCATTACAGGTACCAGTACCCAATACAATAGTGTAACAACATGTGTAATATTTATTAATTATCTTAAACTATGTATAACCTGTGGTATATAAAGTTGCCTTTGTGAACTCACTCAGTGCACAACCAAACAAGTCTATGTGAGCAGCCACCAGGTTGAGAGTGCGCAGTGCACGTGGTAGTGGCGCTAAGTTCAGTAGGTTTGTGCGCCCGCGCGGGACCGCCAGCAGCGGCGGCGCCCGACGTCGCCATACCTGTCCGGGACATTTAGTTAAAGAGTTTGTTTGTTTGAACGCTAGGATCTCAGAAAGTAGTTGTCCGATTTGAAAAATTATTTTAGTGTTGGATAGCCTATTTATCGAGGAAGGAAGACTATATAACATCACGCTAAGGCTTATAGGAGCTGAGCAGTGGGCAAATAAAGAACGACGGGAGCGAAGCCCCGCACGACTTCTAGTAAGTTATAAAATAACAAAGAAAAAATGTTTCAAAGTAAACTGAAGCGCTAAAATATGATACCAAACTAATGATGTTAAAATATTATCATTAACAAAACTCCCGAACTTGTTAAGGTAATGGAATGAAAAATCAGTTAAATAGTATTAAGACGTTAATTAATAAACAAAATAGACTTTCACCTTCCCTCAACGTCCAGGATAAACGAGAGTAATAAAAAATGGAATATCCCATTAATTAAATATATGATTACTTTTCCCCACTTTCCTTAATATTCTGGGTATAACTTGAGTTGAAGTTTTCCTTAGCCTCGCAGAGATAAGATGTTACTTTCTTGATGTTTTCTTACACTTGCACTTTTTTATCTTTTTAAGAGTTCGTTACGTAGAATTACAGTGAATTTATAGATTCTTAATTTTGGTTTTGGTATACTAAACACAACTCATAAGAGTGGTTCTGACGACTTTATTTCTCCAAATATTTATTAATTTCTATTACTAATATTCTAAACATACGATACATAGATATTTATATAATCCATAGTTCATTACAGAAACTTATAAAAACATTCTTGCATTCTTTCTTGAGGTAGGTAAGTATATCCTACTGTTTCATTTGATGGGTAGATGGTCGTAATGAAAGTAATAACTAACATTTATATTAAAATTTCTTATAAATAATATAAGATTAATGTATAATATAAGGTCTAAGGTCTCCTATAGGTAGTGCATTTATGAACGCAGTAACAAATTATCCTGCTTACAACTCTGAACGCTTAAACTGAAGAGAATATGTCTTTGAATCAAAAACCTATCCAATTTAAAATATAGTTTCCAAACTAAAACTTTAAAAATAGCCCATCAAGTTGTATGTAGTAATAAATGACGATATTCCCTCAGCGTATGGCTGTCGTAATGTTAAACAAGTCGTTGGGGTCCAATGTGGCCGAGATTTACCGCGGTCAAACTTAGACGTCTCTCCCCAAGGATGATCACGCAAAACCACCAACCTGTAGACACGTACACATACCGACAGAACAATACACATTTGTAGTAAGTTCGTGTGACAAATGGCTTTATGTGGTCTTAAATTTTTTGACTACAAAAGTTTGACTACAGCTGTCGACGAATTGGTACTCAATATAGTTGAGTCTATATAATCATATAGTTATTTCCAGCCAGGTGAGAACATGCTACGTCACATTCTGGTACTGGAATTGTATATACATATACCTATACTAATCTATATTATTTATTTATTTTATAAAGCTGCAGAGTTTGTTTGGTTGAACGCTAAGATCTCAGGAAATCCTGGTCCAATTTTAAACATTGTTTTAGTGTTGAATAGCCTATTTATCGAGAAAGGTTATAAGCTATATATCATCACGCTACGACGAATAGGAGCTGAGTAGTCGCCAAACAAATATTAATGAAGACGAAGCTTTATATAAAAATCAAATGGATAGCAATTGTGCAGTATTAGGTTTGCAAGATATTTCGTATTCGAAATATCACAAGTATTTATTTTACTTTAACCATTCTGAGGGCCTTCCCGAAATCTTGATAATAAACTTACCTTTTAACAGTAATATATCTACTTAGTTATAAAATTTAAGTAAAAATCAAGTAGCATACTTGTAATCTCAGCATTATATTTGGTCCATTTCAATCATCATCATGACCAATCCTGTAATGTCCCACCGTTGGACTCGGTTTGTGGGACCCCATTATGTCAAAATTATACCATTATAATTCCACATTCCCACTTTTACACTAAATTTTTGACCAAACATATTGCTATTAAAATAGAGGTCCAATCAAACCATTGAAAGGCATTTTAAGTTAGTAAGCCGCTACTTTCTTGCATAACAACTTTCATAAGAGTTACTGCTAAATGAAATTGAATCGGAGTTGAATTTTACTTCTAAACCGAACAATGGAACACCCTTTCTAAGAAAAGAGTTGAAATATGATCGACTCATAAATTTACTTGTCATCGACGTAGACGAGAACCTATGGAGGACGGCAGATTATATTGTAGTTTAAAATAAGCTTAAACGTAGCTGTATTATCGCATTAAGACATTATAAGAACATGGAGTCGCATGTTTAATGAAACCTTGGAAGTCATCCAAGTCTATTAGCAGACTGGAACAAGCACATATGGCCAAATACGAGTCAAAATATTAAGTAATTCTAAAACGAGCTTATTTTATATCGAGAGTATCTATTTTTAACTAAGTAATAACAAGGAAATATAATTTAAAAAAATTAATAACCCGACTGCGAATCATCGACAGAGAGCAACGCTCTAAAAAGACCGTAAAATTATGTAATATTATTATACCTGATCAAATTTAAATACCTAACATATGTATATATTTGTAATCTCCATTTGATTCTCTTTATTTTGATACCCAACACGAAAGGTTTCGTCAAAAAAAAAATTGTAAGAAGTTTAAAAGTCTAAGTCTTTTTATTCTTAAAACCTATCTAAGGACACTTAGGTTTTTTAGACGAATCTAACGATACCCTAATTGTCAAAATCCATCCAGCCGTTTGGAAGATTCGTGAGAATAAAGAAATTTACAAACATACAAGATACGTGCGAAAAACAATACCCGTCCTGACAGTCGGGTAAAAAGATTGTGAATGTAAATGATCTAAAACGGAACTATAAATGTTTGGAGGAAACCCGTGCCCAGCAGTGGGATATTTAAGGGTTGTAATGATGAAAACGGAGCTACTGAAAATTCTCTGCACCATCTTGACATATAAGCAAATAAGAGCCTGTTGTTGTTATTTTATTACATAAACGTCTATGATTCGATAAAATCGCAGAATTATATTAAACCATTAAAACTTTTACTTTGTTAGATAGTAAACACTATGGTTTTGGTTTTTGGTTTGGTTTGGCGGGCTGTTATCCGCAACTCCACGTCAAGGCGCGGTTTTTGCGTGAGGGTGGATAGCTCACTCGATCCACCCTAGCTCGCCGAAGAACGCCAACAGTCTATTGATATTGCTGGTGATCTGTCGGAGTGTACCTGTGTTGTTGAAGTACTTAGCCCTGTATGTGTCAGTTTCAGGGCAGTGTAGGAGCACTTGAGCTGCTGTTTCCTCCTCACTCATGCAGGCTCCGCAGAGAGGGCTGTCTGTGATGCCTAGAACGAAAAGGTGTTTTTTTTTCTTAAACACTATGGTATACCTTTCTTAAATTTATATTTCTCTAAATTTCTTCCTTTCGTCATAGTACGCTTTACATTTTCTTTTTTCTCTGCTCTCTTGTATTTGTTACTACATTAAGTTAAGCCCGCCTATGAATAATACTATATTATTTTTTTGTATTCGTAGTAGTATTGTAGTCGTATTCTTTTCTTTATTTGGCAGTGGCCAAGAGGAGATAGGAGCCAAGCAGTGGCTTGGCTCCTATTGGCCGTAGCGTGATGTTATATAGCCTATAACCTTCGTCGATAAATAGGCTATCTAACTATCACAATATTTTCACACATAAGCCATTATATATATTATACACCTAAGTTTGGTACTTAATCACAAAAGGCTTAAAGGATCTGAATATATGCTACTCATTCAATCATGTGCAACAGTATAATATACTCGTAGATATCGAGTGTTCTACGTACGATTCATCATTACCAATTGCAGTAGCCAATCATTCGGACAGAGAGTTCGAAATATTGCGTTGTTCATCTCTAATTTGTTGCAATTGAGACGATATTTGTAGGCATTATTTGCATATAGGACTGCTAAAAATATTACTAAAAGATTTTCAGTTCTAGAAAAAAGAATTTTATGGGTAACAAAGATTACAGACATTATTATAATAAAACTTTCTAGGCGACTTGATCCTCAAACTCATACGTTATTAATAATGCCTAAGTAAATTAAGTTCAATTCTCCACCACTAATCAACATCATCTCTTCAACAACATCTACAATTAAATTAAGTAAATTTCTAAACACAATAAATTTGCGTTGTTTGAAAAATTTCAAAGGAAATTAAATGGTCATACCCTCTTAAAGTGAGTGGCTCACAAGAGCGCAACTGCAATTCTCTCGAATAAAGCTGTGAGTACATATGCGTTTATTTCAGCAACACTAATAGTTTTTGTTGTGCGGCTAATAGCGGACATGCTTTATTTCTTTCTTTTAACATACTTAAATTGATGTGAAACATTAAAGAAGCGGGTAACTAAAGTACGCTGGAAATACGAAGTAAAACATATTTGTGAGTTTCTGTTTTACTGGGGGCTTTTTAAGTATTATAAACTAGCTCCCGCTCAAACTGAATTGCCGGCTTGGAGAATTACCTCCACCTTACAGAAGACTGCAATCTTAATAACATTGTGTTATGTTCTTGCTGGTGAGAATGAGGTTCTAATGAGTCGGTAATATAATAATATAATAATAATATAATATTCTACCACATTCACACAGCGCCATCTAGTCTCAAAGTAAGCAATTATATTACACCCAGATAGATAAATTACACCCAGACACAGAACAAACCTTTATGCTCATCACACAAAGATTTGTCCTGGGTGGGGATCGAACCCACGACCTCCGGCTTAGCAGTCAGGGTCACTAACCACTAGACCAACAGGCCAGTCAAATATAAATATATATGGATGCTGCCAGTGTTGCTTATAGGTCCGTTATAGGTCTGCTATAGGTCCATCATTATCATTATATCAGCCCACAGTCCACAGGGCTCACCTAATTTCCGCCAAAGCGAGCAATCACTAAAGGTGGTAGTATTTATTTTTTGTGTATTAATACATAATTATAATTAGGTATATGCAAAACAGTTACCACCTAATTATTAATACTTAGTCCATATTTTGTAATAAGGGAAGAGTGAGAGAGGAAGAATTAGGTGTGGCCTATGTTCAACAGTGGACGTCATTGGGCTGATATGATGATAAGAGACAAAGAGTTTGTTTATTTTTTTGGTTGAACGCTACGATGTCCAGTAGGTCCTGATTTGAAAAATTATTTTAATCGTGAATAGCCCATTTATCGAGAAAAGTTATAGGCTATATAGCATCACGCTATGGCAAGTAGGAGTTCTTTATTTGCCTACTGCTCTAGCAGTAGGCAAATAAAGAACGACGGGAGCGAAGCCAAGCGCGAAAAGTAAATAATAAAAACATATTTACCTATTATACCCATTACTCATTAATGTCGATATCCAGCTATCTCTTCGAATTGCTGGGCGAGGTAATTTCCTCAAAAGAAGAGCATATGAAGCCTACTGTTACGACACTAGGTAGAAGATTACAAAGCTCAATCTATAAAATAATATAAATAATTCCAAAAATATATTGAAAATGACAACTTACTTACTTAACTTAGTGCAATACAAATGCAAAGCATAATTCACATCGCAGTACAAATACGAACAAATGCATCCTAAAGCAAACAACTGAAACAGTCAACCTATCTCAAAACTTCAATATCCTGTTGCGCTTCGTATTGTAAAGCAAAGTAAATCAAAGCGCAATCGCGTATTTCCCTCCAAGTCTGTATTCAGCCTTAAATAACGTTCGTTGTTTTGGCTGTCATCCAAGTGCTTGTTAAGGAAACTAGGGAATTTCGCGGAGCCACCGTTGTTTCTTGTTATGTACATAAAGACGCGACAGACCCACGGTACAGCCTCTAAATGTATGCAATGGAATAATTTCCGTTCAATTATTTCGTTATCCACTGCAATGGGAGGCTTTATTAGTTCTGCGGATTCGTTTAAATGGATTAAATGAAGCGTTTTGTTGCTCACTTCTTCTAATTGTACGAATATTGTATCATACTTTTCTAGATGAATACTTTTAGGGATAGTATGGATTCTTTTAAATTATTTCGCAAAAACTTTTGTAAAATTATAAGTGCCCTAATGTTTGCATGTCTCTTAATTGAAACAAAATGTTTATTAGTAGTATAATACATTTATAAAGAAAAAATATATCAAGGAATTTGTTTGTCATTGGCAAATGCATAATTATAGCAAATATTGTATGTAGAAAATATGAAACTAGAGCTCTATAATTATAATTTTGAACTATAATTAGCGATTAATTAATTACATCAGCTACATAAATTATTGCAGTACTAATTACTATGATATGTATTATAATTAATATTCTATTGGATACAATATATGAATTAAAAATCATACATGTTCATTATACAATGTAAATGCCGTTAATGGAATTAAAACGACAGGTTAATTAAAATCATGGCTTTAACGAATCGCATACAATAAGTAGGATTATCAAAAAACAAAACATTGACTGTGTTAAAATCACGTGGATTTTAGTCATCAAAACGACATTTCAATTAATTCCGTCGTTATTGTTACGTGATATGTCAACCATTAATTTATAATTTATATTGCACTAGCTAGATTATGTTTTGTCACAGTAAATATTGGAATAGAAATATGAACATGTAAAAGTATACAATAAGGTATATCCCAAAACGATATCAGTACCTAAAAACTTAACTCTGTTCTGTGCCTAAAACAATGCTTTAAATAAATCTTATAAATAAGTCTTGCCTTCATTAAATAAGATAAACCTCTACGCGTTCTTGAGAAAAATATTCTTGACAGACGGACAGACAGACAGACAGACAAACAGATCGACAGACAGACGGACAACGGAGTGACCCAATAAGGGTTCCGTTTTTTTCCTTTTGAGGTACGGAACCCTAAAAATAACATGTTACTAAAATACGTATTTATGCTAGATTTTATAAAACGGTTTTAGAAAAGTCTAACTTTTAAACGGTTTTAGCCGCTTAGAAGCTATGTTAATTATTCATTGCATAAAAAGCCAGACAAAAAATATTTTTCATGGACAAAATGTTAGTAAAAGTAAGCTGAATTTGTAATAAAGTTAAAATTTAAAATGGAATAAGAATATTTTTACTGCTCATAGCAGGTATTTTAGTCCGACATCACAGGTATTTTAATGTGCTTGTATGTATCTATGACATACCCGATGTTCTTAGTAGCGGTTGGTGTAAACCAGCGGCCACCTGAAGGTGACAGATAAGCAGTGAAGCAAAACTTTAAAGATAAAAATGTTTAAACATTAGAAAACATTCGAATCTTGAAAAAACATAGGCTACTTTTTACCGGTATACCACGCAGGCAGAGCCGCCGGCAAAAGCTAGTACTAACTAGATAGTTTTCTACACTATTCAAATTATCATTTCAACTCACAAATGCCCTACCGCTGGGCACGGGTATCCTCCAAAGAATGTGGAGGGAATTTAGCCTATTATACCACACTGGCCAGTCGAGTTGGTATAGGGTTTGTTTCGAAGTATCCTTTTCTTGCAGTGCTCTTGTCTGCATAAAATTACTCCCTCAGTCGCCTCTTACGACACCCACGCCCACGGGATAAGATGGGGTAGTGACATTATAATTATATAATATATAATATTCTACCACATTCACACAGCGCCACCTAGCCCCAAATTAAGCAATTATATTTGCTTGTGTTATGGGTACTAAACAACTGATATACTACTTTAATATTTTTTTTTGTAAATACATACATATTATAGATAAATTACACCCAGACACAGAACAAACCTTTATGCTCATCACACAAAGATTTGTCCTGGGTAGGGATCGAACCCACGACCTCCGGCTTAGCAGTCAGGGTCACTAACCACTAGACCAACGGGCCAGTCAAATAATTCTTAATCAGTTACTACGGATAACTATTCAAATACTTAGTGATAAATTAGCTGCGGTCTTTTGTTGGATAGAAATAGTTCCTCGGTGAGTCTGTTCAATTAGAGAGGAAGCGAGGAATCGTACGGTACCCCACCTCCCTAAATAATTGTACCAAATAAAGCTGTGAATTACTCTCGCCTTAAGCATTTATTGGAAAAACGATTCTATGTAATGTTCAGTTAATCTGTGTGCGTCGCCAATTGGCGTACAACTTAATTTAGTACGTACATGCCGCTAAGAGCTTTAACTGCGTTGACACTTATTTGTGGGTACAGTTTATTTGATTTTCTTTAAGCCACTTTCTATAAGCACTATACCTATTTGGCGTTGATGCCGTCTTCAACAAAAAAATATATATAATAGAGAGAGAGATAGAGAGAATAAAACATTTCAAAATTACTAGGTATATTTATTTAGTATTTATGGCGATAATTAATATTTATGACAATACATTATAATATATTATTAGACCCATTTTTTATGAATGGTTTAATTTGGTTGTATGTGTACGGGTTCAGACAACTTAAAACTGGTCACACTTAATTGAAATCTACAAACATTTGGTTTAAAACATTAAAACATATTGATTAAAAGCAAGTGACAAATATTTTTGTTTGATGTCTCGTATTGCGAGGAATAAAACAATTTATTAAAGAAACCATACGTTTCGTGAAATCTGCGCAATCAAAACTTTCCCAAAACTATTTTATTTTAAAATGAGTACCTAAGCCTCATTATTATTCGTAATTAACTATTTATTTTTAAAAGAGTTTCAAAACTTCAAGGTTTAGGTAGAAAATTATGTAAGAAGAAAAAAGCAATTAAATTAGAAAAAGAAAATAAATAGAATCTTTTCTGCGTTCAGCATTCTTTGACTTCCAAATGTCATTCGAATCAGCTTTTTTATAGCTTGTTCTTTTATTTAAATGAGACAATATATAGCAGGAACGAATCCTTATTTGATTGAATCTTTCTTTACAAGCCAGATACGACCCACTCATTCGCGATTCACTCGAAGAATTTGAATTTTATTCCAATCATGGTATACCATTTCATTGAAATCGACACGGTTTAGGCAAAACGTGGAGATGTAAGCAAACGTAAAGCCAACACAATCATGTATTCAATTTGTGCCGGGATTACTCTTACTGTCGCGTTTTGAATTTTATTCAATATGTACATACATTGTTTTTGTAAAGGGTCGTGGTCTCAGCCGCGGGCAGTCGCGCTGTCATGTAGCACAGAGTATGACGCCCCGAAGTGATGTCTGTGGGATCTATGTTCAATTCCACTATGTGTATGTATTGGTAATGATAACAAAATTTAGTAAAACAGATTGTATCCATTTTTACATGCAGGTACCTAGGTACTTCCTTGTAAAAATTAATAGCTTCAGCTAAAACGTAAACACAAATATATCTTTTCTGTTTGTGTGAGGATTTAACCCGAAACCCTAAGACCCTTTTCCATTACACTATATACATACATGTAATATAATATTCTTCCATGTTCCATTTAATTATATTTCGTTTTCATTAAATAATTTGTAATTTTAAAAACATTTTTTTTAAAGTTAAATGTTAAATTGGAATACCGGACATAATGGGTGCTAAATGGTGATTAATGTTATGGGCCATGATTCTGAATAATGAAAATTACTTGCGTTGTTTCATTGTTTAAAGTTTTATGATTCTAGGTCCATAGAAAAGGTAATAAAAGTAAAAATAAGGTTTTTGATATATATAAGTTCTTAGCTCTAACACAGTTTTCAAATTATAAAATATTTCCACAGATATTTCCAGTGCATTCAAAACTTCACAATAAAACCAACTTGTGTGTTGAGAGCGAAATATTCAATTTGATTGAAACGTGTGGGGTAACAAAGGTGCCACGGGAGGTTAGCATACTGATGTAACCTTGCACTATTTTGTGTTTTAGTTTTCTTATCTATACTAATAATAGCTGAAGAGTTTGTTTGGTTGATAGTTCCGTTTTCAGGATAGTTCCTGAGATTACCGAGTTCAACAAACTAAACAAACAAAATTTTTTTTTTATTAAAAAAAAATTATGTGTTGGATAGCCCATTCATTGAGATAGGTAATAGGCTATTTAACATCACGCTACGGCTAATAGGAACTGAGCAGCGACCAAACTAAAAACGACGGGAGTGAACCCCGCGTGACTTCTAGTATACTATAAAATAATAAATCACTGCATCTATAAATATATAACTGTGACACAATAAAATATTTTTGTTCATTTTTAAAAATAGAACATACAACAGACTGTCGATTTGTCATGTTGAACTATTTTTTGCGATGATATGATTCCATATAATATACTAAACTGGCTTGCATCTATAGAATAAAATAGTTAATGAAATGGTCTTAAACACTTCCATTCAATTTACGCCGTGAATATAAAACCATACGTCCTTCTCTACGTAAAATCATTTTGACAAATTTTATTCGTCGCGTAGTTTTGGCAAGTGCAGAGGATATTTGTTACCGCGGCCCGCCCTCTCCGCATCGTTCCCGGTGCTTTTGTCGTCATATAGCAGTAAATCTTAGTAGCTTCTCTTAAATTTAGTTGCTTTCTTCATCAAATATTCCCTCGGCTAAAGAATATTTTCTCAGAAATGGCTTTCCAAGGCAATTTTGTAGAAACTGGATTCATAAATCGAATTGATGAACATAATAATATACAAATATAGAAACACGTAAATTACAAATACAACATCAAACATAGTTATACAATTTGCAACTGTACTGTACCTTTCTAATACAATCTACGAAAATTAGATAATTTTGTTTTATTTTAGTACACAGCTTTTCAGCAAACTTGTGAAAACTTTATAACGAAAATATCAAGTCAATTGCAAGCCAAACTTATGTTTTATGTATCTGAATACAAAATTTTGTTTTGATGTTAGTTAATCCATCACAGTACGATTGATTTATAAAGAGCAAAACCAAGTTTGTGTTTTGAATCTTTTATGTTGTTCATTCGGTAGGCAGAGACCGTGGTGAGACAATTTTTTGAAATTCAAATTCCTTTATATCTAAGAACATGGTACATTATTTCGATTCAAATATAGCTTTTTCATTTTTTAAATTACATGTTCTACCTTTCATTTAGAATGGAACTACGGAAATTTTATTGACAAAAATAAATAATATAAAAATAGAAGTCGCAATATTTACATTTTACTTAATGAAGGTTTCAATACTATAGGGACTTTAAGAGAAATTAAAATACTTATAAAACTAAATAACTAAGGTACCAAATATAATAAATTCCTATTCTAATAAATTTATCTACAAATCATCTAAATGCTAACAACGTCTTTTAATAGTTCAATGTGACTTTACCATACAGAGGTTCTATTTTGTAAAATTAGTTGTGAATTATCAGTCAGTTAGACATAAATAGAATACTTAGTGCTAAACGTTAGGATATCTCAATAGAACATTGTTCAGCCCCTCTTTGTCTAAGGTACCAAGAATGCCATTATTATATCGTAAAGATAAAATTAGTAGACTCTAAATTAGAGGCATGTAACGTAGTACTTGTTAACATGATAATTTACGGTGTGTGTAGTAAAACCGCCTTCGTAAGGTATAAGAATATTAAGAACGAGACTCGTTTCTCTTAATAAAAATATAATGTTGTAACCTCAGTAACATCCAACTTGAATCACTCTGAAGTCTCACTATGATTATATTAAAATACTTACTTATAATCTTTCGTTATAATAAATTTCTTTTGAACGCAATAGGATCTGACGTGGGTTAATTACATTCTATTGTTATAACTGTGTAATAATTGGGCGTGGGATAGATATTATGCTCTAGAATTATACTCTATTGGCTCGTTTATTTATATTAAGGCCAGAAAAGGGTATTTTCTTGGTCGAAATAATATTTTTCGTTAATGCGTTGTGCAAGTTCGCGGGTACCTCCTCGATTCTGTCGTAGCGAGGCCGAGTAGCGATAATTTTGCGAAAATGGCCGCCTTGTCGACAGCAGTGCCTCTGCTACGAGCTCGGGTGAAATAATAACCACATTATGATTTTAGACAGGCTACCGCTTAAAGTGGTTTAAGGTGACGCAAAGTGAGAGAGCGCCTTTGTGCCACTGTGAAAAATGTAATCAGGATATCCGCCTTCTCTTGTTTTGTTCATTTATTTACTCACCGAGAGATAAAACTATGAGTGAGTAGTTGTTGTGAACGAACACTTTTATATCTTCACAATGGGAAAGTTTTAATAATAATGTCACTCATAGAGTTGAAGACGTTTTTATTCATAGTTAGGATTGTATAATGGGAAAGTTTCTTTGCTGGTATCAAACATTCTTCCTTCGCACCTGCATCTCATTTTAAATGTACAAAAATTGTTATACTTAATTTTAGATTTTTCTTTTGTGTATTATTAACACCGTAACCGAAGCGCATAATTTTGTCAATTCTCAAAGTTAGGTGATGATAGCTACAGAAGCGACTGTGTCTAATGATAAAAATATAAACACGTGCCTATATCAAAACGTTTTCTATTTCTGAGCCATTAAAAAACCACAAACTAGACCACATCGATGTTGTTCAAGCAACAAAGAAATTAATTTCCTCCGTCTCGGCTTTCACAAGTAATTATTTGAAAACAGATTGCGCCTGTCACTTGGAAAGACGTCGTGTGCCTACAGATTTGTGACACTTTCCATGAACAAAATATACCAGTTTTAAAGGCTTCTAACGTAAAGTTTACTACATTAAATTAAACGTATTCGGTGCTTCAGATAACACAAACTCAGATAAATATTGAACGAAATTCGAAATTAAATTCGGGCGATATCGTATGATCGGATAATCATAACAAAACTCTCGGGAACAATACTACGCCAAAATGTAATGAACATGCGATTCTTTATTTATCGTATGCTACAAGAACAGCTTAACAGGCCTACATAAATAGGAACTCGAGATTAATTCACACACGGGCTTATTCAGGGTAGAACTAATCAAAACCGGCTCTCTAACAAGTACCCATGAATAAATTTACTCGACACATTTGCATATTCAGCCAAAATAGATACGCGAAAAACTTTCTGCTAACAATTAAATTGAATATGAAGGGGAAGGAAGCGAACACCCTATTGTTGTATTGTCTTAACGATTCTCGGCACTTTGAGATGGCAAATCGTAACTCGTCTCGCCGTCATGTTTCAGCTTCTTGTATTCATTCCGTTTGCCTTTGTTTATAAAAACGAAAATGAGTTATGGCGTGAATTTAAACTCAACGCTTAAAACTTGTTATTTACTTTACTAACTACTTTTATTTATGTTTTCTGTGCATATTTTTACATAGACAGAGATAGGGTTGGCTGATTCGATACGCCCCTCATAATTATCGGATAGATTAAACAACGCAAAGTTCTATTAAAGTTTCGAACGCGCTTCGTCTTCCTATAAGAAAATCGCTTGCTATCCCGATATTGATAATAGGATAGTAATAAGATTGTGCGCAAAAGAACGCCTTGTCGAAATGTACTCTCTCTCTTGATCGAGTTGACAATACTCGCCAGGTTCACAGTTTTTCTTTCGCTACACAAGTACTGAATGATAGGGCACTTACATTGTTATGAGTATGTAAGAAAATCTTTACACACTAATTTAATGGGGCGTATGTACGTACTTGTAGTCTAAAAGTTAACAACACACAACCACACATTAGTCTTCTTTTTACCCGATTGCCAAAAAGGAGGGTAATGTTTTTATCGTATGGGCTTGAGGCAGACCCTAGTATTGGAATTTATCAAGTCACCTAGAAGGACTTCACATTGAAAAATGCCGTGTTGTGTTACAATATTTTGTGTAATCCACAGATAAATATATGGAATTTGTAGTGTAATTTGGAGGTATTCCTCGAAGCTACCATTTTGAGGCGCACCTGATGAGGCGCTCCTTTTTTATTCCTCGGAGCGCACCTTTTAGTAGCGCTCCCGTGTCAATGGATTGTATATGTGGAAAGCTCAAGAGGAAACTAATCTCGAATCAGTAAAACAATTTTACAAAATAAAACTTTTATTTCGTAACTAAAGTGCACTCTAGGTATTTAGTTTGGGTCTACGTCTAGTCCATCCCAACTCTAGTTTGGGATCGGATTACTGAACGAAGCTACCACGTCACGACTAGTTGCAACGTTTTTGTTCGCCATAATTTTTAAATGTGTACGTGAGATTCAGTTTGTTTATAAAGGGAGCCTTTTTGCACAACTAAGTAACGATAGTTGTATAGTTTTGGGGCCACTTTTATAGTTATGGAACCAAAATAGAGTCGTAACATGCACTAACTGCGACCAACGGTTGACGTGGTCTACAGTTAAAAACAAACGTAATTGTTGTTTTATTAGGCTGAAAAAGGTAGCATTTTACACGGAACTTTGGACTTCCAAAGTGCTATTTAAGCACACTAATATCATTGAATTTCTTACTTTGAACTTGAGTAAACTATATCCAATTTAACAGTATGAGATCTTAACGAGATTTTAGACCAAACTGAGACCAGCCTGAAAATGAAATATGTAGTTGATATTTATTATTTTATGCATTTAGTTTCATTTAAATAAAACATAACAAAAGTACGACATTTAAGTTTAGAACAAAGATACATTAAGTTTTACTTAACTCTTCACTAGACTCTAATTCCTAATGGTACTTACAAAATACAGTCAAGTAAAACTTATATAACCATTAATCTACTTCACAATATACTAACTCACTATATCCACGAAGACGTGACACTCTGAAAAATTCACTTCCCATTAACTGGTCCATTAATACAGCTGGGTTTTTATTAATACGCCTCAGGGGAACCGCCGTTCACTGAGAAAAAAACTTACTCTTAACTTTTCACTTAAGACACAGCGGGTTTCTATCAAGCTCCATGAATAAGACAATATATTAGTTAGCCCGGTGAGAATAAAGACTAGTTCACCATCAGTCACCTCCCTCGGGCGGGAGTCATTACTTAAAGGTACAGTGTACTCAACAATATGTGTGCGTAATGGTAAGGGACTATTAATATCTTATGTTGGGTTCAGGCTTCTACGTCTTGTTATTAATATGTTTACAAGAGTGTTTATGTGTACCAATAGTGTTAAGGGCTTGTTCATACGTTTCAAGAAGATGTCGCAACACCCTTATTTCAGCGGACACTCACATAGAATCACACGTTGGTACAAAATATTACATAAAGACAGCTTTTACGAAGTTGATAGTTTTTGTAGGGAGTTTCATTATATTGATTTCGTCACTGTTGCGATGCATAGGTTACTTCTAGCTTCTAGGTGCTAGCTTAGGCCATCATCATCATATCAAACCAATGATGTCCACTGTTGAACTCACCTAATTTCCGCCACAACGAGCAATTTCTTCTAAGGTATGTGGTAAACCCACATACTTAGAAGAAATTCTAAGAGTATGTCTGATCCATCACTTGGCCAGAGTGTATGGATTATGGCCTAAACCTACTCAACTCTCTAGATAAAAGAGAGGAGACTCGGAGCTCAGCAGAGGAACATTTATGGGCAACCCATGATGATGATGATGATGAATGTGTGTATAACCCTCCTATTCTATGTAATTGTAATATTGTATAAACCAACAGATGCTCTATCAATGCAAATGTTGCAAATTAATCTTAGCCGTTTGAGAAAATAATATCGTTTAGTAAAATCTACAAGTACTCTGTATACATCATTAAAAAGCAGTACAAAGTTTGGTGTATCAAATAACACTGTGGATGCGCCGCCACCATTTATCAACCGCAAGCTGTTAAGATAGATAAGAAGCAATTTGTGTTATCACTTGGACTTCTGCCAATTCGGGGAAATAAACACCTTATTTATTTTATTATTTCGCTTTTATTTACCACCAGCCTTTTATCAGCTGAGTTGTAAAAGCGGTGTGGGAGTTATCGATGTTCTGAAGGGGGTAGACAGTCTGAAAGAGCATTGGTAATAATTAAAGGAAGTATAAGGGTGCTTACTCTGAATTTCGACATTCAAATGTTCGGTTTTGATGTCGCTATCAAATGTAAGGAAATTTAGATATGGTCGCTGTCACTTTCAAGTCGGTTGTATGCGGCCTGCAACCAGCGCGAACATTCGAATGTCGAAACTCAATTCGTCCGCGAACAGTGTACAGGGGGCTTCCCTGTATACTGTTCGCGGACGAATCTAAATATTATCAATCTATTTTGGGAAAAAACGTTTCAGCTGCCACTATTTAACTGCAATACGAGTTTACTTTACAAAATAAATAATGCCGACATTATGTACTATGCGATTCAAATAAATATGGAACTGTCAAATCAAGACCATTTTAAGACAACTTCATACCTTACAAGTCGGGTGTACAAAAAACGAAACACATTACAAGTACATACATAATTTTCGGTTTGAAGATCTGTATTTTCTGAATAAGTCGTGGTAGTAAGTAATAACAACAACAATAAAACTATAACTAAAGGAACAATAATAAAAAAAATCAATAACTATTAAATTAACACTTGTAACAAAATGACTGAATGAAACAAGATAATTTTTTTGCTTAATTTATTCCTCCTAGCTGTACAAAAATGTGCACATTGGACTGAAGTTTGCGGCAAATACTGTCAAGTACGATCCCATACTTATTTAAATTGCATAGTACTTGATATATGAAGTAATTTACAATATTATTATAGAAGTAATCTGCATTTCCAACAAAAGTAAAACTAAATTTATTTTATGTTTATAAAATACTTGAAGAGTAGACATACTATATTAAATTGTGTTAAAGGCTTTCATTTGAACTCATCGTAAATCTTTCTTGTCTTAATTTTCACTTCGTTTTTTACCAAATAGCAGTTTATAAATGCAAATATATTCGAGTTTATTGCTAAAATTAAATCTGGCCCTACTTTATCTAAAATATAAAAGTATTGTGATTCATATCCTGTTGAATATGCAAGAAATCAAGAATATTCATAGCTGGCTCGTTAGCGAGCGGGTCGGCTGTGTTTATGGAAAGTATTGTGTAAAGGTGGCGACTGACTTGCCTTCTTATAATATCTCATTGGAGAAAACGGTGATATATTGACCTCCTCAGCGGTGCCCGTGGCTCCGCCCGCGGGAAATTCGATTCCCGTGACCTAATGTGCCTTTTTGTTTGAGTGTATGGAAGCTAATAAAAGAAAGTCATTCATTATGTATAAAGAATTATGATATTATTATAATTACATTTTTCAGACACATAAATAGAGAAAAAATATCAATTCAGTTAATCTACCTAGTAATTTTATATTATGTTAACCTACTAGAAATAGACGTTCGTTCCAGGCTTCACTCCTATCGTTTTTTATTTAGCCACTGCTTAGCTCCTTTTGGCGTGGCGTGATAATAAATAACACATAAGAATATAATATATCTTTTACTAAAATATTCTTCAAATCGGACCAGTAGTTCCTGAGATCCTAGAGTTCAAACAAACTCTTCAACTTTATACTATTATTATTGATTTAATTTATGTAGGTAGGTACACTTACGACGACCTTGCAGAATGGTTGTAAAAAAAATTAGGTAGATCTGTATATTTGTCGTTAATAGCATTGTATTTCTTCGAAAGTTTTCATATTTATTTTTACACACTTTAACTACAAATCTTTTACAAAATCAGAACATTAAATACCGTGTATTCAAGAATATGTGTCTGGAATCTGAAAGCCTGGCATCGTGTTTTGGAGTTAAAGCTATAGAGATCATAAAACAGAATGTCAATAACATACACAATAAATTTATTTGGAAACTAGAAATGTTGTTGTACAGATTTCCAAATAAAGTGCACTGGTATGTCACCACCTTTACAAACGGTACTAAATAATATACACGAATGTACGTATATTTTTATCGAATCCGGTTGCATTTAGAGTTCACTTTGTTTTGTACATTCGACGAGTGCCGGGTGTACACGTGTTTGTCTATATGCTACTTTAAATATTTTACTCGTTTATTTGTTCGATTTTGAACTTTGTGGGAATAGATTTTAAAATAAATTTTATGTGTCTTATAAGTTTTAAAACACGGTAAAATATAGCTTCAAAACCATTCTTGTACTTTATTTTGAATGCGTATATTGAAACTTCTTAATCGCATTTTTTTATACCATGACAGTGGCAACACAGGAGATCGGCCTGCTGGATCGTAAGCACCAAAGAACATCACAAAATTCACGAATTTTTAAAATGTGTTTCGTAAGAAAATAATGACAATTAAAGCTGACAATAACAGTTTTAGTTATATCTCACTAGAGTAAAAACCAAAGTTTAAAGCGCATATCCGAAGAGTCCTGACATTCAACTGAAATACGTTTGAATGAGTTTTCAGAAGCCAGCTAATAAAAAAATACTGATTTGCACGTGTGAACAAAAAAAAAATCTTTGCTATAGCAGTGACATCAGTGCGGACAGTAGGAAGAATGGACGAAACGAAATTGAAAAAACTTGCCAAACGGACTTACAACCAGGAGAGGAGAGGTTTTTCGAAAAACTGTTTGTTAAGCTAAAAACTATAACATGCATTGTTTATTCCGTATCAGATTATGTGTCAATTATAAGGCGTATTTTTATTATTTTTATATTCGTAAGGTAACATTTTACCTACCTATATGAAAAGCATCATAAAAAAAATCTAGAACATGGTCCATGGATCAAATTTTATCCAAAGAATTACGTCTTTTGATAACAAACAACTACACAAACTCATATTATAATAATTTATTAGAATATCACTCAATAAAATGTCATCTCTATTGAGGTAGACGACATAAACTATTATTTTAAATTGCTTCGATCGACGACAATCTTGTGAACACAAAAACAAAAGTGTACTTTTAGAATAAAACCGTACTTTATACGGGTGTTGTTGACAAAAATAAGAAATGATTTAACGGAGGGGAGTTGGGGCAACCACAAGCGTTCCCTCACGACGGCGACGTCACCAAAGCTTACTTATGTAGACGCTCCCTGATAAGTCCCACTTTGCTCTGATTTGTGGCCCACCGTAAGCACCGATATATATTTTCATCAACGTTATTTATACGAACAAGTTATTTTATGACATTCTTAAGAAGCACAAACCGAGAGAAACCTCTTACAAGTATTTGAAAAATACCTCCATATGTTACGTAATATTCTTTATTCGTATGTAAAAAGTTTGTATGCATAGTAATTTATATTCAGTTGGATAACTGATACTACAAAAGAGTAAAAATATTTTCTTTTTCGTGCATTCAAGCAGATTTATCCTTCGTCAACGTAACTGAAGCATATGGAGTCGTATTTACTCAAAACAGTTTTATATGGTGCTGTTATAACCATAGACTTATTATAATTTATAGAAACGTTTACGTTTCGTTATACAAAAAACTGTGATTGAGATAGAAACCAAAAATATTAATTATTGTATTATTTAATAATTTATTTAAATAAAATAACTTTGTAATAACATTCGAAACGATAGTGTTATATCAAATGTGGACTATAGTCCTCTATGAAAGAAAAATCGTTTATCAATCGGAAATTCTGTTACAGAAAAAGTAAAAGTTATAATAGAGCACGACTTTTTATATAGGCACTACAAACTACTCGGCTTGTTATGCCAAACTCAAAATATAACAAGCATTTACTGAGCTTTGACCTCTCGACTTTGTAAGCAAAATCGGTAATTGATGCTGGACAAGCTCTTTAAAGACCGTAAAAATATCAAATTGGGTTATAATCAAAGGATTTCGTAGTAAAGCCGCTACAAAATACTCCGTTTCATTAAATATTACAAAGAAGCTTAATACGTCCAAGTTAATGAAGCAAAAGCAATAATTAATTAGTATTTTGATGTAGGTTCACTTCGATAAATAATATAGTAACAAAATTTAGGTCACGAAATATAAGAAGGAATAAGGTCATTTAGTTTCATATGAGTTTAATGTATGATAGTCAATCATACGTAATCTCAAACACCTAACAGTGCCTACTTTTGCAAAGGTACCAATAGGTACAACTTAAAACATTTCTTAAAAGAAAACAAAACCTATGAATATAAAAAATTCAGCTAGTTAAAATGAAAGATAAGTAGATTCAACATCCAACAAAAAATGAGCATACGATGTAGATATTCAGTTTCAGTTCCCGTTTTCCTCTTGGGCAAGC
Organism: Laspeyria flexula; assembly: GCA_905147015.1. Taxonomy (NCBI): domain Eukaryota; kingdom Metazoa; phylum Arthropoda; class Insecta; order Lepidoptera; family Erebidae; genus Laspeyria; species Laspeyria flexula. The sequence goes on along the minus strand of LR989956.1, from coordinate 8,553,501 downwards.
ATAGACTCAGATTGGAGCTGGTAAATTCTCCTGGTAGAGTAAAAAACGGAAAAAGAAATACAAAAGGCGTCCTCCAGCAAAATTACCTGTAGACATGTAACAATGAAATATCGACCTTACCATTTAGGGAATAAAAGTGAAACAGCAACGAATAAAATGTTGGTAGACATGTTCGTGAGCTTCATTTGGGCAAAGGGAGGTCAAACACTTAAACTCCGGAGATACAAGATTGCAGTCGAGTTGAGGCAAACGAAGCAAGCTTCATGAATCGTTTTCGTGCATGCGAGGGAGAATTTTTGAGAGCTACTATGTTATAAGCCTCCTGTTTTGATCGTACTATGTACTTTACTAAAGCTTTTCACGGTTCATGTGAAGTATAATTTCATGCTTACGATATTCTTAATTACGTACCGCGTTCAAATTTCATACTATTGAATACCACTGAAATAAATTATTAAGGTTAGTGGTTTTCATTTTGTAAAGATACGTAGAATGTAATGATGATCGCTTGTCTTTGTTCTCCTGTGTGTAACAAACATTCTCGTTTGCGTCAGTAACGTGCACATATACGCGTATACACAGAACAGATCATCATCGTTGAAAAAGGGAAAACAGGAAACGTGTGAAAAAATAAGCCTTTTTTCCCGTCGAAAGGCGTGAACGCGACGCATCACCTATTTCTAAAGGAACGTAAATAAACGCACCTTGAAGAGTGCGTTTGAATCGACACATGTCCGTACATCACCCCACTGTGAGTCAACATTAGCTAAAGCCTTATTCTGACGCAATATGAGACTAATTTACTGCTGGATATGTCTTTTTACTTCTCTTTGTAAAGGTGTCGCTAGGGAATAAAATATTGTCGGAAAGATTACGGTGTGTGTAAAAAGGTACCGTAGGTTTGTTGTTTAAACTTTTTATTAAGATTACCTTTCATATAAAATTTAACATGAGAATTAGTATTAGTAAATTTTGCATATTAATTTCAATCAATAATGTAATAAAATTTGTTAACCCACAATGTGTATTTACACTACTTTATAATATTTCACTATTAGTTTTCAAATATTTATCGCCCAACGTGAAGTGCATATGACAGCTAATCTGGAGTAAAAAAAAACTGATTCAGAATAATCCTGTCTATCGCTTAGTATATTCAGAGGAACGCTTCTAATTACTACAACTCGTTGGTGCGGTTGCCTTTGCTACGTCATCAAAGGGGTTGCAAGTGACGTTGCTGCTCGCAAAGAAAACAGCTTTTGTTTTCTTTGACCGGAATCTAAACACATGACAACCGCACAGATTTTTTTACCTAGATTCGAGTCTCTTATTTATTGTTATTTGCTTTGAATTGAGATGCTTTTTTCCGCTTCATACATTACAAATAAGCGCCTTGTGGTAAAAAGTTAGGTAGTTTATTTGAATTTTAGTTGCCTACCAGGTACTGTTTCTTCAACATTACTCAGGTAATTATTATTTCTGCAAAAAACTTCTGATGTTTTGTCCTTTTAAGGTAAAAACTAAGTTATAATCATCTAAGTAAATACACATACAACCGGTTCTATTGGAAATCTTTTGAGGAAGGCTATGTCCAGCAGTGGACTTCCTGCGGCTGATATGATGATGATGATGAAATAATTCTTACGAAAAACAACTTCACTGTAATCGGTAATCAGGTAAATGTGGACAAACAATTTACCCACGACTTCTTGTATGACAAAGAATAACACCTTCCAGTCTTCTTCATTTCCATTTACCTTCATATTTTCTCTTTTACTATTAGGCAGCGGCTTGTTGTATTTTCTTTGCGATAAATTCTAAAAGAACACAGCCATGTACTTGGGTACTATCCGTGTAGTGATGGATTAAGAATACATAATGTCACTACCTCATCTCAACCCGTGGGTGTCGTAAAAGGCGACTAAGCACTGCAAGAAAAGGAAAATTCGAAACAAACCCTATACCAACCCATCTGGCCAGCGTGGTATAGTAGGCTAATTCCCTCCTCATTTTTTGGAGGAGACCAGTGCCCAGTAGTGGTACATTTATGGGTAGAAATGATTACCACCGGCAGTTACCACTTACCATCAAGCTAGTCTGCCACATCGGGCAATAAAAAAAATGAGAGAACTCATAAGAATTTAATAGAGATAAGAACATTACATCCTTTTGTGACTTGCACACCTTTTGTGACACAGCGTAAACGCCACATTTAGTGGCTAATAAAATAGTTTTTGGAATGTTGTTTTAAACTCAACAGTAAAATGAATGGAGGTGCTTGACAAATCAAAACGCTTAGCTTAGTGCACAAGAGCAAAGTTCGAGCGAGCTCCGTTGTAAATCTAGATCGTAAACTAACATTAATCGTCCGTAGAGAACAAACTAGTTTCTCTAATTATTTCCTCGCCTTCGACCCTCTGGTTTTGTCTCACGGATTGCTGCATTCAAGTAACGACACCATTAATCCTGAAATTCAATGGGATCTTTAGTGTGTCACAAAATAGCATGAAATAATGGGACGATAAATTTTACACTGCCTACGATTAGTTTAAACAAATGTATACGTATATAATTGATGATTCAATTTCATTAACATTTGTATTTTGTGACGAACTATGTGCTGCCTAGAAGATGCAATAATTTTTCTTACCAATTTACCCTCAACTTAGTTTGAGAGAATTTAACTTCGCGACGACTATGAGGAATCGTAAGCGACAATAGAATACTACCTCATCTAATTTTGCTTCTAATTAAACATTTATATGGGTTTTTGTACACTCACCAAATTTTTAATTCACCATCGTAAAAAGTTAATGTAAACTCGTCACTTTCAACCTTTTTTTTAAATTTATTTATAAAGTATTTATTACCTGCTAAATGTACCAGTCTCGATTATGAAGTTCAACAAGATTTAATTGTAAAACCAAAACACTATCGTGTATATAATTATGAGCAAGCATCAAGATCTAAGTTCTGCTTGTATAATTATTAAAGCATGCATGCATGCATGCACGGAAGTGGAAAATTACAGTCTGAACAAATTATTTAACATGCAATGATATTTTGGACGAAAAAACAGAGTATATATTAATGACAACCGGAATTTCTCTCACGTTATTATATATAATAATGTATATATTACTTTTAAGACAGGTTCTTTTAATCATGGCAATCATTTGAATTTCAAAACGGCACTACCGAGACAAACAAAACATTTTAACGTAATGGAACAACATTCCGCAGTCAAGAAAAGGTGTAACTAATAAAAACAAAAAGATTCGTTTGTTTACGAAGACTACAAAATAAAGTGATAAACAGATTTATTATCAAGAGGGAGTTTTATTAATGATGTTAAGTGTGACAATGTAGACTTAGTAAGGAAATAGAATATGCACTGTTTCGAATTCCAGGCTTGTAGAGTGTTGTCGTATCTCTACGGTATAATAATACAAGCGTGCAATCACGGGTCGTGTTTACTCAAGGACCGTGGTATTTATTTGCAAAACTCTTGAGGGTACGGTTGGCAACGCGTCGGCCTAATTTCAAAACGAAAGCTGAATAAGCATTCGATTGCATTGGATTGACTAAACCAACAACCAATGTAGTATGTATTAATTTTATATCGCAAATACAGTTATGCTTTTCAATGAATGATATTTATAAGCAGAATTATATAATAATAATTTTCTACCACATTCACACAGTAATCTAGTCCCAAAGTAAGCAATTATATTTGCTTGTGTTATGGGTAATAAACAACTGATATACTACTTAAACACATTTTTTTTTCTAAATACATGCATATTATAGATAAATAACACCCAGATACAGAACAAACCTTTATGCTCATCACACAAAGTTTTGTCCTGGGTGGGGATCGAACCCACGACCACTAGACCAACAGGCCAGTCAAATTATAATATTTGATTCAATATTAATTAATGATACCGTGACCTATATTAATTTTTGTTGAACAGCTTCCATGGGAGATTTTGAACATTTATTTTGGTATTGAAATCATCATGGCTAATAATGATATTACGATTATTTCATCGTAAATAAAATAATAATAATAATTATAAATAAAGTTTGTATATAGGTAAAGTTTGTGAGTTTGTGACGTTGTAGGGGATAATCACGGTGTTTGAAAAATTGACCGGTTTGAACCGATTTAAAAACTGTTTTTGTGTTGGGTAACTTATTTATCGAGGAAGGTATACATATAACATCACTATATGACATCACTCTACGGCCAATAGGAGATTTGCAGGAGCGAACTAAAGAACGACGGGAGCGAAGCCCAGCGTGGCTTTTAGTTGTAAATAAAATAATTATAGAAATTTCTACAGTGCCATCTTTATTTTACAAATTATGATAAAATGCAAGATTTTTGGAGATTATATGTATTGATTTTCCGATGTAGTTTCAATTTGTTTTTTTTTTTAAACTGTTTTGTCTTGTTCTTTACAGGACTTATCAAAACAAAAGAGACATTATTTGTATGCACAGCTTCCTATTTTAAACTCTGTGAATTGTTAAATTAGAGTTGTCAATGTCAATTGTTTGATGTCATCTTGCCTACCCTCGTTGAATAATATACAAACAAAGTTCGAATCTGTCGATAATTGAGTCAGTCAATACTAACACAATTATCAAATGAACGGCTTAAACTGTCTTTACAGACAAACAGAATATTACTATGCATATTCATTCAATCCTTGAATTTATAATTTTGGAATCAATTCAATCACTGTCATTCTTTTTAAAGAGAGGGGTCGACTGCTTTGCAATTGAATGGGAAGTTTTCAATTAGAAGTGAAAACCGAATGAAAGCCAGTCTGATGGCGGCGAAGCACCAAAGTACTACTTATGTTTCTATTCAGATTTCGTTGCACGAACGACAAAAACCTTGGTAATTAAATTTTAGAATATCAATTGCTTTGGCAAAGAACTTTTAATTTAAGTTGTAATAGAACGTACTTTTGCACTCAGAGTTTAGATGTCTTCTTTTACAAATACAATCAACCAAACTCATTTTGTCAATTTCAAATAGGGGTACATAATTATAATTTAATACCAAAATAAAAAACCGATCAAGTGCGAGTCAGATACGCGCGCAGAGGGTACCGTAGTACCAGGTATTATGGAAAAAAAAACATAATTAGTTAAGCGATCGGACTTTTTATGATTTTTACTAAAAAATAAACTAGTTAGAAACATCGTTTTATTTTTCCTGTAATATTTATATAAACATGTATCACTTGAAAAAATAATTCGAAGTTTTTCTCATCACAAACTTCGGAGATAAGGGAAGGGGGGGGGATGGTATTTTTTTTAATGTTTTTAATCCTAACTCAAATTTTAACATCAAAAAATAAATAAAAATAAGTTTTAGAATGTGAAAACTAAGCCCTTTTCATTTGATATCCCGCTTGATGTAATAGTCTCAATTTAAATTAAATAATAAATTGTCATTCTTATTAATGTTAGATCAGCAGTGTTTAAAAATATTCCTAATTTCATGTCGATTGCATAAGTAGATTCCGAGATATAACACCGTGACAGACGGATAGACAGACAGATGGATAGAGCGAGACTATAAGGGTTCCTTTTGTACCTTTTGGTACGGAACCTTAAAAATGTATGGCAAGTCTTGTAGGTATATATAAAAATCAAGAAATATTTAGAAAAAATACTATTTATTAAATATTTAAATAGACCTGTAACGTAATTAATTTAAAGTTGTTTTAACTTAAAGAGAAAAACCATTTACGTATTAAGAGTAACTTCCTTAGAAACTTCCTCTGTATTACTTAGTGTTGTTGTGGTATGCACATATTTTATGACGAAATATTCTCCGAGGCTTTATAATAAATTCATCGTAATCTAAAACATCCTCGTCATGATTTACTTTATCTTGCGTATAACTCACATATATTCGTGCATACCTACATGTGTATTATTTCTTGTTGGTATGTATTCTGTGATCCAGACGACTTGGGAGCAGTATATCCTAAACTTTACCCAAAACCGGTTTGCAATATTAATGTATCGTACGTGGTAATCTTACTGATGTCGATACAGAACCGAACAACTGAAATTATAATAACTGCCTTCCTTACACGCTTCCTGTGTATTACGATATTCTATCTTCTGAGATAAACGAGTAACAAATACTTGTGTATGTGTGTATATGAAAAAATAAACTTTTATTTTGGTGTGGTTTGAGTTTTTTTTGTTTGAATAAAAAAGTAATACACACGTTTTAACGCTTTAGCTTATGCGGAAAAGATGAGAGAAGTCTAAGTATATGAAATTTAAGTTGACTTTCTTAAAACATATGAAGCGTTCACACCAAAGAAGTTAAGCTTGACTATGTTTTCTTTAAGTCTATGATGACAGATGATTAGCGGTTCGTATGATGGTAAGTAGTAAGTAACATATTATTAAATAGGTATTATTAAGACATTGATCAAAGAAACTACAGAAAAGTGTAACTTAACTTTCGTAATATATTCTTTTAGAAAAAATTGTTTAACAATATCTTTGATGGTAATAAAAATAATGGTCTTTAATACACATCGTATTGATATATAGCTGTGTAGAGTTAATTTTTGTTCAACTAACAGTACACCTAAGCTTATCATTCAAATTGTTAAATTTTCATAATACATTGAAGTAAAAGAAATAATACTTGCTTTGCAAATAAACATCATAAATAAACTTTAGAAGGACTGTATCAATTTATTTTTATGCCAAGTGAGATGATAAATTAAAGTAGGGCCGCTCTTATGTGAAAGCGGCTACCATACCCCAAGGACGTTGGCTATACCGAAGGCATCTGTCACGTTTTACTAACCCGAAGAGATTTGTTTTTACTCCCCTATCTGTTTAAAGACTCTATAGTAAAAAGTTAACAAAATAATCCCAAAATGTATCCATTTTGTGTAGCAAAACTTTATCTTTGTGATGTTAATATGATACTCGGCGTATGTATGTTAATAATTGGCGCGCGGTCTCAGCGAAATTAGACTAAAATGAAGTCCCAGAAGAGTACATAAGTATTCTCAACGAGAAACATCGTAATATGGTTTGGTTATAAGGTTAGAAATTAAATTTGTTAATTTTACAGTGAGTTTCAAACAATTTCTTTTGAAACGAATCATTGAAATGTATATTATATGATTTTGTCCTTACATTTCTACAACGTAAACAATCATCATCATCGCAGCCCACCGATCTTCACTGCTGGACGTACTGGCTGTACGTGACTGGCCTCATCTGATATCCACTAAAGCGTGCGCTTTTATGCCGCCTGCAACCAATAGCCACCCGCAACTTATCAAACAATCATAGTCAAACCTATCAATTCTGAATTCTGACATAGGTAGGAATAATAAATTAAGAAATATTTTTTATCATCATTATTATCAGTCCACTGCCGTGTAGACTTATCCGTATAGTGACGGATTAAGAATAATTAATGTCATTACCTCAACCCGTGGGGGTCGTAAAAGGCTACTAAGGGAGTAACCTTATACTGACTAGAGCACCGCCAGAAAAGGAAAATTCGAAATAAACCCTGTACCAACCCGTCTGGCCAGCCTGGTATAGTAGGCTAAATTCCCTCCACATTCTTTGGAGGAGACCCGTGCCCAGTAGTGGGACGTTTATGGGTTGAGATGATTAGCAGTCCACTGCAGTTCACAGCTGGAAATATTATTTTCCCAAAGTGTGCACTTTGTACGATTCTGCGCTCTGACTCCCAGCAACGTGCAACGACTGCTCCCAGTAACGTGTTCTGGGGTAAAGAACCAAACGTAATGTGTGAGATGCCCAATGATAGATGACGTAATAAGATCATCGTCTAAACTTAAAGGCAAGCAAAAGCTTTGGTGATGATAATATGCAAACATTAATGTTATTTTAAATCATAATCCCGTCATAACAAATTCTAACAAAACATTTCTGCTTTTACGAAAGTAAACGTTCATTAATTTTGATCGGTTAACAGAACAATAATTACATGGTCGGACGTGCCCGGTACAGCGATTAATACGTAGAGCCTTTGTCGAGCTCGCCTTCGAATTGAATATAAAGTTTCCATTCTCTTAATACTCAATCGTATTCCGGGGAATGTATTTAAAACTTTAGTAGGAATCGTCGAATGGACTGTCACCGTGGCGCAGTGGTTAAGGTGGTCGCCTCGCCACTACATCGCCGTGCTGGGTGACGTGGGTTCGATTCCCACACGAGACAAATATTTGTGTGATTCATAGATATTTGTTTCTAGTCTGGGTGTACTTTGTGTCCGTTAGTTCCATGTTTGTAAAGCTCCCCGCGACACAGGGCTGGTTCCCTAGTGTGGGCGTTGTCTTTTATAATAAAAAAAAAAAAAAAAAAAATGGTAATTATACTCTCTGATCTGAACTTTTCATAATATTATTTTATTATAGGAAACCAAATTAAAAGCGATTTCTATGAGGTTAATGTTTTGACATTGTGGTGTTATGGTGATTGGAAAACATAATATATATTTTTTTGTGTAATTTAAAAACTTACCAATCTATGGGTACTAATAATATAAAGCTGAAGAGTTTGTTTGCGCGCTAATCTCAGAAACGACTGGTCCGATTTGAAAAAATCTTTTGTTGTTGGATAGCCCATTTATCGAGGAAGGTTATAGGCTATATAACATCACGCTACGGCCAATAGGAGCTGAGCAGTGGCGAAATAAAGAACGACAGGAGCGAAGCCCCGAGCGACTTCTAGTATAATATAAACCTTGGCAAAACTAGCAAAAAGGAAAAAAGTTTTTTAAGATCCTTTGTCATATAAAGACATATAGTATTTTTTCAAACATTGAATTTATTAAATTATTCTATTCCAACCGTTATAAGTGCATTATACGTTCCAATATGATCCAGATATTAGTTTTGGTACGTCCACAGTATCTATTGAAATTCACTCGAGCATTCCCGCGTCAACTTTATTGCAAAAATACCTGGCGTACGATGAAATGCATCATATTAAAAAGTTTATGAACTCCATCTATTGCATCGAAAAGGAAATTGAATACATCACCTTCCCCGAACTCCCAATCACCGCATCAAGGAACTAGTTCCAGTGAAAAACCAGGTAAAACTAAAAAACAACTATTACCGCCACCTATAGTTGTCGAAAATATTACCAACTATCAGCAATTTTACGATCTTCTTTCGGAGAACGTAAACAAAGAGGCTTTTACCACTAAGATGATTAACAATCAAAACGTTAAAATAAACGCAAATAATAGCGATATATACCGAGATATCACCAAACTACTCGTCCAAAATAACTGCTACTGGCATTCATACGAGAACAAGCAAGACAGACCCATCAAAGTTATGGCTAAAAATCTACATTCTTCATGCTTGCCAGAACGAATAATAGAGGATCTAACGTCCAAAGGATTTCAGATTGAAGAAGCAGTTAACAAGTTAAGTTGGAGGAATAAGGAGCCCCTTAACATGTTTATGCTTTCATTCAGCAAAGATGAAGATATCTCTAAAATATACGATATCAAAACTATATTAGGCTGTAAAGTGGACGTACAGCCATTGAAAACAAACAAATTAATTCCACAATGCAAAAGATGCCAGGCTTATGGGCACACACAAAAATACTGCTCAAAAGAACCCAGGTGTGTAAAATGCACAGGTAAACACCTTACCAAAGATTGCAAGAAACCGCCAGAAGCAAAACCAAAATGTGTTCACTGTGGAGAACTGCACCCTGCTAATTACAGAGGGTGCATAGTAGCTAAAGAGTTACAAAATATAAAAAATAAAAGCATGAAAAAGCACGTAACAGCATCAAGCAGTACTGCCCCAGATCTGCCACAAAACAAAAAAGTTAGACCTAACAAACCCGTGACAAATCAAGTGACTTTTGCACAAATAACTAAAGGTTCTCAAGAACAATCACAACTGAAACCCAAATTAAAGGACTGTAAAACAGACGATAAATTAAATACTATTTTAAATCTTCTAACCTCGTTCGATGAAAGGCTAAAAAAGCTAGAATACAGCGCTATGAAGCCTAATATTAAAACGTAATCATGGTTCCTTCACTTAAAATTTTCGCATGGAATGCAAACGGGCTACTGAAGCATCAAAATGAGCTGCAGATTGTCCTTAACACAGAAAATATCGACGTGTGTCTTATTTCCGAGTCACACTTCACAAACGAATCGTATATTCAAATAAAAGGTTATAAAGCATACCATGCTTTACACCCTGATAATACTGCTCGAGGAGGTAGCACTGTTATAATAAAGGAAAATATACAACACTACGAGAAACAAAAATGGGAAGACCGTGATATACAAGCTGTAGCTGTTAATGTCACAACAAAACACCATGCTGTCACCATATCGGCCATATACTGCCCGCCAAAATATTCTTTGAAAGCTGATCGTTATAAAATCTTCTTTAAAGAACTTGGCTACAGATTCATACTAGGGGGTGATTTTAATGCCAAGAACATCCACTGGGGCTCAAGACTAACCACAACCAAAGGTAAAGAACTGCTAAACGCCGTTAAAGAAATGAAGTGTAACGTTGTATCAACAGGAAAGCCTACCTACTGGCCTACTGATCTTCAAAAGATACCAGATCTGATTGATTTCTTCATATATAAAAATGTGTCATCAAATCACCTTTATATTGAAGAAGGATATGATATGAACTCAGATCACTCTCCAATAGTGTTAACCCTATGTGAAACTATAGTTCAGAAAGAGAACAATCCTTATTTAGTGAACAAATGCACTGATTGGCATAGTTTTCAGCTAGATCTGGACTCCACTATAAATTTAAAAGTTCCTCTAAAAAAGGTAGAACAACTAGATAATGATGTCCGAATATTCATTACAAACATTCAGCAATGCGCTTGGAGTAATACTCCTACATTCACAAAAAGAATGAAAGGTAATTGTTATCCTAGAGAAATTATAAAGCTTTTAGCGGAAAAAAGAAAACAAAGAAAGCGATGGCAAGACACAAGATTTCCCTCTGATAAAAGGCTATTAAATAACCTTACAAAAAGGCTCAGAAGAAAAATTAAGAACTTCAATGAGAAAACCATGAATACTCACCTTAGTCAATTAACAAGTGACCATACCACTGATTATTCGTTATGGAAAGTTACAAAGAACTTAAAAAAACCAATAATGCAGATACCTCCCATCAGACAATCAGATGGACGCTGGGCAATAAGTGATGAACAAAAAGCAACTAGATTTGCAGAACACCTAGAACAAATTTTCCAACCATATGAAAATAGCAGCGACGACATTATATCGACTGCAAATTTACAAGATGAAATAGAAATAAAACCTGTTTCACCAAGAGAAGTTTCCAAAGAAATAAATAATCTTAGCATGAAGAAGTCTCCAGGATTTGATCTCATTACTAGTGAAGTTTTTCGAAATTTGCCACGTAAAGCAATTGTGAAGCTGACTACCCTGATTAATGCAGCATTTAGACTGAAGCATGTGCCTGACATGTGGAAGGTTGCTGAAGTTATAATGCTACCAAAACCTGGTAAACCACCACAAGATACAACATCATATAGACCAATTTCACTATTGCCAATAATGTCAAAATTATTTGAAAAGCTACTCTTAAGACGTTTGAAGCCAATTATAGAAAATAGAAATTTAATCCCTGACTATCAGTTTGGCTTCAGGGAAAAACATTCAACCATAGATCAAGTACATAGAATAACGAATATCATAGAAAACTCACTTGAAGAAAGAAAAGTTTGTGCCACCGTTTTCTTAGACGTGGCACAAGCATTTGATAAGGTATGGCACAAGGGCTTCATATACAAGCTAAAGAGTATGCTCCCAAAACAGTTTGTCGACATCTTAGAGTCTTACCTATCACAAAGAATGTTTAGAGTAAGGCAAAACAATGCATATTCAGAACTGAAGCAAATAAATGCTGGGGTACCTCAAGGCAGTGTATTAGGTCCTATTTTGTATTTATTATACACTTGTGATATCCCAAAGTTGGAAAACAGTACGATTGCAACGTTTGCTGATGATACAGCTATTATGGCTATAGCTGATAACCACGAAGAAGCGGTAAAGAATGTTCAAAATGCCATCAATACCATCTTAGACTGGACAAAAAAATGGAGAATAAAACTCAATGAGTCAAAATGTATCCATGTAGACTTCACTAATAAAAAACAAGACTATCACCCGGTATATATCAATAACCAAGTGATACCCTACGAGAACACAGCCAAATATCTGGGCATGACATTAGACGCTAAGCTTCGCTGGAAAGCCCACGTCAAAAAGAAACGCGCTGAGTTAGAGCTTCGCTATAAGAAGATGTACTGGCTACTGGGGAAACATTCTTCATTGTCAGTATACAACAAGATACTACTATACAAGCAAGTCCTTATGCCAATTTGGACCTATGGTATTCAGCTCTGGGGTTGTACCAAATATAGTAATCTAAAAATGATCCAGACATTCCAAAATAAAGTGCTAAGGGGCATCGTGAACGCACCTTGGTACATTCGAAACGACGACCTCCACCGGGATCTTCAAGTGGACTTCGTCGTAAATATAGTTCAAAAGTGTGCCGAAGCTCATCAGCAAAGACTTCACCATCATGTGAACGTCGAGGCTATCCAGCTCCTTGACAACACGGACATAGTGAGAAGACTAAAAAGACTAAAACCCTTTGAGTTAGTGTAGTGTGATAGTGCAATATATAGTGTATCGAGTGTTACATATATATTTAATTAAAAAAACAAGAACGATGTGACTTCCCCTTAATAGAGACAATAAGTAAAAGTGTTATTGGACACATGCTTGGAATACTCTATGTAGCAGTTTAAGTTATAAGTAAATTACTTATTAGTCTATAATTTAAGGCTAGATTGTAATATTTTTGATGTACTACTAAAATAGTACGTCATACCAAAAAAAAAAAAAAAAAAAAAAATCTATTGCATCGCACTGAAGTAATGGGATCTCTTTGTAAATACGACCCACTACGCAATGGAACTCGGCTGGAATAACACGATCACTGAATACTGTTCAATGAAATATATTTCTTAGTATTCAATGTAATTTTTAGTAAATAAAATATCAAACTATTTCATGCAACCTTTAAAAATATTGTACACCTTAGCCTATTTTATTTTTGTGAAACAATAAACGTTTTCAGCTGGAATCAAAACTGGAAAAAAGAAGTATTTCTTATTATATGTCATCATTCATTCATTCATTTCAACCCAAAACGTCGCACTGCTGGGCACGGGTCTCCTCTAAAGATTTTGGAAGAAATTTTCCTTTTCTTGCAGTGCTCTTGTCTGCTTAAAGTGGTGTCCCTTAGTCGCTTTTTATGACACCCACGAGTTGAAATGGGGTAGTAACATTATGTATTCTAAATCCGTCACTACACGGACTATTACATTATATATTGTGATCTCAACTAAATCAAAGTCCTTACAGGATAATCTAAAAATAGAAAGCAATCGAAACGCTTTATATAGATTTGTTTTGTTCCATCAGTTTAAGATTAAGCCGTTCTTTCTAATAGAAGTCGTCGAGCAATATAGATCGAGCGAAAGGAGATTTCTTTGTTGCTTCAAATACCGCGAACACGAGTCACATTAAGCGCTTTAACTTGATCATATTCACGCGTGTGATTAATCCTACATTAACCCTGTATTTATGTATGCAAATCTAAATACACGCCTGATTAACTTATGAATAAAATTATATGGCTTTAATTTAATATATCAGTTTATTATTGACATCAGAAACTTTTCAATAAATGTACTTATTTTTTTATTGTGTTACTATTCTATTTGTGGGTTCGGACACTAGAAGTAGCGTCGGTATTGTGTAGATAGCATGTACCAGCGCGGAACTTAGAGCTTGGCATTTGCAGTTGGTCGACACAATATATTTATAACAAAAATATTTATTCAGTAGACTTTCAGACGTATTACCTATATAATTATATCAAATATTTCAAACACTATCACCAATTTGTGTTTATTGTAAGCACTAGCAGCACTGATATTTGCCTTTTGAGCTCTCGAGATCACTACTCAACAGCAGAAACACAACATTACCGGTCTTATATTTGAATATTCGACCTATTTACAGTAAAGTAAACCCCAAAAACTTTTAAATTAACATTTCATTATGCAACAACAGGTGTAAGAAATGTAATAGGTACAAATAAATGGCAAATTCGGTTCTGGTATTCGCGAGGTTCCTTTATTGCTTACTGTCTGCATTTAAGTGAAGGTGCAAACACTGTCGGAGTACTATAAACACAACGTCTGCAGTTTGAGCGTGTACTTACATTCAAATGGACGTTAAATCTTTTACTTTGCCTTGTTCCCCATTTCTTGTTTAGTACCTAATTGTATTTAAAATATAATTATTTAGACGTCTCGTCTAGTGTTGAAATTCAATTTACTTACTTAAAACTTGTTTGCCGACTAAGTTGGCACTCGTATCGTTACTGGAGCGTTTCTAAAGCTCCAGGAAAATTGTATCTTTAGTATTTAGCTTTTTAGTAACAAAGAGCAACAATTTGTTTTACCATTAAATTGTCAAAGGAACCGCCTTATAACAAACGATGATAACTTAGAACAAAGCATAAAGGCGGCCGCAGTATTAGTACAGCTTGGATAGTAACATAAAATTAAATCACTATTTAGCAGCATGAAATCTTCTACAGCTCGGAAACCAAAGTACTCATCAATAGGTACAGGCTACAGTATTACCCAGTGGTACGAGTATCTATTCGCGGTCTTTTATAAGGGATCGCCATTCGCCAGTCGGAGTTGTATGGATTGGATGTTCGGAGTGTATCGACACTTCGCCAATAGAATCGAACAAATAACAGCAGCTTTTCTTGTGTTAAGCTACTTTTAATTACTAAAGTGAAATAAGTACTATTGTTTAAAAATAGTGGAAGCTCTCGTAAAACTCCTTCCCCCTTATTACAAAATATGGACTAACTATTAAACCAGGTTTAACTTGACATAAGCCATTGTTTTAGTGACAAAGTTCTCAATTTAAACCTGGTTTAATGCTTAGTCCGTATTTTGTAAATTTATATAATGATATTTATTGAGCTGATACTTGAGAGTGACACGTTTATAAACAGATTATCTTAAACACCATAATTGATATAAGTAGGTATATAATACCAGAGTCGGGCATTGTCTGGCCTTTGATCACATTATCAAACAGTTGAATGTTTCATTGTCAGAGCGCGGTGTAATTTGCCCGAGCTGTATAAACCACTAGTGGTTTACGTACTCACTTTGCGGGCATCAGTTGACGTGGACTGCTTCATTATAACTACCACGAACCCGATAATTGTGCACTTGTTATCTTATTGACCGGTCAATCGTCACAATCATTACAATTGACAATCAAAATTTTCCGACAATGGTTTTGATGTTAACTACTGAAATGTGTGGAAATTGATAGAAACAATAATTTCTCAGTACCATTAAAACTATTCAATTATATTGTTTAATCACGTTGATGAACAACAAGATTGTCTATTTTGTTATGTTATGTTACTGGAGATTTTACTTTGCTTATTCTAAACAAAAATAGTTCGTACAAAGTTTCAAAAATTAAAGTGTAAAATTGTGTAGGATTTGTGATCAGGTGTTCAAACGAGAGAGGCTTATAAATTTTGTATAGCAACATTTAGAACCTTACTTACATTAGTAGATAAAGTAGGTGTTTTACTCCACTAGGTAACTTCTCGTTCATGTTCATTATAAAGTCTATAGATTTGATATCAGACTATGAACGAATATTATATTTTTAATAATCATCATCATCTCAGCCCAATGACGTCCACTGTTGAACATATTATATTTTTAATAATTGTTGAGAAATTAATAACTGCTACAATTTTTAAGCAGGAGTGTAAACGACTGCTGTGTACTCCGGGTCAGAATAGTAATAGGTTTTCTTTTTTTTTATTGCCTAAGTGACAAACGAGCATGCGGCCCACTTGATGGAAAGTTGTGACCGCCGCTCATGGACGTTGGCAGCCAAGCCGCTGCCTAACTTGAGAGGATAGATCTCTTTAAACCTCTTTTGAAGAAGAATATGTTATAGCACTCAGGAAACACCGCTGCAAATAGTTCACCCCAGAACCGGCACGTACGTGGGAGGAAAGATCGCTGTAACCTTACCGTGCTAGACGAAATCGGTTAAAGATAGTATGTTTCTCTCATGAAATTCACAATATTTACACAGAGTTTGGAAAAGTGGTCCTACTAGGTACGTGATATCTAACATAACTGGTGATTGTAAATGTAAAATACCTCTGCTTACCTATAGCCGTGACTGTATATGCTATGATATGTTTATGCTATTTATTTCAGGACCTTAGCTTATCTTGCCATAGTTAATATGGCTGGTATAGAATACCTTCGGCAGCCTTTGTACGGTAAAGTTAATTAATAAATGAATCCGATCAAAACAAATAGTAGCTAACACAATTCAAAGCTTTCTAAATTATTAAGTGCAAACTTTTAGTTCTAAAACTTCTTCTATTAAAATCTCGTGCATTTTGACAAACAACATTATTTCAAACTTGTTTAAAATATAATTATCATAACTGCTGGAATACTTAGGTACTTTGAAAATCTTATTTTCACCAAGTCTTTTTTTATACATATCTATTCGCCAAATTCAGAATTTGATATCGTAAGGCGTGGAATTAATATGAACCAATTTGTGGGCGTACCGATCATTGGCCTTATCTAAACGAAATCCTGTCGAGCCAGCTTCAAACTCTGCCTGCGAGAGGCTGCTATTACCCTGTTATTTTAATTTGATACATCTAGCCAATCCAGACTCATTAAACGGACGATGCCATTCGTTTAAAGTAGTTTTATTTTCATAAGTCGTTGAAAACTCCTGAAAAGTAGTTAAGTAACCTTATATAAAAATCTCAAAGAACTTGAATTAATTTATCATGGAAGTAAAAAGCACAATTTCCTTAGCAAATAAGCTGCATACCTCATACTATTTTTGCAGCAAATTTCTTAGCTTAGCAAATCGTTCTGAGGACTTCTACGAAAAAGGATTTTATATAAACCGTGTACATTCAGAAAGCGTTCCAACTTAAAATTCACTTTACGACCGAATCGAGAATCAAATTCACAATCTATATCCACTTTTGCAGTACATACGTATTAAAAAGACTTCCATAATCGGTTTTTTATCATCCAGTGGGATATCATTCTGCATTTAGGCAATAAAACCGCGGCAACGCGCCCCGCGCTTATCTCCACCAAGCAGCCACCGAAAATATAGATCTAAAAAAAATTGATAGCAATTTATATGTTAAACATCGGCTTGAATGAGATATTTCACATCTTGTACGTTCCTTGCATGATATATGGACTTAAAGATGAGCGTTATTCAAAATTGGCTTCTTCTGGCTTATGATGAATGTTCTATATTAAGAAAAAACATAAAATGTATCAACCCCCGCTGACTTGGAAGTGCTTTTTAAGGGAAATGAGTTTGAATAATACTTCTGGGGCTGTACACGCAACTTGTCATTGTCAATAAGTTTCGTAATATTGGCGAACATACCGCTTTGTGATGTTGATGAGTGTTTTGCCTTCCCCAGTTTTATTTTTGAATAAAAACTTGAATTTTAACTACAATTTATCTTTGTTGTTT
Organism: Laspeyria flexula; assembly: GCA_905147015.1. NCBI lineage: Eukaryota > Metazoa > Arthropoda > Insecta > Lepidoptera > Erebidae > Laspeyria > Laspeyria flexula. The sequence continues at coordinate 8,535,746 of LR989956.1, read as the reverse complement.
GTTTTCTATCAAAGATATTTACCAAAATGTAATTAAATGATAGCTTTTGAAGATAAAAATAAATGCTATCTTTGTTGGTACTAAAGCTCAAATTAAATCATTCTTAAGCCGCATTTAAGATGGGTACGGAATAAGAATATTATTCCAGACCGCACTAACGTGACTGCTCCAGTTAAATAAACAAGTAGCTTATAATATTATACAACTTACTTTTAAACTACTAGCATTAAACTACTTATTTTTCAAATACTTCATAGTAGTATGCAAGAACTTGCAATTAGCTCTAAATATCAGTAACGTTAAGACGGGATTATTCTTGGTTTTCTTTAAAGTTATTTTGATATATGAATAAAGTTTTTCTGCCTTTTCGTTTTGAGTTCTGCTAGAATTCACTTTATGTGCCGCCAAAGAGATAAAAAGTTAAGAGTATGTCGGTGCCCCCTGTGTCCGTGGTTTTATATTACCAAAATTAACCGCGAAACACGAATATTCTCATAATCGTTTGTAAAATAAGAAATAAAATATGTCTGATTTTTATTCTGCTGACCCAATTGTGTACTAATCGGCCATTTAATAATGCAAACAAAATAGCAAAATGTTCCAACGAGCCAAAAGAAACATCAGGTTTCATTATTTATTTATGATCGTAAAAACTGAACGGATTTGGTTGTAAAACGCGATGAAGTTTATTAAACCTTCATTTTATAAGCGCGAGAGCGGAATACGATAAACGGGAAAATACTGACAAGTGGGATTTGAAGGCACATGAGGGCGGCGGCGCGGCGCTGCGCTGCACCGGCGTGAGCATTAGTGCTGCATGTAGTAGTGCTTGCATTTTATACATAACACATACGTAAACCATATTATGTATTTACGTGCAATACATTTTTGCCTAACATTAGCTAATTTGGCTATTTTTAATGCTCTTAATGCGATGGTGGCCGAATGGATAAGCGACCGGGATGCACAACATGAGGTCCGAGTTCGATTCCGACCAGCAGTACCAATGTGGATTTCACTTTGTGGAATTTATAGGTACTAGTCAAGTGACTTACCATCTGCTAAAGGTGAAGGAAAACATCGTGAGGAAACCCACATACTCTAGAAGAAATTCTATGTGTGTATGTCTTATCCACCAACCCACACTAGGCCAGCGTGTATGGATTCCTTAATTCCTATAGTCTAAACCTTCTGAGCTCTTTAAATGGAGGAGAGGAGACCCGAGCCCAGCAGTGGGAAATTAATGGGTTGCTGATGAGGCTATTCTTTGGACATTTTATTATGGGTAAGTAGTATTTTTCTTCCAAAATAAAAGTTATTACCGACCTCTGGTAACAAAGTTCCCATAAAGACTTTCAGTTTCCCTAAGACGCTTCTTTTTGGTGATTTTATTTTAAATTGTTTTTTCTCCTGAATTTTGTTCTAAGTTATCAGTGTCTGTTTATTTCGCTTTTAAAGTGCGTAGTAATGCGGAATTGAGGTAGGCACTTGTTTTGGCTATTGAGTTTAAGCAGTGTGTTGTTCAGTTTATAGATAGGTCACTATTTATGATATTTGCTGAAGCAAAAATACGCTAAGTACATACGTTAAATATGACGAGGAAACAGCCTTACCCAGTATTAAAACATTATTAAAATAACAATTTTATTGTTGCAAATTAAAATATTTATATCATTATGTAAAAAGATATGGGTGGAATTGAAAGCCTCTCACATCTAAACCATATCTTTATCCAAATTTGTCCCAATATTTATGACAATGAAAATAGGGTAACTAAATAATTCTAAGCTTAATAGGTTCATAAAAAGAGGTTCTACAATAGACTAGTCGAGTTTCTTCTCCACCTAAATGTAGCGGAACGCCTAGACCTCAGTGGTTACGTAATTTATGCGATACTTACATAAAAAGGCCTTTTGTGAACCGAAAAAGATAATTTTCAAGTGTTTTAAAACTTAATATAAACAGAATTACTTTGTTGTGAGGTGGTAAATACTTTATTTGTACGTAAATTGTAATAGGTGTTTATATTTTATAAGGGCAATTATATTTTATTTTTAAATAATTCACAATATTCAATTTGCCTCGGCAGTGCATCGGGAATATATACAACTGTCTCGCAAGAGGTCCTGAATTCGATTTCCGAGTTGGCCAAAAACGACGGGAGCGAAGCCCCGCGCGGCTTCTAGTGTTACAATATGATAATGATAATAATAATGATAATATTCTACCACATTCACACAGCGCCATCTAGTCTCAAAGTAAGCAATTATATTTGCTTGTGTTATGGGTACTAAACAACTGATACACTACTTAAATACTTTTTTTTTTTTTGTAAATCATACATATTATAGATAAATTACACCCAGACACAGAACAAACCTTTATGCTCATCACACAAAGATTTGTCCTGGGTGGGGTTCGAACCCACGACCTCCGGCGTAGCAGTCAGGGTCACTAACCACTAGACCAACAGGCCAGTCAGATAGCATTTATTTCTATTCAACTAATATACAACAACTTGACCTGAAGAGTGTATTAATATATTATGATAAGCTTCAGGTCATGTATTTCACCATTTTGCTTTCTATTTTAGATTCAGAATAAAAAAAATAAAATGAAAATGTTGCTCGTATTTTCGTAAGTTCCTGGTAACCTTTAACATTTTTTAGGGAAGTCTTTCTTTAAATGACTCACTTTGTTGGAGTCATCTTTATCGTGTGGCTTACACCAAGACAAGCGACAGAATGACATCATTTGCCTCCGTTTATCTCGCATGTAACTCGTATTTACTTTTTCCTTCGCAAAGCAACTGCGCAGAGTTTTATTAAAAGCTCAGTTATAACATAAAATATGAGTAAGAGCAAAAATAAGTAGTACCTTTTGAACGAGTGATTTTTAGATAAGTGACTTGTTTGAATAGGTAAGTAGTAAAGTTATATAATTTATACCTACCTAGGAATTTCTTCAAAATAAATTCTGAAGCTATGAGAAGATTTTTTATGCTTTGTATTATAAGTTTTTTGCAGATATCTATGTGCAACTTCAAAGCTTTTAAAAACGTAATTTAATATTTTAAGGAAAGTTAGTTTATTTTTATTTGTTATCAAATCGGTTTCGCTAATGAGTTTATAGTAAGTACCTAAGTTATATAAAAATTTAGCTAAAAAGGATTGAAAGTTCTATTAATTTGAACATTTTTTAGAACCATTATCGTGAAGAACGATAGACGTTACTACTCTAGCAGCTAGTGTTGTACATGCTTTCGTTCCCTATTATGCATTGCTACATAAGACTTTTCAAGCCTCAGCTATAAAGTGTATAAGCTATAATATATATAAAATTATTAAAGCGGAGTTTCATAATTTGTTCACCAAACACAATTTCATACGGGGCCTTTGATTTTAATTGTAAATTACAAAAGAGCTCGATTTGGCACAACTACAGGTGTAGTTATAATTCTATAGCGCTCATGCTATGCGGGGAACTTGTTCATATCTATTCAAATTAAGCGGCACCTATATTAAACTACGTGAGCCGTGAGTTGTATAACAGGCAACGACAGGAATGCATGTATTCAATAGAATGAAATATTTGTGATCTCATATTTGAGAACGTACATAAAAATTGACGAGCGAATATCCTTATAATGAAATTAAGTTTTATAGTTTATATTGGCATAGGTATTATATTTTTTGTATTACTTTGTTAATATGGAACTTTTTGAAATAAGTAATTGATTTTTATTGATGATTAAAACATAATCATATTGCCATATCATTCCTTTTTATTTACTGTGCGGTTGCTTACTACTCGTCAGCTAACAGTGTATAAAACAAATCTGTGTCTGATGCTTCATGTGCTTTATTATCAAACACAGTTACGTACAGTCATAAGTAACACTAATGACTACCTACACCCCTCTCGATAGAAAGTCTAACTGTGTGTTAAATGTCCACATACTAATTAATATCCAACAAGACTTGTGAATAACCCTTTTGAGTATGTTTCATATATTTTAGGGAGTGTTGGATATGTGTCTTTGTCACTCGAAACTCTAAGCTTTATTCGTAATAAGTAAGCTCAAGTAAACATACAGTATAAACATACATTATTTCAATCATCAAAATGTTCGTCATCACCAAGTTTCTTACATCGAATTTGGGTCAAGAGACAACTGAGGATTTAATTTATTTGAAATGAATGTGCGTCTCATTCAATTTATTAGGAAGTATAAGGATTTCAAGATTTTAATCAAACAAAATATTGTATAAAGTTACCACGTTTATGTGGTTAAATATTCTAGGAACTAATGTCACTACATACGAACTCCATACGTCACTAGTTGAAAATTATGGTTAAAGTTGTCGTGTAACTTAGCTTCCTACCTATGCCACTCTCAAATGGATAACTATATTAGCAGGCACATCTCGACTGCTCGCTAATTACGTTTGAAAGTTTACCGACATGTAAATGTATCAATTATCATGATACTTGTACGGTGACATGAAAACTTTAAACTGCGTTGCATTTTCATGCTTGTCATCTCGCTGGGATTTCATAAACGCAGTTTACTATAATTATATCAGGGTAGTTTCATTAATCGAATAAAAATTATATGCATATTGCATTAAATTAATATTCCAAATAGATTATTGGATATTTTTTGTAATTCGGAGCTGGCAAGAGTCGGTTATATCAAAAATTTAAACATAATTATTCAATGTTATGTGCGTTGCTTGTGTTGAAGATTGTACAAATTAAAGAATGGGTTAATACTTAACAAAGAGAACATAATAATATTTAAAAAATAGATACCTATGCGTAGTTAATAATAGCAACCAATGATTGTCCCACTGCTGGGCACGGGTCTCCTCTCTTCCATGGAGAGTTCAGAAAGTTTAAGCCAGAACCCGCACATGATGGCCTGATGCGGGTTGTTGAAACAGACATGCATACTTACTTATTATCAAATCCCATTACTTACGTTACGTTTTCCAGTGTTTTAGGCTTTCTAATTGAATTTTTTTTTTTCTATCTAATTTGCTTAGTCTGCCAATTTTTTTTAAAACAACATTTATGACGCGTTCACATAAATCATGCTCTAGTCTATTTAAGTATTATAAATAACAAAATTTTAAATAGGAATGGACTAGTCCAAATCCCCTTTTCATGAACTAAAGTAAATGTTCAAATATTAGACATATCCCGAACGTACAATTATCGCGGCTCGGAAATAAAATTACACGCATACGTACTCCCGCCGCGTCGCTACTGACAACCCTATTACCGGCTACGGTCTGCTAGCCTCACTAATACGGATAATACTTGCTACATTTAGACTAATACTAAATAATAGCCATAATGACACCATAGTAACGCAAATCAAATCCACTTGTTATAAACCGTCGAAATACATAGTTAAACATAGGTAAGATATTGATTGAATCGTCGCCGATATCCAAACGCGTATTGTTTTTCTCAGGCTATTGTTGCCGTAAACAATAATAGTAAACGGTGTTTCCATTTCAGTGAGATATCATTACAGCCGTAGCCGTCGAGACGCGTAAGTGTAAACACGGGGACACGTCTACAGGAAGGTATTTGTCGTGCAGCCTTGTCGCTCCTTCCTTTCATCGTTATGATTAATGACACGTTATTTTTCATTGAAACAGCTGCTGCGTATTTTTTCTACTTTCAAGTCTTCTGTTCCATGACGTTCACCTATTAGTCATGCTCTGAAAAGCTTTCGATGTGGGTTTTTAAACTTGTTTTTTTTCCTCTATCTTCGACATTTGAACGCACCGCGTCGGTTTGGCTTTGACTTTTAAGAGCGGGCCCTCATTATTGTTCCTACCTTTTTTATTGAAGAGGAGGATCACTTCACATATTCTACCTGTAACACCTTTTGTGTAAATACCTAGCTTCACATTTTCGTGTTTGCGAATGTACTAAAATAGATGCCTACCTAAAGAGGTACCGTACGTTGTATACTTTTACCGTATCTACTTGAAAAATAAATTCTCGTTTGGACTTGAAGATGAATGTACTCAAATTAGGCTAAACGAGTTGGTGTGAAGATACATATGGATGAAGTACGGCACACCCCTCCTAATGCCGAGTTATCACGTAAATACATATTTTAAACTTAATTTGTATTTTTCGTGTATGTTTAGCATTGTATACCTACTTATTAAGAGGTATTTAGTTTTATACACTCGTACATAATTGAATATCAACACTCAATAGATAAATTAATTTACCAACAGTAAATTTTTCTTTGAAGCCCATAAATTTAATAGAATCGATTGAAAGAAGTATTTGAAGATTTACGCAAACTAGATTGCTGGCAGATTATCATATATTATGTTCATACATGATAATCTGCCACTTAAATGTATTTAAAGAAGGTATTCCGATTTTAGAATGGTTTTTGCAAATTAAAGTTCCTTCAAGCTATTTTTTTATATTCTTTGATGCATTATAACAGGATTATTCGCTGTGAAAAGCTGTCTGAGAAGTCTGTGCTAAAAATTGAGAGTTGAAAAACTGATAAAAACAAGTTTTTTATATAGACTCCAAAATAATATACTCTTGCGTCTTCTTTAGCATTAAGATTTCATAAAGCGGGAAATTTACGTGTCTTATTTAGTAGACAATTTTGGCAATTCTTTTTATTGTAATAACAGAATAAAAATGTAAAACAAGTTCAGCAAATAGATATACGTAAATAATGACATTTAATATGATGTCAAATGGTTATCATAGCATCTATTCGTAACGTTAAATGACAATTAAGATTTAAAAGACGTGTCAAGATTAATTATATAAGACACGTAATGATAAACAGACTACTTATACATCTCGCTTGCATTTCTCTAAGCATTCTCTACGCATACAATATTAAAACCTACATGGCATACCTACATATATTGTTTGCGTGTTACTCATATTAAAGAACTTTTTTTGTATTTCAGTAAAAAACGAAGCGGTTTTCCTGGTAATTTTTTTTTTTTTTTTTTTATTTTTTTTTTATCTCTGTATTGCAATCTGTCCAGGAGACATTCAGCAATATCTTATAATAAAGAAGGGCGGTATGTGAGGTAAATGTCCAGTGACATTTCCTCATTATTGCTAGCCTATAGTAGGTCTTGTGGTAGTCTTAATTTTAGTCTCCGACCACTGAGAGATATTTCGTCCATAAGATTATGAGCCAGTATGTTTGGATGCAGTTGTAGTCTTTCTTTGTATGTTTTGGCTTTTGACTTTATTTCTTCCTTCACAGTTTTGATTCCAAGGTCGTGGTGAAGTCTCTCGTTGGTGACATACCATGGCGCATCTACTATTATTCTCAACATTTTTGATTGAAACCTTTGTAGGATTTCTATGTTTGAGTGAGCAGCTGTACCCCATAGTTGTATTCCATAGGTCCATACTGGTTTTAGTATACACTTGTATAATAAAAGTTTATTTTCTATTGAGACATGACTGTTTCTTTTCATCAGCCAGTACATTTTGCGTAGCTGTTGGCCCAGTGCAAGGCGTTTGGTAAAGATATGCTTTTTCCATGTTAAACGTCGGTCTAAGTACATTCCCAGATATTTTACTTGGTCAGCTTGTGGAATCTGAACACCATTGAGCGTGACTGGTGGACAAGTTTGTCGTCGGGTGGTAAATGTGACTTGTACAGATTTTGTTTCATTGGCTTTAATACGCCAATCCTTCAACCATACTGTAACTTTGTCTAAGCAGCTCTGTAGCTTATGTGTCGCTTTATTTGGCATATCGTCGCAGGCCATGATAGCTGTATCGTCGGCAAACGTTCCCATAACAACATCGTCAGATATAGGTAAGTCAGCAGTATATAGAAGGTACAGAGTTGGTCCCATGACACTGCCTTGTGGTACTCCCGCTTGGATTTCTTTTATCTCAGTTGATGCTTCCCCTTGGCTGACAAAGAAGTATCTGTTTGTTAGATATGATCGTAACAGTTTGTAATAGTTGATCGGTAGTGTCTTTTTTATTTTATAAAGAAGCCCATCATGCCAGACCCTGTCGAAAGCTTGAGATATATCGATAAATGAAGCAGTGCAGTATTTTTTTTGTTCAAATGTTTGTGTAATATTTCCGACCAGTCTATGAATTTGCTCTATAGTACTGTGCTTTTGTCTGAACCCGAATTGATGATCGGGTATTATGTTGGACTCCTCAATGATAGGTTTTAGCCTCGTCAGAAGTAAGATCTCCATTACTTTGGAAGGTATTGGGAGTAAGCTAATAGGTCGGTATGACTTGGGATCTTCTGAACTTTTCCCTGGTTTAGGAATCATAATGATTTTCGCCACTTTCCACTGCGGAGGTACATATTCTCTTCGCAGAATAGCATTGTACAGTTGTGTCAAATATTTTATGCCTTTTTCTGGTAATTCTCGAAGTGCAGTTGCTGTAATTAGGTCATAACCTGGTGCTTTCTTCACGTTCAGTTTTTTGATAGCCCTTGTAATTTCTCTTTTACTGAATTTCTCAATTGGTAGTTCTAGTTGGTGTGCTTGATCTAAAAGTTCGGCAACTACTTTTATCTTTGTAGAGCCAATGTCAGGATTTGGTTTAAAGACTTGGTGTAGATGGTCCATGAACACGTGACTTTTCTCAACATCACTATTTGCCCAAGAGTTGTCTGCTTTGAGCAACGGTGGCTGGTGAGTTATAGGATGTTTAAGGTTCCTTGTTGCTTTCCATAGAGAATAGTCTGACGAAGGTTTTGCATCTAAGTTTTGTAAATATATTGCAAGGTTTTGATTACGATCGTCTTTAAGTACCTGCTTGAGTTTTGCGGTCAGTTTATTATATATTGCCTTATCGCCCGGAAACTTTGTCATCTGCCATCGCTTTCTTGCTTTTCGTTTTTCGCTGAGCAGTTTTCTTACAGCTAGTGGGCATTGGGGTACCTCGCGAGTAGGTGGTAGAGGCGTGGCATCCCATGCAGCTTGCTGGACAATATTATTAAAAAGTTCTACCGAGTTAATGATGTCTTCATCTGTCTTCAGCGGTATTTTAAGGTCTATAGAGGTTGTTACTATGTGCTTGTAGTATTCCCAGTTTGTCCTACGGGTATGGAGTCGACATGGTTCTCTTTTATGCAGGATCCTTCGCGTCAATAATATTTCTACAGGAGAATGATCAGAAGATAGGTCAGCACCAGATCTGCATCTAAAGTAAGTACTACTTATTCCTTTGGTAATACAGAAGTCAATTAGATCCGGTTTCTTATTAATATCGGTAGGCCAATATGTTGGTTCACCAGATGAAATAACACCAAGTTGTAGTTTGTTTATAGTTGATAATAGCTGTCGTCCTTTTGGGGTTGTTATCCTAGAACCCCAGAAAGTGTGCTTAGCGTTGAAATCACCACCAGCGACGAACCTTTTTCCCAGAGATTCAAAGTAAGTATCATAATCTTCTTGCTTCATATTGTGTTTAGGTGGGCTGTACAGGGCTGATACTGTGAAAGGTCCTGTCCAGTCTTGTATTACTATGTTTGTAGCCTGAATTTTTTCGGTACAATAACTATTCGTCAGATGATGTCTTATGTTATTTTTTATTAGCACTGCACTTCCTCCGCGTGCTTTACCGCCAGGGTGCATAGTGTGATAAAATTTGAATCCTGGTATGCTAAAATAACTTTTTTGTGTGAAGTGTGTCTCAGATATTAGCATTATGTCAGTATGGTTTATTTGTAAGTATTTTTGTACCTCAAGGGTGTGTTTTGACAGACCATTGGCGTTCCAGAGTACCATTTTTATGGAGTCCAGTTTGCAGTTAAAATGGTCGTTAGATTTAATATTTGTTTTGTCATTTCTGTTAATTGTTGCATCATTTGTTTCATTGTCAGCATTAATTCCTTTACATCGTCATTAGTATAAGCATTATTTATTTTACTGTTGTGTTCGTTGGTTTGTGGTAGAGTTTTGTTTTTCACTTTTTCAGCATAAGTAGAGCCTGTAGTTGTATTTGAGTTTGTTTTACTAGTCATTTGTCTTGTTCCACCATTAAGTCGTGTCTGTTTTTTATTTTTGTCAGGTATTGGTGGAAATTTTATTTTTTGTAGATCCCTATAGACCTTACAGCCCTTATAATTTGCTGGATGATTGCCTTCACACAGTATGCACTTAACGTTATTAGATCTACTTTTTTGTGGGCACTCGGCTGAGGAATGAAACCCGGCACACTTAATACATCTTGGGTTTCGCCTGCAGTAGGTTTTAGTATGACCATATTGAAGGCAATTTGCACACTGAGGAATTTCCCGCTTAGGTCTTGGCGGTTCAAATATTACTTTACAATGTAATAGATATTTTACGTCATATATACACTTATTATTTTCCTTTTGTTTGAGTTCCACTATAAACATTGGCAGTGGTTTCTTAGTCGCATTTTGTTTAATGTTCCAGATGTTGACACATTCATGATCAAGTTTATCTAATGCTTCTTTAATCTCATCTGTGCAGGTAGTGGGATGTATATTTTTCATTACTACTTTAAAACTGCGTTCTTGTTTTGGTTTATATGTGTAAAATTCAGTTTTTTTTAACTCTAACTCTTTCACTACTGCAGTGTATGTTTCAGAGGTCTTTGTTTGTATTTTGACTTGATCATTTCGTAGTACTTTAACATCATAATCATTTTTTGCACATGATTCTAGTAATTTTAGCAGTGGTTCGATGTTGTACACTCTATCAACAAAAATTGGGGGTGGCTTATTTACTTTGATATTTGGTTTGCCAGATTGCTGCGACTGTTCATCTTCCAAAATGGCAAATCTGTTTGAAGTAGGTGTTGGTGTTGTTTGGGATAACCAGTACGTGTCTAGTTTGCTCTGCTTTTGTGAACCAACTGGCTCAGGACTGGATCGTGGTCGTTTATTTGTGACTTGTACCCAGTCTTTATCCCTTTCTGGAGTCTTATCATGGTTATCACTATCCCCTTCATCTGGAATGAAGTTAGTTTCAATCTCTGGTTGGTCCATAGCTTGTGTCTCAGGGTTAAAGCTGTTCTTAGTGGGTTTATTTATTTCCTTGTTGGTATCAAGCGATACACTTCCAACAGAGGCACTTCTTGGTCTTATAAAAAGTCCTGGGTGAAAGGCTTGCTGTATAAATTTTTTGCTTTGGTCTTTGGCTCTTGGTTTAGGTGGGTGCCGTGATGGTTTCTTATTGCCACTGCTGTTACTGGCATTGTCATCTTCAATTACTATAGTCTGGTCTTCGTTAACAGATTTCACACTTGAGGGTTCGGGTGCCTTCAAGCGCCGGGGGTCAGCCGGATCACATGACATCGCATTCTGATTGGTGAGCAAAATTGTGCCCCCCCCAGAATACGGTTGGGGGCTGCCTGAGTAAGACTCAGGGAGGGATTCTCCAGCATAGCTGGTACCCTCCTGGGGTATTAAACTATTCAATGTTGCTGCCATTTTTTTTCCTTCTCTCCTTCACACTCCAGACATTTTTGGGACTATTTAGGTCCCAAGGCTCGCTTAGCCTCCTCCAACTGGTTGCCCAGTTGGGTGTGTGGTTATACCGCCATTGCTCGGTCGCCAGAGCCTCGTCTGTTGTCTGGCAGGGGGCACCGCGCCAGTCCTAGAACTGGCGCCGCTAGATGTTCAGGGGGAGAAAACTAGCGCGTGCAGGTGAGGTTGACATTTGGGTCGGATAGATGTTAGTTTCCGCTCTCCCCTTGGTAATTTAATAACATTTTTGTTTGAACTCGGGTATGTTTTTACAGCACTCGACCCATACGTTGCCGTTGTGGAGATAATAAAATTATCTAGTTACATAATTTTATCGTTCACGAGTCGACGACTTCGAAACAATGTTTAAATGGCAGATTTAAAACGTAATAATGTGTAAGCTCGGGGTGTAGGTTGTCGTCGACGTGGCGTGGCGTGGTGGTAGGTACACGCGCCACAGGGTAGGTAGGTAGGTACGTGCCGGCCGGCGACGCCAGTTTCTTTCATTTCCGTTTTTCGTGGAAGCTTTCGACTCTTCCTGTCTGTAATGGACTCAACTCAACATAATTTTATCCAATTTGCAGAAAAATATATCAAGTATGTCCTGTCGACAAAAAGATAATGAAAACAGCTTGTCGCAGTTCTGAATCACTCACTTTATTATACACAATAAAGCTATTCAATGACCGCATTAAAACGTTTTATGTGTACTATATTCGCACCACATTTCATTATGTGTGTGGGTGATACACATGATTTCCACTACATAACTCTCTGGCCGAGAGCGTTTTTATGGCAGTATGGTTGACCTTGTGATTTGCTACCACAATCTGTGATATTGATTACAGTGACCTTAAACACGTAATGAACGTGAACTTCCTCGTAGGAACTTACGTAAAGTAAATTTTGAAGTCAATTTACGCTAATAAGAACATTCTTCGGACAGCCACAAAGTTAATAATACAGAATTCTCCAGTACATCTGACGGTAGTGGGCACGACTGGGCAAACAGTCCCTGCGCTCGAATTTCACAAATTACAGTAGCTACAAAGGCGTCCTAAATATATTGAGTGAGACTTTGGCCAACTGTAAAAAGGGCTCACGGGAATCTCTCGAGACCTGGTACCGAATTGTAGGTATGTACTTAATATGTCTCGTGGTTTCTGCCTCTGCCAACCTTTGGGGTGACAATTCCGCTCTTAAGTACCCAGCAATTAAGTTGCTAACTTAATAGAATAGATAAAATGTACTGGCAATATACACTGTATTGCAGTCTACATTTTACTGCCAAAGTTTTATTAATTTTACTTCGTAATCTATGATGAATTTCAGGAAGTACTGGGTGTTACAAATGATTTTAAAGTTCTGCCTTTTCTGATAAAACAGCACATTCTAAAGATATTTAGTACCGATTTTATTCAGTGAAATTTTTCATATTCTGCTTTTTACATATTAGAAATATTATAAACACTTAATCATCAGTTGTCTTGTGCTGGGATGGCTGTATGGCATCAATAACGAAACACCAAAAATACAATGACCCCGTTTGTTCTTTCAATATGCTTATACCGAACTTACTTTAAAGTTATATCCTTCTTATATGTATTTGTTATAATCATGAAATATTAAAATTATCCTTACACAACGTAAAAATCGAGTTTTAAAATAACAAGACACATTATTTTAAAAACTTTCAAGCTAAAGACCCGCACAAAGAGAAACCAAATTAAAATGAGATTATCCGTTCTCTTGGCCTCTGCAAGCTGACTTAAAGACACATCAGTAAGTATAAACAAACATAGCTCACCAACACAAACAAGCTAGCTTTAGTAGATAGTAAACTCATTAGGTACAGGCTAGGCTAGCTTAAGCTTAGAACCTTTGCGAGCGTTTCAATTTCCTAGCTGTTTGTGTCACTGCGAATAAAGAAAAATATTTACATCAGCAAGTACGTGGTATGCATGTATGTATTTAAATATGCAAAAATGTTGGTACATTATAAATATTATTTTGTGCCACTTGCAACCAAATCGCACGCTGTGGCGGAAATTAGGTGAGGCCTATGTTCAGCAGTGAACGTCATGGCCTGATATGATGTTAGCATAATACGTACAGTCTTTTGAATTTATATGCGTTGTTATTTTTGTAGACTTTGTAGATAGACAATTGATTGTATACGCGATTTTGATTTGCAATAAAGAATTGAGTTAAACAGATCTGAATCTCGACTCTCCACTTATTTCGATTTTGTTGCAAAATTTTTGAAAATAAAAATGTCTATCATACATCTGTCCTATAGTATTATAAAGCTGAAGAGTTTGTTTGTTTGGTTGGTTGAACGCTAATCTCATGAACTACAGGTCTAATTTGATTTTTTTAAATGTTGGATAGCCTATTTGTCAAAAAGCTAGCTGCTTTATTAGTATATGCGGGTATGTGTATACTATGTAACAGAGACTTGTAGTTTTTGGATACTATCTATCTTCTACTTAATAAAGTATTTGATCAACTTTTTTTTTGGCCTGGCCTGTTGGTCTAGTGGTTAGTGACCCTGACTGCTAAGGAGGTCGTGGGGGACAAATCTTTGTGTGATGAGCATAAAGGTTTGTTCTGTGTCTGGGTGTAATTTATCTATAATATGTATGTATTTCATCATCATCATCATCATATCAGCCCAGTGACGTCCACTGCTGAACATAGGCCTCACCTAATTTCCGCCACAACGAGCGATACCAACCCGTCTGTATGTATTTACAAAAAAAAATGTATTTAAGTAGTATATCAGTTGTTTAGTGCCCATAACACAAGCAAATATAATTGCTTACTTTGGGACTAGATGGCGCGGTGTGAATATGGTAGAATAGAATATTATTATTTGATCAACTTTTCCTATAAAAGCTTTCAACAAAACGATTAAAGACCAAACATATATTAAGACTAAAAGAAAAATAAATTCATCGTAGGTACTATATTTTCTAAGTTAAACGTTTACTTCAAAGCGCTGTGCGAAGATAGATGAGAACTCAGAAAAACTTTGTCATACTTTAAAAGTCAAGCGTTTCTTTTTCAGTGTATTAATGTGGGTATATCTGTGTGAATGATTATGAAGAAAATATTTTCTATATTATGATATACTATATAAAATAAAAATAAAGTGTGCGCCTTTAAAAAAAAACTTACTTATAAATTCGAAAGTTAAGATGGATGGATGGATGTATGAATGGATTTCTAATAATATCAATGTAATTTTTATCTACAAAACAACAAGAAAAAATGTTAAAAAGACGAATTACCGACAAAAATGTTTTCTACTTTTAGGAGAAAGGTTCTTAATGGGGACTGTGAACGAATAAGCGTAGCATATGAAGGTCCCTCATTAGACGGGCAAATTGTTGTCCAAATAGTTGGGTGCAGATGGATAGGCAGTAGAAGAGGCTTTTGTTTAGGCCGTGAGGCTCGTGCAGCTGATTGAAGGAAATACGGCAGGAAAACACGTTACTCTACAGGCAAACATGTATCATTGTTCGTACCATTGAAACTTACTGTGACCAAAACAATTGCACAACAAAGAGCTATGTTACTTTTAATAATGTTTAAACTTGTAGTAAAACGTAAGCGTTAGAAATTGTACATGCAACGCAGTAGAATAGCACAATATGTGATTAATTCAGACATAAATATAATACTCGTATTAGTAATATTTTTTTAACTACTTAAATTAAATTACCTACTATTAAAACTAAACAACTTATTTAAAACCAAAAGAAATAAAAATGAATTAAGAAAAAGGAAGAACTAATTAAAAAATGGCATCATAAAATAATTAATTTCGTATGTTTCTAAAGTTAAAGTGTCATCTCACCTTTAAAAACGTATAATTTTTTTTATTCGCATTTAAGAATTATCATTCTTTTGTTTTAATTACTTAAAGTAATACTAGTTGAAGCAGTTCTCTTTCTTCCAATATATCAATGAAATTCACGACAACCTTGTTAGTGAACTGCTTAGGAAAATTCACTGTCACCTTTTTGGGCATTGTATGAATTCATAAGTATCGTGTTGTGATCTATATTATAATCATTATTATCATATCAGCCAAATGACGTCCACTGTTGAACATAGGTCT
The DNA here is from genome assembly GCA_905147015.1 of Laspeyria flexula. NCBI lineage: Eukaryota > Metazoa > Arthropoda > Insecta > Lepidoptera > Erebidae > Laspeyria > Laspeyria flexula. Next base: position 8,520,117 of record LR989956.1, on the reverse strand, counting down.
CACCAACTGTGATCTATATAATTATGAATAAAACATTTTGAACTTTTATTCATTAGCAAAAATTTGAAATAACTGGAGCCGTGTTTGTTCCTCAGGTGAATTAGGTAAGTTTTTGATTGAGGAGTATTTGTTATAGTCACCTATAGGTGCTTTTACAAAATTAATCTAAAATTATATTCTCCATACATGATGTTATTATACAACTTCATATCACGAGAATTTCATTTCTCCAACAATTTGTCCAATACGATTTCTGTAGAACAAAGTTACAACACGATTTACAAAAGTTGTTAAAGTGTCTGCTTGTATACGACATATCAACACACATGTACACTCTGATGTGCGGAAGCCCTCCTTGCACTACATACACATTAACTGTTATAGCTACGCGCAACTTTAATATAAACTTCCTCCAACTTAGGTACAGCATTCATCTTTCATCTTGAACTTTAAGAAAACAAAGTTTGCAACAAAGGCGTTTCTTGCTTAGAAACTAGCGATTTTAACTAAATATTAAAATGACTCCGTTTATTATTTCCAGCACGTAGCGCCGTACAATATATTGCGATATTATTATCTTAAGATTTATTTCTATGGGTATTTCTCATTTATATGGGACGTTATCGACGTTGTAATAAAAGCCATATATCTGGAGAATTTGACACGATCACCGCGGTTACGACTAACTACCTATTTAAAGGAAAAAAGGAAGGCGTATCTATACTAATAGTATAAAGAGAAAATATAAAAAAAAAATATAAATATAAAAATAGTCTAAAGAGTTTGTTTGTTTGAACGCGCTAATCTCAGGAACCATTAGTGCGATTTCAAAAATTCTTTTAGTTTTGGAAAGCCTATTTATCGAGGATGGCTATAGGCTATATAACATCACGCTACAACCAATAGGAGCTGAGTATTAGCTAAATAAGAGCTACGGGAGCGAAGCCCCACGTGACTGTAGTTTTAGAATAAGTGAACACAGCAAGAATTACTGCTCAAATTTCTTGCATGTATACAAAGAGTAGGAGGGAGTAACCTTATGCAGACAAGAGCACTGAGAGAAAAGGAAAATTCGAAACAAACCCTATACCAACCGTCTGGCCAGCGTGGTATAGTAGGCTATATTCCCTCCGCCTTTTTAGAGGAGACCCGAGCCCAGCAGTGGGCCTTTTGTAGGTTGAAATGATGGTGATGATGATACAAAGAAAACTTATATAACATTAATATTTATCTCGGAAAGTTGAACTTAAAACACTTGGCGGGCTAATGAGCTTGTTTACCAATAAAATAACCTTAGAAGAAAGGTTACTTACTAATAAACTTTTATGCAAATTGTATTTGCATTTTATACATTCAATTATTCACAAACTATTGCAATTGTTGCCTATGTTAATTATATTTGCATAACCGCTTATCCAACAATAAATACTAGCAAACCCTGCGGCTTCACACGTTTGTATGTTGTATTTAGATTTTAGGTAAACATCAACACAGTTCCGACATGATTTTATACACCGATGTGGGTGATAAAATTCTAGTGCACTATCATGTAACAGAGAATAGATAAAATAAATACACTATCGAACAACAATGTTGAATAGAGTATAATAACTAGAATAATAATAAAAAGTTTAAACTTAAGACGTTGCTGAGGTCTTTGTGTTACGTAATACTCGTATCATAACTTTATACTGTTGCTGCACGGGCACGCGCTTGATTTATAGATGGTTGATCGTATGAGATATTTAGTTTTTTTTTAAATCTACAGTGATAATAATAATAAAAATAATAATAAATGATTTATTCTCTCTTCGCAATGATTACCTTAAATCTAGGCATATCTAAGTAGAGACAAATGAGGTGAACGGAATATTGTGAGAGACTGGTGTCCGAAATAGGTTTAAGAAAACCTGTAAGGTAACCTGTAGGTCACCAGGCCTCCACCTGATAGTGATATAAGGAAACATATCAATCAGTTACGTGAGAGGGATCACTGTAGATTTTTTATTTTGTTTATTTGGAGACACTTAAACAAGTGGTTTAGACATTACACAAAAACTAAATACCCCATACGATCACACAACTTTGAATGAATATAAATAAAAAATATAAATAATATAATATGTCTGTACAGAACCCTTATTTTCTTCCTATTAACACATCATTATCATTAATTAGATGGTCTACTTAATTTCTGGTTCTCTAATATCTTCTAAAAATTCCATCCCCTTACAGTTTACAGAAAATAACTGACTACCTTTAAAATACGCTACGTTTTAGTTATATCTATGTTGTGAATAATAAAATGTAAATACGGTTAAAAAATCAACATGATCTCGTCAATACATATGACTGCAAACAATATTCGACTCTATATACGAGTGCTAACGACCCACCTACGGATGATAAACGTCCACTGCAGAGCATTGTTGTTCTCTCCGAACCGCAACCAACTCAACCTCATCATTGTATTGTATCCCTTTAATGGCGTCAATATACAAACAGACAGTTTAATTTCCTTACAAATGGAAATGTTTATTTGTTTTCTTCTCGAATTAAAACTGAACTCGAATAAGTGGGATTTTTGGTTACGATCTAGTAAAATACGGGTGTTTAACTTATATCTTTAGGCAATCGGTTTGGTGAGAAATTTATCTGTTAGGTACATTAGAATCCAATTACAAAAATCTGGATGCACGAGCGTTTTATCAAACTATATATATGTATGTAATTTACATAGTAGATATGACGTTTTGATATGCAGAACGTAGCCCGTGTTAAATAGTTGCACAACTTCAACTGTCAGACGGTTGCATTGTACTAACTGTAATACAATGTTACTTCTCGTGTTTATATTCAAAAGTGCATTAAGTACTCGTAACTTCTGACTTTGTTGCCTACTGCGGGAACTTTTGTTCGGCATTCTGTGTTCAGTAAACTTACATTAAAATAGTCTTTTCAGGACGTTCTTACATTGCACCATTCTAAAAACAGATATTATGATGTCTTTGTTTTATTTTTATAAGATTTTCTGAAATATCTTATTTAATTAAAATAATATATTATTATGTGTGCTATTGTTGCTGTCAGCCTACTTCTCCCCACTGCTGAACAAAGGTGTCGAAATTAATAAATATTAGTTATTTAATAAATTTACTAAGAGCAAAAATCTGTCACCGTGGCGCAGTGGTTAAGGTGGTCGCCTCGCCACTACATCGCCGTGTTGGGTGACGTGGGTTCGATTCCCACACGAGACAAATATTTGTGTGATTCATAGATATTTGTTTCTAGTCTGGGTGTACTTTGTGTCCGTTAGTTTCATGTTTGTAAAGCTCCCCGCGACACAGGGCTTGTTCCCTAGTGCGGGCGTTGTCTTTACATAAAAAAAAAAAAAAAAAAAAATTAAATTTCTAGTCTAAATAGACATTTTTGACTACCACCTTCAGCTCATTGTAAATATGGGTACCACATCGTCACCGCGTCGTCGCATCACCACTACTCCGTGGTATTTTATGCTTAAGTTCCCATCAAAACGATATAATAAATAACTTGAACAGAAATGGTCGACCAACATTGTATATTGCCACAACGGCTCAGTTTCTTCCGACAGTTTATTAGACCTCAAAATATTTGTTATTTATCACACTGCATTCATATTTTCCGGAGGCGCTTTATCTTGTGTTCATATGAAACCTATATTATCTAAACGTCTATGGTTGATATCTTGTTTTTTAGTAAGACGCATGAATTGCAACTTGTGAATTTTTAACACACGCGAGCAGGATACAAATATTTTATAATAAATGTTATCAATCATTCAATAAAATCAGCCTAATTGCATTCCAGTTACATGTTATAGATGTCAATTTAAACTACTTAGTAATTTAGTTAATAATTTTTGTTAAGGTAATTTTAGCAATATATAAGCATTTTTTTACATTATTAACACACGGTTTTGGGCTAATTTTGCATCAGTGATGGTGTACCCAACTGTAATTAAAAAAGATTTTGTTTTAATTCGTGTTGTACATAAAACAAATATGATCCCACAAAGTAGTCTCAAAACATTTTACATGTTGTTAGGTAAAAAGCTGTCAGAAAAATTCTTGCTAAAAGCTAATACGGGCACTTTGAACGACAATAAGTTTATTTGACATTTCTCAAGTGGAAATTGAGCCTTGATATTGCGCACGCAACTGAAAATTATACATTTAATGAAATACGAGTACTTATAAAAACGTTTAGAAACGAATCGACTAACATTTAATTAGTATGTAATAGCATCTTGAGTAGGGGCGAGAAGTTAAGTTCTCATTATAAGGTGCTTGTTGATGCCTCACTTAAACGGTTAAGTAGTGTGTTTACGTTAGAGTTTTAGTACTAATATCCGTTGAAGTACTACGTACGGTTAATGTTATAGCAACATTAAGATCAAGCCAAGATTTGTAAATTCAATTTTGGAAAGCGATTCTATTCCTAAAAGGAATATTAAACTAAAATTTGAATTTGAATGAGCTACCGATGACCGATGATTTTCAGTTAAATGATCTAAAATGATAAATAGGGACTATAACGATGGGTGTCGTAGCGTAGTGGTTTCAATTCTACTAATTCAAAGCACTGCTTTACTTTATGCTAGATATCGTTATTTTATTTTTATCATCTATTATATCTTTTATCTATATATCATATATTTTATTTTATCACTTTTAACGACGTGAGCACAGGAATTATCTAGAAAAAGTGGAACTGCAACCTGAACGGCTACTTATTTCGCGAAAACTTTCACTCGAATCTCCCTTCTTATGGAAAGTTCTACTCTCTCCAGAAGATTCCTTTTTCTCCACCGATCTAATTTCGAATCACATTCAAAACAATAAGTGATGCACGAGTGTAAGAAGGTTTGCCAGGCTGAAGAATAAAGTTATCATTGGCAAAACTCCACTGTACCTAACTATGTACAAACACGTTCTGACTAGTGGCAACAGTAACTCTGGAGACCACTAGACTAAGTTATAGTCCTCTCTAACATAGTTCATCAAAGACATTGAAGAGCCTCGCAGAATATAATATTGTACAAAGTTTGAGTATTGGCACACTTGCCGACTATATTAGGTGATACTGACGCAGATTTCTTAGCTTTACGGCGAACCTTACGACTATAAACGTATGTGCCATTAAGAGCTGCAAGTTCTCACAACTAGTTTGGTATACGAGCGACTTAGCATTCGCAATGATCATTCGAGAGCTCGCTTCGGGACTGTAATACGAGACAAACTGAGATTTAAACAGAATAACTTATGCGGTACACTTCACTGCAGCTGTGCTGGTTTAATTAAGAACATTTAAAAGAAAAAATAAAATTCAAATATAATTGCCTTATTATCTTTCTGATTTTATTGTCGACAATTTCCGTAAAATAATTTTAAAACAAATTTTATCGTTCTTTAAACAATTAAAGAACTTTTGTAGTAGTAGTGCCTCGCCAGCAAGCTTGCACACAGTATGAATGGGCCGTGGCATGTTTGGAGAAGTACCTAATATCCTTCCAACATCAACGCCAAGTAGCAGTATATTGTTGTGTTAAGTCTGGTGAGCGGGAGCGCCGGAGGTCCAATTACTCCTCCCGCTGTCCATCTTTTTCCTTTTCGGTAGGCAGCGGCCTGGTTGTGTTTTCCTCACAATCAATGATAAAAAAAGAGCCATGTCCATTTGTCCATGGGCTGCGGTCACCTTTACCATCAGGTAGGCCGCATGCCAGTTTGCCACGTCGGGCGATAAAAAAATACTTAATACGATTTACACATGCGAAATAAAAATTAAGTGGCAACCATATAATCAACATAGACTATAAAGTGCACCCAAACTCAGAAATCTATCTATGTCACACTAAATTTGTAGCGAGATTAATGATGAAGATGTAAAATTAAAATTTGAGAGCTCAACTTATATTTTTGCTTATACCTATGCTCTGTCAGTATTCTTAACACAGACTCATCTCACCTACTGACAAAACCATCCTGTTTTAATGAGATTCACAAGAGGTTATTAAAACTATAACAAGCGCCCCGAGTGTGTTTATAAATTTTTTATAAAACTATGTCAATATTTTTTTACTTCACTCACAATATATGTGTAATTTTCCATAAATTTTTTAATCATAGAACTTAGAAGGTAATTTTAAATATGTACGAACATTTTAAGGTAGGTTATAGCAGTCAATTGTTTAATTTGTTTAATAGTTTATATGTTTTCTATAATCTAATTATCTTATTAGAGATTTCATTCCATATCTTGAGAGTACTTGGGAGTAATTTCCTCTGAAATTATCACTACGCTAATATGTAATGGCGTAATGGCCGTCTGTCCGTGTAGTGACTGATTAAGAATACATAATGTCACTACCCCATTTCAACTCGTGGGTATTGTACAAGGCGACTAAGGAAGTAAGTTAAGCAGACTGGGAGAAAAGGAAAATTTGATACAAAACCCGTCTGGCCCGCGTGGTATAGTAGGCTAAAACCCTCCAAAATGTTTGGAGGAGACCCGTGCCCAGCAGTGGGACATTTATGTGTTGTAAACTAAACTTAGTGGTAGGGAACAGCAAATGCCTAGCCTAGACTAACTGAAGGCTCTATCTTACAGAAAACCACAGCTAGAATAAGAACAACGAGCAATTAGATACGTCAGGAGGACAGGACACTTTTTGAGAATACAATTTCAAGCAGAAGACTAAGTGAATATACTGATTTGCAGACTGGTAATAAATAATAAATAAAAATAAAAATGTTTATTTGTCTCAAAAGTTACAACACAGTTACAAAATTGGTATAATTTGAAGGTCGCTAAACTATATGTGCTCACTGTGAACCCACCAGAGCTAGAGCTCGTACTGTGGGAAACAGTGGTCAGCATACTAACAGAGTTTACATTTCGGCGTGGAGATCGCTGTGCTGAAGGTAAGTTCCTTTAAACTAGTAGCTATTAAAAAGAAATGGATAAGTAGATTTAGTAATCAAATTAAGTGTGTTTGTGTAGTGTGTGTAAGTGTAGTGTTGTTTGTGAGTAAGTGAGTGATGTGAAAGTGTATGTCTGTAAGTGAGTGTATGTAAGATAACAAATATTTTTATATATTTTTAGCATGTTGTTAAGTGATAGTTTTGAACAGATCCTGGTATTTGAAAATATATATTTTATCATCATCATCATCATCATCATCATCATCTCCTCTGTCTGGAAAGCTGAGAGGGTTTAGACACAATCCACAAACGCTGCACACTAGGCGTGTGCAGCGTGTGTGGATTGTGTCTGTGTGTGCGGGTTGGTATATCAGATAGGTACATCCATAGAATTATTTCTAGGGCCTGTGGGTTTCCTCTCGATATTTCCCTTACCGTTAGCAGATGATATAAATAATATATATAAAATCAAAATCACTCTATCTCAAAACATCACTTTACTATCAGAGATGTAGCTATCGTCGATAAAATCTTGTAATTTCGATATTTTACTACAATCACACCAGTCTCTTGAACTATGAATACAATCACATAAAGCTACGAGAGCGTCTCTTCGCGAACACTATCGTGGCTTAATATCCACGTTCTACGTAGCTGTATAAATTGGCGTTATCGTGGCAAGTATAATGAGAGTTCCATACATTCAGCGCGGTTGACAGCGGCTCATGTCTCACTCCGGATAGCAAACCAAATCACGCGATATGAAGTGCATTTATAAATGACCTCGGGTTCATGTGGAGCTACGTGCTACGCTGCTACGATTCTACGTAGTGCTACGTGGTAAATGCGGTCAGATTGTATGTGATAATGAGACTTACTTTTTAACCGACTTCATTAAAAATAATTACTAATTAGTATTGTTATGAAAATTAATTATTACAGAAATAGAACATCGGGAACGAAAACATCGTGAGGAAACCCACATACAATAGGAAAAATTTTAAGCGTCTGTTCCACCAATTCGCATTAGGCCCTCGTGTGTGGATTATGGCCTAAACCCACTCAGCTCTCTAAATAGAGTAGAGGAGACCCGACCCCAACAGTGGGACATTAATGGGCTACTGATGATGATGAGAACACAGCGAAATATTTCGCTCAAAATGAGTAGCCAGAGTCCAGATGACAATCTGTAAATATCAACATCTTACAGAAGACTGCAGCCATAATAGTACTACAAAATTTTGCTATTATTGAAGATAAAAATCACATTAATATGTGGCAAGATTTCAATAAAGAATCAAATAGATGGCGATGCGTTATAATGCGGAAATTGTTATCCTGATAATAAAAAATGTTATTATTATATTATAGCAATACCGCTCACTTGGTTCGCTCACTACTAGCTAAATATACTTTTCTTTGGCATACATAACTCAGCATCAACCATAAAACATATTTACAGTGGATGCAGACGCTTTGAAGTTAAAAGAACGTAATAAATATTTTCTAAATAGATGTTTTTATTTGGTATTTACTGACAAAGTTTTCCAGATATTATTTGTATGTACTCGTATTGGATACGTGACGAGGTTTAGTTAGCAGCAACTGATATTGAGCTGTTGAGTACCGCAAAATTGTTTGCTCTGAAAAAATAAGTTTTTGGTGTTCGTGTTTTGTGGTTTGGTTGGTGGGAACGATGGGGTGTCTGACTTTATAATGACTGGCTAGGTTAGGCCTAGGCTGGGTACCGTTTAATATTTTTCACCATAAAACGAACATTTAAATTCGAACCTTACACATTCTTACAAATAAATGTATGTGTAATCTAGGGATAGTTATGCTAATTTGGATGTACGTCATGCCCATTAATTGTGTAATAATAATATTACAGAAGTTAGGAAATGCCTACGGCATTAAGTCCGCCCATGTCCCAATGTGCATAAAGTTAAAATAAATAAAATAAAATAGTTAATGCATCAATATCTGTGGAGTAAATCCTTTTTCTTTTTGCTATGGCGCGTGTTAGAAGAGGCCTACGTCCAGCAGTGGACTGCAATAGGCTGAAATGATGATGATGATGATTAAATACATTTGAAAAGCGCAAGTATTATGTTGCATAAGAAACTATCCCAAAGTTTTAAAAAGCCTACTAAATACTTACAAGGTATCGATAAAAATCGTCATGAAAAATCTTCCTTTATTTTTCAACTTGTTCGAGCAAAGACAGATCGACAACTGCATACTTTGATGCAAGTTTTTATTCACCCAGCTAAAATGAAAAACATTTCACTATATAGGAAGCATGCCCTCAATCAGATAATTCCAAATTTTAATGCCTGTAATCGATATGCCTTACCACTTAACCAAATTGCCTGAATTTTCCACACCAGTAATAAAAACTCATTACTGTTAAATACGATAGCAATCCAAATAAATGAAAAACAAAATGTTTGTACATGTTTTACTGAAGCATTTATTTGATAAAAATATCTTTGTTGACAAAATACAAATACTGTTTTCCTATATTACCTTCTGTGTCAATATTTAGTACACGGTATCTGGCATCATATCTCGTAGATTATTTAAATGATCATTCTAAAATATTTATAGACGCCCATTGCAATGATTTGCTCGTGAACGGGTACTTGACGGCCATTTTCGTCTTGCTTAAATAACAAATTGAAACTGAACTAGCTACTGTACTTGTTGATCGTCTAGCCCTAAATGTTCTGTCAGAAAGTAAGTAACTACCTTAGTACCTTCCTTCTTCCTAAAGGTAAGGAGAACATTTTAAGTTTGCCCATGTTTTACATACATTGCGTGCGTACTTTACTCATAACGACGCAACTTTTTTTATTAAAGTTGAGCTGAAAAGCTAGTGGATCCGTGTGGCGCAACATAATCATTGAATTAAATCAGTACGTAAGCATGTCAGGGGGCAACAAGCCATAACTCACAAGTAGAGAGCGTCTCGCGGCCCATAACATTCAATCGTCCGCACGGGGGGAGAATTTTGATGACCTCAAGGAAAAGTTTGCGTCAGAACACTCTGTATAAATCCGGGGAGTCATGTCGGGATTTCCTAAATCGCCTTTTTTATTTATTGCGCGGCTACTACAGTAGGCAGCCGTTTAGGGAGTGACGTCATGTTACATCTACGTGATCTCTCTTCTAGGTGGATGAAATACGTGTGTGGCCGTGTCTTTATTTCACGTGTGTCGCCAACCTAATTTATTTAATGGTAGGAAATATTAATTAATTTTCTTCAAAATTAATTGGCGTGAATTAAGTTTCTTACTTAAAGAATTTTGTTTTATTCGTTTTATTAAATTATCCAACTAATAGGGTTATATAAGTTGACTACTGTATAATTTTAAGTAAGATATTTAGATATCGGACTGCTAACATGATAATGAAAATATATCATGGAATATTGTTTTGTTATCAGAAACTCACAAATTTCTACTTTTATTTTACGATTTATTTTAATAATTTACATAATGCATTTTTATTTACTGAAATGGTAGGGAGACAGATACAATAGGATCTTTTCTATTACAATTCTTCAATGGCTGTTTTCAATTTCAGCCCAAACTTATCTCGCTGCGGTGTATCTTTCTATGAGAAAAATATTTAAAAATATCGAATCCGTATTTTATAAACAAAAAGATACATTAATGGTCAACACGAGAGATATGACAAAAAATGCGTTGCATGCACTCCATTATCTCCAAAACGTAAATTCCAAATTATAAAATAAAAGTAATGTTATAAATCCTTATAACATACTCGTATACAATTCAAGTCATGTACGCAGTCGGTCTTCCTGTTGTTAGCCGTTCGTTTTTATTTTACCGATTCTCTTGTTTGCTGTTGTAATAGCTTGTACCAAGTAAATACAAATACGACGATTTTTACCTAATAAAGGTAATTCTTTACCAACAGCAAAGTTACTTTTTTTCGATGTGAGAATGAAGGAAGGAGCTGTAATTGCCAAAATTTAATGATCCGAATACATTGTCGCCAAACAAAGGAAATAAAAGTCGAAAAGATCCCTTTTGATTTTATATACATTGTTTTCTTTGTTAGGATTAACTAAGTGAATCTTTATATTTAGGGACGTCTTCCTATTTGTAATAACCTGGAGTCCAAGTTATATTTACATTAAAGGTATTTTTAACGTTTTATTATATTCAGATTATAGTAACATACTATATGTATTTTTTATTTCGTAGCACAATTTGATTGTTTTGGTTTAGCAATATTTTAATTTCGCTTTTATTTAAATACTGACTTATTCACGAATGTGAGTTTTATTGATAGGTATTTTATAATGACAACAACGTTTGATGGCAAATTCGTTTGACGGATTCATTCCAACGTGCAACGGGCAAGGTACTTATATCGCCTAGTTAGGAGATATAAGTTCCTTGGCAATTGGAGGATTTTTAACAAACTAGTCAGTAAACACTCTCTTTTAGCAATTACCTTATTCAGACCCTCGATCAGACACAAACACCGTGACTTATAAACTCTAACAGTGTAAGGAGCACGAGATCAAAAATTCCACCATTTCTTAAAGTGGACTTACCATCCTGGTAACTTAATGGCTCAGCTGCTGAAGTCCTCTGTCGAAGCTTGCAACTTTTGGGCATTGACTGCAGATTGAATCGTTAGTTGGCTAGGATTTTACACTAAGTCGCTGGGTCTCTCAAAAAGTACCTAAGTGTAAGTTACGGGCGATGGATAAAGTTCACCTTAATGCAAACTTAGAGAACCTTTGAGTTCAAGTCTCAAATTGTAAATTACAAAAAAATTTAACTATCCATTTTTTTAAAGAGTGGCGTGAGTTTCTTGCCAGTTCTTCTCATAGCTCCACCCCGTCTGCAAACTAGTCGGAGGCAAATTTGCTGACACTACTTTTCGGATAACCTGTTACATTCTTAACTTGTGACTTTCATAAGTGTTACTTTGTAAACCTTGATGAATAAACGAGATTTCATTTCATTTCATTTCAGTCCTTTCTCTGTCCAGCTGTGTAGAGTGTATTTAAGCAAAAATTGGTTATTTATTTTCAGAATAAGCAAGGCAAATAAATTAATAATGCACGTGGTATTCATGGCAATTATTTTGGAGTTACTACATTCAAAGTATAATACGTTTATCGCGAACGAATTATTCAACTCGCTAGGTCCAATTTGGAGAAAGAGGTCATCCGAAGATTAAACTGGAATGAACAGATTTTGAGATGATTTTAATATTTTCTCGTTCAAATTACAACAGTTTTGCACTAACATTATGACCGTTACTTGTATTTCGATAAAATGTGTTGAGCTTATTCCATTCTAAAATTATTATGATAATTTTAATGTCAATGTTCATTAATAATTATTACAGTTTTACGACTAAACTAATTACCGGCTATTAATACAATATATGACACATAGCCAAAGATTTGCACTTTTGGTTTATCAAAATAATCAAAAATTACCTAAGAAAAAAAAAACTACCTAAAGTTTTAATATGCCATGAACATGACTTTACGATCACTTACACTGTTTAACACATTCAGTTTGGTATTTATAATAAATGTAGACATGGATAAACCTCGATGATAAAGTAATTTAGACATCTTAGACGCCACTAATGAATACTACACAACAGAAAATCAGGTGTTTGCAAAAATGTCGCTAATTTATCTACATCAAGCTGAAGAGCAGTATTATTGACGACTGACACGGGTTAACAAGGTAAATCCCACAGAACTGAGATAGGTTTTTAGGGAAATCCTATTCATTCACACAATTTTCACAAAATATGTAAGTTTTTTTTTATTTACCAAGTTTATTTGTTAATGATTATAATAAGTCTTTACAATTTAGCCAATATATCATCATACGATCCAGTGGAAATCACTGGCATCATTGATCCAATGACGTCCATTGCCGGACATGAACCTCACCTAAAATTCCATATAATATAAATTCGCAAGAAAACTAAAGTTGCCGACAAAGCTCACCGAATCGCATCCCTAAAGTAGCAGGAGGCAGACCACATAATTCGCAGAACTGATAGCTGATGAGGTAAAAAGGTTTTCGAGTGGCGACCACATTTTAAAGCGCAGCGTAGGACGGCCCCCCACCAGATGTACCGATGATTGTATATTGCAGCTGGCACAAAATCGCTCACTATTGTAGCCAATTTATATTGGCAATTTATATTGGCACATAATATGTGTGAAATGATTTGATTAGATTATTCTAATCAAATCATTTCCACACATATTATGTAGGTAATACACAAACATTAATAATATTTCTATTATTTATTCGAAATGTATTGTGTGAGCAATAATATTTTTGTATATATATAAGGGCTACAATATACTTGTAACGAAAAAGGAAATCCCTGTGACCAAGCTTGGTGATCATTTCTAGTAGACAGCAACAACAAAAGACACGTACACGTATGAACGTACCCGATAGTAACTGGTCAGTAGCAAATAAATTGAAGCAAATTGCGTGCAATTTTACTTGCAAATGTGTCTTTAATGTGCCAGTTACTTGGCACGAGCTATTTTTGACGTGATACTCCTACTATCCACTTTGATAGCTAGATGTTTATTCTGACTATCAAGGTACCTATTTTATAATTATAAAAACAATAAAATTTTAAAACTATTAAATCGAAGTTAAGTCCCTGTTGAAATCATAAAAGTTCAATTAATAGATCTTTATTCTTTGATTGAACTTTTATAACTTCGACAGCTTTGTTTGATGCTTTCTTTAAAGGAGCACCATAAAACAATTAAACATCAATACGCTAGAATAACCACAGACAAGATAATTTAAAATAAATAATGTTTAAATAAAACATCATCTTTCATCAATATAAAAATAAATCCCTACTTTTCCAATGCGAATATAAAAATGGAAGCAACAGCAACATATTTCTGTACACAATTTAATGTTAGAAGCAGCAGTAAATATCATGCACCGTCAACCGATACGTGGAGTTGGACGCGGCGCGTTCGTTATTTTAGCTGCAAGTCTATTCATAACAGTGAAGCTCTATTGAGCATCGGCGTTCGCACATGTTGCAATAAAAAAGCTTTGCATCAAAGGATCTTAATGTAATTGGTGAGTGGGAGCTCGAATAAGCTCCTACTGGCGTTAAAATAATTCCCCTCAGTGTGGCGGATGTGACGATGGCGGCCGGCACCGGTAGCGGGCTGCGCTACGGCACGTCCTTCCGGCGCCGGTCTCTGCGGCTCCCTTGAGCCCCTTAGGTGGCTTTTATGTTACACACTACGACCAAATTATACGAACACATTTAGAGAACTGTGACGACGCCATCGTCAACGTCTTTGTATACGCACGATGGAATGCAAAAGTGTCTTCCTTATAATATAATGCCAGTAGGTACCCACTTACTGCACAAAATATCTTGTCGAGCACTTAATCCAAATAACTACATGTGTGGTTGAGAGGTTAACTAAATTTTTTACAATATTACTTAAAATTAACTTATGAACTTTATTCATCATCATCATATCAATGACGTCCACTGCTGGACATAGGCATAAAAACGACAGGTGCAAAACCCCGGGCATTATGAAATTCATTTGATAGAAAGAAAGAAAGAAAATTGATTTATTTGCGGACTCCAATTTACAGAATACAGCACAAACAAAAACTGTCTCAGCATAATGCTACAACATAAATGTCATAGCGCTGGTTTCCAGATAGAGCCAGATTGTGACCTCACTCATGCCAATAAATTAATTGTAGTAACTAAAATTAAATCACACAAGTACAACATACAAGCCAAAGTACACAAAACAATTATACATGCGAGGAAAGAAATCATAAAAACGAGTAGGTAATAACATTCAGTAAGTACTACATTTACACAACATTCAGCATATCATAATACTGATATATACTGATATATCGATATCATGATACTGCCCTTGAGGATCTGCAGGATTGATCCTGAATAATGAATGAGCAGGTTACTTTCTATGGCTTTCCTGTTTTAAGGCAGACTCACTTGCCTCTATAAACATAAAAGTACATCAATATCTATTCTAGAAATCATTCCGCTTATCTTCCCATCAAAACTGAGCTCAGATATATAACTTTGAGTCAGTCATTGTAGAAAACGTCCGCACTCGATCTATCCACAAATCGAATTCGCTGTATCATGATATCCTCTTTCAGTCCAATCCACGCTCCAATGGAACCATACTTATCTCAAAGAAATGTGTATCATCTGGTTACTTAGGATTTGTAAAGAGCAAATATTTGTGAGAAATCACATAAGTTTCTTTAGAATTATTGTAAGACTGTATGTTTTTCAATCACCTACTGGAAGTTTTGTAAAAAATCCAAATTAAAATCTGAGATTTAATACAAATATTAATGCAGGTCTAAAATATAAAATATATTTTTTATTCGATACATTTGAAATGTAATTTTTAAAAACGTAAATAGTAGGGATATTGGATATATTCTGAATTAGTAATTTCAGATTGATTTTTTTAAATAAAAGTTGTTATTACAAACTCGTGTTTTGATGCGATGGACGCAAATTAATTTAATGTTTAAAATACGAGCTTAAATAAGAACTTTTTAAATTTTTATATAGATACCAAACTAATAATTTGCGATTCGATAAACATCGCATGATGTATGTACAACAAAGGTTTTAGCTGTGTTTATTTTTTTATCTAGCTGCTGCTGGTTTAAAAAACATAAGCTGTATTTTCTTCTTTATGCTTTTCACAAATTTGAATCAACATATAAAATTATCGAACCGCTAAAATTTTAATAATAATGCACTTTACTTTGATATAAGTTTTTTATAAGCCTAGTGAAGCGGACAATCAATTAAACTACATAATGTATTTCAGTGAACGGCTACCTACAGTAAAACGTTTAAAAATCACTCTGACGGAGCCAATATTAGTCGTCTATACCAAACATATTGGTACTCTTTGATGTTCAAATGAAATATTTACTTGTTACCTCCTCACCGCATATGAGGTTATAAATTTATATTACGACCAATATCAACCAAATTTTTCTTTGTGAGTATACTGGCAGAAAGGGAAACTTTAACAAAAACTGAACTAGTGATTCCTGATATATAACGCATCACTGACCAGACCACGTAAGTTGCAGTAAAGACTACTTTGAACAATGAACTTATAATACAGCTGGTTTAATTTGTATGTTGTATTGGTATAGAGGGCTTAATTATAAATTCGCGAGGATTATGTGAACGCTGTGAACATTACATTTTTCTATTGTGTCTACAACGTGGTATTGAAAATGTTAACGGAAAACAAAAAAAGATAAACGAAAATTGTATAAAACTCCTTGTATTTTCGTAGATATTATCTCCAGAAGTTTAGAGATTGTGAAGATAAGTGCTATATCAGATCGAAGTTAAAAGAGCGAATACGAATGTTCGATTTTTGAAATGTCGTAATGGACGAAAACGACATCGTGAGTACAAACCGCCGTTTGTCACATCACTAATGGCGCGGAAAATCGCAAAAGTCCCGCTTTCTAACAACGTCGAAGTAAAATCGATAGATTGAAACCGAATAACGCATAATATATGAGGTATACTCGTACTCCAGTTTGTACGAGCTTTACTACCACCTTCAGTACATTAGATGTTACTTTACTACATTTATCTAAATACAGAATAGAAGCTCAAGACCGCACTAGAGAATAGAGAACCACCCAAACTGGGCTTATATACGAAGTAGGTTGCCATGATAATGATGATACCTTTACGCATTATCTCACAAAGGGATAGGAATAATGATTATGTCTAAAATAGATCAATAGTCTTGTGGGAAGCGCCCTCGTATAAATTCTCAACCTATGTTCTGAAAATTAAATCAATCCCTCGCTCTCAGAATTTAGTAAAGCGTTTATAACTTAATCGTATATTTTCCGCGCAATCTGAATCGAAAGTGCGAAATGAAAAGCTTCATATTTTTTCAGATAAAATTCACAAATTATTTTGTTGCCATAATAATAACTGTAATTTTAGTTACTATGATGTTTGATATGCCCTGCATTTTTTTTTCAACAGGCAAGTCTTTGTATTTTGTAAATAACAATGTTATTCTGAAAAAATTCAACAAGCACCAAGACATGAATAATAAATATTTCAAACATAACAACCATATAGATAAATAACAATTATATCTAAAAGCAAGACAAAAAAAATACGATACTATTTTGTTAAGTTTTGTTCGAGGAGTTATAAAATGTATAGCGACCAACTCAGACTTTAGTATTAATAAATAGCTTAGACTAAAACAAAGATGTTCTTGTGGCAATGTAGTTGCGAGGTTCTTTTACTGTTACGAGACATTTTGTGTAATAAACCGGATATAAACTCCAACGCTGACTAGTTTAGTGTAGGAATGATTGACACCACTAACCTTTTACACTACGTGCTATGATTTATGTTACGACGGTTGAAACTTGCGAAGAACTCAGATATCAAAAATTAAACTCACCTTTAACGTAATATAGCTGAATAGGTGAACTATTTCGACAAGTCAAGAGTTCGAGATGTTTGGCACAAAAAAAATAATATATTTTTTATGAAGCTTATGAATTTCAAATTTGATTTACCTTTTTCAAATAATAGTAAAACATACTTTTAAAAAATACTTATATTTAAACCAAACATAGAAGGTCTGTTGTGATGAAGTTCTGCTAAAGTTTATAACGTTAACGTTATAAACTTTAGCAGAACTTTGCTACCTAGACCATAGTTTAAAAAATTAAACCTGCCTTTTTTACGTTATCCTTTTATATAACTTAATCAATCTGACGTTTCTATTGAAAAGTTTCTTCACAAGTTTAAGTAGTAGGTAGGTATGGAATAAAAAACACTTTATATAAATCACATAAAAAATATCAAAGACATCGCAAAACTCGACCATATGCTATTGTAACAAGATGTAAAATAAATATTGTGATATTTTAACATTATCTCGTATCTTACTGAACATTGTTGTTTTTTTATTACCCGACGCGACAAAAGACCATGCGGCCCACCTGATGGTAAGCGGTAACTGCTGCCCATGGACATGACTGTATTCTTCGTAAGCACAACCAAGCCGCTACCTACTTAAAAGCAAAACAGAAATAAGGAGGAAAAGGATTTGGAGGAGGAATTGGGCCTCCGGCGCTCCCCACTCACCAGAATGAACGCAACAGTTATTGCTACTTAGCGTTGACATCTTGTGGAAGGATAATGCGTACCCGGACGTACCGGCCCATTCATGCTGGCATGCAAGCATGCTAGCGAGGAACTTCTAGTATAAGCGCTTGTTATAAGCAATTTAAGTTACTTATTTATAACCACACATGTATCCTATTAGTATGTAAGATTTCTGAACAGAAATAAATAAATAATGTAACATACCTACTTACAGGTATTTCGTATGGTTTTTTTCTTTTTTTTTTCTTTTAAAAGACAACGCCCGCACTAGGGAACAAGCCCTGTGTCGCGGGGAGCTTTACAAACATGAAACTAACGGACACAAAGTACACCCAGACTAGAAACAAATATCTATGAATCACACAAATATTTGTCTCGTGTGGGAATCGGTTCACTGATACTTCTGTATAAACTTCTGTTTCCTAGTGTAGTACCTACAAACACTAAATCAGAACAAAGAGTCAACAACTTTATCGTTAGAACCGAATAAAGTTTTACTTATTAGTGCTAAACATTATTTTAGAGTAACTAACAAAGGGAACTGTCGCGTTATCATTAATATAGCATAATGTTTCAACGTGTAACCTCTTCGGGTTTAACATCATCAACATTAATTCAGTGTAAGCAACTCTATTCATTCATTAGTGGCGTTTATTTCATTAGTCTCGAGTATTTTAATAGTAAAGGTGACGGTAATTTGTAGTTTCACTTGTGGCGTTTCTATAACATATTGTCGTTTGAATAGTCTTTGTATGCGATTTAGTTTTTAACATATTATTAATTTGTTTTATAATAGTACATTATGATTTAAGTGCGGTAAGTTGATAATTACAGCCGAGGCGATATTGCTACTACTACAAGAAAGCAAAGGCTGTAATTATGAAGCGCACGTATGTCATACGACGTTTTATAACATATTTGCGAGGAAATAAATAAAACTCAGACTTTCTTAGAAAAAAACAGCGAAAAGAAAAAGCGCGCGCGCTTTTTTTTTAAGGCAAAGGCACAAAAACAGCCAGTATTTCTAATAAAGTAAATTAATATTTTTGTGTTTTATGGTTGTAATTTATGGTCTAAATTAATAAGTTAAAGAATTAAATGTTTATTTTATATATATAATAATAATTATTTTATATATAACTTTGGGAGATCCAAAGTTAATTTTATTCATAAAATGGTGACCACTTTTCTGACATAAAAACTCTTTGCTAAGATTTAAAAAAGTACCGTTCGTTTTAGACGGAGCATCTTGATTATTAGTCTGTGATCTTGATAAACCGTGCGTTGTACATTACATTATTATTACGATTACGACACTGAAATTGGTGAAATAAGAGACCCTGTAGAGCAAATGAGTTATAAAATAAATTAAAATATATACCTATGAGATTTCAAATTTATTATAATTAATTTAAAAATAATAATATCAACATTCAACTGTTGGGCACGGGTCTGTGCTCTCTCCTCTAGTAAGAGAGCTGAGAAAGTTAAGGCTATAATTCATTAAGTAGTACAAGGTGAAATCTAGAACCTGGAATCGGAATTAAACCTCTATTTTTACATGTTGGTCAACGTAAACTCGCACTTGGCTGGTTTTTTTTGACGCAGCGTAAAATTATAAAGGATATTATCGTCAGTAAGTACTACTAATTGGTTTACTTAACCCAGAATAGACCTGCCAATAAACATACAATCATGATCCTAGAAAGGTAGGCTCTCGTAAATCCACAGCTCACAGATAACAATATTAGAACCTAAAGTGATAGGGGTCAGACCGCCTCAATTTACTACGTACAATTTTCAGTATTATTAAGCTTTACATTATTATATATTCTATACTGAATAGGCGGTAGTAGATTCGCTAGGAAAGGATTAGTAGTATGCCTTGCTGTTTTTTATAAACACGACTTAGTCAAACAGGCGTACGGCCCGCCTCAAATTTTGATTGCAATTATTAAAAATCAATTATAAATTGCTTGTTAATTGCCATCAAACAACTAACAATTAATTAATTTTAATACCTAATGGAAAATTACAATTAATAATAATTAAAGTAATTTTGCACATTTAGATTTTTTTTGTTTGAAGTGGCGGACGAGCTGGCGGCCCACATAATGGTACGCGTTTAATTGTTAGTTGTTTGGTAGTAATTAACATGCTATTAATCATTAATTTCCCTGTATGTGGTGTGCACCAACTTGACAGAGTTTCTGTCTGTAACTGAGTCTGATAGACGGCGGTAACCACTTGTAATAATAACGACAAAGAAGACCGCGTTCAATCCGGTTCCCGTGACCACAGAAACTTTCCTCCTGTACACAAATGCTTTCTACTTTTCAATGCGATTGCTCCAACTTTTCTCTTCATAAGAACCTTCCTTGAATTTCAAAGAAAAGAAGAGGAGAGCAAACCCGAGCATAGCAGTGGGATAATAATGAGTTACTGATGATGAACTAAATATCTGTATAGCCAATGAAAATTCAAATATTTTAATAACGTAGCATACGTTTAGTTACATTTATAGCACATCAAAACAGAATCTATTATAAAAATAAATGTATTCGAACTTGACAAAGGTCTTGTGTACATAACACAGAGGGAACACATACGGTGAAGCCCTGATGGGTTCGCGTTTATACCACAAAAGCGTAGGGAATGCTAAGATTATACGCCTGATTAAATATTTTCGCTCCAATGCAAATAAAGGCTGTTCGTATGTTCTGAGGAATATTTTCTCCGTAAACGTTTCGATTCTACCTTGTGCGTTTATTTCTGCGTTTAGATTTAACTTAGTTACAACGAAGTTACAACATACTTCAAAGATTTAGTTAGGTAGATGAACACTTCAGTAAATAAACCGAACAATTAATAAAATCAAAACATAAAAATATTATGTTATATTGAAAATATTTTAATTAATTAATGTTTCGATTTGTATAAATTGGCAAGGTTAATTAGTAATCTTACAGGATACTTGAGTGTGTATGGAAACATTCGAAAAAATATAGATTCATTATTAGAGAGCTATACATAAAATTTAAAAAAAAATGTATCAATTAGTCTCTGCCTACCCCAAAACTACACACGCATTTTAATATAAATATTTTTTAAATGTGTATATATATCTCAGGATATTATAATATATGTTTTATTAAATACGGTAACGTTTAAAAAAGGATAACTCATTTATTCAATGTTAGATGTTCAGGAAATGTCCCATTGTTATGTTAATTTAATGAAATACATTTAAATGCCTACTTTCGGACTATTTATTCTGTTACCCGTTTTATTTATTAGTTTACCTTTTGTCATCATTATTGAAATTATCATGTTATGATAATACACTAGATACAAAAACAGAAGTATGTAATAACTAGGGCATAAAACAACATTTTTTAACATCCCATGCAATTAAATATATTATTATTATTATATTTAATTATTTGACTGGCCTGTTGGTCTAGTGGTTAGTGACCCTGACTGCTAAGCCTGAGGTCGTAGGTTCGATCCCCACCCAGGACAAATGTTTGTGTGATGAGCATAAAGGTTTGTTCTGTGTCTGGGTGTAATTTATCTATAATATGTATGTATTTACAAAAAAAAATGTATTTAAGTAGTATATCAGTTGTTTGGTACCCTTAACACAAGCAAATATAATTGCTCAATTTGGGACTAGATGGCGCTGTGTGAATGTGGTAGAATAAAAAAATAAAAAAACTATATTGCAATTTAAGCCTTACATCACGCTACGGCCAATTGAAGCTGAGCAGTGACCAAACAAAGAACGACAGGAGCGAAGTACCGCGTCACTTCTAGTATTTTATAAACGCTAAGAGGGTCTAGGTCATAATCCACACACGGAGCCTAATTCGCACTAATAAATCACATCCTTAGAATTTGTTCAGGATTTCTCCACGTTTCTCCTTCACGACTAATAGATAGTAAGTCGTTTATATAGTACTTATTAGATATTGTGAGCATAATATGGATTCTATGAAGAGAATTATGAAATTACTCGCCTTAATTTAGACAAACTAGATTGTAGCACAACTCATAAGGCTCGCAATATGAAAATACGCAATAAGTACCTATTACTTGGCGATTTTTATTTTCAAACCCAATTCTAAAAATGTACATTTGGAATTATTTAACTCGCTTACACAGTGTAAGTTGGTTAGTCTTAAATGTACATGAATTATAAATAGGTCACGTATCGTACGGGTAACCAGTACACTCTCAATTTAAATAAAAAGCGGTCAAGTGCGACACATATTCGCGCACCACAAGTTCTATACCCACTCCTTTTTTCCGCTCACAGATAACCAAAGTTAATTACACAAAAACGATAATTCCCGGCGATAAATTACATTACTTTCAAGAATATTATGCTTAATGAACTGTCCGACATGTGAGTTGCATGGGCACAGTTGTTAAGGTTTTTGCCACTGAACCCTAATTATTTATCAAAGTGACATGAATGTAAGGACTGACCCAAATACATACGTGACGTCTCCCTTTAAAGGGAGGTGAGACTTATTAATGTCACATTATTTTGCAGGAAAAACCCCAATGCAAAAAGTGGACCTTTCCGCCTGTCCAAATGACAACATTAAAACTGGAGGAAGAATTTTTCGTTACTATCGGGTTTGTGGAAATCTCAGGTGTGTTCGTGTTACGATGATAGCTAAACTGTCAAGTAATTTTCATGAAAACATGAAATTCATTTTCACAATTGTTCGGTAATGTTTAAAGCTTATTCTGACAAAGACATGTGGCTTACTACAACATGAATACGGAGCATGAATTTTAAAAGTGGTCAGGTGCGGCGAGTCTCAACAACAGCCTGGCTGGGAAGTGACACTAGCCTACAAAAGACCACAACCATAATAATTATATTCCGGTTGTATTCTATTTCTGCTGGTTAGTATAGTAGTAGATAAGTTTCCTTAAAGTACAGGAGTACTGCTACCATTCGCAATAAAAAGGAAAGTTACTTTACGTGTACGGTATAAAATGGGCCTTTAATATAGGAAAATCAAAGCTAAGGAAAGCATCAGAGTGGAACACTACCGTTAGGTGGATATTTCTATGATTAAACTCTCTATCGAGTTAAACGTCGATAAGTGACCTTATTGGAGTGAAAGCATTTCGTCGTAATGTTCAGTTTGATCCCGGATAAACAGAGGAGGTATGACGTAACTAGAGCTCTACCAAATTGCTCACTCAACCGTTACGGGTGTCGTAATTAACTAAAAAGTATTTAACATCAAACCGTCAGGGTTCTGTTACTTTTACGAGCCAAACATGTTGCTTAAACATACATGTAACTAGATATTTGTATCTATATTACTTACTTTATAGATACCTATTCTGATAGAAATAATAAAAAAATATTTTGTTATCTATTCAGTTCAGCGTACGTTAAATATGAAACATTGTTTTATTATATGGAATATATTCGTAAAAATCACAACGTGTTATATTGTAGAGACAAGTTTTATAGGATTTTTCGGCAGCGACTTGTTTGAAAATATTTATAACTTACTGTGGGAATATTGATGATATTTGTGAATACAAAAACTACTTACGATACTAATAAGTTGTCAGGTCATTCATGGAAGTTAGTAGGTAGCTAAAGTATATTTGGAATGATGAATTACTACAAAGGTTTTCCTGAGAGTGTTTAAAATGTTATCCATGTAAAAAATCTTGCGCCATTTCTCCATTCTAAACAGAAAAAGATCAAATCACATTTATTTTATGAACAAAAGTTAGTACGACATTTTAAAAGAAACCCTTAAGAGGAAACAGTGTTTCGTCCATACAACCGTATTTCCCAATTTCCTTCCCCAATTTTGGCACTGAAACAATTTATTTAATACCTTGTAGATATCTACGGCAGCTATGTCCCGTGTTTTTCTTTTTGATTTTAAATTTCCTTGTTTCAATACTGTTATATAACAAAGTCGGGAGTTTGGCATATTTTATGAAGTTAATTACAAAATCTTAGAAACGGGCTCAATATTTACAAAGTCGCTGAAATAAATTTATGTTTTTTAATGTCAATCATAACTTGATGGAAGGTGTTAAATGGAAAAAAATACTCATGTTTTAGGATTTAAACCTACAAACCATTTATTAGCATACAATCCAAGTAGATAGGTGGATAATACAAAAAATTATAGTAGTCACATACTCGTATATTCGCCGATGCGTATAAGACATCATTACATCTAATTTCGGAATCAAACTCTTAACGCTTGGTTCGGAGGATAACTAACAAAATATTAATAAATAAGTATATAAGCAAATTACTAACAGTAAAGGTAGATATCAGATTCAAAATTGTCAGTTAGTCTGAGATTGGAATTGTATCCGTTTAATGGTTCCCCTTATCATATTGGTCCATCATAATGTCATCTATGAATCGTAACGGTACCAATAATGTACTTCGATCGACCTCTTCAATTATTATTATTATACACATTAAATAAAATGAATAAGGGTGTTTTAGAATTCCTACTCGTAGTCTTTAAAGGGACCATGAAATTTAAGTAAATAGTTTCAAAGTACAGATTATCTATATGAATTCTCTTTTAGAATAGCTATAAGTGAGTTGGTGGATCAGACATGCCCTTAGAGTTTCTTCTAGGTGATGTGAGTTCACGATGTTTCCTTCTCCGTCAGCAATGATAATGACTGGCCTGTTGGTCTAGTGGTTAGTGACCCTGACAGCTAAGCCGGAGGTCGTGGGATCGATCCCCACCCAGAACAAATCTTTGTGTGATGAGCATGATTGTTTATTCTGTGTCTGGGTGTAATTTATCTATAATATGTATGTATTTACATAAAGAAAATGCATTTAAGTAGTATATCAGTTGTTTAGTACCCATAACACAAGCAAATATATTTGCTTACTTTAGGACTAGATGGCGCTGTGTGAATGTGGTAGAATATTATATTATTATTATAAGTCAGATGATTAGTACATATAAATGTACTGTCGGAAACGAACTTGTACAGCATGTATTACACGCCAGTCAATTTTCATTCGGCCTTTGCCACCAAATAAAATGTAATAATATAATACAATATATTATATAAGAGACACTTAGGGGAAATCATATAAGTCTCAGCTATAATTATGTATAGTTTTGAAATATTAAGATTTCAAAAAATGCTTTTTTGTGGACTTGTAGTGCATGCAAGGAGACCACAGTCTCCTGTAAAAGAGTACAAAAATCTGTGTAAGTATATAATGCTTGCGTAACTTTGTGTACATTCTTTGTTGGAGGTCCTTAATAAATAAAATGAAATAAATAAAAAATAAGATTACTCTCGTTGCAAATCCTTTGAACCAACATCACAATATGGCCGAGTCATGTTCTAAAATTGAGTGTAATAATAGTCGTTCATCTAAGACTATTATAAAGACCTATCGTATTGTCCGGTTCACAATGCTCGCCGATGATATACGTCGATGAAAAATATCACCACTCAGCTAAAATGAGGGTCACAAGAATAGACAGGATTAGGAATGAATAGGTACGTATATAAAAGAAAAGTTTGTAAATGGGAATCTGTCAATGAATGTACTTTTGGGTTCTACATATCTAAGCTCCTACCTTTAACAAAATTTCAGTAGTAAAGTCAGTTATTTTGATGTCATATTTTTTATTAGGTAGTTAATTTAATAGTATGTACCTACATACATAAAAAAGGGGGTTATCTAGAAAGTTTTCCGGGAGTTTTGAAAATGAGTTATTTTATAGATTTTGATGTGCCTTTTCGAATTTCAACTATGCTATCTCGTATCTTTGTGTTTTGGTCACAGAAGGTACCTAAGAGTGATATTTTTAAATTAGTTATAATTTATTATAATTACGCTGACAAAGCTACGGGCATAAGCTTAAATAAAACACAAACATTCTAGTTTCTATCTACGTCTGTTATAGGCTTTGAAACCATCCAATCGAACCTTATGACGGTTTTAGACTAGACAAAAAAAAACGTGCATCGAAAATGATATGTATGGAGCCGTTGGCAACAGCTAGATTGTAAATAACCTTTGAATATATATGCTTTTAACTTTTGAATATAATATTGACATGAACCTCACCGATGTGGTTTACCGACAATATCAAAATTGTTTATTAATATTAATTGGTTAGTCGGATTTAATTAAACATAATAACAATTTCATAAGCTATTCATTGGCAAATCATACAGCACACGCGGATTAAAAATAGGATAATTCATAAGTTGTTATGAATTTAGATACAAATTAATTGAGCAAAGGGAGTAAGAATCACTGAGTCACTGTGCTTAGCTATATACAGTGTCAGGGACTCAAATTAGTCGCTTTCTAACTTCTATTCAATAAAAACCTAAAAAAAAGTCCTCTTATTGTTAACTTAGGCTTTAAAGACCGGTCAAAAAATATCTAGATGCGTAGGTTACTCTATATATTAGCCTACCATCAAGTGTGCCAGTTGAAATAATATTTAAACATTAAACGATAAAGTAACCACTGTTCATTTGTTATGTTGACGAACATTTACAAATAGCTATTGCCCTCCTTGACATGCTGATTCTCCCTATAACTCTGCGTTTAAAAAGGTTATTACGAAGCGTTTGTTTTGTGCCCGGGGGCGATGCGCATCGTCTCCCATCTTAAATATTGCGTCATAAATCAGAGTCGCTCGGTGTCTCGCTGTCGCCTGTCGATTATCGCTCGGGAAGCGATTCCGTTGTACGCGAACGCAAATTGGGAAAGATAGCGATCGAAGAAAATTGAACGACTCAACTGATATCAGAAAAAAATTGTCACGCGCCGCAAAATCGACAACATTGGAACCGCTAATAACAATTAGTAGTAAGTACAAGTTATAACGTAATGGATATTTAAAAATACTTGTACTATCTACAGCTCAAATGTATAATGCTTATTTATATAACGTTTTTGACATAACTGTATTTTCTGAATCTTATAATTAAAATGCGCTCTGCAGTGACTTTCATTTGGTAATAGTACTAAAAAAATATTATTAATAGTACTATCACCAAATAAAAGTTAATTTCTGAGTTCAAATATAATTTGCATAGTGGGTGAATTTACTTGGGTAAGATAAAGTGTGATTGAGAAATTGGGGTCTAGTAAGTACTAGGACTAAATGTCTAAATCACAAGTCACGAATAAAAATTTAATTTAAAACTTTTGGTAGGATTTTAGATCAGTTGTCTGTTATGTAAAAAAATCCCAAATTACATCTTAAAAACAAAAAAAATCTCGTGAATAATAAGGTAAAATTACTACATATCTGACGTTGTGAATGTCCGGAATTGGATCTCACCTGTTACCTGTTAGTCTTTTAAATCACAAATTTAGTTCTGAAAAATCATCCCTGTTTAAAAAAATATTTTCTAAACTATACATCTTTAGGTAGGTACCCCAAACTCTGACGTTTGTTTATCGCCATCAGCACGTAACTTAAAGCTACCAGTATTCGATGCGTTTAGAATACATCCCCAAGGTAATCGGATAGCGGCTTTCCGCGAAAATTTTGCTCTCTATTTATAAATTGATGTGGAGTTTGTGAATCTTCCCCTGAGTGACGCGATTTGGGCTCGCCATCATTTTGTAAACACGGGGAGGTGGAATAGGACCACTTGTTTATTGCTGACTTTTTACTGATTCCTGCGAATCATAAATATACACACGCCTCGAGAGTTAGTGGACCGCTTGAGGAACCGGAAAACAAACAAATCGTTTTGGTGATTATTTGAGTCCAAATAATTTCTAGTTAGGCCTCTCCCAACACGCGCCATAACACTCGGTCCTCCGCCTTCCGCATCCAGTCAGACCCGGCGACCTTTTTCAGGTCGTCGGTCTACCGTAGCTGGAGGTGTTGGGAGCGACCTATGTCCAGCAGTGGTCTGCAATAGGCTGAGATGATGATGATGATGAGTTTCTAGTTTTACCAGTTTGTTTTTTTTAACAAAAGAATAATTAGAAATCCATCGATTACATTACTAAGCATATTCTTCAATGCCCATGGACGAGTCGGAACTATTCATAAAATTACCTTTTATTAACAAAGAAATTGTTATTATTTAACTACATAACATTGCCCAATTTTGTCTCAAACTGAATCATACATTCGTTAGACACGAAGCTCTTACGAGAAATATCTAGTGAACAATAATATTATAATTAACAGCGAGGATTACACTATAAAATGTACAGACGACAATATACGCTCGACAAATCATCATTTCTTATCTCATTCGTGATCAGCCCGGGTTGTTCGTTCAACTTTAACGGCTCACGGATTTCAGTAAGGAACACAGAAGAGATAGTATTGATTTGGATAATTGGAGAGTAGGTAGATTGATGTGTCATTAAAAGCGTCTTTGGTTTACAGACAGGGATTGACGATTTGAAACTTTCACCATTCCTTTTCTTTTCGTAAAATGTTTGTTTGGCATATAATTGGAAATACAATGGGTAATTAGTTTCTATCTTACCATCAGATGAATTTATTGCCAGTGGGCCATATAGAATTCAATTTATTTTTATTTAAGGACGGCAATTTGAATAAATAATTATATTGCAATAAAAAATAAAATTCGTCAATCCAAATACAAACAGGCTGAAAACTACTATATTCTGTAACACAAATCTTTGTTCCGTACGGGAATCAAAACTACCTCATCAGCGCGAGTTATAGCGATTGCCACAATTACTTAATCACGTAAAATGTATACTCATACACGGCTCATAAACTACTATTATATTTAACCCACTCATTTTTCTCCGCGCAGCAACATGAACAACAAAGCAAAACAACATCAACTTGGCAATCAAAATTTCTAAGCTTTATTACAAGCTATACGTATACACGTAGATACGTACTTACGTCCCAAATTACTAAGCAACTTTGTCGAAAGCTTATTATATAGTCGCGTTTGACAAATTCACTTAGATTTTGTTCATGACGCTCGCTTCCGGCAACTTCGCAACTCGGTTAGTCACACAGTTGAGTTTCGTAACTGACGTAAAGAAGATTGTAAACATGTCGGAAATAGGTTTTACCGAGATAGGCACAGTAATTATATTGGGATCGACCCGGAACAACGTCTCTGCTTATCTGGTTAACATCGAAGCTAATTTGTGTGTTCAATATCATATTAGACGAGGGCAGAGTGATAGTGAAATAATAGCTTCTAAAACGACTTTACAGCCCTTTTAAGGAAAATTATGGTTCAAAGTTACATTAACAATTATCATTTTATAACTTAGTAGAATGAAAATATTGTCTGGGGCTTACTAAACATTTACCTACATGCCTCAGATATATTTTTCTCCGTTTCCAGTATTCCTGGCAAGCGCAATGCTCATCTCAAGGGCGCAGATTGAGGACCCATTCAAGATAAAGTCTAAAACTCTTGCCAACTAAATAAAATAATATAATCAAAAAATCAACGAGACAATTTCTGCTCAAAAACTGTAATTTTTGTATGTCATTTATCACGTCTATGATATAACTTGATTACTTCACCTAATTCATTATCTTTCACAACAGTAAAAAATATCTTATATCAGAGATTTTCATTCTACAAGCCGACGAGACGTAATAAGGCCTCTAAATTGTCTGTACTTTATAGATTATTCTAGACACACGCTTTAATCTGATTATTTAATCTTATAAATTACGATTTGTAACGATAGTATTTATTTTAAAATAAGATTACAGAGGTGTACTCGAGTTAAATGACGCGCGACCCAATTTGTGATTAGCCTTTTGAATGTCACGACATAAATATATTCGCGGGCCTTGTAAGCTAAATCATGAAAACAGCACAAATTGTAATGAAAGAAATTGAGATTTCGTAATGTTAAAAATATAAGTGTATTATATTTTTTGTATTTTCATCCATTGAGTATTTTTACGACATTGAAAATTCATATTGGTCCATATATTATCTTAAAATAAAAGTATGAACTCGTAAATATATAGTATATTTTTCTTTGTTTTTTTTTTAATGTCCTACTTTACTTTGACATGATACTAAGACGTGTATACTACCATTTACTAATTACATACTTTAGCTTTTTAAACTCCAAGAATGTTTAATTTAATTGAGGTTTATTTCAAGTGGTAGTACGGCGCATTGTGCTTGCAACTTCTCATTCATTAACATAAGAAAGTTCAAAGTGAAGTTGCTAAATGTGTATGCACAAACTAAAGGAGTGAATAAGGAATGTATGGGTTGACCTAGTTGTGGTGAGAGACCCCATGGGAGGCAAAGGAGCACTCGACTCTGGGAAGGCTGATGTAAAAGCTAACAGTCTCGCTATCGAGGATGCATTTGAACGGAAACTGGGGGAAACCTAACAGAAAGTTTCACAAAGCTAGACTAAAATCAATCCTTCGCCACGGGCGTGAAGCACCTCAAGGGAAATAAACATCGTACAAAACAAAATATATACGATAAATTGTTGAGGATTTACAAATTACGTTCTATTGTTGTTAAATGTGTTATCGTTTAGACCAGGTAAAATTTATATTATATAATATTCAATAAAGTATTTTATGTAACAATGTGGCCGATATTTTGAATACTGAGAGTCATATTATCTTGTATTTTTTGTGAACGCAATAGTTTAATAGTTTTTCCGAAAGACTAGTTAGTTTTATCAAGAAGACCCTGATTTTGGTCACTTCACCACTGAGTCGACAATGTAAGAATATTTTTTAATTTACTTCGAGTATTTAGCGATTGCACGGCCAACCCAAGTATTGCCGAAGGCCACCGAAAATTCATCTTAAAAAAGTGTAAAATAATAGGTATGTATTTCACAAAATTATCAGCTTAAGAACAGAACAAGTTTAATTTCAAGAGTATCGCTCTACTTCGCGGCGTATAAACAAAAGTTTGACGCGATATTGATAGGTATCGTGATGCGAATTTCAATATCATAGAAGTTTCAGAGCCGCTGACCATTTTCCCGCATTCTGTAATGGTAAGAAAAAACAAGATCGGGCATAATAACATCAGCAATAGTAAATATTAACTTTAAGGGTGAATTCGCTCGCGTGATTTGTTCTAATTATAATCCAATTTCCATACAAATTAAAATACAACGGTTTACTTACGCGTTCTTGAGTAACATCTACCAAACCTTCACAATTACGGTAATTTGTACTAGGTATATTAAGTTATAATACATGTAACATACGTAACTCGATTTGTAAAGGCACAAATCCACGCTCGTTGACTCCCCTATTCAAGCGTAGTCCAGTTAAAGCGATCCTGATTGCGAATTATACGTCACTACATACCAAATTGTAACAATTTCCATTGAAATGCATAAATTTTAAATGTAAACTAAACCACCTCAATTGAGCTAACTAGCCTCTCTAACAGCTACTGTGATTGTTAGTAATTTGTGGTGTTATTTTAAACTATACCTATGTATATTTGGTTGGGTACTATAAATCAATAATCCACACACATTTTATGTTCGTTGTTGGTTGTTACTATGGTAATGCAACTCAGACTAATAATGGCTAACGTTATAATCCGCACAAAGGCGTATTGTGGGATTACCAGTGCGAATAAAATACTTTCAGTCAGTGCTTTTAATACTGACGCAAAAAAGGAATATTCAAAATTTGCAGGATTGGCGTATAAGGATAAGACTCACAGCAGGAATATCTGGTGTCCATCACAGGGTGTTGGATTACTGACCTAAAGTTCTAGCTTGACCAGAAGCAAAAGAATAATTTCAATAATTATACTAAATTCCTACAATCCGACTTACCCATATTGTTGT
This sequence comes from Laspeyria flexula, assembly GCA_905147015.1. Taxonomy (NCBI): domain Eukaryota; kingdom Metazoa; phylum Arthropoda; class Insecta; order Lepidoptera; family Erebidae; genus Laspeyria; species Laspeyria flexula. The sequence goes on along the minus strand of LR989956.1, from coordinate 8,488,059 downwards.
TATATTACTTTTAGATCAATAACAAAAATTACAGAATTAGGTACAACAAGCCTGTGTTATTCTGACAGCGGTCCTCTAAAGGGTGGAGGTATATGTATATATCTCCAGACAACTTTCTAATTTAATAAAAAAAAATTACTTAATCAGGAGAGTGAACTCAATGTCTTTAAATAAATATAACATTTCTGCTACTAAAAAGTAATAAATGTATTCTTTTCTTGTGAGTCTTTAAGGTCGATAACAACAGCTCGTACTCAGAACTATTGTCGTTAAGAAGCTCTACTTGTGGAGAAAAATGCGAGGCAAGTATCGAACAACCATTTCCTGTTCACACCATTACGTTCTTTAAATGCATTGAGTGGGTAATGCGTGAACTACCGACCCACCTGCGCCTTTCCCTCTAAGATAATCCGAACGTGAAGTTTGAATTCTTTGAATTCAGTATTCTACGACAAAAACGTTTTGCGAAAAACAAAAAAATTACTGATACATAATCAACTAAAATTCTAATTGATTATGTTTCAATGTCTTTTAAAAATGTTATGTTTCTGCTGGTTATGAAAGGGGAATTACCTACTGTGATTTTTTATTATTTTTTTTTTTTTCATACCACGACGGTGGCAAATAGATGTACAGTCCGCCTGATGGTAAGCGGTTACCGTAGCCTATGGGCGCCTGCAACACCAGGGGCATCACGAGCGCGTTGCGTTTTGGATGCAAGGCCATATTTCTTAAGTTCAAATAAAGATAGACGGTAATTTTATAACAGCGCTATAACATTCGTTACCTATTCATCGAAGGGTGTCTACATCGGCAGTTAAATAATAAATAGTTGCTTACGTATGAATTTAAAAGTTAACTAAGCGAATGGTTAACCGATGAGCGTTAAATTTCTCTGAATCTCTTTGTGCACACACAAGAGCAACCATCCATTAATATAAACTGTCCAATGAAATATAACTACTCACAATATTTGTATTGTATCTACCTTTATTGCAATACAAGAAATATTGTGTATTGCGACAGGTAGATTGCTTGGCGACACATGGAGATTAGTATTTCATTACTTGAGATTAGGTTTAGTGTACTATTTTTGAACCTTGTGTGTTCTCTTTCCAGAATCAAACACAATGTACAATGTTACTTAATTTTATTTATGAAATACTGTATTAGACTTCATAAAGAAGCTTTCTTCCAATTACACTTTAATACGTTTCAATCTTTGTTCACATTCAGTTTTATGAAAGCATAAAGTACTTTTCACCCTTAGTAAAGCAAATTAATTTTGAAACGTTAAGTTCTTTTACATCACATTGAACGACGTACACACGATGAATTTTTCAAGTTCCCCAGGATTTGGTGTCAACTTTCACGCAAATTGTCGTATAAAAGTTACAGAATAAGGGTCCCAGCTATCGATTTTGTATGGCGGCTTTCAGGTCTTAGGCAAGGGATAAGACGGGATTTTGTTAAACTCCTCAGGGATCGAAGCAATCAGGAATAAGTTTCCAAGATTCACGATTGTATTTTTAACCAAGTTTAGAATGGACGTCCTCAAAATAAAACGGGCACTGGTTTATTTCTTTTATTGTAGCCATAAAATATTTAGTATAACGTCTAATGAAACTCGTGTCGTAAAAATTACAAAACCGAGCTAATATAAAGTTGTAGATGAGAATAAAATTTTAGTTTTTAATTAGATTAAGTGCTTAAATTAAAAGTGAAGAGTTTATTTAATCCCTCCTTGATAAATCTTTGAGTGGATGGCATCAAGTTAAAAACTAGTTTAAACTCAATTAACAGAATGGTAAACTACCACTATACCTTTTCTACAAACAGTAAGTAAAATCAAATGCTGTACCGACTGTACGTATAAATACATATTTACGTTTCGTATCAACTACTGTTCTTGTAACTGTATTAAGTTTGGTGCAACCAGCTCAAAGAGTTCAAAGATTTTAATCCAGAGCTTTACTGTAGGCAAGTTTAAGAAACAAAATTAAGTTTGGTCCCGTACAAGAGAATCGGGATCACAATTAATCTTCGTGCTTTTCTCTGGGCGGCATTGTTTTATTTGTAATCTTGAATTTATTATACTATCAGTACCTACCTACCTACTTTGTAGATTATACGATACATTATGATGCAGTAAAAGAAATGGGGCATAAAGAAAAAATGGTTTAACCCGTTAAATTCGTGATCGTGATGCAACAGGGGTGGTCATCATCTTAACACGGTCCATCTAGTCCAATACTTTGTAACAAGTAGATAACATTCATTTTGTACTTGTGTTTCATATTCTCAATAGATGAAACTATCCATAAGCGAGATCACAAAGGGAAAATAAATCGGTACCATTTTGCTAACAGATGAGGGTAAGCGATGTTCCAATCTTATGTTTGGTCTGACGTTCTGAATAACGCCACTTTTTCTTTACTGTTCAGTGCCGTGACGTCATAAAATTATATTAAATAACGCTTTTTCCGTGATTGTTATTCACTATCGATATATTCAGGGTACCATTATGTAATATACAATATGTTACACGTTATTTCTCAACGTATCAATATTCTTCCAATTATTAGATCGAATTCAGTTCTATAAATCACGTACCTATAAAATAAAGCACATATCCTGTATAAGATGTACACACTCACTTATGTGCACATGTATAAAGCCTCAAGTGACGCGAGCGAATGCTTCCGAACCCAAATTTATTTTACACCTTCCTAAATTGTTAAGATTTATCGTTGATCTGTTCATTGTGTCGACGTTTTCATACATGACTAAACATTTTTGAGTTATTGCTTCATTTTAAAAGTATTTATTGGTTCACTGAATAACGGGCCATTTACTTAAACGATTCATTTTTTAGTAAGTATTTATTACTTGTCTGCTTAGATAAATGTGTATTCTCAGTGACAAAAATCGTAGCGGATTTTAAAATTATACATACATACATATAGATCACGCCTCATTCCTAACAGAGGGGTAGGCAGAGACCATTTCCTTCCACTTGCTACGATTCTGACATACATCTTTGGCTTCTTCAACATTCATCAGTCTTTTCATGATCTCACCCTTCTTTAGAACGTCACCTATTTGGTTATCGTACGTTAAAATTATTACAAACGGTTTACGTGAAAATAGTTTTTTTTTTCCTATATAATGAGACTTTTATTAAGTTAGCCAGTCACTTGAAAAGTAAGATATGTTCAGTGGTGCGTAGGAGTTTCTTAAACCTCTTGGGGATGGGCTATGTACTACTAGCAGCAGATGGAATTGCCTCTATGACTACAAGAAAGACACATTTCTTTGGAACCTCAGTCTAACTTCTTCTAACTTCAGACGAGAAAAACTAGGTTTCGAAAGCTAAAAGAATAATACAACTGTCTCGTAATTTACAACATAGACACTATTTTTAATTCATCTATATTTTTTATTTTATTTATATTAAATTTGTAAGAATTTATTAAAATACGAGTTGGTATCCTCCTCTCCACCTGCATGGAATTAATTCCGACAAAAACTTTTCCCCTGTAGGTACAGTTAATTTTTCCAAATTTTTTCCTCATAATAATATTCCTCGGACTACAAATCAATAAAAAAAATATTGAGCTAGCCAATTTAGTCGTTCTTGAGTTTTACTCTACAATACTTTCGTCATTAATTTTCAGAATTTCTCAGAAAGACATTTTTTCCAAGTAAATTATTATTGCAAGTGACTTAGGAGGGTTGCTCAATATTAGAAACAAAATTCGATTCCAATTTTTTAACTACCCCTATAGTTGGCCCAAAGTACGAAAACCCTGAATAACTGGATACTATAGCTACATCCATAAAAAAATCGTCCTTGAATAGACATTAATTGTCTGAGAACATTAAAACTTTCAGTGTTATTAATTCATTTAATCGGATCGTCCACAGCATTCCAACCATTATGAGGCTTAAAGGGCCACGAGAATGAAACCCCGAAGGTCATTTAAGTACCCGATAAATAAGGTCTAATACGCTTAATATATTATTTATCTACCAGCTGACGAAGTTATTTATTTTAGTGGGTCAATTCGCTGCCTGATCTCGAAGGAAATTTTCTATTTGATCCTTGTTTGAAAAAGGATATTGTCATAACGCTTTGGAAAACACCGCTTCCAGTAGATTATTTTTTATATCATATTTACTTTCTCGCACTAAACATATCAGAATGTTCTTAGACAGTAATTACGTAATTTAAATCATGAACGATTGTTATGGTAAATAGTTATCAATTCATTCAATAAAAAATGATGGAACTTCTTATTTTAAACTTAGCCTAAACTTTTGAAAAAACAAAATGTTAAAATGTTAATCCTACTGGTGCCATCTTGCTTTGACGTGTGAATATATTTTGGAAGCTGTGTAAGTACCGCCATCTAGCGGTATTCGAAATAATCAAGATGGTTGTGTTCATGCTGAAGGTTCCACTGAAACAAAATTTTCACGGACTAATCACCACTGGTTTCTCAAACAAGGGAAGCTGTATGTAATGTAGTTCCTTGCTCTACCGTTAGAGTATAATAATTTTCTTAACAATTTCTGTCTGACGAAATTAAATTTTTTTAAGGATATAATTTATAATTTTCAATATTTATAATTTTCCTCGATTTTTGATAGCTGAAAAATTGTTCAAATCAAGTTATTAATAAAATTAATAACCTAATATTAATCTTCGTGTAAGGTTGGTAAGTTCAAAGTTACCCTACCTAAATACTTACCTGTAACTTTAATTCTGCAAAATACAGAGCCACAAAAATAGGAAAGGAAGAAAAAGATATCATGTACCTACCAGACCCATATCAGAACATTAAAGTAACATTGTATATTGCATAAATAAATTATCTTACCTTTATCATGTCATATACATGACGACTCGCGTTTTCTATGCAAAGTCTAAAAATAGCGGAAATCCAAATAAAACAAAACAAGTTACAAAAAAAATATAATGTTACCTAATCAATGTACTACCTACCTACTTATGAGTTCACTGTACCTATGTACCCACAAGACATACCATTTCTAAAACTAGTTAACGTTTCATCGTGACGTCTAAAAGTCAAGATGAATATAAGATATATTATGTACCTACATACCGGGTTAACCCTTTGAACGCCGGAGACGTCTATACACGTAAAATGAAAATTTGCTCACCACGCCAATGACGGCATGGCACGTCAAAAATGTACTGTATTTTAAAAGATTGGTGAGCGCCAATCTTTTAAAATACGGCACGGCTATACCGATTTGCGTGGCGGTCAAAAGGTTAAAATATATTTTTATCTTGAATTTCTATGTTAATTTAAGGTTGGTGGCCAAAGAAAAATATCCTGCGTAAATTGTGTTCGTGATTTAGCCGTACACAGTAGAAAGGTTTTGATTAAAATAAATTTACATAGGCTTGAGTCCACTTTACCCTCAGTGTATAAGAGGACGCAATTACATTGTGTCATTAAAGGTCACACAGTTCATAAAGCAATGGTACAGCCGGCCGGGTGAATAATGGAATTAGAAATAGTAGAATCTATCTTGTATTGTGAGCATTCTGCTTATAAATAGGTAATGGGTAATAGTCTAGTAAATAAGTGCTCGAAATAGTAGTAGAGGGAAATGTTTTCCCTCCACAGTACTTAATTTTTTTCGAGGTTAGAATCTGAGGTTTAAATTCCGTTATATAATATTATGATTATACAGTCTGTCACCTGGGCTATTATTACGAATCTATTCGTTCATTAGTATAGGCGCTACGATGAAACATAGAAACATACATACATACAAATTTGCATAGACTGCCAAAAACATTACCCTTCCTTTTGGCTTCGCCGTAGTTGGGTAAAAAGTGTTAAGCCCAAGTTGTAGAGAATTTTATCAGCTTTCATTATGTAATACAATGAAATTTCATACGACGCACCTGTTTTCGAGATGTAAGCAGAAAACAAGAAATGGTACCTGTGCTAGAGAATTTAACACATTTTTGAATATCGACCATTTTTCGAAGCTCGTAGCTAGGCAATGATTGGATATTGATAAAAGTGTTTAAGCCAAAGTTATAGAGAATTTTATCAGCTTTCATTGTGTAGTACAATAAAGTTTCGTACGACGCACTGTTTTCGAAATGTAAGAAAAAAAACCAAAAAACGGGACCTTCTTTGTGCTCCACCTCCTCGAGCTCACCTCGGGGGGGGGTAAGGACTTTTAGTATGTTTATCTCCTAACTAGTCTAAACAAAGTTCTTAAGTCAAAGTTTCTGCTTTCGACATTTCCCTCCAAAATCATTCATTGACTGGCCTATAAGTAAATTTATGAATATGTTATGTTGTACGACTTTAATCCTAATTAATATTCTATTGCTATATTATAATAAAAATTAAAATCTATAAAACTTAATAAAGATCTAATTATAAAGTTTATTTGATCCTACCATACATATTTTCACAATATCCTAAGATACAAATACAGGCCTCTAGCTAGTTTTTGGGATCCACTATTGGTTAATGTTGTAAAACTTAGTTATAACTGTGTCTCTATTGTTAAAGAACACTGTAACTAGGGTGTGTATAAAATATTTTAATTTTAAATTTAGGTATTCATGGAAGTTATAATAATTATTTGAAGCTTATTTTTAAATAGGTAGATTTTGACCGTAACTGGTGTAAGTTGATTTTAATTCCTTATCATCATCATATCAGCCCAATGACGCCCACTGCTGGACGTAGGCCTCAACCAGCGGTCTCCCGCAACCTTTACTAGGTTGTCGGTCCATCGACTAAGTCCTTATATTTCTTATAAAAGGATTGTAATATAGGAAAACGTTTTAAAAGAATAAATAAAACTTATTAGCAGTAATCAATCAGAAAATACAAACTTTCAGTCTTATTTTAAAAGTTATAAGTAACCAGACAAACCTAACAAATACTATTTTATTTACTTTGACCACAGATACCTCTGAAACCCATTTACGTTGTATACTAAAACTTTAACACCTAAGGATTTTGTGTGCTTAGACCCTGACATACAACTTTAATGGCTATGAATGTACGTAAAAGTATGTGCTCTGCATCACAATACATTTATGTTAGTGGGTGAAGGTTTTATACAAACACAGCTATCTATAAAATCTATGCAAAAGGAAAACAAACCCTTTTTTTTAAGGAAACGACTTTTGCCGCACCAATTAATTGTTGGTTGCACAAAATCGATCGCTGTGGTGGAAATTAGGTGAGGCCTATGCCCAGGAATGGACATCAATGGGTTGACATATGATGATGATCAATAGCTAATTAGGGACCGGCACACCATTTACTGTCAGATAGACCACTAACTTTCAATTTAGTAATAATCAAAAGCAAAAACTGTTAACAATTTAAATTTTATATTAGTTATGTTGGCAATGCGCAACTTACACTTATGTCATAAATGACAATATTCGCAAAGTACAGCTGTTAGCTACATACGAGTATAATTTACGAACTACGAAGACTCAACTCAACTCAACTCGACTTCTGTAGCTGAGTTAGATTGCATTCTCGACCCTATGTACGAAAGTGTGAAATAATCGATGCGATTATCGAGATTAATCATAGGTACATACATATAAACGTTTTATTGTTCAGTAGAATTTATTAACCTTCTAACTGGGACCTTCGACGACTGCATTGACATTTAATATAGGTTTCGAATGAGATTTGATGATAAAAGCTGTTTGAAAATCAATGATGTTTAGCAATACGAGTTTGATTTTTGAGTACGCAGCCGCTGAAGCGCTTTTTACAGGGGCGCGACACACTGGAATATTTTTAAGACTAGAATTTATTAAGTTATCTTTCAAATTATTTTATTTATAGTTTAAAATTATTAAGTAGCGTATACATAACACAATAGCACCTACTTGTATCTTAATATCTACAGGCAATACCTTAAACTAATTTAAGATATAAGTATTGTTTTTTAGCATTAACAGACGACTCAGAAAATTTTGTAAGTTCTATCAAATAATTATTATCTACTATTTGAAAACACAAAAGAGTAGGTATTTATTTATTTTAAACAACATTTATTTATATGAGCTGCTGTATTTTCACCTTGCTCTGGTGTCTAAGCAAACATACCTAATTTATTTAGACTATATTGAAACCTTTTTGATTGGTAGGCACAATAGTCTTGTAGAAGTCTCTCATTACCTATTGTGCCTATCTCCCATAGAGGCATTTATGGCCGATTTGACACCTTTTGTATTGAGCTTATGTCAAAATTATAACTTTAGTAGCCAAATCCATATATTAGATAGATTATTAAAATCTGCCGATAGAGATCTAAGTATGTATCTATTGTTACAATTTATTTGGTACCTAAATAAGTAATCAAGCAATATAGAAAGTATTAAACAAAAATATCAGGCTTTGTACACAGGCTGAGAGCTTACTTCAAATTGAACATTTAAGTATAAATTACAATTGCGTTAATCAAAACATTAAAAAAGTCTTCTATAATCATTAGCGTTGACAACATTTATTATATTTAACGCTTAATGCCTCCGCTGGAATCGCTTTTACCTTGTAGTGTGGAGTGAACGACAGCAGCGCCACTGAAACAGTCTCGTTTCAGGCGCAAACCGCGACAAACGCGTCTAACTTTGCGCTCAAAACACCATACTGTGCACCAACACCCACGTGATGGGACTTAACTGTGTACTTGTTTATCATACTTAGTGCTTCTCAAATAATACGGTAAGCCTAAATTATCATTATATAATATGCCTCTTTGTTTCCTTTAACTAGGTACTTATATTGTTCTGCGAAATTATATATCTATGTATCACAAGCAAGCTCACATAGTTTTCATTAAATAAATATTATGAAAGAAATACTGTTATTAAAAGCATCCATATTATAAAATGGATTCCGTTTCAAACATTTGTTTCATGCCCACGGGTTAGGCTTGCATGTTTACAAACTCCACCTGGTTTTATAAGATGGGAATAATAAGTATTATATCTAACATTTATAATCTTACGACTCAGTGGTTATTGTATTGTAGAAGGGTTTCCCTTACCTTCTCGAATACCGTAGCCGCAATAATAATCTTACAGATTTAGTCTTATACATATTTTATCACTATACCCAACAATAGCAGGTGAAAACATACATACGTACTTTAATTTATTTATACTAGGTACGCCCCTCAGATGTCGAATTTGATTAATTCATGCTCTTTTCATATTGTAACATAACCTACTTGGTGGGTAATCAAATTTGACTTATAACCTGTTTGTGATGTCTTATATGAAACATAATTATCATTATTAAAATGTTTGAAACTTTAAAACACGACAACACCATTGATAAATAAATAAAATAAGAGAATTTTTTGGTTTTTTCATGTACAAGTTTGGAACATAGTTTTATTTAACAGATTTGTCGATATTTATTTTATGCTACACTCGTATAAGTTGTGGTTTCGTATTTTAAAGATTAAAATTTTTCTCTAAGCCTTCGCCAGCGCTCGAAGATTTTTCAGGTCCCGGCTATTGGTTCTTGAGACAAACTCTTTCAATAAAAATTTTTTGGAATGTAGGGCGAACAAGTAGGGCAAATGTGGAACAAATCCAAATAAACTCTTCATCATAAAGTTAATATGAGGCGCTCTAAAAAGAATAATTACTTAAATTCACATCATTTATATTAGCTATTTATTTAATAAGTGGCACAAATTCGTATTATACCGTAATTCACAATCACTTCATTACGGTTAACAGTTAGGTATATGTTGACTTCTAGTTCAAGAAAGTAGTATTTTGTTTACCTGCACTATTACAAACTATAACCAGCTGACCATCTATAGCAAAAATGCCCTGCATTTAATGACGCAGTGTAAAGATAGAGCCCCACAAATCGATCGTCTATCCCACGCGATTCTCGCTTTTATTACAACTGGAAATGGTAGGTAATGCTTTAAATACACGTAGAGTTATATAAAGAGTACTGGCTGGTGCTATAGATCTACAGAACTGGAACAATGCTGTGCCTGAATTAGTAGCAAAGTCTTATACTATAAAATTATATACAAAAAAATAAAATCTATAGCGAGCTTTCTCACTGAAGTAAAGCAGCCCGGTTTAGGAAGCACCTACGGCCATCCGACAGGGGACCACAGCCATTGGGGCCTTTCTGCTAGTCATTGGAGACAAAAATAATCACTTCTAATCTACCAATACGGGCGGCATCTGTTTGTAGTTTCATCAGGCGCCTTAGCTGTGTCTCCAATATTGCTGACGTGTCTCGTCTGTCACGTTCAGTAATAAAAACAGGTCAAGTTCTAGTCAGACTCTGTGCCAAGGGTTCCATACTATCGAAGATTACAAAAAAAAATTAAATTACAAAAAAAATAATTTTAAACATATGTGTATGTACCACAAATGTACCACAAACTTCGGAGGTAAGGGCGGGAATGGTACTTTTTTATATTTTTATCCTAACTCAAAAATAAGAGAATAAAAATAAAAAATATAAAGTGTTGGAATGTGAAAACAAAACGTATTCATTTGATACCCCACTTGATCTAATAGTGTCAATTTAAAATATCAGCCCCGCATTTGGACCGCTTTTGCAGAGAAAATAAAAGTAATGATCCAAGTTTGTAATAGATTTGGATCAACACTGTTTATTAACTATTTCAAATTTCAGGTCGATAGCATTAGTAGATTCCGAGATATAATGGTGTGACAGACGGGCAGACGGGCGGACAGAGCGAGATCATAAGGGTTCCTTTTGTACCTATTTAGTACGGAACCCTACAAATGACATGGTACAACAATAACACGTAGACAACTTCGCGTGGTACGGCCAACTTAACTGCGTAAAGTTATACGCAAATAAAAGCTACGAAGACGTTTACCAACAGAGCATAATGTTTTATGATTTCGGTACACAAAATCCAAAACGACACTTTCAAGTAGATATATTTAGTGCATAAACAATATTCATGATGTTTTCTGATACTTAGAATATACCTACAAATACAGATAGCATGCCAGTGTACCGATATACAACCAATGCATTTTTACAAGCTTTTTATTATTGCAATGGTTGTATGTTCGGGTCAAATTTTGTAACTAAATTTTAAAGATGTTATCCTCAAACGTTTGCGATTTTACATGCATACCTACATAAATTTATCAGTTTATTCCTGAAATTTTTTTTATATTAAATTTAATTATTTATTTATATAAAAAAATACATAAATTGGATGATAATACAGTATTTAATGAAATGGAACTGATCTGATGATGAGTTGGAAGGTGGCCATAGTAACTTTGTTATAAAACGACGATTTGTCTTGAAGAGGACTCCAATCTATAACAACCGAATCTAAAGCCAGTTTTAAAAATAATTAAAGCTTATTCATATCTTTGTTGTAGGTAATATAAGACAGAATCGCTTTCCGCGTCTCTTTATCTGTTTGATTTCCGTTTATATCTACCGAAAATTATTTAATTGATAAATTAAATATATTTTACAAATTTTTCGAAATATTTTACCGACATAGCGCACGGGCCGAGCATTATATAAATTGGCAGGAAGGTGTCTAATATTTTTTGAATAAAAACATATATTTACCTTTTTTTCTTCAGCAAATAATATTGCAATAAGAAAGCGCCCCACCTTAGGAACAAAATTTCAGTTCAGTCTCTATAAATACCTTTGTTCTTATTTTGGCTCCGTATGACGTAAATAACGGTCATTTGCACGTGTCCTCTGTAAGTATTACAATACTTACATACGGTGGCTTTATAACGCACTTATGGACTATTAAAGTCTTGGCCTTAAACCTACAATAAGTGCTACTACGTTGTTACACTGCTAAATATAAAACGACCGCATACCTAACTGAATACATAAATCAATAGCAATTTTAACTTGTTTGTTTCTAAAATAATGGTAGTTACGGGATACATTTGTGAAGGTCATTGAGTTTTCGAGCATTGTTGCTATTTTCTAAACCCATACACAATAAAACCTACTACACTCAGGATGTTTTGACTTATACTTACACGCTAAGAAAAGGCGCCAAGGTCCTAAAAATATGAAATATCATTTTATTTAGAGTAAGAAATACATAAAATTAGTAAATGATGATTTAAAAAATCTAATTTAAATCCGTTTTGAATTTCCTATTACGTTAAATTAATATAAGCCGTAAAAATACGTCGTTCTAAGATTCGAAAAAGTACGATCTGGGAGCAATCCGACGATTCAGAATCAGGGCCCGGGTCTACGCAAGAATCCGTGTCGTTTCTTCAGCCCCAATCACAGAACAGAGATAGGTTTTTTGCCCCAATAGACAAGTGGCAATCGATTCGATCTATCTATTCTATGGACATGTCAAATTAGTACATTGATCACGTGACATGTCGATAGCTGATGTATATAACATATAACACAGAAAAATAACATCATGCACACTCACACTCACATTTCGCTATGTAACAGAGAGCGAACATAATATTGTCATTATTCGAGCACTTCTCAAACTCCGGGCTAACACTGAGAATTTTAATCAAATTAAATATAATGTTGCTCAACTCGGGAATCGCACCCTTTCCAATCTATTGCGCGGCAGCCGTATGCAATCCCGCTGTGCCACCGAGGCAGGTTATAAATGGGTATACCCAGTAGATTACACCCTAATTACTAACTACATTATTCATACTTCGTCACATCACAGTATAATTGAGTCAAAAATAATTTATGAGATATTTATTAATTATACTTATCTATATGGGGCTCTTTGTAAGCGTAGAGAACTGTAACTGAATTACTTTACTCTTGAAATTGAGTAAATACTCGCATAGAGGTAATTTAGTGGAATGAATGTGTAACAAATTTAACAGTAGACTTGTTATTTCAATTTAAACTGAGTAAGCAAACTGTAGGTAGTTTTCCACCAATCTCTTTAATCTTGAACCTCAGTTTCAATACTTTTAATACAATTCAGCTCTTTTATGTTTTAAAATACATATTTTGTTTAAAATACATATTATGGTATCTGAGCTGCTCATTAACATTATAAAGATTCGACGAAACAACGTTTAGCACGTTCTACTGATGAGTGATAGTTCGTAGCAATTTCAGTTTCGAACATCATTAGGCTTCGGAAGGCACAATAAACTTCTTTATTTATTTAAGATGCACATGCACACCGTGACAATATTATTTATATTAGTGCTACGTATATATTCAATTATCTAGAAGGACTGTCTTGACGTTACAATTTTTTATAAATTAATCTTTATGGAGGATGTCTTTCAATGTTGTCATGAATTTATTAAAGTTATTATCAAATCTATCAATAACTGCATTATTGTCTCAAGCCAAATCATTATATTGACGAGCCATCCTGTTATGTTCCTTTTGCCCTCCGCCATAACAGTCTACCAGACAATGCTTTCTCATTGACAGCACACACATGCACACAATCATTACTTCAGTGTTCCTGTCCGAAACTCTCACGAGCAAGTGAGGTAAGATATCTAGATGTACAGATAGATTCAGGACTAAGATGGGACAAACAACTAGATGTTGTCACCACTCGCTCCATGAGACTAATTCCTATTTTTAAATCCCTCAGACTATCTGCTAACTCTGATACCCTAAAGATGGTTTTCCACGCTCTATGCCAGTCCGTTATTGGGTATTCTATTACTGTATGGGGAGGAGCTGCTAAAACCAAGCTTCTCAGAGCTGAGAGAGCACAGAGAGCCGTGCTTAAAGTTATGACACGAAAACACTTCCGATACCCTACAACCCAGCTTTACTTGGACTGTAAGGTTCTAACAGTCCGACAGCTATATGTCCTCCACGCAGCTCTCAGAAGGCATGCGAGTGTGCCCCGTTCCAATCCCAATAAACGCACAAACCTCATTTCAGGCCCACGTTACAGAACTTCTTTCGCCAGACACCAATATATTATACTGAGCACATACATTTACAAAAAATTACACAAAACACTAAACATAATAGACCTAAATAAAAATGAAGTGAAATCCAAAGTCACTGAATGGCTTCTCAAACAGGACTACCAAAAAACAGAAACTTTGCTTACGTACATCGCCTAACGTTAAATCGTCTCTCACACACCGCACATATACTTACACATAACACAGACACACACAACACACCGCATACCACACACACACACACACACACGCACACACACATATTTGTTATTGCATTATGATAAAATGTAGTGGTAGAACGTCACAGTCTACAACTTGTGACATTAATTGTAAAACGTTTCGTAGCCGATCACTGTCCCTTAAGATACAGGTTACCCTAGTTTAAGGGACCGGGTCCATACTAATATGTAAACAGATCCAAGTTGTCCTTAAGTATATTTTCTTTTATTCTTTTACTTAACAGAAATTACTTTACTATATTTTGTACAAAATCTGTTACTTTTTTTGGCACAATAAAACTTATTATTATTATTATTATTATTATTATCCTTGTCAGTGGGTTAAAGTTTGTTAATTTATTTTTATATATCAAAAGTAAAAACAGGTTGGTTGAGTTAGACCTACGAGCACTGAATTTAATATTAAAATTTATTTGAGACAGCAACTGTGGTGAATCTATGACAGAATGTATGATTTTGTAAAGGTAAACTAAATCAAAACTTCAGGCCCTGACTGTCAAAGTCTTTTGAGTGACTTGATATTCTAAACGCTTTGTTTGCCTTGCCGGTTACCAGATGAGAAGTGGTCCATCTGATAAGTAGTAACCGCTATTCAAAGACTTCGTCAAAAAATTGTTAAGAACATAGCCAATGCACTTCATGTGTTGAAGAAAGTGCTCTTTTGTTTAGGGATAGACATGTCGAAGAAAATCCTAAGCTTCATACGGGTACGTCTATTCAAGACGAATAAAGCTGAAGTGGCATCGCGGTACAAAACCTATTCTGGAATAGGTTTGGCTGAGTTACTGAGAGTATATTTACTTTTTAACTCATTCATTAGGATTCGCCTGTGATTTTGACTATCTCTACGGCGGCGGCGCGGCGGCGTCGTCGCCGTCTGTTCACTCTCTCTACATTGAATTCTAGAGTATTTATAGCTCCCAACATTTTCAAGTCGATAAAATCGGGGAATATGATTTTCCGTTCTATCTGTCACTGTAAAAGGGCAGAACTCTACTTCGTTCTTTCGTAGTGGTTTTCAAGCAAAGAAGTATGAATATTCAGTACATTAAAGTACATAATTATGTACATAAGTTCCCAAGATAAAACGCGCAGGAATAATAATTCTTACGCTCTATTGTTACATTTTGCGATAGGTTGACATTATTTCTTTACCTTCACAAAGCTAAATGGTGTTTAAATTAATTTTGAAAGGACTCAAGTTCAACGTCTGCTATTTTATGATAACAACCTTTGAAGTAAAGAGCTTGCTACGTAGATAGTATATATATTTTCATTCTTGGTATTGACATTAGTTGCATATAGTCAACAACGCGTCTTCGTAGATAAATATATGGACTACTAGAAAACAAAAACAGGGATAGGTACAGCGAGATAGAAAGAAATATTTATACAATATCAACCTACTTATAATTGCAGATTAACTCAATTAAATCGTTGAAGATAAACTTAACTTACCGCCAGATTACAAAGTGTAACATTTTGTAAAGATAAAAAGGTTAACAAGGTTTGCAGAAGCGAATACAAGGGATTAAGAGAATTATCTTGTAGACGCCTCAGAAAATGTACAATATACCTACGTAGGTAAGTAGGTAAATCAAGTTATGATACATTAGTTTTACAGAATAAATTTGAGTGAAGTGAAATAGCGTGACGTAGGCCATCCCATCACATCTTGCAGGTATCGTAAAATGGGCTCAAGGATTACTTACTCGTATGCGAGAGGGTTGGTAGCATTGGCCTAGTTTTTGAGACGTTGAGATCGAGTCCACCACGAGTAGCACGCCTGTCTGTTGGCTGAATGTTATAATCGTACTCTGTCAAGTATTAAATGAATTGGGCCTATTTGTTCGGTGATCATGCTGGTAGTAGTACAAAGGTAGTAAACCAAAGTTTAAACATTTTTTAGCGACTTTATAGTGTTAAGGTGATTTTCCACCAGAGTGGCGAGGTGAGACGAGGCGAGAAGAGAATTGAAATCGCACTGACGCTTTTCCACTTAAAATTGCCATCGCGAGCTCGCACGTGACCGCCGACCTCTAGTAGAAAAGGCTTGTACACGGTAATAAGTAGCAACGAACAACAATAAGCCTCTCGCCAGAAGCGTGTTTCTGTTGCAAAGTTAATTTATACTACCGCAAGCAATACGGTTCATTTTTACACAAACAAATATTTCAATTCACGCCTCGCATATTCTCGTCAATCCACACTGTTTCCGCCAAAGATGCGCTGGGAGAAGATTGAAAATTTGCCATACAAATTTCAATTCTCTCCTCGCCTCACCTCGCCTCGCCACTCTGGTGGAAAATCACCTTTACACATTTATGGCCTAAAGGTTGAGAGTCAATCAACTGTATGGAAATAGCTCCACCAGACTGCATGTGTGTCTGACATATGAGGGACAAACCTAACGATACTGGAGGAAAATAAAATTTATTTTAATAAAAACCGGTCAAGTGCTAGTCTAACTCGCACACTGAGGGTTCCATACGAACGGGTATTTTATAAAAATATATAGGTATTGTGATTACCAATGTGTGAAAACAATGGTCAAAAAGTGAAGACCAATACCTTTTTCTTATGATATTGATAGAAACAGAATAGCTATAAGTTAGAACAAATATTCACGTATATGTAGGTAGGTGTAAAATCTTTATACATAATAATATAACGTCAGTCAGGCATAAAATCTGGCTAGGAGACTAGACGTATCATTAGATAACCCCTCAAATAAATTTCTTTGATTTAATGACACGACTACTGTTTCGGATTTTTCCCTTGTGTAACTTGATATTGCTTCTTGGTAATTTCATGATTCTAGATCAACGGGACGATTGCAAAGGTCAAAAGCTATAGGGTACGCCTTTGACATTTGCAATCGTCAAAATATGCGACAGAAATGGAGCGTAATAGATTACGGCTACATTT
Source organism: Laspeyria flexula (assembly GCA_905147015.1). Taxonomy (NCBI): domain Eukaryota; kingdom Metazoa; phylum Arthropoda; class Insecta; order Lepidoptera; family Erebidae; genus Laspeyria; species Laspeyria flexula. Next base: position 8,470,905 of record LR989956.1, on the reverse strand, counting down.
TTTTAATTGCGTCTATTTACCCGAGTATTGGATACATCCTTCATAACTCTACGCGTTTCTGAGAGAATGGGTATCGAAAGACGGACGGACAGACGGACAACGTAGTGATCCTATAAGGATCAGTTTTTTTTTGTTTTAGGTATGAAACCATAAAAATAAATGACTAAACCGTATTGCTACACGCAAAAGTCGAAAATGACTGGATTCTTTGGGCTAATTCTTCTTTTCTAAATATTTGTTGAAGTCAGACGAAGGTTTCTATGAGGTAAAACATAGAAAATTTAAATGACACAAATGTTCAGAGGAAAAGTTGAAACGGGAGTCACGGGAGTCGAATTCCGCGGTCGCAAAAGCTAATTTTAACTAAAGAAATGGTAGTTGTTCAACATTCCTACATGGTGCCTTACTCAACTTGATTGTTTAAAATTAAATAAGTTACATATACGTAATCGCTTTATTTATAACCTTTTATTTTTCTGGTGATTAGCAACAGTAAACCTTTTACAAATGATTTCACGGCTCTATTTTAAAATTTCTAACTTCGAAAATCACCGTTCTGTTGTAACAAGGATTATCTAAAAGGGCCGCCAAAAATAAAATAAAGTCTAAAGCATTAATTCCCAAATTGTTGGAGAAAAGGCAGAGAGCCTTTTCTTTATTCAATTGTGGCTATTTAGACCCACTCTGATCGTTATTAAAAAAAATATCGCCTTTTAAAAATAATATTGCATTAGCTGTGGTTCACGAGCTCAGTTCACCGTTAGCAGATGGTAAAATAAAACATAGAAATTCCACATTTAAAGTAAAAAAATTAAATAAAGTAAATCTTAATCTTGAACAGTTGATTAATGAAAGTGTTCCTTAAACAATGCCAGTCAAAGTCAAGGTGAATGTCGTTGACGTCATTAAAGTTTGTTTGAACGATTTTCAAAGACGTCATAGTAAGCTAACCAGCAAACGATCAAGTTTAAGTACTTATTTGTGTACTAATAAGTACCTACTTATTATAAGTTTTTGTTTGTAGTTTGCTTCTTCTCGCGGTAATTTAGAATGATAATCGGATATAAACAATTTTTGCGTTTAAACATGTAACACATAAACATATGTGCTAGAAATAACGCTCTTACTGCTGGTCCTATATACCTACCTATATATAATAATAAATAAACTAGAAGTACATCTACAACGACTACAGAAGAAGGTTGTTGAAGTTGTATAATACCACTGGTAGTGACTGATTGATATATCAACGCAGAGTCGCAGCCATAATTTGGAGGTTCATTAAGGAAGGAAGGAGGTTTTAAATCGAGATGCTCCTGGAGTTGCAGGCTTTATAGGCTTAGGTAACCGCTTACCATCAAACGGGCCGCAAGCTTGTTTGTCACCTTTGTGGTAAAAAATAATTAATAATTCGAAATTGTGCACGGATAGACGTTGTTATGCGCCTGTACAAATATAAAACAGATCGAAAAAAGAGATTTATTTCTTGTACGGGGTAGAAGTAACAAAGTCGACGTTTCTGAAATTAAAAACTAGAGCTTAACCGAGTTACTATGTATCTAATTCGAATGGCAAAAACGTGCGCGATATCAAGCGCACCCCTTAAATCAGCTGATTGTCAAATTACTTTATGAATTATTATACATACTATACATATAAAATAATGTCTCTTTCTCAACAGAGTAGGGGGAAGGGAATAAAGAAATATATCTGTATGTACTTCAGCATTGTCTACATAATTAATTATAAATTACGCTTAACAGAGTAATGAGATTTCCGCAATCTCTTTACGTCGCTCTCGTTCACAGCAACGGCTTCTGATATACATTTTTAATAACTCCGGGGCATTATAACTACGCTCAAGGGAATTGTGTGGGGAATCGGAAAGATATTATAATCTATCAATACATATTTAACACCTTATCTATTGAAAGACGTGGGTAGTAAACTTTTATTACGAATATAATTAAGCTGTAATCTCTTATTGCGTATAATTGGCTAAAGATAGGATTAATAATAAATTAAAGCTGAATTTTCACCTTCTTTTTCGTTAACTAGAGTTTTACCTTATTGTTATTATCGCAATCCTATTGCTATAACTAATCGGATCGACATCGAACTGGTATTTTAGTAGTATTTTTCTTTAGCGGTTTATCCCATAAGTCTTTCTTGTAGTCTTATATTCTAGTTTGTAAATGTTTTAGTCCAACTTTTGTATTTCTTTCTTTAGCGTTCACCCGTAGCCCTATAAAATTTATTGCTCATGTAGGTAATACCTATTAGGTACGTGCCGAACCAATAGCACTGGAATTTTAAAATATTGTATGTCCTTAAAACCAATAAACTTTTATTATCTATACATCTATACAAATAAATAAAATTGGTGTGTCTGTTTGTAATAATAAAATAACCGCTTTTTACTACATGCATTTGAATGTGTATACGGTACATATGTATATACCAAAATATTATTTTTTTTCAATTTTTTTCTGTCTGTCTTTCTGTCTGTTTGTTCCAGCTAATCTTTCGATTTAGACGGGACTTTCACTGGCGGATAGCTAATGTCACAAGGAGTAACTTAGGCCACTTTGGTTTTAAAAAAATATCAGGGTTCCGTAAAAAAAATTAAAACTCCATGAATGCGGGATAAGTTGTCCACGCGAACGAAGCCGCGGGCACAGCTATCTTTAATAAAATGATGATAAACAACGTTATTTAGTTTAAACATATAAAATACAATGACGAATAATAAGAATGACGCAATTTCATCTCAAATCACATCTGTAAAATAAATGAACTCCCATTTTTCCATCTACTAACATTACAACATGATCCCTTCAGTGGGTCCCAAGGCGCAGAAAACAGTAACGCGACAAACTTAGTAGGCAAAATTTAAGTGTGTATCTACTCGCTTATGCTATAAAATGAGTCAATATTATTTTTGTACCGATAGTAATCATTGTAAACAGACAAACTCAGATTGTATTATACTTACAGGTAATTGAAGAGGTTTCACAAAGTTTGCGATAGGTACAAACATTTTGAAATTAATAATGAATCTAGGTATACGTACCTACCTAGTCGAGTATTCTCGGGTTATTTCTCAAAGCTATTTCTATAATAACATTGATTATATCAATAACAAAAAGATATACAGTTTCATGAGTTAAATAAAATATTATTATGAATTCATTTATTATTTATCACTATTGCTCACAACTCAACTGTTATCAACAAGCGCAAATATTATTATCTGGCCTCCAAATAAATAAACGTATCTGCCTTCTGTTTTATTATATTTATTTAGACCACCCGTGGGTATAAGTCCCTTTTAATTTGTCAAAAGCACGAGTACATGTTATCTCTTTTATTTAACTTAAACACACAAATGGTATTTTGTTGCTCAACAAATATGTCAATCTTGAGAGAAAATACTGTGAGAAACATTGATTTAAAGGTACAACAAATACTTTAATACTGGGAATAGATATCGTAGGGTAAAAGCGCTAAATATCGGCCATGTCAACATTTTTCGACATATAACTGCATGTTTGTTTGATATTCCTGGCCTTTGATACATACTTGGGGTATTTTTATGCTATACGTTAGTTAATTATTCATTATTTCGTCTTAATTTGTCCAATTTATTCCCAGTTTTTTTTTTATTAATTTTTTTGTGCAGAGTTGTCAAAAACCCCTTAAATCGGCCTTTCATGCCAAAAATCGTCCGTTTGGTTGCCTTATATCGGCATATCGTTACTTAGGAAGGGGCCAAGCAGTTTTTTTTCAAAATAGCTAAAATATGTTAAAAGACTATCAGCTATTAAATAACAGATTTTTTCTTTTACTAATTGAATATATAAATGAGCCCTCTGGTAATATAATAAATCCATATAGCAATTCTAAAGAAGCTATTTTAATTATTGCCGAAAATTTAGTTATTTTCTAAATACTGGCTGATGCACGAGTAAGAAACACATCTCTCATAAATTGACCGCCATGGCCAGAGCAATAGTTTGTACCTTTTATCCACCACAGCTGATGAATGTTGGAGTAACGAAGGGGCCGAATTTAGGCAAGGTTCGATTAAAAATGTACCGGCCACGAGGCCGGTTTAACGTTTTTTAGTTCTTTTTAATCCCTAACCTCGGCCGGGCTTATATTTAATAAAATAAATAAAATAACATTATTATTTCTTCTCACACGTTAGTAAATTAATCAAATTAACGATATAAATATTCATTAGATATTGAAATAACAAAAATATGTATAAAACTTACTTCCCACCCATAGCTGATTCCGTGAATCTGACTACGAAATGTCTCGAAATTCGGGTTTTCGTACAGGACTACAAACATTTTCTCACTGAGCGTCCAAGCGACGTTTGATGGCAGCCATATTTAATATTCTCTTGCTCAATGAAATAAGGTATTATTTCGCACGAAAATTAGGCTTATAAAGTACAGATTTTAATAATAATTTCAAAAAGAGTGCAAATGGCCGATATTAGGCAGTGGCCGATATTAGGCGACTTTACCCTATTATAAATGCGAAAATTAGGATGTTTGCGTGTGCATGGATGTTTTACTTAATGACGCCAGAATAGCTGAAGCATGAAATTTGGCATACGGATAGATTATAGTGCGGAATAGCACAGATGCTACTTTTAACCGACAATCCACGCGGGTGGAAGCTTAGCTTATTACGGTAATTAGTATTCATATGATTAAAAGCGGTTAAAGCAGAAAAGGAAAGTTACCTATAAGTATCTAGGTATTACCTATTTATGGTCTGAATTCGATACGACACAATGTCAACTTCAGTTTTAGGGATTCATTTGTACCTAGATACTAAAATAACCCACATAACCTAAGAAAAATCATAATATATTATGTCTAATCTATCAGTGTGATCCTACCCAACACGACCACGGATGATAACCTTAATTCTAATGTGGTACATATTCATGAAAAAAAGTGTACTTAATTGTACTTATGAGTTTAAAATTTGTACTCACATATTTTCGCTGTTATAACATATAGGTCGTGGTCGTGCTAGGTAGTACCTTCTTGGCACGACCACTATAAATTTTAGGTATTTTTGTAAACTTTAAGATGCAGAATAATGGAAATAAATTGTACTGAATTGTACTCCATTTTATAGATAATTTTGAGTAGTCTTTATACCGTTTTAAACGTTTTTTTCTGAGGTAAGTAGGGAAAGCTGAATAAAATTACATTTTGTATGGTTACATATAACGTTTTATTATACGATAGGCACGTAAGTATTGCAATCTTGTAATAATAATTATTAAATAGCGGCATACATTAATAAAACCACATTTATGTTCTTAATATCACTGGATTTTATGACTTTCTTTTCTAAATCATCGTAAGTGTTCCACTGATGCGATTGCTTACAGTGGACCCTAAAATGGCCCGGAATATGTTCAACAATGGCAAAACTGCATATTTTTTGGAGTGTACTATAAGTTGAAGGGGTACATTTTTAAGCGAGATGATCATATCTATATCGAAAAAAATTACATCGTTCATATCATGAACAATGGTTGTATTAATGTTACAGCATTGAGAATATACCGATCTTTCGTAATCCACAATTGACGAAACAGATTCTTGTAATGCTATAATTCCTTTATCTGATAAAACAAGTTCGTCTAAGGGAATATATTGACACCGCCTCTCTTTCAGGCGGCTGCATATCGAACACGAATTTTTTACTTTAAAACTTATTAACTGACCATTGAAAACAGTTTGTAAAACAAATGCTACTGTGGATGTGCAATCAATAACTTTTATATTATTTTGCACTTTGGTGTCGCAATGTATCATTAATATGTGAGTCCTCAACACATAAACATCTTTGGAATAATCTTTAGTAGCTAATATTTTTATTAGGTCTGCAAATGTATTTGAAAGGTTATCTATGGTTTTTTTTTCAGAAGCAAATTCAATGTAACCCACAACCAAATCTGTAAGAGAGGCGGTGTCAATATATTCCCTTAGACGAACTTGTTTTATCAGATAAAGGAATTATAGCATTACAAGAATCTGTTTCGTCAATTGTGGATTACGAAAGATCGGTATATTCTCAATGCTGTAACATTAATACAACCATTGTTCATGATATGAACGATGTAATTTTTTTCGATATAGATATGATCATCTCGCTTAAAAATGTACCCCTTCAACTTATAGTACACTCCAAAAAATATGCAGTTTTGCCATTGTTGAACATATTCCGGGCCATTTTAGGGTCCACTGTAAGCAATCGCATCAGTGGAACACTTACGATGATTTAGAAAAGAAAGTCATAAAATCCAGTGATATTAAGAACATAAATGTGGTTTTATTAATGTATGCCGCTATTTAATAATTATTATTACAAGATTGCAATACTTACGTGCCTATCGTATAATAAAACGTTATATGTAACCATACAAAATGTAATTTTATTCAGCTTTCCCTACTTACCTCAGAAAAAAAACGTTTAAAACGGTATAAAGACTACTCAAAATTATCTATAAAATGGAGTACAATTCAGTACAATTTATTTCCATTATTCTGCATCTTAAAGTTTACAAAAATACCTAAAATTTATAGTGGTCGTGCCAAGAAGGTACTACCTAGCACGACCACGACCTATATGTTATAACAGCGAAAATATGTGAGTACAAATTTTAAACTCATAAGTACAATTAAGTACACTTTTTTTCATGAATATGTACCACATTAGAATTAAGGTTATCATCCGTGGTCGTGTTGGGTAGGATCACACAATCTATCAACCCGCATTGGGCCAGTGTCTATGGAACAAGACAAAGCGGAGAAGACCCGTGTCAAGCGGAACAAAAGATACTCAGCTGTTTAAATCAGTAACTTATTGTTACTGATTTAAAGTTAAACAGCTTTAGGCTTAAACAGTTTTAGGCAGCTTTTAAGGAATAGCAATAGAATCGAGGCATTTACAATTATTTCTGTCGTTATTCTATCTCATCATACTTATCACTAAAATAAACAATTTCTTTTCTTGACATTTCTCACATTTACATAATTTGACAATCAGCTGATTTGAGAGATGCGTTTGATATCGCGCACGTTTTTGTCATTCGAATTAGGTACATAATAACTCTGTTAAGCTCTAGTTTTTAATTTCAGAAACATCGTCGTTCACTTCTACCCCGTAGGTACAAAAAATAAATCTCTTTTTAAACGACTTCAAAAAAGGAGGAGGTTATATGTTCGACTGTATGTATTTTTTTTTTTTTTTATGTATTTTCATCGATTACTCGGAGATGCCTGAACCGATTTAAAAAATTCTTTTTTTGTTTGAAAGGGTATACTTCTGAATTGGTCCCCTATTCATCACGTCAAGTTCTGATGATGGAATCTCAGGGAAATCGAAGGCAACCCTCAAATTTTATAGGCACATGTTACGTATTTCATATATTTTTTAAAGTTATTCAAGTATTTACGTCTGATAGTCAACATCTCATGTTGATGAGCTGGTGATGGAAGGTATAACTCTTTAACTGTTAGGAGTTGGAGGATAATTCTTTCGACATTATAGGTTCTTATAAACCAATAGTTGTATTCTTGTAGGTTATTTAGGTGAGCTGATACTGGAAGGTATAACTCCTTAACTATTAGGAGTTGGAGGATAATTCTTTCAATATTAAAGGTACTTATAAACCTATAGTTGTATTCTTGTAGGTTATTCAGGTGAGCTGTCAGTGGAAGGTATAACTCCTTGACTCTTAGGAGTTGGAGGATAATTCTTTCGACATTATAGGTACTTATAAACCTATAGTTGTATTCTTGTAGGTTATTCAGGTGAGCTGTCACTGGAAGGTATAACTCCTTAACTTTTAGGAGTTGAAGGATAATTCTTTCAACATTATAGGTACTTATAAACCTATAGTTGTATTCTTGTAGGTTATTTAGGTGAGCTGTCACTGGAAGGGAAACTTCTTAATGTTTAGGAGTAAGAAGATGATTTCTTTAAATATCACATCCATGTATAAACCTTAAGTTGTGTTATTTCAAGTGTCTGAGGTGAGAGCTCTTGATGGAAGATAAAGTTGTATAATTCAAAGGAATTCTTAGATGATATTTTAAGTTTTCGATATAGTATCTAACCTGCATTGTATACCTATACTTGTTACCTGTCGCATTTTATAGGAAAAAAGAAAGACATAAAAAGCTGAGAGTTTTGAGATTCCTCTATTCTACAATCAGGTTGTGTTGTTAGAATATTTAAATAGACGTTCCCTTCTATCGAAGATTCTTTATTTCGGTTTTCCGTCTTAGTTTGCCAGCCAGTATTATTAAATCTGCTAGATAAAAAGTACACTAAAAATGGAAAAATAAACTATTTTTAACAAAAAAATATTAAAACGACTTCAAATCAGTACTAAAAAGCGAAAAATAAACTGAATTAGATATTTAATTCCAAGCTAAAAAATACCTACCTACCTGTTTAAAGTATAATACTCTATTACTAATCTGTTTGAAGTCGGTGCCAGCCTAATGAGGTTGTATCACTCAGTTTGAGCCGTCCACTAGGTACACGCAAGTGCGAGGTGGTGTGAAGTAGCGAGCGAGCGACGAGCGGTAACAGATGTACGTACTAAGTAGTACGTAGCTTAACAAACTCTTTAGGCTTGGCACCGACTTCAAACAGATTAGTAATAGAGTATTATACTTTAAACAGGTAGGTAGGTATTTTTTAGCTTGGAATTAAATATCTAATTCAGTTTATTTTTCGCTTTTTAGTACTGATTTGAAGTCGTTTTAATATTTTTTTGTTAAAAATAGTTTATTCCGATATGTTTTATTATTTGTTTGGAAAGGCAATTCAAGAAGAGAAAAGATCCGGAAATCCGGGGAAACCGGAAAGGGATATCACATTACCGATGTAGTAACCGTAACCATACATGAGTAGGTGTTAAACTCTAAGGAAGGGAAACGTTCTGGTCGGCTGTAGTAGTTATATACTCAATTAAATACTCATTACTCATAACACTAGTAGCTATAAGGCGCGGAGTCAATGACCGCCTAGGGAGAGAACAATTCCCAGGCACCTGTTTAGCTAGATAGGTACCTACTTTATTTGATAACAAACAAACTTCAGAATTGCTAAATGTTTTAACTGTCTCAGTAATGATTCAACAAGCTTATTGTTTAGGTAAATTAATTTGTTTATATTAACAACAAACAAATAGACACTTAATAACTTTTAATTAGATACAGTAAAGAAATAAAATGAAATAAATGTTATGTGTGTTAAAATAACTAAGTACGTCAATAAGGGTGGTTACGTACCTACCTACCTATCTAGCTACGTTTATGCGTTGGTTATACTTGCTTGTAACTAACACTCAATTATTTCCTTTGCGACTGCGGCGGTGACGCATCTTGTTGGGCTGTCTGGGATCTTTTTTATAAAGTTTTTATAAAAATCCGTAGAAAACCTACACTTCATAAGAGTTGAACAGTTATGTCTATCAAAAGAAAATCCCTGGCAGTACAGCGATTCAACTCATCTTTGCCTAATGAGGAAAGGTAAGGGACAAGCGCTCGAACTGAATAGCCTGATTCATATTGACTACCTTGGTGGCGCAGCGGTTACTGACACGGTATACAGTTACGATTACTTACTGAGGTCTCTGGTTCGATCCTCAGGTCGGAACAAATATTTGTATGATCTTCAAATATTTGTTACGGAGTTTGAGTGTTTTCTATGTATAATATGTATGTATTTAAAAATATACATGACGTATGTTTATCAGTTTTCTAGATCCCATAACACAAGCTTTATATTATTTATATTATTTACTTACTTTGGGCTAAATCGTGCTGTATAAAAAAAATATCCGAAACGTCCGAAAATATTTATATTACGTATTATCCTTGCACATATAATATCAAAAATTCAAAAAATTATATTTTACAAACCACATAGAACTTTATTCCAGCTAGAGTCAGCGAGTAAGATTCAGACGCTTCAGGAAAAAAACAGCATTGTATTTGTAAAGTGTAACCCAGAATTGTAGCCGATAAGTGCCGATAGAGCACACCCACGCAGACTATAAATCGTCATCAGCAAACTGCGGCTCTGCAATAGTACCTAAACTTTTTTTAAGGTACCTAAATAGTTTTCTGAATATAAGATAAGTATATAGGTACTTTCTCCCACTTACGCCAGAACGAAATGTTTGCAGATTAGTAACCAGAACTTCTTGAGATACGTACGTCATTAAAGGACTATTACCTATCCGTATAACATTTCAGTGTAGAGTCACAAATACTGTACCTACCTCACAATTGACTAAGTAGGTATTCGTATTTAGCTAAACGTCAGGCACAGCTTTTATCTATTGAGACAAACAAAAGCTAAAATTTACATGTCAAAGGAAATATAATGTATAGTGAAATAGGTACATAAATTATATGACGCAAGGAACCCTCTTTACAAATGAATTAGGTACAAACGCTTTTAACGTCTAGGAACTGAGCTAAGCTATGCAATGCGGTATCTAAATGACATTCTGTGGTAGTATTGGTATTTTAGATTGTTAATAAATAGACAATCGAACATTCCTTATAGCTCTATAACGTTAATTTAAAGGATATAATATTAGAACTTGTAGGTCGCAATGCCAAAGAATGTAGGTAATTTCAAAGCTACCATTTATGATACAATACTTAATGAAGTCTAGCAATTTATAAGCAGCCAGAGTGAAATATTAAAACTTTAACCTATGTCTCCTAGCACTTAAACCTTGGCAGTTGACAGAGTAGATTGAAGTTTTGGGATACATTCATAAATCAACTCTCTTAATTATACCACCGTTAGTAACATTCTCTCGGTAATATAAAGGCTGTACCTAAATGATTTAGGTAGGTACAATAATTGTCTCCATCCATGATTTTACATGATCACTTCTCTTGGTAGGTATCTAAAAATGGTTCACACAAAAGTAATTTAACTTTCAATAGCTAAAACTTTTATAACTGTCTGCTTCTCTTATAGGTACTGACTTTGGCAGACAGTTATAAGTAGGTACCTAATCAAGTGGGAAGACTAAAGTTACTTTTTTATTATAAATCTGTCTTCGTAATTATTAGAACTCAGAATAGTTTCTTTGATGTCAAGATATCAGATACTTTAATAACATAATAATTGTGAAATGAACCGTTATTGTCCTAAGGTTAACAGCGTTTGTGTGGGCGAGACGGCGGCGGCGGCGTCTCAGCGTATCCTCGTGGAAATGAGAATTCAGTAACATTTCTTAATCTGAAACGCACCCTGTATAAATATTAAGCTTGTGTTCTGGAAACCAAAGATATCGATCTAAAGTTTAGTTTTTTTAGTATTCAGTAGGAATCTATTTAATTGAGATTATCTCTGGTCTGTGGTTAGCAATCACTGAGTCATGAATGATTTTCATCTTGACGGGACGCTTTCGAAGTAAAATAGATTTTAGGTAGTCGGGAGTAGATCATCACATACCTTATAAGTATAAGTACAATATGTAGGTACATATTACATAGAATCCTTGCAGTTTATAAAAGAAGAATATTTAATATGACATAGGTACGTCATACCTAGCGCCGTATTCTATTTTACATTCATTACCATTATTTTTCATTCATACAATGAAAGACTACAAATTAGACTGACTTTCTTGATAAAACTCTCAGCAATAAACAAATTCGTAGATCTACCTAAATTATAGGACTAAAATTTCCTAAACAAAATACTTAAGCATCCTTTTATGTAAGGGTATCCGCTAAATGATACCCTTATTAAGTCTTCTAATTCTTAATATTAAGCCAAATTTAATCAGAGGCTCAAATAGACAGTTAAAGATTCTTTGGAAATGGATCGAATAAATTTATAATTACTTTTACGATAATTAAGAATACATAATGTCACTACCCCATATACCCCTGGGTGTCGTAAAAGGCGACTGACCTTAAAGTTTAAGCTTTAAATAGACAAGAGTACTGTGAGAAAAGGAAAATTCGAAACATAGCCTATACCAACCCGTCTGGCCAGCGTGGTAAAATAGGCTAAATTCTCTCCAAAATGTTATGAGGAGACCTGTGCCCAGCAGTGGGACGTCTAGGGTTGTAAGAATAAAAAAAAACAATTTAAAGGCAAACACTTATTGAAGGAGTCAAATTTTTCCCGTTATTTTATCTCCATAAATTATGCAAGTTATTACCAAAAAGTAGAATATAATCAATTAATGGAAATCAAAAATCTTCCTTTTAAAAATGTTTAACTTTACACATTACAGTTACAAAATATTTTTTATTAAAAAATACATAACATGAAAATAGGATGTACTAACGTTACACTATGTTATATTCAAATACTAACATAGCACGTTTGTCTGGAATAATACCGGATTTACTTTATTATACAGAAAAAATCCATCTTCAAAAAAATATAATTCTCCGCAGATTAAAAGTTTATTGATTGTATGCAGTTTAAATAGTCAGTAATAGCTCTTACTTATACTCTTGTAGGTATATAAAATTCATTAAACATTTTGATATAATATCAATACATAGAATACGGCTCAAAATAGATTCCTAAGCCCAGCCTCTTTAGTGTAAGGATTTTTATACAGATATTATAATTTGGCGAAACTTTCGACGAATTCTAGATACAGCACTGGTACCACGTACATTGAACTATTAACATTTTAATCTTGGCCGTCAATGTACGCAACTGGTGACGTAAACATCGGGACTTGGCCAGGAACTAAACGTAGAGGCATCGCATCGCGCAGCGGCAATCGATCGTATGCGCGCGCAACTCCGCCATCCTGGCTTCAGTACCGAATGGTGATTCCAGTCGAATACAATATTCGACAGAAATGTACCAAACCCGTGCAAAGTGACTACACAAGTTATTATTGTAAAGACAAGTGAGAAAGGAGGCAATAGGGGAACAATCATAAGGTCAGTCATATAGCAATTCTATTTGTGAAGGGCGCGATCGAGGCTTTTCACTGAGTAGTGCAAATACAATAGATTATTCGTAATAATTGGTTCTCTACTTCTTATGAGATTATACTCGATATTACATCGTATTATTCACATAATCTGCTCGACATAAAGATACTACCTATATAAAAATTAGGGTTGCCTATTTTTAATATAAGTAAGTAGTTATAGCTACGTATAGACAGGCCATACCCGATTCTGTGTTTGACAGTTTTCTAGTCTTAACTCTGAGACCTTTATTAAGCGTTAAGTCATATAGCACTTGCTTGATGAAACATAACGTTATGAATGATTGAGAATATCTAAAAGTTAGTTTTATTAACCGCAATATTTATAATACATTATTAAGTACGTTCGCGTTCAAATTGTAGGTCAGACAATTTTTTCAGGGACAACGCCAAACAACAGAAACGTTCTTATATAGGTGAAGATGAAGTTACACAGGCTTTTTTCAAGATATTATACATTTTTAGCAAAATATCAATTACCCACTGAATGCAGTCTCTACTGCAATTACCTAAATATGATTATATTATTGCATAACAAGTACTTATCGTATACTGGAGAGAGTGGTCATATCTTTATTGCTTTTATATAACTTAGTTATTTACATAGAAAATTAAGTTAAATCTTTCAATTGGTGAATGTTTATGAGTGAAGACTTATCAAATAAGATTTTATAGATTACTGGAGATTTGTGTTTGTCTGGTATATTTTCACGTTATTTATCTATAATATTGTTGTTGGATATATTTGTGACGTTCGATTGTTATTTGGACAGGTAGCCATGTCGCCACTGCTGGAAACGTTGCTGCGGTGGCGGCGCGAGGCGCCCTCCGAGTCTCCCGAGGACACGTCCCCGTCCACAACTAAAAACAACAGTAAGATTTACTAATTATAGTTCCATATTTCTATCGATACGATTCCTACTAAAAGTAGATACATGTTCATATGTTCGTACATACACATTTAAATCATTTTCTATTTACCTATATATATAGGTATTTTAACAGTTGCAATTAGAAAATAAAATACAACTGTCAAACAATAGATCTTTTTAAGGAAACCTAACTCTTAAATTAGAGTAATTAAACACAAAAAAAAATTTCTTGCGACTTTCTTTTTTGCAAACTTTCCAAGAAAATTCGTGTTATTTAATAATTTTTGCACAATACTGGGTGTAATCTAACACCCTTTATAACTACTTTATACAGTCTTACCAATAAAACGGGACTGATTAGTGTCAGCTGTTTTGAACTAAATGCCAAGTGACGAAAGAATACCGACATTGGACATTTCCTCAAAAACTAATTAATCTTTCATTTGTCAGTAGGTTTACAGTATATATACCGACTTGACTGTACAAATACATTTCAAATTACATAGATAAAAACTACTGAAACCTACTTACTTACATACAATTGTACTCATTAATTCAAAATTGATACGAAACTCATGTTTTATTCAATAAAAACCTTTATTATTTCTGACTACACCTTTCATTTCAATAAGAATATATGATGGATACTTATTGATACCGATATTCTGTAGCTACAATCGAATTGGGGACAATGATGCCGTCGTCATCAACGGTGGCGCCGAGCCAAGAGACTATGGCTGAAAAGACCGCCGATCTGGCGCGCAAGATGAACATGGAAACATGGCAGCTAGTCGCCATCCTTGTCGGTAAGTTATATTATTCTGAAACTATTCCTACAAATATATAATCAGTGGTAGTAGCCGATGCAAATCATGCGGTTCGAGTTCGATTCCCACCGGTAGTAGGTACCAATGTGGATTTCACTTTGGTGAATTTATATGTACTTACTAGTCAAGTGACTTACCATCTGCCAACGGTGAAGGAAAACATCATGAGTAAACCCACATACCCTAGAAAAAATTCTAAGTGTATGTCTGATCCGACAAACCACACTAGTCCAGCGTGTGTGGATTATAGCCTAAAGCCTCTCAGCTCTCTTGATAGAGAGGAGACCCGACCCCAGTAGTAGGACATTAATGTGTTGCTAATGATGATTTCTACAGAAAAATAGAAAAAACTAAAACTATAAACTAAGGTGTTGCAACAATATTGCAAACTAGTTTAGTGTACAAAGTTCATAAGGACTCATTAAGGGTTCTTAACTAGAGCCTTCTATTCTAGATCACTCTACAACTAGAATAGGTCATACGTAAGGCGGATAGCACTTAAAACGTACCTACATAACATCACGCCTTTTTCCCCGAAGGAGTAGGCAGAGGCATATCACATCCACATATAACCAGCTTGATTGGGTCCCTTGTATTAGGGGAAGAGCCTATTGCCGTCAATACCACTTTTGCCCGGACATCTTACGCACCACTGACTGAGGTGGCACGAATTCGACAGAGATTTGATCTGGAGGCTATGTACCTTTTTTAAACACCTATAAACATATAAACATGTAGGTATAAGTAACATAAGTACAATTTCTTCGCAGGTGTGGCTGTAGTGGTGCTCGGAATATGCTTCTGTTGCATTAGGCGGTGTTTCCGCAAGCGTCGTTCCAAGGATGGCAAGAAAGGAATGAAAGGTGTCGACCTAAAATCCGTCCAACTCCTTGGTTCAGCTTACAAGGAGAAGGTAATGTTTTGGAGTTTTTTAATGTTTTAGGAATTTATATAATGAAAAATAATAATTCTTTCCAGCTACAACCCAGTTATTATGTTATTTGAACAATAAATCTAGATAAAATGGTGTATTTTTATCTGGATCATTAATCTCCAACTTAATATTACAACATCACTGAGACTGTTGAAATAAGAGAAAATTTTAAACTACACATCAGTATAAATGGCATCCGAATTGATAGGTCTTTTATTTTTAAGAAATAAGATATTCATGTGAAATTTGCCGCGGGACGTGCATGTAGGTTCAGCCTGACATGGAGGAGCTCACGGAGAATGCCGAAGAACCGGATGATGGCGACTCCAAAAAAGAAGAACAGAAATTAGGAAAACTTCAATACAAGGTTGGTTATAAACATTGTCCTTAATAGGAAGAAAAGATGGAGAGTCAAACGAACTGGTTTGTAATTTCAAAGATTCACTAAATAAACATCCATTTTGGTTTCCATGTTAGCATAAACCTTTGACTCTTTATTTTAACCATAATTAGTTCATTTATTTATATCGTTAAACATTTTACAACCCCATCTTCACCCCCTTAACAGCATCTTTATTATTCCAATTAACAATATTAATGTCACCATTAAAATCTTAACGAATCGTAGCTAGCAATCATTTCAAAAGCAATCAACTATATCACCTATCCGTCAACGTAAACATTTTACAATCGTCTAAGTTTTTTGTTTGCAGCTGGAATACGATTTCAACAGTAACAGTTTGTCTGTCACGGTAATTCAAGCTGAAGAGCTACCTGCATTGGACATGGGCGGTACATCTGACCCTTACGTTAAAGTTTACTTGCTTCCCGATAAGAAGAAGAAGTTCGAAACAAAAGTTCATCGGAAGACTTTGAGCCCCGTTTTTAACGAGATATTTGTATTCAAGGTGAGCACACCTTCTTACATAGAATTTTTTTAAACGAATTCCTCGATATTTATTTATAAATTATTTATACAGAACGTGCCGTACGCTGATGCTATGAACAAAACTCTTGTGTTTGCAATCTTCGACTTCGATCGATTCTCAAAACACGACCAGATTGGTGAGGTGAAGGTGCCGCTGTGCCAGGTAGACTTGGCACAAACTATCGAGGAGTGGCGCGAGCTGCAGAGCGTTGAAGGCGAAGGGGGTCAGGTGCGGACACACACACACAAAAAATATCTCAAGTATAACCGTCCACCTTGAAACATCCAAGTGTCTTGTACAGATGTAAATTTATAATACCCTTCAAAGATTGCATAATCAGTGTTGGTCGAATTCTATAGTATCTGATGACCACATGATTACTTATGATAAATACATTCTACAATCTACAATAAAATTATCATATGAAAACGCGTGTAGGCTATTTCTATGTAATGCACTATAATGATCTTAAGACTTTACTTTTCAGCGTAATCACAACTAAAACTTGGCACAAATATTTATTTCCTACGAAACTTGAATATGAGTTTGGCACTCGTTGTTGAATTGTTCGGTTTTCATTTTTTTTTATTTTAGGCAAAATGTTTCGCACGGTGGGCCATAAAGTTAAGTTACTTTTAATCTTCGTTGTAATTTTAAACTTTAGGCAATGAACTTATAATTTAGGTAGGTGTTGCAACAAATCATAAAATTGGTTAAATGAAACTTTACAATCACACCCAGGTCACATCAACAGCCATTTCAATTCACACAATTAGGAATGAACATTATACCTAACATCAACAATTGCACATTTAGATATAAGTATACAACAGCAATGAAAGACGTATCCAAAATAACATCAACTCAGGAGACTATTTATCTTTTTTTCTTAGCTTAGGCTAGACTGCCAACACACACACACGACAACATTGTACATTATTTTAATTTCATGTTCAAGTTATATTTTAGCAAATCTGTGTTTTGGCAGAACAGCATTATTTTAATAAACATTTCACCATTCTTTCAATGAATATATGAATATCCGTTACGACTCCTTGAATATATCATAAATACGAAATTATTACCCTGTAGAACCTGTATAAAGAACCTGGAAAATATTTATCGGGAGAATGGTATACATTTTTACAATTTTACTGCACTTTTTTTTATTCAGAGGGACCTTGACACAGCTCAGGAATATTTAATCACTTCATAAATGTTCAAAAGAAGAAATCTTGGGAGTCAAGGCACCTCAATATGGATTGAGTCGTCATTTATTTTTCTGATAAAATTAATTTCGACAGCAAAAATGTATTTACTTGGTTTTTCTCTTTTTCTCCATATTTTCTCTGCTCTGCTTGGCTGTGTTTGATTGTGTCCTGAACAATCTTGCATGCCGCTTCAAAAACGAAATGATCATTCACGTAAGTATTATTTTGAGACACATCAAGATAATGTAAGGTTAAAATAAAACGGTACTCAAAATAATCTGTTACTACTATGACATCGACGAAAGGTTAAGATATAATTAACCATGCCACAAACGAGGTTCGATATAAACCACTGGTATTAAAGAGGATTGGGCCGATATTGAGACGATACGTCGCCGTCGGTTGTAATTAGGTCGATAGGAA
Source organism: Laspeyria flexula (assembly GCA_905147015.1). Taxonomy (NCBI): domain Eukaryota; kingdom Metazoa; phylum Arthropoda; class Insecta; order Lepidoptera; family Erebidae; genus Laspeyria; species Laspeyria flexula. The sequence goes on along the minus strand of LR989956.1, from coordinate 8,452,658 downwards.
ACATCGTTAAAACATATAAACCCACATTTCTAATTCTGAAAATGATTCACCTTTTACCTGTGATCACCTGTCATACCACGTTATTTTGTTATTTGGTCATTTTATTTACATCCATCCGACACTTTAATTTAATTTTATATTGCGGCTGGGGAATGTTGCATGTTCGTCATCGTATTGTGCTCGTATGTGCACAGAATTGTCATTTTGTATTATCACCACAATATACATATACATAGAACATAATTTCAAACAAAATGACAAATCTGAGTTATTTGTGGTACACGTACTAATTGGCTATGTATTGATGTAATTCACTTGTACTCAAAATTATAAGTACATTGGTTCCTTTATTACTCTGTAAAATTTCTTACAAATTATACAATTGTCGTACAGATATTTCCTTGCAATCAATATATTGTGACGTGTTCCATCCGACCATAATATGTACTCGTACAATCCACTGAACATTTATTAAATATGTTTAACATACCATTTATTAACATTAATGATTAACAAATCATTTATTCAAGTATGTTGCAGGTCACCTTCTGACCCGACGAAAGAAGAAGTAATTCTAATTTTACTGAACCAATATGTACTTATTTGCATGTTTTTGGTAAAAGTGTATGGAAGGAGAGGCAAATTGTATTTTAATTTAAGATTTTTAAGATTTTACACTTTTTCTTATATAAATTTCAAATAAGTTTTGTATCTATCACAAACAAAGTGTTTCATCCTTTTATTATAAAATATGTTCTTTAAAAATTCAACCCCTTTTACCATATTAATATCTTAATTTTCGAGAGTATCATTAATCAATCAAATAGAAACTTCTTAAAGAACATATTTTAGATACACTTTTATCAATAGTTCACAAAGCGCTGCTTATAAATAGCACCTCATCACACTAGTTCGTTAAATGATGTGTCTAAGTGTTGACTGTTTAGTGTGTATTTGAGAGCACCTATCAGTGTATGTACATATATATAGTGTAAAGGATCCATTGACGAAAAGCCTCTGTTAGCATTAATTGTACCCCTGTTTGTAATCATAATAATATATGCTCTGTAGCTGCCGTGTATGGTGAAAACTTAATTATTCAATCAAAAGATCAATAAAAAGATAATGTGAAATGTAGGTATGAGTGAAATCAATTGGCAGGGTTGATATAGCGTCGTCCATAAAAACGGTCAACAAAAGCACAAAAGACTGCATCTTTTTTTGTTTCTTCTAGTAAGCAATGATAAATTTATCCAAAATCCCTGTATTATATAGTGAGGATTTTCGTCTCTATCTCATTAACTCAACAAATTTTAATGTTAATTTTTCGAAGCGACAAAATAATTTAATTTACAGGATATTTAATAAAATGTATCAAGGGCGAGAAAAATATCTGTCATATTACATATATAAAAAGCTTTCTAATCTCATCGTTTTCAAATGTAATGTCTTCAAAGTTATATGACTTTTCTTTTCTATTCAAAACTATGATATTTACGATATTTATTAATTAATTTTATTTGTAACATGAGACGTGCAAAATGACGTACCTTAGTAGAGGCCAATGCCCAACAATGATGAATATGAAAATGTGTTTTATATTATTGCATCTCTTAATAACAATGAAGGAAGTTATCAATGAAAATGATATCTGTTTTTAGACCGAACTTGAATTACATAGCTTCGGTTATGTTTTGTTTTTACTCTACCCCAACCCTGATGTGTACAGATGACGTAATAAGGTTTGATCGTTTTTTGATAATATATAATTTAAAAAACTAGATCATTTTAACCAGTTGTTAAATGCGTCTGAACCTTTAGTATTAACACTATTGAACTACTACTAGACTACTGTAACTGAGTAATCAGGCACGCCGTGTTTGTATGCCACTTAGATATAATACTTAGATAGAAGCGTTTTTTTTATTTCATTAATTTATAACAAAACTTTTCATTTTAAATTCTTCAAATCTTATCAAAAAGAAAAAAAATGTAATTACCATTCCTAGGCAGTACAATTACATTAAATAATTTTTACTAAAATCAGACAAACACGTAAAATTCCACTGTAATGCTCGCTATATCGGGCACTTATGAAACAAAATACAAATTAAGAACCATAATATCATAATCATCTGCAAATAGCAATTTAATATAAAAATATCAAAAGACTATTAAATATAATTCATATCACTTTTACAACTCATCTACTAGGTTATAATTAAGTATATTCTTCAATGGATCCTTTCTGTCTGTTGTATGTGTGTATATTGTATGTTTAATATTAGCTAATTGCGATCTGTTTCTAAAATGGTTAGTCTCTCTTACAGACTAGGCACACCATTCAAGGTAAAATATCATAATTTTTAGCTGCTAGGCAAACAGTTAGGGTTCAGAAATCGCAGCAGAATTCAGGAAAGGTGAGCCAACATATTTAATTTATTTGCATTTTGATGATCTGAGCTGGGTGTCACAAAAATGGAAAATTGGCTTCATTTCGGCAACAGATCGTAATGATTTACACTCCTTATTCTTCTACAACCAATATAAATTTATATATTTGAGCGGAAAACGTTTGCTTCATATTAGGTTTGATATGAACGTTGATGTATATATTTATTTTGTTCGTCTAGAGTTTACAAACAATATATGTATCGTGTTTAATTTCATATTATTAGATGAAATGAAATCTATGTGCTAAAACGTTATATGTAACGCAATGAAAGTGTTCGTCAAATGTGCGTATGATTAGCTGCAAACTCCATTCTGTTCGAGGCTATTGATCTCAACTGTTTACGGGCTATGCGTCCCAAGCACGTGAGTCGGCTCAGCCTTTCAGTTGCTTTATGACAGACATTTAAATGTTGATAAAAACTAAATGTTGAAGCTCGCAGTGAACTGAAACCCTGAGCCGATAAACCAACAAACCATAAATACGCTTCTAGGACTACACGGAGCTATTGTTATGTTCATTTATTTTTTATTTCGTGTAACGAGATTTTGAGTGCCCTGGTCCGCCCTAAGCCGCGTTATTTATGGCCCATATTATTTGTGTTTTATAAACAGCTTTTCTAACCCGTTCTCAGAACGCTATATTCCTTACACAACTTTTCCTCTATTATCTTCCATACAACTCACATCCAACTAAACTATTTGTTCAAATATTACACTAGTAAACATAATAACTAATATTATTACGTCACATTATAGATCAATGACGAGTATTGTAGGTTGTTGAACATTGTAGTTTTCTTTACTTGGGGATGTTTTGAACCTAACTCGATGTAGAACAGACTTAGTGACTTCAAGTATTACATATTACAGGACAACAAGTTGGGAGATATTTGTTTCTCGTTGCGCTATGTACCGACAGCCGGAAAACTAACAGTGGTTATTTTGGAAGCGAAGAACCTGAAGAAAATGGACGTCGGCGGTTTATCAGGTAATAAGAACTTGTTATTAAAAACATATAAGTACACTTATAACACATTGTCTTCACAGGGATTTTAGGGTAAAATACTTATAACGTACCACTCTCCTAGGTATTACTTATCTCTTTGTTTATAGTATATATATTTTAAGATAGATTCGAGATATATAATAGTATAATAACACGGCATGTCATAAAGCTTTCTCGTCCTTTAATAAACCATATTTTTGTAAAGACAATTTTTTAAGCATCATTTACTTTTATTTAGGCTCTTTTGTTCCTATATTATATATTTTTGTTCCAAGCACTTACTGAATCACACATAATGCACGCCACAAACTCGCCTGCACTACTATCATATATTATACATTACTTATCCAACATTGTAACACTAATTATTGATATTTTTAATATGCAAAGTTATTTTCACTGAAAATCATCCATAATATACTAAATCTACAAACCTATAATGAATTCGCACATAAAGAAATTTTGTAATACTAAAAAATTATGTAATGCATTCATAAGTAGAATTACAGTTATTAAAGTAGAGCACACGAAATTATATTTTCTACTCATTACTATACAGCATAAATTTAACTGTAATCTAATCGATACACAATTATCTTTTTCATATTCTCCTACTGCGGCGACCGTGGACAGATCCGTACGTAAAGATAGCACTCATGCAAAACGGCAAACGTCTCAAGAAGAAGAAAACGAGCATCAAGAAATGCACACTGAATCCCTATTACAACGAGTCATTTACTTTTGAAGTACCATTCGAACAAATACAGGTGCGAGCCGAGATTCATGCAAAAGTCGATGTCGCAGCGCATAGTGTGGACAAATACATGAATGAACAATACTATAAGATAAAACGTTATATCCATCTTGTATTTCTCCGTGTGTATTTTTCATTCATGTTGTCTTTACTGTGTACGATTTGATGTTGTGTACTAACTGTTGTGAATATGAATGTACACCACTTGCATCCGTACCCGTTCCTTTCCCAAACATGAACATAATTTTTGTTGTATCATTTTATACATTTATTTGATTTATTCTAAAATGTAGGAGGTATAACAGATCTAATTATAACTTTACACGAAAGTTAACTATTTATTTTAACAAAAACAGTTCCTTAATCACATACATAATTACATTATTTGTTTTTTGATAGGAAGACCTGTTTGTAGTGACTGTGTATTTATTTGTCGTAGTATCTGTGTTTGTTTCTTTGTTTAACATATTATTTTGTTTCCATAGATGTTGTTCTAGTTAGATTCTGTGTAGCATCCTTTAGTATAGACGTTTGCTGTTTCCATTATCGTTCTGTCATCTGTCTCTACCCAATTTCGTGTTCCGCCCCCTATATTTCCTCCTTTATATTATTCAAAGCTAATATTTTATATTTTCTGCACATTAAAATGTTGACCTTTACTTGTAACTTGGTGTTTCAAATGAAGGTTTTCATTTTTTAGGGTGAATATGAAGTCATTAGCTTTAATTATATTACCTGAATCCCTTGATAACTGAGTGGTGTTAGTAATCTCCCCTCGTGACTGCATTACAATTTGGTTACTTCAAACTGTAATTACTTATGGTTTAAGGAATCCAGTTCCTCGTTCTTCTTCTGCATCTTATGTCTTATTGCATTATTTTATATTCTTAACTGTTTAAGCCCATATGAACGCTTTGTCCCTTGTTGCGTTAATTTCTTTAACCAGAGGTATGTATTAACGTGTTGCTATGAATATTTATTTTAATGTTAAGCGTTTGAAGTAGTTTTAGGTATATGCTTTATCAATCTTCGTTATGCTTATGCTTCAATTATTTAGTATATTATATAGATTTACGTGATACTATACCATGATATTATTGCTTTTATTGAAAGGAAAATTAACATTTTCCAAAAATGCTTTACAACATTAGATGATTTCCATTACATATATAGACTATGAATTAAAATTTGCAAAATAATTCTATTAATATAATCCATCAGTAGGTACGTAAGTATAATATGCGTACATCGCTAACTCATTATGTATTAAATAAATCGTAAATAGATATTGTAGTAATTTTTTAAGCCTTTAAAAGCAACAATATTAACCAGTTGAAGAAAATAGATTTGTTTACTTGGTGATAACTATAATGTTACTTCAATCACATAGATATTAACTACTATGTATAGAGAAAACTTGATGAAAAAGCGATGGTGGCTCTAAATGGATAAGGGAACGGCGGCGTGCAAATCACGATGAGTGATGAGTTCGATCCCGACCGGCATTACCATTGTGGATTCCACTTTGTGGAATTTATATGTACTAGTCAAGTGACTTACCATCTGCTAACGGTGTAGGAAAACATCGTGAGGAAACCCACATACCCTAGAAGAAATTCTATGGGTATGGCTGATCCATCAACACGCACTAAGCCAGCAGCCTAAACCCTCTCAGCTCTCTAGTTAGAGGAGAGGAGACCCGAGCCCAGCAGTGGGACTTAATGGGTTGCTAATGATGATAGAGAAAACTTACCCAATTTAATATTTGTGCTGCGAGGAAAATGCACTTGTAAATATCATCTTGTTCGGGAAAAAGGGCGTTGATGTGGAATATGCCCGGCTTATAATTGCATTTGCATCTCCTAGATAGTCATGTCTAGAGTTTAAATATTTGGTAAACAAAACATTACATTTACTGGAAACTACCTATGAAATTTACTCATTTACAAATTTAAATTACTGATCCTAGGTCCTCTAAACATAGTAACTAATATCCTATGTGTTAAATATTCTGATACATACATTTTCATCACGTTGTAAACATAAAAAAACAGCTTATAGAAACAGTTACATAAGTTTTTTTTTGGTCAAGCTAACGTTACCTAATACCCGTAAGAATGCTAGCATGTCACAATCAATCTTAAGTAGGCCCTACATTCGGTGTCGCTCCTGTGCGAGAGTGTATGAGACACTGCAACAATCTAGTCTAATAATAGGTACTCCCGCCATTAATCTATATAGATTAACTTGTATTTGTTATTTATTTATCTCCCGTGGACCCTAACGTGTATGGCCTACTTTGTATATTAATTGCGTAACGTGTGCTTGATTCCCGCCAAGGATTGGCGTAAGCTAGATCATACTCTGATGAAAAAAACAGTTGATTAAGCGCCGAGTTTTGGATTATTACTTTTCAAATAATTTGAAATGCAATTCAGTAGCAAATGTAAATTCGAGAAATGTATTGTCCTATCAATCAATTTCGATCTTATCTATTCACGCATAACTATAGATAGTTATTTAGTAATACACTGCTAATCGTATTTTCTCGGGTTTAGTATGCAATAATTTGTGTCACATTAACTTCACATTTTGAATCAAACTGCAGAAAGTGAACCTAGTGGTCACCGTGGTGGACTACGATCGCATTGGTACATCGGAGCCAATCGGCAAGGTGGTGTTGGGATACAACGCGTCAGGCACCGAGTTACGTCACTGGTCCGACATGTTGGCTAGCCCACGGCGCCCCATCGCGCAATGGCACACCCTCAAAGACCCCGATGATGGAGAAAAGAAGGATTAAATAATGAACTGAGGTTTGTAAATAGTGGTAATGCAAGACGTTTTTCCTTAATTGCCAATGATTTTGTATTGCATAATAAACTAATTCTGCCAATGATATTTCTTTGGACGTCAGCATCTATCTTCAGAAAAGTGTAAGCATAGTATGGACGACACACAAATAATTTGATTAAAATATAAAATCTAATTGATAAAAATTTAATTGACTTAAAATAAACCTTAATAGTTCCTTCACTACCTGAAATGAATGGTATGAAAATACAAACAAATACATAACAATCTTTAAATGTAAATGAAAATGTCACGGCCATATACGAGTAGGTACCTACGTTTGTAAAAAGTTTAACGTTCAAAAACTTAACTTGTTTTTTATTAAGATTTGGTTTCAGATGCAGAGGCAGAAACTACAAACAAGGAAGAACGAGTGTGAAGAATAAGCGATATAATATTATTTATATGTTTATGAACAATTGTTGTTTTATGTTCCATTGGAACAGACTAGGTGGATATGCTAAATTTATTATTGATCTTTGATCATTTACGTTTCATAGATTTGTCTTAAAATTTAACTGTATTGACATTTTACTTAACCGTTATAGCTAAATAATGCATACCGGGAAATCAAACAAATAAAGCGTTGCCTACGCACTTATCCAAGCAACGTCCTCGATATGTTTGCATCTTTGCAGTGCAGGCGCGATTGCATTTGAATTCTCGCACGGGTAAAGTAGTAACAGACACAAGTTGACTTAGGTAAACAGATTGCATAGTGACTGCATCGAGGCAAAATGTATCGTACGATTATTGAATCTTGTTCTTTCATCTCGTCTAACTAATACTCGTATCTTGCTAAATTGTAAGAAAGTTGGTTTAGCAATATGTAAGTTGTTGCGAGGAGTGTAGGAATAATTGTTAGGATTCCTTTGCTACTTCCACGTTCTTAGCGTTTATATAATAAAATATATTTTTTAATTCTCGCTAAGAAAATAATCGGCTTCGTTCTAATTATGTGTGCTTTGTTACAATAAATTTATCCAAAGCGTTCACTTGACTTACCTACCTAATATGTAATCAATCTACGATTTCGTTTGAAAATCTATTACTTACATAAAGCTGTGTAAATAAGTTGTATCCTGTTAAATTTATTACATTCTATTTTACTATCATGTAAGTGTTATAGTATTGATACCCTTTTATTAAAATAATGATAATAATATGTGTTCCTCAAGGGAAGAGAATCGTGGATGGATTGCGTTCATTTTTTCGTTTTAGTACAAAGTATATTTCTTAGATCTGTTAATCTCTTCTTCTGAGGAACAATAGGCCTATTGTATAGGTACCTAAACATTATTATTTTAAGGCATGACATTCTTTATTAGTTAATTATAAAACATATTCGGTGTTCAACGTCCATGTTGATAACTAAATTTAAGTTGAACATATTTATTTCAAAATGTCTAAAATACGTATATTATTTAGGTAAGGTAGAATAATTTATTTTAAATGGTCAGTTATGTAAATGAACACTCAATATACGTGGTATCATCGAAACTAGTCAAACGTATAAGACTACTTATCTACAAATAAAAAATATGAAAAACAAAATATACTTAAAAATTATATTGTTATATAACTAGTTCCAAAGGTTTAAATGGTTCATTACGATATTATTAAATCGTGATTAGACTGCTATAAATTTGTCTCGTCAGTGATTAATTTAGAAAGTTTTATATGTTGATGCAAGTATTCCATTAATATTGGTTCAATGTAGTTACCAACATTCTACTGTTAGATAGGTATTTGATATTCATAACACCTTCTTAACTACGCGAATCGAGTACCTACCTATTTACACCTACGTATTTAGCTAAAGCTTGACTGTTGTTGATCTCAAACTATGTGTTATTGTGTATATAATGTAATCACATGTTAAATTCCACGATCACATACTAATACTTATGTATATCTATGTACCTATAGGGGTAAAGGAGTCGGGCTTCAAGTAAATTTAGAAGTGCACCAACACGAAACAAGTAGAAATAGACTTGTGGTTCAAGTACTGTATTTAACAATAAATATAATTACTGTGTTAATATAATATAGTACGTATATATAGCTAATGTGCAACAGATTCATACAGCAAAAATATCTTCATATGATGGCAGTATTCAAAATACAACATCATTGATATATTTTAAGGCACACATCATAAACCTACAAAGATAAGAAAGGTTGAGTATGGATCACATATAACACCAAGTTCTGTGATGAATCTGTTGCAAGTTCACTCAACTACTGTATAATCTCGGACCGCACAGATCAAGCGGTCTAGCCTCAGTAGAATTGACAATATAGATATTCCATATGCTATTTATTATTAACAATTTATAATATTAAGAACAAATGCCATGAAGTATATGAATAATCGCTAAAGATTATATTAAGAAAGATCAGACTATATACAAAAAATTGTATACCTCTCATATTGTAGCAACTTCCTTCTCTCGCCTTGTAGTCACACACAATTCAAATAACAAATACAAAAGTAATAATGTAAAGTTTAACTTACACTTCTTTGTATACTATCTGGTAAGTGAAAGGACTTCTCAAAGTGATTGTTGGAAAAATAGTCAGCCGGTTTCATGTTGATGACCAAAATGTAGTTATAATTAACTTAGAATTGTGGATGACTGGAGAAACATATTCGGTGTGAAACAAGTTACAATGGCATAAGTAATATAAAATTGTATAACTGTCTTGAATTAATTACATGTACTCATACAAATGAGTATGTGTCAATTGTATTTTTATGTCATTAAACTGTAATAAAGCCTAAGCCTAAACTATGTCAGGCCTACAAACATGTTGGCTACAGTATTTTTAAATTTTGGAACTTTGAGCTGTGTAAACTTACTGTTACAATATGGGAATACTGTGGTCAACATTGGCAGTGTTAGGCCAAAATGTAGAGGGATCATGAGAGCAGCTGAATGTATTCGGGCAAATGGATCTATAACAGTATAGCAATTTCTATGAGTGAAATATAATATAAACCACACTTGAAGTGTAAAATGTTATATCATTGGATAGTTAGCTTATATCATAAAGTGGTGTTAATGTGTTGGGCTGTTGTAATCATTGCTGTTTTTTAACACTCTATTGCTAAATTTAGAATCGTAAAAATGTAACCAATGTTAAAGAAACCTTTCATTTGTAGATCAGATATTCACAAAAAATGCAGGGTTTATCTGTATCATTGCCCATTTATTGCACCAAATATATAGTCATATACTTGTAATTTTGTTGACACAAAATTGTTATCATAGAATATATAATGTATATAACTAACACAGAAAAGGATTGATAAAAGTAAATTGTCATATCACTTGCCACTTAAATAAAAAATCATTGTCTCATGATTGTGTTAAAGATTTATTAATTTTGTTTAGATATACTAGATATTTTATTTTATTAATACACAATATAATTTTACTAGAGTCTATAATAGTAATGAATTATGTAAACTATAAAAATGTCTATAATACATAATTACATAGATAAAATAGTTTCATTTTCCACTTACATTTGTTTTATAACCACAGTCAACAGTTACAGCAAAAAGATCTTAAAATTTATTCCCTTTCTTTACAAAATATATTACAACACATCTTACAAATTCATTCCAAAAATATTATGCATAAAATCACATTAATATTGTTCATCTCCTACATGCTGATGATTACATAAGTACTTATACTTAGTGAGTATATTTAAAATATCTAGACACAGAAGCCAAAAGCACTTAAGTCAAAAGTTAAGTCCTTATTATCTCCGCTTGATGTAGGGCTTCAACATGAAGTTATAGTACAGATGACTGTTTCATAATTTTGAATTAAGCCTCATTGACTTACATGCTTATGTCCGGGGTGTTAATTGTGTTGCTAGTCTTTTTAGCCGCTGTGTCTAGATATAATATACAGCCTTGATTGCCCAAGTCATGTGATGCATTTCTTGCATACTTTTAAATACAAAATTTTTATTTAACTCACCAATTAATTATCATCGTAATACCTTCTCTTCATAGCCCTGTACTTTTTCAATTTGTAAAGAGCTTCAATTTCTTTAACGACAAACTCGCCATGCTTGATCATAATTTGGATTTTTTCGGGATTAGTTTCTTCGCTGTTTTTTGTAAACACTTTGTGTAATCTTTTCCGAAAAAGATCGTAACCTTGAGGCCAATCTCGACCCAGAAATAAAAGCTAAAACAATAAATACTTAATAAAATAACTTTTTTGCAATCTACTCATTTTTTATTTACAAAATTACGACCTACTTACTTATTAATCAAACAAAAACGTTGATGCTTACCGTCTTATAGAGGTTTAAAACTGATCTCCGGTAAGGTTGTGTCATCGTTAACAATTTGCAATATAATTTTTGCGCAATTTATTTCTTCCAAAACAAAGTTCATAGTCCAATAATAAAGAAAAATAATAAAACTAGAGAACTAACAGATAAGACTTTAGACCTGGCGTTGGATGGCGTTGACAGCAGGATAGCTTTATAACATTGTAAACAAGCGTGAAAAGGACAAGAAAAACAATGTCTGAAAGCCAAAAGTCAAAACTTTTGTTTTGACATTTGAGCAGAGGCACCAACATAAGGAACTTAAAGGTATATTATAGCAGCGGCAGCGGCCCGTACTGCGTACATTAGTACAACCATGGCGTACACAGTCAATCTGATCCGTCAATCCGATCACGATCGAGATCACTGATCGCGCCACAACATTACACAGTCAATCTTGATCTTCTTCAGTCCTTATAACATAATTATCTGCCGCGTTAACACGTGTTGTCATGGATTTGCATAAAGTTAAAGGTGCTGTGTCCTTGTTTTGGCCCTAACTTTGAAGAAAAAGGTTTGAAAAAGGCGTTGGGTAGAACCAAAGAGGATTCTATTATATTTTTATAAAGTACCGTCAATGCACTTGTCAGCAACTGACTGACTGACGTAAATAGACACTATTTCTCATTAGACGATCAATCTGGATTCCGATCAAGATTTAAAAAAAACTAAATAATTAGTGATCCGCTGTAGTGATTCGTCAATCTAACACGCAGTTCAGTATATGCCACTCATAAATGTTTGCTGAAAAAAATATTTCTGCTTCTGTTACAACATTAGGTACATGTATGGAGTGCCCCCCTAATTATTTATTATTTAACTACTAAAGTAAGTAACGGCCTACACAAGGCACCTATTCATTTCCAAATTTCATCAACAAACATTGAGTAGTTTTTGAGTAAAATGCCTTTGACATTAGGACGAACGGACAGACGGGCATGACGAAACTATATGGGTTCCGTTTTTGCCATTTTGGCTACAAAACCCTAAAACACAAAAAGCCTGCAATGCTATTTAAATTACTGACGAAGTGACGACACATTATGCCGAATTTACGTTGCGTTATAGCGTATATTCTAACTTCGTTCGGCCGTAAGTTCAACTTATTCTGTAGCTCACACATTAAACGCGACCGAAGTTCGGTTCGATTCGTCCACTTTTCGGGTTTCGCACTCGAGACACTGAATACCTACACACACAAAGTTGTGCAACTGAATTTCTGCCGCTTAAGTTAGGCACTTATGGTGTATCATATCAGCCGATAACGTCGAAACGTAAAATCAGCTGCGGAACTTCGGTCACGTACCTTCGGCATAGTGCGTTTAGACACTAAGGGTGCCGTTTTTGCCATTTTGGCTACATAACCAAAAAAAATATATTCGTTACTTTTTCTCACTTGAATTTTCCTTGCACGTCTGACATTGGAGGAATTGTCGACATCAGTACGTAAAATGATGAAAAATAGAATAAAATACAATTTTCATTTTATTATCAGAACCGGAGGTATAGAAAAAAAACGGAATATTTATCCAAAAAAAAACCATAAAACAAGCAGTACGATACTGTTCATACCTAAGTGAAAACCTCTGAAAAAGTCATACACCAGGGCCTTGATTCTGCCTCGGATTGCTCCCGGATCATAAACTTTTTCGATAGAGCGACGTTTATTATGGCTTTTAATAGTTTGTTAATCATGTTAGAAAATACTTTTTTTTATCATTTCAACCCACAAACGGCCCACTGCTGGGCACGGGTCTCCTCCAAAGAGTTTGGAGGGAATTAAGCGACTAAGTATACCACGCTGGTCAGAAAATAGTTTAGCATATAGAAAATTATAAGCTGATTAATATAAGATTTTACTCTACAACCATCTATTTCTTTGACATCGTGTTTTATAACTTTAAATAATTTCCGGCCGAAACTTTCCGACAGCTCAGAATCAGGAGGCAGCTGTAGCCTTCATAAACCGATTTACGTAGTATGCCTCTGTGAACCGATTGAAAATGCCTGAATGTTGGCAGTATTTACATTGTATCCTAGTTACAGGTTTATTTTGTCATTAATGGTCATTTTAATAAATTTGATTGTTTAAGACATAAGTACATTAGCAGTGCTACTATATTATTTTAGCGATCCAGTATAAAGCATATTAAGTCTACAACACCACCAATTAAACAGAAATGTATAGCGATGATGAATCCTCTGATGATGCAGGTAAGTATTTTTATCAAAATGTAATAGTGGATGACAGTGCTGGGCGACTGCTAAAGGCGGAGACACATTACTGTGGCATGGCGTGGGGCGCCAGAGACGCCCCTGGTGCCTATCGGTTTCATACATTTAATATGGTTAGGGGCATATTTGAGTGTCGTGTCGTGTCGTGGCACCACGATACACTATTGTGTCCCTAACCATATTAAATGTATGAAACCGATATATTATGCGCCAGGGGCGTCTCTGGCGCGCCACGCCACGCCACGCCACAGTAATGTGTTGCCGCCTTTATAAGTACCTACCAGATTATTATTTATTATAGGTCTGTATTCTATCAATGACGTACCTACAAATAAAAAAAAACTAGTTAACCATTTACTGCCGCGGTTTTCGCAAATATGAATTAAATTAGGTAGTTAGGGTAACCTACCTAAAAATATCTACTTAAGTATTTATTATTATGCATTATTTACTTCGACATAGGTAGGTACCTACCGTAAAACAACAAGTTACATAAATCAACCAAAAATGCTTATTTATATGTCCTTTTAACCCAGACCTAGGTGAGGGTGAAGAAGAAGAAGCCTTTGAGGAAGAGTTGGGCGAGGAAGTAGAGGCTGAGTCTGTTCTCACAGTATATGACCCAGACGACTTTCACTCGGGTGCTATCACTTCTGTTAACTCTTCTATACCATTTGATTTGTTCGAATTCGAGTATCCTTTTTGTAGCACAGCAAAGATGAAACGCAAAATAAAAATAATATGTAGGTACCTACTTATACTAAGTATATTAACAATTTATTTATTACAAAGCACTGAGTCACTGAGACCCAAGTGGTGGCGAGGAACAGGTAACTACAAGTGCGTGTCTTTGAGCGTAAACTTGATCACAATTAACTAGGTACATAATTAACATTATGAGTTGTTTTGTAATTTGGAAACTGCTGATTTTGAATATGGTGAAGTACCTACAGGCCTACCTCCCGCCTTATTGTAAGAGATTACCGCAACCTATGGCTTTTTATGGCTATTGCAACACCAGGGCCGGGGCATCAAGAGAGCGTTGCCGACCAAAAAGGTCGTAGCACACATATCAACTCGGGAGGAAATTACTCTGAAAACGCGCGGTGCGGCGCTATTTTTCGTACCATCGTAACCTAATAGGTAGGTATTATGTACGTATGACAATATTCAATATCACGAGCGAATTTAGATTTAATGAAATCTACCTATATAATAACCTGTCTGCTAAGTACTCTGTAAAAATCATTAAATTTTCCTTAATAAGTAAATGTAAAGATATTCATACGGATATGATTGCCAAAAGTATTTTAATCTTTGCGCATGCGATGAACTGGTGGTATGTTGGGCAGCAGGAAGTATCACCGTGTTTTTGGACGTCAAAACTAAACAGAAATGGTTCCGGAGGAGCTCTACCGGTGGATCCATCGGGGCAATCGCGGTAAACATATTACGTTTGAATAGGTATGTTTTTAAACACAATAAATCCTCTGGCGGTTATCACACATTTATTCACACTTTCATTAAATCAAGTTGCTAGGTTACCACATGCAAAAAAATAGCTTAAGCTACTTTAAGTCGATCAAAGAATTTGTAAATTGTCGTCGAAAGCTAGGTTTTAGTGAAATAAAACTTTTCAACTTTCGCGAGTAAACATCTTCCTAAGAATTGAATATGTTTACTAGGTAGTCGCGAAAATTGAATATAAATAACGGGTCTACGTCACGTATTATATTAGAAGGAATGGTAAATAACTAAAATAACTTATTTGCTGGACGTTTGGATCGAATTGCATGCACCGATGATCGTAGTTACAGGCTGACTGAAGTAGTCGTCGAGCTTCACCTTCGATATGTGCGTGTTTCTGCAGCTAAGTATAAAGAATTACTTCAATATAGGACCTACCTACAGCATAATACTATTTTATTTACAGTCTTACAGAAAAGATCCGAATTATCGTATAGCAATAGCAGAATGTAGAGAGGGTGAGCAGGAACCTATAATAATTATGTACACATGGCCTCAGATGGAAATAGATGCAGTACTACGTGATGGTACTGCCAACGCATACTCTGTTCTAGATTTCAGGTAAATATCTACGTATAATTTAGTAGTTTTGAACTAAGTTACATCCTCAAGACAAAAATAATAAATCATAAACTCGGAGATCCCAGGGAATTTTAGGTATTTCTGTCTTGAAATCTTTAGTATCTAGTAGCCCGAAGTCTAGTACTTAAGGCGTAACTAGTCGCCAATGACCTTGAGAGTATGGGTGGAGCTTAGCTTATTTCACTGCATATCCCCGCTCCTTTGCCAACTCGCGCACACTATAATACAATGGTCACAGAATAAGCGTAAACGCAGACATGCGCTTCTACCTCGGCATTTTTACCTACGATTCCGGAATAACAGTTTTAAAATTGGTATTTTATTTTGTATAGAGAGTTTAAAGGACTCGTGTACACAATTATTTGTTTGCCAATATTTTTATGTATTGAGATTTTTTTAATTTCAATGTTTTGCTTTCGGTATTTATGTAAGTACTTACATAGTTTTATTGGTACTTATTTATTATTAGTATCGAAGATAATTATTTTATCTTGTAAATTATAATTAAATAAATAACTATTTTAACTTACTTTTGTATTAAAAAAAATATTTACCTATTTTCATTGATGAATTTAATGTTTTGTTTACAACACTTACTTTGTAATTACGTTATAAACTACTATTATAAATTGTAAACCATTTTATTGGATCATTTGAAATATTTTGTTTGAGAATATAGCTCGCAGAACTAATGGCCGATGGGGCAAAAAGATTACTCTTTCTAAACGGTTAGGAGGAGTAGTCGTCAGAAAATTCAAAAAAAAATATTAAAGTTCATAAATATTTGCACAAAAGGTTTCAGCACACAGCGAGAAAGACGTGACGGCTCTGCGTGACACCTTAGATTTATTTACTCGTCCCGCCGCGCTCGCTGTTTGTGTGTATATTATACCTGTAAGCACTATATTCAGTCGATAGTAAAAATGGAGCAACGAGCGACACAGCCTTCCCGTCTGAAGGCTAACGCCTGTCTGCCGCCCGCGCCCGCGCAGAGCACCTTTGAATTTCTAACGTACAGAAATCGTATTATGGCCTATTTTCTTAAGAAAATATTGATCGATTTACATATGCTATGTTCAGATTAAAGTAAATTTTACCACCAATTTATCAGTGTAAAAATAATTTCAAACTATAAAGCCGTTTTAAAGTTTTAGGGATTTTAAGATAAAATATATCTCAACTTAAAATATTTTTTGAGGCAAAAGTATTAGTCGTACGAAAATTTCATATGTTGAAAATGTAGTAGATAGATCAATTATCAAAATATATTTTTTTCAAATTTTTCGAACAAGTCGTTTAGGAGGAGTAGGCTTCAGAAAAAAGCCGTTTTTGGTGCAAAACCGAGGGAAGGCCCTTAAATGTGCCAGGTTAAGGCGCGCTCTATTAGGACACGGCCTAAGAGGTCATGTTGGTCAATTTTGAGAGTTCGTGAGCTTGTGTATATAAATGGGAATCTTCGAAACTGCTCTTTCGATCTTCATCAAATACAAAAATTGTCACAACTGGTCAAGCGTGTTTTCACCGCACATTTTGTCTCTGATTTGGCCTCATCATCTAATATAACTTTTTTGTATTTGACGAGCTGGGTACTAAATCGCAATTTCCAAATAGGTATAGGTAGTCTAAGATAATAGGAGAAGGAAACTGGCTACTTATCCCCGCGCCGCTCACGTGTTATATCCTAAAATATTTTTTTATTTGTTGTACAGCCCTGATGGTGAATTATTAGCCTCCGTAGGTTTGGAGCCCGACTATAACCTTACTATATGGAACTGGAAGCGTCACAAGATTCTTTTACGCACAAGCGCTTTTACATATGACGTAAATGCTGTTATGTTCTCACCATACTGTCCGGGGCAACTCACTACCGCAGGTAGGTAACAGTAACATTTCTGCAACATTTTCAATAAATTCAATCATCAATAATTCCTCTCATTTCATGATGAAAAAATATATAAGTTTTAATGATGTATGACATTTATTATTTTTCATAAGATACCTAAATCTTATGAAAAGTTAGAAATTTCTTTAATTTTATTTTTAAGTATATGTAATATATAGTCTCTATGACGCAGTGGGAGTGTGTACAAACCCCTTGCGCGACCCCTTACGATGGTCTTAGGTTCGATCCCGAGCAAAAAGCGTATTGGGTTTACCTGTTTTTAAAAGTCAGTATCAGCCTGCAGTCTGAAAATATGCCCGATATGCCCTGAAAAAAATTGAATGATATCGGCATTGACAATATTTTAAATGAAATAATTCAGGAGCTGCTCATATAAAGTTTTGGAAAATGGCGGAGACTTTCACTGGACTTAAACTAAAAGGCGAATTAGGAAGATTTGGAAAAACTGAAATATGTGATGTCCTTGGCATCTTTCCAATGCCTGATGAAAAGGTTACAACATTTTAATTTTTTTGTATTTTATCTTTGCGTATTTTCTTTGTATTTTTATTTTTGGGAATTAGGTGAGGCCTATGTCCAGCAGTGGACGTCATTGGGCTGATATAATGATAAAGGTAGTAATTAGACAAACATACATATTTTGATCGAACAACTGCTTAGACATGTCTTTTACTTTATGGAATGTTGTCTTTATGAATTCTTAATGTTATATAAAATAAGCTCTAATATAAATACATAGAGGAATTGCTAATAATATCATCGTATTGCACTAAGATATCTGCAAAATACATTTGTTCTCACTAGTTCGATTCATTAGTTCGATCGTCGAAATAATGAGATTTTTTTTTCTCATTAGTTCGACCGTCGATCTTACTTTAATCTAGAAACCTTAAACAATAAAATAAAATACGCTTGTTTCACTAAAAACGTTTATATTTGTTTACATAATAATGTGTGTACTATACCACATTCTTCATAAACATAATTGCAAATGTATTTTTAGTAGTGAAACAAGCGTATTTTAAATTTTATTTTATTGTTTTTTGGTTTCTAGATTAAAGTAAGATCGACGGCAATGATATTGTTTATCGACGGTGGAACAAATGAGAAAAAAAAGTCTCAGTAGTTCGACGATCGAATTAATGAGAAAAAAAAACTCAAAAGGGCAAAATAATAGGTAATATGTTGGACTTCATTTTTATGGCCCGACGGTAGGCGAGCATGCGGCCCACCTACCGATAGTATTTGGTAACCGGCCGCCCATGGACATGGCTGTGTTCTTTTGGCATACAGAAAAGGAAAAGGGGAATAGAGAGGGAAAAGAAAACAAAGGGGTTGGGAGGAGAAATTTGGCCTCTGCCTCTCCGCGCTCACTAGACGAAACGCAACCTTTTATACCCCTACCTAACATTGATACTCGTATTGTATGGGAGGGTAGTACTTGCCAGCCCATTCAAGCTGGCATGCAAGCATACCAGCGAAGCTTTACTACCACAAGTTAATTGAATTACTAGGTGTTGTCTGGATGTGAGTGGGGCAACGTATTAGTGTGGGAAGCTGGACTTGTAAAACTAGAAGTTACGCGAAGGGGAAGAAAAGCCTGCCACAGTGCTCCAGTTGTGAGTATTCGCATTAGTATTTTATTAATAAATAAAGTTGATATAATGTACGGACTACGGCCTGCCTGATGACAAGTGATTGCCGTGGCATGTAGGTACCTACATGTCGAAAATAATAACAAAGAAAACTTTTCTGCAAATGAGTAGGATTGGCCTCCAGCAGTTTTAGCATGGGCGATTGGCGATTTAGTGGCTTTTTAAAACCAACAGCAGCGACAGAATCTCTAAAAAAGCCAGATATTAATACTACGATGCGATGGAACGCAGAGAATCGCCAAAACGCGATGCAGCATCAATGCAGTCGCAAAATCGCCGAAACTAAAAGTCACGTGTGTGTTATGGTACTAAGTATTAAAGGTTTCATCACTTGGCGATTAGTGTCGGGTACTAAATTTGGTACATTGTTATACGATAGCTATAATTTATCTACTTGAAAAGGCACAATGCTACAATAAAGTGTATATTTTAGATACAATTCATGTTAAGTGAAGCTGGAGACGAAGTAACGACTATAGCTCGCGACGGGTGTGTGAGAGCGTGGTACTGGGACACCGTGGAACAAGCCGACCCACCTGAAGACGATCCATACGTCGAACTTAATCCTGTCGCCGAAACTTGCGTATGTAGACATGTATACTTACCTGTGGTATACCTACACAATTAGAATAGTTTAATTGACCGCACCATCAGCAAATTTAGTAGTAGTTTAGTTTTTATTGCCCAAAGTGGCAGACGAGCAAGCGGCCCTTCTGATAGTAAGTGGTAAGTTGATAACCACCGTTCATAGACATGACACATTGACTAAACAATGCAAATAAAACACAATCAAGGCGGTGCGCTGTCTACGAAAAACGGCGAAGGGAAATGTGGAAGAAAAGGATAATGAACGGGATTGGAATTGGAGAATTGAAAAATCCGTGTAGTGATGGATTAAGAATACATAATGCCACTACCCCATGTCAACCCATGGGTGTCGTAAAAGGCGACAAAGGGAAGTAACCTTATGCAGACAAGTGCACTGCAAGAAAAGGAAAATTCAAGGCAAACCCGTCTGGCCAGCGTGGTATAGTAGGCAAAATTCCCTCCACATTGTTTGTAGGAGACCCGTGCCCCAGCAGTGGGATGTTTATTAAAACAAGCCCTGAAGCATGCGCTTCTCAGATATAGACGTAAAGGTAGTGCTGCGTGTTGCTGTCGATAGCTGTCAATACATAAAATTAACGACATTTTTGTTTCACAGGTGCCTGATTGTCAAATCATGTGCCTCAAACATCAAAAAGATTTGTTTTGGTTCGCTCAAGTAAGCAAAATTTTAAAATAATCTTTATTTACAACAAGATTTTCCCAATTTTGACCGCGATCAATTTAAAGCCATAAAATTGATTCAATTTATTATTTGCATTTATTTACTTGCTAATTTGAAGAGTTCCTGATGATGTCGGAATTGCACCTCAAATAAAACGTTATTTATACACCTGATTGCATTTTGGCCAATTCATTCCTCATAGAGAATTTTTGTTTCTGTCTTTAGTTTGATATTCCTCCACATTCATAAATAGGTATATCAGCAAATTTCAACAAAAGTGAATGATGGAATATTTTCCACATTTTCGTCAAATTTCAGTTGCTTTTATTCTCATTAAAAAAATGCAAAACTTACAACTTACTTAAATTTTAAGGATGGAAATGGAGGTCTATGGATAGCTGATTTGGAAATAGATAAAATCGAGTGTAATCATCTTAAAATAATGACGGCGCACGCTGGAGCCATCGTTGCTAGTATAGCGCTGAGGACTCACCCTATATTGGTAACTGGCGGGGAAGATGGAGCTCTCCATGCGTATGACACTTACGGTCATAAACTTTTAGCCCGGTATAAGTTCCCCAAGCCAATAACCTGTATGTACTATCCACCTATGGAAGTGAGTAACTAATACTGTATTTATTATAATGTATGTTTTTTGCCGTCCCCAGCAGTGGGACGTTTGTGGGTTGAAATGATGATGATGTTTTTTTAATAAAAGTACCTAAACGACTGCCATCGTGGTCCACAATCATTTTCTAATGCCAACAAATAAACGTTTCGAAGTATTTATTGATCAATCGTATATAATAAAAAAATATTCACACAAGGTGCCTATTACGAATAGGTACTCATATTTCGTTTAAATATTTTTTATTGTGGTGTTACTACTGATATGGTGATAGTGGCC
The DNA here is from genome assembly GCA_905147015.1 of Laspeyria flexula. Taxonomy (NCBI): domain Eukaryota; kingdom Metazoa; phylum Arthropoda; class Insecta; order Lepidoptera; family Erebidae; genus Laspeyria; species Laspeyria flexula. The sequence continues at coordinate 8,431,153 of LR989956.1, read as the reverse complement.
TTAGGCAAATTTGCTGACATCTTTTTTTGGCTTTATATGACCTTCATATTTATCATGTATTTGATCTATATGAAATAAAGACTATGACTATACTAATATAACCGGTCAAAGACAACATCATCGTGCGGAAACCCAAGCCAAGAAATTGTATGTATGGGTATGTCCATCAAACCTCGTTAGGCCAGCGTGTGTTGATTATGGCTTAAACAGACTCAGATATCGAGCCCAGTAGTTGGACATTCTTGTGTTGCTATTGACGAACATTATGCCGTACACGTATTAAAAGTGAAGAATCTCAATTGCAGGTAGATGAGTCATCAAACATAATAATGGTGGGGTTTGAAGACGGTATCATACGCACGTTGCTACTTCACCCCGAACGGTTAGCCAATCAGACTAGCTTTATCGATATTCGCGTACATTCGGCGCTCACTATACACAGCGAAGACTCCGTCAATCCAGATGTTATAGATATGATCTCTGTAAGTTTAACTTTGTTATTTATTTGTTAAGCCCATAAAAATAACATAAAGTCACGCTTAAGACCAAGAGCGTAATGCCTATAATCTGAGCGGTCCCGTACACATTTAGAAGATTAAAGATATCAAACAGTTCTCTTATAATATCTAAAGATAAAACCGCAGACTTGGCTGCGAGGTAGTTTTTGTTTATTATTTAGTTTGTAAACATTCATTATAACTCGTTAATCTAACATTGTGCAGCAGCATCACTTTACACGCTACCCAAATTGTAAATTTCAAAAGATTGTGGATATCCATTTTTTTAAAAAGAGTGGCGTGAGTTTTTTGCCAGTTCTTCTCATAGCTCCACCCCGTCAGCGAACTGGTCGTAAGCAAATTTGCTGACACTACTTTTCGGATAACCTGTTACATTCTTATCTTGTAACTTTTATAAGTGTTACCTTGTAACCTGGATGAATAAACGAGATTTAATTTCATTTCATTCCATTTCGTGGGGCTACCCTAGTAATATTATAAATGCGAAGGTTAGGATGAATGGATATTTGTTACTCAATCGTTATGATTGAGGAGCTGGAAATATTTATATGGAATATAATAATTTGGCACACAGATAGACTATCTACAGGGGCGGACCGTGAGTTTGTGGGGCCCTGGGCTGATACTACGCGGGGACCCCCAGGGCGCGTGTCTAAATTATCAATTACAAAAAACTGGCAAAGTGTAAAGTATAACATAACATAGCGTCCCACCTTTTTCTCCGAAGGGGTAGGCAGAGGTGTTTCACACCCACATTTCGCCAGCTATGTTTAGTCCCATGAAATAGGGGGCGAGCCTATTGTCATCAACCGGGAACATTTGTTAACCAAACTCCGGGAAAATCTCAATACAGGAATTTTTTTATGATAGAAAAGCCCAATACCATTTTCACCCGACCCGGAAATCGAACCTAGGAACTCTTGCACAGCAGTCGTATACACTTCCCGCTGCGCCACCGAGGCAGTTTAAATAATATAATAATATAAAGTATATCATTTAAAAAGTAAAATAAGTAAGTATATAATTTAATAAATATTTTATAAACTTAAACGTAGGTATCATTTTGTTTTTATTTACAATGTTTTCAATATTGACTGGGAGCCCCTTATATCCCGGGGACTCGGGCTGCAGCCCCTATAGCCCCTACATAGATCCGCCTCTGATAATCTGGATTATCACATAGGCTGCTTTACGGCCAAAGCTAGTTTATGATATAAAATATCGCTTCATAACAAGTAATAAAAGAATATCAATTAAACAAAAAATAAGTTCAATAATTTCCAAGTGATATCTTACTTGCAGCTGCTAAAACCCCACTCAAAGGCTGTGAACCAAATAACAATAAACAACAATCACACGCTACTGGTGACCTGCGGTGAGGATTGCACTCTGTTTATGTACAAGTTGGTACTCAAAACGCCGTTCCAGTTAGAGAGACTTGGCTTTATAGAGACGCCTAATAATATAGTTTATATGACTTGGAAACCTGACGAGGTACGTGACATACGTTATAAACACTTTTGTTGCTAAGACAACACGTCTTCTACGCCGAAGACAAACGAGCATCACACTAACATTAATTCATCAGCTATGTCTAGCACAGAATTTCAAAACAGATAAACTCTATTCCATTTTTGTACTTCCTGGAGTTCAAACCCAAAACATCTTGCGCGGCAATTATATCTTACTGGACCGGAGTGCAGTGGTGAATCTAATTAAGTAGGCATTTAAAAATGGTTTTTGTACATTGGTAATTCGCCCTGCACTTCGGTGCAGTAGTCGGTTAAATAAAATAAAAGACAAATGAAAATTTAACAAAATATATATTTGAATGAAAAAATGTGTATTCTTTAAAAAAAAAAATCATATCTTACTTCTGCTGCACCACTGTGGCAGTCGAGTGTCAAATGTTGAAAAGATAAACTTTATAAAAGCATAGCGTTCGGATCTAGACAGTCGCGGACTGGCAGCCGCGGCCCGGCACGTGTCTGTGGTCGATTCACACCGCTATCTAGGGATTTCTACGATGGCAAGCGGTTACCGTAGCCTATTTGCGACTGCAACACCAGGGGCATCACGAGCGCGTTGCCGACCCTTAGGAAACCTGCTAACTGCGAACATTATAACATCGTTTCCTGTAAATAATTTAAAATATAATCATTTCTTCCCTAGGAACGAGTACTATTATTATGCGGTCAAGTAGGTCTTCTCATGGAAGCAGTACTGCCACAAGTTGAAGTCAAAGAGTACTCCACAATCACTACTTTTATACTGAACTTTGAATCTTATTTAGAGACCTTGGTGAAAAAAAATTTGTGAGTAAAATTACACTATAGGTATTTACCTACTACGTGCTCTAGATTATCTTTATCGCATTATTTACCTTTAACCACTGTGTTGAGTTTCGTGATAATGTTCTTTATTATCGGAAATCAACATTAATTGTTAATTAAAATTATCATCATACAAGTCGTGAAACGTTCGCTGCTGGATATATACATTATCCGTAGTAGTATAAATGCAAATTTGATCATACTAAGGACCCGTTTGTGTTGACAGTATGCGGTATAGGCCATTCCCAGCAGAAGAGGACCTCGCCAGCTTGGACGAAGAGGCTTTGAAAGCTCAGGGCGCTGCAGAAGATGACACCGAAGAAGATGAGTGGCTTGGTGAAATAGAATTGAGTTAATATTTTTTATATCGCATCTTTTTATTTACTAGATGTGAACTGAAAAACAATGCTATAATATTAAGTACCCGTGTCTTTATAGACGCGTTCCCTAAATTGAGTCTTGATGTTATGATTTTTTGCTATATATCAGAAGATTAAAAATAAAAAGAACCTATTTTTGAATTTCGCAAAGTAACTTGCGACTTCTCTCGCATGATATTCTCCTATCATATATCAAGTAACAGCAGCAATTGCACGCTTTTTCTTCTTCATTACACCAATCGTCAGTGTTAAAAGTATTCTTTTGTGTATGAGTGAACAGTATACCAGAGCCGATCTCGAAGCGCCTTAAAACTTGCCAACGAACGTTCAGCACTTTTCGCCATTGAGCCTCTTTAACTGTTTTTACTCTGTACCGATTACTGTGCGGCCGCATTGGTCCCTGTCTGCTTTCTCCTGTATCGAGAACATTTGTTGCCTTTCTAAATGTAATATGTTCACTTACTAGTTTCATCGCCCAAGACTTAGACTGATAGAGAATGCCTTTGCCATTATGTATGCCATTGTACGATTTGCTGTGCAAAAAGTTAAATTAATAAATAAATGTTTGCGTATTATTTTCTAAGTATACTACACATCATATGATATTCTAGTGGAAAGTGAAAGCATGTTGGGTACAACAATCACTTGGGCACAGTACTGTAATGAAGGAGTATGGGTTGTACAACGCGGAACCGGTGCGTTGTTACTAGTGAAGCCGGGACAAAACAAGATTTTAAAATACGCGCCATTTGAGGGTGCCTGGTGCGAAGACATCACGTCTTTAAGGTTTATGTAAGAAGTATTTTGGATTAAATATAATTATCCCTTATTACATCACTACTTATCAGTCTCACTTTTAATATTAATAGTAAGTAACTAATCCATATGGAACGTTTGTACCTTCTCATAAATAAATAATAAATATGTTGATAAATTTTCACTTAAAATTGGAATGTAATTCAGAAATCTTTGATGCGTTTGCATACAACATAAGCACTATTTTTTGAACCAAGCTAACTAACTACTATAAAAACTTGCGTTTTTGGATACTGAGCGCTTTTTCTCATTATCCGTAGATGCGAAGAACGTTACCTGATCGTAGGCACCAGTACGGGTTATATCCGAGTTGTTCGAATGCCTACAGAAGAGGAAGACTCACCTCTGAGACACTTTACAATCTGGCAGTTAGCCATGCAGAAACTAATGAAAAAACTCAAAGGACGGCGTTTAGCAAAGGAAGAGGTAGGGGGCTCCTTACCTTTTGAGATATTATCTCCCGCTTAGAAAAAGAATCAGTTATCAAACTGTAATTTTGAAATGATACAATTGACTGATATATACATACAATTGACTGGCCTGTTGGACTAGTGGTTAGTGACCCTGACTGCTAAGCTGGAGGTCGTAGGTTCGATCGCCACCCAGGACAAATCTTTCTATGATGAGCATAAAGGTTTGTTGTGTCTGGGTGTAATTTATCTATAATATGTATGTATTTAAAAAAAAAAGTATTTAAGTACTGATATACTAATATCAGTTGTGTAGTACCCATAACACAAGCATGGGACTAGATGGCGCTGTGTGAATGTGGTAGAATATTATTTAAAAAATAAAAATACAATAAGACTTGGCACTCAGGCGTAAAGCCCGCCTGATATTTAACGGTTACTAGCTTATGGACGAAGTAAAGTCAGAGGCATCACGATTGCGTTGCCGACCCCTCAAAAATATGGAGTGTATATATACACACGAATAATTAAAGATTTTATTTTCAGAAACAACCAACTCCACGCGTAGACTTTATAGATAACTACTATTTACCAATGCACAATCGCTACACAGGCGCAATCACGAGTCTTGAAATCAGCACACATGGAAAGTAAGAAGTTCATTTTTAGGGCTCCTTACCAACAAGGTACAAAAGCAACCCAAGGTTTCACTTTGTCCGTCCGTCTGTCTGTCCGTATGTCGCAGCGTTATACCTTGGAATCGACTTAAATAATAAATTTCCCACAGATAAATACAAATATACCTTACAAACTAACATAACATATATAAATAAAAGTACTTCACGTTGTACTTGTGCGGTCAGGTGGTATTTGGCCTTATGCTTATGGCCTTGGACTTATGCTATTGACATAAAATTTGGAATAATTAAAACACTGTTGATCCAACACTAAGTATTAAAATTTAAATAGTTGGAAAAAGGCTTTTATTTTTTCTGCAAACGCGGCCCAAATGAGGTTTAGAATTTTAAATTGACACTATTAGATCAAGTAGGGTGTCAAATGAAAGAGCTTTGTTTCACATTCCAAAACCTATTTCTATTATTTTTTTAAATATTTCAAAAATATAAAAAAGTGAATTCCTTCCCGTTAATAGATGTTCGTGTAAATATTACAGAAAATATAAAACAATTTTTCTAACTAGCACACTTTTTAGTACGTACCTAATCAACAAAAAAGCCCGACCGTATAACTAAATTGGTTTGGTAAACATTATGTTGGACATTAGGTTTTTTTTTTTGCTACTTTGTTAACAAACGTATTCTTTGTGTCCATCACCACACGGATGATGGCAGCGTTCAGGAATTTACGCACTGTTTTCTCGTCCACAATACTCCAGTGTTTGAAGACAAAGTTTTCAACCAATATTTCATCGTCTCTTGAATTAGTCACAATCAATGGTTTTACCACCCTTTCGGGTTGGTTACATCTGAATGATAGCTAACTTAGCCCAGCAGTGGCAACAACTGGCTTTATTTGAGGTGACTGACCTCAAGTGTGTTGCCAGTGATGATTAATGGTACTGTGAAAATGCTTGGAAACTGGTCGAGCAGGAGGTTATCTGATCATACGCAATTTTGTATTGTTGTAGAAAGAATGTTCAATCTTAACATTTCAGACGACTGTATACTTGCGGTGCAGATGGCAACATTTTCTCTTACCTAATCAATTTCCCAGAACCGTTGATCCCTATACCGGTCATTCCAGAACCTCCTGAGCTGGCTGTAAGTACATTTACGTTTGTATTTTATTATCTATATCGTCCCCCTGCTATCACCTCCAGTTTTTATTTTTTGTATAGATATTTTCAACAGGATCGATTGTAACATCATTGCATCCATCACAATCTTTTTAAAAATCTTTTAGGGAGGCCTACGTGCAACAGTCGACGTCTTAAACGATGAATGATGATGATGATTGTAGATATTCGAATGTACCTATATTATAAAAATATATATATAACGTAAAAGCTCCTATTAACGACCCCCTAAAATGTGACTCTATTAACGATCCAATTTTTAAATCACTCATATTGGACATAAAATAGAGTTTCAGAAATGTCATACCTTAAAAATTAGTTACGTATTTTTGTTGGCCACCAAAAAGAGTAAAGTTTGTGTGTTTAAATAGCCAGTGAAAGAAATAATTTGAATGTGAGTGGGACGCGCCCGAAGCGGACGCACATTTCATAGTGTCGCGTCTCCAGCCACGTAAGTACACCTAAATATTACTTAAGGAAAATAACACACTAAAAATGGATTTGTCTTCTTGTTATCACATTACAACTGTAACGTATATATTCTTTTTCTAAACTAACTCTTAATATAATACTTTTTATTGGTTTTTGTGTTATAAAATCATGTTTTAATTTAAGGCGGTAATACAATCCAAATTTCAAAACTTGATTCTAATAACGACCCATGGCGTTGTTAAAAATTTTGAGAACATTTAGTATTTTAAAATAATATCAATTATAAACTACCTCATTTGATTTTATTGTTTTCTTGTTCAGTTCTTAAAATTATTTTACATCGTTAGATCTATTAACGACAAAGCTATTTCTTAAAGATTTTGTGTAAAACTCGATTCAACGTTAGACAATATCCCTATTATTATAATGGGTCGCTAATAGACCTTCATACTTGATTCTATTACCGACTCACAACTGTGACGATATTTTTGGTGATATAATAGTACACAAAAATAAAATGTATATTTTTGAACAATTTGGCTTATTTCTTGCATACGTGACGTTTTGAGAGATTTTGTCACAGGACATATTATTAATGTAAAATAATATTTGCTATCCAGTTTCAGTCATGCTTCATGGCATTGGCTATATTTCATTTGTTTTCAAATCAAATAAAAATGGCGGGACGGAATGCGGGCCGTGTAACTTATATCTCTATCTATATCTCTTTAAAGATTGTGTTCTTTTATAGAATCATGGAGCTGTAGAAGCGCAAGCAGTACGCCTCTGCTCAACTAGAAACTGCGCTTCTAGCTATAAATGAAGGGACCAGCATATACGAAGCTTCAAAAACCTATGGCATACCGAGGATAACTCTGCGTGCCAAGAGAAATAATAAATATATATTATTATATATATATATTATATTTTAATTATATATATATATCACTAAAATAACAAAAAATAAGTGCTCTAAGCGTTGCAATAAATAATTATGTTCATATTGTGATAATGTTGATCTCATAACTATTGTTGTTATATAATAAATGCCTTAAAAACTATTTTTATTTATTTAATAGTATAGAAGAAATGACAACTTCGTACCGGTCGGTAAAAGAAGTAGAAAAATCGTTAATAGAATCTTGCCGCATTCTATGGGTCGGTAATAGAATCAACTACTCTTTTGGATTAAATAATTATTTAGTAATTATTGTGTTATTGAATATTGAATTTAAGTACTGAATTGCAAAGAATACTTCGTTGAGATTAATTATAAATTATAACATCTTTCCTAACATAACAGCTTATATCTATTTTTTTAAAGTGAATCCTAAGACAGCTAAAACTGGCGGTAATAGGAGCTTTTACGTTATATATTATTAGTCTAATTAATGTTATTAAATATTTTTTTATTAAATTATAGAAGATACTGAGAGTACCAGAGCCGAGTACCTTGGAGGGAGAACTAATGTCTCATGAAGAATTGAAACAAAAAGAAGAGTTTGACAAAATGATGGCCATAGCGAATGCGCATAAGAAGCGTGTTCGTGGCCAACTTTCAGACCTGACTGTCGAATATAACAAACTTATAAAAGCGTAAGTTATTTGAGTATTAACTTTGTGAGCAACTAATTCAATGTCGTTTTGTTTATAATTTGCCACGATTATTACATTTGTTTGTAGAAACTTTTATTTTGTGGCAATTTTGGGCACGCTTCGTCCATGTAATATTTTTTTTATAGATTTTTTTCTAGAAGTCGAATTATCTAAGACACTATATAGTTATATATTCAAAGTTAAAATTTTGATAGAAACCGCGCCCTGCCAATATCTCAACAAATAGATGTGACGCTGGACCCTCGTCCTCTTGAAGAACAAGAGAAGGAGCTGGCTGCTGCTAAAGCGTTGACAATCAGGAAACTGGCGCACCAGCTCGAAGCCTCCGATCTAGGACTGCAAAAGATGCACTCCAGGAACATTATACAGCTGGACGTGTTTCCATTCACTGTCAAAGCTATAAGGTCAGTTCAGTACTTTAATGGCGTATACTTTTAATACTATTTATCCGTGTATGACGGATTAAGAACACTTAATTTCACTAACCTATCTCAACCCGTGGGTGTCGTAAAATGCGATTAAGCGAAACAGATGAACAAATAGCATCTTACGAACCAGAAGTGATGACAGCTTTTTAAAAAAATATAATATAAGTATTTCTAAAATTATTTAACAATTAAGATTCTAATTAGATTAGGATTCGAATGAAAATTACAGTAAATGATAAAAAAATAGGTGAGGCCATGTCCAGTCCAGCAGTGGGCGTCATTGGGCTGATATGATGATGGCATGATCACTAAAAACTATGACAATGGTATGCAATTTGTATGTCATAATTTTAACATTAGGCACAAAATATCGTCTCGTCTAAGTATGATTTACCTACACTAGCAAAAAATACAATCTGAAAGTCTAAAACGGTGACAGTGCGTTAAATTGCCTTCAAGGAAAGCTGTCATGTCCTGAGCTGTGCTCTACTTAGGGACATTATACATTGTGAGATGATGCTCTAGTTAGTAATGTAATCTGTTATTCTACAGGGATCCGAAAGTAATGCTTAGACCCTTCCGTCAAAAGAATCTTTCGAAAAGCTTCTACGATCAACTTGAAGAAGTGTACGCAAGAATGGCCGAAGCCGCACTTCGGGGGAGGTAATGTGATGAAAATGGATTAACATAAATTTTAACCATTACAAAAATTAGATACTAATTAATTAGGTATTTAATTTTATTCTAAATTTACACGCTGCTAGGGATCAGAATGTAATAGAAATGGCTGAAGCAGAATTAAGGTACGTACCTATAAAGAAATAATAATTTTTGTTTCTCTTTTGTCATAAATATCCGTGGTCTTCAAAGTACGTAGTAAGAGCCAATAACGCCGCATTAAAGTGGAGCTATACCTAACTGTGCCCAGTTAGGTACGGCCTTATATTTGTATATTTAAAGAATTACACGTTAGAGCGACTGCTAGGTCGCGCGCATTCGTGTCCCTTGGACCTCACGTAAGACATGGTGTGTGATAGTGGCAGCCTGTTGGTACGGCTCATCAAGAGCTTGATTTGAGGATGATTTGTTTGAACTTTGCATTTGTACGCCTGGCCAAGTATCTGCACACTTTTACAAGCAATTGACTGGCCTGTTGGTCTATTGGTTAGTGACCCTAACTGCTAAGCCGGAGGTCCTGGGTTCGATCCCCACCCAGGACTAATCTTTGTGTGATGAGCATAAAGGTTTGCTCTGTGTCTGGGTGTAATTTATCTATAATATTTACAAAAAAAAATGTATTTAAGTAGTAGGTATATCAGTTGTTTAGTACCCATGACACAAGCAAATATAATTGCTTACTTTGGGACTAGATGGCGCTGTGTGAATGTAGTAGAATATTATTATAATCTCAGGTACGCATCCTGAAAATTCGGTGCGTCTTACTTTCCTGTCGTGTTTATGGTTGATGTCTATCCCATCGGTCTTTACAACTGAATGAAAAGTAGATAATGCTAATTTACATCAGCGTGTACTTATATAAAATATTTTAAATTTAAATCAATATTCGTAGGTACATTTAAAACCTTTTTAACCAAATTAGTAAAAAGAGATTTATTAAAATAAATTGTGATGCATGCACTCACGTTACACTACTTAAATTCAAAATAACTGTTTGTCCAATTTGCCTGAACACCTGATATAGGTAAATATGTTTCAATAGCATTTGTAATAATAAACAGAAAGACGGAGACAACGTCACGTCGCTTGGGCACAAGGAAGACATCGTATGGACCTCCTCGCGTTGCATCGTTCTTGCTCGGACTGCCACCGCGTCGCCCACATGCACTCAAGAAAGCGCTCAAAAACTATTATGACCGCTTGGCTCGACATCATATGCAACTGATTCAAGTAAGACAGTATTTGTAGAATGAAAATAAATATTGACTACTTTTTGCCGCATTCGAAATTACAAACGGGTGTTTAGGTTTCGTCTTCTTATTACGTAGGTTCCTTCCTGCTTTTAAGTCCTAAATCTTTGCTAAACCGCTTATAGTAACCTCATTGTGGAGTAAAGTAACCGAGGGGCATAATTACCATTATTTCCCACAATGATATTGTATGTTAAAAAAGGTGTAGATAGGTTACCTACATAGCATGTGCGTTTGTGTGCCACTTCCAAAGATCAAATCTTTGGAAGTGGCACACAAACGCACACATAGATATCGTTATAATGCAATGTCAAAATACCTTCGCCGTCAACGGGACATTGAGATGAAGTTTGCTAATAAGACTATTTTTAGTGTGCCACTTTTCGAGCACTTATGACCTATCTACACCTTTTTTAACATACAATATCATTGATTTCCCATATATAAGTATATTATCTATACCCCAATAGTGGACAGAACATCTAAACAACAAACCGGACCCGAACGCTATGCCTCCCGGTGCGGCTGAGGCTCTGAAGGAAGCCGAGGATAGCGTCGGCAACCGACTGCTGAAAACAGAAGAAGCTTACGTTGCTTCGCCTGGACACAACACGCAACTACGAGTTTGTCTTACTAGGGAAGAGGTAAAATATTACTAAATATACCTAAGATCCTCCATGCTCCAAATCAGTAGGTGCAAAACCTCGGCGGTGACTAGAATCCATACCTGCCACTGTAAACTAAACAACCATAATGTTTAACCTGAGCCAATCCATATGTCCAGATTCCGACAAGAGTCAGAGGAGACTGCAATGCATGTCCTCATGCTCATGTGGGCCACTCATGCGCAAAAGAAGCATCCATTTAGCCTATAGCCTTCCTCGATAAATGGGCTATCCAAAACAATTTTTTTTTTCTAATCGGACCAGTAGTTCCTGAGATTATCGCGTTCAACCAAACAGACAAACTCTTCAGCTTTATAATATTTTCTACTTATATATATAGAAGTATAGATTTAAGACGAACGCAATAAAAGTAATAGAAACTCACTCATAACGTTCGTCTAATTATTTAAAATTAATTAGGAAATAATAAAACGTGACCGAATTATCAGATTTACAGAAACAAACATGAGTTTAACATTAAAGTACTAGAACTACGGGAGCACAAAGTTCGTATGGTATCGTTTATGAAGAAAATTGGAGAGCGCTTAGCAGAGATACGTGTAGAGATACCAGCTAAGTTAGCTAAACCAGCTCCTGCTATTCCCGAAATAGATGATGAACTTGAATTTCCTGAAAAACATCTTGAGGTTTGTTGTCTGATTAAGCATATATTTTCTTATTTTTTTAATTATGTTAAAGATAATTTATTGTCATAGGCACTTCAAAAATTAATTTATTTATCCATTCAGATACAAATAAAGCCGGTAACTGTCTCGGCCCCAACACGATTATCTAAAAAAGTTAAACAAGTACAAGAACGCAGAAAATCTAGCTTGTATTCTCCGCATATGATAAAATCCCGGCCACCGCTCATCCCTAAATTCGTGCCAATTTGTGGTAAGTAATTTTCTATGAAATAATTTAAAATTCAGAAACAAAACAAGCCTATTGAAAATCTCTAAGTTATTTGTTTTGTTAAGATCGTCATCTCTAAACTTCTGTTAGAAATACATATGTCTTAAATTCTGTATCAGAATCTCGACCGTTAGTCGCTTCTTGGGAACTCCTAAAACTGCGGCAAGACCAAGAATCAACAGCTATGGAAACCGAAATACGTGAAAGGCGTATCGAAAGGTAAACCAACTATTTATAGGTGCGTCTAGATCTGAAGAATGCGTCGCATTCGCCTCACCTGGACACACCCTAACATTAAGTCTAAGACGCATTTTATGTTTATTATTCGATCGTTTTTCAACAGTTCGTTCGTTTGTCTTCGTTTTTAACAGTCAGCGTCAAATAGTTAGTGACATTCAAGGTATTCAAATTTATAGACGCAACCAAAAAGTTAATAATATCAGTACAAGCAAAGTTCGGTACAAGTTTCTAATGTGATCCATATTTTTGAACACTTGGATTCTTGGATACCATTGGCGGTATTACTGTAACCATATTTATAGCGGTTTGATTGAACCTATTTACTTATATGACAATTTGAGCGTCTCGACTTATGAGCGCGTAAATTGTTGACAACAATATGGAAACTTTGCTTGTACCGATATTATTGACTTTTTGGTTGCATCTATAAATTTGAATACCTTGAGTGTCACTAACTATTTGACGCTGACTGTACTTAATCCAGGGGAGGAAAGTTGTCATTCCTTAGTCTTCCACCTGCCCCATAAAAGTTAGGATGGATGGATGCTAAATCACGTAGAACGACTGAAAAACGTTTTGTATGAAATTAGGCACACAGCTGCACACGTAGAATAAAGTCTGAAATAACACATGGCCTGTTTTTATCCCGACTTTTACGGAAAAAAAACTCGGTTCCTGCTGGATAGCACCCGCTAGCACTACAATGACTACAGAAACCATGTGTTGTCCGTGTATATCGAATCACGCGCGGACGGAGCCGCGGGCGACAGCTGTCATATACTCGTATTAATCAACCTATTTGTGTATGAACGATGTGACTACCGTCAAACAGGTAATTTTAGTTTGGCTTTGTTTCGATAAGTACATTACTTGTTTTTGATAATTAACAGGCACCTGTATGAACAAGATATGTTGTTAGCGGACGCTGAATTGTCAATTCAAAAGTTCGATTCTCGATTGAGACAGTTGCAAAGAGAGCGTATTAGAGTTCAAGTAAGACAATTTAACCTATTATCATTTTTTTTACTTAAGCTAAATCGTTACAAAAAACAACATATGACGCGCGTCTAAAGCGGATGGGACTCGGGCTCGCTTTACTTCTCAAACTCCAGAGATATCGTATCCGTGAACAGTGTCTATGTGTGCGTTGCTTGAGCGCGCGTTAGATACAAAATGTAGCTTACCTTCTGTACCTATTCTGGCAATTCAATGGAGGCCGAATAATGCTATACCTAATATTAAACATGTCTCAAATCTTATTTTTAGGAGAAGAATATATTGCTGGAATTGCATTTATGCCAATTACACAGAGAAATGAATGTCCTGAACCGTTTTGAGGCCCATGAAGATCGTTTAGCGGGAAGAGTTTTCTCAAAGTTGATGCAGGTGCAATTATTAAAATATTTTTATTGATAGTGGTACCTATAAATGCCAGAAATGTGCCGGTTAGTTAAAAATGAAAATCCGCGAAAAAATGGTACAAATACGGACCATGAGTGGATCCGCTGGTATACGTAATTTTATCTTTTTACTACTTTGCTTTTCAAGTTTCAATAATTTGTTCAATACTTCATTAATTTATAAGCATATTACAAAGATTTGATTGAGTTTCATCAAATCATCATCATGATCATGTCAGCCCAATGACGTATTAATATAACGATTTATTGCCGACCGTCTTAGAGCCGTGAATCACCGTGCATTGGCCTCACCCATGATGATCTCAGGCTTGATGGAGTCCCAAAAAATACAGAAAACTTTGATAACTTTGTTCAACGGATAGGTCGAAAAATTTAAAAGTAACATTTTGTTTTCTAGGTGAAAGGAGTACAAGACCAAATTGAGGATTGCTTACATCAGATTGATCAACTGTTAACAGATAAAGAAATGATGTGTGAACTTGCTCTAGACCTTGGAGTTAAATTTAAGGCTTTGGTCCAAGATAACAAGTTTGCTGACTTTTTACGAAGGATATTCAAAAAAAAATATCGGCCGCCGCGTGACCATGACGATGATGGTAACTACATATTATATGAATTTTTTTCTTTTCTTTTCTTTTTTTTTCTATATACCTACTTATATATTTTTTTTAGTAGCATTACACCATTTTACTTTTTTTAGGTACACAATACAGTAGTCAGCGGCCATAATAACATTGCCTCGATGGTATTGTGTACCATCGAGGCAATGAATTCAAAAGTTATTGGAACAGTTCTATTTAAAAAGTTTCTCAGTACAAAAAACGGAATAGTAGTAAGTAGGTAGGTAGAAAGCATCAAAATAGAGCTAGAATAATAGCAAGCTCCGCTTTGATTTTAACATCACTGTGTTCAATAGACAACATAGTCATAGTCAAAATCTTTATTTCATTTGGATCAAATACATGATAGGTAGGTATTTAAGAACGTCATAAAAAGCCAAAAAAAGGTGTCAGTAAATTTGACTTAGGCCAGTTTACTGACAAGGTTGAGTCATCGAGTAGGTATTTCCTACACTAAACCAAGTAGTGATATTGTTCATAAACAGAGTCATCTGAGTCGGAGTCCTCATCGTCGTCCAGTGAAGAGGAAGATGAAGGCAGTATAGACAGTCGTGACATCGGCCCCATTCGGCTCGATCCCAACATCTGTCCTGAAGGGTGCGATAAAGAAATCTACGAAAAGACTTATACCATGAGAGCTACCAGGTAATATTATTTATGTACGTAATTAATTGAAATTAATTAATATCCTCATTATTCAATTACTTAATACAATGAATAACCATATTAAATTGATTTGACTCTAATCTTTAATCTATGGTTCTTATATGGTTTGGTGGTATCAAATTTAGTATTTAAAACCTAAAAAAGAGTAAATGTTCACTAAAATCTGTTACCCTATTTTATACTAAGACCTTATCCATTTAATTAAAAGTTATTGTACGGTCATAATTATTGTGTAAAGGCATGTGCAAATATACCCCCTCCTCCTCCTTGTGAAAGCTACGGCTGTGCTAGTAGGTATCATGAACTAGTAGAACTAGTCGAGCAGTAATACATAAGTAACGTATGTACCTACCTACAGACATAGATATGAACAAGACATGATGGAGAGAGACAAAACAGTAGAGCTACTGCGTCGTGATATAGATAATCACAATAAGCTCAAGCGCAAGCTCACTGTTACCCTTGACAAAAGAAAGAGTGATCTCAAGGAGTTTATGGTGAGTACGTTGTTCTGTAAACCTTTGGTCGTTATTTTTATTTAACACCTATCGATGGGTTATTGGAACAAAGCCGCTATCGACAAAACATAATTTTGCAGGAAAAAGAATTAGTGAAAATCTTGAATAATCACAAAACTACGAAGCGTGTCAAAACGGTTTACCAAAGAGTTATTTTTTTGGACAGACATTATTGTACATTTATGCTTATAATGCTTAGTAAATACATAACAAGTGTTTATTTAAAAAAAAAACCAGAAAACCCGACTGCCTTGCCTTGCCAAAAGTAGCCTTCATCAATCAATATTCTTAATTATTACGTATATTATAACTTTGTGAATTATGATAGTTCAAAATCGGCCAAGCTATTTAGGTTACAAAAGACAAGTGGAGTCGCGGGCAATAGTTAGTGCATATATAATTGAATTAGGCTATTAATTAGCTTTCATCTGATACCCATATTGCGATAGCACTAAAAAAACGTCTGTTTTGACAGTTTGCGGCTGCCATATTGGTTTTTTGTTCACGTCACATAGCCTATGACACTCGGAGGAAAAATATAAATCTAAGACACCTCACACTTTAAAATCAGCCAAGCCGTTTAGGCTACAGAAGGTCACAATGGAACAGAAATGCCCACATACATACATAAGTACATACGCGCGAAACATAAGAGTCCATTGTTGTTTTATTCCGGTAAAAAGTGCGGAATCAATCAAACAGCAATAGTCTATTGCAACGTTGTGTGCTGATCTGTAGGATGTATGGCAAATACAGTAATATTGTTTTGCAGTGATGTTACATGAAAATATTTGTACAGCAATCTTTATTGTGAATCGGTATACAAAGTTTATTTCGAGGAACAAAGCCGCAACGGGGCGGTTACTTGTAGAAGGTTGAACAAAACTTTTATCATTGCACATCAATCAATCAATCATATCAGCCGCAGAGAGTCCACTGCAGGACATAGGCCTCCTCAAGAGATTTCCAATAGGGCCGGTTGTATGCGGCCTGCATCCAGCACATAGCACGACATTTTTTTTAGTGGAATAACGAGGCTATACCCATAGCGCTTTTGGTAAATCAGCCAGTTTTTATTATAAAAATTTAAAAAAATTACCACAAGGGGTATGGAGAGAGCAGATTACGAAAATGACTTAATCGGAAAACCGTTACTATGGCTATTGCGGTCTTGTTCCAGGCACCCATCGCTATGTCCAAAACAAGCAGATATATTTTTAGACACCATATATTTGAGTATAGTAATACAAATGTTACAATAATAATATATTATGTAAAGCCATTAGCTATCTATTTCTTAAAAACATAAAAAATAATTGCAGGTACATTATTTTCATCATCATCTTAGCCTATTGCAGGACTTAACGTAGAGTAGGACCCCCCAGCTATGTGGACCGACGGCCTGAAAAAGGTCGCCGGGTCTGACTGGATGCGGAAGGCGGAGGACCGAGTGTTATGACGCATGTTAGGAGAGGCCTAAGTCCAGCATTATTTTATTGAAATAAAATTATTTCGTTCTTTAGTGATCCTGATTCGTTTCGTGGTCGTTAGCAGCACTTTCAATGTTAAATAAATTATTCAGAAATCTAAATTGTAATATTTTATAACGTTTTGTGTAGATGGAGAAGCAGAATTGCATGAATGATGTCGAGCAGGTGGTTATCCTACGGTACGATCAGATGAGAGCGTCTGCGATACGTGGATGTATGGGCCCTCAAGGTCTCTCCCAGACAGTTGTGTTCCCCGAAGCGATGCTCGCCAGACTCAGACGAAGAGTGTTGGAACTGCAGGACGAGATCAGGGAACAAAAACTACGTCAAAAGTTTGTATCAGTGTTAAATTAAATTAATTAGCGAAACTGTTAATGATTAAACAAAAATCGAGGGAGTGCTTTCCCTAGAATAGTAGGATAGGTAAATAAGTGTAAAACCACAATAAAAGAAGCCGTAGTCTATTTGCCTTAGGTTTCACAAAATGCCACTCTCGTCTAGATATTACGTCATACGGCAGGGGTGTGACTTTGTGACTATACCGCAGTCACACACAGCACCTGATAAAGGTTATAGCAAATTTTAAAATATCTAACAAAATATATATAACAAAATAGTATATCGTTGGTTATCGATAAACTGGATACCATTTATTTACCGATAGTTGCTCCATTGCCAAAAATGATGCTTAAAATTATTTTTGTGTTCACTATTTAATGTGTTTTCAAATTGCGATAGGTGGGTTCTTCTTTTTCTACTCCTTAATATTTAGGGAGGTTATCGTAGTCACGGCTTGAAAACGAAGCTAAAATTCGATAACGATCAAGTTAGGTCCAATTTTAGTATGGCAAATGAAGACGGCACCCGCCGCTCTCTCATTAGACTACGGTAAAAGTAACAACGGTTTCAAGAACATTGAAATTGTGATGCAAATCTTTTTATTGATTTCAATAAAAAAAATCGAATTTGATTCGAAACACGTTTCTAAGGTGTAGTTTTTGGTGTGTCACAGAGTGAATCGCACGCACCTGTTCCGCATGAACGTGGACATCCGCGCCATGGAGGAGGACATGAGCTCCATACGTGCGCAGATGCGGGACGTGCTCACGCGCAAGTTGGGCAAACCGCGCAAAGTGGACAAGACGCTGGACGACCTGCTGCGGCTCATGGCGCGACAGCACAAGTTCGACCACACGCACGGCGTGCTGCCGCAGTTGCGCGCTCAGCTCCGAGACTGGAAGGTGACTAATGCCCACTTATTGTACCTACTGACTACACCAAACACTAGGTGGACAAGACGCTGAACGACCTGCTGCAATTCATGGTGCCCCAGCACTAGTTGGATTATATCTAAATTACAGGGACCAGGGGAGAAAAAAAAATATTTTTGAAATTTTTTAACGATCAGAAGTATCCAAAAGGGTTGTTAATATTATTTATATTAATATAATAACTATTACCAACCTTTAGAGTTATTTGTGTTAGTAAAACTGTTTTCCGAAAATTGTTGTACTAAAATTATTTTGTTTAAATTTTTTACTGGTTACTTATAATATGTTACCCTTTTAAAAATCATTCATTTGTCATCATAGTTCCTAAATAAATCAAAAAGTGTTTGATTAAAAAAAATATATATTAAAGCTTCTTTGTCCAAAAAATGTAGTGTATTTTTAGGAGTCGCCATACACTCGCCTTTACCCTGGTGATTATGCCTGCCTCACTTGGCCAGAGCAGTCAGACTTGGTTAAGTTAACATGCATTCATGAACGAGCTGATCCGAAACGATCCGAACTCTTGAGGCCCATCACCTGTCTGTTGTAGTTTTTATCGTAATCTCAATAAAAAGTAAATTCAGTAAGCAAACAGCACCAACCAATATTTTTGTTTGTAAATTTGGTTTATTTCTTACGAACAGCACCTTGCAAAAATATTGTTACGTGAGATTCGCATAAGTGCTATACGACTGGCTGGCGTTCGAGGAATGCATCTAAATTTTATGTTTTCAGCGGAGACACGGCGATTTGGAGCAGACATATTTTCAAGCTATAAATAACTATTCGGATCGCCTTCGACTTGCGGCTGCCATTCAATCGGACGTTATACCACAAAAGGTAGCAATGAATTACTTTCTAATTTTAGTATTAAGTCAATATTAACAATGCTCTTATTTATCTTTTTATTTAAGAATTCATTTTTCCTTAAAAACATCACGCACATTCGACACAAAATATTATGTCAATCTTTGCATAGATACAGTTGTGTTATTCAATAAGTTATTTCGCGTTGATGTCAATTGAATGCTTTTTCTATTATTATATTACCGATTAAATTTACCACTCTGTTGGTATGTATAACGCTCTTAAAAATATTGCTTAGGGATAATTGTCACACATTTTCGTCTACGTGCTGCGTTCCTTGATGTATTACGTTATACCTACTGGTTGACCGCCTCCCGTGTGGGCATGTCTATAATATAACGTGATACAACACAGCGAACGCAAACACATTAACGCGTAAACGTTTTCTGTGTCAGATGTAAGGACGCATAAACGTTATTAATAGTATATATTTTCAAACATTTTAGCCTCATAAGGACCCAAATGTCTTGGCGGGTGGTTACGAGATGGATGATTATGAACGTGACATCATGCGCCTGCGTATTGTACGCTCTCGACAACGACAACAAATACGCGTGAGAAATTACTTAATTTTAACTTTACTTATAAATAACTGCCTACTTATTCCGGTCAACGAAGGCTCTAAAATGGGGTTTAGAGTGTGTGAAAGCTAAGCCTAAGCGATTCCTTCGAAAACTTTTTAAGGATTCTTAAAAAGTCAACATACTAAAAATCCTGACGTTTCGGAGGTGAACCGAAGTGAGGGGAAAAGTGGTAAAGCATTTTTGAGTTTTTGGCTTATAACTCAAAAACGGTACCTACGTTCTCCTAAGAAAAAATCCTTCTACTTCGCGAAAGTTTATCAAATTGTCTTCAACCAAATTAAGTACTATTCAGAAAATGATTTTCATTAAAATTGAAGCGAAAAACTCATTAGCGTGGTTAAACGCTCAGTCAGCATTAAAAAGAATTTGATATATTTGCCCATTTATCTACCAGAAAGAACTTAGTACCTTTCTTAATTCTTTACAAATCTACCAGCCTAACTTTTTTTATAGTAGTTCAGTATACTGGCTCCTCATCGCCTGATGGAAAGGAAAAGAGGGGCCCAAATTAGAATAATATAAGGGTGAATTTCCCAAGCACGATTTTGGAGCGGCGTCGCTGAAAATCGATGTGTAAAATTTAACTAGCGTATAATAAATAATTCCATAATATAGTTCACATTGTTATCTACACGGTGCCAAAGCTTTTTAGCAATTAACTATTTATTTTCATATTTAAAAAAAATCTTAAAGGGCCAATTTCTAATTACGGTGGAGTGTCCCGATTCCATTTTACGCACGAATTGCTTTATTTCGAGTTTTTGATAAACTTAATCTAAGAAATAGTGAATTATTCTTAAAATACATTAGATAACGACATTCAAAATATTTAGTTCGTTTAATTTATCTAATATTTTAGTATTTAAAACTGCCCTCCAAAAATGTCCCGAGGAAAAAAGCAATTACGCTGGCACAATTTGAACACTCCATAACTTGTGGCATAATTTTGCCACAAGTTATGGAGTGTTTACTTTTCTTCTTCTGTCTGCTATTCACTTTTTTTCCAACCTTTCTTCTCTAATCTATTTTTTTTGGGGCGCCATGCTAAAACAATAGATATTTAGATGGCCATAAATGCTAATACAAGAAAAGAAAAAAAAATGGGTTGAATTTATATAAAATTATATGTACAACACATATAATTTTATATACACCTGATTTGACTTTGCAGTTGCTGCGCGGAGACTAGACAGTCTAAGCATGCTAATGCCTGAGACACACGTAGCTATGATAGCAAGTCAGTGCCAGTAAGCTAATAATTCTGGCTTCGTGTACAAGGAACTATTACTAGCCTAGAAAAGAAGATAATTCTGTATACACAAAGCCAAAGTTACTAGCTTCTTATCCTAGCTTGAAAAACTAGCCTCGTGTACACTAGGCAATGAGCTAGTTGCTCAACCTAGAATAGTAAGCTAGTGTATTTCTTTGCTAATAAGTAGATATCTAGAAAAAACATGTGATAAAAATATTATCTATATAAGAATTTGTTTGTTACCGAGTTTATTTTGATATAATAAAAAGATTTTTTAAATAAAGTTGATTTGAAATACATTGTTTTTAAATATTTCTAATTCCACTGGCATTATGCAATTTCCGTGGAACGGTTTTCAATTTCGGTGGGCCAAATCTAATTACGGTGGCGTTTGAAGATTTCAAATTCAAATATCTCAAAAACTAAACATATTTTTTTGATCTCTACCATAGTACTCAAAATGTTATTTATTCAGCTACCTGTTAACATAAAAAAATCTTTTGAAAACAAGCAAATAAAATTCGCCAGCGGAATTAGGCAAAAATCGAAGTTGTTGAAATTCACCCATAACCAATATGATACAGAATTACCGTAGTACAGGCATCGATATTGATAAAGCCTATTTCCGGCTTGTTATAACTTTTTAGAACATTGAATAAATTATTTATTATGAATGTAAAGCTAATTATATTAGTCAACCATTAAGTCCCACTGCTAGGCTCGGGTCTCCTCTCCTTTCACTGGAAAGCTAAGAGGGTTTAGGCCATAATCCACTCACGCTGACCTAGTGCGGGTTGGTGGATCAGACATACTCATAGAATTTCTTCTAGGGTATGTGGGTTTCCTTACGATGTTTTTCTTCACCGTAAGACACTTGACTAGTACATATAAATTCCACAAAGTGGAATCCACATTGGTACTGCCGGTCAGGATCGAACTCGGACCGCGTAATTTGCACGCCGCGCCGGTCCCTTATCCATTCAGGCACCATCGCTTCTTTATAATCAATTATGTTAGGTACTTGGTTATTCTGTTTGCAGAATATACAAGAAGAAATAGATACCCTTCGTTTGAAACCAATTCAGCCTAAGGTAGATATAGAACCCCACTGGTCACCGCCTGAGTCTGTGGCTTCTGAAATATATCTAAGAATGCCGCCTCGAAACTACAGGACCGCCAATAAGAAGTACTTCCCCCTGTAAGTATTCGACGCTCTGTAAGTACACAATTCTCCTTATATACTTGACTGACCTGTTGGTCTAGTGGTTAGTGACCCTGACTGCTAAGCCGGAGGTCGTGGGTTCGATCCCCACCCAGGACAAATCTTTGTGTGATGAGCATAAAGGTTTGTTCTGTGTCTGGGTGTAATTTATCTATAATTATGTAAGTAAATCAAAAAAAAATGTATGTAAGTACTTAGTATATCAGTTGTTTAGTACCCATAACACAAGCAAATATAATTGCTTAAGTTGGGACTAGATGGCGCTGTGTGAATGTGGTTGAATATTATTATTATTATTATACTCGAGGCTTCTCATAAACTCGACGCTCCTTAAATAATGTAATTTTTTTTATTGGTTGTAAACAGTACGCCTCTACCATCACAAACGACAATGGTGCAGGACGTGAACTTGATGAGGCTTCTGTACGACACGTTGGATGCGATGCGCATCACGCGAGATGACGCCGATGCGTTGCTCAAAGACGTTAATAACTTCTTACCTGATGTTATTGCCGGGTAAGTATGACGTACGATTAACCAATTAAACCTTTTTGTTTCTATTGTTAATCTGTGACCAACCCATCTCTGAACATCCCACTGCTGGGCACGTGTCTCCTCCTAAGATTGTGAGCCTACTATACTACGCTGGCCAGACGGAATGGTATAGGGTTTTGTTTCGAAAATTCGAAAAGTTCACGCATGACCACCTTAAGACTGCATTTTGTGTGCAGTGACCGACGGCTACCTGCTGCGGGTAGCGGGTAGCTTGGTTTCATCCACCAATAGTATTGCAGTAAAACAATTAAAAACTTTTTTCTAAGTCATAAAACAATTAAAATTAAAACAAAGAGTTTTACAAAAAAAAGGGCTTTGTCCCTAGATATGGTAACCTCTAATATTTGTGGGCTCCACTATGGTACGCCCATTTTCCCCGCCGCAAGCTATGTTAGATCACATATTTTTATAATAAGGAGAATTAAACCTAATTCCTTATTCTATTTTATTAAGAAGAGTCTAATATTGAACCGAGCGCTTGATTAAAATTTAATAATTATTATTTGCAGAAAATGCTCTCGATACGATGCAATAGACTCTTTGGTAAAGAAATGGCTCCTGAAACACGGTGGTGACCCCAGTAAGTACAAAAAGCAGACGAAAGCTTTTGACGCCTTGGCAACTTTGACCGAACGTCTTTTACGAGAATATGTGAGTATATTTCGTATGTACTACAATGTCTATTGTCTATGTGTTAAACTTTTAACGGAAAAAGTTGACTTTAGTATTCAGTGAAACATCTACCTATTTTTTTTTAAATACCGACGTAGAATGAGATTTGTTGTCTTGTGGAGATGGATGGATGGATTGTGTGTTTGTCTGTGTTTTTTAAATTAAAACACAACTAGCATTCGCGTGGACTGCAGTTAAATATGAGTTATATCATCCGCTTAAATCCACAAAAATCGGATTTTGTTAATCAAACCTTTTTTTTAATATGGTACCGTAATATTTTAATAGCTACATATTTTAATGATTGATGAATAGATAGACGAACAACGAAACTTGAGATTGGTCGAGTCAAGAGTGTTGACCGCTCTAGAAGATACTCTGCGCGCCGTGTCTAACTTTCAGTTGCCTCTGTGCGATCGAGTGGCGCCTGTCATCGCTGCGTTGTTAAACTCTGCTGATTACCACACTGTTGGTTAGTAAATATAACAAATACTTAAGTATCTAATCATTCATTCAGTCATTTTAAACATAACAATATAGCATCCCGCCTTTGCTCCAAAGTCTGCTCCTAATTTAACCGGGCATAACGCCAGACTCCGGGCAGACAAAAACCCAATACCGTTTTTGCCCGACCCCTGAATCGAATTCGTGACCTCTTGTGCACCAATCATATACCTACATTGCTGCTGCGCCACCAAGGCTATGCCATTTCAACATGTCTCATTCAGCTTATGGCCGTTTTCAACACTTATGACGGTTTACAATAATTTAATTTATCTATCTATGGATTTGGCTACTAAAGTTTGAATATGTCAAAATTCTAAGTTTAGTAACCAAATCCATAGTTAAAATTAACTAACAAGAGATGATTTAGCTATTAGAGCTAATATCAGTCGATAGCCATATTTACCTAGTGGTATCCCGAGCTCGCCACTGAGCTTGATTTGCGGCTACTCTCATCCACCGCTTGCCAGCCACCCTGCGAAGACCAATTGGAGAGGCCTATGTCCAGCAGTGGACTAGTACATCCTGATGATGATGATGATGATCCAGAGCTCATTGGGAAGGGGTTTTAAAATGCCGGCAACACGCATGTAATGATCCCCTTGTAACAGATGTCCATAGGCTATAACCGCTTACCACAGGCAGACCGTGGGTTTGTTTGCCAAAATCGTGGTATAAAAGTCATACATTCGTAGGTAGGTAAATAATTATCATCATCTCTGCCTTTCTTATGGAACAAGCAGAAACTAGAAAGTGATACCTATCTACTTAGGGCTTCTGCACACTCATCGAGCCATACCATGAACGTAATAGGCACGTGTCAAGCAAAAAAATTGTCTTTGTATTGAAAAGTATGAAACTATGCCCACGAGACCGTTTCGTCACTGACTAACACCGTAGCGTCACTAAGATTTTTTGCAGCTTCGTGCCTGACAACATCGCGAATCAGGCACTGGCGAACCCGGTGAGTATACGGGTTATACGGGTTGTAATATATGTATACTCACCGTTACAAAGCCGTTGTAAACGCGTAATTGTATTTTACCAGTTGAAAGAGCCGCGCGATTAATGAAATTATATAGGTACAGGTAGCATACGGAAACAGAACGCTTTTGATCCGTTTCAGTGGGCATAGTAAAGCGTATCTATCGTGCTTCTTACGCGCGATACGTTCCTATTACGTTCATGGTATGGCACGATGAGTGAGAGTGGATGAGTGGGTTTAATCTTCATATCTTTTTATTTTCAGAAAAGCCAGAGACAATGGCATCATTAGTTAAGGCACTTGTCTCTGAAGGCCATCCAATAACTGAAGATTCATTAAACTGCATTTCTGTAAATGATGTTGTCGGAGATGTGAAAGGTTCAATTTAATTTCAATCCTACACCCAATTTAAAGTCCGCTGATTGACTAGCTGAATGAATGAAAAGCCGAATCTGTAGATCTAATTTTTCTCGGTTCTAGTGTCACTCTCGTTCAATAAGTGGTTTATTAAGTTTTTTAATATATTTAAGTACATGAAAAGTATAGGTAGTAAAAATATGTATAGTGATCACCTTAAATTTTACTCATGTTATTTAGATTGCGGTATTAATCTACCAACTGAAGAAATCGAACAAGTCGTGAGTATGGCAATAGAATGTCTGAGAGCGCAAATAGTTCCACCGGAGGAGGCTAGAGATATTGAAGCACAGGTTGAAAACGCGATATCATCAGCTAAACAGTCACAAGAAAGTGATAAAGGATCTGAAGCTGGTTCGAAAGATGAAACGGTGAGTTACATTTTAAGGGATTTAAGCTCCGGCTCCACCAAAGATGTGCAAGGATGCGTAGAATACTATCATCTTTAATATTGCTCAGTGATACTTAAATGAAGCAATTATATTTTTTCTGAACAGAATATACGCATGCTCAAACATTTCTGAGGGAAACGTAGCCTTAACGCATGGCTATATGTACCTCATTATAGTAAATCTTACTGAATTAGGCTCAATAATCAGATTGAAGCGTCACAGAGAAGACTGAGGGTCCAAAGAAAAGGGGGAAGTTTTTTGTCTGTTAAGTATCTACTATAGTGGCACACTAAACGGATGGGGCAATGTCAATGCTTTTAAATTTGAATAATTTATGTATGTCAAAAATACTGGTTAAAAGCATGTCAAACCATGCTCAATGTAGGGTTTCGCAGCAAAAGAGCGTTTTTTCATAACGCCGTAAGTAAGAAGCGCAGTTTTTCGACAATAACTCAAAAACAAAATCCGATCATGTCCAAAATAATTTTAGTTGAAAGATTTATATGATTTACGATTGGGCACGTTAAAAATATTTATTTTTATTATTTAACTACCAAACCTAGTAGCGGCTCACACAAGACACCTATTTCTCCAAATTTTATCAATAGGTATAAATCGAGTAGTTTTTCATCGAGGTAAAATGCCTGTGACATATGGACGAACGGACGGACATGACGAAACTATAAGGGTTCCGTTTTTGCTATTTTAGCTACGGAACCCTAAAAATCGGTTCAAACTAAAGGAAATCATTTACTCTCTGTGAGTGAAATGGTCTGCGATCTCATGTACCTACCACTTTCAGTTTTATCCGGTTAATAAAAATTTGTTGACATTCACAGATATATAAGACCACTAGTGCCTCTTCATCTAGGACTTCAACATTAAAACCTAAACATTCCGGCGTTCAAATCACACTACCAAGAGAATTTGAAGAATCGGAGGACAAAGAATAAGCCGAGGGCAAAACAAATATATTCTGAAACTCTCGAAACCAAAAAAGAGTGAATAATTACCTATCACATAGAAATATGCACACAAGAGACCTTTTACTTAGATCGAATAGAGCAAAGTAGCACGGTAGTTTATTATTTCATTTCGCTTGTAGATTAGGTACCTCGTAGTAACCTTCCTATATAGTAGACTTTTTTGACTGGCCTGGTCTAGTGGTTAGTGACCCTGACTGCTAAGCCGGAGGTCGTGGGTTCGATCCCCACGCAGGACAAATCTTTGTGTAATGAGCATAAAGGTTTGTTCTGTGTTTGGGTGTAATTTATCTATAATAATATGTATGTATTTAGAAAGAAAAAATGTATTTAAGTAGTACGAGTATATCAGTTTAGTACCCGTAACACAAGCAAATATAATTGCTTGATTTGAGACCTGGACTGGACTGTGTGAATGTGGTAGAATATATATTATTATTTTACCTATAGTCTAGATTGGATTAATAAACGAGAATGAATCAGTGCCAGATTGAATCTGCGTGAACCGGTTGTAGCAAACCTTGCCTGTTATTTCATTATCAGGAACCCATTAATGTCCCACTGTTGGCTCGGATCTCCTCTCCTCTATCTCTAGAATGTTTAGAAGAATTACTATTAGGTTATATTATTTTGTATAATAACATTTTGCAATTACTTTTACAGTACGTAGTGTTCTTTACCCCTGTTTTCAGTCAATTCTAGCTAACTGATGATTCTTAAACAATGTTCGGCGAGAAATTTCAATCGAGTTCCTTTATACCTATAATGGCTGCATCGTTTACCGATGAATCTGTCAGATTGGAACTAATTAAATAAATGGGTACGTAATAGGTTTGTTTAATAGATATATCACATAATATCTCAAGTATAGAGAAGCACAACTGAAATATTCCCGGATTTTATCATAAGATATTCCCATAAGCAGACCTATATAAATACTTTAAGGTAAACTTAATTCTAGAATCGTCATAATTGTTATGCATTAGTATTTAGTTTAAAAACGGCAAGAATGGGCTTTTATTTTAAATAATTGGCGATGTAATAAGTGTAACCTTGTCATCATGAGCCAACGTTTCGACATGTTTTGTCAATGTCAAAAATTACGCTTCATTGACACCTTCTCCGCCAGACCTGCATATTGTCTTATCAGAATGGCGGGTGTATGATTGGAACGGCGCGGCGGACAGAACGGCGGGGACATAATCACAAATGGTCAACTTTGTACACTAGAGCAACTAATTTGCATTGTCTTTCTCTAGCTTACTATTTGGGTGGATTTTAATTTTTGTTTAAACGAGTAGGTACTTAGTTTTTTAATTTATAATTATTATTCCTTGCTGTGCTGTTGTAAGGGTGTGCCGGGCTGTGTGAACCTTTGTTTGTTTTAACTTATAGTTAGTTTGGTATAGTTACATTTAGAGACCATAAATATTGTTTTACGACAATACAAGATCTCCTATCTAAAACTTAGTTGACAGAATTTTGACGTATTTTTAAACGACTTCAACAAAAGGAGAAGGTTCTATGTTCGACTGTATGTATTCTTTATATAAAGTCTGTCACTTAAGTCCTAGATAAATAGTTCACAAGACACTATTGCCAGTGGTGAAACAGGGCCCCATTGCAGGGCCCACAACATTGTTGCAACTTAATACACACACCATTGCACTAAATTAAATAATTGCAATTAAAGTGTTTCGATACTTATCATTGTATCTTTTATATTTTAATATGTAATACGTCACTATTCTTTTCTTCAATTTAATAAATTAGTACTAAAATGTTGACATTTTATTTTTAAAACCGTAATTAGTTACTTAATATTTCATTCCAATGTCACTCCTTGAGCCTTGGAGGATTTATAATTCCCTTTAGAACTACCAGGTATGCCTAAGACATCATACATCAGCAACCCATTAAGTCCCACTGCTGGGCTCGGGTCTCCTCTCCTCTATCTAGAGAGCTGAGAAGGTTTAGGCTATAATCCACTCACGCTGGCCTAGTGCGGGTTGGTTGTTCAGACATACTCATAGAGTTTCTTCTACGGTATGTGGTTCCTCACGATGTTTTCCTTCACCGTTAGCAGATGGGAAGTCACTTGACTAGTACATTTAAATTCCACAAAGTGGAATCCACATTGGTAATGCCGGTCGGGATCGAACGCGAACCGCGTTATTTGCACGCCCCTTATCCATTCAGCCACCATCGCTAAGACGTCATCTATTTAACACGTGAGGTTCTAAAAGGGTGAGGGTGTTCGAAAAAGAACACCTTATATCACAACAATATTACATGTCACCCAAGAAGTTTGTAAGATAAATAACTCTTGACTGTATCGGTGACGCGGTATACCATTGCAGTTATTATTAACCCTTTGAACGCCAGAGAAGTCTATACACGTAAAATGAAAATGTGCTCACCACGCCAATGACGGCATGGCACGTCAAAAATGTACTGTATTTTAAAAGCTTGGCGCTCAAGGCACGGCGATACCGATTTGACGTGGCGGTCAAAAGGTTAAGGTCTCGCGTTAAATCCCCGGCACAAATATTGTTTGATCTGCAAATGTTTGTTTCAGAGTTTGGGTTTTTTTTTAATATTTATGTTATTAAAAATGTACGTTTGTTAGTTGCCGTGTAAGTAAGTGTAAGTATATAAACTATTAACTAACTATGGACTAGATGGTGCTGTGTAAAAAAATGTCAATTAAAAAATTTATATAAACCTAAAAATCGCGTTGGGCTTCGCTCCCGTCGTTCTTTATTACACAACTGCCCAAAAAAGGAGTGTTGTGTTTTTGGTCACTGCTCAGCTCCTTCTGGCCGTAGCGTGAAGTTTATATATTATAGCCTTTCTCGATAAATGCGTTATTAAACACTAAAATATTTTTTCAAATCGGATCAGTAGTTTCCGAGATCCTAAGCATTCAACCAAACTAACTCAACTTTATAGTATAATATTAGTAGTATGGATAAACGTGATTATTGTATGGAAACTTTACGACACTGCAGATTAAGGATCCCTGTAGCTAGCTTCCAAAAGGTGGGTGGTGATA
Organism: Laspeyria flexula; assembly: GCA_905147015.1. Lineage (NCBI taxonomy): Eukaryota > Metazoa > Arthropoda > Insecta > Lepidoptera > Erebidae > Laspeyria > Laspeyria flexula. The sequence continues at coordinate 8,401,181 of LR989956.1, read as the reverse complement.
ACAAAAAAAATTGTTTTGTTAAATTTAAACTAAGAAAACCTTTCAAAGCAAGTTTTATTTACAATAAATTGTTTGTTTACGAACTAGAATGAGTTGATGATACGACTAAGTGGGTAGTGAACCTTTTGAACGCCAATGTCATCTATTTGACAAGCGCAAGCGTACACTGGGCGCCGTTGTCGTCTATAGTTGACAGAACTCAGGTCCATAAAAATACAAGATAAAGATACTAAATCATTAGTTTTATGTGTTTTATTATTAAAGCTTAAAAACTGAATTTTGTGGCTTGGCGTCCAGGGCACGGATATGCCGATTTGACATGGCGATCAAAAATTAATTAATTTGTACCTTCTTAATGTTACTGCCTTATTGTGAGTTGGCAACAATCCAGTCAGAGTAATGGTTAACGCGAGCGAGAACGCCAGGATAATGCGGTAAAGCACATTGGTAGCCCCATGAAGTAATGCCGTAGATAACGTTTCCATTGTGAACAACAGGGCCACCAGAATCACCCTGACAAGCGTCCTTGCCTCCAACGTCCAAGATACCGGCGCATACCATGCCATCAGTAACATCGGGCCATGATTGGAAGCCGGGTTGAGTTTTCAGGTGGGCATAACGTTCAGCGCATAGTTCCTGGTTAATAATATCGAAGGTCACCTCCTGCAGCCGCTCGGAAGGTGAGCCTTGGAACTGTAAAAAAAGTTAATAAGGTTACTATTATGAACTTAACCCTTTGAACGCCAGAGACGTCTATACACGTAAAATGAAAATGTGCTCACCACGCCAATGACGGTATGGCACGTCAAAAATGTACTGTATTTTAAAAGCTTGGCGCTCAAGGCACGGCGATACCGATTTGACGTGGCGGTCAAAAGGTTAAAAGTTTTTATAAAACGTTTTATAACCAACGCATTGTGCGTAATAATTATGTATGATGTACATCTGGCGAGTTTATACCTACATTATTAAATTATACAAATATTATAAAACTAAAGAGTTTGTTTATTTGAACGCTAGGATCTCAGGAACTACTGATCCGATTTGAAAAAATATTTTAGTGACAGATAGCCAATTTATCGAGGAAGGTTAAAGGCTATAAAATATCACGCTACGGCCAATATGAGCTGAGCAGTGGCCAAACAAAGGCGAGGGGAGCGAAGCCCCGTGCGACTTCTAGTATAATATATTATTAAGACTTCATACCTATGCCTATCTTGTTTCGAAAGTGTTATAGTTTTCGCATGCTGGGTGGTTTTATCATAAATTCACATAGCGAAAAGCCCTATTTTCAATGGCAATAATTAAATACCTATACGTATATACATAATTTAACATCACGACTCTCTCACATGAGAGTAGACAAAGGGGAAGGACTCACAGCGTCAAGTGGTCCGATCCAATCACCCCTCTTTCGCTTCCTCTACATATTTTTGTTTTTATCTTTAATGTTCAGAATAAAATACATAATAATCAGATAAATCAATGGTTAAATTATAATTAAGTAAATAAAAGCCAAAATGAGGAAACAAATATAGTAGATCATCATCATCATCTCAGTCTCATCACATAGGCCTCTCCTAATACCTACGCGACATGTAACTCGGCCCTCCGCCTTCCGCATCCAATCAGCCCCCTGATTCTGACTCGTCGGATTGCTCTCGGATCGTAAACTTTTTCGAATCTTAGTACGACGTATTTTTACAGCTTAAGTTATTTAATGTTAGAAAATAATCTACCGTATAGAAAATTAAAAACTGATTAATTTTAGATTTTTTCCTATAACCATTTATTTTTTTAACATTATGTTTTTTAACTTTAATTACACTGTCATTTCTGGCCGAAAAATTTCCGACAGCTCAGAATCAGGGGGCAGATCCAGTGACCTTTTTCAGGTCGTCGGTCTACCTAGCTAGAGGGCATCCTACTCTACGTTAATACATAATATATATTATAATGCTAGAAGTCGCGCGGAGCTTCGCTACCGTCTTTATTTATTTGGCGACTGCTCAGCTCCTATTGGCAGAAGCGTCATATAAATGGCCTATAACCACTTTCCTCGATAAATGATCTATCCAACACGAAAATTATATTATTTTTCAAATCGATCGGTCCTCCTGAAATCCTAGAGTTCAACTAAACAAACAAACTCCTCAGCTTTATCATATAAGTATAGAAAACTACGTTATAGTAGATATATTAATTTGTTATAATTACCGTAGTAGTGCCCCATCCCATAGCTGTGATAGGAGTTCCGTCAGCGAGCTGGTAGTTAGGACCTGCAATGTAAGCAGTGCCGACGGTATTTGACAAAGTAGCCGGACTGCCAAGTATAATAACAGCTACATCATTGTCCAAGGGTGTTACGTCGTACCGCTCATGATTGATAATCCTCGCAACATTGTACTCAGTTCCACCAGAGTTTCTAAATGAGGTACCCAGACGCACACGCCACCATGAAGCTGGATCACCACTAAAAACAAATTAAGTTCTTTAAGTTTTAATTTTTAAGACATATTTCGCAGGCGACATAACGTCATATAAATCACACGAATTTGTAATTTTACGAAGGTATACATTTTAGTAGCTTTCCTCTATAAATGGGCTATCCAACACTAAAAGAATGTTTTATTTCAATTCAGTAGTTCCCGCGACTAGCGCGTTCAAACAAACAGTCTACAATATTAGTATAGATAACTCCGTCTGGTTGTAAATTGAATACTCACACGAAACAGTGGGCTGCAGACAATACACTAAGCGGTGTGATTAAAGCACCCCCGCAAGCCTGTGAAAAGGCTACACCGAAAAATCCAAACCGCATGTTAGCCATGAAAGGGTAGGTCTCGATATCTGTGTCAGTACCACCCACGATACGGTTGATCGTTTTGGGGACCGCTGTAAATACATAACATATAATTAGTATCAATAACAACTGCCCTATGTAATAGGTGTTCTACACGGTTATAAACTTGCGTTCCAACAGAGTGACTTTGGTGGGCGCTTGGTTGCCATCTGCGTAGTTTGTAGGTATGAAATTTGATTTACAACAGCGGGCTACACGGTTGGAATCCACCAAGCGCCACCTCTCTCTGTGGAAGGCAAGTTTATAACCATGTAGCACTGCTTTAATTTATAAGTATCATAATATATGTTATTAAATAATGAAATAAACTTCCTCGGGAGATCTCGTGTTAAATTCTCAAGTCGTTTTTTTTATATTTCACGTAATTCTCAGCACATCAGACTGGAGTTTGGAAATGTGCCTGGTTATGGCAATAGGGACATAGCCTGACATATGATAGCTGACGAACACAATTGTTTTTAATTTACTTAGGCTTAGAACAAACGACGGGGCGCCGCGTGTCGGTTATTTTCACCGCGAACTTATAAGATCACAAAGGGAATCCTGAACTGCTATCGCACACGGTGGCAAAAAAGACCGTGCCGCCAGTGCCCGCCGCGGCATGACCGTGGCTGACCGCCGTGAATAGAACAAACCAGTTTTTATGAAGGAGCCACGGCCAAACGCGGTCTTTATTGGCTATTGCCGCGCCGCCGCCTAAACTGTTCCAATATAATTATAAATATATAATATAATTATAAATTATTTTTAAATTAATATTTATTTATTTTAAATCCTTAACAAGTATGTACCTACCTATATCATTTTAACAGACATCTCTGATTATTTGAAATTAAAAGATATTTTCAATTTTGTTCTATATACAGGGTGTATACGACGATACGACATTAAATGAAACCACGTGTAGTATGTGATGTTAGAAGGCTATACCAAAAAAATTAAACAGAAATTTGCAATAGTTTAGACGCAAATGTACTTTCTTTATGTCATAGTTGTTCACAGTTTTAAACAACCTGTAGGTATTTACGTTGATCGTATGTTGTCATTACGTCATTCAATTCATTTAAATATCTCTGACTCTTTCATATTATCTTATCTCTTACTCTGTTCCGCACTGTTGTCGTCGTCATGTCGAAAACGTCATGATAGAAAAATAATGTGTAGTTTTATATTCTTAAATTTTTCGACTTTAAATAATGTGTAGCTTTGTTTTTTTATTTTTTTTTTTTTTTTTTTCTTTTTTTTTTTAATAATTTATATTAGAATATGTTTATAAGGGTTAACACTGGCTGCCTTGTCATTTAATGTCGTATCGTCGTATACACCCTGTATAAAATTATATTATACAAAATTGAAAATTTCTTAATTATACTAACTAAAACAAAAGATAAAAATTATATTATATAAAACAAAAGATTAAGATTAATTAAATATCATATGTTTCGGAAGTTTAATGGTCACGCGGAAATTTAACTTTAGCAAGATAATTGTTATCGAAATTAAAAATAGATTTTAAAATGAACTTACCAAAAGCGGAACCCAGGAGAGCTAACAGAATTATGGCACGCATGTTGTACTATCTAGACGACACTAGAGTTGTAAAGTCGAGCTGCCTTTTATATTAAAAAATGTTATCATATCTAACCTCTTTTAACTATAACCCTTCATCCATTGTGATAATCTTATATGAATATTTTCAGTAAGTAGATAGCCTACATTCAAATTGAAATCCGATTGGCTATCGATACAAATAGCGTCTACACAATAATTATGATTAGATAGTATAATTAAGTATTTACCTTCTACTCTACACTACGTATGCAATGTAGGTAATGTTGATAGAGGTACCTAAGTATTATAACAATTTTTTTTTGGCCACAGCTCAGCTCGTTTTTGCGATAGCGTGATGTTATACATATAACCTTATAGCCTTCCTCGATAAATGGGCTATCCAAGACTAAAAAAATCAGACTAGTAGTTCCCGAGATTAGCGCGTTCAACCAAAGAAATTCTTCAGCTTTATAATCTATAAAAAAAATATATATTCTTTATAATGTATATATATATATAGGTTTTCTGATAAAATGACAAAAGAAGTGGTAGGCATATGTGTTTTATTGGAATGTCCTTTATAATACTTACAAAAAATATCTAAATGAAATTATAACTCTAATAATTACTTAAACCTTTGCTGTTACGAAGAAACAATCCAAATTTCAAAAATATGGAGGTTAACAGTAATCGCTTTGGTTACTTAACTATAAGTAAAACAATAAAATATGGGCATTGAACATAAATACTAGAACAGATTTTGTTAAAATGTACAACTGAACCGCGGATATTTTATTACTGCTATAATATTTTCTGTTTCCAATTATCAAGGTTAACGTTTTGACAAAGTCTGAACTAGTTCGGTGAATACATATTTATCATAGAACAAGTTACCCAACAGTTACTCCATAGTTATATCATATTATGAAGCCTTAAGTAATAATATAAAATATAATATAAATAATTATGTTTAGTATAAAAGGTTTAAATTGAAACTAGGTAATTTTATAAGGTGACATGATCCATTTCTACTGTGTTCTCAACTTTGAAGTTAACTCTTTATTAAAATACATAGAATACAGGACTTATAATAAATCTACATTTTTTGGAGGATATTCCATGGAAAATGCAAAGCAAACCCAGGGCTTCAAATAATGTTAAAAAACAATCATTTTTCTGCGGTGCAGCTATCAAGAAAAAACAAAGAATGTCATTTCTTTATTTTATGTTTTTAGCTGAAATTTAACGATATATTACCAGTAGTAAAGTAACGTTAATAATAATTCGTATATTACTAACGTTAGTTTACTACTAACGGTAATAGTAACATTTAGTTTATATCTACTGTATATTATATTACCGTACATTTACACAATTTACAGTAAATTAAAAAAATAAATTAAATATTTGTAATTTTAACTGTTTGGTTTGTCAATTAAACCAACTGGAGTGTTGCAACTGTTGCTCAGTGGTAGGTACTGGTCTATATATTCGTTATAAATTTATAAGCAATCCCATAAAATAACTTAGGCTTTATATTATGACATAGTTCTGGGGTGAATGGGAACTAACTCTTACAAGTTACTTATACATAGTATCTTAAAATGAATGGTGGGAAAAATTAACATACGTTATCTGTTACTACCAATAATAGAAGAGAATATAAATATATTTATTTGTTAGTAAATGGTGACTTGTATACTAACCTGAGATTTTAAAATTAAACAGTTCGAAAATTAGTCGCCATTTTATAACTACACAAATATATATCGTCACTTTTGTATACCATCATAAATTTAATAAATTTAAATTCTTGTATTCTTTATGACTATGCATGTAAAAAAATAACATATAAAATCTCAAGCCTACAACTACATTCCGTAATAAATATAAATACATAGAATAATAGTTAACGGCCGCCAATACAGTTCTAAATTTATCCAGATATTTTGCAACACGTTTCATAATCAATGTATGCAATAACACAGGAGGTCTGAGTTAACACGCGTTAGCTCAGACATAATAATAATACCGATCATGTGCATTTTAATGGTGTAAATTTTGTCCGCATTTACAATTTTTTTTTGTAGGAATTAATCTTCCTCCATTTTCGACAAACTTTGCTATTTATATTGTTTTGCCTAATTTAACTGACTACGATTCCATTATTTCATATATAAACTGACTTTAATAAGTTACTTCCGGATTTTCATACAAAAACATACCCCTGTATTCCTTACTCCTTTCTGACGAATGCCGTAATTAGAGCAGTACCAGACAAATTCGAAGAGCCATTAACATAAAAAACCAAACCATAGTTTTTCTGAAAATTTTAAGTTAAAAAAAATAATTGAATTGGCTCAGTTTTCGAGGAGGAATTTTTGTCTTATAATCTGTCTAAGCTGCAGCTGCATCTATCACACTCTACGGTTGCAGACTTAAGGTACCTAAGGGCGCAGCACTATGGTAATAGTTTCTCCAAATACCTATTTTTGAAATTCCTCGTAGGCCACATTCCCTCTTAATGAAATGCACAAAACTATATGTATATTGAATACGTATCATAAGAATAATTATATAAATACGAGGTTACTTGCGAAATCAATGCTTATTTTTTATAAATTTATTAAAATAACTTATTTTTGGCGCATATTATTTCTTAAGAAAAATAAAATAACGATACTTAAATATTGTTTTCTAAGCCGAAAGAATTTTGTTACAGTTGTTTATTTTAAATCGAAACCATCAGCCTGATAATATTTTTGCACCAGGACATAAAAAAATAAGGCATCAATCACATCGTCTCAGTTATTAATCAAACTAGGCATTGTGTAATGCGGCTTTAGAACGCATAATAAAACTATAAACTGGAAAAGAATAACGGAAGACTGGATTAAATGCACGAATTAATTATCTATTAATGTTTTAACTATTTCAGTAAAATTGTAATGTATGTAACCTCTCATCACAATGTTTCTTGAAAATAACTGCTACTTAGAGATGATTTAGGTATCATCGAAGACATTTTGATTGTATTTTAATAGATAGCACTATTAAAATAATGGAGTTTAAAGAATAAAAAAAATTTGGACGTTACCCGTCAATTTTGAGGTTATAGAAATGCACTTGGCTGAGTTTACATCACTTAAACAAATAATTATACTATTTCTGTATAAAGTTCGCAATAATTATTAAGTCTCCGATTGTAATTCGTGAAATTAAAATCTAATCTAAACTAATAAAGCTTTGTTGGTGATTACATCTAATTCATGAGACTCATATTTACACAAACAAAGTACAATAAAGGCATTATTTTGAATGTTTAGATGTACGGTTGGTGATCGAGCACATGGTACCTTATACCGTTAACCACATGAGCGCCGAGCAGATAGGATAGGTTAATTTAATCAGTAAATGATAACGCACCGTATAGATAAACCATAAAAAACATCTTTTCATCGGTTACATATACCGATTTTCACTGATCATGATGTCCAAATTTAAATAATCTTAACCATTTGTCAAGTAATCAAGTTAACACTTGATATCCCGTCATATTTTTATATATTTTTCCGGGTATTAATATTTAGATTCTCCTTGCGCTCACGGTCAATAATATCATCGGTATACTGGGTTGAAGGGATTTGGTTTCTATAATGTATATCTGAAACCATGTGTTACAACATTGTTGTTATGGTTCTTAGTAGATCGCAGCTGGCGCGCGTTCGTTGATACTCAGGCGATTTATTATTAGTGTTGTAATTTCAAATTCAATAATATATGCTTTTTTATTAAAATATATAATCGTTGTTTAGTATTATTGTTTACTTTAGTGCTTCCCTTGGAGCTAGTGTACATCATCACTTGTAATTTCATATCAATATAAAGTTATGTTCAACTGGCGTTAACGTTATCTAGACATTATTAATAAACGAGTACTATTTGTGCTAACGCAACTTTCTTATTGTATTAATATTTGGCAGGTTTCAAGTCTGTTTATAATTAAGATTATACTACTATAATTATAACTATATACAAGTAACTGCAATATTAAATGATACTGCTTTTACTTGCATTAACTTAATTTATTTTGTCGAGTCAAATATGAGTGAGCCATCACGAACTTGTCAGTTACACACATAAAATATAACGTTAATTGAATTAACGTTTTCACTAACATAATGTGTGTTTAGCTATGTACCAGTTGCCGAAGTTACTGTGATGCTAACAGCACTAAGGTCGCCGCAGCGGGCAAGTTAGAATGCTATCTAATGCTAAATCAACTAGGCATGTCTCAAATAAGTTGAACTAGATATTTTTTAATGACAATAAGTTCAACGCTGTTATAGATAATATATGTAAAAAATAGGGCAATATGTTCTCGATTGGCGGCCACGTATTGGAAAGCGCAACGTAGGACGGCCCCCACTAGAACCGAGGACCTAGTAAAAGTTGCGGATGGCCGTTGATTGTAGGCGACACATGGAAATTAGGTGAGGCCTGTGTCCAGCAGTGGACGTCATTTGGCTGATGATGATGATGACATTACAACGAAACTTTCCACCATTGCTTTATACTAGTAAAAAAGGAGTGGCGTGAGTTTCTTGCCAGTTCTTCTCATAGCTCCATCCCGTCAGCGAACTAATCGTAGGCAAATTTGCTGACACTACTTTTCGGATAACCTGTTACATCCTTATCTTGTGACTTTCATAAGTGTTACCTTGTAACCTAGATGAATAAACGAGATTTCATTTCATAAAGTTTTTCGCGTGTAGGTTACTCGTATGTTGTACATTAGATGCATTCTACCTTAGACTTGGCATTTGGGATATTAGATTAATGAACTCACTCAGTATTTGATTCGATATAAATCTTACAATAATTGGTGTTCACGTTACAACTTCAATTACCTTAATACCTAGTTTAACAGTAATGTTCTAAATAATCGTATCAATAGTAAACAATAAATTAAAGCCTACATTGTATCAATATTGTAAACATACGAATAAATAAATACTTTACCCATATATCGTTAACTTGTCCGATTTTTATACAATAGTCATAACACGGGATGTACGTACCCCAAAGAGGTTTACACTGTTATAACTTTTTACTACTCCAAATAAATATAAAGTTTGATTTCAAAGTAAATAATTATCGGTGAGTACATAAAATATATCAATACAGTGTAATCCTCTTGAGGTAAAATAAAAATGAAACTTATTATGATAAAAGTTTTTCTAAATACGTCAATTGCATTGGGACGTCAACCTGAGCTATTAATAGCACAAATATATATAGTAATAATAACGAACTAATCTATGTATATAATAATTATACAAATACCAACATAGTACGTAAAATTTACGCCAAAACAAACGCTTCACAAGAAGCACAGAAAAGGCACGAAATTCATAAGACATAGCGCATGTATATATCGCTGTAATTGATTTATATCGTTTTATATTTAGCTACCACTTTCAATTAATAATATTGTAGGTATAGATTAAGTATTACTCATTAATTGATATACATAATTGCTTTTGTTTTTCGAGGAATATTTAAGATACATTATCTTGTATCAATGTCTACTAAATATGTAATTGATAAAAATAAGTAACTTTTCCAATAAGTCATTCTCACATAGATAATATATAAATAGGTATCGTTGGTAGGCCAAAATACAGTTATGTTAGCATTAATTGTTGAGCCACTTTGAAATTCTATAATTTTGCAGACAACATGATGTTACCTATCCAGAGAAGACAAAAAGATATTTTTAGGGGAATATAAATTAGACATTGAATCATCAATTTGGAACGTGATTTATGATCCAAACTGGACTTTGTGAACAGTTTCGGATAGAGGCGGAGTTGTACTAGGAAATTACAATGAAGTAATTATGCTTAATACCTTTAAATAACTTATGTTTTTCTTTTTCAATTATTACTAATCCTATATCCGTAACCGAAACTATCCGTCAAAGTCAACTTTTATCCCCTACGAATTTGTTCTAACAAAAATACAAACTGCGTAGCGAGAGATCTACTGTTTTACATTTTTATTGGTAACTGAGCCGAAATTAGTTCTCGACCAAGGATTGTAGTAATCATTCAGTTTTTACCTCGAATAATCATGATAAATAAAGATAAATTACAATTAATGGATAAGTCTTGCATTACGTCACTCATAACAAGTTTATAACTGGTTTTTCTGGATGGATTTAGTCTTATTATTAACTTACTTAATTTATAATCGTTTCCAATATTTAGGTACATCTTTTGCTGATCACATATTCATACTAAAAAGCATTTACATAAAAAATATATAAACCGTTAAAATTGAACCGTTACCTAATAATGGTAACAATATTTTGTTTAGATACGAGTACTTTTAGTGGCGCGCGTTTTATTTACTACAAGGCAGGGTCATATAGATCAATCAGTTAATGAATAGATTCTCAAAGTGGACAAACAAAACAATGTGAGTTGTATGTGTGTGTGTGTTCACTGGCGGTCGACGGTTCGCTTGAGCCACTGAGTGAAGTGCCGGAGCTGCCACACAGCGCGCGCAGACTCCTCGCGCAGACGCGCGTTGTGACGCCGGAGGCGACGCACCTGACAAACAACACAGCGTCAAAAGCGAACCAGAGCATCATCGAACACTTTGTTCGCACGTGAGAAACCGGCAAGCAGTCAAAGCGAACCGCAACAAGCGGTCCGTGTATTGAGATTGTCAATTTTGTATTGCAAATCAGTTTGTCGATACAGTTTCGATATTTTAGCGAGTGACTCATTCATAAATTAATAAAAAGTGTTGCACGCTATACCGCGTGGTATTATTATTTGAATGTAAACCAAAACACGTAAACAATGCAATAACCTATTCGATATATCGTACAAACTATAATAACCTATTCGAAACAGATATATTTTGTTGCTGTTAAAATACTTCAAAACGCGGATAAAAGAAGGTTTTCTCTAAATGCTGATAAATTGAGGTACATAGGTAATAATATAACAACAGACACATTTCCGTAACATAAACAACATTTCGTACATAACCTTAACAACCAAGTTTTCCTCCTTCAAACATTTAAAATCTGTAAAGCTTGCAATTTTGTGATTTGTCCCATATTTTATTTATTAAATAGTTTTCTCTGCTACTCCAAGTGGAGATGAATCCAAAAAAACAAAACTCATTTAGTAGTCTAGCCATTTTTGAGATATAAATGGACTGTCTTACTTTGTACAAAATGTAGGTAGGTGTTTAAATATGGTTCGAAATATATCGCATAGTGGTGATAAGTACCTCTTCTTCAAGTTGGTGTCGTTGTCGCAGGTCGGTGGCGGCGTCGGCCTCGAGCGCCGCGACGCGCGCCGCCAGCCCGCACGCGCACGTGCTCGCCGCACCCCCGCTCCCCGCGCCCCCCGCGACGCTCTCCGCGCCCACGCTCCCCGCGCCCCCTGCACCCGCCACACTCGCGCCGCTTGCCGCTCGACTCTCACTTGTCTGTGCCACAAACAAACAAAAACATACAACGCCTGTATTATGGCATATACCAATCAGCGACACGTACCTCAATCAACGTATCGAGAAAGCCCGTATGGCTCATGTAGCATCTCTTTAATAATGTTTTGGGGGTGGCAATAAACGTGTTAAAACTCAAGACCGCAATAGGCGTGATGGCGTTGGACTAAAATGTTTAAAACAACTCAAAAAGTGACATGACGCATTTTAAAGATGTTCGTTGCTTATACCGACATTTAATCTCTTTGAAGCAGTGGTAGTTCAATATGTTATAATTTGTAGATACATTATTATAAATCTTACAATTGAGACGTCATTCCAGGACTCTGTAGTGGGCTCGATGGTCAATGTTTCTAATGAAGGGTCCGAGTTGTCCATCGATGGGTATGGGTGCTCCTCACAGATCTAGATGGACAAGTTTCACATTAACGTTACTACTTCTACTACATTGGAGTTTTTACAAATCTACTTAATGGTAATATTGGTAATTAAGAATTAATAATAATAATAATATACTACCACATTCACACAGCGCCATCTAGTCTTACATTAAGCAATTATATTTGCTTGTGTTATGGGTACTAAACAAATGATATACTACTTAAATACATACATATTATAGATAAATTACACCCAGACACAGAACAAACTTTTATGCTCATCACACAAAGATTTGTCCAGGGTGGGGATCGAACCCACGACCTCCGGTTTAGCAGTCAGGCTCACTAACCACTACACCTGTTGGTGAACTGTTGGACCTGTTGGACTATTGTACTTTGAACTTTCATTATAATGAACGATAAAGTTATCTAAATTATATACTAGTTTCCGCCCGCTGCTTCGCCCGCGTGGTATTTTATACCTATAAACCTTTCTCTTGAATCACTCTGTCTATTAAAACAGCATCAAAATCCGTTGCGTAGTTTTAAAGATTTAAGCATACATAGGGACGGACAGACAGCGACTTTGTTTTATACTATGTAGTGATTCGTAATTTCATGATAATTAAGCAACAACAATTAACCCTGTTATTGTATACAATATAATACTTATCATAATCTGTACGATAACTCAATCTTAGGCTAAACGCGCACTTGTATAAAAAGTCAGTCAGATAAAATGTCGCAAATATGTGAACATTAGAAATAAACTACAATCCACGCACTGCGAATAAAATCCTTTGTGATTTAAACTCGCATGCATATACCTACTACTCGACTAGAACAATTAGGCGCTTGACAGAAATGCTATTACGGTGCCTGCACCTTGGATTCTATCCTTTCGCTTCCCCTAGTATCCTAACATTAGCAAGACTGGTAGATAATGCCTCAGGCATTAAGTCCACTTTTGTACTTGTATTGTGCAGAAAGTTAGAAAAAAAATATCGCAGTCGTGTAGTCACTCTTCACAGTGATCACTTACATCATCATCAGCAACCCATTAAGTCCCACTGCTGAGCTCGGGTCTCCTCTGCTCTCACTAGAGATCACTTAAGCGCTCCTAAAATTTTGGTTTTATTAATTTTATAAAAATTAAAATGTCTAGCTGTCGTGCGCCTAATTGTTTTGATCGAGTAGTATAAATATTTTATACCCTATGAAACGATTTACTATGAAGTCATTTGCGATTTTATTTCATTTCATTTATATAAAAAAAAACGCAATGAATAAATTGGTAGTGCGCGCTTAGCCTTAGTATTAATATAAATGAGTCATTAAATACATTGTGAAGCAATTCTAATTTAATCTTCTTATCTTAAAGATTAACCCAAAACAAAATAAATGATTATGATAAGGTAACTTTGTACACTAACCTAAACCTTGTCTAACTTTTTTGATACAAAAATCAAGGCTTTAAAGTTTAAAAAATTAGCTGCGGTCCAGAAAGGAGTTAATCCTTTCTGGACTGCAACTAACGTCAAATACAGACTATGTTATCAATGAACGTTACATATTTTCTAACTTTAGCCAGGTATCGACTATAAATTAACGTTAATTTTGTAGAGAGCCTAATATTAGTAAAAGGGGACTGATCCAAATTTCAGTCCTTCATTTTTACCCACAAATCGAATAAAAATTAAAGCTAAAAAAAATAATTTAATACCCGAATGTTTAAAAAGATGGACTTGCCTTATTTATGTTATAAGGTCTTCAATACTTTCGTTTTACTGCTGATTTTATTAAGGGCTCTACACACGCTATTTTTAGCATTAACGTTCGCCAATTTTTTTTTTTTTTTTATTTGTTTAGAAACAAACAGTCAATATATATTTTATACAAATATAACATATTAACTTAAACTAGACAATAAAGTTTTCTGTAATGTTCTTGTATGACAAACTTTTTAGAAGCTAAATGCAGCGACAGAATTTCTAGAATGGTATGCAGTCGCCCAAATGTGATGCAGCATCATTGCAGTCGCAAAATTGCTGATCTATGTTAAAAGTAGTGTGTGTACTAAAGTCCTTATATGGTACCTGTAACATAGCTCTAGTGGCGGTATGTACAAGCGCTGCCCAGTCGAGCGCACCCGCGTCCGGCAACGGCAGCGGAGCCGCCGGCGCCACCGCTACTGCACCGCCCTGACCTCCACCTGCTCCCAGCTCCGCGTCCATCATGCGTATCAAGTCTTCCTAACAACAATACAATACACCGTCACAACTCTTAGCGTTAAAGTACGAATGGCGTTTCAACTAAATCGTAGTCAGCTGTAAATTCTACATGCATGCACACCACCATTTAGTAGGATAATAATCAACCATTATATTTTACATTATATACGACAGATGGCGTTGATTACCTGTGTAAATCCTCAATACAGGCTACTTTGTAGCCTAACTAGGAAATCAGGATATATTTATTGTTACATACAATCTACAATCATGTTCCCTAGCTGTAAGTTCATCATTAATGTAACCATGTCTGTACCTATATTTTGTTCATAATAAATTCATAGATTTACGCAGGTCACAATAGAACGTGTTAACTTAGGAGCAATGTCTGTTTACTTTATAAATTGTTGAATAGAAATAAATCCTATAGAAAAAAACATAACCTCCTTTTTGGCAGTCGTGTAAAAATATATTATAGTGTTAATAAAAAAAGATAATAGCTCGATGTGAGATGCTATGCTCAATCTCAGTATTCATTGAATAAGTAATGACGTGTAGTACTGACGGTGAGTGAGGAGGTGTTGGCGGAGGCACGCTTGTGTCGGGGGTGTCGCGGCGACGCGGCGCCGTCGTGCGAGCGACGCCGCAGCACCGCGTCCGGCGCCGGGGACGTGGCACCCGACCGGCGACCGCTGCGGCACGACCCACCTGCGTCAAAAACAGTACCTACTATTATATCGTATTGACATTTTAATGTAAACAATTGTTTTATTACTTTATACATAATTAAAAATACCTGCGGTAAAAACCAGCTAAAGATATATTGTGCAGTATATATAAAAAGTTATTTGTTTTGTATAATATTCGATTGTTCATAAAGAAGAAGATTTTTTTTAAATACCTTTGCAGCAGAAAAAATCTAAAACTAGTGTTCTTGTTAATAAATTTTAGGACTGCTAGAAGAGCTAACTTGGCACTTGTTTAAATATCAAATGTTTTGCCGAAGTAGACAACCTATTTTTTATGTTAATCTTGACTCTCATTCTCACTTATTGTGATGTTTTTAAACATAAATGCTTTTTTATAAGACGCCGTCACACCACGCGCGGTTTTAGTTTGGTTTTTGTCAGAGTTTTGAGTTCTGCGGTCCGCTTTCATTATTGTTCACTGTAATTTATGTAATAGAATGTAATTTATGTTAGAGTTCTATACGCCAAAAGAGGTTAAACACCAGTCGCTGTATACACAAGTATGAACGCAAAACGCAGAACTCTGAACCACACCGTCCCGGTTGTGGTCGGCGTTGTTAGTACACATCTCTCTGTATGTACGCTTAGATCTTCTAAACTAGGCAACGGATTTTCATGCGGTTATCACCAATATTGAATAGATAGAATGATTCATGAGGAAGGTTAATAGATATATAATTTTATTACATACATAACAGGCAGACGAAGCCACGGGCAAATTAGTTAGAGTATAAAGTGAAATAAAGAAAGAAAATGTTGGATGGTGTAGTATTACCAGTGCCGTATCCCGAGCTGTCGGAGCGCGGCGGCGAGTGTCCCCGCTCGTAGGCGCGGCGCGGACGGCCGGGCTGCTGCGGGTCGGCGCGCGCCGCCGGCGCCCACTCGTCCGCCACGCCGTCGCACGCGCACTTGGGGCTCGACGCGAATGTCACCGTCACCTAGCACCGATATTGTGTAATCAGTAGCAGACAATTTTATTATCATTCAATGTAACTCTTCGCATCGCCCGAGTTGTAAATCACACGGGCAAATTCCCACAATTATTTTTAATTAATAAGTATTAATACTACGTACGTACCTACGTATACGTATACGCACAATTACGTGTCGCAATCGCACTTTCCTATGCTTCTATCCTTTTTTGTCACTTAGAACTATCATTTACTACAGCGTCAAAGAGAGCGGGAATGTGACCTCACAGCGGCGGAATTGACGAGGCACTCGGCTCTCACTTTCTATCTCGCGCTAGTAAATGTCGGTCGAAAGGACAGAAAATGATAAGAGGTAAAGGGAAGTACGATTTGGTGCGACCAGATATGGTTCCTCGCTTATTATGTCTCGCACGTCCGTATACGTACATACTTATACGTAGGTGCGTACGTATACATACGTATTTAGTAGATAGTAGGACGACAAAAACACGAGTACATAAACAAATAGTTGGTGCACTAACCGTGACGGGGTCGGAGGTCTTGAGCAGGTCGACGAGCTGGTCGTGGTGCAGCGCGACGACGGCGGCGCGGCACACCTCGAGCAGGCGCGCGCCTGCCTTGATCCCCGCGTGCGCCGCGCCGCCGCCCGCCTCCACCTGCGTCACCAGACCGTCCGGCTGCACATGGAAACCTGCGCGCAACATATTGTAACTCATATACAAACAACTATCCGAACTTAATTTTGAGTTAAGATACGTACAAGTACGTACGTACGTACATGGTATACGTAAATTATATATTGCGAAAGGTCACCTGCACGTACAGTTACAGATCACCCTCGCTACCGAAATTGCAACATAGGCGGTATCGATTAATTATCATTTCATATATGAACTTTTAGTGAACTTAAAAACTTTTTCAAGGTTGTGGTTTACCTTTCCAGACAGTTTTCCTTTACTCTGCTCGTAATTCTATTCCGATTCTTAATACAATTAGTTTTTTTTTTATTTAACATTGTTTAAACTTACGTATTCTATGATCTAGACAAAGTTTATAAGTCCACTAAAAATGCATCATTCTGTTACTTACCGAGCTGATGCGCAGCGCCCCGCTCGAGCGAGATCTCGTGTAGTAAGCTAGCGTGCGGCGGCGCGACGCCGGCGAGGCGCCGCAGCAGCCCCCCTCCCCGCGCCCGCACCCGTACGCTCTCTCCACGGTGGTAGTACACGCGCGTCCAACCGCCGCTCACCACCCAACCTGCCAACACCACCAACTCATCACTACATAGTATAAAACAAAGTCGCTGTCGCTGTCTGTCCGTCCCTATGTATGCTTAAATCTTTAAAACTACTCAACGGATTTTGATGCGGTTTTTTTAATAGATAGACAGATTCAAGAGGAAGGTTTATAGGTATAAAATACATACCACGCAGGCGAAGAAGCAGGCGGAATCTAGTTACTAAATATATTTTTTATACCATGATGAAAGCAAACAAGCTTACAGACCACCTGATGGTTAGCTTTTTTTTTAAAGACAACGCCCGCACTATGGAACAAGCCCTGTGTCGCGGGAAGCTTTACAAACATGAAACTAACGGACACAAAGTACACCCAGACTAGAAACAAATATCTATGAATCACACAAATATTTGTCTCGTGTGGGAATCGAACCCACGTCACCCAGCACGGCGACGTAGTGGCGAGGCGACCACCTTAACCACTGCGCCACGGTGCCAGTCAGTTAGCTGTTTGTCTAGCAAGGTTACGGAGAAGGTACTTCCCAGACAAGCGAAGCAAATTCAATGCATTCAATGGATCGGACATTTAAATGTCTATCGCCCGGTAGTTATATGCGGTACTAGATATTGACAAATTGACAAACGTTACCTAGCAATGAATTAGTAGGTAGAACTAGTACTATTTGACGAGTACTATCTTCGACGAACACAACAGTATCTGCGGATACACCCATAATACAATCTAGTAGAGATCCACCGGCTCCTTCATCTTGGACTTGAACCTGAAAATGTAACATTCTTCATCATTAATGGAACTTAAAACAACAATACTTTTGAGAAATAAGCTCGATTTAATCTGACTCAGTCTTCGGGGCATGGTTTTTTGTTCTCGTTTCCAATAAGCGAATAACAAATCTATACTGATGTTATAAAGCTCAAGAGTTTGTTTGTTTTGGTTGAACACTAGGATCTCAGAAACTACTAGTACAATTTGAAAAATTATTTTAGTGTTGGATAGCCCATTTATCGAATAAGGCTATATCACATCACGCTACGGCAAATCGGAGCTGAGCAGTGACCAAATAAAAACTACTTCTAGTACTGTATATGTTGGTAAGCGATTCAATATGTTACTTTCATGAATTCTATTGTGAATGCTGCATACACTTCACAGTCTAAGCAAAGCACTTCCTTCAATATAAATCAACTTATAGTTTAATAACTCACGTGAAAGCACAGCGCGCCTCCAACGAGTACATCGTTAGTGCAATTGTCAACGCGCGTTATCAATGTGTTATTTGCTGAATTGTTACCACTTTTCATAAGCAGGTGTGAAAATATTGCTGAAACATTAAAATTTATTGCTCTACAACACATGGTTAAACACTTAAATGTTACAGCCGTTGTTCAAGTAAATATAAATCACGTCTGAATTGCATGATATGAGTACATACAGAATTTTTGTCCAGTTTCTACAGTAGTTGCAGTTATATAATTCTTGGCTAAATCTTTCAGGTACTCCTGACGGGTTCTCGTCGCCATTGTACTAAACTTTGGTGATTGGATTGCGGCATTTTCACCGTTTATTATCTGAAAATAATATAAAAATATTAAGTATAGTAGTCTAAACCGGCGAGAATGTATGAAAAGACTGATGAATGTTGAAGAAGCGAAAGATGTATGTCAGAAAAAAAATAAAAATAAATAAGGTTTTTCATATTCCTCAAATATAATACGTGACGTTACACCGGTTGCATAATAATTTAATATATCTATATCAGAATCGTAGCAGGTGTAAGGAAATAGTCTCTGCCTACCCCTCTGTTGGAAAGAAGCGTGAACAAACGTGAATTACGGAAACGAAACCCCACACGACTTCTAGTAGTAGTTGATTAATATTCTTATTAGGACAACATCTGCTGAATATATGCCATACTTACTTTACTTAATAGTAGATCGGTGAATGCTTCCCCCTTAGGGTATATGGCACCATCTTTAATGGGCGGTCCAAATAAAGGCACTTCTTTAGCACGACTCACAGCTATACTATAATGCGTATTTTCTGTACAAGGTTCAATAGCTCTAACAACAACAAAAACATGTTGGAACTGAGAACGAATGTTGCGCGGTGTGAATGGCGCCGCGCCCGGCTCTTGGAAGACAATCGTTACAATATCATTGCCTATATGCCGTTTCCTTAATAATTGCTGTCTATTATTAGGCGTGTATGGAAGCATTGTTGAAACATGGAACATTATATCACACCCTTGATACGTAGTGAAAACAGAGTATAGTCCCGTCGAATCTGTTCTATTGTCCAGCCCAGCCTTGTATTTATCAAATTCTTTTAATCTCACTGTTTGACCCAACATTTGGAGGAATTCTACAAACGCAGGTCCAGCTTCTTGGTTATTGTACATTTCCTCTTCTGTCGACTGACCACTCTTGCAATACATAACTCCTACTTTGTAATGTCTGGTAACACATTGTTCATCTAGCCGTAGAAGTTGTTCTTCAGCCCCTCCATTGCCTATACCAAGTCTGAAAATATATGAAGAAAATATTATAGGGTAATTTCTTGACCAAATCAAGCAGCTCAAATCGGAAGGAATTACGACCCTACAGAAAATTTGCTAATGCTGTTACATTTCATGGACAGGAAGTAAGAGCAATCGTCATATAAACGACAGGGAAAATTACTTTTTTAGGCAGACAACACAGGGATTTTACTCAGATATTGTTAAAAGTAACTTTTCTGTGTCTACAAGCAGCAGTATCTTTTTGCCGTCAGACAGTTTGTAGGTTTGTAGAACAGTTTTGGGATAATGAAAAAAATATTTACATACCGTAAGCAGCCGAGTTGCAGTTCAGGGGCAACGTATTCTAAAACGTCTTTAGTATTGTATGTGGCGCTGTTGTTGCTGGGTTTAGTCGTCGGCAACGCATCTTCGAGTACAGATCCTCGCAAGGTAAGTAGTTCCGAAGTACGCACGATCAGTCGATACTGCCATACAAGCTGGGAAGCAGGCGCTGACACATCGCCGCCGCCTCTACGCAGTTCCACGCGCTCTTTTTTAATAGAAATCGCTACTGGGCCAAGATTTTCATCCATTCCAAACCAATTTTGGTGGGCTACAATGTAATAGAATACAAATAAAAAAATGTAATAGACAACGAAATTTCGAGGTTTAAGCAACCTTGTTGGTATCCAAGAATTATAATATACAAAGAAATTTTTGTTTTTAAATTTGGCACTTTTTACTGTCACTGTGGCGTAGCCGTTGAGGTTGTCGCCTCGCCACTAATATCGCCGTCATGGGTTCAATTCCCACACGAGACTTTTTTGTCTCGTGTGGTTTGTGTGATTCATAGATATTTGTCTAAAGTCTAATGGTATCTAGTGCGAGCGTTCTTAAAAGAAGTTGCAAACATTGATCTTATCTAACGCAATGTCTAAATGTTGAGGTGATCACTTAAACTACTGCATTATTTAAAGCAGTCAAAATAACTTTTTCTTAACGATTTTTTTCACGCAATATGAACATTAATACACATTATATCTAGACATGTGTAATAAGAACAATGGTAACATTATAATAAAAAAAAATTGTTGTTAGAATGACCTCAATGTGATATTGTACAAACATCACATTGAGGTCAAAAATAATTTTATCTAAGTATGAAATTTCTGGTTCAAGCACTAAGTACTAGCATATTTTTCTATCGAAACAGATTTCACTACAATAGAACAAAGTCTGTATGTAATATAGATTCTACAAATTTGTTCTCTTTAATGAATGTTATTACAATTGTTATAAATGATGACTTACGTTGATTATAGAAGTAGTTTCTGTAGTACAATGCACCAAGATCTTGACCCTCTATGGGCAGCGGTGAAAGTGACCTTGCAAATGGACACCCATGCCTCCAATGTGTATGACCAGAGTGAGCATATGTCACGGGAGGAAATTCCAGTACAGAAATCCCATAAGCTGCACGGGGCCGGTGCCAACAATCGAACTGACCTACTATAGCTCCGCGGGCTGTCTTCCAACATAATGAAACACAGCGTTCTTCTTCACCTGAAATTATTGCATTAAACATTTCACGTAAGAGACTTTCATTCTATTCTCAGGCGGAATTGCATATAGAATATTTGTAAACAAATCACTGTTAAAATGCTGTCACATTATATACTAAGATTTCATTCATATTATATTTTCTTATGCCGATATCAGTGGCATTTAGTTTTAACATCTTATTATAAATATTTCAAATTATCCATACATTGTTTTATTAACTTAATTGGTTTTACAAAAACAGACATTATAAGATAATAATATGTCCAATTTTGCAGCTAGTAAAATACTACTCCATTATGTGTCAGTTGATGATTAAGGGTTATGCTTGCAAATCCAGCAGATCATATTTATACTGCCAGAATAGAGAATTTGTATGAAGATAAGCAGCTTTTTGGTTCTGTCTTAAAATATTATTGATGTTCAGTTATGATTTAATCTCAGATAGTCCAAGAGTATATTAATTACTTTTGTCAAAAATAAAAATACCACACATTAGCAGACATATGCTAAAGACTCTGAATTATAACTATAAATCGTACAATGTTAATGTTAGGATGGATAGATGTAATAGATTTGTTAGATAGATGTAATAGCTCATAGACTACTTTTTAACAACAACGGGCAAAGCCACTGGTGGAAGCTAGTAGCAAAATAATTAGAAATACAAGCATAAACTGGTAAGTATCAGATAAAACAATTTTATATATCTACATTCAGTGAATTATTCAATATGTAATCAGGTGTCTATTATCTCATTCATGGTTATAAATATTTGAATGAAGAACTATTTTATGAAAGAAAGTGTAACAAAAAGATGTAATGGCCATAAGTACAGTCAGTTGCAAAAGCAGATACAAAAGAATAATAATTATTGCTCTTGATTTTTCACTGTAAATAACTCTTAGTCAGCCTATAGTTCCTTACTGAGTGTAAAATAAAATTTCTTCAATCTGTATGTACGCTTAAATCTTCTAAACAATGCAAAGGAATTTTTAAGCGGCTTTCACCGATAGATAGTGATTCATGAGGAACGTTTTTAGAACTATGATTTTAATTTGCTACAAACCACGTTTACGGACGACGCCGCGGGTGGAAGATAGTTAAGTAAACTAAGAAACTGGACTTTTTACTTTAGATTTTCAAAATTCTTACACAAATAGAATGCTACATTAAAATCTAGCTTATGCTATTTTGAATCAAACCACAAGCGGGCCGAGCCGCGGACAACGGCTAGTAATCAATAAAACTCTCATAAAGGAATGTTGCAATTGTATGTAATGGATATTTATATGTCGAAAATAATGATTGTGAACTTACTTTCAAATATATATATATTATATATAATAAAAAAAACCTATAAATATACTTAGCTATGTATGTATGACATAGCATAACATTACGTCACGCCTTCTATCACCGAAGGGGTAGGACTGAGATTCACACATATGTACATCCAATATAATAAGGTGCAAGCCTAATGAAATTATCTGTTTATCTTGACTTTTTTTGATGTTTACTGACAATTAGAATTTCGTCATAGAAAAACAAGAAAGTTTTTACCAGATGTAGGAAAATGAACTGCAGTTCCATCAAGACACATAATAATGATTTAAAATGAGTATAGGTACTTACAAAAGAAACTAACCATAAAAGATTCAATACCAATGTGGTAGTCAAGTGTACACTATTAACGCATGACTAAGCAGTGTAGTGATTATTGCATGACTGAATAAGTTATATTTAATGGAAACAGCATGTGAAGAATTAAATTAAGACTTAATTGACTTGATTTTGTATTTATAGACAAATACTCCTATTTTCTATCAGTATTCATAAGAATGCAGTAAACTTTTACTTTATTTTCATCAATGAAACTATGATTACTCTGCTGATAGGTCTAATTCTTAACTTTAATTTATGAATCAGTAGTTAGATACAATTCAAAGGATAAGAACTTATACTCGGGCTGTTTTGGAGATAGAACAAACAATAAAAACAATTGATTGTCTTTCCATGTCTTTTTTGTAAAACCAAAATTAAATTGATATAAACAATTTAAGTAATAAGAAGTCACAACTTTAATGGCACTGACATTGGCATAAGAATATATTATAAGATAATAAAATCTTAAAATATGAATTGACAGCATTTTAACAGTGATTTGTATACTTTCTAAGAATACTACTGTCTTCTATACATTGTTTTAACTGTCTAAAGTACCTATTCTTCAATTTAGAAAAGTCAACTAAGGGAAATGGGTTATCCTGGTGCAGTAATTGACCAGCATCCTGCCACTTATATGTGTATGAATATGCTGTGTTACAATATTAATAGAATCAAGCGCAGTAGTAATAAAATTTGATACAGAGTTAAAGTAGAAAAATAAATAAATGCGACTTTTTTTTGTACACTGGGTATATGTCTCTAAATATTTTGTTTTATTTTTTTAGTCTTCATTTATGCTTTTTAAACTTGAACTTGGCAGTAAAGTAATTAATTAATTACTGAAGATACCTTTTTTAATAATTTAATTCAAAAGAAGAAAATCAGCTGTTTAGAGTAAGCATGTTTGTTGCTCTAAGTTACTAAAATCTATGTACATTAAGGTCAATGACTAATGACAATGACATTGTATCAGGAAACACATGCTAACTTTATTGTTCAAGACGTTTTCACTTCTAGCCAGCATGGCAAAGAAATGTAAAAAAAGGAAACTGGAATAATTTATGATATAGTATGAGAAAAAATAACATAAATTCCCTAGTCAATCTTGACTAATACACATGTAGTTATGAATGTCTGTGTCAACATAGAACAACATGTCATAAATAATTCATTCTTCCAATAACAATGTTAAGTGTGAGAGCAGAATTTGTGTCACCTGATTCACAGATGACACAAAGCTTATTTTGTAGTAAAACAAGAAGTATTGTAAAAACATAATAGTTACACTACTTTGTATTTATTGTTGTAGCAGACTTTGTTGTTGCAGTATGCATAAGCACATTTTGATGTAGTGATAATTACCATAATATGATTAGCTACATATCTGTTGGACTGAGCTAAGAAATTTAGAATCTCATGGACAAGACAGATTTATGTCTATCAACAGGTATTGAACTTTCTTGAAATATTCAAATATTACGTTAACATCGGTCAGGGAGCGCGGGAAGCAAAGCAATAAGTCCTCTCTCTAAAAGGCCTCAGCCGGTACTGATTTGATTTCTCATGGCCTGTGCGCCGAAATATATGGCAATTTTAGGCTCTTTTCAAAAATGTTTTTAAAGGGATTTCGAAAATATTATAGACGTTTATAATTGACAACATCTTGCTTTATAATAAAATGTAAAAAATTCTCATCAAACTTGATCAAAGTTCAACATTTTTGAGAATTTTAGTTTTACGTATTAGTTAAAAAAATATATGTTTGTAATATTTTCTCAATAGAGCAACTAAAAAACTATGTAGACCTTAAAACAAGCTTTTTTTTCTATGAATTTCAATTACTTTAGTGCCTGTTGAACCTCATAGTGGGCTTGTTTCGTAGAATTTCTTAAAACGCTGTGGGTAAGAACTGTTCTAACTAAAATACTAATATAAATAGTCTGTTTTCTTAATAAACTTTTTAGACAAGAAAACTGTTGTTCATTTATGCCAAGAATTACTTAGCTACATAATTATAAAGACATATTATGTAGCGAACATTGAAATTTCGTGATTTCATGTATTTCTGTATAAACCCTCTTAAGTTCGGTTTCATAGACGGCAGATAGGCTTAGAATAAATAAATAATATGGTTATCTTACCTCCTAATTCATTTCTGAAGAACGGACAGCTTTCTACTAACTCATTAGATCTTCCGTCACCAGTGTCAGGCACAGCATCTTCTCCTGGAGGTAGGCCACGAGTTGCAAGTAAAGACGCAGCTGATGCTCCGGTTGTTGTATTGCGTCTTCTACTCAGTAGTGCACCACGTATCTCCGCAGCATAACTCAAATTAGCCATTAATGATTGACAGTCATAGTGAGCAAACTGCTTTCTCTTGTTACTATCTGATATTGCAGAAAGGCTACCATCTTCAAGAGGTTGCCGGGACAGCGCGGGTGCTGCTCCACCCCATAGTTTATTCAATTTGAGTCGCGGTTTCGGACTAGCACTCGATCTAGGTGGTGGACCATCAGCATGATCAGCGTTTAGGTCGTCGGTAATTCTGTCGACAGTGCGATTTAGGGCTGTTGGTTTGTCCGGTGCCGAGACACCACTGTAACTATGTACCATCGTGGGCAGCCGTTCGTTAGCTCCACCGATTACATCGATAGAGCCATGACTCCCATACTCACGTCGTAAGCCATTCCCCGAAGTATGTTCGGCGTATATCAAGTCAAGGCTTGAATTGCTACGATAAATAACATCTCTAGCTTCTTTTCTTCTATTATCTGGAGCGTACATGGCATTATTTTTCGAATCTACTTACTTCATTTCCAGTAGACAAGAGAATACCGTGAAATCAATTTATTTTAGGCTAGTAAATATTGGATATCAACAATAAATGCTAACAAAAATGCAACTTATCAAAAGTACTTGGCGAATTACGAAAATCTAATTTCTCCTTAATTACAACAGAACTTTAGCACTGTCTTCGTTGTTTGAATCAAAACTAGCATTTCATTTGTTTATAAGCCGTATGAAACAAAAGCAATTTAGTTAAGTTTCTGTAAAAAAATTGAGTTACTTTTGCAAAACTTAAATTGAGTTGAAAGAGAAGTTGTAAAAATGTAACTTGTAAAGTCAATCAACCACACACAACCACATAAAAAACCACAGATCTATACTAGAATACAGATTCTCTCTGTTGGTTTATTGCTGTCTAGCCACAGACTAATAAGGGATCGGGATACTATATGGATACTAACGCGTTAGTATGTTATTTTCCTTAAATTGCGGACATCTCGTTTTTATCATCTCTCTGGAAAGATGATAAAAACCAGAGAAAATTTCCAAAAAAAGTCCCTTTCATAGTTTAGGAGATATTTAGATAATCGAGAAAAGTCCATAGAAACCATAGAAACGCTTTATATAACTCAATATAACTTAACCTTGTGTGATACCTTAAGATCACTGACTTGTATATACCTCTGGACCCTTTATTTCCCGCGTGGTCCACCTCGTAGTTCACCCAGGTGAACCATGGGAATTTTTTTTGATGTGACGTATGGTTGCAAACCATTTTTTTTAAAAATAAGTTGTTACCTACAAATAAAGTGATATTTTGATTGTTTTATAATATTAAGATAGTAACATTTATGTTGATTTATTGACATTAGTTGATCTTTGTTAAGTTAAAAGACAACTGTTGTAATATTTATACCTTGCAATATTGATTTAGGTTAAGATTGTTTGTTGATTATTAAAAACATTTATATATAAATAATTGTTCACTCATTGTAGTATTTAGTGTAAACTTACTACGTGAGACATTTTTTTATTAAAATATTTTAATAATATTTTGTAGTATAAAAATAAGTTTTATTAAACAAAACTGCACCTCTAACCAAGTAACAACTAACAAGTTGCGAAAACAAGGCGACGACAATCGATTTATGTCGGAGAGAAGATTAGTTCTAATCATGTGATATATGTGATTTTCATAATTTTTTTTTTTCATTTCATTCATGTTTTTTAGTTTTCCCTTTTCGTTCATCATTGTAAAAAGGAAACTTGGCTCGGTTAACTGATCTGTGATTTATGAAATATCTACTAAATTTTATTAAAACTAAAGCGAATTGTGATTTTTATTGTATAAATTTCGTGTTAACTATTTAAAAATTGTGGTATTGTTAAATACTACGGTACCCACTTATATTGTGTCCCGAGTTGACGAATGAAAAATAAAAAATAATTCAGGGCAACTCGACACCAGGTGCCGAATAAATCCTCTAAAAATCTGTTGTTTTGATATTACAAACAGACACTTCAATTTTATATTTCATCAGATACTGCTATTTAAATTAGGGCCTTCAAAATCAATTCACGTCACTAATTAATTTCATAATGGATTATTAAAAATTATATTCCCTTTTTCAGAATATGTTTACAAATCTTAAAATGAAATCTATCGATAGGTACGTGTTAAATCTACAAAGTTTGTCACATCACTAATTTTAGTTTATATCTTCTCCGCCACTGCTTACAGCGCATAATGGCGCAAATCAAACAGCGACAAAATCAGTCTCAAAGACGCCTATCCAGAGGTAATACAGATCAGTGATCTTCAACGTCTGTGACGCCCTAAATCTATGGCCCGCTTGAGCCGACCACCCTACTGTCAGGTGTGAAAGGACCTTAAGTTTAGTTATTTTTGTCTATGTTTTTAATGTTTTACAATAACATCTTCAAATCTTATCAATATTGTGTTAAAAATAAATTGTGTGGAATTGTGTATACATTTTTCAGCTACAGCTCAGTTATGTGGTTCATTTCGTAACTTAGCCTGTCCAGACGTATTTTAAATTTACATACAAACACTAAGCCAGGATAGAATATTGCCCAAGAGCCGGCCGGTATTGTGTAGATAAGTACATGCCTAAGCATGAAAAAACTATGATTTATTGTATGTTGAAAAAACAACAAAAAATTTATTACAATTTATTTATGTACCTACTCTTTTAATACAGCTAAAAATGAGTAAGTATTCGTTCCATTTTTTGATACAAAATGTATAAAAAATATATTATATAAATAGTATGTTTATTCATACACTATTGTTTTGTAGATGTTCAACAGTCTTATTCAGAAACATCTGATATTGGAGCACCTCAGTTGTATTTACTGCAGATGGATTCTAGTTATAATCTAAACAGTTATGATCCACTCCATCCTCACGTCTTGCCTCTTCCGATTTTGAATAATGTAAGTTACATTATATTTGACAACATTCTCAAACCTTTAAATTTTTTATTGAAAAAATTTAAATAATTTATGTCATACAAGTATTATTTACCTTTCACATAAGCAGTTATTGTATGTAACATATTGCCTGTATCCTTAGCTGTATTCTTCTAATTTTTACTCTTTTAATTTAGTAATATGGTTCTTTTTCAAAGCATTTCTTAATCCATATTTGCTGGCTAGAAAATGTGCACTAACATTGCTGTACTGCCCTACAACACTGAAATGTGCAAGCCATATTGTCAGGTAGCGATACAGTGAGAGAGAAGGGAGAGCATTGTTTCATCTCTGTTCACACTTTCACAGAGCCACAAGGAGTAACTTAGGTTACTTTGATGTTGGAAAAAGTATTAGGGATCCTTGAAAAAAATATTGGATTTCAGTGATAATAGAATGTGAGATTAATTTTCCACTCCAATTAAGTCGCGGACACAGCTAGTTTAGAAATAAAATTGTGCAAAGATTATAATGTAACAATTTACATAATAGGAGATTATCTATGATAACAATCATAAAGATGTCATCATTGACTATTTAGATTGATATCATTGATGTTAATATCATTTAATTTTAGTAGTAATAATTTAGTCATCATTTAATTTTTTTTAGAGTTCCAACTATGGCCATAACCAAACCTTCCGGCTCAAACAGAAACAAGAAGAGGGACAAAGTTACTATGAAGTATTAATAGGTATGGTCATACATAAGACAATAGAATAAATACAATTAGTAAAATAGAATGAGAAAAGTTAACATTCAGGGATTCTCTTTAATGAATATATTTGAAGTGAAAGTTATTTTACTTAGGACATTGTCTTAGTAAGACAATGTCCGTACTACAGAACAAACCATGTGTCTTGGAGGAGTTTGTTTTGGAATAAAAGAAAATATTTCTGAGTGGCTCTCAATATTGTATTTATCAATCAATTTATTTTTCAGATGTTTCCAATGAGGCAGTTGCTGAACAGAAACACTATCCACAAGAGACTCAACAATTTCTGTCTCCTTCATTACAAAATGACAACTCGGAACAATTGCCAGTTGAAGTTACCAATACAGAATTTATTACACCTTCCTTAACAGACAACCATAATAAGCCTGAAATAGAAAATAAGGAACAGAGCATTCAAAATTATGGTAAATCTACTTCTGTAAACAAAACTAAGGTATAATAGAATTCTTAACCCGGCGAGAATGTGGTACGAAATTAGTATATCGAGAATGTGGGTCTTGCTGACCCTGTATTTAAGTCGCAGTTTTCATGTATTTATTATATTTTTTTATGAATGAACGGTTGTAAATCTTACAAAGTAATCGATAATTAAGGGATTTTAATAATAAGAATTTTCATTATAATCACAAGTCTTTATTAATTAAAATTATAGGTAATGTCTAAAAAAAAAATACAATGTTCACCTTTTTGTCTTACATATTAATTAACACAAAAAATATTAATCTTTCAGACTTCTAGTTTTTATTATTTCTGACTTTGCCAACCTAGCTCCCAAGCTCACTCTAGGTACCTGCGTAATAATATTTTTAGATCG
Organism: Laspeyria flexula; assembly: GCA_905147015.1. NCBI lineage: Eukaryota > Metazoa > Arthropoda > Insecta > Lepidoptera > Erebidae > Laspeyria > Laspeyria flexula. The sequence goes on along the minus strand of LR989956.1, from coordinate 8,371,130 downwards.
GGTTCGCACTTGTTGTTGAGGTGAATTTTTACACCACTTAGTCCCATCTTTACCATAGTAAAATAAACTTGTTAGCTGGCTTTCCCATTGTTCACCTTCTTCATCTGGGTTCTGGATAATGTTTTGCAGCTCGGATAGTGGTATATTGTCGTCGCTATCACTCATAACACTTGCGTCTTGCTCAGTATCGCTTTCACAACTGCGCTCACTCACATAGTCATCGTTATCGCTACCCTCTGTTATAAATTCACCTCCTCCTCACTTTCCGATATTGCCTCCAGTAAACCACGTATGCGTTCAGCCTCCCGCTCTTCCCGGTTCATTTTGTACAAAAATACCTAACAATACCGAATATTTAATGAAAATATGTAAATCGAAAAATGGAACGAAACTTCTACGTCACGAATGTGGAAGGGTCATACGTACCCTGAAGACGTTAGCACACTTATATATCCTTGCGCGAGCGGCGCTCGACTTAGGTGCGTCGTGCAGCGGGGAGGGGCGTTCATTAACTGCAGCTACTGAGCAGTTCAAAAACGTGCGACCCGAGAATAAAAAAATATACGCGAAACAAAATGAACAGGGTCAAATAGACCCCGCCACATCCTCGCCGGGTTAAAGGGTCGGCAACACGCTCCGATGCCCCTGGTGTTGCAAGTGCCCATAGGCTACGGTAATCGCTTACCATCAGGCGGACCGTACGTCTCTTTGCCACCGTCATGGTATAAAAAAAAATGAAAAAAAATAAGACAACACTAACATAAATTATCATTGTTATGCCTTTAATCCCTATGAGGCAGGAAGTGCTGCATCACACCCTTTTGGCCAGCTATACCATTATTAGTTACACCAGTTATTCCTAAACTTTAACAGACCCCATTTTCAAAGTGATACCTCAGACCCCCATAGCCAACTTGTGCATGCTTGTGCATCTACATTTTGAGGTTTTTTTAAGTACAACAATACAAACAATAGTTCCTATTTAAATATTAGTTATTCTTATTATAAGTTGGTACACGAAACACACGTTATACAGTAGGAACGTTGAAAGTTTCAAATAAAAACTTGTGTTAATTATGTGTTTATTTTAATAGGGGTCGATTTTGAAACCTTGTCGACCTCCAAAATCAGTTTTTGTTACTATCGACCCCTGGCAAACTGATTTCGACCCCAAGTTGTGGATATCGATAATAATACCCGAACTATATTGCCATTATTCACACATTTCCATACTCTTGAGTGAAATTGAATGATAGAAAAACTCAATATTGTTTTCGTGAGACTCAGTGATCGAACCAAAGGCCAGCAGCAGTCGTGCGCATTCCCAAAGTGTTACAGAGGCAGTCTAAATCAATAAATAATAAATCCTTTATCCTGAATTTGTATTAAGTTTACTGTGTGTATGCTTGACCTTTAGGATATTCCTAATTTTCAAAGGCTGGCTCTCACATTGAAAAAAAAGGTTTTGTGTCCATAACAACAGTTTTCCAGTAGGATACTGTTATTAATATCATCTTTTATGTTGTCTTCCTCTTCTCGTTTTGCTGTCTAAAATAATTCTAACCATTAGTTTTATTATTACAGTGCATATATCGGATCGCAGTGTTGTCGCTCGTGCTTTTGCAGTAATACCAAGTGTGCTACAAATACGAAATAAAGACATGATATGGCCGAGACGCACCCTACCTACACGAACTAGATTTGGACCTGTGCAAGGTAATTCAAAATAATATTAAATTACAGCTTGGCAAAAAAGTGAAGAAAAAATGGGGGCGCTGTACTTCATAATCCATTAATATGGCAATCTATCAACAACTCATGTAGCCCCTCAACTAAAATAAATATGTTTGTTCACACACAAAAGAGAAAAAGTCCAACCATAGATAATACCTAATTTTAACAATGTTGCCAGTGGGTTAAAATATATTAGTTCCGTTTCATAACTTTTTTGCCAAACTGTAAACGCCATTCCGGTTACCATTTTTTGACAAACAATATAATTTTCTATTATGTGTGCGGTCTGGTGTTCAATGTGCTAGTCTATACTTTAATACTAATATTATTAAACTGAAGAGTTTGTCTGTTTGGTTGAACGCGTTAATCTTAGGAAGAATCCGAACAATAGTTATTACTGAAAAATTACTTTAGTGTTGGATAGCTTGTTTATGCAGAAAGGCTAAATAAAACACGCTACGCCAATAGGAGCTGAGCAGTGACCAAAGGAAGAACAACGGCAGTGAAGCCCCGCGCAACAGTCAGTGAATGGAGTATATAAACATTATGTTTATAAACTTATTCAAAACCTACATAATATTCTAATAAATACTCTGCCAATTAAATATTTAAATAAATAAGCATGGTGTCGGAATGGTAAAGTGACTAGCATGCAAAACATGCGGTCCGAGTTCGATTCCGACCAGCACAGTAGCAATGTTATTTACACTTTGTGGAATTTATATCTTGTAGTCATGTGACTTACCATCTGCTAATTATTAAGGAAAACGTATGTAGCTCTCTAGATATAGGAGAAAAGACCAAGCCCAGCAGTGGTACAATAATAGATCGCTGATGATGAAATATATTTATCTAAATTTTATTACAGGTATAAAAAGTAAAATTTCAGATATTGAAAAGCGTGAGATGGTGTTGTCGGCAACTAAAAATTACGTGCCAGTATTTATGTTGAGAGATAAGGACAATCAAATCATACACATTGACACTTCTGACAAAGGTGAAAATCATTTAGTTTTAAATCATTATTTTAAGGGGTTTTAGAAGTATTAGTGGTTGGACCACATCTGGCCTCACCAAGCCGCACTTTTCTATGCGTCTTACTACTTTATGTCACTAGAGCGAGTTGAACGAGATTCCTTTGCTTCTTCACTTCACATTCCTTTCTTCCTTTTCTATCACGAGAGAGAGAGAGAGATATTGAGAGCAGCAGAGCGCCTATCAAGTGGATTCGTGGATGGTTTAGATTCACAAATAAACCCAGCAGATGGCGCTGCAATCGATTGGTATAACATGCAGGACAACGTCTGTCGGGTCCGCTAGTATAGATATAAAAATGAGATATATGTAGAAGTACTTCCTAACACTCTTATTAAACGTAATGTACTTTGAACTTATTTTCAGATAAATCAAACTGGATTGGTTTGCTGCCTCTAGGAGATGAACTAACAGCAAACTTATGGATTTATGAAGAAAATAATGAGTTGTATGTAATAACAACTGAGCCGGTACCATCTAGAAAACAATTAATGTTGGGTTACAGCAGTAACTATGCTCGAGACTTTGGTTTGGTGTTTCCTTGTAGAGATATTGTGAAAGGTGATTTTTTATTGAGTTTCATAGCTATTAATATTGTTTTATGTTTTTTTCAATAACTGTGCATTCACCTGCTGCATTTTCTTATCTTACATCTTACTTATATTATAATTAAAGCTGATCCGGTGAACTTGGTGCCGCCATATTTTATTATTTGTGATAATGTTCCATTTTCAAATGTTTATATGGAGATTTCAAAACCCAAAATTTTTAATTTTACAGTCCATTTTTTGTATAATTTATTACATACATGCCTTGTCTCGACAGTAGCAAATACTATAAAAAAAGAATTAGCCAAATCGGTCGAGCCGTTCTCACGTGAATCCATCACATACTTTTCGGCGATCCATTTTTATTTATATAGATGTGAAAGTTAGGATGGATAGAAAGACAGATGTTTGTTACTCAATCACGCAACCACGACTGAAAGGATCACGTACGGAGTGTACGGACGCACGACGTGCTTCGTTGAACTATTGTCTCTTGTTGAATTTCCTAACGTGTGTATACTATTTTCCTACGATACCCGTAAACCATACTGTTTATACGCGTGCGCCTATGTAGACCTTATCTATACTAATATTATAAAGCTGAAGAGTTTTTTTGTTGATTGAACATGAACTACTCCAGCATTCAAATGCTGGAGTTCTGGTTAGTCCATTTATCGAGGAAGGCTATAGGCTATAATGACATTACGCTATAACCAATAGGAGCTGAACAGTGGCCAATAAAAGATCCATGGGAGGGAAGCAAAAGCTAGTAGTTTATAGAAGTCTAAAATTTATAAGCGTCGTTCAATTTTTGGATTCATACAACTTATATTTATTAATGATATTCCAACCTTTTTTTACACGACTGCTCGATAAATTGTTTCTCCTACAATTTTACGGTTGCAAATAGATATTTTCTCAATATATATATGTTTCTTGTAGAGTTATCTTTCAAACAAAAGTTATGGTGGTGTTACACATGTGAGCGTGCATTGCCATCAGCGTTACATCTGAAGCAACATTTAGATGCCGATCATGAGGTATGTCTTTATTGCCTAACTATATAATAACAACTCTATAAAGCAGGAGTTCCCAACCAGGGGGCCGTAGAAAAATGTCAGGGGGGGGGGGGGGTAATAGGTACGTTTAAATTTCCGAAAACGTTAGTTAGTGAAATTCAAATAAAAAAATTAGTTGATAATAAAAACAATGTTTCTTAATTTTGTTGAAATTTAAGGGGGGCATGAAAATATTTTTTTGGGCTCGGGGAGGCTCTAACAAGCAATTGTTACTTTACCGCGGGTCACGCTACGATATGTTATTGCTGTCATCAATAAACAGGCAGAGGCGCTCGTAGCATTGTGGTTCTGAGATATTCGTTATGATCATCGAGGTTAAGCAATGTTCGGAAGGTCAGTCCATGATGGGTGACCGTTTGTAGCAATTTCATTCTCGAGCGTCCCCGTGCTTCGGAAGGCACATAAAGCCGTTGGTTCCAGTTATCTTTTAATGTGGTAGTCGTTAAGTCAAGTTGGAAGCCTTCTAGGCGACTTGATAAATTGCAACACTAGGGTGTGCCTCAAACCCATACGATAAGAAAAACCAGGCTACCGTTTTTGGAATGAGACTTTCAGAGATAAGTGTTTTTAAAAAAACTGTATGGCTTACGTGTTTCAGGACGATGTTCCATTGCGTAAACGAACTTACCGCTGTCGGTATTGTTCGAAAACATTTGCACGAGTATTTACGTGAGTATTTTAATAATATACATCTAACAATCTCAGAGCAATTAGACGAGTGTAGACAATCGCTCGCTTTCGCCTCTGCCACAGTACATGAACAACGTCATCGTGACGTTTTCTTTGTGTGACAATTTTATCTTGGTGTACTGTTTTTTTTATCCATGTAGTAACGGATTAAGAATACATAGTGTCACTACCCCATCTCGACCTGTGGGTGTCGTAAAAGGCGACTAAGGAAGTAATATTATGCAGACAAGAGCACTGCAATAAAAGGAAAATTCGAAACAAACCCTATACCAACCCGTCTGGCCAGCGTGGTATAGTAGGCTAAATTCCCTCCACAATCTTTGGAGAAGACCCGTGCCCAGCAGTGGGACGTTAATGGGATGAGGTGGTGTGTACTGTATTTTATATGTACATGGATTTTTTTCTCATGAGTGTGCGGTAGTGCTTAGATGTGTTTATACGTATATACCTCACCTCTCCTAAAATAGCAGAATAAGGCAGCGTTTCCACCAGAGATGTGCGAGGATGTGATTATTATTATGAACCAATAGAATCCCTTCATTTACCTTAATGTTAGCGTCACGAGTCGAGTGGCAGAGCGTAGATAATTGTATTAGCATGCATGCCTAATGGTTTTGTTAAAAAATATATGTCATACTTAATTGAATTATTATAATTGATTTAAAAAATAAAACACTGCGTCCGAGAGTGTGTCCTGGGTACATATACAAACTTTATAGGCCCGCCCGGTATGAGTCTATGGGCCCGCCATTTTTTGTCTTCGCTCTCTTGTTTTTGAGCTCGCCATGGAGGCACGCTTGCCGCAACGCTGTGTATAATATATTTGGTTTCATTGGAATATTTCCCCTGTAGTCTGCATAAAGTGGTCCTATAAATGATAAATGAAGCGATTCTATTGGTTCATATAAAACATCGCACCCTCGCACATCTCTGGTGGAAACGCAGCCTTATTGTATTGTACAGCTAGCGCAAAGGGAACTTCTATCTAATTGCCCTGAGATAACAATATATATTTTACTAAAGTCTAAGTAAAGTTGGTGAATTCTGGTGATAATGTGTGGGGTTTTTAACCATGATGGAGAGTATATACGTTGCTACGGGCACATCAAGTCCTGGTAAATACCTGTATTTCTTTATATTAATACAATTTAAAAAAAAAACTTTATTTTTATTATTATAGCACGGGGTCTTGACTGGTAATTTTATGAGATAACAATTATGAATTACAGTATTGACAAGAAATAATATTTATAGGTAGTTTGAGTAATAAATTGAAATATGCTTAACTCATCAATGAACGTTTTTTGTACACAGATTACGGCGGCACGTGGCAAGTCACTGCGAAAAGAAGCTTGGAAAAAGGTATATTCAATTAACTTTTAATAAGCTTTTATAAAATATATCTATACTAATATTATATTATAAAGCTGAAGAGTTTATTTGTTTGTTTGGTTAAACGGGCTAATCTCAGAAACTACTGAACCGAATTCCACCTAAATCAGAAATGGCCTAGGAGAAGTTTCATCGATTAATTGAAGGAAAAAGTAGGATTAGTGACGTATCCTAGAAGTGAATAACATACCGAGAAATAAAGAAGTAGGCGATTGCTTTTGCCAACAAGAGTGAAGCTCTTAAATAAGAGAAAAAAGGATTATGTTATGCGGCCAGACCGACATTTGACTGTCACCGTAGGGAAGCGGTTAAATTGGTCGCTTTGCCATTATACTATGCGCAAAGACTCTTGTGGCAGGCGGAACAATAAAACGTGCAAAAGAGTAATTAAGTAAATATAAGTATAGCAATTCTCAGTAACGATCAAGACTTTAATGAGCGCATGTTTGTGCATCGATGAAGGACATGCATTCCGTATTATCGATAGTTCAGCAATTTGCGCGTGCACATCCCTGTTACAAAAGTGATTTATGGCACCGACTGCCACGAGTCTTTGCATTTAGTATAACATTGCCGTTCCGAGTGTTGTGGCTTCAATTCCCACACAGAAATATTTGTGCGATTCATAGATACTTGCTTCGAGTCTGGGTGTACTTTGTGTTCGTTAATTGTATGTTTGTATAGTCACTTAACGTAGCGCAGGAGTTGTTTAAAAAAAAGTAATTGTAGTTCTTATTTATATTTCAGTAACGTCGTCAATACAACTGAATCATTGCCAGAGCCTGCGCTAGACTCAACATTAAACACCGACGACAATAGAGTACCATCAGATGAAAGTTTCCAGAATTATTCCAACGGTTTGGACTTTTCCACAAATCTATTCGACACAGACAGAATGCCCAGTCTCGATATATCGGGAAACTCTAGATCTGAAGTATTTAATCCCTACTCATTGGATGCAGAACCTTTGACAAATGATCTGGGATATGTGAATGGATGCTCAAATAAAGCTGAGGTTTCACCAAGGAGTGATAATAAGGTTTGTATATTGACTGTTATAGCTTTTGAAATTAATTTTAAATCACTAGTCACTAGATATTATAAAACAAAGTAGCTGTCGCTGTCTGTCCGTCCTTATGTATGCTTAAATCTTTAAAACTACGCAATGGATTTTGAAGCGGCTTTTTTAATAGATAGAGTGATTCAAGAGGAAGATTTATAGGTATGAAATACCTACCACGCGGGCGAAGCAGCGGGCGGAAGCTAGTAAATAATAAATTATTTTTTATTAAGGCCTGATCTGTCTATCATTCAAAATATACTCTTCATCCTAACCTTTGGTGGCCTGAAATACATAATGTCTTCCTTACCTTTGCCATTAGTTATTCTCTAAAAATAGCACACCTTACTCAGGCTTACCAGATATTTAGTATATTTATTTTCATTTATTACAGAAAAAACAACACGAGAAGAATATTAAACCTCCAATGGAGTCATGCACGTATTGCAATCAAGATGTTGTCAAGGGTAAAAAACGACAACATGTGAGGTAAAAACATAAATAATAAATACTGCCTTGCTAAGAAGAAAAGCCGCAAATGAATTACATAAGTTATGGGAAAGACGCATGTAAAGTTACTACATTTAGATACAATTTCCCGTGCGCTTGATATGCAATTATGCCGTTCTTCTTTGGTAGGGAAGTTCAGAATAGTCCTAAGCACATTAAAGCCTGGCTTAAGCTGGCAAATTCACCTCACCATTCTCGTAAAATATTTATTTATAGAGTCTAATTCAGCTAATTGTGATGTATCTATGTGCCGCCTGTCGTAGTTTGCTTACCTTGTCAGACATTTTCTCCACGTTTCCAGGTTACGTAAGCGCTTGAATAAGCCGGAAAACGAATCTATGCCCTATAATTGATGACATTTTTTTTTTTTTTTTTAATGCCTGAAGTGGCAGACGATCTAGCGGCCCACCTGATGTTAAGTGGTTACCGCCGCTCATGGACGTTGGCAATGTTAGGGGCACAGCCAAGCCGCTGCCTACCCAGAGAGGATAGCTCTCTTTAAACCTCGTTTGAAGAAAGACATGTCATAACGCTCAGGAAACACCGCTGCAGGTAGTTCACCCCAGAGCCGGCACGTATGTGGGAGGAATGACCGCTGAATCCTTACCGGGTTGGACGATATTGGCTCCAGGTAGTGTGGGTGAAGTCTACAGTGGTGCGATGGTAAAAAGGCGACGATGGCACCAAATCATGACATTCCATCATTACTACCAGTGGCATAACAATAGGGTGACTAAGAAGGCATAATGCCACGGAATCCCGTCCTGAGGGGGCCCCGGCCAAAAGTTAATTGTTATTTTCTATTCTATGGTTAAGGTTCTTCGACCTTCTGTGATCACGGCCTCAGAGGTCCCCTCGGAACATTTTGCCTTCTTTGCCACTATTATTGTTATGTCACTGCTACAATACAGTTACTAGTTAGCTAGATACTAGCTACTGATTACTAGTTTGACACAAATATAAAATTAAAACATGTTGCTTATATTTTTTCTTTTTCATCCAGTGAATGTCCGGCTCGTCGATTTGAATGTGAATGCAAGAAAGTTTTCACAAATAAAGAACTTTTAGAATCACATATTTACAGAGAACATTCCAACGAGACAGAGGAAGAACAGAAACAAAATGTAATGTATACGTTTTTTATGTTCAAAATAATCAAGATAAGTGGATTTATTTACCATGCGACACTCAACACAACTTATTTGGCTAGATATCAATATTATGTTTTGGAACAGTATATCTACAAAAACATGATCTCCCTTATTACGAAATATGGATTAAGTATTAAACCAGGTTTAAATTGACATAAGCCATTGTTTTAATGTCAAAGTTGTCAATTTAAACCTGGTTTAATGCTTAGTCCGTATTTTGTAATAAGGCGTAAGAGCTTAACATACCAGACTTAAGCTACGTCTAAAAGGTTAAATAAATTGAAATACCAGTGATGACTACACTTGTATCAACCCTTATTTCTTGTCAATAATAACATTCAATAGTTAAGTATATACATTTAAATAGGTATTTTTTTAATGAAACCTTTTAATTCTTTCTCTAAAATTGAAAAAAATATCTAGAAAATGTTATACTGATAGGCATAGATAGATGCATTTGATTTAATTATCATTTCTATTTGTTTATAAATCAGGTCGAGAACACCACTGACGATACCACAACAGAATCTCAAGACACAGCTCAATATTTGTGCGAACAGTGCCAACATGCGTTTAAGGTAAGTCACCAATATTACATTATTATAATCGATTCCACTGCAGTCTTACTGTACTAGATCAATCTTGCTTATATGTGTAAGAAGAATGTGCCGTCGACTATTAGCGTTACTACATACTATCTTGCAATAAAATAATAATAATAATATTCTATCATATTTACACAGCGCCATCTAGTCCCAAATTAAGCAGTTATATTTGCTTGTGTTATGGGTACTAAACAACTGATATACTACTTAAATACATTTTTATTTTTGTAAATACATACATATTATAGATAAATTACACCCAGACACAGAACAAAGAATTATGTTCATCACACAAAGATTTGTCCTGGGTGGGGATCGAACCCACTACCTCCGCCTTAGCAGTCAGGGTCACTAACCACTAGACCAATAGGTCAGTCCAAATAGAGACATCTAATAAATTGGTTACCATTTACCACCAATTTTAAAAAGAGTTTTGAACATATTTTTTTAAATATAGCTCCGATTCAAAGTATCAGCCCAATGACTGGCCTGTTGGTCTAGTGGTTAGTGACCCTGACTACTAAGCCGGAGGTCGTGGGTTCGATCCCCACCCAGGACAAATCTTTGTGTGATGAGCATAAAGGTTTGTTCTGTGTCTGGGTGTAATTTATCTATAATATGTATATATTTACAAAAAAAAAAATGTATTTAATTAGTATTCAGTGGTTTAGTACCCATAACACAAGCAAATATAATTGCTTACTTTGGGACTAGATGGCGCTGTGTGAATGTGGTAGAATATTATAATTAAAATAAAAAATGACGTCCACTGTTCCTCACCCTCCTCACCTAATTTCCGCCACAGCGAGCGAATTTGTGCCGCCCGCATCCAACGGCCACAACCACTAGCTCCGATTATATAATAAAAATTGAAAACCACGAAATATAACACTAAATTGCGACGTTGCAGTTCTTATTTATAAAGACTCTTACTGTAGCGTCGCGGTATGTTGGTAAACCACCTGTGGCGCGTGCACGGGGCGGCGGCGGCGCGCGTGCCCCTCGCCCGCCGCGTGCGCCACTACCCGTGCGGCGTCTGTCCCAAGATATACCGCACCGCGGCCAAGCGGGACCGACACGTCACTGTGCACCACCCAGGTATGTCACTGCATTATGAGTCTCGAATAGTTTATTATAGCAGACCATACTATTAACATTTCTGTACCTATTGTTTGTATACTTCTTGACGAAAACAAATTCTAATTCAAATTCTCATACTTATCCAAATTATATTGAATTTGATTTAGTATGGTGTTTTGTTTCTGTACGTTTCTGTGATATTTTAAACTGTAACCAATTGAAATTTTAACTACTATGGCGATTAAAAAGAGTTTTTTGCCAAGTTCTTCTCAGAGCTCAACTTTGTCAGTGAATTGGCCGTAGGCAAATTTGCTGACACCTTTTTTTTTGGCTTTGTATGACGTTTGTAAGTATCATGTATGTGATCAAAATGAAATAAAAAGATTTGACTTTGACTTATATTTTGTTAGAACGTGCTTATTTCAAGAAGTCCGATCTAGTCATTAAATGTTTCTAATAAGTATACACTTCCAATAGGGATTCCATCTGTGAAATTGTCTGTCATTCAGTCTGCAATATAGCATTCAACAATGGGCACCCATTGTTGAATGCTATATTGCAGACTGAACATTATGGCCACCATAAAATGGACGCGAAACATTGCCCTAACAAACACTCCAACAGAACACCCATTTTGTATTATTTGCACAAAAAACAAATAATACAAAATGGGTGTTCTGTTGGAGTGTTTGTTAGGGCAATGTTTCGCGTCCATTTTATGGTCGCCATAATGTTCTACCGAGTTCTCCTGCACACTTTCACGGGCAGATCTTGCGTACTGAACTAATGAATTCAAATTTATCCACCACACTGCGCATAGTACTGTTGGTAGAACGAGTAATTGTAACACATAGTATTACTCACAGGTGTAGAGAGGAGCTGCCCTAAGCCGATGGAGGGCGGCACGCGGCTGTGCGCGCCGGCGGCGTGCGCGGCGTGCCCGCGACAGTACGCAACGCGCGCCAAGCTGCTGCAACACCAGCGATATCATCATCCACACTTAGTAATACTTACCAGTCTACATATTTACCATATATTTCTTTGTTGATTAACAAGTGATAGGATAGACCTCTCGGTATAGAAAACTGACAATGGTGTTAGTTATTTTAAACACAGTAAATAAGATTTTTTCTAAAGTGTTGTTTTTTATATATTTTTTTTTGTTTACAAAATAATGAGGCAATACTTTTGAAAAGAATTTAAAAGCCTACATTTTCTATACTTACAAATAAATAAAATTGAAATGTCTGTTTGTAATATCAAAATAAAAACTTTTTATAAAATTAGTTGTCCATGCATACAACGTTACAGGAATAGCAAGTAATATTATATAATTATAAAGTACATACAGAGTGTTTCAGTAGCACTTTCTCCAGTTTTCGTTACCAAGAGATCTAGCTAGTCTTTCACCTTTATATTTACGATACTTTAATCTATTTAATTACAATAAAACTGTCTGCATTGATTTTATCAATTAAACGAAATACCTACAAAGTATCCTTCAATTCCAGGTCCCACCACCGAAGAAAAAAAAATCACCAGTGAAATCTAATAAAACGGTATGATCAGCTAAATTCTGCTAAATTCTTCGCTTATAAGTTAGCAAAACATCACGACTTTTTCCCGCAGGGGTAGGCAGAGGTGTATCACACCAACATTTCCCTGCTATGTTTGGTCCCATGAAATAGTGGGTGAGCTTATTGTTATAAATCGGGAACATTTGTTTTTCCAAACTCCGGGAATATTCAATACTTACTGGAATTTCATAATAGAAAAACCCAATACCATTTTCACCCGACCTGTGAATCGAACCTGGGGCCTCTTGCACAGCAGTTGTATTACACTTCCCGCTGCGCTATTGTAGTTATATATAAAAAATGAGCTAAACAAACATAAACAAAAAATGTGTATAATAATTAGAAGATAAAATTAACCGAATAACTAAGTATTATTTGAGAATAAAAAGTGGCATTTATATTTAATAACTTCACTTATTAGATTTGTCATATACATGTAACTGGATAATTATTATTATTATAAATAAATTATTTAATATCTTTATTAATTGCTAGTTAAATAAACCTAAGGCGCTAATTATATCTTTTAAAATTAAATGTGTAAAAGAAAACCTAAATGATATTGTATTCTATTTGGTTAAGTATGAAGGACTTATCTTTTATTATTGTAACAACTTATAAAGTAGGTACCCTTGCACATAAATGATTGATTTAATTTTATTAAAACAATATTAATTAATATTATAGTAACCTTATGTGTTGTTTTATGAATGTATTCAAATTAAATCTAACTAGATAAACCTGTTCTCTTTCAGAATGACAGAATCAACAATTCCGAGGAGTTATTAAAAAGCAAAACTAGTTTACAACATTTGCTTAATTTCTATTGATGTGGTAGGTAGTATAAAATAAATGTTTGAATAAAGAATCGTGAATCTCATCTCTATATTTTATTTAATCAAGATTCCTAAAATGACCCTGCATGCTCCAGAAGAAGAAGTATTCTGCTTTTGTACAACATATGGATCAAAAGATAGCTATATAGACAAGTAAGAAAATCTAAGAATACATATAAAAGTATTTTTAAATAGAAAATATATAATACTAGAAGTAGATACTTTTATTTATGTATTTTATTGTTTAATGTCCACATTGAGTTATTAATTATTATTATTGATTTGAAAAATAAACCACCTAGGTATAACTTTTACAGTATTAACATTATAAAGTATCATTTTTTCTACATAATACAAATTAATAAAATTGTACACGCCATAAAATATGTCTACTTAATTTATTAATCATACAGAACTCAACTGTTATTAGTAGGTACTCAAAACGTTTATCATAATCTTCAATAACTTAAGTTTCCATTGTCACCCAATGTTTTCATTGTTTGTTATCATTCAACCAGATAGGGTGACGTTAAGCCGCGCTAGGGTAAAATTATCCCCTTTTCACAAAGGCCTTGTCACATAAGAGTGAAAGGGACAGTGCACAACTGTTATTGTACCAAACGAGGTTGTATTCTACCTTTAGAACTTGTTTGATTTGTTTTAATTAAAAGCAGTGCGTAGCTAAATGTTCTGTGATTTCTAGATTTAGCTTAGAACAAAAGTGGTTCCAATCATAAACCGGCTTGCGGTAAACGGCAGTATTGATTTTCTTAGAACAATGACTGAAGTTAACCACGAACTGTTTGACTTTCATGTTAAGAATTGTATTAAATAAAGTATGCCTGTTAAAGGGATGCACTGTGTCGCCTGTCTTAGAATGGATGACGTTGAAGAAGGGATACCCAGGGATTTTATTGAATACGACTTCGCTGAAGATGCGTTGGATTTTGAGGTTAGTTAAACAAATAACAGCTGTAGCTTGTAGTCGCTTACATGTTTGGCGTTAGCAAAAAAAGTAGTTTTGAAATAAGAATGTTATATGTACCTAGTATGAAGTATCCATGCCTACTTATACACTACAATTAATAGATACCTACATGTATAATAAAGATCTATCAAGTACCTACCTACAATGTAAATGTATGTATGCAGTAAAAGTATTGTCATATATTATTTCATGTATGCATGCAGTAAAAAAAAAGATTAGCTAATTATTTACCTACTTATCTTACTTTAATAAGAACGACGTAAATTATGTCTTCAATAGAACAATTAAAACACAAGATAGGTAGGTTTTATTAACTTTCTTCTTTCATTAGCATTGAGAATTTTTCATTGAGACATTTATAAAGCTAATTCGCGAGTTGAAAGATCAATGACCCATCTTCGTGCCTTTATCTATTCAGTACCTACTGTGGTTGGTGACCCTTCGTATTAATCAACTAACATTGTCCCCAGTTATCCACATCGACTGTACCGAGAGGTACTTATGTATATCCCACCCAGTACCTATTGATTTAAGGGCATATATTTCACTACCTGAATCGTAGTGAAATATATGTCCAGTCCCTGGACTATGTTGGTCCAATAGTAGGTTGTATATTACACTATACACTGTTCAGGACGTCCCTTCAAATGGACCTCTTGAACACCTTAGTGTGTAATTTTCTTTTTAATCTTGATAGTCGTAGTTGTAGATAGTTATAGGGTAATAAAAAATTGTAAAATAGAGAAATTTCTACAATAGGGTTTTTTCGCACGGGTTTTTTTTAGTAGGTAAGTACATTCTAAAATATATACCTTTAAGTACATACATATTATGTACTCTCATTCAATTATGTGCAAGCTTAAAAAATAGTCTTATTAAAATCTATGACTGTCCAAGTCTAAGAAACTTATTTTGTGAAAAATAAATAAATAAGTAGGTATATAAAGCACAATCACCAACACAGAGATATTTGTAGGTAGAATTAAGTAGGGTGGATACCCCCAAATGATGCCTTTTGATATGTAAATTTTTCAACTTTAAAAAATCATGACACCGACGAAAGTAAGTAGTAGGTATATTAAATTGTTAACTTAATAACGGGTTATTTAATAAAGATTGCTATGTTTAGCACTTATCAACAATTATGTATTGAAGGTAAAATTTTAAAAAGGCTAAACGCAAAAATGCCCTCTGCTCCTAATTGCAAACACCCTATACCTACTTACCTAATGCCATCCTTTTGTGTAAGCTAATTTTGGAATATACCTATATAGGTTTAACTTGGTACCTACCTAGGTATTAACAAATTTTTAAGCATTCACTTTAAAATATGAGACCTATAGAAATCTTATTAAATAATAAAAAAGACCTAAATAATTATAGCTGGGGTTGGTATTTGGGGTATCCATTCCAGCCATCCATCCAGGGTATATTAAATTTTAAAAATAGCTAATACCTCGGACCAAGCAAATAAGTATTTTGCCTTTTTAAATATTCAGACGCGAGTGGAATTTTGTCTATAATATTCCATGTCTATATTACCTATATAAAACAGTTTTCCCCAAAAACCAATACGTAGATAGAAGTGCCCTATCCAGTGTCCATAGAATTCGCACTATAAGCGCATTGTAGATTGTAGATACCGACCTAACTACATAACATAGTTTACAGTTTTACACAGAACTTGCTTATTTACACTTAATTGTCAAGGTTGTGCTTCTCGGATTGTGTCTGTGTGAGTGTATCTACATCAAACATGTAGCTACTACACTGCCTCTATCTACACATTTACACAACACGCGATGGCGAGCAGCGAACATTGCACGGCAGGTAGTAGGCTAAACGAGCTCGTCCGAATCGAATGCCACTGAGCGGATATTTTTGTGAGATGCGGTCGCGGTCGTCGACGTGCAAATATTAGTCTAACAGAATCATGTAGTGTAAATTGTTATCAAGTGACACTTGTCTCTGTGTATAAATAAACAGAATATGGTTTGTTTCCAAGATAGATGCAATTGTGGCGCTTTTTGCCGACGGCTGTTTTGTCGCGGTCGTACACAGGAAAATGAAGAAAACGAAGATGAAAACTTACCAGTTTCTTTGGTAATTTATTTGTCTTCATCAGTTTCTTTATTTATTTTTATAGACAAATGAAAGTTTTAGTTAATTTTATAAACTATCTCTCATAGAGTTAAGGAAGACTTTATGAAAATATTAATAAATATTTAAATTTATTTTAAAATCTATTTTATTTATACTTACTTATAGGTAGGTATTAGGAATTGGTTACGTGAAGGTACCTATGTTTATTAGAGTTATGTAGGTACTAAACAAGCTTAAAAAATAGTCTTATTAAAATCTATGACTCTGTCCAAGTCTAAGTACCTAACTTATTTTGTGAAAAATTAATAAATAAGTAGGTATATAAAGCACAATCACCAACACAGAGATATATGTAGGTAGGTACGTATTAAAGTACTACCTTCTAATTAGTTTTAGTTAAAAGTACCTAAACCTAAATAAGAATCCAAATCAAATGTGTTTATGTGTGTGACGACCCTGGCGCATTTACAATACTGAGTCATACCTACACACATAAGATATGATATCATGTCAATACCAATACCTTTTATGTAGGTACTAGTGTGGACGTAAGATTAAATTCTGTTGGTATTATTTATAAATATTCATACCATACTTGACAGGGTCACTCAGTAGGTAAGTTAACTTATCTCATTGAGACATGCGTATTAGCGGATTAGCTCATCATACATAGATACCTACTTGTTTTAGCCCCTTGAGGAAATATGGGTGCGGAAATTGGGATGACTAGGTACTAGGTAGGTAGTACTAGTAGCACTTAGATTACTTTTGAACTAGATACCACACGAGCGGAAGCTATCACACTAATAGGCGAAAGTTTATGAGTGTATATTTGATAAGTGTAGAAAATATTAATAGTTTATTTCAATATTAAATACCTATTTCCTTCACACTCAAACGGCTTGACAAATTTTGATAAAATTTAGGAAGGCGTGAGCTGACATCTTGAATTTACACATAGAATAATAGCTAATACAGTAGGCTTTTTTAAACTGCAAATAACACCGCATCACTACTTAGTATAAAACAAAGTCGCTTTCTCTGTCTCTATATCCCTATATATGCTTAAATCTTTAAAACTACGCAACGGATTTTGATGCGGTTTTTTTAATAGATAGACTGATTCAAGAGGAAGGTTTATAGGTATAAAATACATACCACGCGGGCGAAGCAGCGGGCGGAAGCTAATATAATATAACAAACTTGTATTAAACTATTTATAGTGGAACTTTTAGGTTTAGTAAACGTAACCATCGTAGAAATTTACCTGAAAATAATTTATTCCAAGCTGTTCTTATCTTATCTTATTAGCAGCTGTATTATGTAGTTACAAAACTCGGTCGCAGAATAAGTTCCGTGACTCGGTGAAATAGATCAAAAACTGTGATGACGTGATCAGCCAGCTTGTCTCTTACAATATGTGGGTTGTCTTGGATATCGGTATAGTGGAATAAATTCTGAGAAACCACAGCAACACATTTTATTTTCAGTGTGAAGGTTACCTACCTACATTGCAATTGTGATCTCACGTCTGCAACTCTCTGTATCTTTTTCTATAGGTAGGTAGGTACAATAAAATTGTTATATGTATAACATGTAGGTATTTGACATGATTGTCATAATTATGGTTAATCAGCTACCGATTTTTCGTAGTACCTACCTACCTATATCGATAAAAAAAATTATTTCAATATTATAATCTATGTATTTCTATGTACTATGTATTTCAATATTATAATCGATTGAGTGGTTATTATAGCTAGTTAGGTACTTTCGAATTTATAATATTAATATAACTAAAGATATTACCTACTATATCTTTAGATATACATACATAGATCCGTTCTATGCATCAGGTACACGAGGTAATATTTAAATAGGTAGATATATCTATCCCATTTTACTGGACACACAATAGTACACATTATGCAAACACATAGGTTCCTACCTAGTTCTCTTTACATCGATTCATCATCACTCACATCACATCACTTCAGCCTATTGCAGTCCACTGCTGGACGTAGGCCTCTCCTAACACGCGCCATAGCACTCTGTCCTCCAACTTCCGCATCCAGTCAGACCCAGCGACCTTTTTTAGGTCGTCGGACCATCTAGCTGGAGGGCGTCCTACTCTACGCTTGCCGAGTCGCGGTCTCCACTCTAGGACACGTTTGCTCCACCGTCCATCGGTCCTTCTGCAGATATGACCAGCCCACTGCCACTTCAACTTGCTTATTCTACGAGCTATGTCGGTAACTTTGGTCCTTTGTCGGATTACCTCGTTACGAAGTTTGTCCTTCAAAGAGACGCCGAGCATAGCTTGTTCCAGAGCTCGTTGAGCGACTTTAAGTTTGTGGGCTAGTCCTACAGTGAGTGTCCACGTCTCGGCACCGTAAGTCATGACAGGTAGGACGCATTGGTCGAAGACTTTGGTCTTCAGGCATTGCGGTAAAGGCGAAGAGAAAACCCGTCGTAGTTTGCCAAACGCTGCCCAACCCAGTTGGATCCTGCGGTCGATTTCCTTCTCGAAGTTGTTTCTACCGAGCTGGATAACTTGTCCAAGGTAGACATACTCTTGAACAACTTCGAGAACCGATCCGTCGACATAAATCGTCCCCGGCATGACATGTTCGTTGAACATAATCTTGGTTTTATCCAAGTTCATGCCGAGACCAACACGTCGAGAGGCTCCATCTAGGCTGCGCAGCATTTCGCTTAACTGTTCCAGTGACTGCCACGATGACGATATCGTCGGCAAAACGAAAGTGTGAGATGTACTCGCCATTGATGTTAATGCCCCGTCCAGTCCAGTCCAGCGTCTTGAAGACGTCTTCGAGCGCGTTGGTGAAGAGCTTGGGGGATATAACATCCCCGTGCCTCACCCCTCGACGCAACTCGATAGGGTTGGTCTTTTAGTCCTGGAGCTGGACGGTCATGGCGGCGGTTTCATAAAGACATCTCAACACCTCGATATAGCGCCAATCGATACGACATCGCTGCAGAGCATCCAGAACCGCCCAGGTTTCGATGGAGTCGAAGGCTTTCTCGCAGTCCACAAACGCCATACACAGCGGCTGATTGTACTCCTCGGTCTTCTGCACATTCTGCCGAACAGTATGGATGTGATCTACGGTGCTGTAGCCTTTTCGAAACCCGACTTGTACTGGTGGCTGGAAATCGTCGAGTTTTCTGGCGAGGCGCTTGGTGAGCACTCTCGAGAACAACTTGTAGATGTGGCTCAGGAGTGAGATGGGTCTATAGTTCTTCAGCAAGGTTTTATCACCTTTTTTGAAGAACAGAACCACCGCACTCCCGCTCCACGCCCAAGGTGTTAAGCCCTGGTGAATGACGGAATTAAAGAGGCTCGCTAGCTCATTCAGGATAGGTGTCCCGCCTGCTTTTAAGAGCTCTGTTGTGATTCCGTCATCCCCTGGGGACTAGTGGTTCTTAAGTTGCTCGAGAGCAACTCTGACCTCGCCCTGGTTGACATCAGGGATGTCCTCCGTGTAATGGCGCGTGAGTGGGGCTCTGTGGTCATCATCGCTGGGTCTCATGGGTTTGGTCATCCGTGATGCGTAAAGGCGTTTATAGAAACTCTCTATTTCCTCTAGAATCTCGAACTTGGAGGTTACGGTTTTGCCATCCGCAGTATTAAGTTTCGTTAGATGAGTTCTACCAAGCTGGCGAGCGAAAACTTTGGGCCTCTGTTTTGTTCAATCACATCCGCGATGGCGCGTGTATTGAAACATCGGAGGTCACGTCGCACCAGCCTCCGGATCTTCCGGTTGAGGTTTCTCCCATCTGACGAAGACGACTGCGTGGATGACATTTCCCGTCGCTGCCTCATAAGTTCGAGAGTCTCGAGTGAGAGTTTAGACTGCCTTTTTACGCTTTTACCGGGAAACACCCTTCGAGACACCTCCTGTAGCGTTTTGACCACTGTGTCGGTTTTCTCGTCAACATTGCCAAGGGTTTCCAGCAGGTCGAAACGATTTTGAAGCTCCAGTTGGAACTTTTCAGACCCCATTGCCATTTGAGGCGCAGTAGGTCGGAGAGTAGACTTCATCATGCGACGCCTTTCGGCTTTGAAGTCTATATTTAGAGCGCCTCGGACAAGTCGGTGATCACTTCCGGTATTAAACCTATTGATCACTGAGACGTCTCTAAATACATGCCTCTTGTCAGTCATAATGAAGTCTATCTCGTTCCTCGTCACAGTATCGGGGCTTCGCCAGGTCCACTTTCTATGAGGCTTCTTCTTAAAGAAGGAATTCATTAAGAAGAGCCCCTGCGACTCCAGAAAGTTGACCAACATCTGCCTCCTGTGATTTCGGCGCCCCACACCATGGGATCCAATTTTCGTTTCGCCGCGTTCTTGTACTCCCACTTTGCCATTGAAATCCCCCATAACAACGTTGCAGTGAGCCTTGGTTGTACCATGTAATGCCTTAGCTATGTCTTCGTACATGGCTTCGGCAATGTCATCGCAGTATGTCGAGGTCGGCGCATATACCTGTACCACCTTCAGGAAGTACCTGTCGGTGATTTTCAATATGAGGTACTCTATCCTGGTCGACACACTGCTGACCTCCACAACGTTGTTAGCAAGGATTTTGTTAACGAAGAAATCGTGACCTGACCTGATCTACCGTGGCTGCGGACAGCGGGACTACCGGGAACAAGGGGCCTATTTTGAGGTGTACGGTGCATATTAGAGGTTTTTGGCCTTACTATACCACGCTGGCCAGACGGGTTGGTATAGGGTTTTGTTTCGAATTTTCCTTTTCTGGTAGTGGTCTTCTCTACCTTAGTCCCTTAGTCGACTGGTAACGACACCCACGGAATGAGACGGGGCAGCGACATATGTATTCTAACGCCGTCGCTACACGGCTATTCACATCGATTCGATATTGATTAAACAACTGGAACTAGTGAAACGACTAAATTTGGTACAGCACACGCGAGGTAAGTATTATAAACGGCTCCCCTATGATATTAAGTGCCATTGATAGAGTTCAGGCACGCAATCTTACACAGTGTGGCTACAGCAGGCTAGGCTGCACTACGTTTTTGCCCGCGTGCGGTTGTTTTGACATTACAAAACAGACACTTAAATTTTTGTATTGATAAATTCTATGCACCTTATTATTTTTCCAAGTAGATATTGTTGTTTATTTTTACATTGAATAATATTAATTAAATACCTACCAAACAAGAGAGACTACATATTTCAAAAATCTCTAGGTATGGAACATCGAATTAACATGATCATACCTACCATCACTATACATGATAGAAAACAATTTTTATTACTTTTACCCACGGATGCTTTTACCTTTCCTTTAATAAAAAAGTTAGAACAATAGGTTGTGTAGGTACCTTTCTATTGTTCATATTAGGTATATTAATCTTGAGATAAGTTACCTATTTATTAGATTATAAACAAATGCTGTTTAATAGGCAATAACTAATAGGTACCTACTGAATTACAAACACATAAACTTACGTTCGACTTAACTTACCTAAGTTAGGTCGAACGAAAATAACTTATTTTCACTTTTCTGGAGCGTGTACCTAGGTATCTCAAAAACGATTGGAAATTTGGAAAAGTGTAGGTACCTACAGGACTAAAGTTGTAAACACTAATAACTTTTCGTTAAGTACAATTTTTTTTCTTCTTGGGACGCACCGTTTCTGAGTTATGAGCCAGAAATAGCAGGTACCTTTACCCCCCTCCCCGCACTCCGGCTCAACTCCGAGACGTCATCAGGACTTTTAGTATGTTCATTTTCTAAGCATCCTTAACAAGTTTCGGAAAAAAACACTTAGCTCCTTTACCTACCTCTCACGCACTCTTACAACCCCTTTTAGACTATTCGTTGACTGGACTAGTTAACTAGGATTACCTGGTTTAAAATTTTTAGTCTGTCCGTCTGTATGTTTGTTTGAGGTAAACTTCGAAACGACTGGACACAGGAGTAACTGGCCACTTTGATTTTGGAAAAATAGTAGGGTCCCATGAAAAAATATTAGGGTTTGGTGATAGGTAAGTAATAGAATACAAAATTAATATTCGACGCGAACGACGTTAGTATTATTAGGTACATATTCTGTGAACAAAGTCGCGGGCACAGCTACTTAGTGACTAATAAATACAAATCCCGTTTAGCTACCATTGTTTAGTCATAGGCATACTTCGTTTGGATACCTTCCTGGACGTATAAAGTTAGAGGACAACAACAATTAAGGAAAGTCAAGTTGCATGACCTCATTATTTTAATATAATGAGCGCAACAGCGCCAAATTGGTGAGCAAATTCGTGCGCCGTTTTCTGATCAGGTGCTTCGTTTGGTGTGTAGGGACCAGCACCTTTTAGTAATGTTCTGCTTTAATAAATTAACACCATAACTTGTAACCTATTTATAACTTATTTATTTTTCACTAGCTTAGTATATCAATCTAAATCTATCTAGGTAATTTTAAGTTACTGTGAATTGTAGGTAAAGTGATCTTAGCTCGTTGACGAAAATGTGGTACATATTATTATGATATTTTGTTTCTTGGGCATAAATAACAATGGTAGAATTGGTATAAAATGGTGATGCTAGTGAATGATAGTCAAAGTCAAACGTACTTGTCCGCCGCTAACTCGTCTACCTGTCACCTTTGGAATAAAAACCTTTTAGCAAAATCCCCTACCTGCATGAAAAGGATAGCATAAAACGTAACAATTATTTGAACAGTCACTTTTGTATTGGACCAAGGCGACGGCGGTTTACAATAAAGACAAGACATAGTTGCGTGAATAACGATAAAGACAGTTGAAACCATCTGGGATCGAGACGTCAGACGCCGCTCTCTATACTAACTAATACTATGAGGAAATTGGCTGTAAAACACAACATCAATGTTGAATGCCTTGGCTATAAAATGTTTCAGACCCAGCTAGCTGAAGCGCGGGAAGTAAAGTTTACACAGACATTGAAAGAACCCCTGAGCATCGGCTCGCATATCGTTTGTACGGGCACACCCAGCGACGATTTACCATGGTGAGCAAACAAAATTACACTTATAACGTATTTCTCTTTATTTTAATGCAAGTCAGACGAATATGTGTCACGTTGCTTTAGCGATTTATATTTCAAAATAATTTGTATAAAGTTCTAATTGATATGGCACTACGAATGCAGTTGCATTACTTTTTACTGGAAGCACAAAATTATTGCGACAGAATTCTCAGCACGTTTTGAACGCTGCACCAATGATCTTGACGATTGAGGAAAATTAAAACTAATATTTAAGTAGGTCATGATTTCTTTTGTCCTTTGCTGCAAACTGACTTTCTGGCAATATTGTTCACTAATAATTTAATAGTAGATTGTATTTTTTACTCATATTTACCTAGGAATAAGAAGAAAAGGTACTATCTATTTATAAAAAAATATCCATGAACACACTTGCATCTGTAATGTGAAATAATATAAGTACGTCAATATCTTTAAAACAAATTCATTGTAAGTAATCAAAATGTTTCAAATGCGTCAGAGTTGCGGTGAACGAGCTCGTAAAATGCATAAGTGATTTTATATCCGCCAAACATATGCTTTATTGTTTACAGTTTTAATGTGTATTTCCATATAGGTTTGCTGTAAATATAGGATGCGGAGATCCCGATTCGGGCCGCGGCGATATTGCAGTGCACTTCAATATCCGTCTGCCACAATGTTATGTGGTCAGAAATACACGTCGACTTGGGAAGTGGGGCAGTGAAGAGACTACTGCATTTAGGTAATTAGGTACTATTTTTACAACAGAGCCATGGTATTATATAATTCAAGCTAGGAACAACTAGATAAATACTTATTAGTATCAGGTTTAAATTAATTATGAGGCACGTTTACGAGATATAGTTAATTCTACTTTTCCACTGGATGTATCTTTGAATCAAAATAATGATTACCTACTATCGCAATCACAAACATCGTCCATGAAAACACGTGACCTAAATACTCATAAATAAACAAAAACTCATGTTCATTGTTTTGTTAATAGAGGTCATTAACTTTACACCTATAACAATTGTGTCTATTACATCACCTTTACATTGACGAAGCGTGCCAGATCAAATTTAATCATAGCTACTAATTGTACACTCTGTAAGGAAACAAAAACCAAATAGTGAATTTATTTGATTTATTTTGTATCATAGACTTAGAGAGCATTAATGGTTTAATGCTTTATGATCATAGGTAATTTTCTAGGTAGGAATTTGACGGCAAATACAAAATGGATATTATCTACATCTACCTAGTATATTTAGTTATGTTCCTGACCGACATACAGCCGACAGTGCCGTTAGGCAAGCGTGAAAGATGCTTTCCCATTAACTGCCGCACTCAGAGACGTCAATTTATCAGTAACTTGTCATTAACGCAATTTTTTCATTGAATAATCATCTTTAGGCGTATAGACTTAAGTATTACACGTTTTTACTAAATAAACTTTAAAGTTAAGTAACGTCTCTGAGTACGGGGCGTAAGAAACCAAACCGCTAAAGGATATTTCGTCTCTGCCATCATGACATGAGCCA
Source organism: Laspeyria flexula (assembly GCA_905147015.1). NCBI lineage: Eukaryota > Metazoa > Arthropoda > Insecta > Lepidoptera > Erebidae > Laspeyria > Laspeyria flexula. The sequence goes on along the minus strand of LR989956.1, from coordinate 8,346,152 downwards.
TTCCTCAAGTTGGCACACAATCTTGCCGTTAATCTTGTAGTTAAATAATACGTTTTTTGTTTACTTACATACGTAACTAATATATTCTACCACATTCACACAGCGCCATCTAGTCCCAAAGTAAGCAATTATATATTATTTGCTTGTGTTATGGGAACTAAACAACTGATATACTACTTATAACTAATTTGTCCCTATAATCAAAGTCGGAGCTATAGCAAATGGCTATTTAGATACAGGCGTAGTTTTATAGGAAAATTCCTTACCTTTCCCAAAATAGCATGACTAAGCTGAAATTTAATTCGCAATGTCTTATTGCAGATTGTTTCCCTTCAAAGCAGATAGTCCATTTACTTTAGAGATAGTAGTTGATGAGAAGGAAACGTTATGGGCAGTGGACGGCGAACAATACTGCAGCTACGCTCACAGGAACCCGAGCCCACTCGTCGCGGAGTGGGTGCAAGTTACCGGCGTCAGAGATGCCACCTTGAATGTACAGAAGACTGAATCTTTTCCCTCCTTGGCCCTAGCACCTGTTGAAGTAAGATAACTTGTTCATATTTATTGACCTTATCTATATTATTATAAAGCTCTAGTTTCTTTGTTTGTTTTGTTTGAATGCTAGGATCTCAGGAACTACTGCCTTAATTCTGAGCTGTCGGAAAAATTTCGGCCGAAAATGTCAGTTTATTTAAAGTTAAAAAAAATAATGTTATAGAAATAGATGGTTCTAGAAAACTCTTATATTAATCAGTTTTTAATTTTTTATTCGAGTAACTATTTTCTAACATAAAATAACTTATGCCGTAAAAATACGTCGTACTAAGATTCAAAAAATTTTACGATCCAGGATCAATCAGACGAGTCAGAATTAGGGCCCTGGCCCTGGTACGATTGGAAAAAATATTTTAGTGTTAGATAGCCCATTTATCCAGGACGATTATTAGGCTATATAATATCACACAGCTAATAGACAGCAAATAGAAGCTGAGCAGTGACAAAACTTAAAACAGCATAATTAGGTACCTAAGTGATTTGTTTAATTTCAGGTACCCCTCCATGCAAATATAGATGCGCTAGTGACAGAAGATGAACCCGCTTGGCCACCGAATGTAATAGCTTCGTTATCAAACGGTATTCCTGAAGGACATCAGTTAGTTATTTATGGAAGGTAAATATCTATACTAATATTAGAAAGCTGAAGAGTTTGTTTGTTTGGTTAAACGTTAGTATCTCAGAAAATAGTTGTCCGATTTGAAAAATTATTTTAGTGTTGGATAGCCCATTTATCTATCGAGGAAGGTTATAGGCTGTATATCATGCTACGGCCAATTGGAGCTGAGCAGTGGCCAAATAAAGAACGACGAGAGCGAAGCTCCGCACGACTTCTAGTACGTGATAATGTAGGTAATTAGATGTTATTAGATACTGCTAGCCATTTTCTATTAGAATCTACTTCTAGCCTATTTCATACAAATCCTTTCAGCTTCTGTGATTGAGTAACATACATACATATAGATCACGCCTCTTTCCCAACACAGGGGTAGACAGAGACTATTTCCTTCCATCTGCAACGATTCTGATTCTCGATAGTTCTTTTGCTTCTTCAAAATTTATCAATCTCTTCATACATTCTCGCCAGTTTAGGGTACTCATGTAGTGTCCTTTCTTTAGAACGTCACCTATTTGGTCATGGTACCTTGAGTAATATTCATTTATCAAAACTTTCGCATTTATAATATTGGTAGAATTATAGCTGAGTGATTGAAATTCTTTGTATAAACTGACAGAACTGAACATGCAGTTGAATTTAACCAGAATTCAATGTCTTTGATTTTGGAGAACTGCCAACAGAGATGTTCTGTTTATGTTTGATCGCATCAATTAACGTTGCTATAACATTTTATTTTTTTGTTACCTCATACACTAACCTCTATCTTTATATAATCCTATTGCGAATAGGGTAGTTAACCTAATTATATTCGGGTCGTACGTATGTTTGCCCCGTCGTGGTATCATTATAATTTCAATCCATAAACGTAACAGCTGGGCACGGGTCTCCTCCAAAGAATGTGGAGGGAATTTAGCCTACTATACCAAGCTGGTCAAACTGGTTAGTATAGGGTTTGATTCGAAGTTTCCTTTCCTCGCAGTGTTCTTTTCTTCCTAAGGTTACTTCCTTAGACGCCTTTTACGACACCTACGGGTTGAGATGGGTAGTGACATTATGTAGTCTTAATCCGTCACTGCAGGTTACGTCGTGTTATAAAAAAAGTTAAATAGTTATTTAATATTTTCTGCCTCGGTGGCTCAGCGGGATGTGTATACGACTGTTGTACACGTGGTCTTGGATTCGATTCCCAGGATCGAGCAAGGCAAAAATGGTATTGGGTTTTTTAAACGACTTCAAAAAAGGAGGAGGTTATATGTTCGACTGTATGTATTTTTTTTTTTTTTTATGTATGTTCAACGATTACTCGGAGATGCCTGAACCGATTTAAAAAATTCTTTTTTTGTTTCAAAGGGTATACTTCCGAATTGGTCCCCTATTCATCACGTCAAGTTCTGATGATGGAATCTCAGGGAAATCGAAGGCAACCCTCAAATTTTATAGGCACATGTTACGTGTTTCATATATTTTTTAAAGTTATTCAAGTATTTACGTCTGATAGTCAACATCTCATGTTGATGAGCTGGTGATGGAAGGTATAACTCCTTAACTGTAAGGAGTTGGAGGATAATTCTTTCGACATTATAGGTTCTCATAAACCAATAGTTGTATTCTTGTAGATTATTTAGGTGAGCTGATACTGGAAGGTATAACTCCTTAACTATTAGGAGTTGGAGGATAATTCTTTCAATATTATAGGTACTTATAAACCTATAGTTGTATTCTTGTAGGTTATTCAGGTGAGCTGTCAGTGGAAGGTATAACTCCTTGACTTTTAAGAGTTGGAGGATAATTCTTTCGACATTATAGGTACTTATAAACCTATAGTTGTATTCTTGTAGGTTATTCAGGTGAGCTGTCACTGGAAGGTATAACTCCTTAACTTTTAGGAGTTGGAGGATAATTCTTTCAACATTATAGGTACTTATAAGCCTATAGTTGTATTCTTGTAGGTTGTTTAGGTGAGCTGTCACTGGAAGGGAAACTTCTTAATGTTTAGGAGTAAGAAGATGATTTCTTTAAATATCACATCCATGTATAAACCTTAAGTTGTGTTATTTCAAGTGTCTGAGGTGAGAGCTCTTGATGGAAGATAAAGTTGTATAATTCAAAGGAATTCTTAGATGATATTTTAAGTTTTCGATATAGTATCTAACCTGCATTGTATACCTATACTTGTTACCTGTCGCATTTTATAGGAAAAAAGAAAGACATAAAAAGCTGAGAGTTTTGAGATTCCTCTATTCTACAATCAGGTTGTGTTGTTAGAATATTTAAATAGACGTTCCCTTCTATCGAAGATTCTTTATTTCGATTTTCCGTCTTAGTTTGCCAGCCAGTATTATTAAATCGGCTAGATAAAAAGTACACTAAAAATGGAAAAATAAACTATTTTTAACAAAAAAATATTAAAACGACTTCAAATCAGTACTAAAAAGCGAAAAATAAACTGAATTAGATATTTAATTCAAAGCTAAAAAATACCTACCTACCTGTTTAAAGTATAATACCCTATTACTAATCTATTTGAAGTCGGTGCCAGCCTAATGAGGTTGATCCACTCAGTTTGAGCCGTCCACTAGGTACGATCACACGCAAGTGCGAGGTGGTGTGAAGTAGCGAGCGGTAACAGATGTACGTACTAAGTAGTACGTAGCTTAACAAACTCTTTAGGCTTGGCACCGACTTCAAACAGATTAGTAATAGGGTATTATACTTTAAACAGGTAGGTAGGTATTTTTTAGCTTTGAATTAAATATCTAATTCAGTTTATTTTTCGCTTTTTAGTACTGATTTGAAGTCGTTTTAATATTTTTTTGTTAAAAATAGTTTATTTTTCTATCATAACATTCTCAATAACAGTCCGGAGTTTGAAAACAATTATGTCCAGTAGTGGCAATAAGTTCACTCCCTATTATATAGAACCTAACTAACTGGAGTTTTAGAACTGGTTCCATCCAAGGCTTTTTATTTACTTGTACGGAACTGATTTCGATCGAGGCTTTTTATTTCCTTGTAAGGAACTTGGGTGCCAAACATGGGTATGACACCCCTCTGCGTGCTCCTTGTGTATGTGTTTAAATAAAGATTGAACATTATCAGGTTGCGCCTGCTCCTCCACTCCTTCGTGATAGATCTGATGGACTCGACGCGCGAGTGGCCGCGGCCCAACGTGCTCGCCCACGTCAACGTGCGCGCGACCGTCGAGTCTCAGCGCGACAGACAACTCGTCGTGCTCAACACGTGGCTCGGCGACTGGGGGCCTGAACGACGGCAGAGAACTGCTACGCTTATACCTGGAACTTATGTAATTACATAATTATATCTATCTATATACGGGCGTAGCCAAGTATTTTTACATGTGAAAAAACAGAAGGTTCTGAAGATCTACTCAACAAGAGACAAATATTTATCCATGTTTTATCAAGTGTTTATAGTCGTTTATCAAATCAAAATGTATCAATTAAAACCTATGTTAACTGAAATCACGGAAGAAGGTCGTAATCATAATTCGTTTTACGGAAGAAAATTCAATTGGCCCAAAAAGTGAAATATTAAACACGTCCTGCTAAGGGTTCATAAACAGTTCACTTGATTAATTATTTTCCAGACAAAGGTGCGAATAGTGCGTGGCCCCGGCGAGTGGGCGGTGTACGCTGATGACATGCTGATAGGAGAGCTGGAGTACCGCGGGGCCCCGAGCGGTGTCAGGGCCGTGCGCCTGCGAGGCGACCTGTACCCTCAACAGATCTACGTATGTCCTGCCACTAGCTCACCCGTACCACAGAATAATTAATAGTACTACTGCCCGTACGAGGACATTCTTAGATGAATCCCTATTGGGATGAAGCGTGTAGTTAGACAGACATAGGTATATTATTAAAACTAACATGATATGTAGACATATTTTTGATATAATAATACGGGTCACTCACGTAAGGAAGTCGAGATTGCCACAGCGAGAGCGGCAGCGCGCAGTGTGCCACCCGACGCTGTGGCGAAAGTTGCGCACTCGCTCTGATGATGGTGAACCGAAACCCGCTGGCTTGGTGCCCGCGGTCTTGACTTCTTTACGTGAGTGATCCGTATTATTATATAAAAAAATAGTTATAGATCTTTGAAATTGTATCGATATTACAGTATTCAGTTGTTGATTAAACATTATCATTAACATTTACCGATATACACAATATAATTTACACGTGTGATACACTCAATCTGAGCTGGCCTGGAGCTGGCATTCGTACATATTTATGTGTGTTACAGTCCCAAAATAACGCAAACTTTCAGATCCAGTTAGTTTGAACACAGATCTAATAACAATAATAATAAAAACTATACTAATGTTATGAATCTAAAGAGTTTGTTTTTTTATTAGGCGATAATCTCAGGAATTACTTGGTCCATGAAAAAAATCTTAACACTAATTTAAATAGCCCATTTATGGAAGAAGACTAGTAGCCAATAGGAGCTGAGCAGTGGCCAAATAAAGAACGACTGGAGCAAAGCCCCGCGCGAAAGCTAGTGATAATATTTTTTTTTTGGAATTGCAAGTATTGTAGGGTTAATAAAGCTATGTAATTTCCATATTGCTTGAATGTTAATTATAAAGCGCTGAGCACACAATGCCCTGTTATTTTCATTGGACATGAGGGTTACTGCCTATCAGTGACTTCTGTTTAAAGAAGATGTCCTGGATTGTCCGGTGCCTTGTCTGCGCAGCGCCTAATTATAATAAATAAGACGTTTTAACTATAATAAATGCCTGTACCCGCTGTGTTGTGTATATGCTGAAGAAAAGTTATTATAGAAGTATTTCTAATTCCATTTTTACTTAAATATGTACAATACACGCGATCTAAGTTGGCTCACTTGAACTGTCGCGAGTGACTGCGCAGAAGTCGTTTTTTGAAACTAAATAGTGACAGGACATGCGCAAATGTTACGCAGCGGCAACTTTAGCCTGGCCAACTTAGTTTGCGCGTATTGTACGTACTTGTTTGATATGCATTTAGGTGACACACGAATGAATCGTCAATTAAGATCTGTGAGAAATGTGTTAAAAATTATGATATTTAGTCGTTATAACGACATTTATATTGAGATTATGCTATAAAGATATTAATTAAAAAAGTGCTGAAGTTTTAACGGCAAATATGTTACCTAATCTACGTTTAATAATACTATTAATACACTCAATACGGCTGTTATATAATGAGTTACCATTGAAACCTTATTACTTTTATAGAGAGGGCGTCATGAAATCATAAAGTTATATATTTTATAAGTACCAAATCTTAGTAGCTATAATATTGATATTAAAATCGTGTTATTTTTTGCATGAGTGGGTTAAAATATTGGCCTTTTGATTGTTATAAATTAAATATACTTTTTACTTTAGTATTATCATCGTAGTAGTATATATCCAGAATTACAGACATAGAAAATAACAGAATCTATCTAAATTCTTGATGTATAATTATATTAGTAATGGCGTTTTCCCTAATCCTATTTAGGTATAATTTTTATACTGCAAACAAGATTTAGACAAACAGTTTCTCAACTCCTTACCTTTTTCCAAAGAATTGTTTCCAAAGAGATTGTAAACAACTGACTCGGTATTGAGATACGATAGAGACGTTGTAAGAAATTATAAGGCAATGTTCGGTCGGTCTAAAACAGACTTTTGCATGATGATTGCTATGTCTTTCCTGCGCGAACACGGGTGTTAGCTGAAGAGCGTATTCTTTATATTAATATTGTAGTCGTTACATTGGTATCCAATATAAGCATAATTAACGAACCTTTGAAACTAACCTGCATATCCAGTTCAAAGAAATAATTAAATATTTCTGGGTCAACTATACAATTGGTTTTTTGATTGGATTGGACGTTGTTTGGTACTGTACTTCCGCCGTTTCCAGAATCTGCCGTTTCCAGAATCTGCCGTTTCCAGAATCTGCCGTTTCTAGAATCTGCCGTTTTCAGAATCTGTCGTTTCCAGAATCTGCCATTTAACGAAAAAAGGAATAGTAGCTTCAATATGTAGTTCGATAAAATAACACACATCTGCTGTGTCGGCAGTTCCTTCGCTTGAACTTGGCTTGACACGCTACCTAGTGTCTAGATGCAATATAACGACTTTCGTACATTTTTTCCATGTGTTCCATTTGTGAACATCAAATCTTCTAAACGTCTTCATCTGACCTCGTTTCAACGTAAGAAAAGCAAACGATCATGATCAGACTGTAGAAAACACCTTCCAATTGTGATCAGAAAATTTCCTGTGATATAAGTAGATAACGGAGAAGAAAGGGGAGATAATATATTGTTTTGACACAATAACTGCTGTAAAATATCCGCAGTGTATTTTGTGTGTTCTTTACTAATCAGGCATGCAAAGCCCCTATCTTTGAGGGAGAGTGGGGAAAATAAATCGGGTATGTTGATGAATAGATGTCTGAATCGCCTCTTACATGGTGTCCGCGCAGCTGTCGCCTTGCAGGCTTGCTTTTAGTGAGCCTAGTAGTTATGAGATTGTTAAATTAAATATAGTGCGGGTTTTACTGCGTCTGGCACCGGTCTCCCTTTCGATGTTCAAAGAAGGAATTTTCGGTGACAGCTGCAGTAGTTAAGAATTGCGCTATTAAATTGGCATACAGAAGGTAAAGTGCCCTGCCATTTTACCTACAATAAATGTTTGGCACCCTGGGGCGCCCGCCGGGCTGTTGCCTAACTGCCTGTATACAGACTGTATCTCGAAGGAGTTATCGGTCGTTTCGCCCGCCAGTTTTTGGCCCGAGCGGGCGAAACGACCAAGTCCAAATTTTTATAATATTTGATCAGGCCTTTCGCCCGATGGAATTTTTATTACAATTTAGACACCAAGTAACGACAGCAAGTTAGAAATAATATAAAAAATTTGAGTTTTTGTTTTATTTACGTATTAACCGCAATCTTTTTTTGATGCTGTCTGTACATGAAAAGCAATAAAAGTTACATCGGGCGAATTGCCGGATCAAAAATTATAAAAATTAGGACCTGATCGTTTCGCCCGCTCGGGCGAAAAATTTGCGGTCGAAACGACCGATAACTCTCTCGAAGTACCTAGGTACCTATGACATTACAATAGAATACAATACATTTAATATTAGGTACAATTAAGTAGCATATAACTAAGTACACTCTACGTAAGTAAGTTTATGTAATAAAATTTTGACAATATTAGACTAAGTATAGTATTATTTGTTAAGTTGAAAGTTTATTCTACAGATATTGTTTTTAAAAGTACATTATAGTTTTATATTAATAAACTTTCTTCTAATTAATTGTCCTGTTAAACAAGAACGCGACAACTGCCTAATTTAAGATTCGTGTTTTTGAAAAATACATTTCTTCAGTGGCGTAACATACACCAGTATATCCTTTCTTAGTGTGTTTTAATATTATCTTTTGTATAACTACTACCTATTTAAAATACTCTACGATGTCTTGCTTAAAAAATTAAATGTGCTGTTGTGCCAGTGTTTTGTATGGTATATTTTTTTACAGAATGCTTGCGTTATTGCAGTACATATAGTTAATTGACATTTAATCATACAATTTATAGGGCGTGTGAAGCACCACTATTAGATTATAAAAAATATGTAACAAAACTCAGATCTTTGGAATAATTTTTTCTCAATATAGTTTATCTAACACCCGCTTTTTGTTTTATTTTTATTAGCTGTACGTACTATGGAGGTAGTTCGTAGTCCTCTCCTTAAAACCTGTAGACGAAAAATGATTTTGGGGTACTGCTAGCCGGTCGCAGAAGAATGCTTAAAGTAAATATTTACCTACGTAAGCAAGATTAAGCAGTAGAAGAGTGGATGGGGTGAGAAAAGAACTGTTCTGCAACTGCCTCTGAGGCTCAGGTAGGTTCCAAAATTAATTTAAGTTCATCCCAGAGCGTACCAAGCGACCATTGTTTAGCCTTGTTAATCTAAATAATTATCTACTTTTATAACTCAAAAGGTTCCTTTATTTTAACGCAAACATGTTCCCTCATGAATTTTTTTATTAATTTAATACAGGATTGCATTATTTTTCTTACACTATTAAAATAGATTCCTAGTAAATACTCGTTCGTTCGTCAATTATTTAACATATTTTAGAACGATCAATACCCACTCAATATCAAACAGCTGACATTGACAAGGTTGAAAAAGTCATCGGTGACATCAATGACATTGACAATTATTGTGTAATGTCAATTCAATAAAATATATGCAATTTTTTGAATTAAAATAGTGTCGCTAATTATATGACTAGAAACACTAATGCGTTAATTATTTAATGACAATATTTTGATTGACTTATTGCATATATATTTAAAATATAAAAGCTACCAATAAGCCGGTCTGGGCAGTCTGTGGTAGCTACACATATTGTTTGACCTTCTCAAGGTGACCGATTCGTAAACCGTGTTAGGCCAGTCAGGGTTGAGAAGGTCTAGCGACTGCACGGGCCTTTCCTGATTTTTATCGTCCACAAGTCAAGATGAGCGTACAAACCGATTCGGAAAAGCGAAAACAAATCTCTGTGCGAGGAATCGTTGCAGTAGAAAATGTTACTGAAGTGAAGAAAGCTTTCAACCGTCATGTGCACTATACTTTGGTAAAGGACAGAAATGTAGCAACTCCGAGAGATTACTACTTCGCCTTGGCCCACACCGTCAGGGATCATCTCGTCTCGCGGTGGATACGAACCCAACAATTCTACTATGAGAAAGACCCCAAGGTAAAGAAAACTATATTTTACACAGAACTTACTACAATAAAGTTTAACATTGGAAAGCACATCATACCTATACCTTTAAAAGTATACCTACTTACGGAAACTAATTCTTAAATTGTATTATTCTATTGTATATTTGAAATAAAAGTCTGGTGTCAGTCGGTATATTCAATTTTTATTCAGGCAAGTAGATAGTTATTTGGTGAGATATTTATATTGCATAATTTTATAAGCACAAATGACCCTTTATGTTAACTTTTTATTGATATAAATAAAACATAATGATGCTCATTATACAATTTTTAAGTACCTAAGTAATAATCTAATGATAGCTTCATTATGTAGGTATTTGTAAATTTTTCATTTACAATAAGTGTTTTTTCCTAAATGTGAGCATGGAAGCAGAAATATTATACTACCTACAATAGACAAAATAAATAAATTACTCTAAAATCTGCCATATAAAATTAGATCTATAACTATTTTAAATTAAATACCTAAGTAGTCAACATTAAGATTGGACCACCTAATAAATAACCAAGATATTTAATTGAACAATAAATTAGTTGCATTTTACGTTTTTGTTAGATCATTAATTAATGCAAGTCCCTGGCTCTTAATCCTTGCTCTCAACATGATAGACTGCTAAGATTTTTGTCTAGGAAATATGTATTGTATCCATTTATTTTTCTCAATAGCGTGTGTACTACCTATCCTTGGAGTACTACATGGGGCGCTCACTCCAAAACACCATGATAAACCTGGGCATCCAGGGTACGGTGGATGAGGCCCTATATCAACTTGGTTTGGACATTGAAGAACTTGAAGAATTAGAAGAAGATGCTGGTCTTGGCAACGGTGGCTTGGGACGTCTTGCCGCTTGCTTCCTTGACTCCATGGCTACACTTGGTTTAGCTGCATATGGTTATGGTAAGTTGAAGAAAATCTTCTGATTACAAAAATAATCTGCATTTTAGTCCACTTTCGGAATAAGCTTTGATTTACAAATGCAATCATATTCCATCCTCTCTTTAGGGTTACGTAGCCAAAATGGCAAAAACAGAACCCATATAATATATAGTTTTGTCAAGTCCATCCGTTCGTTCTTATATCACAGGCAACAGGCATTTTATTGATGTATTAATATAAAAATTGTTTATCAGTAGCTGAATTTTTTTTTTCTTCAAATGCCTTTGGTTGGCATATACTCATATATAGACAGATTTTTTAAAGAGACTAAGATTTCTAAGCCAGTTATTAAACTAAGTTAATATTTTCGGTAATAATCGCTCCGAAATTTGCATAAATTGTGTCACCCCTCACTATTAACTAAACCATAACACCTAAAAATTAAATACTTCCAAAAAATATTATTTTGAGCATGATCGGATATAGGTACTGTTTTTTAATTTTTTGCCGAAAAACCGCTTCTAAACTAAAGGACGTAAGCGCCATGAAGATGGTCCGACATGCTCGTAAGCGGTTTTTTTTATATTAGTAGCTATAAAAACGAATAATTAGTCAGTTTCTTGCATTGCAAGCTTTTTCACACATGTTTCGTAGTCATAAATTCCGACTTAAAGCGATCTTTCGCTAATTAAAGTGCAGTTTCTCGCTTTTCGGCCAAAAATCCATTTATTTTTGGTTAATTTATTTTCGTCTCACTCTTAATTTAGAGCAGCAGTATGAGTAACAATATGGTAATAAAACCACTTATGTACTGATTTCTTTAAATATTAAAATGCCAGAGACATGATAGCAAAATCATAACTTTTAGTAATGCTGATTCAGTAGTTTATATTATTTAATACTTCTTATTACGAAATAATAAAATATCTTAATTTAGTTAAATGAATTAAAATTGGTAAGCAAATTTAACCTTTTCGATAAACCACAGGACATAAGAGTACAAACATACTTGACATTATTTTAGCCAGTAAAAACTTATTTGAAGCAGTTGACAACATGGGTGCTGGCGCGTCGCCAATCATAAATTAACCGACTAAATTGAATATGGCTTATACAAAGATATTGTTATATTTACACCTTGTATTGTACTCATTACGATGCTCAGAGACCTATGTACTTAGAAGTGATTTGCACTGCAACTACAAAATGACAATCAGTGGAACGTGATTTACCAGTCACTTAAATTAGTAGCCGTATCATCGTATTGCAGAAAGAAGTAAACACCGTAATTTGGCTTGGGTTTCTTGAATATTAGCCGACTGCGCACTTTTGGGTGGGCATAGTGGTGTGACGAAGGTATGTTCATTCACCTTTGAAGACTAGACGAACAGACGAAAATTTACCGTGACCTATTTACTGGGCCTAAGTAAATGATGAATGTGAAAAAAAAACATGATTTACCTTACTTTTGGAATTTCTTTCGCAAGGCTCCTCTTTTCTAGGTACAATAACCTACCTAAATCTCTCTCTAACATATCGTAGCAAAAAGCGAGATCAAATTCGGTCTTGGCAGAGATTAAATTCGGTACTTACTTATTTGCCTGTTATATAACCTGACAGTGCCACAACCAAGATTAACGCTAGGTTTATTATCTATCTGTCTGTATTAGTTATGTCTAAAGTGTCTGTCATTAAGAGTGGTGAGATACCTACCTAAATAGCGTATTATGTAAGGCAGGTTAAATAGAAATAGTTCATAATTTTTTTCTGTCTGGAAAGGTTCAGCCTTGTTTGGATTTTTTCTAGATACCGACTTTATTTTCATAATCAATAGAAACCTAGTTACGTACGACCTCCAGCCTATCTCCTTACGTACGTAAATAAGGTACAGCTATAGTGTTGCCCTCTGTGTGACCGTGACTGTTAAAGCTCGCTCTAAGAAATTTGTCTGGCTCTTGTGCTTAAATACAGTAGGTACCTACAATCCTGCTAATATTATTAATGTGAAAGTTAGAATGGATGGATGTTTGATACTCAATAACGTCACAGCGGCTGAAAGGATCTGTACCTATTACATTATACACACAAATAGATTAGTCTGGAATAGCACATACTCGTAATATGTGCATGTACGCGTAATTATGTACCTATATTACTTACTTTTTTCGACCTAACACGCCATCCGAGAGTGGAAGCTAATACTTTTATGAAATATAAAAAGAAGAAGAAAGTAAAAAGTCGGTTTAATAAGACCATTCATAACTCAGGAATACCAGGGCCAACTTTTATGATCTTTGATTTTTTGAATTTGTCTCCGCTCCGAATAGTAGATTCTCGAATCAGACTATTAATACCCAAACAGGATCATATTGAAAAGTTTTTTATACATATGGAACGACTTATTGGTGTTATCTTAAGAATGAATTGACAGATTTCGTTTTTGTGCTTTTCGGCCTTGAGAAGTTTCCTCGCGCATTTGTACTGTAAGAAAATCACAAAAAAAAAATTGTGTCTACACAACATCTGTTAATTCTAATGAGGTACGAAGTTCGCCGGGTCGCCTAGTTGTTTATAAAACCCATATACCTTGATCACAAAATAATATTTAGGTACGCAATTACGCATAAACATAAGTAACGTTTGATACAAATATTAAAAGTTACGGTGTCTTATATCAAGAATACCAAATTGTCATACGTCGCAATGTATTTATTACAATGCTGTAACAATAAAAAAAAAGGTGCTCGATGGTATTTGCCGGACGCAGCACAGAGGTATAAATTAAAACTTCCAATTGTATAGGATTTAGACTTTCAAAGATCACTATTCAAGCCTTGGGTTGCGAATAAAATTTATTACGTAAAATATGGTTAATTTAATAATATTTGAGTGTCAAATAAGACAAATTTATAAAAATTTAGCTTGTGACAAACAAATCTTTTTTTAATTCCAACTACATAACAATAAAGACTGATAAGTGAAGTTAATATAAAATTAAAGGTCAATGTCCCACGTAGGTAACAGAAGAAATGACCGAACTAATTCAACAATTCGTGAATACATATTCTGTCTAATTGTTCAAACATTGGTAATTTGAATTGTTGTAGGGGCCAAAAAAAATCAACAATAAGATTAAAACAAACGGACGTACGCCGAGACGCGGCGAAACATGTGTCCGGTCCGCCTAATGATAATATAGGTTACAGTAGCCTATGGAATTTGACTGTATTCGACTGCCTGCAACACCAGCGGCATCACGAACGCATTATGACTTATGTGCAAAAAGTCTAACTTTAATCATAATGTTGTTTAGGTATCAGGTATGAGTACGGTATCTTCACGCAGAAGATAGAGAATGGTGAACAGCTGGAGGAGCCCGACGACTGGTTGCGTTATGGCAACCCTTGGGAGAAGGCTCGCCCGGAGTTCATGTTGCCTGTCAACTTCTACGGACGCGTAGTGGAAACGCCACAGGGGAAGAAATGGATTGATACGCAGGTACCTCATTAATATTGTGAAGTAGTAGATATTTGACAAAACTAAAGTAACAAAAAACTAAAAGGGTATGGGAGGAAGAGGAGGTAAGAAAGTCAGGTGTAATTTCCCGACCCCCCCCTTAATCCCGACATTTCAACCGAATTGCACCGATCGTGGTCACGGGTAATTGTACTTAATGCTGGAGATTTTAAGCGGTCTCGAAAATATTCTCACACTTATTAAATTATTATAAAACGGGTCTAGGTCACGTATTATATTATAAGGAATAGTAAATACCTTATTTATTTGCCCGACGCACGTTTCGATCTAATAGAAAAAGACTTAGACCCGTTTTATAATAATTTAATATGTGTACAAGTCGCGAAAGTTTACAAGTTTTTATTCTCACACTTCACAATCACTTGTGGAAACAACATATCCGTCTGTTTCGTACTCATATCCACTAATATTCATTCGAATTACAAACAAATAGCCATACCTAGTAACAGTAATTATAATTATCTAATTGTTTATGTCATAGAATAGATTCTTTATCTCAAATGTCACGATACAATTTATATATACTCGTATGTTACCTTAAGTACAATGACACATCGCGTGCGTTCCGTTCGTGATACGCGAGTGTCCTTATCTTCAACGCCAATTTATTTCTGAGACTTGTATCGAACGAGTTAATAATGTAGTGTAAGAAAAACACTATGATAATCATAATTGGGTTAGGTTAGACATTGTTACTATTCGCTGACAACTATGTATCAGCACCCCTAGACAAAATGCAATCGATTCCATCTGTCTATTCTATCGATATGTCAAATTAGTACATTGATCACGTGACATGCCGATAGCTTATGTCAAGGATTTCAAATGTATTGAAGTGACATGTCGTTTAAAATAGACAGATTGAAGCGATTGCCACTTGTCTAGGGGGCAGGTTCTGGCGGCCCATCCGTTAAGGCGGTGATGGTGCCCAGGGGGGTTTTAGTGGGTATTTTGGTCTATTTTCATCTTCGAACCAGTGAACCTCACATCACCGTGCTGTTTTCCTACACTGGAATGCATGCGTCAATGCATTATCCCTATAAAAATAAAAAGGCATCGTTACTATGAATGACATAGTAGTCGATTTTAAAGCAGTCGATTCCTTCAGGCAAGATACTAGAGTACAGTCGAATACCTTCACGATTCCTCTAATGGGTTGGTATGCATATTGCAAGCACACACTTTATCTGTAATAGAAATAGCCATTCTTATTATATTGGAGCCTGCACTCTGTCGCGATCAAATAAAATGTAATGATTTGATTGAATAAATTATGTAACAAAATTACTTATGTATTGTATTTGTAAGTACTTTTTTAATTTTTCAAGTTTGTAAATAAACTAGAAACATTTTTAAGCATGTAATTTATTATGTAAAACATAAGTAGGTAGGTACACAAAACAAGTAAGTACTTACATATTTATACTGATAATAAGATATCTAATCTATCATCCATTCACTTCATTAACCCACAATCATAAACTTATTTATTGTTATTCATTTTAAACTATCGGAGATAATTCTATCGGTATTTATCTTTAAAATAGGATGTACGAAGAAAAGTTCCTTGTTTACAATAAGCTTGTGTCAACAATAATATAATTATTATTCCTTAGAAAATGACGCATGGCTTGCGCGAACTTGCAGGCTGTTTGTGCATGGACACGGTTGATATTATCAATTTATATCAGTTTATTTTAAGGCCAAGGCTTCCGTTTTATTGACTTTGATCTATCTTAGCAAAACATGTTTAGGCCATAATGGGTATTAGGTACTTAAAAGGAATATAGATTAAATGAAAATTAACTATCTATGTTGGTGGTATGATGTATAACCTCGCAGCTTTTATGCTCCCTGTTTGTGTAGGTGTTTTATACTGAGTGATCCATTTTGTCAATTATGAAAATTAGATTAGATTGTATGTGAGGTTTTGTTTTATTAGCTTCTTGGGATTAAAACGATGATGATAATAATATGGTTTAACAAACTTATTTTCCTAATGTACATAACATATTTATTTGTCTGGGAAAATTCAAGTCAATTCAAGACCGCTTACCATCAGGCGGACCGTACGTCTGTTTGCCATCATCGTGGTATAAAAAATAAAAAGTATGTAATACAAGTATTGTTCGATAGAGGTAGGTAACAAATAATTATTATGGATATAAATACCCTCCAACAGACTCCAACTTTGTAACAGCTACCTACCTACTTCCACTACAAAATTTAAGACAGGAGAAAACAACGTTGCAAGGTAACCAATTAAATAGGTAATTATATACTCACGTTTTTATTACCAAATACTCGTGTATGGAATGCGATCTCTCTAGTTACGTAAGAATACAATGATTTGATAAGGAATACAATACTATTGTTATCAGGTGGTGTTCGCGATGCCTTACGACAACCCCATTCCTGGCTACAACAACAATGTCGTAAACACATTACGTCTCTGGTCGGCCAAGAGTCCGATTGATTTCAACTTGAGCTTCTGTAAGTAAACATCTATTGACAGCATATCAGTTAAACTAGTCACAAAATAGAAATTACGCTATGATGAAGCGTCAAAACTAACATGTTCGAAGAAGTAGGTACCTAACAATTTAACTACTAAGTTATAAGCATTTTAATTTTAAATCAGATTGGACTAGTTTTTTTTTGGTGATTATATGAACATAACAAGTCCATTATTATCGCCAAATTGTTGACAGTTTCAAAACGTAACAAATCTCTTAAATTGCACAAGTTTATTGATATAGACAAGACACCATTTATCAAAATTTATTTTCCTAATTTCCAGTCAACTCTGGAGACTACATTCAAGCTGTTCTTGACCGTAACGTCGCTGAGAACATCTCCCGAGTTCTGTACCCCAACGATAACTTCTTCGAAGGCAAAGAACTACGTTTACGTCAAGAGTACTTTATGTGTGCGGCGACCCTCCAAGATATTATTAGGAGATATAAGGCGTCCAAGTTTGGTAGCCGCGAGGCTGTCCGAACTACTTTCGATAGTCTTCCCGAGAAAGTTGCCATCCAACTGAATGACACTCACCCTGCACTGGCTATACCTGAATTATTGAGAATTTTAGTTGATATTGAAAATATTCCGTATGATGAGGCTTGGAAACTCGTTGTCAAGTCGTGTGCTTACACTAACCACACTGTTCTGCCAGAGGCTCTTGAAAGGTGGCCTTGTACTATGTTGGAAAACGTGTTGCCAAGGCACATGCAATTGATCTACCACATCAACTTCTTGCATCTTCAGGAGATTAAGAAGCGCTGGCCCAATGACATGGACCGTATGCGTCGCATGTCCCTCATTGAGGAGGAAGGCGAAAAACGCGTGAATATGGCTAACTTGTGCGTTGTCGGCTCTCATGCAGTCAACGGCGTCGCAGCCATCCACTCAGAAATCCTCAAAGCAACGCTTTTCCGTGACTTCTACGAGATGTGGCCTGAAAAATTCCAGAATAAGACCAACGGTATCACTCCACGCCGCTGGATCTTGCTCTGCAACCCTGGTCTATCTGACCTCATCTGCGATAAGATTGGAGAGGACTGGACTGTGCACTTAGATAAATTGCAACAACTGAAACGTTGGGCTAAGGACCCTGCATTCCAACGTGCCGTTATGAAAGTGAAGCAAGAAAATAAGCTCAAACTCGCAGCTTTGATTGAGAGAGATACTGGTGTGAAAATCAACCCGGCTTCTATGTTTGATGTTCAAGTGAAGAGAATACATGAGTACAAACGTCAACTTCTGAACATCTTGCATGTGATCACTTTGTATAATCGTATAAAGCGCGACCCATCAGCTGTGGTGACGCCTAGGACGGTCATGTTTGGCGGAAAGGCTGCGCCCGGTTACTATGTCGCCAAACAAATGATTGCCTTAGCTTGCGCTGTTGGCAATACTGTAAGTATTTACGTTCGTGACATATTTACTGAGAGTTCATAACTCGGTGTTAATATTATCGGTATTCGTTTCAGGTAAACAATGATCCGGATGTTGGTGACAAGCTCAAGTTAATCTTCTTGGAGAACTATCGCGTCACGTTGGCTGAGAGTATCATACCGGCGACTGACCTTAGCGAACAGGTTTATATTTACTTTTTTTCTTATAATCCGGTACTACCCTTATCACTATTATGAGCAAGTTTGGCGTTTAGTAGTACGTTTAGCCATTCGTTTATATTTATATAAACTTACCCTCATGTTGTTTCATTGGTGATGAAAAACAACAGTCTCTCTTGTTCTAATCAGAAATAATATAAAAAATACGCTTTGACCTGGTTTGTTATGTATCAGTTGAGGGGTATAGAGTCATCAAAATATGTAACCTTTGTGATGTTCCGTTGTTTATCTGTATTTCTATACTTCTTAATTAAAAAGCCGAAGTTTGTTTACTGATATAATTACAAGTATATTTAACAATTTTACCGTTACACAAAAACATCGTGCTGTCTATTTATTGGGTCAATTCAATTCTTTTATTTCATTCAGATCACAGTAACACACTTATAAAAGTCATATAAGCAAAAAGTTGTTAATTTACCTAAGGTCAGTTGGCTAATATGAAGCTGACCCTTATGAAGAGCTGGCAAGAAACTCAAGCCACTCTTTAATCGCCAAAAAAGGAAAGGCTGAAAAAACTTTAAATTAACATCACGATGTGACTTAATAGAAAAGAGTGACATAAGTAATACCGCAGGGCACAGCTAGCATATTATACAGTTACAATTTCCTTCGGATCTTTGTTGCATGGTTAATGTACTATCACATTCATAGTCACGTGCTTATCTATACATATAATAAAACTGTAGGAAAGTCGTTTTTGTACATTAAAAAAAAATCCAGGGTGTTAAAGAACAACCAATAGAACCCATTTCCAGCATTTTTCGAATTTTTGTCTGTTTATTTGTTTGGGCATCAATGTTCCCGGTTGATGACAATAGGCTCGCCCCCTATTTCATGGGACCAAACATAGCTGGCGAAATGTGGGTGTGAAACACCTCTGCCTACCCCTTCGGGGATAAAGGCGTGATGCTATGTTATGTTATGTAAAATGTACGAAAGCAATGTAGATAACTTTACACAACGATTGAGCGTAACTTGAAGTAACATTTAGTTTTTGTTTCATTGCAATCGATTCATAAATAAAAAAGTTACATCCATTATAAGAATCACGACAAATATTTTGAAAGATAAAAATGGTATAAAATAACTGTTTATGGCGGTACGTAGTTCGCCGGGTCAGCTAGTGTTAAATAAATACTAGTGTTTTTTTGTGATTGAGAGAATCTAATTAAGACTGGTGTTTGATTCTGTAGCGCTGTGAATGTTTAAGAAAGATGTCTTAGTTATATGTAGTTAGTTAATTTTTTAGCCAAATTAAGTAACAAATGGTGGTAGTTTAAGAAGCGCTATCTGCTATAGCTAATATATGGTTATATATTATTTGTACGTTATATAGCTTAATATTATAGTAAATATAATATTCTTAGGAATCATTATAACGTTTAGCAGTTATTGGAAAATGACACATTTGTCTCCACACAGTAATGTAATTTAAACGAATCGATTTTGATATGTTTATTTTTGTTTGAAAGCTGACATGATCGTGTTGGTTCTTAGACATGTTATATTAAAATTGGTGCAGCTGTTTCAGTGTTAGCAGCTCTTGACGAGGTAATTTAATTTTTTTTTTTACCTCGCACTTTTCAAGATCTCCACTGCCGGTACTGAAGCTTCGGGTACTGGCAACATGAAGTTCATGTTGAACGGTGCTTTGACCATCGGCACCATGGACGGTGCCAATGTGGAGATGGCAGAAGAAGCCGGTGAAGAGAACATGTTCATTTTCGGTATGAGAGTGCCCGACGTCGAAGCTCTGCAGAAAAAGGGGTAAGTGCAAATTAAATTTACTTTCATAGCATCTTGCTTAAACAAACTACAAAATAAACTCGATTTTACTGCCTATAACATCTGACAGATTACTGCCAATGGCACACGTGCCTTCTTGATCATCAGCACCACGATTGTATTCTTTATTAAACACAAAATTGGTGCGCTTTCAATCCCTTTCACTTTCCTCCTCTATTATCCCTTTTCCTTTACAGTAGGCAGCGTCTTTGTTGTTTTCTTTGCATGGTTTAGTCAACGCTAAGAGAACACAGTCATATATAGGGGCGCCGGTTACCACTTACTTAACCATTAGGTCTGCCGCTTGCTCTTCTGCTACTTCAGAGAATAAACAAAACGAAATCTCTGGTTTTATAACTATAATATTATAATAATAAGATTATTATTGACATCTTTGAATGTTGTTTTGTAAAGCAAGTGGGGAAATACCCACTCTCTTAGGAACAGTACTCCCAGGTTACTTTTATCTTAACAAAGTTTTGTTTTGATTATATGCTTTGAACATTGTCGCCATCCCTGTTGACCGTAAACAATAGAAATTTTATCATGTCTGCTGCATGCCATTTCAATTTATATCCTTTCATTCTATCTTCAATTTATGTCTCATAAGAGATGACGGGCCTAAATAAACTGTGTCGTGTTAGAACTTTTTTGATCGGTATTGATTTATTTTGAGGAATTGTTAGATTTGTACAATACGCGCGATCTTGTCTATTGATCGATGTTGGCTGGCCTGATTTGTCGCGAGTGGCTGCGCAGAGGTTGTTTTTTGGAACTAAATAGCGATAGGTCATGCGCAAATGTTTCGCAGCGGCAACTTCAGGCCGGCTAACTTAGATCGCACGTATTATAACGTTTATCAGTTTTATCCTATATTAATAAGGTAACAAGTGTTTTAAAATATCTATAGGTATAACCTTATGTAATGACTGCATATAATACTGCAAATAATGAGTACAACAAGTAGTATGAGTCTACGCCTCAATCCCGGTATGAGGGTATACTATATCAGAGCATATATGATTATAATTGTTGATGTGGTTGTGGGTTTACCATGGAGCACATTGGCTAAGTGCCTAATGTCCCGCGATCAATAGAGACCCTTATCACCAAACCAGATATGTAACTTTGTTGCCAATAAATAGGTTTTTAAGAAAGCAATGGGTGTGGTGTAGTGTGCCCAGGAAAATCCCAATTGTGCTATGGGACATGACGCCATCGAACAAAAATGACACGTTTTCTTCTCTATTTATATCTGCTTCTGTCCGTGACGTCATGTTCCATGGAACATTTAGGAACTACCCGCCCAGGGCTCCCAACAGATTAAAGACGGTCGTGTTGATATGATCTGTATGTTCAGATACAACGCCTACGAGTACTACGAGCGCAACCCGGAGCTGAGACAGTGCGTGGAGCAGATCCGCAGCGGGTTCTTCTCGCCGGGCGAGCCGGGCAAGTTCGCGCACATCGCGGACGTGCTGCTACAGCATGACCGCTTCTTGCACCTCGCTGACTTTGATGCTTATCTTGAGGCGCAGCAGAAGGTCTCCGATGTTTACCAGGTATGACTTACTAATGGCATCACTTGGGCTCTTGAAAAAGGGAGGTTTTTGAACAAAAACTAGAGTTGACCCACAACAAACTAGTGTTCTAGATTTAACCTATTTATAATGTATGGTTATATATTAGCAGCATATTATATACATATATCAGCAGCTGTTGCCCAAGTGAATTTTGTATTTTTGAATTCGCTTTTCATTACTACAGAAACTTTTCCTTTTTTTTTTGCATATTGTTTTACATTTTTCAGTTCATTTTTCTCTACATTGGAATCTTCCTCGAGCTACAAGAAGTAATAAAAAAAAAAGAAATTGCTGAATATGTGATGTGCAACTGTTCGTTCTATAATTATGTGCTTAGCAACACATTCATTAATTTTTTTTGTATAGATTTTTGGGTACTTAACTATCGTATTATATAATCAATACCTACTGAAAAATAGATATTCATAACCATATTTTTCCTTTGCAGGACCAAGCGAAATGGGCAGAGATGGTGATTCTAAACATCGCTTCTTCAGGCAAGTTCTCATCTGACCGTACCATCGCTGAGTACGCGCGCCAGATCTGGGGAGTCGAGCCTACCTGGGACAAGCTCCCAGCACCCAATGATGTCGCCTAAGAACAACACCTGCTAAATACCGCCGCCATCTTTAGAGCCAGTAATTATTATCACCAATCTATTATTAATATTAAGACCCTGTCTCATCACTGGCTAACAAGTCTCTCATAACCTATCCGAAGTAACAAATACTTGGCATATTTTTCATATAAAATATCTCACTTATATTTCGGATAATTTATCCAGATACTTGTCAGCCTGAGGTGTAAGAAAGCCTAAGTGCCATTTACACGATGCGAGGTAAGCATGGCGCAAACAACCTTATTGTTGCACTCCGCTCAAAACTCTCAACATATATTTTATATTTATTGAGATATATATATTTGGATATTTTGCTTATAATACTCAGGAAATAGCGTAACAGGCAGTTCATTTAAAAAATGTCTGGAAGGAATGCATACTTTCGGCGGAATGGTTGTAAAATTGGCATCGTGTAAATGTGCCTAATACTCGCGGCAAATCAATTATACCACAATATTAGTAAATATTATATGTATATTTTTATCTAATTTTACAAATACAAAAAGGCCGATTTGAAGAAATATTTTTGTAAAATGCCTAGAGATTTAAACAAATATTGTTATATGTATGTACCTATATAAATTTATATTTTCGATGATGCTTCCTCTCTAAGTCTGTTTTTGTCTCGATATACATTTTAATACATAATATGATTTATAAAATTTTGCGAATTGTGTCATTTTAAATCATTTATTGCATAATATAATAATCATATGTTAAGGATATTACAAAACCGTCAGTTACATTTCTTATCTTCTTTATTAGCACAGAAAAAATATATAAATTGTCTTTTATACTCATTATTTCGTTTGCTTTCAAATTGGTTTTGTAATATCATTCATATATTTTAGGTAGCTTAAAATAAAAATATTATATAGCTGCATGTAGAACTAAAATAGATTTATATTAAACTTACGTGTCGTATACTGATTACTCTAGTAAATATGTCGGAATTTAGGAACCAAATATTGAGTTTATATACTTGTATATATATATACTTTACTTGTACCTATATATATACTTGTCTTTAAACGAAATATTACACTCCTAACTTTTGATTTACTGGAAGTATCGGGATATGATATATAAAGTTAGTATGTAGGTTTAAATGTTAAAATATTGTTGTTCTAAAATATTGTATTTTGATGAATATTATCAAATCACATTAATTATTATCTTTGTGTAGTTAGTTAGCCGTTGAAAGTAGTTTCAATTTAACATTATTTACAATATGCTAGTTATGGTTGACAAGTCATGAGCTATCTCTGTTATTTTGAACTGTGAGACAAAGATAATATGAAAATTGGCTTGAAAAGCTGGCTTGTTGTAAATTATGTATATTGTAGATTTAATCATAAGTAATTTTAGTAATAATATTTAATTGATCAATTTAACAATTACTAACGTTCCTTACTCAGGTGTTAAATTAGTTTTACAACCCATATGGATAAAAAAAGGTTTTTGGGTGTTTTTGGAATTTCTGTCTAATCTTGAAGATCTTAAATAACGTGATTGTAAAAGTTAATAAAAAATCCCAAATTTTATATAAAAATATGATTTATTCTTCCTTCCAATCACAATCTAAGTCTTTGTATTATGTAAGTCTAATGCAGTCTTTACAAAATTGTCATCTTGTTAAAGATTTAAAGCTAATACGAGTGCAATGGAACCGTTGTTTCTATTCTCAATGTTTTATAGACCGGTTGCCTATATATTATGTACATATATTAAGAATAAAATATTTAGACGAATTTATTTTTGCGTGCCATATATTATTGTATTAGTAAACCTAATACACGAACACTTTAACGAGTACATTTACCAACAAAAACTTGTCACAATGCCAAGATATTAATGAAATGTCATTTGAAATTGAAGGCTAAAATAGTATTCTGATAATTTATATTTTTTAAGAATATTTATTTCTATATCAGATATTCATAATACTGCCATAAAAATGTTATTTATTTATATAGTTATTAAAATTATTGTTCTACTTTTAATAAAATATATTATCCAAAAAGTTTTTATATTGATTCTCACTAATCAATGATGCCTTGGTGGTCCACAAATAATCGCCATAGTCTCGCTACTTGCTATAAGGTTCATATACTTAGTTTACAAAAACCTA
Source organism: Laspeyria flexula (assembly GCA_905147015.1). Taxonomy (NCBI): domain Eukaryota; kingdom Metazoa; phylum Arthropoda; class Insecta; order Lepidoptera; family Erebidae; genus Laspeyria; species Laspeyria flexula. The sequence goes on along the minus strand of LR989956.1, from coordinate 8,321,500 downwards.
CATATATGCGATACATCTACACCATCTAGTTCTAGTTCCTACGTATCATTTTTGACTAAAAAGGCATTAAGTATCATCAGTCATCATCAGCAACCCATTAAGTCCCACTGCTGGGCTCGGGTCTCCTCTCCTCTAACTAGAGAGCTGAGAGGGTTTAGGCCATAATCCACACCCGCTGGCCTAGTGCGGGTTGGTGGATCAGACATACTCATAGAATTTCTTCTAGGGTATGTGGGTTTCCTCACGATGTTTTCCTTCACCGTTAGCAGATGGTAAGTCACTAGACTAGTACATATAAATTCCACAAAGTGAAATCCACATTGGTACTGCCGGCCGGGATCGAACTCGGACCGAGTGATTTGCACGCCGGTTCCTTATCCATTCAGCCACCATCGATTTTTAAGCATTAAGTAACCATAAAAGTTTTATTATAATCGAATTACTTCTTTTTAATACCTTTTGTTAAGAATAGAAGAAAACAAATCTAACTTTGTTTGGAGTTGTAATCAGATCTATTAATAAATGTACAAAGTTCTCTAGGAACTGTAGGAGACAACTCTCAAGCCGTAGGTGTAGTTTAAATTGGCCTTTTCATTCGAGGAAAAGTACGAGACTCTTTAATTAGTTTGCGCATATTTAAAATGAACACCTTCTATCATCTTTAACACAGTATTACGAAGCGTATAAGCGATTATTTGTTCTACAAATAATAGTTAGCATGGTCTCATTCTGAAGCGCTCAACCTACAGGGTGATACAAAGACATGACATATTTATAGAACAACATATACTTACCTTGATATAAAAAGCAGGTCAAATTGCGCAGATACCTTGAGCGTACCTTCTCAATAAGGGGTGTATGAGTGCAATGAGTGTCAGACGAATGTCCTGCGTGCGCATTACCTACGAGTACGACGAATCCTCTGACCCTCGGCAAAAATCGCTTCGTCTCGCCAGGACCCCGCTTTTGTTGATTCGTTGAGCTGGAGAAGAGATACGATATATACTCCTATCTCTTTCTGCAGTCGGACGTCATCGGCCGTTTATACAAGTTACTCATACCGCGTCGGTAGCTCAGACGAGTCGGTTGTCGCCACTCGTCCTTTCGCGTGTGTTGTGGTTAAAGTGTTGTGGGTGCTGCGCTGAGCCGCCTCTCAATCTTCGCAGGTAAGAGGCAAAAATTACCCTAAAGCGCATCCGCTTTATTTCATTGTGTGTTTATGTTATAAAAGGGATTTGTTGCAAAAAAAATAGCACCGGCGGCCCGGCGAATGCGCGACCACGATCGATAATGATGTTGTTCCGACACGGTGTAGATAGAGTCGCACATGCAATATCTTGAGTTTAATTTGATATTTCCTTTTGTGATACTATAATTTGTATACAGTGTTATGATAATGTATGGCCTACAAATATACTGTGTAGACTTTGATTCATTTATCGGTTCTGTTGCTCATAGTTAGGTCTCTTCCAGCATGTACATACTTGCAACACTATAGAAGTTATATTTATCAGAATTTTGAATGGATATCGTTATGTTAATTGTAGTTAGTTTTGTATCAATCAAAACAATATAAGAAGGTGGGTGGCGGATATTGAGAAATAGCGACTGGCCACACGTTTCGCAATTATCGATCCAATCCCGGTAATAATTTAATATTAAGCTAAGATTTAGACTTTAATTTATTCTACGTTATAGGCGTGTCTGAATACTAGTCTAGTTTACAAAAGTTTGACTTGTACGCCTCCATATTTATAGTTAAGTGGTCTAGGTTTATGAATGTACACACGCTGCTATGAATAAACGAATAAGCTATACTTAGGTGTTGTAATGTCATGCTGTAGTAAGCTTTGATTAATCAATATGATTCATTCACTTCACAAGACTGAGCACGTGGTGGGTCTGACACTCTCCGTGCACTTGAAGAATAATATAAATGCTATATAGAAGTTATACAAAGCTCAAATAACGTCTCTCCTTTCATATTGAAGACTAGATGGAGATGTTTTACATACGTTTCAAGGGGGACCTCCTATTGAATAGAGAGTGAACTTATATTCCACGGGTAAAATCCCATTGAAGAGTCTGAATATGCATGTTTTAATTTATGGTTAAAACATGCATATTCAGACTGATACTATATTTTCACGTCAATGAATCTAAAATTGTCTGATTTGGAGTCGAACTCTGCAACTCATGAGCTGCCACAATGCTTATGTTAAGCATGCATTCGTAACGATTCTTTTCTACTTAAAAATTTATATCGGTACATCTGCTTCCAAATGTTTCTTCTATCTTATGCATCTTTTAGTGTTCTTATATTTCACGGGTAAAATCCGATTGAAAAGAGGTGTCTTATGGGTAAAACATGCGAAAATTCAGACTGGTACTATATTTTCAAGTCATAAAACCCTCGTACTAAAATTGACTGATCCGGGGTCGTATTCGGCACCTCTTGCGCTACCACAATCCTTATGTTAGGCTGATTCATTCGTGATGATTATTTTTTGACTTAAAAATGAATATCGGTACATCTGCTTTCAAATGTTTCTTCTATCTTATTCAGCTTTTAGTGTCCTTATAATGTAGTTTTAAATTTCTCTTTAACTTTTAATCCAAATGTAGAATTTAGTTTTTATATTGATTTTCTTTCTCGGTAGACACAAATTTTTTGTCAAGTTTTTGTTTTTCCCTTTGTCTGTCCGATGATGCACTTCCACTATCTTAAATCTATTTATATTCACAAATATATTCGAATAAAACCGCTTGCTTATATGTTAATACACTTAAGTATGCACATTTACTCTACGGCCAAGAATAAATAGTTAGATGCTGGACTCTATTAAACAAGCTTTCGCTACAATGAAAACCGGTCTTTCCATAAAATTCGCTGCACGTATTGAGAATATTCCCGTTTGCAAGTTTTTGCTTACATTTCAATTCTATAAGTGTAGTGTGTTTGTAGGTGAAATAGTAGGTACAGTTGCTATAGTTTAGTAAAAGTATATTTTTTATTTAGGCCATTAATTTCGGTTCACCCTCCTGGCACATCGACCTTCCCCTATTTACGCAGTCAGAGGGGTGAAAAATCTCTTTGGAAACAATATTTATGAATCCGAAATTGTAGGTACTTAGTAACTCCAAAAAATTAAATGAAAATGTGCTGCCGAGGTTTCAAAAAAGCCTGTTTGTCGAATCGTCGGTGGCAGGTGCAAAGCGTTCGAATAACAGCCGGGTGGTGTAAGGTTTTGTTCGATTTGGCAGGTAGAAGAACGTCCTTAACATTATTATTACTATCATTCTACTTATAATACTGCCGTGCTAAACAAGAACGAAATAATTGTATTGCAAAAGTCTTTGGAAAATGGGTAAATGTGATGTCTTTAGACACATTTTTCTCTACACTTAGACATGCAGTTGAACTGTTTTTCATTGGTAAGCCAGAATAGTCCTAGTCCTTTCTTGTGAAGACTAATCTTCTTATCTTATGATAATGATACATAATTTAACAATTTAGCGGTAATAATTTAGCCTCGGTGGCGCAGTGGGAATTGTATGCGACAGCTGCGCAAGAGGTCTCGGGTTCGATTCTTTAGTCGGGTGAAAATGGTATTGCGTTTTTCTATCATGAAATTCTCAGTACCAACCCGGAGATCGAAAACAATTATGTCCAGTTGATGGCAATAGGCCCGCTCTCTATAAGACCTAACATAACTGGCGAAATATGGGTGTGAAGCACCTCTTCCTACCCCTTAGGGGAACACGTGGGTGACGTGGCGCTATTTTATGTAAGATTTCTATTATATAAGATTACACTAACTATTTATTATAAGATATAGCTGCAAAGAAATTTACTAGCCTTTTCTAGAAGAACCACGTACCTATTAAACAAAATCTAAAACAAAATCAAAATAGACATTATTTTGATTATAACTAGTTGCCACAGGATGTGCTACTGCATTTCATGATATGCAGCAAACGTTGCACCATATTGCAGTAAAATATAATTCGTATTTCGTCTTCCTCGACTATCATTAATATTTTTTATACAAATTTGTTCATATTACGCTCCACAAAATGGAGTTACAACGTATTACACAAAATATATTATGAACGACAACAACAGCTTAAATTCTCGGAGGGGAAACACTACAACAAGTTTTGTCAACCGAATCAATTGGATATAGCATTGGCCATGGCTATAAACCTTTCAATTTTGAAACTCGTCTACCTACCCACATCTATTTATCTGAGCGAATAATGTATGTGAAGTCTTTCTGCGTAGGAAGGATCGTTGTAAGGGGGGGAGGGGGAATCCGCCTTCTTCACTTCCACTTTTAGCGGAAGGGGTGGGGAGGGAGGTGTTCAGCTTCCCAGACTGCTCCGAGAGTCGATCCTTATTGAACCACACAGCTAACGACATATAGTACATAATATATATTCGATGGGCTGTCTGGCATTTTCTTCTGAATAGATCTATTTTAGATTACTTGGGCATTATATGGACTATTGTTTTGCTTCGGATTAATGTTAAAACGTAATTTTATCTATAACGTTGAAATAAAAACCGGTTAAGAGCATGTTGGATTCCGCAGCAAAAGAGCGTACGATCTATCTCCACACAGGACAAATGTGGATGTAAGTTGTATATGACTCCGTGACTTGTTAAAACCGACTAGAACGATTCTAGGTCTACTAGGTCAAAAATGTCTTATAAATAAGGAAAATATATAATGTTTTATACATTTACAATTAAAGTACCATCAACGGTCATTTTTATATACCTAGTGGTTTGATCATGAGGTCAGTATCCGTAGTAGTATCAATACATTATATATTTGAAAGCTTTTATTTTGAATTGTTTAGTTTAAAATGTATCTATATAACTTCATCGGATTATCTGAAAGTCTTATTTTTGAGATCCGTCTGTTTCATTATACGATCTCGATGATAAAAATCTTATTAGAAAAACATCGCCATCTCCAAACTGCCTTCATCCGTTTCCTTTGGAACGAAATCAAGCATTAATATATTCCTTTCCACGTTCGGTTGATATAGTACATACCCAAACGTTCACTCGTTAAATCCAAACACGAGCGGCGCGTGGCCATTTCTGGATAATGGTGCCCGAAATAGTCTTCCGTCACTCATGAGCGAGGTTCACTTTGTACAACAGATATGCTGCTTGTGGTTACGGAAACCGATCGACAATTATAACAATCCGACTAAACGCTTGCTATGTGATTCTGCTTTATATAATGTTTTTTTTATATAATGTCTTCCTGACAAGCTGTTGACTGTCTGCTTAGGGAACAAAAGAGGGTTAATTAATTGTTACATTTGTATGGTCACTCTAAAACATCTCTTAGAGAGTTTATGTTATTGTTGATCAAATATGATAGAAAAAAGGAAAAAATTGTGTGTCAAACGCATTTTCAGCTTGCAAAGTTACATCCTTGTAAACTCTCTAGTCCAATATGTTTCTATTAAACTTAATTACCTAAAACAGCTGAAAATCTGTATAAAATTTGGTACACAGATTATTTTAGAATAGCACGTAGGCTATTTTTCTCATAGAGATATCACGCGGACGAAGCTGCGGGTGGAAGTTGTCATAAAAACACTAAAATCAAAGTTGTTTTATTATCACGAATACATTGAAATACGAAATAGTTGAGAGTCATGTTAATTTACGCATCCAAGTTCCTTGTAGAATATAGTAGGTTATCGTGTGAGTTAACAAATTGACACGGTGATGTCATCGTCATTTCTCAAGTGTTACAAGTTAAGCATTTAGTCGAAATAGAATGCAGACATGCGGAACACTACTCACCAGTAATTCTCAATGTTAGTCTTGAAAATATATGACCTTATTTATATACAAGATAGTTTTAAAAAATTGACAGAAATTTAGGCGACATTGGACTTTTATACCGAGATATGCCATCATCATGATATCAAACCGAAGTTTGGGTTATGGCTGGAATATTGGACCCTCAAATCACAGAAATAGTTGGACCAAACGTCAAACGTATTATCTATCTACCCGGTCTACCCCAAAAATACTGACTCATCTGTCCGAAAAATACTAGACTGATGCGTAGTAACCTATGCATCATTCAGGAGAGTCAAAATAGAGCATATTCATACGCCTACGTCTCTCTGAACGATCCTTTTTAAAGTCCTGTGACGTGTTAAGGATTGCTTAAGTATAACAAAATAAATTGAACGCTCGAACAAAGTACATCTTTTACTCTAATAGATATCTAAAATATTCGTCAAACATTAACAGTAATGGTTAGAATTAGAACTAACCGTGCCCGAACGGGCAGGCACTAAAGCAATTACAGAATCCATCTGTTAATCCTGTTAATCCCACCTACTCCCCTTCAAATAAATTACAGGAAAGGGATAGCAAACGAATTACAGAACAGAAATAAGGTTGAACGCCCTTGAACTCGATACGTAAGTGAATTTTTACCTCAAAAGAATATGTAAATTTCCGTGCTTTGTGAATTTTGTCTCTAAAATGTTTATTTAAGTATTAAACAGTAAAGTCCATTAACAAAGGTATAGGAGTGTGTGTACATTTTACGAATTTGGTCGATGTTTTATCCTTGCGTGACTGACCGTAGTTCCGCCCAATTCCTGCACCCCAAGCATTACGAAACCTGTAGCATTTTATTTCGTAAAAGAGCTTAGGTAGCGCATTAGTTATATTACTCGGCGGAGTAATAAATAGTAATAACTTGCTTGAATTTATACAAAAAGTGCCTACCATGTTTAAAAAATTGTTAAGATGGGTTTTATGCTATCAAATACTTGGTTAATAATAGAAATCATTATCGTCATACTTAATTGTTAACCTTTAAAGATTTCGAACGAGGGATGTATTGTGTTATAGGCGTCAGTTGTTTTATTGCCATGGCCAACAAGCTAACGGTTCACCTGATGGAAGCCGCCACCCTTCGATTTGTGTAATGCCAGGGACATAGCCAAGTGTTTTCTTCAAACCCTATTTAAAGAAATGCATAGCACCTAAAACCTTATTTAAAGACATGCCAGGACTCGAGTTATGTCTGGTATTTAATATCGTTTCGATAGATATCCGAACGGTTTGAAAATAAAATACTTAAAAAAAAATTCTTAGTTTGATTTGATGAAAATCATTTCCGAATTAAATTGGTTTAAGAATTTAAAAATTTAACGGAATAAACGGTACTCTATTCATTTGTCTAGGTATTCCAGTGTCAACACTAAACAAGTGTTTCATTTATAAAAACCAAAAAACCCGACTACCTTGCCTTGCTACCACCAGGTTTCGGTACCGGGAGGGATATTTTTTCAATCAGAATAAAGATTATCTCGTAGTACAGAATAAGTCTTTCTTTTAAAAATCAACCTTGACACGTCAATAATCCTTCTGAAGTCACGGTTGATTGTTGCTCCCTACTTGGAATAACCAACACCCTACTTGGAACGGCTTAGCATTGTCTTGGTCTTCCTATTCGAGTGTTAAAAAGCTTATCGAAATACTACTCACGGCCCTCTAGTGACTATGTTCACACATTGCACATGGCATTCTTTAGTATGAATATAAGTGAATGCTTTAACATAACTTACTAATTTTATTACAAGTAACTTTCTTCGTGGAACAAAGAATTACAATACAGTCATAAGTTCCATTACACATTTAGAAGCAAGCTTTAGAACGTACGTGCGAATTTCATCTGTTACTAAAGTTTCTAGCAACTCTTGGTTTATTTTGAATCCTGCACGTTTCAAAACGTGTAACGTGAATTAACGTCAATGAAACTCAAAACAAACTTCCCCAAATGTCTCTATAGTTACTAAAAAAAACCCTACAAATCGATTTACAAAGAGCCGTGTGGTCTTGCATCAGCTATTAATAGAGGAACCCTTTATATTTTACGACAAAGGAGGAGAAGGACGGATTTTTATTACACATAAACGGAAGGCCTATTGTTCCATTACCACAAGCTATTCGCAATCTGCCTTTTAGAATAGGTAAGCCGTATTTCAGGGAACCGTTGCTAGGCCTTTTGCCTAAAGCTATCATCCTTCAAGCCGTCTATCATTGGGCTATGCATGCAGAGACTGTAGTGCTCTATAGAAGCCTACAGGCGTACGACATCATCTGCTTCCACTACATTTCTCCTCCTCGCTAAACATGAGCGTCAGTTCCGGGTACTTTTGATTACATAGTTGATGATTAATTATAGTAGTGTAGATCTAGAAAACTGGCAGTAATGAATGAACCCAATAGCGTGATAGATTGTTGCCCAAAAAAACGGAGCTAATTGTATCAGAAGATACACGAAAGTATCTAATCAAAACAATTGCTATTATTATCATTTGATCGTGATTTTTTTTACTCAAGTTTAATGAACGCAATTTCCTTCAAATTTTTTAGCCAAGTAAGTAGCAACTTATTGCGGTCTTGCCATTACTGTAAGTGCTAAAATTACCTAGTATTAAATTAGATAGAGCATAAGTACCGTTGTTTCATTTGCCTCAATTTTACTATACTGACTTGTTTAATATATTTAGTTATTTATCCACATTTGTTTCTAAATACGAACCCTATGGCTAAGACTCTTCTAGATCTGTTGATATTGATGGTTACTTCTTATACCTAGGCTACTTTTAAGCTCTGATTGGCTGGGAGATATTGTGCTTAGCGGTTTCATGCAAACAAAACTTTCGTCTCTATATATATTATTTTATACTTATATATCAATTCTAACAATGTTCTCTGCCTTGTTACAGATTCGGGCGGAGCCCAGCCGCATCGCGGCGCAACGATCCTTTTTGGTTTTTAATTGTCCTGTGGAGTTTTTGTTCTGAGTTCAACAAGAAACAAAAGTGATCTGTGAAGTGTCCAAGTGATAACATGGCATTTATTGGATTAGCTGCCCTCGTGGCACTGGCCACTATAGGTAAGCATTGCACATTTTTTTAAAGATATTTAAACTACCACCATTCTTTATGAATATACTCTGACACAAATAGCTGTGCAGTAGAACTAAATGTTGTCCTATTGTTATAAGGTCATAATATTTGATAGCATTCGAAGTCACGCCCTTCTTGTGACGTCATTACTGCACAGAAAGCCGTGTCAGATTATAGTAGACTTGTAGTAGGTACCCACCAAGTTTGACATATTGCATATTTGCAGATTTTTTTGTAAGTACTGTGTGCATTTGAAATTAGATCAAAACCAAACATTTCTCTATAAGTGTTGATCCGCAAACAATTTGATAAGTTAGAAATTGTCAGCAATTGATGTCGTTGACCATTACTACTTATATTTTATCTATTGATCTAGTCGATTCACTCAAGTTAAAATATTGTGGGTACCAAAATACATAACGGTTTATATTCACAAAATCGGTGGCCAGGACTTCCACAGCTTGTGCGTTATGATTTGAACGTCACGATTAGTAGGAATATGTCGTCTACCCCACAGTGAGTCGGGTGGAGCAACTGTAGGAGGACGCTTCTGTGACGTCACGGGTCGATACAGCGGCCGGCCAACGAACCTATAACATTCGCACGTAACACTGTTTACAATCCAGCCCCAAAATTACTTTTACAAGCACTCAATTCACGCGTCTGTTTTACTATTAGCATTACTAGTAACACCTACTAGCTCATAATTTTTATAATAATGTGCTACTCATATCGTCATAAACATTATTTAAAAGCTTGCTTATTGCAGCATTTGTTACTGAAATACTCTTTAACGCGTAGAATAATGTCTGAAGTAACTACGATTCATCCGCGGTTGAATGATTGAATGAATCATGTTTAATAGCTGCAACATTTTTCATGTTTTTAATTATGGTGAACAGCTATTGTTTTCTTATAAATGTAGGTAAAGAGTTAGTTGAGTAGTCACTACTTGGCGTGTACTGAGAGTCGCGTGGGCGAGGTCGTCAGGTTCAATCGAAATGCTAGGCTTTACACAAACGGTGTAGACTGCAGAACATTGGCCTTTCGACGCCGCCGTACTGAAGGTCACGATCGTAGCATGGATGTGTCGATATGTCTGATATTCCTATGCACTGTTGCCAATATGTACTGAATTAATATGCGGCTACTTGAACGTTCTAGATAACCAGATTGACTTGATTGACGACATTGAAAAAGACGCCGGATATTACTTGCTATTACATTACTCATGCATTTTTATATTTAGTGTAGCTATGTCATATATAATTGTTTATAAAACACACTCATACATGTTTAGAAAAAAATATCGCTTGCTACATTCGCTTTAAAGATTAGATAAATGTTGAAGCTTTCGGTAAAAATAGCTACATTTTTATTTACTTAACGATTATGAAAGTTTTTTGATAAATTCTTATCCAGGATATTGTAATATAACTAGGTAGTAGGTAGGTACACTTACCTACATTTTTCTAGTCAATAATACCAATCGTTTTTTATCACTATTAATCATTTGTTTTAACAACACGGACACAACGGCAAAGAATATCCTGTGGTATAGTATATTTTTCTTAAATAATGACAAAATTTGGTTTAAGAACCAAATATAAACAAGTAAATTATTAAAAAATAAAAATAACTTCACTGCAAAAAATCAACAGATAAGCAACGCACTAAAAAGACAAATTGTTTTTATTATTATTAATGATTAAATTTAAATACATAACATAATTGTATACTTATAGGTATTTGTAATCTTTATTTGATTCCCTTTATTTTGATAACATAATCGATAGGTTTGATTACAAAAAAAAAACTACTTACAATTTTGCACCATTAAAATTAAATATATAACATTTGTAATGTGTTATCTCCATTTGATTCCCTTTATTTTGATACACTACTCAATACGTTTGGTTAAAAAATATTAATACCTACAATTTGGCGCCAAAAGTCCGCTCTTTTGTTTGTATTTTTTTATACCTATCTAAGAACACTTGGGTTTTTGAGAAGAATTTAAAGATACCTAATACGAAATCCATCCAACCTTACGGAAGAAACGTGGGATTAAAGAAATTTACAAACATACAAGATACGCGCGAAAAACAATACCCTTCCTGACAGTCGGGTAAAAAGGCCTATTAATATCTTACAAAACAAAATAAGATAATCATAACAAAACGCTGTACAAAATTGATCTCCCTTTCTTTGTTTACGATAATTTATTTATATTTCTGTTAACATAAACACGTTCATGTTGAATGTATTATTTTAACCACATCATACTTTATTTATGTTGTGGTTATAATATGTCCCGTTTCATATAGTACTACCTACACTATCGGTGTCACATAGCCATGATCTAGTTTAACTTATTTGTGGCGCACCCATTTTATAGTTTTCATTAACCAAACCACGCTTTGTTGATGCAATCTGCAATTGAGTGTGCTCAAACCATGTAAAGGTACTTTATGGTGCATAAAAACATAAACTGTAAAAAATCTCCTGTCCGTATGTCGTATATTTTTATGGCTAACCTGTGGAAATGATTTTACTGAGATACTGACGACGAAACTTGGACATTTGCTGCGATAAAAAGCGCTGTTTGCCGAGCGCATTTTAAACGGTAAAGATCAGACAAAAGTAACGTCTCATCTAAATAATATTATTAACTTTGAGAATATCTAGGTACTGATTTTGTTTTAAATTGCGAAGTGAATCTAAGATTGGCATGAAATAATAGAGCCAGAAAGAGACTTAATAAAACTAACAAAGTGAAGCCACGTGAACAATAAATAGCAAATATGTTATATTACGAATACAAAATAATAGTCACTAGACAAATAATAAATAATATTGCTGACCAACAAAAAACTCTATAGCTAATTCTGTTTAAAATGGCGACAAAATTATGTAGAGCACGGCGCGAATCCATTTACATTTATACAATAATGTTGATGTTAGCTCACAATTAATATGGGTGAACGTTCATATGTTTTAATAACTCATGCTCGTCAACTAACTGGTTAAATGTCCTTATCATTAATTGAACTTAAAGATTCAGAGAAAAAAGTCGTATATGCGTGCTTCTGTACTTCCGACCTTGTAAACAAATTTGAATACCTACGTGTTTCAAAAAGGTCGTAAGTACGCAAAAGTTACACAATACTTTTATACCTCCACTTTTATGGTAAGGCGACCACATTCCACCTACGCATTATCTATGCTTATGTTGTTATGCAACTATACTAACAAGTTGACAACGGACGTCGCGCGTTGCAGCTGCATTGTCGTACATAATCACCACAATTCCTCGCCGGTGTCATACTCATAGACTCATAGTAGGTACACAAATATTGCCTGTGAACTGCGTTATTTCATAGTAAACTATAACTTCAACATCTACTGCTAGTTATCATAGAAAAGGAAGGAAGAAGTCTAGTTAGCTTTATTATTTTACATTAGCTTTTTAACCGCTCTTAAAAAAGGAAGTTCTTTATTTATAGACTAGTCATGCAATTTGATCGATGAAAATCAACTATAGTCGGTACCACACGTATTTATCGAATGTGTAAACACACCTTTAAAGTCAAAATGACCATTCACCCCACAGTCGCTGAGCAAGGCAGTTGGGTTCCTTACAATCTTGTTCCTCTGCACTCAGTATATGACTTTACTGTCAGGTATTTTGAATATTTTAACTTGACATACGGGTCAATGACATTTTTATTTACCTTTTCAGTAAAAACTTTAGAATATACTCCATACATGTTTTTTTAGATAATTCGCTGCATCACGCAAGACACTTAATTAAAAAATAATAATCATATACATAGATTCTTAGCTTTTGACCTGAGCTTCTTGAGCTTAGTAAATCATGTCAAGCGCCATAATCTTTTTTAAGCAAAGGCAGGCTATGTAAAGCTTTAGTCTGCGTTGCTTTTGTACTGACACGAGTGGTGTTGTGTTGCAAGACGTTGAGAAACAAAAGATAAGGATAGATGATGATAATATAAATACAGTGGCGGCCGACAACTAGGAATTTCACCGGGTCAACGGCCACGAATAGATGTGTGCTACACAGAGTGTGAAATATTCATAGCACCTAACCATATTCATTGTTTGTTTAGTTTTTATGGAATTTCTGTTTACGCGCGCAGTAAGTAGTGCGTAAAACATAATTGCTCCTTTTTTATTTCCATAATATACCTACATACATACCTACCTAGTTACTTAATTAATCAACGTATCATCTTCAATTAATGTATAAAGTCATTGGCATAAAGATAATTAGAATATTCGGGGTTAGGAAATCAATAAAGATTGAAAATGAAAATAATAGAGGAGACAATATAGCTCCTTGAGGGACGCCACAGTTAACTTCACAAATGAGCAGTCGGTTCGGTACGTAAGGATTTACGTACCGAACCGACTGTTGACAACCCTGAAAATAAGATGAGAACCATTTCAGTAAGATGAGAGAAGATAGAAAGTAGGATATCGTAACTGGCGATATTAAAGGCGTTCGAGAAATTTACCAAAGCCAGCGCTCTGACCTTGGTCTCCTCCATTCCTGCCCTAATATTGTCAGTCACTTTCATGAGCGCGGAAGTTGTGCTATGGCCGGGCCTGAATCCAGATTGCAATGGACTTATAAATTTTTTCCTAAACACAAATTGAGAAACTGCTTCTGAACATAGGCCTCGACCACTCTGTATAGGAACGGGAGGATATAGGTCTTAAATGGTTAGGTTCTAAAGGATTGGATATTTTAGGCAATGAAATGATGAAATGCGCTTCGCTATGCCGTAGGAAACTGCCCAAATGTATAATGTATCCTAATAATTGATATTTATATCTACGGTTAAATAAATCCACAATACACTCATAGACCTACTGTATAAAAGGTTATTATTGTCTACAATTGTATTATTAATTTTAATAATATTTTCATAATAAAATTAATTGTAATGCGCTTCGGTCTTTAAGAACCGGCTACCTGAACCACTGATTGTTTTCTAAATCAGTAATTCAATTCAAACAAATCGGACGCGCGACAACCGTTTTGTTTTAGTGATTCGTAATCGTAGCATGGTCGCATCAACATAACCTCGCGGTTATTCGTACGAATTAAATGTCAAAATAAAGTTAGGTATTTCGCATGAGTTCTCACGAAATCATGTGGTAACACTACATGTGGCTTCAAACTGTGGATGTTAACCGTCTGATATTATTTAAATTAATGTAATGTAGAATTATATTAAGTGAGCCTTAGGCAAATTTGCTGACACCTTTTTGGCTTAAGTGACATGATGCATAAGTATCATGTAGGTATGTGATCTAAATTAAATAAAAATATTGACTACCTACTAAAGATAGACATGTCCCGGTTTAGCTATTTTCTAATTCTTTTCACTCTTATGAACCTAATGAAATTTTTTTATTCGATTAATAATGGATCTCTAGTACGAGTACCTATAGAGAGTATAGCAAAGGATCCCGAAGTTAGGTAATTTTTTTATCACTGTAATTGTAACTATTATGCAGTTCCGAAATTACTGTTTCCAATGTTACAATCGACGTTATAATAAAGTTTATTGAAGTTACATCCTTTCTATATACACAGGTGATACCTATTTGCAAATAAATTAGACGAACCTTGTTTTAAGTCACCAAATTTCACGGTTTTCTCCTTCACAGACATAATATGCATGTTTATACAGTTTGAAGACTAATATAATAACAAAATAAGAAGCAACCTTGTTATCCACAGTGTAGACAATTACATAAAAATGCTAAAATGTCGTCATCTTTGTGCAACTTGTGTCATTTCTACGTCCCTTACCTTGAACTTTTTACGACGAATAACATTACCAGTACACGATATTAGTACTGATACCATGTTCCTTAAACAGGCACGGTTATAATATTGAATATATTAACGATATTGACTTCTTGCTAGTTATCTATTGTTCGTAAATAATGGATGGTGACAATAGTTCAATGGCCAGTAAGTGCCTTAGGGAAGTCACGAAATAGCACGATTGTTTTCTTAATATAGATATAGCATTAATATGTTTTGCAAATAACAATAATACGGCACTGTTATCTTCGTCGATAAAGCGCTGTTATACAATTTTTTATCAATAAACGCTGATAGGTACATCGTACAGTCTTCCACGATCGTTATGGAAGAGTACCTAGGTGTCAATGATTCAAACAACACATTAATTTACTATTTTTTAATGCAGTATTCAAAATATTTTAATGTTTTTTTTTTAATTAAATTTATACTTGCACCTACTACTATAACCTCTGTATTGCCCAAGTTTTGACTGAAGTAAAAAAATGTCAAAAAACATTTTTGTTTAATTAAATGAAAGCAGCTAGGTCTAATAAATACCTTTTTTTTTGTTAAAATCCGCCTTTTTTGCAATATAAATTACCTATGAGGTAAACAGTTTTTTGCATCAATGCATTTAATATGACGAATTTAACCTTGGATGCGTATCGTCATATTACGATACAATCGTAAGAAACCAGCACTTGATTTATCTAGGCGCGACGAATCATTGATAAACGTCACAACATATAATGATACTACTACTACTGTGTAGTGAAATTGATAATATTTACATAAATACACTCCAAGATATTGTACTTATTTATACCTAGTTACTCAGATGGATGACGTCAGGGATTCCCTTGACATTAAGAGTTTCGCCCCCGTCCATTAGGTGCTCTATTGAGATTATATATAAATAGGCATCGATTTAAACATCAAAGTATTGTGTCTATCAGAATATTTTTTCTAGGTATTAAATATTGAATATGTAAAATGTAAATTAGGTATGCACCTATGTTAAATGTATGTGGCGTAAATTAGGTGTGGCCTATGTCCAGCAGTGGACGTCGTTGGGCTGATATGATGATGATGTAAAATGTAGAGACGTAGAGCGTTATTCAATTCGACTCTTCAATCTCCAACAAAAAGTTCGTTAGCGAACCAAACTTTATTAAAAAGGAAGATTTCCTACATTCAGTCATTTATTTATCAAAAAAGTTTGTAAGTATGTTTTAATTTTATAAAACCAATTATCATATTTTTTGTTTGATAAAACTATTTAATAACTAATCTAATACACAACAAAATGACATATTTCTTTGGATACTATATGTTTTGTATTTACTAGAAATCGTTATAAGTGGCATGATAAATCTTAGTTGAATCAGCATCCTGCGTTCAGGTTGTGATGTAAAGTCCATCTGTCGTGCCCGCGACCAATCAGAAGCGTGCGTTGAAACACATCTGTCGAAGACACAACGAGCACGCAACACTCCCTCGCGTTTTTGTTTGCTTTGTTGCTATTTTTTGTCTGCCAACGGTTGCCCTAAATTGAGTATTCAAAATTTTTAATCATTTTATTCAATTCATACCAAACTTGTTAAAGTTGTGTAAAATATACCGTTGGGTAATTAAGAAGATATTATTTGAAAACAACCGTTTATCTGTGTCAAATAAAATACGACTCAATTTAACATATTCTCAATTAGTACAAGACCAATTAAAATCTCTTCAAGATAACATTTTTCAGCTTGTTTAATCACAAGGTGCCATAAAGTTTAGGGTCTTAGCGTCGTAAAAACCGTTATAACAAGACGGTTACAGAGGTATTTTAACTGCACAGGATACTTATTAGAATAGGGCGTTTGTCGTTGTGTAAGTTGACCTAACGAGGTCAGTAATTAACATGTAGTAAATCATGACTTACACTTCGTCTAGTGAAACAAGTAGCCCGACAACGTAGCAAGAGAGCATACGCCACTTGTGCCGGATTATTTTTCCAGGCTTCATTATAATAAAGTAGGTCGAGTATGTTAAGATTCCTTAGGGACATACCACACGACACGGTGAGGCGCCGCCGCCCGGCGCCGCGGCAGTACTGCTGCATCGTTTAACATAACATTACACGGCATAGTACAATTCATTAATACAATGGAACAGCTACGACATTATACCTGATAATGGACTTAATAAATTGATTTGTCTCATTAAATACCTTTGGCTACAAACAACCTCTTTTGCAGAAAGGTTATAAGAAGAGCAATAAGCTTGCTTGTTTTCAGCCTTGGCTTATATTAAAATTCTTGGTACCTATGTAACAACAGAAGTATCATAATTATGTTGTCATTATTGAGTTACTAAGTATATTTAACAGAGCACTTGTTGAAAGTTTTTGATGTAAGTATGAAATTATTTTCATGGGCGATACTAATTCGATAAATGATTGTGTTTCCATCACGTCCCACTCGTAGAAAGTCTTTAAATATTTAAGAAGTTTTATAGCCTGAAAGTATGTTCGCCGTCTTAAGAAGTGGCTTAATATTCTATAAGTCTATAACCATGTGGCAGGGCACTAATGCTCGTGAACGGGTTGATAGGATTAGCTCGTGTGATCGTGACATACCTACATGGAAAAATATATAGCTATGTCATATTTTACCATAAGTACTCATAAAGCAATAGTCATTTTTTTGATGATTATGTAACTAAATTAGTTTAATAATAACCTGGGTACTTAAAAAATGCAAATATCCTTTTAATAAAATAATCTTGTATCTACTTTATTCCGTGACAACAAAATAACTTGAATATAGGTTATTAACCCTCTGAAATAATTATCCCTACTAATGCCTGCCTTATTAAACCAACATTTTACTCGTCAATGCTACGATAATAAACTACTTTATACTACCTATTACTAATCCTATTATACGGGTCCATTCGAATTATAATTCATTTTAAGTAGCTACTACTCGCACTACTTATTCAAACTTCAGTTTCCCCTTTTCAACATTCCTAATCTTACTGTTAATAGCGTTTGATGGTCTTTATAATAATATTATGAATAGCTCTTCATTATATTTAAATGTATGAATAGGTACATACTTAATGTGTAGAATGAGTGCTAATCGCAGATTAAGTTTTTCACAGTAGTGACTACTTTAGTGTGCCCAATCGCAGTACGGAAGATTTGATTAGAAACAGATGTTCTAACAAGAAGTTTGGTCGGCTTTAACTTATCTTTTTAATAGGTTGTGAATCGATAGATGGTATTTAATTACCGCAAGTACTCATAAAGCATTAGTCACTCTTTTGATGATTATGTAACTAAATTAGTTTAATAATAACCTACTTATAAAACGCAATGAAGTCCTTTTAAAAAAAAAAACATGTATTTACTTTATCCGTGACTACAAAGTACCTACACCGCTGCTTGGACGTTACGATTGTTAATAAACTCACAATGTTACTAATATGATTAATCGCAACAGATAGCATTTTAGAAGTAGACACACAATAATAATGTTTGACCTGCCATAAATAACGTACCTAAACGCGACTAGATCAATTCATTAATTTTTAAAATTCCCACTGCTGGGCACGTGTTTCCGCTCCTCTATCTCAAGCGCTGATAGGATTTAGGGCCTAGGCCAGAATCCATACACATTGGCCTAATGCGGGTTGGTGGATCTAACATACCATGAGAATTTATTTTAGGATAAGTGAGTTTCATCACGAAGTTTTTAAATTCCACAAATTAAAATCGACATTGGTACTACCGGACAATATCGAACTCAGACCGCATGATTGCATACCAGTCACTTTCCATTCGCGATTTAAAGTTTTTAGTGTTTTTCTACAACCGTGCTTTGTTTCCAGGGTCAGTGCTATGCGAGGACGAAACTATAGGCCCGATATTTATGAAGGAACCCCCGAACCGAGTAGACTTCAGCAACACGACCGGTGCGACTGTGGAATGCGCTGCCCGAGGATCTCCGACTCCAGACATTATTTGGGTACGATCTGATGGAACTGCTGTTGGAGATGTACCCGGATTGCGACAGGTGAGATACCGTCATTTGTGTTTTTAGGTTCGATCATAATATAAGCCATAGGACGTCCACTGTTGGAAATGAGCCTCCCCAAGAGATTGTCAATAGGACCAGCTGTATGTGGCTTGAACACAGCGCGATGTTGCGGTTTGAATCGGGTCATCAGTCAAAAGTACTGTAACTTATATTTTCACACCGAATAAAAGCTCAGAAGTCGTAGCAAATTCTAACAAGAGGCCTTTGTTTGAATCAGGCACTCACAAGCTCACGATACAAATACACTTAAAAACAAGAGTTTTTCAATAAAACTAAATTAGATACGCCTAAGTACGGCCATGAAACATTTTGTTATTCGTACCGGTATAAACCGGCACGTTCTTTAGTGAAGACATTTTAAGTTGGCAGCTTTAACGTCTGGAAAGTTTTACTGTTTTTTTCCTTGAATCTGAATTTTTGCAGTCAGATCAGTATCGTCTGATTTCGATTTGCACCAAACATATAAATCCGTCAATCACTAAAGCGTAGCTTCATAGCTCTTAGATACTTACGTCCTTCTGTTATAAAGCCCAATTTTTCGGCAAATAGTATATCCGAATATGTTCAAAATTATTTTCGTTGAAAGTATTTATTAAGCGTTATCATTTTAAGTTTTTTCATATTTATAGGCTTTACGGTTTAGAATATGGAGGGGGGGGGGGGTTCATATTTATTAGGGAATAGGTAGTTCTAGTGCGTACTTTAAGGTCTGGGGGATCTCACTCTACAAAGGCGAAGCTGATTTAATAGTCAAAACAGTCGCCTGACAATAGCGCCTCACGTCATACAATGTGCTATCTTAATTAGTACCCGCAGCATACCGCACTAGGTAAGAGGACGCACGACGCATGCTCTATTTATTACTTTACTATCTTCTGCCCGCGAGGTAGTTTCTGTTTCTCGGGTATTTAAAAAATCATTATCTATATAGATTATGTAATTGTTAAAAGTTATTCGAGTACTTGATTGAGACATAATAACAAAATAATAAGTATTTAAAGGCAGTTATTTTTCAACGCACGAATTGAAAAAGAACGTTAAGCGGTGAACTACAACTTCGTTGATATGAATAAAAACTGACTAATCAGAATAGGTGACTCATCTGGCAGCTGTAGTATGTAGAGAATTTCCCGTATTTGAGTACGAGTTTCTTAGAACAGTATGTAATATTTTGTTTTTATAGGTTCAGGCGAACGGAAACCTTCTTTTCCCACCCTTCCGTGCGGAGGACTATCGACAAGAAGTTCACGCTCAGGTGTACGCCTGTCTCGCACGCAACAACGTTGGAACCATTCATTCTCGGGATGTTAATGTGCGCGCCGGTAAGCAACATTTACATAAAATTACTAATACTTAAAAGCATTCTTATGCTGTTGTTCTCCTAGTGACATTTAACTGCCATTCATATAGTTAAAGTACAACAAAGAACATACTTGACAAAAACTTTACAATTCAATAAAAAGTGCAGGAACTTTAGAGCCGTGTTTCCGCCTGCTACACCCATGTCGTTTAATTTCTCACACATAACAATACATAATAATATATGAGGCTCACGGATAAACCGAATACTTAACAACCAAAAACACGATCTCCTTTCATATAAACTTTCTCGTCGCAAAATCAAATAGGTACGTGTAATTGCGAGAAAATCAAAAACAAATGAGCGAATATAATTTTCTTTAGCGATAATAAAGTCTTACCACGCAAATCTGCAATAGATTTTAGATGTAAATCATATCTGAAATTTTTGTAAGACATTTTAGCAAGTGGAAATACGTTCTCAAAGCCTTTTGATAGCAAGCAAAATAAGATTATGTTCCAAAAAAGCTAAGAGGCACGCGTTATGGATGCCATAAAGCACCATGACAGATTTATAATATTGAATGGGTTTACATGACATATACGTATACATCTGTGTCATGTAACACTCTAATGTTACTGTTTATAACTAACCAGTTTCGTTTGTTGACATATCACCCCTTTTCGTTTGTAATTTGATAGTTAACTGATTGTTTCAAATGATAAATGTATGTTTTATTGTACTGTAATTTGAACAGTCATTCGGCTACTTGTCACAAAATGGGAGTGTTATTAACCTGTAAGAGAACTGACGGGTCAAAATAAAATGTTATTATAGTAGGTAAATAATTTGTAGTTATGATGAGTGATTTATTTACACAATCATGAATCACTCAATATTTAATATTAACATAAAGAGATAGAAAACGGGCGTTGATATAATATACAGATATCAATCAAAATATAAGTATAGAAAAACAAAATATAGAAAATTACATGTTTGTTTAATTGTGTATTTCATTTGTTTCCTTATCAACGTCCGTTCTCTTTCTCTTTTTGTGCTGTATCTACTTACATAAATTAATTATGTGGGATTTGTTTCCTTTACGAATTATTTTATTTGTAATTGTGTATTTTTTAAATATAAAATTAAGATTTGTTAAATTTTTTCATGAAGACAGTTTGTTTGAAAGAACAATTTGTCCAAGTTTTTAATAACATATGGGTATTTTCACGAACTTTTCAGAAATGTTATCAGTCGCCCTTACAGTAGTATTTGAAGCAGTAGCACTCTTAAACTGTCGTAAATATAAATGGTTGATTGGTCATCATAGGGCGCTGCCCTTCAAGACACGAGGTCAAGTACGGTCAATTAAATAATCAACCGAAGAATAGACCGATCAATTTACATGTAACTTGCAGATGCTACTAAATGTCTCTCGTGAAAGTACCCATATTAAAAATATTGGATGTTTCAGAGAGGTAATACCTATTAATTTCAGAAAACATATCAAAGAAAAGGAATGGGAAAAATGTTTCGCTAAATTAAAATCAAATGTTAATATTGTTATTACAGACAGATTATTTGTTTGTACACGAATGTCATAAACATTCGCGTAGTTGTTATTGAGTAAATCAAACATAATATTGATCTTTTTACATGACTCTTCATTCAATTAGCTCTTTTATTAAGTTTATATTACCTATCTTGGACATCTTGTATACCAATAATGATTTAATTTCAGGATTCTATTCTTCTATTGTATGATTAAACTTTTATTGCAGATAGTAACGACACATGAGAATTTATTAGTCTTTGTATGCATTTAATTGTTTGTTTTCTGTACAATTAAGTGGTTGCTCAACGTTACGATACTGACGTCAACAAGGAGTATGTAATTATGGGCAACAGTATCGTGCTTAAGTGTCAGGTCCCCTCGTTTGTTGCCGATTTCGTTGAAGTCCTCTCTTGGCACACTGATGATAAAGAAGATTTCTTTCCTGGGGAAAACTACGGTTAATCCTTCACCGTTTTAATGGCCAATGTTCCCATTTCCATTCTCCTCAATATTTTACTACTAAGATATAATTTCCACAGTGGTTCAACAGCAATACGAATCAGAAGTAAACAATGAATATGTGATTCGTGGCAATTCTGCTATCCTCAAATGTTCTATACCGTCATTTGTAGCAGATTTTGTAAATGTAATCTCGTGGCATGACGAGGCGGGCAATTCATTCACTCCTGATGACAATAAGGAAGGAAACGGTACCATAAACTGTTATTAATATGCAATCATTTCCCACAGATTTTCTATTTGCCCATGTCCTTTAATCCTTTCTTTTCTATTGAAGTTTATGAACGGCATACATTGCAGTTGTAACACAATACTACGAAGCCGAAGTAGTCTCTGAATATGTTATCAGGGGAAACACCGCCGTGCTCAAGTGCAATATACCTTCCTTCGTAGCTGATTTCGTTAAAGTGGAAGCTTGGGTTGACTCTAATGGCGGCGAATATTTACTGACCGATGATATCGGTACTTCAATGTAAAATATATACAAAAAAATCCTTATCCTTTCCCTATCTTCCTTAGTAAATCCACGCTTAAAAGGCACACATGTCTTCTTTCAGTTGTGAATCAATTCTATGAAGCAGAGATCCTCACGGAGTACGTAATAAGAGGAAACGCTGCCGTTCTAAAATGTTCTATCCCCTCTTTTGTTGCGGATTTTGTAAAGGTGGAAGCTTGGATCGACGAGAAAGGAACAGAGATTACTCATTCTGAAAACCTCGGTATCAATGGCCTCTTAAACAAATCATACTCGCTTCCCGTACACACAATTCCTTACACCTCGAACCGTTCCAACTTAAGCATACATGTCATTGTTATTCTTCAGTCGTATCACAATATTACGTGACCGAAGCCGAAAATGAGTACGTGATTAGAGGGAACGCTGCTATTGTTCACTGCAAGATTCCATCTTTTGTTAGCGACTTCGTTTACATCGAAGCATGGGTTATGGATGACGGACAAATCCTTACAGTAAACAATACCGATACTGGCACGGGTACTAATGCAAAGTGTTTCTTTAAACCCATGTTTCCCATCCATAATAAATCCCTCATGATAAATATTTGTTTTATGAGTTACGTTTTTATGTAGTGGTGTCACAGCCTTTTGAAGCTGAAGCGGACAACGAGTATGTAATCCGTGGTAACGCAGCCATTATGAAATGTGAAGTGCCAAGTTTTGTTTCTGACTTCGTTTATGTTGAGATGTGGATGGATAGCGAAGGAGGCACTTATTACCCCAATGCTGGCGAGGGTAAATTCTCATTTAAAGAAAGTTCCTGAAATCCTGATTCCTTTTCTTTTTCTCATCACAGCTGTTCTTCAAATATATGAGGCTAGAGTTAACGACGAATTCGTCTTACGAGGCAACACGGCTATTATGAAATGCATCGTGCCTTCATTTGTTGGTGATTTTGTCAATGTTGTTGCCTGGATAATGGACAATGACACAGTAACTTCTGAGGAACACTCAAATTATAATAATGGTAGTAAATGTTTGTAGAAATATTAGTCCCTTTTCCCTGCTCTTCCTTTATATAGTAACTTTGTCATGGGTATTAGGATTCTGTGTATGTAATTACATTGCGATAGAAAATGTTATCATTCACAGTGGTACATCAGTCCTATGAGCCTCGAGTTACCGATGAAGATGTGTTACGAGGCAATTCTGCCATTGTCAAGTGCGTCATTCCATCATTTGTGTCGGACTACGTTCATGTTGTGGATTGGGTGACGGACGAAGATAATTCCCTCTCTACGTTTTCGTTCAACGGCTCGGAGGGCAATTACGGTAATCGAGAGCAACGCGCGGCCCCAATTGTTCCTATCCGCACTCCACTGAATCCCGTGTCGGACTCAATAAATATACAATCATATAGTGTTATTCTTCTGTATTTCAATATTTCAGCTGTAAATCAATTCTACGAGTCACAAGTGTATGATATCTATGTTATTCGGGGCAATGCTGCTGTATTCAAGTGCCATATACCTTCGTTTGTATCTGATCATGTGCAAGTGACCTCTTGGCACGATACTGAAGGTGGAGAGTACGCGCTGAATGAAAATTACGGTATATAAGAATATGTCTCTCGTGGAATGGCATTTCCTAAATTCTTTTATCCTGTCCGTTGTGTTCCATAACAATTGTTACGATAATTCATGTCATTTTTATATTCAAAGAACTAAGTATTGGCTTTTTATATTCTAGTTGTATCTCAGGCGTACACAGTCAACTTGGTTGAAGAAAATGTTTTACGAGGCAACTCTGCGATTCTGAAATGTTTGATACCAAGTTTTGTAACAGAATATGTGTCGGTAGCGTCTTGGATAATTTATGTAGGCGAAAAAGAGAATGAAATAACAATAAATGATTCATTCGAAAAAGAGGGTATTTATGTTAGAAAATGGTTCAATTATCCAGATATCCTGTCCCAAATCCTTTTGATAATATGATAAATCTATCCAAATTTATTTTTCATATTTAAATTTCAGTCGTATCGCAAATTTACACCGTCAATCTTTTGGAAGAGAGCGTGTTAAGAGGGAACGCCGCTATTTTTAAATGTCATATCTCAACTTTTGTCACCGAATATGTTAGTGTGTCATCCTGGATTATATCAGAAGGAGAGACTGATGTATTGGAAATAAAAGCTGAATCCAATGATCTGGGTACTCAGATATATGACAGGCTTTATCACATTTATAACCTTTCCCAACTCCTTAAACTATTGGTATTTTTCGTACATTGTTAGTTGCCCATTTCAGTTGTATCTCAAGCATACACTGTGAACTTGATGGAAGAGAATGTTCTGCGGGGAAATTCAGCAATCGTCAAGTGTCATATACCGAGTTTTGTAACAGAATATGTTACGGTATCATCATGGATTATATCCGAAGGAGAAGTTAACGAGAAAGAAATTCAACTTGATGAATCTTTTAGTTTAGGTATCCAGCAAAGTCGACAAATATTAACTCTCCCAGTCTTCCCTTTCCTTAAAATGCTGCACAATTGAAATAGTTGGGATCTAAAATTCGTTCTATAATTATTTATTTCAGTGGTATCACAATCTTACACTGTAAACTTATGGGAGGAAAACGTCTTACGCGGAAATGCCGCAATACTTAAATGTCACATTCCTAGTTTTGTCACTGAATATGTGACGATCACTTCTTGGATTATTTCCGAAGGGGACCGAGATGAAACGGAGATAAATTTAGATTCAGATTTTAATTTAGGTAACACAATCATATCTAGGGGTATTTACTTCCTTCTCCCGCTTTCCTTACCTATATTACTTTTTGGTTTAGGAATAAGTCCATACCTGGCGCTATTTAACACATGTATCTATGTAATGTCTCATTTTTATTTTCGTTACGATTTCAGTCGTATCTCAAGCTTATGACGTCAAGTTTTGGGAAGAATACGTTTTGCGTGGAAACGCAGCTATCTTGAAATGTCAAATTCCAAGTTTTGTCTCAGAGTACGTGTCAGTCAATTCATGGATAATCTCTGAAGGCGAAAATGAGAAAGAAATCAAAATTAATTCTACGTCTGACTTAGGTACCTACAAACTTTAAACTTTCGGATGTTCCTAATCCAAAACCTGTTACCTAAACTTCCTAAATCTGTTTCCTTTACAAAGATTTAAATATAATTTGCTTCAACATATATTATTATGTTGGCAAGATAGGAAGATATTCAATTTAGGTAAATGTCTAAGGTCATTTCTCCAAATCTTGTTTCAGTGGTTTCTCAGGCATACGCCGTGAATCTAATGGAAGAATACGTTTTGAGAGGAAATAGCGCTATCTTGAAATGCCACATACCGAGCTTTGTGTCAGAGTACGTTACCGTCGTCTCCTGGATCATCATCGAGGACGACAAGGAGACAGACATCAAACTAGACTCAACAAATAACTTTGACGGTACGACGTAATAATCTTTTGAGGCAATGACAGCCTTCATATATCCTGACAATTTTGTCAACATATCGTGGGATCAAATAACATTTTTGAGAGTCAACGACCGTGTCGAATTTTAGGGTTATGTTGTTTAGGACATTATTGTTCCTCTTTGGGTATCCCGTGGTTCCATGGGCCTAACGGCCTACCTTCATCCTATATCCTCCTTCCTTAGAATAATGCATGCTATCAAATTTATAAGTAAATCGCAGCCTTACGTTGCGTTGCAAATGATATACATTTATTTTTTGTTTGTCGACGGATTAAATACAACAATATTTCTTTATTTCACAGAGGGAAAATACTTAGTACTCCCATCTGGAGAATTGCATATTCGTGATGTAGGACCTGAGGATGGTTACAAATCATATCAATGCAGGACAAAGCACAGACTTACTGGAGAAACCCGACTATCAGCGACTAAAGGACGACTGGTCATTACCGGTGAGATTATTAAACTGTACTAACAATTTTATAATGTGAGTGACATCAATTCATCTGTTATTCATTCATGTAAATTGCTCTTTGCTCCCATTCAATAATACACCATTACGTTTCGTTTATCATGAATTTATGGCGCTCATGTTTTACTTTTAGAAATAGTTGATCGCACACCCAAAGAATAATAAATATGTTTAGATCATTTTACAACTAAATAAATATACACAAAGTAATTAATAGCTTGAAGCACGTCGTTTTTATGTTTATAATAATAGTTTTGAATATTATTGTTTAGTTGGTGTGCTATTAATTAATTATTCAATATCTCTTTTTTATCTTTAATAGTGGCAGCAAATATTGATTCTATGCTTTGATTATTGTTATTACTATTATGTAAACTGTAATATGGTTATTTTTTAATGTATTTGGTATTTTAAGTCTTTAAAGATACATGTTTAAATACGTAAATATTTGCTGCTTCTATATTTTTTAACTTGTAACTTTTTGTTACAATAATTATAATCTTTTATCGTACTAGCTACTTAATTTAGTTTTGCAAGTTTTGAAATGAATTATAGTAAGTTTATAAAAATATTTAAGACATTAAAAAGATTATTATTATTGTATAATTTTGAAGCTTGAATACGCAATTCTATTTGTGTCTTGAAGCTAGTTGTAATAAATATTAACTTGCCTGAATGTTGGGATAGGGTACCCTGCAGAGCCTTGACTCGCGTTATTATTGTTATCCTTAGGGATCAGTAGGGTTATACTAGGGCCCATTATCCATGCATTTGCCAAGTGATTTTCGGTGTCCTTTGTTCGTGAACTCGCCTTCTCCCAACATGCGCAGAGCCGGTGGGCCGGGTACCTCCAAAGTTCCCTAGCGCGTCGACGACCAGTGGCTACCAGTTTAGCGAGCTCTCAACCATCTCAGTACTATGCCCAGCACAGGCTTATCCTGCACCTATGTACCGGTAAGAGTCAAATTAACGTCGTTTTGCGTAATTCCTCAGAGCCCATAGGGCGAGTACCACCTAGGTTGTCCTCGACGCAAGTGGGTGCGATGTTTGTAACCACGTTCGGATTGGCGTTTACATTACAATGTCCAGCTCAGGCATTCCCTGTCCCCGTATTCAGGTATGGCACTTTGCTATTCTAGTAATATTATAATCATTTCTAGAACCCGTCGGCCGTGTATCTCCCAAGTTTGCGTCTGTATTGACTGGAACTATGTTTGAAGTTATAAAGGGTGATTCTTACGCTTTGCAGTGTCCCGCCCAAGCGTTTCCAACCCCTCTATTCAGGTAAATTACTACTTCAAAACTATGTTTGTTCACTACTTCTGTAGAGCCAGTCGGACGGGTACCGCCAAAGTTTGCATCAGTCGTCATGGGAACAATGATTGGAGTCAAGAAAAATTATTCATTTGCACTACAATGCCCTGCACAGGCGTTCCCAGTTCCACTTTTCAGGTACTCAAAAGTTTTAACAAACTATTCTGTACCTCTCTTTATAGTCGTAACGGTATCTTCATTGAATTTGCTTCAGAACCCATGGGAAAGGTATCACCAAAATTTCCAACTTTAGAGAAAAGTAGACTTTTCAACTTTGACAGCCATCAAAGCCTATCGATTTTATGTCCTGCTCAAGCATACCCTGCTCCAATGTATAGGTAAGATTTTTACACCAAGCGATAAAATAAGACGTATAATAAGAACCTAATACAATACAAGTACCTATCCATTTCATAGAGCCATTGGGAAGGGTGTCTCCTAAATTTCCAACGGGAGATATAAGTAGAACATTCATTGCAAACGCGGGAGGCGAAGTACCTTTACTGTGTCCCGCCCAAGGATTCCCAAGTCCAGCATTTAGGTAAATTTTAATTGTTTATCGTTCTTGCATATACAGAACCAATGGGCAAAGTATCACCGAAATTTCCGTCTACTGAAACGGGTCGCAGTTTTACATTCTCTTCTGAATCTTGCGTGACATTACTCTGCCCAGCACAAGCATTTCCGGCCCCAGTTTTCAGGTACATTGATTTATCTTGATCTTATCTCTTTAGAGCCTGTGGGGCGCGTGTCACCAAAATTCCCTTCGATGGATAGTTCAAGAAGTTTCAGCGCTGTATTTGACACCAGTTTGACAATATTATGTCCTGCGCAGGCCTTTCCAGTCCCACTATTCAGGTAAAAATAAAAGAAGAGTAGAAAAACAAAAAATAAACTTTTTACTCTAGAACCAGTCGGTCGCGTTTCACCTAAATTCACAACGGGGGATAAAAGTCGTGCATTTGATGCTACCGGAGCCGATAGCGTCACTATGTTGTGCCCTGCTCAAGCTTTCCCAGCTCCTGCATTCAGGTAGATATATGCTTCTATGATATGATTTTAATATTCATCCTTCTCTAACTACTTAGAGCCATTGAGTAGCGCCGCTCCGAAAGTAGCCACAAAAGTGATAGATATCATAGAAGTGTCTTTCGGTAACACTGTCACATTACTTTGCCCCGCACAAGCTTATCCCGTCCCAATATTCAGGTAATACAAATTTAATAATACCGCACGTACATTGTTTTCGTGTATATTCAGAACCCGTAGGACGAGTTCCTCCGAAGTTTCCAACAATGGATAATGTTAGAGGTTTCAATGCCTACATTAAGGCTAGCGTAACGCTGCTGTGTCCCGCTCAAGCTTTCCCAGTTCCCTTGTTCAGGTAAATTCATTTATATGATTTATGTCTATTTTCTTTTAGAACCAATTAATAGTGCCCCACCAAAAGTACCAACTCAAATAATAGAATTCGTGAAATTCGCGATGGACTCCAGTGTTACGTTGCTTTGTCTGGCCCAAGCATACCCGGTCCCGGTATTTAGGTGAGTTTAACTCGAAAATAAAAAGAGTATTTATTTTTAGAACCGGTCGGTCTTAAAGCCCCTACATTCTCTACGGATTTCAAAATGGCGTGGTATGTAAAGGACGTAACACAGGGCTTCGCGTTACTTTGTCCAGCACAGGGATACCCAGCCCCATTATTCAGGTATTTTTATGAATGTTTTAGAACCTATCGGCTCGAAAAGTCCTTCGTTTTCAAGCGTTTCAAAACTCGCCTGGTTTGAAATCAAACAAAACCAGGCTTATGCTCTAACTTGTCCGGCCCAGGGGTATCCTGTACCACTGTTTAGGTGAGAATTGTACCTTACTTATGAATGCTAACGATTTGCAGAACCCGTTGGTTCGAAGCCCCCTACTTTTTCTACTGATGACAGATTGGCTTGGTTTATAAGGCCCGTAGGACATAGTTTAGCGTTATTATGTCCAGCCCAGGGCCACCCTATTCCTATATTCAGGTAATAATCACGTTATTTGTATAATTTTAGAACCAATCGGATCCAAATCACCTTCATTTTCTACTGATAATAAATTTTCTTGGTATGTGAGGAACACTGGACAGTGTTTAAATCTTATATGCCCAGCTCAAGCTTTTCCAGTACCAATATTCAGGTGAATAAACCTTATATTTGTATTTTCACTCACGTTAACCTTGCCCCGGCATTCAGGTATAGGTACATGTAGATTTTAACATTATTTTTAATCGGCCCTTATCTATTTTTGTCTTAGAGCCAATGGGTAGCGCCGCTCCAAAAGTAGCAATGAAAATGATTGATATCACGGAAGTCACTCTCAGTAACACAGTCACATTACTTTGCCCCGCGCAAGCTTACCCCGTCCCAATATTCAGGTAACATAAATGTATAATTTCACGCAAAAAAATTAGTTTCGTGTATGTTCAGAACCCGTGGGACGTGTTCCTCCGAAGTTTCCGACAATGGATAATTCTAGAGGTTTTAATGCCTATGTTAAGGCCAGTGTAACGCTGCTGTGTCCCGCTCAAGCTTTCCCTGTTCCCTTGTTCAGGTAAATTCATTTACATGATTTTATTTTATTTTCTTTTAGAACCAATTAATAGTGCCCCACCAAAGGTTCCGACTAAAACGATAGAATTTTTAGAATTCGCGATGGAGTCCAGCATTACATTGCTTTGTCTGGCCCAGGCATACCCAGTCCCTCTGTTTAGGTGAGTTTAACTCAACATTATGAACTCGTTTTTATTTATTACTTTATTCTGATTTGATGTGAAAGTAGAACAGTGCTTTGCGTTACTTTGTCCAACGTAGGATACCCGGCCCCTTTATTCAGGTTCTTTCAGATATGTTTTTGAAACTTCATACGCCTAAACTTCTTTCGTTTTTGCCCACATGTTTTCAATACCTAAAATTGGTATTTAGAGTTCTATGTTTGACTAATTATAGCTAACAATTTCCAGAACCCGTTGGTTCCAAGCCTCCAACATTTGCTACTGATGACAAATTGGCCTGGTTCATATTTAGACCCATAGGACACAGTTTAGCGTTGTTATGTCGGGCTCAGGGACATCCTATTCCTATATTCAGGTAATTTAATTGCTACATTTGTATAATTTTAGAGCCGATTGGATCAAAATCGCCTACATTTTCTACTGATACTAAGCTTTCTTGGTATGTGAGGAATACTGGACAAAGTCTAAACCTCCTATGTCCCGCGCAAGCATTTCCAGTGCCATTATTCAGGTGAATAAAATATACCAATTTTGAATTGTAGAACCCGTTGGCTCAAAGTCCCCCACATTTTCGAACGACGTTCAGTTTTCTGGAATAACCCGTAAAACTGGTCAAGATTTTGCACTTTTGTGTCAAGCTCAAGCCTTTCCTGTCCCCATATTCAGGTAAGAAAGCATGTGTTTTAATCATCAGTGATTATTCGTATCTGTCGCAGAACCAATTGGGTCGAAAGCGCCGTCATTTTCTATGGAATTTAAAAGCACTACTCTCACCAAAGTGATACAACAAGCCATTGTGCTTATGTGCCAGGCTCAAGCTCACCCCCCTCCTATATTCAAGTGAGTAGTTCTTAATTAGATTCTGTTTTCTTGGTTCAGAACCAGTATCTGCAAGAGCACCCACATTCCCCACATCTGCATCTTCTTATAATTACGATATAGAAGCTCACTCAGGCGGTTCAATGCTTTGTCAAGCGCAAGGGTATCCCCAACCAGTATTCAGGTAGGTTCACATTTTGACTTATTCATGCTAATTTTAGAACCTGTCGGTGCAAAAGCGCCTTCTTTTTCGACTGACTCCAAGGGCAGTATATTTGTTAGAGAAGTCGGACAAAGTTTCGCATTGCTCTGTCAGGCACAGGCGTCCCCTATTCCAATATTTAGGTAAGTAACTATTAATTTACTGTTGCTCTCTACAGAACCTGTGAGTTCGAAGCCACCTAGTTTCTCCACTGATTTCACTTTATCAGCGGTCACACGGCATATGGGTCAAGGTTTTGCGTTAATGTGTCAAGCTCAAGCTTTTCCAATACCAATTTTCAAGCAAGTGTTGGATATAAACTCCGTTATCATTCTAATGTTTTTATTTCCTTAATTTGTTGAAAGCACCATTCAAACAACTCGATGAGAAAAACAACTTTGTGATTCGATAGCTAGGACCGTCTAAGTCTGCCGAGAATTACTCAACCAAGTATGATTTGTGTACAGAACCCGTGGGATCAAAAGCTCCTTCTTTTTCAACTGAGTCAGCTCTTTCATCTATAAAAAGGCATCATGGACAAAGTTTTGCTCTACTTTGTCAAGCTCAGGCCTTCCCAGTACCAATTTTCAGGCAAGTTTCAAAATTCACTTTGTTAATTGCGTTTAACGTCCTGTTATAGAACCGGTTGGCGCTAAGTCCCCAACTTTTTCCTCTGAATCAATGGGAAGCATTTTCCGCAAACGTGTTGGACAAGCTTTTACACTCCTTTGTCAGGCTCAAAGTTATCCCGCACCGATTTTCAGGCAAGTGATGTTTTTTTTCACATGACAGAACCTGTGGCCTCCAAAGCACCCACTTTTTCAACGGACGCTCGTAGTACAACTTTTATTCGAAATGTTGGACAAAGTTTTGGATTACTCTGTCAAGCCCAAGCCTTTCCCGTACCAATATTCAGGCAAGTTGCTTGTTCGTTATTTTGTCATTTAACAGTCATGAAATTTTCTGCATTATTTTATAAATACCTAAATAAAAAGTCTAGTAAATATTTTGACTTGTTTAATTTAGAGCCGATTGCAAGCGCAGCACCAAGTATCACATCGACTCCCAAAGCTGCCGTCTTTTACCCTCAGAATTCTTCGTTAGCACTATTATGTCCAGCGCAAGGATTTCCTGTGCCAGCTTCAAGGTGCGTCATTATTACCTTAAATCTCCTTGAACCCTTATATACATATAAATCATCTTCATTTTCCTATTCTAACTCAATTTTATCATATTTTGGGAATCTTTTGATCTGATGAGTATTTCTCGGTAGAGTTCGTTTGAAAGGTCAAGTATATTGTCTAATCTGGTCAAGTATATTGTCATTTATTTTGATTGGTATAAATAATAATGAACTTTCTTAGTATTATCTACATTGTTTTAAATACGTGGGTTGCAAAAAAGTCGTCTCTGCATTCACAGAACCAACCAATAAAATAGCACCTCGAAAGGATTCTACTAAAAATTTCGAAGGGTGGGAAGTTTTCACCGTGCCTCAAATGGATGTGGCGTACTTAACTTGTCAAGTTGCCGCTTACCCGGCGCCCTTGTTTAGGTGAGTAGGCACAGTACAGGACGGTTTTGCATTCCAGAGCCCAGCGGTAGGACGGGGCCAAAGGTGACGGGCGATGGGCTCAATCGACATATAGGTCGACAAGATGAAAGCCTCGCGCTGCTTTGTGAAGTGCAAGCATTCCCAGCCCCTCTCACGAGGTAGGCTTTTGATCTGCTAGGGCCGGCCGCCGGCGTCTCACGCATTCATCTATCACGTAGTCATACCATACCCATCATCCCAATGTACTGATATCCGTTGTTATTGCAGTCTGTTGCGGCGGCCGCCCCGCCCACACGTGACATGAAGGCGTGATGAATCGCGGCCGGCCGCGCGCCCATATTATGGTTCCCAGCCAAAGTAACGATTGAGCGGCGTAGACACCTGTTGGTAAGTGTCAGGGTGTTCTTGCTTTCGTTCCGACGCTTTAATCTTTACTTTGTGCTTTACGTGAGTCAAGGTTGCACTTTACAATGTTTATTAGTGAAAGTACAGCCCTGGTTTATGCGATAGCTTTACGACAACTCTGTCCCAACGGCGAGCTTTTTATATTAATTCATTCTTCGTGAATATCACTTTTGTTTCTTATTGTATTGGTTTTAAAGTTCTTCAAATTGTGTATTTATACACAACCGTGTAAGGTGACGATCGCTCAGATGGCCTCTGTTTCTTCTTTAAGAACCAACAAACAGTCTGCCTCCAAAGCTGTCTAGTGGTCGTTTACAAGAATCTCAATTCAAAATCGGGGAAACAGGCACGATTTTATGCTTAAGTCAAGGTTTTCCAGTTCCTGTATTCAGGTGGGTGGCTCTAGTAGGAAATTTAATACCCTATATAGAATACAAATTACTGCAATTATGTTATAAATGTCTTACAAAATTATGTCTTAAACACCTCACATATTGCTTTAACGCTGAATAGAGCTGCCAACATTAAATTCCCTCACGTGACCTTGAGATAAAAGTGTGTTTTCTGAACGTGTTCTGTTTTGTTTCAGATGGTACAAGTTCATTGACGGCACTACAAGGAAGCAGCCAGTTACCCTCGATGATAGAGTAAAGCAAGTGTCTGGAACATTGATCATCAAAGAGGCCAAAGTTGAGGATTCTGGAAAGTACTTGTGCGTTGTGAACAACTCTGTCGGTGGTAAGTGTTCTTTCACATAAACATTTTCCATTGCAAATATAGCTAAGAATCTTTATGAATATAGTTAACTTTCAATAACCTATTTAGTGTTAACTGCATCTGCCAACAATACTTAAAAAAACATTGAGTTATCGGGTCCCTTAAATGCATAGCTGTCGGAAACTAACAATTCATACAGGTAACAAAGTGACAGATTGATTTATAAATACTTATGACAGCAAATGTACCATTAATCCATAGACATATAATAACATTAATCATACTCGAGGACTAACCTTATAAATTCATATGAGTAATCAAATTTTTTATTAATTCTTGTACCAGTGAGTGCCGTCATATTTTTTATAATATATTAACTTGCAACTATTAACATAGTATCATGTCTTTTTTCCCGAAGGCGATACACCCCTACCTACCGGGGTGTATCGCACCCAGTTTGCGCCAGCTATGTTTGATGATCATGTAATTGGGGGTGGATCTATGGCTATATCTGGGTATATTATCAAATTCGGGGCTGTTCTTGAGGATTTAAAAACAGAAATATATAATATCGTTTTTGCCTTCGTTTTTGGCTTCAAATATCAAAAACTTATTCATTCAATATTATTTTTCAGGCGAATCTGTTGAAACCGTATTGACTGTGACCGCACCTCTGAAGGCTACTGTAGAACCTGCTACCCAGACTGTTGACTTTGGACGCCCTGCTGTGTTCACTTGCAGATATGAAGGCAATCCCGTTAAGACTATCACGTGGCTCAAGGATGGCAAGGACATGAAGCATCATGACGCTACTTTGAGGTATAATTTTTTTTTATAAAATTTGGTGAAATAGGCGGGTATACAAGAAAAGGTTGTGCGCCAAGGTCCTTAATTATAACTGCTCGATATCTGTAGCCACTGAAGCCAAAACATTTTTTTATTTTTGTTTGTATATCTTTATATATAAACGCGCATCACGCGAAAACTGCTGCATGGAACTAATGTATTGCTAGAGATTTTACTTAAAATGCTACTCTTTACTGGCATACGACGTGAGTGGAAGTATAAAAATCTAAAAAGAATACACGCGATCATGCATTTAGGTATTTACGAGTACATACCTATATAATGCTTGACGTCAGGATCAGGCTACACCGGCCGTGGTTACAAATTGTCTAGTGACTCAAGTGATACGAGCACGTGACCGGTTTATATTTCTGTCTAGCTGTGCCCGCGACTTCATTCGCGTGGTCAATGATTTCATAGACTTTGTGTTTTCCACGGAACCCTGGTATTTTTTTCAAAATTTTAGCTATCTGCCCGAGCTATTCCAGAGTTAACAGACAAACATTTTAAAAAGTGTATTTTTACTCAGACTGTTTCTATTATTTCAGGATTGAATCGGTAAAGAAGGAAGATAAGGGAATGTACCAATGCTTTATCAGGAACGACCAGGAAAGTGCGGGCGCTAGTGCTGAACTTAAACTTGGAGGACGATGTAAGTTTATTCGGAATATTTTGTACTACAAAGTGTAACTTGATTTTTAGTACACAAACTATTTATTTATTGTTTCTACATTTCGGCACCTCCAACCGATATCCATCGTTTGGAGGTGCCGAAAATTAAAAGTTGGTGCTATTATTAAAACTGCATTTATATCTACAGACATGGAACGTTTTAGATGCGTGCTGTATCAGACTACAATTTATTATAATAAACGCAGCTTCATGCGTGAATCAAATCTTTACCACTTTGCAAAAATAAAATTCGTTATCTTACTTTATAGGCCTTTTAGGAGTGGAATTCCTGCGGCTTATATGATGCTCTTACTTTAAACAACGATCCAATACATATATTTGCTTTTTATACACTTACAGTCGAACCACCACTGATCCGTCACAGCTTCGGCGAACAGACCTTCCGTTCGGGTCCATCCCTGCGTCTCAAGTGCGTCGCGTCTGGCAACCCTACCCCCGACATCGCGTGGTACCTCGACGGTGACAAACTGAGCAGTGGCGAGCGACTACAGATCGGACAGTTCGTGACCGCCGACGGCAACGTTGAATCTCATCTCAACATATCTTCTGTGCATACTAATGATGGTGGATTATACACATGCATTGCGTCTAGCAAGGTAAGCTTTATATAGCCATTTTAATTACGGACTGAATGTTTTAATGAATGGTTACGAGACGGCAGAGTGAAAGGTTTTTATTTTATGTTTTTACTATTCAATCAGTGAGATTATAATATTTGTCGTCTTGTTTATAACTAGTTTCTGCCCGCGGCTTCTCCCCCGTGGTATGTCGCAAGCCTATCTCCTGCTTTAGGTCTCAGACTATCTCCAAAAGGCTGCGTTTCCACCAGAGTTTGAGGATGCGATATTTATTATGAACAAATAGAATTGCTTTATTTCCTGACGTTAGATGAAAGCAATCAAATGAAGCGATTCTATTGGTTCATAATAAACATCGCATCCTCGCACATCTCTGGTGAAAACGCAGCCTAAATAGGTCATATAAATAGTTTCGAAGATTAACCCCTACATCCGAACTCACAAACATTACCTCTTTATAATATTAGTACTTATAGATAAATAGGTGAGGCCTATGTTCAGAAGTAGACGTCATTGGGCTGTTAAGATGATGATAATGATGATAGATAAATTAATGAATGTTATATAAATAAGTTTCCCTTATCCATAACACTCTCAAAAAGATTAAAGTGCTATACGATTAATTATTAAATGATCGTTAAATCGGTTTTATGCTATAATAAAACTGTAAATGGGTCTCCTAAGTATTTGTCTCATTAGGGAGCTGTACTTGAAAATTCCGTATTAATTAATTTTAGGTCTCGCTGTTACATTTTTATCCTCCATTTATGTTTCTGTGTAATCCTTGCAGGTCGGCAGCGCTTCCCACTCAGCCCGAGTAAACGTATACGGTCTGCCATACGTACGCACCATGAAGAAACGCCCCGTAGTCGCCGGAGACAATCTGATTGTACACTGCCCAGTCGCCGGATACCCTATCGAATCTATTGTATGGGAACGCGATAACAGGTTAGTGACGTATTCTTACCTTTTTAACTGACTTCTAAAAAGAAGGTTATGTATTTAATACTGCCAATAAGTGCCAAAAAGTATTCCGTGTTTGTGTAATTGGAGAATATACTCATCTCGCAATGTTTTTCCTGAGCTAAATAAAAAACAAAATGTTATTTTAAAATGCTACGAAAAACTCGATATCGCTAAACATTAATTATTTCATAGTATAACACATGTAAGACAAGAAGCATGTCAGTACATTGACACATAACGAAAATTGGATCAAATCGTTGGAAAGCTGGGACACAGCCTCCCATTATATTAAATGTACAGTGATTGTAAAACAGGTGCTAATATGGTCGAAAAGAATTTTTGGGTATTTGTGTCCAAACGTATACCAGCATTAAGATTTACTTTTCTTATAATTTTGCCGTAATATTAATAAAATTCATGTTATTTGTATTCCAGGGTGCTGCCCATCAACCGCAAGCAGAAGGTATTCTCCAACGGAACGCTGGTGATCGAGAACGTAGAACGTATGAGCGACGAAGCGACCTACACTTGCGTAGCTAAGAACTCACAAGGATACACCGCTAAGGGAACATTGGAAGTGCAAGTTATGGGTAAGCTATTACTTTTATTCAAACGCCTTTGAGACTGTGACTTCATCGTTCCAAATTTTTTAAATAATTATAAAAATAAGTAAAATTATTTTTAAATAATAATTGAATTAGTTTTCTAATATGTTCATAAATAATTGACCGGAATAATTATTTATAAATTCGGACATGTGTATAGTAATTCAAGTCCAGTTGTATTTATTCGTTTTATGTCTCAAAGGTGTTATTAAAACTTTGATTGTCTAAACAGATTTAATATTTTTTTGAGAAATCAACCGTTTATTCTTATAATCTGAAAAAATTGATTTAAATTCGATGATTAATAATGTTTTTAACTGAGTTTTGTAGAGCATTTTTTACAACTACTTGGTACAGCGCATTTTAACTATTTTTAGGGTTCGAATCCCTTATAGAAGTATAAAACCGCCACTCTACCAAACCGACCAAACGTTGCTTACATGACAAGCACCTGGATTATTCACAAATGTAAAATGATCAATAATCCTATTTTAAGAAGAATAAATGGTTGAAAACCGAGTTCTTTGCAAATTTATTTCTAATCAAAACTTGTAAAATGCCTAATTGAAAGTGATAAACTGCTATAAAGTCACAAGTAATGATTATTGCTTATAAATATGTGAAACTCGGTAATTTCTCATCGATAATAATTATACCATGTTTGGAAAACAAATATTATATTTACTAGACCATAAAAAGATTGAAAGTAAAAATGTATGAGTACGGGTATAAAATTCAGACATGGTATTAATTTATGAGTATGTACTAATCATATTTAATTACAGGAAAACGAAATAAGCAATGAATAAATAATAATATGTAATAATAAATATATAGACCAAGATGTTTATGCCCGCCAAAGCTACATCGTATGCC
Organism: Laspeyria flexula; assembly: GCA_905147015.1. Taxonomy (NCBI): domain Eukaryota; kingdom Metazoa; phylum Arthropoda; class Insecta; order Lepidoptera; family Erebidae; genus Laspeyria; species Laspeyria flexula. The sequence goes on along the minus strand of LR989956.1, from coordinate 8,282,451 downwards.
ACACACGCCCCTGCACTAGTGCTTAGTTTAAAATAAAGTTCTTACACAGTGCCCCCACAAATATTACCATTCGAGTTCGGCGACGAGCCAGCAAACGCAGGAGACCTCGCCTCCTTGACTTGCGCTGTAAGCAAAGGCGATCAACCCTTAAACATTAGCTGGGTACTCAACGGGCAAGTCATAACAAAGAATAATAACATGGGAATCGTATTAACCGTTATCAACAAAAAGACCTCGATACTTAACATAGACTCTGTAAGTGGTGTACACAGGGGCACCTACCTCTGTGTGGCGACGAACTTGGCCGGCTCAGCTAATCATAGCGCTGTACTTGAAGTCAACGGTATTCCTCCCAATAACGTTTAGCTTGCTTTTACGTTATGTAGAATGCATTATCCTTAAACCTTAACCCTTTGAATCGTTAATAGTCCCTCCACAAATCACACCCTTCGAATTTGGAGAGGAGATTCTGAATGAAGGAGAAACTGCGTCTGTATCGTGCGTGATGAGCAAAGGCGATCTGCCAGTGAAATTCACGTGGCGTTTTAACGGGGAAGAGGTTAAACCGCGCAATACCCTTGGCATCGTCCTTACCAACATCAGCAAGAAAACATCGATATTAAACATAGACTCAGTAAACGCAATCCACCGAGGCTCCTTTACTTGTGAAATAAGAAACGACGCTGGAGTCACAAACCACACGACGGTTCTCAGCGTCAACGGTCCGCTTCATTCATTATTAGTTTAGCATTTGTTTTAATCGCTTTTTATAAACTGCAGTCCCGCCCCAACTCTCACCCTTCGAATTCGGCGATGAGCCAGCCAACGCTGGTGATACTGCGTCGGTTCAATGCGTCATGAATAAGGGTGACTTGCCAGCTAACTTCTCATGGAGTCTAAACGGAAAGAAGATAGCTCAAAATAATAACATGGGCATCGCTATAGGAGGCATGGGACGGAAAATGTCCATACTCAATATTGATTCAGTCAACGGCACCCACAGGGGGGTATATGTTTGTTACGTAGAAAACCTCGCTGGGCAAGTCAATCACAGCGCTACCCTGGAAGTTAATGGTTCTTCATCTTTTCACATTTCTATGTAGTTTCAATATTCTGTTTTATTTTAGTTTATATGACACTATATGTATAGTAGTTTCCTGTAACAGTTCTACCCCAAATCCATCCCTTCACTTTCGGAGATGAGCCTGCTAACGCAGGTGACGCCGTCGGAGTGCAATGTATGGTGACAAAAGGTGATACACCTATCAACATCACCTGGCTGCTAAACGGCAAACCGACCAGCGAATTTCAGGGCATTACCGTTTCTAAACTTGGTCATAAATCAAGCAGCCTCTCAATAGATTCGGTTGGATCCATACATACCGGAGTATACACTTGTTCGGCTGCCAATCGAGCTGGTCATGCCAACTACTCTACAGAATTATCAGTTAACGGTAACTGCATCTTGCCATTTACGATTTTGGTTTTGTACGCCATATTAGTTGCTTTTTCACCTACATTTTGACTCCTTTCCCTTCGTTGGATGCACTTTTTTAGACCCCAAAAGTGCTGAAAACTTCAAATAACTAGAAAAATAGGTACAACAACGAGCATTATCTACCCATTACGTATAGCTCCTAAACAATAGTTTCTCATAACAGTTCTGCCACAAATGCATCCTTTCACCTTTGGAGATGAACCTGCAAACGCGGGTGACACAGTCGCAGTACAGTGTATAGTGACTAAGGGTGACTCGCCAGTTAACATCACTTGGCTATTAAATGGAAAACCGACCAGCGAGATTCAAGGGATCACTGTAACTAAGATCGGTCATAAGTCCAGCAGCATGTCGATAGACTCAGTAGCTTCCATACACAACGGAGTGTACACTTGTTTGGCTGCAAATAGAGCTGGACATGCCAATTACTCGACCGAATTGGCTGTGAATGGTATCTACTTATCAACCATTCTACTGTTTGCATTTCTTAGTTGCTTTTAACCCGATTTCGTCTCCTATCCAACACTACTTTTAACCTTAAACCTCAACTATTTACTTATTAATTAACTAGTTAAACATAAAACAATATAAATAAACGTAATATTATCTGTAACAGTATTGCCCCAAATCCATCCGTTCACGTTTGGTGAGGAACCTGCAAACGCAGGCGATACTGTAGGCGTCCAGTGTATGGTGACGAAGGGTGACTCACCAGTCAACATAACATGGCTGCTTAACGGAAAACCAACTAGCGAAGTTAAAGGAATCACGGTTTTTAAGATCGGACCAAAGTCAAACAGCTTGTCGATAGATTCTGTTGCATCGATACATAGGGGAGTGTTCACTTGTTTGGCTGCCAATCGCGCTGGACATGCCAATTACTCGACTGAATTAGCTGTTAACGGTATCTACATTTGAACAACTAAAGTTTTATCAATTTTCTTTATTAATTTGCTTTATACAGCCTTATTTTTCTCTCCTGTCCTGTTTCCTCAATGCACCTCATAAATACCACTATTAGAATTGCACTAAAACATTGTACGTACAAGATAATATGATACTGTCACGGTATCCGCGACAGCGCTAAATTTTTAAGAAACTTTTACCATACACTACGTATTTCTTTAATAGTGTTACCTCAAATTCATCCATTCACATTTGGAGACGAACCTGCCAACGCGGGTGACACAGTGGGTATCCAATGTATGGTGACGAAAGGTGACTCACCAGTTAATATCACTTGGCTACTGAACGGGCATCCGACCAGCGGAATTCAAGGGATCACTGTAACTAAGATCGGTCATAAGTCGAGCAGCATGTCGATAGACTCAGTAGCTTCCATACACAACGGCGTGTACACTTGTTTGGCTGCCAATAGAGCCGGACATGCCAATTATTCAGCTGAATTAGCAGTTAACGGTATATTTATCGTATTTACATCCATAACATTTTTGCAGTATTTAATGCGTTGCTTTTTTATTTCCATGTCCACTTCCTCCAACTCAACCTCATTTTAGTCAAATAATAAGAAATAAGGCGATTTAGGAAACATCTATATTAAATAATAGGATTTTAGTGAAACAGTTCCAACCAATAATAATAGAGTTCTGCAGTTGTGCCACAGGTTACACCATTCGATTTTGGGGAAGATGTTCTCAACGCAGGCGATACGGTGTCTTTAACATGCACTGTTGGCAAAGGAGACATACCTTTGACCATACATTGGCAACTAAATAACCAATCTCTTAACTCGGGTAACGGTGTATTCATAAACCGGAATGGGAAAAGAATATCAGTTTTGAGTATAGAAAATGTTCAACATGAGCATATTGGAAACTATACGTGTATAGCTGAAAACGAAGCAGGTCGCAGTAGCCACAGCGCTATCCTCAATGTTAACGGTATAATTTTTAACAGTTGCATAGCTTTTGTTCGCACGATTTTTAATTATAAGTTGTTCGATTATTATTTTTATGTAACTTGTGTTGATTCACCATACACAGACCTATTGTTCCATTCATATTGGCTCTTAATTCGTTTCAGTATTGGATCAAATTAACACTACAATAGCTCTCAATTTTACATACTAACGTTGAATATATGAAAATAAATTGTTGACGTTAATTGCATGTGACACGTGTGTGGCAATGTACGATTACAAAATAACGACATAAAAGAATATTATTAATATATTGAATTTAACAATTACAACTTATAAAAAAAAAACATTTGTATAGAAAGACAGAAAAATAAGTTTTGGGGATTCATAATACAGATAATAATCTTATTAAAATGTTGGTGCCACAAACGTAAAATGAAAAATCGATTTACCTATCACTGTTTTTGTTTCGTCGCTTTATTAATTCCTACTTGTCCATATAGTCCCTCCACAGATAAAACATTTCGAATTCGGCGAAGGACCAGTAAACGCCCAAGAAATGGTTCTGGTAACTTGCGCGGTCAGTAAAGGTGATCTGCCATTGAACATTGAATGGTTTTTCAACGGAAAACCTGTGAAATCTGGAGACATCGGAATCAATCTTGTGAATCTTAAACGCTCAAGCCAACTTAATATTGATTCTGTTAGCCATCAAAATCAGGGCAATTATACATGTGTGGTCAAAAATACGGCAGGAGCTATGAATTACACCGCAGAATTATTCGTCAACGGTACCTGCAATTATACAATCTGCCTGTCTCTCTCTGCCTGGTAGATATAGTTGTTTGAATTTTTTACTTTATTTTACCCATGTGTAACTTTGGCGGGCCATAAAATAATTAGTCTCTAAACAGGTAATACATAATTATATAATAAACAAATGAAATGACACAATACCTACAGTTTAGGTTCAAATTAAAATGTATATTATAACTTGTAGAAAACAATACATTTCAGTGGCACCAGTAATAACTCATTTTGAATTCGACGAATCTGTATTTTTCGGAGAGGGTGTTCAAGTGATGTGCCACGTTCCAAAAGGAGATAAGCCTTTAAATTTCAAGTGGACTTTTAGCGGAGGAGATGTGAGTTCTCTAGCCGGTTTGAACATCATGAACGTGGGGGATAGGGGTTCAGCTCTCATAATCCCTGCGGTGACGGCTAAACACTCTGGCAATTACACATGCACCGCATCTAATATTGTCGCCAGTGCTAGCCACCACGCCACGCTCAATGTCAAGGGTACACAGTCTCGGTGAAATGTCTATGCTTTGCGTTATATCTGTCTTCAACCAATCCTATAAGAATAGTTGTGTTTTAGTTCCTTCACAGAGTAATTACTATGTAGATTATTATTTGCCTATCTCTTTCAGTGGCACCAATTATATCCCCTTTCGAGTTCGATGAAGCCGTCTTTTACGGTGAAAGCATACAAGTAATGTGTCATGTACCAAAAGGCGATATGCCACTGAACTTCACTTGGTCATTCCAAGACAAACCAATAAAAAAGACTGATGCAGTCGTCATAACAAAATTAGGAGCCAGAAGTGTCATTTTGGCCATACCGGCTGCGACAGAAAAACATACTGGAAATTACACTTGCACAGCTTCCAATATTGTAGCCAGCACCAACCACACAGCTACATTAAACGTTCAGGGTACACTAATTTTTTGCGTGTGTTATCATTGTTTTGTTTATTTTATATTTGTTTACCCTCACCAGTTCCTCCGCACATCGTTCCGTTTACGGCCGAAGAGCCAGTTTTTGCCGGAGAATCAGTTCAGTTGGGATGTCACGTATCAAAAGGCGATGCTCCAATTACTATTACATGGAGTTTTCACGGCCAGGATTTATCCTCGCATCAAGGAATAACTACTATGAAGATCGGCGAACGGACTTCATTATTGACGATATCTAATTCGAAAAGTAGTCACAGCGGCGAATATTCATGCCAAGCCGCAAACCGTGCTGGCATGGCAGTTCATTCGACCACGATTAATGTCCATGGTACTCCCAAAGCTCGATAGCTGTCCTTGCCTCTCGCACGCTGCACGCTTGACTCTGTAATAATATTGGCTTTCTGGATTAACAGTATTGCCATACATCGTACCCTTCGATGCGGATGAGTCGGTGTTTGCTGGGGAACCGGTTCAGCTCACTTGTCACGTTTCCAAGGGCGACTTACCTCTAGATATCAAGTGGCATTTTCATGGGTTCGAAAACTCCACGTCGCATCTAGACATCATGACAAATAAAATGACATCGCGTACTTCATTTCTATCGATTTCTGGGGCAACTGCCGGCCACAGTGGCAACTACACCTGCGTAGCATCTAACAAAGCCGGTTCCACTAATCATTCCACTGTTCTCAATGTTCATGGTCAGTTTCATTTGTTCATTACAAAAGTTTTGTCTTAATTTCATCACGGCGAATCGATGCTTAAACGATGTGTTAATGGAATCAGCATGAATTCCCTTAGCATATCTCAAAGCAGCGTGAGCTTATTATTGATTTATTTTTATTTTCGTTTCATCATTCCTTGTCATTCAGTTATTCATACAACTTACGCGGACTATTTTAACATTTTTAACATTCAATTAAACATTTTGCCTTTTATATATTTACAATAGAAACATGTTACATTATCGGATAGTGTACCTACCTAAAATATTGTTAAGTTTAAACAAACAGTTAGTCTTCCGGGTACGTGAAACAACTTTTGTCTGTTACTGCAGTTTTGGTACGAAATACTTGATTGCTGGTATTCATTTGGTAAAAGTTTTCTGTACAACTTTTATATAATAATTGTTACGTAGTTCCTCGCATTACCTAGTGGTTCTCTATTAAATCTGTTCATCTTTATTTATTTTCAATTCAAGTGGTCCCGCATATAATTCCGTTCGAAGTTGAAGAATCCATATTCGCTGGTGAATCAGTACACCTCACTTGTCACGTGTCGAAAGGCGACCGACCTCTTCAAATATCATGGAGTTTTGATGGCCATGAAATTCCCTATCATAATAACATGGGCATAACGACTACTAAGTTAGGAGAGAAAGCTTCCGTCCTGAGCATTCCTACTGCAATGGGCCAGCACAGCGGCAACTACACTTGTACAGCCAGTAACCGTGCCGGCCGCGCCTATCACTCTGCCCTCGTCAATATTCATGGTATTGGATATGTTCCCCTAGTACAATAGCTATTGTAAGAAATTGTTTCATATGTGTATAGTTACTGCACGTTTAGATTTAAACTTAGATTCCACTTTTCCTTTTATCAGTCCCTCCCCACATACTACCGTTTGAGATCGAGACCATCTACTATGGAGAATCCATACAAATGATTTGCCACGTTAGTAAAGGAGACCGACCGATGTCCATCACTTGGACGTTTGAAGGCAAAGATTTATCCACCGATATGGGCATTAAAACTATGAGAATGGCGGAGCAGACGTCCTTCTTATCTGTTGCATCTGTAACGGGAGCTCACAGTGGAAATTATACCTGCATAGCAAGAAATAAGGCTGGAGAAGATAGATACTCCACTACACTCAACGTTAAGGGTATATCCGCTACGTCTACAGCATGCGGCTTATATAAATTATAACTAACGTTTCAATATTTTCTTTGCTCAGTCGTCCCCCACATCAAACCTTTCGAGTTGGACGAGACCGTGTTTGCTGGGGAGTCTGTACATCTTGATTGTCATGTCTCAAAGGGCGATACGCCCCTGAATATCTCTTGGAGTTTCCAAGGAGAACCTGTAACACGCAGATTAGGAGTAAAGACTACAACTTTAAGTGACCGCGTCTCTGTCCTCGACATACCTAATGCCTTGGGACAGAATAGTGGCAACTACACATGCACGGCGACCAATAAGGCAGGGACCGCGAGCCACACTGCTCTTCTCAACGTTATTGGTATTAAAACGTTATAGCTCGGATGTGCTTGCTTTTTTAGTTCCTCCTGTGGTCCAACCCTTTTCTTTCGGCGAAGTCGCAATGAACTCTGGACAAGTAGTCACAGCCCCTTGCTCAGTTATTGAGGGAGACCATCCACTGCGGCTGCAATGGCTTTTCGACGGCGAACCCATTAAACCCAGATCTGGAGTAACTGTGTTTCATATAGGGGAGAGAAGTGCTATTCTTAGCATAGCTTCGGTATCACACAATCATGCTGGCAACTATACTTGTGTTGCTGGAAATGAAGCGGGAATCCACTCACATTCGTCTATTCTGATAATAAACGGTGCTTAATTATTTCTCGTATCTGGTGCTCATTAAATTAGACTTATTTTCTGTGTCCTTTTCCATTTTATATTGATTACATTTTCGGTTGTTTTTAAAAAATGTATGATTATCCAATCTCACTATGAATTAATAACGACATTCCAGTTCCTCCCAACATATTGCCATTCACATTCGGTGAGAAACCCACCAACGTCGGAGAATATTTACAAGCTGCATGCACTGTTAATTTCGGTGACCTTCCTCTAACTATAACATGGATGTTTAACGGACAACACATTTCTCCGAGAAATAGTAATTATGTTATAAATAATTCAAAACGGAGTAGCTTACTGATAATAGAATCCGTGGACGCTAAACATGCCGGTTCATACACATGTATCGGAGAAAACCGTGCCGGACGTAATACCCATTCAGAAGATTTAGTCGTCTATGGTTAGTCTCCAAACATTTTCGGTAGATTTTTATTACTTAGTCATTTAGATAAACTTTGTTTCAGTTCCTCCCAAGATTGCACCTTTCATTGCCGGGCCAGAACCGGCATTTCTTGGGGATTATTTTGCTCTTCAGTGTATAATAACCCATGGGGATCAACCGGTTCTAATTGATTGGACGATCAACAATCGATCTGCTAAATCCATTCCTGGCGTTCGCGTTAGTAACATCGACCGAAGAAGTAGTGTGTTAACTATAGAGTCTGTGGACGCAACTCACGCAGGCCTCTTTAATTGTACTGCGAGTAATGCAGCGGGCGTCGTTTCACATACCACCGAGTTAGTTGTAAAGGGTGCGCGCTATAAATGACTCTATTTTTATGCTTCCGACTTTCCCTCAAACTTTCACTTCCTACATATCTTACTTTATCATACAATTTTTACTTTCCTAGTTCCACCGTTGATAATGCCGTTCAATTTCGGTGAGGTGCCTTTCAACCCGGGTGACACGGCTCTAGTGAATTGTGTTGCCACCAAGGGAGATCTACCCCTCGACATCTCGTGGACGTTCAGCAGTGAAACTATTGATTCGAGCCTTCAGCGAGACATCACGACTATGCCTCTAAATCCTCGCGCTTCACTTCTGACGATCAACTCCGTGAGCGCAAATCATCAAGGAAACTACACATGCATCGTGCAGAACGCGGCCGGCCGCGTAGAATACGCAGCGACGCTCGTCGTCAACGGCACGTTTATAAATGATGCTGCTATGTTGCATACTGGATCGATAATATGGGAACTAACATCACTGAATCGCACCTCCAATGGAGCATTCCGTTCACAGTCACCGATCTTTCCTCTTATACTCTCACTAGTCGCTAACATTGCCTGCCTCGACGAATCTAACCCAAAATCTCTATGGTTGTTTCCAGTACTGCCTCGCATTGTCCCATTCTCGTTCGAGACTCCACTGTTTGCGGGGCAGGCCAGTCAAGTCACTTGTTTGGTCTCGGAGGGTGATCAGCCCCTCAATATTCAGTGGTACTTTGAAGGGCAACCTTTGAAGGAGAAAGCTGGTGTAACGTCTACTAAAATCGCACAGAGGGCTTCCTTGCTTCTGATCGACCCGGCGGGTTGGTCGCACAGCGGCGCATATGCGTGTATCGCGCGCAATGCCGCTGGCATGTCCAACTATACCGCCTCATTAGAAGTCCATGGTATACGTCTCGCATCTGTGTACCCTTCACTCCTAGCACGGATAGCTTTGCGTAGTTTCGATATTGTATGCTTTAAATATTCAGTTACCTTTTAAAATAAAATATATTCAGAATACCGATGATCGATAGAGAACAAATTAATGTCACCATTCATCACTGTCTTCTATCTATATAACTAACTTCAAACGGGGTGAATGATAAAACACGATTTACTTCATACAATCTCCAGACAGGGCGTAGATCAGTCGTCTGAATGCTTTCTTTAGGAACCGGCTGCGGCTATCATCGACGTAACCCATTCTTCCTCTCCTCGCATATTATTTAATTCCTCTAACCTTTCCTTCCCATGGGTTCCTTTCTTTATATTTGTTTCATTTATTAATTTGCGTATTAGCCATTGAGTTGAGCTTGTTGCTTGGCTTACTAACATACATAACATATATCTGACGAAATCATCATTCCATTTATATTCGATATTTGTGTACTTTACAAAAAAAATATATTTCTTCAGATATATGCGCTTAGCTTTTGTTGGAAATTGAAAAATGTGCTTTTTATTATAATTTGATTTATTCTTCTCCAATTTATATTTATTTGGTTTGTAGATGGAATTGCATAAATGTTATTTTAATAATGTCGATATTTTAAAAGCTTCTATAGCGACGGCTTACCGCACATGAAATAATATTTACTCATATTAAAAACTTTATGTCAATACTAGTAAAATAAACATACGTACGTAGTTACCATTTGGCAGTCGTTATAGGAACTTCTGAAATCATATTTAAGTATATTGAATAAAATGGAACCTGTTAATTCGTCATTTATACCTATATAAATATACTAGGTTGAATAAAGCCATTTTAGTAATGTTAGATACCTACAAATGTTCAATATACTTGAAATCCCATAATAAGTAAAGCCCCCACAATTGTAAAGACAAAGTCTTGTAAAAAAACATCACTATTACTACTTTAAGTTTATTATTATAAGGATGTATCATTTAAAACCTATTTGTAAAATAGATAAATATTGAACAGCACTTTTATAAAACCTTGTCCTTGCAAATGAACAAATCTATATCTCAATCTTTTTACTATTGACTGATTTGAAAAAGGAAAACATTAAAACACAGACATATTAGGGTATTAAATTATTTTGATCCTTAATACGATAATTGACTGTCATTCTTACTCTAATAATACATTTTAGAAATCATTTTAATAAAATATTATATAATATAATAGCCTAATATGTTTAAATTTAATGATATTAGAGATATATATCAACTTTCACTTTAAATTATTTTCAATAGAATTTCATACAGTAAAATCAAAATTATTAATTCGAAATTTCATTTTTTTCCTTTTTGAACGACACCCGCAGATTTTATAATAAATCGATAATATTTCAGTTCCTCCCCGCTGGATTCTTGAACCCACCGACAAAGCTTTTGCTCAAGGGTCTGATGCTAAAGTTGAATGCAAAGCCGATGGTTTCCCTAAGCCCCAAGTTACGTGGAAGAGGGCTGAAGGTAAGAAACATTTACAAAAGTACACACGCTGTCTTTGTCTTACTCGTTACGAGAAACAGAGACGGATGAAGCTAAACCACGGCTTTCACATCATCTTTCATAAAACAGATCCTTTATTTGTAAATTCTAGGAGATACGCCCGGCGATTACAAAGACCTTAAGCCTAACAATCCTAATGTAAAAGTTGAGGATGGAACTTTGGCCATTACTAATATTCAAAAGACAAATGAGGGATACTATCTTTGTGAAGCTGTCAATGGAATCGGATCTGGATTATCCGCTGTTATTCTTATCAGTGTTCAGGGTGAGTAGAACCAATACAGTTAAATATACAAAGGAATAAGAGCCGACATTTAATATTGTATTCTATTGCACGAGAACTAAAATCGCATTTCGTTTGGATAGTTTATTCGGGCCGATCGTACAATTCTGAAAGTTTGATTGATAATTTCAGCTCCACCCCAGTTTGAGATTAAAATGAGGAACCAGACCGCTCGCCGAAGCGAACCAGCTGTTCTGCAGTGCCAGGCTAAGGGAGAGAAGGTAACTACAATCGACCTGCTACAACACTAATCATTATTTAAACTAACTAATAAATGAACTGAATAATATGATACAAGCTTAATTAAGAGATACCCGATGAGATTCAGAGTCAAAATATAACCCTTAGGGTCGAAGGAATAGCGTCCTTATTTGCGTGATATAAATAATATATATGACTTATTCCTTTTAAATCATGAGTAAATGAGTACTGTTGATACAAGTTGTAGCTATAGTTCAAGACCTCATAAAGCATGCTGTTGTTTAAACTATTTTATTCCTCTCCAGCCTATTGGAATAATCTGGAACATGAACAACAAACGCCTTGAACCCAAATCTGACCCACGCTACACGATCCGCGAAGAAATCCTGCCCGGTGGAGTTGTATCGGACCTTAGCATCAGAAGGACTGAACGATCTGACAGCGCTCTGTTTACTTGTGTTGCTACCAATGCTTTTGGCTCCGATGATACTAGCATCAACATGATTATTCAAGGTAAATAAAAGATATTAAGAATAATTAAAACTGTTCCCAATTTCCAGTACCGGAACTGTACAGTAACATTGTTAAGGTTGCAAAGTGCATACCTACAGAGCTATAATTGCGAAAAGTTCAATGACCTTCCTAATCGCAAACCAGCAGATTTTTGTCAGATTTTTGTGCCATAATTTTATTTTATTCTCAGGGCTTATAAGAGGCAACGCTTTTGAAAAAAAATACTTGTGTTGACTTTCTATTACATATTTTTTAATGCCATTGTATCAAGAATCGCGAACTATCACCTGTTTTCGGTACCTAAAGGCAATTAGAATCTACTTCCACCTAGTGTATGACACCTTGTGACCTTAAAACGTTGTGCATTTAGTTGCTATTTAAGTGTTTTTATTTGTTATATGTGTTAAACAGTTTCACAACAACTGGTAATATTTATTATGTACCTACTAAATATCAGTCGGTGACTCATAGAAATAAGAAAGGATTGCAAATAATGCACTTTGTTTATTACACAGAGGTACCTGAAGCACCGTACGGCCTGAAAGTATTAGACAAATCTGGAAGAACTGTACAACTGTCATGGGCCGCACCTTACGATGGAAACTCACCTATCAAGAAGTTCCTTATTGAATACAAGCGCGCTAAGGGCAATTGGGACAAAGATATCGACAGGTAAGTGATATGGGTGTGATACACGACAACCTAAGCCTTCGAAAAGACGTAATACTATGTTATGATTCTATACAACATCTTAATAAATAAATGTATATTCTTTTAGGGTTCTTGTACCAGGAGACAGTACTGAAGCCGGTGTATTCAGCCTTAGACCAGCCACAGCTTACCACATCAGGATTGTTGCTGAAAACGAACTTGGAACCTCAGAACCGTCTGAAACTGTAACTATTATCACTGCCGAAGAAGCACCCACTGGACCGCCTCAAGATGTTAAAGTAGATGCCGCTGACAAGCACACTCTCAGGGTCACCTGGAAGCCTCCCCCACAACAGGACTGGAATGGTGAACTTCAGGGGTAAGAAGAAAATAATTTTAATACACAATTGGTCTTCAATCTACCACACGGGTTGCAGATATGTATTTTATAAACCAGCGTCATCCGCGGCGCGTGATTTGATTGGAACCAAAATTGGACTACAAAAGTGGTAGTTCCAGTGATTAGACCGTTTAACCAAAAAAACAAAATTCAGTTTTTATACATATAGAATAAAACATTTAGTTATAATGAAAGTCAATTATGTTTATTATCCATTGAGATCAGACTTATGATACTAATATGAACGTCATACAATGCCAAAAGTGTCAATTCTCTGACAAGGTTGAGCCTTGAGAAAAGCTGGCAAAAAACACAGGCAACATCATTACAGTGATTATAATTATTGAAGAACTACTAGATATAGACTGTGCCGGGTGTTCAATATGTAATTTAATTACGTATTTTAATATAAATATTTCTTTTTACAGATACTACGTTGGCTACAAGCTGGCCTCAAGCAACAAGTCATTCGTTTTCGAAACCGTTGACATTTCTAAGGAGTCTGGCAAGGAGCATCATTTGGACATTCTTAATCTTAAGTACGTAGCTGTTGCCTTAAATTATCTTCATCATATTTTAATAGTTATCATTTAGGCACTCACAACTGGCAATGTGTGTTGAAAAAACATTTTTTTTTTACAATTATTTCAACCCACTTTTCTTTCAGGACTTACACCCAATACGCGATTGTAGTACAAGCCTTCAACAAGATGGGATCAGGACCTGTATCTGGTGAGGTGCGAGCTTACACGGCTGAAGGTGCCCCATCAGCTCCCCCACAAGATGTACTCTGTACTACCCTGACCGCTCAAACTATCCGCGTCTCTTGGGTCTCACCCCCTCTCGCCGCCGCTAACGGACTTATCAAGGCTTATAAGGTTATCTATGGACCCAGCGAAACTTGGTATGGTAAGTACCTATATTATTTGTTACTATTGCAAGATATTGAGACAAGTTAATTAAAAATAAAATGTAGTAGGTCCATATGACACAAGTGGTGCCCTCAACGTAAATTGAAACCTTTTGTTTAACCTTATGACCGCCACGTCAAATCGGCATCTCTGTGCCCTGGACGCCAAGCCATAGTTTTTAAGATATGGTAACAAAATGCATAAAACTAATGATTTAGTATCTTTATCTTGTAATTTTATGGACCTGAGTTTTGACATCTATAGACGACATCAGCGCTCAGGGCACACTTGCGCTTGTCAAGTATAGATGACGTTGGCGTTCAAAAGGTTAAGGTATTAATATTTCACGTTATCACAATTATACCAAAGAAGTTAATAATATCTTTACTACTTCTTTTCGTGTCAACAGCAAATCATTCAAATTGTATTAACCCGAAACTTGGCCACGGCCACTGCACCGTCAGTTGCTTACTGTTAGCTCGTATGAAATTTCCTACGTACGTAGTTTAAAATCGTATTTTCAATTATATAGATGAGAAAACTAAGGACACTAAGATCACTGCCAGCAGTGAGACAATTCTGCACGGTCTTAAGAAATTCACTAACTACTCAATGGAAGTGCTCGCTACCACTAACGGAGGGGACGGCGTACGATCAGCTCCTATCCACTGCCAAACTGAACAAGACGGTAAGCTCTACTACTAACATGTTGTGTCGATATCATCATATAGCTCAATGAGTAATGATTAACTGATCAATGAATTTGGAAGACTTTAATCTTGATTGATTTAATTTGATTTAATCTATAGTTACTCGATAGTTAATCCCAGATCACGGCTTATACTACATTTCATTAAAATGGCTCTTAGTAGTTTAACTGTTGTATATCTTCCAAGGTTAGCATTGTCTATAAAAAAATCGGTCAAGTCTACTAATAATACTTCCATTCTACCAATTTCACCACGACAAGTAAACAATACACAATAATCTAGTCTTGCTGATGTTTTTTCTTTTTATTGTATTGAGGGATCAAACTAAATGTTTGTTATATTTCCAGTACCCGAAGCGCCCCGTGCGGTAAAGGCCCTTGTTATGGGATCGGACTCAATCCTTGTGTCATGGCGACCTCCAGCGCAGCCTAACGGCGTTGTCACTCATTACAACGTTTACACTCAAGCGCAGAATGCTGAACCTCATCCCAACAAGGTATATCATCCAATATATATGACATTAGAATCTTAAAACCATCAAGGCTCTATCTAGGAGAAGGCTAACCGGACAACTGCCCAAAACGCCAAATATGTATAGCGGCAAAATCTGTCAGCTCTGCTCAACTTGAAAGCTTAGCACAATAAACTTTACAATACTCAATTTGTAGCAGTTGCCAACTGGACATAATCGTCTATAAAATAATTCTATCAATCTAATCAAAATACGTATACGATACCTACCATTCATAAAAATATATGTGTGCTCCCCAACTTAAATTTACTGCTGCGAACCATACTTTTGTATTTTTTAATCAAGTTTTTATAGATAACAAAAAAATATTGATACAAAAAATATCCCTATTGAATAAAGTCCTTAAATTATACTACACTAACTTAAATAAGCGATTATGAACGTTTTAGGTACCCGCTTCTCAAACCAGCTACTCGGCAACTGAACTGAAAGCCGGCCGTTACGACTTCTGGGTAACCGCGTCCACTATCATTGGTGAAGGTCAGCCCTCAGCCACCGCATCCTGCAGCCCTAGTGACAAAGGTAAATGAAATAATTGACATATAATGATATCATGCATTCGTCAAAAGCGACCCATTAATGTCCCACTACTGGGCTCGCGTCTCCTCTCCTCTATGTAGAGAGCTGAGAGGGTTTAAACCATAATCCATAGACATACACTTAGAATTTCTTCTATGGTATGTGGGTTTCCTCACGATGATTTTCTTCACTTTATTTTAACTTATTACTTACGAGTACATTTCTTTATTTTTTATTTATTCGCTGAGTAATGTCAACAAAACAAACTAAAGTATTTCCATCATAACTTAATTAACATTAATATTTAGAGTTAAACAAAAATATTTACAAATATAAAAAAAAATGAATTATTAAAAAAAAAACACTTATAATTTTATTTTGCTGCAGTGCCCGCTAAGATTGCCTCATTTGACGAGTCGTTCACTGCGACCTACAAGGAAGATGTCAAGCTGCCCTGCCTCGCTGTCGGTGTACCTCCCCCTAATATCTTGTGGAAGGTAAGCTAACTAAGCCATAACCTCATCGTGCTGAGTTTACTTTGCTTGCTTAGAGGCAAAAATGAAGAGCAGGAAAACTTAGCATCATTATATTTCTGAAGAAACAACCTTTCGTTGTTGTTAAAGGCGACAATATATGTATATTTTAAAGCACGACATCTACTTCAATCTTAACTTTCATAATTTGTTTAAAAAAAAACTTTTCTTGTAACTCATTTATTCTCTTTATAAAAAATTTACAAACTTTAATTTGCAGGTAAAAGGCCAGCCTTTAGAAGCATCTGAGCGCGTCCGCCAACTGCCCGAAGGATCTCTACAAATCGCAGGTGTAGCTCGTGAAGATGCCGGCGAATATTCCTGCCATGTTGACAACCAGTTCGGCACTGACACAGTTACACACACACTCTCTGTGCTTGGTAAGAATTCTAATATTTTCGAAGTAGATTTCGTAGAAAACGCTATACACTTTAAATCGTAAGATGATAGGGAGAAGACGGAAATTGCCAAATAGACCTTTAGAGACCGAGAGATAGAGATTTGAAACTGATAGTGCAATATAATTAAATTATTTATTTTAGACTTTATCTGAATTATTTTAAAGATGAAATTGAATTGATAACAATAATAGTTTTGCACTTCTTACAAGATATATTATTGGTATACTACGTATTGATCCGCGGGTACTAAGACTTTTTTTTTATATTGTGTAGCTCCTCCTTTCCCCCCACAACTGGCCATCGCGTCATCATCGGTATCGTCGCTGACCCTACGCTTGAAACCTTCCGTTGACGTCGACCAGTCACCTGCTGCCGGATACACTATTCACTACAAGCAAGAGTTTGGAGATTGGGAAACTGTTCAGGTAATTTCTCCACAGTTAAAACTCTTCAAAAAATTATTTTGAACATGATCGGATGAACCGTTTTATAATTGATTGCCGAAAAACTGAACTTCTCAGCAAAAGGATGTAAGCGCTATGAAGATACGCTCTTTTGCTGCGACATTGAGAATGCTCTTAACCGGTTTTTTTGTAATCGAGTTCAACTTTTAAAAGAATATTAATTTATTTTATTATTATAGATGTGAAATGTTTTGTTTTAGATTCCAAGCAGTACTGATACTTACACTTTAGAGAACTTGTTCTGCGGATCCAGATATCAGCTCTATGTTACGGCTTACAATGGGTAAATAAATATTGTATATTTTTTTTGTTTTCTGAATTCTTCTTATGTAGATACTTATATCCAACTTACATAGATTTTTTTTTATTACACCTTTTTATTGTTCCGTAGCCAAATGGCAAAAAACGGAACCCTTATGGATTCTTCATCTCTGTCTGTCTGTCCGTCCGTATGTCACAGCCACTTTTATCCGAAACTATAATAACTATACTGTTGAAACTTGATAAGTAGATGTATTCTGTGAACCGCATTAAGATTTTTACACAAAAATAGAAAAAAAACAATAAATTTTGGGGGTTCCCCATACTTAGAACAGAAACTCAAAATTTTTTTTTATCAAACCCATACGTGTGGGTATATCTATGGATAGGTCTTTAAAAATGATATTTAGGTTTGAAATTTTATTTTATTCTAAACTGAATAGTTATATAATAATAACTTAATTAAAAAAAAATACACTATTATTAAAACATCGATCAAAGTTACAACTAACTACAAGAACTTTTATATTATGTTACTTAAGTACTGCTACGGAATCCTTCATGGGCATTTTTTTACTTGATCTTGTTTCATTTGTCTATCTTTTTATAATCAATTCAATCATTTTAATATAATGTGTTGTATAAAGTTTAAGCCCTCTAAAAACGCTCGTCTGTATTTGCGCATGCGCATTCGTTATGAATTCCATTTTGTATTCTCTTTTATTTTAGTTTTTAAAGTTTGTAGTGGTTATTTCCCCATTTATTGAGTAATCCGTGGATCTATTCACTTATATATAATGTGTGTGTCAAGTATCGGCACTGGCGAGGCGTCAGACGTGGTGATAGCTCGTACACGCGGCTCCAAGCCGCCGGTGCCGCGCGCCGCAGACTTCATCGAGGTGGGCAGCTCGTCCGTCACGTTACATCTCAAGCAGTGGCTCGACGGTGGCTGTCCCATGAGTCACTTCGTCGTTGAGAACAAGAAAAAGTACGTATGACACGCTAATGTTATATATACCATTTATTGAGGTTTCATATTAAAATATCATTGAAATTCTTCCATACAAATGTATTGATTTTTATGCAATGCAATAAAAAATAAATGAGCCATATCAGTCAAGTCTTTCTCAAGTGATGAGCGAACAGCGAAATGACGATTCGGCAATTGATTTTTATTTATTTAAGTAATAAATAAATGATAACCTAATTAAGTTATAATTCAATAACTTCTATTCTATAAAAACATTTTTTATTAAGTCTTTGTTTTCCACCAGGGGCGCTGCCGAATGGAACCAAATCTCGAACGCTGTTAAACCCGGAGGCAACTTTGTCGTACTTGGTACGTTTTTAAATTATTACCTTAATAATTTTTCTATTCTTATGTATATTTTTCATTTCATAAGATGATGGAAATAACAGTTGTTTGTACAACAACATGTATTTTTCAGATTTGGAACCAGCAACATGGTATGTATTGAGAATCACTGCACACAACAACGCTGGATTTAACGTCGCCGAATACGAATTCGCTACTCTTACCATGACTGGAGGCAAGTACAAAATACATAATTATATTTTACTATTATTTTTTGATTATTTTTTTTTATTATTTCCTCGCATCAACACTGAAATCGTACCTGAAATGCATTGCCATTTTTATTTTCAATTACGTTTTGTTCGGTGTCTTATAATTAATCGTTACGGTGTATTTCCGAAATTACTACCGATTAAAAAAAACCTTAATTGCCACGAAATTTACACGGGTGCCTCCTGTTTTTTTAAATCTTTATACAATCAGTTTATGGTAGCTTTTGTTGTAACTCGGACATTCACAGTAACATAATCACACCCTCAGTCATAAAAGGCAACAATGGGAACATACTAAGCAATTTTGAAACTTATGATAATAGCTTAAGAAAATAAATCAATCATAAAAATCACGTATGTCTTGAAGCCTTTTAGTGAGTGTACGATATAGTGTGTTATATTGGGGCTTGCATTTCAGGTACGATCGCGCCAGCGCGCGAAGTTGGTGACGGCTCGCTTACCCCTGAACTAACGATCAGGATCATCCTCTCGCACCTTAACTTTGTCGTGCCCTTCGTGGCTGTCATACTAGTCATCATTATCGCTATCGTAGTCGTGTGCGTGGTACGAGGACCCAGGGATCTTCACAAAGGTATAACATGTTTGATTTTATAGGAACTATTGCTCCGTTGCCCGGCAACGTGTATGGTGACAGGGAACTGCCGCAGTGGGTGAAGGCGTGGCTCGAACCTGAAGTATTAGTGCCTATCCTTGCGACTATCGTAGTGTTCATCGTGGGAGTAGTCGTAATCTGCCTGACCTTGGCTCGCAGGAACACCCCGCACCGCCTGCGAGGTCAGAAGGACATGTATTGTATGTACGGTGACAAAATCACCGCTTTCTTATTTTATTTTACCCAACATAATTACTGTTTATTAATTCTTAACTATCTTAATTATCATCTAGTTCTCGATTTAGTCTACAACCCATACTTAGCATGAGAGACTACTACCCATCTTCTATTTTATATTTTAATTTTAAAAATCCATAGTTTACTATAATTTGCCAATCATACATTAGTGACAGTAACAAAAATAGGATTTAGAAATAGTACCTTCGAACCTTAAGAAAGGATATAAAAATCTTAAAAAATCGCAAGAAACTGTCTGCTAAAGTTATCAAGCGAGTTGTGTGGTATAGATGACGCGGTATACAATGCATCGCAAGCGGCGCTGGGCGGCGGCGGCGGCACGCTGGACAAGCGCGGCGGTCTGCGCGACGAGCTCGGCTACATCGCGCCTCCCAACCGCAAGCTGCCCCCTGTGCCCGGCTCTAACTACAACACGTGCGACCGCGTCAAGCGACAGGCTGTCATCAGTGAGTACACACACGACAATGTAAAACAGATATCAATTGAGATCCCTCTGTTTAGCAATTTACATCGTCTATCTAAAAGAATATGGCCCGAAGTTGCCCAACAGAGTTTCACTTCTTATAACTTTTTTCTTTTATAGTGTGCGATATCGTATCCACAGGCACTTTTGCACCACTTTAATGCCACCGTCTGATATATAAGAAAGATAAATTATACCTACATAATTATCTTGAAGTAATGTAAGTGCTCGTTTACACATTTTTTTTTAAACTTTGGTTTTCCGTTCAACTGCTTCGGTTGGACACGGTATACAGTAGCAGTTACTGAAGTCTCAGGTTCAATTCCCGGTTCGGAACAAGTTGTTTCGGAACTGTTTCGGAGTTTGGGTGTTTTCTATGTAATGAGTTTGTATTTAAAAATGTATATATTAATATATATGTTTATCAGTTTTCTAGATTCTATAACACAAGCTTATATTAGTTTACTTTGGGCTAGATGGCGCTGCTGTGTAAATAAAAGTGTCTGTAATATTTATTTTAATTATTGATGAAATGTGACTGCTCTCTGATTCACACCGAAAAAATACTGAATTACGGTGAATAAGCGCAATGAAACAGGACGCACCGAAAAACATTAGACTACACAATAGATAGCTTACTTAGTACTTTCCTTACAAATAAAATTCAGTATTGTGAACAAAGAATACAAATAAAAAGAAAAATAATAATGAAAATTATCTTAAGATATCAGACAACGGCAACTATTACACTACTTTACAAAAACACAACAATTTTACTCAATACAAAGTACACTCTGTCATAAAAAAATTGGAAATAGTCGCTCCTCAGTACGGAATATATCTACCGAGGTAACAACTATCTGTAATTATTTTCTTATTATAAACGGTGATATTATGAGAGAAAAAGTAATCACAGGCTCTGAAAAATTTGAAGTTCAAGTAAAATTAATGACAGTTTAAGTTGTATGTCAAACGGGTTAATAATAACCAGAGGCGTAACTACACTATCTGGATGGGTCGGGGGCCCGTGGCATTTTGCCAGCTCTGCCACCCTATAGTTACGCCACTGATTATAACGTACGCCAGTTTCGCAGTTATAAAACATAAATGTTGTTTTTGTCTTATAATATTATCGTTATTTTATTTCTGCACGATTATTGCTATGACCCTTCTCTGTGCATTGTTATTCTTACATTTCTTCCCTTTAATAAGTGCTATTAGATAAAATTTAATTATACTTATAGTAATTGCTATCAGCATTATTAATATTAATACATGGTACACGTTTCATGTAAGTTATACATGAAACGTATACCGGTATGTACCTGTATGTACCACCATGTATGTACACACCGTAACATGGAATGGAATAAAGATTTTCATCAAAATTTTTATCTGTGTATGTGGTAAAGGTTCGGTGAAGGCTAGTTAAGTTTAAAGTCGATTGCCCATGACTTCGTGCCATAGTTAGCCGTTCTATCAACAAACACAGACACTACTAGTGTTCTGAGTATGTGGCAATAAAAAAAAACTTAATTGTTTGACCTTTGATTACACCGATATTATCGTGCATCATTGCAGCATGCACTACCAAGTCAAAGAGTGAAATACTATCTATATCTACCCGTGTAGCATATACGACATGTGTCTCCGTAAGCTCAATGGGACTTTAGTTAATAATTGAGCAAAAATCTGCTTCAATCTTAACGAAAAAAAACATAAGTACATACCTAGCATGCTACATTGACGCACGATATTGTACCCGGTGTTGTAAATTTTGCCACAAGAAACTAAAGAACACAAAATACTTAAAGGTCGATTGTATTGTGATGTTGAATGTTTTCTATTATTTGTTTTTATCATTTTCAAAAAATCTTTAGGCATATTTTATATTACCTGCCAAGTATTAACCCCTTTATTATTTAGCTTTCAAATAGTTCACTAAAGTCCTCATCCTGTTGTTTTTATTTTGTGCCAGTATCTTCATACTAGAGTCTTATTGCTTTAAATACAAATACAAAATACAAATACAAATATATTTATTCTGCATAGATAAGGGTTTACAAAAATGTAGATGTTAATAAGGTTTAACAAAGCAAGTATCTTATATCGAGTAAAGACGTTTGAATATAACTCTAAATACACTTATATTTAAATTTAATAAATGATTATAGATACAGAGTTATTAGTGTTAATACCTAATAGTATGAAGCACTGGACACAAAATACGTATCCATTCATTTACTTCGGTATGGTTTGTGTGCCGTTTCATATATCATCTCTCTTTAAAACAAAGAATTTAAAGTAACTTTATAATTTTAAAGTAACAAAAGCTTTACGCATTTTAAAACTTAGGGTTAATTCAGAAGATATATGAGACGGATAGTGGGTGTCAGGCGAATAAGTTAGGTTAGAAGCATGCGTAACGCAGTAGTGTGGTTCAGTGGGCGCGCACTCAACTTGGGACCCGAGACGTCATCACTACGAGCGTGTACGTCGCACGCACATGCGCCGCGGATCTGGCGACACCACCTCCACAGGTCAGTACGCTTGGTACGATACAAACGGATATCGAACTTGACATCTTATAGAGATTCATGCAAAATGTGTATTGTTCTAATTCTTTAAATTAATGTTTAAATTCTTCGCTTAAATGGTCTCCAAACAAAATCTGTTTAAGCTTATAGCATCATACACAGATTTGGGATTCCCTAACATTGTAATAGAATTACATTACCTATGCAGCTAAAGTATAATTTTCGGAGAGGTATGGCACAGCGGGTAACTCCCGCTTGAGCCTGGGGAAGTACCTCAGACCTACAATAGTATTTAGGCTAGGTTACCGCTTATTAATTAAATAAAGAAATTGTATATTCAGTACAAGGTACAGTTTGAAATGAAATCCCTAGCGAGATTTTTCCAAGGGACTACAGTATGGGGTTCATCAAAAAAGGAGTGAATAGGTTTTTTAAGGGTCGGCAACGCGCTCGTAATGCTCTTGGTGCTGCAGGCGCCCATAGACTACCATCACGCGGAACGTACGTGCTTACCACTGTCACGGTATAAAAAAAAATTGATTAAGATCAATTATGTGCTAAAGTTTCAAGTGCCTGTATATACAAGGAATAATTATGTATCACAGGCGAAAATAAATTAGGCGAGCCGATACCATGGTGGTATAAAAATATATATTTTGTGTTGTGTCACTAAAAACGTATTTTAGATGCTAAAAGTCTACGTATGACAATACACGTAAACTGTATTTTAAATGAATCTCTATAATAACATGCTAAAGTGAGCAGTATTTAGTGTATGAACATGGTGAGCAAATGAATGAACTAACAACAGATAAGTGAGTATAGTAATAAAATAACTATCACACTGTTATTGGCATGTTGCATGGTAACTTAATTATTTTTAATTGCATTTTCTAACCCCAGTTATTTTTATTTTCGCTTTAATAGTTATAATTATGTAAATATAATTAACTTAAACGGATATTATATAATTGTGAGTGTTTGCCCTTTTTACATTTTGTAAAGCAATTTGGACAACGACAAACTACTGTACTTTTGCAAAAACTGTACTATATTTATTTGCGAAATTAAAAGATGTTTTATTGTGTGATAAATAAATATGTACGTTTTCTTTGAGTAAAACTATCTTTCCCCAGTA
The DNA here is from genome assembly GCA_905147015.1 of Laspeyria flexula. Taxonomy (NCBI): domain Eukaryota; kingdom Metazoa; phylum Arthropoda; class Insecta; order Lepidoptera; family Erebidae; genus Laspeyria; species Laspeyria flexula. Next base: position 8,258,567 of record LR989956.1, on the reverse strand, counting down.
TTCAGTGTACTTCCCACCAGGTGGCATTACAAAATTCTACCGTGTATATGCCATGCAAGAACCAAACAATTTGACATGTATCAACTTATCACAAATGCGTTTGCGTTCTGTATCAAATTATTAAAATATACCTATAAAGTATTTATGAATGACTTCTAGTGACTACATAATTTCAGCATGAGACACTAAACAAAAAGCTAGGGGACTGCAACATATAATCTGCACCTGGGATGCTAATATTGCAATACCTAAACTAAATAACACGATAGTGAGATACTGCGTAACAATCTTATAAAAAAACCATCACGGATAATAAACTGATTTATAATACTTTAAACCGAGAAAAAATCATAAAAATTCTCAATGCTAGAGACAATGTCTGCAATAACAAACATACTGCCAGATAAAACTTCACTTTAACACTAAATTAATAGAGCACATTTTCTTTTGGCGACTAGGCCTACTATTAATCCTGATACTATATCACTGATCACAAGTTACGCAGTATCATTATCACTACTGAATACATGACGACTTTTGACAAACCAAAATTGTATGATGCAGGCATGGAAGACGAGATCTGCCCGTACGCGACGTTCCACCTGCTAGGATTCCGCGAAGAGATGGACCCGAGCAAGGCACTGGCGTTCCCCCACCATCACCCCGCGCACGCTGGAACTCTCGCCCACCCACACCCTCACCACCCTGCTCACTCACGTGCCGGATCTCAGAGCATGGTAACTTAAATTTATTACTAGAAATCGAGCGAGGCTTCGCTCCTCGTCGTTCTTTATTTGGCCACTGCTCAGCTCCTATTAGCAGTAGTGTGGTGTTATATTATATAGTGTTATTCAGTGATAATGAAGCTTTCTAATGGCAAAATAATTTTTGAAATCGGTTTAGTAGTTTTCAAGTTTATTAGTTACATACAAAAAAAAAATATTAGTATAGATTTCGGACTGTAGGCGTTCGTAGCATTATGGTGCTGTTCGTTACGATCATCGAAATTAAGCAATATTCTGTCTATTAATGGGTGACCGTATGGGGCATTTTCATTCTTTAATTTTAGTCTAACTTTGTAGCTTAACCAATTCTTTTGCTTTTTCATATCGGCTTCTAAAGAAAAAATAGCATTAAAGCCATATTTATAAAAAAATATTGATTGCATTTCAACTTTTGACTCCAAGTTAAACTATGTTGAAGTCGATGGACAATAAAATTACCTAGGTACGGATGATAAAATGATCAATACTATAAGGTTAACTTAATTAAATGTAAAACATGATAATACAATTGTGTTTTACAGCCCCGTGCCAACAGCCGTTATGCCCGCAAGAACTCTCAGGGAGGACAGAGCGCTATCTACTCAACTGCCCCCGAATACGACGACCCGGCCACCTGCGCTGAAGAAGACCAATACGTAAGCATTCATATTAAATAGATATCTTACTTTATCCACTTTAGGTGCAGTTTCATTCGTGAAATTGCACATTCGATTTATTAAATTAATGCCCCTAATATAAATCCCTCACCTAATTTCCGCCACAGCGAGCATATATCCCATACTGTAGTCCAAATTATGAATTAATTTGTATTTTATTTGTACATATACACTTTTGACTTACTCCCTCCAGCGTGCCCGCTACTCTCGCCCGATGTACGCTTGCGGCCCCGAGTACGACGAGCCCGCCTGCTGCGCTCCCGAAGACGAACAGTACACCGGCGCTTACGGAACTCCCTACTCTGATCACTACGGATCTCGCCCTAGCATTGGTAACTACCCTATATCTACAATATTTATTCAGCAGAAAAGTAATCAACTACATTGTATAAAGAGTAAGGTTCTATATCTATTAAATATACTTTATATTAACAAATATTTATAGTTAGTTAAAAGCCATAGAATATTTACTCTCCTTTCTTTACTGTCCGAAATCCAATAAACATCACGTTATTTAGAATATAAAGGTTTACTCTTAAAATTCTAAACCTTGGTTTGATTTACACTTAAATATTGTAACAGATACCATAAAGTTATCGTATACGTATACGTTAGCTTTTACGTACACTTTTATACGTATAAACAATACAACAATAATAATTAAAAAGTTTCATAATAATGTAAAAATAAGCCGATCGCACAGGAACCCGCAAATGCGGCGGATCTCCCGAGCCTCCCCCACCCCCACCACGCAACGCCAACAACGACAACAACTGCTCCTCCTCCTTCAATGAAAGCAAGGACTCGAACGAAATCTCTGAAGCCGAATGCGACCAGCCACGCAACTACCCTGGTATGTAACGAGCAACTACGTCATCAGCCATTCACATTCTTTATCCGCAAACTATCCTCTGTCATAGTTTAAATACGTTTTAGAGATATTTTTTACCTGTTTTGGAAGTCAACAGTAATAGCAATATCGCACTTACTGTAGAAAATAATTGTTAATTAAGAAATGCCTTAAGGCCATTTTGAACTTTATAATAATAGGAAGACGATAGTAATTGCCATTTGGCCAAATAAACAAATCATCATCATAAACCTGTTTTATGATGAGATTCAGCTCTATATTTCTGTTACATCGAATATTTCTAAAGCGTGTTCATTTACCACGAAGACACTCACATAACTTCGAGGTATATCATAGAGGTACACATTAAATACATTTATAACTCTGCTCAGCTTCCACAGACATCTTCTGACAGGGACACAGTATCAAATTTTAATCATATGAACTATACTTTCTATATATTATTATCATACTTTCTTGTCCAACGACTGCTTCTTAATAGCGCTGCTTTAAACAAAGTAAATAATTCTTTATTTACCTACTGGGCATTATTTTTATCTATGTACACCATAAACTTTCATTTTCATTCATATTCATTTCCATTCGTACATTTATCATCATCATCATCAGCAACCCATTAAGTCCCACAGCTGGGCTCATATAAAATTAATGCCCAGTAATGTCTTGACTAGAACAAAAAAGTATGAACTACTTATACTCATTTAGATAATATTATGTTTCATTCGTATAATTTAATTAATAAAATAGTAAATAATACTTGAATTTAATCACTGAATTGGTTCATGCACACTTGGGTGTCACCTGAACAGAAGACGGTAAAACTTTTGAATCGAATTGTTTGATTCCTTTATGTTTAATAATTGTGACTGACAGCATGCAACATTTGTATCAGTAATAACAAATTAAATTTAAAGCTTCAAGATTAGAGTTCTTGTAATTGGCTTACTATCTTTATTTTTCAAAATTATTTTTTCAAAATTCGTTTGATCACTTGTCAAAATCATACGGCTATAAAGAATATTATAGATACAATGTGTGGAATGAAAATGCTCCCGAAATATTCATGGTTCCCATGAAAATTTCCCTGAAAACACTATTGATCTTATATTTTTGTATTTTTATGCATCTTGCTTTAATCTGTCAACGCTTTTTTTATAATTTAAATGTACAGTTTTCCACTACAACCGCTTATATATGGTGCAATCAACGGTCAGCCTCCCTACCATAGCGAATGCAGTGGTTTGCAACACTGTAAGACGTTCCCGCCTAATTTATCAGGAATCATTAGTAGGGTACTGGTGCCATTTTTTGTTTTGAGGAGCATTTCCATTTCAATTAATTACAATGGTATCCTATAGGACCTACTCGTAATAAATTTTGACAAGTACCTCTGAGAGTCAACGATGGGAGATTCGATTTATTTCTTTTTTATCTGAACTTTCTATTTTATGTGCTTAGACGTGATTGTGTTAACTAATTCTCTCTATTTGAAATGATTCTGTAGATATTTAGTACGTGTTTTGGAGATGGACAACCGCGAACAATAACCGCTTAATATTCATGTAAATTATAAATAGTAATAAATATAAAGATACAATGCGATTATTGTTCGCGGTGGCACGTAGAAGGCGGCTCCAGGTATCGTGGCTAGTATAGAGCGCGTCGTGACTTGTGTGTTGTTGCAGTAAGGGCCCACACTGCCAAGGACGGTTTGCACAGCGAGGAAATGAGGAAACTCATTGACAGGTCAGTTTAATAGGCCTTGCACAATGCACCCCCTAACATAAATAAATACCTACCGAGTGCTCAGTCTCACGAGACAAAACCTAAGAATGTTTTAATTGACAGATGTGTGCATAACGTGTGTGTTTTTTACTACGTAACACATAATAATAAAGCAGACAAAAGTCCTCGTATCTATAATTAAGTACCACTAGGTGCAGTACATATTCCAATTACTTACTACTATTGTTACAAAACAAAGGCAATAATAACACCAGATATTCTGTTCCTACACTCGGAATTTGTTTGAATCAATAATATTTCTCCCGTTTGGGCAGGATAATCCTATTTTCTTGCATTCGAAACTAATGTTCGATAAATAAAAATTTAACACTACAACGACATCTGGTGGTCAATTCTGCTAATTTACACACATCGACAGCAGACCGCTGGACCAATCACAGGCCGGCAATATGATGCGATTGACTTAGTAAGCCAATTACACCTGTCGAATGAGACCATTGGCTTACGATTGTGTTAGCAGACTTAGCTCCCAGCTATCGCGTCTTTTGTTGTTCAGTTTTTCCAGCTAGCCCAATTTGTTCAGAAATTACATACCTATTATTATACAGATAAAAAAACCATACCTCAGGGTTGGCATCGCAATGCAAGAGCCATGCTTTATAGTATTGCAATCGCCTATAGGACTTATACAATCATCTATATTTACCTACTCCTTAAGGAATATTTGGTGTTGTTAAACCACACTAACTTTAAATTAAGAAGCCGGTTCCTTGCGTGTGTGCGAGCACGTAAACTGTATCGAAACTTACCTATTAAAGCATTGTGTATTAGTCTGTGCTCGTTATTAAGCATGTGTTATGTTCTGCATTCATGATCTACAGGAAACAGTAAGTCAAAGTATGTGAAAAAGACAGTTTGTAATGAGTATACAATATTATTTTTGCCTGATTTTTGTGTTTTAAATAACATTTATGTGGCTAACATTAAATTGTGCACTAATTTTTATTTTGCTGTATGAATGGTAAGACGTTTTATTTATTTAAACCTGAGCTAGTTTAGATAATCTTGTGAATTACGTTGCCGGTTACAAAGGCATGACCTGTACATATCTAAACATTTTTTTGACATATCCTTGGATAATTCAATACGAAATAGATTAGTACCCTGGCACTTGACTTAGTCCATGCGTTTTGGATTTAGTTATATAATTAGCTATTATCCTGTATGGACACATTGTGTTTAACCCCAAAGAATAGCTAATCTGCCAGTAGCTATCTCACAGTTTATTTTAATGCTACAAAAGCTCAACATAATCATTTTATTGTTTATATGCAGCGCCTGGCCCTATTCGCTCTTACTTGATAAAGCAAAGCTTCATTTAAATGATACAAGTGTCGCAAGGAACATCTCATGCTGTCTCTGTTTATCTTTTCATAAGTACCTACCTAAAACAGCACTGTTTATCCACTAGTTACATAAGTGTCTGATAAATTATCCGAAACTTATGTGACTGATTTATGTAGCTTACGTTTCAGATAAGTTATCAGACACTTATTAGCTGGTAGAAACAGTGCTTACGACTGAAACGTAGTAGCCGATAAGTCACTTACAACATGCTTATTTTGGCTATGTTTATGCTGGCGTTGAGGCTAAGAAATTTAGTAAATTTTTCTGCGCACGCATGCGCCTGAAAAATCATTGTGTGTTCACCTATTCGACAAGAAAAACAAAGATAATATGACTCTTTCCTTGCAATACTTGCGTGATGTAAATGAGCTTTCTTTGTCCATAATACTGATGTACTTTAGAGAGCAATGTATGTGATAATCGCGCGACTATGTTCACAGACCAGAAGCAGCCACCCCAATCCCCCAGCAAGCAGTCCACGGGCGGGGACTCACAGCCTACGATACTGTGGCAGTGTAATCTGTAAAGCGGAGTTGTCGACACGCGACACAAGTTTTAATAATTTAGTTTAACGGACCATTACCATCTTGCTGGTGTGCCGCTCGCTCGCTAACGCTCCTTACTTTTTCAAATACGTTTTCGTTTGCACCTTCGCTCTATTGTTTCATCTAACATTCAGCAGGATGGTGATAATCGTGCCAAATCTACTGTTTCTTTACTTTCATTTGTGTGTCGCATTTTTTTTGCTATCTAATTTCACATTTACCCCAACTTAGTTGGCTGGACTATGTTCTCGTTTAGTTTTTAAACCCATTGAACTCATGGCCTGCACTAAATTTGCAAAGTTGGGTTATGTACAAATTAGATCTACCTTTCCTCTGTAGAGATAGCTACGACGTGTCGCTGTAGTATTGCCATGTAAAAGCAGAAAATTATGGTTGTGGTAGTTATCTCAAATTGATATATTGCTTAGATAGGCGACACGTTAATAACTTGTCCATATATAATAAACCTTCACCTACGTGCCCAACTTTGTCATGTTTACTGCAGATAATATTAATTTAATTGTAGTTAATCTTATTTGTTTAGCTTAATTTAAAGCTTTAGTCACAATGCGTCTGGTTTTGGGGTGTCTTGAAATCCGATTTAAATTAAGCTCAACATGTAATAATGTATGTGATATTTTGTATTTTTATCCCGTTTTATTTTGACAAGAAATAACATTGTCATAAACATAATTTATACTCGTAGGACATAATATTAGTTAACCACGACCGAGTCGCAGTGATCGGTTGTTACTATGCTTCCCTTAAAGTTATCGATTTTGTTCTCTTTAACATTTTCGTTATTGCCACGTCCTTATTTGTGTCAAAACATGTTTGTGTTACGATTTTGATTCGCATTTATGCATATACTATGTAGGATAAGTTTAGATATAAATTTTCTTTATTAGTAATTAATCAACTTTTAAACAAAAGTACTATGTATTCCGTAGCTAGTTGTAACACGCGTTACGCAATATAATTATATAAATTAACTGTAATCAATAAAATAACTCAATCAAATGAACTTGCATACAAGCTATCATACCTTCAATAAAATAATAATGAACAGTTACCTATTTAGACGGCAAGGAGTATTTGAATTTGTCTATGCCACCATCGTAAAGTAATAAACACTGCTGACATGGAATTAAAAATAATCTTTTAAAATATTAATCTAGTATGTTAAGGTGCATTTTATTAATCATAATCGTAATTTTATCCTTCTATATTACGCAGACAACTAGGTGTAAGACATTCGCGTGTCATTTTCTAGGTGTTTCCCATTATATGTTGTGTATTGTGGTGTAAGCTTCGCAATGTAGGCTTGTAGTTAGGTTCTCGCGACTTCCTAGCAACAGATTCTTCTCTTAACCTTCCAATTAGAACTTCGATTTAATGAAATCTAGTTAAAAATTGAATTGTGAACAAATTAAATAAATTATATTCAAAATTATAAAATAAATTTATTCAATTAAAATTTATACAATAATCGTGATTGTTTCGGCAGCAAAGAGGTTCTTTGTCCAATGTCCAATGATATTTTCGCTTATGTCGATGTGCGTTTGGTTTGCGGCTAGTTAAATTAAGTTTTATAATAATAATTATGCGATACGACATCGATGACCGCAACTAACTAACTGTACCAAAGTGTTTGATTTGTGTTAAATAAACTACTCAAATGTCAACTACACATTATTGTTTTATTTCTAACTCAGTAATAAAATTATCAACTGATTCCCTACGAAAAGTATGGCGAACCTTCATTGAGACGAACGTGCCATAATTTATATTAACATTAATGGGAATATCTGCCGCACTCAGAGACGTCTATTAGCAGTAATCTGTCAGTAACACAATTTTTTCATTGAATATATATCTTTAGGCATAGACTTAAGTATTACACGTTTTTACTAAATATTTTTTTAAGTTTGTGTCGTCTCTGAGTACGGCAGTAAGGACGTCCTATCAAAGAATTTTTACTTAATCTTTTCAACGCCAACGACTGATAATATCTGTTAAATTATCAGTTCTACTGTTTAATAATAACCAATATTATTTTACATGCCTTACAAGATTTTATGAAAAGTTTTTGTCGGTATCTATTTCCAAACATATGTTAACTAAAGAGTAAAGTTAAAATTGCAGAATATTATTACATAGAGTCTCATAGATAGTGTCTCTTCACTCTCACCGCGTCTCAAGTGGTCGCCAGTCAGGGGCACGACGAAAAAAAACCTGGCGGAGAAAGGGTTAATGATGTAATAGTGAAGAAATAAAATGAGAGTGAAGAGACACTACACGCCACGGTAACTCCGTACCCCGTATGCCAAGGAAATTCAGTTTTTTAGATTAGTGTTAGTTTTTATGTCACCTGTTTCTGTCAGCTATAGCCGCCATCGGCGCAGAGCACGCTCTCACTTGTATAGTATAGCAGGCCAGTGTAACTAATGAAATCACTTCTTCTATCAAATACATGACTTACATTTTTTGGATTAACCACAAAGAAATTTCATTGCATATTTTATTAAACTCTAAAGAAAAATGACTATTTAGTTCGGAAATTTCTGAAGCGTTGCTTGTCAACCCATCTCCTTGAACTTCTAGACAATTTTTTTATTACATTGTATGTTTATTGAAGTTCCTTGGGCTTGCCATGGTACGCATTCCAATGGTTTGCCATGCCTCCAGTATAAAAATAGTGCCACCACAAATGAACTAGTATGTAAATAATATAGACAATGTTCTACTGAAGTAGGTGTTTATTGTATAACCATAATAATTATTAAATAGTTCGTAAAACGCTAACTGTTTGGTGGCAGTGCAATTACGCAGTTGCTGCTTTCAGGATCTCCTCGGCTACTTCTACAGCGATTGCAGCCTCAGCCTTAGCCTGAAAATGTAAAAGAAAACATATTAAAAATTTGAACATGTAATTTTTTAAATAATAATATTATTCTACCACATTATCTATATATATAAAAATCAATTGCTGTTCGTTAGTCTCGCTAAAACTCGAGAATGGATGAACGGATTTATCTTATCTTGGTCTTGAAATGTTCGTGGAGGTCTAGGGAAGGTTTAAAAGGTGAGAAAAATTCGAATAATTGCCGGGAAAACCCTAAAAACAGCCCTTTTCTTTTTCCCATATAAACGTTTTCTAAATAAAATGTAGAGTCAATTTGAACTTTATTGCTATTCGCAGTACGAAGTCTGCCGGGTCAGCTAGTACATAATAATAATATTGTCGTCAATAATTTGGCGCGTGTAAGGAGAGGCCTATGTCCAGCATTGGACTACAATAGGCGATGATAGATGATAAATGAATGAAAATATAAGAATAAGAAAAATTTGTATGGTGCAATTTTTTTCTTCTTCCTCACAGTTACGTTCCTCACGGTTATCTATTTATTTTGCGAGCGAGCGCCAAGCTTTTAATATATAATAGTACATTTTTGACGTGCCATGCCGTCATTGGCGTGGTGAGCACAATATCATTTTACATGTATAGACGTCTCTAGCGTTTAAAGGGTTAAAGAGTAAAAAGGTATCTAGTCTATCTACCTTTTCATTAGCAGCAGAATTGAATTCAGATTGAGCCTTGGTGAGAGTTTCTTGTGCAGCGCTACGGTCTAAGTTCTCCAATGGGTGAGCTTCTTCAGCTAAAACCTGGTAATATTGATTGTGTTATTTATAATTTGATTATTAATTTTATTCTACTCTTGAACTTAGAAGCAGTTTTATAAATATGCACATTCAATTGGTTATTAATTACAATAGGTAAAAATTTACAACAAAGAATTTACCAAGTTAAACTAATGCTAATTTAAAAATTCTTAAAAAATACAGCAAATAAATTTTAACTTTTCATGTCAATGATAAAATGAAGATCAGACTGATATTAACTGAGTAAAACTTAATTTACATGCAGCAATGCATTTTGGAAATTAGGTGAGGCCTATGTTCAGCAGTGGACGTCATTGGGCTGATGTGATGATGATGATGATGAATGCATAGTCTACGGGGGTTGCTCACAAGTAGAACAGCTATGCTGCATTACATTTACATTTTAAAGCTGCTTTCATGATAATTTAAGTTCCACATAGAATATTAGCACTACACACCTGAACAGAGGAATCATCATTGACTGTGACTGTGCCAGAGGATACAAAGATTTTGGTCAGCTTGCCATCATTTTCTGTCACGGTAACTACACCAGGGCGCAACACCGCTGAAAGAAAAAAATTTAGGTACTTACTAAATATGTTTTAAAAAAGAATTATTCTAAGCCTTGTTTCGCCACTGGCAGAAAGGGTAAAAATATGTCAAAAATCGGTCAACAAATAAATACATGTTGTATTTGTATTAATATTTTAAAAAATATATTTAAATAATTAAGTAAAAAAGTTTAAACATACCAAGTGTGGGCACATGTTTGGGCAGAATACCAAAAGCTCCACTGAAAGATGGCACATCAACCTGCTTCACAACCACTTTGTCAAAGTACACCTGCAATTCAAACATGCATAGTTTTAAACCTGGCATCTTTTGCACTAAGCCTCTTGAGAAAGCAGTATACTCCCATATAATAAAACTTGGCTTGTACATACACCAGCCATATTACATTTAAAATCATCAATATACCAGCCATAGGATGACCACTGTTGGCATTTCTAATAGAACTGGTTGCTGATATGCATCCTACATGACAACATGATCCTGCAGTTTGAATTAGATCATCTGTCCTAAGTGTCTTAAAGCTAAAAATATGATTCTGTAATAAATAAAATTAAAAAATAAATAAATAAACATTGTCAGCTCACCTTGTTGCCGGCAGCGAATGTTAAAGCCAATTCATCGCCTCTAGGAGCGTCAGCATAGCTGCGCATTTGGAGCCTCCTTGCCACTGCCCTCAACGAACTACGGAATGCCAAGGCCATGCTGTGAACAGTGCACAAACCCTGTTTTTACTTTATGTTATATTATCTTCTATTTAGTGGCAGGTAAGGCACGTACATATCACCGCTTCACACAAGTTTCCCTTTTTTTAAGTAAATAATATTTAGCTCAAATAATATATTTGGAGACAGAATTATTTACCTGCAGTCAATGATAACAATCAGTTGGAGTTTACAAGTTATATTTTTATAAAGTTACTGCTTTGAAAACTATTCCTGAAAACTTATTGACAATACTCAGTATTCAAAACATCCTTATAAAATTATGGCCAGCCTTCATAATATAACCTAAAGATACAAGCAAAAAACTATCATACTATTGACGCCGGAATGCAAGATATCGTGAAATATATTATAGTACGTTAGAACAAAGGTTGGAATTAAGGCAATTTTTAATAAGAAGTAATGAAAAGCTGTAAAAGTTCAATAAACAATCCGGGATTATGTAATAATTTTTAAACAATTAATAATATCAATTTTAGCAAAAAATACGTCACAATAGAAATGGAACTTTTAAAAATGTATATATCTTTAAATTGTAGTCTTACATAATTTATAGATTGCTATTGCTGGATGAATTCTCGGCACCCCCGTTGGGTTGAGTTGACTACTCTTGCTCTTGACAGATAGTGCAGTGTGACCTACTACAAATATGTAAAGAAAATTATTGATATTTTTGGCCGACTTTACAATAAATAGATGATGTGATAATGGTGAAATGAGCCCACCGCCCATTTACATTAGAAAAAGTTCTACATGCTCATAAGTGGAACAAAACGGAAAGAAAAGCCCAAGAAGATTGAAATATACTTGCTTCTTATTATTTTAAGAGGGTTCACACAGAGGAATGGCAACGTCGCGTCGCGTCTCGTCGCTCGCAATTAAGTGTCATACTTAGTGATGGGCGAGGGCAAAAAGGCGAAAAGGCATAAATGGCATAAACTGGGCAAATAGGGCAAAAACGAATTTACGTCCGAATAAGCGCCCAATTGCTGGGCGTAAACGTTTTAATATGTGTTTTAAGTAGAAATACTCGAAAAAGGTATTTATTAATAAATAAAACATAATTATGTATTTTAGTTTTACTGATACGTTAGTGTTGTTTTAGAGTTTTTGTGATTTAATTGCTCAAAATAAAATGAAATTGGTAAAAAATACATAAATTTGATACAATTTCGTATTGATGTACATAGATTCAATATGGGTATCGTTTTCGGGGGTGATGATTACGAATATGACGTCTATTTTGGGATCCAGGACATCGCCTGCAAATTTTTAAATAATATACGGGTACATCGTTTTCGAGGCAGGGAGATGTGATATCTCCGAAACTGTTCACAGCTGCGTTGGAAGAGGTCTTCAAGCTTCAGGACTGGGATGGATTTGGCATAAACATCAATGGCGAGTATATCACCCACCTTCGGTTTGCCGACGATATTGTGGTCATGGCAGAATCACTGGAGGACCTAAAGCACAATGTTCGGTAGCCTCGATAGAGCTGGGCTGGCTGAGCCCAACGGGTGGGCTTAAAATGATCATGGATAACACGAAAGTTATGTCTAATCGCCATGTAGCACCCACCCCTATTACTGTGGGGAGCTCTAATCTCGAAGTTGTTGACGAATATATATACCTAGGACAAACGGTCCGGTTAGGTAGGTCCAACTTCGAGAAAGAGGTTAACCGCCGAATCCAACTCGGCTGGGTAGCGTTCGGGAAGCTACACACTGCTTTCTCGTCCACAATACCCCAATGTTTGAAGACAAAAGTCTTCAAAAAATATGTGTTGCCAGTGATGACTTATGGTACTGAGACATGGCCGCTAACTATGGGGCTCATTAGAAAGCGCACTGTCGCTCAGCAAGCCATGGAAAGAGCTATGCTCAGAGTTTCCCTGCGTGATCGAATCAGAAATGAGGAGATCCGCAGGAGAAGTAAAGTTGCCGACATAGCTTACCGAATTGCATCGCTGAAGTGGCAGTGGGCAGGCCATATAGCCCGCAGAACTGATGGCCCATGGAGCAAAAAAAGTTCTCGAGTGGCGGCCATGTATTGGAAAGTGCAGCGTGGGACGGCCCTCCGCCAGATAGACCCACGACCTAGTAAAGATTGCGGGTGGCCGTTGGATGCGGGCGGCATAAAACGCTCGCTGTGGCGGAAGTTAGGTGAGGCCTATGTTCAACAGTGGACGTCATTGGGCTGATATGATGATGATGTTGACATCGTTTTCGGGGTTTTTCGACGGCAGTAATTACGAATATGAAGAGTATTTCGGGATCCGAGATGGCGTCCATTTTTTTTTTTTAGCAAATTTATCAAACGAAAAAGTCATAAGTAGTTCTGAAATCAAAGTTGCAACAAATCTTGAATTTTGTTGTTTTAGGACTGTGTGATTCCAAAATCTATCTATTATCACCAGTACCATCTTGAATTTTGAGCCGATCTGCTTCAAAATCGGCATTTGACAACCCTTTTAACTAATTGACATAGTTCTGAAGTCAAAATTGCGAAACTACCCGCTATCTTGAAGTTTGCCGATTTTAATGTGATCGGCTCCAAAATCGAAATTAGACGATCCCTTTGACTATTTGATTTAGTTTTGTAGTTAAAGTTGCAAAAATGCGCGCCATCTTAAACAATGTAGTTTTTGGAATGATTGACTCCAAAATCGATACCTGACGATCTCTTTGACCACTTAGCATAGTTGTCAATTATGACATTAGAACATATAGTCCATAAACGCTGTTGTTGTTGTCCATAAATGTTAATGAAAGACGGTTGATGAGAGACGTTTGATGAGAGACGGTAGATGAGAGACGGTTGATGAGAGACGGTTGATGAGAGACGGTTGATGAGAGAAGGTTGATGAGAGACGGTTGATGAGAGACGGTTGATGAGAGACGGTTGATGAGAGACGGTAGATGAGAGACGGTTGATGAGAGACGGTTGATGAGAGAAGGTAGATGAGAGACGGTTGATGAGAGACGGTTGATGAGAGACGGTTGATGAGAGAAGGTTGATGAGAGACGGTTGATAAGAGACGGTTGATGAGAGACGGTTGATGAGAGAAAGTTGATGAGAGACTGTTGATGAGAGACGGTTGATGAGAGACGGTAGATGAGAGACGGTTGATGAGAGACGGTTGATTAGAGACGGTTGATGAGAGACGGTTGATGAGAGAAGGTAGATGAGAGACGGTTGATGAGAGATGGTTGATGAGAGACGGTTGATGAGAGACGGTTGATGAGAAACGGTTGATGAGAGACGGTTGTTCTACTATTAGGTCTGTGAGCCCATAGATTATACACTATACGGAGGGGGATAGTCTAATATCGATTTCGGAGATAATCGGCTCAAAAACGGCAAAATTATAAATAACGGGCATTCAGAAATAAGGTAAATAATAGTACCTTTATAGTAGCGATCTAAGTCACGTATTAATTACGTACATAATTAAATATCCGTAGATTTTTTTAATTGATAAATATTTTTCATGAATATTGTTATCTAGTAATAAAAGTTAAAATTAATAAATAAAAAACATTTAGTCAATTTGATATTACATGACCGGTAATTTATCCTTTTTGACAATAGTGACCATTATCAGTCATTTTACATCTCTTTCCTAGTCAGTTTTCATATAAATCATATTGCAAGTTATTTAAATGAAGTTTATAGAGTATTTCTATAAGAAATTTGTATAAAGTTAAAAGATACATTTATTATTTGAATTACGAATTATCATGAATAAATAAAAGTAGTGTTTTTAAAGTAATCAGGTACTTATTCTTATGTTATTTTGTTAAAAAAAATATAAAAATGTATAATTTTATAAAGAAAAGTAAATGCCCTGTCATTGGGCGTTTATTGGTCGGAAATGGGCGGATATCGGGCGCTTATTGTTTCCGCCTTTTCTACCCAGGCGTAAACCCATCACTGGTCATACTCATATTATAATATTTCGTTTATTATTTAATCGGCGCTTTTTTTTTTAATAAATGTGTAAAAGGTACGAAATCATTGCGTTTACAGTTCTATTTATTATGCAAATAACTCGCTATTTGTGCGGTAGTTTGCTCTGCAGTGCGCATTAATTAGTTTATTTTATACAAATTGGAATAAGATTGAACTTGTGCAATTAAGATTGAGCGTGTGGCCGAGTCCATAGACTACTTTGTAACTTACTTCCGATGCTTCCGGTCTACTGTCAATTGTGACAGATGACATTTATGAGTAAAATACGAAATTGTTTTGTCTGGGAAAGGCGGGAAATATTTCTATAAATAGAACTTAATAAGACGATATCTGACGGAAAATCCTTAAAATTGTAAAAGGCTACTTACTTTTTGTAAAAATATGTGCCAAAATTACTTACAGTTAATTTTAAGTTAATGGAGTGTGAATATTTGTTTTTTATACAAACTGGATGTCATTATTAATAATTGATGTTGTTATTTGAATTAATCAAATATGAATTTGAAGGATTTAGATTTGGCTAAATTATCAAAGTTGACCTCAGACTATACTGACGAGATTAAATGTTTAGAATGGTAAGTTATGTTATTATAGCAATTATCTCTACAAACCTAACCTGGGCTGATGTTTAAAATTAATGATAACTTTATAGAGATAGAGATATAGAATTATTACTCATTTCAGTCCAGGGAAAAGTGGCTAGGGCTAGGCAATATATCACATATAAATTGCCACATATGTACCTATTTATTATATAAAGTTTTAAAATATAAAGCACCTATCATGTTACACCATTATGTTAAAATAAAACTACGCAAAATGCTCTGCTGTAAGCTTTCATCATCAGTAACCCATTAATGTTCCACTGATGGGCTCGGGTCTCTTTCCTCTATCTACAGAGCTGAAAGAGTTTTTAGGCTATCCACAAACGCTGGCCTAATGCGGGTGGTCTTCTAGGGTATGTGGGTTTTCTCACAATATTTTTCTTCACCTTTAGCAGATGTTTAGTCATATGACTAGTAAACATACATTCCTAAAGTGAAATCCACACTGTTACTGCTGGTCGGAATTGAGCTAAGTGTCGGGCTTAGTGATAGAATTCTATAGGCACCAAATATTAAACAACACACAATTTAATTAAAATTTCAATTACCTTTCTTCTCAGCTGCAAGTACTTCATAGCCCCAGCAACAGCGGCATGTGGTCATACTTTATGTCATACTTGTTGGAGGGGACGACGCTCTTGTCCCTCATGCTCCATAACCCTGGATCGTAAAACACTCAAATTAAACCTACCTCTACAAAACCTCACAAATCGAATTCAAGAACTTGGTAAAGCATTTGAAAAACTATTCAAAATGAAATGTAAGACTAAACATAGTTTTTACTAATAGGTGATCAGCACCAAATTCAGATTAATAACTTAAATTTAACTAGTAAAGAATGTACGTATGTCATTTAATTTAGGGCATTTTCAATATTGTTTTACTTTTGAGACTTACTACCTAAAAGAGCCGTTTGTGGTTCCATTTCTCTGAAACAGTTTGATCAATTTTAATGGTTTTTTTTTGTATATTTGGTAGGTACTTATTAGAATAGGTTTCAAAATATTTTTCATTATAATAAATATATATATAGCAGAAGAATATTTGCCGGATCTATTAGTAAAATTATAAAATCAATTAGTATGATTGAATAAAAATGAATAACTAAAATTAAATGTGTTACTAAGAGCAAATTCAAAAGCTGGTCAAATATGGCATGCATGTCATTAGAAGCTTGCTGAAATTATCTCAACTTCACCATAATAGAATCAAGTAAAAATTAAACATGGCCTGAAAGTGATGAAATTTGTTTTTCTTCATTTAATTTGTTACTGGAAATTAAACAATTTCAATCTATAACCATTCTGTAGTTTTAGAGTGAAAGAATAACAAATATCTAAGCATCCAATCTTGCAAACTTTTGCTTTTCCAGTATAAGTAAGACAACATTCAGTATAACAACAGTTCAGCAATGTTTTCATACAAATATTGATAATGACAATTTTCCATTTCAGTAAATGAGTATCAACTTTATACTCCAGCAGACAAAGATCCTGATAAAAATGTAAAAGATTGGTTGACCAGTTCACAAAACCATTTTTCAGCACCTATACAGAATTCTGAACCTTTTACGCAAGATTCACAACAACCTCACAATCCTGTAGAAATATCAGCCAGTAATATAATAATTCATACAGACAAGAAAAAATCTGTAAGTCCTTCCATAGCGGCAAAAGTAGTTCATGTACCACAACCACAAGATGACTGGGATAAAATTGAGTCCATGCCTGATGCTGAAGATATCCCTAAGAATATTGAGAACATTGTTGGCCCTATGGATATTGAACCGTTTTTTATAGATGATACTGAGTATACAACAGATAATCCCCGTAGAAGTGGCAGAAAAAGAGATTTTAAGCAAGATGACTTATATCAGAAAACACATGACCTTTCTCCTCATAAACAAAATTCTCGGGATTCTAGTTGTGAACTTGATAAAAAATCTCTAAAGGGTAAACAAACTTGGAACAACGTGAAGAAAATGAGAAAGGAATTTAGTAAATTAAATAAAAAGAACAGAAATAAACTAAATGTTTCCATTGAAATGGTTAAGAAAACACAAAAAGTGAAGCAAATCAGCAATACACCAATAATTGCAACTCAACAGGTTGTTAACATTGATGAAAATACGCCATATAATACTGATAAAGAAAACGAAATGATTAACATTAATTGTAACAATTCCGTTGATAAACAAGATGCAATTACTAGCAACACAATCAAGGATAACATAAATTACTATAATGCCATTAAAGTAACTGATGACCCAAATTCAATGACTGTTTTTGACCAAAATGAAAACAATGTTGTAAAAAATAATAGTATAGAGAAAAGCATAGCTTCTTCAAAAAAATCGGAAAATATAAAGTGCAGGCAGCAGCAAAAGGAAGTAATAAAAATGCCTTTTATTAAAAAAAGTGCTTTATGTCCTAAAAATATAGAAGTTACTTGTGACAATATACCAAAAAATCATGAAGAACAATTTGTTCAAGGCAATGCTGATGATATTGAGATATCTATTAAAATAGGAAATACAGTTACTAACATAGTGATTAAAAAGAAAAGTAATGTTCAGGTCAAAATAAACACAGATCGTGAAGTTCAAACATCAATGGCTCCTGACAGTTTAGATCCAAATGAAGCATCAACAAAAGATAATGAAAATCAAAACATAGATATTAATGTAGAGAGTAGCAAGAACAATGTGGAAAATCAAACAAATGTAAACAGAAGTGCATTAACACAAGTAACAAGCATGAAAGTAGATAAATCTGAATCTGTAAAGAAGAACACAGCTTCAGCAGATACAGCTACAGCACAACCATTCGAAATCACTGAAAGTGTTGAAAAAGAACTATCGAATATAATGGAATATGAGACAGAACATGATACTCATAAAGATACTCCTATTGTTACACATGCTAAATCACCTCAACCAATAGATACAAATGTTGAAAACTTTGATGATTTAGATATATTTAATAGTGGTTCAGTTAAAGAAGCAAATGTTCAACTTTTGAAAGAACATGCACCTTCCGAGATATTAATGCCTACTGTTGGTAGTAAAACTAGAACTCAGAGAAATGCCAAGAAAAGAAACAGAGAAAACACAGATGAAGAAATTCTACCTGAAAGTAAGAAAGGAAAATTGGATTCTCAACAGAATACTAAAGATAAAACTGTTCTCCTTGATAGTGAACCTAATTATGATGTTATTATGGGACAAGTGTTTGCTAATATTGATGCAGACATTGAAGATATCAGAAAAAGTCAAGATACGCATGTGCCAGACACTGCAGACAAGAATGTAAAAGATCAGTCTACAACTAAAGATATATCTCAAGTGCAGAAGACACAAATTATAAAAAGAAATGATGAAAGTAATACTCAAGTGATATCTTCTAACATACAGGAATGCTTCAATGAAAAGCATAGTGAAAATGTTTTTTCAATTTTGGAGAAAGATGAAGAAAATTCTGAAATAATTAAAACTGATAAAGTAAGTAAAAAAAAATACTGCTAAGAAGAGTACTTCTCAGTTAACATCTACTTGCTAAATCAACCTCTTCATGTTGACTTTGGTCAAATTTTTCATTATGGTCAATTTTTCTCTTTATAAATTGACTTTCTATTTTGCAATGCATATTATGTGCATATTAACGACATTTACCTACACCAGGAAAACATTTATCTATGAAATTTCAATACTTTCAATGTCAATAGTATTTTCATTATGTGAAAAGCGAGTGTGAGGAAAGGTATTTCATTTTAATCAATTTTTTTTTATTATCTATATTGCAGATACCACAGCAAGTGCAAGATTTATTAACACCAGTGTTTTGCCGCAACTTAGATTCTACTCAAGAAAGTCAAGATGATTTACAAAAAACAAATAAATCAAACAAGAAGAGTCAGGACATTGACGATTCTGATAGAAGTGTTGTAGAAGAAACCCCTCAAAAGTTAGTATTGAAATTGTTATCTCTAGTTATATTGGATTCTTGGTAGTAGGTAGTTATAGTCGGAACAACGAAATTTTGTTATGAATATTGCGGAATGATGGACATTTCCAATTTCCGTTAAATTTTACGTAATAAAAAGAAACATTTATTGCCATAATAAAAACTTACATGCCATAATAAAAACTTACAAACTATAAAACAATCATTGGTTGGTCCCACACTATATGTAATTCATATTCGTTTCACACATATAAAACTAAATAAAAATTAAAATAACATAACCTAGAATAGCTTCACGCCTTCAATTCCTGAAGGCGTGAGCATAGCTAGTGTGTGTCCCATGTAACGGGTGTGAGCTTATTGCCATTAATCAGACACTTTTTTTCTATCTCCGAAGCTCCAGTCTGATATTTAGAACATCATCATAGAAAACCCTAATACCTTTTTTGTCCGACCCGGGAATCGAACGCAGTACCTCTTGCACAGCAGTCATAAAAACCTCTCCTTGCACTACAGAGGGAGTTTCGTATTTCACGACTATTAATTAGATTATAGCTAGATTCATCATGACTTATCAAATACAATTGAAAAGAGAAAAAATACAACCTTCCATTCTCACAAAATTGCTTTTATAATATTAGTGGGATAGGAATGATTTGTTTTTATGCATTGTAACATGTTAAACATGTATCGTCTATCTGTTGCCCGGAGCTTCGCTCCCGTCTCTCTTTGTTTGGCCGCTGCCCAGCTCCTATTGGTAGTAGCGTGATGTTATATAGTCTTCCTCGATAAATGTTTGTAGTAGTTCCTGAGATAAGCATGTGTAATCAAACAAACAACAAACTCCTCAGCTTATTAATATTAGTATAGATTACTATAGTTTACGTAGGAGAGGTCGTGATGGTGCACATGCTTATGCTAGGTAGTGATATCTTTTAATAACTAATTTTGTAAACATCTTACAGAGATATATCAATCCCGAAACTCAAACGAGCTAGCACAACTAATTTATCACAAATAGGATTAAGTGAGACCAAAAAGATTCCTTCCAAATCTGTGCAAAGTGTCAAAAGTATAATCAATTTAACAGATTCAATCACAGAATCTAACAAAAGTATTCACAATGTGACTGTTCTTGACACTGCTGCAAAGAAGCTTAGCCTAGAGACACCTCTGAATATAGCTAAGTTTGCCGATCACATTATACACAAATCTACACCAGTAGCTAGGAAGTCACTTAATTTTAATAATGAAAATGAAGATAACGACCCTGAACAAACACTCTGTCCCACATCTGATATAATAGCAAAGACCACTCAAGAAAAAGAATTTATGAGTAAGGCGTTTGAAAGAACGCCTACGTCACCAGCAGTAAGACCTCTGTCTAGAAATATATTAAGAGCAAACAAAAAGTATTGTTTAGCGGGCTCATGTTTGACTTCAGCTGAAATTGCAAATGTTAAAACACTTTGTGGACTACGCAAGTGGACTTACGTAGACAAATATACGAAGGATATAACTCATTTAGTTGTTGGTGTTGATGAAGAAAATAAATCACAAAGGTAAGCTTTTTTTTTAAGTCAAAGATGTATGTCAGAATGAAGTATGAATGTATGAAGAAAGAAGCCAAAGATGTATGTCAGAATCGTAGCAAGTGGAAGGAAATTGTCTCTGCCTACCCCTCTGTTAGGAAAGAGGCGAGATCTATATATATGTATGTATATGTAAAGTTTTGGTAAATAAGGAGTTAACGAGCTTGCAACACCAGTAGCATCATACCAATCATCTTTTTTCATATCTATTGTTTTTCCTTGGGAAAATCATATAAAAATAATTGCCTAGTTTTTAATACTGACGTTTTTGCTTTGTTGTCCAAGTTTTTATGAAATATTTGCTGCTTGTCTACCAAACTGATATGTCTTGAGGCACAGTTATGTAGGTATACAATAGGGCCACTACCTATTTGTTTTGACGTGATCTCACCCTTTTCACCCAAAAACCGATTATTGTGACTAAGATGAACGTTTAACAGCTTTAAAAACACAAACTGGACTTACGACATCCACGGGTTGAGATGAGGTAGTGACATTATTTATTCTTAAACCGCCACTACACGGATTTGTTAATGTATTATTTATTTTTTTAGATCTGTCAAGTACATGTGCGCATTAGCCGCCTCAAAATGGATTGTATCATTTGACTGGATCAGTAGTTGTCTGCGGAGCAAGGATATTGTTGATGAGGTAATTCATGTGTCATTTATTGCATGTGTAATGGTAGCATACCATCACCTCGACTATGACACCGCGTTGAGACTTGTAGAAAATTGTGTCATACACAAAACAAGCCTTGTGGTTGCCCCCTGAGGGATAGGAGACCGGTAGACTGGCGCCCAACGTGGGACCCATAAATAAAAATGTAACACTAAAAACCACTCATATAATTGCATTTAAAACATTATAATAATTAGGAAAAAAATATAGACAATAGGAAGCGGAGAAACGTGTGCACAGAACCAGGAATAATAATATAATTGCCCCAAACCGAGGATAGGTAATCCGTCAAAGGCTCGATAAAGAATTTCAGAATAATTTAGAATTTTGGATAAATTATATTAAACGAAAAGGTAATCGAAAGAGATAGAAAGTAATAAGAGAGTTCAACAGTTACATGTTTTTGTTTTAAGTTTTTTATTTTGATACAAGCACACAAAACTTATTAAATATTTTATTTCTGTTATTTTTTTTTCTCATTCTTTTTATTTTTTCTAAGGAACATTTTGAAGCTCTGGACAGCACTGGTGAACCAGGGCCGAGACGTTCTCGCATCGCAAAGAATAAACTATTTGAAGGCATCAAGTTTTACTGCATGCCGCCATTTAGTGTCCTAGATGTTAACACTTTGAAGGTAATCACTTTGTTTTATACAAGCGGAATATAAAAACAAGTAAATATAATTAAAAGAATTAATAACCCGACTGCAAAAAATCAACAGAGAGCAACGCTCTAAAAAGACCGTAAAATTATTGTAATATTATTATACCTGATTAAATTTAAATACCTAACATAGTATATATTTGTAATCTCCATTTGATTCCCTTTATTTTGACACTCTTATCGATAGGTTTTAAAAAAAAAAATATAACTACTTACAATTTGGAACCATTCAATTATGTGTAATCTCTTTTTGAATATATGTAATCTCCTTTTGATTCTCTTTATTTTGATACCCAACTAGATAGGTTTGATTAAAAAAAAATTGCACTTCTTACAATTTGGCGTAAAAAGCCCGCCGTTTAAGTCTTTTTATTCTTAAAACCTATCTAAAGACACTTGGGTTTTCTAGACGAATCTAACGATACCCTAATTGTCAAAATCCATCCAGCCGTTTGGAAGTTTCATGGGAATAAAGAAATGTACAAACATACAAGCTACGCGCGAAAAACAATACCCGTCCTGACACTCGGGTAATAATGTAATTAAAATATGCTGAGTGTCAACCCGTTGTGTACGGTAACTAGCGGCGTACATAATTAACCATTTGGCCGGAATCTGTGGTGGTTTTTCTTAAAGTATTGCACCATTGCACGTGGCGACACGTCATTTTGCCACGTTTTTCTGATTGTGACGTTTAGAAGTCCAAGTGACTTGTAAACGTCACAGTTAGGAATCTGTCAATCTGCCTGACAGATTCGAATGGGAGAAGCCACCACAGATTGTAAAATATTATTATTATTGTCTGTAATGTGTATAATGTGTTTTTTATTTTTATTTTTTTATCTTATTTTCTAAGATTTATGTATTGTGCGCCGTGTCTATCGGACATAATAAAATATTTTTCTTTCTTTCTTCTTTCTTTCTAATTATGAACACACAAATTGTTTATACACATACATAAAAAGAGAATAAAAATGACAAATGTTTATATGAATGTTTAAAAAGTTGTGTACTTAAAAAAGCTATTAAAAAATAATTACACAAATAAGCAAAAAACATAGCAATGAAAAACTTTATGTGGAAAACGTAATACAATAGTAACGCTGTTTATATCGGAATATTGTAAAAAAATATTATGATATTGTAATTAAAACAATAACATTAAAATTCGTATGTGAAAAATGTTGTTTATAATGCCTTCTCAACATTCGAAACAAAAAAATCAGTTCTAATTATATTTTTTCAAGCTAACTTAATTTAGATTTTAAACTAAGGCTACGTGTCCACTAGACATGTGCGAAGTTGTTTTTGTTAAAGAATCGTCTTACTTACCTAGCATTACTAAGATGAAGTGATTCTGTTGGTTCTTAATAAACACATCCTTCGTTACGCATTTCATATCCCTTGTGGAAACCAACCTTTACTTAGGCTGACTGTCAACGATTTAGGACCAAACTCCTTCAAAGCGGTGAAGAAAGGAGATGTGTTTCAACAACCAATAGACATGCGTAACGTATGCATTAAACAATATCGTTGAAATTAAAACTATTGGTTGTTGAAACACATCTTTCGTCTTCGCTTTGGTGGACACCGAACTCAGACTCCCCCCCCCCCCCCCCTCCCTGTCCCGTGCTTATTGTAATCGCTGAATCAAATCAAAGTAGAAAACTAATTAATACGTTTTTATTTTAGAACATGTTGATGGCTGCAGGCGGCCTAGTGATGAAGGATATGAAGGAAGTGAGAGTATCTGAGGAGAGCACTGCGCCTGCGCTGTTGTTGGCCGAGCCGGAACATACGCAAGAGGATCGCTTTATATGTAAGTGTAGTTTTCACACGTGTACTTACATAACACGTGGTGCTAAATATAGTGTTTTTGTATGTATTTAATTATTTTTTTAATTTATGTAGATTTATGTAAATCAACATAAAATTCTAATAAAAAATCTAATAAAATTAAAAAATGTTATGAAACCATTGTCCACGCGAAAGAAGTCACGGGCACAGCTAGTAATATAAAAATTGTAGAAGGCTGTCTGTCGCCGCGCTTGTCCGCTGGACACCCGGCGCCGTGCCCGTACATTGTCCGTAGACTATATCTACTTACTACTACACGTGCAGTCAAATAATAAAAATTCCATCATGCTATCGTGAACCATATTGTTAATAAATGTTTACAAAAGCGATATATCTGTTCATGGACACGCCTCGAACTCGATAGCGCTGTATTTACGCGGTTCTTGGGTCGTGATGTGCGAATGCAGAGTTACTCAGACAACTTGATAGCAAACCGTTGTACCGTAAACTTTCCTATAAGTGACTTAGTCATTATAAAGATAGTCAATGTTGCCGATAACCTCTCGGTCTAGTCGAGCGCAACAAAATTGAAACAACAAGTGGCCTATTAGTAATTAGAGGTCATACACGTATACTACGTAATATTGAACAACTCTCCGTAATATAATCTTTACAAAAGTAATAAATAAATATAATAATAATATTTTACCACATTCACACAACGCCATCTAGTCCCAAATTAAGTCTTTTTTCGACAAACAATTAAATTTCCATTGTGTCTACAGTCTGGCGTTCAATTATTTTGCTTGTATTATGGGTACTAAACAACTGATATACTATTTAAATACATTTTTTTTTTGTAAAATAAACGCTATCTATTTAATCACGTTACAATGTATTATGTACTTGCATCATGCGCAAAATAAACTTAGCGACGTTCATATCCAATATTATTACGTCACAATAATATATATATATATATATATTATTTATATAAGTCTACGATAACACCAGCTGTATATTTAATCGACAATTTTGTTGCTGTTATTGCCAAATGCGTAATATAAATATAAAATACATTGTATGATAAAAAATATTTTACTGACTGCCAATAATGAACCACGTGTTTTATACATATTATCAATTAATATCACCTGATGTAAAAAAAAGTGGTCCAATTGTAGGTACCTGAAGTTATAGTTTCGGCGGTACGTAGTATTTAGCCACTAAGGCCAGCAAAAAGGCGATCTATAGCTAAAATAATAGAGAGCATTTTCAACTGTCGCATGTCGGTTCATCGGTTATTAATTGATTTCTACTACTAGTTTTACGTATTGCTGAAGTTTCTCCTAGGTTCACCAACGTCGACGTCGTATAGTATAGTTATATAGATAAAGTATGTATATACTAATGCCAATACTTCGGACATGAGATAAAAAATAGACCTATTTACACAAAACGGAATCAATCGTGTTAAAGAACGTTGTTTTGTCAAAATATTGGGTAAAATTCTTTAAACTCCAAAGTTTATTTATTTAAACTTTATTAAAAAATAATAAGCTGTTGCCCGGGGCTTCGCTCCCGTGGATCTTTGTTTGCATACTGCTCAGCTCCTATTGGTTGTTGCGTGATGTTATATAGCCTAACGACGATGACGGTCATGTTAAGTTTAAAGAATATAAGTCTGATTAGTTTATTTGTTGTTATGTTTAACTTGCTCTTTTTTGTTAACTTTAATTAATTAGCTGAAATAAGTAGCTTCAATTCAATTAATTAAATTTTTCTTTTTATTATTAAAATATGTATATTGCCTATGGGTACAATGTAGCGATCTAACTTAAGCTAAGATCTAATGTAAATTTTACTTACATTGACTAAGATATATTTCTGTTTCTGTATGCTATAGCTCTCTCGATAAATGGGCCAAACACAAGGTAACAACAATATGAATAACATAAAAGGCAAGGGTGCATTACACCCACACTATCTGCTAACTGAGTAGATTTCCATGCTTCCGAATTTCATGACAGAAAAATCGAATATTACATTCGTTTAAACCGGGAATCGAACCAAAAGCCACAGCAGCCGCGCACACCCACCAAGAGTCTTTTAAATAGGTCTTTTATTTCAGATCTCGCCATGGAACAAAGCATAGTGCCTGTGAACTACGAGTGGGTACTGAACAGTCTTGGCAGCTACTCCTTAGGCTCCATCCAAGAGTTACTACTGTGCCCATCATCCCTGCTGCCTGCTGCGACCGCACGCTGGCCTGAAGTGTTACTCACACAAGATGAGTAATAACTATATAAATAAGATTAAAATTAATAATGTGATTATGGTAACACGATTAATCTGTTGAACAGTAAGGACGTTAATAGCCGACTAAATTATAAAATTGTGATGTTAATATTGTTACAATAGAATTACAATACAATTTTATTTGTTGGTAGTTATGGCAATCTAAAGGAAGGAAGAAAGGTTAAAAGATAATAATGCAATAGACCCGCGCTAATACAGCGCCCTCTGTAATCCGACACACCACATACACAGATATGAAAATGCGACAACACTTAAGTTGGTTAATAAAATCAATACTACACGGCGTGTAGTAGCGATTTTAGTGTAGAATTTGTCGGAATATAACGTACTCTTCTTCAAAATATTCCAGACTGCAAGTCAGTGGTAGGACTCTATAATCCGACAAATTCGATAATCCGATACTACCATGCAAAACGTTTGTCGGATTACCGCGGATCTATTGTAATTGACACTACAGTATGCCTATTAAAGTTGAAAAAGTAATCTGAAAGATTTTTTAAGGTTAGTCGAATAAGAAATTACAGAAAAGTGTACAATCAATTATTTAGATTGTATAATTACATTGAACCGATTAACAAACGAAACCCGAATGCAGAAGATAATTAACTTGTGGACGTACAAGGGCTCTGTGAAGTTGTACAAATAATATTTTTTTGTTAAAACAGCAGCTTGACAAAGCAAAAACTTGTAAGTAATAAATTGTTTATTATTTGTACAATTTAACGATGTGAAGTACAAATTTGTTATTACTATTGATAAAGGAATATTATAATATCTCCAATACCTGTTTGTTAAAATTAATCAAATTAGTTAGGTTTAGAATCAAATCATTTCTCACTAGGTTGTGTTTTCAAATTGGGGGTCGCGAAGCCTTACTCAAGAGAAAAAGACGTAAAATAATAAGTACCTATAAAATTAATTTTGTGCAAGTTAGTTATGCACCTATATACACATAACAAACCTAACACTAACCACAAAACTAATAAATTCAATAAACTCCTGTAATAATTTTAGTAGCGATATCAACGCGATCTCTTTTTTCAATATTTTTTTCTATGGAATTTGACAGCTCTTGTTGGTTCACAATTAATTCATAAGGGTTTATTCCGAACATGTCCCGACATCCTAACCCGGTGGTGGGTTACCGGTGGTGGGTTACCACCACCGGGTTAGGATGTCATCATCAGGAACTTAAAAAAAAATAGCATATTTTTTCCGAACGTTACATTGCGATATAGGTAGGTTATACTCTCTCCTGCGATTCTGAGCTGTCGGAAACTTTTCGGCCCATAATTTCAGTGTACCTAATTAATTAAAGTAATAAATAGCTATTGGAAAAAACCTGAAATTAATCAGGTTTTCATTTTCTATACGTTAGACTATTTGCTTTCTAACATTAAATAACATAAACCGTAAAAATACGTCGTACTAAGATTCGTAAAAATTTACGATCCGGGAGCAATCCGACGAGTCAGAATCAGGGGGCTGTTTCTTAGAATAAAATGTATCTATACGTACCGTCAAATCAGAGTTTAATGTTTACTTTAAGTAATCAAAATATCAAACAGGGTTACGTTCGGAACTAATATTATATTTTTTTTATGTTCCTTTCCTAACCCGCTACCGGTTTAGGATTTCGGCTCAGGTTCGTAATAATAATTCATCACAAGCAAAGCTGTGAATTGTGGAAATTAATCTATTACAAATATTTACTGCGATAAATTTGGAAATGGCTTTAGAAATAAAGCTCGTCTTCCTAATAACGTTATTTTTCATTATAGTTCATTTTAATTTGCCGACATATTTTTTTAACTTAACTTCGTAAATAATATCTTCGATTCTATTATTTGCATAGATAAACGTCTAATAATACCATTGTTTGATGTCGAAGTCCGAAATTCACACGAATGTCTACGCAGTTACGTAATAGTTAACGTCTTTTTAGGATACAAACATGTTTTTGTACCTATTTAATCTTCCATACTTAATAAAATGGCCGAGACACGTCAGCCGATGTGTACTTAAAACAGAACACGTTGCGTGACAGTAAACACTACCCAACTCCAGTAGTTATTGCGTGAGTGTATTTATCTCCGAATTTGTCATACAATAATATGGCATCTAATAGGGTACAATGCGTCATTGCCATATAAGTACATATTGCCTTTGTATCTACCTGTTAATAGCGACACAACTGCACTTCAGTTAGCTACAGGAAAACCGCATCTAAACCATTAAGTGTAAACACCATTTTCCTGAAACTTGTAACATGCCTGTATTATTGTAAGCAAGTCAAACCCTGTACATGTCTCATCGTTGAATAGAGGAGTAAATTAAGAGATGTTACTTACTGATTTTAAACCTTAAAATAATTGACACAAGATGAAAAGTTCTTGGCATATTTATGCCATGTTGTACCTCGTTTTATATTAAGGGTAGGTATGTTAGTTGTAAATCAGTGAGATCATCTACATAATGTCACAATTTGATGAAGTCGCTGTTGGAGAATATTTTAAGTTAATAAAATAATGTTAGAATTGTTTATCGTTCTAATGACTAAGATACTTTTTAGAATACACCTGTGGTATATCATAAGGGTTCGGTTAGATGTATGTATTAAAATATTAAATATATTTTTACTTACTACTTACTTGGTTTTTTATTTCGTCCCTAATATTATTAGATCACAAAACATGGTCTTTATTCTCAACTGTCGGAAAGTTTCCGTCCGAGAAAGGGATTAATTTACATTTGGATAAGTACACTTGTGGTAAAAATATCTAATTTTTATCACTTACACTTCCTATACAAAAGCTATTTTCTATCATTATGTAAGTTCAGTTTGAAAGGCACCTTGTTGTTAGATGGAAACTTTCTGACGGATTATGGATCCAATGCGGCCAAACTACCTACTACCCCTATCTTGGAAGTATAAAGTATATATAATAATATTCATAGTTCAATAAAAAAAAATACTGATAAGGTGCTGCGCAGACGACAGACTATCCGTGACGCAGTTTTTAGTCTGTGAAAATAGAACCTATGCAATTATATGCAGTAACGCACACGACGCGCAAAAAGTCCGGCGCACAAAAAATCCGTGTAATTCGGGCAGACCGCACCGCGCCGCGCCGCGCCGCTCGGCACAAAAAGTGTGTGAAAAAAATTGAACGTTTGCTTCAACGCGCGCTAACGCAGACGGCACACACTTTAGTCGGCAATCTGCATTTGCTAGGGGTGGACGTAACGCACGCGATCTATTATCATGGCATCATTCATGTACAAAATAATACTTCGCGATCTCTGCACGATTTCCATAGCGTCTACGTCCCTACAGCTCTGCCGACAGAATGATCGAAGATGTGCGTCGTGTGCGTTGAGTCTGTGAAAAATCCGCGACCGACTTTTTGCGCGCCATGCAGACTATTTGTGCGCCGCAGACTCGATCGCACAAAAAGTGTGCCGTCTGCGCTGCCCCTAAGAAAAATAACTTTGTTTTCTATTGACTTAATTTTGGGACACCCTATAGTTATTTAGAATCAAATCAATGAAACATTTTAAAAAAATATACAAACATTAATGTAAATTTGAACTTATTATTATGTGGCATGAACTATTTAAATACGTCCCTGTACTAGGATAATAATTCCTGTATCGCTGGCGACTGGAGAGCTCTTGATTGTATAAATCTTGATTGTATTTTTTTAAAGAGAATCATTAAATTTTATTGTAGCTTATGTACTAAGTACAAACGTAACTTACTAATATTTATATCCATTGAATCAGTTTAAATATTTTGAGTGTCACATAGGTCATGTTTTTTAGATATTAACCTCTCAGCATTCGTCATAAACTAAAAAATAGTCTGATTTGCCTAACTATTACACTTCAATTCTAGTAAGTATGTATGTGTATTATCGTAAGTAAAACCCTCCTACTGCGTCACTGGGACCCTGACTCTGAACTGTGTCGGAAAGTTTATTTTAAGTATAAAAATATAGGTAGGTACCTAGGTACTTCTTAAAAGATGGTTATAGTAAAAATCTAATATTAATCAATTTTCTATACGTTATCCAAATTACATAGATTGAAAGCCGTAAATAGTAAATACACCTGAGATTCGAAAAAGTTTACGATGCGGGAGCATGCCGATGGTTCAGAATCGGGCCCTGGTGAGTAAGATAATCATCGCAACACCATTTTTGAACCAAATTTGACTTAAATTAAGGACTACCTGCCTACCTACCAACTTAGAGTAAATAGGTAATTGACAGAAATCTGAATAATGATATATGATTCAAGTATTGTGGGAAGTGCGCACGTGCACGTCGCCGCGTCGTGCACACGTGCACCGCACGATCACAAAGTAAACCTCAACTAATTGCATCGTTAAAGTCCATTTGTTACAGAAAATCGAGAACATGTATGTTCGAAAATGAGTCACAATTAACAGCAATTAACATATTGATGAAAAATCTTAGCTTTATGAAATAATTAGGTATGTGTTATCTGAGAAAATAGGTAGGTAAGTGTCATGGTTGTGACTTGTGATTCAACTGTGTACAATAAACATCGTATGATTATTGTTGTTATTAATAATGACCTCCATAGCCTTGGTAATCTTCACGTACCTACCTAGTCCTAATTATCAAAAACGACAAATATACAATACCTAAATAAAAATAACCGCTACTGTCCGCTACGCTTTAAATTCCCGCCCTCCCCAAAGTTTGTCCATAATATCGCCTGATCACAGCAGTAGGTCGTGCTATGGTACGTGACGAGCCGGCTGACGTGGTCGTGACATCGCGCCACTTTGGCGGCCAATCCACGCGCAATCGGTGCGCCTACCACATTAGAATGAAACGAGTTGAAACGACCGCTACGAAGTGTACCCATGCCAGTCCACAGTTCAACACGTGAACTTATCGATTGCACCGGCCGGGCTGTATCTTACATTATTTTTATTCCGTTAAATCGGCTGCGGATTACATATATAACAGACATAAGTAAAAACATTACCATTTCTTGTCAGTTATTAACTCTGTGAACTGTGTAGTGTACACATTTTAGTGAATTACGGAGACATTATTACTTTAAATATTTTTGGTAAGCGGATTTGTTTATTGTTTTATTATTAAGACTTTGATTTTACTTAATTTATTTAAAGTTGTTGTTTCTGTTCTACCTACATATTGTTGTAGGTATAATAGTTTTAAAAATAATGAAGGTCAGGAAGGAGATCCTCGTAATTGCATTGCTTCCTAATTTTTTTAATTTCGCTGCAAATTCTACAGAATTTTGAAATAATATTATAGTCCTCGGTCTCGATGCACTAAAGTGATATAATTTTAATATCTACTGAATTGAAAGGTTGTTGTTAGAACGAATATGAAGTAAAATTAGTACATAGATACTAACTTGCATATAATATAAATCTATACAGTAGGTATGACTTACTCATACACTTTCCTGTCTATGGAGGTAAGTAGGTATTAGGGTTTTTGTAGATCTGAAAAACTGTTGGGTAAAAACTTATGTAGTTAAAAAAGCAATAAATATCGTAAGGTAATAAATATTATTTACTTACCTACCTACTGCTTTTTACCTTTGATTTAAGTTAGGGTGCATGAAAGATTAAATTTAAATATAATTCTCGCAATGGTGGAAAGTAGATGAGGCCTATGTCCAGCAATGGACGTCGTTGGGCTGTTAGGATGTTAATGAAACATTACCATGTCTCTAATAATTTTCCTTCTATATATGTAGATTCTATCTGGATCTAGGAAACTACAACAGCGACTTACTGTTGTGTTGTTTGTGTCCTAAATCGATTTTTATCTAGTTTACTAAAATAGTTTCACTCATTTCTAGTGGCTCGCTAAATTAGAAAAATGATTGATTGAATATTTTTTGTTTGAAATAGGTAGGTATCAGTAATTGTACCTGTTTAGCTTTAAATAGCTTTAATCCTAAAAGTTAGCACTTTCTCTGCTAGCAGGTTCTAATATCGATAAACATTTTATCGATAAAATGTTTGCTTCCAACTTTGCGCATCCTTATAAACTTCAAACATCGTGTATGCTCGATAAAATTCTACCTGCTGAAAATGCCAAAAGGGCATTTTCATTCAGGGCACTGTAGTCACTGCGTACGGCGCAATACAGGCTTACATAATTATATAAACAAGTTAGTTGCTGATTCTAATTTTAAATATTTAGCTAATTGAATCTTCTAGTAACAACAGATCTTTATCAGTTATATCAACTTATTGTGATATGGGATTGTTTATATTATTTTCCACTCAGTGCAGTTATTGCGAGTTTTTATCAGCCTAATAAATAATGTGTAATATTGTTTTTCGCAGTAAAGTGTATTAAAATGGCTCCAAACGTTGCGGATGCGAACGGTGTTTTATTCGAGAGCGATGCTGCTACTCCTGACTTAGCCCTGGGTACCACGCCTGTACAGAAAGCTGACAACAATCCGAAGAAACTGGTGTGGAGGAATATCATACTCTTTGCATATCTTCACATAGCTGCTCTTTATGGCGGATATTTATTTCTTTTCTCGGCCAAATGGCAAACAGATATATTTGGTAAGTTGATTTCTAAAATATCTTTAGTTGCACACCTTAATTTGACAGAGTTTTTCCTCAATTTCTTCTATCTAATTTTTTGGTTCTCTGAAAACCTTTTTTTCTGTCCAAGTGACTCATCCCTGTGATTGTCACTAATCCCTCAGACAGAAACAAAAACTGTAATAATCATGTTGTCCAGTGAAATCCTTGGATTGATGTTTATATATATATTTAGGAACATTAAGTTTTTAGATCTCTTTAAACAATGAACAAGAGTTTAAAAGTGTCACTCGAACACACACACACACAAGACAAGATAGGCCTTTGATTTATTGATAAGCCGGCCTTACAGATGTACTACCTATAACTGCTTGAATAGGTAATAGGCTATGGTCTCAATCATAAACAAAATTTTAGCTAGAACAATAATTATTAAAAATAAGGTGACAAACACTTGGGTTTTTACCATCATAAAATAAGTGTTTTTTTGCTTAATTTTCCTGTTGAATATTAACATTTTTTTAATATTTACAGCCTACATCTTATATGTGATGTCTGGACTTGGCATTACTGCAGGAGCTCATAGGCTATGGGCCCACAAGTCATACAAAGCTAAATGGCCACTCAGGCTGATCCTAGTTATATTCAACACATTGGCATTCCAGGTAAATATACTCCTTAATTCAAATTATTTGGTACAAATAAAGTAGATTGTATTTTGTTTTTGCTGGTGAGTAGTTGACTCCAGAAAGAATAAGGACCGGAGACAAAAATCATTGTGTTAGTGTGAGACTATATCTCTTCAACTGCCAGCATAACGAGTTTATTTCAAGTTAAAAGCTTGAATGAGCAGCAATTATCACTTATCAGGCAGATTACAGACTGCTTTGGCTAAAGCATTAGATGAATCGGCTTTTACTTAAGACAATTTATCTGTCTATAAAAAATGAATTGTCATGTTTATTTGTAAATATATTCATATCAGTCTGTGAATAATTTTATTTTAGTATGGTAGGTAT
Source organism: Laspeyria flexula (assembly GCA_905147015.1). Lineage (NCBI taxonomy): Eukaryota > Metazoa > Arthropoda > Insecta > Lepidoptera > Erebidae > Laspeyria > Laspeyria flexula. The sequence goes on along the minus strand of LR989956.1, from coordinate 8,224,409 downwards.
TTCTCATATCTCTTATCATAGAAGGTATACTGATATTTATACTTCTGGGACGGTTTGAATTTCTTATCTATTGTCTGATAAAAGTATATCAGATCTGGTATTAGGTAAATAATATTATCTTAAAATATGTTCCATACCTTTAAACTTTTCTTTGTTGGCAGTTTAAAACTATCTTTATAGTGAAATGCAGTCTAGGATAGTTAAGATAAGCATAAACTTAAAGAAATGCTTAAATAATCTTTTGACACCAAGATTTGATATTTTAACAATTGTTTTTAATGAGAGGCTATTAGATTATTATTACTAATACTCCTATTATGTAATTTTAAGACTTGCCTTTAAAAAAAAAAAATTTATATGGATGTTATACACTTAATGCACTGTAATCTAAATGATTATTCATACCATGTCTAGTGCAATAGATTCACAAAAATTGTTTTGTTACATTGTTAACCCTTTGAACGCCAGAGACGTGTATACACGTAAAATGAAAATGTGCTCACCACGCCAATGACGGCATGGCACGTCAAAATGTACTGTACATATTTTAAAAGCTTGGCGCTCAAGGCACGGCGATACCGATTTGACGTGGCGGTCAAAAGGTTAATCAATGGTGTTTAACTGATAAGTTTACCTAACACTGTACATTCATTTATTTATCCTTTCATGAAGGTTGTATCTACTTTGTAATTCAGAACTTGGTGCCACTATACATATAAATGCTTTGTCCTGAATAACTGACTGACATGACAGTTCAACGTAGGCATCCGATAAGAAAGGATTTTCCGAAATTATATCCCAAAGGGGGTGAAAAAGGGGGACAAAGTTTGTATGGAAAAATTGTATTAAGTATAGGGTTTTTTTGCTTTTAAACATGTGGTCGTTATTTTAAAGGTTCTGTGAATGGATAGTACGCCAAAAGTAAATGACTTAATGGGTACTTTTTGGTTTTTGAAGAACCTACCCTAAGGGTTGAAATAGGGGTGAGAATTATTAAAAATGATATGGATGTCATATTCAAGGTTCTTAGGGACGATTATTGCGAAAATGTTGTCTATTTGGAAATGAAATCCAACCCCTGTAGGTAGGGTGATTGGTACATGAAAATTCAAGAATGCCACTTAAAACAAAGATCTATGTAGATATCGAAATCTAGGTGGACGAAGTCGCGGCCAACAACACGTCTTCAATCTTCATTAATTTATTATCTCTTGTAATAATATTGACATTTCTGGGCGCTCAATCTCAGTGGGCTTGCTAACGTTAATTTGAAGTCGATGCCTCGTTTACTTTAGAAAATATCGTCCGCGTAATTTCGTTAATATATATCTTTAGGTATTATGTAGTATAATTTATTTATTTAACGTTGATTTATCAAATAACGGTGACCAATTAAATTACAGCTAACGTTATACAAAAGTAACGGAAAATTTTCGCCATAAACGTTTCTTAAATTGAAAAATGTCTTCTGCTCTTTTCTGGGTGGATTTATTTTAGATGTTTTCTACTAATTTTAAGGTTACTACTTACTAATTTTGGGTTGCAAATGTATTTTTGTGTAAAATATAATTTGGGTATAATTTTTTCTTAATTTGGTATGCAGTTAAACCATAGCCTTTTAAAAATATTAAAAATAAATGTAAGAAGCGAAACCAGCTAAGAAAGAACATCCTAACATCATGATCGCATTCTGAAAAAATCAACCTAAAGTTAGATGAATAAGATATATTTTTCTTTGGCTTATTTGCTACCTTGACAGTATGTGTACATACTTTCCTCGTATTGTTCTAGGACTCGGCTATTGATTGGGCTCGTGATCATCGCATGCATCATAAGTACTCGGAGACTGATGCCGACCCTCATAACGCGACCCGTGGCTTCTTCTTCTCCCATATTGGCTGGCTTCTCGTTAGGAAGCATCCCGAATTGAAGAGGAAGGGCAAAGGACTGGACCTGAGTGACTTGTATGCTGACCCCATACTTCGATTCCAGAAAAAGTTAGTACAATTAAAGTTACAGGTATCTGCGTCATCCCACTGCTGAGCAAAGGTCTCCCCTTATGACTTTCATACATTTTTTTTTACCAAAAAATGACATAATCATAATATCCGTATAAAATAATTCAAATTCATTGCTCAGTTTATTTTCATTACCATTACGATATTAACACTGCAGTGTTAAAATATAAACATTGAGATGACATCATTAATGATTATAAATTTATGTTTTTTATCTTGAGAATCGTATAATCCGCCAGACAGTAAACTTGCAATGATAATCAGGTCTGGTAATTCTCATCTACCTGCAGGTTTTAATTTTTTTTTTTTTTTTTTTTTAATTTGAGATAATAAATTAAATACTTGATCTGAGACTGGGTTTGTACTCGTAAAAATTATCACAAACCGCTAGCTTCATAATACAGAGAAGGCTTTTTTATACGACTGTCCAAAAAAAGTGTTATCAAAATTATAACGTCAGGCCCAGTGTCTAAAGCAAGGAGAATGAAATTAATATTTCTTTTTTGTAGTTCACTTTTAATATAAAAGGTATAATTTGTTCTAGGTATTATCTGATCTTGATGCCACTTGTTTGCTTCATCCTTCCTACGGTGATTCCTGTGTACTACTGGGGCGAGACTTGGCTTAACGCGTTCTTCGTGGCAGCATTGTTCCGTTACGCCTTCATTCTCAACGTGACGTGGCTTGTCAACTCTGCCGCACATAAGTGGGGAGATAAACCTTACGACAAGAGCATCAAGCCGTCAGAAAACATCTCTGTGGCGGTGTTCGCTCTCGGAGAAGGCTTCCACAACTACCACCATACATTCCCGTGGGATTACAAAACAGCCGAATTAGGAAACAACAGGTTAAACTTTACAACTACCTTTATTAACTTCTTTGCTAAGCTCGGCTGGGCTTATGACATGAAGACAGTATCAGACGAGATCGTTAAGACCAGGGTAGAACGCACCGGTGATGGTTCTCACCACCTATGGGGCTGGGGGGACAAGGATCATTCCAAGGCAGAAGTCGATGCTGCCATACGAATCAATCCCAAAGATGATTGAATCCAACATTTTAATTATATTTATTTTAATACATATTGTAGAGATTCCCATAGGGTATTTGATAGTGATTTTAAATTAAGATTAAAAAAATAATTATTTAAAAAGGTATAATTATAGTTTAACAAGTTCCTTTTTCCGAAAAAAATATTAATATACGATAATTTCCGAAACTAACTGCCCGCATGTTGTTGTGGGACGTGCTTAGCGAAGTTAGTATTATAAGCGAAAAAAAATACTATAGACGTGCTCTCGAATATTCAATGTTAGAGTCCTTATAATTCCGTAAGTTTCATAACATAATTATAATATTTTGAATTTTATTTAAACAAATAAAAATCAAATACCCTAGTAATATTACCATGTGAATTATATTAGCAACACAAATAAAACATTCAAGGTAGTATCCGAATGCAGTGTAGGTCGTGTGCGAGACTTGAATTTAATATGATTACTAGCCGCTATAAGTTGGCCTTACTTCCTATGACGCTACCGTATGAGGCTCAAGGATGAGTCTGCACCACACAGCTGTTTGTTCTATTAACCTTAGAGAGCCCGCACACTGCGCTATTAGTGGCGGCGTTTCGTCGCTCGACTCGCGCGCACATACGGCCAGCCAGCTTGTGGTTGTCACTAGTGGCCCAATGTGCGGTGTCTCTTATTTTAACATAGGTAGAATGGTTTTAGCAGCTATCTTAGAGCACGCTTTGATCTTCCGTGTTAATTGTAATACTTATGTCTTTCCATTGCGCATACGCATAGTGTTTAAATATTGTTCTAACATTATCTTCTTTAACCTATAAGGTTAAAACATACTTATATTATTATAATAGTAATATGTCAACAGTGGGGTAGCTAGACAACAAAGTACCCCTTGTACTTTGTTGTCTCCATGTTAGCCACTATTTGTGAGATGTCTGTGCAAATTGTTCTATATAATAGCAATGATTTGATAGAGGTAACACATCAGTATTATAAACCACATATTGTTAAATTATTTGTTTTTATGTTTAATGTAGTAGATAACTAGTCGATTGCATTTTTATAAAGATAAGTACAAACAACACTTGTGTTGTTCAAAGCCCAGTAAGTTTATATATGAATATTCATAATATGAAAACATTGTGAATGGAAGAAATATGTGGTATATAAGATCTTAAGATGTTTGTTTCATGTTGTAAGAGCAGATACAGAGTTTAATGTATTTTGTGATTGGTTCGCGTTCGAACAGTCATATCACAACAGTACAGGCAGAACGGCTCATTTACAAACGAAATTTTGCGAAACAAATCTCTGAATAGAATCAGATTTTTTCTGATTTTAATTAGAACAAATACACCAGCCCCCCCTAGACAAGTGACAATCGCTTCTATCTATCAATTCTAAACGACATGTCACTTCAATACATTTGAACACATCTCTGACATAAACTATTGACATGTCACGTGATCAATGTACTAATTTGACATGTTGTTAGAATAGATAGATAGAATCGATTTCCACTTGTTTAGGAGGCTTGAACACATCTCTGACATAAGCCATCGATATGTCACTTGATCAATGTACTAATTTGACATGTCGATAGAGTAGATAGATCGAATCGCTTGCCTCTTGTTTAGAGGGGCTGATCAAGTTTTGCAGTTTAAATTCATGACATCTCAATTGTTTCTTAAAGCATCGTATAAAATTCTTCGCGAGTAAATGAGCTTAGTAAGTAGTTATTACACTAGTTCATTCATTAGAATTTTTAACTTTCCAGTGAATGTCAAGTTGATAGCTTAATCCATTGATTGATTGCTTATCTTGTTGTTCAATTGTATTGAGATTGCTTATTAATAACGGGTGTACGTGTGATTACGTATTCCGACATTCTAATTATGATTACAAAAAGAATGACAGTGTAATAACCGCTTTATAGTGGCAATAAAGCGAAGAAAACATCGTTAAGGTATAAACACACTACTCCATGGTGTTGTGTCGCAACAACACACCTTATATGTTTCTAATCATACTAAATGTATGGGATCAATATTCAGGTTGGTCTAAAATGGTTTTTCTATAATGATTATACAATATCAGCTTGGATGACAATAGGCTCGACCCCCTATTACATAATACTGAATATAGTTGTCGAAATTTGGGTGTAAAGCATCTCTGCCTTCGGGAAAGAGCGTGATTTATGTTGCCAATATGTAACCAATAATATGCTTCTGAAGCGACAAGACACCGTTTCAGAGCAATTAATTACAGTAACCAAGCGCATGCTTCCCCTATACCCAAGCAAGTACATGGACAAACCGGTCGTGTCCGTTTGTGTGTCGATTTATTTTGGTGTGCGTTTATAGAAACGTGGATTATGAGTGTGCGGCATTGCGTAGATGTGTGCTGTATATATCTCACCTACCTCAAAAAATGACAGAATTTTTTTTAGTAGCTATGGCAAAGGCAACTCCCGTCTAATTGCTTTGAGACACAGTAGTGTATTTATACCTTTATTCTTCTATACATTGGCACTTTTACTCCGTTCGATATTAGAGATTCAATACAATAAGTTCTATTTATATAGTTGTATTTATTGTTGGATCAGCTGGTCTGACTCCATGCTCGCTCATGCGAAACAGATCTTCAAACAAGAGTGGTATATATTTATATACGTATGTGCTATTACAACGTGTGTAATAATTGACTGATGTGTAAGAATTGTGATAATTAGGAGGGTAAATAATTTATCCAATATGTAAGCGATATGTATAATTATTGAAAAGTATGTTTGGATTGTATCTCTTTGATGGTTCCTATGTTTACTAATGCAAGTTATAAATTGATTTATCTTGCTAATCTTAATCCCCCTTATTACAAAATACGGACTAAGTATTAAACCAGGTTTAAATTGACATACATCATTGTTTTAATGTCAAAGTTGTCAATTCAAACCTAGTTTAATGCGTAGTCCGTATTTTGTAATAAAGGGATATAACATTTGTTTATTATTTAGAACTTAACTCGGAGTTTTTACATTGCGCTAAGACGCCACAAAGAACTCCAGTTGGGTTTTAAATAAGTACAATTTGAATAACAAAATTAAATTTTGTATGTAAGTATGTCATTTTGTATAATGTCATACAAAATTACACACATACAATATAAACCTATTTTTGCATTAGTTTACATCGGAACTGTCTTTTAATTGTTAGTGTAAGCAAAACCTATGAATGTCATTTGATCATAAAATTGTCACACATCGTCATTATCAAGCTTACTCGATTTACTTTTTGGTCTGAAATATTGTTTAAAGAGTATACAATTAGCACACATTTTATATGGTTGTTTTATTTATACTAGTTCCCTTAAATTTAGGTACTTGGATGAAACCTGATTCACCATGATTCTAAACCCTAAGGTCAAGCATTATTTTAGACATTTATGTATTAAACTAATCTTGAATTGTTAAAAAAGTTATCTATTATTCGTATTACAGTCCTAAACTTAAACATGGTTATGAATTATGTTTCATTCAGTGCGTACCTGTACCCCCTATTCCAATTTTAAAAGATGTCAAGCTCAATATTTGGAAAGTCACAATATTTATATGTGATTTAAGGCTTAAAAAACAAAATGGTTTAAGTGCGTAAAGCTATTTATTAAATATAATTTATATTTACATCTTCAATTTGAGACGGTATTCGAAAGAAGTTAAAGACTTAATTGCAATGTTGTGACGAAACGTTAAAATAGAACTTTAACCACACGAATAAACTGTGTAATGATGTTCTTACAATATATAATCATTATCAGTGCCTTAACTTTCTAATCTTCAAATTGGACTCGCTTATTTTTTTTAAAGCCATTATTTCAAATTGCTTTTCAAGGTTAATTATAGTATAGACGCTTCCGTTCCACATAGAACGAGTGTTTTTTTAAGCAAATGTTTCAAATGTAGGCCTTATAGAACCACGCTTTAGCAAAAAAACTTTTACTATATCACATCTTGTGACTTTTTTCTTGCAACGCAAGAATTATTTCGTCATTGCATTACATATCATATGTTCTCTTCGTGAAAAATGTCTTGCTCATCGCATTTGTCAGGCAGGCAAACAAAGAACTCTATTAAATTCATTATAGGTCCACGAGAAAACGGGTTCTGGTAGCGACCTCTTTTGTCTCTTAAATATGGATATCTTTTGTAGTTGAACATTTCATTTGTTGTCAAGTTCATGCACGCGTGTAATATCTGAAAGCGAAATTGTTTTGTAAGTAGGTAATGTATGTATAAAATATCATGGGACCTACTTAAACTACGGCAGCAAATGAAACAATTTAATTCACGTCTCGTGTCTGTGAAAATGATAATTCAAAAAGATATTTACTTAGAATGTGACATAGTAAGTAATCATTGGCATTTAGGAGTATTTTCAAATAGAGTTTACCCGAGAAGCGAGCTCGGGATATCCGGTCGGGATGCTGGCAGAAGCAACAATCATAAGTACAATACACACAGGTATAGGTACATACTAACATAAACACACCACCCTATTATTAATAACTATATATTTGTCGCCCGGGACTTTCCTACCTTAGATCTTTAAAATGATCAAACACTAAAATTTTTCAACTCGGACTAGTACCTAGTTCTAGAATTAGCGCGTTCAACCAAACAAACAAACTTCAGCTCTATGATAATAACTATAGATTTAGTTAAGTAAGCACTTACTGAAGTACACGTAAGAATCCATCCGAGTGCACAAAACGTGATTGCCTCCAACAACCCCAGCACATAGAGCAGTCCAAATCCTTCGAGTAGTAAGCAATAGCATGCGAAGTATATGGACAAAGTGCAGTTGATAGCGACGCTCATCACAAATAGGAAGAACCACATTCTGTTGCGGACTCCCACGCAGTTGTATATGAAAGGGCAGTGGTGGTCGAAGTACGCCACGCATCGCTTGCAGATGCGGCAGTGCTTAGCTCTGCAAAACATGAAAATAAAAATGGAATATCGTTTATTCATCCAGGACCCTAATTCTGAACGGCCGAGAAGTCTCCGTTCGGAAATTTCTCTTTATTTACAGGTAGGTAGCTAATAAAGTACAAAATAAAATGATGGTTGTTTATAAAAATCTTAAGATAATAAGTTTTAAATTTTCTATGCGGTAACCTATAACAATATGTTAGGAGATGCCTATGTTCAGCAGTGAACTGCAATAGGCTGAAATTATGAAGATGATGAACCATGATTGATGAACAAAAAATTATTTTTTTTACCATTATTATAAGCCGTAAATACATGTCGTTCTTAAATCGAAGTCCTAGGTAGGTAGGTTAGGTACCTATAAGATTTAAATAAACAAGGTAATTTTAAGAAAGTACCTACTGGTCAATTTGAAATACACATGTAATACACATGTTTGAGGTGTGTGTTGTTTGAGTAGGTATTGTATTAGATACTTTCATTCCACAACATGGATTGTCGCGTCGCGTGTCAAGTGCGATGAACTAGTTTTCACTAAAGACAAGGCAAAGTACCTAGTTAATTATATTATCGTTGAAAGTCTTTTATATTATTTTCATAATTTACTAAAAACCACACGTAGGTAACCAATAGCAATAAAATGCTGAAACAAAATACTATCTTAGGTACTTATCACCCCTCACTACCCCTGGGAGGGGAAACACGTCAAAGGGGAGAGGGTGAGGAAATTACTATTTGCATTTTTATCTATAATATGCTCTTTAGAGTATTTAATGTCATTCATCATTTTGACTAGAATGATGATGACGTGGAAAGTCCATCCTCTTAAATGGATGTTTGTGAATGATTTCTTATCTTTTACACACTTTTCACAATTTTAAAAAGTTTATTTTTTAAAATATAGATATTGAAAATCGCGAAATTTGACACTAAATTGCGACGTTGCCACTGTTTGTAAATACGCTCTTAAGTATTTTAAGTGTATGTAGCTATAGGTACCTAGGGTTACCAGGCAGGTTTTTGCTTATCTACGTAATTAGATATTCTATTTATTTAGCTATTCATGACAGTTTGCAATAAAGTATAATTTAACTAGGTAAATACATAATTATAAATTAATTACATATCCTCCAAATTTTATGTGTTTATCATAAAAAATATGAAGTAGATAGTACCGTATCTACTTCATAATGTCTAAAATAGGTAGGTAGTTAGGCACCTATGTTTATAGGGGGAAAACGGGAACAAATAATTACCTTAACGGTCTTAGACATCTGCAAGTATGGCAGAGTCGTGACAATATCACATTCCTCTTCTTCCATTTATCATAATATGGAATCTGTCTTATGGCTCTGTAATAAGTCTCAGAATTCTGTGGAATATAGCCAGGGTCTCTTCGGTTAGCTATTACCCAACTTAACCACATAATTGCGTTCCAGTATAGGAAGCAGTAGTGTGAAAGTCGTAACGTATTCCAGGTTAACGGTATGCACCGTATTACGTACATAGGATATCCCCATAACAGTACAGATACTAAAAAGAATAATAACGGGCCCTTAGAGTCTCCAGCTCCTCCGAACAAGAGTGCCCATAGCTCAGACAGCGGCGGCATCCAATGTGACTTCCTTTTCATCTCTTTTTGTAATAATTTAACGACCTCAACGTGTCGATGACTTTGTGCTAGCATTAGTGGAGTCTTTCCATTTTTATCACGAGGTTCTAATTCCGCTTTTACCTAAAAACAATATTTTATGTAGTTTGTTGAAAGAAAAGGATGGAATATATTTTTTTAATTTTTATATACTTAGATTTTTTTTCTTTCTCTCTATTATTATGTAAGTATGTATATTTCCTGTGCGCGTTGATTAATAATTGTTGTGCCAACGACAGGGTTCTAGCTGAAAATCAGTGCTGTGCTTTAAAGCACAGCGTATACGTAAATGTGTAGCAGGGGATCTAGCTCAGATCCTCTGCTACACATTTGTAATTTTTCTGCCTCTATGTCTCGTGTATGTGTAAATGTATCTTAAATTATTGTGTAAATATTAATCTTTCCTTCTTCATTATGTATATTTATATGTGTGTGGCAAAATAAATGGTTCAAATGGTTTTTAAATAGAATAGAAACTATTAGTAATTATAATTACCTTCTCACAGAGTAGCCTCACACAGGTTAAGTTTCCTGACAGACACGCCAAATGTAATGGCGTTGAACCGAAGTTATCAGTGCAGTGTAGAGGAACACCAGAGTATATTAATAGTCGGACTAAGTCTGCGTGTCCTTTGTACGCAGCCCAGTGCAGTGCAGTGTCACCGTTGATGTCAGAGAGCCTTGTTGCCGCACCCATGCCCAGTAAGTATGCAGCCGTCGCCGTTTTGCCATACATGCAAGCCGTCATTAGTGGTGTCAAACCTGAATATAAGAATCCAATTCACTGTTAAACGCTTTTACATCGCTCAAGCTTTGAGAGGTAGATACTATCTATCTCTCTCAAAATATAGTGTAAATTATACTATTTGCAATGCCTTCGCCCTTGTAATAAAATCGTATACTATGAAGCAACCCAGATGAGATAGAAATGCAGTGGCATACCTACCTAGTTCTAGAAGAAATTAAGAACTTTAAATAGGTTCAGCATTTATACTATATAATACTAGGAAGATATATTATTTCCTTGTTAACCGTAACCAATTTAGAGAGTGCTAACACAATTAAATGCGAACCATTTATCCCACTTGGAGGTCTCGTCATAGGAAATGCAATTTTAAATTAATCAATCATCTAAGCACAAAAGTCTAAATTTTCTGAATCATGCGATGACTAGACTGGTAACTTGAGTAGAAAAATCATTGTTTAATTGAAATAAACAGATCTGACCTTTGAAATCAGCCGCATTTACAGCAACACCCGACTGTAATAACACTTGCACAACTGACGCATGTCCCTTGCGGCAAGCCCAGTGAATTGGTCGAGGGCCCTGAGAATTGTGAATAATCTGGATAAAATCTTAAAAAAATCTATTGTGTATATGTAAGTGTGCATATAATAAGTGTATTACCTGAGTCCCTAAGCATGAGAGATCGATAGGAGCTCCGCTTTCGACGAGGTATCGCATTACAGCAACACTGCCGTCAAGTGCCGCCCAATGCGCGGGGGTATAGCCATGTTGGTCTCGGGCACTAAGCACTTCTACGCCAATCTTTTCCACTAGGCGCTCAATTTCTGACACTTCTCTGCGAATATCTTAGGAGTCAGGAAGCTTATGATTTACTTTAATGCAAATTTAAATATCATGCTTGACAAACTAGGTATACCTACACCAAAGATACATATATAAATACCTACTTTAAAAAAGGGTAAAATAAGCTATGATACCCACGTGACTTTGCGAAAGCGTTTCCGATTCCTTTATTTTTGCTTGTTCGGTGGATAAAGCCGAAACTACAAACTATTTTGACCACGGGTATAAGCTCATTATTATATTTTAATTATGTAAGTACACAATAAACGTACCCAGATCGAACAGCCTCAAAAATGAGAGCTGACAACTGATGGAGGTCGGAATGATGATTGATGCTGTTAATAGTTCTTGGTGGGGCCGCAGGTGCATCTGGAGACATTGGGGAGCACGGAGGTAGGGGCTCCTCCGCGGCCATGGTGCAGGGGGGCGGCTGCGGCAGCGCCCACACGCCGCGCGCCGCCCCCGGGCTTGGGTACACCTGATCATTATGAACATGATATTAAGTATTATTAGTGGCAGTGATGTAGCTTTCTTTCGATTCATTCGAACGATTTTTGATACAGAACCCCTAAGGAGTTTTACAGGTACGTTCAAATCGAGGATATAAAAATTTCACAAAAAAAAAACAAATATCGCACACGTTGGGGTGGGGTTCTTGTAGTCAGGCCCCATGTCATTGATACGGCAGCGATAGCTACGCCCCTGATTAGCATTTTTTTTTCTTTTCGGGGTATTGTTTTCAATTATAATCGTATTGAAATTGGTCCATTCAAATTAATATTAACACAAGGTTTAAATAAACTGTGGGTCGAATTAGAATGTATTAGGTAGGTACCTAGGTACAGCAAACAAGTACCGACATATTTGTACCTACCTATCTTTTGAATGGCTGTGAATAAAAATTGTTTTCACTAAGACTTCATTCACAAGGATAGGCTATTTCCTATCAGCTAATTAAAAATAATAATTAATTGCGACTTCAATAATTCTAATAATTGGTGAAACTTCGCCGCAATGAGGTTTTATTCATTATAAAAAATAGTTTTAGGGTATTGTATATAATTACCGCCTTCAAATAAGTACATACTTAGTAGTAGATCTACATCACTGTCATTTGTCACGTACTAGTAATAACTACGATAACAATAAGTAAAGTCATTTAACACTAAGTTGGGTATGAAAAATGTTACATAATAATGAGGATATCTATCACAAATTATGTAAAATACCTACAACACAATCAGTAGATACATTGTCTAAGTAAATACTTACAGCATTTAACGTTCTGTGCTGCATACTTGTTAGCAACAAACAAGCAGATTGACTACAGTATTCTATTTTTCTGCTATTCGTTAATGGAACAAGCTAGTGAATATGTCGTCAAGTTCTCACCTTACTACTCACGGCGAGGCTGACGCCCCCCGCCACTATGGAACCCTCTCCGTCCGCCACGGCCGTATCGCCGGCACACACGTACGCACAGTGAAACTTTTACCCTCTCCAAGTATTAATATTTAAAATTTATAACTACTATTTTCACACAAAACTCAATAGGCAAAACAGAGATTGCGTGACGTCTGGCACATAAAATGTGATATTGATTCATTAGTTCGCAGAGCATGCGCTTTTCTAAGCACTTCAATGGTACATTAAATACTTATTTTATTGTAGAGCAGGAGTTATTTAAAACTTATTAAATAGGTACTTTAATATTTAGGTAATATATTTTAAAGCCACATGGGTAACAGGAGTTGTTGTAGTTGTGGGTATCCAAATATAAATAATAGACCGCATTATGTAACTATCTTTATATAAAATAACACGAGATGGCGCTGAGTATACATATCTGCTGCATTGCATGCAGGACCTACTTTTTTGTTTAACCCGGTATAAGGGTAATGACTCAAATTTTTAACACGAAATAATGTAATTCAAGGCTTTGATACCGCAATTATTAATAGTCTGTTATGAATGATATATTAATAAAGTGAAGCAAGCACGTACACGTTACAATACAATTCAATGAGTTTTCTCCACACTATTAAATTAGATAGAACACATATGTTATGTTATATTATATTAAGAAGTTAAGAAGAAAGATATTTAGTGAAATTTAAGAATTTTAATATTATGGGATAATTTATTTGTATAAACGCCATCTATTGATAAAAATGACATCTATTTAATGCTTTAGAGCAGGGTTTCCCAAACTTTACTTCGCTAAGCCTCCCCGAACCCAAAATAATATTTTCATTAAGTTTCAACAAAATTAAGAAACACATTTTTTTTATTACCTAATTTTTTTATTTGAAATTTTCAATTGGGTACAAAACCTATAGATACGATATAAAACGTTTTCGAAAATCAAAACATACCTATTACCCTCACCCTGACATTTTTCTACACCCCCCAAGGTGGGCGTGCCCCCCTGGTTGAGAACTCCTGCTTTAGAGTAACACACACACACACACATACCTTCACACTAGAAAAATAATATAATATATCATTGTAAATTTTATAATTTATAAAATTGTATTACATTATAAAAAGCATGTTAATTGACAAAAATTACAATTTAAATATAATATACTTAAAATGTATCTAATATTAGGTGTGCAGCCAATACAAAGATGCTTTTAGCTATTATCTCATTAATTAAATTAATAAATAAATTGTGTACAAATTTTGTTTTCTTGTAATGATAGTGATAAAAAAAAGTACCACAAATGGTAATGATACAATATTTCCAATGAGAAAATAATAAGAATATAATTACTATATAATAGCATGCTGACTCGAATAGACTTGAAAAGATAGTATTTCATTGGTTTTCTATTTTTAATGAAAAGAAAATCTTCAACTACATGAAACATGTGGACCACAAGCAGCCTGCCTGGGTTTATGAACAATCTGTATAATAATTATTAAAGGAGGAATTAGGTTATGATGACACAATTCCGCAACATAACTTGGCCACTGTAAATTATAGCACCAGCATAGGACCTATCACTAAGTACAATTATTTAGCGGGTATTTTAATAACATTAAAACACTGTTTAAAATTGTGAAAATGAACTTTAATTCAGCAAATTTTATACTAAATGTATAAATATGATATAATCTAGATTTCGTTTCACTACCTAAATAGACATCATGTTATAAAAAGTGTAGAACTAAAACTAGTAGCTGATTAAACATCTCAATGTGGCTTATCAATTAGTTAGATCTTGTAAAAGCACTTTCTTTAAAATGGTTTTATTATACTTAAATAATAGATTAAAATAATGAAAGCATTACAGCTCACAACTGATGTTGAACTTCCATACAACAATCATATTCAATACAATCTTAAAATTCTAGTAAACTTGAAACATTTAACGAGCAAACTGAATAAATTATTATTCATAAACAAACTTAACAATGTCGATAGCTCAAAGTAATATAATATTTTTAACAAGAGTCAACTGACTGCACATATAATTGGGGGTGTATACACATTCAGAATTAAGACTATTTTATTGTAGTATCAGATATCAAATAATGCCAATCAACAATAATTATGGTATCCTTTTTGTCTATTTATTACTGTATTGATATTGTAAAGTTTATTAAGTCTTTCACATAAGCATTATCTCTTTTGTGTCTTGAAACTAACCGAGAGGGGCTGGCCGTGAAGGACATATCCATTCAGTGCTTGTATTGCCATTGCCGCTTGGTCATAGTTTCTCATAGTCACAAAACCAAATCCTTTACTCTTATTAGTTTGATGATCTTTAATTATCTTAACAGACACAATAGCACCATAAGGACCAAACAACTGCCACAGAGTCAACTCCTCCACTTCAGGGGCGATATTGTAAATGTATATCGACCATGTACTTGGAGAGTTGTGATCTCCTATTGCGTTCATATGGTTAATCCAATGATAAGGTCTTACAAGAGGGCTTTTGGGAAAGTTATTATTATTGTTTTTATGTTTATTAGGATTACTTTTATTAGCATACTTAACTGTTAATGGGTGTAAAAAGCCAGGCGGTGTGGTTCCATTTATGTTCTGAATGGCTCTCTCCGCTTCATACTGGTGTTCATATAATACAAATGCTATACCCGCAGCTATACGAGAATTAACTATTTTGCCAAATTGTGCGAATAGTCCATGTAAATCCTGCAAGGTCAGTTCATTAGGCAGGTTACATACGTAGAGGTTCCAGTCTGCTTCAGGTTTTGAAGGCGGTTTTAACTCTGGATTGAGGAGTGCGTGCGACACTTTCAGAGTTTTGTTCTGCATCAAGAGCCCGTTGAAGGCTTTACGTGCCTTGACTGCATCTTCTGGACGAGAATACTCGACGAATCCATAGCCTCGGTTCGCTATCAATTTACAGCTTTCCAGTTTACCCATTGTCGAAAATAGCGAGAACATCATATCCTGGGTCATGACTTCAGGAATGTAATTGACAATAAGTTTGGTGGGTGATTCGTCCGGCCCATATTCATTAATTCCTTGACAATTACCGTCTTGACACGATTCCGACATTTTTTAATTGTTGTCGGTGAATGACATTTCACCGTAGTGTTGCGTGTTTTTTTCTGTTCGTTCGGTAACTGGTAAAGAATAGAGTTCACTGAAAAAAATAAAAATGTATGTAAAAAAAAAATTGCAAATGTCCATTATTTTAATCACCATCAATACCGTTAAAAAATCTAAATTACCATGATTTTTATATACAGTTATAACAATATATTGGATATATTTTTTAGATTTACTAATTATTATTCTTTCCTTTTTAAAAACTGATATTGTAGGCCCAAAGTAGGTATCAAAGTAAATTGCAATATTATCTTAGCTGCCCCCTGATTTTGATTCATCGGATCGCTCCCGGATCGTAAACTTTTACGAATCTTAGAATGACGTATTTTTCCGGCTTACGTTATTTATTGTTAGAAAATAGTATTATTTTTTTTTAGAAAATTAAAAACTGATTAGTGTATGATTATTTTCTTCAACAATATATTTATCTAACATTAAGTTTTTAAACTTTATTTAAAGTGAAATTTCCGGCCTTAAATTTTCCGACAGCTCAGAATCAGGGGGTTGAAGAGAAGTTTGTTTGGTTCAATACTAGGATCTCAGAAACCCCTTTTACGATTTTTTTAATTCTTTTAGTGTTGGAATTTATCGAGGAAGCAAGGTAAAATGTCATCACGTTACGACCAGTAGGAGTTGAACAGTGGCCAAATAAAGCACAACGAGAGGGAAGCCCCACGTGACTTTTAGTAAGTATGAAATATTTTGTAATCAGGACAGAACTCAGAATGACATAAACATATAAATAAAAATCTAATAGCTTAGAGCTGATAGAAAAGAAAAGTGACCTTCATATTATTATATCCGTCCAACATACTAGAGGTCAGTGACTAGTCGATTTATTCTACAGAATTTAGAAGTACGCACTTATCGCACACAAAATACATTATTATTTACTGGTAATGTATTTTGTATGAGTTATGTAGGCATTTAAATTTCATTTTAAGGGTGTTAGTTTAAGGGATTTTAAGGGTTAGGGCATACCTTCGCGTAATTAGGTACCTAGTACCTACACCTAATTATATATTATAGCTACAAACATACACTTGCAAATATTGACTTGCTCAAAAAAATTGTGGACTCTCCCACGGACTTTACAGTAGACTTCCAGAATCCAGACGATGAAGGTACTTGGGCATATTTTATAATGGACTTATACCGGCGTAGGAGAGGGGGACGCTCCCAGGATTTTGTATCTACCTATCGTGTCCATTAATCTTAGTACCTAATAATAATTCAAATAGATACGTAATCAATGGGACAGTGTACCTATAGGTAATATTCATAAATCCAAAAGGAATGCATGCTGTTTTAATGGCTAGTGCTGGCATCTGGTGGGCCTATGAACAATCCCTGATAGCTTTCAGAAAATTTATAATAGACTAATATAACAGAATAATAAATTCTGTGATCCCACATTCAAGTACTTACCTACTCTACTCGGCATTACTGTTGTAGGTGGCAGACAAGCCGACGCGCAATTATAATATTTGCTCGTGGACACGTCAGTTGTGCACATAGTGGATATTATTCAAATCAAACAACAAAACTTGTTCATTTGCACCAATAGCTATATATTTGGACATAAGGACATCTTTATCTAAATAATATATATGCAAACAACAAACACCTTTAATATTTATGTTATTATTTTTTTAATTTAACACTGATTTGGTTATAATGCAAGTACACATACATACATTTGTAAATACTCACGACATTTATTTGGTAAATTAATACGATTTTTTAAAAAGTAATAGGTACCTACTTTGTATACAATTAATTTGAGCATAAATTACACGATATCGTGCAAATTATTTCATAAAGTTCATACAGATTGTTAATAGATGAAGCTAGTTGTTGAACACAAAATTTATAGAAAAATATCAAACAAAACAACACATTTCGCTACTTATTTAAGCACCTAAATAAATGCGCTAATTTAACATTACTAAGATCATTTAGGTCATAATCGATACCTACTTACATTAATTAAGAAATATAGACACAAATTTACTAAGATTTGTATTATAACAGAAAACGAGAATAGTCAATTGGTAATTGTCTTAAAAGACGATTAATTTATTAAATGAATTGTTTCCAATGGATTTACCACCCTTTCGAGTCGGCTACGTACATCTAACTGACCACCAATTACTCCAGCGTGCCGACAGCTGGCTGTTGTTGAGGTAACTGACTTCCAATGTACAATTAACTACATTATTCCTTGGCTTGGTGCTCAGGTGCACGTAACGGTTTTATAAAGATGACTTTTGTTTATTACAAGTAAAAAAAAATGTTGCAGTTTCTCGTTCCTCTTATAATATCATTGAACTAAGCAAGTAATACATCAAGATTTGGTCACCATTATTATATTTTTGCATAAATACTAATTGTATAATTTAAAGTCTTAAATTTTTTTTTAAACAATAATAATTTATAAATTAATTTAAGCTAGGTACTACAATCACATAGTGGAAATAACGACAGGTACATTTAACTTCATAAATAAGATATTTAGGTATATATTTCATAGGAATGTAAACAAAATCACAATAGCTTTAGTTGATTATTATATATCAGAATACAAACAGCATATTCTTTTCCTCATAAATATTGGAGACACAATAAATAATGTTATATTTCGGTTTCGTTACCAAATGGAAAAAAACAGAATATAAATAAGTGGACATTGTTACAAATATTACACTATATATTATGATTTTTAACCTACCTCCAATGTTAGAATCTTGTTATGTGGCTGTATTTTTTGTAATTTATTTTAAGTGAGATTTTTTTTTTAATTTACGCTAATACTACGCTAATAACTAGATCGGTATACGATCTAGTTTAAAGAGAATTTAAGTTCTTAGTAGCACCAGTGCTCGAGTCTGGCTCACGCTCGGTTGGTTTTTATAAATAGAAATAAATATATAGAAAACTTATTTAACATGCAGTATTTATGTGCTATTTGCTTGTAATATAATATGAACTAAATTGATACGACAACGTATCACGTAACGTATTCGCAAGGCGGTATTTCGACCATAATATCGCACTTATAGTACAAAAGAGTTATAAGTTGAGATACGCTGCTGGGCAATTTTGAACCGTATGCTTATAAAAAAAAGATGAACACTGGCTTACAGACAAAGATCAACTTATACCTGTATTGAATTGGTAGTGCGATATATCAAAGCAAAATATTTCAGGTCATTACTCTATATACAGCCTTCTATTTCAAAAAAAAAACATAGGTTAACATGATAATTATGTCCCGACCAAATTATAAAATTAGCTGTATTATAAAACATTCAGCCGCTCTACAGCTCTTGAGCGTTTAGCAATACAGCAGAACTTACAATTCAGTTGAGACCTCTCCGTATGTTATAAGCTCTTTAACATGTTTATCGTATTAAATAATACTCGTTTGAGTAAATATATCACTTTTACAAATACAAAAAATTACCAATATAAAATAAAAGTGTAAAAATAAGCTGAGCTTGTCAATTAATCAACACCTATAAGCTAAGTAAATATGTTTTCATAAAGCAAAATATATTTAACTTTTACTACACACAATTATTGTCATGATTATCATAGAAAATAACATATTATATAAAACTCTTTGGTTAATAATTTCTATATAGTCAAAGTAAGATCTGAAATATTTATTCGCTAAAGAATATATTTTTTATATTGATTATTGTACCGAATACGAAGCCCGTGAAACCGAAAATGATTATCAAGATATCTTTCCACAATTTCCAATTTAGCTCGCCGAGTTGATCAGGCCAAAACGTAATTATTTCTATAAGTGGAGGAAATATTAAGGCGAGTGCTGAACTGCTGAAGGCGCCAACGAGTGAAATGATTCCACTCAAGTTGGGAATTACGGCGGCTGCCAAAACTGGAAAGTTAAACATTTATTTACTTACTTATTTGTTATTTAATTATACCGGGGGTCCAGACAAATGGGACACTTTTTAAGATTCCATAGCCCAAATGGTAAAAACGGAACTCTTGTAGTTTTGTACCATCCGTCCGCCCGTATGTCACAGGCATTTTACCCAGAAACTACTCGATATATATTGATGAAATTTAGAGAATGGGTGTCTTGTGAGCCTTAGTTTAGTAACTATATAATAAAAATTGAAAAAATAAGAGGCGCACTCTATACATTTAACAGAAACTGAAAAAAAAATCTTTCAGTTCTTCTTCATAAATAATACAATCAATTTAGGTTAATTAAAATAAAGTCAAATTATTGATTAGTTTTTTCAGTAAAAATTCAGCGAAAACGAAATGTCAAAATTATTTAAGTCAATTTATTGTAGTACTTAATACTAGGCCGACATGCTGTAAACCGGATTTTTACATCATCATAGGACATATCATATCAGCCGTAAAATTAAGCTGTTTATAGCTAGTATCCAGCGCAATCCTACCGTTCGGATCAGATCATATGTCCACTTATCCACATTTAATACGTATATTAATTATCACTATATAAGTAGAATGCCCTCTGAATGCCCCTTTTGTAGGTTATCCTGTCCGAACTAACTAAACAATTAATTGAATATCAGTATTTTCTTAATTATTTCACATCAATTCAATTATATATTTAAACGGTTATCTAGCAAATAATAATATTGATGTGTATATGTGAACATTATTGTAAATAATAAATTCGTGGGAAGAAGGTAGTATCGAAGTGCTAATAAATTGATTCCAACCCGTATTAGGCCAGCGTGTGTGAATTATGGCCTAAAGGCCTAAACGATCATGATGAATAATTTGATCAATAATAATTTATACACCATTTATTGGTGTATATTATATACCTATATCCTACTATTACTATAATATATTCATAGTTACTCATTATGATTAAGAATCAATTTAGTTGCCATGTGAAATATAATCTACTGGTGTGGTGTAGGGATGATGGTCATACATACAAAATAAATATAAACGTTATATTGGGTCTCTGGACACAACGCATTTTTAAATTTATGCAGCTTTCGGCGGGATTAGTTCCGAAAACATACACTTAATCAAAAAATTTGCTTAGAAACCTTAGTGTCTTTAAAAGATCTATGTCGAAGTATTTGCCACAAGATAATAAAAAAAACATTTCAGCTTCTGTTACATGTATGGACTGCCCCTTAATTTTATTATTTAATTAACAAACTACAAAAAAACGGCCTGCGCCATTCAATCAATTCAAACATTTATTTGCTCAAAACGTTAAAAAGTTGGTATTATAATAATATAATTTGTGTGTAAGTTACATCATTTTTGATGAGTGAATTAATTAATATAAAATTTTGCATGCCTAGTAGGTAAGACAAAGAGAGACTCTACCTATTGTATCTGTAATACCGCTGTGATTGCTGAACAAAGGTATACATACCTTTGTTCAGCAAATACATACATAAAGTTAGAAGTTTCGCTTTAATTATAGAAAAACTTTTCCACTAGAACTAAGCTAAGCGACGTTATCATCGAATAGGAAAAAAAAAACAAAATAAGCTAACAACCCTTTTCAGACGGTAGTTAAAATTTATAATTCCTTTCAAGGTTTTTCTATCTCCGAAGAGTCAACGAACTTTGAAAAAAACAATTCTGATAAGAGCTTTTGTTTCGACAGGTCATAGGTTTCCTAATTAAGATATCGCAATTTTTTATAAAAAAATTTAATAGAATTAAATTGTGTTAATGAGATATACTTACATGTTATCGCAATGAGCACCACCCGGGTTACTGCTTCTCCGTGTTGGATTGCCTGCTCCGAAGATAATTTTGACTTAACAAATGGCCAAACTATATTCATTGGTACATAGAACTGAAGTCCATATGACAGAAATATTGAAACTGTCATTACCATTCGAACACTGTGTGCTAATCTGAGGAAATATAAAATAAAAGAAAATTAGAGGAAAGAAAACAAGAAGTGACCAGTTTGGTCTGGTAGACACTGTATAATCACCAAGTGTTATTCATTTTATAATGTACAATTTTTTTTGTGATTTTTAGTACACTGTACAGTAAAAAGGATCCTATAATTTATTCCTAGGCCATGCCTTATTAAAGTACATAAAATTTCAATGTAGGTAAGAGATCTGACGGTATATCATTATAACCATGGAAGATGGGGTTGGCCTTTGGTGTGGGACGCGCCTTGCGTCGATACATTTGCGCCGTGACCAGCAGGCTAGCTATTTTCTTGCACAAAGAATTAGCATTGCCATCCAACGTGGCAATGCGCGATCATAACAAGCAGTTAACGTTGGTACGTTTTGAATATTTTTTATCAGAAAATTTTGATGATGAATACAGATAATGCGAAAGAGGTGTTTTTGGATCGGTGGTAAAGGCACTCTGTGGACTCTTACTACTGCTTGCCCTAATGAGAGGCAGGCGTGATGATATATATGTATGAAATATCTTTTCCAAGGGTCCCTAGATATGTGTCTAGTTTGCCTTAGGGATAACCCGCCACTGGTTGCCAGCGTGCTGGGCACTTTTCCGGCAGACAGCGGTAGTAATGAGGAAGATTTCTATGATGCCATATTTTAATCTATTTTTGTTAATTTTTTTTAGGTTTTATGTATATTATTAAGTTCTTAATATTAATTTGAATTGTAATCCATTGAATAATATGTTGATAATAAAATCTCTATCTCTATCATCTCAGGGATGTTTAAAATAAATAAACTTACAAAGTGTTGGGTAGGTTAAGTGTTATGCTCCCTTGTATCTGGTCGCCGTATTTGATATAACCGAAAAATCCGATTGCAGTATACAACGATGTTACTATGACCATGCCAGTGTTTAACACACCATTCCATCCACCGAAGTCTTCTGGTGTTTTCATATTATTTTCCAATGGTAAAACCTGTAATTATGTACAAAAAAAATCACCAATAACGTGACGAATAAGAAAACATTATTGGGTTGACCTTTCAATAAAATATTGAGACAATTATGTCAGTGTTGCAACTAATTTAGATAAGTCTATCGGGAATAGCTACAGAAGTAGATATACAGGTTACACAATTTAAACCGTTATCTAATAGGTCCAGTATTTCGTTTGTACACAGCATAAATATCTGTGTACAATATACTGAATATATTGTACTGTTATAGTTACGTCTCATCCACAATGCCTATCATATTTCTGTATATTGGTGTTATAACTGATTTGGCTGGTACATTCTACACGAAAGGTTCTTTTTGGTCTAGTTACGGTTAGTCTAGTGGTCAGTTACAAAGTTAGAAGGATTTATGGACCGTAACTAAGTTTTTGATGTCATCAAAGTCTCTTTTAATTAAAAATGTGTTTGATAAATGTTTTTTTAAACATTTGTCTGAATAGGTTTTTTATAATATTTAATTACTAATTAAAGAGAATATGCATGCTTACTGGTAAGAAAGATAATAACTCGACAAATACAAACAGAAATCAAATTCAAACAGAAATCATACCAACATTGCCTTAGAAACACAAACAAACTTATTTTAAAATTTCACAGAACTGAGTGCGGTAAGAAGAATATTTTGTATGAGGGAAATTACCAAACTTTATTAAGGAGTCCAAATCAAGTTACATATTTAAAAAAAGATTAAGAAAGTATATAGTGGATAATTTCTAGTTATTTTTGATATACATAACTTTTAGTATAACTAAAAGTTTAAGTATTATATATATATTAGTAAGAAACACTATTATGTAAACTCATTTTAAGTGAACTATGTATGTATATGTTCTTTATAAGTAATAAAGTCGTTAAACCTAAGATGTTTCAAATAATTCAGAAAGTTGATATTGATATTTATTTACTGATGTTAATTGTATTTAATTACTTTACTGATGTAAAAATGATGATCGTTCCAATATTCAATTTAAACGATCTACGTGCGTCATCGTGTTAATTTGTATAACACTGTAGCAGCCAAAGCCATTGTATTTATACCGCGCGATAAAGATGCAGTTTCGATTTACCCACGCACATTATTGTAAGTCTTGAAACTTACGAGGACCAAGAAACTGGAGTGCTAAAACTCCCACATAGTTAATCGATAAAAGACAAAAATAGGTTTTCTATATTTCTTGAGTTAATGGAAACACCACACTTAAATATATTTGGCTATTAAAAAGAGTGGTCAGATTTATTAGCAGCACTTTTCAAGGCTCAACTTTATCAGCGAAATGGCTTAAGAAACATTTGGGCTACAACTTTTGGGCTTTGTTCAACGTTCATAAGTATCATCCAGATCATCTAAGTGAATAAATTATTTGACTTTTGATGTGTGAATGAACATTAAAGCAACGATAATAATGTTAGCAGTTTTGGTTAAGTGGAATCTTGAAGGTCTTATGAGCTCGTAGCCGTTAACGTTTATTTTGGTAAATGCGTCAGAATTGTTTTATCATTCATCACATTTTGCATCTGGATATTACATTAAGTATAGTTAACTGTTTTAACTATCAACTAGGACGTGATCTGGTTTATACTTGAGCATTCGCATATTTAGTAGAAATTCAATTTACAGTACCAAATAATTAATAAAATGTATATTAATCAATCTCGTGCGTCCATCGGATAACTCGGATATTAAGTATTATCTGTTCAATTAAATATGCCTCGTAACTACCTATAATATAGCTAGGTATATTTCAACTGACTGAACTTTTACTGTCGCGCTAAAACTAGGTAGGTATTTATTAATATTTTATTTTATTTATTAATATTTTTCAATTTCTTGTTTCTAAATCATAAGATTTTTCTGTTACAATTGTTAATGATCCTATAAAGATATTACAGCTAATTGCGACCAAGTGACCTTTCGGAGTTTAATGCGTATATAAATTAACACCCAGATTAGAGTCAATTAATCGCGTAACATTAACTGGCCACATAATAATACCTATCACAGGGATATGTAACGATCCATGCCACATCCACTACTTGTATACATGTAGCGTTCGGAGTCAATAAACGTACATATTATAAATATAATTAACGTTATCTCAGAAAAGCCAATAAGATATGTATACGTAATAAAAGTTAAAACTCACCACTCCAATTCCTTCAAAAGCATATATAGCCGTGCCAAAATATACAGGTAATTGATGCCAGCTGGAAAATGCCTGCACAGTACTTGTATCTGGCAAATCTTGTAAGATATAGTAAAACGTTACAACGAGACCCCAAGCCGTGATAACAGACGCGATCAGTGACACTGGCGTCAAATATTTTAGATTCTTCACCATAGCCAGAAGGACTAGCGGAGGAAATAATAGAGCCAAGTAGGCATGTAAACTTAAATTTATATGGAAAATATGCATAGTGTCTTTAAGGTTAGTAGCGACAAATAAGAAGTATACACAGCAAAATCCCAATTGTGTTATTACCAAAAATATATTGACAATATTCCTGAAACAAGAAATATTGTCAGAATTATGTTGAGTGGAAGAATATATTATGTGTTTGATGATGACTCGCGCACGTACAGAAGGGCCACATCAGAACGCAATTGATACGCAAATTGCAACTATACAGTTAGATAAATAAAAGAACAATTTAACAACGATTTCGTGATTGTTTATATTTTTTATACGTTTCGGCTCTGGTTGCAATATGCGTGAGTCAAACATCTAACTAAATTCTCATGCCAGACATGCAATCATATTTTTTTGTTCGTGTACAGAATTGCACACATTACTCTAAAATGATTCATCATAATTATCAGAATAATTATTGTGTTATGCATCTTTGATGAACGCATCGTTATGAAATCCTCCGCATAATAATAACAGAAATAAGAAACTACAATAAAACATTCTCTACCTGTTTGTTTGTCAAGTAAATAGTGTTTGTTCTGTAGTAAATCTGTACATATCTTAATCAGCGTAATATATTAGGACATTATTTGTGCTTGTTAGTAATATTCCTAATGATAACAAACCTACTTAATGAAGGAAAGTTTCCAAAGTAATAAGATAGTGTTACATTTCAAATAAAATTTAAAGCACCATTTACACCATACAAGTTTAGGACAGACTGTTTATACCGAAATAAATATAGTGATAATAAAGAAGAAAGACCGAAGACCGACGAATGACTGAGTGTTATGGAACGTGTTAGGAGAGGCCTATGTCCAGCAGTGGACTGAAAGATTATTTTGGTTCCTTGTTTTTATCTATATTTATAATCTATACTAATATTATAAAGAAGAAAGATTTATTGTTATGTATTATTATTATGTATTATTGTATGTAACGAATAAACTTAAAAACTACTGGACCGATTTCAAAAATTCTTTTGTCGTTAGAAAGCTACATTATTACTGGGTAACATAGGCTATACATAACAGTACGCTACGGCCAATACGAGCTGAGCTGTGGCCAAATAAAGATGGAGTGCTACTTCTACTGCGTTTTGTTTTAATAAGGCAAAAGAGAAAAAACAGCACTTACGCATAATCAGGTATACTAATATTATTAAGAGGTAACGTTTGTGATTTTGTATGTATAAGATAAATGGTTGAAACTACTTCACCGTTTTAAAAAAAAAAAAATGCCAGTACAATACTGCGTTATCTATCACTGAGTGACGTACGCAAAATTTTACCGATACATCACGCAAACGAAGCCGGTAGCGGGAGCTAGTCTATTGTTTTAAATTAACAAAACTAATCACGATCATGATAATAATAAATGCAAATTAATGTAACGTGAGAAAAGTTTTAACTTACGTGGAAACAAAATGTAGCTATGTAATCATGAATTTTATTTCTCCAAATATTGTACCATTGTAACATCTATGATATGGATACGAGAAAAATAGAAGCCTAGTACGTATTTCTAAAATATTTTAAGAATTTTACATTACTTTTACAATTTTAATGTGAAACCAACGCTGAATATTTGCTTTCACTAACTTTCGCTAAACCGCAGACGAAGTTTTGTAATAAAATTGTATATTGCCATGAAAACTTGTTTGCCTTGCTTAGGTATACGTAGTAATACGATACTATTATGGACAAGCAATTAGGTACAAGTACGAACACTTAGTGCAGAGGCACTCGATAGTCCTCAATGAAGAAGTGGACTGAGGATACAATAATGAAACTTTTCTGAACGACTGTCAGCAAGTGAGTAGACTGTAAACAGAGGGTAAAGAGTGTGGGTAAGCTCCTATAAAATCAATAGTATTGAATTAAATAACTGCTGTGTGAGGAATAGTAGCAGAATATTGCTAGCCTTGCCTGAAAGGATTTTCATGCGGTTTCACCAAGAGATGTGATCCGTGAGAAGGGTTAAACTATATTATTTTATTAAGTACCAACATACTACGCGGGCGATGCTGCGTGCAGAAACTAGTAATCTATTCAAAACAATACATAGATAGGTAGTAGAAGTATTATTTATGTTGTGACTGTGACACATAAACGTTTTATCTAACTCTAATATAATTGGCAAATGGTGTGGTGGGCTATGGACTGATTAGATTATATTATTGAATTCATATTTGTTGAGTATCGTTTACATATTATGCAGACAGACTATCGAAATAGGTACGTCTAAATTATTTTTGAAATTTTAAACGTTGGCGTAGCTTTGTTATAATTTTTTTTTTATCTGTGGTGGCAACAGTAGGTACTGACATTTAAAATTGGGTATTTTAATTTAGGTAAATCGGGACATGAGAGGAAGATAGCCTCTGGGTGTTGGGTGCGTTCCTGTCTCAGTGGTATTTCAGAAGACGTCACTAGTTTTAATTTACGAGTATAAGTTTTAGGATCCATAATGTTCCAACGAGAATTAAAATTTATGAGTACAGCTAGAATTATGAGTATTGTATTTATTTAATAAAAGTAGGCGTAATACAATAGTTTAGAATAAATAGATAGTGATACTTACTTCATTGTCTTAGCATATGGTCTCAATTTAACTGGTCCTGATGCAAAAGCGTCTTCTATAACATCAGAGAAACTCAACGCTGGTTTTTGGCTCCTAATACAGAGCTCGTTTGAACATTTCACCAGTATATGCATGCAGTGGGTGCATATTGCACCTATTATTAATGTTGCCACAACACCTGCACAAAAGAAATTTACACACTATGAGTTACATTTAATTATACTGACACAATAAAGAAACTGTCTGTAATTTATAGTCGGTTCTCCGACTATGAAGTACCTTCGTAACTTCTGTTAGTGAGGGTGAAGTACCCAGACGCTAAATTCTCGCTACACAGCAGGGGGACAGAAGAGCGTGATTATTCTTCAAGAAGGTAAATTAAAGGTAAATTGTTACGCTCAAAGACTGAAAAGGCTCATTGAGTGAAAGAAGAAGGCACGAACTCACGACATGATCGCTGGTTATCGGTCCTTGAGCGTAACACACACAGAGGGTCCAGTTCTACCACGCTAATGTGTCACACCAGGCGTCAGAGACACGCCGCAACGGTATTGGGTTGGGTATCTACCCAGACCGACTAACCTTCACACTTACTTAGTCATCATCATTTCAACCGATAAACGTCCCATTGCTGGGCACGGGTCTCCTCCAAATAATGTGGAGGGAATTTAGCCTACTATACCACGCTGGCCAGACGGGTTGCTATAGGGTTTGTTCGAATTTTCCTTTTCTCGCAGTGCTTTTGTCTGCATAAGGTTACTCCCGTAGTGGCTTTTTACGACACCCAAGGGTTGAGATGGGGTAGTGACATTATGTATTCATAATCCGTCACTACACGGATTTAGCTACTGTGTACGTCTACTGCCAGCGCAAGAAGCTGTTGTCGCGCCCACAACCGCGTCCCACTAGTTGATGATATTATGAGCTTTAGCAGAGGTTTAAACTAAGTAACTCTGGTGTGCATTATGCACAAATAGTTTTCATCTATTTGGATTGGTTGCAGGCGGTATAAAATCGATTGATGTGGCGGAAATTAGGTGATTATGAATGGTATGATTAAGGTGACTGTTAATAATATCCCATTTACTGAATATCAACCTTGAATGACCAACAGTTGAATCTTAGCCTCAGGGCGCAAGGACTGAGGCTTTTTCTTCAAACAAGCTTCAAAGAGTACAAAGCTTTATGTCCGTAGGCAATATATTATTCACTTACGTCATTCTCGGTGACTAGGGCAGAATTCTAGTTCTACAGAAAATGCTATGCAGTATTTAATAACTTATTGCTTAGGCATGTATGAGGTCATTTATGTTTATGAGTACTATTTAAGTTTATGCAGTATTCGTTTATGGACACTCTATGTTTTTATTGGATTAATTCTCATGCGCAAAATGTCCAGTAGTTGAAATATATTATATGGCATGTATTTGCGACTTAAGGATTGCGGGTGGCCGTTGGTTGAAGGCGGCAAAAAATCGCTTGCTGTGGCGAAAATTAGGTGAGACCTATCCCGTTGTGGACGTCAATGGGCTGATATGATGACGATGATTGACCACTTTGGGATGAAATCGCTCAACATTTGCCTTGTCTACGCTACCAATGTATTCGTGCGACACGTGGAAGTCGCCTGTGGTGATTTCCCATATGGGAAGGACATGTAAAAATGTGTTGAGCGTCAATAATACAGGCAAGGTAAAGAAAATGGGGCTTTAATGCTTAGAATGAAGAAAATTTTAGTGAGAGTACAACTTGAGTACAATAATATATGTATATTAACTACAATGTTTCTTTTAATTTTATTTCATTAACTAGTTTCTCATAAATGATTACTTTAGATGTAAGTTAGTTCAATATATTGAGACATTTACTGGAGTATTTTAAACTATTAACTTTCTTGTAATCAATCTATATAATGACTGGCTTGTTGGTCTAGTGGTTAGTGACCCTGACTGCTAAGCCGAAGGTCGTGGGTTTGATCCCCACCCAGGACAAATCTTTGTGTGATGAGCATAAAGGTTTGTTCTGTGTCTGGGTGTAATTTATCTATAATATGTAGGTATGTACAAAAACAAATGTATTGAAGTAGTATATTAGTTGTTTAGTACCCATAACACAAGCAAATATAATTGCTTAATTTGGGACTAGATGGCGCTGAGTGAATGTGGTAGAATACTATTATTATTATCTGTAAACTAGGTATACACTTTATATTTTTAAAATTTTTAAGCTAATTAATTTCTGAGATACAGAGACAACTACAGCATCATTTGTCTTCAACTTTAAAATTATTACTTCTTACCTATACTAATATCTTAGAGCTGAAGAGTTTGTTCGGTTGAACACTAGAATGGAATTACTGATCCGATTTTCAAAATTCTTTTAGTGTTGGATAGCCCATCTATTGAGGAAGGCATATAACATCATGCTATGGCCATAGGAGCTGAACAGTGGGTACATAAAGAACGACGAGACATCTAGTTAAATATATATTCAAGCCTAGACTTTGATAAAGACCTTTACAAAAAGTTCTCTTATTTAATGTCACTATAGAGTTCACAAGACATTTTCTATTTTTTCACAAAAGTAACAGAAATGTTTTTATTATGTAGATACTGTATTTTTGTTATAATTTAATGACCTAGATATTATGAATAGAATACCAGAATTTTAATAATTATTTTGTAAATAGTTTTGGGTACCTTTCTGAAGAATCAGACCTCAATCAGGTATTCTATTTACAGGAAATTCCTATGAAAAGAGTTTTTGGTTTTTTTTATAAATAGTTCACTTAAATCTACATAATTATTATATTATTTGGGTAAGGGTGTCGCAAAAAAGGTCCCGACACTTAGAAAAATATCGTCACTTTTTAAATAGGGTTTAAACTTAGAATAATTTTGATCGCATTTGTATTGATCGTTATTTTTCCATTTAGGAAATATGAGGAAATTACTGCCTGCTCAACTCAAAGAAAAAGTGGGTGTGATAGACAGACAGATAAATAAGTACTAATAAACCTCATGCCACATTCTAAACAATAGGCATAAAATACTTAAATTACATGAGATATTGTTTGTTATGTTTCGATCTAAATTACTAACCGGTTCAATTAGTTACCTACTGAATAACTTGTTAACTGCTGATAAATCAATATTGACCTAGCTGATTTATAGTACAATAATAAGTAAAATATAAACATACCAATTACCAATCCAGCATTTCTGAAGGCATCTGGCATCGCTAATATCCCAGTGCCTATGTTTCCTTTCAGGAGGTGGATCAGGGTATCTAAGTTCGAAGTCGGATGTTCTAAACATCTTTCCGATGCTGGACGATAGTCCCCTTTTTGTGTCTCACTACTCTCTCGACGATCTGAGGGCTCTGACACTAATTCTACTGACTGTTCGACATGTTCATTACTTGAGTTATTGGGTCCCGTGAGAAGTGGTTGCTTTTCATCGTTCATTATTTTATATACACACTGTTTAGCTTAAATTAATACGCAGAGCCATAAGCTTCACAGACACTTTCACCGCAAATGGGACGAAACAAAATATTGTGGCGGTGCTCGGAGTTCTGTGGTTGGTGAGTGAGTTCAGTTCAGTGTATTGAATAAAATTTGAAATTAATATTATTGATAATACGATGTCCGATGTCGTCACTCGTCAGCCGTCAAACCACCGACGTAGGGATGGCGATCTGAAATCGATTAATCGTAGAATCGATTTATAAACGAAATAAATCGATATTTTTAATCGATATGTTGTACTGAATCGATACAGCAAATCGATTTTTAACCTTTGAAAATCGACATTCGATTTTTTCTGTTTTGGTAAAACCATAAAATTATTTACAATTAGCTGAATGTATTCGTAACATTACGGAGTTGCCGGTTAAAGGGTAAGTAATTGAGAGTAAGTAAACTGCTTTTTATTTTTTTCTTTGATGATATTATTTTGAGTTTTTTCTGTTAGTTGCTATCAGCGGTGTTACGAATATTCGCATCCGCATCCGTAAATGCGGAATATTCGCATTAATTCAGACATCCGCATTCACATCCGCCTCAATCAATGCGGACTTTTACTGATGCAGATTCACATCAACAAGTATGTAAAGAAAGTGGGCGGAGCCAGAGTGGCACGTGCTTCGCGTTTGTTTTGGTAATTGCTAACTTTATTCGGTAACTGACAAATAGGAAGGCGCACATTGGTAACAAGATCCTACAGGTTTTGTTTGTTGTGTATTTTCTCATTGTTATTTATAGTTATAGTTACAGTGAGTGTTTACTGTGTATTTCATAGTTTTTTACGTGTTTAATGAATTATTAAATATAATTCACCAATTTTTAAGTTTAATTATTAAACAAAGATTTTTGATTATGAAACTCGAAGCTTAAAATTCTGTTGTGTCATAAGTAAAAACAAAAACTTGAGTAATTTTGTTCTAAAAATATCATGAGTATGACACCTGTATATATAATTTTATATGACCTTAAAATAAATGTTTCACATTGATGCCATTGAAATTCATAAATACTTTGGGTTTATTAATATTTATAATAATAAATATCAAAATAATTTAAATAGTTTTATTTGCCATGTTTACCCACTTATTTAATCATAAAAAATTTAAAACTGCGTGTCAGTGGATCCCCTGTAAATCGTTTTATCGATATAGATAATATTTAACTATCGACAACGACAGTATCTAGTCTGCGTGATACATCACTATCTTTGACAGTAAGTAGATTGGAATGTTTATGTTGGTAACCCTCCCCCTGATTCTGACTCGTCGGATTGCTCCCGGATCGTAAACTTTTACGAATCTTAGTACGACGTATTTTTACGGCTTATGTTATTTAATGTTAGAAAATAGTCTAACGTATAGAAAATTAAAAACTCATTAATTTAAGGTTTTTTCCTACAACCATTTATTTCTTTAACAATATGTTTTTTAACTTTAATTACACTGACATTTCGGGCCGAAAATTTTCCGACATCTCAGAATCAGGGGGCCTTTTTTTTTGTATTGTTGGCGAAACAATGTTAACAACTATTGGCAAACGTTATATACTAAGTTCCGTCTCTTAAAACGTAGTGGTTATATACTCTGTGAGTTGCACTAGGGATGGGGGTCTTTGGGATGGATGTCATGGATGTGTAACATACATGTCCTATTCGTTCGTGCTACGGATGAGCATAGAGTGTTGGAACTCTATGCTCATTGTACTTATTTATGGAAATTAATTTAAGAGCTAAGGTGTCAGTTCGTAGCCGAATTCACGACACCGCCAGCAGATGACGAACATGTTGACGCGACACTACTGCTTTCTAATGTATTTGTATGAAATACCCTCCGAAGCTAGCGACACGAACACATCGCACACCCAGATCAACAAAGACGTAAGTACAAATACGTCAATTTTTTTTTTTTGCATTTTTGAATAGTATGAGTAAAGATACATACGGTCAATTTTTTCCAAAAAATTTTGACGTAAAATGAAGGTTTTATACCAAAAAAATAATTTATCACGTTATATAAATTTTATATTTTTCCAATTAAAGAAGTCGATAAACCAACATAAGCACGTAAAATTGTATAAAAAGACACCTAATTGTGCTTAAGCTTTTGTTTTATTAAGTAAAGTAAACATTTATATAAATGTATTTCCTAATATGCTTTTTAATGTTTAATAATAAAATAAGTTTCCAAAAATAATACTGATTACATCCCATCACACTTAAAAATAATCAAACAAAAACAGCCGTATTAATTGTTTACGTCTACACCTGCATCATAGTTTTAGAATAATCATGCTTACGCCTTTTTCCCATTCAAAGTTTTATTTAGTCTGCGGCAGTAATCACGAACTCGTCACACAAACAAGTCAAAACGTGTGCATATTCATCCTTACAGCGCATGCGCGGGTGCGGGTTGTTTATTTAATTAACTTTTCATAGCATAATTTTGAATGTAAGTACCTACCTATAATTTATTTATTGCAATTTGTCTGTTAGGTATTCAATTTTATACTAACTTAATTATTTACCTACCTATTTTATAAATCTAGTACTTACTTATACTTAATAACACAAGCCAGACTTTTCGTAAATTGGTCGTCCTGTCCAGTTAGGGACTTTACACTTGTGACAAGATGTTACAAATGCCATCAATATGGTCATGCGGCCAAATCGTATCGTACACTGTGGTAAACTAGGGCACTCCATATCAGAATGCACAAAGAAGAAATGACCCACCGAAATTTGCAACTTGCTTACGTTTCAAAAAGCCAAGCAATCACAAAACGGGAGCCATTGAGTGCCCTGCTAAAAAAGCCACCGAAATTGGATAAATCAACTCTGTACATTACGAGTAGGTCTAGTGCTGCTGCTAATGTTGTAGGTTGTATGGGCTGATTTGTACATAGTGACATTGCGTGTAACGTGGGCAATGTGTAATGAGGGTGTTATTAATGTTTTCGAGAGCTGATCTGGAGTTCGACATAATGATGGCCGCAGTGATTTGCTGCTTCTGCTGGCACTGTGTGTACAATGAAGGCAGCTCCCACGAGGTTATCGTGTTTGCTGTCATCAGTGTATTTGTGGTGTGCGTCTAAATGACGTGGGAATGTGCCATCAAGTTAGTCTTGTGAGTTGATGATATTGAAAGGATGTGGGATACGGGGGGTCGGGTGAAGTAGTTGTGATGGATGAGTGGGTGTATCAAGTGTGATGTCGTCAGGGAGGTAATCGGTGACCCCGGTGATTCTCGTCTGTTCGACTTTGGCATATTCGAGCACCTTTATGTCAAGTGGTGTGAGGGTGGAGAGGGAAAAGGCATCTGTGGTGTTAATGGTGCGGAAACCTTTGATAATCTTAAGGGCGAAGCCTCGTTGGAGTGAGAAAAGTTTTTTCCTGTTCGTGCTGATTTTCAGGGCCTGTTACCAGACGCTGGAGGCGTAGCAGACTATTGGTTCAATTACCCCCCTGTACAATGTGTTAATGTTTTTAGAGTGTACACCCCAGGTGGGGCGTACAAACTGGGTGAGTCTATTGTGGAGTTTTCGTGCTTTGGCTGTGATGTAATCGACATGTTGAGTGAAGTATAAGTTGTCGTCGAAGACCACCCCCAGCACCCTGGCAGTACGGCTGAATGGGATATATGTGTGTGGTTGAGTGTGATGTAGAGTAGCTTTGTTTTTCGTGTAAAAGCGAGTGCAATGGTTTTTTTATCCGGTGCGAAAGTGAGTTTATTCGTGATGCCCCAATTGTGTATAGTGTGAAGACATTGGTTGATATTTTGTTGGAGTGTGGTGAGTTTTTTATGTACTGCGATGAGGGTGATGTCGTCAGCAAAGGCCTGCAGCCCGCAACCTTCAGGAAATGACCCGCGTGCTGGAGAGTCACCGGACATGTCCAGTAACTCATCTAGGATTAGGTTCCAGAAGGTCGGCCCGCATACAGAGATTGGATGCATCCCCTAGTGAGGTGTTTAGTGGCTATGGTGTCGGCGTAATGAATTGTGGCTGTGCAATCGGAAAGCTAATTTTGTATGATTGTGTATATGTTTCTGGGGCATATTGTGTGGTGTAGACGTGTGAGCATTGCCGGCCACCAGGCATGGTCGAAAGCAGCTTTGATATCTAGGGAGATCATGGCGACGTGTAGTTCCCGTTTTTTGTTTGTTGTGATGGTGTTGACAATGTTAGTGAAGGCGTGTGTACTGGATATTAGTTGTTTAACCCCGTATTGTTTAGTGTTGTATGTGTGTGTGGTGTGTAGGTGATGTGTGAGCCTCTGAGTGATGAGTTTTTCGAGGGTCTTACCTAGAATAGGTAAGACTCCTATGGGGCGATATGATGATGAGGTCTATCCTGTCTTATTAGGTTTGGGGATAATTTTGATGATGGCATGTTTCCAGGACTTGGGGAAGATGGACAGGGAGAGGCAGTGGTTAAGCAGATTGGTTATGATGTCGGGGAAGCAGAGTGTGAAATGGTGGCAGATATCGGAAGTCAGGTAGTCAGCGCCGGGTGATTTAACCGGGTTCATATATTTTAGGATATTTGTGATTTTGTTTATAGTGAACGGTGGCTCCTCATTAGTGTTTGGTGGGTGTAGAGTGTTGTTGCATGTGGTTTGTTGGGTCGGGGTATTGGGTGTGTCATCGGGATAAAATTTGTCAAGAAATGCGGTGGCAGTGTGGTGTGTGGATGTGGTGTATATGCCATTTATTTATTATATTAATTTAACTATTTTTACGATTTAAACAGTGGCCAGTTTCTTGCAAGCTCTTCTTAAGATTCATCCTTGTCAGTGAACTGGCCTTAGGTAAATTTGCTGGCACCTTTTGGACTTTGTATGACTTTTTGTGATCTATATGTATAAGTATTTGAATTTAAAATTCATTACACAGAAATAGTCATTTTAATAACTTTAGTTCGTATAATAAATAGATACTTACGTATAATTATGATAAATATAAGTAAATGAAAATTCCTGTTTTTGTTTCAATACAATTTACTCTTTTGTTTGTTTACTGAGTG
The DNA here is from genome assembly GCA_905147015.1 of Laspeyria flexula. Lineage (NCBI taxonomy): Eukaryota > Metazoa > Arthropoda > Insecta > Lepidoptera > Erebidae > Laspeyria > Laspeyria flexula. Next base: position 8,188,072 of record LR989956.1, on the reverse strand, counting down.
ATATAATAGTAAATATTTTTTCGATTTTTGTTACTGCCAGATTTTTGAGTTTTATGAAGTTACTTTTTTAAGGTACACCTCTTAGAAAGATTATTAATTCATTATTATTCGTTTTATATCATAACAGAATCTTTTATGTATAAATTATTGCAATTTTCTAAAACCCTATTTTATTACACCACTCAAATGTATATTACTGAGAGGCTTAACATTCCTTACAGTAATGGATTAATTGAAAATACTATTTAAAAAGTCTGCATTAAGACTTAATATTACATTTTATTTTTTAACAAACAAAGCTGTAAATACGTTGTACACTTTGAAATGTAAAATATAATTAAGCGAAAAAGGCGGTAAGCAGTACTTAGCCTCTGTATTTTATCATATTATAGAAGTTCATAAAAGACGTAATCATGAACAGTTATATTATAATAAGTATTTAGAAAACTGTCATTGGAGTAAAAATCTTTACATTTAAGGATTAGTCATAAACAAATAAGAAAAACGTCTGTAAAACTTTAAACATTAATTATTAATTATCGAGGTAATGTGAGGTATTTTGAATATACATAAAAAAAATGCTTGATTTTTTTACTATTTTTTGGTATATAACATAAGATCATAGGATCAAAAACATAAAAGGTACATCTGGTTAAACAGTTTTTTTAATCTCCTGTAAAGTTAGTGAATTTCGCTTACGCCTTTGTTTCCCTGGGTGTGCGACATGAGTAAAGAAAAACGAAACAGAGGCAAAGTATAATACATTGACGCTGCAATAGGTACACTACTACAGGCATAAGGCAGGCACGTGTGTGCGAAAGCACTGGCAGCTTTGTCGGTGGTTGCGTATTAGGTACTTATTCTGTGGTTGCGTGCGTGTCGTACAACTATTATCATATCTTGGTTTGGTTTATTTTACCATATGAGTAATTACATAACTGTCTAATATTGTAAAAAAAAGTGTAAATATGGTTTACTGTCCTATATTTATGAACAATATTTAACGAACAAAAACATTGTACAAATATATCGTTATTTTCTAAATATCCAAAAGATTCTAATAGGTAGGTACTTAATAGGCAGGACTAAATTCTATTCTTGTTTATTTTTGCTTGCTCTGAGGCGTCCATTAGAGACTCACGCAAACGTCAATCAAAACCATCAATCATGAATTACGTTTGACTGATAGGTATACTGCCGACATTAGACGCTCATTTCACTGATTGTCAATCATGGTCAGTCACCAAAATTTTACAGGGAATACACGTGTTTGCGGAAACGAATTATTTAATAATATGGATATTCATTAAAAAAGCCTGTATTGGAATCTTGGTAGCCATTTTGAGTAAAAACATTTCCCTCCTTTTTGGCAGTTGGGTAAAAAACGTGTATGAGCAACTTTACGATATCTCTCTACTGATAGAAGTAGGTATTGAAGACTTGCCCCCTTATTACAAAATATGGACTGAGTATTAAACCAGGTTTAAATTGACATTCAGCCATTGTTTTAGTGTCAAAGTTGTTAATTTAAACCTAGTTTAATGCTTAGTCCGTATTTTGTACTGCTATTTCTGGAGCAATTATGGATACATGTTATAATTTTATAAATGACTAGAAGTCGGGTAAGGCTTCGCTTCCGTCGTTCTTTATTTGGCCACTGCTTAGCTCCTATTAGCCTTAGCGTGATGTTATATAGCCTATAACCTTCCTCCATAAATGGGCTATCCAATACTAAAAATAAATAAAAGAATTTTTCAAATCGGACCAGTAGTTCCTGAGATCCTAGCGTTCAAAGAAACAAACAAACAAACTCTTCATCTTTAAAATAATATAAAGGTATTATTATAACATTATAGCTTTTTATTATTATTTAATATAGAGCGTGTCTGTCTGACTCCAACGCTGTCCGCGCGCTGACTGACGCGTGATTGATGAAAATCGAGATTTTCGTCAATTACCATCAATGAACTGCCAATCACCGCATTACGCGATAGGTTATTCGTCAATCACGGCCGTTACTGTGGTTTTGATTGACGGTTGCATGAGCATCTAATGGACGCCTGAAACTTTTGTAAAACTGATAAAAAAGTTTAAAAATTAAAGTATGGTGTGCGCATGGAGGGTACAATCCGGCGCACAAACGTCTTGCTCTATATTTTTATTGTTTTACATTATTATTATAGTTTGGAGTTGGAGTGACGAGAGCATGACGTACGCGTACCTAACTCACAATACTCACATAGTCACTCTCACTAGTCACATCACTACAAAAATATAGAGATGTTATATTAGGGTCAATTTCGCATAATCCTAATATAGGATATATTAGTTTCGTCATATTCTAATACCATACCTATTACTCGATATTAGTCAGATAATAGGGTAAGGAGTGAACGTTTTAGTATTATGCTCTATATCTAGTATTCGTTCGCGTAGTCTCTGGCTAATACTTGACTAATATCGAGTAACCTAATAGATGACATTCCTATAACCTATTATGCAGTTACGATGATAATATAATATGTACCTGTTTCAATAATAGTAATATTGCCAATATTCGTAAATACAAATATGCTCGTTCTCCATTGCTCTTTTATTCAGTAATCATTTATGTAACTTTCATACAAAGCCCGCCACGTATATAAAATACATCCATCGTAAGAGTAAACGCACACATAAACAAATTGGATGGTACGTGGCGACAAGCAATGAATGTGTTTGAGAGCGCAAAGTGATCTCGCTCCCGCATATCGACGATTACAGAGAGTGAGCAAGACGATACGGCGACCGACGACGATTAACGAAACGACGCACGGCGCGCTTCGTATCGTAATGATAAGTACCTACCTAATACTATTGTATTCGCCTCGTCGCGTTGTCTCTGGCTAATACTTGACTAATATCGAGTAACCTAATATATGACATTCCTTTATCCTAATATGAATACGGTCGCTCGTATTATAATATGCATACCTAATATGAATATATTCGTTTCATCTCTACAAAAATATGATATGAACTGTCAAACAAGGAAATGTCAAAACCTGTACGAAAATTGACTTTGCAAAAGTAATAAAAGTATTCTAAAGAATTACGGTGTACAAGCATGGGAAACGCTGGCAGTAATCAGCCCCAAGAGCGGCACAGAGATGCTATTACCAAAGCACCTGATGCAGGACCATCATCGCCAGCTAAGGACGGAGAAGCGTTTACATTTGATAAAAAAATTGACGATGACCGTGGTATTCGGGATGAAGATAATAACATTGAAGACGGTGCTCCGTACTACACAAAAGCGGTGCCTGAAAGTGGTGTAGAGTATACAGAGACGCGCGAGAGATCGAACACTTTGACCGAAGGTAGTAACATTATAGATGATGTAAAAGTTTTACCCACTGTGTTCAAGTGGGAAGGAGGAGGAAAGCAAGTAAGATAAAATTCTATATGCTAATATTATATTGTTATTTAAGTGTTTTTCCACATAAATTTGTTTGGCAGGTGTGTATTAGTGGAACATTTACGGACTGGAAAACTATTCCGATGGTGAAATCTCATGGGGACTTTGTGACAATAATAGATTTACCAGAAGGTGAACATCAGTACAAATATTTTGTAGACGGTGAATGGAGAAACGATCCTTCTGTGGTATGTAATAAACCTGTTTTTAGTTAATGTAATTAAGACAAGAACAGATTTAAGAGTGTTCACTTAATTGCACATTGCCTCACCTAAGTAGGTATAAATGCTCTTAAATGTAAAAAAAAACTTGTTTAGCCTTCATATTCAACCATTGTGTTTTCAGAATATCTTGTTATTTCTATAGACCAAATATAGCCCAACCAACCCCTTTATTCTGCAAAATAATTCCATTATACTTTCACTCATGTTATTATCAGTAATAAAGAAAAAACTTGTTGTTTTTTTTTTTTATACTACGACGGTGGCAAACAGACGTACGGTCCGTCTGTTCCTAGGCTACAAATAGTTAGTTTTTGGACTTAATACCAGATAAATAAAATGGGCTATTAAGATCCTTTACTTAATATAGGAACATATTAGATTGACCATCTAATTAAAAAAAAAAAATTTTATTGCAGAAACTAGTTGATAACGGAATGGGTAGCAAAAATAATTTAGTGACAGTGAAAATGTCTGATTTTGAAGTATTTCAAGCGCTAGCCAAGGATAGTGAAGGTGTTCATAGTAGTGCACAAACGGAGTATTCTCAGGTAAAATATTTATTTTTATTTTGATGACTGAAGGAAGTCATGGAGGGGAGGTCTGCCTCGCAGTTGGCGTCATAGACCAACTGACATGTAGAGCCCATTCATAAAGCATGTCACAAGTCAAGTGTCAAGTAATCAGCACGAATCTGTGAACGAAAGCTGTGACAAGGTCAACAGAACATGAAATCAGTGTTAAATAACAGTTATCATTTGACAAAATAAGGTAACTTGACCTCAATCAGATATTTTATAAGGAAATTCTTATTAGAATATCCGTTTTTTTGTAAATAGGTTAGTTGAATATGTTATTGAGGTTGTGTTGTGAATATTTTATGAAATAAAAATGTATTTGGTAACAATAATGTTGTTTGTTTTTTTAGGAGATACCACAGTCAAAGCCCTGGGAGAAAGTGTCTGGTCCACCTATTCTACCACCACACCTGTTACAAGTTATATTGAATAAAGATACACCACTATCTGTAAGTATTTTAATTACACTAGTATATTTAATTATTTATTAAAATTGTACAGTAAAACATTTTCAGTGACAAATTAATTCATAGACCTTTATAAGACCTTCCTATCATAAACATTGTCAAAAGTAGCATGAGCATTGATTCCCAATTGTATGTGGAACATAACATAACTTCAAACCTTTATTAGCTGGAGAGGCAGGCAGAGATTGCATCACACCCACATGCTGTTTGGAATGTGAGAGATGAATACTGAGAATTTCAGGTTGTCTCCACCAATACCGGTATCAGATAGAATTAGCCATGGATTTGAAAACTATTAACATTTTGTATCCACGGATTTGAAAACGATTAGCGTTTTGTATCCATGGATTCCATAATTTTAAAATTTATACAACTTAAATAAAAAATGATAGTTGTCTAAATAAAGTAGTTATTTAATTTTTTATGTTGAGTTAATATGACTTTATGATATACATTCATATTTTTTTAAATTATAACTTTTCCTTTGGGAAATTAGATGAAAAGGAAATCAGTTCCGATAAATATAATATATTTTTTTATCTCTATACATTAAGATCAGTTTCGAAAAATAATAATGCTCTTTATTTCTTGTAGCTACAGAATACCGTGATCCACTGATCTATACGAATTAATGTTTTTACCAGTGTACATTCTTGTTTCTAAGTTTAAGGGATTGGATCACGGTATTAGATACAACTCGCCAAAATCAATCTCAAAATCAAAGTAAAGTCCCGTCGAAATCGATTCAATAATTTCGGAGTTTACATCAAACAAACAGACAGAGTATTTGTCAGATAACTATACCTACCTCCTTTAATATATATTTTTTATCTTTTCAGTGTGAACCAACATTGTTACCAGAACCAAATCATGTTATGTTGAATCATCTGTATGCTTTGTCCATAAGGGACGGTGTTATGGTATTATCAGCGACCCACAGATACAGAAAGAAGTACGTCACAACATTGCTTTACAAACCTATATAATTAACTCAGTGATCTGAATTAAATGAATATCCAAATACTTACCTACATACTGCATCCTTAATTCACGAACGGGCTTAATTATTTTTATTCAGTAGGTAGTTATTCAAACTAGTTCTACTCAAATATTTACATCATTCAAAGTTTAACATTGTTCTTATGAGCTAGTTTGCCTTGCTCATCATCATAAAACTCCCTTCACATTGTGTCTTGTAAGCTAGTTTGATGTAACATTCTCGTTTCTAAGTTCAAAAATGCTTGTGTGCAATCTTTCTAATCGCATCCATAATAAGGCCTTGGTCGCATAGACGCAACGATTTCCTACCGTGTTACAGTTAGCGATAATTTTTCGTGTTACTTACAAGGAAATGTCTTGTACTTGAGGCAAATTTTATTATTTTGTCATATGTAAATTATTTAAATAGAGCAGTTAATTAGATACAATAACGGATAAAGAAAGTGTATAAAATGCGGTGAAGTGACAGTTACTTAATTTGTTAAAAATTAAAATTACTTAGAGATGTTTGCTACGATAATGGTACCTTTAAATAAATAAAAGCTGGATATAGTATAGCTTTCAATATCATTAATTAATACCTATTTATTATAGCTTGGTAGTAACACGACAAATCGCTATAGAAATTTGAGCCCACTTCTCACCAAACATAGGAAATTATACACTTTGTAGGTATAGTTAAATATAGTACAAATCGAAATATTCTTTTTTTCGCAACGAGTCACTGCATTCTGCCACACTGTGACTGGTTTAGAGAAAAAAACCGCATCGAGTTAAACTTCACATAATAACGGTGAATAATGTTTCTTCAGTAGCAGTGTTAATTAGCTCCAAGAAAATTATGAAAATTTTAATCATGCACTAACAAAATATTCCGGTACTTGACAAGTAATAGGTACTAGGTACAGGAGAACAAAAATTCGCAATCGAGTCACTCTGTTACTCGATGAGATAGATTTGTTTTTCGGAATGAGTAACTATTCACGAGCTTGTGTTACTAGATGAGAATCAAATTGGCATTGAGTCACACTACTGATAAGTTATAACACGATGCGAATGTTTTTTCTCAACTAGTCACAGTGTGATTCGCTGCAAATAAAGGCAAATATTTAACTGCGGAACTTTCACTATGCGCTACGCTTCTTATCTATAATACAATTTCATATTTCCTCTCCTTGTCCCACATATTGTTTTCAGGTATCGTTGGTAAGGAAAGGCAAAGTAGATTTTATATCTTCAATCCTGCAAGGTTGAGAATTGCGTGTCTTTTTGAGGCTGTGAGATCCCACGTACTGACAGGTGTATTAAATTAAAGAAATATAAAGAGGGTGGACTGGACAAGATTTTCAGCTCTTTATTATTGGTAATATATCAATTTCAAATACTTACTTCTGGGTCTGATGAGCTCAACACAGACAATGCATACATTGTAAGCTAAGCCCCCGCACATTCTGGAATTGATAGTTATTAAAAATAAAACCTAGCTATTTCAATAATCGACTAACATAAAAAAAAAACATTTGTTCAAATATCACTAAAACATTTCAACGCTTCTAAACGACTTAATGTTTCGTGTATTTAGAAGATATTTGTGGTGTTAACATAATTTTATCATATATCAATATTTTTTCAAATAATTTTTAAGTATTTTAGTCATTTTATGTTTCTAGTTTGTTAAAATAATTAAGTATTTTGACATCATGACTGCATTAATTGAAATGAGCGAAAAGCGAAGAGACCTATAATATGGCAAAGAAGTTATCCTGTGGTGATAAAAGTGTATTACCAGAATAAAATATACAATTACACTTACTTCTAAGCGAGATCAAGTTATAGTTGATTCCTCTATGTAGTGCAATGATGATTTTGACAAATCGTAGTCTTAGCTGAAAAGTTATAACATTTAATGTAATAAACGTATCAATAATCGCATGGCAATGTTATTAAACCTTAACTATTTGAACGACAACGTCGGCTATAATGCTCGACAAGATTATGCGTGCCCTGCCCCCTGATTCTGAGCTGAAAATTTTCGACCGGAAATGTCAGTGTAATTAAAGTTAAAAACCATAATGTTAAAGAAATAAATGGTGGTAGGAAAAAATCTTAAATTAATTAGTTTTTAATTTTCTATACGGTACACTATTTTCTTACATTAACTAACTTAAGCCGTAAAAACACGTCGTACTAAGATTCGAAAAAGTTTACGATCCGTGAGCAATCCGACGAGTCAGAATCAGGGGGCTGTACGCCGTTAACGACTATAGTCGACAGACGGTCCATATAAATACTTATTACAGATATTAATTAAATCATTACTTTTATCTACTCTCATACTGAAATAGAAAAAATTAAAAACAAAACTTGAAATGACAGTCTTTACGCACAAGCAATCGACATAAATTTAAAAAATAAATTAATTAGCTCTTCTTTTTTTATTTTTTTATTTACCTTTTTCTCCATTACGATACAACTTCAGCTGACCAAGGAGGTTGCAATGCAGTTTTTCTACATAATCCGTCTCTCGCCTATGGCTCCTTTTTTTAAACTCACACTCCTATTTTAAGAACCCATAGTATGAAACAGTTTCTTATACCACTAAGTGTTTTAGTTTTATTGCTACCTACATCTTAAACACCAAATTTCCTGCCTTAACACAGTACAACACGTACAGGGCACGGAGTTTTCATTATAGAGTGGTGTCCAAAAGCTTAATTTGATGAGTTTAAGGCCTTGTTGTTTGTCACTCTATGGCCTTGTTTCCACGGATGGGTAGACAGAGTTGCATCAAACCTAGAATCAACCCCAGGACTTCAAGCAGTCAAATACACTCGCCTTACGACGCCTAGAGTTCTGAATCTGATGATAAAAGCTCTGTAGCTTTTAAATCTTACTCCTTTTCCTACTAAGATTGCGAAATGTTCGCGCAGATGTGATAAAATAATGTACTATACCTGTTTGTTTTAAATTATTGACTTGTTGTGATTGTAACTATTAGTTAGATATGAAATTAATGTGCTTTGTTAAAATATATCAACATTAGTGTGTAAATAAAAGTCTATTTAGATTTCTTGTTTTATTTTTAGATTCTTAGTTCTCTTCTCAGACATCAACCTTAATAGTCATTATCTTTATTTCATATAGATCAAATACATGATGCTTATATAAATTATACGTTTGTCAATTGAAACTTTTTTTAAAATATGTTGTAAAGAATATTTGATAAACGTTTAAATAATGTAGAGGTGTATGATGTAGCCTTATCTGAATAAGCTACGCGTAATTTATATAAAAACTAGGGAAGTCACACCACCCAAGTGTTTCACGAGAAAAAAAATATCTATCCAGGTCTACTACGTGGGTGAACCACGGCCATTAAATTCTTGTATGCCCCTTTTTACACTTAGTAAAAGATACATGGCTAAGTCCAGCAGTGGACTTCAATAGGCTGAGATGATGATGATGATGAAAAAGAAACACTTCTATTATAATAATGTCACAGAGACAAATGGAATATTTATTGGTTTTAAAAACATAATTGACAATAAATACACTTATAAAATGCTGATGCATATTATCACACTCTTATAGTGGGCATACACGTAAGGATCAGCATGAAGGTTTTGACCTAACATGCACAACCGTCATGCAACCATAATGGCCCGCACACACGTTAGGTTATGCATGACGGTTTTAACCTAACAGGCACAATCGTCATGCAAGCCCTGGCGTGTGCCGTAAAACTGTCCAGTTATATGAACAATGGAACTTGGTTATGCATGACGGTTATGCCTGTTAGGTCAAACCGTCATGCATAACCCAACGTGTGTGCGGACCATAACTTATCAGTTTTACGCCATACACGCTAGGGTATACGTGTATGCTCACCATTACTTAGATAGAATATAAAATACATTTAACTATTAAAAAATAACAAACATTTTGTACTAAAAAATCTTTGTGATGAAAACATAAGAAGGCACGAACCGATAGCTTAACAAAATTAATTTGAAATTGTCACAAAGAATGTAAATTTTCGTCAAATATATTCTTAATGTTTTTCCCGCCACACATCTTCAAGAAAAGGTACTTGTACAAACTAAGACTTGTGCAAGTCTACAACAAAACAAAACTGCGCACACTCCCACGTTACTGTAGACTTGAACAAGTCCGACTTTGCGCAAGTACATATACAAGTACATGTACATATGTGGTTTAATTGTTTAAATAATAAGCTTTCGTGTCAGCGAGTGTCTTCTATTATAATAAATTATTATTTTTTTTTATTCTTGCACTAGGTATTCTTTTCAGATCCATTCGTAAGTAACGTTTTTATTGATTTTTAATGGCAGTCAGCGATTGTTGAAACATATGACTGGGTAAATATATGGGTTATTCCTCTTGTCCTCTTCGGTCCCACAGGGGGTAAACAGGAATTTTTGAACTGAGGTCCGCTACTACAATTAAGCGGGACCAAAACTAATCTTGTCTAATTTATAAATCAATCAAAGTAAAATCGGATAATAGTGATGATTTGAAACTATTCAAATTTTGTGAAACACTTTCAGTGCAACATAAAGTTATTGATAAAAGAACAATTCTATAACGAAAATGTACAACAGAAAATAGAACACCTGTATATACGCGTAGTATTGCGCGCAACAAACTGGTTTCTAGTTGTGCAAATAACTACTATGGCGAGCGAACGAGTGCCTACCTTATTCCACGACTAATAAATATGTTCCCTGATTCTGTTCGTTGTACAATTACCTAATGATAACAATCGTAAAGATAAATTTAAACAACACTTTCTTTCACAGTTGTAACAATGAAATACTAGTGTTTTTAAATGCAAATACATATAGTATATGTAATTGCTTTTATTTTAGTTGCACCTACCGTTGAAAATGTGGATAGATGTAGTTATACTTAATTATTATTATTGTTAAGTAAGGAAGAGGGCGAAACATTGTGTCACACACAAATCATATAACATTATATATATATTTAAGTGGCATTTTTTGTTTAAATATATTGTAAATTCTTTTTATTTTGGTAATAAAAAAAAAAATATTTTAAATATCGTTTTGGTCATTTTTGATGTTGTCAGTGGTGCTAAAGTTCTGGGGGACAAGGAGGAAGACAAGCAGGAGGAAAAATGAAACCCCATTAGCCTCTAATGAAACCGAAGTTGAGGGGGAAAGGTATAACCCGAAAACGATGCATTCTGGTAAACATCTAATGATTTTTTTATAAAATCTTAAAAGGAATATCTGGTGATATTGTACATAATATTGGTAACGTGTCAACAAATCTACATAATTAATAAACCAAATAAATCACACCTTCATGAGATTCAGAAGAAAATATATTATTAAATTAGCTCTCGAATTAGTTGATTTTCTTCAGATATCGCAAAGCTAACATGAACAAAAAGTCTTTATTTTAATTCGTCTGAGTAATTTATCAACAGTTAAAAGTAATTTGGTAGACTGATTCGAAATACATAAAATAGTAGGTAAGCAGTTTTCCATGGCAACAACATGTAGTGCTGGGCCCTGATTCTGGACTGTCGTAGTTTCCGTCCCGAAAAGTCAATTCATTTAAATAAATTCGTGGCTGTTGGTTGCAAGCGGTACAAAATCGTTCGCTGCGGTGCAAATTAGATGAGGCCTATGTCCAGCAGTGGACGTGATTGGGCATAACTTAAGCCGTAAATACACCTCGTTCCAGTATTAGAAAAAGTTTATGATGCGGCTGCTTTTCCACGGTTCAGAATCAGGGCGCTGGCGATACTGTTATATAATACTTATTAGTATCACAAGCCAACACTGCTCATAGTTATTGATGGCTCTTCTCTTTCAGTTCTTGCATCCAACGTAATGGTTATAATGTATATAGATACTTACATTACCTATTCCTTGAGTTAAACCTTACTATCTAACATAGTTGAATGACTTTATGATTATTTAAAGTTTGCTATTTGAGTTTTATCAGATTATATCGTTCCATTGCCGGTACACCTGGTACGCTGACGTTTTTTGCACACATTAGATATTATATCAAATACTCATGAATAAAGGTTCGCACTGCGATAGCGATAGACACGCCTACTTGCCACGTTGTAATATACAATTAATAGGTACTTCATATTTTCATATCCAGTAATATTCAGGATTGTTTCTGTGGGTAGGGCACATAATATTACGTAGAATTGATGGCTCAAAAGCTCTCGAGTGGAGACCACGTAGCGGCAAGAGCAGCTTATGACGTCCACCCACAGGTGAACAGATGATTTTATTCGAACCGCAGGATCACGCTGGATTTCTGAGCTCTTATGGAGCCACATACAACTGATCCTATTTAAAATCTCTTGAAGAGACATAGGCCATGTGCAGCAGTGGACGTCCTACAGCTGATATGATGATTATTATCGAATATGGAATTATAAAGTTCGTTGATTGAATATTTGCAAATAAATAAATGTATCTACATCATAATCAGCGTAACAGGAACACCGGCATTATCTACTAAACATGGTAGAGATTATTTAATACTTTTCAATTGTTTATGTCACGAGGTAGTGATCACTACATAAACTACAATAAAGACAATACAGAAAAATGTCTTATTCCGTGCATTCAGTGAACAGTGACACAACTCCAAAACAATATTTGAAATATTAGTGCATTTTGAGAGTCGTGTCATTTTTCATTAAAAACACATAAAAGGTATTTTGACATACCTAATCGTGATCTGATTTACATACATACATTATTGCAAAAGAAATACGAGGAATATTTTTTTTAATATTCAATAAAAATATTACAATTTTATCAACAGCTTCCGATTTTGTGCATACCTTGAGATTGCTTCTTCTATATATTATTATTCTTCTCTTATTTATCTACTCAGTGGCGTAACTATACCAGCCATCTGAGATCTGCGGCAAATTCATGGAATGGGGCCCTTGTATCTAGTTCCATTTTAAAGGATCTCTTGCTAACATTAACTTTTTACTTCTTCTTCTTATTATTTATTTACTTTATTTACAGTTTTTTGTAACAAACTGTAGGTTACTCTGGTGCAACTTCACGATCCGGGCCATCTCGGGCCGTGGGGCCGTGGCATTTTATGCCCTCTCTGCCATTCTATAGTTACGCTGTTACGCTACTCTACCTATCTCTTTTCCTTCCTAAGCGTTATTCTTAAGTATTTTAATTCTAAAATCAAGATTCTGATTAGGTATGCCCTCAATATAAGTTCGACTCACACAAAATATCTGTTCCTAACTTATAACTACTATCTAAGTTATATATATATATATTCGAATTCGTTATTCGAAATTTGTGACTTATAACTTTATAAAGTTATGAACAACATAATGTTGTAACTATTGTTACTGTAGAACGACGCAACTGTTTACGACGAGAAAATCGCATTAAGATTTATTTAATTTTGCCTGAAAATATCGATGTGCAGTTGTGTCGTTCTTCATTAACGTAATATTGAAAGGAACTATACAAATGTAATAGTTACTTAAAAAAATTACGCGCTAGAAATGAGTGGAACCCTATCTTTATCTTCTGTTGTTGTATTCATACTAACATTAATAACGGGGTATTTAAAATACATTGCAACAGCAATACTGACTAGGCATATTGATAACACTGTGAATCCTGTTATCAAAATGTTAAATAGAAGATAACACACAACTGCAGTTACAACTAACTCTAACGCACTGGCATATGTTTTCAAAATTGAATTTAAATTCTTCAAAAAGAAGCTGGTGACGATACCGACCACGGCACTATTTATAATAATGAGTATCACGAAAGTATCAGCTAAAGAACTGAAGTCATCGAATATAGTTTCTAGTTCACCCTTAAACATTAAAATGAAGAAATTACATACTACAGAATCTAAGTACATAAAAACGTTTTGCAAGAATATGTCGACATTTGAACCTTGATTTTTTAATAAATATTCGTTATATGTTCCAGCTAGACACGAGCAGAAGTTTTGGAAGTTGATTGATAAAAAATAGATGTTAAATAACTGGGACCATAAATCTGTGTCACCTTTCGATTGTACGGAGGCTGCGTCAAAGTTTTTGATCATACATCCAGACGTTAGAATCCCTAGGGATATCCATTGCATAAATGCCAGTTTCTTCTTAAATAAAAACTGAAAGGAAAATTAAAATATGTGTTAAGTAGGTACAGTTTTATTTGTAACAAATCATTCATTCAAAACTCAAATGAGTTAAATGAACAAACATTGGTTAATTAAGATTGAAATTTTTTAATTTACTTAATTGAAATATTGTTCTGGGGTAACTCAACTGATTGGCTTTGTGTGAACGATATTTAACCTTACCCAAAGACAGTCATGTAAACCATATTTCATCGAATACAAATTATTATCATTACCCTGTATCTACTTTTACGAATCAGCTATATTTATAAAACCAAACTTTAACTTATATAATAAGCGTGAAAGGTCACGACTCTCACGACATTCCAATAAATTATGTATTGTTTCTAGTAAAACCACTTTAATGCACAAAAGCATCTTCTGTAGGGCTCCTCTATATTCTCCTCTCTCCTATCCTCTATATTATATACAATAATTTACCAGAATGTATCAGAAACCAACATAATATTAAATTTTTAAAAGAGATCTACATAAGTTCCTCACACAAAAATGCTATTATTCATTAAAGAATTCTTGGCGGATGTTTGACTTTGCTGTTCCTAGTTTATACATACATAGCCAGTTATAAAATATAATTACATTGTATTTTTTGTTATTTTAGTTTAGATTGATCTCAGATAAAAATAGTAAAATGTTAGTAAATATTAAAAAAAAAAAAAAATAATTACTATCTAGTTTTAAGTTAGCATTATATTAAGTAGGTAATAAATTTGCACACCTTTTAGGTAAGATAAGGTTTAAAGCTACTAAGTTTATTGCAGGTACTCTTATTAGGTACCTACCATCTACATTTTTGTTAATATCTATGCAGAATAAATATATTTGTATTTGTAAAAAAAAATACATAGAGAGTAAACATACCTGGAAAAGTAGCGCCGTTAAAACCACTCTGAATTGAAGAAGGATATAGTAGGATGTCGGATCATAATGCGACAAATTAACAAACGCCAAATTGTTGTAGAAGCAGTACAATAATGACGGGATGAAATACAACAGCAATAGCTTGTGATTTAACAATAACGCCTTAAATAAATGAGGTTTATTCCTGAAATAAAACAAATACATTTGTTAATATAATATATTGTATAGCTTTTGCCCGCGACTTCGTCCGCGTAGATTTCGATATTCCATAGGTCTTTGTTTTAAGTGCAATTCATTAATTACACAACACCCCACTACAGGAGCTGAATTTCATTTTGCGTCATTAAAGATAACATTTATATAATCAGCGTCCCTGAAAACCTCGAAAATGACATCCATATCAATTTCTAAAACTTTTCACAACTATTACATCCCCTATTTCATGGGACCAAACATAGCTGGCAAAATGTGCGAAACACCTCTGCAAATGGGTAGCCTTCGGGAAAAAGGCGTGATACTATGTGCTATGCTATGTATATGTGTATGTATTTCATTCCTTAGGGTAAGTTTTTATTATTATATTTCACCCCCTGAACCCATTCCTATCAAAAATATTAAAAACAACATTTTAAGTTCCTATCCCAATACGAATTTGCAAAACGTTAACTTCAAAACAAAGATCTTTTCATACAACGTTTCATCTCCAATTTCACCCTTCCAAAGCCACCCCTGTCAAAAATATTGATGTGGGTATTTTTTATTTTGATAATAGTACCCAAAAAAAAAACCAAAGAAGTTTCATACAATCATTTTTATCCCTTTTCACCCCTTAGGGGTTGAATTTTTAAAAACCCTTTCTTTGTACACCTCTAGACATTAGGACAAACACACCCTCCAAATTTCAAGTCGCTACGACCAGCGGTTTAGGCTGTGCGTTGTCAGTCAGTCAGTCAGTCAGTCATATCAGTCATATCAGTCATATCAGTCATATCAGTCATATCAGTCGTATCAGTCATATCAGTCATATCAGTCGTATCAGTCATATCAGTCGTATCAGTCATAACAGTCATATCAGTCATATCATACATATGTCAGTATGGGGTTCTTCAAAAAAGGAGTGGATATATTTGTTAGGAGTCAGCAACTCGCTCGTAAAGCCAGTGGTGTTTCAGGCGCCTATAGACTAGGTACGGTAATCGCTTACCATGAGGCGGGCCATACCCACATCTGTTTGCAACCGTCGTGGCAAATGGGTAAAGAAACGTCCAGAGACCAAGCTTCTAAAGAGCGCAAAATAAATCTACATATTTTGGTAGGGTTGGCATGGCACAGGAGCTTATAACTAAACAAACAAAATTTTAGCATGATTTTATTAGGTTAGAAAGTAGGTATAATATTATTCTTTAACAAATTACTAACCTTGGTAACCTACTTATAATACGATAATAATATGTTTTTTTCGTTCTAATTATTGTGCATAGGTACATAAGTTTTTTTACAATGATAAACTCATAAATACTCATATCATAAAATAAACCAAATCGAGAAATGATGAAAACTGTACGACATGTACAACGTGTATACACAAAGCCCTGAGCACGTCCACTGGACGAGCCGGTATAAACCGGTCACTCCCTGTACGCGAGCAGGCCGCCAGTGTTTTCGCACATACGCGCACAAGTTTGTAGTAGTGTCTAGCGCAGTGCCAGTGTATTAAACTTTGCTTCTGTACGTTAGTTTACTCAAGTCTTCATAGTTTACCGTACCGGGAACCCTAGGGAACGTAATAATAATAATTATATACTTACTCTCTTTTCCACGTGTAAAGGATTGCAGATGCGAAAAGTTTAAGTAATTCTGATAGAAATACCACGAGTGTGGTGTTGTAGTCATAGCCACCATTTTCTGTCTTCGATGCTGTTACAAACACGCCTGAAATTTAATTAGCAATTATGTAAAGTAGGTAGGTACACATTTCAAATTAATTAAAACGATACATTTCGCGGCGGATATTATTTTGTTTGCTATGTTTCCATGGCGAGTTTTACGAAAGTAATTGTGGTAACTCCAATGCAATTTCAATTCTTCAAATCTTTCAATTCTTTGCGGTTTTTTATGTCTACGTACGAATACACCTGCTTGATGAGTGGAATTCGGTAATCATCTGATCTGCTCAATTTGAGCGAAAAATTTCTGTAACCTCTACATATTAAATGCTATTTAACATGTAAATTATTTTTATAAATAAGTAAATACAGGACATACAGGTAGATATCATAATGTATCTCAGAAACTGTTCACAGCTGCGTTGGAAGATGTCTTTAAGCTTCTGGGCTGGGACGGATGCGGCAGCAACATAATTGGCGAATACATCACCCACCTTCGATTGGCCGACGATATCGTGGTCATGGCAGAGTCACTGTACGACTTTAGCACAATGCTCGGTAGCCTCAATAGAGCTTCTCAACGGGTGGGGCTTAAAATGAACACGGACAAGACAATTTATGTCTAATCGCCATGTAGCCCCCGCCCCTATCAGTGCGGGGAACTCTAATCTCGAAGTTGTTGACGAATACATAATAACTAGGGCAAACGATCCGGTTAGGTAGGTCCAATTACGAGAAAGAGGTTAATCGCCGAATCCAACTCGGTTGTGCAGCGTTAGGAAAGTTACGCACTGTGTTCTCGTCCACAATACCCCAATCTTTGAAGCCTAAAGTCTTCAACTAGTGTGTGTTGCGAGTGCGATGACTTACGGTACTGAGACGTGACCGCTAACTATGGGCCATATAGTGGCAGTGGGCAGGGCACATAGCTCTTAGAACTGATGGTCGATGGGGGAAAAAGATTCTCGAGTGGCGGTCATGTATTGGAAGGTGCAGCGAAGGACGCCTAAGATTGTCCGACGACCTGGTCAAGGTTGCGGGCGGCCGTTGGTTGCAGGCGGCACAGGATCGCTCTCGGTGGCGTAAATTAGGTGAAGTCTATGTCTAGCAGGGGACTTGAGCTGATATGATGAATTAAAGTTCAGACCAAGACCAGGTCTACTTAGATTTTTTTTTCTTGAATTCGTAGTTACTCATTCATCAGAATCATAATGAAATAATGATATTCAATAAAAATAACACGACATATAATTAAACTATTGTTAGTGTTATGATTTTTTAAATTTGCCAAGTAGACTAAAAAAGCTGGTATTCTGGGCAATGGGCATCCACCCTAAATCATTTTATTTATCTTTTTCTTGTTTAGAAATTAGTGGCAAAATACGTAAATATTTAACATTATCTACTAAAAATATAAAAGTAGGTATTATTGCTTTTGTCAAAACAATGTTGTTTTCCATTCGATTAAATTTTAAGTAGGTATTCTCTATTAATAGATATCGAAACTAAGATATGCTCAGTGGCGCATTTGCCCCAAGGGCGGCCAGATATTAGGGGCGGCCAAGACTACAAATCCGCCACTGGATATGCTAATACATTGCATACATGCTACATTACTAAAGTTGTGCTACAAGGAACAAGAATGCAAAATAAATGTATTTAAATTCTTAGAATCTAGATTTAAAAAAAAAACATGATTCAAATTAATTACCTACCTGACGTAACCTTTTTTGTGGAACCAGTATTTCTAGATTATTATATTAGGTAATATTGTCGAAAAGTTACTTTAATTTCCTTATTTATAAGTTCAGGGTCACTGGAGAATAGAATCTTAAAACTCAGTAATAAGTGCAGACAAAATGTTTGTAGACAAATCTAACAATGCCAAGTTAACGGCTTTGTTTATAAAAGTATGTTTACGAGCGTATTCACACTTTTGTGTGAAATAAGCAAAAATATGCAGTTCTTAAGTGATATATTTCAGCTATCAACTGTTGTAGGTAGCATTTTACATAACTAAATAATAGATGTTTTTGAAAAAGATTTTCATGATTGAATAATGGAGTTGCTTTTCTTTCAAACTATTTTCCAATATGCGATTTGGTAATAAGTTTTTATTGCGGTTCAGTATAGTGGCTCTTCTTGCCCTGATAGAATACCACTATACATATTTACATCAGCAACCCATTAAGTCCCACTGCTGGGCTCGGGTCTTCTCTCCTCTAACTAGAGAGCTGAGAGGGTTTAGGCCATAATCCACTCACACGGGCTTAGTGCGGGTTGGTGGTTTAGGCATACTCATAGAACTTCTTCTAGGGTATGTGGGTTTCCTGATAGCAGATGGTAAGTCACATCAAAACTAAGAACAAAAATCTCTTGATAACTTAAAATACTCAATAACATAGTATTAATAATTATTGCCCCCTTTAGAATCAGAATATTATGTAGATAAGCAATAAATAACTTGCAATATTCTCATATTCAATCTGTGATAACGGAATGCATGATTCAGTGAGTCATGTTGGCAATGAGAGTAATAGTAATTTTTATCTAATTCTATTTCGGAGCAGGATATGTAATAGCAATACTGTTTCAGAGTAACAAATGTACTTAATACAATTTTTTACCTATTAATCATTTAATTTTTAACTATGCTATAAGTATTATATTATAAAATGATAATTAATTAAAGGTATTTTATTACGACCCCAAGTAACATCACAACACGGGATGAGGACTGTAGGAAGAAGTAATTATTTTTTATATGTGAATTTACATGTAGTAAACAATTTTTTATGTATTTACACAAATTTTATCCTTAATGGAAAATTTTATACTTAATAACTACTGCCTTTTTTTTAATCTCGATGCAAGAATGATTGGGTGTTATAAGTTTCACGTGTCTGTGTGTCTGTCTGTGGCAATGTAGCTTCCAAATAGATGAACCGATAATGATTGTGTTTTTTTTTACTTATTGTACCTAGTTATTGTTATGGCATTGCTGTTCATAGAATATAAAAATGTATGTATGTATTGAAAAAGCTAATATTTACTAATTTATTCCAAACTCACGTACCTTGAAATACAAAGAGTATTATATACAGAGCGAAAATAATAAAAGCCTCTTTATTAGGAAACAAATTATGGCATTGTTTCATTTTCTATTCTTCTTAAATGCAGTGGAGAATAATAGCGAATTATTTATACTTCCATTTGCAACTTTAGTGAGTAAGTGATTAACAGCGTAAAATGTTCTTAATATCCTCTTTCACATAAATCCGTCTATTTGAAATGCACAAACACTCACTATCACTGTTCAGTACATTTATGTATGTTTATATAGTTGACAATGACATTTTTGACATATATGTCATTTTATTGGTCATTGTTTGCTCAAAATGACCCTACAACACCTCTTAGATTTTTTTCTATAAAGTAACTACACACATTGGGCGAAATCATTTTTGTATAGGGAATGCACTGACGATGATGCAACAGCATCCCCCATACAAACTTATAGAATTTGTTTATTTCACAGACATACAAACAGAATTAAACCACACCAAGTCAGTATAATAAAAATAATAGGTAATATGCATACAAATATGATTACGCCCAACGTATCTTCCGTTAGGCGTAAAAGGAGTCTTTAAGTACTTTTAGAGTAAAATTGGTCTACACACGTTTTATTTTTTATCGAAATCGTAATTTCTAGCTGCTACACATCTAGCGGACCATTTTAGGGGAAAAGTTATGCAATATCGATATGTTATAGGCTGCTTACATACATGGCGTAATCAGTACCTAATCACTTTTGTACTGGAAATGGCTGTCATTTTTGACATTTCCCATAAAAAAAGTGATTACGGCCGTGGCGGGCCCGAGTCCTGCGACGGATATTCCGCTGGGTGTGTAAGCAGCCTTATACGTGAGTATACCATAGAGGTATAGATTACTCATAATTAAAAACTAAAATTGTCAATTTGTCATCGACTTGACTTGATCGACAGCGACACCGAGTAGTGAATAACTAAACTTGACTGTGCTTGAGATAAACATTGAACATAAAATTGTTATATATCATTTTAAAATAATTTGTTTGATGTCATTTATAGTGCAGACGCGATAAAAATAAAAAGATTAGTGCCGAGTGTTATGATCCAAGGAATAAAATAATATTGGAAAACTTGAGATTACTACTAGAGTTGATAAGAACTAAGAAATTTCAGTTTTCACGAATACTTAAAATTTCAAGAGATGGCTGGTGACGAGGATGATAGTACATGGTGAGTGCATATTCATTATAATCGGATAGTTAGATACTTTTTCATCAACTAGCTACCTAGTAGATTGATAAAATAGCTGTATTGTTCAGTACATATTATTATCATAACAAAGGTTGGAAGCATTACTTTCCATTTGCAAAAGTATGTTTACAAAAGTTATCGTAAAATTGGTTATGAACATTTTAATAATTGCTTTGCTCAATATCACATTAGATACCAACAAAACATCTATATAGTTTCTGAATATCAATAGCTAAATCATGGTAATTGGAAATCTGTTATATCTATTTTGATTTCAGGTTAATTGAATTGGAATCTGCTCTTTTGGATGGCTGTTCTGCTCAAGAAATTAATGTGCTCACAAAAGGCAAAAAGATACCAGAAAGTTTACGACCAGATGTATGGCTTCTTTGCCTTAATTGTCAAGAGGCAGGCAATCAGCTCCTATCATTTGATGAAATATTTGATCTAACTAATCAAAATGAGCTTCGAGATGATGTTAAGAAGTTTGTAAAACGTCTTGGGAATGAAGATGATGACAAGCTATCAGTAATATCTGATATTGAGTCTATTATGACTTTCTACTGTAAGTCTAAGTCTATTAACTATAGTGCTAATAATGGTTGGATTGAAATATTGTTACCATTGTTAAGTTTGAAATTGCCGAGGTCTGATACATACAATTTATTTGAGAAAATCTTAAAACTATACATTCCAAGGGGCTGTGTTAAAAATGGAGTGCCATTTCATATATTACGGTTAATTCTTCAATATCATGATCCTGAGCTTTGCTCATTTTTGGATACTAAACGGGTCACACCTGAACAGTACTGTATGGGATGGTTAAGGTCTCTGTTTGCCGGTACGTGTAGTTTGGAGGTTGTGCTTTTTATGTGGGATTTATATTTCCAAAGGTCTGATCCCTTTTTTATATTTTTCCTTTGCTTGATAATGATTATAAATGCTAGAGAGCAACTGCTACAAATGAAAAGTGAAGACAAAGAATCTATAATTCAAACTCTTATTGACATGCCAGGGGATTTGGAAGCCAATGATGTTTCTGACTTTTGTTCTCTTGCTCACTATTATTCTCTAAAAACTCCACAATCATTCCGTGAAGATGTTTTAGAAGTTCTATTTTCTGATACTCTTCTAGAAATTAATTCTAAACTTTATTCACAAGCTTTGTGCCTCCCTGTAGCTGTCCATGAATTGATTGAAAGTGCTACATTAGATTCTTCAAATGGTGACAGTGTTAAATTCTTCTTGGTTGACTGTAGACCGGCAGAACAATATAACGCTGGTCATTTATCTACAGCATTTCACCTTGACTGTAACTTGATGCTGCAGGAACCCTCTGCATTTAACACAGCAGTTCAAGGGTTACTCAATGCTCAGAGGCAAGCATTAGCTGCAGGTTCTCTTGCAGCTGGGGAACATCTGTGTTTTGTTGGTTCTGGGAGAACTGAGGAAGACAGCTATGCACACATGGTTGTTGCATCATTCCTGAAAAGAAATACTAAACATGTTTCAATGTTAGAAGGAGGTTTTGTAGCAATCCATGATTATTTTGGCCCTCATATGACTGACTGCTTGGAGGAGCACAATCCATCAACTTGTTTAGTTTGTGCACCTAATAATAATAATGATGGTATAGAAACACATTCAACTAAAATCATGGATAACATTCCTGCAAAACAGCTATTTAGCAAGCTGTCTTCAGCTATGAAAGCTAAGAGTCAGGAAGTGAAAGGTAAATTAATAGAATATATTGTAAATCCCAATTCGACATACAATAATGGAGAATGGCATGTATCAGCTGGGGATAGGAAAGAACAAAGGTACAGGAATGTGCCTCCAGTGTTCAGTATTAACGATGAAGATGATGATTCAAGGTCAGATAGTTTAAGACGAGATTTTACTGATTCCGATTCATTGGAAGAAATTGTAGAACTTCAATCTTTCCTGAAAGATCAAAATGTTGTTGATAACTTTCCATGTCAAGAAGTATTACTGAATGGTTACATGCATGATTCGTATCTAGTTGTAACTGAGACACATCTGATAGTATTACGCGACATTCAGAATAAAAGAGGTGCTGCAAAAGTTATGTCCAGAAGACCTTTGTCTACAATAGTTAAAATTACGGCCAAAAAGAGACATCCAGAATTGATCACATTTAAGTATGGCATACCTGATGGTGATATGCTTTTGATTAAAGATATGGATCGGTTTCTTATACCTAACGCCTCAATTGCTACGAAAGTGGTTTCAAATCAGATAGTTCAACAGCTTGACAACAAAGTTCAATAATGCAATAAAAACAGACCCTCATGAGATTGCTTAATGTATTTAACTGCCGCACTCAGAGACGCCAATTAGCAGTAATCTGTTATTAACACAATTTTTTTATTGAATATTCGTCTTTAGGCGTATCGACTTAAGTACGTTTTTACGTATTTAAGTAAATCAACTTTAAAGTTAAGTAACGTCTCTGAGTACGGCAGTAATTGAGTTAATCTTATAACGCCGAATAATGTAATTCTATTTATTTTATTAATATTGTTTCTACCATGTTAGGATCGTATTATTATTTTTTCTGTATGTATGTATGGCCAAAACAGTCTAAATATTCTAATTACTATATTCAGAGAGGCTTATCAAGGCTTGCAAGAGCTAAACGAGAGCTGTCAACACAATGTAGGTTTCTTCTATCTAATAATATATGATCTCTATTGATTTATTTCTTTCTTTCGAATAGAACGATAAAATGACATTTACCTTACTACCTACGCCTTCAGACCAACTAAAAAAGTCTCGAGTCTGAGCCTACACCAGATTTTAGTGCAGACTATTCACTAAATAGATAAATATTCTACCACATTCACACAGCGCCATCTAGTCCCAAATTAAGCAATTATATTTGCTTGTGTTATGGGTACTAACTAACTTTTTTTTTGTAAATACATAGATATTATAAATAAATAACACCCAGACACAGAACAAACCTTCATGCTCATCACACAAAGATTTGTCCTGGGTGGGGATCGAACCCACGACCTCCGGCTTAGCAGTCAGGGTTGCTAACCACTAGACCAACAGGCCAGTGAACTCCTGAAATTTATCCCGAGTTAAGTATTCGATAAAGTTTTAGTTTTATCCTCTAGTTAGAATGTAGAGGATACAATCTGATATATTTTAATTGCATTTTAAAATATTTCGTGAAATTCCTAGGTATTTGATTTTTGTTCGGAATATTTCCTGCATTTTTTCTACATATTACTTTGCCATAATTACTATGTTAGGTACATTAGGTACAATATTTTTTAAAATTCACAAACTCACACTTACTGCTTACAAAATATCACATTGACCGTTCTTCACTGCGGCGCATTCGTGACTGGCTGCATCGTTAGGTGTGTAGAGTTTTATCTGAAAGTGTATAGGCTGTAGGGACCTACGATGTATCTGTTCAGTCCGACTGTACAGTTAAATCGCACAGTTAAAACTGAAGGTGTGTAGCACGCATAGGTAAGTGGATACTAAAGTAGAGGCGCGTAGGTATGACTCGCGTTCCGACCTTTTGTCTGAAGTTACATTATTGTATGTAATTATATTTATACTGTGGTTATGATTTGTAATTCGTCCATAAAAGAGTTAAACAACATAAAACAACATTTAATTTTTCAATTTAAGTACAAATGGTTAATAGGTATTATCTATTTAGGCAAAGTTATGTACCTATAGGTAATTGAAACTTATTTTTATGTGTATCTATTATGTATTTACCTACATATTATACTTCTTAATTAGCTACTACCTAATTCATTAAAATATGAAAATACTTACTTCTACTATATATATAAATACTTCTACTTCTATTTAAAAATGAAATGTCTTGCATTCTAGGGTATTTTATGTGTTAGAAATAATAATATTTCATTGAGGGCTATATGATTAAAATTTGTCTGTCTGTTTCTGCGAAAATGAGAATTTGTCGTCCTCTCGATTAAAATAAATTAAAAATATACTATTATAATTTGTTGTAAATTACATGGCTTACGTCTGAGGTTGCCAGGCGCTCGAATTTAGCCTGTGATTGACATAGAAAAAAAAATTAAAAAATTCAGTCTGAATGAGGGGACCTCAATTTTTGGATGTAGAAATAAATCGCTGATCGCAGTCTCTCGTTTGCTTTCTGTGGAATAAAGTATCCGTTTTGTCATATTTTATTTTTGTGTCTGGTAACCCTATTAGGTACAGTCATCTTCACAAGTTAAAAGTTATGGTTTTGAAATATGTCTAATGCCTCCTTATCATTGAACATATGTGTTATAGGCTAGTATTATTAGATAATGGTGTAAAATTATTATCTCTTAACTATTGTAAAGTCTTGATTACACATGACCTAAATACGACACATACTAGTAGTTCCTTCGTCCATAAATATTAGGTAGATACAATAAGAATCAGACTATCGTAACATGGCATGGGACTCCGAACTTTGTCATTACCGGAATACCTTTGTTATGTCATAAATCAGCACAATGTAATCGCCCACACTTTATCTTTAAAAATAAAATTGAAACGCATGAGTGAAACTTTACTGTTGATCAGAGTTCAGTGGCGTAGCTACCGGAGGGCTAGGGCTAGACGGGGCAGTGCCCCAGGCCCCCAAGCTTAGGGGGCCCCTTGTACTCTGACTTAAAACCACACTCGGAATATAAATAAACCAGATTCCAGGCGACATATCTGGAGTTAAAATAGTTTAGTTGGGGCCCTAGTTTATTTTTTGCCCCAGGGTCTTTGGTTACAGCTACACCACTGTCAGAGTTTATCTTTAGCTTTTGCATCAATTGAGATTCATGCATAGTTTGAGACCGACTGTTATTTTGTTATATCAAAATACTTGATCTTTGGGTAAGGTATCTAATAGTTTACAATAATAATTATTGTACCTATCTATTTATTGCACGAAATATAATTTTGATTAATATTATTGATAGGTACCTACATAAATATTTGTTTTTCTAACATCCAATAGTCCTAAGTTGTATCATTGATGTGATAAAAAGCTTTAGAAAATACAAAAAAAATATATGCTATTTTTGTTTTTATATAAGGGTCTTTCCCCTTTGGGACCAAACGGACCACGGTTTGGTCTTGGGGTGAAACAGCCAATTCAAAAAAGGCCGTTCTGCGATTGACACCGTAGTCCCAAAGTTTCGTGGTCCCAAAGGGGAAAGACCCATAATTGTGATTATTATTTAGATTTTGAAAGATAAATAAATTTCGGTATTTTTTGTATTTTGTCATTATGTTAGACTTTGAAGCGTAGTGCTCCATATAAAAAAAACATCCCTGTCTTTCTTGATGCTACTGTGATGAATATAGCGCCCCTAACTAGGTATCTATATTTTCGAATTAATGTTGTAGATTAAACTCAATTTATAACACGAAATTTAAAAAAATCTTTGAGAAATAATTAGGTTAGCCTGATAACCTGAATAATATTTATTTGTCTAAGTCATTATATTTTTAGTTAATTATGTTATGCTCAAACAACAAAGCCCTACTTTCGTTATCTTGCAAGGCGAAAATTTGAAGGTCAAGTTTCCGAAAAACCCATTGTAGACAACATGCTGTAGAAGTCTCTTAAAGTAGTGTTTTTATTTTTTGAGTTATTATTATGTGCTTGCTAGTGTTAACCTCTTTGCACTTAGTAATAAGAAAGAAGAAGTATATTTGTGTAATACCTAATGGTGCTCATAGCCAAAAAAATATAATTGCGAGTACCAATTTCGGCAAAATTTTGTTGTAATTACCTAAGTGAAAAAGAAGTGACGATGTGTTTAAAAGTTTAAAGGATACCTATAGGTAATAGCAATAAGAAAATAAAAAACAAATGCCTAACTTTACTATGCACGTTATTCTCACACGAATGAAGCACATAGCGAGCGGGGTGGGACGGCGCGCGGCGACGCGACGTGAGCATTTGAGCAAGTTGTAATGTATGATATAATATCGAAGGTGTCCTACAGAGCGGTCGCGCCGCTTTGCCTAAAGGTGATTTTCCACCAGAGTGGCGAAGCGAGGAGAGAATTGAAATTTGTATGGCAAATTTTCAATCCTCTCCCTGCGCATCTTTGGTAGAAACAGTGTGGATTGACAAAAATATGCGAGGCGTGAATTGAAATATTTGTTTGTGTAAAAATGAACCGTATTGCTTCCGATATAGAGTATAAATTAACTTTGCAACAGAAACACGCTTCTCGCGAGAGGCTTATTGTTGTTCGTTGCTACTTATTACCGTGTAAGTACAAGCCTTTTCTACTAGAGGTTGGAGGTCACGCGCGAGCTCGCGATGGCTATTTTTAAGTGGAAAAGGGTCAGTGCGATTTCAATTCTCTTCTCGCCTCGTCTCGTCTCGCCACTCTGGTGGAAAATTACCTTGAAGGTTTCGGCACACAGCGAGCGGGGTAGGATGGTGACGAGACACCAGGCGGCACGATGAATGTATGAACGCAGGCAGATGCCAACGTCGAGCGCGACGGCTCTTTTTTTTTTCAAGAGGGTACCTAATGCCTTAACGCATACCGCCCGGTGCGAGGACACGGGACGGTTATGTGGGACTCGCTGGTCGGAACCGCAATACCCACTAAACCCCTCTGTGCATCGTCTCTTCGCTGTGACGAGTGGGCCGCCGGAACTTGATATGACATCAGCGGCGAGCGCGACGGCTCTGTGTCAACACCTTGGATATATTTCATACATTACAACTTGCTCACGTCGCGCCGTCGTCGACACGTCCGTCCGTCCCGTCCCGCTCGTTGTGTGTCGAAACCTTTAAGCTTAACGTTATAAGTGTAGTAGATATCTTATATTGCACATTTCTAATACTTATAGAGTATAATCTTGTCATATTAAGTAGGTATGCTATGATAAGAGTACGTACCTAATATGTATGTATTTTAACAGCCAATAATCACCAATGTTATGCTGTTCTAATAGATGTTCTATTTTCAAAGTTTTAAACTATTCATTCATAAATTATTTGTATATTTAGTTGTTATTATATAAAAAATAAATATGTACGTTTAAAGTTTGTGTATTATTAAAATATTTACCTAGGTACATACATATACCTATTGATGACTTCAAGAACTTCTGAAGTAACTACATATTTAAAAGTTGAACGGATTTAATGGATAGTTTTTAAACCACACGTGACTGCGCTCAAATTTAGCTGTCCGCCTGGGGAAGTATCTCCGCCATCCATACTTATGTTTTCTTTTTTTTTTTTAAAAAGACAACGCCCGCACTAGGGAACAAGCCCTGTGTCGCGGGGAGCTTTACAAACATGAAACTAACGGACACAAAGTACACCCAGACTAGAAACAAATATCTATGAATCACACAAATATTTGTCTCGTGTGGGAATCGAACCCACGTCACCCAGCACGGCGATGTAGTGGCGAGGCGACCACCTTAACCACTGCGCCACGGTGACAGTCATGCTATGCTATTACAAGACCTCAACCATAATAATAATTAATAACACTGCCTGAGTAGCCTATTGAGTTCTTGCTGTTAAATCCAGGGCTTTAAAGTGCTAAGTGTTAGTGCCATAAAGCTATATTAATATAGGCTATTCTATAACTGCTTACCGTGAAACACGCCAACGTTGCCCACAATTTTCAAATAAAAGCAATATATTGTGTAACCCAGGTCATATTTTTTTATATGACCTGGGTGGTCATATTTTTTTATCTATGGTAAAACTGAGATCAAATTGCATATGTATGTATGCATTGGTATTAGTTTGAAGGACACCATCCTTTAATTAGTGTGCGTTACCCCAACAGGAAAGGCATTATTCCCGGTGTCCACCACCAATTTGTCCACCACTTCAAAATAGGTAAGATATTGATTAAAATAGCCCGTACGCCAGGAGTGGACAAAGATAATGTTTTAGTATTAATAGTGACTGTCAGAACAATTGTCAAGTGTCAGAACTTTTCAAAATATGTTCCTATGTCAACCACTGGTGGACAGGGTGGACAGAGCAACTTAATTTCATAATTTGTCTCTCTGTCCACCAGTGGTGGACACCGGGAATAATCCCAGGAAAGTGTCTCCTAGAGTGATATGAGTGGTACTAAACTACTTTGCCCATTGTTTTTTGTAGGCAAATACATAGGTAGGTAAAACATATTTAAAGGAAAAAAATAAAACGTATGTTAAATTTTTATAAGTACTTTATTGTTTAGATTCATGTGTTTTGGTTGTAACACGGGTCATTAACATGGGGTACCCCCACGCCAATAGTAGTATTAGATAGGTAATCGGGTAAACGTCTACATTATTTCGTTACCCCATAACACAGTTTACCCGATTACCTACCTAATATAAAGTCGGTAGCCTACTGTACCTTGATCAGTCAAGGTACGGTAGGCTACCGACTTTATACCGTTCATTTATCGGGCGCCCCTAGGAATGTCACGTCGGTTTTGAAAAAATCTTCTTAGCACACAGCAGTGAGATTGTGGAAAGTCAGTCTAAAATAAAATAGGTTGGTACTCGAGTCGAGCGTACTTGCCCCAATGTGAACAGCTGGCGCGTAAATTGTAGATTTAATTATATAACAATGTAATAATTAATAATCACACAATAATAAAAATTGATTTGATCGAATGAAATTAATATAGTATGTAACTATTAGGCCTCAATTACACCAGTGTTATAGCGCTCTATGCTTGGCTGGGTTGGCGGGCTGTAAGACTTTGTCAACAAGGTCTAAAAAAGAGTTACAGTTGAATGCCTCTTATCAAGAGAAACATTAATTTGTAGAATGACCTACAAATGCCAATTCATTTTAATACATGCTCTATTTCCAGTGTAATTGAGATCATTGCCTTGATTAAAAAATAGGTACCTACCTAATTTAAAAAAAACATTATATTTACTCTAATAAATTTAACCTGAAGATTTTTTAAAAAAGGCTTGCACACCCAGTTTTGCCTACATTTATAGTAGATACAATTCTGCTGCTTTGGTGAAAAAAATCGAGGAACATACACATTATAATACAATAATATAATATGTACCTACTCAGTAGGTACTCGTACAACATACCTAGGCAAAAATAACTTTTAGAAGTTATAATTTAGTTAAGTTATAGTTTATTATTTTAGAATTATCCTGATATCAATATGGATAAGAATAAAACCTACATTTATTTGTAAAGAACAGGCTTCTATAGGTATCTATCTAAACAAAATCTGCTAAAAATAAATAGGTAAGTACCTTCTTTCATAATATTGTTTTCGATTTTTGTCATTATTTGTACCTACATAAAATATTGTGGTCACAAAATTATAGATAGGTACCAATGATAGTTTAGATATAGGTCTAGTTACGGTATATGGTAGCAATGACGAATTGAATTAATTCCTACTTAGGTTACCTAGTTGTAGCTGCCTATATAATAGGAAATTCATGATATGTCTCGTTTCACTAGATTAAATTATGATGTAGGATATTATTTTATTTCGTTGACATTCATCACAAGGTTAACTACTAATGCTGTACAATCAGATCCATAAATATTTTGTGGAATTCTCGTAGAGGTGATATAAGTCTCGTAGATGTGTAAGAAGTCTCGTAGTGTTGATGTAGAGGTGATTTTGAAGTCTTGTAATCGTGAAGGTCTCGTAGAAGTCTTAAAGAGGTCTCGTAGAGGTGATGTACAAGTCTCGTAGAGGTGATTTGGAAATTTCCTAGAGGTGGTTTATAACTATTTACTCTCATAAAGTCGGCATTTCGCTGAGGTGATGGGACATATATTGCTTGAGTGTTCAATTCTTATAAAAATATTTTTATCATAATCCTGTACAGTCTTGAGTTAATACCTAACTTTAATTGATGAGATATTTTTTCTATTAAATTTTGCTACAAACGTTAATTGTTATTTTTGAATAAGTGATTAAGGTTCTTCGACCTTCTGTTTTTCTGTTCACCGTTCTCGACCGGGGCCCTTTTTGCTTTGCCCTCTTTGCCACCCTATGGTTACTCCACTGCCTACTTACCTTAGACTTTAGACAATAACGCTTAGGTTATTCGCGATTTTCAAAATGATACCACCATAAATTGTAGTTGAAAGTACGTACCTACTTATAGGTATAATGTTTCCTATAAGATTAGGCAGAGCATCAAATCCTTCTACACTACAATGTTATTATTCTTTGGAATTCACATTTTGCCTGAAAACAGCAACATGCCATTGGTTGTCAGTTGTTGCCGAGTTATCATAAGCTTCACTTATTTTGTAAAAAACCATTAGTAATATTTTATGGATCTGACAATACTTACATTCCTACCAATAGTATAGGTAGGTAGGTATCTACTTAGGTTGCCTGCTTTTAATTTACAATTTCGAAACTTAATTTAAATGCTTAACATTTATTAATTAACTATTAGGTTTAATATTTCTCGAGTCTATTTTATTGAATTTAAAAGTTACGAATATTTACAGTTATTGTTGTGTTACTCTAATATAATTAATTTATTATTCCAAGGCTTTTCTTAATATTAAATTTTACAATGTTTCTTTGATATGTATGTATTTGTGGAAGATACCATGGACACTAGCCTCAAGACCAGAGTATTTTTATGACGAACACATTAATGTTGTATTTTATCACATAATATAAGTATTTAATTGTCAATATATCTATATATAAGTGGTAGATTCTAGGTATATACACGTAAGTAATATTAATTTAAAGACCCTATGGTTTTATGTACAAAGATCATAGTTTTTGAAAAGGTATGTAATTAAGAAAAGTTTTTACTACTCTCGTATAGCGAAATTGATTGACTAATGATTATTATCTATGTTAGTTATTACTTTTCACGGACCTTCATAATGTCTCTGGTATTTTGTTTTTCACACTACATGATTATTTCAACCGTTTTTAATTCAATTTCAAAGAAAAGACAAAGATATCTTCTTTTTTCATTAAATGAAAGTTAATTTGCATCTTAGAGAAGGACTTCGGGCTGGTAGTGATTTATTTATAATTCGGTTATAGTTAACTTATATTATCTAGCCGGTAATTAGGCACACTTATTGTGGTAGTACAAAGAAGAAACGCCTACAATACTACAATAATAGCGAAATAGCGTTTGCAAGATTTGAACAAGCCTAATCTATTCGTAAAATAACAACATATATATTTTTACTTTGATCCCACTTCATTGTTTCTTTTTCCTACCCATATATAACTATTCTTGTAAAATCACTGTTAAAATCGAGATATTCATAAAAAAAACCTGGTACTTACATATGTATAAAGTATTTTCCCATGACACATATTAATGTTATAGTGATAGTAAAAAACAGAATTATAGGATTCAAATAGAAGTACGGGTAGGTATTTATTATTCTTGGTGAAATTTCAAGAAAGTCTTCGCCCCAGGAACTATGAGTTACCTATGTTTATGTGGGTATGGGTATATATATATAGAATGTAATGTTAATATTCGTGTTGGATATGACACCGGGATCTAAAAGGATTTTTAAGCTATGCATGGAATAAATATATATTCTATGGAACTTTAATGATTTGCAGGCTAGAATAGTGTAAGTACAGTTTTAAATAATATAAGCCTAACCTAACCTAAAATCCTTTCTAATCCATCACATTTTGCAAAATACCGTTGGAGATTTAAACAAGTAAACACTTTGGTATCCTTTTATATATCTAAAGGTCCTAATATTTAGTTACGACATAGTTTATACAATAAATATTAGCTTTATACTTATAATTTATCTCACTAAGAGATGATATGTTATTTTGGCGACTTTGAAAATGTCTAGGCACAACAATGGTTTAAGCGTGAACAAAATGTATGCATGAGTGCCGGTCGGAACATTATCAAGCAAAGAGAACTTGTTTCAAAGTTTTTATTGCACCAGATGTTTTAATTCGCGAGGTTTCTTAGAATGCTTTAAGTAGGTACTTTATCTACTTACTTTTTAGCTGCATGAAAGTTATAAAGACATTTCACTCACTTATTTTCTTGGCAGATTACTTTAATTATTTACTATAGCAAGATCTTGCGAGTAGGTACGTAACTGACAGACCCTTTGACTTATCAGTAATCATAAGTTATAACTATAAATATTCCAATAATTTACACTTGATCCACTATTTTTCATTTATACTTAGATGATTAGGTATACCAAAAGAGACGTTATGAAGCTCTTTACTGTCTACTTCAAGTAAAATCGTAACTATTGCCAGAGAAGTAGCGTATTCACATTCTGCATTAATATATTTAAATATACAAACATTTTACACATAGTTTTTATCACAGCCCATTATTTAAATTTAATGACTTGCCTTATCAAGCAATTATGAGCAAGCAAATCATTATTATACACAATAGAGAAGAAAGTAAGGTGTTGGCAGCTTCTGAGGTGCTGGAGTCAGCCATTGTGATGTTTGTAGGTGGTTGAGATAACGTCGAGGGATGGATCACGTCAACTGGAAATATCAAATATGCAGTTAAAATTATGATAATGTTTATTACCTTATTGTGACGATTACCTACTTTATAGTGGAATAGCTAGGTAGAGTTAACGATTTTGTAGATTGATGAAACTGCAGGCTGATGATTGTTGTTTATCGTAAAACAGATTTTTTTAAGACGGACTACTCATCAGTACTATGTTATTTAGGTGTGTTTCAAATTTCTCATCTCCCTTATGTTGTAGGCATGCGTTTCTAAGACGTACAATTTTCGTCTTTTTTATCATAAAAATATTTTGTACATAATTGACGTTTAGACAAAAAATTGTTCACGACATAATCTATGTGAAAATAAATAAGGTGAAAGGAAAAAATCTATACAATCGAAGTGACGGAAACCCATTTATTAAAAAGGGAGGCGATCCTTTCTTACGTCGAAATGGAAAAAAGTGATTTAAAAGTTTGCTGCTCACATGCCTACCAACCCTACACGCAATTTAAATTTTCATAGATTTGACTGTGATATCGAAATCGATCGATTGAATATCGAAGACACGGAAATTTGGAACGCATAAGTCACCAACGAAAGAGTAAAACACATAATCTGTCACGTTATTTCGCGTGTGCGGGAAATTGTTATGTGCGTACTTCTCTTTAAGTTTAGACTTTAATGTCCTCAATTTATTTAATTATTTTAAACCCCCAATTTTCTGCCCTATTTAATAAAAGCTGCTAATCTATTGAAGCTGAGTGAAACTTTGCTTAAAAATAAAGCGACCTCAATCCTCGAGACTATTCATTATAGCTATAAACTTTTGTAAATAAAGAACAAAAAATGAATCGGTCTTACCTATAGCTGTATCATTTCTGACATCTGCGAACTTGTCCTCGATGCTCCTGAACTCTGGTATTGTGCTGACACAGGTGATCTCGAGCCTGCCCGTTGCTACTATCTGTAACTCTGATACTGTTACGTACAAATCTCTTTTGCTTGGTTTACGACTTTTATGACGACTGCTTGTGTGTATGACATTCTGTTCTTCGTGCTCTTTCAGTTCTCCTATCTAGAATAAATGAAAATGAATTGCTATAGTTGCGTATTGACTATTTTATAAATTGCTGATCTAGCAGGGTCTAAGATAAAAGATTTGGCCTATCGCACGTATCTTCTTCACGCACAGTTTGAGGGAGATCGTATCAGTGTATGTCCTTAAGAGCGCCCAACTAAATATCATTGTATCTCGGGTTTCTACTTCTACCTTATTAATATTACATTTAGAAGCAACGAAAAAGTATTCTATGTGCTAATCTAGACAAAAATCTATTTGTGTACCATAACGTTTCTTTCAGCCGTTCTTGCGTGATAGAGTAACAAACATTTATTCACTCATACATCTAAACTTTCGAATTTATAATATTATTACCTAGTAGGATTAATAGGAAAAAAATTCTTGCAACTATATAGAATAGATAGAATATAAGGTGTGTTGCCTACAGCCTTTTATTGCATCGTCACGCACTGTTTCCAACATACAGGGTATAGGAAACTTTGTATTGTCCCTTGTGGTTGTGATACACTTACGTGTAACAATAGTCAAACTTATAGTTATATAGTTTACTAAAGTTTCTGGAACAGTCTACAGTATAGATAAAAGGGTGCCTCTCATGTTTTTATCCATATAGTACCTACCTATTCATTAGGATAACAACAAAGATGCTGAACAAACAAATGACATCAATATGCTTACTTTCGACTAAGGATGCGAGCTACAAGATGTTTATACTCTCGTATTTATATTCCTTTAGAAAGGTGTTCCCTACAGACACAATCACCCAAGAGATTTATGTAAACATGTTCAATGTGTGTAGTTTCACCGTCGAGATCGTTTGCCATGTGACACCGTTTCCGTCGTGGAAAATGCAGAAAGAATATCTGCTCAAATACATGAAAGAGAGGAGGAAAATTCTCTGTGTGTATAAGTAGGTGGGATAGATACACATGCACGTACCAACATAATGGTTAATTTGCATAAAAGTAATTTCCTTGCCCCTAGCTTCGTTGATATAAGCATAGGTAATATTAGTATGTGCAAACATAATTTATTTACGAGCTGTTTTGGACTTAACTCAAAATTTAATTACATAAAGGAGGCTTCTGTGTATACCAGGTACATAAGGTAAAGGTTGGCTAATTGGTGATATAGGGTAATATAGTGATAAATTGGTTTAGACACTTTCTGCATAGTCCAGCGAAGGCTGAGTGTATTTTTATAGACGAGTAACATTAAACTAGGTTATTTTTATTTGACGCCAAAGTAATGGAAATTTTGGAGCGCTGACTGTGATACGCTTGCTGATGACGATGATACGTACCTGCTAGGTACGTATCATCATCATCAGTAACCTATTAATGTCCCACTGCTGGGCTCGGGTCTCCTCTCCTCTATCACAATACATACATATAATTTAAAGAATAATAAAAAGGTAAAAATTCAAAAAGGTTCCGTCTCCCAATTCTGTGCAGCGATTTTTAAAAGAGCTTTGGCGATCATGACTCTATATATAGAACACAACATTACCCATGTAATTTTAATAAATTTTAATTTGCAGTTTGCGGTAGGGTGGAAATACTTCCTCGGGTTGTTTGCATTACAAGTTGGGGTTGTAACGTGAAAATCATGGTTAACCTATAGGTTACTCTTTTTAACGGGAGAAGTGGATTGATTGTAGCTTATCATCTGCCTCCCTAGACAAGTGGTAAATCGTTGTTTCTATTCGAAATATTTAAATGTCACTTCAATACATTTAATTTTAAACATAAGCATTTACATAAGCTATCGACATGTCACGGGATCAATGTACTTATATCTGACATGTGGTTCGAATAGATAGATAGAATAGATTGCCACTTGTCTAGTCCCCCTTGAGGCTAGACAAGGCACGAATTCGATCTAGGTATCTATTCTAAATGTCAGATTAGTATATTGATCACGTGACATGTCGATAGTTTATGTCAGGGATTTAATAATAATAGAATCAACGAATTTTCCGCTTTAGTATTTATAATATAGAAAGATACTATTTACCTGATGGTCCTTCAAGTTGCAGCCAGGTGGTCGAGTAGCGATATGCGATGCGTGCGAGAGGGTCAGTAGTGGAGGAGGACTGCTATAGCTGTTGTCATATTCAAAGGTTCGCTGCAATCCTCTTCTGCCATTTCGTTCACTCATTGGTACGCGGAACTTGTGGGACTGGGCTACCAGCTCATCCATCTATGATGTGAAACATAACATTTATTATAGGGAATGTTTCTTCAATGTTGTTATGGTACATTAATTAATTATTAATCGTCAGTTCTGTATTGTTGATCATTAAGTGGTTTCTTCATTGAGAGCCAACTCTGGTTGCAGCAGATAATTTAATGTTGCAATTAAAAGAACACAAACAAAAATAACATGTCAAACAAAATATCACCTCTATGCTGTTGAACATTGAGGAGATTTCTCGTTGGCAAATAATTCCGGGAGTAGTATAATTCTAATAATTATATCTTACTAATATTATAAATGCAACAGTTAGATTTGATGGATAGATGAATGTTTGTTACTCCATCACGATAAAACGACTGAAAGGATTCGTAATAAATTTGGCTAAAAGATAGATTATAACCCTGAACTCTCTAAGCCCTCTAGATAGAGGAGAGGAGACCCGAGCCCAGCAGTGGGACATTAATGGGTTGCTGATGACTGATGACTGACTGATAGATATTATAGTCTGAGATAGCACATATTATGCTACTATTTACCGCCATACCACGCGGGTGGAGGCGCGGGCGGAAACTAGTGTGTCATAAAAATGCATTGTTATAGATAATAAGTGAATATAGGTAAATATATAGAGAAAGTGGTTCCAATTCAACTTGTAGGTACTTAATCATTCCAATAATTTGGAAGTTTTTGAAAAAGTGTGTTAAAACCAACATTATTTAAAAAAATAGTATAATGCCTAAGCCTATGTAATGAGATACTTTGGTTAAACCATAATTCTCTGATAAATAAAGAACATAAATAAAGATATAGTGGATGCATATCACCTTTCTCCCATTGATGAACCAGGTGATATGTGGGGCTGGTAGCGCTGGTGCTGTGGTACAGTTCGCCCGCAAGGTTTCACCGAAGCTTAAGAAGCGGGTAGGGAAGTCGATTCTTGGATGATGCTTTTGAGGATCTGTAAAATATGGAAGTTAAAATAGTAAATACATTTTACTTTTTGTGAGATTCAAATAAACTATTTCCCCCTTATTACAAAATATGGACTAAGTATTAAACCAGGTTTAAATTGACATATTATAAGCCATTGTTTTAGTGTCAAACTTGTCAATTTAAACGTGGTTTAATGTTTAGTCCGTATTTTGTAATAAGGGGTTCTAGTTTAAAGTCGTCAAAGCAAGTCAAATAAGTCCAAACTCGTATGGGGTTGTGTCATTTGAAGATTGAGTAGGTACCTAACCGTAGCGTCCTCCAGGTTCCATAATCAGATCTACTCCCTTTTATTAAAATATTACAATGCATCCGATTTATATATTGTATCCCAAATTTAGTCTCAAATGGGAAACCTATTCATCCGTATTGCGTTTTGTATTTTGAAGGATCGTAGTTGGCTTCCATGAAAAGTCACGCCCCAGTGTAAACCGCAGATAATCGTATTTATGTAAGTAATAGCATGGTATTAATATTAATCAGGTTTTATTCACACTATAATTGTATGATGTCACAATAAATTAAAAGGCTGTTAAACTAGAGTTACTAGAGACTTATAATAGAAGTTGTTAATGTTCAAAAAATTTAATCTATAGGTAGGTTAATTATAAGCATGTATCTCAATCAGGGATGTTGCGAATATTCGCATACGCATTAACAATAATAAATGCATTATTTTTCTATTATGCAAGGATTTCCAGAATACAAATTTTAGGACTGTATAAAAAAATTAAAAAATACTTTCTTATAATTTTTATCTAGGTAACTACATGACGATTCTTGCTATTTAAGTGTTTTATTAACAATATAAAATTAAAAGCTGTAGGTAAGGTGGTTGATTATATGGTACTCAAGCTATTCGAGAACCATCTAGATTTCTGAGACTTCAGTCTTACTTTACAAAACACAAATGAATGACGTCAAATTTTAAAGATTACATGAATGATTAATTAATAAATTTAACAGTTCACTGTGATCCATTAGCGAATTTGCCAAAGCAAACTCCCCGTCCCCTATTTTGATCGACTTCCTGTTCTCATTATAAATACAGCCGCGATAAAAGTTCAGTATAAAGGTATTTTAAACAGAAGCGCTTATATACCTAGTACCTGACGATACACAAATTACAAGCTTAAAGTAAGGTATAATTATAATATGCACGTTTTAGAAATCACTTAACATACCTATCATTGGCCGCTCTAGTTCCGAAACTAATAGGTGTTCTACACGGTTATAAGCTTGCGTTCCAACAGAGTGGCTTGGTTGCCATCCACGTAGTTTGTATAAAATTTAGTTTACAACAGCCGGATACACGGTTGGAATCCACCAAGGGCACCTCTGTGCAAGGCAAGTTTATAACCATGTAGCACGGCTTTAAGAAACTATAAATGTGACTATAATAAAATTATAATTAATTTATATGAAAACTGCCGATTATACATACCTACGTAGCTACGTACCTATTTCATATCTTTTTCGGCTGAGGATACGAGATGTCGAGATGTTAAAACTTATAGGTACACAGTACTCACCCTGTTCTATTGTAGGTAGTCTCGGTCTACTAAAGTTTTCACTGTTGCTGTGATTCTTTAGTGATTGTCTACGTATATCTATACCAACAGTTGATCACTTTATTTCCTAAGCCTACTTGTTTTCCCTAAGTAGGTATAGAAAAGGTGTTAAGAACAACAACTCACTTTCACACTTAAAACGATTTCATACTTGTCGACATTAATGAAGTTTTTTAAAATGTGAAATTGATTTTAAATTCAATTTCTTTGATGTAATGTATAAAGTTTTTGGGTGTTAGAGAGATTTATCATCTAGAATTTATTTAAAAATGTGTAGTGACACTGGAATTGATTGAATACAAATTAATTATATATTAAAAATAATCGAAGATAAACGTTCAAGACCATGGAAGATTCCTCTAATAAGCAAAGAAGAATTTATTTAAGTTAAAAGAAAAAACGAAATATAATTTAAGGAAATATCGTATATTTAAAGTAATTAAATCTAAACAGTACAATAAAAGAGATCTTAAGTTTTACAAGCGTGATCGGATCCAGTCAATATGGCTGCTAACTCGTGCAAACGCTGATGGAAATTGTAATTCACATCCTGCTTGTGCAACGAATGAACTGACACCGACAAGAACTTCTCTTCCTTGTACATTTAGCGTTAATGGTCCACCTGAGTCACCCTGGCATATACCAACTCCACCGTTACCGTGCGTACAAATATTGCTGTTGAGGACTAGATCTCCGTAAAACTGACGACAAAGCGGATTCGACATCACTTGTAGATGGACATTTCTAGTCATCGTATTAGTCGTGGGATTGACCACGTCTGAGTACCTCCCGTAACCAGAGGCAGTAACGAACATGCCAGTTAAATCAGCGGTTAAGATATTTCCAGTTGGTAATGCGATGGGCTGGATAGCGTTAGAGAATTGTACATGTCCTGGTAAATGTAGCATTGCAATATCATTAGCAAATGTTCTGCTATCATACCATGGGTGCATGGCTATCCCTGACACAGCAACTCTTAGACCTCCGTGAAACAGGTATGGCGATCCCATGACGGCGGTGATCCGTCTGCCTTGGAATCTTCCATCATTCCAGCAGTGAGCTGCCGTTAAGATCCTGTTAGAAGTTAAGATTGATCCACCGCAAGCAGAAGGTGATGCCAGTCCAACATCTATGAGTAAGCCTGCGAGGTAAGGATGGTTGTTGAGAGGTGCGACATCGCCTCCCACAATTCGGAAAGCGATCGAATTATCTTCCTGCTCCTTAATCCTTTGAGCATTTTTGATGCCCACTCTTTCATGCCAGCCGATAAACTCTTCGGCTACATTATATTGAGCTAAGGCGGAGAGAATATAAAACGATACTAGGAGAGCGCGCATTGTTGTTGTGTGTCGTGTAACAGGTCAGCGTTCACTATATATATACAGAGATAGGTTAATTTTATCTGTAATGTTTTTAACCGAACTTGATAATTAAAGTGATAATGTTTTATAGTGGTTATTAAAAAGATTAGTACATAAATAATGATTGATTATTTTGTGTTTTCCGTGGTAGTGTGGCATTAAGAACTGATAGTTAATCTCTGGATTATAAATAAATACGCAAGTAAGTGAATTTGTCATGGTATTACGAGGAAACATCCTGTGTCGTAGCAAACATAAATATACTTAATCATAGATAGTGTTAAAACCTAATCCACAATAATTATATCAAATAGACGTATTCATGTAGGTATTGGAAAACCCGAAAACAAACAAACTTCCAATGCTTTTAGATTAATTAGACGGTTTCATAGACAGGTTGTTTGATAATTTTGTAATTAGGTATGTAGTTTATATTCTTATCTAGAAGATTTAGCCGGCTAGTCAGTGCTTATGAGTCGGAACAGGAATGTAATTTTGTCAACTGGCTTGTTTTAAATTAAGGTATCATGAAGGCAAGAAGTGGACGGATGCTTTTTGAAAAGATGGATGTTAAGGGGAAAATATAATAATAATAATAATATTCTACCACATTTACACAGCGCCTTCTAGTCCCAAATTAAGCAATTATATTTGCTTGTGTTATGGGTACTAAACAACTGATATACTACTTAAATACTTTTTTTTTTGTAAATACATACATATTATAGATAAATTACACCCAGACACAGAACAAACCTTTATGCTCATCACACAAAGATTTGTCCTGGGTGGGGATCGAACCCACGACCTCCGGTTTAGCAGTCAGGGTCACTAACCACTAGACCAATATGCCAGGGACTTCCTATGTAATGAATGAATATTGAAAAATATTCATTCTAATTAACTAAAAGCTATTTTATACTACAATTTTTTTGTCAGGAAACAGTATAGAATCGACACAGTCCTACATTTTTTATTCAATTCTGAACTTCTTTGTCACGAAAATTAAGGATCATTTGGCTTGTACGCTCACCTGTGATAGCAGTTGATTTACTGCCTTTTTGGGTGAGGAATTTCCTTCCTGAACCTTTTTGGTACTCTATTAATCATTTATTACGTCACAGGGCTCCAAATTACGAACAATTTTGGGCTCCGAGCTTTGCCGGTCGTCAGGTATTTCGACTTTTTAGCGTAGTTCGGTAGGTATTTTAGGATTAATATGTGATTTGATGATCTGTAAAATTGTGTGTTTTGTTGTGTATTGTTGATTTGTTCGTGATTGTATTTAGTAAACATTTTTTTTGGATTACGTTACAAGAAATCGTGAGTTTGATTGGTAAAGGCCCGTGCATTGTAGTTTAAGTAGGTACGTGAAGAAATAAACGCTTAAAGCTAATCATATTAACAGTGCCCTCACATTCCTGCTGCCGAGTCAATGACTTAAATTTTTGCATAAGTTTTTAATAGAA
The DNA here is from genome assembly GCA_905147015.1 of Laspeyria flexula. Taxonomy (NCBI): domain Eukaryota; kingdom Metazoa; phylum Arthropoda; class Insecta; order Lepidoptera; family Erebidae; genus Laspeyria; species Laspeyria flexula. Next base: position 8,145,904 of record LR989956.1, on the reverse strand, counting down.
AAAATATAATTTACCTAGCTAGGTAATGAATTGCTACAAAAAGAAAAACACTTTCTCATAAATTCCGAGAGAACAAAATAAGCCAAAAAAATAGGTATTCAAGTATATTTTGTTACGTCATTTTGTACCTTATGTACCAGAGAACGGAAACGGATCTTCTTCAATAAAAACCAGACCGCGATATTTGTTGCCCGACCCCGACTTGATAAATGATCGGAAAGAAAAATACAAACATAAATTTCTTTTACGAAACAGAAAAATAGCTTGTACAAAGTTATCTTAAATTTTAAAATGAGACTGTTTACAATGTCCTGGGAAATCCATTTAAAAATGGTACTACAGTTGCTCACTTTTTTATTTTACTTTAAGCAATCATAAATCGTGTAATATAGTGTATTTTACAATGTACAAAAAGTAAAAAAGATTTGTAACTGCCAAACAAAAGTTCTCTACCATGGCTGAATCATTTATTAAAAAAAAACTCTGTTATAAATATTTAATTTTATAAATCATAAAATTTCAATAAAGTAAACAAATTATGTTAACTAAATATACAGAAATAATTTCGATGCGGTATTTTGTCGTGCCGATGCAGCGTTTATTCAAGTCAGAAGCCACCAAAATGTGCTCAATTCGGCTAAAGGAAATTCAAAACCCAATCAAGCTACCATTTCTGATTCAAAATAGCTTTACCCTATTCAGCTATCCGTATCTTTCAATTAAGATCTTGATGGTCAGAAAGCTCAATTTTGCTTATTTTGTCAGACATAAGGTTCAAAATTGAATGAAGACGGAAGAAATGTTTGTTTTTAATGGTGCGTGCGTTATTTGCTATGCATCTCACGCGTTAGTTGGCATTCATCGTGCATTCTAATAGAACGCTAATGATCATGTTTTGGGCGGAGTTGTATATCACCGGTACATTTTCAGCAGGAGGTAGGCACAGGAAGCTCTAGATAAATCTGAGCAGGGTGCACCCCATGATTGCGTTCAGCGTCTTTTACGTTGCGTATGTGCGGTTATAGCGTAGTAAATAATAAATACTATACACAAACTAACTTGATTTGGGCAACAATAGGATATTGCGCAAACCCTCCCTCCACACGTTACGGACTACGGTACGCTTGATCATGACCAAGTCTCAGTTTTGGTAAGTCTATTTGAAGGTGTGTGGCAGGCATTAGAAGGATTAATGACGCAACAAACTCTTGTTCGTTAACTTGCATAATAATTATAACAATGTCTGCAATGTGTTCGCATTAAATTATTCACACTGGAACCGTAAATAAAAGCGACTACAATGTAAAACTGTTTGGTATTATAATTGGAAACACCTTTCGTTTTGTGTAGGTAACTTGGTTTCTTTGTTGGTAATAAAAATAACAAAGACCTAATTTATTATATTACTGTAGGCACAGTCCAGACTGTAATGTAATCTATGTGCATATATATAATAATCTATGTGTATAGCAAACCCTAGCTTAGCAATATTTTTTCAGAGTGTCATATTTCAATAAGTAAATATGACACTCTGAAAAATATATAATTTATCCAAGCTATCCTTTTGAATGGTAACATAAAATTATCTCTTTTATTTACAATAAGATACCCAATTGTCAAAGAGATTCTCTTCATAGATACATCAGAAACAGTAATTGCTTCACCTGTTTCATAAGCGATCCGATCCAGTTGAAATGGATAAAAATTATAACGGGACAGGTTTGACATTTAATATTATTTATTATTAATTAATTGATTTTCTTGACATAATTATGAATTATTTTGTGACATTTTTATTGATTTTGTGACATGAATTTTTCATCTGAATTTCTATTGGTATTTTTTATAATTTTTGTCTGTTATTATTTTTATTGTATTTATGTTTAATTTATTGACTTTTTTGTATTTATGCTGACTGTTTCTTATTACTTATTACCTACACTATGGACATGTCTCTGAAAATAAACTTATTATTATTATATAAGCAACGGAATTATGTTTCAGTTTATATCTGTTGACTCTGTTATACGTCACGGAATATATCTCAATTTAGAGCACTCAGGCTTTGTTTAACTAAGTTGCTAACGGGCAATGTTTATAAGCACCTAAATACTTCAGTGGCGTTGATGTGGTGTATCTATTTAGTACTGCATGCATAAATAACATTCTATACTAGACATAATCATCTAGATATAAAAAAAGTGTTTATGGTCCAAAAACACGACGCCGACGAGGCGCACCCTCGACGCGCTGCCCGCCTGCCGCGCCGTCTGCGTTGGAGCATACAAAGTGGTTTGTTCGACTTGCGGCGGGCGCGGCGGTCAGCCGCGGCGGGCACTGCCGGCGCGGTCTCTTTGCCGCCGTGTGCGTTAGCAGATAGGATTCCCTTTGTTCTATAAAAACGACTGGCTCTCGCCGCTCCAAAAAAAAAAATACGATTTGACGTCACGTCTGCTGCAAATGTGTTTTTAAATATTTATTATTATTTTCCTTTTGTTTTATCTTTATTATCGGACACTTTGTTAAAATCTATGTAAATCTTTTTGGATTATCTGAGTTGCATAATTTATGCTTAGGTATTAATATTTTTATGCGCCTTGGTAAAACATGTTGAACCTACCTACGATTTTTAATTTTTTTTATTTAGGTATTGCAGATACTCACAATAAATTATTTTAGGAATCCTTATACCTATTTATTAAAATATATTTTTTAGGTAATTAATAAATAAACTGAAAAAGAAAACCTTGTATCTATTACTTACAATATATTTATTTATTTTGTAATAATTTTACCAAGGTGTATGCAGGCTGAGGGTTATTAAAATTGTTAAAACATCTGTTTGGTCCAAATGTTAGTCTGATATCATCTAATTTACATCTATATACCAACTTAGTTTTAATAGAAGTAACATTTTTAATAATTTATTCAAAATTTTAAAATATTTATTGGCATCAGAAAACATAGATACGTACATATTATAATGAATTCCCTGGGTCCAGAACTAGCGTAAGCTGTTGCAGAAACCAGTGTCTTCACCGCAAGTTACAATGTTTTTTTTTAAACATCGCTTAAATTATAAAATGATTCAACAAGGAATCTTTTTAATTTTTGCTCTTATGCTCGGATTGAATTTCACGTTACGTAAGATTTCAGCTTGTTAATTAATCAAACCATTATCTAGAAAAAAAGCGATATAGAATTAATGCTGTCACAGTTATGTTAAATGTTAAATTGTTTTGTTTTAATAACAGTTAACGGAGACGTACAGTTGTAATTTGTTTTCTGTTGTTAGAATTTTTTAACTAAGCTTTTTCCCTCTTACAGGAGGCATTGAGGCAGTTGCCCGCGTCACGCACAATGACAAGTAAAATTGTCGCGGATTTTAACAGAAGCAAAGTTTCATTTATTCCAGCTTTTACAATTTTGTTTGAAAATTGTTAATTTTGTATACTGTAAGAACAATACATGGAATGGGCATGGTCCTGGTAATGAAAAGGACTTTCCTCTACTCAAACTCAAACCTAGTAAAAAAGAATTATACATCAATACTAATATTATAAAGCAGTAGAGTTTTGTCAGAGATCTGATTTGAAAAATTCTTTTAGTGTTGGATAGCCCATTTATCGAGGAATGTTATCACGCTACGGCCCATAGGAACTGAGCAGTGGCCAAATAAAGATCGAGGGGAACGAAGCCCCGTGCGACTTCTAGTATGTAGATAAAATTACAGTTGCGTTTTTCACAGAAATTATTTGACATCAAACAAAGGTGAAATAAATGTGGTGAAATAAAAAAATATATTAGATACGATATATTTTATACAGAGAAATAATGCGTTTTTAGTATAAACAATCAAATTTTACGAGTTCGTGTACACCTTTGTTTGATGTCAAATAATTTCTGGGAAAATCTTGTTTTACGTCGTTACGTAATTGACAAAAATTTGAAAAAAAGTTTTCACCAGATCATACAGTTCTATCCGGAATAACTTTGAAATACTACATACCAAGTTAATTATAAATTGCTACGTATGCTTATAAATAAAACCTATTAAAGCGTTTTCCTCTCAGTGGAAATTTACGCACTACAAGTGAAACAAAATAACAAGTAAATAATAAACTCACGGAAAACAGTAAGCTGTTTCTCGGGCGAGGCTTTCGTATAGATCGGCGTGTCGAGTGACACCTCGCACGAATAGCTGCCACTCGCAGCAAAATCCAAGTTCTGCAGGATTATTGAGTTCTCAGTTGCTAAGGCGATCTGAAATCAAGCAAGCAATCCCATTAGATTATGTCAAAGCTTAGTGTACAGATATTTTGTTAAAGTGATTTCAATTTAGTTTCCGAGTGTTTTTTGTCTTCTTAGAATTATTGTTTACATTTTAGCTGTTGAAATGATGTATGTATTTCTGGTTGTCAGTATTCGTTGGTAGAGAATATAATGGTATGGTAGAATTTGTGTCTGCAAGCAATAAATTTCAATTTTAGGCCGCATGTGCCTAGGCTGACCCTTTCAAGGCCAATGTCTAGGAGCACCGGCTACCAGTTACAATACCGGGGCGTTCCAATAGCCTTAATAATAAATCACCTGCTAAGCACACCTGTAAATGAACCTGTTTCATAAATTAATAGTAAAGACTCAAGACTGAATGTTTTTAAATGAATATGATTACGCTGAAGACAATGTCCCTTCACTGCCAATGTCTAGGATTGTCGGGTAGCACACAGCATACGATGAGAGTCTCCCAGCCATTATAACAAATAAACTTCTAATAACACTCGTAATTGAACCCATTTTATAAATTAATAGGATGATATAACGACCCGAAAGTTAGTAAAGATGTTAACGGTCGACCGTATCAGAATGATAAGTATATAATCGCGGTGATGGCAGTATAATCCCTTGTGACGCGCCGGTGTCTCTGGTGGGACGTTCTATAAAATTATGTCCATTCCATGATCATTTGATCTCTTTGTCCCCATTCTTTTATCATTATAAACTTAAATTAAGTGAATGGGGTGAATAACACCACGTTGCCTATTATGACAATGACAAACCCTATACCATTATTTTTTTTTTATTTAGTCTTGGCCTGATGTGAAAATGTAACTGAAAAGGACTGTGAATATAGATAATTTGGATAAAAAATATATACGTTTTCAACATTCGTGTTCAGGTCGTTCAACAGGTGACCTTAGGTACCTACTTAATATGATTAAATATTCTCATTAGGATAATGCTCTTTGGGTAATCGATTTATCGGGTATTCAAGTTCGAAGAAACTTTTAAGAAGATAACTGAATTTGTATTGGATCTTTTAGTCAAGTAGTACATTTTACATACTTGATAGACTATTAAATTCAAATGATTATGCTATCGAAATGTTAAAAATGGTCCCTATTAATAAGCAGTATCTGCATCTTCTGCATCAGGCTTTTGGGTCTTTCCCCTTTGGGACCACGCCACTTTGGGACTACGGAAAACCAAACGGACCACGGTTTGGTCTTGGTGTGAAACAGCCAATTCAAAAAAGGCCGTTCCGCGATTGACACCATAGTCCCAAACTGTCGTGGTCCCAAAGGGGAAAGACCCATATATTTTTGTGTTTGTCACGTTCACCTCAACCATAATTTACAGCATTTTTTTTTTCATTATTTATTGCGTTTAAAATTTCTACGAATAATGCATACTTAGTTACATTTTATTAATCATTTAGATTTAGCTGTACCTAAAGTATATCGTGACTATGATTTAAAATGTGAAAGTAACTATGTTTTTATGTGTTTTTTTTGTTGTGATTGGCCGAATATGAATGTAACATTGTGTAAATATACCTTCTAATTATAAGTTATAACATGAATAATAAAAATTAAAATAAAGTACAGTTTCACGCCTTAACCATTCAAATGATCATCGTAAAATCATACAGAGTTAGCCTAGGCTGGAGAAGACCGTAGGCTACTTTTTACCGACATAAGACTCAAAGCCTACTAGCCTACTGAAGTTAGTAGTTAATATTTTGTTCAAGTTTATCTATAGGTTAGCAAAAAATACACCTTATTTTAAGTAAGCAATAGTCCCAAAATATCAAGTTTTCTATGGTGGACTTATATCTTCGTAAATTAGAGATTTTTGCTTCAATTTTCTTAACTAAAACAAAAAAAAAATTCAAAAATACAATGGAAACGTACAATTTCTTGAGTCTATCTACATAACTAGGTCTATAAATACCTTAAGTGAACCGAGTGGGTACAGCTGTTGTTTTAGGGGCTCATCGAATAGAACCTCTTCACATAAACGGTTTCGTCTTTACGAAACATAAGTTAGGGTACCATTCTAAAGGTTAAGGTCGTCATCCATATACCGTCACATAGATTTACCTTTAATATGAAAAGTATATTTATATCTAGATACGGAAAGCAAAAGCACTTATGTCAATTTTATGTCCTTATTGTCGCAGCTTCATGGACCTACAGCTTTGACATAAGTTTTATGGTACAATCAACTATTGAAATTGAATTAAACCTAGTTGACTTTGTTGATAATATTTAGCTTTCAAATGTTTGAAATACGGCCACTATTATTTTCAAAAGTCTGAGAACGATATTAAAATCAAATAATCGAATATTGAATTTGGTCCTTGTTTCGTGCATCTACTAAGTCTTATTTGCTAAGCAAATACATAATATGCGATATTACTCATAAACACAACGAAACATAATCCATTTCAAACTATCAATGAACAGCAAATACTAGCACACTAGGTTTTAAACAAAATTTACTTCAATATTACTAGATTGACCTAGTAGTGAGGTCGACCTGTTACGCCCTGCAACGGAATGGAACGGACTTTATGCATGCAACCTAAGGTACCTACGACCTACGTGCAAGACTCACAGAATTAATTAAGTACGCTTTAACATTACGTGCATGCGCTGCTGTTTCCTTATATGATAGTTATTATACACTCTAGTGTAAGTTTCCACATCTTTTCCCTCAGGTATCTTAAATAGATAAAAGAAGTTAAAAATATTATTAAAGTGGTAACTACTATACAAATGTTATGCGCATTTACAGATTGTTTACAAAACGAATGCAATAAATTACACAGAAACATCAATTTTTTAAGATAAACATTGTAAATTAAATTTAAAAGTAAAACTTTGTTGGAATGAGACTGTCCCACGCCAAGCTGTGAGAAAATAATATTCAATAATGAGAGAATAAACTTTGTTGGAAGTGTTTTTGTTACAAGTTGTATTGCAATGAGACGCGACGGGGACGCCGACATTCCTCTAACTTTATGGAATTTGGTCTTTGTTTACTTTCTAGGAAGATTTATGGATATATTTACGTTAATCTAAATTCAAAACTTTTATGAAAAAGAAAGAAGGCGAGATTGAGAGATTGGTGTAACTAAATAGATTTTGGAAAACCCTGTTGGTCAAATGATTGTTTATCGAAATACTTACCAAGTATAAAAAGTACTACAATTCAAGATAACAACGAACTATTTCAATATTGACTCATTTAGGCTTGTCTTTGATAAGGCTATTTATTTATGATGTAAGATTAAAACTAAATTGTTTTTGTTGAAAATTAAATCATTGACACACTGACGTAATGCTAAATTATACCTAGAATCCCAAATCCGGATGGTATCTAAATAAATAGTGATATTGGAAATAATGTATAAATATCGGGAAAATAACTAACATACAAATGCTATTGTGGCTTCTACAGTGCTTGAAATAAACCCCAAAATCCCCTAATGGGTTCCCCTTCTACAAGGGTTCATGGCTTTTAATCTAGGCTTTCGAATTAATAGCGATGAACTCCAGCAAACGACGAGGTAACGCTCTTGGGAATCCCAAGGAAAGCTCAATATATGTCTAGGCACATAATGAGGGTGTCAAATGTATGAAGACCACAATAATAGTCGCTGTTATAGTTCGCTATAGTTTATTGCTATAATAATTTTTATCCTTAGTGCGAAACAGGTATAATATGCACACTAATGGCATGCAATGTTTAGCCTTAAGGAGATTGTTTTAAGATGAAAATTGCAACACGTTTGTTACTCAAATGGAAACGTAAATAGTGAGATATATTACATTAAATACGTTATTATAGTAATATACCTGCAGCGGACCCTAACCCTTTTGGAGGATAAACATTACTGATATAATATTATGGCGTAGTAATATAATATAATATTTTCCTTCATCAGTTCAACAGGCGCATATACAATAAATATAACTAGCACATTCACAATTGGTTATGCGAGGGATAAAATCGACTAGGTGTGGGCATCCTAAATAGTATACCTAATATAAACATTCTGTTAAAATAAAGTAACAGTCAAAACTCATAATCGGTCCAAAACCACTTTTGTCTGCAAAAATCAGGTAATAGTGGTTTTCTCGATGCCCTTATATCTAGCTGTTGCCTGTTAGCTTCGCTCCCGTAAATCTTTGTTTGGCTAATATTCAGCTCCTATTCATTGTAGCGTGATGTTAAATAGCCTATAACCTTCCTCGATAAATGGGCTATCTAACACTAAAATAATTTTTTCAAGATTAGCGTTTTCAACCAACCAAACGAACGCACTCTTCGGCTTTAAGTATAATATATTTCAAGGGACTTTTTATAGTGATCAATTAGGAAATGGAAGGCTGTGGTATAAATTTTACAGTCTTTAGGTTTACAAGTTTACATCCACCTAACTAGAATCAGTGAGATCTGAGTAGGTATACAACCACAGAGGCATTGCTACATGAAATTTAAGTAAAACTATTTTAACTTTTTCTTGGTGAATTCTCTACGTTTTAATATTTGTAAGCAAATAGACAAGAAGCATTCAATTGAAAGCGAAAGCTAATCTAGTATGATTATGATTTACGTTATTTGCTCAAGTTTGGTATGGTAAAAGCTCTCTGGCATAACACGACGCTTTAACGGCTGCAATCTTAATTGTACCGCTTAATTTAAGAGGCCCGTGTCATTAGGGATGTGTAAACACGGTCCTGCTTGAGCCGTCGACAGAAAGGCGTTTAATTCATTAAGACCGATACAATTAGACGGCGGTAAGGCGTTTGTGAGAAACTTTCCTGTACGGTGGCCATAGTTTCTAATTAAATGGAAGAGGATTTTTCCTTAACCTTTATCTAATTGTTGCGTCACCCTTTCATGTTTACTAAGGTTATCTACTACAACATTAAGTGCCTATGATATATAATAATCTATGGAAAAAATGTACTTAAATATTTATCATTAGGTGAGTTTTTGCTATATACTTATTAAACTGTTGTATTCTTATTTGCTAGAGCTTCAACTACGAATCAACATTAAAACCACGGTATTTTTTATTTCTGTACAAGTATCACCAAATGAAACCACAGCCTATGATTAAAGAATTTGCTACATCAGCCTCATCACCATCACCCTACACAAAACTAGGCATCACAGCTATAACGTAGACAAAATGCGTTAAATCAACCCTAACAAAGAGAGTTATAGTTTAATTTGAAATGAAATACGGTACAATAATATACCTCACTTCAAAGTTAAATGTGCTGAGTTATAAACAAGGTTACCAGTGTGGTCAATGTGCCATTGGTTGGGGCAGCGTGCATCGCTGGTAGAGTAGTATTGTAGTAGTAACTGAACTCGAATTGTGTGGTAACCCTTAACGTAACGTTGACCCGGAAAATTAACTCCACCCGGCCCATTACCCGGGTACCACCTTCGTTTGTAAATTTTTAAGGCGCGTTCACATGTCCGTCATTTCTGAAAGTGTAAAATGTATCCATTTAGTACGATCTTCGCTAGTACCCTTCTAAATTGAGGTCAGTGCGGTAACGGTTACGAACAGATTAGAAAACAGTGGTCAACCCTTTAACTAATATGTGATGTTTGAACCTTTATGGTCAAGTTATTTATTTCCTGCGTCGTTTCTCGATTCCTATTTCATTTTGAAGATAAATTGAAAACACACACAAATTCTGTGTCATTCGGCAATCGTTTTTTTACTTTTGTGTTTGTTACTGGATGTAAACAAAATGGTTGGCTTTTTTATAAACATTGCTGACATGAAATTATCCCCCTAGACAAGTGGCAATTCGCTGATTCAATTTAAAATATTTAAATTTCACTTCAATAAATTTGAACACGTCCCTGACATAAGCTATTGAGATGTCACGTGATCAATGTACTAATTTGATATGTCGTTAGAGTAGATAGATTGAATCGATTGCCACTTGTCTAGGGGGGCTGGAGAATAGTTGAAGATAGGGTGATATTAGAATATAAATCTTGGTTGTATTTCTGTAGTAGCCAGTATCCACAAGTTGCGATAAAAGGGCATTTCCTCCAGTCACAATCACAATTTGAGTTATCGTTAACAATTTAAAATCCAGGATTAAGAAGGCATCAAAAGGGCAGGAAATGAACAAATCATTTAAGTGTATGTAATATTTATGTAATGTTATCTGTAACTTTAAAGTCAAACAAACTGATTATCTAATAAAGGTATTAACTGATTGTGCGAATGTCAATTAATAAGCTTATCAGTTATGTAGGTATTGAGTTAAATTTTAAATGTATTTGTTTTTATGTAATTAAGCCGACGCCCTGATTATGCTCCACCACTAGTTGTAGTACCTAAGATCCTTTTTTCTCACTCCAGAAACTTAACATGTTCGATGTCACTTTTTTTCAAAAGAATCTCGATGATAGAGCCGTGGATCGCTTTAAAACCATATTATTTCTGTCTTTAAATTTACTGTATCAGCCCGGAGTCTGAAAATGTGTCCGGATAATATCTCAAAGACTATACATAAGAGAATAGAAGAGAGAGAATATAAGACATAAGAGAAATAATAAGAGAAATATATAACTAATAATAAAATCTTAGGCGGTGATTTTATGTAATCCTATTGGATAATATTTCTCCGTTTCTCAGCTTCGCAGCCTTACGAGAGAACGTAGGAATATTAACCAATAGGATTGCATAAGATCTCCGCTCTAAGAATCATATTGGATAATATTTCTCCGTTTCTTCGCTCCTTCGGATTTGGTTCAGTGATATCAACGTACAGGCAGCGCTGCGGTGTGCGGTCTGTGGAGTGATACACAATGAGTATGAAAAATGTTTAGAATGATCTATCGATCCGTCGCAGTTTGCGTGAGCGTCAATAGCATTTTGTGTGCTACGCCGCAGACTGCGTGTGTTGTGCGTTGTTATCACCAACCAAACATTTACATGGGCCAAAATTTTGCAGCGGAAATGTGGGTGTTCGCGATGCACCTCAGCCTACCCCTTCGGAGAAAACTGTGGTGTTACTTACGTTAGGTTATGTTTGAAAATATCTATAGACGGCCTGAATTCCCTCTACCTGTGAGAGCAGATTCCAATTTAAAAAAATCGATTGGGCAAAAATACATCACTACCTTTGTGTAATTGGTACAATTCTGCATCAAAATCTCGCTTTAAATTTTGGGTAAGAGTTAGAGTTTTAATGGGTTATTCTTATGTTCCTACCGAAGGGCTAAAGCGTAATAATATTTGTTTATCTATGTTAAAAATAGAGTGTGATACAATGCTGTCACCTCTAAGGAAAAATTTATAATTCTATTTATGTTATATTCATGTTCGTTAAAATAAAGTGCCAACTTCATTGTATAGCGATTATCACTTATTAATTAACGTTAAAAGTTGCACAGAATTAATTGGCGGTTTCATATTTTAACAAAAATGGTTTCTGTTTTGTTTGAAAATATAGCTGCCAAATAATGTCACCGGATTAATTTCAATATTTCCAACTCGTCGATCAAGCGAACGAGAGGTTCATCCAGTTCGTATTGTTTTGTATGTCTCGATAACTTTTATAGATTCACTACGAATTCATTATAACAATGTTGTGTTGTTGGATTTTGAAGTCAAGGCTCGTGGGTATTCAATAAGATGTGTCTGATGGTGAGTTGTTATAGTGGTTTATGAACAGGTATATGACAATGTGTCTTGGTTTTCTGAGCTCATTGGGGGAATTGAGATGCTGTGCTGATAAGGGGGAAGAAACGTGGTCTCTTTAGCTGTTTGCAGACCGATTTTAGTTAAAGATATGCAGCATATTTAGCTGCTAAATTTAGGGTTGCTAGCTTGTCTAACATTATATTATAGGTAAAGCTTGACAAAAAGATCTACCCCTATTACTTGCCTTCTCATCAGTCTATAACCCATGTGACCAGTACCTATTTGGAGTATTAATTTGTATTCATTGTCGCTGGGTCTGACTGGATGCGGAAGGCTGAGGAACGAGTGTTATGGCACGTGTTAAGAGATTCCTAATGTCTAGCAGTGCAATAGGCTGAGATGATAATGATGATGTTGTAATCTTATCACCGCCTTTTTTGGTGTTTTGAAAGAATCATTGTTGCACTTATATACAGACGACTTCAATCCAAAGAAAGAATAAGATATATTTAAAAACATGTCTACATCTCACATCATTTTAATAATATAAAGAATAACATACTTTTTTCGACTACACAGCAATCCAAGACGAAGGCGTAACATACTCTACGATAGAATAAATATCTTATATCTGCAACTTACTGAATAATTCAACAGTGACAAAAATAGAACATTAATTATTCTTGTAGTAATATAGATTCTATTTTAACTAAGTAACTATTTTGAATAAGTAGATACGTAGATGTTTCTGAATTAACTTAAAGTTTGGATATCTCTCGAGGCTAATTATAGCTCTAACAGTTTCAACCTATCAACGTGGTTATTTCGGAAATAGGTATTATAATATTTCCTCTAGGTATATGCTATCTAGGCAGGTGCTTTTTGAAGAGAATCTGCGATTGAGGTTAAACTAGAAAAATATTTAACGATAAAGCTAGATAATAAAATAAGCAATCATCAAAATAGTCAAGCACAAACCTTTCACGGGCATAAGACTAAAAGAATTTAATATATTGAAAAATATTTGAAGAGAATTTTAATGTAAGTACTCTTGTTAAATAAGTAAAATACGAAATAATTTTAAACCTCTATTATTTTCATTCAAAATAGACACGCACAGTCGCACAACGGCTTTTTATTAACATGCAAATTGCTAATTAAAGTTGTAAAACCATTTCGGAATAGCACAATCATGTTTGAGAGGAATTCCCAAAAGGGATACTATCTGTTCTCTGACAGATATATTTGTGATTTAGAACACTTATCGGATTGAGCAGTCCCTGATAAAATATAATAATTTAATAATATTTCACCACATTCACACAGCGCCATCTAGTCCCAAATTAAGCAATTATATTTGTTTGTGTTATGGGTACTAAACAACTGATAAACTACTTAATTATTATTTTTTGTAAATACATACATATTATAGATAAATTACACCCAGACACAGAACAAACAATCATGTTCATCAGACAAAGATTTGTCCTGGGTGGGGATCGAACCCACGACCTCCGCCTTAGCAGTCAGAGTCACTAACCACTAGACCATCAGGCCAGTCAACACCAAAAATAGTTATACTATATATATAAAATAGTCATATTATACTAAAATGTATATTCGTATAATACCTATGCAATACAATATGAAGGGAAATACATACTTTGAATACTAAGGCTCTGTTTCATTACTGGCAGATAAATCTTATTAATATAAATGCGAAAGGGATGGATGTCTAATTAACTATCTTCGACTTCAGTGATTTAACGTGAAAGTTATCAAATTTGACAAATTTTGTTTAAGTTTCTGTCAGTATTCAACCGGGGCCTAAGTAACGTATTTGTTGTTTTTATGATTGTTACTTAAAAATGTTCTTTAATATTACATAATTACTTTCGCGTTACCTGTAAAAATGTGTAATTGGTTTAAATTGACTAGATACATGAAATTTCCCCAGAAAGAATGATATAATTGTCATCTCAAATATTTAACAAAAGCTGATTAAAATTGTTTGCTAGTGTTATAATTTGTTGAATGTTCTTTACGAAAGTGTTATATTTTAATAGCTTGGTAAGTTGCTTTAGTAATTTCGTTAAAATTATTCCTTCCGGGAGCAGGTACTTTAAGCGGGTCACGACTAAAATACCTCTCGGAAAAGTTTTCTGAACGTTCATCACTGAAATAGCTAATTATCCATAATAATTGAAGCTATTTATTTTAAATTGCCGAGTATTAGGATCAACAGTAGAGAAAACTCATATAAAATAATACTAAAGAGTTTATTTGGATGTGTGTGCTTGTGTTTTTGTTTCTATTAAAGGTGCGTGAATAAATAAGCATACAGAGCCATTATATACATTGTCTCTGTTTAACTTTTCCTCATTACATCCACTTTGATTTTAAAACGAATATTAGATGTATTACTAAGATAAAAGCATATTTTAAGTTTAACGGTTTTGACTTCTCAGGTGTATAAAGAATTCTGTGATAAAGTTCGTTTTCAAAATTTATTTAAAACTTTCATTAGAAATAATTGCTTACACAAATTGCTCTATAAACAGAAAAAAGATAAAAATAAACCGAGAATCTATTGAGCGCACATTCTTTTCAATAATTTACATTTTGTCAGAATTTATGATTGATGAAGGTTTATTAAGTTTACTCACTGAAATGTGGTTATATTTCTTAATGAATTTGACTTAGGTAAGGAAAATTGATCATAAAACGGTAACGGTAACTGTTCTTACTTCTTTATTTGTGTACTGGAATGACATAGGTAAAGATATGAAACATGATTTCAGGGTCGATTTATAAATTTTATTAGGCAGTGAATTCTGCCTGCTAATAGTATGATTTACTATAAAACATATATTTTAAAAGTCGTTTCTTAGGTTCATTTAAAAAAAAAGCAATCGTCAAAAAGAAATACACCTGTATTCCATTTTCAAACAAATATTTTTCATCCACTTAGGTAGGGAAATATGGATTTTGTAATTTACCTTAGATTTTGTAAGTAATGACTCCTCTATTTATGGAACCTAATAACCAAAATACAATTATGTAGGTTTAAACTTCAGGGAGTGTTAATTTGATTTAAATTATACTTTATGGCTTCTACTCCAGTGTACCGTTACAAGAACTATTTGCCCATAGATTTATATTACAAACTATAGGCTGGTACTTTGCTATTTATATTGACTACCTATTGTTGATTTTGATGTATTGTAGGTATTCATTATCATTTCACACACGTACTACTGCTGGGCACAGGTCTCCTCCAAAGAATGTGGAGAGAATTCAGCCTACTATACCACGCTGCTGGTCAGACGACAAAATATCTGGCCAGCGTGGTATAGGGTTTGGTTCAATTATTCCTTTTCTTACAGTGCTCTTTTCTGCATAAGGTTTTAGTCGCCTTTGACGAACATAAATATTTGAAAAAGTACTAATATATTTGGGATATTTTGAATTTATTACAGAAAAATTTAGTTAAAATTGCATTCTTGCGTACAAAACAAAACACATATCTAGCTTATATGAGCACAAAGTACCCATTAGTTTGTCTGCAACTTGCATAAACTAATTATCAAAGTTACTAAGTGAGTTAAATATAACGCAGCGTAAGAACTTTTTTATACAAATTTCCACCTGAATAGAATTTCAACGTTGAAATTACGTGGTTACTAAATAGATGTACGTGCAAAGTACTACGTAGCATGTAGTCTTTTCATGACTCTAGTACAGACTTAATATATTACTGCAAAATTAAAGCTATTATTAGAATATGCAAATTGTTTTGTGGTTGTTACCTTATCGTTGTTTACATTTTTCTTGTATTTAAAATTACTGCAATTAATGAAGTCACCATTACATATTATGTGTATACTGCTCAATTAATGTAGTTACCCATATTATGCGTATACACGCTGCGGGTTCAATGTTCGAGAACGTTGAATGAAATAATACCTAAATTTCACTGCTGGTTGATATGTCGCTAATAACCTATCTCAAATTTAAATGGGAACAAATACTTTCTCCACCAACATAAGTTTTTGTGCACTAATAAAATATACCAAAAACGTGTATCAAAAAAATCGTATTTCTAAATTGTTAAATTTGCATATCAAATAAATAAATATGTGTATCTGATTAAGCGATGCGTTAACAAATTTTATAGTAAATGTGCACCAAATTAAATAAGGAATGCCACGAATAATATAATTTGTGTCAAGTAAGTCAAGTTTTCAATGGACCTGTGTTTATAATGTGAAAATAGAACATTATCTAATCAAATGGTTGAATTTAGACATCAAGCTAAAATAAATCGAGGAATAATTTGAAGTAGGTGTCTATTAATATCTACCCAGTTTGTTAAAGGGAAAATGTAGTCACCGGCAGCAGCTACTACATACGTAAATAATTAAATTATAATTAACTCCAAACGCGAAGCACTCCCGTAGGTGTCGTGCGAGATTAGTGTCGATGTGTGTCTATTAACATCACGTGACCACGAATCTGTCTGCCAAGCGAATTGGGGCAATGCTATAAACATTTTGCTCCTACTCTAAGATCGGAACCGTTCGATTTGGCAGTTTATATCGGGTTCATCTATGTGTTCCGTGATTATTTTAATAATGTCAGTGTTTATAGCTAGTTTCTAGATTTTTCGAATAGATGTCTATGAAATGTTGTTATAAAGTCGAATAATAGTCATTGCAATTAAGTTATTCAGCATCATTTGTTATTTACAGTTTATTGCTTCGAAAAGTAGCTCAAGTTATGTTGCACTATTCCTCTCTACTAAAAACTACTTAGAAAATAACTGTTATTGTATGCATATAGGTACCTATATCAAATATAATCACAAGTTGCATGATTGAAAATATAAAAAAAAATAAAAGAACTTGTACTCTGGTTGTACAAGTTATTTATTTTTTAATTTTTGTAAATTTTACGTTGTTTTTCAATGCAAAATATTGCGATCGGGAAGACACCGTTATTATATTATAGTGATGGGTTGATGCTAATGTAGAATTACTACCCACTCTATTAATTAGATGGCTAGTTACATGCAATTGTTTGAGGTCATTCGACGTCATCAGAAACGTACTACATTTTGCATACGATGTTCATGGTGTGTTCATTGTTGAGTTTCGTTATGACCTGCTCACATTGCTATCGGCTTTGTAAGATATTTTAACTGATCTGAAGAAAAGCATCTCAGCCGTATCGTGGTGTTTTTACCCATATGTCGTCAGCTATGTTTGGTCTTATTTAAAAAAGGGCGAGCCTTTTGCCACTACCTGGGTATATTTGTCAACTCCTGGCATGAGAATTTAAAGACAAAAATATCCAATACCTAACGTTTTGGCTGGACCCACCGAACTATACCTAAAGAATAGGTATATCTATCTAAAGTTTTACCTAGAAATGAATTTGGGTTATAGTAAGTCGATATATTCAATAGCATTTTGGCCTTGTTGTATGATTAATTTGGTAAATAAAACAAGTGCATTCCATATCAAGTACGCGATCTTTGTACTACGATGCCATTTTCTCCATCTCTTTGTCGAGTCTGTGCGAGTCTTTACGTGTGATAATGTCGTAAATATGCATTACATTACTCTTCGCTCGTTGCACTGTTATCTCATGATATGGGTTTCATTACGAATGTTCAGTAGTCGGCGACACTGAGCGATGATATGAGAAGATTGTGACGCACGTACGTAGGTACTGCTACTTAGAAAGTGATGTGCTTCTCGACATAAATTGTATTTTACCTTTGTTAATATGAATTATTAGAGAATTTATAGATAGGGTTTTTTTTCGGATATTGTCGTGAGATAATAAGTAGCACGAATTTATGTTTAAACTTTCTTCTTCGCATGCCGACTGAAACTCACACCAATTATGTAATTTTTACTTATTTTAAATAATGTAAGTACCTACGTGTTATAGTGTGTTTCTGTACAGTAATATATTTTTTAATTTTTTTAACATTGGTACAAGAATGTATACAATATGAACCTACGAGTTGTAACTTTTAATCAACTTTAATGAAACTTTGAACCTAAATAAAACTACGGTTAGTCCACACTTATTTAATAAAGTTGGTTGCTCACATTTAAAATTAAGAAAGCTTGTAGATTTCTCGTGTAAATACTTAAACACACGAAGCAATGTACTCGTAATTTTAAATAACATATGTAAAGAAAGCAATGTAGCGGTTTTATACGGGGCTATTCAACGAGAAAGCTTCTGTTATAGCTAACTCGATCCTTTGGAAAATATGCATTATTCACTTACGTTGAGCACAGCTCCGGGCGTAGTAAAGTTTCTATAAGGCGGTTTTCTGTCTCTAATGTACTGGAAGATTTTGGTGCCGTGACGGAGGAAGACCACTTTGTCAAGGAGATGGGGCGGGACGTCGTGCACGCAGCGGAGCCGCACCGAGCCGCCGCGAGCGGCCCACCGCTCCATTTGTAACTCCACGCGAACCTCCGTGTGACCGCGGACTGCAATAAAATATACATACTTAATACTTTACTATTACTTAATACTTTTTTTATTAGAGGAAAATAGATTTGTCATTAAACACTATGAATATTAACAATATAGAGTAAGGAAAAGAAGTAAATATTTCTAGAAGTAGATTGGAGCCTCCATTGAGAATTCCCATGAGGGTAGCACTCGTGGAGACATATTGGAGAGCGCACTGGCTGGCATTTCCCTTGGTATTCGTGAGAATATAATTTTCTGTACAGAAACTAAACAGTTAAGTTGCTGTTTTATTAGTGTTAACGATTGCGCTGACGTTTAACCTCTTTTTATTGAAAGACTGGTCAAAAAACCCTGTTTATCAGAGAGAATTTTATAAATTTAGCCTTCCCAAGCAAGCTAAGTCAGCAAGAAATCAGTCAGTTACTAGGTACAACCCTAACCATTGTACTACCAAGTGCAATATTATGCTATAATACAGTGAGATGCTAAAATTCGATACCAAAATCAGATGTAAGAAAATAAAATAAGTCGTTCAATAACAGTCAAATACGAAATGCTTTTTGTGATATATCACGTAAACCACCATAATAAATAAAAATAAGGTGACTAACTATAGAGCTCACTCTATAGTTAGTTTTTATTTCTAATGTAGTCTAGTAAATATAAAGATTTACTAGACTACATTAGAAATAAAAACTGAACATAGGGTTGCCTGTTGTGCGTTCAGTGTAGCTTGTAGCTCTACTGATTTAATTTTATATAAATATTCATAAGTTGGCGTAGATTTTAAGTTCTCTATATAACGATGTAATGAAGCATGCAACTGATGAAATATAGGTGAGTAATTTTGTCTGTTACAACGCGCCTGAAGCACGCACCCGCCACAGTCACTCGCGAAAATACTGTCCTTTTTATGACCTTTGTCACGTTTTTCAGAAATTGCGTCGGTTCCCCACTGTTCCTACGATTCAAGGAAATCTTTCCACATTTTATTTCCATTGTATTTTGAACTCTTTTCACTTAGCTCTAAAGTTCTAAGGTAGTTGTTGTTTGATATTACGAAAATGTGTCTTTGTTAGTAGCATTGTCGGGTGCGCCTCGGTAAGCTCAAGGTTCATGACGACACGTTTTATATTTGCTGTTATTGTGTACTGCGTAATGTGAAACTGTAATAACTATAAACAGTAATAATAATTATAAGCCTGCTTCGGTAGCTACGTCTAGATTAGCGATAACCTTTACTAATTAATACTTTTATTTAGTTGGTTTATACTCACCTTATCTAAAATTAAATTCAGCGACACTTTTATAACACAGTAGGTGGTTATTGTACGCCTACTAACAATTTCCTTAATCTAAGCGTGGGAAGATTCGACGATGATATACAATGTGCAATCAACTGAAATGGCGAATCTCAATGAAAAAGCTCGCATCCTTCTCGCGTGCGATAAACCATTTCCGTCAGTTTTATGGTTTGCACGTTTTATGATTTTCACCGCTACATTGCATTAGTTGGTACGCCGCGGTACAAAATTAGAATAGAAGCCACCTAATCGTTTTAATATCTGAATGCAAAATGAGATTCAACGATTTCAATGACAACCTATTTTGTTACCCCAGACTATGTTGCTATTAAGAGCATAATTTTAACGATCAAAGCCAGGCTTTTGTAGAAACTTAAAAAATAAAAGGCCGTATGTAATTTTTCCTTCAACCGCGGATAATTTATGACTTAATTTATCCGTTCCATACAGTCTCGTAAATAAATGGCAGCGTGTTATTAATGTTTTAGAAAAAAAGTTTAGGTTATAAATAATATACTTACTAGATATAAAATTGTATAAAACATGTTATGTTCAATCCACCAATCTGTAGTGGGTCAACAGCACCGTGTGAAGATCTAGACAAGCAAATGGTAAGCAATGGGGCAGAGTGGCGGTAAGCAATAAGTATTTTTAGGTAACATTATTTTGACGCTGCATGGCTTAAACATATTTATTAGTTAGGAGAGAATCTTTATTTATATTTTCTCACCCTATAGAAGGCCGCTTCCATTTTTATAATTATAGTATAGTTTAATTGGTGGTTAATTCGTCTCATAAGTTGTCAGCACAGTGTTGTCATTTAACACTAGTGATTAACACCATTGAATATAAATAAATTCCTTATAATATTTCATCATAACTGGGCTACTCGTCGTCAAATTTATATGGAGGTATAAGGAAATAACATTGTCAATAAATTTTCTATGTCACAAGAGGTAGCAAAAGAATTTCCTAAATAGGTTTGCTGCATAAACGTTGTCCGTCGCATTAAACGTGCCTAGTCAGCGCTCTACATTTTCAAGAGTGTTTCTAATAGCCTGACTTTATTGGCGCAGAAAAATAAGACATTCTAGACTAGAATATTCTATTTGAATGAAATGCATCGGTCTTTTTTACTTATTGATGCTAATGGAAGTTTAATGAAATTTTTAGTCATGATAAGATTTTTTATTTTGATAGGTTTTGATATACTTAGAAAAAAAGGGTATATATTATTTTAATAGTTGATGAAATAAATTATAGTAGCTAGTCTACAGTAATAATATATACTGTAGACGCTCTGAAGATACTGTAGGTTCTCAGGATTGTGGTCTTCTTTGAGTCGTAGGTTTTGTCAACCTATTTAATCTAAGTGAGAATCTTATCACGCCTATTATTTTTATTATTCTCAAAATGCCCTTGAAACACAACAAATTAGTACCCTAATACCGACAATGAGAGGTCACGTAATAGTTAGTGTAGGTGCGCTAATTACAATATCTTTTCATGAACGTCCGCTGTGTGTCAGTATAAACTATGAATGAGAGCCTGGCCTTGTTCACTCATATAAACCAATGAAATATAGGGTTGTTAACTTGCTACTAATTTTAATTTTTTTTTTAAATAATAAAAAGTTATCATTTGATAAGATAGTTTGTTGCTGGCAGCCTAGATCTAACAAATTAAGAATACAATAAAATACATATTAATTTTGTTTTACACAAGAATACTTATTACACTGCCGTAAATCACGTCCACTGCCGTAATATTTAAGAAGCAATTGTGCTTAATAATGTTTCTTGTCGTAATTTTAAGCTATTATCTTTAATATAGTCCGGAAAAAATAGAGTTTTTTATTTAAATAGCACGCCAAGCAAATTCACGGAGTACAGATTTTTGTCCGTTTTATAATCAACATTATTAGAAGGAAAAGTACAGTGATACCATTTCCAAAAGCAATTTGCTATCAAATTATGTTGGATGTTAATAACATGAGCGCTCCGTATAATTTATTTCTGCATCAGTAAACCTCGTCATTCATATTTATTTAGGTCATTACAGTACACACCACATCCACTCATCTCCAATCAACTACTAAACCGCGTTGTGGTTGAATAAGTGAAAAATTATTTACACAATTTTAAAGCAAGTTGGATGTATATTGGCTTAGTTGCATGGACATGGCATTTATAGGATTGCATTGATTGTGCCTAAAAGATGTATAGGTACAGATTTTTAGTGCTAGTGTATGCTAATCTATTCGTAATCTTGACATTCGACTTAATTAATCGATTTCACTATTTAGTACCCTGTAAAATATAAAACCATTTAATTACGGCCGCTGTTAGTTTTTTAAAATTTAAACGATATCACAATCGAATAATGAGATTCCGAAAGGTCCTCTGTACATGTGTAAAGATTGCAAAACTTCAACGAGGTGTTGTTCGGTCCAGTATTGGTCCAATGAGTAGGCATCTACTTGTCTTGTACTTGACTTGTACCGTACCTACAATTTTTACCAAGAGCCACTAACACTAACAGAGCGAAAAAAAATAAGTGGTATAAAAAGATTTTAACTGCGAATTTCAGCTAATTAACAAAATTTAAAAAAAGGAATTAAAATTTTCCAACAATAAGTAAGTAGTGTTGTGAATTGTTAGTGTCTATAGCATTGTGTCTTCACACTAATTGAATAGTGAATTTATTTATTCATTGTACCTATTCTAAAATCGGTGTTTAGGGTGGACGTGATTTCAAACTGATAAAAATAATGTATTCAATTATGTTAATGGTTATCAAGAAACTTTAGAAATAAAGTCACATAGTTTCAGGAAACATCTATATTTAACTAAGTACTTGGGTATTTTTTCTAATCTTGATTTCAGTTCGTTTTTCTTGTGTAGATCTAAAAGATAAAACTTTTGTGTTGAAAAGAAAAACTCGAAAAGCGGAATAAACATGGTATGTTCATTTAGAGTTTCGTGATCCGTAGCAGGAATATATTCAGTGTTGGCATAAAACATTAGCTCGCGTCTTTGAGGAAAACAAAGCGATGTAACAGTAGTACACGACTACACGCACGTTTCTAAACGTAGGCATCTATACAGTCTTGTAATCTCCAAGGAGTGCGCAACATGCTCAGGAACGATATGAAACAATCTACCTCTTTGTTCCATATTGCGAAGTTTGACAAACAAATTTAAGAAATTTCTGTATTAGACTGTCTCGCTGGCTCAGCGGAACGTTCAACTACTGCGCTAAAAGTTTGGTTTCCACCCCGGGTAAGTCAAAACGGTATTGGAATTTTCTGTCTTGAAATTTTCAATATCAGTCTGTTGTTTATATAGAACTAGCTGTGTCTTCATTAGATTTTTTTTCACGGAACCCTTATCTTTATTCGAAAATCAAAGTAGCCTAAGTTACTCCTACTGTGACATTAGATGTCTGCCAGTGAAAGTCCCGTCGAAATTGGTTCAATCTTTTCGTAGATTACCTCAAACAAACAGACAGATATAAATTTTGAAAAGTGTGTTTTTATTATAAGTACTACTTTCATCGTCCGTGTAGTGACGGATTAAGAATACATAATGTCTCTACCCCATCTCAACCCGTGGGTGTCGTAAATGGTGACAAAGTGAGTGTAACCTTATGCAGACAAGAGCATTGCGAGAAAAGGAAAATTCGAAACAAACCCTATACCTACCGGTCTGGCCAGCGTGGTATAGTAAAATGGTATAGTAAATTCCCTCCACAATCTTTGAAGAAAATCCGTGCCCAGCAGTGGGACGTTTATGGGTTGAAATAATGATGATGACTACTTTCATATGTCTACTCTAAAAAGCTGTTAATTTTATATTACAAACAAATACTTCAATTTTATTTATTTATAAGTATAAAATACTACATTCACAATTGAACGACAACAAAACAATTAATATCATTCCCCACAAAATTTTGTTGCTGACGTTTGTGCTAATTGCTGAACTACAAACCTTCATTGTCGAGCTTTCAGTTAAACATTATCAAAACTACTAACTATTTATAACAATACACGTGTTAGTTTAATGACAAATGTCGTGACCGAACAGTGGACAGTGATAAATAGTAGTTGAACAACCGCGCGGGCTCACTATAACATAATACGACATTAGTGAATTGTGTTACGGCTTCCAACTTTGTGCGAAGTCAGCTTACGTCTTTATATTGTATTCTATTGCAATAATGTTCTACTGCGAGATATAAATCTACGGTTATGCCCGCGTTATGTATCGATATAAAATTGATCGTCCATATCTTGGTACAAAAATAAATGAAATTAATGTGTCACTTAAGTTATTAATAGATTCACTGCCGTACACAGAGACGATACTAAACTTTAAAGTTTATTTAGTAAGAGTCGCCTAAAGACGATTATTCAATAAAAAAATTGTGTCAATGATAGATACTGCCGCACTCAGAGACATCAATAAGCAGAAATGACGTCTCTGAGTGCGACAGTAAGTTCATCGAGAAGAAAACAGAGGGCCATCTCAGATTCACGACACTCGCCTTACTCGATTTCGATATTGCTGTCAAATATTTGAAAATTTACGTATTGGCAATGTCATTTTCAAACATTTGATAATGATATCAAAATTGCTTAACTGAACTTTGAGATTTTGAATAGGCCTTCAGGGAAATTGGACGGCCTCTTGCTAAAGTGGAGTGAGGATCTACGAATGGATGAAAAGTTAATAATGTTTAAGGTTTGGACATTCACACACAGCGCCATCTAGTCCCAAACTAAGCTAATGCTTGTAATATGGATACTAAACAACTGATATAATACTTATATAACTTTTTTGTAAATACATACATATCATATATATTACACCCAGAAACAGAACAAATAAATGTGCTCATCACACAAAGATTTGTCCTGGGTGGGAATCGAACCCACGACCTCTGCTTCAGCAGTCGGGGCCACTAACCACTGAGCCACGGAGGCTTCGAACTCTTGCTTGTATGCCAAGAGTATCTACGATACAGTAGACATTTTGATTGTGGGTAGTTAATAAAGTAGGATATAAGTATACATGAAATGAACTCCCTAACGAGGTTTTCCCAAGGGACTACAGTATGGGGTTCTTCAAAAAAGGAGTGAATAGGTTTCTTAAGGGTCGGCAACGCGCTCGTGATGCTCCTGGTGTTGCAGGCACCCATAGGCTACGGTAACCGCTTACCATCAGGCGGACCGTACGTCTGTTTGCCACCGTCGTGGTATAAAAAAAAAGTATACATTATTAAACAAACAACCTTCCAAAAGTCGTCTACTTTATTATATTAATACGACAATGTCAGCTACCTATCTAGGGTTAAGTAGGGGTAATATTTTACTATCATCGAAGTAGCATTCTAACTGTCTAGACGTCATTTACAAATGAGAATGTCTTATCGCGTTTATGTTCGCATAAAGTCACTGGTATTTCTTGTTAAAGTAGTTGGAAAGCTTGCGATTGATAGGAGTCGAAGTTTGGTGTCGTCTATTGAAGAAATCTTCTAAGTTTCTTTAGAAAGGTTTGAATCAGATAGTTTCTTAGTGTAAAGTGTTGATTAGATTTACATTTATAAAGTTACTAGCGGACCCGACAAACGTTGTCCTGCATGATATACCAATCGATTGCATTTTTTTAATTTTTTATTTGTGAATCTAAACCTTCTTCGAATCCACTTGAACACATACACAAAAATTCATTCAAATTGGTTCCGCCGTTTAGGAGGAGTTCACTGTCAACACACGTACATAAGAATTATATATATAAAGATATGTCCAATATTACTTGTTTTGAGTGCTTCGTTGTATACTTTACGGTTTAACAAAATAACTCATGAGTAGTACCTATAGCAAACAGTTGAATATTATTAATGTCAATTAAATTTATATCAAAATGCATGCCAATCTATCTCATCTCTTTCTTTTTAGGGTTCCGTTTCTCAAAAGGCAAAAACGGAACCCTTAACTCCGTCAGTCAAGAATATTAACGTAAATATGTTTTTTAATTTATAGATATCATCTGGTGGGGGGCCGTCCCACGCTGCGCCTTCCAATACGTGCCCACCAGATGGACCGACGACCTGGTCAGGGTGGCGGGCGGCCGTTGGTTGCAGGCGGCACAGGACCGTTCGCAGTGGCGTAAATTAGGTGAGGCCTATGTTCAGCAGTGGACGTCGTTGGGCTGATATGATGATGATGATGATGATAGATATCATGATACCTGCCTACTAATTTCGAACATTTATTTATGTATTTATTTATAAAACTTTATTGCACAAATTTTGTGTAAAAAAGTCGGGCTTAATGCTATAAGTATTCTCTAGCAGACAAAAACATTTCAATTACACATATTCGTTCGGAACCCTCGGTGCGCGAGTCCGACTCACGCTTGGTCGGTTTTTTAGTAAAGTGGTACTTACATTTAAAGGACTAACATCCCTCAAATGTAAGTGAATAATTACATTCGAAAGTAATTTACCATCTAATTTCATGGTATTCTATTATTATTTTATCTAGTAGAAGTAGTAGGTCAGAGCAAGTTTAAAATTTGCGAGGTGTTGTGCAAACTTAACGTCAGTAGGTATGCAACAAGCATTGCTGCATTATATGTGGATAAAGAAAAATTGTTTTAATTTATTTACGAGACAATTTAATGTTGTACTCACAAATTATTCATACGTAAAGCTACGCTTATAAACACAATGGTCGGAGGTTTTTCTCTAATGAATTATTAAGGCCCTCGGTCCAGAGTAGGTGGATTTAATATTCTATGCAATAAAACAAGGTACAATCGTAAAACCTTTCAGGCCTCATTAAAATAGTCATTTGTTGTTCAGAATCACTTTCAAAATCACTTTGACGAAATGTGATCAACTCATCTATACTAATATTATAAAGCAGAAGCGTTTGTTTGTTTGTTTAGTCGAACCCGATAATCTAAGGAACTACTGGTCTGATTTAAAAAAATCTTTTAGTATTGTATAGTCCAATTATCGAGGAAGGCTATAGGATATATAACAGTAGTCAGTACGGTACGGCTAATAGAAGCTGAGCAGTGGTGGAGTAAAGAACGACTTCGCTTCCCACGTTCTTTCTGTCTGCTGTCGCTGGTGATGTTATAATAAAGAATTTGTAAGTCAAGATGCCACATCACAGATATTGATTTTTGGTTTAATAAAATTGGTAATATCATAAAAGTGCCAGCCTGGTATAGTAGGCTAAATTCCCTCCAAAATGTTTGGAGGAGATCCGTGCCCCAGCAGTGGGACGTTTATGGGTTGTAATGATGATGATATAAGTACTAAACTAAAATTAGTTACTATAAATATTGTGCCACATTATATCCCGGCGAGATTTTTTATAAAATATTTTGGTTTGCAGCTGTGGATTCTGGAAACTTCCTGACTTTGTATTTTATAAAATAGACCAACGATAATGTCAGGAATTTTAAATCTATCTAATTTACAATTTTCTGGACAATGCTGTAAGCAACTTTCTTGGATATACTTGAAATTCAAATATTATAAATAAACTTATATCTAAATTTCTTTCTTTTTCATTTTTTATTGTTTATAGATTGCTTTATTTTTGTTTTACATAAAAAATACAAATTGACAAATGAACTGTTAAGCACTGAGAGTTTTTTTGTGTAATTGATGCTCTTAGCATTACGGTAATTATTGCGGGGAAACTTGATATATCAAGTAAGTTTATAGTTAGTTGGTTTCCCATTTCTGCTCAGTAAAATAATTATGGCATTCGTAAACAAATGCACATCCTTTAGCGAAAGGTATTTTTGTTTTCTCCCTGTAAAAAAACATTAGCAAACAATTCATGATTACAGTTGCGTAAAAACCGTGCGGGTCTGTAAACGGTACAAGTTAAATGTGAAGTAGTCATATACTTAAGTAGATGGATAACGGATAACGAATCCCCAAAAGGTTGCGTTAAATGTGCTTTCGTTCAACCTTTCCCTACCGAAAGAAACACATTCTATACGTGTCTGTATCACACGTACATTTGATTCGACCCGTTTCGCGAGTCTCATTTATAATTTAAAGATCAATGTCTCTCGCCACCAGGTTTCAAGAGTACAGCAATTCCGACCCACCCTTATCGACTGTTATAAAACGCTTATTTTACCAAACGCCATAACGATACAATATTTACATATACGATTGCATATATACAGGAAATAGTCGTGCTATTTTTATTGCCAACTATTGGAAGCAATGACAATAAAAAAGATGTAAACTGAAAAAAAAAACAGGTGGCTACACATCTAAGATGATGCCCAAGAGAGCCATAAGGGGCTTGTCCCTGCCAGAGAGTAAACCTTTTTCCCGGCAAATGTCTGTGGAGTTCCTATGTTTGGTTATATAAATATTGTCATTGATTTTATAGGGTTGTGAGGGTGGTGTTTTACAGCAATATTTCACGTGTGTGTTACGCGAGAACGAGTGTATAAATAATGCTCGCCCAGAGAGCGCTCTGCGATCTTAATTTATTTACATTTGTACTGGATCTTTCCTTTTTCTCTCACTTCACGTGTTGCCATTTGTCTGTTTGCACCACACTAAGTAACAATGATTAAGGTCCATTTCCAACACATTTCTTTAAAATATTCAGCAACATAATTAAATTTTCACCACATTTCTTCGTTGAAAACAACTTGCTTATCAATTGCATTTTTTTATTTAATTACGTATTTTGTTATTACTAAAATTATAATTCAACATATTTTATTTTCATAATATACCTATAAAGAAACGTCACGTGCCCAGCGGGCTGCGGCGCAAAGATCAGCATCATCAAGCATTGCCATCCAACGTGGCAATGCTGCCAGTCTGCTGCATGCCAGGGCAGTCAGGGCACGTTTCCGACGGACAGCGGCATTTATGCGGAGGAATTCTTCGACGCATTTTAATTTAAGGTATTTTCGATTTTTATTTTTGTTTTGTAATTAGTTTTAGTTAGTAGTAAATATTATTTCCTATAAAGAAGCAAGGTTAATATAATTATACCTAATTAATATACAGAGCTGGGGCCTCAATGTGATTTTTCGTTCAATCTGAGAAGCCCAACTGGGAAAGTGTTGTCTTTCTACAGGAGAGTAGTAGTCTAGCATAGAGTTCGTCAGGGAATAGTTGTACTGGTAGTACAAGGGCATAATTTTCCTGCCAGCAGCCCAGTGATTTAATTTTATTGAGGGTAGCAATGAGGAAATTTTGGCCTGTCAATAGAAATGTCTTTAGGCTTTGGTAAATGTTTACCATTAAAGAGGATAAATTTTAGTGTTTCTAAAAAGTAATAAATTTATTCCTAATCAGTAATCAAGTTCTGAATATTATTAGAAATGTTTTAAAACTTTCATATAATATAGAAAAAGCTACAGGGTTGCAATGTTAATATTTCTTCTTTAAATTCGAAACAATTTGTTGGCAATAAACAAACTGGCACATAACAAATTTTCACTTTATTTTTCACCATGTAGGTTCCACTGTATTAGTGACAACACGAAAATTGAGTTTTCAAGACTACCTAGAACAATTTTTGCTAGGTCGGTAGTACAAGTAGCTAAGGCGGA
The DNA here is from genome assembly GCA_905147015.1 of Laspeyria flexula. NCBI lineage: Eukaryota > Metazoa > Arthropoda > Insecta > Lepidoptera > Erebidae > Laspeyria > Laspeyria flexula. The sequence goes on along the minus strand of LR989956.1, from coordinate 8,116,502 downwards.
ATACTCGACCTATATTCTGGGACGTCCCTACACGGATTGTATCTGTTTTTGATGCAAATATCTTGTGTGTTGATGCAGTCTTTATGAACACATTGCGAGGAACACTGCCTTGATTGTTATTAAAGTTTTCATCATGCAAACGTGTATTCTGTGTATGCATTTTGGATTCAAACGACCCCATTGCATAAAACTTTTTGATTATACAGTTGGGTATTTTCAAGAGTATTAATTTATAAGATATGATGAGGAATTATTTAATAATTTCAGGTGTACGAAGACCTATTTTGACTTCTATTATGGAATACCTATTTAGTTTAACCACACATTAGCAATTACTGTGTTAATAAGTAGAATTGAAATCTTTTCTTTATTCATCATTTCAACCAACATTCATCCCACTGCTGGGTACGGGTTCCTCCAAAGAATTTGGAGGGAATTTAGCCTACTATACCACACTGGCCAGACATGTTGGTATAGGGTTTGTTTCGAATGTATCTTTTCTCGCAGTAATCTTGTCTGCATAAGGTTAGTTACTTAGTCATCTTTTACGACACCCACGGGTTGAAAATGGGGTAGTGACAATAGATATTCTTTATATTTTTAGGCATTTTTCTATATTACTGTTGGTAAAAAGCAAAGGCTATTATTTCCTAATTATATTCATTCTGGGTCACCTTGTATTTATTGGTATGATGAATCTGCGCCGTACCACTTCATTTTATAAAAGTAAAAGTAAGTCATGATTATTTTCTATGATTGATTGCTCTTGTTTGCTCTGTGATTATTTTTGGCATTGCTCGAAACACTACCAATAAAATAAAGTTAGTTTTATAGTCCACAAATACTGGCCTAAATTTCGGAGTAGGCCTTCATTAGTCTGAGGTAGTAAAGATGAGAGTTGATTATTAATCAGAATCATAACCATTCAATAAATTTTTGTTACCTTATTTATGTTTCTAAGAATATCAAATTTATAAAAACTTTTACTTAATTCAAACTGGTACTTGATGTCGCGGATTGCGATCCGAATTGATCGTTTGCTGGGTGACGGTTTACATTAAGGAACGACAATTTGTTGTTTTGTGAATCTAATTCACAAAACAAATTGTCCTTCCTTGCTCTACTGTAAATAAACAATGTGATCGACGTCGTGTCGGCGGATAAAATGGCACTGATAAGTTTATAAATAAATAGATTTAAAAAGCTTCACTATTTTATTGGGAGGTTGACTGGACTGACTGATTGGGACTGTTCTCCCGAGTGTGAAAATAAAATTTATTTTTTACAGGTATTGAAAATAAAACGACTACGAACCAAACAATTCTGTAATAAGTTGTTGTGAAATATAATTATTAAGCACTATTTTAATTTGACGGAATGATCCGTGATGAAGAAAATAACAAGGGCTATGTAAAATAATAAATTTAACAAAACTTGGTTTTAACTTTTTATGAACCTAAGATAATAAATTAATCCCTCCAACAAAATAAATCTATGCCACCGTTTTTGAGCCGGTAGCCTTGATCGATTTATTTAGTCAAGCAACCCCGCACGCGGTTAGTCCCTGAATGGGTAACCGCTGCTTATTTATTTAAACGCTCCGTACCTCAGCGCGCACAATAAACCTTGAGTTCCGCTTGTACCTACTAAGAACTAGAATATAGTTTTGCAAGGATTTAGCCAACTGTATCAAAAGCTTATATTATTATTAAGAACTAAAATTTACAATATTTCTTTATATAGAATAAAGAAATAATTTAACTAAGTACGTATCAAAAACAAAACACATTTATGGAAAAAGAATGATATAAATTTTAATATTTATTATAATTTAAATATTCGACTAATCTGTCGGGTCCTATGAATAGGTACCAATGCCAAATTACAGGTTTCTAGTACTCAGTCTCTAAGCTAAGTTACGGTAGGACAGACGGCTATGGCTATAAGGGCTCTTTATTGACTATGGAATCCTGAAACAAAGATACTTACAATGAAGTTAATTTAAATAGTTAGCTAATGAGGTTATCAATAATTATGTGGAATATGGATTTAGTGGACATCGTTAAGAAACAAAAAGAAATAACATGACACGTAGCAATATACCCCCTTTAATATAAATGTTCAAAAGCTAACCTTAAGAGATCGTTAATGTTGCCTTCTTATATAAGAAGATTGAAAACTGCTTGACCCTGCGCTACAGAATGTGACCGCTCTTGTGAAACGGAAAAATAATGAATGCTTAAATTTTGGAGATGCTCCAGTTCGTTTTATTTAAGGAGCTCGTTGAGCTTTCAAGTTTCGACATTTAATTTTCCACTAAGTTGAGGTTATATATATATCAAACATCTCTTACGCCTTAGAAGGATTTTACGACCCCTGAGTACTGACATATCGCGTATTTTATGACGAATTAAATTTTTATTGTATTATCGATTTTATACGCTATTGTTTACATTATTTTATTCTGTGTTGCCATATGTGCATTACACGAAATTACAAATTTAATTCTGGCGGAAAAATGGTACCTATTATATTTATAGTCAGAGTTAGGATAACTATCCTTAGATTAGAAAAAAATATCAACTTATCGATCGTCTAACGACTTGGGTATGTGTCGGTAGTCAATAACCATTATGTACACTATACGTCGGTGTGAAATATTAACTTTATTTGTATCACTTGTTTACTAATGTATATAAGTATCCTTTCCTATACTTTTAATAGTTAATCATGTTTTCTACATATGAGCAAACATGTCTAACCTGACCCAACAACCTAAAAAGCTTTTAATATAATATATTATTATGAATTATAAATAATAACCCTTTATCGCTACACTGATGATTTGAACTTATCGATTCAAGTGTCTATACGTTGTTGCTGTAAAGTATTTTCAGTTTCATTTTATGGCGTTTGTTTTTTATTTGGCCTTCATTCCGTAAAGCTTTGACCACACAAAGCCTTCAAGCAAATAAATACTTGTAACGAGTAAACTCGCTTGGTCACAAAAAATATTCACACATTTCTCACTGCGACTAAGAAGCATTCTCCCCTTAAAAAGCGTCATGAATGGAATAGTGTTCAATAACCATAAATTCTATTTAATTCTAGTATTACTTGTACTTAGAATGTAATATTACGCTTTTTTCTATGAAGGGGAAGGCAGAGAAAAAATAAAATTTAAAAAATACCTCATGGATACCTTACCGTTATACTCGTATATATTTAGATTTTCTTGATGCGAGTATTACAACTATTAAAGGAAATCACTGTGTTTGCTCAAGACATGTAATAGGACGCCCATAGCGAGCAATACGCATTACGTACAAATTAAAGAAGGCCTGACGTGTAACGCACGAGTCGTATTCGCTGCATGTGACAGGTAAAGCGAATTGTTAGAGCGAGTCTATTCCGCGGGCAAAATCGAGTCGTGTTACCAATTTTTAAAGACGTCAACGTTGTCGTCAACCAGATTTGTGTACTTACCGAATTTTCAAAGCATATAGTTTAAAATTTGATTAACTTCAACGTGTTTAAAGTTGTTAAGCCTACAAACATACTAGTATGATATATTTACTGTGTGACTGTGACTGGCCTGTTGGTATAGTGGTTAGTGACACTGACTGCTAAGCCGGAGGTCGTGGGTTCGATCCCCACCCAGGACAAATCTTTGTGTGATGAGCTTAAAGGTTTGTTCTGTGTCTGGGTGTAATTTATCTATAATATGTATGTATTTACAAAAAAAAAATGTATGTAAGTAGTATATCAGTTGTTTAGTACCCATAACACAAGTAAATATAATTGTTTACTTTGGGACTAGATGGCGCTGTGTGAATGTGGTAGAATATTATTATTATTATTTAAGCAACGTCTAGTGCACATTCATCATAATTATCAATACAACCAATATTCCACTGCTGGGCACGGGTCTCCTCAGGAGATTAAGAGAGAGAAGATTGTGGAGGGAATTTAGCTTACTTATGCGGTATAAGTAAGCTAAATTCCCTCCACAATCTTGGCCAATTGTGGCCAGACGGGTTGGTATAGGGATTTGCTTAGAATTTACATTTTCTCGCAGTATACTTGTGTGCACATTAGTGCACATTGATATACAAAATATTCGGCCTAGTGCAACAATAAATGTATTTTAAATTTGCTGAAAAAAGCAATATAAACTATGACGTTTTACATTTGCAAAAAATTTAAGACCCTTAATTCTAGAAATATGAAACGGGGAGGAGAGATTGATAATAAAAGGATAATTCATTTTCATCATTTTACTTTGGAACCCTAAAAATGGAAAGACCGTTTTGTAATACGCTTCTTAGAAATATAATATTACGTAATCGTGAGGATTACCCAATAAAACGCTGAGGCCTATTAAGCTTTATTTGAACGCATTTATGGTTCTTTTTAACGTTGGTTGTTACTTATTATTTTATATTTGTGTTTATTATGAACTCTATTCATCGAAATGTGAATCTTCATGAGTTTTTCGTGAGGCCATACCAACGGATTGATTTATCATAAAATTGTAGGTATTTAATCTCTGAATGCTCTTAACGATTGCTTGAAAGTTTATTAAACAAATTAAAAGAGCAACGTTTGGATCGTTCAACTCTACAATAAATATTTTTGTTTTGTCTTTTAACTACTAAGGCACAGTGCCTTCTCCCTCTTTCTCAGCTTGCTGTAAACTGTCTGATAACCTATCTAAAATTAAAATTACAGTTTTTATACGAAAAATAAATAAAAAATTATGTTACCTAAATTTCGAATAGGATCAAACAGTTATCAGCAAGTGGTGAAACAGGTTACGCCATGCACATATATTATCTAAACCTATATAGTAGAGATAACGTCCTTTATAGTAAACCATCTAAACACAGTGCATTTTGGTTGTCTTACAAACTTTGTAGGTCATGGAAAGCAGATAAAGAATACACTTAAATATTATACCTGTATATAAAAAAATGTACCAAGAATTACAATAGAAATACAAACCGTGTATAGGAAAACTAGAAAAAAAATTACATTATTTTTATTTAAAATGTAATGTAACATATCTGATTTTGTAACACGACTAAAAGTGCACTGTGTATACCTAGTCAATGGAAACATACATTGCTTTAGCCAGTAAAGGATTTGCTACACTGTAGTTAAAAAGAAAAGTCTCTCTGGCTGCTAACACGAAGAATCTTTAAGGAGGTAGGACAAGATAAGGCCCGGTGGGAGCCTGTAGTTTTATTTAACTGCGGTCGTCAGTCGTGAAGCGGCGCGCGACATGAGGTAGGAGGTGCTTATACTGCAATGTAAGTGTAACATACACTATATGTGAAACTCCACAAGAAAAAGTACCTTATAGTCATGGGCACTTACTATAGTATACATATATATTAGGTACAATATCTCTAGAAGGTTTTCATTCAAACTAATTTGTTTGTTCTTAATTTTTCACTGATTTAGTTAACTGTCGAGACCTGGAAATTAAAAGCTTTCAAACTGAAAAATTATTGGTTTCCATTTAAAATATTGTCCATGAAAAATTCAAACCTACATCAGGACTTGAACCCGCGACCTTGGCATTCCGTGTCCAGTGCTCTTCCAACTGAGCTATGCGGACGGACATCCCTGAGATCGAATTTACCCATTAGCTGCTAACATGATAACGTCATGAATGTTTTGCTACTTATCACCGTGGCTTGTTACAGAAACTTACGGATGATATTCCTCCATTAAATAACAGATAGGTAAATATCGTAATGAAAGTAGCAACTTAATATTTACACTAAATATTAAGTAATTTCCGTTGCCTTAACATGTACATGGCCATTTTAAAACATAAAACCGAACATTTTCAATTTTATTGCCACATTCAGTATACTGCTTTTTTATCTGTAAAGTAATTTTTCAAGTCATTATAATATCTGTCGTCTCATAATTTTGTAAGAATTACAATAATCGTAAAACATTCGCTCGTTCTTTGACAGCTACTTGGATGAAGTATGATAACTTAAAAAACTTGTGGAGTAATCATAAATGAAAAATTTTTTTACAAACTTTTTAATCCAAACGTGTATGGTCATTTGTCACTCAGGTTGTACAAATTGCTGTGCCGATTTCTACGAGGCTCGAGGGTAAGCAATGTACAAAAAAGGGTTCCTGTTGGAAATTGTGCACATCCCAAGGGTGTTTTGAAACAAACTGAATACCCCGTAAGGGTAACCGAGAACAAACTTTGTTTACAACCGTATTTTTAATTCTTTTTTGTCTTATTTAGTTATACATATATAAATTCACTATGCTTAATTAAATTTCTACATACGAACAAGTTCATTATCCACTAGGGAGCAGGTTCGTGTCAGACATCTATTCATGAACGAATTAAATGAACATTCGCATACAAATTTCATATTATTATACAGTAACTCATTGATAAATTGAACATTTTTCACAGCCAACAAGGCTTACTAAATTTAATGTATATTTATTCTTTATTTTTATTTTGACATTCAATTTGTTACAAGATGAAAAATATATTAATGTTTAGCCGGTACTCAGCTCCGATTGGCCGTAACGTAATATAATATGTATAACCTACGAAGCATAGCCTTCCTCGATAAATAGGTTATCCAACAATAAAAGTTTTTTTTAAAATTTGAATCAGTAGTTTCTGAGATTAGCACGTTTAACCAAACAAACTCTTGAGCTTTATATTATTATAGTACAGATAGTATAAATATACATGAGATTAATGGAAATTATTATTAAAATTATAGATTATCATTTTTTTTTTAATCTTCGTTTAACCCTTATTCTTGTAGAGATAGTGATAGTATTAGTAACGCAACTTCAAGGAAAATCACTGTAGGTCAGGGAATCGGTAGAAAATTGAAACGATTATCTCAAAAAATAAGCAGCCGAATAAGTGATTCCAAGATTCGCCCTCTATTCCATGGAACCGTAACTAGCTGGCTGAATGTGTGGTTCTGGAGTACCTCTAGCTGCCCCTTCGGGGAATAAGGCACGATGCTGTTATGTTATATTATTTTGTAGGTTTTAAATCTCGGTGTAAATCACAAATAATATATAAGTACATAAAACTTACAATACTTTTTGTCTAAAAATATCCTAAAATACTATTAACCTATACATGTATTGCCATAAATAACAAAATAGGTTGTTAAACCGGTAGTAATAAGGTTTGTTAACCGGTCTCTTAAATGACCATCTATTTTCTAAAAAGGTACGAGGGTACCGAATTTATTGGCGAACAATCGTACGTAATTTGAGTTTTACCGCCCATTATAATTATGAGCTATTAAGTCGTGTAATGGTTTCGAGTGGACTCTACCATTCCACTTGGAAGCGTAATGAGCTTTGACGTTTTATTCGGCGGAATTTAAATTGTGACGATTATTGTATACGGCATACTTTGGCCTTGTTTTTGTGTAATACTTTCAAATGTTATAGGTATTATTAACAAAACATATGTGGAAAGTGTTTTGAGTATTTATGTGGTGTAAAAATATGGTATTACATTTGAAAGTTTTTAGAGCGTTATATAGGTATATGCCATTCAATACGTGGAGCTTTCATTTTCTAGACTTTCATTTATTAGAACAAATAGTATGCTACAATTAATATTAGTCATAAACATTCATCTCACTTAAACATATCAAGGTTCTACAGTGTAAATATATCATGAGATACGCCAAAAAGAACATTTGAAACGCGAAGGCACGCCTTGAAACTGAAGTGCACACATTGAATGGGAATAGTAGCCTTCGCTCTGCCTCTGAGAAAGGGTGAAATGTATTTTTACAGAAAACGTCCCACAGCAGCCCAACCGCATTATATATTCACTAGATAAAAAATGCGATTTCTCATTTTCAACTTCGCTTGGACACTGTTTCCCATCATTCTTATTTTATGGTTGAAGGCATAAGCATAAAAACAAGAAAGCTGACTTCTTGGCACAAAAGATTTGTTTGTTATTTCTTTTTGTTGTAGGGTAAGCTTCCTTTGTCTTTCCCATGAGGCTAGTGCGAGACGTTTAAAGTGAGTGACGGAATACGACGAAATAATAAAACAAGATCGTGATTTCGATGTTTGACAGTGAATAGATTGCCTTATAGTTCCCTCTAGCATTGTCATGTTAATTATTGTTTGGGGTTCAATTTCCAGGTCAGTTTAAATAGTTTTGGGATATTTTGATCCGATGCAGCTATTCTAGGATTGGATCATGATCATCATGTCATATCATATACTGTATTATGATGTGTGTGTAGGATTGTATATCTAGGTGTGTAAAGTAACACTGTATTTCAATATTACCCATAATCTAAACTATATGCAAAATGTAAATAATTGACCCAGACACTCCGGCGTAATCCAATGAAATATTCCATACTTATTTCTTTCTTGTTTTACACAATAATAAACAATGAGTTCTAAGACATGAACTAAAAAATACTACTCTCGTTCACTTGTTCTTGAGAGCTAGTGTAGTTTATTACCTACTTGTTAACAACAAAAAAAAAATAGACAATACAGAAGCTAATATTGTCTATTATTTTTTAGTGTTATAATAAATGCGAAAGCTGCTGAAAAGCTGAAATTTGACATACCGGGGCGGAAGCTTGTCTTAAATAAAGGTTTAATGATAAACCATAAACGTTTCATCCTGACACCATAAGTAGTTCCACAAACTACAATCTACGTATCTAATCTCAAACTGTATCAACACGGATTGTATAGAAAATGACCACCTATTTACTGAATTTTGGGTAAAATTTAGGGTCTGTAGTTAGAACTTACTGAGAGTTAAGTGTTTCTAATATATAGTTAATCGTGTGTGGTTGCCGGCTATATAGCAGTAAGCTCGCCTCTCTCTTGGGCGTCGTACGAGACGATTAAGAGATTATCTAGGGAATAGATACACTGTATTTACAATCAATCAAATTATATCGATTCTCTAGAAGACTGTACTACAATTATAGTAGGTTTATTTATAACTTTCAAAATAAAAATCACGTTTTCTATTATTATAATTCGATTAAATGACTTTATCACGTTGTCGTTAGAGCAAATGCAACTATTTATTCATATCTATACTAATGTTAATAAACTTGAGTTTGTTTGTTTTTGATTGGTTGAAGGAGCTCCGGAACTATTTCAAATTGAGAAATTCCTATAATGGTAGATAGCCCGTTTATCGAGAAAGGCACATAACAGCACGCTCCGACCTATAGGAGCCGAGTAGTGCGGCAACGGCTAGTTTATAATAATGTGTGCACTAGAAGATGTTGTGACGTCAATAGAGAAAGGAATGTTAAGCTGGTTTGGGAAAGAGGCAAGAAAATGCCTATGTACTCGTATGTAGTTAAGTATATACTATATAAAAACATTTGTCCTAATGACACCAAAATGGGCAGTGATTACAGCAGTCAGCCCCAATCCTTCGGTGTCTCATTGCCGTGTTCACAAAATCAATCACTTTTATTTAATGTTCGACGAACTCGATATTGCGGTAAAATGTACTTAAACCAAAAGGATTCCGGCTTTTCGTTTCTTGAAATGATCTGATGGATATATTTGGATTATATAAAAGGTTGTAACGGTTGCGAATGTTGTAGACTATATCCCGCACGATCGCACCTCTTTTAATTACCTTTTCTACCTCTTTTGATTACTTTTGTCTAATTACTTTTAATTATTCTAAATTCTAAATTAAATACCGAGTCTTTGACGGATCTTCCGTCACCGGATCGGCGTTTTTCTAATACAATTTCTAGTGCTGTGCACACGTCATTATATCTGTCTAAATCAAATATATAAAATTCAGTGAATCAGTGTTACGTTTATTTTATTTTAACGGCCCACACGCCCTTCTTCAATAAAGTTCCCGAGTTCTTTTGCCTAGCGGCCCGCCTAAGGGAAGACGTAGACCGCTAGAAGGTGTTTACTCTTATGCCGCATGATTCGATAACGATTCGTTGGCCCAATGAGCCAATATGGTTCAAAATGTATCCAAATTACAACAATAAGTTTTCACTAATTGACAGTAGTGCCATTAGGAAAAGATATTTTATCTAAGCTGTCGCCTATATTGCCTTAAGTTGGTTCAACCTTAATTCACCTTTTATACTTAACACTGGTATATTATATTTTCATTTCCTTAAAATTAAATTGTCTATAAGAGTACAAAATAGATTAAAATTCAATTCAGTGTAATACGAAAATATGGGTCACTCAATTTAAGTAAGCGAAGTCCGAGGTCATCACACCATTATGACAAAATATTATTTGTCACTAGATTAAGTACTCGACGTACTGATAGAACTTTAAAAGCGACAACATACTCCGATGATATTTATTGTACTCAGTGTTTTGTTGATTAACAGACGACTAAACACTGATTACAATTTCATATTACAACTAAACTCAAGTTATTTAAGAAGTTTTAAGAATTTAATATAGTGGGTTTCTTATTCTATTCCTGTTGTTAAAATGTAAGCTAATATCGTACCCAACGTACATTTCCCTCTTGAAGTTATATAAAACTTATCAAATTGCATTTTAATGCGCGAAAAGTATCAACATTTTTCTTGTCTAGAAACGCTTACGAACCATCTAACTAATCCGACATTAGGACGCAATCAATCAAAAATATAAAACACGTACAAATTTTACACGAAACCGCCGCGCCATGACAGTTTTGTGAGGAAAATACTACGTAAAATATTATACGTGACTGTACCTGTCTTTTCCTTAGTGTTGTACATCGACTGTTATTAATCTGTGCCAGCTTTATAGATGTCAACTGGGACAATGTTACAGCAACGTGCAACTTCCGTACATAAAAAGGGTGAAGGTTTTATAACATTTCTCCCTCGACTTTAAACAGAGACTGCATTACTAAAAATACTAAGCACATTTTTGTGTTTTCGACTATAATTAGATATAATTTTTTTAGCCAACTCAAGTGCAAACATAGAATCAAATGTGTTCAAAAATCTACATGTGGCGATGTAGTAAGAATAAAAAGTGTCACCACTTCTTTTATCCCCAGAATGTCGTAAGAGCCAACTAGGGAAACTACAATACACCTGTGTAAGAAGAGGAACCCACCCGGTCCGCATGATAATAATAATAATATAATAATATTCAACCAGATTCACACAGCGCCATCGAGCCCCAAAGTAAGCAATTATATTTGCTTGTATTATGGGTACTAAGTTCTCCTGAGAACTAAAGTTGCCGACATAGCTCACCGAATCGCATCGCTGAAGTGGCAGTGGGCAGGCCACATAGCTCGCAGAACAGATGGCCGATGGGGCAAAAAAGTTCTCGAGTGGCGGCCACGTACTGGAAAGCGCAGCGTAGGGCGGCCCCCCACCAGATGGACCGACGACCTGGTAATGGTTGCGGGTGACCGTTGGATGCGGGCGGCACAAAATCGCTCGTTGTGGCGGAAATTAGGTGAGGTCTATGTTCAGCAGTGGACGTCATTGGGCTGATATGATGATGATGATGATGATGGGTACTAAACAACTGATATACTACTTCAATACATTTTTTTTGTAAATACATACAATATTATAGATAAATTACACCCAGACACAGAACAAACCTTTATGCTCATCACACAAAGATTTGGATCGAACCCACGACCTCCGGCTTAGCAGTCAGGGTCACTAACCACTAGACCAACAGGGCAGTAAAAATATGTAAATATGTGTATATATACGGCCAGATAGCCGCAAGCTCTCCAGTAATCTTCTCTTGTGATGAGAGAGCCGAGCCCAGTAGCAGGATGTCCCATCTAGTGATCGGTGTTGATTGATAACAATTTATATACCACAATACACCTACTTCACTCTTTTCGCTCACAAAACTCACTCCATATTTCAAATAACGTAACAAAATTTAAACAAGTTTAGCATTTCGCAGAAATATGCATTTATTACTTGAATAAGGAATTAAAATCAAGTATAATTTATTCGAGCGCTTGCTGCTGCCGGTTTCCTCGCAATAGGTACGTATTGCAGCTGGCAATCTAGTTGATGAAGTCTCAAAAATGTTTGTTCAATCGAGACAAATTAACACTCGACAACTAAACTAAGTATTTATTCATATTTTATAACGAATGGATCTATAATTTAATTTGCTTGCTGCTATTCAATAGAAAATTTTGATCAAACTATATCTACATTATATCTATTTATGGGTTGAAACGATGATGATGATGATATCTACATTTATCTATATAAAAGAAATGACTCTTACTTCCAGCTTGGCCCGTTTATTCGATGATTACTTAAATGTCAACATATATATGCCTCTCCTCTATCTAGAGAAAATAAAAATATTTTTATGTATTATATAATATAAATAAATTTATGATCGTAGTCATTGTTTTGTCTTAATTCACATAGGTAAAGTTTCAGTTGAATGATTCCTTTCTAAACGAATAGATAGACAACGTACTGGAAAATGAATAGAAACATGTTTTAAAATTTAAAGTATATTCATATACACCATTTATTATACAAACTTAGTGATATATTATTTAATTTCCATGCTATTATCCTACTATACTATCGGTATCAATGTAGCACGTTACTTTGCAAGCATGTATTATCGTATCGTGTAAACTATAGCAGATAATAGTATTCTGAAACACTATGTCTCCAAGTTTAAAGGAGAAGTTCATGAGGTGTGTTGGATAAAGTTCGTGCAAAATTAGTGGGCAGAGGGAGGAACTTATTGTACAGATAGAATATGGTAGTTGATTGCTTGCTAAAACCACGTATACGAGTAAAAAAGGAATAGCTTTTACTTGCTAACTTAATACAATACATTAATAAATGAATACATATTTCATATCTAAGATATGTAATAATCAAGCTAGTTAGCTATAAATATTCATCAGCCATTAAGTTCCACTGCTGGGCTCGGGTCTCCTCTCCTCTATCTAGAGAGCTGAGAGGGTTTTTAGGCCATAATGCACACAGGCTTACCTAATGTGGATTGGTGGATCCGACATACACTTAGAATTTCTTCTAGGGTATGTGGGTTTCCTCACGATGTTTTCCTTCACCGTCAGCAGATGGTTAGTCACATGACTTGTACATATAAATTCCACAAAGTGAAATCCACATTGGTACTGCCGGTCGGAATCGAACTCGGACCGCGTGTTTAGCACGCCGGTCTCTTATCCATTCAGCCACCATCGCTCACCATCGCTATAAATATTATTATACGAGTATGTCTACTGGTACGAATGTATTCGGAAGTTAATTGTACGTCGCTCCTCAAAATCTTAAGAAGGCAGATGTAACTGAAGATAAATCAGCGCTACTTGATATTTTCGTGTCAAGCAGCATCCAGAGTTATTACATTTTCTCATATTGTTTATCTGTCTATTTTTATGTATTTTGACAGTGACTGTAACCTTTTTTCAACAGACTTCAAAATAAGGAAGTTCTCAATTCGACTGTATGTTTTTTTCTGCATATTTGTTGCGCGAATAAGGTACTTAGGCAATTATTAATATATTTTGATAATTAGGTAGGTCATATTACAGAGGTGGGTAGATCATATACATTTCATAAATCAAAACTAAATTAACATTTTTTGAAAAAAAAAAAAAACAGACGATATCTAAAAATTTCGCTTAACACTTAACACTTTAATTTTGTATATGTATATAGCATAGTCTTGAAGTCAGTTTTTGCCTTTTTTTTCTTAATAAAATATTGTTTTAGACTAAAAATAAATTTTGTACATGACGTATTATAATTAGTGCAATAAAGATGACAGAACATGGCTTGGTTAATAATGAGGTAGGTATTATGTATATTATCTTCATACATTATACATTTATGATCATAACTTTACTGTTAGAACTGGCACACATTTGCATCAAACGCAGTGATGAGGTGGTGTGTAAGCCACAGATAGTTTTATTCACACAAGTCGGAGCGCTGATTGCGCGGACTGAGCAAACAGAATAGACTCCCAAGTCAAACACCGGCCGGCACTGCTATGCCGGACTGCTCCTTGTGTACCTACTGATGAAACTAAATTTTTACTGCACACTTATAATGTACTTAGGTCTTTTCGTAGCCAATCAAATTTGTATCTGATTATTATATTCGGCATGGGTGCTAATTATTGAAGACCAGTTTTACTATTAGTACTATTATACTCCAGTATCTATGTATCAGGGTGTTAACATTTAGGTGGATCGGCAATGAGCATGATAGTCCAGGTGTTGTAGGCGTCCATAACCAATTGTAATCGCTTACCATCACGCGGGCTCGTCACTATCGTGGTTTAAAAAAACATACTTGTGTATCAATCGCGAGCAGTCGACACGCAGTTGACAACATTCATTCATTACTCACTTTTATTTAAATAAATACAAAAAATGTGCCCGTTTTCGTTATTCACGAGAATTTTTACTTTATGCAATTAGCTTTAATTAAGTTATAAATTTTGAATTTTTAATTGGCACGTATTCGCAGACACGAAATGCATATGAAATGAAAATAATATATAAAAATAATCACCAATTAATGATTTATTATAAAGTAATGATATTATAGTTAGGTAACAGTTAATATGAATAGTCAGTCAATACAGTCATTGGGCTGATATAATAAACAGTTAAAATAATCGCTTTATTACAATCTGAAAATATAAAATCCAGTTTTTGCATCCCGTTCCGGTAACTACGCGACATTTCATAAAGTTTCAATTCAGTAACTGACCCGAAGCGTTGACCGAGGCAGGTGCATTTCCATTGAAACTTCGGAGAAATCAAAGCAACACATTAGTTCACACAATACTGACAAAATAGCAAACAGGCAATCCAGTTAGTTAGTTAGTTAGGCTATATTCGCCACATTTGTGGCCTATAAAAGGAATTTGGAGTCGAGCTATTAATGCATAAGAATAATTAATGTCTCGTGTGTCATATTTTCATCATTGCGGCTAAGTATCGGTGCCAAAGCTGTATATAGTCCGTCGGGATGGACACTCATTTGCCAAACCTATTTGTTTTTTGTGGGTTTCGCACTCAAATGAGTAAATAGGGATCCCTCACGTAACATACTAGAGTCTAGAAACGTAGTTTTATTTGCAGCAATATACTATCTTTCTCTTCTACCTTTCTGACCGAATAGGTACGACAATTTGAATGCTAAGGTACTCGATTGTAATGTTGTTATTTTTGTTTATATAGCACAGGTGTAACAAAATGTAGGTCAGTGTCTCATTCTAGAATTTATGTCTTATAAATTTTTAACAATATATTTTCTTAAAGTTACGTGTAGAAAACTACAAAAAAATTGTGATATTTATAAAATAGCTACTAAATTTTGGGTCCCTGCTTGTAAATAGTCTTCCAAAATAATTATATTTCGTAAAATGCTCAAACAATTATAAAAATAATAGGGTAATAGAAGCTACATCCATTCTTGCACGACAATTAATCCGAGAAATTGAACGATTGCACAATCGTAGCAATTTATACAATAAAATAAAAATATTCTTTCAATAAAGTATTCCATAACTGCCTTATTAGATATTTTTCTTATTATAAGCAAGTCGTTTGCCGCCGTTTGCACAATTAGATTTATTTACTGTTTAAGTGGTAATAAAAAGGAAACTGCTGAAGGAAATGAGTTTTGGTGAAGGACGCAGACGATAGCAAATTTGTGCAATGCGCTGATTTCAAATAGGAATGTTATTTGCTCGGGTTAAATCGGTTAAAGAAGGGATGAATTAAAGTTAAACGTTTTTTCTTCGAAATTGAATATATCTTTTTTAATTCATTTTAATTTCTATTTCTATGTTTTACTGCCTCAACATAAGTTGAGACAACTAGTTGAGAATCGGTAGTAAGAATAGAATGAAGTAAGTCGAGATTCTAGTTGAATTTTATGGTGTCCAAAGACAACATGGTTACATTTTCCATGCAAGTATGTCCTTCCTGCTTCTCCGGTAGCACTTCTCTGCGCTCGGTCCGTTGAGTTATACAGTGAATAATTTCACTGAGAGCGCCGATATCACAGGAGATACAAAGACAAATGACCGTGCTCTCATTAATCATGAACAGTACATATACTTTAGTGTTGGTGTTAACTTTATATAATATTTTAATCATATTCTTATAACCCATAAAAAGATGATTAAAATATTATGTTAATGAACAATAATATGGGGCTGTTAACATGCTGAATAGTTTTGTAAAATTTTCTACACAAAACGGTTTTGCCACTCGCTTTCATTTGAACATCCATTCGTAAAGTGGGGCGAGCGTGTACGCCCATAAATAAAGAATGTCGTGTAAAAGGCGAAGCTTTCGCACTGAATTTTTTGTTTTGCGTATATTAACCGTAGGAAGGCGTTAGGCTATGCTCTTAGCAATGCCACGCTGACGGTTCTGCGGCGCGTGTACTCGCAGTTCTTACCCTACCGAGAGGGCAAGTTCTCTAACGAGCGGGACAAGTGGATAACTCCGTCCAAGTATTTAAATAAACATAACTGAAAGCTCAAGCGCCCCTTTGATAATGACTAGATGAAAATATAATTATTGTTGCTAGCGGACCTTTTTGTGGTAATCATGCAAATTCAAATTCGCTTTTTTACACCCCACCTTTGATGTCATACTGTAATGGCTCTGTAAAAGTTATTCTTAATTTTTGCTTTAAATTTGATCGAAATGTTTAATTTGAGGCTTTGATAATTGTAAATTCTGAATAAGAAACGTGTACAAGTATTAAAAAGTATTACTATCGATTGAGCAGCAGAGACAGTAATAGGGTGCTGTTAATAAATATTAGTACAATTTATTTCTACTCTCTTTAGGTGAATTAGTAATTAACATTCTTGTTTCTTGCGGCTTACTTTAGAAGCTTTGAGGACCACTGACTACTGAAACATAATTCTAGCTAAAAAAAGACTGCTATTACAGTGATAAGCTAAATACTATATAAAGCTACGTTTGTTATATGACAAAACATTTATTTACTTTGTAATAATGCACCTCAAAACAAAGTAAGCACTCATGTGGAAATACGATTGTGTCCACCCGGTGTATGTTACTTGTAGCAAAATTCTCGTAGCATTGCTACGAGATACCGTAGTATCGATCCCTCTCCGCTATACTTATTGCTACGGCAACTTGTAAAATATTTTTGTTTGGTACAAATGTTCAATTGCATCTAGGAGGTGAAACGTCTACGGTTTTATTTGCTACGAGTATATCATCACTATTGTATAGCTTTTCTATCTTATATACAATTTAAGTATGTCTGTGTGGTGATGAAGATAAAGAATACGTGTGTCACCACTCCCTCTCATTCCCGGGATGTCGTAAGAGACGATTAAGGGAAAAGCGCCATAACACCTGCGCTAGAGAAGGAAAACTCGAAAAAATACCCTGACCCAACCCGTCTGGCCAGTGTGGTAACAGTAGGCTAACTACCAACTATTTATGTGAGGCCTATATCCAGCAGTGGACGTCATTGGGCTGATATGATGATGATGATGATGTCTATAATAAATTGTATATTATTACCTTTCTTGATATATTATTAAGGAGTGAACTGTTTGTAATACTAATAAAAAAATAACAATACAAAGCATCACGCTTTTACCTAGAAACGGTAAGTAGAGACGCATCACATCCATATTTCACCAGTTATATGTTGCCCTTGTAATTGGGGACTTATTGATAATTTCAACCGGAAACCGTTTTTGCACGAGCCAGGAATGGAACCCGGGACGCCTTGCGCAGCATTCGTCCTGCATCGTCTACGCAGTCTTTATGGAACAAACAAGCTAGTTAGCCCGTCCAAACGCGGTAACTGCGTAAGCGCAACTGAATGGAATTGAATAATTATTTTTGTGTTGGATAGCCCATTGAATGAGTAAGGCTATATAACATCACGCTACGACCAATAGGAGCTGAGCAAAGTCAAACAAAGAACGAAGGGTGCGAAGCCCCGTGAAAGATAAATCAATAGCACATACCTTTAATCTAAAACGTATTCATGTTTTACAAAGTATTTAGTTATCTTAATGTAACCTTTAAGGACCTACATTGTATATACACAGTCTATCTAACCCGTCAGTCTTTCAAATGGTTCGTAGTCCGAAGAGGGTCAAAGGTTGATGTCACCTCTAATTTATTAATACTACCTCTTTTGGAACGAATTATTTAAGGGTTAAAATTCACTTTAAATAATTGAGTCATTTATTATCCATCCATCCATATATATTTCAGGCTTTGTCCTGACTGACTGACAGACAACGTACATCCTAAACCGCTGGTCGTAGCGACTTGAAATTTGGAGGGTGTGTTTGTCCTAATGTCTGTAGGTGTACTAAGAAAGGGTTTTTTAAAATTCAGCCCTTAAGGGGATGAACAGAGATAAAAACGATTGTATGAAATTTCTTTGTTTTTTAACTTATATATTTGAAAATTTGTTTTGGAGTACTACTTACTATCAAAATAAAAAATACCTTCATAAATATTTTGGACAAGGGTGGCTTTGGAATGGTGAAATTGGGGATGAAACGTTTTATGAAAAGATCTTTGTTTTGAAGTTAACGTTTTGCAAATTAGTATTGGGATAGGAACTTAAAATGTTGTTTTTAATAATTTTGATAGGGCCCATCCCTTCAGGGGGTAAAATATAATAAAAACTTACCCTAAGGGATGAAATACATACATACATAGCAGCACGCCTTTTTCCCGAAGACTACCCTTTTGCAGAGGTGTTTCGCACATTTCGCCAGCTATGTTTGGTCCCATGAAATAGGGGGATAAAATAGTTGTGTATACATTTTTAACCAACAAAAAGGCGCCTTTCCACTAGTTAATGAAAATACATTCAAAAGAATTATAGTACCAATACAGGTTTTTTTTATATAATTATATTATGATCGTTGCAATATGGCTAGGGAATATGAAAGATATGTTATTGGAAGTTTGCATCGACACAATGGCCATTAAAATTATCTGGTTAAAATGTGTGACATTTAAATGACCAAATGAAATGAAATATTGCGTTTATTACAAATTATTTTGATAATTATCGATTTTATACTATTTAATATGTAATTATGTACATATAATAATAATAATATTCTACCACATTCACACAGCGCCATCAAGTCCCAAAGTAAGCAATTATATTTGCTTGTGTTATGGGTACTAAACAACTGATATACTACTTAAATACATTTTTTTTTTGTAAATACATAGGGTAGACCGGGGACAATAGTAACAATTTTTACTTTTGCTTCGATTGTGAGGAAACTATTTTTATTTAAGAGATAAAGAAGGTTTAATCAGACAGTGCATTTCCTTGACTATAATATTTAGAAGTCGATGTATTCTCAAATCGACTAAAACACAGTAAACATTGAGCTTAAAGTGAACACTGAACAGTGTACATAATTATTATAGATAAATTACACCCAGGCACAGAACAAACCTTTATGCTCATCACACAAAGATTTGTCCTGGGTGGGGATCGAACCCACGACCTCCGGCTTTGCAGTCAGTGTCACTAACCACTAGACCAACACGCCAGTCAAAAAGTCATATTCTAAAATACATTAAAATACTATAGAAACTTTGTAGTGTTTTGATTTATGTAATAAAACATACGTTTTACGAGGGTTCGTACAGAGGAATGGCATCGTCGCAATTAAGTGTCATAATTTAGTGGTTTTAGAATTTTATAATTAAATAAAAACTATTTTTACCCAACTGCCAAAAAGGAGGGTAATGTTTTTCACGCGTATGTATGTATGTATGTGGGCATATCTGTTCCACTGTGACCTTCTGTAGCCTAAACGGCTTGGCTGATTTTAAAGTGTGAGGTGTCATTGGATTCGTAATTTTCCCCCGAGTGTCATAGGCTATGTGACGTCAACAAAAAACCAATATGACGGACGTAAATTGTCAAAACAGACGTTTTTTTAGTGCTATCGCAATATGGGTATCATATGAAAGCTAATTAATGGCCAAATTCAATTATATATGCACTAACTATGGCCTGCGGCTCCACTTGTCTCTTGTAACCTAAATAGTTTGACCGATTTGGAAGTGCAAGGTGTTATTATAATATTCGTATTCATACCCGAATCTCTTTAAGTACCTATACTAATATTATGAAGTTGAAGAGTGTATTTGTTTGTAGGCTATATAATATCATGCTATGGCGTGCGAGGTTTCGCTGCCATCGTTCTTTATATAGCAACTGCTCAGTTAAGTGAAATAGTTTAACGATTTTGATAGCACTATCGAAATTCACAAAGTAATAATATACTTACATAATAATTAATAATATTGACTGATGAAGGCTACTTTTTGGCAAGGCAAGGCAGTCGGGTTTTTTGTTTTTTTTTTAATAAACACTTGTTCGTAATGGTTTCAATACATTGTTTAGGATTATGTGAACTTTTATTAAAAAGTATGTATCCGTAATAATTACAGTTATTTTATTATGAAAAAAAAAACGCCCTGCAAGTTTTAATGTGTTATTTGCATATAAATGCAAAAACACACAAAACAACACACCTTTCACCTAATCTAACAAGTAAATATAATTTAAAAAATTGAATAACCCGACTGCAAAAAATCAACAAAATATTGTAATATTATTATACCTGATTAAATTTAAATACATAACATATGCATATATTTGTAATCTCCATTTTGGTTAAAAAAAAAAACTACTTACAATTTGGAACCATTCAATTATGTATAATCTCTTTTTGAATATATGTAATCTGCTTTTGATTCTCTTTATTTTGATACAGAACACGATAGGTTTGGTTAAAAAAAAAATTGAACTTCTTACAATTTGGCGTCAAAAGCCCGCCGTTGAAGTCTTTTTATTCTTAAAACCTATCTAAGGACACTTGGGTTTTTTAGACGAATCTAACGATACCCTAATTGTCAAAACCATCCAGCCGTTTGGAAGATTCGTGGGAATAAAGAAATTTACAAACATACAAGATACGCGCGAAAAACAATACCCGTCCTGACAGTCGGGTAAAAAGTGTATAGAAAACATTTAAAACAAATAGCTCCAATAATCCTCTTAATAAAACGTAATGCGCTTCTCATAATTTTATCCAGTATGAGTAAACAATATTGTAATAATTGTAATACAAATACGTAATTTTTACAACGCTACGTTTTATTTCAGATATACGAGTGAAAATACTAAAACCGCATTCTGCGGTCCTCAGGTGTCAACGCTGATATGCGCAATATTGGTGAAGGTGGTGGTTGGTGAAGGACAAAAATAAAAACGAAAAAGAAGCACGAACATTTGGCAATGATACTTAAATCGAACAATCGAATATTGCGTCAAGTTTATGGAAGACCACAGTAATAGCTATGGTTGTGTTTTTGCTGAAAGAAATTGTTTCCCTTTCAGCTCTCTAGTTAAAGGAGAGGAGATCCGAGCCCAGCAGTGGGACATTAATGGGTTGCTGATGATGATGATGATGTGTTAATTTTGCTATCATTTAAGAGAATGTATTTTGATAATCCACCACTAAGTATCTTTATTTGTAAATTCTTGACACAAAATCAAATTTTATATTTAATTTAAAATGAGTTCATATGAAGATAGTAATAATTATTATAGTATAGGTATTATAAACAGTGCACTTGATTCAGTTATACGTATATAAGTTGTAGAGAGACCTTAAATAAAGGTGAAGGTAGGAAGGTGATATCTCTCGGGAGCCGTATCTTGCTTACTCAATGTTCGTCTTGACCTACACTGAATCTTTACACGTAGACCCACAACATGAGCCAAACCAGAACAATATACTAATAAAATTTTAGTAGGGGTCAATTTATTTTCTGTACATTTTATGTTAACTATAAAATAATAAATGAAAATAATATCTATATTAGAAAGCGATGGATAACGAACAGTGACTTAATTTAACACAAATATTTTTTTCAATTACCTACTGCGGATAATATTGTAATTTCTTGTTTTTCCTGCTTTTATAGTGAAAAATAATGTTCAATTTAGATATTGTAGGCTAAATTCGTGTTTAGATGTAATATAATTCATGGGAATGTTATATAATTGTCTGGGAAAACTTTGATAGATAAAAAAATAATTTACGGCATTCTCGTTCTCTTGAAAATAAGTTTTGTGAAACTGCAAGATACGGAAAAATAAAGTGTGTAAATAAATTCTCACCACCGACAAATGAAATGAAAAAGTATATTTTTCTTTTATATCTTATGTAACTATAGTGCCGTACAAGAAACGTATGCATAAGCATCACTATTATAAGTTATTTTAGTTGAATGTCATATTTGATGGCAAATATATCAATAGCTGTCTTGTTTATTGCCTTTTCTCTTAATTCGTTTCCAGCATATCTGTGTGATATATCTATATAAATATTGTTAAATACCTTCATCTAATTGACATATACGATGCACGTAGACATCTGGGTTGGGTACGGACCCATATCAACATGTAATTGTCTGCAGCTAAATACGGCTCAGACATACACCGTTTCCATAAACAATCAGTGGGATTGCAGACACTTGTCTGAAGGTTTGTTGATAGCAGAGGGATGATTAGAAATGTCTACACACAGTGAGTGTGAAATCAAGAACATTATCCGCCTCGATCACGTACACGAGTATATTCTAACCGCCTTTGTAACTCTGTCATGTGTTATGTGATATACAGATAGGTAAGTATAAAGTTATAATTCGTTTTATAAGTCTGCCCATTAATATTTTGTAATAATGATGATAATATAAAAAGTAGACCTTAGTATCTAACAGAGCGGAGGCGGAGTAATATGTGAAACAAAACCTTCAGATTGCGTTTTTCTGGTGCGACGCAAGGGCAGCGGAGTTACTAACTCTGGTGGTATTTAAGTGCTCAGTAGAAAGCGCAACAAGCGGTCATCAAACATGTAAATCTATGCCTTGTTCTAGTTATTTGGCATAGTTAAGCCTTGTTTCTGGTATTGTAATCTAATATTTATGGTAACTAGCCATGATTACGGTACTATATTTTGTTTTCCAATTAGGTGCTACTAAAGTTGTAAGAATGTGCACAAATTAGTAATTGTTTCTGTAGAATATCATGCTTGCAGTTGCGTATGTAGGCACCGTAATTCCCCAATGTTAACTGTGGCAATCAGGGATATTTTTGCTTTGATATGTATTCATTATTCTTACCACGTAGGTCCTGTCGTGTTATCACGATGTTTTGCCAGTGACGCAAACAAACTGAAGCACAAGTAACTCTGAATGTCATCATAATCTGATTTACGGTAAGTACATGTTGTGTGAGACGTGACTAATTTTGTTTTCATTCGTTATGTTTAATGTTCGAATTTATATATTTTTACTTATGTAATAATAATACTTATTCTATATTCAAAAGATAAGCTGGTCTTAAAAATGACCAGCTTTGCAATTAAAAAGTTTAAAGTTGTAATATTTTATTTTATACCATTGTCCATTACCATTTAGTTCGAGCTAAGTCTGAAAATGAAATGTATTAAATTTTGAATCGCTATAAATTTACTAACTACTAGAAATAAATTTATCTGGATTGCCAGCGTCACAGATTTATAAATAACTGTTTTAGTAAAATAAATAATGATTTTAGTATTTAAATAAAAATGAAGCCTTTAAAAAGTAAATCAAAGTTCATTACTATAATATCGACATACCTTATTTATTTTTATTTATATAAATTGACGTACTACTTAAAGGTGTATATTTAAAATTAAATAGAGTTGAAAACGAATGAAGCAAACGAATGAATTTAATAAAATTTTACAAAATCAGTCATAACAAATTTACAATTACATTATGAAGCATGGTATGCAGACGCTTGTAAAACCCAGTTCGCAGTTACATTGCATCCTTTATCCTTTCTCAGAAATCAAGCTATATTCATGTCTAAAGTTTGTCGTTGTTCGAACGATGTAATAACTCTTGGCATTACCACAAGAGACTTGGATTTGCATCTGAACGATATTTGCTAAATCGTGTAGCAGGGTTACGTTTCAACTTGAGCAATTTGCTAGAGGTATTGAGCATGGAACAGATATAACTGACCTGAATATACAGCCCCACATAACACCACTCAGGTTTATCAATGTCGGAAAACTAATGAGTAGCAAACAAGCAAGGGGTTAACTGTGCCAAGATGTTTTTGTAAGACAAAAACTTCCGCGAAATAAATTAATAGGGTCAGTACGGGTTTGCTTCGATCGTTATATAGGTAATATAATATAGTATACGATATCAGTACGAACTTCGTAAACTACGTAGTTCTGAGAAACATCTCAGTATGTCAGTGTTACTTTTTCTTATTTAATTTCTTTCATAATTGATTTTGTTTGCTTGAAATATTATTAAATCGATCTATTCTATTCTAATACCAAAAACTAATTCCAATGGTATTTGTGTAATCATACATTTTTGGTTATAAATTCACACACGAAGTAGCCAGAAGTGTACAAAAGTAGAAATGTAGACTTTTTTACATTCATATTTTTGTGTTTAAAGGTCAGTCTATCAACTATATTAACTACTAGACGTCTTTATTTGACCACTGTTCATCTCCTATTGCATGACCATATATAACCTTCCTTGATAAATGGGCTATCCAACACTAAAAGTATTTTGAAAATCGGCTCAGTAGATCCCGAGATTACCCCTACAACATTACAAACTAACAAACTTTACCTCTTTATAGTATAGATATTATAGTATAGTATAGATTTGTCTTTGGTTGTTAAATACACTACTTCCAATGAACATGATTATCTAGAACAAAATCTTTTATCCTTTCATAGGCTCCGGCTGAAACAATAGACTTCCTAATACTAAATGTTTCACGAATAGTGATAGGTTACTTGTATGTATTAAATTCACTGGAGATCCTAAATAAACATCCTATATCACACGAGTTGTTCGCTACAACACATGCCTGATGACTATTGTTCACGAATTTATATTAAACTCAGTTTGTTGGGTGCTAAAATATGGATATTTAGTTAGTACTATTGTCATCGAATGCTGGGATATGGAGGCAAAATTTCTCTCTTCAATTTTGTCTGAGTTATAGATGAGCTTATGTGTGAGTTTAACATTTTTTTTAATATAGACCAACGCCCGCCTTATCACATCACATTGAATCACAAATATCATTGGTCTTGACGGAATAATAAGAGATACTAATTTTCAGCTCGTGTCGAGTTGGTGAATAACCCGTTCTTTGCATGATCATAAATACATAACATATTATTAAGTACTAAACTTTTTGTCCTCTTTTTTCCCGTACTTATACCAAATAATATTTAACTAGGTAGATACATTTAAATAAAATTATATATAAAAGTTATTCAAAATTTCACTAAATATCTGTAATGCTTCTTGCTTCCATTTACACTTCGGTTGACCTACTTACCTGACATTTATCAAGCAAGTGACGACATTTTCTATTGCAACTAAAATAAACTTTTAACTCAGGCAGTCTGTCTATTACTCGGTGCGACAGAAGTTAATCGGGAAAAATACTAGACTAATAAGTTTTAATATTTTGCTAATATTGATTTGGTGTTACGTTTATTGTTTGCAGGATTGTTTATGCAATCTTATTACCCCCCTAGACAAGTGGCAATCTATTTTATCTGTGCATTCGTACGTCTCATTATTATAAGGTTTTAATATTAATTGGTAGAGATACTGCTAAATACAGTCGAAAATCAATATCGGTAATACATTTATAAGGAATACTTCGACATTCTGAACGAAATGTCCGGCTCCGAAGGCTTACTCTGAATTTTGACAATAGATTATTCGGTTTTGATGTCGCTGTCAAATGTTTGAAAGTGATATATAAATTTCCTTACATTTGACAGCGACATCAAAACCGACCAATCGAATGTCGAAATTCAGAGTAAGACCCCTGTCTACGATATCTGGGTACAATAAAAAAGAGACTTGCGACCGCACAAAATATTGTCTCCACTGCGTCTTAAGTATGTAGAAACTGAGATAAGGAGCGAGCATTGTTGAGTTTAGTATTCAGCGCGAGTTCTTACCTAACACGTGTGCTTCGGTAAAAATATTATACAGTCAACAATTTGAAGTTCTAAGGGATTTTAGTGAACACTTTTATTATAGCCGGTTCTAAATCTATCTTCCTCTTTATCATATGGGCTTAAGACATACCCTTGTATTGGAATTTATCAAGTCGCTTAGAGGGCTTTCAACTTTTCATAACGACTATCACGTCAAGTAATAACCAGGACCAACGACTTTACGTGCCTTCCGAAGCATGGAGATACTCGAAACTGAAATTGCCACAAACAGTCACCCATCATGGACCTTGCCGAGTGTTGCTCAATAGTACCACAATGCTATGAGCGCATACCAAATTTATTATGAGCGTACAACAAATTCTTTGGTGAAAAAAAAGTAACATTGTTGTTTAGTCAAAAAGGTAGTAGGTTCCTTACAATTTTTTTACACTCACTAAATAAGTAAGATGGTGTCCTAGAACCGACGAGTTCCATTGCACGTCTTATTTATAAATGTATTTTATGTTTTCCTTTATAATCTAACAACAGTTGTAAGTGTTTATGTATGTAACTAACATAATATGGATAATAATCTGAAATAAAAAATATTTAATTTAATTTAAATTTAAATGATATAAGGTTAGAGGTTTTTAGAATGAACAAGTTGGTATGTAAACGGGTGAATAAAATATTTGTGTACTGTGAACATGACATGTTTCCTCAAAGAATATGTCATTCCTTTTTCAAATATCAGCTCTATTACGCGAGAATATGGCCCCAGATGGTATACGTGCTAAACGCTGCTATTATCAACAATGCTAAAGAAAAGAGCCAAGCCATTTCGTGTTTTATAAATATCACCTTGTTGCCGAATTTCGTCTTTGCCCTAAATTACTTCGTAGACAGTAGTCTTTCAGTTCAGTTCAACAATTTTCGTACTCTTGAGTTTCTACGTGTGATATTCTGTTGAATGAAGATATTTCTCCAAACAAGCATTTCTGAACGAATAATATTGTTGTGCCTTATCCCTCTTAAAATGACGAAGTCAGAAAACGCGAAATACACGAGTGCTGTCATTATTTTCGATGTTTGTTTGATTGGCTCTTCGTTGGCCTGCCCAAAAACAATACAACGAAATAAGAGATATCATTTGGTTCATGCTAAGAGTCCTTTATCTAACAATGTACTCTTGTCGAGTGTTGACAGAATGAGAACGAAAAGCTCATTACTGACCTCATAGTTGTTTATCTGCGTACTATTAATACTGTACAAATTACAGTAAAATTACCACCTTTGCTTGTGTAACGCTGTAAGAACTCGGTTTAAGATTTATTATGTTCCTAATTAAGTTTACTGTGCGATTACTTGGTGTATAAATAAGTGGCTGGTGTATGTGTGCATGAGTTAATAGAAGTACCTAGTATTATAATAATTATTAAATGAAATCTAAGAAGAATTGAAATACATTTTATATAAATGATAAAAGAAAGCAAAAAAAAAACCGCTTTAAATCCAATGTAAAAACTCAAATATAGCATTCAGAATTTACCTTGACCATTATAGTATAGTAATAGGAGTTCAGACAAAAAGCGGTGTCCAATCCTTAGTACTAGATATATATTTATTGGGTATAAATTTACTTGATTCATGATCCTATATATATAATACTAGAATTCGCGTGGGGTTTCGCTCCCGTCATTCTTTGTTTGTGTATAGGCTATCCTTGACAAAAGGGCTATGGCCAACACTAATAAATAACATCACGCTACAGCCAATAGGAGTTGAGCAGGGGCCAAATAAAGCACGAAGGGAGTCCCCGCGCGACTTCTAGTTAATAATACAAGACATTGATTTATTATGTAAAGACGTGTATTTTCCAAAAGCACGTACAGTTGACATTAAAAGAAACGTTAATATTAATTTACTACCACTTTTATAACTAACATAAAGATTTACCTCAGCTTACATGACTCATTAAGAAGACACATTTGAATAAAATATACGAACGAATAGTAGTAAATAATAAATCAGAATTAAGTACGTTACAAGTTTAACGGAGAAAAATATTTAATGAGAATCTTTGTAGTTTAAACTATAACTATAGACTGGCCTGTTGGTCTAGTGGTTAGTGACCCTGACTGCTAAGCCGGAGGTCATGGGTTCGATCCCCACCCAGGACAAATCTTTGTGTGATGAGCATAAAGGTTTGTTCTGTGTCTGGGTGTAATTTATCTATAATATGTATGTATTTACAAAAAAAAGTATTTAAGTAGTATATCAGTTGTTTAGTACCCATAACACAAGCAAATATAATTGCTTACTTTGGGACTAGATGGCGCTGTGTGAATGTGGTAGAATATTATTATTATTATTATAACAAGTAAATTAATAACCCGACTGCAAACAATCAACAGAGAGCAACGCACTAAAAAGATCGTAAAACTATTGTAATATTATTATACCTGATAAAATTTAAATACATAACATAAATGTAGGTATATATTTGTAATCTCCATTTGATTCCCTTTATTTTGATACTCTACTCGATAGGTTTGGTTAAAAAAAATAATAGAACTACTTACAATTTGGAACCATTCAATTATGTATAATCTCTTTTTGAATAATATATGTAATCTCCTTTTGATTCTCTTTATTTTGATACCAAACACGATAGGCTTGGTTAAAAAAAATTGAACTTCTTACAATTTGGCGTCAAAAGCCCGCCGTTTAAGTCTTTTTATTCTTAAAATCTATCTAAGGACACTTGGGTTTTTAGACGAATCTAACGATACCCTATTTGTCAAAATCCATCCAGCTGTTTGGAAGATTCGTGGGAATAAAGAAATTTACAAACATACAAGATACGCGCGAAAAACAATATCCGTCCTGACAGTCGGGTAAAAAAAAAAATTTATAAAATTAATGAACTCAAGCTGGAATTGTTAGAAAAAATATTTAAAAGCCGTTTACTTAAAGATAAAAATAAATTAAAAATAAAAATTTAATGGCTATATTTTTTTTTCATTATTAATAGACAGTAAATCGTACTATTAAATAATGATAGAAGATATTTAAAAAAGTATTGATGCCAAATTATTTATTCTTAAAAAAAAACTTCTACTTAAAAAACAAAAGTTCTAGATTTAAAAATATTACGCCGCATAGCGCATGGCACCGTGGCTTTAACTTTTTTTATCTTTATTTCTATAATTTTATGTAAAATTTTATAGAGTATGTTTTTTTTTATTAAGTATAACATTAAGTTCAGTTGTTATACATTTATATTTAGTCAGGTTATACTTTAATCTGATGGTTAGGAAACTTGGCATTAGTCACCTTATACACCACCACCTTATAAAAGCGGCTTGAAACGAAATTAACTACCATGGTTTTATTGAAACCTATTTCTATTGTAGTAATTTATTTTACACGATAATTACTGCAAAATAATGGGAAAATTACCTTTTGTTTTACCGACATAACACGAGGGTTAAACTGGTTAAAAGTAATAATCTCAAAGTTAAGTTATTCTTTAATTTTTAAAGAAGGGTTTCTTTTTACTTTAAATTCCATAGGGAAATCGTGAGGCAATGAGACAAAGAGATTTGAAAGATAAGATCTGATGTCACGAAAGTGACCGATATAGAATACCTACAAGACACTTATTTATATGAAGACATTTGTCTGGTGGTTATAAATACGATAGTTTGTGTTGTAAACAAGTTACGTAGGTGATGCTTGGGAGGGTGAGGGGTTCCGTTTTGTGATAAGGTTTTCCTATCGACAGTTGGTCACGCAACCAGTGCCGCGTCGTATCACGTTCGCTAGGCATTATTACTCACAATCAATTATCGTCTCATGGATCTATTTTTGATCCAAAATTAGCGTTTATTGGTGATAGATATTTCCTTTAACAAAAGGCTTGTTAGTCGGATACAGTACAACCATTAGTAGTAGAATAAGAATAAGTTTTTTACCATAAATATTGTCATACAACAATAAGTTATAAAAAAATGTAAAAAAAAAAATTGTAGTAATTATGTTCATCATTATGTTGCTTGGTATGAGCCAATCTTTCGAACTACCTATAAGGATAAAATTATTAGACCAAAAAAATCAACCAAGCCTTTGGAATTTGATTTTTTTGTGGAAAATTTACTATATGCTTATCAAGATACACATACATCAAACCATCTCAAACTAGTTGAAGTCTCGTCATTTTATTAGAGAGTCTATCTTGCGACTCCATCATCAGATCAGCTTTACTTCATATTAATATTGCAATGTCACCCGAGATGTACATCATGTGTAAGCATCACAAATTTCAGCTCACACACCAGTTGGCCAATGCAATTGTGTCAAATATAAAATACGAACTAATACTCTAGCGAGGTACTCGTTTTTATTATTTTATTTTCGTTCTCGTTTTTATTCACGTTTCACGTTTTATTTTATCCAAATAAACTGTATAGTTTAATTTTTTCATTAAAAGAGGCAAGTAAAGTATAAAATCAATATTGCTATCTAAAACAAACCCAAATTCTCTTTTTTTTTAGCAAGAAATAAGTTGTAACCAGCAATATCTGAGATGCCACTCCGCAACTGTGCTCTAACAGAATACGAAATGGAAGAGCATTGATTCCACTCGTTATTTGTGAGTTTCCAATAAAAAGGCCAAGCCAATTTTGCTCGAAAACAGATTGTGAATGTGAAGCAATACAATTTTGTTCATATTTATCTATTTATTGATTCTTCATCGAATTGAATAAACGTTGAATGAATAATGGATGCAACGAAGTATTCTATACCTATATTTTCATTTTCAAATAGCGATGAAGGTATAAAAATATCTAGGTTATCTAGTTAGAGGTACAGTCCAGGTAGTTTTCAGAAAGTATGTCACTGGGCTGAATGTCCCGGTATTAGTATCTTTATTTCAATTCTTTCAACTTGTTCATGGAAGAGATTATTACAAGGCAGAAAGTCATACGTCTTTAACATAATATGAATTCTCTCAACTTGCGGATGGCAGAGAATAATGGAACATATAAGGTACTTATGTTTCATAAAAATGATAAGGTTTTTGTGTTAATTAGATTATTTTTGCAAAAAGATATTACATAAATGGCTTTATAATGGATGGAAGTATAATCCTTTCGGTACCGAAATTGTGATAATGCTACATATACCTGATAGGATGGCACATATCATATAAAATACATTAGAAAATGTAGGTATTTGTTACAATTATAAATGTAGGTAATTAAATGAAAAAAGTTGTGTAAATTAGACCACGCACCGCACCGTTTCAAAAAGGGTTGGGCCATAGATTTAGTATGTAGCACGCGGATCCTAGGTCTATGGGTTGGGCCGATTTTAATGATTTTTCGTTTTAAAAATGATGGCTGATGTAGATTGAATATAATTACAGAACATTATTCTGATTTTCTAGATAGTTAAGCTTTATTTGGCAGGTATTTATATAACAAAGGTAAATGGCTCAAAAAATTCTTGAATAATTATCAACCTTATTATTATACTCTTGTAGGGTATTCCAATTAACAATATTTTTTGTCAGATTGTGTTTGATTAAATTAAAAGCACCCGGAACCTACGTTCATGCATGAAAAGGTTAATGAATGTAGAGGAAATAAAAAAGTGCGTTGGAATCGGAACAATCAGCTCATTGAACTCTGTTTACTCCAATGGGAGTATCTACAGTTGTACATTATACACAGAAAAAGATGTACTGGGTAATATCAATGAATATAACTCGTAATCAAATCCGATTACTCCTTTTGTCATACTTATTTTCATCGTAATTATGTAAGAAAGGGATGAAAATTTAACATGAAATACATAATGCAATTATTTATATTTCGTTTTAATAAATAATTAAACAGTAACCACGTTTATTGGATAATACATTTGACGTATGACCGGGTTATGCCACGAGATCTTCTTACTATTTTGTTTTCTAAAAGTGATGCATTTACCAATTATTATTTCAAATGATGTTATCGTGATTATTTTGTTTCAGATGGACGTTGCTTATTAAAAAAAACGTTTCACTACTGGGCACGAGTCTCCTCCAAAGAATGTGGAGGGAATTAGTCTACTATACGTACTACGCTGGCCAGCTAGGTCATTATAGGGTTTGTTTCGATTTTCCCTTTTCTCGCAGTGCACTTGTCTGCATTAGGTTACCTCTTAGTCGCATTTTACGACACTCACAGGTTAAGATGGGGTAATGACATTCATCATCATCATCATCGTCATCATATCAGCCCAATGACGTCCACTGTTGAACATAATATTAGTGATATTATGTATTCTTAATTCGTCACTACACAGAAGGATTAACGAACATACTTGCAAATAATAAACTTGTATGGAGAGAATCTTAAGCTGTTTAAATAGTTCGGTATAAAGGAAATGAGGGAAAACAATACTCATACATGAAACATGAGTTATGAGGAGGATATTGCAGAACGTGATGTGGTATACGTGTCATAACGTCGCGTTCTTGATGTAGGGTTCAATGTTTAAAATATTACTTTAAGCCAAGAGGGTGCTGAACAATACCTACTGCTTCAATGTGCACCGCTGGGTTCAGGGGCTAGGCTATTAAGGCGAATGCTTAGGTAGAATATTTTGGGTTGGTATATAATTTGAAAGCCGCGTACCTTCTAAATTATGCCACTATAGCTGTAATACGTTTTACGCATAGTTAATACCGGCCATTGTTACTGAATAAAGGAGAGATTTGGAACTGTAGGATCGTGAATTGATTTAAGCTTATCGACGTAATAGCAACTATGATAGATAATATCTATACTTGATATTATACTAACTGTCTCGGTGTCGTCGCAGCGGGAAGTATATACGACTGCTGTGCAATAGGTCCCGGGTTCGATTCCCGGGTCGGGTGAAAATGGTATTGGGTTTTTCTATCATGAAATTCCAGTATTAAGATTTTCTGGAGCTTGGTAAACAAATGTTCCCGGTTGATTACAATAGGCTCGCCCCCTATTTCATGGGACCAAACATAGCTGGCGAAATGTGGGTGTGAAACACCTCTGCCTACTCCTTCGGGGAAAAAGGCGTGATTCTATGTTATGTTATGTTATATTATACATATAAAACTGAAGAGTTTGTTTGTTTGGTTGAACGCTAAGATCTTAAGAACCGCTAGATCGATTTGAAAAATTATTTTAGTGTTAGATACTTAGTCCATTCATCGAGAAAGGTTAAGACTAAATAACATCGCACTATAGTCAGTAGGTGCTGACCAGTGGTCAAATAAAGAACGACGGGAGCGAAGGTCCGCGCGACATCTAGTAAAATCATAAAAGTTCTAAAAGTTAAAAATGTTGTTATGGAAAGAATATACAATTATGTTTTATTTTTATACTTCATTTTTTTGATAGATAATATATTTACCTATTCAATAGTTCACAAATTTTGGTTCGTAGTGTCTTCAAGCCTTATATTAAGTTTATCTAGACACTAGGACATTCTCACATATTCATAAAAGATATGTCCAAG
This sequence comes from Laspeyria flexula, assembly GCA_905147015.1. Lineage (NCBI taxonomy): Eukaryota > Metazoa > Arthropoda > Insecta > Lepidoptera > Erebidae > Laspeyria > Laspeyria flexula. The sequence continues at coordinate 8,082,824 of LR989956.1, read as the reverse complement.
AAGAGACCTACTCGTACTATATGCAAGTATTTGACTGCACAGTTGACAATAGGTACTGCAATGCAGTTCGCATAGACATCCACGTAACAGAGCTTAAAAGTGTGGAATGTCATGCGCAAATATCTAAATCCCTTAGTCTGGTCCTGAAATTTCGGGATTTGAACGCTTCAAATTGAGTTCTTAAATGTTTTGAAAACCATTCGTTACTTCTGTAACTGCTTTATCGAGATAGTTTCTTTTTTTTAAATATTTTACTCTGATAAGTATATTTCGTTTTTTTATACAATTGTTAATATTTATTTTACAAACGAGTTTTTTTGGGATTTATTTTATAAAAGAGATGTTTAATAAGTATATCAATACTAAAAGTTGCGCGTTGCTCTGCTCCCGTCATTCTTTGATTGGCCACTGCTTCTATTGGCCGCAGCGTGATGTTATATAGCCTATATCCTTCTTCGATGAATGGGCTATCCAACACTAAAATAATTTTTCAAATCGGACCAGTAGTTCTTGAGATCCTAGCGTTCAACCAAACAAACTCTACAGCTTTATAATATTAGTACAGATTAATATAATATATAGAATAGAATATAATATAAAGATAAGAGAATGAGTAACCGTACACAGAATAATAATATTCTTCCATCATATTAGAAAGACTTGTATATAAAACTGGAGGGTGTGCTTTTTAATTTATAGACCGTTGACATCTTAGTTAATTTTGATTAATCGACTGGTCTGGTGGCACAGCGCTCTATCGAGTTTACAGTTCCGGTGCCTAGGGCAATAGGAAACTGGGATAGTCGAATTTTCGTCAAGCTGTGGGAATAGCAGTACATTACAGGTAGTATATTAAAGCTAGCGAGTAACTGATATTCACAGTAAATTTAAAGAGCATTTAAATTCCTATAACAAAATCATAAACATTTAATTAAAATCTGTTAGCAAACAAAATGATAAAATACAACCTCTTAAAATATTATGCGAAACCAAGATGCTCTCTCTATAATTTGTTTATGGTGAAACTTGGGTTTACCTACTTGAAAAAGAACATTATAACAAACATTTATTTTTATCCAAATCGTTAGAGCCGTTTCCGAGGTAGACCCCAGTAGATGTTTATTGATGTATGAAAAAGTATAGGTAACCACCTATCCTTGAATTTAACCTAGCCTTGAATTTTGGCCTAGAATAGTCGACTGATATCCATCAGGAGTACATTCTAGGCCAGTGATGTTTCTCATTTTGGAAAAGGAGCGTTAAATATAAGTTACCCCACATTCCTCCATCATGGTTGTTACCCCACATTCCCCCCCCATCGTGGTTGTTCACCCACGCCTATAATTTAACGTATGTTTTGATACTCCCTTTACGGGATACCTTTTACGTAGTAGTAGTATAGGCACGCGCATCACCTAACACAATTTTTGCCCGACACTTTCAAGAAATTGAAACAGAAGTGTCCCCAAGAGCAATTTCGATGTTTCACTACTTCTATATTCTCGTTCGTATTTTATTTCAGAACGCTGTGTTTTATTATCTAAACTGAATTGAACATGATCGTGACAACGCTCTATTCGTTGACGAACTTCAACTATAGTGAGCGATTTCGTGTCGTGATAAATTGATTGGTAATCAGGTAAGGAATCACAGTGCCGTAGTTATAAGGAACGAAACTACTTAAATATAATTGCCAACAAGTTGAATGTCGGATCGATAAAATTAATATTCGATTTCTTCTGTTAAACGATAATAAGGTAAATGATTATAATGAGACATTCACATCTCAGTATAATCATTTAAAATTTAATAATTTTAATTATAGACATTGTTAGTATAATTAATTATTTTTATAATGTGGTTGTAGTATAGTGTATGGAAGAGAGATGAAACGCAACTATATACTACAAAACTGGCAAGTAAATAATGTAATGAACTTGGTCATGATGTTTTTTATTGCTCGATTGTATTGTGTAAATATGCACAAACATATCACTGAAATTTGAGTCAAGTGAAGCCGTGGGCCGCTGTCAGGTTGGGTTTAAGAAAGTTGGTGAATAGTTAGAAGAGTTATGAACATACAAAAGCTAGTTTTTTCACCGCAGGTGAGGGAACGGCTTAGATTTTCATTTCCCTAGAGAATGCGTGCTTTTCGTAGGCACAAAGAATCCTTAAGTAACATTTCAACCAAATCTAATGTTTCATACAAAGCTTCGTTTGTTTAACATGTATAAACATAAAAAATGAATATAAAATATACTATGGAGAAAATATAATGCGTAATAATACCTAGAAACCCTGATTGTATAAAGGTTTGACATAATTATTATTTGGAATTAGAATAAATTAAACAAAAGGCGTCTTATTTTTTCTTCAGATAGAAACAATTTAATGTTGCATCATAAGTGCAATAAATCTGCTGAAGCAGGAAAGTTATTTCCATCTCCTGAGCTATAGCGGTATAATTAATGAAATGATTACACGCTCTATTTCTATGAACTAAAAGTAAAAAGCAGACAGGGGATGAAGTGCGTAAACGTGTGTTCTAGTTGAGAATCTATATATACCTATATATATCTATAACTACGGATAAAAAAAGAACTTTACAAAAAACAGGGATGACTAAGATTTGTAGAACAATACCTTCCATTTAATTCTGTTCAATCCGAGCCCTCACACGCCATTCAATTCACTTTCAAAGGACATTCTTTTCCCCCCTTCTTTTGTTCAGTTACAGTAGAATTTTTGAGATAAAATGAAGTAAGAGATATGCAATCATGTACATATATCGGTAGTCGAGTGGACAATATAATATATCTCATGTGCAACCAAGTAACATTTTTATAATGAGTTCGCATCAATAACTTGATTGGGGATTAATTGTGTTGGAAACAGATTTATGAACGCCTCAGAGCGTTCCTACTGCTGATCAGTTTTACATTATAAATTGTCTGTTTAATACACAAAAATATATCACTGAGAAAATGCTTTACTGAAATGAAATGAAATCTCGTTTATTCATCTAGGTTACAAGGTAACACTTATGAAAGTCACAAGAATGTAACAGGTTATCCGAAAAGTAGTGTCAGCAAATTTGCCTACGACCAGTTCGCTGACGGGATGATGCTTTATTCTAATTTGTTTTCTGATTTCAAATCTGGAGATAATTATCAAGACGACTTGATATCTTTTTTTTTTAAGCCCATAGTAATCTCTTATCCTTTTCAGACAAAACATATTTTAGGTTAATTTGAAGATATTTCACTGCCAACTCAAATTACACTCAAGGGCATCGTTTATTAAAGTCGTAAGAAGAGGTAACGAGCTATGCATGTTCTGTGCTTATCGTAAGATTAATGTTAGGACCACATATTGCACCTGTGTTTGCTCGTGACATTGCTCTATTTGTTTCGTGACATAACATTTTGTGGGTGCCGAGCATTTTGATATTTTGCAGGCAACACGTCGGAGACACAAATCGCAAATAGTTTATCTTGAAGACGACATTTAAATTTATATTTCAGTGGTCCTAACAATGTTTAGGTACTTCTCCGAGACATATTTTCAATTTTCGTGAAAGTTTGGGCACGTTGCCCAATTTATTTAAATAGTTACGACTTTTTGGTTGTTACTTGTACAATCAAACCCCAACGTCAAAACGGAACTGTTCAAAATAAAAAAAAACTCTTTAAGGGGAAAATTCAACTAGTAGTCTCTTTTTCCATTTTCTCGTATTTCTTTTATAATATATTTAAAAAATTACCATGTTATGATGAAAAAGTTGGTGTACCTAATTTTGCCTGCTTGTATATTTTGTAATTTTCTGTACGCTGCGTCCGTGTAGTGACGGATTAAGAAAACATAATGACGTCACTACCCCATTTCAACCCATGGCTGTCCCGTGTCGTACAAAACGACTAAGGGAGTAACAAGCAGTTAAGCAGACAAGAGCACTGCGAGAAAAGGAAAATTCAATACCAACCCGTTTGGCCAGCGTGTCTAGCAAAATTTTTGGAGGTAGTAATTATATACGCTGCTGTTTTCCTTTACTCAATACTTGTCCACTTATTTTTTTACTTAGTCTGATAGTCTGTATAGAGACTCTCAGTGTCTACTTTCACAACTGACGCTAAATTTCAGATTTTATCACTGTAAAATGTTTGTGATAAAATCTATTAAAAATACCTCTATGTTGTTTAATTGTTATAATAACTATTAAGATAAAAAATATCGTATTAATTAACATAAATACTTTTTACGTTAGTGCCTCAGGTTAACTAGCACCACTTGACTGACTCCAGCATTAATTAACACTTTAATATTGTTACGTTGCGTGGGTTACGATTGTAAATCATGATTATTATCGCAAATGTATCGTAAATTATCCAAACAAGAGAGCGTTATCATTTTGAAAGAAAATTACTAATTGTATCAGCTTTCTTTTATTAAGTTTCTTGAGTTATATTTTATATTAGTAAATGATAATATTGTAATTATTTTAATATTAAAAATAATAACACTATTATCTTATCTTTTATTTGTAATACGTTTTTATAAGCGTCAGTAGTAGTGTGGCAATTTTGTCCCACTTCTAAACGTCAGATTGAATAAAAACTTCTCACACTGATCAAGGACCGCTGCAATGCAATGATAAAAACAAAATAATCATTATTAATTTATAATTTTTAGTCTAATCTTCTGATTATGAAAAAGACAGTCAATTTTTAAGGCATGCAAAGGATAAAGAAGGAAAACTTAATAAATATACAGGGTGTATACGACGATACGACATTCAATGAAACCACGTGTAGCATGCGGTGGGTGTTAGATGGCTTTACCAAAAAAAATAGATAGAAATTAGCAATAGTTTAGACGCAAATATACTTTCTTTATTTCACAGTTTTTCACAGTTTTAAACAACCTGTAGGTATTTACGTTGATCGTATGTTGTCATTACGTCATTCAATTCATTTAAATATCTCTGACTCTTTTATATTATCTTATCTCTTACTCTGTTCCGCACTTTTGTCGTCGTCATGTCGAAAACGTCATCATAGAAAAATAATGTGTATTATTATATTTTTAAATTTTTCGACTTTAAATTAATAATGTGGTTTTATAATTTTTTTTTCTTTATTTTTAATGATTAATATTAGAATATGTTTATAAGTGTTAACACTGGCCGCCTTATCATTTAATGTCGTATCGTCGTATACACTCTGTATAAGTTTAAATTTTTTGAGGGCTTAATAAAGGTGATGTTTACGCTGCAAAATGTTTTAGAGGCTATCTATAACCAATATTCATAGTCATGTCGAATCAACTAAAAGGTTTTCGCTTGTTAGCATTCGATGTTAAAGTGTGGGTAAGCTTTTACTAATATTTTTAAAATGTGAAACTATTTGTGAAGGTAAAGGAATTTAAATTGATTTTAATAACAAATTGTTGTTGTTAGGGCGATATCACCATCGTTTTTATTGCCTAGAAACTTTAATATCAATATATTAATTTAGGTTGTAAACAAAGACAGTTAAAAGCTCAATGACGGCCACTTAATTTCTGCCACTAGCGAGCGATTTTGTGCCGCCTGCAATCAACGGCCACTCACAACCTTTACCAAATCGGTGGTCCATCTGTTAGGGGGCAATCCTACGCTGTGTTTAAGTATAGAGCATATTAATGTAATTTATATCAACATTTTCTTTTTTATACTCTATTAAGTAAAGTAGCAGTACCTTTGTCAAGTAAATAAGCAGTGTATATTTAATGGTCCGCTCCTAACAACATGTCTAGATTGACACCAATTCACTTCACTCTCTATCTTTTTAGTTTTCTTTTCTGTTTACTCTGGGGACATGAGATGAATACAACACCGTTGGGTATTGGCGTTTTGTTCCATTTATTTTAAATTACAAACTATTTGTTCAACGTTTTTTTTCAATAAGTACCTAACTGACTATCATTAAGTATTTATCCTCGATAAAAATATTAGTATAATCTGCTTTTAAACTTCATAAAAGTAAATTTTCATTTAAATATTTAATTTATATGACTGTTATTCTGTATTTAAAGTAGGTACTTATTGTCACATTTATAATTATAGGTGTAATGTACATAACTTGAAATAAATGATTATGTAGTTTAATTTTAAATTCTGATTGATGAAACAATATAATCATCTGTTAAAATAAAGTTTTCTAGGGTTATAAATTATTGAATAAGGATACGTTACTGTTGCATTCTTAAATAACAACTAGCATCTATTTCCAGCTTCACTTATATTTTAATAAATATTGTTCGTCATTTGAATATTGTGTATCTTTGAATGATCGCATATTATTTCATGCAGTTCCTATGATTAGCGAATTATAGGTAAACGTATTTACTAGTATAACAACTTAATAAATCTTTAAACAAAAATTGACATTTCTGGATAAAACACATAATATACTGTTTGATAAATTTCTTTGTAATGCTTACATAATCACGTAACAATATGATTAGCAAATCCGCAATACGTAAGTAGATATAATAAAATTATGTAGATGTAGTCTCACAAAACCTCTCGAATATATCCAAGTGAAATAAGGGCGCACCACTTTCCGTAAGCACTCTTACGGGATCTTGAACCTCGCCGGCGCCAAACTTATTTCTGTATCACATGAAACTTACAAGTTACGAATGAATGATTTTACGCCCGGAACGGTCCTACCACTGAAAGTAACTCACACCTTTTCTTTTGTTGTGTTTGTATAAATCTACTACTAAGAAGTATGTTTTAGTCACTGTCGTAAATAGACATGCTATACCTTTCAACTTTCGGTGCCTGCTGGGCGCGGGTCTCCTCCAAATATTGTGAAGGGAATTAGCCTACTATACTACGCTGGCCAGACGGGGTTGGTATAGGGTTTGTTTCGATATTTCCTTTTACGACACCCACTATTAGAAATGGGTAGTGACATTATGTATTCTTCTTAATCGGTGACTACACGGATAAATGTTTGCAGTATTGCTATTTAATTTTGTTTTTATTTAATGAAGACTACTGTACTTGTTGTGTGATCGTCACAGGCTTTTATGAACGAAAATTAACAGGCACAATTTTTTTAATGTTGAATCACGTTGCTGATTTTGAACTTTTAAAAACTATTTATTATGCACAAGACAGTCTGTGTAACAGTCTGCACTACTACACACACCAGCACTAGGCCAGCATGAGTGGATTATGGCCTAAACCCTCTCAACTATCTAGTTAGAGGAGAGGAGACCCGAGCCCAGCAGTGGGACTTAATGGTCTGCTGCTGATGATGATGATGAAATACAAAATTAAATCATCTAATATGTAAATCTCATCACAGTTTAAAAATATTGTTTCATTATGAAGTTTGACGCAAACTATTTATCATTTGGTGTATTCTACCCTCGAACTAGTTTTTCTTCATTATAAAATTTTATCACAATGTAAACACGTTGTACTGATATCCTATACTTTTTTCATTTGTAAAATGTAACTTAATCTTGTGAATGTGTTTCAATTTGTTAAAATAACTACTAATTACATTAAAATAACACACTTATATAATGGAAATGTGTGCATGTCTGATAATAGTGTCAGTAAATTATTAGTGTGCTATAAGGGCGGGTGGACAATCCGTGGATTTACTACATTAAACGGCAAGGTTAGTTGTGGTGCTTTCTTTTACTAACTACTAGTGTTATAATTATATTGATGTCTTAGGAAGAGGCTAGCATCTAAGATACAGGCTAGTGTGTTATAGATACATAATGTAGATTATGGTCACACAATAATAAAAACAAAAAAAAACATAAACTGTAACTATGTATTAAAAATGTAAGCACTTTTATGTCAATAAAGAACATTTATTATGTACGAGGACGTGTCCGAATAAAAACCTTATGTTCAAGTCTTTTTAAATATTTTACCCAGTTTCCGTTTTAATAAGAATTTCAGATTTAAAATAAAATTACATCGTTAACTTTGGTCACAGAAGTGACTGTTAAAATTCTCTTAACAATGATTCTTATATCCCCTTGTGGGGTGAACCGAGATGGTTTTAATCAAGACAATGTGAACGCTTAGAATTCAATATTAACACCGCAATTAATACGACGTACATTTCAAAACTGTTTATTGCATTTTGTTTGATTTGTTGTAATTGTCAGTTTGGGAATTACAGTTTTTATGTATATTTTTTGATAATTTTCAAACCTCATTTGGTTAAGGAGAGAAGTGTCATGTTTTTATGGCAGTAAAAGAAACTTTGTCTCAAATGTCACCAGCATAGTAATTACATTAGAACCTAGAGTTAGGCTGTTTACCACATTCTTCAATCAAAAATAAAACATCATTGCAACTCTTGTTGGTACAATCGCCATTCTTTTCTGTCCTGTCTTATTTTTGACCTTATGTTTCGATTTGATTTCACTCTTGTTTCAACTATGAACTATTGCCTCTTTGGCTTTAATTTTTTCTTTAAAATGATCTAAAATATTATCTTTTCTTTGTGTATAATTAATATAAAAAACAAAAATACGTATCAGTGAATCACACAAATATGATTTGTGTGGGAATCGAACCCATAACACTCGGCACGGTGATTTAAGTGACAAGGCAACCACAATAACAGTTCGCAAAGAAAAAAAAAATTCAAATTAATATTTATGTATTACGTGTGTTAGTAATAAATAAAAAAAAAATAATGTGTAGACGTGTGAGTTCCTAATTATGAATAATCTTTAACAAAAGTAAATTATAGTTGATAATTAAGTGGAACAAAATACCTTTGTGGCATTCTAATGATACGTTACACATATCGTGACTAATTACTTCCACACGAAATAACTTATGCTCATGGAAAACGCATGAAATATATTTTAACATAGTGTAAGTAGGTAGTAAGTAGGCGCAAAAAGTGTCACACATTTAGTGACATGAATAGTCAAGTTTAAGTGCCAAGTTAAAATTAAGAACTAGATAATAAATTTTCTTCAGATGTCTCAAACTTAGCAAAAAATAGCAATACGCAATTCTTCTATACGTACTAATATTATAAAGCTAAAGAATTTGTTTGTTTAAACGTTAGGATCTTCAGGAACTAGTGATCCGATTTGAAATATTCTTTTTAGTGTCAGATAGCCTATTTATCGAGGAAGGTTATACGCTATATAACATCACGCTACGGCCAATAGGAAAGTCGCTTTCTCTGTCCCTATATCCCTATGTATGCTAATAAATCTTTAAAACTACGCAACGGATTTTGATACGGTTTTTTTTAATAGATAGAGTGATTCAAGAGGAAGGTTAATAGGTATTAAATACATACCACGCGGGCGAAGCACCGGGTGGAAGCTAGTACTAAATAAAAACCAGTTTACGTTATCATTCAGAATGATCATTGAGTTTTGTATCGTAAACTCGAACATTTAGAGCAAGGAAATAATTTATTCCGATAGTTGTAGTGCCGAACCGCATGATAATATCTACCACATGGGTAGTCGTACCTTCACCCCAAAGTTTCAACACTTTAGTAATGTTAGGTCGATGAGTCATATGGGATAACTGAAGTAACGGACGGTTGTAAAGCTGCCCTACTTTTATCACGTAGAACTGTAACTCCTTATTGACAAAATTAGACATTATACCAAACTTTGGGTGACTTTATCAAAAGTTTTGCTAATAAAGATAAGGAGATATTAGGCGGTATACTTTGCGTTTTGATCTAAAGTAGATCGAAAAAGGTAGTAATTCCGTGACCTAGCTAAATATCGTCTTCCTCTTACAATTAGGAAAACGCACGGAGAAGACTTGTTCAGTAATGAACAAAAAATATTTTTCACTCTTTAGTTCGAATTCGAGCGCTGCAAATGTATGCATGGATATTTCAACACACTTTGTATCTCAAACTTTCATTTTTAACAATTATAAAACCGACCAAGTGCGTGTCGGACTCGCGCACCGGAGGTGCCGTATGAATGCAATTTTTCACATATTTTTTTTGTCATTGAAATGAAAGATATTAGTAGGTAACGGGATATCTATACGTTACAATATAAATAAATATTCGGGTAAAGGTAGGTAGATATAGTAATTCTCACTCTTACTCAATTTCTTTAGGCTTATGCAAATAAAAAATTACCTAGTACAAACATATTTTAGTAATATATATATATATATAATACTATACGAGTGCGGTTTTCGCATATTTCGTTTAACTTGACATTACTTCTTGCCAAATTTCATGATTCTAACTCAACGAGAAGTACCCTATATGGTTTTGACTTTTTTGATCGTCAAGATTTGCAAGAAAAATGTAGCATAAGCTGTATCTTTTGATTGCGTTGACTTTAAACTCTATTTTTTTGGCGTCAAAGGATTGCATACAAGTGGTCTGCAATCCTTTGGCGCAAAAAAACTATATTATTAATAATAATTAATAACATAACATAGCATCACGCCTTTTTCCCCGAAGAGGTAGGCAGAGGTGTTTCACACCCACATTTCGCCAGCTATGTTTGGTCCCATGAAATAAGGGGCGAGCCTATTGTTAATAATTAATCGAATTTGATATTTATTAATTTCAGATTGATACATCTACAAGTTCTTGAGAATTTTTTTCTTGACAGATGGAAAACGGAGTGATCCTATAAGGGTTTCGTTTTTTCCTAAAGGAAGGAACCCTAAAAATAAGGAGTAATTTTATAAAATTATGTAGGTATATTGCGTGACACAAAACCTCTTAATACGTTTCGTGCAATCTTATTATGTCAGTCAACTTCACCAACTTACACAAATTTTATCCTTCTTTAACGACCATAAGTTCTATGCCTGTATATACTTAATTGAGCTTAAAACAAAATCCATTAGAAAGTTCATCAGTTTACACGTTAATTAAGTACACTTAAATAGGAGCTCGCAAACTGATCGAGGTCGCCGTTTACGCGCGATATGTCTAAACGAACTTAAATGACTTAAGTACGCCCAGGAAATATAGAAAATTAATTATTACTACATATCTTCCCACCTTGTTGGTACACTTACAATATATTTTCGTTGGGACATAATTATAACTTTGAACTTAAGTAACCTAATCGATTGCGCCTAATTTTATCGCAGTTTACATTCTACTAAGTCTGGGACTTGAACCTGAATGAAGAATGTTTAAAATATTTTAAGAGAATTATTTACTTTCAAGCTGTTATATCGACTTTAAGATGGGTTGGTAAATATGTTTTTTTAATATTAAGGTAAGAGCACCTAGTTGCGTTGTGCTTACGTTAAATTTTTAAAAGAATGCTCCTATAAATCTCGTCGCGATTGCGATAAGGAGGTTGAAGATTATATAACATGTAAGCTTATATAATTAGCAACGCCTGATTACTGTTGCCAAACTATTTTGAGATAACCAAGTCCTTTATAGTTTTAATAAACAAAGAACTACTTTCAATTACAAGCCGTATATTGTGTTTGGACGTGGAAAACTTAATGATGATTCTATATATAATATAAAGAATGTAATTGTATAGCATTGTGTTGCATATTTCTATTCGTCGCTATCATTTCAGTTTTTTATTTTAATATAGGCAGTGGTATTGCTGTACATTTGAAATTACTGTTGCGAATGGGCAATAGTATTATTATTTAAAACTAACCATCAGATCAGCAACCAAAATGAGCATCCCTTTTTACAGTTTTTTAAATGAAATGAATGTGTATATATAAATTCACATAAAATATACAAGACACTTACACACGCCAGTCTTTACAAAAAGTTATGCAAAATGTATTTATAAAAAACTCGCCAATGTTTATAGCTATTCTATCTAAACTACTAGTTAGTAACTTTGTAGGTATCACCGCCCGGTATGTTTCATTGGGAGGGATGCGTTGGTTGCGTGACCCATAATAACCTTTAGCACACGCAACGACATATGAGGAAAATCTCTTAGGCAACGTAAGCACCTTTAACCAAAAAACTAAGTAGCAATGAGTCTAATTCCGATAGACGTGTTAGTCTACCAGTATTTTATGTTGCTTGTCGCTTCTAGATTGATTTATATCTGCGAAAAACACTCGCCCGTTTTCTTCTAGTGCTTAATGATTCATTTCTGCGGAGACTCAAAATATAGATGGTCCTACCAAATAATGACGTAAAAGTAACTTTATTTTTTTTTAAATAATTTTAATTGAAAAAAATTAGTATTTATAGGGAATTAATACACATTTAAAGCTGTTACAATGTATACGAGACCAAAGTCGCAATTTCGATATTCCATTGGTCGACTTTGATACCGTTTTTAAAAGTTTGAAATTGAAAGCAACCTAAGAGTGAGTGAGATTGTTACTACCTCACGGTCAAACGGCTGCACCAACTTTGATAAAATTTGGTATGGAGGTAGCTGACACCCTGAATTAACACAGGTTATCTGTTTCTTTTTTATGCCACAGGTAATACCAATTTCAATGGCGTACGTACAACTTGAAATATAAGGTAAGAAATATAATTAATAAGAAAATATGAATACAATTTACAAATATATGTATCTGTTGCATAAAATAGGATATATTGTGGCTAGGTTACACAGAAAATCCCTTGTATGTTATTTACAGTATAACGGCAAATAATTTATTTAGAATCTTTTAACTTTACACCATTATTCAGCTGGACGGTCAAAGTATTCGTTAAGCAAGAATTTCTGTCTGGAAATAAGCCGGAATTTATTGTATACCTTTTCGTTGTTCAGTTTTGTTTCAACACGGAGGCGTTGAGATATAATTTCTATTCATCCTTCGTATTATTGTCAAGCGTTTTATTGTTTCTTGTGACTGGACGTATTTCAGATAAAAGCTGGATGGAACCTTTGTTAAAAATAGCCATTTATCATCTCGTTAAGGGTAAGGCGGTTTGCTAACGAGTACATCGTGTATCGTACATTTATTGTTGATATAAATAATAGTTAATACATATTTACGTTTTAGAGAAAATGGCTTATGACCTGTGATAATAACTTAGATAGCACAGCATACATTACAACTTGTGTCTGTTTGTAATGTCGACATAAAAGCTTCTTTTAAATGCATATGAAAGAAATACGGGATTAATTAAAAAATAATCCTTTTTATTTTTATTTGTCTCCCTGTTTCTTTCTTTTTCATAAGGCACTGATATGGTTATAATAATTTAGTCAATTTAAATAGGTAATTTGTTTTATTCTGTTACCTATTTGTTGTTTAAAATAAATATCCCTGTTAAATTTGGACATTCCTCTTTCGAGATTCATTGTTACCGTTAATTCATGTCAGCTATTCTTAAAGGCTCCTATCAAACAATTGTTCTCATTTCGAAAACGGAGTTTTAATTTATATTTTGGGATTAAATTATCACCATAATATATATTAACATCTGTACACCTAGAAGTTATAAATAAATGCATTTATTGTATTGTAAATACCCTAGTATCGCACACTAGAGATACTGCTGCCAGTTAAACCTGATACAATGCCTAAAAAGATGCAATAGGAAAAATAAGATTATTTACAATATTTTTTAGAAGTGCTGCACCATAAAATAGTACCTAAAGATAATATAAATATAAAAATACAACGAAAGCTTTGCAACACAAATTATTTAATTTTCTTATTAATATTTTATACTCTGAATGAATCACTTATCATGCCAGCTCTGATGTGCATATATCACTATCAACTTTTCTAATCTATCGAATATCTGTAACAGTAATTAAATAGTTTCAGTAGTATTCATTTTTATGAAGCTAGGTTTGGTTTTATATACTGTGACAAAGGTCACAAAAATATCAATGGTACGAAACACCTTTCTGGATCAAATTTTAAGCAAAAAAAAAAATTAAAATAATATTATTCATGGAGTTTTGATGAAAATATATATTGTAATAAATTAAGTTTTGATTTCTCTTAATATGCTATAGTACAAATCAACTTAATGCTTTAAATAAATCAGTTACATTAATTACTCGCTAAAAATACTAAAGCCAGATTTCAGCAAAAATTTCCCGCCACATACCTAAACTGAAATTTGCGACATTTCAGATTTCTATTTTCACTAAACGTTGAAAGTCTAATTAGCGAAAATTAAATTCTACTTTGTTTCAACGTTTTACCTATTTGTATTACGCTTCGTTTGGAGGCTGCACGACTCAGTCACGTGCTAACTGCGTTAAAACTCCACACTATACCTACAAGAGATCAGATACTGATTGTGTTGAAAATTAAAACGTACTTTGCCCAATTCACTGATTAGGTACAAACTTTTGGGAATCAAGACGGGTATCGACTAATTGAAAATGTTTTTCTATTTTAATAGAAAATAATAGTAATTTGTGTTGGGAATTTTGTAGCGCAAATTTAATAAAATCATTCGGTACCTACATACATTTATTCAATAAAATATTTACACATAACTTAAAAATATACACAGCTAACCTATTTAAAAAAAACAGATACTCTATTTACAGGAAATTCCTATAAATAGAATATCTGATTGAGATCAGATTCCTAAGGAAACGTACCCAAAAGGCTAGCCACATTACCGCGTTGGATAGCAAGGCTAATGCGTTACGGTAAATCATTCGGTTGATTGTGATAGATTTGTAAGTAGATATAATACCTACTTACAAATCCACAAATCACAATTGCTAAGAGTTGTCTAATTTATCTAAATAAGACAGTCAATAATGTTTGCCTTGCTATCCAACGCGGTAATGTGGCTAGCCTTTTGGGTACGTTTCCTCAGGAATCTGATCTTAATCAGATATTCTATTTATAGGAATTTCCTGTAAATAGAGTATCTGATTCTTTTTTATTTTAATAGGTTAGCTGTGTATGTTTTTAAGTTATGTGTAAATATTTTATTAAATAAATAATGTATGTCGACGCTCCCACCAAATTCGACCGAAATGAAATCTACACCGAAATAAATAAAAATATTACATATTCGAATCATACTTACTAACGTTACATCTATCAGATTTTTAAAATATATTTTTCTTTGTGTATAGCAAAGATATTAAAAAATCGTTGAAAAAACAAATACGAAGACAACAAAAACGGAATTAGCCAAACCGGTTAGCCAAAAGAACCATTCTCAAGTGATGCTCACTGCTTAGTTCTACATGTGGCAATCCACCAATCCAACTCAATATAAAAGTATAGAAACAAATGCGTCTTATATTTGGTAGTTATGAGATTAGGTCGTAAAGTATTTTTCATGGCAATTAAAAAGTATATGGTAGAACAGCGTTTGCTGGGTCAGCTACTAATTTATAATAATATAGACACGTATAAAACATCATTGAAATCGAAACATGATTTTGTAATCTTGTTGAATGTAAATGGAATGAATAATAGAATCGGTTTTGTAGAAGGCTAAATTTCGTTCGCAGAAATCGTCTTCTTATGCTAATATTTAAAATACACAGCTCGGCGTCCATCGATACAGAAGCTCGGCTTATGCAAGTTTCGAGCTTGCTTGCGATTCGCTTTTGCTTCGACAACACGATTTAGATATTCCAGAGTGTCGTGCTTGTGTAAATATTTTATCAGTTTTAAATTGCTTCAATGTGTTTGTACTAGAATCTGAATAGGATTAATATTAAACTTAAAGTATTTGATGGTAATATTCAAAATAATATTATTTAATTGCTAGTATCGGGGTAATTTAAGATGCATCCAGCTTATGTGATATTGTTTTTTGTCATAATTTCAGCGTCAATGTTGAAAAAGAGTATTTCTAGAAAGCCTGTACTATGTATTTACAAAAAAAAGTTAAGTATATAAGTACTGTATCAGTTGTCTAGTATCCATATTACAAGCATTACCTTAGTTTGGGACTACATGCCGCTGTGTGTGAATGTCCAAACATTATTTTTATTATTGGTTAGTAACAAACTTTGACACAGCACCATCAATTATTTTAGGTCCATATACGAAACATAAGTACGCACTTAGAACTACTATTTATGTATCTTCTTTATAATATCAATATTTGGTACAATAGTTGCGTAAAGGTCGTGTACGCCTCGCCTACCTATTATTATAAATCCATTATCGTACTAATGATGAAAGGCTTTTGTTTACGCTGAATATAGTTAAAACTCATGTTTGACTTTTAGTTAGTAGCATTATATAGGAGCACGCTTTTTTCCGAAGGGGTAGGCACATGTACATTTCACTAGCTATGTCTAGTCTAATGTAATAGCACAGATTAGATAATAGGTAATAGGGCGTCTCTTGCCTAACTATGTAACTAACTTAAATTAAAATTTCAAGACAGTAACACCTAATAATATTTTTAACCTTTTAGACCAGTAGGTATTTAATAGGTTGTGCTAATAAATTAGGCTTACCTGCCATAGCTCGTCCCAACAACAAAGCACTGAAGAGGATAGAGAGCATGCGCCCTCTCGCTCGCATCACCATCTCGCAGTCCTCACTGAATCTTCCAATATCAACTGATCATCGTTAAACACTACCACAAACTATTCAAAACACTTTCAATCACATAACCTTGACTTACTCATTTGTTTGAACGTTGAAGTATATTATTTATTTCACTGTTGAGTTGAACTCATAAATGTTAAATGTAATAAAAATAGAAAACAGAAAAAACAATCACTGTATCTATAAAATAAATTTAGATTAATGTATATTTATGCTCTATTGGAAATACTATTCTGTCAATTGATTCACTGTAGATTTTCATTAGCTATATAATCCATTCGGAAAATAAATGTAGACATTTTGGTCGTTGGTATGATACTTTTTGAATGCAGATACTGTCAAACAAGCTAGCAGCTATCCAGGGAATGGCTTTATGACGGCAGCTTGGCTTGACAAAAGACATTTCGCAGGATTCTCAGTGAGAGTGATACATGCGAAGCATTGGAGATTTGAAATGCAAGAGAGCGTCTAATTTTTAACCAAGTTTTCCTGAATTTTTTAATGTTTTGGTCCACGAGTTTGACGAATTTCTGAGCGCTATGGTGTTATTTAGTGAAGACGATAGAATTAGGACACGTAAGAGGGTCAGAAAGTAAGACTTTATTATAATTAAACGCACATGACAAAGTGAATCTTTTGGTCTCACATTATAATTTGAGAACGGCTGGACCAATTCGGTTAACTATTTTATATACATTTGTTTAAAATCTGCCGGAGGTTTCTATGAGGGAAAAATTTGAAACAAGCAAACTTATCATGGGAATCAAATTCTGCGCGGGCAAAGCCTCGGGTAACAGCTGGTCGATAATAAACAGTTGGCTTTTCTAATATAATATCTTGTTATAGTGTGAATAAATTTATGAGCATACAATGTAACTGCCATTAATAAGGGGAAGTACGTGAATGTATTGTTCTACGCCTTAAGTTATGAGATATTATGCAACAACATGGGATCGCTTTCAAGGTGTTTTAATTGTTGATTGCTATCAAGAATCTATACTTAAACTACCTAACCGACCTTGGCGGGAAAGTTATTCTGTATAAACCGGTTATTATTAATTAAGTGCGAAGATTGTCTGGTCTGGATAAATACTTTCAGACTCAAGTCAGGGCAAGTGTTGAAATAAAAGTTTAAAAAAATCAACAATATATTATTTTTATCGGTTGGTTTCTTCTCCAAACGATTTATTTCCGAAAACATAATAATACCACAGAATAAGTAATATAACTACGTAATAATACATAGGTACAAACTTAACTGAACTAACCGAAAGTCTTACTTATATATGTAGGTATATATGCTTAATAAATAGTCAATATTGTAAACATTCAAAATTCCAGTGGGATGTAGCCAAGGACACCAAATTTTCTGCTTTATTTGAAACACAATCTAAAGAAAGTTATAAGGAAATGCTTGAGGCATCTTTAGAAAATAAGGTATAAAACTTGTATGGCACATCGTAAACTTTGTATCTGTACAAAGTTAAGTGTCAATTACATGAAAAAGAAAGAGAATAGGAGGTAGACGAACGAATACAACTTTACACGAGGGTTAATTGCGTCCGTCGTATTTCGTCCCGTTGTTGTGCCTTTCACAAGAAGACAGTAAAAACTTGTACTTGTCGTAACTTCGGTCAAAAGGTACAGAAACGAGGAACCACAATGTCTACTTAAACTTTTTAGGCACTGCAGAATTAGGCACGATTTTTTTTACTACACATAAGAACTTTATACTTAGGAAATTTGTTTTGTTTAAATATTTTTTCCAAAAGCGGTGTAGCAGCGAACTTCAGAACATAATTACGTTAACGTACATAGACACACAAAGTACAATTACTGACAAAGGACAATGTATTCACCAAGACTGAAAACATAATATAAGTGTAGTCAATTTGAAATTAATGGACTTTTCAGGTCCCGAATCCTTACGCGAATGACCCGTCACATTTAAAAATATGTCTAAAGCCCACGTTAGTTTAAATAATATTAAAAAATCTGATTTAAAACTTGTGTATAATATGCGTGAATGACCACTGAAAACAGTTGGCACGATAGATCGAATTGGTTGACCTGCTTTACAGCTATAAAGCATTTGTTTTGTCGGAGCCATTTTTCGGTTTATAGTTATTATCTTGGGTGGTGTTAGGTATTCTAAAACTCTAAAAGATTTAATGGTGATTGAACAAGTTACTGAAACAACCGCCCTCAAAGTTTTAAAGCTTCCTTTAAATTAGCTGTTTAAATAGTTATAAGAGGTTTGGTAGATTAGAATCTGAATATTAAATTGGATCTAATTATTGTTGCTTACGCCGTCGGCATTTGTGATGTTTTAATCAATAAAACAGTGTAATATTCAGTGTAATATAGGTATCATCATCATCATCATTTCAACCCATAAACGTCCCACCGCTGGGCACGGGTCTCCTTCAAATAATGTGGAGGTAATTTAGCCTAATAAACCACGCTGGCCTGACGGGTACATACATAATGTCATCTGATCCCATCTGAACTCGTGGGTGTCGTAAAAGGCCACAGAGACAAGAGCACTGCGAGAAAACAAACCCTATACCTACCAATATAGGTATATTCAGTGTAATATAGTGGGCAACTTTTTTTTTTGGGGGGAGCAAACGTTTTTATGGGCCGTCCCATAGTAATAATTAGCCTATGTAGGTACGCCTACAACACCTGAACAATCACATGCGCTTTGCCGGCCTTTAGATTATGCCTTCTTTCCCCTATAAGCTCTGAACACAGTGGTGTTTAAAGCTTAGTAGAGCTGAGTAGTGACTCATCAGCAGAAACACAAAACTAACGAGAGAGTGTTATAATGGCTACAGTCTTCTATAGGGCTGAGGATATTACCTAGGCGGTTGGCCCAGGCTTAGCAAGGGTTGTGGTCGCGGACGAATGTTCCTGCGCTCCCGTGATCACAGCAGAGCGCGACGAGAGGGATACCTTGGGGTTTTAGTGGATGCGAGCCCCACATAACTCCTCGGTTCTTTTCCCAAGACCGAGGGGTATGCGTCAGGCAATCCCCAAGTAAAAAAAAAAAAAGGTTTAGCAAGGGTTAACCACTGAGTCCTACCTCTCTGAAAGACTTGTCCAGGCAAAATCCGATTTTATAATAACGATTTAGCTGATGGAAAGAAACGATGTTTGGATTGAAATCCTATCCTCAAAGTTGGAGGATGAGGATGTTGTGTTTACCGCTCTATATTGTGCATATATTGTAAGATCAGAGTGTAACAATAATTGTAGGTGAACCTATAGATAAATAAATATTTTGCCGAGTGTGCCTTTGTGACATTGTATTATTATATAAATTATTGCTGTCAATATAAGGCTAACATTTCTTATAAAATATAAATTGTAAGTACAGTTTTTTGTTACTATAATACATGCGTACAAGATTATACAATGTTAGGACTAACGCAAGTTATGGTGGGGATACCCCCACCATAACTTGCGTTAGTCCTAACAATCTTTTGTAGTTTCAGTGACAAAGTAAAGTTGACCTTTGCTTTAAAAAGTGAGGCTAGTTTCTCAGAGCTCAACTAAAAGTGGATTTAATATAATATGCCACGGAGCTAATTTACACATTAGCGTGTTGAGCTCGTTTATTGCCTTTCGTCACTAATACGCTTATGAATTTTTAATGTCATATTTATAGAAAAACCTGCGTTATTGTGTTTTCTTTATTTTTTTCATAGTATGTTGTGTTTCATAATATATATTATCTTGTTTCATAATACTACTTTATGGTCCCGAGATTTCTCTATTGTCCGTAAAATTTTGAGGAAATCCTTTCCTAACGAGAGTTTTCATAACAATGAAAACGCTTTGACGAAATTTCAACGTACTCGAGTAGTTTTGGCCGTGTATTGGTATGATAGGTAGTCTGCTCACTACGCTACGTGTTAGCTACATTTGCTTTTGTCGATGTGAACGATGCATGTCTTGAGTTCAATTTAATACTAAAAATTCCAATATAAATAACAAAAAAATTTATAACAATACTCGTACATAATACATTTTTGTACGTACATATATGTAAACACAGTTAGTATATCAATTTGACGTCCATGTCCACACTCATTACATTTTAAATTGTATATTTACGTAATAGATATGAAGTATGAATCAAAAGATTGTATATCTCATCTGGTATTTAGTTAACAGCTTTCGTATTTCCAGCTTAATATGGGTTCATTCCAGATTTGATCTTAAAATGAACGAAAACTCCTATGTACAGAAATCCTTACCTCACATACGTACCTACTGCTGTATCTCGGATTAAAGGGCAAAGTTTTAGGTAAAGTTTGGAATGTCATTTGGCTGTAAGAAATTCTTTTTGAAAGCTCTTTATGTAAACCCTTGAAAAGATCTATTTAATTTATATAGTTCAGCGTATTTTGAGTTTAGTGTCTTGTTATTTCGCGGAAGTACTGTAAAGCCTATGTTTTTTTACATACTACTAACTTTGAAAATTAGTTAAAATGACTTTAGACATTTCGTACTGATGAATTCGGAAAAAAAAATAAGTTTTAGGAGTTTATGGCTAAATAAATAGTAGCGCATGGATGTTTACAGTTTTCTCTAATGATTTCCATAAAAATAAAGTTAAATTTTTTTGATAAAGTGTTCCTTTCAAGGTTCTCTCTATAAATAAGTGTTTTCTTAGAAGATACGATATTATTTCATAGTTCGATTTTAGTCTGTCCTTATTATAGAGTTTGAGATTGACTGTAATAAATGTTTGCTGTCCCTTGTCGATTTCTGATTTATTTATGTCCCTCTCGTCACCGGAATTCAATTAAATTATTGTGACAAATTACTCAACACAGTGATATCTCAATATTAACTATTCATTGAAAAAAAAGACTACAGTCTTTTAAAATAAGCAGGCGAACTCACAGGCATTAGCTAGCATTAATCAAAGTTTGATTGTTTTGTTAATTGAGTCATTGGTTCAATCAGTGGAATTAGGGGTCGTAGAAGATCAATACTCCGTCCACGATCGTCTTATTGTTCGGGTGGAACATCAATCTATGTCCAAATGTCTCCTATCTAGCTCGGCAACGGCTGACACTAAGTGGATAGTATTGTGGAAGTAGTCATTTTTTACCATTATGAATTAACCAGCTTCTGCGCGCCACTTCACCCGCGTAGTATAATATATCTGTGCGCACATTATCATACAAATCGTTTGAGCCGTTTTGGTGTGATTGAGTAACAAACATACATCCATTCATCCGCTCATCCTAACTTTCGCATTTACGATAGTAGACTAAAATACTAAATTAATATTTAACCATACATACATTTAGTTCAGTACCACTGTAAAAATATTTATTTTGTGTTTTTATAACAACACATTATTAAAAAAGAAGAAGAATAAATTTTAAACATGTACACAAAAAAGAAACTGGATGTTTAGGTACTATTTGCACGTCCCTGAAAAACATGCCTTCATTGCTTTGATTTAAAACAACAAACATACAGGAAACAGGTGTATATACGCTAATAAAATTACACCTCATCTACTTTTATCACCCAAAAAAAAAAAACATTTTGTCTTTGCTAAACTGTCAGAGTGCGTATTTTTTTAGATTTATTTGAAGTTCCCAACGGCGCCATTTTCTAACCCTGTGCATGACGAAAGCGGCGCAGAGAATCAGTTTCAATTATAGTCTTGACAAATGGTCATGAGGTTGGTCATTTATTTCCTCCTACGTATATCTGTTAGTCCATTTATTTATTGCTCGATGCTAACTTGGCCGAACTTGCGTTGTGGTATAAACCAATGGAAAGCGTATTTCTGTTTTCGTGGAAATAGCAGTAAGCAATTTCCGTTCCTCGTGGCTTCATTTGCGTTGTAAGTAATAATATAATAATAATAATATTCTACCTCATTCACACAGCGCCATCTAGTCCCACAGTAAGCAATTAAAAGTTGTTTAGTACCCATAACACAAGCAAATATATTGCTTGTGTTATGGGTACTAAACAACTGATATACTACTTAATACATTTTTTTTAGTAAATACATACATATTATAGGTAAATTACAAAAACCCTTAAAAAAAGAAAAAAAGAAAGATTTAAAGAACTTTAAAGATTTGTCCTGGGTGGGGATCGAACCCACAACCTCCGGCTTAGCAGTCAGGGTCATTAACCACTAGACCAACAGCAGGTCGAAAGTCGGTTAATAGTAGTAGTCTTATGAAGATTTTTATTTACCAAAGGCTGTGAGTTAAATTGATCGAATTGATTTTTATTTTTACATGCTGTCGCACGGGGCTTCGCTCCCTTGGATCTTTGTTGGGCCATTACACAGCTCTTTTTAGTCACAGCGTGATGTCATATAGCCTATAGCCTTCCTCGATAAATAGGCTATTCAACAAACAAAGTGCTTTTTAATTCGGTTCGGTAGTTCCTGACATTTACGCGTTCAACCAAACAAACAAACTTAGCTTTGCTTACGAGTATCAGTTTTTTTTTGGTTACCGTATTTTAGTTTGATCACTGATTAAAAGGTTTAACAAAGTTTCATAAGCCGAGACGAACGTTTCTTAGATAAAAGAGACTGGCCTGTTGGTCTAGTGGTTAGTGACTCTGACTGCTAAGCCGGAGGTCGTGGGTTCGATCCCCACCCAGGACAAATCTTTGTGTGATGAGCATGATTGTTTGTTCTGTGTCTGGGTGTAATTTATCTATAATATGTATGTATTCACAAAAATAAATGTATTTAAGTAGTATACCAGTTGTTTAGTACCCATAATACAAGCGAATAAAATTGCTTAATTTGGGACTAGATGGCGCTGTGTGAATGTGGTAGAATATTATTATATTATTATAAACCATTTGAACAGGGAGATACATTGATTTTTCACAGTATGATGGTAATTTAAAACATGGCCATAGACATCCTATCACTAAGTAGTAATAAATTACTTTCTTTTTACGACAATTTTGTTAGCGAAGTAAAAAGTTCAGTTTGGTATTAAATATGAATTAGGGTAGGCTACCTAGTTTTTGATGATAAATAAAAGTTCAAAGGTCTATACTTACTGAGTAGGTACTAACTACAACTTAATGAATAGGTGCTAAAGCATATATTATGGTTATAAAAACAAATGGAAGACGAGGGCAGCTTACATTTTAAATGGCTCTCCGAGGATTTGTTTCAATGTATCTATTTCCTTACCTTGTTGCGAATGTATTTAGTTTAAGAAACAAGTGCAGGTGCATTCACTAAGGGCACATAAAACACTACACTTGTAAACGTCTTTGCTGTTTTTACCCAACTACGATGAGGTTAAAAGAAGGGTTATTATTTCAGCAGGCTATGTATGTTTATCTGTTCCCTCATATCTTCTAAACTACCCATGATAAATTGATAAATGAGACATCGTTTGGACCACAGTTAGAAGATTTAATTGTATTTTTCAAATATATCATATAGCCATGGAAAGAGCTATGCTCGGCTAGTTTCCCTGCGTAATCGAATCAGAAATGAAGAGATCCGCAGGAGAACTAAAGTTGCCATATAGCTCACGAATTGCATCGCTGAAGTGGCAGTGGGCAGGCCACATGGCTCGCAAAACTGATGGCCGATGTGCTAAAAAGGTTTTCGAGTAGCGGCTACGTATTGGAAAGCGCAGCAGCAGACGATCTTGTAAAGTTTGCGGGTGGCTGTTGGTTGTAGGCGGCACAAAATCGCTCGCAGTGGTGGAAATTAGATGAGGCCTATGTCCAGCAGTGAGCGTCATTGGGCTGATATGACGTCATTGGGCTAATATCATATTGAGTATCAAAGGCAAGTTAGTAAGTTCGTAAATTTCAAATATATTGATTGCAGTGAAAATGTAACTGCGCACGTAAGTGAAACTCTAAATCAAAACTAGTAATACTTATTATTTTCAAATTTTATCTCGTATCTTCTTAAAAATGTAAATTTATGTAATACTGTGTATGTAATATGTAATGTAATATTTGACTCTGGCATACAAAACGTAGGGCCTAGAATTCAACTTTTATCAGTCATGAAGATTGCTTCGCGTATCACATATATTTTTCTTATATTACAGTGTAGCTACTCCACGTGATAACTTAAATGCGAGCAATGCGAGAGACACAGCTACGAATATGTTGGCTACGAAAACATAAAATCGATGAGGACTACTTCCCATCAATAGAAAATTTCATAATAATGTAGCATAAATTACTACCTTGTTAATTTCTTATCAAGGTAGTAATTTAGGCTAGTCTTCTGTATGGTTGAAATAGGTACTTTCTCAGTCAGGCTGTACAATTTAGGCAGAAAAAACACTACATTTAAATTTAATTGGTAGTTTGCAGTTAAATAATTCTACATTCGATATTTCAAATAGCAATTACAACCATAATGTTGATATCGTATTGAATGTCAATATAGGATTTTTTTACTTAGATACAACTGTGGGTTATAGCACTGATACACGTAATAAAGACGCTTGTATATTTACGGAAGCAAGTGTCAAGGCTGTATACAAATTAGATAAGTTTAATGTTATATTTGTATATAACATTGTGCTGTGGTCATTTACAAAATTGGACTGACACGTTGCGTGACTCAGCAACAAGGCGTTGCCGTTGCCAAAATGTGTGAAGGCGTCGCGACTGGGCACGCACACTGTCGCTTTAGATCCTATGCTTTAACCCACTGATAATTCCCATACATGCCTCTAAAGGGGTAAATAACACGAATAAGCTCCCTCTATCATCGACTCAACAATGTTAGTATAATGTGTTAGTTTAACAACTAAATTAGAGCTTGCCTTCTAACATTAAGAATTAAAGGGTGAGCGTCAAAGTAACAACTGTCACTGGCTTTTATTTATATTGTTTCTTGTTTGGTTACAATTTAGAACAAGTCGACAACAGTTAGGGTGAGACTAGTAAAATAAATAGTATTTAAGAGCGTCCAATTTGCGCAAACGCTAATGACTTGCATCAGAAATGTAATTTATTCTAATGAGGTTGAGATGGACAAGGAACGGGCAAGGCAAAGCGTCGTTGAAAGCTTCACGCCTCCCCACAGCGTAATTTCAGAGAGCTACCGAGAAGTCCTGATGCCGCATGCCGGGTTGATAACTGTGTTATTTTACTTCAGTTCCTCACAGCGCACCGTTAACGTCTTATCTACATTACCCGTAAAAACGCCCAAGAAAGTAATCTTCCTCCGTCTACTTTCAAATCTGTGTAAGAAATAAATCTGACAAAGCTAATGTTATGTTATTACTTTAAATCTCAGATTCACGCTTGCATAACTAAGTAAGGATTAAATAATTTCATTAGCAATAATATATAATTGTTAAAACTATAAGCATGAGTTTCGCGTTTAACGCGTTGAAATTACTTTCCGACTCGCAAGATTATAAATGAGGAACACGGTATTTGAATCAAAAATACACGCCACATTTGGTTATGTAGATAGAATAACGGTTGCTGAGATATATGTAACGTGTTAGGTATTCTTTAAGAACATATGGTATGCATGGTAAAGGTTTAAGTAGTACAAAGATTACGGGAAAATTGCTGTAATAAAGTTAGACAGGTATGAAACCCTCAGAGACCGACTAACGTACCAAACTTTTTACAGCTCGCCGGGCTGTTTAAGTTACCTGTCCATTAAATTGGTGTGCAGAATGGTTTTATTTCATAATTAAATAATGTAGATACTTACCTTCACATTAGTTATGTGTCAAAAGAAAGCTCTCATTCGGCATCTCGACACTCGACGTAGTTGGTTTATAAAACGTTGTCAAGCAATTGTACATGAAAATAACATTGTACTAAAATAAATTTCAAATGTTTGACATTCCGAGTAGGTACTCTGTAGGCACATATAACAGTTTTCAAATAAATAGAACTTTATCCTTCTTTACTATAGTGATTATACAGTAGTCTTAATGCCATCTCTTATTTTGTATTTACTATAAATTTGCATTGCATACTTACCTATCTAAATACAAAGATTATGTCACAAGTAAATATGGTTGCTATTACGTGAAAAATCCAGTGTTCTATTTTCCTAATCCATGGTAATGTTCACTGGATTAGGTAAGTACATACCGCAACCAAAGACTATTAAATGATACAGCCCAAATGCCAGTACCTCCACCTCCCTATCTAATGAACTCGAATGTGTGTTACGAAACAAAATTAGCGGGAACGATAAGTATTATCTACGTAGTTTAAAAGGTGATACAAGAAAGGAAAAATATTCTCTTTTGAAACTCACTTAAAGTAATCTAAAAGTTTTTACGTAGCTATAAATTCCTGCGTTCGCCTCATGCTATGAATATCGTAGACCTTTCATTGCGAATTATGAATTTCATAAATATAGTAGTAGTAATAGTAGTGGATATATCAGCATATTAACAAGCTGTGCTAATTATGCTAATTAGTTCTGTAACAACAGGTATTGATAATGGCCTGAGTGCCGATGTCCACCTAGTGTGCGACAACAAATTTTAAACGGATTGTTGAATTCCATGTTTGAATTCTTACGCTTTTAGAATTTGTGCTAATTTGAGCATTCTATTACTCCTGAAACACGGCGTTCTTTGCGATATACGTATACAAATTTATTACACTCCAACAAAGAGAATGCAAATTGGAGTTTTTTCGTGTGTTTGTTTCATTTGTGTGTTATGTAGATATATAATACGAGACGTGAATGGAGGTTCGATTCTCAATTTTATATCAGACTGTGTTTCAGGTACCTAAATAAAAAAATACATAAGGAATCTTCTACATATATTGCGGGCGCTTATTTAGGAAAATAAAAATCATAGCGTTGTCCTTTCAGCCTTTAACCACTAAAGGTGTAGATAGAGGGGGTGGACCTATTGTCATTAACCGAGCTAATACTGAGAATTTTATAACAGAAAAACTACATTTGTAGCTATTACATCGATGAACCTTATAGCCCTTGACACGGGGGCAAATTTAAGCAAGTTCGTCTTCGGAACTGGTGGGCAAAGTTGGAAGGCAAATAAATTCATCTGAAAAGTATTACCACAATTGTGAGCTTTTATCGCATTTTAAAAAGTAAATGAACAATATGTTTCATGCAAATGTGTATATTATATTGTATTGTGGATAATGATCAGTGCATAATTGTGTGCTTATAGTGAAAAGCGCTTGGCATGTGATTGAACTTTATACTCACTTGCATTGAGAATAAAGTTGAAAATTGCATTAGAGCACTATGAGGTTTTGTTATTTTTTATTGGAAACTTGTAATTTCATTCAGAGAAATCCATTTGGTATGATATAAAGATATGTATAACGGTGTAATAATCCTTTGATGGTATTTATTTACTTGTTGCGTTTACTAGTTTATTTTAAGGGAAATTATGCTTTTATAAATTATTATATAACGGGTCTACCACATCGCTCATTTGGAGCGACAGAGACATAACTGCAATTTTTCAATTGTACACTACGCCTTTATAAGATTTTTTGGTAACGATAGTGAAGATTCATAACATATTATTTCACCAACGTTTTCGTTCTCTAGCGGGCGTTTTTTGAACTTATAAATGCGACATTTTTACTCCTAAACTAGATTATTATCGAGATCATTTTGATGTAATTACGTCAGTTTCGCATTTTTTTGCAGTTGTGACACTGTAGCTCCAAATGAGCGACATGTATTATATTTAAAGGAATATTCAATAACCAATTTATTACCTACAAGTCGCGAAAGTTTAACGTTTTTTAATTAAAATCTAACATTTGAACTACGATGCGTAGTTCAAATGTTAGACCCAGACCTTTATTGTATTTTATAATCTTGTTTACAAGTAACTTTTGTTTATTGCAATTTATTTCTAAGAAAAAGCTTTTACAAGTCTCGCACTGAAAAGCACAAACTGTACAGCAAAAGCTCATTTTCCAATCTTGATGGCCAACCGAATTTTACCCAATTTTAATTTAAAACCTTTAAATCTTTAAATTTCAATTAAAATTTGGTTAAATTTAGTCAGAATTCGACTTAAAAAGTATTTTAAAAAGCAAACTTTCGATAATTACTGTGAAATAGGTAATTTCTTTTCAAATACACAAGTTAGAAACATATCGAATTTTCAATTCGCTAAGTTTATAAATAAATAAGTTATAAGTTTATAAGTAAATATAATAACATTTTTGCAATACAAATGTGTATTTTGTTCATGTTCTACATATTATGTAGTGCATACTAATTGATTAATGTATTTTGTACTTAGTAATTGCAAACATTAATAATATAGGTGACCAAATAGGGATCAGTACCCTCAACCGGCGAAAAATGCATGAAAAGACTGATGAATATTGAAGAAGCCAACGATGTATGTCAGAACCGTAGCAAGTGGAAGTAAATGTTCTCTGCCTACCCCTCTGTTGGGAAAGAGGCGTGATCTATATGTATGTATGTATAATAAGTATATGCTTATACAACTGCTATGGTAACACAACCGGGTTAGTTGTAATAAAAAACTACAACACAAGTTTGTAAGCTATATAAAATCAAATCACTGTGCCGCATGCCAGTATCTTAAAAATCTGCACAGAACACCGACAACATACACCTACCTATTAACTACATAAAATTGATTAAGTAGATTTATATCATAGATTAAAAATACTTTCCAACTTAAATTCTATTTTGTGAAACCTTAATTTATCAGGTTTATCGTACAATCTTGTGTAAATCATCATTGTATATGACGCACCATTCAACCGTTTCATTAAAGTTATACAATTTTCACAACGCTGAATAAATCTAATTTACAATGTACTCGCACAATAGGTTGTAAGTTAAGAATAAGCCGCCAAAACGTGTCGCAAATGAGTCTCTTAAAGAACAAAGAGAAACCCCCGTGTCGGTGGCGTGATAATGTTAATAAACCATTTTTATGACGTTCTTCAAAGCCTTTACCTTCGCTTCGGGAAATATATTCGGAACAAACGTTAACCTACTTCTAATGTTTATAGAAATTATTTGTTATAAACTATCTACGATAAGTGCTGTTAACAATTATGACTAACGAACAATTTGTAGTATCGTGATTCTGAAACTCCGTACTCAAATTTAGATTTAATATCGTAAGTAGTTTTTAGTTTGCTTTTGTTTTTATGCGAACGAATTAAAAGCAATTAAAGAAGAGCAGAAATAATTTAATTTGCTAAGAATTTTATAAATTTAACGACCCCAATAATCTTGATTCAGTTAAAAAAAATAGGAGAGCATAATGGAATTGCATTTTACTACAGATTCTACAAGTAAATTAGAAATAATTCACCGAGTTTCTTAAGAGTAACACAATAAAATTTCCAAACGCTTCGGACTATTTTATACTGTTCACTGCTGTTTCGAACACTTTTGTTATTTAGTTTGTGGTTTTAAACATCAGACACTATTTTATTCTCCCGGCTAGTTATTTTAAAACTGTTGCGAGGTGTTCGTATATTATCTGGTTTGAACTAATATATAACAGATAACAATGTTTTTTGCTTCATGGAGTTTATAAACAATTTCTATGTTGTTATGTATGGATGTGTTATAAAATATCTATGATTTAATCGATTTTGTCACTTTATGTCATAGTTGCAGCAAGATTGTGATGATAAGTATTTTGTTCAAGAGTTTGTATATGCTGGTATCTGTCAACGTCCTATATTTTTTTTTAAATAGGTATGGCTACTTTTCCCCGACATACCACGCGAGGCGGAGCCGCGGGTGGAAGCGGCAGAAGGCTAATAAAAAATTGTTTTTAGGAGTGTTTTAATATATCAATTGACATAGTGATAAAGAAAAACAGATTCGAATTTCTAATATATATTATTATATATAAAAGAAGAAGCTGATAGATTGATAACAGCCCACAACAGCCTAACCACTGGGTCTAGAAACTTGAAATTGCATACATTCCTTACGTAGCATAGGCAAGAAAGGAATTTTCTATATTCCCACGGGATAGGGATACAGGATTAATATATTTGTTTTAAAGTGGCTCTATTTCCGTAAACATGGTTACAAAAAACTTTAAATTTTTCCATGTCAAACTAGAAATATATCCCTAAAAATTGATTGACCGATTTGTTTTGAAATTCCCGCCCTGGTATAGAGCATGGTAACTTTTATCGATATACCACGCGGGTGAAACTGCGGGCGGAAGCTAGTAGTAAAATATAATGCAAAATGTGAAACAAAACAACTGAGAAACATAACAGCCGTAGCCGTAGCTACCTACTAGAGAATTTAGTCTGTGGGAGTTGGCGAAAGCTAATAAAACTTCGTCGTGGTGCCACTGAAGTCGTATGTAGTGATGATAAGAATGAGTGATACTATACAAGTACATGAGATTATTGGAATAAATGTTATTATTTTAGTTAAATCATGTGTAGACAGCATATGTACTTTAAACTGAACTGAAATAATAGTGTGATAAATGGATCTATACCTATTTATAAAACTGTAAGTGCAATGAACTGACAATGAGATAAAATTCATGTTTGTCAGTTTGATATAGTTTTTCATAAATATGCTGTTTCATAATTTATGTTGAAGGTTTGTGTAAATAACTGACATAATAATAATAAAAAATATAGAATCCATTATGACATCTGCTAGACATAGTCAAGATAAAATTATTATACGATAGCGAAAGTCTATATAGCTGTAAAACTACTTACGTTTTATTGCATTTGAAATTGAGCTCTTTAACAAAACGAGTGTTACCATGAAACGACAGTGAAGTTCACGGCTAATGACGTCATTCCTTGCTATGTCATTGTCCTTACTGTGCGTACAATAAGAAGGCTATAGATGCTTGCAATTCTATAGGTATAATATTATTTGTCGGTGCTCCCTTAGAAAATAAAATCCTTGTTCTTGCAGTCCCAAAATTAAAAGTCGATCACAACAGAGTTCGCGACACTATATAAAAAAAAAATTAATGTTTAATACATTTTTTAGAATTCGGTGAAAAGTGAGTAAACGGTAAGAAATCATTACTTTTACAGTTTTTTTACATGCAAATAAAATATTGTAACTTGCAGGGCGTTATTAGTAAAAAATACAATCGAATTGAGAACCTCCTTCTTTTTTGAAGTCGGTTAATAACTGTAATCATTACGGATACTTACTTTTCAATACACTTTCACGTATTAATATTTCCAAATAAATAATAAAAATTGAAAACCGCGAAATATGACACTAAATTGCGACGTTGCGTTGCCACTTAAGTATAAAAGCTCTTAGATTGCCACAATATTTTTTCTTGACCTAGGAATCGAAGGTCCTACCTTTTGCACTGTAGTTATATATACTACCACTGCGACACCGAGGCAGATAAAGTAGCAATATAGGTTTAATAAAATAGCGTGATAAAAATATACCATGTCATCGTAAAACTTGACTTGTTTGATAGAATGTGTAGTAAAGGAGACTACAAAAACTAACATAAAAATAATTGGTGCAGTTGCTTTCTAAGTTTGTCACGCACGTATCGCCATAAATCACATTTTATGTGTGTTCATCATGGGGTCATTTATTTCAGAATTAGATAATTTCCTCAAAGAAGTAATTTACGGACTGGCCGGCTTATGCAAATCAACATTCGGGTTAGCTTAATAGATCAAATGTTATCAGTGATACACTGATCGTAATTTTCCAAGTCGTGTGTAGGGAAATTAATTGGAGATTCGTTATGTACTTGATTTATATGCTATACAAACTTCGGAATTTCTACAAAACTTACAGCGTATAAACTAATATGGAATTATTTTGGTACTAATAATATAACTACAAAACTAGTGAAGGAAAACTCGACAAAACCCTATACCAACCCGTCTGGTCAGCGTGGTAACAGTAGGTACTAACTACCACCTGTTTAGGTAAGGTCTTTGTCCAGCAGTGGACGTCATTTTGCTGATATTATGATGAATATAACTACACACCTTCAGCAGTCGTTTGGGTAAATTGGCAGTCAAAAAATGTTTATTATCTCTAGTCGGGGAATTACCTACCACTTCGAAATAAATGTTAACGTGTCTAATTCTGCTCGGAATGCGGATGGAGAAACGTAATTGCACAAGTTATCTCAAATACCTTTTTTTTAGGAGCTTTTGTATAAAGACGGTTGTGAGAGTCCTTCCCTAACCCCCAGTAGATATTATATAGTGTAAAGTTATGTATAATATTTAAGTATCGAAGTTTGTATGTAACTTATGTCTATAAGATTCTATGTCTCATTGATCAATGACTTTGGAACTTTCAGTCACGAAAATGTGTAGCGACTAACGACCAATAAGTGGTAAGTTACGAGATGTTTCTTTATCACTTTAGTTTGTTGAGTCTCCGGACTGAACGTCCATTACTATTATTATAGTACTATATAGTCCACTGCATCGCCTTCAACTGTAATCAGCCGAGAAGAATGGTGATACAATAAAAAATACAATCACAAGGGTGATGATAAACGCGCCAATTTCAATTTATCGCGACTAGAACGCATTATATGGGTAGAAGAAACGACCTGGGTCGTAACTCGTACATTTATGTCGTATTTCACGAGCTACGTGGTAATGGCTCCACGTACCACGTCAGTTGAACCTTGACAGGCACAAGTTCAATATGTGTATAGATACTGCACCAATACCTTAAGTTGTATTACAGTTTGCTGCCAGTATGTTTAAGGATTAGATTATTTTATTTAGATTTAGTCACTCAGCGAGCTATGGAACGAGCTATGCTCGGCGTCTCTTTGAAGGACAAACTACGCAACGAGGTAATCCGACAAAGGACCAAAGTTACCGACATAGCTCGTAGAATAAGTAAGTTGAAGTGGCAGTGGGCTGGTCATATCTGCAGAAGGACCGATGGACGGTGGAGCAAGCGTGTCCTAGAGTGGAGACCGCGACTCCGCAAGCGTAGAGTAGGACGCCCTCCAGCTAGATGGTCCGACGACCTAAAAAAGGTCGCTGAGTCTGACTGGATGCGGAAGGTGGAGGACAGAGTGCTATGGCGCGTGTTAGGAGAGGCCTACGTCCAGCAGTGGACTGCAATAGGCTGAAATGATGAATGATGATGATGATATTTAAGGAACTGCGTGCAGCTCCGTTGCTCGATGCTATGAAATAACTTGAATAATTTGGTCCTACCTAACTAGCTATATCTTTTAAGTGAAGCTTCTCACTCAAACTGCAAAGCTAACTGAGAAAGTGTTTCCACTTTGAAGAAAACGCAACCAAAAATAACACTAATTGGGAAGAAAATGGTGTTTTAATGTTAAGGCAACCGTGTCGGCTTGTCTGGCATATTCTTCCTGTTTATAAACGATGACTATTACATATTACATTAGCTATCTCAGAGCTATCCAATAATGTCCCACTGCTGGGCACTGGTTGGGTCAGTATAGAAAGGGTTAAGAGGATTTAGGACCATAATTAACTGGTAACCAAGCGGAATAGAACTCGGACTACTCGTCGCTTATAAATTATCCATTCGGGCACCATCGCTATCTCGTCTGCCATCAGTAAAAAAATCGGACATTTCAAAATAATACAATTCTTTATTTCAATTATGACATCGCGTTAAATTACTGTCAAGAAACAGTCAGCAAAAATAGAAACGAAAACGTAATTAAAAAAAGTAATATTCCCTTTGCAACGTCATTCTGGATTTAATAGATGGGATAAATCCGAGTAACAAACTGTCGGCCATTTTCGGGAATTCTTCACGAGATACAAAGTTCTCTAGCTATCGGTGTACAGCAGTAATTGCTTGGTGTAGCGAAGGTTTTTTCGCTTTGACAGCGGCGCTTCGTTAGTTAGCGGATGGTGGTATGTAGGTGACCGCTCGCTCTTTTGTTCCTACCGTTCCTTTCCGGCGACTGATGCTTCCTGAACATCTATTATATGCTTTCTTTAATAAATTAGCCCGCGAACGCTTCACTTTGTAATATTTTTTCACTTAATGTGTATTAATTGAAAGGAAAACGATCAGTCACTATTTGCTAATTTATATTAATCACCAAAGCTCGGAGCACTGCGAAATCTCCCGCGTTAGCACCGCGCTAAAGAGATATATTTTTCATCATTACTTGATTTTGTTATAGAAGAAATTGTATTTATAATCAAGCTATTTTTGTGGTTGTGACGATAATTACTATAAATTGTATGCCAAGGTCGGGAAATTGTGATGTTAATATGAAAAAATAATTTTTGTTCTATTAGAAAAACAAGTTTGAAATATGACACGAGCACTTAACTGAATTGATCTTGGAAACTTTATACTTTATCGATAAGAATGTATTGCAACATGAAGCTGTTAAAAGCATTATGAAAAGAAGAACTATTATAAATATGTACGTACTCGTGAAATTGTCAATGTCATCAAATCGAAATATTTAATGATGATGATGTAGACAAGAATCTCTCTAATTTTTACTAACAATTTAATAAATCTATTCTGGTTGTCTATATCTAAACAATTATTTAGAGAAATGTATTCTAGAATTTTTGAATTTAATAACTTATATTTGAATATTATATAATCTACTAATTTTTACATTTATAGCATTTTTTTTATAAATATTTTTAATTTTGAGTTGGAAGTTTATAATTTGAGTAAGTTTTAACTCACTGAATTTACTCTACCTGTTTATATATATATATTGGTTAAACTTCTTTTTCAACACATTATTTGCGCGTAGAGAACTTAGGCAATAATTTAAAACAACTAAAATTTTACATTTAAGAAGCATAGAGAATCACAAAAGAACGATGAAAACATAAATGAGTTTACAAACTTTTAAGTTAACAATGATGGAATAATTAATGCAACCGTTTTGTTAATTCAATGCTGCGCTAAAAATTCGCTTACGTTGTCGAAGCACAAACTTTTTCACTTGATCCGCACTTTTAATTATTAAACAAAATCTCACTGAAATATTTTTTTCTGACGTCACTGATTTTTTAAATTTAAAATTAATTCGGGAGTGAAGTTGCAAGGTTTTACTACCCCACTTGTTGAGGGATGCACCGCGGTCCGATATGAACGT
This sequence comes from Laspeyria flexula, assembly GCA_905147015.1. NCBI lineage: Eukaryota > Metazoa > Arthropoda > Insecta > Lepidoptera > Erebidae > Laspeyria > Laspeyria flexula. The sequence goes on along the minus strand of LR989956.1, from coordinate 8,047,229 downwards.
TCGCGCGCTCGGCGGAGCGTGGGCGACTGCGCTTCCCGCCCATTCATTGAACTAGCCTTATTTACCCACGTTTACTCGATTCGTTCTCGATTCACTCACGATTGCTGGCAACCGAATGGTACTTACAAATAATCCAATCGCGGTCAAAGTTTAACCTTTATTGGCTTATAATTTAAATCTTGTTCAGTTTTGTTAGATCACAATCAAATAATTGTAAAGATTCGATCTTTACATGACATACCTATACAATATATTTGTGTGACTCGCAAGTGATGCAGCAGATAACAGTGATATGAACTCATGCATGCAGTTATTTACATTGATAAAAATGGGCTGTTGATGATGTTACTTAATCAAATATATGTTGCTAATTTTTATTGGTCATCGTGTTTCGTGGGACGAACAACAAAAGAAATTGTATTTTTTTTCCTTTTTGTATAATCACAAAATAGAACCGTATACTTTTCTCGTACAATTTTTTTCGTGTAACAATGTGTGAAATAAGCTAAGACGGTTTCGTATTGAACTTAGATTTTTAACGTGACAAAGGTCGGATAGGTTGTCACAATTTTTGGCTTTTGATTGTTCGTAACAATGACCCCGGCGGCCTTCGGCTTAATGTTACTGATGTTGTTGATATATTTATAAATAGAGGCCCATGTCAACGTCTACGTCGTAGACCTAAAAAGCGTAGCCGTAGACGGTACGAGAATATATTTAGCTACAAATTTTAATCGATGTCTGCAGTTTAAGGAAGTAATAACATCTATATATTACCATACAGAATGCGTAATTCACAATAAAAGTATGTTTGTATTGTTGTGTCTATTGTTGATGGTTTCCTTGAAAAATGTAACTATGCCCCACTATGTAGCTGGCCAATTGAAAAATATACTTTTTATTATGTAATAAATGCAATTTTCTCTTGAAACTTTAATTTAAATCCTTTTAGCAAAGCACACTGTTACTGACAGAGCCAATAGTATTGCATTTTACGATAGCCAACAGTTGACTGTGTTTTGACATTGACGATTAAGTCTCTAACTTAGCTGCGGAGGGACAGATGGATATGACAAAACTGTAAAAGTTTCCTGTTAAATACAGGAAACCCACAAATTTTCGTGACTTAGAAAACTTCACACATATTTCCTACCGTTCATTAAATAATCTTACCATCGCTGCGGCGGTGGTGGCCCTTGCCATAAAAAGCTTCCCCGTATAACGGTTACTTACCGTACTGATATAAAATTCTGTTTATTCTGTAATTAACGCCTGCTCTATCACGACCATAATCCTTTAAACTCTGCCAAGTCTAAATTTAAAAAGCTAAAATATTAAAGGACTTATACGTATAAACCAAAAATGTTTAGGAATGTTTGTTTTGTAATATTATTTATTATGCAAATGGGAGAGCACAAATTCGTGTTTTGGGGCAACAATAAACGTCAACGGCGGATAAATTGCTATAATTAAAACTTGATAACTGATAACGTTTAACAACTGAGTGATTAAGCTTTAAAACGCGGTAATTATAGGCTGCTTTTATTTAAATTACTGATCCACTGCCGATGACTTCGTGCTCTTGACAAAAATAATACTTAATTGCATAGCTATTTTAGATAATTTAGCGAGATATTAACAGTGTATCTTGGATCAAAAGTTTATCACGTGACCTAAACCACTTACTTGACAGATACCATATTTAACAGCTTTTGTCCGCGACTTCGTCCGCGTAGATTTCGATATTTTCTCAGATCATTATAAGTTTTTGTTTTAAGTGCAAATCCTGAAATGCCAGCTCATGCCACTAGGTGTTGAATTTTATTTTATGTACGCTGTCAAATGTAATCTATTTTGACATATCACAAGTCTTGAATTTAATAATAATAAATTTATTTATTTTCTTTCACAAAGGTTACTACTTAATCTATGGAACATGATGTCATAAATGAGTGTGTCAAAAAAGTAAATATTAACTACTTACAATTTGTAACCATTATATTATGTATAATCTCTTTTTAAATATATGTAATCTCCTTTTAAATCTCTTTATTTTGATACCCAACTCGATAGGTTTGGTTAAAAAAAATTGAACTTCTTACAATTTGGCATCAAAAGCCCGCCGTTTAAGTCTTTTTATTCTTAAAACCTATCTAAGGACACTTGGGTTTTCTAGACGAATCTAACGATACACTAATTGTCGAAATCCATCCAGCCGTTTGCAAGATTCGTGGGAATAAAGAAATTTACAAACATACAAGATACGCGCGAAAAACAATACTCGTACTCGTCCTGACAGTCGGGTAAAAAGATAACATTTTCGTAATGAACGTCCCTGAAAACCTCGAAAATGACATCCATATTGATTTTTAGTAATTTTCATGCCTATTGTATCCCTTATGGTAAGCTTTTCTAACACCAAGAAGTACCCAGCTACTAGTTTCTTAACTGGAGTGCTATTTGCGTGGTCATTTTTATATCAATCATCCATAAATGCCTTTATAATAACGACCACTTAGTATTTATCACAATTTCATTCCCTAGGGGTTCATCATCATCATCATCATATCAGCCTAATGACGTCCACTGTTGAACATAAGCCTCACCTAATATCCGCCACAGCGAGCGATGGGTTGAATACTCAAAAAGCAAGAAACACATATTTGTTTATTTGTGTTTGTGAGCACATGTACAAAGTTTTGAAGTAAAAAAACCTTTCAATAGAATTTCTCTAAACAAACTTTGACCCTCCGTTTCACTCCTTTATGGGTTGAATTTCAGAAAAATCTTTCTTAATGGATACTCACACCTCACAAAGAACATTTCATGTCTCTAGGATCAGCAGTTTAGGCTGTGCGTTGATACATAGGTCAGACAGTCAGGACTTCGAATTTTATAAGTAGGTAATTTGATAAGTATAAATGAAAAAAGAAAAACATTCATTGACCTATTCCTTGTTTTCCTATAAGCAACTTGTACTTGTCAAACCATTAATTGATGTTATTAGTTAATCCGTTTTATTTAAAGTAAAATAAATAAATAAGGTTGTTTGGAATAAGAAATCGCAAAATATAGGCAGAGCCGGCTACCATTTTTCTTTTTAAGTCGAAGTTGAGAAGTGGCGTAACAGTAATTATGCAGCTGTGAGCTCGTGGAAATGGCATGTCCTTCACAAGAATAAGAGAGCGTTCTCAGCGCTATTTAAAGACGCTTTCTTTTTCATTCATTGTAATGTGACATTTTGTTTTAATTAGTCATAAAAAGATTACTAATGTTTTGCATCACAAGAGGGAATGAATATTTTGATGTTGTGTTGCATTTTAAAGACTATGGAATAAAAAAGGAAGAAAGTATTTAATGATGACATTTTTTAATTATTTCACCCGTTTTTCATGTTTTTTTTTGTTTTTTTTTGTGTAAGGTTGTAAATATTGTTTTTTTTTTAATTTAAGTTAGTATAAAGTGTAAATTTTGGAATAAAATCCTGTATTGCGTATCTTAAAATTTTAAAATATTTATTATTAAAATAAATCAGAAGATATTCAAACATTGGATTGTATATTAAGGAGATAATACAATATCCAACACACCTAACTATTAAAAAAATGTTTTAATATTGAAACAATTGCAATGATTATGTTAGGTAATGTACAATCCGTTTTATGTAATCTAAATTCCATTACTAAACAATTTAAAAAAAATGGTCAAGTGTCGGACTCGCACACTCATAGTTCCGTATGAACATACATTTTTTATTTTTTTTTTGTTGTAAGGTAAGACAAGTACTTCGTTCTAGAGTTTCAGTACTCACTCTTTGAATTTGACATCAGATGAGAAGATTTTGTTTTTCTAACTCATAAATTTAAAAATATCAATTCTCCTCCGTACTTTGTTTTCCTGCTGAGGTCGTGTTCAATAAGTTGTGGCTAAAGGTTGTTTAGTTTAATGTTCCTTTAAAGCACTCAGTCGGCAACTTCTCCGGAGTCTTACAAACTGCTCAGTTTTATAATTTGATGTTTAACTTTGCTTTTCTCTGCTTTGTATAATATTTCCGCAATATTGCAGTCATGGTAAATCAGGCACGTAGCGCGAGAATATGTATCTTATCCAAGTTAATACTGTACACGTTCTGTATCCTTATAATTTTGATTATCATAACTACAATCAGTAATTTGGTTAAGATAAGGAACAAAATTAGTGAATGTCTATAGATTTTACTGATTGGAAGAGAAAGCATCCAAAAATTATCTCATACCATGCCACTAATGGCCGTTTTCAATAATATAATCTATCTATCTATGGATTTAGCTACTAAAGTTAGAATAATGACGTATTTTGTATGGAGCTTGTATCAAAATTAAATCCACAGATAGATAGATTATTGAAAACGGCCATAAATAAAAATTAAATTAACTCAACAATGTGAGCAAAGCTAGTTTACATCTGTTTGACAATGAAAAGTTATTTATTGCATTCAATTCAATAAATTTCCACCCCAGTTGCCATAAACCACTAGAGAATTGTTAAATAAAATACAACTGAATGTTTATTTTACGAGTAAATAAACTGGAGATCCACTCACAACTGAATGCTTTTATTAGCTAAGTATAGTGAGATAACAGCAAATCCGGCTTATGTTTTATTTTTATTTTTTTTGGGCAAAGAAATAATAACAACAGCCAGTTATGAAGCCCGTCACGTTCGTAGTAAATGCAATATTTTTTGTGCGACCACGCTCTGCCTGCCATAAATGAATGTTTATAGAGAATTATGAAAGGAAGGAAAGAACGTGTGTCATGTTTGTGCTTTTGTGATTCATGAACTGACTAAACACGTTATAACAAACAGTGCTCTTGAAGAAGCGTTTAATACACTATGCTTTCTAAGTAAAAAGTTATTTTCACGTATATTTTTATTTAAATATTGACATGTTCTTAAAATAGTAGGCTTAAAGTATATTGTAATTTGACATGTGAGCATGCTTATTTAGAAAAAGAACCAAGTTGAAATTGTACATGATAATTCATTGTTCACCATACTTTATTAGAGTTTGTCGCTTAGCAGCGAGTTTATTGTTATCAATCTCAGGAAATCGGCGATTTTGTAACAGCTTACAGTCACGCATAAACGAAAGCCGATTGCGAGAACGGATTTGAATATTCATATTTCAACTCACGTTTATTCAGTTATATCGTATGCGTGCAACTTTCATGCAACGTATTATATATTCAGAATAAAATAATCGTGTTTGTTGACTACCTTCGACTTGGTGGCATTGGCGTTTACTATTCATCAATAGTCGAGAACCCCATAGCAATTACTTTATTATTTTTAAATACATACGTAAATTAAACCAATTCAAAATTCTTTATTTTGTGAACACAGGTGATTACATGTTGTTATAGAGCAGTTTTGTACAAACCATGTTCCGGCGATAGGCATACAAAATTCAAAATATGATTACAAATTGCTTGTTATTCATATTCAATCAAAACTTGATTTGTCATACTTCAATAATAACATTAATGCGGTAACACAACAATGTATTAACTATGACTTCTTGATCGAATAAATTTAGAATGTAATCTAAAAGTAACTTTTGCTTTTGAAACTTTGGTAATGGCAAAGCTAGCTAATGGCGGCTAATGGCCAAGCCAGAAATCTGAAATTTTGTACATTTTGAAGTATTTATATGCTTATTGATTTGAAAACTACTGCAGTCTTGCATTATCTACCGAGTATTAAATAAATCGATCGGAAAATTCCTGTCAAAAGAAAAAAAAACTTCAGACGTAAAGTGATTTTATCATTTAAAATTATTAATAAATTAGGGTTTCAAGAAACGTTTAATACAACAGAATTCCTCACAACGTCTTTTAGATTCACATGGGATTGAATATGTTAACAATATGGAGTTACGACTTCGTGACTAAGTAACTATATGCAAATCACAGTGTATTATTATTTATGTAAATACATTTACAACTACTTACAGCTTTCTTACTACATCAGTACTACTACAACTTTATAAATTAAAACAGTTTATCGTGATCTTTTCTTTTATAACAATCGAGTGGTAAACAGGCGGTGGTGTTAAGAAAAGAAATAGATTTTGCTTATTCCCATTTAGGGCGGAATCATCAATTCAATTAATTCAGTATAGTGAATCATGTATGGACATATCGAAATACGGCACGTAATTCGTAAACAAATGTGGAATACAGATGCTTTTTATTAGAATTGTTCTTTACGTTTTGCATGATAGAGTCGATCTTGTTCTTCTAGTCAATGTTTTAGTCAGAGTTCAAACTCATTTCTTCTAATCCTTTAGAAAGATTAAAATATTAGACGAGAAAGCGCAAAAAAATTATCACCGTAAGATTTTCAGTTGAGCGAGAGCGATTATGGTCGTCTCACAAGTTCTCACCACTTCTCCTGCTGCTAGCGGTAATTTAATGCAACGTAGGTATGTATATTTTACCAATTTTAAACAGAACTCCAAAATATGTGTAGATTCATTTTCCAACAAATTTTTTTCAATAATCTCAACCAGTTTATCGACAAAATTTTGTTGCTGAGATCACAACACTGCAGTCATAATTATCATTGAGCTACAACAGAAAAACTAACTACTAAAAATAATGTTATAGTTACTGCCTAGCTACCTGTAAGTCAGGCATAAGCTGGGTGCGGATAAATTATTTTTTGGACAGCTTGATTACCTAATGCGGGTTATAATATGACACTCATATTTTTAATAATGAACAAAAATATTACCTAATTAAAAATTACTGATGTATAAATCACGTGCATGTCTTTAAGTTGACAGAGCGACGCAAATTACCTAAGTTTAACTATTAATTTCTGAATATTTCGCTATATTTTACAGAAACCAACACCTTGTTTTAATTTATACAAGGTATTAGAGTCTTAATAATGATAAAACGAACCATTCTTTCACGGTGAAAAGGGTTTCATGATAATTGGATTTCTAAAAATAGAAAGTAAAAAGCAATCGCTATTTCTCTATTTCACGACAGTTCTGTACCACATCTTGTAGCAAATCAAACAGTTTAAACTTTATGAACCTCTGCTTAATATTCTTCTTTCGTATAAACTCGTCTCTCGTCTCGTTAGTGCTAACATAATACTTTATCTGAACAAGTTTTCCTACCTTCATTGCGTTCTTTTATTTGATCTTATTTTCAATATCGATACTTTTCCCTCCCGATCTCTTTACACTAAGTGTATCAGTGATTGCCGAGATAATTTTGCTTTTATGGGTGGGCTCTTACGGTTATGTGACTCTTTGATGAGAGTTCTTTCCTACCTGTAAAAAATAATTTAAACTTTTAATAGAATTAAGGCCATAATATTCAAAATCATTACATAACAAATTTGATTGCTAATAGCATACAACGCAATGTTAACATAATCATTACCTACAACCTTGAAATGTCTCACTGATGGAGGAATTTAGCCTACTGTAGGCTATAGACCATATGGGTTGGTATAGGGTTTTATATCAAATTTTCCTTTTCTCGCAGTGCTCTTGTCTGCTTAAGGTTGAAATGGGGTATGGGGTAGTGACATATGTGTATTCTTAATCCGTCACTACACGGAAAACGTTAACATGCTGACTAAATAAAAAAGCCTTTTTTCATTTTAGAATACCCAATTAGGTAAATTAGAATTTTATAGTATTTCTTCTTCTTTTCTTATCTATAACTGAGTCTATAATTAAGTCTAAACTAAGTTTGTATCCTTCTTTCCATGTAAAATATTGTTTGTATTAGTGTAAGATTTGTTCAGTTATCCTAAATAAATAAAAATATAGTATCCAGTATAGTAGTAATTATGAAAAAATAGTATTGTAAATTTTATTCTTCAACTTTTTTGAATGAATTATATACTATTAAAACACACGTTGTGTGTATAATAATAAATAAGATAAGCATTCCAATAAAATTATGAAAAAGGTATATATGTAATGTAATCCTACTAATTATAAAACGAAAAGGTATCTTTTCAATATAAACAAGTATTAGATTGATAAATGACGTTTTTATAAATTTACTAAGACACAGATATATTTCAAACCAAACCCAATCTTTTCGTTTTTCCGAAGGTAATATTACTGCAAACACTGAATACCTGCCTTAATGGATCTCTGTATAGAAGAACCATTAATTTTATTATTTGGGGAAACATGACTTGGCACAAAACCCTTTCCCGCCCGTCGCCTATTAATATAATGAAATCAAACGATGTTCGCTGATTTTGTTATTGAACCAACCATTTTTTGTGTAGAGGCTTAATTGTTGACTTTTATCATTGCATCTCATTTATCTACGTTTTATGTAAACACACTGATTGAGTTATTTTTTTTTCATTGCATACTTCCTATTTAAAAATTAGGGGAAGGCTTATGCTCCCAACTACCCCTTTTTGTTTTACTTTCCGTGGCAACCTGTATTTAAGGCAGCACCATCACTTGTACAACCTGTCCTTATGTTTCTTAGCTTTTATTGTGTATGTTCTTGTTGGTTGTCCTAATAAATAACATAATATTCGTAATATTGACTGTTTAAGATATATTTACAAGCTGTATCTTTCTCAAATATAATAAAATAATATATACTTATATAATAAAAACTAATATATAATAAAAACTGTTTTGTAGAAAATATGAATTTGAACCAAAATGTGGCTGTTGTGGCAAAAATGGTTGACCAAAATACGACGTCCTTTTTGGGTAAAGTTGTTGCCATGTTTGAGTCAGACTTTAAAAACTGTCAAACTCGAAAAAATATTATTATCTTGTTATATAATTTATTTATAAAGCAACTTTGAAAACTAATCTAAAATCTATTTAATAAAATAAAAATCAAAAAAAATTTTTATGACTATATTTATCTCACTTAATTTAATATCTGTTAGGCACGTTCTTAAAACTACAATATAAATTAAAGACGCTTAGTACTATCAGACCAAATTTGACCAGGTTTTCTTAATCATATCTGCCCCTTTTTCACCAATCATGATGGCAGGTGCGGCAGTGTGTGCATTTATTGGTCGAGGAATCACACTACTGTCTATAACTCTCAAGCCATCTACTCCGTAAACTCTAAGTTCAGGATCTACTACTGCATATGGATCAGTAGGTGGTCCCATTCTACATGTTGCGATTTGATGATGTAGGGTTACCATCATAGTTCTAACAGCACATTCCCAATACAAATCTGACCCGGGGACATGATTTCTGCACGTCGCTAAATCAGCTAAATGTAGTTGAGGATTATACTTTCTGAATGCTTCTGAATTTGCCAACTGAATCACGTGTTTAATTGCATCTATTATAGCAGCCATATCTTGAGGATCTGTTAGGTAGTTACCGTACATTTTTGGATGCGAAAATGGATTGGCATCCTTAAGTTCAATATAACCTTTAGATTTAGGCTGCGTTAGCATGATAACTGCTGACCAGGTGTCCAGTCCGTATAAAGGTCTATAGGCTTGATGGAATATATTTTCAGCTAGTCTAAAACTTTGTCTAAGTGCACCTCCTGAATCTAGAGTCAAAGATCCACCCATGCTTATTAATTCAATATCTGGTACATTCTCTGGATCCTGAGAAACTGATGATTTATAATAACCAAGAGCTTCAACTCCTCCTGTTGTTGTTAATAATCCGTCTCCATAGTGTAACCATTGAAAAACATTTTCCATCGTGGCAACTTTAGGCTCCAATAATGACGCATTGGTTGTATTTAGTCTAAAAATAAGTCCCGGGAACGCAATATGATCGTACAGAACCTTTCCAACTTGTAAGTTAACGAGAGGTGGAATACCTACAGATTTTAGATGATCTTCAGGCCCTATTCCCGAGAGCATAAGTAATTGAGGTGACGCTATCGGCCCTGCTGATAAAATGATTTCCCTACGACAACGCACTGTCCGCTTTATTCCATTCATTTTATATTCGACTGCGTATGCTCTTTTAGACTGAGGTTCTATTAAGACTTTAGTCGCTCTGGCATCTGTCAGTATGTGAAGATTCGTTCGTCGTTTGTGGTTGTGAAGAAATGCTTTAGCTGCGCTTACTCTATGACCTTTGTGCATCATGGCTTGTGTGTAGCCATACCCAAGTTCGTTGGGTGAATTGTAGTCGACGGTGGGGGCGCCGAAGTTTCTTTCAGCTTTCAGGAACGCTTCGACAAGTCCGGTTCTGGAAACGCAATTAACCATCAAAAGTTAAAGATAAAATATTTCTACGACTTAGTTTTAATTAACTTAGGAAACTTCGGATAGTTCAAATTAATAATAGTTGAAAACTTACTTGAATGGAACATTCGAGACTGATAGTTCGCCGTCGCGACCGCGATGTGGAAGGTTTTTGTATTTCTTAAGCTCCGATTTTTCAGATTTAATGTAATACTGCAAAGCTTCTTTGTATGTCCTGAAAAGAAAAGATGTTAAGATAAATATTATAAAACTATATCGTAAGCACTAAGCTGTGATATATTTTGTTCATTCTTTAATTATATTAATGTAAAAGTAATTATCTATATATCCGTTTTGTTTGAACAGCTAATTCACTGAAACGGTTTCGTGATGAAATTTAATATAGCCTACCTACGCGGTGACAGTTTAAGCATTGGGATAAGCTTACATTTGGGAAGCGAAAAGGCTAGTTCCGTTACCATATATAATATAAAAATATTTATTTTTAAAGTATATTACTTTATAGGAAATAGGCTACAATCGAAACATAATGGTGATTCGTAGAATGTACCTAATATTCATCTACGAGTATGGGTCACTAGTAGCCTGATACTAGTGGATAAGACATACCATTAGAATTTCTTCTAAGATACATACCCTAGAAAACAATTCTACAAAACAACGAGGCTCGGGTGTCGGTTTCTTTAAGATACTTTACTTACTATAATTTATTTAACATATAATTATAACTTCAATAAAAACTATATACAGTTTATGAATCATTTTTTTACTATTATTATAATTTAAATAAAAATATTGTCACCCTACTTAGAGGCTCGGTACAAGTTTGCATTTGTGCTTCAAAATATATTGAGGTACGTCACTCAAAGCACAAAGTGAATAAGTGACATCAGGTTTTGTGAAACTCGAAACAGCAAAGCACTTTCACTTTTAGATCTTAAAACAAATTCAAATGAACCGTATACATACTTTAAAGTTAAGTAATAAACCTGTCTCCTTCGAACTAGAGCAAAAACGAATTAAACGTACAATGCAAGGAGATATTAAAGGAGTCATAAAGAAATATTAAATTGTGATAATTGACTTATGTTACAACGATAGTGATAATAATCTGAAGTTTGGTCAAGCATAGTCTGTATTTATCGTTTGAAATGGTTCTGTTATTTAATATGTATCAATGAATACCACCAGGCGTGCTTTTTAAGGTCTCTAGCATAGTTGAAATCTATAGGTTACATTTTACTATTACATGACATCATCAATAAGAGACATGTCCAGCAGTGGACTAGTACAAGCTGATATTGAGATAATTATTATTAGTTTTATTAAGTTGGCAACGCGCTCGTAATGCCCCTGGTGTTGCAAGCGTCCATAGGCTACGCTGACAGCTTAACATGAGGCGGGTAGTATACCGTTGTGGGCACAGAACAGAGATAGGTTTTTGTGGGATATGAAATGAAATGAAATGAAATCTCGTTTATTCATCTAGGTTACAAAGTAACACTTATGAAAGTCACAAGATAAGAATGCTACAAGTTATCCGAAAAGTAGTGTCAGCAAATTTGCCTACGACCAGTTCGGTGACGGGGTGGAGCTATGAGAAGAACTGGCAAGAAACTCAAGCCACTCTATTAAAAAAAATGGATAAGATAAATAAAAATTCTATTTACCATCCGTAGTTTCCATCAGCGGCAATTCTGTCCCAGTCTTGAGGGCGACCTCTGGTGTAGAGCATATAGTTGATAACACTAGTACCTCCTAACGCTTTGCCTCGAGGCCAATAGCATCGCTGGTTCTCGCTTCCTGTAATCACAAATATATTTAAATTTATTTTTAATATAGATTATTAGAAATTAGGTGAGGCCTATGTCCAACAGTGGACGTCATTGGGCTGATATGATGATGATGATGATAGATTATCCGTGTAGTGATGGATTAAGAATACATAATATCACTACCCCAACTCAACCCGTGGGTGTCGTAAAAGGTGACTAAGGGAGTAGTAATCGTATGCAGAAAAGAACATTGCAAGAAAATTCGAAACAAACCCTATGCCAACCCGTCTAGTATAGTCACTACACGGATTTAAAATAAAGCAATATATTTACGAAAAAATCTATTAGTATTTACCGTTTTCGATTATTGTAGGTACCAAGATAAATAATTGTAATAGCTAAAATATAGTTATATTTAGATACTTAAGTTTATCATAAGTCAATAATGTTCTTTATTAAAGATTCATTAAATCTATATAAAAATGTACATCTTTAAAATAGTTTAAGATACGTATCATATTTTTTATGCATAATTTATAAATCTTAAAATATTTAAATAAACCTTTGTTTGATATCACCCTTCCGTAAAATCTTGATATTATCAAAGACGGTAGGGTTTTTCTGAATGATTAAAGCAAATTAAGAGATCCTGTATTCTTTTGCTAAATTTATCATGGTCGGAGCTTAAAAATGCGACACGTTTTTCAACATCTCGCCATTCAAAATTAAAGTAGGCTTTAGCAAGCTAAAGTCAAAAAAACTTTGACGACACTTATGGTTGCTACTAAACATTAGGTAGATAACCAAATTGTCTGCGTCTTTCACAAAAAAAATACTCACCTAAACAAACTCCTGGTTGTTGCTCCATGACATATGGCCAAACGTAGTCAGTGAGTTGCATGTACGACAGCAAAGCCGGCACATCGTTGAGCAGACTCTCAGGTTTCCCCGCCTCAATTACAAGAACCATAGAACGAGGCTTGTCTTCTGTCAAACGAGCAGCTAACACGGAACCTGCTGTACCACCCCCCACAATCACGTAGTCGTATTCATCTAGAGGCTGTGAGTATCCTGGAAAAAGATTTCATTTATAAAAACTTTTATATACAAACTAGAAGTCGCTTTTGTTTTGCCACTGCTCAGCTCCTATTAGCTGTAGCGTGATGTTATAGCCTATAATCTTCCTCGATAAATGGGCTATCCAACACTAAAAAATTATTCAAATCGGACCAGTAGTTCCTAAGATTTGCGTGTTCAAACAAACAAACATACAAACTCTTCAGCTTTATAATATTAGTATAGATTATGTACTCTTAAATGCATAGAAAATTGTGTCGCAATACGAGTTCTCGATCCTTTGCACTCACTCTCACTCAAACAAAGAGGAAGACATAAAAATTTAATACAATTTTGTGTTGCAACTAATTTTACGAGATAAGTTTGTTTTAAAACAATCGAAACTTGTGACCTTGACTTGGACAAAACAATTACGTACCGACACTTTCACAGCTATAATACTTTTATACTTTTAAAAGTGAAGATAATTTAAAAATGTTTATGAATTATAGCATAGCTTGGTTATTATTAAAACATTTATTATTAAATTAGTGCAGCTTTAAAAAAATATTTCATGTAGGTGACAAAATTGTGACAGTTAAATATTAATAGCTTCCCGTAATTTAATAACAAACAAAACGTTAATAATAATAAACGTTTAAACGTCTTTTTGTGTCACACTTCATATATATATCGTAACCTCGAAGTAAACAATACTGTAATTAATTAAAACTTCTGATCCCGAATGCCAATTTAGATGCTAAGAACAATAAGATACACAAAATGATAACTATATAAACGATAACAAAATAAATTATGGACGTTATATCTGATTATATTTACAAAGAATGAAGGATTACCTTTTGGCAGTGGATATTGATCTCGTAGGAAATCAAAAGGATCATTTGGATTGTTTGGCACGTATTGGGCAGGAAGACTCTGCATCATCATATCAACAATCGGGCTTTGACGATACGAGAACGCCAGGAAACGTTTGTCTCTTTCATTTTCTGTTTCTTTGTTATTTGTAATGGGTTCCGAATTGTTGTTCGAATTAAGGTCACTCTCTTGCCGTGGGAATGGCCAAAATATTCGCCCATCTCTGGCATTTTTATGTGTATCTACGTCCTCTTCGACGGTAGCGTATTCATTATCGTCAAACTGTAGGGCATTCACAATAAGTATTGTAGTCACAAATATAATTGCAGTATATTTCAGTCTCATGTTTCCTGAAAAAAAAAATTGAGAGATAAGTGGAAATGATTAAGTGTACATTGTACATTGTGTTACAGTGCTCTACCGGTCGTTCTAGATTTTTATCAACTGGGTTCTTTCCTTCTCAAAATATTTTCAAACATAATAACATATTTTTATCATCATCATCAGCAACCCATTAATGCTCTACTGCTAGGCTCGGATTTCCTCTCCTATATCTAGAGAGCTGAGAGGATTTAGGCCATAATCCACACACGCTGGCCTTGTGCGGGTTGGTGGATCTGACATACCCTTAGAATTTCTTATAAGGTATGGGGGTATCCTCACGAGCATTCATGTGACTTACTATCAACTGACGGTGAAGGAAAACATAGTAAGGAAACCCCCTCATTTTTAAATATAATTTGAAAATAATGAATGAGGATCACAACGATCGATGTTTCACAGAGAACCCTATTAAAAGTTACGAACAATAGTGTTTGCAGGGTAGTCTCTGCAAACACTATTGTTCAAAACTTTTCAATATTTGACAAAATAAATATGGATATTTATTTTGCCAAATATCGAAAAGTTTTGTTTGTTAGTTTTATGAGTTTCTCGACGTATCTCATTTATCGTTTACGATCCAAAAGAGTAAAAATCAACCTATCGGGCACGCATGTCGCATAATGATTATAACTGTCAAATGTTTGATGGCGACCACACAACTGATACAACTCACGCATGATAAGAATAAACTCGACAAGATTTTTTTTATAAATATTTAGTATCCATTTCATCATTCTAAATGTCTATATTTGCCCTACAAAACCGCGGGTATCTGTGTACCAAATTTGAATGATAATATAATCATTTTAATGTGTTTTAGATTTGCTGAATAATATATATAGATATATGCTAGCAATATACAATAATTATTCTAATTTACTAGATATTTAAGTTAATTATATACTTACAACAATTATGACCGACATATTAATTCTTATTACAAGAGTCCTGACTTGGATTCTGTTAGGATTTCACTTTGTGGAATTTATAATAATATGTCCTAGTCAAATGACAATAATTCTCGTAACTCCACTTATCCCTTCAAAGATAAACCATATCAATAAATTGGTTATCAACCTGGTTGTGGTTAATCATATGGTTATAATTGTATGGTTAGTTACGTCATTAGTCTCAACATATCATTAGATGACTCAAAAGTCACGCACTGATTTCAAATTTAAAAATACATGTTAATCTTTGAGGCAGAGGGAAATAATAAAAACATGTTTATTATTAAACGGTTGTTTCCGTAATTTGGTAACAAACCGTTTACTAATTTTCAATTTAACACGACGGCTTATTCAAGATTTTTGTGACTGAAATCTTATTATTTTGTTTAAAACTAGACTGAATTTAGTACTTATTCTATGGTATTGTCACCCAACGTATTAAGTTTTTTACTAGCTTATCCAACCCAATAATGTCTCCGCTCAAAATCGATTCACACACTAGCCCAAAGCGGGATGGTGGATAGCTAATTATTATTTACTAGGTTTTGATTTTAAACAGAAATTTAGACGTGAATGCATAATAACGTTTTTTTCGCTCGTAAATATGCACATTTAGCACAATCCTCTAGACAAATGCTACTATAAATAATTAAGTCAATATTATGTACTTAAAGAAACACATTTAACTACAATAAATAATATTATAATACAATAAAAAGATTTGAACTATCTTTATAGTACGTAAGTACGTATCTGTTAAATGATACACATAAGAAAAATTGATCATAAAATAGAAATGCTTTTATGTAGAACATGCACTTGTCTCTATATAAATTGTTGACAGTTAACTTAAACTACAAAAGGTTTTAGTTTATGTAAAGTTTATTGAACCTTTGCACCTACGATAAAAATCTAATTTATTAGTTCATAATATGTGAATGACACTGAATTTGTGTAGTTAGATAATAAAATAAACATTATAATAATAGTTTCTCTAAGCCTCCAAGTACATTGTAGATTATTTTTATTTATCACACAGTCGTCAACCATACCACATTGATGCCTATGACAAAAGCGAGTGAAGGAAAAAGCCGAGTGTGAAAAGCTCATAAGCTATGTCAATAATAATTATGAAATTTAATTCAGCAACTCATTAAGTCCCACTGCTGGGATCGGGTCTCCTCTCCTCTAACTAGAGAGCTGAGAGAATTATGAAATTTAATTATAATCCGTCTAATTATTTAACTGTTCTTTTCGCTCTTTCGGTTCGCTGATGTTATGTTTTTCAAACGGCCTAATGAGCTGTGGTTCAAAGTAATCAACACGAGGTACCCTAAGACAGCCAAGTCGGCATTGTGACTGACCAGACCAGACAGAAAAAAGATGACGCGATGAAATAAGACATATATCACAAAGATTGGACCACTTTGGCCACTGTCAGATAAGCATGGAAGTCATGGGAGAACAGTATTTTGCCAACCATTGGGATGGATCAAGTGGGCTGACAGTCACAATAACAGTACCTAGTTATTTCACCTTGCAAATGTGATAATGAGAAAGTGACCGACTTATGTAGGTACCTATCTCAAACCATATCATTAATGTTAATTAGTATTGTGACACATGTATCGAGGTTGAGTTATTAAGAAAGTCATAATTATAATATAATATTCTACCACATTCACACAGCGCCATCTAGTCCCAAAGTAAGCAATTATATTTGCTTGTGTTTTGGGTACTAAACAACTGATATCTACTACTTAAATATTTTCTTTTTTTTTGTAAACACATACATATTATAGATAAATTACACCCAGACACAGAACAAACCTTTATGCTCATCACACAAAGATTTGTCCTGGGTGGGGATAGAACCCACGACCTCCGGCTTAGCAGTCAGGGTCACTAACCACTAGACCAACAGGCCTGTCATAATTTTATTATTACAAAAAAGAAACATCAACTTTAAGACTATCCACATTTACATAATTTAAATAGTAAATTAAAGTTCTCATTTAAACTCGAAGGGAACCTTAAAACAAAATGTCATCTGTGAGTTTATTTTCAGTTCTTTTAAATAAATATCAGTAAAATTTACATGGAAATATTTCTCAAAATGACCTAAAAATAATATCATTAAATTAAATTCATAATTTAATTAGAGGAGTAATCGTGTAATAAAAATAAACATACAGTTGAATTGATAACCTCCTATTTTTGAAGTCGTTGGAAAACAAAGGGAGATGTTCTCTTATTATTACTGCATGTAACAATATTACGTTGTAATGAGTATGCTCTTAAATACATACATTATTCATTGATAGTATGACACTAGTATACCAAGTTTAGTAAAATATTTACTTAACACTCAGTTAAATACATTTACAAACAAACAAATAATAAAACATGTACCTACAATATGGAGCTTATAATAAAAATAAATGAAGAAAAATATTGACCTGAGTGCGAGGATAAATGGAGTATCGTATGACCATAATAATGAATACACAAAATTAGGGCGTTTGGACAATATTATTACATTTTTGTTTGCTAATATTTTGTTAGGAAAAAAAAATAGCACAACATTTTGCACATTTCAGCTTTAATTATAGCTGAGTTTGGTTTTACCTAAATAATTTTATACCGATAAATTTATCAGGTAATTTATTTCTGGATATTTCAATAAAGGTAATTACAGTTATTTTGTGCAATTCATTCCAATTAAAAGTCGTATTGGCACTTATAAATTTCTACCTACATAAGAGTAAGCAGCTTAAATGGTTTTATGGTATACACGAAAAAACAAAACGATCACCCATCAGATACTTAACCGTAGCAATATTGCTTAACTTAATCCGTAGTTAAGTCACAAAAATTGAAGTCAAAGTTCACTCACCTTTATAATATTATAGTACAGTAATAGATAAATATTTATTTAGCTCCTCCAGTTTTATATGTTCACCACGTCCCGTCACTGCAGCGAATGAATGTGGTGTGATCGTATTAACTCGAATGTAAGGTGCGCGAACGCCTTGACCACGCACTTGAATTTTACCGCTCTTTGACATAATGACCAATATCACTAACGTTTGCACAAGTTTCTTGCGTTAAGGTCTGATCTCCGGTTGTCGAACATTATTTCTGCATTGTATGCAACAGATACAGAGCCTCAGAAATAACCGATCGAAAACTAGCATAAATTGTGTCCGGGGGATAATCGATCTATACTATCATCTAAACCGTAAAACATAAAAATCTGAAAAATCACAAAGATAACGCTTAATTAATAATTCCAAGTAAAATTATTTTAAACATGATCGGATTTACCGTTTTCAGTAATTGCCGAAAAACTGTGCTTCTCAACAAAATGATGAAAGCGCTATGGTCCAACATGCTCTTTACCGGTTTTTTATTTTTAATGCGAAAGTCAATTTGTTTGTTACCTTTCATGTCTTAACCACTAAATTGATCTAAATTGATTCTAAATTTCACTAAATTGTGATCGACTCGAAATTTTGGACAAAGGTGGATTTGAAGGACATTCCAAACGTGCGAAAGGTAGTATTTTAAATTTTTATACCACCAAGGAGGCAACCAAAAAAGTAATGCCTGTTTCTGAATCGCTTGCCACACCATGGGTAATAGTCACGCGATGCAAACTTTAAATAAAGAACACAAGACTACAGGTTTCTCTGGATTATACTATTTATTATTCCCATACTTGGAACTCAATCTATATTGCACATAAAGCTCATTTCATCTTACATGATGTTAAGTTTACGCCACACGTGCAATCTCTTTATAATTACTATAAAATATTGTCTGTTATTTATACCTGCATATTATGTTGCTTATTAATTCTTATGTCAGGTAATGGTAGCTAACAATGCTATAGTGCAATATAAAACTAAAAAAGTGACTAAAGAAATTTATTTTATAATTTTATATCTATCAATATACTGCTGAACAAAATATAATTTAATGTATATTGAATATAAATGAAAAACAAAGCTTGTTACTCTTTTAACATAAAGCAGTGGTTAAAACTCTCATTCTGTTAACTTGTGTGTAAATTTGTGGGCGAAGTACTGTAGTTCAACCTTTTTTTATTTTTGCGACGGAGGTTCGGAAAAAGTTTCGGTGTTTTTCCATAATGTCCTGTTATTATAATCTCAATACTGGCATCCCTTTTACACAATGTGATAAAGAAAGAGAGGGTGACTGTAATTTAGTATTTAAAAGCTTTAAACTTGATGTAAAATTCACGAGTAAATGTTAATGAGAACCCTTTTTATAGTATTATTATTCTCATGATATGATTTTGCATTTTTACGAGCAGTCATAATATTATATTTAATTGACAAATTTTTATGTAAAATTGTTTTCGATCGCATAAAATACTTCTTTAAAATTATTTAATTTTTCAATTTTAAAAATGGTACTATTAAAAATAATAACTACTTACTTGCTTTTTATTCTTTTACCAATATACAGATAGGTTGACTCACATGCTGTTTGTGCGGATATCGTCAGCGCTGATCTAGCGAAGAGGCCTAAGCTAATTACTAAGAAACACAAAAATGTAGTCGTAACTATAAATGGACAACACATTCCTATTTATAAAAATTTTTTTGATTGATCTTTTTCTAGGCCGTTCTAAAATTAAAACTTGTAACCTTGTTTGATACGAATTTTTAGCATTTACAGGTAATTATGTCATTAACTCGTCATGCGTTAGTTTAAATTCATACGTCACGTAGTAGAATTAAATCGTGAACGACTAAATGATGATGTGTATTGCGAAAGCGTTCCAAGGAGTGATCCCGTTAAGTACTTACAAAGGCAAAAAGACGTACAAGTATGCCAACTATAGATACGAGTATGTTGATACTAAGATTATTTATCAGGAAATTCCGTTATATTGACGCATTGGGCCAACACTGGTCGTTGGTCCAACATGCACCAATATCGTCTACAGACAATACATATTACAAATAAAAGTTTACACAAATTTATAGTAGTTCAACTTAACAAAGATAGAAATTTCTATTCTGTAACTTTTAAAGGCCAAAGTATGCCCAACGTGTGGCTGTGGCTTAGAAGCAAGTCTAATTGCCATGTCGGTCGTTTATATCACACTGAGTGTCAAACGTTTGATTGATATACAAAACGACCAATCGAATGTTGAGACTGAATGACCTAAAGGCTCAAATCCCATTCGAAACACATTTATATGACACATCACTTCAGCAATTTCCTTCCACTTTGTAATGGCAACTCCTGGTTTAGGAAATATTTCCTACGTTGACTTACTTTGACTTAATATCCTAAGTCCCCTGGATGGGGCAGAGGGCGTCCACAGTGATTCTCCATCGTGTTTAATCTTGGGCTTTACGTTTCATCTCATTCCAGGTCTTCCGGATGTTATTCGCTTTGTCTGCACTTCAAACGACGTCCAAGCTTTTCAATTTTGACAAAAATATAACATGATATAAAACCTATTGGAATCGTTTCTGCTACTGATTCTAAACAATGTACATTCAATTTTCGCATTAAGTAGGATTATAGGTGTTTATAGATATATAGATGATATTGCTATTGGTTGGTAAATTAAAGCCAACTTTGAATATTTATTGCAATAAAGATAAAAATGGTATCACCGAGCATCACATTCGCATTACAAAGGATGTATGCAGGTGTGGTCGGTTATTCAAAGCAAATTAAACCTTATACGGTATTAGAATTCTTGAAGTAAACTATGTTATTCGATTAGTGTTTACATTGCTGCTAACGGTAGATTTTAATACATAAATAGCTTTGGAATATCTGTACGTGATTTATTACCTTTCATATTTAATTTTGTTACGGCTTAACACACTTCTTTGAAGTAAAAGTTAAAAAGTAGGTCAATATTATCTATAAGTATTACTATAATGGCGAAGGATTCATATATTAAATATCTACTGGTTGATTATGATAATGCTCATAAACAAGAAATATGGTACAACTGATGATTATTGGTAAAATGTAATTTAATACGCAATAGTTAATATAAGTGTTCAAAATTATTTTTCCAAATGATCACTTGAAAATATGATAATGTAGAAACACTTGATATCAAGTTTAAACTATTCTTACTCATACCATACCCACCTAAGAAAAAATATTAGCCCAATGTCTTCGCAGAATACTTCAATACTTTGGCCACGTAGCTAGGATGTATCCAGACAATCTGGAAAGACTAGTCATTACTGGTAAGATAGAAAGAAAACGGTCACGGGACCGAAGCCCAAGAAGATGAAGCGCCCAGATCCGCGAGGCAGTGGGCTGCGGTGAAATCGAAGCCCTAAGAATGACTGAGGTGACGAAGACCGAGACACGTGGAGAAGGGCAGTAAAATGTGTGTGAAAACATGACCGAGATCCTCAATATCGAGGGTCACGAGTTCACGACCTTCAGCTTTGAGGGAACGACTTAGAAGCAACTCAAAACATTCGTAAATTCTTAATTGACAGTGGATGAGATAAACTTAGATCGTTAGATCAAACTTTATTGGCTATCATAATTTTATTCCCACATAATTAGCAATATTTTAAAGTGAATCAGAATGCTTTCGAAATATTAATTATTAATAAATTTTCTACCTTAGAAATATAATTAAGGTTAGCAAAAGCTTTTACACATAAATATGTATTATATAGAATGAAAAGAATTAGGTAAATGATTCATTTAATTCATTGTGAAGAAAGTTGTTTACTACTTTTACATCTATTTACATATTATTAATAACTAAGTTAGCTATTTTTAATACTTACCGCTATCTTATATTTTATTTTTGTTACCAAAAGATTTTTATGTAAATAGTCACTTTTACTATATTAGGCATGGCAATAGAAAACCCAGGAGTGCATAGAATGTATCGTAATCGAAAGTAATCGCACTCGTACAGAAGCTCAAATCAGCTATACTATATCAGACAACACTGAGCTAAAATAAAACTGTAACGATAAAAAAAAGTAAAGCATATGTAGGTTCATGTTGCAAGTCCACATTGGCCGGAGCCCTGACCGGTTCCGTTACTTTTGTATCAACAAAATGTACTCTTACCAGTCTCTCAAGCTAACAGGGGTCCCAAACGGTATATTATGGACAAAGAAATTCCGAAAAGGTCAATCAAGGGTTGATTGTCCTTTTCGGAATTTCTTATGCTCCTTGCAAAAAATGTTTTCTCTCTAACTTGACGCACGGCTATTGCTTGATCCTACTGGTACCAAACTATGTTTATTAGGTATATTGCCGTAAATTTTGACACAATTGTTATAAATATATTATTTTGTGACTTGAAAGCCATGACCCGGGAAAGGTTTGTTGGTTATTCAAGTACCCTTACGCTCGTATTTTATTTGTAAAACGCTGCACTACGAACGATTCAATAAGTTTGTTGTTTTGTATTATTTTACATAAAGTAACTACATACATTTTGTCATATAAGATTATTGTAGGTGGGTATAATCATATTACGAAAATAATACGCAATAAACATAACAAACTATTTATAAATGTACAAAGAAACTTGTCATTTCGTGAAACCAGACGGAGCACTTTTGATTTTATTTTGTTTTGCAAATTAACTTCGCTACTATCTATTTGAATTTTGAATCACAGAGAAAGTGTTTGTTTTTGGTGTTGCCTCAGCAAAAACACAGGATTAGAACGATCGAACATTCTTTCCTTTGAATTTAAATTGCCGTTCGTTATTCTTGTAGTACATATTGTTTTTATTGCAATTAAACAAGCACTTTTCTGAAACTAGGTCATATATATAATCATATCATAATAATATTTTGCTTTAAACTTGCAGTATTTACTTAATTTATGTTTGTTTAATAAAATATCACAACACAATAAAATTGAAATTTAAGTACAAAAAAACTTATAATTGGCTGCGTTAGAAAAAGGCAGTTATTTTTGGAAATTATAGATTTAAGAGTTCTAAAACATATTAGTGAAGGTAATGCAGGGGCCAATGCGTCCTGAAAAACTAATAGCTATTCATTGATAAAATATGTCATATTATATTCCTTAAATAAATTGTATTCGTACTAAAATAAAAATATATAAATTTAATTTTATATGTTAATAACTATGTTAATATTTATAATATTAATGATATTTAAGATTATATATATTTGAGATTATTACATTTTTATGAACAAACTCTTACCTACCTGTTGCTGTTCGGACAAAGTTTAAGTTACATTAATCTACACTAACTTCATTTTTATTTGAAACAATTAATGGATATAGTAATTTTGAGTTATTGGGGTCACTACGTCTAGTAGGTGTTTTGACCTCTGTAGCTCTATTGTACCTACTTGGTCGAGATTATGAGGTCTAGTTTACAGCTATATGTGCCTCTTTTGCATACAAACAATTGGTATAATGTTATTTTTTCTAACTAGTTTTAAGAATGGAAAGTTATTTATGTCATGTCAAAATAGAGAAAAAAATTGGGGTTACTTTTTACCCGGCTGCCAAGGAAAACTCACATTTCTTAATTTTTTGTGTCAAACAATAGCTTTTGTGTAAAGTGTATTAAAAAGTAAGTAACCGTAATGCTTACAGTTATTTTATTATAATAATCACGCCCTGCAAGTTTCCAATGTGTTATTTGCATATACACATTTTTCACCTAATTCTAAAAAGTGTAGCAAACATATTTTTAAAATATAGCAAATATATGACATTAATTTTCCACTCTGTTTATAAATACACTCTTAAAATGTGACGCTGTACGCTGGCACCGACTCAAAAAGTTCCTCAAAATATTTCCTGTGGAACAAATAAAATCTACAGTAAGATGAGGTAAGTATACGAGTAACTTAGCTGTCAATTTATAACTTACTTTGCCTTGCTATAATACTAACACGATTATAATTAATTTGAAAAATAAAATTTGATAAATTCAAAAGCAGAGTTTATTTCTAAATGAAACAGAGTTGTTGAACTTCTTTTCTAAGCTCACTGTCTTTGAAAATAGCATTTTGACTTACATACATATATACTGTTTCTAGTGTTTCTGCAGTACCTTAAACAGATTGTCAATTAGGAAAGTTACGCTAATTTATGCACCCGTTATAATTTGTGTGAATTTGTTATCTACTAATAAAATCTTATTTTAACGGTAACACTGTATTAAAGATTAGGTGTTATTAATTACTTTGATGCTAAAATGAAAGCATAAAAAATATTGTGAGGGTCCGAGGGTTGAAATGGCAAAGAAGGTTGTAAGTTAACGTGTCTGGAAAAACGCCATCTAGCGTATGCTGACTAACTTAACCAGTCCCTTCTATTTGTGATTCCCGCAAAATGTTGGAAAACATGTCGATCAGCGACACCGACTTTGACGAAGTACTGTCGAACAGCCGGCTAGCTTCATCAACAGATGTCGCTACTGTACGCTTTGTAGCAAGTTACACTTCATTGAAAATCTGTTTTAGCGCTAAGGTTCTAAGATTTTTTTTCCTTAATCCCTTAATGAAAACTCGAAAATAACCTAGGTTGATAAACTAATTAATGCTTGTAAGATATATTAGTATTTTTCACTTTATATTACTATTAAAATCTGTTTTCACCTCGCGGTTTCACTCACGTATCTAATATTTCAACTAAAAGTTACTGTCTCCAACTTTAGCGGTAAATCTGTCCCATTATTAAATTAAACGAACTATTTGTCCGGTTCTCTGATGACAAATACATAGAAACTCGCTTTGAGACTTGCTCTAGGTACCTGTATTTTATTTACTATTTTGTTAGACCTGCATACATAACCATTATATTCAGCTTAGGGATACTTTCGCGTGGTTATTTTTGATTATTTTAGATTTTCGTTCTCAAAAAGACTACAACTGTTTTTCTTATTCGTTTTAGATTTGAAGAAGAAAATAATTATACATTCATTCTTATTTCTATGCTTATCGTGGGTGTAAGGAGAGCTTTATAATAAGAGATGCTAACAACATTTTTTTTAGAATAGTATGGCGGATTTTTCAATTAATGGTGATATACTTACGTTTCGCCAGCTAATTAAGGTCTCATTTATTATGTAGTACTTAGTAATTCTGGATTCTGTGAGAATACTAGGATTTTCTTAACAGTAAACTTAATTTCGGGCATCAAATCCGGAATAGTCTGCCCGTCAAGATAGTGCCAAGGTTTTTATTTAATTTGTTACGTTATCAGTTTAAATAAGTCTGTTATTATTCATTTCTTACATTTTGATACACAGCCAATTCAATCTGAAGAGTAAGATAAAGTTATTTATTAAAAATTAAACACCATAGAACATGTAGATAATGTATTGGTTTAGTCTGTTTCGGGACTTTAACACGTAAGCAATGATATTTTTATATATATAAAATATCATTGAACGTAGGTATAAAGAATAACTTAGATCGGTGTTATATTATGATAAAATTTCAAACTCCAGTTACCTAACAGTCAAATATTTTAAGACACTTACCTACCTATAAAGATTTTTTGAAAGACAATGTCCCCACCATCACCTAGCCCTGTGTCTTGAGGGACTTTAAAAATACACAATTAAGGGACACAAATTACAGCCAGAATCGAACTCGAATAAATAAAAATCTAATATCTATGAATCCCACAATTATTTGTTTAATTTGAGAATCGAACCTACGTCTCTCGACGCGGGCGGCGATGTTGGTGACGAGGCGACAACCTTAACTGCCACCGTGACATTCATTTGTAGCAGATAAGTATCATATTTCATATTAGGTATAAAGATTGATAGCCACAACAGCAATTTATTTAATTCAATATTTTTTTTTTAATTTCAAGTTTTTATAATAATACCATGATACTGGACTAAATTGCTTTTCAATGTAAAAATAATAGGTATGCAAATTTCCATTTTGAATTAATTCATTTCATTTTACATCTTTGAAGTATTAACTATTAAATCACAATGCACTATTTTATTCAATTTCGTCGTAAGCAAGCGATATACTGTGAGATTTCCATTCATTTTCAAATAAGCCTGGTTTAGGAATATCAAATTGAAATATTCTGAATTAATTTTCATTGAATGAGAACTTTCGGCTGTGGAAGTTATTTCCCTTCGTTTTACTTATTTTCCATTTGAGTTACATAATATGTTTTTTGATCAATATTTTAAGCTAAATCCCTGTGGATTGACTTTTTGCTGTCTTCAGACGAGGCCCTTTTGAGAAGGGTAGGTATCTATTTAATCAGTTAATGCCGGACCCTTTATTTTGCTGAATTAAGGTCAATATGCTAGAATAGATACATAAGGTTCGGTAAACAATGGACTTATTTTGTGATTGAATTTCAGTAACTGTTCCTTCGTAGATTAGTTGTCATTAACTTGTTGTCTAAGGAGATTAAATTATATTGTAGCTCCGAATATTTAGTTTGGAGTACTCGAGAAACAGCATTTATTATGTAAATTTTATTCCATGTACGATATGTTTGAACAATGTTTTAGAATAATTTAAGTCTATAATTTGAATTTAGCCCGTTTTTAGTATCAAGAAGTTAATACTAATATTAAAATTTTATCTAGTGAATTAGTGA
Organism: Laspeyria flexula; assembly: GCA_905147015.1. NCBI lineage: Eukaryota > Metazoa > Arthropoda > Insecta > Lepidoptera > Erebidae > Laspeyria > Laspeyria flexula. The sequence goes on along the minus strand of LR989956.1, from coordinate 8,020,321 downwards.
TAAAAAGCGTCGATGAAAATATAAAGGAAGGTTTTTAAATCTAAAGCAGTAATTTTAAGTAAAGACAGTTACATTTTGACATATTAGGCTTAGGAAATAAGGTCAATTATTGCTTGTTGTTAAATCAGCTAACAAATAGAACCGAGGAATTCACCAACATACGGCTTACTTTATCTTAAAAGGTCACCAATCTGAATTGAATGACGGACAAATGTCGACTCTTTTGGCACACACGTTACAGTCACCCCTAAAGAGATTTGTACTAAGTAGATTGTGGGCAAAGCTTCATTAGCCAATATATTTTTAATGACATAACATGTCCACCATTTAATGTTACGTATCATGGTAAGGAAAGAAGTTTTTCCAAGATAATTTTTATCCATTTGTCTCAATAGACATCATCTAAGGTACTCAAATATTTCTAAAATTTCTATCTACAATTTACGCATTATGTTAAAACATTTTCATTACTACATTTCAAAAGACTTTATTTTAAGTCTTACTCATGAAAATAGCAAAAGTACTGACACTTTAAATTAAAAGGTGTCTAACTTTGTATTGAAAGATAAGGGACACAAAATATTAAGTTGTAATTTAACCGCCTAATCGATACTTGTAAAAGGTCCCGTCTTGTTTCTTAGAAGAGTCTTATTGAGTTGTCAAACTACAGGATTATTAAAATTTTATATCGTTCCCTGTTATTGAAATTCTAATTTTATTGAATAAAATTGGATGACGGTGTCGTATATTTCTTAAAAAGTAAGGAGCCTGTTTGAAAGTTAAGACCAAGGTTACTTATACCACGAGATGGATGAAAGGTTAAATAAGTAACAGGCGCCGTGTTTTATTAGATACTGCAATGTAACAATGAGAATGATAAATTAAAGACAATTGAGATAGATGTAGGCATGTTTGTGTGCGACTTTACTCGTATAAATAATGAAAAAATAGTTGTGAGTATTTCTGTGTTATATCTCTCCTTTCTGTCCATAGAATATAACTAATGTTGATTGCTTTTATATTATATTTTGCTAAACCGGTAAAAAAAAAACGTTTTTTTTAAATTAATTTTATTTATAAATTGATTCAATAGATTTGTTTTGCAGTAAAAATGTTACAAAAAATCGCCTTGTTTCCTTTAGTTATGCAACTTGATATTGCTTTTTGCTAAATTTCATGCTTTTAAGGCAACGGGAATAGGATTTAACTTTTTTGATCATCAAGATCGTATGCGACAAAAATGGAGCTGGAGCATAAACGGCTGTATCAGTTAATTGCGTTTACTTAGAACTCTGATTTTTTATTGCGCCAAGGGATTGCAGACTCGAGTATTTGATATTAATTTCAGCTTGATACCTCTCCACGATCTTGAGAGAAATATTCTTGACGGACAGACAGACAACGGAATGATCCTACAAGGGTTCCTTTTTTTTTTAAAGTACGAGACCCCAAAAATTTATACAAACTAAGTTATTTTGGGGTCGGGAACATAATGTAAATACTCCCTCTTTCCAAAGGTGATACGAGAATATTTTTAGAGTGGAAACTCTCATAAAAAATTAGCACGAAGAAATCTAGGTATATTATGAGAGTAGACCTACCAATTTTATTGGACTCATGTTTTAGGTAGTAGTAATACGAAGAGTTAATACGAATGCGTAAAATTAAGTACTTTCAAACTTCTAACATTATGCTGGTTTTATAAATGAGAAATAAACTCAATTATTGATAGTAATCTCCCTTGATTTTATCATTATACCGTTTAGTCGACATTTGCAAAGATCATAGTCTCGTTTTGTTTTCGAATGTCTTTTCATCAAAATAATCCTTGATATTCGAGTTAATATTAGAAATTGTACGAACGCCTTTCATTTCATCTAACGCAAATTTAAGTTACCGTTTGATAAGTCCGCTAAGTTATACAATAAAATACAATCTTATTTTTAGTACAATTAAAGTATAAATTTAACGTATTTATAATCATATTTATTTAATTATCTTATTAATAATTATAAATGTGAAGTTAGGAAGAATGGTTGAATAGATGTTTGTAACTCAATCACGCCAGATCGGCTGAAGAGATCCGTATGAAATTTGGCACACAGATAGATTTATAGTCGGAAATAGCACATAATAATAATAATATTCTTTATTGTACACACCATAAACATTTATAAAAACAGTAGGTATACACACTTAGTGGTGGAAAGATAATAAGTTAGTACAATGGCTATATTTTATTACATTATTTTTTATTATAACATTATTGCATTGCGCGCGGAGCCACGGCTGAAAGCTAGTTATAATATATTTGCTAAAGTTAGGAGGGATGGATGTATGGATGTTAATCACACCAGTACGGCTGAAAGGATATATTACTATGTGAAATTTAGTACACCGATAGATTAATAGTCTAGAATAGAATAGGCTTTTTTTCGACATACTACGCCGGTGGGACCAAAAACAAAAGCTAGTTGTTGATAAATTTTAACCCCCTTATTACAAAATACGGACTAAGTATTAAACCAGGTTTAAATTGATATAAGCCATTGTCTTAGTGTCAAAGTTGTCAATTTAAACCTGGTTTAATGCTTATGCTATTTTGCTGTTATTTTATAATAAGGAGGTAAGGGTTTTCGGTTAAATTGAAAAAAAAAACAAAATAGATAATCGTTATGTTAGTAGTCAGAGACAAAGCGCATTCTCTGCTTAAATAACGATTAACAGATGAATTCAAAAAACTACTATTCATCATATAAAATACAACATTAATACTACGGCTTTCGGTTAGGCGATTTATCTAGTGATTAACTATTTTATAAATACAACTAAAGAATTATAAAAACTTATAATAAAACTAAAGAAATGTGATATTTAATAATATATCTTTAAATTTTACTAGGCTGTACTATTAATATACATAGTATTTATGTAATAAAAAAAGCAATGTTAGAATGAATGAAAATGTTCAAAACATGTTTTCACATGAATGTTACGTTAATAGAAACACAACGCAAAAATAGTTGAGTTTCATATCTTGCGTAATCTACAAAGAATTTAAATCACCGGTTTTATCTTCCGTAAACCTATCTCATAACACAGGGATTAAATTGCATTCGACTCAGGTAAAGCCTTTAAAATATAATAAACTTTTTGGGAATTTCCAACAAAACATCCAATCTTTTTCTATCAGAAAGAACTCATTATTCGCATTTCCGATTTTTTTTTGTTATTTCGTGGAGAATACGGCAGTCACCATGTAATTTCACGGTGCCTTGAACGAAAGAGCTCAAAGATACACAGATATGTATTAAGTCATGAAATAAGGATCCTTTGCTCAATGACTATTTGTTTACCTTTTAATTTTCAATGAATAGAATCAATTTAGAACGATATCGTACTTAATGTTTTTGTGAATAAGTTAGACCAAAGCGAGATTACAGCTTGATAACAGACGTATCTCCGCTAACAGATTGTAGAATGTAAATAAATAGATACTACATCGAAATTGTCGTTTTTAATGTCAACTAAGATTTTCTATAGTTACGTCAAATAAACCATTTCTAATAATTTTGAGAAAATAAACGCGTACTTATCAGTGTTACGCAATGATATACGCTTTTTTCTTTTGTAGCAGGCAGAAATCTGTGTAGTGACTTAAGTAAGAATACATAATGTAAGTACCCCATCACAACCCGTGGAATTATGTATGTGTATTCTTAAGTCGTCACTACACGGATACAGTTGTCCAGTAATATACAGCAAATGTTGGGAAACTGGTCGAGCAAGAAGTTGTCTTATTGTACATAATAGAGGCGAGTCTATTGCCATTAACGTGGCACATTTCCAAACAATACTATACTAAGAATTTCATGACAGAAAAACGCAATAACTTACCGTTTTTTCCGACCTGCCAATTAAATATAGGACTTCTTGAGCTATTGTTTGTAAATACTTTTACTGCGCGTTAATGCGTTAATATAAAAGCTTGTTTTAGCAAATATAATTATATTTGAATGTTTCGTATACCTTAGCTTAGTAAAGCAAGTGATTGCCATAGTACCTATCTGAGTAGCTGTGAATTATTAAATGCGTATTTCAAGTGTTATTGTATCAAGAATTCGTTAGTTTCCATTTCTCCTCCAATTGTATAACATCATCCACAGTATTAACGAGTCACGACCGGCTGCGTGCTTCGAACCGCAGTCCGAAACAAATGTCCGAAGCATGAAAACCATAACGTAGTTAAAATATTAGTAAAATTATTGCTTTGTATTAAGTCTAAACCTATTTGTTAGTTGTAATGTTTGGATTGTATATTTAAGAGAACAATAAGAGTCTGCAACAAATGTTAAGCAATGTATTAATGACACTTCCGAACCACGAAGAAATGAAATAAATTAGTTTAACCTGATATTACGTAACCCACCAGACAAAGGAAAACATTTTAAAGGCAACAAATAAACATTTGGAATACAAAGACAGTACTCTGTTGTTAAGATTCGCGCACACTAGGGAGGGCATTAACAGTATTTAAAACAAAAAGTTACAGACAGGGCTTTATTTTAGCTATTTTTTAATGTAAATATACTAAAGGCAGACTTACGAAATTTTGACAATGAAATGACACATCCAAATGTGTGTAAACACTCACTAAAACGAACGTGAAACGATGTGTGTAACGCAAGATAATGCTCATTCATGGGGCATTTGCATTAATTCCAAATGGGCGGGACTCATGGTTACTTTACCGTACAAACTAATTAAATTTTGTTTGGGAAGAAGGAATTATTTCGATTTTAACGGCGTTTCGCTTACGTCGTTTCATCATCAATTCGGACAAGTGACCAAAATTATAAGCGTACGATGGGAACTCTGAAAAACGTTAACTAAACTGTCCTGGGGTTTAATGACAGGCCTACCCGACTCGCCTTAAATTTAGTGCGTAAAAACCATTAGGAACACATTTGAAAAGGAAAAATAATGTTACATACCTCTAAGACAGACACGGGTCGTTGTTTTGCAGAACTTACACTCAATATTGCTTCTATTCCGAGCTGTCAAGAACAGTGTCCGAGTTTTCGGATCACCGAATACAATTTATTAAATAAAATATCCCTCTATATGACTGTCTTCTTCTTCTGAATGTCTACAGGGCAGCTAGGTAATTTGTCATATTGATTGATGAAACAATTACAAAGGCACAATCTGTAGACAGAGGGTATTGATTCATTGATTTGTCATTATTTTGAACATGATCGGATATACCGTTTTTGAGTTATTGTCGAAAAACTGCGCTTCTCAACCAAAAGACGTAAGTGCTATGAAGATAGGCTCTTTTGCTGCGGTACCTTACATTGACCATGGTCCTAGATGCTCTTAACCGGCATTTTACATTTTTTTTTTTTATATAAATTTTATTATATTCGAAGATTAGATAAGTTTTGTTGTTTCTAAATTCTTTATTTAGTTTTAATGTGATAAAAGTACATAGTACAATGGATCGTGTCCTAGTGGACTGAAGCTCCTTAACAAATAAAGATTTAAAGAAAGGAATGAAGCACAAGCTAAGCTCTCCTAAACCCACGTCTTTTGGCATAGTGTGTACTATGTTTATAGCAAAAGTCACAGTTACCATTATCACTACATTTACCAGTTAGTGAGCATTTCATGACAATGCATACTAAAATGATAAGCCACAGTAATTACTTGCAAAAGCAGGCCTTACGCCAGTTAATCCTCTTTTACATAATTATACTTATTATTATTATTTTATTGAGAAAACCAAAATCGATACAATCTTATTACAAGTTGGGTGTATGACAAATAATATGGCCAATAACAGCTTTTCTTTAAATAACATAATGTAAGTAAACCTCATGTGAACGGATCATGTATTTAAATTGCAGATTAATATAAAAAATAATATTTAAATACAGTGATAAAGCTTATAGAGATAAGATACATTGACAGACTTCTAGTTTATTTATTTATTATATAACCAATTGCAGTTCGTTAAAATGTGATAGTTGTTCATAATTCATTTATGTACATCAATTAATGAAAAAAATATAAAATTATACAATTAAAATTAAATTACCTACTTACTTGTTTTCGGGTACATGTCTTTTCAATTTAAAAGAAAAACAAAAATTGATACAGATTTCATCACTAATACATTAAAAGCTTATATTTAAAGATTAGGAGAGAAACCTACTTCAATATTAAACCGAACCTAACCTCTCTTTGAAGGGTGTCGTAATTATCAATTTCTTTGAGTCTTTTGTTCTCTCATCATAATTACTAGTCCCTATCTATCTGTCTCTCTCCCTATATAGGTATACATATATTGTATAAAGACATTGATTTCATACAATAAGGGCACATCAACTCCTCGACCCACACTTTTTTTTAATTTTTTTTTTTTTTTATTCACTACTAGGTGTTGAAGTGGTGGTTTAGGCGCATTAGGGCTAATTCTCATTATGGCAACCGACTCGCTAATGGACTACTTCTCATTACGGCCACTTCTCATTTTGGCTACTTCTGATTAGGGCTACTTCTCCCTTGGACTACTTCTCACTTGGGCTAATTCTCAATAGGGCTACTTCTCATCAGGGCTACTTCTCAATATTTGGGAATGCTTATTGAAATAAGTTCTGTCTTTATGTATATGTCACCGGAAAATGACAAGACTCGTAAGTTGATCAATTTTCTAGGTAGTTGATCAACTCTCGGAAAATAATAAACGACAGTTAAAATGTATTATTTAACGTATCTATTTTAGTAAATTGATTATTTTACGGCGTCTTGCCGTTAAATCATCTGACAAAGGCGAGGTGTACGTTGATTGGTTGAACGACTCACGTGCTGTTACACCGCTTCCCGCCAGCCGGCCGCCGCCATTACCGGTCTAAACGTAAACAAACTGATCTCGTCCGTACTTGTTTTTATTTATTTACAGTAGTAAAACTAGCAATTGTTGTTTTGTTTGTTAATAATTCCCATTATAAAGTGACAGTTTGTTCAAGATGAGTGAAACGGAGTCTGTAGTTAAAGAAATAAGCGAACAATCAGTGAGCAAAACTAGTTTTGTCGATCGTGAACACTTTGAGACAGAGTTACAAAAGTACTACAGTGGGCTAAGTACAGAAAATAAAAAAACTCAGTGGACAAGTGAAAAAATCCAAAATGTTATTCAAATGATAGAAGAATACAATCTTGCTAAAACTTTAGGTAAGCGACCATCTGATAAGCAATATTATAATGCAAAAAAATATGACATAATGAATATTGGTGACGAAAAAGTTTTAATATTGAAAAGAAAATCCCATTCTGATCCAACGGTACGAATAGTTCCTAGCGCTGAATTCTACCAGCGAATACATGATGCCCACATTGAGACAGGTCATGGACGTCGGGACAAAATTATTTATGCCCTGAAAGATAAGTATTTAGTACCAATATGGGCCATAAATATTTTTCTTAAGCTGTGTAAAACATGTCTTTCGAAAAAAAGTTTTCCCAAGCGTGGCATAGTCGTAAAACCATTGATATCTGACGACTTTAATAGGAGAGGACAGGTCGACCTTGTAGACTTTCAATCCTCGCCAGATAATGATTACAAATGGCTTCTGCAATACCAAGACCATTTGACCAAATTTTGTTTTTTGCGACCATTAAAAAGCAAAGAAGCGAAAGAAGTAGCGATCGAGATACTTAAAATATTTTTGGAAGTTGGCTGCCCCAATATCCTCCAGAGCGATAACGGGCGTGAGTTTACAGCAGCGGTGTTAAAAGAAATTGTAAGTTTATGGCCATCATGTAAAATTATTAATGGGAGACCCAGACACCCGCAAAGCCAAGGGAGTATAGAACGCTCAAATCAGGACGTGAAAAATATGATTCGGGCATGGATGGTAGATAATAATTCTACCAACTGGTCGATAGGGTGTTACTTTGCCCAATTTCAAAAAAATTCGTCTTTTCATTCAACTATTCAGAGAACACCGTTCAAAGCCTTGTTTGGGGATGATCCAAGATGTGGTCTCACTTCCACTCATTTATCTAAAAACATAATAACTAAACTAGAAACTGAAGAGGACCTAGAGAGATTTTTTGAGGACGCTAACAAAGAAAATGACAATTTACAAAATTTTGAAACATATAAAACTGATAAACAAGAAAAAGTTATCGAAAAAGGTAATGAGATACAACTCATCGCATCAAAAAACTCAAATTTACCACTAAATACAGACACAAAATTTAATGTAATGAATCCAGAGATTCCCAAAACGAATGAGCCTGAAAATGTACCCATCCCCACAGGCAACAGCGAAATCATAATTTTAGACCAAGCCATAGTTTCTATTCTTGATACACTTTATACTCCTGTAATTACTGAAGAAATAACAATAAACTCTAATATAAACATATCCAAGACAAGTGAAAAAGAAAAAATACCGGCTGTCGGCAGTGAAATCACTATTCCAAACAACTGTGACATGGTTTCAAATGAAAATACTGAAATAGCTGAAAACCCAAGTATTTCGTTATGTCACATTTGTAATCTAGAAACATCGGGAACAATTAGATGTCAAAAATGTCATGGCATAATTCATGTAATGTGTGGAGTGTCGAGTGAAGACGAAGGTTGTAGTTGGCAACTGATCTGCAATTTGTGTGCAAACGAAAATAGCATTTCGCGAGAGAGAAGAGAGTCACACCAAAATTTAAAAAGAGCCGCAGAAAAAATGACAGCTTTGTCATCTAAGAAATTTAAAGATATTGATGTAGGAACTACAGTGCTAGTTGAAGTTCCTAAAGTAGACAGAGGGCCTCTGGATAGCAAAAATATAATTGGCAAAATTTTAGAAAAAAGAAATGAACTATACAGAGTGGGCACTCCTTTTGGAATAATTAGTGACTGGATTCCAAGAAACGCTGTCCTTTCTTCACCAAATGCGATCATATCTGGTAATATTCCAGAGGTAAGAATATTATGTAGTAGCTATTTTCAATTCCAGAAATTCAAGCCTGAGTAACTCTGACGCTTTTGAGTTTATTGTTTCATTTGAAATAATGTTCTTTTTTACAGATAACATTGCCATTGAGAACCATAGCGGCTAAATGTTCGTCATTCGGTGGGCAAGGAATAAAACAATGCAATTGCAAAGACTTTAAAAATAAACAGTGTGTAACTAACAGGTGTAATTGCAAAAAAGCCAAAGTTTTGTGTAACTCTAGATGCCATAAGTCATTAACATGTAGTAATAAGTGAAATACGAATACAAATAATAGGTATTCAGACTGATTGTACTGACTGATTAAACTAATTATAATACTTATTAGGATACTAATAATAAAGCTTTGAGCTCTAGTATCTTTTTTTATTTAAAACTAGCTGTGCCCGCGACCTCGTTCGCGTGGACAACTTATCCCGCATTCATGCAGTTTTTTTTATTTACGAAACCCTGATATTTTTTTCAAAACCAAAGTACCCTCAGTTACTCCTTGTGATATTAGCTATCCGCCAGTTAAAGTCCAGTCGAAATCAGTCCAGCCGTTCTAAAGATTAGCCGGAACAAACAGACAGACAGACAACATTGTAAAAAATGTTATTTTGGTGTATGTACCGTATTGTATATTGATATACATTGTAGTAACAAAACGGCTATTTCAATATTACAAACAGACACACCAATTTTATTTATTTGTATAGATAAAATATACATAAACTTTCACATCTCTATTTCTTAAATATCAGTATTAAAATAACATATCTAAGTGTTTGTTAACTCTATGAATAAACACTTGCCAAATGCTTATAATTAAGGCCGTCGACCAATCAGAGAACAATGTATTATGTGACAGGTAATAGTGTACCGTTAAATAGTACACTGAGCAACGATTGGCCCATTTATGGATTATTTTACTTGTGGTAAAGTCGTAAATGATTAAATTACTGCCAGGTACCGTAAGTTGACCAATTAGCTAAAATTCATTGCGTTAAATAATACATTTCAACTACCGTTTGTTATATTCCAAAAGTTGATCAACTACCTCGACAATTGATCAACTTACGATTCTTGCTATTTTCCGGTGACATATATAAACATGTTAATTCATTCAAATGAGATTAATGACATTATTTTAAGAATAAATCAACATTTAAATTAATGTTGAAAAAAATTCGGTTGATAAACATTAGATAGTCAGGTTTCCTCGTCCGTGAACGTTTTTAAATTCATTCAGGTTTACATGATTTAAAAAATCGATCGGAACACTATCACTGGTGACGTCATAATGTTTCAACCAAATTCTTTATTGTTGTATCCAAATCTTGACCGCAATAAAGTCTTCTTTGATTTAGTTACTGTCTTCCAACCTTGCAAAGTATACTGCCATCTCCAGATTACGTTTGTGATCCGATTACTTTGGCGCAACAACGTATCTCGACGTTAGGTAACACGATCCCCCAAAGAGAATATACGTCTTTTATTCTCTTTCTAGAAAATGTTACTAGCATAATCCGAACTTTACAATACGTATAAAACGTTTTAAAGTTCATTTAAGAGGTGAATTTATTTGGATCTAGGTTAATTTTAAGAGACAGCGCAGATTTCTTGCTCAAACTGGAGCAGCTTAACGTCTCCACCCATTACACTGGATTATATTACCTACGTACTATCTGTTCCGACATAATTATGAATACAAAAGTATAGAATAATTTCTAATAACAAGCTTTTTATTAACTTGCGATGTTTGTATGTTTGGGTCAAGTTTTGCAACTGAATTTTAAAACTGTTATTAAATTTTGCATGCATGGATTGGATTTCAATGCAATATTTTTATTAAATATAATATAATATAGGGTAAACCCGGGATAGATGCCCTAGTTAAGGAAATAGTCTTATAACTTTAATACCAAACGTATTCGCAGAGAATATCCTTATGATATAGTCAGGGCTCAGCGTGCCATTCTCAAGGTTGGTGCTGGACTTCCTTTTCGATATCCGACTATTGATCTGTACAGAGAATGGGATGTTTTGACTGTTCGGCAGACGTTTATTCTACGTATTGTACTAAAAAAGCATTGTGAGCTGCACTTTGACCCAGATCTCCTAAAACAAAGAAGAGGCAATATCTGCCCCAACAAGTTGGTTAAAACAAAGTTCTCCCAAAGATTCTTTGACTTCCTTGGTGTCTACCTATATAATAAATTAAATACCATTCTTAATATTTACTCAAAAAATAGATTAAATTGTAGTAAAATAACTCAAACATATTTAAAATCATGTGATTACGATCATACTGAAAAACTATTAGCAATACTCTCATAGAATTTCTATCCATCCTACTACATTCCACTCGCATCTTCCATCACACAAACATTCTTACATCCACAATCACAACACAAATACACACATCATATCACATTCACAGTAATTCTGCATTTTACTTTTATTTTTTTCTTATTAATTCTTTTTCTACTTTTTTTATCTTTTTGTTTGTCTTATTTCTCCCACAGGATGATATCAAATAGTATGCTGTCAAACTTCTAACCGAGGGTGGGGCACTGGTGACCTGTGTCACAGGTTTTGATACAAAACCTACTTCAGGCACCAGTCTCTCACATAGGTGAAATTTTTGTAATACCTGTCGCTCTCTGCAAACTCGTTTTGTAAAACCTTTGTGAAGAGAAAATAAATGATTTTTATTATTATTATTATTAGTTAGTTTAATCATTCATAAAGCTTTAGAATGTATATTTATTTACGTAACTATCACTGGGTTAGCAGGAATTAAGTTCTTGCGAGACATGTTTTTTGGGATAGATGCCTACCGGCTTGGATAGATGCCTCACTATAAAATCATTTGGAAGGATAGATGCCTATGACGGGGGATAGATGCCCTTTATAATAAAACAACAAGAATAAGTTATCACAATGTAACATTTATTTTTCTTCTATTAAAGATAACACAAATTCTAAAAGAAAACAAGTTGACCGTTAATTATATAGATTACAGATGCATCTCTTTAACAAAAATATTTTTAATCACTAAGTCAACTTTTATAGAAATAGCCCTAACAAAATAGTAGCATCTTTATTTTATTTCATTGATTCCCAGTTCTTTTTTCTCCATTTCTTCAAATGCTTTCTGCAGCTGCTCCGTAGTCCATGATATCACTCGAGCTTATACACCCTTCTTCCTTTTGTATTTTCTTTGCATCACCTACAATAATCAAAGTAGGTTTGGTTAAACACTTTATAATCACACATACACACACCCTCACACACACGTACACACAAACACACACGCACCCTCGTCCTGATGTCCTGCGGATGTCATATCAATTGACATCCTTATATAGTATTTAGATACATACATATTATAAATACATTACAGTCAAACACAGAACTCTAAATAAAATCATTGTCATCACACAAAGTTTGTCCTGGATGGGAATCGAACCCTCAACCTCTGGCTTAGCATCCAGGGTCTCTAACCAACAGAGCAATCATAATGTAATATAAATACACTTCTTCAATACTTTAACACGGGTTTTACAGTATAGAGGGATAGATGCCCCTAAGGGCGTCTATCCTTCTAAATTTTGGGGCGACTATCCTTTACGCTAGGGATAGATGCCTTTTTGAATTTTAATTAAAGTAAATGTAAGAAATCAATGATTAACTCCTAAATGTGTTTTCAATGAACCAATGTATTAACACAATTAAAATAAAATATAATACATTACTACTTCACAAAATAGGGAGCAGTCAATACTTACGTTTTTTAGTGTTTCGCGCTCGTCGCGTCCGTTGCGGATATATTGGGGCACACACGCGATACACGTCCACTCTGCACAATAGTTTACGCATCCCTGAGGTGAGGGGTGCACATGGCGCATGTTTAAACTATGCACTTGCTGTGAAGTGTGTTAGAAGTTGATTTTTTAAAATCGAGGCGTCTATCCGAGTGCGGCATCTATCCCGGTTTTACCCTAATATTCTACCACATTCACACGGCGCCATCTAGTCCCAAATTAAGCAATTATATTTACTTGTGTTATAGTACTAAACAACTGATAGACTACTTAAATACATTTTTTTTTGTAAATACATACATATTATAGATAAATTACACCCAGACACAGAACAAACCTTTATGCTCATCGCACAAAGATTTGTCCTGGGTGGGAATCGAACCCACGACCTCCGGCTTAGCAGTCAGGGTCACTAACCACTAGACCAACAGGCCAGTCAAAAATGGAGCTTATCTGATGATGGAGTTAGAAGGTGGCCATGGGAAGGGCCATCTGTTATTAAAAGACGGTATACCATTGAGTTTGAAAATAAATAATTTTCTAATTTAAACTTATTCGCTCGCTATAGGTCGCTAAATTATTATTTATATAAAATAATAATTTAGCGACCACTACATCGTCATGGTCCCAACTCGGGGTTTGCTTTGCGCAGTATATTAGGTGTCAAATTAACGAACCGGATCGGTAACACGACACTGCGCTCCCGAACACAGGTCACTGATGTTGTTCTCAAAGCCGCAATGCTAGTTGGTCTGGGCTAGCCACGTCTGCCTTATGACTGACGAGCCGTGGGCCAAAATAACCACCACGTCGTATCGTCGTAGCCTGAAACAGCAAGTCGGCAAGCGCCGTGGTTATTCAAAAAGATGACGTAATGAAATAGGAACGTACCATTTCAGCCGGTGATGCAAAAGTAAGGAAATCATGAGGGGTGGAATTCGCCCGGTAGTCGGATAAAGTGGGCTAACAGACGTAAGTGTATAGCATCATCATCATATCAGCCCAATAAGGTTCACTACTGAATATAATTATCAATGTATATAAATACAGACATCTGAAAGTGCATTACCTAATTTTTGATAATAAATAAATAAATAACCGGTCAGATTTATAACTCACAGTACCTGCGGACCTCCTTAACTTAGTAACACTCTAAAAGACTTGCGATGTTATGGATATCTATACCTCATTCAATGAAAGTTCGATTAACGAAGTCAGTAAATACATATCATACATAATTTGGTTAGTTTAGTGTGCAAAAAACATAGCCAGTTGGGTAGTTCGGTTTATATTATTATCTTACAGATACGAGTAGCTATATGTTCGTCGTCAGTGCACTCATATGTGAACTAGAATCGTACTTTTACTGGCACTTTGCCGAAGCACTATTAAAATGAACTTGTTATGATGGCCAGGTGTGCACTAGGATGCGAAAGATATTACGAATCTCTAAACAATGTAATGTATGTGTTCAAAAATGTATACTAAACTATGAAAAATTCAAACCGATCTTTAAGCGCCGTAGTGAAAGTATACGGAGTCCAATTCGTTAATTTGAGCGTCAGAATTCGTTCGGCTCCTCTTCTCATAGTTGCAGATTCACTTACAAACAAATTATCAAACCACAGCAAAACCAGCGAAGTTTTTACTGCAACACTTGTGTTCTATTCTCTATACTATTAAAATAAGCTTTGCATAGTAACTTTGCATTATATCCACTGAACTTTTTTGACATAACACTGACACTGTGTTCCGTGATATATGAGCTGATGGTGAATTTATATTTCACTGTCGCTAAAAATATATTTTCTTGCCACCTATTTCTTGGCGAATTTTATTTATTTCATCGCAAGAATACTTTGTCGCGTCTAAAATACCCGGCGGCAGTCGTGCAGACGACACAAGATACACCAATTTTTTATTAGTATTTGTTGCGTACAAGGAGAGGACGGTACATATAAATCATAGTTATAGCGCAAGTTCTACAACTTGAACTACCCAGATACCATCTATCTAGTCGTAAGACTTTTATTTAATCTCAGCTTTCTGTATGAATTACTTTTACGTTCAAGGCAATTATTTGAACGAGCAAAACTAAATTTTCATTAAAATGTGTCTTTTATATATAATTAGTAATATGAAGGCCTTGGAACGCGTCGGGAGGTAGCATTAATTAAAAATGTTTCTCCAAGTCCTCAGGAGGAAGCTTTGATTTAATAAGAAGCCTTTTAAAACTAGTTAGGTCAGTCGCGTGTGTAAATTTAATTAATTTACGCGAATTGTGAGACTTTATTATTCAAAAAGAAACCACCAACCTTTTGTACTAAATATTTTCACTTAATACCTGGTAGCAAATTTGTAGCTTACCTAGTTTAAAAATTTACTGACTGAAGAGATTGATAGCTTGAAGGCACCGTCCGTAAAATCTGTCTCATATAACCGTATCGTATTGCAGGCTCTCTATATGTATTACACATTATGCAAGTATATTATCCTCCTATTTCCGTATTTGCTTAAAAATGCAATTTGAATGCGGACAGAATCACAGGCAGCGCTAGTACAAGTATATTATAAGCAAATAATTTGTATTTCACTTCGCTCCTCCCACCGCAGCGTAACATTAGATTTTATGGATGCCTCTAGTGTAGTATATAACTAGCTATAAGATAAGAGTTGTTACCCGCCTTCGACTTCCTTAAAGCAATCAGTGTTGCCCACGAAAAGATCACTCGACTTGTTTAAAAGTTCATTTGTACTGTTTACACACGGATGAGAAAGAACAGACGATAGCTGTTGTTTCCAAACTTCCTTTTTGTTTGTAGCTTTATAATTATTTCAATTGCGAAGTACTTGCCTGTTTAGACTTTTTATATCGCTGTTAAGGAGGGTGCGTCTTCCGAAGCAATACCTATACAATGTATTGAGGAAACAATTGTCGAAGGATAAAATACAAATTGAAGTAATAACTTAGCATGCATATGGAAGAGAAATAGCGGTTTACGTTCCCTAACGGCAGCTTAGCATACTCGGCATAGATAAGGCACAGACGTAATCCACGCGCCAGTAGAATCACCTTAAAAGATTTTCTTTCATTCGGTCGTGTCATGATAGGCTCCATATCGAATTGAAATACATAAAATCGAAGTGCTCGACATAACATCAAGCCGCGTGTCATACGCATTAAAGCGTAGTACATTTCAGAACACGTACGCGCGGGACGTGTTCGCCCGACGTTGCCCGCTTTACCCCATTTCCGCACAGTGAAGTGCAATTAGGAACTTATCGACAGAGATACAGAGGCAACTTAGCACTTACCGTCGCGGAGTCAGATATTACTAGAAGTGCTGTTTGCGCTTCACAAACTGCTCAACAACCTTACACTTTTGGGCAATAAACAGAAGCAGACCGTCGAGGGCGATCATGACTGTACTAAACTTAACTACTTAATTGTATTGTGCTTCTACTCTCCGTTCTCAAACGATTTAATGTATACATTTACAAATTTAATAAAGCAATATTTAGCTGTATATAAAAATTCATTGAAAAATATGTTTTGTAAGAACTTTTTTAATTTAGCTGGTCTATTATTCGACAGAACTAGATTCGAAAGCGACTTCGTTTAATTTAGCTTCCGTGTCGTTGGAATATTTCCTGGGGATTTGACCAGAAGGAAACAGCGATGGCACAGTTATGGTAATGTTAAAAGGAGGTTCACGCACTTAGCCAGACATATCGCGCAGGCCGTCTCGAAGGAATTCTCTCAAATTACTGCAGCGAGCGAGTATCTACTTAGCCGTGCCCACTTTTCTCTTTATCTACTGCTGTAATATTTCTATCCCGAGTTAACTTACTTACCTACGTATAAGTATAATAAGTAGTCGGTACACATGCAAACATTTTCTTAGCTCGCTAAGCTGAAACAGTTTACCATAGGCGAACTCTTATATCAGTGTTATTTTATAAAGACAATCTTTGCATAGATGAAAACTTAAAAGTTATCATAATCAACTGCAAAACACCTTCTTTGTTAAATAATATTTTACTATTATTCCAGTTACGTGCCTAAGGAAGGAAATTCAATCAATAAATTTGGCAGATACGCCGTTTTAACTGGCAAGGGACAATTTCATTACCCGAGGCAGGATTATATTACAGTGTCTAAGTTCTGCTTATTGAGTTCGATTTAGTTTTCTTTGTTTCATGATAGGGAAAATCTATTCCTATAACAATAGGTAGTTGCAAAACTTTATTGGAACCTTGGAAATATATGATATATACTTCTTTTGGACGTTTTATGATCAACATTTGATCATAAAACTTATAAAGAGATGATAGAAAAGTTTAGAGTAGAATAAAATGATGAGTATAAATACAAAAGGTAATTGTGAACATTTGATAGGGCGTAAGCTCCCCAGTGAAGCCCGCACGATGATGAGTAATTATTAAACAAGCAGAATTCGCAGTGCTCATTCCCTCTCTCATACACGAGATCAATCCGATAATTGTGTACTGTATTATTTATGACATTACTTTTGTGCAAACAAGTTATTGAATGAGCTACCCACGTAATGGCCTGAGGGTTTATTCTTGGTCATCTAGGGAAATCACAAGAAAAAATAGTAAGTTGAAACTAGCTTATTTCTGAAAAGTTTTTGTAGGTAATCAAACGAAACATAGTAAAATAACCCAAAGCAGTTTTTCCAAAGATCTTGAAAAATGAAAAGATAAAGTCAAAACAATCTGCGTGCTCTGATGGGAAATAGGTTATAAAGATACCGAAATGCTTTTTATGATGTTTTTATTCGCAGTGAACATCATACGAGTTACGACGACTGACGTTTCCTTCAGAGGATGTGTTTACACGGGCTTTTCTTATTTTTTTGTAAAAGAAAATATTTTTTCCACTATTCGATGACGTGAGTGGGTGTACACAATCTGATTACTATGTAGCTACGTTTGAAAGAGGTTAAATTTGATGTTAACATTCTTAGATAAGGAGAAATTGTTAGGAAAACATAAGGCCTTGAACGTGTCGGAAATGTTTTAGGTAACATTTTCTTTGTATAATATTATTTAATACAAATAAATACAAAAGGTAAGTTATATATAAGCCATTTATTTACAGATTGTATAATATCAAAGAGCTACATTTAATTTATCATGAGCTATATTGTAATAATACTATTATTAACACTAACAAAATAGGGTACACAATAATTATGTGATAGTATCTACCACGAATTAAACTACGAAAAAGAAATCACGTTTTCATAAAAATACTTTCACATATTAATTTAACATTTAAACTTAAATATCACAGATTTTTGAAACATCCTAAAATAGCCGTTTTTGAAACAATAATACTGACTTAAATCTCACCTAATAAAACAATACATTTGTTATTTTAATTCTAAACATTATTTACTAACTTAGTAAACGATCGTAATAAATCTAAAAATCTACTGTTCCATAAAAATATACGCTTATTTTATTAGCCTTAGAGTAAGTTATATTCATTGTATATTTTGTCTAATTAAAGATGCGGTTGAAGTTAATTAGTACAATAAATAATGAAGCACACGTGCCGACCGCTGGACAGCCTGTAAACAAAATGACACTAGTTACAATTGTAAATTAGCGAATAAGTTACTGTAATGTGAATGAATGAGTATAGGTTTTGTGTTATTACAAAGACACTGGAAAAAAATGTTAGATGGATTACTTATTATATTATCAGTGCTATGTAAATAATTATTAAAATGTTAAACTTAGAAGCGGGTTTGGAAGGAAAATGGGTTTCGTCTTTACAAAACTATTTGAAGTGTGGTTGTGGAAGTAAATAAAATTTTGTAATTTACCTACAGAAATTATAACAATTAACTAAATATAAAAATTAATTACAGATAAAAACAAAAATGGTAATAATACAAAAATGAATAATTAAAAACTAAGCTCTTAATTTATGCCTTTTTTAGATACGCTAAAGATTATCAAATTTGACGATCTTTAGCGAAAAGTGCTTTGTATTTAACTTCTCCTACAGGTACACAGTACGCAAACAAACGTAACTGACGGCTTGTTAATTAGCCTAGTTTTAACACGCCACTGAACAGTTATATTCTTCTTTTTCTCTTATAAATCGATCGGCGGACAAGGCAATCCCAAAGGATATTTCATTCAATTGTGCGTGTATGCGTCCGTCGTAATCAAATCTATTTGATAAGTTACACAAGTTAACTTCGTATATTGATGTTCCTGTAAATGGTTTGTATAAAAGAAGATAGGTGTGTTAGTTAACTTTATGTTAGACTCGAACCCCCTTATTACAAGATACGGACTAAGCATTAAACCAGGTTTAAATTGACAACGTTGACATTAAAACAATGGTTTATGTCAATTTAAACCTGGTTTAATACTTAGTCCACATTTTGTAATAAGGGGGATAATGTTTTGATTTTATCGTTGGTATATGCCCATAAATTAGAAAAAAATAGGCATTTCATAAAGGTACTCGTAACTAATGTAAAGAAAAAGCATTAAAATTCCGAAAATAGAGTAAGACCTAAAAACTTTTACAAAATAAATGTCATAAGGACAGCAAGTTAAGTCTTATATACCCTACGATCTACGATTTATTGTCGGAGTTTCTAGTCAGTTCTGTTTTCATAGCTCTACCCTATCTTTTCAGTTATATCAGGCTGTACGTAAATTTGGTAGACGTCATTTTAAGAGGTACATGTTAAGTTTAAGTTTATTTTTATTAGAAGTTGCGCGGTGCTTCGCTCCCGTTCTTTATTTGGGTACTGCTCAGCTCCTATTGAGCCTTGCGTGATGTTATATAGCCTATAAGTTTCCTCGATAATTGGGCTATCCAACACTAATACATTTTCAAATCGGACTGATATTGTTCAACCAAACATACAAGCTCTTCAGCTTTATAATATTATTTAAAGTATAGATACCTATTTCATTTCATACTCAGATCTCTGACTCATTTAATGTGATGTTCTAGAGAATGGTATATTAAAAGTTTTATCTGAAATAATACTCGGTAAAAGCGGTACGCTCTCGAAACTAAACCATACGGCAGTACTTACTTAAAATTTGTGACTTAATTTTTCTAAACAATATTGAATATCAAGAAGGTACAGCCCCCTGATTCTGACTCGTCGGATTGCTCCCGGATCGTAAACTTTTTCGAATCTTAGTACGACATATTTTTACGGTTTAAGTTATTTAATCTTAGAAAATAGTCTGCCGTATAAAAAATTAAAAACTGATTAATATAAGATTTTTTCCTACAACCATCTATTTCTTTAACATTATGTTTTTTAACTTTAATTAAACTGACATTTTCAGCCGAAAATTTTCCGACAACTCAGAATCAGGGGGCAGGTATTATTTTTATTTTTATTATATTAAGCTGTTGCCCGAAGCAGTGCTTTGTCTAACTACTTCTCAGCTCCTATTGGACGTAGCATGATGTTATACAACCTTTCTTGATAGACGGGCTCTCCAACACAAACAGTTATTTTCTATTCGAACCAGAAGTTTCGGAAATTAGCGCGTTCAACTTAACCAACAAACTCTTCAGCTTTATAATATTAGTATAGAAACTTATAAATGGCTTATTATATTTTCAGTCTGCTGTGCATTGAAAAGTCTGATGTTTTTCTCACACAATATAATTATAATATTCGATACCAAAACTTGCGCATTGGGGAGTGAGTACCGAGTGGCCTATGCACCAGAGGGGTCGATGACCCAGCGTAATTTGTCAGACGTTGCACTAGTTTATTCAATAAAATATAATATAATTATACTCTATTCACAGGAATTTCCTATAAATAGAATATCTGATTGAATTCAGATTCATGAGGAAACGTACCCAAAAGACTAGCCACATTACCGCCTGGTATGGCAAGCCTAATGCGTTGTCCCAGGTAGAGGCCAGCCTTTGGGTCACGTGATACCTCAGAAAAACGCTTACAAATTTCACGTAAAATTTTGTGTTTTTTCTCTAGTTTTGTATCAAAAACATTCAGTTTATAACAAGTGCAAATTTAACTTGATGTTCTTTGAATGTGTTAGAAGAATATATAAAACCATTCTATTCAAGTCCAAAGGCATTGCAGTGCATTCCTTATAAGAAATGCAATATTAGGTACTTGCCTCTGGTGAAACTATGTGTCAAATCATACTAAAGCGAGCACTGTCCAAACTTTTAACAAAATTACTGTTTAAAACCGCTATCCTAACATACTCGCCTAATGTAACCTGGCCATAAGGTTCCACTTACACGCGCTGTTGTCGACGAGCAGCTAACAGCTGCACAAACGCGTGGCAGCAAAGTGGTTGACATCTATGTATGTCGACAACATAACCACAAATGATGTACTTACTAGAACGTGAGACCTAGGTTACCTTAGAAACAACTTGGTTAGTGTGAAAAATATCTTCTTTGTGTCATTCCTTTTTATTTGTCAAAGCGTTACTGATTTTTGTACGAATTAGATATTGCTTGCGCATAGATCTTTATTTAAAAAGTAGGAGAATAGTTTTTAAACTGGTTCTCATTTTTCGAAAAAACGTTTTAGGAAGACTCACATCGAAGATGCAAAATCTTAAATTCGGACTAACGTCGTTAAATATACCTACATACACAAAGTGCAGATAGATTTCCGTTTGAATGTTTGATAACCTTTGACGAAAAAGACACTGAATGGATGTTGTATTATGATAAAGATTTCATATTAAATATTATTTTTTTATTGCTATATGTATAAAATTAAAACTAAATAAATATCCTAATTACTTATGGAATAACAAAAACTTTAAGATAAAGATTTATAAAGAATATTCTCACATATTATTATACTCGTACAATCTTTGAGAAAATAATATATACCTTATTAAGAATAAATATGAACATCGTTAGCTGTGCGACTCAGATGAAAACGAATTGTACCCTGCGGACATTCATTTTATAGTATTAGATGTGTAATAGTCGAGATGCCATCGTACTATCGACCTTATTAAAGTCACGTGCTTGTTGTATGATATCTGAAAGTGATAAATCTATGTGACGTTTGGGAACTCTTTACAAATAAGAATGTTTTGCTAAGTTGAAAAGGAAAAGCACACAAAAATCAGTCGGGCCTTTTTTTAACCTGGGTGTATATTACAGGACCTTAGTTTCTTGGACTTTTATCAGAGAGTAATGGTGACTTCTAAATGGAATTAAGGTTTGTTTCAAAGATGTTCAAATAATGTAAATATTAGAAAAATAAAAACCCGCATATACGATGCTTTTCTTTTTCTGTTTTAGACTGTACTTTTACGAAAATTTGTTTCCTTGTAACTCGTTCATTTCTGTACAAAATGATAAAGTTACTATTCTATAAAATAAAACCTTAGGATTCGTTACAAATAGCAAACGTCATTATTAAATTGAGAGGATGATGCTATGCAATCATCTTATACTACGAAGTATTGAAAAAGTCTGTACTAAAAAATGCTCGTTTGTAACTGAAGTATTCCTTAGACACACTCAAAGTCAATAATAAAGTATACACTAAAAGAGCTTTACACTACTAGATGCAAAATAAATTCAGTAACCCTATTATCCCTTTTCCCTCATTTGGATTACACTTTTTTTATTCATTTATTTTAAACTAGATACTGTCAAACGTTGGCATGGGTAATGACCCATACGCAGCCACTAGCCAATCATATGGAACGCAGATATGAACCAAGGTAACCAAATAAAATTACGTATTGCAAAAAAAAATATATAATATATAAATACTTAAACATATACATACAATAGATTACAAACACAAACATAAATTGATAATATAATCTATTCAGCAACAATAAAATAAACAATAAAAACTATTTAATACAAAACTATAGTTTACCACATCAATAGGATGTATGAACGGACAACTCATTAACGAGGTGAGGCCAGCATTCATTTAAAATGTATGCCCGTTTCTGTTCATTTGGCATTAAAATGTGCACTCTAAGTATAACAAAGGCAATATGGGAATTAACAGTAATGAAATAATGTATTGCTCTATATTTCGCCTCTGTTTCAAACGTTAATTGTTATTGATAGTCTTACTTCTGTTAGCCTGGTGCTCCTGTGGTTTCTCCACTTCGATGGCAGCGATGTGCGCCGTTGGCATAAGACCTGCAAGTGCATGCAAGTGTTAATAAAGTTTTACGAGCAACAGCTTACGATCCCGTTAGTATCACGTAACACGTAATGCTGCCAGTCTTATTTATAAAGCTGCAGTCGCAAATGAGCTTGAACTTTATCTAACTTAATGACGTTGCCCCGTGTTTCACTTGATTGCTTAAGTCCTAGCTGTTGCCTGGGGTTTTGCTCCCTTCGTTCTTTGTTTGGCCACTGCTAAGGTCCTATTGGCCGTAGCGTGATGTTATATAGCTATAACTTGCCTCGATAAATGGGCTATCCAAAACTAAAAGAATTTTTTAAATCGGACCAGTAGTTCCTGAGATTATGGCGTTCAATCAAACATACAATCTTTTCAGCTTTATAATATTAGTAAGATATATCCCTCCAAATACATACTGCATAGAATACAAAACGCCAGATTAAATATTAAAGCACATGTATGTAATTTTACAATAATAATTGCGGAGTAAGGTCAACTTAATATGAAATTTATGTTAAAACTATATGATTCATTTTCTATAAATTAGGTCAAGGCACTACAGTTTTAGCAACCTCACTGTGCCTTGGTCCTTCTTGTGGGGTCATTTCTTTACAACACATAGTAGAGTCCATTAGCAAAAGTATTACTTTCTGTGGTTATTTATAGACTGTTTTCAGTGTGTCTCCTTCCTGCGTTACACTTTTATCTCGTAGAAAGGATAAAGTGTTTGTGGTATACTCTATGAAAAAGTTAATCGAAATTATTTCTGATAATCGACTTACGTATAGTTTTAACCATTTAAGTTTGTGTGAGACAAACTTTGAAACTAATATTCAAGTGAGTGACAATCTGTCAAATTCAAAATACCCTAATAGGCTAAGGTGGTGTACCTACACATGCTTGTCCAAATTTTCACGCCACTCATTTAATTAGATAGCTATAGAATCGCTGTTCTGTGGAATATATAATAATATTATTACACACCTATTGTTCCTATTCAAATGTACCTCTTTTGTTTCCTCTATATTCATCAACCTTCATCGTAAATGGTAAGTAATTGCCACCCAAAGACATTGGTAATGTCAGTTGTTATATAATTTAAAATTAACTTGCCAGTAGCTTAACAGGCAAAGTTTTCTGTCAGTATAATGGTTCAGGCTCAGAATGTCTTTACCCCGTTCATATCAAATAGGCTTTATATATAACCGCCTTTATCGTAAACTTAAACGTATTAAGCTAATTACAGCTATAATGACATCGACTGCCTCAGTGGCGCAGGGGGAAATACGTGCGACTGCTACACAAAAGATTTCAGATTGGATCCCCGGGTCGGGTAGAATAGGTTACGTTTTTTGGCTTGATAGTTGTATTAGACTGGAGTAGAGAGTTAAGCTCTAATGTGCTCGTAGCACTTTGAGAATGAGATGTTCATTACGATCATCAAGGTTAAGCAACGTCTGTTAAGGTTAGTTTATAGATGGGGACTGCTTATGATATTGTCTTTCTTGAGCATCTCCTCGCTTCGGAAGGCACGTAAAGCGTTGGCTCTGGTTACCACTTATCGCGATAGCCGATAAATTTAGCTGGAAACCTTCAGCCTCAAACCCTTCATCATTAGTAACCCATTAATGTCCCATTTCTGGGCTCAGGTCTCCTCTCCTCTATTTAGAGAACTGAGAGGGTTTAGACAATAATCCACACACGCTGGCCAAATGCAAGTTGGTGAATCAGACATATTTATACTTAGAATTGCTTCTACGGTAACTATGTGGGTTACCTTACGATGTTTTCCTTCACCGTTGGCAGATGGTAAGTCACTTGACTAGTACATATAAATTCCACAAAGTGAATTCCACAGTGGTACTGCTGGTTTGACTCGAAATGGGATCGCGTGTTTAGCACGCCCGCCAGTCACTTATCCATTCAGCAACCATCGCTTGTAAGCCCACCATACTATAGGTAATAATAATGACAATAGCTTACCTACGTGGGACATGGGACCAACGTAGCTGGCGTGGTTGTCTTTTACCTCGTGTACGATAGAACGAAAAGAAGGAAAGCCATGTGGTAGAAATTACCTGGATAGTACACCGTCGTTCTATTAGCTGTGTAGTTGGTGAGAGGTAAGGTCAGCATACACACGAACTCTTCAGAAGGACGGTCGACGTGGTCATCGTGCACCTCAGCTCTCGTCTCCACAGTGTACATGCCCCACGAATCCATCCTCATATCTGTGACGGCTTGCTCCAACGGTTTACTAAGAATATAAACAGACAACTCATTTGATATTTCCAAACGCAAAAAGAGACCCTACTTCCATTTTCTTTTAGATAATAATATTTGACAGTAATAATAACATAATAATAATATTCTACCACATTCACACAGCGCCATCTAGTCCCAAATTAAGCAATAATATTAGCTTGTGTTATGGGTACTAAACAACTGATATACTACTTAAATATTTATTTTTTTGTAAATATATACATCTTATAGATAAACACCCAGACACAGAACAAACCTTTATGCTCATCATACAAAGATTTGTCCTGGGTGGGGATCGAACCCACGACCTCCGGCTTAGCAGTCAGGGTCACTAACCACTAGACCATCAGGCCAGTTATTGACTCCGACTAAGTCGATGTCAAAATTCATAGAAGGGTATCTGGTGATCAGCTATTTGCTTAAAGTAGATACAAGGAGGCTACAGAATTTAAAAAAATTCAACCACAGTATAGTTACTTAAAAGAGAGATAGAATAGTGTGTTTTTGTAGCGTAATGTTATAAAGATATAGCGTAATGTTATATACTATAGGCGTCCTCGATAAATAGATTAACCAACACAAAAATATTTTTTCAATTAAGTTCAGTAGTTCCTGAGATTAGCGCGATAAACCAAACAAACTCTTCAGCTTTATAATATTATTAAAAAGTTAGATTATTCTAAGGCCTTTTTACCACTGGTCGATAAGTGTCTGATAACTTATCTGAGACTTATATGACAGATTTTATAATTATGAAAAATACGTCAAAATTCTGTCTACTAAGTTTCAGATAGAATTATCTGCTGGCGAAACAATGCCATATTTTAATATGAGAACCTACTTCATCTTTTGCACAGTATTAGTTTTATTCTACACACATAAAATATACGCTATATGATAGGTAAATATAAAAAGGACATTTACATGACATAAATACTTTTTAATAATTTTTACTAAACATAAGGAAAAAATTAAGTCTTAGCGAAATTGATTGATTGATTAATGGCAGCTATCAAGATTGATCGCCTACTTAACTGTCATTTACAATTGTAGTACGAAGGAAACCATATTCTCACGAACAAAATATTCTGCTAGCAAAGTGCGAAGTTAAAGCCTTTGTGTTATAGTAGAGTTATACGCGGTAAGTTGGGGCTTTTATTAAATTATTGAGGTGATGGAGGTACACGCTGAAATTTTAGAAAGAATTTGCAAATTTTGCTTTATGAATACATCAAAGGATTGCCATTGATATGTTGTGAACCTATGAACAAAAAGAGGTGGTATTGAAATTAAATTCTGTAGATATGTTTGAAAAGTTTGTGGGTCAAACGAACTTTGTAAACAATATAATTTATATACTTATCTAAAGTATGACCGACACTCAAACTAATATATAGGTATAATATACTATACAAAGGTCACAAGAATTTATACCATATTGGTATACCAATTGTTAAACACGAGACAAATGTTTATGTGATTTATTCAAATTCAAATGCTCACCATATGTTTTACATGTTTGTCGTTTAAATATATTTGTTTCGAGTCTGGGTGTACTTTATGTCTCTTAAGTGTATTAGGCTGATAAGTCCCTCGCGATACAGCAAATGTTTCATAGTGTGGGCGTTGTCATTAAAAAATTCATGGGATGTTACATTCAGTGGTAACCATCTTAAGCACTAAGCTACACATTCATGGAGTGTCTTTTTTTACATTTTAGTTTGTATCACCACATAGCACAATTAGCAGCTTCACTCCGCGATCCTAGGTTTCATTGTATTGTACAGTAAATGATACCACACCACTGAGATTTTCCTTTAGCACGCAATAATGAAATTTCAAAAATGGAAGTACTTAACAGAATATTAAATAAAAAATATCATCGTATACTTCGCTGAAACTTCACTTAATCTCAGCTTTTTGCCATTCAAAAGTTTAATCTGTCAACAAAGTTTATAGTTATAAAATTTTACGCGATGTCTACGGGGGACTGAGAAGCGAAAAACTGAAGCACGTCGGAGTAACACGTCAGTTCGAAATTACCCCCAGGCGGGACTGAGTTTGTCTCTGCTTCGGTTAAGTCGAAGCTGCTGAGAAAATTTCCACAAACAATGATAACAAAGTAAAAACTAACGTTATACAGAACAATCTTTTTAACTACTGTTTAGTTATCTCGAGAAACAAACGTGTCTGTAATTTTTATCTTTACATTTATTTATTGTATGTAATTTGTTTTTGTCCTTTTTCAATAGACTAAACAAACACATTATTTTACTAACTAAACTAGGGGTCTTTAGGGAACTTCATCAGATATATCTATAGTTACTGAAATTAACAGATTCAAACAAAGTCCCGTATAGTTAACAAATACCTCAGAATTTAACGACGTCAAATTATAAATACTTATTTAAAATTAGAGATAAATAAGTTTTTATAAAATACCGTATTTAGACAAGGCAATAAACTTGATCTGATACAGGTGCAAACATCGTTTTATAAAGACGTTGCTACAACTATAAATTACCCATAAAATTGGCATTTATCTGTGAGTTTTATATATTTTTCTGCTTTGTCCACCCATTTAAGTGGATAAGTATTTTATACCCATTTTTATTAGTCAAGATAATGAAACAGCTTTATTGCTTATAGAATCTTTAAAATCTTTCATGAAAAATGTTGTTTTTTCCTACATGGCCGGGGAGGAAGGGGAAGATGTAAATAAGCTACTTTTTGCGTCGGAAGTTGTAAGATACTACGAACAAAGCATTGATCTCTTAAGTTCGCTTATACAGCCATTATCTTTTATCTCAACTTTCGCTGTCTACTAATGAACCTATCGGCACCGACCTTCATATTGAAAGGATCATAACAAGTAGGTACCTTAGAAACTTACTTAAACTGCTATGGGCTATTACGTACTTAACGAGGAACTATAACCGCTTATAGGCTAGAAGATGAACGCTTGCATTAACGAATGCTGAGTAACCAGTATGTACACTGGTGAGTTTCGAAAAAACTCAATGATTCTTTTTTGTTTTAAAGAAGACAATTCTCGTCATAGACTTTACACGATATAATTATCAGACATAAAGTACACTCGAAGCAAACCACAACACTCGGCATGTTACGATGTTACGTCACAGTCAGTCAATTGTACTTTCTACGCTTCTCTGTAGGTTTTTTTTTTCTCTGTTGGAGAAAAATGTTAACGTATACGTGGTGGTGACCACAGGAAAATGTAACGGCGATGTGGAACTCTCTTTTCTGATGATTGCAGAAAGCCTGATGCCTTTTGGTGTTCGTTTTAGAGAACCTGAGTTTATCGTAAAAAAAAACCGACAGAGTAAATAAAATGTATATACCATACCCTTTAGACAATATTGTCATCACTGGTCTTGGATACAAATCCTCAGCTATGCATATCAGTGTGACTAAGAACACGTATTTTTTCTCCTGAATAAAATGAAAACTCCTGCCGGGACCTGTTGAGGAAAAATAACTTCATTAAACATGGGTTTTCTAATAAGAAATACAAATTATGTTTAGATTTGCGTAACGATGTAGCTATATTATCATTAATATCTTCACATAATTTGTTGAAGTAATAGAAAATTCTGCCTGAGACTGAGCCGCCCGCAGCCATAATAACATTGTCTTGTATTCAGTATATAATTATAATATATTATGTCATGCGTCAGAGCTCATTGGGGAGGGACAGGTTTGTTTAAACATTGGCGACACATATGCTATACTCTGGTATTGCAGGCGTCCATATTACCACTTCATCAGATGGACAGCAAGCAAGTTTGTCACCATAGTGGTTTTAAAAAATAAGAAGAAATAGTCTAAGAGTTTTATAATCAGATGAGGTCGCAACATATTGCATTGCAAGGATTCTAGCATGTTGCTAACGAAATAAACATACGATTAGCTAGGATATATATGTAGTATCTTATTTATTTTTGTTTATATAAGTGTGTTAACGATTTGTCAATTCAATAAGTATAATGGAAGAAACACACACATAGCTTTCTTAACAAATCGAGAATACTTAACTAATTAATTCAATTCAGTAAGAAAGGTATTTTATTATTCCTAAATATATAAGTACCAATTAGGAACCCACAAAAAGAAATCGCCATACACATGTGTGTCAATAGATATCGATTTGTTCCCTTCCCATTGGGGTTTTTTGTGTGTGTGACATACGCCAATATTATATCTACTTATCAACACAGTCGAACACAGTACTTAGGTACTTAAATAACTACTTTCCTCATTCATTGTGCAATCTAGCGTAAACCAATGGAGACGCCGTCATTCTCGTAGTAACTAATGTTAAAATTTGTTAAACCTGATCCTGATACTAGATCGGGGTATGAAATATAATATATACTAGAATATTTTACTAGTACACAATTTTATATGCTACAAAAATTATAAGGTTCTAGTATCCCGAAACTTCGACAGTATTACTCAAAGCATTATCTATATAACTTAACCTATTCCTCTCTTTGGTTATTATATAATCACATCCAAAAAAATATATTGTCCGTTGTGCTGTTGCAATGTGAAAGAAGGATAAACAAATAAAGAAAAAAAACAAGATTTCGCATTAAGACAACAATATTTTCGGTATTGGTGGTACAAGCTCAAATTTATATTTCTTATTTGTAGGTACCTATATCTTACGCATCTTTAATTTTCAAATAAAATCCTATAAAGCGATTTGTCATGAAGTCGATTGCAGTTTTCTTCCGCACTTCAAAAATCACAACGAATTAATTCGTATCTCACGTTCTTACGCCATCCGCCATGTGAGTCGGCCTGACTAGCGTGCGTTGTGTTAACGTGACGTAGCAAGTGCTGCCGTAGCTTAGTTTTTACCCACGACGGAACGGAGACGGTATATGCGTTTGGGGTGAGAGGCTGTGTGTATCACGGAAACGGTTTGACCGATTTAGATGCGGTTTTCTGTAAAGTGTGTGCGGCTCTGGGGGACAGGTTATTAGATAGGTGTTATGTTAATAGCTCGCCAGGGGGCGCTACAATACACTGATTTCGTTGAATCCTTTGTGCCCTCCTATCTTTAAAACAATTAGACTGATTTCGATACGGTTTTCTGTAATGTATTTGTGATTTATCGAGGATTGTTTTTGGATTCAAGATTTTGTATTTTTTCGCCAGGGGGCGCTGCAATAGACTAGGCAAACCTATGTTGATTTCGTTGAAACCTTTGTGCCCTCCTATCTTTGAAACGATTAAAGCGATTTCGATACGGTTTTCTGTAATGTATTTGTGATTTATCGAGGATGACTTTTGGATACACGATATTGTATTTTTTCGACAGGCGGCGCTGCAATAGACTAAGCAAACTTATGTTTACAGTAATCTGTAAAATAATTAGACCTGTTACTGTATAGGGACACGTAGCATTGCAGTACTGAGATATTGATTACACTCATGAGGTTAAGCAACTTCGGATAAGGTCAGTTCATAGATGGGTGACCGTTTATGCAATTTTAGGGTTCTGTACCTCAAAAGAAAAAAACGGAACCCTTATAGGATCACTCCGTTGTATGTCTCTCTGTCTGTCTGTCTAGAATATTTTTCAAAAGAACGCATAGAGGTAAAAAGCTGAAATTAATATCATATACTTGGGTCTGCAAACCCTCGGCGTAAAATAAAAATCAAAATTCTAAGTTAACGCAATCAAAAGATACAGCTGTTTATGCTCCATTTTTGATGATTTATCTTGACGATCATAATCTAATAAGGAACTTACCGTTGACCTAGAATCATGAAATTTGGCCAGAAGCAATAACAAGTTGCACAAGTAAAGGAAAAAATCCGAAAACCGATCTCGTGGTGTTATGTCACTGAATATTTGTACTGAGGTATACAATGATAAGCCTAAAAAAATTTAGTAAGAGTGAGAGTTTATTCCGGACTGACGTTATATAAACACCTACCTACCTTATTTATTCTAACTTATAGGTATCCCGTGCTCAGGGTCTAACCAAATTTTGATCATTTTTGCGATAGCTCGCACCGTTTTCGAGATACAAGCTATTATAGGTGGAAGTCTGCGCTAACGCCGAAGGCAGTCCGGCTACGGCAATCAATGTGCGATAGCTATACTTAACACCCCCCGATTCAGAGCAATCCGAATCGGACTGGTTAGGTTAGGGTTATTTTTTTTTCAAACCACCCAGAAGTAGGAGCCCCGCGAAGCGGGGCTCCGGCGATTTTGTCAACAAAAAATAAAATATATAATAATATATATAATATAGTCGAAGCTCCATGCAAATTCCATTCATTCTAGAGCTTACATGGTAAGATAAGGCGCTCCTTAAAAAAATTAAAATAAGAAAATTAAAATGATAATTTCAAGTAAAAGACTTACTGCAACAGTAAATTAAAAAAAAATGTGTTTGTTCTATAACTTAGTATAAAACTTTTATTTATCTGTCAAGGTTCTTAAAATTGTATACGAGTTACTTACAGTTAGTAAGATAGGGCGCTCTTTGAAAATATTTAAAATAAAAAACAAAATTAAAAATTTTGAATAAACCCACGACGATAACATCTATACAAAATAAGAAACGTAACATATAAAAAGGTTTAAATAACTTTATTTTAAATCCCCGACGAAAAGAAAATAAGTAGCGTAAAAACTATCCCAAGAAAATTCGTCGGTGGCTGCCAATATCATTACTGTTTCTAGTATTAAATATATATTGTAAACTAAATATTGTTAATAATTAGGTAGGTATCAAATACATAAAACTGCAATACTTTCGTTCATTTCAAGTCAGGGTATGGCAGCCCCCGACGGATTTTCTTGGGATAGTTTTTACGCTACTTATTTTCTTTTCGTCGGGGATTTAAAATAAAGTTATTTAAACCTTTTTATATGTTACGTTTCTTATTTTGTATAGATGTTATCGTCGTGGGTTTATTCAAAATTTTTAATTTTGTTTTTTGTAGACACAACTTGGAGCTGATAAAGCGCGTTCCATGCTTTGCGTATATTTAGAACACCAATTCGCGCACAAATTGTGCAGCAAAACTGGGGAACTGTACTCTATTGAATGCCGCGGCTATAATAACACTAGATTGTGTTGTGTTGCTGCAGATAAGTACGAGTCGTTCGACCTTATTTAAAAGACATAAATATTGGAGGCACTTAGTGGCAGTGTTGGGCACATTTTAATTGCGATTAACAATTAACGATTAATTGCATGTTAATTGCCACCAAACAACTAACAATTTGTTAATTATAATTGAGGAAAATTACTTTAATTTATTATTATTTGTAATTTTCCACAGTTCACACACTTAAATAGTTGTAATTGAGGAAAATTAATTATTATAAAATACAATAATCACTAACCACCTTATCAAAGCTTTCCTGAAAATGCTGCCGTTCAATTGTTGTTTCATATCTACAGGTATTTCGTTTGACTAGTATCTATAATAATATAATAATAATAATAATATTCTACCACATTCACACAGCGCCATCTAGTCCCAAAGTAAGTAATATATTTGCTTGTGTTATGGGTACTAAACAACTGATATACTACTTAAATACATTTTTTTTTGTAAATATATACATAATAGATAAATTACACCCAGACACAGAACAAACCTTTATGCTCATCACACAAAGATTTGTCCTGGGTGGGGATCGAACCCACGACCTCCGGCTTAGCAGTCAGGGTCACTAACCACTAGACCAACAGGCCAGTCAAAGTCTATACATGTATGATGTGCAAACCTAGCACAAAACCGAGATTCTAAGGTCTAAATTAACAGCATCTCAAAGCCCTACTTCAAAGGTGAAGAAGAAAGAAAACACTTTCTTTGAAACACAAAAGTCAATCGAGAGATTGTGAGTATCAAACCGACGAAAGGTTTTTATTAAGGTTTAATCATATTGATTTTGATGGCCACATTTGAATTTAAAATGAACTGAATTTGCTTTCTGTTTATAGAGCCTTAGGTTATTACCATTTCAATTTTGTTTATTATAAACATCCATAATATATACAAATAGCTGGCATCTGTTAGACGATTCTCTAATTAAGGACTTATGAAAATGTAAAAGCAATAATTTTCACTTTTCAGTGAAACAAACAAGACTAAATTATTCACCATGATAATATTAACTTATCTACAAATATTGCTGTAGCAGAATAAGCCGCTTCCGTTTTTATTAGGGTTCCGTACCTCAAAAAGAAAAAACGGTATCCTTATAGGATCACACCGTTGTCCGTCTGTCTGTTTGTCTGTCCGTCTATCAATAATATTTTTCTCAAGAACGCGTAAAGGTATCAAGGTGAAATTAATATCAAATACTCGGATCGGCAATCATTTGTTGCAATAAAAAAAAAATTTGTTCAAGGTTATGCCGGACCGACCGACGTTATATAGAGATTTTGCATCTATACGTGAATATTTGGTTCTAACTTATAGCTATCCCGAGTATCCCGTAACCTACCAATATCTTAAGAAATTTAAGATCATGGTAGATAATCACAAACAAAAAAAAAGTTTCATGTTTGTACGGAACCCTCAGTCTGGAAGACCGATTCGCACTTTACCAGTTTTTAAAATTAACAGCGTTACATAAATAAAATATTTGTAATTTTGGTACTTGTTTACAGGACACATGGAACAGAGTTGTGTGCTATAATTCAAACATTTTTCTGAGGGTGGACAGCTGTCTAACTGAACTAGCCAGAGGATATGTAAGGATGCCTAACCAATGTACAGAAAAAATATTATAATAATATAATATTCTACCACATTCACACAGCGCCATCTAGTACCAAATTAAGCAATTGTATTTGCTTGTGTTATGGGTACTAAACAACCGATATACTACTTAAATACATTATTTTGTAAATACATACATATTATAGATAAATTACACCCAGACACAGAACAAACAATCATGCTCATCACACAAAGATTTGTCCTGGGTGGGGATCGAACCCATGACCTCCGGCTTAGCAGTCAGGGTCACTAACCACTAGACCAATAGGCCAGTAATAATATAATATAGGTGGTATACTGACAAATCTCTTTGTCAGTGAAAATAAAGGTAGAGACAAGCTTGACGGTAAGCCGATGTCACAAGTCCCCAAAGATCGCGTACAGATCACTAGTTGCCAAAATGAGAACAACGATATTCTTAGCTAGAGTTATTATACATACGTAGTCTGATTTCCAATGACAATATTGGCACTAGTAGGTGCTTTCCTAATCGTTTTTATTGAATTTAGGTAAAAAATGACTTCTTCATCATTATCACCATTATAACCCATAAACGTCCCACTGCTGGGCACAGGTCTTCTCCAAGCATTGTAGAGGAAATTTGCCCTTCTATACCACGCTGGCCAGATGGGTTGGTATAGGGTTTCGTTTCGAATTTTCCTTTTTTCGCAGTACTATTGTCTGTCTGTCTTAGTCGCCTTTTACAACACCCACGGTATGAAATGAGGTAGTGACATTACTTATTCTTAATCCATCACTACACGAAAAAAATGTCTTAGTGAATCAATTTAATTTTTTATTGAATTTGAATTATCGTCAGCAACCCATTAGAGCTCCACTGCTGTGCTCGGGTCTCCTCTCCACTTTCTAGAGAGGGTTTAAGCCATAATTCACACACGTTGGCCTAGTGTGGATTGGTGAATCAAAATCTGAATAAATCTTATATATCTAATTCTTTAATATAATAATATAAAAGAAAATAAAATGTACATAGGCGAGCTTAACTCAAATATGAGTTTTCTACCAACAAACCCAGGAGTGCAGAGGAAATACAAAATGTACTTATAGCATGGGAGCAAAAGAAGTGTACAACGAGAAAAGGAAGAGATTTAAGTAATTGATAAATATTAATTAAAGAAAATTGAAGAAAGGTTAGGTATACCATAATGTATACCATCAAATTATTACTAAATAAATTGATAATAACATTTTACTTATAAGTACATATACAGTAAATATATATATGTATAATATATACACATCTTAAATCTTAATCAAATCTAATAATTAATTACAAAGCTATTTATTCTTTAAGTAAAAAAGTCATTGTTTTCGGACCACTTTGTGTTAAAGAACATAATAACTGTGTTTATGCATTTGGAGCTGAAATTAAAGGTCACGGAATAAGATGAAATAGCTAAGATTTATGAAAAGCTTGGAGGTTGTGTTATTAACAATGTAATTTAAATTAAGTAATTATTTCCGGCTTTGTTTTTCAGTAATAGGCGTCGTAAAGAACAGAGAAGCTCGTGGAGTTAATACCTAGTATAATATAATATTATTTGCGGCGGTAGCATCTTCCTCGAGACATTGTTACTTCAGCCACTGCTCTCAATTTTAAGTACAATATGGTCACAAGAATTGAGTTTTATTTCTCGTTACTTTTTTCGTTTTCTAATTGTACAAGTACATATAATATCGTTGAACATATTTTTATACAAGCTTATAGAATATCAGAAAAATATGGGTCGTGTGTATGTTTGCCTCTAATAATGTATAAAAAATCTTGAGCCTTTGATAACTTACGTTATTAAAGACTCTTTAAGACAAAATTGTTGAGCGACAACAATAACTTTTTCACTAAGTTTGTTAACAAACATATCATTACGCTTATTTCCCTCAAGGGGTAGGCAGTTGAGTTCAACTTTCCATTACACTATCAAGGTATATAGTTAAGTATATCACTATGAAGTTTATGCGTTGCCTAAGATTGTACGTTCGTTTTTTCCATGTGTAACTTATCAATATAATTATAAAATTAAATACTTACTATACACTAACATGGACTTCGTCTGACTATCTTCCTCTGAGAAAGTGGACACTACACAAGTGTAATTCCCACTTAAATGCGTAGTTGGGTTAACTATCTTCATAGCTCGGTATGCCTGCAGCGGTTCCTCTGTAAAATAAACATCAGTTATAATCACAAAGTAATTATATTTGGATATTGTGCTAAGCTAGTATACACTTCGCCACTAGTGTAAGCACAATCAAATGGAAATTATGTAAATTTGATCGTCATAGCGAAATTAACTTTTGTTTTGTGTCATAGTGGAGTGTCTAACCTCTTCCTTTTTGCGATAGGGATACAAAAATTTATTATTTTTATATTTTATTTTAACCTATTTGAAAGAAGAATGAAATAATTTCATATAGAAAAAAAAATTAAAATCATGACAATTTTTGGAAAAATAGTCTGTAATAGGTACGTTATTCT
Source organism: Laspeyria flexula (assembly GCA_905147015.1). Lineage (NCBI taxonomy): Eukaryota > Metazoa > Arthropoda > Insecta > Lepidoptera > Erebidae > Laspeyria > Laspeyria flexula. The sequence continues at coordinate 7,983,759 of LR989956.1, read as the reverse complement.
GTACTTGTACAATGATAATATATGATTTATGCTCGGTTTCCGAGCCGTCAAATGGGGATATTGATAGACTAAAATATAACATAAACAAATTAAAAATGATAGTTTTAAGAATAAAACAATTGAACTACGATTGTTTTACTTCATATTCAGTCCGGTTATATAATTAATTGATAAATAACTATAATCTTTCGGCTCAGAAACTGGGCATTAGCGATGATAATATTAAAGTCTAGCTAGTCTAACCCTTCAATTTTATTATTGACACGAGTCAAAATATTCAAATAAGAGATGAAAAAATGGCATAGAGAAAAAAAAAATTCTCAAGCTCTCTTTTAATTTTGAAATGAAGTTGATTTATTCCATCAAACAAGGAGAAAAAATATTGAAGAGAATGCATACTATTTCCATATAGTCTTGCAACTTATCACCTGTGGTTATGGTTCATTAAAACAATTATTCCCGACCCACATACATACACTGTGCCGTATTAAAGGGTAGTTCCACGATAGAAAGGGCCATTGTCCGTTATTGATTAAAAACGTACGTATTACAATGGGTATGTTTATTTTTACTTAGCAAGTAAAGTCATTTCCATTAATTTGTACTAACAGCAAACAGGGACAGAAGGGGACATTTACCCCTCCGCTAGCCAAATGAATCTATGTTAAAATTTGTCACACAAAAACATGTTAACTTTAGGAATTTCATTTGGATAAGATGCCTGATTTCTCCAATTTGCACTTTAGACAAAATCTAGATATGGTTATTACTTCAGTGATAAGGAACAATGTCGTCATAGATTGCTCAAGCCACGTAAAAACGCGTTCATCAAGTTTATGACCGTGTGACACATTTTTCTATAAACATATGATGCATCGTTTCTCATTAAATTGCCCTGTTGATTTTTTTTTTTTGATAGGTGTTGTATTATTTTATTTTTAGTTAGGTACATATAGCACTCAACCAAGTCCTTAAACAATTATGACTTTCCACTATAAACATATTCGTAAAATAAAAAAAGTAAATTTAACCATCATCAATGCTTTTTACAAACTTTTACTTAATTTCAGTTGTATATGGAAGAAAAAAAACTCATTAATAACATTTTGTATAACCTTGTACTTGCTATTGACAGGTTTTGCTAATTAGCTTAGTTCGAATGGCCGCCATTTTTACTCATGGTATCTATATACCTATTTGTTCTTCAATAGTCTCTTCCCAGAAACTTTGTCCTTATAATAAACAAAGAACTTTTAGATAACCATCATTTCATTCCCGTAGCGGCTGATTTTGGTAAAGTAGAAAGTTTAACACATTTCTTTATGGAACCTCTCAGGCAAATATTGCGGTTGTTGGATCTTTTGTATTTTTTTTTAATCAACATGCCTTATTGTAGCACGAACAACTACCAAGATAAAATAATTTTATTTTGGTTTTACCTACATTTCATTTTATAATCTATACAAATAAATAAAATTGGAGTGTCTGTTTTTACCGCTTTCTACTACATGCATATGAATGTATATACGGTACATAAAACAAAATATTTTTTTTCAATTTTTGTCTGTCTGTCTGTCTGTTTGTTCCGGCTAATCTCTGGAACGGCTGGACCGATTTCGATGGGACTTTCACTAACGGATAGCTAATGTCACAAGGAGTAACTAAGGTGACTTTGGTTTTGAAAAAATATCAGAGTTCCGTAAAAAAAATCTCCATGAATGCGGGATAAGTTGTCCACGCGAACGAAGTCGCGGGCACAGCCAGTTACTTCTAAATGTAGTGCATGAAGGATTTTTAGTAGAGAGTTCCAATGTTTTTGGCCTCGGCAAAATCTAATCGGGACATCTATTTAACAGTCACACTACTAATCTTTGACCAAAAAGTTAAAGGCAATAATATTGATACTCATTTGAAGTACACAACTTAAGCACTTCTAGACAGGACTTAAAACAAGGAACTTTAGTAAAGTTCACCAGTTCCCCGCGTAATGTTTACCTCTACGTATGTCATTTACCGTACGGTAATAGTCACACGATTTCACATTTCACTTACCAGAGTTATTCCGCATGATAAAGTCGCTTTTTCACTTTATCGTCTATATGCTACATAAAGTTAGTCTTGCCAAACATTTTTAATAATACGAGTATTTATAGCCTGTGTTTTTCGAATTTTCATTGTAAAATTATGGGTTGAAATTAATGAATTGAAATAATCACGAAGCTTTAATAATAGCTTTAAATACCATTGATTTAATATAGAAAGTGAGATTTTACTTCGGACGGTTAGTAGTTTGTAAGAATATGGTAAAAAAAAAAAATGAATAGTGCTATGGTGTGGTAAGCAAACGGGAACTCACGCACTATACGACCACGGCTTTGGTCATTCGAAGTCGTGGTCGCAGTATAGTTAGTTGCCGTTCCACCAAGTACGCCATTTGTATCAATCCGTTTCTATAGTTACTGGTCATTACGACCACTGGCCATAATCCTAGCCGCCTAGTGAATAAGATCGCTTAGTACTACTATCTACTCTTAACTCGACTACACTCAGGTGCTTGGTACGGGGAACATACAGCACCTCCATCGATTTTAGTATCAAATAGTGCCTATTTTAAAATTTAGTTTGGTCTTTTAACCCCAATCTATAGAAAATGAAGTAATAGTTACATTTTTAAGACTAGCACTCTGTGCAGTGTACACGCTAAAAGATGAACTTTATAAAACTGTTTTAACCAGTTTCACTAGGAATTTATCTACACTTCACGACATTTTTTATCGTTTAACTTCTATGCATTATCACCCTTTAATACCTACAAAACTAAAATTAGTGTCAAGTTGTGTCCGATTTCACTTCTATATGTATTATTCTCGTAGTTAAAACGTAGCAACATCGGCGGCACGAATGTGTCGACATAACAGTGACGAATTGCCTTTATTCCCAACAGTAGCAGGTGGTCTAAATACATTTAGTGCTATGCATGAACTAATGGGAATAACTTATTGATCGTTCGATCGAATAGCGTCATCAACTAATAGGTTATATTATAGCAATAACATATGCTATATGATTACGCACACTCTTTGGAATGTTTCCCTGCAGGCTTTTATTTAGGTATGTTGTATTTTTTATGTGTAAATAAAGAATAATATTCTATAAACATAATATAATATATTTATTGTAAAGAGAGTGTCTTGTTCTTTTTTTTTAACAGGTTAGTTGTGTATAATTTTTAAGTTATGTGTATATATTTTATTGAATAAATCTGCATATTATCTGCAGATTTATTCAATATATATAATGATTTAATTGAAAATTATCATTAACACATAGTAAATGTGATTGAATACTTATTACATAGTGTTATACAATATAGAAAGACAATTTAAGTTAAAAAGAAATTTGTATTCTCACTTACCCGAAATTCTGAAGCTCATATCTACTTTTCCTTTCAGTAGTCCTATCACCTGAGGTTGCATAGGCGGTATCCATTGATACACCAGTCCAGTGGAACCATTAAAAAACCATTTGATCACGAGCCCGGGTCCAGGCGCCACAGAAGAGCTGAAGTCACAATCAAGAATGACTGATTCTGTGCCTAATTCCACTAAGGCTGGTACTTCGAGCCGCTTTATATTCACTGCTATACATTCTGTGAACAATTTATCAGTATTAGGGCTAGAATAGAGTTCATACGATAAAATAATACCTAGTACAATTTACGAGTACATTTATGGAGAAAATAGGAACTGACAGACACGGAGAGATTGATCAACAAATGCTCTGAAATTATAAACTGATTCTGAGACCTAGACTGAAAACCTCCGTTGCATTCTTTATTTTTGAAGTACTTTTGCATAGCTACGTAAGTAGTTAACAAAATTAAAATATACTATACAGTAAATAAATTTACTATACAGTAGGTACAAACTTTACAGTACAAATAAATTCCATAAAATAGAACTCAAAGCTCATGTTTGTCAGTTATTGTCCCATTGGCCGCCAGAGTTATTTTTTAGTATTTTTCGGCACTTTTTAGCAGTTTACAATCGTAAAAAAAACATGAAAAAAGTAAGTGCTATGGAAATCAGTTCATTAATTTTTCAGTTTACAACCTCTTACTTCGCCGTGATGGATAAAAAATATAAAAATGTAATCTGTTACACGAGCTTTGCCCGTATATAGTCAAATAACAGTTTGTACACAATCAAGTAAACAATAGCGGTTGGGTCAAAGGTGACCGCGGCTACCGAACTGACCCATACGTGGCCCGAAGTTCATTAAGCCGTTAGTTTTCAGAAGTTATCAAATTGCAAAAACTTTTTTGGATACTGACGTGGATACTGACGTATATATTTGTTACCTACGAATATTTATTACATACACTAGTATATTAAGAGCGTTAACTACATAGGGTTTGATAATAATGACAAAATTTTATTTTCTTATAGTTTTTAGTTAACCTATTTTGGCTACTGTAATGAACAACATCCTGATGCTAAGCGGCGTTTGCTTATCATCATCAGGTGTGATATCAATAATGTCAGAAACGTTTCATACTAGCCGCTGTGGCAGACTTGAGCCTGACCGATAAAATCTCTTAATACTCTTTATTTTGTCAGTCAGTACTGACCCGTAAAAGGACATAGTTCACCAGCAGGGTGATTCCCAAATATGTACTATCTGGTTAGGTTTCTGAAAGTCTACGGTACTGACTATACTAACAAAAATATGTCTATATATATTTCCTGTTATATACTAGTATTATAAAGAGTCTGTGCGTTTGAATGAAGTCGTTAATCTAAGAAAATGCTCATCCGATTTAAAAAATAACTTTACCAGTGAAATACTACGGGATTACTGAGTGACATCGGCCATATTTGACCGCTGTGAGCGGAGACTAGATTTTTATATTCTTTACAGAGTCATCAGGATTTGAGATATCGTAAGGTTTACTTGAATGTGTAGAAATAAGTTTATGTTACACCAAAACAATTCATCCATCTATCTAGGTTAGAGGATATCGTCTAACGGGTTGCAGTGCAGACGATTTTGCATGGATATTGTTATGGTATGCCTATGCAAATTCAATAGCGTGATACAAAGGAGCTTGAGACTTGAGCTAAGTACTTCTGTCGAACGTCGTGATTGTGCTTTTAACAATGTTTGAATCAAACAGTGTTACTGTTGCTTAATCAACATAGTTGGATTATAACGCTATGGATAACATAATTATGTTTTCTATGATAACTCGGCATGACGGCAGTTATTTTGTTGGTTTTAAGAAACGCATTGGTCCTCAAAAATGATTTTTTTTTGATGAAATGTCCTAATTTAATATTCTGGATAATATTAGCATATCTATCTAGATATTTAATATAATGAGAACTCTGAAGATAATCTGCTGGTTTGTGAGTTGAAAGGTCACTGACCCTAACTTTCCGAGCTTGTAGCTCTGTGCGTATAAGCTTTTAGACTCGGTGATCTTGATCATTGTGTGAAGAATCTCTAACCATAATAATATCCCTACTTCATATATGCTTATCTAGGTGGCATTTAACGCGCATAAAAGTTTGTAGATGCATTTATATTATGTTATAAGTCATTGAACAGCAAAAATATAAAACAACAACAAGAAACAAATTGTACCTATATCATTTTAAGCCATAAACGTCCCACTATTGGTTACAGGTCCTCCAAGAATGTGGAGCGAATTTACTATACCACGCCAGACGGGTTGGGATAGAGTTGGTTTAGATTTTCCTTTTCTCGCATTGCTCTTGTCTGCATAAGGTTTAGTCCCTTAATCGCTTTTTAAGATACCCACGGTTTGAGATGGAGTAGTGACATTATGTATTCTTAATCCGTCACCACACGGATAAATCCGTAAAATTGTATAATATTCAATGCAAATTTCGTAGGATGTAACCGCTTTTAAAGATGGCAGATACACAACATGCCATCATATCCAGCTTGCATAAAATTAACGAACGCACTGAGGAAACATTTGCAAGTAAAATTGCATACAATTTGGTATAATTTACTTGTTATGGATTCTCTCGTCGCTGTCGTATGCTTTCACGTTCCTCTTGGTACCTATGCAGTTTTCGCTTTGTCAAATATGGCATGCCAAAAAAATCGGCAACCAACTTGTGTCTATACTGTACCAAGCCTTTTATTGCGAAATTTGCTGCAATTACCCTCAGTCTTTTATCATGCTATTATATATTTATAGGCCTGTTGGTCTAGTGGTTACTGACCCTGACTGCTAAGCCGGAGGTCGTGGGTTCGATCCCCACCCAGGACAAATCTTTGTGTGATGAGCATAAAGGTTTGTTCTGTCTGGGTGTAATTTATCTATAATATGTATGTATTTACAAAAAAAAATGTATTTAAGTAGTATATCAGTTGTTTAGTACCCATAACACAAGCAAATATAATTGCCTACTTTGGGACTAGATGGCGCTGTGTGAATGTGGTAGAATATTATATTTATTATAACGGTGGATTGAGCTGAAAACTGCGAATCATATGAGTTGTGCACAAATTCTGTAGAATTTCGTTATATGATACACATCCAACTAAAATGTTTATAGTTGAGTAAACCACTTCATAATTCACTTTAAATTTAAATACTTTACTATCTACTATTTATACGTATTCCATACAGTGACGGATTAAGAATACATAATGTCACTACCCCGTCTCAACTTGAGGGTATCGTAAAAGGTGACTAAGGGAGAACAAGAGCACTGCGACAAAAGGAAAATTTAAAACAAACCCTATACCAACCCGTCTGGCCACCGTGGTATAGTAGGCTAAATTCCCTCCACATTCTTTGGAGGAGACCCGTGCCCAATAGTGTTCCGGTTATGGGTTGAAATGACGATGATGATGATAATGTATACGCCCTGTCTCTGCATTCGATATTTTTATAGCCGTTAAACTTTCAAAAAAAGAAAATGTGATTTACATGACAGTAGCTGGTATGCAAATTATATTATATTTTTTTACATTGATTTTGCAGTTATCTAAATATCAAATGTCAAAGCTATCTGTCATTTAAAACATTCATTCGCGTCAATTTATGATGGTTACGCATTCAAGTTATCGTGATCGGATGTATCGAGTAGAAACATTAAAATATGATAAGATTTCCCCTCAGTCAACTTTTATGACTGCCGACAAGACGAACTGACGCGTTTTATGTCTTCAGTTATTTTTTAAAGTACGTTTCATCATTAAATTAATCGTGTGTGTATTTTCAAGTCGTATAGAACCATTTTAGGGGGAAATTTAGGCGCGCGCACAGCAATTGTTGGTGCATGAGTTACGCGTTGCCAGCCCATTTAAAACTGATTAGAAAAGTAAGTACCCCGACTACAACTACATTGTAATTCTTTACTCTGCTCAATAGCTCTTACCATCTCAACAACAGGGTCATTCGCAACACTATTCAGGTAACGTAGTTAAGTCTGCGGTCTCCTGTAGAGTGGAGATACCTCCCCAGTCGTACTTCTTAATTAGGGTGAGGCATCACATTGCGCCCTTTGTCTCTTTTATTCCACAAAAGTGCTTTTGTACGTAGGTACCTACGTAAATATAAATAAATTAGTTACATTATTACTTTTATTATTATTTAATCAGATCAATAGATATTTTTGGATTATTTTCTTAATACTCGTATCAGACACGTCCTCAAAGTAAAAATAGCCATTTAAACGGTTGTTACGTCTTTTTCTACTTTTAAGTTCAAATGAACAATACGAACAAATACATCAATAACCATATTAACGCTCATCACGTGTTGTCAATTTATATTCAACGCTAACGTGTTTCCTGCCAGTACAAACTTGACAAACAACCATTTCTAATTCTATTACTTATTCATTCACGTGTTCACAATCTATTAATGTTTTTTACGCCACTTCCATTATCCAACTTGACATTTTTTGATACCCAAATATTGTATAGATGTGTATGTGTACCCATACATCGTTACGTCAGCCTAAAGCTCTTTCAAAGATATGTGACAGTTTAACAGAGGGTTGATTAATCGTATCTTATTTCTCTATGTCATTAAGAATTCCGTTTTTCCTATTTTAAAACGAAGCAGAGACGTCTTTTTGCTCAATTAAACATGTAGAAAGATAAAAGGAAAAAAGTTTCACGTAGAAAGAAAGTTGAAATATTCAGAGTATTTTTATAGCTCTGTCTCCGAGTCATGTTGTTTTTGAAACGTTTGCGACCCCTGCCATATTTTAAAACAACTACGTACTCACATATTTATGTTTTATGAGTGATGAGTGAATGTCTAATCATAATAGTACTAGCTGTTGTTCAACCGAAACAGACTAATTCCGACACAGTAATATGATCATAATTTGATTCGTGGATGCCATGCGCTCTGTTAGGCGGCAGCCGCGAATTGTCTTTTTAAAAAAACACCAAAAGTTCACTAATTAAAGTTTATTACCAAAAATTACACCACTACACACTGAACCTCACTTTTCGTTTTAAATAAACTAGAAATGACAACACGGGAACGCGGTTAGGAGTTTACTCTGCGACTGTCTCGAACACATGGGCGCAATTAATTTATATTAAATAATTATGATGACTTCAGCATTTCGTTACTTACAGAATACGGATATAACATCTCCCCCCTTTAGATGGAGCTTTATCCCAAAATAATGAAGCGAAATCGAGAAAAAGAAAAATGAGGCTTACAAATATTTAGAAAAGTACAAAAACTTAATATGAATTAGAAATAGATTATTAATTAAGATAAACACGCTAGAAATAGCATAAAGAAAATAAAATCATAGAAAAATAGTTATAAAATCTTATTATAGACACCATAAAAATATCTTAACATTAATTACAAATAAAATTAGTAATTATTTAAATTTCTGTTTGATAAATGAGGACTATTATCATTATCAGAGTTTTCAATTTGTTCAATCATTTCAATTGAATTAGTTACTGTATTTCGATGTTGAACATTTCTTTTTGTATTACATTGGTTGAATATTTGGATACAGCATGATTGACTTCTACGATTAAAATAGTAATTATATAATTTATACAGAGTAAACAAGAACATTAAAATAATGACACAATAGGTAAAACTTGAATAATAAGAAGAATATTTTATGAAATGACTTTGATTTTGATACTGATTAATTTCTTGTTCTAAATCGTCTAATTTATGAGAAGTATGTTTTAAGGAATCTAAATCTATGTTGCTTAAAGATAATGGCGACAGTAATGGGATAGTTTTATTAACTATCTCTTTGTTACAGCAATAATCTTGAGTAATATCAAAATCAATAACAAATTGATTTTTATATATGGAAGTCGAAGTAGTTGAAGGTATAAATTGTAAAGTTTTGAAATAACCAATGCAATCAGGATTTATTCTTAATATTCCTGTACCAAGGACAGAATAGTCTTTAACTTCGGTTTTACATTTTATGGTTAATTTCGATGGATTTGACTGTACATAAATCCATTGATTATTTTGCAGTTTATGCCAAATATCAATTTGACCGTAAAGTAATTTAAAATTACATTCATTTGGTAGTTTTAATACTACTTCAGTTAGTAATTTCATCTCGCAGGATGGATTAGATGTACTAGAGTAAAGAGTAGTTAATTGACAAATAGAATAATCATTATTTATCTTTAAACAATCTTTAATTTCGACACTGGATAGCATGGCATAATTAATTCTATCATCTGTGATAGCAAGGTAAGGATTGGTTGGGTGAATTAGGGCAAAGGCGTTAGGATTACTTTGATCTGGAGGTGTAGGTAAAGGTATTAACTTATAAACATTATATTTTATAGATGAGATAAGAGGGATCTGCATAACAAAAACGACTCTTTTCTTATAATAGTATGCAGTTAATTTTGACACATCAATAATTGTATGAATAGTTTCTATGTTAAGAGGAACTGGAAATTCTAAACGTGTCGTTATCATATGATTTTGTTTAGATAATTCAATCAATAGATTACTAGGCGTAATAACTGATGGATGTAAGACATTAATTTTAGCAAATAAAATAGCATTTAGGACTGAGTCTAAGAAATTGGAAATAGTTATCAGGGAACTTTCAATTATATTAACTAAGTTATTTATTTTAGAAATATACAACATTTCGTTGTTGTTTTTAGTAGATTGAGATAAAATATCATTAAGCTTATTAATCTGAGAGTTTAATCGAATTTCATTTTTACTTAACCTAGATATAGTAGAATTAAATGTATTAATAGAAGACTTCACTATATGAATGTTTTCTTTCATTAAATTAAATAAATTGTTCTCGCTCTTTTGACAAGAATCAATTGCAGCATCATATTTTCGTGCATCATCGGCATCTAAAGTTCCAAAGAAGAACTTTAATATTTCGCCACCAAATTCTAATGATCTTTTAAATCTATTTGGCGAGTCAGATGAGATAATATGTGATAAAGAATCTAATTTAATTAAGTTAGCTTGTAAGTTTACTTCTATTGGACTAAAAAGATCTTTACAATGCATGAATTCCTTTACTTCGGATTTAATGCAGATATCTAATGTAGTTTTAACCAAATTTTCAATGTTGTTAAGATGTGGTTCAACCGATACTATATCTATATGAGTAATAATTTTCCAATAATCGTTGTAAAAATAAATAGTATCTATAGGGTCGAAATAAATTCCAGGGCTGTGTATAATCGGCGTTAAAGGAGGCTCCGCAAGGGCGTGATGCCATAGCGTTCTGAAAAAGATAACGGCTAAGCGTTAGCGGGTTTAATTTCATTAGTATGATATTTAATCTTTTTACGACCTATTTGTAAGGTAACATTATGATTATTATGAACCTTAATAATTTTATAAGGGCCTTTCCATATTGGGGATAAGGCTTTCCGCAATCTATGGTGATGTTTTAAATAAACTAAATCACCAACTTTATAATTTGGCACTCGGGAACTGGAATCGTAATATTGTTTTGATTTTTCTTTACTGTTAATTATATTTTCAATAGCTTTTTCGCGGCTAAACCGCATTCTGTATTGCAATGCGCGAATATATTCATTGTAAGTTGTGTTAGTATTAGTTTCATATAAGGAATTAGGAATATTAGGTTTATAACCGTAAAGTAATTCGTGTGGCGCGAAATTAGTTGTAGAATGAGGAGTGGTATTATATGCTAAAATTGCTGTAAATAGGTAACAGTGCCAATCATTCTGATTTTCATTAACGAAAGATTTAAGGTATTCTTTTAAGGTTGCATGAGACCGTTCTAATGCTCCGTTAGTTTGAGGATGGTAAGGAGTAGTAAATAGGTTTTTAATTTTTAAGATTTCGGTTAGTTGTTTAAATAAATCCGACGTAAAGCATGTGCCAAGGTCAGTTAGTATGGTTTTTGGAAAACCGAAAAGAGACATGAAGTGTATAAGATTTCTAGCGATTTCCTCACTAGTAGAGGAAACCATAGGATATGCACTAGAGAATTTAGTGAGATCATCTTGCAAGGTTAAGATAAATTTAAATTTTTGAAAACCTGCTTCAGGTAAGGGACCTACAATGTCAAGAGCTAATCTCTCAAAAGGTCTAGTTGAAGTAGAAGTAATCTCCATAGGAGCCTTATTTGAGATTCTGAATGGCTTATTAATTTGGCATAATTGACATTTTTTTACATAGTTTTCAATGTCTAAACGCATAGATTTCCAATAGTAAGATTCTTTAATACGACTCAACATTCGTTTCATACCTGGATGTCCAGCAATGGGTGAGTCATGATTTTCCTGAAGTATTTTGGGTACTTCAGCAGGAGTAGGATAAATAATTTGATTTTTATAAATATGTATTTTAATGTTTGTGTTATGAAAAATGAACGTTAATATATTGTAGATTTTATTATAAGATAGTTTAGAAAATGGTTCACTGAAATCTGATATCGCGAGTTCTGGTTCATTTATGTTTTGTTCCAGAATAGTATCACGTAACTTCATTACTAGACAATAAATTGTTTTATAACTGACTTCTTCGTAATGGTGTATTTTAGTAAATAAGAAATAGTAATGTTTGCCATCAGAAGATGTTGTAAATACTGTATTTGGTTCACGTTCTGATGCAATTATATCACTAGAATTTTCAATTTGAGAGAGTAAATTTTGGCAATTAGGCATAGAACTGTCAAAATCTAAAGATGTAGGACAGGCTATTAGTTTACATTTAGTAAGATGTAAAGATTGTGAGTGTTCTTCAATTTGTAGATTAATGATAGGTATTGATTTAGTAAATTGCAGTTTAAAGTACTCTTCATAAGAGTGATTATTAAATCTATTGCTACGTGTAATGGCGAGTATCGGATGACGCGATAAGGCGTCGGCGTTAGAATTAAGTTTGCCTTGTTTATATAAGATTTCATAATCATACTCCTCTAGTTTTAGACGCCAGCGAATAAGTCGACTACCAGGGTCTTTTACATTAAAAAGCCAAACAAGAGGTCTATGATCAGTAATAATTTTAAATTTATTTCCGTAAAGATAGGGACGGAAAGTTTTCACGGCAAATAAAATTGCTAATAATTCCTTTTCAGTAGTAGAATAATTGCCTTCAGCTTTATTTAATGTACGCGATGCATAGGCGATTGGTTTATCTTTGCCAACCGGACCTTGAGAGAGAACTGCGCCTATGGCGTAGTTACTTGCATCTGTAGTAACGAGAAAAGGTTGAGAAAAATCGGGATATTGAAGTAAAGGAGCCGTAGTTAGTTTATTTTTTAAAATATCAAATGCATTTTGTTGTTCCGCATTCCAATGAAAGGCGGTATCCTTTTTTAAAAGAAGAGTTAAAGGTTTAGTTATTTTAGAAAAGTTTTCGATAAATCGGCGATAGTAGCCTATGAGACCTAGGAAAGATTTTATGTCTTTAGGATTTTTGGGAATAGGATATTCTGAGACGGCCTTGACCTTGTCAAGGTTTGGAGAGACACCGTTATCGGTTATAGTATGACCTAAATAATTTACCTCACGTCTTAAGAATTCACATTTATCAGGTTGTAGTTTTAAGTTAAATTGACGAAGTCTATCAAATACTAAGCGAAGTTTTTCGACCATCGAATTTAATGAGGCTGCGTAGACAATACAGTCATCTAAATATACATAGCAATGTAGACCTTGAAGGCCTGATAAAACAGTGTTCATAAGACGTTGGAAGGTTGCGGGCGCATTTTTGAGCCCAAACGGCATTCTCGTGAATTCATAATGGCCTGAGGTGCCGTTTGTATTAATTACTGTGAATCCAGTTTTTGCTGCGTCAGCCGAATTTAATTCAATTTGGTGAAAACCAGAAACCAGATCTAATACACTAAAATATTTAGAGTGACCTAGCTGGTCTAGAATATCTGAGATTAAAGGAATAGGATATATTTCATTTACAGTGACGTCATTAAGTCGCCTATAATCAATAACGATTCGCCACTTTCGTTGTCCGGAAGCGTCCATCTTTTTGGGGACTACCCAGACAGGAGCACTCCAGGGTGAATTAGAAGGTTTAATTATATCTTGGACAAGCATCTTTTTTATTTGTTTGTCAACTTCATCCTTATGACACTCTGGAAAACGGTATGATTTGACACTAATAGGAGGTGCATTGCCTGTGTTAATTGAGTGCTGAATTGCATTAGTGCAAGTGAGGGGGTCTCCGTCCAAGTAAAATATGTCAGTAAAATCAGCACAACATTCTAAAAGAGCTTGTTTTTCCTCAGAGTTAAGATGATCATGCCTAATTTGACTAAGAACGCGATCTCGTCGATCAGACGGAGACGAGTTTAAAGAATGTATAATTTCCTGAGATGAATAAGATTGAGATAAGTCGATAGGAGTTAGGGCGACCTTGAAATCATGTATTCGAACTTCAATTTCGGTTGTATTTAATACCGAAATATTGACGCGATTATTTGATTTTAAAGTTACTATGCAATTAGCTAGGTAAACACCGTCGCTTACAATATGATCTAAAACCAATGCTTCACGTAAGTTATGTAGTTCTGAGATATCATTTGATACCATGCATTCAATTACAGCTTCACAGCGAGCCGGTATGACGTAAGTAGGTTTATCAAATAAAATAGGTAAGTGATGACCTGACAGAGTCATGTACTTAGAATTATAATCTATATTGGCTTTATAAATGCGTAGAAAATCTGTACCGATTATACCGTCATATTTTAGATTTAATTCGTCTGTAATGACGTGAAATTTATGTAAAAATGTCTGTTTGCATACATGAAACTCTAAATCAAATGCACCTAAAGTTTCATTGTAAGATTTAGCGTTATTAATACCTTTAAGTTGAATTATTTCGGTATTTAATTTAGGTTTGTTTAATAAACTAGATTGTTTAATAATACTGACACTTGAACCAGTGTCAATAAGAAAACTTAGAGGGCTTTCAGAATATTTTGTAATTAATTTAGTAAATGGTAATGATACCTTGTATTTATTTATTTCAAAAATAGGTACAGAGATTTCGCGAGACTCCTGTGTAAGTATAGACTTAGCATTAGAATAAGGTAAGTTACACTTATTTGTAGTACTCAGATTGTTCTGAGATGTAGTTATTATTAGGATTAGATTTAGTATAGGATTTAGGATAGGATTTAAGATGACTCAATTCCGTTTTCGGACATTGAGATGTATAAGATTTTGTATGACTCAACTCCGTTTTCGGAGATTGAGATGTAAAAGATATAGTATGACTCAACTCCGTTTTCGGAGATTGAGATGTAAAAGATTTAGTATGACTCAACTCCGTTTTCGGAGATTGAGATGTAAAAGATTTAGTATGACTCAACTCCGTTTTCGGAGATTGAGATGTAAAAGATTTAGTATGAGAGTTTGTGCCGTTGCTATTAACAGATTTCGGCAGGCACGGATCCGAAATCAAATTTCGTTTAAATCACGGTCATTATCCGTGCTTGAACATTCATTAGAATTACATTCGCAACAATTCACACGGGCATCGCTATTCGGTGCATGTGAACTGGCGACTTTGCCCTGTGAAGTATCGGGTTGCGAATTCTGAGAGCGGCGCTGATTATTGTATTGGAGCTTGCGACACTCTTGGATTACATGCCCTTTGTTCTTACAATAAGCACATGATTTCGTAATAGATTTATGCTGATCATCATTTTTCCCTGTTGAAGACGAAGATGGATTAGGAACATGGAAAGATTTTTGGACTTGAGGATTAGATTTCTTCTTGAAACATTCATTGGATGTGTGTCCCTGTTTATTACATATAGTGCATGATTTATTCGATTTTTGGGACACACGACATAAATTGTAGATTTTTTCTTCCTCTACCGCTAGTGTAGTGGCGTCATTTAAAGAAGATGGATTACGACACCGCACTATCGTTGAAATATTGGGGTTGAGACCCATGAGGAATGTATTTAAGGCTAGATCTTCCATAGCAGCTACTCTGCCTATAAGCTCCTGCGGACTAGAGCAGGAGTAATGGATGTCCGCCTGAATTCTTGTGAGGCATGCCTCAATTTTTAATGAATATTGGGTGACGGATTCTGTTGGTAATTGCTTGCAACTTTGAAGTTCCAATAAAAGATGAGAGCTATGTTTCTTCTCACCAAAAGTGGATTTTAAAAATGATTTTAAATCAGCCCAACTTGAGAATTTTTTTAAACTACATGCTAATTGAGCCTTGCCTTCCAGTTGCGATATAATGTATTTACTTAGAATTCCCTGTTGTTCGGGCATTGCTAAAGAAATTGCGTTATCGCAATTGGTAAGAAAGGCTGGTAAGGTTTCACGATCCCCATTGTATGGCCTTATGAATTTGGTTAGGACACTAAGGCTAACCTTTTCAAGGGACTCGGGTTTCACATCATTTTTGGACATCTTTAGGAATTAGGATGCACAGATATAAGTATAACAATAAAATTAGAAATATAGAAAGAAATATAGAGAACAAAATATAAATTTACTCACAGTGTCAGGAACATCAGCAACATTCCTAAATACACTAGGATTAAGATTAGAGTCCAGATTTAATATAAACACGCGCGGTGTGTGTGACCACGGATGATGTGCGACGGAGATGTTGTCCGATACGCGATGCAATGACGACTTGACGCCTATATGACCACGTAGCGTACAGGCTGGTGACGAGTGCAGAGTGATGATGATAATATACCGATGTAGAAATATAGGATGAATCTGAATATTGTTGTACTGGTCCTGGTTGAAAGCGGAAATGGAGGTTCTATACTGTAGATTCTGATGGTGCGGGCTCTCGACTTAGGTGGAGGCTTATCGTCGACCACGAGGTGTTTGGCGGTGATGCAGGCTCGATGAACTGGGTAGACTTACTGTCGATCACAATTTTGGGCAGGTGTCTTCATGCGGGCTCAGCACGTGGGGCTGAGGCTGACCGTCGATCAGTTTGACAAAGACGCGACGACCACGGATTCAGATCTCGGGGTTTATACGAAAACCACTCGCGAGATCCCACTTCTGACACCAATGTTAGGCGGCAGCCGCGAATTGTCTTTTTAAAAAAACACCAAAAGTTCACTAATTAAAGTTTATTACCAAAAATTACACCACTACACACTGAACCTCACTTTTCGTTTTAAATAAACTAGAAATGACAACACGGGAACGCGGTTAGGAGTTTACTCTGCGACTGTCTCGAACACATGGGCGCAATTAATTTATATTAAATAATTATGATGACTTCAGCATTTCGTTACTTACAGAATACGGATATAACAGCTCGAATGAGCTAATCAGTCATCCATTGTACATGAAGTATCAGTGTTAAATAAATATTCCCATTGTAATGGTATTATTCATTTTGATGTCGTTACGAACAGTCGCGTCGACTCGTGCTCTAATTTCAAGTGCATAGTGCAGACGCAGCTAAAGTTCGAGCGTCGGCCGGCGCGAGCCGCGATGACGCACGTACCATACCGCTGACAAACAAACGTAAGCATTATTTTATTATTTATTAAGGCGAAGACTACTCGCTTTAAATATGGCTGAAAAAGGCACAATCAAAATAAAAACAGATACAGAACATCTGCTGTATAAAGCATTTAGTGAAGAGAAAGCAGAAAATGAAAACCTCCGTCAGATTATTAGAAACATGCAGACTCAAATAGATGAACTGCAAGAACAGGTTAAGAGTCTCAACAAAATCAAAGAAGTAGCTGAAAATAACCAAGCTACTCAAATGGATAGCTCAACTCAGTGTGTCGAGTATTGTACAGACGATGAGGAGCTGGCGAAAGAAACAGAGTGGGTTAGAGTGAAGAGTAGAAAAAAACGGAAAATGGATACTTCACCCGAACAACCTGAAAAACATGAGATTATCGAAGATATTCCCATAAAGACAAAAAACAAGAGGTTACCATTACCGCCTCCTATAATGGTGGACGGTGTTACTAACTACCAAGACTTTTTTGATCGATTGACCGAAAACCTTAAAAGTGACCAGTTCACAACCAAAATTTTAAATGGCAAAAGCGTTAAAATAAATGCTAACGACCCGGACTCGTATAAGTCCATAACAAAATTTCTGACTGAGAGTGACAACTCATGGCACTCTTATGAAGACAAACAATCGAGACCAATAAGAGTAATGGCCAAGAACCTCCATTTCACATGTAAGCCGGAACGAATCGTAGAAGATTTAAAAAATAGAGGTTTCAAAATAGAAAATGCTGCCAATAAATTAAGTTGGAAGAAAAAAGAGCCTCTCAATATGTTTACCTTAACATTTAACAACGAGGAGGACATTAATAAAGTATATGGTATTAGGTCAATTCTGGGTTGTAAAATTGAAATTCAGCCTATAAAAACTTCAAGGCTAGTGCCTCAATGTAAGAAATGCCAGGCGTATGGACATACGCAAAAATACTGCTCAAAGGAGCCGCGATGTGTTAAGTGTACGGGCAAACACCTTACCCATGATTGTACAAAACCCTTGGGGGTTAAGCCAAAATGCGTTCATTGTGGTGATTCACATCCTGCTAATTATAGGGGATGTATAGTAGCTAAAGAAATGCAGAATATAAAAAATAAGAAAATCAAACAAAATGTTACAAAGCAGCCACTAAAGGTAGTTGTCCAACAACCAGCGAGTGAACCAAGACTCATTGGCAAAACTTACGCGCAAATGGCGTCAAAGAACGTACATTCTATCAGTACCAACAATACAAACAAGACTCAAGTTGGTTTAGAAAGAAAATTAGACGATATTATTAGGCTAATATCGTCATTTGATGGACGTCTAAAAATCATAGAAAACAGCGCTAAATATGCTGCAATTAAAATAAATTAAAAATGAAGAATTTACTAAAAATCATGACATGGAATGCCAACGGATTACTTAAACATCAACAAGAACTTCAAGTAATCCTGGATACAGAAAACATTGATGTGTGCTTAATATCAGAGACTCACTTCACCAAACAATCCTACATAAAATTTCGAGGATATACAGTGTACCATGCATTGCACCCCAACAACTCTGCAAGGGGTGGTAGTACTATTATTATAAAAGAAAACTTATCACATTATGAAAAATATAAACACCAAGAAAGTGACATACAAGCTGTAGCTGTGTGTGTACAGACTAAACTATATCCTATCACCATAGCTGCATTGTATTCACCACCAAGATACGCAATCAGAAAAGATGCTTACGTACAATTTCTCAATAAACTGGGACAACGATTTATCCTGGGGGGAGATTTTAACGCCAAGCACATACACTGGGGCTCTAGATTGACAACGACTAAAGGAAGAGAACTACTAGGCGCAATGCAGATAGTAAAATGTGAACCTATTACAACAGGCAAACCAACTTACTGGCCAACTGACCCTAACAAAATACCAGACTTAATCGACTTTTTCATATGCAAAAACATATCAAAATCTTACTTAGTCATAGAAGAATTATATGATATGAACTCGGATCACTCTCCTATACTGCTAACAGTGAGTAAAGAAATTATATATAAAGAGACCTACTTAACCCTAGTAAATAAGTATACAGATTGGACAAGTTTTAGCATAGATTTAGAAAACAGCATTGAATTAAAAGTACCACTAAAAACCCCAGAAGAACTAGATCTAGAAGTAAGGAACTTTATTGTAAATATCCAACAAGCAGCGTGGCAAAACACCCCTCAGATGCAAAGAAAAGCTAAGGGACATACCTATCCTGTAGAAATTAGACATCTCATAATAGAAAAACGAAAGCAGAGAAGAATATGGCACCAAAGCAGGTGTCCTGAAGACAAGAGACTGCTAAACAATCTTACAAAAACTTTGAAAAGAAAAATTATAGATTACAACGACTCGTTAACAAATAGCTCGTTACGGCAACTAACAAGTGACCATAAAACCAACTATTCGCTATGGAAAGCTACAAAAAGCATAAAAAGACCAATCACACAAATTCCTCCCATAAAGGAAGAGAATGGAAGGTGGGCGGTAACCAATGTCCAAAAAGCTAAAACTTTTGCCCAACATTTACAAAACATTTTTAAACCAAATATCGGACCCGATTTAACTGAAATAGATAATAATATTCATCCAAATCAAGGTAACATGGACATCAAATTTGTGACTCCAAGAGAAATTGTAAATGAAATTAAACTTCATATAAATCCAAGAAAATCCCCAGGATATGATTTAATTACAGGTGAAGTTCTTCGACAACTCCGACGTAAAGCTATTGTAAAACTTACCACTCTAATAAACGCTGCTTTTCGATTACAATATGTACCCGATATGTGGAAAGTTGCGGAAGTCATAATGATAGCAAAACCTGGGAAACCCCCACATGAACCATCATCATATAGGCCAATTTCTCTTTTGCCTATTGTGTCAAAGTTATTTGAAAAGTTACTACTCAAAAGACTGAAACCTATAATAGAAATCAATAATCTGATACCTGACTACCAGTTTGGATTCAGAGAAAAACACTCAACTATTGACCAAATACATAGAATCACTAATGTTGTTGAAAAGGCACTAGAAGAAAATAAAGTATGCTCTACTATTTTCCTTGACGTGGCGCAAGCTTTTGACAAAGTTTGGCACGAAGGATTAATATTCAAACTAGAAAAAATACTACCCCAAAAATTTTCGAATATACTAAAATCATACATTTCCAACAGGGCGTTTCGTATTAGACATGAGAATGCCTACTCAGAAGTGATGGAAATTGAAGCTGGAGTACCACAAGGGAGTGTTCTAGGTCCAGTACTGTACCTATTATATACCCACGATATTCCAGTTCTCGAAAATAATACCATAGCAACCTTTGCTGATGACACAGCTATCATGGCAACTGGAGATAGCCACAAAGAAGCTGCAGACAAGGCTCAAGTAGCAGTCAACCAATTGTATGAGTGGACGAAAAAATGGAGAATCAAACTCAATGAAACCAAGTCGACACATATTAACTTCACCAACAAGAAACCCCAGTACTATCCGGTACTTATTAACAACCAGAAAATACCATATGCGAACACAGCTAAGTACCTCGGTCTGACACTTGACGCTAAGCTACGCTGGAAAGCACACGTTAAGAAGAAGCGAGATGAGCTAAACATACGCTATAAAAATATGTACTGGCTGCTTGGTGGACACTCACCATTGTCAGTACATAACAAAGTCCTATTATATAAACAGGTTTTAATGCCCGTGTGGACTTATGGTATTCAGCTGTGGGGCTGTACCAGTCAGAGCAACTGACAAATCATTCAAAGATTTCAGAACAAAGTACTTAGGGGTATTGTTAACGCGCCTTGGTACATTAGGAACTGCGATCTCCATCGGGACCTCAATATGGAAATTGTGGATACTGTTATCCAAAGATATGCAGAAGCTCACCAACATAGACTTCATCATCACGTGAATGTCGAGGCAATCCAGCTTCTCGACAACACGAATCTAGTAAGAAGACTTAAAAGGACTAAACCTTTCGAGTTAGTGTAAGTGATAAACAGAAATGTAGTGATAAGTGCAGTGTATGAACACATGAACAAAGTGACTTCCCCTTAACAGACACTAAGAAAGTAGTTATTGGACTCATTCTTAGCAATATGATTAATTAGCAATTTAGGTTAGCATTGAATTATTTATTAGTCTTACAGGCTAGATTGTAATTAAATTTAAAGTAAATTATTGTTACTTTAACATAAAAAAAAAAAAAAAAAAAAAAAATTGTAATGGTAGCTGTGGTAAGAGTTGTAGTGGTTGAATGGAAAAGTGACCGAAATGGAAAACATGAATTCGATTCCGACCGGGGCAGGATTGGATAACACTTTGTTGAACTTTTATTAATATAGTAGTCATAATGGCTTACTCGTACTATAAAGCAGACGGCACAGGACCACTCGCGTTGGCGTCAATTAGGTGAGACCTATGTCCAGCAGTGGACATCGTTGGGCTGATAATGATGGCTGATGATCTGCTGAAGGAAATCTATGTGAAGAAACCATTTACCCAAATGGTATGTCTGATTCGCCTACTCGTATTTGGCCATCGTGTATGGATTGTGACCTAAAGTCTCTAAGCTCTCCAGCTATAGAAGAGGAGACCCGTGGGACGTTTATATTTTCCAGTGATAGCTGTTACTTATAGACATCAATAAAACCGGAGTCAGATAAACGTAACATACGAAGGTGTTCCTTCAATAAACCTCTCCTAAAGTTTAAAAGTTTCCAAAAACTAAAAAAAAATTACTATGGTACTATACGCGGTATAAAAAAAACTAAGTGATTTTTTTTATACTACGACGATGGAAAAAAGACCTACGGCCAGCCTGCTGGCGGTTACCGTAGCCTATGGGCGCCTGCAACATCAGAGGCATTACGAACGCGTTGCCGACCATTAAGAAACCTATTCACTCCTTTTTTGAAGAATGTCATACTGTAGTGCCTTGGGTAAACCTCATTAGGAGGTTCATTTCCCAACCTGATACTTAACAGTCATACACATTTAAAGCGCAGTGGAATTTAAACGCAAAATTACAGTAAATATAAACGTGATAAGAAACAATTTATGAACTACTGAAAACATTCATCACCATAATATGAAATAGATTAACATTTTCCCTAATAATATAACTACTTAATTAAGTATAAAATATTAACGTGTGATTTAGTTAACATTATACCTAATAAATATTTATGAAGTTGATTATCTCTCGTCCCTATTACCTACATGTGATGTGTAGTATGCATAATTATGTAGTTCATGAACTTTGACTGTAATACAATATTGACTATCCTTTGCAAGAGAGGAGTGATAAGTACACACTATGTGAATTAGTTTTAAGTTATAAAAATAATCTGATCGCTGAAAAGTTTGTTTGTTCGGTTGAACACTAATCTCGAAAACAACTGATTCCAATTTAAAAAAATATTTTAGTGTTGGATAGCCCAGTTACCGAGGAAGGCTATATAGGCTATACAAAATTGCGCTAAAACCCATAGGAGATAAGTAGTGGTCAAAGAAAATCCACTCGAGTGAAGTTCTGGGCAACAGCTAGTAGATAAATTCATAAACTAGAAATGGGGAGCTTTCCCGTCATTCTTTATTCGGCCCCTTCTCAGCTCCTATTGGCCATAGCGTGATGTTACATAACCTACAGCCTTTCTCGATAAATGGGCTATCCAACACAAAAGAATTTTTCAAATCGGACCCATAGTTCTTGAGATCCTCGCGTTCAACCAAACAAACTATTCAGCTTTATAATATTACTAGATATAATGTGCTAAACACCACACCAATAATTTTGTTGGAGTCAATAATGTAGGCACTACTAAGTAGGTATTAAGTTTTCTATCTATACAGCCGTAACGTTGGAAAAATCAGGCCTTTAATGCACATGAAGTTAAAAGCCTTCACTGACAGTGATTGCATTGACCTAAGTAAAAATTGACAGGTCACGTCGCTCGAGATTGAGACTCATATACCACAAGACAAAGCTTTCTTTTGTATCTTATTCGCCGTCGCTGGGGGGTTAAAATAGTTCATCTTATACACACGAGTATAACTACATGAATGACGTCATCGCTACTCTTTTGTTTGAAACTTAACACACCGAAACTGATGTGTGCAAGTTATAAGTAGCGTAATTTTACTCTGACCTCCATGACTTGTATATTTTTCATAAACTTATCAACCTAATGGAATGCTGACGTAATGAGTTTTGTGAACCTATGCGATTTTTAACCCAAAGTAAATAAGGAGACAAGTCTAAAAAATCAGAATAGAAAAATAGACTTTATTTTCAGTATGAATAAATGAGAAAGTCGAAAGCATAGATTCGATCATAATGTTCGGGTTGCGCTACATTTGCGCTCATTCACTCGCGTTTGTCCAGCATTTAAATGTACAGAGTAATTTAATTGGCATTTACGGTAATTGCGAGTATAATGGACACAATTACCATACTACAAAGCTATGACGATTAATTTATTAAGTCTATGCATTGATATTAATATGCAAAGTGAATAACCAATTTCGTGTGTTAATAAAATAAAGTGCATTCAGTATAGAGATGAAACCAATTTCGTATATTTATAAATAACATTGTATTTTAGGAAGACTGATGCTTTTATGGCAGCACGGATGTGTATTCCTGCAGCGTAAGAGGTCCCAGGTTCGATTTCCGAGCACAATTGGATAGGATTTTTCTGTCCCAGTATCATCTAGAAATGAGCCTGGTTAACAGCAATAAATTGCCCCTATTACATGGGACCAAACATAGCTGGCAAAATGTGGATGTGATGCTCCTCTGCCTACCCCTCCGGAGACAAAGAAGTGTTGCTTGTGATGATTTCTTTAGTAATGTTTCATATTCAAATTACAATAGAAATGTGATAATGTAAATTCAAGTAATTATTTGCGATATTTTAGAATTATTTTATAGATAAAAGAAAAAGTATTACCTATTCAACCTTAAGGCATGCAATATGTACATTTACGAATCAAAACTTTCATATATTAATAAATTAAACACTAAATCTATTCTATATTATTAGTATTCGGATAGGTATATCAAGTTTTCAAACATCAATAAGTAAGTAAGCCAAATAATGTCAAGTTCTCCTATTAAAATCAGTAGATAATCTTTTATGATAAAACAATTTAAACAAAGATATACCTACTCGTATTAAAACTTTGTTGGAGAATACAAAAACTTCCTAAAATGCGATTAAGCGAATTAGTAAGAAAGTGACTCTCAAGTCAAAAAGTTTGCCCGATTGTTTTTGAGTCATCAACAGTCTACTGCAGCATTGAGACTAATATAAACAAACAAATCGAGCTATCCTGACGAGTTGACGGCCTCATCGTCCCTTTTTTCCCTCATTAGCCTCTGTAATTCAAATTACTTCGGATTACAGAGGGAATACTACTGAAAAAGGAATATTATTCGATGTGTAATGACTCTAATAAGATGTAGATATTCATTGTGATCGAATCTCCCGAACATCCGTACATTTTTAGGGCTTCGTAATTCGAAAAGAATACAGAACCCACATAGCATAATTTAGTGGTGAGGTTGCTCATAAATATTTAATATAATTATAATAGGTACCAGTTAAATCTGTTTGTCCTTGATGTATGAGGTTGATACATCATTTAATATCTATTTTATACAATATTAAGCTTATAACAAGACAGCTACCCAAGTACCCAAGGCTGATTACATTGGGAACATGCTTGTCCTAAGCCTTTGTTTATGATACCCTTAATAATAACATGTCGTTTTATAATGTGTCGTTTCTAAATGTAAAAGTTAAGTTCTTTCAATTTAGCCGATGAGATTTTACATCATGGCCGAAATTCACATAAGATGATGATAATAAAAACTGTAAGAACTTTATTCACATATGAATAAAAAGTTAATTAAAGTCAACAAAGTTCTTACAATTTTCATTATTATCACCATATTATCATGGACCACTGCTGGACAATAAATCTCTCCAAGCATTTGCCATTTTCATTTATTATATCCCTATTTATACACATACATCCATCCATATAATTATTATCAATATATACAGTTCCTATCTAACTCTTCAAATTTAATGTCTGTTTGTAATATCAAATTATTTAACGACTGCCTAAAAAAATGTTTTTTACACGAATGCCCAAAAATAATAAGTTATTGTTTTCAGGATTCATGTATGTATGTGCGTTTCTTTATTCCACCATAAGTTCTAAACGGCTGCACCGATATAAATGCGTATTGTAATGATCCTTGCATGCTTCGGAGTAACTTGTGCTAGTAAAAACTAAAAAAAAACTAACCACAATAAGGTCCAAATAAAAATTAATTAATAAAAAACACGACTTAGTCCAGTCATTTAAGGTTAAATTAGGTAAGAATTTCGGAATTCGAGATACCCAGCTGTAAGTCTGTAAATACTTGTATATTGACACCCTAAAAGTTGTCTCAAAACCTACATATGGTAGGGTGTGCGCTACTATTAAATTTCAAGGTCAAAGTTCACAAAAATCGCTTTTTTTGTAAATATCTCATTTCCTATGGGTTTTTTGCTATTTGTATTTTTATCAATATTGTAGAATACAAAATACTCTACAAATTTTGTTTACAACTTTTTTTTATACGGTGAACCGTTTTCGATGTAGAGGGCGGAGAGCGAGCGGTCACAGGATCAATTCAGGTCTACCGGTGCCTCCGGTCGAAAACGCGCCATTAGTTGATGAACTATCGATAAATCAATGATTTTAAATATTTGTCAATTTTTATTAATTTAATATTAAATTTTATCATTTTCTTCATGCATTAAATCTATATCTATTCAATAATCTTAAAATTAAAAAATTAGAAGATTTGCTGAATACAATTTTCTGTAACTGCAAGAGTGGTTGTGGTTCGCGATGCGAATGCAGATAAGTGGGCTTGCAATGCTCTTTAGCATGTGGCCAATGTAATGGGCAAGCTTGTCTCAATGCTCTACCATATCAGAGCGACATTAACGAAAATGGAACCTTTGACCCCGAAAACATGGAAGAACATGAGACAAAATATGTCGTTGAAGATGATAATGAAGACCAGTTTGAAATTTACCAGCAGCCGGAAGACGACGATGAAGAGGAAGAAGATGATTAAAATTATAAATTGTAGTTTTTGTACCCTTTATTCCATTTTTTTACTTTTAATAAAAATAAATGTATTGAATTACATATATTTTTTAATAAAAAGATTAATTCATAATTTATTTGTTTTTTTTTTTTCATCATGTAAGAAGTTGTTAATATTAATTAGGTTAAAATATAATTCCTATATTTTCATTAACAATTCTGCAATTACATGGGCAGGTAAGTGTTGTTAAATAAATTAATACTGAATAAAAATTGGATAGGTTAGGAAAAAAATATAAAATTAATAGTTAATAATAATTAACAAATATGTATAATCATTGATTTATCGATAGTTCATCAACTAATGGCGCGTTTTCGACCGGAGGCACCGGTAGACCTGAATTGATCCTGTGACCGCGCGCTCTCCGCCCTCTACATCGAAAACGGTTCACCGTATAAAAAATAGTTGTAAACAAAATTTGTAGAGAATTTTGTATTCTACAATATTGATAAAAATACAAATAGCAAAAAACCCATAGGAAATGAGATATTTACAAAAAAAGCAATTTTTGTGAACTTTGACCTTGAAATTTAATAGTTGCGCACACCCTACCATATGTAGGTTTTGAGACAACTTTTAGGGTGTCAATATACAAGTATTTACAGACTTACAGCTGGGTATCTCGAATTCCGTAGTGAACTTACTATAATGACTGGACTAACTGTCATGAGAAATAGAACTAAAAGGCAAAAAACTTAGGATAAATTTTCCTCGCAGTCGGGGGACTTATTAGAATAAGAAAGTACCTATTCCACTGAGCGGAAGTCCCCCGATTTTTAATTATTTTTTTAGAGTACCTAGGCATATGACTGGCCTGTTGGTCTAGTGATTAGTGACCCTGACTGCTAAGCCGGAGGTCGTGGGTTCGATCCCCACCCAGGACCAATCTTTGTGTGATGAGCATGAAGGTTTGTTCTGTGTCTGGGTGTAATTTATCTATAATATGTAGGTATTTACAAAAAAAAAATGTGTTTAAGTAGTATATCAGTTGTTTAGTACCCATAACACAAGCAAATATAATTGCTTACTTTGGGACTAAATGGCGCTGTGTGAATGTGGTAGAATATTATATTATAATATTATTATTATATGAAAATATGTACGTACTGTACACATTATAACAAAAACACAACTGAACCGATTTCGACGGGACTTTCACTGGCGAATAGCTGATATCACAAGGACTAACTTAGGTTAAACTTTGATTTTGGAAAAATATCATAATAATGAAAGAAATAACAATCAATGAATGTGGCATTAGTTCTTCACGCGAACATAGTCTTGGGAACATTAAAACGACATAATGCAATAAAAACATCTTGCTATTTTCCCGCACTTTTCACACAGATGAATTCGAAAACCAGTTCTGTATACAGCCTTTGTATGCCCAGTTCAGTAGAGGCAGAACGCAATTAGGCATCGCACTTGAATAAAGATAGCTGAACGGGTCGCTCTGTGATAGGTACACTCAGACCCTATCGTACGTGAGCTCAGCTCTCGCATACGTTTAATATAGTACCAACGTGATGTGATAACAAACCCAATACAATTAGATTAAGTTTTTCGAGCTGTATCGACGTTCGTATATAAATAGGTTGATGATTATTAAAGGAGTAAAGGAAATAATAAATTAGGTGAACTATGGTATCTTGCCCGGTAATACACAAAGAGATACAGAGACAGGGCAACAGCAACCAAAATATCTTTTTAGTTGCTGTTGGAGTATCATTCAATCCTTATCAAATGTTTTGTTTATGGCAGAAGTTTGAGATCCTGCTTTCAATGGAACTGCTTTACTACCAGCCAAGCCATTTACTTATTTCTTTACTGAGCTCTAGAGATTATTATTCTGTGGCAGAAACACAACACTATCGAAGTGCTGTTATGGCTGTGGTCTATTGTAAAGTAGAGTGGATGTTCTGCAGACTGTCATAGTTACCCAGAGTAATCGCGCATTTTCCAACCTCGTATAAAGATTGTTTCTCACGCCAGACAGTAATTTATATACCCATTCAGCTATTTGTTCTAAGTTTAATACATAGATAACTAAACTTATAAAATTTTCTATTTATTTTTCTGTTCTTTTTTTATTACACTAGTAGAGTCTAGAAAAGTATTTAGTGAGTGAAGAACAAAGTCACCATTAATAAAAATGGTTTAATAATTTTTATACTGTCGCCAAGTCGTAACAAGCAAACTTTTGCCCATGTATCTAAAACTTTGATGAAGACAGCAAGTCCTAAGCCGTGAGCAACTATAATATAAAAATTATTACAAAGTAGTCAGGCTACTTAATTCTTTTGAAATATATAAAACCTGTGGTGAATATTAACTACCTTCTCAATTTGTACCTAACAAAATGTACTTTGTGAAATAAGTGAAGGTGGTACACTGGTGACACCTACCTAATACCGTTTCTATGGAATAAAGATTATATTGGGAACAAAGTATATAGTTATTATCGATTGTTAATGAAATTGCGAGAAAGCTAAAAATAGTCTGTCTCTCTGCAAGGCGTCGGTGTACGATTATATCTCAATATGAGTAATTAATAAAAGAAGGAATCTCATATAATATAATATGCATATATATACATATTATATATATTTCATATAATCAGATTACACAAAGAACTTGTAGTTTTGGACACGACACATAAAACATAATTAGAGAAAAAACAAATTATCTCAGCTGGCCAACATATAATATTACAGTACAAACTTTTTATATTTAAGAAGTAGTGGCCAGCCCTCGCTTTACAAGGGTAGAAAATTTTCATCGCTTAAACTTAAAATTACGGGATCTTCAAACAAACTTTCGTCCCTAATTTTACCCTTTTATGGGGTGAATTTCTTAATATCCTTTTCTACTGCTTGTCTAGATCATAAAAGAAAACTACAGACTAAATGTAATGTTTAATAGTCCGAACTTGTAATTACAATTCTATAATTACAAGTTCGGACTAATAAACAGCTAGTTAATATAATAGCTTGCATCTCATCTTGTAATAATCAAATATAATTAATAGAATAAATATGTAATCAAAATAAAATAAAAAATAGGTAATCAAAGGTTACTCTTTAAGAGATGACCTCACAATCCATTAATCCGATTTTGTTGCTCATTACTCAAAATAATGAATAAAAATGCATGAATATCGAATATCCACACATGAAGGTAGCCTTACAACGAACCAGATCCCTCCAGATCAAAGAGATTAAAAATATATTATTAGGTAATCCCTTTGATCCAAATCGTCTGCTTCAGTAGCGCTTATGTAAAAGAAAGTAATGTGAGGCATATAATGTGGACTCGTTCGATACGGTTTAATATCGGAAATCCATCTTTCTTTCTATTAATCACGTTTTCACGTACAACTGTACTGCTGAATATAAGGTGAATACAAAACGATACCCTTCCCTTTGTATTGTGCAGAATTGGCAGTACGATCACACAAGAGGCACTGTTTGTTAGGACGCGTGTATGTGTGTATGTACTGCAGTTACTTTGTGCCCGTAAATGTTTCAATTTGAAAACCTGACGCAATTGGTTGTTGTTTCATCTTGTAGGTTTCGTGTTGCCGCTTCTAATAATTGAAATTGTTTCGTTATTTGCATAAAAACTCTTGACGCTAGGCTTCTTTTAGAAATCTTTAGTTAAAAATAGAACGAGAATATTATAACTTCTACTGCATAGGTACGAATTGTTTGTTGTCGAAAAATCATACTGTTGATAGATTCATAAAAAAAGGCTATTTTTATTTTGATTCTAGTAAAATTTACGTTATAATATATGTAAGTCTTTGAGAAAAATACATAATGAAAATTAACTTCAAATCTATTGTGTAGGTTCCACTACATTTTATCAATGGCATGTTGTCAATAAACAAGCATCAATCATAACATGACATAAAAACTTGATAGTTTAGTTGAGAGCAATTTGATTGCTTTTGTTTTATTTTTCGGATAATGATCAACAACTCTCCGTTTTTTTTCATTCGTAATATTCTGGACAAATAATAGAATTAAATCTATTTACTATATAGAATTAAATCTATTTACTATTTAGAATTTGGTAAAATAGCATACGTTAAACGTTGGCTGGTTGCCATTGATAAAAAAAGAATAAGACTACAATTTGACGTAAGTTAATACGAGAAAATCGTACGTTGTACGTTCTATTTCTAACACAACTACAAAGTAATTATCAAGTTCATGTACCTACTTGTATTGTATAAGTTCGTTAAAAAACAAAAGGTAAATTTTCACAAACATTCTGGATAGTTTACAAAAGCTTTTAATAGGTACTCGTAACTGAAAATCTCACTAAAATAAACTTAGTTTTCGTGCAAAAGGATAATCTAGAATCACAGCATAATGTTTAACACCTGTACTTCATAAATAATTAATGAAAACGGGACTGTCACTTCAGTACATTAGAAATGTGTGAAAGCTCACGAAAATCCATTATAATTATTCATGGTTTAAAATAAGCTTAAAATATTATAAAATACAATCTGTTTCTAAGAACCATCAATAGAAGAAGAGAGTGGTCTATTTGTATTATTATAAAGTAACACACAAAAGAATTAATTGACAAGCAACTTTATTGGTACAGCATTTATGAATAAAGTATTAATCTTAATGAGAGTAAGGACACAAATTGATGGGGAGAACAACACAGACCTAATAAAAGAGAATCTGATTCACGTTGCCTTTGTGGAATAACGTTCGTATTTCAGTTCCCGGCTACAGAGAATAAGTTAATCTCTTTGTTTGCGAGCGGTAATTATTTTCCTCCGGAATAAATTCTCCCCTTTTTAGCTTTTTAGCTCAACGATCAAAAACTGAAAACAATTCTTTGTGTCACTGCTAATTAATTATTGTGACCTCTCACACAGTGTATCGTCTGTTTTTAATATTTTATTACTCTTTTTCATGATTTGTTTGACATCATCTGGCATTTGTTTCATATTTTTTGCGGTCACAAAGGTCTGGGAAATACTTTTTTTAAATAAATCTATATTTTATTTACAGATAAATGTAGATATATGTAATAATATGAAAACATCGTCAGTATATATCCCTCGATACCTTTTTTCCAATTTCACTGTACATACATCTTATAAGCCAGATCGTTGTAAAACAACCTGGGGGTATATTGACAGAATCACTGCGTCGTCGTTCATGAATATCGGAACGTTTACTAATATATACCCAGTATGTGCTTCTTCTCGCCGTGGATTTTATTCCTCACGAAGAAACATCTAAGTTTAGTTGACCTGTCAATACTATAGCAAGGCTACGAGCCCATACGCCCCGCAAGATTCGCCTGCCGTAAAAAGTTAAAGCAAAGATCTATTTTAGATTTCTTTTTTCTTATTAAAATTCCTTGTTATATTGATCAATACCTCGTACATAAAGCCGTAACCAATGACTTAGCGTACCTGCCAAAGTCCTCTGCTCAAGAATGAAAAGTGTGTCAGAAATGGTCGGTATTGAACGCGTCTAATGGCAGACTGTTTCGGTGATTGTAATAACGCTCGGTAAGCCAGTACTACAGTGCTAACGCCTCATAATAAATGCCAGTGCATTATAAACTATGCACCACTGTTACATCGCCAACAATAAACTTTTAGGTAATAAATCAAAATTTGCTACTCAGAATCGATAGTTTTGTAGAAGTTAAACGCATTAGCATGATTTATAATATACCATATGTAAAACTTTCTCTTCTAAACATATATCCTGATTAATTAAACAAAGTATTATTTTAAAACACGATATGTTTATAATACAACCAGAGAACGAGTGTGGAGAAGTGAAATAGAAAAACAAAAAGGTAGACTTGATAATTTGATCTAGTCCACTCAGGATGAACTATAAACTCGAATAACTCACACTTCAGACAAAGTAATTAAGTGTACACTAGGTTTAATAAACATTTTAGTATATTTAGATATACATACTTCGTCCTCTAAAGATAATCACCTAGAGTAATTGTAAACTATTAGGTTTTAACGTGATAAGGGTAAGTGCGACGTCATTAATCGACCGCAGCTCCAATTTCAAGCGATAAATTTAAATTTTCTAACATAATTATCTTAATACCTTTGGGTAATCAGGTAATCGTTCAATGTTTTATAGAAATTAATTATGAAGAAACGAGGATCACTTTTGTTTTAAGCTACAGTTTGAACTGTTCTGATGAATGACAGGCAAAATTTAGGGAAAATATCAAGATGGGTAATTAGGCATTCATAATCATCATCAGAATATAGCAATTTACTGCTGGAATAAGATTTTTTTCAATAAGCAATATAGCACCAAGAGAAATAATAAACTAATAGATAAACAATTGTTAAAAGTAATGGGAACTCTCGCTATATGTATTTTATTCTAATTGGATACATTGTCCTTTATTTTTAAAGATAATTATGCAGTTTTGTATGTCACCCTGTTTGGAAAAACGACTACCCCCACCGTGGAATTGGCTCTCGGGACCTGATATGACATCATCTCACCACAAGTGTATCTAGCTTAACAGTATGTTTAGATTTCATTACGTACTATTATAATAATATTATTCCAATAAACTAGATCAAAACCAGAATAATTCCTAAGGCTAATTTCAATTGTAAATCATTAATTATCTTTGATATTATGTTTCAATACGTGTACTTCAGATACACGCTTAATATGATGTATAAGTCTATGTAGAGTGTAGGGTGTAAGGATAAACCTCTTGGTAAACAATTTCTCAATACTAATGTATAATATTAAAAAAAAATATTATAATATTTTTTTATATAATACTTTCATTTTATTTTATATCGTGTTTTTGGTAGCACACCAGTTTTCAGTATCGAACAAATCTAGTTACACACACCTACTAAGTCTTCAAAAAAAAAAACCTTATTACAACTAATATTTCAAAACATTGAAAATAAGAGACAAAAATACATGAAAATAAGCCTAAGAACATACGGCATACCAAAAAATCCATGCCAGAAAATCTTACTAAAATGAACTGAAATCACAATATTCGTGTGTCCACCAACTTCTCTCCACTATATCAATCTCAATCAGCTTCTGAATTAACAGCTAAATGCTGTTTATAGAACCGGTGAAATGTCTACTTGTGCGATCTAAAACGAGACTTGTATCAAATTAAGAAAGTCGCAGTTTCCGTAGGTACTAATTAAGTAGTCGTAGGTATCTGGCGATTCTATTCCAGAAATAGGATTTCCGTTAAACTTCGCCTATGTAGTCACGGTAGAACTTGAATGGAACTTTGAAATGTTAGTCTGCAGTTCGTTGCATTGTAAACGGACCCTACTTCTATTGGTTTCTGTTTGCAGCTCACTAGAACCATCAAGAAATTCAAGTTCTACGAAATTATTAACTATTAAGTCTCATGTTTCTGGTACGAACTAACCTTAAGTAACTAAGTATAAAATAAATTATTTTCTTTAAGGTCATCTTTTAACAAGTGACTTTTGTAGTTAGTTTATTTTGAAAAGCCTATTACAATATTTATAATGTTTGTAGTGTTTTATCTAATTTATTGTACCTGGCGACAAATGACAATCATCAAGACTATTTTGTAATTTTATGTAAAACGACATGCTTTACGTCATAGTAATATAATTTAATGCAATACCGATTTTTTGTATATCAATAGCTTGTATATTATTATTGATACAAAGTAACTATTCAAATGACTAAGCCATTACTTAGAATTTAATGAATATAAATAAAAAACACGGCAGACATGGAAAATAAAATCTCATCCATTTCCTATTGCCAGTCACAAAGTTAAAAATTCTAATAACAACGCCAAGTCTGGAATTGTGTCCAGTACCTACCTATATTCGCAAACACTCGACACGCCACTCATAATTTAGTTAGCGAGATATGTCAATGTGTAGCTAGTAACAATACTATACATATGTATGCATACCCTATATATAAGTTACTAAGTTCTTAGTTAGTTGAAATGGGTATGAAAACATAGTACCCTAAGATTTTATGAACAAAAGGTGTGTATTTGTAATTTATGACTATCTAAAGTTTAAGAATTACCAAGACAATTTGGCAAATGCATACATTGAGCATGATATAATTTTATTAAAATTTTCCAATTGAAAACTTTACACATTTCAGCTGCCAGTTAGCTAGTTAAATAAAAAATAATTAAAAAGTAGACAAGCAAAAAATCTAGGATGTACTCAGGTTGCACTATGATGAGATATATGATACATTTAAAAGAAGCCTCCTAAAACGACGAACAAAATAGTGACATGTACGGATATTATTATCAATAACGTACTGTCTCATCAAAATCGTTGATCATGTACCCTTCTTTTGAGTAACTCTGATAACAACTGTTATTATAATAACCCAATAAAATTGTGTACGCTGACGTATTATAAGTAATACCATTGCATAAGGCTCGATAAACCACCATTTGAAATCCTATTACTTATACAAACGCGTCGTAAATCCTCAGTACATAGTATTGATCAACATTATGCTGCACAATATACATATATTTCCAATTAATAATGTCTCATAACGACCATATTATTAATGTTATGCCTCATTTATTATAATGATGCTTACTCAATTCACGTTAAACAAACATTCTTTCACAATAACAGACTAACCCTTCGCCAATATGAATTTATTATACCGTTTCGCGTAACAGTTAGGCGATATTGTTTTCGTAGTTTATCTCCCTCAAATAGTCCATGAATAATGCATTGTTGGCATAACATAATATAGGTTAAACGTTATATATATCATATAGGATCGCAAGCCAGTTATAGGCTTTCAAGTAGATTGAAACCTCTCGATTGTTATTACACACATATTACCTACTTTATGTTTGTTTATTAAGCTATATTGACTGACAAGCACAGTTACTTGTTATTAGGGATATATAGGGCTGCAAAGCGATTTTACTGTCGATGTATAAATATTTAACAGATAGATACATAAAAACGATATTTTATGATTATCTTGATGTTATACCAGCCAAAAGTATAAAATAAAGTAAAAAACAGACCGCAGTTAGGATTGGGACGAACATATTTGGAATCACTATAATTATCCTTAGACACTGTTAGATTCAATATTATTCCAGCAAATTATGATAATTTCCTCATCTTCTTAACTTTTTTTACTCATAGGACGTCGGCATTCGACTTTGTTGATTTCTATTTCTCTGTCAAATGTTTGATTTACATAAACTTGCGGTAATTTAACAACGTAATCAAAATCAACTAACTTAAATGCCGAAATTCTGAGCTATCTGAGTCGGCAGTTGTCTGTTGCTCTTAGAATAATAATATTTAATGTAAAATGTACAAAACCCTTATAGGATATATCGACTTGTCAGTAACATCGATAAATTCATTTCAACATTGTAACAATATCGACAATATTACTTGTTACAACTCTAATTACAGTTACGAGTATTTATCACAAGACATACTCTGACTTGTTTACGCCCAGGTTCAATAATACGAGAGGCCATAAAAAGTTATTGATATCTGAAATCTAACATGCTGCGTCCTCTCCCTATAAAACTTTTCCAGTTACCTTATAGCATTTATATATTGTGTGTCAGTCTAGTCACAGTACGTCGTAAATTTACTTTTTTATTCACGTTAAATCAATATTGTAGCACCTCGATAGACAAAGGTAGCTTTATCGTTTATATAAATTGGCTTTTTGGTGATACAATCTATGATATAAAGTGTCATCATATTCCAAATATATGTATCTACTGTTCTGAATGATAACAGCCTACATATTGAATCTTCTGTGGAAAAGGGGTACATAAGATGAGATTCTTTTATTCAATATAAAGCTTATCTCAATCAACGTAAATATATTATAATACTCGTATATCCGGGAAAGTAGCAATTTCAATTTTAAGCCATTGTTTCACTACGACTGCGATATGAATGGATACTACATAATATATATACGATATAATAACCAATCAAGTAATTCAATCAACTAGACGAAAGTAAAATAAAGTTATTCTAAAGTCAATTAAAATTTGAAATTTAACTACAAGTTTGTGTTCTGTACACATCTCACAATTTATATAACACATTCTTGTTTTCAGGGATTTTATAGGTACGCCATCCATTAAATTTTACCTTACCTATGGAAGTCAGAATTACAAAAACTAAAATAATAATAAATATTCAGCACAAAGTAGTGAGTACAAAGTAAAGCCGTCAATATATCTTGACGGTGAAGTCAGAAAACATTTCGCAATACGTATCAATTCCTTTGTATAACACAGAATTGGACAGTTACAATATGGGGTCCTCTGTTTACTTATGAATCTATATCGTTAAGAGGAAACAGAAGCTACGGATGCTATCGTAACCAAAAACACAGGAAATTAAGGGTAATATCCGCATGTGTACCGATTGCTTGTCGTGTCGAACCATTTTTTTACTTGCCTTTGCTCAAATCAAAGAGAAATATATCACCGCCTTTGATTTACTGTTGTCTTTAGGCATAGGATAAAGATTTTCATGTACAAATATTGGTGTTTTCTACACTGTTATAAATAACGTCGAAAATGAAAAAGCGTAAGAGAAAAAAGAGGATAACGAACAAAAATAAAACGATAGACAAAACATAATGTTATTATATAGATTTAGATTATTGTGCTCCACAAATAGAACAATGAGTGGACGGTATTACTTAACCTTACTACCTATCTTCGACAACGTGACCTTAGCGCCAGATAGCCTACGAGTATATGAAACTTACTTGACAGATTTTTGACGTATTTTTCGTATAAAATCTTTAAAAAAAAGTGTCAGGTAGTTCATTAGACACTTATTGAAAAGTGGTGAAACAGGCCTTATCATCATCATCAGCATATCAGCCCAATGACGGCCACTGTTGAACATAGGCCTCACCTAATTTCGGCCACAACGAACAATTTTGTTCCACTCGCATTCATATACATAACCAGTGTGGTGACAGGATTAAGAGTACATGTCACCACTCCGTTGCTTTCCCGGGATGTCGTATGAGGCGACTAAGGGAAAATCGCGCCAAACAACTGTGCCTGAGAAGTAAAACTCGAAAAAAAACCCTATAAACCCGTCTGGCCAGCGTGGAAACAGTAGGCCAAAACTACCTAAAAATGAAACAGGCCCTAAGAGTCTAATAAATAATACCAACTTAATTGTAATATCTAGATATTAGATATGCCAATGAAGTCAGTTGATATCAACACCCTCGGTCACGTTCACCAAAAATATCGAAATAAAGTTAATTAAATTTTTTACAGGGCACAGTTTTGACGTTCATCGGTACTACGACGGGAGGTTACAGTTACAGAGCCAATACGTTTCGTGTTACACGCTCCGAAACACTTGATGACACAAAATAAGCTATAGCTAGGTACTATGTTGAATAAAAATACTTTCATCAACGACAGACATCGCTCACAAAAAATAATTGGTTGCAATGTTGAGAATTTTTAACTTTTTAACTATCTTTTCATAGAAACTTTCATCATTACAACTCATAAATGTCCCACTGCTGGGCACGGGTCCCTTCCAAACATTTTGGAAGGAATATAGCCTACTATACCGCTGGCCAAACGAGTTGGTAAAGGGTTTTGTTTCGAGTTATTTTCCTTTTCTCGCATTGCTGTTGTCTGCTCAAGTTTACTCTCTTAATGGCCTTACGACACCAACGGATTGAAATGGGATAGTGACATTATGTATTCTTAAACTGTCACTACATGAATCTGATTTAAACTTTATCCCCCTTATTACAAAATATGGACTTAAGTATTAAACGAGGTTTTAATTGACATTGTTTTTGTATCAAAGTTATCAATTTAAACCTAGCTTAATGCTTAGTCTGTATTTTTACCCGACTGTCAGGACGGGTATTGTTTTTCGCGCGTATCTTGTATGTTTGTAAATTTCTTTATTCCCACGAATCTTCCAAACGGCTGGATAGATTTTGACAATTAGGGTATCGTTAGATTTGTCTAGAAAACCCAAGTGTCCTTAGATAGGTTTTAAGAATAAAAAGACTTAAACGGCGGGCTTTTTACGCCAAATTGTAAGAAGTTCAATTTTTTTTTAACCAAACCTATCGAGTTGGTTGTCAAAATAAAGAGAATCAAAAGGATATTACATATATTCAAAAAGAGATTATACTATTATATATATATTATACTATATTAGAATTAAATGGTTCCAAATTGTAAGTAGTTCTATTTTTTTTTTAACCAAACCTATCGAGTAGAGTATCAAAATAAAGGGAATCAAATGGAGATTACAAATATATACATATGTTATGTATTTAAATTGAATCAGGTATAATAATATTACAATAATTTTACGGTCTTTTTAGTGCGTTGCTCTCTGTTAATTTTTTGCAGTGGGGTTATTTTTTTTTTTTAATCGACGTTATATTTACTTGTGTAAGAAGGCTCTAATAAGGTTTTTACAATTTTATGCATCATGTATTGTATGAAGGTGAGGCGTATGTCCAGTAATGGACGTCATTGGCTGATATGATGACGAGGATATAAATATACATATAATATAAATAAACTTATTTACTTATATTTAACAATTTTTTACCAAAAAAATTCATATTAACGCACGGACATTAAGATATTTCGGAAAATCAACCCGCGCTTGTTGATAACCCTTTCGGTCAGTGAACCCGTGGAATTACTAGCACTACCTCCAATTTTCGTTTTCAGGATACAATATATCGGATTATGATGAGCCGACTTGATCAATATAGCTAAAGCGAGACTCAATAAAACCTGTATTAAATTCATGAAAGGTTTTTGTAATTTATTTCGTATCAACCCCATCACGGCGACAGCGTTTTTAATAACTGATACTTACACGATAGTAGCTTTGGTAATCACGATAAGAGTTTTACGTGAAACTAAAACGACCTATCAACTAATATTGGCTGTAACTATAGCAATAATATAGGTGTAGAAGTCGTATGCGAATAAATAAATAATGTACAGCTAATTAGACGTATGTGGGGTATGATAATTGTTAACTATCATGTTCACAACAGGGTGGCTTGTTAATATGATTGCATGTAAATTACGAAAGCCTAATTGCCAGTTTTATGTACGATTTCCAATGCAATCATGTCGTGTCCGTGTAAAGTAATCACATAATTTTGAATGTTATTTTAACTATTAGAATGAATAAATGCATTGTAATAACTTTAACAGTAAACGAATTAGAAGACTCGAAATTAAATTAGTTGGAAATGTTATCAGTTAGGTATACAAACGACCATTATATAAGTAGAATGTTTATCATTAAACTTTTGCGAAGTTAGAATTCAATCGAGACATTTATTCGGTACCAATAAAATATAATTATGATACCTACTATTTTCATTTTGAAAGCTCTTTATTATGGCATTATTTTAACTAAAATTCTATTTATTTTATAAATCATCTTGCTATGCCTGTGACTTGTACCTTGTACTTATTCATGGAGTAGTTTGAGAATCATTTTTGGAGTACTTTGGGAATAACCCACTTTGTTCACTGTGGTCCCACATTCTCGCATACCTGCCGTATTCTACTATCACTGAAAATAAACTAAATACATCTACTTCATCTTCTTCTGAATTACGTAGCTTTTGTTGAATGAATTATTAAAATCGGTTAAGTCGTTTCTGAGTGAAGCATCATTTTGATATTTTTGTAAAAAATATCTATAAATCGTTCAGTGAATTGAACTGAACTTTATTATTTATTTAAATTTTATTGCGAATTCGATGATAAAGTTTGACTGAGGCCGATTTTATGTATATCAATGTTTGCTTGCAAAAAATCTGGCCTAAGGACCGGAACTTATAAAAAACGTTTTAAAAAGCAAGAGGCATTTTTAAATTTCACAACAAAATGCACAAAATATATTATACACACTCCCTTTCACCTGATGGATGAGCTACGCGCAAACGCAATACTGTATTATCTTCTATCCAACAAGATAGTTGCTCAGAATTATCTGCCACACAACTTCATTCGCACGAATATAAATTCGCTTTGTAAGCTAAGCAACCGGTATTTAGCCCAGATTTTTCGCAGGCAACCTTTAATCATCGTGTTCCCAATGAAGTTATCTTTATTTACGAACCTAAGACCTTTGAGCCATTGAGGCAGTCAGCCTCTGATAATAATTACATGAATAAAGTACGCAATTTTTTGACGAAATTTATTATTCGCTTTCATCTTTTAGGACAGCAAGGAATCTGTAGAGTTACTTTCCTAAACTAATTCCGCTATATTCTTATAGAGTTCTATGGTCTTGACACTCAAAATTAAATCGTGAAGATTTTATTAAGACCTCATAGCTCGACAAGCGTAAGTAATAATTATTTTCGATTATAGAATAATTATAACAGAAATTGCTTTGTTTTCAAAAAACAATTAACGCTGAACAAGCTTTTTAAGGTTTTAAAGGACTTTGTGTCCATAGACTTTAACATATCAATTTAAAGACAGTGTTTAAAGGATTTTTAGGTATACTATACTAAATGTACTACTGTATACTTTAACAAAATAAATTAAGTTCATAGTTAAGTATATATTATTAGGGATATAGTACTAAACAGAATTTCACAAAGAGATTTCTTTACCCTTCAATTTTATGCAATCATAATAATTATTTACTCAACATTTTAAAAAACAATACATATATGTACACTATGTACATTATACAGCCACATAAAGCAGGTCAGCAGTGGTGATACCTACACAGTCGTTTCTCAAAAAGAAATTTAACTATGTGAACGAAAGAAAATAAATTCATTAAACCCAATTCATACAGTTTAACATAATATGAGTGTATATTTTATTGCGTAAAACTTACTTTTGTAAATATACTAATACAACCATATTTTAAACCAAATCGTTAATTCTTGAGATAAAGATAAAAACTAATTTTGTCATGAATCACGACCAGTCAATTTGATTGAAAACGAATCGTCAATCAAATGTATTTAAGGATTGATGAGAAAGATAGATGTGTCAACAAAACCAAAAATTAATAAAACAGTTAAGTGAATCGTTAAGTGATGGTCAAATATTGTAGCGTACGAGTAAGTTAATAAATCACCGGCCACAATGGCCATCCATTGTCACAATAACTTACATTTATTATGTGTATTTCTGGGACACCATTAACTGTTGCCGTTATTGATTTTTATGAATAACAAATACGTCAATAGACAGAGCCACATATTTACTTTTAAAAAAACATTCAGATTTATTTTCTTTTTGCCTCAATGTACATATTATATAGTAGATAGTCGTGTCAGTGATTCTATTTACTTTACTGCCGTACTCAGAGACGTTATTAACTTTAAAGTTTATTTAGTAAAAACATGTAATACTTAAGTCGATAAGCATAAAAACGATTATTCAATGAAAAAATTGTGTTAATGACCGGTCACTGCTAATTGATGTCTCTGGGTTAGGCAGTTACTGTTATTATTAAGTCTATCATACAATTTGTGGCATGTTGCATCTAACTCTTCTTCTTTCTTCTTCTACTTTAACTATAAGTGTACCTACGGTATAAAAGTCTGCTTTTCTCTTATACAGATTTGAAAAGCATTTTTATCAACAAGAAATAGAAAGATCTAGTTATTTTGAGACACATTATAAACGTACAGAGTGCATATAAAAATATATTGTCAACAGCCGTGAATGTCTCACGCCATGCGACAATGTGAAAATACGACTTAGCGGAGAAAATGCCAGACAGACGCCTGATTTTCAGACAGTTTCCAAGGAAATAAATGAAAATATATAACAGATGTGGCACAGCAAGAGGTCTCTCAGTTTCACACGTATTGTATACTGTGCTGGTAAAGCACCTGTAGAAATCCACAACTAAATAAATTCTTGTTTTTGTTGGCAAGAAGGGGTCAGTGTTTGTTTGCGTTGCCTGATTATCTCTCTAGCATTGTATATAACCATGGGTTATTAGTTACCATCATAGCCGATAGCTCGTCTGTCATATTCAGAATTAAAAAAATCTTGGGCTCTTATCAAATCGCCTTATTATAGACCTCCGTCGTGACTTCACAACTAAATATACATACTAAGAGGTAATCGGGATCAACGGCTTTATATGCCTTCTGAAGCACGGAGACGATCGAGAATGAAAAAGCCACAAACACTCGTCCATTTAAGGAGTGACCTTACCGAAAGTAGCTTAACATCGAACGATAATCGTAACGATTATCTCAGTGCCACAATGCTACGAACGCCTCAAATGATAAGCGAGTAATACCTACGATATAAGTGAGTAAAATTTTCACAATTCGTATAAATAACTTGATACATAATAATATATATTTATTCAGTTTTATGGCTTATTCAGCTAGCAACACAAGTAGGTTTATCCTAAGTACTAGGTACTAGGTTATTAGGTAGCTATCGTAAATTTATTTTTTCTAGACATTAATCTTTATTTAATTGCTGTGCTATAATAGCACCCCACATCCAAACTCATAAATGTACAATCGTTATCTCTTTATTATATTAAAATAATACTAAAATTGAAAAATAATTCCTATTTTTCCACTTAAATTCAAAATAGTTGATCAATTACAAACCTAATTCAAGCTTTATTAGAGATAAAATTAAATATTATTTACTAAATAAAAATTTACGGTAACGTAGATACCCATACCATATTATAATCAAGATTTAACAAGACTCAAATAAGATGTTAGTTTAGCCAGTAATAGAAAAGCATGAAAATCATGAAGAGGGCTACAATAATATCAAATAAAATACATAATAATATATGAACATTCTTATTTTTAACGTCATCTTAATCTAATAACAAAATTAAATGACGAAAATTATATCAACGAATAGCTACGAACACATAATTTCGAAGTATTTATATAGAAAAACCTACAGCATAAAAAAATACCTCCTCTAAGAAGTTAAACGAACACATACAATTAAATGTTCCATATAATCGGCCTTCTATACAAGTCACGCACGAAAGAAAGGTGAGTGTATTTTAATAAGGCATTCTTTTACGACGGATTTTTTAAATATTACCTTTACATATTTATAATTTCTATAGCCTTGTGCGTGTAATAACTACATGAAAAATGTTTTAACTTAAATGTAAATATGACGCAAATATTTGTGGATTTTTTGGGTATTTAATTAAGTTTTGTACAGAACTTTGAACCCTGCTTTTTCATTCCTCATCAATGCATGATAGCTTAAAATATTTGTAATATTTTTTACAGAAGCGTTCGTTATTCATAGTCATGTTCGCTGTGATCAAAATGAAATCAATTATATATTTTAAACTCATCTAAGTAAGGGTTGCAAGCTAACGAAGCGCGTACCGAGTATTTTCGCACATTTTACTGACTACACCACTTAGCTTTACTC
Organism: Laspeyria flexula; assembly: GCA_905147015.1. NCBI lineage: Eukaryota > Metazoa > Arthropoda > Insecta > Lepidoptera > Erebidae > Laspeyria > Laspeyria flexula. The sequence goes on along the minus strand of LR989956.1, from coordinate 7,940,060 downwards.
GAAATAGTCACTTAGTTTCGTAACTTTGCCCTCTCCCACTGCTTAATTACATTGCACGTCTCTGATGAAAGTGCAGCTTAAGGTGCCGACGTAACGTTGCTTTTCCGGATATTTTTATATATTTCCGCATCGAACAAACAAACTCGTTAGATGAAAAATAATCCTTGAAAATGGGATTAAAAAAACAGGTTGTTTATCGAGTTTTTCCGACAGTATCTACGTTGGTGTTAATTAATTAGAACAGTATTGTATGGTAACGACGGATTAGGAATACTTGTTGTCACTACCCCATCTCAACCCGTGGGTGTCGTAAAACGCGACTAAGGGACCTTATGCTGACAAGAGCACTGCGAGAAAAGGAAAATTCGAAACAAACCCTATACAAACCCGTCTGGCCAGCGTTGTATAGTAGGCTAAATTCCCTCCACATTCTTTGGAGGAGACTCATGCCCAGCTGTGGGACGTTTATGGGTTGAGATGATGATTGTATATTATAGTTACCTATTAGGTGAGGTTAAAACAAGCTTTTCAGTTTCATTATGTCATTGTTTTTGCTCGGGTTATGGATATGACGTGACTCGATCTTAATAAATGACTTGACTCACTTGATGATGAATTTGATAATTTCATGATACAATGACATTTTCTGAATAGCACCTCCCTATAGCATGATATGATTTAGCCTACTTAGGCTAGCCTAGCTTACTATAATTAATTGATTTGGCAAATTACTCAATTCGAAATGCATGGCTCCTTGATGTTATGGTAATTACATTATCCACAGCCAGAGGCGCTGATAACTTTTTATTTTTGAGATGCATAATGACAGCTTCAGTAATTCAAACTGCAAATCAGGTGCAATAGGCAGTAAATAAGTTGGCTAATGGCTAATTGTGGATTGACATAATATATTTTCAAACGCTGTTAACCTATACCTACTATGTCAGCTATATCGTGCAAAACAACAATTTCATGACATAGTCAGAAACATCATGAAGTAATCAATTCTAAGATATAGTCACGACATACTCGTATACCTACCAATACTCATATACTGTTTTTGAAACGAAAGTTTTAAAATAAATATCTAAGCAAGCAATTTATATCTAAGTTAAAATATTAATTATAAACTAAGTATTCTATCATTATCTTTTCAGAAAATTTTATTGTATAGATCTAATAGATTTTCTTGAAGGAAAAAATAAACTGTACCTAAGTAGGTATAATAATTTGATAAAATTTCAAAATTCTACAAATCAGTTGCCGTTTTGTTTCTTCCTAGAATTATGAATACAAAAATAGATAACACATTTTTTTCCTATTTACATGGCGATTTATATTTAACGGAAAAATATTGTATACACAGTTAATCTGATTCAGACTTTTTAATCAAACATAGCTTCCTGTTCTGCGGTTGATAGCGCACGGCGAACATTCATTTTTACATTCGTTTTCAATCCATGCGCGCTTTCATTTACTCTGCTTTCTATAAAATATTATTTTCTAAAACCGTCAATTTATTCTGCCAATCGATTGGCATGTTAGACTCAAAGAACAACTTCATTGAGTGAGCGAAATACACGTGCACAAACCGTTGTGTAGCGTCAAAAAGGGTAGAAGCGGAATTCACATTGAGTACACTTTTGTAATTACCGCAGCGAGTTGTAGCCTAATATCATGAAGTCAACGCGAATTTTCCTTTGTGGCTCTTCGCCGTTTTATAACGCGTTGTGGGGCTTTTTTGGTCAATATTAAACGTTTGTTTACCTATTTAACACTACTACTTAACACATATTGTAGCATAAGTGTGATTCATCATTTTAACTGAACTGTATAACACATTACTTTTATTCATAAAATTTGACATTTTGATAATATACAATTGTATATATTATATCATTCAACATATGACCACAGCTTTAAAAATATATTTTGCAACTAAAAATAGGACTCGTAATTTTGAGACCCTTTTTTACCACTGTCGACTGTCCGATAAGTGTCTGATAAACAATCTGTTACATAAGTGACAGACCTAGACTAGCCTATGGAACTAGCCTTAGCCTGGGACTTTGCTCTCGTGGAACTTTCTTTGGCCACTATTCAGCTCCTATAAGTCGCGTGTTTTTTTTTTGTTTTTTAATGGTTCACTAAACTGGACTTACACAGGACAATACATAACATCACTCTAAAGCAAACAATTTCCATGTATGACCTCCTAGAAGTGAACACAGCATGCGTTTATATAAATATACTAGTGTTAAGGTAGGTACATCACAGTTAACAATTTACATGTGATATTATATACCTTGACTCTTTCCTAATTTTTCAATCGAGTTCGGTAGTTCCTGAGATTAGAGTGTTCAACCAAACAAACACTTCAGCTTTATAATATTAGTATAGATATGTCAAAAATCTAACAAAAAATTTGAGAAACTTATGCCAGAAATAGAGCCTTATCTAGTAAAGCTAACTGAAAAATAATGTGTCAAGAATAAAAAAGATCTTTGGTACTGTAGCTTTTTAGCTTTAGGTACACTGAGTACTTATGATCTGTATCTTATAATCTAGTCTACCTGTCAACGTTACTATGAATGATTTCATGTCAGTTACGAAACTATAAAGCTTCAACCTTCACCTTCCCCCAATTTTAAAAAGTCACCGCTGTGTACAATAGCGATAACCTTTTCTGTCATGAAAGAGTATTTTATCGCCTGAAAATCTGAACTATTACACTGTTTAACTTGTCATGTTAGGTAAAGCCATCATAAGGTCTGGGCCACCTAAGTATAATTATCATTATTATAATATTAGTCAAAGCAAAAAGGTATTTGCCATAATTTGTATCGTAAGTTCGTAATTATATTATTTTCGCTAGTGGCAAAGTCTTTTATATTTAAATTTTAAATTTATGCTTACCAAACATCTAAATTATTTTAAATTTACAATCTATTAATTGTCCGGTAACAATTTTAAGGGCTATTGATACCACAAATTAAAAAACTATATGTAGTTTTTCATACATCTAAGGGTGAAACTTCAGAAGGGTAAACTTGTAAGGACAATAAAAACTATGAAAAAATATTATTCCAACTTCAACGTGTTATTTGCGTAGATTGTAGAGAAACGCGTAAAGTTTGTGACATTTTTATGGAGTTATTTTCGAAATCGTAGCGTAATCACTACCTCGATTATGATCGCGTTTCCTCTCCCCAACTTTTATTTTTTGATTTACAGAATTCGCGTGAATCATTCGAAAATATTTTCCCTTATGTACACATAAAAGCTGTGAAAATATAAAGCGTCATTGTTATTCAAAAACACGGCACAACAATTACCAATCAGATGCCAGGATGACGGGAAAATTACACACAAGCTAAACTTTCATCACGCAACAGAAAACTGACAGAATTAACTTAAAATAAAACATTTAAATAATGTTAAGTAGTTATACCAACTTGAGCACAATATCAGCAGCACGAAATGTATCGAATAGTCCATAGTCTCTTGTTATTTTTATAAAATGCGTGTAGCTTATTTTCGAACACGAAACAGGTAAATAAAATAATATTTCCCGGCAACTGCCGCCCGATACAGTGGTAGCACGCCGACTGAAAACTTTGAAGTATGAACACATTCAGCCAGAGTCGCGCATGCGTATTCTATATGCCTGTTGAGTTACTTTTATAAGTTCCTTATTACAGCATTAAAAACATTTCGCCCACTTACTATTAATATTTGTAAGGGGTAGTGCATTCCCCACATTCTTGGGAGGAAACATGTTGTTTATTGCTTCGCGAAAACTCCATATTCATTTGTTTTTATGAGTGCGTAAATACAGAAGCTAATATTGTACGAGATATTACATATTAACGTGGCATGTTGGATATAATATTGTCAACAAACTGAGGACCTTTTTAGACATTTTTATTTTCTGGTTTATTTATTTATTTGTCTTTTAACCACGTCTGATCATTTATTATATGTCAGATAATTAGATGACAGTTTTTTTCATTTCTTAAATTATTATTTTTTGTCCCATGATGTGGATTAATTTTTCATTTAAAATTTGTCACTTTCAAAATAGATGAAAGATAAAAATATATCTAATTACACCCACGGGGTTTACTCAAAACTTATTGAATAACAAATATGCGCGATACATTTTAGATTCACATTTCTAATGGTCATGAAAATTATATTACGATCTTTTATAAAAGTTCGTAATTACAGGTATAAGTTTCCACAATATTTTCCAACCCACTCATTATTGGAAAAAGTTTTAGTTACCCAGATCGAATTACATTTGATTTCTCGGTAAATTGATTGATCGTAATAGTGGGATTCTAATGCTTCGAACGAAGGTTGTTTATGATAAATTATGTTTTTCTTAATAAAATAAGAGAAGCATCATTTATCTGAGAGACAAGAAATTCCTTTTCAAAAAACTAAATAGGTTAGTGGATTAGATATTAGGTTTACAGTTTTCCAAAGCATCCTTCACTGTTTGACCGGTTCTCACTTATGAATTCCACAAAATGAAATTGCCAGCTGCCAGCCTGGACTAGCACCGCATTTAAATTTCTCCTGGGTCACAATTTTCTTCACTCGATAATATTTTGATAATGATATTCGATGATGTTTGCCATAGAAGATCGGTCAACATTCTTTAGATAGTTAGTGTAACTATTTGTGGACGGAATATTACTTCGACCGTTATTGAATAGAACCAACATTCCAACAACTATACAAATACTTGTGGTAACTATAGAAGGACTATTTAATTCTCACAGTTAATGTTGACTAGTTTCTGTCCGTGGCTACGCCCGCGTAGTATACCGGTAAATGTTGGATGCTGATTCCGGTGATGACATGCGTGGAATATATTTTTTTTCTAAATAAAGGCATGTTTAGTCCTTTCTTATAATATCAGTTGTGTACCAGTGAAAACCAGTCAAAAGATTTATTTATTAGTTAGTTTATTAATTACTTACCATATTAATTTCACGTGCATTTAGTAAATAATTTATAATTTTACGTGATAAGTCAATTATATTTAAATTAATTAATTAAATATTAATTTAAATATTATATTTTATTATTAATTAATTTCAATCAGATATTCTATTTATAGGAATTTCCTGTAAATAGAGTATATGGTTCTTTTTTTTTTAAATAGGTTAGCTGTGTATATTTTTAAGTTATGGGTAAATATTTTATTGAATAATTAATTAAAAGATGACATGTATAAGGCATAATGCATATCACTAGAAAACAGCTTTAACCGACTTGTGATTATTGACCTCATATTCTTTGGCTAATGAACCCTAATAGAGTTCAAACTTCAAAAATATATTAATTACGTTCGAATTTGGAAAAAACAGACGTCTAGTATAAGTGACTAACTCTAATATAAACACTTTATTTGAATTCTATTGTTTTATTTTTCGATATGACAGCCTGTCAACTGTGGTTCGAATACAATAAAAAAGATATTTTAATACTGGCATGTGGTACGACTATCTTAATTAAAATACATAAAGGTTCAATAGACAGGGCTTAGCAAACTATTTTTGAGGTTAGCGTAGCTAGTCTTTTTTTTTTACAGTGACTGATATCGGCATAAGACTATATTTTTACTAGTTCGTTTTATTTTTGCTTATGTTACAATAGATTAAAAAAATATAGCACTAAGGGCTTTTTAGGCAGAGATGCATCATGTTAGATCCCATGTACCTAATAGGGGACTCCTATTTTTATTTCCACCCATAAACGTCTTACTGTTGGGCACGGGTCTCCTTCAAAGAATTTGGATGGAATTTTGTCTACTATACCACCCTGGCCAGATGCGTTGGTATTGGGATTGTTTCGAATTTTCCTTTTCTTGCAGTGCTCTTATCTGCATAAGGTTACTCTATTACGACATCCACAGGTTGAGATGGGGTAGTGACATTATGCATTCTTAATCCGTCATTAGATACAAGAATTTTTTTTTTAACCATTAGGTACCATTAAACGGGCACATTTGAAAATTCCTGGTTTATACCGAGAATTACTTACAAACCCCCGCTACACCACTGAGCCACTCCTAAGTTAAATGTCAATAACCTGTTATTAATACTTCTGAACATAGATTTAAAAAAGGACTTTTTCTCTTAAGTTGCCCACACAGTTCTATTTTTCCAGTGGCTTGGCAGTATCTCTGATATTGCCACTTATCATTAGGTGCTTGCCATCTTCAGCAATAAAACATGAATGTGATACGTCTATACATCCCACTTACAAAAAGGCGTATAGCTATTAGTATACTAATCTAAATCTATACTACATATTTATATATAAGTATACTAATACTTCTCATCTGTCTAGTTAGAGGAGAGGAGACCCGAGCCCAGCAGTGAGACTTAATGGGTTGCTGATGATGATGATGATGATACTAATATTATAAAGCTGTTGAGTTTGTTTGTTTGGTTAAACGCTAAAATCTCAGGAACTACTGGTCCGATTTGAAAAATATTTTAGTGTTGGATAGCCCATATATCGGGGAAGGCTATAGACTATAATAATAATATAATATCACGCTACGAGCGAAGCCCCGTGCGAATTTTAGTATAAGTATATTTAACTATATTACTTAATTTAAACTTATTTGAACTTACCTAACATATTGTAACTTGGCGCAGCGGGATTGTGTACTAACAGTGGAAGCATTTCCAGGTTAAGAAAAAAATAATACCAGTTGAATTATTCTGTCTTAAAATTTTCATTATTTGGCTAAACTCTGCAAATGCCCAGCTACTGACAATAGACCACCTTTATAACATGAGACTAGTGCAGCTCTGCCTACCCTTTCTAGGAAAAGCGTGATGCTAAGCGAAAATTTAGTCACCCCCGACAAGAACCTTGAAACGACTGTACCAATTTTAATAAGAACCATCACGATCACGTCAGCATTCAAACAAAAAAAAACTGTAGCAAAATCGGTCTATTTGTTTAAGAGCTACGATGCCTCAGACACACACACAGATATACAAACACATAGACAAGTCAAGCTTAAAACACTCCACTATTTTTTATTTTTGCATCGGGGTTTAAAAAGGCTTCTCTATAGGTATTGCTTGGTCGAAACATGTAGATAGAAATGATCAAGCGCGTAAAATCCTTTTGCGTAACTGCGAAGCTAAAGAGGGTACTGATTATCCCATTCGCACCCGAGCTCAAGTTGCTGTTATAATGTAATTATAATATATATTAAAATTTACTTGCTATTTACCCGCAATATGGGTAAACTTAAACTAAATTACATGGTTTATTATTACACTAAATTAGAATAATGTTTTTACTAAATTAAATTAAATTTCAGTATTAAATGTTTTTAAAGTATGAAATATTATTTAATTATTCAACATCATCAGTCCTTTTCTACCCACTATTTGATGAATTCTTAGGCTTTATATTTCTTTTTAAGGTCCCGTACGTTGGGTGTACTTTGTGTTCGATAATTATATATCTGTAAAGTTTGCAATAAAAACCGATCGCGGCCGAACGTGGACCACGATCGGTGCAATTCGATCGAAACGTCGGGCAAATAAATAAGGTATTTACTATTCCTTATAATATAATACGCGACCTAGACCCGTTTTATAATAATTTAATATGAAAGTCTCCCATGACACAGGACTTGGTCCCTACTGCGGGCGTTGTCTTCACAAAAGAAATAAAAAGTCGTGTAAAGGGAATCCAAATATCAGACAAATAAAATTAATAGTGTGTAACATCCCATAAAGTAAGAAGCGACTAGTTGTTATAATCAAATTGCACAATTAGCACCAACGCTGCACTACGTAATTCATACGACCCAAATGAACCGAGATGAAAACCAGCATTTTTTCTTGGCAGTACAATGCGAGAGTCTTCCATTTTGGTAGCTTGCCAATTGTAATACCTATCTCCAGGAAATGAATTGTTATAAACCCAATATCTGGGATATCTTGCGTAGCAAAATAGGAAATGTAATGTTTAAAACATTTTGTTTGTCAGCCCTGAGTACGAGTATATTGCTAGCAAAGAAAACACGAACATGTTATTATGTAGTTGACAAGTGGAGGAAATCGCTTGCTCATCGGTTATTGGTAAAGCTCTAACCCCTTGTTTGAGTAGCGATATCCGTGCCGTCATATCCTCGGAACTTGTATATTATGCCAGCGTTCATACCTGTGTGTGTTGATAAAGATAATACTTACTTATTTACCTATACGCTGATTTTGTATTTGAAATATTTGGGTCCGTATCAACATTTTATCTGTTATCGCTATAGAATACAAATGTGAAATTTTAAAAGCTTTACGCTTCATTAATGACTAGCAACTTTGTTTGTGGTTAAAAAAGTAGTCTTTTGTAAATAAAACTAGTTGCCTAATAGCGAAATTACCTATAGTCTGGGCAAATAAATGATTTTCTAAAATTTTTAATTAAATTAAAAAAATTCTACAAAAACAGTAATGAAGCAAAAAACAGCAAAAACACCTAATAACCCTCTTAATAAAATTATTACCTATATGTGTTGGTGTGAATAAGAGAAGAACTTGATGTACGTAACTAAAACTATATTAATTTGGACCTACCTACTCTGTGATATATTAAATCTGGCTTTGTACATAAGATTTACTAAAAAGAAATAAATAAGAATACTCGATGGTGAAATACATTACCTAAGTGTTAGAAGATGTTAGAGAATAACCAAGTAGCTGCATTAACATAAAATCGGATAACACGTTAAGTGGAAAAATGGGAGCGGATAGAGAAAGAAGGGAAATGAAAGAGAGAAAGTGGTGGATGCGGCGCCGTATTTTAATTTTGTTTACCTGTACATATTTTTTATAAATGGGACAAAGCCTGTAAACAATTCCAGTGAACCGTAACGTAATTTCCATACTACATTTTATTGGCGTTTTTATTATAATCTATTTATGTTGGGAGACGGTGAATCCCTTGGGCGTTTCAGTCAATTTAACTAAAATTAATTTGTTTAAACTCGTTATAGGCAAGTGTCAAATTAATGGCGGTGGATGGAATATTTTTAGAAACTGATAGAAGAGCTGAATATATAAATAAAGAATTATTTTTGTTACCTTTAAGAAACAGCAGTGATGCTGAAATGCAACTTATTTCAATTAGAATAGATTTTTTTTAGTTTATCTCTTTAATTAAAAAGATGATAATCCATCCAGAATACATAATAAAAAAGTTGCCATTGAACTAACTCACGCTTAAAGTCAAATTTATAAACAATTAATTTTTTTGTAAGAGATCATCAGCCGTAGATGTCTAGAATTGAAAATGTAATGTATTGAAAACAGCCTAAAACCTATATTTACATAAATATTATACTATCAAGTACACAAGTAGGTATTGATGACAAAAGCAGATACCCAAAGTCATAATGATGTCATAATGATCAACATTTCATCGAGGTAAGTATCTCTCCTCCGTCGCAGCTGAAAACGGCAAACACGAAAATCCTGATGTGACTAATGTATTATGTTATACTTACATTTGCATAACATGCATAAATAATATGGCAATATTCATATTAATGTACATGAGAAAGTTGAAAGTCGATTCAGTCCTCTTTTTAATATTTGACGAGGTTCGATGGACCGCACGGTTGCTGACCCGCCTGGCCGCCACGCGTCGCTTAGGGTTGAAGTGACGCTGGCATCGCGTGCCTACCCCTTAAGCCTAACATGTATTTGTGCTCTTTATATTAATAATTATAATGTAAGCATTTAACTAAAAACTCACTTTTAAGTAGGAGATGTTTCGTATGATTAAAATTTTTTTTTGTTTAATTTAAGTTGTTTTAAAATAATAGAATTATTTTGTAAGCGTATCCAGGAAGTCATTTTAAATCGTAAATGTTATATATTTTTGTACTCCGTAGTCCTTAGCCAAATTCATTCATGCATTGCTGCGAGCTATTTAAATCATGTAAACATTAGAAGGTACTAAAACAACATACATAAATTATCTATATATTGAAAAATAGGGAAATAATGACATCTTTGGCAAACAGTCGGACAAAATGAGGTTCTTTTATCTTAAGTTTTCGGTTTTGTCGTTACTTTCTATGTCTTTATACGTTATTATAAGAAAGGTGAATTGTTATATTATAATACATCTTTATCCAGAAACTTTCTTTTCCCATTTATTTTTCAGCTTTTAGTGTTTCTTAAGACAAAAGCTTTATATAGATATACACGTTACAAAAGATGACTTACTTACTTTATTCTAAAAGATCTATATAACAACATACCACTTTATATGAAAAAAGAAAGCAGTTTTTTGTTCTATGTTGGTAAAGACAAATGAGGATTATAATTTTAGCAGTATTTCTAGAACGTAGTTACCAATGACATTGTTTTTTAACATACAATATCATTGGTAGTTACATTATGTAGGTAGTTAGGTACGTTCACCTGTTTCATAACAACGCCAATATTTCTTTTGTTCTGACTTTTTGACTTTTGTTTAGGGGGGGATTAATGGGCATTAATCACGATTTTTAATTTAAAAATTATTAAAAAAGACCAGCACCATTTTTATCAAGGTTAACGTACATCACATTAAAATACAAATGAAATCATCACATGTAAAACTAAAATTAATACGTCAGACTTTAAAGTAGTGTATTTTTTTATATAGAAAAATATTGTATACGTCCAAATGTATACTAAACACAACCGCGACAGCCCTAAAACCTTTCATAAGTTTACTTTTTTAATAATGAAATGCAATACGAATGGTAGCTCAATAAAGCGACTGGGAACCCACAATTTATGTCCACATTAGAATGACTAACGTTGGTCAATAAGTTTAAGGACGTTGCATTAATTCTATGAGCTAAGAACTCTCTGCCCTTATTCATTTACCTGCCAAACGAGCTTTTCACTTCCATTAATACCACTCGAGGTGCTAGTTTCGTAATTAATTGAAAACCAAACCATGATTGGAAGAATAAGTGGCCTATTTCGTATAGTACGTTTTGGTACTGAGAGGTCCAGAGGTGTTACTGTGATTAATGATTTCGATTCGACATTATTTTGTATAATAATAGGTACCTTGTTAAAAATTATAAATATATTTAGTATTGGCATGCCAATGAATATAGTTAGAAGTTAAAGCAGTTATTGATAAATTAATAAATAAGCTAAAATATTTTAGTTAACAACTTAATGACAATAACGTTAATATTAAAAACACAGGTAACAACATATGTAGGCTATATTTACCTTATATTTTATCTTAAAAATATTTAACAAGTAGCATATTCCATTAAATAAAGTTGAAAAGATAAAACACTAGTCTTCGACAGAATTTAAAGTGGTATACTCACTTTGAGCATATTTTAAGTCTCTTTTTAATTGAAATTAGGTACTTACTTAAGTATTTAAAAATGCAACACAATTTTCTCTCCTCTCAAACGTGATGAAATTACTTAAGTCAGACATGTCACGATATATTAAGTAAATTGAATGGAATACAAAAACAAACTGAACCATTTTCCAACGAAACTTTATACTTATATTTTTACTTATAAGAAAAGCTCCAATTAAGGTGTTTTGTTAACTTTAAGCTACAAGTCCAGTTAAATTTGTTTATTCAGCAATTGAACCCACAACTTTTTGCAGAAGATGACGTAGAGTCTGGATACCATATCTGTCTAAGCTAATTTATTATCACAGCCTACTTTGCTCGTTTTGACTAGCAATGTAGGTTGTGCTATAATGAAATGTGCTATCGATCGAACGCTTGCAACATCAAAATTTTTGTACCACAATAAAATTCGTATTAGTTCAATCAATGAGTTCCAAACAGCCAGTTCAAAAAACGTCCTTGTGCTATTGACACCGTGGTGCCAATAATTCGTAGTGTCAAACGGCGAAGTACCCGTTCAATGTATGTAGGATCAATGAAGGTGATATATTTTTCTTTAAAGTAAATAAATACGTGTTATATTAATGTTAAAGTGCACCCTTTAAAATTGCCTATTTCATTCGAAGAATAGATTAAGTTAACACAGTTTGATGGAGCCCGTCGGCGAAGATTTTGTTTACGCTACTTCGAATCCCATCTATTCAACATTTTGAAATCGGATTACATTTTAAATAATCGATAACAGTAAATAAACAACCAGCTATAACATGGGCTTCGTTATTTCATATTTGCGAATAAAATCCGATAGTTTTTTTTCCAATTATAGTTAAAAATATGTGTCGTGCAACATGCGCACTAATTGCCACCAAAGTTCGATGCCATCATGATGTGAGTTTTAGTCGTCACTGTTAAATATAATATGTGGTTGTCATATACAACATACATAGCTACATATAGATACCATAAATTCTTATTAAAGTTGTATATGTACAATAGTACACAGGTAATTGACTGTGCCCATGTACTTGGCCTGCGGTTTCAACCCTACACTTTGCCTTGCATAAATTATGAAAATACTAGGTCCTAGTGGATAATTTTGTAGGTCTTAGGCTATAATTACAACGAGCGAACTCGATGGCGCACTCGCATTACTTACACTCCAGGCCAGAGGAACCTTACTAATAAATAATGGAAAAACTTACTTTACAGACCAACTAGTTCTGAAATGTTCATAAAATTATAAATATTTCATTACAAATCTTTGTATTAAAGTTTAGCTTTGGGTGTTATAAATAATTCAAAGATACCTTAACTTTATAAATTATGGAATATGATTTTAATAAGAAAAGCCTCAATGTTACGTTTAGGCTGTGCGTACTACTGCCCAGATAGTGATTCTAGATAAATAGGTTATGTTTTGTCAAGAAAATATCGATAACACTACTCTGCAGAATTCGTGTACACAGATAAAACGAAGGTGTGATCAAAATCATAAATAGGTAATTGCAACAAATAAAACACAATTTTAAATAAATGTTTCTTAATCGAGACCTATACACACACCTATACACAGATACGGAGATCTTACATATATACCTACTATTTTAGTTTTTTTAGTTTTTTTTAAAAAGACAACGCCCGCACTAGGGAACAAGCCCTGTGTCGCGGGGAGCTTTACAAACATGAAACTAACGGACACAAAGTACACCCAGACTAGAAACAAATATCTATGAATCACACAAATATTTGTCTCGTGTGGGAATCGAACCCACGTCACCCAGCACGGCGATGTAGTGACGAGGCGACCACCTTAACCACTGCGCCACGGTGACAGTCAACTATTCATTTGTAACCATTGAAATTATATAAATAACTGGCACATGGCAAGGCAACAAAGGCACATGTAAGCAGAACCAAACATTTACCTATTATAGAACGTAAAATACAAACAGAATAAGGGAGGTTTAATTTAATTTATTATCTAGTTCGTTAGAAACATGCCGAACATTTTGGGCCTCGAGTGTACAGCGTAAATTATTGTTAGACACTAGACGTGCCAATCGATATTTCCTCGAAATATTAGTTAAACGTTTACTTTACATTATACTACACTATTAGAAATATTACGAAACGATCAAACACGGTATTATGTGTCTTTCGTCAATTAAAACACAGTTTTTAATAAAGTAGCAAGGTTTATTGATATCTTTAGGGAAAGTACAAGATTAGAAACGGTGTTCGTGAAAATTTTAAGGTAAACTTATGTCTCTTCTCTGGTATTGCGAATGTGCGTAGGCAGCTGGTACAGATCACGTTGGCGGTTGGTCTCATTAGGTGTAAATCTATATTAAGAACAGATATTTTTCGAAAAACAAAAGAATTTGCAATAAAGCTACGAAATGAAAGTTCATATTGTATAGAAATCACAAATTACAATAAATACATCGTTTCATCTTTAAAATGTTAGGTACATTATTCTAATACTTTGACTCTGAATATAAAACGTAGCCCCATTATTTATTCATTATCTCTAATGATATATCCGTGTTCGAGTTTATTATTCTATATGTAGCTACCGCGCTGGCTCGTTTTGATATACAATACGTTGTTTATAAATCTCTTAATTCAAGAGAATTTTAACTTAAATGTTAAACAGTAACGTTATCCATCGATTTGTGTAGCGGCAACTCGATACAAAACCAACAAAACAGACTATTCGATATTTTCCTCAACAACTCTATTACTGCGACGTACAATGTAACGAAGCCGATTTGGAACGTTTCTAATTTTGAGAAAATCCCCCCGCGGCTAAATAAGGGCAAAACGAGCGCGCTCTATCGGTCTGCTGACTCTGCAAAAAGTTTGAAGGCTTTAATTTTGCCGGTTGTTAATTCGTGCGCGACCGATTCAAAGGCAGTGTCGGCTATTATTAAAAGCGTAAATTGTCAAACAGATGTACCGAATGACTTTGGTTGCGTCCCGCCAGCGTTAAAACGCAATGAAAATTGCCGTGCTCGGTTTAGCCCTTTCGCAATTTTACATGACCTTGTTGATTGCTTATAAATCTAGCTAATTTATCGCTGAACACTGCAGTTCGTTGCCATTGTAACTATATAAATTTCATACATATTTGTTTACATTCATAAATAAAGGTAAATTCGACGTGTGCTAATGCCAAACAGTAACACGGAACGGCGCGGCCCCACAGATTAAATATTTTCATGACCACGATGTCTGCAATAAAATTTCATAACTTAACTATTCTAATTTTATCATCAAATTATCAGCCCATTGACGTCCAAAGCAGGACATTGGCCTCACCTAATTTCCGCCACAACGAGCGATTTTGTGCTGCCTGAGACCGACGGCGGGTACTAATTTAAAGAGGCATAATTATTAGAAAACTGCAACATTTCAAATCCTAGCCACATTTGAATATAAAATCTGAATCTGAATACGAGAGGTAGGTAGATACAGACACTTCATTTTTCAAGTATAAATTCCCAAAATGTTAGTAGAAAATTGCTGGAAAATCTAAAACTGCAAGCGACTACACATTTTTATCACTTTTTGTTTATCTGCGTTACTTTTAAGCAACTGTAACTAAATTCGTGAAAATGCCGACTGAAAGCTTATTCAAATTAGGTCAATTAGTCGTGCCGGCGCAGTTCTGTATTCTGTCTATGTAAGTATTTATCCCTTAACCCGGAACGAACCAACAAATAGGCAAATGTTTATCATTTTAATTGCTAAGTCAATTTATTTTTAGTAATTTGTAGTCATTCACAGAGAACAGATCGTTTATTAGTTGACCGAGTTATTTGTGTATCTATCCACCCCCGGCCACAGTACGTAAGATAGCTATTTAATATCGACTTGACATGTTGGTCACTAGGACATGTGTGGCGAGAGGCTTTTATTGCGCCCTAGTAACTGTTCAAGACGAGTCATGAACTTTCAGGACATTACGACTGACAAAAAGGTTGTTATAAGCTTTCGTAGAAAAAAACAAAATGCCGCCGTTACATAATTTTTAATTTGATAATGATTGTCGTTGTGATCTACATTTTTAGACAAATAATTATGAAATACATTAATTGTGTGGTTTTATAGGCTAAATTTCCTTTACAATGTTTGGAGGAGACTCGTGCCCAGCAGTGGGACATTTATGGGTTGTAATAATGAAACTAACTGTTAGGTATTTTCAGATATGACACAACTGAATGTTCTAATAATATTCCGAAAAAATAATCGTTTTTTAGTCTTCTTCCAATAACCCACTGTTGGACAATCGTAAAGAATACTTAGAAAGGCTAATTTATCTAAAATATGGGCCGTAGTTTTTCTCACAGCATAAATAAGTAGTACCTAATGGTCCGATTCATACAAGATCTTGTCAAAAAAGTAGTGGCACACTTTATACGTGCTCGCAGCGAGTCATAGCCTCAGGAAGAGCATTTAAAAATCGTTTTCAGTGGTGTATTTAAACAGCTTCACTCATGGTTGGACTCTGCCCAGGGGAATTTTTCTCTACGTGCTCCTCTGATGGACTGTCCCTTTTTACCCTTCATAAGGGCCTTTGACAGAACTGTTACTGCAGTATATGTACGGCTCGCAATAACGATGTGATTTCTCTTTGAAGCTCATGTTTCTTTCGAATTAGATGCATATCAAGATATAGATGTAATCCGAACTGCTTATTAACGTACTGAACGTTAACTTGGTACTTATACTAATTCATAAATTGCTATGTAATGTCACTAATATTGGAAATGTGAATATTGAGATATTAATTTGTTCCTTGTTTTTGTTATAGAGAAAAACTGCGTCACCGATGAGTAAGGAAAGGAAAGGCGAGAAACCGCGCCGGTGTTTTACACTGGGGATAGTTTTAGTGTTTCTAAGCACAATATGAAAAGTCATTGTTGTCAACGGTCTACGTATTATCGATCGAAACCTCTGATAAATAAATAAGGTATTTCATATTCCTAAAATATAATACGTGACGTAGACCCGTTGCATAATAATTTAATATGTGTATAAGTCGCGAAAGTTTAAACGATTTTATAGTTATTCACAGTGGCACAAACCCACACAGCAAAGGTCGCAGCAAATTCGGGCAATTAATATACAAACCAACTTGACAAATCAGCCGAGATTTTAGAAATCATTCAAAGCTAATTTTAAAGAGAAAAATTAATTATATGACTTGCCTTCAATAATTTTGATTATAATATTATTTTGTTCACTGATAATAGTGATAAAAGTGCTCCCAGCATTTAAAAAATCGAAATGTATTTAATTTTTAGTGGCATTTTATCAGGACCTATGAGCAGTATTTCCACTAATTTCGATACTGACGAATCGTCTTTCATCCAATATAGTACGTGGACTACGCAAGCGAGGGTGTGTTAAGCATTGAAATAGTATTTTTTTATTTTACGCAAAAGGTTATTCTCATTTCGACTGCTGTATAAAACTACATTGACAATAAATCTTTTTTCCTTCCAATTGTTAAAATGCATTGTTTGATTGTCCTTTCAAAAGTGTTCCCAGTATTTAAAAAATCGAAATGTATTTAATTTTTAGTGGCATTTTATCAGGTACCTACCTATCAGTAGCATTTCCACTAATTTCGGTACTGACGAATTTTCTTTCACCCAATGGATGTAGTACGTGGACTACGCAAGCGAGGGTCTGTTAAACGTGTAACACTAATGTAGTTGTTACAACGTGCTCAGTGTTATAGATTCAATCCTACACGTGATAAATGTTGGCGTAACATTGGAATATTACGTTTTTAACACCATTTTAAAAAATGTTTTATACTAGTTTAATGTAGTAAGTCATATTATTATAAATATATATATATACAAAAGATACATTATTATATAATGTATCTCACTATCTTTCAATTTACTTGACAAATATCTGGTAAATTAAAAGTAAGTCTATTTATTATTTACCTAATCAATAATTCTCTTAGAAATTGCAACAGCAAGGAGAATGAAATGTATTATTCTTGTTACGGAAATTTCATCGCGAAATGTAACCATATACACAACAAAAAATTATAAATATGACAACATAGCATCACGGCTCTTCTCCGAAAGGGTAAACAGAGGTGCATCATATCCTCATTTTGCCACAAAAATATTTTTTTAAATCAGACGGGTAGTACCCTCTAAGGGATATATAATTAATTATCATGTTTCTAAAAGAAACCAACTATCTTACTAATCAATAAGTAAGTAGCAAATCCTATCTAAGATGATGATGATCGGAGATACATCTTGAAAATGAATCTCCGATCGTCAACTATTCTAGAGTTCTATGACTACGATAGCTATATACACAAGCTTGTTCATATATTTTCTTATTAGGTTCAATTGTGATCGAGTATAGGCTTAATAAGAAGGATTTATGTACCTACAAAGAAGAAATATAAAAGGTGGTTATATAATATATCGTAGGATGATTTGACAATACGAAATTTCGCTGAAGCAGGGAAAAAATTACTGGCGCTATCGGCAAAGAAAATCGTATTTATGCTGACAATTCTTTTGATAATTTGATTACTAATAGTTATAAGTAACGGTTTATTTGCTTGCTTAAGATAGATACAGATCACTTTATAATCAGATATAATCAGAAAATATTCGTAAAGAAACAATTGAAGCTATAGGCACCAACTTACTCAAAATTTAAATATATTAACATGTTTCTTGCAACATTATGTTTAAGGCAGATAGTACAACAAGTAAATAATTAAAAAAATATAATAATCCGACTGCAAAAAATCAACAGATAGGCAACGCACTAAAAAGACCGAAAAATTGTTGTAATTATTATTCCTGATTAAATTTAAATACATAACATATGTATTTAAATTAAATTTAATGTAAATATATTTGTAACCTCATTTTATTCTCTTTATTTTGATACCCTACTCGATACGATTGGTTAAAAAATAAATGTTAACTACTTACAATTTGGCGCCAAAATTCCGCCGTTTTGTTTTTTTTATTTTATTAATCTAAGGACACTACATACAAGGAAATTAGGTGAGGCCTATGTTCAACAGTGGACGTCATTGGGCTGATATGATGATGATGATGATGAAGGACATTTGGGTTTATGAAAGGAATCTAACGATACCTTTATTGTCGAAATCCATCCAGCCGTTTGGAAGAAACGTGGAAATAAAGAAATTTACATAAAAGATACGCGTGAAAAACAATACCCGTCCTGACAGTCGGGTAAAAACAATGTAACGTTTTTGTTAGCACTATATTTTCCGCCATCAATTTCATTTCACTTTCCTCACGGTACAGGTAACGCTTGTAGGTATTATGTTGTACATGTGTAGGTACCCTTATCGCATTGGGATGTAATACCCTGGGTATTAGGGGTTGTTGACATTTGTCGGGTACACCTTTCCGTCCCTAGATTATAATCTGAAGGCATTTGACAGGAAACAAAAAACGAAATCATATTATTATAACAATGTAGGTTTAACATAAGAATGTTACTGTTCAAGTTCGAACTGTGGTAACTATTCAATTGACCAAAAGTAAAGGTTTGATAAAATATTGTAAGACTGAATTAACAGTGATAAGACAAATTTGGCTATGTCATGGTTATTGTTTGAGCCCTAGGAAAATATTTGCCGCGCCTTTTCCCGGATGAACCGTGGTTTGCACTTTTACAGTAAGGTAAGGTTCAGACATTTTATAAAAGCTTTCTTGCTTCAACATAAGTTAAACTTTTTCTCAAAATTTTTATGACATGGCGATAAAAAATCCAGAAACCTACTTCACTTTCTGGATCTTTAATTATTCTTATACAAAAAAATACGTTTATCTGTACCATCAGTATTAACATCTAAATTATCAGAAGTGTCGCTTTATGAAATTTGTTTTTGCTGGCAATCCGAGAGTTAACTTCCCTTTCAGCCAAAAGATTCTTGGACAAACAATTCAGCTCAGCATTTTTCACAAAACAATTTTTCTTAAATCACAAAATGTATTTTCTCGTAACTTATTGTATCATTACTTGCACGTTCAAACATCTCATCTTAACTGGCTTTAAGGCAATAACAGTTGAATTCCAAGCCCCTATCTGTACAACAATAGAACAGGTAGCTAGTGACCTATCTATAAAATGTTGAGAATCCATTTGGCATCCGCACCAAAGAATCCATTTGCCTTTTAAGTGCTTTAATGATTTGTGCAAAAAATTCTGATCTTGGATGATTAATTTGCTTGATATTCACGAATCATTATCTTCAGTTCAGCCGTAATTTTCGAGAATGAAGTTTTGTATAGCATATTGATTAAGGCTAATGTCAATCGGGAATATTGTAGTTTTCAATCCGCGCCTAAAGTTCATAGTTCGATTCTAACACTTGAAAAAATTATATTATTATGAACTGACCTGTAGTTTATTCAGAGAAAAGGTAATTTATGACGATGACAAAACAAAATACCTATCATTTATTTGTGTTTAGTAAAATGTAAGTTCCATGCGTATACTCCATAATTGCTATTCCCCTTAAAGCAAATCGTCACATATATACTTAAAACGTACCACGTAACTTACAACTTATCATTACGTAAACTAGTCGACAAAAACGAACGAATAATAAATCAATAAAAATGGGTAGAGTTGTTTTATTTACTCACTACATTATACAGTAGAATACGCAGAACATAAAAAGATAAAACTACTAAATTATTAATACATACCTTCACACAAAATAAGGCATAGTCCATGTTTAAGGTATATCTACTAAAATTTTAGGTATTACTGAGTCAGTGATTTTGTTGAGTATAAAAAATCTAAATATAAAAATAATTATTACAAAATTATAAGAATTTTTTATATATTGCTGCCGCGCGCCGCGCCGCGCCGCCCTGCTCAATTTTGCCAAATATCAGTATTAGTACCTATTTAGTACTTATTTATTTATCGCTGCGAGTAGACGGTACGTGGCAAAGCGTTAGGTGGCCATTGATACAATTCAAACAACGGTGTTCAGCTCTCAAAGTTGTCATATTTTTTTTTTCTTATAAAACCTACATAGGCCTCGCCTAATTTCCGCCACAGCGAGCGATTTTGTGCCGCCCGCATCCAACGGCCACCCGCAACCTTTACTAGATCGTCGGTCCATCTGGCGAGGGGCCGTCCCACGCTGCGAGAAATTAGAATTAGAAATTAGGTGAGGCATATGTTCAACAATGGACGTCATTGGGCTGATATGATAATGATGATGATGATGATGATAAAACCTACTGAAATCGATGCTGCTACTAATTCTGAACAAACTACTTTCAGGTTTCGCATTAAGTAGGAATAAAGGTGTATAGTTTAATCGAGTGTCACTCCTAGTGTTTAATGTTTAGCACTCGGTGCAACGATACGGCCGTGTTTTACTGCCTATGTGATATATAGCGCATTGCCGAATGTGTAATGGCTTAGGCACGTTACGTGTTACTGTTTATTTCACGATTTTATACCTCCAATGATTTAACAACGATAGTTACTTAGTTTATGTGATTTTCGTATTTAATGCAAGAGTTATTTAAGTATAAAAGTATCATGGCCGACAATCATGTAAATTATACCTATGGTTTTGTAAACGTGTATATTACATAACTACTAGATAAGACGATCAGCTAGATTCGGAACTTTAGTACTTATTTCGTACATAAACCCTTCTTACACACTAGTATACCATAATCCACCAGGCTAGATTATTATGCACTTTAAATACAATACTTACCAAGTAATTAATAAGTATAGAGGACCTTTAATGTCGATTTCACTTTGTGGAATTTATATGTACTAGTCAAGTGACTTACCATCTGCTAACGGTGAAGGAAAACATCGTAAGGAAACCCACATACACTAGAAGTAATTCTAAGTGTATGTCTGATCCACCAACTTGCACTAGGCCAGCGTGTATGGATTATGGCCTTAATTAACCCTTTCAGCTCTCTAGATAGACGAGAGGCGATCCTAGCCCAGCAGTGGGACATTAATGGGTTGCTGTTGATGATGATAGGACCTTATATCGTGACTAATGCAGTTAGTTGTTTTTGTAATCATGACATATTAATGTGATGTGAACGTACGCGTCCGGTGCAAACTTTCTAAGTTCAAACGTATTCGCTCTTCTTTCTTTAGCTGAATAATTCCACCATATGACTGGCCTGTTGGTCTAGTGGTTAGAGACCCTGACTGCTAAGCTGGAAGTCGTGGGTTCGATCCCCACCCAGGACAAATCTTTGTGTGATAAACATTAAAGTTTGTTCTGTGTCTGGGTGTAATTTATCTATAATATGTATGAATTTACCAAAAAAATGTATTTAAGTAGCAAATATGGCAAGCAAATATAATTGCTTACTTTTGGAATAGTCGATCTAGATGGCGCTGTGTGAATGTGATAGAATATTATTATATTCTGTAATTTGCAAGACTTGAAAGTAAATAATGTGCTACAATCACAAACTCGCAGCCTGAATTTTCGACTGGTATATCTCAAATAAATACTAAGACAATAATAACAAACAAACATATATTTGCCCATATTAGATAAGTTCACGATATACATGAAATAAGAAATCAGATGAAAGCATATGATTCATAACGTTACAATGTCTGACAGAACCAAACAATATATCATCGTCCTCATATCTCTCTACTCAATCGATGTGTTGTTTGGATATAATTTACGTATTACTGACATAACTAGTTGATATTAATATAGTTGTGATGATAGCATTATAATAAAAGTAAAGTAAAAATCTATTATGAAGAAATATTAAGAATGTGAGAGAAGTATCTCACCTCTTTACTGTAGGTAGTAAATAATACATATTTAAGTAGTATATCAGTTGTTTAGTACCCATAACACAAGCAAATATAATTGTTTAATTTGAGACTAGATGGCGCTGTGTGAATGTGGTAGAATATTATTATTATTAGTATAGTTTGTTGGACGATGACTGAGCGGACCCAAATGATCAGTGTAATTTTAAGTTAGAACTTTCTTAGGAGAATAATAATACTCCACTTTTACATGACTTTTACCTTCCAATGGGTTTTGGGTGCTTACTCTGAATTTCGACATTCGAATGTTCGGTTTTAAAGTGAGAGCGAGAGCGAGAGAATTTTGATTACATTTACATTTGATAGTGACATCAAAACCGAACATTCGAATGTCGAAATTTAGAGTAAGCCCCCTGATCAAAACAAGTGACTACTTTCTTACTGTTGTTATGTTATGTATTTACATTAACTGTATATAGGGGTTGGCCCTGCACCTCAAACTCACAAAAATATAGATACTCTATGGGCTGTGGTAGTTTTTAAAATGTACGATTATGTATGGATTTTTGTTACTAAACTACTGGTAAAAGTAATTCGATTCAAGCCTTAGATTAAAACAAAGACTGATTTTAATTTTCATTGCGGCAATAGTTCGTCAAGGAGACCCGAGCCCAGCAGTGGGACATTAATGGGTTGCTGATGATGAATGGTTCCTCAAGGCGTAGCTGCGGCTTCAGGCTAATGTAAGAATATTACTATAATTATGATGAATACTTCGGCACGCAATGACGTTAAATCAATATGTTTCAGTGGGTGTAGTACAGACAGATTATTATGGTGTCTAATTGTGTTTATACCTTGAGCCTACCTCTGTATAATTTTCGATTCAGGTCTAATAATAGATTTTTATTTTACTTTTCTTATACACTTCACCATAATGTCCTGTTTATCGCCGAAGGGTCACATCCGCATTTTGCCGGCAGGTTAGGTCCCATATAATAGCGGACGCACATAGATACAAAACTGGATATTCTTATGAATAAGTACATTATTATAACAAAATAGTTTGTTACTTTGTAAAAAATCAAATAAAGTTGAGATCTAACTTAAAATGCTATGGTGGCCGTAGGATAAGTGACCGCCGTGCAAATCATGCGGTCTGAGTTCGATATATGTATACACTATCTGCTAACGGGTGAAGGAAAAACATCGTGAGGAAACCCTAGAAGAAATTCTATGGGTATATCTGATCCTCCAACCCATACTAGGCCAGCATGTGTAGATTATGGCCTAAAACCCTCTCAGCTCCCTAAATAGAGAAGAGGAAACAAAGTGAAGTTCGAATCCAGCGGATAGTGCTAAGATTATTAAATTGCAGCATTATAGTATTGTATATTGTTGACAAAGATCGTATTGATACTTGCTGTAAATAATACCTATTTTTATAATTCTTGACGCGAAGTTATACTGACTTTGTATAAAATCGTAGATTAGCATCATTTTCATCAGCTCCAAAAGCTGTAAATAATTATAATATGTTATATAATATCATCATTAATGTTATTGCACGTATCGCTCCAAATATACCACCTATTATTATAATATTAAATTCAACCTTGCAGACGCACCATTGTCATATGACGACCAAAATATTTATTTATAACTGTGTAAATTATTATAGTAGAAAACAAGTCTTACAATACAATTCTTTAAATAGATATAATATAGAGTATCCTCTAACCTTTTGCCCTTTAAGCTAGACTTGACATTGTACTTAACATTGTAGACTTCCAATTTGCAAAGGGGTGGAAAATTAATTCAAACCGAAATAGAACAGGTGTACATTATACTATTTGCTAGAATAGGCAGTGGCGTTACAAAATCTAACACAATATTAGGAAATTGATTTGAATGGAATTGAAGGTAGATATTTAATTCAGGTAATTGTTACGTAAAAAAATAATTAATTGGACACAATATTCATATATAAAATTATTAATATTGATGGTAATCTATTATTATCCGTGTAGTGACGGATTATGAATACATAATGTCACTACCCCATCTCAACCCTTAGGTGTCGTTAAAAGCGACTAAGGGAGTAACCTTATGCAGACAAGAGCACTGCGAGAAACGAAAAATTCGAAACAAACCAACCAGTGTGGTCAACGTGGTTTGTATTGTAGGCTAAATTCCCTCCACATTCTTTGGAGGAGACCCGTGCCCGATAGGAGTCGGATATGGGTTGAAATGATGATGATGAATTTATTAAAAAAGGTCGTATCGTACCTAATAAGTAACTTCAGAACACGTCATTATGGGCTTGATCCCAAGACAGGACAACTACATGCACAAATCACAATTAGTCTTTATAATCAAATATAAATAATTATGTATTACTTAAAAGTGAAGCGATGGCAGACGAATGGACAAGTGACCGGCATGCAAATCATGCGGTCCGAGTTCTATTCCGACCGGTATTACTAATTTGAATTTCACTTTGTAGATTATACGTACTAGTCAAGTGACTTACCATCTGCTATTATTGTAGAAAAACATCGTTTAAACCAAACATTATTTGCATTTGAATTGAGTGCTCTTTGTTATTTCTTTCGTAACAAAATCTGATTACAAAATATAATGTACGATTCACAAATAAAGAAAAGTAAAAAAAATAAATAAACAAATTGTAACAAATATTTTCATTGTGTGATTTGTGAGACAAACTCAGCAATGCTGCAATGTAGCGAGCTCTATTGCCAATGTGATCAGAGGGGTTATGTGATAAGATTTTAAAATTTAAAAAAAAACAACAATATTTTTTTTAATTTATGTTTATTTTTTTTTTTACATATTTATTAAATTAACGAAGTCGAAACATTTGGATACAAACATTTATTTTATAAACAATAGTACATGTAAATTCAAGTAAGTACTTACACTTTTGTCATGTGGATAATTTTTAGAATAAAACCAATATCTTTTGTGAATTATTTAAAATAACTTGCAACAAATATTTGATATGAATCAAACTAAAAGCGAAACAGACGCTATTGGTCTTTTTTATAATAATATTTTCACACATTCACACATCGCCATCTAGTCTCAAATTAAGCAATTATATTTTCTTGTGTTATGGATACTAGAAAACAGATATAATCTACTACTTAAATTACATACATATTATAAATAAATTACTCCCAGACACAGAACACACAATCATGCTCATCAAACAATGATCATACTATTATACCGCTACATAATAATAACATACATATTCTTACATAATAATGTACAATCACAGCCATTATTAAATAGACCTAGTTAAACGAGTACGTAAGTACCTACAGCTACAATCCCTCCTCGCCCAGTCCATATGGTGACATTGCGGCCGTCGCGAAATAATAGTTTCCAGGTACCCTGAAATTAATAAAATCATTATGAGCTAGTGCAAAAACTATGTATTGCATATAAAAACATTTAATTATACATGCTTTCTTAACAAAAAATATCTAGACTTGTAATTTGTAAGTACATCCTACGTTCTGAAATAGGTTAACTTACTGACTAACAATAGGCTGACATGCCCTCCAAGGGTAATAATAGGGGCTGTTAAGAAAAAGTTTTTAAGGTTGGTATCAGGTGCCCATACAAATGGAAGCCTTTTTATTATAACGAGTTGTCGGTATAAAGTTTTAAGGTGGGTGAAAGTGGTTTTACCTGCTGAAATTAGGACGGATTTACAAACTTCGTATTTATGTTATATATTAAACGTTAATATGGCATGTATTGTTGATTTATTCATAGACATTCTTACTTTTCTAAAAAACCGTAAGCTTAATAGCCGTGCCACACGGTTGCAAACTTGCGTTCCAACAGAGGTGACCTTGGTGGGAGCTTAGTTGACATCCGCGTAGTTTGTATGAAATTTGGTTTACAACAGCCGGCTAGACGTTTGGAATCCAGCAAGGTCATCTCTGTTGGAAGGCAAGTTTGTAACCTTGTGGCACACGTTTAAGTTTCTAAGTGCATCATTGCAACATATCAATTGTAAACCCAACTATAAATAATAGCTTATTGTGCATTTTAAACATACCAGATACCCATGCTAGAGCCCACCCTAACATATTATAACATGCACATGCACACATAAATGTCCCAACATTTAAGGGTTGAAATGATCATGCATTTGATATCAAGTTTTATTATAATTATAATGCCGTCTAGTTTTTATATCGAGAACATTTTTGTAAAAGTCTATGCCTGTGGCGAAACGCTTATTTGTAAAGTCGTGCTTGTTTCATAATTACAACTTCACTGTAAGTATATCTATCTACCTAATGTTTCTTTTTCTTAGTAATAATAAGTTGTGAAAAAATTATGCTAAAGTCTACAACATGCTTCCACGTGAGCCAATTATAATATAAATGTAATCTGTTAACTACACACTTTTCTTACGGTAATCCAGATCCTATGAACCTATTTACTAATTAAAATTAAAGCGCAATATTTAAATAAATACTTAAATTCGTTTGCAAATTGTACAAACTTATTATGGTGTTTCAAAAATCCATTGTCTTGTACAAAATTCAGTTTTACCCAATTAGATCGATGGTATATCTGATTACAAAAGACCGGGGAACTTTGTAAGTCTACCATAATTTCATCGTATATATTTTAATCCCCAACACGAAAAGAGGTTGGGGGAGTGGTTATAACTTTGAGAGCTTTTGTAGGTGTATCGTTGTATATCACTCTGGGATTGTACCGAAGAAATTGATGAAGCTATTTGTATTGGATATCTTTTGTACAAAAGCTTATTGAATCGTAACATTTCTCTACTGTTCTATGTAAATTAGTTTAGAAATACTTATAAGGACACCTTACGTATTACTATGTTCTTGTAATACTTAAACATTGTTATTACATATCTTCATTTTAACTAGCTTACGATTTTCTTATAATGTAAAATGCGATCAATTGAAGATTCAAATCAAAATCATTCTTTTAAACTTAAGCTGTTAACTTATTTACGCACAGTCGTTGATGAGAAGACAATAATTAAAATTAGAAAGTTGTTGTATCAAATATCTCTACCGTCAATATCAGTAAAGCAGGCTTTTAATAAAGCTCTAAGGTTTATAAAGATGCTATATTTTAATCTAGCGTTACTAGTGTTTAATTTTTAGCACTCGGTTTGATGATACGGCTGTGTTTTCTGTTTATGTGATATATAGCGCATTGTCGAATGTGCAATGGCCTAAAACGCACGTTACGTGTTACTGTTTATTCCACGATTATCTCCTAATAATTTAACAACGATATACTTCTGTTGGTCTAGTGGTTAGTGACCCTGACTGCTAAGCCGGAGGTCGTGGGTTCGATCCCCACGCAGGACAAATCTTTGTGTGATGAGCATAAAGGTTTGTTCTGTGTCTGGGTGTAATTTATCTATAATATGTATGTATTTACAAAAAAAAAAAATATTTAAGTAGTATATCAGTTGTTTAGTACCCATAACACAAGCAAATATAATTGCTTACTTTGGGACTAGATGGCGCTGTGTGAATGTGGTAGAATATTATTATTATTTTATGAGATTTTCGTATTTAAAATTAAAAGAACAAAAGTGAGTGTCCAATCATTTGATAAAAAACAAATGACAGATTTTCATTATAAATGTATCATTTTACAAACTATTGTTTAACAAACTATTCATTTGAGAAATTATTTACCAGACAAAATTTTGCTATTTCAAAACTTCACTTCATACAAAACAACGTATATCATAAATAACATTTGACAAAATGGCTAGGTTAGGTTAGTTTAGAACTCACAACCAGAACCAAAACCGAATTCTACTAATTTTCGCGTAGTTAAGCAGGCAGAGTGTATTTTTTTTTAATTGACGTCCTTCATTAAAAAATCTTTTGTAACATACAAAAGGCGTTTGTTTTTTACTTATAAGACATCTTCTGTTATTTTGTAAAAACACCAATTAGACAAACGAATTATTTAGTCAAATGAACATTCTTAAAATAATATTTTAACAAGTGGAATATTTGCGAAACCTGTATTTTGTCAAACGATTATTTTTAAAGTAATATGTTTTAGAAATGAAAGTTTGTCAAATGATTAGTTTTTCTAACGTTGTTTTTAAAATGATAGTTTGTCATACGTTTTGTGTCAAACAATAGTAAACCACAAAAGTGACATGGTCAACATGAGAGTGATACCTCTGAAATTGTTAACATGTACTTGTAACCACTAGATAAGACTTTAAGCTTGTTTCGCAACTTTATAAATACATTAAGTATGTTGTTGGTAACCCTTACACAATAGTAGGCCGTTGGCAAAATTAATATTTCTAGCCAACATATAACGTTATGTGAACTTACGCGTCCGGTGCAAACTTTCCGAATAAAAGTGCATTCGCTCTTCTTTCTGCAACTGAATAATTCTTCCATGTTCTGTAATTTTTAGCGCGACACGCCAAGATCGACTTATATTTCATTGCGTCGATTAGAAACTCCCAACTTTTGTTGTGGTTGCATAGATCTGGAAAGAAAAGGTTCTTTTTTCACACATCTTACTAATATGGTAAACTTTCAGAAAACTAGATTCACTCTAATGTGCTGCAGTTACAAACGCGAAGCCTGATTGATCGAACGGATACATGACTGTTTATTAAATACTAAAACTGCCTCGCGGTGCAGCGGGAAGTGTATATGACTCCTGTGCAAGAGGTCCCGGGTTCGATTCCCGGGTCAGGTGAAAATGCTATTAGGCTTTTCTATCATGAAATTCCAGTATTGAGATTTTCCCGGAGTTTGGTAAACAAATGTTCCCGGTAGATGACAATAGGCTCGCCCCCTATTTCATAGGACCAAACATAGCTGGCGAAATGTGGGTGTGAAAAACCTCTGCCTACCCCTTCGGGGAATAAGGCGTGATGCTATAATGTTCTTTTTTTCTCATAACCATAATGCCTCGGTGGCGCAGCGAGAAGTGTTTTGCCTGGAAAATTACCTGGGATTCAAACCCAAGACCTCATATCTCATAGAGAAAATAACCAGCTCTTTCTTGAGTAGTAAACTTACCACCGAGTACTCCACTATTATCACCACGATCTAGGGGCAACAGAAAACCTTAGTATGTATCCTTTAGTATATTTCGACACTCTCAACCGTTCGTGCGTAAATGAGAAGCAAACATACATCTATCCATCCGTACATCCATCCATGCTGAATTATGCAATCATTATCTTATAGAAATATAAATATCTTACGATATAATCCCTACCTCACACAATCATTATACACACATAGTACCTATTAAATATCACCGAAATAGTAATAATATTCATCATCATCATCATTTCAGCCTATTGCAGTCCACTGCTGGACGTAGGCCTCTCCTAACACGCGCCATAGCACTCTGTCCTCCGCCTTCCGCATCCAGTAAGACCGGTATTTATAATAATATTATAAATACCTAATCTAATACTTATGTAAATATGCGTTAGTACAGAGTCGTCACTGTTCCGCTTTGTCATCAAAAATTTTCCCCATACTCAAAATCCCGACACGTCACTGTTATAAAATATATAAATTATTATGTAAATATCATAGTTAAAACATTTTTTTCTTTGTAAAGTTCACATAATTTGTGTTCTAACTTTGACGCTATCACTTGGTGTATTCTACCCTCGAACTACTTTTTATTCATTATAAAAATCTACTACAATGCAAACACGTTGCACTGAGAGCCTATACTTTTTTCTTTTGTAAAACGTAACTTAATATTGTGAAAGTGTTTCAATTTGTTAAAATAACTACTAAATACATAAAAATAACACACCTATTCAATGGAAATGTGTACATGTGTGATAATAGTGTCAGTAAGTTATTGTGTGCTATAAGTGTGAGTGGACAATCCGTGGATTTTCTACATTAAACGGAAAGGTTAGTTGTGGTGCTTTTTATTCACTAACTAGTGTTATATAATGATGTCTTAGGAAAAGGCTAGCATCTAAGATACAGGCTCGGCCTAGTTTAGTTGCTAGTGTGTCATAAATAAATAATGCTGGTTGATAATAATATACTACATTGCTAGTACCTCAGTATCTAAAGAAAACTACTGCTGTGTTGTAAAGTGAGAATGCACATGCAATTAAATAATGTCATTAGCTAAAAATATACTGCAAGCAGGAGGATTTAATGAGGGCTATTGGCAATGCAGTGGCCGTGGCTAGATTTTGGGCTGATACAATCCGATTTGCTGTCGATTCGAAAAACATATTGTGTAAACTTTTGCTATAGACGAATACTTTGCTTTGACGTACTAACATGTTCGAAAGCAAACTCCAGGGTTATTATAATTCGGTTCGATTATTTTCTTAATAAATTATTTTTTTTAATTTTATATAATTGACATTTTATAAATTACCTTCCAAGCTGAAAGTGCGGTGTGGTCCTAGATTACAACCAGGCTGTTGCACATGCCCAACATTCTTGTAGTTAGGCCAGTAATCGATGGTGCCTAGGGATTTCCTGCTACCATACTTATTTGGGTCTGAATGGATCACGTCAACAAACTTAGCGGATTTAGGATTCAATCTTTCGTTTGGAGCCTTGCCATCGAAAATTGGACCCGCTGGGTCCAGCCCTGTGATCCTGCAAGGAACGCTAAATTTGTTATTTTGAACAAATACAGACTAAAACATTTAGCAATTTATTAACTACTAGTGAAACCGCATACATTTGTATCTTGAATATAAAACGAGCTATAGCTTTGTTAAATACTTGCCACGGCAACACGACTCCTGTTTTAGCCAACTTATTCCCTGCCATTCCCATAATATGAGCTCCAAGCGAATGCCCCAATAAATGTGTCTTATTCAAATCTAAGCCAGCTTCGGAGAGCCTCATCAGTGTGTCAGCAAAATCGTTGCCGACCTGAGAAAGACAAGATTAGTATAACCATTTATATTTAGTAAATGTCCGAGGTTACTTAAAGATAACTTGAAGTAAGATGCAAGAGCACCGAAAAGTGTGTTTTTAACCTAAGTCTTACCAACTGTTCTATAATCCACTTTAATTATAAAATGAAACTCAATTGTGCTGTATAGTAGTTTCACAGAAACCACTGAATACGCTTGAAGGTAATTTGTAGAACTGTAAACTATTAGAAACAGTGTCTTTGATATCAGATCCAATAATGTTCTTGAAAGTTTGTGTTTCGAAGCCACGACCAAGATCGAGTAAAGCCGTATTTTATACCTCGATGCCAAAGCAAAATCTAGGTAACATTTATTTTGAAAACAAACTAATTTCTAATGTTCTTTTGTTTACTTTATTTTTTGAAAAAAGATAAAACCCACGCTATAGTGCAAGCCCTACGTCGCGAACATACATTTAATGGACACTAAGTAGACTCAGACTTGAAACAAATATCTTTGAATCACACATCATTTGTCTCGTGTGGGAATCGAACCCACATCAATCGGCACGGCGATGTTAGTGGCCTGACCACCTTAACCGCTACGCCACGGTGACAGTCAAAAGTCAAAATTTCATTATATTGTTATATCTCAGCTATAAGATATTGCTCAAACATTGACCTTTATCATTACAGATCGATTGAGTTGTCGACCAGCTTTTTATATTTTATTGATGTCGTCAGAAAGATAAGTCATAGTTGAGCTTAGACTGGCCTGTTGGTCTAGTGGTTAGTGACCCTGACTGCTAAGCTGGAGGTCGTGGGTTCGATCCCACCCAGGACAAATCTTTGTGTGATGAGCATGATTGTTTGTTGTTTGTCTGGGTGTAATGTGTAATTTATCTGTAAAAAGTATTTACAAAAATAAAATATTTAAGTAGTATATCAGTTGTTTAGTACCTATAAAACAAGCAAATATAATTGCTTAATTTGGGACTAGGTGGCGCTGTGTGAATGTGGTGAAATAATATATTATTATTATAGATAGTTTAACTCACCTTATTGGAGTTCGGTATAGCCCAATTTAAATACGATGAAGAAATAGCGTTAAATATTGAAGCAGCTAGACGGTCCCAGTTTAATAGTACAACATTATATTCCCCTAGATCCAAGATTGCTTTTATTACAGCAGTCACAGCTAACCCATTTGGATGACCTGAAGTAAATTATTTTTATTATTTCCGCTGTTTCTGTTACCTTAAGTTACTTAGCATAATTGTATAATACTGTCGCTTGCGGGAATATTTCGGGGTAATCTAGAATCAATAGGTAAGCCATTCTTTGAGAGGAATTCAAAGCAACAATTTTAAGAAAGTCGAGGTTTCCTTAAAACCTCACATAATTATGTTTTGCATTTGATATTTAATTGTATTCTGAACTGAATTGAGTGTACCTATGATAAATGCACTCTTAACGGATTAATCAAATCAATATTGTTTACCCTGCACTTATATATTTATTTGTCCTTCTTTAATGCTAAAATATAGTAACAAACGATACAGCTTCTTCCGCAGAGAATGTTGACTAACCGGAGAATGAGCGTTCTATATGACGTAAATGAGGCCACACTCGCAAGTCATTTATTTACATCTGCACGTTTGCACGAAGATTTCAGTTTTTTAAATTTATACAACGATGGTGACAACAATTACTTTACGGCCCGCCGAATGGTAAGCGGTTAACGTATGGACACCTGCAAAACCAGTATCCCATACGCATTACCGATCCATTAAAACCGCATTCCCTCCAATGAGCTCTGAATACCACATGAGTGATTTTAGAATTACAGTGAAGTAACTGCCCTTAGCATTGCGAATGGCCAAAGGCAGTGGTTCCACATAGGTACTTATTATTTTATATACTTACGTACTTACTGTAAACTTACCTGTAAAACCGTGACAAAATATCTTCGTCGGTTTACTTGAATTATACCATTTTGTATGATATAATACGTATGTGGCTTCACTGAACGGGACCTCCGTGTAATTTTCAAATGAGCTGTAATAATATAATAATGCATTACTTGCACACCATCAACATAGCGTCACGCCTACCTAGTAGAAGTCCTAGGGTCTTTATACAATCTACCAACTAAAAGACGAAAGTAAAATATCGTGAAGAAAATATTACTTGCTGTAGAAAACAACATCGCCAGATTTAACATACGATGTGTATATATTATATATACTTCATCATCATCATCATATCAGCCCAACGACGTCCACTGCTGAATATAGGCCTCACCTAATTTCCGCCACAACGAGCGAAATAAATATATATGCCTATGTTCAACAGTGGACGACATTGGGCTGATATGATGAGCGAAATAAATCTTACATACGTACATACTTCATCATCATCATCATTTCAGCCTATTGCAGTCCACTGATGGTCATAGGCCTCTCCTAATATGCGCCATAGCACTCTGTCCTCCGCCTTCCGTATCCAGTCAGACCCAGCGACCTTTTCTAGGTCGTCGGACATAACATACATAGGTGATTTTCAACAATGTTTTTTTTTGTACCATTTCGGTGAGATTTTTTATAACAATGCTTTTTACATATATTTCGTAACAAAACGAAACTTTAACCTTATTTGTAACATATGCGTGTATGGACATCAAGTAACATCAAAACTTACTGAAATATTTAAGGTTGAATTTTTGGGAGGCCACTGAAATGAAATTTCGCCTCGAATTTATAATACAATTTTGATTGCCACCGAAATTAAATTATTTTTGCATATCACTGAAATGACATATTTAATATATGGGGACTAATAATAATATTTACTTTTTTGGCGGGATTCTACGGTTGTTGTGTTACGTGCGTGCGCTCCGACGAACAGAGGCGGACTGATTCGAAGTGACGAAAGACACGGGGGGTGCAAGAACGCAATTTTGACGAAGCTACTCTACTAAAACTTACTGTCCACCAAAATTATAACTTTTTTCAGGACAAAAGTTGACTGCTTATCAAATGTATAAGAAATAAGATAAACAAACAATATCAGTTTTTTTATAGGTTATGTTATAATTTATTGATATAAAAGTCGATTTTGGTCCAAATAATAAATGCAACTGCAGGGTAAGATATTTTACGAGCGGAAGTAGATTCAGGACAGGTCACCGTTATGATAAAATGACACTTTGTAATTTATTTTTATGTAATAGATTCAATAATTTTTTTTGCCATGGTAGAGAAGGACCTATTTTACTATGAAAAATTATCAAAATCATAAAACGAACACATTGCACTACCGTTCTCAGGACTGCCGTGTATTTTTTTTGCTTGTGCAATTCACCCACATACTTACTTTATATAAAATCGTAGCTTAGCTTCATTTTCATCAGCTCCAAAAACTGTAACAAAAATATCTTATCTAATTTGGATCGTGCAAAATATACCATCCCAGCATTAATAATTGGAAGTTTAACCTTATAAATAGCGTTCATGTAAATGGTAAGTATGCAACTTGATATACCTTTTGTAGCTTTTCAAAATTTCATAGCTAAAGTATCCAGTTGCAAGTGCACACTAAAAGTACTATTCGTAATATAACAACAATTTTGTTATGCAAGGCATTGCCCCGATTTGGGACATTCAGCTCTTATTTACATTTACCGTTAATAATTGTAAATTTATGAGAGATGTTTTAATACCAAATCATTTTCTGAATTCGTTGTAAAACCACTTTCATTAAAAATGATGTCGTTGTGCAATTATTGTGTATAAAAATCGAAAATAAGTTAACGTATTTAAGATTTTTATATGATCATGACATTCGCAACTTGTAAAAGACACGTTCATTAAACGTTAGGACAAGTCTCTTTGTTTGTAGTTAACGTTACAAAACATACCATTACGTATATGTGTCTAAGAAAATAAATATAAACACAATAACACTGTTTCAATAGATTACGTAACATTATGACTAGGGCTCTAACCTTTCGTCCTCTAAACTAGAAAAACGTTAGTATTAGTGTAACAGAAACAATATCTAAGAAAGGCGTGGATAATTAATTCAGAACGAAATTTAATAGGTAGGTCTATTAAACTATTAGCTTGTATAAACAGTGACTATTAGCTCAAAATTATGGAACTGTTTTGAACTGTAGAAGAAAATTTATGGTAGGTATTTAATTCAGATCATTTTAATATAGCCAAAATAGCACGCGAGTAACAAATTTAGTATAATTTGTAGCTACAAATAATAATCGAGTAATTCCAGTCGGATCTGATTGGATCGGATCCCCTACTGGTTATTATTGTTTTAATTACTGTCAGGACACGGTTTAAATGCCTCCAAGCTATCAAATACAAGGTATCCGACCGGAATAATTTTAATAATCTTATATGAAATTAAAAAGTATTTATACCGAAGTGTATTTTTGAATAAATAAATGTATATAAATAAATCCTTACCTGCGCTTATAACAAAGAATATAACGTACACACAGGTGATCATTTTGCAGGTTTTTCACGAATTGTCCATTTTCAATTTCGCAATGTATTTATATAGGGGACGGTATCACAATATTGCACCATTTTGGTCTTTCCTTGACATAATCGTGGTCGCTGTAACGCCCATATGCCTCAAATCTTTTGGATATATCACCTTGTTCATAGTTTATCATCCTTTATAATGTTAATTACTTTATCTGTTTGTATAACGAATTGTTATAAGTACTTGAAATGATAATGAATCAGGTGTAAACAGTAAACTCGTGTATGAATTGTCGCAATGTTTGTGCCGGTTCTGGAGGGGAAAACCTGTGGCCCTGTAAGATCTCTTTATTGGATTAAATTTATGATTTTAATAATGTTATTACATTGAACTTCTTCGAAATTATGATTAAAAGAAATATAACTGTTAATATGAAAACTAAGACCTTCGTTTTGATACAGTAGGACTATGACGTTTTGTATGACATGTCTAAAGATGTCAATCAAAAAATCAGTTTGTTTTTATTTAATCAAGGAAGCTGGTTAAGTTATATAAGCTCTTTGATTTTATTTAAAACATTGGATTATTTGATTGGATGATAGATCTTCTCTCAAGCACTTATTAAACACGACAGAAAACGTACTAAATAGCTGCTCAAACTCAGAAGGAAGAAAACTTCTGCGGTGACAAGATTCCTCACCGGTCAATATAAGCTAAACAACCACTTAGTCTGAGTCGGTTCCAAATGAACAGATTTTGCCAAGTGTCCGAGAAAATTAATGCAACAAAAAAGTAACCATATTACAACACCAAGTGCAACCTGATGAGATATACTTAGAATCTCTTTGCTCCAAAAATCTGGAAACTCCTAGTTTCCGGACGGCTAAAGTGCAAAAAAACTTTATTACATTGGATGTCAACAGGGCCGGAGAAATTATGGATGCAAATATACTTTTTATCTGGAATGGTTATATACTTGGATCAGACCCTGGATGTCGATAGTTACAATCTTCTTAATGTGGATAGCTGAATTTAAAAGATGTGCGATACTCGCTTTATAAATGTTTGTCAGGCTACAACCATAAAGTAAATTTTCTAGGACACATTATATTGTTTCGTCGTGATTTTTAATATTTATGATGTGTAGATAATTAATTTATGACTCTGACGTCATATTTCAATGTCAGGTAGAAATATTTTCAAATGGTAGCTTACACCTTGACTTTCTCATTATAGTTTTATTCCTCGCCTATTCTCCCTTAGACCTCATTTAATTTAAATAGGTACAAGAACTACTAAATATGATATATGATAAAGATTTGTCAAAAATACCTGTCTGTTCCAAAGTTATGGCATCAGTTTAAGAATTATAAACATATTTGGCTAATAACGTCTAATGCGTAATATCTAAAAGATCATACTTAGGCATTTAAAAAAATGGAAATCAATAATCTTCCATTACTTTACAGGCTCTGGAGTAAACTTCCCGCAGCGGTGTTTCCTCTAAAGGGAGGCGGCGACTTGGCTGTGCCCATAAGTTTCATGAGCAGCGGGAACCGCTTACCATCCGGGTGAGTCGCATGTTTGTCTGCCACTTCAAGCAATAAAAAAAAACTTCAGCTTCCAATACCAAATTATTAAAAACTAGGAATGCGGGGTTTCGCGCCTGTCATTTTTTATTTAGCCACTGCTCAGTTCCTATTGGCCGTAGCGTGATGTTATATAGCCTAAGTTACTCAGTAATGTAGCTTTGTAACTGCAAAATATTTTTTGAAATCGGTCTGGTAATTTTTAAGTTTACTCGATACACACAAAAATACAAATCTTTCCTCTTTATAATATTAGAATAGATAAATGAAAATAACGATTTACCCAAAATGAATACGTCGTGAGAAATGAGAATAACATTTATTTTCCAAGTTATGTATTTTGAAATATTGCCCATTGGTTTGGACACCCGGTATATTATTTCTGTGACTTCTAGCTACAGTGTTGACCATAGACCTAGGATCCTGTTGACCGAACTCTTTTAAAATACATACAGTTGAACATAGAACCTCTTCCTTTTTGAAGTCGTTTAAAAGTAATCCTAACCACGCCTAAGTATGACCTAATTGTTTGATAAGATATAGTTAAAAAACACAAGAACATGGATAGATACAGATCTACCCACATATTTAATCTAAATAGATAGGTTGGCTATCATGATCAAGTTTAATAAATAAATATGTTACTAAGACGTAATATCTTGGTTTAATATTTACAGTGTAGATACTTCATATATATTCGACCTTCTTTCTAATTCCTACGTCTTTTGATTAAAGCCGTTGCGGGATTCAAAATAGGCTTACCTTTGCCGGGACTCCGCGATGTCACGCCTCGGTGTTTGCTAGGGCTCAACGCTTTTAATCCTGGCTTACTAGAGCTGTAGGTAGATGTATGGGTAGAATTGATCCCCAATAGCTTTCCTTATGTGGGAGAAAGGAAAATGCTCAATTACTAGTATTTTTTTCACCTTCATTCACCTCAACCCATTAACGTCCCACTGCTGGGCACGGTTCTCCTCTAAAGATTGTGGAGGGAATTTAGCCTACTATACCACGCTGGCCAGACGGATTGGTATAGGGTTTGTTTCGAATTTTCCTTATCTTGCAGTGCTCTTGTCTGCATAAGATTACTCCCTTAGTCGCCTTTTACAACACCCACGGGTTGAGATGGGGTAGTGACATTATGTATTCTTAATCCGTCACTAACATTTCAACTCTCTCAAAAGAAAACCTTGTCTGTAATAAATTTAAGTATATTTTTATTTAGGCACTGACTGTTGCCCAGAGCTTCGCTCCCGTGGATATTTATTGGGTCAGTACTCAGCTCCTATTGGTTGTAGACTGATGCTATAGCCTTCCTCGATAAGTAGGCTATCCAACACAATAAGAATTTTTAATTCGGTTCAGTAGTTCTTGAGATTAGCGCGTTCAATCGAACAAACTATCTCTTCAGCTTTTTTTTTAACTCGGTGTGAAAAGAATCTATTCCTTAAAGATAAGATTCATCATCATCATATCAGCCCAACGACGTCCACTGCTGAACATAAGCCTACTGTATATATAAAGATAACATTACAACGATCAAAATCAAATCATACAAAAAGTAAATGATATATGTAAGACGACCTACCTAATGAATTTGTTATGGAATTTTCTTGTTCGCGTGTTTACGAAAACCTAATTAGACCCGTATGCTAAATCCTTTTTCGTACGTTCTTATGTTCATATTATATACAAGATATTATGTTGCCCAGAGCTTCGCTGCCGTGAATCTTTATTAT
The DNA here is from genome assembly GCA_905147015.1 of Laspeyria flexula. Classification (NCBI taxonomy): domain Eukaryota; kingdom Metazoa; phylum Arthropoda; class Insecta; order Lepidoptera; family Erebidae; genus Laspeyria; species Laspeyria flexula. The sequence continues at coordinate 7,901,020 of LR989956.1, read as the reverse complement.
CCTGAAATTTGTAAGCGTGTTTCTGAGGTATCACATGACCCAAGGTCTGGTTTCTACCTGGGGCAACGCATTAGCCTTGCTATCCAACGCGGTAATGTGGCTAGCCTTTTGGGTACGTTTCCTCAGGAATCTGATCTCAATCAGATATTCTATTTATATGAATTTCCTGTAAATAGAGTATCTGGTCCTTTTTTGAAATGGGTCAGCTGTGTATATTTTTAAGTTATGTGTAAATATTTTATTGAATAAATGCTTAATTATGTACCTACCTACACTAAAATTCAACATATAAAAAGCAATTAATCTGACCTGCCAGCTCAGGTAAAAAATACGTGAGATTTGGGCCATTTAATATAATTATGCATTTAATTTGGGTGTTGGATATATTTCTCATCATCGGCAATAAAAAATCAGAGCCAAGTTGTTGCCTAATTTCATCCATTTCAATTTCATTTTTAAATGTCTACGACAGCACTACTATGCTATTAAAATAAGTATGGGACTGTCAAATCAAGACGCCATTTCCATTTGAAGACAACTTCATACCTTACAAGTAGGGTGTACAAAAACGAAACACATTACAAGTACATACATACTTTTTCGGTTTGAAGATCTTTATTTTCTGAATAAGTGGTGGTAGTAGGTAATGACAACAACAATAAAACTACAACAAAAAGAACAATAACAAAAAAAATCAATAACAATTAAATTAACACTTGTAACAAAATAACATAACGAAACGAGAAATTTATTTGCCTATTTTATTTCTGCTAGCTGTACAAAAATATGCACATTCGACTGAAGAAGGCAAATACTGTCAAGTGCGATCCCATACTTATTTAATCGCATAGTAGGTAGCAAGCCATGTGTCGCGAGGACTTTACAAACATACAATTAACGGATTCAAAGTACACCCAGACTCGAAACAAATATTTATAAATCACACAAATACTTGTCTCATGTGGGAATCGAACCCACATCACTAGGCACGACGGTGTTAGTGGCGAGGTGACCACCTTAATCGCTACGGCACGGTGACAGTCAACAAAAATACTGTTTTTGTCCGGCCTAGGAATCGAACCCAGGACTCATGCAAACTCCCGCTGCGCATGATTTCAAAATGAAAAAAATCGATGCATATTTGATCACCATAGGACCGTTAATAGCAATTAATTAAGCTAGTTAAGGTTGCTGTCTAATTTTAGCATGATAACGATGCGCCAATATGTGGTTTGTGAACATGGTGAAGGCCGTGCGCTTATCACCCAGAGCATGTCAATATAGGCAATGTATTGTACACACTGATTAACTCTTCAAATACTAAAACCTTGTCTTCTACAATGTCACAGAGTCGATTTATCTTTTTCGTTGACATTAGTTGCATTGCGATTTTTTGTTGCTAATGATAACAGGTTCCTACTAGCGTTCATTTTGAAAAATTAAATGTTGCTATGTCCTGAATGACTGACTGACGGACCAACGTACAGCCTAAACCGCTGTGGCATGACGTACCTAGGCATCCGATAAGAAATTCGAATTTCTACCTCTAAATGGGTGAAAAAGGGGTGTTTTTGAAAATTAAATTCACAAGGGGATGAAATTGTGATAAAGGCTTTTAAAAACTATTTGCTCGATATTTTAAAGGTTTTGTGCATTGTTAATACGCAATTTTATTAGCACTTCAGTTAAGAAATGAGTTAATGGGTACTTTTTCGATTGATAGGCGAGAAAATTATTAAAAAATTAAATGGATGTCATTTGCAAGGTTTTCAGGGACGCTAATTACGAAAATGTTATCAACCTCTGTATTGGGGTATAAATAGGTACATCAAAATTCAAGGATTGCACTTAAAACAAAAATCTATGTAAAAATCGACATCTACGGGGACGAAGTCGACTAAAAGCTAGTACTTATACAAATAAATCTTAATTCTTGTCTCCGTTTCACTAAGCTTTTAGGCATTTAAGTAAGTAATGGACATTATTCCTGACTCCGAACGTATACTGACCATTCTTAAAAAAAGGTTCCGCTCAACATCTTGACGATTTAGGAATTAATTCAAGGTCTACGGAATAAGACCCTGAGAATACACCTAACTTTCACGCTGAATGACACAATACCTATGCGAATTTTTATTCCGTAATATGGGACATAAAGTAGATATGGCTTTGGAACGACCTTCACTTTTAATATACTAATGAATGCAAATCTGCATTTAAATATAAAACAAAAATATGAAAACAAAAACAGGCTGACCAATGCCGAAACTACTTATTAGGGCCTTACTTTTTAGACCCTCACTAAAAGCATAAAATTATATATTCACAAAAGTGTCTTATATGACTTATGAGAGCTTTTTGAAAATTCGTTCCCAGGAAAAATTGCTGGTAGTCTGTAATGTATATATTATACTCTTTAGTAGTTAAGGAAAACGTGCGTGTCAGGTTTTTATTAAATTAAAAATCTAGATATCACAGTTATTTCAATAAAAACACTTGGCAAATGAGAAAAGTAAAGTTTCGATTACAAATATCACTCCAGCAATCACAGAAATATGAATACCAAAAAATACCTTACTTTGCGTAAGATTACAATAAAAAATTCCCTAGGTGATCAAAACTTTTAAACTTTCGCGTCTGGTACATATAATATTTAATTCAACTCAGCCCGTGATCAAAATCGGTGAAATTCGAACGAAACGTTCGCGTCGCGTCGGTTGAACAAATAAATACGATATATTTTATGAATCCTTAAAATATAATATTTGACATAGACCCGTTTTAAACAAATTAAAAATGTTTATCTGAGTGCTGTATAATAGGCGTTTTTTCATAATCACAGCATAATAGTTCATCAAATACGAGAAACTAAAGTTCCAATTGAAAAAAAAATCAATTGATTAAAACTATACCTAGATCAAATAAAAATACTCATTTAGCTGAAATCAATATCCAATAGCAATTTTTGTGTCAATTAAGTATTCAGGAATTTTAATTAGCGTTTCTAATCCTTACCTACATAATTGGATTACAAGAAAGTGTATTGGTAGTCTTGTATCATAGAACACAAGTCCAGCCGTTTCTATTGGACCTAAGTAATTAAAGTAATTAAGCAACGGAGCCAAGTAAAAGAATTCGAAAGCTTTTAATTGGACTTCAGTTAATGAATTAAATCTATCCAATTTCATCCAATCATGAATATTCATTAAGTTACTTATTCAAATTAGAAAATATTTGCCTTCTTCAATTAATATTTCCTTGATAATAATTGAATTATTTTACGCATTATTTGACAAAAATTATACATTATTATGGCAAATTGGGTACCCCCAATCAAATTAAATTTGTAATGCAATTGATACCAAATCGATTTTTCAGTAAGTACCTATTTTATGAAAATGTTATTGATGAACGATAAATCAAATTAATACTTTTGAGAAATTCAGAACCTAGTGCTTCCAAATAAGAAGTGCTTTTAATAATTTAGACGGTGATATGCTACTCTTTGACGTTATATTTATTTAAGTTTAAAAGCAAAAACAAAAATTTATATTATTCTATTTTAACAGATGTTTTGTGAAACAAAAGCTTCTACGATCGTAGAAAAAATATAAGTACCTATGTTGGGTTTTTTTCTTCTGTTTTCAATATCAGCCCATAGTTTCTGAAAATCTAACTACAATTCAATTGATCCGTTTCTAAATTAGCAGAATGGCCCTAATCTCACGTTCGATCCCGGGTCGGTCCAATACTGATACTAGGTTTTTCTGTATTGAAATGCTCAATATCACCCTGCAGTCTGGAAACATGCCCGGCTAATAGAAATAGCCGTAATAGGCTGGCCTCCTGGACCGGAGAGACATGAACCAATAGGATTGTATAAAATCTGCGCTGACAGGGATTCCTGCAATTCTATTAGACCAAATGGACCTTACATGGGACCCAATGTAGCTGACGAAATGTACCTAAGCATGATGTTCAGAAGAAGTTGCAGGTAGAAACCTATACGTTTGAGAAATAAGATTTTGGTGTGTGTAATTAATTAATAATATTCTAATTGCAATGCGTGCAATATTTTCTTAAAATATTGTACGTGGCGACACGTCATTTTGCCACGTAATTCTGATTGTGACGTTTAGAAGTCCAAGTGACTTGTAAACGTCACAATTAGGAATCTGTCAATCTGCCTGACAGATTCGAATAGGAAATGACAGATTGTAAAAAAATGGTAAAAAATTATTACTGTCTATAATCTGTGTTTTTATGTTGCGCCGTTTGTATTTCTCGGACATATATTTTTAGTGTTGTATAGCCCATTTATCGAGGCATGTTATAGGATATAGATAGATATCATCACGTTGTTCTATTCACGCTATATCATGCTTTGATGGCCAAACAAAGATTTACGGGAGTGAAACACCGGGCAACAAATATTTTCACACATTCACACAGCACCATCTAGTCCAAAATTAAGCAATCATATTTGCTTGTGTTATAAATAGGTATAGTCGACCACAATTGCTTTACCACTTTTAACAAAAACTTCCATCAAAATTGAAATTCAGTAAGACTCGCTTTGATGACAACTGTGACTGTACTGACGTCACTTGCAAGCAAAAATAGACATTATTGTTTGGTGATATGCAAACGACATTTACTCTAAGGGTGGTAAAGCAATTTTATTGTCGACTATACTAAACAACTGTTAAACTACTTAAATACATTTTTTTTTGTAAATACAAGATCAAGTCACAACATATCGAGTATGAGACGACACAGTGAATGGATTTATAAATCAAACCACAAAATCATTAACATACTATTTTATTTTTTATATTAATATCCTTCGCAATCACGTTATAATAATAATGATTACAGTTTAATTTTGGAATGGTATTTAATGTAATATAACGATAGCTTAAAAATAAATAAAAATCATTTAAACTGAATATACAATGAATCAATCATGCAACACCGTTGTAATTGTAATTAAGGAACGTGGCAAAGAGTTGATGAACGCGACTCTTTGGTTTTATAGTTTATTTCACTAATCAATGTTTAACTAAAAGGAAAGTGAAAATTAAATTGACAAAATTCAAGTAGAAGAGAAGTTTATCAGCCCAAACAAAATAGAAGCGTCAAAATTCATAGCAAACAGAATTAAAATGTCATAATTACACGTTCACATAAAACTATGTTAATTTTCCCATAATTAAAATTGTTATTTGTACAAAATAATTCAACGAGTGTGATAAAATATAATTAAGTTAAAAATACAATACAAAAACAATATAAATACCTAATTACGATAATTCTATTGCTAAGTAATACATATAACAACCTGCTAGAACTGACAAGCCTCACAGGATAAACACTTTCAAAGCACATTTTGTTTACAAACAATCAGAAACAAGATTTAGTATTGCACCAACAAACAAAAGGAACTGGAAAATGAAACATGAAATATTGTAAGTAAATATAGAGAGAGAAAGCATACACTTTGTGTAAAGATAATAAAGAAATTGGAAGTTTAGGGACAGTTTTATAGACTAATCGTTGAAGAAATACGTAAGTTCTTTTATTAGTTGGTGCAAAATACAGGTACATAAACACTTTCCATCAAATGCAGCCAAATTCGAGTAAAAACGTTCCGAGGCCAGAATGTTGAGAAAAGCAATACTTATTTATACTTATGTGTGAGTCGAGATCTACACCCTTACCTTATTTCATTCATTTGAACCACTAAAGTTAGAACGGTAAGCACTCGACAATAATTGAAATAAGATACAGGTATATATCCCTTCAGCTAAGATATTCAATATTCATGAGACATCTAATGTATGTATCGTTTTAATATCGTTTAAGAGAATAACATATCATTATCACTTCAAGCTAAATTCTATTGAGAAAGAGCAAACTCGTATTAAATCTACGTAAAATAACATTTCGAAGCTCATAAATTATTTTTATTTGCACGTCCATCAAAATAATGGTTATCCTCAGAACTAAGTTTATAGATATAGGTATCGAGCGAGTAATATCATTCACCATTCTCATATTAGGTACATACGTATTCAATTTCATAATACTCGTTTTTCAGAGAAGTCACTCCGGTTGGGTCCCAAATTTATTAAACCTACGCCTGCGAACCGTACAATAAAATATATCAGGCAAGAACATGATATCGGGCGCGGCCCCGAGACTCGGTCGGCGACGGCGGCACACTTCACAACGAGACTAGTCGATCACGAGCCGTAAGAGTCCATGAGTTCAATACTGACGATCGTCGTATATGTAGATGGCCTCCCCGGCGGACTCCTTGAGCGGGGGCGGCGGCGGTGGGAAGTCGAGGTCGCCGGGCCGGAACAGCTTGGACGCGTTGGGCGCGGGCGACGCGGGCGCGGGCGAGCCGCTGCCCGGCGACCCGCCGCCGCGCCGCTTCACTCCGCTCGGCGACCCGGCGGTGCGGAACGATGAACGACGCGCCAACCTGGAAATATGTCACGCTTTTAAAGGTATGTACAACACAATTTTCTAATTATTTTAGGACATACCGAACACCAAAATGTGAAATCATCACCAATATGGTAAACCAGTATGAAATTTGGCTATGGCAGACAGATGACTGACGCCACTGATCGTTTAAGGTTTCTCTAGTTTCATTAAACTACTGAAGGCGCATGACTTGATAACTTCAGTCGGATCGTCGTGCCTTCTATCGCCGGTACAATTACAATTTCCAAATGTGTTGTTTAACCTACCTCGAAGCTACTTCTTCAGGTGTCTCTTCAATCTCGAGCACCCAGCTGACGGAGTCGTGCTTTTCGACGACACCTTTGACTGCAGGTAGGGGTGGTGAGTCAGGCGCAGGTGAAGCTGCAGGGGATGGTGGTGAATCTGGTATTGGAGATGCCGAACGCCCGGAGTCACCTGACGATGTTCGTGCGCGCATCGGCGTTCGCTCGATATAACCACCGCCCGCAAGTAAAGATACTACCTGTAAAATATTTAAAAAATATTATTTGGCTCTCTAGATGACAATGAAATTAATTAACATAGGCAAGATGAAGGTCCGAGATTGGTCAGCTCGCAATACCACTTTGATCTCGATATAACTAGTCTTAACCCGAAAAATTAATAGGTGTACTTTTTTTATCAACGGATACGCCCAACCCGACGATGGGAAGACGAAATTTGTATGATCTTGGGCCCACACTGGACAAGGGTCGCAGAAGACAGAGTTTAATGGAGAGAGTTGGGGAAAGCCTATGCCAAAAGGCACACTGAATTGCGGAATATTGAATAAATAATACACGAAACAGACAAACACACAATTGTAACCAGCAACCCAAAGGAGACGGGGACTTCTGGGCCCAAAATGTAATACAATGTGATATGGCTTAAAAAATTGGTTATTTTTTTCTTATTAACATATTAAAAAATGAGCTCAATTGGCAATCTGGAAGCTGAGATATCAAAAATTAAAAATATTCCATTTTTTATCGATTGCATAGACAACATAATTACCGATTATCAAATTAAGCTAAATTCAAAAATTATCATTTCTGTATTTTTAACCTGTGGTAACAAATGTCAGCGTACAATGAAAAACGTCAAAATAAATAAGTGATGTGCCGGATCGTCAAAAATGCATATCCGCGGCTACGGATATTTGGTGTCAAATTCCGCGGATACGGATCTTAACATTTGACGTTGTGCGTGACCTCGATACGTTAATTGCGTCACTTGACGCTTTGTGTGATAGGACAAATCTTGCGACTTTCTTTTAATTTTCACCACAGGTCTTTCTTTTAATTTGTATAGAAATTAAAAAATAATTTGAATGGAATTTAATAGTTTTACATTGCTACCTAGTCACCTATATATAGAATTACATGTCATCATAATCAGCAATCCATTAATGTCCCACTGCTGGGCTCGGGTCTCCTCTCCTCTATTAAAGAGCTGAGAGGGTTTTAATAATACTGAAATGATGCAACCAACATGACAACCTTAAATAGATTTTTGAACTTAAGAATAGAATAGGTATGCCATAGAGATTATCATGCATTCTAGACAACCTCATTGTTTTAACAATCCCCCTCCAAAGTAACGGACGTATTCGCGGATATAGATACGGATACGAATATCCAGCACACCACTAAAATCAACAAATCATTCGCCATAAGCCTGCTGCTGGTGTGTCCATTCACGTTTGAAGTATTTAAAATTATTTTAATTAGGTACTTAAATAAATTGGGTATTTTTACCCGACTGTCAGGACGGGTATTGTTTTGTTATAATTGTTTTGTTTGTCCTAATCAGAAAAACATTTTATGTGGGGAGGTAATATTCATATCCCTGAGTAACATTTTATTCACAGTAGGTTGGTCCTTATAAAATGCAGTAACACGTAGTGTCAGACAGTGTCCGGAGCAAATACTAAGGCTACTTATCTACATAGACACCTTCATAATACAAATAGATTGATTGTTTTTAGTACTTAACCTCACTTTCACAAAATCTCATTTATCTTTTTTCTCAGATTGACAAAGAGTCCAAAATTTTCAAAAAGCGTTTTATAATATGCTAACTATTATTTCACATAATTTTCATCCTTTTACACTCTGGGCCCAAACATGTATGGTAAGGTATCAGTCTCCTTTGGAAATAAATAGCATTATTACTGCTAAGTAGTCGTTACTCATACATGCCTACAATATCTGTACATAGTAATAGAAATAAGCATTTATTAGAAATAGGTAACAGTTATTCTGGGAGGGGAGATAAAATCACTGTTCAAATTGCTCTCTCTCTTTCAGCAATAAAAACTTATAGTTACCTGAGACTTCTGTCGAAGTTTATATCGTAGTTCCTCATTAAGCGCGGCAAGTCGCGCGGCATGGTCGCGATCGCGCGCGGCGGCGTCTCGCAGGCGGCGATTATCGTCACGCAGGCGGTCAGTGTCACGTTGCCGCGCAGCAGCGCGTTCTCGCAGCTCCTCTGCAGCGTGGCGTGCGGTTCGCGCGTCTCTTTCGGCTGCTGCTCGCCGCTCGCGTTCCGCAGACAGTTCAGACCGCGCGTCGCGCAATGATGCGACCTCCGCTTGCTTTAGCTCGATCACTGCACGGAGTGATCGCACCTAAAAATAACGAAAACTGTCTTTAGATTATGCTTTTATTACAAGGAACAAGTAAGGACTTAATAATTCTTGTTATGTTATTGACGTTATTGTACATTTAAAAATCACAATTTAATTGCAATATTTTAAGATTGGGAAAATATACAACTCACCAACTGTTACTCGACAATATTCTTAGATCTAAGCTATAAAAAAAACATAAACAGTACTTCATGCCATTTCAATGGCTGTGTAATTATAACTGCTTTATTATTAGTCTTAGTACATCTTACTAACCTCAGCTGCCAACTCGTTAGCATCTGTGCTCAATTCCTCATTTGCGGCTAATCGCAATTCGCAATCTTCCGCTTCACAGCAGACGGGATCGCAAGCCGCGTCGCACATGTTCCATGACGTGTCGCACGAGTTGTCTACCGACGTGTCCACTGACGTGTGGTATGACTTACTGCGATCTATTTCCGCCCGTGCAGCTTCCAGCTGAGCACGTAAAGTGCGCTCTATTTCGCTATGCGCGTGTAACCGCGCCCTGCTTTCGGCAACTTCGTGTTTCAGGGACTCTATTGTATCCTAAAAAATACACAGTCTAAAATTAGCCATTGAAATGCACTTATAAACATGAATTTAAAATGAATGTGAAGTCGGCTGTATGAAAAATGTCACTGTATAAATTAAAGCTTATTTGTATTTATTTTTCATCTTAAAGGCCAGCATTACAATCACGTTACCTTGAGTCCCTTGATGTCATTGGCGAGTGCAGCGACCTCCTCTATATGTTTAGCTTGGAGACGCGCATTCACCTCTTCTTTTGATGAGACCTCCATCTCCAGCTCTGAGATCTTGCTCAGGCATTCTGCGACTGGAAATATAATTACAGCTCTGTTAGTAAAACACTCTTTAATACTTACAAAAACTTAAAAATTCCTAACCAGTATTTCGAGCTTCAAAAGCAGTTAAAACCTGTTCGGCAAAAATATTTTTAATTCAAATAAGAATAATAAAATGCAATCATTTATTACAATTGCATTATTCGGATCCACAGCAGGTTCTAGTTAGTTAGTAGGTAGCTTTTCATCTTTAGGACCATTAATGATAATTGGAGATCCATCGCCATCATATAAATGATATAGCATAAAATAATAATGTTGATTTCAAAAGGTGCAAAATGTGCATTTTAAAAATAGACCCACTACGTACATAAATTTTATTAGCTGATGACACTGCAACTATTAGTATTTCCTTTGAAGTATTTCAATAAAAACAGTAGCAAGAATCATTACAAACATGAATTAATTAAGTGGAACGTGTGTTTTGGCGTTTTATTAGTTCAAATTAAAGGTATTTAAATATATCTAAAATATAATTATTGGCTCTGGAATCGTCGTTAGTCAAATAACATGTACAAAGTGGTGATTGACATAGTGTTATACCTACTTTATAATTTACTTATTAGATTATACATATATTATAATAACAGCTTTATGGTTATTATGAAAAATAAGTTATTCAAGAATTTCTCAAGAACTATCAATCCACCTCTGGATCCCAACTCCATTAGCCAATTCCTAGCTTAAACTCTTAAGAATGTATGTGTAACAGTATACTAACTGGTATCGAGATCTTTCTGCGCGCGTTGCTGCCGATCGCGGTCGGCGCGCGCCGCGCTGCTGCGCTCGGCCGCCGCCACGCCGCGCCATCGCTCCGCCTCCACCCGCCAAGTGCTGCCATTTAGTGCGTCCAACTGGAAATAAAAATGGTATATTGCTGTAATTCCGCTAGTAAATACATAGACAACTTGATTATACATCCAGATATGCTCCATCATCAATTTACACCAAGAAAGAACTATTATTTAGGTAAAGGGTTAGCTATGATTTTATTGTTTTCTCTCATAAGAACAAGTGGCCAGAAATTTATTCTTTAATTATATACATTTGTCAATCTCAAAACTACGCTAAAAATATAGAAAGGGTCACTCCATTATAAATAAATAATATTCATCATCATCATCATCATGACGTCGACTGCTAGACATAAATAATATTACTTACTCGAAACACTAAATACTGGACTAAAACGCCCAGAGCTTCGACACCCTTGGCAGCATGGGCTAGCGCGGCCGCTTGTTCGCGCGGCTGCGCGGGTGGCGCGACTAATGCCACAGGTGGCGTACGCACAGGCTGCGGCGTCTGCACCCGCTTGCCTCGTGGCCCCACCGCCGCTGTAACTCGCGGCGGCTCTGTGAAACAAAATATATTGGTAAATATTTGTTACTAAACTATGATTAAGTAGGATTAGGCAAATGGTGTAATGCGCTGTTGTATTAGATATTTTAGAGGCGCCCAAGGACGACACACACATTGATCTTCAAGCTAGAACTTTTGACGCTATTATCTTTCAACTGGGGGGCCCTACTTAGGTGTATCTACATTGAATATTTATCAGACATTTTTAAATGAGAAGTTTCGACTGTATAATTTGTAAATATGTGGCAAGAATTCCTATTTATGTATAAGGACAATATCCAAGAAAGAAATCGTTTATTACTTGAGTATTGAAATCGTTGCCCAGAATAGAGTCGTAGATTGTGCATTTCTACCATTTCGGTTATAACCCTTTTCATATACCTATATTTGTAAACCCACCGAATGTACAACCAAAGATTATTTATGGCTTAGTCGGCATCTCAACATCTGGCTTAATCGATTTTGATTTCAGTGTCAAATGTTTGAAAATGACAGCGACTATAATTAAATATGAAAATATTTTCCAGCGATATCGAAATCGAACAATCCAATATCTAAATTGCAAGTACGTCTTCTTATCACTATTACTTCATAGCTATCATTATGTCATCTAAAGGCGCGGTACTCTTAGATAGTACGGCCAGCTATTATGAAAGCGCTAAGTGTGCTACATTCAGCGATGCTCAGCTGTAATATGTGCGAACGCGTGGGCAGTGACAGGTTGTTACTCTATCACTATCGCCCACATCACAATAATCCATTTCCCCTTCGATGATACTTATATAATAAACCTAGCTGTTTCTTAGTTACGTTCCTATGATATATTGAGTGTGCCTAGCGGATCTAAACGAAGATGAAAACAATGTACCTAACTAAGGTCTGGGTCTGCATTCTGAATGGAAAATTTACCATTAGATTATTTAGAAGCAAATAAAATGATAACATAAACTTTAAAACAACAACAGAAGACAAGATTTATGACATCACAATGCCTTTACTTATTTTCTTTTTTACCCACGACGGAACGGAGACGGTATATGCGTTTGGGGTGAGAGGCTGTGTGTTTGTGTGTTTGTGTGTTTGTGTGTTTGTGTGTTTGTGTGTTCCAACATAATGCCTTATAGCACGGAAACGGTTTGACCGATTTAGATGCGGTTTTCTGTAAAGTGTGTGCGGCTCTTGGGGACAGGTTATTAGATAGGTGTTATGTTAATAGCTCGCCAGGGGGCGCTACAATACACTGATTTCGTTGAATCCTTTGTGCCCTCCTATCTTTAAAACGATTAGACTGATTTCGATACGGTTTTCTGTAATGTATTTGTGATTTATCGAGGATTGTTTTTGGATTCAAGATTTTGTATTTTTTCGCCAGGGGGCGCTGCAATAGACTAGGCAAACCTATGTTGATTTCGTTGAAACCTTTGTGCCCTCCTATCTTTAAAACGATTAAACCGATTTCGATACGGTTTTCTGTAATGTATTTGTGATTTATCCAGGATGACTTTTGGATACACGATATTGTATTTTTTCGCCAGGGGGCGCTGCAATAGACTAAGCAAACTTATATTTACAGTTATCTGTAAAATAATTAGACCTGTTACTGTATAGGGGCACGTAGCATTATAGTACTGAGATATTGATTACACTCATGAGGTTAAGCAACTTCGGATAAGGTCAGTTCATAGATGGGTGACCGTTTATGCAATTTTAGGGTTCTGTACCTCAAAAGAAAAAAACGGAACCCTTATAGGATCACTCCGTTGTATGTCTGTCTGTCCGTCTGTCTAGAATATTTTTCTCAAGAACGGATAGAGGTATAAAGCTGAAATTAATATCATTTACTTGGGTCTGCAAACCCTCGGCGTAAAATAAAAATCAAAATTCTAAGTTAACGCAATCAAAAGATACAGCTGTTTATGCTCCATTTTTGACGATTTATCTTGACGATCATAATATATAGGGAACTTACCGTTGACCTAGAATCATGAAATTTGGCCAGAAGCAATAACAAGTTGCACAAGTAAAGGAAAAAATCCGAAAACCGATCTTGTGTTGTTATATCACTGAATATTAGTACTGAGGTATACAATGATAAGCCTAAAAAAAATTAGTAAGAGTGAGAGTTTATTCCAGACTGACGTTATATAAACACCTACCTACCTTATTTATTCTAACTTACAGGTATCCCGTCCCCGGGGTGTAACCAAATTTTCATCATTTTTGCGATAGCACTCACCGTTTTCGAGATACAAGCTATTATAAGTGGAAATCTGCGCTAACGCCGGCAGTCCGGCTACGGCAATTAATGTGTGATAGCTAAACTTAACACCCCCCGATTCAGAGCAATCCGAATCGGACTGGTTAGGTTAGGGTTATTTTTTTTTTTCAAACCACCCAGAAGTAGGAGCCCCGCAAAGCGGGGCTCCGGCGACCTTTGTGCGACGGATGAGCATACAAGTCAACAAAAAATAAAATATATATAATATAGTCGAAGCTCCATGCAAATTCCATTCATTCTAGAGCTTACGGATGATATGCTTACTTATAAGGCGCTCCTTAAAAAGTTTAAAATAAGAAAATTAAAATGATAATTTCAAGTTATAAGACTTACTGCAACAGTAAATTAAAAAAAATGTGTTTGTTCTATAACTTAGTATAAAACTTCTATTTATCTGTCAAGGTTCTTAAAATTTTATACGAGTTACTTACAGTTAGTAAGATAGGGCGCTCTTTGAAAATATTTAAAATAAAAAACAAAATTAAAAATTTTGAAAAAACCCACGACGATAACATCTATACAAAATAAGAAACGTAACATATAAAAAGGTTTAAATAACTTTATTTTAAATCCCCGACGAAAAGATAATAAGTAGCGTAAAAACAATCCCAAGAAAATTCGTCGGGGGCTGCCAATATCATTACTGTTTCTAGTATTAAATATATATTGTAAACTAAATATTGTTAATAATTAGGTAGGTATCAAATACATAAAACTGCAATACTTTCGTTCATTTCAAGTCAGGGTATGGCAGCCCCCGACGGATTTTCTTGGGATTGTTTTTACGCTACTTATTATCTTTTCGTCGGGGATTTAAAATAAAGTTATTTAAACCTTTTTATATGTTACGTTTCTTATTTTGTATAGATGTTATCGTCGTGGGTTTTTTCAAAATTTTTAATTTTGTTTTTTTCTGTAATATTTGAAAATAGAAAAAAAATGGTATGCTAATAAAACTAATTTATTAAATGTGTTGTTAAGCACAAAACTCAAGAACTGCTGAACCAATTCAATTAACTCTTTAAAAAAAATATTCGTTTAAGTCCAAGAAACGTTCATAACATTAATGTAGAGAAAAAAAATTTCTGTGGTAATGGGAATCGAATTCCATATATTCCATACATCGAATAAAATAAAAATCAAGGGAAATCGTGAGTAAGTACTGCTAGAAGCGCCTAGTCATTGTCATGAAAATGTATGACCTTTAAAGATATACCTACAAGGCTCCAGTACAATCGTTTCTTATTCCTGACCACGAGGACACGTCCCTGTCACGATCCGACTAATCAGTTAATCGACCTTTGTAACATACTCTCATGTGTTAAGCGATGGTAATCTTAAAAAGCTTCACTCATTGTTTTTATAAATAGCACTAATGTATTATAGTTGAAACGACAACGACAAAACAATTACAAAGGAAGTCCAAACGTCAACAAATCTGTATGCCGACATACATATTTATAAATAGTACAATGCCAGCTAATCATATTATTAATATACGGTAGCTTTCTTTGGTCACAGACATGTAGATACCTACCCGTTTTTTTTTTGTTTATTTGGGGGGAGACGCCGAATTTTGTACCAATGTTTCTTTGCGAAGCTAATAAATAAAATAAAATTAAAAAAACACTATATTTCTTACGTTACAGATATCAGTTTTACAACATATTAAATTAATATGGTTTTATTACTTTGAAAAAATTTAAATAACACAAAAAACTATTAGTAAGATCCCCTCGTTTCGAAGGTGAACCTCTTCTCTACCGATTTCCATGTGTCTCTATTTCTTGTTGTCTCTATCTAGTTTGCCAGCTACTTTTATGATATCGTCTGCCCACTGGGCCGCAGGTCTACCTCTCTTCCTAAAGCCTGATGGCTCTGCCCAATTTGCTAAGTTAATCTCTATTTAAATGCTTTGTTTCTAAATTGGTGATACCATTTCACCTACGCCTACGTTTTAAACCGCTGTCTACCGATTAGTACCAATTTATCATATAATATTGGTCCCGCGTAGGATCGATTCCACAATAGTATGGTAAGAATACATAACCTTAAGTAAGCATTTTTTTTAATTTCAAGTGAACTATAGAAATATAATTCGGCTGATACAATATCTTGTACTAAGAGTATTAACATCATCAACATCTTGTTTCTTCTACTTGTTCTTTTTATTTACACAACGCAGTTCTCACGAATTCATTGAGACACAATGAGACCGTGTAAAGGTAAACAATTCATTTCAATTAAAAAATCAGAATCACGTGAGAAGGTAATTTAGTATGTTATAATATTATAATTACGTAGTCTTTACATCTTTATTACCCAATGGTATATTATTATAACACTAAATATAAAAAAACAGTAGGTTGAGTTGTAGGCTACCGGCCTGATTCTCTGACATCATTAAGTCTTATAGCGAATCAGATAAGCTTCATTCAGTTTCATAATAGTTGATATATGAATAAAAAGACAATATACACATACGTTCACAATGTATTTGGAAAAATGAAAGAAATTATTGTACTAACGTGGTTTCAGGTGAACCTGTACTAATACATTAAGAATGTACTTATATCTGGAATAAACGTATTAGTGATAAATTATTGCCCAGTATTTATACTTTATTTGAGTGAAGAAACAGAATTTTACTTTAGCTCTTAAAAATAAATATACATGTAAGTACTTTAATTTATGAACTCTGGCATAAAATATGCGCATACCGAGAGGCCATAAAACTAAAATCTGCAGAGCGAAATTCATCAAACCATCAAAGATTTTATCACAAACAAGATTATTACAGGATTCTTGTGAATTGCAGTAGGTACTAAGAATGTTATATAAAATACACTTTCTAAATTTCGTCAGTTGAATACGAAGAGCCCTTAGCTCACTTCCTCAGTATTATGAAGTGAAATCGACTCACGTACTAAACACTACTTAATTTGATATGAATATTTCAAACATACGTTGTTTAGCTTACACGGTCTGCAGTTTTGTTGTTACGAACAATAAATGTATTTAATACTATTGTTCATTTACTTTAGGAGTTGTGTGTTTGGTTTGACTGATTATTCAGTAACGTAGAATTTAAGGTATATTTATAATTTTATTTTTATTTTGTACACTTCATGGCAAAACAAAGTTGGACACAAAAATTATTGTAACATCCATCCACCTGTGTTTGCAAATAAACATCTTTATTTTCATTTTCATAGAACTGCTTATATCTATCTACCTTAATATAATAATAATAATATAATAATATTCTACCACATTCACACAGCGCCATCTAGTCCCAAAGTAAGCAATTCTATTTGCTTGTATTATGGGTACTAAACAACTGATATACTACTTAAATACATTTTTTTTTGTAAATGCATACATATTATAGATAAATTACACCTTAGTTGGGCTAACATCGCAGTTGATTAATTCTGCATTGCACCTGGCATGCAAGATTATATCGACTCCATTTTTACCCGATTGTCAAAAAGAAGGGTAATGTTTTTTCGTATGTGTACTACTGCCTCGAATTGGTTTTATGTTTATTCCCATAATGCTAAGGGAGCAATATATATATATATATATAGCAATAATAATACAGCATTACTGAATAACAAAACAAATAAAAAAGAAAATTATTGTAGATCAATCGCAAACCCTTTTGCCGAGTTGCCGCGTACTCCAGATAACATTCGAATTACTGAAGGTATGCACGTTCAGATAATGAAGCTCATTACTTAAAGTGGATTAAATAGGTCAAATGGTGCGGAGGACATCCTATGTGCTCTTGACTCGTCAAAACCGTTACTTTTTATTTGAATTTAATAGGAGTACTTAAGTTACGTCGGCGTCGTTAAAAAACGATTTACTTAATCTAAACATCTATGGTATAAAATATCATCGACGACATACCTAAATGAACAATATCAAGATATCATACATTCGTGACAATGATATAATATTATAATACTTATCCCTCAACGGCATTCCAAAAAGAATGGCTACGAGCCCATTCTCCTCGCAAGATTCGCCCCGTCATTAAATAAATTCAAATTTGTGAATTGTTAAGAGTCCATACTTTTCAAGAGGCAAATTAACACAGAATTAGTTTTCCTATAAAGTGCTGTTTTAACTGACTTATGAGATCTTGTCTCTAAGACTAACTGTTTATTTATTTACACAATTTAACCGACTGATATCATTTATAAACTATGTCAGTACGGCTACCGCAATAACAGCAGGATACAGTAAAGTAACTGCAGCTCCTTCAACAAGAAAAAACGTGGAAATTGGTCTTATACACTTTGCATGTCCATAATTTGTACATCGATGGCTAAGTGAGCAATAATGGCATTTAATTATGTCGCTGACAAGATGCGTGCACATTATAGTTATCGTGACTGTTTTACCACTCTTGTAGAAATGTATGGAAACTACAAGAGTAGCAAACCAGTCACGATGACAAATTTGATGTTACTAGTGTGCGCGTGGCCTCTAAAAATGCCGTTCTAAACTTACGGTATCACCTCGTACGTGAGGGATCACCATTATAAAGAGGAAGTACGAATTAAAAAATGAGGATCGATTGAGCAGATGTAAAAAATAGTATGTTTATGTATCCGTAACTGTTCCCACGCGGTCCAGTGCAGACTCTCGGTGTTCACGCGTCATTAGCGCTGAAGCCACGGGCAGCGCCCATTTCCGCCACGTGGTCGCACTAAAGCTTTAACTGTTTAATTTTTGTCCCGTTATATTTCCCTTATTTAGCGCCCACTTTATTTTTATTAAAAGCGATATCGAACACTTTACTGCCACGACAGCGTTCAGTTTTCGCTGCAATTGGATAAACCATGGAAACTGTCTGTCTAGTTGACCATTGGGAACTTTGTTTAAGATTAGTGCACGATATCCGTTAGACGTTGTGCCTAGAAGGCTTCTGGAAATTTTATAACTTTTGACATCATTGTTACAAGCTTATCTTAGAGTTCCTACATTTGTCTACCAACAATCGTCCCTCTTAGACCGAATATTGCCACTCGTCAAAGTTCTTAGACAATAATATATCCATACATTATGCTCAATGCTCATGTTATAACGTTACGGTCCAGAGCTGCGTCATAGATGACTACAGACTGTTAACATAGCAACCACAGTTATGTAATATTGGTTACTAATGACAAAAGGTACTTTTGTAGTTCACTATTGAAACCTAATGTTCTATTCCTACGAAATATTAACATGTTTTGGACGTACAATGAATAGGCGAGGGATATTGTCTAGCACATAATAGATTATCCATAAGTTTTAGGGTAAAAAAAATTCGCAATGATATTTCAAATTGAATATAAAATCCAGAAACAAATTTATTTTTCACTTATTAATAGTGATGACTATAACGACAGCGGCATAATAAACTTCTCAACTCAGTTAAATTAATTTTATGAGACCTCATGAAGCAATGATCACGTCGCAGTCGATCTGTCGCAATAAGTTGTTGAGACAAAGGGCATCAATAGAAGAGTATTGAATATTTACTAGATAAAGCCAATGGTTTAGTCATTGTACTCATAAAACATAATTATTGCGGATGATGTCTCAATAGTAATTTTGTGAATGGCCAGTTAGAGAGGGTCAGGCCAGCGCGTGGGCATCAATTGGGAACGTTGAGACGTCAAATTAACATACACTAGGGCTGGCATAATATTTAAAATTAATTACAGCATTGTGCTGAAATTCTTTTTAAATTGGAATCAAGGGTGAGAATATTCAGTGAACAAACAAAACAGTGATGAAATCATGCTACAATTAGTTCAGTGTAATTGCATTTAGTTACGGCCTATTAAAACTAATCGTGACATTGAAATCTTCGCAATTTTTCTACGAGATCAGTTTTAAAGCTATTATTGGTATCATATATTTCAACCCTATATGGAGTAGGTACATTTGCATAATATTACAACAAAGTACGCGTAGAATGAACTCGGCGCCTACGCTAAGAACATAGACTGTTTGATCAAATGAGTATTGACATTTTTATATAGAGAAATGTGATTTCTTATGTCGTAATCGGCATACGCTAAAGGATAGGAACACCGTATCGCTGCGTACAAGTACCGTATAAACAAGAAAGGACTGTATCGTCAGAATACAGATACCCTTATTCGTTGCGATTGGTAGTATATTTGTAAGTTAAATATGACTAGCCTAGTAATCGAAGATAGTTATTGATATTAAGTACATAATATTATAGAAATGAGACAGAATATAAAGAAATTATTATAATAATAAGAGTATCTAGTATCTACTTTGCAATCATTGAAATGAATCCTTACAATTTATTTATACAAATGGCAATCGTCTTCATGGCTCTTACTCAGAATCTCGACATTACTTTGGTTGATTTCAATGTGTTGTCAAATGTTTGAGAATTTAAAGTCGGTGACGTCATTTTAAAACATTTCACAACGTCATTCCACGACCAATGGAATATTGAGATTGAGTGTAAGCTCTCTGGCCATTGAGATCTGCTTGGCCGTAGCGTGATGTTACTCGTACTTAGGTATAAAATCACTACCAGACTACAGAATTGGCGCAGTTAGCCGCAAATAATAAAAATATCAAATCAATATTTATAATAGCGACTAATGGTAAATCAACCTATAGTGTATATAGGTACGCAAAGTAGGCAATTAAATATCTCATAGAGTCAAACCACAGTCATTACTATGATGGATTCAGTGGATCGACTGTTTTGTATCAGTATTCCACTTACTGAGTAGGGTAACGGGTTTCGAGGCGGTCGCGTCTTGAATATTCTATTGGGCTAAAGATGGGCAAAGACAGTGCCATGGGTATGAACAATATTTATTTCTAGATTTCCCTGTACTATGTCAACAATGTACCTACATACATTGCATTTACCTCTATCCATTTTGGTATCAAATTAAAGTTTTCGTCGAAAACCATTTACAAATACGGCTTACTCAAATTTCAGTTTCGGTCTAAGATCAATGTTTAATTTCAATTTTATTCCGTCAAAATCCATTTCCAAATATTTACAGACACAATAACAATATTTCACAAAGATTGTAATGAACAAAATATCATATCAGCGTTTATTTTATAGCCAGTCAAGTCATACAGTTTTCATGGGATTAGAAATATTTATATTCTGTAGACAATACAGAATATAAATATCTTTAAAAAAAAATGAAACTAATGTAAGTACATGTATATACAGCTGAACTTCGAAATTTATTAAATAAAATATTTACACATAACTTAAAAACATACACAGCTAACCTATTAAAAGAAAAAAGAACCAGATACTCTATTTACAGGGAATTCCTATAAATAGAATATCTGATTAAGATCAGATTCCTGAGGAAACGTACCCAAAAGGCTAGCCACATTACCGCGTTGGATAGCAAGGCTAATGCGTTGCCCCAGGTAGAGGCCAGCCCTTGGATCATGTGATACCTCAGAAACACGCTTACAAATTTCACGATAAAATTTGTGAGCGTTTGGCCCCCAAGGTCCAAGAGTTTCAACCCCAAAAGGCTCAAAAATGTAAGTCTCACCAAGACTTTCATATTTACGCCTCTTGAGGCACTCTGCAGAATTGGCAGCAGAACCCGCTTTAATACCAGTCCGTGAAAGATGAGATGCCGTCTTTAAAATAATATATGCTATAAATTTATCACACTATATTACATTCACTAGATACTTAAACCTTAGTCTAGCCGAAGAGATTACGTTGTGAGATAAGCGTAATCATATTAGAAACTAGCTGTGACCGCGACTACGTTCGCGTGCGATTTCAGAGTTTTTCTTATTCGATAAATGGGCTATTTAACACTAAACTGTTTTTCAAATCGGACAGTAGTTCCTGAGATTCTAGCGTTCAACCAAACAAACTACAGCTTTATAATATTAAGTATAGATTTGAACATTTAAACAACGTCTATTTGTATACGTAACGTATACTAAAACTCCTCGCTGAGCGGCTACTACATACAAGTTTTCGTAAAGTAGTCGTGACATCTCTATTAGTATTCGGCAAACAAGACATAGGTATCTAAATATCAGGTGACCCTAATTTCTTAACACATTAATTACTCATTAATTCATTACAGCTTCGACAAACCACTAATTGAAGTCCCGTTTTCTTATCACACCGCTAAGAGATTATTTTTATTGAAGATCAATAGCAAACAAACTTTGGAGGATTTAAATAATGTTTATTTGGCCTAAATGTTGTGTAACCGAAGTTTCTCATCAAAGCGTTTGTTATTTAAGTAAATATAACATTTATTTGAATCACGTATTGACGGATAAAGTAACATTCGTTTCCTGTTCGAAGAAAAAGATATAGTTTGTACTCTTTTATCGATTGATCAATTAGACCGACGTATCTTGAAGACGGCGTTTTATTAACACGCTTATAAAATTACCATGCGGAGGACAGAGTGCTATGGCGCGTGTTAGGCCTACGTCCAGCAGTGGACTGCAATAGGCTGAAATGATGATGATGATGAAAATTACCATGCATTGCTGAGCTTTATCTATATTAAAATTAGGTTTTTTAAATTGGATATGGATAAGAATCCATATGTATCTACATTAAAATAGCGTGCGGATCAAACATTTATTAAACGAAGTTATCATAATACTGATCTACGTAAACTAACTTCTAGTATGGTACACCTTACAACTCTTTTACACACATGTTTTTGTGGTAAAAAACCGATTCTTATCTGTATGTAACCTTTTTATACGCGTAGTAGATTACGGTAAAGCCTCATTAAAGTAGAAAACGCGTTTGTTTGCCACCCGTAGCACTACACACATAAATAAATCAATTGGATGATACAGATGTTATATTAGTTGTATAAATAAATAAAATTGGAGTGTCTGTTTGTAATATTAAAATAACCGCTTTCTACTACATGCATAATATGAATGTATATACAGTACATAAAACAAAATAACATTTTTTTCAATTTTTGTCTGTCTGTCTGTTTGTTCCGGCTAATCTCTGGAACGGCTGGACCGGTTTCGACGGGACTTTCACTGGCGGATAGCAAATGTCACCAGGAGTAAGTAAGGCTACTTTGGTTTTGAAAAATATCAGGGTTCCGTAAAAAAATTAAATCTTCATGAATGCGGGATAAGTTGTCCACGCGAACAAAGTCGCGGGTGCAGCTAGTGTAATAAAAAAGCAATAAATAAACCAATACACAATGACGACCTCATCGGTAATTGCTCATATTGTTCCGGATAGCAACAAAACTTCGCAATAGTTCATTTACACTGTTATTTCTACCACTCTAATAATACTATAATCCATTCGTTTGCGTCTAGCGTGTAGTTGTGAGAGAATCACAGATCTAATTTTAGTTGTGTTTGTATGTATGTCAGGGGGCCGGCGCGCGTCGCCCGCCCTACAAGGGTCATCTGCCCAACTATACCGTACCTATAAGTAGTACGTTGCGCAAAAACTAATACAGTCGCCGCCTTTGATGTATGATGATAGTATTGTATATTTATATATCTTTATTGTGCCGCCATAACGGCTAAATAAAACACATTTATAAATTACTAGAAATCGCGCGGGGCTTCGCTCCCGTCGCTTTTGTTTGGCCACTGCTCAGCGCCTATTGGCCGTAGCGTGATGTTATTTAGCGTATAACCTGCGTCGATAAATAGGCTATCTGGCACTAAAAGAATTTTTCAAATCGGATCAGTAGTTCCTGAGATCCTAGCGTTCAAACAAACAAAATCTTTAGCTTAGTAATATTAGTATAGATGTAAAAAATATGCCCAAAAATCTAAATAAATAAAGCTATAAAAAACTCTAAGCGATCGTATTTTTGCTAATAAGGAACTCCAATGAAGTGTTAATAAAAATTATAAATCTTATATCGAATTTTGCAAAAGCGTTTCAATTAGGCAGTCGGTATGTCAAAATCAGATACTCCGTATCTTCGCAGAAAAAATAAATTACGTAGATCAAAAGGGCAACAATGAAGAGGAAAATCAAGGAGTTTCATTAAAGAATTGTTTCCATGAAATCGCATCGTGCGACTTTTATTGTGATACTGAGATTGTATCTTAGTGAAACTACACACAGCACATTTGATCTTATCATACATGTTTCTTAGACACAGTCTTTATTAAAATGTTGGAAGATGATTTTTTCCTTATAGATATTATTCCTACATGAACTATACCCTCTTCTACTTCTACTCTAAGCTTAGGCCCAGATTCACAGACTGCAGTTTGACTTTGCTTTGAGAGATCAACAAGCGGTACACCTGATGATAAGAAGTCAAAGCGCCAAAAAAAGGTGCATATTTCTGATATTGACAACCTTGATATAATTGATTGTTGAAATACATTGCCCCTCATCCTTGCTTTGGTCTAGCGTCTATTTACCTGTCAACTCAAATTTAAGTTATAGAAACGTTTTGATTCATCCTCCTTACGTAACTATACTTTTGATTGTTTTACCAAACAATAGTAACGTAGATAAAAACACAATAGACTTATATATGCAGTTATTTATTTCCATTATGAATACATAATGTAAAGATAAAACAACGGGTCATTTGATAGAAATCTGCAAATGGTTTGAACAGTGAATGAATTGGGTCAATTCTAGTTCAAAGTTGGTGCAAACCTAACGTAATGTTTCCTGCAAGTCGCACTATGCATGTATCTACTTTACCAATGGACAAAGATGCAATTATTTCACATAACATGGCTATTTATGTCACGCGAATAAAGCATCTAAGTTAATGTAATTTAGATGCATTTTCCTACCTAATCTTGGGTTTGAGGTATTGTCACTTCATACATATAAATTGGTTTTCTACTTTGGCACCACATTAAGCGACCTTTTATTTATGACTAGCCGTTTTTGGAGCGTCGATTCCTTGGATCTTGGTTTGGCAAATACTCAGCTCACCTGTTAGTTGTAGTGTTGGTTATAGCACATAACCTTCCTCAATAAATGGGCTATCCAACACTAAAACAATTTTTCAATTCGAACCAGTACTCCCTGAGATTAGCACGTTCAACCAACCAAACAAATAAAAAGAACTCTCCAGCTTTACAATATTATAGAATAAATAGACTATACAGTATCAACCCCTCAGACTGACACATTAATCATCTTCTAATAACTACATCATCGCTAAGATACCAATCTAAATTATGAAAGTAATAAAAAAATGTCTCAGTTACTTTATGTTTAGTACATACGTAATGCAAGAGTTTAATTGAAATTAATGAGTTTTTAAAACGATGATGTCGTTTAGATTTAGACAATGGGCTGCCGACCTTTTATCGCATTCACTGTCAGTTGCAATAATTAACATTATCTTTCAAATGTTTTTATACAATGTAACAGTACCCTAATTTACTATTTAATAAAAGCAATTTCATAATTTACTTTTCCACACACTAAGACCTGATTTCTCAGGATTAACACAGATGATTCCTTGAAAACATCAATCTAAGATAACACTTGGGAGTGTCGAGTTTAGCCTAAACGACTATAAATGGATTAATTCTAAGGAGCAGACCTGTTAAAGTTCATGTTTGTAAACATTATCGACGTGGAGATTCCGTGATTAGTCAGTTAAGCTTTTACCGTGAGTCAATCTTGATATAACATTCAAAATTATATATTCTTAGAAAATATTCTGCCGACGTTCGAAGCGACCTGGCTACTGCTGTGAACACTAACAGGTGCCACACAATACGTCATTTAGGTCCAAGAAAGTTGACCTAAACTGACACAATCTCAATACAAACTGTATGTAATGCCGAATCCGGGTTCTCATAGATAACGAGCTTCTTGTAACGTTTACACCGATACGTGCCTTAATTGCTATTACGTACACGTTTGTGTACGCTCATGACACTACGAATTTGAAACACCCTACATTTGGCTTTAATTTAAATGTTGGCAACATCAACTAAGCAACATTGTATATCAAATTTCTCACCACAGCCAAAATGGGTGAACATTTTATATACGAACATCTTCCTAAATAGCTATACTTTTTAATATTATACAGATATCAACATCATCAGACAAACTCTTCGGTTGTTGGTTTGGTTGAACGCTAGGATTTCAGGAACTACTGGTCTGATTTGAAAAATTCTTCAAGTGTTGAATAGCTCATTTATCTAGGAAGGTTATAGGCTATATAACATCATGCTACGGCCAATAGAAGATGAGCAGTGGCCAAATAAAACCCCGCGCGATTTCTAGTTGTAAATATAAATATTTGTGAGAATGTTTGGATATTTGTCCTTTAATTACACGTAAGCCGTAAAACAGGCTCGAACAAAACTTGGCATCCAATAGGTTATGTCCTAGACTTACATAACAAATACATATATCATGAAAACAGACGTAGCCGCCAACAAAATATAGTTTACCAATATTTTTTCTTCACCTAAGATGTGTCAACACCGTTTTTTACAATGTGATTTATATCACTACCACCCACATAATATACTATCTATGCAATCTCTTTAGATTTTTATAGGACACCTACGCAAAATACTAAATGTTATCGAAATCAAACAAAGTTAAATCTACAGGCGAAATAACGTTCGAGATTGATGGTTACTGACCGTGAGTTATAGTGTACTATATACTGACTAACTGTCACCATAAGAACACCATGGTGCCCCCTTTTCTAGTGACTTCTCGAACATATAATAGGATAGGCGATGTTTACACCAGATATTTTTATCCAGATTAGCACAAATCACTTATGTAACGAGTTGTTTTTATCTGTGGGCAAATGATATGAACAAATCTGGCGTCTCCTCACGATTCTACCCGTTGAATGTTTCCGTAAATAAACGTAATGGTTGTATAAATCTTTTTTTATACCACTAAAAGGTAAACAAGCACATGGACTGCATGATAGTAAGTAGTTACAGCATCCTTATAGCCTAAGCTATTGTTTACCAAAGCTATATCACCATTCGCGGAAACTCCTCCTAATAAACGTCGTGCAGCGGGAAATGTATACAAATGCTGTGCAAGAGGGTTCGATTCTCAGGTCGAGTAAAAATGTTATTGGGTTTTTATATCATGAAATTCTCAGTATATAATATTATCTAGTGTGGAGTTTGAAAATAAATATGGCCGGTTGATGGCAAGAAGCAATTATTACATGGGACGGAAAATGCCTGAAACGGAAAATCTTTTAACTTCTTGAATAACAGTTCATATTTTATTTAAATACCTAATTCAAGCTACCTATGAAGTACAAAGTGTAACAAAATTAAAAAATCATTCGAAATTAATTTGTAAATAACCAATGCGAGCTTCATGTAGTATATAAGTTTAATTCTATTTACTAACTCCTCTACCGAAGACACCGAGCATAATGAATTCAGCCAAGTCTCAAGGACAACACCCTCGAACCCTTTTCAGTGTTCACGGTCAGTAAGACCACTAATGGGCTCAATATGCAAATAATGGTTTGGCAAACACTCTGACACACGAGTCACGACACGTAAATCTGTCATTGTTGACTAACTACGTACTTAAAGCACACATATAGCAGTCATAAGAGCCCTATTACACTGTTGGCAATGTCTCACCATAAGATGACGGTGCTTTAAAAAAATAGAAATGTAGAATTTCAATTTCTTTGTACAATTATACATAATAACATATTACTATAGGTAATAAGGGCCTGTTTCACCACAATTAAATCTTCATCATTTCAACTCATAAACGTCCCACTGCTGGGTACGGGTTTCCTCCAAAGAATATGGAGGGAGTTTAGCCTACTATACCACGCTGGCCAGACGGGTTGGTATAGGGTTTGTTTCGAATTTTCCTTTTCTAGCAATACTCTTATCTGCTTATGATTCCTTTAGTCGCCTCTTACGACACCTACGGGTTGAGATGGGGTAGTGACATTTAGTATTCTTAATCCGTCACTACACGGAATTTATATAGAATTAAATCTTAGATGTTTGATAAACTATCTGAAAATTTTGATAGATTTTATATGATAAACTATTTTTAACAAAAAAATATTTAAACGACTTCAAATCAGTACTAAAAAGCGAAAAATAAACTGAATTAGATATTTAATTCCAAGCTAAAAAATACCTACCTACCTGTTTAAAGTATAATACCCTATTACTAATCTGTTTGAAGTCGGTGCCAAGACTAAAGAGTTTGTTAAGCTACGTACTACTCAGTACGTACATCTGTTACCGCTCGCTACTTCACACCACCTCGCACTTGCGTGTGATCGTACCTAGTGGATGGCTGAAACTGAGTGATACAACCTCATTAGGCTGGCACCGACTTCAAACAGATTAGTAATAGGGTATTATACTTTAAACAGGTAGGTAGGTATTTTTTAGCTTGGAATTAAATATCTAATTCAGTTTATTTTTCGCTTTTTAGTACTGATTTGAAGTCGTTTAAATATTTTTTTGTTAAAAATAGTTTATTTTTCCATTTTTAGTGTACTTTTTATCTAGCAGATTTAATAATACTGGCTGGCAAACTAAGACGGAAAACCGAAATAAAGAATCTTCGATAGAAGGGAACGTCTATTTAAATATTCTAACAACACAACCTGATTGTAGAATAGAGGAATCTCAAAACTCTCAGCTTTTTATGTCTTTCTTTTTTCCTATAAAATGCGACAGGTAACAAGTATAGGTATACAATGCAGGTAAGATACTATATCGAAAACTTAAAATATCATCTAAGAATTCCTTTGAATTATACAACTTTATCTTCCATCAAGAGCTCTCACCTCAGACACTTGAAATAACACAACTTAAGGTGTAAACATGGATGTGATATTTAAAGAAATCATCTTCTTACTCCTAAACATTAAGAAGTTTCCCTTCCAGTGACAGCTCACCTAAATAACCTACAAGAATACAACTATAGGTTTATAAGTACCTATAATGTTGAAAGAATTATCCTCCAACTCCTAAAAGTTAAGGAGTTATACCTTCCAGTGACAGCTCACCTGAATAACCCACAAGAATACAACTATAGGTTTATAAGTACCTATAATGTCGAAAGAATTATCCTCCAACTCCTAAGAGTCAAGGAGTTATACCTTTCACTGACAGCTCACCTGAATAACCTACAAGAATACAACTATTGGTTTATAAGAACCTATAATGTCGAAAGAATTGTCCTCCAACTCCTAACAGTTAAGGAGTTATACCTTCCATCACCAGCTCATCAACATGAGATGTTGACTATCAGACGTAAATACTTGAATAACTTTAAAAAATATATGAAACACGTAACATGTGCCTATAAAATTTGAGGGTTGCCTTCGATTTCCCTGAGATTCCATCATCAGAACTTGACGTGATGAATAGGGGACCAATTCGGAAGTATACCCTTTCAAACAAAAAAAGAATTTTTTAAATCGGTTCAGGCATCTCCGAGTAATCGATGAACATACATAAAAAAAAAAAAAAATACATACAGTCGAACATATAACCTCCTCCTTTTTTGAAGTCGTTTAAAAATGGCTGTTGCTCACGGCTTTGCTCTCGTCGTTCTTTGTTTAGCCACTCCCCAGCTTCTATTGGTCATAGCATAATGTTATATAACCTTCCTCAATAAATGGGCTATTCAACACTAAAAGATTTTTTAAATCGGACCAATAGTTTCTGAGATTAGCGCGTTCAACTTAACATATAACCTCTTCAGCTTTATAATATTATTTGTATAGATATTTTATATAGATATGACAAAAATCTCTCAACTGTTCAAACTTTCAGATAGGTAAACACTTTCTGGCAGTGATGGAACAGGGCATTGTTTAACGAATAATAAATAAATATAGTTTTAATATAATATTTATTCTGATCTTATTTCTTTAAACGCAAAAATGCCTTTTTTGTGTATTAGGTCTCTTAAGACCCATGCATCGCCACCTTTGTTCTCCTCGTCAAAATTAATAAGGACACTCTCAAAGGAAGTATATATTTAAGGACACTATAAACATTTCCTTATTTCGCAATCTGGGTCACGATTATATGAACATTAATATTAATATTTGCATATAATTATTCAAATTAAATGTCTGGTAAATATTATGTGGCGCTTACACCTTATGTAAGCTTTTAAATTAAACTTTAAATCTTTATTATTGGTAAGTAATTATGTTGATGTGGGAAACATATTTAATGTTCAATATTCATTTATTCAATTAAATATTTAGAACATAACTTAAAATAAGTGTATTACTAAATACAGCTTAACTATTTACAATAAAAATCGTTTATTTTTGTTAAAGTCCCTCGGGAAAACTTCAACGATAAATGTACTTAATGTTGTAAATTTTATTTTACACTTATATTCTACATTCAAATAAAAATATTCAATGAAAATTCAGTATACTGTCATTTATACATTACAAAAGTCATAAGTATCTTCAATTGGAGTAAGTAGAAATGTGTGCGTTCCCATTGAGGGACCATACCCTATTTTTGAACTTTTAAATGTATCAACCTTTAGTAAAAGTTCTCAAACAATTGTAAATTCAGCCAAAAATTTGTAAAAGCTGGCACTCAAAAGTTACAGTCAGTTAAAGGTGGTCCCTCAGTCGTGCATGCCAGGAATCCATATCTCAGAATCTAGATAAAATTTAAAGCTGCTGTAAATGAAGACTTTTAGTAAAAGATTTGTTGAACTAATTTACAAAATATTAACTCTTCTTGTTCACTCAGTAAAAAGAAATAGCATGCAGAAGGTGGTCCCTCAGTTGAACACCACTAGTTCACCGTTGGTGGAGACCAAAGTAAAATTCAGATATTTTGAATATGTCTAGCATTAGTAAAAGTTCTAGAACAATTGTAAATTCAATGTCGAGTTTCTAAAAGAAGCCATTAAAAAGTTACAATCAGTTAAAGATGGTCCCTCAATTGAAACGCTTCTCAAAAGAAAAAGTCAATTTACGTAGCAGTCGCTAGTTATTTTGATGAAAAGTAAAGCTTAACCTTTAGTAAAAATTTTTACTAAAGACTACTTCAGAAAAAACTAAAAAAATATGTTGGGTTTTGTTGTTATTAGTAATCGAATTACTGCGAAAAAAACTAAGAGCGAGGTGACCACACGTCTACAAGTTAAATGGATTAATCCTGTAATCTGTAAATCGGCGCTTATATTCGGGTGAAAATAAACATTATTACTATGATTATAGTGTAGTGACGGATTAAGAATACATAATGTCACTACCCCATCTCAACCCGTGGGTGTAAGGGTGTAAACCTTAAGCAGACAAGAGCACTGCACTATGAGAAAAGGGAGGAGGAGACCCGTGCCCAGCAGTAGGATATTTATGGGTTGTAATGATGATGATGACCATGATTATATATAAAAATTGGTAAGTTTGATTGTTGACATTAATTAAAAAAAAAAAAAGTTTTATTTGTGCCACATAAGCAACTTAACATAAAATAGAAATTATAATAATTCTTATGATACAATAACATTTTCCACTTTTAAGCAGCGCTAAAGAGCGTATGTTTATAACACTTACGTCCTTTTGTTGAGAAGCGCAGTTTTTTGGATACAATTTAATGGGCCTCTTGGGCTTTTATTATTATATTTTTCTTATAATTAGCGCTGCTTAAAAGTGGAAAATGTTATTGTATCATAAGAATTATTATAATTTCTATTTTATGTTAAGTTACTTATGTGGCATTAATAAAACTTTTTTTTTTTTTAATTAATGTCAACAATCAAACTTACCAATTTTTATATATAATCATGGTCATCATCATCATTACAACCCATAAATATCCTACTGCTGGGCACGGGTCTCCTCCTCCCTTTTCTCATAGTGCAGTGCTCTTGTCTGCTTAAGGTTTACACCCTTACACCCACGGGTTGAGATGGGGTAGTGACATTATGTATTCTTAATCCGTCACTACACTATAATCATAGTAATAATGTTTATTTTCACCCGAATATAAGCGCCGATTTACAGATTACAGGATTAATCCATTTAACTTGTAGACGTGTGGTCACCTCGCTCTTAGTTTTTTTCGTAGTAATTCGATTACTAATAACAACAAAACCCAACATTTTTTTTTAGTTTTTTCTGAAGTAGTCTTTAGTAAAAATTTTTACTAAAGGTTAAGCTTTACTTTTCATCAAAATAACTAGCGACTGCTACGTAAATTGACTTTTTCTTTTGAGAAGCGTTTCAATTGAGGGACCATCTTTAACTGATTGTAACTTTTTAATGGCTTCTTTTAGAAACTCGACATTGAATTTACAATTGTTCTAGAACTTTTACTAATGCTAGACATATTCAAAATATCTGAATTTTACTTTGGTCTCCACCAACGGTGAACTAGTGGTGTTCAATTGAGGGACCACCTTCTGCATGCTATTTCTTTTTACTGAGTGAACAAGAAGAGTTAATATTTTGTAAATTAGTTCAACAAATCTTTTACTAAAAGTCTTCATTTACAGCAGCTTTAAATTTTATCTAGATTCTGAGATATGGATTCCTGGCATGCACGACTGAGGGACCACCTTTAACTGACTGTAACTTTTGAGTGCCAGCTTTTACAAATTTTTGGCTGAATTTACAATTGTTTGAGAACTTTTACTAAAGGTTGATACATTTAAAAGTTCAAAAATAGGGTATGGTCCCTCAATGGGAACGCACATAGTAGAAATTATTGTTGCAATGCTCCAGAGTGTTTTACTCTTGTTGTGACACGTGACATTGGTACTATGCAGGTACGTCAAAAAACAAATTTACCATTGTGACAAACAACAGTCATAGCCAACAGAACAGAGATAGCTGTGGTCATCATTCATGAAATTTTCAACTAAACTGTTATGCTATTACAGTATATTTTACTTTGAAACAAAAAAACAGGCCGCGCCTTTTCTTCAATGAGCAACTGACAGAACACAACTCATAAAGTTATTGCGACGAATTTTATCCGCGCCCTCTATTACATTTCTCACTTGTCAAGTTATATTTACATCTGTGCGGATGATGACAGAACGGAGCGTGTCATCGAACGACCCTCCGTCTCGCCAACTTAATATAATACTATTTAAACATGAAATAAGGTAGACTTAGTTCAGTAGTTTGTTTTACGACAATACTGCGTGAACATCCTGTGTATGCCAGCACTAATTAACTTTTAATAGGCATAATTTCTAACCGAGTACTTTACTAATAGGACATAGGGTCATCACGCACTCGTTTCCTTGAAACAATCGAGTATCTGTTTTTCTCAATGACATGATTTTATTAGAAGAGAAGTAAAATCTGGGAATAAAATATATAAGTTACGGAAAAAACGGATTTAAAGCATCTAATTTTAGATGCGTTTTTTTGCAAAATTTGTAATTCATAATTTCTAATTTCTAATTCATAATAGAGAAGGTTAAGTCGAGGATGTAAGGTGAAGTCATGCAATCCTAATCTTCCCTTTGTTCCATTTTATAAAAGACTATTATTATATTTCTATAGAAAAAAATTTTGAGAATTAATAGTGGTGGACAAACAACACGTCAATTGAATTTTTGGTATTATATTGCACCGCGTGCACAAGCATGTTATGATAAAAATTTCGTAATTTCCGTTACATGAACAACAATAAAGTGTTACTGAAACAATAAAACAATGACCTTAATGAAAAAAGACAATCGTATCTTCGGACGTGTTTTACACAAAGAGATAATTAGATACAGTTATGAAGAACTCATTTACAAACGATTTGACTAATTTGATTAATTTACATTATTGTTTAATGGTTTTAATCAGTTGTAGGCTCTGTGCGCACTACTGGACAGTAATAATTTGCCACACAGATAATTTAATTAAATGATTGAAAAATAAAGTACATTTGGAATATGAATCAGTTATTTTGTAGGTATAAAATCATTATCATCATCATATCAGCCGTAAGATGTTCAGTGTTGGGCATAGGCCTCCCCAAAAGATTTATAATAGAACTGGTGGTATAGGAGTTGAGGCCAGCGCAATCCTGCTGGTTGGAACAGATCATGAGAAATATGATATCATAAATGACGTGTTGTTATAAATAATTATTTTTGTCAGGTTTAACGAGGAAATCTCGAGGAGGTTTATAGGCTATATAAAATCACGCTATGACAAATAGGAGCTGAGTAATAGCCAAACACGGGACGAAACGAGAGCGAAGCCACGGGCGACACTCAGTCTTTAATAAATAGAGCAAACAGAATCATTAAGGGCCATAGCATACACTTTTAGCATAAATTATCGGCGATTTTACAGTTGCGTTGATGCTGCGTGCGCGATCGCATTTTTGTGACTTTCTGCGTTTCGTCGTAGTATTTAAATCGCGCGTTTTAAAGATCCTGTCGTGCATTAAGCTTCTTGGTTAGGACTGTACTCACACTTTGAAGGAGACTCCGATTTTCAACTCCATAGGTAATCACACCATCCAACAAATTACAGTAATTTCTAATAAGCAGAAGATTTAAACTTACTTGACCTCACATCCTCAACTTAACCTTCTCTATTAAGAATTAGGAATTTTATACGCTAAAAACAAATTTTGCGAAAATCGCATCTAAAATTAGATGCTTTAAATCCGTTTTTCCCTAACATGTGTTATTTTACACCATTTTCCATTGAAAGCGATTTATCGTGCGTTAATGATAACGATGAACGTGTATCTGGATACGACGCTGTAGATATTGTACATTTAATGGGTGAAAGTCTAACAGACATCTACGCCCGTCTCTATTGACAAGACAACACTTAAAACTTTATTACATGACGTATTGAAAAGCATGTATTTTTAATCGATGTCTGTATTTACTTTCTGGCATTTATAGCAGCAATTAAGCAGTTCAAGTACAATAGCTTCATTAATAGTTATAGTCTCTTGATTTAGGCGGAAAAAATGTGCTATAGTTTATTGGCGATACGATTGATATAAAGTGAATAGACAAAAAATAAACTAACACGATTTTTCTGCAGACCCTGGTGTTAGAATTTATCAAGTCACCCAGAAGGCTCCCAACTTGACTTAACTACCACATTAAATGATAACCGGGACCAACGGCTTTACGTGCCTTCCGAAGCACGGAGACGCGAAATAAAAATTGCCACAAACGGTCACCCATCACGGACTGACCTTGCCAAGTGTTGCTTAACCTCGATGATCATAACGAACATCTCAATACCACAATGCTACAAGCGCCTTACGATTAACGATAAAGATACATATAATACAATCATACTAATATTACCTATAAAGTGAAAAATTGGACGGATGGATCTTATTTGTTATTCAATCACGCCAGAAACGTTAAAAGGGTCTGTATGAAAGGTATAGAAGGCTAAATTTCCGCCACATTCTATGGAGGAGACCCGTACCCAGCAGTGGGACGATTATGGGTTATATGATAATGATGATAGTCTGTTATAGCACATAGGTTGAGTCCTATAAATCTACTGAACAGGCCTACTATTCTTTTTCACAAACAATGAATGAAACAAATGACAATCTAATGTAACAAAAAGTCGATGATATAGTTCAATCGTAGTTTAAATCGGCTCATCCATAACTCGTGCCTTCTCCAACACACTACCTACTCAACAGACAGAATTTATAAACAACATCGTTCGCCAGCCGTAGTTGCCAAACAGAACAAAAACTTACATGAAGTACCTACTCAATAGTTGAATGTGAGGTGTGTCTGTTTGTTTAGCAATGTTTAACTACGAAATACGAAACACTAAAACTACACTTTGGGGTATGCAATGTCTGTCATGCTAACGAAAAACGTCGTAAATATATTACGAGACAAGTATGAAAAAAGGATCTCAGTAAGTTTTGCACTTGTGTTGTTTTTCTTTTGCATGCCAGGATGAAATCTCGAGATTCAACTTAATCGATTTTGATATCGGCGTCGAATGTTTGAACACAACAATAAACATTTGACAGATCTCGAAATCGACTAATGGCGAGATTCTTTATATAAAACTTAATTCTGCATTAAGTGCATTGAAAACATTGACATATAAAAACCGAATTTTATATACCTATGGATCAATGACTGAAAACTAAACAGTTAATTTTAAGTCTGGACTACTAGGTCAATAATATCTAGTTACTAAATAAACCGGTGACGTTATTGAGGTAATGTTAGGTCATATAATCTAACTAATACGAGTACATAGTATTAAAGCGACCTCGGAGCCTGTGACGAGTAACAGGTATTGTATACGTATTGGCAGTCGTCCAATGTTAATATAAAAACGTACAACGAAAAGCCGCCAAATTATCTTTATTTCAAACAACTCCTTGGTACAAAGACGTGATGTTTATTAACAATGAGTTGGTAGCCATTGATCAATTCGTTGCGTCCCTCAATTTTCTATACTACCTACTCATGGTTACTAAAAACTAGTTATATAAGTAAAGACAACTTTCTGCTAGCCTTACAAATCAGATATAATTTGTCTCAACTGTGTCCATATAAGATTATCTACTATATAATTATTATTGTAGGTATATTATGAATTGCAATTATTTTACGGATAGCAATATTATATCATCTATTATCTCATTCGTAACATCAATCAATAAAAATGGGACTTAAGTTTATAAAATACTTACAAACGTACGTACTCGTAATAAATTAGACTTGAGCTGGTTCTTTAATGTGTCAGTTCGTGAATTTACTTCAGTTTCACGCGTGAACAAACTTTAATGTCAGGAAAACATTGATTGATGTCTCGATCGGTATCAATGAAACTAATTAATTTCTACTAGTAAGTAATACCTGTAGAAAATAAGCGAATCTACATAATTAAAGGTATCTTACTTTTAAAGCTACGCAATTGAACTGTATTGGCCGACGAAATCATATGGTTCACTCAAATGCCTTTCAGGCGAAACCACGGGGAGAAAATGTTGGACAAACGCCATAAAGTCAAGAGATTACGTAGGACTACAGGTGAAGACGATAAAACTCAGTTACATGAGGTTATGTACTGCGTTTTACAACCAAATAATAAATGTAGATAGATACTAAAAGGAAAATGAGAAAATCTTTCAACCAACTTTACGTTTCATCATTTTTATCTTGTGTTTTGCCTTTATTTACTAATACACACAAAACAGTACATTGTGTATAAATTCTATTGTATGCATGAGAAACTTTTAGGTTTGTCGATGATTATATAGCTAGTTTGTTGCAACTTAACGGAAATTATCAATCAAGTTACATCCACAATTGAACAAATAATGCCATTATATTGCGTAAACAATAGACAAGTCAACAGTATCGACGAAAGCCGGCAATGCGGTAAAAGCATTCATGGAAAATCGTAACCTTGCTGAGGGCAAGGTCAATGGGAAACTTTCAAGTTTGAGCCCTACGTCGGCAGGCGAGACCATACCCGCCACCAAGGTCACCAGACAACCTGTAAATGGGCAGGATGAGTTTTTATGTCTAGCCATTCTTAATACGATAAAATTTACGCACAAAAACTTAAAGCTTCGTACAATATCAGTGCACTATCTATAAATAACTCATATTCCTGGAAAATGGAAAGCAATGTGCAAAAACTCAATATTATGTGATGCACTTCTTTACGTATGCACATAGTTACCAACCTACATTTCTAAATGCCACTGCATTCAAACACGCATTCACGCACGCACGTTATGAGAGAGTTTTATAAGCCGTTACTGACAAACGGGAAGCTCTTTAAAGGATAAATTAATGACTTAATACTTATAAGCCGCTGTGCTTACAACACTTATCCGACAAATTTTACTAACCTCGTCCGTCCACAAACATTGGCGAAGTGGCACTACAACTAACTCATAATGTATGATAAACTTAATTCACTGCACTTGAACTGCACTTCACCGGTACACCCATCCTGCAGCGCAAATATTGGCCAAAACATTCGACAAGGTATGAATAACGTAAATAGACGTAACAAGGGACGTTCCGAACGTGCGTTCCGAGTCACGCTATGTGTTGAACTGACGTTTCTCGTTCGTTGCGATATACAAACGGTCTTCTTCATTAACTCCGATCGAGTAGTAGAAAACACGACGATGCGGAAATAGTATTCATTACTTAATAAGAAAACATAGCGAATATCCCTATGTCTAAGTAAGAGCTTGAGTTATGAGGCTAGCGGCTTTAGACTTCAAGATTTTGCAGTCAGAACTTTGTAGATAGTTGCAATTTGTAGTAGATATATTTATTTGTATTGACGGCACATACATACGTGCGAAACTTTTCCTTTTGAAGTGACAGTTCAACGCACCTGTCCGCTGAGGAAAGTTGAGGAACAAGATAGGCCTTGTTGCTGACATACGCACTAACATTAACTTGCAACTTTATTTGAACAACTTTTTTCTCATTTTATTCGTTGCTACTTGTTGCCTACGAATGAAGTCATGCATACCTTCCTGGTACCTATCAAGTAGACTGACAAGTATTATTTTCTGCACAGTTTTGCCTTACCTCACATCCTTCGAACCGCAAATAGCCCGTTTATTAAATTTCATTACCATTGGTTCGTTCGTGACGCGGTAATAATAACGCGGTGTATAATAGCAGTGTAAGTTACTGATACTTTAAACGTGAGGTTTATGTATTTTTTATCAGATTGTGTTAAAGATAAATAACTTTTATGGTCTATTTCCGAAGCCTTGTCATAATAGTAACTACAGCAAAACAGTATAGAAGGCAATGCCTCAAAGGTGCCAAGCAATGTCTACTAATAATTGCTAATCATTCCACACTTACGTATGGACTATAGATAGATGTATTAATTAGGATAATTAACTCGCAGTAAGGCGATAGATGTTCTTAGAAATTAGTTTTTCGTTACTAGCCAAACAATAAGTACTTGCTGACGTTAATTTGCTTGAATTTATTGCGCTTAAATATAAACTAACTTTGACTGGCCTGTTGGTCTAGTGGTTAGTGACCCTGACTGCTAAGCCGGAGGTCGTGGGTCCCACCCAGGACAAATCTTTGTGTGATGAGCATAAAGGTTTGTTCTGTGTCTGGGTGTAATTTATCTATAATATGTATGTATTTACAAAAAAAATGTATTTAAGTAGTATATCAGTTGTTTAGTACCCATAACACAAGCAAATATAATTGCTTAATTTGGGACTAGATGGCGCTGTCTAAATGTGGTAGAATATTATTACTAATGCAATATCACATCTCGTAGTAGATAACTCCTAAATCCTAAAAAAAAAACAAAAGCATAAGACTACTGTAAATCTTCACAATTTCATTCGAATTTCTCAAACAATTCGCAGGAACAATGCACACCTAGCCTCAGAACAATCACCTGTAGCTCACGTCAATATTTGTCTCATTTAGCGATCGAACTTGGCATGTTTTCAAGACGGTTTCTTTCGAGAAGCGACCATATTACCCATAAGAGCATCGTAGAGATTAGTACTAAAAATGTATACGTTTTTTAATTTATTTTCCGTTATTGCTTATTCAGCAATATAATACAAGTAAACTTCGAGCAGTAATGTTCAATTCGCTTATGATACACGCGCAAAAAATAAAATAGCCGGTAGTAAGTAGAAACGTCATGGTCAATCTACGATTTGGAGCA
Organism: Laspeyria flexula; assembly: GCA_905147015.1. Classification (NCBI taxonomy): domain Eukaryota; kingdom Metazoa; phylum Arthropoda; class Insecta; order Lepidoptera; family Erebidae; genus Laspeyria; species Laspeyria flexula. The sequence goes on along the minus strand of LR989956.1, from coordinate 7,861,681 downwards.
GTCTCACCCGACTTTCTCAAGTAGTTCCATTGTCTAACGATCAACCGAGCTAGGTTAACTATCAGTTTATTCAGCTTACGTCTTACCATCTCGACTATCTTATGATATTAAATAATACTGAGAACTCACAAAGTACGATATTTTTTACGCGGTTTGTGAAATTATTTTCTAAATTTTAATGTCGATTGTTCCTGCCTGTCAAGGAACCAAAACTTCTGGCTAATAGAGTCCTTAGCCTAATAGAGCATTAAAAAATCAATGTAGTTGAAAAGAAATCATTTGCAATAGTTACGTGAATACAAATTTAAAAAAAAAACCTTTTCCAGGAAAATATCGTGATCCATATGCCAGTAATGGGGGTACTTTGTCAATCCCTTGTAAAGAGTTTGCTATTTGTTACATCGCGTGTAAATAACAGCAGATCGTAAAAAGAACTACAATTAAAGCATACTACTGAAGCCACGACAATCGCAGCGGAAACTATTCGTGACGTGAATACTATGGCTAGTGCATCCGTTAGTTCCGTATAAGCACACAGTTATATTATACTTCTGATAATGTAATATCAACTTTATATACATTCGCATAAGAATGACAAAAAATACTGTTTTAAAATAGCGGTATGGCTGCAACTCTGCGAACGCAATGAAGGCTTTTAATGTAGTAAGTATTACTGGGTACTTTTAATAATAAACCAGGTACATACTTGGAAACTAACATTATCCACAAGGACATGTCATCGACTTGAATGCTGGTTTCCAAGCACTTAAAATATTGTTCACCATTGATAACTGATTCTAAGATGACTGTAATGAATTTGATGGGTTATCGTTAGATTTACAAAACTTTTTTAACCTTTGCATAGCATTAATGCAAGTATAGGTGTGTTTACAAGCGAATTCATTTCTGTGATTACATGATTTTTTTTCTGAGTTTGTGTTCAAGATCTACTATCACTTGTCATATTAGATGTAACGTCTGTAACTAGACTTGACGGTTAATCACGAATCAGAAGAAAGATCGGTTTATAGACACAATATGCCTCATGTATAATTTATCGTAGACTTATTTATGACAATATAGATGATTGATAACATATTATTTGACCGTACATACGTGGAATCTGGTGGATAAATAGAGGAAAATTCTAGAATTATTTATAAGCTTAGTTTTCATTACATAGTATAAAACAAAGTCGCTTTCTCTGTCCCTATATCCCTATGTATGCTTAAATCTTTAAAACTACGCAACGGATTTTGATGCGGTTTTTTTTTAATAGATAGACTGATTCACTGAGAGGAAGGTTTATAGGTATAAAATACATACCACGCGGGCCAAGCAGCGGGCGAAAGCTAGTATGGTTATAAACCTCTGTTTTAACACTAGAAGAACGTACCATGACCAAATAGGTGACGTTCTAAAGAACAGATCAGGAGTACCCTAAACCGGCGAGAATGCATTAAAAGACTGATGAATGTTGAAGAAGTCAAAGATGTAAGTACCTATGTCAGAATCGTAGCAAGTGGAAGGAAAATAGTCTCTGCCTACCCCATTGTTGAGAAAGAGGAGTGATCTATATGTATGTAATATTTATATTATATATTGAATATATGTATATTCAGCACATTATATACTTCTGTGTTGACTGTACTATATCAGATAATTTGGGAATTGTCACCATATGATAATTCTGACAGATTAATGACATTTTTATTTAAAGTTAACTTAACAATTTCATAAGGAGACTGGTAGGTAAACCACCAAATCTCATTATTATTTTTTAATCCAAGGGAGTAGGTATGTTTAATTCTTACTTAGATAGTTGAGACACTCATTCTAGGTAAACGCCCCGAAACCTTGTTTAACTCACTTTCTACGGAAACATAATAGAGCAAATTAAAATAACCATTTTGTAACTCCCTAAGTAAAACTGTACAAATGGTAGTCACGGTCCGTCGCCCTCGTCTAAGCGTACCATGCATATGCATGCCTTGAAAAACTGACTTTCTTTACACTTAGAATGTTTATTAGAATTTCGCAGATGCAATCTCTTTATATATACGCACCCATGCGTTTAACGTGCAGTGTATCGAATGGTTTCATTATCACGTGAAATGTGTACCCGTATTATTGTGAACGCAATACACGTCAATAACATACTGAACGACACTCGCGACAGTCGAAGAGAAAAGTGTTTGTCACAGTAATTTATTTTGCCACAAATTTACGTAGGAAAATAGCCATACTGTTGAAAAGAATATTCAAAATATGTGATGAAAAATGACATGACCACGACCCTCAGTAAAGAGAAAATCGATGTGAGGAAAAGGAGGATGAAAAATGTACCTACTTATAAGTTTAGTATTTAAATCAGGTAATATAAATAAACAAATGTAATAAAATAAATATTGAAGTTAATGCACCAATAAATAAAGCAATAAACAAACCTACTCACGGCGAAAGCAACTCCTAATTCGGCAACTTTATGGAGTAATATCTAAAGGTCTTCCTTAATAGAAGGCTGACGTCGTTTACTATATGCAAATCATTTAGAAACTAATCAAGGCAATGACCCATTGTATGCTAACCGCGGCTACTGATACGTTCCCATGGTTGATAAAATTTATCTAGATAGTACTAGGCGTTTGTTCTACCATAGTAGGTACGTTATCTAGGTTTTCACACACTTGTAGCAAACAGAGATTATAGATATTTTACCCAAGATAAGGGAACCTCAATGTCTTATGGTCGTGTATGTACCTATGGGGCCACTATTAGAGTTTGTTTTATATTAGAAAATGCGTATATTCCATTGATTTTGCGTGTGTTTGAACACAAATTGAGTCAACTTTTATAAGCCAAGACTATTTTCAAATTTGATTCAAAGTAAACTTAATTTAACCTCCAATTGACACCAAATCGACATAGGAAAATCATCTACAACAGATAGAAGACGTAAGATTGAAATAGACAGTTGACAATTAAAACATTATGCTTATAAACACAAGATAAAAATTTGTCTGGAGTGTTATTTCAACCGTCCCAATCGTGACCAACGTATAAGACCAAGGATTAATATGGATTTAAGATATAAAAACTTGTTGATGAAGATGGTGTTGTTATTTATGTCTATATCAGCCACAAATATTGAGTTACGAACCCAGAAATTTTGAAATGTGTATAGTCATAACAAAAATATCTACAGGTCTTTTGCCCATTGTATGGTTCCTTCACCATAACACATAGATTTTTGTGGTGATATCTCTAGAAATGCAAGCGTCAACTCTCGGCGACGGTGAAGTGAAGTCACAGCTTTAAAAAATGCTCTTACTAATAAGAAACCAACTAACAAACTAAATTCAAAACTTGCAAATTTGTATTTATATCAAATATTAGTAGTTAGAAAGAAAGAAAGAAAGAAAAAATATTTATTTTTGTTCACACAATACCAAAAATAAGATAAAAATATAATCTTAACAAATTAATTATTAAAACTACTACCAGCTACGGATAGTTACCAGTAGTAGCTGAAATTAACCCTCAATATGCGTTACCCATAGAGCTCAGGCTTGTTTGATTTGTTAGTTTAAATTTTAAATACCTAACCAAACGTTAAAGATTGTTTTAAAAAAAATGATTGCTGCTGTAATGATTCTATCACAGTGACATCTGAACAGTCGCCCTTTAGAAAGTTTTATAGCAAGTGAATCACAAATTAGCCGGTGTAATGGCTGAGTGCCATCATGTAGGTACCCTATACATTATAGTTGTCACCTACACAATACTTTGGCACTAGTTACCTTTTTAAAAATAACATCTAGTCCTTGTACTTGTTACTCTAAAGTAGAAATCGAATATAGAAGTTGTATTTTAATGGATTTACATTGAATGCAACTGCAATGTATTTCAAGCAAAAGAATTGTTTCATCTAGAAAAATGAGACACACAAACATAATAGCCTACTTCATCCCACTGTTGGGCTGTAGCTAAAGAGATCCAGTCTTGGTGAAAAACAACTTTAAACATGCATTATGAAAATAGATTCACAAAATACATCATTATTTTTTGTATAAACCAAACTCTATAAAAGTCAATCATAGTTTTCTAAGTAATTTATCATATAGTGTTAGCAATAAGTAATTAGCTTTCTCACCGACCAGTTTAACCTGACCTCCGATCGAGATTTTCGCGCAATGACATGGAGTAAAAGTGTAGCAACTGGATTTAACTGCTTAATTATCCCATTACTGGATAAAGGCCTTTCTCGCTGGCTATCAGTACAGCAAAAGGAAACTGGCGTAATCATCACGTTTGCAACTGCACTTTGCAATTCTAAGCCAGCTACCTACCTACTTAGCGACACGCAACTCGTCAATGTTATATTACTGTCTGGGTCCTTGTATATTTAAAGTTTCTGCATATTTAATGTACTCCCAATTCCACAATTTCATAAAAATGTTTACATATCATATAAATAAAGAAGGTCGTAACCCGAAGTCCAACTCAGACGTTAGCAGTACTACTAAGTACGATACTTTGAGAGTAAAGATGAAGAGCATATAAGTAGTATCTAAGCCCTTAAGCCCTTTTTTTCGAGCTAGCAAGCGTTCATATACTCGTAGTAACCACAATACAAGCACCCTGCATATTTAGTAGAGAAAACAGCCCTCGACTTGGCCTTTCACCTTGTTTGTACCTAAGTATAAAATAAAACATCAACTGAAGTCAATGCTTACAGGACAAGGTGTGAACAAAAGCTTTGGTTCTTAAACAAATAAGTGAACGATATAAACGAGTGACGTCTGAATATAGGAATTACGTACGTAGCTGTTTTTATCTAAGCTATTTCTAACATCATAACGGCGATTTCCTACTCATATGATAGGTATGTAATTTTGATGTAAGACACGTCTATACAGAAGTCACATAAGTTTTTGTATTATGACGTGTTAACAACTTATCATAAAAGGTCTACTTAATATTCTAGCCCAGTTATGCGTAGCAACCTACATGTAGTTATCAATATGTATTTTTTTACGTGCAGACACTAAAGTCAAAGAAATAACAATGGTTCTGATTTGATACGTGAATACAATTGATATAAGCTAGTCATAAATAAAATAAATAAGTGATTTCAAGTATATATATATAATTGTTGTGTTGTGTTATAGTTTGATAAATAGATTATTATTTGTTTTCTATCAACTATTCTACTATACTATTGTGTATGTTGCGTTTATACAAATTATCTGAATCATCACATAATTAATTGGCAAGCCTACTACTAGTAATAGCCACACGAAATAGCAAAATAATATGATTAAAAGAAAGATTACAAATATCGCAATAACAAAACACTAAACAACATTCTAATAGCTATCTATTTAACACGTTATTAACACAACATTGTTAAAGCTCAAACAAAAATAAAATTTCCAATAGATGTCTTCCCACAAACAGATCAAAGATTAACCAATCGTTTGTAGTCTGAAACTGAACTGACGATCTACAATTTCAAATCCATTTAAATGATGACTCATTGACACTATACTGAGCCGTGGTTAAATAAAATGTCAGTGCAGTTGTTATTTAACGCTTGGCTCACACTTGATCCTATCCTCAAGCAGCATTCACAGAAAAGTAAGAGTTTATATTTAAAAATAACATTACAATTTGTACTTTAAACTAAAAGCATAAAATATTAATTACCTAAGAGAAGAACATAAAAATAAATATTTTTTCACTGGAAATGCTAAGAGTTCTAGGCAGAGAATGTACTAATTTATAAATAGTATTTAGAAAGACTTCGCAACTAGCGTGGGACGTTCCCATAATAACGTTGACAACTAAAATAGAATTGTTTTTTTAGTACTATCCTCGCAACTGATTCACACACAGCTGATCAGATTTAGATCTATTTGAAAACAATACTGAGGTCCTTACGACACGGCTAGCATAGGCGTGGTAGTTATAAGCCTAATGAGCTACTAAATATAAAAGCGGCAAGTTTCGTCACTACAGAGTCAAACAAACCACCGTGTTTATTTATTGCATATACTGGCAGGGCTATTGGCATCATTCTTGCGCATGCTTCTTGGAACTCATGTTAATATAGGTCATTCCGAATATTAATACTCTCTAAACAATCAAAAAACAATAAATAATTAAGTCAGCAAAACAGTTTTCAGTTATTTCATTTTATTATATCACTAAACTGAAACAGATTACACAAAGGAGATCATTGAGACAATAGCATTGTGAAACCTCTAAGTATCAGTGACATTTAAGTTTATGCTCAGCGCTTTTCGGATTCTATTCTGCAGCTGCAAATTTTTGGAAGACAGTGATATTCTACAAGTCGATCTGCACAATTTAAAAACGCGGGAGTCCTCAGCCAGTTCTATAAACATGTATCCTTATGTACCTACCTATTGCTTTTGTAAAGAAATTTATAAACTGAAATAGTACGTAGTGAATTATATAGTCAACACAATAATTTAAGATCGACGCACGTTTCTTAACGGATGTATACGAATGCCTAACAGAATTGGCTTCATTCGCCCCATAACTCAGAGCAATTCTCACTGAAAACTTGAATAAAGGAACTGGCAAGTCTAAACATTACTGAAACGACGAATCTGAACACGTAAGTAAACAACACATAAATAGCTCGATATTTCTTAAATTCGTAGAAAACTCAACTTAGAAAATAGTACAGATTCAACAAAGCCCTATTTGAGAATTAGCTCTTAGTATTGCGAACGGAAACCTTAATACTGGAAACTTAATTAGACCTTAATACAAAATTCTATTATAGAGCTGTTATAGCTTTATGTTTGGACTTTGTCCTGCAATTACACATAAACTCTGATGCAAATTGGGTTAAAACTTAGACCTTACATAGACCATGTCCTGAATGAAACACACACAAGATATTTTAAAATCTCATAACGTGTTCCTATCAGCCATAATTATGGGCATTGGGCAAAGATACACAACTACGAGTATATCAAAACTATTTCTACCTGCAAAGCATAACATCATAGCTATAAGGACAACAATCAAATAAAACTGAAATTCTGATGTATTATGACGATTGTTTAAGTCGGGCGCCTTTGTCCTAAGGTGAGATCAAAAAGTCACTCAGTTTACGTTCTGCTCAAGAGAACATTAAAGCTAGAACCGATACCGTTTTCATGTAACCACATCAAAAAGAGTAAGATTATTATAGACGTTTGTAAAGCACAGTTAGTATACATACTTTTTATTACCACGGCTCGTAGCGTAAATCATTTGGTGTTTTGCTTTACGAATAGTTTATACACCACACTATACGATTTAAGTTTGAGCTGTCCGAACACCTGGTGCAATTTGGTTTATGTCTACGACCAAGGTATTTGTTAGTATTGTGTAGAATCTTGCCTTGAATTTAGATAAAAATGTGATCGTATCGTATAGTGTGATCATTGGAAATCAGAAACGACAAAGTCTAGTAGTTAGTTGATAACCTTAGTTTAATATAGTTTATATCGTTGTAATTTATAATTCTAAATATATTAATTATAATTACAAAAAAAAATGTATATATTTCCATTGGCCCGAAGACCCGATATTGCTGTGATAAGCTTAACTAGGACAATTGCTACAAACTCTGTACAAGTTTAAATTTGGATTACTTTTGGGGGATGCTATTAATTAGTAATGTGTTTGGTGAATCTTGTCCTTAATGTATTGCAGTACCAAGTAACGAAACGTTTAGGCATCATTAAACCAACGAACGTTTGTACAGACAATCTCAGTGTCAAGCGCAGACACAGTGTAAAAGAAACAAAACCGGCGACTTCCGATACAAAAAGCTCGTCACTTCCACACGGGTTTGCTTCTCAGAACTAATGAAAGGTACGTAAATAGTCCCACGTCGGACGGAACCGCGCGTCGCCACCCAAATGCACTCTTAGACAAACAAATGATTGATTGGTGTGACATTGAACTACCAAACTGGACATTTAAAGGATATCCGTTCACTTAATATAAGAAATTGTGGAACAATACTAGGTTTATCGAAATATATGTGACAGACATGAGATCTTATAGCAATCAACTCTTTATTTCGTTATGTTCTGTATTTCATTATTTCAGACATTGCACTTTATTTAATTATACCTGAAGAAATATACTGAAAAGTGGTAATGTCATTGTAATAAATATTATTAAGTGACTTGCACAGTCAAAAAATCAAATCTAATAAATGCGTATAAGGTTTAAAATGCTGTATTTTTCCCAAGGAATGTGATAATGGATATTGAATGTCGATAGCGCAATATATCACTATAATGAGATTGATACATAATATTAAGTCCAAAAAATAAACAGAAAGTAGGTAGATGCCGTCAATTATTTAGATACGGTGAGTATGCTGTATTAATGAATCAAAAGATCTCATTTTTTATTCGTTATACTAAAAAAAACTTTAACATTAGAGATTGACACATAGATATTCGAAAACCCACAAGTCTGCCGGTAAATATTTTGAGAAATCCACCTTTGTTCTGCCATTACTGAAATATATATTAAATAATTATAAAACGTGTCCACGTCACGTTTTGTATTATAAGGAATAGTAAATACCTTATTTATTTAAACGTCGGGCAAATAAATAAGGTATTTACTGTTCTTTATAATATAATAGGTGACGTAGCCCCGTTTTATAACATTTTTTATTAAACTATAAATATTAATGACCAAGGTATAGTAGCAGAAACCCGCACGCATCAGGGACGACGCATGCTCGGCCGCCCGCGCTCCAGTCAGCCCGTGACCACGGTCGGTGTAATTCGATCAAAACGTCGGGCAAATAAAAAAAAATTATAATTTAATATGTGTACAAGTCGCGAAAGTTTAAAAGTTTTTATTACTGAAAGAGACATGTAGATTTTCAGGTTCTTAACTTCCGTTAATTTTCTCTGATTTTATAATTTAATGATTACATAGTTATTGTCGTTTTCATTCCGCATTCGACATGTAATATACGTAAAAGGTCACATCATTTGACATTTTACGGATTAACAACTTTCGATAAATCCTCTATCATTTTGCGGTCATTCGTCTAATCGCTTATCCGCTTTCAGCAATGTTGTGATAAATTTATCCAATTGTTTTTTCAATTTCGTATACCTATACCAACCCGTTCGGCCAACGTGGTATAGTAGGCTAAAATTACCTCCAAAATGTTTGGAGGAGACTCCTGCCCAGCCGTGGGACATTAATTTTATGTGTTATCATTATAATTCAATACGAAAAGATTCTCATACGAAAAGACATCATCATTTTCTTATGAGAATAATATTGTATGATTTCCCAGAATTTTATTCCTACAGATACCGAATTACGAACAAAATCTAATAATATTTTCAGGCAGCGGACATCCGTGCTTTAATTAAACACACTAGCTTTAGATTTATTTTGTTATTAAGGAACTTTTACCTTATCACTTATCAGTAAAAATTCCAGATATATATCTTTCACCAAACCTGAAATAAACAACTTTAAAAAAAAAAATTAAATATCAAATTCGGTGTCAATAGACCGTATCTATATTCTGATAGTGTGATTTCAAGCCATATTTAAACTGCTGATCCAAAGATAATATAAACATTACTACTTCGAAAACAATTCAATTTAATTATTTGCAGTAACATTAACAGTTAACATTTGTCTATGTCAATTAGTATTAGCACGATGCACGACTATTCCCAAGTAAATTAATGCTTATGTTAAGAAAGCTGAGAAAAACAAAGAAGTGTATTACTCAACTGATGTTTACTTCTGCGTGCTGAGTCAAATGAGCTAAAGTTAGGCCACCCGACGACTGATTTAATACTAAAGAGTGTTTACAACGATAATACTATAATTTGTGAACCCACAACGTAAACCATATATCATAGAAGTTATAAAAAAATTGTATTAACAAAAAAAATTGCTTATTTGGATAAGTGTCTGATAAACTTTCTGAGACTTAGGTGATAGATTTTATATGAAAACTTTAATTATATCAACTAAAGGCGTGCACCTATTGTCGACATGGCATCGTACGGCATGACAAATGATTTTCAGTCTTATTTCAATGAATTTAGCACTAACTTTGTTATCCTTGTTAATCCTAGCCTACAGGAGTCACAGTGACGGGAGTCCGGGTGGGATTTGCCCGTTTTAACCTTGTTATTATAAAAGAATATTGTATATCAGGTGCAAAGGTAAGTTTATTATTTGAAAAACATCAGTGTCATTGTCCACGCAAAACATCCTTCGCCATGTATTGCAATGACGGCACTAGGCGCAGGCCGACAGTTAAATGCCAACCCAAAACAAGGCCTTCTAAAATCTAAATGAACATTTTTAGGATACAAAAATGACATTTTACTGGACAGGAATTGAATCGAATGCTTTGGTTACAACCGGAATTTATACACGTCACCATACCACTATGATAGCAAGCTCGATGCCCTAGTATACTTCCGCCAGTTTCAACATAAAACACCTTTTTCTTTCGAACATAAATAAGACATGTAATCGTAACCATTGGTTCTCGATTAACGCAAAAGTTGGTTAATGTATTTTTAAATTACCGCTGATAGTGCCAAACAATTCCGAAACAGGTTGGCGTCGTACAACTGCTGATAAAATCCGGTGTAACGAGTATTGAATGCACGTATTTTGGCCTGCAAACTTCATATTACATACTTTTTAGCGCCATGTATTATAAAATTATGTATGTAAATATGTCAGTCGGAACTGGAATGATTTATTTCAAATTTATATTACGTAATCTGTTATGACTGCCTCAATGCCGGAGTATTTATAGGTATATGAGTGTGGGTTTGATCCCTGGTTTGAACAAAATATTATTAGTTTATTCTGAAATTCTTAGTATCACCCTGGACTCTGGACATATTCTGGATAGACTCACCCCTCTTTACATGGGAGCAATTATAGTGAAATAAGGCTGTGACCCACTCTGCTGACCCTTTCGAGGCAAAAGGCGCTGTTTATCATATCAAAATAGTAGGTATACTATGAAAGTGTGTACGTTACATAAAACAAAAACACACTTTGTAATTTTTTTGTCCGTCTGTCTATTTGAGGTAAACTCCGAAACTACTGAACCGGTTTTTTACTGGCGGATAGCTAAGCTAGCTGACACAAGGAGTAAGTTAGGCTACTTTGATTGGAAAAATATGAGGGTTCCGTGAAAAATAAAAAAACTTTGAAGATCGCACTTAAAACAAAATCGCGGTCGCAGCTATTGGGCCCGATTTTGTTTCTCTTCAACCTTAAATAAAGATGAACTTAAATTTGTAAAATAAGGACACATTCTTAAATTTATGCGATCGCGTTAGTACTAAATTAAGGATACGTTCTTAAAAAACTACCAAATGCTAAAAACCTTATTTAAGGACACTACCATAGATTATAATCGGAAAAAGTGTCATAAACGTCATGTTGTTTATTTACTTTTAGATGTTAAAGTCAAAGTATCAGTTTGTAGATTCACAAGTTATATTTATATACCTAGTTTACATAAATCTAATATGCCGATACATGAGCCTTCTTTTTAATCTAAAAAATAAAAAGGACCAAAATCAGAACTCGACAAAAGTGAGGTTAGATTATTAATAAAACAAGTTAAAACAAAGTAATACTTGCCGTCGAAGATCTTCATTATACTTTCTTTGTAAAATAACAGCATGAAAAGGGAATATTTTAAATAATAAGTGTTTAATTGAGCCAAGAAATATGAGTGAAATATTTAGTACACGCAAATTAGGTGCGACTTAAATTAAGGTTGCACTAAGATCACAGAACTGTCAAATAAGTCGAAAGGCAATACCAATTAAGAAACTACCATCTCTAATTAAGTCAAACCATACTTATTTAAGGTCACGTCCTTAAATAACACAAACGCAAATACCAATAAGGGCTTAAAATTTTAGATCAAGTTTTACACTTATTTAAGTGCATTTTTTGCACTTATTTAAGATCGGATAAGAAACGCGATCGGCCCCATTGTATTATATAATTCGTTATGTTGGTCTCTCTTAACATTTTTATTAGGAAGTATCACTAATATAAGATCTTCCTTAAACTGTAACTATTTAGTTTACTACTTAAATTGTCTTTGTTACGTATACATACATATGTGTACATACTGTACATGTTACCGGTTTTTACAATAATAACGTACCTATTACCACAAAAAACTAGTTCTAATGAAATTTCTTGTATAATATTTGTAACTAATGTTTCATTTAGGTCTGAGCTACACGTGGCCTGTAGTCATAATAGACTAGTGGATTAGACAAGTGACAATCTACCCGATCTATCTATTCTAACGACATTTCAAATTAGTACATTGGTCACGTGGATGTTTTCAAATGTATTGAAGTGACATTTAAATATTTCAAAAAAAATAGACAGAAAAATGAGTGAAAATGTGGCTCTATCATATTTAATTTAAAAAAATTATTCCAAACGTGTTTATTTATATACATAAACATACATGACTGGTTTAGATTGTGCATACAAAATTTCAATTAAATTACTTACTTCTAATCGTGCCAAATTGTATGACACGTGTTTGGCACTAACTTTACGTCTTATATTGGGACAATAAAATTTACATAGATATGCATGCACAATCTAAACGTACACGTCTTACTTTAAAATTGGTAAGTACTAAAATTTTAAGAATTACTAAATCATGAAGAAAAATGTTCGCGTGATATGTAAAATGTGCATCTTCTTTCTTCATTAAATTAAAAATACAATCCTAGCTAGTTCTGTTGTCACAACAAAAAAATTGTTAATTTTTCGACAAGATGACTTTGGCTGATGACCTTGAAATGGCTGCAAAAATTGTAATAAAATATCTTTATGAACCATCACGATCATATTAGCTTTAAAACAACAAAGCGCATCAAAATAGGTCTATTTGTTTAAGAGCTACGATGCCACTGTCTGTGCAACACGTCAAATTTATAAAACCATCTTTTTGGGTCGGAAAAAAAAGTAATGCAGAAGATTGTTTAATTTTTATTTTCATTCATTCATATGTCTAACATAACATTAGTTCTAAAGTGGAACAAAATGAAGCAAGAAATTGATGAAATACAAACTTTTATTACATTTTGTACATAAAAGTGTATGAAACAAAATATTAGCGATAATCAAAACAAACAATAAGATCAGAACTCTGCAAAGATCCGTTATCGGTCGGTTATTCCCGTTACTAATATACCTCTAATGGGATTTTGGCACTTGAAAACTAGCCAGAACCGATAAAATGCACATCTGGCTACTCAGCCGCGTCCATAATGATATATTGGCACACTTTAATGTTTAAATTTGGTGCCAAAATTCAACTAATCGCTTCCTAATTCTTCAGATATTTGAAAGTTTGAAACATTCTTATTTATTCAATAAGAATGTTTCAAACTTGTTTTCAAATTGTCAAAATAATTTAGTTTGAACCAGTAATTTAATCTCCTTCACTTTCAAAGTAAATATTTTGATAGCAAAAAGATTGTTTTTTACCAATTGGACAAACTTTAATATAACATGTTGAGCCTATTTAACTAGCTATCAATTTCTGATTCATTTATCAGTTATTTTTTTGTGCTAATTAACTACAAACAGAGCATGGCTATAATATTATTTGAAGCAACTTCCACTAATAAGAGTTAATAATTATTTTAAAATACTAACTTTATCTTTGTTAAATATTGCTTTGCAGTTTGTAGTACCTAGACAACACCTACAGCCCGAGGCCTAAATAACTGAAGCATAACGATACTCTAAAAGAACAACAGTCACAAAACGTTTAAACTAAACTAAACGATTTAACTGTTTATGTACAAAAACTAGTGAAATGTTGTCGCATCGCTATCTATTCGTACTAAAAATTCTAGTTTACAAAATTAATTTTGCAGATACATACTAAGTTGTAAATTGTTTACGATATTCAATTATTTTTTTTTGTCTTAAACAAAAATTAGTTGCAGCGTATTCGTGCGTAAAAATATCTTGGAAACGGGTCAATCGAGACGGATAAATTACTGGAATTTGTAGTAAATAGTTCGAGTTTAATAGCTGTTGCTAATCATGGTGGTTATGCTGACAACAAGCATACAAACTAATAAATGTTTAATACAATGTATGAAGACCTCATGTCTTATATCTCTTGATGCTTATGCATTTCTGGTATTACCACTCCGTCCTAAAAAATGTGTTTGCAATATTTATTCAAAAAGAACTATGTAAGGCTTTAAATAAATAAATACGCTGCTGAGCAAAGTGCAGCAGTATAAATATTTTTTTTTAGAAAAAATGTGATGTAAATATAATAGCTCAATTTTGGCCCAAGTAAATTGCAGCGCAAAACGTTGACAGTCGTGCAAGAAACTGCAGACATGAACTTACATAAACAGCCATGACTTTTACTACCGCATTTTATAAAACAGGCACGGATATTGCTCATATTAATTTTGATATTTCTGTTCACGGTCATGACTATATGAATTAAAGCTTAAAATACTTTAAACATGTTCTTAGCTGTGGAATAAAACGCATGCAATGAAGACACTACAAAAATATTCCTGCAGTATTATTGAGGCAATAATAGAAGTTAAGGGACATCCCCTCTCCGCACGCTAAACTCTATCTATGACCGTTTGTAGATATGCTTTTGACCCATCTAGTAATACGTGGATAACCACCGGTCATGAACAAGTAAATATCTTTTCCCCCTTCCTTTCCTTATGAGCTAATTATATATGATGAAGCCAATTTAATACTGTTTTTTGTCAAACTGCGAGAGCAGCAATTGGAACTTGGCTTACGTAACACACATCATGTTAATGACGCTTAAAGTTTATTATCTTTAAATAAAAATAATGTCTTCGAACCAGTTAATCATTGCTCTCGTTTTTAGTTAAAAAAAATTATATAGATAACTTGAGTATTGTGCACTATAAAGTTATTTCTATGAATATAAGTGGCGGGTAATAATATGAAAATAAACTTATTTTAATTAATTCAACAAAATGCTTACAACGTTCTAGATTAAAACATTTTCTCACAGAATGTAGCACACATCATTCACCAAATTAAACTCGATTTCACTTGCAATGTGTTAAATTGCTGTACCATTGAAATATCAGTTGAGACAAAGAAACAATGGAATATTAAGATTTATTAAGCATGTAGCGGTTTACGACTTTCCAAACAATCGCTTGGCAGTTCGGCCAAGTTACGTAATCGAGCGTAAAGCCTAAAGACCTAATGGTGACCTACCTTGCCTAAAGACTGCGCCTCCCTAGCAACTCTGTCAGTGCAAAAATGTATTACATCAAATGTTTTCATGTCTTCATTATTAAACAATTTGAACTCAAAATATTGCAAGCAGTATTCGAGTTTTGAAAACACGTGAAACTAATAAAATTAATAATTTATTTTTCAAAATTATTTGTGGTATTATTAAACATATTGTAGTCTAGATTATTTACCATTCGCGTAAGTTTGATTGAATAAAATTAGGAATTCCTTTATTTGCTATATACAAGGCGTATTCTATAATTTAAAATCTACAGATTTTGATGACAGAAATGTCATGTGAAATATGTGTACCTACAATAGCATTCAAATTGGGAATATGAATCAATTCTTCGTTGCTATGCACAAACAAATGCATATGAACTCGTAGGTAAATGTACCTATACGTTCTTATAATGCAATTGCTTCACAATAATCAATACTCAGTTAATTGAAACACGCATACATATCAATGAATGATAATAAATGAAAGTGAATTATTAGTGCGAATTGCGTATCTTCAGTATCACGATATATCGCACTTTTTCAACGCGTGATTTATTATTTAAAATGTCCGATAATAATGGTGGAAACTTTCATAACTTCAACAGGAAACGGACATTGCGTAATTCATTGTAATATCCAACAACCGCCAATAAAAGGTAAAATATTTGAACAAACACTTATTGAATCACGATTTTTAAGACATTGAAATGAAAAAAGAGTGAGGCTAATAATATCGTGACGCCATTTTTATAAATATTGGATCATTAATTAATTACAGTCACCGTACTTAATTATGTTCAGTTTATATTTTACATAAAAATTAAATAAAAAATCATATCATTATCGATCAAATATTATAATTATCTTTAAATTAGCCAACAAAAACAAAGGCACTTAAATATTGTTATTAAAAGAAAAATATTAAAATGAACACCACGCACGGTTAACTTAGGTATATGAAATCTTGTACAAAAAATAATATAAATTGTTAAAAAAAAAGATTATCGGGCGGAACAAAGGAAGTAGATAAAAAAAATCAAAGCA
This sequence comes from Laspeyria flexula, assembly GCA_905147015.1. Lineage (NCBI taxonomy): Eukaryota > Metazoa > Arthropoda > Insecta > Lepidoptera > Erebidae > Laspeyria > Laspeyria flexula. The sequence continues at coordinate 7,845,265 of LR989956.1, read as the reverse complement.
CGACATTCGAAAAATGCATTAATTGGTGTCGCGTCTAAAACGAGAAGGCCCAAAATGGATGTAAACTTATACGAAGTTCAAAGCGTAACAGAAGTGCTAATGGGCGAACTCGAATATTTATGTACTTGAGAACTTTTGGTAATTAACCTACGTTCACTTTAAGCTTCCGATAATAGGGCCACCATTCTCCATTATCGAATTAAATTAAAACTGTTGATTTACCCCAGAGCCAAAAGCCGTTTTTACACAACGTAGTTACTGTTTAACAATTACATAACACAAAATAGCAGACACATAAATTATCACTGTATCAGGGTTGCTACGTTCAAAGAACATAGTCTTGAGACGACAGATATTAATATACACATACATCTATGTTTAATATCTGTTTAGCTATATTAAATACTATTCGTGTGAAATCTAAGATTGACATATTTTTGACAGATCATTTATGAGTGAAGCCTAATTTGACAGCCCTAACCCCTAGTTAAGAAGCAAGTCATGTAATAAGATCACTTTGTATCTATTAAGTATGAATGAAACCAACTGACAGACGAAATATAAAATGACGGCCAATTAGTAGCCGAAAATTTAAATTTCAAGGAACAATATGGAGATAGAGGAAGCGATAAATATAGTGTAGGAGGATCTTCAATGATGGCATTCCGGGAGATACGCTTTGAGATAATCTTATAAAGGAAGAGATTAGAGGAGTTGATGACAGACCAACAAAACGTAACGATATATATTTATGAATAAAATCAGTTAAATGATTACAATACAATATCTCAGTGTAAATGAATTAACACATAATCCACACAGTTACGAACGGATTACATCATAAAACTTTACGATAAAGAAGAAACCAGACCGAATAGTTAACCATCTTAATTTTACGTGGTACATATTTTATTTTTGTGAACTTAATTTTAAGTAATTATTTGTGGAAAAATCTTGTTCAATGACTATTTGTGTCATACATTTAATATAATTTTATTGCAGAATATGAGGAAGCAAAATTCAACTTAACTAATATATTATTATGTTATTATTACTTCGTTCTCAAGACTAAACTAAAGAGAATAACTTTTTCAACATACTAAGGCAGCAAATCTGCTAGTAGAATTTATTTTATTTATTGATTAGACAGATAGAAAACGTTTTTACAAAACAAAATATTAAAATATATAGTACCGAGGATGTTAGAGCCTTCATTTAGTAATAAAAACAGATTAAGGATGCAAATTGGCAAATTTTAAAAACGCTCTCCCACACTCACCGCACATTACATACTTTCTTCCATTGAAAGAAACCCACACGGGTGTATTGACACGATTCATACCGGTTTCACAATGCAACACGGAAATTTTAGACTTTTGATTTGTTATATCATATTGCAAATGTTGTATCCTAAATACATAAAGCTTAAGAAGTGACAAAAGTTGAAATTATCATCTTCATAACATAGTCAAAAGTTCGACAAATTAAAATCATCCCTGTTACATTTCCAAATATAGTGTACGAAACTTGTATGAACTCTGATTATAATTATTATTTAATTTTTGACATAAGCTACTGACTACTATATACCTAGGGTGAACGAAACAGAATAATTACAATAATTAAATACAGTAATAAAAGTAATCACTCAATCCCTAATTATTATAAAACGCAACATTCTAAAACTCCGTTTTCTAAATGTGTATTATTTTACGAATGTTAACTATAGAAAGTTTCCGCAAAATAACTATCTGCAAGCGCTTTCACGATCATAGCTGTTTTGCCAACTAACTCAAATTACTACGCGTTATTGTTCGTAACAAAAATAAATTACAATGGGAAAAAGATAACAATATCCAACGGAGACTTTTTGAAAAGGATTTGCTAATTATGTTGACCTCGTATTATACAAAACACAACGCAATGAAGGAACAAGCCGAGTATAGTGAAAGAGGCGATGCCACCCACATCGTTGGGCTATCGTTTATAAATGGCATTACGCATCCGTTGCAAGACACTTTAATGCATTTATGTCAATAATACTTGCATCTAAACTACTTACTTTACAGTACCTATGTGATAAATTAGTTTAAGACCAATACACAATTATGTTTTACATAAATATTTTCATAGTACATGATCCAAATAATAATATAATTTCATTACATTTTTATAAGAAAACTTAACAATTTTGCTGCAATGATAAAAAAAATAAGTCTTAAACCTAATAAATCAAAGTAAGGAGATTCTAATCGATACGGACAATATTTTTTTTCTTTATTTCGGCAGATTGTCTATGGAACGCTGCATGGGTTAGTCTAAAATATGTTCCAGATATTTTAAAATATATTATATAGGTACCTTTAAATTTTCGATATCCATTAAGTGCCACCCACTGGTTCTTCTTAGAGTCCTCACTTCCACTGCAGATATTCAGTTCACTCGAGAATATCTTGTGATGTATCAGACTTTTATTATTGTTCTTAGGTTCGGAATGAAAAAACGACACAAATTTGTGCAGTGGACTCATTTTTTACGTTTTAAAAAACCAGGTATCATGAAAATTGTTTAAGGTATCACAAGACAGCCGGAATACACCATAACATTTTGAAGAAGTAGATTTAACACTGGCCAAAAATGTGTGACTTTCTAAAATTAAGTAAAATTATATATTAAATAAGTACTAATTGCACTTAATGAGCACGGCGCGGAAGAGCTCTGCTGTAAAACTGTGAATACGGTTAATTTTTTTGTCGTCACTGTACCGATGCGCATGCGACAGTGTCGCCGGCCGCTCTTTTACCTATTGCCATGCTACTGCTTCGCGCGCACTTTCATCAAACAACCAGAGGGACTTTCATTGGGCGCCGCCGCCGCTAAGGCGCTTACACTCCATCATTTGTGGTGGTTTGTCATGCTCTATGTTTTTTATAACCGTATTTAATTGTTATGTCTTTATTTATAATGTCAATGTGGTTGGTTAGCAAGTTAATTGCAGTACATTGCCATAGACGTAGAACTTTTAATAAAGTTTCTTTTACATATATTAGGTGGGCAATTTAAATTTCAAATAATATTACTGCGTGTGACTTATCTGTAGTTTAAGATAGTACCTATTACTCATGCACGTCACTGTCGTTGATCATAGATATAATAAGTATTTAAAATAAGTATAACACCAGATTGACAACCTCTACTAAGACAGTGGAAATACCATCCTTATGCTACAATGTCACTAAATGGAGAGCCTATATAAACTAAATAGCTACTTTTACAAAATGTTGAACAAATATAGAAATTATCCTTTTTAAATTTTGTGTTTCATTGTTTAATGAAATGCTAGCAAGTAAACTCGAAAGAAAGTGTAATATATTTTTAGAAACCAATTCATACTCCTCAATGAGTAATCATTTCTGGTCAAACTTTGGTACCATGTGTGGGTAGGCATTACAAAGACAAACATTATTATGTTTGTGTGAACTCTATTCAATTTAACTGACGTTTCCAAACTATTACCCGTTTTCTTATGTAACACCTGATGCACGTAACGTGACTGTTTTATTTCTTATTGTATTTGCTTTTTCTTTTAATTACACATATTAAACGCGCATTACTAACCTCGATAAAATGACGTGCATACTTTTTAAACCTTAGGCAAAGGCAGTGTATTCATAAATTCTTTAATTTATTGCTTAGTATTTTCACCTACGTACATGATGATACCGACATCCGTTTGTATTCTTCATGCTATGATAAATTATGTTGCGTAATTATAACGTGCATGAATGTGAACGTAAATGCAAATTAAAAGATGCGGATGAGGTAACTTCTTTGGAATACTGCGTCCTCGTACTTATTATTCCTCTACATTTAACATATTATTAATAACTTAAACTGCATTAATATTTAAAACCTCGTTTAAACGTACTTAAGTCAAGAACTTGAAAGCTAATTTTGAAATTAGAACTGTCAGAAAAAGTATTATTTTTTTAATTTTATCATTTCGTTTGGGATTTTTTCAAATACTAAGATCGCGGATGTGAAAGGAGCTTAGAAGCAATAACAGTTTTTTATTTCTTGATAAACCTGGGTAATCTATACTAATATTATAAAGCTAAAGAGTTTGTTTGTTTGCTTGGGTGAACGCGCTAAGCTAAGCAACTACTGAACCGAATTGAAAAATTATTTTAGTGTATTGGATAGCCTAGCCCATTTAACAAAGAAAGCTGTAGGCTATATAACATCATGCTATGATCAATTGGAACGTCCCGCGACATCTAGTATTTAAACAAATGTCTAAAATACCATATAACAGGGGTGTCTGGTCGATCGCGAGCGACCGTTGATCGGACGGGCAAGAACGGGGTGGAGTTTGGAATATTTGCACGGATATTGCAATAGGCCCATCTCCCACTAATGAAAAATAACATAGGTAGCGAAATGTGGTATATTTCACCTCTGCTTTTCCTTATTGATGTTTGTTAAAACGATGTTTGATCTACCTTAGTTTCCATCGAAACGTATAAATTAAAATAACCCGACCTCAAAAAATCAACAGCTAAGCAACGCACTAAAACACTTTAGTTTTTTTTTTAATACCTATCTAAAGGACACTTGGGTTTTTGAGAAAAATCTAACGATACCCTAATTGTCGAAATCCATCCAGCCGTTTGAAAGAAACGTGGGAATAAAGAAATTTACAAACATACAAGATACGCGCGAAAAACAATACCCTTCCTGGCAGTCAGGTAATAATTTAATACACTTCTTTCTGTATACTTGTTTTACACGACTTATTGACAAACGGAGCTGCGATTGAAAGGAAAGCAAAATGATGAATTCAAAACAAACAATCTATGTTTTACAACATCTCTCTATAAACATTCTTACGTTATATTGACCTAACTTGTTATATTACGTTTAAAAATATTTGTTTATTAATAATATCCCTTTACAATAAAACAGGCAGACATGGTAAGTTATTTTGACTATATATTTTTAAAATAAACCTTTATTTTTTGTGTTATTTCACTTTTCAGTTAGATCCGATGAGCAGCTTCTTTGCCGCGTCGCGTCTACTAGTTACTAGGGCTTATTCTGAATTTAGACATTCGATTTTGATGTCGCTGTCAAATTTAAGGAAATTTAGATACCTAATGGTCGCTGTCTCTTTCAAAAATTTCGTCGTCGAAATTCAGAGGAAGCCCCCTGATCTATTGTCGCGCCAACGTCATGTCATACACTTTTCTAGAATTTCTACTAGGATATCTGGGTAAATTAATCCCTTAAAATCTAATTTAACAGCTTTTTGTTTACAAACATTTCTACATTCATTTCAGCCCCAGTAACGTATATTATAAAATAAAACATTAATCATTTTAACATTATTTTATTGTTATATTTAAAACATTTTTAACATTGTTTAAAACATTTAGGTAACATCATTGATTCTAGAGGTACCCCCAAACCTCCTCCCCTTGGCTAGGCCTATGAGACACAGGCTCTAGCCTAGTTTGAAAATATAAATAGCATAATATGATGTAATTAAGTGTATATTATTTAATTAAATAAATGTTAATATAAATGAAAATGATTTTATATTTTATAACAAACACACACGTTTATAGATAAACAACTATCTATTAATAAGTAGAAAGGTACCCTTGAATACGAGCAAGAAAATGTAAAACTCCTTTTAAAACCGCTACTGTAAACTTTATGGTCCCGTTACATAGAATGTAGATAATTAAAATTCGTTCCGTTTTTTACCACATCTTGAGTTTTTATTACTGAACTTAAACTATTTAATATATATTTAGAGATACCCAGAATAATTAACTCTTTTTATGACTTCCAATCTGAAGTGAATTTTGCTCTAAACTTAGTATTCATATACCCACCTAATTGTATTGTATTTTGTATTAACGAGTTCTACTAGTAGGTTCACATTTCTCTTTATTTTTGAAGTTTAGAGTCAGACAAGATTATACCTATTTAACTCCTGAATAATCAAAATATGGGTATGGGAAGGTAGCTAATCAAGTAAAGAGATATTGCGTTAGTTATAAAATATTATGCGATGCGAAAATGGATACGAAGTTTTACAAAAAACCGATTAATTGGTATCGTGAAAGATTAAATGTACGTGAAATAAAATATTGATGGGGGTCAATATTTTTATGTTTGTGTGACCAGAAAAAGTGGTATTTCAATAATTTACTAAAACGCCATCTGTCTATTAATGCATGAACTAAATCTGTAAAAGGTCTTCCATTCACTTCAACTCGACCGCTGAGGCGCGCGGGCCGCCGCAATGTTTTTTGTCTGAAATATACGGCACTGAAACTAGATGGCAGCACAATACATGTTTGCCAGTCATCATAGGATAATGTGCTATTTGGATCCGTTACACAATTCTGTTCTATCAACATACTTATCTGTTGATATAAATTTCATAATACGCAGAGAAGATGTTTCTGATAACAAAATTTTTACTTTTTTTCTAGTGGTTTATAGTAACTATCCTATTAAAGTGGCTGACTGACAGATACAACCTATCATCTTATTAGATACTAAACTCGAGATTTAGATAACATTATTTTGCAGTAATTCATGAGTTTTAAGTTTTATAACACTTATAATATCTACAGACTATTTAATTAAATTAAATTATGTTGTGATGCAATTCAAATATATAGAATGCTTTATTTATATTTTATAGCACTTATCGTTCAGTGATCAAATAAATGAGTCTGACCTTTATTAGTAGGCAAAGTGTTAGGTCTGGCTGCAGGCACGCGGTGGGGTGCAGGCTTTCTCGGCGACGGTGGAGGGGCAAGCGAGGTTCGAGCGCGGACCGCCACTGGTGACGACGATAACTTTGGCACCACACCATTCTTCTTAGCTGTAAACGTAAATTATATTGTTGAGTTATACTAAACTAGTAGGAATATTATAAAGCTTAAGAGTTTCTTTGTTTGTTTTTACAGTAATTTTACATTTTTTTTTTTTTACTTTGTTCTTTGTTTGAAGTCGAACACGCTAATCACAGGCACTACTGATTCGAAATTTATTGGTCTAACAGACTTTAGTATCCAAAATTCAGAAAGTAAAGATGTGGTTGAATAATTTATCATTCACCAACTATTTCTATCAGACTCTTACCAGATAAAAACCTCAGAATAATTGTCATAGGTATACTACTAAACATAAAGTAAGAAGAGAATCGAGCTAAAAACAAAACAATTGCGATTATTGAATTGCTTGTTATTTGTTTTTTAGTTGTTTAGTAGTTTGGAATGCTGCGACATACCTACCTACCGCAACCAGATCTTTAGGTATATGAATGCAATTTCTAGAACGATCTAGTCAACACAAACATATAACGTCAAGAACTGTTATAAAATAATAAATATTTACATTTATACCTAATACTACCAGTCATTTGTTACATTGAAACGCACATCGAGAGTGATGCGTTATACTAAACATTAAAGAAGAAAATAACACCACAAAGGATGAAAGGTAACATCGTATAGAAAAAATAATTCTGAAAATATTAAACAACAATTTTACACAAGCGTATAAAACCATTTTGAATTGAAATCGCACGATTTTGTCTCTGCATCACCCTAATTATTTGCATTGGTTAATCCAATTTTATGTTTTTCTTTTTAGAAAATTTGATTTGGGTATGTATATTTCCTATAATTATATGTTGTAAGTAAGCTTGTTTATTTAATAAACTATCAGCTGAGAATAGTAATGCGTATCGTAATATTCAAATGTAGTGGCACACTGATCGAACCAGTTACTCTATGACACAGTTTTCAAAGGACAACCTTAGCAAACACGCTATTGTTTATACACCAAAGATGACTTGCGAAACGATTACGAAATCAGTTATGCAGAAAACTTTGCTATGTTGAAGCCATTTTAAACTGCGTGTTTTTGTCACCATTTAGCCTCTAGTATAATTACCGTAACAAAAAATACTTAAAAACAAAGTTTGCACGTAAGTCATGTAAAATAAATGGCATATGTATAGGTAAGGCCACGCTCAAAATATCCGTGTGTTTTATTAGTTTCTGTTTTATCCCTGACCAATAAACTATATCTGTAAATAGCAAATAGAAATTGCTACTTCTCTATGGTTCAGTAAAATAAATATTACTATAATAATTGTTTAAATACTCTGATAGTAACAGGGAAGCTTAATAAAGACCTGAATCAGCGTCAAGTAATATCGTGATGTTCTTTTGAAACGCAAAGACCTTACACACTCGAATAAAAACACAACACCTAATTATTTAGGCGTGGTTATTCTCCAGTCGGACTGTACCGACTTTATGGATTAATAATTGAACTGAATTATTCATCCGAATTTTTAGGTTTTACAAAATTACTTGTCATCGACTCGTTACTCGTGTATACTGATTGAACATTGAAGAAACGCCTTCTCACACGTTCTCAATCTCTACTATCGTCTCAATCTTTACTATCGTGTCTACAAATCGAAAGCCTTAGATAGATAGAACTAATCACGTCTATCGATTTCCCAATCTTCGTTAAGTATAGACAGCTGTTTCCTGAGGCTGTTTCCATTGGAATGTTTAATGACAGGATTTTGTTAAGTCTTTCTATTTATCCGCTCCGCTGAGTCTTGACTCATTAGTCCGAAGTACGTAAAGTACGTCACTGTATTATTGTATAAGTAACATTCAAACCTCCTTTCTTGCCTTGTTACTTGTATGTTTACTTAGACTTAAATAAGTGTGAGCGAATGAAAGGCGATTGACGGTACTAAACTAATTAGGAGATCAGAAGTTACCAATTATGTTATATATATGCCACTAATACCATTAAGCACTTGGTTACGATATATATTCTCATAATTGGATTAGTTTCTTAATTACTTACTACCCACAGAAATATAGAATATTATGGAGAATCTATATATCTATCAATATACACAAATGGTGTATGTCAACACCATCAAGATGATAATAAAAGGCCGAAGAGGGAGAATATGACGATAATACAACGTGAATAAAAATTATATGAAAAATTCAAGGCAGTCTGTGAAATAATTGAGTCCAAAAACTGCGCATCGTTTCTTTTAACTGTGCGAAAATTAACATTTTATTGTTTTTTCGACCGGATACCCCAATTGGTTTTTACCTTTACGGCTATAAGCGGCGAATTAACGATGCCTGTTATGTTTCGTCTTATTTCTAAAAAAATATTAATACTTTAACTATTCCTATTTCTGCCTTTTAGTACAGTACATGGAAAGATACATAATCAAAAGGTATTTCTTAGCATTTGTTGTTATTAAAATCCCAAAGATCTAATTACTTCATTTTAGTATTTCTCCGGCGGGATTCACGTTATCAACTTTCTTATTTAATCTTTCTTGGAATGCTTCTTTAACGCTTTATAGTCCGGACGTAAAACTACACCGATTTCCATTTTCTTTGATTCGTGTTAAGTCAATTTGTGCTCTATATTTTCTCGTTAGGGCGAGAACATCTACAAAGCGTTTCAGCTTGACCGATCTTGGGCTTAACGCTTCGCTAAACGTCGTCTTGCTGATTGATTTTACTTCCGATAGTAAGTATATCTTATAAGTAACACAAACGTGTGATTTGTGGACCGGATGGCAGCTACACTTTATGTGACTTTCACAGAATTCACCACATCCACTCATCAATCTACGTTCAATGGCTTACTGGCGGCAATTGGCTATAGATATCATCCCAGGCACTTCGTGATCCTCTAAGATCTTATATAAATTTAGATAAGTCATGAAGCGAATAGCTAAACGTTTCTTTTCCTCTTTTTATTTTAATGTTTATATTTTAGGTTTATAGGTAGGTATCTAAATATTAAACCTCATTTTTTTTTAATCTCACTATTAATATCCAACTAAAGAGAGAGAGAGAGATAGTGTACCTAATTATGTGTATCGCGTAATATTAAAATGTCAAATCCGTGGTCAAATTTTACGATGCGTGTTGTCTATTTAAGTTTCGTTGTAATAATTCCATATTACGTAGCTTCCTTGAAAAACAAAGTATGACTCACGTTGAATAGGCTGTGGTGTCGGGGGTGTAGGCGGAGGACGCGCAGGGGTAGTCGGCGTAGGGGTGCTCTCCCTTTTCTTGCCGTTCCCTGAAAAAGACACGAAACAAATATGAATAAAATATGTCCTCATTTAAAAATGAATCTAACGAAACAAACAGTTAGTATCATCCATCGAATCGATTATACTCAAGTAGTTGAGTACACAAATGACGTGATCACAATCATTAAGAACAATGGTATTCATTAGGATAACAAGGTCAAATATTATAGTTAGTAATAAAATTGCGATAATCCCCAAAAATAAATTTTGAGAACGCCAACTTAACATTTAATAATAATGTTAACAATAACGTAATTGTGGGTAATAAATATGTTAAAATACGGCACTAGGAAGATAAAAACTAGTAGTTGAAAAACTGTTAACATTACCACATAATCTGAGGCACCAATCTCGAATAGTTTATAAGAGATACCGTGGGAAGAACGAAGTCAAATAAAAACTATGAGATAAGTAAAAATGCATGAGGTGAAATCTTTTTATCATCTTATCGCTTAACGTGTAACGTTGGTGACAAAGATCTATTAAATCATGTCAACGTAACGTAATGAATGGATTCTTGATTTCTTAGTAAAGATTATTCGAAAGACTCTGATATTTTCAGTTCTTTCTTAGCTTCCTATTTCTTTGATGACAATAGATGCACTATCAGAACATAATATATCGTAGGCCGTCAACAACAGTGTGGGCTTTTTTGAACGACGCGTTCAAGTAGAAAGTTTGCAAGTCTGATTTCGTAACCAGTACCAGATTTATTTCATCTTTCCTATCACTATGAATATACAATGGTCCAAAAACTTTCTAAGGAACAAACAATATTTCTGTGAAATTTTTAGACAAACACATAGGGAATACTATGGCAATTTCTAACTGCCTTGGGGTACACAAATGCTAAGAATAGTGACTTTAGGCATATTTCAAATCATGGTGAATAATACCAATAATTAGTATAAACTCAGAACCAATTTTTGTAGTACAAGAAGCGAAGGAGGTATAATTAAAACGAAGCAACATGTACCTACATACCTGTATATTATTGACAACAAAAAATCGATGAAGTATGATAAATATCCATCATTAGCGAGAAATAACAACTGTGACAGTGTCTACTCCAATTTCTACACACAAAAACAAATGGCAAATGTCTGATAACGGAATATCATTTTTCCTGTGTCTGGCTTATTTTTAGCTTTGCTATAAAGGTTACATTTATGTTTAGTCTGAGTTACCAATACTAAACTGTGACATTAAATTAGCATTCACTGCAAATAAATTGTATTTAGCAACCGAAGAAACCTTGACGGGCCTTGAAAAATTTAACAGTTGACTAACATATTTTTTGGTCGTTCCATTAAAAACTACCAATATAAAAAGATCTCTTAGAATTATAGATAATCTTCTCTCTACTAAAAAACTACCTATGGATGGTTCACAAAAAAGGGCATCAGTCAATTTGTTTAGGTAATATGACAGTTTAGTACTCGTGGCGGTTGGAGGTATTTTTGGTAGCACGCTGATAGCAACAACAAAAGACACACTCCATTTTACCGTTTATCATTTAGAGTTTTATAGAAGTATCCCGAGTGGGTAGTTTGGCTTTTATATTAGTTCGACGTCTGTGTATCTAAAGATAGTAGGTAGATTATGTAACTGTCGTTGGGATTCAGTGGGCGCTTGTTAGTATTCACCCACGCAGTCGAAACCTAAGGGCAAGGCCAGAAAACACTTGAAATGGGTTTGTTTTCTCCAAGCATTTGATTGAACTTGACAGTTGAGGTGTCGAAATATTTTAAAGTCAATAACTCCTACAATTAACAATTAATAAACGTCAAAAAATAGCAATCTGCCACCTACAACGGTCGTAGGTTGTATAAATCTAAATAAGTACATAATGCAATAAATTATAGTTGGCCTCAAAAAACTGCAGCATGCTCTGCTGTCAAAATGTAATCTGTACTACACAATGTGTCTTTTTGAGGCTACCTTTACATAGCTATCTACATAAAATGCTAGAACTTTTCCCTCGAACATCTAAATAATGTGTGTGAACCTTTAACTATAGTCAAACTAAACTCCCAACATGCAAAACAAATTTTTCCGCTTCATAATTTCTAGTCTGATTTGTTTTTGATAAAAGAACACGTTCTTAACCACAGTACATTCAGCTTGTTACAACAATGAGGCTTTTGTTCTAATATTCAGAATGTCATTAGACATCATTAAATACACAATTGCTGCAATAAAAGCTCCAAATTACAGTAGATAAAATCACAATTGCTGACACGAGACTAAGTAGGTGGACACTAAACTGTGCTAAAACATTCCAACACCTATGTTCTGATCTTTTATTTGTTAAATATGAAAATAAACTGAGGACACGTGATGGCTAATGCGGATTGTGCTATAAGGCTTCCCTAAGCTCACATGTTGGGTGCAATACGCCTTGATTTACTCGTGGATTTATTCTTCCAAGTGTCTCACAATATATCGTGGGCAGCGATTTCTTCACTTGAGGTCCGCGAACTCTTGGCAACTCATATAAGATTGTATTGTTCTAAATGCATTTTACACAATTATTTATTAGGGTACGAGCGACCTGAATGGTATACCTATGGAAATATACTAATAATAAGCCAATTATGTCATGTGATCAAATGTATGATGAACATGACATTAAAATAGGATAAACAACAGAGGTCTACTTACAATCTATTCGATTGTACGAATATTGAGATTACGATTGATCGAATGACAAATGTTTCAAAATAACATGATCAAATTAAATTTTCAATAGACTTTTGACAACAATAAACGACATTCAAATCGATCGAATGTCGACAGTGTGAGTAGAGCTCGAGTACGTTTTATCCCTTGAGAGGCTGATGTAGTTACGGAGCATGAGCTACGATGCATATAATATTAGTCTGATAACATAAAAAATAAATTGCGTAGAAGTGTTGCCATGTCACTTAAACGTTGATAGCATAGTCTAGTGATATAGTCAGTCTCTTGTTTAGTGACTGAAATACCTTCGTGCTTCATTGCAACAAACAGATCGAGCAATTGTCGCATATAAATAACTGAAAACGAATTATAAAGGATTGTTTTCAAAAGATTGAATGCACTTCATGAATGTACATATTTGATTTTAATTAATCACATAATTTATATTATGAAAACACGATCCAACTAATACACAATCGTAACCGTATTTTAATACGACTGTTTTTGTAGTTAATCGAAACGAGGGTAATATATTTAACAGGCTGTTATTAAATTTATTATTCGTAACGTTAATAGCGGAATCGATTAAAAATATAGGTTACACCTATTGTGTAAGTAGTTCAATATAATTAGTTTAGTTTGAGCCAAATAGGTCTTACGCGTTGCTACCTAGCTACAAACGTCGGTTTTGTAAAAGGTAGATGTTTTCTTTGTAGTTATTTTATTACGAGACGAAACAAATACAAAGATAAGGCGGTACCATATATATGGTATAGCCTTGTATTACTAATTATAGAACTTATTTAATGCACGCAAATGTCAATATTTATCATCATTTCGAGTTTGACTCAGTATTAGGAGAGGGACCATAAAATAACCCTAACTGCTCCGACCAACTCGTATTTTGTTGCCATTTAAGAACCATTCCTATTTCACAATTATATATTTATATAATTATATTAAATCTTCAAAATTATAATCAATAAAAAAACACCAAAATCAATTAAATAATGTCGTTGTTATGTATAACGTTAACCGGTTTTTACTTAATCTAAAAATGCATTTGATTACGAAATATACTCATTCTGTTAGTTACGAAGCCAGTTATTTTTTATTTGATTACCTAGCTGAATTATTACCTCCGCTGACTATCTGACATGCATGATCTGTAATGGATGCAATTAAATCATGTTTTGTTCGGCAAACATCGTTTTACTGTGCGAGTTAGTTACATGATTTAATATGCTTCATGTTTATTGCTAGAACTTGTTTACCACAATTCTAAGTAACAAAATAATTCACACAATAATGCCACTGTTGCTGCGCTAGCTTTTCATACTTTGGGAAAAGTAATAAACACCTTCATGGACTGACTAAGTTAAAACACTACTGATTATACCAGCGATTTTGAAGGACCTCTCAAGACCACTACTCACGAACAGAAATAGAACATTCCACAGAAAATGTTCTTTAAAATACAGTTTCATTTAGGGCAAAGGTACAAAATTAAAAATGATATGATAATTTATAGTAGCAACGTCAAAACCCAGGAATTGACCTATTATGTGGTTTATTGAAGTAAAACAAGTGTTATACGCTTTTATTTATGTAAGTAAGTGAAGGACAATGTTGAGAACGTATCATGAGAATCTTCGTAATATATGTTTGATAATCTTGAACTATTGTAGATAATAATACAAGACGTGATACTAAAGTAGGCACTGCTACATATAGAGACAATAACACGAACATAATAAATAATATATTTTCCAAGATTTTTATCATGTAGGTATAAAAGCATTGCGTGAGATACAGTATTATGCGCTTAGAATGGGTTCCACTTTCAGACATAGATTTTAAAGAAACTAAACTGAAATAAATTATTATTGGGCTGAGTTTCTACCAATAGACTTCATTCCTTAAACCTCGGATGGAAGAAATTGGTAACTTCTAAGGAATACTCTTTACAACTACAAGATTACCTCCCTTTTAGCTATAGAGTAGTCCTGTCACCGTCAGAATGTCTTGGTTCAATCAATCATTCTGTTACGCTTGACGCCAGACAGAGCATGTAACCCAATGGTTGAAGAATTTATAATGTGGACTGCAGAATTTTTTTATAATTTTCAATTAGGTAGTGAGTGATGGTAAACTAACCAAAAATTTTCTGAACTGACCTAACATTTTATTCAACACAATTAATTATTTCAGGCAGTTCGGTCATTGTCCTGGCTTGACTGGACTGTAATATGCAGCATTAACTTTTATAAGTAAATAATTAATGACTGCCAGTTAGTTAAATGATACATTAGACAAATATTCTACGTTTCAAGGAAACAGGTGAAAGAACTAAGTACCTAAATTTGATTCGCGTCACTGAACTATTATTACTTACAAAGTCCAAGCGACTCTATAATCTCAAGGTCAAAGGTGTTTCACCCTCATTTATCCGCAGTTGATGAAACATACTGCTTAGAAACTATAAATCATTACAACAACACTAAACTGGACATTGTAACCAACAACAATTCCACTAAAATCTCGTGACTCACTTGTCGTGCTTAGATTATTCGCACATTAAACTTCTCCTGCGAATTTGAAGTAATTTTGTCGATATGACGGAGAGAAAGTCAAGTGACCTCGTTTTAACTGATGAAGTATCAAAATATTCAGTAAATGAAATAGGTAATTTTCCATGAAATCTACTCACCTCTTGTTCCGAAAGATCCAAATCTCTCACGATTTACCGCTATTTTATATTTTTTGTCGTTCGGTACCGGCAGCTTCGACGGATACTTTTCAGAGTTACTTCTGTATAACTTCTCTTTGGACCCGTGTGCTCCCATCTTCAAATTCTTCATTAATAGTCAACACATTATATTATTTATTCATTTTATCACAACTAAGCCACTTTTAGGAACTTCATCAAACTTTCATAGCACTTTTAAGTCACATCATAATTATTTTAATACTACATTTCCTAAACTTTTAGTCGTCATCTCTGTTTGATTGCATTTCTGCAATATAATTTCATATTATAACTTCGGATATAAATAACAGTAGATATACAAAGTGTCACATTTTAAGTTGTTACTATTTTTATTCTTCATTGTAATAAAACGCAACTTGGCGGTCCGCTTTGATTTATTACGTAATTAAAAAAAATCAACAGTGCTCTAAATAAGAAAGGTATAAAAGCACACACATGTTCAGTGTACGGTGGTCAACAAAGCCCATTCGCTGATATAATTATTGCAACGCTTTAATCTATTTCTGTAGACGAGTCACCACAAACCACCAGTATAATTCGAGCTTCATCTCTGTTCGGCTTTCTTTTATGGTATAAGTGGAAATGATATTCTAATAAGCGAATTCTGGTGGCGACTGGCTCTTCATATAATGGTAATTTCGCGCCCGATGCAAAAAGGATTTTCTCTAAAGAGCTATCATTTGTCATTTAACGTTACATTATTGCGAGAAGCGTGTTTTCTGCGCGCAATTATTATGGTAAACAGCGACGCGAAGAAGTGAATCGTAATAATATATTTCAAATTTACACTATAATAAACTAGCGTACAATCTAACTTGTAACATAAAACTAAGAGCTGCATCGTAATAAAGAATTTCTTGTCAATGGGTGTTTTAATTTCCTACCCAAGATTAATGCACGTTACAGATAAAAAAATATGCTGTGTCTGTTTCTCCAGAAACAGAAATAAAACCCCGTATTCATAACATCAAAATGATCTAAAAGTAACCACGTCTAATAATAGTGAACTACTTAAACTAAAACATTAACTAATAAATATGAATCACTCAACAGCTCCTTGTGCCATGTAAATTTTCTCAACTTCGGATATTTTTAATTTTATAATTAGCTCACGCCTAATTGATCCAAATTTAGCCGCTCGCGTTCGAAATAACGACATAAGTCATCAAATTAACGTAAATGTCGCGTTGTTTAGATTTTAACTTCTTTTGTTTCGTGAGAAAAACTATATTTTTAATTTCGTGCTTTCTTGAGAATTCGAGTATATTGTTTATTCATTAAACAAATAAAGGTAGATAGACTCGCAGAAGATTATTATCATTCAAAGTCAACAAATAATAGATTGCATTAGTCACAGTAAAGCATCAAAGTGTTACAAGTACCTACTTACTCTCAGATTTGTTGCTATTTTAGAAGCGATGCTTTCAGGGTTAACTTAAGTCGCACTTTTGTCCTTTAGCGGGACTGAAGATATTTCAACGATCCAATGTTGCGGGATATATTTAGTGTAACTGTTAAATGCTTTTATAAATCGCATTGTAGGTAAAATGCAAGTTTAATGTTGGTAAAGAAAACAATGTGTACCTACTCGCAAGATTTTTGCAATGAAAGTTAATTATAGTCTGGTGGTGTTGTTTTTATTGCGGTAAGCAATTACTATGATGGCAGCACATGATTATCTTATATTACTGATTCTAATAAGATCATCTGCGCGTAAATGATTAATTGTTCGCAACGGACTGAACACCTTGAAAGATACGCAGGCGGGCGTAAAGTATAGGTCGACTTAGTTTTGAAATTTTTGTAATATCTTATGCAAATCTGAAGTATTACTTTAAATTAATCTCTTTATTATGAAATAATAAAGTAAGATTTTCAATTTCATAAGATTTTTTAGCTTCTATCTGCGGTTACGCGCGCGCGTGTTATGTCGGTAAAGACTTTAAAAAGCCTAGGTAAGTGCTATTCTGGCGTGATTAATAACATCCAACCATGCATCTAACTATCCTAACTTTCGCATTTATAATATTATGAGTTAGACTAGAAGTGCAAAGCTTCGGTCCTGTCGTTCTTTATTTGGCCACTGCTCAGCTCCTATTAGCCGTTGCGTGATGTTACAAAACACTAACACATTTTTAACTATGAAAGTGATTACATTCTTTAACTGTGGTACTACCTACTTTAAAATGTCGCTCTATGTAAGTATTTAATCCCAAGAAAGAGCATTCATTACTTTCGACAAAGAAAGATAATACTAACATAATGTACAAAATATTCGCAAATCACTAAACACTATAAAGTCTGTCTCTATACACAACATTTTAAATTAACCAACAGCAAGCAAAACACCGACGACACGAATCACACATCGCGATCATTTCTTACTAACCGGCAAATGAATGGTAACTACATAAGAGCAACAAAATGCTGCAGCATATTAGAACATTAGCGCCCCACCCACAGGTATATTGCAAAGAATACCTACCATCACCATACTACACACAACACAGAACAAGACACGGTACGTCGGGATAGATTAAATAAAGAGCGACAAAATTCCAACCACAGATAGATATAATACTAATCTGTTCTCTGGAATGCGAAAGTCATAAGATGTCTTTTCTTAAAAATTAACAAATCTATTCATAACAGTCTATATCATCATCATCTCAGCCTATTGTAGACCACTGCTGGATATAGACCTCTCACACACGCGTCATAACACTCGAACCTCCGCCTTCCGCATCCAGTTTTCATAATGTACCTACCACGTTCAATATTGGAAAATATATTTATCTTCTATCCAAAACAGCCTACATAACATAACAAATAAATATAATTAAAAATTAAAATAACCAGACTGCAAAAAATTAACAGATAAGCAACGCAACGCACTAAAAAGACTGAAAAAATTTTGTACTTAATTATTATTCCTAATTAAATTTTAATACATAACATATGTATATATTTGTAATCTCCATTTGATTCCCTTTATTTTGATACCCTACTCGATACGTTTGGTAAAAAAAATATTTTAACTTCTTACAATTTGTCGCCAAAAGTCGCAGTTTTATCTTTTTTTTTATAATACCTATCTAAGGACACTTGGGTTTTTGAGAAGAATCTGAAATCCATTCAGCCGTTTGAAAGAAACGTGGGAATAAAGAAATTTACAAACATACAAGATACGCGCAAAAAACAATACCCGTCCTGTCAGTCGGGTAAAAAATAACTGCAATTTGTTTGGTCTCCAGGATTCTTGTTTGTCCCTTTGTGCGTCGTATTATTAGTTAATTTCAAATGGTATTATTGATTGTAATCTCTTTCAAAACATTAACCAAGCTTTGACATAAAACAACACAAAGCAAATGATATTAATTATTGTTTAACCTTGCCTTCATTGCTGTTAATAAAGTTCGCATTTAATTATAAACTAGGCACTGGTGTTTATAAAAACGTTAAGTTAAACATTACAAGCCGGTTTGTAGAGTGACGTCATTTTGATGCATCTAAAGTAGGTTTTATCGTACAATTTACATTCCGCTTGAGCACCCTACCCCAATTCCACACGAGGAGGGAACACGTTTGTCTGCTTCCGACGAATCAATACGGTGTCGCGTCGAAATTGCTCGTTTTAATGTGAGTGCTGCAACCAGGTATATTAACAGAAGTTTTAATTACCTTCTGCCTCATCTCTAGGTAAAAATAAGATTCACAATGATTTATTTGCTCTCACATACTAAACTTTATATAATGTATCACTTTCAATATAGGAAAATCAACGCACAGCCTAAACCACTGGGCCTAGAAACTTGAAATTTCGTACGCACATTCCTTATCTAGAATAGGTGCTCACTAAGAAAGGATTTATAATATTTCCCACGGAATAGAGAAAATACAGGATTTACCTATTTGCTTTAAAGTGACTCTATTGCCGTAACTATAGCTACCGGGATAGAGAATCTGGCAACTTTTCATCGACATACTGCGCGGGTGAAACCGTGGGGCGAAAGCTGGTAATATAATAAAATGAACTACTATTATTAAATTTTGAAATTTATATTTTGCTCTGATATAACTAATCAAGTAATCAAACAGGAAAAAAAAATTTACACAAAATCGCTCGTTGTGGCGGAAATTAGGTGAGGCCTATGTACAACAATGGACGAAATTGGGCTGATATGATGAGGATGATAATTACTAATTCTAGAGTTATCGGGAGTTTGCAATCTACCATTTTTTCTCGATTTCGTCAAAAATTACTTACGAATATGTATTGTTTTTTCACGTTTTAATTTAAAGGTTTTCGTTGTTGCATGTTGTTTATTGCAACATATTAGAACATTAGCACCACCCACAGGTATATTGCAAAAAATACCTACCATCTACTATACTACACACAACATTAGATCAACACACGGGTACGTATGATTACAGACAGGAGGGATAGATTTATCTTTTTTTTTATTTATCATTCATCATGCCAATGTTTATGTATATCAGATAAACTGATATTCATTTATTATTGTTTTGAATACATGCTGGATATAGGGCGTGTATGAATAGCTCATTCGTTTGCTAAACTGTATTAGATTTGGGTCACAGATATTGATTTGTGCCAGGTTATTTTAGCTAGAAATTATTATACTTAATACTCAGCTGTAAAATCAGTTTTAACTTACTAATAATATTAACTATATATAGCCAAAAAGGCATTAAGATACACATAAGATCACAGTTCAATAAAATTATCATCATCTATGTCAGGTAAAGCAAAAAATATTTATACCTAGTTACAGTTTCAGACTATACTTTAATCTATCTATCTACTTAAAACTTTTAAACTTTCACGACTTGTACACATATTAAATTATTATAAAACGGTCTAGGTCACGTATTATATTATAAAACTAAAAATATTGACAAAAGTGAGGGTATCCGCAGAAACCCGCGCGCATCGAGGACAACGCTCGGCACCCACCTCAGTCAGCCCGTGACCACGATCGGTGCAATTCGTTCGAAACGTCGGGCAAATAAATAAGGTATTTACTATTCCTTATACGTATTATATACGTGACGTAGACCCATTTTTGCGTCTCAAAACAGACACTATTTTCTCACGTAATACTTAGTTATTTCAAAACCATCTTTCAAGTGAATTATGAGAATCGTCAAACACTCGAGATGGTTAAGAACATGATGTGAAAAACCAAAGGTCATTTAGTATGATAACAATTACAACATCGACGAAAATAGCATTTAGATGATGCCATAAAACAAACACAGGTATGATTATTATTACCTAGGTGCAGGCATTACAATGAGCATCTGAGTCTCCGTTGTTTTAAATTACTGATTGTGTTAGGTGCTGCGAAGCTATGCGCTGCCATTATAGATAAAATAATGTATTAAATTTATGTTTCAAAACTCGGATAGCGTTTGTAAATTTGTATTATATTCAATTCTGCTGCGATATAAAAAGTAGTGAATTTGAACTGTCGAGGAAGCCCCAAAATCAACCTGAGGTCGTGTTTTATAACATGATAATAATTATTTACAAAGTTAAATGTATATGTATTAATAAAGCTATGCGAAAAAATTGTCAAAAGCAAATGCTGTTGATTATGAGATCTTGAACAAAGTGTTCCTGTATAACATTTTCAAGTGAATGTTTCATCTGTGCTAATACGTAGAAAGGTAAACGCACCTTGAAAATCTATAAAGACTTATTATATCCATATCTCCTCCACTTATATCCACGTGTAGATTATTCTTTACACCACATCGTTCTAAAACGTGTTTGACGGGATTTTATTTCAATTCAAATGATTCTATTATTGATGCTTAAAATAACACGAATGTATATCCGTTACTAACAATTTTGGACGTATTTCACACAAATCAAGCGATAACAGCGTTAACTGTTGGCATTTTCCGCATCACAAGTAGGTAACTTTGACATTTGTTACAGCTCACCTTTGGGCTTTGTGTGCTGAACTACTGACAGCTAACAACCGTATAACCCACAGATGTATAACCACATAAATGTTACCTATGCCATTGTTCGCTTAGCCAAGTTAAACCAGAATAGCTAATTAGCTATATACCTAGATATAACTATGAAAAGAAAATAAAAAGAACTTTTAAATATTTGTGATAAATAATAATAAGTATGGGTAAAAACTGGCTTGTTACAGTTTTTACCCATGCATCGTAATTACTTACATTCTAACAACTATCTTCAAAAATGGAGCTAGTCTTAGCTCTAATAGATTACAACAACAACTTTAAGTACACCAACATTTTTGATGCTTATTTGTTTAGACGAAGTTTTACACCACACTTAGCGCCTCCTATTATATAAACCCGTTATGTATATCTATATCTATAGGTAAATGAACTCGAGACTACGACCAAACTATAGAAAATATAACAAAATTCAACAATTTATTTAAAGATTTTGTTTATACAAAGACATTTGGCGTAAATTTTAAAACGCATAATTAAGTAAAGTGTCAAACAAAACTATTATTTATACAAGAATAGCACAATGCATGCCCTAAATATTTCTAAAAATAGATCTGCTCTATATAAAATCGGTCAATAATACATACTCACCCATAAAAGAAATACGAGCGACTGGTTACAAAACAGTTGCTAAATGAAGTCGACAATATCGAGGCAATACTAGGGACTACCTGGATGAATACAAACGTACCGGTTTATACTCTAAGAACACAGATGACAATGTCGTCTTTGAAACAGCTGGTTAATGGGATAGAAAACCCGGTCAAGCGAATCTTAGAATATACCGCAATATACTAAAGACTGTTATGACGTCATCATATCACAAAAATATCGAATGAAACCTTTGTCTCCTTAATTTCTGGTTTATTACAATAAATAGAAATTACAGGTGTTGTGTTTTTAATTAAATTTTTGGTGAATTAGCCAGGGAAGATGGTGTACAGAAGGTTATAGAAGTGTCAAAATTTTTGTATCTGGCTGGTCAATTAATTCATTTTATAGAATCTTAGCTTCCCATTTAACCCAAGAAAAAAAAAAGAGAGAGGGTGAATCAATATTCGTTGGTATTAAAGTAATGCCTATTAACCTCCTTTCGTTCATAAAAAATAGACCATATTAGGCATTAACGCATAACCCGGCTGTAGTAAATCGCGTTAAATGAAATACTGAGTATGTCTACTATTTATTAAATAACCAGCTATAAAATGTAAAGGTAAGCAAGCAATTTGGGTCAACGGCCGAGTCATGGAGAAACAGCAGCGTTAGCCTAGCGTGGTGTCGATCAGATAATATAGTTGAAATCCAAAACGAAGTATTGAATAAAAATATTCGTTTGGACACAGTCTAAACTATGAAATAAAATATGTATTTCTTTTAAATAACTTTATATAAGAATTAGATTGGAGTTAATATTTTCAGAGTTTCGGTAAGAAGCCGCCATAAGAGACGAATAATACGACGAATAGTAGGTACACTAACCAGATGATGATATGCCAAAAATGGGCACTAAAAATATCCAAACGAAACATGATAAGGTTGACGAATATAAAGGAAAAAATCTGAATTGTGATACATGTTGATACAAAATTCGAATTCAATCATAGTCTCTACCACTGCGGATAGGCGTTCAACATGTAGTAGCAGTAGCTTATACCAAGAAAGAAATAAAATTTGACTGCGAGTAGAAAAGAAACTCGATATTTATAAAACCATTCATACATTTTCCCGTTCATCTGACCTTGAAGCACTACCTTAAGTTGCTTTACTCAAGAATCCTTGGACTTAACAATTAAATTTTCTATTTATAAACTTAGCCTTGTCTTTGTTCTGTCGATGAAGAAAATGCTCTCCAAGATTTTATAAAATTTACATTTTATTTTGTCCAATTTTACGCATTGCTTACGCACTGCTCATAGTAACATTCGCAACTATAACACAAATTAGTTTAATGTACGTTTTCATAATAAATAATCATGTCGCATGATAATAGCGTCCGAAATTGGGGTCATTCCTGCTGCTGCAACAGTTTTGGCGGAATTTCGTAATATACAAAACATCGCCGCGACCACCGTTGGCGTGGTGCCAACTGCAGTCGACTTGAAAGGAGCTCCGCTGTGGATGGTTAAACGTCTTCTTAAACCACAGCAGAATTTAAATAAAAAGTCCCTTCTATAATTTACAGCTTGTTTATATAAATAATAAGTTTACAGAATTAGGCTACTATGCTACCAGTTGTAACGACTTAGAGAATATTACATTAGATTTATTTAGTAAATATTAGATCCAGAATCACAGGTTAACTGTCAACAATGGTGCTCTCACTGCAGTCACTGAGAATTTATTAGGAATGGAATCACAGTTCCGAAGCTTGATGGCAAAGTCACTGAGGTCAACTTCGTTAGTTTTATTTTTTATTACCTTTGATCATTTACACGCAATAGTCACAGATACTTGGAATAGTTACGTAGTTTATGTATCACAGAAACAGATATATTACACAATTTATCTAATGTGCAATGCTATGACCAAAACTGAAAATTTAATCGACCATCTTTACTGTGACACAGATTTAATCCACTGCTCCGCGGTGGTGGTCCCTGAAGGCACATTTACTTACTATAAAATCTGCACTATTTAAATTAGGTTTATACTACAAACCTGCTCAGACTCAGAAACTCAAAGGTCAACTGCTAATAATCTTCTCCTATTTCAAAATCGTAGACTCGACGCAGGTCAAGTAAAACGCACTCATGTTCTGTATGTATTTAAATACCTACGTCCTACACTTACATATAACTATATACTCTGAGATTTCAAATAAAAGTTACAGTGTTAGGTTTTGAAACTGTTTGATTAAACTCATGTCTATTACATTACCCGGTCTAACTTCAGATATTATAATAATATCATATTATCTAGAAAACTATCATATTGACATCTATTTGCTGATGTATTTTTAATATTCCTCTATCAAATTAATCCCGTGCTATTAATTACTGTTGTTGCAAATGAACCGATTGAAAATTTGTAAAGTAATTTTCTTAGCACTGTATCTACTGTACAATTGGCTAGTGGCACCCAGCATAGGTATCGCGTATCGTGTCGGCGAGATTAAATCACGGCGTGAGGACACACATGCACAGATTAACATCCTGTACGTGATTGACTTCGGTGACTAAAATGATACTTCATTCGCTTTGAGTGCCTACGTCGTTGCTACATTGGACCTAATATACATTTTACTGTCCTTAGCTTGTAAAATTTATATTGCTATTTTTAAAGATCATCATAGCTGGCGAAATGTGACTGTGAGTTCACAGTCACATTTCTTTTGCTATTCTTTTGGAGAAAAAGGCGTAACGTTGCATTTATTGTTAATGCTATATAGTAACACGAAAGTTGAGGTGTCATTTCCTTGTTTAAAATGTACTATGGTAGGTATATAGTAAAACGCGTCTAATATCGGAGAAATTTGGCTTCTTTTGTATAAGATATTGCAGAATATATTGATTTGCTCACATGCACCGGAATTTTTCAATTTGTAATTTACTTAAAAATTACTATAAAATAGAAATTTAATTTGTACTAGTGTTTTAATTGTGTATTTTAACTGTACAGATTATATCAACTTTGATATCCTAAAAAGAACCAGATTAACACATCTATGTCAATTTAAACATCTTTACAAAACTCTCTTTAGCCTTATTTATTACTTGTGGCAGGTTCATAAGTAAGTAGTAGCCATAAACTATCGATTTAAACTCGCACGTCTGTCCCACGTCCCACACGTCCCGCCACTCAAAGTCTGGGAGCGAATGTACTAAAGCAAAATAATTATTAATGTCACGTAACGTCAAATTATGTAGTCACAACGCGTTCCCATTAGTTACGCGAGTTGCTGAGCTCGACCCAACCAAACGAACATACTGTAACAAACACGCATACAACATTGTTAAATTCAGTCTCGGGAGTTTCTGTAATTTTATAACTACTACAAACTAATAACTTTGTCGAATTGAAAATCATACGTAACGCCTTTTCCTCGAAAAGTAGACACAGCAGTATTTCAACCCAGTTTCCACAAACTAGTTGTTAGATTCAAACCTATCGATTTTATTCAGCGAGATGTCTGCAATATATGAATCTAAGGAACTTGTATGCTTAAACGTTTTTATATACAAATTTGCTACAGCTGTATGAAAAAAATCCCTGATCTAAAGCAACAATATTCAATGCGAGGCTCCCGCAGTAGGAAACAATTCCAGTGTTGTGAGGGACTGACGACAAACAATTCATGGATATAAATTAAATCGTGGAACCACTCTCTGGGTCACAGTAAAGTGTGTTCCGGTCGTGTTCCAGATGTACAAACAAAATATAAAATATGAACATGTATAAAGAAAGTTTAGGAAAAATATTATTTTGGGTAAACATACATCAAGAGGAAGGTCACTCAATAATACTTGTATACTAGATTTTTTCAAATCGAACTAGTAGTTCCTGAGATCCTAGCCTTCAACCAAACAAACTCTTAAGCTAGATTATAAATATAGATATAAAAAATCACATGTCATCTACGCGGAATGTTAGGCTGCATATAAACAATGCAAATTCTATTGTTACATACATCTCGACTCTTGGATCGCGAGGCATGCCGCGGTATCTTAGCATTTTCCGATGTTCTATTTTATTACCTATTCTATATGCTTTGAATGCATAACAATGCGAGGTAGTACAGGTAGGCTCTCGGAAATGAAAACTGGTGGCAATCCTGTCTGACACGAGGTCTCTGACATCGATGGCGCGTAGCTAGTGTTAATTTCCGAAACATCTAATAGTAATGGAGTTTTACTGTCAAAAAAGAAAATGGATACTATTTGTCTATAATTTCTATTGGATTGATTATTGTGTCATCATTACTAAGAGCGCTCTCTATCCAGAAAACTATAAAACTGAGCGGTGCCTGGAAGCGCTCATCGATAAATCAGTCAGTACCTGACACATCATTAGCAGCCCATTAAGTCCCACTGCTGGGCTCGGGTCTCCTCTCCTCTAACTAGAGAGCTGAGAGGGTTTAGGCCATAATCCACTCACGCTGGCTTAGTGCGGGTTGGTGGATCAGACATACTCATAGAATTTCTTCTAGGGTATGTGGGTTTCCTTACGATGTTTTCCTTCACCGTTAGCAGATGGTAAGTCACTAGACTAGTACATATAAAATCCACAAAGTGGAATCCACATTGGCACTGCTGGTCTGGATCGAACTCGAACCGCGTGGTTTGCACGCTGCCGCGCCGGTCTCTTATCCATTCAGCCACCATCGCTTACCGTCAAAAATTGCTAATGAGCAAACAGATTGCAATTAGGTATAATTAGTCAAACCAGTTTGACTAAAAAGTTTGACTACGAAGAAGAACGGTTCACACAAATCCGTTTCACATTCATAAGTCACACTTCCAATTAAAAATGAGTATAAGGCTAGTCATGACTATTCGGCAATTTTTCATCTTACGGCTATTGACATAGTAGCATATTACTGTGTGGTAACTCTCATCTTACGGCTTTTTGGAAGCGATCTAGGGAGCAAAAACGTGACTGTTATATCAACGTGCTTACGAAACGCTGCATATTGAATAGATCAAGTTTGAAACCAATCTATTAAACAGTAGAGCACATAATTGTATGCATCCTCACGTCCTAGTGGTAAACGTTGCTTTGTGATAGGTATATCAATAGACAGTGAATTAGAGACTGGTAAACAAGATGTAAGCAAAAACAACATGTAGGTAGCAATTACTTTGCTTTCGAAGCAATATTTATATGTACTTTCATTCGTTCAATATCACGATTAGAAGCCTTATAAGATAGCTAATATGAGTATATCACTGGCTGTAGTAGCTCAACTAAGCTGGAAGGGAATGAATAACACATGTTTAGTTCAGTAAGGTACCTAGTCCCTTGAAAACGTGCAGTGTAGTCAGTTCAATCGATGAGACAAATTACACAAATTGTTATTCATTAACTAGGGATTAAGTTTCGAAAAAAAAATATATAAAGGGTTTTACTTCTAAGAAATAATTACTACAATAGACCATTGAAATTACCTTTACGGGTAATTTGTATAAGATAATTTATTAATGTCATGAAGACATCAAATTTCTAACATAATAATATTATGCACGCCACAAACAGGTTTTTTTTTTCTGTATGCAATATACCTTTAAAATCTAATTTTAAAAATGTTCATGTCGAATATTTAATAAATTTGTACATTGATAAAAAATCCTCCCTAGCAATACGCGAATATTAATAAAACACCAATTACACGAGTCAAGTCACGATCACATCACTTGTTTTAACTTCTTTCTCGCAGAAGAATACCCAATCAAATAATATAGATATTATTATGGCCAAGAAAAATCAATTCAGTTTCATAACATAGCATTCCAGGTGACACGAATAACTGCACAGCACCGGTACTTACTAGTAACACTTCCTTAAAGTAAAAGTAGTCCTGACAAAAGCACGAATAAAATCGGTCCGTTCACTATACAAAGAAGTGGATTTTCAACAATAACGAAAGGAACCTGTTCTTTGTAAGAATCACCTGTAACTATCTTGTATCCAAAGACCGGTTTGTTGCGGTCTCAAATATACAAAAAGGTGCCCGTCACACTTTCGACTATAGTGAACATCAAAGTCTATGCCAGTATTTCTCAAACATCTATATGTGTATATGTGATCGCGATCCACTTGTGGGTCGCGCGAGTGAATATAGTACCTAGTAAAATACCTGTAGAAGCATATAGGCTACCTTTTATCGACAGCGAGAAAATTGTGGAAGCTAGTATATTATAAGAACTTATGAGAACCAAACTTATGCGTCGCTATCTAATCAACTTTGAGAACCATTGGTCTTATGCGATAAGCCGCTTTTAGAAGTTTATGTGTGTAATTTAAAGGGTGCTAAATGCAGTATAAGCAAAACAGCTAATAGCGATGTATTAAAGATGGTACGTACATACGTCATGTTTATTATTCGAGATGATTATGTGCGTGCACGTACAATAGAGTATTAAAATCCAAATGTGTATCCTTTAATTACAAGAGTTTAACAATTTAATGTCGACTGTTTTAGCTCTAATTATTCTAATGAAGGCTTGAAAAACCGATTGGCTTTAATGATGTAAACACGAATCATTAATTAACACTAGAGTAAATTAAGGCAAATACATATATAATTATAGCAGCATGGAGAATAACTATGCCCAAATGATCAATAGGAAAAAAGAAAAAAAAATCATGAATAATTTAAGAAAAATACACATCTGATAAATATGTGGGTCAGTATAACTTTGCCTATTATTATGGCCTAAACCCTCTCAGCTCCCTAGATAGAGGAGAGGAGACCAGAGCCCAGCAGTGGGACATTAATGGGTTGCTGATGATGATGATAACTTTGCCCACTAATTCCAAGACATACATTCACATTTTCGTTCACAATGTTCAATACCTGAAATTTGTTACAACAACTACATTGTCTGATGCAACAGTTACAAAATAACTATAAAACGGACATCCATCATACGCACAATTGTAATGTGATTTCTTGGAAATGCAACTGTTTATAAATGAAACAAACAACTCGTGGGAGGCTGGAGCTAAGTTAGCACCAAACAATCAACGGGAAACCTTACCGGGAACTGTTAAGTGGTTACTGGTACGCATTAAAACGGTTTATCTTTTTGTATTTGGACTAAGTGGCTACTGACGACTAAATCCACTAGACAAACGGACGCGAATGTTCGGAAAGGATTTGCTAATGCATTTGTACATAAATTAAAATTCATTATTCGACAGTCTGCTGCAGTTTGCAAATAAACTGAAAATATGCAAATAGATGCACCTAACCGTAAACATCAAGAGTGTTTACCTGTGTAGGTAGCTAACGCCCACAATACTAAGTTCCTAATGACAAAAATGTCAACTTCTGTTTGAAAAATTTGGTACTATATATAACTTTTCCTTAAAAAAAGACTGAGTGAAATGTATCTGTTTATTGAGGTCTATTTTAGTTGCAGATTATTATTGGCATATCGGACAAAATGAAAATAATCCAAGAAGACCAATGCAAAATTACAAGTTCAAAATTCAACAGTTCTACAGAACTTACTCTTAGTGGGAAAAATATACAATTTGAGAAAGTAAGCCGAAAAATTTACATGATTGGATAATTGACGAGACGAAGGTACGTACTATTTTACCACATCTGAAGTACAATTTGTTTCTTCTACTCATTTTTAAAAGTGAAATCTTGAAACACATCAGATAAAAGTATTATGGTTAGGTTTAGTGAGTTGCTTGTACACACCTCCACGCAAGGCTGTGGGCGATCTTAGACCTTACATACGTATTACGTACCTTAGCTTTAATGTAACTAATGATGATAATGACATAATAGATAAATGTCATGTCACGTAGGCTTTTAGGCCACGGTTTAATATATCCAAAGTAGGCCAGACGAAACCTCATCGTTTCATTGAGTACACAACGGGTTGTCCTACAATCGATTCCTATAAAAATTGGGACGACAATTTTCATATTAAATTCATAGACCATTTGACACGTTCATTTGTTTGCCATTAGACAGCTTAGTAATCCTTTCGAATAAAACTAGGTTATCAAACGAAACCTTTGAAGTAAATAGAGTTTCGGTTCCAAACTAGAAAACTTGAAGAGAAATTGATATAAAGACTTAGAAAACGACTTTACTACAATTTTATGAGGCCTACTGAAGCAACTGTTGATTTTATTTTACCGTTTAATTTGTGTATTAAAGATACCTGAGTATTGTTGTTTACCATTTGTTGTAAATATTGCGTTGGTGAATTGTATGATTTCTTTATTTTTTAATTCGATATCCTGTAGGGAGGGATATCGAATAGGTAAACCTCCATCCAAATTCCCGGCTCTTTGGCTCATTCAATAAGTTTCGATTTCTAGAGAACATTACGTGCTACCATTTAGACTATTACCGAAAATGAGACGTGGTTTTAACTTTAACACATAGTGGAACAGTTCGCACTCAGTTTCGCCTTCACCGACGGGGTCAACGATTCTCGAGTCGTCAACAAATCCATCGACGAGAATAACCCGTTACACTGCATCGGCTTCCAGCGGATTTCACTCGTAAGTATCGCCTAGACCATTTATACTGTCTCCACTTTTATATTTACAATTTAGGGTTAACCTTTAAAGCCTACTTTCAGAATAAGGCTTAGATAAGTGAAGCTCTAATTAAGTGGCTTAAGAGAGTAGAACTTAAACATAATAGTAGATGATCCAATAGATGGAAATGATAGAAGTCATCGATGCATGTCTTGTGTTCAATGGATTGAAATGTGCCAAAAAACTTGCAGTTTGACAAAGAGGCAGAACACAAGGCGGCGTTGTTGGTAGATAAGTTACCTATTCGTGAGCTTGGACTTTGGAAGTTCACGGACCGGTAGTCACCTTACCGTTACGTATTTTAATAAAGTTAGGTGTCTCAAATTTTATTTTAAATTTGTGATAAAGCGAAAAGATGCTGTGGGATTTTTGTTAGTACGCGGATGTTATAGGATTTAATTATGAAAGTGTTAATGACTAACAAAGCTTCTTTTAAATTATCTAAGTGGGTACTAATGGTAGGTACTTCATCAGCAACCCATTATTGTCCCACTGCTGGACTCGGGTCTTATCTCCTCTAACTAGCAATAGGTAGGTACTTAATTAGCGTTAAATTAACATTTGGCAAACTAACAGTTACAGCGCTAAATAAATAATAATAAAGTAGTATGTACTTTGTCAGTGAAATGTATAGTAAATAATCCATAGCATTTCTTCTATAATTCTTCAAAGATACTTCTGAATTAGTTGAATGTGTTTACTAGATTTATAGACTTATTTATCACTGTCACCATCCGTAAACAGTTCTAAAGCAATCAATCTTGTAACTCTATCTTTATTTTGTCACTGATAAACTCTTGTATAATACTTATTTATCTCTTACTAGAATGTTACTATAATTGTTTTAACGAAACGTGCTTATAGCGTATAATAAATAGCATGTTACGTCAAAAACGTTTATGTTATTATTAAGCTATTGTGACGTAAACATAACATGCTCGCAATGTGCTTTACTATCACATGGTTTAATGTAAACGCCGTTGAGCCCCTCGGCCATGTAATCGCTGTAGATGAGGTCTTTCTATTTCTTTTAACAAGTAATTATGGCTTCGCGCTGATTCTGTGGTATTAGGTGAGAGCTAGATACTAGATCTTTTAAAAGAGAAATAAACCTATTCCCCTTATGACAAAATATGGACTCAGTATTAAACCAGGTTTAAATTGACATAAGCTATTGTTTTAGTGTTGTCAATTCAAACCTGATTTAATGCTTAGTCCGTATTTTGTGGAGGACTTAGAACTTCCCGACAAATACAATCTAATAACACTACCCAGTCTAGGACTGCACTAGTAATTTAACACAGTATATAACACGGTCTCTATAATAATATCAACAATTATGTTAATCAATATTCTACCTTTAATAAATCTTTATTTAAAAATTGTAAGGCTCTTCTATAAAAATAGAACATTGCATTTTAAAACCTTAATTAAAGGCTTAATTAATAGGATCTAAAAATATTTATAGAAACGCTGTCTATATTAAGCTGGCCGAAGACTACATGTATACCTATTCAGTTTGTCAGCTCGTGGACAAATTGGACAAAATATAATCATAATCTCAACATATAAATTAAAGACTTGTTGGGATAAGATAACTTTAACGTCTAGACGGTTGGGCTTTTGTGTCATTTATTTTATAAGCAAACGTGATATTACCATTTGCAACTAAATGTATGCAAATGGGCTGCACACGACGTATTCTAAGTGGTCCAATATAAATTGACTCTATCCGTGTTGACTAGTGGTAATTTAAAGACTCTTCTTTAGAGTAGAATGTAGCGTGGCTAAAGAATGTATGAAAACACTATACAAGTGAAGATATATGGTATGGTTTATTTTAATTGTTTTATTCGCCGAGTACGAAAAATTCGAAAGCTTTGTTATTAATTTATGCATTTAAAAACTTATTATTACCATTATATTACGACTATAATGAATTCATCCATTATAAAATTCCATTGAAATTCCCATACATCAATGCGAATGTAACTTTGTTACGTCATCGTGATCGAAACCAATCGAAACCAATGAAAGATGTTGAAGAATTTCGGGCTTGAGACAACTTAGGGACACTACTTACTATATACGGATGTTATACCTACATATATTATCCTACCACGTACCCGGAAAGCTATTAAGAGGGAACGCGGTCTGCGAGGAATGTGAATGCATTTGGCCCTTACCTCAAATCTGCAACCGTAGAGTGTGATAGAGACAACTGTAGCTCAGACAGATTATAAGATTTTAAAAATTTGCCGAGATTGACGTTTCATATTCCCCTTTTTTTTGGGTTTGAAAACCAGCGTTTGAACTTAAACCCTTTGCTTTCGGTATTATAGTTTTTCCTTTTTTTTCATTACTTTTGTAATAGATATAAGAAATGAATACTGAGGGACTGAAACCAATAAACTTCTTCTATTCTATTCTATTCTTTTTCCTCCTCGAAAGTTAAACCGGTTCAATCATTTTTTACATTTAATTTTTTTTAGAAACCCTCTAATTGCGGCAGTCAAAATATGCAGGCATGCTGAGGTATGCTGACAGCCGATATCGATATAGTGCAGATTAGAACCGAATGTTTATCTATCAAAAACATCTTAGTAGATATAAAAGATTAATTTTATCTAGAACATGACTATGAATCTCCAATTTTATGCTTTCAAATCGAGTTAGCGCTTTCAATTAAAGTTTCGTACAATTACTTTTTGCGTGCAGAACATAGTTACCAGCAAATGTTAGTTCACTACATGACAATTCGCAGTGAAAGGTAAAATAGATTATTTTTTAATCGATTACGTTTCTATAAATAACATTACTGAACCATGAACGTGCCTATTTGCGTATCAAACACAGAATCTTACTCCGAACACGATAAAGAAAAAACTGCGAACGCAAGAGAAAATGTGGAAAACCATATTGTCGGAGACAATACAAATTGCATACCTTGCGCATAAATCACTTTTTAATTGTAATCTAGGTGTTGTTGCATGTGAACCGTGCATACGTTTTTGTACTTTCTATTTAGCCTATTATTTTCTGTTGCTTCTGATACTAACAATGAGTTACAATCATTTATGTAACATTCACCTACACAGTTAAATAATCGATTTCTAATGAGACCGCTGTAAAGCGCCATTCGCTACTAAGTGATGATAAATAGGTGCATAATTTATAAGCCCCAGTCCACAGTATACGCAATATAGTGAAGCTGGCCTTACATCAAAGAAAGCTTTTTGCATTTTTGACAAAAAATATAACTCGGTATAAAAACAATTGGAATCGATTCTGCTTCTAAGTCTGAACAAACTATTTTCGCATTAAGGAGGAATAAAGCATTTTACTACATAAATATACTTAGCTCAGTTTATTATATATTATTTATATATAACTAATATTTCGTATAGGTAATTAATCTGAAAGTTAGGATGGATAGATGGATGGATCGATGTTTATTACTCAATCACGCCTTATCGACTGATTGGAAAAATCTACATGAAATTTAGCACATAGATAGATGCCGACGCATCATAATACGCGGGCGGAGCCGGGCGGAGCACGCTAGTTTGATATAAATTTGTTGTAAGTATTTTGGTTTTTAGAGTAAATAAAAACATAGAAAGCCAATGTTCCAAGTATACTTATTAAGTATTTACAATAAAATTAATGTCTTACAAGCTTGTTTAACCAGTTGTCGGCTGGCATAAAGTAAATGAAGGACAGTTAAGTAATTTTAAATAACAACTGCAAGTGATTTTGCATACGTAGACTGAACACTACTGAACTCGTTAACATTCAATGCATAAATTTAGTTTTTATTATTGCATTAACATTCATAAATTTTAAAAGTTGTCAAGTAAACAACGAACTCACTACTTTGTTATCAAATATATTATTGCAGTCTGAAGACGTAAATCAAAAACACTTTAACGTTACAAATTAAAGGAAACCACGAACATAACATCAATATTATTGACCGTAAGCAAACAAACTGTAAAATAAGAAAAAAAATAATAACTTAAAATGTGACACTACATAAAACAAAACTTGAAAGTAAACCGTTCACATGACGCGTTGTGTTTTACAAGTTGTTACGTTGATAACGTTAACATCCCAGGTGCGATAACCGTCAACACTTCACTGACATAAGACACATTTTCTTACAGAAAATGCGGTATGCGGGTAACCTTAGTGACAGAAGGGAATCCATTGATTTTTCGCGTTGCAAGTTGACGTCACGAACGCGGCAAGCAATCGGCGCGCGCCGGCTCGCGTCTCACCGGCGACTGGCGAACTGAACTAGTCGAGAGGAAATGCCAGTTGCCATGCGGTCTCCACTTGCTTTGCTTGCTCCCTTGCGCCTTTACCGACTTGCCAGTATTGTTGACCTTCCGCATCGATTTGTTCCTGTCTTACATCCACAGCTGATTTTTAATTAGGGTAGGTGTGCAAGTCGCCATCTGTTGTCTCAATTATTACTAAAGACAATTAAAGATGACTTGAAAATGCACAACACTTAATTTAACGATAAGTTACTTGCTGCATCATTGCGTCTCACATTATTATATTTTATCACGCGAGCGTTACGTTTTTTATTTTAAAATTAAATCCAATTAAGTGATTTCTCCATTATTACGTTCGTATTTGATGGATAACTATTGCATTATACGGTTCTACCTAAATGAATCTACAGTCGATCACAGGATGTAAATTTTATGAAATCACCATCTTACCTCATCATAGCCTGCTGCATCATAGTATAAGATATACAAATAAAAATGAGTTCTAGCTATTCATAATTATGTATATTCATTCAAAACAATTACACATTGTTAATTAAAATTTATGTATTAGTGTATCTACTTTCCTACCCCTTTTTAGAGTTCGGGATTCCCTTTTGCTGTTGTAAAGGCATGACTCATTAGGCCATTGCACGGCCAGAATAAAGAGAAAATAAGAGTTTATTGTGTCTGGTATACAGTAACCACTAAAATACCTACAATAATAAAGCCAATTCAAAGCGCCTACTAATTTTATAAGAGCAATTCTCCTGCTATTCACTTGCTGATAATATTCAATAGTTATTATAAATAGGCGGCACCCATTAATTTTCCTACGTTTTATAATTTGCAAATATAATGGCCTGCTGCCAAACAGTAATTAACTTAACTTAGGCTTTCAGCTCAAAATGTAGTTTATTGAGCCAAAATAAAATTAAAAAAATTTAATTATATAGTTATACGTACTCTGTGCGCTCTAAATGATAATTTTAAGTGAATGATGTTTCTCAATAAGTGAATTTTGTATGCAATTCTTTATGAGAAATAAAGTTATTCTTAAACCTTAAACATTAAATAATCCCCGATACAAAAAAAATTCAAAGTTAATTGTTGTTTCATATTCTTTAACCTCTGACTGAACACAATGCAAAACACATTTCAATCTCTTGTTCTGTGAAGAAGGAAGAACTGCCTCGGTGGCGCAGCGGCAAGTATATACGACTGCTGTGCAAGAGGTCCCGGGTTCGATTCCCGGGTCGGGTGAAAATGGTATTGGGTTTTTCTATCATGAAATTCCATTATTAAGATTTTCCCGGAGTTTGGTAAACAAATGTTCCCGGTTGATGACGGCTCGCCCCCTATTTCATGGGACCAAACATAGCTGGCGAAATGAAGGTGTAAAACACCTCTGCCTACCCCTTCGGGGAAAAAGGGGTGATGCTAAGCTATGTTATGTGAAGAAGGATCCCGTTACCTGTACCTATATTTTGCCAGGATAAAAAGCTTATTCCAGACTATACTATTCATCTGTGTACCAAATTTCATACAGATTCGCTCAGCCGTTTTAGCGTGATTAAGAAACTAACATCCATCTTAATTTTAGCATTTATGATATTAAATATGATAATAATTTATGATACAAATGAATTAATTTCGAATATCGGATAGTTATTATCTGATGAGACTAAATACACTTCTTATACTAATGTTACTTATATCAAGTATTCATTGGTGCTATTCGACTGGATGCTGTCCGAAGAATGTATCAATTAGGCAAATACAAGTCCGGAAGAAATCATTAATTTTTGTTGACCCCAAATTACGACGTAGGTACCTAATTTATTTATTTATGCTTAACCTAACATAATCCAGTGAACCAATTTGTAATTATAATATTTTTCTACTTATGTTCATTCGCTGCCTAGTGACGATGTAGATTGAATTGCTCACAAGAAAATAACAGGAACTTTTGTAAAATTGCTTTCAACTAAAATTACATTAAGTTCAGTTGATTGTTTAGAAACAATAATAAAAAAATTATCTATACTAATATTAAAAAGCTGAAGAGATTATTTGTTTGTTTGAACAAGCTAATCAATCTCAGGAACTACTGCTCTGATTTGAAAAATTCTTTTAGTGTCGGATAGCCCATTTATGGGGGAAGGGTATAGGCTATATAATATCACTCCATAGCCAAGCGGTGGCCAAACAAAAGCGATGGCAGCGATGCCCCGCACGACTTCTAGTACAAAATAAAATTATTAAAACATTTATTTTTAAAGTTTATCACAAATACGCCTGATGAAAAGTTTCGAGCAACATGATATCGCCTGACGTCTGAGTACCTTATTGAACAAACATGCGAACGCAACGTGCATTTATAATTTTGTAGGCGCTTATTGGTACTGGCATTACAGAATGTAATTTTTTTTGGATAATCTTTGGTTGGTATGTATTCTGATTAGTAAGTAGATCTTTTTATCAAATTCAAAAGGTCTTGGACCCAATTTGAACATGGTATGAATACGATAATCGCTATATCAAATATAGGTGTTATTTTGGTATTTAACCTTAGAAACAAGGACACTAAATTCCAATGAACTCTACGCGACATAACAAGTCTTAGTGAAAATTCGTAAGTTAGTAATTTATTGTATACTCTGCGGGCTTCGCTCCCGTCATTAATACTAATATTATAAAGCTGTAGTTTGTTTGTTTTTTGTTTGTTTGTTTGGTTGAACGCGATAATCTCAGGAACTAATAATCCGATTTAAAAAAATCTTTTAGTGTTAGCTAGACCATTTATCGAGGAAGGCTGTGGACTAAATAACATCAGGTCATGGCCAATAGGAGCTGCTCAGCTCCTATAAGTAGCCAAATAAAGAACGACGGGAGCAAAGAATTGTACGACTTCTAGTTTAAAAATCATAAAGTATTATTCTTTTGTTTTCGTCGGACAATGTGGTATGGTATCTCTGGTGTACCACGCATCCATAGGATACGAATAACACTTACCATTTCACGTACACATTATACCCACGTGAGTTGTATAAAAAAAACCCTGATTTTACAATTTAGTTTTCAGTCTACCACATAGACGAACAGATTGCACAAAATGCATACAGCAAATGTAATTGCAGATAGCAGTTAGTCAATTCACAAAACCAATAAACCTATGTGAATGGTTACACGTACGTCATTGAATCACATGAACACACATGAACTAACGCTGGGTAACCTTGGCGTAGAGTGGTATGTCAAAATATCTACTAGAATTACGTTCAATCTTATCACGTTCTAAGAGGCTGCTAGCACCGAGTTTTAAGATGATTATTGTATTTTTCTTTAATGGTTAAACTACGAATTGATAAATCTTTGAAATATTTTATTGCTAAGGTTTTTGCCAGTGGAATTTTGCCAACCTTTTTCTTCGAAACCTCCTTACACTCGCGCTGTCACTAATTGTTTTAATTAATTATATAATTTAAACTGAAATTAAAATAGAATCAGTACCTTGCTTAAGTACTACTGCAGCTGCAGTCTCGTGATAATGATAACTGATATAATACTAAGTATCACAGAATCTTTAGGTAGCTATGATAAACATATTATTATAATCGTGGTACCTTAAATAAAAGCAAGATAGCATTAATTAATTGTCAACTTTTTCGAAATAAGCAGTAATGTATTTACCTAACACAATTTTGTCATTGAAAAATCGTCTTTAGCATGTATAGACTTAAGTATTACAGTAACGTCGCTGAGTGTGGCAGTTAATTCAATAATTGCGCCACAGCTAACTGCACGTGTAACTGTCAAATTGGATTTTAAGATTTAATTGAAAATACCATTTCTTCTGAAGATATTCTATTAACTAACAGTATTTTGCACTGCTTAACACGTGACACCGTGTCGAAACTCTAAAATTGATGTACCTAGTTGGTTTTAGATAATATATTTCATCGTTGACAGGCTGACAACGCATTAAAGTGATCATCATTTTCCTCTGTGCGTAAATCTTAAAAAACAATGATAAGACGTAGACATGACGTCTTCATTATGCTTACCTATTTATCTAAAACATTTAGTTGACAAGTACCAACTTGTTCACAGAAGTTCTAAGTCTACGCAGTTTCAAACTATCAATCAAGGTTGATGGGCATAACAATCTAAAATAATAGTCACAATCACAGCTGTAATTAAATACAATAGACACTCGTTAGGTAACTACATACGCGAGTCTTATTATTTAAATATACTAGTGATACAGGACTACTGTCACTGGTTCACTAAGAATTTCTATTGTATTTCTATTCTCTTATTATAGGTATTGAGTACCTAAGCAGATAATAAAGATTTTATAGATGAAATCTTAAACAGAAGTAAGGCACACAGTGAATTTTTCGCTCAAGTTATTATCAAAGTAGCTTCACCCATAAAGAATACCTAGTAAAACTGTATATATAATTAAATAAGATCTGATAAACCTACAATAAAGCTAACTATTCAAGAACACTCTGTTTATCCCTTTGTGACCTATAATGTCACAAACAGACACGATAACACCCCTTTGTTTGTGTCGGAGTTTAAACACCGCCATTCAGACGTATAGTAAACACTTATTGCTTGAGATTAAAATACAAACAAATGATGATAATATCATAATGAAAAGGTGAATAAAAATAAATACTTAGATAAACCTTACTACTCGTAAGGCACAACAAGTAGTGAAGTAACCCCCGCTCAAACTGAGCCTGGGGAAGTACCTCCGCGCTATAGAAGACACCCATATTAGAATGGCCTCGTAATGTTCACAACACTACGACGCAATGAGCAATGAATGGTGAGAAATGGCATGAGTAATGGTGTCTAGAGCTCTTTGGGAAGGAAAAAAGAACTACGACTTACCCTGGTGTTCAAAAGTCCATAGACTACGGTAAACCCTTAGACATCCTTGCTGTAAACTTTTTAAACAAAAATATTAGGTAGGTACTTACTGAGCAGAGGGAAGCGGCCAGTAGCGTGCTTGCCGAGTGGTGTGCTGCTGGCGCTGATGTCGCTCTGGGAACTGTGCAGGCTACTCTTGCCACTGCCGGCGGCTGAACCGAGGTCCATGCGCATACGCATGTGTCGACTATGATAAACAAAACATTAACATTATAGGTATATATTCGTATAACATTAAGTGATTATGTCCCCGTTTCACCGGTAACAGATAAACGTGACATTTTATTTAATATTTTAATTGGTTAGGTTATCACATAATTATTTTTCTACCTGTGTTGAAACAGGGTCATAGATTAATGGAAACTACTGACTTTGAAGAACTGAATTTGCGAAATTATTTACAGAATAGATTTCTGTAAATACCTTTCCTAAGTATTGCGAATTCGTATTTACTAGGAAATATCATACATCTTTTTTTTTTAAAGAAACAAAACTGCATTCCATTTTTTTCGGAAATTCGCTTGCTACGCCCGGGAATCGCACCAGTTAAAATCCAAAAAAATAACATTCTGTAATTTTATGGCACTGATCGATAGGGTTAACCATAAGGATCGAATCTTATTAACAAACATGGTTAATGAAATATGAATAATATAGAAGAATACCTAATAAAGAAATCGATCCTTATGATTGACCCTATCGGTGAACGCCATAAATGTACAGGTTGTTATTTTTTGGAATTTTAGCTGGTTGATGCCTGGGTATGGTAAGCGAATTTCCGGAAATCGTTAAATGCAGTTATGTTTCTTTTTAAAAATAAAGGAATGTTTTCTTTGAGTAAAATTATCTATCTCTAGTATTTAAAGTACTTTTCCTCCAGGTGGCATTACAAAATTCCACCCTGTATAATATATAGTTAACTATATATCATCCAAAAATATATAATTAATTAAATGAATATATAATGCGAAATCTATATTACATTTCGCAATAGAATTTTATGCACAAATACGAATATAAATAGACAATAATGTTACGACAGAGATGCGTGCTAACCTCGATTTCAAAGCAGTACATATTTTATATTGACAGACAAAGTTGAACTCGGTATACATAAATACAAATCACGTTTCACTAATCATTTATGTATAGCTCGTATACTGCTAACTACATCAAGTTATAACTCCGTAGTAATATTCCACTAATGATTTACCCGGTACATTTATGGTAGTGCTTTTAAAAAATATTCACAATAGTTATTATGTGGTTTGCATTTGTGTACAATAAGCTGAATGAATACAAATAATAAATTATTCTTACCTCTTAGGCTTCACATTGGTGCTCGTTGACTTTGAGCTTAACATTCTGCTGACACTACAGGAAGTTTGAGATCGTTGCAAGGAAAATGAGCAGTCCACCTTCGATTTTATATCTTTGAACGACTTTATCTTGTAATCGTTCTTTGTGTCTAACGAGTTCTTTTTCGCCAGATTTTCTCTTCTCTCGGTTTTCTTCACCGTCTTGGGACTACTTTGTACACTGTTGTCAGCATCAGTCTTTCTATTTGCCAACATACTCTTGAGCTTGCTTGGCACGTCACGTTTAGGCATTTTGTATTTTTTCAAAGTAAAACTTCTTTTTTCTTCTTTGTTTTTCTCTGTACTTTTCATATCTTTCAAACTATTCAAAGAATTCCTTTTACTTGTGTTTTTAGGTGTTTCGTCATCAGCAGTTACGTGAGGAGGGTCGG
The DNA here is from genome assembly GCA_905147015.1 of Laspeyria flexula. Taxonomy (NCBI): domain Eukaryota; kingdom Metazoa; phylum Arthropoda; class Insecta; order Lepidoptera; family Erebidae; genus Laspeyria; species Laspeyria flexula. The sequence continues at coordinate 7,803,395 of LR989956.1, read as the reverse complement.
ACTTTAGTTCTTCTGAAGGGTCTTGCAAAGGAGAAAGGAAAATAAGGTTTCCTGTACTAGCGTTCTTTTGGCTACATTCTGAACGTGTGGAAGGAGTAGAACCATCAGGGGACATATCATCGATAACATTCAAGAAAACAGGTGATGTTCGATGATTTTCAAAATCTGTATACACTCCACTCGATTCCATGCATGAATCTTCGTTTCTATTCACGATGAGAGGTGGATTACCATTTACTTTCTTTCCTCCATAAAGAGCCCCATCAATAACTTGCGCTCTTCTATCGCCTCTTTGCATGTGATCATCTAACCCATCAGCATCACTTTCAGTGAAGAAATCTGAATCCGTCATAGGATCAGCCCTCCTAGCTACAGGAACATTCTGCCAGTCCATTTCTATACCATCCTCACGATGTTCAATGGAATGATCTGCGCCTCTACTTACTGGCCTGGACATTTCGCCATCACCCTGGTAGCCATCTAAACTGGTAATACTCGTGATACTCGTTATGAAACTATTAGATACTTTAGATGTCTCCATCGATTTAGGATAATCATTCTTGCCGTCCGAATATGTCTGTGAGTCGTGCAAGGTTGATGCAGAAAATTGCGAGTACGTACTAATTTCACCATTTATTTCTGAACTGTCTAATGGTAAATCTTCCGGTGAAGGTGTTTGTTCTATCCTGTTCGTGATTATAATATTTTCATGTTTACAATCTAAAGGTATTGCCAAATTTACGACATTTTCAGCAATAGAGCTTACAGGTTCTAAAATACTGCTGTGAATAGATGGCATAAACTCCTCATCAATCAAATTTGAAATGAGCTCGTCTTTGCCTATCGTGTTCTCTTGCAAAGACATAGAATCTAGAGTTCTTGTAGTAGTTGACAAAGGTTCCTCGGAACATAATATTTCACTGCATTTGTGAGCTGGAGAATCAAAAGAAGTAAGTGATTCGTGTTCTTCATTTGTTATTATTGAATCCAAACGTACAATGGGAGCCAGCTGCGTATCGAAAGCGCATCTGTTATTGTCTATACCTATGCTATCAAATCCATCGTTCTGTATAGTCGATGCTGCAGAATTACTTTCAGTCTTATCAGTTGATGGGGTATCACCATTATCTGGAGATATTTTACTTTCGTTTGTATCACAGAAAATTGGTAGTCCCTCTACTGTAGGAGAAAATGCATTTTCCAAATAGCATATGTCATCCATTTGATCTGGGGTCAAAATACCTAAACTATCGTCCAATGAGTTTTCTTCGTTAGTCCTGCTTAGTGAATTGTCATTAGGACTTAAATTTGATTCAAATAGACGCGTGTGAACGTGATGTGACTTTAATTGTAGACATAAATCAGATCGGGAATGTGTATTAAAAGTTTTCTTTACAGGAAAATTGAATTCGTTTTCACAAGAGTACTCAAATTCTTTCATAGGTTTATCATCGAAATTTATAACGTTTGGTAACCTGTCTGCACTTTTGTTCGCTGGAGCCAGGTTTTTCTTAAATTTTAAAGCATTTGGATCACCAATGACTTCAGATTTCGGTCTACTCCAAACCTTCACTTCAGTAGCCTCGTTGTATGACGTAGAAGGGTCTGATTGTAATTCAAACAGCAAACTGTACGGTCCAGATTCATCTTCGTCTTTCTTGTCAACAAGTTGCTGTGTGATATCATTAAGTAGTCCTTTTGTCTTCTTATCAACATTACAATCTTGTTTTTTTGTTATCTGATTCAATTTCTCACGTAAATCTAATATACGTGGGTTTTGCTCAATTACCTTTTCTAAGTTCAAACTCATTTTAGGTATTAATGAGGCATAAGTTTTCGAAAACACTCCTTCTTTAATACCGTTTTTAGGTTTGACATCGGTATTTTGAGATTTTGCTGCGAGATCTGATGTTTTTGTTAAATCAAATGTATCTAAGTTTTTTATTTTTGAGGCGGAATAAACCCCTCGGAATTCTAGTGTTCTTAACTTGCCATTCTTATCGACAGGAATCTGAAAAGAGACAACAGACAATTAACTTAGTAATCAATTATAATGCGTTCACAATCGGAGACTTATCAAAGACATTAAAGCATTAATTATGACTAATGCTTTAGTATTTTTTACCTATCTATAGCTAGATCCAGTTGCGCTAACTCAAGATTTGCTTTAGAAATTATTGCAAATAGATGAGAAAACCGCATTCGTAGCAAATTAGATTTTAAACTTATTAAGGTTTCGTTAATTTAATTAATTATTTTATAAAAATCAAATGATTCATGAATTTTAATTGGTTTGCTTTGCTGCATAATGTTTTAAAGCTGAGTATCTGCGCGCTCCCCATTGTCTGGTTATCACGGTTCAGAGAGCGGTCACGCATGGTGGTTTCCATGCACACCACACGTACTATTGACACGTGTGCTATTGCGTTGCAATGACTTGTTTCCTTCACTTTGAGGTCATTTGATACAACTAGTTACACAAGAAAACATTTCAAAAAGGTAGGGCACAGCGAGTACAGGCAGGCTTAATTTTTTTTTTTTAACTGTGCTAAAAGTAGAAAAGCACCGCAATTTCAGCAGAATGACTTGGCAAATTCATTCAGCTTACACTAGTCGCCAAAAAGTCCATAAAATTGTTTTTGAGAAGAAAGGGGACTATGCCAGCTTTTGGGCGATGGGAGTAAGTATGTGCTAACTACACCAAAATTAAAAACATTATGTTAATTACGAGTTATTGTTGTGGTGGATATTACTGGATATGGTCCTTTGTGGTATATAAGTCCTTCAAGAGACTAGAGCGCCATAAATGCCTTGTTTAGGCAACAAGAGAAGATATTTCTTTTTATTTTATTTTTTATTTATTTTTATTTCTATTAAAAGACAACGCCCGCACTAGGGAACAAGCCCTGTATCGCGGGGAGCTTTACAAACATGAAACTAACGGACACAAAGTACACCCAGACTAGAAACAAATATCTATGAATCACACAAATATTTGTCTCGTGTGGGAATCGAACCCACGTCACCCAGCACGGCAATGTAGTGGCGAGGCGACCACCTTAACCACTGCGCCACGGTGACAGTCATATATATTATAGTCATATATATATATTATTTATGTTGCAATTAAATTTTTCGCATCACAAATGTTGATGACCTTGTTCTCCAACCTATTGTAAGCATCTATCAGCAATGGTTACTACTTGCCAGTAAACAAGGCATATTATTTTGCCAATTCGTATAAAAAGTTACATCTAATATTCTGTCACGTTTTCAACTAACTAAAATTACTCAATAAAATATCTAATAATTTTACTGTAATTCTCGTAAAAAGTATTAAATTCTGAATGTTTGCAAAAAACGCGAGAGGTCGTTGGCTTGAAAACGTCATTCATCATACAATCGACTGCAAAAACGTTTGCTACAACATGTTATTGGAGCGCAAAGTCACGAATGAACACAACGATACCAAGAATCATTGACACCCACAGTTACTGCAACTACCACTAACCTGATTCCTCTCTTAAGGAACAAATAGGGTTGCCACATTACCAAAAATTGTGCGACTTTAACTGACAGGGGTCTTCTAGAAGTATTAGGTGGTTAAAATGGATTTTCTATATTTCCGATGTCTCGTTATATAATCACTTACCCTAAGTTTCAAGAGGACAACACAGCGATATTAGTTACTCAAACTGAGCGGCCTGACTGGGAAAGTATCTCCACGCTAAAGACGATAGCAACAATAATAATACTGCCTCAGTAGAGTTTTATTTCTGATGGTAAGTAATGTGTCTTTAGCACTCATTGGAAGTAAAAGGACTACAAAAGCTATTTCTTGGGATGAGATGACACTGTCCCTTTAACTGGCAAGCGTTTCATTTTTTTATAACGGCTGGGCTATGTTTTCGACATTGCAGATGTCATGGTGGATTGTTATCACTTATAGATACTAACTTGTCTACTAACATCAACAATAAAAATAAAAGCTACTTGAAATAACAATTTATAATAATAACAACAATCAAAACAAATAGTTTATCTAAATCTCTATTATATTGATCGACCCGTGAACCCATTAATGCTAAGTCATTTGGATTTTAAGGCTGTTTGTCTAGTATAATGTAGAAAGTGCTAACCCTACTCACAAGTACGAGTGCTCATTACTCTAGTTGGAACCTTATGGAAACAATCATCTTTAAATTAGACCGTGGTTTCGAATGCCAGTTATTCCCAGACAAAAGATAACAATAGATTGGAACGTAGACACAGTTAAATTTTATAACTAGTTTCATGTAACGTTTAAACCTAAATATTTTTCCGGAGAATCTTAAACAGTCATCGTTGTATTGTAAATATTTTACAATTTCAAAATGGTTGGACCGTAACCTAGCACTACATCTATATAGGCCAGTCAATGAATGATTTTGGAGGGAAATGTCGAAGAAACTTTGACTTGGGAACTTTGTCTGGACTAGTTAGGAGATAAACATATTAAAGTCCTTATCCCCGCGAGCCCGAGGGGGGGGGGGAGCACAAAGAAGGCTCCGTTTTTTGTTTTTTGCATAGTTACATCTCGAAAACAGTGCGTCGTACGAAATTTTATTGTACATACTACACAATTAAAGCTGCTAAAATTCTCTACAACTTTGGCTAAACACTTTTTATGTATCTCCATTCGTTGCCTACGTATGAGCTTCGAAAAATGGTCGATTTTTAAAAATGTGTGGAGATAGATAAAAAGTGTTTAGCCAAAGTTGTAGAGAATTTTATCAGCTTTTATTGTGTAGTACAATAAAATTTCGTACGACGCACTGTTTTCGAGATGTAAGAAAAAAAAAAAACCGGGACCTTCTTTGTGCTCCCCCCCTCGGGCTCACCTCGGGGGGGTAAGGACTTTTAGTATGTTTTTCTCCTAACTAGTCCAAACAAAGTTCCTTAGTCAAATTTTCTGCTTTCGACATTTCCCTCCATAGTACCATTTCGAGCACTCATTTACTAGACTACTAACAATGGAGCTCTCTTGTATGAAACAGATCGATAAAAAAACCAGGGTATCCTAAATTAACATACCTTTTTAGCGTAGAAAACTTTGAAGTAAAAAACTAGTTTATAGATGCCAAATAAATCAACATACATACATATACCTAAGTAGTGCAATAATGCACATTGCACAATGCACATTTTGCTTAGCTAAGCATTAAAGTTTTAGCAATGCTTCGTTTTCCTTCGCTAATATTAAAACAGCAGTAATTTTAATATGTAATGTGCTAAAGACCGTGAAACAAGCAAATTAATGTTACCTAAACTATCAAATTGATTTAAATAACACTTTAATGAAAAACCGAATAAGTTTAATGTCAATGATGACAAAAGGAAATTCATATCCTCTAAAGTCAATTCATCTATTCATATTTTATTGCTTGGGTGTACAACTCCTGCGCATGTGATTCGATCGAACCCATCGATTCTCGGGTCAGGTAATAACAATAATGGATTTTTCTATCTCAGCCCAGAGTCTTGAAATGTACCCAGTTAACTTACTGCTATTAACTGGGTACATTTCACCCCCTGTTACATCGGACGGCCACATATGGTTGATGCACCCCTACCTACCCCTTCAGGAATAAAATTCGTGACGTTGTTATATTATAGCATGCATTATGAAATACTTTGTAACAGTTTAGAATGTGACGTTATCAGTGACAGGTTAATTTTGCATCTAGCTTATCACTAAACTGTTTCACTGAGTCAACGGTTACGCCTCATAGATTAGATATACTCATAGTTCTATTGAACAGGCACTTACATTGTACACTAGCATTTATTCATGATCGATCAGCAACAGTGATTACATGGTTAATACATAAAACCATTGCTATGTCACTATATTTGCATTCAATGTTTGTATTAGCGTACAGTTTGCCTATCGCGCCATCATCAGTGGAAAAACCTTGTAAGAAATTTTTATATCTCACTTAGTTAAAACAAGATTTAAATTGCTGAATCGACATATTTTAACTTAAAACTTTTTCTAAAACAAGTACTATATATATACTATGAAAGGTTAATTTCTCAATTTTTAAGCTGTACAAGTTTATTTTTAATAGACTAAAGATTATCATGACGGTTATATTAATTATATGCATGGTTCCAATCGTCACTCATGTAAGCTCTCACACTCATGCTCTATCGATTGTCCTGAGTTTCTTGCCAAGTTCTTCTCAGAGCGCAACCTTGTCAGGGAACTGGCCTCAGGCAAATTTGCTGACACCTTTTTTTTGGCTTTGTAGGTATGACGTTCATAAGTATCATGTATTTGATCTACTACGACTATGAACTCTAGCTATTTATTTATTTATTTATTTATAAAAACTTTATTGCACAAAATAAGTACAAAAGGCGGGCTTAATGCTAAAAGCATTCTCTACCAGCCAACCTTTGGGTGATGCAGAGATGAGAAGAGGTAGGTGCCAAGTAAAAATATTGAAAAAGATAAAAGTATACTAACCACTACTAAACTAACCAATAAAATACTTAAACAAATTAATCAAATACCTACATATATTAATACTAGATACATATTAATAATATACATACATGAATAAATACATGATATAAAATAATAACAAATATTATGTAATATATACAAATATATATATATATATATATTATATCAAAAATTATACTAAAGGCGTTAGGAGGATTCTGCCAACAATCTGCTATACTGCTCGCGAACTCTAGCCTTAAAAATATCACGGTTAGTGGACATCCTGATTTCGAGAGGGAGTGCGTTCCAGAGAAGTATGGACTGAATATAGAAGGAAGAATGGACAAGACTGGAACTATGTGAAGGACAGAGAAGAAGAAGATTATTAGATGACCGAAGATTTCGATCATGAGTGTTGCAGAGGTATTGGAAATGTGGAGTTAAATATGAGGGAGCATTGGGCGAATTAAGTAGTGAGTACAGGGTACTCAGAGCACGCCAACTACGTCGCTGGCGTATGGGAAGCCAATTTAATTGGGTACGATAAGTAGATACGTGATCATACTTTCGAAGATTGAAAACGAACCGAATGCAATTGTTGAGAAGCCGGTCGAGTTTGTCGAGCAGATCTGCATTCAGGTCGAGGTAGCACACATCACCATAGTCAATGATAGGGAATATTAAGGTCTGCACAAGCATTGTCTTTGTCTTGGGCGGAAGGAAGTTCTTCAAGCGGTAGAGAGACCTTAGGGTGCAGGTGATGTTACGGCTGACATTAGAGACTTGTGTCCTCCAGTCAAGGGTGGTGTCGAGGTGAAGCCCAAGATCTTTAACACTGGAGCTTATTGGGATTACAGCACCATTAAAAGTCACAGGTGTAAGATTATTGATGTCCACTTTAGCCATGATTCGTGAGCTTCCAATAATTATGGCTTGACATTTGGACGGGTTCACGGCCAGTCCAAAGCTTTTCGTCCATCTCTCCAACGTGTTCAGGTCACGGTTCACTCTGTCAATAGCCGCATTCAACTCATCCACCCCTGCCTGGGTATACAGCTGTAGGTCATCGGCATATAAATGATACGAGTTGCGAAGTTCGGGTGTTAGAAGATTGATAAACAATGAGAAAAGAATAGGAGAAAGAATACCGCCTTGAGGAACGCCAGAGTTTAGATTGCACCAACATGAAGAAGAATTATCAATCCGTATACACTGCTGGCGTCCTCGAAGATAAGAAGAGAACCATTCCAGCGCTTTAGGCGAGACCATAAGATAGGATAGGATTGACAAAAGGATGTCATGACTGACGGTGTTAAAGGCATTCGAGAAATCTACCAAGACCAACACAGTAGTCTTGGTTTCCTCCACACCCGCCCTAACATCGCCAGTCACCTTTAGCAGAGCGGTCACAGTGCTGTGCCCGGGCCTGAACCCGGATTGGAGTGGAGAAAGGATATTGTTTCGTTGAACAAACCCGGACAGCTGCTTGTGAACGCAGGCTTCAAGCACCTTTGCTATTGTTTTTGATATTTTCTAAAATGAAAATTAACCGACTTCTTAGTTTTTATTTTTATCTAATAATATATAATATATCTTGTATAAGCAATATAAAAACTTAATTAAAGTAATAAACTCAATGGCTGTGTGCCACTGGTTATTAAACTAATGAAATTACACAATTATTAACAGTTGTACGATGTGCCGTCGTGCTACGTCGCGCGCGCCGCATCTTAATCCGATAAGTATTGATTACAGAAATAAATAAAGTACGTAAGTAATGTAAACAATTTGTATTACATAGATAAGTATGTTATCAAAAATGTCATTTAGCTAAAAGCTAAACAATAATTACAAGATTCAGAGTTATAATTTGAAAGTAAAAACATCGCATTATTCTCCCACCCTGCCTAAAGCGTAACCAGAAACTGGTATCATTTATTATTCACTATTCCTAAGTGGAATTGCAAGAATTCGTAAACCTAATAGACCCGCCGCTAACAATAGGTGTTTGTTTGAATTAGAAACATAGAACAACTTAAAGGGGTTCGAATAGTAATGAGAGTAGAAAAAACCATCCGTTTGTGGGAAAATAAATAAACTTCTTAAACGTTCGTCTAAAAGTCTTCATAAAGAATTATTTTCTCATGAAAATATCTTAATCCTAAAAAAAAAGGTTCTACTCTGTCGATCAAACCGAGAGCACTCTATAAAAAAAATAAAACTGCACTAAAAATAAAGGTTGCTCATAACAATGAGTAAATAAAGTTGATACATATCCATAAAATAATTAGGTATGCGATTACAGAAACATACCTATGACCTACTTCAGACTATTTTAGAAATCGATAAGAAGTACTATGTACAAATTTTAATCTGCTGCTAATTGACGTTCAAGTAAGAAGATAATCTTGAAGGGCGCGGCGCGGCACGGCGCGTCGGTCGTTCTGGTAAACTACCTAGGTAACCATACCTAGCTAAACGCTTACAGTTTCCACTGATGAAATCAAATACACAGGTTTATGTAATATAGATTCAATTTATTACATTATGTCTGATAAATGAAAATTACAAAAATTACAAATCTATTTTGTGCTATGTCTAATAAGACTATTATATATATTATTAGTAGCTTTTTATTTTTATAAGTATAGACATACTTATAAAAATAAAAAGCTGAAAAAAGCTGCTAAAAGTTCGAATTTAAAAAAATATTTTAGTGTCGGATAGCCCATTTATCGAGGAAGGCTACTATTACGCTACGGCCAAAAAGAGCTGAGCAGTGGCTAAACTAAGAACGACAGGAGCGAAGTCTTGCGCGTCTTCTAGTGAAGTTATGAAGCGACAATACTTAGATTGTGGGCTCTGCAAGGCCTGTAGTGAAAAACATTATCTAAATGAAAAAATATTAAAGTAAGTATAAATTAGGGCCAAAATCCTCTTCTTAGCATACATACATCAGACTCTGCGTTGACATTGAATTTTGGTGATGTCTGTTTATTCTCAACAAATATCTATAATTATTTCTATAAATATTGAGAGAAGAGAAAAGCAAGGTCTGATCGATCAATCATTGTCATATTTCTTTACGACCTATTTAATACTTGGCCGAAGTCTAGCGGCATTGCGGCAACTTCATTCATATTGTCTGTTAACGTACCATCTAATTCGGTCCATATTACGACGTTACTTAGCTATGACCTTACTCGATGATCTAATAAGAACGGATGATGCTAATATATCTAATTATTCAATCTTCAACAATTTACCTGCCACTGCGGTTACAAGAAATATTAATATGTGCCAATCAAATTGGGTTTGTAGATGAATAAAAAAACACTGAACTCAGTCGCAGGTAGGATAAACCAATTTAAATCTGTGACGTTAATTAAATTTAAAATTTAAATTTAAACCTAAATGGATACCGTACCGGAACCTGTCCTAGGTACGTATAAATAAACGAAACAGGGGTGAAAATCAGATAAATGGAACTTGTGGATTTCACTTCGTTAATGAAAAGCAGAACATTGATTTTGAAGATACATTCTTTATTCAACTGAAATTTAGATTAGTCATAGGTATTACGTATTTAAGAACAATGCGTTACTATGCGCATCTATTGATTTCGGTGAAATTCTTGTGAAATTCACTTTCTAGTTTCTACATAGATAGTCTACATACACTTATTTTAAAGAGATTTTGGGGCAATTAAGTATCGCGTGACTTGCCTTTTTAGAATGAGCACCTATACCAATACCTACCTACTTATCCTAATTTATTACCTGCGTATATACGAAGACATGACTTACAATATTAGCCGTCTAAAGAAGTCTATACTTCTTAAGACGGCTAATATTGTAAGTCACGTCTAACGCCATTAAAACGGGAAGAATTACTTTCTTTTTAATCATTATTTGGTATAAAGAATGTTTTCCAGTAAAAGGCAAGAATTTATATTGTCTATAAATAGGAACATAACACGTGTTAATACAAATATCAAAACAAGCAACCAAAAGTTTCCTCACACAAGTCTCACATCTATAAATAATCCATCAGATATAAGAAAGGACAATAATAATTTAATTTTAAATGAAAATCTCAGAAACAATCATAATACCTAATTGTAAATCAATCGATCGATTGTTTAAAGTGCATTCGATGCCGACTTGTATTGAATTCGTCCAGTGACATATTGTAATCTGATTTCATTCTTGTGGTTCAGAGTTCAAATGTCACGATGCCAATGACTATATTAATCAATGATGACGATAGTAATTAATAAAAGTAAGAACTAAGAAGCCACCTACATTAACTCTGATGAAAAAACAATTATTGTTTTCAAACAAAAAGATAGGTACCTACCAAACGGATTATAGAGTAAAATTCCAATTCTCTTAAACGTCATCAACTGCAAATACATTATCAGAGAGGCCTAGTATAATGGGTTACTAAGTGGGCAATTTAAAACTCCATACCTACGAATGCATCTTTTAAATCTATTCCTATTCAATGAAGAACAAAAGGTTTTAAATTGCCAAGTCCAAGAATAGTAAAAATGAGAAGCAGTGCAATATAAACTGAGGCATTATTATGACTGTGGGCTTATAAACAGGACTGTATAACTACTAAACAAGTACTGTACTGTATAATTATGTAGATGTCGTAGGATGATAGGATGATTAACGAATTTAAATTTTCTCTAAATTCTCCGGGATTTTGTGAAAATACAGATAATTCGATGAATGCAATAGAAATATAAAACTTCTTAAAATAACCTTTAGGTCGAATCCAACATGGATTAGGTAGGCTTCTCCAGTGATAATAAATAGATTTTTAAATGTACGTAAATTATTTTAACAAATGACATCAGTTAAAACTACTAACTTTTCACCGTTAAAGTAGGTGACTGATTAAGTATTTTGACTGTAACATTTAAAATACCCTGGTGAGGTGTCTACTAGAGTTCGGTAGTCTCATTTGGAACCACCAGTATGCAGTACACACACAGCACATAGACTGAAGCAATCCAAAGAGCCTTTGTGGGCCCTATATAAAGCTGAAAATTCGACAAATATAATGTAAAAAAATTACATATTTGTACAATTGTCGCGCTTGGGCTGTTTAATAAAAGTGACAAATCTGTAATAAATCGACAGGTGAAAGTGACAGAATTGTCATTTATCAATGTACGAATTTTTGAATATACACTGTAAATACACGTCCACTAAATAAATAAATACTAATTTAACTTGGATAATAAAAACAAAACGATAGCATCGCATCTATAGTCGTTTTATTCTTAGTTTATTTTTTAAGAACTGGTTTGTCCTTGTTCATATAAAATATCAGATAAGGTTTCTTCAAACAAAAAGTATTGAAATATATTTTTTAATTCCATGCTTAACATTAAATATATTGTTTGTACAAACCACACAAACAACAAGTTTATTCGTTACTACAAAAACTGTTATATCAAAATTTTTCTAATGAAGTTTATAAACTGGAAGCAGAGGTTGTATGTAAGTAATATATTATTAAGTAGGTACCTCTTCTGTGGTAATAGGTATTAAAGCTCCGTTATATCCTAACCTAGAAGTGGCAAGTAGCTTCTCTTCAGTCATTTTTATTTGGCCACTGCTCAGCTTTTATTGGCCATAATGTGATGTTAAATAGCCTATAGTCTTCCTATGGTAAATGGGCTATCCAACACTAAAAGAATTTTTCAAATCGGACCCTAGTAGGATCCGATTTGAAAAATTCTGAGATCCTAGCGTTCAACTAAACAAACAAACATACTCTTCATATAATATTAGTACCTATAGATATAGACTCTAATGCAGGTCATTAGAGTCTTTGTGTACCCGATCATCTCCTGGTGATAATATTATTTTATCAATTCAGCTGAAACCTCAAGTAGTAAACTTAGGTAGGTATACAGGTATACAAGAAACAGAGCATCACGCTTTTTTAGTTCCAAAAGGTGCATAGTAGAAATAACATCCATGAATTCTTCTATGAAAAATTCTCACACACACCTCTGGTCAAATCATACCACCCGACTAGAAAAACGAATACTCAGAGCCAGCCAGTGTCGATATTTTTCCAATATAGCTTCTTAAACACACACAACATTAAGAAAATTAAACCTTGAAATTTGGGTAATAGCTTCAAGGGCATAGATCAATAACCGCTTTGGAAAGTTCTATAATGCAACATTCCGATTGAATAGTCTCTTGTGCTTGATAGAAACATAATTACAAAAAGGATAACTGCAGTAAATTCTTTTCAACCAATTGTTTTCAATACCAAGTTTTTCTTAAGTTTACAGAAAGTGCCACTTATGTGTGGAGAAAACAGAAAGTTCATCTGTGTATGACTCGTGTTAATACATACTAAAGAAGTTTATATTGTAGACACACTAAAGATGTCAAACATTGTCATAATCGGCATTTAACACTAGTCATAGTCATCATATGCAACTCCTCACCTCTGTTACATAAATTAGAAATTATTTAATTTTGAAGAGTACCTACTTCAACAAAACATTACTCAATCAATACTCATACATTAAATTTGAATATGTTTTCTAGATATCTAGCAATACATCTAACACTAATTCCTGTAAACTACGATTACAAAGGATGAAACTTTGCAAACACCAAGAGTTCCAGGGAAAGCCTATTGTACTGTCTCGAAACCCGCAATATATTAAAATGGAAGACGAAGGAGTCGGAAATGAGAGATAAAGCTGAAATTTCGCTTAGTTGGCTAAAGCCTCAAATATCAATGGCTTAGTAGTAGTAATATATATATAGAATAATTATAATAAGTTATTTTGGGGTTTGCAGTAAGCTGTTCCTAGATTAGTTATGTATATTAATTATATTCTTAACTACAGTACAAAAAGTAATTAACACGGTAACATTATAAATTCGCAATGCGTGTCTTAATTAATGCCAGTACGTGGCAGAAATCTTATAATAGCAAAATAACTTCAAGTGCAGATAGAGCAAATGAAACTAGTTTTTTTCCTCATAAGGATTCAATCGACATCATTCTATCATTGTGATTGAAATGTTCAATGTCTTTATAATGTTGCTAGAAGTCGCGCGGGGCTTCGCTCCCGTCGTTCTTTATTTGGCCACTGCTCAGCTCCTATTGGCCGTAGCGTAATTTTATATAGCCTTCCTCAATAAACGGGCTATCCAACACTAAAATATTTTTTCTAATCGGTTTAGTAGATCCCGAGATTATCTCCTACAACGTCACAAACTCACATACTTTACCTCTTTATAATATTAGTACTTATAGATGTATGGTGTAACTACATTACGTAAATAATAATAACATTCTACCACATTTACACAGCGCCATCGAGTCCCAAAGTAAGCAATTATATTTGTTTGTGTTATGGTAACAACTGATATACTACTTACATTCACTATTTTTTGTGAATACATACATATTATAGATAAATTACACCCAGACACAGAACACAAACCTTTATGCTCATCACACAAAGATTTGTCCTGGGTGGGGATCGAACCAATCGAACAATTTATGACTTTATGCATAATTCACGTATTTTATAAAGTAATGAAAACTGGTTGTCTGTTAGTGTTTACAGAAAGTGACAACAAGTTTCTACTAAACATTAAGATTCATGTCATCGTAGGCTTCAACATTTTCGCATCTTTTGTGCATCACTTTTTGTATTTTAAGTCAGTGTATTTCAATCCAGGATGCGTTTTAAGATTTACCTTGAACTTAATTAAATTAAATAAATTCAATGATACCAGGAACTACTCTATAGCTTCCTTCACACCGAAAACATTCAACTGTTTATTGTTTTACTAGGTGCTTAAGATTTTCCGCTTTATATCAAAAGCTATAAATTATTATTCTTTATTACCCATAACAATTCTAAGCTCATAATGCATAGATATTAACATGATTGAAATACAATAAACTACAACTTATTGATATTATTATGATTTATTGGCAATTAGGTAGCTATTTTCGTGTCTAATTTAATCCGTTCCGGGAGAGATAAATGTTCTTTAAAAAAAAACGAACAATGATTGTCAATTTTAAAATGCAAGATAAATTACCTAATTTATCAAAGAATCAAACAATATACAAACCTTCTACAACAAATATGTCCAAGAATATTTAAGTCATAGGTATTTTGTTCATAAACTTCGTCCCGTATTGGTTTGCAAGAAAAACTTTCGCGGCTAATGCAGAAATTTAAATTAAATTTAGGTAAAAAGCTGGAATTTCACTGATAGTTATCATGGGCTGGCTCGATTTAATCGAAACGTGGCGTGCGGTATTAATTAATTTACCATTAAACAGTTAAATTATAATTTAACTGTCTAATGGTAAATTATTTATTTAACTCAAAAGTGGTGTTGCCACACGCTTGCTTAATTCTAAACCATGACAAAATCCCTAATATAAGACGATACGGTTGCACTAGCGCACTTACAAGGCAAGCCTGAGGAAATGACGATGATTTAAGCATTTTGAATTTATCGCAGTTAAACAAACATGTAGGAGGCTCCATCATAAAACAATGCTCCGCATTTTCAATATATAACTCCACCTCAAAGCGAACGCTACAAATTGCTACGCCTACTGTCTACTTACTGTATACAGCTTTGTATTTTCAATTTTCTAGTATGTTGTCATAGTGTATTTTTTTGTTAAAGTATATCAAAGATAAATGTTGAATAGGTATGTACTTGTTTTTAATTAAATAAAATATCAATATTGCACAGTACAATCATGGCCCATGACTGTGGACTCATGACATCAATCAACAAATCAACCCTTACGGTCAGTGAGATAGGTACATTACAACACTGAAATTGGTGAAATAAGAGACCCTTTACGAGCAAATGTGTTATAATGTAGACATTACATTACCCACCTTTGATAACAATAACAAATAGCATGCATCTATCTGTACTTGTTTAAGCCTGTCTTGCATTTTATATTTATTGACTTTTAATGAGGTGTTATTTTCTAAACTAAATATACTTACTACTTACATTACAAAAAGAAAACCTATATACTGATGATACCTTGGCATATGAAGTCGAGTGAAAGCAAAACGACGCGGCGACGCTAACTTAATTTTGATAAAATTAGACCCTGTATTGGCTATTAGAGAAGCAAGCTTTCAGCATCAAGCTTCTGTCGTTGTGCTTACTTATTTGGTTACGAGTCTCTTTCATTTGCATGGACCAAGCACGACCTATGATTTCTTTCCTCTCCTTCCCACTTCCTCTACGTTGATCTATTTGTTGTGGATTCGAAAGACGAACTGCGAAACTGTAAGACTTTAGGCATGATTTGAGTGTGATGACATCTAATTTAGCTACATAATTGTCTAATAAAACAAGACGATTTTAGTATTACAGCAATACGAAACGTGTCATATTTTCACCAAAAAAACATCTATCTGAAGACCACGAAACTCAAATAGGTAGGTACTGCACTACTGCTAAATTAATTTATCACCACGGGTAGACGTGCAGGCAAACCTTGTACAAACTTAATGTATATTTGGCGAAAGAAATGTATTTATTTTGCAAAGATTCACACCAGTCGTGAACATATTTTCAATAAATACAAGGCAAACATTGAAGCGCTCAACTAAAGTTCGTGGCAAGTCACGATTTCTTATTATACGGGCAATAACAACAAACACGTTGTTATAAATACGAATTGTAAATTCCCAGACATTTCGAAAACCATGTTACCTTCAAGAGTAAAATGCCATTTTATGAATAACCGTGCACATACTTATCTTTGATTATAATCTGTCTAATACATTATAATATGTATGACTGACTGATTCATCAAACGCTGGGATTACAAGTTTGAAGTTTTGGGAGGTGACATAGGTATTTTATGTGTGGAATTAAAATAATAACCTGCAAGCTAAGCCACTAGCAACACTTAGTTTTTAAATGGCCTGTTGGTCTAGTGGTTCACTAACCACTAGACCAACAGGCCATTTAAACAGACAGTCAGGGTCACTACCCTGACTGCTAAGCCGGAGGTCGTGGGTTCGATCCCCACCCAGGACAAATCTTTGTGTGATGAGCATAAAGGTTTGTTCTGTGTCTGGGTGTAATTTATCTATAATATGTATGTATTTACAAAAAAAAATGTATTTAAGTAGTATATCAGTTGTTTAGTACCCATAACACAAGCAAATATAATTTATTTATTTTAGATTTAATTGCTTACTTTGGGACTAGATGGCGCTGTGTGAATGTGGTAGAATATTATAATATAAATAAAAATGCATAGGATACTGGTAAGAAAATTACATAATGCTCCGGGAAATGAAATAGGACCTAATAAAATCTAGGGATTCTTATGTTATGTATAAAATATCTACATAAATCTATCTAGTAAAAGCAATGGTATTTTGTAGAATGTTCTATGTGTATGTATCTCTTGACGATATATTAAAATTTATTATTCTTCCAAATTGTAAAAATTCCTTTCATTAAAAAAAATAATTTCAAATCATCATTTTACATACTTTACCAATGCGTTTGTATAGGTATAATAGCTTGTAAACGTGTCAAATTATGCAAATTAAATTCATCGTTTGGCAGGGTCAATGTGCAATTTATTTCACTGTCACATGCCTCGTCGCTACCTATGTATCTCATGAAAGTTAAATAGCATTATATTTTTATCTAGCATTGTAATTTCTAAATAATTTGGAATAATGTCAAGTTCAGGGGAAAATGTGTTTGAAGTAAAAAAAAACATGATTTTAGTCCTGAAATGAATGCGCGTCATTTGAGTGTAGGATGGTCGGTATTGATGGTACTACACTATTAGATCTGCTTGCGATAAATTTGAAGTAGGTAGGTATGCCATGCGACTCCTCCGCGATATCTTTAGGAACCAATAGAAAAATACCTTCAGGAAAGTATAATCGTATAATAATATTATTCGCATGAACGAATGGATACCATTACAGTTCATTAAGTAAACGGGAGTATCAGATATATCATGAACTAATTTATCGCATTGATTACTTTTTATTAACAATTTAGCTATCGTTTAACAATCAATCAAGTATTTCCGCTGGTGTTTTTTTCCGTCGCACTTAAAAAATAAAAGAAAGGTCATTGGCGCTTCGTTCATCAAGGACTGCATGTTTTGAAGTTCTTAAACATTATTAGAGACTACAAGATTAATAGTTAAGCATACTTAAAGATTATACGTTATACTAACTTTTATTACTTCTTCATGCAAATATATTTGCAATCTATCTGAGAAATGCCTATGTTGTAGGTACAGGTAAGGACAAAAATTTTGATGCTAAACTAATACTTTTACACGTAAAATTATCTTTGGTGCGTCCTTAATTGACGACAAATTGCGCTAATTTTGTGTTAACCAGTCATGCCCGTATGTATTGTGTATGACGAAACGTGCATATTTTCAAGACCCGGCATTCTCATGAAAGTATTTAAACTCTTCCAATACGAAAGTGCATAGTGCTAACACGATAGCGCTACACTTTCCCTCGTATCACTGTTTATGAAGTAGGTAAAAAGGAAAATACATTATTGATTGCCGACATGGCAATGCAATTGCTGAAACGTGCAATGCATACCTGCCAACCTGATACGAATATTTATTTGTCCGATATGTCTTAATAAATAATAAGTTTTATACCGGTCTACACTAGTTCTTGTCTCTTGTATACATGTTTATTCAAGGTTTTTTATTGCTTGCGCAGTGAATTGACCAAAAACCAGCTCCAAAGTATGTGTTTGTTATCGATTCGATGTACATACTTTAACATTTCGCGTGTGCAATCAATACCTACCTATTCAAAGTGATGTTGTGCGACTGCAGTGAAAATGGTTTACAGTTACTAAGTTTACCTTTTTACAAAACTAGAAATAAGTAAGTGTGTACGTTCATTATCTGCCAATTGGACACTTATTATTTAATCATGGACGGTACTTATAAATAAAATGTGTTTTCTAATGTACCTACTTCCATTTTATATTTCCTGTTAAGCAATTTACTAGTGCAGCAACGCAATTACCTACTTGTTTAATAACATTACGAGTTGGTTTTTTGCTAGACGGAAAAGTTGGTAACGTCCTCTATTGGTAAGAAACATTTTATACTGCGCTATACGGACGAACATCGTCATGGCATGGTTGTCTCGCCATTTGTGTGTTTTAAGGCTCGATCCCCACAATGTATAAGAAGAAAGAAGAAGAAGACAACATCAAAATAATAATAAAACGAACATGTTCTGTAAAACTACCCACGTATGATTCAGGAATTAGTCTAGCGTTTGTCCCTCAAGAAAAATAAACTATAGAAAAACAATTCAATTCGAATCGTGAAATTGTACGATGTTATGCTTATCTATTTGCGTAGGTAGAATGTAGACACTTTAAAAATGGCACCACATTTCAAACTCGCTCATCATCGACAAAAAACCTCAAGCACTGTCAACGACCTGAAGTTATCTTTTTGCAATGACGTAACCAGTCGATAGGGTTGTGTACAGTCCAGCCTCACAATGTGTTACGAAATGTTTTACAGTCTATTGTCAACTGAACCATCTAAAAAAAGTAAGCAGTCCTAGAATCTGAAACCTAAAGTGGAGTAAGCTAATATTATGACATCTTGGCATAATTTGACGGATTGAGCAATCGCAGTCTCCAAAATTTTATTATTTATTACCCACCTAAAGCAGTTTGAATAGTCTTTGAACTATCTTTTTTTAGCATATGCAAGTAGCATCAATCATATCCTAATCGAAACTTTCCTATTAATAAATAGATAGGTACTTAAATAAGTTTGCAGTCCTATCATAAGTAATCTGCCCAACAGTAGCAGAAAATATGTAGTAGGCAATGATAATAACTTTAAATCTATATTTATCACAGTAAACATTAAATACGACACTGTTTCCGTGAGTTATTAGATAAATTATTGTGTAGATATACCTAGGCCAAGGTAATTCCGACTGCAATGTCTTGCCCCTTTCATAGGCTTTTTATTCCGTCAGTTTATTATCTGTATAATAAAAGCTATTGGAAATTGTTTCTGGAACTGTTTCCAGAAACAATTTCCAATAGCTTTTGTTTGCAGCACTATAATTCACTATAACTGCCTCAATGTCGTAGCTGGTTCGATTCCCGGGTCGGGTGAAAATGGAATTGGGCTTTTCTAACATGAAATTCCAGTATTGAGATTTTCTCGGAGTTTGGTAAACAAATGTTCCCGGTTGATGACAATAGGCTCGCTTCCTATTTCATGGGACCAAACATAGCTGGCGAAATGTGGGTGTGAAACACCTCTGCCTACCCCTTCGGGGAAAAAGGCGTGATGCTATGTATATGTATGATGGTACTATAATTCATCATTATTCTTGTAAACTAACAGATGCTTGAGTAGTGTTTACTTCAATTTACAGACAATTGAATTTAATTGAAAACTTCATTTGTTTAAAATGAATAACGAAGACACTGGAAGCTGATATGATGTCATAGACGCCATAAGAGAACAACGGTACATAGAAACCTTTAGACTTGCTGTGATGTTCAGATAGGATCTATTAAAAACTAATAGAGATAAAAAGCTATGTGTGTTTATTTAGCACCTACCTAGTTATCTGCCAACCACACCCAGAAGAAAATGGAAAATCGTCACATCGTGAGTTAAAAAACATATTGTTGAACTGAAAAATCTATTGTTCAGCAAATGAATTTTCATTTAGGTAATTTCACTATGAATAAGAAACCTAATTGTAGGTTGTTAAAATTAAAGATGAAGAGACCTTTGAGATAGAGAAGCCAAAGATAATTTGGCACATCCAAATTTTAGAGAGAGATAAAAAAAAATGTTTTGAAACTCAAGAATCTAATTGTTATTAGAATATCAATAACATTTTCAAAATTTTCATCCACGTTGTCCACTTACATTGAATTTTTTTTTATTACAGTTTAGTGCCTGACGAGCTGGTGGCCCACCTGATGTTAAGTAGGTGATGGTGCCAAGTGTTTTGACATACAGTTTCAAAAAACAGACTACAGAAGCTGACTTCAAACAGACATCGGCATCGGGTTGCGAAAAAAGATCAAAAATTTAATAGAATGTTGCATTATAATCGTCATACATTTGTATACGTAGACACTCCTTTCCCACTACCTACTTCATTGATTTGATAAGTAGGTATATGAATGCATATAGGTATTGGTAGCGTCTAGTCTACTTAAGTACCTACTTCTGTATTTTTTCCACTAAGGATGTATACGTATACCTTAAACCCTTAGTGGAAATGACGAGACCGATTAAAAAATTGTGGATAACCAATTGTTCACGCATCACATATCGAAATAAATGATACTTAGCATAATATGTAGGTAAAAAAAAGGATACATAATTTCAGGATGTTGGTAAGGCAACTTGATACAAAGATACGGCAATAGGACATTGCGGTTTCCATCTGCCGTTATCGATATTAATACCAACAATACGTTTATACATAGGGAAATTATATAATCGACTTTAGTCCTTCATCGACAACACAATAATAGGTGTAGTACATATTTTATAGGATGACAATCGAACTAACTGAAGTCACGGTCAGCAAACTCCTAGGGGTGTTACATTCACGCGGGCCACTGGGCCACACAATGTCATTATTTTATCATGTATGGGGTTGAATTGAACCCATAACATTTGGTTCGGTGACAACTGGACGAGGTAACTAGTTTTACCAGTGCGCAACTTGTGCAAATCAAAATAATAATATTATTTAATCATTATCTGAAAAGGTGTAATAAAAAAATATTTACGACGAACTAAGGTTGGTAGAAAAATTCATCTAATACCATGAAGAAAACGGGCCATTGATTTATCGACTAGGTAAATAATGATATGAAAACTACCAAAAATATATAAAATATTGAATAAACGTCCTTGGCAATGATTTTTGCAACTACCTTCCCGCACGATATTAATCGAAGTTTTAACAATGGTATTAGCGATAACACATACCTTGGACATTTCGTCAACCGTGCAGAATTATCACTGTGTACACCTTTCTCACTTGTCCATTTTAATCGTTTTAATGAATTTGCTTTTTTAATTAATATCGAACACAATTTAAGCGCGGAAATATTCGTGTCGCATTTTCGAGACGCCGTTTCGTGGCGGAGGCCCGATCAATACTGTCGGTCGGTTTGTCGTTACCGGCGGCGGATAAGGTAAAAAACACAATGTTAGTTACGCGTGCGCGCGCAATCTGTTGTTGACTGACATGGCGCATGTGTGTCGAATGCCACGACCCCTGCCCATCTACCAGGGGCATCAGACATGCTCTCAACTCTACACTACAATTACCTACAGAAATGCATAAAAAGCTTAATGCGAAACTAATTTTACCAAGATAAGTAATGAATGAAAATAAACGTGACAATGCTGTAATGGATTCAACATATTGTTAAAATTTTATGAATGGAGGATTAAAAAAATAAAACGAGATATAGCTTATGTCCCATAATCAGTTATTTATTCTAAAGTTACATGGACAATCAAATGCTAGCGGATATAAAGCCTACAGTGCGTTTCGTTGTGGTCACCGTAGACATACCGCGACGCGAAATTCGTGTTATGGCTCTTTTGAAAACGCTCACGACACGACGCGACGACGACGATGGACGCTTTCTGGCAGACACAGAAATACCACAAAGAAATATTCGTGCCGTCGCCATCGCTGTCATGCTTACAAACACGAACGTGTTCCGGTAGTCACAGAACTTTTACAGGAAAATTTGTATCGTGGCTGTTATACATAATAGTGTCTCAGAAAGTCTGGGTGTACTTTGTGTCCGTTAGTTCCATGTTTGTAAAGCTCCCCGCGACACAGGGATTGTTCCCTAGAGCGGACGTTGTCTTTTTAAAAGAAACAAGTAAAAAAAAGACTGCAATCTTTTTTCTTTAACACCCCTTTGATAAATTGATAATGAACATGAATAAAATAATGCGAAATGGCGCAAAATTAAAAGAAGTTTTTAAAATAATAAACGCATTCCAAATTCAAAATATTTAAAAAGTTGAAGAAAAGAAGAATTTTATACTTAACAGTATTTATAAATCAAGTAGGTTAAATTATAGTAAAAATAGTACATCCATGAGTACATCTACAAGGTGTAAGGGGTGTAACATTTAGATCGGTAACCACTTACCATCAGGTGGGCCGCCTGCTAGTCTGCAACTTTAGGCAATAAAAAAAATGCAAGTTTGAAACTTTATAACACACGAAGGACATATTGTCGAAACGATGTCAGTGTTTTTAGTGACAAGAAAAACTGAAAAGTTTAAAAAACTATTACTATATCCTTTTTGGCAGTCGGGTAAAAAGTATGAAACCTGAAAATAATTCAGGTAGAAATTCAGAAATTGTCAATTCAGTTTTTAGTTGGTGATACGTAATAAAAATACAACGATATTTTCAGGATATTTTACAACTCTATACAGCTTATGTAAAATTAGAGGTCAGGTCAAATTTGACCATTTTTCTTTGGTACACGGATAGATTGCAGTCAAGAATAGCACATACTTTTATCCCCAGAAAATGTACGCCTTTCGTAAGATATTTTTTGTTTCTTTTACAAAACAAGGGTGTGATAGTCGAACCGAATTCCACGCGAGCGAAGTCGCGGGCAATAGCTCCCATACCGTTAATATTTTTTAATGGACAAGCAGCCTAATGCTAGCGCAAAGGTAAATTGTGGTAAATTGCTTTGAGAGTTTATTATGACCATTTACCAAAATACCTATATTCAAGTTTAAAAGTAAATTTGGGAATCTGACAACTGGATGACAGCGGAATTAAAAATACTCTATCTGTCAAATATTTTTATAAAAATGTCAACACGATGTAAGGAACTACACAAAAAATAAAAACAATTTAGTGAAACGAACGAAAATACGACAAAAGTTTAATAATTACGAGGTTGAATAATAAAGACAGACTTTTTAGAGGAGATTACAAATATGGTAGCTTCATCGCTAACCATTCAAGACATTTTACCTGGTTCTAGTAGAACGAGTGGTAAAAAAATGGATATGGATGCTGTTTTACCATTTCTTATACTGCCTGGGTTACTGTTAATAGCGACTATATCACGTTTAGTGACAATAATCATCATGGTCATTATTTGTATGGGCGCTCTATATGTTTACTCCAGACCAAGACAGAAAAACAGGTGAATTTCTCTTTTCCCCTTTTTAGAAATAACAATTTAAAGTACTAATAATTCTGATTTGAGCATATTATTACCACATTATAACATGCATTGTTTAACTTATTCTTACTTTTAAAATGAATGTAATAAATAGATACCTGCTGACTCATTTAACAAAGTTTAGTCATCTACTCAATAAAAAGAAAGTTGATACCATCATCAGAGCTAAACTTATATGTGCTATAGCTGTACATATAAACTTTACAACATTGTTTTTTATCTATGATGACCTACAAGTTAAAATCTATACTAATATTATACATAGCTGAAGAGTTGGCAACAGCTAGTACTAAAGAAAATGTTAATATAGGTCTATTTAAATTTCAGGTCTTCATTTTTCTTTTCATGGACAATATCATCAGGTATATGTATGTTCCTGGTGTTTGAGATTGGAGTGCTCAGTTTACTTGAAATAACACAACTTGAGAATTTCATATTCTTACTGCTGCTCGCCTGCACCTGTTATTTCTTTTACAAAATGAAGGCTGTGGCAGATTTTGAATTGGCAACTGGTTCATCCAAAGGAAAAGAGTATAGGTAAATATTTCAAAAATTTTCATTTATGAGTGTCCATAGGTATTAATAATTATAGCACATTAATAATTACACTTAGTAATTATTAATGTGCTATAATTATTATTATTTGTAGCTAAAAATATTTTTATACAATAATAAAAAAAGAAAGAATATTAGTTGGCTTGTGTGAGATATATGAATAAACTCAAATAGTAAATAGCATCTTAAAACCATATGTTTTTACAAAAAGGTTAAATTTTCAGCCCAGTGCTCACTTCGGATTCACATTATTGTCAGATCTGTCAAATTGAAGTAAATGAGAGATTCTTTCACTCGATATGGTGAGTAATCATTAATTTTACTTTTTAAATAGCATTGAAACTGATCCAAGTGGAGAGAGCTTTATCCACTGCTTTGGATAAATAAATATTTATATGTTTAGTTCCTCGGGTAATTTGTGCCTGTATTGTAGCAGGGGCCTGCTTCAAAAGAAATATGATTATAGCGCAGGAGTAGAGTAGCATTCTTTGTCGTACTTTTTTACAGACTTTTCAATTATAATTTCCAGGTGGGACTGCTGTGTATTACGACCTAATTACTTGTACTTTTTGGCTGGTCAGATATTTGCATTTGTCACTCTTTTATTTGGAACTAACTTAGGCCTAACCACAGTCTGCCACCCTTCTATTTTTTATGGTATTATGCTTATACCTGAAGATTGTGAAGATGTTTACAATGAATTTGAGTAAGTTTTAATTAAAGGTTTTTAATAAAATATAATCTAAATGCAGTGCTCTGTAATAATTTAGTTTTGTTATATTTCAGTTTGGCAATCAATTTTGTATCATGTGTATATGGTGTGGGATATTTATTTGTAATTGCTCTGGTTTTGATTCGGCAACTTCTAATCTACATACCAAAATACAGTGGTAAGTTGAAATTATTTCTTAATTATTTTACTATTACTGTCAAAAAAGCTAGCAACAAATGTATGGGAAGGGTAAGCGGGCCCTATGGTAAAAACATTGATGCGAAAATTTTTTTGGTGTACAAAAAATTAAAATTCATCGCTGCCAATGTGACTGAGGCCTTTCTTTCACACACTGAGGGAAGATCCGACGCGTCTCTTTGATTGCGTTACGTCAGAACAGTCAAATCCACTCAAAAACATTTGATCTTTCACACTTAACCAATGATCCGTCAGCTATTAGCGCATTCCCCATTTAAAAGTGGTTACGCCCGACGGATCTTCCGCCAGGTTAAAGGAGCCTTATTGATAACTGTATGGTTGTTATTGGACATAGCCTACCTTAAAATAAAGTTCTTATAAAATCATACACGGACACAACACGGGAATGTTGGCTGTGGAGACCATAATATACCAGCAATAAAACACGAGTATGAGTGTGGTCTTTTGTATAATGAAGGAGGAACTTTCCTATTCTTGCAACTCTAATTAGTGTGCGAATTACCTGTTTATTTGTACTACTTCCTGTACTACTGTATTAACTTCTAAATAGTGCCTAATTAAAATTTTATTATATTACAGAACCACAATGGAGAAAACTAGTGAATGTATTAAATGTATGAAGGAAACAAGAAACTTGCAAGTTTTGAATTGAATATGCTTTGAATTCTTTCATGAAATGCATTTTAGCAAATGAAATTAATGCACAGAGGAGTGTAAGAGTCATTTTTTATTTACTTTTATTTTATGTCTGATAAAATGCCATTAGATGTCTACATAAAGTAACTAAGGAATATCATGTATTTTATTATTTAAGAACCAGTTTGTGATAAAGCTTTATTTATTATGTAAAACTTCTTCATATTATTATGCTCTGTGACAATCTTTGAAATGATAATACACAATGAATTGTATCAAAAGTTGTAGAAGTGTAATATTTATTTGTTAAATTAATAATTCACAGAAAAATTCAGTATTGTGACTACTTTAATGAAGTATTAAATATGTAAACATCAAAAGCAACATATCATCATTTAGGTACTTGATGTAATAAGTGTTTAATGTAGTAAATAGAAAACATTTTGAGTACATCACATTTCACATTCCAAAAAAAAACAAAATTATATTTATAACTTCTTTTCTATAACTACACACTAAAACCATAAAGTACAACACATTTATTTAATTATTTACTTTTAAGTTATTTAGATAATGACTGGCACTCTAGTGATAGTTGATATACTAAGTTTACGTAGATCTCTCACGGTAGGTACTAAAAACTGACACAGCTACCGCGATACCTGTAGAATAACGCTTCAAAAAATGCAATAGAAAATGTTGGTATTTAAAATTATTTATTCCGAAGTGTTACTTCATCATTGTTAGGAGAATAAAATGAAACATATGGCAGATAATCTTTATTTAATTTTCTGCTTTACATTAGCATTGTGTAATCTGTAGAAAATCAACTTGTTTGCGAGCTGGAAGGTCATTGCCCTTTGAATGAAATGTGTATCCAATTTTATGGTAATCTTGCGCAGTGTGTTATAATGAATCACTAACGCATTCCCCGGTTTTCGGTACCGAGAGTTGTAAGGGTTGCACCACATCTAACAGCACCGAATCGCACTTTCTTGTGGTTTTTGTCACTTAGAATGGTCATTTACTAAAGCGAAATATTATAGAGTGAGAGCCGAGGGTCAATGTTGCAGCGTGCGGTCTCATTCCCGCTCTCGTTATACATAAAAAAATGCGAGTCTGTGCAGCTATAATATGTGGTTCAACTCTAACCTTCCACCCGTTTTGTATAACAGTAAAAGGCGGAAACATATTACTGTGTCGTGACGCGCCAACAATCTTATTTACCTACAATCGATTTATTGCATTACCTTACCTTTGAGTATACTTATTCCTTTTTTTAATAAGTAATTATGAAAATTAGATAATAATTAATATACTCGACTCATACACAATTTAAGCGCTAGTAAAATTGGCACATGGACAGTGTTGATGCGCAGATTTAAAACATTACATTATTGTAATTTACCAACAACTTACCACACTATTTATTAATTTATTTATAATATAATAAACAAACAGAATTGTAAGCATAATGCAAATAAATTATACGAAAAAATCTGAGACTCCTTTCCTTTTTAAAGAATTTACAGACCTACTGTATAACTGCTTACTCTGGAAATTACCAAATTATTTTGTCTAACTTGTCAAAGTTATCATTTGACGCGTTTGGCAAAGTTTACCTTTCACGCGTTTGGCAAAGTTTACCTTTGACGCGTTTGGCAAAGTTTACCTTTGACGTGTTTGGCAAAGTTTTCCTTTGACGTGTTAACTCTTGCGCAGTCTATTGCGCCGACTCATTGAGTTAACTCAAAATTGCGCCATGGCGCAATGAAATAGAACAGTGAGGTGAAGCGGGCGGGCCGGGTGCCACCTGCCTGCACGCCGCATTCACAAGCTCCTGACATTTCGCGCAAACGAGTGCGTGAATTTAACTACGCTGAGCCCCAACCCGTTTTGAAAAAGTGGGTTGATACATCCGGCGCCGTGAGCTGAGTTGGCACAATTGCGCGGCGTAGCGCAGTGTTACACATCTGTAGTGATCAGGTTAATAATCGCCTTTTTATTTTAACTATCCTAATGCTATTTCTTATAAACATGTTTAAAATATCCAGCCCCATAAACAAGTGGCAAATTCCCTGATTCTATTCTAAACTTTTATGTAAGTCTAAACAGTTTATGTAAGGGATGTGTTAAAATATATTGAAGTGAGGTTATGATAAACTATCAACATGTCACGTGATCTATGAATATATTGCCATTTTTCTAGGCCCCCAGAAACACCTATTTCTTACATGTTAGTTTAAGACCACCAAAGAGTTACATATATCGTAGGTATAAACTGTGACATTTTGAAGAACATTAACCTTAATATTAATTAATAGCCAGACACGAGAAGAAATCATCTTAAATACCTACACTAGTATTTTTGTCTGCTTTTTAATAACTACTGACACCCAAACTGTCGCTGTCGGTGCGAAGTTGGTAAATCTGGAATTGCCTTTAATATTTGATATAGCAAAAGTTTTTTGTTGGTTAAGTTACTTATTCTGTGGTTATGTGCAAAATTACTTCAGCTAAGCAGACGAACACAACTCTTTCGGTTTTTTAACTAATCATCGGGTGGGGTGTAATCGGGCACAACTTGTAGAACTTTTTCTCTCCATCTTGCTTTCCTGGCTTCCTGCTCCCTTTTCAATGCGTTAAGGGCTGGCAACGTCCTCCAACATGTGAATGCTTTAAATAGCAGATTGCTGCAAATAGTATCAGAAGGTTTAGTAAAGCAGTTTTATAGTTGTACAGTACCACTATTTGAAGCTTTATAGTACGTGTAGATGATACATAATAGAGCACCGCATTTTAACTTAAAAAATAGCTACGTATAGTGGAGATTTCTATATCAGTGTCATCTACACCCACTACATCTACATGTGAGTAGGTGGGTAATTTTATGATTCTAATTTTTACCTGTCGTGGTATACAACCGCCTTCTGCCATTTCAATTCCTGTTCTTTTCTTATAACCTTTATACCTTCACAAAACAATCTGAATCCCATTTGCGTAACATAGAGATCGTAGTAGTCGTCAGCTACTTGTTTCTTCAGGATAACGTTCATGTGAATCTGAAATCAAATAACACGTTTCTTTTTTAAACTAACCGAAGTAGGATACGTATTCAATAAGTGAGGGTAATAGTGTACCCATTAAAGGAGATAGGTACCTACATGAACTTAACGGTCGTGTACGAATTTAGACTGTGTTATTTAAAATTAATATTAAGTGCGTTTCGATTAGGTAAGCGTGAAATTAGGCTCAATATAGACTTGATTCTTTTTTATGAAGTTGGTATATCTACCTATAGCCGACACACGGCATAACTTGTAGCGTCATAGTCATACTTACCATTCTAAATCCTTTGAAAACTTTTCGCATCAGAGTCTTGCGGTAAAAGTTTTCAGCTTTAAAATTTCGCTCAAACCACATATCTTCAGTGTACCACATCCAGTTCAAAAATACGTTATGCTTAAGTTGAAATCTATAATGTGCTCTCGCTTTTTCAATATTGTCGCGTTTCATTTCGACTAGTTTTCGCAATGGCGCTATTCCGTATTTATTCATCAACGTTTTCTCGTAGTGCAAGTCTGCCATTACAATTAGTGCCCTCAATCGTTCTGTCCACTGTTTCTTCCGGATAGTTTCAATTCTTTCTTTTTTCCTTTTTTCCT
Organism: Laspeyria flexula; assembly: GCA_905147015.1. Lineage (NCBI taxonomy): Eukaryota > Metazoa > Arthropoda > Insecta > Lepidoptera > Erebidae > Laspeyria > Laspeyria flexula. The sequence continues at coordinate 7,773,797 of LR989956.1, read as the reverse complement.
TTAACTCTTGTAACCTCCTCATTTTTTCTTCCTTATCCATTTCAACTTTCGCCAATTCAGCCTGCAATTAATGACATTATTTGTTTGTTAAGTTTCATAATATTTTACTAGATATGTAGTCTGAAAATGCTATGATATATTATGTTAGTATATTTACTTACTTGTTGTTTTATTCTAACACGTTCTTCTTCCATCTGCCTTCTTCGTTCACGTATCATGGCATGTTTTTCTTCTCGTTCACGAGCTCTTTTTTCCATTCTTTGTAAGAATTGTGGTACTTTGAGGCAGTGCAGCACGAGATCTGGTTCTAAGATGAGAGATATAATTATAGTACCTAGGTAGTTAAAAACACAAAACTTATCATTCTACAAATCTCAGATATACCTTCGAAATCAGGGATTTTCAACTCTTTGGTCAAACATTTCAGTTTGGGCTTAAGCTGTCGATCTACTTCGTAGTAAGATTTTCTAATTTCGTCCCGCATCGCATCAACTGACTGACGTGAGGCTTCTATTATTTTATTGTATTTCAGCTCTTCAATTAATCGATTTTGTTCTTCTAGTTTCGCTTTTTGAAGTGCAATTATATGTTTTTGGACTTTATATCTAAAAACGCGAAAAGCCATTACATTTAAATTTGCAGCAGACATTAAAACCTATCTAAAATACATTTCAAATAAAAATTTAAACATACCTATGTTGATAAGTATTATAATCCTTCAGGTGCACTTTAGCTTTATTTTCATTTTCATCCGATTGGTTTATATCTAACTTTTTCTTTGCAATCTTGTCAAAGAAGCTATTCAAAGTAGCTTCCCTTTGTTGCTCTAAATATTTTTTCTTATTATTAACGTAGTTTCTCCACTTGCTTACATACTTTTCCATGAGATATTTAACCTTATCCTTAATGTGTATCCTTAGGGGTGTTATATTTAAAATATTATCAATACCTTCGCCACTTGTAGTATTATCCTCAGTATTATTGTCGTAGTAATCATTTTTAGGTGATTCAATAATCGATTGACTGTATTGGACTTTTTCGTACATTTCATCTTTACTCGCTTTAGAACTAATAGTCATCAACACCAACAATTTCTGCAGATCATCGACTGGCTTGTCGAAATTATCCTGAGGAATATTTTCTCTATGACTATTTATGATGGGTTGTTCCACATATTCGTTGTCTTCTTCTGGCTTTTGGGGTTTATGGATACACGCCACTCTAAATATATCCTCATTATTTTCATTTATGTCTTTGTTTAGGTCCAATAACTCACCATTATGAGGTTTGGATTTTTTATCCTCGCGTGTTTCTCTATAAAATCTTATACGTTTCACAGGCCTCATTTTCGTGTTTAATTTGAATACATTATCATTTTTAATTTCTAATTCGCTAGTTTCGGGAATGGATATAAATAAATTTGCTTCACTGTCATCAAAATCGAAATTCTCGTTAGTCACTAGTTCACTGCTATAAACTTCAGATTTAATCTTAAAATTATCGGAAGCTTTTAAACTTAGCTGATTTTTTTTATTTATATTATTAAAGTTATCGCGTAATTTGACAAGTTCTCTAGCAATATTAAAATTGTCTTTAGTTTTCTTGATAGATTTTCTGGAAGGAAAGTCGAAATCTTAATTACTTCGGTATAATAATGTATCTTGCATTTAAAGTTTATCTTTAATAGGCAGATATCTTCCCACGGGAAGCAAAGCAGTTTTTGCTCAGCACAATCTTGTTTAATTACGAAGATAATGCATGTTTATCGCGAGTATTGTACATTCGTCACAAAGTAAATTAGCCATGGAAAATAAAATACTTTCTGACGTGAAAATTTACTAACATTTTCCGATTTTTAATTGCTTGATGTGGCAGACGAACAAGCGGTCGACCTGATGATAAGTGGTAACCGCCGCCCATGAACATGAATATGTTCTCTTAGCATTGACTAAACAATGCGAGGAAAACACAACCAAGCCCCTGCCTACTGAAAAGGACAAGAGAAATAGGGGGAAAAAAGAAAGGGATTGAGAGGAAGAATTGAACCACTGGCGCTCTAGACTCACCGAACAAAACGCAATAGCATATAAGTATACTCTACCTTAGCATCGATATTCGTGGGATAAGTGGAAGTAAAGAAGTTCCATTGATGTCGGGAAATCGGGAGGCCCTACCACCTATATATCGACAGGTAGGTACCTACTATCAGTTACGAATACTTACCTACAATAACCCTTGACCGTCGAGTGCCCAGCAAAGCTTGGTCTTACAGATTAAATAAAGGGGAATTCCTACGGTTTTCGCATTCGAGTAGGAATAAGGTTGTTAGGTAGTTACCCTTTTAAATAATCAAGAGTCATCTTAATAATACTATAAATGCGAAAGTTAGGATGGATATATGGAAGAAGGGATGTAAGGACGGATGTTTAGTACTCAATCACTCCAGAACAGCTGAAAGGATCTGTACGAAACTGCACACAGATAAAATATAGTCTGAAATATCATTTATGGTACTTTTCACCGACATACCACGCAGGTGGAGCCGCAGACTTTAGCTAGTAACGCTATAATTAATAAATATAATTTAAAAAAATTAATAACCCAACTGCAAAAAATCAACAGAGAGCAACGCATTAAAAGACCGAAAAATTATTGTATATATTTGTAATCTCCATTTGATTCCCTTTATTTTGAAACTCTACTTGATAGGTTTGGTTAAAAAAAAAAAAAAATAACTACTTACAATTTGGAACCATTCAATTATGTATAATCTCTTTTTGAATATATGTAATTTCCTTTTGATTCTCTTTATTCTGATACCCAACAAGATAGATTTGGTTAAAAAAAAAATTGAAATTCTTACAATTTGGAGTCAAAAGCCCACCGTTTAAGTCTTTTTATTCTTAAAACCTATCTAAGGACACTTGGGTTTTCTAGAAGAATCTATCGATACCCTAATTGTCAAAATCCATCCAGCCGTTTGGAAGATTCGTGGGAATAAAGAAATTTACAAACATACAAGATACGCGCGAAAAACAATACTCGTCCTGACAGTCGGGTAAAAAGCGACAAATATATTTATGAAACATCTAGAAAATGGTTACCTAACTCTACAATTCATTAACGAGTGCTGTAATTCGCCTACCTACAGCAAAAACAATACTGGGCGACAACCAAAGAAGACCTCATATCGTGGGAAACGTAAGAAGAACTCTAGGTCAGTCTAGGTACCTAACAGTAATAGTGACAACTGGTGGAACGGGACTTAACATAGATTGTTCTAAATGCCTTCTTAATGTTTCTGTACCTTCTTACAATACTTACATGCTACTAAACTTAACTGAAGGTGTAACACGTAATTACAAATACCTAGTAGGTCTAGGTAGGTGGGTACCTAAGGTATTAAGCAGGTAGTAAATAGGCCTACATCGCTAGCTCCGGCAGTTCAAAACGCGAATTTCATCTTTGGTAAGTACAAACTCATTTCAATATGTAGTCTGATCTTCAGTTCAGCATAATAGATAAAATATTTTTCTAGTAATTATTGGGTAACATTAAAAATACTATAGTAAGTACCTTGTCCAAGAAGTGCTTCTGAATACCCCATGATTATGGGTATCTTTTACCTGCAACATAGAAGTCATAATATATATTATGGTTAATTAAAAACACCATGTCTGTATGTTTAAGCTTAAATCAGCAGGTACCTAAATTTTGTAACTACCCACCTACGTTATGAATTCTACCTACTTACTGCTATGCATCAAAACAATTTAACTAAACCATCTATTGTCTACTTACCAAGGTTCGTCTCAACTGCATTCGTAAAACAACATCATGAGGTGTATAATCTGGACACAGTTTAACTAAATCTTGATCATTGAATATATTTTTATTTAGGATATTTTCCATACTCTCACTTACATAATGCAAATCAATATTCTTTAATATTTATTGCTATTAGTTATTTTGTGAATGGCTTCAGTCCTTCCTTACGTTACTATGAAAATATTGATAAAATAACGAAACGTGGAAACCGCTCCTTTACACTACACCAATGTTTTTGAAATACCGCCAAAAATTGCTAGTAAAAAGGGAATAATATAAAAGTTAAAAAGTAAGAAATTACTTTTAGTTTAATTTGATGTAAGTTCAAATTAATATATAAAAAAATACGTTTCTCATCTTTAAAATAACTGTAATTTTTACTAAGGCTGTGGAAGCTCGGAAGAAAGAACACGATAACACTGACTGAAGTCTCCTTTTGACACTTAATATGAAGTCATGCATTTGACATTTGACGTTGAATTGACAGTTGACTGTGTCATAGCTCATTAAATTTACTTACTGTTGTGATGTGTGGTGGTTGTATCAAATTTTTTTAACTTATATTTACATTAATGTACCTTCCCCTTTACAATGTGCCCGAAAAAAAACACTATATTAAAATACCAGCAAAATTATGGTTCTCCGCTGTATCGATACCACTATGGGCTTTCCTAACTTGTGTTTGGATTACAATGTATAAAGATTTTGAAAGCGCTAATAATACACACTGTAAAGTTCCCAATGTCTTCCCGTCGATATCAGCGTCCATAGGAAGCTATGAGCCACAAATGACAATATGGAAAACGGCAATATACCTGCACGCTCCCATTAGATTCTTTATTGTTTATCTAAGGTGGAAATATTATACCACTATTATACAAGAGAACTGTATCATAATAGTGAAATTAGCAGTATTTCTAAATGTTATAGAAAACATAACTTTATTAGGACTAACTCATTGGACTTCCTCTAAGAACTACAGTAAGTTTTAAATAAAAAACTAAATGTGAATAATATAATAGTTTAAATCTTGCAATTGATTTTTAAAAGCAGTTATTGAGATGTAATTTTCCATGCATATAAAAATTGGATGAAAATGCAATATTTTTATGAGTTGGAAGGTGGCCATGGGTGGTCTGTAATAAAATCACAGTATACCATTGAGTTCGGGTTCATTTGACTTGTGTTGAAGAGGACTTCAATTTATAATGACCAACACTAAAAGCTGGTTTGAAAAAGAAATATTTTACTAATTTTAACTTATTTAATTTATATATAACTAGCGGACCCGACAGACGTTGTCCTGCATGATATACCACTCAATTGCATTTTTTTATTTGTTATACTAAACCATCCTCGAATCCACTTGAACACATACACACAAATTCATTCAAATTGGTTCAGCCGTTTAGGAGGAGTTCACTGTCAACACACGTACAGAAGAGTTATATATATAAAGATATTTATATTGTTACAGAATATCACGAGTTATGTTTCAAAACATTTATTGGCACATCAGTATTCTATATGCTGTTCATATGCATATTACTTACAAAGTACAGAAGGAGACCAAACATAACACATAGAGAGAGATATTCTGTGAAGCTAAAATGGAGAGCATTTGTTATAAATATTACTGCATTTGCATTTGCTGCCTATTTCTTCATCAGGCATAATAGAGAATGTGAACCTTATAGTAAGTACTCCTTTTTAATATTAAAAACAACTTCTATCATCAAAGAAGTTTCTGTTTTCTTCTCATGAGATACTTGTCATAGATTTTATTTAAATAGGTACATGTACCTATTTAAATAAAATCACACCAATTTAATGAATACTTGCATATCAAAATGTTCATGCACCACTTTCTGTGTCAGAAATTATTATGGATGAATATTTTAATGTTGGGCTGAGTGGTATACCTAGTTGAGTAGAGCAGAGAAATGGATGCAACATTTCTGCCGCTAACCTAGAGAGCAGTTTGTCCTAACCAGTTTACTTACAAATGTAACCTTACTGGTCCAGTAGAGTAGCCCAGAGGGAGTAGTTAATTTATTTATAAATATTTGTAAATAAAACATCATTTATTTATTATAAATTTTTCTCTTTTCAGTTTATTCAATGTTTGGTTTATCAGAATACATAGTGGTAGTAAGCAATATTATATTCCATTTAACAACAGCATATGATCTACAACTCAACTACATAAGTATCACCAGTAAAGGAATTGCTGTTGAATGAAAATTAGAACAATAAATATTACTTTAAAATAGATGAATATTTAATTTATTTGTATTGTTTTTCAGTCTCATAAAGACAATTGACTGTGACTGCCATTACCATAGACAGCCATGCACACAACTACTCTAAACTAATCATCATCATGACCCAATATGTTGCTGGTTTGCAAAAATATTTCAGAATACAGATACAGACACTAATATTAAACTATTATGAATATGGACTCATCTCAGTAACATTGTGTTCAAGATCTGATTTTAATACATTGACCCTTTAACTATCAATGCTGACAAAGGAATCTGCGCCTTATACTAAAGCAATAAGATTATAATTTCATTGGACGATCTGTCTGTAATTACCAACAGTGACATTCAAAAGGTTAAATAGTCCATACAGTGTACAATCATCATTGCCAACTTTTGTGATATGTAATTGGTTAATGTGACCTATGGTATTATTATATATATTATATACTTAAAATGATGGGGTTATTTTAGCACCTGTGGTTGTGGGTATAGAGTAGACATTCCATCTCATTCAACATATTTGTGCCTATCAGATAAATATCTTTTGCATAGCAAGGGGGCTGTATGTGTTTCCACATAGACTTAACCTAAGTCATAAAAATAAATAATAGCACATATTTTGTGCTTAGATCTCATTGATAGTCCAATAATTTATCAAATACAACATTACATAATCACAATAATAATATGTAAGTATAATATATAATTAATATATAACATTTTGGGGTATTCCCTAACCTGTATTGCAATTCATCTGACAGAAATACGATAAAACAATACGAAGTTATCATTTTACGTAAATTAGGTCTACATCTCATGAAGGTGTCTGGGGTGGCGCCACCAGTCGCTACCAAGTACCAACATAGTAGGTAACGCTCTGTGGTGTCACCTGGTGTCTCTTGGTTGCACAATGATTTTTTGTATTCGTTTGGTTACGCCACCACAAATGTCCTAGTGCGAAACCTTGCGCTACGCGGGCTTCTCGTCTTTAATTCGTAAAGTCCATAAAACAAAACAAAAATGATATTTGGAAACACATTCTAGAATTCTAGAATCATATAAAATTAATAGCACCTAACAAAGTGGATCTGGTACATCATTTATAAAAAATATATTAATTTTTAATTATTATCATCAACCTTTATAAGATTCAATAATGTCAGTAATAATAAATTCTAATAGAATTATGAAGTTTCTAGCAATTGTTTATTATTCACACCGTTTATATGGTTACATTATAACAACACAAGCAATAAAAGAGGATTATTTACAGATCAACATGATTATCACAATAACAATGTCCATCTATTTACTTATATAAATATTTACCTATTTCAAGATATTTTTATCTTGGTAACACATCTTAGAGATAGCTAATTGAAGGAAAGGTGGAATTGATTGAAAAGAAATCCATAGTATAGCATCACGCCTTTTTCCCTGAAGGGGTAGGTTGGGTAGGGAGGTGTATCACATCCACATTTCTCAGCTATGTTTGGTCCCATGAAATAGGTGGTGAGCTTATTGTCATCAACCGTAAATATTTTTTTTTCCAAACGCCCGGGAATATCCCAATACTGGAATTTCATGATAAAAAAATCCAATACCAATTTAGGAATCGAACCTGGGACCTCTTGCATAGCAGTCGTATACACTTTCTGCTGCGCCACCGAGGAATATAATAAAAGAAACACTTTAAAAAAACAAAAATGAAAAAGTAAATTTACATCCCAATTACATCCTATAAGTGATTTAGTGAAATAAATTTGTGCCCAAACATGCCCAAAACCGTGTATCCAGTGTAAACGGAATAATATTGTTGGCACAGTATATACTTCACAGTGAGCTTTGTTTGTCAGAGTGCTCATTCTGAGTTTTTGTGAGTAGCCAAACTAAACAAATAAAATAAACTACAATTTCTATGAAATAAAAATTACATCTTTTAGTGAAATACAGAATATACATATAAAAAATATGCAGCCACTCTAGAATACTCGCACTATGCACACAAACGACTCAAACCTACAGACACACTACATGATAAATAATTAGGGCGGTGATCACAGGCGTACATACCGTTGTACCATATTAATGATACTGGGGCCCGGGGCATTTTTATTTTAATTGTATAAAAGACTACTCTTGAAGTTTTCCATAAATAAACAAAAAGAGGTCTCGAAGAATTTTTGAGAAACCACTTGGGACAAGCTTCACCAATGACTGTGGCGCTGGCGAGCCAATATAAAAACACGATTTTGGGCCATGCAGAGCAGGTTCAAGGGAGTAAGAACATACAAGCCCACACCGGTCACACCGGACGCATAAATACCTATATAGTTACGCTCATTGTCGTATTATATAGGTACCAACTAATTAAAATTAACCATTATTTTTGATCACGATCTCGTTTTTCATTAAATTAACCATCTTGTCAGCTATCACTTCTGCGATAGCAAGCGAGGAAGTGGCGCCAGGTGATGGTGCGTTCCTACAGTGCAGTACTCTTTTACCGATGTTGTTATCTCCGCAATGGATATCTAATACAAAATCTTCTACAAGTGTACCTGAAAAAGTCATAGTAATTTTGAAATTTCATACAATATATGTAATAGGTTTATTAGCATGATTGAAAGATTCGATTATTTTAATTTAAGCGATTTTATTTTTGCTCTGTTGTCTTTGTATGATTGTGTAGCAGAGTTGTAAGGGTTTTGGATCTCTTTTGTAATACATTTTGGTTAGTTAATCATGTAGGATAACTTACCATCTTTTGCCATTGCTTGAGCCCTGACACCAGCTGTACCTTTCTCCACATTGCTATTTTTAATTTCTTTAACAAATTTCTGTAAAGCTTTAACTTGCAAAGGAGTTACAAGTGATCTGGCTATTTCTTTGATTCCAAAACCTGCATATTTTATTGCTAATTTGCGGAAACCAGAAAACAGCATTATATCTTTTAAATCTTTTATATTGAAATCTGTCCACCTGTAATTAACGAAATGTTATGTTAATATTAAACTTAATTACAAAAAAAAAGTTTCCGTAATTGTAAGCAGGTAATCCGGTAAGTATGGTAGACAGGGGCGGACCGTTAGTTTGTGGGGCCCTGGGCTGATACTACTCGGGGGCCCCTAGGGGGCCTGTCTAAATTATCAATTAACTGCCATTAAAAAAATCGGCTAAGACGGTTCCGCACGATCATGCATTTTTTAGGGTTCCGTAGCAAAAACGGAACCCTTATAGTTTCGTTATGTCCGTCCGCCTGTATGTCACAGGCTATTTACTCGATGTCTACTCGATGTATATCGATGACATTTGGAGAATAGGTGTCTTGTGTGAGCCGCTAAGTAATATTGAGATTTTGCTACTTGAACCCTACATTGAGAGTTTTCTGAAGAGCTCTTAACCGATTTTTTTAAATTCACAATGTCTTCTATTGGAGCTGAGGGCCCCTTATATCCGGAGGCCTCGGGCGGCAGCCCCTATAGCCCCTACATAGATCCGCCACTGATGGTAGACGAGTTATTGGTTGAAACAACTGTCTTGTTTCTCACTAGAAAGAAAATAAAGTACCGTTCAGGCAGGCACCTCGTAGTTGTGTCGTCATCCCTTAAGTTTGGGAAAAAGTATTTTTTCTAAACCCTCTCACACAAAGCTACAATAATTGTAATTTTTCATTTAAATTATCACGATTTGTTAATTATGATGCAATCATTAAGAAATCAAGAGGTCAGTATTTAGATCACTTTTTTAAACAAATTAAATGTTCAGTTCATTATTATTTAATGTCACTATCTAATGTCTACATTCCATATGGTGTATAAACTAAATAAAATCTTATTTGCAGTACATACCTACACAAAAATACAACATTGGGAAATTTCTTCTTACCTGTATCCTTCTCTACTAAACGCTAATATTGCATTTGGTCCAAGAATAATTCGTCCATGTATTGTTGGGGTCACATGCACCCCTAAAAATGGAAATCGTGGATCTGGCACAGGATAAATATTGGTTTTCACTAGAGGAACTGATCCTGTGCCCTGGTTTAAAAATAAGTATTCTCCTCTGAATGGAATAATCTTGGGGTCTTCAGAACACCCAGTTAACATTGCAACTCTATCCGATTGCAAACCGCAGCAAGCAAGGACGTATTTTGCAGCAATCGTAAGATTTTCTTTGTTGGTTAATATAACGGGATATTCTGGATTATCTGATTCTCTAAAATCTTTCACTTCAAAGTTAAGGTACGTAGATCCTCCTTTGTCCGAGATATCCTTGACATATTGCCGTGTAATTTCTGCATAATCAACTATTCCGGTATTAGGCGACCATATGGCTTGTACACCTTGACAATAAGGTTCAATTTGACGAATTTCGTCAGCGTCGACCAATCTTACGTCCTTTACATCATTCTTTAGTGCTCGATCGTATAAATCTAGTAATCGCGGAACTTCTTGTCTTTCAGTGGCCACAATTAATTTACCACATCTTGAATACTTTATGCCTTTTTCGTCACAATATTTATACATCATATTCATCCCTTTGACACATAACTGTGCTTTTAATGATCCAGGTTTGTAATAAATGCCAGCATGTAATACACCACTATTATTCCCACTTTGATGAAACGCAAATTTTTCTTCCTTGTCAAGTATGGCTAACTTTAGTTGTGGATATCTCAAAAGCAATGCTCTAGCAGATCCTGCACCAACTATGCCACCACCAACTACTGCAACATCAAATTGCTTGATGTTTCCAGAAGAATATCTGAAAATAATAAATTTTGTATATAAATTGATTGGGCTGAGAGGTTTTACGCTATAATCCGCACATGCTGGCCTAGTGCTCCCTCTCAGCTCTCTAGATGGAGGAGAGGAGACCTGAGCCCAGCAATGCGACATTAATGTTTTTTTTTTTATTGGTTCGCAAAACTTAATACAATCCATTAAACTATACTTATGCTAAATAAACAGCAGTAACATCTGACAATGCGTATGTATCCTACAAGATGCAACCAAAGCATACACTTTGTAGTTTATGTTACAATAAGAAAAGAGAAATTTACAATTTACAAAATAAAAAAGTGAAAATTAGTTGCTGATAAAAATTTATTAGTTTTAATAACATCAAATATTATCACAGGACTTGCTAGTTTTGATAGAATAGTAATTTGAAAATCCAACAGGTCCTCAATTAAGTTTAAATATAAAGTACCCTACCCTACCAAGTTAGAATTTTTTCATTTTTATTGGAGTTCGTTCTCCATGTCCCCTGTGGCGTGGGGCATTTTGATTGTATATATAAAGTCATAGTAAATATAAAGTGTTTATGGCCGGCTATGGTTTGAGTATTGTGTGTCATAAACATAAGTTATGTGGGTTCGATTCCCACACAAGGCAAATATTTGTGTGGTTCATAGATATAGGTATGATGATTCCTTAATTGTATAATTGTGAAGATCTATGCTACAAAGAGGTTTTGTCTTTTTATTTTAAAATGATGGTACTGTTTTTATGCTATGGCACACACACACAACCATCATTTAAAGACTAATACTTAATGACAAGTAACCATCAACAACCAACACTTCAAATTGAATTATGTAATACTCTAATGATTTATACTAAGTATATACACTCATATTATACTTGCGGAAAATAAATAATCCAAGAAATTTTACATTATCACTATGTGTATACGTGTTATGTGTATGTTTATACTGGAGTTAACATTATCTACCAGTCAACTTCATATACTTTATCAGTTGATATCAGCTGGGTAAAACTGGCAATCAACTGTCTCAACTTGGGAAAACATAATCGTAATATCATGCTTCGTATACAATATGTGATAATTATCAATTTCAAATCCTGTAATAAATACAGAAATCCTCAACAACTGAACTATCATCTCTAGTGTTACCCAGCCCTGGGCCTCTGACACACTTAGATTTGGATTAGAGAGACTACAGAAATTAAAATAAGACATCCTACTCAGATATTTATTAGTATTTTACAATGTACATGTCATGATTTATTGTCGGTCTTGTAATAATTTATTTAACGGATATCTATCAATTTTTTCTTTTATTACTAAAGGTTCATAAAAATAGGCAACAAAAGACTGTTTTCCTCTTTTCAATTGAACTTTGGTAAAACCCTACATTAATAGAGCTGGCATAGGGAAGAATTTCATTATACCAGGTATATACCTAACTGATTCTTTCCTCAATACAGTCATAAAGATAAAAGGTTCTATGGAAATCTATAAGAATGGTATTTCATATTTATTGCGCAATTTTTAAAGGGTTAAAGTTTATCAGTTCGTAATAATTATTATTGAAATCGTTCAACATGGCATATTGTAAAACATTTAAATTATGTATTTTTGTGAGAAACAAGGATAATTATGCTAAAATTATTATTTTTTTTACAATAGTTAGGTTTTATTCAAAAAATAGAATTTGATTGAAACTAAAATAAGTAATTAATTAAACTTACCTGGATTTTTGCTCATTTTTAAAACGAGAAACATTCCTTAATATTTTATAGTTGACTATTTTATTTGCCATCATAATACAGTGAGTTATCAATGCAATCAACCGGAAAGTAGTAATAACAGTAATAACAAAAAACGTTATCTCGGTATGATGGTAAACAATAAGAATAAACACACTTGTGTCACCACTATTCCTGATACAGATATCGAGAGCGATGTTTTCAAGATGATACAACTATTTTTTTTCAATCACATTTATGAATAAATCTGTATTAATTTAACCATATTTCAATTTAAAGTTGAAAACCACTTTGCAGTGAATATGCACAACACGAATAATAACACAGACTACGTATAATAAGTTACATTTGAAATCCACTATTATCACCGGAGTTTTTATTATTTCCTTTATTTACAATGGATCCAGTATCATAATCAGATTCGAGTATTTTTACCCGACTGCCAAAACGGAGGATAATGTTTTTGATATTATAACCATGAGAATAAAAATATTTAAAATCACTATTTATTTAGTTACTTGTTGTATGCAAGAAACATTATGACTATTATGACAAATGACAATATGCAATGACAATATGACTTCATTTGACAGTGACTTGTGAGTTATGTAGATGTATGTCACACAGTGATGTCACAGCAGTTAAATCAGGAATTTAATTTACAAGATATACATAATTATATAATCAATATAGTCTCGTTATCTCGTTACCAACATTTTACATTTCAATCACTAAATAGTTATGCCATTAAATGTGTGTGCACTACGATACCATTGGTCAGTTTCGTAAAACTATTTTGAACAGTATGCCCTAGCTAGTATCAGTAATACCAGTTTATTTGTATATACCTAGTAGATCAAATTTTAATTAATTTTAACTTTATTTTAATTTATCTGATAATATAATTTATTTTTATAATGGAATTGATTCAATTCTAATTATTCTTAATTTAATTTATTAATTTATTGTTGTCTTATGCAAATTTATTTCATCTGTATACCTAATTCAATTTAATTATTTTATCTTGTAATATTAATTTATTTATCTATATAATTCTGTATTGTTAAAATTTTATCTACATTTTAATTTAATTTATTAATTTTTATTGTTATAAATGAGTTAACTTAATATTATGCATGTTGTGTTAGTCTGTAAGTAATTATTATACTCGTACTTGTTTTAGTGTATTTTTTAAAATTGTAATGCATTTTGTGTAATAATTGTTGGCTAGCCTATTAAAATAAATAAATAAATAAATAAATTAACAGCCTAGTACCTAGTCGTTTTACTTAACGGAGGCGTTCAACTAACTGCCTAAGTGATATTATATTTGCCATTCAACTTAAACGGTTAGGCAGTTAATTAAATGGCTGATTTAACCAGTCGAGTGCTACATACAATATATTATTATGATCGAAGAAAACAAAGACCACAGATTATATGGAAAAGAGAGAAAGAAAATGATAATAATAATAATATAATAATGCATTTTCAATGTCAAGCAACGTAAGGTAAGGGATGTACTACTCGACCTTAGAGTACATAGCAAGGAATTTCTTAGCATGACATTTATATTTTTATAAAAGGTACAAACCACTAAACACTAAACAAACTGTTGTTTTTATGTTTTAGTGACATGACAGCAGCTGTCATGTAGTCCTCACTAGGAGATATAAAAGTTCAGTTACCTATAAAAGTTTTAAGTTCCTTGTTGATGATAAGTCAATGAGCTACATCTGCCTTGGCCTACATCCATGAGCGGCCCCTACATTCATTGAATTGATTCATTCAACTGTCAAATCTGAAATCTGTCAAAGTGTTGTGTTAACCATCTTTTATTAGTCTGTGGTGTTAACTTGTGTGTTGTTACTCTTCAAATAATTTCATTAAAGGTACATACTCATAACAATAGAGATCACGGAACTAGAGATAATAGTATTAATTTTAATTTATAAAATACTGTTAATTAATATGTTCATTCAGTTTCAGAAAAAATCAAAATACCAGTGCCGATTAAAGAGACATAGATCTTCTTTACCCTATAAAGAGCAACAGTTAGATTTCTAACTAAATAATGAATGGAGCTCAGTTTTGTATTAGTTGGGACTCCTATCTGAAGCAGGTCTCTCAAGGATTCTCATTGTTGCAACAGGTTATTTTCATTACTTGTTCATTACTTTTATAAGTAGTTATTTTTTGTTGTAGGATTTTAATGCAAATAATTATATAGCACCTATTATTTTTAACTATTTAAGAAAATGGAAAATATTATAAATTAACTTACAGTTTGAAATGTCATAAAACGGGTAGTATAGTTAGTTGCATATTATCTCTATCTTTCTTTTGGTATAGTTTGCATATTATCTTTAAGGAATTGTAAATACCTTATTATTTAGGGCAGGCAGGGCAGGGCAAATAAATAAGATATTTATGATTTTTAAAGATTATAGGTACTCAACATAGACTTATTTCAAAATGTGTCCTAGTTGTTAAAGCTTAAAAGTGTACATTGATATGTAGTCTCCGACATGTACTTAATTAATGAAATTGTTTTTGGTTTCTATTCCAGAATGCGGAGTTTGTAGATATGACATTAGCAGCAGATGGCCACCTAGTAAAAGTACATCAGAATATAGTAGCACTAGCAAGTCCATATCTTAAAGCTTTGATACAATCAGTTCCATGTCCCCATCCAGTCATATTTCTAAATGTAAGTTCATATTTTTAAATTATCTACAAATCAGTTTAGGCCTGTATCTCACTAAGACACCTCTGGCACTACCATCAATTACACTACCAGCAAAATGTATACAAACCAATGCTCTAGAAGTTTAGAGTACCACATCCAGTGATTGCAGAAATACAGATTTTCTAGTGAAATATACACTTTTTTTTTAATTGACAAAAAACAAAACGTTACATTAATTCACATATACATAACCATCCAAACCATCTAGGGTTTAACTGTGGTATGGTAGCCACTAGAACTCGAGTCATCATCATCCTACTTTGCAATTTAAATTAACATAATTTTAACATGAGACTATTATTCTAATGATTTAAAGAATTTTAACAATTTTCTTTTACAGTTATTCTCATTTACAGTGTCGCAGGTTGCGACAGAAACACTGTTCATAATTTTAAGTAGCTTACTACTACGTACTTAAATAAGTCTGTGTATTGGCACCATCAAAAATAATGTATGATATCTAATTTTCAGGAAATAAGCCATGAAATACTTAGTTATATATTGGCTTATATTTACATGGGGGAAGTGAAAATTCCAATAAATTTAATAGGCAAATTCATTGATGCTTGTAAGGCACTTAGTATAAAAGGCATTGATAACATTGCTGCATCTGCTGTGGTAAATATTTCATTAAACAGTTTTTCTGTTAACTATTTATACATAACATTTTCAGTTCTCTACATTTGACTAATTGTATTTAATTTTCTAGAGTTTACCTGCAAAGAAACCTGATCCTCCAGTTGAAAGGTAATTAATAGTCTCATTTTATTCTTTAAATTGTAACTTCCTTCCTTCGCCCATGTGTTATGTTGGTAAAAGCTTCTACTCCTTTTAACCTGACCTTTAAAGGTTTAGATTTATGTGTAATTTGATGGAGATCAGTTAAGTTGTTTAAGTAATAAAAGCCTTGGGTACTGATCTTGCTTTGACCCAGTAGTTCTATTTGTTAGTTGAATGAAGGACTACTCGGATTTTTTTCTAATAGTTCTATGTAACTGTAATACTTTCATTTTTACACTGTAACTTGAGTCTTATCTGTTTCCATGAGTCACAAAAACTAGCTAATAGTTTCTTAGCTAATTTTAATTACATGACATAAGCACAGCACAATCTTGCTCGTATTTCGCAAAAGGGATAGGCACATCAGCATCACCCCTAAATTCCACCAGCTATTAATAGAGATCCCTTATAATAGAGAGCGAGCTTTTTCCATTCATCATCATCATAATATCAGCCCAAAGACGTCCACTGCTGAACATAGGCCTCACTTAATTTCCGCCACAGCGAGTAATTTCCCAGACATGTTTCCAGACTAGGGGCAGATACACAGAAATTCAGAATTCAAATAAACCCAATACCTGGATGATAAAATATAGGACCTCTTGCACAACAGTCAACATTCTGCATTTTATTTTCAGAATAAGTATACCACATCCACCAGCAAATAATTTGGCTGCTCAAATTACAATCAATACCCAAGATGATAATTGCAATGTTGAGTTGGGAAGTGATGATGATGTCACCTTCAATGTTAATGATGAAGAGATGCCTCTAGCTCCAACTACTACTGTTTCTAATAATGTCAAAGATTTTGATACTAAAATTAATAATACTGAAGATCTAGATTCTGATGTTAAGTCTGATAAGAGTGTTGATACCAATAGTATTAGTAAGTTTATAATTATGAAACCTAAAAATAGCAGATCTACAAAAGTGACAAATGATACAAATGTGACAGAGAAGTCTATTAAAATACTTTCTGATAATATTTTCAACTTAAAAGACTGGGAACAACTAAACACTACAAATATGCAATTGAACAATCCAATAGAATGTCCCGTCAATACGAATTTCAATACCAATGAAACAGAAAAGGCAGTTGAACTTATATTAAATAAAAATCAATATTCAAATACTTGTCAGGATAATACTAAAGAGTTAGATTCTGATGTTAAGTCTGATAAGAGTGTTGATATGAATAGTATTAGTAAGTTTATTATTATGAAACCTAAAAATAACAGTCCTACAAAAGTGACAATTGATAAAAATGGGACAGAGAAGTCTAATAAAATACTTTCTAGTAATACTTTCAACTTAAAAGACTGGGAACAATTGAATACTACAAATATGGAACTGAACAATTCAATAGAATGTCCCGTCAATACCAATTTCAATACCAATGAAACAGAAAAGGCTGTTGAAGTTATATTAAATACAAATCAGTATTCAAATACATGTCCGGATGATACTGAAGAGCTAGATTCTGATGTTAAGTCTGATAAGAGTGTTGATATCAATAGTATTAGTAAGTTTATCATTATGAAACCTAAAAATAGCAGGTCTACAAAAGTGACAATTGATAAAAATGGGACAGAGAAGTCTATTAAAATACTTTCTGATAATACTTTCAACTTAAAAGACTGGGAACAATTGAACACTACAAATATGCAACTGAACAATTCAATAGAATGTCCTGTCAATATCAACTTCAATACCAATGAAACAGAAAAGGCAGTTGAAGTTATATTAAATACAAATCAGTATACAAAAACTTGTCAGAATAATACAGTAGCATTGAATACAAATATAGAAATTCCCATAAATACAAATATTGAAACCTGGCAGCCTAATGTAATAAGTGGCAATGATATAGAAGTAAGTGCCAATCTGATATCAAATCCAGTTAATATTGTTTTAAAAACTGATGATTGCCAACCAGAACCTGTTCAAGATACGTCACAGGTAAATTCAAATAACAATGTAGCAGAAGAGATTTTTGATATAAGTAAATTAAATAAAAAAGATATACAAAAGAGAATAAAAATGATTCGAACTCATATGAAGTTGGAGAATAAAACTAAAAATACAAATAAAATAACATTAAGTGAAAAGTTAATATCTCAAATGGGTAAGTTGCATAAAACAGCTTTAATTGAAAGAAAGGTAGAGCACAGCGGATAACCCCCACCTGCTCAAACTGAGCCGCCCGCCTTCGAAAAAATAATAATAAATCTTTATTACCAACAACCACAATTTAGCACTTACATAGATCTGCCTCCTGAATTAGGTTAAAAACCTGATTGTAGTCCATTTCTTTAAGCCAACTCAAAAGGTACTATTTGAACTCGTGAAAGTGATTATGCCCTACAGATTAGAAGAGTGCAGCCATCATTTGTTGTGGCTTCTGTAGGGTTACTTCTTTACAACTTTAGATGTACTTCTCAGGTGAGCGGTACATTTTGAGTGGAGAATTGCAGCTGTGGCTGTGCCCTGCCCCCTTTAATTTCACTCAGCAATTTTTCAGCTTAAATTTGTTTGCATTCATTATTATAATTTACATTACAGATCAAGTACCACACTACACTATATCTACAAGAGGTTCCTTACAATTACTACTAGAACGCTTCTTGTACAATATGCATCATCACTCGTCTGGTGGTCGCAAAAGACGATGGAGGTGTATTGATTACAGGAAATCACAGTGTCAAAGTTTTATAGACACTGACCATGATATAATTACCAATGTGTAAGTAAAGTAAAATAAGTCTGTTTTTATATTCTAAGATTTTATTAGGTCGAATGGTCACAGATGTTAGGGTGATTATCAGGTAATAAACAGCGCAGCTTATCAGCAGATCTGAGTTACCTTCTATAAGCAGTCAAACCACCTGATTTGTGGCAGTCATAGGAGGGGGGAGAAATAATCTAGATCATGGGTGGCCAACGTAGGCCGCATGCAGCCCACGGCCCGTGTGGCGCTGGCCAATCCAAAAGTAAATTTAAATAGTGCGTAGAACTACCAAATAGAAGCCTTGAATAAAAAAAAAATTGTATGGGCCCACCTGCCGGATAAGTTTTGGCCTGATCTGAATAATCCACGCCATTTTGCCAATATATCTACAGTAAATAGCCTTAATACCTACATATCGCCCGCCAGAGTATACTTTAAAAAAATATTTCCCTTTACAGATCAGCAGAGCATGAACATCCGAACCATGATCAGCAAATCAGAAATAAAATCCGTTCCAACCTAATATTTACGTCATTGTCACATGCAATGGGTACTATTAATGCTCTTATAGACCCTGAAGATGAAAATTCTGATACAGATACTTCCCAACAAGTAAAGAAATCAAGAAAAAAATAAAATAATTGATACATGTGAAGGTATTTTTTATTTTTTTATGGCCCTTTTAGCCTGTATGCAAGTTTTTCCAGGTTATTCTCATGCCATCTCTATTTTTCTCAAAGAGTAACGGCCGCTTTAAATTTTCTATCTATCGATCGATTTGGCTACTAGAGTTAAATATTTGCCATTAGCTCCATATAAAATACGTCAAAATTGTATCTCTAGAAGAGCTAAACCAAGGAGCATACATATCTTTATGATATATGAGTTCTTTGAGCTAAACCCATCTATTATATTATATAGATTATTAAACGGCCAAATAGTCTGGCATTTTCAGTGTGAAATAATTAACCCCATAAAAATACCAGGGGTGCAGATAACATAATAACAGAATGATGTCGGAACGTCGCGGCCGACTCCAGTTCCATCTGCTTCGTAGTGTCACTCTACCACCTGCTGCCATTCCGGTTTGAATTGAGACTAGGCAGTGGGACGTTTGTGGATTGAAATGATGATGATGATGAAAGCGAAAAGGTGGCATGCAAAACTTACACGCTACCGACTTTGGAATTTGGATATTTGAATCATAGATCTGAATCCTTAGTGATTACTGATTACAATACTTTTTACTCAGGCGCGTCAGCATCATCATAATATTTTCAACGTTGCGCGTCGCATTGAATTCGGAAAGTAGATTTGTTTTTATAATAGAGGTCATTTTATTTCTATGAAATTGATTGTCTCTCTATTTGTTATTATCAGTGGAATTATTGGTGTTGCAAGGTTCAACATACGAAAGATTGGGATGGTACATAAATAAAATACATCATCATTCATCATCAATAACAGCTGCAAACCCGGAAACGTTGCACTCTGGTGGCTGGGTACTACGTATGGGTCTCCTCCAAAGATTTTTTCCAAATAAAAGTAAACGTATGTAATAAATTTCATTTTGTAGATTAGTTTATTTTATTCAATATTGTATAGTAGATAATTACAATAATAAAAATAATTATAGTAAAACTATATATACAATTAATTACAAAAAAAAGAAACGAACGTAAAATTAAACAATAAAAAAAAATAAAAAAAAAACAAACCCTAAGAAAAACTTGTTTAGGCATGTAATAAATACATTATGATTTTATATATTATTATGAAGATTATTGTAACATGATTTAAAACTCTAAATTACAAGCTAATGTTTTTTAAAATAACTTTGGATTATTTTGGATTGAATAAATCAGTCTAAAAAAATTGGGAGGTTCTGCTGAAATTGGTACACTTTACATGGCAACTCTGCATAGAATTTGAGTTTGACTGGTTTGACATAAGAGACATTCCACAAGATTCCTTTGATGAGCGTTTGTCCAAAATAATAGAAACGAGAAAAAACAAACAAACAAATTGGACCGCATTTGTTGATGAAGTGAAGTGAAATATATTTTAGCTTGTGGTGAATCTATATCATTTTTATAATGGTACAGTCGCAGTTTTCTTTATCTTGGGATTCTTATAAAACCAATATATGCAGGGGTTTTAGCGCTTTGCAACAGGTAAACTTTTAATTTTTATCTCGGATTCATATTGAAATGCTTCAAACATGAGCAGTAATTTGTATTTTATAAATTTATGTACCAATTCCAATAAAAAAATTAGATAAGTACACAACCTGTACTTACCTAATTTTTAACAAACCATCTTTACATTCATTTGAATAGGATTATAATTATGAGCTGAACTTTAACAGGCTTAAAAATAACTCCTAAAACTCTGTAACGAGATGGGCCAGTGTCACTGGTACTTTGTTTGTCTTTCTAGATTTAACACCTTCATAATAACTTGCTAAATGTCCATATATACATTCATTTTAACTCGGTGTGGTGCTCTGCTGCATCACTTTACACGCTACCCAAATTATAAATTACAAAAGATTGTAACTATCCATTTTTTTAAAAAGAGTGGCGTGAGTTTCTTGCCAGTTCTTCTCATAGCTCCACCCCGTCAGTGAACTGGTCGTAGGCAAATTTGCTGACACTACTTTTCGGATAACCTGTTACATTCTTGTGACTTTGATAAGTGTTACCTTGTAACCTAGATGAACAAACGAGATTTCATTTCATTATACAAAAAAAAAACAAAAGAATTATTAATGTATGGTTTCAGAATGGTGAGTTTGTGGATATGACAATAGCTGCTGACGGTCACTTTGTAAAAGTTCATCAGATGCTGATGGCCCTAGCAAGCCCTTACCTGAAAGATCTTATTACATCTGCACCATGTCAACATCCTGTTATATTTTTAAATGTAATTATTCTACTGTTTAGTTTTGTACCTATAGATAATAAATATACTTGTATGCTGTCTGGCAATGCAGCAACTTAGTAATTTACTATAATCTACAAGTGATAGAATTTTGCAAATTTGACTAGTCCATTTAAATTTTATCAGAAGATTCATAGATTCTGTGTATATTGCCTTAATAATATGCCTATTATGCATTAAGAAAATTGAATTCCACTTATCAACCTATTCAAGTCTGGTACAGAATTTACCTTTGGTTTTTATGCTAAACATCTAAATGCTAACAAACAATTGACAAAAATTGATCCTGCAGTGAGACTTGAAACCACAGCCCAGCATTTTTGTGCAGTGCCAGAGGTTGTCATAGCCATTGAGAGGCTCCGAGCATCTAGATCTTAGTGAAGCTGTAGTTTTTATGATTATATTAAGTAGACAAATGTTTACATTATATATTTTTATGTAAATGCTTAACAAGTTATGGAAAAATCACAATACAAGTCACAATGAGGCATGACTGTTTGAAATTTTCCGTAACTATTTTATCCGTAACTTTTTTGTGTTTTTTTTTGCTATAGAGAAAAATAATTTATAGACACATAATAATACATGTATTTGTTTTCAGAATGTGTCACATAAAGTGCTGTGTTTGCTACTTGAATATGTGTATACAGGAGAAGTAGTGGTGCCAGCAGATAGTCTCTCTTCCTTTGCAGATACAGCCAAGTCTCTTCATATAAGGGGACTTGAGAGTATTGTAAGTTTAATTTTCAATGATATTATACTTTATTTGAAATGTGTTATCATCAACATCAGCAACCAATTAAGTCCCACTACTGGGCTAGGGTCTCCTCTCCTCTAACTGGAGAGCTGAGAGGGTTTAGGCTATAATCCCCTCACGCTGGCCTAGTGTGGGTTGGTGGATCAGACATACTCATAGAATTTCTTCTAGGGTATGTGGGTTTCCTCACGATGTTTTCCTTCACCATTAGCAGATGGTAAGTCAGTTGACTAGTACATATAAATTCCACAAAGTGGAATCCACATTGATACTGCCGGTCGGGATCGAACTCGGACTGCGTGATTTGCACGCCGGTCCCTTATCCACCATCGCTTTTTATACTTACTGAGACTAATTTACGTAGGTACATTCTAATTTTGCTAACGTAGAACTAGAACAATTCAGCGAATGGTTGAAAATGTTTTTTCTTTCCAGAGTAATGCAAGTACTTTACCTGTTAGTACATTACATAATATGTCAAACTTAGACGACAATGCTTTGTCTCATGTTAATGCTCCGAAACAGATAATAATGCCTGCAACTAACAAGATGGGTGAGGTAAGACATCCATTTTATTATTGACTAGAAGTTGCGCTGGGCTTCGCTCCTGTTCTTTATTTGGCCACTGCTCAGCTCCTATTGACTGTAGAGTGGTTATATATCTATTATTATTACAGACAGCGTTCCGTTACAATATTATTATAATAATTCAGCGATGAAGCAATCACAAAAATCGTATGTAGAATCGATACAAATTCTTTCGTAGACTGTGCAACTTTTCTTACATCATCAGCAACCCATTAATGTCCCACTGCTGGGCTCGGGTCTCCTCTCTCTCTATCTAGAGAGCTGAGAGGGTTTTTAGGTCATTATCCACACACATGGCCTAATGCGGGTTGGTGGATTAGACATACACTTACAATTTCTTCTAGGGTGTGTGGGTTTCCTCACGATGTTTTCCTTCACCGTTAGCAGATGGTAAGTCATATGACTAGTACATATAAATTCCACAAAGTGAAATTCTCATTGGTACTACTGGTCGGAATCGAACTGTTAGCACACCAGTCACTTATCCATTCAGCCACCATCGCTTTTTCTTACATACAAGAGCGCTTATTTTGAAACCAGTTAGGTCAGTTTTGGGTATTTTGAATCTAAACTTTATTATATATTTCCAGGTCAATTTACCCAGTCTACCCATGAATGCTGCAAAAATATTTATTAAACAAGGACCATCAATGTAAGTATATTTATCTTGTCTTTACGTAATGTCTTTCGAACTACTAAACCGAAGAACCACAACAACGCTCTCTGCGTAATAAATATACAATAATCGTCACCATTTCAACCCATAAATGTCCAACTGCTGGGCACGGCCCCCTAATTCTGAGCTGTCGGAAAAATTTCGGCCAGAAATGTCCGTGTAATTAAAGTTATGAAACATAATGTTAAAGAAATAAATGGTTATAGGAAAAAATCTTAAATTAATCAGTTTTTTATTTTCTATACGGTAGACTATTTTCTAACATTAAATAACTTAAGCCGTAAATATACGTCGTAATAAGATTTGAAAAAGTTTACGATCCGAGAGCAATCCGACGAGTCAGAATCAGGGGGCAAGTCTCCTCTGTAGAATGTGGAGGGAATTTAGCCTACCATGCTGTCCAGACGGATTATACGTAGGGTTTGTTTTGATATATTTATATAAATAAACTTCTATTTATATTTTTTATAGGACAAATCCAACAGTATCAAACACATCGGCTGTACCAAGCGACGAGATGCACGACTACCCAGATATAATGGACGATTCGCACTCACAAGACGCCGACGATGTATTCAAAATGGATGACTATAATAAAGATATCAGAAATAATACTGGTAAGCGTGAGTTACTGTATTGTGTTTGGTTTTCTTGGCTTTTGATATGGAATTATGTTTTACAGTAAACCTACGGTAATACTAGTTAGTGTTGGATTATCGAATTTATTGGAAATACCTGTTGTGCGAGATCTATATAAATAAAATAGATCGCCAAAAATTATGTGATGGATTCTCATGAGAACGGCTCGCCCGATTTGGCTAATTCCTATTTTTTGTCGTATTTGCTATTATCTAGGCATATGTAAAAAATTATACCAACTTTTTTTTAATGTAAAAATTTGTATTCAATTGAATGTATGAATAAATTTCGAATTTTAAAATCTCCATATAAACATGGAACATTATCACGAATAATAAAATATGACGAAGTTCGCTGGGTCAGCTAGTATTTGAATAAAATATACTTTGGAACGTAATAAAAAGCCAAAAAAGGTGGCAGCAAATTTGCCTAAGGCCTGTTGACCTCTGAACTTGGCAAGAAACTCAGGTCACTCTTAATCGCCCGTCGAAGATAATCATTCCTATACATATAGTTCTTATCTTAACCCTCGTGTCATAAAAACTATAACGCTATTTCTATCGCCATCGTTAAAGATAATCATCATCATCATCAGCAACCCATTAAGTCCCACTGCTAGGCTTGGGTCTCTTCTCCTCTAACTAGAGAGTTGAAAGGGTTAAGTCCATAATCCACTCACGCTGGCCTAGTGCGGGTTGGTGGATCAGACATACTCATAGAATTTCTTCTAGGGTATGTGGGTTTCCTCACGATGTTTTCCTTCACCGTTAGCAGATGGTAAGTCACATGACTAGTACATATATAAATTCCACAAAGTGGAATCCACATTGGTACTGCCGGTCGGGATCGAACTCGAACCGCGTGATTTGCACGCTGGTCCCTTATCCATTCAGCCACCATCGCATTAAAGCTAATAAACAATGTCAATTCCAAGTTAAAAATTGACATCATCATCATATCAGCCGTGGCACGTCCATTGTCGAAGACAGACTTCCGAAAGAGATTTCCTATAGGAGAGGTTGTATACGGCTTGCATCCAGGGCGATCCTGCGGTTAGGATCATCGACTACCTACTCCGCGCTCGCGGTTGCGTAGTCTTTACTCCAGAAGTTACAGTCTCATCAGCCATCAATATAATGTGTGTGTACTAAATTTATCTTCTTTCCAGCGTCGTCGACGTCGAAACTCCAGTTCACGGTGTCAATCCGAGGCTCATTACAAGTAATATTAAATCGATACATTTACAACTTAAACTCAAATTCCCAGTCGGGACTGCGGCGCTGGCGATGCGTTGACTACAGAAATAACAAATGTCTGGCGTATGTTACTACCAAAGGGAATGTCGTAATTAATAGGTTTGTATAGATATAATAATAATAATAATAATATACCCTAACCGTCGGCACCTTGGACTCTGTTCCCGATGTCGGCGGTCCACCACATTATTTTTATATTTTTAAATGTTTTTTTTTTAATATTTATATTTAAAAATGTAAATTAATGTGAGAATTTAATTGAATAAAGGAAATAATAATAATAATAAATCTTTATTTCATAGAAAGGTATACATATATAGTTTGTAGGCTCTGAATCCCAAATTAGCGTGAGCTGTATATTGGGAGTCAGTTCCTTCCCAAGAAATAGTGCAGTTTAATACTACAGTCCATTTAGTAAGCAGGTAGAATAGTAAAATTTAAATAAGAATAACTTTTGAGAATTGTGTGTGTGTGTGTGTGTGTGTGTGTGTGTATATGTATATGTGTGTGTAACGATATGGTAGATATGGTATATTAATGAGAGATACAATGTGTTATACTAATGGTTGGGTAGGGTTGAAAGCGCAAAAAAATATAGTTGTCTTCCATCCTTCTATGTAGGTAATAACTAGTTCGTGGCGCATGGCAGCATAATACGCCGTATACGAATGGTCATCAAGAGGATCGGGTTTAAAACAATACCTATTTGTTTTTATTGTCTGGCAGATGAGTATGCGGCCCACCTGAATAGAGTAGAGTGAAAGTGGTAACCGCCACCCATGGTCTGGTCGTGGCTGTGATCTTTTAGTATAGGATGTTTGTCTTGAAATTCTCAGTATCAGCCCGTAGTCTGACAATGTAGCCAATTAATGGGAATAGGCTCGATCCCTTTTACATAAGAACTAACATAGTTGACGAAATGTAGGTGTGATGCGCTATGAACCCTTTTTTCAAAATTTCAAAAAAGACATGACCCTATTTTATGTTATACAGTACACCCACTCTCTTAAGTATCTCTCTAGAGAATAAGTACTCTCTCTCTAGTTGTGCTTTTTAGCCCTCTCGACTGATTGCCACTGGCTTTATAATTTGTAGCTTAGATTAGTATCCATATTAATATACAAATACTTGAATCACTCGAACAAATCTATGTCCCTATGTATGAGTACTGAGTAGCCCACGATCCATTCTATAAAGTTTTAAATTTTTTATCCACAGGGCAAACCTCCATAATCACGGATTTCACGACAAAAAAATCCTATCGAAGATTGAAAAGAAGGCAGTATATTCTGCAATTGAAGAGGTTGAATGTTACAGAGAAAAAGAAAATGAAGATGGAAAGGAAACGAACGTCAAGATCATTGACGATAGTGATATAAATATGGAGAATGATAGTTTTATATCACTTGATGGTTTCGATGAAAATGTTAAAGTTAGTAATAATATAGAAGAAGTTAAAGAAACTTAGTGTAATATTGGTACGATTTAAGTCCTCTATGGGCAAATGCAGATGACAGGCACTCATGACATAGTGAATAAAACACTTTGGCGGTCGAGATAATCATTGAGATTATGAAACGTTCGTCAACCTATAGATACCTTTGACCGTTTGTAATATTATTTCGGTTTGTATTAAATTACGTTTTTGAACGGCACCTATCTGCACAACCAAAAGATCATCAGTGAAGCATGTGAGGTGTGTTTAACAATAATGAGTATAAATTAAACACACAAATTTGTTTTGTTAAGGTCGGAGGTAATTAAAACCCGTCAAATTAATTTTATCTTCTATAAAAGTGGTGGCCCACTGTACTGTTCTGTGAATACGGTTATTTAGTTAAGCGCAATATCTAGGCGAGCTTCCATTGTGGCACTATTTTGATATAAGTAAAGATGAAGAAAAAGATAGCCGCCGGACAGTTATAGTAAATAATTTCAGGGCTCATTTTCATTGATTGTTAACTCAATCGGTATACTCCATCGACTAATGAAAACGGTTGTCGCATGCGGGCCCTATGGCATGCATAAACAAAAACCGCCCGCACCGCATGCGGACTCATAGTCTAATCTTCTTCCTATCGAATAGTGTAATAGTGTTGTGAATAGTGTCTTGTGGCACTTGACTACTACCTACCACATTAAGTGATAACCGGGACCAACGGTTTCCGAAGCACGGATCACTGCACTCAAGAATGAAATTGCCACAAACGATCACCCATCATGGACTAACCTTGCCGAAAGTTGCTTAACCTCGATAATTGTAACGAACATGCTACGAGCGCCATAGATTGATGAAAATTGTTATTACATGCGGGCCCTATTGCATGCATAAACAGAAATCTCCCTCTTCAAAAAAATGTGAGACCAATGAAAATTAACCTTTATACACAAAATATTTTTTTTAATATCGAAGATGAATGCCTTATTTAACCTTCTCTATGACATTTAGTGTCACCGCCAAACGTTCACACAAAATAAAATATTGTTTGTGATAAATTCTGGACATACCTGCTTAATTTGTATGCAGTGAACCTATTGTCTTCAACTGTTTGACTATATTAGTGTTCATTATTATGTTAATCTATTCATAATGAACTTGACTGTATTTATATTTAAATCTTTCAATTTACGTAGTATTTAATATTATAAACATTAAAACTAAAACTTGAACGCAAATTGTATTAAAAATAGCTGTTAGAATGAAGTGAAGTGAGACGACTTTGACTGTAAAGTCTCACTAAAAATGGATATGTTGATTTTGCTCATATTATTATTTTAAAAGTGATGGTAGCCGAATAGTATATATAGTTACTGACATGCCAATCTTTTGGGAATAACCTGGATTGTGTCAAAAGGGTTCAACAGTCGCGTTAAAGGTGCTTGTTCAAAGACGCTTCTTGGCTTTAGTAAACACTAAACAGAATTTGGTAAAAACTTGGACCCCCTTATGACAAAATATGGACGAAGTATTAAACCAGGTTTAAATTGACATAAGCCATTGTTTTAGTGTCATATTGACAATTTATCAACGTATCCGTATTCGTATTTTGTTTAAGGGAAGGAAAGTTTGACAAAAACTAGCCCGCAGGGCACAGCCTATGCGATAGGAAGAAGATTATCTCGCGATCTGTTTCTGCTTGAATTGCGAACATTTAAATCGTATCATTATCTAATTTGCAACTAAATAGCAATAATAGAATACACGTATGTAGGTTAGATGTTTAATTAATAAATTAAAGTTTTATTACGTAATTTATATGATATTTTTTCTGGTTTTCCCTTACACCTAAGTTTCCAGCACAAATAATAATAATAAGAGGAATGGAAAATTTCATTATTAAATTTACATATTTTATTTCTTTTATATTATTATATTTCTATTATATTTCTATTGTATATGCCTTCTTGCGGGAATAGGCGTCACCCAGCAAGCGACTGTTTTATCGACCTAACTCGTGGGAACATAATGAACTCTTCTAAACCCCCTTCAAAAGAAAATAACTCAGATGTGAGTAACCCAAAGGTTTTGACCCAACAAATATTCCACAAAGGAATGTTTATACATAGACAGAGATCAAATTCTTTTAATGCAGATTCCAGCCAAACCTTCAACTTAAATAATATACCACCAGACGACACGTTTACTGAAGTGAACCGTGGCAAAAGACCTAGAACCAGTCCGGACGTAGAAAATCGTAGTCAGAAACAGATAAAAACCAAACTACTGGCTAGCAGTACCTGCTATACCAACTTCGAACAGCTTTAAAGAACTGGATACAGAAACATCTGACACACCAGTGTCAAAACCAGCAAGACCACCTCCGCTGTTTATCGACGGAGTTAATAACATCCAGCCCTTGCTAAAAATGTTAGAAGAAGTTGCAAAAGAACAATATGAAATAAAAGTATTACGGGATGACAGAGTTAAAATACAACCCAAATCAGCCGAATCATACTCCATCATCTACAAAGACCTAAAAGGTAAAAACACAGAATTTTACACTTATCAGCCAAAGCAAGACAGAAGCTTCACAAAGAACTGACAAAGAAGAAATAAAAATAGCACTTGAAGAACTGGATCACAAGGTGACAAATATCTGGAACATCCACAACAGAAAAACCAAACAGGCTCTACCAATGTGGAATGTTGACCTGGAACCTAAGGAAAATAATAAAGATATATACAACGTAAAATCCTTATTACATTGTCGCATAACGATTGAAGCGCCCAGACCAAACAAAAAAATCCCGCAATGCACTAGATGCCAGGAGTATGGCCACACACAAAAGTTCTGTCATAGGCAGCCCAGATGCGTCAAATGCGCAGGATCTCACCACACATCAGAATGTCCACGGAAGGAACGCTCAAACCAGGTCAAATGTGTTTTGTGCGATGGAAATCATCCCGCAAACTATAAAGGCTGCACAGTATACAAGGAGTTACAGAAAATCAAATACCCAACTCGTTATCCTAAAAAGAAACGTGTGATCGAATACACCAGAGTACAACAAGACACTACAAATAACACAAAAAACCAAAACTCGTCGACAAAAACGTATTCCGAGGTAGCAAAAGGAGTCGAACGTACTATAAATTCAACAATAAACATAGATCCTGATAAACAAAGGATTGATAACGAACTCAAAGCCATTAGGGAAACACTGGTAGCCCTAATGAATCAAATGCTTATTATGACAAAAACGATGACCGAATTAATGTCAAAAATGCCAACACATTCTCTGCACTAAATCTGTGTGTATGGAATGCCAATGGCTTATCCAATCACTCGCAAGAGTTAAAAATATTTTTAAAAATTCACCAAATACACGTATTACTCATTTCTGAAACACATTTCACATCTAAAAGTCATTTCATATTACCAGGTTACAATGTATACTTCACTAACCACCCAAACGATAAAGCACATGGTGGGTCAGCTATTCTTATTAAGTCAAATATAAAGCACCATCTTCTAGAAAATTACTGCAAGAACTATATACAAGCAACGAGCATTGTAATAACCGACTGGACTAGTGACATCACAGTGTCGGCCCTATACTGTCCACCAAGGTACACTATTAAAGAAGCAGAATTCAACGACTACTTTAAAACTCTCGGAAGTAGATTCATCGCTGGTGGTGACTATAATGCCAAACACAGCTTCTGGGGCTCCAGGCTTGTTCTACCTAGAGGGCGAGAACTTCTCAAATGTATCCAATTAAAAAATATGGATGTAATATCTACAGGACATCCTACCTATTGGCCAACAGACAAAAAGAAAATTCCTGATATCATCGACTTTTGTGTAACCAAAGGAATTGCAAAAAATAATATCTCGTGCCGCAGCTGCCTAGATCTGTCTTCCGATCACTCCCCAATCTTGGTGGAATTGCACACTGTTGCCCAAGAACGCGCCACAAAGTGTGTACTGCATAACAAAAGGACTAACTGGCACCTGTTTCGTGAGCTTACTGACAAAGCACTCAAGAAACCAGTTCGCTTAAAATCTACAGATGACATATCAGAAGCTATTCTACTTTTCAACCGCACCGTACAAGAAGCAGCCTGGTCTTCAACTCCGCCACTAGCACAAACAGGCAAGGATAATTTTGTAGCCAAGCATATATTGGACAAAGTAAATCTTAAAAGGAGCTTACGGAAACAATGGCAACAAACCAGAAGTCCAACAATAAAAAAGCATCTCAATCACGTCATCAGACAGCTCAAGCATACCTTAGAACTAGATCGGAATGAAGGCTTTCGAAACTATCTCACCCGCCTGGACACCACCGCTTCCTCAGACTACTCTTTATGGAAAGCGACCAAAAAACTCAAACGGCCTATCAGTATTTCCCCCCCACTAAGGAAAACAGATGGCACCTGGGCACGAACAGACCTAGAGAAAGCTAGAACTTTCTCAGAACACCTCTCGAATGTTTTTACACCTCATCCATACGAAGGGTCACCAGGCCATGTGGAAGAGATCACAAAATTTCTTAACTCATCCAATAACATAGAGGATGAGCTAGTGAAATTCACGAAAAACGAGGTCATCAACCAGATAAAGAACACAAACTCCAAAAAATCACCAGGATATGATCTTATAACTAACCGTATATTAAAAGAACTGCCTGAATCTGGAATAATGTTTCTTACATCACTATTAAACGCCATGACAAGACTCCAATTCTTCCCTCCAGAATGGAAGGTGGCACAAATTATAATGCTCTTAAAACCAGATAAATCACCTGAGGAAGCAAAATCATACAGACCAATAAGCTTGCTGCCAATCCCATCAAAATTATACGAATCATTACTCCTGCAACGTATACTACCGATACTCAAAGATAAAAAATTGATCCCTGATCATCAATTTGGTTTCCGGAGTAAACATGCTACTATCGACCAGGTACATAGACTAACAAAAAAGATTATGGAATCTCTCGAGGGAAAAACCTACTGTACTAGTGCATTCTTGGACATATCACAAGCGTTTGATCGCGTGTGGCACGATGGTCTACTTTTTAAAATCAAAACTGCTCTACCAAGCTATTTATACGGAGTTCTAAAATCCTTTTTAGATCACCGTCATTTTATCGTACAGAATGGCGAAGCACTATCCGAATTATCACCCATAAAAGCGGGAGTCCCTCAGGGCAGCGTACTGGGACCTATACTTTATTTGATTTTCACTGCGGATCTACCTACATCTCGATTCTTAACCACAGGTACGTTTGCCGATGATACTGCCATCCTGGCCGCACACAACAACCCAACTATGGCTTCAGAAATATTGCAAAGGGGGCTTAACGACATATCCCATTGGCTCAGGAAGTGGAGGATAAAAGCAAACGAAGCTAAATCAGTAAACGTCACATTCACATTAAGAAGAGGCATTTGTCCCCCAGTCAAACTTAATGGCATAGAAGTCCCACAAGCTGACCACGTGAGATATCTCGGAATACATTTAGACAAAAGACTCACCTGGCAGAAACACATATTTACAAAAAGAAAACAACTTGGTCTCCAAACAAGGAAGCTGTATTGGCTTATTGGTCGTAAGTCCCAACTGTCTCTTGAGAATAAGATACTGTTATACAAGGCTATATTGAAGCCTATCTGGACGTATGGGATCCAACTGTGGGGAACTGCGTCCCATTCAAATATAGAGATAATACAGAGATTCCAAAATAAGGCACTACGTATGTTAACAAACGCACCTTGGTTCGTACCTAACGAACTATTACACCACGACCTAAAGATACCTACAGTAAGGCAGGAAATCGAACGTCACACCAAGTCCTATAAGGAACGCATTTCACATCACCCAAACACACTGGCCCAGTCTCTGATGGATGAACAAAGGGATGCGCGTCGATTAAAACGCAAAATACCATAAGACTTAGTCAAGCCACAGTAAACCAACTGTTGAAATGAAGAGGATGTGACACAGGTCGCATATCTCTACGCGCCAAATGAAGCAACACCCAATATACTACTGAATGTCCCATAGAAGGAGACAGATTGTAGTAAATATAAAGAACACAAAAAAAAATTATATTTCCACCCAGTATTTGTGGTCTCTAGGTACCTACCAAAAACTTAAGTGTGTCAATAATGCGTAGGGGCAATGACCACAGTAGTGAATACACAGACGCAGATGCAGGCATTCCTTTATCTTAATAATTCTCATCATCATCAAATCAGCCGTGGGAAGTCTACTGTTGAATATAGGCCTCTCCGAGAGATTGCCAATGCAAATAAGTCACCTTCATCATCATCATCATATCAGCCCAATGACGTCCACTGCTGAACATAGGCCTCACCTAATTTCGGCCACAACGAGCGCCGCAATTTGCAATTTTGTGCCGCCCGCATCCAACGGCCACCCGATGATGATGATGATTATGACCTTAATCTATCATAATTTTAGTATTATTTTCATGTTTTAAGCAATACGGGGTTGTACAACCCAACAGTACCTACTCTTGTAGGTAGGTATCGTTAGGTACCTACATGATATTACAATTATGTATTTAATATAATATGTTTCTAATGTATTTTTTAAGGGATTGTATTAATGTATGATTCATTTATCAGCAGCTCTTGCTTCCGCCCGCGGCTTTGACCATGTGAATCACTCTATAAGCGCACGAAAATTTGTTTTGTCGTTTTCGATTTTATCGCATACATACACGGCGGTGGCGTAGCACTTTGTTTTATACTATGTAGGTACCTAGTGTCTTGCCAACATCTTATGTCTTATCATTAGAATTTATTCACCTTGGAAAAGGTTGATTCAAATAGAACTACGTTAATGAAAATATTGTGTGTGTGAAAAGTGTGTGTGATTTCATATTAATATTTTGACATTGAAATTTTGACATTTATTTTTATTATTATTATGTTTTATGACATTCTATATTACTAATGAAAATAATAAATATGACGTAAATTAAAAAAAATATGCATTTGTGATAACTAATTGTAATTGTCAAAATATTGCAAGCTTAAAGGCAGAATATGGCGCCCTGGAAAAACCTGTATTACAACAGCATAATATATGTTACCTATATTCGCAATAAATATATTTTGATATGATTTGAAAAAAAAAAAATGCAGTTAAAATAACTTGCTCCGAGATTGATAGTTGACAACAAAATCCCGGTGCCTCGCCGCCAAACAAAAAAGTCCAATATCAAAGATTAGACCATTTTAGTGTTGGGGCGAGGTCGAAACACTCTTATCGTTATCAGTGGATTTACTTCAGCACGTGTTTGACCTAAATACATAAGTAGGTAGGTAATAAAAGAATTACTTATTTTATATAGATACAAGCAAACAAAATAATAGCCCAACGAGACTCATGTATCTAGGTTGCTTACCTTTGCATTTAGTTATTAGGTACTTATTACAATTAGGCCAGAGCCCCCTGTTTCTGACTTGTCGAATTGCTCCCGGATCGTAAACTTTTTCGAATCTTAGTAAGACGTATATTTACGGCTTAATTTATTTAATGTTAGAAAATAGTCTACCGTATAGAAAATTAAAAATTGAATAATTTAAGATTTTAACCTACAACCATCCATTTCTTCAACATTATGTTTTTTAACTTTTGAAAAAATTCCGGCAGCTCAGAATCGGCAGAACGGCTGAAAAGAGCTATATACATACCTATCTGATATTTATATACCTACCCTACCCAGGAAAAAATGTACGATATGATAGATTAATTTGTTCTACACAGAGTAAAGGATCGATGTTTTTAAAATAGCGGTAATTATGTATGGTAACGAAATTTGTTGCAAATCTCTTTTGTAATGTTAATTAACGCCTAATAGGTGTTATACACGGTTATAAACTTGCGTTCCAACAGAGTGATCTTGGTGGGAGCTTGGTTGCCATCCGCGTAGTTTGTATGAAATTTGGTTTATAACAGCCGGCTACACGGTTGGAATCCACCTAGGGCACCTCTGTGGAAGCAAGTTTATAACCATGTAGCACAGCCTTAACATGCCAAATTAAATTGATTATACAACTACCTAGTTTGATAGGGACACGTGTTTAACCTTGTGTTTACTACAAGGTGACATGGATTTGCCTTTTAATAGATATTTTATCTGTTACAGTTATTATGGTATTAGATATAATAATTATTATAATATTTCAATGTTCTTGTTGCTATGTAATGGACTAGCATCAATCGCGGTTGGGACGGATGGAGATAGTCGTTGAGAATAGACGAGGAAATTTGATTCGCCACTTGATACGAAACAACAACTATTTTAAGCTTAACTATTGTAGGAGTAAAAAGTGTTGAGTTAACAAGTTTCATACAACAAGTTCAAGAAAAAATTAGAGTCGAGTCGTACTAACAGGTCAAAGAACAAGGCAGAGAACAGAGAATTCACAATGGCGATAACTATTGCACCTACGAGAGTAGGTATATATAAATTACTTACTTTTTTTTTTACTTTTCACGGAAACATGATGATTTATTTTATTTGTAAGTACCCACTTACCCAATTATATACTTATTTAAATTATGTAAGTTATGTGTAGCCGTCGCTCGCTCGAAACGTAGGTACACATACCTAATTACAATAGAGGAGGTATCTACTGCTAAGATACCTATTAGACGTATTTCAGCTTCAACTCGTAGAAACACCTACAATTTGAGTGAATGAGAACGGATCTCAGTTTTAAACAACATCGTGGTAGCTACTTCACGTCTTCACATGCCATTGACCATCAGATGATTATTAATTCGATAGCGCAATCATACCGTACTTAATATGTGTACCTTCTTTGTTTTGTGGCAATTTAACTTTTAATATTGTAATGTGGATGGAGTTATAGCAGTCAAGTAGTACCTAGTGGTGAAGAGATTATATCGCGATATCGGAGAGGCTAGTGCGTTCATCAATTCATTGGATAGGAACGTGTGCGAATTTACTGGATTCCTACCACAATTAAATACTGGTGTGGTATCTACTAATTAGACTAAGGTACGTGGAAAGCTCGTTTATTAATTACGACATGTACGACGTAGGTAGTTTTTAGAATTCAAGATCAAAGGCAGAAGAGTAGGTAGAGCAAAAAAATTAGCCTATTTGTTTCACGGTTGTTCAATGTGCAAAGTTCCCGCTCGACAAGTTTCCAAGTTTGCTGTGTATTACTGAACTGTTATTATTTTTTTTTGTATAGATCAGGTGCTGTGTTATTTGGACTATTGAACGCTTAAAATTAAAATGGGGTAAACAGGTCGAACAGGCAGTTAGCTGACTGATGACTGTACATTAAATAAATAAATAATAGGTATTAGCATTTTACACATGTAAAATAAAAGTTTTTAAAATTAAATCAAATATGTCCCATTTTAAATGTTTTACTTTAGGTACTCGTGTCATTCACATATTATTGAAAAATTAAGAAAAATAAATCGGCATCAAAAGTAGTTGACTATATCCATATCATATTTCCAAAAGGCATTTATATTGATACCGTAATTTGTTTTGCGTTATGATATTATTATACATGGTGCTCAGCTACTTTTGATGCTAACGGTACTAAGTAGGTACCTACTAACTAACGTAACACTACGTTATATTTAAATACATGTCTCATTTCTCTGGACACCCGGTATGTTAATAACCATAGGGTTAATAAATAATATAAGACACATTTGAATTCATAAGTACCTAGGTACCGATGCATACAAATATGTGTATCTTATATTATTATTACCTAATTACCTAATCAAATGATTCCTGCTATCAATTTACATGTACATACTCTCATTAGTGAGTAGGGTAAACATACCAGTGAACAGGCCACATGCAATAATATTTAGTGGCCATACGATAATATTATTATAGTTGGTAGATATTCAGTTTTCTAAAAGTATAGTATAGAACACAGCAGCCGGCTACTGGTAGGTAGGTAGTATGTATTGCCCAAAGAGAATATTGGGCCGAATTATTGGGTGTTCCAGTCATCTGACATCTATAAAATTTATAATAATAGGTAACATAGATGTTTTTTTTACATAGATCTATAAAACAAGTACTTAGGTACTTAAGTCAGTCTGTGATCGAATTTTTAAACTTGATAAAAGTGTGAATAACGAGAAAGTATATCAGACACCATTTCGAAATTTCCTATCTGTTTAAACATGTTAATTAAAGTCTAAATAAAAGTATTGTTATACAAATTTGATACCTACATAACTTTATTAACTAGATAAGGATCAGTGTCACTGTATAACTAGATAAGGATCAGTGACTGGAAAAAGGAGTTAGGTACCTAGTACTATAATTATTCTGTGCCATCACTGGGCCATGGCAAGGGGCTGATAATTGGCAAACAAATACCTAGTTATTTTTGGTATGATATTATTACAAAACAATAAATATATCACACCTGTATAGCATATCTAGTCTAACTTAGTAGAATCTGGAAACTTTCAGTGTGTCCCACGTTTTAGGGCGTAAAGTTTTATGCTATCCTTATCATATAGATTACGGTGAACTAGGAAACGCAGAACACAGACCGCTCGAGCGATGTGGTCAGCCCTTTACTTATTTTACAAACGAGGACCTCGATTGCAAAGGTCTCTGATAAAATCGTTATACATAACTACGTAAGTAAAATTTATTACAATTAGTCTTTAAGCGAATGTGCTACGGAGAACCGCCTTACGTTTTGCGCGTGTATTTAAGTCAAATTAATATGAGATAGCTGTAACTGCACAGAATACCTGAGTACTAGTACATTACACACTAACGTATTAATAGTATGAAATTGTCGTGCTAAACACCAGTGATTTCGCGATTCGATCGATTTTGATTAAGATTACCTAATAGATATATTAAATTAGGTATCAATTCTTAATTTCTTTTACTTAAACCTATTTTCACGCAGTTGGTGTATTTTTTGGTAAGTTTTGATTATATTGATTACTTTTATAAACAAACTGAAAAATGCATTTGTTAGTTTATCAATTTAAAATAAAACTGTTAAATACACACAACAGATAATATACTAGGTAGGTAATACAAATCTAAAACTTTCTAACTATACTTACCTATTATTAATATTATACAGCTGAAGAGTTTGTTTGGTTAAACCCTAGGATCTCGAATGAATCCGAATCCGAATGAAGGAAATCATCCGATTTGAAAAATTCTTTAAAATAATAAATATTTCGGTAGATACTTTCTAATGTTGTTGATAAAATACACATGTTTTCAGTTTCAGAAATAATGTGGCAATCAGTAATATTATTTTGTCTTCTATCACAAGTACCTCACAATGTGGCTGGTCCGCTGAACAAATATGAACATTATCTAGGATTGCACTCAGTGGACATATTTCGAGAATACTTACGAATAGACACGAGTAATCCTGACAACATGGGTAAGTATCCAATTCTAAACTATTTCCATGTAAAAATGACATTTTTATATTGTAAATACACTAAATACCCACTGTTGTATGATACGTCCCATCGTAATTATAAGAATAAAATCATCGTAATTATAAGACCTAATAGGAAAATGGGACGAAATTCGAAGGAGACTTGGGAATAAGTATAATACCTGATAGAAGAAAAACTTCTTCAATTCCAATATCTGCGTCAGACAGCATTGTTGTGATGTGATCTTAATGAAAGTCTAGAACGCGAATGCGATAGTGAATACATTTAGCGCGAGCAGTGGTCGCCACCGTGTACGCCATCATGAATGTAGGCTGAAGGCCTTGGATTGGCCTAAAATAAGCCCGTTCTCTGTTCTGTGCTCTGTGGTGATGCTCATCATGTAACTCTTTTTATTTTGACTATGATATCCTCCTTGTGAGGTCAGCAAAGGGAACTTAATAGATGATATGTGATAAAGTACCTACCTATCATACAAAATATTAAAATTGTGTTTTTTTAATGTTGTAGAACATGCTGTGACTTTTTTGATTCGCCAAATAAAAGACATGGGAATTCCTTACGCCCTGTATGAGCCGGCTGGTAAGCCGATATTAGTTGCGACTGTACAAGGGAGCGATCCCAGTCTTCCGAGTATAATGCTCAATTCACACATCGACGTCGTTAAGGCAGATGCGGTAAGACACTTTTTTTTTGTCATAGTGCTCAGGAAACACCCCTGTAGGAAGTTCACCCCAGAGTCTGCACGTACGTGGGAGCCTACAGCGGCGTCGAGTCGAGTGGTGCGATGATAGAAAGGCGACGATATGGCACCAAATCATGGAGTTCATCAGAGCACTCCCCATGGAATAATCGATAGAGCACGCAGAGTGACTCAAAGTCTCTCCGTTGCTCTCCAAGTTCTTCACACCCCATTCGGAGGCTCGCCTCGATTTGCTGTGTCACTTTAAAACAAAAGGAGAAGATTTTTCAGCAAGCAAACGTGTCTAAAACACAAAAATGACTTATTATGGATATATAAAACAATGGAATGATGATTGCAATGCAATCGTTTTTTTTTTGTCCATATTTGCAATCGGTCGTTAGGCCATAAGTAAATTAGTTGTGAGATTAAATGGCAATTATCGTGGGGTAGCCAGCAGCGCCAATCCCACCACTCAAATGGGATGGTGCCTTTTAAGCCTCTTTACTAACCTAGACTTGTTACAATTATAATTATTTGTTAACACACAGTTTATTAACGAGGATTAAACTGTGTGTCTTCTTTTTTTAGACCTTACAAAGTCTTGGTTCCATAATAATGTGTATATATATTATGTTTTACTTGTGTTGTTAATGTGTATATATATTTTTATTGACTGGCCTGTTGGTCTAGTGGTTAGTGACCCTGACTGCTAAGCCGGAGGTCGCGGTGGGTTCGATTATCGATCGAAAGATTTGTCTGGGTGGGGCCCAGGACAAATCTTTGTGTGATGAGCAAAAAGGTTTGTTCTGTGTCTGGGTGTAATTTATCTATAATATGTATGTATTTACAAAAAAAAATGTATTTAAGTAGTATATCAGTTGTTTAATACCCATAACACAAGCAAATATAATTGCTTAATTTGGGACTAGATGGCGCTGTGTGAATGTGGTATAATATTATATTATTATTATATTATTATATATTATGTTCTTGTAGAGTGAATGGAAGCATCCACCATTTGAAGCGTACATGGATGCAATCGGCGACATATACGCTCGTGGTACCCAAGACACGAAAGACTTGGGTATACAATATTTGGAGGCTCTCAGGAAACTTAAACATGACAATATTACTTTATTGAGAACTGTTCACGTGACGTATATGCCTGGTAAGTAGGTACTTGAATATATATGTCGGTGGGCGTGAAATAGTGTGTGGCTTGAGGTTCTTGCAGACTGAATTAAGCCAACGCAAGGCTCGTAGCAAGTTCTATAAGTAGCCTTGGTTTGGTTTAAGATAAGTTGACTCTCAACGTTTTTGTTTAACTGACTCTCAAACGAACATGAATTTTAAACCTGAACTGGACTCCTGAAAGTTGTAAGATTCGGGCAACCTTATGAACGAACTGAAAGAAAAGTTAAGATATAGGTAAAAGTATGGCATCATCATATTAGTCCAATGATGTCCTCTGCTAAACATAGGCCTCACCAAACTTCCGCCACTGCGACTGACTTTGAGCGCAGTGTAGGCGGCCCTCCATGAGGGACGGAAGACTTGGTAAAGGTTGGTCGTTGGATGCAATGCAGTGGCACAAAGTATGACATATCTAAATAAAACAAAATGTTGTAGATGAGGAAACCGGCGGCAAATATGGAATGAAAGCCTTCGTTAAAACGGAACACTTCAAATCTTTGAATGTCGGCTTTGCATTGGATGAGGGATTGGTTAGTTCAGATGACATACTTTATGCAACATTCGTGGATAAAAGACCTTGGCGTAAGTATTATTTTATTGGTTTTATTTAATTTCTAATGTTTATAATGTACTTATACGTATATTTGTTTAGATAAAATTATCAAGGTTGGGCTCATTAGATTTGATTGGTCTTGAAAAAGATGCTATTCTTTATTATACATACGTAAAATATAGTTTCTTTCTTTTATTAAATGCTTTTTTTCTATATGTCTGGCCCAGTCAAGTCATTTGCTCCAAAAGAGGATAATATTCTTGGTAGGTATGTATAAATTCAAATATCTCTTCTTCAATAAATAAATAAAATAAAAAAATTTAAATACAGGCATCAATAAATTCTTCATAGCAAATTATATTAATACCTCCTACTACAGATAAAAAATCTGTTTTTCAGAAATGGTGTTTGTAATCAACGGCAAAGGTGGTCACGGCTTTTCAATGCCAGATGATACTGCAATGGAAAAGGTGACTTGATGTTTATTTTACCTTAAAAATAATGAAAGTTTTTGGCTACATTCATTTTTATGAAAGTGTGAGAACCCCGTACAGTTATGCCTCCATACATGACAGGGTTTGCCTGTTGCCAGTTGTGCATGCAAGGTTAAACCCATCATGCAAGCCCTTACATGTATGGCAGCTATAAGCAGAAAGTTGATAGGTATAATTATGATACTTCCTATGGCATTCGCTGTTCTTTCGATAGCTGTTCAAATTAAGTAGTGATACCGCTGTAGCGTATCTGTATTTCTTATAAATCCTACGCTTTATGTTATTTTCAGACTTATAACTTTATAAAAGCTGTAATGGCTTATAGGCTCACACAGAAAGGTATCTTAATGGCACACAGTAAAAGTAACATTGATTTGGAAAGTATCGCCAACATAACCAGTGTAAATATCAATATTATAAATGTAAGTAGAACTATGTGTATTATAATATTCTTTTATTTTTAAATATTTATTTACCGTTGAACAATATGGAAATTAGGTGAGGCCTATGTTCAACAGTGGACGTCATTGGGCTGATATGATGATGATGAACAATATACATATAGTTATACAATTGTACATCATCAACATCATCATCATATCAGTCCAATGACGTCCACTGTTGGACATAGGCCTCACAATTGTACATAAACATAAATAACTTTACCTTAAAATTGTATTTTCTTTTGTTTAAAATTATCTACTGAGACTAGTTCTAAATTACAAGATCAAAACTCGCACACCAAGCTACACACACATAAACATATTACACAGATACGATTATACAGGCACGATTGTAGCCTCCGAGCCACATTTTGTCTATCGGTAAAACTGTATCTTAGACTTTGAAATTATTGTTTTCCAGGGGGGACTAGCCGAAAATATAATACCATCGAAGATGACGCTTACTGTTGATATGAGACTAGCGACACACGCAGACGTGGCTGAAATGGATGCTCTCGTAAGTTGCTAACTGTTGACCACTAACACTTTCTTGTCATAATATCTTAAAATTATAAGAGCGCTTTTTCAACTGTCACTTTGTGGGCTATCAACAGTCAAAAGTTAATTGAAGGTTCCAGCGGCCAACTTATTAAAGCGTAGTGCAGAGGAGTTTTAGTATAGTCATAGTCAAGGCGTACTGCCAGGGTCTGTACACGGGCAGTCTATGGGTCAATTACAGCAAAAGATCGCTGGATGCTCTGCGCGTCCAGTATAACAATGCTTTCAGAGTGTTGTTGCGACTGCCTCGACACTGCAGTGCGTCGGGGATGTTTGCGCAAGCTCGTACGGATGGGTTTTACGCCATCGTACGTAAAAAGACAGCCTCCCTACTGCGTAGAGTGAGAGACAGTCGCAACAGCATTCTGAGAACCGTGGCGGAGAGCTACAGCTCTCCTATTATAATTAAGTTTGTTCGTAGGTTAACAAATACTAACACTAGCATGTAAGCCTAAATTTTACTAACACTTAATAATACTAGGTATTGATGGAATTATGTTTCTGAAATAAAAACATTTATTATTATTATTATTTATTATTTAGTGGGTATTTGGCTTATTGACAGGACGAGAGTCCCAAATCACTGTTTTTCCGAACCGTGTGGTCTTAGGTTGATTTGAATTAATGTCATAGAAACTTTATGGTAGCTAAGTAGTTACAGGATGCTTTATGGTGCGCGACTCTAGAGTGAGATCGCTCTAGTTCGCTCTCGCTCTCGCTAGTTTTCTGGTCGCCCAGCAAACTACCGCATCTATGGTCGCGGTTCGGTAACTCGAGTGGTTGATCATTTTTACTGGAGTCCCCTACAGTAAAGTAAACCGTACAGTTAAAATAATAGAGTTATTGTAATTGAAATCAATGAAGAAGACTATATGAGAAGAATAGGTGTGTGTTATCACTACTTCACTACTTAGTATAAAACAAAGTCGCTTTCTCTGTCCCTATATCCCTATGTATGCTTAAATCTTTAAAAATACGCAACGGTTTATATAAGGTTTATATGTATAAAATACATACAACGCGGGCGAAGCAGCGGGAGGAAGCTAGTTCTTTATAATTAACTAACTACATTGCTTTTACCAGGTACAATCTTGGATAGCAGCGACAGGCAACACGACCGAAATCTCTTATCTGCGTAAGGAAACCGAGTCAGCAGTTACATCAGTTGACGTCTCTAACCCATACTGGATCAGTATGAAGAATACTCTGAACAATATGTAAGTTAAAAAAATAAGTTTAATAAAAATATCATCATTCGACAGTAATAAAAATCATTAGCCACCTGACACGATTGACATAATTGAGATTGCTTATTAGAAATAAAAGTTGAAGGAAAGAGGGGAGAAGATAGACGAAGGAGATCTTTAAGAAGGTAAAGGTCGGATTTTTACCAGGAGGTGAAAATATTAGCAGAAACAAAAAGGACAACCGAAAAGAGCACAGCTCTTAAATTAAGAGAGAAT
Source organism: Laspeyria flexula (assembly GCA_905147015.1). Taxonomy (NCBI): domain Eukaryota; kingdom Metazoa; phylum Arthropoda; class Insecta; order Lepidoptera; family Erebidae; genus Laspeyria; species Laspeyria flexula. The sequence continues at coordinate 7,729,737 of LR989956.1, read as the reverse complement.
AATAATATTACATGCAAACATAATGTGTGTTACAGTCAAACGCATTCTAAGATAAAATCAGTTGCACAGCACGCTCCTAAGTAACACATTTATCGAAATATCATAATTATTATCTAGACATTAATGTTCACACAACTATGTTCTAGACAAGATAACTAAACTAGACTGCGTTATCATTGCAGGGGTATCAAGGTCATACCGGCTGTGTGCCCAGCGACTTCAGACATCATGGTCATTCGTAATCAAGGCATTCCAGCTATCGGCTTCTCAACTAAAAGAGGGACTGTGGCCAAATTACATGCCAAAGATGAATATCAAAATGTAGAAACCTTCCTCAAAGGAATAGATATCTATAAAGAAATTATTAAAAATTTAGCAAATCTCCCTTCATGCGAATAATAGCCAAAGGTGTAACAATTATGTAATATCTACTTAGATTCAAAGCGCGCCAGTTTTACTCGGGTGGTCATTAAGAACGTTCAATATTTAATTGTTGTAAAATGGGTCTCATGGTCAATGGGTCATGTCACGTATTCTATTTTTAGGAATTTAATTACCTTATTAATTTGCCCGACGACACGGACGTTTCAATGGAATGGCACTTCTCGTGGTCAGGGGCTGGCTAAAGTTGACATAAAACTGACCGTTTCAAAACAATGATATAAACGTGTACCTATTGCCAAAGTTCAAGTTTTTAAAAGTACTGTATTCTTCACATATTTATGTAGCATCGTAGGTTAGCTCCACACTGACATAGTGCTATCACAACACATTTATTGTAGTAATACAAATGAGTGCTAGATTTCTGACGTGGCCATGGCTACAAGACTAAATTCTTAGTTCGACTGTAGCGTTAAAGTTAAATCTTGCATAGTGCAACTACAACGTACCTAACCGTTAATTTATTATAAATCTATGCATGTATAGTTATTAGTTAAGTTAGAAGCCTCCCTGGCTCAGTGGTTAGTGACCCTGACTGCTGAGATAGAGGTCGTGGGATCGACATTCGATTAGTCGATTTTGATGTCGCTGCCAAATGTTTGAAAGTGACACCGACTATAATTAACTAAATTTACTTACATTTGTCAGTGACATTAAAACTGACCAATCCAATGTCGATATTCAGAGTAAGCCCCTGGATTATACGTACAATTGTACGTCATGTGAATTAATTTATAAAATAATGCGAAAGATGGATCACACGCCAGAACAGCTGAAAAGATCTGTATGAAATTGATAGATCAATAGAGGCTTTTTGCTTTTTGACGCCGCTGTAGGCTTCACCCGCACTACCTAGAGCCCATAAACAAAAACAGTAAGGTTCCAGCGATCATTCCTCCCACGTACGTGCAGGCTCTGGGGTGAACTTCCCACAGCGGTGTTTCCTGAGCGCTATGACATGTCCTTCTTCAAACGAGGTTTAAAGAGAGCTATTCTCCAAAGGTAGGCAGCAGCTTGGCTGTGCTCCTAACATTGCCAATGTCCATGAGCAGCGGTAACCACTTACCATCAGGTGGGCCGCTTGCTCGTGTGCCACTTCAGGCAATAAAAAAAATGAAAAAATAAGGGCTCTGATTCTGACTCGTCGGGTCGTAAACTTTTTCGAATCTTAGTACGACGTATTAGAAAATGGTTTATTGCAATGATAATATAATATATTATAAGATTTTTTCCTACAACTATCTATTTCTTTCCTTTTTTTTTTGTTTTTTGAATTTAATTTAACTGACATTTACGTCCGAAAATTTTCCGAGAGGTCAGAATCAGGGGGAAGGTCATATATCCAATGAAATACGTATACTTTTGCTTGTATGTAAGTAGTAACCATAAGTAGTTAATTAAATTATTTATGTTGATTAAGATGAGTAGATTACAATACAAATGATCAGAAGCTACATGTTATGTCGTTGCAGACGTGCAAAAGCAATAGATATAATATACTTAAAACTAATTTATAATGTAAAATTTAAGAAACCTGTTGTAAGTACTATTATAACATTTCCTAGTTAACAGCTTTTTAATCCAGGGTTAATTTTATTATAAATTTTAGGACCCATACTCTTGTACATGCTAGATGCTCTTGTCCATTCATAATAATCGAGATGATGTAAGTCATTGAATAGATGAACTGCCTGTGGCGCAGCAAGAATGTTACGCATCTTGGGCTCAATTCCGGAGTCAGACAAAAACGATATTGGATTTTTCTGTCACGAAAAACTCAGTAACATAAATTGAAAATATATATATTGAAAAAATATATAAATTGGGACATAAATTTATTATTAAGAAGATAATGAAGAACTCCTTCATTTTCCATACTCCTTAATAACGAGTATGGAAAATGAAGGTGAATATAAAAATAAATTAGCCTGCTGCCTAATGAGTGATTAGTGAAATAAAGTGATTAGTGAAATAAAGTTATTTATTTACGCGACATGGATTTTTTATTTCCTTTAATACTTACCTAAGCATTTGTCTGTCTGGCTACGTCAGTTTACACGTCAAAATTCAAAATGATACAAAAAAAGACAGTCGCAAAAATTAATCATAACATAACAATAATTATGCAGTGGTTCTGAACCAGTAGTCTGTGGCTTTGTGTCTGTGGGCGACTGGTGGACTCTGCAGGCACCCAAAATGATCCACAGGGGGACGCATGTGCGGACTAGGTTACCTGAATTTAACTGAAAAGATGTAGCTGCCCCTGCAAATCGCGGCGCCGTGGTAGACCTTGAAAGTGAAGAATGGGTTTGGAAATGAAAAGGAAGGAAGATTTTTTAGTAGATGCAACCATCCGACTTCCTACCTACCTACCTATTATGATTTATTTTATTTGTATTAGTACTTACATAATTAAATATTATAACTAAATTATGTGTATTAAGCGTGTAACCGTCGCTCACTCGAAACAATAACTATTTAAATGAGGTACCTAAGTACGTCATCAAAAAGCAAGTGTAGCTTCCTATTGCTGAGATACTTATCAGACGTAGATTCACATACAATTTCAGTATTCGTTCTTATTTTATAAAACATTGTAGTAGGTACTTAAGTTACTTTACCTTCCATTAACAATCAAATGATAATTCGATCGCGCAATCATTTTAACCCACAATATGTGTGCTTGGATTTGTGGAAATTAACTATCTAGTTATTAATAGAGTGTGGATGGAGATATAGTTGGCTTAGACGTACCTACTTACTACCTGTAGGTGAAGATTATATTGAATAGACAAGTGCAGTCTTTGATTGGATACGTGAGCATTTAATTCCAATCACAATGTGTTGTTATCATAACTACCAACAATTGAATGCCTACAATTCAGGTACGTGAGAAACTTATTTAATTTATTCCGACGTAAGTACGACCTAGGTTGTTCAAAACCAAAGGTACCTTCATTATTATTTTTGAGTTAGATGCCATGGTCGTAGCGTAGACAAATTTGCTGACACTACTTTTCGGATAACCTAAGTGTTACCTTGTAACATAGATGAATAAACGAGATTTCATTTCATTTCATGGGTTTCATAACAATGCTTTCCTTCACCGTCAGCTAATGGTAAGTCACGTGACTAGAACATATAAATTCCACAAAGTGAAATCCACATTGGTACTGCCGGTCGGAATCGAACTCGGACCGCATGATTTGCATGCAGGTCACTTATTCCTTTGGCCTCCATCGCTTATTATAGGTACCTAGGTACTGAATTCAAGTAGATGGACCATGGGACCATTAAAACTTCGCAAAATCATTGAACTAGATAGTCAAGAGTAGCTGTCTGCAAATTCTATACTTTAAATAACTCTACACGCTAACATACTCTACATTGAAGAGTATGTTTGTAGAGTCAAAAATATATTTAAAAAAAATTGGTGGACTGTTTTGGACTGGATTTATAAAGATGCTAGTCTCTGACATACTCCGTCACTAGTTTTTAAGGATACACTGATTTTAATTAAAAATTACTGATTTAAATAATTACAGATAGAAAAAACTCATTGTAGGTATTTGTTTGCTTTCAGTTTCAGTAAAAATGTGGCAATTGATAATATTATTCTGTCTCCTATCACAAGTACCTCACAATGGGGCTAGTCCACTATGGAACAAATATGAACATTATCTAGGAGTACACTCAGTGGACATATTTAGAGAATACTTACGAATAGACACGAGCAATCCTGACAACATAAGTAAGTATAGTACCTTAAACTATTTCGATGTAATAATGCCGCCAGATTGACCGAAGAGACCTAGTAAAGGTTGCGGGTGACCGTTGGATACGGGCGCCACAAAATCGCTCGCTATGGCGGAAATTAGGTGAGGCCTATGTTCAATAGTGGACGTCATTGGACTGATATGATGATGATGATGATGTAATAAAGACTTATGTGCTAATCTGCATACTGGGGCGGGATGACAATTGGTTTTGCCATTAGTAAGCGCACACTAAGCGCTTAGATGCGTTGACCTTCCGAGACATCCCCTGGTATCCAAAATGGATTCTTGACATGGCATCAAAGATTACACCATTGCATACCTGCTGTCAGGCACATGTGTCTTTGTTTCAACCGGTTTTATCTTAGAAAAACTTCTGTTATAAACAATTGTGTAATAAATTTTCTGTAAAGGTTGTTCCGAGAGGCAGACAAGATATAAATGTGCTTCCTATCTAAGAATTATAGTAGAATATATAGAAGAAATTATCAGACGAAATACTTACTTAGACAGATTTTCGTTGCGGGTTCCAAGACACTATCTAGGTTAGGCTTTCCCTAGGACTCTCGAGTGTTATATAGCTTGGTGTCCGCAAGGGTTCATCATTGTTAATCGTGCGGGTGGGACTGTCCCATTTACTAGATTATTGCTATCAGATTTTTGTTCAATTTTAGTCTATAACAATATCTAGTTAGTACTCACTCATTTATTTTAATTTGACCTTGATCTTGTAGGTAAGTATGTATTTATTTTATAATTTAAACTCAATGAAGGTGGGAATTTGGTTGTAGATTGAATTACTTTATTAATTTATAATAGGTACAACACTAGACATCGTACTTTTTAAAATTAAAATGATTACAAACTGTCCTAAACGTATATACGTAGGTATATATTCCACTACTTCTCAAAAAATACTACTTTCAGGAGACATAGTGGCCTAAGTTGACGTGTCATACATATTATATGTTGATCTCCCTAACTTGCATTGTGTTTTTTTTGCACTATAATTTCATAGCTTGCTTAGTTTATCTACGTATAATAAGTATACGTCTAAGAGTCGAAGTAGGTACAACTTTACAGCAACGAGAATAATATTGATATGTAGTAAAGTACCGTGTTGTTAAATATTGTGTTTTTAAAATGTTGTAGAAGATGCCGTGACTTTCTTGATCCGCGAAGCAAAAGACATGGGAATTCCTTATGCCGTGTACGCGCCGGCTGGTAAGCCGATATTTGTTGCGACTGTACAAGGCAGCGATCCCAGTCTACCGAGTATAATGCTCAACTCACACATCGACGTCGTTAAGGCAGATCCGGTGAGTCCATGTGTCTACTGAACAGCCGTTTACAGTTGACTTACTATGTCAATGAAAACAAAAGAAGAACGTTTCCTAGCAACCAAACTTGTATCTACGACCTTAGAATATTAAATCAATAGGTGATTGTAATGCAATAGATACTGCAATTATAAACATTTCAAAATAATCCAAAAGTTGTTTAATAGTTGTAGTTTAATTGGGTTTACAAAAACATCAAAAGATAGTCAAATGTTGTTATTTTTTTTTTTACATTCAATATACATTCAATACGGCCCTTTATAGAATGGTCGTTACGCTTTTATGGCCAGGTACCGCATAGCTACTCCATATAGTGACAGATTAAGAATATTAATGTTACTACCCCATCTCAACCCGTCGCTGTCGTAAAAGCCGACTAAGCGAGTAACCTTATGCAGACAAAAGCACTGTATGACTGTACCTAGGATTATTTTAGTTGCAGTCATAAATAAAATTGTTAGTGGCTTATTAATTTTAGTGTGCACTCACAATATTTTAGAGCTTAGACCTTACATACACCTTTTTCATATTAATATGTATACCTTTATGTTATTTTAGAGTGAATGGACGTATCCACCTTTTGAAGCATATATGGATGCAAACGGCGACATATACGCTCGTGGTACACAAGACACCAAGGACATTGGTATTCAATATTTGGAAGCTCTTAGGAAACTTAAACATGACAATATAACTTTATTGAGAACGGTACATGTCACGTTTATGCCTGGTAAGTATTTGAAGTGCTATAATATTATATCGATATTCGTGAATTCAATAATATCAATTTTACGATACTAAAATATTTACTTGCTTTTCTTAAGTCTTTCGAGTCTAAAAAGATACATTCTCAATTTCTGTAATCCGAGGTACCTTATTGTATCATCTTCATCATTATCATTTCAACCTATAAATGTCCTACTGCTGGGCAAGGGTCTCCTCCAAAGAATGTGGAGGTAACTGAGGCCATATTGTATGTAAGTAGTTAATTGAAGTGATTTCGAGAAATTGTTTCTAGTCAGGAATGTTGTTCACACAGAATCTTTAAACGCAAAAACTGTTATAAATATTGAAATAAAGTAATGTTGTAGATGAGGAAACCGGTGGGAAAAATGGAATGAAAGCTTTCGTTAAAACGGGACACTTCAAATCTTTGCATGTCGGCTTCGCATTGGATGAGGGAATGGTCAGTTCAGATGATACACTTTATGCGACTTTCGTGGATAAAAGACCTTGGCGTAAGTATAAGCTTAGTTCTATTTAACTTGCAATGTTTGTAGGTAGTTATGTTTACAATGTAAGGATTTTTTTTCAAATCTTGAAATATGAATTTGACAACATTTCCTGGTTTCTGATTGAATAATTTTTTTTACTGCTTATGTAAATGGGATGACAAAGGCATATGACGTTGTTGTTATTCAAAATCTTCAAATAAAAAAATCTGTTTCTTAGAAATGGTGTTTGTAATCAACGGCAAAGGTGGTCACGGCTTTTCAATGCCAGATGATACTGCAATGGAAAAGGTAGGTTGATGTTTATTTTTGTTGTGTGGTATTTATCCTACTTATATATATTAGTTTTTGGATAGATTCACTTTTTGATATTTCCTCAGTGGTGCTGCCCAAATTGCCCCCAAATTGCCAAGGCTTTGTTATATCTGTATTTCTTTTAAAACCTTCTAAATCTTATTTTCAGGCTTATGAATTTATAAAAGCTGTAATGGCTTATAGGCTCACACAGAAAGGTATCTTATTGGCACACAGTAAAGGTAACATTGATTTTGCAAGTATCGCCAACGTAAACAGCCTAAACATCAATGTTATAAATGTAAGTAGAAAGAAGTATTCAATAATTGAACAATATATTTTTTTATAAAATCACAATCAAGTACCTACCTAAGCACATACACATATCATACTTTGGATACACAATTTCTAATTTGTAACTATATACATATTAATTATATTAATTAATTAGTACAGTTGTGTAATAGGCCAAGGTACAAATATACGATACATAGTGGTATCATAGTCATCATAACTAGAAGTCACACGGGGCTTCGCTACCGCCGTTCTTAATTTGGCCACTGCTCAGCTGCTATTAGCCTTAGCGTGATGTTTGCCTGTAACCTTCCTCGATATATGGGCTATCCAACACTAAAAGTATTTTTCAAAAATATTATTTTTGCTAGGGGGGATTGGCAGAAAATATAATACCATCGAAGATGACGCTTACCATAGATATGAGACTAGCGACACACGCAGACGTAGCGGAAATGGATGCTCTCGTAAGTTGGTAACAATGATTTAATCGACTGGAATTTCAGACAAAGTTTAAGTAACAGAACACAAGTTACAATTATCAACAAATGTTCTAAAAGACAATGATATATAGACACTATACATGTCAAATTCAAATTTAATAACTCAAGGGGTTCTTCAAGGGAGTGTTTGGGACCATTCATATTTCAAATTTATACAGGGTGTCCCGAAACTCAACGTCAAGCGTCTACCGGGCGATGGTATAGGCTGTACCTGTTCTGAGAAAAATATTAAAAAAAATCCATGTCATATAGTTCAGTCATAAAAAAATATTTTTTTAATACCAGTATACTCCCCTGTGGGACGCCAGAACTGTAAAACTGTAGTCTTCATATTATTATTTTCAATTTTAGAAGTTATAGTTTTGCCTGTTGGCTTATCGATAAATAGCTTTTTAGCCAATCACGGGCATGCATGCCCCTTATGCCGTATAGAGCAGCCGTTTATGTGAGACATAGTCAAAGGCTTTGCTCATATCTAAGAAAACTGAAAGTGCAGATATTTAAGAGCTACATAGATTAATTTTACTACAGAGAAGTAAGAGTTGTAGAACTAAAATTCCAAAAACCAAATCGACCTTTACAATAATATTGTGTTTATTTACAATATTTGCTTTTACCAGGTACAATCTTGGATAGCAGCTACAGGCAACACGACCGAAATCTCGTATATACGCAAGGAAACCGAGTCAGCTGTTACATCAGTTGACGTCTCTAACCCATACTGGATTAGTCTGAAGAATACCTTAAACAATATGTAAGTTTTATAAATAACTAAGCCACGCGCCAGTAAGCACAGTATACGACGACCACCAACAAGGTGAACAGATGATCTGATCCGAACCGCAGGATCGGGCTAGATGCAAGCCAAACACGACCGATCCTATTTGAAATCTCTTGTGGTTGGCCTTTGTCCAGCAGTGGACAACCTAATACTGGTAGGATGATGATGATATGATGATGAATTTCACACAATTATGTTCTAGATAAGATAACTAAACTAGACTGTGATTGCAGGGGTATCAAGGTCATACCGGCTGTGTGCCCAGCGACGACTGACATCATGGTCATTCGTAATCTAGGCATTCCAGCTATCGGCTTCTCAACTAAAAGGAGGACTGTGGCCAAATTTCACGCCAAAGATGAATATCAACATGTGGAAACTTTTCTCAAAGGAATCGATATTTTTAAAGAAATTATAAAAAATTTAGCTAACCTCCCTTCATTCGAATAGCTATAGATACAAACATCGGGTGGGTAATTTTAGGGTTTAAGTTTCTACGATTACCATAGAGACAAGTTTCGGTTTATCAAATGGACTAAACACTATCAGAATATATTAAATAATTATTTTTATTTATGTCATTTGATTAGAAAATTTATCAGCAATGTTGCAATTAAGCGCTTATTTTTAGCTGGGCAGAACAAACTGATTGTAAACAGGTTTTATTGGAAACCTGTGTCGTAAATCCACTTTATGTATAAAATACATAATAAATTACAGCAAATAAACAAAACTTATCCAAATATTCATTGCCTCTAAAGACTACACTATTTGCTGGAGTGGTATGCCTGTGAAGGACAAAGGTGTGCCTGCACAGGTCAATCGCGTATCTAAGTGTGTATCGATCCGTAAACCGGAGTGCTCTTCAGGTCGTTACACTATTGCATCAATTAAAGATAGTCTTGAAATAACAGAAAATGTGAACAAATGGTCAAAATTTGCTTGCAACTAATGTTGAAGGTATGAATGCAATACGTAGGTATGGTTTCATGCTTTGTTTTATGTCACGAAATCTATGATAACTTTTTTTATAATATATTTTCTTTATACCACGACGACAGCGACCAACAGGCGTACAGCCTATATGGATACCTTCAACACTAGAGGTAACACGAGCGTGTTTTCAACCATTCAAACCCCTTCCCTTCCCAATGAGCTCTGGATATTATCTACTATACTCACCAGAAGGAACACAACACTAATGTATTATAGCTGCGGTTCTCTGTAAGTACTGAAACTGAAAGTACCCCAGGCGGGCGGCTCTCGTTAATTTTTTTCTTAATAATGTACACTAAAATTACGTACATAAATATACAAAAAAGAAAATAATATGTAACATAAGCGATTTTTTTAAATATTAATAAATAATATTTTATTTTAAAATTAGCTTAGCATGTTTATAGGAGAGGCCTATGACCAGCAGTAGACTGCAATAGGCTGAAATGATTATGATGATGTATACATATCCATTTCTATTGGCGCATCTTTCATTTTTGATTTCTTGTATTGAATTACTATATAGACTGAAAAATAAAACTAAATAACGTAACCTGAAATAATACCAAAATGATCAGATCAACTATTTAGTACCATTTTTCAGTATACTCTCTACTATATTATCATATATTTTAGTTGCTAGAATCGGTGGAATGTACCTATAAAAATAATTTATTGACCTATCATCTGCTATCTACATAAACATTGATCTACATACAAACTACTAATTTTGTTTTATTAATCGTTTATTGTATTAACAGCTATTTAGTACCTACCTAACGAAAAAGTTATTTTATTTGAAAAGTTAATTCAATGTCTAGAGAGAAGTTACGTAAATAGGGATAATTTGCTTAAATAAATGTAAGTTGTTAACTATAAATAGGCCCTGAAGACAATTAACTGACTTCCACATACCGTTAAAATTTTATACCTTTCTACGTAGTTCCGAAATGCCCCTGATAATAACATTAGGTACATCTCTATATATATATGTAGTTACTTGAAATTTAATTATCTTCAGTCAATGTGTTCGTTTTCTAGTGTTTGTTATATTCCTGCGTAAAGTTTTAAACGAAGTAAAGCAATAGGTACTTATATTTATATTATTACGGGATACTTTTCTTAATATGCACATAGAGTGTGAGATTAGCTCATTAGAATAGTTACTTACAAATTAGACCTATTGTTAATAAAAGTTATATTCGGTAATATATGATGTGGCACTCAGTAATATACTTATATCTACTCTCACAAATACATCTCAGTCTGGCTGAAGCAGTAACTAACAAGAATGAACAACATTCCGTGGACATGTTCAGAGAATACTTACGAATTGACACGAGTAATCCTGACAACATAGGTAAGTATTATTATTATTGTATGGGCTTGAAGACAGCCCGTTGGAATTTATCTAGTTATCCAGAAGACTTTCAACTTGACTTAACGACGGATAGTATGAAACCTATTGTTTTATTGAAGGAGTTATTCATTATACTCGTTCTTTACATTATAATATAATAGTATTTACTATAATTCTTTACATAATAGCAACCCAATCATGTCCAACTGATGTCTATGATCTAAAGAGCTGTGAGTTATCTACACATGCTGACCTAAAGCGGTTTGTTAAATCAGACCGGTCAACAGATCCTTAGAATTTCTTTTAGGGTATCTTCAAGTTTCCTCATGATGATTTCTTTTACTGTTAGCAGATGTTAGTCACGTGAATAGTAATCACTTACCTACTCAGATAACTTTTCGATATTCGACCTAAGTTAGGTAGAATTATAATTCATAATTTTATTCTATTGTAGACTATGCGATAGATTTCTTGATTCGTTACGTGGATGAGTTGGGGATACCGTATGAAGTCTATAAGCCAGCTGACAAACCGATATTAGTTGCGACGATACAAGGTAGCGATCCTAGTCTACCAAGTATAATGCTAAATTCACACATCGACGTCGTTGCTACAGAGTCGGTAAGGCCTTATTTAATAATATTAACATACTGATCGTCTGATGAAAGAGGCCTGCAACGTGGAGTATCATCTATACTTAATATTATAAAGCCTAATATAAAATATTATGTTTATTTAGTTGGTTGAAGGCTTGGATCTCAGGAACTACTGGTCCAATTTGAAAATTTCTTTTAGTGTTGGATAGCGGATTTATCGAGGAAGGTATAGGCTATATAATATCACGCTACGGACAATATGAGCTTAGCAGCGGCCAAATAAATAACGACGGGAGCGAAGCCCCGCGCGTTTTCTAGTATCTCATAGATATAATATAAGGAGGAGTCAACATAGAGTAGCCTTCTTCTGCTTACATAGTCCTTCCCTAAGATTATTATGCCTAAGTCACGAGAGTGAGAAAATATTGACCAACCTGCGCAGAGTTGCTGAATATTCTTCAACTAAAAGATACTTCTCAAAATAAATACATTGTAGAAATGTTGTTTAGGGATTTTATTTTTTATTTAATTTCATAAGTAGGTATTCAAATATTTTTGTAGAGTGAATGGAAGTATCCACCATTTGAAGCATACATGGATGCAAACGGCGACATATACGCTCGTGGTTCACAAGACACCAAAGACGTTGGTATTCAATATTTGGAAGCTATCAGGAAACTTAAACATGACAATATAACTTTATTGAGAACGGTACATGTCACATTTATGCCTGGTAAGTGATGATGTCATTTAAACAATTTATAGGCAGACGTGTGAACGTGTCACATAGTAATAGAAACCCATTAATATCCCACTTGTTAGGAGAGGCCTACGTCCAGTAGTGGACTGCAATAGGCTGAAATGATGATGATGATGATGAATATCCCACTGCTTTTTTTTCATTAAAGTTGGCATTAAAGGTTACGTATAATCGATAACGTTTAAAAATATCTATTGTTTGAGGCTCCAATGTCGAAAAAAAATATATATTCTTGCGGTATTAAAAATATATATGATTTTAGTCCTTGTAAATTGCGGATATCTGTGGTATATTCTTAGGGGCCCTCATTTATCTATGTTTGAATAAATAAATAATATACATATATTAAATTAAAGATGAGGAGACTGGTGGGCTGAAAGGAATGTACGAATTCGTAAAGACAAAAGAATTCAAATCTTTGAATATTGGGTTTGCATTGGACGAAGGAGGGACTAGTCCAGATAATGAACTTTATGCAATTTACGCGGGTAGAAGATCTTGGCGTAAGTATTACCTTTAATAATATAATTAGGTGCATCTCAAATAATATTATTATACTGTTATATAATGTAGCACTGACCTTTTTTTGCACTTGGGTGGCTATAGATGAAATAATATAAAAAATTGTAAAACCATTTAGGTAAGGTATAAACCTTTTTCACAAAATAATATTTGCTTTGATTGGATCTAATTTTGCCTACGTGGAATTATTTCTAAGTAGGTATTTATATTCTACCATTTTTAGATGTGAGTGATCTTTTATCCGATATGATTCAGTTTTTAATATCGAATGCATGTAATACGCATATTCTACGGGTCCATATCAAGTTTCAAATGATGATAGTAGCGAAACACGTTGTGGTGAAAATATTTCTACTCACAACACAATGTAGAATGACATTTTCATTTTAATTTACTTAAAATGATACATATTTTTTTCCTTGAAAGAAAAATGATAGATACAGTATTTGTTTCACCTTATTAGTTTCAAACTTAATTACATTTACAATTTTTTTCACCACAATGTTTTTCACTTCGTTATCATTCGACTTCGTGGGGCTCACTTCAGCTTCAGCGTATCACACTGAAATGTTTTCGTCGTTAGGCACCGAAACCCTCTCTACGCAAATAAATAGTTACCTATATCATAATATAAAGTTAAATTTACATCAAGCAAGTTCGTACAACGTGTTAGATAAATATTAAACACAATTATTTTATTCTATTTCTCAGAATTGAAGTTTGTGATTCACGGTGTAGGTGGTCACGGCTCTTCAATGCCAGATGATACTGCCATGGATAAGGTACGAATGATAACAAATGAAGTCAGAGAAGTGAAAAGGTTTTTAAATAATATCTAGATATTAGCTTTCACCCGTGCTTTCGTCTACGTAGGTTTTGATAATTTATACTTGGCTTAATGCAAATATTGAAATGCGACGTATAACCCCACTACAGGGGTTAAATTTGATTTTTGTTAAAATAGGTAACATTTTCGTAATCAGCGTTCCTGAAAACCTTAAAAATAATATCCTTATAAATTTTTAGTTATTTTTGATCCCATTACCTCAATTGCGTATAAATCATCCATAAAAACCTATAAACCGAATAAAGAATCCCTTCTTTGTGTATATCTACTCTTAAGTCTACACTCCAATTTTCATGTGACTCGGGCAGCGGTTTAGGCTGTGCGTTGATATTAGATCAGTCAGTCAGTCAGTCAGATAGATGCTAAGAGGTATTAAGATAAATGTTAAAATATATAGCAGTAAGTATAGAATAAGTAATTAGAATGTGTCTTTTATGTTTGTTGTTTAAGCAATTAAACTAAATTAAAATTGAAACATATAAGCATTTCTGAAATTAGGTTTTTGTCATTTTTTTTAAACTGACTTCCGATCGCAATACTTGATACGGATTGCGTATATTAGGTACATTTTATTTTATTTACAGACATACAAATTTATTAAGGCTGTAATGGACTATAGAGACACGCAGAAAGCTATATAACGGGTGGCGCAAAAGTAAAGACCCTATTTGGTTCAGCTATAACATTTTTTCTAAATTAGAAAACTAGATTTAGATTTTTTTAAATGTATATTTGTGCCATTAAATTTCGTACCATTAGGATTTAAAGATGATGTCTTTTAAATGGTGACCTCCAGAGTTGATACACATTTGAGCCCTATTTATGACATTTTGCATAACTTGCCGTAACACTTCCTGCGATATGTTCGTTATTTCTTGACGAATGTTTTCTTTTAGAGCTGCGAGAGTCTGTGGCTTGTTCACATACACCCGAGATTTCAAAAAACCCCAAAGAAAAAAGTCTGGACTGGTCAGATCGGGTGATCTTGCAGGCCAAGGCAAATCGCCAAAACGAGAGATAACTCGGCCTGGAAAAGCGTCCCTCACTAAGTCCATAGTGTCGCGCGCTGTGTGTGCCGTAGCGCCGTCTTGTTGAAACCAGATGTGCTCCAGCCCCAATTCGTCCAAACTGGGTATCAAAAACTCACGTAACATGGTTCTGTAGCGTTCTCCAGTGACAGTTATCGCATTGCCTCCAGCGTCTTCGAAAAAATAGGGTCCGATCACTCTGTCAACACAGATGCCACACCATACAGTAACTTTTAGTGGGTGTGTGGCAAAGCGTCGAATTGTGCGACCAATCGGTGCCGGACGGTGGGGAAATCGTCGACGAAATTCACGTTGTGTTCTTATCACTGATATTCCACGTTCTTGGGGAGTAAAACGGTCCATGTTTATTTTCAGTGTATTTTACATTTGTTCACTACACAATTTTCAACAACAGAATGACAGAAAATGTATAATAAAAAAAAAAAAAGCATTTTCTTTAGTGCCACTACTTTTGCGCCACCCAGTATAATAGAAATGTAACTGATCTAGACAGTATTACTAAAGAGAACAGTTTGAATATCAATATTATAAAATTCAATGTAAGTACCTATTTCAATTAAGGTTCTAAAAAAAGTAGTGTAAATACGATAAATATTTGTCTAATCAAAATATATTATAAAAGAAAGTACACAAATAAGTTACGCTACGATCAAGGTACGTATGGTGTGGTAACTCTCTAATTCCCGTCTATGAAAAAGCTTCCCGTTTATACCTGAAGGGCGTGATTTTGAAGATATAAGGGCTGGAAGTATCACCTTCTAGAAATTTTGTACAGTCAACAACAAGTACAGAACATTCGAGAGCATTACACAACATTTCAAAACATTCTGAAATGTTGTGGAATATTTCTTCTTATCTTCCAGGTAGGAGAAACAGGAAACGTAATACCATCGAAATTGACGCTCGTTATTGATTTGAGATTAAGTGAAAATACCTCAGCGGCCGAGATGGAATCTATTGTAAGTCACTCAATTATGTATTTATATCAAATATTTATTGTTACTAATACTTATTATCTGACGCGATAAAAGTCGTTCTATCAAAAGTTACGTTACGTTTTTCATTATTTTTGAAAATTTTTACCTGTCAATTAAGAGTTTTCTGCTTAGCAACACATTCAGTTATTACTTATTTATATAAATTACGAGAAGTTGTTATTAAAAGATAGGAAAGCTTAAAAAAATTGCGCTACAAGAAAATATTGCTGTACCTTCAATAAATCAATAATAATAATCCTTCAAAAAAGGAACCGATTGCATCAATGCTACAGTTATGAAGTTATCTTAGGGTCTTAAGTCTGGCCTTAGAGTTTAGAGTGGTAGAGGAAAGGGAAATAAGTTTCAGAGCTTAAATGAAGAAAACTGTTTGTAATGGATATTGTTTTGTTTTGACCAGATACAATCATGGATAGACGTAACAGGTAATTCAACCGAACTGACGTACCTTCTCAAAGAAACAGAGGCTATACCAACATCGGTTGACGACTGTAATCCATACTGGATCACTATGAAGACTACTTTGAATGATATGTAAGTTTAATATAATATTCTACATACACTACTAACAAAGATAATACATGAAGAAAGACGAAATACTGGTGCGATGCCCCTCTGTAGCACTTCGAGAATTAAAAGCGTTAATCTTTGTTTTTTTTTGTGTGGAATATGGAGCTTCTTCTGTAAGCTCCCACACCTTTTTTCTGCTACTTTGAGTAGCAGAAAAAAGATTCCATCCAAAATAATGTCTTTCTTGACGTACTACAAAACACAAGTTAAAACACTATTTTTACAGCAATTTTGTGTTCTATCTAAGATAAAAATCATATCAAAATAATTACAGGGACATCGAGATCAAACCCATTAGGGCACGAGGTGCTCTCGACACGCAAAAGCTACGTAATATAGGTATTCCAGCTCTGGGCTTTTCCACCAAAAGAAATACTGTCACCCGATTACACGGCAAAGATGAATATCAAAATGTGGAAACTTTTCTCAACGGAATAGAAATCTACAAAGAGCTTATTAAAAATTTAGCTAACATACCTCTATGCTATGAAAATGATAACTCATCCCAATAGCAGAATATCTAACTTATTTTACTGCGAACTTTTATTAGACAATCAGTTTTGAATAGTTTGTAATGTTGAAAATATTTTTTGAGTATGAAAAGACTCCCTCGACGTTAAAAACTTGCATAGGTATTATTGCATAGAATCGATTTATGAAAATAAAAAAATGGTAAGGCAGATTTTTTTTTTTCAAACCAGTCACTGTATATTGTAAAAAATAAAACACACAAATGAAATTAACAGGTGACGATGTCAACTGATATAATTAAGGGCAATGTAATTAATCAAAGTTACAATAAATGAAAGCAATTTTGGTGTGTGATGTGATTATTTATTTTTAATTATACAAAATATTCTTATTTAAATAATGTAATGTTCTATAGATGCTGTATAGATGCCACCTAGTAGTTCATAGATAAGTGAATAACCAATACGAAATAATAAACGTACCATGTTCTCCTCTCCTATTGAACAGATGGCGTTGGTATCACTTGGAACCAACCAATTATTATGAAGATTTGAATTGAATCTCTTGATGACGATGTGGGGAACTCTTTACATACCTATCAATGAGCCCCATTCCTCATCGCGAGTGAATGCACCACTAGAGGCAGCGATGTCAAGTGAGATGTCGTAAATGTCATATCCATTGTTTATGTGGACTACGCGGGTTTATTTGTCAACATTTTGTGAATATTTTATTGCCGCAGGCCTCATCTGTCCCCTGAATCCCCTTCGATTTCCTTTTCCTTTTCGGAGGCAACAGTTGTTTTCTTCGCATTGATTTGTCAATGTTAATATCAGGAGGGCCGCTTGTTCCTCTGCCACATCAGGCTATCAAATTATATACAGAGATTAGAGTAGCAGGAACAATCGATTTATATTTACCGTTTATTACACCTGACTGACAGTATCCAACCCACAACGGAGATCAATTTTCTGACTGCATTATCAAATACATCAACGTAAAGCGATTCATAGAATTACACATAAGTGACAGTCATAAAGAAAGCTTAGCTAAGGCAAACCTCTGTTATAGAAGCAGAAGGCTGCTGTTAAAAGAGTAGTTTATCAATTATTTTGTAGTGGTATTAGTAGTAACGGTGTTTGGGCTGCTTATTTATTTAAACTTTATGTACGTACATTGGTATATGGACGAACTTAGAGCCACGTCTACCAGTCAACTTTGGTAGTTGCAGAGTTGAGAAAAGTTGAGGTTGTTCGGTTAAGGTGATAAATTGAATGTCCCATACCTTTCTCAACAGACTTGATTATACGTAGATTACGCATTTAAATGTTTTCTGCCATTCAAACAAATTAATAAACAGTAATAAAAGTAAGGCTCGTTCGTTATTTTCTTTGTACTTTTAACATTGCGTGGGTGTCGCGTGGAGGGGGTTCACAGTTCGACACGCCGATGTCTAAATGTGGTATTATGAGATCGAGAATGAAAATTAGGTACAAAGCCGCCACGTACATTATATGAACTAGAATTACCTACTAAAAAAGAAAAAATAATGAATATTTTTAAAAATTATGATGACCAATTCAGTAATTTTTAATTATTCTTTGAAATCCAAAAAAGGTTTTAAGAGGCGAAAAATTTAAAATATTGCACTAAAAACGTAAAAACACACGTACAGGGAGGACAACGTACAGGGAGGAAATATTTAAAAAAAAATTAAAAGTCAAGTTGCTAAAAACTGTTCTATTGTGAAATTTAAAACAACAATAAAACCGTCCCATTAGAAGAATAATGTTTTATCTTCACATAAAACAAAAATGAAATTATTAAAAATTTGGCATTATAAACCGTAAACTATCGATTGATCAAATTTCATTTTATTCTTTAGTCAGTATTTTACAAAATACAAATTTGATCAATTGATAGTTTACGGTTTTTAATGCCAAATTTATAATAATTACATTTTTGTTTTATCTGAAGATAAGACATTATTCTTCTAATGGGACGAAACTATGCCTGCCTACCTACACAACTATACAAATAACACTTTCTGTTCATGTGCCGTAGATTCAAATTAATAAAATATCACCATGTTGCTACACGAGAGTACATTCCAATGTACATTAAATTCTACGTGCGCCTAACGCGCGTCCCGCTCTGTTCCTCGTTTGCAGCTAAATCTTTAAACCAACAATAGCCACTTCACAGTAATGGGTGCCTTCCCACCCGTACGTGCCGCAACATTTTTAAAAGGACTTTTTCGCGAGCCGCCGTCGTTTTCTGTTTGCGTACCGACGTCGGCCCCGCCACGGATTTCACAATTGTCACGCTTTTAGCGAACAAATGAATTCCCACCAATGATCGGGATTCACTGTGTAAACCGTTTAACCTTCGATTGTTAAGTTTAAAATGCTACTTTGTTTTTTTTGGAACGATATTTTTGAATAAAAAAATTCGATGGTTGCCTCTTCAAGTAGGCATAATTATATAATTATATTGTATTCTACGAGCACGATTGTATTATATATTGTTCCGTACTGGAGAGCTCCTATAGGATAATTATTAATCCAGTTTAAACTTTCTGTATGTAATGTTTGCCTTAACTTATTTTCGAAATTGTATTATATTATTTTCCCATATATTGTAAAACTTAGCAAATTAATTAGATAACTATTAATTCTTCCTCTGTATTATAAATATTTGTATCAGTACTATCACTTAATAGAGCTGTAGATAACACTTTAGTATATAATTATGAATGTTACATGACGCCGCGGACCGCTGGGGGCGCTGCGAGCTTTAATTGAAATAAATTGTCGCGACCCGCTGTAGTCGGCACAGGGCACATAAATCAGAACGCCTCAGGCCACCAGCTAAGTGCCTGCTACGAACGTGCTACGCCGTAGCAATATGTAGACAGGACAATTGTACGATGCAACCGTATCAATATCATTTTACATAGAATAAACATTTTGTACCGCGTGCGCTACTCGAATCAGTTCGCGTTTGGTGTTCGCCGCGTGTACTCAACCATCAAGCATTGTTTTATTTAAGTTGTCCCGTACATCTTAATGGTCCTTCGCGAAAACTGGGATCAACCGCGTGTAACAAAGTGCGTGTCGGTTCCATAGAATCAGTGTATGGATATCACTAGCCATCACCAGGTAACAAGCAGCAGATACCGGTGAGTGAAATTATTTATTCATTCGCAACAGCGAGCAGTCGACTTGATTTCTACTAGTGGAGTGGCCAGCAAGGTTCATTTGCCACGTAGATATACAGCATCATTCGACATCAGCAGAAGAAGATAATTTCATACCTTTATCAAGATGGAAGGCCTATTCGAGAACCAAAATCAAATCATGCAAGGCATGGAACAGGTTCTACGTAACTTTAAAAAGGATGGACCGGAAAGAAGAACTCCTGTCTACATCAAAAAACGTTTGGAACTTCTCGATAAATACTGGGAAGAATACCGAGCTAATCATAATCAGTTATTAGAGTCCGAGGAACGTGGCTACAGCTATTTCTCGGAGAACTATTATCAAAAAACAGAAAAGTTCTATAAAGAGACCCGTGCGTACATTCAGCAGTACAAGGTCTCCACCACCGAACCTAAGGAAGTAGATATACATGCTTCGCAATCATGGGCTCGCGCGGTCGAGTCTGATAAGAATCAAGGTCACGGGGGTGAGTCAAAAAATCAAAATTTAGGAGATAATCAATCATCAAGCAATTTCAGGGCTAAATCTCCTATTAATCACACCTCGCAAGGTAACAGCAGTAAGTTGGAAGAGATGTTACGTAAGCAGAAAAGCAATTTTAAGGCGTTTTCACGAACTATTGCTTTCATTGATTTAGATAATATATCTGAAAAATGGGAGTTCGAAGACATTTTGCAAGCAGTGCAATCAAGATGGTCAACAATCGACTCGTTACATTGGGATATTGATAGTGAGTTATATGAAGAAAATGAAGAGTACGATCAAACTTATAGCAAATACGAACGGCTATATATTAATATCAAAAAATCTATCAATCAAAAGATGTGGTCATTTTCACACCGAGAGAAAAGCACGCCTACGATGGATTTACCAACATTTAACGGAAACTATCACCAATGGGTAGCATTCAAGGACTTATTTACGGAGTCTATACACAGCAATCGTTCTATCTCTAACGCACAAAAAATGCAATTCTTAAAGTCTAAGCTTAGGGGGGAACCTGATAGACTTATTCAACATCTGCATATCAGCACCGAAAACTATCAAGTATGCTGGGATATATTAAATCACAGATACAATAACAACAAGTTAATATTCAGTTCTCACGTGAATATTCTCTTAGCATTACCAACTTTACAACAGCAGACTGCTTCGCATATCAAGAAGATGTATGATACAACCAACGAATGTCTTAACGCAGTAAAAAACTTGGGAGTCGACATATCAACGTGGGATCCACTGATAGTCCACATATTGTCATTAAAACTAGATTCCCAGACTCATTCTGATTACACAGATTCATTAAAAAATCCGAGAGAATTGCCAAAACTGAATGAGTTCATGGATTTTCTAGAAAACAAATTTACATCCCTGGAATCTTGGTCCTTCGAGCCGGAAATTTACATCCCTGGAATCATCTCGTCGCAAGCAAGATACTACTAAATCGGATAATAGCAAATCACAACAGGAAAGTAGTAAAAATCTTTCCAAGTCGAATCAAAATTACAAGAAATCATCTAATTCAGCAACTAAAAAACCTTGTACAAATAAATGTCCATTTTGCAGTAAAAATCATCGCTTATTTAGTTGTAAATCATTTATAGAAGCGTCGCCAGACATCAAACATAAAACTATTGAAAAGTTGAGTTTTTGCAAAAACTGCCTTTATGATCATAAAGGTAAGGCATGTTTTTCCGACAAAAGGTGTCATCAGTGCCAAGGCGATCATAATACCTTGTTACACGATATATATACATCGGATTCCAGTTGTGGGAACTCTGGCGCAAACGTATCGACATCAAACGAACAACGTAAAAATTTCACACACGTATCAAATAAAGGGATAGCAGAAACTCTGTTAGCAACAGCTCAAATCAATGTCAAGGCAGCAAATGGATTATTTTATCCTATGCGAGCATTAATTGACCAGGGGTCCCAATTATCACTGATCACCGAAAACGCCGCTCAAAAATTAGGGCTTCCCCGAAAATCCTGTAAGGGCGTCATTTTAGGTGTTGGAACAAAGGAAAGCAACTGTAAAGGCGTTATACAAGTTGAAGCATCATCAAATCGACATGACTTTACGTTTTCTGGGGACTTATTCATCATGAAGAGCCTGCTTAATAACCTACCAAATCATTCTTTCCAAAAACCATCATGGCCATGTTTAGATCACATAAATCTAGCTGATCCAGAGTATAACATTAGTCGTCCAGTCGATATATTGCTCGGAGCAGATGTTTACTCATTGATAATCATGGGTGGCCTCATCAAAGAAAGCGAATCACAGATAGTAGCGCAGCAAACTCGCCTGGGTTGGATTCTGTGCGGCAACGTAAAATCTTATCAATGTAGTGTCGTACTAAACAACATAGACGATATTCAGAGATTTTGGGCAATCGAAGATGTTGCTGATGAAGAGCAAAATAGTTTGTCAGCAGAAGACTACGAGTGCATAAAACGTTATGAAACAGAAACAACGAGAAGAGAAGATGGTCGCTACGTTGTTAGATTACCTCTAAAATCAGATATTCAAGAAAAATTGGGAGAATCAAAATACAAGGCCATCGGACAATTTTATCACATGGAGAAAAAATTATCTCAAAATCATTTTATACAAGCATCCTATAAATCATTTATAAATGAATATATTGATTTAGGCCACATGCGGGAAAGCACATGTGATAAAAAACAATTGGGTTGCTATTTACCGCACCATTGTGTAATTAGATCGGATTCCACAACAACTGCGCTACGAGTAGTTTTTAATGCATCAGCAAAAACTTCGTCAGGGTTCAGTTTGAACGATTTAATGCACAGTGGCCCTAATTTACAAAAAGACTTGTTTACATTAATATTAAAATGGAGACAATATCAATTCGCATTCACTGCCGACCTTGAAAAAATGTTTAGGCAAATATTCTGCCACAGAGATGACCTAAAATATCAGAAAATAATTTGGCGAGACTCTCCCGATCAACGTCTTCGTGAGTATGAACTGTTGACCGTAACATACGGCACAAAACCAGCGCCGTTTTTAGCAATTATGACACTTAAGCAGTTAGCAAATGATGAGCGGGAGAAGTTTCCGGCAGCGGCCAGGGTTTTAGAAGAAGATTTTTATATGGACGATTTATTAGGAGGAGAATTCTGCCTGCTAGAAGCAAAACAGCTGCAGAAAGACTTGATGACTCTTCTAAAATCAGGAGGCTTCAACCTCAGAAAGTGGTCATCCAATGAGGTTAAATTACTTGAAGACGTGAGCAAATCTGATGAGATCTTTGATTTTAAGCATCAAGAATCGACAAAGACTCTTGGTTTAAGGTGGCATCCAAATGAAGATCAATTTACCTTTCAAAGTAAAATAAATACGCCATCATCAAAATCTGTAACGAAAAGATCTCTATTATCAGAAATATCAAAGATTTTTGATCCTTTAGGGTGGTTGTCTCCAGTGACTACAAGGTTAAAACTACTCTTTCAAACTGTCTGGCAGTTAAATCTCCGATGGGATGATCAAGTTCCTGATAGTATCATAAAAGAGTGGACATTAATGACACAAGATTTACAAATGATTGACGCATTCAAGGTGCCGAGATGGCTGCAGAGTCCAAAAAATTCAAGCATAGAGTTACATGGATTTTGTGACGCCTCGACAAAAGCCTTCGCTTGTGTAATTTATAGTAAAATCACAAATCCAGATACGAATCAGCAAACAGCGATAACATTAGTAACTGGAAAAGCACGGCTCGTTCCTTTAAACAAGAATATCACGTTACCAAGGCTGGAACTAAGCGCTGCAGTGCTATTATCAAAACTAATGAAAACAGTTGTAAGGTGTCTTGAAGGACATAATATCAAAATCTATGCATGGTCCGACTCAACAGCAGTGCTGGGATGGCTTCAGGGAGATCCTAACAGATGGAAACCCTTCGTTGCTAACAGGGTCAAGCAGGTGACCGATGTTATATCATCCAATAGCTGGCGGTACGTTAAATCCCTTGAAAACCCAGCTGATTGTGCTAGTCGGGGCATGTCCGTAGAACAACTAAAGCAATATTCTCTTTGGTGGACCGGACCTACATGGTTGTCATCTTTAGATATAAATCAGGAAGCAAAGGAACAACCTGTATATAATACATGCGAAGAAATTAAAAAGTCAGCAAAAGTCAACTGCACTTCGCAAAAACAATACGACGTCATTAGCGCTATATTAAACAATTATAGCAATCTAACAAAAGCGACTCGTATACTGGCTTGGCTATTGCGCATATTATCAAAATCGCAATCTAAGCCGTTTTTTCTTACAATAGCCGAGTTGAGAAGAGCTAAGTATATCATTATCAAGCATACACAAATAAACGAATTTGCGGAAGAAATAAAAAGCCTCAAAAAGCATGGCCAGGTAGGCCCAAAAAGCAAGCTACTCAATCTTAACCCGTATCTTGATAAAGACGGACGATTAAGGGTTGGTGGCAGAATAAATAATGCAAAAATGAGTAAAAGTATGCAACATCCTCTTATCATTCCTCATAAAGGACTACTTACAAATAGGTTGATAGATCAAGGTCATCATTTGACATTTCATGGTGGAGCTCGCTTAACACTAGCATGGCTGCGCCAAGAATACTGGATCCTTGGCGGTAACCGGGCTGTCAAAAATCGCATTCATAACTGCGTTACATGCAGAAAGCATAACCCTATTAAACATGTACAAATAATGGGTGACTTACCTGCGTCACGAAGTAATCAAACACGTCCCTTCAATCACACGGGGGTCGACTTCACGGGGTACGTCGACGTCAAATCAAGCAAAGGTCGAGGAATCAAAACGACCAAGGGTTATGTCGCGGTTTTCGTGTGCATGGCAACAAAAGCTGTGCACCTCGAACTAGTCTCCGACCTAAGCTCAAATGCCTTCTTAGCGGCCCTGAAAAGAATGGTAGCCCGCAGAGGAGCCCCAACCCATATTTACAGTGATAATGGGACAAACTTTGTCGGGGCGAATAACTTGTTGCGGGAGGAATACAACAATCTAAGAAAAACTTTAGACAACAGCTTCTATACAGCGATAACAGATATGGAAATACAATGGCACTTCAACGCGCCTTCCTGGCCAAGCGCTGGAGGCCTCTGGGAAGCTGCTGTAAAAAGCCTTAAGCATCATATCAAGAGAGTTGTTGGCGAACAAAAATTGACTTATGAGGAGTATTCAACTTTACTAGCACAGTTGGAGGCCTGTCTTAACACGAGACCCCTATGCGCTCTTAGCGAAGATCCAGACGATTTGGATTATCTAACCCCGTCTCATTTTCTAACTAGTGGTCCAACACTTACCATAGTTGAGACAGAAAAAGACGCAAGAACACGTTGGCATCTCGCTCAAAAGATATTTGACGATATCTGGAAAAGATGGAAATCCGAGTATCTATGCCAACTATCAGCACGAAGCAAGTGGAGGCAGCAAAAATCAAATCTAAAAATCAATGACATTGTAATTATCAACGATGCTAATTTACCCTCTGGAAAGTGGGCTCTTGGCAGGATCATAGAGCTTCATCCTGGCAAGGACGGTTATGTCCGTGTCGTGTCTGTAAAGACAAAAAACGGGGTGATCAAGAGACCTATCACAAAACTTTCAGTGTTGCCGGTTCACGAAGAGGAAATGCTAAATCAAAACAATAGCGATCAAAATTGTAGTACAACTCATAAAGCTGAACAAACTATAAACAATGACTCACTATCAAATAAATTACCAAATCAGAAGAGCAAAAGATTTTGTAACCCTATATATATTGCTCTTATGTTTCTGATGCTAATCATAACACCATCTAGTTGTGATTATAAAATATCAACTTTAAATAGCAGTAACAGCATTTACTTTGATAAAATATCAAGCATGCGTCTCGAACGAGATGAATGGAAGTTAGTTATATATTATGATATGGAGCCCTATTGGCAAGGGACAGAGCTGTTAAATAAATATGTTAATCATTTAGGAAACATATGTTCTAACACAACAAAGATATCCCAGTGTGAAGCGATTCTTATGAAATTACGTCACAGTAGCAATGAACTTGAACATTATAATGGCATGTTGCTTGATCAGCAAGTCGCGCGAAATGTACGACATAAGCGCGGTCTTATCAATGCTGTTGGGAATGTAGCTCGAAGTTTGTTTGGAGTGTTAGATGAGGACTTTGCTGAAAAATATGCAAAAGATATTGAAAATATCCGAAATAATGAAAAACATTTGACATTACTTTGGAAAAATCATACGTCAATTGTAGAGGCAGAGTACAACATTATCAAAAGGGTAGAAAATGCGATGGATAAGCATCATAAGGTGTTTAATCAGCACCTAAACAACCTAGAAAAAGGATTAAAGACACTTAACGAAGGAGTTCAAGAATCTCTTCTCCTTAACAGCTTTAGTGTATCATCAATTATCGCAAACAGTATCCTGTTGAACTTAAAGGCCGTCCAAGAAACTATTATAGATACTCTCATAAACATACACACTAGAGGGTTTAATGTGCACCTGCTCACTCCTAATCAGCTGACTAATGAACTTAATATCATAACAGGACAGTTAGCAAAAGAACTTACACTACGAATTGATAATATTCAATCAGATTTATCAAACATGTATCACTTGCTTAAAACAAAAGTGAGAGTTATGCAACAGTTGATTATCTTCGAAGTTAAAATTCCATTAGTAAGCAGAGACAGTTATGATATCTATAAAATCATAACAATTCCAAAACAAATCGAAAATGGTAGCATCAGCATAATTCCTGTCGCCGATCGCCTCGCTATAAATATACAAAAAGACTCGTATATACCAATGTCTGAAAACGATGTCCAAAGCTGTATGTTTTACGACACAGAAACATACATTTGTTCTTTAAAAGGTCCAATATATCAAATTAGATCAGATCAAAGTCTATGTATTCAGGAACCACCATATAGTCGGTGTAAAACAAAATTGACAAAAATCTGTACTAATAATTGGACAGAACTAAATAAACTAAACACTTATTTATATTTTTGCTGCGGACCGTGCTCTATACGAGTAATATGCCAAGATCATGTTACGGCAGAACAATTAAATAAAGCCGGCGTTATCACACTTGACAATGGCTGCGTCATCAAGGGCGACACATATACCATTTCTTCGCACAAAAAACTTACAAACATTTTAAAAACAAAGGTGGATATTTTAGCTATAGACATACCACCCATTAACAACTTATTCAACTTATCGATACCAATAAATACAACCAATGAACAGGACCGAGACCATATCGAGAGAGAGGGTCTGTTAAAAATGCTCGAGGAAAGATTGAATCAAGTGGAATTGACTGACAATGACGATATAGAAAGTGGCTTCTCATATCATGATGTGCACCACTACACTGTGATCTACTTAGTGGTGGTCATAATGTGCATCACAGCAGCGGTATACGCCTGGCGGCGTGTCCGGCGAGTGCGGAGCGCAGCGCTAACAGAGCGCCCGCGCCCGCGCCCTCAGCAGCAGCAGCGGCAGAGTGTTAATGTTCTCAGTGTTCCGTGCATAAGTGAAAGTGAACAATCGGGCCAAAGTGAGAATAGTGTCAGTGCGCGTAAACAAAACAAGGCATCGTCGCCTGTCTTTCTCCGTCGCGAATCCATATTCCGCGAAAGGGAATAAAAGACATTTTAGAGACATTATATACTTGTTTAACTATTAATCATAACATTTCATGTTTAAAAATTCAAAAAAGCATGTTCTTCAGCATTTTAAGTCCTAATTGTCTTATCTTTCTGCTCTCGTGCCTGGGAGCATGTACGATGCAACCGTATCAATATCATTTTACATAGAATAAACATTTTGTACCGCGTGCGCTACTCGAATCAGTTCGCGTTTGGTGTTCGCCGCGTGTACTCAACCATCAAGCATTGTTTTATTTAAGTTGTCCCGTACAACAATAAGTCGCATAAAAAATCATTTTTATTTCAGTAGCCAGTCTTCAGCAGTGATCTTTCCTCGTCAACTTCCATAGATAGTTCAAATCTATTTACTACATATTTGAATACTTTATTATGAAACCTTATAATTATAATTTGCAGAATATTAAAAGATAATACATGTATAAAAATATCGGTAAGTAAGATATGCTTATAAAAAACTTTATGCCAGGTTGGCGGGTGCATTCAAACCGCTGTTTTACTGAAGTCCACTTTGAACCTGATATTCGGTAAATAGATAGTGGATTGTTATTGCAAATTACAAACATCTAACAATCGTTTATAAATTTTTCTAAATCAAAAGTAAGTACCTATCTAAGGAAATTGCTCAATATTTACTCAACAGTTTCACACAAATACTTATAACCCGTTTCATTTTAAACGAACGTTTATAAGTGTCTCGTCTATCGCGTCTGTCGACATCATTAGGGTGCGAAGTTGTAAAAGACATCGCGAGACGAATTAATTCAGCCAAATGCGGCGAGCGAGACGCGATTTTTAACAGTAGTGCTCATTTGTCACCCAACGTGTACAGGTGCGTATCATCACACCGCTAAAAGCACCACACGAAACCATAAAGCGCTTGAATTATGGATCCGGTATTTTAGTCGATTTTACTTTGTAGAGTTTATAATGTAAGTACTAATAAAGTGACTTATCACCAGCAAACGGTGAAGGAGAATATCATCAGGAAACCCACATATCCTAGAAGAAAATGTAAGGGTGTGTTTCATCCACCAGCCAGCTTTAGGCCAGCGTGTGTGGATAGTGGCCTTAAACCATCTCAGCTCCTAAAATAGAGGAAAGGAGATCCTGCCCAGCAATTTAAAAAAAAATGATTTTTCGTTTTTTATATCGCTGTCAAATGTTTGAAAATGAGAGCGACCAAAACAGGTACTGAGACCCTACTAGGTATGTATTTCGACATCGGCTTAGTCGCGTCGATATAACTGTATTTTTTTTTTTAATTACAGCGATATCGACTTATTGATGTCGAAAATCTTATTAGAATCGCAATTAATTTGACACTTTATTTGAGCTTTTGTAGTGTCAAGGACTCCTAAAAATAAAATTGTTCGTAATTATTACATTAAAAACTATTTTTAACAAAAAAATATTAAAACGACTTCAAATCAGTACTAAAAAGCGAAAAATAAACTGAATTAGATATTTAATTCCAAGCTAAAAAATACCTACCTACCTGTTTAAAGTATAATACTCTATTACTAATCTGTTTGAAGTCGGTGCCAAGCCTAAAGAGTTTGTTAAGCTATGTACTACTTAGTACGTACATCTGTTACCGCTCGCTACTTCACACCACCTCGCACTTGCGTGTACCTAGTGGACGGCTCAAACTGAGTGATACAACCTCATTAGGCTGGCACCGACTTCAAACAGATTAGTAATAGAGTATTATACTTTAAACAGGTAGGTAGGTATTTTTTAGCTTGGAATTAAATATCTAATTCAGTTTATTTTTCGCTTTTTAGTACTGATTTGAAGTCGTTTTAATATTTTTTTGTTAAAAATAGTTTATTTTTCCATTTTTAGTGTACTTTTTATCAAGCAGATTTAATAATACTGGCTGGCAAACTAAGACGGAAACTGAAATAAAGAATCTTCGATAAAAGGGAACGTCTATTTAAATATTTTAACAACACAACCTGATTGTAGAGTAGAGGATTCTCAAAACTCTTAGCTTTTTATGTCTTTCTTTTTTCCTATAAAATGCGACAGGTAACAAGTATAGGTATACAATGCAGGTTAGATACTATATCGAAAACTTAAAATATCATCTAAGAATTCCTTTGAATTATACAACTTTATCTTCCATCAAGAGCTCTCACCTCAGACACTTGAAATAACACAACTTAAGGTTTATACATGGATGTGATATTTAAAGAAATCATCTTCTTACTCCTAAACATTAAGAAGTTTCCCTTCCAGTGACAACTCACCTAAATAACCTACAAGAATACAACTATAGGTTTATAAGTACCTAGAATGTTGAAGGAATTATCCTCCAACTCCTAAAAGTTAAGGAGTTATACCTTCCAGTGACAGCTCACCTGAATAACCTACAAGAATACAACTATAGGTTTATAAGTACCTATAATGTCGAAAGAATTATCCTCCAACTCCTAAGAGTCAAGGAGTTATACCTTCCACTGACAGCTCACCTGAATAACCTACAAGAATACAACTATAGGTTTATAAGTACCTATAATATTGAAAGAATTATCCTCCAACTCCTAATAGTTAAGGAGTTATACCTTCCAGTATCAGCTCACCTAAATAACCTACAAGAATACAACTATTGGTTTATAAGAACCTATAACGTCGAAAGAATTATCCTCCAACTCCTAACAGTTAAGGAGTTATACCTTCCATCACCAGCTCATCAACATGAGATGTTGACTATCAGACGTAAATACTTGAATAACTATAAAAAATATATGAAAAACGTAACATGTGCCTATAAAATTTGAGGGTTGCCTTCGATTTCCCTGAGATTCCATCATCAGAACTTGACGTGATGAATAGGGGACCAATTCGGAAGTATACCCTTTCAAACAAAAAAAGAATTTTTTAAATCGGTTCAGGCATCTCCGAGTAATCGTTGAACATACATAAAAAAAAAAAAAAATACATACAGTCGAACATATAACCTCCTCCTTTTTTGAAGTCGTTTAAAAATATACAGTAAGATTTTTTTAGGCAATCAATGCAGCAATGAAGCGATACAATATTAATAGTGTGGTACATATGTGGTAATACAATATTGGTAATACAATGTGTGGTAATACAATATTAATAGTGTGGTGCACTCCAAGAGTTTTAAAAGTCTACTTGTCTGGAATCACCAATTATCTGGAATGAAACACCATCAGACAGTTCCAGACACCGTTTGCCATACTTTTATTTTCCTTTAGCAGCATAATTTACAACTTACTCTCATGTACCTGGCAACTATATTCATCATCAGCAACCACTGCAGGGCTCGGGTCTCCTCTCCTCTAACTAGAGATCTGAGAGGGTTTAGGCCATAATCCACTCACGCTGACCTAGTGCAACTATATTATTTCGCTAAAATAATGTAACAGTTTAATATGTAATTTAATGGTAATTAATTTCTTACAATTCAGGTTTGAAAAAAATTAAAACAAACACGATTTGTATTAATTTTGGTAAACTCGTAGACGTCTGCGCTATTAAAAATAATAATGAATTACTTTGTAGTTTAATTAACCACCCACGACCAATTTTTCGTGGCAAAAACTACGGGCACTGACAATATAGTCTAGATTTATTTAATTTTTTTCCACAGATCTTGTAAGGCCAGCATAACAGACCTACAAATATTTGTGTGACTTGGATATCTTTTACGAGTCTAGGTGTAGGTACTTCGTGTTCGTTAATTTTATAAAATCTATGCTAAGTAGTTCGCAGGGGGCTTCCGCGACACAGTTCTTGATGGCTATGGGATTTGTTTAAAACTATAAAGTCGTCGGTGAATGTCCGAAAAAACATGAAGATGTACCTAATGTATTGCTTACAAATATTTAATGAAGTAGTTTTACGAGCAAAAAAATGAGAGCAATGGCATATCAACATATCAACAAGTCCACACATCTACTCTAGCAAAGAAAGAATTTAACTCATCCAAAATAGAGTTCGTAGATGATTGTATCTCTTAATGACGACTAGTGAAGTGTGAGACGCGTCTTGATATCGAATGAGTTGTCGTTTTACATCTGACAGATCATCTGCAAACGGTTGTCGCATGCAGTAGATACTTATAAGTAACAACATTTGCTAATGAACGTTCTAGAAGCAAGTTACGTATGTAGTAAGAGGGGTGATTTAGCTGATCGTTACGGCTTTAAGGGCCTACTTACATAGAAGTGTACCTACTTGAACAGATTATATTTTTCATAAAAGTAAGACGATGAGTTTTATAAACAAGTCTGCCGTGTTAGTAAAAAGTACTTATCTTATCTAATATAAACAACTTAAACGCAATATGTTCTCTTTCCTAACGAAATTTGCAGATATTTTAATCACATAGATTGAAGAATGTTTTACTCATTTTAAATTTAAGACAAGAAATCAACTTGTTGGATAATTTTAAAAACATGTAGCAGCGTTGACCGCAGTAGTATATTACAGTAATGACAAATCACAACAATTTACAGTGTTTGTAATCTTATTATCATCTACCATATTTTTTTATTAAAAAAAATGGATAAATAACTAAAAACATAAATCTATAATAACTATAGGTACTAATTATAAAGCCGAAGAGTTTATTTGGTTGAATACGTTAATCTCAGATGTAGTACCTGAGATTAAAATCAATTGATCAGATTACCGAATTACCCAATTGAAAATTATTTTAATGTTGGATAGCCCATTTACCTATCGATGAAAGCTATACATAACGCTACGACGAATAGGAGCTAAGTAGAGGCCAAACAAAGATCCACAAGAGCCAAGCCCCGGGTCACAGCTATTTTTAAATAAAGCATGAAACTAAAATACAAATATTAGCACTACAGTGTAAAATGTTAATCGAATTTAAACAAGGGTAATTTGTAACAAAGGAATGGACACGCGCACGTTTCTCTATGTTTTAATTTTCAAGTACTTCACAATGCACGGAGTGTCACCCCTTTTGTGTTTGTTACCGC
The DNA here is from genome assembly GCA_905147015.1 of Laspeyria flexula. Lineage (NCBI taxonomy): Eukaryota > Metazoa > Arthropoda > Insecta > Lepidoptera > Erebidae > Laspeyria > Laspeyria flexula. The sequence continues at coordinate 7,696,988 of LR989956.1, read as the reverse complement.
GCATGCATATGTTTTCTATTCTAAAATGAACAATCATAACAATAAAAAAGAATTTATCATTTCTAAATTTGAAGTGTTTGGAGTTTATTTTTAATTGTAAAAAAAATTGATTATGGAGAACGTGAGAGAATTAACTCAGTCTATTCGATGTTATTTAAAATCAAAATCATCCCTTGGGACTCATTTACTGGGGTGACTCCAACAGTAAGAGTACCACACGTCCACCACCATGGTCCCTACTGTTGTGGTTATTTTGGTTTGTTAGTCTTTTTAGTTAAACTAAGTTTTAAAATTAAGGATTTTAGATTTTTTAATAAACATAATATTCTGTCTTTTTTTCATTTTCGTCAAATCACAATTTGAAAAATAAACGATGTATTCCCGGAATATACATAGGAATATTTAAAATAACCCATACGAAATAATGGCGAACCTAGATTTTCTGAGTATAAAATGCCCGATAACAAACTAATTTTATTAACAGAGACAAAGAAAACAAAATTTAGGCTTTTTTTTTTCGCAACAGAAAATTCCACGGCATTCTCTTAAGATAATATTGTGTGATTGTAAGTAAGTGTGAAGTGTAGTGTGTGCGTTGTGTAGGTCGCGTGCGTGACCCTGGCTCACAGGGGTTACAGGGAGCGGACTGGGCCGGGCGGTGGCGCGGCGGCCGGGATTACCGCCCGACGGCCGCGCAAAAACAACATGCTACTGATAATCGCGGAGATTCAGACAAGATATAGGGGATGGGAACTGTAACACCATTATACCCGACTGTTAATACGTACCAATTTTGAAGCGCTTTTTGGCTAAATATGTTTTAGTGTCTATTGGTCTAATTAATTACTTATGACGCCGTAGTTGTTACAATTTCAATAAAAAGAGTAAAAAGAGTGGCCTGAGTTTCTTGTCAGGTTCTTCTCAGAGCTCAACCTTATTAGTGAATTAGGTAGTAGGCAAATTTGTTAACACCTTTTTTTTGGCATTGTATGACGTTCATAAGTATCATGAATGTTTAAAAAAAATGAGAATGAAATAAAAAGATTTGACTTATGATGTAAATTAAAAACAAACTGCTATTATGGATCTCTGGAATTCAAATAAGATATAGGGGTTAGGCGTTGTATAACACCGTTTATACCCTGTTAATATTTGTCAATTCTGATGCTACTAATTTTTTTTTGTTTTAGACCCTATTTCATCAGGAAAATGCTATAATTATATCTGAACCCTATTCTGATTCTGAACCTATTTTTCATAAAAAATCTATCACTAAAACCTCAAGTAGTTTACAAGACACTTAGGTAACTACCAATGGTGAAAAAGCACCTGAGTGTTGTTTATTTGTTTTTCGGTCTAATTTCTTAAAACTTGAATCAAACACAACATGCTTCTTATAACCGCTGGGATTCAGACAAGATATGGCGGGTATAAATGGGGTGTATTACAGTGCCTAACCCCAGTTGGACACTGTGTATTACGTTAAATTGTTAGTTTTTAATTGTAAAATGTATTAAATTCTATTGTTTATTAGTTAGTTGATGGTACTAACCAGCAACTAACAACATAAGTTTCAAAAATATATAAGTATAGTTGAACCAAAACTACATATTTCCAGATATGTAAAAACACGTTTTAGGTCAAAATGACCACTCAGTCATTCAGTCAAAATGGCAGTAGGGTAGATTCCTTGCAATCTTTTTGCTCTCAGTAAATGACTTGAACATATGATTATAAACTTCACATACATTGGCAACTAAGTAAGTTTATATAAAAAAAGTAAATACAGCCAAAGAGTTTGTTAGTCGTTCATTAGACAACACAGCATCCTTGTCCTATTCAAATGGTTGAGGTGACGACTTCGCTTCGTAGCTCGGTTTCAATTTTCAAAAGCTGTACGCGCCGCCCTCCTATCCTTGGCGCGCTCTGATTGGCTGACGACGACGCCCAGCCAATTAAGCTGCCTCGCTCACCCTGTGATCTAACTTGACATTTTAATGTTTACTGTACTGATAGTTTGAAAGAATATTATTTGAGTTGGTTTGTTTGACTTTAGTTGCTTTGATTACGATTTATTGAGATTGTAGAATCGAAAAACTCATTGAAATTTATCCTTAGCTATAGAATAGGGCTGAAATAGCTAAAATTATAAACTTACAGACTTTACTGGTTATGAAAACGACATAAAAAGAGATAGAATTAAAAAATTAAATGTTAAATTATTTCAGTAATTGTGTGTGAGCAAACATCGCCTTATCACATAATGCATCCATTATGTTCGTACGTAATTCAGTCAGATACGTAGCCACCGATGCCCTGACAATGTAGCCTGTGGACCGGGACACAAGATGGGATCACACCCGTCTCTCTCCCACGCGTTCATTATCCATATAGCTGTCTCTCTCAAGGGGTGGGACTCGATGTAATCAGGGGATGATGTGACTCGCGATCTCCGCAGCGGCTTCAAAGATCACAATTATTGGAGCAGTCTGTCGAAAGCCGCGACTGGGTGGTGAAGTCACCTATATAAGTCATAAAAAGTTTCGTACATATGTACTTGCCTGAAATATATTATTTGGATTCTTTGTGTTGTATGCGAATTGATATTCAAATTTTAAGAGTTTTTTGTGAAGTTTAAAAGTATGTTTTTTGAAAATTGTAGTGTTTTAAATTTTGTTTGAGTCTGCAAGTCAACTTTCGAGCTGTCTGCCTTTTGGGAGAGGCATCGGGCGCCAGCCGTGGCAGTCCGGAGGATGGGAACAGGTCAGCTGATAACATTAATAATTTCCATCTTTAAAAATGACATATTTTGATCATTACTGTATGCTATTTGAATATATTAGCCAAAAAGCTAGTTTAAAAAAGCTATATTTTTCACAAAGAGATTTCACGCTCCAATTCTCATTATTAGCGTGATACACAACTTATCAGTTATAATAGAAATTTATAGTTAAATCTCATATTTTAATTGATAAAAAGAGTTCGCTCGCTGTCGTGAAAATAAGACCTATGTTCAGCAGTGGACCCCATTGGGCTGATATGAGGATGATGATAATTATTTATTAATTGTAACTACTTCGAATCTGTACAAAATATAATGACATGGGATCACCTTCTGTAGAGCTGTTTCTGTATAATTAGTAGAGCAAAGTTAGCTACGAGTTTACCGTAGCAGGCTACGATTTGTGTGATATAGTTTATTTGAACATGAGAAACGGGTTAAAAAAAATTGTAGTACTTAAATTTACTTTGAAATCCTTGTAAATGTTTAATCAAATAAGAAACTATTTAAAATACGTCATAACTACTAATCACAACGTTTAGTAGAATTATAAATAAAATGTATGTATGTATAATTATTATTCTTGATGATAACTAGGTACTTTATAATCTCTACGACTTCTCTCGATGAGGATGACATTAAATTGATATTTTTAAATATCCATAATTTATTTTATTTGGTAAAGGATTTGGTCTTTTCTGAGTAACATATTTTCACTTCTTTAAGCAAAAGGACACTTCAGTTGTTTACAATAACACTTTTCAAAATGTATCATTACCTACGTCCATTGATTGTTTTGAAAGGTCACATATTAAATAAAGTATAACCGTTTTACTAGTGGGTTTTGCAGATATGCATTTTAATATATCACATGAATCACGTTTTGCCTGCTTACTGACAATCACACTTATTATTTATTTATATCGTCTCGTTTGAACGTCAAATAAAATTAAAAAGGTTTAGGCAATTTTCCTACGGCTACTTTACTAACAGGGTATGAAGATGATTCGACAATAAGTTTAAGCCACTTGACCGGGTACGTATAACAATTTCATATTATGAGTTACCTAGTCCAATTTGCACATTTTAAATCGCACATGCTAATTTTATGAAAGTCTTATATATTGAAACGGAAAACTATTGAATTGCCAACAAACTATTTTATGTTAGAAAGGTACATAAAAAATTATATTTGCTGTATTTTTATTAAATCGGTGTATAAAAGTCGTTACCATTATAATATGAGCATTTGTGAGCGACCATCGCCGAAGCTTGATTTCTTTTGATATTTTTATTTATTTTGATAAGTAGGGACTCGACATCGCCGATGACCGCAGGCGGCGGATAAGTGAGCGGTTAGCCCAACTGGTATTTTACAGCTTAAAAATCAATTGATGTTAGTAGTTCACATTTAAACAAGTGCAAACTTACAAACAAAAAGATTTATGTTCCTCATTACATCTTTATTTTAAACCAATTGTCACATATTGTAGGACAAAGCATCTGTTGAGAACAACTCAACCGATTTGGCTTTTTTGTTTTTTTGTTGCGTTCGTGTAAAAAAAGGTGCGTGTTAAATATTTTGGAAAACCCGCGAGAAAATGCGCGCGGAATGGGTCGCTATATTTTATTTTATACAATTAAGTATATTCGCCTCTGCGATTATAATTAATCTGTGCGTTGCTTGGTAGAGTATAGTAATTTAAAGACACAGCAGACAAAGATCATTAGTCAGATTACAATATGATATTCTATTTATAAGACAATCCCGTAGTTTGGTTTAGTTGTTTAAATTAATATAAGCTATGTTATAGTATCTGTTGAAATGTTAATAACTAAATGGTAAGTTATATCTATGAGTTTAGTTACGAAGCTAGAGATTACACAATAGTAAATTACCGACGTTGAAACAAATCTCTGCCCTGAATACATGTCGCTAATAAGCTTAACAGTTGCCACTATATTAAGTTATACAGACGGTAAGTTTGTGCGGTCTATTGTTCGTCGTTGGAGTACAAATAAGATCTTAGGCAACGACTGAACACCCCGTCCTTACATCTGCAACTTAGGGACAGTGGTCCCAAAACTTGGTGTTGTATTCCCCTACCCAGATTCTTGTACAAAAGGGTGCATGTAACTTAATCTAATCACTTAACGCCTAACTTGTTACCGTTGTTTGAGTTCATTAACTATCTATGTGTGTATTTATCTTCGAAAAGTGATCATGTGTTGATCGTTTCAATGAAAAATAATGCGACCACGAGTTGCGTTCATAACGTTCATTCATTGATTTTTCTAATTCTTTCTTTTGTCAATTGAATGTCATGGCTTCAGATGGTATTCAAATTAAAAATAGTTTAACCATTTAATAAAATTTATCTCGATTTTAAAATCGTTGGCAATTATTAGAATTTTTTATGTGGTGATGTGAATTTTCTAACATTTGACAACAGTATTGAAATCGACCAATCAAATATCGAACCAACGATCTCTAGTCAATTAATGATATAAATAATAATATAATATAATAATATAATATTTTACCACATTCGCACAGCGCCATCTAGTCCCAAATTAAGCAATTATATTTGCTTGTGTTATGGGCACTAAACAACTGATATACTACTTAAATACATTTTTTTTTGTAAATTCATACATATTATAGATAAATTACACCCAGACACAGAACATACCATAATGCTCATCACACAAAGATTTGTCCTGGGTGGGGATCGAACCCACGACCTCTGGATTAGCAGTCAGGGTCACTAACTACTAGACCAACAGGCCATCAATAATAATCTTTATTTAGCCTTTTACAATTGATATTCTTAATATCTAGGTTATAGGTTATAGGTATATGCCTTAAGTATAGGCTAGGCTATAAATGCAAGTTTAAAAGTTACCTGTGACTCAAACTACGCCTGCGTGTGTGTTTTGAGTCATCAGTGGTCCCTCGCTCCAACCTTATAATAACAGTCCAATCCCATCCTCGTCGCCACTGAAGTATAGGGATAGCCGGGAAGCAGGATATGTGTCTTCGTGTAGTCGGTAATAAAACAGCTGTTGTCTGGGTGACGTATTTATTCCGACTAAGAATCATATTGTTAAAAGGTACACTCACTATTGAGATACCCAAATTAAGTAATAAAGTATTTATGTAGTTATACCTTCTATTACACATACATTACACAATTCCTCAAAATAAATAAATTACGGTAACTAATATTGATTCACATAAGTAAGTAATAAGCTCATAAATGAAGCCCCGGTGTCATGGCGTCACTTATAAACAGTACGAGGGCAAGTATTAAGTTCATTTGATCGGCATTAGCAAGTGTGGCGTTTCGCACGACTATCGTAATTTGTCGCGCTCCGCTCCCGGCCGCGGCCGCGTTATGTTAAGTTCAGTGCGCGCAGTGTGTGACTGATCGCATCACTACGTAGTAGGTATACCTACACTAACATGAAGAGGATATACAGGCTTTTATTATTTACCTCTAACCCTCTTAAATTATCGTATAGGTATCTAGCGGTCTCCACCTTTCCATGAGGCGAGCTGCTAAGCAAAGATTAAGGAAGGAAGGGTGCGAGGCCCGTTGTTAAAAATAAAGATGGAGATTTCACTGTTTTTAATATATATGAATATTTGTGATTTATAGAGATTGGGTAAAAATATTAAGAATAAGTAAACGCAGAAAGATATGTACAGGAACAGAAAAGAGATTAGAATGACCACGAACTCTCGACGGTTCCGTCAAAGGTTCGTAAGTAAGAATTTAAGAATAATTTGAATTTTCGAATAATGATAAAAGTAAAATAACGAAAAATAGTAATCAAAGACGTAAAAAGGTGCGATCGTGCAGGATAAAGCCTGTAACGACCGCAACCGTTACATTATTATAATGAACGTACATCAACATTGAACAAGAATTCTATTTCCTGATAAATACTTTGACGGATGTGTTTTAAATCTTTTGGAAGACTACGAAATTCCATTATTAATTAAGTATTAATTTTGATTACCTAAGCATTAAAATATCTAAACCATAAATAAATGTAATACACAAAAATGAGTTTGTCATTCATTAATAGACGAAACCTCTTTAAGTATTATTATTTCTCACCATAAAATCCTTTATAAAAGTACTCTAAAATGGGGATAATTACGGCACTTCACGGCTTCCCTTGGAGGCCCGTAAGACGAACAGTAAAGTCGTCTAAGACCGTTTTAAAGAAAAATATAATTTGCTTTCTTAAAAAGGATTCGAAGCATTAAGCGAGGGCTTTCTGTTACACCGAATAATATTATAGACTACCTATTACCTATTATTTTCTTTAGATTGATTTAAACCTTAGTGTTTTTCGTTATTCTTTTGAATCTTCTTATTTGAAATCATTAACACACATGGCACATGGACATGGCTCTCGTGTTGGTAAATTTTAAATATATTTTTATATTTTGTCGGACCACTTTATTTTTGAATATATGTTTGTGCTGATAGTATTTTTTTATAGAACTTGAAAGCTTACCTATGTATACTTATTTGGTATACATACCAGGAAATTAGACATTGGTGCTGGAGACGCTTGCTGAGAATAAAATACACTGCTTACCGTACTAACTTTTTATACTGTAGATATTCGTCGATTGTGCGTGTGTGAATTTTGAAGATATTTTGGGCATATCTACCGCAACGAAACCTCCTTGGAACGAGTGGTGAAACAAGGCAGAGTAGAGGGTCATGGTTCTCGCAACCGATGGGACCACTCGATGGTATACCCAAACCAAGTGTTCATGTAGTGCCTCAGATAGAGAAAGATGAAGAAATATCGCTAAATCCGCAACCAATCTGTCAGACGATCCATGACTACGACCACTGCAGGAGTGTACGACTATGAAGAAGAATTCTTATTTTGTAATTCCCAGTTCACTCCTTTATAAAATGATTTGTAAATGAAATACATTTTGCACTCACCTATTAATTTATCTTATTTGTGTGAAACAAGAATGCTTTCCATTTAAATGACTCGTTGTCTGGTATTACGTAACTAGAACAAAAAAGTGTTCGGTGTTACGCTAGGCTTTTGTATCGTAAAGGAAAAGGGGCGATGGGGGAAGGCTTCAGTAAACTGAACAAAAACACCAACGTTATTAGCGAGATTGGTGTAATCTGACTAATCTATTTTGGGAAAGGGGAGCTCCGTAATGCTGAGAAGTGTCAGTTAACAAATAAACACATCTTTCTGTAGGTATGTAAGTATAAGATACACGGGCTAATTGAATGTAGACTATATTTTTATGTCTGTTTTTGTAAAACCAATTAAAATAATAATAACAACGTAAGGGTTATTTTGAAATGTTTATAATAAGAAATTACAGCTTAATAATACTGATATAGGCATAAGAAAATATATTAGCATTTTGATTGTGATTTGTGTACATTAAATCTCTCTCTGTAATTAGGATTTAGTGCAGTACAGTGCTGCATTGGTCTTAATAAAAGCTATTTCGTACAAGGCGTAGAGTCAACCTTTGCTGTTCTCCAGTAAATAATAAGTACATGAATAATAACATAAATTCTTTGCAGGTGATCGTTTACTCGACATCCCGTGCAATGTATGTGGGGACCGAAGTTCCGGCAAACATTACGGCATCTACAGTTGTGATGGTAAATACACTTTTATAACATATTTTCTCGTAAAAGGTCTCTTATTTCACCAATTTCAGTGTCGTAATGTATCTCATTACGCACTAGTGCGGTAAAGTAAAATGCACGGCTTCTCATGCTCACATACTAATCATCAAGGGGCTCCGTCTAAAACGAACTGTACTTACTTTTTTAAATCTTAGAAAAGAGTTTTTATGTCAGAAAAGTGGTCAACATACCTATTATTATGAATAAAATTTACTTTGGGAGTTAAAATAATTATGATATAATTATATAAAATAAACATTTAATTCTTTAATTTAATTAATTTAGACCATAAATTACAACCATTTATCTGTACTAAAACATAAAATATTAATTTACTTTATTAGTAATACTGGCGGTTTTTGTGTTATTGCCTTAAAAAAAAAAGCTCTGATGCGCGCGCATCGATAATTTGTGACAAGTAAAAATTATTCCGCGCGCTATTTCTTTTCCTGTATTTGTGTTTTTCTAAGAAAGTCCGAATTTTATTTATTTCCTCGCAAATATGTTATAAAACGTCGTATGACATTCGTGCGCTTTGATAATTACAGCCTCTACTTTCTTGTAGCAATATTGCCTCGGCTGTAATTATCAACTTACCGCACTTATATCATAATGTACTATTATAACACATTTGCTCGTAAAGGGTCTCTTATTTCACCAATTTCAGTGTCGTAATGTATCTTATTACGCACTTGTGCGGTAATGTAATGTAAAATGCACGGTTTATCAAGATCACAGACTAATAATCAAGATGCTCCGTCTAAAACGAACAGTACTTTTTAAAATCTTAGCAAAGAGTCTTTATGTCAGAAAAGTGGTCAACATTTTATGAATAAAATTAACTTTGGGAGATAAAATAATTCAATATGTAATTATTTTCGCCTCATGATTTCTCGCTATCTCTCCCTTCTACTGGCGCTCATTAAGGGAGCTAGCTACAGCTGACTTAAATTTTCAGTGTTCTACCGTGCGGTGTAGAGCTCTTAACAATTGCTGTATGACAAGACGTTCTAAGGACCCCTAGATAATAATATGTAATGAAGAAATAAACGTAATGGGCTTAGTTCTGGGAAAACCGAAATCAAAATTCCACCCGATAGTATGTCAGCGCCGATACAAACGGCGGACAATTTTATTAGTATTATTAATTTAGAATGTGATAGTATTTCTATGATAGTGACTCAACTACTAGATATATTTTAAAATTCTGTTGTGTGTCTCAAATCTTTTATTATACTGGTCGATATTTTATAAGAAAATACAAAATGGTGTAAGGCAGGTAAACCGAGCTCAGAGAGAGCTCAAAAAGTTTAGGCTTAAGACGTGTGTGTTTAGTTTTTATTAGCTTTGTAAAAAATAAAATGTTTCTTCAGGTTGTTCGGGTTTCTTTAAGCGGTCAATCCATAGGAACCGAGTGTACACCTGCAAGGCAGGAGGTGAGATGAAGGGTCGGTGTCCAGTAGACAAGACTCACAGGAATCAATGCCGCGCTTGCAGACTCGCCAAATGCTTTCAAGCTAATATGAATAAAGACGGTAAGTAAATTAAAGACTTTTTTATACAACTTTGGCAAACCGGTATTCAGCCCGTCTGGTGGACGCCTACTTCTAGTGTTAGGCATCATGAACGCGTCGACAGCCCTTTCAACTCCTGCCTTCCCCAATGAGCTCTGGACACCATTATTCATCAGAAGGAACACAACACTACGGGCTCTCCTTAGGTGTGTAGCTCAATTAGACCGGGGATTAGCCGCTTTACCCTACCTCTCTTTAATATTTTAGCTTCAGGCATTAGATAACTACACATTTGTTGGGGAATCTAGCCAAAACTGGTCAGCTGTTAAACTCTCGATGCATATTCATTACGTCACACATGATACATTTTATAATGACTAGCTGCCAATAGACCTGTCGTTATTGTATACTTAGTCGAAATCAGAACAGAGAGAAGTTTGGTCGAAACAAAATCTATTTACTGAGAGAGAAATACTTGAGAGAGAGGTTTAAAGAGAGCTATCCTATAAAGGTAGGCAGCGGCCTGGCTGTGCCAACGTCCATGAGCGGCGGTAACCACTTACCATCAGATGGGCCGTCTGCTCGTCTGCCAGTTTAGGCAATAAAAAAAAAAACCGTTTTTGGTTCTATCTACCTCCTTAATCTACCAAACAGTCATTAAATCCAAACAGCGCTGGGTAGGTTTCTTACAATCTTCTTGCGATCACTGAATTATTTGAACAATATACGTAATAACGCATAATTTAACTATTATTATGATGTATGATTAATAAATAACTCATCAAACGGGCGAATGTCATATATTTTTTACCTAAAAACTCTTTGAAATTAACGCGAATAAAAAATAATGAATTTGCTGGAGAGGGTTTGTTTCGCATTTTTCTTTTGTCGCAGTGCTCTTGGTTACTACTTCCTTTGTCGCCTTTTACGACACCCACGGGTTGAGATGGGGTAGTGACATTATGTATTCTGAATCCGTCATTACAAAAATACTTACTTTTATATAATTTAATGTTAATAAAGTGCTAACTATTTTTATAGTTATCTACCTGTTTCTTACAATATAACGGATGTATCTGCGTGTACCGTAAACCGATCATACGTATCTCATTTTAGCGCCCAAGTTCTACAAACATTCGCACTGAACTAACAAAACCTAGTTATCTCGCGACAATAGCGTCCATATTTGATCCTTTACACTATCATTCGGCGCATAACGTCCATCAAGCTCACAGCAGGTTGTTTTGTCCACTGTGCAGTGTCCACTCGCTCAAATATTGAGTGAAATATAGCGCTTGCCGCCGGCCAGTTCAATTTCCACCGGAGTTTCACATCCTATCTGTCATTACGTCATCGCTTCTACCCAATATTGTGTGCCAGCACCCTTTGTGTCTTTTATTTACAGCTTTGCTTAATAATGATAAATATTTTTCTTGTTTGACTATGCTTTTATTTTCTTTCAATATTCTATATATTCAGTTATGCGTTATGTTATGTACTTTTCATAATAAATGCTTTCAGTAACGTAGGTATAGGTAATTTTGGGCATGTCTTGATTAAAGACAGTCAAATCTTATGAGTTAATACCGATATACGGTTAATCTCTGGCTAACTTCAGGCCGGGCACTGGTGGCGTGACAATAATAGCGGATATAGTTTTCAAATTGTTTAAGTATTACAGCATTGGTAATCATAATAAAGGGTTCTTTTTATATGGAGTTACTTATAAGCGACTCTAGTAGTGGAATTGATGGAGCCACCTGTTAAAAAACTGCTAACTGCTTTTAAATTTCACTACACTGTTTGGGAATTTTGGAAACAAGATACTGTAGCAAGCAAACTATCGTCGCTGTATCTTCTATCTCACAAATGAGTCCATCATAATTATTTTTATGTTCATAGACTTATTTGTCCATGAATGCATTTAAATGTTTTGCATTGCATTTAGACTCTAATTATGCTCGTATTTCACCGTTGTATAATATAGTATGACTCGGGCTAAATCTAAATTCTCTCTAAGTAAAATCTTGTGAATAATTGAATATTCATAGAGTCCCATGTCGGCCGCAAGTCGGGTTCTAACTCTCTGTATGTGACGAAGCCTTTTAGCATGAGCTGTAGATATGGATAGATACGTCTTATCTAATGTAGGGTTGTCGAGTTTGCAAATAATGATACATCTCTTGCATCTTAGTTAACTACCTACCGAAGAACTTCTGAACTAGGGTTGGCTAGAACTTATAAGAATTTATGTAGCATCAGTCACCGACGGTAGCTGTCCTTGTTATGGTGTATGAGATACATTAAAGGTGGATATTATCCTCTGAAATGGAAGAAAGTGTCTCCCGACTTTGATAAAGATGGTAGAAATCAACGTTATCTTAGTCGAGGACTCCCACTATGATATTTTCTCAAGCTAGGCAATGGAATTACTCTGATGATGTGACATTCTACACGGACAACGGGTACATGAGTAAATCCATAAAACGTTAAGCTATATGCAGTATATGATTGCAGTAGGTACATGTAGGTCGGTACTGTTGTAACCCTATAGGTGGCGCAGGCTGCGGTCCCGCCGCAGGTGCTCAACGCTAATTTATTCACGAGCATCACTTTGTGCCGCGGCCCGGATTACCTTTATATGTTTACTCGCTCGCGTAATTATACGCCCTCACGAAACTTACCCACCGCTACTAGGTACTCGTACTATCTACCTGGCGATGTACTACGGTATAGTACAATATTAAACGGTGTGTTGATGCTACTTGAATTCATATTGGTAGAGCAGTATAAAAAGGTTCTCTTTTGTATTCCATGTTAACTCTACAAATCAACGTTTTGGGTACAAACTTTATGACCAAGAGTTAAAGTTTGGCGTTTAGCTACCTAGTCACATCGATGCATGACTTGAGAAAATTAAAAGAAAATAAGTCCGTAACCAATAAATTTCATTGGGTTTGTAGGGTTAGAAATTTAAATTACCTGAGATTTTATACCTATTAACTATGGACTTGGCAAGAGTGCTTTAATTTTGTTTGGCTTTGATTTTTTTTTTGATTTCGTTGTATGATTTTATTTTATTTGGAATTTATTTTAGAAAAATTAAGTAAATAACCTAAGATTTCACATAACATAAACAATTCAATTATTGGCTGTGTTAAATTTTATTCTAACAGTTGATTACGCACTATAAATTTTTACAAGGTAAAGAAAGTTTTCTTTAACATAATAATAATTATTTAAAAATAAATACTTTTTAAACCTCTACGTCACGATAACTTTATGAATCATAATAATAAGTAAAATATTATATTTGTTCCTAAGTAATAACAGTTTTTACTTTTAGCTTTTACAGAACATATTATACATATAACAAAAAATTGCTTTTTTTCTGTCTTTAAAACTTCTTACGAAAACTGAATTTATTCACTGTAAAATAAAAAATTGAAAATTGTTTCCGACTACAAATAAAGCTTGAAACGTGTTGAGAGGTAACACTGTAACAGTAGCAGACAGCTTAGTTAACAATTCATTAAGGCTGAGTTCGACTGCGTCGCTTACCGGCCGCAACCGCAGAATAATGAATTAATTCCATTAATCAGTCACGAGCTGCCGAACTGCCGACCCCTACAACTTCACACCACTTGCTTTTGATTCTAACATTTTGTTATACTATTTGATGGGATATATTGAGTCTAAAACGCTGTCATATTATTTTATTGTCATATTTTTGATAGCATTTGCAACACAGTAACACCCTCCTTGTTACGTCATGACTGCACGAAAAGCCTATGACGACTATAACGATATATTTGTATATGTATTCAAATTTGGAACGTCACACAAAAAGGTCACGTTCCTGCGGAGGTAAATCATTAAGTTTGCCAAGTCCCGCTCAGCCAGGGAGCCAATCAGCTAACTTCAATATCGTTGTGCAAACAGTCCGAATCGATGTTAGCCAATGCGTCAACACACCGGGCTACCTCTGTCCCTAACTAGATACTTCAACATTATTATTATGCAAATCCTGCTAAGTAAATAACAAGGCGATTTATTTTTTATTTCGCAGGATACTCCTACGTTAATGAGTGCATCATTACTTTTAATTTGCTCACACGTTATCTATCGTAGATCCTCTCTGAATATAGTTCTCCTAGTTCAAAGAGTCAAAACGTCACATACAGAATCCATGAAAAATAACATTTTAAGCTTGAACTTTTATTTTAGAAGAAAGATGTGACAAAGTCTATATTATTTGTTTATAATCTTACGAGTATTTACATGACATGTACTCGTAGTGACTACATTTGTAATATTTTATTTCAAATTTCGATCGCTTTGACTTTTGCGATTGCCTACTACTGCTAGCTACCTAAATAAAAATGTTAATGTAAAACCAACCTATCTCTGTTCTGTGTGTGTGTATTTGGTTTGAGCCTGTTAGGTTCAAACCAAAATTTTATATCCCACTACCCGAACGACCGCTCCCGTCTGAGTAATCAAATAAACATAATCCCCAATTTAACTTTTTAAAATTAATTTCAAATCGATCAGGGCGCGAGCAAGCCAGGCGTTTGTTTCAAAGTTACCAATACTTTTTAATATTCGTTGGAAAAGTTAAAGGGTTGATTTCTAAAAGCTTTTTCCTTGAATTGGGTTGGCGAAAGTTAATCAGTTTTCTTCAGTCGGAATTTTTAATGACTACTTCTTCGATTATATCTGCAGACTGGCAACTAAAAAGCATATTACTTATAATTTATTAATCAGAAAATTAAACTCAACTCGTTTTAGTTGGCTTTACCATGTAGGTACAGTAGTACTTTGTATGGTATCCTTATCCAAGGTATACTGCGTATTATATACGAGCTACTTAAAATAAAATAATCATATTTTAAATATCAATTACCATAAAAGGCTGTTCTAAAACGTGAGTGTCGCGAAGACGCGTCGCCGTCGGCAGCGGCTCCGACAAGGGGCAAACTTTTCAATTACCGCCATGTCGTGTTACCCCGCAGCGGGTTAAATTAATTCTCTCCACTTCACAAAAAGATTCACCTTACCCCACACCACCCTTGTGAACCGACATCGGCCATCCTAACGTTTTTCGATTTTTCCCTGGATATATTTCAGAACCCGAACCGTAACATGCTGACGTTTCGCAATATTTATTTTTAATTTAACGGTTCGCGCGCTAGATTTTGATTCTCCAACGAGCTTACCTTTTTGAAGTCCTTTTGTGTTAAAAAGAGAATATAAACTCAACGTTTCAATTCGTACTGCCCGAGTAACGAATGGAAACGTTGAGTTAACAGCACTGTATCTTTATTTTATTCTTGGTTTAAGTATGTAGGGACTATTTTCATTGAAACATACCTAATTTTATATATAATGACTGGCCTGTTGGTCTAGTGGTTAGTGACCCTGACTGCTAAGCCGGAGGTCGTGGGTTCGATCCCCACCCAGGACAAATCTTCGTGTGATGAGCATGAAGGTTTGTTCTGTGTCTGGGTGTAATTTATCTATAATATGTATGTATTTACAAAAAAAAAATGTATTTAAGTAGTATATCAGTTGTTTAGTACCCATAACACAAGCAAATATAATTGCTTACTTTGGGACTAGATGGCGCTGTGTGAATGTGGTAGAATATTATATTATTATTATATATTATTATTATTATAATTTATTAAATTAATTGTGTGCCTGAAACGTTTTGTAAAAGGTTTTAAAGGTCTTTAAAACACATATAGGTACAATCAACGCAGATATAGAATTAAAAAATGTGTCTGAGTATTTGATCAAAACTTACTATGTATAGGCACTCTGACATGGACAGTTTATGGCTTCACGTTACTCAAAGTTAACAGAGTTCTTATTGTTAACTTACATGTAAGAAGGAAAACCTTTCAACCAGAGACCCAAATCTGCAATCTAGACATTCTATCGGTCAAGGTGGTTATCGTTGTTATTTATGTTTGATGACAGTTTCAAATTTTAAAATTTGACATTGATAAGGGCCTCGACCAACTAAAATTCGAAATCATAATTAAGATCACTGAGTCAACATAAAAACTTATATTCTTACCCGGTCTGATATTAGCGGCTACACCTTAATTATAATGTTTTATTCAAAACGGTTCTATTTGCAACTCTACTGTTATCTAATTAAATATTTAACATCTACACAACAAGAAGTATAACGCATTAGTTATTTTTTCATCTTTTTAGGGTTCTGTACCTCAAAAGGAAAAAACTCCGATGTCCGTCTGTCTGTCTGTCAAAAATATTTTTCTCAAGAATGCGTAGAGATATCAAGCTGAAATTAATATCAAATACTTGGGTCTGCAATCGCTTGGTGCAATAAAAAAATAAGAGTTCTAAGTAAACGCAATCAAAAGATACAGCCGTTTATGCTCCTTTTTTTATCCGCATGTCCTTATCCATAAGTAATGGAAAAAATCCGAAAACTGTAGGTACTTGTGTAGTTATCACTGAATATTAGTAGCACTATATTGGAATGAGAGTTTATTTCAGACTGACGTTACATACCTAAAGATAGTGCACGTTTACGTAAATATTTATTCTAACTTGTAGACATTTCAATAATAAAAAATAAAATTAAAAAATGTATAATCATACGGAACCTTCAGTGCGCGAATCCGACTTGCACTTGGCAGGTTGTTTTTAATGCAACGGGAGATGACATACAATTTACGGGAGCAAAGTACATCCAAACATGCAAACAAATATCTATGAGTCACACACATATTTGTGTCTATTTCTTGCAGTAGATAAATATTTGTATGATCCTATAGAAATATTTGTTTAGTAGGTTTGTGTCCGTAACTACATACCATGTATTTGGAGACATACTATCATAAATCTCCAATTTTGATTAGAGAATTAGTTTCGGTCTTATTTTTAAGTGCACCCCAACCCCAGCTTATTAATTATGAATGATCAGGTAATAGTTTTATTGCACTCGTAATATCCCTTTTGTGATGAATATTTATCGATGAATAAACCCCCTGTTCCATTGGGAGCGTATCAAATCGAGTAGATCGGTGCTTTTTGAGCAGTGTTAAGGATCAGTAACACGTGTTCATGTTCAACACCTAGTGCACCGTGACCACACCCGAGTGCCGAGAGCCCCTTCGAATGCCGAGCGCGAGGGGAGCGTCGGCAGTCGAACAAAGGGATGCCTCATGCCAATTGTATCACAATCGCTACTTCAGTTACGTTGTCCATGTTTATTACCTTTAATTACGCTTTTTGAATTGTGTTTACTTTCTATTGATTAGATTTTTCTTTAACTTTAACATACAAAAGACATACAGATACTTGAATTTAAATCAGTCTGATTTAAGTGAACTTATCATCACCTGATATCGACGATTACAGTTGCCTATACATACATAATTAAATCAATACTGGTAGTAGAGGTTCTGTCCAATTTTATTTTATTTATAACTAGCTTCCGGCCGCTGCTTCGCCCGCGTGGTATGTATTTTATATCTATAAACTTTCCTCTTGAATCACTCTATCTATTAAAAAAACCGCTTCCAAATCCGTTGCGTAGTTTTAAATACATAGGGACGGACAGACAGCGACAGCGACTTTGTTTTATACTTTGTAGTGATTTGTCTTCAGTCGTCACTTTTAAGTATTAGGTACTTGAAGATGAATAATATGCATGTATAAACCTATTTACATCTGCAGTAGGTAACAACTGCCGAGATTTATAGTTTAAGAAAGTATTCAATGAATTGATTTACCTACTTCAACCAAAAATTTACAATATAAAGGTCGGGTAACTTTCGATCCGATTATGTGATTTATTCACCGCTTCCGTGTTTGTCTGCTGTCCTGGTGACCAACTATAATATTACCTATATTTTGACAGAGCAAGTGGTTCAACCCTCGCTCATCCCCGGGGGTGAATTTCACCCGTCTAATTTCATTTTAATGTTGTGCGTGAACAAATTATTGCACTGTCATATTGAATGAAACTAAAATGTTTTAATGGGATAATCTGTTGCATCTGGTTTAGGGGTTATTTTTTGTATATGTTTACGTGATTCTTAATTAATTTTCGCGCTATACGGTGGGTGGGCTAATTGCATTACACACGAATGGATTAGTCGAGGTTTATTGATGATTGTTTTTTGGTTTATCCCAAATTATTAGATATTATAGCAAATTTAATTTAATGCAATTCGACTCTAATGGCATTATAAATAAGCAGGCATTTTCAATAAACTTACAAGTGGTCTGGATTATTATGAATGCCACTAGGTATGTTACGATGCATTTCCAAAGGAACTTTTTAAAATTGCATGAAACGGAGAAACTTTTTAGTCCATCTGTAAACTGTATGCAGTACAGAACAAAGTTATTTATAGCTGTAAAATAAAGCGATGCGGTGCACTCCCAACTTGTTCAGTTCTGAAACAGGCTCGACGTTCAAAAACCGCACTAGTAACTTTGCGTCAACTTTATGAAGAAAATACAATTTTGTTGTTCCCTTCGTCATTTTACTAAACTTTGTTACTTTAAAATTTCAATAAGTGCTTGATTTGCGTTGGTTACAATATTTTAATTTATGATTAAATAAAACAGTAAACAGTGAAGTATTATTCCCGCACGTACGAAAAAAGCAAATTCATGAACAAGCAGTACCTAAAATAACATAAGAAACATATTTAGCGTAAATAGGTTCTAGTAATAAACAATATGAAATGTATGATGTATTTCTATTGACAGGTGTCATAGTAAGAATAAAAGCGAAACTAAGCGTGTGTGAGAAACCCGTTGTCATCTCGACATTGTTGGACATCTATTATAAGAGATGTTTGTCCGGGCCTGAGCGACCCCGGGGGGTGGAAGGTGAATAAAAACCTGGATATTTCTCATATTTATGTCGGTGCACTCGAAAATATTCCCTGAGGTCGGTTCCCGTGGCGCTGTGGCTTTACACGGATAAGTTCCATGAGGTGGTAGCGGTAAGGAACAATTTCGCGCGCAGGTGTTGCGGAGCGTGGGACATCGCCCACCTGGCGCGCCCCCTCTGCCTCTTCGCTGCCCTCCGCCCTCTCTGGCTCGTTAATGATGATGTGCTCAGCCAGCAGACTATTTCACTTCTGAATACATCTTTCTCACTTTTGATACTCTGTCCCTGTCGGGCTGCACGCTCGGCTCGCGCCATCCTTTTCGTACGCCGTTCGCCTGGTCGCATCCACCTAGTCAATTCGGCAAACGCGTATCTACTTTGTGTCGGAAATGTAATGGAACAAATGCGGCTGGAATTAACGTCGGAGCAAATGTCGGGACACGGGGTCGTTCTCTCCTCGGATATTTTCCACACGATGATTTTGATGCGCAGCTATGGAGCGCTAATAACATTTGCGGCAAATAAACATTATCAGTCCCTACAAATAGCTGCTTACGTTTAAACTCAACGATTTCTTTGTTTATGTATAGTGCTCTTATAAATTTCTGTCCTTTACATCAAATTAAATCTCATCTTTGATTTAAGGTAAAGTAAAGAACCTTTCAACTGAAGTAATTACCTTATAAAATGAGTAACGACATATAAATACACGACATTTATACTGTTGATCTAATATAAATAATAATAATAACAATAATTAAAATGTAATTGTAGGTTAATACTTTATACTGCTGATCTAATGATCAACAGTATAAAGTATTAACCTACATTTACATTGCTTTGATGTCTTGTCCTCCAATAAATCTATTTTGTAAAGCCCTTAATGCAAAAAGCAGGTTGTTTAACATCTTGATCCTCGTTGATATTATCGGTGGAGCGGGAGTTGCCTCTTGACGCCTGTATTTGACTAGTCATGCACCTTCAATGAATATCGCTAACCTCGCTTGAAAATGAATTCTTTACGGGTACCTTTAGGTTTTATTTGGTTTGCCGAGATGAATAATAAAATAAATATGTCATATAGTTAAATAGGTATGCACAGGGTGATCAGATATTACGTAATTACCGTGTATAACCGTGTAATACGTGATATATATTAACCCCGTGCTGGATGGGGTTCTGCTTTTCTCTACCAATAAAGTGTTTAGACAATAATCCACTAACGCTGATTTCACACTCAAATGCCTATGCCCTTTCGGAGTGCTTCTAGAGCTCGCGAGTTTCCTACCTAACGAAAGTTTTTCACCGTCCGTAGATAGTATAGACTATATTGTTTGACTAGTGCCTGTGCCTACATAATAATTATACCTATATACGTATTTGATTAGTTACTTTTTCTAGTCGGTTTTATACTATTTTACACCGCTGGAGGGGGAGGGTAGGCGACGTTTTTTAACCAAATATTACCATTTCACAACGAACTATCAATTCACGAAAAAGAATCAGTTTTTACAGCGTAACTAATGAAATAGCTCCCAAATAGATGACTTAGTTAACACACTTGTTAGTTATGTAAGTGCGTCTTGGTTATGCCTGTTCAGTCAATAAACCTTTTGACCGCACCAATTCGGCTTCGTGAAGCTTTCATAGGGCAGGCGGTGAGCGCCGGGATTATTGGGTCATTAATCACAACCCACTCCCACCTCCCCACTCCTCAGGGTACGTGTCTACTGGACCAGAGAAGTGCTTACTATCGATAAATAAACCAACTACATACAAGTTTTTCTTTGTTACGTTACTTACTTGAAATATTGGAAGAGTTGTGTAATATCCTTTAGCTAGGTTTTGTGTTTGGTTTAACTGTGACTTATGACGTATAAATATATACAAAGTAAACATTAATTACCTATATTGAAGGCTATTTGAAAAATTAACCGCCAATAATAATTTAAATGAGTTAGAATTTGCTTTTTGAGAATGATATGGAATCTAAATATCATTTAAGTATCAGTGTGTGCCACAGTGGTGTTTTTGAAGTTGGTTAACA
Organism: Laspeyria flexula; assembly: GCA_905147015.1. NCBI lineage: Eukaryota > Metazoa > Arthropoda > Insecta > Lepidoptera > Erebidae > Laspeyria > Laspeyria flexula. Next base: position 7,676,056 of record LR989956.1, on the reverse strand, counting down.
AGAACAGAAACGGATTTTTTTAAAGAAGACATAGGTAAATACCTACTGGGCTATAGTCTTGTAACCTTTGAATTTTGAGGAGCATCAAAAGCACTAACGTGGATTAGCCGTGATAAAGATATCACGGCTAATAAAACGACGAAGGTGACTCTTTTTAACCCGTGACGCATAAAGAGGGGTGTTGTGTCTCTGTATCTGTTTATACCGTCGTAGATCCTACACAAATGCGGTTGTTTCATTTGAAAGCTGATCTGATCGTGATTGTTCTTAGACATGTTTTATTAAAATTGGTACAGCTTTTATTAGGTACCACATAGTGCATACAATATTATTAATATTAAAGAAACAACTTATATAAGTTTAAATATGCAAATTCTCTATGGTATAGGGCGCATCTCTATGATATCGACCGCAAAACTCCACACAGTAACGTACCGTTAGTACATTATAGGTATCAACTTGCTCCTCCACGCTCAAGAATATTGGTATGAGTTACTACTGCTGGCAACAAAATGCTTTTATACACCTTACCCGCTTCAGTACTGCGCTATAAGTGCATACAAATATTGTATTCACGGTTTGAGAAGTTGCCTTAGTTGTGGGAGACTAGGTACCTATCCTTTGTTATTTGTATTTTTGTCTGCAGGTGAATAACACATCAGCTTCACAATGATGAAGTTTGAGAATATGTAGATATACCACCTATCTGAGGTCAAAGCAACATTATCTATTGAACGTGATTTTTATATAACTAAGGAATATATCTACCATTATAAATACAATATACATACGTTAATATTACCTTTATCAGAGACAGGTGTTCGGTTGATATCAGGTTGATAATAGCACCTTCGTATCCGTCGAGTATTTTCAAACTAAGTTAAATTTATTTATAAAAAAAAAATTAAAAAAAAATTGAAACAGAAAAAATAATACAATATAAAATTTATAATAGATTAATGACAGTGGACATAATTAACAATAAATAAATATTCTAACAATAAAATTAAATAAAAACAAATCAACTTATATTACTCAGGTACCTACAATAATATTTTTTTCCTGATTTGGCCCAAAAAATATGTCTGCATCAGGACTTGTGTGTACCAAGCTGTTGATTAATGCAACAGATCTTTCTGTAGGACTACTAGAGTCAGACACACGCCAAGACAGTGGACAAGTTAAAAGACAATGTTGCCTTCGTCCTGTCTCACGCATAATAAGTATATGTTGATTGGGAACATAAAAATGTAAGCATTCTTGTACCAATGGGTTATCGATCTTATTAAGTAGATAATAATGTATCATACATCGAGTACACATACATAATATAGTCAATGATTTCATGTTATTTAATAAATGTATGTTAGCCAAACAGTAATTACCGTCGGCTATTTTCAAAAACATCAAATTAAAATGTAGTGAAAGTAATTGACGTCGAACCGGCGCCATTGCCTCGCGGGTAATAAATAACAAATACGTACTTTTTGTATCAACTACCTTTTTGAAAAACATGTTTTGTTTGCTTTCAATTCGGCGGAGCGAGGGGCTTGTGATAGATGTTTGAAGTTAAATCTCCCTTTTAAACGGTACAAATGTGATTCACTGAGCGCCTTTTATACAAGCTTAAGCGACGCAGACTTAACTTCTTTTGAGTTCAATATCTGTTTAACTTAAACGAAATGGATACAATTTGATAGCTATGTATCATTTACTGAATTGAGAATCTTTCAAGCGGATTAATGAGAAACTAACCTACTATAGGTACTTAGATAAAGAAGATAAAACGATAAAAAAATATAATAACCTGACTGCAAAAAATCAACAGATAAGCAACGCACTAAAAAGACCGAAAAATGGTTGTAATTATTATTCCTGATTAAATTAAAATTTATATAACATGTATATATTTGAAATCTCCATTTGATTCCCTTTATTTTGATACCCTACTCGATACGTTTGGATAAAAACATTTTTTCACTAGTTACAATTTGGCGCAAAAAGTCCGCCGTTTTGTTTTTAATTTTTTAATACCTATTTAAAGACACTTGGGTTAGACGGTAAGACGTTAGTGGTAAGACGAATCTAACGATACCTTAATTGTCGAAATTCGTCCAGCCGTTTGGAAGAAACGTGGGAATAAAGAAATTTACAAACATACATAAACGCTCGAAAATACCCGTCCTGTCAGTCGGGTATAAAACACTATCGTAAATCAGCGGTATTAACGAAATTACATTTTCTGATAATGTTCTAAATAATTCGACCGCAAATAGACCTTCCAAATAACTAGTTATATGACCATCACTGATTGATTTAAAAAGGTTCCGTACGTCAAAAGGAAAAAACGGAACTCTTATAGGATTACTCCGTTGTCCGTCTGTCTTTCAAGAATATTTTTCTCAAAAACGCGAGGAGTCATCAAGCTGAAACTAATATCAAATACTTGTTTTGCTTACTACTTTAAATACTAAGTATATTGTTTATTTCTTTGGTTAGTTATTATGAGTCTTTGGTTATATTCTCTCTTTTGTAACTCTAAAGTACATTTTATGAATTATACACAACACTAGCAATAGTAAAGCAAAAAGTATTATTTCATCATCATTTTGATCTTCAGATATGTGCCCTTTTCATAGCATATCCATTAATATTTAAATAACCGCTAATCCTTAGTGCTGTTAAGTCATTAGATCATGAAGAACTTGTTACACATTTCGCCTTCGTTTAATTAAAATCTCGCTTATCCGCGTCACGCTGGAAACTGAGCCCTTGGCTTAAACGACCCCTACATACGCGTTACAAGTGAATATGTACCGTATTTTGTATAGAATAAAGTGTATTATAAAACGTTAAGATGTACCGATGACGTCGAGAAAAGAAGCACGTGTTCTATTTGGGATTACATTTGCCCCATAAACAAAAGGTTAACATTGTATCAGTTGTTGGCTGTGACGTCATTCTGCACGCTATGTACCAATAGGTACATACGTGCGTGTAAAAATAGTGTTATCGTTACTTTTATTTAGGTACTTTCATTTAAATGCCTCGGTGGTAGTGGATTGTGTGTACTACTGCAAGAAGTCCTGGTTCGATCTCTGGGTCGGGTAAAAACGATGTTAGCTTTTGTTATATTATTTAGGTATTTACGTCTATCTAATTATAAATACTCTATGAATGTTGTACTGAATAAAAAAAACCAACGTAATATTTGTAATACATTGAACTAGCACATCATTATGGAGAATGGCCTAAATCCGTCTTTTGTTATTATTTTGTATTTCCACGAATACGTTAATTTAGAGTTGGAATATTGTTGATAGAAACAATGATAGAAAGAAAGAAAGAGAAATCATTTATTTATTAAAAAAAGAAAGAAAAATCATTTATTTCGGCTTGTAACTCATACTTTAGAACAAAATTAGTTAGATTTAAAAACATCTACAAATGTTTTTATAATATTATTTCCCTTTTGTGTACATAGCAGTAGGTACCTACTAGATACTCGTCAATAGTTCGAATTGAATAGTGCGTTTTAAACATCAATACTGTGTCCTAAGCCGTAGATACTCGTAGCAGTGTCGTAGCACTCGTAGAAACAGCTCAAGTAGCGGTGGCGTTGGCGCGGGAATGCCAGCGTATGCGCCGACATGTGCGGGAACAATAGCCGCATTCTCATGGACTCAGCCTCGGTAAGCTGATTGCGTGACGTCATCCCTACACAGGCCACATGCACATTGGTAGTGCAATAATTCACAAACGACATTTTATTTATTTGTTTTGTATTTTGTTTTCTTACGTATGCTTCGGATGTTTATATTCGAATTTTATGTTTATCTACCTAGTTAATATAGAATTTACAAATAAACAATTACCTAAAAATAATAAAATGTTCTAATCTCTGGGATGGTTCTGCCCAGTACCTCCTCGATGCCCTAGATTGCAGCGACGGGCTGTCCGCATTATTGGAGCGAGTGAGGTTACAAAGGCCCTTGAACCCCTGCAGCGACGTAGAGACATTGGTTCTCTGAGTGTCTTTTACCGCTTATACCATGGCGAGTGCTCTGAAGAACTATTCGAGCTAATACCACCTTCCCCTTTCCGTGGGAGAACCACGAGTGCTGGCTTGCGTTGCCATCCCTACACTGTGGAAAACATCTCCACACGTACAAAAAAGTTCGGCAATTCTTATCTATGCCGAACCATCAAAATGTGGAACGCACTGCCGGCTCATGTCTTTCCTCCTTCCTACAATATGGGATTCTTCAAGCGAAGCGTGAAGAAGCACCTTGCGGACCAGCATGGCGACGCCGGCTGACAGGACACTTGGGTCTCCTGTCAGCTGGCAAAGCAACTTGGGTTCCTCTTTTAGCTTTCCATCAGGCGAAAAGGAACCAATATGCTTGGCTACTATAAAAAAAAAAAAAAATTAGTTTCTCAATTTCGAACAATACTAAACCACCAACTACCAATAGCAAGAATAACGCTAATCGGGAAAAACTTGAGAAAAGTTAAATATGTTAAACGCGCATAAACGGTAGCCACACTAGCTTTTCTTCGCTGTATTATGACCGCATTTTTGTGCATTAATCCCATAAAACTAAAAATGCACTAATCAAGGACTTACACCTAGGTGGACAAATTTTCAAAAGTAATTAATATAAATTAGGTTTTATTATAATTCACCGTTATCATCGTCATTATGGTCGCGCCCTTCGATGCACATTAACACAAAGGTAGTCGCGATCGTGGAGCGAGCCCGGCTTACCGAGGGATCGCCAGCAAATAAGCGGTTCATGGCTCTATAATCCGACGTGTAAAACAACTAACTACTTACATGTTTTGACGCTTTTTGTCATTGACTCGGCCTCTGCATTCATTTAGTATTGTATACTTAGTAAACATATTCGTCGTTGGTTTTTGATTAATGATACTTATTGTTATATCATTAATCAAAAACCACTCAGAATCGAAACTCGAATTAGGCTATTTTTTAATATTACTGTCAAATATTTGAAAATGTAAATATGGTTCCTGTCAATCTCAAACATTTGACCAAGAACCTTGTACTAGTACCTTCTTGCATTTGACAACGATATAACAATTGACTACTTACTCAAATGTCAATAGATAATGCTTAGGTCCTCTTGCGTGCTATAAATGTATGCTATAGGTAAGTATGTTAACTTAAAATGTAGATACTTTCCAAAATCGGAGTTTAAAATAAAATACAAGGAAGTTAGTATAGTGTTTTGTTGAAAATCGACCTATGATAAGTCTGATACTTATCATAGGTCGATTTTCAAAATTCATAGGATGGTGATCTGAAAACTTTTAGTTTTTAATCGAAGTACCTACCTATATGAATGGAAAGAATTGGCGGCGGCGTGCAAATCATGTGGTCGGAGTTCGATCCCGACCGGCAGTACCTACCTACCAATGTGGATTCCACTTTGTGGAATTTATATGTACCAGTCAAGTTACTTACCATCTGCTAACGGTAAAGGAAAACATCGTGAAGAAACCCACATACTCTAGGAGAAATTCTATGAGTATGTCTGTTCCACCAACTCGCACTAGGCCAGCGTGAGTGGATTATGGCCTAAAACCCTCTCAGTTCTCTAGTTAGAGGAGAGGAGACCCGAGCCCAGCAGTGGGACTTAATGGGTTGCTGATTGGACTAGACCTACCTATGTGTGTGTTTGTTATGAAAATGTCACAGATTTTTTAAATAGGTATGCTGATATTTTTTTATGTCCTTAGCGAATAATAAATGCTAAGCTCCAATCATATCAGTAATAGGTAGTCATTGAATTTATGTTAAAAAACCTGATGTGAAAATAGGCACCAAGTGTCTACCATTTTTAGGTTGTAGTTTTAAAAGATTAAGACATTCGAAATTCGTAGATAAATGCTATCTCTAATAAATTATAATAGGTCTGATATATTGTATAGGTATTTATAGGTATATATACTAACGATGTAGTTATAAACAAATGAAATAGGTAATATGTCACATGTCCTATAATTTTATGTGCATAATATAAAATTCTATGGCAGCTAATATCTTAATTTCTATGGCAGCGGTACAGCATGAGCGGGGTCCTCGCAAACCGAAGCTACAGGCGGGCGCGATGGGTGTGCTGCCGCCACCACAGCTCACTCATGCTCACAAGCCTCACCCCCTCAAACTGTCTCCTCCTTCGCCGTACACTCCACTGCCACAACCGTTTAACTTCCAGGTAAGTAGTACCTATATATACATACAGGTACTACTCTAGTCATTGTCGCCGTCGTCATCTATAGCTAACCCATAACCTATGTATTTTTCATAGTTAGGTACGTGTCTCTCTTCACTTTAAGTAGGTAGGTATATAATGTAATGAGGTAGAAATACTAATCTCTACCTATAACTAAATTTATTCTCATACTATTTTAGGATTCCGTACTATAAAGGTACAAAAGGAACCCTTATGGTCTCGCCCTGTCCGTCCATCTGTTGGTTTGGTACGAAACCCTAAAAAACTAAATTCCTAGCTGCTAAGTGATAAAAAATATGTCACTTTTCACGTAATCCGTATATACTTATCAGTTGTCTTACCTGCTACAATTAACTTAAAAAGTACTGTAAGATATTAGAGCACAGCTTACCAATTTCTTTTTATTGTAATAATTTAGTTCAGTATCACTGGTATGAGCGAGCCAGCACCGCTGAGCACGGCGTCATCGGCTGGTTCCAGCGGCGCGGGCGGGGCGGGCGCCTCAAGTCCTCTGCCTCTCGTCCCAGAACCATTCCTGCCACCACCTCCACCCGGCTTACTACACATACTCATGTCTACGGACAAATGCCAGGTGATTACGCCATTAAAACGCTTATATTGTTGGGAATCTATTCATAAAAAGGTTTCGTATGTCTAATTAACGAAGTACCTAACTATGTGACTGCTGATCCTGTGGTTGGAGGTTCGATCCCCATGTAGGGCTTATTTTTATGCAGCGCACCATTGTTATTCGCAGAGTGAATTAGTTAATTGTTAATAATATTATTATGTATTGTTAATGAAAAATTGTAGCAAATAATACCTATTATTACCTATGTTTGTATAGTCCTCCACGACTCCCGCGACAATGGACTTGTAGAGCGTTCTGTGCATTACCTGACAAACAAAACATCTCGTCTAAATTTCCTACCTGTTGCCGAGTGTGGTTTCTTAAATCCCATACATATAACACTAGACAAATTTGTGTTTGAGGACACAGGAATTCTAACCTAGTAGTTAGGTACTTAGGTACTTACGAGGCGTGTCTTTAAAAAATATATATACTTATCTACCTACCTAATAAGTACCTAGGTTACATATATTATTGTTTGACTGTTAGGAATTAATGTGGAGCGCTAAGCAACTGCAGTTACAAGGCGACCCTACGTTGTTGCGACCACCGCCTAGCGCGTTTGGAGCACCCCTTGCACCCACATGGGAACTACTACAAGTAAGTGATTATTTGTTTCATTAGAATTATGTAATTTTAATTTCGTAAAATTTTACGTACCTACCTACTTATTAGGTATTTGTCAAATTATTTGCGACTTTGTTTGGAATTGAAAATGTCGATTGTGTCATACAAACAAATTTGATCGTCAATTACGATATACCTACCTACTTAGATACATAGGTAGTATAAAAATACTTTATTTTTTATTAAAAACGTATAGGTAAGTACAAGATAATCATTTCACAATCAAAAACAATATCAATAGGTTTACATATTCCACAACATGTAACGATCTTTGAAGATATCTGGACCTTCGGTCTGCCATACTAGGTACCTATGAATCTCGCGCTTTCGCGATGTTGACCTCTCTGTCCAAACTCTAAACACAGCTCTACATACCTACTTAATCTTTTGTGCCGCATCCGCTTCTTACACTCGCGCTCAAAAAACTGACAAAATATGAGCTATGAGCATCACGAAGAAGATTAACACACTACCTACGTCTCTACCTCCTTTCCTCGTTCCCTAATCATATGACGAGAGTGTAACAATGCTAATAAAAATATTTTAGTTAAAATAAAATAAGATTTTGTATTAGTTTTAATTTTTTTATTGACAAGACCAATAGGTAAGCTCGACTATCCAACTCGGGCAAGTAAGTAGATACCTGTTTTAAAAAGGGAAGTCAAAGTTGTCTTGTAGGGGTGTACCTATGTACATTGACATTTGATAGGTGGCTTTTTGACTAGGGGCGTGCTCGAGATCGCGATTGGGCGGTCGCGGGGTGACTTCTCGCCTTTACCTACTTGACTTACCCCGCCCATCGGCCTTACCTTACGTAAAACGAGACTGGAATCATTATTAGTTATGTAACTATAATAATATAGGTACACACCCATCTACCTACATAATATGTAACAAAATTGAGTCAAGTAAAAATTAAAGTATTCTTAGGGACCTAATCCTTGGCGGACAAAAATTTTTCGGCCAGAAATGTTAAACAGAATGTTAAATAGGTAAACAAGGATGTAAAAAAAATCTTATATTAATCAGTTTTTAATTTTCTTTACGGTAAACTATTTTCTAACATTACATTACCATAGGCAGGTAGGTATATCTTCCGTAAAAATACATCGTTCTATTATAATTATTCGAAAAAGTTTGCGATCCGGAAGCAATCCGACAAGTCAGAATCAGGGCACCGGTCTCAAAAAGGATTCCGTTTACTTTAATAAACTGACTCGTTGTAGGATTAAAGGTAGGGGCGGGCGTAGTTACCGCCGCTGTAGACATCACTCGTTCTATGACACGGGGCCCCCACACTACGGAGTTTGGTACGTAGGTAAATTAAATAATACCTATAATTATTTAAGTATTTCAGCCATTTCAGATTATGTAGGTACACGAATATAAACGTGACAATAATTAGGTACATTCAATATCGAATAGATAAATCTATAGGTACTTAGGTAGGTATATTAGGTAAGATACATTCAATAGCCTTGACGAACTTTAATCCAGGGTCGCAACGACAATTGGAAACGACATTTGGAACGACCTAAACTGATTTAAAGAAATATTTTCCTCAATATCAGGAAACAAGTGCCCGATTGCTGTTCATGGCCGTTCGTTGGGTGCGTTGCTTGGCACCATTTCAAGCTCTAGCAGCGTCTGATCAGCTGGTGCTGCTTCGTGCTGCATGGAAGGATCTCTTCCTACTGCATCTAGCGCAATGGTCTGCGCCCTGGGACCTAGCTCCGTTGTTATCTGCCCCTGCTGTTAGAGCGAGACTGCCGCCTGATCCGTTGGCTGATTTGGAACTGAACACCCTGCAGGTGAGCTGCAATTTAGAGAATTTCATTTGTTTTTCAGCCTATAAACTTGGACTCGCAAAGTATTAATACCTACCTACCTATTTATGAAGATAATATAGGTATTTACCTTATTTATTTTCTACTTATTCAATTTGCTCGATAGGTAGGTACTAAATTGTGAGTTTTACCTAGGTAGGTAGGTAGGTAGGTACGAGGTTACCGGATATATAACCGGTTGATAGTTTTGTGTAGGTACCCAAGTGACACCTAGTGACACCCAGAGACGAGCTTTTGACAAACTTATCGTTAGCTGAGTTACCTATCATTGAAATTTCAATGAGTTATTTCATATTTACAATTTGAAGCATCGCCGTAGAAAGACCAGTTCCTAGAAAGTTAGGTTACCTACCCACTTACTTAGAAATTTGTAGGTAAGCAGGATACCATACCAATGTGGCATGTGGATTTATCTCTATAAAAAACCGGTCAAGCAAGTAGGATTCCCGCACAGAGGGTCCGTACAAGCATTTTCTCATTTTTTTATTGTACTTAATGTTAGACAAGTAGCTAACAGGATAGTTAAAAGTCAGGGTAAATGTTCACTTTTACAATTACACTTTGCTTAACGTCAGTCCGGAAAAAAAATCTCACTCTTTTTAGACAACGGTTTGATCTATACCTAAGGCTTCCGTAATTCCGTTTTTTCCTTTTGAGGTATGGAACCCTAAAACAGTAAAAGTTATTTGTGAATATGTACTTTTTATTTGTGAATAGGTACCTACAATTTTTTGCAATTCTTAAAAAGCTAGACCTACCTTCCCAAAACCAACCCAACTGGGTACCTAGGTAATAAAGGTGGATTCAAAAGTTTATTTTGCATCGTTTATTAGTAGTATCTAGGTATCTACTTGGATATGTACCTTCTGGTCTGCCAGTGGATAGTTTTATGAGACGTTTACTTAATTAAATTTTTCAGGAGATCCTGTGCAGATTTCGTCAAATAGCACCTGATGGCAGCGAATGCGGTTGTATGAAGGCGATCGTACTTTTTTCACCTGGTAAGAACATATAATAAGTCACAAGGGCCCCCACAGACTATCCGTTCTATTGGCTATTGGGTTCCCGTCATCATCCGGCGAACTGATAGCCTGTGGGGCCCTTATGTACCTACTTAGGTTCCTATCGAGCTGAAGGCACCTATTATTTTGCATACCTATACCTACGTAGTCACACCTATATGGTTGTTTTATAAATATGTATAATTTGCTTTTTATCTTAGAAACTTGTTAAAAATGACTATTGTACTAAACAGATACACCAGGGCTAAGTGAAACACAGCCTGTAGAAATGTTGCAAGACCAAGCACAGTGTATTCTTGCTGACTACGTGCGCACCAGATACACGAGGCAACCTACCAGGTAACAATTTAATAAAGATCCCTACCTAGTCAGTACGAAGAGCCTAATGATTCTCCATATTATCGGTACCTACCTAGGGTGGGTGCCCCGAAACGTCCCACTACTGGGCACGGGTTCCCTCCCAAGAATGTTGTGTGAATTTAGTCTACTAGGTAGGTATACCTGCCACTCTGGCCAGTTGGCCAGACAAGGAATAGGGTTAGTTTCGAATTTCTCTTTTCTCGCAGTGCTTTTGTCTTGCCCTTAGTCGTCTTTTAGACCCACGGGTTGACATCCCAAAATGGTATGGTTGGGTTTCTATCATGAAATTATCAGTATCTATTAACCGCTGGGCTAGTCTGGTTTGGCATAGGTACCTACTATGTGCCCGGTTGACGCCATTTGTCTCGTCTCATTTACAGTATGAAACCCAACGTAGCTAGCTAAATGTGGGTGTGATCTGCACCTCTGCGTACCCCTTCGGGAAAAAGGCGTGATGCTGTTTATGTACTTATGTATTAAAAAAAACAAAACACCTGTTTACAAAGAAATTGACGCCATTTCAGATTCGGTCGTCTGCTGCTATTGCTGCCCTCACTGCGTGCTGTGCGCTCACGTTCGATCGAGCTGCTACTCTTCCGAGACACAGTGGGCGATGTGTCCGTAGCAACACTTCTACATGACATGTATCGCATGCAGCCAGCCCCTACACCCGCATTTCACCCGCCCTCGGTGCCAACCAGCACGCACACTACAGAACACTGTTCTTCACCGTAAAAAAGAGCCGCAGTTAGTTATTCTCCCGCTAGGGGTGCTACTAGCGTAGGCGTAAAAGGAGTGCCAGAATAAAGATGCGTTTGCACCAGAGATGAGTGAAGATGCGTGGTTGGGGACGTTTTTTAAGAACCAATAGAATCACTTAATTTATTTATTTGTTCATCTGAATGACGCTAGATGAATAATGGAAACGCAGCATAAAATGGAGTGCCGTTTGTATTTTGTGCTTAAACCTACTTCATGGGTGGACAACACGCGGCCTGCCTTCGTGCTCTTATTGTGAACAAAAGTAAATTTATGTACCTAGTAGGACATTGAACCACCAAAACACTTATCCATACACATCGAACACACGTGTAGTTTTTCATATTTAGATTAACGATTTTTTTTCGTGGTACCTAGTGCAACTCGATGTATTATTTTTATATCAAAATAAAATTGACTTTCTAAACAAAAAAGTTGGCATCCCTGACTTAGGTAGTGTCCACTCTGGCACTTCTTACGTGGGTTAACATCTAATGTGAAATGTTATATATTTTGTAACTACGACGTTTAGGTAATGTGTTCGATATTAAATGATTATACTTAATTCATAGTTCTATAATTAGATAGACAATCATTAAATAGGCACGTATCACATAGATGACATCACTAACGTAGGTATAGTCGGTACCAAATCTATTTAAATGAAAATGTAAACATAACTAGCCCCCGAGTCTGAGCTGGCGGGAAGTTTTCGGCCGCAAATTATGTCAATTTATTTAAAATGAAAAATACTTAATGTAAATGATAATAAAATAAAAATTAATATAGGCCTGCGCCCAGTGCCGGCACGGCATGGTAAAGGATTTTTTTCTAGGCAAATGATTTTCGACCTTATTAATCCAATGAATATGGAAATGAATGGGCCCTAATTCTGAAGAGGGCGGCGCGGCGTGCGGAAAGTTCCTGTATCGTCAAACTTTCCCTAGTAACTTTTATTATAAACTTGATGTAGGTATATACATTTAATTGAAAACCATTCTGTCTACAACCCATGGAGCTAAAGTATCTAAATTTACATGACTTGAACTATCTAGTCTGTCTAGTCACAATGTATAAATTTGTAAATTTAATTATGCTTAAGTTCATTAATTTTATATTAAATAATTGTATAAGATTGATATATTATTCAAATTATAACAAAAATGTGTTAAAATTATTGTAAAAAAAATATAACATATCTCTTTCATAATTGTACATAAATGTTTTGATTTAATCAAACAGCTGTCTTGTGTAGTTTTATTCAGAGCCTTGTTGTAATAAATAAAACACTAACTTCATAACAGTAAAAGCACATTTTATTTGCGATTCAATAAATGCACATCTACCATTAATAATATAACATATATCCTAAGTGGCAAACCATGTGCGTTATAAAAAAAAGCTAGCAAATTGGAAAACATATTTATTAATTATTTATAATTGACGTAACATCAACCTGAAACATTAACTTTTCCAATAGAGTGTATCGCTTCCACGGTCGACAAATCTTCATAGTCATCATCTGATGGTTCTATTATATTCTCTTTCGTTTTAGCCTCCTCTTTATTGGGCTCCGTTCGAGGGAAATCTAATTTACTCCAAGCACCGGGTTCGCCCTTTTTTAATTTTATTTCAATCTTTGTTGATAACATTGATGCAGTACTTTTTTCTATGTTTACTACCTGAAATAAATAACATCGCATATTGAATACACGTTACGAAAATTATGGTATTAATCATCATATTGTAAATATTTTTATTAAGAATAATAATAATTAAAATTCCTAGGTTTTATGAAAATTGTTGTTGCATGGCATAAACAATTGAATGGAGAACCTCCTATTTGAAGTCGGTTAACTATAAATTATATTTTAGCACCTCACATGATATGTCTCCGTTCTGCGAGCCCGTACGGGTCTCATATGCAGCATAACAACCAGCCTTATCATTATAGATGTGTTCAAAGAGTTAAATCCATGGCTAGGATAGCAGTGATTTATCATTGTAAAAACTTTATTGTGTCTCGGGCTTTCCTGGTGTTCTATAGCCTGAAGACAAGAGTAAAACATTTAAATAATATTACTTACACCTCTAAGTTCAAGATCCAATTCAAATGCAGCATCACCTTGGTCCCTAAACACCAACTTAGTGTTTAGACGAATGGGGTTTAACTTAACAAAACTCAGCGTGGGGTCATATTTTTTGGCATACACACTAACAATAACATACTCAGAGGTCTGATGCCAGTCCCAGCGACATTTCACAGTGCCTGCGGGTGTATTCTGAAAATAAATTGTTATAATAATAAGTAATAAAGATTAAGAAGATACTGAATGCAGCACAAAATTTTTGTTGTTATATTATTAACTATAAAGACAATGCCCGCATTAGGGATGCAAGCCCTGTCTCGCAGGGAACTTTACAAACATACAATTAAAGGACCCAAATTACACCCCGACACAAAACAAAAATTTATGAATCTCAATTTGTCTTGTGTGAGAATCGAACCCACAACACTCAGATCATCAGATATATAAATATCTAGCTTTTTCTTTTAAATACTTACCTCCTTCGTCCATTTATGGATGCCAGTAGTGCATCCGGGTTGACTTAAAAATGTATTAAAGTCTGTAGTTCTTTTCTGACAACAAGACCAGAATTTAAGACCTTCATGGAAGACTGGGCAGCCAGGATGATAAGTGCACATGTTGTCATTTGAATTTGGACCTTCATAAGTGACACTGCAACCACTATTTTTGCAAGAAGTTCCAATAGCAATGAGGCTAAAAGACAATAAGTACAGTAAAATAGATGAACAAAGAGTTATTGGAGGTTTAATTAAAGACAAAAATAACTAGTTAAGAGCATTTTGGACCATACTCAATGTATAGTTCTGCAGCAAAGGGAGTATCTTCATAGTGCTACATCCTTTTGTCCAGAATTGCAGTTTTTCGGCAATAACCCAATGAAAGCTGTATATCCAATAATGTCCAAAATAATCTTTGTTTTTTGTAATGGAAGTATTTGGCATTATCTTTGTGATTTCTTTTTTCATTTATTTAGGTTTAGAAGATGGGGGACATGCAATTAATGCTACTTTCAGAGCGATTATACAAAAATATTCACCTAGGCAATCAATAAGCTTTCTTAGAAACCTTAAGTTTAGCACTTAGTGTTTTTAAAAGATCTGTCAAAGATTGTGACACTTGTAAATGTTAGCTGAAAAAAAATGCAAATGCTTTTGAACATGTATTGAGTACCACCCTTTAAAATATTTATTTTTATAATTTAACCAGATGTTGTGTTCGCTCCTGTGGACCTTTGTTTGTCAACTACTTAGCTCCTATTGGTTGTAGCAAACACTTTTACATTAATGAATACATACCCATCATCAGCAACAACAATACTTTGTGGTGTATTCTGTACAGATTGTTTGAGAGACTCAGCTATAGTTGGCTTTAGTGTGACTAGAGGTGTATTAAATGGTGGCCGAGCCAACTGTGGGCCAACAACTGGTGCCCGAACCTCAATCACTTCTTGTTTCTCCAAATCTTTGTCTAAAACCTTTTTCTCAGGCTCAGGGGGTTTCTAAAAGCAATTAAAATGTAAACACATACCTCATTTTTTTACTACTTTATTTATAAATAGTTGAAACACAAAATTACATACCACGTTAGAATGCTTTGAGAGGGTACAACCCTTAATATTGAGGAATTCAGTGAAATCAACGCTTTTTTTATTACAACAAGACCATCCCTTGTATGCATCATGGAAAATAGGTGCGCCCGGATGGTGACAACACACATCTGTCGATAGAATTAAATTAAATTCGGTTTTATAATAATTATTAAACTAGGTAAACAAAACGTGATTTGAATGGCTAGTTCGAGAAAAAAACATAGCAAGAAGCCCTAAGCTATTCCTGTACAAGACAGCGTGGAAACATCTAGAAGTTTCACGTACCTTTATCGTTGCTGTTAGGATCAAAAAGTTGACCGCAGCCGCGATTATAGCACTGCACAAGATCTTTGTTTTCTGGCATTTTTATTCAACAAACTGCAAAACGTGCACGCAATAATAGTTGCAGATGTATTTTTGGCAGAGCCAATTAATAATAATGTCTCAGATCTGATGGATGACACAATTTTGACAATCAACAATTTTGCAATGACAACTATGACAAGAAGCAAGAACCTGAGAATTGGATTACATTAGAGATGAGAGATGAGTAACACTTCGCTACGTCACGCAATTGCGCCAGCTCAGTTCACTGCGCCGGATGGATGTGTCAACAATCAACACACTTTTTCAAACGAGAAAATGTCAAGAGCTTGTGAGTGCGTCGTCAATTCACTGTTTTATTTGATTGCGCCATGGCGCAATTTTGAGTTAACTCAATGAATCGGCGCAATAGACTGCGCCAGAGTTACTGAGTTGACGCAAGAAATTTCACTGAGTTACCTATGTCTAGATTACAATGCCTCGGAAATACTCGGAATCAACAGTTGACACTTGACATCAATAACTGACCTCAAAATGCTAAATGCTGTAGTTTTGAGTATTTAATTTTATTTCAGTTATTGGAATTTGACTGTCACCGAGTCAAGTTCGCTTCGCAGGTGAGGGTTCAATTCTCACACGAGACAAATATTTGTGTAACCCAGATTGATAACAATTCATATTTTATATGCCACCTAGCGCCGATCTGTTTTCAACAAATTTTAATTAATAAGATTTAACTTAAACATATTTTTGTCATTGTAAAAACATAACTAAATCATAATAAGCGCCCGAATCAGAGCAGACGAGAGAGATTTGATTTTGAAGACATTGATATAGAAGGTGTTCGTATTGAAAAAAAATTCAGAATGTTAAAAAAATAGATAGATGTAGAAAAAAATCCTATATTAATCAGTTTTTAATTTTCTATACAGTAAACTAATTTCTAATATTTAATATCTTAAGCTGTAAAAATACGACGTTCTAAGATTCGAAAAAGTTTACGATCCGGGAGCAATCCGATGAGTCAGAATCAGGGCCCAGGACCGCTCGCGGATTAATTTCTTCACCTTTTTGCCAAGTTATACACAGATTGTTGTTGAGTTGCCATACTGATGGAGTACTCATTATTTTTTTTTCACAAAGCAACGAATACAAAGCATACAACAATTTTTTTTTTTCGATATGGGCTTTTTTGTTTGGCTTTTAAAATATAATATGATATAATTCCTAAATAACACAAAGCTTCTTCTGTCGACGACGACATCGCAATATAATGTGAGCAAGCTTCACGTGTGTTACCGACTTCCAGCCGAGTAAGTTTGCGATCTTAAAAATCACGTACTTAAAGTTCGTACGTCTATCACCCACTTTAGCAATCTTACGCCCGGCCCGAGGTGTGTAAGCAGCCTTTTTCCCTACCTACTCCCATTGACATAAAATAAATATTAATTTATCTATGGCAAGCAGCACTTTGCAGCACTGTGGCTGGTGTGGGCGTACGAAAGTAAAATAAGAATCAATTAATTTCCAATATCTGTGAGAAACTCAAGAATAATATTTGTCTCTAACATACAGTTTGATTTTTTTAAACTTGACTCATGCAGTACCTTAGAATTATTATGA
The DNA here is from genome assembly GCA_905147015.1 of Laspeyria flexula. Classification (NCBI taxonomy): domain Eukaryota; kingdom Metazoa; phylum Arthropoda; class Insecta; order Lepidoptera; family Erebidae; genus Laspeyria; species Laspeyria flexula. The sequence goes on along the minus strand of LR989956.1, from coordinate 7,658,925 downwards.
TAGCAGTTAATTTTACAAAAATGGTGGTTCAGAACATCTAATTATTTATTTATTTTACAATGTTTATTTTTATCATAAAATTTAATTTTTGTTTCGATATGCAATCAATTCCATAAAAATGTGTTTCGAAGTGTAAAAGTGCTGATCACAAATTATTAAAATGAATCTAATGCGCAAATTGCGTGGGGCGACTACCTCGGCATCTTCAGAGACTGCCGAGGCTTCCAGCTCGTCTTCCCACGTCCAACTTGGACTCATGCATCTAAAAAAACTCTTTGCTGAGTATACTCATCCGCCACAGCCCCTAACCGATGCTGAGAAAGATGATAAGTTGTACAATATGCTACCACTCTTCTGTAAGGTAAATAATATTGACTATTTAGTTACGACTATGAACTCTTCCTTGTGATTAAAAATAACAATCTACGATAGAGATATGGCTTTGATTCGTAATTGATTATATTTTACTTCATAATTTGAAAATGTAAAACTTATTTGTTTTCACAATACCAGTGTCCAGAAGTAGAAATTATATAAAGAGACTAGCTGTTGCTTGGGGCTTCGCTCCCGTGTATCTGTGTATGGCCCCTACTCAGCTCCTCCTAGTTGTAGCGTGATGTTATATAGCCTTTAGTCTCCTTATCCCATCCTTGATAAAAAAACTCTCCAACATGAAGAATTTTTCAATTCGATTGATTAGTGTGTTCAACCGAACTCTTTAATATAAGTATCAAATGATTATTATATAAGTGACTCATAAAAACATTTATAGGTGTTTGGTACCAGTCCATCAAGCGAAATGAATGAAAAATTCTGGGACATCTTATCATTCTGCCAACAAGTATCAAAGCTTATGGTATCAGAAATACGAAAGAGGGCCAGCAACCAAAGCACAGAAGCAGCTAGTTGTGCTATTGCAAAGTTTCTAGAAATTGAGAATTCTGAGGAATCAAGCAATGGATGGATGTTATTATCTACATTAAATTTATTGGCAGCTGGTGACCAATCTTTGATACAGGTATTCAATATAAATACATAATAATAAGCATAAGCTTCTATTTGTTGAAGTGTGATGTTAAATAGCCTATAGCCTTCCTCCAACTCAGTTAATAAATTATCCTAGTTCGATATTTGTACTCTTGAAGATTGATATTTACTGTTTGTAAACCAGATATTTGCAAACTGTATAAGTAAAAGACGCATGCAATTACTTCAAAATTGCATAAAATTATGATAATAAGTATTTATACCATTTTTTTTTAGTAAAATTTTATAGATACCATTCCATAAATGATATTTTATATAAAGACATGCTTGTTTTTAAAAGTATTGAATATTGAATTAGGTATGAAGTGGTGCATTGTTGTTCTCATAGAATGTATAACACATACATATCCAAAAAACAATGGTATTTGGTATAATATATCCACCAGTATGATAAACTTTTATTTATATTATTTCATCTTTAGTACTTGTTTCTCGTTTCTAGTTCAAGGTTAATTCTTAAAATTGTTACTTATTTATTTTGTTTAATATTGTTTTGTAGGTCATGACCACTGCATCAATACCATCTACGTTAGTCAAATGTTTGTACCTGTTCTTTGATCTTCCTGAAATACCAGAGTCTGAGGCAGATGTTCAGGATGGGAACAGTGATTTTACACCTAGAGAGAGAAGAATTTTATTGCAAAAGATATTTGTACAGGTAATAATTACTTATTTTGTATATGATATAATATAAGTATGTTACAGTCAAAACTCTTAACCGGGCAAAAGTACTTTTAACTAGAAAAATCAGTCTAAAAGTGCTTTTATATAATCATTGGTATTTACCAATGATTATAGTGTGCTTTTTAGTACTAGTACTATGTAGTTACTAGCTATGGAGTCAGTCGAAACTTATATTTGGTTGGAAGTAACAACAAGGAAAACATTTATGATGCATGTGTTTATACTTGTTAGCTTTATTAATTATCACTCATGTTGTGAGAAACACATTATAAAGGTATAATAATTATGTGCGTTCTTTAAAATAATCAGTTTTGCATAATATGCAGTGGCAATAATGTGGTGAAAACGATTTGTATATTTAGTATTATTATTTAATTTAACAATTTGTAAACAATGGATTTAGATGTCTATTGCTTGCCTTTTGTTTTCTTAAGCTTCTATGAATGAAGTATATAGAATAAAACTCTTTTCAAACCCTGTCTAGAATATAAAAACATTTCTTAAACTCATTTTTGAAATTTATAGGTACTTGTGAGACTGTGTAGCCATCCATTCCCATGTGAGGAATTGGCAAGAAAAGATGATCTCAGTTTACTATTCTGTGCTATCACGTCATGGTGTGCTCCCCATAACATAATGTGGAGGAAATCAGCGGCTGAAGTGTTGATGACGTTATCAAGACATGGATTGACACAATCAGTTGTTCAATACATACATAGTGAGTCTATATGTTACTGACATGTACTGAATAGCTATGATAAGTAATTAGTGTTATCTATGTTTATGTTTTGGTTACTATTATATATATTATATATAATTAGATAATTTTGTTTTTGTTTTGTTGAAAATTATACTACAATTAGCTTCCCTTCGCTGCTTTGCCCTCTTGGTATATCGATAAAAAGTAGCTTATGTGGTATCCTAGACTTTTTTCTCTATGTCTTTATAAACATACGGTTAATGGACACAAATTACACCCAGACTCAAAAAACTTATTATGAATCATACAAATATTAATCCGTTTAGTGATGGATTAAGAATACATAATGTCACTAACCCATCTCAACCCGTGGCGTAAAAGGCGACTAAGGGAGTAACCTTATGCAGACAAGAGCACTGCAAGAAAAGGAAAATTCGAAACAAAACCCTATACCAACCCGTCTGGCCAGCGTGGAATAGTAGGCTAAATTCCCTCCACATTCTCTGGGGGAGACCCGTGCCCAGCAGTGTGACGTTTCTCTATGTGCAGACTAATGAACAGATCCTATCAATCGTTCTACTTTTATCAATTCTAACGATTTAATATGGTAATAACGGTGAAGGAAAACATCGTGAGGAAACCCACATACCCTAGAAGAAATTCTATGAGTATGTCTGATCCACTAACCCGCACTAGGCCAGCGTGAGTGGATTATGGCCTATACCTCTCAGCTCTCTAGTTATAGGAGAGGAGACCCGATCCCAACAGTGGGACTGAATGGGTTGCTGATGTGATAATATGGTATATTGTATTAAATTGATTTCATATTACAGATAAAGGATGTGTAGCTCTTTGCATAGAAAACATGCAAAGGATACCTGAATTAACACCTCTTGAGGTAACTATAATTGCTATAGTTTCTTATATAAATATATAATTTAAACATGGGTAACTCAGTAAAATTTCTTGCGTCAACTCAGTAACTCAGGCGCACTCTATTGCGCCGACTCTTTGAGTTAACTCAAAATTGCGCTATGGTGCAATTACATAAAACAGTGAAGTGAAGTGGGTGGGCCGGGTGCCATCTGCTTGCACGCCGCACTACTCACTAGCTATTGACATTTTCACGCGAACGAGTGAATGAATTTAACTGCGCTGTGCGCCAACCCGGCGCCAAACATCCAGCGCAGTGAGCTGAGCTAGCCCAGTGTTACCCATCTCTAATATAATTATATAGATGCCGTTAACTAGTTATTTTGCTTACCATTGAATATAATTATAACATATAGTGTATTCTGTGGGTTCAATTCCTATACAGTAGCTTTGAAAATATACAATAGTAAGTTCTGTTTTTTCTCTCTTTCAGGTGGTAGAAATGTTTGTGGCAGTGTTCTGTTTCCTAAAGGATTCAAGTGAAGTTAGTCAATTATTGCTGGATGATTTCCGTTCTTGTCAAGGCTACCTATTTCTATCAGAATTTCTTTTAAAGTAAGTTTTATCATAATGAAATACAAAAGCATTTTCAGCACTTGCATGTTGATTGATAGATTAATATTTTTTATTTTTATATAACAACAATGTTTTGCTCGCACTTGTTTTCTTTTTATTTATTTATTTTTACATTTGTTTTGTTTATCACAGCAATGAGCACCGAGATGTGGTCGATTATTTAACAGAAGGGTAAGCACTGTTTCTTGTAGTTGATTTTTTTTTTATTATTATTTTACATTGAATCATTAATTTGAATATATACTAATTCATAACAATTAATGTGTAAATTCTAATAAAATATAATTATATATATTTTTAGATTGGAAGAAGAGCGTGTAAGCGGTACGGAAGCGCGCGCGGCTCTTCGTAATCTTGTGTTAATGATCTCATCACTATGTGCGTGTGGTTTCTCTGAGCTGCGACCAACACGCGCCAATACTGAGCTCTTCCAACTCCAGGGCTTCGTTTTACCTCAACCTTCCACTCCTGGCCAGGCTGTCAGGAACGTCCAGGCCTTCCAGGTCAATATCAACACATTTATTTTTCAAAATAGACAGCCATTATCTTTTTGCATGCTATGGTTAGCCATGGCATTAAAAAAATTGCTTTTAAATATCTATGTCCTTTGAAAATATATTTGCTAGCTATCTAGCTTTGATAATTTAACGTTCACATAATATGGCAGTTGATGCGCAAACAATGGTAGTTTTTAGTTTGTGACCAAATTTCTTTAAAGACTGTTATTAAGTACTATTAAAATAAAACCATATTCTTCTATATTACAGGTCTTGCAGTCTGTTTTTATGAAATCAAATTCACCGGCATTATGCTGCACAATACTGGATGCTATATCTAGCGTTTATCACGCTGATAATGCAAACTATTTCATTCTTGAAAACCAAAATACACTGAGTCAATTTTCTGAAAGGATATACATGAAAAACTCAGAGATACAAGAAAAGTTTTTCGAGTTATTGGAGTTTATTGTGTTCCAGCTAAACTTCGTTCCGTGTAAAGAGCTGATCTCATTGTCATTGTTGTTGAAAGCAAATAGGTCTAGGACGTGTAGTATATTGTGTATGAAAACTCTTTTAAATATTTTAAAGTAAGTGCTCTTTTAACTATTTGTGGTAAATAATATCGCACTGTCAATGTGAAACAGAAATAAGCTGAGATTGGTTTGTCCGACAATTTCCATCTTCTAACTATAAATATAAGGTTCAAAATTGCCCAGCAGAGATTCTCATTTTATAACTCTTTTCACTGTGACTACATGTATTCAGCAGTCAACCGATATTTATTTATTATTGCAGAAGATATGTTAAAAATACCTGTGGAATACAGCCTAATGTAAAATTTGTCCTTTACAGACATAACGCTATATTTAAAGATGTATATCGAGAGGTTGGCATGTTAGAAGTCTTTGTTACATGCTTGTCTCGTTATGCAGTCTACCTCAAAGATAAACAGATTTTGGAAGACGAGAAAATAAAAAGGGAATCAATGGTTGAAACGGCGTCTGGAGTGAACACCCCAAATGATTCTCCTAAAGTTCCCGAAAGAAAGAAAAGACAATCTTCTAGACAAGACTCGTTGATAAAAGACCCTAATTTAGAATCTGAAGAGGAGGAACTTGGTTCTTTAGTGATGGAAGGATTAACAGCTTTACTGAATGGCAATTCAAGTAATTGTAATGTATTTAGGGATTGTGGGGGAGCGAAATGCGTTCATGGAATGGTTGTGTATGAGTCATGTAGAAGTGTAGCATTAGGTGAGTTTATTAATATCAGTACATTGTATTGTATTGCTGTCCTACCCACATATCTACGTTCGTATATAATAGACAAGAATGACAAAAATAAGGTTTATTTTACAGATATTTGATTCATAAAGTCTATATCATAGGTTCCCAACTGTGCGCCACGGAAAGTAAAGATGGTCGCCGTGAGCCAAAAACCTTCACTTTAGTTATTGGCGGCTACCTATTTATTTTCAACTCATTAGCTAGTTGGGGCGCCAAGACAAGTACTAAAGTTAAGTGCGCCGCGGACTGAAAAAGATTGAGAAGCTCTGGTCTATATAGTTAAAGGGTCTCTATCATTGCAATATCCGTACAAAACAGTCATAAAATAAGACTTCTCTGTTTGACAATTTTCCTTTTCGACATATTATTTTAGAGTTCAAATTGCCCAGTAGGGTTTTTAACATGTTAGTTCCTAAGGCAGGCTATTACCAACGCATTAGTCTTGCTGCATGGTAATGTGGCCAGTCTTGGGTACATTTGCTCACACAACAATCAAGTTATATTATATAATATCAATATTCTATTTATCATCATCATCATATCAGCCCAACGATGTCCACTGCTGAACATAGACCTCACCCAATTTACGCCACTGCGAACGGTCCTGTGCCGCCTGCAATCAACGGCCGCCCGCCACCCTGTCCAGGTCGTCGGTCCATCTCATATAGAAATTACTATGAATAGAACACCCGGTTCTTTTTGTGTAAATATATAAGTACCTAAATTTTTGTTAATAATATTTCAGGTGTTGTAAGAGAACTTATAGTGAGTGGGTCAGGTGAAGAGGATATGTCAGCATTGTTATGTGGGATGCATGCGGCTCCTAACGATGCGCTACGATTGAAGCTACACATACTTAAAGCTCTGTTAGCTTGTTTGCGAGACTCGCATCGCACTAGAACTATATTTAGGAAGGTACATTTTTAATACTTATCATTTTATATAACCAACAATTAAACTACGTGATAAACAAGAACAACACAACAACAACAAGAACTGTCTCTGTGGCGCAGCGGGAAGTGTATACGACTGCTGTGCAAGAGGTCCCGGGTTCGATTCCCGGGTTGGGTGAAAATGGTATTGGACTTTTCCTGGAGTTTGGTAAACAAATGTTCCCAGTAGATTGCAGTAGGTTCGCCCCCTATTTCATGGGACCAAACATAGCTGGCGCAATGTGGGTGTGAAACACCTCTGCCTACCCCTTCGGGGAAAAAGGCGTGATGCTATGTATGTATTTATGATAAACAAGACAATAAGTTTTTAACTGTTTTGGTAGCTTAACATAATAATACTTCTTTTATTAATTTGTCTGTAGGTCAGCGGATTTGTATATGTTACAAGTGTATTAGTTTCTCTAGAAGGAAAATTGAAAGGAGACGAGATGATGGACAAAGATATGCTACAATTAATACATATTGTGTTCTACACTATCAGTACAGCGATGAGATTTGAGCCTGCTAATGCGAAATTTTTTCATCATGAGGTAAGTACTAAAACATTTTAAGGTGCCTGTCCTCTATGTTTAACCACAATAGACAATCAGACCATGCCCTCTTGCCATGATATTTTAAACCTTATAGTTATGTATTGAGAATTCAACTGTGATAGTTGATTGTTTTTTGTTGCAGATATGTATGACGACCCTATGTAATACAATACGCCTACTGGGCTGCTTCGTAGAAGACACGGAGTTACAAAACGATACAGAGCCGGGTGATACGGAGCTGTACGAAGTGTTTCATGAAATATTTACGGGCAACATACTGGAAATGACGTAAATATTTACTAAATCTTAAAAATAGACTACGTTTTCAAAAGTAATATAATATTAACTTCTTCATATTATATTCACAGGTTTCCTGAAAATGTACCTGTTGTGTTTGTACACGCTTGCATCATTTTGCGACTGTTGTATGACATTGCATTGGATTCATTCGATAAACCTACTTTTTGTGGGTCCCTCAATGTGAAATCTCCAAGTTTAACTCGACAAAGTTCTGCAATTAACGAAGTAAGTAACATAACAATGAAATACTAATCATTGTTATTAACTGCCTCGGTGGCGCAGCGGGAAGTGTATACGACTGCTGTGCAAGAGGTCCCGGGTTCGATTCCCGGGTCGGATAAAAATGGTATTGGGCTTTTCTAATATGAAATTTCAGTATTGAGATTTTTCCGGCGTTTGGTAAACAAATGTTCCCGGTTGATGACAATAGGCTCGCCCCCTATTTCATGGGAGCAAACATAGCTTGCGAAATGTGGGTGTGAAACACCTCTGCCTACCCCTTCGGGAAAAAGGCGTGATGCTATGTTATGTTATTACATGAAATTTAATGTACATTTGTGTGTAGTCAAAGCCAGCCGGTCGCACGGCACCTCTCAACTTGTCCACGGGCAGCAACAACGGCGAGGCGTGGGTCATTCACTCGGGTGTAGTTATCGTTCTCGCCAAGTTACTACCAGCCTTACCGAGACCACCAGAACATGAGGCTCACGCGAGAGCTATACGTGATTATTTAGCACACGTACTAAAGAGTTTGGTTAGAAGGTAAGATAATATGTTATAGTATGTATTAATCTAAATATCAATAAACATAGCTATTTAAGAACTCTTTTATAAATATAGTTAAAATAATAATTGGGTTATCTGATAGGTGTATATCACAGTATGATATACCAGCCGCATGCACGTACAAAAACGCGCACGTATACGTGCGTAAGCTTTGCACGTGTATTTCTTTGAACTTAATATTGGTCTGTAAAGGTCTGTTTATACGACGTAAATTAATTTGGCGTGATGAACACTATGAGTAATATTAAAATTAAGGTGAGGATCTAATATTTTAAGGTTTTCAAAGCTATTTATTTCTTACTTATGTAGATATTAAGCAAAACAAAAAACAGTAACAAAGTTGAACATAATTATACTTTAGCGATGACTAAAGCCAGAAAGCGCTGAATAACACAAGAAAAGCGTACAATATAACTGTTTCGCATTTTGTATGCTTAGCAGACATCTGCGGAAGATGGGATAACTGCACACCGTACTTCCACCTCGCTTTAAATAGGCAAACAGGAAGGCATTTTACTAAAACCTAAAAATGTAAACGCGTGTTTCCTATTATAAATAATTAAGCGAGACCCTGATGTGTAAGGGCCGAAACACAAAACCGCGTCGTGTGTATTAGTGTAAATAAAAAAGTCTGTTTGTATCGTAATGAAGTGAGGTATGTGTTGTGTAGCGAGCGCAACCAGCAAGTGATGTGCCTGGCGGGGCTGGCGGGCGTGCTGCTGCGCGTGTGCGGCGCGGCGCTGCGGGCCGAGCGACACCCGCTGCACGCGCCCAACATGTACATGCTCGAGAGACTCGCCGCGCACGCGCTCAGGCCCAACGAGCTCAGGTCGGTATTATATCAGATATTAGAAACAGACCACTAATATATACAGGGTGTAAGAATAGACCTCCCGGTACCAAAAACTGGGAATAGTGTTAGTAATTCTTATCATAAAGGTCAAAGTCACCGAAATCAGATGTGCACATCGTCAGAGCTACAAGCGCTGAAACTTCGGTTCAATGACTTTCTAACTCTCAAACCAGTTGGTTTTATGCAGATTTCTCAATGCTAATGTGAAGAAGGGAATGAGGATATTTTGCAATAAACTTCATTTCGTTCTGATGTTTAAAAAATATAAATAAATAGATTCATTCATTTTCTATTGCTTTCTTTTAGTGCCATTCATTCAGACAGGTCATTATTTCGGTACTGAATGAGATCTACTTATATCCAGTACAGTAAAACTGACAGACCATGCAAACCGTAGCTGGAATTCATATCAATGCCCAATAATAATATATTATTATTAGCTTTACACATTATAATGTCGAGGTAACGGTCGTGCAAATTCGTTCAAGATTATCGTTCAGTTAGAACTATACTGCTAATTAGATGATCTATACCTTTCTATAAACATATATCATAGGTATAACCTAATCACATGATCTAAGTCGTGTTACTAATATCAATATTTTTGTTTTTATAATTATACTCTCGGCTATTCTGTAATTAGTTCTTACAAATTACTCTCATATGCTTTATATTTTAACACTTTAATATTTGTATAGGGAATTCTTACGGATGGGTAATCCTCTGAACTGCGTGGCGCCTGAACAAGGACAAGTCTGTAAGCCGGGTGGACCTGTGCCACTTACGAGGATCAAAACTTTAGTGTCTATGACTACACCGAGAGATTACAGGTACAGTCTTTCAACTAATTTAATAATTTTAATTTATTTGTTTGAATATCAGGCTGGCAAAAAAGCTTACGGCCCGCCTGATAGAACGCGGTTACCGTTGTCTATGGATGCCTGCAATATCGGGATCATTAAATGCAAAGCGTCGTTTCAGTATAACCTCTTCTCTGTCAAATGAGTTCTGGGAACCACTGCTCACCAGCTGAAAAGTGCAGTGCTATGGCCTTCAGTAGCATGGAGGTACCTCTCGAGCTGAGTTTCCCTTCCTCTCTTAAAATGCAGCTTAGAAATGTTTTTAATCTATTTTTGACAGATCTCAAAATTCCTGTACATTGCCCCCATTTGTTGAGTTTGATATGTCAGCGGAAGGATTTGGATGTCTTTATCTGCCGAGCATTGCACCACAATCTGCAAACCTAAACGCACTGGGAACTCAGGATAATGCAACGTTAGGTGGAATTGGTTCAGGTACTACTTTTACTTAATATGATGACATAAGTTTGCCTAATCAAATAAAGTTAAATAATCGTATTACAATAAATGCGTTATTCTATAAAATAAAATCGTTAATATTTCAAATTTGATTTCAACTCAATTTAGGTTATAATCTTATTAAAATACTATCAACAATTCTGAAATTCTTTATATTTATGGTATATTCTGTATAATACATAAACGTTAGTACATTTTGTTTCATCATCATCATCATCATTTCAGCCTATTGCAGTCCATTGCTAGACGTAGGCCTAAAACGCACCATAGCACTCATTTTGTTTATTAGACATCAAATGGTGGATAAATTCCAATAACTTAATAATTAAGATGGAAAACGTTGCACAGGTGATCGAGTGTTTCCCCCGCAAACTGGTCTCACATACTCAACATGGATATGCGTGGAGAAGTACTCTGACCCGCGCTCGGACCCCCACTGCGTGCGACTGCTGACTCTCGTGCGGAACATAAACAACAGTCGCGACGAACATCTTGTTTGTTTGACCATGGTACTGTCCGCTAGAGACAAGGCCATCATAGTGTCCACACAAGAGACTCTAGTTCCGCACAGTAAGTTGATGGATTTGAATTAATTTTTATAATTATTTAATGTATTAAATTAATTTAAATTTTGAAGAAGAGTTTTCGTTGTTGTGATATTTACTCCTTTTCACACGATTGCCAAAAAGAGAGTAACGTTTTTACTTTTATTTTGGTACAAAATTGGACATAATCTTTTTTAACGATTATCAGTTTTAAAATAAACGAAATAAACTTGAAAGTATAACCTAAATACGAGTCGTAATAGATTCCGTGTTATTTGAAAGTAGAATTTAAAAAAATGTCGATTCGATTAACGATTACAGAGCTTTGGTCTAGACTGTTTATTGTATTGTGTGTGTTTATTTTTATTTTCCTTTTATTTTTTTCAATGTGCGAGTGTAAAGTTCGTAAAGTATGTGTCTAAAGATTGTATTTCCCTAGACGTAGGTGAGTGGGAGCCGGAAGGGTCCGGCGACTGTGGCGCGCGCGTCTGGTGCCCGGACCTGCAGCACGAGGGACAGTGGCATCATTTAGTGCTTGTGCTTAACCGCGCTGTACTCAAGAATTCGTCATTCTCCCTTTATTTAGACGGTACGTTCTTATCACATAATTTTATTGATTGACAAATCGTAATGACAGCCTCGGGGGTGCTTATAAAACGCATTATTTTTATTTAGGTCTTTACGGATCAATGGTCGGGTTTAGCCGGCTAATCTTAAGTTTATGTTTACATCTAAGTTTAGCATTTTTTTCGTAATAACGATACCACATAATAATGTCCAGGTCAGCACATGCACTCCGGCAAGCTGCACTACGTGAGCGCGAACCCCGGCGGCGGCGCGGCGACGTTGTCGGGCGCTTCCAGCGTCTACTGCGTGCTCGGAACTCCTCCACATTGGAGGAGATATTCAAGACTCATGTGGCGACAGGGCCCTGCGTTATTGTTGGAAGACGTAAGTTCTTTCATTTCTATTGAATCAGAAAAGTTGCCTGTATCATTGTTTTACTGTCATATTATTAACCTAAGAATTTTTGTTTAACATTTGGTTCTGTTGAAAGTAAAACAGATACCGACATTGCCCACCGGTATAACAAGTTGAAGTGCCAGTAGGGCAGAACTGATGGCCAGTGGGGCCGTAAAGTTCTCGAGTGTGACACGGGTAGAGACCACACACCGGCAAAAGCGGCCTGCTCTGGTCCAATTGCACTGGATACAAACTATATACAACCTATCCTAATGAAATCTCTTGGGGATATATAAAGTATTTACTCAAATAAAATATTAGCTGATTCTAGTAATCAACAGTAAATTTTATGTGTACGAGTATATCTTAGAATATACCTAAATAATTAAGTATACAGCACAATAATTTATTATTGCAGGTATTACCAGCGCAGACAGTGTCAATAATGTACCAACTAGGCCCACACTACGTTGGAACGCTACAAGCGCCTCTACCGCCCGGACAGTACCAAGAACCGTTAGCGCCACTGGTCGCCGAAGAAAAAGTAGTATTTGGCATCAATGCACGTGCCATGTCACAACTGACGCTAGCAAAAATACGCAAAGTTTATAGCAAGAATGACAATAAAGCGATAGCCAAGATGCTTGGTATGTCTTCTCATGAGAATGCGACGCCTATTAGAATATTGCATAACTCTGCTGGACATTTGATGGGACCGGCGCGATGTTTGGGTGGTACTGTCGTCGGATACTTGGGTGTGAGAGTATTTTGCCCAAAACCTGCTGCTATCATGGTACGTACACATCTAACCTTGCTGTAGTCTACAATAGTATGATTTTGCTATATTTGTCTGTAATTTTGCTGCCTATCACACATAATAACATGTGTGAGGTTTTATCTGCATAAAAAAATGATGGTAATAATAGGTGCATAACACAATCTCATCTTGAATCCTAATAAACTTAACAAGAAAATGCTATTTTATAAAAAACTTTTGGCCAATATCCAGGCGATTAGCACTTGTACAGTATTCGAATCTTTGTTTTCAGATCGATACAGTTGGCGGGTGCTCAGTATTATTAGGATTAATAGCAATGGCTCAAGACGTAGAATGTTTATATGCGAGTGTAAAGGCGCTCGTATGTGTGGTGCGTTCTAACAAGGCGGCCCAGGCAGAGATGGACAGGAGGAAAGGATACCAAACATTGGCCATGCTGTTGAAGAGAAAGAAACAATTGCTCAATTCACACATACTACACCTCATATTTGGTCTCGTTGGAACTGTTGATAGTCAAAAGGAAACATCTTCTATTCCTAATTTAACAGCTTTTCAGGTAATATATTATTTAAATTTAATTAAAATTTCTTTTTTATTTTGTTTTAATGTACTTAATGCGATAATAACTATTTTATAGGATTTAATATGCGAGCTGGAAGTGTGGTTAGGCGCACCAGGTGGCTTAATAAAATCTCTTTTAGAACATTTACTGGAATTAGCGACAGAAACAGCACACAGAACGCACAACCTACGCACAATGAGGGAACTACAATTAGTTTCCAAACTTCTGTATATCATAAACGATGTCAAAGTTGTTAACACAAGAAATGTACTCATACAATTGTTAGCTGCTTTACTTGGAGGTCAACCTCGTCCAAGTGATTTGCTTTGCCTTGGTCAATTCATGGCGTATACCTTACCCTTACCGTCGCAAACAGAGAAGTACATAACCTTAAAAGAGAGTGATAGTGAAAAGGAGTGTGAAGGAGAACAAATAATTCTGAGAAATAAATGTTTCAACGTTTTACACGGATTACTTTTTACTGCGAGAAACCTGGTGAATACAATTGTATGTGAAGAAATATCTAGAGTATTGGGCATGGATTGGCTGTTGAGTTTTATGTTGGAGAATGTTCATCCTTCGTCGGTCTTGTGGGCCTTGAGGATAATCGTCGTATTGTGTTCCGGACAAGGTCAACAATCCGCTATAATGCAAAGGTATGTCGTAGTGGAATTAGCTGATTTAAATTGCGGGTCTAGTGTTAGAGTACGTTTATATAACTGAGTTTGAATTTGTGTTATAGGTTTCGTGAAGGCGTAGGTAACGGTGGTTGGCTGAGACACACAGAGATGATCGCGCAGCCGCAGCAGACGGGTGTGGTGTTATCTACTACTGTACATTCCAATTCACATCTCCACACGTCTCTACTGCACACTCCTGGTTTTACATTAATGGCATGGTGAGTGAATCAAATAATCGTTAAAGTAATTATCGCATGCCACGTTTCGTGCTCACTTTGTCTTACTCGTAGGTGTAAAAACAGAGAAGGCATGAGAATTGCCTGGCAAAACTAAATTGAACAACATAGTATAAATGTGCGTTCTGTGCGGGGTCAGGTTGGCGCCGGCGCACGTGGGTATCGCGGAGCTGTACTACCTGGTGTTCGGGCTGGCGCTGGGGCAGCCCATGCGCGCGGCGTGCGGCGAGCGCGGCGTGTCGCTGGAGCGCGTGTGGGGCGCGGCGTGGGGCGCGGCGGCGCCGGCGCGTCTGTCGCCCGCCGCGCTGGGCGCGCGCATCACGCTGTGCGCCGACGCCGTCGTGGTGCTGCTCGCCACCGTGCGCGCGCTCGTGCACGCGCCCGACCGCCCTGACCACGACTGGCTCGCCGACCATCCCGTCGCTATCGTGCAGGTACTTCTGCCTTTTTTGAAACAAACGTATAATTATGTAGATCGCATACAATACATATAAACGTTATACAAAGCCAAAAAGGTGTCAGCTAATTTACCCAAGGTTCAGCCTTGAGAAGGCTGGCAAAAAAATCAGGTCACTTTTTTTAATCGTCAAATTTCAACTGCTTAAATTTTGAAATATAAAATGTAATAATACAGAACCAAAACATCATACTAAGTTAAACTAAATTAAAATACTACTATAACTAAAAAACAAAGAAAGTGTGTAATTCTATCAAACAATTTTTTTTTGTGTCCACGTTACCAAACTTATCCGCATAATTTCACCTCACTCACGTGTACGCGTACGTATTATTACAAACGACTAACGTCTCTCTTCTTCCCTAAATGTTATAACTGTTTTTGTAATATATCAAGATTCACAAAATGTATGAGGTATCTATTTAGATTTAGTATAAATCTCCTTCAATGAATTACATTGATATTGTTTTTATTTAAATTTAATGTCCATAAAACAATAATAATATGAGAACTTTATTATAGGTGCTTTTCGCGTTGTACAACACGCTACCTGATTTCGTACCGATCATGATGACTGCGGAAGTATTAACAGCATTAGCAGCCATACTGTTCCCGCCAAATTCGACCGACGATATTCATATGCGTGAGTACCTTTCACTTAAAGCTTTAAACACTTAAATGAATGTGCCTAGTTTAATTCTTCATATAAGTTAATACCTAGTCAACAAATTTAAAGGTTAAAACATGTCAGCATGCATATTAACTCACACAACGTGGACAGATTTTCTGATCCAAACCACAGTATCGCAATGGATGCTAGCCGCATTCAACCGGTCAAATCTCTTGGGGAGGTTTATTAACAATATTGCATTTAAAATATTTGATATAATTACAAACATTTTCGACAGCTATAAGCGAATCTGGCGATAGTTCGGGCGCGTCCACACCTGGGTCTGAGAAAGAGGTAGTAGTAGGCGCGAATGTATCGTGCGCCCTGACCCAGCACCCCGTGCGTCAGGGTGTCATGGACTTCTTGCGTGTCATCGTACTCGACTCGCTGCCTCTCAACGTCACGGGGAAGACTGCGCCGGTATGTCAATCGTATACTAAACTGTCCAAAATTGCAATAATTATAATATTATTACAGGTTCTATGTCCACTATTAGACCCAATTTCGTCAAATAACTGTGTTTATAAATATAAGAAGTGTCTTAAATTTCCCTTTCAAGTGTGACGGCCATATACATCATTCGTTCATTTTCATTACACATCTGTGTTTGGATCCTAGAAATGCATATGTATATCATATTTCAACTTAATTGTCAGAGTAAAGCTGTAACGGATGGACAGACTGACAGCGTGCCATTTTTTGGATGTACGGAACACAAATACCTTGATAATTCATATTTTTCTTTTTACCTTTTTTTTCCCACTTATTATTTGCTGTTTAAAGTTTGTTTGTTGCGTGAATTTAAATGTATAGTGTTGCATGCTGCAATGTACGCCAACAACTAGGAATATAATTACAGGTGGTCGATTCTGCTAATTTACACACGTTGATAGCAGTCCAATGGACTTAGTATCGACCAATCACAGGCCGGCAATATGGCGCGATTGAATTAGTAAGCCAATCACAACTGTCGAATGAGACCATCGGCTTACGATTGTGTTACGATTGGTTAGCAGAATAGACCATAAGATAACGCAATTAATAAAGGTATAAAGATTAACTCACTAAGTGCTAGCTTCGATGTTGGTTCTAGAACGTGGAATGCGCAAATGACTCAGTGCCATCGTCCATGTTTTGTACTCCATGTAGCTCCGCTTCAACGAGATCCTACTTTTATTGCGTAAATATGGGGATTTTTATTATTATCGAACATTAGGGGTTTGTAACACAGAAAGCGTTCACGCGTTCAGGCGTTCGACGCGCGCGATACGTGGTCATTCGCCTCAACTCGTGACCACTTCCTGTGGGACAAATTCCTAAAAATGACTAATAAAGTAATTAACGCTGCCTATTAACTGTTTTCCAACCTTTGTGTTATTTCATCGTAACTAAATATTAAACTGTTATTAATAAGCACAGCCTTTTTATCAAGCTTTATACAAGTCCATCATTTTAGTCTTTAAATGTTTACGTTACAATGGTTTTGTGTACCCTTCCAATATTATAATAACAATATACAGAATGTATCAGGATTTTATACTTAAAATTGGTATTATTACTTGATGTCTGCAATATGATGGATTACACCAAGCTCTGCCTGCAGCCTGATTTTCTAATAGACTGGTCAATATTTCTGTGTTAATGAAGACTACAGAGAATCTAATATTGTCCACTAGTAGATAATAAAGCTGCGAAATATTTGGACATCTGGGAATGCCTTTATGTTTGCACGCTTTTGTTATCGAAACATAATAATATCACCATGTAATATGTTACCTATACACAAGCCTCCGCATACAATAACAATATATTCACAAATTGCTGATACAGATTGATATGACTACCCGATTAATAAGGTCCCTTTAAGGTCCCTCCTGAACACCATGTAGTGTAAATATACTATAGATCCATTAGTAAATAACACTACAGGGTGTTCAGGTGCCTTAAAGGGTCCCAAGTAATCAGGTAGTCTAATAAGCCCTTAACCTATACGGAATTTAAACCATAGATTTTTTACAAATAAAATTGTCACTTAAGTTTTCGAATATGTTACCAGACATTTATCACAACGTCCTAATGCACTCGGATTAGACGGACAAAATTGTTACGCAAATTGTTAACGGATCGTACCGTTTCAGACAAAATAATATTTTTTCTATAGAATTTGACAGCTTTTGTCAGTCGGCGTCTATGCCACATTCATCATCATTTCAGCCTATTGCACTCCACATTACGATAGATTTAAATGCGTTAATACTAATAATAGAAAAAAAAAAAATTTGTCTGATAAGGCACGCATTTGTAGCGTTCCGTGTCTGTAGATATAAACTCAGCTTTACTGTTTATTTTTTAAGCTTCGTACGTTCATGTGGTATCAATCTTATGTATATTCTATTTCCATTATAAGGTGTTTATTTTTTCCTCGTTTAACTAAAATCGGCAATTATGCCATTATGTCCAGCAGTGGGTATCATTGGGCTGATATGATGATGATGCAAGCAAAACTTATTCTTTCAGGTTATCGATCTAGTATTAGACGCTTCGCCCCCAAATTCTACAAGTCAACAACAGATAGAGTACCAAACAGAAGTACTCACAACACTTATGGAGAACTTGTTGAATACAGAACTCTTTGGAACAGAGTCCAATATATCGAATGTGTGTTATTTGGCTGCCAGATTGGTTGATAAGCTATGGCAGGGACAACTTTCGAGAGATCCTCACGAGGTAAGATATTTTTTTTAAAAAGGACTTGCAGAAATTGTATACTAAAAACACGTGGTTTATTTTATAAATGAGCCTTATATAAAATACTGCTACTACATAGTGATACTAAAAAAGGTCGCTGGGTCTGACTGGATGCGGAAGGCGGAGGACAGAGTGCTATGGCGCATGTTAGGAGAGGCCTACGTCCAGCAGTGGAGCCTATTGCAGGCTGAAATGATGATGATGATGACATAGTGATGATCCTTTTTTTGCAACATTTGAAAACTCACTATAAAGGTCATCTTGAAGGCGAACAGCACAGCAATTTCTTTTTTCTTTCTTTGCTTTCGACGCGTTCATATAGACTGCAAAATTCTCGTATATTTACAATTATCTTTCCAAATAAGTTAAATGACCATAAAAGGTTAATCACCACTACACATCCTAGTGATGTTTCTTATAAAATAATTTACCCAAAATGCGATATTTACTTTACTTTATGTTTCAGGTATTCGATTTTATAGTAAAACTAGTGACACAAGCAAAAAAGAAATCATCAGTGTTATCCCTGGAAGGACTGCACCATTGCTTGAACAGAACTATACTGTTCCTACTGTCTCGGTCTACGGATTCTATTGCTGACCAAATGTCAGTTTTAGAAGCTTTACACAAGTTGACAACCAATAGGTATGTATTGATTTTATGTAAACGTTGGAACTTAATATTATGTCAAATGCGATGGTGGCCGAATGGATAAGTGACCGGCTTGCAAATCATGCGGTCTATGTTCGATTCCTACCGGCAGTACCAATGTGGATTTCACTTTATGGAATTTAAATGTAGTAGTTACGGACTTACCATCTGCTAACGGTGATGGAAAACATCGTGAGGAAACCCACATACCCTAGAATTCTAAGAGTATGTCTGATCCACCAATCCGCATTAAACAAGCGTGTGTGGATTATGGCCTAAACCCTCCAATTTGGTTTTATTTTTTTTAGGTTATTAATATTTGGTGCTGGCAACCATGAGCTAGAGTTTATTGGCTGTCTAACATACTGTCTACTGCAGTTGAGCTCAAATATGAAGATCGCACTTGACTCGCACATGCGTACAACGTGGCATGTTAATCCTAGCGGCGATTTAGAATCCAGAGATGACAAGCTTACCACACATCAAGGTACGAAAACAACGTTAAGCGGCTACTAAACGCAGTGAGGTGCCATTTTAAGAAGGATAAGACATAACGAGGTTTCACTCTCAAAACAACCAACCTAGGGAAGAACCTACACCATAAAACAAATGCAGTCATAATTACACTACCCTTATAGTATTGTTTCTATGTGATAGACCGCTTCTATCTATCTTCTATCTTCAGAATTTATTGAAGAAAATACCGTAGTGACCGGTAGTAGAAGTGATTTTGTTTGGCTATTTTATTTTAGGAATTGAATGTGTAGTGAATAAGTAAAATGTTTTCTTTTCCTAGGTCGCAATTTAATGGCGGGAGCCGCCAGAAGAGTTTGGGAGGAACTGTATGTTTGTAAGAAGCCTGCTATAGAGGAGGTGTTCAAAGTGTCACTAGTGGCGCCTGTCGGCAACGCGCGCGCGCCCGACCTCGCGCACGTGCGCGAAGTTTTGAATGAGAGCGCGCACAAACTGTGGATCACTTATATTGATACTGAACGAAAGGTTAGCTATATCTATCTACATAAGTTTTTAATAAAAATCTTCGTTATGAAAAAAAGAAATAAGCAAAAAACCTTTATACAAACGTAGTGCACGCTCAGCATTCGCGTGAGTCAGTCACATTTTTAGTAACTTTTTATGTATGTATTTATTTTCTTTAGGCTACCTACCGAGTACCATGGGAGCTACACAATCAGATTCAGTCAAAGATACAGAAGGTGACCGGCGGGTTAACGCGACTCGCGTCCCGGACCAAAGTAAAGAAGGAAGACTCGGCAAAACAGAGATCGAATCCTCCACGGGACCACGCCATCGCATACATGCAAGACCACGTCCAATTAGTGAGGTAATCCTGCTATTATTATCTATTTAAGTAGAAATTAATGACTTATTGCTAAGCTATATTCAAAAACCGCAGGACTAATTAGGATTTTTTTTTAATATTCATGAATTGGGAAAAAGTTTATGTGGTCATGGGATCCGAACTCCACGTGGGCGGAGCTTCCAACTTAACTACTCAGTTTGTTTCGGTGGCGCGACGTGTCACCTGTTACCTGTAGTAGTAACAAGCGGTGGTGTCTCGCAGACAGGCGTGGGTGGCGCGCGTGGGCGGCGCGTCGTGCACGCGCGCACACACGATGCGCTACGTGCAGGCGGAGTGGGCGGGCGCCTGGCGCGAGCTCACGCGCGAGCGCGCGCTGTGGGGCCCGCCGCGCGCCGGACGACTCGACAAGTGGGCGCTCGACTGCACCGAGGGGCCCTCGCGCATGCGCAAGATGCTGCGCCGCAACCACCTCTTCTACCTGCACTACCCCTACCGACCTGACCTCGACGACCCCGACAATGTGAGTGCACTCCTATTTATATCTCTCAACCTGAATTGGCGAATGAGCTCACAAAATAAAAATATAGTGTAATATAATTAATAGAAAGTAGGTAGGTAAAGCTAGTATTTACAGAATCCACAGGAGTACCTACGGCATGACGCTATTAATTACTAATTACCCAAACAATGGAAATAGTTAGACAACAATGTATTCAAAATAAAATTGAGAAGCTATTTGCTATGTAAATCTTACTAAAACGAATAAAAAAAAATTTTTGAATTTGTAGAAACAACTCAAATACAAAGTGGCCCAGAGCTTAGACAGCAAAGAATATTACCGAGTCTACCAACAATGGAGAACGGCAGGCAACAACTTAGGTGAAGCCGAGGGCGTAGAATCTTCTGATTTACCTGAGTCATCTGAAGAACCTGCTAGGTAATGTATTAAATTTCAAATTTTCTTTAACCGCTACATGTCCATGGGAAATCTACTTCCCAAAAGAGCGCATTTCGGAAGCGTCCGTTGGAACTCTAGTATCCAGATCTATATCGATGACTTCATTATAGAACCCCAACACTAAAAATATTTTAACAACCGGGACATTTGAGGGTAGAGATTGTTTTTGTCATTATCATTTATTGATGTACTAGTATATAAATACTATTCCAGCAGTCGCGAGACATCTCTTGACGAAGCTAATGGTGAGGGTTCACCATCAGACCTTGTCAGCAGTGGCGTTGTGAGTCGAGGAACTAGCAATCAATCCGGTGAAGGTATGTTTTGTTAATTCGTTATCCTCTGATGTTCTTGGTTTGAATTCTGTTCTGAGCCGGCAGAACCTAAAATGTAAGGAGTCCTTTACTCTTCAACATAATAATAATACAAAGAATGTAAAAGATTGGACAGTGAACATAATACAGTGCAATAATTTTGCAAGATATTATTTTTGTCTGTCTGTATAACTATAAAAATGTTGTAACTTTAGCAAACGAAGATGGTCCTGACAATGAGGATGAAGATGAACAGCCAACTCCGCCTCCAGATAATCAAACACTGCTGCGATTGTTGGAACATCACGAAAAGGTTAGATTGTTTTAAAACATAATTTATGTCCATATTATTCCTTAAGCTTATGTAAATGGCTATTTCAATCGATGTGATTGAAATGGCCATTTACTTCAAAAATGCTATGAAAATATTTTCATTTCTATTTTCTCAGATAGTAAATGAATCTGACAGGAAGCCATTTAGACCGGCTTCTTAGAATATTAAGTTGTTCCCAGATATCCGGAAATTGTTGTAGTGCCAGGAGGGGCAGATAGATTGTACATTATGGCAGCAATAAATGATTGAGTATATGTCTTGGTTTCTTAGTTTGCCACTACAACAATTTCTTTTTAAAAGATATTGCAGCGACTTTGCCGTGAACTTACACTGCAGATATTCGGAATGTAGGTTACACGAATCTCTTACTTTACAGATCACACACATGTTCCGTTGCGCAAGAATACAGGGATTAGACACTACCGAAGGTCTATTGCTCTTTGGTCGCGAGCATTGTTACGTCATCGACGGCTTTACATTGCTGAAAAATAGAGAAATACGAGACTTGGACAGTTGCCCCGATGATTATGACCCTATATTGCCGAGTCAAGGTATACAGAGGAGCAACCAAAGACAGTGTTCCAAGTTCTTGTATGAAGATATTCGGTATGTATACAATGATAAATTATGTTTTACTTTTTTAAGTAATTCACACTGTATTTAGACTGGCCTGTTAGTCTAGTGGTTAGTGACCCTGACTGCTAAGCCGGAGGTCGTGGGTTCGATCCCCACCCAGGACAAATCTTTATGATAAGCATCAAGGTTTGTTCTGTGTCTGGGTGTAATTTATCTATAATATGTATGTATTTACAAAAAAAATGTATTTAAGTAGTATATCAGTTGTTTAGTACCCATAACACAAGAAAATATAATTGCTTACTTTGGGACTAGATGGCGCTGTGTAAATGTGGTAGAATATTAATATTATTACTGTTACAAAATATATCTTACATACCGATTTTAGACACGACGGCTAATTTAAATGAGGACTCTGTAGTATCTCATTCGATTTACGTAGTCATTTTACTAAATTACTTGCTATTATTGTACATGTTGCAGATTTAGTGTATGTTGTTAATGTTACTGTGTTCGTATTCAGGGAAGTTCATAAAAGGAGATATCTGCTACAGCCGATAGCATTGGAGGTCTTTTCAAGTGATGGTAGAAACTACTTACTCGCTTTTCCTAGAAAAGTTCGAAATAAGGTAATTTGAAACAGATTTTTGTTATATATTCGAATTTCGATGCGATGATAAAAAGTGCATCAAAAATTTACAAGGTCATATTAATTAGATATACAATATATATGAAGTTCAAGAGTTTCTTTACAAGGCCCGTGTTACCGTTGTACCTTAGTACAATTTTGATTTATTAAATTATTATTTTATATATTGTGGCTAGATGTATTCTGTATATGATTACTATACGACCCTAAAAACTTTGTTCACTAAAAGTGCATGTAAAATCTCCACATTTCACTTTTTTATAGGTATATAGTAGATTCACGGCTTTAGCAACAGGCATGGCGGACAGCGCAGCGGGATCTGTGGCCGGACAAAAACGTGGTGTAGCAGTCGAACAGCCAGGCGGTTTGCTCGCTACTCTCATCGGAGATACGTCTGTAACGCAGCGATGGCTGGTACGTACATTAAACTACAGGTTTATTTTTTCTACGAATTACACGTGGACGACGCAGCATATTATCTAAATAAAATTCATATATTATTCAATTTCTACGTTGAAGTACAAATAACTAAGTTGCTTAAATCATAAAGACATTAAAATGATGAAATATCCACATTAATTTTTTATGGTTATTTGGTTGTTTACAGAGAGGTGAAATTTCAAACTTCCAATACCTAATGCATTTGAACACGCTCGCGGGTCGATCTTACAACGACTTGATGCAATACCCAGTGTTCCCATGGATCCTGGCGGATTATGACTCGTTCGAGTTAGACCTCAACGATCCTGCTACTTTCCGTGATTTGACGAAGCCGATGGGTGCCCAAAGCTCGGACAGATTGGAGCAGTTTAGGAAAAGATATAAGGTAAATAACCATTGACGAGTTTGCTAACGTTAGGAGCAAGAACAAAAAAACGAACGTTAACTAACGTTCATTTCAAGTAACTAACAGATATAAATTAAATTTTAAAACGATTTTTTTTCTAGGAATGGGATGACCCTCACGGTGAAACACCACCCTATCACTACGGAACTCATTACTCCTCTGCTATGATCGTTTGTTCATATCTAGTAAGGATGGAACCGTTTACACAACATTTTTTGAAGCTACAGGGCGGTCACTTTGATTTAGCGGATAGGTAAATTAACTTAAATACATATAATATAGTGAAGTGTGAGTTAAAAAGTAACAAGAGTAATAATTATGTTTTTTTCAGAATGTTTCATTCTATGAAAGAAGCGTGGAATTCGGCGTCTCGGCATAACATGGCTGACGTGAAGGAATTAATACCCGAATTTTTCTATTTGCCCGAGTTCTTAATTAATTCTAACAACTTCGATCTAGGTGAGTTTTTCTCATTTTCGCCATATGAACTTGTTTGTCTATCGTTTATTTCTAGGCTATACAGCCGTCACAGCTCTAGTAACTTGTAAAATAATGATAGACGAGATTAGTAAAATGACTGTAGACAAGATAACGGTTATATATCGAAAATATATCGTTAGTTACCTATAAATTGGCGGCCAGTTACAGTAATTGTTACTTACCGGTAATTGTTACATTACGAATAGAGGATTATAAATAAATAAAAAATATTTTTAATGCGTTTGGTTGCTTGATGTAAGACAACTCGGAACAGCACCCGCCCCTCTATCAATTCGCACCTCCCGCATGATTGACCTGTCAAGGCGTTTTAGATGGACGACTGTAACTAAAGTGATCTTTAGAGTGTGGTGAGAACTAGCTTGTATGATGTACGTGCAGGGAGCAAGCAGTCAGGTGTAGCGCTGGGCGACGTAGCGCTGCCGGCGTGGGCGCGTGGGTCGGCGCGCGAGTTCATCCGCGTGCACCGCGCCGCGCTCGAGTGCGACTACGTGTCGCACCGCCTGCATCACTGGATCGACCTCGTGTTCGGCTACAAGCAGCAGGGCCAGCCCGCCGTCGACGCCGCCAACGTCTTCCACCACCTCTTCTACGAGGGGAACGTCGACATATACAAGTGAATATACCCGCTGCTCTTGTCGCGACTCGACAAGGACTCATCGACTAACTGACTATTTCGTAGATGATCTTAAATTTTTAACCAGTTTTCTAATTGTCGTAACATATCGAGTCATACCGATTTCGGGCCCGAATGTGTTCGTTTTGTTTTATGCGATAGAATGTTCGATTTGTTATATTAAATAATTTTATGCTAATTTTAATAAAAAATTATAATATACAATTTCATTGAACAGATGACATACATTCAACGGAGCCCTAGGGAAACCTAGACTTACAATATTCTTACTGCACTTTAGTAACAATAATACTATTACAGCATTGATGACCCTCTTAAGAAGAACGCGACGATTGGTTTCATAAATAACTTCGGTCAGATACCGAAGCAGTTGTTCAAGAAGGCTCACCCTAGCAAGAAGATGTCACAACGTAGCTCGACAATACTGGACCCCAATAACATTATACCATCGCAGGGTATAACGCCGCCAGAAAAATTGTTCTTCCATAATCTTGAAAATTTGAGACCATCCTTACAACCTGTTAAAGGTAATTCATATATTTGAAAGCAACTATTTTTAGGGGGCAGGGCACATAGCTCGTAGAACTGATGGCCGATGGGGGAAAAAGGTTCTCGAGTGGCGGCCACGAATTGGAAGGCGCAGCGTGGGACGGCCCCTCACCAGATGGACCGACGACCTGATCAGGGTGGCGGGCGGCCGTTGGTTGCAGGCGGCACAGAGCCGTTCGCAGTGGCGTAAATTAGGTGAGGCCTATGTTCAGCAGTGGACGTCGTTGGGCTGATATGATGATGATGATTTTTAATTACCTAATGTGTACCACTAGAAATAATCTTAATGTAGGCTTTTGCAAATATAATATAATTTCATATTTGTTTAATCCAACAACATAATTTTTAACTACTGTTACAAAGAAGAACGTACCATGACCAAATAGTGACCCAATAGTGCCCCAATAGTGACTTTCTAAAGAAGGGACAGATCAGAAGTACCCTCAACCTGCGAGAATGCATGGAAAGACTGATAAATGTTGAAGAAGTCAAAGATGTATGTCAGAATCGTAACAAGTGGAAGGAAATGGTCTCTGCCTACCCCTTTTTTGGGAAAGAGGCTCTATATGTATGTATGTTACAAAGATTATTTATCTGTTGCAGAAGTGAAAGGTCCAGTTGGACAAATTCTGTACACCGACAAAGCTATATTAGCAGTCGAACAAAACAAAGTGCTAATGCCGCCGACGTACAACAAGTACGTGGCGTGGGGCTTCGCGGACCACTCGCTAAGGATCGGCAACTACGACAACGACAAGGCTCTGTTTGTGTGCGAGGCGGTCGCGCAAGCTTGCGGCGAGATTGTTACTTGTGTGTGTCCCTCGGACAAGACCATCGTCACTGCTGGTACCAGCACGGTAAGTTCAACTTTCGGCAAGAATTAAGTTTAAGTTCACCCCAAAAAATAACTATTTACTTAATGCCTTACACGTTTTATATTATTAAATAATACTTTATTTCCCATGCACTTTATGATATATTCTTTAAACAACTATATATTACTATATTCTATACAGTTTCGCACACTTGAACAGATTGGTTTAGTGGAGTGTGTAGAGAAAGATCACAGCACGTTTGCACTTAGTGTATTTCGTAGTTAAGTTACACGTAAATTGATTGATAACTAATCTTTACTCTAATGGTAGTTGTTTGTCACACTGTTTAATGAACACTTAGGTACTAAAATATATTTATTTTAATATATTTGGAGTGGATATGACGCACCGCATAGTAAAGGTCGCGGCAGTCAGCAAATTATATACAATGACTGTACTGAGACTGTACATTCTCTGTAAAGAATAAATGATTGGACGCGTGATTTATTTGAAGGTACGGTAGTGGTGTTTAGTTTAATAATTACAACCTATTTATCCAATCATCTGTGTGATGGTTTATCAATTCTAGGTTAGTTGTCTGGCAATATCAACGTCAATCCAAAAGTAAATTAATCGAGTCTTTCATAAATGGCTGACTACTATTAGGCGAACAAGGCGAACCTTGTTAGATTGTTGTATAAAAATAACAAAAGTTGCACGAAACAACTAAGTTTTTGATTTTCTCTGGACAAGCTATGAAATATAAATGCATTTTTGGTATACTACAGATATGCTACATGTCTTTTTAGGTAGTAACTGTGTGGCAATACTGGGCTAGACGTCGGCGCCTAGCTGTCAAGGTGTGCCTTTACGGTCACGAAGAGGCCGTGACGTGTCTAGCGGCGAGTTCGGCGTACAACTTGGTGGTGAGCGGCAGTCGCGACGGACAGGCGATAGTGTGGGATGTCGAGAGAGGCACCTTTATACGACAGCTGGTGCCGCCGCAGTCGTACGGGCCGCCTCCGCCCGTGTCTGCGCTAGCAATTGATGATCTTACTGTAAGTGTTCTTTAATATAAGTAAGATAAATTTATGTCTTGAGCCGAATCTCACCAGATCTCTCAAGGGGGAGAGATGCTTGTTAAGTAAAACATTTTATGTAAGTGTATTTCCCCCTAATGAATATTGTCGTGTTGCAGGGAGACATAGCAACATGCAGCGGCAGCTGGCTGTACGCGTGGTCGATCAACGGCGAGCTGCTGGGCGCCGTGGACACGATCGGCGGCCGCGAGCGCACGCAGCAGGTGCTGTGCGTCGCCTTCAGTCAGACGCGCGAGTGGGACCCGCTCAATGTCATCATTACTGGCTCCACTGACGGAGTTGTTCGGGTTAGTACATTGCTTTTTGTAAGATAAATTATATTATGTATAAATATTTTTACCATTAAAAAACATATGGTCTCAGTTCGATTCCTACCAGCAGTCTCAATGTAGAGTTTTTAATGTAGCATTTTTGTTTCACTTACAAAAACTTTGTGCGAAAACTTAAACACCTTAGAAGAAATTCTTAGGATATACTTGATCCACCAAAACACATTAGGCCAACATGATTGTGTGGATTATGCCCTCAACCCTCTCAGATGGTGAAGAGGAGACTTTTGTCCAACATGTCCCCCTGTTGGGCAAAAGTCTCCTCCTTAATGGGTTGCTATTATTATCAGAATTTATAAGAAAACACGTTGTCCCGCTTTGTCATACGACGATGATGCGATTTTATGGTGATACATGTATTATTTTTCTTTCAGATGTGGTCAATAGACTATATAGCTGAAACAGCAGAAGAACAAGTCGAGAGCATAGAAGAAGTCAGCGTGGACCCTGCGCCCATTTCTGTAGACAAAAGTAAAGATGAACCCACGCTGTCTGTACAAGACAGTGAAGAAACTAAGTCGGAGAACGAAGTGAAATCAGAGAGTGAGACTAAAATTGAAGATTTGGAACCGCGGGACAGAGAAGCAGCCATTAAGAGGGTCGAAGCGTTAGTCAAACAGATGAGTCTATCGCAGGATAATGAAGGTGCGTATTTTAGTCTATTAGTCTCAAAATTGCTTAAATGCTTTTAAATAAACACACCTTTACTTTAAGAATGAATTGAAAACAGAATTTGTTGGGCCTCAACAAATGCAACAGGGTAATTTTCACCCTAACTGCCTACAGCTGATACTTAGAATTTGCACAAACATTAGCGTTATCTATAATTTGCCTAAAGTTTGCCTCTCTTTACATCGGTTTATATACATAGCTAGTATGATAAATAAATATTTTAATTATAGGAGGTAATCTAACAAAATCCGGCTCAGAAAGCTCTCTATCTGATGCTTGTGAGACCACAAGTGCAAAGGAGTCAGCGAGAAGGCATGACGAGAAGGACACGTGCAGTGACAATGAAGACTCTCGACAATACGCCGAACATAAGGAGGATCACATCGATTCTTGTGACGAAGCTAAACAGGAGTACGACAATGAAAAAGACGTAGATTCTGAGAAGGAAGAAAGGAAAAGTAAATTGCAAAAACAAGGTGCCGTTGTGCTTAGGAGAAAGTCGAAGTGCAATCCTTTGTATCGTAAAAGTGAGTTGAGATTATTTCTACATCTAAACTTTCGCGTCTAGTCTCTACACTAATTGTTTAGAAATGAAAATAAACATATATACAATACATGACGTACACTTGGTACGTTATGTATTAAAAATAAATAATGATTTATAAATACCTTATAAATTTGCTCGAAGCCGCGACGTTTCGATCGATTGCACCGATCATAGACGGACCAAAAACATCGGGAAAATAAAAAAGGCATTTTAATAAAGAAAAGAAAACAAATACCTGTTTATTTGTATCGTATGCATTCAATAACGAGGCAGCTATGTTTTATTGAATTCTATATTATAAACCTATGTTTATTTGTAGGTGGTGGCAGCATAGGCGACTCGAGCGAGTCTTGTTCGATCGAAACAGGCGCCGAGACAGTAGACGCTAATGGCGACAGCACGCTACGTACTAGCAAGTCTGACACTAGCCTGTCTGATTCATTCGTCGTCGTCTCCGCGCCCGCCTCGCCCGCGCCTGTACACAGGGTCAAGATCATACAGCCTGTTACAGATACAGGTTTGTTAATATATTCTATTTTTTATTTTATTTATAAAGGAAATACCTGTATAAATAAGCCAAACGACATTAAGTCCTGTTAAGTCAACCTAATATGCAGAGAGGATATTAAAGGTATATTAGTATAAATATGTCAATCTTATCAAATGGTTAAGGCATGAAAGTGTAGCAAACAGAAATAAAGTTAAAAAACTTTTTTTTATTTTTTCATTTATTTATCATTTTTACAGAAGTTTAACAAATAATATACAATAGCAGCTAAAAACCACTGAGGTTTAAACATGTGCTATCATGCATGATTCTGTGTATATAATAAAAACAAGAAGTAGACTAACTAAAAACCGACTTAAAAAAAGTGATTTAAAAGTACGAAACAAGAAAATATTTTAGACAGAAATCAAGACCTAAGTACAAAAATGGTCAAGGTAAAGTCGTGGTCGCCTGCCTTTATAATTTTGTATTGTATTCCTAGCTCATACATGCGACCACCGCTTTTGTCATATTTTATCAATTTACAATAAGTAGTTTAGAAGTTATGAGGGAACAGATAAACATTTACACATACATACATAGACTGTCAAAAACATAGCCCTCCTTTTCCGTAGTTGGATAACAAATAAGAGTTACTTTCATAATATGGGCAAGGATAAGTTGGGTTCAAAAAGAACCAACAGTTGTAAAAAACAACTGGCGGAAAATCCGTCGAGCGTAATCACTTTTGATTAGGGAATATGCCGAAGGATCATCGTTCTAGTGTGTAAGATCGAACGTTTTTGTGTGGATTTGAATGTTATAATGTAACATGAAGATATAAGAACATACTTCTCATACGAATTTTGTTAATTTAATGTTGCAGAATCGAATGTGAGATGGATTAGGCGTTTAATTCTTCGTGGCAAACTGACCATGCATACGGCATACGAGAGACGAGACAACGCTTGTCCCGCGTCGGTCACTGCCGTGGCGGCCGCGCGGAGTGGCCGGGGACTAGCCGTCGGGGACGCTAGGGGACGGGTAAGTGCCCTCTAGTTGTATACATTTTCGGATCGTTTCGATGTGAATATGCTTAGTAGTCGATAATGTATGAAAATATTTTGACTGCACCTTACTTCTTCGATTCAGAGCACTCGTATTCGATAGGTTATTGGTTTGCATCCAGCGCGATCCTGCTGTTAAGATCATCTATCCAACTTGTGAATAGTCGTCTTATGTGGCGCTTACCGGTGCATGGTCTCCAACTCGTATACTTAGACACTAGATAATTTGTGAATGTTCGAAATCCATTTTCAGATTTTCCGTTGGTCAGCACCCGACATGTCGAGCGCGGCGGGCGCGAAGGGCGGGCCGGCCGACCACTGGATCCGCGACGACACGGCGCCGTACTGCACGCAGTGCCAGGTGCGCTTCACGGCGCTGGAGCGGCGCCACCACTGCCGCGAGTGCGGCGCCGTGTTCTGCGGGCGCTGCTCGCGCTACGAGGCGCCCGTGCGCCGCCTGCGCGCGCTGCGCCCCGTGCGCGTGTGCCAGCGCTGCCACGACAACATCGCGCGCAACCACTAGCGACAACGCCGCACTCATTGTATGCTAATTAGTTAAGGCTCATTTACACGGTGCAAGTTTTGCACCTACTTAGAGAAAAACAACAAACATGAGAAAATACATGCATAGTCTAAATGGGCCTTTAGGGATGAGTACCTGTCTTCATGTTTGGTGTTACGTTTTCGTCGAATGATTCGAATAGAATCGCCGACGCTGATTTGTCGTCGGGTGCCCGGATTTTTGAATTGGACGGGACCTCTCGCTTCTACTAAAAATATACGATAAAAAATTATATTATTTATTCGGATATCAATATTAACAAAAGAAAAATACCAAATCGACCGTTTCGCTTGTATTTATCGCCAAAGTTATGACCCCGCTTATTTTATTTTAAAAATATTAACATATTTACGTGCTTGAGGAACGGTGCTGCTTATTTATTTATTAAAACAGTATTAATATGATTAGACAATTATTCAATCATTGTTTTTTTTAAATATTATTGAAGATAAATCTCGATCTCGCGAAGTTTATTCGTTTATATTTACTAACATATTTTATCGATATTGAGTTGATCATATTTGTTTTAATTTATAATACGAATTAATTATAAAAAAGTCAATCTAGAAAGAGATTTTTGTTAAAATTGTGATATAATATTTAGTTTAATATTAATAAAATTAGCAACATGAATGTATGAAAGTCATTCCAGTTTCCAGTATTGTGATGGAATTACATAACTATTGTGAATATATCTTAGTGCTAGTCATATTTTTGTACCTAATATTTTCTTTTATATTTAATTGGTCTTACGTTTCCTCATATAGATGCAAATATATAAAATCAATTTAACGTTTAATAATGATAATTGTGTTATATTCCTTGGAGTTCTGTATGTTTGCGTAAGCCCTGGCTCGTGCATTTATATACAACATTCCTAGTCGCGTACGTACAAGTCTACGTAAATACAGTCTATAATTATTTTACGTATAAATATTTAACATATTGAGTGTTTCTTGTTTTGAAATCGAGGTAATGACGTCAATAACTTACTTTATTACTCACACATGTATATCGTCAATGTATGCTATTTGTGTTTATGTAAATTGGGGACAAATTGGCATTATATTTATCTGTCGTACATTTACCCAACTTGCTTAGTTCAATTAAAATCACCCGCTTAGCGACAAAAATAAAATAATATATGTTTTAAGACTAAAAAAAATGTATTTCCAATCAAATACATGCTTACATCAAGAATCTTGCCGAAATAAAAAAAAATGTATAAAAAAATGCATTCGCAATTTTCTATATTTATAAACTCAAAAGACGTTAATAATAAAACCTGAATTAAATTAAAAAAATATTTATTTATATAAAGGTACAAATACACTTATGTGTTGTTGTGTCCGGTAATCGATAAATACAGTTCTGTTTCTTTTGAATAAAATGATCTATCTCCAGTATTTAAAGTAAACAAAATTCCACCCTGTATAGCGATGCAACGTGTCATACGTCATGTCGTGCTCGTCTGAATCACTATTGCTGATATAACACACTATTTACTTTTGACTTACTCAGTTACTATCGCGGCAATTTAAAATACGACCTAATAGCCAAAACATTAAAGTACTTTTTCAACCGTTCATTTGTTGGACATTGGCATCCAAAGCGTTGAATAGGGTTATGGATTTTCCAACAACATGAGTGTGTTTCCATCAGAGATGTAGCGGAGGATGTGTTTATTAAGAACCAATAGGATCGCTCGTTCAAATTAAGCGACTCTATTGGTCACTACACTACGCATTTTCATCTCTGTTTAAAATGCAAATGTATGAAAAAATTAGGCTTATGATACGACACAGTAGTGTATTTCTCCCTTTACTTTTGAAATAATATAACCTTGCTTTGAATATGTAAGTAACGTAATTTATTGGATCGTTTAGTGTCAGTAGCAAAGTAAACTATAATTACCTAGTAAGATAAGTGGATGTTTCTTAGTCACCTGACCTGTAATGTATAGAGAAATAATTTACAGACAATATTATACGTTGTTTAGGTAGTACGTAGGCACTGAAGTTTATGCCGTTGACTAATGTATTCATGTACCTATAAATGAATAAAATGGTGCAGCAAACCAATCTAGTATTTTATTTATAACTTGAAGACCCATATAACGTCTTATCAAAGGAAACTAATATTGTGGTGACGATTTTTTTGAAAATTCTTTGCCTTTTCTGATCTTTATAATCTATTAAAAACTTTACAGTTTACTTACAATAATATTTTAGAACTTACTAAGTAAGTATATAAGCCACTGGTACTTATAAAACAATAACTTAATTTATTAGACTAGGACATGATAAGAGATAAGATAGAATAGAGAGAATAAGATAAGTAGATTTAATGAAGAATATGACAGTTTATAAATTATAATAGTAATATTGTTTATTAATATAAATTATTATTCTTTATTAATAGTATTTGTTATTTTGGAGCATAATTGACATCAGCCTGAGCCTGCACACATGTCCCAAGTGAAAAGGCCCTTTATGTCCTAAAGTTATATTAATATTGCGAAGATTATAATCTAGTTTAAGTGTATTTTCGACTGTTAATATTCTACTTTTACGTGTTTCATTTCAATTTTCCAACTTCAATCCAGATATTTTAATGAGGCGTCGCCGTCTCTCTTACCTATTTCATGAATTTCTTGAATTATTTATAGTAGGCAGGCACTAGCTACAATTATAGGATTTCGTCAATGAAATTAGATAGGTACCTAATTAGTTTTCTATCTCCTTTACTCCTAATCCATATTGGAATTGTTATTATTTTGTTTGCTTTTCAGGTACTTTCAATGTTTACATACAGACATCTCACTACCTCATGGACTGACCGTACAAACGGTACATCCATGCACCATACAATTCCGCCGTCGTTAGCGAAATACAAAATCAATTTTTGTGTTTACATTTACAAGGTCCTTAGCAACGGTATACTGTCTTGTTAAAACTGCAGCAGAGTTCAAGTTAATGTGATGTGTGAATATTATCGGCGTTATATCATTAATTAAAATTTAATTATAAAGAAATCGTAATGGATGAAGAGAAAGGCAGCGAAGAAGCTGAAAATTGGAAAATATACGAAGCATTGTGCAGCAAAAGTCCAACCGAGGTAAACAATACACTTATAATCATGTTTGAGAATATGTAACTAAATTTGTCATCAGAAATGAGTCTTACCGCCAAAAGAAGGTACCTAATAGAAACACATAGGAAGGCTATGGGAACCGTCCTTTTTTAATATGATAAATGCCCTTTGGGTAAACAAGATGCTTATGTGGACGTGGATGCGACGTCAGCACCTTCACAGCGATCAGGCCAACATATTTCGATCAAATAGGTGATATGCTGAAAAAAGGCCAAATTAAAACATTCGGTGCCCCGCATTCGCTGGCTATTAAAAAGAGTGGCCTGAGTTTCTTGCCAAGTTCTTCTCAGAGCTCACCCTTGTCAGTGAACTGGCCGTAGGCAAATTTACTGACACTTTTTTTTTGGCTTTGTATGACGTTCATTAGTATCATGTATGTGATCCAAATAAATAAAAAGATTTGACTTTGACTTTGACTGGGCTCCGAGTACATTTATTTATATAACTGGGACACATACGTAGGTACATAACAATATACATACCTACCTACTTATATACTTAGTCTAAAACAATATTGTCATATAAACTGGCACTCATCAGCATCATCATCATATCAGCTCGACGACGTCCACTGCTGGACATAGGCCTCACCTAACCTCTGCCACTGCCAGTGATTTTGTGCCGCCTGCATCCAACGGCCACCCGCAACCTTTACTAGGTCGTCGGTCCATCTGGCGGGGGGCTGCTCCACGATGCGCTTACTTTTGATAAAATACACTCCCAATTTGTCTCTGAATATTGTAAAAACTTAGATCCATCATCATCCGAAAAACTGGTTTACGTGATTACGGTCTGTTTGCACATCAAAAGTTAGATAAATAGCGATAAAACGTGTCGTAAGTCCCCTTCTGCATGCTTCTACCTTGCTACCAAAATAGGGTAAAGAGGAACAAAGGAAATCGGAGCCACGGGTAATAAGAACTACCTACTCTAGTTTAAGTGTATCTACAAAAGTTAGGTCCTACTTTGTTTTGAGGTAATAAAGATGGATACAGAAGTGGACACATCAACACGTATGACACGTTGATCGCTATACAGGGTGGAATTTTGTAATGCCACCTGGAGGGAAAGTACTTTAAATACTGGAGATAGATCATTTTATACAAAAGAAACAGAACTGCATTTATCGATTTCCGGAAATTCGCTTGCCATATCCAGGAATCGAACCAGCTAAAATACCAAAAAATAACAACCTGTTTTTTTATGGCGTTCACCGATAGGGTCTATCATAAGGATCTTATCTCTCTAACAAACGTGATAAATTAAATAAAAACAAAACCATAAAATCTTAACTTATAAATTTAATGAGACTAGATAAAGCACTTTTACTCAATGGTCCGTAATTTGTTTTACTTAATTATGTTCGTAATTAATAATTATCTTTGATGTCAGTTATTCACTAAAATAAGAAAGAACTATTTAGATAAGATGATTGCGATATGCGTGTATGTTTGTCATGCAGGTCAAATGAAAAACAAAGATGCGACTTACTTACTTGTGAGGCACTAGAAGTGGTAATTCTAGTGTTAGTAACGTAAGTTAGAATTTTATGGTTTTGTTCTTATTTAATTAACCTTTTTTTTTTTTTTTTTTTTTTTTTTTTCTCTAAATTTATTACGGGACTTTAACGCACAGCGTATGCCAGTCCCATCGTAACCCAAACATAATTAAATTACGCTAACTATCATTTTTAATTACTTGTGCCATGAACTCGAACAGAGCTCTTGCGTCCTCATTATTAGGTTGTGATAAAATACTATGAAAAGTGCCCATGCAACCTCTATTCAAGTTCAAGGCCCTAATCAAATTAGTTCTGCCAGGCTCAAATCGAACACACTCCATCAGTAAATGATATAAATCTTCAACGACACCAAACTGTTCACAGTTGGGTGACGCGTCTTTTCCCATCATGTAAGTGAATTTTCTGCATGGAATGTGTCCGGATCTAAGCCTATAAGCAGTGACAATTAACCTACGACTTAAATTAGTGTTTACAAACCAGGGCACACGAAAAGGCTGACATTGTAATGTTTTATACCATATTCCTTTTTCTAAAGATATTCTATTAAAGTATTCTTTCGAAAGTTCGTGACATATAATTTTATATTTTGGCAAAAATTCCCAATAGTCCAGACAAATATTAATTTCTTTCCCATTTCTTATTGCGCCTTTTGCTAACATGTCAGCCTTTTCGTTACCCTTTAGACCAATATGTGATGGGACCCATTGCAACCTCAGTTGAACGCCCATGTTCGTGATCTGATCAATTTTACACAGAATGTCATAAGCTATCGATGCACCTCTGTAACCAGAGGCGCATCGAGCTATATGTTGTAGCGAACTTTTGCTATCTGTGCAAATAACCACGTTTTTTAATAAGATTCGATCCTTATGGTTGACTCTATCGATCAATGCCATAAAATAACAGGATGTTATTTTTTTGGATTTTAGTTAGTTCAATTTTCGGGTGTGGCAAGCGAATTGCCGAAAAATTTTAAATGCAGTTTGTTTCTTTTTAAAAACAAAGGAATGTTTCCTATCTCTAGTATGTATTAAGAGTACTTACTTTGATACTTTCCCTCCAGGTAGCATTACAAAATTCCATCCTGTATACATATCTAACTTTTGATGTGCAAATAGACCGCAATCGCGTAAGCGATAAATAAATATAGGTAGTACTTACTATTACTAAACAGTGATAAAAACGATCACATATAATTTTAATTTGGTTGTAAAATAGTTACTAAATACTCGTAAGGTAAAAATGTAAAACTTTCAACACGGCTTAATATTATTTCCCCACTCCCCAGCAATGTAATACTTTTTTCAAAACAGGAACAAAGCGCTGACAAATTAACCATGAAAACTGAAAGGTAAACATGCACAAAAGTCAATAAATTCACCTCCTATGAAGGAAATTGGAAAAAATATTCGTTAGTAGGGTGGTGGTAGCGTGCATTGTCTCGTACCTCGCACGGACTTCTCGTAATACCTACCTATAAATATCTCTACACTTGTGGTTGTACTAGTAATCAGCAACATCGTAGACCTTCTCTTGACTGCAGTTACTCAACATTTTCGATATTTCACCCCACGGCCACAGTAGATACGATATCAAAGGTTGGTATGGATGACATCGCAACAACGTAACAACCTTACCAATTATATTATCATGATAATAAAACCGCGGTTTGGGGTTCAATCCCTGTCGTATATGTAAATTAGCAAGCCGCGCATGTATATAGGTCGGTGAATGAGATATCGTGACTCTGGGTCGGTAAGCCTGAAATCACGAGCCGGAGCACGCTACGTTTCAAACAAGAAGTACTTTAACTTCACTAGTCGTCTTTTGTTCGCTACGAATAACTGTCTTCTTTTTCCAATGAACGCATAAAAGTGACTTGTATCTACACAATGGAGTTTTGTAAGTTTTTGAAATTACGAATTTTAGACTTTCAAGTTCTCACATTTCATGGAAAATCAGAAATAATAGAAAGAAGAGTGCGATATTATTACGAACTACAAAGATGTGCTATTTGTTTACAGTGTTTACTTGTATTAAATGTGTCTCATCATCATCATCATCAGCAACCCATTAAGTCCCACTGCTGGGCTCGGGTCTCCTCTCCTCTAACTAGAGGAAATTAATTAATAAATGTTTCTACTAATTCTAAATTGGATTTTCTACTACTGCGCTGCCGTTACATCAAATTTAGCAAAGTGTTAAATATAATATTGCTAATATTATTAAATAATAACTCTTGTTTCAATGTGGGTACAGGCTGTTAAATCTGATTTGTTACTTATTTTTATTTATTATTAAAAGCCTTGACAGGTCTTTCTTGATAGATCATCAAATAGCTAATGTTCGTGTATATTTATTCCCAAGTGCACAAGTCTAGAATTATGTAGAAGTAGGTACATCTACGGTTGCGGTAGTATATAACGTTTGACACATTTTCAAAATACTTCAGATGGAAGCCGAAGTCGGGACTGATATTATCACGAGTCTTAGAAGTGACCTAGCAGGTCTTCAGTACAAGCGAGATAAACTTTTATCTGAAGTGAGTTCTAAACATTGCGTTGTAATAATTTAATTATTAAATTCACTGTATTTTATTTTAACACGGTCATTAATTACAGAACAGTGATTTAAAAAACCAAATGTTAGCTCGAGATCAAAGAATATTAGAGCAGCAAGTAGAGATCGATCATCTCCGGGAGCAAAATGCTCGTCAAAATGCTATTATATCGTCTCTTAAGAAGAAAATCCAAGACCTCGAGGAAATACAACGAAATCTTCAAACATCACAAGGCAGAAGTGAAATCACTGTACAGACTTTACAACGAGACAACCGATACTGTGAAGAAAAAATTAAAGATTTAGAAAAAAAGCTCCGTTCCCTTGAACTCGAGTGCCATAATGAAGAACAACAAAAAGAAAATGCACGTTGTCAGTTTCACGATCTTATACGACGAATGTCTGGCGCCTTAGAATCAGATTTTTGTGATACAGCACACACTCATTCTCCGGAAAGCCTAATTATAAAAGCAGCAGAACTTGTTCAGGAAATCACCAGACTTAAAAATAAATGTGCAAATACCACTGAAAATTTATCAACGGTTGAACAAGAACTAAGGAGCTGCAGAGATGCACTAGAAAGATCTAATGCTGAGAAAGATATCCTACAAAGGCAATTATCATCTCAAATTCTGGACATAGAGAGACTCAAGCAAGACAAAGAATCTCTAACTGTTCAAAACAGGGTAATTGAAAGAGAAATGCATGAAGCGAGAGAAAAATTAGCACATTGCGCCAAAAACTTGAACGTTGTTACTGATAACGTCAACCAAAACGAATCTTTAATCATGCAAATGAAGGGTAGGTATCCAAATTTAAGTATCTAGTTAATTTAAAAATTAATTCAACTCGACATGTGTAAAATTATAGATATATTTTACAGAGGATCTCAGGCATCGAGATGAGAAATTTCAAAGACTTCATGCCGAGTTCCGTAATACGATGGAGTCTATTGCAATTTTGCTTAGTTTACCGACCAGATTTGTGGAAGCTCACGAAAGCACCATCAAAGATAGAATTCGTGAAATTTTAAGTGAAAATAAGGACAAATCTGTGGTAAGTAATCACTTTGAAAAGTTACTTTACTAAGTAATTTATTATGTTACATTATTAGGCCACTGGCCTACTCAGCTCCTATTGGCCATAGCTTGATGTTATATAACCTAACTATAGCCTTCCTCGATTAATAGGCTATCCAACACTAAAATAATTTTTCAAACCGGACCAGTGGTTCCTGAGATTCTAACATCATCAACCAAACAAACATACAAACTCTTCAGCTTTATAATATTAAGTAGTAGATATAGATAATAATATAAAATATAACAAAGTGTATTTCATAAGGAGAGTATGAACGTTATTTTGTAAATTGAAAACTTTTAACAAAGAATCATAAAACATCAGATCAATCCATTTTTGTTATTGTGCGGTTACTTAAATATCTTCTTCCTGTGGCATGTTTTAGTTTGATTTTACGCACAAAGACCGAAAACACAAATTTAGGTAAAAAACAGCTCACCACGTCTTGTGGTCATTATATAACATCCACAAGACACAACGGGTTGTAGTAATGAGTAAAAACTATTGAATTATTGAAACCATTTTCCATAAGCGCAATACATTATCTAGCATTTTCGGTCTTTGAGCGTATAAAATACAATAAACCTAAATATTATAGCAAATAGATGCATTGCGCGACAAATTGGGCATGGAAGCCCAACAGTTGGGTAGGACCGCACACTTACACGATCAGGCCACCACGCGCGTGCGGATCCTAGAGGATGAGAGGAACATGCTTGAGGCCAAGGTTCACAAACTGGAGTCTGAACTCAATGCTCTTGAACTCTCAAGAGAGAATCTTCGTAAGGACAAGGCTAACGTGAGTATTAGTTACTAGTAGTTAGTTTCTTATCAGCCAAAACTTTTATGAAAAAAAATATATGTTTCAAATAAAAATCACTGCACACGGAATGGCAGGGTCGCGGGTTCTACTCACGTCGTGGGTTTGAATTTTTCTATTACTTGTTTACCAATTATATAAAATGTTAAACCAAAGCAAAGGAAATTATGTAAAAATCATAGATTGAAAATTATAGGATATTCATTATGCACTAATCTTAATCCAACAGGAGTGTAAGGTTGGACCTATTATATAAATATTCTCGCCCATTTTCATTTAGTATGATTGGTTTTGATTGATACCTATAATGAAAATAATTATGTTATTATTTACTAATTCGATTTTTTTTGTATGAACATCAATTCACAATTTTTCTGTGCGTTTCTATTTTATGCACAAAACTACGTTTAGAAGTACATCACTATAGAGACAATCTAAGTAGTTCATTTTGAATTGTCTGCACAATGTTTTTGTAAGCGATGACAATGTAATTCTTGAAACAAAAAATCGCTAGCGAACTATATTAAAATGAAGATAATATCACAATGTATTACAGTTTGTCGCATTCCTCGAGCGGCTAAGCAGAACATTAAATATGGATGAGTTAACCCAAGACATCGGAATAGAACTGCATACTGAGTCTATAATGCATCGTGCGGAGCAATTGGCGAGACTCGAGAGCGATAAAGTTGTGGACAAGGTCAGTTAGTGGGGCCAACTACTTAAATACGTACAAGGGTTTCGAGAAATGCTCTGTATATTATACCTACCTACAGGATGATGATTTTTATGTTTTGAGTTCGTTTACGTTACAAATGGCACAAACGTATATGGAGATTTTGAAATAGAATCTAAAAAATTGCTTAAAATTTAATCAAGTAAAAGATAAACTTAGTATTTGAAGATCGCTTAAAGTGTGTTCCCTCAGTAACTGTAGGTATTTAAGGGATACTCTAGATGTTAAATACATATTGATTTCGTAATCGACATTACTTTAGTCTAATAAAAGGCCTTCGATATCGATCGCAATGGTATTAACTTAGGCAGATATTATTTTTTGCAAACATTTTTATAGAAACCTGAAACCTTTCTAAATGCCATTAAACGGTTATTATCAAATTAATACCAGTGTAACTTCCCTGAAAAGCAAAAACAATCAACATCCTGTATTAACTCGTTTGAATATTAACTTAGCAGATTTATACCAAGTATTTACAATAGTTTTTTTTACCTTCACCTTTACATAAGTTTGTGTTGTACAGCAATGCCGCAACATGTACAAAGCGTTGGTGTTCGATGTTTATATGTGTGTGTTAACGTGTGTGTTTTGTATAGCTGCTATATTACGGATACTATGGCACGCTGCCGAGACTGCGCAGAGAAAGATCTTTCCATGATTTGCCTTATCTTAAAGAAGTAAGACTAACATTACAAATTGGCATGCAAACTACATGTAGGGAACGTAAAAATAGTGGTCGTATAGACAATCCGTAAAAGTAGCAGCAATTATCTAGTCGTGTCTGCTCGTTCATCTGCACAGTAACTCATTAAGCACCGTCATTTATTAGCGTTACAGTAAAAACTGGAGTTAGAATGAATCTTAATATTTCCAAGTGTCGTCACTCTGAACTTTATGCTGTAACCACTTGGTAAATCTTAGGATTTAACCACTTAAATTGTGCTGTACTATAACTTTGCTATCACGAAAATCAGATTTCATTTCATTTCATCTCAGATTTCTGAAAAAGGAATTTTCCGTTATCTGATGGGTTCATGCTACTAGACTGTACTATAGATAGAATTAGTAGACGAGACGGTAGCACCTCATCAGTACAAATAATACCAATTTATTAACAAATTAATTAATTAAGTATAACTATTTCTACAGAGCCATACTGTCAGTATTTAGCAGTAATCTCTTAATTATTACAACGATTACTAAAGCCGATTCAAATATTGTTTTTCTACACAAATATACATTTTTACAACAGGATGAAGTATCTTATTTCTGTTCTATTGCATTGTATAAGTATATTTGATTATTAAATAACTTAATTATAGGTAAGTACCTATACTTAGGTGATTTAATGATATAAACAAGTAATTGTAGATAAAGACGAATATTACGCAAAATTAGTTGAATAGATTATGGATAACAATTTATTGAACAAAGTTTGAAGAGGGCTCTAGTCATTTATCATCGACTGTTGAGTTGACTGCACACGCGATCCTGTCGACATACAAAACGACCGGGACTCAGTCACGCGGACTCACGCGTTATACCTTGCATGACAGCGTTATATTTATTATAGGTACACCACCATAATATTACAAATACCTGTAAATTATTATTTAAATATAATTATGTTGTATTTTGTCATACTAATCGTTGCAGACTGCCGTAGTATATCAGTTACAGAGGAGAATAAGAATCCTAAGGGAACAACTGCAAAGAAAGGACTTACACCTTGATTTATTGCGACGAAAACTTAGTGTACAGGTAAGCGTATTTTCATCGAAGATAAATTAAGGAAAAGGATGTAAGTAGATAAGTTTATTAGTACTACAATTAAGACATAAAATGGCATTACTGTTCCTACTAAGCTGACGTACAGAGCGCACACTTTATGATGACCGGTCCGCACTAAGTCTTGCCGGATTTTCGCGTAGTAAACGATGTAATTATAGCCGCTAAGAAAAAAAAAAGAAATAATATTCCCACATCTACATTCTACATACCTATATTGATATGACTTGTAAACATTATTAAACATACCTATTTACTGATGAAGTAAAATAGATTTAGAAACTTGTCCCTTTCATACACCCCATATACAGCAGGCGTACCTAATAAGAAGCGTTTAACGATTAGATTTACCCTTAAACGATTTTTGATACCTAAATGAGACATAACATAACATAGCATCACGCCTTTTTCCCCGAAAGGGTAGGCAGAGGTGTTTCACACCCACATTTCGCCAGCTATGTTTGGTCCTATGAAATAGGGGGCGAGCCTATTGTCATCAACCGGGAACATTTGTTTACCAAACTCCGGGAAAATCTTAATACTGGAATTTCAAGATAGAAAAGCCCAATACAATTTTCACCCGACCCAGGAATCGAACCCGGGACCTCTTGCACAGCAGTCGTATACACTTCCCACTGCGCCACCGAGGCGCACCTAAATGAGACCTAATTCAAAAGGAAAATCTTTACTTAGTTAAAGCATAATAAAGTCGTCTTGGAATGTAGCAGTATGTTTCTAAGGGGGGTTTTACATTTGGCCTTTCAATGCGGACGAATGTTTAGTTTCCACCCAAACGTTATGTACGTAACATACAGCACGAATTGTTATAAGTATATACGAAATTCTATATTCGAGTGTATTTAACGCCAATCTGTAACGGCCCTAAGTCTGTAGGTTCCTATTGAATAATAACAACGATGATACAATAATCAAGGTCAGTGGTGTGCAAGTGGAGAAACCTATATCCTGCTATGTATGGACTAGTACAGGCTGAAGATGGTGATGGTGATAAGATGATGATACTATAGGAGGAGAGCTGTCGCGTGCGCGCCGTGCTACAGGCGGAGCGCGACGAGGCGGTGGTGCGCAGCAAGAAGCTCGCGCGGCAGTGCGACAAGCTGCAGGTGCAGCTCAGCGATGCGCGCGCGCAACTACGCGACCTCAACGCGCAGCT
This sequence comes from Laspeyria flexula, assembly GCA_905147015.1. Lineage (NCBI taxonomy): Eukaryota > Metazoa > Arthropoda > Insecta > Lepidoptera > Erebidae > Laspeyria > Laspeyria flexula. The sequence continues at coordinate 7,615,068 of LR989956.1, read as the reverse complement.
CGCCGACGCCGCTGAGTATAAGGTACGGACAATCCTTTCCCTACAACCATCACTGTGACTCTTGTGAGCCAGGATTAACAATGATAATATAATTGAAGCCTTGCGAAAAATTAAGGATATTCAATGATAAGCAATGATACTGGGGTCTGCCTTGAAATCCGCAACGAATTTAATTAGAATCAGGAATTAGAAATAAAATAATGAATATTGAAATAAATAATAATTATGAGAAATTGAGCATAAAAGTGCCGTAGATCAAAAGTGACTAAAACTTAATCCCTCTTAATAGGTACTAAAACAGAAACTAGGGTGAAAACTGGTTTTAAATTATCTATGTAGTTTTTGTGGTTTTGTTATCTCACGACTTATAACATAAGTAAGTACAAACAAAATAAAGACATGAAGTACCAATAAAACAGCTAGAATGAGTAGGTAGTTATTAAAATTCCGCTATCCGAATGACCCTGTGTAAGGTCTGTTCACGCGACATTGCGTTTCTATGTCGTTCACATTTCATTACTTATAACTTATGATAGTTTCAAACTCTTTGACAAAATCTACAGTAACACTAACCTATGAATAAATTTAATGATTTTGATACCCGTTTTAAGCAAAGTAAAATTTATAATGTAATGTAGAGACAGGTTACTGTAATTTGCATGTAAGGTTAAAATGATTTGTTTAATAGAATCATGATCTCATTTAGTTGAACTTTATATTCGTAATGTATTCATTTATTCGCATCATCACCCTTTATCCCACATTATGCAACTCAATAAATAGCAAGTAATATAAAACAACTGGTGCCCGTAGCGGCGAAAAGTCAATATCATGTTTTAAAAGTATGTGCTATTTAAGATTTTGAGCTAGCTAAGATTTACACAAAACAGTTTTAGAGGAAGATAAACACAAGCACTTATGATCACTTATTTGAAGAATAGAAAAAGTTGGAAGAGGCCTCAGTGATACAGAACACACTACTGTTTAATATAATCAACATTGTTGTCATCATATCAACAGTTGTCATTATAATCAACAAAAAGTTTGTTAATAAGTATATTGTGTGTCTGCTGCTATAAAGCCCTATTAATGTGTACCTGAAGTCCTAATAATATATTGGACAGATATCATCACTGGAACGAGCTCGTAAAATAGAAGAGCTTGCGAAGAAGTTAGAGGAGGCTGAACTACTGCGGACGCGGTACAACCGCAAGGTGAACGTGCTGAAGGAGCAAGTGCGGGCTACGGGCGAGACCTTCGAGCACGAGCGCTCCGCCACCGACCACCAGCTCACCATCATGCGCGACGACCTCGCTCGGACCAAGGAGTCGCTCGCCGAGTGTCAGCGGAGGGAAGCACAACTCACGAGCTTCAGGTAACTTCACACGTAATAATAACGTGCTTTTTAGCACTAATTAATTCTTTTAAATGAATAATAAGGCGGGCTTACAATCACCAGCACTCTCAAAAGTTCCGAGACCATAAAAGTCCATTATTAACTTCCCATCACATCTCACTCTGAGTTGAATGAGTCTACTACTACCACGCACACACACGATACGAAACGGATTGGTATACCTAGGATATTATTTTGGATTTTCTTTTATTGCACAGGGGATTGTGATTTATGACTTGATCCCCTAATCTTACAGAAATTAATGGTGACACATGTTATTTTTACTCAATCACAACAATTCAACACACCAACTAGTTTCCTAAAAGATAAAATTAAATTAAATACTATACGAATCAATTTCAGAAAATTCTAAACCATAAAACGATATCGCCAAGGTGAGTAAGCTAGCTTAGCTTAAGGCTCATATTACATTATGTATTTTCGATGTCTCAGGAACTCGATAGCAAAGCTGTTGGGTATCCTAGTGCCAGCGTCAGTGTCGGACTTCGAGATGGTGTCGCGGCTACAGAAGCTGATCGACGCGCACCACGACTTCACGGTGGTGTCTCGCCGGTACGATGACCCCGCTCTCTTGCGAGCCGCGTCACGGTCCCCACCACCCTCTAGATGCAGAACTCGGACACCTGACAGGTAAACCCTCACATTCCATAAAACTCTAGGTTAAGGAATCGAAACATAAAATACCTAACCGTTTTTCAATCGTACATAGCTACCTTTAATCTGGACATAACGTGGTAAGTAACGAATTGGTTGTCAGTTTTTAAGCCTAACAATATGGCTTAATATTCTGATACTTGAGAGATGTAGGAAAGAGAGCTATCCACTCAAGTTATGCAGCAACTAGGCTGTGCCCCTGGCATTGCCAACGTCCATGAGCGGCGGTAACAAATTACCATCAGGTGGGCCGTCTGCTCGTCTACCACTTCAGGCAATAAAAAAGAAAAAAAATATTTTAAAAAGTGATGTAGCTTATATATTGGGAATCAGTTCATAGTAACAGGGCCCCAAGTTATTAGGAGTATATAAGTTGTCCAGGGCCCCTAGCTTACTAATTTAGGAATGAATCAATTAAATCGTAATTGGATCTCAATAGCACTTTTAAATATTTTTGGTATTCTGAAGATCCAGGCCGCATGGTTCATGTCAGGAACTAATATAACTGAACTTTCAGAAAACTAAGAACTTACACTGTAGAAATTTTCGATTCAGACTTCTAGATTATGCAACGATAACGATGATCTCTAGTTCATCGTTATTAAAATATACAAAAACTGAACGTGTATACTTTATGCAAAGGAGCAGCCCTTGGCAATGGTGGATATGGATGACGAGGCATGTTTGTCGGCAGGTCGCTGCGCTACGACGACTCCGGGTACGCGGACCCCGCGTTCGATCTCGACGACGACTTGTACAAGACTCGCGCCGCCTTGTGACACTCGAGGCGCCGCGCTCGCTTCTAAACCTCTTTTTTATCATCTTTTGATAATTTAACACTGAGTTAAGCGCCTTACAGACGAGGTTTAATAATACTGTGCTCACTATCACAGATGGTAGGTATTGAAATATAATATGCGAGAAATGGCGCTGCAGTCATCGTCGGCGCTTCCTACCGTGCTATATCTGTTCACATATCGCACTAGCAGTCGAAAAGAGTTATAAGTTAAAAATCATATGTGTGCAAATTTGAACCTTAACTTAAGTAAAAGACGGAAATTTCCAGACAGACAATTGTCATCTTATGCCTGTTTTATATTAACAGTGCGATATTTTGATGACTCAATAATTTAAGAACTGTCTGTGTGCGCGGGCACTTTGAGATAATTTTGGAAATATATCTTATTATGCCTGGTTTTAATAAAGATATATTGATATAATATATAATAGAGCGTCGTCTGTGACATGCTTTATTCTCTCTTAAATTTAAAATGAAGATTTTTAAGAGCGAGAATGACAATGCACAATTTTTGCATTAAAAAATAAAACATAACAACTACCGGACAAGTTCAGGGAAAATGCGTCTATAAAATAATATAACTTAAATGCATTTTGCCGTGAGTCCGTAACTTTGTAATGTAACTATGTCGTTCTTTTTTGCAATGAAGTGTTGTACTGTACTGCTGATAGACCGATTTATCCGGTTATAATTATAGTGAAAATTAAATTAAATATACAAGTTTACAAAAAATTTACAAATACTGCGAATTGAGATATTATTTGACAACTCGTTCGTTAAAAAGCGAGATAGTGGCGTCTAGAATATTACGTAGAATCTAGTTTAATGGGTACCAAATTATGTATATGATAAGATGTGTATATGAAATCTCGTAGTGGTAGAATATGACTCGTACATATTATCTAATATACTTATATATACATAAATAGAATAATAATTAATATTTAAAAATAATGTTTATGCCATCCGATGCAAATCAAACCTTTCTAAATAATTAGTCAACTGACTACCTGAATATTTGTTCGTGTGGTCACAGACGGACCAAATTACGTAATAATCTAATAGGTTCTTAGTTTTTAAACGACTTCGAAAAAGGAGGAGGTTATATGTTCGACTGTATGTATTTTTTTTTTTTATGTATGTTCATCGATTACTCGGAGATGCCTGAACCGATTTAAAAAATTCTTTTTTTGTTTGAAAGGGTATACTTCCGAATTGGTCCCCTATTCATCACGTCAAGTTCTGATGATGGAATCTCAGGGAAATCGAAGGCAACCCTCAAATTTTATAGGCACATGTAAGTTTTTCATATATTTTTTAAAGTTATTCAACTATTTACGTCTGATAGTCAACATCTCATGTTGATGAGCTGGTGATGGAAGGTATAACTCTTAACTGTTAGGAGTTGGGGGATAATTCTTTCGACATTATAGGTTCTTATAAACCAATAGTTGTATTCTTGTAGGTTATTTGGGTGAGCTGATACTGGAAGGTATAACTCCTTAACTATTAGGAGTTGGAGGATAATTCTTTCAATATTATAGGTACTTATAAACCTATAGTTGTATTCTTGTAGGTTATTCAGGTGAGCTGTCAGTGGAAGGTATAACTTCTTGACTCTTAGGAGTTGGAGGATAATTCTTTCGACATTATAGGTACTTATAAAGCTATAGTTGTATTCTTGTAGGTTATTCAGGTGAGCTGTCACTGGAAGGTATAACTCCTTAACTTTTAGGAGTTGGAGGATAATTCTTTCAACATTATAGGTACTTATAAACCTATAGTTGTATTCTTGTAGGTTATTTAGGTGAGCTGTCACTGGAAGGGAAACTTCTTAATGTTTAGGAGTAAGAAGATGATTTCTTTAAATATTACATCCATAAACCTTAAGTTGTGTTATTTCAAGTGTCTGAGGTGAGAGCTCTGAGCGAGATAAAGTTGTATAATTCAAATGAATTCTTAGATGATATTTTAAGTTTTCGATATAGTATCTAACCTGCATTGTATACCTATACTTGTTACCTGTCGCATTTTATAGGAAAAAAGAAAGACATAAAAAGCTGAGAGTTTTAAGATTCCTCTATTCTACAATCAGGTTGTGTTGTTAAAATATTCAAATAGACGTTCCCTTCTATCGAAGATTCTTTATTTCGATTTTCCGTCTTAGTTTGCCAACCAGTATTATTAAATCTGCTAGATAAAAAGTACACGAAAAATGGAAAAATAAACTATTTTTAACAAAAAAATATTAAAACGACTTCAAATCAGTACTAAAAAGCGAAAAATAAACTGAATTAGATATTTAATTCCAAGCTAAAAAATACCTACCTACCTGTTTAAAGTATAATACCCTATTACTAATCTGTTTGAAGTCGGTGCCAGCGTAATGAGGTTGTGTCACTCAGTTTGAGCCGTCCACTGGGTACGATCACACGCAAGTGCGAGGTGGTGTGAAGTAACGAGCGGTAACAGATGTACGTACTAAGTAGTACGTAGCTTAACAAACTCTTTAGGCTTGGCACCGACTTCAAACAGATTAGTAATAGGGTATTATACTTTCAACAGGTAGGTAGGTATTTTTTAGCTTGGAATTAAATATCTAATTCAGTTTATTTTTCGCTTTTTAGTACTGATTTGAAGTCGTTTTAATATTTTTTTGTTAAAAATAGTTTATAATTGATTATTTTTATATGTTGTAAAAATTTAATGTCAACTGTTTGCTGGTAACTTCTACTGTAAAGGTGTTTTCACAATCACCGTGACTAACCATGTGCTTGTTTTTGTAATTACACATGCGCAATAAGTAGGAATTAAGTTAAGTAAGTCAAAACAAAATACGGTCGTATTTAAAGCTGGGTATATAACCGCCCTAGACAGAAATGGTTTGCCTTTGACTAAACTGTTATCTATTAAATTTCTAAGGTAACTAAAGGTTCTTTAACCACATTGAGTATGTAAACAGTTAAATTATTGATAACCAAAATGAGTACCATTTTGGTTACAAAAAAATCAAATGTACGCATGTCGAGCTACCATTAATTATAATTTTTAAAATAAATGTTATACATTAAGCTACCTACTATGTAATTTTGAATAAGGAAGTTGTTCATTATCTTAAGAATGTATTAATGCCTGTTACTTGAAACATTATTTAAGTACTTACTTTTAGTGAGCCAGAAAATATTTTGATTTAAATAGTCGCACATTTTGACATTTGAGTATGTTGCTAGTATATGACAGTTGACCGGAAATGTTGCTGCAGGTACACCCTACAGCAACATTTCCGATCAACTATCATAAGGCGAGAATCGTAACCAGTATCGATTCGACATTCAAACATTATGATACAAGAGATGGTGACTTATTTTTCATAATGGACCACTTTTCATCTGCGGCTAGGCCCGCATCGTATATTGGTAAAAGGTATCTTAGATTGCAGCTGAGTGAAATATCGTGTAGACCGGTTGAGTGTATAAGGCCTGAAAACATTACAAACCAGCATTTAATATTTATTAAGGATTAATTATATATATCGGAGTTTTTTCTGGTTGTACATTTATTTGATTTTCTTGTCTTCCACGTTTAGTTCCTAAATGTTAAGTTTACTGTTTAAGCTTCCACTATAGGTATTAATTTATTTTAGATTAATGTTGATATTGACAAACAAACAAACTCTTTAGCTTTATAATTTTGGTAGATAGCTATTTTTTTTTCTGTTGAGTAACATTTTAATAAAACACGATATTATTTGATTTCACTTCATAGTATTTTAAATGTATTTTTTTATGGCGCAATATACCTACGTAGCTATTATAATATCAGGGAATCAATAAAGTAAGTAGCTGTCTTACATCTATTCCTCTATAAAACCTATCTCTGTTTTGTGACTATAACCTGATACATGCAACATTGATACTTACATTAAACAGCCGTTATTAAAAGTACCTACTTGTCTAAGTGCCTAAATATACCTAAATGAAAAAGTATAATTATTTTATAATAAAATTGTAGTAAAATTAATAAATATATCATGTAATCTGTACTTTTTGTACATTATTAACTGATGTAAAATAAATACTTACACTCTTATTATATTGAGATATTATATACCGATGCTACAAAGGCACGTACACACTTTTGAAAATCAGCATTATCTACTTTCACATCCATTTGGCTGCTGCCACCCTGCAACAATAAAATGTTTTAAAACATCAATGAACATTTACAGACCAATTTTCAATGGTTTTCATTAAAACATTATGTAAAATTTACTACATATGCTACAGTTTGTAACAAAATTTGAACTAAAAAATATTTAAAACATTTTATAATGTAGTGTGGCAACACCATGTGATCTTCGTGATATTATATTGTTTTAATTTTTTTTGCATCTGATGCAAGCTTAAAGAGATTGAAGAGAGAGAGAGAAGCCTGTCGATATTTTTCGAACCGAGAGCGTTCTCTTCCACCCAGTATTCTCGTGAGTACTCAATTGTTTTGAATAATTACGATATTATTTTTTGTGATCAAATTGCGCCCTAAATACTTAATTATTATTTACAACATGTAAATATAAAAATATTATTTTATAATTATTAGGTTCGAAATATTTATATTTATTAACGTTTCATGTATCGGAACAGCACTTAGTATTTAAATAAATAAATATATGTACATAATTGAAGTAATTGCTTTATTTAACATAATTCGGACACACCCGATACATATCCCTGTATGATCTAATTAGCATAACCACTAATGGAGGTACTTGATCTCTTGTTGGTTTTTGCATGATTTATTTAAGTAAAACGCACATACATAATACGTATGACTAACTAAGTTCAATGTTAATATGATTTAAATCGATAATTAAGTTACATTCAGTAACAATCGATCAATATCTCGACCTCGATTCAACATAGATACAGCTTACTTAGAGATAAATTCCTAAAATCGATTGGTTCTACTCGAAAATTTATTGCGATATCTGCTATTCTATTTTTATTGAGGTGATGAAATTATTCAAATAAAAATTATAAATATTTAACTGGCCATAGTGCAGTTACCTTTGTGGCTTCTTTTTTACTATAGGTACCTACCTATCTTGACTTCTGCTGGCTTGCTATTAATGATCGGATTCATATGATGGTCGGTAGTACCCACCGTCCCTATTCCATAGTTTAAATAAATTATTATGGTCACTTATAAACGTATAATAAAGTTGAGGAATAGAACATGAAATAAAAATATTTATATTTTTTCTATAAGTCAACTTTTCAACTTTAAACGATGACAAAAAGCGTCTATCGATTAAAAGCCCTGATACAAGTAGTACAAGACAAGTGAGTGATCGATCACCTATCCAACTTATTGTACATCTATTTGTCAATGAGAACAAAAAAGACATCGAATGAGCTGTTAAAGAAGGTTTTATTGATAACTAAGACATCCCGCGCACTGGTGACATTTGCTATCGTGATTTTTTTTACAAAAAAAAAATATATCATGGAATAAACAGACAACGTCACGTTATAACGCTTGCGCCCCTTAATACAGTTTTATACCCATACATATAATAGATATATTATACCCAAAAAGTCACGGTGACAAATGTTGCTGGTGTGCGATTGGCTTTAATCACGTTTTTGTAAATGAGGGTACCTAAGCGTATGTCGCTGGGTAACGTAGTTTATATTCAACATAATATATAAACAAGTAGGTAGATATCTAATAGGGGGACTTTGTTCATTTGAGTTTTAAAATCACACAGGATACTACAGTTTTTATCTAATTTTATCTAAATAATAATTTATAATGTTTTGCAAAATTATTTATATCGTAATTCTTTTTGCAAGTTTTGGTGAGTAATGCGTGCTTTTTTATTTACATCAATACAGTTTTGGTATAAATTACTTTATAGAATAGGTCAATAGGACAAGTAAATGGCTGTGTCGCCACGTGGTTAAATTAAAAGACTAAGTTATTACAAAAGTAAGTAGTACTTAAGGAATTAATGACAAACTGTAATTTGGAATGGAACTACGTAGGTACTCCTTTTACCAACTGGTTTTAAAAGCAGATGGTTTATTAAATTTTATTTTCTACCTATTAATAATAACATATTTTAGCAGGTAGGTATTTTACGTATATTTATAACTGAATCATGATGAAAGTTGGCTGAAAGTTTTGTAAACATTACGTTATACGACGTTAATAGTTAAGCAAAAAATATTCGTTACGTAGGTAGGTACTTATATTTTTAAATTTACCGTTATTATTTCCTTTAGTTATATCACGGCATGTGCCCCGATACACTGATCTCGACGACGAGGACCAGCTACTAGTCCGGGCTGCATACGAAACTCCCGCTTACGACCATGATGAGTACCAGCAGTACCAGCCGTACCAGCAGTCTCAGTCGTACCAGCAGTCCCAGTCATACCAGACGTACCAGCCTTACCAGGAAGATGAAGACCTCCCTCTCGGCAAGCTGGACTTGCTAAAGGACGGTTTATGGGCGGTTAAAGCGAAGATTAAAGAACTGAAGGCGTTCAACAAGGCTTTGGTTGCGAACCTATTAAGTACCAAACTAAAAGTGAAGGAGTTACTGGCGAGCAGTGTCCAGTTGAAGAAACATCATCATTTGGAAGATAAGAAAAAACCGAGTTATAATTATCAGGTGCCTATGTTTAAAATAATCTTGAAAAATACCTTTCTCTTTTTCTCATCTTGTGAGCTTGAGGCAGACCCTGGTGATGGAATTTATTAAGCCGCCCAGAAGGCTTCCAAAAATACCTTTAAAAACTGGTCTACTAAAGGTAGTTTAATTAAAATTGAGTAGGTAATCTAAGTAGACACAAACTGTTTTTATCTAGTAGTAAAATTTTATGTCTAGTAAGTAAGTAAAAAAAAAACAGACACCTATGTCTGTTTTTTTTTTCCTTCACTTAATTTATTAAACACTATTATATTTTACTATTAATACCTAGCTAATACTAACATAGAATAGAATGCCCATAATAAATAAAATATGCAGTCCATTAAAATTATAGCCTTTTCAACATAATTTGTTACCTGAGTCTGACACATAGTTCAAACGTCGGCATTGAACCACGCTTCGTGCGTTTAATTCGCATTTTCGGCAAGACCACAATACAATGATTAGTAGTGACTGTAAACCATAAAATCAATAATAAGTAAGCAATTAAAGTACAGCCGAATCGTGGGCGAGTCCGACGCGCTCAGCACGTATCTAGATAGATACGAGTACAATGCCTACACAATTCTCTTCCGCGCTTAATTCAAATGATTAAAATATTTTAGATAATCATGAATAGTTCCGGTATCTGTAATTTTTTTATCTATAAGAACTACTATACCCTCTTGGTATGTTTTAAGTTATAGGTATGTCATAACAATGCTACAATTACCATTTTATTAACATTCAGATGTTTATAACGCAATCAAATAATCAGTAACCTTATTTAAGAGTAGGTAAGGTATTGGCCGGTAAGCAGAGGTGCATCACGCCAATTTTGACAACAGGATACCTATTCACGTGTGCGAGATATATTACTGACTGCCGCACTCAGAGACGTCAATTATCAGTACTCTGTTATTAACACAATTTTTTCATTGAATAATCGTCTTTAGGCGTATCGACTTAAGTATTACACGTTTTTACTAAATAAACTTTAAAGTTAAGTAACGTCTCTGAGTACGGCAGTAAGTATATTGCCAAAATTGGCTAGATTAGCACTAGAACATGTCATCCACGTTCACCTGATTAGGACGCCAGTTGTCGCAATAGTTCTAGCTGATAACGAAGAGGAGATGTTATTTGACACAGATAATGCCTATTCCAATTTGCTCGACGAGGACGAGGAGTTGCGATTGATTTCTGATATAATAATAATATGCCGGGTGAACAATATCGTGAAACAGCTGATGAATTTCGAGAGCTTTCTCCTCCATATATACTAATGTAATGTAAGTTGTGTATTATCATCACAGACTCAGCTTAAAACTAAGCTGTTCAAAACAGTACCTTCGACTTAAATGGAACTAACATTACTTAGTAGGTAGTATTGATTGCAGAAGTGTGTAGTAGTGAGTAGGGTATACAGGTATAATTGAAATGTAAGTAAATGTATACTCAACATTGTGTTCCAGACGCCTTCATACCCGCAGTACACCCAACAACCGCAGTACGGCGCCGAGTACGCCGAGCCACAGTACGCGCCACCCCAGCACGCACACGACCCTTACTACGGACATTAAAACTTCCCATCTACACCCCTATCACATTTGCACAATCTAAATCTGTTACTTCGATCTCTCTACATTCTTTCAACTAAAGAATAAGAGTTGACGGTTGTTTCCTTATACAGTATTCCAGGTTCTTTTAATTACATGTTTATTTATTAATAAATTATTAACTTAATTATTATAAAGTGTTCTTTGTCTCATCGTAGAAGTAAGGCGTTTAACATTCTCGTGCGGCACTCGGCATAACCTAGCACGTCATAAGAAAGTGCATTAATAAAATAAATTCTTAATTGTTAAGGTCACTAGTACTGTTGAGTGGAGTAGTTGAACGCGGCGCGCGCGCAGGGCACTCGTGTAGTAGAAGCGAATCGCTTTTTCGTGTCTAGAAGCGAATTTGAGGACCTCGCTTAGTTTTACACTGAGGGTCTGGAGCCGCCTAATACTGCCACCGTTTTCTATGTGCTTCATATAGTTTCAACTGTTGATTTCACTTTAACAATACGATGGTTTTGTTAGTAATTCCTGTCAGAGTGGACATGTCATTATCGATACAGTAATACTAACTAGTGTGTTGCTTAGGTGCGGCGTTGTCCTGCTACGAAATGACTTACAACTTATTATGGATTTTTCTTTTGGTATGCTATAATTTTTATTTCGTGAATAAGTATTCTAATAATTTTGAACCTAGGTATCCAAATACGCATGCAATTGTTAAAATAGCCATATATATATAAACTAAATTGTTCTCATATGTAACTAAAAGGGACGTTTATGGGTTTAAATGAAAACTAAAAGAAACCGTCGTTACTTACTATAAACCTATGTACCTGTATAGCTACTGTCTAATAGTAACTATCTAACTCGATATACTGTAAGTTGCCTAGAATAGATTATAATACTAACCTGTCAAATAATTACTTAATTAGTTATTGAAAAAACAATAATTAGTTTAACAGTATATATAGGTATCTATTATAAAGCTAGTAACTCTAAGCGTGCCCACGTGCTTATATTGTGTATCCTAAGATTACATAGACAATAATTGAGATAAAATACCTATCTAATACATAGTTATGGTCCTTTAAATAACAGAATTATCTGCCGAGATCATTCTCAAATATAATAAAAAAGAATATGTACTATAAATTCTACTTCTATTACCAATCTATTCGAGACAAAATAAGAAGATATCAAGTTTCCGTACATACTTAGAATTACTAAATAGTTAGATTTTAATTGATTAGTTAAAACTTAACACGTTTTGATTAAACAAATAAACAAAGACCCAATGAAAGGTTAATTTTTAATTGCAGTAGCTATTATTAATGAACGAGGTTGATGAAAAAAAAATTACATTCACAAGCACTAATTTATAATTAAGTAACCAGTATTTAAAAACAGTGTTGTTATGCTGACAATTTCAATGCTGATCGTACCGCTTTACAAAGTATCTAGTCTACGCTTCACTCCCGTCGTTCTTTATTTGGCCATTGCTCAGCTCTTATTAGCCGTTGCGTGATGTTATATAGCCTATAGCCTTCGTCAATAAATGGGCTATACAATACTAAAAGATTTTTTTATATCCGACCTTACTGGTGGGATTTAAATCCTGAGATCCTAGCGTTCAAAACAAACAAACTCTTCAGCTTTATAATAATATAGATAAAGATTAATTATGGACTAGTATAGATAGTAGACTTTCATATTATTAATCCATGTAACATTTTTTTAATATTTCTAGGAGGGTTAGGGACTTAAATTGAGTAACTGGATGCCTAGTATTTTAGTTGTTAGAATATCGCAACTGGGTCATTAACAAATTTTGCGCCGCTAAACTTGTTCCTATCCAATAAAATTTTAATTTTTAATAAATTTACAGTCAGTCATACCTAATACCTATGTAGTTATTGACTACTGAAATTGAAAAAATATGTGCATTCATATTTACTCCTTCATATCATTCATATCCTCAACTGATTGAGATGAAATATTGCATGCATAGGTATATAAATTATATGACAATGGAATATTTTTATAAAATGGAGCTGATCTGATGATGGAGTTGGAAGGTGGGTGGCCATAGAAACTCTTTCATTATCAACAAACAATTTTTATATTACCACAAATTAATAATCCTGGTCTAAACATACGCCACGCCTAGTCTGACAGTTACAGACTGCCAGCTGACCGGTTGGCGGTTGACAACAGTGCCCTTCACAGGTTCAAAGTAACCATATCACATACAAGTAATAAATGTCAGAGTGATCTTTAAACAAACTGGATCGACTCAAGCGCACACTAAATTCATTTCAGCTGAGGGCAAAACGGGTCTCGTACACTTCCTTAAGTTTTTTATATGTATAAAATGGCATCAAGTAGGCGGGTAGGTACATATATTTATGATCGTAATAATATTGTCTTACTGTGTCCTGTTTATTCTCGTAAATAGCAGTTTAAATTCAACCATCAGATAACGATCCATACTTTCCACAATAATGATTATTGAAAATAAAATTAATGCGATACGATCGATCAGGAATTTAAAAACGTTCAGCGTAAATATAATTATGTCGGGGCGTTTTCTCAGAGATGAAACATGAACATTAAATTTTTTTTTTCACGGCCCGATCTATTCTAGATGTCAGGGCACTCGGTATTATTCTTTGTTATTAATCGAGCTCATTAAGAAGAAGAGAAAATCTCTGTACTGGTGTACCTAAGGTGTAAGACCAAGTCTTGTTAGGTACCAACATAGTGACTTAATTTTAAGCTACATGAGCGATCCCATTAGTAACAAAAATCAAGGAATATTCAAACTGTCATAGTTTAATGTTTCCATATAATAATACTTATAATATAATAGTTTATCTTAATTAATATCAGGTAAAATACATATAAGGTACCTTATATACTGATTATTACATTCCTGAACGCGATTTGATACACGATCGATGCAAGGTGCTGTAATTAGGAGAATTATGATTTCACGCCATTTCCGATACATTTAAGAACACCGCAAACATAGTTACAACAAATCATTAAACAAACCAATGACCTAGAACCATTTTTTAATGCAAGGTTTCTGAAAATAGTTCTTTATTTCCTCTTGCATTTTTGTAAACCCATATCTTTGCAAAATATTTTAAGTACAAATCTTAAAATTCCGGTTATAACTCTGCTATAGGGAATTGAATTTTATTTTATTCCGCTGACCGACGTCTTGAATGTCAACAATAAACCTCAAAAATGACATCTACATCAATTTAAAGAATTTATCAACCCGTTTACATACACTACTTTTCAAACACTACAAAGTCCTTGTATACTCATTTCTTAACTGTAGCGCTACTTGCGCATACAAAATAACTAAGTACCACTTAGTTTCAAGCGTCTATATCACAATTTCATCCACAAACTTTGATCACCCATTTCACCCCTTTAATTTTGGAAAACCTTTTCTTAGTGGATACTTATACATCAAGAAAATACCCTCCCATTTTCATGTCTCTAGAAGCGGTTTAGGCTGTGCGTTGATGTATGCAGTCAGGACTTTGAATTTTATATGTATAGATTTTTGTAACTGCGAAAGGTTGTCAAAGTGAAGAAATAATAACAACTGTAAAATAAGAATAGTGCTTAAATCTAAATAGTAAAGTATAATATAATGCAGTTTGGTATGCGGTGCACCATCTTTCCTTTGTGCTCTCAAGTTCTTTATCATGGGTCAATTTATTTGCATTCGAGTTTAAAATACCGCACGATCTGGTAAATCAGAACTGGTTTGCGCACCTCACCGCGCACTGTACGCTAGCCTTATATGGATAATAAAGACAAAGAATGATTAAATAAATCTTTTTACAGATAAGTTCACTAAATTATTTGTCTCATTTATCAGTTAGTTTAATGCTTTATTCCCGTTTATGGCTTGATTATGTATCCTACATGTTCCAAGCCAAAATATAGACACTCATAAAGTTGATACAAAAAAAATAGCTCCAGTATTAATTTTGACAAAAGTTATTTTAAACCTAATTTATAAGCATGTTGATAAAGAGTATTATTGCTAGGCATGTGCAGAATGTACCTAATCGTTTATTTATGGGAGATATGATATTATAAATACATTTATAAGCTAAAAAATCTATTTAAATTAATAATTATTTAAAATTTTTTACTTTGTACACAAATTTAGGCTCGATAACATAATCAATTTAAAGAAAAGACAATAATTTAAAAATAGCTAATAATTCTTGTCGGTAATCCAGTTTCAGCCCACAGTGTAGCAACGTGCAACATGATAGGTAGGCAAGCATTCTATGTAAAAGTTAAAATAAAATAAGTACGATATTCCATTGCCTTCCGTGCACAAAGTCACGTAGACCCGTATCTTATCTTCATTTTTAAGGTTTCGTAGCGTAAAATGGCGAAAACCGAACCCTTATAGTTTCGTCATGTCCGTCCATCCGTATGTCACAAGCATTTTACTCTAAAACTATTCGATGTTTATTGATGAAATATCACAATGATAAATTTGCAGTCGCAAAAAGAAGGTTACTATGACATAAAACGACTTACACATTTCTTTTATTGTCATTGTCAATTTATAAGCCGCTCTGTCACTTAATCAAACGTTGTAATAATGATCTATTTTGATAATAACTTTATATTATGATATCGATCACTTCTATCGAATTTAGGCAATACCTACCTACGTAGTGCAATATTTCTCAATTTGGTAATGTAGGCAGGCAAGGCATTAAAGTTATCAAAATGTAATTATAGTCTATATTAGACTAATTATATTAATGTATGGAAGTTGTGTTTTGTTTCTACTAATTCAAACAGAAGTAAATAATATACGGATGCGAGTGAGGATGAGACCATTTAACAATGAACAGTTAACTGCTTGACCGTTTCACGTGTTGCTGAACTGACAAGCAACTATCAAAAGTGAGCGTTTTTTATATATTTTAGCCCGCACAGGCGAGTCACGCGTTTTTCTTTAGTTTCTACAATAGTAAAGACTTAAGACTATAATGCGTTCAAACTAATAAGTTTACCGTACCTAATTCATTATCATGTCAGCTGCTAATCCTGTGAATAAGTCTAAAGTTTAAGTGGCAGTGGGCAGGGCACATATCACGCAGAAGTGATGGCCGATGGGGCTGTAAAGTTCTCGAGTGCAGACTACGTACCAGCAAGCGCAGCGTAGGACGTCTACAACGATAACACGATACCGCGGTTTTTTTTTTATCCTAACCGCGGTATCGTGTTGGATGCAAGCCGCATACAACCGATCCTATTGGAAATCTCTTGCCGTAATTAACCCATTTAGACCCGCCGTCCTCATTTGGGGACATGTCTTTAACTATCGACATTTTTTAATATTAGTAGACCAGCATTTATTCAGATACGAATTTGTAATGTTAAAGAGTTTTACTTCGTAATAAAAAATATAATTTTGTGAATTATTCTATAAAATGGATAAATTTAGTGATTTTATTTACTGCATCACGCAAACATGTACGTCATCTAAGGTAAGTCATGATTTTTATTATTTACACCATGATTTATTATATATTTTTTGTAAATTTTACATCCATAAAGTAACTACTAGTAAATAATGCTATTTTGTCAGATGTTTTACAGGATTTGGCTATAAATAAAGGCATTTTAGTATGGTGTCCCCAAATGGGTCCAATGGGCTCATTACTAGTAATACATATAATAAATATAATTATTTTTTCTTTATATTTACAGGTTTAGTTACAGCATAAAAATGATAAAACAATTTTTCAGTGTTCCTAATGACCATCGAGCACTCGAGGAAGCCATTGAAAGTATTTTGAATGAAGAAGATAATCCTGATGTTAGTTTTGATCTTGGTGGCCGTTCCTCCACATCCGCCTGTTCTTATCGCTGAAGAAGAAGGCGATGAACACTATATTCAGAAGAATAACCTTCCTCGTGATACCGTAGTTTGAGTTGAAGTTTTTGGGTCCCGAAAATACCAGGAATGGGACAGCAGGATGACAAACCGTTACAGAAACATAGGCGAGTTGAAAACCAGACACTATGACTCTCTTTACCCATTGGGAAAGGTAAAAATATATATGCAGGAGCTGAGGGTAGAAAGGTTGACGTTGACATTCCTTATAGCTTTCAAATTTACAACAAAGGTATGGACGGAGTTGGTCAAGCTGACCAATCAAACAGATACAGAATAGCTCTACGAGGCATAAAATGGTGTTGGAACTGTTTCCTTACATGCTAGATTTAGCTGTAGCAAATGCTTGGCACCATCATGCTCTTATCGCTGATAACAGACAAGACCTTCCCTAATTTCGCCGATGTATTGCAAGGTCGAATTTGAGGAGTGTTGGTACTGAGAGAACCGATGGAAGGCCTCGTAAACCATCCTCGGTGGTGCCAGATATCAACC
Source organism: Laspeyria flexula (assembly GCA_905147015.1). NCBI lineage: Eukaryota > Metazoa > Arthropoda > Insecta > Lepidoptera > Erebidae > Laspeyria > Laspeyria flexula. The sequence goes on along the minus strand of LR989956.1, from coordinate 7,597,488 downwards.
TAGATGGTGTTGGATACTTTCCCCAGATACTACAAAGCCAGCTACGATGCACCGAATGCCACATGAAAGCACGTTGGCAATGTAGAAAATGTATTATTAACATTTTGCATCGAAAATAATTGTTTTGAAATATACCACAAATATGCCCATTGGACCCATTTGAGGACGGTGTTTTTTTTCTCATAAGGAAAAATATTTTAAATTCTTTTTTCTAATATAATGTCTAATTACCCACCACTACACATGATAATAAAGATTTTTTCAAAAAAACATCATTAGTTTGTATTTGGGTCCAAATGGGTTAAATTATGCTATCTATTGGAATTAACTGTAAGATTGTATTGTATGCGTATTCTGCTAGGCTTTTGCAGAGCGTGACGCAGGTGCGACAGTTCCCCACAATAGTTCAATTATCTCATTCAATATTCGCGCATTGTCCACGCACAGCAGGCGGCCTTCAACGAACACTTTTATCAAAGGTACGCCCTTAAACGTACTGGTCTATACTAGTGAATGACGTGGTTTTTCTCGAGAACTATTTAGAATGTGCATTCATTTTTTATGTAGTTCGATTCTGTTTATTTTGCATTCTTGAATGGACGGATGATGGCTAATGACTATCGAGGTCGTAAAACAGCTTTTATATATCGACATTGTACAAAACATAATAAACAAAAATCTCAATATTTTATAATTATACATATTGTTAGCCTCGTATTGACTGTCACTCTGGTGTGGTGGTTAAAGTAGTCGCCGCGCCACCAAAATCGACATGCCGAGTGTCGTGTATTTGATTCCCACATCAAATATTTGTGTGATTTATACATTATTTGTTTGAGTCTGGGTGTACAGTGTCCTTCAATAGTATGTTTGTAAAGTCCCCGCGAGACAGGGCTTGCTTCTTAGAGCAGGCGTTGCCATCAAAGACTAAACTGCTGCCCATTGGGTGTAAATGTAATTTGTAAATAGTCTTAATTACCGATATTTTGATGCTGATACAACCTCCAAAGCACGTTAGTTTAGCTGCGCAGTGCCTTGTTGGCCTCAGAAAATAGATCATACATCCGGCGACTGATCTCAAGAGTCAAGATTGACATTATAAGTGCGAGAAACTCGTAATTATAAATATTAACTTCTTTTTTAATACTAGTATAGTTCTTTATGTTTATCTAAAAGCAATGCTACTGACAGATATTTAACTAACAATGGAAAAACGTTGTAATATTATGAAATGGGCTATTTTGACCCTCATATTCATACGTAGAAGAAAAGTTTATATGTCTGAAACTTTACACGTCTAAAACCGTACAGGACTGATTAAAATCTAATTCAAATCAATCAGGTTTGTATTGATCAGATAAGGCTTTAGTTGAATGTTATCTTACAGATGGTTTTTCAAGTTATGAAAAAATAAGTAGACTTAAAAAAATAATATTTACAATTGGCAGATTTAGGCACTTTCCCAATTTTATGAATCAATATTATTGCAGAGAGTTATGAGTAGGTAAGTATGTCGAATCTTTATGAATAAATTTCCTATTTGGGATTTTGTTCGCGCTTCTTTCAAAACTCAATTAAGTATGCAATATGTAAACAACAGTGCTATGCTTCCTACGCTGAAATTATATCACACCTTTTAAAATCAAGGTCTAGTACGAAAAGGAAATTGATAGTTACATTGTGTTCGCTTGCTAAGGTTATTATTATATAATATAATTACACAATGACCAATTTCTTATTAAAGCATACACATCACTAGCTTTTGCCCGGGGCTTAGCTCCCGTGGAACTTTGTTTGGCCACTACTCATGTTACATAGCCTATAGCCTTCCTCGATAAACGGGCTATGGAACGCTAAAATATGTATTTTTTCCATTCGGTTCAGTAGTTCCAGAGATTAGCACGTTCAGCCAAATAAACAAGTTAATAAACAATCTCTTCAGCTTTATATATAGACATTACCGTTTTAGTAGAAGCTGTTAGGGTAACTCTGTGAATAGAGAAAGAGCTGTTATTAGCAAGATGGCGTGCTTATTACCAATGTGACGTAGAACATGCCTTTCCTGGTTAGAATTGCGGCGTAGCTGTACAAAAGCTCAATAATTCCGTTCCGTAGTTCTTTCTTCTGTTTAGGTTTACTACTTAGGTAAAGCTAGGAAATTGTCAGGTGTACTTTGATTAATTAGTTCAGTAGACGAAATTTTAACATTCGCCTTCAACATAGCATGACTTAATTTTTTACAAGTTTCGCATTGTATGATTAATAAACTTAATTTTGAAATTAAAAGCTATAAAATAATAAAATCTTTTTTTCATAAACTTTAAAAAGTAAATCGGTTGACAAAGTTAATTTATTGAATTTAGTCTTTGTGTATTTATAATAATAAATAAAATCAAATATTGTCAGACACATTGCCAATAGTTTGTTATGTTAGTTACATTTCTTAAAACTATGTTAGTAGTACGTAACCTAATACAAAACCCTACCATAAGCAGCCTCTTTAGGCCCCCTGTAAGACGTGGAGCTTGATAAACCTACCCATGGCAGGCCCATCCCACCTCTCTGCAAATACCCTCAATATGCTGTTGGTGCTTCCCCTTACTCTGCGCTCATAATAGCAAAATAGTCATCAGTCTGCGCATCAGCAAACATGCCAGACGCACTGCAATAAGGTGGAAGTCCCAACAGCACCCTGAAAGCATTGTTATATTGTATTCGCAGGGCATTGTGCGACTTTAGGGTACACAGCGCCATCTAGTCCCAAAGTAAGCAATTATATTTGCTTGTGTTATGGGTACTAAACAACTGATATACTACTAAAATACATTTTTTTTTGTAAATACATACATATTATAGATAACTTACACCCAGACACAGAACAAACCTTTATGCTCATCACACAAAGATTTGTCCTGGGTGAGGATCGAACCCACGACCTCGTCGTCAGGGTCACTAACCACTAGACCAACAGGCCAGTCAAAAAATATAGGATACCATATCAAACGCTTTTGACAGGTCCAAGAAACAAGCATAGACTAGTGTTTTTCTATCCGTATAATACTTGACAGTGTGCTTTAATGCAAAAATAGCAGTCTCAGTAGATAGTCCAGGGCGAAAATTGTTTAGCATAAATACTATGCTAGCCGCTAGGTATATAAAAATAAATTGATATAGCATAGTGTAGATTTAATTCTCAGTTAGGGAATTGTAGGTCAAAAAGAATAATTAATAACAGATATAAAAGAAGATAAAATATTGCTACTTAGGTTACACCAAGATAAGTCTATTTCTTTATACCCACTACACAAGGCACTTTTGATGCAAAAAACAACATTAGTAAAAACGTGTGTCGATATATATCATAGATACGTTTTTGTAACACTTTGTGAAGTTCGTGGTACGCGGCCTTCACGTTTTCACTGCCAGGGCGCGCAAGGCGCGCTGGCGCATGGGCGCTGGCGCGTGTGCGAGGCGTGTTGGCGTTATGCTGGCGCCTGCTCGCGAATGCTTCATTACACCCATTTAAAAAAATCATCGTTTATGTCACATAATTAAAAACTAAAGTTATAATTTTAAATAAATTTAATTGTTATATTTTACATAATTAAATGTTTGAATGTATATACTCATATACTGAAATTATAACGTGATATACCTAATATTGACGTTGTTTTCTTTTGCATGAACTTGAACGCATTTATGAACAAAAATGGCGCCGTGCCGTAGAAGATTAAAATGTCTATGACGTAATCTTCTATACTATATGCTTACTATATGCTATAACATTATAAAGCTGAAGAGTTTGTTTGTTTGGTTAGATGAATGCTAGGATCTCAGAAACTATTGGTCCGATTTGAAAAAATCTTTTAGTGTGGAATAGCGCATTTATCGAGGAAGGTTAAGAACTTTGAACTGTGTATAAGTGGCAAAAGTTTAAAATTTTAAGAACGACGAGAGCAAAGCCCAAAAATAAAAACCTTGAAAATTTCTAGCATCAAGACTAAAAAAAAAAATTTATCTTAAATAAGCAGTAAATTTATGAATATAACCTACCTTATCTTTGCCTTACTAAGTAATTGAGATATCAGCGTTCATAACTTGGTATAGGTATCCATGTACAACAAGTGGCATTCAAAATGTTTTCTATAATGCTGGTATGTTTTAAAAATCGATTACTTAATTAATGAGTAGGTACTTTGTTTGTAGAGCATTATTTAAAGGTCACATTCATTTTAATTCACTTTTAGACTTAACTTAAAGGCCACAACGTTTCTTCATAGCGGATTTTTGTCTGCTTCCGTGCCACTCGCCCCACCCACTATTACCTACGCTATTTGATTTGATGCCAGACTCAACTGGTTTTCTAATTCTCATTTCAAGGAGTCAACAGTCCACGTTCATTTATCATATATTTACGAGTACCTACTGTTAACGATAAGCGCCAGATAATTAGATCTCATTTTGTAATAGGTCTCTGCATTGGAATGGCTATTCGATACTTCATTTGAAACGAAACATAGAACCAATACGTATTATATGGTTTTTTTAAAGAAATTTAGAAAGAAAAGAAATTAATAAATAAGTTGTGTTTAATATGTATTTAGTCAAAAATTATCATTTTTGATTAGGTCCTTAAGCTCGATACCTATATTAAATTAAGGTAGTTGTTATCTGTATGACATATTTTGTTTTACAGTATGTTACCATATAGTAAAATTTATTTTCAATATTTGTATATTATGAGTTAGGTTAGGTTCTATAAATTAAAAGACTTAAACGCCGGGTGTTTAAATAGAACCACATTGTGCTTTCTTCATGATAGTAGGGCACTCATATATCATAGTCCAAGTACGCTCTATAGATCTCAGCCTTAATGACTTCTATATTATATAATGCATTGCATGCTATCAGGAACTAAATATACCTAAGTAGGTTTTTATATCTATGTTGGAGAGTATTCTAAACAAAAATTTAATAAAGATTACGTATATTCGTAAGAATCGATAATGCTCTTGTAGGAGCATTTTTTTAAAATTTACCAGTAATTGCATTTCAACTACAATATTATTACTCGCAATCGATGCATTTACAAAACAAGATGACAGTATAATTTATAAAATTACTGCAAAAAATAAGTGCTTATAAAGAATATCAATAAGGTTCTTTTTACATTAACAGTATATAATTATAATGATATGATATTTATGTAGCCTGCTGTTTCGCATTTCACACTTGTTTTGTCAGTCGCCCACGTTTTTGTCAACAGATTCCATTGATATCAGGTTTAGTTTTTGCCTCATTACAATATCACTCGTACTTAGATTTATGTTCACACAAAAAACGATTGACCATTTATAATAAAAAACTAATCAAATTATGCGCTAGGAATATGTCATATTGTCTTACTAAAATATAATTTAATGCAATGTAAGTGACTGTAAGGTAGGTAAATAATAATTTGAACTTATTCAAATTGCATTTTTTTTATAATTTATATACTTATATTCATTTAAGTTTCATCCAGCAAGTGAAGGAAAATGTGGGAGTTGTGTCGTATCAAAAAGTGAAAAAAACAGCAAAAAATAGAGAAGAATGGCGATTGCTTCACCGACAAGAGCAAAGCTCTTAAATAAGAGAGAGAGATATATTTATGTATTACTTAGATTTCATAGATAATATTTCTAAATGAGACAGTACAGCCCTGTCACCGTAGGCCACTTACAATATCAATTAGTTTTCGTTGTAATTGTCAACAACAGAGTTAAATGCGTGGGTTGGGTGGCACATTGCGACTGATCGTGCTGACTTCGACTGCAGCTTTGTAGGGCAAAAGATATGATTAATTAATATTTGGATATTTAGTTACAAAACACTAACTATATTATTTTTGAATTCATGTATTTCGTGCCAACCAAGACTCTTCGGCCGAAGTGTACGTACAGTATGTACTTACGTATAAATAATATTTACTTAATATTATTACATTATTACTAATATTATAAATGCTGTTTGCTTGTTTGTTACTTTTTCGCGGCAGAACTAGTCGACCGACCCTTATAACACTTCACATAGTCATAGAGATAGTCTAGAACCTGGAGAAGAACATAGACTTTTTACCGACATACCATTCGGGCACAGTTGCGGGCGGATGCTAGAATAATATATATAGTTGCAAAGAAGTCTTGTTTAGCCGCCAGTTGACGGCAAGGACGCCCACGCGGTCACTGACAGTCGACCAACGTCCTCTGTGCAAGCGCGCCGTCCGCCGTCCGCTTGCCTGCTCATTACCAAAGTCTACTTGTTACAGTTTCCGCTTTTGACACTACTTAATAAACATTCTAAATAAAACATTTTAAATTTTACTAGCGGAAATCACAGACGAGATTTCATTCCTGTGTTTCTGTCGCTTTCCGTTTCTGATTGGTACTAACTAAACCTATACCAGTTGCTTTTTACTTACTATTTAAAAAAAATCGTGCATACCTAGAGTTTCTAAAATGCTGCATATTTTTTTCATTCAAGTGTAGGTATAACAAAAATGGCACGGTAACAACTAACATTTTATCAAAAAACATGAAAACAAAATGTAACAGTAAGACAAACAGGCAACAGCTGTAACAGAGATAATGTTTGTTTATATACGAGTATAAACATTATGAATTTAAATAAGTTTAACATTAACTATACTGTTATGGTGTAACCTTGTTATTGAAAGTAATGATCGTTTGCAATTTCCTTTTAAATATATTAAGTCAGCGCAATATTTACTGACCCGAAAGATGATTAGATAATATTTACAAATTGTTTGTTTGTACTAACAAGTAGTTACTACCAACTGGGACATATTCATATATATTGACTGGCCTGTTGGTCTAGTGGTAAGTGACCCTGACTGCTAAACCGGAGGTCGTGGGTTCGATCCCCACCAAGGACAAATCTTTGTGTGATGAGCATAAAGGTTTTTTCTGTGTCTGGGTGTAATTTATCTATAATATGTATGTATTTACAAAAAAAAAAAAAAGTATTTAAGTAGTATATCAGTTGTTTAGTACCCATAACACAAGCAAATATAATTGCTTAATTTGGGACTAGATGGCGCTGTGTAAATGTGGTGGAATATTATTATTATTAATATTATTCATAACTGGTTCAAAGACTTCTTATCAAGAGGAAAATCTGCTGTTGTTAAAAAACATTATTGAACGATGTAAGATAAGTAATCTGACAAAGAAGGTAGGTACCTTCTTTGTCAGATTACTTATCTTACAGCGAACTACGCAAAGTAGGTACTTTGCGTAGTTGAAGCAGCCGCCATATAACTCACTTAAATTTCTTTTATTTAGTTTATCTGACTAAAATTTAAATTAGATTATAATTATTTATTTTTAATTAATATTATTAAATTTTAGTTAAAATTTTAACTAACTGGCTATTAGAAAGAAATGAGCCATACCTAGGCAATTCACTGACGCCAAACTTGTTTTTCAAACAAACGCTTTTATAATTCTTGATTTTGCAACTTATTCTTATTATGCTTTTATAACTTAGATGAATAAATCAATTAAAACTAAATTATATTTTATTTAATTTCTTTCAGTCATCTACATAGTCAGCTCTCTAGATAGAAGAGAGGAGACCCGAGCACAGCAGTGGGACATTAATGGGTTGCTGATGATGATGATGATGATCTACATTGGTATATCAGTAGAATCAAAATTTCTAAAAGCACAATATCGCATTATCATACGAAAAGCGTATTATTTATTTATCAATCAACCTTTATTGTTGATACAAGATCGATTTGCTTCTTATTTTTAGTTAACGCCTTTTTTCAACACAGTACTTAACAATATGACTTTTAAAATAAATTGTCTATAAAAAGTAGTATAATAATAAAGTGATAAGTGACACATTAAATCAATATAAATTAAATAAGTCGTTTCTGACGTTTAATAAATAATCGATGCGGAAATAATTGTACACTTGTCTCGATAATATAAAAAGTTAACACGTCATTTTGACCTACCAAATATGTGGATCATGTTTTGTTATGAAGAAAGGAATCCAAAATAAGCGATAAGTACATATCAATATTGACCGGTTCCATTCAAGGTATAATAATTATTATTTTTATTTGTTATAAATAGGTACTTACAATATATATTATGTAAGAAAACCTCAGAAAGAAAAGGTTCTTAGTCCAACTTCTTACAATATATATTATGTATATAAATGAATTAACTTTTATAAAGGTGCTAGAACTCGAGAACGCTGACCCATTTGGCTAATATTGGTTTTTAAATATATGTAGAAGTTAACAGAAGGTTTAAAAGGAAGTGTCAGTGACATTTCAATATAAAATTAAAAAGCATACACGCAAAAGGTGTCAGTCAAATCGCTTCAATAAATAGAAAAATAAAAATACATAATTATAACATGTAGTTCCAATACGCAGAAATTGAAGGTCAATAATTTGGAAATAAAATTATGGACAAAAAAAATTAAAATATTGACAGTGGATAGATTGTGACATTAATTCATATTCAATTACCGTTTCTTTCGCAACAGCAGAGTGTGTTACTTATTGTTATTTATATCTATATAACAAGACATTATAAACATTTTGATCGAATTACATATTTACTTAATTATAATTTTATATCATTCACAATTCACGGGCGTATTGTAAACGGAAGATTTGTCTGTTTGACCTATGGATAATTACTAATATTATTTAATTGTAGAAGATAGACTAAACGCCTCTATCTCTTCAACAATTACACAGGATTATCAGCTAAAATTTATTTCACTTGCTTTGTACGTATACTCATGACTCGTAGCGTCTAGGAAGAACAATGCGAAAAGGTATCTCTCTAAAATAAAACCAGAATGTACTTTGCTTACCAGTTGATGCTATTGTAATTTTTATGGAATTATTCTGAAATGTTCAAGATGAAACCATATAATCTCATAGCTCACGTTTGATTTCTTTTGGTGAAAATGTGGGTGTGGAACACCTCTGCCTACCCTTTCGGGGAAAAAGGCGTGATGCTATGTTTATGTATGTTTAGGAAAAAATGAAATTTACTAATTGCTAAAAGATGTCGGGTCCCTTTCCCTTGCAACCAGAGAGCTCGTATCATTGATACGGCTGATACGACATTAGCTGCGCCCTTCGATGAAATCGTTGGAATTTACTTACGATAAATTTGGATCTTTTATGTGCGTTAAAATGAACGCTATTGATATACTTACAAGTCGACCCGGAAAAAAGTAGGCCATTAGGTAGGTCAGAGGGATCGATGATTCACGAAACCTTATTAATTATAGCACCCCACGAACGGATGTTTTTTTACAGCGCTTATGGTGCTTACGCCCTTTATTGATTACCCTACACAGAATTGGTAATAATTGTATATCCTGGCAAGTGTATAATAATAAAAAGGTCAGATTAATTATGTAGGTATTACCCAGAGTATGTAGGTGACTACTGTTATTACTTTTACTTTAGGAATTTATACGTCATTAAGTTGTACCGACGGCTACTCTTGCGTGGTAGGTATGACGATCAAATGTAGCTTTTATCTTTTTTCAAGACAGAGAAAAAATTCAGCAAGCGTTCAAATCCTAATCATAATCATAATCTTTATTTGTGGATCATAGGTTATATACAGATCTTAATATTATGTTAGTGCTTTACTATGTCCTATCACATTGTGATGTACAAATAGTGTTTCATAGGTTTTGTTTTAAATGCTGAGTAGGTATTAATTACATTATATAATAGATAATATTAAAAACAGAATACATTCCAATTTAATGAAAACAAAATAACGGTAATACAGCTATTGGTAGTAAGACTAATACAGCAAAATCTTTTTTCGGGGGTAGGTGTGAAAAAGTTGACAATTATCTTTGCATTTAAAATTAAATTAATAATAGTTCTATAATAATTATCATCATTTTAATAGTGTTATTTGGTAAATTGCATATAATTAACTGTGTGCAAACATTGGTGACATTTTATGTAGCCAAATAGTACCTTTTGGACGCCACCTGCCAGCTGACCGCACTACACTCCACATTTCACTTTAATACATACAATTACAAGTATGGCAGAGTTCGCAGACAAGTTCGAATCCGCACTAAAGACTGTTGAAGACCGTGTGGCACAGAAATTTGTGGAGATGCAAGCCCAATTGCAATGTGCTGGCACTGCTAAAGACACTGTCGCGAAGGTTGCCGAAGAATTCCGGACCTTTAGAGAGCTCACATTCAGCATGTTCAGTTTGCTTCGGATGCAGATAACCACATATTGCAGAGAGATGGACACTATGGAGACAAGACACCGTAGAAAGGCTTTAGTCATCTCAGGTGTTCCTGAAGAGCCCAAGGAGCAATGCCTTGAAGTTGTTGTGGGGATCATCAAACAAAAGATGTTGTTTAGTGATTTTTCTAGTGCATCTATAAAGAGTTGTTACCGGCTAGGTAATAATTCAAAGGACCGTCCCCGGCCCATACTAGTCAAATTCGTCCGCTATGACATCAAAGCCGCTGTTTGGAGGGGGAAAACCAAGCTCAAAGGGTCTTCCATATCCTTGAAGGAGTTCCTGACCAAAGCACGTCAGGTTGTATTTGTCAAAGCCAGACTCCATTTTGGCATGAGAAGTTGCTGGACACAAGACGGCATCATTGTCATCAAAGCCGTAGACGGGAGTCTACACAAGGTCACGTCGATAGAAGAACTCAATCCCATCATTACGAGGTATCCGAAGTCACCAACGTGCTCAGCAAAAGATGCAACGCAGTAGATTATTTGTTGCTTGTTGTTAGCTCATAAATTTCGTTCGCAGCTCTCCGTATTTTCATTATAAGGTACATGTAAAATATTTTTATGTAGTTTACCCACTATGAGCTAATTTTAACTTTATTTTACTTTTGATAAATTATAAACAAACCATGTTTAGTATTCTAACCTGTCAAAGTTTGAAAGTTGTCATTTGGTTGTCATTCTCGTCTCGTTTTGTTTGTTATTTTGACGTTTTATAGTCCACGGGGGTTGCGTTCGAAAACATATTTTATTTTCGTTTATTTTTTTTCTCTCTTTCTTATTAGCTACTTATTACTGTTTTTATACTTTGTGTGGCTGTTTAATAGTAAAATTTACTAACTTGTTGTTAAATAGTGCTGGTCGAGTGGCGGGTGGTGCAGAGAATAATCTGTAACTACTTTGCTAGGTTTCTTTTTTTTTTTTGTGATATTATCATATAATTTTTAGAATTATTATTTATTTGTATATTAATTATTTATAAATATTTATTTTTATATTTATTCTTATGTCAATATCTGATGATAGTTCCTTTCATTCTGCCTATGAATCTGTTGATGCTATATCTGACGACAGTTTTTGCTCCACTAGCGATACTCTTGGTGACATTCTACGTCAAGATTTTAATACACAAGGCTCTCAAATACTGAATGTGTGTCACTTAAATGCTCAAAGTGTGCCTAGCCACTATAGTGATCTTTATGAAGCATTCGCTAATACTAACGTTCATGCCATCCTGATTTCTGAGAGCTGGCTCAAACCTCATCTCCTTTCAACCACTTTCTCACTTCCTGGCTTTATCCTAATCCGTAATGACCGCACTGAGAAGGGGGGAGGCGGGGTTGCAATTTACTTGCGCAGTAATTTTCAGTACAAAGTTATTGCCTCATCTCCTTCCCACTTTTCATCTTCTTCGGAGTATCTTTTTCTTGAGGTTTGGGTCAGGGGAATCAAAACTGTTCTTGGAGTAGTTTATTGTCCTCCCTCTGTTGACTATTTCACTGATTTGGAATCGGTTTTAGAATCTTTGGGGTCTGATTATGAGCATCACATCATCATGGGAGATTTCAACACCAACCTTCTTTCCCATGATTCCCGTCGTTGTCTTAAACTCCTTTATATAATTGAATCTGCCAGTCTTCACGTTTTGCCTCTTCAAGCAACTCACCACAATCTGAACGGTGAAGACACCTGGCTAGATTTAATCCTCACCTCTGCTCCCTCTTTCGTCCACACCCATGGCCAACATCCCGCCCCTGGCTTCTCCCACCATGACCTCATCTTCCTTTCGTACACTCTTAAACCTCCTAAACCCAAACCCAAGGTTCTGCACTTGCGTTGTTTTTCGCGTATGGACTTTGATAGGTTGCGAGCCGATGCTTCAGACATTGATTGGTCTCCTTTGATCGCAGCTTCCACTCTCGATGAAAAGGTGCAAATATTTAATAAAGCAATTGTCACTTTATATGATGCTCATGCACCAGTGAGAAAGACCAAATTGAAGCGTCCTCCTGCGCCTTGGATGACGGAGGGAGTTCGGATGGCAATGCGGCGAAGGGATCGGGCTTTCCGAATTTTCCGTCGGGATCGGTGTGATATTAATTGGACTTCTTTCAAGACAGCTAGGAATCGGTGTAACCAAATGATTCGTAATGCTAAACGCCGACATATTCTAGAAAACATAACTAATTCCTCACCCGCTCACCTATGGCGATTTCTCGGTACCCTTGGTATCGGTAAGTCCCAGGTGGTTTTCCCCAAAACAATTGATTTGGATGAACTTAATCGTCATTTTGTTACAATGGTCCGATTAGACCCGCATACGACGAATGAAACTCTAAAGTACATTGACGGTTTACCTCATCCAAAGTTCGATCCATTTTGTTTCTCTCCAGTCGCCCCGGGGGAGGTCAAAAAGATTATCCTTTCCATAAAATCGAAGGCGGTGGGATGTGACGACCTGAGTCGGTACATGATCACTACCATCCTAGACCAACTTCTTTTTCCAATTTCTCACCTCCTTAACTTTTCTCTTGACTCTTCCCAATTTCCCTACATGTGGCGAAGAGCTTACGTTCGCCCTCTGCCCAAAACACCCAACCCTTCTCTTCCAACTCATTTTAGACCAATATCCATTCTCCCTTTCCTTTCCAAGGTGCTTGAAGCCTGTGTTTACAAGCAAATGTCCGGGTTTGTTTATCAAAACAATATTCTTTCTCCACTCCAATCCGGTTTCAGACCCGGACATAGTACTATAACCGCTCTCCTTAAAGTGACTGGCGATGTTAGGGCGGGCGTGGAGGACACCAAGATTACTGTGTTGGTCTTGGTGGATTTCTCAAACGCCTTTAACACAGTCAGTCATGATATCCTTCTATCTATCCTATCCCATCTTATGGTCTCCCCTAAGGCGCTGGAATGGTTCTCTTCATATCTTCGAGGACGCCAGCAGTCAGTTCGGATTGATGATAATTCTTCAAGTTGGTGCAATCTTGACTCTGGTGTTCCTCAAGGCGGTATACTTTCTCCTATTCTTTTCTCATTGTTTATCAATCTTCTAACACCCGAACTTCGCAACTCGTATCATTTATATGCCGATGACCTGCAGCTTTACACCCAAGCAAGGTTAGACGACTTGAGTGCGGCGATAGACAAAATCAACCAGGATCTAAATACTTTACAAAATTGGACCGAAAGATTTGGTTTGTTCGTGAATCCATCCAAATGCCAAGCCATTCTTATTGGAAGTCCACGACTCATGAGTAGAGTGGATTCTAAAAACCTACCATCTGTCAATTACAACGGTTGTGTCATTCCTTTCAGCCCTAGCGTCAAAGACCTTGGACTTCATCTCGACTCTAACCTTGACTGGAGGACACAAGTCACTAATGTCAGCCGTAACATCACCGGAACCCTTAGGTCTCTGTACCGCCTGAAGAACTTCCTCCCCCCCAAGACAAAGACAATGTTAGTGCAGACCTTAATATTCCCTATTATTGACTATGGTGATGTGTGCTACTTCGACCTGAATGCAGATCTGCTCGATAAACTCGACCGACTTCTCAACAATTGCATTCGGTTCATTTTCAACCTACGAAAGTATGACCACGTATCTACGTATCGGTCCCAGCTGCGTTGGCTTCCTATTCGTCAGCGGCGTAGCTGGCGTGCGCTGAGTACTCTATACTCATTATTAAATTCTCCCTATGCTCCTTCATACCTGACTCCTCATTTCCAATACCTTTGTAGCACTCACACTCGAAACCTTCGGTCAACTAATAATCTTCTTCTTCTTTGTCCCCCTCACAGTTCTAGTCTCGTTCATTCTTCTTTCAATATTCAATCTATTCTTCTCTGGAATGCACTCCCTCTCGAAATCAGGATGTCCACTAACCGTGACACTTTTAAGGCTAAAGTTCGTGAGCAATATTTCAAATTGTTGGCAGAATTATCAGAACGTTTATAGGCTATAGATATATTAAATAAATTTTTATTTGTGTATATATTTATTATATATAATATATATTTTATGTATTTAATCCATAGGTACTTTATGTATTGTATAGTTTTAATGTAGGTATATATGTAAGTATGTATTTATAATGTATTTTAATAGTATAAGATCATAATAATATCATTTCTTTTATTAGGTAATTTACTTAGCACCTACCAGTTTTTATTTCTGCATCACCCAAAGGTTTGGCTGGTAGAGAATGCTTTTAGCATTAAGCCCGCCTTTTTGTAACATATTTTGTGCAAGAAGTTTTTAAAAAAAAAAAAAAAAAAAAAAAAAAAAAAAAACAGTTCATGTCAGATAAAATAGTAAGTAATAATTAAAGTTAATGTCAATCAAATAGTTATTAAGTATATTACATGTTTTATGGCAGTCCAAAATACCTAACAGCGAATTAAGTTAGAAACATCAACATTTGTGATACATAGAATGTCAATAGATTTTTATGATTAAGGTAATGTAATTAAATTATGAATACTTAAATGTCAATCAATTGTAAATATGTTGATGAAAAATATGAATTAAAGTCAAACAAATATGAATTTATGTCAAAAATATGAATTAATGTCAATCAATAATTATGAATCAATTATCAATAAATTATGTCATTTTGTCATTTAAATATTCATTAACAGAGTAGTAAGCTTTATTTATTAAAAAAACTTTTAATTTACTTTTAAATGAGTGTAAATTACCTGCAGATTTTATACATTTGGGCAGCTTATTGTACATTTTTGGTGCTATCACGAATATACTTTTGTAATACAAGGTAGTTTTAGCTGAAACTAGATGTAGCTTATCAGATCTGCGGTTACTAGTGACCTCTGAGAATTTTGGCCAGTTCCGTTTAACAAACAATGCGGTTTCAAATATATACATGGATGGCATAGTTAGTATATTTAACGTAATAAAATGCGGTTTACATAAGTCAAGAGAGAAAATATTACATATTGCTCTGATACAGCGTTTTTGTGATTTGAAAACTAAATCTATATCTTTACCATTCGCATTGCCCCAAAATACAATACCATATCTCAATGTTGAAGCAACCAGTCCATGATAAGCGGTAAGGACTGTGTCCCGATTCACAGTTTTATTTAATTTGCGTAGTACAAATGCATATTGGTTTAGTTTACTACAGACCTTTTCAATTTGTTTATCCCACTGCAAATTACTTTGAATTTCCAAGCCTAAAAATTTTGTTACTTTTGTCTCCTTAATGCTTTCGTTATTATATTTAACATCGATGTCCATAGTTATATTCTCTTTTTGTCGAAAGTTCATAATAGTAGTTTTATTTAAATTAATTTTGAGGTTTTGTGATTCTGACCAACCAACCAGAGTGTTGAGGACAACGAGCCTTACCCAGCCACACTACGAACATACTAGCTCACGCAACCGACTACCTGTTGCGTGACCAAAATAAACTACTTAAGGTGACACGACCCGATGCATATCGAGCGCTACGGCAAGAGGGTCTATCACAACAATTGTAACCAATACTACTGGGTAACCAAGCAAATCAGGGAAGCGAACGAGGAAGCAGGAAGAACAGGAAGAGGATAAGGAAGATTCGTCGTTCGAATAACCATCACTACGGGGATAAGCAGCGGCGTCATTGAAGCCGACTTCGTCGTGTTGAAACATCGCCGCCACGCAAGAATACAGTCCACTGAAGAACGAAGATCCGTATTATTCGTAGAACAATAGTGAAGGATTGATGTTTTACATTTAATACATACGGCGAAGTGCCTTTCAACAAGTCGGTGTTTTATTGACCAGGCTACCCACTGTTCTATCCCCTACAGTGGTGGCCTTTGGTCCATCGAGCCGGATCAAGAGGATCACCGTTGGATCGTCGCTTGGAAGCCACCGCAGCTTGAAGACGTCAGGATCAAGAGGAACCAGAACACCTGTGAAGCCGGGACCCGCACTAGGAGCGGGGAGTCGCCGGGATCACAGGAGAAGGCGCTGGGAGCTCTGCGAGGACGAGATCAAGCCCAGGAGCGGGGAAGAAAGAGTAGTCATATCAAACGTATCTGTAACCATAAGCAGGTTTGTCCTGCGGTTAGTTGTTGTGCCACCTAACGGTGTCAAACGGTGCAACACTAACTTAACGCCGT
Source organism: Laspeyria flexula (assembly GCA_905147015.1). Classification (NCBI taxonomy): domain Eukaryota; kingdom Metazoa; phylum Arthropoda; class Insecta; order Lepidoptera; family Erebidae; genus Laspeyria; species Laspeyria flexula. The sequence continues at coordinate 7,581,023 of LR989956.1, read as the reverse complement.
CAGGCGGTGTAGTACCTTAGCGCAGTACTGCCGGGAGTAAGCGCCTTTTTCAAGGCACTCCGAAGCCGCGCCGCTACGTCGGTACGTTCGTGTGTTACATAGGGGCCGGACTGTAGGCACTGCCGAAACAAGCGGTTATTCCACCCGTTTGTTAGCACCCTGTGGCGCGCACGAATCTCTGCCGAGTAGGCCCCACCTAGACCTATCCCGCACGCATCCATCCCTTTCGGAGCGTATCCCTAGTGGCCCTCCGGGAGGATTGATAGGCTTGGTAGGGACCCGCGGGCCTTGAAGAGGCTGAAGATGCCAGTGACGCGGAGCCAAGCAGGGGACATCGGTAGAAGGAGCCAAGCTGCACTACCAGGACAGCGGTTCGACGACCCCCCCGCTTCACCTATGGAGCCACCCGCACACACTACCACCACAACGTCAACGATCGCAACGACCACACGTGAAGAGGTATCCACCGTACCTGCGACACGTCACGACGTACCACCGGCACAGCCACCCGAAGAAAGTATGGAACGAGCCCCCTCAGTACGTTCGGCACGCTCAACAGAGAGCGTAAGCGTGCGAATACGAAGAGCGGAGCTAGCCGCGCTAGAGAGGTTGACAGAAATTAGAAGGAAAGATATGCAATTGGAAGCTGATCTGATCAAGGAACGATTGGCGATCGATATAGCTGCGATACGTGAGGAGACGACCGATCAAGACACTGTCGTTGAGGAGAACCCAGCAGCAGTTGAGAAACGCGTAGGACATTGGCTCAGAGAGTCGCTGCCAGGAGGGAACCCTGCTGTCACGCAAGGAAAGCGTGAGACAGTCCCTGACGATATACGGGGGGAGCGAGCTGAGCAAGGACAACGTACGAGGCACATAGAACGGCCACTAGAGAAAGTGGACAGGCCGCGATCAAGGCATTCGTTCTATGAGTACCGACGGTCACCGTCACCGCAGCAACGAAGATCACCTACACCCAACCGTAGGCGCCGCTCACCTACACCTGGTAGGTCGAGGGATCGAGGCATAGAGCGCCTCGCGGAGGCCATAGAAAACATGGCTAGAAGACGGCCGCCGCCGAGACAAGCACAGGAGTTGCCCGTGTTTAGCGGCGCGCCGAGTGAATGGCTAATGTTCAAGACCGCTATGAGGGAATCTACAAGTTTATACGGATTCTCACGAGCTGAGAACTTAGCCAGGCTAAGATCGTGTCTCAAAGGAGAGGCGCGTGAAGCAGTGTCCGCCTTATTGCATACGGCGACCGAACCGTCGGTCATTATGCAGACATTGGAACAATGTTACGGACGTCCTGAGATCATTATAGATCAAGAATTGGACAATATAAGGAGGCTACAACGGCCCGGAACAACGGCTAGTGAATTGAATGCATTCGCAGTGAAGATACAGAACATCGTCGGTGTGCTCTCGTCCATTGACAACAAAGGATATCTACAGAACCCGATGTTGGCGCGACAAGTAACAGACAAGCTTAGCCCGCATCTCAGAGCGAGATGGTGCGACTATGCGGAGGCATACGGAACATCCGAGGAGGCAGAGATCGTTACTTTATCACGGTTCCTCATGAGAGAAGCTGATCGCGCTGTGCGATATAGCTACACGACACCCGGCGTGTCGCGAGATACGGAACGTAAAGAAACGAAAACAAAGAGAAGCACGGTTGAGCGCCGCCGGAACGTGGCCGCGTACTCAGCTGGGGAGCGAAAGGAGTTATGTTGTTTATGTTGTGGAGAGAAACATGACACAACCGACTGTGAAAAGATGAAGAGCATGTCTGTGTCCGAGAGATGGGCATGGGCGAGAGAAGCTCGTATATGTTATCGCTGTTTGAACGCGAAACATAGCCGACGGAGATGCACAGCGAAGAAATGTGATATAAAGGGCTGCACTCGGCCACATCACGTCCTGTTGCATGGCCCAGAACGGGTCGAGTCGGCATCCAAGGAGGAGACTACGGCGGTAGCAAACACCGTTAGATCAACGGGCGCTGTACTCCTCAAGGTTTGCCCGGTCAGGATACAGGGACCGGAGGGACTGCAGATCGAGACTTACGCTTTACTCGACGAGGGATCCACGGTTACTCTAATAGAAGAGGAGATCGCCCGCGCGGTGAACGCACAAGGGAGTAAGCAAGTGTTGCGACTCCAAGGATTGAATGCTACGCGCGTGGAAATGGATAGCGAGAGCGTAAACATAAAGATAGGAGGTGCGCGAACCACACTTTATCCGATCACAGCGAGAACCGTGAAGAGTCTAAGCATTAACAAGCAGACGGTAGACTCGAGTTGTTTGTCATATGGACATATGAAACAGCTAACGGGCGAAGAGGTGTGCTACGAGAACGCACGCCCCCGTATATTGATAGGCGCCGACCAATGGCACCTAATCGTATCTAGGAAACTGCTCACCGGTAAACGAAGGGAGCCGGCTGCATCACTCACACAGTTGGGCTGGGTGATACACGGCACCGTACCGAGAACGATAGCGGGCGAGGAGGACCCCGCGCACAGTTACGTTGTATTATACGCCCGCAGCCCGCAGTACAAGGAGCTGACTGAGCTCGTCAAAGCGCACTTCAGGATTGATGCGCTGGGCATATCTAGCAAGACGAAACCCGTTCCGGAAGACATGCGCGCCGTAGAAATCTTTGAGAGCACAGCGCGGCGTGTCGACGGGCACTTCGAGGTCGGGCTACCGTGGAGATCAAATGACGTACGATTGCCACCCAGCTATGATATGGCGCTGACGCGCCTCAAGGCTATAGAACGTAAAATGGATAAGAATGAGCAGTTTAAGCAGGCGTACTCGGATCAAATACGTAACTTACTTGAAAAAGGATATGCCGCGCCGATAGTCGGGCATACGGAACCCAGTCCCATCGATTGGTACCTACCTCACTTCGCCGTGACTAACCCGAATAAGCCGGGGAAAGTACGACTGGTGTTCGACGCCGCCGCCGTCGCGAACGGGCGTTGTCTGAACGATGAATTACTAACGGGACCCGATCTGTTGAAAACATTACACGGAATACTGTTTCGGTTCAGAGAGAAGCCAGTCGCCGTCACTGCGGACATAAGAGAGATGTTTTTACAAGTTAAGATACGTCCTGAAGACAGAGCTGCGCAGAGATTTCTGTGGCGCGGTAGCGAGAGGAAGTCCCCGCCGCAGATATATAACATGACTTCGATGATATTTGGAGCTCGAAGTTCACCATTCCTAGCGCATAGTGTGCGTAATAAGAACGCACAAGAACATGCCGTGACGCACCCGCACGCCTTACGGCCAATCACCTGCAATCATTATATGGACGATTGGGTAGATAGCTTTGACAGTAAGGAGATGGCCGCGCGAGTGATGCGCGAAGTGCGAGAGGTGCACAAACACGCCGGTTTCGAATTAGCCGGCTGGAATACGAATTGTCCAAGCCTGTTGGAAGACATTGAGCCATCAGAGCGGGCTACAGTCCCCAAGGAACTCGGCGCGAGCGCGTATAACCAAGAGAGAACGCTCGGCATGATTTGGCTACCGGAGACTGATGAGTTCGCGTTTAACACTGCGATGCCAAGAGTACCGAGAGATGTACGTGAAGGCATACGAACGCCGACCAAGCGAGAAATGTTGGCAGCTGTGATGTCCATCTTCGACCCACTCGGACTGCTGAGTGTGTACACGATCACAGCGAAGATTGCTCTACAGGAGCTATGGCGAGGAGACGTCGGATGGGATGCGCAGCTACCCGCCGATGATGCTATCGCGTTTCTCGCATGGATAAACGGTCTGACGAGCGTGGCGGGCCTGCGCATCCCCCGAGGGTACGCGGATCACACGCCCGTAGAGTACTCGTTGCATGTGTTCACGGACGCGAGCGAGCAAGCGTATGCAGCGGTCGCGTATTGGCGCATCCAGCAGAGCGATGGAACGGTGCGAGTAACCCTTATAGCGGGCAAAGCTAAGGTGGCACCGATGAAAGCACAGAGCATTCCACGCATGGAATTGCAAGCGTGCCTTATAGGCGCACGACTCGCCGACGAGATAGTGCGCGAACATCGTTGGAAAACGAAAGCGACGATGTGGAGCGACTCTAAGACCGCGCTCCATTGGATTAGGAACGACTCAGCAAAGTATCCGCCATATGTTGCGCACCGGCTGAGTGAGATAGCCGAGCTCACAACAACAGACAGCTGGCGTTGGGTACCGACGAGACTGAACGTCGCCGACGACGCCACGCGCAGTGGCAAGCACACAGTGACCGCGCAAGATCGATGGTTCGTGGGCCCAGAGTTTCTACGTGAACCCGAATACCTGTGGCCCACGGAGCCGGAGAGCGTCACAAGTGAATGTTTGATGGCTGATTCGAGAGGCGCAGAGAACCTCTTCGATATGACGCGCTATTCGTCTTATGATCGTCTGTTGCGCGCCGCTGCCAACGTATTGTTGTTTGTCGATAAATGCAGACGACGTACAAAGTCGTTGGAAGTGCGACATATGAGTGAGGCCGCGCTACTGTTAATTCGTGAATCACAGCGCGATACGTTCACGACCGACATACAAAGGCTGTCGGCAGGAAAACAAGTAATACGTGTGGTCAAGGGGCCAGACAACGTGGTGCGTAGTGTGGAGGTGCGAACAAAGGGTGGCGTCTTTCGACGACCTGTACGCCGGCTCATAGTCCTGACGAATGAATAAGAAGGCTCGCAGGCTATGCCGGGGGGAGAACTGTTGAGGACAACGAGCCTTACCCAGCCACACTACGAACATACTAGCTCACGCAACCGACTACCTGTTGCGTGACCAAAATAAACTACTTAAGGTGACACGACCCGATGCATATCGAGCGCTACGGCAAGAGGGTCTATCACAACAATTGTAACCAATACTACTGGGTAACCAAGCAAATCAGGGAAGCGAACGAGGAAGCAGGAAGAACAGGAAGAGGATAAGGAAGATTCGTCGTTCGAATAACCATCACTACGGGGATAAGCAGCGGCGTCATTGAAGCCGACTTCGTCGTGTTGAAACATCGCCGCCACGCAAGAATACAGTCCACTGAAGAACGAAGATCCGTATTATTCGTAGAACAATAGTGAAGGATTGATGTTTTACATTTAATACATACGGCGAAGTGCCTTTCAACAAGTCGGTGTTTTATTGACCAGGCTACCCACTGTTCTATCCCCTACACAGAGAGACAATATTTTCTTCAATTACTGAGGTGGTGGTATTGGGATTGTCATTACTAAAAACAACTGTACTGTCGTCAGCAAACATAACCATAGGGAATTTTGTGGCAGATGGAAAATCATTAATATAAATAATGAAAAGTAAAGGACCAAGGGTACTACCTTGTGGTACTCCATATCGTATGGTTCTGGTATCTGATTTATAGGAAGTTTCAATTTTGGTCTTATTGCATACTCTATTAATTACTGTGATTTGTTGGCGATTATTGAGGTATGACTCAAGTAATTTAGCTAAGTTGCCTCGAATACCATAAGCATTTAATTTATTAATTAGTATCTTATGGTCCACATAGTCAAAAGCTTTTGTCATGTCCATATATAGTGCTTGTACCGGTAATCTTTTGTCCATTCTAGAAGTAATTATATCTAAAAAATCATAAATAGCTAAGTCAATGCATTTGTTTTTTCTAAAGCCCTTCTGGTTGTCAGTTAACAGGTTGTTTTTTTCCAAGTATTCGCTTAAACTGTTATGAATAACCTTTTCAAAAATTTTAGAAAATACAGATACTAAGGCTATCGGTCTATACGAAGTCATATTTTCTTTATCATCTTTTTTATAAAGAGGTTTTACAATTGACACCTTTAACTTTTCAGGAAATACACCCTGAGCGATACAGTTATTTATTAAATAACTTATCACAGGAGCAATCTGTACAGATACCACTTTTACTATGCTTGTGCTAATGCCATCAAAATTATTGTAGACTTTGGATATTGTAGACAGACAGATTTGTAAGTGTATTTTGTTTAAAACTTACCTACATCAATAATACCGCATTAAGTCCGTACCTACACGATATTAATAATACACATATTATACATAATGTATACTTAGGTATTTACTTATTGGTAAAATATATTTGTGTTCGTTCTCGCCGACTTCACAACAATTAGTAATATTAAAAGCCGTAACGTATAATAATGGCGAAGTTAACGCAGAAATTAAATATTAAGTAATAAATAAGGCCGCCTTGTGCGCTATGAAAGCACCGACCGTAACACGTCTTAACATTCCGCTCTACAAATTGCTACAAGGAATGTTGCTAGAAAAATATTGTATTTATAAATCAAGGTAAATGTATCGATTCACGGATAATGGCACGTTATGAATAAGCACGTTATTAAGCTAACTATATAAATTAGTCTATCTATGGTCCGTAGTAGTAGCTAAAAAGAAATACTAATGTGTGAATTATACTCATTATGGCATCTGACAATACATCCACCATGTTCACCACATTTCTTACACAACGTAGAAGTTTCAATGGGATCTTACGTGTACCTATCTATTTTATTTCCTTTTACCTTTGTTCGAAGTTTATGACATATCTATCTAGCAATATCTACCTAATGCTATACTGACGTGAGTTTAGGATAAAACAAAAACTGCTTTTAATATTTGCTCGTCCCTGTCCCTAATCATGTATACTATATACACTAAGTATATCCTGGTCAACTCATGAACATCACAACCATGATTTAAAAAAAATATAGACTTAGGGACCAGTCGGCCCACGTCCGAACGCCTCCTGTGTGGGCATGTCTATGTAACTTATTATGATACAACGAACGCATACCGCGAACGAGTGAACAGCCACCACCTCTCCCATTGCTCCTGATACGTCTAGTAGGTGCGTTATGTTCTTGGAAAGATTACTCTTTATTAGTCCACTCTTAGTTATTATTTTATGTTTTTATTTCTAAGAAGTTTTATCGTTAATCTATGTACACTTTAGCGCCATGTCGCAATAAACTACCTCTCTCTGCGTAATTACCTTCGAGGTGACAGCAAAAAAAATGCAAAAGTCCACCCTTAGTAGGTATACACAGTTTGAAACCTTACATGTTTATGTTTACGTTTATCAAACTATTGTTGGTATAAACTTACCAGAGAGAAACTTCAGTTACTTCACCCATACCGCTATATCATGTCAAGATTTTTTTTTAATTACCTTTTCCGTTTGTTACAGATCTTACAAGCTTTTGTGGCATCACTACCAATACAAGATCGGTACGATATAAGCGCTGTTGGTATCGATCCAAAAACTGGAAACACGTCGCCAGAATTACCAAAATATGAAGACACATCTGATTCTGGTAATGAACAAGTTATATCTGTAAGAATAACATCATCAGTGGCCGTTGGACGGGGAAAGGAAAAATTGCCCTACAGACCACAACACCACCAATATGAACCTGCAAATATTCCATCTCCAGTTACAGAGTCTACAGCACCAAGTACGAGACCTGAAGACGGTAACTCAGAACTTGCGTCCCTTCTACCAACGAGTCTCATTGGTGCTAATATAGAATATATTAAGCAATTAAATGCAAAGAAAGAAACTAGAGATCATTATACAGACTCAGTTCATCCATTTCAATTGATGGCTCATAGTCAACCTTCAATTGAAAATGAATCTACGAAAAGCGAATCTACTACGAAAATTGACCAGTATGATGAGGATGTCAAAACCATTCCAACCGCCAGGAAAGTACAATCAACATCACATGCTAACCATTTTCATGATCGCAAAGAAAATTATGGCTACCAACTTTCCGCCATCGATGGGCCGATGGATTTCTACAATCACAATAGTCCAATTAATTTAACAACCGAAGCATTATTTAAATCAAGCGCAATTCCTTCTGTGGAATTTGGCATGCGAATTGACTTTGGCAGTAATCAAAATGTAGCCAATGATACATCAATGGCTGAACATACTGACAAGAACGAATTAAGAGGTTTAAGCCCTTTCGTTTCCGATGATAATAATTATTCCACAGACGACTCTGTAGCAGAATCTTCAATAAAGTCTGTCGAATTTGCTAAAACTACTGCAGCAGTGCCACCATCTACGAGTTATATTCATGATTTATCGAACAGACGACACGATGATCAAAGAAATAACCCGAGACTTACCACTGTTAGCTTTAATGTGGTGCATGATGCGAAGAAAACAACTAATAATGACGAACCTAGTAACTCATATGTAACTACTAGTCAAACAGTCCCAAATCAACAAAAAATCTATGAACCTTCGAAAATATACAGTCAACCTGCACAAATATACAGTGAACCGGCAAAGTTTTACAGTGAACCAGCTAAAATATACAGTGAACCGGCTAAAATTTACAGTGAGCCGGCTAAAGTGTACAGTGAACCCGCAAAAGTTTACAGTGAACCGGCAAAATTTTATAGTGAACCTGCTTCTTTGCATCTTCATGAAAACTTTCCTAAAGTTCCCCCGAGCGTCCCTCCAAATTATTCCCACTGGCAGCCACAACAGCCAATCGGAAGTACGACCATAAACACCACACCCATTACGACCCTAACAAACGGATATCACTCCAGCCGGCAAATGGAACATCAACCAGAAAAAAACTACGAAATAGATGAAAAAATTAGTGTTTTAACAGATGGTAGAAGTCACGGTGTACAAGAATCAACCACGGAGAAATGTAAACAAGATAATTGTAAAGTGGGTTACGTTGTTGAGGGACGGCAGTATAAGAAGTATAGGGTTGAGGAGAGGACGGCAGATGGCTTTATAGTTGGGGAATACGGCGTTGTCCGGAACGAAGACGGCGCGCTGCGTGGTGTGCGCTACACAGCCGACAGTGACGCCAGCCCCCGGCTCATCCACGAGGCACTCATGAAGTTCCTACAGCTCAAATAAATCTGGTCTAATAGTCAAGTGTCTGGATCTTAAACTAAAATGAATACACATTTAACTTACTTGCTCATTTAATTACATAAGTACTTACATAAAAGTATAACTATATGATTAACCAACAGTAAAGGTACATTTTAACAGTTAACTATGTAAAAAGACTGAATGATTACAGCTATTTATAACGCAGATTCAACCAATTTAGTATATTCACTGGTTCAATGTCTACTCATCGGACGACAACATATTTAAAATCAATGTACTTACTTGCAGATACAATATGTTTTGTTGAACCAAAAACTTTACAATAATTTTTATTTAATTTTCTTAATCATTTTCTTTGTATAATATGTGACATTACAATCGTCCGTCAAGACAATGTTTAACAAAGCTAATCGATCAGTTTAAAATAATAATCAATTTATTTGAATCGTGGATTACTTTTAGCAAACTATTATATAACAGGTAATATTTTACCATTAAATTAGTTTTGGTGCCATTATTGTAGACGAAATGATAATATTATAATTTAGTCGCTGTCACATGTGTTTAACTTAATTAGATGTTAATATAATGTACATAAATATGTAGGTAAGTAGGTATACTATGTCACAATTTAAAGTAAAATATTGATGAATAAGCAGTTACTTGTTTTACCATTTAGTCCAGAATAATTAAAAGACAACACTACCCATAATTAAACGATACAATAGTCATATATAGCAAGCAAACAATTTTTCGTATATTATTCGCACATGATGGGACCACACTCCACTTGCCCAAATATTTACGAGAAGTATTAGTATTATATATATTAAGTTTTAGACGTTTGTTAAATTTCATTACAATTACTGATGTAAATATTTGGCCAAATAATTCAAGTGTAGTGCTGCAACACACATAATACAAGTACATTATTACCTGTAAGGTTAAGTAAGTATTAGCTTTTTCAAAATATAGTGCGTACACAACACACTATTATCGTTGTGATCGCCATTAGATATTAAAATATGTTTTACTAATAAGAAATTTAAATGAATCATGGGAGGAAGTAGGCTGACAGTAACAGTAAAAAGAAATTTAAATTGCAAGTAAAACACCTAATCTTTATTGGTTGAAAACAGTTAGATAACTACTATTTAGGTTTATAAATTTATTTTATAGAATCGCTTATTCATTTTTGTTCTTATATTAATTTGGCTCTTGGCGAAAAACTAGCATTCTGATAAAGGGCTCTATGAATAGTAGGTACAGCTTTATGAAAATATATTGTGAGTCACCATGGCATTAAGTATGATACATGACATACTTCAACACACTTCACAACTTTAATAAAAACATATGACATGTAAAAGAGATATGTATTAACTACATATTATATTCGTTATGCGGCCGCTATATTTCATTAACAACTAAGTAATAACAGTGCTTCACTATTTTAATAATAATATTACTGAACAACAAGCTGATTGCCGAACGATTGTACGTTCGTAAATTTTTAAGCCTAATTTCTATGATAGTAGGTAAGAAGGTTAACTATTCAATAGGATTACAGGATTTTTATATACGATTTAAATGATGATTAATTAGTAAAGCATAATTAATTTCTAATTAAAACTCATGAGAGTTTAGACACTAAAAGAAACATTATAAATTTTGAATATGCAAAAGAAGCACAAATAAATCTAAGGGTTTATTCTTCTTCAATTCGGCTTTAAACGAGACAGTTCGCGCACTTGTAGCAACAGGCGCCACACGCCATTTAATTGCATTGTTAGGAGCGTCATCAACTTTTTGCAATTACCTATATCATTACGAACCACGGAACAAAAAAAACTACTAACATTTTTGCATTATTTGCGCACCTAAATAAATAAATGTTTAGTAACCATGGAGTATTAATTTGGAAGAAAAAAGAATATACGACACGAATCTAACAAAATGTAATTAAATTGTCCTAAATCAAGCGGAGCTTTAAAAGAAAATTTAGTAATGAAAGAATTCTTATAACTAAGTACACTTGCTAGCGTTGACTTATAACTATCAGTAATGGTTAACAATAATTGCCTTACTTCGATCAAACATTACCTAACACATAAGTAAACATGGTGTATTTTCGTAAAACATTTTGATTCTAGATTTGGTCATTTTCCATTACACTTAAATATTTTTAGAATGATCATCAAATCCATAAGAAAGGAATGGTAGCAGTTGTCTATTACATTTTTATGTATCATAATATCTTCTACAATATAATTATATGTATTTAAAAAAACTACGTCAACGTAGACAACCGGCTTACCTATCCTAGTTATATAATATTAACACACAAAGCAAGTTGATAACGCGTCGTGCAAAAATTATCAACAGTTAACAGTTCGTGGAAGCACATCAAATCAACGGAACGAACGGACCAATTCTCTGTTAGCGATGAACTTCCAACTCTTACTAAATGTGACGTTTCAAGAAGATATTTTATTATAGGTATATCTTACGCAACCGCTCAACTGATTTGAAGCAAACTTGGCACACCAATGGACCATAGTATCCTGAATTAACACATACTAATATATTATTATTTCATAGCAGAAGATAATAGGATATAATTAGGTATAGTTCAAATATGAGAAATGGTATTTACGCTGCAATTTTTGCGTCCATTTCTAACACGACGTACATATGCGAAGAATTATTGAATGAACCGGTATACCTACTTCCGAGCAAGCAACACCGACCACCTCGGCTAGATTTGTACTGTGTGATAATTGTACAAGGGCTTTAAGAGGTGTGGTTCACCTTCACTTTCGTCACCAAATTATTAACACTGACCGCTTTTCATTGCCACTGACAACAGTAAGCCAAGAAACTTTTGCGAAACGAAAGATATTATACTTAATGCTAGTATGGTAGATATTTTCAGTTGGTCATAGCAGTTAAATATAAAGTTAGATAGTCATATTAGAATCCCACATTTTTAGAAATAAAATTCTCAAAGACAGAATCACGCGATGTAGACGCGTTCATACAAAATGCAACTTAACAACTTATATAATTGTTATATTATATTAAGTGAGTCACAAAGACGCAACCCCACCGCTAACAAAGAATTGGAGCGTTCATCGTAGTCCTTAAATTTATCACTACTGCCAAATTTTATCACAATTTTGCTAATACAATTTGTGCATCAACATAACTTAAAACGACACCTAATATTATCTAACGAATATAAATTACAATACAGAGATTAAAATACATTAATTTAATATTCGTAGCAACACAGCCCGTAGCATTATCTACGCTGTCATTCATCACGTCATAAAGTACTAAATAAGTAATTGGTTCAGAATTATTTCATTGTTCTAAAATGTCTACGTAATCGATGATACAAAGATTATAATATGTAGGTACCTTATACAAATTTAGGCAAAATTGTATTATTAATATAGGTTTTTATAAACATATAGGTACATATTTGTTATAAACACGATATGCATATGCAGGGATAACAGTTATACGAAACGGGAGTTATCAATAGATAGGTTTGAAAAATTGTAACATCAATGATATTACAACAAAGTAGATATATAATGTGCACCTGGTACACCGCACTGTAATCAAAAATAGGCACCTAAACGTCATCAACGCATGGTTACTTAAGTCGTAAAATCAACGTCGTATATGAATGTTCTTATTACCTTCAGCCAGTTAAAATTATCATTGAGTAACGTCATAAAAAGTAGGTATCAAGGATATACCTATAAAAAAAAAATAGTTTGAAAACGTCATTTTCAGTCTGATTTTAATTGTAACTTCTTTTTAATTTTTTGTTTTTTTTCTTTTATTTAATTTAGGTATCTGTAACGATGTTTTATAACAATGCAAAAGTTAACAGTCTTACGTTCCGTTCTCAAATATGTTGTTACAGAGTGAACAATAATATAATTGTTTAAGTCATTTGCCTTAGACAAAGACATCTAGCTTGTGTCTATTTTTAAAGCCTATAAATAACGAAACAACTTTATGACTATGTTTGATACAAAGATTAACTGACAGCAATATCTGGAACAATAACATATTTTTATCCTAAGCATATAAATTAACACAATTAAAGGAACATCACTACATTCCGCACTTCGCCCGCGAAACTTATGTCTACGATTCATGTTTGCTATATATTATAATCCTAATGTTTGGTGCAGAACAACTAGCTTATTATAATTTTTAATAATATAATAGTCGTCCTCCCGGACCCATAATTCACTTTTGGCAGTGAAAATTTCAACATAATTTCATTACAAAAATGTTCTGAGTCAACGTCGATATAGATGAAAAGCATATTTAACTCAGATGTACAGTTTCAAAAAACTCGAGAAAATAAATTTCAATTATAAAAGTTAAAGAAAAAATATTAAACTGTAACTACTCGTGTTAAACATAATAAATTACCTAGTAAAGTAGGGGAAACAGTCTGGTGCGTAATGAACGTTTGAGCGATCAGCACAGATGGCCCCATACTACTGTAAGCCCAATTCCGCCGCCTTCGTAGAGTATTCCACCATCAGTCAACGAGCTTGCGACGATGCGATTAGTCGTAAGTCTCAGACTCCTGCTGCACCAGCTTGAACCGACGAGGACTCTTCACCGCCACCGATCCGTGCCCGTCCAGCGAGAGGCGACCTTTCATCTGAAGATATCTGTAACATCATCGTTCCTCTATCTATAATTATTTTCTGTAGGTAGTAGTAGGTAATAAGTACTTAAGTATATACATAAAGTTAATTAGCTGTCTGAAAACCAACTATATTTTCAATTGTTTTTTTTTTAATTCCTACGTCTATTACACTATTACTTACCATAACATAACAACACGCAACAGTTTATTTATAAAAACCCAATAAAATATCAGACATACCCTAGAATTTCTTCTACAGTATGTGGGTTTCCTCACGATGTCTCCTTTATCGTTAGTGGATTAACACGCATGACTTTTTGACACATGACGTCAGATTCTGACAATCAGTAGGTACCAATGTGGATAATTGATACTGGCATACTGGTCCCGCACCGCATATTCAAGCATCACTTCAACAGTTTACAGTTCACACGGTACAATTTTTAAACAACAAGTGCGTAAAAGAAGGTACAACACACTTGCCGTACTCGCAACGCGTAATGATCTTTTAGGTACTTATTTGGTAGGTAAGGTACCTATATAAATTGGTCCATGATAGGATATTAGCAAGTTGTTATAATGGACGATACGATCAACTAAATCATTGCAATATCCACACAATCAATATTCACCTATAACACGATCACATTATCACCTCAAGTCATATCGGCTATCTCAATGAATTTGTGCACCGTACGACGCGACGGAGCTATCGTAGGGTACCGGGAGGAATCGTGCCGAGAGACTATATTGTTCCTATTTCTCAACCACGAGTAATCTATCAAAGACAGAAGTTTAAGAGGTTACCTTTTAATGTAACGGCATACTAGCTTCGTAGGGCGCTGCTGCCACTCATCCAAAACCTCCTTAGGAGCTAGTACCTGTAATGACACAATTATTTATTAAGTACTTTTAAAATAAGATTTCTATGAAATAAGGTTATAAACAATAAATTTTAGCGACGACTTAAAAGTATTGTTTAATGATGCGGCCTCCGATGTGCAATATACACTTTTCAGTAATCGCGAATTAAAATATTTTGCTACTAGAAATCGTGTTTCATTGCTAGCATAAACAAGTCTCACCGTCTCACATAGCTCTTACTTAGAACAAATTAAGTAGGTACTAACTTATATAAAATGTATAAAAGGTGAAAGATATAATATATACGTAAAAGCACGTAACTTTCATTCCGATAAAATTACCTGATCTCCCTTAAGTCTATCGAGGAGTGTAACACACACAACTGCGGCCTTAATGCCTGCATGGTGTGTGAGCGCTGCAAACGCGAGAGACTCCATCTCAATGTTGACCACCCCTGCCTTGTGGATGCTCTCCAAGTACTCCATCTTATCATTCTCAGTAAAGTCGCAGAATGCTCCGTCCAGACGACCCTGACCTGTATTAGATAAAGTTAGACGTTAGCTGTGACCTCATTATAAATACATTCGCACTGTCATTATGAAATATCAATGAAAACTTGCAACCAAGTTCCTACTGTGTTAGTTAACACTATCGTAAGTGCATAATGAACTTTCGATAGTTTACATAGGACGAGATGGTATGTTTTCGGAGAGTGTTTATTTTTGGTTTTTAAGTGGTTATAATAATAAAAAAGTTATTTTTTAAATAGATATGTTTAGAAATAATATACTATAGCTACATCAACTGAAAGAGAACTGCCTGAGATACCTACTTTTTATCTGTATTCTAAAGATTAGTAAAAATCTAAGCTACCATTTTAAATATATTTTCAAAAAACTCTTTTTCAGCTAATTATTAATTATTTCTAGAAGTGACATTACCAGCTCGTAAAACTTATAACTGCGATGCAATAACAATTTTGTTTACATATTAATAAGACATAGATATTCTATTAAGTTAATACGTAGAAACAAATAGATAAACCTAATCTGGAAAAAATAATTGTGCCAATTTCCTTTATCATAATTAATTAGTAAACATATTTTGCTCGATTTTTCTCAACCGTCAAGGTCAACAGTTATCTAAGAAAATGTTTATAGAAGTTTGAGCTTAACAATAAAAGCATTATCACTATCTCTGCCGCCGTCTGTCCTTGTGAGTTACGTCTGATGTCTAATGCAACGCAGTATAGCTGTGCCCCCGAATCGTTCACGTGGACGTGATGTCATATTTTTTTTGTTGTTCACGGAACCCTAATGTTTAAGTAACTTCTTGTGACATTCGCTATCCGCCAGTGAAAGTCCCGTCAAAATCGATTTAGTCGTTTCGGCATTTACCTTAAACAAATAGAGTGACAGACGAAAAAATTATGTGTGTTTTTGTTTTATATAACTTTTATATATATGCCTACTCGAAAAAACTGTTATTTTTACAAACAGACACATTCATTTTATTTATTTGTATAGATATACTTCCTTGGTGGCGCAGCGGGAGTGAGTTAGACTAATGCGTAAGAGGTCCCATGTTCGATCCTCGGGTCGAGCAAAAATGGTATTAGGTTTTTCTGTCTATAATTCTCAGTATCAGCAGGTAATCTGAAAATTTTGGTTAATTGCAATAGGCTCGCACCCTGTTACTTGGGAGTAAGCATAGCGATGGTGGCTGAATGTATAAGTGACCGGCGGCGTGCAATTCACGCGTTCCGAGTTCGATCCCGACCGGCAGTAGGTACCAATGTGGATTCCACTTTGTGGCATTTATATGTACACTAGTCAAGTGACTTACCATCTGCTAACGGTGAAGGAAAACATCGTGAGGAAACCCACATACCCTAGAAGAAATTGTATGAGCATATTATATTGATCCACCAACCCGCACTAGGCTTGCGTGAGTGGATTATGGCCTAAACCCTCTTAGCTCTCTAGTTAAAGGAAAGAAGATCCGAGCCCATCAGTGGGACTTAATGGGTTGCTAATGATGATGAAGCATAGCTGGCGATGGGTATGAGGCACCACTGCCTACTCCTTCCAAGCAAAAGGTGTGATACTATGTTATGCTATGTAGTATGTTATTGTAGCCTACCATGGCACGTATGAATAGTTATATATTGTAGGTATCTAACTATTCATACGTGTCATATGATCTAACCTTTGTGTTGACATTATGCTTCAATTTATTATATAATTAGTGTTTTTATTACTGTAATTAAAGATAGATAAATGTGTATATCTAAACATTTATAAATATGCAAAAGTTAGGCTCCCGTGGATCTTTGTTTGGCGACTACTCAGCTTCTATTAGTGGTAGCGTGATATTATATAGTTTATAGCCTTCCTCGATAAATGAGCTATTCAACAGAAAAATATTTTTTAATTCGGATCAGTAGTTCCTGAGATTATCACGTTCAACCAAACAAATAAACAATCTCTTCAGCTTTATATTATATACATTATTCAATTGTTTTACTCCCAACTTGTCCATAGTGTGCGGTTCTATAATGCCTGTAACCTAAGACTACCTGCAACTGTCACCAGGTCATCCGTCTTACTGGCGGCCTGGCGGGTGGCATCCCACGCTCTGGTTTCCGTTATGGTATCATCAGCAACCCATTAATGTCTCGGGTTTCCTCTCCTCTATCAGCTAATATTGCTAAACAATGTGTTCACAAAATGTTTTTACCGTTTTCTAATACATAGTTGGTACCAAGTGATGATCCCACATACCATACTTCTTGACGAAAACAAATTAAAGTTTGATTGCTCATTATTACTATTATTATTTTCTCATATCCAAATTTTATTGAATTTGATTTAGTATGGTGTTTTGGTTCTGTACTATCTGTGATATTTCAAACTGTAACTAATTAAAATTGTAACAACTATGGCGATTGAAAAGAGTGGCCTGAGTTTCTTGCCAAGTTCTTCTCAGAGCTCAACCTTGTCAGTGAACTGGCCGTAGGCAAATTTACTGACACTTTTTCTGGCTTTGTATGACGTTCATAAGTATCATGTATGTGATCCAAATGAAATAAAAAGATTTGACTTTGACTTTGACTATCTAAAGAGCTAAGTTTTGGCCATACCTAATCAGACATACCTTTGAATTTGTTTCCTCACAATGTTTTCCTTGACATTTACCAGATGGTAAGTCACTTGACTAGTACATACTCATATAAATTTCACAAAGTGTAACCCACACTGGTCCTGTCGGTCGTAATCGAATTCAGACCATATGATTTGCAATGCCGGTCACTTATCAATTCAGCCACCATTGGAAAATAGTACGAATACGGTACGAGCCCTCAGTGATACAGACATCTTCATAGCATATTATTATTAATAAGGTCACATTATGTATCTGACCTTCATAGAAGTCGTATGTACACATAGTCTTGCCGGTGACGGTGTCATAAGGATCCTCAGGGTCTGCCAGCGCCTTCAGCTCGCGTACCAGTCGCTTGTCCAACTTCGCTGGTCTCTGGATGTTCTTTCCCAACACTGTCTGTAATTACAGTAAATAGAAATGTGCCTAATTACCGAATATAATAGATAGAAGGGATAGGTATGCTATCGAAAAGGAACTAGTGCGTATTTGACCATTTAGTAATGATACGTACGCGTTGGCTTAAAGATAATTTTATTCGAATACCGCAATGTTAATTTAACAAAAAAAAAGTAATAACAGTAACTTTAGATATAGATTAATGAATTAATTAAATTTATCTCAGTTTTGTCGAAAACACCTATCGAGGCACAATACAATCTTAATATGAAAGTGATACGGCACTCACGGCTATTGACGTCACATTAGTTAATTCCCCTAATCCCAATTACCTGCGTCAATAAGAGTTAACTTCCTCGACCCCAACAACATTATTGCGTAACTGGGAAATACAAACGGATAAATTTTGTGCGAAACACTACTAATTTCCTTTCCTCGTAAGGTAAATGTAGGGACCTATTCTTGTTTTTATTTCTTTAGGATCTGGATCATAATGTTCTCACAACTAGAACATAAAATTTAGACAAAAATAAAAACAAACGTAAGAAGGTACCTACTGTTGTAAAGTTTATGGTCACCGGAATCTAATTCCACACGCGCAACGGCTAGTAAAATAATACAAACTAGGTATATAAATAAAATTTTATGTGTTTAAAGCCGCAGGATAGCTAATAGTCTGATACGACATACCAATTCGAGTGCATTCTTCAAGGCACCATCGACAGCTTCCTCAGATATGATAACGGTGCCTCCTTCGTAACCGATGCCGCCGCATGTACCGATGCGGAAGAACACCGGGTCGCGCACCTTCGCGTGGTACATCAGCTTGATCACTTCGTGCAGCAAGATACCCACCGACGGAATACCCATTCCATGCTGGAAATATTACACAAACGTTAGCTACAGCTCTGTCTCACTACTGATAGATAAAGGTCTGATAAATACTGGTAGATAACTATCTGTGACTTAAATCTCAGATAGTTTATCTAAAACTTAAACTGCCAATTGTTAAATAGGGTCTAAGTGTAATCTATACTAATATTATAAACTGAATAGTTTGCTTGTTTGTTTGGTTGAACTCGCTAATCTCAGGAACTAATGGTTCAAAATAAAAAATATTTAAGGGTTGGATAGCCCATTTATCAAGGAAGGCTACATATCATAATATCACCCTACGACCAATGGGAGCTGATTAGTGGCCAAACAAAGATCCGCGGGAGCAAAGCTCCGAGCAACAGCAAGTAATTATATGACTAAAAAGAACAAGAGCAGTAGGTAAGTAGTTTCGTTAATATCAGCTTGTTGTCTAGCAAGTTTAAAACTTGTGAAACCTGTCCCAATGGCATTCAATTGAAGTACTTCAATTAAAATAACTTGCGCAAAGAAATCTTCCGTTGCCCTGGAAATTACTGTTAAAAATTAATAAATATCGGTCTAAAAACGAAGCCAGAGAATGTAAGCATTTACAAAGGTAACAATTAGCGTCAAATTCAAATGACTTTGTCCGGATTCCGGATACAACTGGCTATGAGTGTAGGTTTTGTTCCTAAAAGTAGGTACTTAGGTCCCTGCTGTTATCATTAAAATTGCAAATTGATTCGTTACAAGTTAGAGTTAGGCACCGCCATTTATCTCTATAAACACGTAATGTTTTAGACGCATACCGTACCGTCAGAAAAGAAAAATATTCGTACATACCGTTTGCCCATTTAAATTATTGTAACGTGGCCACACAGAAGCGGACCGACGCGACGGAAGCTGTTAAATTTTAAAGAAAAAATATGACTTTATCTGAAACGGTACGTTCCGTGCCTGTAGATTTAAACGCTATGAAAAACTCCATTGCAGAATTATTAATAGAATATAGAAACAATGTACATGAATTAATAGCAAAGCCAATAAAATCTAATTTAATTTTGTTTATGTTTAGAAGTAAGCGATATATTTGTGTCAACGGAACGTTCTATTTATAAAATCGAAAATTCCGTTGATACAAATACAAATAAGATGAAAAGCTCACTACATGCACGTTTTGTTGTTTTATTTTCTTGCTCACCACTCACCCTCGCCTATAAACTAAAACTTGGCTACGCCACTATTACCCACCAAACTATATCCATTTTATAAATTATGAATATTATTTTTTAGGTATGTACTTAGGTAGGTATATCAATTTATATAGGTGGTATAGTACGCTAAATTCCCTTCACAATATCTGAAGGAAACCCGTGCCCAACAGTGGGACGTTTAACGTTTATGGTTTGAAATTATGAAATAAATTTACCTTGACTGAAATGTTATAATAAGTACCTATAGCATTTCAATTAAGGAAAATCGATCTCCCTTATTTAAAAGAGATCAATCACTTAGATTGCCACGTAAATCATATTTTCATGAACAATGTTAGTTTTCCGATAAGAATATACCTAGGACGTTACGTAATCAATCACGTTTGTTTACGTGGGAATATTTCGCATGCAGTCATAAGTAGGTAGATGTTATTTATTGCCTCCTAGACAAAAGAAAATGTTTATGGAGTAAAAATTAAAGAAGTTCTCGGTGGCTATTGCCCTAAGGAAAAATTACGCCACGATTTATACTATATTCCAGTTCATATTGTGTATGATACATAACCAACATAACAAAATACACTTCCACATGCTGCCCCATATCTTGAGTTTTTGCTAAATTATCTACGTTATGTAATATGTCAGTAATACAAATTATTAATAATAATAATATTCTACCACATTCACACAGCGCCATCTAGTCCCAAAGTAAGCAATTATATTTGCTTGTGTTATGGGTACTAAACAACTGATATACTACTTAAATACATTTTTTTTTTTTGTAAATACATACATATTATAGATAAATTACACCCAGACACAGAACAAACCTTTATGCTCATCACACAAAGATTTGTCCTGGGTGGGGATCGAACCCACGACCTCCGGCTTAGCAGTCAGGGTCACTAACCACTAGACCAACAGGCCAGTAATAGAAGATTATGAATACATAATGTCACTACCCCATCTCAACCTGTAGGTGTCATAAAAGGCGACTAAGGGAACCTTGTGCTGACAAGAGCACTGCCAGAAAAGGAAAATTCGAAACGAACCTTATAGCAACCGGTCTGGCCAGCGTGATATAATAGTAGGCTAAATTCCCTTCAATCTTTGGAGGAGACCCGTGCCCAGCAGTGGGATGTTTATGGGTTGTAATGATGATGATGATGTAACAGAAATGCCTAGTCTACAAACAAAAAAGACAAAGTTATAACTATTTATTTTGAAAGTGTTGCATTTAAAGTTCATCTGTATTAGGCACTACCTAAATGCCTGAGAAAACGCCGAAATTAACGGTCACATGCCGAGCGGAGGAAAACTAGATCCCCAGTTTTTAACATAGAAAACAAACTTTATATTTTTTTCAACAAAAAATTGCAGTTTACAGTGAAAGATCATAAACAAGATTCAAATTAAAGGAATCTAAGTACTTTTAATTTTTTGATTATGTTCAATCAATCTCAACTAATAAGTCGTGCATGCAATTTATTGAAACTGATCTAGACCGGTGCGTTGTGTGCTCATTCATTGACTCATCTTTATTGGATGAGTTATGTTGTCACGTGTATCATTTATTCAGACAGGGATGTCACTCAGCTTTTTAAAATTTATGTTCCATTCCATATGTCCATCTGACTCGGTGACACGTTTGTAGGTACATCCATATCAAATTTTGAATTACCTACATAATTGTTCGTTTAATTCACCTAGTTGTGAACGTTGAACAAGCAAAGACTCAAAATTTTATTATAAAGGTAGTTCAGTTGATCACAGATTGCAAAAAGGTAGTAAGTAGGTATATACAAATATAATTTTTTTTTTATTATAAACAAGTAGCATACTAACACAATAAATAAAACTATAGTGTGCAAAATGTTACTGTATGTACTTTTAAATTCCCCGAATGCATGTGCTATACAAAAAATAAGTTTATTTATATTACGGCTAATAGGTAATTACCCGCAAATTTAGCAAAGTTTACCCTCTGCTTATCATCGCGACTACCTAATTACGTATGTACAATAAAGGTTAGTTCAATTAATAACTTTATTTACTTTATTACCACGGTTAAGTTAAAGGTTTGTTGTCCTATACAACAAACCGTTAAACTCATAAAAAAGTATCTATCAAACGTTATCGTTATACATATAAGATAAATATCTCCTTCATAACTGCGATTGACAAATGTACCTACCTACAAGTTTTTAGCGTAGAAACTTATTTACAAATACCAATTCAACGAAAATTATGATAACTACGCAGTGTCCTTGTTTTATAAATGACTATAAAATTGGTATAAATATTTTTGTAGCGGGTCGATCGGAATGAGAGTAGACACATGGAGATACATATATAGCGTCTGTATAATCAAAATAATGATTACTTTATCTGTATATAGTAATATATAAAAGTAAGTAATAAACGTGACAATGATAATAATTACTTTAAAAACAATTACTTACATAATTACCAAAACAAAATAGTAATCCAAACAATATTGCCGATGTAAAGGTCCTTGCTTGGCGGTATTTTTAAATCACATATTATTTAGGTACATGAAACCCACAAAAATGGACTAAATACAATTAAAGATAGTTGAAGATTATTTTGCCGCAAATTTGCATTAAAACAGTCCACGAACATGTAAAACACACCTTGGAAAGTTTTCTCGTAACATTAAGCAAGTCAAAGGCCTAAGTTTACATGGCCACAGTATCAAAACATTTATAGGTCAATAATATATGCTTGATACATTTTTATAGGAAGGTACTCAAGGGAACATACAGCTGTTAAAATTCCGGTGCCGTAAAAACTATACCTTAGTAAGTAACTTAAAGAACATATACCTACTTACATTATATAATGGCAAATTGATGTCGGCAATGGTGGAGCTTCTACAAACCGCGGTATTATATTAATATTGTATTAAAAAGTGTAAGTACTCACACTGATGCAGAGTACCGGCCCTACTTTATACATAGAGTATCGGTAGGAGAACTGGCTGATGTCCTGCAAGGTCGTGCCGCATGGTAACTTGTGTCCTATCTCAGCCATGATCGTGTATGCGAACTGCTCCATCCGTTTAGGGGTGCCACCCATGCATACAAACTGTAAACAGATTTGATTACAATCATACACGATCATAAAATGCAACGGCAGGCAACTGAACAAACAGAATCTCTTTGCTCAAGTGCAATAAAAGTTAGGTCACGATTTACTAGAAAGAAAGAAAATAATATTTACCTCTCTTGTACATAATGAACAGAGGTCTGTTAAAATTGTCAAATGAAGGAACATTAGACTTTTTGAAATTCTTGTCATGGACCACCATGTGATGTGGCTACTGACTTACGATTATTAAAAGGTAGTTCAGTTGACAGATTGCAAAAAAGTAAGTAAGTAAGTATACCTACGGAACAAAATAGCAAATATAGAATTAAAATGTGTTTCTATTAATAAAATCCGAGTTGTTGTTGTTTTTGCTATTTTTGCGTTCCGTCATTCGTCATCTCGCGGTACGTCTTTGGGTGCTTTGTGAACCACTGATGTAAATTGATCAATTATTTTTATAATTACCTTAACGTCGCCAAACATTTCAACAAGATCGTGAGAGCCGCTGCCGAGTGCAAGATGGTATAAAATATCTTGGTCCATAAGCTCAATGTTGGGGTTCCGTAGCCGCACGGTGCCATCGGGATACCTGTCACATAAAAACTTCGTAACGCACAGGTATAAAATAAACACATTCGGCCACAACGCATCTAGGTAGGTAGAGGTACCTACTCGAGAGGATGGTTAAGTACACACAAAAAGGTAGGCTTTACACATGAGAGGCTCTTCAATTTGTGACATTTCACCAAAGTAATTTTTTTCTCGAAAAGCTTTTACCCTACTCTCCTAGTTAATTTAATAGCGTTTACATAGAAATAAGAGACAAATAGCATAGAATTTTATCTAAAAATAATAATATTCGTGTTATATTTATAAATAGTAAAAATATTCCTGAAAAATGATTATTATAAGTCTTAAGTATTATTAAGTCATACTAATTGGTTAAAATGTATCAACCTAACGTGTTCTTCTGCTACTTCGTCATCACCGTTGTCAACACCGTTGGGCTTCGAATCTTCAAAAACATTATTGTCGTGGAATAGTCTTCGATGCACGCGATGAGTGCCGTTGGAATGTCCCGGTAAGGAACGATGACCATTCATTTCACATCCGTTCTTGTGCTGAGATGATTCCACCACATCAACTTCGCAGTTGCAAGGCATCGTCTTCAGTTTTTATCTTATAGGTAAAAAGTATATTAAAGCTATGGTATTATTAAAAATAATAACTCTCAATAATAAGATAATAACGTAAAAAAGGCATTCTATGTCGGGTTATAAATAATAGCAGTTTTTATGCCGAGATTGAATGATACTTTTTACGCCGAGATTTAATGTGAAGCATCAACTGACTTTGTAATTACATCACAAGAACTAGCACGTTTTATGGATCATTCCCGATATCGGGGGTTATCATTTCAAGTATTTTTTAAAACCAGTGCGTATGATAATAATTAGGTAGGAGACTATCTGTTTGCAAACAATTTTATCATCATCATATTTAGGCACCTCTTGTCAATCGCTAATGGGAGATAATAAAGTCTTTGTGATTATACAAACTACAGCAAACTAGGCTAAAATTACCAGGTAAATAGGGACTAGGTAATTCAATGCATTATGGCCAATATTTATTCACTTTGGATATGTAAAAAGTAGATAAGAATCTAATTGTTTACAAACAATACTCTATGTATAGGTATTCTGGTCATTTATTCTTGTTGAAAATAAATAACGACAAAAAAATCACAGCAACTTTTATTTAACAATAAGAAAAATTAAATCGTTTCACTTACCTTGAAATATTCTTAAATTAATACTTATAAGCACTAATCACACTGGTAGTCAACAATATTAAAACTGTAATCACTAACGAATGAACTAATCACTGCGGGCACGAGAGCAAAATTAAATGCAACGTACGATCTCGTTGACTTTCCAAACGCGAATACCAACAAACTAAAGCGTTCTCATAAAGCAGACTCTATGAAAACTTTTATTATTTTCATTACCGTACAATAGTTATATAGTTATATGTCTCAATCTGAAACAGTTCTATGGTAGAGGTAGACAACAGTGTGTGCTCTCTGAGCGAAGGATCGATGTATAATGAATTGCAATGAACAGAACCACCACTTCGTCGTTTGTGGCTTTACTCATTTCAGTATAGGAGTTCCGCTAATCAAGTCCAATAAATGATTCGCGGAAACAATTCTGCTAACAATCCTTGTTTGTGTTTATACAGTAAGTATATCATAGCAACGGAGTTGTGTATCAGAGCTACTGATTACGTCTAAAATTACAGTCAAAATAGGTATTATCAATCATTTATAAGCACTCTATGTAACAGCTGAGATAAACTCTTCATTCATCATCCTTTCTGAGTATGACTATTAGTCTATCAATTAATATAATTTATAATAATCATATTATTATTATTATTACAATAATAATATTTTTATTTATATTATATACCATATTGCGGGTGGCCGTTGGATGCGGGCGGCACAAAATCGCTCGTGGTGGCGGAAATTAGGTGAGGCCTATGTTCAGCAGTGGACGTCATTGGGCTGATATGATGATGATGATGATGATGATAATAATCAGTACTTATTGCTTTTTTGTTTGTTTTCATGAGAGATTTACATTTTTACATTAGATTGTTAAAAAAGTATTGTCAATAAAATGTCATAGTTTTAGGTTACTTAAGTTTTTAATACTGAAGAGTCTTTCATTCAAGATTCATTGACAATTTTATTATATTAAACCTAGATACATTAATTGGTATAGTTGGCTAAATTACCTTCAAAATGATTGGAGGAGACCCGTGCCTAGCAGTGGGACATTAATTTATGGGTTATAATGATAGGTAGGTATATAATAAAGCTTATTTTATATGTAGATGTAGATACACTAGTATAATACGCACATTTTTAATTATAATTATCACTAAACTGAATCAACTACCTTAATCATAGAAATCATAGTTATTTAATCCGTTCCAACAACAAGACAAAAAATTATATCGATTAGATATTATATCGATAAGTGACAGTTGACTCAATAATGTGTATGTTACATATTATATACCATATACTGAGTCAAGTACAATTTATCAGAAACTTTATAAATTAGGTTTACTTTTTCAACAGCTAATGAACCACTTAATTATGATGTCTTCATAATTAAGTGGTTCATTAAACCTAAAAAATCTAAAATCTAGAACAAAAAGAAAAAAAAATATAAGCAAATTACCAGCCATTTATATTTGACACGCTCTCCTGTAAAATATATGTAGTTTTGGAGATGACACACTGTAGGTACGTAGTAGCCATCGACCGACATTCTGACATTCTGACTGCTTCGGTGGCGCCGCTGTAGTGCATAAGGTTACGGTTTTTGAGGTCTCGGGTTCGATTCCTACGTCGGACTAAATATTTGTATGATCTGCAAATGTTTGTTTCGGAGTTTGGGTGCTTTTTTGTGTTTGATATGTATGTATTTGGATTATGTACGTTTATCAGTTGTCTAGAATAGAATAGATCCCATAACACAAGCTTATATTAGCTTAATTTGGGCTAAATGATGCTGGTTAAAAAATTAATCAAATATTTATTTATTACAGCTAAAGAAAATTATAGAGGAGCTTGATAGAGCAAGCGATCGGGCTCTACTTGAACACCATAAAAACAAAAGTCGCATTTAACAGATGCTAGCAAACGAGTTATCACTGGAATATGTAGGCCACTATATCAGGAAAACAAATATCTTTTAAGAACACAAGACATGTGAACGAGGCAAATCGAAGAATATATAAAAAAGGCAAAATACAAACATGGCAACGTTCAGTGGAAAGGAGCATCCTAAACAATGGATAATAAGAATTTTGAAGAGAATTATTGAGGCTCTACATCATCACGCCAGACACTTGAAATTGAAATGGACAGGCCATGTTGCGCGTGCATCATGTGACAGATGGACGAAACTAGTACTACATGGTCTGGCCCAAACAACCAAAGAAGAACGACCCAGAGAATGATTGGCATACAAAAAAATACCGGCACAAACTTTAAAACGAAAGTAGAATATATATAAGCATTGGAGACAATTGTAGAAGAACCTAAAATAAGATTAGCGTAGGTACTTTAATTTAGAAAATTCAATTATTTGTCAACTTGATAGAAGGCTTACTTATTTATTTATAAATATAAAGAAACGTAACGAAATAGCTTTCTACATATTCAGTTAACTAAAATAAATTTAGTTGCGGTCAGCCTGAGTAAATTAATGTAAGATTTATTTGGGAGCATCATTTATTGTTGCCTCGGCAAGTAGGTCGTAACAACGCGGCAACGTCGTCCCCAACTGTTGTTATCCGATAGCAACCATTATACAGTTTAGAGTTCTCAATATTTCACTCTAATTAACCATTCGCCAACAAATACCTAAGTTCACTAAGAAAGGCTGATAGATGTTGCTGTCAAGGCTGGCCTGGAAAATGCTGGAAAAATTCGACAAAGCTACTGATTCTGGACTGGTTGTAGTTTTAAATTTTCTATACCATAACCTTTTGCTTTAATTATTTTAATATAACCTAAGCCGTCAATTGACTTCATTCTTAGATTCCAAAAAAGATCATGCGGAAGCTTTTCAACGGTTCAGAAACAGGATCAAAGATTAGAAGAACGAAGTATCACACAAGAAAGTGAAGAACGCATAGGGAAGATCTTGCAATCTTAGTCACCGCTACAAGTAGCTACCTATCCACACTTCTTATAGTCAAGGTTTACCACACTGGGTTTCATCGTAAAACAAAGATAAGATAAGTTGCGTTGTAGTGAGTATGCATTAAACCTACGCATACTTTATAACCGCATAAAGCCCTACAACTCTCACATAAACAATCTACTTAATAAGATTAATCTGTATCTTAATCTAATTATGTCGATACGATGAAATCCCTGCACGTAAGCACATAGAAACATTGACATTAAATATATAGACGCGTCGTTAAATATGAAACCTAGTGCTAGCTGTAGGTACTTGAAGCTTAATACCTAATTACCTGTTAGTTCATCCAATAATTACAATATTGCAACACCTGGAGAACAATGCACACATTACAAAGCGACGAGATAAAAGAAATGTTTATTTCAGTAAGTAGGTACTAAGTAGATATTAGCTCAAGGATGCATTCCTCAAAAAGCACCCAGTTGAATCGCACCTACGCAATTGCATTATAATCATCAAACAGCACCCACCAATTGCATTCAATTGGTAGGTCCTGCTCGAGCACGAGAAATATGTTAGGTGCGATACGCATAGGTGCGATTCGACTGGGTGCAGTTCTAGGAATGCATGAGTAAAGCATTTTAAATAAACACTTTACATAAATCTTTCCAAAACACTAAGCAGCCTAACGCAACAAATAAAATGTCGTTGCATACAAATAGACAGAAATACACGTAGCTATAAAACGATACCATAGCCGACTTTTTTTGTTAATTTATTTACTACCTTGACAGTGATTAAATTTCTTAATTAAAACTAAATAAAAACTATCTACAAACATATTTATCTACAAGTACTATTTACAATACTATAAATAAATTAATAATACAAATGGTAATGTGGGCTAGGCGTCAAAGTATTCGTCGGCATCACTGTCACAAGGGAAAGTGCCCAGGAAGGCTAGCAGCATTGCCCCGCTGGATGGCAATGCTGATTCTCTGTGCGAGATAAAAACCAGCCTACTACTACTACCTACTTCTATTTGCCAATGTCTGATTAAGAGATTATCTTATATGAAGGTTTTTTTACAGAACCTACCTAATTAATTTAGTATAAGGCTAATAACACTGCTCCCGTACGTTGGCCCAATATGCACCAATATCGTCCACAGCATATCCACCTTGCACTATATTATATAGTTTACACAGTTTGATTCTTGTTTCATTTTGTAAAGATAGTCTATGTTGTGACCTATATGTGTGGGTGTGTGGCTTTAAAGTAATACCTACTCATTTTAACTGATCTCTAAGATCAGTTTTAATAAGTATTACTATTACTAGGTAGATATACATATGTATATAGCGAAAATACGACTGATCTAAAAGAATGAGACCGATCGAAAATATGCCCGACTCATAGGAGGTGAGCCATAGTCGAGCAGTAAACATATTGCATGACCTAGCCTGCCAACATAATTAATAACGTGCACTTGGCCAGATATTTTTCCTGTATGTGCTGTAATATATGCAGGAAGTTTCATGGCATTAATCTTTGAAACCTGAGTTAGGTTCGCAAATATGCTAAACGATAGCAATGTTATTCTCAAGGGCAAATGCTTTCTAGATTAAAGATATACCTGCTCACAATAAAGATATAGGTACGCAAACAGATGCTTACAAGAATACTTTAAGCAAACCAATCCATAATACATACGACACTAACTAGACATCAGGTAGTTAAACTTAATCTTGCAATAAATAATCCTATTTTATTATCCTTTAAATGTTGTCTACAAAATACATCAGAGCCTCCTTGGTATAATGGGTAATTTTGAGGGTTAATAATTTGATGAACAGCAACGATCTGGGTCAGACCTTTGTTTACAGAACCAACAATGAGACAAGGGTCTCGTGGTATTAACCGTAATAACCACGACACGTGCATCATTTAATTTTGTACACAGCTAAATTATACTTAACCAAACTATAACATACCTATGTAAAGATTAGTCTACATTTTCATTAAAATATGTAGAATTTTTTTGAATTCATAATTTGTGCAGTAAATACTACATGTTAATTTACTACACTTTACACCCAAATAATTCATGTTATCAATTTACACCTCAATTATTAGGTGTACACAACATAGAAAGAAAGATACTTTCGAATAATAAAGTGAAATACTCATCGATTCACCTACTTTAAGTTATGGTGAATGACATTGATAGAAACCGTAGACATTATGAACAAAAATGTTACTTACTCATCACGGAGCTCATCGTTATCGAACGACATCGTTGTTTATATCACAAGCACTACACAATTTTTGTAGATAATGCGTTAGGCAATACACTATGTGTATAGTACGGATCGATGAGTGTAGTATTGGTAACGGGCGATGCGCGACTGTCGCCTGTCGCTATCAGCAGAGAAGGTTTTCCGCCCAGTGTGCGGCAGGGCGCGGGCGGGCTGGGAAAAGGGCCTGCGCGAACTCATTGCGCGTGGACAACAACCCTTTTCACTGCGTTCTGCTAGCTAAATGTACCACGCGGCGCTTTCTTATCAAAACTGGATTAACACGTAGGTGCTTATTCTCATACGAGTGTCATAAACCTACATGCAGATTGAAGATATTGACAGTTAATCTGATAACAACATTCTTCTTTTTTTTAAGCTATATGAACGAAAAAATAGAAATAGGTACATTTATTTTCAAGTGGTTTTGGGTAGGTATTGTATCTGTTCGTATTTGGGCACAATAATTGTGCTACCCGAAACCAATTTCTGTATTGAATTTTCCGACCAAACGAATTCAATTACAGTTTACAAAGCCCTCGTATTCCTACAATTGCCTACCTATTTATTTTGAAATGGAGTAGGTACACGTAAGTACCTATATAGAAATGAAGGACTAGGTTTATTGTTTACAAACGTTTCTGTAATAAGATTAATAAAAACTAAAGTGTACACTACTATAATCTCCAAGTAGATACAACGCCTTTGGAAAACCGTTTTCCGAAAACCAGTCAAGGCTCATTTGAAATGCAACTATTTAATCTATCTACTAGCAACTGTAGGGTATAGGTAGGTAGGCTAGGCACTAGGCAGCAAAAGAAAAACCAAACAATCTTAGTTTCAACACGACAAAGTTGATTAAGCGTTTTAATTACAACGACCTATATTTTTGACCGGTTGTCACGTAGGTACATCAATGTAAAACAGGTAAATTGCATTCCATCGTTATTTCAGTTGATTGAGCATTTCGCTATCTTCTTTACTGCGAATTTAAAACCTCATCCCCAGACATATTTTGGCAAGTTCAATTAAAAAATCATCTAAATTAGAAATTGGTAGGTACTTACCTATAATTATAATCGAATATTTGTCTTTTAATTCTTATACATTTGTTAGCGTACCTATGTATTTGTCCTATTAATAGTACTTGTTACGAGATACCTAATATGGGAAGCCACGTCCAACACTTCCTTTATGCCATAAGAGTTACAAGTGAGTGACGTGAATCCTTCTATGAAAAATGAGTCTATTACACTGTTGAAAGTACACTAATATAATGGGATCTTGGTCCATATAATTATGTCAAAATAAAGTATTATTTTGACATGTATGGACCAAGATCCCTGAGCTCCCAGACATTACTCATGTTCTGAGAAATAAAATGTAGACGAGAAGGTAGTGTTGGTGTGTATTATGAACGTACGCATACTGATGTACTATGAACGTACGTACGCGTAATGAGATCCTAGAGCTCCCACTTTGGGATCTCACTCTATCGACTGCCATGGTGGCCAGCGATAATGTATATGATTGCGGTCACTGAGATTACGATTATGCAATTTTTTAAATTAAAAAATACATAATCGTACGAAACATCGGTGTATCCCACTATTTCCATTGATGGAAATAATGAGACAGAGTCTCCCACTATTTCCATAGCGGGCGGCGCGGCGCGGCGATTAAAAAACGCTGCATCGCCTCATATGAAGGCGTGCACATGGAAACTGTATTTACATATTTCCTCTTTAGATCAAACCTCCTGAGACCACAACCCTTTTGAGCATATAGAGTGACAGTTGTCATTATTATTATAGTTCTATTAATGCACTATTGCATTATTGTTTCGTAGACTGAATAATAATAAAATATTCGGTGTGCGAGTCTGACTCGCACTTGGCCGAATTTTTTTACACAGCGCGATCTAGCCCAGTGGAAGCTAATATTTAAGCTTGTGTTATGGGCTCTAGATATACCTGATAAACATACATTTATATTTCTAAATACATACATTAACGTACATAGAAAACACCCAAACTTTGAAATAAACATTTGTAGATCATACAAACGTGACCAAGATGGGTAGACCCCCCCTAGACTAATTAGCGACTAAATTATTTATTTGTGATTTAACATCAAAATCCCCGATGGTGGCCAAGCCAGTATCAGTCACACCGCAAATAAAATTACGCCTAGACCGGGAACAATTCTATAGTTGAACTGTAAACATGTCAAGAAATCACTGGTCTTGTGGGGGTCGTGCCCAACCCAAGAAGCAGTTTCATGGTTTCACAGGTGAAGACCACCTCTAAACAAAACTGAAGGCGCGGGAACATTAAAATAATACAGCCAATATTGCTTGCACACTTTATTTCAGAATAATTAGATAATTTTATTTCAGTACACAAGGATAAGTATTATCATATTAGCACAATGATACACGTACACAAATGTAGGTACCTATGAATATAGGTATGTCCTGATCATTTTAATATTCCAAGAAATAATCCTACTATTGTAAATTAAAAAAACTGGGTAGCAAAAAGAAAACTCACAAAAAATATATAAAAATTACATGCTGGTATTAACTGGTGATGTTGATAAAATAATATTTAAAATACCTAATTAAAGCTTAATCGAGTTAGAATAATATGTAGGTATCAAAACATTGAGATATCCTACGAGGGAATATTTGCACCATTCAAATGCATTAAAAAAAAAACAAAATAAATTCAGTTCGTAAAATCCATTTGACATACTCTAACTGATATTTAATATTGAAGTGAGTATGACATTAATGATAAATTATTAAGACTACTGACTAGTAGACGAAATGTACCTACAACTTATCTATAAATTCCTATTATACCTGCAATGGCAATGTTTAAAAAAACAAATGCAAATGAGGATATATCATACATGATCAGAAACGTAGTATTTAAGCCTCTATTAAATTAAAGAAAATCTTATAATTCATTGGAAAGTCACACTAAATATTTCGAAAGAGTTCATTCCAATCTACATTAAAGTAAATATGTAAAGGTGTGTCCTAACCTACGAACGTGCACTAACCCCGCCTTTTACATGCATTATTGTTATTTGATTTATTGTTATTTGATTAGGTGTTTAATTTATTATTATATAATTTCAGGTATTTTTCAAGTATATTGTGTGGTGGAAGAATTATTGGGATTTATTATTACTTATTAAGTATATGTTTATGTATTTTTTTTTATGTCTGGCAATTTAAATTTTATTTTCTCATCTATTTTAAGCTATTATATAATTAATTTAATAAAAATTGAAATACCTTGAAAATGATGTTTAAGCCAAGTCCAGCCCGTTTATACACGGATAACGCGACAAATAACTTAATGGTAAGTTCTAACTAATTGAGTTTGCCTGTGCTATGTTGTGGGCCATGCCAGGTCCGCGGCATGCACATATGATTATTCTACGCAGGCTTGGACACACCTTATTCCAATAAGGGTAGAATTGAACTAGATAAAAATTACTTTTACAAGAAACTAGATCTATATATGACTTAAAACATTATTATGGTACAATTTAAGCAATAAAGAATAGTTTTAAACAAACTATATAAACTGAGGCTGCTAGCATCTGGCAAAGCTTAGGTACTAAATTACTTAGTAAATAAGCCTAATAAAATTAAGACAAGATATACAATTGTACTAAAAGGAAACATACCCAAACGCTAGTCGAAAGTGAGAACATCACATAGCTAGAAAACATAAATTGAACTATGAATTTTATACATTTATCAATAAAGGAAATCAAGGGGCCTTTACACCATACAAGTTGTGTGAGACAAGTTTCATGCTATCTTTGTATTTGTTTTAATATAAGAGACAACATGAAATCCTACAAGGTAAACTAGTATTTATAAATGTTGCTCTAAATCCCAAAACACATAAATATTGTCTAGAGCAAGCTGCTATTCTCCCTTCAGTTTCAAACGAAAATAGAAATGCATAGCACTTCAATTTTATCACAAGCAGATGCGAATGAAAATCTGGTTAGTAAATTCTTAGCTTAACACATAATTTCTATATAGCATAAGCGCTAGACAAAATTTTAATGTTTTTTGGGCCCTAGATCTAAATAATGAACGTGGCCAAGTTAGAAGGCGGACAGTCACACGACACATACACAAATTGCCCGTAAATTAAAAACTGAAAGATGTCTTTTACGTATTACCTGAAATACATACGAGAAAATGTTACTATTAAGAATTACAATTATTTATACGATACAAGGTTTACAAATCAAGTCTCATCCTGTGTTTGTCTCACGAGTCAAGAAAGCAGACATGGCATAATATTTTTTTTGTAAAAATGGCATCGTATTAATAAAATATCATAAAACTCAAATGCATTAGACTTACTAGGCTTGTGATAAAATGAAATAATTCTTACAGTTCAGTATTAGAACTGAAACCTCATATACACAATGCAAACTTTTTTAGATTAAGTTTAATTTTACGTTATTATTTCGACAAGAATTTAATTTGCATCGTGTACATGAGTTTCAATCCGATAAGTAAGTATTCGTTAATAAAAATATCCAATAAAAATTGGAGTTCGTAATTTCTTTAAAAATGTTTTATTTAACATAGAAAGTGGTTATTTCTCGTATGTATGTATTCAGGTTATTTGAACATATACCAACACTGGTACTGTAAAGTCGAGTACATTTTCTCTAAGATCAGTCTGCAGAAATATAAGTTCTAAAATTAACTAACGCTAATAAAGGTAGTTTTTCCTAGGGAATATAGCGTGGGGTTCCTTGTAGTTGGGGTCGGGTTGATTACGATAACGTCGGGCGAGCCATACAGCAAACAACTGAAAAAACAAATGCTGAATTAGGTACAAATCACTCTTTCCTCTTTACATCACAGTATAAATATTATTATGGTCAGGCGCATTTACACGATACGAAATTTGTAAAGCAAGCTTTATTGTACGTTTGTCTTACTGGCCGAGACTAAAACCTCCCTATGGCCAAACATGTGCTAATACCGTTCACAGATAATTTAAGTATACCGTTACTTATAGTAGGGAAAACAACGATTATAATGTGGATTTACTCGAGCGTGGAGACCTATTGGATTTGAAAATTTAGATGATAGACAGAATAAAATGTACACAATGTTTCCCCTTTCATTATAAACAAAAAAACAGTCACATGATAGCCATAAAATAATAATTAATCTGTCCGTCATAGCGGTAGCGCCTATACAATAATATATATTAATTAAACTAGGTTACTGTCAATCGCAAACACATGATTTACTTAGCTAGACGCACTAATTTTATTCACGCCCTTGATAAATCCAGGCAACGTTCTATTTTTTGCAAGTTTGTGGCCCATCTTTAATGTTACGCTCAAATCGTCAAATTATTGAAATGGATACTTTTCAACTAGTAATTAACCCACCATACCTTAATCTGTCGCGCTCGAGTAAACCCACATTTGGCATCGTTGCCTCCACAACTATTAGCTTAAGTTAGCACAACGTTTGGTTTCTTAAAAATGGGTATATGGTACATATATCATTTCATACACAGTTTTCCTCCTACTGAAATACTAAATGATTAAAAAAAGGTTCGAAAGAATTTAGAAAATCTAATCGCGGCCAGTATGTATTGATTTAAGAGATTGTACGTACTAAAAACGTACATATGTTGCCAATTACTTAAATCGATTACAATGTATGATGTATATTTAATTACTATTGGTTATAAAACAAGTGCATTCAAAAACAGGCGTTGCAAAGCATGCAATTGTGTTTTAAATATACCTACCAAATTAAAGCGGTTACCTTTTAATATACAAATTTATTGAGTGTCTAATTGTTAAAAATCTTCATCTTGGTTGTTTTAAATACATAGATATACCGACAAAAATAAAATCATAAAGACACTATAAATTAATTGAGCAAGAATGTTTTAATTAAATAACAATTACGTGAAGATGTTAAACAATTTGAACAACGTAGAAGCAAGCAAGTTTAGTTGAATGAGTCACAAGAAGGAATGACACTACTTTCGACATGCCCCAGAATTTATAATTTCCATTTATGTAATTAAATATCTTCATCCATCATTATGAAGTGTAGTCGTGAAATATATATATGTTTGTATATTTTACTCTTGCAGAAAATTGCTATCGATACAAACGCTACTATCAGTAAATGTACTATACTACTATACACTATCTCTACTCCCTCAGTGATTAGTTTGTATAATTACGACAAATTAATCACGCACATTAGAACATAAAACACGCATAGGTACCCAAGTAACATCACTAAATCAGGCCATTAAAATGATTGAGTCATAAACAAAACAAAAGGATGAAATAAATGAACATAGCATGAGTTACGTGTTTAATTTATGAAGTACTTTGAATGTAGGCAAACATACATATAATTAGGCACCTAGTTTTATCTGAAACAGAACTCGATACTACAACATCAAATATTGCTTTCGTTTAGATCAAAACGAAGTATCTAGAACTATAAGTACCTACCTACTTATCCAAGCTGTAATCAGTATAACATAAACTTTGGCACTCTATATAGACACAAATGCATGCCAGGCTAGATAAAGTTCTTTCTACGACCATCACAGTTTTTTGCCATTTCTTGGTGCTTAACGTCAACATTTATTAATATGTCAATATTTATTATTATTTCTCAATATAGCATTTGTTAGCGAGACGAGCAATTATATATTATATTATAAATAATTTCACCTCGCTGTGACTCGGTCTATGTTGGTGGGCTAGTTAGAAGGTCGGCCCATGAAGATTTAATGACAAAATAGGAAAAAAATTCAACCCTTTCTCATAACCAATCAAGCTACTAATTACGGTTTTTTCCGTTCACTCAACTTTGGGAACCGCTGTCTACAAATCATTATTGGTGTAACACACATAAGCTACAACGTTCAACTATATGTGATCATTTTAAAATGTGAATTACCATATTCTACTATAGAGGTTCCAATCCGGACATTCTTTATCCTATCAACATTGCCAATAATAAATAAAGCACATGCGCACATCAAACAAATATCCATGCAACACAAAGCGAAACACCAATCCACCTCAGTTTTATGATTAATATCCACATCGTCGGATCATTCACAGAAATGCACTGGGGTTAGCCCTCGGATCCTTTTGGTTACGATATCTTACTGTCAACCACACACCCAGAAACTGCAAATTAATCGTCCTATTGTTAGTCACAAATGCAAGCCGAATTTTAGTAACCTTCTGAACGCCACAGATTTGCGCTGCGATTCAACCAGAAATGTGCCAGGATAAAATATAGCATAGCATCCTTAAATGAAGCGCTTATATTGATTAACAAACACTTCCCTTCCCACGCATCCTGACACATTCTCTTGTGGAAACGTAGCCTAAACGTATAGGCGGCCACCAAGCCATAATTAATTGAAACCAAAATAAGAATAGTGTTGATAAAATTCAACCGAAATTTGTATAAATATAAAAGGCATTTCAAATTTTAGATTCCTTATTTAGAGTTAAGATTCCAAAATAAATTCAACTTCAAAATTCAATTTCGTATAAATATGACAAGGATTTATAAATTTTGATTTCTAGAATGGTAATTCCAAAGTACATACCTACTGCAATTCGGTACAGTTATGGATTTTAATATAATCTATTTTAAGTAGGTATGACGTTGGCGTACAGGGCATGATAATACTTCTCACATGTCAGTGGCGGTAACAAGGTTATTTAAGTATTGTTATTAACAAAGTTTTAATGATAGTAGAAAATTATAAAGACTATGAAATGTTTAAGTACAAATGAACGCTAAAAAAGTGAGAGTTTGAAATCGAGACCATTATAATATAAAAATTATAATTACATTCATGCTGATTTAATTAATAAAGGTTACCTACATGCAAGAAAGATTGCATAATATGAATCATTTATTACTAATGTATTACTTACTTGCTATATAGAATTGTAGAGAAAAATATTTTTTTTTTAATATAACATTTAAATGTTTGTGTTAATAAATGTCAAATCAGCATTGTACCAAACAATATTTTATTCACTTTTTTTATATTACACTACTTTAGATACTTGTAATATCATACATAGCACTAAGGTACTGTTGCACAAGATTCAAATTAACTTATTGAATGTTTTAATTATAACGTAGCGAGTGAAAAAATCATGTCTCGAGTTTTCACTTTCACCTCAAAAATATCTATAAGTATAAAACAACAGATAAAAGATGAAAAATTAGCGTAAGTCATAACGAGTTATTTTATCTTAAGAGGTGTTAATATACAATAGATTTTAGAGTGTTGTCAAAGTATTCTATAACAAAATTACAAAACACTTACCTCCGTAAAACTGAAGAATAGTCCAATGCCTCCACAAAGTTTGAATGCATAGTCAATAGTTTCTTTTAGTCTCTCCATACAAGGTTCACATTGACAATGAAGCGGGTCCAGATTCGGAGAATTCTCGCAACATATTTTCTGTAATTAAATAACAATGATTTCATTTAATATGTATGCCCAAATATATGCGTATGATATAGGTTAGCCTAATTACACCATTTTTCTAAGGATAAATAAATTGATTATTGATAAAAACAAAAATGTAGTAATCGTAGTATTACATAAGGGGGCGTTTACAAAAGTGACAGGTATCGAATCGAACATATTTACTTACAAATAGTATTTTTTAAGACACAAAATCACATGCCTAATACCTAGAAGAAAATTATACCGAAACTCAGTCGATATCGTCTTTTATGTGAAGTGGCGATAGAAAATTTATATTACAATAATAAAAATCAACATTAAAAAATATATTTTCTAAGGATAGTCTATTTGTAGTTATAAATAGATAGTTACATCAGGTTTAGGTTCATTTTCCCGGAAAATAATACCGGAAAACAGCATATTTTAGTCAAATTTGCAAACACGCCCTAAATATGCCGAGAAAAGTGTTTATTCTTTAAAATACTGCGTGTTAATAATAACTTACATCCACAGTAGCACAGCTAGGTTCTTGAGTAGTTGCATTCTCAGGTAGTCTGTTCTGGAAGCCACAACATTGGAATCTCTCCTGCACCTGTTCCTTTACGTCCGGAGTCACCTTGTTCCATCCCTATATGACATGATAATTATTAAGGTAAGTAAAATTAATCGTCAATCTTGTTCAATCTTTTAGGGAAAAATGCAAGAAACTTTATTTGCCTATCTTTCTGCCGTAGCGGGTAATGCTGTCACCTTCGATTGCCACTCGAGACAAATTGTATATTGGCAATTACATATGTATAGTGGCATGAATATACACATTAACATACCGAAAAAGTCGTAAAAAAAAAATAATTGTTTTGGGTGGGGATGTTCTTCGTTCGTGAGAATGTGGACTTTGAGTGTCCTTAGATAGGTCTTTCAAAATTATTGTGGGTATTGAAACATAATTTTTCGATATAGGAATCCGTTTGCGAAATTTTAAGCCGGAAGTGGTATTTGTGTTAGAGTCACGTTTAAAAATAAATTGAGCAAATAATACATTATTATTTTATCAGATCCGAAACAAATACAAGGTTGGATTCATTTATGACCAATAATTAGTATTATTGCTAAAACTTTACTGTTGTAATATTTTTTATGAGTAATGGAACTTTTTAGTCATTGTTCTACTTCTCAAACTTGATAATAATGACCGATAAAAATATTTGTAACCACTTGAGATAAACAATGTTACACCAATAATGTTATATCTTTACTAATATTATAAAGCTGTAGAATTTGTTTGTTTGTTTGATTGAACGCTAGGATCTCAGGAACTACTGGTCCGATTTATCTACGAAAGTTATAGGCTATATAACATCACGCTACGGCCAATAGGAGCTGACCAGGGGCCAAATAAAGAACGACGGGAGCGAAGCCCCGCTCCACTTCTAGTATATATAAACGTATGCGGTTCTGATAAACTCTTCATCAATTTTAAGTTCTGATATCAATATGGCTCAGTATGGTAAATACCATACTGAGCCATATTGATAAGATAATAATTATTGTACAAACAAATTCAAAACTAAAGTAAATTTAAAACAGCTATAAATACAACAGTATTCATAATAATAATATATTATTATGAATACCTCCTCTCTTTGAAGCTCTAACCACCGGTATTTTGGTCCCCTGTACCCGATTTCGGTGGGTCTCCAATGGGACTCCCGAGTGTCAAAACTCGATGTTCGCAAGGGTCATCGCTGTTAGTCCTGGCTTACAGGAGTTGTAGGGGGGGGGACAAGAGGGTGAGATTGTCCCGATTTCCTTACTTGAGTGACCCGTAGCGTTGGAGGAGCTAAATACTAGTCAGTGGAGCGTGTGACCATAGAAGCTAAAACAAATCCAATTTTGGTCACACTCCAGAAACTATGCCCCACCTATCTTTTGTTTTATAATCTTAGGTATTTATGACATAAAAGCAGAATAAAATTATAGAACGAAGGTCACAGCAACACTTTGAGGAAATACTACTCTTCACATTTCAACATCTACTCTTCACTTACATTGAGTGTTGTAACAGTTACATAGATATTAAACAGATGTTGCCTTTAGTCAGCTTAACTATAGATCGTACACCATACTTAGGTATAAAACTCACCTGACGAGCCAATATTTCCTGTTGATCTGAGTTAACAGCGAGGCAGGCACACGCCACAGAGAATTGAACCAAAAACAGCAGGAACAGAATCACCATGTACTGAATACTGAGTTAAGGTTTTTTAAAATGGACCACATTATATCGATCCACATTAGTCTTTTTTAAAAATGAAAATAAAAAAATTGTGTCTATATTTATTTAACAAAAGTGTAAACATACATACCTTTTTAGGTCAAAATGACCATACATTAATTAAATCAAGAAGGTAGTAGATTCATTACACCTTGTTTTAGCTACTCACTAAATTAAGTACATACTTATTTTCAAGAGTGTCGAATATTTCAACTTGATATTGGTAAAGGTGATTGACATTTCGATTCCCTACCCTTTTGAAACAAAGTATAGAGTTAACAACCGCAGTTAAAATTTATCTTCCTCTGTACCCCCAGGGGAATATCCAGAGTACACAGGAAAATAAGGGGTATATGAGAAAAAGTTCATGAACATGAAGACGGCGAAAGAAGTAAGTACGTTTAAATAAGTGCACTTAAACGCACTATAACCTGGTTACCCCAATATATATTCGTTTTTCGTGTCAATCCATAAACGTCCCACTGCTGCGCACGGGTCTCCTCCAAAGAATGTGGAGGGAATTTAGCCTACTATACCACGCTGGCCAGACAGGTTGGTATAGGGTTTGTTTCGAATTTCCTTTTCTCGCAGTGTTCTTGTCTGCATAAGGTTACTCCCTTTGTCGCCTTTTACGACACCCACGGGATGAGATGGGGTAGTGACATTTTGTATTCTTAATCCTTCACTACATGGAGGACCAATACATCATTATAAGTTACTACAATCGTTTTTTTAGTTCGATTCCCGGTTCGGGTGAAAATGGTATTGGACTTTTCTAACTTGTAATTTCCAGTATTGAGATTTTCTATAGATAGATAGGTAGATGACAATAGGCTCGCCCCCTATTTCATGGGATCAAACATAGCCGGCGAAATGTGGGCGTGAAACACCTCTGCCTACCCCTTCGGGGTAAAAGGCGTGATGCTATGTATGTATATGTTTTTTTAGTTCTTAAGTAACAGATAAATTCTATACAACATCGATGCTTGCAACATGTCATTTATCAGACATATTGAAGGTCTTTGCAACACAATTACTTCATCTGTTTTAAATCATATTTTGCCTTGCCACCTTTGTGCATATTACTTTCCCTATACAATACAACAGACAGTCTGCAATATTGCAAAGTGGAAGTTTTATACTTGTACTAATACTGTCTGGTAATTACATGTCCAGTTTTAATAAGACTTATTGTTGGCTGTACTTATTGTTTCAGTATGTGAGGACTTTCCTAATT
This sequence comes from Laspeyria flexula, assembly GCA_905147015.1. NCBI lineage: Eukaryota > Metazoa > Arthropoda > Insecta > Lepidoptera > Erebidae > Laspeyria > Laspeyria flexula. The sequence continues at coordinate 7,538,729 of LR989956.1, read as the reverse complement.
ATTGATTTTATTTAGATCTACATGTATAAAGAAGGGACAGATCAGGAGTACCCTCGACCGACGAGAATGCATGAAAAGACTGATGAATGTTGAAAAAGCCAAAGATGTATGTCAGAATCGTAGCAAGTGGATGGAAATCTATTCTCGGATCGGATCCTCTGTTGGGAAAGAGGCGTGATCTATATGTATGTATGTACATGTATATACAAATCCACTCAGATGTAATACATACAGCAAGTAACCATTATCTGTTTAGTTCTGATTACTATTTCTAGGTTCTAGTAATTGTTCTAGAAAATTTCTAGGTTGTAATATAGTAATAATTTTAAACATATCTTGCAAGTTAAGATACAAACAGAAGCTACATTTATATAAGCAACCTAGTACCAGTAACAAGTTTATCAATACAATTACTAAACAATAAATCATCTAGAAACTAAAGTAGGCTGTAATGAATAGTAGCTTAAATTATCTGTTTTATTACTTAGTGACTGACAATGGTGGTAGCTGGTAGCAGAATGGGTAAGTAGTCTGAGCTGCACCTACATGTACCAATGATGACTTAGATACCAACTGCTGATGACAAACAAAAACATAATGAACCATACCCTAGGAACAAGTCTAAGGGTATGTGTAGTCCCACAACCTGCTTTAAGCCAGTGTCTCTATCTAGATAGGGTTAAGAGGTTGCTGATGATGATTGATAGATGAAGAATCATTTCATCTGAGGGGTAATATGCTGACCGATTCCAATGAACATTAGTATGACCAGAAACAGCCAACCATCTATAGCAATAACAAACACTACTTGACATAATAAAATTGCTGTAGTATGTACAGGTAAATTACTAACTACTAGCTACTTGCAGCTCAATAATACTGCTGAACAATTGCTGTACAGGCAATACCCCAATAAGGTCAGTTACTTGACTAACAAGACAAACTACTCAGTTCCTACTTCAAAACAACAAAACCTATTAAAATCTATATTGCATTATGTAATATTTTATTTATATGCATTGTTAGCATGAAGTAATATGTAGAGCACAACACTAGGAAACAAAAACCTTGGGTTTGCATAACAATTTCTTTCTAATCAGTATTTACACTTGCAATATAATTATTTGGTCACACAGCCAGTAATGTATGTGTGCCATATGCCATACACATACATTTCAAATATGCAAGACTATTCTTTTTTTGCCTTTAGATTACTGGAGGTTAGTGTGAAATAGGTATATTATAAAATAAATATATATATTTTATACATATTATATTATATATTAAGCCATTTTTTACATATACTTTGTGCAATATTTTTTAAATTAAACAATAAAAAATTACGTGATTTAATATAAATGTTATTAATTAAATTGTATTCAATCTTAAATTAGACAGTAGCTTAGCTATATCTTTTCTGTGTCACTGTCTAACCAGAGATAGCAATTATCACTCAGATGAGCTGCTAGCTTGCCTAGATTCAGCAATAGAAAACTTATCAATCTTTTTGAGGTCTTCTTTACAAGATAAATGCTTTTATTTAAAAAAAAGTAGGTACATATGCATTCATGAAAAATTAATAACCAAATGATCAAAATTTGGTGGTCCATATCATTGTTTGTTTACAAAAACATTACTTTTATTCTATTGTTTACTATTAAAAATGAACTTTGGTAGCTATACTATAAATACAATGACTACTTGTTTTTTTTTTTTTTTAATTATATATTGTTGCCTACCATGGAAAATGAACAATGTGAATAAAAAAATTGAGTTGTTATTATACTTTGAAAAGGATACAAAGAATAGCATAACTTGATGATGTTTTACAGCTCCAAGCAGTCCCAGCAGTGAGATTAATATCAGGAAAACCCCACATGCTAGGATACCACCCAAAGTTGGTAGGTTTGTGACCAGTGACGATGCCTGCCCGTAAACCGCCACTGATATTAGGATGCTGGCCACCACCTGAATACATATTTTTATGTAACTTCCTAAATGGCGATAATAATTATTATAACATGCATTGTGATTTCATAAACGTTACATAAGTCAAAAAATAGCGATACCTACACAAAGGAAATTAAACGTATGTTAAAATTTAACACATTTTGATATAAAATAAACAGAGTAAACAGAGATCTTACCACATACAAAATGTTCAATGCAATCAGCGCATTTTTTGAACAAGTGAATCCTCCACACATTTTGATGGTAATAATTTACTCCTTAACAAAATCACAAGTTCATTACACAGATGTTTGCAGAAAGTTCAAGAAAATTACACCGTGATATCCAATTGTCTATAATATACAGTTTGCTACACAACTGCCATCAAGTATGTTGAAATCCAGAACGTGTAATGACTATAATTACAGTTTATTGACAAAAACACCCCAAATATGGAACAACACCAGATAATTTAAATGATAGACTGATTAAACATATCACTGAACTAAAATATTTTATTTCTTCCTTCCTCCGAGCTTCCTCCTGACTTCGTGACAGCTGACAGTTAGATAAACAGACCACAGAGTTTAATATAAGAAACAGATATATTATACATATGTCAATTTCCAGTGTATTATTTTTTTTCTATGCACTAGTTATGAAATATAATTTAGTTCATTGCATACATGCAACCACGGTCGTGCATACAACCATACATACAACACAACCTTTTGTCATAATTGTCATTTTTTATTTTTGTCCATGTGTATCATGGATGTACTATCTATGGATCCGACATATTAAACATACACAAAAAAACATATAGACCTCTCACTCTACATACAGAAAACGCCCTAAGAGAAACAGAGACAAATATACTCTCTCGCTTACCTCTTTTATACCTATTGTCACCACGTACCATAATAATAATAATAAACCCCCTCTGGGGCAGTCGTTAACGCAAACTTGGAGGGCAGATTAGTGTGGCTTTTCAAACACTTGCCATATAAACAAAAAAATGTACTGTAAGTTTAAATGAAGAGCCCACAAACCGCAGGACAGCTAGTGGCGAGCTGAATGTGAGTGGCGACACTGCGGTCCTGAATGCTCCTGAGAGTCGGTCTAGGCCTCGTCTCCAGCAGAATCAGCATCTTTGTTGGCTGACTGGAGTGAATCTCCAAGAGCGACCACAGGACTCTCAACTCTGGCTTGCCTTAACCAGCTGACCAGAGAGGGGTCGCCAGAGCTATATGCTCGGGGGTGGAAGTGTCATTTTTCAATGGCATAATTACGAGGAAACCCGCTCCGGGTCTCTGCTTGGGACCCGCGATGGCGAAATCGGCGCCGCACCGCTCGACACCCCTAGCCGCGCACTACGGTGTTGCCCTGAGACCCGTGGATTTCGGCCCATGTCGGTTGTGGAAGGGGCCCATCTAGTGTAAGGCGAGTCACCGTCTGCCCAAATCCTCATTTAACATCATATTTTCACCGCTGGAGGAGGCAAGCAGGCGACGTTAATCCCGTATGCCAGATATCACCATTCCACCAAACACCCAAACCCATAGCCCAACTTTATTTAACTCCATAATATCATGCAATAGCTCTACACCTACCGGTGACAAATCATAGCGCTGTACTACAATAGTGCAGCTGTGATGTGGCGGCGGTAAGTGTCTCATCCCATTCTAAATTAAAATTCTCTGCGTGTTGGACCTGTGTCCCCGCGTAAGCCTTCCAAAAGGACCGAGTATACTTCTCACCTTAGAGACAAGTATAGCCGTGAGAAAAAAGACATAATAATAATAATTTTTATTATCAGGATAACAATTTCCCATAGATAAATACCTTACAAACTAACATACATAAAATTATAAAACTACTTCACAATGCACTTCACTGCACTATAGAAACACATTTATTTATATGTACAGCATTAGTGATGTGTCTGTAATAATCGACATTATCGACAAAAGGGTTTTAATCTATTTTTATCGTAGAGGTGCTTTTTGTAACGCAAAGTATGAAAATGTCACAAGCCTACATTGTAACATTTTTATAATAAGTTTTTAAATTACCGATATTAAAATAACTTATTTAATATATCTATGTTTTTGTATGCATTGACTACCTTCTTATAGAAGATCACTACCTAAGTTAACCGATAACATTATAATATAATAATAATAATATTCTACCACATTCACACAGCGCCATCTAGTCCCGAATTAAGCAATTATATTTGCTTGTGTTATGGGTACTAAACAACTGATATATTACTTAAATACATTTTTTTTTGTAAATACATATTATAGATAAATTACACCCAGACACAGCACAAACCTTCATGCTCATCACACAAAGATTTGTCCTGGGTGGGGATCGAACCCACGACCTTCGGCGTAGCAGTCAGCGTCACTAACCACTAGACCAACAGGCCAGTCATATGTTCATTCTATGTTAATTAAAGGCACAGTAGTGATTAATGGATGGTATTATACGGACTAGAAGACGTATTTTTATAATGGGCTTCTGCTCGGGGCTTTATCCACGTGGATGTTTGTAAAAAGGTTGCATATTCTCAATCACAGAGTAATTACAAAACCAACATGAATTTATAGGGTTTGGTATTTCAGATTTGGATTTACCAAATTTGAATGTTTTTAGTTAATCGATCGATCAATTGATCGTCGATAATAAATAATTCGCATGAAAACAAGGCTACAACACTATGGCCGACTATGGTGGTATATTAAATGTCAAACATTCTTTTTGATTAACTAAATCATATCACAATACCTTTTTCGCTATAGTTGCCAAACTACGAAGGCATTTCACTGATAGAGGGTAATCGAAACTTTATGTATACGCAATAAAAACTCTCACCCCGGCTTATTACGGCAAGTAATTAACAATTTTTTATACTTAACTTACCGATGAAAAGATATTTCTTGTCCATTTTCTATAAAAACACCTACCCGACTATAATAGCCTATAACGGCACACACTATGGTCATTTGACTGGCCTGTTGGTCTAGTGGTTAGTGACCCTGACTGCTAAGCCGGAGGTCGTGGGTTCGATCCCCACCCAGGACAAATCTTTGTGTGATGAGCATAAAGGTTTGTTCTGTGTCTGGGTGTAATTTATCTATAATATGTATGTATTTACAAAAAAAAAATGTATTTAAGTAGTATATCAGTTGTTTAGTACCCATAACACAAGCAAATATAATTGCTTACTTTGGGACTAGATGGCGCTGTGTGAATGTAGTAGAATATTATTATTATTTTTGTTGTGGTACAAATGAATTATTTACTATTAAACTTACTTTGTATAAACTTTTTTCACAAATAACACTTCGAGTACCTACTGCACCGAACCAACCAGCTGGACGGCAAACAAACTGGCTGGTGAAAAACGAATATGAAGAGTACTAATATACTTAATCAATTGGTATAATTTTTCTGCATATTTATCAAACGAATAAGTCATAAGTAGTTTTGAAACCAAAGTTGCAACAAGGCCAAATCTTGAATTTCGTTGTTTTAGGATCTGCTTCAAAATCGGCATTTTACAATCCCTTTGACCACTAACCTGTTACGTACGTAATACCTCTGCCCCTTGATTCTGAGCTGTCGGAATTTTCGGCCAGAACTGTCAGTTTATTTAAAGTTAAAAAACAGAATGTTAAAATAATAGATGGATGTAGAAAAAAATCCTATATTAATCAGTTTTTTAACTTTCTATACGGTAAACTAATTTCTAACACTTAATAACTTAAGCTGTAAAAATACGTCGTTCTAAGATTCGAAAAAGTTTACGATCCGGGAGCAATCCGATGAGTCAGAATCAGGGCCCAGAACAGGCGTCTTTGAAACTGATGTTGTCGCTGTTTGATTTTCGCCATTGTGCGCTGTAAGCAGTGGTGGAGAAGATATGAACTAAAATTAGTGATGTGACAAACTTTCTAGATTTAACACGTTCCTATCGATAGATTTCATTTTAAGATTTGATATAAACATATTTTAATAAAAAGGGAAAATCACTTTTAATAATCCATTACGAAATTAATTAGTGACGTGAATTGATTTTGAAGGCCCTAATTTTAATAGCAGTATCTGTTAAAATAAATAAAATTGAAGTGTCTGTTTGTAATATCAAAACAACAGCTTTTAGAGGACTTATTCGTCAAATGTTTCGAACAAAGACGACTGTTTGCATTTGGAGTCCAATTAAGGGGCGCTTTCATGTTGGCTAGCCATGATTTTTGAAACGCTAGATCAGGTTGAAATCTACAATGAAATAAAATCTACTATATACGTCAATATTACGTCAAATATAGTTTCAATCTTCTCCGCTAGTTGGTGAAATAGACAAAGAAAATTAGCTGTCATTTGTATAGGACAGCCAGTCCAGAGGTATTACAGGTTGACTAATTGACATAGTTCTAAAGTCAAAATTGCAAAACTACCCGCCATCTTCGTCCCATATCGATTTTGGAGGTGATTGGCTCAAAAACGGCAAAATTCAAGATTACGGGCATTCAGAAATAAGGTAAATAATAGTACTTACCTGCTTGCAATAGCGATCTAAGTCACGTATTAATTAGGTACCTAAATAAATATAAATATTCGTAGATTTTTTTGAAATTGAAAATTGTTTTTATGGATAATTTTATCTAGTAATAAAAGTTAAAATTAATAAATAAAAAACATTTAGTCAATTTGACTGAATTTGACATTACATGACCGGTAATTTATCCTTTTTGACAATAGTAACCATTATCAGTCATTTTACATCTCTATCCTAGTCAGTTTTCATATAGTGTTGCAGGTTATTTAAATGAAGTTTATAGAGTATTTCTATAAGAAGTTTGCATAAAGTTGAAGGATATATTTAAATAAAAATAGTGTTTTTAAAGTAACTTATTCTTATGTTATTTTTTACAAAAAATATAAAAATGTATAATTTTATAAAGAAAAGTAAATGCCCTGTCATTGGGCGTTTATTGGTCGGAAATGGGCGGATATCGGGCGCTTATTTTTTTCGCCCTAAATGCCTGGGCATAAACCCATCATTGGTAATAACAAATGAATTATTAACTATTAAACTTACTTTTTATAAACTTTTTTCACAAATAACACTTCGAGTACCTACTGCACCGAGTCAACCAGCTGGCCGGCAAACAAACTGGCTGGTGGCGCGCGGCCTTTAAAGACGGTAAATATTCCTAATGCTATCTCATTTTGTCTAATGGCGATAAAGCGTTAGTAAGACCTAAATTTTTTCGTTGTGTAGTTTTCCAAAGAATCAAGATTTAAAACTTCAATGAATAAGAAATATGAATAGAGAAGGTTTTTACGCATTACAAAAAGCACCACTACGATAAAAATAGATTAAAACCCTTTTGTCGATTATTACAGACACATCACTAATGCTATACATATAAATAAATGTGTTTCTATAGTACAAATGGTGACAATAATAGGTAGGCAGAGGAGGTATCCGTATCTTATCTTATTATATTTTCAGGAAAGAGTGGAAGGATAGACCTCTCTCTGTACCAAAACCTGGGTATAATGCCTGCTCTACACGTTGGCCAAAATTGTGGCCAATTTTGTGGCAAAGATATTAGCCAAGAGTTTGTGATGGCGTCTACACGTTGGAAGGTCGTTCAGTTTGCTTCGGTTCAGGCCAATGTGCGGACGAATTGATTACAATGGATATTGAGGCGCTAACTGCTGCTGCGGTTTATTTATTCACAGCATACCGCAACTACGTGAATGTATATAAGAAAATGGTGCCAAAAAAAAATGGAAAATACACTAAAAAGAGCGAAAAATGGTTGTAATTATTATTCCTGATTAAATTTAAATACATAACATAATTATGTATAAATTTGTAATCTCCATTTGATTCCCTTTATTTTGATAACCTATTGGACAGGTTTGGTTAAAAAAAAATTGAATCCTTATAATTTATTATATATTATTTTTATTTGTAGGTAAAATAATTTTGTGAAAAAGTTAACATTTAAATCAAGGGCGTGCGATCACTCTGGCAGGGCGTAGCAAACTAAACGCGTGGCCAACGTGTGGACGCAACAGCCATAACACTGCCACAACCCTTTGATCTTTTTTTAAAAACCGACACCACACGGATCTCGCGCCAACTTGTGGGCCATCTCATGATAGAAGCCAAGATAAGCACAAACACCCCCTCTACATGATGGCCAATAGTATTGGCCACAGCACTTCGCCACAACGTTGGCCAACGTGTAGAGGAGCCAATAGCACTTCGCCACAACTTTGGCCAACGTGTAGAGGAGCCATAATGCTAATTAATGTAGGATCTACTTCCACACGAAGTATGATTAGAAGTTAGAACAAGACCCCCATTTGGGGTCAAAAAAATAAATCAATATTGCCGTGCGCAGAAATAGTTTGTAAAAAGACCAAAATTATTGAGTCTACTCTTTGGGGTCGTAATTTGCAGTAAGTAGGTATGTGACAAATCACTAACATTGTTCTCGTTTTCATTTTTTATTTATTGAGGAGCACAATGTTGGGGTCCGCGCTGAATAGGAGGGGAGCAGTGTAACATAGTGGTAATTGAAAATGGACGGTAAAATATTTTACTATCTTGAATGTATTTCAATTGCTTTTATCTACTTAGGTAGGTCGCCATATAATATTATTGTCTGTCTTATTAAAAACTCAATGAATTATTATTTTAGATCTGATCAATTATTATAGTGCTCACCTGAGTCAAGAAAATTATAAAATCAATGAATATTATAGAAAAACCATTAAAAACATTCTAATCAACAATTTATTAGTTTTCTACTGAATGCTAATCTAGTATTTACAATACCTACATATTTATTATTTAACAACACCTAAAATAATTTATTTATATAAAGTCATGGAGGCATCTATGTATTAATTAAAAAGCCTCTTCATCAGATATATTTTCACCACTTAACTCTTTTAACTTTTGCTCAAAGAAAGCTTTCCTGTGTACTAAGGCTAATCTAGGTTGTCTTATTCCGAAATTTTCATTGCCCAAACTACTGTATTTTCTTTCGCCCTCTCGTCCCATTAACTCTCTTAGAGCTTTATTCCTATTTAATATTTTTTCATAAAATGTTTTCCCACTTTCAACATACTCAGGTCCAAGTTCACATAATTTCTTATCGGCTAGAGTTTCATAGTGAACTTCAGTCATATCCTTCAATAGAAAATATATTCCTAACCCGAATGAACCCAAGATTGAATACATAAATACCCTAATCTGTTTTGGTGCAATATATAGATTTAGTTTGGTATTAATCATTTGTGCAAAATTGTAGACCATAAACAGTGAAGCAAATGGATATACTGAGTCGAATATAATCTTATTATTCTGTGTCATCAATATTTCTCGACATATTGCAAACTCTTGAACTTTTTCTGGAAGTATTAAAGCATCAGCTAGTTTCTGTCCCACTTCTGATGCCCAATTTACTTTTTTCTGGTTCACCTGAAAGTATTTGAACATAATAATTATATGAGTTTTGTTGTCTACAATATCTGACAATTGAATTAATGAAACATTGGGTGTACACATAAGTACAATAAATTATTGTGACTGAGTATTGACGGTAAGTGATATTTCTATTCAAATTTAAAAAAATCAAATGAAATATTCAAATCATTGCTAAAAAATATGCAATCGTGAATAGTAAGTAAGTATTAAAATAGGTTCAATAATATAAAAGACATTAAATATTACATTGCAAATATATAAAATAAAATTTTATTTTTTACTAGCTTTTCCGCCCCCATGGTAAAAAGTATCATAAATATATTTTAAGTTACACCTCTAGAAATACATTGGTGAAATCTACATTTCATACCAAGCAGAAGTTATTGTGTGATGCCCATACAAATATCTAATAATAAATAGAATATAATATAAATAGTTGTTTTGGCTTCTGTGGCCCTAAAAAGACCCCCGTAGTATTTGTTCTTCAATATCTATAATTTACAGACTTCAACCCGTTACAATTTTATTACACATGTGCATTTAATTCATAAATCTTATGGAAAATATTTAGATATGTAGAAACATACTGGATTAAAGCTAAGGTCTTAATGTAATAACTTTGTTTTTATTAATATTAAAGATACTTGCCTCTATGTCATCCTTCTCAATGTCTTGTAAGCTTTTGTAGCCAAAATTAACAGGTATACCTATGGCAACCCCATATTTTGAATTAATACTACCTGAAACAGGAAGTGATGTCAATATTCACATATTATTATATTATGAATATTTGAGGACATTGAGTTATTAGACAATGGTGGAAGAGGTTTTAAAGGAACCCTAATATTTACCAAAATACATGAATAAAGGTGCATAGGCTAGACAGAGGGAGAAGCAAGAGGGTTAAGAGAGCATATTGTAATATATATGAAGGTGTAATTAATATACACAACTATTTATACACATATATTTTTGTTTTAGTCAACCTATGTTGTCCCACTGCTGGGCAAAGGTCTCCCCCAAGCTCTCACATTCTTTTCTATTGGATGTTTTGATCCTCCAGTCCTTGTCAAATGAGTCCAGATTGTCTCGCCAGCGCTTTCGGGGTCTACCTCTCTGACGACATCCGTCTTCCGGTAGCCAATGCGTTACAATCTGGGCCCACCTATCTGGATGCATCCTGCACAATTGTCCCGCCCATCCCCATTTTAGTTTGGCTGATTTGCGGCCTACGTCCTCCACTCCTGTTGTAGTCTGTATTAGGGTATTACATATCCGATCTCGCAGCTTTATATTGAGTATGCTCCTTTCCATTGCTCTTTGGCAAACCTTGAGCTTGGATTTTTTATTTAAATATTATATATATAAAATATTTTATTATTCAGTTATTTATTTATATATATTCAATATTAAAAAAAAAACAATAAAAGCATGTATGCATACATGATTGTAAATGATTCTATTCCTACTTTATATAAAATTGCAATGCATGTGGCGACTAACCCTATGCCTAGGTTGACACAAGGTCCCATTTTAGGTTTCCTTTAGGGAGTATATTGGTCTATAGTAATCATACTGAATAGATGAAAAGGCCTTCCCCCCATGACTTCCATACTTGTTGATAGTAGTTATTTAAAACCAGTATCAAGAGTAACCATATATAAAATACTTATTATTCAAATATATTTTTAATTAATTTTAAGATGGGCATTGTTGCCGAGGTCTAAAAAACCCTGGTGTGACGACTTGGATACCTTTGATAAGGACTAGTGGAATAGGGCTGCAGATTGACAGCAGTGGAAGGTTCCGGGGGAGGCCTTTGCCCAGCAGTGGGATGACACAAGATAAAAAAATACTATACTAAGAGTAGGTAGCTGTTGATTATGATGATGTAAATAAGTAAGTTACCTACCAGCATGAAACAGGTCATAACCAAAAACATTAAAAGGTGCAAATAATTTTCTCTGAATATCGGCTATATTGAGGATGTCAAGGCAATGAGAAACTCGATCCTCTAATTCCTTACTTAATGGAACCGGCTTGCTATTGCTGAAAAGTAAATAGTTAACCATTGTTAATGCGTGATTTGTCAGAGGTGCGAACGATTCTACTTATTTGTTGTACACACTTACTTGTAGTATTGAACAAAATCCTTATACTTTTCAAGGAAGAAGGTATTTGGTGTATATCTAGCCAGTGCACATCCAATGCCAGCTCCTGTAATTACAAAACAAGAAAAACGGCGGCCTGATTCAGTTAAAAACCAAGAAATAGGTCTACGACTAGTCATATTTCTTTTTTTTAAGAGCCGTATGAGTAATTTCCAGATTTCTGGATGCTTTTCTAGTTTTTCTGGGTTTCTGTTTACAATTTGATTAAATTGAATTGAAATTTCAGTAATTTGACATTAAAGTACTTAAGGGTTAGTTTTACCCATGACCTGTATATACCTCTGGGCCCTGATTCTGACTCATCTGATTGTTCCCGGATCGTAAACTTTTTCGAATCTTAGAACAACGTATTTTTACAGCTTAAGTTATTAAGTGTTAGCTACGATTCAGACCAACCGGCTCGCATCAGCCCGCGCCGGGCGGCATTTTACAATGCGTTAAAGAACATTGAAATGTATCAACAGTAATTACAGTTCATATTTGCATGCAACTTACGCATAGTTACCTCCGTCGGCATCCCGCGACGCGTCGCGACGGCCGACCGGCTCCGACCGTAAGTTGCATGCAAATATGAACTGTAATTACTGTTGATACATTTCAATGTTCTTTAACTCATTGTAAAATGCCGCCCGGCGCGGGCCGATGCGAGCCGGTTGGTCTGAATCGTAGCTTAGAAATTAGTTTACCGTATAGAATATTAAAAACTGATTAATATAAGATTTTTATCTACATCGATCTATTTTTTAACATTCTGTCTTTTAACTTTAAATAATCTGACAGTTCTAGCCGAAAATATTCCGACAGCTCAGAATCAGGGAGCTGGACAGGCGTCTTTGAAACTGATTTTGTCGCTGTTTGATTTGCGCCATTGTGCGCTGTAAGCAGTGGCGCAGAAGATACGAACTAAAATTAGTGATGTACAAACTTTGTAGATTTAACACGTACCTATCGATAGATTTCATTTTAAGATTTGATATAAACATATTCTGAAAAAGGGAAAATAATTTTTAATAATCCATTACGAAATTAATTAGTGAAGTGAATTGATTTTGAAGGCCCTAATTTAAGGTTTAAATCATTTATTCTCATAAAAGACAAAAAAGCCACTTACATGAGAATATAAGAGAAACATATAGTAAACTTACTTAATTTTAATAGCAGTATCTGTTCAAATAAATAAAATTGAAGAGTCTTTTTGTAATATCAAAACAACAGCTTTTAGAGGACTTATTCGGGTCGGAGTGTAGCGAAGGGTGAGCAAGGGGCCGGGGACTTAGAAAATTGATCGATTTAGTATGGAAACTGGACTTGTAAAACGAGAAAATTTTCCATTATTCAAATGTTTTGAACAAAAACGACTGTTTGTATTTAAAGTCCCATTAAGGGGCGCTTTCATGTTGGCTAGCCATGATTTTTGAAACGCTGGATCAGGTTGAAATTTACAATGAAATAAAAATCTATTATTATAAGAACCTAGAGACCTAGATAATGTCTCAAATAAAAAAGGGACAGTCAGCTTTTATTTCATTTACTTTATGAACAAATTAAAATTTTGTTTGCAACCATAGATCACATCAGACCATGATCATATTTATCGATATGACGATATGAACATCACCAACACTTTGTTTACAAAAGTATTATACCTATACGTTAATATTTCGTCAAATATAGTTCCAATCTTCTCCGCTAGTTAGTCAAATAGATAAAGAGCAATTAGCTGTCATTTGTATAGGACAGCCAGTCCAGAGGTATATACACGTCAGTGGTTTTACCACAGACTATAAAATAGTTCAAAATTGGAGTTAGCTTAAAAATGGAGGTCAGTTTTAAGCCGTAAACAGAAATATCGAACGATTCCATAAGCCGCGGCAGACGGACGCGATTAGATGGACGTAATTAGTGCACCGATGGCAGACGGTTTAGTGGTGGAGAGTGAGCCAGCTCCCTGATTCTGATCTGTCGGAAAATAACAAAATCAATTTAAAAAAATTAAAAAAAATATTTAAAAAAAAAACAGTTAAAAGCATGCTCAATGACAGTGTTCTTCAGCAAAAGAGCGTATCATAATAGCACGATAGCGTTTAGGTACGTAATAGTGCCAAAAATAGTTTATTCAATCATGTTCAAAATCAGTTGAACTTTCTTTAAGTTATCCTTTTTTTTATTTAATTGAGAAGCCACTTGTAGATGCGTACTGCCATCACTGGCCCACACTACCTTTGATGTGCAGCTGAACAACCGACACCGGTGGCGTACACGCGCCCATATCTCTACCCATAGGCCCAAGCCATCCGACTTCACTACGCCCTCTACACGTTGGGCCATTATAGTGGTCCATCGTGTGATGGCCCATTGTCTAGAGGAGCTATTAGATTCGCATTGATTTTTCCCAACAAAAAAAAAACAACGTTTGCGTCTTGTCTATGTCTATATTGTCTACCCATGTAAACAATTAGGATTTTTGCGATGTAAAATATTGTGAAAATGCTTATAGAAACTAAAAATTAATACATTTTATTGTGCAGAGATTGGTGACTAATATTTACAAAATCTGAAAATGGCTCAAGTTGTGGCCGAGTTACACCACCTGGGCTTAGAATGCCTGGACCCTGGATGGGTGCGAGCAATTCATGATTCTGAATTTCTGGAGTTTATTAACTTACCATCTGAATATGAAACCTTGGTAGAAACATTAGATTTTCGATCTGCATTCAAGGATGTTATGAATGCCATTGATGTTTGGCTAGCAGATGCAGAAAGTCCAGAAGAAAAATCTTGGACTTCACTCTCTCAAAAAGTTGACCATGAGAAAATACTAGCTCTACTGGCATACTACATAGATCATGGATGTAAGAATGTGGTCAACAAAGATAACAGGGACAATGCACTGTTTGCATCTAGAGTTTACTACAAACTGTTATCAATACCTGGGTACAAGGCATATCACATATATCACTCACAACTGTTTGTAAATTCGTTAGTATGCCTAAGTATTCCAAAATTATTGTGTGATAATGAAAATAATTACTTTAATGCCAGACAATTAACCAGTGAAGTAAACTCTACTATAAAACAACTAAGTCGGTTTGCAGTCGATTTAAGAGCAATAATTGAACAATTGAAGCTAAACCCTTCTGACATGAATTTTGAAAATATTTTGAGCAACTTACTTGATATAACTGGAGGTGCTATTGTTAACAAACTACACATTGGTATGTATTAATTTTTGCTATATAAGTATCTACCTTTTTGAAAAAAGTCAACTCTACTGAATTAGACATTCACAGTGACCATTTTTGTTTTATATAAGTAATATATAATAGGTATGTTCTATCTCACATAGTGAAGAGGTCATATATTATGCCTTGACAACTATCAAAAAGAGAACAAACGAATGGGCAGAGTATATAATAATATAGATTTAATATGGAGACCAAGCACCAGTCAGCACAGCATAGTACATCCACTTAAGGTGGACAAATGATCTGATCTGAACAGCAGAATCTTGTTGGATGCAGGCGGCATACAACCAGCCTAATTGGAAATTAATGAGGAGGCTTATGTCCAGCAGTGGACTTCATGTGCCTGATATGATGAATATGGAGTTTGACTGTATTCTATACTAATGTATTTTTTTTCTTATCTATTTATATAATTTTCAGACAAGATAGAATTTAACAATCTTACTGGAGTGATATATGAAATAATAGATCTTTTGATCACTAATGGTGGCAGACAACCTAATTCTATGGCCCTTAAGATTCTATTCAAATGTCTGCTTCCTAAGTTGGTACATACATCCCTGGAAACAAGGAACGTAAGTAAATTAATATGCAAAAAGTAAGATGTTCTGCTGCATGCTTTTTAAAATATTTTTTTTGGGGAAGGTTATTCTTAAATTGCAGTAGATAGTAAAACTTTGCTATGCTAAAATGGTAAATGAACAATTATAAATATTAATTTATAACTAGCAAATCCCACAATAGCTGGAAAATGTGCCCTACTCTCAAGGTCCTCTTAACTCTCTAGATAGAAAAAACGAGACCTGACCCCAGCAATGGGACAGACAACAAGATTGTATTTTCATACTTGAACTGTCAGATATTTACGACAGAGACTCTCGAAATATGATCTTTGAGGAGCAGATATTATTTTGCATCAGATGTACCTTTTCAGAGGCATCAATACATTGATTAAATATTCTATTCTTTCAGAGTGTTGTAAGGGCTTCATATGTTACTTATTCAGGATTGTTGTTGACTAAATATGGCACTGCAGCACTGCAAGGCTATATGTTGCTATTACAGCATCTCTGTTACTCACAAGAAGGTTTGGTGAGTACATATTTATATTGAGTAAATATACCTAAATAGTAACATGTTTTAGTAGAACAATGGGTGTCTGTGCTATACCTTCATTATAGCATATTATTATTACCTACATACACTTTATTAATTTAATATTTACAGTAACAATTGATATAACTGTTGTTAATAAATAAAATAAACAGTGATTAAAATGTTAAATGTATATATTATATACTGATTTTAGTTTATTATAGTTATAGTATTATATATATTTTTTATTATATATTTCAAGCAAAGTGTATAGTGATTACCTAAATCACTATAACACTACGACAAAAAAGTGAAAAAATTAGATGAGTCTGAAAATATAATATAGTTAATAACCTATGTTTATGCTCCTTGAAGGAACGTCATGAAGTACGCAATGCTCGAGTGACCTTGGTGTCAGGCCTTATGAGTTTATTACCACGCAAGTCTTACCATAAAATTGTGAAATGGTTAATACAATTGTCTACAACGTCTAGAGTACCGCATCGACAAGTTGCTCTGGTATGTAACATTTACTATTATCATCACCGAAATGAGCAACTTCACTGCTACTTGTATTCTACTTGGCTTCTGAGGAGTATGAATGAATAAAACAAAACAAATAAGTTGCTTGGTAAAAAATGAAGAAAATAATTGGGGCACTTCATCTGTATGGCAACCCACCAACGACTCATGTAGCCCCTCAACTAATCTTGATACTTATCTGTGATTTCCAGTTAGAAACAAAATTTTGCTAAAATAGAGTTGTTTGATTGAAATTAACATATATTTAACATTTTCTGCATGTATGTATAACATACTCTAGGAATAAATAATAATGGTATGTATTGAATATTATAATGTTACAGGAAGTGTTATATAACCTACTGAATAATGAACCAGAACCAGAAGTTCAACGTCAAGCCGAAAATAATCCTGCGGGTGACCCAAACACCGATGACTCTGGTTTGTAACTTTTGTTATTACACCTTATTTTTACTAGAAATAATTCTATTAAAAATAATGTGTAACTATAAAGTTATATAAGTTTTTGTACATAACGAAACATATTTGTAAGGATAAAAAATTTATAGTTAATTATAGAGCAAATTACTACTTTCCATATCTTGGGAAGATGGCTCATATGTCGCCGTAGGCAAATAAGTTTATCGGAATATATAATAATAAATAAGTGAGGAAAAAATGTGTTATTGTAATCCTAGTGTATTTTCTTTATTTATATATTTTTTTACTGTACTTCTTGCTTTTTTGCTTCATATAGGAATAGTAGTTGATCACCAACCGTCCGACAACTCGAATGATTCACATGCTGAACAGCAGCCTACAGGAGACAATCAACAGAGGGCATCCACAGGAGATGAAA
Organism: Laspeyria flexula; assembly: GCA_905147015.1. Classification (NCBI taxonomy): domain Eukaryota; kingdom Metazoa; phylum Arthropoda; class Insecta; order Lepidoptera; family Erebidae; genus Laspeyria; species Laspeyria flexula. Next base: position 7,521,362 of record LR989956.1, on the reverse strand, counting down.
GTAGTCTGGATAGCCAACTGCAGGCGTTTGCTGGAACGGAACGAGATGTATGCTTATATTATATATTATTATCTATTTAATAAGTGTCAGTGTCAATAAGACGTATAGTAAGGCTATCTGAAATTTAATTGACAGATTTTTCGCATCTTTTTCATCTTCTCCTTTTATTTAAGAGTTAATTTCTTGTTGGTGGAATCACCACTGTTCTCCGTATTCTGCCCTCCTCTTGATCTATTGATACGCCTCGACTCCGTACTTCGTGACCTGCTGTATTTTCCATATAAATGTTATTTATTGTTTATCAAAGACTTATTTGTCAGTGGTGAAACGGCCTTAAATTTATAATACTGTTCGGTTTGAAGGATTTGGAGGACATAATGAGGGGTCTGATCCGTCAGCGTCGCCACACGGTCCCACACGGTGAGATCTTGCGCGCCGTGTTTGCGCGCGCCTACGACGTCTCCAGCACCCTGCGCACGCGCGCGCTCGTCATACTCGCCGACTGTCTCGCGAACAACAGGCCCCACATCATGCGAGCTATCAAGGTATGCGCCTTCATTAATACAATTATTATTTTTATACCTATACGTGATACAGAAACTTTACTTATCTCTTTTAAAAAAATATTACGTTAATTCTGAAATTTGACCCAGTTGAAATTTATTATGGAGAATAAGTATAGAAACATTTTTTTTATTGTTTTAAAAATACATTAAATGAAATAACATCATTACACACAATATACGCTTTTGACTATAGGCGCTTTTGACCAATTGGGCTTTTGACCATTTGCGCTTTTGACAATTTGCGACCGTTTGTCATTTTGCGCTTTTGATCGTTTGCTCCTAAACGGCATGCGACGTCTTATGCGCTGCGCTGTCAGAGCTCCTGTGCGACAGTGTGCCACTGCTGGAGGTAAAACAATAGAATACGTTGGTTCCGATGCGCTGCGACGTCGTGCGTCGTCATCGTCACAACGCAGGTGTGGCAAACAATACGTTGGTCCGTTGTGACGATATAACGCAACACAATAAGGAGACACCACTCCAAGTCTAGTAATGTCCCAATTAAGTATTATTAAGTTTCATAGACAACATTTATTTTTTTAACCGGTCTGTGATTTTAGAGGTCTATTGTCTTTGTCAGGTGTTTAGGGTCGAATTTGAACCAGTATGCTCGCTCTTTAATTCGATAAGCGGCGTCCGTAACGCTTATATGTAATTCGGCAGGAGCTGAACGGCAACAGCGCGGTGTCGCGGCTGATTGCGGTGAGCACGCGCAGCGTGTGCGACGAGCGCGCGGTGGTGCGGCGCGCGGGCGTGGCGCTCGTCACGCGCCTGCTGGCCGCGCCCGCGCCGCCGCCGCAGCCCGCAGACCTCGCCGTGAGACCACTACTTAACTGTTGCCAACGTCTCAGTAGAGGCCATTCATTCATTACTTCACACTAAGTTTAACCTACTCTCGCCTTATCCGTAACAGCTGGTCACATTCGCGAATCTCCCGCCCCCTGGTGCGACGTTGTCAACAAAACAATTTAAACCTTATATTCATACTGATAAAGTTGAAAATATACATACTGTAAGTTAAAAACTTTTATAAACTTTCGCGACTTGTACACATATTAAATTACTATAAAACGGGTCTACGTCACGTATTTTATTATAAGGAATAGTAAATACCTTATTTATTTGCCCGACGTTTCGATCGAATTACACCGATCGTGGTCACGGGCAGACAGTCGGCCCGTGACCACTATCTATATCACTGTAAGTTTTTCATTATAGTTCAAATATCAAATGGTATTATTGGTGCCTGGGCACGTTTTTCTTCCGTCATAATTATCATTCGTGCATCACTTTTTAACAGATTTCGGCAATTTTATTTATTTATTCATAATACTACAAAAAAACAATTAAATCACAATGAATACTCGAATTAGCTAAAGTTGAGCAGCAGAATGACATTAAAAATGGCTCCTTATGGTTGTCTGACATAGATCGTTTCTTTTGTAGATTCTTACATATCGAATACTTTATTTTCAGATTTTAGTGAACCTGTGCCGCGACGCGAGTATTATAGTGCGTTCGTCCGCTATCGCAGCTCTGGGCGACCTGGGGTACGATCGACCGAGCGATGCAGTGTATGACGCGTTTCTTTCCGGACCTATGCAACAGTTATCCGATCCTGAGAACAAGGTAGGACCATTTACGACATTCCACCACCGAGCTGACTGCAACATAAAATATTTTCCTATTATTAAATCCGAATTTATCCGTGTAGTGACTGATTTAGAATACGTAATGTCACTACTTAATCTCAACCCGTGGGTAAAAAGCGACTAAGGGAGTAACCATATGCCGTCAAGAGCACTGCGAGAAAATTTCCTTTTCTCGCAGTGCTCTTTCGAAGCAAACTATACCAACCCGTCCAGCCAGCGTGGTATAGTAGGCTAAATTCACTTCACATTCTCAGGAGGAAACCCGTGCCCAGCAGTGGAACGTTTATGGGTTGAAATGATGATTATTGAATGTAATATGAGTATACCGAGCTTACATTATTTACATTGTTTCTGTTGTGAAAATTAATCTTAAATAATTTATTCCTATATAGAGAGACTTTCTCTATTTTCAGACTGTCATACAACCTATGTTTAAATAAGTCGAGCAACAGCAGAACATTGACTCAAATCACAGGATTCCACGTAGTTTAAGAGTCAGGGTTAAGCTTCATTGTAACTACCCATACAATTTTACAAACACTATGCAATTGTCCATAATTAATTGTATCATTGTAAACAGGATTTATATTTGTATGAATTAACTTTATTATGATTATACATTGCTTGTGCGACCGAACTTCTCGTGCGCTGTCTCCAACCTGTTCAATTTATGATGTCTAAGCAAGTATCTATAGTAAGTAGCCTACCGAGAGCTGACAAAAAAATATTTTAGTATGCAAAATATATCCAAACATTCTCCCTCTTATTACAAAATAGGGACTTAGCATTAAACCAGGTTTAAATTGAGAACTTTGACAACAATGGCAATTTAAACCTGGTTTAATCGTTAGTTAGTCCATATTTTTTTTTGTAATAAGGGTTTTATCACTACACAAAAACCTGTTTTCAGGTGCAAGATCAAGTAGTGGCGTTAATTGAGCAAATTCTAGTGGCTCGTCTGAGAGTTTATGTCGAAGGGGAGAATGAAGATCTTGTGCCGTGGATGTTCCTCGCTGCGATTACTCGCCGTAACATGAAGAGACACTTGGAGAAGGCTTGCCAATTGTTAACTAACACTAATGGCTCTATTAAGTAAGTTTTTTTTATACTCTAAAGTTGGTATATGAATATTACAAAATCTTTGCTTTAAAGACGTCAGTTTCCAGAGAAAATACATAATTATATAGTCACGCATTTTTTCCGTAGGTGGTGGTGGACAGGCATGGTTTAGATCCACATTTCGCTAACTACGTTCGGTTCATGTATTCCCATTCAACGAGCACTTTTCCAAACTCCAGCCTGATATTAAAGATTTCTGATAGAAAATTCCAATACTTATTTGCCTGATTCAAGAATTAAACCCAAAACCTCTTGCGCAGCAAATGTATACACTGCTAGCAAATAAATATACATTGTTTTATAAAAGACAATGCCCCCTTTGGGCTACAAGCCCTGTGTCGCGGGGTACTTTACAAAAATACAATTAAAAAGTCAGAAGAATCACACATACATATTTGTCTCTTGTGAGAATTAAAGCCAGGACGGCTACGTCATAATGACAGTGTTATTGGTTTGTTTTTAGCCACAGCACAGTAGATGTTCTGAGCACACATCTGGGTGTGTTGGACGACGAGCGAGACCTGCAGTGTCTGGTCTTGTTGACGAGCCTCGCTCGATTCGTCGACTACCCCAACGTCGGCTTTGTTTTTAACTATTACTACAAGATAGCTGAAAATGAAGAGGTAATGTATTCTTAGTTCCATCACCACACGCAGTAATTGAAATTCAAAATATAAAGTCATTGAAAATGCTTCCAATTTGCATGAAATCAAAAATAATATACAATACGTATTGTTAGGGTCGTGACGCGCGCTTAATGCCGCTGGCGGTGGAACTGACGAGCTGTTGGTCGCGGTTCGCGCAACAGTGCGAGAAGACTGCGCTACGTGACCACCTTGTACAACGACTAGCTGCCGCCAGGGATGATGGTAAGCGATTGGATGGCAACTCTTAAATCTTTCCCTCCCCGATGAGCGCTAGACACCACTACTCACCAGCAGGAACAGAACAATGTAATATGGCTGTGTTCTTCTGTAGGGCGAAGGTACTTCCCCAGGGTCCCCCACTTAAGCTGATACGCTACGTCACCGTACCTGCTGTGTCATAATCATAACTCCCTTAAAATCCATTTTCTCTTTTAATATAAACCACCTTATTACAAAATACGGACTAAGCATTAAACCAGGTTTAAATGGACAACTTTGACACTAAAACAAGGACTTATGTCAATTTAAACCTGGTTTACTACTTAGTCCACATTTTGTAATAAGGGGGTCTTCGGTTTTTTCAAGTCTGATAAAATCATCATAAGTATTGTCAATAGATTAAAAATAATCATGTTTGGTCTAGATTCGTTAAGAGGTCTAAAGTTGTTGTCTCACCTGGAAATACCACCAGATTAGTGTGTACGTTTGGTGACCGACACGGCCATTGTAACGGAGAGGGATGGCACTAGCTCCCGCGATTTATTTACACAGTGTAGCTTTCCCATCGCATCGCAACCTTGTGGTTGACCATCTTGCAGGTACGGGCACAGATTAGATAATAGTTACTACGTAACAGATACATCACTCCTATACAAAAGCGAAAATACCTAAGTTATATTAGCCTACAAAAACGAACGAACGACGCTGCAAGAAGAAACGTATTCTACTGACGTGCGCCGAGAGTCGAGATTCCCGCGTACACCGACACCGCGTGAGTCCGTCATCGAGCAAAATCATTAGGGTTGTATAAAGAACATTAATGAAAACATCTCTCGACTCAACTCGATCGTAATAGATAGATAGACAAACTCGAAAACGACTCGATAATGTAGGTAATGAAACACAAACTGCATTTATTTCTGTAAGACCGCACGTCCGCACTAAACTTTCTCGTAAATTTTAAAGAAAGAGTACCTACACACAAGACGCATTTTAAAATTACTAGGTACTACTAACTAAAGCCAGCTGAAATGCGTACCTACTTTCAAATAACTTAACGTACCTTTCTTCATCTTTCGGCAATGAAAAGAATAAAAAAATTTATTTGTCTTTTGACTATGACATCTGACACACAACTTCACAATAATTAACCATCGTGTCATTCGTCAAAACTTAATAATAATAACTTAATATACGTAGTTTACGTAAATATCGTTAGTATCGTATGCGTTTTGAGCGGGAAACGTGCTGTGCGCGCTCTCAGGCTGAGATCTATAGAGCGTACTTGGACTTTCTCAGACTTCACTCCAACAAAACTTTGCTCAGCCTAATCTCAGCCAAAGCATTGATTTGGAATCTATAGACAATGTCATTGCTTAACCCGCGTACGAGTAGATGTTTCATTTCATGCATCATCTTCTGCTTAATTCTTTGTAAAATAAAAGATAAAACAAATGATACAATACTTTTTGTAATTTATAATAGTCCAAAAACTCCGTTTTCTTAAAATTACTAGATTATTTTTAAATGTTGTTGTCTAAAATTGGTTAAATGTAATAAATATTAAGTTATGAAAGAAATTGAGTAAAGGATCGCTAATGACAGCTGTTCAATGTTCAATGAATGTTATGCGACAAAGTTCAATAGTCATTTTAAAATTATGACATTTGTACACCATTATTTTTTACATTATAATAGCCAAAGATTTTCGTAAGTCGTCGATGTTGAGAACTTTGACTTTGCTTAGCTTGGGCTTGAACAAAGTCCGAGTTTGCACTATAAATACCGATTTTGTCTTATCTCGAAAGTTTAGTCAGAGCAAAGTCCAAGTACGCTCTATAGATCTCAGCCTCAGTGTCGCGTGCGGCAGCCCACTGTCGATTCGGCTCGGTTACGAGCTACATTGCGTTAGACACATAGCGCGTGACCTTGAGCGAGTGACGGAGGTCTGGTACGGGTGGCAGCCCTGAGCTTGTGCTTTTTTATATTTTAAAAATTGTACGCAATATCGCCGTCGTTCTTTGGTTGGCAAGAGAATGTTCTCACGGTAGAGTATTCTGTTGTATCTAGCTTGTTATTAATTTCAGGTTGTCGTATATCATGCGCAACACTGGCTGCCCAAATCGATCCATCTAATCTAACGTGGGCCACGGAACTTATGCAGCTGTGTAAGTATATACAAATAGTTGGAAAATTAATAAGGTTTGTAAGTTTGTTTGACTATATTATGTATGTTACCTAAAATTTAAAAAACTCTTCTAAAATTTTTTTCACTAATAGGAAGCTACACTATCCCTGAGTAACACAGGCTATTTTTGATTTTGATTAAGTCTTCTTCTTCTTCTTTAGTGTATGTTAAAAAAGGTGTAGATAGGTTACCTACATAGCGTTCATCTTTAGAAATGGCACATAAACGCACTCATAGATAACGTAATAATACAATGTCAAAATACCTTAAAAGAGTTGTGATATACAACTCTTTAAATCATGCTATCTTACTTTCACAACTTGTGAAAGTAAGATAACATGATTTAATTATCACGACCTAAATAGTGACAACAATAATTTGCTACAATGCGTCGTCACATGCAGTAGAAATTATATATAATAAAATATGTAATTAAACAGACGAGACATTTTGACCTACCAAGTTTTATGCCTAGAAATAGATTCACTGATGAATTTATATTAGGATTAAACTATCGCGTTGCATGACAAAATATACAATGGGTATAGCTTGTAAACAAAAAAAATAAAAATCGGTTAATAAAATTTGGGGCGATTGACGCTGAGCATATATTTGCATGAAGCATTCCAAAGCTTTAAAAAAATATATCAGTCAGCAACCTCTCATATGCCATCTAGTATTCAACGAGATGGCTAATCGGAAACAAAAACTATTTCACAAAAAACCGATGCTCAGTGCTATAAATTTTGAAGCTCGCCCTCAAGAAGGTAGAACATATATTTTGATTTTAATTTAGTTCGTCTATTTAATTCATCCTTTATAATATAAAAAAATAACAAAAAATATTTTATTTAATGATAAGTAATGGTCAATCTTTTATACCTATTTTTAAGCAACTGACATGTCTGTTTGTTATACATAATTTATTCTTTGACCGACAATGACATCTATCTCTTGTTCATGCGGATATCTTATTTTTCACTCTTTCTATTTAACGTCATATTTTACGGACGACAATTTTGATTTGTGAAAACGGAAATAGTAATACTGACACTGAGATGAGGTTTGCTAATGAGCCTACTTTTAGTGTGGCCACTTTTCGAGCGCTTATAACTTATCTACACCTTTTATAACATACAATATCATTAGATAAAGTTATGTTTTCAGTAAGAAATCACGGTACATGTCATTGAAGTCAAAAAAAATAAGACAAAAACCGGCCAAGAGCGTGTCGGGCCACGCTCAGTGTAGGGTTCCGTAGTTTCCCGTCCGTTAGACGTGCCAGAAGTTTTCGATGGTAATTTTGAATTGCGAGAACCTATTTTAATAATTATTTTTTTGTTTGAAAAAAGATACGTTCAGGATAATAAAATATTATGTAAACGAAGTTAAAAAAAAAATACGGGCAAATGAAACTTGACCTCTGGATTGTATAGGCGCTCATACGATTCAGGGACCAAATTATATTGGTTAACTGCAGTTTCCATCTGTTGTTTCCATCCAAGTTCAAAATAATTTTCCTAGAAAGTCCTTATAAAGTTCTACTTTTCAGATTTTTTTCGTATTTTCTAAACTTATGGTTCAAAAGTTAGAGGGGGGGGGGACGCTTTGTTTTTTACTTTTGGAGCGATTATTTCCGAAATTATTGACATTATCAAAAAATGATTTTAGTAAACCCCTATTCATTTTTAAATACCTTTCCAACAATATATCACACATTAGGGTTAAAATTAAAAAAAAAAACACTTTCCACTTTACATATAGGGGGGCTACCCTAATAAAACATTTTTTTCCAATTTTTATTTTAGCACTTTGTCGGCGTGATTGATACACATATTGGTCCCAAATTTCAGCTTTCTAGTGCTAACGGTCACAGAGATTAAGCGAGGACGGACAGACGGACAGACAGACAGACAGACATGGCGAAACTATAAGGGTTCCTAGTTGACTACGGAACCCTAAAAACGATGTTATCAAGTGAAATATCGGCGTGTACTGCCGCTGCAATGATATTATAAGTTTATAACATAACATAAACAGCCAAACGGTTTGAAATAAATATAAATTATAAATATAGGTATGACAAAAATATTTTTTTTTTAGTTTTACAAAAAAGTCCGCGATACTATATTTAATTGTAATATTTCAGTCACAAAAAGAGGTTTTATGTAAAAAATAAACGAAATTTTGCAAGATGAAGTTCGGTAGCCGTTTTCAAGTACACACTTTGAATTCTTATAAAAACGAAACGGTTTAATCTTTTCATCATGTTTATCAGTGGAATAATTTTGAAGTTACTAGGTACGAAATAAAAATAATAGATAATTGTCGGTGTCGGTACACACCGGCCGCGGCGCGGCGCGGCGGTAGAGTAGTGTAGGTCTGTGTGAGTGCGACCGACGGGCGACGCGACGCTTTTCATGGAGATACTACAGGTAATTGATAAATGATAAACTATTATAGTTACACGATCTTCGTCACAATTTCACTATACACCCGGGTGAAGCCGGGGCGGGTTGCTATAGATAATAAACTTAAAAGTCATGTAGTTGACTATTTTTTTTAAAGGGTAGCTGAAGGTTAAATTGGTACCGAGCTCGTGCCGAATGGTAGACACATTTATTGTTTTAAAGGGTTAATTGTTATAGTAATTATAATTCCGTTTACTTTTTTTTTTCTAAAATAATACGAAGCACAAATATTTACAAAATTTAACACGTATCACCTGTCCTCGCTCGGCGAAATGTTGATATTTAGAAGTGATTTTTTGTTACATTTGATACAGTATTGCAACTTTATTTATGTGTGTGTTGTTCTCACTGTTCACTCATGCATTCCGATTAGCATCAGCGATCGGCGATTTTGCGACAGCATTGTTGCTAAATCGCATTTTGGCGACTCTGCGTTCCATCGCAGTTTTAAAATCGCGCGTATTGTATGCCCAAACGCATTCCTGATGGAGTAGGCAGAGCGCTTCGTCAGCTTTATATTAAGGCGTTGCTTTATCTTTGTAGCGGAACGTCGCGCGGTAGAAGGAGGAGACATAGAAGAAAGTATACGCGCGGCGGATTTATCACTAGTGGCACCTGTACCGCCATCGCTGGATCTTATAAAACTGTTCAACAATGCACTCATGAATCCAAATCCAGGTATTTTGTAATTATATTACTAAGCATCAGAAGGGAAATAAGATTTCATCACAATATAAAAAAAATACAAATAAAATTTTACCCGCAAGACGAGGGGGAGGGGTTTAAGCTCTGCGGCGCTGGAATGGCTCCGTTCAGTTTGATGTGCGGCAGAGAGAAAGTCCGGTGCTGCAACGCCTTCGTCAGTGCAATGAAATGTTTAGGGTGCACTAAGGTTCTTGTAGTGTGGCAGAGTGTAAGCTAACGCTGCAGTGTGGCGCAGAGTGGAGCGCGGTGATGCTGGGGTCGCTGGTGGCGGGCGCGGGGCGCGTGTGCGTGCGGGCCCGCGAGGTGGCGGTGCAGCTGGCGCCGGGCCTGGCCGCCGTGCTGCGGCGCGCCCACGGGCACGTGCCCGCCCGGGTCAACGCGCTGCTCGCGCTCACCGACATCTGCATCAGGTACACACTTGTACTTTATGTGCTCTTACATTTTCGCAACACTGCATTATACAAGTGGCCATTTATACATATTGCAAAACTATTATTAAAGTAGACGTATAATTTAGATTGATCTTATACTTAATACTCTTATACTTCTGATACTTAAGCTTAAATGATATAACTCGACAAATCATAACATTCTCTATTATACATTCAAGCATAGTCTGTGCCCGCTCTTATTGCGGACAAATTCAAACCGTGCTGAACATATGTTAATGCGTCGTTTATTCCGCCTGCGCGGGGCGCCGTCACTCAGAATGGACACTTAGAATGGTAAAAGAAAGAAACAAAATACATTTATTTTATTCCTCAATACTTAAAGTTATTATAGGCACAGCGTTCGGGAAGCTACGCACTGTTTTCTCGTCCACAATACCCCAATGTTTGAAGACAAGCCAGTGATGACTTATGGTACTGAGACATGGCCGCTAACGATGGGGCTCATTAGAAAGCTCACTGTCGCTCAGCGAGCCATGGAAAGAGCTATGCTCGGAGTTTCCCTGCGTGATCGAATCAGAAATGAGGAGATCCGCAGGAGAACTAAAGTTGCCGACATAGCACACCGAATCGCATCGCTGAAGTGGCAGTGGGCAGGCCACATAGCCCGCAGAACTGATGGCCGATGGGGCAAAAAAGTTCTCGAGTGGCGGCCACGTATTGGAAAGCGCAGCGTGGGGCGGCCCCCCGCCAGATGGACCGACGACCTAGTAAAGGTTGCGGGTGGCCGTTGGATGCGGGCGGCACAAAATCGCTCGCTGTGGCGGAAATTAGGTGAGGCCTATGTTCAACAGTGGACGTCATTGGGCTGATATGATGATGATGACTTAAAGTTAAAGAACATCAAAATTTATACTTAGTTAAAAATAAACGGGGCTGTGTTATTGGACATTCAGAGAACCATTAGGATCATAATATATTTAGATTAGTTACCATTATATAGGAGAATAATGTGTCCGTAAATGTATATAAATGAAAAATTATGACTAAAATAAGTGCAAATCTTGAGAACGACTGCACCAAAATAAACGTATAATTATAACAACTGTGGCAATTTACTGTATAAAGTCGGAATGACGGCATCTATCGAGTTCAAAACAAGTCTGTGTTTAAAATTATACAAATTATTTTGAAACGATCCATACAAATATTATAAGAAAGAAAGAAAACAGATTTATTGGAACCAAAAACTACATCACACAGAAACTGAGCACACAAAAAACACACAGAAAATGACATTAAAAACAATATGAGGAAATTTAAAACAGTAGGTACCTAAATATGAACAGACACAAGATAAGACCACAAGAAATATAGGTATATAATAAAAAGAAAAATAAAATACAAACACAAAGTAGACCTAATTAAAAATTGTAACAAGGTTCCAGCCCATTAGCAATTAGCGGGGCTTATAGAGGTGGATGTTTGGTCAGGTACACGTCGATAATGGAGCCGCTGCTGGGCTCGGTGTGCGACTGCCTGGCGCTGAGCGCGCCGTCACAGCTGCGCCGCGCCACGGCCAAAGCCCTCACGCGCCTGTTTCTGGGCGACTACCTGCGACTGCGCCCTCCGCTATACTTCAGGCAATTATACTATTTTCTTTTTTTTGTACGATTATGGTGAAAACTAGCTTCCGGCCCGCCCAGTCTTTCTCAAAGTGGGTGATAACGCTCCCTTGGGGCGGCGCTGGTGTCATTCAGGCAGGTGTTGGCATTTAATTTTTGTAATAGGGAGCCAAGGAAACATAGGTGAAGATATAACGTTCACCCACTTGTTGTTGAATGATCGGTGGCTAATGAATTTTCCACATTGTGTGAGACGCTACATGTGGACGAAGAATATTTTTTAAACAATTTTAGAATGTCCGTTAAAACTTATGATACCTTGTTAGTGGAAATAAAACCTTGAAACTTCTTCTCTTCCCCACGAGGCAGTGTTATTGTGGCTATCTGAGCTTTAAAAAATAAAAATGTGTTAATATAAACAGGTATTGTGCACTGTTAGCGGACGAAGATGACGACGTGCGCGAGCCGGCCGAGTACCACGTCACGAGTTGTGTCGCCATCGACACCGTCTATTGTTACGTAGTTGACTGCATTGTATACTACAATAAAGAAGAGAATCCCGGTGAGTCGTCCTACTAATAGATTTCTTTTAAGAACTATCAGTCATTAGGTAATGAAGTAGGAACGGGAATCTCATTTATTACAATTTAAATGAAAGCGTGATCCATCAACTTCTCACAACACAATCATCTCAAACGAAACTCAAAAATAAAAAGTTACATTCTTATTTATATACATATCGTCAAAGGTCAGGATCAGAACTTCCTTTTTTGAAAACGGTTTTAAAAGACGAGGGTGCATCGGGCTTCGAGTAAGAGAAAGGGTATACCTATACTGTATGCACATTGTACATAGAGCTAATGATTAAATATGCTCTCTGGCCTATCACGCAATGGCGGTAAGGCAAAGCAAGGCTCAACCTTGTCAGCAAGCTGGCGTTAGGAAAATTTGCTGACACCTTTATGCCTTGTATGGCGATGATAAGTATCATGTATGTATGTGATCTAAATAAAATAGAAATATTGTTTCATCATCTCAACCCATAAACGTCCCACTGCTGGGCACGGGTCTCCTCCAAGGAATGTGGAGGGAATTTAGCCTACTATACCACGCTGGCCAGACGGGTTGGTATAGGGTTTGTTTGGAATTTTCCTTTTCTTGCTGTGCTCTTGTCTGCTTAAGGTTTAAAAATGTTGTCTATTAACTACATAAACAATCATCATTGTTACAGAAAACAAGATGTCACCTGAAGCCCGCCAGCTGATCTACGACGTGATGCTACAGCGGTTGAATATCGTACAGAAGCTAAATGTGCAGTGTCGCATAGCGCGAGAGTTGTTTGAGCACGCTGCCGACCACATGGAGGAGAACAATGAGGACCTGCCGCCCGACCTCACTGGCGCGCTACTTGACGCCATTACTTTGTTGTGCGGACCTAGGATGAAGCTACCGAGTTAGTACATCACTATCGCGATATTGTCGTGTTAATGATCGATTTAATATTTCATGCAACATGCATTTCTTTACAGTTTTTGTTGTGTAACCGAGAAATATTCTTTGAATCGACAGAGAAACCACAAAGCAGTGGTGATGCCGCTGATATTGACGAGTTACAAGAAAGAGTGACCACAAACATTGTGTCTGTTGTGAGTATAGATTTTTTTATGTATTTCTTTAAGGAAACAACAAATAAAGAAATATATGGTTTTTAGTGTTATGGCGTGTTAGGAGAGGCCTATGTCCTGCAGTGGACTGCAATAGGCTGATGATGATGATGATATATGCAGATAATAAGCATCTTGTTTTTTTTTTTTTGCTCATTTATTTAGTTCTTTTTGTCATGGAACTCGTGTTAATTAATTATTTTATTTTTTACCTTTTAGTTGTAAGTTTTTTAATTTTTTTTTATTAGCTTATGCTACTTGGAAGGAAGCAAGGATTGTAATGATACCTCATACATCTAAATCGGTTCGGGTGTTTAGAAGTTATAGTTGAATAAAGAAACTCACATACATATATATTACATACATACATAATCCTACATAAACTCCTTTTTTTGGGCAGTCGTGCAAAAACTTTAGTTTTTTGCACTCATTTATTTTATATTTTCATTTATGTACACAATGGTAAATAATAATAAAAGAAAACCGGTTAAGAGCATGTCCGACCATGCTCAATGTAGGGTTCCGCGGCAAAAGAACGCGTATCTTCATAGCGCTTACGCTTACGTACGCTTACTTTGATTGAGAAGAGCAGATTTTCGGCAATAACCCAAAAACGGTACATCCGGTCATGTTCAAAATAATTTAAGCTGGAAGTATTTATAAAGAAGAAAATAGAGGGGGGGGGGAGGGGGGGACACAATTTATGCTACTTTCGGAGCGTTTCTGAAAATATTCACATAATCAAAAGAATTTTTATAAGACCTGTCGAAGTATTGTACACTCGTAAATAAATTCAAACGAGGTTTAAAGAGAACTATTCTCCAAAGGTAGGCAGCGGCTTGGCTGTGCCCTTAACATTGCTAACGTCCATGAGCGGCGGTAACCACTTACCATCAGGTGGGCCGCTTGCTCCTCTGCCACTTAAGGCAATAAAAAAAAATGATTGCTGAAAAATATTTTTTCAGCTTGTCTTACATATGGAGTATCCCCATTAAAAATATTTATTTTTATTATTTAACTACTAAACCTAGTAGCGGTCCACACAAAACACCTATTCTCCAAATTTCATCAATATACATTGAGTAGTTTTTGAGTACAACGCCTATGACATACGAACGGACATGACGAAACTATAAGGGTTCCGTTTTGCCATTTTGGCTACGGAACCCTAAAAAGGCTGACTGTAGTGGATCTCCAAGAGCGACCACAGGACTCTCAACTCAGGCTTGCCTTAACCGGCTGATCAGAGAGCAAAGCTAGAGCGATTTGCTCGGGGGTGGAAGTATAATTTTTCTAGGGCATAAATATGTTTATATGAAAAACAAAGCAAAGGCAATTCCCGTCTAATTGCTCTGAGCTTGAATTCTAATTAAAAAAAAGTTTACTTTTTTTTTTATAATTTTCATAGAATATTATGTTTCCTACATTATTTTAAGAGCTCTGCTTATATAGTTACCATAGGAAGTTTTCAAATTTATTAAAATTTTACTTTAATTTATTTAGAAAATGAAGCGCACAGTAGCAGAGTTGCTGGTGCCGGCAGTACTGCGCCTACACACGTGCGTCCGCGCCCGCGGGGGGCCGCTCGCTGACGCTCTCGTGCGCATCGCCACCGAACTGCTCAACGACTATCGACAAGAGGTATAATTTTGTTCTAAATTATTAATGACAATTTAACACGAAAATAAAACATCAATGCAAACAGAAAATATACTAACATTGTATTACCATGTACTACTCGACCAAAACAATTAGTCGCATGACAGAACTGCGGTTTCGCGCTCGGACCCTGGCTTATACCCCTTCGCTTTCCCTAGTGACATGATAACAGTTGTGTACTCCGTCTTGACAGTGATCACTTTAGCGCTCTTAAATTTTTGGTGCATGAGAGCTAGAACTAAGTTTTATAGAAATAAAAATATCTAGCTCTCTCTCTATCCCATGTAGAACGGTTTGCTTTTGATTCTTCAAACACTGTATAAACGGCGATAGTGAATCCGAAATTATTATATAACTAGAAGCCGCTAGGGGCTTCGCTCCCGTCGTTCTTTATTTGGCCACTACTCAACTCCTATTGGCCGTAGGTGTTATATAGCCTATGTCATTCAGTGATAATGTAGCTTTCTAACGGCTTTAAAAGCTTGCTTTCTAGCTTTCTAAAAATTATTGAAATTGGTCCAGTAATTTTTAAGATTATTCGTAACATACAAAAATACAATTTTTTTCTCTTTATAATATTAGTATATATAAATTTTAGTCGCATTTCGTATCGGCTAGTATTTTTAATTATTGTTTTTGAAATCATCAGGTCGAGGAGCTGATCGACAACGACGAGGAGATGGTCGAGCATATCCAGTTGTTCCAGGCGTCGGGTAGGGCCGGGCAGACGCCGACGTTTGGCAACGCTCGCAACTTGGTGACGTCATCGGCGCCACCCGAGCCCGACACTCCGCGCACCCCGCGCCGCCGCCCCCGCTCCGCCCTCGCGCATCCGCCTAGGAAACGTGCGCTAAGGATTTGATATAATACCGAGTATTATACATATTCATTTGGAAAACCGAAACTGACCGCCAAAAAGCCGACCGGAACTAGTACTAAAAGTTGGTTAAAGGTGCCACCCGGGCTGTTGCAACCAATATCGATAGAGCCTACACCCGAAACAAGTAACAGGTTATCGATCGAAGAACCTACGGCAGGGCCGTCTAGCGCACCTATACCAGGACCTAGTGAAACACATCAATTCCAACGGCCCATATCTGTATCGTCAAGCATAACTACATCAGAACCTAGAATATACCGTATCAAACCGGGGACGTCCCGTCAGTCTTCGTCAGGAACTAGTAAAAGAAAATCGATCGAGCAGTCCTTGCCTGGGCCGTCTCGTGAGCCGACACCTGGACCTAGTAATAGACGAGATATTATCGAACAACCGAAGCCTGGAACGTCTCGTGAGCCGACACCTGGACCTAGTAAAAGACGAGATATTATTGAACAATTGAAGCCCGGGACGTCTCGTGAGCCGACACCTGGACCTAGTAAAAGACGAGATATTATCGAACAATCGAAGCCTGGCACGTCTCGTGAGCCGACACCTGGACCTAGTAAAAGACGAGATATTATCGAACAACCGAAGCCTGGGACGTCTCGTGAGCCGACACCTGGACCTAGTAAAAGACGAGATATTATCGTACAATCGAAGCCTGGGAGGTCTCGTGAGCTAACACCTGGACCTAGTAAAAGACGAGATATTATCGAACAACCGAAGCCTGGGACGTCTCGTGAGCCGACACCTGGACCTAGTAAAAGACGAGATATTATCGAACAATCGAACCCTGGGACGTCTCGTGAGCCGACACCTGGACCTAGTAAAAGACGAGATATTACCGAACAACCGAAGCTTGGGACGTCTCGTGAGCCGACACCTGGACCTAGTAAAAGACGAGATATTATCAAACAAACGAAGCCCGGGACGTCTCGTGAGCCGACACCTGGACCTAGTAATAGACGAGATATTATCGAACAATCGAAGCCTGGCACGTCTCGTGAGCCGACACCTGGACCTAGTAAAAGACGAGATATTATCGAACAATCGAAGCCTGGGAGGTCTCGTGAGCCGACACCTGGACCTAGTAAAAGACGAGATATTATCGAACAATCGAAACCTGGGACGTCTCGTGAGCCGACACCTGGACCTAGTAAAAGACGAGATATTATCGAACAATCGAAGCCTGGGACGTCTCGTGAGCCGACACCTGGACCTAGTAAAAGACGAGATATTATCGAACAATCGAAGCCTGGGATGTCTCGTGAGCCGACACCCGGACCTAGTAAAAGACGAGATATTATCGAACAATCGAAGCCTGGGACGTCTCGTGAGCCGACACCTGGACCTAGTAAAAGACGAGATATTATCGAACAATCGAAGCCTGGGACGTCTCGTGAGCCGACACCTGGACTTAGTAAAAGACGAGATATTATCGAACAATCGAAGCCTGGGACGTCTCGTGAGCCGATACCTGGACCTAGTAAAAGACGAGATATTATCGAACAACCGAAGCCTGGGACGTCTCGTGAGCCGACACCTGGACCTAGTAAAAGACGAGATATTATCGAACAATCGAAGCCTGGGACGTCTCGTGAACCGACACCTGGACCTAGTAATAGACAAGATATTATTGAACAACCACAGCCTGGGCCGTCTCGTGAGCCGACACCTGGACCTAGTAAAAGACGAGATATTATCGAACAGCCGAAGCCTGGGCCGTCCCACAAACCTACCCCAACACCTTCTAAAAGATATACCTTCCAGCACTCCACACCAGGACCCTGGGACAATCCTATACCTGGACCTAGTAGTAGATATTAAGAGGCTAAAGCCTGAGCCCAACATTAAAAAATTGATGCCTAGCATCTAAGAATATCTACATATAATAAAAAAATGTGAAAATAACGGCCTGTCTGCTACCTCGTTGTATATAAGCTGGCGAGGTAGCCTGAGGAAGGACACAGGGTAGGTTATAAATGAAACAATATTATATTTTTTATATTGAGTAACTTTTCAGTCTAATCGAGGCGTTGTGAAGATTAAGTCATTTTTTATATAAGTACAAAATTTATCCATTGTCGGAATCAACAGCTATTTACACGAAACAACTAGAAGTAAAACTATAAAAGTCGGTCTAAAGTATCTGCTTCGGTTACGAGCTTATAAATTATGTAAAAAGTTGACCGTATTTGTGCCTTTCAAATAAACTGCTGCGATGAGCTGCAGTCAATGAAAGTGCTTTAAGTTTTAAATCAATGTTAATTCTAACATAATGAAATGGAATAAACATTGTCTTGTATGTTTGTGTGTAGGGTGTTGTGTTTGAAATTAGAATTAAGAAAATCAATTTCTGTAAAAGAATATACATAACTAATGTTGTAAAGTTAAAGTGACGATTCGATCGCTAAGATATTTGAATTAATTGTGAATTATGTGTATAGTATGAAGTGAAATATATATTTATTATTTGTATTGGCGATGTTGTGACGTTTTATTTAGTCTGTATTTAAAGATTTACAATAGCCGAAGTGTTATCGAATCAATAGGTCGACAAAACTGTAATTAACTAACACTGCGGCCGTTCGATATGATGAACAATCGATCAAGTAAACTTTCAATATTATTATGCCTATATTATAATTCAGAGGGAGGGTACATTATATTGAGAGAAAAAAAATGGAGTGAAATTCATTTACTATTTATTTACATAGGTTTCTTTGTACATATTTGCCCTTGTATATTATCTTTGACTAATTGGATACTGCTGATACGGCAGTAGATAATCTAAATGGGTGTTGAATATAGTAGCATAAGAGACCCGTATAATATGTTTGAAATAAATAATTAAATCATCGGTTTTCAACAATATTTTGCTGCATATAAACATTTCTTTAAAATTTATTTATTATAGATAAAATCATCATAATTATATATTATACATATATTATATTATAACTCATAAATAAGCTCACATAATTCAATAAGTAAACCAAAAAGAAATAAAACTTTCCATATTATTTTATTAATTATGCATGTGTACAAGAATAACAATATTATTAATAAGAAATTCAAACTTAATAAATAATAAATTATACAACATTGCTCAAATTCAGTTTTGTCACTAGATCATTTTCATTTTCTATTTTAAATTCTTTACCAAACGTCTTCTTTAACAACAAATCAATAGCTGCTTCTTCTGCAACAAGAATATTAGTATTTTATTTATTAGGTGCTTCTACTGGCGATAAAAATGTTTCGTTGCAAATTAGTATTTAATGTATTTATTGAAATGTAACTTGAGACAATGTTGAATATATACCTAATTACCTATAAACAGGGTGCAACATTTAGATCGGTCAGTATGGGCAAATCTAAAACTTCAAGACACACGAAAATCTGTTCTTAGGAACCATGTCATCGATAGATATAAAAAAAACATGTACCCAGATCGGCAATTGAACCTAGAAGCATACGTCATTTCTATTTGGATATTGATTTGGTAGGTCTTAAACAGTACTATGAAACATGATTATCTAAAATGAATAAAATGTATTGTAGTAGAAATGACAACCATTTTTTTTAATAGCAATTTCAACTCGTTTATTGCGTTTTATATCTTCATGTGGTGAATTTTAAAAAAGACTATGGCTTCTTGTAGTAGGTTTGCAATGGTTTCGTAGCTTGTTTTATAGACTTCGTTTAACGTAACCGCATAAGAAATCGCGGGCTATTAGTATAGGCAGGCCTACAACACTCGCTCAATTCTCGGCGATAATTAGTGCCAAAGTCCAAAGGGCAGAAGGACACCGCACGCGAGACTGAGTGCACACATACACTGCACGGCTGTACATTTCCCATGTTCAAAACTTCCGACTTACGTATTATAATGACGAAATGAAAAGACACTTCAACGAGAGAAATATTGAAATGAAATTAAAATAGATTTGGTAGCTGGAATAATCCTAAGGATTGAGCGGGAAAACGCACTGTCATTAAGCAACTAGGATATTATTATTTTAAAGAGCTTACCAGTAACTTGTATAGCCAACAGCTGATGAACAATATGCCTAGCTGTTGTCTTGAACAGGTCTCGAGTACTTATTTTCTTTTTCTTATAATAAGGCATGAGCAACTTAACAACCATACCGGCAAGATCTACTTTTTCAGACTTTTTCTTTACAACTTCCTCCTTCTTTATTCCATCGCTTTTGCTTCGATGTTTATTTTTGTTTGACCCATGATTACTTTTACACTCTTTTGTTTTTTTCTCTTCTTTTGACTTCTTGTTAGAGTTGTTTTCTTCCTTTGGCTTTTTATTTACACTGACTTCTTTCGAATTTTTATAACTAGGGTCAGTTTCGACTTTCAGTTTATTATTTAAACTGCACTCATCTTTAATCTTTTTACTTAGGCTAAGTTGTTTATGTTTAGATACGTCTTTGATGTGTAAGTGTACTTTGTCTCTAAGTTTAGACGGTGAAGGGGAATCCGGAATAAAGTCTGGTGGAGTAATTTCAACATCCATATCAATAGAGTTAGCTTGGACTGGGGCAGTTGTGAAGTTTTTGAGTTTTTGCATTATTTCATCTGCTTCAAGACTGAGTTTGCGAGCTTTATTTAATTTTGTATCTTCTGGTGCTTGAACTCGCTCAAAAGAGCTCGATTGGCTTTCTAAGGACATTTCCATTGATGTTTCGGCGTGCTCGTTTTCAACCTGCTTCGAATTACTTTTATGTTGACTTACTTCGTGTGATTCACTTATAATTAATGTTTCATCTGCACTTTTACTTATATTAACGTTATCGCCACCATCGTCTATTATTAATTCTTTTTCTGATTCACTGTCACTCATACTACTGAACAACGACTTAGGGTTTTTAGGAGGAGGGTCACGCTTTTTAGTTTTATGTGATTCTTTATCATGCGATTTTTTAGATTTGTCTTTTTTATCTTCACTCTTACGACTTTTTGACGTCTTCTTTTTTTTAGATTCACGAGACTCGCTTTCACTTTCTGATGATTCACCAAAAAGGGCTTTTATTTTTCTTTTAGATGGTTTCTTATCTTTTCCGTGTGACTTTGAATCGGTTTCACTTTTATCTTTTCTCTTTTCATTATTATGTCTATGAGTGTTATGTTCCATTTCAACGATTTTTTCAGTATTGTTATTTTCTTTGGGGGGTATACCTTTCAATGTTATATTTATTACATATGTATTGAAATTGTTTGAAGCATCATCATTTTCAGTATCTTGAGTGTCTTCATCAATTTCGTTAATTTTAAGAGTAGTATCATTAGAATTGCTGTTTTCATTAAACGTTTTATTTTTAGTGCCTTCTTTATTTTCGCCAATAAAAAGAGTATCATTATCACTCTCATCTGGAGTACTTGTGGGTGATGTCTCTGAAGCCTTTTTAAAAAAGCTACCGAGTTTAGTTTGAGTTAAAGGATCTCGTTTGAAAGAGTTTGCTTTCCTTTTAGTTTGTTTGTCTGCTTTAGACAATATTTTTTCTCCAGATTTACCTTCTATATCTTCTGTGAAAAGGAATAAAAGATATAAATGATATCAGCGCAAGAAATAACCTTAACCAATGATAAAAATATACCTATTTGTGATGCTGTAATAAAGCCGCTGTAATTTTGTGATTTTTCTTTCTGTTGTCGTTCATAGTCTTTGACAAACTGCCCTAGAGTATTAGGTTTTTTGGGTTCAAATGTTTTCAATTGCGGATAAATATGGTCTCTACAAGATTTTACCGCTGAGATCTGTAAACAAATTTAGATGTTAATTGCTATAATGCTTACATAGCTACATAAATAATAGATCACTTACCAATTTCGCCACCGCTCTTCTATATAAACTAATAACAGTGCTACTGGAAAACGCTTCATATTCTAGTTCTACAGCACATTGTTCTAACTCACTTCTTGAGAATTTCCTCTCGAAATTGTCTGCATCTTTTGTGCTATGATAATTATTGCTTAGAGCGTCTGTTAGTAAGGTAAGGTAACCTTCACGGCTCGCTACCGTTAAGCCTTTTACCTAAAATGTAATGTTTTCTTCATTATTCATTTTTGTTTATTACCATAGTGAGTAAAGCAAGTAGTGTTAGTGATTCCTCGAAAAACTAGTAAAAGGAATTGTCTTTCCATATGACTATATTCGCAAGATTTTTTATGTAGATTGCAATACTGTACATACACATTTTACTGCAGCTAAATTTATTGCAAATATAAAAAAAAAAAAGAAGTTTTTAAATTCACTATACATACTTTTACGCCTGTACTTTCAGCTGCTTTACATTTCGAATGTTTGGCGGACTCAGCTTCGTCATTTGCTTTCTTATCATCAGAATGTTTTTTTCTATTAGCGAATTCTTTCATTATAAGAGCTTTGGTTTCTTGAGCAATGCGACGCCGACTACTTTCACCATCTGATTCGTCACTATCATCTCTTGCGCCGTAATATGATTCGGCCTCCCTGAATTAAATATTCATACACATGCTATAACTTATAATTGTAATTGAATACAGAGCTTATTTCAACACTTAAATATATTCATTTTAAATACATTTAAGGTAACTTAAAATCTATTTATTGTATCTGATGTGTGAATATGAGTAATATATAGAAATTTTAGTCTATGGTTGCTTTAATTTTTATTTTGTATAGTACTCCAATTTCAAATTTATCAATACCGAAATATATTTTGCCGCTTTAAGAAAACAGCCTTTCATTCGAAACGTAATTCACATGTACAAAGAGAAACCGCGGCGTACTGTCACTGTGATGCAGCTGTTACGGTGTTCGCTTTGCCACTAGCATCGCCACTCGGTGTCGTGGGTCTGGTTCCCCATATGAGATAAACATTTGTGTGATCCAAAGATATTTGATGAATTTTATATTTGTAAAATCCCCGCGACACAAGTGTGGGCTTTGGATTTAAAAATTAAAAATAACCTCTTCTGTCCAACGCGTCCCTCGCCGTACAAGTCGGAAGAGTCCTGACTGAGCGAGATGAGTCCGCCGCGACTGAGCTGAGCGGAGGCGGCGCGGCGCTGGTGCTGCTCGAGCGCGCGCCGCACGTTGCGCTCGTCCGCGCACACGTCACACTGCGCCTGGCACCGCGGCAGCTCCTCGCCGAAGTACTCCGCGAATATCTTGTGCCGACATCTAACAAAGCGCACCACTTACTACTACTACATCATCATCATTTTAGCCGTAGGAACTCCAATCTTGGGCCTAGTCCCCAAGTAATTGCCAATAAAACACATATTTAAGGGAGCCATTGAGTCTAGACTTTCCCTGAGGCCGAGACTCGCTTAACTCGGCTTATTAAGCAAAACAAAAATGTAGAGAGAGCAGAAGATTAGCAAAATTTGGCTTACTCTTAGGTTAAAAGGTTCTAAAGAGTTTCTTTTTAATATCATCATCATCATATCAGCCCAATGACGTCCACTGTTGAACATAGGCCTCACCTAATTTCCGCCACAGCGAGCGATTTTGGGTATACTTAATAAGAATATTTTCCTTACTTGATTTCTTCGCAGTATCGAACCATAAGTTCGAAGCTCTTGTAGGCAGTCTTGATTCGAGTCTTCTGTTCGGGCGTTTTAGCGCGTCCTATTTCTTTTTTGAGCAAGAAGTCGACAGCGTTACGTTCGCTGCGGCAATAATAGATTCGACAAAATGCTGGCTTTCCATCACGGCCTGCTCTACCCGACTCCTGTATTTAAAACATTTTGGCTATTGAATAAACGACTGACTATCGCCGGGGCGTAGCGGGCCGCCTCGCCCGCCACTAACATCGCCGCACCGAGTGACGTGGGTTCGATTCCCACACGAGACAAATATTTGTGTAATTCCTATATATTTGTTTCGAGTCTGGGTGTACTTTTTTGTTAAGTAAAGTCCCCCGCGACACAGGTTGTTCTCTAGTGCGGGCGTATTCTTTAGTGTTTAGCCAGACTAATACCGCGGGCGCGGCGCGATTTACTCAAACAAGAACTTCATTTGAGCGGCCATAGTGGGCACGCGGACGCGGCAAACAGCGCTGCGGGTAGCGCGCGGGAACTCACGTCATAGCTCGTTCATACGAGTGGTCGCAATGAGTGCGCGAGCCGCACGCGACAAACTGCGCCCGAGCGTGCATCTCAAACTAATTCGAACTAATTGCGTGCGTTGTTATGATAGCGTCTTTTATTTTTTATATTTATTTATTTTTCATGTGTAGCATAGATTGCCATTTAATGTAAGAACTTTCTAATAAAAATAAGTCTTCTACTACGATGGTGCTACGAACGGGCACGATCGCACGCGTCCCGCTCTCGCACCGCTCCCCGCGCTGCCAGTTTGGCCAACCACTTCAAAATAGCACAGCAGCAACTGCAACATTGTAATAAACAGTCTTTTGCCGTAAAGTGCGCGCAATGCAAAGGAAAAGTTCTTTTTCGCCAATAATTCATAATGCTATTATTTATAGGCATAAAAGCTATTCAAATTCAATCAATTAAAAATATAACCTGATAGTATGCAGCAACATTTTGCGCGATACCCCAATGTGCGACGGCGCGAACGCTCGCTTTGTCCACGCCCATCCCAAACGACACAGTGGCACACACACACGGACACTCTCCGCGCGTCCACTTCTCCTGTACTGATATGCGGTCGGCTGACTTTAACCCTAAAATAAATTGATTAGTAAAAACGGTACTGCCAAGTTATAATGTATTGTAAAAAATTGTCCGTGCTTCTTTACTTACCTAGTATGAAAATATCGACAAAAAAGTTATATAAATTAACAACACAGGGCACAATGTAATTATCTTATCTTAATGCTTCGATGGGTACTGATTTTTAGAATCTGCATGTAGCTAATAACTCGCCGAACAGCCTAAGATAACTACTGTTCTTATTTTTCTGAGGTAACATAAAACAACAATGTAGGCTCAATCTAATCTTGTATGATTGTCATTCAAATAAATGCTAGCCTATAAGACAAAAGAAGAAGCATTTTCTACAATTTCATAAAACAATCTAAGAAGTAAATCATAATTTCATACCTCCATGGTAAGCTAGGGACTGTAATCCTCTTTTAGTTAACATACTAGCTAAATCTTCTGTAGATTCTCTTGTTCGACAATATACAATGACAGCATTTCTATCTTTCTGAAATATTTCATGCAGTTTGAATAAACAGTATGAGAAAAACCCAGAGCAAACAACTGTATGTATAGTTCATAAGGTAATGGTATTCACTTATTATTTAAAAATTTAATTGGTTAAAATTTATTGCTAATGATAATTATATCCAATTCTTGGTTCAAAATATATTTTGAATAAAGTATAATATCCAATCCAACCCAATATATTTAAATAAGTAGTACATGAGAAATTACCTTTACTAAATTATTAATTATTTTATAAAGAAAAATAATTTATTAAGTATGTGCTATAGTTCCCTTAAACAAAATAAACCAACCAAAAACAAAAAACATGCACTTTGGCAATTTCCAATTTGAATGAAATTTTTCCATTACAGTTTTATATATTAAAATAATAATAATGAACACAAAATAAAAACAAATAGAATTACTTAAAAAAATATCATAAATTAACAGTTGTTAAATTGGCAAAGCTGTTTTAGTTTGACTGTAGGAGTTTAACCCTTTGACCGCCACACTAATAACGAAAAACTGTGTTCCCTATGCCAAGCAATAACTAATATGAACAGTTATAAATGTTTCTGATTCTGAAAATCAACATTAGCCAACTTTTTTCCGTCACTAAATGTTGAAGTGCAATGGACAATATAAGTCGTCATTGTCGTCTCGATCAAGTTATTCCTTGGTCCTTGGCAAAGGGTTAAAAATGGTTCCTTAGTAAATATAATAAAATATGGTCTTACAGGTGGAGCATTCTCATCTTCATTTAAACTTTTCTTTAAAAACTCCATCAAGTGGCCAACTTCATCTTGAATGCAATTTTGATATATTACATCATAAAATAGATTTTTTCTAAAACTGGGTGTTTTGTATTGAGCCACAGGTAACAACAGTTTCAAATTTGTTAAAATATCTTTTGCTACTTCTACATTAGCTGTAGCTGTGAGAGCTACCCATGGAACACTCTTGTATTGTTCTCTTAAGTTTCCTAACTTTAAATAATCAGGTCGGAAATCATGGCCCCATTCACTAACACAGTGAGCTTCATCAACCACTACATATGAGACCTTCTTGTATTTGATGAGATGTTCCATGAGAGACTTAAATGTACCAGTTGCAGCCTGTTCCGGTGTGACATATAAAAACCTTGTGTTTGGTTTAATGCTTCTTAGATCATTCAATACTCTTTCTCTGTCTTTCGCTGTCATTTTAGAGTTGATGGACTCTGCTGTGATTTTTATTTTAGATAGGTGGTCAATCTGATCTTTGATGAGGGCCAAAAGTGGTGAGAACACAATTGCCACCTTATTATCTTGCATCATGGCAGGTAATTGAAAACACAATGACTTCCCGGAGCCAGTTGGCATGGATACATACACATCATGGACACCTGTAAATATGTTGTTTTGATGATGATGACTTATAAACAATATCCTAAAATAGATACCAGAAATGATAATAAGTATATAAAATTTCAAATCTCTTGCTATCTAATTTTTTTTCTATATTTAGAAGGAATATTATTATATTGCATTTTGGACATATTTTATAATCAGAATGCGTCACGGTAATTACCTCTTGCTATTGCTCTAGTCGCACGTTCTTGAAGTTCACTTTTGAACTTTCGATGTCCAAAACATTGCAACAATTTCTCTGTTACGTTATCCATTGTGATAGTTTTACAGCACAGTATAAAGTATATATAAATTACGGCACATATATTGAAAAAACTTTAAACCACATTGGATTTGGTGGCATATTTATTAAAATAAAATAGTAAATCGTATTATAAATAACAAAACAACCTCAAATTATTATAACATCTAAATACAGTAATGACATTTGTCTATTTGACACTTCGACAGTAGTATGAACATTATAGTAGCACTAAGTTTGAAAAAAATCGACTACAAATTATTTTAGCTGGCAAGAGCAGTACGTCGGCCACACACAAGATAGACAGGTGAATTGATCCGAATCGCAGGATATCGCAATGGAGGCAAGACGTATACATTGGTCTTTTTGGAAAAATCTTAATCTTTAGGGGAGGCCTAGTCCAACACCAACAGTAAACAAAGAAGTTGAATACAATACATAATTTACATCAAACCCCCCAAATAACATTTGGTGGTGGAAGAACAATAAATTTTTATTATTGTATATTTTTTATTTATTTAAGAACTTTATTGCACAAAATACAATGTACATAAGTGAACTTACAAAAGATGGGTTTAATGCTAAAAGCCACAGAGTATATAACCACTACGTTTTAAAAGCATTCTCTACCGGCCAACCTTTGGGTGATGCATAGATGAGAACAAGTAGAATCAGAGGTAGGTTTTCACTCGGAGTCACAGACATAAAATTGGCGATTGGAATAGTCGATTTAGTAACTAGTAAATTCTAATCAAATGAAATTGACATCTCAATTCCCATCTCATCTCTGCTTTAGTCATCAAACCAAAGAGTACATCTCAAACTCATCAGCCAACCATGGATTTTGGATTTAGCAAAATAACAACGCAACAAAACAAGCAACATTGTCAGTATGACCAGATTCAGTATTTTAATACTATTTCAGCATTTTTGACCCACTTTTTGAGGATCAGTATTTTTAGGTAGAATAAAATAAACAATAACAACAATACGACCCACTGCCGGGCACGGGTCTCCCCCAAAGAATGTGTAAATTTTTAGAATTTTCCTTTTCTGCATAAGGTTACTCCCTTAGTCGCCTTTGGGCGCCCACGCCCACGGGTTGAGACGGTAGTGACATTATAAATTTTTAATTATTCAATACACGGATATTTTTAAAATTTCTGAGGTGTCCTCGGTATATTCGTAAAATATAATCTGGCCACACTTAACATTGTTGTTGTTTTGAAGATCCTGTCCCTCCGTATAGTGTATAATCTATGATCCTGTCTGTGATCCTATCCCCTATCCTGGATCTGTCACTCTGTCGTAAACAGGTCGTAAATAGAGATGTTATATTAGGGTCAATTTCGCATAATCCTAATATAGGATATATTAGTTTCGTCATATTCTAATACCATACCTATTACTCGATATTAGTCAGATAATAGGGTAAGGAGTGAACGTTTTAGTATTATGCTCTATATCTAGTATTCGTTCGCGTAGTCTCTGGCTAATACTTGACTAATATCGAGTAACCTAATAGATGACATTCCTATAACCTATTATGCAGTTACGATGATAATATAATATGTACCTGTTTCAATAATAGTAATATTGCCAATATTCGTAAATACAAATATGCTCGTTCTCCATTGCTCTTTTATTCAGTAATCATTTATGTAAGTTTCATACAAAGCCCGCCACGTATATAAAATACATCCATCGTAAGAGTAAACAAACACATAAACAAATTGGATGGTACGTGGCGACAAGCAATGAATGTGTTTGAGAGCGCAAAGTGATCTCGCTCCCGCATATCGACGATTACAGAGAGTGAGCAAGACGATACGGCGACCGACGACGATTAACGAAACGTCGCACGGCGCGCTTCGTATCGTAATGATAAGTACCTACCTAATACTATTGTATTCGCCTCGTCGCGTTGTCTCTGGCTAATACTTGACTAATATCGAGTAACCTAATATATGACATTCCTTTATCCTAATATGAATACGGTCGCTCGTATTATAATATGCATACCTAATATGAATATATTCGTTTCATCTCTAGTCGTAAATTTGAAGTTGTGTGTATTCTTCGAATTGAATATAATTTTTATGTGTATTTAACTATGATTTGTTCTGTTGGGTTCATTAACTATGTACGATGTACAAATAAAAGCCTAGTGAAACGAGAAATATACTAATCTATTATTGTTTAATACAACCGGCTCGTTTCCTCTCGTAAGTTTAATTATTTTTTTAAAACTCTTTGGTATTATCACAAAGTATAATATACTCCGTACCCAAAAAATTCAGTGTTGTTGATTTACAAATTTTTCCATAAAATATACCATATTTTTAAATAGATTTTGCCAACAATATTGAAAAAAAGGTATAATATTGCCTTGGTGGTGCAATGGGAATGGATTCGGTCCCCAGGTCGGGCAAAAATGATATGAGGCGCTTGAATGAAATTGCTAGGTACATGATGCTGTCTTAGCGCTTGAATGAAATTGCTAGGTACATGATGCTGTCTTACATTAATGTGTGAAAAAGTTTAAAATCAAATTTATTTGCTACCAGAGTCATCTTTGCATTTTATCAACGCATTACGAGTTTTAAAATAGCTGTCTTACATACCTATGACTTTTGCGTTGACCGCGGAACTCATGCGCTTAAATCAATGTAGTTTATATATATAGTAGTATGCCTTTATTTCAAAAACTCGCAATTTGTAACTTGGCAGTAATTTCAAATTGCATTTTTATTATTTTAGACGCCTATTAGAGCCGCCCAGCTGGAGAAGTACCTCCGCCCTACAGAAGACCACAGCCATATTAACACTGGCTCGGTTTTGTTCTGTTCCTGCTGGTGTGTAGAGGTGACAAGCCCTGAATCTGAGCTGATGGAAAATTTTTGGCCGGAAATTAATAGTTAAAAAACATAATATTAAGAAAATAGATGGTTCTAGAAAAAAATCTTATATTATTTTGAATTTTCTAGGTATTCGGTAAACTATTTTCTAGCATTAGACAACTTAAGCCATAATAACTTAAGTTGTTCTAAGATTTGAAAAAGTTTACGATTCGGGAGCATTACGACAAGTCAGAATTACCCCCCGAGCTCATTGGGAAGAAATAGGTTGTAAAGTGTCGGCAATGTGTATGTGATGCTCCTGGTGGTGCAAGCCTCCATGGGCTACAGTAACTACTTACCATTGGGCAGGCCGTAAGCTTTTTTGTCACCATTGTCGTATAATAATGCTTTTTGATGAAATTAAAAAACAATATGGCTAATAATTATGAGCGCCTTAATTAATCCCGTAAGTATATTTCAGTTTCCGGAGTAATCATCACCTCAATTAATTTATAAAATAAAATACATCCTACATACCAACTTACCTATGTAATAATTTAGGTACCAATTCTTAGTCCTCACTGACGAATAGAGACCAAACTGACTATGAGTAAGTTGTCTCTACCTCCAGATGATAAAAACTTGAATGCTGAATTTTGTAAAGTGCTTATAGACTTGGCAGAATATGAAAAGAATGTAAGCCGTAACATTCATAAATATAATGCATACAAAAAAGCAGCAGCTGTGCTGGCCGCTCATAATAAAAGGATAGAATCGGGTGAAGAGGCAAAGTTATTAAAAGGAATTGGAGAAAAAATATCTAAGAAACTCGATGAATTTCTTCAGACAGGCAAATTGAAAAAACTTGAAAATATTAATCAAGATGAAGATGCAACAGCCATAAAATTGCTGACGCAAGTTTCTGGCATAGGGCCGGTAAAAGCGGCTGAGTTAGTTAGAAGTGGAATTAAAACAATAAATGACTTGAAGATCAATGAGGATAAATTAAACCATCATCAACATATTGGATTGAAGTAAGTCTATTCTAATTCGGTTTGCTTTAGAAAGCCTTCAAGTACCTGCCCTTAAAAATAAATCGTTTATACCAATATTAAAATAAAAAATTATTCTCATTTTACAGATATTTCGAAGACTTTCAAAAAAGAATCCCTCGAGCAGAAATAAAAGCAATTGAGACTAAACTAAAAAAATTGGTTTTCCAAATAAGCGAGAGATTTTCTGTTACCATTTGTGGTAGTTACAGGTAAGAACATTTAAAACAGTCGGGAAACCGCGATACCTCGAGAAGTCGATGCTCGCCCGACGTCATTTCGTCATTTGCCTTACCAGCTAGTTGGTCAATCCAGAGAAGCCTGCGCATCCTGCGGGTGTATTTTAGGAAAAAAATAATACCACACCCGTTTATATAGGCCACGCGTTTGGTATAATTATTTCGGTTTAAAGAAATTTATTATCATACTAGCAGGCTGTGCCCGCGACTTCGCTAGCATGGACAACCTATCCCGCATTCATGGAGTTTTAATTTTTTTTACGGAACCCCGAAATTTTTCAAAGTCAAAGTAACCTACGTTACTCCTTGTGACATAAGTTATCCGCCAGTGAAAGTCCTGTCGAAATCGGTCCAGCCGTTCCAAAGATTAGCTGGAACAAACAGACAGACAGAAAGAAAGACAAAAATTGAAAAAAAAAATATTTTGGTATATGTACCGTATATACATTCAAATTCATGTAGTAAAAAGCGGTTGTTTTATTATTACAAATAGACACATCAATTTTATTATATAAAATATATATTTGTATAGATTATATAAAAGTAAGTATAAAGCCACTGTATAACTATTTATTTCTCAAAACTGTGTTGTTGTTTGTAGTACCTAACTGATAATGGTCATTATATATTTTTGATATAGGCGTGGTAATAAAGACTCTGGTGATATCGATGCTTTAATAACCAATCCTGAAATAACACTGAAGCAGAAGAAAAGTAAACATGAAAAATATACCTTAGAAAAAATGGTTGAAAAATTGCAAGGACTTGTGATTGAAACGTTGTCTGTTGGTGAAACTAAATTTATGGTAAGCATAGCTTTCGACCATAGTACTTATCTATACTAATATTACAAAGTTGAAGAGTTTTTTGTTTAGTTAAACATACTAATCTCAAAAACTACTGAGTCGAAGTGAAAAATATTTTAGTGTTGGATAGCCCATTTATTGAGGAAGGCTATATATTACTATATAATATCACGCTACGACCAATAAAAGCTGAGTAGTGACCTGAGTATCAGCTTCCACCCGCGGCTTTACCTGCGTGGTATGTAAGTATTAAAATTATATATCTAAACCTTCCTTATTAATTGGTCTATCTATAAGTGAAAACCGCATGAAAATCAGTAGTGTGAGTTTATCGCGAACAGACCGGCAGATAGACATTGTTTTTTAATATGAAGTGATGTGGAATTTTTATAAGGAAGTTTTATAATATGTCAATATGAATCTAATATTTGTTAATTATAGGGTGTTTGCCAACTAAGTGCACATCTCCCAGCACGACGACTTGACATTAGACTGATACCTTTAGAGCAGTTCTATTGTGCAGTGCTCTACTTCACTGGTAGTGACGTGTTCAACAAAAGGATGAGGGCACATGCACTGGAAAAGGGCTTCATATTGAATGAGTATTCACTTCGACACATTGGCGTTACTGGTTAAGTTACTTATATTTGTACTTACTCAACTTACAATAATTTAATTTTGATTCTGATACTGGCTCAGTACATTCTTTGGCGGGAGACATTTAATCACAAAACTCTTTAACACAATGACATGTCGTTTTTAACCTATCTTCGTTTCTTATTTAGAGATATGCTGTCCGCAATGTAGAATCCAGTCTGGATTGTAAAATTAAATTTCATCCTTGGAAAACATCAAAGTTATTTTACATGTAAATTTAATCCATCTAATTCGTGTTTACTATTTAGGCGTTCCTGGGGAGCCTGTGCCGATTTCTAATGAAGAAGATATATTTTTGTACCTCGATTATCCGTATAAGGAACCGAGTGAACGTAACTACTAAATACGTTTGAAACAATGAGAGCTTCTGTCTCTGTGCAACGCGGCCGATACAGTTGATACAAACGAGAGGCGTACAGCGTTAGACGTTGTCCTTATAAAATGCGATCATACGACGCGATCATCGGTTGTTGGCGAATGCAAACTGTGAAGTGGGCCCATTGCCGCTTACATAGATCGTTAATTCGCGCGAACGAACGATAGGGTCGCGTGATTGTGTTGTATTAGGACAACACTGAAAACGTAGCTACAACAAACAAGCGGTGTTTATAATAATAACTTAACCTTTATTATTTAAATAATTTACAACTAAACAGCAAAATAAAGAATCTCCCATACCGACTTTGTTTAGGATAACAAGTTAAATAGGTACTCGTACCTACCTCCCTCAATTCAATCAATTAAAAATTCAATTTAATCTATACCTACTTTATTACTTATGACTTTTTAGTATTATTTAGTAATAAAAAAAACCATACTGGTTGATTTATAATATAAATTCTGGCAACCTGGTAAGTTGTGAATAAAACGGTCAGGCATAATATACTCAGACAATACTTTTAATATATTCTTAATCTTAATGATGTTTTTTGTATTGACATGGTACTCGCGTATTTTAGTTACATGAAATGGAATATTTCTCTGAATAATAATAATATTGTTATTATATCTTGCCATATGTATATGTAAGAATTTGTTAAACTACTATGTTAAAGCCGCCTAACAGTGTTATGATCTGATTACCAAGAATAATAAAATAACATTTATTTAAGATAATCCCACTCAAATTTCAGTGAATCTAAAGAAATGTAAAAATACTATGATCTCTTCCAGCTAGTATTTTTTACACAGTTGATAATCTGAGATCATCGATCAATCTAAGACCTGAATACTTACCTATTACCTCACTGTAATATATTATTTGTGTCTATACATATAGTTTGTGATTATTAAATATCAAAATAAAATAATGTTTATATAAATTTTTACAAGGTATTTTATTGCAAATGATCAGTTATGTACCTAACTATTAACAGATTATATTAATTATATCACAAGAATATTTAATTAAACCTTTTGCACGCCGTGGTTAATTAATATATAACGAGTCTACGTCACTCAGGGCCTGTTTTACCACTGACAAACAAGTTCTAGATAACCTATATGAAACTTAGTTGACAGATTTTTGACGAATTTTTCATATAAAATCTGTCAAAAAAGTCTCAAGTAGACACTTATCTGCCAATGGTGAAAGGCAAGTTTATTTATTTTTATGCAATATACTAATTGAATAACAATATATAAATTTGAAATAAAACAATATTGTTGTTGGTAACACTGATACAATACGTGCAAATATAGATACTACAGCTCAATTTATTAATCATCGGAATATATACATGGCGTAGTAGCATAGACAGTGAGTCGTTCATTTAGGGTACACCTACACTGTGTGGGTATATTATATTATATCTAAAGGTGGCGGTTGACTCGTAACATAACCTATAATATGCATCACAGCGAGCCGAACCGCTCGATACGAACAGCGTTCTCCACTCGACGGGTTTTGTCGCAAATCCCTTTGAATATTATATTACGAGTACAAGTCAGTACAATATGTATAGATGAAACCCATTAAAAAATTGTTGCAAACCAATTACTACTGCCTTTATTTTGCATGATCGCTGTTCGGTACGCGGCAGAGATTACATCCGACCTATTGTATGAACGTTAAACTTAAAATGGAGGTAAGCTGATTCTATCGCAATAGAAAAAGAAATTAAACAATTTATAAATTATAATTATATTCAATGATATTTTCAAATAGGTATTTACAAGTAGGTATACAAAACAAATGAAAAAAACGTTCCATATGCAGGGGCAATTGACATTTCACTAGTTGACTTCCTTAGACAGAGATGCCATAAAATAACTGGTAAAAACAAAAAAAGACAGCTAGTGTATGCCACTTTCATTTCGAAAACTACACGCGACAGCTCAAGACCCAATGAACCTGTTCTGGTCCACTTCTGTCTTTATACATTATATCATTATAACTATGTATCGTAATAAAGTATTATCTATTTAAATATTTAATATTTTTTAAAGTTATCACTAAATATTAATCTTTGCATTCTGTTCTCGGTTAGGAATTTATAAAAATACTCTTAATAATAATGGTGACTGCTATGCATTGGGATACGTGGGTTACACATGGTTACACAGGTGACACTTTTATATTTCAGGTGAATGAAGGAGTGGAGAAAAATTTAGAACTATTTAACAAATTAAGAAGTCTTAAATCTCTTTAGGCTTTAACAGCGTTTTCTCTTAATGTAAATTTGATTGCTAAGTCACGTTTACTTCCCGCTTAAAACTATGCAATTTACGACGATAAATTGCTAGTCAACGGTAACTCATAATTACATTTTATACGGCATATAGTCTATATTTTTTCAATACGCATAAACATATATATTATTATTAAAGGAAGTTTAATTTCATACATTATCACTAATAAGTTATCACAGCATTTAAATGTCACATAATTATGATTTATGTTTTTTTGACTAATGACATACTTTTTCTCTTGCATACAGATGCAGAGGCATAGTTACCACACATTCCTTTCGGGCTTCGTCACCGTGGGGTTCAAATGAGTCCCTAGCGAACCATGATACAGGGCCTATTTGTGACTAGCTGCATAACTGTGCAAATGCATATATTTTGATCTTTTAAGTAAATAACCACATGGTGCCGATGCAAATAGAATGATGTTATTATAGCTTATACACGGAAAGGAAGCAGTTTTCATGCGACTTTGTCTTCTATTATAATAGGTATAAGGTATTTAGTTATCTTTTTGATATGGTAAAATATTGCTTTTCTACATTAATTATTATTGGTAACTTATCTTCTAGGCAACTTTTAACACATGGTAACAGTGAATTCCAAACTCGATTGGACCGCGATCTATATAATAAAAACCTTCAAATTTGAGACTAACTGATATACTTAACTGATTAATGCCCGGTTTCTAAGCCGTCAGATGCAGATTGTTAAAATTTAACTTAAGCAAATTATAAATTACAGTTGTATTAATGCACTAGTTCCATGGTTTGGCAATAATCTTCTCCACCTATCATGTTCAGTAAGGTTATACTTTAATTAATGAATATACCGGGCATAGGTGTATGAATAGGACTGTTCAGTAAGAAAAACAACATTAATTAATGTAAATTAAAAGTTATTACCTAATTTAAACAGAAGAGTGCTATTTTTCAATAAAAAGGTTGCATTAGATTTGCTTGCTATAATCAATTTTTGTTACGAAGAATGAGTGACCCGTAGCGGGTACTGATGACCATGAGAGTACTCATACTTCGAGAAATACTTACTGCATTATAAATTATCGCAAATACTAACAACTACTACAACTATACTTTGGCAGAAAACAAACGTATAACATATAAGAAAAACGTTTCAATAATTAATTAACAAATGAAATATGTACATAATTTTAATATCACCAAAGCAGTTGTAGTTTTGCCAGTTTTACGTTTTAGTATTTGATACTTCGATTATACAAATAATAACATTAAAGAGATACGGACTTTAAACGACTGGAATCGTACTTGCCGTAGAACTATCTTATGGCCCCGACTCCACCCAACAGACGAAAGATGTGCTTCAAAAACTAAAACAAGTGCAATGAGCGGCGTGTGCATTAAAGAAATTCTATTGGTTGTTGAAACACTTCTCTAGTCTCCGATTTGCGGTGTCAGGGCCTATATAATTAACATCTATCTGTTCAAAAGCGAAAACAAATATTATGTCAACTTACCTAAATCTTTTTTAATATCAACTGGCAACATATAATGGAATGGATGATTTCATTTCCATTATATGTTGTCAATGAACACTAATAAATAACACTCTAGATTAATTAATCGTCTGCAATATCTATGGTTCCTTTAAAGTAATTAGTTATTAAATGAAAATAACTAGTGATATATTAATTTGGATAATTTAAAAGGAAGATAGAAGTTGCGAGGCCCATAGATATTGGAACGAATATCATACGAACATATTTTACTTGTAAAACGGATATTAGCGCGATTATATAATTTAGCTATTAGGAAAATAAGACTAATATACCAATATTATTATATTTTTATTTTAATAAATTATATAATTTTTGCAATCTGTATGAACGTAACCTGCCGTCGCATTTCTTGAACACTAACAATGTTATGAACTAAACTGCCATTGTACTTCCTGCTATGCAATGTTACTAAATAAAAATGATTTAAATTTATAATGCTAAAACCATAAATAAGTTGAAAGGGTTGCCTTCTGTTAAAAAGAGAGCGAAAGAAAAGTTTTTGACTTGGAACTGCAGCATTTATATATTCAACAGCAGAGGCACATCACATAACACTAAAAATATTTTATCAGTCGATTCAGTCGATACTTCTTGACGAGTATTACCACATCTACGCCTACTACTGCAGTGGCGTCGCCAAACGAACTACAGATCGCGTCTAAGATACACATTGAACGAGAATTATCTTTTTATCTTCCTTAAAATGAAAGAATAATGATCGCGTTAATGACCGTTTAATATAATGTTATCAAGTGGCTCGAAGTTTATAGATATGTATATTTACGTTATGAACCAAATACTAAATGGTATAAATACGAGTTGTGGTCTGCGAGGGCGTCATCGGGCGCGAGTAGTTCCAGCACTTGTCCGCCGCTCAGCGACAGCGCGCGCGCACACTCCAGCACGCCCGTCAGTCTGTGCGCCACCAGCACTACAGTGGCGCCGCCGAACGAACCACGGATCGCGTCTAAGATCTGCCGCTCGGCTTCGTTGTCTAAGTTCGCTGTCGCTTCATCCACTAATAAAATCTGAAAGTGGAAAATAAATAATTATTAATATGTTTTATTCTGTTTTTATTGGGGAACAAACCGTGTTTTAGGTTTTTTTTAAGGATATTGAAATATGCAATGTCATGATTTTATTCGCTTTTAAATTATTAGATTTTTCTGTCTTGGAATTTTCTATATCAGCCTGGAGTCTGAAAATATGCTAGGTTAATGGGAATACTTGCCCTCCATTCAAGTAACGTTATGAACAAACATAGCTGGCGAAATATGGGTGTGATACATCTCTGACTATCCCTACGGGAATTGAAGGCGTGTACCTATGTATAAGTAAATCTACCTT
The DNA here is from genome assembly GCA_905147015.1 of Laspeyria flexula. NCBI lineage: Eukaryota > Metazoa > Arthropoda > Insecta > Lepidoptera > Erebidae > Laspeyria > Laspeyria flexula. The sequence continues at coordinate 7,483,585 of LR989956.1, read as the reverse complement.
AGGTCTGTGCAAGAGCGCACGCACGACACACAACAACTGCGCGTGTCCGCGCGCCAGCGACGTGACGTCAGCGTGCGAGGCGAGTCCGCCGCGCGCCAGCACCACGTCCCGCGCGCCGCACGCCTCCAGCGCGCGCCACACCTCCGCGTCCAAGTACTGACGCAGCGGGTCCACGTTGTCGCGGATCGTACCGGAGAATATGAACGGCTCTTGTGGTATTACGCCGATACGGGATCTACGAGCAAAATTGTTAATAAACTTACCATACACCCTCGGATTACCCCAACTATCGCAGAATATTAATATTGGTAATAGCGTTGAAATTGCTGATAGAAAATTACACGCCATTTCAACATATTGTATAGTATATAACCATTACCTGAGTGCATGTAGATGCAGCGTGGATATATCAACGCCATCGACCCGCACGGTGCCGTGGTGTATGGGCGCGAGTCTCAGAATGGCGTGTAACAGCGAGCTCTTGCCCGCCCCGGTGCGCCCCACTACACCGAGCTTCTCGCCCGGGTGGGTCGAGAATGTCACGCCGTTTAATGCCATAGGACCACTTTCACGGCCGCTGGTAACAATATAAAAAATATATCGGTTAGTATTATACAATTTAATAATCTATATAGAGAAAAAACAATGAATAAATAGTTGCTGTAACACGGCTGGACCAATTCGGACAATTATTTTTTTAAATATTTTTTAATTGCACAATTTTTTTTTAAATGCACTAGAAAACGTAGTAAGTTTCTGAAGTCACGGGGACCGAATCCCACGTGGGCCGCGGACCACAGCTAGTAATATATAAAAAATATAAACCTACCTGTACTTAAGGAATACGTTATCGAACTCTATAACACCCTGAGATGGCCAGCCGTATGGAGGAGACTTGCCGTTAACTGTCTCGCATTCTACCTGCAAATATATTTCAACTATTCAATAGAAATTGCAATTCAATCTATTATTACAAAGTAAAAAGTGAATCTTCCAGAGACAGAAGTAGTGGAATATACATAGAATATTCCACATTGGCATTTTAATAAATAGCTTTAGTCAATAGAACTCGCAACAAACTCTCTCGTTACGAAGTATGGAAAGTAAAGCTCCTAGTGGCAAAAGCGTACCCAACATTAGCATTTTTACGAATACGTGCACGTATACGTTAAATGCGTACGTACCTGTGTGATATATTCACCAACTCGTTCGACTGCAATCATTTCTCTTTCGGTTTCCGTGAACGCGTTGAGAACATTACTTAACATGGACGTCATAGATAATGCGTATGATATGGCTAAGCCTACAAGACCTGTAAACAAAAATTAATAATAAGAAAGAGAAATAAATAAAAAATAGTTTAGAATTTAAAATACATCTGTAAATTTGATCAAATTTGTATTGTACTTTTTTTTGCGCGTAATTTTAATTCTTTCTATCGGTGAAGTCGTATTAAATCCCTACAGAAAGTGTAGAGATTAGCTCCAACACAAAGTCAGTGCGGCCGAAGATTATTTGACTTCAATTATAATGGTATACATTTATAGTAGGTACTAATTATAAAAAGCTTTTTAAAACAAAAAGACTAGAGTATTGTTAGCAGTACCTGGGTCAGCGGCGTGCAGGTCCCGCTGCAGCACGGCGAGCGCCGCAGCGGCCGCCACGACGAGGGCGGCGGCCACCTGCAGGCGCAGCGCCAACCACTGCGCCGCCGCCGCGCTGGCCAGCGCCGCGCGCTGCCACGCCTCCACCAGCTCTGCGCCGCGCCCGCTCCACGCGCCTTGAGCGCCGAACGCGCGTACACAGTCCAGCCCTGCAATATGGGTATATTACGCTAAAAAGAGAAACCACTCATTAACCTTTTGACCGCCACGTCAAATCGGTATCGCCGTGCCTTGAGCGCCAAGCTTTTAAAATACAGTACATTTTTACACGTGCCATGCCGTCATTGGCGTGGTGAGCACATTTTCATTTTACGTGTATAGACGTCTCTGGCGTTCAAAGGGTTAACAGGGTTGTTTCATTACTGGTTTCTCTTTTTAGCGATGTTAGAAGTAGCCGTTGGCGTTGGAGAGAAATAGTCAACTCTATTTCCTTTCCATCTATATTCAAAGAATTTAACATAATAATATAATTTTTCATAAAGTTATAACGACTTCACATTAGCATTTAAACACGCTCATATTTATAATAACGTATGCGCATTGTCATTCTACGACCATTTGCCCCTAGCAACGGGACTTGAACTGCTAGAAACGTGGCTTTAGACATGTAGTCTAAAGCCACACTCATATACGTATATTCATAGTGCACACATACATACGTTTTTCTCCATTAAATGGACAGTATCCCAGTGACAACGCACGAAACTTTCAAAAATGTGATACCAAACCCAACTAATTACTATTTATTGTTTTCGAATTTCATAACTAGACGACTAATTAATACGCAATCTGCGAGCTCCCATAGTATTTAAAAGATTGATATTGTTCATCCGTATTCATACGTTTCCGAATCAAATTCGCAACACTCTGAAGTGAGCGCGACCTAGTCTAGATTTTGATAGATAACGGTTATTTAACTCACCATCAAGTGTATCACTGAAGTGCGTATAGACAGGCGAGAGCGTGACGCTTTGTAAACGTTTGAGCTGTCTGGAAGTAATGCGGTACTTTCTCTGAAGCCTGTAGTATATAAAGGATAAAGGAACTACTCCGACCAGCAGCCAAGGTAAACCATATACCGTTACTGCGATTGCACCTGTAAGTAAAATAATACTGTTAGTCAATTGTAATTTTGAATTTATTTTATTTAGCGCGCTCGTACCGGCCTTTTATATTGGATTTACTTCATATTCTAAAATCATAATGATTTAATAAAATAATATACTAATTGCACTTATTGTGACACGGGTTAAAGATTGAAAATATGATTAATAAAATAAATAATTATTTACTATTATACTAATAAGTAAGAGATTATTTTAAGTGCACGTAGCGCAACACTAAACTATTTTATAATATTCTGTTTATTCGATGCCTAACGAATGAATTATAATGAATACTCACCAACTAACGAGAAAACTTGAGCCAGCAATATGTTTAAAATAAAGGGTAATGAGTCGTCCACTGTGTAAGTGTCTGATGAAAATCTGTTCACGATTCGACCCAGAGGGGTGATGTCAAAAAATTTCACTTTTGCCTGAAAATAATACTTAATTTTGAACAATTTCTACACTAAATATACACATCATGCTTTAATTTACAGTTTTAAATGTTGAAAGTGATATATAGTATCGAGGTCCATCAGTTGGTAGGTGGCAACCACTGTCCATTGATAAGTGTAAAGCTAGAGAGAACTTTACTGCCAGTATAGCGATTTTCTTCCGCAATAAATTCTAGAAACCATAAAAAAAATCTTGAAAAATTACCTTAACGATAACTTTGAGCAGAACTTTATGGATTCTTGACGCTGCTTGAACACCTCCGTAAGCGAAAAGGAACGCTCGCATTATAGTGAAGACTAGATTCAACCCAGCCAGTCCGAAGTAAACTTCTAAATAAAAGTTGTCGGTATACGAAGGAGTATTATTCGCAAGCAATGGCTCACTTAGATATTCTTGCTTTGGAAGGATATTGTACGATTGATTGGCTGAACTTTTCCCATCAAATAATGATATTGTACTGTTAATTAGACTGTGTATAGCACTATCAATAGCGTTCACACCATGATCTAATATAGTAGTTTTCTCTGTAAAATGTTCTTGTAGTCGGACATTCATATCTGTTAATATGGTAGAATTTTTCTTGTTGCTTTTAACCCAGAATGTGAGCCAAAGGAATGTGAAGTTTTGTGAGAGCTGCATGAGGACTAATGATAGTACAATAGTTATAGTGAGGAAGAATCCGACAGATCGCAAGTATAAGCCGAGGACCCACCAACCAATCGTTCCTTCAGACATTGTTTCCTGTTGATGAAAACAAAAATATAAGTTAGTCAAATACCAAAATATTGGCCCAACCCACACAAGTATGATCCGGAGAGATTCCCAGACGAAAATAAGCACAATATAAAACCTTATTCTTACATGCCGGTAGGTACACAAATTGCTATACAATTCAAATAACACTAATAATGGTTTTTTTCTGTGATACTTAGTGGAACGGAAACATTCCGAAAATCGAAAACTGGAGACGGAAGAATAACAATTTAGTAGGTTTGTATCATAATACACGACAACTATATTAGCCTATTTTTATTTCCACTAGCTGTTCTCCGGGGTTTGGCTCCCGTGGATCTATGTCTACTCAGCTCCTATGGGTCGGAACGTGATGGTTTATAGCCCTCCTCGATAAATGGGCTATCCAACTCAAAAAATATATAATATTTTTCAATTCGGTTTTGTATTTCCTGAGATTAGTGCGTTCAACCAACCAAACCAACTCTTCAGCTTTATAATATTTTAGCATAGAAGTATAGATATGATATTTTTTAGTCCTCCTTTCAAGTGTACCATAACTCAATCTATGGTTAGACGTATGGATAGACGTTTGTGAGCTAGTTATATTATATGATAGTGACTAACCTCATCATCTAAACTGTCTCGACTGACGTTGTCCTTATCTTCTAGTTGTGTCTCTCTCACTCGTAGCGGCTCTTCACCCACCGACTCAGATTCACTCGGCATAAACTCTTCTATATCGTTCAGTACTGTTTCTGGTGGCCCTACAAATTTTAAAATTAATTAAAAATTTCTAAATATCACGCCCGTTCACAGAGGCGGGTAGGGTAGACCCCCTCCGTCTTAGGTTTTCAGCATCCAGTTGATATAAAAAAACCAATAAAATGGGTCACGTAGTATGGGAACGTTAGCGTCGAGTATACACCCTGAAATGATAGCGTTTTTGGAATATATTTTATAAGCAGCGTTTCATATACATAGAAGGAGTGTCTAGTATATGGAAAATCGAGGTTATACGGAATGGCTAGTATATAAGAAGCGTCTAGTTTATAAGGAGTGTCTGGTATATAAGCGTCTAGTGTATAAGGAGCATCTATTACATACATGAAGTGTCGAGTATATGCGGAGCGTCTAGTATATAAGAAGCGTCTAGTAAATAGGGGGCATTTAGTACATAAATAGCGTCGAGTATTGTAGGTCGTCAACACGCATGTAATGCTGCTGGTTTTGCAGACGTGCGTAGGTCACGGTAACCTCTTACCATCAGGCGGGTTCGAGTTAGTGTACCTTGTCGCACGACGCGTCCGTCCTGCAGCAGCAGCACGTGGTGCGCGCGCGCGAGGTGGCGCGGCGCGTGCGCGACCAGCAGGCGCGTGGTGTGCCGCAGCACGCCCAGCACGCAGCGCGACATTATGTGCGCGCCCACCGCGCTGTCCACGCTCGCCAGCACGTCGTCCAGCAGGTACACTGAACATGCGGAACTGGATTGTTATATTATTCCGTCAAATAGAGCCAAGATTTTTTTAGCCCTTTATGTGTGTCGAGATATATAATTTTCATCTGGTGTTTTGGGGTTTTATCTAAGTTTTTAAGTATCACGACCGATTGACCGAAGCGAAATATGATGTCATACCTTGTTTTTCCTGATACACCGCGCGAGCGAGGGCGATACGTGCACGTTGTCCTCCACTGAGAGTGCACCCACCTTCACCGACGTATGCGTTCCACCCGAGTATGTTCAAATCCTCTATTAATTAACACAATCTTAGTTTTTTGTTCTTTATTATATGTTATATACAAACATATGAGTTTAAAGATTTATTCGGATTCTTACCAGTAAGCGCGCAAGCGTCAACAACAGTTCTGAACTTAGCTTCATCATATGGCTTTCCAAACAAAATATTATCACGAATCGTACCCCGAATGAGCCATGGTTTTTGAGACACGTAACCAAAACCTGAAAAAAGAAACGGTTATTTTTGTACTCATCAATAACGGTGCGGTCGATTAACTAGGACGAACATCGCGTGCATCCACCTAACCATTAAGTCAATAATATACCGTGACATGATAATCAGATATAATTTACTTAATTTTCGCCTTATGGTGATGGGCTGAAAGTTCAAGATGGCGTAATAAGAATTAAAATATACAAAAAATATTATGACCGAAATAATGATAGACATTTTCTATCAGTCAATCCAAGGTGATTCTGAGATATTATGGAGTTGGTGCATCCAGAAATGATGAATTTAATAAGTAAAAAAAGGACAGATACTAATAAAATAAAAATACATAAGATAGCATAGCATCACGCCTTTTTCCCCGAAGGGGTAGGCAGAGGTGTTTGACACCCACATTTCGCCAGCTATGTTTGGTCCCATGAAATAGGGGGCGAGCCTATTGTCATCAACCGGGAACATTTGTTTACCAAACTCCGGGCATATCTTATTCATAATAGAAAAACCCAATACCATTTTCACCCGACCCGGGAATCGAACCCGGGACCTCTTGCACAGCAGTCGTATACACTTCCCGCTGCGCCACCGAGGCAGTAAAATAAAAATACATATATAAATAAGTAGTGAAAGTGCATACTATACTCAGTTAACAACTCGTTAACAATATATCTTTAATTTTAAGTCAAATGAGCTACTTCGAATGGGTAAACAAGTACAACATGCCCTACCAATTATTCATACTCACTATTAAGATTCTCCGGAATTTGCAGATCACCATTTTTCTTCAACATGTCTCCGATTATAGCATGAAGTAAGGATGATTTACCACTTCCAATAGTACCAGTAACTCCAATCAGCTCCTCCTTCCCGATAGCTAACGATATATCTTTTAACACAAACGGCTCGTCCTGTATCAACTGCGTTTCAGAGGAGGAGGTAGACTCTCTCCTTTGTATATGCCCTCTAGAAATATTCTTCTTAGATTTCCCCTTGTTCTTTTTAGATTTCTTAGATGTTTTTTTTCTCTGTGACGGCTTAGCCCACGCAAATGTTGCGTTTTTAAATATAATAATTTTATCTTCATCATGATTTTTGTTGACACGATCGTAGTAATTTTCGGAATCCATGTCTGGAATCTAAGATAATTTGTCATAGAAACTGAAATATCACATTTCAATACAGAAATATATTATTTTACCGTTTTCGCGGTAGATTAAGCAACACGACGCGGCGCCGCGTACCATGACGCTGATCTTATTATATTGAAATATACACCAATCATGCGTTAATTATAGTTAATGTATTGTATGTATCATGTATCTTCGTCTGTAATTTATATTTGTTATATCTATGAGGCACTAGTTTCCGCCCGCGACTCTGCTCGCGTGGTAATACGGTAAATAGCCTATATACTGTTCTAGATTATAAATGTATCTGTGTGCCATATTTCGAAAAGATCCTTTCATCCATTACCAGCATAGAGTATCTAACGTATACGTACGTAACCATACATCTGCCCATCCTTACTTTCACATTAATAATAAGTAGGATTTTTTCTCCACAGATTAATAAATTATTTTAATTTGAATTACACCTTTAACACATTCAAATATCTAATTATACAACAATAAACAACTTACATCTAATAATTTTTGAATACGTTTTATAGAGACCCAAGCCTCTGTTAATCCATTTAACACCCACGGGAAAGCATTTAATGGTGCTATCAACATGTTTATTAGCGCAACTGTAGTAAACACCTGAAATATATAAATTTATTACATAATATCAGTTTAAATGACCGCTGCAATGTTCTGATTTTTCATACTCATAAAAGTTATTAATGGGTTTTTTATCTGGTGGTTCACCAAGCAAGAACAAAGATATGCACCTACTGAATGTCAATAAGTATATTATATTTAATTTCTTTGTTATGAAAAATACAGTATTGATGGGAAAGAAATCTAAATAACTAATAAAAATGAATGACTAAATGTGTTGCTTAGTGCAAAACTCGAAAACAGCGGAGCCAATCTGATATTTCAAAATCTTGTTAAAATCTGAGGTGTTCTTATGAGGAAAAAAATGTTTCATTGAGCTCATATCGTCATTGAAACTATTGCTAACTGTCAATATTTTTTCCAGTACATATTCTGTCAGGTCAGGTAGTGTTAAATAAATAATTCATACGGTAGGCGCATCCAGTGATAGCCCCCGAAGCGCATGAGTGCCGAGCGTAAATGCAGCGACCATTACAGGCGTCGTAGCCCATAGCACCACGCAAATAGCATCTAGGTACTTGCGACCGCGTAAATAACGAAGTTCCTTATTTCGGGCCTCTGGAAAAAGTAGTTAAATTTATTATTACTATTTTTATATTATTTATTTTATACTTTTTTTTAATTTCAACAATTTTTAAATTAATTATTGCAAGGATGGTGACCTTTTTTGATGAACATGCCATAATAATTTAACAAATAGTAACATAGCCACGACTTACGTGACTTTATTTTTTTTTTTTTTTTTTAAAAGACAACGCCCGCACTAGGAATCAAGCCCTGTGTCGCGGAGAGCCTGTGTTGAGGGGAAACTAACGGACACAAAGTACACCCAGACTAGAAACAAATATCTATGAATCACACAAATATTTGTCTCGTGTGGGAATCGAACCCACGTCACCCAGCACGGCGATGTAGTGGCGAGGCGACCACCTTAACCACTGCGCCACGGTGACAGTCAGTTTTTTTATGGACAAAAAATAAAACCACATAGCTTTATTTCGATCAAATACGTAAATTATAGGCATTCCAAGAATTTTATACAACGTGCCATCAATGGCACGAGTGCCATCAGTGGCACGCGTGTCAACTGTGGCACAGGTCTATGGTTCGCCTTGTCCGACTTTAATTTTAAAACTTACGCATACCTGTTACACGTCCAATGAAATAATCCTCCCAAACATGAACTTTAACAGTTCTTATGCCTTTGAGTAAGTCGCTGATCAAACTGACGCGTGAGTCTTTATGTTTCATCATCTCAGTGCTCAGCTGACCAATTTTATTTGCAATCACTTTGTTTATTGGTATCAGAAGGACAGAGAAGGCCACGCCGGCGAGGAACGATAGCCCAACTTGTTGATATAAAAGGAATAGTGTGATAAATAGCTGAAAGAGTAAATTTATCATTATTAATTCAGTACTGTTCACATTTATGCAAAATATCTTATTTAAAATCTAAATATGACATACATAACATTTACTATACGCCCACATTTCGACAGCTATGATTCGTCCCATGTAATTGGCGAGCCAATCGTCATTCATCATCAACATCATTGCAACCCATAAACGTCCCACCACTGGACACGGGCCGCGTTCAAAAAAGATGGAGCGAATTTGACTTACTATACGCGTGTTATAGTATGCCTTTTCTGCACAGTGCTCTTGTCTACTTATGGTTATTCCCTTAGTCGCCTCTTACGACACCCACGGGTTGGGATGGGGTAGTGACGTTATGTATTCGTTATATTGTCCTTAACCAATTGTCATTAACCGGTCATATTTCCAGACTCTGGGCTAATGCTGAGAATTTAGAGATAGGATATCCCAATAGCGGCCCGTCCTGGGGATCGAACCAGTTAACTCCTGGAAATAATTTGAACACACGCCCGCTATGCGAGTGCTTATTAGAGTTGGATCAAATCTATCCCTATCGAATCGCTCTTTCCTATGTTTCTGTCACTTAAAACCGTAATTTAGAGAGGGAGAGTGCAACCGCATGCAGTATCGCCGATGCACTCGGCTCTTACCCTGTCTCCCTCGCATTAGTATATGACGGTTCTAGGTGGCAGAAAAGGATAGAACCATAGGAGAGTGCGGTTCGGTGTAGCTATATATTTTGTGGTACAGTCGAGTTCATTAATATAATATTGGCACTATCATTAGACATTTTTGTTGAAAAGCGTGACTATAACTTATTGCATAATGTACAGCATATTTTATTGAACCATTCACATGAGGACATATATTTGATCCATAGGTTCTATAGTATTTATTGAGCTTTTCAACACTTACAATATTTTGAATCCTTGATGGTGCCAATATATTAATGAACTCGACTGTAGAACCCTTAAGCTTTGAAAATTTAACAGATATTTAGTGAGTACTAAGCACCATAATAAGAAGTAAGAATAAAATAGGTACCTGTAATGGTATACTCCATAACGCATGAAAACTTGGACAAGAATTGACTATCCTATCAGTATCAGTGGACATGAAATTAGTTATTTCCCCAATAGAGAAGGATTTATTTAGTTCCGTAGATGTAACACTGAGCGTTTTCCTTAGAATCGTAGAAACGATTGCTCCACGCATTTTCAGTCCGATCACTGACATCAACCAATTGAAATGAACATTAAAGAAGGTAGATATTAATGTCGCTAATAGTAAACCACCAGCATACATGTAGCTGAAAAAAAAACAATATTATAATCTAAGAGTTCGTTCGTTTGCTGGAACATGCTAATCTCAGGAACTACTGAACCGAATTTAAAAATTCTTATAGTGTTGGATAGCCCATTTATCGAGGAAGGCTATATAACATAACGCTACGACCAATAGGAGCTGAGTAGTGAGTAAACAAAAATCCACGGGAACGAAACCCCCGACATTGTTTACATAAAACAGTTCAACCATTTACAAGAGGCACGGTCATGATGAATTACTTATTGAACTTATTTCTTCAATTTGTAAATAGAATATAAGCTTAATCTTGTAATTTCCTGGCAATTCTCATTAGTCATTGATGGTATAATTTATAACTAAATATTAACAACTGTTGACAAAAATTATTATCAAGCAATGCTCTTCACTTATCAGATAAAAATTTATTGATATTAGTTTATCATTGACAAACTATATTACTACTGAAAAATGTATAATTATATTGATCTTAACCATTGAATATGTCTTATCTAATATTATAATTAAGATTATTATAATTACCCTAAATGTTGATCAATGCTTTCGTCTTCAACAAATTTGATGAGATTGTTAAGTAATATTGGGCCCGCAAAGCCAGCCATGTCAGACACTAGTTTGAGTATGCCAATACTGTAGAACTGAAGAGCGAAGCAACTATGCAACGCTCTTAGTAATGTTACATTCTGTCTACGCGGTGATCTGACTAGCACGCGGGTTGTAGGGGTCACTGGAGTGGAGACAGGAGCTGCTGTTTCGCCTGTTGCACCATAACCTGGAATTAAAACATGTATCACTAGCTGATCCCCGCGTGGAATACGATTTCCGTAACCGAATGTGCCTTTTTTTTTATTTTATTCCTCTAAAACCATCTATGGTGTCAATCAACGGTAGAGCACAAAAATTTAATGTCCATGGGCAACGTATTCCACTTACCACCGAGTGGGCTGCATAATAGCCTAAAAGTCTAGCAATATAAAAAAAAAATTTGGCAAAGGGGTGAGAGAAACGAAATAAGTTGAAGGTCTGCAGTAGATAAAAATTGTCCTTTTGTGAGGAGAACTGAGCCTAGGAATGAAGATAAGCTTGTTGACAATATATTTAATAAGTTTTTCTATGAGTACACTATTTATGGAAGAGAAGATTTTGTAATATATTCTCGAATTCGCGGCATATATGATAAACCTGTCTATCATTAGTTCCTGTCTTTGCAGTTAAAGTACCTGTTCCTATGAAGGGCTCATGAGGTATTTCTTGATACTGTTGATAGTTATCTACATTCCCAATAAGTGATCTGTCCATTCTGGCTCCCACATATGAACAGCAATATTTTGCTGGGATGTCAAATAGCTCTTCAGTGTCATTCAATTTATTATCTAAGCCTGTAAATAAACCATAATTGAAAACATTTTGATAGAGATTTGTTAGAGAAAAAACAGGATATTTAAAAAAATATACAGATAAGACACACAGTTAACAAACAGGTCAATTTCAATAATAAGCATGGCTTATACATAATAATGTTAGACACTATCTTCAAAATCTCATATAATATTGACCATTAATTATATTGAACAAGTTTTTATTCATAAACCATTTGACTATCTCTGTTGTAAATCTAAGAATTTATATTATTAATTAAAAATATATCTTGTTACTATGTCAATAAGATGCATTATAATTTAGCACCCGTGGACATTTGAGCTGTTAAAGTTTATTAAAGTAAACAATTTTCCACTTGTGGATGATTCAATGTTAAATATAATCAAACTGAAAAACAAACAACCAATTACAGTATAATACCTTTTTGAAGGAGAGGGGAAACCCATGTGAATGTTAATTTTGACAAGCAACCTGCTCCTTGCATGGCTGTTCCCAATATTCCTTCATCTAGATGTGGAAGTAGAGGTGTGTATTCACTCTGTAGGCAAAATATTTTGTTTAATAAATTGCAATTTTATGGAAGATATGATTATTATTACAGCTGAAAGACTACTTCTAAAAGAAGAATAATTGCATATTACAGAAAATTTATGAAACTTACATGTGAGTGTTGAGATCCAACAAGACATGGTGAATAAAATGTTGGTCTTGAGTTGCTTGATGGTATAAGTGTCAGAAAATATAATAAATGGCAGGTCAATGTGGCGATATCAAACCCAATAATTTTACCCGCCATTATATTGCTCCGCAGTGAGATTAAATTTAGAATAACTGCAAAACTCCACATTACGACTTGGGAAGAAGGGCCTCGGGAGCTTTGTCCCAGTCTATGTTTGAGAGCCAACACATAACCAAAGTGAACTAACCACGCTAAGCATGACGCACCCGCCGTGAAGTACTCAAAAGGATACAAGATGTAGTCAGCTTTTGTAATAAAAATATACAACTCTATGATTGGAATGAATACTAGAGCTAATACAATAAAACTACGAAGAACTATTGTCTGCTCCTGTGTTTTTTCTCTAATTACCCAATCTTTTCTATATCCAACATAATAGCCTGAGACAATGGCCATAATAAAATAAAGGGGTATCTGTAAAAACACTTCCTGAAAACATTGTCCGAAGTCTTTTGATATATCGTTCCATGGTTGCAGACCCTGTGGGCCGCACATATCTTCCCATTTCCACTGTATTTTCATGTTGTTTTTTAATCAATTTCAACTACAATACAATAATAATAATATTTCTGTAACCATTTTGCACACCGTGTATATTAAACATTTTCCATTATTTAAACTCAAAAATGAAACTTATATGTTGTTTTCCTAAAGTAGGAGACTTTTGTTACAGCACTTTACAATTATTTAAGGGACTTCACCAGTATTTACAAAATATTATTACAGTGCAGATTGCAATCGCAAAAACTTTATCTGTTAGTCAACTGTCAAAGTCAAACTTCAAAGTGTCATTTCCATTCCACCAACGTGCCACCAACACTCCAAGAACCAAAAAGAGAGCAATGGACCAAGATCCCAGAGCCGCCAGACCTTGCTCATTTTCTGAGAAATGAAATAGGTAGTTGCAGTGCCCACTTTGAGCATAATATCCCTACTAGTTAGGACCAAGAACAGTTGTTGGGTAAAAACTTTATTCACTTTTTTTAGTCTCAGTTCAGTGCTGATTTTTAGGCTTTCAGAGCCAACATGGTAAAAACGGAACCCTTTTAGTTAGGTCTTGTCCGTCCGTCCGTCTATATATTACAGGCATTTTACTCAAAAACTCGAAATCGATTACTCCATGTACATTGTTGAAATTTAGGGAATAGGTGTCTCGTGTGAGCCGCTACTTATTTTGATAGATATTATATTATTACATTTGATATTTTGAACATGATCGAATGTATCAATAATGGATTATTGCCAAAAACTGCTCTTTCGTAAGGGGTATAATTATGTGCTCTATTGCTGCGGAACCCTATTATATTAAGAAACCATTCGACATGTTCTTGACCTGCCCCCTGATTTTAAATCGTCGGATCGCTCCCAGATCGTAAACTTTTACAAATCTTAAAACGATATATTTTTCCGGCTTACGTTATTTATTGTTAGAGAATAGTTTGCCGTATAGAAAATTAAAAACCGATTAGTGTATAATTTTTTTCTTCAACTATATAGTTCTCTAACATTATGTTTTTTAACTTTGTTTAAAGTGACATTTCCGACAGCTCCGAATCAGCCCCCGGTATTTATGTATATTATGCAAAATATTGTTAAAAATTAATATCCAGTACTGCCAGACACTTTTCGACGGCGGTATCATTTCCCAGACGCTTTAAAACTCCCAAAAAATAAAAATATCTTATAATCATTTCTTAATTTCTCTTCCTTGATTTTTATGTATATCAGGGAAATATTATAATAGTTTTTATAAGCAACCAGACCATTCAATAATTATCACGCTATTCACGGCCGTGTTACTCATAACTAAACACTTTTCTGGAGGAATGTTTGACCCTTCAATTGGTCTGGCTAATTACAAAAACTAGTTCTTTGATTATCATAATCATAATAATTTATCAAAATCAGGGCTGATATTACTAAAAATTAGAAGTCAAGTTACATTATTTTCTGGGACTTTGTGTCTGGTGTCTTAACTGAATATTAAATTTCAACAATATTCTCTGAAACATACATAAAAATCAGCACTGAGACTTTTATAAAAGTGAGCTAAACTTTTACCCTATATTGGACGTGGCATCGGCAAAATAAGTATCAAGATAAGTACAGTCGAGTTCATTAATATATTGGCACCATCAAAGATTCAAAATGTTGTGAGCGTTGAAAACACGTTGAAAAGCTCAATAAATACTATAGAACCTATGGATCAAATATATGTCCTTATGTGAATGGTTCAATAAAATATGCTGTACATTATGCGATAAGTTGTAGTCACCCTTTTCAACAAAAATATCGAATGATGGTGCCAATATATTAATGAACTCTACTGTACCTATTAGAACAACATTTTTAATTTCTCAAAAAATAGTAAAGTCTGGCGGACCTGAAATCTTACTTTATAAGGGGCCCACAATAGCCCACAAGCTAGGTTTTGAGACATAAAAAGAGGGTATCATTCTTCGTTCTATTATGGATGATCATATTTGTGTCATGTGACGATGAAAAAAAACAAACTTGGGCCCTGAATGCCGTATAATGTAATATCCGTTGTTTTTTTTTTTCGTTTTAGTTTCCCTTTTTTTTGTTTGTATATAATTGTATATATAGTTTTAATATGTAAGTAGATTTTTAATTTAATTATTTTCATTATTATAATAAAATAATTATAGTAATATCCGCTTTATATAGCTCTCCACTGTCAATTTATATTCTGTTATTGGTTGTCATCTCCTCACTTCCATCAAGTCCGTTCCTTCTCTGTAAAAATTAATTATTAAATAAAAATCTATGTTTAACTACTCTGTAGTAGTGCATATCATTGACAGTGACATTTGATCACATTTGACAGAAAATCGAAATATTTGACATAGTTTGTCAAAACATTGATAAAAAATAGTTTTTGTTTTTTTTAATATTGCTTTAATTATTATATTAAATAATTACATACAGTATAATATAATATAAACATTAATTATTAAATAAAAACGTAAAATTACATACACCTCACATTTTTACTACACTGAAATGGAAATAGATAATTCTAACGATACAGTTTTACATGAAGACGAATTAGATGTAGATCCTATTCATGATATAATAGATTATTTAGTAAGATGTGCTAAGATTTCCTTTAAAAATGCTCGTGTAGATGAAAGCGAGATACGGACAAGCGAAAAGATAAAAATGGCATGTGATTTGTACGAGCGATCACCCACAGATTTTTTACAACAATTTGGCAAGTATCTGGCTCCCTATCATATCGGCTACTTCGACAGAATACAATCTTCATCTATTTTTGATCACAAATTCCGAGAGTGTGTCGAGCAATTAAAAATATATCACTCTGATAAGAATAGACATAAAAGGGTAAGAAACAGGCGTTTTAATGCTTTACAGAAACTAAAAACTGAGACAGACTACTTTAGTGAAAAGCAAATGATGTATCGAAACCCTTTGTTGTATGAACAGCTTGTTGGGCAATATCTAAGTGATGCAGAAATTAAAGAACGGGACAATGTGGATAATGAAAACTTAACATTCTTGAATATGATATTGGAAACAGTTGACAGAAATGAAATGAGAGAAATGAAAAATGAACAAATGCTGGAAGAAGACACAGAATCAATTACAATCACTAAAAGAGATGATGAATATGATAGTAGTGATAGTGACAGTCATAGAAATAAAAAGCAATGGGGTGACTTTGATACTCCTGATACAAGACCAAGTTATATGCCTGAGAAGAGAAAACAGTGTATCATCACAGCTCCAGAGAGAAATTTGCTTAAAGAAGAATTTTTGCAGGAAATGTACAGTAGCTTCATTGAAGGGCGAGATGAGGATTATGACTATAATAGTATAGACAATGATGAACAGTATGATGACCTGCAGCAAGTATCCCAGGATGCTGAAGATAAATACTTTGACTCGGAGACTAATGACATTGAAAATCTTGAAGAGCATATGAAGCTTGTTCAAGAGTATGGAAGAAAGAAATCTGATACTAACACCACAACTGATGATCCTCTTGATGTATTCATGAAACATATTTCAAATAAAACTGATTTTAGGTATCTGTTGTTTTTTTATGATTCTATTTTGTTTTGAGATACTATATTATGCATTAAACCTTTTGAATACCAACATCTGCTATACTCGACAAGTGCAAGCATGCCCTGAGCGCTGATGTCGGCTAAAGTCGACAAATCTCAGGTCCATTAAAATGAATACTAATATTATAAAGCTGAAGAGTTATTTATGTTCAACACACAATTCTTTTAATGTTGGATAGCCCATTCGTCTAGGAAGGTATATAACATCAAGCTACAACCAATAGGAGCTGAGCAGTGGCCAAATAAAGATCGACGGCAGCGAAGCGCCGGGCGACTTCTACATTTCTTTAAACTTTCATAAATGTGTTTTATTACTAATCCTCAAAATTGAATTTCAAGGCTTTGCGCTCAGGGCACGGACATGCCGATTTCACGTGGTGGTCTAAAGGTTATTATATATCTTCCTTTAGTTATAATATATTTAATAATATAATATTCTACCACATTCACACAGCGCCATCTAGTCCCAAAGTAAGCAATTATATTTGCTTGTGTTATGGGTACTAAACAACTGATATACTACTTATATACATTTTTTTTTGTAAATACATGCATATTATAGATAAATTACACCCAGACACAGAACAAACCTTTCTGCTCATCACACAAAGATTTGTCCTGGGTGGGGTTCGAACCCACGACCTCCGGCTTAGCAGTCAGGGTCACTAACCACTAGACCAACAGGCCAGTCTAAGCTCAACTATGACTTATCTTTCTGACGACATCAATAAAATATAAAAAGCTGGTCGACAACTCAATCGATCTGTAATGATAAAGGTCAATGTTTGAGCAATATCTTATCATCATCAGCCTGTACTAGTCCACTGCTGGACATAGGCCTCTCCAATTGCACGCCACTGAGTACGATTTGCAGCTACTCTCATCCAGCGTTTGCCAGCCACCCTGCGAAGATCGTCACTCCACCTAGACGGGGGGCGTCCTACACTACGCTTGCCGAGACGAGGTCTCCACTCTAAAACCCGTTTTCCCCACTGCCCACTGCCACTTCAGCTTGCTTATACGGTGGGCTATGTCGACGACTTTGGTTCTCTGCGCAATTACTTCGTTACGGATTCGATCCCTCAGAGAAACTCCGAGCATAGCCCTTTCCATAGCTCGCTGAGCGACCTTAAACCGGTGGATCAGGCCAACTGTGAGTGTCCATGTTTCGGCACCGTATGTCATTACTGGTAGGACGCACTGGTTATATACCTTCGTCTTCAGGCTTTGTGGAATCGACGACGTAAAGATACGACGTAATTTCTCAAACGCTGCCCAGCCCAGCTGTATTCTTCTATTGATCTCTTTCTCAAAGTTGTTTCTACCCAACTGCAGAACTTGCCCAAGGTAAACATATTCCTGAACAGCTTCGAGAAAGGTGTTATGTACTGCTATCGGTCCCGGAATACAGTGTTCATTGAACATGATCTTGGTTTTGTCCAAGTTCATTCTGAGACCGATGCGTTGGGAATAATCAGCTAGGCCGTGCAGCATATGTTGTAAATCCTGCAACGATTCTGCCATAATGACAATGTCGTCCGCAAATCGCAAGTGTGAGATGTGCTCGCCGTTGATGTTGATACCACGTCCTTTCCAGTCCAGCGACTTGAACATACCCTCTAATGCGTTTGTAAACAGTTTCGGGGATATTACATCCCCTTGTCTCACGCCTCTGTGTAAGGGGATATGTTTAGTTTGCTGATTCTGTACGTGGACGGACATTGTGGCGGCACTGTAGAGACACTTCAACACATGGATATATCGCCAATCGACTTGGCATCGTTGCAAGGATTCCAAAACAGCCCAGGTTTCGATAGAGTCAAAGGCCTTCTCGTAGTCCACAAATGCTAAGCACAGGGGCTGATTATATTCTTCTGTCTTTTGTATAATCTGCCGCACTGTGAAAATGTGGTCTACGGTACCGTATCCTCCTCGAAACCCGGCCTGTTCCGGTGGTTGAAATTCGTCGAGTCTACGTGCAAGGCGGTTTGTGATGACTCTTGAATAGAGTTTGTAAATGTGGCTCAAGAGCGAAATCGGTCGGTAGTTCTTCAATAAAGTTTTATCACCTTTTTTAAAGAACAACATGACAATGCTCCTACTCCACGCCTCCGGAGTTCTCCCTTCAAAGAGAACGGTATTGAAAATGTTTTGGAGCTCCTTTAGCATAGGTTTCCCCCCTGCTTTCAGGAGCTCAGTGGTGATACCGTCCTCACCAGGGGCTTTTCCGTTTTTAAGCTGTTTTAGAGCCATCTCAATTTCGCCTAGGCAGATTTCTGGCAAGTCTTCAGTAAAGTGGCGTGTCAGCGTGGCTCTGGAATCCTCTGTACCGGTATCAGGCTGAGATGCATGCGAAGCGTATAGCTGGCTATAGAAATCTTCAATTTCCGAAATTACTCCTGGCTTTGAAGTGACAACCTCACCATTGGATGTGGTCAGCTTCGTCAAGTGACTTCTACCAAGAGACTGGACAATTATTTATCTTATAGCTGAGATATAACAATATAATGAAATTTCGACTTTTGACTGTCACCGTGGCGTAGCGGTTAAGGTGGTCAGGCCACTAACATCGCCGTTGCAGATGCAGTTGCTCCCTTAAAGCTGAGACACAGAATATTACCCAGATATTATGTAGAAAGTAGGTACTTTTACTAAGTATAGATAAGTAAGTACCTACTTAGTTACCGCATCAGACTATACGTAACATATGTAATATTCATTATACAATATAAATTATATACAAGGAGATGTTGCACAACGCAACGAGTGCGCTTCATATACAGGTCCTTTTCTTTATCTATAGAAGTAACTAATCAATCGTTTCGAATACAGGTAGCGTTTCACTAGGTCGCAGATACCCAGCGCGTTGTTGTGGACTCTTTAGGTGGCTGTCACGTGATATGCATATTGAGAAGTAAACAGCAAATTTCACAAACATACCTTAGTAAGTACGCCTACGTATACTACGTACGAAGGAGTACGTGTTTTGAACTGATTTGTTACTTGAAACAACTTCTGGATAAAGTTGGTGTAACATACCAACATGGACAGAACGTAAATTAATAAATAAACCAATACGTTATACGATATTGAATAGCTAAGCTCGCGACTTCGTTCGCGTAGACAACTAATCTTTACTATAGATGTGACATCCGTAAAATTATCCCTACTAAACACTGCCCTGAGCGCAAAGCCATGAAATTCAGTTTTTAAGGATTAGTTATAAAACACATTTATGAAAATTTAAAGAAATGTAGAAGTCACCTGGCGCTTCGCTCCCGTCGTTCTTTATTTGGCCACTGCTTAGCTCCTATTGAACGTAGCGTGATGTTATATACCTTCCTAGATAAATGGGCTATTCAACATTAAAAGAATTTTTCAAATCGGACCAGTAGGTAGTTCCTGAGATCCTAACATGGAACCAAACAAACTCTTCAGCTTTATAATATTAGTATACATTTTATGGACCTGAGTTTTGTCGACTAGTAGAGTAGCACGGTATAGTACTAACTTTCCCACTAAATATACTATTGTAGATATTATATATCGTGCTACTCTACCGTATACTCTACCCGTGTACAGCAGGCTTTACGGTTTAGAAGATAGAGAGGAGGGGAACACACTATAAGCTACTTTAGCAGCGCTAACAAGTGTCTTTAAAACACCAGGGAAGAGACTTCATGTAATGACTGTGTTCGGAAGATGGCAATAAGCTCGCTCTTCTATTTATTTCGTATGTGTGTGCCCCTCATAGAATTTTGCTGAAAAAGGTTGCAGAATTAAAAAATATTTATTTTGATTTTATCAAGTCGTTCTAAATGAGGTATTAGGACAGTTGATGCTTATCAACATATATCATTATTACAAGATATCATTACTCGGCTCTATCTACTACAAATCATAATTAGCTTTATGGATTTGGCTCATAACTTACATGGGTTTAATTTTAATGTAGTGTAATAGGTACCTACCTAAAAAGGTCAAGCCATAGTGGTTTCACTTTATTTTGTTTGTATAATGTCTCCAAGTCACCCCATTCTTTAGCAACATTTGCATACAATGCCACTCAGTAGTAATAGTCTTAAAAATATTAAAGAAAGAAAACCAAAACAGCGGATTAATACCTAGCAGGTAGGTAGGTATTTTAGAAATTATCACAAAAGGAGGTCAGCTAATGCAAATTGAATGAACAACTCCTTTCGTGGTCCTGATTAATATAGGTAATTAGCATTTCTTCAGCCGTAGGTGTCGTACAAGGCTTCTTTAATTTAAAGCAACAAGAACACTGCGAGAAAAGGACAATTCGAAAGAAAACCCTATCCCCAATCCGTGTGGCCAGCGTGGTGTGTTTAGTAGGTAGGCTATATTCAAAAATTTTTGGAGGAGGCCCAACAGTGGGGCCTTAATTTATGGGTTGTAATGATGATGTTTTTTTTGAGAAAATTATCTACGAATCTAAATGTAAGTATTAGATATGTACGTATGACATAATACTGAAAATGTTGTAGGTATTTATTATTAGACTAGGTATAGGTAAGCTAGCTACCCATCCTTTGCGCCATGCAGTAGTGAGTAGAGTAGAGCGGCGCGGCGGCGGCGTGGTGCTGCGTGATGTTACCTTATGTAATTACGCACAATTTTAAAATAATAGTTATACATAATTATATACATTGATATTACATAAAATGCAACATTTCATTAAATATAGGTACATATTTTTCATGAGGTTATTTTATAGTAAAACAATGACTTGTTTGTATACAACGCGGTACTTTTATGGAATGCGCACAAAGTGATAGAGCTGGAATGTAAATAGTTCTATTGTGTCTTGTGTCCAACTCTTCATCGGTAAGTACCTAATGTGTTTCCGGCTTAATAGTTTCTGTGTTTCTAGCAAACGAAAGCTATAAGTAGTATTGTAAACACGCCTACCTACTATAGTCTATAGATCCTACATCATGTGAAGTATTTTATGATGAAATTATTAATAGACGCTTCAGATTGTATAAATTGGTATTTAGTGATAAAATAGTTAATAACTTTAGCTAATATCAATTAAATAAGTATGTGTTATTCGTATACAAGCAACTTATACCATTCTACAGCTTTGATAAGTGCCAGGTTTGTCTCTAGAGCATTTAAAATCAATTTTATATCGGGCCAAACTACCATTTTTATTTTTAAATAAAAATAGAACAAACTGATAAGCAAACATTGATTTATTGTTATTACCTATTAATTAACCGACTATGGTATGTTAACTGCTATGTTTTGGTGGTTTTTATTAAGTTAACTAATGCATTCGGGGAGGACTTTCTGCTCTTAAGTGCTCTGTGCCCGAGCTAACCTAGCAGTACATATAACTAACTAGGTCCGCCCGCGATTTCGTCTGGGTAGTTGGTATATAATCTAATACATAAACCTTCTTCATTAATGGATGACAAATTGGTGAAAACCGCATCAAAATCCGTTGCGTAGCGCAGAAGCGAATTTATTTTATAAGTACTTTGTAAGGATAACTAGAAGTTCTAATGTAACAAAAAAAGTATACACAGAGTATGTACGTTCCAGACAAAAATATAATTAATTAGTCGCGTAGAAGTCCCATATTTTTATTATATTACACGTACGTACTGAGTGGGTGCCATCAAAAACTTAGTTTCTAATCGGTACATTATCTGAGTCATTTACTCACGTCGATAGTAGGTAGTATGATCGTTTTTATTTCTATCCACAATTCATTGACCTATTGTAGTATTTAAACTCTCCATTGAAAATATATACACTTTATATGATGTACTAATTAAGTGGCAAAAAATAAGTGTTTTGGAACCTGTGTAAGCTTATTCTAAATTTATTTCAGTTATGACGCCTGCTATAAATGTCTAATTACATGGAGGAAATTCAGCTAGATCTACATAATATCCCTATATTATTATACTACTATGGTCGATGGAAATAGACTCCATGAATAGTCATGGAGTCTATTTCCATGTACGCATTTGCGTCACTGACTCTTTAAGCCAGGTGTAAACACCGACAATCTTCTGCAAACCTTACAGACATAAATTCAATCAGGTCTCCCAAGGAACCTGTCGTGTTATGGTAGTTATCCTTACTTAAACGAAAAAAGACATAACTCTCCTTTAAAGTAGTTGGGTAATAATGTAAAATGAAATTATAAACGAAAGATCGTCGTTTTTTTGGATTTTGGATACTGCGAATAATCCTAAAAATCGTTCGCAATAAACCCTGAAAATTGTATCAGATCAGTCATAGAATCGATTCCAAAATTTTGGACATAATTTTTTTTAGAAAAAAATTAAATATTGTTGTTATTATAATAGCTTACTTACATATACAACGGCTGCCTTAAAGCTGCAATCTGCATCATTTCTCGCATCCTTGTATTCTCCGGTCACCTATAGATCTATATAAAAAAATGTTTATTTCTATATCAGTAGATATCTACTACAAACGCTCTTCGCTTCAAGGATTTCCAGTTTAGCTATTTTATGCTTCTGTTAGGATATCAAGTTTTTTTTACATTTTTTATGATTTTCGTAATAAAAAATCAGTAAGGATGTTTCAGAATTCGTAATAATTAATGTGTGGTGGTATAAAGTTTGAGGTGTATTTTGGGCACAGTGTGTGGTCGAAGTGGTCGATCCGGTCAGTTGTCGCGTGCGCTATGAATGGGCGACCAGACGCGAGGTAGACGTCGTGCGGGAAACGCGCTTGACCGCCGCCGTGTGCGCATACAACCTTCATGCTTGAATCTTAATACTGCCTCCTTGTGACAATAATATTGTGTTGTGTTCTACTTGATGTACTTACACTTCTCTACAAAATGATTTTGGTAAGTATTATTTATCCTATATTGTTTAATCTAAGACATTTTTTTTTGGTATTCATATTATTTATTTTTTCTGCATAATTTATGGTTGTATGAAAAATAATTAATTTTTATAATTCATTAATTACTCCACCAATTTTATAAATATATATTTTTTATATATTTTTTTAAATATGTTAGTTGTGTATAATTTTTAAGTTATTTGTAAAAATTGTATTTATAATAAATATGGCTATCCATCATAGTTAGAAATTTTATAAATTACAAGATCATAAACCACAATAGAAACTATAAATACCTACGTTCGGAAACTTTGGAAGCTTTTGCATGAAATGTCTCAAACAACGATATTATCATTATGCTGTACGTTTTATTGTACAAATGTTTTATATATCCTATATAGTTATACTGTCATATTCGTAATCATATCCTCATTTGGATAAAATTGAATACTTACTTCAATCAAATCAGTATTAAACGAAAAAACATATTATAGTTACTAGTTAGTGAAATGACCTATGACTAATTCTTAATAAATGACAAGGACTTCAACAATATACCTCACTAGGGAAAAATAATACATTTATACTTAGTATTTTACAAAACAAAAAGAATTCTTCTTTTAAAATAGTTTAAATCAGTCCAAAATATTCCCCTCTTCTGTAACTCTGATACAAAAGACATCAACGCTCATTGAAGTTTTATCGAACCTATTACTAACGTATTTTTTTTCTAATAAATGAAGAAATAGACTGAATGGTCTAAATTTTTGAAAGGAGTATTTTACTATTATAACATATATACCTAAATTAGATTAAAATATTATAAATAGAAATAAATAATATTACATTTTATTTTTTTTACACACGTTACAGCAGCAAAAAAAAAATTAAAACAACACCTAATGAAGAATTTATTTATTTTAAAGCATGGGCGCGCTCCATTGGAAATAATTGTCTTTCTGAAAGGCCCTTTTGGAACATTTTTTACTTTAGGTATATCTATTTATCGTAGTCCAGTAAGGAGAAAGTCGTTATGTCTGCACTAATGAGGATTTCCGTGTAGTGACGGATTAAGAATACATATTGTCGCTACCCCATTTTAGCCCGTGGGTGTCGTAAAAGGCAACTAAGGGAGTTAACTTTATGCAGACAAGATCATTGCGAGAAAAAGAAAATTCGAAACAAACCCTATACCAACCCGTCTGGCCAGCGTGGTACAGTCAGCGTCAAATAGTTAGTGACACTCAAGTTATTAAAATTTATAGATGCAACCAAAAAGTCAATAATATCGGTACAAGCAAAGTTTCCATATTGTTCTCAACAATTTACGCGCTCATAAGTCGAGACGCTCAAAATGTCATATAGATAGGTTCAATCAAACCGCCATAAATATGGTTACAGTCATACCGCCAATGGTATCCAAGCATCCAAGTGTTAAAAAATGTGATCACATTAGAAACTTGTACCGAACTTTGCTTGTACCGATATTATTGACTTTTTGGTTGCGTCTATAAATTTGAATACCTTGAGTGTCACTAACTATTTTACGCTGACTGTACAGTAGGCTAAATTCCCTCTACATTCTTTGGAGGAGACCCGTGTCCAACAGTGGAACGATTCTGGGTTGAAATGATGATGATGATGATTGAAGACTATGCCTACTGCACAGTGCTTCATAATTAGATAGGAAGCAGCTCGGCTAAAATTTCAGTGTTGTAAATGTCGACTTACATAATTATTATTATTAGGGCACATCGGCTAAACCCCGCTCAACCCGAGCCACCCGTTCCGGGGAGGTATTAAAATAGTCATGTTTCTGCCACCGGGTGAGAAGTGTTGTCCAGAGCTCAATGGGAAGGAAAGGGGAAAGATAAAGGTTGGCAGCGCTCGTAATGCTTCTGGTGTTGCAGGTGTCCATAGGTTACGAGAACCGCTTACAATCAGGCGGAGCCCTAGCGCGCGGATCCTAAGTCTATGGGCGGAACCGTGTAGTGACGGATTAAGAATACGTAATGTCACTACAACATTTTTTCAACCCGTGGGTATCGTAAAAAGTGACTTAACGGCCGATTTCAATAATCTATCTATCTATGGATTTGGCTACTAAAGTTAGAATTTTGACACATTTATGTCACGCTTATGTCAAAATTCAAACTTTAGTAGCCAAATCCATAGATAGATAGATTATTGAAATCGGCCATAAAGGTAAGTAACCTTAAGCAGACGAGTACTTACTGTGAGTTAAGAAATTTCGAAACAAAACCCTATACCAACCCGTCTGGCCAGCGTGGTATAGTAAGCTAATTCTCTCCGCAATATTTATAGGAGACCCGTACCCAGCTGTGGGACGTTTGTTGGTTGTAATGATGATAATTATGATGATGATGATCAGGCGGGCCGTACGCGTCTTGCCATAATTCGCGGTATAAAAAACGTTATAGTAGTGATAACACTATCAGGGAGACCGCTAGCTCTTTTACCATGTTCAGTGATAATAAAAAACCAATAGGCATTTTAATATTTTTTCAAAAGATGTATCTCCAAATAACACTAAAGTATTTCTAGAAACATCTAACGTTGTCCGCCCATTACAATCCAGGGAAATCGTGTAAATGATTGTGTGCTGCCGGTAGTTACCGGGCGGCGCGGGCGGCGGCGCGTTCGTCGCTCGGGCGGTCGTGTAGGCAAGTCTTCTGCTGCCAAGTGCCGCCGTCGCACCGGACAGGTCATCGACACATAAAGCGTGTGAAAGTGTTATATCTTTCTGCACCCACACGCCCAAACTATACTATCGCATCCACACTCAACAATTAAAGGATTGCCTATTTAGTTTTCTCACAAGACAACATTGACGCACCAACTTTTAAGTTTGATTTGATAGATACCTAATCTATTATAATTTAAATCATGGGTGGCCAACTGGCCCGTTGATGTTGCTCTTATTATGAACAATAATAATATTATAACTACTTATATTATTGTTATTAGGTATATGCAATGCCTGTAAGTCCTGTAACGCCAAGCTTTCGATGTAATAAGGCCAAAAAACCTTTTTATACGTATTATGTATGTTAGGTCCTACCGAAAAACACCGTTATCGTTTTTGGCCTTATTACATCAAAAGCTTGGAGTTACAGGCAATGCATATAGTAACATATCTATCCTTTTATTGATCGTTATCTTATATAAAGAGTGTGTAAGCCTGTAATCATGAATTTGCGAAATGTTGCAATACATAATCAAGTTTAATGGCTTCGAGATAGCATCACAAAGGTTACAAAAAGCTATAGCATGGTGAGCGCGGGCGGGAGAGCCATGAGCCAGCGCGGTTGCGAGCTGCGCGTGGGCGTCAAACCGCCCGTGGCGCCACTCGGTCTGCGAGCTCGCCACTGTGCGCCGTTCCCACGCCTCCGCCCCGCAACCCTCCGCACACTCGTGTATCAACGTCAACTTTTATAAATAAATGCTTCAAAAACTTTCACTAACAAATATATACGAGTTTTTGGAAGAACATGAATAATGATTTATACCTCAGAGGCCCGTTTTAAACTTATTATATTGTGTATTATTCGAAGTGAGGCTAACAAGAAAACGTACAGTGAAATTTTATAAAAGTGTTTTTGTAACGTAATATTAGATAAGGGTGAATTTCCCAAGCACGATTTTGGAGCGGCGTCGCTGAAAATCGATGTGTAAAATTTAACTAGCGTATAATAAATAATTCTATAATATAGTTCACATTGTTATCTACACGGTGCCAAAGCTTTTTAGCAATTAACTATTTATTTTCATATTTAAAAAAAATCTTAAAGGTCCAATTTCTAATTACGGTGGAGTGTCCCGATTCCATTTTTACGCACGAATTGCTTTATTTCGAGTTTTTGATAAACTTAATCTAAGAAATAGTGAATTATTCTTAAAATACATTAGATAACGACATTCAAAATATTTAGTTCGTTTAGTTTATCTAATATTTTAGTATTTAATACTGCCCTCCAAAAATGTCCCGAGTGAAAAAGCAATTACGCTGGCGCAATTTGAACACTCCATAACTTGTGGCAACATTACATATGAGTCATCGAACTATAGTCACCCTCACCCCGCAGTTGCCCTCTTGCGAGCGGGATAGATGGTTGTGTGTTGTGCTGTACGAGGGTCACACCAAACATGCAAGTACGTGTTACGCTGGCATTGGAATACATTTTTTTACAATTACTGTGGCATCATTATTGTTAAAACTATAAGGTAGATTAATACGAAATTTCTTATACAAATTCAGATTAAAGCACATTACCTTCATTATAGACTAAATTTTATGTAGGAATAATAGAATTTTTAATAATCTTAGTTTTGTCTCTTTATCTAAGTACGGTGGCGCAATTCCAGTGGCTCCAGTGGCGAAAAGTCTTGCCACCGTAATTGATCAGTACCACCGTAATTGATTTAATGGTGTTTTTATCGATTTTTATGGGTTTTATATAATTTTATTAACAAAATTATATCTTTTATCAGAGTCATTTTTATAGAGTTACAGACCATATAAGAGAATGTCAATATGCCTTTATAATAAAGGCAATGCCTAAAGGTAATGCCTAGGCATTACCTGTAGAACTAGCTTCTTTTCGTATTAGCCTAGAAAAGAAGCTAGTTCTGTACACACGAAGCCAGAGATACTAGCTTGTTAACTTACTAACACTAGCAAAGTAAGCTACTAACTCTGACTTCGTGTGTACGGAACTATTACTAGCTTATTAGGCTTGAATAGAAGCTAGTTCTTGTCACGTATAGATTACTGCACTAGCTTGCCATCCTGTGTATCCCAGAAATGACACTAGCTTACTTTTCTAGGTTGAGAAACTAGCTCAACGCCTAGGGTAAACGAGGCTAGTTTTGCTAGGATAAGAAGCTAGTAACTTTGGCTTTGTGTATACAGAATTATCTTCTTTTCTAGGCTAGTAATAGTTCCTTGTACACCAAGCCAGAATTATTAGCTTACTGCCACTGACTTGCTATCATAGCTTCGTGTATCTCGGGCATTAGCATGCCTAGACTGTCTAGTCCCCGCGCAGTAACTGCAAAGTCAAGTCAGGTCTATATAAAATTATGTGCGGTGTACATATAATTTTATATAAATTCAACCCATTTTTTTTTCTTTTCTTGTATTAGCATTTATGGCCATCTAAATATCTATTGTTGTAGCATGGCGCCCCAAAAATAACAGATTAGAGAAGAAAGGTTGGAAAAAAAGCGAATAGCAGAGAGAAGAAGAAAAGAGAAAATAACGAAAGATCCTTTATTATATGCTGCTTTATTTATTTATTTATTTATTTTAGGATCTTTAACAGAAAATACACTTCACATTGGTAGAGATAAATATCAACAACAGTTTTAGGTCTTGTGTTTTCCTAATTATAAAAGACCACAGCATGCCATATAGGAGCTAGGTGAAAGGTGGTAAAAGAAAAAGACAAACAAAGATATATTAGACTTAAGGAAGAAAAGAAAATTATACCTATGGCAGAAATAACACCGCGCCCTCGTAGGAATCGCCAAAAGCGAAATCGGATTAATTTAAAAAAAAATTACGACCGTAAGAAATCACTAAACGTGATTTCTTATGTTTTTCTTATATGGCTTAGTAGGCCATAGGTATAATTTTTTTTTCTTCCTTAAGTCTAATGTATCTTTGTTTGTCTTTTCCTTTCAAAGCAGCATATAATAAAGGATCGTTCTTTATTTTCTCTTTTCTTCTTCTGTCTGCTATTCGCTTTTTTTCCAACCTTTCTTCTCTAATCTGTTTTTTTTGGGGCGCGTTGCTAAAACAATAGATATTTAGAAGGCCATAAATGCTAATACAAGAAAAGAAAAAAAATGGGTTGAATTTATATAAAATTATATGTACACCACATATAATTTTATATACACCTGACTTGACTTTGCAGTTGCTGCGCGGGGACTAGACAGTCTAGGCATGCTAATGCCTGAGACACACGAAGTCAGTGCCAGTAAGCTAATAATTCTGGCTTCGTGTACAAGGAACTATTACTAGCCTAGAAAAGAAGATAATTCTGTATACACAAAGCCAAAGTTACTAGCTTCTTATCCTAGCTTGAAAAACTAGCCTTGTGTACACTAGGCAATGCGCTAGTTTCTCAACCTAGAATAGTTAGCTAGTGTTTTTCGTTGCTAATAAGTAGATATGTAGAAAAAACATATGATAACAATATTATCTATATAAGAATTTGTTTGTTACCGAGTTTATTTTGATATAATAAAAAGATTTTTTAAATAAAGTTGACTTGAAATACATTGTTTTTTAAATATTTCTAATTCCACTGGCATTATGCAATTTCGGTGGAACGGTTTTCAATTTCGGTGGGCCAAATCTAATTACGGTGGCGTTTGAAGATTTCAAATTCAAATATCTCAAAAACTAAACATATTTTTTTGATCTCTACCATAGTACTCAAAATGTTATTTATTCACCTACCTGTTAACATAAAAAAATCTTTTGAAAACAAGCAAATAAAATTCGCCACCGGAATTAGGCAAAAATCGAAGTTGTTGAAATTCACCCATAACTTATAAATTATGTATCGTGTCGAATTTGTGTGAGTGACGAGTGATCATCGCCGACAGTGTTGGCTTGGCACGCGATATTTCGTTAAAGAACTTTAATTGATTTTATGAATATCTCATGAAGACACTCACAAATGAATCAAAACCAAAAGGTAGGTATTTAGTTTCCCGTTGAACGAGAATCATGAATATAGCATGACAGAAGGTCTTACAGGCACAAGTAATGAAAACAATATCCTAAGATAGTAAATAACACATGAAAAAACTAATAGTTATCTATATATACTTTTTTAATCAATTTGAAACTTTTTAAAATTGAACAAAAAAAAAATAATACTATTACTATCTATAGATACTAAATTTGATATCACTACATAGTATAAAACAAAGTCGCTCTCGCTGTCTGTCCGTCCCTATGTATGCTTAAATCTTTAAAACTACGCAACGGATTTCGAAGCGGTTTTTTTTCATAGATAGAGTGATTCAAGAGGAAGATTTATAGGTATAAAATACATACCACGCGGCCGAAGCAGCGGGCGGAAGCTAGTACTTAATATAATAAAGATGAAGAGGACTCAGGCACTACTGGTCTGATTTGAAAAATTCTTTTAGTGTGTCATCTTTTTAGAAATACTAGCTTCCGGCCGGCCGCCTAGGATCTTGAATAAAAAGTAGCGTATTTGTGCTATTCCAAGATATAATCTATATATTGTGTGGTGTGGCAAATTTCATGTAGATCATTTCAGTAGTTTTACCGTGATTCACAGTAACAAACATCCATTTATCATTCATCCCTCCTAACTTTCGCAGTTATAATATTAGTAGGATTTAGGTTTTATTTCGACGATAATTCGCAAACTCGAGTGCGAATAGCTAATTTAAGTAAGTAGATATGAGAATGCACTTAAGTAAGTATCCATAAGCAGCTTGGCTGGCACCGAAGCCTAACGGAATCTGTGTCGGAGACAGGTTAGAAGGCAGTTTTATGTCATGTCCATTGTAGAGGTGTAGGTAATTCTCCGTACCTACATAACTATTAAAATTAACCGGCCATCAGTACATTCTCGTTTCTACATACCATAGTTATAGAATATACTAAGTATATAGATATGATTTCCGCCGTAGAAAACTGCTTGTTGCAACCACGGTAAAAGGAAATAAGATATTGTACTTACTTTCAATTCCAGTTACTGTTATAATTATGCCAGAGATGTGGAATTAGGGAAATTACATTATAATACGTAGTTTTACCAAAGTTTATGCAGAGATATGCAGAGGTGTTTCACATCAAGGTGCAGGTGGCACAAATGACAATTCCGGTCAATTCCATTAGAAATAAGTACGCATATTTTTATTTATGTTTTTAATAATATTCTTTTTATTTATTTTTTCACTACTTAATTTATAATTATATCACACATATATATATATATATATATATTTATTACTTTCCGAATTACTTGAGAGACGGCGGAATAATCCGTTATTTATTTAGGTATTTATTAAGGACCTGCAAGAATACCAGCGTTGTGGTCTAGACCACAACATTAGAGCTGATGCAGGGACCTTTATTTGCTACCAGCTTATAAGTTTTGGTTTATGTATTAGTTTTAAGTGTTTATGTAGCAAATAAAAAGTTGTTCTTTCTTTCTTTCTATCCATATTTTCATGTTTCATGAAAAAGCTTTCGTCGTCGTCATCATCAGCAACCCGTTCATGTCTCATTACTATGCTCGGGTCGGTGTCCTATCCTCTTTCAGAGAGCTGATACAAAAAAGTTTAGAGCCCTAATTTAGAAACAACAACTAATAATAACAATGATATACTTATATTAGGTTAATCTTCAAACCCTAAAAAGCAGAAATCAATCCATTTAGTATATAAAAATAAAGAAGAGAAAACGTTCCCTCCCAACCTGTATACTGAATCTAAATATGGAACGCAGGTAAAAAGTAATGATGATGCATTGCTATGAGCAGATGCATTATACCTCATAAAAATGGCAATGTTATCAATGCAAATGTCCACAAGAAATCTTCCTGAGCACACAAGTAAACGCCGATGTGTACTTTGTAAACATGGAAGTTTACATACATCGCTAGCTTTTCCTTAATCAACAGGGTGAATTTCAACAGGTCCATTATTTTTTTCATTTTCGTAGATTTTTTTATCTTTAGTTTTATATTAAAAAAAATTAGCGTTTCTTAAAGTTTTTGATAATGTGTGTATTCTTGCTCACTTTCAAACAAATAACTAAAAAACCTAACGAGATATACAAGTTTAAAGATTACGTGCCACAGCGATGAAACATGCTCGCATGGCAATGAAACAAGCGTACACGGCAATGAAAGAACTGTGCCACGGGAATGAAAGAATCAATCACGGAGATGAAAATCCACATAAAACATTATTTTATATAATTATCTACTTACATGAATGTTATACTTACATACAATAGATACACATTTTGTAGATTAAATAGCTGCAAAAGGAGTAAAATTAAAGAAAAAAATAATGGAATCGAACCGATCATTTTAATTATTAAACATTCTATATTAAAAAATCTTGATATGAAATCAGCCTTTCAAACTTAACATCAAATAAACATTAACAATATAGCTATAGAGCTATTAATATTATACTTATTGCATTATTTGTTGTTTATTTATAAAACGAACAGGGGCAAATGTAAAACAAAATAAATATAAATATCAAAAGAAAAAAAAATCCACACATTTATTTATTTAGGTTTATAAAAATATTTTTGCATACATACACTTGAAACTCAAAGAAACAAGTAAAAATCTTAAAAATACGATATAATCTTACTCTCTCTCTCTTTATTTAAGAGCTGGGCTCTTTTCGGTGGAATAATTTCCAATTCTCTCTTTTTCCTGCCAATTCTCTCACCTCCTGATACGACACCACCCGTACCTTCTCCTTGATCTAATTAATATATGTCCTCCTTGGTCTACCTCTTCCTCTCATGCCTTCTATCTTTCCTTCTATGATGTTTTTTATAAACGGATCGTGTCGTATCAGGTGTCCAATCATTTTTCCTCTTCTGTTCTCAATGTTTTTATCATAGTTCTTCTCTCTTGTACTCGTTCCAGTACCTTTTCGTTGGTTATCATTTCTGTCCAGCTTATGCTCTCCATTTTTCGCCAACACCACATTTCAAAAGCTTCCAATCTTTCTCTGTCTCTTTGTGTCATAATCCAGGTTTCGCTTCCATAGCGTGCAATGCTCCAAATGTATGATTGGAGGAACCTTTTCCTGATTTTTAACGAAATGTGTTTACACTTGAATATTTGTTTTTTCCTGTTAAATACTTGTTAGGCTATTGCAATTCTAGCTATTATATCTTGTGTGCAACGAGCAGTTTCATTTATGATTGATGCAAATGCAGCAATGTCATCTGCAAAACAGATGAATTTAATGTTTTCTCCATTTATTTTGATCCCCCCTGTAGATTTCTCTTTAATTTCGTTTATTGCAAACTCTATGAATACATTAAATATCAATGGTGAAAGAGGGCAACCTTGTCTAACTCCCTGTCTAATCTTTGCTGTTTCTTTTTCTTCTCCTATCTCAATTAAAGTTTCTTGTTCTTTATATAATTCCATGATAATTTTTCTGTCTCTGTAGTCTACTCCAACATCTTTAAGTGTTTTCATCATCAATTTCTAATCTACCCTGTCAAAGGCCTTCTCTAAATCAATAAATGCTATATGCGTATCCAGCCCTAGATCCACCCTTCTATAAATTATCAATTATCATCCGCAGTGCTAATATACCTTCTCTGGTACCTTTTTTCTGTCTAAACCCATATTGGTCTTCTCCCACCACTTCTTCTACTTTCGGTCTTAATCTATTCTGAATTATTTTTAAAAGTATTTTTGAAGCCTGTGATATAAGGCTTAGTGTTCTGTGCTCTTAACATTTGACGGTGTTCTGTTTTTTAGGTAATGTCACGGTTTTACTCACTTTAAAGTCTTTTGGCACTTTCCCTTCTATATCTATATAAATTGTTATCCTGATAATAAAATTATTATTATTATATACATAAGTTGAGTAATTTTGAATAGTTCTTCATGCATTGGTGGGCATACGGCATTTTTATTTTATGAGTTCAATATAGATACCGTCCTCTCCCGCTTTTCCATTTTGAATATTATTTTATATTATTATTGTTTTTTAATAGTTATTAAAAAACAAAAAATAATAATAATTTTGTAAGGTTTAATAAGGAAAGATCTTTTAATAATTGACTGCACAGTAAAAACTCATGAAGTCTTTCATCGGATTACAGAAGGTTAACTTGACGGATCCTGTACTATCAGTACGCAGTACTACCTTTATATAACAGGTAAAAATGTTTTCTTTGCCTAATCATACCTTGGCGATGAAAACATAAGTCACGGAAATAAAACACCTGGCCACGGAAATTAGAGTTAATTGTTTTACAAGGCAGGGCAATGAAACTTTTTTAATTTGCGTGTCTTTTTTTTCATTACCATAGCAAATTTAGGCCACGGAAACCATAGCAATGAAAACATAGCGATGAAAATCAAGGCAAAAATATAAAATAACAAAAAGTCTATTGATTGTTCGAAATAAACAAATTAATAAACAAATAAACAAAAGAAATGGCTTTCTATCGAATGTATAATCAAGACGACAAACTTATTCAATAGAATGTTATATCTATCCATAGCGATGAAGGAAAAAATGTCCAGTAACATAAAAATCGAATACTTACGTTTATGGTGCCAAAACGCAGGCGCGTACACACGTCCTTTTGCGTCGAGCACTTAGGCGGCACTAGTATGCAACGTTTAGCGCATAGGAGGGAGGACGCAAGTTGTTGTATAAAAAGATATCCTTAAACATGTTTAGGACACGGCAATTAAAGGTCATTCTGGGACAAATGTATTTCTATTAACCATTCCTTGTATTGTTTAAATATTTGAATAAATGTGTTATATAACAATACTTTAACTATCCACGCATCAAATAAAACTAAGATTTAATATAAATAACCACTAGATTTTTATTTATGAGGTATTACAACACAGTAGGTGACGTGTGGACAAACACGGCAATTAAAGATTTCAAGGTTTATTTTTTTTTGTGGATTACTCCTAATCCTATTTAATAAAATGTTTAGTGCTACTTATAGAATACTATGTCAGCTAAACAGAAAAAAATGTTAGAGCACTATTAACTATGATTTTAGTACCGATTTCATCGATGCCACGCAATTTTTGGTCCCGGGAAATTCACCCAACAGATAAATAACAACTACTCACATTGTGTATTGATATTTAATCGATGTTAGGTTTCGTATGTAATGACGAAACATTAACATAAAATTTAAGGAGGTAGTAGTAGTACCTAAGTAAAGTTTTTTGTACTTGAGTGTTTGCCACCGTCGTGGTATAAAAAAATAAAAAAACTTGATTTTGTAGCTATCCAATAATTTTAAACAAATACAACTTAATTAAATCTTTAAACAGTATATAGTATACCTATTAGGAAAAGCAGATATATCGCGCCTGGTGCCACCTTTTCATTATCAAGATTTCGTAATAGCATCATGTATATACTTAGTACAATTTTCCCATTAATAGGTGCATAATCTTTCCGCAAAATAGTATCGACCCACACAATCATAGTTTAGAGCCAAAGCTGTTTTTCAAAGTGTTGTGTAGGTACAATAGAATTCCCCTTTATAATCTCACTTAAGTCCTTTTCTAGGACCACACTATCTGATCCTGTGATATCTGTTGTAAAAGGCGACTAAGGAAATTGAAATTAGTGAATTGTAAAAACATTCTATCAACTTCTTGCACAAGAGGACATGACTCATTGATCCATCAAGCAGGAATTCAATTTTACATGGCATCAGTATGTACTGTACCTAAGCTAAAAACAATATAAATTTTTACCTATGCTATATTTATGCACAAGAAATGCTAGAGTATTTTCAGAGGATTTCTCCAGCTAACCTAAGCCCGTGGTTTGTATATAATTTCATTCAGTTAGTAAAACTAGAGGACTTGGTTAACCACAATGCTTATAAAATTAGAAAAGGAAAGTTTTACCATGTTTGGACTTGGAACAAAAATGTTTGCTGTACGTGCCGATTGGACGTGCGGAGGAAAATTCACACATTACATACTAAACGTACTGGACTAATGAGATTAGGCTTTACTTTGAAATGTACCTATGTAAACAACAATAACAATTACAAACTGAGTACAACGAATTCAACAAACATACTGTGAAATGTTTTATTATTTTTAAACCACAAAAGTGAAATATAACCCGATATGATCTGTGACAGTAATTAGTAGCATGAACATCGTTTTGTTACGCATATATACCTATTATATAATCTATACACAAACAGATAAATAAATCAAAATTACAAAATAACAGCTTTTTAGAGCAGGCATATGAAAGATATGAATGTACGACATAGAACAAAAACACAGTTTGTAAAATTTTTGTCTGTAGTCTCTGTTTTTTTTTATAGTAGCACAGCATACCTATTATATAGTGGCTCCTTTTCGCGTGATGGAAAGTTGAAAGAGGATCCCAAATTTCAAGTCTGTCTGTTTGTGTGAGGTAGACTCCGAAACCCGAAACCGATTTCGACGGGTCTTTTACTAGCGGATAGCTAATGTCACAAGGAGTAACTTAGGCTCACACTTGACGGGATTTTGAAACTTGAACTTTAACTTGAAGGCTTTGATTTTGGAAAAAATATCATGGTTCTATGAAAAAATAAAAAAAGAATGCACGCGGATGCTCGCTATCACCTAACAAAAAAAGACCTTGCAAATAAACCTTAACTATTCCGATCAACTACCAAGAGAGTGAAAGGACATCGTCGAAATAGGCTAAATTAAATGCAAAACACCTTAATATGATTCCCGTCGAGTGTGAGGCATGTTAGCCATTCGGCGCACGCGCCGCTTTCACTACTGGCAGCCATTGTATCCTGGTACCTTGGATGTTAAAAACATATATCAGCAGACATCGCATCCCATTAGTTTTCCAGTACACGTGCCTACTTATAGTTATTTCCTATTTAAGTACTTTATTTTAACACTTCGTTAGTAGATATAACTTTCAAATTTAGGACCACTTCATTCGTCACATTCCTGAGATAAGATAAATTGCAAATAAGAAGGTTTGCCAGTTACGTATGTATCTACATACCTACTTGTTTTACAATATACTGTAGGTACGTTAATCCTTGCATTGTTTGCCACAGTAAAAAGGTATTATCTAGTAACTAATTGAAAAACAACATTTCAGGGATTCAGGGCAGCTTGAATAATCAAGTACCTACCTAACTTAACTTACTTATACTTTACATTATTTATGTTAAAATTCAGACGAAAACTGCTTTTAACTTTTACTAACATAAAAATATCTAGGTAATGCATTTGTAGTAGCATGCTGTACAACATTGTTGTACAATATGAATAAATATTTTTTTATCTAACTACTCATATATTATACAGTTGACGAACACAATGGCATATTGAAACTAATGTACATTTAAAGTAAGTAT
This sequence comes from Laspeyria flexula, assembly GCA_905147015.1. Lineage (NCBI taxonomy): Eukaryota > Metazoa > Arthropoda > Insecta > Lepidoptera > Erebidae > Laspeyria > Laspeyria flexula. The sequence continues at coordinate 7,445,926 of LR989956.1, read as the reverse complement.
TTTGTGAACTCTACGCTAGTCGATTAAAATATGTGATTTAATTTAGTAAGCAAATTTGGAACACTCCATAATATGTACGAGGAAATGGCCTGATCTCACCCAGATTTTCCATAAAAAGTCATTGAGGTCAAGTATTTCGTATACATAAATAAAGAGGATGGTTACAATATTAAATTAGCTCGTCTTTCTTCCCGCCGCCGTACGCGGCATTTTAACGAGGTACTGTCGTGCCCAAAATCACCCAATAAACACTCACTACCACTCTAATTGGATGAAAATCATGTTTTCAATAGGTTAAAAAAGAGAACATGCAATAACATGCTGCATCAAGCAGGCTCTGTGTAGCAGGAGCATTCACAACATTATCACACATCTACCTATGGGTACAATGTTGAGAACTTTTTATTACAAATTGCTAAAATCTATAAATAAATAAATAAATCTATATTTAATCGGTATATATATTATAGTCATGAATCCCTAATTTCCTTGGTCACCCCATAGCTTGCCAACGCCTGAAACAATTCAGCCAATTATTTTTTTTTTAATTCGTTAAAGTCTGACAAAGATATTTATAGTCTGATCAGATTTGTCATGTAGTATAAAAAGAAGAAACTAACGCTCTCCTAACTACGTCATTACTGCACGAATAGCGATATCCAAATATATAAGAAAAAAAAAAAAAGTCGGATTCGCGCACCGAGAGTTCCGTACGATTATGCAATTTTTTATATTATAGATTCATGTAAAGGTAGGTTTTTTTAAGCTTAGGTATCATATATTATTAAGACGACATACCCGTGTCTCAAATCGAAAGTATTCGATCAATATGTGTTACCAGTGTTGACTTATGGCACTGAAACATGGTCTTTGAATATGGGCCTCATTAAAAAGCTCAAAATAGCCCAGCGAGCTATGGACAGGGCAATGCTCGGTGTCTCTCTGCGTGATCGAATCAGGAATGAGGAAATCCGCAGAAGAACCAAAGTTATCGACATTGCACACCGGATTAGCAAGCTGAAGTGGCAGTGGGCAGGGCACATATCACGTAGAACTATTGGCCGATGGGGCTGAAAAGTTCTCGAATGGAGACCACGCACCGGCAAGCGCAGCGTAGGACGCCTACCCACAAGGTGGACAGACGATCTGAACCGAATAGCAGGATCGCGCTGGATGCAGGCCGCAAACAACCGGCCCTATTGGAAATCCCTTGAGGAGGCCTATGTTCAGCAGTGGACTTCCTGCGGCTGATATGATGATATTAAACTCCTTCCAATATAAGTAGTACTACTAATACGAGTGCGGTTTTCGGAATTTTTTCTTGACTTGTTTGTCAACTTGATAAATTATTGCTTCTTGCCAAATTTAATGATTCTAGGTCAACAGGAAGTACCTTATAGGTTTTGACTTGTTTGATCGTCAAGATTTGCGATAAAAATGGAGCATAGGTAAACGCTTGTGTGTCTTTTGTTCGCTTTTACTTAGAACTCTGTTTTTTTATTGTGTCAAGGGATTGCAGACCCGAGTATTAATTTTGGATTGATACCTGTCGAGGTATCAATCCAAATATTCTGGACAGACTGCCAGATGGGATGGACAACAGAGTGATTCTATAAGAGGCTTTTCCTTTTGAGGTACGAAACCCTACAATAGAAAACTGATCATGTGAATTAAATTACACACGGGCGGAGCCGTGGGCAGCTGCTCTATTTTAATATAAAGAACGCTATTTTTAAAAGACTTCAAAAAAAGAGGAGGTTATATGTTCGACTGTATTTTTTTTATGTATGTTCTACGATTTCTCGAAGATGCCTGAGCCGATTTAAAAAAATCTGTTTTTGTTTGAAAGGGTATAAGTAGTTCCAAATTGGTCCCCTATTCACCACGTCAAGTTCTGATGATGGAAACTCAGGGAAATCGAAGGCAACCCTCAAATTTTATAGGCACATGTTACGTGTTTCATATATTTTTTAAAGTTATTCAAGTAGTTACGTCTGATAGTCATCATCTCATGTTGAGAAGCTGGTGATGGAAGGTATAACTCCTTAACTATTAGGAGTTGGAGGATAATTCTTTTAACATTATAGGTACTTATAAACCTATAGTTGTATTCTTGTTGGTTATTTAGGTGAGCTGTCACTGGAAGGTATAACTCCTTAACTGTTAGTAGTTGGAGGATAATTCTTTCAACATTATAGGTACCCATAAACCTATAGTTGTATTCTTGTAGGTTATTTAAGTGAGCTGTCACTGGAAGGTAAACTTCTTAACGTTTAGAAGTAAGAAGATGATTTCTTTAAATACCACGTACATCCATGTATAAACCTTAAGTTGTATTATTTCAAGTGTCTGAGGTGGGAGCTGTTGATGGAAGATAAAGTTGTATAATTCAAAGGAATTCTTAGATGATATTATAAGTTTTCGATATAGTATCTAACCTGCATTCTATACCTATACTTGTTACCTGTCGCATTTTATAGAAATAATAATATAGATAATAAAAGAAAGACATACAAAGCTGAGAGTTGGATTCCTCTATTCTACGATCAGGATGTTGTTAGAATATTTAAATAGACGTCCCTTCTATCGAAGATTCTTTACTTCGGTTTTCCGTCTTAGTTTGCCAGCCAGTATTACTAAATCAGCTAGATAAAAAGTACACTAAAAATGGAATGTGTATCTAAACTGAATTAGATATTTAATTCCGTATGAGCCGTCCACTAGGTACGATCACATGGAAGTGCGAGATGATGTGAAGCAGCGAGCGGTAACAGATGTACGTACTAGTACGTAGCTTAACAAACTCTTTAGGCTTGGCACCGACTTCAAACAGATTAGTAATAAGGTAATATGCTTAAACAGGTAGGTAGAATTTTTTTCTTGGAAATAATATTTAATTCGGTTTATTTTTCGCTTTTTAATACAGTTTTGAAGTCGTTTTAATATTTTTTTGTTAAAAATAGTTGACAGACAGTCGAGTTCTACATTTTTACGACCTACAATTAAAATTTATGTGACTTTAATGTGGCAGTTCAACTAATAAACATTAAATTAATAGTTGAGTTTAACATTTAAATCTTTTGAATTTAACACAATATTTTTGTAAATGTGTACATTTACCTTTAAGTGTGCTTATTACTAAAATAGGTACAAGTAATCTTGGGTAAATACGAGTACGACTAGTTTTAATGGCTTCCTAGTTTACGTACGTTTGTTATTCATATCTTACCTACTCGACCTCTAAGTAATCCAGTAACCGCAATGTGTACATAAAACCATCACTGATTTTATTTAAAAACGTGAATTTTGATAACATTTAAGTCACACTAGCCAGAAATTAATTGTATTATGGTGTTGTATCTGATAGAATTGTCCTTTTTTTAACATGACGTTAAGGTATAAGTTTATTTATTAACATGATTAGTATGAATTAGCCAAAAGTTTGAACAGCAATGATAAAAAATAAATCTATGAAAAAGTAATCATGTGAAGATCAATTGTTACGATAACCCTGGATTATCTGTTACTTTTTATAAATGCTTACTAAGTATACGCTTTACAATTATCATATGATATAAATCTGTTCGGATATGTACTTACCAAGAAAGAGGTTGTAAGATAATCGAGGCACGGGTAGCTGATTGATTGCTGGGTTCAGCCCATCAGACAGGATAGCCTTTGTTAAATTTATTCAAAGAATTTTAAGCCGCTTCGAACGTAAAACGAATAAGTTATCTATATCTATATAATAAGTTATCTTAGTGTAATCTTCCGGCAACAAGAAATTTCGACTAAACTCCATTCAATTGATTGACTGGCCTGTTGGTCTAGTGGTTAGTGACCCTGATTGCTAAGCCGGAGGTCGTGGGTTCGATCCCCACCCAGGACAAATCTTTGTGTGATGAGCATAAAGGTTTGTTCTGTGTCTGGGTGTAATTTATCTATAATATGTATGTATTTACAAAAAAAAAATGTATTTAAGTAGTATATCAGTTGTTTAGTACCCATAACACAAGCAAATATAATTGCTTACTATGGGACTAGATGGCGCTGTGTGAATGTGGTAAAAAAAAAAAGTTTTAATTAATCAAACCAATAAGTACCTATCTATTATAAACAGTACCTTTTGCTATTCTAATTAAGAGAAAAAATAAAAGCATAAAAATCAACAAAATATTCTTTAATTTTTTTTAAATAATATTGTAGCCAGAATTAGATAGATACCGATAAGTGGTCATCGTATGTATCAGTTAAAATATTATTAGACTCCCTAGAACTAATAGGTATTCATTTGCTTCGAGTTGATATACCTAGCCATTTTTAGGGTTCCGTAGCCTAAATGACAAAAACGAAAAAAAACGTCCGTCCGTCCGTACCTATATGTCACAGGCATTTACTCAAAAACTACTCGATGTATATATTGATGAAATTTGGAAAATAGGTGTCTTCTGCGGGCTAAATTAATATTTTAAACAATGGGGCACTTCATACATGTAACAGAAGCTGAAATTTTATTTTTTCAGCTAACATTTACTATTGTAGCACATACTTCGTCAGATCTTTTAAAAACGCTTTAAGTTTGTAAGAGTAGCTCTTATTATTACATAAGTGAATATTTTCGGAAATAAACGCTCCTTAGGTAGCATAAATTGTGTCTCGCCGCCTCTATTTTCTAAACCGTTACCGTAACCGTCTAAAACTTAAAAATCTGAAAAAGTCCCAAAGATAACGCTTAACAAATACTTCCAACCAAAATTATTTGAACATGATCGGATATACTTACCGTTTTTGAGTAATTACCGAAAAAGTGCGCTTCTCAGCAAAGGGACGTAAGCGCTATGAAGATACGCTCATTTGCTGCGGAAACTTACGAAAATTACATTGAGTATGATCCGTCATGCTCTTAATCGGGTTTTTGTAAAACGTTTGACTTAAATGTATATACAACATTTTTATTTTATTATTTCAGGTACAAGTTTGTACGTTGTCCACGTTGTTGGTCGTCACCATCGTAAACGCCCGCTCCTTTACTCCTGACCTGCTTGCGATAGACGCTGCACCTGTTAACCAAATCGCTAATATAACTTGTAAGTATAAATTTGTTATAATCCTTATAATTCGATAACTGGAAAATATAATATTTAAAGCTAATAAAACTTTATATTATTATTCTATGAAAAGAAACTTGAATTTATTTTAAGAGGACAGCAAAAGATATCTTTGTTTACATACTATGTGTCTTGCAGTAACTAAAAAAGATAATCAATATTTTAATTTCAGATGGATTTGAAAATAACAATCAAGGCAGCTTGACATCAATATTTTCACCTCGCATGGATTTTGAACAATGGAAGCCACTTACTGGACGAGGGGATCCGTTGCGCAACGATCCAACTTACGACTACGAACCACCAGTTTTGGACAGAGTCCACTACTGGGCGGATGACACTCGACTTGAGAGGGAACATTATCCTGAACGAAAATCAGAAGTACTTATGCTTGGTGTTTCTTCTAGAAAACCTAGTGTCACTTCTCGTCAGCCTCCATTGCCATCACTACCTCCACGACGTCACGTACATAGACCACTTCTCAATAAATATGAAGACTTCACATACAAATTAAGCGACCATTATCCCATGACAATACTCGTTCCTCCACCGCCTCCACCTCCTGGTCATCAACCACCACTTTTCATACTCTCCGACGATAAAAACCCAGTTATGAACAAAATACAATCTCAAATTGTACCATCGCCTAGTAATCCACCTAAAGTAACAATCACGGATTCAACAGTTGCACCAGACCATTTATCATCGTTTTACGCGTTGCAAGAATCAAATTTAGTATACCAATCTTCGACAACAACACAAAACTGGCTAAATAACAATGAAACAAAATCAGTTGCAACTAACGCAGTGAGCAGTGATTACGCTGGCTGGGGACCGACGACACCAGTGGACGACGGCGATACTATAAATGAGACTCATAACTTTATATTTAATGATCATTTAGAATTTTCAAAACACCCATATTCGTTCTATAAACCTATGCTATCTGAGTCGCCTCCACCTCTAAAGAAATTACCCAGCCCTATTATGACCACTTTTGTTCCAACTGCTTTACCACCAACTACTTTAACAGAAACATCTACAGAGTTTACACCAATAACATGGCCAACGGAACGTACAACGGAAATACTTGAAGAGGATACTGAGATTCCACAACAGGCAACTACAGAAAAGATCAGTGAAGTTATGCTACATCCAACCTCAACAACGCCTACTTCAGTTGTAAAAACAGAAACAAGTATATTTGATATGCTTAAACCAATGATGTCTATGCCTTTGGTTAACGGACCGGAAAGACCCGAAGATAATCTTTATGCTCATGCGTCTGAAAACATTCAAGTATTTAATGAACACAGTACTGAAGATACACAGATTGAAACAATGCAAACTATGCAACCACCACCCCCAGTTAAGTTTGAAAGTGCAACAGTATCCCAAAAACAACAATTTCATGTAAATTCACAAGTTTTGCATAAAAATCCTACGCTATACACACACGGTCCTTATTTGCATGGTCATTTTACAACACCTATACCAACAACTATAGATGAGTCTTCTGAAAATATTAAATCAACAACAGAAACGCCTACAGTACCAATGTATCTAATAATACAAGGACACTCTAAAGTGAAGACTTATGGTTCCAAACCAAAAACATCTGACAGTAAAGAAACTCTTTCAAATGAAATTTCTAAACACAAGGAAACAAACGAAGTTAAACATCTCCATCCAACGATGAAGAAATCTGCAAAAAAAATTAGTTCATCTGATGTTAACCGAAAAGGCAAAGCTAAAAATTTAAAAAATTTAATCGATAAGGGTCTGGGCTCTATAGAAATTCAAGAAGCGGATATTGGTATTAAATACGACGTCAGCGATGGAAGCGACGTACCGGCAGAAATATACAGAATAGGTATCGTAGAGAACGATGAGAATGATTATAAGACAAAATCTACCCCTATAAAGCGTACAAAGCGCCAAATAGAAATCGAAGATTTACTACCGTTCGATGAAGATGATATTGAAGAATATGTTTATAACTTCTTTGAAGGTAAAAAGAATGAAACGAGTATAACTGGATTGATCGCACAAGCAGTGACTAGTGATGCGGCGTCAGCTGTCGATGATTTAGAGAACGAAGATGATATATTAGGTGAAGAAAGATGAGTTAATTGAAATGGCTTAACATAGACTCAATAGGATAAATTTATATAGCACAATACCAAAAACAAAAACGATTTTGGTGCAAGTTTTTTTGGTGAAAAAAGTATTTGGTGATATGCCCCACCGACACGAAATAAAAAAAAATATTTCGCACCTTAAGGAAATCATGATTTAGCTAAATACTAACTAATATTATTAGAAGATTACTTTTTGCTTTCATATAGTTATATACGGTATATGAAAGCAAAAAGTATGACCACCACCTCACTTGACTGTAACTCATTTGTTTTCAGATATTACTATTTGATTATGTACTACTACTTGATCACTGTTGTTACTTTACATTGATTTTATTATACTCATAAATAAACATTTATAGGCACAATAGTAGAGCTAGTAGGAAATGTTGTGGTAAAACGAGAACTGCATATTACAATTAAAGTTCTAAGTAGTAAAATGAGTATAAGGTAGCCCTCCTTTGACAAAAAACCAGTTTAATTCTTTAAGCTTTATAGGTATCCGTTAAAGAGGCTATATTATGTTTACCGAATAGGTATGTAAACAACTGACGTAAAAGGTAGTAGAGTAATGTCAATTCCCCATCGTAAACCGCCTAAACCCAACTTTAAAAGTACTTAAAGATACCTGGGTTGAAAAAAGGATGCGATTTCTCAGCACTAAACTATTTTAATGGATGTTAAATTATTCAGCTATTGTAGCTAATTGTTTTAAAGCCTATAGTAAAAGTACAGAGTAATTTATCAAGAAAATTCCATTTCTATCCTAATGGGAAATTAGCTTTTTTAAGATATCGTTAACAACCGGAGGGATAAGTGTATCTAGATGTAAATAATCAGGTTTTGTGAGACATTTTTTATGTAATGTAAGTAAGTACCTACCTATTTAGCGAATGTATTTATTTTAGTTATAAGTTTTTTGAGGATAAGAAAATATTAATATGATTTAAATAAAAACAATTAATTTTATTTGTCAGACTAAACATAAGTTGCCACTAATACGTAAGTATGTTGAGTTGATCCATCGTATTTTTTCTGCCTACCAAATAATTCTATATATTTCGCTGTACGCCGCCGCTCCTCTCCGTCGTAGCCAGCCGGCCCCTCCAACTCAATAGTAGTAGGTATAACCCGTATAATATACATTACCAAATGTAAATTTACGCACCGTAGTCCGTACATATAAAATTTGCTTTCCTGCAATTTATTCATAAGAGTATCGGTATCTGAGTTAAGTTTACTAAATTTTAAAAATGCATTTCTTCACCGCAATATGATAGTTAACAATTTAAGCGGGTATTGCCTAGTTTAAATGAAATAATATTAGACAAGTAATTTACAATTTTTCTAATTATATGTGTTTAGATTGATGCACGTCTACAAAAAGTCCACGTGCGAGCAGCGGACGCGGCCCACTGACACACACACTTCTTACCATCCTTTTCGTAGAAATAGACAGAGACACCTTAGATAAAGTGAAAGCTGCTTATAAACCCATAAAGTCACATTTATTGCAATCCAGTGTAACTTATATGGAGTCATCTTTGATGGAGAGTCAATAAGTAGCATATAACACTGTGATCGGTAATATTCTATAAGTACCTAAATATGAACCTTAGGTATATAGGTAGGTACTTTTACATAAGCACACGTAACGCAATGGAAAGTACCTATGGACCCGTAATGTAGTCGAGCATGTATCTAGGGAGCTTCGTGAGGTACTGCATCACAGAAGGAACATTTCTTGTTGCTGAATTACACCAATCTGCTTGACAGAGACAAACTTTGTATTCAGCGTCGGGGTGCCTGAAATAAAATACTTAGCCATTTTATTTTCTTATTAAGGATATAGACCTTTTTTATCTACGACCTGTGCCAAATATTCGGAAATCCCAAATATGTAAGTATGACCTTGTTTTTTAATCGTAGCAATCCATTACTGGATAATATCTTTCGTTATGTATCTACCTACCACAAAAAAAACATTGAAGACATTCTGACTACGAATAATATAGAACATTTTTCGCGGGCTTTGAATAGACCCGTTCCTATACCTACTTTTAACCGACGGAAGTTGCAGAATCAAAGAACGAGGTAATTTTAAAGGCAGATAATGGTAGAAAATGGGATTTTTATAGAAAATGTTAAAGTAATAAGTAGGAGACTTTTTGTGATAAATAGGAGACTTTTTCACTTCAATCACCTATTTTCTACCGTTACATAACTTTACCTGTAAATAAACCTAATTTTCAAACTAAAACTTTACGACAGATAAGATAAGGGCACCATTGGTACAGTGACCATCGCGCCTGAAAATCCATGACATGGTTTTAAACGTCATGCTTGCGTTTCAACCAATAGGAAAGGAGAACACTTTTTTAAATTTTACATGATTACGCAACGACACAAAATTATGACAAGATTTAAAGTAGTATGATACAATAACGTTGTAGATAATTTTTACAGTATCTTAAGTGTCGCTACCTTTCATATCGCTCACCGCTCAAGACGGACATGACAAAATGGAGGATTTTTACCCTATAGGGCCATACAATTTAATATAAGTATCTTTAATTTATAAATCGTTTAAAATGTAAGTAGATGTTTTATAAGTGTATCAAAAAATAAAGCTATAATATTTAGTAATAATAATACCTTTCATATCTGCAGGACATAGTTCTTGTAGGAGTATTCAGAGATCGCGGCAGGGTATCCTCAGCGGTGACCTGGTAGCATCCCCTTTGTATGATCCACGCGTGACGAGCTCGCGCTGTCCACGACCTCACGAAGCACATCGCATTATCTGTGTTCAATAACTAAATTATTTAAATATTATGGTAACGAACAGACAGCCTTTTCGTCTCTCCCTATTTAAACATACATTCATTTACAAAAGAGAAAAGTAGATACTAAGTATTAAAAATTTTGTTAGCCCTTTTGGAAAAGGTACTCGTTCGGCTACCACAAAAATAATGCTTTTATTTGGTCTGTCCATTTTTTCAACAAGTTTTCCAATTCGGGAAGTCGGTAGAGTTACCACCCGCCCGACTCCTCTAAGAACCTTGAGCTATCCATCTGCATGGTTGCTCTGTCTAAACAAATGTATGATCAATGGATATTGATATTTATGTTTTTAAACACCTGTCGTCTCCATAAAGTTAAGAAAAGACGTAGCGAAGGCGCTCATTAGAAAAGAATATATGTATGTAAGTATGTATGTTCAGCAATGGACCGCTACAATAGTAAGTTTGCATAAAAGCACCTCCAGTACAATTCACAATATTCGTTCGCGTGTTGTTGAAAGGAAAGATAGTAGGCACAAAGTCTCCTCCACATGGATTCCAATCTCGGTTGGTTGATGAACAGTTGTAACAAATAAGCACAGCGTTGGTTTCATAGAAAGATAATAAAAGCCAACACCGTATCCAAAACATGTGCGTGCATATTTGCATCTGAAGATAACTTTGTAACGTTCACTAACAAGTGATAAAAAAATTATAATAAACACTTATGAAGCAGGTTTATAACAAAAAATTACATGATGACAACCATGATGACATCATTAAATGATGAATGATTCTCTTTGGCGTGCTGAAGGGCGTGCTTCACGCAATGTCAAAATGTATTTTCTCTACAATTATTTTTGGCAGAAGAAAGAGGATTGATTGATTACTCCTCCGAATCTTCGTGTAAAACCGCGCGGATCCTAGGTCTATGTACAAAACCAATCGAAGAAGACCTATGCCTGCCTGGTACATATTTATATCTATCTGTGAAAAGGTAGGTACAGGTTGAATCAATGTAAATCTAAAATCTTATAAACTATGTACCTGGTCTGAGGTACCTACCTAGTAACTAAGTAAATAACAATACAAAACCTTGGCAGTGTGTATTTCTTAGCAGGCAGAAATACAAATTTCTTGTACGCGGCTCCACACACACACGTATTTGGATGTAAGTATCTACATAGTCAAATTTATGAAATGAATGAGTAATAAATTACTTTACTCATTCATTTTCCTTATAATATAATACGTGACGTAGACCCGTTTTATAGTAATTTAATTTAATAAATTACTTGTTAATACATTATGATATTAAGATGATAGGTACCAACTTAGATCAAACAAAGGTACGTTATATTAGCGACAAATCTCACCAACCCAACCACAAATTTCTGCACTGTACCACAGAATAAACTGTACTAAATAGCTACCTATGTATCTCCAGCAGCACATGAGCGAAGGGTGGAGAATGAAGATCAAAGGCTTTACGTTTTACGTGTTTTCCAATTCGTAGGACAATCAACTTTGAAATTTAAGAATTTCGTATTTAGAGAAACTCTATTGGTAATACGAGTAGATACCTACTTACTTTCAACCCGACTGCCAAAAAGAAGGGTAGGTAAATGTTTTTCGCGCGTAAGTATGTAGGTAGGTATATAAGTATGTGGGTATGTAAGTAGTATCTATTCCTAGTAGTTATAAATTAAAAGTAAAAATGATTGGTTTTTTTTTAATTACCACACATCCAAATACATAATTAAATGTAAAACGTAGTGGTTATATACTCTGTGATTAAATGCAGCAGAACACTGTGTACCTATTACATTTTTTACAGGAACATTTTAAATAACCTTGGCCTTCATCTTTGACATAAGTATTTCTCTCAGCGACAACTCCTCATTTGATGTAGAATCATTTGCAAGCTGTATTGCATTTCTGGGTAAACAATCTTTCAGGATACCTACCAACTGAAGTTCCAATTTTATGACATTAATTTCCCTTTTCTAAAACTTTTCCATATCACTAAACTTGAGCCGAATTTTATATTCCTAGTAAGTTAGATTCGCCTTCGTGTAACTATGTTCCGGTATATAAATATATCTATCCCTAGGGATACCTACAGGTAAATATATTACGGCTATATCTATCTTACTACTTACGACATATATCTAGATAGCTTGGCAAAAAAGAGTAGAAAATAATGAGAGCGCCACTAAGAATTCGTATAGCAAACGTATAGCGCGTCAACGGATCGTGTTTTCCAGTTAGAACCAAAATTTAGTATAAATTCTTTTTTCCGTTTATATAGTAGGTATTTACTAGTTAGTTTATTAGTAGATTGAAAAGAATACTACCTCTAGTATTATTTTCAATCTAGTCTTCTTCTGATACCTATATTTCGATTTTTTTTTCACTTATTCCTTTCATTCGCAATGCGAAAGCACCCTAAAATTAAAATAATTCTACATAGCGAAACTTTCTGACGATTCAGAATCAGGGTGTTGATCTGAGAAATAACTTTTAGCAGTCGAACTTAGGATTTTAGAATTAATTAATGCAGATAAAGCACCAACGAGGCAGTTTATAAGAAAAGTACCTACCTAAAAATATGTGAATATTCCAACGCCTGAACTAGCTAGCATCATCTGTAAGAATTACTAACTTAAAAAAATATTATATCTTAGTATTATCTTACCTACACGTGAACACGATACTGTTGATCTACATCTTATCCTGGCCATAGCTGTGCGACTAGGCCCGAACAGTCCCCTACTTTGCAAAGGGTCCTCTCCATATCGTCTGTACGTAAACGTCCCGTTATAACATAGTAATGGATACGTCTTGTGTATAATAAACGTTAGAAAAAGCATATGTAATGACAAAATCATTACCCAATATTTATCCACCGTTCACAATGTCATAACGGTTATGTAGATAAACCTATTTATATATGTAGCCAACTAGATCGCACTGCAATCCATTGTGTGGCTGACACTGGCTTGGCCACCATCGTGGATTTTGATTTTGATAATGCAAAAAAAATGTCGCTAATTGGTCGAAATTAGTCGTCAAATATTAGAATTGGTTGGCAATGGCTCAAAAGTTATAAGCATTTTTAGTTGGCCGACCTGGAGTCTCCTCAGCTTGGCCACATTTATATCTTAAAAATGATGACACCTACACAGAATTAGTCGCTAATTGGTCGAAATTAGTCACCAAATATCAGAATTAGTTGGTCAAAGGTTCAAAAGTTATAAGCTTTTCTAGTTCGCCGATCAGCTCCCTGATTCTGACTCGTCGTATTGCCACAGATTAGATAATAGTTACTAGTATTGCTCCCGGATCGTAAATTTTTTCGAATCTTAGTACGACGTATTTAGGCTTAAGTTATTTAATGTTAGAAAATAGTCTTCCGTATAGAAAGTCAAAAACTGATTAATATAAGTTTTTTTCCTACAACCATCTATTTCTCTAACATTATGTTTTTTAACTTTAATTAAACTGACATTTCCAGCCGAATATTTTCCGACAGCTCAGAATCAGGGGGCTGTAGGGAGTCTCATTCATATCACATTTTCATTCACATTAATAAAAATGATATTTTAAATCAGTAATTCTACCATTTACACACTATGGAGTGTGTGGCCTGTGTGGGTTCCATTCCCTCAGGAGACAAATATTTGGGTAATTCATAGATATTTGTTCAGAGTCTGGGTATACTTTGTGTCCGTTAATTGTATGTTTGTATAATCCCCTGTGATACAGGGCTTATTCCGGGATCAGGCGGGCGTTTGCCTTAAAAAAGTACACAAAGAGACAGACAAAGTGATCTCCGCTATGCCTGTCCCCAGCTTACTGTTTCTTCTCTACCCGTATCTGCAACGACAATTTTTCAAGTATTTGCTGTCCTTTTGTGTCCTTTTTTTAGACAAAACGGGTGTCGTGTACTTCGACAAATGAAAGGACAATAAAACAAAATGTACTTATTTTCAATAATGTATTTCGTAGTTTTCGTAAATTGATAACTATCCACTATCGGTGAGGTAACAACTCTTGTAGAACCATCTCAGCGAGCTACAATTCTAAATTCACAATCTAACTGATAATTTGAGGGTGCATCCAAAACATCTTAAAATTTTCTGAAGGCATTCGAATTTTACACTTGAAAACACATTAAATTATTTTGTCATTTTATACGATGGTAAAAGTTCACAAAGTACCTATTCAATATTAGGTAAGTAATGCAACCTTCCCTCATTTTTTTTTCTTTGATTATGAATTTTTTCAAAATAATCATATTGGGATAATGTCTTTAAATTCGCCTAAAGCTCGATTAACACTGAATTGGTATTTAATATTGGTGAAAATAAATTACTATGGGCCTATACTAAAGGTTGCTTATTCTTTTGATCTCTCAAAGACTAGACATGCAAACAAATTGTTTTACTCGAGCACTGTTTGTGAGTAAATGTATTGAACGCACCCAGAACGCACGCATTCACCGCCGCACAAACTCGAGGAGCATTCCAATAACTACATAACAAATAACCACAATGCGAATGTAACGACAATTTTAAATGTAGTAGCGATTCATTTTTACATTCATTCTTTGGACCCAAAACTAAATACCACATTACAACGTCAAAGCGTGAATTTTAATTTCGACTAAAACATCTCGTAACTTTGATTGAAATATCAGTCGTTCTAAATTAATGCGTACAGCTTACAGCTCACGCATAATACGCATATAAGTACCTTTTATAGTTGATGCAGTGTGAAAACATTCAATGTGGTGACATAGGTCATTCTGTTTACAACTTGTTTAAAAAATTATATGATACAAATTTAAAATTCAATATATATTCGAAATAACTAAGAGGCTATAAATGCAAAAAATATTTGCAAATTAAAAAACAATAATATATCACAATGTAAACTTGATAAGTGAACAACTTATTGGAAATATTATATTAATAGTGCTACAATTTTTTCCCGCGCAGCCGTTAATTATCTGTATTCGTAATCGTGTTGTGAGACACTAGGTTCAAAAAGGTAAGCAATTCAAACACAAGCCATCAACATATTTCATTTTCTTAATGTTTCAACATTTTTTTCATTATTGTAACAATTCAGCTACACACATTTTGTTCATTCTAAATGCAACAATAAAAATAAATATCTAAACTAAATAATGTCCTCACTTGTCCATCATATTATATATTATCCACTTCAATGTGAAGCAGACATAATGAAGATTTTGATACTTTGCATGTGGGCTAAATATCAAATATTTGCCAATAAATCAAAATAGAACTATGCATTAAGAACCACTTCAAAATATTTACAATATTTTTAATGAACTACATGTGTAATTTAATGTTAATATTAATGATGTTACACTAAACAAATTTATTATACTTGAAAACTTGCATTGGTCTCATATATTTGAGAATCATGAGTTGAACCTGAAAATTATGTAGACAAACAAGAAAACAAGTTACAAGCTATTTGAAAATAAAGAGCTCTAGATAAAGCAGCTTACTTTTACAATTATTATTAACACCATATAATTCAAAGAAACGACGCATGAGAGTCGGCGGCGGTTAGGTACCAGAAATCCACAACGAGAATACCATCTAGCACAAATGTTTGATAAATATCTAATAAATTGGTATAGGTTTCGCCAAACTTCTATTTCGCTCTGAAGTTGCTGCGAGTAGCTGCGCAGTGATAGATTTCGTTGGGGTATGTGCAGGGGCGGGAGCGATGCTTCGTGTTCAGAAACGCTCGGGCTGGTGTCCCACGATATGAACGGGCTCAAGCGGAGTTCATTTACTATATTAAACTCAGTTAAATAGCAACATGGTGCAACTTCAGAGCGAAGTAGAAGTTTGGCGAAATCTATTAATTAAAATGATATGACACATTGAAATAATAGGATTCCAAGCGTTTTAAAGCTTCAAGTAATAACAGAATTTTAGTAGAACTGAGGAGATACAAATATGGATACATACAATGAGAATAATTTTTCGAATTATTTGAGCTCTCTGGCTAACTTGGACGGCCAGGTTTTATTCTCGTTGAGTATGCAACAAACTGTGTGGCATAGCCTAGCTCACGGTCCAGTCCAGTCCCCAGCGCTCCGACACCTTCAGTTGTGCTGCTGCTGCATCCTTCAGTGAGAACAAGTGTGTCATTTCTAGTTCTGTCTTGGCTAGTGAAATTGCCTTCTCAAATAACTCCAAAGATCGCCTCAGGTTTCCTCTGAAAAATAGTTAATTTCCTTTATTTAATATTGGTTACAAAATGAACTATTTTGTATAATGCTGAATGGTGTTATAATGCTATAGAGGCAACATTCATTAAAATAAATATTTTCTTAGACTTAAAAAGAATAACACTGTAAAATATAATTCCCAAATTTTGATAAAATATTAACTATCAATTATTGGCATTTTTAGCAACCACTACAATTTAAGTAATAAAGGTAATAAATACCATTACATATGAATGACTCATCATAAAGAATAAGCAAACTTGTTGGAAATTATCATATTGTTATTATTAGAACCATATGGATGTCCATACCAGTTTAACATTACTTTCTCTATTTGCATCAGAACATCTATTTTTAAGCCACAACATTCCCTTATTGCACTATACCTTATCATAGGAGAGTCAAATTTACCCCAATCATACTTCTCAAAGCTCTCATTTGAGAAGTATGATAAGCTGAGAATTAATGAAGGAAGAGTGACAAACAAATATATGAGGCGAATGTGAAAGGAAACATTGGAAAGAGAAGTCCTAGAAGAACATACCATGACCAAATAGCTGATGTTCTAAAGATCAGGATCAGGCAGATCCGGAGTACCCTAAACCTGCGAGAATGCATGAAAGGGCTGATGAAGGTTGAAGAAGCCAAAGATGTATGTCAGAATCGTAGAAAATGGAAGGAAATGGTCTCTGCCTACCCCTCTGTTGGAAAAGAGGCGTGATATGTATGTATGTATATGGATGTGTATGTATGCTATGAGCCATTAGAGGGAATAAATTATAATTCAGCTGTGAAAAAAATACATTTACAATATATACATTGGCAACATTTTGGTACAGCTCAAATCACTTACATAACAAATAAAGCAACTGTTTAAATATAAAAGCCTAAGATAATGCTTCTTATCTTGGGTGTCTACCAATATGACAGATAATACAGACAGATAACAGTGGATAATAAGAAGTAGAATGTCAATGGTTAAAAATAAAAACGAGACATTTGATGTTATTGAATGATTACAGATAATTTACTTTGGGATGAGATGAATCACAAAGTGAACTATATCACAGTAAAATTATGTAATACTTCTTAACAATACTTAAATAATTGACAACAACTCACCTCTGTACATCAATAGTGCCCAAGGTTTCATATGCAAAATCACATTTGTCATCTATTTCAATAGCTTTGTTGATCAACTTCACAGCTTTGTCAAAGTCTGTGCTCTTCTGCAGTTGAACCAGTCCTTTGTGGACATACAGAGTGGCGTTGTTGGGGTCCACTGAGAGTGCGGCATCAAACAGAGCTTCAGCTCGGCCCCATTCTTGCTGGTCTGATAATACTTGAGCAAATAATATGTAAGCTTCAGCACATCGTGGGAATCGTTCCAAAGCACTCTCAAAGTCTGCCCGCACTTGGGTCAGGGCTCCTACATTCTTGTTGATCTGTGCATGTCGGTAGTCAGCATAACATTTCTGAATATACGCAATTGAAAAGTCAGGATTTAATTCAACTGCTTTAGCAAACTCTGATGTAGCCTCATCCATACGCTCCAACAACAAGTACACTTGTCCCCGATGATGATATATGTCCGAGTTATTAGGATCCAGCTGCGCAGCCCGTGCAAAGTCTTCCAAGCAGCGTTCAGTGTTCTCCAGTTGAGTAAATAGAGAAGCACGCTTGATTAATGCATTCACTCTTACTTTAGTGGATGTATCACTCTCAATGACCTTAGCTAGGTCTGCCTGAGCTTCATCGTGCCTGCCTAACAACAGATAAAATGTTGCACGCAGCAATAGAGCCTCATTTTTATAATTTGCTTTGGGGTCATTCAGTTCTTCAGTGCAAGCATCAACAATGGACTCGTAATCTTGTGCATCAAGAGCTTGTTTAGCCTTTGCAAATCCACCAATAGTCTTCTCGTCAAGTTGAAGTTTAGTAATAGGATCTTCTGAAAATGCTGAGAAATAAGTTTTAATAAAATGCTTGGATGGCATAACTGGACGACGTTTAGCCAAAGCCTCGCGTGCGTGCTGTCTACCAAGAGCTTTCAATATTCTATCAGCATTGACCAAAGAACTCTGCACCTGGAACTTCTCAAGGATACATGCTGATGTCACATCTTCTAGAGCCAATACTAGATCTCCACTCTTCTCCGCGGCACGAGAACGTCTTAAGAAAGCTTTAACATACTTTTCATTGAGTTTGAGCGCAAATGTACAGTCTTCTTTGACTTGCTCCCACATTTCACGCTTTTCATAACAGGCAGAGCGGTTCTGATAGAAAGTAGCAAGATCGACAGGACGATCGGGAGGACAAGCCTCGATCGCTTCGTTGTATAAAGCAATAGCTTTGTCATATTCTCCTGCGTGAAAGGCCCGGTTTCCGGCACCTTTCAGTTTCATAGCGCGGTCGATAGCGCTTTCGGTAACCTTCGCGTTATTATCCTCATTATCTAATGAAATGGTTGTCTTGGCCTTCAACTCGGATACCTTTTTCTTGTCCGGGTCTTCAAATCTGTTTCTCAGATAAAGGTAACCTAAACCGATTGCAAGAGGTGCGCCAAGAAGTATCGCCAGTTGCCATTTAGGAAAAGGTGTACTGCCCGTCGACGCCATTACTGCTGCGGAATTGCTTCAAGTTATTCAGAAAAACCATAAACGATTTACCATTAAGTTGATCACTACTGAAATATCGTAAATACAGTACGCCTAATTTTCAATTTTCTTCACCGTTCTTTCCATTTCATTGATGTCTTCACGCACGAAGGCAAAGCAAAACATAGACAATTTTTTGACATTTAAGTTTTTTTTTAATGAGTCATGTCATGTGGATTTTGTAGCTGCCAGTATTCGTATCTTTCTCAAAACTCATAGAATTGAACATTTATCAACATTTGAACGCAAAACAGTTTTATTTATAAATCCAAATTGTTTGCATAATCTTTTTTTTATAGAAAAACGAGTGAATTACAAATATTTACTATTTTATAGACAATCAAAGCTGATTGCTAAAGGATCGTATTAGAACATAATATTTAGCGATTAAAAATGTACATTGATTGAGATAATATATTATGATTGAGATTGGTTGTTTGTTGGTTGATTTTGTAAGAAGGTTCCTTAGTAAGTACCTACTTACAAAAGTTTCAAAATTAATATATTCTTGAAGTAGGTGCTTGGAAGGATTTCACTCTTCTCACCTCATATTTCTAATCAATTTCCATCTTAATTCAGGATTCTATGAAAACCTACACATAGAAAAAATAATATAATAATATACGTCCTGCATAGAACCAACTAAAACTTCCTTGGCCTACATATTTGACAATTTATTGATAGTAATGACAGTGACGTTTCTATGAGTGTGAAAATAATGTAAATAAATATTATTTTATTATTATGTACGCAAATCTGTATAATTATTTTCCTTTCGAAAGTAAATTATGTGATTAATCTCATTGTAATTAAATTTATATTAAATTGTTTTAATGAAATTGAACATCTTTTTCAGAATTATTATAAAGTGGACGATATAACCTCAATAATAATAGCTATTTAATTTAATTTTTGTTTATTTCAGTAAAATTAACTGAAGAATTTGTATCTCAAAATGTTTACTACAAAAATATCTAATTTGGTACGTAACTCAATTAATAATGTATTTATATATTATTATGCACTAATGTTATGTTCAATAATAAGTACTTGTGATTTTTCAGGTTAGGCAAAGTCTTCACTTGAAACCTCAAAGACTAAGACTGTGTAACGTGAATCTGCCTTCCGTTCAAATTCAGCAAAATAGGCAAAAGAATGATCTATATGAACCTGATTATCTAATAGTATGTATGGATTAAATAGCGGAAATTAGGTGAGGCCTATGTTCAGCAGTGGACGTCATTGGCTGATATGATGATAATGATGATGTATGGATTTCCTTTTTTCATAAATAAAATCTTCAGAAGTAATATTTATTGAAAAGGTACTCAATAATATACACATATTAAAAACGTCGTAACATAAAAAGGGTTGAACTATACCGACGGTTAAGAATCAATAGTGTCTATCTCAGTTTTTTACGTTTTTTACTTTTTAATGCAGGTAGATTTAAATTTTAATTTGGCGTGGCCTGTTTAGGCACTTATCTCAAAATTTGCAAAATTGTTGTTGTTATTCGCTATAGAAATTCCATCTAAGTTAGGAGTGCATGTATTTTTCTGCCAATAGCGTTTATCTCCTCTCTATTGCGTCTATACCTCGCCGCATCTAGCGTTAGACTGACTGACGTGCGGTTGGAGGATGCCACAGTGATAGATTAGAAAGAGACAGCTTATTGTATTCAAAAGTCGCAATGGACTAGTAACAGTTTTTTCGGTGCGAGTTTCAACACATTTGGTAAGTAATTTTGCAACCATAATAATTAGTAAAAAGCCATTTTAAATGATCCTATTATTAGAATTTTTGTTTCACAAGAAAGTTTTAGTGTTTGATTACATATTTAGCCTAAAAATATTCAAAATGTCTCTAAGTTGTGTAAACTGACCTCATAGGGAACCTGTTTATTTTACAGATAATACAACAAATGAGATAAAACCTGGACCATCTGCAGTAACACATACAAACTCTGATCCACCTATGAAACAAATTGTTATAGATAAGCATGGGCGCATTCTTCTAGAAAAACAAAATATCTTTAAAATCTGTTTAAAAAAACCGAAATCTTTATCATTAAGTGATTTAACTCAAGATGACCAGAAACAGTATACCAATAGACCATTGTCTGCGCTTCTGGCAGACAGAATGTTAGACAATTCCTGTGTAAGCCCTTCAATAGCAAAGCCTCGAAACGAGAAAATGCGGCAAGACCAGATACGACCACCTAAACAAATGGGTGAAACATGCAATTCTGACTTTTACAGAAAAAGCAAATTTAATAGTGTTTTTTAGTTATTTTGAGGTCTTTTTCAGTTATTTTAAAGTTTTTGTTGTTTACCTAGTTATATTGGACATAATATTTCTTGTTCTATTGTGCCAATTATTAAAAATTGTGATTTTTCATTGTGTTATTTTATTTCAAAAACGGCTATCTTACTACTTACTTAAAGAATATTTACTATAATAAAACCAATACCACCTAACTCACGGTAATTGGGTTATAGGCCAATTTAAGGCTAATGCTAGGATATCTATCGTATTTCAGCATATTTTTTCAATATTTAAAGATAAAAAAATTTCAAGTATCCTTCTATTCAAGGCAGATAAATGTTTTTTTTATCTCCTGTAAAGTTAACTTTATTGAGATAGACACAATTGATTCTTAACCGTCGATACGTAACAGGGCAGGAGAGACGCAGTGAGGAAGAGAAAAGACTTACAAAATTTTTGAAGAAAAAAGTTATTTTTTTCCATAGTATCCGTTTTCGTTCACCAAAACTACTGTGGATAACAGCAGAGTGCTTTGTAAATATACAGGACACTGTAGAACCAGAGTATTTAATGTGTGATTTATAGGGCACTGGGTGTCAGCTGATATTCATTATGTTTGATTACAGTTGATAATGTATTGGTTAAGATATTGAGATTATTCTCTTTTTATGGTCAGACGATACAAATTGGGGCACTATGGAAAAAATAACTTTATATTACTTTCCTTCACCTTTCACCTGCACGCGCTAGTTTTCTCCCCCTGAACATCTAGCGGCGCCAGTTCTAGGACTGGCGCGGTGCCCCCTGCCAGACAACAGACGAGGCTCTGGCGACCGAGCAATGGCGGTATAACCACACACCCAACTGGGCAACCAGTTGGAGGAGGCTAAGCGAGCCTTGGGACCTAAATAGTCCCAAAAATGTCTGGAGTGTGAAGGAGAGAAGGAAAAAAAATGGCAGCAACATTGAATAGTTTAATACCCCAGGAGGGTACCAGCTATGCTGGAGAATCCCTCCCTGAGTCTTACTCAGGCAGCCCCCAACCGTATTCTGGGGGGGGCACAATTTTGCTCACCAATCAGAATGCGATGTCATGTGATCCGGCTGACCCCCGGCGCTTGAAGGCACCCGAACCCTCAAGTGTGAAATCTGTTAACGAAGACCAGACTATAGTAATTGAAGATGACAATGCCAGTAACAGCAGTGGCAATAAGAAACCATCACGGCACCCACCTAAACCAAGAGCCAAAGACCAAAGCAAAAAATTTATACAGCAAGCCTTTCACCCAGGACTTTTTATAAGACCAAGAAGTGCCTCTGTTGGAAGTGTATCGCTTGATACCAACAAGGAAATAAATAAACCCACTAAGAACAGCTTTAACCCTGAGACACAAGCTATGGACCAACCAGAGATTGAAACTTACTTCATTCCAGATGAAGGGGATAGTGATAACCATGATAAGACTCCAGAAAGGGATAAAGACTGGGTACAAGTCACAAATAAACGACCACGATCCAGTCCTGAGCCAGTTGGTTCACAAAAGCAGAGCAAACTAGACACGTACTGGTTATCCCAAACAACACCAACACCTACTTCAAACAGATTTGCCATTTTGGAAGATGAACAGTCGCAGCAATCTGGCAAACCAAATATCAAAGTAAATAAGCCACCCCCAATTTTTGTTGATAGAGTGTACAACATCGAACCACTGCTAAAATTACTAGAATCATGTGCAAAAAATGATTATGATGTTAAAGTACTACGAAATGATCAAGTCAAAATACAAACAAAGACCTCTGAAACATACACTGCAGTAGTGAAAGAGTTAGAGTTAAAAAAAACTGAATTTTACACATATAAACCAAAACAAGAACGCAGTTTTAAAGTAGTAATGAAAAATATACATCCCACTACCTGCACAGATGAGATTAAAGAAGCATTAGATAAACTTGATCATGAATGTGTCAACATCTGGAACATTAAACAAAATGCGACTAAGAAACCACTGCCAATGTTTATAGTGGAACTCAAACAAAAGGAAAATAATAAGTGTATATATGACGTAAAATATCTATTACATTGTAAAGTAATATTTGAACCGCCAAGACCTAAGCGGGAAATTCCTCAGTGTGCAAATTGCCTTCAATATGGTCATACTAAAACCTACTGCAGGCGAAACCCAAGATGTATTAAGTGTGCCGGGTTTCATTCCTCAGCCGAGTGCCCACAAAAAAATAGATCTAATAACGTTAAGTGCATACTGTGTGAAGGCAATCATCCAGCAAATTATAAGGGCTGTAAGGTCTATAGGGATCTACAAAAAATAAAATTTCCACCAATACCTGACAAAAATAAAAAACAGACACGACTTAATGGTGGAACAAGACAAATGACTAGTAAAACAAACTCAAATACAACTACAGGCTCTACTTATGCTGAAAAAGTGAAAAACAAAACTCTACCACAAACCAACGAACACAACAGTAAAATAAATAATGCTTATACTAATGACGATGTAAAGGAATTAATGCTGACAATGAAACAAATGATGCAACAATTAACAGAAATGACAAAACAAATATTAAATCTAACGACCATTTTAACTGCAAACTGGACTCCATAAAAATGGTACTCTGGAACGCCAATGGTCTGTCAAAACACACCCTTGAGGTACAAAAATACTTACAAATAAACCATACTGACATAATGCTAATATCTGAGACACACTTCACACAAAAAAGTTATTTTAGCATACCAGGATTCAAATTTTATCACACTATGCACCCTGGCGGTAAAGCACGCGGAGGAAGTGCAGTGCTAATAAAAAATAACATAAGACATCATCTGACGAATAGTTATTGTACCGAAAAAATTCAGGCTACAAACATAGTAATACAAGACTGGACAGGACCTTTCACAGTATCAGCCCTGTACAGCCCACCTAAACACAATATGAAGCAAGAAGATTATGATACTTACTTTGAATCTCTGGGAAAAAGGTTCGTCGCTGGTGGTGATTTCAACGCTAAGCACACTTTCTGGGGTTCTAGGATAACAACCCCAAAAGGACGACAGCTACTATCAACTATAAACAAACTACAACTTGGTGTTATTTCATCTGGTGAACCAACATATTGGCCTACCGATATTAATAAGAAACCGGATCTAATTGACTTCTGTATTACCAAAGGAATAAGTAGTACTTACTTTAGATGCAGATCTGGTGCTGACCTATCTTCTGATCATTCTCCTGTAGAAATATTATTGACGCGAAGGATCCTGCATAAAAGAGAACCATGTCGACTCCATACCCGTAGGACAAACTGGGAATACTACAAGCACATAGTAACAACCTCTATAGACCTTAAAATACCGCTGAAGACAGATGAAGACATCATTAACTCGGTAGAACTTTTTAATAATATTGTCCAGCAAGCTGCATGGGATGCCACGCCTCTACCACCTACTCGCGAGGTACCCCAATGCCCACTAGCTGTAAGAAAACTGCTCAGCGAAAAACGAAAAGCAAGAAAGCGATGGCAGATGACAAAGTTTCCGGGCGATAAGGCAATATATAATAAACTGACCGCAAAACTCAAGCAGGTACTTAAAGACGATCGTAATCAAAACCTTGCAATATATTTACAAAACTTAGATGCAAAACCTTCGTCAGACTATTCTCTATGGAAAGCAACAAGGAACCTTAAACATCCTATAACTCACCAGCCACCGTTGCTCAAAGCAGACAACTCTTGGGCAAATAGTGATGTTGAGAAAAGTCACGTGTTCATGGACCATCTACACCAAGTCTTTAAACCAAATCCTGACATTGGCTCTACAAAGATAAAAGTAGTTGCCGAACTTTTAGATCAAGCACACCAACTAGAACTACCAATTGAGAAATTCAGTAAAAGAGAAATTACAAGGGCTATCAAAAAACTGAACGTGAAGAAAGCACCAGGTTATGACCTAATTACAGCAACTGCACTTCGAGAATTACCAGAAAAAGGCATAAAATATTTGACACAACTGTACAATGCTATTCTGCGAAGAGAATATGTACCTCCGCAGTGGAAAGTGGCGAAAATCATTATGATTCCTAAACCAGGGAAAAGTTCAGAAGATCCCAAGTCATACCGACCTATTAGCTTACTCCCAATACCTTCCAAAGTAATGGAGATCTTACTTCTGACGAGGCTAAAACCTATCATTGAGGAGTCCAACATAATACCCGATCATCAATTCGGGTTCAGACAAAAGCACAGTACTATAGAGCAAATTCATAGACTGGTCGGAAATATTACACAAACATTTGAACAAAAAAAATACTGCACTGCTTCATTTATCGATATATCTCAAGCTTTCGACAGGGTCTGGCATGATGGGCTTCTTTATAAAATAAAAAAGACACTACCGATCAACTATTACAAACTGTTACGATCATATCTAACAAACAGATACTTCTTTGTCAGCCAAGGGGAAGCATCAACTGAGATAAAAGAAATCCAAGCGGGAGTACCACAAGGCAGTGTCATGGGACCAACTCTGTACCTTCTATATACTGCTGACTTACCTATATCTGACGATGTTGTTATGGGAACGTTTGCCGACGATACAGCTATCATGGCCTGCGACGATATGCCAAATAAAGCGACACATAAGCTACAGAGCTGCTTAGACAAAGTTACAGTATGGTTGAAGGATTGGCGTATTAAAGCCAATGAAACAAAATCTGTACAAGTCACATTTACCACCCGACGACAAACTTGTCCACCAGTCACGCTCAATGGTGTTCAGATTCCACAAGCTGACCAAGTAAAATATCTGGGAATGTACTTAGACCGACGTTTAACATGGAAAAAGCATATCTTTACCAAACGCCTTGCACTGGGCCAACAGCTACGCAAAATGTACTGGCTGATGAAAAGAAACAGTCATGTCTCAATAGAAAATAAACTTTTATTATACAAGTGTATACTAAAACCAGTATGGACCTATGGAATACAACTATGGGGTACAGCTGCTCACTCAAACATAGAAATCCTACAAAGGTTTCAATCAAAAATGTTGAGAATAATAGTAGATGCGCCATGGTATGTCACCAACGAGAGACTTCACCACGACCTTGGAATCAAAACTGTGAAGGAAGAAATAAAGTCAAAAGCCAAAACATACAAAGAAAGACTACAACTGCATCCAAACATACTGGCTCATAATCTTATGGACGAAATATCTCTCAGTGGTCGGAGACTAAAATTAAGACTACCACAAGACCTACTATAGGCTAGCAATAATGAGGAAATGTCACTGGACATTTACCTCACATACCGCCCTTCTTTATTATAAGATATTGCTGAATGTCTCCTGGACAGATTGCAATACAGAGATAAAAAAAAAAAAAAAAAAAATATTACTTTCCTGTACTACACCTTTTTTACACAATTCATAATATTAGGGGCTCCTATTTCTGGGTGGTTTAAAAAAAAATCACCCCCATTGTGTAAGGAATTTAGCTTACTATACCACACTAGCCAGAAAAATACATACTCTGATATTATTGTTCCTAAGCAATGTGGACTTTCTTCATATTTACACTTTATATTCTGCACCAACAGCTGTATTTTGTCTTCCATACATATAAATTTACAATTATTCAATTGTATACAGAGTATGGAGCCTGATGAACCTGTATATGACTGCCTAAACCTGCAACTTAAGGGATATGATTATACAGTGTTAGAAGCATGCCAGAGCCAAATTCATAAATATGCAGAAGTTATGGGTATACAAGTGGATGAGTGGTATGTATGAGTATTAAATTTAATATAATTGGCTATTGTTTAACTCTGTACCAAATTTAGTAATATTTATGCTACCCAGAAAAGATGAGAGTCAAAGTGGCGGATGTACCATTGCAAATCATGTTGTACCACTTACCAAAAAAATGTACTAAATTGTAAGTACACCCGCCACTTTGACTCTCATCTGAGAAGCACATTGCAAAAAAAGGTAAATGTTCACCATAATCTGTTACCTTATTTTATTTATACTAAGACATTACCCATTAAATTTAGTTTTGTTAGTCAAATTAAGTACTTTAATACGGCCAATACTTTAATATAATATTAAATACCGAAAAAGTACAAAAGCACAAGTTATAAACACATGCACGTGTCAAATTCTTGATAATAATTAAAAATATAAGAAATAAAAATCCAAAATTATTACATTATATTAAATAAATAGCATGTCATAATTTATTTATTTTTAATGTTATCATTGCAGAATTCAATAATGGTATAATAAGCCTTTTCCAGTAATATTGTCTTTAGTTTAGTTTTAAATAAGTAAGTTAGTCTGGGGTACCAAACAATGTATCAATGATCAAGAATTAGTTGTATAATAGTATTATAATATAATAATATAATAATAATAATATTCTACCACATTCACACAGCGCCATCTAGTCCCAAAGTAAGCAATTATATTTGCTTGTGTTATGGGTACTAAACAACTGATATACTACTTAAATACTTTTTTTTTTTTTTGTAAATACATGCATATTATAGATAAATTACACCCAGACACAGAACAAACCTTTATGCTCATCACACAAAGATTTGTCCTGGGTGGGGATCGAACCCACGACCTCCGGCTTAGCAGTCAGGGTCACTAACCACTAGACCAACAGGCCAGTCAGATTAGATTAGAATATTAGATTGGATAGTTTATTATACTGGTGGATAACAACTCATTTTATGCCATGTTAAAAACATCCTGTACTATTTTGATTCCATCAAGGTACTAGCATTTTCGAACAAATGAAATAAACAAATCCTTTTTAAATTCCTGTCAGTTGGGCAACACCTGCAAAACAACTAAAGGTTCAACGATTCAAGCCTGGTGGTACTGCTGTGGACTCAGAATACCAACTAAGTGTCTATGAGAGAAATGTGCAGGTAGAATCTTTATTTATTATTTTAAAATGTTAAGTCGCCGACCACACCACCATCATCGGCACGGTCTAGCTGTCAGAGTTCCGAGTTCTGTCTTACACATTCACTGTAGTCTATGCAATGCCGGATATCCCGATTTTCATTACGTAGGATGTTCATCCTTCCAGTTTATGTCAGGGGTGTACACAAGATTAATGTACCTACAACATTTTTAAATAATAATTTACCAAAGTTCCTGCATAAACTTGAATAATGCAAAAAGAACCAACCCAATAAAAGCTATTCTTTTTCTCCGACCATCGAGCATTCATTAAAGTGCTTACTGAACGATTTATCGAAACTATTCTTCTTGATATTCGTCGATGGCGGTCTACAAGCAACTCCTAATCCGTAGTAACATATAATTTTATGACGACAGGTATCTGACGTACCTGCTTGGGCATTAGGCACGCTGCTCCGAGTAGCGCGCGCTGTTTTACCCGAGGGTTGTACACTACGCGTTCACGAGCACGCTATTGAGCATGAGGAGATTCGTTACGTGCCAGACAACCAACTACTGGACCTCAAACAACAACTACAAGACATGGGCGGCAGTCGTGCTGAGAAGAAGAAGGCTCGCCGATAATCTGTTGTTTATTGTATAGTTTAGTTTATACTTATGTAGATGTTTTAGATTAAAGTAATAGTTTAAATTAAAATTGTTTATTTTATTTTATATATACATTTTGATGTTCATACTGTTAGAGGGGTAAGAACAGAACCACAGATGTTTGCTGCTTTTTTTAAATACTTACTATCAATAAAATTATAATCAACTATGCAATTCACGGACACATTAAAAAGTAAGTAAATCCAGATTTGGCAAAACTATCTGTGCAATACAGATTTTTTATACCATGTGGGTATGGAACTCGGTGACTCAGTGTTCAACGATACGTTTACTAGTACTTCGGCCATTGATGGGTAAAAATATACTTAGGCACTGATTCACCACTTGCTGTTAGGTATGTGTCTAATAAATCTTCGCCGTGCAGGCGTTGCGACGGAGCAAGCGGTCTTTCTTTCTTTCTTTTTTTTCCGATTTGCAAGCGATATCGAGTTTAGAGTGTAAGTATGTAACTTACCTTTATCATCATCATTTCAGCCTATTGCAGTCCACTGCTGGATGTAGGCCTCTCCTAACACGTAACGTACCTTATCATAATTAAATATTTTCCCCGACATGCGTCAATCGTAGAATAGGAAGATGAATAAATATGTACATTCTACATATCTATCATCTTCCTATTCTACGATTGATCACACAACAGTCTAAGCAAAATGTTCCCCACAATTGGAACTACAACAACCAACAACATTGGAACTAGACTTAACTACAAAAAAGTGAATGGTAGGTACTTCACTTAAGGTTGTGGTAAACTCGTCCTCATGAAATAGACAAATGGTTTGCAACGACGCTGACGGGATTTGTTATCTAAATGTGCGATAGGAATCTACCGTTGATATGTTGGCAAACTTGCAATGCATTTATTTATCGTATGGTTACCACATGCTTGTCATATTGAAGTGAATTTTCGCTGATTCTTTGCACCGAATTTGCCTTGCCTCCATTCAGTAAATAGATCGAAGGCGACTCAAGGTGAAGCGATGTTATGTATCTACTGAACAAAGGCAATCGCAATTCAATTCTTATTTTCTTCAATAGGTAAAGAAACATAGCTATTATTAGTCCATTCGTCGTACCCGTATCTAAATCTAATCACACAATAAAACAATATTGGATACATCCACAGAATAGAACACAACACCACATAGCATCACCCCTTTGTTCCCGAAGAGGTAGGCAGAGGTATGTACCTACCTCTTTGGAAATAACACACGTTTCAGTCACATTTCCCCAAATTACCATGTAGGTAATAGGTAAGTAGCGAGCCAAATGCTCTAAAACTGGCCCAGGCAGTGTACTTAATACCTGCTGAAAATTTTATTAACAAATTCAATACCGTTGTTGCCTTACCCGGGATTCAAACCCAGGAGCTCTTGCACAGTAATAGAATACACTCCCATTGCGCCACCGCGGGAGTCCATACATAACAAAGAAGTAAAAATACAGTAAAGCAAAGGTTTCGTTACAAAATCTAGTGTTAGCATAATTATCATCGAATTACCAACTGTAGGTAATTCTTACTCATATGTTTGCGTTGCAATTTTCTCACAGTTTTGTTCTATTGTCTTGTGATACATAATATACAAAGATTGTCAAGAGTGCACCAGATAGCGTAATAACATTACGCAACTTATAGTACACATGCAATTATATTTTCAACCTGTTATAAATCAAAGTTAGCAAAGTAACCTATGTATGCACCTAGATATTTGCTTGGTAGCCCGGTGACCTACTTAGGTCGTATGTCGGTTACGACTCGGTCGACGTTCGAGACTAGATTATGGCTTATTAATTGTGTTCTTATAGCTTGTAGATTTGTATCTGAAGAATCTATCATTCACGTATTATCAATCCTGCCAAAGTCAGAGATCCCGGTTGAGTGTTTTTATTTACACCTAAGCAGATCAATTGTAGGTTAACTAACGGCTAACCTACCTATTTTTGCCATTAACTTGTCATGGTTTTGCAGCGGGAGTACGGCTGCTTTGCACAGCTCCCGGGTGCTGCCTGTGGCAAAAACGTTCATGGGTTTTGCTATTTTAATATTCTCAGTGTTTCAGAGTCTAGATATGTACCCGGATAAAGCACGGTAAACCACCTATACAACTTTGGGAAAAAATGCATTTTGCTATGTTGTTATTTAATTAACGGCTAGGTATATTTACAAAATGTGTGCCTTGAAAATCTTTTAATATACACAACTATGATAATTACTACTGAGTGGGTAATAGATGATGTGATCATGTGAACGCACAGAACGAAGGTCGATTTTACTAATGTGCCATCCATCCGTTTTGAATAATATGTTTTATATACCAACGTTACTTACGCAATCACGAACATGCACAATCACATTGTTAATAACCTATCTATTTATTTACCAAAAATCACGATCAAGAGATTGTACCTAAGTATTAAATCTCTCGCAACACTAGCAAATATATCTAGATAATTATATTATTTGTAGCTGTAGTGTTGCATTGAATTGATAATAATTACTATCATCCATGTTATTCAATTTGCAAGTAGGTACCACCCACTTACAAAAAGAGAATCATGAACGTGAGTTCCGCGTATGAGCATCATCTTAACCATTTTGTCCATATATTTATTATTTATTATGTACCTATATGTTAAAATTATCAGCTAATGAACTTCCCAGATTTGACAAAAATTTGAAAATAATGAACTGCGGCAGTGTGCAAGGCACAGGGCAAATATCTCGAAGAACTGATGACCGATGGGAGAAGAAAAAGGTTCTCGAGTGGCGGCCACGTATTGGAAAGTGAAGCATGGGATGGCTCCCCCACCGGATGGACCGACGACCTGGTCAAGGTTGCGGGCGGCCGGTGATAGTAGGCGGCACAAGACCGCTCGCGGTGGCGTAAATCTAATCTAATCTAAAAAATAAGTCATTTGGGCTGATATGATGATAAAAAATACCTGTTGATGCTGCTGTTGGGCGGGGGGGTGGTGAATTGAGTTTAAATTTTTAAACCCGGACTACAAATGAAGCCCCGCCCGGTCACTCCCCGGATGCCCTCTAAACTAGAGCAATTCCAGGGAAACCCGGACGGATGGCAATCCTAGTGTGTCATAGTGTTAGGTATATCTCGGAACCTACATTATGCCATCGACATGAAATTTGGAATCCAAAAATAATATGATTTAAAAAATTATTTTTGTATATTAAGAACTTTCTGATGAGAAAAATATAAAATAATTCCAGTTGATACATTTATGTAGGTACCTAATTAGGTACCTATATTTTTTTTTGTGTCTCCCTAGGGGTTAAACCACCCCGGAAAGGAGTTTATTACGACGCAATGCACTATCTGCTATTGGATACAGATTTACCTATATTATAGGAAAACTAAATGATGTTTCTAACTACCTATAGCAAACTTTTTATGAAATAATCAAAAAAGCCCAACCATTTAACTATAAATAGGTACCACTACGTTTGACAATGTGTTTTGTTTTGCCATATTAATTAATTTAATTAAATGTATTTTTTTATTTCAGAATATAATTTCATAATTAGTTA
Organism: Laspeyria flexula; assembly: GCA_905147015.1. Lineage (NCBI taxonomy): Eukaryota > Metazoa > Arthropoda > Insecta > Lepidoptera > Erebidae > Laspeyria > Laspeyria flexula. The sequence goes on along the minus strand of LR989956.1, from coordinate 7,413,518 downwards.
ATTAGTCGGCGTGCGAGTCTGCCTCGCACTTTACCGATTTTTTTAAAAGTATTACTTACTAGTACTTGTATTTTCTGTAGTTTGGAAACGGGACGGTAATGTAGGGCTCGTTAGCCTGAAGATGGTAGAAGACCAGTATACATACTAAAACCTCTCTTGCACTTAGCTTACGCTAAATCAACTTCTGGATATGTAACTACTTAGGTACTCGTAAAATCGATAAGTAGGTACCCATCTAAATCTTTTTGTGTGTAGGTACGCGTCAACAGACTCTTAGATGCTGGTCAAGAGTTTGAATTATCTAACTCCAATGAAACTAATCTTTATACCGCGACCACAAATATCTAGTTAAAGGTATCCTACATAATTTTGTCGATAGTAGGTACCTAGGTACTTAGTAATTGTAGCTCCAGTAACATTTCTTCAGACTTAAGGCGTGTTCAAAGCTTCACTAATCCTGCTAGTCGCAAAACAACATTCCTTTTAAGAGGTTCGATTTAATAAGATCTCAGACCAACAATGTTGGTCTGTGAATAAGGTCTGTTTAATTATCGTTCCGAGGCTGGCCAATCTCAGTTTCTGAAAATAAAGCGACGGTTATGAAACTGGGATAACAAAAGGCCATCGAGAATTGTAGCCAATATTCGGTTTTAACAATTCTAAGGAACTTTAATAATTGAAGTTATTAAGTATGAATAGAGCCAGTTATGCAATTAAAAGTTAGGAAGTTCCACAGCGCTCGTAACGCACGATGAATGCACAACACGTCCAATACCAAAATGTCAAGTTCAATATATCACGAATATGACGCGCACAACCTCAAATTTGAAGGGCTTTTATCTATTTAAAAAAATATAATTTGGTACGCCAACGTCTGTAGCGTCTGCAGCACTATCATTATATTATTATACCATCAAAAGATTCTAAAGTTTAATAATGTAAATTTTATTCCTAAATGTAATAAAACCATCTTTAAAATTGGCTAATTGCATTATAGTCGTATCAAAGTGTTTATTGACATTGAGGCAAGCAAGTATTCTGAATTCTGCTGCACCACACATATATTATTATAATGAGGTAGGGGGCACAACCCGCTCAAGGAAATCTCCGCTCAATCTGAGCCACTCACCTGGGGAAGTGCCTCCGCCCTACAGAACTCCGCAGGTTAGGTGGAAGGAGGAAGGGCTTCAGGGTTGGCAATGTGCACGTGATACCTACCTCTGGTGTTGCAGGTGCCATAGGCTGCGGTAACCGCTAACATATTTAATACTTTAGTGTAGGCAATCTACAGACACAGGAATTATTAAAGGTTTCTGAGGCTTGGCCAGACTTGTGGATATAGTGTTAGTATCCGCAAATTTTCAGTACTTCATGAAGTTGAACCAAACCAGATTAGTAACATCTTATGTGAGTTCTAGAAGACAGCTCTTTCTTTTTTATGAGAAATCTACCAACTTCCTAGGTAGATACATAATAACATACAATACATATCTATACTATAAAGAGGTAAAGTTTGTGAGTTTGTGACGGTGGGGGTAATCTCGGGATCTACTGAACCGATTTTCAAAATTCTTTCAGTGTTGGATAGACCATTTATTGAGGAAGGTTATAGACTATAACACCACGTTAAGGCCAATAGAAGCTGAGCAGTGGCCATTTAAAGTACGACAGGAGCGAAGCCCCGCGCGACTTCTAGTCTACAATAAAATTGACCAATCTTGTTGTGGTGTCTGTAGGTAATTTATTTTGGCGACAAAATATATGACCTATTCCATTATTATTACCGAATTACGTAAACAAAGCATAACTACAATTTGTGGTTACAATACCGCAACGAAATGACTACGAAATAGGTACATAAGGAACCACAATTCAAAACATGCTCATAAAATAGCCAAATAATTTTAACCTGAGAAACTTAACCATCCCAGAAGAATATGCAGACAAAATAAATATTATCTACCTAATATAACATTGTAAACCATGGGTGGTCAAGTCGCGGCCCTTCAGACGTATACTAGGCCCATAAGTGATACTCCTCTAAAAAACCTATCTCTGTTCTGTGTGTGATGCTATTATAATGAACAAAAGTAAATTTTATAGTACTTCATCATTATATGAGCCCAATGACGCCCACAGCTAGACATAGGCTTCATAATTTCCGCCACTGCGAGCGACTTTGTGCTGCCTGCAACCAACTTAGACGATGTAATTTTTTCCAGGCAATTTTAAGTTTTGGTAAGACAGCTTTTGATAGATGTGTAGGTTTGGTACGAACATTGAAAAGAACCCCTACTTAGTAAATTTCAGTTTTCAGATAAGGTGATGCTAGGAGTACGTACTGCAGAGTAGATTGGGAAATCCGTAACTAAAGATTATATTGTGTGGCTACATCACCATACTCTTAATAGGTAAGTTAGTAAGGTGTTCGGGTAAAAGACAACAAAGGTTTTAGTCTTAGAATTTAGAATACGCCGTATTTATTGAGGGATTATGTAAGTATATCTTCCCAATAATACGGGACATATTATATTGCAAAATTGGAAGAAAACTCCCTAGAAGCAACACATGCAAGAAGTAATAGTCTCTACGTACGAGTTAGACAACATTGTAACCATTCTTTGTTGCCAGTAGTGCAGTGGTATAAATGTGAAATCTTATAAAGCTCATAATCCCACCCTTGATAACCAAGGCTAGATAATGCAAATGTTCACTCACCAACGGAAACGGTACTGACGGTCGCTAATCAGAAGGTGCTCTTTAACACTGAAGTTAAGAGTAAGTACCTCAATCTCCGTGACATTGAAGATGTTGAAACATTTTTGCGCAATAATACATTAGAATTGTGTTACCGTAGTTTACGTGTTGTGAACGATGTGCGGTCAAAACTATATCGTCATCTGTGAAATTAGAATTGGTATTGATGAATAAACCTTGTCACGTTTCGATCTCTCTGTCATCGTTCGAAGTTGCTTAACTTTTATAGACCTTTATGCTAATGTTTCAATTATTGTGTATGCATAGGCACAGGTACTATTTAATCATGTTCCAGCCAAAAACGTGTTCTTATTAGTGTCCGAACGAAAGTTCGGCCAAAAATCAAGTTTCAGCGGCAGTTCCGGTTTCGGCCAAGATTGGCCGAAACTTTTGCCGTTACCAAAATGATTTCGAGAGTTGTCGTGCACGCTCGCCTAACTTCGTTTCTCGCGGCAACGCTTTGGCGGCCGGGAATTGTCGTGCGCCCGTTCGGATAGCTCTGTAGCAACAAAACTTAGTCAGTGCGTTATCGCCCGACGCAAACATTCTTTAGAGGTTATGCTTTGATGGAACTGATTACATGTAAGTTTTTGTTTCGTTTCTGTACTTGAATGATTTATATAGTTAATTAAATATTGAGTCAGTAACTTTGTTTTGTTGTTATTAACAAATCAAGTCACATGTAAAAAAAGATTGTAAATGAAAAATGTGAAGTGTTTGAAACGGTAACAATATTGATTTGATTGCTGATAACTGATAAACATTTTGCTATGAGAACTTAATTTGATAAAATAATATAAGTAAAAATATTATTAACATTTTTTTATATTATATTAAATAAATGATTACAACAAACTTAATATACTGTGTTTCCATTTCATGTCCTAATTAATGCAGAATAATGGGTAAAATGCACCAAAATTCAGTATTTTAAGGAATTTTATACTTGCCCACGTGAGTTTCAGTTTCGGTTTCGGCCGAAACTGAAGCCACGGCCGAATATTCGGTTTTGGTTTCGGTTTCGGCCGGAAAGCCAGTTTCGGTCGGACTCTAGTACTTATAATTAAATTATGTAAAAATCAAGCGATTTCCTGTGTAATGAACATAGACATAGGGTCACGCTTTTTTTCTCCAAAAGGGTAGTCAGATATGCATCAAACCCACACTTCGCCTTGTTAGATCTCATGTAAATAGGACGCGAGCCTATTGGCATTAACCGGACATATTTGTTTTCAAACTCCAGGCCAACTTGTATTTAAAAGTGATTATTTTATGACTATATAGGTATTGATAGTACAGTAACTTATTTGATAGATAAATCTTGGTCTAAGGCGAAGCCTCAATTCTACTTATAAACAGGTTTCTCCTTCCCCATCATCTAAGATCAGGTTGTTCTGGGAGTACCTACCTATGTCATGTCAACAGCGCAACGGGTGGCATTTGAACCCTTAACCTTTTGATAGCTACGCTGCGCGCTGTTCCGAACCTTAATGGACATTGGGCTATCGCTATCTATACCTACCCATTATAAATTACACGACTCCATTCCGACATCTCTAAATATACTTAGTATCTCTATCTATAAGTATAACAAAGTCGCTTTCCGAATCGCTCTGTCTAGGTATTATATGTCTAGGTCTATTTCACAGAACAGAGATCGGTTTTTAGTAGGTATGTGTTCTGTGGTCTATCCGCTAACCACTCAATGGCTTATGGTGCTGTTTTCATCATCAGTTAGATATTTTGTTACTAAGGCAGTAGACGGAAGCTAGAAAGCCTCTGCAGACAACTGGACTGCCCCTCTAGACAAGTGGCAAATTCGCTGATTGTATTGAAGTGACATTTAAATAGGTATTTCGAATAGAATCAAATTATAGATACTTACGTAGGTATCTACCACTCATATTAATTTAATCGAACACAAAATTTTAGGGTACCTATTTTCATTATTTTTCTATGTATATTGTTCGATTTATCACACCAATCATATCAGCCGTCCACTGCTAGAGATACCTAGGCCTCCCCAAGAGATTTACAATAATACTTATTTTCTTTTTTACACAAAGCGCCATCTAGCCCAAATATAGGACTTGCAGCCAGCGCGATCCTGCAATCTTAACTTTGTATCCTTAGTGATGGTCTCGTAAAACTATCACTTGTTATCCAATTCTATGACTTTCTAGACCTAAGCCATATTTACCACAGATGGTGTCTGTTAATCTGTTATGTTTCCACATGTTTTTAAGTGGAGCATAAATTATAATGTGCAGTGCAGCACACAGTTCCTTAAATGAGTTTTCCTCAACGTTTCTTATTATGAAATTAGAGCCTCTTAATTTTGTTTGTGCAACGAAACACAATATCTTAGGTACTTAGTAATCATTCGGTTAGTAGTCAGTCCTTTCCCTGCTCTGTAAAATGATCGCCTGTTACCTATATTGCAATACCGTGTGACAGATATTGCACACAGATATGAATCTAGATATAAAACGTAGGATTTATTGTAATACTGGTTAAGTGTAAGTACTTAAGTAAGATTTATTTTCAGGCAAAAGATTTGCATAAATTTATCACAGTGAAAACGTATTATTGTTAGATCTCTACCTATTTGTGTAAAAGTTCTTCTTCATCTAGATTCAGTAGGTCAGTAGCCGGTAGCAGGAGCCAATACGTATTTTGGATAACATATCACTTATATGTGTCATATAGGTACTTATAAGCGTTTTTTATAATTAGTTAATAAAAGGTAGGTGCTACATAGCTAAGAAATTTTCTTTTGAAGTTTCGTAAGAAAGCGTGTCATATAATTTATGATACCTACCTACCCTAAATTCAATTTAAACTATGTAAGCAACCAGCACTCAACGACCACAATCGATCGATCCTTCGGACAAACATGTAAGACACCAATATGTCATCATTGGATATGATAAATTAGGTATACCTAAGATTAAATAAGCAGTTGAAGATATACATAAGTTGGTACATAATACCTTTTTAATTAATAAACAAAACAACATCTAGCTCTAATCCATACACAAATCATGAAGTTATTTAATTATAAATTTCTCAATAACAAATTATTTAATGCATAAATTATAAATTAGGTAGATACATACCTATTACTTTCTAAATTGTATATCAATACAATAAAATTAAAAAGTTTGTTTGTTAGAGTACGTTACTAAAACAAACTAAAACTTAGAGCATTACTAAAACCACAACAGATGAATAGACCCGTTAGTCCCTCCCTACCGACCCTACTCTATAAAGTTTTTCAGTTTGATTTGCTGATAGAAGTTAACGAACCGTTATAAATACTTCACGCTAAATTATAAAGATTCTATTTCCTTATTTAAAAATATTTATCGTGTAGGTAATTCATATACAAGGACCCTCTCATCATAATTATGTAGTGTATGTAGGTACTATATCATATCATCATATCAGTTCATTAGGTAGGTAATTATAATGTAATGTTTCCCGGTTTTCTTAGGAAAATCTTTCTTTCTAACTACTCTGTCTTACTACTGATTAATCTTTTTGTGGGCTCCAACTGTTCCATGACAGTAAGATGCGTTCACTGGGACTCCCGAGTGCCATAATAGCGTGGAGGTCCCAGTGATAGGAGTGGAGGTAGGGTTTTGACCCGTTTAAAAGTAATTATAATACATTTATGAAACAAATAAGTTGTAGACATTACACAAATTTTAGGTTACGGACAACTGTTATAAATTGTCCGATTATTATTTGTCATCACACTGATCACACTTAGCCATGACCCGCGTTTGTGCTCACCACTATAGCGAGATGCTAGAAGGCACAAAAGCTAAACCATTTGTCGTATTTGTATGTAAAGTAAGTATATATTCAGGCTTCGTAGACACTATAACTAGGCGTCGCAGTTATCTTATATACCTACAGCATAAGTAATCACTGTTTGCAATTCTACAAAACAATCACAGAAAAGTGACATCAGTTTTTGAGATAAGTAATCGAAGATGATCCTACATATGTAAGTAGTTACATACATTAAAACAGTAAGTATACCGGTTACTTTTGAAGTTGGATAATAAACATACATTAAAATTTAATTATATAAATAGTACGGAAAATAAGCATGAACTTGGTAAGTGACTGATGGTGATTAATACTATATATCTAGTATCTACTATATTAATATAACAGTTGAAAAAGTAATAGTGCATGGCACACATTAGCATGTTTTTATTTAAAATGTTTAACAAACGATTGTTTCTCAATAACCTGTAAGTAAGACAACTTTACTGACTTTACGTACCTAATTTACATAGTAAGTAAGTAATTTGAAATTCCTAGAGCATGTTACAAATTCGACGGCATAACAACAGAAAAATGCAAAAAATATGCAATTTGTTAAAAATTTCAATGCCAGTGGTCTTTAAAGAAGTACCTATTTGGTACCATTATTGCAATAACCTAACGACCACTTCTGCAATCAGTAGCCGTCTGGTCCATCCGTCAATCCTTTCATAAAATAAATTTAGTAGTATTTTAAATTATTATTTTAAAACTCGAATATAATATTATTATTATATAATCCATCGGATTTCTTGATATGCGTCGCAACTCGCAAACGTAACAAACGTTAGAGGTTCTACAGTCAAATTTGCACTTTGGCCTTGTTTAACAAGAGGTTTCTTCATATTTTGTTCAAAAGCGTGATGTGCCTATGGACATTGAACGATTAATCTATTAAATTCAACCTTCCATTACTCGTACATCGGCCTGCCCTCAGATAACTGCGTTAATTTACCATATTTATCTCAGGAACAGAACAATATCATTGTTAATCTTTCCGCGCTGAATGAGCTTCCACCCATTGTTAATATGTGTGAATTACACTAAAGGTGCCACTTGCTCTTAAATGTTATGTTCGATATGGTCCATGTACTTCACAACCTGTGTACAGTGCTGTTGACTGCTGCTGCATGTTAATATTATTGCATGACAGTAATAAATAAATTGAGCTAATGTTACCTACTACTACTATACTAACACAAAAAGTAACATTGTCGAGTTCGACAGGTTGTAATGGTGTTTCTACATAGTTCTCTCCAGATAATATATCATTGAGTGAAGTTCTAAATCCTATGTTGTATTATGTAAAACTAATTATTATATTTAATAATAGTGAGCTGTAATATTACCCTTATATTCAACCTAAATCAAGGCTCTACATAATATAAGTAATTTTAAGCTGAATGATGACCTTTGAATGAAATTTTTGTGATTTAATGTCACAATCATTAATATCTAGAGAAAAGACAATTAGACATAAAATAATATGTCTCGGTGACGCACAACTGATGCGCAAGAGGGCTTTAAGTTCGATTCCCGTGTCAGGCGAGAACTGTATTGGGTTTTTCTGTCATGAAATTGCCCGGCTAATGGCAATTGGCTTGCCATTTATTAGGTAGGTACATGGGACCTAGCATACCAGGACATACAAAAGAAATACCTATGATATGGGTGTGAAGCACCTCTGCTTACCCCCTCGGAAATAAAAGGCGTGACGCTATATGTAATGTTTGTGGACATAAATTATATTTTTGTGCATACCTAATTATTTTATGTTCCGTAACAGTAATCTCATTACAATTACTAAAGCAAAGCTGTGTCTTTATACAATGCGTAAATATTTACACGTATTTACACGGAGGATCATAAAAAAACGAAAGTCATATGATGACGTTTTATGTAACGTTCTTGGCTACTCAACATAATAATATTAACATTAGGCACAAACCAAAATGTAAAAGAAAATAAATCCCTATTTAATTTACAATTGTGACAGAGCGTTAATCATAATGTTTAGCCCAGCAGTGGGACTAAATGGGTTGCTGATGACTGATGATGAAACGTTTATTAAAGGAGGTAACTGACTTGCGTGAGTTACATTTTGTCTTCAAACTAATTATGTAACTGAAATAGAGTCGGACTAGTGCTAATTTGGTGTCTTGACATACCTAGTTACATAAAAAAAAATTAAAGCGTTAATTTCATTAAATAAAAAATACAGTCTTCAACAATAAATTAAAATCGTATAATACCTAGTGCATGATCCGTGTCTCGTCATCCCGTCCGGGCCTGTTTACTAACGTCGCCCTACTAAAGAAGAACGGCTTATCTGAATATCAAGCGCACGGGAAATTGTATCTAATAGGTATAGTAAGTTACATGCGTTTTTCCCGTAGCTACTAGCTAATGTAATGCAACTGCGACTTTTCGTCTTAGCAAGGCAGTATAGGTACCAGGGTTGTGCAGCTGTGTGCACGGCAGGGACACCTCACGGCCTAATATGAAAATTCCCTAAGTTTATGAAGTTAAGAACCTATGATTGTCTTGGTTAGGTTACTTATTTATTAATTTGACATAACACGTATAAATTTCTTGGATAACTTGGACCACGGCCTTGTTTTATCTCTAGATTGTGGCACAGCGTTGCAAAAGAATACTTTGATTTATTGTTCTCATTCAACATAAATAATAATATTAAATAATGAAATATTGGCAAGGCATATTGAAATCAATAACAAAAGTATGAGCGTTCTTCTAAAACGTAATTCCAAATCGTGGCTGGTACAATAATAATTATATCTTGGTCTGAATTCGCGATCTTGCGTAATTGCCTTTTACTCGGATGTAACTCTGAGACATATGGATAGTGAACTGTTACCGATGCACTCTTCGTTTTGTACGTAATAATGAGTAATGGCTATGACCTTTTGGATACATTCACAAATTAACGACTCAATGTTAACATTTGGAACTAGGTATAGCAAAGCTGAAAAATATAGGTATTTCTTAGAAATGAAATGAAATGAAATCTCGTTTATTCATCTAGGTTACAACGTAACACTTATGAAAGTCACAAGAATGTAACAGGTTATCCGAAAAGTAGTGTCAGCAAATTTGCCTACGACCAGTTCGCTGACGGGGTGGAGCTATGAGAAGAACTGGCAAGAAACTCACGCCACTCTTTTTAAAAAAATGGATAGTTACAATCTTTTGTAATTTACAATTTGGGTAGTGTGTAAAGTGATGCAGCAGAGCACCACACAATTAGATTAACGAGTTAAAATGAATGTTTACAAAATAAATAATAAACAAAAACTAAAAAGTTAGGCTATGCGGTTGCATCACTTTACACATTGCTATTCTTATTATCTTATCTTATTTCTTATTGTGGCTTTACAAAAATGTGCTTGTTCGTGATGAACAAAAGAACAGTTTTTTTGATCTCTTTAAAGACTTTTATATTTAGACAATCTTAACAATTTTAGGTAGGTGTAGTGTCGGTGGTTTGCAAGAAGGGAATATGTGGCAGAATATATTTGGTAATGTGTGATTGGATCAGTATGATGTATGACGTATGTGTATTTGAGTGGTGTGATTGGTGTAGTGTAAGACTCGACATAAAACTAGGATATGTCGTCTTATGACGACAGTGTTAAGGTCGACATTAAGTGTAACTGGCGTCGACAGTGCTCTTATCTATACTTAATAATATTAAGCAGCTGAAGACTTTATTTGGTTAAACGCATTATTCTCAGGAACGATTGGTTCGATTTGAAAAATTCTTTTAGTGTTAGATAGCCCATTTATCGAGAAAGGCAGAGGATATATAATATCACGCTGCGAAAAATAGGAGCTGAGTAATATCCAAAATAACATCCATCCACGGAAGTGAAGCCCGGGCAACAACTAGTGTAGATACTTACTAGACCTACAGTAAACACTTTATACATAAAGTGGTTACTATAAAGTGTTTACTGTGGGTGTTTAAACTTAAAGATTTAATAATCTCTACGTAGAAACTTAGAACTTTTTTGTTTATTTAAAAAACTTCTTGCACAAAATATCTGTGACAAGAGGCGGGCTTAATGCTAAAAGCATTCTCTACCAGCGACACTTTTGGGTGATGCAGAAATAAAAACTGTAGATGTCTCGTAAAAAGAAACGATAATATATTATTATGTCAATCAGCAACCCATTTAGTCCCACTGCTGAGCTCGGGTCTCCTCTCCTCTAACTAGAGAGCTGAGAGGGTTTAGGCCATAATTCACTCACGCTGGCCTAATGCGGGTTGGTGGATCAGACATACTCATAGAATTTCTTCTAGGGTATGTGGGTTTCCTCACGATGTTTTCCTTCACCGTTAGCATATGGTAAGTCACTTGACTAGTACATATAAATTCCACAAAGTGAAATCCACATGGTACTGGCGGCGGTCGGGATCGAACTCGGACCGCGTGATTTGCACGCCGGTCCCTTATCCATTCAGCCACCATCGCTTACTTATTATATTATTATGTAATATAAAAAAAAATTAACATGGTTTAGACAAGGAAATATGTTTCTTATTATGCAAGCAATCACAAAAAGCCACTATCCCTATTAGTTAGGTATATGTGGTTAGTGTCAGTAGTTTCCACGTTGCCATAATGCGTGTGTCAGTGCTAACTTCTTGTTATTTAGTAAATAAATTTTAGAATTAATGGTCAGATAAATAAATAAGCTATAAATCATCAGGAATTCTCCAACTTGAATAATCTACTGGCAATTAAACTCATCCGAGGTCAGTAATGTAGGTACCTACATCAAATAGGTACCTAATAAAAGCGCTATAATTAGAAAGGTAGGTGTATCACTAGAACTGTAATTAAGAATTCCCAAATGCATTGAACACGGAAAGGTAATATTGTATAAATAAAGAAAAACTTAAATGATTGTGATATATTATGTCTACTCTACTCTATTTTCTAAACCGTAAAACTTAAAAATCTGAAAAAAAATAAGCTTAATAAATACTTCCAACCAAAGTTATTTTGAATATGATCGGTTATACTGTTTTACAACAAAAGGACGGCGCCGGCGGCGCTATAAAGATAGCGCTCTTATGCTGCGGAACCCTACATTGAGCATGGTCCGGCATGCTCTTAGCCGGTTTTTTAGGGTTCCGTAGTTCTGACTAGGAACCCTTATAGTTTCATTATGTCCGTCTGTCTGTCTGTCTGTCTGTCTGTCCGAGGTTTTTCTAAGAGACCGTTAGTACTAGAAAGCTGTAATTTTGTAGGAGTGTGTACCTATATCAATTACGTCGACAGTGTTAAAATAAAATTTTGGAAAATATTTTTTTTAGGGTAGCTCATACATGTCAACTGGGATACATTTTTTTTTGTCGTCTACGGCATCGTGTGGGGATATATCATATCGTTGAATAGGTCTTCTAAAATGACTTGGGGGTTACTAACATTATTTTTCGATTTAATGGTCCATTTACGAAATATTAAACTTTAAAGAGCAAATTTTTGTTCCAGTAGGGCGTCCCCCCACCCTCTAAAAGCTAAACTGCTAGCTTGTAAAATCTGGAAAAATTCATGATGATAGTGCATTTCATGAACTTTAAATGGAAAGTATAGCGGTTAAGATAGCTTTATTAGTTTAGCAGTATTAGTCGTTGAACTTGGGTGTTGGATAATTTTGTACGAAATACAAAATCCTTAGCATTAATCTTTTATAGTGACTAAGATAAAGTAGTTGCTTGTTTTGTTTTCTATAAATAATGCGCTTCTGAGCAAAAGGACATAAGCGGTGTGAAGATGCGCTCTTTTGATGCGGAACCCTACATTGAGCATGGTCCGACATGCTCTTAACCGGTTTTTTTAATGTTACAAGAGTGTAACTTCTAACATTAAATAAATAATACTGACTAAAGGCTTTTGTACCAACCATAATATAATGGTACCTAGTTACCATAGTGGCTTGAGTTTCCAAGCCCATTTGACGCCTGCGAACGACGAATTCTGGTGAATACTGAGACCACTCTTTTAGCTAATGGGAAGGAAAATCGCTACATATTGGTGGAGAACTGGAGATGAACTTTGATTTCCCGTTTCTAGCATTACACAGTGACGTATCTATACGGTGGCAGGGCTGGCAAAATGCCACGGGCCCCTGACCCAAGAGGTCCCGGCCTAAGAAGCCCCGAGCTCAGAAGTAAATGTTTAACAACCTGAGTTATATAAAAAATATTTTACTTTAAAAATATATATTTTCCTTTTTTTAAGTATCTGCTTAAAATCTATTAAAGTGAGACAATTAAAAACCATAATACAAATTCAGAACAATGAAAGTAGTAAGTGTAGTAACCTATCTCTGTTCTGTGATTTTTCTTAAGTGGATTATTAAAATTAAACAACAACAACGTGACGATTCTTACTGATAGGGCCCTATCAAAAGAATTTGCCAAGGGCCCCAGATGGTATAATTACGCCTTTGACATTATACATTTAAGGTGTTGCTGTGTTGCTGTTATTAACATATCATCAGTTGACTAAAAAAATATGCTTAAAAGCTTTAAGCTATTAATTACATCTGTCAAAATAATGGTTAACGATATTTATTATTCATAATCTTCAATGATATTTAATTTTGTTAGCTGTTTATGATTATATTAATGGTGTTTAAAATTGGAATGTTGTAAAACAAAACAAATTCAACGAAGATGGAACTTGCGAAATCATCCTAGAAGGCATGTTTAAGTTGCCACACATTGTTGAGAATCTTATGTACATAATAAAATTAATGTTTACAAGACTCTGTGGCCTTCTCACCGCAATAATCTCATTTATCTCATCTAAATCCGACGTTTACTTCCATTTCCGAACATCTACCTACCTGCGTATGTACCTAGTACCTACCTAATAGATTCCATTTAGGATTATTACATAGGTAAAGAATATACCATGTGAAAAGTAAATATCATAGAAATATAATTTCAAATTAAATAAAAATCTCCAGACATGAATAATATGCTTATTATTTATCTATGTACCTCAGACCTCTCACTTATTTATTGTCATTCTCATTACACAATCACACACCACCAGTAGAATTACCAAAAAATCAAAACACATTATTTCTCCCAAAAAATATTGGAAATTAGCCCAAACTTACAATAATATGATCATTGAATTTTGAAATACCAACCTAACAGATACAAAGTTCGCCTCAATCGGATCAAAAAATAGTTGATAATTGTCAACAGTGTTTAAAAAAATAAAACTACCTATATCGAAATTAGTCGAGCCGTTTAGGAACTTTGATGCCACAAACCTGCACACTTTAAACTTTAAGCTTTGTTTGCGTTGGGGGTTGGGTTCAAAGATAGAGGACAAAGTAGGTAAGTACTTACCTATATCATTATTGTTTAAGAAAATTTTAAAAGCCGTAAAGAGTTATGAATAGTCATGATAAATATTAGGCATATTAGCATAGCGAAACCCTCTTTTCTCCTAACGAGCTCTACATACCTCTACCTAGTCACCATTATAAATACATCCAACGTTACCACGTTAGAGTAAATATGGTTACCTACAGAATATCTATTCAGTTGTGTTGTGCTGTTTTGTAGCTCACGCTGCTAGGTATAGCGTGAATAGCAGTACAGTAGTACCAATTTTAATATCGACTATTGCTGTCGCAGTCAAACATTTCCCGGTTCCTAAAATTCATTTTTGAAATTATGCCATCGACAGTCGGAATTGATATTGCTGTCAAATGTTTGAACCACATTTTAGACCATTTGATATATGGAATCTCTCTGAGCAAACATAACATATAGCGCTACCCGTACGCACCACCTCATGACTATTTCCGAAGAAACTCTGGAGACTTGTGTACTTGTAAAGCCAAGAGTATCATTTCCACGTTGCTAACTTGTCAACTAATCACCCTCTGAAAAAAAAAATTACAGTTCTGGTTCCACTAGCCTGAGATAGTCAATCTCCTGCCTGAACATCAGTCAGTGGCCAGTACGTCCCCAATCACTGCCTGATGTTGTGATATTTAATTGTTATTGTTATCATCATGCAGATGAAAGAAGATCCATATCGTTGTTACTAATGTAGCTGTCTACAATTACTACATCACGCAGTTGAGTGGGAATTACAAAGTTTCGTATCTGGGTGCAATATTCAACACATGTTTATATCATTGTGTATTGCGAGATGAAGATGCCACAGAATTATGTAGTTGTACTTACATTAAACATCGCATTAAGCTTTAGATATTGTTTACCTTACTATGCCTATACTATACCTGCTTACTATTAATATTTAATTTTGATGTAGCAAATTTGAATAATTTATACTTTACCTGTTCAGGACATAATATATATTCTAAGTATGGCAATTGCATTAGGTAGTATTTTAGAGAAGATTATTTTTTTAGAAGTAGTGTTTTATTAAAGTACCTACCTTTTTTAAAGATTAAATTTTTTTCAACTCCACACTTATTCATATTATTTTACATATTTGGCATGTAACATAGTATTTTTATAGTGTGACTTTTACCTTTTTAATGACATTAATATAATACAATAACCGTACTCAACATTTTATTTATTAGGTATTTGATTTGTCAGATTTATTTTGTATTGCGTAAATACTTTTGAAATAACTGTACCTATAATTTGCATGCCTAATCTTGGTAGAATAAACAGGAACTTTAAAAAAACATGTAACACCAAATTTTTGTACCTATATTTTAAGCAAATACCTAAAAATCGGTGGATCGGTTGCTAAATTTGCAATGCAAATTTCTTGGTACTTATTAAATAAATTCATTTCAAAATAAATACTTTAAAACCTACCTACTTTTATCGCTTGTGCTATTGTAGATAAAATTTGTCGTTTACACTAAGTTATTTGGACAAAAATTACCTACCTACCTTTAGAAATTCCTTGTACGGGCCATTATGTCAGGTACTCAGTCAAGTCAGTCAAGTCAAGTCAGTCAATCACACAATCACAATATTGAGTTCAAAACATTAAATTTATTATTACATTACCTACCTATTCCTATAAGGTTAAAGTTAAGATTTTTAACCTTGTTTTTAAAACTTAAAGATTTACCTTCTAAACTAATTTGTTTATTTGTTCTTGATACAAAATGTCTATGTGTAAATGTAAATACTGATTTATCACAACAATAAAAAACAAATTCACCCGAAGGGATAGGCACAAGTGTATGACACACACATTTCACTAACTGCCTTTGTTTGGATATATTATAGGTAAGGATTGCGTTTTTCACGTTTTTCATTCAAGTTCCCACAAAATCAGACCTTTTGAGTCGAACCATTTTCGAGCGTGCGTTTTCGTCAGCATAGACACATAATATGACCATCATAAGTATTAATTTGACTGTCACCGCGGCGATGGCGTAGCGGTTGAGGTACCTAATCGTCTCGCCACTAACAACATAGTGCGAGTGACGCGGGTTCGATTTCCTCACTAGTTGACACAAAGTATACCAAGACTCGAAACAAATATCTATGAATCACACAAATCATCTCTGGAAGATGGACCAGTCATAAAGACAGCTATTATATAAGTGGCAACTGGCGAGGCGACCACCACTACGCCCCACGGTGACTGTGAGTTGTATTGGAGTAGGCGAACTCGGGACTGGGACACGTTGTAATTAAAAACAGTTAAACGAGATAAGCTAATAATTATAAAGGGAATGGAGAAAAGGAGATTCCAATGTAGATAAGATACTTCTTTCTATGATACTTACCAACTACATATTTTTTTTATTTATCTACTCGTTCGTTTTGTTGTCCAATATGTAATAACGTAGGTACGTAATATAATCCCTCATCTAGTATCTAACAGGTTTCTAGCCTCATTGTTACTTTGAACTTTCGCAAGTACATACAAAGTACCATTTTCATTAAATCTGGCGGAGAGATACCTTCCGTAACATTAGTCAGTGCAGGTACTTTTATTGTCGTATATACCTACTATAAAGTAAGTATTAATGTAGGTAAACACTAATCACACTTGCATAAAAATAAATAATAATCCGCGATTATCAATTTCGGGGTTTTATGATCTAATACATTATTACTTGGTAACTTATTGTAATTGGTATTAAGCCATTTTGAAACCCATTAAATGTATAGAAATAACATGAAAAGATGATTAGGCGCTTGTACTTTTGGATGCCTTCTATATTAGTCACCCAATTTATTACCTTCGTTTCGAATTCATAATAATATATGAAAACATAAAAATTAAATTAATGATTAGAAATGAATTTACCTAGATTTCTGAACATAAAGGCAAATCGGACTCGACGTCGTTGTTGCAGGGACAATCAGTTGCGTCATTGTCAGCCACAGGCACAGAGCAGCTTCCGCTCGCCTCTTCGCGGCTCTTGACGGCCGCGAGACGCGAACGTCGAGCGGAATAACCGCGAGTGGGAGATCTTCCATCACATATATAATGCGATACCAACGACCCCTAAGCAAGCAGTTTGAACACAGCTTCGCCATGAAGGTAGGTAACCCAATCAATATTTTATATAACCCAACTTTATTTATTCAAATAAATTGTGTAATCATAATCGAAAAATAAAAGAAAATATTACTTACCTACCGACAGCAATATACAGGTAGGTAGGTAGTCTAGGATAAAGATGGAGTAAACTACACATGCAACTCTCCCGGTAAAGTTATTCAAGTCAATATTAATTAAAGAAAAAATAGACTCCATAACTTTTGCATCATGAATGATGTTTGCTAAATAAATCTAACACGCACTGATACACATTCAAAAGTCACAATTATGTTAGTTATTATATCAAGTTATACTTATATGTGCAATGTCCCCATCGTGTAAGACATAAAAAAACCGTTAGTTCGAAAATAAATTAAAAAGCCTAAAATTGAAAATCTAGAGACGGTACCTAATGATAGATGGGTACTTTTCTTATAAGAATGAATATTTATTTTGTATTTCTTTTTTATTGTCTTTAATTCAACCTCAAAAACTTTCGGTATCTTTTCGTTATTTTGAGAACACTGGGTAGTACCTACTGCATCTCACATTATAACTGAGAAAATTAGAATAAATGCTTACCTAACGAATGGTAATTTTATTATTCATAATTTAATCTAATTAGCCTCCAGTTACAACGTTATAATTTGTATTAATACCTTTTTATTATGTAAATTTATAAGAAAAAGGATTAAGTAATAAGTTTATGTAAATTAAAATTGGTACCTTTGTATTTTCAGGTGTTCGTGTGTCTGTTAGCTCTTGCGGTCGCCGCCAAAGCCGGTTACATTAGTAGCGGTGGTTGGTCTGGTGGGGGCGGCGGTGGTAGCAGTGGCTGGTCCAGCGGCGGTGGTGGTGGTGGATGGTCCGGCAGCAGCGGCGGCGGCTATGGTAGTGGCGGCGGCGGCGGTGGTGGCTGGAAGCTGGGTGGAGGCGGCGGCGGCTGGTCCAGCGGAGGAGGCGGTGGTGGCTGGCCCAGCAGTGGCGGCGGTGGACGTACGTACCTCTATTTTGAAATCATGCAATACATTATTATTAATATCGTATGTCGTTGTTAGTAGCAGACCCTTGTGTTGGAATTTATCAAGTCGCCCAGAAGGCTTCCAACTTGACTTAACGACTACTAGGTACATTAACTGGTCACCGGAACCAACGACTTTACGTCCCAGCTAAAGCATGGAGACGCTTGAGATTGAAAATGCCATAAGGAGTCACCTATCAATAAATTAACATTGCCGAACGTTAATTAGGTAATCTCGATGATCGTAACGAACATCTCAATACCACAATACAACGAGTTTTGCTATATAAGTACTTTACATTGCCTAAAATCAACGCTGAATTAATTAGATGTTTTTTATCTTCACAGAGGTTAAAATCATCAAAATTATAACCACCGGAGGAGGCGGCGGCGGCGGCGGTTATGGTAAGCAATCAAATATTTTATATTACATCCATTATATTTTATGACCAGTTATTTATTGATAAAATTAATCTGAATGTAGATATGGTACCTAATGATCCTTGGCCATTAAGTAAGTACTGTCTAACGGTTGGAGGTCGTAAGATCACCCAGTTAGGGTCAGCCATTCGCTCACCGGGTCGACAACATTACGAATTTCGCAATAGTGTGTTTAGTCTGGGCATTAGTTGCTCCGTTGTTTGCTTTAAGTCATGAATAATAAGAAGAGGTAGGTTAGTATTAGTACGTCATTTTACGCAATCTTGAATTATTTTAATGTTACGGTTGGTCTTTACTTTTCTGACTGCAGCTCAAGGCTTCGGTTATTCTCACATACGAAAAAATTAACCTTCAGATGCCTACTGTTGAGTTGTAGATAATAATATTAGGTTACAATCATAAATTCATTGCAATGGATTATCCGGTGCCTAGTAGAAAGGTTCTCACCTCTCTTTTGACTCATTCGTTTTTATTATCCTTGCTAATTTTCAATAGGTAAAAATCCCTGTTAGCCTTGAATTACCTTGTAGATACCTTGTGTTAGTTTATGAACAAATGGGCGAATGATCGGAATATATACATAATCCGATAAATAAAAATGTGTTCCTAAGCTCAAAACTCGAGACCGGCTGAACCAATACTGCTGTTTTCTGAGGAATATTTTTATTTTTCCAAGGAAGTAGGTTCTTATAGAGAGAAAAATAGAAAAATAACGCTGATAGGTATCGTAAAAAAGTGTTCGTGGTAACCGAAATCTATGCGGATAGCGACATTAACTGAAAAAAAGAACTAATTCCAATTAGCTGTCGCTTTATTTTATGTTTATTCATAATATCACAGGCGGTGGTTACGGCGGTGGCAGCAGCGGTTGGTCCAGCGGTGGTAGCAGCGGCTGGCCAAGCGGCGGTAGCAGCGGCGGTTGGAAACTCGGCGGCGGCGGCGGTAGCAGCGGATGGTCTAGCGGCGGCGGCGGTGGCGGCTGGAAGCTCGGCGGTAGCGGCGGCGGTTGGTCCAGTGGAGGTGGTGGAGGCGGTGGTGGCTGGAAATCTGGCGGCGGTAGCAGCGGCTGGTCCAGCGGAGGCGGCGGTGGTGGCTGGAAATCTGGCGGCGGTAGCAGCGGTTGGTCTAGCGGTGGTGGTGGCAGCAGCGGCTGGTGGTGATTACCAAGCTGAGCCCCCCAATAGTGTAAAAACGACAATACAGTGATACCTCTACTTTTTTGTTTTAATATGACCTACCTAATGTTTAAACGCCTTGAATGTTTTGAACAATACAAAAAACAAGACCAGAATTACTGTCACATATACAAAGGCCACAAACCTATACATACATACAACACTACAGTCATCTTCAAAATAATCTGAAATTTCAGGTCAAAATCAAAATGTTCTAAGCATACAGAGTGGTCAAATTTCTAAGCAAGCAGTTTCATTAAAATATGAGCGGTCAAAAGTGTTCATATTTATATTGGCGTAGGTACAGAAAGTACCTGTATACCTACCTACACGTATAGTCGGCAAAAGTATCTTGTCATTAATTACCTATTTAAAAAATCTGTCTCATTGGCCTAGCGGCAAGTGTACTCCCGGGTCGGGCAAAACTGATATTCTTAGCATCAGGCCGAAGTAAGGATTCCACCGAATCTCAAAACCATACTCCAGCTTTATTTGATTCCATAACATCAAACAATAGTCACAATACGGCCCAATACACAATATGTAATAATATATTTGACGGGCCTGTTGGTCTAGTGGTTAGTGACCCTGACTGCTAAGCCGAAGGTCGTGGGTTCGATCCCCACCCAGGACAAAACTTTGTGTGATGAGCATGAAGGTTTGTTCTGTGTCTGGGTGTAATTTATCTATAATATGTATGTATTTACAAAAAAAAAGTATTTAAGTAGTATATCACTTGTTTAGTACCTATCCATAACACAAGCAAATATAATTGCTTAATTTTATTATTATTATTATTAATTTGAGACTAGATGGCGCTGTTTGAATGTGGTACAATATTATTATTATTAATAGCTCTACAGTTACCAGTGACAAATCGAAACTGTACTGCAATAGTGCGGCTATATATAATTATATAATTTTGTAATGCCACCTGGAGGGAAACTACTCTAAATAGTGGAGATAGATAATTTTATTCAAAGGAAACATTCCTTTATTTTTAAGAAGAAACAAAACTGCATTTTCGTAAATTCGTTTGCTACACCTACCCGGGAATTGAACCAGCTAAAATTATGTAAAAATGACGGATCATTGAGTACCTACATAAAAGGGCTTTAACTAATCCCATTGAATTTATAAGTTAAATTTTTTTGGCTTGATTTTTATTTAATTCAACATGTTTGTTAGAGAGATTCGATTCTTATGATTGACCCTATCGATGAAAGCTATAAAAGTACAGGGTGTTATTTTTTAGGATTTTAGCTGGTTAGATTCCAGGGTATGGCAAGCGAATTTCCGAAAACCTCTGAATGCAGCTTTGTTTCTTTCTTAAAATAAAGGAATGTTTCCTTTGAGTAAAATCAGTAAAATTATCTATCTTCAGTATTTCAAGTACTTTCCCTCAAGGTGACAAAATCCGCCCTGTATATGGCGGCGGTAGGTGTCTCATACTATTCTAAATTTAAATTCTTTAAGGGCCTCTGCGTCCTTCCAAAAGGACCGGGTATACTTCTCACCTTAGAGAGATATATTATAGCCGTGAAAAAGAGAACCACGACGACGTCGACATTACAAATCTGCATTTATTACAATAAAATAATAAATAATATTATGTAAGATCTCTCTGACTACCTCGGTGGCGCAGCAGTAGTGAATATGGTCGCAGGTTCGATTCCCGGGTCGGAATAAATATTTGTATGATCTGCAAATGGTTTGTTTCGGAGTTTGGTTTTTTTCTATGTATATAAGTATGTATTTAAAAATATTTATGTACCCATGTTTATCAATTGTAAAGAGAGAAAGATTTCACTATTTTTGTACCTACATATTTACGTGTCTCTCAGGCTAGGCTACCTGGTATTGAAGGCAGGCAAGGGTTCCTTCCTAGCTTGACTGGATATATAGAGATGCATGCGGCAAAAAAAAATGCAATCATATTTAAAAATATAATTTATTATTCAACATACTTATCTTGTTTTCGAATTCATAATAATATATACCTAAATACTCTTAAACTAATAATGCTGGTTTACACTGACCACAAGATGATCAATAGAGAGCAATACTGGCCTAACAATGAATGCTTTACCAGTCCATCAGTCCACTGGTGCAAGCAATACATAATGGCAATGCTCATTTCAAATGAGTTTATTAATTGCCTTACAAAATGACCAACACATTAAACACCTTAAATATTGTAGTATTATTAAATTAGCACATTATGGACCCGTAAAAATCATAGGCACTCTTAAAAATAACATACGTACTAAGCTGACATTCCTGCAAAAGTGATGTCAGTCATGCAATTCTAGATTATGGCGTTAAATACACTCTAATTTTGCATTATGCTTGCGCATTCGGTTTAAAAAATAAGAAATTTATAATAAATTATTATTGCATAATTATTGTGCGTACCTTAGACGACTGGCAAATCGCTGATTCTATTTTAATTATAAAAAAAAAATATATATTAACTATCTTAATAATCAACTGACATCAGCTTAGTAACTACACTACCAGCATAAACATTATTTAGATCAAAATTATCAACATAACAGTCACTTCTTTGCAGATTTTTTCTTCCTAGCCAAATCTCTTCTCATTCTATTAGGGTTGTAATTTTCCTTCTCTGATGAATCAGTGCTTGTAGGCGTGTGTCCTCTAGGGCCACGTCGTGGTTTACTTTCATGATGCTTTACATTCACTATTTCTGTGAGGGTACCATATTCTCTGAAATGCATATAGATAATATTTTATAAATGCCTGAGTCAGGCCGCTCACCAGACGTGTATATTTGTAATGACAAAATTGGCGCCACATTTGAAATGCAAACATTGGAACGCCATAGACTGCATCCACCACAAATGTGTTCTTGATGTTAGCAGTAAACAGTAGCGATTAATGTGTCGTGTTTCAAATGTGCCACAATTAATCTTGTAATACAAATGTAGACTATAATAAACCGACATGCAATATTATTGTAAAGGGAGACATACATAGTGCGCAGCCAATGTAACCAATGCACACAATGTATAGGCTTCATCTGTCAACCTGATACTAACATTGGTATTTGAGCTCAGGTTGACATGAAGCGAAGCTCAAAACCTATATATTTTTGAGATATTGATTGGTTGCCCACATTAGTTACAATCCAAATAAATCAATCTCTAGTAATATGATAAATGAATTTCTAATTTTAAATGATAAGAAGAAATATGCTCTAAATAAATTAATATCGATCTGTCTCCAGTCTTGTGGGATTGCTATGCTAGGAGACACCCATTGTTTTTTATAGAAAATTAAGAAATAAAGTGTATTTTGGCACATACTTTGAAACTACTACTCAGCTAGCTTCAGAGTTGGGCAAGAGTACATTAAACATTTATTTACACAAAATATTAGTAGCAATAATAAGTACCTACATTTTAGCTTAATTTTTTCCCACTAGTAGGTACTGAATAATATTTATTTTATTTTCAGTATAAATAATCATGTACTGTAAGTAGACATATTTAGTTGGATGCCATTTTATCATAACTAACTTCTATTTGAACAAACAAACTTACAGTTCGTGATATGACCTATGAACATCTGCCTTAACACTTATTGGCCCACTAACTTCCAAATTTGAATCACTGTCAGACTCTTCAATAACTACACATTTATTAATCTCTTTTTTATGAACATTTAAAACATCTCCAAAGATTTGTCTGTCGTCTAAGAATATGTCTTCACTGTGTTTCTCACTTATTGCTTCTTCATCTACTACATCTGTTTCTTTAATATTGTTTTTAACATCACAGTATGGTTCAGCAGGTTTAAATTTTATAGAACATGTTTCATCAGTTTGTATAGAAACATGACTAGTATTCTTATCTAAATTATTTTGTACATTTTTAAAGACAGTTATTGTTGTGAGGAAATGGTCACTATCAATGGTAATTTTAACTGGTTTTGATGGGCTTGTGACTGGCACATGTCTGTATGAATTTATTTCATTCTTACAGTACCTACAAGTCTCCATTATGGCACTTTTCTTGACAAATGGAACTTTATAGATTCCTATTTCTGGAACTTTGTAAATTCCCATTTCTACATCATTATGGTTGGCCAATGGTTTATTACTATTGTTAGTAATATTAACTTGAGTAAAGTTAACTATAGAGTTGGATGGAGAGTTATCATTTTCACAGGCTTCTAGTACAGCTAGCCAGGCTTTTTTATCTTTATCAATCACAGATTGCTGTGAATCATCAATCACAATAGGATCCATGAAAATACCACTCTCATCATTATCACAGTTGCTTTGTACCACCTTAGTAGAGTTCTTCTTAACTGTGCAAATAGCATTACTTTTTTTCTTTTTCTTGACCTTTGTAGGACTATCATAGTGATAAACCAACTTCATATTACCACCTAAACGGGAGTATTCTTTATCTGTGGTTTTAAAGTGTGACCTCTTTCTATTGGCGATTTTTGGACTTCTATCTCCATTATTTATTTGTGATGTTTTACTTTTAGGACTATTAGTCCATTGCATATTCACATTAATGTCTGTAAACGGTTTCCTAGCAAGATTCTGTTCATTTTTATTCAACCATTGCTGTACATAACTCACAGAGTTATCCATTTTATTTTCTTTTGGGGTTGATATTGCTTCTCCAGGAAAGTATGTAGAATTTAAATTCTCTTTGTTTTTAGAATAGAAACTTGTACTTTTTCTTTTATTTCCATACTTCAGAGGAGCTTGAATACATTTTGGAAAAAGCTCCTTTTCGATTTTAAGTTGTTCAGATATTCTTTTATGTTGAAAGGCTGAAAAACATGATACAATAATATTTACTTAATTATTCACAAGGTCCTCTTTAACAATAAAACTTCATGTCAATCATCTTACCATTTACATGAAACAAATTTTGACATGCTTTCAAAAGATTGGTAGCATTTTTTACTGTTGATGTCAGTGGATAATCAGGTTTCACTCTAGAATCAGATTCTTGGGATGGTGGTGTGCAAAATTGACATTCTTCTGTATAAGCAACACAATCATTACATGCTGAGTGACCACAAGGGTATCTGACTCGCTTTCCTTCTAATCTATCACTAAGAGTAAACATAGAAAGCTGTTATTGTATTAAAAATGAAGAATAATGTAAACATTATAACTGATAAATTTTACTTGGCCATGAATAGCATTGTACGAAAGTATTATGTATGACAACATTTGTTAATAATGTTTACTAATGAATTATGGCAATTAAATTATAGTTCTACTTTCGCCCAAACTAACCATGTAGCACATCGAACATTGTCAATTATTTTGTTCACATAACCAACAGCTTCATCAACATCTGATTTGTTCATGACAACGAATTCATTGCCTGTAAAATAACAATAGTAACACTGTTATATTTTCTACTAGCTAAAGCAAAAATAAATATTATTGAAAAAGTTGAATTACGTTTTAGAAATACAAATCTCAAGTTTTACGTTTATTGTCAAATTCAGTCCCACGTCACAAAAATACAATTGCCTTGCCGATTTGACAGTCCGCAATTCGAAATGACGACGCGACGCATAATGGTCAGTTCTGAAACTGCCAGCTGGTTTATACTTAGTATATACTGCACACAGACAATAGTGAAATAACTATGCTGCCAGCCACTTTTAAAGCTATTCAAAAGGTGCTTTTTGTACGCTCTCTCTTTCTCCTTTAAGAATAATAATATAGTCCCTCTTTGTGTATATTATAATATCATTGGTCAATATCATTGGTTGGTAATATTATTATACCTCATATCACCTGCACTGATGACATTGTATTCGTCAATCAAGGCACTGTAGTGTACGCCAGGTCAGCTCTTCTTCAACCCACATTACGATTTACTAAAAATTTACCGTTGGCTGACTGAGTGTAGAGATAAGAAATATAACAAAATGATATGTAACAAATAAAAAAATAGCAACAGCCCCAACAATCACCGCTTTACACATTATGGGACTATTAATTACTTCAGACTGGCCCGATCACCAATCAGGGTTCCTATTTTCTATGAAAACGGACGCAAAGGACGAACTTATTCAACTTTTTATGGATCACACAAATATTATTCCCAGGTCCCAACCCTAGGATGGCGTACTATGGTGGCTACAAGCCACAACATATTAACACAAACAAGTCCAGCAATGCAATGTATGTATCACACAGCATCACATAACATATATTATTGTTTCTTCATATACTAAAGTGTAATGAAGATGGTATGTACACAATAATAATAACTGGTGAAAAGTACATTCGTCAATTATTACATAATATATTTTAATTACAGTTGGCCTGCCAGTTTGACGGTAAATATTTGAATATCTTAATTTACTCATATTCAAATTGAAAAAAAAAAGAAATATACACTAGAGATGTTATATTAGGGTCAATTTCGCATAATCCTAATATAGGATATATTAGTTTCGTCATATTCTAATACCATACCTATTACTCGATATTAGTCAGATAATAGGGTAAGGAGTGAACGATTTAGTATTATGCTCTATAACTAGTATTCGTTCGCGTAGTCTCTGGCTAATACTTGACTAATATCGAGTAACCTAATAGATGAAATTCCTATAACCTAATATAAATACGGGTCGCTCGTATTATAATATGCATACCTAATATGAGTATATTCGTTTCATCTCTAGAAACGACGCACGGCGCGCTTCGTATCGTAATGATAAGTACCTACCTAATACTATTGTATTCGCCTCGTCGCGTTGTCTCTGGCTAATACTTGACTAATATCGAGTAACCTAATATATGACATTCCTTTATCCTAATATGAATACGGTCGCTCGTATTATAATATGCATACCTAATATGAATATATTCGTTTCATCTCTAATATACACAAATACAACAACAAAATAAATTACGAGCCGGCAAACCGCAAGGTTTTTAATTCTTCTTATCTTTGTGGGAATAATGTGAAATAATTTGTAATAATGTCGATATTGGAATACAAACATTATTTTCCAATAGATAGCATACAGAAAGTATGTGATCTCTTCGATGAACAATTGCGCAGTGATAAGGAGGCTGATTTGGCTCTATTTTCTATTATTATTGGAGCAGTTGAAAACAATCTTACAAATAACAAAAACAATGATAAAGATGTAAACTTATCGAATAAATTTGTTAAAATGAAATTTCCATCTGTAGAATGGGAAGAAATACGATCACTTCATGAGCGTTTTGTCACTTTGATGCGTGGAGGCGTTGATGCGAAACTCCTAAGCGGTACTCACGCAACTCGAGATTTGGTGAAAAGAGTTGCCGATGTGGTGTGGAACTCACTCACTCGGAGTTACTACAAGGATAGAGCTCATTTGCAGTCTATTTACAGTTTCTTAACAGGCAACAAACTTGATTGTTTTGGTGTAGCTTTTGCTGTCACTGCTGGGTGCCAAGTTCTTGGTAAGCAAGATGTCCACCTTGCCTTATCTGAAGATCATGCCTGGGTTGTGTTTGGTAAGGATGGCACTGAAACAGCAGAGGTGTGTAGTTTATATAGTTACATTTATAAAATATATAAATTTTGAATGAATTCATACTCTTCTGGCATAAAATTGAATTTTTTTTTGTAATTAAGAGCCTTGTAAGGCATTCTCAACTGCAACTCAACTAATGGCAAAGGTAAACTACTGCCTGTGGACATATTATCCTTGATGCGCTGCCAAGTCTCTATCTTCCTAGAAGTTAAAGTGAATGGTTATTATTAAATACTTACAATTTAATATATTTTAAGGTAACTTGGCATGGAAAGGGAAATGAAGATAAAAGAGGACGATCAGTTGCTGATGGTGTGTCTGCAAGATCATGGCTTTATGTGGCTGGCAAACCAGTCATTTGTACCAGGGTGATGGAGTTAGCTGCTTTAGTATCATCTATAAACCCCACGCTTACTCCTACCATTGATGTCCATGAAGTAGCCCAAATGCAACACCGACTACTTTGGTTATTGTATGACAGTGGTAAATATAAAAATAATTTTTATATACTTAACATTAATAACAATTTGCAAGAAAATGCATTTTCAAATTACAATTTGAATCATTTACAAATTCTTATACAGACCATTTACCAAGTACGACACAGATTCTTTCAATGCTAACCCGTTGTAATTGATGTCCAGATCATTTCCTAATCAAAGTTGTAGGAACAATATTAATAACAAATATATATTATAACAATAGTTAAAATTCTATTACACAGGATACTTGGATGCCTATCCAATGGCGCTAGGCAATTTGGGGGATTTGGACGAATATATGAAGATAGCTGATTGTGCTGGAGACAATGATGGAAACCTACCTATTCCTGGTGATGTGAGTAGCACACTCCATGATGGCACACCAAGACCAGATTCAGCTGCCCTCTATACCCAGGCTATAAGGTCATCAAGAACTAATTACGAAGACAGACATGTGTACCCATACACATTCCAAGGTGGATACTACCACCGACACAAGATGTACAAAGAAGCATTTCACGCATGGGCTTGTGCAGGCGATGTTATTAGGCAGTATGTATATTAATTTCTTTGCAATGAGAATGTCCCATTTTAGACCAATTTTACTTCAATGCCAACATTATGGTGAACAATATAGATCATATTTTACATCACTGTCTACAGTCCTTGACAAACTGTTACATATTTAAATCTATAGACAAAAGGATGGTAAAACTGTAGCATGAAAACCTTATTTATTCTTATGAATCATAATAATGTTGTAACATTATGATTTGCAATAAAGAATTGAATTGAAAGGAAAAGAAAAAATACTAAAACTACTTTGATATAAACAGAACCTCTTAAATTATTTGTGTTATATCTACAACAAACTCTGTATCCCTCTGTACCAATTTAAGTTCTGCCCCAACTTATACACACGTTTAATTTACTTAATTTATATATTCCTTATAGCTACAACTATTCACGTGACGATGAAGAGATATACAAGGAGTTTTCAGAAATTGCAAATGAGTTAATTCCACAACTAATGAAGGCTGAAAGTTCAGGACATTCAGCACGGTCAATTTTAAAAGATCCTGAGTGTTTTGCATCTCTTTTAAGGTATGTCATTGTGTTACAAATTAACTGTATAAATAAGTAAATATTATCTCATTACAGCTAGTTCAACATGAGATATACCAGTAACATTAATATTAATTACTATTCTCAAAATGCCGAATTTCAATAGATCGAATAACAAAAAGTCCGACTTATTGAAAATCCGAATCATCAAAAATAAGAATGCCGAAATAAAAACGCCTTGCAATACTGAATAGCACAGAAAACTATATGATGAAGTATATAGCAAAAAAAAAACTTGTTCTTATGACTTTCGGCATAATAAAATTCGTGATTTTGAATATTCGGGATTCTGAAATTCGGAATTTTAAAATTCGGCAGTGAAATCGGAATTTTTTTTTTGCGTATTGCGTTTAAAATAATTAGCATAATTCTATTAATTCACTTTCAGATTTTACGATGGCATCTGCAAATGGGAAGAAGGTAGTCAAACCCCAATTCTTCATATTGGTTGGGCAAAACCACTAGTGAGTACTATATCAAAATTTGATGCGGAAGTGAGAGCACAAGTCAACATTATATGCAAACCAGATACAGATGATCACACAGAGCCTACTAAAACTGAAAATTCAGAGAAAACTGACAAGCAGGGGGAGAATGACAAATGGAATAATAACTCTGAAAACACGGAGTTATCTGTGAGAGAACAACTCACGGCTGCAGTGAACAGTCGACCGCGCGTTACTCTGTACAGTCACAAGATGGCCGCATTGAAACCGCTGCTTCTAGCTGAACGTTTGAACACCCACGCCTTACAACTTCAGTTAACAGCACAGAGTCAGCTGCAGCGACCTCAAGCTCCGACCAAGCGTCGCGACGACGACGACACCAACCACTCAGCACCGACAGCGCGCGCTAAACGAGCGCGCCGGGAACGTTGAACAAATGTTAACATTTGGAAACCAAATACGCTTCTCTTACAGACTGGTTCCGTTGTACCTAATGGGTGATGTATACAAAGTATTTTATATAGTTTACTCATTTCTATTAGATTGTTAATGTTGGTACATATACTTTTCGTGTAATATAGGTAATATATTTTTAGAGCTAAATCTTTGAAACAAAGTAATTCAAGCTATTGAATGTTTTTGCCTGGTTTTTACATTAATAATAATTATAATAATGTGGTCGTGAATCAAAAGTTGTGCTGGAACATCCACAGTTGGTTTTCCTTGTTCTATAGATATTGTTATATTAATTGGCAATTGATTACAATATATTTTATCGAATCCTTTTCGCGCCTTGTATCAAAAAATACTTGTTGATGTTTCGCACAGAACTTAAATATATCAATAGTATAACTGTTTAGGTCTGTATTGTCTTTTATCTAATAAGTATTAAAATTATGAACAAATCTTCCTCTTCGCAAAATGTCAGTAGGCAAGCAATGGAAAATAATAATGCTAGTAGTAGTTACTTGGTGTAATAAATTGCCAAGAACAATGTGAATGTAAAATATGATAGAATGTATAATGCACGTTATTACTTATTCTTACTGAAGTAATGTGAACTGATACAACATTTAGAACATGTACAAGAGATACTATAAAGATTATTATAAAAAATTTTGTTATACATTTCAGTGACAGTTAAAGTTAGATATTAGCCTACTTACTATTTCAGAAATGTAGATTTGCCCAGTATTAATAGTTAGAGTATTTATTTCACTTGTGATTTCCTAACAATGAGGCTACCCACCTAAATGCGACGACGTGTCCGAAAGAAAGCAATACATGGCGTATGCAACGTACAAAATTAATAATATGACCAGTCGTAAGATCATTGTCATCATTTCAACCAATAAACGTCCCACTGCTGGGCACGGGTCTCCTCCAAAGAATAAGAAGTCGTAAGATGCTACATTTTTTTTAAAGTGCATTCTGATTTTCCGAGCTCGGAATGAACCCCTGCTCTTGTATATCTATAGTAATATTATAATAAATAGATAAAATTATCTCCTACATAGACTATCGGCATAGTCATTTATTAACAGGACGGTGACATGCCAATACTTTTTAACAATTCAATTTCAAACTATTATCACACTCGTCAGTAGGATAAAGGCCATAGAATCCACCTAGTGTTTTCATGACAAATTAATAATATTATCTATGTGATATCATAATATTTATAATGTCTTTCTCTATTTAGAGTAAATAGGTAATAAAAAATATGTTATAACAGATCATCACAATAATCATCACATAAAAATGTTCTATTAGAACTTTATTCTAATTATTCATCACAAATCGACATAAATAAATAAGTATCTATAGTATAAAAAGTTGTTGCAATTGTCACTAAGTGGCATGTATAGAGATGAATATTTGCCAATTATTTTTGTAAATCATGGTACAAAGTTATATTGATTAAAATATTGATTGAACTAAGACTTGCTTCATGGGAAGGGGAAAGACATTTTAAAACTGGCTGGGGAGAAGAATCGTAAACTGATAGTAGCACTAGCAATGAATTAATGAGAAAAGTAGCTCTTCTGTAACCCGGAAACTACGGCTAACATTTGCCTTATCACTGTTGGCACATGAAATTTTTGTTACAAATATGCGACGAGAGCTAAAGTTACAAATATACACGCTTATACACGTATACGCCTTAATGCCTAGTTTTTATTTTAATTAAAGATACTTGTGATTTTAGATTGTACCACAGGCATTTTAATATTGTAAAAATATTAACAAGACATTCCCTAATTTTACAAGGTAAGTAGGTACATACTTATTTTAAAGGCTTTTTATTATTTATTTTATTTTATCTACTGAGTGCATAATAGAAGGGGGAATTGGGTAGCTTGCATGTTTTTTTATTATGTATTCTTTGCCACCATCCTGCGAGTGACAGAGATGCTATATAGAACCCGAGTTGCAGTGCTCGCCAGCCCATAAGTACGTATTCTGTGCCCTAAAGCCGCCCCTGATTATACATTTTAGAATACTTCGTCCCCGCCATCGCGCAACGTCTGTCGCCCCACTCGCCCCGCAGGATGGTGCGTTGGTAACGCATAGGTACACTTTGTGATTAGTTTGAGCTTGTGACTTGTGAGGTTCATCACTCTTAATCGTATATTCATATTTATGTATGTATTGTTAGAAATGTTTGTGATAGTTAACTTAGTAAGTTTTTAGCTTTAAAGTAAAATGTAAAGATTTGATGTCATATGTGAGCAGCTGTAAGGCATATATGCATAAATCTAAAATACTTGTTTGTGGTGTTTAGGTACCGGTTTGGTGTTTTGGATTCGGTGTTTCGTCTTGGTAGTTCGAATCAGTCACTTGTTATATACTTAGTTAAAATAATATAATAGTTTTTAATCAAATTATCTCTACCTTCGTATGTGTGCTTTAATAGTATACAAGTTTGCATTTATTTGAATAAGTTACTGATAATTGTTTTGCAAATAGTCATTTATACGGTTGCAGTGTAAAGTATTTTAATTGCAGAAGGACATAATTAATTGTTTTATAAATCAGTGCTGTTCTGTAAAACATCTGAAGATTGTCTTTGCGATAGGTTCCACAAAACTGTCAGCGAAATATAAATCAGCGTATCTACAGTCACAATAACAGTTTGGTGAGACGACTATGATTGTTAGTTCTTTTGGTAGGGCGCTGCTGGTTTTATACTCAATTTATGAACCTGTATAAAATGAAAAAATAAACTTGTTGGCATTTATTGTTGTTAGGTAGCGTCATGAACGAAAATTTAGGTCCAAAATCTATTATCCTATTTAAATTTACGAGTTACAGTGGACCATTCACAAAGAACCGCTTATTATTACTGTCGTTCAGATGTTTTGTAAAACCGCTAATTATAGATTCTGTCTGCGACATACTTATATATTGCTTGTCTTTATGACAGTAGGCACTTAAAAGCCCGATTTACACATCAACAAGTTGCCACTTTTTTATAGCAATTTATTGTTCTAGTTAAAGTGTAAATCAGGCCTAAATGCAAGTGAGCTGGATAGGCTGTGCCACCACATTATATCACAATAAGTTGTTGTAAGTTGATAATGTGTTTTAAGTTAATAAGGCCCGCCTGCTTCCATTATTCGAACAAATTGTACGAAAGATGAATTTTGTATATTCCCTGTGTATTTATTTAAATAGTCATTTAACTACCTAAATAAATACATTTTGACAATCTGTTCTTAGCTGAGCCCACCTTGATGTACATTTGTGCGTCAAATCTCAAAGCTGGTTCCAATAATGGAACTGCGCATGCGTGTGGATATAGACAAGCTTAGAACCTATAGGTATTTCTATTAAATACCTATATATCTGCGCAGATTGAGTAAATTTCGTTTAGCATAGCTCTCATAGCTGTGGCGCCTTTGGTTGACGCGTCATAATCGATGTGGCTCGAGTTATAATACTTATCATCAACATACGTGGTACACTGTCGTTCATGAATCAATCAACACGAATCTGTTGTTTCTAATTTGCCATAAAAATTCTTTTTAAGTATTTCTTGAAAATTGTAAAAGCCGCCTTTATAGGTATTTAGGGATTGTCAAACTTGATTGGGTGTTAGGGAAATGTTCCCGAAATCTGGTAGCCTGACGTATAGAAAACAATAAGAAAAATGTAGGCGAATAACATATTTTTGGAATGATTCTGCCTATCATACCTACCTACATATGAACTGTCAAATTTCAGGTAAGTTCTTATTACCTAACAACACACGATACTAATGAATTGTTGCTGAATACTATCGCACCACTGTAAGCAATGCTGAATGCTGCGCATTGTCTAAGCATCCCCAGTTTTCTAGTTTTCGGGAGGGTTTCCCTTCCACTCAGTGTGTAACAGGCGGTTAATATAATGCGTCGTTGTTTAAGAAATGTTAGCTTGTAACCAATATAGATTATAAATATTATTCAGAAACAGATTTATTTTCCTCTATTAGCTGCAAAAAAAGGGCTGGTCCCTTTACTGATTACTGTAGAGTTAACAAATGAAAGTTATTCTTTCAAATTTATCAGTAGGTCTCCATAATAAGAAATAGCGCCTTGCCCTTTGAAAACGTAGATCTGACATTGTTATAATAATAATTATATTTACAGTTACACAAAAATACAGTAGGTATTTACACACTCTAGTTGTTGCATGTTGTGAGACATTTACAAGTGTTAATATTTTTTTTCTAATTGACAAAACATTCTATTCCGTACCTATTTCTTCTGCAAGTGCAATAATATGTAAATATGCTAAATATCGATAAAATCGAATGTAATAGGCAGTTCTCGTGTTTCAATTTGTAAAGATGATTAATAAAGAAATAAACTATTATTCTCCCTTGAATTTGGCTCCTTTTCCTAGTCTGATAAAGTGATAAACCACAGCAGCAGTTCTCAACATTTTTTTGACTGGCGACCTAAGTATAAATGTTATAAAGGCCTAATGACGTCCACGGCTGGACATAGACCGCACCTAATTTCGGCCACAGCGAGCGATTTTGTGCCGCATCACACTACGATTTCCAATACGTGGCCGCCACTCGAGGACCTTTTCCTTCCATCGGCCATATATATCGCTATCGTTTAGGATTTCAATACAATAATAAAATTATCCGATCATCCATGTCAATTAATTGCCAATAAACGTTTAATACAACAAGCAAGCATGCATCCACAAAATATTTAATTTGAATATATTATTATACTTGGCAACATTTTTTCATCATTATTTTTATGTCAATAATGTCAATTTTACGAAGTTGAATGAATGCTCTTGAGTTCAGTCCAAGGAATTTCAATAATCGAGACGAAATAGTTTCATGAAATTATTGTGTTATCGTTACAGATAGTGCAAATATTAATTAAAAATGAATGCCATACTTAGTGATACACAAACCAAACGATACCGAAAAAAGTACAAATTTATGAAAATGCGAATCAAAAGCCTTATTTTAGTGGGTATATTTTTACTATAAGTTTCAAGTATTCCAATGCATTGTAATAATTGTACAAATACAGTATGAACTAGCCTATTGTATATTACTTAGAGCCATCTATTGAACCTAAAAAGTGGCAAATTACTATGACCAGTAGGTATCCAAATTGGCTTGATACTTTTTATTAAATATTTATTTTAGATCTTTATTCAATAGATATATTATATTGTCTCACGTATGCGATAGGATCTTCCAATGGTTTTAACTGGATCTCTGTTTGAAGTCAGTTATTGCATAAAACATAACTCAATACACATACTACCAGTGATTTCTAGGCTTTCGTCTGTGACAATGATCATATTTAAACTCGTAATGATTTTGGTCCATCAGGCTGTGGGTGCACTTTACTTGTGTGACCATCCCTTTTCAGGTTTTCCAACTTCTATACTTGTCTGTGAGCTTATGTAGATATTATTGTATTAGGTATTTGGTTGGTAACATTCTCCCCCATCATATTGAGCTCAGTCTCAATTGGGCAACATTGAGTCTTAAAGAATTTGGTCCCAATATCATTTCATCAACCTTTGTACCTCTTAAAAAATTTAATAAATGATTTTGATCAAGGATTCTAAAACTTGCCAAAATTGTTACAGGAAAATGCTGCGTTATGTGATGAAGTAGCAAAAGTTCAAGAAAGTATATTGATTGTTAAAGACGAGAGACGGTTTTTACTACATAAACTGATGGAATATGAGAATGAATGTGAACAAACTTATTATAGAAATGACTCTGTGATTACATCAAATGGCTCCAGAACAAAAATAAAGAAGAGGCAAAGTTGTGATGATAATAGATAATATACTGTCATAATAAATGCCCTGTTCATAATCTGTGTTCAATTTACTATTGTAGGTCACTAGACTCACTAGGATGAGTATTGTTGCTTAGTCCAAGCAACAATTCTTAACTCATGCTTGGATCATCACCTAAAACTGAGGCCCCATCAATGCGTTGTGTTGTCGCAGCACAGTTATTTATTAATAAAATGAACCTTGTGGTGACACCCAGTGCAACAATGCATCGCACTAAAGGCTTCAGCCTTCT
The DNA here is from genome assembly GCA_905147015.1 of Laspeyria flexula. Classification (NCBI taxonomy): domain Eukaryota; kingdom Metazoa; phylum Arthropoda; class Insecta; order Lepidoptera; family Erebidae; genus Laspeyria; species Laspeyria flexula. The sequence continues at coordinate 7,377,568 of LR989956.1, read as the reverse complement.
TAAGGGCTGTGGTGATTTTTGTCTGTAAAAATTAAATGTATGTTTTAAAGTAAGCTAGTAAAAAAGGTTGCATTAGACACATTCATTAGGAAAGATTTCAAAGATTCTGATGATGAGACAATTTTGTGACAAAATATGTTTGTTTGTACCTACACTTTAATTATTTTTGTTGTATTTTGCATATTAATAATATTCTACCACATTCACACAGCGCCATCTAGTCACAAAGTAAGCAATTATATTTGCTTGTGTTATGGGTACTGAACAACTGATATACTACTTAAATACATTTTTTTTTGTAAATACACATATCTATAATATAAAAATGAATCGCTAAATGTGTTGGTAAGCGCATAACTCAACAACGCCTCGACCAATTTGGCCAATTCTTTTTTTAAATGTTCCTTGAAGTTCAAGGATGGTTTTTACGTTTTTTTTTTTCTCTTTTTTTTTTAGTTTTTATGTAGGTAGGTAGGTAGAATAGATAGGCAGGGTAGGTAGGTAGGTAGGTAGGGTGGGTAGGTATGTAGAGGGTAGGTAGGTAGGTAGGTATACTTTCATAAAATCATAAATTAAGTAGGTGGTACGAAGTTCGTCGAGACAGCTAGTTATAGATAAATTACACCCAGACACAGAACAAACCTTTATGCACATCACACAAAGATTTGTCCTGGGTGGGGATCGAACCCATGACCTCCGGCTTAACAGTCAGGGTCACTAACCACTACTAGACCAACAGGCCAGTCAATATTATACTGAATGTGTAAATCACACTGGCATAGCTACCATCAGGATTTTAATTTTGGTAACACAAAAAATTAGTCTCTATTTATTTGTCATCGACTATCCCAATTTGTTAGTAAGAGTTTTTATAGGGGCCGGACCTGGGGTCCGCCCAGCTTGCAGCATTTCTCATAAACTAGGGCACCCAGTGAAGATCTGAGTTTGCAGATTTTGCTATTAATTAGTCTTCAAGTCAGTTTTAAAGTTTTTCACTCCCATATCACTGGTATCCAAAAGGTTTAACTTAAAGCACCCAAGTAGCTTGTATAGTACTATTAACTATTCTGCGCTTGTATCGTGAAAACTGATCTGAACTGATGAAAATATGATGTAATTATAGGTAAACATAACTACTGGTGATAATGAAAATAAAGTTAATTTTTTAAATATTTTTTTAGATTTTATTCATGAACTAAATATACTTATACAATAGAATTAAAATACTATTTGTTAAGTTTCATTATCATCTTCCTCATCGTCATCATCATCATCAAAAGACAAAAGCTGTCTGATTTTCTTCTCTTTAGGCACTTTGCTCTTAGAACTGACTTCCTGTTTCCTTTTATTAGTTGACTCTGAAGATGGCTTTTCTCTACGTTTGAAAATCACCTTTTGATTTAAATCTGCTTTTGTTTGTTCTTCCTCTTTTTCTATTCTTTTTTTCTCTACTTCTGCTTCTTCAGCCGTTAGATCTCCCTTTTGAAGTACGACAACTTGTGGCTGTTCGCTGTCATCATCGTCAGCGAAATCTCCTTCAGCATTCATTAAATCGTCAAACTTGTGATTCTTGTCGTCATAGCCAGCTTGTCTTTTCAACACCTTGAGAAATTCAGGATCCTCTGGTTTAATGTAATTTACATTTCTTTTCCTATTCATGTTGAACGATTTTTCAAAATACAAATATTATGGCTAAATATAAGGCAACGTTATGTCGAGAATTAATGAATTTATGCTATAGATACGCTTATATAAGGTTTGTAAGTTACTAATTTTATGGATTTGTATTTTTGTACCTAATAAAATGTAAAATATTATTGTTATGAAATTATAAAACAACAACAACCCATACAACCACAGACTACCTTAATATATTGATAAATACATACACGAGAAAATCGAGAAATACAATTATAATACAAAACAACTCTCGTAAGTTGAAATGTTGAAAATTTAAATCATATTGACAAATGACAAGACAGTTCAAGTTGCTACTACATATAGGTACAAAAAAATCAAGTCAAAATAATTAAAACGTCACATTTCTGCTCGTTGCTCGTTGACATCAATGATCAATGACATCTTATCTATAAGGCTGCCTACACATCTGGCAGAAGATTCGTCGTGTGAACTCGTGTGGATATACCTAAAAAATGATAGCGCATTCTCCATGTAGAAGTGATTATGCCCCACGGACGGATCTTTTGCCAGGTGCGGAAGTAGCCTAAAATAAACCAAAGAAGAAGGTTTTAGGATTATAAAGCATCTGAGATCAGCTGACGGAAGATCCGTCGCGTTACGTCAGAGAGATCAGGCAAATCCATACAAAAATGTTCAATCTTTCACACTTCTTGACCGATGATCCGTCAACGTATTCCCTACTACGTACGCCGGTAAGCCCGACTAGTGATAGTTATTATATGGAGCTATACTCAATACATGTAAAATTTAGTTCATTATTTCACGTAGCTGCAGTATCAGAAGTCACAACAGGTTTTAGGAAAATAAAGCGTCCAACATTACCTTGCCATAAATACTTAGTAGCCGCTTTACGTTGCAAATAAATTCTATCAAGTGTATTGGCATAGTTTAAGTATAAGCCAAACTTGCTAATTTATTACCCATTAAGTTAATGATGTTGTAAATTGTAATCGTAAGTAGAATTGGACTGTCCCGTGGCACTGTTGCGTTGCGGTTCTCGCCTCGCCACTAACAACGCGGCGGCAGCGGCGCGGCGGTGTCATGGGTTCGATTGCCACACGAGACAAATATTTGTATTATTCGTTAATATTTGTTTCGCATTTTAGTATTCTTCGTCATTGATAATCGTATATAAGTAAAAGGCCCCATGACTATGACATATAGTAGGGCTTATTCCATTTGTTCGTCGTCTTTTTTAAACAAATAAAAAATCAAATATTACAACATCTTGCATTATGTTTATTAGTAAGTTAATATAAATAAAATAAAATCAATTCTTGGCACCGTTACATATACCTAAATATCTATCGCGTCTATAAACTCGGCTTGTGGGTTCATGGAAAAAGTGTGAACATAACATTTTGTCAGCTTTAGTTACATTTTCACATTTCGTACAAAATTCAAAAGTACCAAATCCGAACGGTCGAAATCCATTAGTTTTCAAATAATATTTTCCCGTCATATTTCTAATTACACTGTCTCCCATATAGCCGTGATTATTACATCTATTTTCTAAATAATCCGTCCAGTTTGGACACTGATAAGCCGGAAAAGCCAACGGATATTTGATTGACTCGCTAAAGTATCTAAATGATTGACCATGGCTGCATGCCTCTGAAACAAAAGAAAACCTGTTTAAGTTGCATGTAGGAATAAATATTCGTTAGGTATATTATTATGTAGGATATGCATCTGGATGGGGTTAGTTTTTGAAAGCTTTTTTTTTTGAGGTTTTCTCAGGTGGGGATTACAGTATGGGGTTCTTCAAAAAAGGAGTGAATAGGTTTCTTATGGGTCGGCAACGCGCTCGTGATGCGCCCCTGGTGACAGAATACCTATTCTGTGCCCTTGTGTTGCAGGCGCCTATTATATAGGCTACGGTACCCGCTTATCATCAGGCGAACCGTACAGCATTGTGGTACTTCTTGTATAGGTACTAATATTATAAGGCTGAAGAGTTTGTTTGCTGCGTTGAACACGCTAAATTCAGGAACTAGGTACGTTACTGGTCTGTTTGAAAAATTATTTTAGTGTTGTGTTGTGCAAATTTATCGAGGCAAGCTATAGGCTACATCATGTTACGGTTAATAGGAGCTGAGCAGTGACCAAACAAACAACAATAAAAGCCTCGGGCAACGGCTAGTATTATTATATAAAAAAAAATAGTAGGTAGTTAACGTACCAAAAATCTTTTGAAGACTCTCGCAACCTGGTTGTGGAGGGATGCCATTATTAGGATAAAAATCGACTGTTCCTGTTGGTGCCTCATAACCTAAGACACCTCCACAAGTGTGAATAACATCAACATAATCGGCATCTGTTGGATCTAATTTCTCTAAATCTTCCGAAGGTGGGTATTCAAATAAAGGTCTAGCTGGATCAAGACCTGCAATTTTTAAAATGTAAATATTAATAGGAGGTAGATACCTTCTTAGTAGACGCAGGTCAGCTCTGGGGTGAACTTCCTACAGCGCGGTGTTTCCTGAGCGATATGACATGTCCTTCTTCAAACGAGGTTTACAGAGAACTATCCCCTCAAGGTAGGCAGTGGCTTGGCTGTGCCCCTAGCATTGTCAACGTCCATGAGCGGAGGTAACCACTTACCATCAGGTGGGCCGCCTGCTAGTCTTCCTCCTCAGGCATTGAAAAAAATCATACTACCTAAGTAAGCCCGTGTAAGAACCATTTGAAGCGTAATATTTAATTTTAGTGTCTAAATTAAATGAATTATGTTTTATTGAATACAATTTTTTTTTTCTTCCTCCGATTAACATTATCTACACTGTTAGTAATTTGGGCTTTATCAGTCTGTTGAGGAGAGTCATCATGTCCGGGTCGTAAGATTTCAGTATGTAGGTAGTAATTTTTTATAATATCGAAATCCTAAATCGGTTACATTACAAGTTTGAAACATACGGGCTGCTCCCTGCACTTGAACTTGTATAGGTACTGCACGTGCACAGAAAGATTCCGTCCGAAATCGAGGTTTCATTTTCTTTCATCAACAACCCATATGTCTCATTGCTGCCCTCGGCTGGATCGAGATTTATTGACAAGTTATATACCTACATAATGGTGGAAAGTAGACGGTTGCTGTTAAAAATGTGATTTGTCATAATAAGTACTTGGTACCTATCAAATTTTTCTATGCGAGAAACGATTATTATTTTAATGAATTTCGTTCTTATTCGGAAACATTCCGTAGTTTGAGAATAATGGCCTTATGTCACAGAATAAGTAATAGTACTTTCTATTGAAACTACTACTACTACCGTACCTACTAGCTTATGTACCCTTTGCTAAGTAATTTTGACCATAAAATACCTGGCAACCCTGGAATAGTTGTAGTCACGGAATAGAAAAAATTGTTCCGCGGTTGTAGTAAAAAGTTGAAAACTGTTCCCATCTTGAGAACAGTTTTCAAACGTTTTCAACACATACACTCATACCTGTTATTCTATCCACTGTGAGATTACATCTAGCAGCCGCTATACCCATAATATGAGCTCCGAGGCTATGACCAATTAGATGTAATTGTTGCCCGCTCACATTGTACTTGTTATGTAGTTCTCCTATAAATGTAGCCACCCTGGCACCTATAGCTTTTGTTTCGTTTGCAACCCAATGGTAAAATATAGAGTCTGCTATTCGACTCCAATCTAAGGTTATAACGTTAACAGCTTTGGATTCCAAATAGGCATTCTTTATAGTAGTTACTCCTTCATTATCCACTGATGATTTCCAGCCATGAGTGATAATTTTTAAAGGTTTATTATCCAGTTTTATCGTGTATGTAACGTTTCTGTAAGTGTCTTCGAGAGGTTGCGCCTCTTCATTCAATATAATGTAAGTTTGTGTGTCATTCCTGTGTTTAAATAGATTAATTGTATCAATATTTTCTTAATAACACGGACATCCTAATTAATACTTAGTGAGCGAATAACCGGCCCTTTTGGTAGGCTTACGCAGGGATATGATTACGAGGGGGGTCATTAAAGATTTTTTATTAAAAAGACCACCATACAAAATGATGTCAAATCCTGTGGATCAGCGCTAAAAATTAGACACCGTCTAGGACGGCCGACAAAAAAAACGGTGTTGATGATATGACAAGATAATCTGATTGGTCCAAAGTTCAAAACGATGTACCTACACCTTTTGAGCACCTACAGAGAATTGTGCTGGTTTTCTACTGCAGCTATAGACATTAGACACCCTCAAAGGACGCAAATGCAGTTCATTAAATGATAAATAATAATTTGTTATTTGTTTTTTTTATATTACATAATCACATAATTTAGCAAAAATTACTATCGCTATTTTTCTCAGTAAGTAGATATTATCAAAACGTGGCACCGTATGTATCATTAATGAGGCGAATATATTAAATAAAAAAAATCTTACCCTTTATACAATCTGAATTCAATATCCTCATCTGATGATATACGAAAATCGATCATAATGTCATTTTCGTATTTTTTTAAGTTAACATAATGAGGTACATCATTACCGTCTGGGATAAATATCCAGTTCACGCCATAATCATCCCCATATATGTTTCTGTGAGTCACATTATCATATGGAAGACCTGTAAGATAAAGATAACACCAATAAAGGGGTTATTACACTACACGATATTCAGGGACCTCACCACCTCCTTAAAACCGTGTAGTGTACTATACCTACTAATTAATGAATCAATAGTTTAATAAACTAGGTACAGATACAGGTGTGTGCAATGCCTGCGCTGATAGCGTACTACCCACAACTAGCACGTTCGACATTATATGAATATGGGATCTATGCAATCCTATTTATTCATTGTCCAATTCAACGCTGACCTGTACCTGATACCTACCTACACTACAAGGCACTAAAAATGCATAATGTAATTCGGTAAACATTGTGTTAAAATTCACTAACATTTTCCCCAGTGTTGGGTATCAAGACTGTTTTCTTCCACCCTTTAGAAATACTTATAGTTCCGTTTACCAACTCATGTGCTATCACTTTTCATATCCCGAGAAAAGTTTGTTTCACTCGAAACAATATTGAGCCTCAGTCCGATTCGGTCTTGGATTTTTTTTAAATACCTAGTTTTAGTACATAAGTTTTTAAAATAAGTAGAATAAGTACTTACTATATATACTATCCTCCAGACATATAACTAGACACATAATATAAATATTTCTAAACATTTTCTCACTATTGTAAGTAACAGCATTTCATCACTTTTTATGGTTCATTAACGAAATACTTAAAATTGAAAGGACATACAAATGTAGAATGTATTGCTATCGATACGGCTGAAGTGTTTATACTGGTCTAAATAAAATATATTTAGGTTTATCATCACTAATATCATGCAAAAGTGTATCAAGTTTTCTATTATATATAAAAAGATAATAACCTCAGTTACTTCCTCAATTTAAGTCTCGTTCGCTGCTTACTTAATCTATGGCCATATATAGTTATATCTCATTTCCTCACTTTCTGTCTAAAATGTATATTTAACATTGTTTATTACAATAAGCTTGTTGACTTTTTATAATACCTGCTCTACAGACAAATAAAAGATAAAAGTAAGGTGCTTAGGTAAGTACCAACCTATGTAGATTTTTCTTGGGGTCCTTGAAGTACGGAAGTACCTACAAAAGAACGTTAAGTAGGTTAAGGCAAAAATAAAAAAACATTACCCTTCTTTTTGGCTACCTGTGTACCTACCTTTCAAGGATAATCTCAATCACAATATACTCGGTCAATGGGTGTAAAGTTATATACCTACATTCCAACAGCTGATAAATACCTACTCATAAGTCTATGTTATGTACCTACTCATAAGTCTACATGTACCTATTTAGAGCGTTCCTAATTGATTTGTCCAATTATTATATTTACAAAAAAATATTTTTGTGTATTATTAATTTTCAGTTTTAAAAATATGACATTATGGTAGTCAGAATAATAATTTATTTATAAAAAATATTTGTAGTAGGTTGATATAATATTAATCTATTAATTCAGTTTGCATTAATGATTGTTGTATTGTAACATCCAGTCAGATAATTAGACTTAGAACTGCCTCCTGTTTAGTAATGGTTGCCAAGATAAAATAAACAATAAATTTAAGTAGTTAACGGTAGGTTTGAATTACCTTTGATAAAGTGTTCGCAATGTAGATAGGTACTTAAAGACATAGTACCTACCTATTTCATGCTGGGTGGAAGGGAAGTTACAAGGATAGTATCTAATGCTTGCGGAAACAGAACTACAGGCGTCGTTTCCGATTCCTTAAGTGCGGGATCACTGACCCCGGTTGCAACGAACAATTTATTAATAATAAAGTTTTAATATTCATTGAGAATATACTTACATACTACCAACTAAAGAAAAAATTAAACAAAGGTGTTCCTCTCGAAATTATTATGTCATTCCACTACAGTGTTAACAAATCAGTAAGTACCTATTTTTTTCTGATGCATACATTTATGTAATAATTACATAAAGATACATCACGGGCGTAACCAGGTTTTAGTTTCAACACAATTATATTCGATCCTAATTATGTAATATTATTAAACATTTCGGGAGAGGGGGTTATGGGGGGAAGGGAGAAACACAAGAAACTCCGAAACAAATATTTGCAGATCATACAAATATTTGCTTCGACCTGGCGATCGTTCCCGAGACCTCAGTAACCGTAACTGACATACGCTACGGCTGTGCCACCAAGGCAGTTGTTAAAGAATGATTGAAAACCCCTTTTTATGGTAAGTAAAGTTACGTTCATTAATGGTTTCTTTTATTTCGCATTACCTACCTTGCCACCCAGTATACATAGGTGCAATTAATCAGGCTGGCTGGTACTATTTTTGCGATCAATTAAGGTTTTGTGAACTTGATATAGCTATACATAAACTGAATTGAATAACAATGACGTAAGTACATGTAAATTGTTCTATTTTTAAGGTCGCCTACTCTAATCTGCTTTTGGAGGACCAAAAGCAGATTAGCGACTGATTGGTGTTCCAACATAATTATTGTGATCAGATTTGGAAAATAGGTAGGTAGGTACACCATCTGAGTTATCATATTTTAACAAATATTATTTTAATTATGGGTAAAAATGTAATAAAATAAAGGTAGGTTAAAAAATTATCAGAACCTTATCGACTCTATTAGCTACCCTGGCCGGACCCAAAGGCGGATTGCAATTAGGACTACCCCACCCTTCAGAGACTATATAGGTACCTAACCTACGTACATTATCTAATTATGTAGTAGGTACGTAGTTGTGCGGGGCTTCGCTGCCAACGTTCTTTATTTGGCTACTACTCAGCTCCTATTGGCCGTAGCGTTATGTTATATATCTTTATGTAACGTCAGCCCGGAATCAAACTCATTCGTACTAAATTTTTTTAGGCTTATCATTGTATACCCCAGTACTAATATTCAGTAATATAACACACGAGATATTTTCGGATTTTTTCCTTTACTTGTGCAACTTGATAATACTTCTTCCCAAATTTCATGATTCTAGGTCAACGGGAAGTACCCTATAGGTTTTGACTTTTTTGATCGTCTATCGTATATAATTTTAATAATCGATTTTTTTTTGCTTGTACCTACATAAATATTGGCTATACGAGTAAGTACATAACTTGAAAAGGCTTTGATGTTTGAAAATATTTTTACTCTGATAAATTGGTGGTTAGAATAACTATATTTTCAATATAGCATATAGATTGATCAGTATTTTGGTATGAAAATATTATGCAGTATTGCGATTTCTAGTAAAGTTATGTTCAGATTTTTTTATACAGCGCCATCTAGCTTAATTTATAACAACATAAGCTACTGTTTTAAAAGGGGTATGACAAATAAATATTTAGAGACCATAACAAATGTGTCCGGGGATCGAATCCGAGATCTTAGAAACCGCTACTATAAATAAATTATAATAACTATAATAATTTTTCACAATTACATATTTGCAATTAAAATGTGCCCAACACTGATAAGATATAGCATGTGTTCTACTATTAGGTCTGTGGACATAGCTAAGTTATTGATTTTCAGGAAGGCGCTTGCTCCTATAAAATTTGAAATTGGAACTTAGAAACTACGCTATACAGTAGTTTATAGTATAGTCAGTCAATAAAGAAACTTATATCTAACTATAGTTAGGGAGGTTTATGTTTTTTGCAGTCAATTGATGAGTTGATGACGCAATTGACGCAAAATAAGACATTGGCATAATTTGTCGACATCGGCTTGCCATATGAAAAAATAGAATTGAATAAAAACACCAAATTATGTAAATTCATTTATGTCACAAACTCACAACCATCGTGGTACCCACCATTCCTTACCTACTGCGAAAACAATGGAATAGGTAGGTACTTTAATTCAATGGCGAAACAAGTAAAGGTAGACTATAACCGTAACTATCTGTTATATACTATTTATCCGTATATATACTAACCAAATAAAAAATCCCGTCATAAAAGTTTCGGATAGTTTTGTGTAGAGGCGCAGGGTTCACTGGTGTCCACCAAACAATAAATTTTCCATTGTATTTGAAAACCTGATGTTCAAAGTGTAGGTTTCACTTGTTATTTATTTAATTCTTAAAAAATGCAATATCCGTAACCAAGACTATTGGCTAATCCGAAATAATTTAATGTTCATAGCTGGTATTATTTTTTCATAAATCCTTATCCGCATTCAGATCCATTATTCCATTTTAGCTTCTCTATAGAATGGCGCCATTACCTACTAATTTGAGAAAAACCGTACCCAGCAGTGACACGTAGTGGGTTGTTTGTTGGTGAATCAATGTATATTTGGGCGTATCCTCGAGGGAAAAACCAGCGTGCCGAATATCCTTCGTTAGTTGTTGCGATGATTGTTAGGCCGTTGTGTACGCAGCATTAGATCATCATTTTGCAATAATGAGGATCATGGATCGTGCCATGACGCTAGTTAGAAGATATAAGTTCTTGGCCATGACATGACATACTAGTATAGGTAGTGCGCGAGCGCGACCCATGCAGGCCCCCTGATTCTGAGCTGTCGGAATACTTTCGGCCAGAACTGTCAGTTTATTTAAAGTTAAAAAACAGAATTTTAAAAAAATTGATGGATGTAGAAAAAATCCTATTTTAATCAGTTTTTAATTTTCCATACGGTAAACTAATTTCTAACACTTAATAACTTAATCGAAATTCGAAAAAGTTTACGATCCGGGAGCAATCCGATGAGTCAGAATCAGGGCCCGTAACACAACAGAGGTAATAATACCTCTGCTCTGCAGGCTCTGCTGTACCTTAGGGTAACACAGTCTACAAAAAATAATGTCGTCATGTATCGAGTCTATGATTATGTCATATTTTTCTTCAGTTGGTACTATATGTAATAAAAAAACGATTTATCGGATGCATTTCTTGTATTTATTTAGTGCCCTAAAAGACTTATGAGGCATATATATTATTTTTTTTGCCGTAATAAATACTTGCATTATAAACGTAACTTTCTGAAAAATAATAATATAGTTAACTAAAAAGTAAGCATAGACAATATGCGTGTAAGCTTTTCAAGCTTCACGAAAACAACGGATTAGTATGTATGGTAGTGCGTTAGACTGATTGCGCCGCAAATTATTTTCTCGGGTAAGTTATTGTATTTGTAGTTATCATTGTATACTATCTACCCTTTCAAATAGAAATGTCCAATATTCGTTTTTGTTAAATATGCAATGATACGATTCTCAGCAAATATCCTCAATATCTATGCGGGGTGTGTGCTCTATATTTTCTTGTACAACAAAAAGGCAATTGTAATTATCATATTTATAATCATTACAACTATCCTTACGGTCAGAACCAGTGTTGTTAGATATTGTATATGATATTAATAACTCACAGACTTAAGTTTTTATGTATGCATCATAAAGAGGTTATGGTTAGTGAAATTCTACTTAACGTCTTAACACAGGAATTGTTTTTTTCAGTGATACGTATGGTGAGGAATGAATGTGAAAAAATATCTGAGTTTTGATTTTCAATAAGGGGAACAAATTTAAATAAGTTCAAACAAACAGAATGGCAACTTTAGAGCAACAAGCTTCTAAACTTTTGGATTTTAACCAAAAACTTGACATCAATCTTCTTGATAACATTGTTGGCTGTTTGTATTCTACTGTTGGAGAGCAGCAGCGTACTGCACAGGAGATATTGACAGCACTCAAAGAACATCCAGATGCCTGGACTCGTGTAGACACAATATTGGAATATTCACAAAATCAAGAAACAAAATATTATGCCTTACAAATATTAGAACAAGTTATACAAACCAGATGGAAAATATTACCAAGAAATCAATGTGAAGGTATAAAGAAATACATTGTGGGTCTTATTATAAAAAATTCTTCAGATCCCGTCGTAATGGACAACAATAAGGTGTATTTGAAAAAACTCAACATGATTCTGATTCAAGTTTTGAAAAGAGAATGGCCACACAACTGGGAAACTTTCATAAGTGATATTGTAGGTGCATCCAAGACAAATGAGAGTCTCTGTCAGAATAACATGGTGATTCTGAAATTACTCAGTGAAGAGGTGTTCGTGTTTAGCACAGGACAACTCACACAAACGAAAGCTAAACATTTGAAAGACACTATGTGTTCAGAATTCAGTCAAATATTTCAACTTTGTCAATTTGTCCTTGAAAATTCACAAAATGCACCATTGGTAGACGCAACACTCCACACTCTTTTGAGGTTTTTGAATTGGATTCCCCTTGGTTATATTTTTGAAATGAAATTGATAAGTACACTTATCTATAAATTTTTGAACGTACCCATGTTTCGTAACATAACATTAAGTTGTCTGACAGAGATTGCTGGTGTGACTGTGAGCAACTATGAAGATGATTTTGTGTTTCTGCTGTTAGGCACTATGGAGCAGCTAGAAGCTATGCTGCCACTCACTACCAACATACGTGAGGCGTATGCTGCTGGTCGAGATCAAGAGCAAGTGTTTATCCAAAACCTTGCTCTGTTTCTCTGCACTTACTTAAAGGAACATGGACAACTGATTGAAAGAAAAGGACTCACAAATGTTCTAATAAAAGCTTTCAGATATTTGGTATTAATATCCGAAGTGGATGAAGTAGAGATATTCAAGATATGTTTGGAGTTTTGGAATTCTATAACTGCTGATTTGTATAAGATAGCACCATGTTCGTCTAGTTTGTGCACACTGGGAAAGAGTGTGGGTAGAAAAGCTTTGTATTCTGATGTGCTGAGTAGTGTTCGTTATATAATGATCTCTAGAATGGCTAAGCCGGAGGAAGTATTAGTGGTGGAAAATGAGAATGGTGAAGTTGTGCGAGAGTTTATGAAGGATACTGATTCTATTAATCTATACAAGAATATGAGAGAAACATTAGTTTACCTGACTCATCTGGATTATCAGGATACAGAACGAATCATGACAGAAAAACTTCAAAATCAGGTAAATGGCACTGAGTGGTCATGGAAGAATTTGAATACGCTATGCTGGGCTATTGGTTCAATTTCTGGTGCATTGTTAGAAGAGGATGAAAAACGATTTCTTGTTGTTGTTATTAAAGAACTGTTAGGTTTGTGTGAGCAGAAGAAGGGCAAAGATAACAAGGCTATAATTGCTAGCAACATTATGTATGTTGTCGGCCAGTATCCTAGATTCCTAAGGGCTCACTGGAAATTCTTAAAAACTGTTGTGAATAAACTCTTTGAATTCATGCATGAAACTCACGATGGCGTCCAAGACATGGCATGTGATACATTCATAAAGATTGCTATTAAGTGCCGGCGTCATTTTGTTACTACTCAAGTTGGAGAGGCTTGTCCATTTATTGAGGAAATATTAAGCACAATAAGTTCTATTATCTGTGATTTACAAACACTACAAGTTCACACATTTTATGAAGCTGTTGGATATATGATTAGTGCACAAGTGGATCAAGTTGCACAGGAGCAGCTCATTGAGAAATATATGTTGCTGCCTAATCAAGTTTGGGATGACATAATATCCCAAGCATCACACAATGTGGATATTCTTAAAGATCCAGAAGCTGTTAAACAGCTTGTCAGTATTCTGAAAACTAACGTGCGGGCATGCCGTGCCTTAGGGCATCCATATGTTGTGCAGCTTGGCAGAATATATTTGGACATGCTCAATGTCTACAAAGTTATGTCAGAAAATATCAGTCAGGCTATTTCATTAAATGGTGTTGTTGTAACTAAGCAGCCTCTTATTAAGAACATGCGCATAATAAAGAAAGAGACCTTGAAATTGATTGCCAGTTGGGTATCACACTCCACAGACAATAGCATGGTTTTGGAAAATTTTATTCCGCCACTCTTAGATGCAGTCCTTTTGGATTATCAGAGAACTGCAGTACCAGATGCACGAGAACCAGAAGTATTGTCCTGCATGGCTGCAATTGTTTACAAATTGGGCGGCCATATTACTTCTGAAGTGCCCAAAATATTTGATGCTGTTTTTGAATGTACTCTCGAGATGATAAACAAAGACTTTGAAGAATATCCTGAACACAGGACAGAGTTCTTCCTGTTATTACAGGCAGTGAACACACATTGTTTTAAGGCATTCCTAAGTATACCTCCAGCACAATTCAAATTGGTATTGGATTCCATAATTTGGGCATTTAAACATACAATGAGAAATGTAGCTGATACAGGTTTACAAATATTGTACAGACTGTTGCATAATGTGGAACAACACCCTCAAGCAGCACAGAGCTTCTACCAGACATACCTGTGTGATATCCTAGAGCATGTGTTTAGTGTAGTGACGGACACATCCCATGGTGCAGGCCTCACAATGCATGCTACTATTTTAGCATATGTGTTCTCCCTTGTGGAGGCAGGCAGGGTTACTGTGCCCCTTGGGCCTACTCCTGATAATGTCCTATACATTCAGGTAAGCATTTTTAATTTTTTTTATTAGTGTCAAAATGGATGGGACTTAATGGGTTACTGATGAGTATGATGATGAGTGTCAAAATGTTCTAGCAATGGCTTTAGGACAGGGTTGGAAGAAGGTAGAACACTACAAACAGATGTTTCTTTTTAAATTTGTTTGTTTTTTTATTTCATACCAACTCTTGTTTACGAATTTTAAATGACTAAACTATCTATTGTACAGTTTTTATGACAGATCCCGGAATCACCAAATTTTTGTCCAATTTGCGTAAAGGGATTGTTTTTTTTTTAATATTATTGACTACTATTTATTATTGGGTATACTAATATAGGTAGGTACAAACATTTCTGTGATACTTTTGATTGTTATTTTTACTTACTTGGAACTTTTGATTGATTCAGGAATATGTGGCAAATCTATTGAAACGAGCTTTCCCACATTTAAGTGACAATCAAATCAAAATCACTGTTCAAGGATTGTTCAATTTGGATCAAGATATTCCTGCGTTCAAGGATCACCTAAGAGACTTCTTAGTTCAAATAAGGGTTAGTACAAACTTCTTCTTTAAGTATTTTTTCATTTCAAGGCCAAAATCCTGATTTAAATAACCAAGTTTTTATTACTATTAAGAACAAGACTTCACTTTAGATAGACAAATATTTGTTATATTAATTTATGTTACACTACCACCAGTACTATTGTTGTATAAGATGGTGTAAATTTTAGCTATCTCAGGTCAATTTGTTGTAATTTTCTTGTGACAAATTAAACTTTTTATAAAATCCATACATATTATAAAAGGCTTTGTCCTGACTGACTGACAGACAATGCACAGCCTAAACCGCTGGTCGTAGCGACTTAAAATTTGGAGGGTGTGTTTGTCCTAATGTATAGAACAACTCTATACATTAGGACAAACACACTAAGAAAGGCTTTTTCAAATTCAACCCCTAAAGGGGTGAAAAGGGATAAAAACGATTGTATGAAACTTCTTTGTTTTTTAACTTATACATTTGAAAATTTGTTTTGGGGTACTACTATCAAAATAAAAAATACCCTCATCATTATTTTTGACAAGGGATATTTTTGGAAGGGTGAAATTGGGGATGAAACGTTGTATGAAAAGATCTTTGTTTTGAAGTTAACATTTTGCAAATTAGTATTGGGATAGGAACTTAAAATGTTGTTTTTAATATTTTGATAGGGATAGGTTCAGGGGGTGAAATATTAAATAGACAGTTCTTTGTTTTTCAAGTTATATGTGAACTTCAGTTAAGAAGTGAGTTGATGGGTTGTTTTTGGTGTTTGAAAAACTTACCCTAAGGGATGAAATAGGTGTGAAAATTATTAGAAATTGATATGGATGTTGTTTTTTGGACGTTAAATTAAATTCAACTCCTGTAGTGGGGTGTTGTGGAATTCATGAATTGCACTTAAAACAAAGATCTATGTAATATCGAAATCTACGCGGACGAAGTCGCGGGCAAAAGCTAGTTGAATATAAAATTTGAACAAAAAGCTTGTAATGAATACAATAAACAATAAAATTATACTGTAACTATCATAGTACAATTTTTACATTCTTCTTTTACTAACTAATAATTAAAGACGAAATTCAGAATTAAAAAGAATATAATATATTTGGCAATTTCAGGAGTACACGGGTGAAGATGACAGTGACTTGTATCTGGAGGAACGTTTGTTTGCACTTCGCCAAGCACAAGACGAAAAACGGAGAGTTCAGTTGTCAGTGCCAGGCATTCTCAATCCTCATGAGTTGCCTGAAGAAATGCAAGATTAATAATGTAGTGAAACTTAGAAATGGTGGCAGTTCACAATGTATTGTGGATAAAAGTATATATTTGTATTAGAATGTGTGAGGGTCAACATAATATTTTCCTTAGAATATACAGAGTTGTTTACAGTTGATGCCAGAGAATGTTTAATTTTACGAAAATTTAATTAAATTTAATACTTCCATAACACTCCCCTGATGATCTTACGGATTCCACTGAACTTTTAATAAGGTTCAATCACAAAACAACACAAGCAAATGTTGCATACTTATCTTATTATAACACTGTAGATTTTATAGGTACTTAATGTTTAAGTTTTCCATTTAGTTCTAAATCTTCGTGATGCTTAACATGTTAATTTATAAATTATGTATTTTTTTTATTAAGTAGTTGTTTTCTAGGTTTCATAATACATAGTACACTTGAATCCTAACATGTAGAGTACTGAAGAAGGTGAAGTAAAATAATGATATTTTGTGGACTGTTGCCATTTATATAGGTCTGTCTTGTGCCTATAAAATAATACCTTATTATGACAGTTTGTACAGAGGACCGCTTGGAACAATGCGAGATGATGTATGCAAGTGAAAAGGAGAAATACCTTATTAATTAAGGTTTATTTTGCAAGCACAAGTAGTTTGGGCCTTATATAATAATTATAGGCAGGAAATCATGCATTCATTTACATTGCTAGAGAGGAAGTAGGATATTTCTATGTTTTTAAGTAATCTTCAAAATATAGGTAATGAAATCTCTGTGATGAAAACCAGTGAAGTGGAATTTCAGCATATGCGCTACAGAATCTGAGTATTACTGTGTAGATTCTAGGAGAACTTTATAAAGTGACTTGCTGTTAGTAATATTTTTTATGTTTTGTTTAATGTTGTCGAAACTAATTTCTTAATGGTTTGGGAATCTAAACATTCAAGATAAGGTTCCGAATGCATTCTTTGCCTAAGTAACTGTCAGTCTTTCAATTTTGTGTTTCAAATAAACCATTAAATATGATAATTTTGTTTATTATTCTAAACTAACATACACTCAAACATTCCAGCTCTAGTCCATGTTCTGTAACTAGACTATACTTTTTCGAATACCTATAAATAAGACTTATACTCTCTTAGACTATGTCAAATGGGGTTTTTTTTTTCGCTTATGTGCATGTGCCCCATAGTGTGGGGTATCTTTAGATAGGTCTTTAAAAAATATGATTAGTTTGCTAACATCATTTTTTCATTTAGGGATCCGTTTGCGAAATCTTTTGAGTGTTTTTGCCCGAAAGGGGATTTGAGTGTTTTTTTTTAACTTTGAAGCGTTTGGCTGAAAAAACCGTCCCTTGGATGTGTCTGGGAGTTTGGTTACTGATTATTAACAGTACCGAATATCTAAAAATTGGCCGTCGGCACTGGTTAGCGAGTATGCGTACGTTTATGGTACATACTAACACTACCTTCTCATCTACATTTTGGTTTCTTAGAACATAGGTAACGTCTGGGAGCTCTGGGATCTTGGTCCAAAGGATTAACAAGTTATTAGTCAAACTAAAATGGCCAATTCGCCACCCGATTTGGCGAAAAAATTCGACTAATTTAGCGACTATTATGTAGCCAAACTCCACCTCCGTATAGTGTATAATCCATGAACCAGTGACAGTGAATTTTTTAAGTTATTAAAATACCTGATGGTGGTTAAGCTAGCGTCAGTCACACTTCAGAATCTAAAAAGTTTACGATGCGGATCCCTCCATCATCGTAAACTTTTTCGAATCTTAGAACGAGGTGAATTTGCAGCTTGGCACAAAATAGATATTCGTAGAAGTGAGGTGATCGACAATGATGATGATGATGATAGCTTTTCGTTCAGACAGGAGTTCCTAGTGTGTAGCTGACTTGAAGGCTGCTAAGGCCTTTGCCTCCAGTAAGATCTGTCTCCTGCCATTTTTACGCCTATCGACAATACCTACCTTTAAATAAACTGACGTATCCGGACGGAAACTTTCCGACTGGTCAATCAGGGCTTTGATTTCTATTCTGGCTGGGAGTTATCACTATCTATATACCTACTAAATGGTGGCCCGTATCATTACTCCAGTGCCCCCAAGGGTTAGTTTAGATTTATGGCACTAGGGCGTGAAAACCTAAATCTTCCTCCTATGTCACTATTTGTTTTTAAAAAACATAATTTAGACTTGAGTAGGTATTTGTTTTAGGGTCTAATGTAGCTAAACAACCAATGCCATCACTATTTATTGGTGAAAACCATATGAAAATCCGTTCAGTATTTGTGAGCTTATCGCGAACTGACTGTTTTCTATCTAGTGACAGGGGGGTTGAGTTTCAGAATTTTAGTAGTAATCGGTTAGGAGCATGTCGGACCATACTCAATGTAGGGTTCAGCGGCAAAATATCAGTATTACTTAGCGGCTCTCAAAAAGAAACCTACTCTCCAAATGTCATCTATATACATGTATTAGTGTTCGAGTAAAATGCCTGTGACATACGGACGGATATAAGGACACTATAAGGGTTCCGTTTTTGCCATTTTGGCTACGGAACCCTAAAAAATGCATTATCGTACGGACGGAACCGATTCCCGTGAATAGGTTTATGGCAGTCCTTTCATCCTATGTCGCACGGCTGTCTTGGGCTCGTACACTTGACACTGGGTTTTTCAGCCAGGCGTGAAAGCAGCCTTACTTCCATAATAAAATAGCGAGCGCGCGCTTAGGCTTAAAAACCAAGTAGCCAAAATAAGAATTCTTTGAAAAAAGTATTCAACCACAAAAGTTGTCTGTTGTCAATGATAGATATAAAATTGACGACTGACGAGTGAAATTAGTGAAAAAAAAATCCAATACCACTGATTTCCATTCTTCATCAACCAGATAGATAGGGATTAGAAGTATAAATTGTCGTTCAACTTATTATATTTTAGTAAAAGAATGTCAATCTGCGTCTATAAATCTTAATTCAGTCATCCAAATTAAATAAACCATTAACAATGGCAGATAATGCTAGTAATAGTCAGTCTGATAAGGCCGCTGATGAACCTTCCGCGGAAAACAGTGTTGTTGAGGCTAATGGATCTTCTGAAAATGCGGTTGATGTAAGTTATTTCAAACTAAATGTAATAATTTTGTTGTGTAATGTTTCTTCATGTTGCTGCATTGGAATCTTATTATTTTATTTTTCTAAAAGATAACCTTGTCCTAATTGTTTAACATTAATTTTCTGATATTTTTCGCTGCTATTTGAACCTACAATATAATTTAACTGTTTTTCTAGATCAATGCTCAAATTGATGAACAACGCCGCAGAATGCAACCATCTGTAATGGAGTCTTTTTTTTCCATCTCCAAGTCATTGATTATTCGAGCGTTGATTGTTTATTTTATTACAACAATGTTCCGACAGCAGTCGGCACCCAAAACAGATGTAACCAGCCCTTCTGGAGCTGCCAGAATTCCTGCTATAAATATGTTTGCCAATGGAACAGTTTTAGATATGTATTGCTATGTATCTGAAAAAGAATTTTATGGCAATGTAGATGAAGCAGATTTAATATGGAAACAAACTGGACTCGTCTATGGTGATTGGTTTAGTGGATCTAATAATGATGGTACATTTACCCATTCTACTACTTTGAAACCTTCAAATGCGCTGAAAAATAATGGTTCAATTTACCTGCATGTATACATACTACAGTCAGGCAAATCACCAGATCCTAAAAATAAAGAAGACTTTGGAGGATCATATATCACCTATGGCAGAAAGATGCTAAACAAGTTTAAAAAGTTAAAATATTTAAAAACACATAATTTATTAACTGGACAAACTGAAAAATCAGCAGAGGAAATTATCAAAGCCGAAACATTAAAAGAAGAAATAGTTTCACATTGGCATCCTAATCTGACAATTAATTTAGTAACAGACCAAACTAACTGGATGCAAGGAAGTGTACCACCACCATTAGATGAGTTCATTTACTTTCTACCAGATGGAAAACAGTACAAGCCTGCCATTTTCTTAAATGACTATTGGAACATGATGCGTGACTATGTGCCTATTAACCAAAGTTCTAATGTTCTTGAACTGGAATTGACCTTCCAGCCTTTGAGTTTGTTTAAGTGGCAGTTGTATACAGCACAAGCTATGAGAGATAAGCTAAGTATGTTCTCAGCCTTAGGTGCTGAGGAACAAGATGAAGAACAAGACACAGTAAAAGAATTACTTCTAGATACCTCACCATACTTATTAGGCCTGACTATATCTGTGTCTATTTTACATTCCATATTTGAATTGCTTGCTTTCAAAAACGACATTCAATTTTGGAACAATAGGCAGTCACTTGAAGGTCTTTCTGTGAGATCAGTATTCTTTAATGTATTTCAGTCGACTGTTGTATTGCTATATGTCCTTGACAATGAAACCAATGTTATGGTTAGAATATCTTGCTTCATTGGTTTGCTAATTGAAATTTGGAAGATCAATAAAGTTATGGATGTTAAGATAAATAGGGAAGACCGTATATTTGGTATACCAAAATTGTCATTTACTGATAAGGGGTCATATGTAGCGTCTAGTACAAAACAGTATGACATGTTAGCTTTCCGTTACCTAGGCTGGGCTTGCTTCCCACTTCTGGTAGGCTATGGTGTTTATTCATTATTGTACCAGGAACACAAAGGCTGGTACTCATTTGTCCTGAACATGATGTATGGATATTTACTGACGTTTGGATTCATTATGATGACGCCTCAACTGTTTATTAACTACAAATTAAAGTCGGTTGCACATCTTCCATGGAGAATGATGACATACAAGTTCCTGAATACTTTCATAGATGATATCTTTGCATTTGTCATCAAAATGCCAACTATGTATCGTCTGGGCTGCTTCAGAGATGGTAAGTTGCGAGGTTTTTAACTATTTTAATTGTGTTTATAATTATATATTACAGTGGCATATTTTTAACACAGTTTACAATCATATATTGCATGTTTAATGGAAAATTTACCCCTTAGTATATAGGTTAGAAACACATTGAATCTTGCACATTTGTGGTGCTGGTTGGAATCAAACTCAGTTGTCAAGTTTTGCATGTCTATAACATCCCACTTTCCAAAATGTGTTGTATATATTATAGATTTGGCATATTTTATTAAATAAGTATATACATATGTTTCAGACATTGTATTCTTCATCTTCTTATATCAAAGATGGATCTACAAGGTTGATCACAAGCGTGTCAATGAGTTTGGATTCTCCGGTGAGATGGAGGAACAACAAAAAATGGCCAAGAGTGGTGCACCAGCTATCAAAGAAGCAGAACAACCCGGTGACAAAAAGAATGATTAATAACTTTCATTACCATTATCATATTTTAGATTTAGACTACCTCAACAAGATCACATGATAGTAAATTATTGTGAATTCTTTGTGTAACAATTGTTATGCAAGTGGATGTTGTTGTTATATACCATGCTCTAGTACAATTTATTTATTTCATGACTTGGTATTATATCTCTTGTCCAGTGGGTGGTTTTGCCTTGTCCAAAGGATGGTTCAACTTGCCTATCAACATGGGTCAACAATTTTTTTCTAAATTTTTTTTAAGCTTTTCGGTTGTTTAGTAAGTACTGTTTGTAATAAATAGCATTATTATTTGTATTTATAAATAGTTTAGCTCCTATTCTTGCATTTGCATTTCTTGCATGGAAATATTTGTTGCATAGACAAATCTTGATAAAATATTAAATGCAGCTTTGTGTGTGTGGAATTGTGGATGCTATCTTTCATTATCAGTTTACATATTTCCCTAATGAGCATCTTCACTCTCTGAGGGCCTTTTGTGAGTTTTTGGGAGAGGCCAACGGTAAACTAGATTTGTATGAAATAAGAATCTATAATGACAATATAATAATATTATGCAATGTCTCCATATAAAAAACTTAACATTGTCACATGTTTGGCCACTCGCAAAATCTCACACTAGGTCCTATCTCAATAAAGCCCTTAAATGTGAAAATAATAAGACAAAGTTAAAAAAGTATATTTAAGGAAGCATATGAGTTATTTACACATTATTGTAATACCTAAATATACAAATAAATAATATTCAAGAAATAATCGGGCAAAACAAAATTAAAATCTTGTTGATCTGTGTAGTTCACTAAATGTTGGTGATGTATGTGTATAATAAATGTGGCTATATTTGTTGACATGGAATTAGAAAATAAACCTTTTGTTGTGCAAATTTAATAAGACATAAGTACATAGGATATATATTATATATATACAATCATCATTATCAGCAACCCAACAATGTCCCACAGCCGCTGGGCTCAGGCCTTCTCTATCTAGAGAGCCGAGAGGGTGTTTAGGCCATAATCATCATCATGATATTATTTATATACAATATACATAATATTAGATATAATATAATTAATGAAAAGTTAAATGTGTATCTATTAGCCAAATGCTTTTGATTATACATTTTAGTGTTTCTATGTATTTATGTATGATCTGTACATAATATGTATTATTATACATTGTTTTGTGTATGGATTGAAAAATAATATTGGATTTTTTGTGAAAGAAAATGTTAGTCATGCTTGCTATAAAAATCTCCACTAAATAGAATGATTCACCAGTACTTAATCATACATGTTTTTTGCTGAGTAAGATGGTTCCTGGTGGTTCAGCTTAGAAGTTGTTATATATTCTTAAATGAACATGAGTCATACAGTCTACGCTAGTGTTTTCGCAGTTACTATTACTAATTAAAACAATTTAAGTGATGTAAACTTTTTCAAATAATAAATTATGTATTATTAAGGTTATGATTTGTTTCAAAATAGTTATAGATTTGATATTAATAGCGCATTCCAGCGCCAAATTTATTTCACAATAAAAGACATTTTCTTATATTGAGCACTTGTAGAATTTTATTTGAATAATAATTACATTTTACGGTTGTGTGGGAATCTTCACAGGTAAAGTATTTTCTCGCTATTCTTTTAAAATTGTTTATTATATTGTTAGAAATATATTATAGAAGTCAGATCACATTGAGATGCGCACGTTTTGAGGTACATAACTGGATATCGTGTGGAAGCTCTGGAAAGTTTAATGTAGCTCTGCATTTGAGGTGTCTCAGTGTGAATTAATATTGTATCTATAAATTTTAAGCATAGTCGTAAATTATCGATACATTAAACTTTTAATTTGTATGTTGTGTATTGTAACATTAATTTGTTTCATACAATATCTGGTATAATTACTAGGCCAAAGGGGCTAAAGGTGCAGTTCGTTAGTGGTTTTACTTTATGAACAAACTGAATATTTTATTGAAATTGCTTTTAAGAAAGATGCCATATCTTGACAGAATACTACCGTTACACCGTGTGGTCCATAAGTTGGCCTTATTAGGGTGTGGCTGACACTGGCTTGGCCACCATCGGGGATTTTGATAACACAAAATTTTTGTCGCTAATTAGTCGCCAAATATAAATTAGAATTAGTCTGTGTCTGCCGTGTCTGGTCGGGTCTTAGTTTAAAAGATACGAGGAGTTGTCTCCCCAGCTTGGCTACATTTGTATCTCAAAAACTAAGACACCTAGCGAAGATCTGTTTTCTTCCAGAATTAGTCGCTAATTGGTCACCAAATATCAGAATTAGTTGGTCAATGGTTCAAAAGTTATAAGCGTTTTTAGCTAGCCAATCTGGGGAGTCTTCCCAGCTTCGCCACATTTATATTTCAAAAACTAGGACACCTAGTGAAAATCTGTTCTCTCCCAGAATTAGTCTCAAATTGGTCTAAATTAGTCACCAAAAATATCTGATTCTGATTGGTCGGGTCTTAGTTTAAAAGATATATATTTGAACCATTGACTGACTAATTCTATATTTCGACTAATAAGCAACTAAATTTTTGTATTTTAAATCAAAATCCCGTTGGTGGCCAAGCGAGTGTCAGCCACACTTCTAATTAGCACAATGGTTAGTAGGTACTTACAATAATAATAATAATGAAAGCGTTATCATCTGTCTACGCGCTTTGTTTGAGCCTGATAAGAACAGCAAACAATAAAACATAAATCAGGTAATAATTATTTGTCTTGGAAGTTCGTCGGTAAATATAATGGCGATATACACTAGTGTGTGGAAAATATTTATAATGTCGAAACTATCATTCACAGTTACTTCAATTATATATTAATAATTCTGTAATATTTAACTAAGTATTTCTTTATTGTATTTTTTTAGTAGCAGAGTAGGTGTTTTGCACTAGTTCTAAATTAGGAGGTACCTACTCAAGCTGTCTCCGAAATCGGTTACTCTGTAAAAAATGGGATTTATATGGTTATTTGAAGTCTGTCAGCATTTTCTCATCATCATCTCTAAATGAAGAATTATGACGAACTTATTCTTATAGTAATTAATTTTCATGTTCTTTAATTGAGATTATATCATATTTATTTATTTCTTATGAATTCAGTATTCGAGCACAATGGATTTTACTGCATGACTAGGTATTCAGTATGCAATAAATTGTAAAATATTTTTTAAAATTAAGTACCTATGTAAAGAAAAAAATGTTTCGATTTTTTTTATTAAAAATTTGTTCCCGTATTTGTTTGTTATTAAAAATGCCCATTCACACCGCTCGAGTTTAAGGCACTAAATATCAAAATTTTATTATGAAGTTTCGCTTATTAATGTAATAGGTAGCGTGTAACATCTTGCAATTGCTATAATGGAACGTGACGAAAAAGAAACGTTAATCTCGATTATCTGATAATGACGCGACCTTATTCTAGAGGAAACGCCTAAATTCTCAAGGTTACTGTTAAGACCGGAATGTTTCTGAACAGTTTGTTAAATAATACAAATAGGTAGGTACCCAGATAGGTAAATAAAGGCTTCATATACCTACTGTTATTTAAACTAGGGAGGTTTATGTAATCAAAATCAGATTAGTAACATAATTTATGATTAATCTTTTAACCGCCACGTCAAATCGGCATCTCCGTCATCGAGTAATGTTCTACCTTATTTTTTTTACTTTAAGTGTCTCAGTTGCAAATTATTCAAATTAACAAAAATTAAAACATGAAAAATGGATTTACTACACTATGCTATAATCAAATATGTGCATTGTGCACCATTTGTCTGGACACCCGGTATATATTTCACTAAGTTTCATGGAAATAATATGCAAACTATAAAAAAAACATTGATGATATGAAAAGACCTCATATTATTTATTTTAAAAAGGCTAATAAAACAAAAATGCCGAATAATATCTGTGTATATATATAATTCTAAATCTTGAAAATGTAAAATCATAATAATGCACAAGTTATTGTATTACCAGTAACGAAACAATTTAATTTACAGAAATATATCACAATCTTAGAAAAATCAAATAACATCAATAATTCAGAGGATTCATTTAATAGATACAATCATTCGAATGTGTTTTTTTTCT
Source organism: Laspeyria flexula (assembly GCA_905147015.1). Classification (NCBI taxonomy): domain Eukaryota; kingdom Metazoa; phylum Arthropoda; class Insecta; order Lepidoptera; family Erebidae; genus Laspeyria; species Laspeyria flexula. Next base: position 7,351,587 of record LR989956.1, on the reverse strand, counting down.
TAACAAACAATATTACATGGTCTTAGGGACGGCGCACATTTAACGCAAAAACGGTACATAAGCGCGCGGTTGATAAAATGATAAATCGATGAATAAATGCATGAGGAGTATGAGGACCGCTGCTCATACAGAGGTACCAGTCTCCCAAATAACCAAATCTACCAAACTCAAATCTCCCAAATAAGATCGACCTTCACTACACTAACCCAAACCTGTAACACTGTTACTCGTTGGGATAATTCTCCACAGTACAAATACACTGTGCATCACAAGATTTCCAACCAGCAGTAATCACTATATTTTAATGTTTAAGAAACATGCTAAATTAATGATAAAGCCATAATATTGTTATAGATAAATCCTAAATCCTTCCCAGATAAGGATTGCACCCAGTCAATCGAGTATAAAAACCATATGGGGGCGATTGGGAATAAAGGTGTTCGTCAGAATCGCCGGTCACTCCTCTATTTTAATTAGTAGGATCGAAGGATCAAAGAGAGTTGCTACTAGGTAATCCTCAGACATTTTTTTTTTTACATCATCGGACCATTTCATTCTAGCAGTATGTATGCTAAAATGCCTTTGAGAGTATTGGTGTGACACGTTTGTGTTTATTATGCAGTGAAATTATTAAATACATAATATTTAATCTAGAACAGATCTTTTTAAACATCATTCCCATTTCTGTTACTTTATTCTCAAGAAAGTATTATGTTAACTAAAATAAAGAGTAATAGAAGTCTGTATGCATTGTATTCAGAATATAATGTAATACATTGAAAACTATTATTATCGGAAACATGTGCTATAAAACTTATGAATTTAATAAAACAAATTATAATTAAATTAACATTTTTACACAAGTAAAAATACTCATTAAAAATAATCAAAACGTTCCATATTTATTGGTTCATATCTTTACAACTGAGTCATAATAATATATTTACAATACTCAATATAATATGTAAAATGGCTGTATCGTGAATGGCCGAGTGCGCACTACTAACTATTCTCACGGTGACTTTTAGTTCCTCTTGTTGAAATGTATGGAAATAGGTAACGACTAAGCTGCGTATTTAATGTACGGACATTTAGCGTTTTAATCGCGTGCCGTGTCAGACTAAAAATATTTTTCTATACATAATATATCTATCGTAGCACGGTCGCGCAGACACCGAAAGACACGAGCTGTCAAGTTCTATAGAAAAATATTATTTTGTCTGAAATTCTTGAAGTTTTGTTAATAAACGCCTATAAACCTTAATAAGTAGTAGACCTGACTAGTGACAAAAAAAAAGTTCCAGCGAGAAATGTGACTAGTGCACTTAGCCTTTCCCGATCCCCGTAGAGGTTTGTAGTAGGTATACTCGTATACCCGTGCTACTGTGTCGTAGGATTAAGTGAATGGACAGCCGGGTGCCCAGTGGCCGCGTGCTCCACAACGGTAACAGCGTCCGTAGCCACCGTAATAGGCATCGGGAAGTCCCTCAACGATCCCCCGGCGCCTGCCTCTAGAATCCGAAGCTGCACTATCCGGTCCTCGTTCTAAATATCAAAAAGGTTCTGTATAAGATCATCTGCGTTACCTCAAGTCTTCTAATCTATAAAAGAATAACAGCAAATTTAGTTACGATTTTAACGCTACGTAGCGTTAAGTTTTTTATTGCCTGAAGTGGCAGACGGGCAAGCGGCCCACCTGATGGTAAGTGGTTACCGCCGCTCATGAACGTAGGCAAGGTTAAAGGCACAGTTAAGCCGCTGCCTACCTTGAGAGGGTTTATTTCCATCCAGTTACACCTAAACCTGTAACACTGTTACTCAATGCAATTTTTTTTTGTCCCAAGTCCCAACCAGTATCCCTGCAAAATATTGGTGTTATTGGATGGGAAAAAGAAGTTGTACTGAGTCACACTGTGTCTCGTTGGGAAAAGCAAAAATTTTATATTCCCATCGAGTCACACAATTTTTTTATTATATTATTGTTATAATAGTGATTTATATTTTTATTTTATACAGAGTTGCTACTAATTGATAGACAGTTGCTAACCCCGACATTTTTTAAATTTAGCTGTTTTGCGGCGGCCACGTGGTTCTTGCGATACGACGCCGCGCCGCTACGCAGAATCTAAAACTAATTTATGTATTTATGGTATAGAATGTACCTGCACTGGCTGTACTGTCGCTCTCGTCAGGTTGAGAGGCTCCATCTGTCTCTGAGTGACCATATTCGTCAGATCCACCGTCGGAATCACCTGAGTGGTAGTCATAGAAGTAGTCACGAGGAAAGGTCCCGTAATAGCCGCTGGAATTCAAATATTATAACTTTAACATTTATTAATTAAGGCATATCCACACCATGTTATTTTTTTCTTTGTATTTACAGGTATTTTTTTTAATTGCCTGTAGTGGCAGCCGAGCTAGCGGCCCACCTGATGTAAAGTGGTTACCGCCGCTCATGGACGTTGGCAATGTTAGGGGCACAGCCAAGCCGCTGCCTACCTAGAGAGCATAGCTCTCTTATATAGTAGAGTATAGACTGGATGGAGCATTTGCTTCTAAAAAATTATTTAAATTGAAACTTATTTTTAAATTGAGCCTTTGCATGTATTGTATCATCTCTAGGAATATTCTATTAAATAGAAATGAATCTATGATAGGAAGAAATATGATGTTTAACAGAAGTGACATCAGCCAAGGAAAAAGGCTAAAATGCAACTTATAATTATTGAATGGTAGGTACTTACAGGTCGTCCTCTGATTCCTGTTCCTCCTCCTCCTCGTCGAGGAACGAGAACTCACGGTCGTCGGAGTCATAAGAGCTATTACCTCGTCTGAAACATTACATTTTTATGTAAAGAAAGCTAAGTTTATTATTGGGCAAGAGTGCACTGACGAAAGGTCATTCTGTTTACACAAAGGTCAGTCCCTCCCCTTCACCCCTTAAATGATATTCCTCAATCAGACATGTGTCTCGTCCACAAATTTATAAATTCATCGGGCGTTAATGTAACGGCAAGCTTAACCAATGCAGCCCTACGGATTTGACATTGACACACACATAGTAAACGGTTGGATGCTAACATAACCTAACTCCTATCATAAAAAAAAATGCACTCAAGGACAAAATTTTGTAAGATCCGTATACCTAAGATATATTTGTTTAAATCAAGTCTTAACTGAAGTTAAAAAAGAAATATACTGTACAACACCCATAGACTAGATTTCCAGTTATACCTACTTTCACCGCATTTCTACTTCTTCGAAACATAACTACAACCTAGCCTCACGTATTTGCACTTCTATATGTTTCTATCCCTTTCTGTCACTTAGAACCATCGTCTCATTCTCTCTCTCGCTTTAGTAAATGACAGTTCCAAGTGACAGAAAAGGGGATAGGAAAGTGCGGGTCAGTATCAGAAGTGGAATACTGCAGTAATAGGGGATTAAACCATCTGCCATTTATAAATGATAACTGCTGAGAGTGGATGGACTCGTAAAAGTCAAAGATTCGTTTATGTAAGTAAGCATACCGGCTGGTTTGCGCGTTCGTCTGCCGGGCCAGCTCGGTCTCGAGTTCTGCAAACAACACAGCTTCATAAAGCTATTCATTATTATTTCACAAACTTGACACTTAACTACATTAACCTATCTTTCTAACTACCACAACTGACCGAGTCTTGATTTGATTAGCAAATTTAAAAGGTTTAAAGTGTGCCTTTATTATTCTATTTATAAAGCTATCGAAATTTATTAAGCTAGAGGCACCATAGATCGAAACGTCAACAGTATAAGACAAATGCATGAACGCGCGAATTAACGTTTTACAATTCAAATAAAGTAAGAATATAGTTTTCAACTCCGAGAATGTTGCCTTCTACCAAGTCATTAAACTTAATAATCTTATTTTGTTTGTTATTTCCTAGTTCCTAGAGAATGAAAAAAAAGTCCCCGAAATTTATGTACATACATATAAATTATTACATCCGCAAAGATACGCAAGCTAAACTAGTATTAAGGGTGTTTATACACAACGGGCTGGCAACGTCGCATTTTCACTAATAATTTATATAATATACATACCATACATTTTTCGTAAATAATTACATTACATTCGTACAATATTTGACTACCTACGCGTGATATTAATTTCAACATGTGAATTGTAATATTCCTTAATAATATTACTTTGTAAATACCTATTACAAAAAATAATATCACAATTTAATAAAATATCAATTAATTATATAATAAACAAGATTATAGTGAAGTCATGTTGCCAGCTCGCCGTGCGTAAGCCTCCTTAGGTAGAACGTAATATAAATATTGTTTCTTAGTATAAGTTAACATCCTGATTTTATCAATGTGATCCTCGAAGGGCCTAGAAGAGGGTTAGCTTCTACAAATTTAATCATGTCTGCAGTATTATTGTTAAACAATAGTATCCCGTAAAATTATAAACACTAACTACATACCACAATCAACAGGAAAAACGTTGGAAAATGTCTGGTTTTAAGTGCGATTTTCCCAAAACTTAATATGTGCAGTAAAGATTTTATTGTTGATGAACAGAACAGCTATGGATTTGTGAGCTAATTACCAATCAATTCAATAACCAGTCACCATTGTGATTTTTGGTATGTTTCAGACACATTATGAAGCTGCATTGTTAACATAATACCTTTACATGTTTTAAGCAAATAAAAATCAAGAAGAATACCTTCTCTACTCTTGAGTATATCTTTCCTTTTTTGTTTCATTTCTTCGCTGAGATTTTGTACCATTTTTTCGATGAATGTGTCCAGTACTAAACTTTTACACTCTGAAGTTATTGGAGCCCTGAAATAGATTGTTGTTAGAATCAATATGACTGGTATATTTGTTTCTCTGTTCATGGGGCAAAAAATTATCTGCAATTCTAATTATAAATTCGTTAATGATTTGTACTCCCATTATTATGAAATGTGTAATGTAATATACTAATATAATAGGTATAGTATTATACCTATTATATTAGTATATTACACGGTTTTCAGGAGGTGTATTAAAGAAACCCTGAATAGTGTGTAGTGTAATAAGCTCTTTAGTAACAGAACAGTTTATATTTCTTTTTTGTATTTGAAAAAACACAGTGCAACGGAAATAGAAAATTATAAAGTTATTTAAAAATATGATCATTAAATAGACATGTTTTTGATTCAGTTATTTCAATAAAGAAAAAATATATTCTTTTCCAACAAGAGAAAGTAATTTTTTTTATCATCACTCTGTTGCTAACATATTTGTGAAAGTACATAATATTACATGTATTATAATATATCTTATCCATATCTTACCTGCATATGGGACAGTCTTTCTTCTTTTTTTTCCACATTGTGATGCAATATTTACAGAATGTGTGTGAGCAGTTAAGTGTGGTCGCCGTAACAAATAGTTCAGCACAGATACTGCACTGTAGTTCACTCTCCATAATCTCCCCTACTTCAGTCAACACTGTCTCTTTAGATGAACCTTCACCGGTATTCTCAGGTGCACATAGATTCTCTAGAATCGTATTCTTTTCGGTTTCTACTACTTGTAGCTGACTTCTGACCTGTAAGAGTCCAGGGGTCAAGGAAAGATCTTTACAAAGATAGTATGATTTTGGACGTATGCTTGCAGTGTCCACTGCTTAGTACATATGGTATGCCATACACGCTTTCACACTAGGTAGAAGGGTACTTACGGTCTCTAGTTGTTTCTGTAATGTACTGATTACTTCACTGGATTGTTCTGCCTGTTTTTGAATCCGCTCAGCAGCTAATGCCGCTAACTCAGTTTCTCTCTCTGTGACTCGAGTCTAAAAACAATCAAAGTGACAATTAGAAGTAGGACACAGGGACAACTCACTCAAACAGACCAATCAGTTATATTTGTAAACCTATAATGGTCTCCAGACCTAATGGGAGGGCAGAGCAGGGCAGACAAAATAAAAAATAAATAAATGCAAACAAATATTTTGAGACAAAATAATGTTTGGGTACTAAACTGTATAAAAACAAGAACTTACTGTCAGTTCTTCAAGTGATTTAGCAGCATTTGTTTGGGCTTCAGTAAATTTCTTTTGGATTTCTTCTCTTTCTTTCATCTGTAAATTAAATAAAAATAAATTAACAAGTGTTCAAAATAAGTAAGGGTTGGACCACATCTAGCCTAAATACACCACCTAATCGCACTTTCCTGTGCTTCTATCCTATTCTATCACTTAGAATCGTCATTTACTAGAGCGAGATATAATGACAGCAGACCACCTCATCAATTTCACCAGGTGCGGCCGCAAACCCGCTCTCTTTCTCGCTCTAGTAAAAGACGGCTCTCAGTGTCAGAAAGGGATAGAAACACGAAAGTCCAATTGCAACCCTAACCTGACTAGGGTCGTCCCCCACTCTGAGGATATGTATCACCTCAGCTATAATTAACAGTCTGAACACTATCAGTAAATTAAAAAAATACTCACTAAAGTTTCCATTTTTACTTTCTCCTCATCACTCAACTTTTTCATATGTTCAATTTGTGCACTGAGTAGTTGTTCTGCTTTCAACTTCTCTTGTTCTGTTTGGTTCACTTTCTCTAGTAGATTATCTCTTATGTAGTCCAGTTCCTTCATCAGTTCTGTCTCACGTTGTTTCTTTTGTTCTTCTATCTCTTTTATTTGCTGTTATTGAGATGGACAGAAAATGTAAGTATAGTGAAAAATCTATTGTTTGTTCTAAACTAGTAGTGAAATCAGAATAATTAAAGGGAGAATTGCTGTTCAGTTTACGGCAATTACATTTTAAAATATCTATGGTTCACTTTTAAGAGTGTCCTTAGTATAATTAGTACTAGACTAATAAGTAGTCTCCTAGCTAGGGCAACGAGAACCGGCCATATTTTAAGAACCGGTTCTTTCGGTTCCAGTGACAACACAGAACCGGGTACCCGGTTCTTTCGGTTCTTTTGCTAATTTATTAGAATTTTGTTCGTAAAGTCCACACCCAAACCTGTAACACTGTTACTTCTTGAGATAAAAAATTCCCATCATGTCACACTATTACTCGATGCAACTACTTGCAATTTTAGTGTGACTCGATGGGAATATAAAATCTTTACTTTTCCCAATAAGACAAAGTGTGACTCGATGTAACTTTTTATCCCATCCAGTAACACCAATATTGGCAGTCTTACTGGTTGGGAAAAAAAAATTGCAAGCAGTTGCATCGAGTTATAGTGTTACAACTTACAGGATTGGGTGTGACTGGATGGGAATAAACCCTTTTGATCAAATCTTATAATCTATTACGATATATTTTGGATGAAAAAAATGGAATATTTCATTTAATAAAATTTACAGGATTTTTGTATAAATGTAATGTTATATAAATGTAGTGCTGTCGAGTGCCATTATTTGAGTTGGTTTTGTATGCGAGCGTGTATCTAGTGCTTATTTGATCGAAGTTGATCTGCGTGAATCACTGATTTGTAGAAGAATCGAAAGAACCGAAAACCCGGTTCTTCATATTTTGAGAACCGGTTCTTTTTGTAGCCCCTAGAACTGGGAATTCCCGGTTCTTTCGATTTCGGGAAAAATCGGTTCCAATGCCCTACTCCTAGCCTATAAACCTTTTTCATCCTTACATAGTAGAAAATAAAGTTGCTTCTCTCTCTGTATGTATACTTAGATTTTCTAAATTATGCAACAGATTTTGTTGTGGTTTTCACCAAAAGATAGTTTCTATAATTTTATTAGCACACAGATGAAAGCTAACAAAAAGAGTTGAACCTATATATATTTTTAAATGCATTTAGTGCCAGCCCCAAAATAGTTAAATACAAGGAAATAATAATTATGAAATGCAATATATACCATTTCCTTAGCATTCTTAAGTTTTTCCACTTCTGTATGAAGTAGTTGCAGAGCTTCTTCCCTTTCCCTAGCGCGAACTTCTTCTTGTTCTTTAATTCTAGCTTCCAATTTCTCCAACAAATCTTTTTTTGAAGAATTTTCTCTATTTAGTTCTACTAAGAACTCTTCTCTTTCCTTCTCCAGTTTTTGTTTGAGCAAACTATTTTCTTTCAAAAGTTCCGTCTCCGTTTCATTATGTTTGTGAACTTGTTCCTGTAATTAATTAATACATTGTTATAATAGTAGTAAAAGCCTACTGAATTCAACTATATGGTGATATAAAATGCACTTAAACTTCAATGGATTACTGCATGTTTTCCTTTGTTATCATAAAAATAAATGACTCACTCTACATTATATTCATCAACTTAATACTTTAATAGGACATGAAGTGTTACAGTAGGCAAGAATTTCAGCCTCAGGCTGCTAATCATAAAATTTCAATATATAATATAAAGTAGCACAAGACTAACTCCTATCAAGCAACCATATTATATTTGCTTATCATTTTAGTGGTATAAAAGAACTGATTGAACTGTCATAATCTCCTTTATATTATTGTAAACATGGAACATTGTAAACCTTACAAAATGGGTAAGTGTGTCCTTTTATGTAGCAAAAGGGCTATAGATCAATATGATTTTTTGCAGCATAAATTCGAGCGCTAGGATGAAATAGGTAAACCTCATTCTTTACAAATTCTGTGTTTGAAGTGTTGTTCAGCAATGTAGTACTATTCTTAATCTACACTCTTACCATTAGCTCCGAAATTTTTTCATCCATTTGACATTTTATAGCAGCAAGTTGCGCATCTCTCTCTTCCAATAGTTTTGCCTTCTGGTTTTCTATTTCATTTTTTTCTCCTTTAAGGTTCTCCATTTGTAATGTGAAATCCATTTCTAATTGTTTAATTCTGCTGTTCATTTCTGTATGTAACTGCTTTTTTAATATAAGCGAGGTTGTTTGCATGTGTTTAACATTTTTTAGCTTCTGTTCAATATGTTCAATCTCATGTGTTTGTGATTCTTCAAACTTTATTTTCATATTGTTTATAATATTATTATCAACTGTATCGATTGGCTCTAATTTTATACGCTTCCTCGGTACTTCAAAATCATCATCCTCTTTTAGACATCTAAACTTGTATACAAATTCTTGAGTCTGCTCCAAAGTAATAGTATCTCCATCACATAATGTCCTTGAAAGGCCCTTGCCCAAATGAGTATCATTAATTTTAATACCAAAGGTACTATTGTCTTCAATGTACCAAACATTATCAACATTTTTTTTGAATGTACAATGATTCCTGGATATAGCTAGAAATGGTATGACCACGGAGTTCCTCAAACCACGACCCAGTGAGAACTAAAACAATAAAAATTTATTTAATATGTGCAATGTGCTGATAACAATTTTGTTTACGTTCTCAGCACTACAAGTTTCAAAGTTTTGCGTAAGGGAATTGAATAAGTATACTTACTTCATTAGAACTGATCTGTATTTTTTGCACAGCATTGAAATCAGGCTTTAACTTTTTACAGCAAATTAATACAGGCCAACTGTCGTCGTCCCCCATGATTAATCAGTAGAATACAAAATAACTCGATTTATCCAACATTCAAGCTCTTGTTAAAGTTAAAACTTATTATAATGGAACTAAAATTAATATCAACATAACAATCAAATAGCCGATATCTATAAAATTACTCATTCAATCCAATCTATATCCATAAATACAAAACAGAAAAGTACACAAAGCACAGCATTATAATAAAATTAAAATTAAAGTTGCCAGGTTGCCACTAGCCAAGCAAGTTGCCAGCCATATTAAATTCATTCTAACTTTTTTTAGACCCCTGTTAGACGTTCCGATTTAGTTGGATTCGACCAACCAAAGCTTATTGGAAACGAACCAACTAGACGCTGATAGCGTACGGACGCGACGACTTAATGCCGCCAGCTTTTTCAAAGAATGCAATTCATAATAACAGTTATGTTTTAGAACATACACACATCGCCATCTAGTCCCAAACTGAGCTAATGCTTGTAATATGGATACTAGACAATTGATAAAATTCAGGCTTCCAAAGATTGCCGCAATAATAATTGTGGCAGCTATAATACATTAGTACGTAGTACTAATACTTATTCTGTGACATTAGTAGTACCTACAAAGAATAGAAGAAGGAAGCGAAGAGAATGGGCAAAATTCTACTTATAGCCACTCTCTCAAAAAATGATAAAAAGAGCTGCACTAAATCCAATATTATATTGGCATTTTTAAACAATTAATAACTGTAAAATACCTACATTATAAATCTACAAGATGAGTTTTAAAATCTGATTTTGTCAGAAACGGTTAGTTGTGTAGGTATAATTTTTAAGACATGATGTCAGAAATTGTAATTCATTCAAAATAATATGTAAAAAAATTATTAAACTAAATTGTTCGGCAGATCCAATTTTATGGCTTCAATTTTTATCAAAGGTTCCGAAAAAAATATCAACCCCTAAAGAAAACACAAACCTACTACCTAGAATCTGGTTTTGTTACACTTTGAACACTGACCTGAAGTATGATTTTTAATAGTGTTACGTGAACTCAGCACGTCAATTCATCGTTCATTTTATTTTAAAATACGTCTCTCGTCGGCGTCGCGCGGCGGCGCCGGCGGCGCGGCGTTGCGAATACTCCTATATGCAAAATGTACTCTGTGGTTGCGGATGCAACTGTAGGCATTTAGTCGGAACGATGCTTCCAGACGGACGCACCGATTTGATAGAGCGGTTGGCTGGTCGGTTTTAACCAACATCCAACCACCAACCCACTACCGATGTTACGATTTGGTTGTAGTCGGGTGGTCGGCTCTAACCAAATTGGGACGTCTGTTAATGGTCTTAGCATTCAGACTTTCATCAAAATTAGGGCTGCCACTTTTTCAGATTTGATAGCTATTGAAAAAAAAAACTTATTTTTTTTAACCGAGTTCACAAGACATTCACAAATTTGTAACCATTCTTTAGAATAAGTTATGGTGATTTTTAATTTATCTAATAATGTCTTATTAGAAAAATTATTTAAAGAATTTTATCTAATAATGCTCATAATAATTTATATATCATAACAAATATTCCCCTAGATTCAGGGAAAAACCCTAAATACTAGAACACTGCGTCAAATAATCGACAATAATTCATTGTTTTTTTTAATTCAATAAAGTTTAATCACCTAACCATAGATTAGAACGTCAGGGTATAAGTGTTCTTTGGATAAGAGTATACGTGCACCTAACGCACAAAGGACGCATCCCACTCCCACATTATATTACTTTACTCTTTGCATCCCACCAAAAGACTTATTTTAGTCTATTTACAAATTTAAATTTGTAAATAAACTAAAATTAACAATTAAGTATTAACAATTTTTTTATATATTCACGCGACAACACGGGGTCATGTTCATTACGCTATTGTAGGAATGGACCAAGAACCCAGAGCTCTCAGACTTTACATTCGTTCTGAGAAACAAAATGTAGATAGAAGGTAGGGCTACAATGTAGGTACTATGAAAGTACGCATACTCGTTAACTTGTACCCACGGCCAATTTTTAGATATCCGGTACTAAAGGTACCTAAATTTTTTACTTACTTTTCTTATTTTCTGAGATTTATATATAAGTCTAAAAAAAAACTCAAAACTCCCCATCTAAAGGGCGGTTATTTCAGCCAGACGCTTCAAAGATTCCTAAAAATAAAAAAATGATGTTAGCAAGTAATAATATTCTTAAAGACCTATCTAACGATACCTCACACTATGGTGCACATGAGGGTAGAAAAAAAATCCCCATTTAACATGTAGGGGAAGTAGGTAGGCTTAAATAGGTAATAATTTTTATAACACATTTGCTCGTAAAGGGTCTCTTATTTCACCAATTTCAGTGTCGTTATGTATCTCATTACGCACTAGTGATCAAGACCACAGACTAACAATCAAGATGCTCCGTCTAAAACGAACGGTACTTTTTTAAATCTTAGCAAATAGTTTTTATGTCCGAAAAGTGGTCAACATTTTATGAATAAAATTAACTTTGGGAGATAAAATAATTATTATATATATAAAATAAACATTTCATTTTAAACTTAATTAATTTAGACCATAAATTACAACCTTATCTGTAATAAAACATAAAAATTTTAATTTACTTTATTAGTAATACTGGGTGTTTTTGTGCCTTTGCCTTAAAAAAAAATGCGCTGATGCGCGCGCATCGATTATTTGTGACAGGTAAAAAATATTTCGCGCGCTTTTTCTTTTCGCTGTATTGTTTTTTTCTAAGAAAGTCCGAGTTTTATTTATTTCCTCGCAAATATGTTATAAAACGTCGTATGACATACGTGCGCTTTGATAATTACAGCCCCTGCTTTCTTGTAGCCCTCGCCTGCGGCTGGGGCTAGCATATCACCTCGGCTGTAATTATCAACTTACCGCACTTATATCATAATGTACTATTTCACAATGCTTTGTTGGTATGACTAATAAATATATCTTTGCCCAATTATAGCTCTCTGGTACCATACTAAAAGTATTTGAGTTAACCCCATTACCTACTCAGCTACTACTATACTATGCTACTCATAGCTTAATGATAATTCTTTCTTATAAGGTAGTTATTCAGCTTTGTTGGCTTTGTCACCCCTTAACAGCTGGTCGGAAAAATTGATCAGGACTATAAAAATAAGTAGGTACCTACTCAATAATAAAGCGGAAACATCAAAACACGTATCCAATCTAATTACAAATAAGTAATGCACTGTTTTAAATGGAGTCTTTTCCAGTGAGACAAGCAATGTAGCTAGTAGCTAGAAGTAAACGGCTTTTACGGGATGAAGAGTCGCCGAGAGTGAAAGCATATTTCGGGGTGGATAAAACGAATAGATAGAGGTCTTTAATATAAACGAAGCAGACTTTAGTACTCTCGAAAAATGCAAGCGTGGCGGGTACATACTGAATTTTTAAAGCTTCGCCAACGTTCGTAACTTGTTGGCTTGCACAGACTAAAATTTTGTGTTAGACGTGTTTCTCTTTTCTTTTTCAGGCAATGATACAGTTTCTTAATCTAGCAGGATGTTTTATAGATTTATATCTCTTTGTTCTTAAACTGTTTCAAAGTAATAATAAGTTTTGTAAAACAGTCTGTTTGAAAATTACTGGGGGTCTTTTTTATGTACCTCCACAAATAATTTCTCGTTAAAACAGCGATCAATGTTGCTGCAGTTTTGTATCAGTGATTTGAGGGTACTAAGAAGCTTGTATGTTCTTTACAATTATGTCTGTCAATTTCGGGTTGGCCTTTTAATTAGGGTTCCGTACCAAGCAATGATTATTTAACCCGGTATAACTTATTTTATTTTATCAATTTTGGAATAGGTAGTTTTAAATATAATTAACCAAACCACTGAAGGTATGAAGGCGCACGAGGACGTAATGTCCTACGTCCTACGGTAAATTTGTAGACATGAATTGAATGATGACCTACACCTTAATTTTTTGTAAATAAAACAAACTGACTGTCACCGCGGCGTAGCGTCCTCGCAACTAATATCGCCGTGCTAATTTAAGTGGCGGGGGTTCTATTCCCACACGAGACAAATATTTGTGTGATTTATAGATATCTGTTTCGAGTCTGGGTCAACTTACTTTGTGTCCGTTAATTGTGTAAAGTCCCCCGTGACGCAGGGCTTACTACGTCGTGCAGGAGTTATCTTTTAAAAAAAGAGAGAAGAGAAATGCTGTCTTTTCAAAACAAAACATTTTAAATGACGTAGGTAAGTAATTAAGGCATTAGTAGGTATGACAAGGTAAGAAGAGTTAGATAGAGGAGCATGTTGTTGATGAGGTACAGATGGTGTACCTGCTTAGAGGTAAATGGATTGGCTGAACCAAGAGAGAATAGCTCGATGGGTTATTGGAACAAAGTCGCAATCGACAAAACATAATTTTACAGGAAAAAAGAATTAGTGAAAATCTTGAATGAATACCAAAGAGTGAGTTATTTTTTTGGACAGACATTATTATTTTACATTTATGCTTATATTGCTTAACATAAAAAAAGGAAAAAAAAAAACATATTGCTGCTAAATAAATTGAAAAGCGTTCCCGTAAGAGTCCATTGTTGTTTTATTCCGGTAAAAAAGTGCGAAATCAATCAAACAGCAATAGTCTATTGCAACGTTGTGTGCTCATCTGTAGGATGTATGGCAAATACAGTAATAGTGTTTTGCAGTGATGTTACATAAAAATATTTGTACAGCAATCTTTATTGTTAATCGGTATACCTACAAAGTTTATTTCGAGGAACAAAGCCGCAACGGCGCCGGCGCGGCGGCGGTTACTTGTAGAAGGTTGAACAAAACTTTTATCATTGCACATAGCACGATTATTCTAGTAATTTTTTTTAGTGGAATAACGAGGCTATATCCATACCGCTTTTGGTAAATCAGCCAGTTTTTATTATAAAAAATTAAAAAAATATCACAAGGAGTATGGAGTCCGCCGATTACGAAAATGACTTACAAATCGGAAAACCGTCACTATGGCTATTGCGGTCTTGGTCCAGGCACCCATCGAGCTTTTTACTCCATGGACAAGAGCACAAATTTTAAATTCACAGGGAGAGAGAGAGAGAGAGATAGAGTGAGAGAAAGAGATTTGAATCATATAAAATAATGTAAAAAGTATTTTATTTTTTAACGTACTCGTCGGTACAGTAAACTATTTCAAATATTTTAGTTGCATTCTTCAATAAGTATCTTATAATTATGTATGTTCTCGCAGAAGACATAATCATTATTATATCTTCTGCGAGTATGTAGGTACAATCTGTTTTTCATTACAAGGGCAGCTTTAATGTCAATTTAAATAAATTGTGTAAACAAGCTACTCCTAAGGGAAATCTCTAACAGCAAGTAAGTCCTTCACTATTTTATTCGGTATTTGTTTAAGTTAATTATGTTTTGTAATCCTCAAAACTCAAAGAGTTACCTTAAGCTGGGTACTCACCAGCGAGCCGTAGCCCGTAGGTAACCGTAACTTGCGTGATACAGTAACGAGGTTCTAGTGTGTACGCGTGCTACAGTTAAGGCTCATGACGTCGCCGGAACGCTTTCACCGAGTGTACTCATTTTGCGAGCTGTATGTCCCACTGCTGGGCACGGGTTTCATCCAAACATCTTGGAAGGAAACAAAGGTATTCATATCTTGCCCCGAAATGTCGTAGGAGTATTTAACAGCATAAAAATCTAGCTCGTATCATAAAATTGATCTAGATTTAAGATTTCCCAAAGCATACCTATGTTAAAAACGAAATAAAAAATACCTACTGCTAGCTACTAAAGGTACCTACTCTTTGTAGTGTGACAAGTTAGGTATGTTATGTTGTAGTTAGAAATATTTTGAAGTAGACAGAGGCTTTACCTAAAAGTAAATAAATACTCAACTTCAAATAAAGTAACATATAAAACTAAATAACGTAGTTTGACTTTGTTATCGAAACGCAATTATTGCGTTCGATATCTGGTGAAAAAAGTAAATGAGTTGTGTCGTCGGTCGGCGCGGTGGGCAACGGCTTCACATCGGCCCTCAATATATCAACGTGGACAGGACGAAAATTGGACTGGACCCTTGTTAATGTCCCGTACTTAGGCCCTTCCGCCCTTGTTTCTGATTATTTATTTAAGACCTATTGATACTTACACCCAGCAGAGGGTAAGTATACTAACAAATCACCGCACCAAATATTTGTTCACGTTTCACTTTCTAGTAGAATAAATGATGACAACTCACCTAAGTATATATCTAAATAATTCTTGTATACGAATATATGTATTATAACTAATTACGTAGCAAACTACTTATATTACTTTACTTTATAGGGTTCCATAACCAAAATGGCAATAACGGGACCGTCCGTATGTCACAGGCATTTTACTCAAAAACCACTACTGGTATATTGATAAATTTGGAGAATAGATGTGTTGTGTGAGCCCCTAACGCTAACTAAATAAGTTTTATGACACCTTTTTTTGGCTTTGTATGACGTTCATAAGTATCACGTATTTGAAATAAAATTATTGAGTAGGTTTTGACCAATACAGTGATATGAAAAATACTTACTCACTTGGAACCAAACAGAATCAAAACAGTATCTAATAAAACGGTTGAGGGAAAAAATAAAAAAAGCTCAAAAAATTTGATGGAGGTACCTACAATTATTTTTAATCTATTCTTTAATTATAATCCACCAAATATCATTATTATATCCGTCAAATATACATTTTAGCTCGTAGCTAAACTAGTTTGGGAGATGAGTTTAGCTACAACGAAAGTCCCAGTTTGTTTCTACTCCGCCAAAGATGCTATTTCAAGTATACGATTTCATAATATAACACTTACCTTACGTATTCTCTTCATGTGCCAAATTACTTCATACACCTCTATAATATTTTAAGTTTAAATCTCTGTTCCATGATCTAGTGCTATAGTTATCTATGGTTTTCATTATCAAGAGCATTAAGTTTCCAGCCGGTACACTGAAATGTGTATTATCATGTTTGATTGTGGTATTTATTATGCATGTACCAGCAAATTGGTAGATGAATGTACCTACAGGTTTCAGCTATAGTACATAACTCTATAATAATGTCAACATTGACTCCTAGTCACAGAACAGAGATAGGTTTTTTCATGTAGTCTGTGATTCCTAACTTTGAGGATGTTGTTGTTTGATACAGCAATTTGTTAGGTGCTTATGCTTTAATTATATATTGCGGTATCTTTTATAAAGATATTTAAATGCGACAGATAAGTATATCCTGTATACACCATCACAAAATATACACGGCAATATGTACGGTTGGTAGATCTCGTTAACCTAATCTTCAAAAGTAGGCAAGTAGGTACACAACCTGTATTCAATAGGTATGTACAAAGAGCAGTATAATTCTCGTTTAAAGGTAGTACAGGGGAGATATTGAGCCAGCGCTGAATAGATCTGCGCACACACCTGCAATACTGTGAGCTCTTTATCTGATCTTATTAAAGGAGGTAGGAAGCCTCCATTCCGATCACGTAGACAATTATTCGACTAAAGTGTGCAGGCTTGAATCACTAACCTCAGCGAACGGCCAACTTTTACAATAAATCCATCCTGGTCTCGACACTTAATCAGTCCTCCGATAAAAGCCTTAATCGAGAGTTAGAGGAGGTACCGACTAAGACGCACTGATTTTATTCCAACGTTACTGAACTAAATTAAATGAGGAAGCTTACCGATTACAAACTCAGCGAAGTTTTATTGAATGAGTTTCACTTAATTTTCTTTTGTGTCCAAATTGGTATGTAGGTGGGTGCTTTCTGTGGTTTTATTATGAATTTGTTATTTTATACGCGAAGTAAAATAAAATATTTAGAACAAAGGAAAACTTAAAATGAGACGAATAAAAATGGTAAGACAAAGTTTTGTTAGCTCCGTTGTTTGCCACAAACATGCACAGAAAACTGACAGCAATGCGACGACGGATGATAATACATGTTCTTGGGTTTGAATAATAATGTATTGTTAGTCGGTTTAGAGAGGTGACACCGAGGACTGAGGAGATTAGACCCTTTGTACAGCAATATCATTATGTAAGTAAGTGATCACACTTGAATGTTACAGCTAAGTGATTAGTTCCACCACCCTTACTTAAACTGGAGGTTCCGTCGTTCCGACAAGGGATATCATGCAAAGTAAGTATTGATTTTGTCATATACGAAAACCTAGTCATGTGCACAAATGTAGGTAGGCATCTAAAATACGATAAACCAAATATTTACCTACTTTACATAAAATTACAAGAACTACAAATACTGATAATACATTTAATTTCACGTATTAAAACTATAATATTTATGACTAACTCCAATGCTAAAAACAATATCGGTCCTGTCAGTCGGGTAAAAAGAAAAGATTATTTCATCTTTGTTTTGTCTTTGTAATGATTAAAACGCGGTAATATTATGTACTTACTTATTAAATATTTGCCTAATAAATACATAACACGTCTCTATCTCTACCGACCCAGACGGAAGCAGGCATGATAATATAACACAATAGATTACAGAGAACATGAAAGGGGATCAAGTACATAGGTACAAACGTCACAATCACGCCTTATACCAACTCGTACCTGTAAGACGGCGGACGGCGGAGTTTCATCAAGCATCAATAGTTGGCGGAACAAAGACGGATAAGTTGGAGCGAATAGCAGACTCGATCCGCGTTCATATCGGAAACTGAACGAGATCTCGCTTTGTTCGTAAACAATGTGCAGCGGACAAGGTTCCCCATAAAACTTTGAAACTCAAAAATGGACTCCAGCTCTACGGGAAGGAACTTTACCAGGAATCTTATTTCGCATTTAATAGTTATAGGTTATTAACCAAAGTTCTAAGTGGATTTCCGCGTTCATAATAAAATTTAATATGGTTCGATGTCTAACACAATAGACGCTGTAGAGTTCGAAATTATTTTGGTATTTATGATCTTCAGAGATATTTCATTATAACTTGCTGTTTGCTGTTGTAGACTTTAACATTAGGGAAGGACAAGAAGAAGTGGGTAGGAAAGGAAACATTTGACTTTATTTAAATCTACACAAGGTAATACAAAAGTCGAAGTCAAATAAAATTTAGAATCGAAGACGAATGGCCTCGGTTAAGTGAAATTAACTGCGAGAAATCGGCTTAAGAAGCGACGAAGCCATGGCTAGCCCATCAATTTCCCTACACCACTAATATTCAATTTCACAGTAGATTCATGTGTTTGAGCACTGAGGTTACCTACATACATCAACATGTAAGTTATTGAAGCCAACCCGACCACTATGTGTCACCTAACGTGGTTACCTAAGGATTTCTAGACTATTACTTGTTATCTTTGGTATTTATAGTGGTGAGACTTGGGTATACTGTACATACATAGTCTGTAGTGATTAAATAAGTTTCTGATTTACGTTTTTTCTTATTCAACTGACAGATGATGATAATACTACTAATGGAACTTGTAATAGGGCAAATTTATAGGCAAACAAAACAAATTAACATCAATGAATGAATGTTAAAACGGTGTTAGGTGTAAACTCAATAGTAGTTAGGTTGTACCAGTTCTAGCTCACTATCCAGAATCCGTCTGGCTCACTAGCTCACTATTCTCGAGTCGACAAAAACTAAAAAAAAAAAAAAAAAAAAAAAAAAAAAAAAAAAAAAAAAAAAAAAAAAAAAGGTTTTGGCATGCTCTGATCACGAATCTGCGGTTCGTTTTTGTCTAGGATGTGTGGTTTCAGAGATGTGGAAATCAATTAAGAAGAGTATCTAATCCATATCTAATCCCGCACCCTCATTAACGTTTCTTTTGTTCTCCTATTTCCTATTATCTATTGTTTCTGGTAGACCCTCATTAGCATTCTTATCTATTACTCATT
The DNA here is from genome assembly GCA_905147015.1 of Laspeyria flexula. Classification (NCBI taxonomy): domain Eukaryota; kingdom Metazoa; phylum Arthropoda; class Insecta; order Lepidoptera; family Erebidae; genus Laspeyria; species Laspeyria flexula. The sequence goes on along the minus strand of LR989956.1, from coordinate 7,332,146 downwards.
GTAAGCCCTTATTATCACTGCTATTGTTTAAGAACTTCCATGCTATTCTGAATCATCAATAAAACACATTCCTTCATTTCTACATTTTTATTGCTTATTAAAATATGAATGAAACATCTGATCCACTAAAATATCATTGTATACTGTGTTCTCTGTAAATATGTTCGTAAAACTACGCATTGAACACCCCTGAAATTTATATAGCAAATACATTAAGCAATATTCGCCGCAAACTGATGTCCACTCATTCTGAATTCTATCCACATTCCAGTCCCATCTTTTACAATTCCTTCTTAAAAAGTCGAGATGATATCGTGTAGGTGCACGCCCATATGAATCAAAATATTGACCAATACCATTCGTATCGACATGTAAAGCTATCCAATGTGAGCCTGGTTTATCATCCGTATCCAAATTGCATATTGTGTACATAGGTACATGAGTGTAAATGGGTAGTCTATTAGCAGCATACACATTATATTCTAGACTGGGGTGAATCTTTTTCAGATGTTGTTGTACATCTAGTGTATCCATGATATTACCAATCTATTCAATGGCTAACATAGGAATGATCAATTATAGTCACTTGTTACGACTTGTATTAAATGTCATTCGCTTGTGGAGATTTTGTATGATTTATCTGTGCAATGCACTACGCATTACGAAAGAATGCGAGATAAGTTTGTTAGTTCAAATTTACTATCGGTTGCACTGAGGAAATGCTTTAGATAAGATAGAACTATATAAGACCGAGTGGAGGCAGAGCCATCAGTCATTCTATGGTCTCGTTTGACCGCAGTGAATCGATATATCAATACTAAGTGTGTGCTACTTCAACGCAACAATAGTCATGGACGTAAGTGTTATAATATTTTATTGAAAAACTTACTTTTCTTTATGTTGTTGATTCCTTACGTGTGTGTGTGATTAAGTGTAATTATGTGATTGATATTAACATGATAACTGTGTTGTTGCAGAAAACATTCAGCTTCATAGACAATGAAGAAAATACCTATAAACAGTATTACTACCCGCCACTCTCCCCTAATCACGAAGAAGAGAGTGATGACATCGTTATTAATAACACAGGCGATGGGGGAAAAAGGAAATCGCAGTCGATTGACCATTTTTTTGAAGTGGAACCTAAAATAAAGAGGAAGAAGCTGTTGTCGTCAACCGTGGCACGAGCCGCTAGAGGTGGTGTATCATACATTTCTACTAATTCTGACGACGGAGACCAAGCGACGCATCTCATAAAAATAGAAGTGTACGATGTGAAAAAGCTATGCAAGGTTCCAACTACTGATCATTGGAAACATGCTACCACGAGGATTAAATATTATGTTGGGAATAATAGGGATAGCATCTACGACAACACAAACGCCCTCGTATACAATATTACAAAGACAATAGCAGAAAGTGAAAAAGTGAAAAAATACTTTTTCAACAATGACAGTCATTAGCTGATCATTACTGAATGTGATTCTGATAACATAAATTACTTTTGTGTACTCATTAGATTCAAGGATTGCATCTTGCGATACTGGGAGAAACACGAGACCAGAAGGAAGAGATGAGTGTGGTATACGTGAACAGAACTTGTCATTGAATAGCAAAACTACAACACTGAGTGGAGAAGAAAAAGAGAAGAATATGCAGTATCCAAGAGCTGAATATCCATTCTTCAGTTCAAAAGCTAGACGGTTGCTCAGTTTCGAACACTGGCCTCTCCTTTTGCGACAGAAGCCTGAAGATCTCGCAGAAGCTGGTTTCTTTTATACCGGCCATGGAGACAGGACCAAGTGTTTCCATTGTGGTGGTGGTTTAAAAAATTGGGAAGATGATGATGATCCTTGGCAGCAACATATTCAGTGGTTTAGTCAGTGCGCTTATGTAAAGTTTAAATTTCAACAGCGTTTTGTGTAAGATGAAAGGTGTATAAAGAAATAAAAAATAGTATATTTGATACAATTTGTTTTATTTAATTTAATAATGTTTTCCCATAGTTACATAGGTACACATTTAAACATGCATTACACATAAATCTAATACACAACACACATTATAACCTTAACTACTGTAATCTACAGTAATATTTCTGTTTTTATCTATTTCAATAATATTATCAAACTCAGCATAAACTATACAGTTAATTGTTTGTATAAGTGAGGATTCAAATCGTATTTCTAATCTTACACTACCATGCTTTATGAGATTCCAATGAGCTGATGAGTTAGCTGATAAATCAGGAGTTAAATCAAATGCTAATAGGCAGTAACCTTTGGGATACTGCTCACGAGAAATTGCATTTCCTTCATTAAGAAAGTGAATACCAGTCCCCGAGAATAGAGTATGATATGCTGATGTAAATATACTATTATTAAAAGAGGGTTGCAAAGCTTTTGAGGGTATTTGTTGACCATCAATATATAAGCAGAAAGAATTAATACCATAGTTTTCAAAGTTAAATGGATTTTTAGTAATAGAGCCATTAAATGCAGAATTGTTTACAAATCCAACTATACATCTTTTTGGTATCTGTCCTAGGAATATATTATCAAGAGTTTTGCCTTGAACACCCGATGGAATTGTTAAAACTTTGACTTCAGCCCGAGTAATAGGATATTTAGCAGTAGTAGAAGCTAAAACTTTTTGATGTGCGAGTAATACACTTGGATTAATTCGTGCTCGTCGGACAATAAGAGTTGCATCCGTAATGCTAACTTTAAACTTTACATCGTTTGATCCAGCAATTAAATTAAAACTCTCTCTCGATCGAACTAACTTTACACTCATTTCAACACCATTAATTAAAAATTTATCTTGATTGAAAATGTCACCATGGAGATGTCCAATCATTTCTATTTCTTTACTTTCATTAATTAACTCCTGTCTTTTAACAAATCCTATGTTTTTCTCATCTGTAGAATCCATTTTTCCTGCTGTATCCTCATACCAAAGGCTACAAGTAAGATGAGATTGTTTAGCAGCAGGAGCATAGTTTAAAAGGGTTTCCATATATGCTCGATAGGCATAGGTATTATTCGGTGGTGACACAAGTTTTTGGTTTAAATAAACATCAAGTTGACTAAAAAGTGAATGCAACCAATTATTTACAGGTGCTACTACTGAGGTCGATATCAAGTTACTTGAATCTTGATTTAATACTTTTGCCTTTATGTTGAGTAATGTATGAGACAAATCTATGTAGTCATCGCCTGCCCCAGGAACTTGAAACTCAATAGGTCCATCATCAGCAAGAGATGAAATTGGTTTATAGTGAATCCACAATCCATTTTCAATGCTCGTTTGTGTAGATGGTAGTGCAAATAAATCCAATTCTGACTTAGCGCACTCACAAGAATGATTATGAAGGAAAGACATATCTAGTTTGAAAATATATCTAGTTTGAAAATATATCTTTAATATTTTTTGTTTTTAGACTAGGTTTTTTCGTAGCTCTCACTCTAACAGTTAATGGTGGAATGAATGAGGCCAATCGTTTTCTTTTAGTTATATATCCAGATCCTGTCATGTTAAATCGATCAATTTTATCATCAGCTTTTCGTTTTAAGTTGGTACTAACTTGCTTTAGACGATCTTTTATTGAGTTTTCCATAGGACGCGCTTGTACCATATCCGATAAAAGTCCTACTCCAGCGTTTAATGCCTCTTTACCAATCACTCGAGCGCCACTTGAAAGTAAAGGTAAAACTGATCTAAATAACCCCCCTAAGAAGCTCCCAATACCATGACCACGTTGATATGATGAACCCTTATAAATTACTCCAACTCCTGATCCAGCTTGGTGTGTATAATAATTTTCATATGGACATTTATGATGATGATCACGAAGAGAATTCATTATTATAATTTTCGGAAATGTAGTTTAATACACACGGTTCCAAACTGGAATGGTATTTTGTGTCCTGTGTTCGATCTTATATCTATTTCCAGCGTATCGAACTCTCTTCGCATAACAGGTAAGTAGTGAGGTGGAGAGAAAACGTGCATTTTATTTGCACCATAAATGTATTTTGAAGGATCTAATGAAATGACTCTTAATAAAGGAGTCATAACATCACCCACAATCTGAGGATCGATAATGTCGCAATACACAAGTAGTTGAGATGGTAATCCTAAGTGTAAATTAGCAGGACACTTCCCAAAATTTCTCTCTAGGAGATTTTTATTTGGCTCATAACCTAGTTGTAAACTTAATTTCGGTGATAATGTTACGGATTTAATATTTTTATCCAAAACAGAAACAGACACAAATTTTGTTATTTCATCATAGCGAAATTTCAAGTTCTCTCTGATACCATTTAACGCCCCTAAAATATGCTCAACGTTATCATAGTTGGTAGCTGGAATATGTTTTTTGTAGTAAACTGTTGATGGTTTACCTTCATTAGGTATTAACATGGTTTTTGTAATGTATACAACATTTTCATGATCTTGAACAGTAAACATGGTACATGGATATTGAAATTCGGCAACTCCAACCGACCATTCACCTTCTAGTTTAATAGGTTTTGGTAATTTTGTTGAAAAATTTGTGGTCTTGTTATCTGGAAAGTACTCCATTGAACTATTGCTGAGCAAAGTTAAATAAAAACTTTCTTTATTCATAATTCTTTTAAGCTGGAAGCTAAAATCCAACTGTTAAATTTATCTGGATAACCTTTCCACTTCACTAATACTTCTTTTCTGTTACCCGAATAACGATTGTCAATTATTTTATCTATTTTATATTGTGAGGTGGGGTTGTAAGTGACCTTCTGTAATTCTCTTTCATAAAAAGTACCTACTATGGGGTCATTTTGTAAATCTGTTATTGTATAAACAACCCATGGAGATCTATCAATTATTGAAGATATAATAAATATTTCATCACTCCAATTTGATTCATATCCTTTTTGGAAAACGTGTTTATATTTGGTTATTCGAACATAGTCTCCTACATTGAAATTTGGTTTTTGATTCTCTAAAGAAAGTTTGTTTGACTTCCCATAATAAAGATTAGTCCAAACTGTCATAATATTGTTGGAATTTACATCACATGGACACATCTTAATACTAGAGTGAATGCTGTGATTATAAGAGTATATTAAATCTTGTAAAACATCTATATATCTATAAGTATTACTATGAGTGAAATAACGCCACATTTTCATTTTTAGAGTTCTTTGAAATCGTTCAACAATACTGGCCTTAATGTCAGGATTGTTAGTGGTATAGTAATTAATCTTTTTGGATTTAAAGTATTTTTGTACATCTTTTGAAACGAATTCTGTACCTTTATCAGATTGTATGTGAGTAGGTGTTGTATTACTTTCAGTAAATATACTTTCGAAACATTCTTTAGTTGTTTCTGAGTTTTTCTTTTTCATTGGTCTTGCAAAAGCATATTTACTGAATACATCAATAACACAAAGTATGTAGTTGAAACCATCATTATATTGAGAATAAGTTCGCATATCACTTAAATCAGCTTGCCACAGTTCATTAATATTTGATAGAATGTACCTATTACGTGGGAATTTTTTCTGAATGGGTTTATGTAGTGTATATGTTTCTTGTGATTGTAACCACTCTTTTACTTGTTTTTTATCCATTTTACCATTCATGGCTTTTGATAGTTTATCAATACTACCAAAACCAGCGGGATTAGATGGATCATAATAAATCCTGTTAATTTCTTCTAGTACGGCGTCCATTTTTCCCAATCGATCTTTTTATGTATTTTCGTTATAGATTTTTTACCTACACTTCTTGGCGTAGAAAACTCTTGATCTTCAATCTCAGAGGTTTTGTTCAGATCTTTTGCTTGGAGTTGACTAATAAACTCACATCTCTTTGGATTTCCGATGTAAGAAAGTGGTACTTTGATATCTTTTAATGCTTTAGCAAATCTATCCCACCCTATTGGATCACTTCTTTTTAGGGGTCTGAGTGAATCATTTACTAAATCAACAATATTACTTCCAGGAATCTTTTCATTATCAATTATGACTGTGCCTTCATTATCCCAATGTATTTTACTTTTACTTGTTCCAACTAAATTTAATAATAACTGACCTTTTTTATTATAAGTTTTCGGTATTAAACTGAGGATTTGAGTTGGTGAGTAAAGTGGATTTGCATCATTCTCCTCCAACAAAGATTCAACATCAACTGAACTGTTTAGATCTCTATCTTTATTTTTAAAATCAATTTTAGACTTATTTGAATCTTCATTAGATGTATCAGAATAAATTGGTAATCTGAGTGGTTGACGACCCTCCTCGGTAAAGTGAAGGTATCTTTGTAGTGTTTGTAAATATAACATCCACTTCTTTCGATCTTCCGTCTTACTATTCATAATATTTTGCATTTCAATATCTAATCGAGACAAATTACTATCAACTTTATTATCTTGTTTTAATTTTTCAATCAATCCAGGTTCGATAAGTATCATTTTCTTTGCGTTTTCCATGTTAACTGGCTAGTCCACTTACTAATCCACTCAATATTGCACCTAATATTATTGGTAAGAAAGCTCCTCCTTTTTGTATAATTATATTTTTTCTTAGTTTATGTTTACACTTTTGCATCAGTTTACGTAGTATGTTTTTGTGTTTATTTAATTTTTGTTTATCTTGATCTTTAAGAGCTACCTTTCCTTGTAGAACGTTATGAATACATTCACAAATGCAATTTATTTCTTCTTCATCACACGTTTTAAGTAATGCTCTCTGATATTTTGGTTTAAGCTTATGCAGAGCGTTTAGCAAATGTTTATGCGTTGTGAGTCGACGATGCATCATTTACAAATGATTTGAATTGTTTGATTCTTGGTGTATTTAAACTCTTTTGTTGGAACGTAGACAGTACAGTAACCATTAAATGGAAAGACATTTGTCTTGATACGACAAAAATCATTGGTATTCTGTTTTAAATCTACCATTAAATATCCATGTGCTGCTAAAGTTGCATCTTTGTATGCATCTTCAATGAATTTCGGATTATCTGGTGACACTTGCCGTGCTAAATATCTTATTTGAGTTTTATCTCGAGGGTTTTTAAAATATATTATATAACTTGAGTTTAGAGAAATGTCTCTTTGACCTTTACCCTGATGAAATAAATTTTGTGTTAAATAAAATACACTAAGATTCCTGTGATGACTACCTTTTGTAAATACATCCACAATTCTTCCATCAGTCTCTCTCATTAGATCATCAATTATGATGAGATGTGGGCTTTCACCATCAAACATATTAAGATTTGGAATTCCTTGATGATAGTTAACATTTGACAAATTATATAAAGGTTGCATTTCATCAAAGCACCATGTGATCTGATTAAAATTACAATTACATATTTCTGTAACTGATTTTATGAAATTTGTTACAAAGTTTGACTTCCCACATCCACTTGGTCCTGCCACAATAGCAGTAAACGGATGAATAAAGTGAAACATTACACACGTCTAAAGTTTAAAGGAATGAAATAAAAAATGAAAGTGTTGTTGTAAAAAATTATATTTATATAAATTGCCGCTTCTCTACTTCATCACAAACTTTAGACAGCTCAAGATTTAATTCACTGTTGAATAGTTCAATATTCTCTTCCATGGGTGTGGAAAAGAAAGCACTGGTATCACCACTAGCGCAATTTATAATGCCCCCAAGCTAATGTTTCAATATTATTATCTAAAATATGTCTCTTTGTGTCATTATACGATAAACCAATCTTATTTAATTTTTGAGTAAATATTGTGTGTTTAATTGATTTAAATCTTAGCATACTATAATATTGCACTTCTTTATTAAATAGAGCAGACTTATAGCTATTCATTGTCATCTTTTTAGTGGTATTTTTATTTACCCCTTTTGCCTTGGCTATAGTTTTATTTTCTAAGTTAAAAGCGTACATTTTAGATCGTAAACCTACAAATTCTTTCATGATTTTACCATTATTTTCATCTTTGAAGAAACCTAATTTCTTTTTATTTAATTTTGGATATTCAAAAACATTATTTGTATCATAATCTGAGGTATCAAAGTATGAGCAAAGGTCAGGTTTTATATCAGTGTAAAAATCATATGTAAATATATGATATATTAAACTGTCTGTATCTGTATACAATAATTTGATTTTACTAAATTTTTTAACCATATAATTATAATGAAAGTCATACATTAAGGTTTTTGAAATATCTAAAATACAAAACCCTAAATAAATTGGTTTGTTATATATTAACTTAGTCTTTCGCAACTGAACCGCAACTAGGTCTTCCGAAAATATTGAAATACTATGAAATTGTGGTTTAGCGACTAGATCTTGAACACCTAAAGCTTTACCCTGGTTCTCCCAGTGTGTAACTAATTTTACGTTAACCCTTTTTTCAATATTCTCCATAGTCTTTCCGAAGACTGAATTATTCATTAATTTATAAAAATCTTTTTCAAAGTCTGATTTTGCTAACATTCTTAATTTTGTATTTAGATCTATGTACATTTTTAACCAAGGAGACTGTATAAATTTTAAAATTCTATGAATTTTAGTTAATTTAACCCCCATTTCTATGCACTGCTTTAAATTTCTGTAATGAATAACATATTTATCTTTATTATTTAAATTTGGAACTAGTTTATTCTCATTAGTATTGCCTACACAAATGTTTTCTGGACATAAAGGAAAGTCCGAATGCAAATCATGAAGTTCATCTGGATATTTCAAATCAACTTCTAAAATGAAACCTACGTCCGATGTCTCAGACACATTAAAATCTGAATTCGGATTAATCCATTCAAATCCACCAGTAGGAAGATATTGAGACATAGCCCAACCATATAAATTGTTGGCATCAAAATAAGTGATATATGAATTTGGTTTCTCTGCATCATAATCCTCCATGTATTTGTTATTAGCTCTAGCATAGCGATTACTACATTGAGATACACCACCCCTGATGCCTGATCTAATAAATGCGATTTTTTCATAATCTGTTAAAAGTTCTAATTCTATTTTTGTATATTTTAGCATTGCATCCCAACTTAAACCGGGAGCTGTGTAATAATGAGCAGGATCTAAATCATACGTATTAATACATAGCTTTCTAAAGTTTTCAAACACATCGGTCAACAGTAGAACATCTGTTTTTAAATACAAGTTTGAGTAATCTAACATATTACAACAACCAAAGTGTTCCCAAACATCTTTAGCATGACTGTAATCATCATTTGAAATATGGGAATCTGTGAGCGAATTATAAAAAAAATTTTGTTCAGGGAGCGATGTTATGTTTAAACTATCAAAACTAGTCATAAATTCATATGGATAAACCCCTTTGCGTTTTAATCGAAGGAAATCTTCATCATTAGGGAAATTTCTATGTAATTCTTGAAATTGATCATTACTGAGATTTTTGGCTAATTGTTCTAATTTACAAGATAAAAACTTAAATGAATCTACGAATCTCAATGTAACTTCATTGTTATTTATTTTTATTTTTTTGGAAAACGATACATATTTTTCTTTATTTTGAGGGATGACTTCGATTTCACCTTTACAGAAGTTTAATGCGTGAACAATAAAATGAGCATCGTAGTGACTAAGGTTGTGTAAAAATATTGGAATATGACGTGGTGTTCTGAACTTCGAGCTACATGATTCATGAGCAACACCTATAAAACCACCAGTGTACCAATCAAAATCATAAAAAGGTTCTGCTAACTCTGTTTCACAGATATGACAACAGGTTGCATCTGAAATTTGATTTTTGTCTTCATTTGTTAGTGGACCTGGACATTTTTGAAGATTAGTTTTTTGATTTATTTCTTTTAAATGGTTAAATAAACTTTCCATAAACACTTGTACACAGTTTGGTCCGCAATATGTCACATATTTTGATAATTTATCATCATATGAACATTTTATATAATAACCAAAACTATACACTTCATGTTTCTGAATATTGTGTGTGAAAGGTTTAGATGGATCGTTAGAACATGATTCTATTGGTTTTAAAAATGCCTCAAAATCAGCATAAACTACGAATGGTATCTTTAACTTTTTTTCAAAATTATCAAATTTAATTTTATCATTTGAAATTGGTTGATCAAACCAATTCTTTTTTGAAGTTTCACCGTTTGGTAGTTCTGTACAAATGTGCATACAATCGTATTGTTCATGGTTATTTAACCTTTCCTGGGATGGAAAACGAAGTAGACATGCTTGGCAAATGTACATAGCGTGACCATCTTTTGAAATTTGATTACTAACTAACCGCGATAAATTTTTTATGTAACAATAATGATTTTTCGTATCCTTAGAAAAAAATAATAAATTGATGTGTCTAGCTTTACGACATTTTGTTAAAAATAATGGACCTACAATAGAATTACATCGTTTTTCTTTATTATATTCTAATCCAAATACATTAATACTAATATCATTTAATTTCTCTACTTTTGCGATATCACAAATTTTTACCGGAAAGGAAATACCATCAAATTTAAGTTTATTTGCATGTATAGCGTACGATGATACCCGATCTGCGTTTTTGTTTATGGGAAATAACGCTGAGAGTAACGCCCATTTAAAACAAAAATAATCTTTGTTTTTTACATTTATAACAGCCTTTTTTAATTTTATGTCACGGGGTAGATCTATGTATGAGGTGCCACGTAGGGGGTTAAATTTATTAACATTCATGTCTATAGATTTTATGTTTTTTAGACTCCATCCACTATCTTTTTTTTCAAATGCACTAATTTTACTAGTAATTGTATCATTTAAAGATGAAAAAAATAAATTTAAGTTATCTCCTTGAGAAATAATATAGTTAAATGTTTGAAAATCGAATGTATTATGAATATCTTTAGTTTGTTGAACAAAATCAGCATGTAATATAAAATTTACTTTAAAAATTATATGTTGAGCAATACTCTCTTGTATTAAATATAAAATATCATCTTTAATAGAATTTAAAAACAGCTCAGGAGTTTCAAAATTTATCAGTGTCGAACTATCTACTCTACTTTTGATTTTATAAGTTAAAATTCTATTTCCAAAGGCAGACTCAATAACACTAACGTTTGGTAAAGAATTATGTGAATTTAAAAGATTATTTTTGTGGATATTACTTTTAAAATGATTAGCTAGATACCTTTTCTTGATAAATACATGACACGTTAGACATTCCACTTGATCATTGTTATCAACACTGGTCCCTACCCCCGCAGAGGTAGACGTTTCTTCTTCCATTCTTAGTTGTTTTTTGATGATTTCGGGTTCTTTGCTGCTAGTTCGCTTCTTTCCTCTTCCAAGTTGTAGTGGTTGACTGTTAAAACGATAAAAAAATAAAAAAAATTATATTTATAAAACAATGTGCAAATTATAATCTAAATTTATAATTATTTTACTTACTTAAACTGTTTTTCAACCGTCGCACAGTGATTATACAGCTCATCATCATATGATGGATCGAACATTTCACGCTTCTCTCCTTCATCGCAAACTTTAGACAGCTCAAGATTTAATTCACTGTTGAATAGTTCCATATTCTCTTCCATGGGTGTGGAAAAGAAAGCACTGGTGCACACTTCACTGAAGTTTTCCATTGTAAAGAATAAAATAGGGAATAGAGTACATAACAGCCCTGTGTTGACAAATGAAGTGATGACCAATTTCAAATAATGTTCAATATTTATAGTTTAGCAAAAAATTAGAAAGTCCGTTAGAATTTAAAGAATTTATGTTATCAGTAATGATCAGCTAATGACTGTCATTGTTGAAAAAGTATTTTTTCACTTTTTCACTTTCTGCTATTGTCTTTGTAATATTGTATACGAGGGCGTTTGTGTTGTCGTAGATGCTATCCCTATTATTCCCAACATAATATTTAATCCTCGTGGTAGCATGTTTCCAATGATCAGTAGTTGGAACCTTGCATAGCTTTTTCACATCGTACACTTCTATTTTTATGAGATGCGTCGCTTGGTCTCCGTCGTCAGAATTAGTAGAAATGTATGATACACCACCTCTAGCGGCTCGTGCCACGGTTGACGACAACAGCTTCTTCCTCTTTATTTTAGGTTCCACTTCAAAAAAATGGTCAATCGACTGCGATTTCCTTTTTCCCCCATCGCCTGTGTTATTAATAACGATGTCATCACTCTCTTCTTCGTGATTAGGGGAGAGTGGCGGGTAGTAATACTGTTTATAGGTATTTTCTTCATTGTCTATGAAGCTGAATGTTTTCTGCAACAACACAGTTATCATGTTAATATCAATCACATAATTACACTTAATCACACACACACGTAAGGAATCAACAACATAAAGAAAAGTAAGTTTTTCAATAAAATATTATAACACTTACGTCCATGACTATTGTTGCGTTGAAGTAGCACACACTTAGTATTGATATATCGATTCACTGCGGTCAAACGAGACCATAGAATGACTGATGGCTCTGCCTCCACTCGGTCTTATATAGTTCTATCTTATCTAAAGCATTTCCTCAGTGCAACCGATAGTAAATTTGAACTAACAAACTTATCTCGCATTCTTTCGTAATGCGTAGTGCATTGCACAGATAAATCATACAAAATCTCCACAAGCGAATGACATTTAATACAAGTCGTAACAAGTGACTATAATTGATCATTCCTATGTTAGCCATTGAATAGATTGGTAATATCATGGATACACTAGATGTACAACAACATCTGAAAAAGATTCACCCCAGTCTAGAATATAATGTGTATGCTGCTAATAGACTACCCATTTACACTCATGTACCTATGTACACAATATGCAATTTGGATACGGATGATAAACCAGGCTCACATTGGATAGCTTTACATGTCGATACGAATGGTATTGGTCAATATTTTGATTCATATGGGCGTGCACCTACACGATATCATCTCGACTTTTTAAGAAGGAATTGTAAAAGATGGGACTGGAATGTGGATAGAATTCAGAATGAGTGGACATCAGTTTGCGGCGAATATTGCTTAATGTATTTGCTATATAAATTTCAGGGGTGTTCAATGCGTAGTTTTACGAACATATTTACAGAGAACACAGTATACAATGATATTTTAGTGGATCAGATGTTTCATTCATATTTTAATAAGCAATAAAAATGTAGAAATGAAGGAATGTGTTTTATTGATGATTCAGAATAGCATGGAAGTTCTTAAACAATAGCAGTGATAATAAGGGCTTACAATGAGTAATAGATAAGAATGCTAATGAGGGTCTACCAGAAACAATAGATAATAGGAAATAGGAGAACAAAAGAAACGTTAATGAGGGTGCGGGATTAGATATGGATTAGATACTCTTCTTAATTGATTTCCACATCTCTGAAACCACACATCCTAGACAAAAACGGACCGCAGATTCGTGATCAGAGCATGCCAAAACCTTTTTTTTTTTTTTTTTTTTTTTTTTTTTTTTTTTTTTTTTTTTTTTTTTTAGTTTTTGTCGACTCGAGAATAGTGAGCTAGTGAGCCAGACGGATTCTGGATAGTGAGCTAGAACTGGTACAACCTAACTACTCTCAATATGTATTTATGATCTTCTGATGATAGCCTGCTGATAAATATACAAATAATCTGTACCTATGGTTTTATGGAAGGATGATACCTATTACAAAACAAAAGGTTTACGGACTTTACGGCAAATCTGTTAGAAACATTTTTAGTAAGTCCCGATATGTATAAATAACATAGGTACTATGATGTGACGTTCAGTGTGAAGCAACGCGTTTCAAGAGAGAAAGTGTGAGCAGATGAGAGACGTGATTCAATTTGCAAGGCATGATGGACGGATTACATGATGCATGTACTCTCTTCCCTTTGCCGGGACAGATAGCTCTGGAAATAGACTGCGCTTATAACAATTTTGAATATGCTAAGTAGTCATTCTTATTTGTATTGTGTTATTTACAACATTTAAAATTTCTCATATAATAGTACAATATGATATAAGTGCGGTAAGTTGATAATTACAGCCGAGGCGATATTAAAGCAGAGGCTGTAATTACCAAAGCGCACGAATGTCATACGACGTTTTATAACATATTTGCGAGGAAATAAATAAAATTCGGACTTTCTTAAAAAAAAAACAAATACAGCTTACTTTACTCAATGTAGTTATTAATGGCCCGTCAATGATATTGTCATACAATATCATTGTGGCCCGTGCAAACAAGATGTACAAAGCATTACGATAGCAATTCTTTGAAGAAAGACAATTTCACGTTTAGAAATAAATACCTAATCGTACGTTTCTAATGACAAGGAGTCATGGAAGACTTTATTTCTACAATTTTGTCGATGCAAATCAGAGTAAATTTGCCATTTATTTTAAAGAAAAATTTTAATTAATTGCCCTGGTTTTGTTACCCATCTTTAGTGGGAGATGGGTTGAGTATAAACTGATAAAAACTACGAAGCCTTTTTTCAGCATTGTGTTAAATTACAGTATCCACGGTGATAATTTATAAGGAAATTTCCCTGGTAGCAGGACAAAAAATGTGGTCTATACTTGGTCCCCTCCGCCCCGCACCAGTCCACTAATGAAGGAGCTACTCCTCACGACAGTTTCGGATTACATGCTACCGATTTTTGTAAAAATAGGGTTGACTGATTTATATACGCTTGGAAATAGACACAATCATGTCTTATGACATAACATTTTTGATCAGCAGATTTCGATCCTACAGAACATAACATAACATAGCTGCTAACATAACTATGTTTGGTCCCATGAAATAGGGGGCGAGCCTATTGTCATCAACCGGGAACATCTGTTTATCAAACTCCGGGAAATTCTCAATACTGGAATTTCATGATAGAAAAACCTAATACCATTTTCACCCAACCCGGGAATCGAACCCGGGACCTCTTGCACAGCAGTCGTATACACTTCCCGCTGTCCAACCGAGGCAGTTCCTCCAGAAACAGATCCTACAGATACTGCAGATCCTACAGAAGACCGGAGTTATCACAATTTAATATTATTTGGGCAAGCTAGGACGCGACGTCCTCAGACTAGGTGGAGTGACGATCTTCGCAGGATGATTGGCAAGTGCTGGATAAGAGCAAATCATGCTCAGTGGCGTGTAGTGGACTAGTAGTCCAGTAGAACCTACAAGCTGATAATAATGATGATAACGGTGATGATGGTGTTGAATTTTTGTTTTTCTTAGTATGGCCTCTAGAGTTCATTATACAAAAGGGGGATATTTCTGCGTTGGCAATAGGCTGATATATGGCTCTTTTGTTGCCAGCACAATGCTTTAAATTTTAGATTATTCTATAAACGAAACACATAAGTATTATTATTACACTTTTCTTATAATTTTCAATTTATTTATTGTTTTGTTTGTTGACAAAAATATTTTCATGGTAGAAGGCGTTGTTAGTGGCAGCTTGTGGCGACAGTACAGGTGGCATGTAAACCGAGCGGTAAGCCAAGGCGCTAATGAACCGCGCGAAGAACATCGTACTAAAGACTTTGGAGTGATCTTGGGGTGGATTTTTTGAGCGTACCTTCCCTTGTTCATTAGTGTAATTAACTTATGCCGTAGGTACCTATTCTTCTACAATTCGTTTCGGATCCCCGAGGTTATTAAATTACTATTCGGTTCCGAGAATTATGTATTAGGATTTTATTTAAAAAAGAAATCTCAAATATTGCTTACATTCAAAATTTTATTCTGAAGTCGAAAACATAGGTTTTATCCGATATAAATAAATTGAATTAGTATATTATGCACAAAGAAATAAGTATATAATCGAATAAATAACAAAATTAATAAAAACCTTTAAATTCTTCACAAATTTAGGGTTTTTTTGATTTCCTTATTTTATTTAATGTTTCTTCTAGCGATCTCAGACTTAACGACCGGAGTGCGATAAGGGTAGTAAACCTATATTACCCTAAAGTATCACTTCTTAGGTTCGTTGTACAAGTATCTATAAAATGTTTTACTAAATGCTAATATTCATCTTTTCAACCCATAAACGTCCCCCCGGGCACGGGTGTCCTCCAAATAATGTGAAGAGAATTTAGCCTACTACGAGTATATGTAGTTTACACACACACACACACACACACACACATCAGTAAGCTCCTTTTCTTCCACTAAATACCTCCTACAATAAATGTATTTGTTAACCTAAACAGAATCTTCCAACCTCGAGCGAGTGTCCTGGAGACCTGAAATACAGGGCTTGCCCTAGTTTAGGCTCCAGTCCACCCTCTAAGTTCCTATACCTGTTTAATCACAATGTTTTCATAATGTCTCTATACTTGTATTAGTGTATAAGTTGTATTTGTACTGGAAAACATGTGTGAAACATTATGTTATGGTGGAAATAAATAAATTATTATTATTAGTCCGAGATGAAAAAAAAAAAATGTCTGCATAAGGTTATACCTACCCTTAATTTACGACACCCACTGGTTGGGATGGGGTAGTGACAATATGTATTTTTAATCCGTCATTACATTTATACGAAATGAAAATGCTATTATTAGTGGTTCTTTAATCAAACAATTTAATAGGTCACTAAAATACTGAACAAAATTTCTATTCAATACTAGGCAATGAGTTGACGTGCAACAAACGGTGCTGAATTTTAGAGTTGGACACTGCGTCCAACTTTTAGAGTTGATTCAGCACCCGTTTGGATAAATGAGCCGAGATGAGAGGTTTCTAGGAGGTTAGGTAAACAGGTCGTAGTGCTGTAAAGTGGTAGTTGATAGGCACACGGTTGACGGGCACATGGTGAGCTCGTCGAATTAGTTTTTTATAGGCTGGTGTGCGACGGACGACGCGAGTGCGGGGAGGCCGGGAGTCGCATGCGGGCGGTACCACCCTCACCTTGCCTCAAATTAATTAAAATAATTCGTTGAAAACGTCACGAATCTACCAGCTTCCGCAGCTTGTTAGTACGCTCTTGTTGCTTTGAAAACATTAAATTCCAACGGATCTGTGAGGAGAATTTCACCGTTTAATTCTCGTAATAAATTCGTCTCACGTCGTGTTTTGACATATGACGGCACTATACGATAAGTAGGAACCTACTCCACCTATACATACCTATACATAGACAGGAATCAGGATCAGGACCGTTTTAAACAATCAGATTGGAACCAAAGGTTTTTTATTATTTAAACAATACGTCATCTATATGTCAAATGTTGATGTTTATTATACATACATTTCGCGTTGAGTATAGGTGTGTACATAGATGCAATGCGATGTATTAAATAAATGATATGGTTTTCCAGTAGAGTACATTCAATAGTTAGGTACAGTCGTAACGTGTTGTAATTTACAGTGTACGTTGCAGCGCTCAAGAATGAGAGTTTTTACTCTTTAACGCTTTTATGGCCTCAGGGGAAAAATTCATTGAAATTCTGGAGTAACATAGATTAACTGCCGCTCTCAAACTGAGAGGGAAGTACATCCAATTAATAGCCAATTATTCACTTTCGTTGAAATTAAACAATTCAGATTTGTTAAAGCTTATTTATCTAAGCAATTTAATGATTTCTTAGGTATTTTTTAAGGAAATCAACTACATATTTGAATGGTTGATTTCCTAAAAAGAACTTTAGAAATAGGTCATTAAATTGATTAGATGTAATTATATAATTTTATTTAAAACAGTCATAAACATTATATTCACAATTATACAAGTAATTTCTCTAGTTCCTGTCTGTATAGCATTAAGTATATGATTATTATTATAATGAGTAACACACTTCAACTTTATATAGATAGCTACATGTTTAAAAGTAGTTCTAGCTAAGTAGTTATGGAATCAGAAAAAACTACCTTAGATCAAACAAATTCTTTGTTTTAATTTCAACAAATATTCATTCCACTCCCACACATTATATTTAAAAAGTCGTGATACTTCAAAAGCATGCATCTATTACGATATCGTTCATTTCGTTTCACAAACACACTTTTCATATGACTGCGGGTGTACTTTGTATGGCATGCACGCTTCTCCTGGCGATATAACTATGTAAGTGATTGCCCACCCGTGTGTAAGTACAACTTACAAGTATTTGTGGAGATTTTCAGCAGCACTAGAGAAAATGTTGATGCAGGGTCACGCATGCTGCTACGTGGTAAGGCATACCCCTGCAGCAAGCTCTTTTATACACTCTTAGGTGACCTAAATGTGTCACTGACATAACACCAACGCTACATTTAGTGCATAATGAGGACTCAGAATATACTCGTGTTTAAGTTTAAAAAATGTAAATAAAAATAGTGACTGTGTGGGTTATCCGTGTGTGTGTGACCAGTGACGGATTAAGAATACATAATATCACTACCATATCTCAACTCGTGGTAGTGTGTGACTAAGGGTAGTAACCTTATGCAGAGAAGACCACTGCAAGAAAAAGAAAATTGGAACAAAGCCTATACCAACCCATCTGGCTAACATAGTATAGTAGGTTAAATTCGCTCCTCCACATTCTTTGGAGGAGACCAGTGCCCAGCAGTGGGACGTTTATGGGTTGAATTGATGATTAAATAAAGATAATAGTTATTTCAATTTTATTTACCACTATCTTCCACCCACGGCTTCTGTATGTGCTAATGAGCTATTTGATTTTAATCTATCTGTGTCATGCCAAATTATATTCAGACTCTTTCAGCCATTTTGGCGTGATTAAGTAACAAACGTCCATTCATTTGTAAATCTTAACTTTCTCATTTATAATATTATTAACTTCCGCCTGCACCTGCACCCGCGTAGTTTCTCAGTGAAAAATAACCATATTGTAAACAATACGGTTACTTGAGATTCCCCCGGCATAAATTCCAGGAAATCTTAAAACAAAATGAATCTGAATTTCTAGGTCAATCCGAAATTCAGTATGTTCAAATTTGAAATGCTAACCCATTTCAAATTTGAACATGCTGAATTAGAAGTTTTTTGTATCCATATTTACGGCAATAGAGCCACTTTAAAGCAAAACTATCATCATCATCAATATCATTTCAGCCTATTGCAGTCCACTGCAAAACTATAAATCCTAGTTATTCTCTATCCCCTTCTCTATCCTTGTGTGTTCATTTATGCTACATAAGGGATGCGTGCACAAAATTTAAAGTTTTTAGGCCCTGTGGTAAGCTGTGCGTTGATATATCTAAGTCAGTCAGTCAGCTTCTCCATTTATACATTAGGATTGATCTTCAAGGGCGCGTGTTTATAAGGTTATCACTGTGCACATTAAGGAAACGAGCTAAAGTCTAGAGGGCTTAAAAAAGGTACTTAAAGCTATATTCCATTATTGACTAGAATTCGCTGTTTAGTAATACGGCTTTTATGTCTATGTGTAAAACAAAGTATTTCAAACGCAGTGCATATGTGTAGGTGAAACATAAAGTTATATAACGCCTGCATAGTTCGGTGTGAGGCATCCTGGCTTATAGTTAGTAGTGCAAGCTTGGAGTGAAACCTCGGAAACGGTGTACTAGTAAATAAAGCGGCGTACACACATATAACTGTGCTATCGTCGCCCGCGTCGCCCGAGCTGTCCGGCTGTGTCGTTTTTACGCCGGAACTGTGTATGAGTTACTGAGGCCGTTGTATCCGGTAGCCTCAGCCTTTTATTATTTAACATACATGAAGGTATATTTCGTGGTGTACAAAGGTTCAATAGCTGAAATAGGTCAAACGTTTCTTTCATTTCTGTATTCGTATATAATCGATTTATTTTATAGGTTTCATTTTCAGAGATTAGATGTTATGGTATAATAATATGTCGTTTCATTTGTGATTTTTATTTGATGATAAAAAATAAAGTGTTAATTTAGAATTCTTCGAAAAATAATATTGATGGAATAAGGTACAGGTTGGGTCGAAAGAGATATTATTAGTCTACGCTTAGCTTTAGTGGAAACGGATGGACTCCTATTTGTCGTTTACGGACTTCTTTTATGATAATAGTAGTAAGGAGTCTGTTCATTCAGAACAAAATATTATTGTAATATGATAATACTTTGTTCTGTAACATTCTTTTAGACAACCAATGATTATAACCAATTACCAATTTTTATTATCAAAGTGCTCAGAAGTGAAAGTGTGTGGTAAGAATATCAAGTTCCTTTTTGATCGAGTAAGAGTGAGAGTTTATTCTGAACTGACGTTACATGTGGATGGTGCACCTACCTTTACGTAAATATTTATTCTAATATATAGCTATCCCGTTATTTACGAATATCATTTCATCGACGAACATCAATTCATTACAATGAAAAAAAAAATATTAAAATTGCATAATCGTACGGAACCCCTGGTGCGCCGAGTCGAGTTGGCCGGATTTTTTTCTGTAAAGTTGATAAAGGTATAGTTTTTGTAACACAAAACTACATAAGAACAAATACCATTTAATGATAATAAGTAGCGAATAAAGTGGCGAAAATGGTCCGCAACGGGAGCCGTAGTGAGATCATTAGGTTGCTAGCCATTTGTGTAAATATCTGTGTCGGAAAAAGTCGCGGCTGGATTAAGTTGCGCGTCGTACATTATGAGAACATCCGCGTTATATTTCACTGAGTGCCATGAATTATGTGCTGTAGCCCGCACCAACGTAAAGCTACTTTGAATCAGGCGATGGAAAATTCCTCCTCTAGATGCTACGAGTTTTTCCCCAAAGGCATATAATTAGAAAGGCCTCTTCATAATCCCTTTATTTTTTGCCTGCTTTTCGGCGCAGCCGTATAAAATTTATTTTTTTATTTAAAGTAAGCACGCTCAGCTTTTACTTCGCTAAGCAGGAATGTAATGTCGCAAGAAAATGGATTAAGTATTTTGTATTTAAACATGAACGCCTAGATTGCTGGAAATGTACCAGGGTTTTTTTCTTCTTTCACTACTTATTCTTCCTTATTTTATAAATGTAATACAGTCTTTTATATGTATATTTGTGAAAGCTGAAGGAGATTTTCGTTGTAGGTGTAGCTCATATAATGAATTGTATTTTTTTTAACATTTCATGTTTTTATAAATCTGAAATTTATGTTACTTTATTACATTGTAATTAATTCACAAAAAGCTGCATTTTAAACAAATGTTGACAAAAAATATATAAATTGAAACCTATTAATGTACCAGTGCTGGGCACGGATCTCCTCTCTCCAATCTAGAGAGCTGAGGGGATTTAGGCAATAGGTATACCACATACGCTGGTCTAATGCGGGTTGGTGCATCAGACATACATACCCTTAGAATTAGTTCTAGGGTATGTGGGTTTCCTCACGATGTTTTCCTTTAGTGTTAGTAGATAGTAAGTCACACGGCTAGTACATTACAAATTCTACAAAGTGAAATCAAACTTTGTACTGGGTTGCCACCGGTCGAATCGAACTCGGTCCGCGTATTTTGCACGCATATACACCATTGGTATTTTTTAAATATATAATTTTGTGAAATAATTATTGTATCTATTTTGTGTTTTGGAAATAGTCTATCTCTGCGTGTGTGTGTACCTACAGCTTGTGCATAGAGCGAAAGTAAAAAAAGTTGTTCCTCTTACAGTTGGTCTCAATTATCTCAATAATACTTAGTTTACGATGAATAAGAAACCTTTTTACCGGAGCTAAGTGTTGATTTCATTTTTGCTTGCTCCAGTTCATTCGTAATTAAAAATTTCTTGCAAATTTTATTGCTATTTAATGTAAGCTTCTTAGAAGAATAAGGCTTGTTAGAATTCTAAAATAAATATAGATTATAAGTATTATAATAGATTATTCAAAATATAATCATATTCAAAATCAATTTAGCGTTATTTTTGTGATTTTGGCTACGGAACCCTAAAAATGAAGAAGCACTGATGACTGATAGAATACCGAGTGAATATTTCACTCGGATGCCTGGGGTACGGAATCTCAAAATTGCCCTCTTTACTATCACAATAACGTTGACAACGAGAGCATTCGATGGAAACAAATGAATTTTCTCGTAAGCATTGGCAGGCGGCCAATGCTTTATAACCTCTTGCCTTTGAACACTTTTTTTTAAATATGTTAATAAACGAGTCTTTAGTTGTTTGGTGTAACTATTAAAATTTAGACTGTCTGTAATTTAATTAATTTATCTATAGATATGTATTGAAGCTAGTTGCCAAGTGGGAGATTGAAAGTACATTTAGGCAATGCATATTTGATAACGCCCAGTGGCCTATTTTTTAAATTGAATCCCTTTGAACCCACTCGTGTTTTGTAACAATGGAATTTGCCCGAGTAGTTACACTTTTTTATTCATAATTCTAATATCTGATCTTGACTAATGAATATGGATAATATAGGAACAGAGATGCACTTACTGTAATCATGTACAGTTTTATGCCACTGCTTTTAATAATAATAATAATATTCTTTATTGTACACACCAAAAATAAATTTATAAAAACAGTAGGTATACACACTTAGTGGAAATAAAAGATAATAAGTTAGTACAATGGGTGGTCTTATTACTAATAGCAATTTCTTCCAGACAACCTTAGGATGGATTTAGATGTCAGTAGAACGACAGTTGTTTAATTTCTTTCTTAATCATTAGAAAGTTAATAAAAGTAAACTGCATACAATCTGATTAGAGTAATACATTTTATTGCTAACTAGACAACTCACAGACAACAGTTTCACCACCTTTCTAGAATCTTAATTGTAACAACAAAATCTGCTTATTTAAATAATTTATACTATAAATAATAACTAAATAATCTCTGGCAACCGCCATCAACTGCTTATCACGTCTACCTAAACATGAAGACGCTGGATTGTTTAATACCACAATGGTCATCCATATTAAAAACTAGCTTTTGGCCGCGACTTCGTCCGCGTAGATTTCGATATTACATAGATCTTTGTTTTAAGTGCAATTCATGAATTCCACAACACACAACACCCCACTACAGGAGTTGAATTTCATTTTACGTCAAAATAGATAACATTTTCGTAATCAGTGTCCCTGGAAACCTTGAAAACGACATCCATATCAATTTCTAATTTTCACACCCATTTCATCCCTTAGGGTAAGTTTTTCAAACACCAAAAACAACCCATCAACTTACTTCTTAAATGAATTTCTAATTGCGTATTATCCGTCCATAAAAACCTAAAAAATAACGACTAAGTACTTAGTTTTCAAACGTCTTTATCACAATTTCATCCCCTTTGGGATAGAATTAAAAAAAAGCAAGGAACACGTATTTGTGTTTTTGATCACATGTATAAGGTTCCGAACTGGTGGCGCAGTGGGAAGTGTATACGACTGCTGTGCAAGAGGTCCCTGGTTCGATTCCCGGGTCGGGTGAAAATGGAATTGGGCTTTTCTATCATGAAATTCCAATATTGAGATTTTCCCGGAGTTTAGTAAGCAAATGTGAATGACAATAGGCTCGCCCCCTATTTCATGGAACCAATCATATAACTTGAAAAACAAAGAACTGTCTATTTAATATTTAACCCCCTGAACCCATCCCTATCAAAAATATTACAAACAACATTTTAAGTTCCTATCCCAATACTAATTTGCAAAACGTTAACTTCAAAATAAAGATCTTTTCATACAACGTTTCATTCCCATTTTCACCCTTCTAAAGCTAAGCCTTGTCAAAAATATTGATGAAGGTATTTTTCATTTTGATAGTAGTACCCCAAAACAAATTATCAAATCTATAAGTTAAAAAACAAAGAAGTTTCATACAATCGTTTTTATCCTTTTTCACCCCCTTAGGGGTTGAATTAAAAAAAATCCGTTCTTAGTACACTTTTAGACATTAGGACAAACACACCCTCCAAATTTCAAGTCGCTACGACCAGTGGTTTAGGCTGTGCGTTGTCTGTCAGTCAGTCAGTCAGTCAGGACAAAGCCTATTATAATATGTATTGATAGATTGCACTGAATCTTGCTTATCATCGGCATGCTATCCTTTCTGATTTTGATTTTACTTGAATAGGGGTACATTTATAATATAATTAATATCTACGTAATAATGATGACATGAATAAACTCGTTTAAATTTTAAAATGAATCTAATTCTATGACTACCAAATTGTTTATATCTATTAAGTTATTCACTGATTTTAACGATTTGGTGAAATTAAATACATATAATATTATAATAAATTTAGTTTGTATAAATAATCTTTAGTCTCAGAATGCACCTACTACAGCTTATCTCTGCATCACCCTAGGTTAGCTGTTAGAAAATGCTATATAGCATTAAGTTTAACCTGTACAGTATTTGTGCTAAATAAATAAATAAAATAATACAGTATAAGTTGCTTTTTAAGTTTATATAAGAAAACCAATTTCCCAAAAAAAGCTTAGATCACCCCAATGCTAACAAATAAATGTAATATCCACATTTTAAACGGTTTACTATAGGTAATAAATGACTAGTTTTACTTTACATAGGTACATATTTACAAAGAATTCGTATCAAAACTTTTTATGCACTTCTTACATTTAGTACACGAGCAAGCAGAGCCGGTCTCAGATTTGTTTTCTAACCTAATTATCGTGATTTAAGTTACGCGGTAGCTAAAGTAGCCAGCACAAAGGGGCATAGCTGTGATATAATCTTAACAGTGACATTAAGTTGGAATATTACAGGCACTATTTCTCTCTCAGATAAGGATACTGAATTGTTTAATTTAATTTATTGTTGTCTTGAGAGATTTCTGCTTGGGAAAAATACTTATATTTACGAAGTTTGACTTTTTTGGCTTTGGCCGACATTATTGTTACAGACATATTTTTTTCCATGATGGTAGTTTTTACATCAAAAAAATTATCAAAAGTTAACCCTCAGTATTGCATTCACTTATAATACAATCAAATCGTTTGATAATTGGTTTGACGAAGGCAGACATGCCAGAGATGCGCTTAGACTATTTTGCCAAGCCTACGGAGCTACCTAAGGGTCTATTTACATCAAAGCTAAGTAGTAAACCGGGTTGGAAGGATGTGCTATGGTATGTACATTGTACAAGTAGTTGAAGGCGCGAGCTAAGATCTACATTTGTAATTGTATGATAGCGAAATCGCACCCTAAACTTTACTCACATGGTTAGATTAAATTTATTAGCTTGCCTCATCGATTTAACATGTACGAGTATACGAAAAAACATACATAGGTTAGTTGCACTTCTTTCTCACCCTTAAATCTAGATAACATAAGATGCTTCTAGATTGGAATACAATATAATAATTATATTCAGAAATCCCTGCGGTATTGTTGGAAAGGATAAACTGAATATCATATAGACTAACTTTGAATTAAAATTAGTGTTACGATTTATGAATGTGTAGTTCGCGACCGTAAAGCGACACCTACACGATATTGGTCTCTTGGTGGTTGAGATACAGGTAAATATAGGTAAAGGTAAGGTCAAATAGGTGATATTGGTGTTCACGAATACTTTACATGACAGATAAGACAATAGGTTTAATGTGACACACCATTTTAAAATATGCGGACCGCGTAGTGATAAAATAACGGGATAGAATTTGCAAATTAATTTTACATCGCATAAACACTCCAGCAGCTTACAGAAAATTAAATTGCGATGCCATCCCTGCAAACGATCTAAAATTCTAAATCGCGAAAAATCTTGCAGTGATTCCTTTGTTTCTTTCTAAGGCTTTTAATAAAAGTCATAGATATTTTATTTATAATTATAATTTATACATAAATATTTTCGTCCTCGTTAAAATTTGTTTTCAAATATTATATACATTATAAATTAGGATATGAGTTTGAACAATATATACAGTATTTATAGCCAACAGGCTTAAAATAATGTTGCTTGGATGTTTATATAAAGATAAAAATAGACTTATTATATATTTTATAATAGTTATAAATTTCATAGATATATTATTATCGTTAACGTAAATTTTGCTGAAGTATGTATAAGAAAACTTCTTTGTATTTTCTTTTATTATCAAATTACATACACAAAAAGCTTTTTGTAACTAAACGTAACATAAACTTTTCTTTTACAATTTCAAAGAACATTAATGGGACATAAAATGTTCGTATTTATTCGTAAGAATATGTTTGTACAAAAAATACACACATTGTTTAAAGCTAACAGAACAATATCGACAGTAGGTACAACAACGTTCCCAGCTCTGGCTTATTCTGCCAGCATTTATTGGCTGTTTGCGCGACAAACCCCCACAATTGCACCGAAGATTTTAGGGTTTCGCAGAATGGATTCTTCTTATCCCACCAATGTTAACATTACAGCTAGCGTACAAGTAAAAAGAATATATAATGTTATGTAAACACTGCTACAAAATGTAGATAAATCTTTTCAGAATGTTACGTCTGAAAAAGAAAAACGGTTATGACGAACGTTATTCACGCAGCACGCGATAAATTATACCATCTACGAAAATCATGTGCGTTCTTTGTAGACAATATTACTCTGGAGCAACTGCTATTATAGTTTGTTTGATACTTGGCACGCTAAGTTCTAAGTACCTATATGTATAAGTTATAAAATACTCACTGTATTTATAGTAAGTATATCGAATCTTAAAATTTCTACGATAATATCAAGATACCGTCTATCAAGAATAAAGTTTTGGTCAGCAATTTTATTGAAATATTATTTATAAGTGCCATGTTGCTAGTATGGATAAGTATCAATGCCATGCTAAAAAATCGAAATCACAAGCATTCGAGCGTATGAGGCAGTGAAAATGTTTTTCGAAACAGCGTCTTTTGCGACTATTTCATTCGAGTCCATGAGCTTTCGAACCTGTGAGGCAGTGGATAAAAAATTCGCAACAGCGTGTGTCGCAATAGCGGCGTCCGAAACAGCATACGACACCCGGCCTAACTGTGTTTCTGGCATTGATTTTGTATATGAGCGACCGACGGTTACAATTTACTACCAAATTTGTATTGTTTGCTCGTCAGCCACTTCCAATAATATAACATTACAGTTGATATCATAAAATGCGAAAGTGAATTTGTTTGCTTTTTACGTTAAACTACTCAAATGATTGTCGTCGAATTTCACATAGACATAATCTAGAACAGAAAGAAGGACGTTTTTACTGAGTCAAGCTAAGGGTGGAAGCTGGTATGGTATTCATTGTGCAAATATTGATATACACCCAATTCCACACGTTTTTGGATGATAATGCTACTTCGATTTTCATTTGGAAAATAGCGTTATGTTTTGTTCAGTACTAACGTACGATTCAGTACGAAACGTAATCAGAACACTTCGGATATATCAAATTACAATCACCTAAACTCCTAATTAATTTAAATTCCTCTGTAAACGTAAATGTAATTAACTCGCACTACCTATTCGCGTGAAAAATTGTTAAGACAACAATTTAATATGAGGTTGTATATCCTCCCCTCGTATAAGCTCCGGGGATTTTAGAGAGCTTGCTCAGATAATTAGGAGGAACGCTAAAGACGACGTTAATAGATCTGTAAGATTGATGGTGTTAGCACAAAGAAAAACACGAACTCATGCATCAATCTGACAACTAAGACGTTTCCCCAGAATTTTGTTTCACATCCAATTTTGTCATGTCGTTTCATGTAGCTACTGAAAAGTAAAACCTTTGATACGTTTGAAAGTATCCAATTACATGCAATATTCATTCTTTGATTCAATACGGTAAATTGTTTACTCATGTTACCGAATGTGAAGTTTACTCGTTGTTTTATATCACACACACACACACACACACACACACACACACACACACACACATCACACACACAGAAACAACATAATAGATCCGCTGAATAAAAATAACGTATCGAAGGTTATAAACGCTTATAGTATTTAGAAAAAATGTAATTAATTGTACTCAATCAGAAAATTCAGATCATTCGTGCGTTGCTAATTCAGACATTTGTTTTAACGTCTACGGGCTCCTCCAAAAATGAGGGGTGGGCTGTGACTTCGTTGACTTGTAGTACACAAATGGTTAGACCGAATTCAAAGCTAGTTTATTCAGGTTAGTGCTTAGTTATATCTGACTGAAACTTTTACAATAATTTAAAAATTATGAGCTCTTCCCGAATTGGAGTCAGACTTTTATAGAAATATCAAAGTCTATTGTCGCAGGTATATTAACCTAGTAGGTACTTAATTAGGGCGTTTCTACTATCCATTTTAATTTTTTTTATTACCAATAATAATAGGCTCTGTAATGGTAAGTGATATTGGTAATGAAAGACTCATTCGTTGTTTTGGGAGTGAAGGAAATTTTAATTCTTCTTATACGGCTAGGTAGAACCAGCTATTGTTATTAGTAGGTACTTATTAGTTATTATCAGTTGCTCTCGATATAAATTATTTTATTATATCTGTTGTCTTCTATAGGGTTAAGGTACTTTAACTTGTGTGAGAAATCTGAATATTAAATACGAGCTGTCGCCTGGGGCTTCGGTCTCTCTCTACTCAATTCCTATTGGTTATAGTGTGATGTTATAGGTATAGCCTATAGCCTTTCTTCATAAATGGGCTATCCAACACTAAAATAATTTTTCAATTCGGTTCAGTAATTCCTGAGTATAGCGAGTTCAATCAAACAAACTCTTCAGCTTTATATTATTAAGTATAGATTATTATAGTCCTGAATTTAAGCGTTCCAGATCAGTAAAAACATTTATTCGATTTAAAGCATGTTTGCTTAACGATACATTTCTGAACGTGTTATACCGACGTGTTCGCCGATATAACACGTTGAGATATTAATCCACAGCGAATGTGTACCTAAATCTAAATATATTCCCATTTTAATGAGATGTGGTGTTTTCAATTTGAGATGAAAATTATATTATGTAACGTAATATGCGACGGAAGATTGTGAAGATGGTAAGAAATTGTTCGGCTATTCGATAATCCCATAGGTTTACTTAAGTGGTTGAAAGAAGAGACGGTCTTTCGGTTTACATCTTTATATGAATAAAAAATATATAAGGATAGGTTTTGGTCCTGCTTGCTCGGTGGTGGATGTGTTTTTGACTATTACTTGCGTTTAGGTAGCAGGGTCTTACGAGAAAATATTCTTGTAAGTTACTGAAGAGTTAAGTTCCTCATGCTTCCAGACCAATAAAACAAAAATCTACAGATTGTTATTCGACAATTTTAATTCCACAGGTAGTTACTATCTATAAACTGCTCGTTCCAAACGTTGTAACGTATCAATATTGTTGTTAAATGAAAGTATCAGGGGTGGATCTATATAGGGCCTATAGGGGCTGCAGCCC
The DNA here is from genome assembly GCA_905147015.1 of Laspeyria flexula. NCBI lineage: Eukaryota > Metazoa > Arthropoda > Insecta > Lepidoptera > Erebidae > Laspeyria > Laspeyria flexula. The sequence goes on along the minus strand of LR989956.1, from coordinate 7,302,833 downwards.
GAGGCCCCCGGATATAAGGGGCCCCCAGTTCCAATAGGAAACATTGTAATTAAAAAAAAAAAATAGTTGAATTATATACTTTACACTTGGCCGGTTTTATTAATGGCAGTTAATTGATAATATAGACAGGCCCTCTAGGAGTCCCCGAATAGTATCAGGCCAGGGCCCCACAAACTCACGGTCCGCCGAAAGCATTATAAAATTTTGTCTATTTATGTAATAGTAGAGATATAATTTGACAATGTTATCCATCAACAGGAAAACGCCTATCATATCCACTAAGAGCCCGTCGCGACATTAATTGAGCTAAAAATGATTTATACGTGTCGAGATAAAACCAGTCTCTCTATATCAATCATTGGTTGTAGTCCTTCCATTAGGCTCTTTATTGTATTGTCTATTGTCAGAAAATAGAGGAAATATATTCAATAAACATTCACAGTTCTGGGCACCATAGCCCCTACTCATTGTCGCTTTGTCAGTTTGACAGATTCTTTAATATTACAATGTATTGTTATATACAAGATTTCAGAAATAGTGTCCCTATTGGGAAATACCATAATACGTGGTACGTACAACATTACCTAAAGTTGGTTTCCAGAACTCTTTTGGGAAGCACTTGTCTAAATTTTTAGTTTTAGGAAGAGTGTCAGTATAATAATCACGTTTCATATTTAGAGTGTCACAGTCATATCCTGGAAATTATAAGCCGATAATCTTAAACTACAACAGTTGTAATCAACTGTTGTAGTTTAAGATAACGTTATAACGTTTTATGCTTACAAAACATGAAGTACTTATCTATCTATCACGCAAATGGAGTTGCTCAGCAATATCTAGTATAACACATTGCTGTAATGTAAACAATTATTTAAATTAAAATTCATCTTTACCCTAGAAATATCTAGGCCCGCACTTTTACCGCCACTCGATTTAATTTATTCTCTTAAAGAAATTATTTGCCTCATCTTAGCTAATAATTTTCCATGGATCAAGCATTTAACCGAGATTAATTTGGTTCGCAATCTCTGTTTTGGATAGATGATTAAATTTTTGTATAAATTCGTATCGGGATAATTAAATGTTTGTTACATGTAGATAAAATTTGTTTGCAAAGCAATTTGCTCTCTGCGCGGAGACATAAATAAATTAAACTGATAAAAGTTCATTCGTGCGAAGCTTATTTAAGACTTGTCGTATTGAAACAGTAAACAAGGTCCCTAATTAATAGAATGACAAAATAAACAAAATACGCGCCGGTTTTCATTAAGGGCTCGACTACCGCAATCAGTCTTTGAGTGTAGACGGGTTACTTGTGTTGTACGCAGTACGTCTGTGTCGGGACGAATAACCTTATTCGATTTAGGTATACGCGTATTGATCCTGTTCGACATTTGTACTCACTGAAAGTTTTAGGTAATCACAAATATGTACACGATTAAGTTTACAACTGTACATTGTATTTTTTGTTACATAACTGGCTTTGGGACACATACTGCATGGAAGAAGATTTTTTTTTGCCTGAAGTGGTAAATGAGCTGGCGGTCCACCTGATAGTAAGCGGTTACCGCCGCTCATGGATGTTGACAATGACAACACAATCTTGCGTTGCATATGTTTATAAAGGCCACCCAGGGTCTGATAGGGATTAGGCCCTGTGTCGCAGTGGGTTTTAAAAACATACAATTAGTGAATACAAAGTTGACCCAGACTCGAAACGAATTTCTATGAGTCACACAAATATTTGTCTCGTATGGTAATCGAACCCACGTCAGCTCCTATTGACCGTACCGTCATGTTATATAGCATATAGCCTTCCTCGATAAATGGACTATCCAACACTAAAATATTTTTTTAAATCGGACACGTAGTTTCTGTGATTAGCGCTAACGGGTTAGAGTGTACGTTTTTTTTTGTTTTGTTTTTCCATGTTGCAAAATGTACTTAATATTTCTATTGTGGAAGAAGAACGATGTCGTCTTTTTATCGGAGCATCAACTTTTGATAAAAAAATATTTGTTTTTCTTTTTTAGGGTTCCGTAGTTCTGACTAGGAACCCTTATAGTTTCGTTATGTCCGTCTGTCTGTCTGTCCGCGGTTTTGCTAAGAGACCGTTAGTACTAGAAAGCTGTAATTTTGTAGGAGTGTGTATATCAATTACGTCGACAAAGTGGTAAAATAAAATTTTGGAAAATATTTTTTTTTAGTGTAGCTTCCATACATGTGAAGTGGGGATGAATATTTTTTTTCTCGTCTACCCCATCGTGTGGGGTACTGTTGAATAGGTCTTTTAAAATGACTTGGGGGTTACTAACATTATTTTTCGATTTAATGGTCCATTTACGAAATATTAAACTATAAAGAGCAAATTTTGTTCCAGTAGGGCGTCCCCCCCCCCTCTAAAAGCTAAACTGCTGGCTTGAAAAATCTGGAAAAATTCATGATGATAGTGCATTTCATGAACTTTAAATGAAAAATATAGCGGTTAAGATAACTTTATTAGTTTAGCAGTAATAGTCGTTGAACTTGAGTAATAATAATGATAATTGATAATTTTGTACCAAATACAAAATCCTTAGCATTAATCCTTTATAGTGACTAAGATAAAGTAGTTGCTTGTTTTGTTTTCTATAAATACTGCGCTTCTAAACAAAAGGACATAAGCGATGTGAAGATACGCTCTTTTGATGCGGAACCCTACATTGAGCATGGTCTGACATGCTCTTAACCGGTTTTTTTACTTGTCAAGACAGAAGTCTACTGTGATTAACGTACGGGTCAAAATAATGTTAGGGACTCAAAGAATTGAATCAGGTAGGTATATCGTTTTTCAAAATGTAAGATTGTGTTGTTTTTTCCAACGCTCTCAGTTTAATTATTATATCGATTTCTGATTTACAATTGGTTTAGGAATGTATTTTTTACGCTCGATATGAAAAGGAAATAATAAAATCAGTAAAAGCTCTGTTGATTGTGAATTTTTCTCAATCACTGGGCCGGCAAGAAGATTTGTCAAAATTTGTCACCGTAATAAATTTCATCGCGCACCAATTATTTATGTCATGACAAGAAACTGAGACTCGCCTCCGTAGAACATTTTAATTTATGGATACTTTACCCGCAGATATTGTGCTATACTTTTTAAAAATGAATTTTAAATGCATATAACTTCAGCTAAAATTATTCGCCATACATCATGTTAGACATGTTCTGGCCTTCTTTTATTATAGATTACTATAATATATATAGTCTGAGTTAGGTATATCTCAATTTCATCATCATCATCATCATTTCAACCCATAAACGTCCCACTGCTGGGCACGGGTCTCCTCCAAAGAATGTGGAGGGAATCTAGCCTACTATCCACGCTGGCCAGACGGGTTGGTATAGGGGTTGTTTTGAATTTGCCTTTTCTTACAATGCTCTTGTCTGCACAAGGTTACTCCCTTAGTCGCCTTTTACGAACCCACGGGTTGAGATGGGGTAGTGACATTATGTATTCCTAATCCGTCACTACACGGCTAATATCGTATCTTATAATTTTTATTATAAAAAAAGCAGATGAGCCAGCAGAGGATTACGAATTACCATTATAATTCGTAATACTGAATGTCTCTGGCAACGTGCTCCTTTATAAATAATTTAATCAAAATGTTTGCTATGCCCTATAAAAGTTTCTAACGGATATTCACTGAAATAACTTTAGATTAAGACTGTCTAGAGTCTAGATGTTACTTTATATTGAAATGCAGTGTGTCGCAGGTGCGGTGAAGCAATATCGAGATACCTATCAAAGGCTCTCGTCTCGTCTGGATCGAGTTATACAGTACCTACGATGTTATAAGCGTTCATAGTATCACAATCATTATTATCATAGTAGAGAAGTTTCTGTTTACTTGTTTGGTATCAACTTGTCAGTTAAAGATTGTTTGTTGTGTCTAGACTGCGATTGTATCTGATTTTGTGGTAAAGTGACTTTGGTATTGACAACCGTCCGTGACGGTAAAGGGTTTGTGCTTGCAATTCTTAACGATTTTGCCCTCACCTTATGCAAATTGTACGCGTTACTGCACGCGTGGCACTACACTGGATATTTTTATATTGTTGAAAACATGGTAAAGTAAATATCTTAAAATTGTTTTAGTGACGTATATATAATATAAATTAAATTGAATGGCTAGTTGCTAATAAAGCTTCGTAATAATATAGTCAATATAGATTATAAAAAATAATTTATATACTAAATATATTTATAAAACAATACCAAAACAAACAATAAATGACTACAATAAAATCTCGTAATGTACAAAACGCCTGTATCATGCCAGCTGCTAAAGCAAAACTATGTTATATAAAGCATACATAAATATCTTGTGTAATATCAATCCGCGTTTTCCTCATAAGGGGAGTTGTAATCGCGTAGGTACCTACAGGTAATGGGCTTTTTTGTTTTCTCCCGTTTCGGTTCTCAGGTGGAACTGTTACATTGTTTCCTAAAGAAAAAAAACGGGCCGGAGTTTCCGGTATATGCGGGTAATCGTAACAGTGAATCACTAGACTTACCATTGCAAAGGGCGCGCTCCCTGCCCATGCGGTACTTCATCGTGAAATTATTACTTTGGAACGTGCTCGATATTTCGGACGAGATAAGAATACCGTTTTATGTGTATTCGTGTCACAGTAGACCAAATTACAGCGAATCATATAGTTTATAGCGTTTATAGTTACGTGGGGTACCGGATGACCAACTTTAGCCAGACATATTATGCATTAAAACCTCCATCGTAGGCAAACTTTCACAAATTGTATGTTAATTTATATGTTCATTTTGTATTAGAATATTAGTATGGAAATTATGCAAAATAACATAATTTTATAGCAGATATTACTTTATAAGTAATTTTAAAATAGAACGCCATTGTGTTGGAAAATATTATTTGGCTTTATTGTTTCTTTCTGTCTTTTCTGTCCATTCAAGAGTTACTTTAAGCGATTTCTTTTAGCGATAAGATCGATAATTGTAGATTAGGTACAATTAGTATTATATATAAAACGCATTAAAATTTCCCATCGTAATGAAGTAGTTCATAAGGAATCTATCGTATTTTGCTATCAGATTTATTATGCCTATTACTAGCTTTCATCATCCTAGACACATAAGCTCTCTAGATATCACTTAGAAACTCTGAATCGTGGTATCAAAGTTCTCACAGTGAGATAGCGTAGCGTTACAATTTACTTGACGTGAGCGAAATACTAGTAAGATTTAATTTACAAATATGTAGTTTCTGATGTACAAATCTTGCTTAACTTAATAGTTATAATTGTTTCTCGCTAAGATTAATGTTAAGTGAATATCAAATTCAATTCTCTCATTGCGTGGGAGGCATGTGAGCCAAGCTACAGGTAAAAGTTAGTCACTAATATTCTTGCTATCCTCTTCAAACTAAAGAGAGAAATCGTCGGGGAGAAAAGGAATTTTAAAGCGTCGTCGGCAACAAAAGTGGACGTACTATGGCTGATAATTATGATGGTGATGATGATGATAATGATGAAACGTCATTCAGCTATTGTAGTACGGTAGTACCTAATATAAGACGTAATTAGGCTTGTTTGTTGACTTTTCTCTTTAAGTGTAATATAATGTAAGTACTTGATGTCGGAATACTGTTTTCATTTCTTTGATGAATGTCCCTAAAATTAGACAGTCTGAAACTCGATTTTTATCACAAATTATTTCTCATAATATTTTTTTAGGACTGAGCCGGTGGAGGTCGCTCCTTCAAGACACTCATTTCGTACTTTCAAGTGTAAAAGTATGTAATTTTTCATATAAATGAAATTTTTGTTAAGTGTAATTTGTAACAAAAATATATGATGTAATTCTACAAAATTTGAATTGAGGCAATAAAGACCATATTCCGTAGAGTAGAGGGTATTCTATAGATATTGATGTTGTTAGAGACGAAATTTACTTTTAATTTAATATTACAAGTAAATTAATTCATTGCACGTACTTAGTGTGCACACAGAGCGTTTTCTTTAGAAATGAAACGCTACTATTACCATTGGCATTGGCATTACCATCTGTAAATGCTATCATGTATTTCATTACAATATCCTCAGTACCAGTGTCATTTGCAATCAATCTACAGAAGAAGAGCCTTCTCGGTGGAAAGGAGTGTAAAAATACTAACGTCTCTATACTACACGTTATTAAATAGACATGGTAGGTATACAGTGGGTGCGACCACGGCTTTATCTTGACCATTTTTGTACCTATGCATTTCTGGATTTCTATCTGAATTATTTTCTTGTTTCATCCTTTTAAGACCCCCTTTATTAGGTAGGTAGTCGAGATATATTTTTTTAAACGTTTTTTATATAAAAATAACTCGCGCACTAGGAGTCTAGGACACAGTGTATATACCTATTATACAAAACATTATAAATAAGCAATGTACAAACACAAATTACAACCAGACACCAAACAAAAGGGTTAGAAAAAGACCTAACAAAATTAGCATAACTTTGTTTTAGGGACGTGCGTGACAATACAAGCAGGAAAATACGAACTATGTAAAATACTAACTTCGCCCCACGGTATTCACATGTTTGAAAAAATTGCCACATTTAATATTAACCCAAGATGTCAGCTACCTCCCCAAATTGTATCAAAATTGGTCCAGCCCCAGCCTTTTTTGTGTGAAGGAGTAACACCGTACTGAAACACACACGCCTCCATGATTATTTATTTAATTTAATTAAAAAGTGATATTATAATCACTTGTTTCTGTTACAAATTAATCACGCACCTAGTTGAGTGAAGACAATATCACTCAGTAATGTAAGCCCTATGCTAATTAGTACAAGATAATAATAGCCGAAGGCGTATCTCATCTTACACTTTTTCGACGGAGGGTGCGAAATGACATCACGTCGTTCCCATCGATTGCTTAGCCTCTGTCTCAATCATGAGAAGAACTGTGATTTCTACAGTTCATTGTAACTAGTTTTAGATTATCTTCCCTACGTTATTTTATTTCTTTGACGTTCACAGCCATTTTGCCAAGAAGCTGACGTTAGGCGCACAACTTTCTAAGCCAGATATAATTATACGTTAGGTTATAACTTAGGTCAGATGTATCTGTATACCTAATGGTTAAGTATAATCTAGCGTGTATGTATTTAGTATGGTAGGTTATTAGATTATGCACCTTACATGTATGGCCTGCTTTATACATCGCATTTGTCCCCAAATCAAAAATCAGTTAAGGCCTTTACAATAAATCCTAAATAAGTAACACGATTTAAATTAATATGGCTAAGCAAGATAACACTTTAAGTGATTTGTAACTGACTCCGTACTAGTATTTAGCTTATGTTAAGTAAAATTTGTAGCATCGGATAGTTTAACGTAGAACATCTCATCCACGACCTCGTCGTTAACCAGTTTTTAATGAGTTAACTAGCTTAACCCCTTCAAAGTTCATACCTCAGGGGAAGTGTCCAGTCAACGAGCTACTTATTTATGCTATCCTTTAGGAGAGCGCTGGGTTTTCACGTGACACGATTATCAACTCAACTAATTAGCAAATACATATTTACATTGGTAAAAAAATAACAAAAGACAAAGAAAACAACTCTCGGGAGGAAAGTATTTCTGTGGCGCGAGGATTTTACAATTAGACATTTTTGTTTGTCTCAAATATATTTTGTCCTTTGTGGAGATGAATTCACAACATTCGACGAGGTTTTAATGGCGACAATACCTACTAATATACTAATACCTAATTCTACAAAATTTGAATTGAGGCAATAAAGACCATATTCCGTAGAGTAGAGGGTATTCTATAGATATTGATGTTGTTAGAGACGAAATTTACTTTTAATTTTATATTACAAGTAAATTAATTCATTGCACGTACTTAGTGTGCACACAGAGCGTTTTCTTTAGAAATGAAACGCTACTATTACCATTGGCATTGGCATTACCATCTGTAAATGCTATCATGTATTTCATTACAATATCCTCAGTACCAGTGTCATTTGCAATCAATCTACAGAAGAAGAGCCTTCTCGGTGGAAAGGAGTGTAAAAATACTAACGTCTCTATACTACACGTTATTAAATAGACATGGTAGGTATACAGTGGGTGCGACCACGGCTTTATCTTGACCATTTTTGTACCTATGCATTTCTGGATTTCTATCTGAATTATTTTCTTGTTTCATCCTTTTAAGACCCCCTTTATTAGGTAGGTAGTCGAGATATATTTTTTTAAACGTTTTTTATATAAAAATAACTCGCGCACTAGGAGTCTAGGACACAGTGTATATACCTATTATACAAAACATTATAAATAAGCAATGTACAAACACAAATTACAACCAGACACCAAACAAAAGGGTTAGAAAAAGACCTAACAAAATTAGCATAACTTTGTTTTAGGGACGTGCGTGACAATACAAGCAGGAAAATACGAACTATGTAAAATACTAACTTCGCCCCACGGTATTCACATGTTTGAAAAAATTGCCACATTTAATATTAACCCAAGATGTCAGCTACCTCCCCAAATTGTATCAAAATTGGTCCAGCCCCAGCCTTTTTTGTGTGAAGGAGTAACACCGTACTGAAACACACACGCCTCCATGATTATTTATTTAATTTAATTAAAAAGTGATATTATAATCACTTGTTTCTGTTACAAATTAATCACGCACCTAGTTGAGTGAAGACAATATCACTCAGTAATGTAAGCCCTATGCTAATTAGTACAAGATAATAATAGCCGAAGGCGTATCTCATCTTACACTTTTTCGACGGAGGGTGCGAAATGACATCACGTCGTTCCCATCGATTGCTTAGCCTCTGTCTCAATCATGAGAAGAACTGTGATTTCTACAGTTCATTGTAACTAGTTTTAGATTATCTTCCCTACGTTATTTTATTTCTTTGACGTTCACAGCCATTTTGCCAAGAAGCTGACGTTAGGCGCACAACTTTCTAAGCCAGATATAATTATACGTTAGGTTATAACTTAGGTCAGATGTATCTGTATACCTAATGGTTAAGTATAATCTAGCGTGTATGTATTTAGTATGGTAGGTTATTAGATTATGCACCTTACATGTATGGCCTGCTTTATACATCGCATTTGTCCCCAAATCAAAAATCAGTTAAGGCCTTTACAATAAATCCTAAATAAGTAACACGATTTAAATTAATATGGCTAAGCAAGATAACACTTTAAGTGATTTGTAACTGACTCCGTACTAGTATTTAGCTTATGTTCAGTAAAATTTGTAGCATCGGATAGTTTAACGTAGAACATCTCATCCACGACCTCGTCGTTAACCAGTTTTTAATGAGTTAACTAGCTTAACCCCTTCAAAGTTCATACCTCAGGGGAAGTGTCCAGTCAACGAGCTACTTATTTATGCTATCCTTTAGGAGAGCGCTGGGTTTTCACGTGACACGATTATCAAATACATATTTACATTGGTAAAAAAATAACAAAAGACAAAGAAAACAACTCTCGGGAGGAAAGTATTTCTGTGGCGCGAGGATTTTACAATTAGACATTTTTGTTTGTCTCAAATATATTTTGTCCTTTGTGGAGATGAATTCACAACATTCGACGAGGTTTTAATGGCGACAATACCTACCAAATAGGCAGTCAAATATATTTATTTGCATGTATAATATTCACTTATCCGCTTGCACATATTTTCAGTGAAAATAGCCAAAATTGTTTTATCGTTCGTTCATTACTAATTTATCTTAATTTACGATTTAAATCGACTAATAAGTACTTACCACTTTTACATCCTGACAGTTTTATTATTTATAATACAGGAAGTCTTAAAACAACGACACTGCGTTGTCGATTGCTCGTAAGGGAAATGTTAATAAATAGAAAATATTTTATAAGTTTTTATATTTCCTGCATTATGTGTGCATACTGCATAGAAAGTGTAATTTGTAATTCTAGACGAGTTTACTATACCTACTACCGTTTGACAGCAAACATGTGAGTTGCTTGATAATAAAAAAAAACAGAAGCAAGTAAGTAATATTCTTAAATTCTTAATATATTCTTAAAGCAGAGTGGTTCTATAACTAGGTAGAAGGAGACATTACTGTCATGAATAACATTTTGTCATGTTAACACATAGGTACCTAATATCGTTCCTTAGAAACTATCGGATATCATTGACTTTTACGCTCAGTTTATATAACAAGAATCTTTTGCACTTTTCAATCTAATTAGTGTGTTGTTTGTTTCTAATACCTACATTAAATAAAGTGAAAAGGGTCCTTTCCATCTTTAATTTAACAAATACTTTTTACATATTTCGTATTAAAAATGAAAGTATTTCTATTTATGAAAGCAAATTTTTGAAAGCGGGAAAAACAAGTTCATCATACGAAAGTTACATAACAAGCGCTCTATTTTTCATTTTAACACAGAATATAAATAAGCAGGCGTAAGAAGAACGATAACAAAAGGAATTTGAGACTCGTACTCTTGAATTTGAATATTTAATTTATACGGAGCTTAAAATTCGTTCAGGCGCCGATTTAAAATTGTATCTTGTCCGTGGATGTCTGTACTAAAATGGGTTTGTTTCTGTTTACTGTTTAGTTTGCTCTGTGAATAAGTTAGATAAGTGGGGAGCGGGACAGTGCCTTTGAACCGGCGAAGAGGAGTAGTAAACAAGAGGATTTAATGGTTATGGAGCAGTCGGTGGCGCTAAGTGAAAATGAAAGTGATTCCCGAGAGCCCGTTAACTCCTCGAAATTATGACGAAAATTCCTGCGTTCACGTGTCCTCCTCCGTTTGTGACCTGACTACATTGCTTTTACGATATTGTTACGCTCATTGCCCTTTTACATTACGGGAATGGACTGTATTGGTCTATTTTGTGGTGGGTGATCGTCTCTAACCGTCGAGGATGAGTGGTCGGGTGCTTTCAATGTCACTCGTTCAATACACTCGGTGTTGGTTTGTGAATATTGCGTGTACCAACCACAGATTACGGAAGACATGAATACATGCATTATACGACTTACCTGTTGGTTTAACATTTACTTTTAGCTTTTATAGGTCGTGTATGCTTTAAAAATATTACCAAAATTCGTGGGTAAGTAGGCCTAAAAACCTTCTTACTAATATTATATATGCGGAAATAAGGTTGGATAGATGTTTGTTGCTCAATCATGCCTGGATGGATCTGTATTTCATTATAGTCTGCACATCGGCTATTTTTACCGACATACTACCTACCTACCGACTACTTTCTATGTAACATGTATGGTGAGAAATAAACTTTATTATTATTATTATTATACCACGCGGGCGGAGCCACGTGTAAACGCTACTTATAATAGTAAGCTCGTCTAGAATTACCTATTATGAAACTTATCTTATGTTATTATCAAAAGGTCTAGCCAGATATAATAATATTAACCCATTAATGTTCTACCACTGGGCAAGAGTCTCCTATATATAGAGGACCTAAGAGGCTGAGAGGATCTAAGCCACAATCCACACACACTGGTTCCACCAACTGGGCCACAATCCACACCATTGCTTGTATAAGGGCTGCATTTTTCTGATATCACTTTCAATTCAATTTAGTAAGCAGTTAAACCACAGCGTTATAAATAATAATATGAAACTAACGTTTAACGTTGTGGCGAACTAAACAAAAAATAATTAATGATTGACATCAAATGTCATTCGAGGCAAATTATAATAATAATAAATTAAATGACCATGGCAAGTTTAAAAACTATGGGTATTCAGACACAGCTTAGCAGTAGCTTTTTTAGTAATAAGTACCTACAATTTTATAAGATGCACGCTTGTTTCGCGTAGTACTCAGGCACTATTGAGGTCAGTGACTCTGAATCATTAGCTTTAATACAGCTTTCGTTTCTGAGAGCGTCCCCTATACACCCAGTACTTATTTATAACCTAATAATATTTTGCTTTGATAAATCAAGTAAACTTATAAGAAGTCATATTTATTCATAGATGTATTTGCGTAAATCTGAAGTTAATATACCGAAAAGCAACTCGGGTAATATTATTTGCGAATCGAGATTGTTGCAAATCAGTCTCAAGGGGAGTTTTGGTAGCCTGTAGTGCCGCTCGATGTAGTTTCGATTTTGAAACCGTTCCGCTCTGAAAATTTTCACGACATTGTTGAATATCGATTTTTTGTAATTAAGATAGACTTAATTTATAAAGAAACTTAGTGGAGTTAGATATTAGGTAGCATCTCGCCCCCTTATATGGGACCTAAACTAGCTGGCCAAATTAATGTGGGTGTGATGCACTGCCTACCCCTTCGGGGAAAAAGGCATTACGCTGTGTGCATGTAGTATTAGGTAGAGTAAGCTTCTACAAGCTTTCGGGCTGTGGTGCTACCGTAGAATGCTACGCATTACCTGGAGGCAGAGGGTTTTCAATGTGCGGGTACTCCAGCACGTCGGATTTAGGATGCCATGAAAATAATAATTTCAGGGAGGCAACAAGAATGTTATACTCAAGGCATTGTCACCAGTACACAATACAGCATCTATACTTTCTATGGTTTTTTAATGACATATTATCAACGAATTACCAGAATTGCAAAGGGTTTTCGCTTCTCAAAGCCTTTCTTAACCACTTCATCATTTCAACCTATAATCGTCCCACTGCTGGGCACGGGTCTTCTCCTAAGTATGTGGAGGGAATTTAGCCTACTATACCACGCTGGCGGGCGGGTTAGTATAGGGTTTGTTTTGAATTTTCCTTATCTTGCAGTGCTCTTGTCTGTATAAAGTTACTCCCTTAATCGCCTTTTACGATTCTCAAGGGTTGAGGTGGGGTAGTGACATTATGTATTCTTAATTCGTCACTACACGGATTAACTTAACCACACACTTTATGTGTACCTAACACATAATTAATAAAATTTCGATCATACATTTATTACGCGCTGGGCGCTTGTAATTTTGCGCTAGTGTAGTTTTGTATGATATGAAACAAATAGTACTTTATACCGTATATTCATTACCGCAAACACACTTGGCATGTATATATTTGTAAGCGCGTGTGTGTTTTGTACCTTTGAGAGGTACTCTGAATGTCCTTTCTCTTAGGATACCTTGTGAGCATATCTTAGGAGAAGTTAGTTTAGCTACGAACCTCACATTAGCAAACGTTTGTAAACAGCAGAGGTATAGACATAGGCGAAGATATTATACGGTCTTGTATATTTAACAGATCTATTTTCGTTTATAATTATTATTTATGTCAAAAATCTAGCTCGAAAAGATAATACAATATAATCGTCCACATTTATCGTTACTATCAGAAATTGTCAAAAATTAGAATATATTCAGGGTTAAATTGATATAATAAATTTATATTATTTTGTTATTATTTGAGTACAGTCAATTAGTACCTAAACAAATTAGTATTTATTATAAGGTGCCATTGTAGGTAATTGTACTATTAGAAATCATACCATTTGTGTATTATTATATACTTAGTTAAATTTAATTTTTTCAATTTCAAAACAATTTAATAAAAAATATTTCACGTTTTCGCATAGTTCTACTTTGGCACAATGAAAGGACGAATACTTTCACATACAAAATATTAATAAGAAAAGTAAGAGTCTGAAAGTTAATAACCGTAAAATAAACACTCAACTGCTCTCTAATTTCGCTAAGTAGGTATTATTATATACTGTACGAAGTACGTCGAGTTTGTATTCTGTTTCTTCTTAAAAAATCACAATGCTTGAACAAGATAAAAGTGCTGAAATACACAACACAGTTGTTAAACTTAAAGGAAGGAAGTGCTACTTTGGAAGCCAATTTGCTGAGGTGGAAACTTGGGTATTTGGCTGTGTTTTAGAATTCTTAACTTTCTAATAATAACGGAGATTGATTTAAAATTTAAGACTGCTGCTTAATAATACCTCTAGTGTTTGTGCTAGTACGTAGTAGCTGTGCTGTTTTTTGAATTATCATTTGATTTTTTTAATGGATGGAATGCAGGCACTCATCGACTACGGAGGCTACAAAGGCCACCAAACAATTCTTCTGAGATTCCTATGCAAGAATGCACATCAAGGGAAAAGACCGATTGACAAAAATGCTGCTGGTATCTCACTGTATACCGGACTGGAGAGACCGCATACTTTGAGTTTGTGGTGTTGCCAACAGAAAACAAAACATTGACCAGTAGCGAACATTTGAATCCGACGAGCAAAACGTAACACATTACCTTACGCTGAATCGTGTATGGTTGATTTTTTTTATTTTTTATTTAAAAACTACAAAGGTTTGCACGGGGTGAGTATTTATCAATTTCATCATCATCAACAGCCGTTTATAATAATACTCCACAATTAACAATGAGCCTCACTGCATCTGACTTTATAAATATAAAAAAAACAAATCTTTATTCCAAAACAAGCCGTGCAGTTCCCTTTTTAGGACAGCTTTGATATGTCTACGTAAATGTATGACTAATGTTTATGTTAATGTTATGAATGACCGTAGTCTCTTCTTCAATATTATCAACGCAAGGACGTCCCTTTCCTAGCTTAATTGCATGTTTATGCAAATCCCACTCCCGACTTGACTATCAGTTTAATATTGCATTCCAAGAATTTTTGTAGAGGTACGAACATTGTATTATTGTTTTATTTATGTGGTAGCTGTTTATTCCTGTATATTTAATCACCATATAAATCATTAGGCCTTTCCGCTTTTCCATGAAAAACATGGCATTTTAGTGGTCTCTAGAGGTCCTTAGGAAATCGTTTTTTTGGTAATAAGGTATACTTTGTTTTTCCGATTGTCAGCTTAGATACTTCGTTTTGTATTGTGTGTGTGTAATATTAGTGTGGCTGGTGAATACCTGCTGGTGTTACTGCGGCAGCTGCTAATCAGCATGCAGTCAATTAGCTTTTATACAGTCTATATAGCAATATACGACAAATATTTTTTTAGTGTTCTTGATTATTTTCTTAATTAAGTATTCAACTTATGTATTTAGATTATATTCTTTATTGGCAAAGAATAATATTATAGGCGTAATCTGACCGTTTGCCGCCGGCAGTAGCTATTAACATAGCCAGATCGAAGGATTTTTTTAATAAAATATTAATAGTTCTACCAACATCAGTAAAATACATAATTGGTTTTTTATTAGTTAGAAATATTTTAATTTGTAACCCCGGGCAACAAAGGAATTTGATAAATGGTGATCGGTTTGAATTTGGGAGGTTTCATTGATTGCTTTTAGAAAATCCGTGTTATTTACGGCAGCTAATATAATCAATGCTATTATTTTCATAGTTTTCGAGACATGAATTAAGATTGATAAGATTTTTTTAAATTGTTACATAATGTTTTTTGTACAATTTCATCATCATCATCATCCCATTAAGTCCCACTGCTGGGCTCGGGTCTTCTCTCCTCTAACTAGAGAGCTGAGAGGGTTTTGGCCCTAATCCACTCACGCAGGCCTGGCCTAGTTCGGGTTGGTGGATCAGACATACTCATAGAATTTCTTCTAGGGTATGTGGGTTTCCTCACGATGTTTTCCTTCACCTTTAGCAGATGGTAAGTCACTTGACTAGTACATATAAATTCCACAAAGTGGAACCCACATTGGTGCTGCCGGTCGGGATCGAATTCGGACCGTGTGATTTGCACGCCGGTCCCTTATCCATTCAGCCACCATCGCTTTTTAGCAAATTTTATAATAATTAACCAACAACAAATCACTGCTTGTCTTAAAAATCAAATATTTGAATTGATCTAAGACATTTTAGAGACGGAATTACCTAACGCTAGCATTGCATAGTTTCCTACGACTACACCAGAGATAACTCAGCAATAAAACACAATAGGTACTGTACAGAGCTGGTCCTGTACCTGTATCCAGTGGGACTGTCGGAGACATAGTGGATAAAATACAATTGGTATACATAGATGAAAATATAATAACTTCTTATTAAATAGTCTTAGATAAGAACACTTACTTCGTATTATAAATAACAAGGATAGTCCTGAAGCAATGTTCACAAAATATTCAGTATTTTAAACAAGTGCATATTTGAATTTAAGTCGTGTTACGGAGAGTGGTATAATCCTAGTTTAAAAGAGTTAGTGTTATTACGGCCCGGGAGACGGGAATGCTTACACTTCCTAAAGGTTTTTAAAGGATTAAAAGTTAGCGAACGCGGGTACCTAGCATTTGATCCATTTTTTACGTGAACATTTTCAACTTTAAATTCTCATTAAAATCGATTTCCATGTAGAAGTTTATTCATTAAAATTGTTCACGTAGGTAAATATAATTGAAGCTCACGAGTTTATTGTTCACTGATAGGGCCGAATAAGGCTTTTTGAAATCCACATTCGTCAAGTGTTTGTATTACCTATTTTATTTGTTTCGATTTCGATTTGTTCCTGTTATTCCTCAGCTTCGATAGTCATCTGTTCTGTTACTGTAAAAATATATTAGCTACCTATGTTATGTATGTATTTTAAGTTGTCGATTCAGACAACAGAAATATTTTGAGGTCTCTTGCGATAGGTATTAGACCACCAGGTCAATGGGCGTGCGGCCTCTATCTTTATTTTCATTTAATTATTCAAACTCGTCAGCTTTTTAATATTAATAAGTATAGATTTATATGTTCTATTTGTCTGGACACTCGGTACAACAAACAAATAATAACATTATTGTTCGAAAAGCACCAATCCTTTATCAGTGTGACATTATTGTCATGACAGTAAGTTAACTAAGGTAATAAGTTAACGAATTGAATCAGTCGTTGTAACTCGGAAACAAATTTTATTTTCGCCTGAATACGATTCAATAACGTGTATTCATATCAAGCGAACATCCGACAGAATCGTGCAAATTGAAATAGGTGGCGAGCACTGAGCATAATTGCTTTCCTGCCAAATGTTCTACTTGGATCACAAATAAACCACAATTTCGCTCCGTCCAGCTCAAATATCCATCCCTTTATTACGCCTATAAAATTTACGAGTATTTATATACAAGCCACGTACTCATTGTAATGTTAGTGCTCGCGTTAAAGACCTAGGGGCTTTGTGAAATGCTAGCACTAAAGAAATCTTTACAATCTTTAATATTAAAGGCATTGTAGATTGAAGCCAGCTAGTATTATAATAAAAAATATTATGGAAAAATCGTGTTTAACAATTTTGAAGCATTGTGAATTCAATATGATTTTATTCTTGTTATGTACATTTAAATATGGATAAAAGTTTTACAAAGTACATTTTGTTGTTATTTGAACATTGAAAGTTACTTATACTTGTTATGGCTGTGGTTTAACTGCTTACCAAATTTAGCAAAATTTATACCAAAAAAATACATCTGTAACCCAAACAGAAAAAATAAGTAATATATTATTATTGGTCGAATATACAGCACAGTTTCAATGGCGACATAATAGAAGTAATTACTGTTACGATCAAAACCACGAGTATATAGGTATATTATCCCTAATAGCTTGATCCAATTATGTTAATAGAATTTATGATAATCTAATGTGAAGCAATTGTAATTTAATTTAAAAGTATATGGGAATGAAAGAATCGGTTGATGATCGATAAAAGTATGGGTCACGAAAGTTTGCGTAAAATTAAAATCAAAGTGCTTTAGATATTGTACAAACCTGCTATGAATTGTAGGAGCTCTGTAGTAAGTAGTGACAGATTAAGAATACATATTGTCACTACCCCAACTCATTCCGTGGGTGTCGTAAAAAGCGACTAAGGGTTACTCCCTTAGTGTGAAGACAAGAGCACTGCGAGAAAAGGAAATTTCGAAACAAACCCTATACCAATACCAACCCGTATGGCCAAAGTGGTATAGTAGGCTAAATTGCCCCCACATTCTTTGGAGGAGACCCGTGCCCAGCAGTGGGACGTTTATGGGTTGAAATGATGATGATGAAAATGATGTAGTAAGTAATCGTTATCTGAATTGCATACTACCCATGTAGGTTACATAAAATCAAGAAACTTATATCTCTTAACTAGCTGGAATGCTTACCTACACCTCAAAAGCGTTCCGAAAAAATCGAAAAAATCTAGGGATATTGTCTCCCTCTACTGCATATCATTGTCCCGCTTTTTATAATTGCTGTCATTTGCGAGAAAGGGACAGATTCCATCCATATCTCACTCTCATAGGAATTTTTTTCCTGTCATTATTGTAACGAACAAATTTCAACCTTATTTCCTAAGTAACAGAGTAGCTTTTATTTTTTCTAATATCGTCCCGTAAGCATTCCAGTTAGTTAGAAGATATAATTTCCTTGCATATAGTTTATATTTAGCCTTCAAGGTTGACCATATAATATTCTAGTCGTTTGGTAATGTTTGGCATTGATAAAGTAATAGCCTAATGAGCCTACTTGCGCAAATTTAACACGAACATAACACGATTGTTGCAAGGATTAACATAGCCTTGATGTAGCTTGTAGAATAGTTCTCTTTATTCACTTTCTGTATTTTATATTGTATTGTTACCTTGCGAAGTTTTCTGATGCATATCATAATAATTACGTAGATACCTACATTAGCAGCGTGGGTAAAAAACATATGTCACAATAATATTTCTTTATTTGAATCGTTTGGAGAAAAATATTCACCCTACTTTTAAATTTCTATTAAACATTCCATTTATGTTATATAAGGCACGATTTGTATTTTCTTATTGTAGTAATATTGCAAATGTAGGCAGTGTCTCGGTAAATAAGTAAGGATAACTACAAAATAAGGTACGGTAAAGATCGGTAACTTGACTTATACTTTTATTGATTCATCATCATTATCATCATAATTCAGCCCAATGACGTCCACTGTTGAACATAGGCCACACCTAATTTCCGCCACAGCGAGCGATTTTGTGCTTTTTTTTTATTGATTATGGTATACTTATTACAAACATTCAATAAAAGTTCCAAGTGGATTGATGAAATGAGGAAAATGTAGACCATTTTCATTAAATCTTAGCACAGATCTCAGTACGGATTAAGTTTAATTACTTAAAGCCATCGGGCAATATTATAAAACAACGCTACTAAATGAATTATTTACAATTAAAATTAATGTGCAACGTCCCTGTTGACTCGTCAAAAATATTTTCCTTTTCATTTAGCAAAACGATGTTAATTGCTGTGTTTAGCTTTTCACAGTAAAGCTTTACACTTTTTGTAATTTCTTCATTCAAAAGGAACTTGTCTGGTTTTTTGCTTCACATGGCTTTTTATTAATTGAGTGGCAAGTTATTTAAAGTTAAGTACCTAATTATGATAATGTTGAAGACGAAGGCGGCGGACTTGCTTTAAAATAAATACTTATTGGAACAATAAATATTGATGAAGGTCGATGTTATCAGTAGTTTACACAAAAATCTCGTTAAAGGGATATAAGTACGTGACGGAGGGTAGGATTTAGTGTCTCATCGAAACAGGCTTTAGCCGAAACCAAACCCATACTAAATTTTGGTTTCGGCCTAAACAGAAACTTGTTTATTTATACCGGTAGGTTTACAGCACTTATTTTGCAAAAGATTTATTGACTGGCCTGCTGGTCTAGTGGTTAGTGACCCTGACTGCTAAGCCGTAGGTCGTGGGTTCGATCCCCACCCAGGACAACTCTTTGTGTGATAAGCATAAAGGTTTGGTATGTGTCTGGGTATAATTTATCTATAATATGTATGTCTTTACAAAAAAAAATGTATTTAAGTACTTAGTATATCAGTTGTTTAGTACCCATAACACAAGCAAATATAATTGCTTAATTTGGGACTAGATGGCGCTGTGTGAATGTGGTGGTATAATATTATTATTTATGTATTTGGCTTAATAATTTAATAAAGTGTTTACTTACACTAATACTGCGAAAAGTGTGTTAGGTTGGTCGAAAGAAGTAAGTAATGTTTATTGATTTTAAACGGGAATTGACGCAATTATAATTTAGGTATATTTACATACCTTATGGTGCTTGACGTTTCGTCCAGGATACACCGGCCCTGGTCACAAGCTGACTGGCGGGCGAGGCGATGTATAGAAGTAATTTAAGTTGTAGTTACTTAAATTACTTCTATACATCCTTCTATGCATCCTTTTTTTTCAGAAGTAGTTGTACCATAACAGTGATTCTGCTCATTAACACAACGAAACGTAAGAAATACATAATAATGATGAAGTAATCATTACAACCCATAAATATCCCACTGCTGGACATGGGTCTCCTCCAAAAGTCCTGTAGTGACGGATTCCTTATTATGTAACAAATAAATTTTGGTTCACATTTCGGCTAAACCTGTATAATATATTTTGGTTTCTGTAAAATAACGTATCTTTACGTCACTATATTAGAATGTTTATTATTTTAGGACAACGTTCCGTTTGAAACTTTTGTTTGGCTTGTTTATACTCAAAATTCATTTTATTAAGTTTAGTGAGGAGAAAAAAAATCATTAAACTTGCAGAATACACGGGTTGTTTGTCGTTGGAGCGAGCGAGCCAAAGTGCTGATATTGCAATCCCCTTTGGTACCCTTACACTGTGTCAATGTTGCATATTAACTTTTGTTAAAGCTTACCAACTCTGCGTTTAACACGTCAGCCCCAATAGAAATTAAATTACAATAGAGTTAACATGACGTGTTTATTCAATAATGTTAACTACACTTAGTTTTCGTTTTGTTACTATTTGACAGGAGACTATTGAGATAATGTAAAACACTATGATAAATATTGCTTGAAAATTAATACCCATTATCCTTAGATTTCATATTATTTGATTTAAATGTTTGTTATCAAATAATATATTGACAAGCAATTTTGCATATTATTTTTGGGTTCTGTATTGAAACAATAAAGGACTGAATGTTAAATAATCATTGTTTAGATCAATAATAATAGATATTGAACTTTATTATATAACCCTTATTGTATTAGGTTCCCCAATTTTCATTTCATTCGTCTACACTTAAAACATACACATTAAAATTATTAATATCTTAGACTATAAAAAATGACTAAGCATAAAATTCTCAAACATACAATCTTTGTCTTGCAAGAAGACTCTTCCCCACTTATCTCGTCAAATAATGCATACCCGAGCACACGAGCATAAAATAAGACTAGATCACTAGAAAATAAAAACGTGATTTGAACAATCGGTAAGGACATTTTGCTTTAGTACCTGGCCTTAAACTAATCAACATTGGATGACGTCATATATACATAATATATATTATATTTAATTAGCTACATTTTTAAAACGAATGTAATTAGTAATTAAATATAACATCTGGTTAGAAGAAAATTGCTACCAAAACTTATCATTATTATTAATACGAACAACGCAGAGGGTCACTGACCATAGCCAAGGTCTATCTTAAATATACTTTAATATTTTATTGCAATTACTTTTAGAAATATACATAAAAAGAAAATAGCACATAGCTGAACAATTCAAATATATGTTTATTATCAAACTTAAAATAGTAGAGGAAAGAGAAAACTGAGTGAAAGCAAAAGAAATCGTTGTACACTCATCAGTAAAGATATTGTTTTAGTTTTAGTTTCTATAGTTACTGTTATAGTACGATGTTTAACAAAGAATGCATCCAACGCACTATTTTCTGTTAATCATTATTACGAGTAATCATTTACATTTCAATTCAGTGTAAGTGATCAACACATATCAATCGCAACGTCACTGTCGTAATTCCCAACGGTAACGCGTAAACACATTAGTCACAAAATATATACAAGCATAGTTCGTATAGTAAATTCACGCCTGTCTCTCAATATGGGTAGATTCACTGAATATCTAATGTACGGGGTAGATTCCCCAAGCTACCATGTTGGCGAACCTCTTTCGACCACCAAATTAAAAGACCTATATAAGAGGTGCGTCGGGTATGTGGTTAACCATGAGACGTATTATGTATTATAAGTTAACACAATATTGTGTGAACTGTGAACCGTTCTCTTGCTTCAAAAGGTGACCGTGTTACATGTACGTAGTCTATTGTTCTTATAATGTGAATATGCGGATGTTATTATTAAATAATTTTTTTCGATGTTCCCAATCCGTTCTTTAATTAAATAGTTGTGTCGCAAAGTACATATTAGACAAAAAAATATTGTAGTAAAGAGCTTAGAACTCGAGTCGCTATTCCTCGCAATCAGTCTGCAAATTAAAAAGAGAAGTAACTTGAAAAAAATTCGAACTAAGTGTAGAATTTTACCGGAAGGCTAGCGGAAACGGTTGCCGCAATCGAGGGGAAAAGTAGCTCGCTCTGGGACGCTTTGACCGGTCATTCGTGGTACTGCCTTTACAGATTTTCAGTTTGAAAAGTTTCTTTTTCAATCGTAAATATTTCTTATATTCCGTGAACCAACTAAACTTGCTGAAATCTTTTTGATACTTTTTTTCACTACTTTAATTAAGATTTCAGCAAGATTAGTTAGTGCACAAAATGATATGTTCTAGGAAACTATTGATCGTCGTCGTTCCTTGGGTAGAACTCACTAACAATTATTAAGTTAGCTAATGAAATTTCTTGTAATTAATGCATTCATAGAAACATCCATTAACAAAACAGGATTGTCTCATAAAGATCAAGGTTCGGATATCTGTGATAGAGTTGTTGACGGATGTGACGGCAGAAGGCGCTGGCTCGTGCGGATTCCAATCTAGCGTCAAACGGGACGAGACGAGACGCGGCACCTCACCCCGGGCCTGCGGGCCGCCCGGTTCCACCTGCCCCACCCACTAGCCTGGCTCCGTCGGTTCATTATGCAGCCGCCCACACCGCGCGCCAATCACATAGCATCGCAGCGATATTGCCGTCTCGCTAGGGATTTCAACGATGTTTGTCGATTACTTAGAAACCCGCTTGTTTGGTTCCTTAGCTCATATACACATAACATATTGTGTGTATCTTATTACAAGTACACACTACACAGGTAGCGTGTCGCAGGACTTAAAATAGTAGCGGGTTCATATGATTGTCTCAAAATTTGTAGGTACAGTCAGAATCAAAAGTGAACATCTGAACATAATCTATAATATCAAAACGCATGTACCTATACCGTAGAATATGTAGATACTTAACAAGACTTAAATTTTTTGATGCTTATGCCTCGATATGAATATTTCAAATTCTTCTATAAAAATCTGCATTTATGAATACCGTCTTACATTTGCAGGTTCAGCATTAGTGCGAATGTGAGAGACTGGCATAGTGACTGTAATATAGCAGAGATTAAAAAAAACTTTTCATGGAATGTAAATTGATTTCAATAAGACATGGACATGGAATCACTACTTGAGTTAAATTGCACATTAGTTTTACATTACACTACATTTGTAAACAAACTTTCATCTTGAGTGTACTTGAGTGTATACAGACAGCTTGTGTCTTAGAGTTCACGAAAACTGTTATATCACACCTCATATTAATTTACTTACGACAGCAAAATTTGGTCAACCAGTAAATAACTTACTTTATGGACAAAGCTTTACACCAATAAATAAACGAGGTCTCCAAGTTACAAAGTCAAAGGACCTATTGTAAACCCTCGA
Organism: Laspeyria flexula; assembly: GCA_905147015.1. Classification (NCBI taxonomy): domain Eukaryota; kingdom Metazoa; phylum Arthropoda; class Insecta; order Lepidoptera; family Erebidae; genus Laspeyria; species Laspeyria flexula. Next base: position 7,279,158 of record LR989956.1, on the reverse strand, counting down.
GCTAAATCCATTTTACCGTCCTGAAAGCAAAATAGATATCGATAGCTTTGTCAAAGTTTAGGGTCGCATCACTATCAATATTACCTGTTCCTAGCATAAAGAATAATCCGGGTTGGTCGTCATTGTATGTTGCACGGACGACAGAAAGCCTCATAGCTTGTATAACGTCTTTGGTCGGTCGAGTCAGCTGTGGTTAAGTATTTTTTATTGCACCAGACAGGCATAGCAGTGAATATAAATGCAGCCACGCCGGGTCGGGTCCGTGTGGTGAGCGAGCCACGGCAGCGTATCTGATAAGTTATTTCCGTTACTTTGAGACGACAAGTCATGCCGGATGCATGATTTTTATTTCTAATGCGGTATGACTATCATTTAGGTAGAGATACTTACAAATTATTTTAAAAAGAAATGCCTTGATTTGATGTTTGTTGTATAATAAAAGGAAAAAAACCAAGAACACAATCAGTAATATTATCTTTTTTATACTTTACTTTTAGTGTTAATCTCTGTTACATCAAAATAATATTAAGGAATATATCATGAAATAAATATCGTTTTGAAGTCTTGTATATATACGAATTTCCCCTTGAAACCAAGATATAAGAGACCACGCTCAACAGCAAATATATAGTACTGTGGTAGTAGCTGTATAGACGGTGCCTGCAGTAACATGTTTACGACAGATTTGATAAATTCCAGAAAACGTTACCACGAGAACAGTTCGTTTTATACAACCACTCTATCGCATCGGAACAATGCTCTTACCACTGAAGCACTTCATAAAAACTTTACAAGACAGAGTACTCAATGCGGACTAAGTTTGTCAATTCGTTAGAAATTTAACCTGCCACTTAATCATATTATTCTTGCACAAAAGAAAATAATAAATAAAAATAATAACATACACAAAAAGCATGTACAAAGGCGAGTTTAACTCAGAATTGAGTTCTCTTACAGCAAACCTTAGAGTTTAGAGGAGATAAGTGTAAAGAAGAGAGCATGAATGAAGTGTAGGTACAAATAAAGAGAGAGAAATAAAGAAAATGAATGTAAAATAGAACAAAAAAGTAGAAGAAATGATTATTATATTGTGGTACGTATACCATTATGTGTAGATATGAAATAAACATACATATACAATATACTAAAGTACGTGTTCTTTTTTGGTCGGGTTTGTAGCAGGCCCTTTTATTTGTGTTTATCAATTCACCGTTAACGATTACCGTAAAAACTGATAACCGAGATTGTCTTCTTTTCCTACAATGCAGCAATGCTGTGATAAAGTTGAAAAAATCACTTAAACCAATGCACCATTTATAAAGTCAATATTACATCACTGCCTGAACTGCAATTCAGTGCAGCTATGACATGAAGAAATATGGAGTGTGTCTGTGCCTGAGCCGTTATAAGCTGGCAATTCGTGTCGGTCAAGCCGAGGGCAAAGTAAAGTGAGATGTGTGCCAACTGACAGCTTAGTTGATTCAGGCTAGCTATGCATGTTAGCCTAGGTTGTACAAATCGGATCCTCTTTAGGAAAACAGCCGTGAGATTTATACGTAGTTATTTCAGCAATTAATTCTAATTCTTGTGATAATTACCTACCTACTTCCAGTTTAAAAAAGAAAAATAAGTACTTGAATAATGGTGGATTAAGGTACAACCTTACCCAACCGTTTTCTACAGAAAAGTATAGTCGTTACTACCGTAATATTTATTTTATTAAATACTCGTTCGTCTCCGGATACACAAATTACAATAGATAATCTTTATTTAATTTAAAGTCTGACATTTCCGGTCAAAATTAACATTCTATCAATCTCCTAGGGATTTATGATTTTTATGATGTACAGATAATCATGCTAGGTACCGCTATTCCTTTTAATTATTTCTCGTATGTTATTTCTTGTCACTTGGTTAATGTTTCCGTTTGTTACTTTTATGTAAGGCAGACAACATAAAAGTAATGAATTAAACAAATTTTATTTTATGTCTAAAAGAAAATTAACTAGTTAAAGTTTATGTAATTTTAAAAGCAACCACTACTAATTGCCACACCTACAAAAAAAGAGATTTTTCGTAATTCTAACGACTAACAAAAAACATCACACAGAAATCACATACAATCTAATTAAATCCTTTTGTTCACCAACTCCATGGCGTTATTATCAATTTCTTCATTAAAAATAATATTCTTTCAATTAATGTATCTGGTACGAATGTTACGATCGAACAAAATATATAGCAGTAAGCCTAAATGGCTCATTCAGAAAATATGTGTAAGATCAAAATATAAATAAGTCAAATAACTTTTTCAAAAGCTAGATAAATGACAATGAGACGCCTCACACAAAGAGCTGGATCCTGAACTGGATTTAGAAGAAACCAGTTTTATAAAAGTAACACATGGCGTAAATAACATCTCTTCAATTTTTATTATTATCTATTGGGGGTATTCGTAAGTCTGACATTATTATAGAGGCTGTGTCGGCGCCGACGACACTCGGTCCAGAGTGGGAGTTTACATTCACACCGCGGTCTAGGGTTGCTCCTATTTAACTATATATATTATATTAAAATTTTAATAAGATTTGACTGGGTTCATGAAAATAGTCAAAATTAATTCGAAAACGGTTTGTCTTACTAGCTACTTGAAAAGTATTGTGTATAGATTAAGTTAATATATACTTACATACAGTATTTTAGACACATAAATACCAATTAGGTCTAGGGTATAGTGAAGTACCTAACGAATCGATAATGACATGACATTGAGAAGATAATCGTGACGACGCAGTAAACTGTCTACTAATTAATTCTACGTCAGGATTGGAAAATCTTCAATATCTCTTGAAATGCACAAATTTGTTTACCCTTAATGTGTGATTTTAAATAAAATAAAAAACATAAATTTGACTTGAACTAAACACGTTAATGTTATTTAAGCCGGATGTAAAAAAAAACAAAAACAACAATTCATACATTATTCAGTCTTCAAATAATAACTGGCCGGGTCTCATACCTAGAAATATACGTCCGAAATGTGGAAGCACAATATGACGGTATGTTATATACACGAGTACGTACGTCGTATGGGTCACAAGTAACATTTCCCCAGTAACATTGTTTACGTTGAGCATTTTATCCCGCTCCACGGCACGTTGCCCGTCAAACTGCGGGACATAGCTCGATACTAACACGTGGCCTGAATTCGAAGTGCGGGGCTACGACGCACCGCAACAATAACCCTGATAACTGTGCTCGATTAAACATAATCTTTTTGTTATATGGCTAGGAGTAAAATTTAAAGTTGCATAATAGTTTCTCAAAGCTTTGCATTCTATGACTTCTTGAAGCCGATCAAACGTAAGTGTAGATGAAGTGAGTTCTGAAGTTGGAACCAAGCAGTTATATAAAAAAAATACTAAACCAAAAAGTAGGTTCGCCCTCTATTTTATCTATCTGGCTGACGAAACGTGGGTGTGATACTATGATGTACCTATGCCTACCCCTTCGGAGAGAATGGCAGAATGTTATATTAAAATGGTGCTACTAAAAGAAAAAACACCAGCCTTTTTTATAGATTTTCTAAAATGATGCCATCCCATGTCAGTTAGTGGGATATCGAGGACGTGCGGGCGGGCAGTAAGCAACCCTAACCGCAGCAGACATTCCAACACAATTTCCCTTTTAACTCGGACTCTGTGGCCAGTATTTATCAATGGAATGATCTCACGGTTCGGGCACACACAAGTAGTTTATTTATTTAGCATATTCATTCGACAGGTAAGCGTCAGGCGTTCACTTACCTTTTGATTTTTCTCTTTTGGAACATTGTTTTGGGAAACAGATTTCGGATTTTTATACAGGAAGTATTTATTGAACGTGTTTCGTTATCTTAAAGCCATTCAGTATTTACGACGTCGTCATTTAAATCTTAATATACTTACGCTTATAAGATTGGTTAACATTTTTGCGATGAAACATCTTAAAATGTTTTAAAAAATATTTTAAAGATGAATTTTGGGGTGAAAAGTTATTTTTAATGCGTTATATTAATAAGTCTAATAAGTTTGATTTAGATGATTGATTTTTCATAGTACGTATATCTAACAGATTTCCTTATGAGAGGAATGATAGAGTAAATAAAACTGATTTGATTAATATTAAGGTCTTTAAATGTGTGAATTGGGCTATACTTTTGTGCCACACTCACTATAAATAAAATTAAAGTCGATATGAGATGATTCTATGAAACGCGCACGACATTATTATTTTTGGCGTAAATATTTTTGTAAGAATTTTTTAACATAACGAGCACGGTTTATTAAGTTTTAGTCCATTCAGTTGATTTATTATCGTCGCAAACGTACCTAATACGAACAAAACTTGAAGAAAAAGTTGTCTCACACAATTTTATTATTAAATTGCATTTCAAATAAATTCCGTTTTTAGTAGTAAGTATATCAATTATAGGCACCATTTTCCTTTTTCTAAAGCGTTCCGAGTCAATTGTATCAAGAAAGGAATGAAATATTATTATACATAAATTTATTAATGTAGCTCTCTAAACTCATTTATCCGTAAAATTGTGTGTAAAATCAAAAGGAAATTACCAAGTTTATTGGCGAAACATTGATGAATAGGCAAAGTTCTGTTTAACGTTTTGATAGATTATTGAATTCTGTTCCCTTTGAACTACTACAACAACATGGCAACGTGGAGCTTTGTAAAGCCGTACACCACGTACACCTTTCGATTGAATGAACAATTTAACCATATCACCTCTAGCTGTATAGACCTTATATCAATGATATTCTATCTATAAACACGTCATGAAAGGCAGGAAATTTCAGGTAAGACACCGACATTTTTACTCAAATGTTATAGGCGTACTGCGATACTTCTATTAAGCACTTGCCACACAACAATTGATGGATGTAAGTGGTTATTACTGCGTGCATCGATTGTCAGCGCCGAGCGTTACGTCGCATCGGTAGTTAAGGGACGGGTCGTGGACAGCACTGGGCAGTAATAAGTAATGTACTCCGCCCTTCGGTAGGTACTGTTGCGCTTGCGCTGCACCCATGCAGCCCATGTTCCATCGGCGTCGTTGTATCCTGCTACACATGCCCTGTGGGCCTTGTCGTCATCGCATCGATACTTTCCCGTCATGCTCGTGTGGCTTGAGCTTGAATCCTGGACTCAATAAACTGTATTCATAAGAGCTTGATTTAACGACCTTATTTTTATATAACTAAAAAGAAATGTCACTAACGCGTCTATTCATAAAACGTCTGTGGCTCTCATTGTGTGCGACATATCCTGTCGTAACTTGTACATATTGTCTATGTGTGCGTCATATAGAAACATATAACTCACACAACGTTATTACGAGACACGTATTAACCTGTCGATTCAACCTTGTTCCTTTGTCGCTGTGGTTTATCGCTATGCAAACGGGCTTTTGTGGTGATATCACTGACTCATAGTATTTGTAAATATGCGTTGAAGTTGTACAAGAGCTTGCATTAACTGAGACCGACGGACGTTGTAACGGATGTAAACTTATTTAGTTTAGATAACGGTGTTTTATAAAAATTCTAGCTTCAAAATTCTGTTTACATTATACGAGGAAGTACTTAAGGAAGGCTTCAAATACTAATTTGAAGAAAAAATGTAAATAGAAATCTCTGATTCGTAATTATTAAGTATTTGATTTAACTGCTTAAATAAGTGAGGGGTAGGTAATTACAAAAAGAATTGTATATTTATTTAGGTTCTTTTTTTGAGGCGATTTATTATAAATCAGTTTTACACACTTATATGTAAGTACAATTCAATAATTATTCATTAAAAGCCCTACTGATTAAAATCTCTGATATCTCTATCACTCGCATGATTAAGAGGGATAGCATGTGATTAGCATCAGTAAATTTTTTTTTATATCATTATTTTAAAAATACCTAATATGATACAAAATTACTGTTACTCTAAAATGTTAAACAAATTATGTACATTTGAAAGCACAGTTTATGAGTATCATGTGTCATGTTAAAATTAGCGAATTAGTTGTGTTAGTATAATTATTTCCATAATGACATATTAGCAAATTAATTAATGAATCAAATTAATTTGTGAAAATAACAACAATGTTCGGATGTTTCGAACAATCTGTTTTAGGCAGCATTCATTTACATTTTCGATATTCGTATATAAATAGAATTATTAGCTGAATGGTACCTACTACTAAATACACTTTATTGTTTTATTTAAATTTAAATTGATTTGACATATTTACTGCTAATCTAAGCCTACTATTAAATAAACAATATGATTTAAAATTTAATAAAAATTTTAATTAAGTTAATAAAAAAGTAATGTAAGTATTGTTTTCATCACTTTAGGATTAACTGCCGCCACAATATAATTATTTAAGTTTATGTAAATATGTTTAAAATCTATGTAATTATAATGTATAAAAAATGGTTGTATAGGAAATATTATTTGATAAGTGTGATGAAAGCATAGGAATAAACTATTACCTATTCAGTTAAGTAAATAAAAATAAAATAAAATTTAGCGCCTGTTTCACCACTGGCAATAAGTAAGTATTTTATTAGAGAATTATTTGAAGGTGGTGAAACAGGCCCTCGACAAATATCAATAATTTTAGTTAGACCGCCTAATTGACCAATGGTACTAATTGAACCTTCAGTGTTCATCTTATCGATATGTAGCTTTATGTTTGTACAACGAGGGCATCAAACCGAGGACTCGTGAGGCATCATATAGAACCAGCAAAGGTATCATTTACACTCTGAAACTTGTGCCACAAGCCAATTTGCGAGAGAGCTGCGAACCGTAGCCTTACCGCCTGCGTGAAAACTTGCTGACTTGTTACGAATACGAATTATGATTTAATTTGATTGACCTACTGCTGAGATAAGGAGTTTTGAGAGTTGATCTTACCATTAAAATTACGGAGATTATGTTTGATCTTAAAGTCAGTACTTGTATTAAATTTATTTTGTTTTACACAATAGGACTTTTGATCATTAAGCTCAAGAAGAATTTTGGAAGTGCTGTTATGGGTGTGTTCGTTTCATATTTTGCAGAGTTAACAATAGCAATAATAATAATATTTTATTTATTTTCTCTCAAATCACAATAAATTTATATAATTATGTAATAGGCAGTTGTACATTGTCACGTAGTAGCAATATGAAAGAGTTCATAAAATTGCAACTAAAGAGTTCGTAACGGCAAAATAATCATCAGAGGTGCTAATAATAATTATTATCCTGGTGAAATATAACTAGCTATTGCCCAGGGCTCCACTCCCGCGAAACTTTGTTTGCCAACCACTCAGCTCCTTTTGGACGTAGTGTGATGTTATATAGCTTATAGCCTTCCTCGATAATAGGCTATGCAACACATATATAATTTTTCAATTCGGTTCAGTAGTTCTTGAGACATACAAAAAAACAAATTCTTCAGCTTTATAGTATTAGTACAGATAATACTGGTATAATTTAGATTGAAACTTAAGTATTCTATAAAGTTAGTACAGGAATTACAACACCAAGTTTTTATTACGGTGTATAAAAAGCCTATTATATTATGGAATGGGAATGTGTAACATTTCCCGGAGGTGCATTGTTCGTTGGCGGTGAGCCGGGGCACGAGCGGGTAGGGCCGGGAGTGAAGCACTTGCGGCCCGCTTGGAAGTTCACTAATGTGAAATTTGTGACCTATCCGACACTGACCACGCGTGAACTATTTGTTAAATATGCACATTGTCTTTGTAGGTATGTGTCTACCCAGTTACAAAGAGTGGTAAGTACTTACTTGCATTTACAACGGCTATACACTAGACTAACGGCTGTACACTGGATTAATACTAGGTCGAAGAGAAACGCCCAAAAAGTAGTCACATCGTGTTTGATAGTTTTGGATTCGATTCTATATAGGATATATCTTTTTATAGTACAGGTAGTTGTACGAAATTTGTGTGTATTAGTGAAATAAAACAAAAAAAATAAATAGATGTATGAAGGTCGCATAGAACCGGCCCTATTGGAAATCTCTTGAGGAGGCCTATGTCCAGCAGTGGACATCCTGCGGCTTATATGATGATGATGATGATGATGAGATATATGGTACCTGATGGTACCATTTTTGGTGATCCAAAAACTCACTCCTGTAGAAGTGTTAATAAAATGTAAACGACTCGATGGAACATAGAATAAACACGATAGGTATAATTTGAATATAATATTAATAGATAACAACGAATACCTAATTGCGTTCTTATGTTATGAGTCAATGAAGGCAAACAGGTACTTTTAAATTATGTATTGTCTCGAAGCGATTCCTTTGCAAATTCTAAGTTCTTAGAATAACATTGAACAAAAAGCAGGAAGCGAATGTGGGATTATAAATACGTGACGTGATGTGAAGGATGTTGGTTTTGGTCCCCCTGCCCTGGCTGGGTGTGCACTGTGCCGCCGACGCTTTTGTTCACAATGAGAATGGCAAACATTCGTGACGTATTTGGTGACTGGTAAAGCATAGAAATGCTCCTATCGAGCCTCACCTTTACGTCAAGATTTCATAAATACGTTACTGTTTTCGTGCCTTACAGACTACAGTCGTATCTGTATGAGACAACTAGAGTCAATATTTAAAGTGCTACATGTTTGTACAAAAGTAGCGAAAACGGGAATTGGAAATTAATGAAAATGAAAATTTAATTACTACATTATGAATGCCATCTTTTAAAGGCAACAAGCATAAAGCTCGCTTGCTAGCGTATATCTCTGTACTGCACTAACACCGACCAAATACTACCTCTGCGAGCAGACGAACAATCTAAATAGTAGCAAGCATTGTTGCTAATTCTTATATTAGAACAAAGAAATATTAGATATCATGGAAAGTTGAGAACTTAATAGCTTGAATTAAATATATGATTTTTTAAAACTTATTACAATAGGAATGAAATGTAGTTTTAGTTAACATAAAGTCAATTATAATAGGTTTCAAGGGTAGTATTAGGATATGAAAAATAAGTAGTTGCCTAAGTGATTAAATAAGTAATGAATTATTTTGCCATATTGAAACTTATTATAACACCACTATTGCATGCGCAGCGATTCGAGATACAGCAGTTTTCAGAGATTTCAATACTTCAAGTTTATAAACATAATTTATTAACTGTCAAGTTCTCAAGTAACTCTATAACTAAATAATAATACACTGCTCACTATACTCGAGTATAATCAGATAGAAAAAGGTGAGTAGGATGATGACCCAAGTTAATGGGATAGGAATGGGTGAATTGGGTACGAAAGGAGCTAGGTAATTGGGGCGAGAGATTGGAACTGGGTGCTTGATAACGATGCCCGAGCTTTGTACCTACATACGCAGAATAGGCAATAGTAAGTACTACAATGAATTATAATAATATTAACTTAGTGTTGATGCGGGCGGCACAAAATCACTCGCTGTGGCTGAAATTAGGTTAGGCCTATGTTCAGCAGTGGACGTCATTGGGCTGATAATATATGATAATGGAATCCATTTCACACATTTAAATCATGACCACCATTAGGGTATTTCACAGTTGGACAATGAGATGATTCTACCATCACCTAACAAAAAACTGGCCAAGCGCGTGTCGGGCCACGCACGGTGTAGGGTTCCGTAGTAGCCCGTTATCACAATATAGTACAATTCTGTTGAGGTACTCGAATGAAAACGTAACCCGTTTGTATAGCGCCATCTAGCGGCAGTATTGAAAAACTTATGATTTATTATATACTTGATATTTTGTTTTTAAATGCAATTCTTTACCCGTTATAAACAAGCAACTACTTTATCTTAGTCACTATAATGGATTATAATAATAATAATAATATCCTGCCACAATTACACAGCGCCATCTAGTCCCAAATTAAGCAATTATATTTGCTTGTGTTATGGGTACTAAACAACTGATATACTACTTAAATACATTTTTTTTTTTTTTTGTAAATACATACATATTATAGATAAATTACACCCAGACACAGAACAAACCTTTATGCTCATCACACAAAAATTTGTCCTGGGTGGGGATCGAACCCACGACCTCCGGTTTAGCAGTCAGGGTCACTAACCACTAGACCAACAGGCCAGTCAGCCAGGGATTAATGCTAAGGATTTTGTATTTGGTACAAAATTATCCCACACCTAAGTTCGAACGACTATTACTGCTAACGATATCCCACACGATGGGGTAGACGACAAAAAAATATTCATCCCCACTTCACAAGGGAGTTGGGGGGGAGAGGGGAGTGAGCTACCCTCAAAATAAATTTCCAAAATTTTATTTTACCACTTTGTCGACGTAATTGATATACACACTCCAAAAAAATTATAGCTTTCTAGTACTAACGGTCTCTTAGCAAAACCTCGGACAGACAGACAGACGGACATAACGAAACTATAAGGGTTCCTAGTCAGAACTGCGGAACCCTAAAAAGTGAATAAAAATTTAATTAAGTAGGTATTTGTTATTTTCTAACATAGCATTTTTTGGTATTTCTAAAGTTCCTCCATAGAAACAAAAAAGTAACCGAAAAGCGTATAAATAATAAAATTGTAAACCTAAACAAACCTTTCACTTCGTAGTGTTCTTTCCTCTTACAAAGTAAGCTCGCTTGTTCATAATATTACGGTAGGCAACATAAACAACTCAAACTTTACATTTCCGTGAATATTAACATGTAATGTAAGTTTCAAAGTGACCCTTGCAAACATCAGTGTAATTTAAATACATACGTAGCTACCTACCCGCATGGGTATTATCACTAAGGTACTCTGACGTTCAAGATTGGCGAGAAATTAACGCATTGTTTACCTATCTTATCCATATAAATATTGTATTTATAACAAAGTAAATGCTTACTAAGGTCTGGTAAAAGGGATTACGGGTTTTGCCCTATTGAAATTAAAACAAAGAGTTATTTCAACGGTCGCGTCGCGTTACTGCAATCGAAAACGGGAAAAAGGAAATAAAAATAAGGCGTAAAACGGTTGTCAAATCTGTCACAGACAGGCATCTCATTCAATTATCGTAACAACAACAGTACACATTTTTTATTTTATCCTGTTTTGCTTTTTTCGTTTCGCAACAAAAATTTCTGTTCGGCTATATAATTGAAAAGCTTTGATAGGTAACTGGGTTTTTAGCAGCTTCGTTCAAGCAAAATAAAGTGTAGTATCTGTAGTAATAACTATTAAATACAATAATTAATAAATATTTGATAGATACGGGACCCATATTGTTGTGGTCGCTATTTAGAATTATTTAACTTCAAGGCTTGTTTCTTACTTTTTTAATAAGCAGGCGGGTTTTTTGTTCTTTTAATAATTTATTTTATTTCTATTTAATAATTCTTATGACATCAATATTATTATTTTCTGACATTGTTTTTATTTTTTATTTTTTTAAATTTTTTTCAAGTTTCTGTGTTGTTCAGTTTATGTTAAATTTTTATATTTTATTATGGACACTATCTTAAATATTTGTATGCCCTTGATAAAGGCTACAACATGTCTGATCATTATTATTATTCCAACTTGCATGCCTTAAAATGTATGTAACACATGTTTTATAAATAAATGATTTGGTTTGATTTGATTTGATTTCCCATGTTTTTTTTTTAAATTTTGATAGGAATTAAATTGGCAGATAGTTTATGTTATAAAGAGTAACCTAGGCTACAATTTTGCTTTCGAAAAATAATTAGGGTTCTGTACGAAAAACTTATCCTATGGAAAGTTATTTGCGGACACAGGAACCAAGTTTTACGTGAGCAGAACCACGTGCAATACTTAGTTTATATATATATTTTTGGATTAGGCTATTAATTATCTTTCATTTGATACCCATATTGTGATAGCACTAAATAAACCATCTGTTTTGACAGTTTACGTCGGCCATATTGATTTTTTGGTGACGTCACATAACCTATAACCCTCGAGGAAAAAATACGAATCTAATGACACCTCACACTTCAAAATCAGTTAAGCCGTTTAGGCTACAGGAGGTCACAATGAAACAAACATACAAATACATACATACGCGCGAAAAACATTTTACTCCTTTTTGGCAGTCGGGTAAGTCGGTCTTTTATATGATCGAGTATTTGAATTTATTATTTGAAATTAGGTATTTAAAAAAAAAACAATAAGCTTAGTTAATTATTAATGTTTCTGTAATTATATTTCAAAAGGCATTGGTGTGTTCAACAGATAAAATACTTCCACTCAATAGAAACATTGAGCTCTCAGGGAAGCACTTACTGACAACAAAAGAGATTTTGATATGTATAAGAGTAACACAAGAGAATATAATGCAAAATAAAGTGGAATTAAACAATACAGACGCAAAAAATTATCCTCATGCTACTCTTTTTTCGATTACAAACATTGTCGAGAAAAAATTCTTAAATTTTTTTATATTACCCTGTAAAATTTTATATTATTAGCTGTAAAAATATTTACTTAAAGATTTGACTTTCAAACTACACGAGTACCGACGTAGTCACTTAGTCAAAGCTTAATGGAGAATAGAGGAAAAATATATTTCTCGGCAAAGTGAAACCGTAAAATCTAGCTCTTTTAATAACTTAAAGTAATAAAGGTTCCTTTATTTACTTCACGGGGTCGCTCGAGACCTAATAATGATGTCGTATTGGAACAATATTGAGTATTGGAATAAAATACAAAATGTTCCGTGACTTCTTTGTTTTATTTGAGAGTGAAATGATAATCTAGATAAATTTCATTCTAGCGTCTATTTTGGTTTGAATGATTAAAGTTACTTTCTTGACAGTGTGTTTGCATTCAAGGCTGATATAAATTTTTCCCAGACTAAACTACCATTGTTCACCATCATCACACGCACCGTTACAATGGCGATCCTTACACTACAAGTAGCACATATTTTACAGTCATAAAGGCACACCTGATTATTTCAACGTATAGAAAAGAAAGTTTACAAACGTCTTAATTGTTTCGAATGCTTGTACCCGCTAATATGAAAATACAATTTTTTATTTATTTATTTATTCTGTCTAAGGCCATTGTGATTATGATAAGTAAGCGGCCCTTTGTCAAGAGTTTAGAATTGTTACAAATGGACGTGGAATTCATTATAATATTTAGTTCGATAATAATCTATATAATAAAGTTGAAGAATTTGTTATTTTGGTTGATGCATTAATCTCAGGAACTACTGGTCCGATTTGAAAAAATATTGTATATAATAAACGGCTTTTTTGATTTAAACATATATTGACTGTATATTGACTGTAAATACATATTCACAATTTAAAGTTCACAAAATAATACGTTATGGTGTAGTGGTGTAGCTTAGGGAGAAGGGGAGGCTGAACTAATTTCAAGTTTATTTAAATATCTGTTTGTTTTCGTGTGTTAAGTTCAAGATCCCAGAAATAACATTAAATATGTAACCCTTGAACATGTGTGTAAGGCTCACTGATTTTGCACCACGGAATAATCTTAAGTGATCAAAGCACCTCATTACCGAATGCTTCGAGCCACTGATCTGCACCCACGAATGAAGTTTTGGGTTCAATCGTAGATAGAAAATGTTTATAACAACAAAACATGTAGGTAGATATAGCTAACTTGAGAGTAATGTCGTATGAGTGTGTAATATATTTTTAAAACGCCTAATATAGTTGCTATGCCTCTCTGATAATGTGTGTAAAGAAGTAGTAACGTTGAAATGTCTCTTAAATCTTCTTGGAGAAGCTACCAAAAAGTATAAATTACATTAATATGAGGACTGCACTAATAATTTGGCCACCCACTGTATAAAACTCAACACCTTTATTATATTCAAGCTTAATGAACGTAATTTTATACAAAGATGAATCGAAACGTTTCAAATTACTACGTGTGTATCAAACATATGAATTGATTGAATTCAGCATTATTTATTTTATTAAATTAAATGTGTCTCGTTTGAATTAGAGATTAAAACGCTTGGGTGTTAAATTGACGAAATAATCTCTTTGTCAAAAGTCAAATTGAAAATTTCAATGTATTGTTAGTCATGACTATGTATCACTACATAATATAAAACAAAGTCGCTGTCGCTGTCTATCCGTCCCTATTTATGCTTAAATCTTTAAAACTACGCAACATATTTTAAAACAGTTTTTTTATTAGATAGAGTGATTCAAGAGGAAGGTTTATATGTATAAAATACATACCACGCGGGCGGACCAGCGGGCGGAAGCTAGTAATTAATAATACTAGCCGTTGACCGGGGCTTCGCTCCCGTGGATCTTTGTTTGGTTACAACTCAGCTCTGACTAGTCGTAGCGTGATGTTTATAGCCTATAGCCTTCCTCGGTAAAAATGAGCCATCCAACATCAAAATATTTTTTCAACTCGTTTCTACTTCCTGAGATTAGCGCGCTCAACCAACCAAACAGACTCTTCAGCTTAATAATATAAGTATAGATATTTAGTAATGATAAGAACTGATTGTAATTTATTTCCACATTTGTAAAGAATACTTCTTGTAGTTTTCGTGTAGTGACGGATTAAGAATACATAATGTCACTACCCCAACTCAACCCGTGGATGTCGTAAAAGATGATTTAGGGAGTAACCTTATGCAACAAGAGCACTGCGAAAAAGGAAAATTTAAAAAAAACCCTATACCAACCCGTCTGGCCAGTGGCCAGCGTGGTATAGTAGGCTAGATTCCCTCCACATTCTTTAGAGGAGACCCGTGCCCAGTAGTGGGACGTTTATGGGTTGAAATGATGACTTCTTGTAGTTAAATGTGAGTATGTTTATCAGCAACACAGTGAGTATTATAGATAAACTCGGGAATCCATACCAAATATCTAGTATCCTATGTTTTAATTAATCCAGGCCACAGTCGTTGTATTATGTTTCATTGAAATGGGTCAAATAAATATTAAGAGTTTGAGCGTCCGGTCTCTGGTGGTGTGATGTGAGAACAGTTTGCGTATTATCTTTTGTGAATAACATGATTTAAGATATTTATTCACATTTATACGACTGGCCTGTTGGTCTAGTGGTTAGTGACCCTGACTGCTAAGCCGGAGGTCGTGGGTTCGATCCCCACCCAGGACAAATCTTTGTGTGATGAGCATAAAGGTTTGTTCTGTGTCTGGGTGTAATTTATCTATAATATGTATGTATCTACAAAAAAAAAATGTATTTATGTAGTATATCAGTTGTTTAGTACCACAAGCAAATATAATTGCTTAATTTGGGATTAGATGGCGTTGTGTGAATGTGGTAGAATATTATTATTATTATTGTTGATATAAATAAAATTCACTTTAGTAAGTACAATGGCGGTAGTAAAAAAATTACCATAAAATAATAGAAGTAAAAAAAAATTAGTTGACAATTTTGGCACATACACGGATGTATCATAAATAACAATATCAAATATCATTTTTCGTATAATAAGATTTTGTTTTCATGCAAGCAAAACCGCGGTCTGAAGCCAGTATTTTATAGATTTATAAAACATCGCGTGGTATCCTGATCAAAAGCTCCTTGTACAATCGCTCGCAGTGGCAGAAATTATGTATTTATAAGTCAAGATTTTCAGATCCTGTTTGTGAGGAAAATTAAGCTCTGAGAAGATGTTTATTAGTCTAATTTTTTATTTATAAAATAGGATATAAGTTGAAAATTAATTAGTAAGTTTCTGTATTTACCGTCTACTAATTGCATTTGAAGTCGCTTGAATTCACATCTGTACGTTTATTTTTTCTCGGGCTCCTTAATGACTACATCGTCGGCAATAATTAACAGTTAAACGAGCGTCCCAATTTAATGATTATGAGCTGGTTCCGGTGGTCAGTGGCCGCACCAACACTTCTCTGTGCGAAAACTATGACCCACTGAGTTCTTGAAGGATAAAATAATTAAACATTTGACGAGTATTTAGCGTCACACGCCTTTAAATGCCAAGTGCCATGAGTCACTTGAAAATTCCATTAAGGCAACTGTCCCCGAACGCATGCATTATTATGTATTGAAAACTAAGGCATGTCTGGGTCCGTTTATAAACGAAAACATTACAAAAGAAAAAGTAACACTAAAGGGACTGCAATCATGAGGGCAGAAATCTGGGGTAAGAAAATAAATCACCTTTATAAACAGTAATATAAAATCTACATACCAAAGATATTTATTATGGGTTTTGTAGTCATAAAATTATATTATAAATAGGTATACACATAAATAAAATGATTAAATGAACAACTAAGTACTAGCGAAAATCGACGATAATTGTAAGAACTGCCAGATATAATAAACACATTACAGTGCCCAACCCTTATATTTTTTTTAAAGACTATATTAGTATTTTTTAAAACTCTATATTTTAGTTCTCGACTATAAGTTCGTGATTTGGCGTGATGTTCTCAGGATAATTACCTACATTTTAAACAATAGAGAGATGTTATCTACATATAGCACGTTTAGGTAAATTAAATAAATTGTATTGTATTGTATAAGCTACTGTAATAAGACCTATGTAATAGTATTGTATGAGTCCATTTACTGAGTATATTAGAAACATCTGAAACGATAACAAACGCACCGCGTCGTCGTCAGCCTTGAAATATCTGTGCAAGTGTGTGGCTCATGAGAAAAGAACCCTTTTTTTTGCCAGCACAGCGAATCTCCCTTAATTTTAATGAGCTCAGTCGTTTTAAAAATATAATGTCTGTTTATGTATGTTGCTGAATTAGATTTATGGTGTATGTTACCAGCACTTTCAATCCTTGAATCGTATCAACTGTAGACACATACAACAGTACACTATATACCTACCTACTTAAACTCACAAATCGAATTTCGATCGAGTTTATGTATGAGCCAAATCGGCTTAACAGTTTCAAAATGGAGTTGGCTTAAACTGCGCTAACTAAATGTTTAGTACCGGAAATGTATGAGTATAAACGAAACTTGTTTGGTGTTAACACACTATATACATGTAGTTTTTGTTTAATAGATACTGAGTGAAGAAGTGATTCACAGCCCGAGGTTTAAAAAAAATAAAAATAATATAATCGTAGTAGTGATATACAAGATCAAAGTAAGCGACAGAAGACAGAACAAAATTTATTCGTATTGTTAGAACTTATTATTTTTTGATTCTGATATCATCTAATTGATCAATATAGATATTGTGTCAAAATTGTTATTCTTGTGAGCTTAAAACTTGCTGAAGTATCACGAAATTTTATTTCAAACATCAAAAAACAAAAGACTTCCTTCGCCTATAACATGGGATCAATCCTAGCTGGCGAAATGTGTGACTACATGCCCCTTCGGGTACAAGGCGTGATACTTTGTTATGTTAGACAATAAATGTAATAATTTAATGATAACAGTCATAAGGGACCTATTCCTCTTACGTAACTAAAATATTATATTAGTTTTACTAATATAATATTTTACCACATTCACACAGCGCCATCTAGTCTGGTAGTCAATTAAGCAATTATATATTATTTGTTTGTATAACACAAACAACTAAACAACTACATACTTATACTATTGAAATATATTTATTTTTGTAAATATTTTATTTATTTATTCGGGATAAAAAACTACTGTTATGTGTACAATACGAATTAAGGTAAAGTTACATAATGTATAGAATTATTAGTACCAACAGCGTTATTATTATTACTATAGACAATCAAATAAAGGAGCATGCTACGTGCTGTGAATTAGAAAACAGAGAATTTACAAAATATTAAAGATAAATTATATCCAGACACAGAACTAACAATCATGCTAATCACACAAAGATTTGATGGGAATCGAACTCAAGACCCGACAGAAGCACAAATAAACAAAAACGTGTTTCTTGCTTTTTGAAAATGCGGTGGTATTTTGTTCAAAAGAACGAATTTGCGGTAAAGATGTTTAAAAAGTGCAAAGTTGCAAAGGTTCTGAGGGATGATAGGGGTGAAAATTACATTAAAAATCGATATGGGTGTCATTTTAGAGTTTTCAAAGACATTGATTACGAAAATGATAATTTGACATTCAAGACATTGGACAGCGGATATTAAAAGAAAGAAAGCCGAGGGCAAGAGCTAGTAAGTTATACATACAGTTTACTGTAAAATGAAATCATCTTCAAACTAAAAAAAAAGCATTCATTCTATCAATTAACCCCTTCAGACCTGAATTTATTAAATGTGTCGGAAAAAATATTTGTGTGGGTTTCCTTATTACTTAGATAGTTATGAATAAATTCTAGCATAAAATAATTATATTCGTATTATGGTTTTTTTGAAAATAGAATGTCCATCCACATGGACATCAGGTCTTCAGTGTAATTCAGCATACAATTTAAGTTACTTGTAAATATTTTAGTTAATTAACAATTACTATATTAAAAGCTTTGTAATAATAGTTTAAAATTTAAGTGAAATACTTAATATTTGATAGTCTTTATTAGTAACTCAATCAGTGCTCTTTTCTAAATAAATATAAAAAAAAAAAATGGTTTTGATGGAATTCCCGGAAACAATTTCGGTCGCCAGTAAAACACAAATGTATTTCGCATTCCAAACAATATACATGGGTTTTCCCTTTGCATTCGGATTTTTTGCATCTTGTAGCTTCTTTTTTTTATCATATTCAGGCAAATGATCTATAACTATCACGCAGTTCTAATTTCGGCACCGCTACGAGGACATCGTTTTGATGATGTACTTGGGGTATTTACTGGACCACTAGGTCCAGAAGAAGGGCGTCCTCGTTTTCTCAGAGTCAGATGCGATACAAACTGATGAGGTGGTCTGTTTTATCTACACCACCCATTCCATGGTTATACAAACGCCCAAGCTCAGGACGTGGAATTGTTATATATTGTTTCGATACTTTGTTCCATCTTCTTACCACCAAGGTTTTCTGTCTCTCCATGTTATGTCATGTTGAGGCTTACTTGGTCTTGTATTGCTTGACTCAGGTTCAGGTTCTTCTTCTCGAACTTCACCTTCTTTATCAAAATAATCAATAGCCATAGGAGTACTGCTTGGATGCACATGATCACTACCCACACGAACTATGTTTTGGGGTGAATCTTCGTCGCTTTCTTCATCAAGGTCTGATATTGTCCCGTTTATAGAAAAAATAGAATATATCAAGCAATACATGAACATCTTGACTTTTTGAAAGATCTAAATCTATAACAAAACATATATACCATGTGAATGCTAATCAAAATTATTTTACGAAATAATAATAGCTCGTCGTCTTTTGAGACCTGATGTCCATTGAAATGGACACATTTTTAATAGCATTTTACTACAATAATTTTGTATTGAATTATGTTTACGAATAAATGCTTTCCACAATAATATAAACAAAAATAACAAAACAAAACTGAAGACCTTACCTGTTTTGCGCTGAGCCATGGTGAATGTCATTATTTGACTGGTTATTATGACCTACCCACAATAAAAATCTATTTTGTTTTGTTTACAAGAACATTCTTACATAAGTTGTGGGTATATTACAATGTATAAATTTAGTTTTGAGTAACAATGTTTTGTGTTACACAAGTTATAAAGGCATGTCCATTGAGATGGACACCAGGAACGAAGGGGTTAAGTCAATGTTGTTAATTTGATTTCTGATCACTCTCTTGTCTACTCATTTGATTAATTGTACAAATTAATTGTAATTAATTTAACGTAGAATAATCTATTTTTAATGAATAATTATTTGCATTCAAATTAAGTAAATCTTTATAAATATTAGTTAATATTAAATTCTCAGATTAAATAGATTCAGGATTATTTAAGTTATGATTTCATTACGGCTCGTTTATTTATTTGATTGGTATCTATTTGACTTTAGATAGGTATAATGTACTCCAAATTATCTTGTCTATACTTTAAGCAGTTTTAGATAAATGATATAAATTATTTTCCATTGTTCTGCATATTGCATTCGTGTAATCTAACACTCCGAAACTTTGCAAGAGTTCATCACTATTCTCCTAAGCTTCTACAGAACTCATAACACACACTAACGTTCGCTTGTATGTGTGTGTGAATGAGATTGTCCCGTATACACGTTTGACTCTCTGAACCTTTATCAAGGCTCCCTTTATACAATTGCACTAATATTCCTATTTCATTTTGATAATGACGTAACGAAATTCATTTCATTGTTTTTAACGACACGGACGCGCGCAAACAGCGGCTGATAGACCGTCCCAAGACCATTAAGGCTCAATAAATGCCGTTCGACGCACAAACATTCTAAATTTGAACATTGGCGCATGCTGAGGATAATCTGAATAAGAAGGCAATTTTAAAGCACCCTATTTTAGATCTGAGGGCAACTGGCACGATAAGGTTTGGTAATGGCGGCACTCGGTAAATTAAAAAGCATGGTCTAGCTTCGACCTCGTCGGAGGAATTGGCCCGATATTTGCATTTCAGTGGTACCCTCTTAAAATTCCTATTATAGATGAACTGATTACATTGTTACAATAGCCGCTGTGCTGTATCCCTGTTGGGGAACCACAAGGTGCTATTAAAATATAACTTATGCTAATCAAGTTAGTGTATAAATTACAATAATAATATTTTCTACTCGAGATATGGGAGACACGTTGTGTTACGTCATTAGAGGGGACAAAGTTGTGGACATGACCATTCATACTCAGTCTGTCAGTTGTGTCCCTTTTGCCGTTTTGCATCAAGGAACGGATCAACGTGATCTTTTACATAGCAATAGTTGGAGGGCTTGAGAGTGACGTAGGTTATAATTTATCGTGATAATACGTTTCCATATGTCAAATAAGTTGTGAACCTTAGTATAGAGTGTGATAAATATATGTATGTAAATGATATAGGCTGCCTCGATGGTGCAACGGGTGTGTATATAACTGCTGCGCAAGAGATCCCGGGTTCAATTCCCGGGGCGGGTAAAATCGGTATTGGGTTTTTCTGTCTTCAAATTCTTAGTTTCAGCTCCATGTGTCTTATATTACCAATAACTTAACGCAGCTAGCGAAATGTGAGAATGTCCTACCATTTCGGAACAACAAGGCGTGAAGCTATGTTTATTTACTAATACTATAAATGCGAAAGTTAGGATGGATGTATGTAACTCAATCATGCGAGAACGACTTATAGAATCTATATGAAATTTGGCACTTTGCGCTGATAGGGGTGCCCCCTATAGGGTACTTTTTACTGACGCACCACGCGGGCAGAGCCGCGGGCGAAAGCTAATATTTCATTTATTTATAGATGTTTATATAGGGTAATCAGATATTATGAAATTGTTTACCTGACGCCCATCCATATTGTAAAACTGATTTTAACGTTTACATTATCTTCAGTTTCCGTTTACTTTCCTTTTAAACAGATGTTATGATAATAACTTTCAAAACTGTTTTGAAATCATCCATCTGTTGAATGGAAATTTATTGTTACATCTGTATTTGTGTATCTACAACGGGATTTTTTTTATAAATGGTACTGAACAGAGATGCTTATGAAATAAACATTGGATCTTATCATCAATGAATGTTTAATGTTTTGTATTCAAGACAGATGTGAAGAGACCATTTATTATGATTCCACAATTCATTCAACGTGATATTCTGATAAATATTTCTCTGTAAAATAGTCTTGTGTTACGAAGAATATTCTATACGTTTGGTTTCAACGCGAAATCCCGAAGGGCCACCTAGTAGAGGTGCACTAACACTCTTACAATTCGCCGTTGATAGTATTGGATCCCAATATGATAGGGTCTCCCCTATGCCGTTTATCGCCATTTATTAGGGGTATTTTCAGTCCCGGGAAT
This sequence comes from Laspeyria flexula, assembly GCA_905147015.1. Lineage (NCBI taxonomy): Eukaryota > Metazoa > Arthropoda > Insecta > Lepidoptera > Erebidae > Laspeyria > Laspeyria flexula. The sequence goes on along the minus strand of LR989956.1, from coordinate 7,257,228 downwards.
GATACTTGAACTCGAAAACCTTATCCCTACTGATAACCACTGTTCTTACGATTGGGAACGTATGGCAGATAGCGTTACTTAGGCTTGCATACATACATTTACGTATATCAAAGTTACAAATTATAAAGTTATAGACTTCGTTTTTTAAATGAGTTATTTTAGTGTTAAGACTAGATCGTTTTAAAACCTATGTTCATATATCCTGGATGTCTGTTTTGCCATTCGGTACGCAACCCTGCAAACGTTAATGAGTCTTAGCTGATTTATTGATTATTATTACATTGGATTTTAGTTTGCATTCAAAATGAATAAATAATGTGAAAGTATAATTTTTACCCACGTTTTACATACTTAACCTCCTTTTAATTTGAACCTGATTTTTGGCAGCTTCAAAGTGGAGTGTATTAAATTATATCTAGTAAAGGAAATCTAATAGGCAATTTAGCGACAAGTGGCGCTATTAATTGTATTAGTAAGCTCTGAGTGGAAGTCTTCAAGGGGAGCATATGACTTGTGCAGGGTGTTGTAGCACACGCGTCGCGACGTGGCATGCGGCATGCGCTACCAGGTGTCGGGACAGCTGACGATCGCGCTGACTGCGCAAGCGCACATGTCGGAGCGTGCCAGCCGCGTGCCGTGCCACCCTCATTCCTAATTTCATTTTATTAGTTTCCTTTGAACCTTTGTCGAACGTCATACATGCCTTAATATAAACTAAGATAATTATGCGAACAGGTGACACACAACGCTACATCTACTTAAAAGCTTTTTGCGTGTCTCACTAAAATTACGTTTCGTCACTGATGATTTTTCCTTTTACAAATTACTGCGAAAACTTTATTCCTTGCGAACAGTTATAACAGTATAATAAACCGTCTATCTGAATTTCGCAATTGTGAAATCTGTTCACAAATAACGTTTACAAAAACATTTTAATTCCAAAATCGCTTTAAAATCGGTTTCTTAAAAATTATGAATGAAATTGTCGCGTCTATTGTACGACACATCCTGTGTTATTGTTGTCGTATACCTGCCATCCCTTCGAATGGCTATTTATAATTATTAGTCGTCTACCTGATGCTGAACCCGACGTGGTTTCAACAAAAAGATGCGTTTTGTATAACAATCGGAGAGGTTTACAAGGCGCAGTCGAGCGGGCCGGTATTGTTAGTTGCATCTCCGGTCGGCATTGAAAGTAACGCCTCGCCGCCGCCTCTAGTGACTCAGGTATTTATGAATGAACGTGACGGGCTAGCGAGTGGGATGATCGGACGCAGCCAGAGCCAGGTAGAAAATTACACTTTTGGAATTCTTTCAACAGTTCACGTCGAGTAGGGCTACTCAACTCGGTGGTCGAGGAGAGCCGCAGAGCGGGGCGCGGGGCGCCGTCAGCGCGCATGCGTCGAGCTCTTTTTACCGAGACGATCAGAAGATCCCTCCCTCTCAGTTGATGTGGAATCGTCGCGCGTGCACACCGTGCCGTCATGTACCGCTTGCCAACTTTCTCGAGTAGTGATGTGATACGATATCGCTGTTTTAACGTGACAAATCATTAGAGATTAATATTTTTTGTAACTTTATGTTTATACTGACACAAAAAATAACTGTGCCGTTTAGTGAAAGATATGTTACAGTGACTGAAAATAAATCGGATTCCAAACAAAATGAGGTGGTTTATAGTGACAATGAGTGTGATGGTGTGGGAAACAATATTAGCCGGTATCGCACCCCCGGGCTCGTGTCCCGCGGTGTGTGCTTGTAAGTGGAAAGGGGGCAAGCAGACTGTGGAGTGTATGGACAGAGCTCTAATCACTGTGCCCGAGCCGGTAGACCCAGCAACGCAAGTATTGGACCTTTCCGGGAATAACCTCCAGATACTTCCGCAGGAAGCTTTCGCCAGGACAGGACTTGTTAATCTACAACGGGTTTATTTACGCAATTGTAATATTGGCCAAATACACGACAGAGCTTTTAAGGGCTTAACGAATTTAGTTGAATTAGATCTGTCCCATAATTTACTTACACAGATACCTTCAAACAGTTTCAGGGATGCGCCGTTCCTTAGAGACCTTACTTTGGCTCAAAATCCCATATTAAAAGTTCATTCTGATGCTTTGAGCAATCTCGGAAGCGTCGTTAAACTTGATCTGTCCAAATGTGACATTAGAGATATAGCGTCTGATGCGTTTAGAAATTTACGCTCTCTGGAATCTTTAAAATTAAATCATAACAAATTACGTGAAATACCTTTGACTTCGTTGGAAAAAGTAGAGAAGCTGCGAGCAATTGATCTTTCCGATAACCCATGGACCTGTGACTGTCGATTGCGGGAACTGAAGCTTTGGTTAGCCAAAAGAAAATTACTTTCAACTCCCAGTTGCTACGCACCTGCTCGCTTAGCAAATCGACCATTTTCTGAGTTACCTATTGAAGAATTCGCGTGTAAACCAGAAATTTTACCAGTCAGTCGGCTTGTTGATGCTGCCGTCGGTGAAAACTCTACCATCACTTGTAGAACAGAAGCAGTGCCAAGTGCGGTTATCAACTGGTACTGGAATGGAAGACTACTTCAAAATGGAACCCACTTCAATTCTCACCAAAAAGTATACATTTATGAAGAAGGTGACTCGAAAAAAAAATCTTCATTGATATTGACAAATACGCAAGAATCTGACTCTAGTGAGTTCTATTGCGTCGCTGAAAATAAAGGTGGAAACGCTGAAGCTAACTTTACTGTGCGTGTCACACCGCAAGCAGTCGGGATGGCATCCTTGGGCAGCGCGCAAATAGCTAGCCTCGGAGCCGCACTGTTCTTAGTTGTCGTCGTCATATCTTTAGCACTTCTCATTACCTTCGTCCGGTTTCGCCCGACGCCGGCATGTGAAAGCAAAACACCTAATACGATAGATAGAGTTGTATCTGGTAATGAAGTACATCCGACGACGACTGACCGGCCTCACGTTGCTGTATTAGCTAACAGGCATGATTCACATAATGACCCTAAATGTAATCCTGTCACAAAACCGCCGAGAGCCAACGATATACCTTACACTACAAATCATTATGAAGGAAGAGGGAGCGTCGTAACAGCTAATGGACCCGTGGTCGTATCTCCCACTGTTTCTGGCACTATAAATCCTGATCTAATCAATGACACAAGACCAGATGGTGTCATTCGACCAGGAAGCGGTGAATACGCCCGCGAGGGGTCCGATTCATTATATCCATCGGGCCTCTGGGATCAAATGAAAATGAATCAAGCTAGTAATTTGGCTCGAGCTGTCAGTACAGCTATTCCAACGTACTATAATGACAGAACACCGATTATAGAGAACTGCAGCGTAGATGGGTCGCAGGAAGAACTGGGGTATATGAGCCGCACTTTCCCACGATCACACGCGATGGCCTCGACGAACACGGCCGTCCCGCCACCAGCTGACGCACCGTACCCAGCCGACTACGGGCTGCCGGTGGGCGGCGCGCGCACGCTTCGCGTGTGGCAGCGGGCGCCGCCGGTGCTGCCACCCCTGGCGGCCGTCAAACGAGTCCTCACCATCACCAGGCCCTCGGCCGATGATAATTTTCAGGATGGCTGTGCTACCGATGTTTAATCAGATATGGGAACGCATTGTTTACATACCTAGATGACATGTCACAATTGTAAATTTGTATCCTAAGATAGAAATCATCTTATACGTAAGGTATGTGTAATTTATACTTAAACAGGTTGTTAGTGTAATATTTTTTGTATCATATAATTTATTTAGATAATTAATGGAAAGTTACACTGGATCCGAATGCGAAGGGTCCGCGACTGATTAGTTGAAGAATGTAAGTGTAAATTATTACGTGATATGGAATGGTATCGTCTATGATCGCCAAATAATTAAATACTGAATATAAATATATCTTGATTGTTGAAACTCAAATAAGATGTTACATGAATATTAATAGTAACTATACAGTGTAAGTCATACACGACCTATCCAAAGATATTGAATTCCCCATAAAAGTGATATAAATAAAATATTACTTATTGTAATTCACGATGAATGTTAATCGATGTACGATAATGAATGTGTAAATTTTATGTTGAAAAGGAATAAGAGTTTTAGCAGTAAAAGGGAAAAAATAAACCAGGCGATTATAAAATGTACTTTTTGTTTGAATTGTTCTCACCTATTTAGCGTCCATTATGACAGGAATGAACAAAGATATATCATTTCTGTCTCTAAAAGTGTCGAACATACAATGTCAAGATCACATGAGTTCACATGACGTACTTATCAGAATAATCAATTACGAGTCCGATAATGTAAAATATTTTCGTCATATTGTTAGAGCTTAATGCTTTATCTTTGTCGAATGTCTCATAAAGTAGCTTCGTAAACATTGCGGCCGACATACAGGATGGCGTGGGTAGCACATTCTCAGTACTGAAGCAATGGTAGACTATACTTGTGCTTGTGCTAATGGATATGACTGATGCATCTAACAAGTAACATGTTGAAACTTGTTGACATAAGATATACAAATTTGATAATAGACATAATGATATTCTCTCTCACAAGGCTACTTTTATAATTCATTCGTTATCATCACATAAATCTAAGTATCTGAATAGAAACGATTAATTTGTTGTATTGTCTTTCTAATACAGTCGAGTTTAGCAGACAGATGTCTATTTCCTTCATGCAGACAAGGTTACATTTTATAGCTATCGTATCCGGACAAACCGGTTGGAAGTAACTGCCTCATTCATAAGATAAAACGAATTGAAATAGGTAATTTATTTTGTTGGTTTCAATTTAGTACAAGTTCAAGAATAAAGTGGAGTTAAAAATCTTTCCTATGGAGAGTCGGTGTCATGGCGACAAAAAAGGTAAAAAACTTTCAAGCTTACCTCCCAGCCCACCGGAGAAAAACCGGTTAACGTTATTTCATTTCCGTTCGATTCAGTTTTTTATATGAACCAAAGTCTAAACGGGTCCAATGAAGGTGAGAATTTCGAAACAAGAAATTTAAGGCAAAGTATTGTATTACAACAAAATACAAAATTACACAAATGGACGAGATAATGGTGCTTTGTTTTTAAATTTAGCATTTTAAACTTTTTAATGATATGATATTTTTGTAATTTGGGTCAGACCGTATCTGAAGACATCATGAGTTGATCATAATTATGATAATATATTTCATTATTTTTTTGTCTCTTTGGTCACGAAATACGGACATAATATTTGTATACAATATTTCTTCAGAATATTATTTAAGAAGGTATGTATTATATGAGAAAATCAGCTTAAATATCCCTCACTGTAAGTAATTTGTAATATTAGCAAAATGGAGAGAGCAAAGTAGGGATAGTGCTTTATTTTTGGACCTTTGGGTTGTGTTTGGATGGGTGATTTTGTTCGTAGGGCCTTTTGTAGGATTTTATCGTAGGTGTGGTTGAATGGCGCTCTGGGGTTTGGTCACTTCCTTTTGCGAGTGTTTCTTTTAAATAGATTTTTTTCTTTTTATATGAGCTCGAAGCAGTTAACATTCCTGATTTATTGGCCGCTGGCGTTTTAAATTTTGAGTAGAGATATAATTGTTTGAGAGTATTTAAGTTTTTTTCTCAAATCGTTGCAATAAATTAAATTTTGATTTAGTAAGCATCTCAAGTTCTTATTTAATTTACTTGAATTATGATGTTACAATTTGAGTGAGTTGAATACGGACGCTTCTCGGAAGCACTAAAGCTAAGTCGGATATTGTTGTAATTTTATGGACCGTACATAGGATTGTGATCAGAGACAGATATCATAAATAACGGAGTTGTGTGGCTGGACACCCACGATCAGATATTCCATTGTTAACCGAGGACTGAGATCATAAGCATAATGTGAATATAGTGCTTGTAGTCACCTGACTCTTGTAAGTATCTTGGGTGTAATATTGTTACGTGAAATATACATTCCAATGGAATCACTTAACCCATAAAAATCCATACAATATTGAACAGAGATATTAGTAGAGTACACTCATGGTAAAGCTGCTTTTTGAGCAATGGGAATCTGAAAGTTCGTTTTAGTTAATTGGCTTTTGAATAGAAGAAGGGTAACTAATGTTCTAAGTTATTATTGCTGGTCGTTAGCATTCATGGACACAAATTATAGCAATACTTAGTACAAGTCGCACAATATTACTAGTGGTAGTCAAGACCACTTTGTAAGTACTACCTACATAATATAGTAAAACAAGCGTAACTAAAAGAAAAAATCAAAAGATTTTTTTTTATACAGAATTTATAACGTTTTTATGTATGTTGAGATAATACAGTAGACGCCGACTACTGTTTTAGAAATATTGTACTTCTTTTTTCTTTTTATAGTCTTTTTACTCAGTAGTTTATTCTGATTTCTAGAACTAAAATCATCCCCAATAAGAATGTCTGTAAAACTGCGTTATGACCTCGTTTGATAATTTTCTCTCATTACAGTTATTTTCGTAGAAATTTTATTTGATTTTATATTTTAAGTTTAATCATATAAACAGCCAATTAAGACGCTAATTAAAATAATCTGACTAGATAATTAATTTATACGCTTGCATTTTTAAAAAGCGGTAAGATTGGATTCTTAATTGTTTTCAGAGTGTGACATTTGCCTGCATAAGTTTGAAACTAGAAGCTACCGCGTTCTGGCACGAGAGCCTAGAGTTACTCCGTCTCCAGTACCGAGCCGTGCTTGAGTGACTAGTTTAATAATTTAGACACTCTTTCCATCACAATTCTACTAAAATCGTAAATGATAACGACCAAACTTGTGCTTCTAAGTGTCTCTCTAATATCTAACACAACTCGTTTCTTCCTTGTTCTGAAATTACTAGTCTACATTGATTTAGAACAATCACAGTCCAGTAACCACAATAATTAATTATTTGAGTCGAGAAGTACTCAAGTTTCTTAACTATTAACGTTTCAAATACTATATATAAGGTAGGTTGTTCGAAACTTTGATTAGGGAACAATGATATTGAAATAAGCAAAATTTTGTAGAGCAACAACCTTATTTACCTACCATCAATGGCTTTGCGCTTTCTTCTCGTAAAAGCGGAGACTTTCGCTGACAATAATGATGTTTCGGCCCTGGTAACAATGGGAACTCAGGCAGAGCGATCTTGATTGTTCGGCAGAATATTTCAATTGTGTACTGCTTTCGAGCCCGTTCTTTGTATATTCATTGCTATCATATTTTGTCGTGTAACATTTGTTATTTTATCGTTTGTTAGCTTTCGTCTTAGTGGCTTTAACATGGTTCTGTCTATGTTAAGCTACTCAATTTTATTTTACAAATACGGAATAGAGAAATTTTGCCAAATTTCTTTATGGGTATGTATGTATTGTTTGAAAAGACTAGTATTATATATTATGTTGTGGCGAGGACTCGTATGCTCTTGTGGTTGTAGTCGGTACCCTCCTCATCGATCCTGAAATTACTGTCTGTGAGTTACCCTACAGTCATTTCTGTCTCAGTGTAATTTGTGACCGTGAATAACATTACTCTAGGTTTGTAATGATCTCAATGGTAGTAGGTAGACACGATAGACGAGTAGTCCTTTAAAAGTTATCGTTAAGACGTTTTAGGCATTGTGTGTTTCTTACAGTTGAAATATATTTATTTTTGCATTGTTTTAAGACGTAATACGACTATTTTAATTGAATTTTCAAAGAAAACCATACATTTTGCATGTTGGAAACAGTACAACATCAACGTTATTTGTAGAATAAAAAAATCTGTATCATTACATAGTCAACAGAGTTAATTGATGAATTAGGTACTTGTTTTTTAGACTTTTACTGAAGACAGGGAAAGTATCAAAGATGAAAATGAGAAACTGGTAACTGGTAGGCATTTCTGATGTGCTTAGAGAGGTCATTGAACGTAGTAATGCGCCGGTACTCAGTACTTAATCAGTAGTAGACGAATCAATGGTGTTCTCACTTTAAAACTCTTCCGTAAAAAATATTTTGTGAGTAAATATTTATAGCGGCATCAAAGATCGTTATCACCAATTTTCCCTTTCCTATTTAGATTTCGATGGGTTAAAGTTCATGAACTTAAACTCCTTTGATTCAGGGTCGATTGAACAACCCAACATTGAACAATTCGATTTGGTATCCATGACGGTTCAACGCACAGCTTAGAGGTTATGTTATTAAGAGACATTATAAATTATATCAAAGCATGTTTTTCAAAGAGTACCAATGATTTGACAACCAGTTATTCTTTCTTTTCTCTCACGCTATATAGTCTGAAATGAATAGCTGCGCAGAAGAACTAAATGTTATCCCATTGTTATAATGACATAATTATTTGAAAGCATTTGAAGGACAGTAACGCCCTCTTTGTGACATCATTATTGCATAGAAAGCCGTGTCAGACTATAGCAATAAAAGACAAGATGAGAAAAGAGGATAATCCATAGCCGTGCACTTTGTAATAGGCATATATTGTATGAATTTAAAGCGATATATTTACTAGCCGATTCGAACCTACTACTCTCGACGTCGTTTCAATGGTGAGCTGACTACTTAAGTACCTAAGCCGCTATACGACACGTGCAGTCAAGGATGTAAGTATGTCAATGCAAATCTCGTACTAATTCTGTTTATCTCGACTACTAAATAGGCATAGCACGAAATATTTCCTGGAATAATTTCATCGCGTACATTTTATTTAAGTTAAGCTGTCTCACGAGATGGTTCGTTTGCAGGAAGCAATTACCTTAACGCATAGACATTTGTAATCCAGGAAAAACATTTTCCTTTTGCCACTATTTAGTAAAAACTAAAAGAAGAAGTTCTTTCTTGAATACCGAGCGATAAGATATAATGCTTCCATTTAGCCAATGCAAGTTGTGCAAAACATTATATATTTCAAGGTTCCTAAGCCAATTTTACTACAGTTAACGAAATACATACATTTTTGTAGCTTGACGGCTCTGAAAAACACAATATACATAATACCAATTAAAATGGCAGAACGTTGTTATTGCAGTAGTTTAAAAAGTTCGTTTGAACAAGACCGCGGGTTGTTGGCAACTTTGCTAATATTATAAGGTAAAAAACTGCTATTTTTTACTAGCGAAATTGATTACTTTTCAAGCAAGATTTGAAATGGTTAACATGGCTAATTCGCATGATACTTTTGTGACAGTCCTGTATTAAAAGTTTGATGAAATCGTGATCGATTAATATCGGTGTGAACGAATATTGTAAAGCGACATAAAAAAACCATATATTTGAAACGAAATTGCCAGCGGCAACGCTACTGGCGCATGATGTTGCGGATGCCAATAAAAATTGATTTTATTTTTCGTTATTGACATGTTCTGGCATAATTAAAAGCGAATGTCCGGTGTACCAAACTATTATATAACTGTATCAAAATAACAGTAATAGTTTTTATTCACTGGTTTCACAGTATTTGTGTATGTAGTCTAGGTGTACTATAGCATCTTAATATGAGAGATTAAATCCGGTTGTTAATACTTCAACTGAATTAAAATTTATGACATTGTATTTTGTCATTAATAAAGATAAATTCTTAGGATATCCGAAATAATGAAAGTTATAAAAATAAAAACTCAATTTCCTCTTTTCTTTCATATTACGTGTTAATTTCACATACAAAAACAATGTATGTTACACTCATATTTAGCTGGAGTTTTTATTAAAGAGGTCACAGTCTTAGTACCGTGCAACGTGCGCTCAAAGTATCCCTGAAAGTGCGGAACTGTCTTAGAACCCACAACAAACTTAATCAGAAAAAAAAACTAAAAGAAGTTTACAACTTTTGTCTTAAGTAAAACGCTAACGTTGCGCTTGCAGGGTAAATGAGGCTTGAAGTAGTAAAGGATACTTGTCTTGCTTTATTTATTTTCTGAACTCTTAAAAAAGTTGATGAGTTTCAATTTTTTTCAAGAAAATAGCTTAATGATTATTGTGGTCATGGCAACTTGCTGCTTGAAGACAAAAAGAAGACGTCTATGAAGACGATTTCCTCAATAGCGAACAATTCTTGTGTTATGAGATCATAATGTAATGTTAAGAGATCTTTTACAAAGTTTAGAATATCATTGGTATCTTAAATGAATGTTCAACATACAAATCAAGTGTAAAATATACATACATCCACCGAAACTTACACATTTATAATATTAAGTAGCTTTATTGGTGATTGTGTACCTTGTGTACAACTATTGCACAAGATATTCAAGTTTCAGTTTTTTCAGGGTTTCGATCCACGGGTTGGGCTTAAAACTGTTTGGTTTTTCTCTATAAAAGAGTGGCTGAGTTTCTTGCCAAGTTCTTTTCAGAGCTCAACCTTGTCAGTGAACTGGCCGTAGACAAATATGCTGACTCCTTTTTTTTTGGCTTTGTATGACATTCTTAAGTATCATATAAGTGATCAAAATGAAATAAAAAGATTTGACTTTGATTTGAATTTGACTCTCTTGAGATTCTCAGTATAAATTGGAGTCTGAGAATGTGCCCGGATAATGAAAATAGACTTTTTTTATACATTGACGGTGGCAAACAGACATACGGCCCACCTGATGGTAAGCGGTTATCGTAGCCTATGGACGCTTGCAACACCAGGGGCATTACGAGTGCGTTGCCGACCCTTAAGAAACCTATTCACTTCTTTTTTGAAGTACCCATACTGTAGACCCTTGGGAAAACCTCGTTAGACATAGACCTGGACTCGCCCCTATTACCATGGACTTAATATGACTGGCGAAAGGTGTATGTGATACACTTCTATCTACCTTTTAGATAAGGCCTGACACTGTAATGTTTATGTTATGCTCAACAAATCGAAAGAGTAAACGCAGAATGAATACAAACATGGTATTGTTAGTGTGATTGATAATTGAATTAATGTTTAATTCCAACGGGAACCAATCAGTTCCCAAAGCAATTTGGTAAATCGGCACACTGCCGCGCTGCTAACCGCTCCTAACCGATGAATGTTCTTGTACAATCATAAATTAGTTAGGCATGTGTTCTGGCTTGCTCCAAAATCAACGATATGTGTGGTCACTTCAGTAGATAATAATGTATGAGCTGGTTTCATAGTACTGAGCTGAGCTTGAACAACTCATTCTGGTTAACGTAGTTCAACGTTTAGAATATCGTTGGTATCTTAAATGAATGTTCTAACGGCTCCACATATCTATTTATAAACATAGAGGCCGAATATCATTAGTTTTGTTATAATGATATTTGGCCGAATAGATATCAGAGCGTTATCGGAAACTAGCTGATGGCAGCATTGTTGGATAAGTGTTTAATGCCCGGTTTCTAAACCATCAAATAAAAGTTATTGATAGGAGGTTCCATGTAATAGGGTGGCCCTATTTCATGAGACCTAACTTAACCGTTTGTAATCAAATCGTTTATTACTGTCCAAATCAAATTCTTTCATTACTGTATATTTATTTGGTACTAGCTGTCGCTGCTGCCCGCGACTTCGTTCGGAGTGGTTTTTTTTTACGGAGCTCTGATATTTTTTCAAAACCAAAGTAGCATAAGTTACTCCTTATGTCATTATCTATCCGCCAGTGAAAGTCCCGTCGAAATCGGTCAAGCCGTTCCAAAGATTAGCTGGAACAAACAGACAGACAGAAAGACAGTCAAACATAAAAAAAAATATATTTTGGTATATGTAACGTATACACATTCAAATGCATGTAGTAAAAAGCGGTTATTTTATTATTACAAACAGACACCAATTTTATTTATTTGTATGTATAGATTGAAGGATTTTATGAATATCAACTACTATGGAGGTTAAAACTGAACACCCGTTCTTTATTTTGCAGAGGGATGTCTACTTGCAACCATTAACAAATCACTATACACAACTTTGGGTTGAATTTTGGTGTTTACCCAAAACAGTTTCTCAATGAATGCTTCCCCCATCAGGTAGCTAACCCATATTACGACAGCCTTTACCTGCGTTAAACGGGTACGTGATTAAAAAAAGATTAATAACCACAAATTGCGGTATAGCTATTGATAGAGCCTGCATGCCAGCTACAGGATGCTCGCAATGTTTAATAAATCTTTGAACGGGCCACAAACGACTGCCTGCCTTAAACTAAAATTGCAGCGGGCAGCCTAAGAGTTACAATCAGTACATCCTGTCTCACTCATCTCTTAACTCTTTAGACCACTAAGTACACCAATAAAAATAATATGCCACCGAACCAATGATATTAGTTTAACTGTGAGTGCACCGATATTTTTTGAAAGAAATCTTGGAATTCATCGACCGTGACGGTCGGTCATTGAAACTTCGTATTTCATTAATGTGTTGAACAAAAAGAATAATAAAGAATAGAGTCTCGAAACAATGAGACATAACATGAACACTTATTGAGTTGTTTCAACTAAATTAATTAATACTACAAGAACAAAACCAGCTTCACAACTTTTTCAACAAAAAAATTATCACTATACTGTAATAAATGTATCTATTGCAAGTACCAATTAGCTTAAACTTCAATGATGAATCCTACTTACTCGAAACGTACTTCATAGTATAAAGTGAAAATTTAATATTAGGTGAATTTAGATTTCAAAGAAGTGTTATTATTCCTCAGAAGTTTACAGACGAGGGATTTTAAACGAGCAAATTTAATTATAATTATCATAAATTTTATTTTAGGCTCTATTCATTATGAGTTTGTCAGTTTTCAGTTTACTATAAAACCTTATTTAAGGTTTTATAAAATACTAGCTTCCGCCCGCTGCTTCGCCCGCGTGGTATGTATTTTATACCTATAAACCTTCCTCTTGAATCAGTCTATCTATAAAAAATATATATATATATATATAGTTTTAAAGATTTAAGCATACATAGGGATATAGGGACAGAGAAAGCAACTTTGTTTTATACTAAGTAGTGATTATATTTATGGTTGATGCTAAGTTGGCAACTGCTGTAGGAGTAAAGGAAATTTTACATAAACTAGGTACTTATATAAGCAGAAAATTTAACTATTATTATTAATTGCTCCTATCTCGCCTCACTTCAATAACACGTAGAATAAATGTCTGCCTGAATTAATTACTATGCTTAATGCTTTAAGCCCAAAACATTTTTTAAGTTGTTTAGCAGTTGTTTATTAACCTTTTTTAATATTTTTTTACACAAGCAATATAATAATTACTTAATTTTAGACTAGATGGCGCTATGTGAATATTATTATTAAAAAGCTACTAACATTCCATGTTGACTAGTGTTCAATTTAAATGAAAAAAAGAAAACAACTAAAACTGCCGACTATTATTCATAATGAATATTGCTCCAATGAATAAACCAACAGAAGGCAGTCGCAGTTTCAGTTTGTAATTGTTAACTTTGAACAATACAAAACAGATTGTAAACATTCACACATCAATTTAAAGTTTCATTTTAAAACTAGTGTGACTCAAGTGACCAAGAATATTCATCTTTAAATCATCATAAAATGAAAGAAGAACCTATAAAGAAATATTTTCGTTTACGTCATGAAGATTAGAAACCGACAATTATAACATTTTTTTTTTGTTGATACTGATATTGCAGAATACGTTTGGAAATTTAAATAATAATATGGACCCTGTCATTTCCAATCTTTTGATATCAATATCAAAATCAATTTCGAATCAACTTAGTCGTGTGTCGAGATGCCGAAGGTCCACAAATTCCTCTAAATGGCACGGAGCGAAGCTGTATCTAAGCTTATTCCTGCAATAGCGTTAATATAACTACTAGTATCTGGTATGTATTTTCTCTAAAATCGTTTTGTTGTATGTTTTTTTTGTTAATACGGACCAGAATTCGATTTTCGGCTATCCTGTGGTTATTTCCTTTCGTTGATTCAGTTCGTCCTCACTACATATTAAATTGTACCTATAAGAAAAATGGAAGCTAAACCAATCATTTTGAGCGAGTTTTCAAGTATAAATCATGGTTTTAGAGGTATTTTCAGAAGTTTAGCTAAATTTTACATTTGGATTGCTTGGGTTCAGTTTTTTCGTTTTGAGGTACGGAATCCGAAAAATATCTAAATATCCAGAAACAAGTATGCATTGTTCCCATAAAATGTAAATAAAGTTTTAATTTTATTACACATTTAATAAGATTGACCTACAGATTAAGAAAAAGCACTAGTGATCTTAGAAGTTCGGCCTTCCCTTTCAGGTACAGAACTGTAATAAAACAGAGATAACGCTTTCACCAAGTGTAAGTACACACTTACATATATACGAGTATGTGAAGGGTCGACCTTTTGGTTGTGTTGTGTTTACCGCTAAACCCGGGGCTAAGCTTAACCACCTTAAGGCTAATACCAGGATTTCCTTATCCCAGTAGCCGGTGGTCAGCTCGTCCGCCTTAACATCAATTAGCACTGTGTCTTGGACTTAGCTATCTTAACTTACCCGACGCTATTGTCTCGACAATAGACCTTTTCTCTTTTTGTCTTATTGTTTGCACTAAGCCATAAAGTGCGTACATGGAGAAGTGAAGCATTTGTGCAGTTATGCTATTCTATTTGATAGGGTATTCTTTGCTAAACCGTTGAATAAAATTGAAGTGTGTTTGTAATATCAAATTAATAGCTTTTTATTAGAGTACTATTTTATGAATGGATCTCAATAGTAGGTTTCATTTATTCATATATTTTCATATCACACAAATTATGTCCTACTGCTGGGCACGGGCCTCCTACAAACATTTTGGAGGGAATTTAGCCTACTATAACACGCTGCCTAGACTAGGGTTGGTATAAGGTTTTGTTTCGATTTTTTCCCTTTCTCGCAGTGCTCGTGTTACTTAAAGGTCCCTTAGTCGTCTTGTACGACACCCACGGGTTGAAATGGGGTAGTGATATTATGTATTCTTAATCCGGCACAACACGAAAAATTGTCTTGAATTAGTAGAATACCGAAAGTGTTTAAAATTTCTATTGAGATCCGATACTATTCAATTGATCCATTCGTAAAGTAGCAGGTCAAGTCTGCAAATTTACTAATGATGATCCATTGATGATCAGTTGATGGATCAATTTAATAAATAACATAAACCGTAAATAAATTTCGTTCTTTGATCGATGCCGGACATTTAACACTCTCACACGGCAACCGACGCAGCAGCGTAAATTAAAAAAAAATGTTTTAAATTCCATTTGCCTCCCTTGAATAGTTCTTAATTAAAGTTAATAAGTGTCTGATATAATATGTCATTTTAACAATGGTTATAAAAGTCAGAAATTCCGTCAAGCTAAATTTGAATTGAAACACTAGGTAATATTGTTAAAAATATATCTTTCACATTACTCCCTTTTTGAAAGATGAAATTCTTTACAGTTGCTCGTAATTTCCTTTTAGGAGTACTATAAGGCTGTTATATAATCCTTGTAATGATAAAAAAGGGTACAAACAGAACATACAGAAACATTTCGCTGATTATGTTCTATTGTTCTACAGATGACATGTTTTTGTAAAATTATTTAATTAAAGAAAATATCTTCGCGTTCTTGGATACATAGTAGGTACAGTAAGTAGGTAGTATTAAAAACTTAAGTTTCAGTGTAAAAATAATTTAATTTATGAATCCAATGGAAATATGCCAGTAAAAATATTAAAAATTATTATTTTACTGTACTATTATTATTCGTTTTAGTTTTTTAAGTTTTTAAGCCTAAAAATAGTTATTGTTCTTAATTTAATTATGTATTTTTATATTTTAATTAGTTATTGCTTTAAGGTTGAATTCCTTGTGCTAAACACGCGGTCCGAGTTCGATTTCGACCGGCTATGCCAATGTGGATTCACTTTATGGAATTTATATAATAGTCATGTGACTTACTATTTGATAACGGTGAAGAAAAACATCGTGAGGAAACCCAAGTATGGGTTCTACTATCTATATCAGCTCTCTAGATAGAGGATAGGAGACCCTGACCCAGCAGTGGGGCGTTAATGGGTTGATATACACTTTAACTTATAGAAAATATAGCATAAGTAGAACTTTTTATAAGCAATTTTATAAGTTTTAAAAATTCTGATTATCAAATTAAGAACATTTTCTGGGCAGGGCCATATTCCTGTTGGGGGCTGGGTATGCAGAGATTATTCAGAAAGTACTTTTTTGAAGAATTCTGTCGCTTTGACTGAACATAATACCAATTACCAAGGAAACAATCAAGCTGCTGTTGTTGATCACCAACACCGAGAGAAGTTAAGGGAACTCTGAACTAAACTTGGAACTGGGACTTGGAACATTTGCTGAATGTATTGCAATAATAGGATGAGTCTACATGATTTTTTTGTGAGTGGACAGTACCTCAGCTTATGCTGAAACAGAAAGAATCTACTTTCCGAATAATACCACATACGCAATGTACGAAATTGTTAACTTTCATATAAATATGTACTTCGATAATAAACTTTCAGTAAATTGTATTATGATTCAATTTAAGAAAATTAACTTTTGACCTACTTAACTCATGAGAACTAGAATAGTGCTTATAATAGTGAACTATATTCGTGCAAGAATGATATTGCTTCTTATTGATCGCAGTGTATTTCTTGAACACAACACAAGTAGTCAAGTTGATATCCTTCCAATATTCTGTTATAAAAATTGAAACTTGAAATGGGTCACGATGAGACGTTTTATAGTAGCGGTCTCTTGTACAAGTTTTATGTTTATGTTGTATTTGGTTTAGGGTGTATTGCAAGCCATAAAAGCTCTTAAGCTAATATTTTTAGCTGAGGCAACAAACGCAATTGTCTATTTTGACATTAAGGCGAAAATTGCTTGAATTTCACGTCCAAGTATCTGGCTTATAGGCACACTAGGAGCTCATATGCACGCGATATTCACTTCACAATTTAACCAAAAAAATAATACGAAAAATAGCACATTTTTACTGAATGCACAGTTGCAGGTCAAGATATATCATGTAGTTTTGAATTACTGTTGCATATTCAAGAATTAATTTCTACAGCTATGAAAATAGGTAAATTATACCTATTTTTTTAGTAAATCTAAAAGGTTTTATAGTGTATCCCATCAATTTACAATCTCAGGATCCGTGAATAATCAGGCAGTCGATACGACAGGACGTAGCCAGCCAAATTCTATCAAAAATGTAGTGCAAAGTTTAAAAATAGTTCCGCAATGTACCTAAATGAGATTGGTAGGTTGTGGAGCTGATTGCTGATACACAAATAGTAGGGCTCGTATTTATAGTAAGTCAATACTGAACGTTTTCGGCGTTTTCGTATAGCGTGCGGGAGGCCGTTAGCATGTATAATCGCCCTTGTACGTTTAAATACTCCCTCTTTGCTCATTATTTAGCTCGTTTATTATTACTAACTACGTCCGCTTACCTACACGTCATGATGTTCACACATTAGTCAATTTGTGTATCCGTCTGTCTCGGACTTGATCTAAACAATGGGTTATGAAAACCCGATTTGTGAAACGTTAATCGACGCTAGTATTTTTTATTTAATGTAACTCCTGCTCTTTGGAATAGTTCTGTATCGCAGGGTTTTACAAACACATTACTACCTGATACACACACTAGAAGTCGCGCGGGGATTGGCTCCCATCGTTCTTTATTTGGCCACTGATCAGCTCCTAATAGCCGTAACGTGACGTATAACCTTCCTGGACAAATCGGTCATCCAACACTAAAATAATTTTGAAAATTAGTTCAGTAGATCCCGAGATTACCCCCTTACAACGTCACAAGCTCACAGTCTTTACGTCTTTATAATATTACTAGTAGGTATAGATAAGATAGTTTACACATTGATATCAACTCTTTGACACTAAAACAATGGCTTATGTCAATTTAAACCTGGTTTAATACTTAGTCCATATTTTGTAATAAGGGGGTTTAAGTTTTGAAAACCGTTTTGTTGTATTCTTCCTTATTAAGTGTCACTTTTTTAAGGTTAGAATTCAATAAAGGCTTTTTTGTTTTAATTATTTGGTCAGACATAAGATTTTCAGGTTTAAATTCATTGTCTTATCGTTTTATTATTGCTGAGATAAGATAAACTCGAAGGTATTAGGATTTTGCTGATGAGTACCTAAGTGGTTCAGAGCACAGCGACGGATTACCGTGCTGGCAGTAGAGGACAGCTATTTGTTTCTTAGGCCACCAGAGCAAATTAGTTTTAAGGCGCATAGAGCAGCTTGGCTGTGTGACTGACATTGCCTAATTCCACAAGCATCGGTTGTCACTTACCGTTACTTCGTTTGTCTCCATCTACAATAAAAAGAAGATAAGTACCTTTGAATAAGGCCTTCGATAGGATTGGTATCACTACTTAGTATAAAACAAAGTCGCTTTCTCTGTCCCTATATCTCTATGTATGCTTAAATATTTAAAACTACGCAACGGATTTTGATGCGGTTTTTTTTATAGATAGACTGATTCAAGTGGAAGGTTTATAGGTATAAAATACATACCACGCGGGCGAAGCAGCGGGCGGAAGCTAGTAAACTATAAACTATACTTACCTAGTTACTTACTTAATATTGAGTATTGAGTTTTACAATAACAGTGGCAAGGGTTAGCGCTGATTCCCCCCGTTTTTAATTCCCTCCGAAAATTTTTCTATTTAGATTTTTTTTTTTTTTTCAAATTAAACCACTTGGGGGAAACAAGAACTGGGAGGAAACAAGAACGGGGGGAAAACTTGGTTATAAATAGCAATCTGGTAGCAAAAAAAACATTATATCTTTCTATTGCATTACAGATTTATGATGTACATAACATAGGCATCGTATACGAATTTTATGAAACATTCCGAACTGACTTTATCATAACATTAAAAGTTATCAATAAGTTGGGTAAAATAATATGTTGGAGAGTTTACTTTGCCTATTAAGGCGTGTGTGTTCGACCCGAAACCGCGGCGTGATCGTCCCGGGGGCGCGGCGCGGCACCGCGCCACATATACCGCCACTGTTATGTTTCCACACGATTATTTTATAAAATGGACTTTATTGGTAAAGCTGTAAAATTCAAATTAACGATATGAAGACGTGGAATAATAACGCAGAATCCACGCGGTGCGGTAGCGGTACAGCAGCAGCGCATTAACTTCAATAATACTATCGTAAATTTGAACACTGTTCTCGTAAATAAAGTCTGTTTTATTAAAACATGTACATATTATGTGTATATGACATGATATTTATTTTTGTACTTTTACCATAGCATAGACCTAAGTACCGCAGTCTACATGCTTCATATACATAAAATTAAATCGGTGCCAACTGGCTACAATACTACGGTAACATTATTTAAAACAAAAACAAATTTGGATAAGTATTTAGGTATGTAGATATGGATGTTTTGTTTGTTAAGCCCTCCCTGCGCCACAAGCCCCCAAACAGCTGTATGGGTTTATTGTAATATAGATGTAGAATACGTATAACCGGAAAAATGCACCACTCTCGAGGGGCCACGACAAACAGACGAAACCACAAGTACTACAAATGTATAAATTTGAAAGAAAGTTTATTTCATATCATCGCGTGTAATACCCCTGGGAGTTCGTAGAGGTGTACTGTCCGTTCCACAGATCGGTATAAATCGTCGATGAAAGTTTTCGACGATAGTGGGCCTGAGAGGGATTTATGGCTATTTATCAGGCAATGTTGTTATAATAGAAACACGAGAACAGTGTAGGTTTTCCAGAACACACTTTTATTCAGTTCACCTGTGCTTTATTGATTCGGATCAAAAAGTCTTTAAAATCAGGACTAAATACGTGTGCGGTTGCGTTTGCGGTTGGGTGAAATTTCTTCCTCAAATGTACACTTAAACTGCTTCACTAAGTACGTTATCTACCTTTTCAAGGAAGTACTAGCTTTTAAAGGGAACGCTAGGCATAGTAGGGATGATTAGATAGGACATGATTTGTCTCTTGGGTAGCCATTACACAGTTAATTATATATTTTTTTTGTTAAACAAATCGGGATAACGATGTTAAAGTGGGGCAAATAGTGGCGACGCGCAACTGGAATGCTATTAGTTTTAGTTTAATGTTATTTTTTGTAAGCAAAGCTAGCGGACTAAGGCCCTTCGTCCACAAGGATACTCAAGTCGCCGATACCTTACGACTTTAGTCTCTTCGCGACTTCGGCAATACAAACTCGTATACTTCCGTACACAGGTCGCGTCGCGACTTTCGTCGTACGACGTAAGTCGCGCGCTACCTGCCGGCCAATGTCTCCGATACTAATGTCGCCGCGATTTTAAAGATGGCGGAGCAATTTATTATTGAATAGGGTAAGTCCGGGGTAGTTGGGCATAGTTTTTTCTAGGCTCTGTCAGAAATGAATTACATATAATTTTGTTATTATATTTATATCATATAAAACTTTGAAATCGACTATGATATTAAAAACATGAAAGTAACAATTTCTAATGAGATCACCATGACCTTAAAGTTCTAAATTTCTTTATGTTGTAATAGATATAATCGCCACGATAAACCTCATCGACTAACATTTTTGTAATACAAATGCTTAAGTTTAATTAATTAAAGTTCTTAATAATTATTTTCACTAATTGTCTTCGCAGGATACGAATTAAATATTTTAAAATTCAAATTTTATTTATTTTAGTTGATAGGGCATCTATCGTACTTAGCATTATCAATTCATAGCGGGGCATTTATTTATAGTCAAATAACACTCCTTTGGGCAGTCGTATAATAAATTGTTTTGCAAAGAAGTAAATTTCTGCCAAACGTTATAGTTAGGTTAAATAAATAAAAGAAGAATAAATTATTTCTGATAAACTCGTATTTTAAATACACCATTACAAAAAGTGTGGCGTCTATCCTGGTTTTACTCTATAGTTCATTTTTTTTCTACAGTATGTAAAAAAAAAAAAGTCGCGCGTCGCTAGTGTCACTCGTACACAAGAATACTCAAGTCGCCGATACCTCACGACTTTAGTATCTTCGCGATCCCTGTAATAGAAATTCATAGTCGGCGACGCAAGTCGCGCGCTACCTGCCTGCAAAGATCGCCGATACTAATGTTGCCGCGACTTTAAAGATGGCGGAGCAATTTATTATTGAATATTACATTTTGTTTATGAAGAGAAAAATATATCTGTATATGGCGTGCGCCGCATGCTCAATGCCTCCATTATAATGCGCGTATTATAATAGAGGTCAGTGGTTAACATAAAAACACTTAGGTATTAAATACTCTATAGTGCTCTTCTTGCTTGATTTTTTTTTAATAGTTTTATTTATTTAGTTGGTATTTTAATAGGGAGCGCAAAGAGCGCGAAAATCTATCTGTCCGCGATTTCGAAGATGACAGAGCAATTAATTAATATAAAATTTGTTTTTGAGGTAGAAAAATACCCTTGCCTTTATAATTATAAAATGAAAGAATATTCTAAAAAAGAATTTACAGAAAAGGCTTGGATGTCAGTAGGAAAGGCATTCAATATAACAGGTTGGTAATTTTTCTTGGTAATCCGATAGACTTCCTTTTTTCAAAAGCTAATAATGACTGGAACACAGTCCCCAGCATTAAAACGTAGGTAAATGTCCGTTCACAGCAGAGCCAATTTTGTATAGTATTAAAAATAAAACTGATATGCAATTAAAAATTTTGAACAAGTACTATAGAAATTTGCTTTGCTCTTCGACCCGATCTATGCGAACGGACACTAATCATATCGTCATTGAGGAAAATGATATTTCGTACAGCGCCTATTTCGTACGTATAGTCCGACAAGACATGTCGTGCAATTTAAAAGTAGGAAGTACACAGTTACACACTAGGAACTAACGCTATTATTGTAGGAACAGAGCGTTGTCAGACTATAAGTTGATAATAGTTGATAAATATGAAACTACTGCTTAATCAGGGTTCTTAAATAACGAGTGTTAGTTTTTATACCTCGCATCACACGAATGTTTTAAGACTAAATTATGGGCAATTTCATACACTACTTTATCCATTAAAAAATTTCTTAAAACGCTGAGCGAAAGAACTGTTCTAATTAAAATACTAATAATAAATAGTCTGTTTTTCTTAATACAATTTTTATTTACTTATTACTTAGCTACATATAAAGACATATTCTGTAGCGAACGTGGAAATCTCGTGATTTCATGTATTTCTGTATGAACCCTCTTAACAGTAAAATATACTCTACGTTAATACTCAGTGTTATTGTAGCATTTTACGAGCATAAGAAGAATTTTTAAAATTGGTCTGGACCAATTTTAACTTTCTTTTATATACTTAAAACTAGCTTTTGCCCGCGACTTCGTCCGCGTAGATTTCGATATTATATAGATCTTTGTTTTAAGTACAATTCATGAATTCCACAACACCCCACTACAGAAGTTGAATTTCATTTTACGTCAATATAGATAATATTTTCGTAATCGGCGTCCCTGAAAACCTTGAAAATGACATCCATATCAATTTCTAATAATTTTCACACCTATTTCATCAGTAATCGTAAGTTTTTCAAACACCAAAAAGCTAACTCACTTCATAACTGAAGTTCTAATTGCGTATTATCCGTCCATAAAAACCTAAAAAATAACGATTAAGTAGGTACGTCGTTTTCAAACGTCTATCACAATTGCATCCCCTTTGGGATAGAATTTAAAAAAAAAGCAAGGAACACGTATTTGTGTTTTTGATCACATGTAGGTATAAAGTTCCGAAGTAAAAAGACACTCAATACAATTTCTCCTTACAAACTTATTGTGCCCTCTTTCACCTCTTTAAGGGTTGAATTTGTTATGTTGAATTAGTCAAAATAAATAACATTTTCGTAATCGGCGTCCTTGAAAACTTCAAAAAAAGACCTTATTACTATTTATTTCCTGATCCTTCCTTCTGATCCTGATACAAACCTATTTGAATAGTTTAATTTCGTGTTTTATTTTTAATAGACAGGGGTAGACTGTATAATGATTGGCACCACCAAAAATTTAAGTAGTTGTCAGATTTTAATGCAATCTTCGTAGAACATTTTAATTAAGTATTCCTTTATTTTAAAATAAAAACGTATTTAATCTGGTGATCATGGTTTTATGAACAAAAAAATTCAAAAATGTTTCGAAAAGTACAGTAATTGAAATCAAAAGTACAGTTATTATCACATAAGTATCACTCACTGGCACTTAATATTAATTAGCATTTTTAGGGGTCCGTAGCCAAAATGGCAAACAGAATTCTTATAGTTGCGTTATGTCCGTCCATCCATCCGTCCGTCCGTTTTTTGTTTTTTTGACTATGTGAATATTCTAATTAAGATATGTTTCATCTTACCTCATGCCATAATAGGGCTTATTAGAACGCGAGGCGACAATCACAGAGAAATGTCCACTACGTTTTAGTGACAATGTCGGTGCGAGTAGCAAGTTTTATTTTTCTAGTATCAGAAAACGTTTTTAAAAGCTACCGTTGAACTCCAATTATATTGACATGGAAGAATAATTTATAACTCTCCTTCGACATTCTGTAAAGCGATAAAAACTTTGCATCTGTTTGTTGCAATTCCTTTGCAGCAACAAACAGTCTGCAATTAATATTTTTTTTCTATATAGGGGTGCACCCAGTATCTTCTATTAAGAGTATGAAGATTTTTTCGCTTTCGGTAATAATAAGCTAAAATTACTGTTTCGTCGTCACTTGTGTCCGACATTTTTTAAACGTCTGTGAGCCGTGTAGCCGCAACACCTATACTATACCCTATACTGGCCAAACAGACGACTCGCGCATACGTGCAGATCGTACGACTTGCGTCGCGTCGCCCCATGTGTGGATCAGGCGACTCGAGTCTCCTTGCGTGGGTGTCAGGCGACTCACGTCTCCTTGTGTACGGATCGTACGCGACAAGAGTCTCGCGACTAAAGTATCCAACATTAGTATCGGCGACTTGCGTATCCTTGTGGACGAAGGGCCTAATGCTTCGCCTCGCGCGGCACTGAGCAACCTGTTATAAGAGAGCTTTCAGCCGTGAAGTTCAGCTACACGTCCCGGTTACCAAAATTGACGCTTTTACTTTACCTATGTCGCACTAATGTGTGTGTATGTAGCACACTCCATTTATTTAGAGCGTACGTAGTGGATCCGCCAAGTTCATTTGCCTATTTATTTAAAACTAGCGACTCGCCTCGGCTTCACATTTATTGAGATCATCATCGTCATCATTATATGAGCCCAATGAAGTCCACTGCTAGACTAGATCCACATACAAAAATATTATTTGAAATACTTACTTTTTCTGTGGATTTTATCAAATCAAAATATCAAAATCCATAGAAATCTTGGCCTGACAATAAAAAAATATTTAAAAATTACACATTATTTTTAGTATTAAACTTTTCAAGCGATGTGCTTACATACATTAGAATAATAATTTTGTTTATAAAGGTAAGTAAAAATATAATATAACTAAGCGAGCTTAACTTAGCTATTTATACTTATTTCAATTTCATCATGAGCCTAAAGCTATTTGTCTTCCATAATATAAAAATAATAATTAATTTCTACATCATTTCCTAGATAAATATAAAGTTAGGTATATGAAACAACCAGTGAGTAGCCTTGTTGGTAGATTAAACTGTTTTGTGCAGGAAGAAGCCAATTGTAAAAAATGTGTTGGGGAGTTCAAGACTTTAATTCGTCGTATGTGCCCCTGTATTGGGTTGTTAATCCTGGCTTACAAGAGTTACGATGATAGGTATGTGGATGAACAAGTCACATAGTCACTTATGACCACTATACATGTTAGGGTTTGCATGATGGTTTTAACCACAGAACAGATATAGGTTTTTGTGGTTTCAACCTTGCAACACCTTGCGTTGCGACGGACAAACTCTAGCGTGTATGTGAAATAACTGTACAGTTATATACAGCGCGTGCGCGACGATGCGACATGAAATGAATTGAAATGAAATGAAATCTCGTTTATTCATCTAGGTTACAAGGTAACACTTCTGAAAGTCTCAAGATAAGAATGTAACAGGTTATCCGAAAAGTAGTGTCAGCAAATTTGCCTACGACCAATTCGCTGACGGGGTGGAGCTATGAGAAGAACTGGCAAGAAACTCGCGCCACTCTTTTTAAAATAATGGATAGTTACAATCTTGTGTAATTTACAATTTGGGGCGCTGTAAAGTGATGCAGCTGAGCAGTACGCCGTTAGATTAATGAGTTATAATGAATGTTTACAAACTAAATAATAAACAGAAAGTAAAAAGTAAGGCTCTGTGGTTGCATCGCTTTACACATTGCTATGCAGCCATTAGGGGCAGTCTGTGAATAAATATACCTAGTTTTAATTTTGTAAAAATATAACTTAATACCAAAAATTTAATACATTAAATGAAACCACGTGTAGCATGTGACGTTAGAAGGCTTTACCAAAAAAAAAAATAGAAATTTGCAATAGTTTAGACGCAAATATACTTTCTTTATTTCACAGTTTTAAACAACCTGTAGGTATTTATGTTGATCATATGTTGACATTACGTCATTCAATTCATTTAAATATCTCTGACTCTTTCATATTATATTATCTCTTACTCTGTTCCGCACTTTTGTCGTCGTCATGTCAAAAACGTCATGATAGAAAAATAATGTGTAGCTTTTTTTTTTTAATGATTGTTATTAGAATATGTTTATAAGGGTTAACACTGGCTGCTATCATTTGCTATCATTTAATGTCGTATCGTCGTATACACTCTGTATGTATTTTTTTTTATTAGACTTAACTTCACGAACCCAGTAGAATTAGAGAATTCCCTAAAGAAAATACAAATCACCGAATTTCGTATGATAAACGGTGCTCCTTAATTAGTACTTACTAGAGTTTAAATTAATAGCAGTACCTACAATTACATTTTTACTGTGTTAATCGTTATGAAAGAAAATAATACTTTTTTACTTACTTAGCACACAATTTTATCTCATAAATCTTATTTTTCTAATGACATCTCTCGGCCTGGTATTATTTGTGTATACGTCACACAAAAAGGACACAGGTAATTTTCAAACTTTTTAGTTTCTGACAAAAATGAATCTATGTTCAAGAACAGCTTTCGATGAACCAATCCATCACATGCGACTAAATTGAAAATTTACATGTTACCGTATTCTAAATAATTATGGGAAACATTTTAACATAGGGTCGGTTTATTTCAGGCCCATAACTACTTCAAAATTATCTATATAATGATATGAATGAAACAGGCATTATCGAATCATACGCAGTGGGCGATACGATCGTGAATCACGAGTCGTCAAGTAAAATTCGATTGTTATAGCGGCACGGCTGAGCGCGCCGGACGCTCCGTCGCATCGTCGTCGCCTCACCCGCCGATAATGAGCGTCAATACGACGGAATCACACGACACGCCCTGCTCTCCTAGCTGCTGGAATAATTCACCGTGCACTCGGTAAAAAATATATGAACAGAATTTGTCTCAGTTACGATAAAATCAGATTCCACCGTAACGGAGGTTTGTCGTTCTAACCGATCGACCAGTGACTCCTCATTATAGATAGCTTTGCACTGAGCCGCTAACCATCACATTCCAAGTGCCATACATTACATTAAGTTGAAGGTAAATGCTATTGTGGACTATAACCAGAAATACTGCTCATAGAAGAAGAAAGAAAGATATTTGTTTGTTTGGTGGAACGATAGGATCTCAGAAACTTCTGGCCCCATTCGATAATCTGTTTTAAATAAAGCAAAATCATTTCCGTAATTATTTTAAAATACGTTTATATTTATATTTTATTTATTATCGATCTCTATCACTTGTCATTATCCTCACTCACCATCTTAGGCTGTTAGTTACTATCATTATCAGTAATAAAATATTAAAATGGTAAGTAGATCAGCTTGTATGTATTCATTTCATACATTTACCTTTCTGATTGAGATTGTATAACGCCGCACGCTCCCCCAATCGCCTCTGCACTGCATGCATGCATAGCAGTAATGAGATCCAATCGATGTTATTCATTACGGACACCTACATTTAACATACAATCCCCATCATCAAGAGTAACTGAAAAAATAAATGGTTATTTTAAAGTATACCTTTTATTTTGCTTGAATAATAAATTTTAATTTTTCATTTATTACTTCAAACCAAATCTTCAAAGGCCTAATATAATTGAAGAGCTCATTCGGATTGACAACTCAATATCTCGCTAGGTCGATAAATCTAATTATCATTCATCATTACAACATTCATTTATGTGGAGCTTTTTTTACTAATGCTAAAAAATAATTGCCGGCTTATTATTTTGCCACTTATGCATAAACAAAAAAAAGACAATGATTTCAGAGATTTTAATTTTATCCTTATCAGTTCCTGTGAACTATAGATGCCTTTAAATCAAAGAATATAAAATGCACAGCAGTGATTCTTTACGGAGCTCTAAAAATAATAATATTTAATGCAAATATTGTGGAAAGTTTTAATGCTGTTTTAAATACCGACCGTACACCTTCGCCGCATACTTCCTACATACTGTAATTAAGGAACCATAAAAATAATAATTAAACAACCATGACCGACATACTCGTGCGTGATCGCTTCTTTTGAATCGTGGGTTGGTTTAAACAATCAATGTACGTTTATAGCCATAAAGGGATTATAATTAACACGCACATTACATTGACAGTTAAATTTAATTTCGAATAGATCCACCAAAGTACCTATAATTATGAAGCAGCAACAAAATCAAATCAAACTTCTGAAATTGAAACACCAGAGATGGGGCGATTGCATTTTATTCTATTTTATCGAATTTCTGTAGTCAGTAAATAGTATTTGAGGCAAAATGCTTTTTTAGTAATTTAAATTTAGGCAGTCTGCTTCTTAGTCAATTTCAAATTTCAGGCATACTGCTTAATCTCTCTCATTTAGGGCAAACAGCTTTTTTGGCAAATTTCGTGCTTAGGTATAACGCCTTCATTGGCATCTTGAATTTAAGGTATATCGATCAAAAGGGATAATCAGTCTACAAACTCAATATTTGGTTAATGTACCGAAAATTCGGTTTGAGACAAAACGTTTTTATTAATATTAGAAATGTGAAAGTTAAAATGGATAGATAGGTAGATTGATGTATGGATGGATGTTTGTTAATCACGCCAGAACGGCTGTAAGGAAGCTGTATGAAATTTGCCACACCGATAGATTAAAGTCTGGAATAACACATAAGCTATAAGATAAACTTAAGCCAGAATTTTGCTACCTAAACCAAAACTACATTGAAATTAGATCAAATTACTATTGAAATCAAATTAAATAATAAAGGAACACTGAAAATGTTACCGACATGGATAGAACAATTTCGGAAGAACTCGACATTGCACAAAACCACACTCGGTCCACCACTAGAAACAACGTATTTGAACTTAGAACGAATTACATTCGTGCACAAAGTTCGCTGAAAGCATAGTCAAGAAACGGCTGGTTACATAACTTTACGCTATGGAAACATAAAGATTAAGCAACTGTAAGATAAGGATTGAATCGGATTCTACAATATTAGACATTATACACCTAATATCTTCCGCTTATTCAAAGGTTGGTGGATAGTGCTCAGCGATTTAGTTAAATACAGCACAGTCAGTTTCTGTACTTATCTTGAGAATGGTCTATGGGATTATCTAAAGGATGGACATTGTTTGGACATAACTGACTGCTGCTACAGCTATAAACGTTAGTAATAACATTTATAGTTTCAGTAATAAGTAGTAGGTAGAGTTTATACATTATTTCAACAGTGGCGGAGTGTGTGGTATTCTATAGGCAATCTATGTTTTATTCTATATATTGCGTAAAAATAAGAATAAGATATATCATCCTTCCTTTGCAATCGCAGTCTGTCGTGAGCAATTGGGAAAACAATGGTCAATACACCAGCAAGGGAAGGTAGACTAAAATTATTATCCTGTACCGTTTAGTCAGCCTGATACAATAGGCTAAAATCCGCCGCTTATGAAAGCAGAAACCTGTGTTCAGCAGTATTGTGAAAAATTTTATAGAGCACTTCGTGCATCGAACTATCTGTCTTCTTGATTTAGTGGTCATCATAAACATGCAAAACTTTTGGAAGTATACCTGATCTTTTTGCTATCGGATTGCCGACCTATCGACTATAAAACAAATAAAAGGAAGAAATAAAGTACATGAGTTTGCGTAGAAATAATTTGTGAATTTCAGTACTTTCATTTGAATAAATCTTAGTTATAAACAGACATAAAATTCCAGTTTGTCTACACACTGTACCGCATCTAACTGTAAACAAAATTCAATAATAGCAAAGTATTTCAAGATTTAGGCCCAGTTTGACCACTGACACCCTAAGTGTCTGGTATAGACTGACACGGCTTTCTGTGCAGTAATGAAGTCATTTGGAGGACGTTACTGTGCTTCAATGCTTAATATCAAATATGACATTAAAATAATAGGACAGCATTTATAGTTCCTAACCTATCTGAAACTTATTTGACTTATTTTTTATTTTCAATCTGTCACTTGGCTCTCAGATAGTTTATCACACATTTACCTGCCAATTGGTGCCAAAACAAACAATGGTAATACAAGGCCTATTTGTTTTACATTTGTAGGATCAAGGTGAAGACTTCAATCAGCCCTATAATAACATCCTAATCCTGTTGTAGGAACGTAGAAGACAATTTACTTACATTTACAACGAGACACAGGTGGTCCAACCTTTTTAATGCTAAATGGAAATACTTGTAAAAAGTTTTTTTATGTAAAAAGGTTTTTGTGAAAACCACAAACAAAAGTTCTATCTTTACAATAACTTGATGTAATTACCGAACGGGTTCTTAATTTGAAAAACATTTTTCACTACCTACCGCTTTTATCGTTAATTTTCGGCTTATCGTTTTCTAAGCATCGAAACCCTTTCCAAAGGGTATATAATCACTAAGTTTACCCTTTCTTTTGATACACCATGTCAGGGGGTTGTTAAAAAAGTAAGTCTCATGGCAGAACGGTATTAATATAGTAAATTGCATTGTCATCGGGTTCACAGTAGGCACTCCATCTTTTTCCAATAACTGAACAAACATGCAAACAAATGAAGTTAAGCCCCAACTTCTGTGACCTTGAGCCTACTATGTGGTTGTGAAATATTGTTATATCATATAACAAATCTGTTATAGGCTGCAAAAAATGCGGTAACTGGTATTTATGACATTTGCGTGATTATATGCTTGTTTGCAATAGTCATATTGTTTAGTAACTAGTTCACTCACGTGACCCACGCGTAATTCCGGATGTTTATGAAAAATAATCTTTTAATTTATATTGAATTTTTTACTATTTTTACTTAATGGAAAACACGTTGGTCTGTGACTCCAAAGAAGGACATACAAACACAAGAAGATCTTCTTTACAAAAGGCAAGGCAAGACGATTTTTAAAAGTTAATAAAAGTGAGCATAAAAAAATATCATTACGTAATTTGAGTTAAAATTGCCTTTGAATGATCTTTAATTACGGCTTTATCGTAGCTGTTGAGATAGCAACAGTTTGTTGAAAAATTCGAAAAATCTGATTTGGTGTGAGTAGAACGCCGCGGGCGAAGCCTAATCGATAATAAAGTGTTTGCTACGCGCTGTTTCGTATACACTGAGAATACCTTAACACGGGCACGGTATACGTACATTTTTAACATAATTATTATTGAGAATCGTAGTGATTAAATTCATATGTTTTGTTATTTTTAACTGCGTCGTTTTTGATGATCTTGAAATATGAGCTCCCTTGTTCTATTTTAAAATACAAGGAATTTAACTTGTACTACTACTGAAATAAAGTCAATATTATGACTAAAGAGAAAGAGTGAAATGTATTACGTAGATGTTTTACTGGTTATATTGGTTTTTTGTCGAATTTAGTAACAGATTTTAAATAGAGAACTGTTCTGTTTTCTAGAATATTTTATTTCTTAACTAAAAGTTAGGTTAGGAAAACACATTTTATATGGGTATAAACGCGAGCCTAAAAATATTTGTAGGTAGTATAAATGTAAATCCAAAAGATCGGCACAGGCCAGTGAACCAAAAAATGGCCACAAAGCCTCACCAACTCCATAACATGAAATACGTAATGCGGCACCGACAAAAACGGTCAGACCGCAATATAAAGCAACCGTTCTTTAAAATTCCACCAGAACTCATTGTGAGTACGACAAACACCAACATCTATGTGGTCACTCATTATATCAACTCATAAAAGCCTACTTTTGGGAATGAACCTACCCGCAAACAGCCACAACAATTTTAAGGGTTGCTAACGCATCCATTATAAATCATATGGATATTTTTTAAATAATACTAGGCTGTTTCAGTTTCATTATGAAGTAGACTTCTGTGTTGAGGGAAGGAGTTTTGATATTAGTTTGTTTTCAAAAAGAAGTTGGTATTTTTTTTTTTGTAAGTGTAGTACTTAGAATAGTACTAAATAATAATACTTAAGACTTATTCTCTAACACAGGAATAAACCATCTGTGCTAAAATATTGTTACAACGACGTATAATTTACATTAAATATTAAACAATTTCCTAATAAATAGAAAACTTAAACCCACAACGGGACTTGAACCCACAACCCTGGCATTCCGAATCCAGTGCTCTTCTATAGCTCAGTTGGAGTTTATGTTAAGGCGCTGTCCAAACGGAAACACCGAAAAACTCTCAATTTTTCGTCGCGCAGTTTGCCGTATCGGTATATACTACAAACCAGAAAATTTACTTGGATAAAGTCGAGAATCTAAAGAAAAGACTTACCTAAAAATATTTCATGTAATTATAATAGTTTCGTAGAAAAAAGGTCACAAAGATGACCCTTAGAAAATGTTTTCGTCGCGCAGTTTGCTATATTTAGATCGTAAAGTAATATATTTTTTGCTATGATAATAAAGGAAATTTAATAAGCTAGAGAATTACCTAAAAATTATTTCACTAAGACACGTAGTTTTTTTTTTATTAAGAGAAATTCGCGAAAACACGTCTAATTTGACGCTTGATAGATTTGACTAAAGTCCAACATCTCAGCAATTTGAACCTTATGCGTTCACATGAGGTACTAGTGTAGGTTGTTTATTGTGCCCCCTCCCAGTCGGCGACGAGCCGTTAGGAAGGAAGGTCACGTCACTTTGATTAAATTTTTGGTTCACGCTATTTTCGTATTTTTTAAATAAACATTTTATTTATTTAGAAGAAAACTTCTTGGATACAAGAATCAATTATCATAACATTAATATCTTGCAACAATTCTCAATATCAGAGATAATATTTGCATTGGTTTTATTCTTATCACGTCACCGGCGGCCGGTGTTGCTAAGATGTCGCTGAGGCTAACAACCAACGAGCGCTAAGACGGCGCTGTTACATACGTCACATGAACGTGGTGGCTACTTTATAATAACGTACAAAATTTAGAGTATTGGAAATAAACAATAATGATACCAAAGTTGTTGTCATTTTTTATGGACTGGCTATTACCCGAAATTTACTCTCGTCAAGCTCGAGGCATGCCATTGAGAGAAAACAATTCATATCGGTAAGAACAATTTATTGGGGATTTTTCATAAATCAAAAAAATATACTGGGTCGCAAGAGAAGTTTCGATTCTGAAGGTTATCCAACTCTACCATATCGTAAGAGACAACAGTTAACTTTTGAAGGATCGCTACAATGCTTTTCTATTTTTGAAGATAATAAAGAAAATGTGCCCTGTTGTAGTAGACTTTTAATGAGATATAGGAATTTCGTTAAAGTCAAAGTCAAAAATTCTTCATTCATGTAAAACAATTGTGTATATACTTATGAATGTCATAAACACTTGTAACATATCAGCTAGTTAATTTCCTGCTTTAGTACCTAATTATAAAATTATTTATTACTTATTATATTTTATATTTACATAAATTATTTTTTATTTTTGTTTGGTTTTTACAAAAGGACTGTTCACGTTATCATCACCCTATCATTATCTCGGTTGAATCCTGCTTAGTTGGCTAGTATCTGCTGTTCTCGGTGTACCTTGATTTAGCTAAATATTAGTTTTAAAAGTCGAAAGAAATATTCACTTAAGCCCTTTGAAAGTTATTAGATGTCATTGTCAATTTGATTGTAAAGAAAGTTTCCAAAGATTCAAAGACAAAAAAACGTTAGCTTATGCTATGTGTATTTTTTCATGAGAATAAACAAATATAATTAATATATTTAGGAAAAAATACTTGTTTTTCTTCCAAATGCTTTATTTTTTCCCACGTAAAAATAGGATCGTTCTCTTTTAAAAAAAGTTGACATCCGAAATTACATTATCCATATTATCCTACTCTTGTAACTATCTCAAGTAACATGGTCCATCTCTCACTTAAATATAAAATGCATATTATTTTTATTTGTTTATATCGCACGTGTAATCTATACTAATTTTATAAAGCTGAAGAGTTTATTTGTTTGAACGCGCTAATCTCAGGAACTACTGGTCGGATTTCAAAAATTATTTTAGTGTTGGATAGCCCATTTATCGAGGAAGGTTATAAGCTATATAAAATCACACTACAGCTAATAAGGGCTGAGCAGTGGCCAAATAAAGAACGACGGGAGCGAAGCCCTGCGCGACTTCTAGTGTTTAATACGATGCTAGACGATTATAATACTTGGTACAAACTATAATTCCTTGTATATCACTTCATTTAAAGTGCACGTTTTGCGTATGTTCAGTTCAGACATCATCTATTGAACAAAAGTTAATTTAAAAAACCAAAACACCCTAAAAGAGTTTTTGTTTGTAGGCTATATAACATCATGATACGGGTAATAGGAACTAAGCAGTGGCTTCATTTCATTTCATTTGATATCCATATTGCGATAGCACTAAAAAAAAATCTGTTTAGACAGTTTCCGTCCGCCCTATTATTTTTTGTTGACGTCACATAGCTTATGACACTTAAGGAAAAAATACGAACCTAATGACACCTCACACTTTAAAATCAGCCAAGCCGTTTAGGCTACAGAAGGTCACAATGGAACAGACATGCCCAAAAACATACATACATACGCGCGAAAAACATTACCCTCCCATTCCTTCTTGACAGTCGGGTAAAGAAAGAAACTAAGGTCTTTTGGTTTAAAATAGAAAACATTAGAAATATTTTACCGTACCTAATAATTATTTTGTTCGACCAGAATACGGACGGCGCGAGAATAAGGCCGCCGCTGGTTGACGTGAATGCTAGTTTGTTCTTTGGGATGAATTGTTGAAAGGCGCGGGGGGCTCGTGCTTCAGCTTCCCTGCTTCACCCCCTGGATTAGCTCAACATTGGCTTTGTACAGGGCCTTAAAATACAATATAATAATTGAATAATATTTCACTAAGCATTTTTCTGCTCCAGTTTGCTCACTCAAACAACTGTGAAGGGAATATTTCTAACATGTTATTTTCACATACTTTGTTAGAGTAATACGTTCGGTATGTTTATAAAACAGCAATCATTATAATATTACTAGCTTTTGCCCGCGGCTTCGCTCGCGTGGATATAGTTTTATAGTTAGACGTATATTGGCTAGTTATATTGGCAGGGCAAAGCTGTTCACAGCACTTCTTTGTAAACGATGATTTTTGTTTTTTTATCTGGGGCAGCTAAAATAATTATTGAAGATACTCTTCTCTTACTCGGGTCTTCGGGAGCAGGCAATATATAATTGACCGTGCGGGAAACAATTCTCTCTTAAGTCCTCACCAGCGTATTTTTAAGTTTGCCCTTGAAAAACAAAGAAATGTCTAATCTATTTAATATTTCACCCCCTTAACCCATCCCTATCAAAAATATTAAAAACAACATTTTAGGTTCCTATCCCAATACTAATTTGCAAAACGTTAACTTCAAAACAAAGATCTTTTTATACAACGTTTCATCCCCAATTTCACCCTTCCAAAGCCACCCTTGTCAAAAATATTGATGAGGGTATTTTTTATTTTGATAGTAGTACCCCAAAACAAATTTTCAAATCTATAAGTTAAAAAACAAAGAAGTTTCATAAAATCGTTTTTATTGGTTTTCATCCCCTTAGGGGTTGAATTTTAAAAACCCTTTCTTAGTACACCTCTAAACATTAGGACAAACACACCCTCCAAATTTCAAGTCGCTACGACCAGCGGCTTAGGCTGTGCGTTGTCTGTCAGTCAGTCAAGTCAAGACAAAGCCTTTTATAATATGTATGGATTAAAACTGACGTGAGATGTAGACATAATAATATTAATATAATGAGTCCCGACTTCCTTAAGTGAGTGACCCGTACATTATCATTATTAATGTATAAATACCTACTGCTCAGTGGCGTGCAATTGGAGAGGCCTATGTCCAGCAGTGGACTACAGCCTGATGATGAAATACCCCCTAACTACATATATCCCACGGACAAGGAAACATCGGCTTTGACCTTAATTAAATAAAAATTAGAAATGTTTTTGATATCCCCACTAATAGGGCTATAATAAAATGTCAAACATCATTTCTGCTGCCCCTATTATCCTATCATCAATAGTATTATAGTAGGTATAAACCGTAAGTCTTGAATTCCTGACACAATGCACGGGTTCACTGTCCGCAATGATACGTAACTACATAACACACGTCAATAAACATTGAATACCAAAACCCCTGAAACAGCTAATTGTAAAAAAGTATAGGTTCACCTCATTATACAAGAAGGAATCACACGAAACGATCAATTTATTCCGGATTTGTTAGACCCGATTAAAATTCAATGAAAAGGTCCAATTCAATGTTATAAATTTCTTTCTTTTTAAATAACGATCGTCGTGTTCGAAAAGGTTCCGTCAAATCTCAACAGATTACAGCATATGGTGAGACGAGAGCTTATGCCGGGGATTAGGTACAAACGCGAGGGTAAGCTCGCTCTCTAATATCTTCCTTAACATTTTATGATGTGATTTAATATGAATTTTCATTCTGAAAATAACAATGGTATGCTATGTATTATATACTTTTATATTACACAAAACTGTGGGATGATAAAGGGTAAAAATAGTATTGGCAATAAAAGGATTGTTTAAGCTTCTTCTTAAGCTATTTACAGCAAGAATTTTCATATTGTGTTATTTTAGCATATTGTTAAACATATCAGACGACAATGTTTTACAAAGTATCTCAACATTACCTCTTCGTGAAGCGTACAAAATACATTACATACACTAAACATTATCTTTTTATGGCCAAAATGTTGGTAAGAGGATACAATATGAGAAAAAGAGAAGACTTGAAGGTACCTAAGTAATATAGAGATAATTGATTCTTAATATCTTACCACACCGATTTATTTATTTTACATAATGAATACTTACAGATGATGACATTGACCACTTACTTTAAAAATTAATATTCTGCGTCATATAAAATTCCAGAAACATCCAAGTAAAAACTTATATTTTCCGTCCGTTATATAAGTCCTTAAAACGTAGGTACTTAAATTTCGCTTAACACAGTACAATTTCATTTAATATACATATTTTAATATAAACATTAAAGTATAGGCAGGAGGCACATCGTAAGGGTTCAAACGTTCCTGTGAGGAAATTAAGGTAAGTGCCAATAAAGGTACGGAACTCATAGTACGTGCGAACGATGGTGTTGTTGTCATTTTTTTATTTAGCAACCCAGTCACGGGTAAGACTATAAAAGTAACTGTTGATTTCTACGAACATCTTTCTCTATTAAAAGGTAGTTTAGACGCGTAAACCCTCCTCGCGTCTAGCAATCTATTTATCTAACTACCCTCTTTATGGTTTTCTTGCGCAGTGGGTAATATTCGTGGTCATATTCCGTATATATCTCAAAACGTAGCTAGACATAAGCGATAAATGTAGAGCACCCTCGGGACAAAATTTCTTGTATATTATAAACTGAAAATCTGTCTGTCATCGCGGTACTTGGGGATTTCACACGCTTCGTATAATACCTAGTTTTTGGAGTTATTTAATCAGTCGTATATAAAAAGAAAATTCATCCACGGCCTTTAAGTAAAAATATATAAAAGAGAAGATGATTTGAGAGTAAAGACTTATAATATAGGTTTTAAAGTTGTCATAGTCATTTAACTTATTAATATTATAATCCTTTGGGATATTGGCGCTTGCAACAGCGAGCGCCGAAATATCGGAAACTCAATAGTGAAAATAAAAGATACGGTAAGTATCCCGAACATTATAATATTTAATAAGAGTTGTAATGATGATGGAATTTAACGAAATCTGAAGGAATATTTTTATCACATAGGGGGCGAATCTATTGCCATTAACCGGGTTCATTCCTAGACCTCCTCCGGCCTGACTCTGAGAATCTTAAAAATAAAAGCCCAGCCATGTTTAGTGGATCCAGGAATTGCCCTCTTACGCAGCGATCGTACACACTCTTACTACACCACCGAAGCAGACAAATAAAAGCGAATAAGAGCATTTCGGACCATGTTCAATGTAGGGTTCCGTAACAAAAGAGCCTCATCCTCATCATTACGTCCTGTTGATGAGAAGCGTAGATTTTCGGCAGTTACTCAAAAACAATATATTCGATCATCCGATAAGGGTTCTATATTTGCCATTGCACAGAACCCCAAAAAACGTGCTTTTATAAAAATCAAAATGTATATAAGTACTTTCACCAGTAGTTCAACAGTTTCAACAGTAGTTAGTCACTATGTACCCACTATATAAAATCCCTATCAGTATCTTTTCAATCAAGCTTCAATGGCACGTAAAATTGGAGAGAAACTTTTGGCAGAGGAAGCTTATGTCGAAAAACGATATTTCTGACATAATTTGCTTCTATTCATTTCAGTTTCCAAGTATGTATATCGCTCAGATTTCGAAAAACCGCGGCAAAAAGTAACAATGGTGTATTCAACATAAAAAGTTTTTTAATTTGCCATCCATTGATATCTCACTGATATTTTCGGCTGCACAGGAATTTAATTACAAGTTAGGAAGCAACTCGGCTATGTCTTTGGCGTTACAGATTTCAATGAGCAACATTTCCATTTGTTATCATTCCCAATAAATACGGTGCAAACAAATACAAACCAACAGATACACTTAGGTAATGGAAACTGAAAAACAATCCTAAATTGTAAATAATAACTATCCCCCGAAGCAGTTTCAAATGAAAACTCAAATGCAAATGTGTAAAGTGTTGGTCTATTCATTTTTATTTCTTTAGGGAAATGTTATATACTGTACCTAAAACTACCTATTCTATATGTTTATTTTATGATGTAGAAGTAGAAAGTTAAGTTGAACTTTATATGAGTGTATTTAACGGCGAGTTTCGTTTAATACCACAATTTATTGCCTCCTCTAGCCGATTCATGTTTGAACACTCAGTTTTATTTTTAAAGTATATTGCTTTACAATAGCTGGATAAAGTGGCACGGCGTTGAAAAGGAGCTTTTGATTGCTTTTTTTTTCTAGCACAATTAAGTTATTGTTTATTGACAGTGCTTTTATTATTCTTGTTGAAAATAAACTGGGTTATTGAAAAGTGATTTGCAGCATTAGGTTTAAGCAATAGTTTATGGGTTTAGATTTTTCCCGCAATCAGAGTATCGTTTATGGATATATTTTTGAAGTATTCGCAATATATAGCTGGCATTATGAAGATTTTTAATGAAAATATCTGTTATGTAACTGTGGTGTATAAACGTTTATTTTTCAGTCAAATGTAACTATTAGTTCCATTGGCGTAATTATTAAATGCGAACACAGCGATTAATTTTTATTTTATACTTAATGCAATAAGCTCTGTGTCACAATGGACGAATATAGAATAAACGGACTGGGTTGTAAAGTTAGAATAACTATTTGTGGTCTGCATAACCTCGCCATGACTGACGTATGTACTAATTAATACCTGGGGGTTTAATCCGAATTTCTACGTTCGACTTGTCGCTGTCAAATGTAAGAAAATCTAGATGTTTTCGCTGTCACTTTAAAACATTTGACAGTGACATCAAAACCGACTAAGTTCGTTACTCCTTAGTTCGTTTCTTATCATAAACTAGGCCATACCTACAATATTTTGTCAGCTTAATATTATCACAAAAAATCTTAATCAAGATTCAGGGTATGAATTTGGCGTCAACATTTTTAGTATATCGTACGACGCACAAAGCCAATAAAGCTGTAAAATAAACATCAACGGTGGTTAAATCATTTGATGAACACCACCACAAGCACCCTATTCACGCAAGCTTCTAATCAAAATTAAGAATCTTCCAGCGTCACGCAATTGTTGCCTTTTAAGGCTTGCAGTAAGGCGTGGGTGCCTTGCTAGCTCTGTTACCGTCATTACTTCACTACGTTGAAGGTTTTAGGATCGATAAAAATTTACTTATGCATACTGACCGTAATCCAATGCCACTTGCAGTGATGGATCGTCCACCATTCCACTATTTCGAGGTTTGCAAAATAATTAAAATGAAATATGAGGAAAAGCTACTTACTACATAAGTTAGTGGTACATTTAGTCTATGAAGAAAATTGACTAAAATGTACCAATCAAATGGTACTTAATTATATCAACATTCGATTGGTCGATTTTAGTATGGATGTGAATTGCTTAAAATTTTAAATACGTTCGTATAATTTTCAAATGTTAATGAATAACATGATTGCGTATATAGCTGTAATACATATATTTTAGTATTTATAATATATAACACTGTTATTCAGATTTTATATAAGTATGAAACAATTCACGCCACGATAGCAGGTTAACTATCATAATGAAGGTTACCCGTCAATCAAAGGAGCCACTTTTCGTTGAAGTTAAAACAAAATTCTTTATTCGTTACTTTGTGTTGTCGCTTGTGCGTAATAAGTGATTATCTGAAATTAAGAAATTGGATCAGTAATGCAATATAAGATGAACAAATAATGCCAAACTATTCATGTCACTATATTTTCTAATCGGTATGCATCATAAAACATTTGCTCAGATGAAAATTCCTTACGTGGGGTAACGTAAAATTTTAATCAAGTTTTACTAGAAGCATAATTTAACTTAGTTATATATATAGAGAAATGGACACTTGGATATCGATTTTTTAAACCACGATGTTGGCAATCAAGCTTACGACTCGCCTAGCGGTAAGCGATTACCGTAGCCCATGGACAGCGGCAACACCAGGTGCATCACATGTACGTGGGCCATTCTTTGAATCCCCTTCCCTACAACTCAGCAGCAGCAACACAACACTACTGAAGACTGAAGTTAATTATCGCTGCGGGGTTCTATAAGGTAGAGGGACTGCCCCAGGCGGGCAAATCACTTAAAAATTAATGGAGGCCTATCAATTCATTTGTCTTTTGACTCTCCAAAATTCACAAATTCAAAAAGTGTATAATAGGAAATAGAATAGTTACCCTAACCTATATGGATCGCCTAGCAGTAAGTAGTCCCCGAAGCGTACAATGTCAGAAGATCTCATGCAGTACCGAGATAATGTCATTATATTAGTCTTGTATATAATAAAGTTAGCCCCCCAGTCAAGCTTAAACTGTTCAATAATAATACTCCCTATGTGCCATACTACTTGTCATTAAACCCGACCGGGAGTCTTGGTTAATGAAAATAAAATAATACTTACCTACTAAACTAAAAAAAAAATCTATACCGCCATGCGCCAGTAGACAATACACGTCTATATCTATAGGTACTAATATTATAAAGAGGAAAGATTTCTATTTTCGCATGTAACTATCAAACTTAAAAACTACTAGACCGATTTAAAAAATCAGTGTATATTATCACTGAGTATCATAGGTATATAATACAACGCTACGGCCAATAGGAGCTGAACAGTGGCCAAATAAAAACGATGGGAACAACGGACGGGAGTGAAAGCCCGCGCGGCTTTTAGTTTTTTTATAAACGTGAAACATTTAATGTTAACTTATTTATAAACAAGTTTTTACAAAAGTAGGTACCTACTTACTTAATGTTGTAAGTTTGAATGTCGTTTAATAGGCTTTGTGATACTCTTCACTTCATAGTTGTACAATACTTTCAAAGAATATTCAACGTTCAAGATGTTGCTAACGACTATGGGGCGACGACAGTCTACAAGCATTTTAACAGCACAATAAATTATTATTAAAAAATACTGACGGTATAAAATTGCAGGTATTTTCTTCAAAATAGTTATCATCATCAGTTTAGTTTCTTCTGGTTTGTGGATTTGGTGGATTGAAAAGGTCATTGAATCTATGTACAAATACATAAGTAGAAGATTATTTTTATACAGTATCTACGTTACGTATGCTAAACACTAAAACGAAATTCCTAAAATCACTTGATACTCGTAAAAACGAATTGCACAAACGAGCTTAGATCAAAACATCAAGGGACAAATGAAACGGAGCCGTGGGTAATAAAATTATTCTGTATCTTATTTTTTATAGCTACAAACATTTTACGGTGGATTTTCTTCTCACTCTTATAAGTTGAATTATATAAACATTTTCATTTTCATGATTCATGACTGTGGTCTAGTGGTTAGTGACCCTGACTGCTAAGCCGGAGGTCGTGGGTTCGATCCCCGTCCAGGACAAATCTTTGTGTGATGAGCATAAAGGTTTGTTTTGTGTCTGGGTGTAATTTATCTATAATATCTATGTATTTACAAAAAAAATGTATTTAAGTAGTATATCAGTTGTTTAGTACCCATAACACAAGCAAATATTATTGCTTACTTTGGGACTAGATGGCGCTGTGTGAATGTGGTAAAATCACGGAACAGAAAAAACAAGGGTAAAATATTATATTATATTATTATATTTAAAATCAGATAAATAAGTAAGTAAATAAATGTTTTAATGGATATAAGAATAAATGAAATACAGAGTCATACGAATGCCATGAAGTTATTGGAAATAAACACGGTTAAGCTGTTGACAGTTTCAAAATTATTATCATAACCTTTTTTAACCCAATATGAGCTTGGAGAGGCGACAATGGGCATTTCTGTAAGAAAATCCGGATTGACGGGGATTGTCAATGGGGATAAGTGGAAGTTAAAACAAAATCCTACTGCCAACATGCCTCTCTTCAAGTAGCTTCAAAAATCCACTCTTCACAATTAAGTTAATTTAATTGCTGCTGTTTATTATTGGTTATATGCTACCTCACTCGAACTGCTCTGAAATGAACTCTGCCCTCCATTTGAGGTTTGATTACATTTGCCACAAGAAATTGCAAACTAAAACAGTTTGATGTAAGCGATTCTTCGACATACACTGTTGACTTTTAGCCAATGATAGTTCCACTCGTAGGTTTCCGAACAGCTTCAATACTAAACCCGAGGCATTTACAGGCAGGTCGAATGTTCAGCAAGAAAATCTCTACAAGCGCACTATTCAGATATTGTTCTCGAATTGGCGACGTAGCTAGCTATTCGTATGCAGAGCTTTACAAAGAGCGAAATGTCGTCGTCGATTTGGTACAAAAGTTGTAAGTAGAGGAGTCGTTCGTAGGCCGATATCTGGAGCGTCGGCCCACCACTCGCGAGCAATCTGTTTACGTAACAGCCCCGTTATGTTCGGAGAGGGTTCCCGTAGTAGACGTTAAACATATTGCCTCATAAATCGTGAGAATCCCGGCAAGCGCTGTACGCCCGTACCGGTGTCGATTTGACTACGTTTCCTTTACGATTCCACCATATTGAGCGATCGAGCTCAACATTTAAATATCACTACATAAATCTGCGCGACACATGAGCCGTTATACTCGCTCAACCATGACAAATATCAAATAGTCACCGACAGCCTATCATCCCAAATGTTCATATTTCCATCATTTCCAAATAAACATAATTTGTATCGGGTAACTTTATAGCAACATTTCAATTTAGCGTTACGTTTCGTTATTTAGTTCAAGTGCGAGTACATCAAATATTGAGTGTGAGATTTCAGCGGGATTTCACTTAATGGCTACCTAACTACATTAGCGCCTGAATTAATAATCACGTTAGGTGAGTAGCACAATAATTTGTTATTACGATATTAAACAACACAGCAATAAAACCTTTAATACTTCCCGTCTATATCACTGAAACACTACAAAAACAGTTAAAACATTAACTGCGCAACAGGAAGTTTACAATTAAAGTGTAATTAACTATTTTTACAAAACATTTTTTATCAGAAATGTTCAAAAGGCCGTTACACCGCGAAGTAGGTTAAACTTAGTTTTGTGGGCAAGTTGGTTTAAGATTAGACATCTATAGGAACACGCAAGCGGCGCCACCGCCGCCCCACGTTGGGGCAGCGCCGGCGAAACATGCTCGCCATCGCACGTTGTTACAACTGTTGCAAAATTGCTTTTGTTGTTCGATAAATTAGAAATCCTTTCATTCAGGGTCACAAAAGTTTTCTTTTGAGGCCAAACACCATATTTCCTGTTCACGTATAAACAAATTATATTAGACAGCGAAGATATAGCTTTAATATTTTTCTAATAGACTTTGTTTGAATTTTCGAGATTATTATATCTAGGTACACATATGTGGTAGGGTAGTCTAAAAATATTATACCTAAAAGGATCCAGTAGTAAAAAAATCATAAACCTACGCATGTTTAGGCATATAAGTTTAGTAACAAGTAATCCTCTTTCTATAAATGAGTTGAATGGAAAACCAATAGTTTCAAATTCAGTTACATAAAGGAAAATACGGAGTGTTAGTTCTAGAGCTGAAGGCGTTGACTGGCAATCGAAACTCCAAAGCTCATGACTTCAAATCCGACTTTGCGACAAAACCCTTCCTAGCACAAACGTATTTAACTTGCTTGCTACGAGTACATTGCTCTACTACAATAATATCCGTAAATAAAACATATACGTATAATAGCAGCGTATTTTCTTGGGTAACCCTCGCCAACAACGCAAAACGTAAGTGGATAAATTCATAATTTTATGAGTTGTTTTGGCCGAATTGGTCCAACTATAAATAATACCTTTTTTCCTTTATATTTCTTCTTTACAAAAGATATTCCACAGCTATAATCTTTTTAAAATATAAAACTTATTAACTTATTACCCTACCAAAGGTCTGTAGGATTAGGATCTGTACGCATTATGTGGTTACTTATGAACATTCTATATCATTTACTCAAATCCCGACGCTCGTCTAAGTTACTCAGAAAGGCGTAGCTTAATAACACTATCTCAGTAATATTGTATTTCTGCTTTTGTTAGGAAAATAATCTCCAAATAAAAAAGGAAACTACCACTTACTATATTCATACACAAGTCACAATATTGACTGTGGCGTTTACTCATAGATGCTTTTCTCTAAGACCAGACCAAACCACACTAATTCAGGCATTATCACTTCGACGTCGTTTATTTTGAACATTGTTTTATCATGGGTATTTCTCCTCAACCCAT
This sequence comes from Laspeyria flexula, assembly GCA_905147015.1. NCBI lineage: Eukaryota > Metazoa > Arthropoda > Insecta > Lepidoptera > Erebidae > Laspeyria > Laspeyria flexula. The sequence goes on along the minus strand of LR989956.1, from coordinate 7,212,626 downwards.
ATTTTCTCCAATACAAGAATAAAATGTTGTCGTACTTTAAAACTTACATATCGGTTGATGTCTTCGAAGATTTAATACCTCTAAAGCACTGGTCACACCGGGAACGAAACGAAACGAAGCTTAGTTTGTACATCATAGCTGCTATATATTTTCACAGAGTTTCAGAACGTGCAACTTAAAAAAAAATATTGTGGTTGTAAGATACGTATTATAAACGACTTTTTTCATATTGCGTTTACTTAAAACTCAGTTTTTTTCACTGCTCCATGGGATTGCAGACTTAAGTATTTGATATTACGCTTGATACGTCAACTCATTTCTGAAAAAATAAGTCATGACAGGCCGACACAGACAGACGGACAACGGAGTAATCATATAAGGGTTCCATTTTTGTTCCTTTTGAAGTATGGAACCCTAAATATATATATTATATATACATAATATTGTAGCAATGCGAGCTATGCTCAACGAACTTCGCTTCGTTCCTGTGTAGCCCCTCCTCCGCTTAAGCCAGGGAACAATGCGATTCGAAAAGTAAACGTATCAAGCACGTAGTTTATGTGAGCGCGTTCCTTTACGAACGTACATGAACACTATTTCTAAGAAAGATAAACAATCGATATGATACCTTTAGCTTTAGTACTCTTATTGTTTTGACATCTCGCAGTAACTTACGTAAGGATAGCTAATGTAAGTTCAAGTCACCGTTTACCATTAGGACCAATTCTGACTTCTTTATTATATGAAAGATGGAGCGATGAAAGCAAAATGCTTGGAAAAACGAAAAATGGAAGTAGTCTATAATGTTTTAAAATATGCAGGGTAACCGACGCGATATTTTTTTTAAATTGACTGTCACCGTGGCGCAGTGGTTAAGGTGGTCGCCTCGCCACTACATCGCCGTGCTGGGTGACGTGGGTTCGATTCCCACACGAGACAAATATTTGTGTGATTCATAGATATTTGTTTCTAGTCTGGGTGTACTTTGTTTCCGTTAGTTTCATGTTTGTAAAGCTCCCCGCGACACAGGGCTTGTTCCCTAGTGCGGGCGTTGTCTTTAAAAAAAAAAAGAAAGAAAAAAAAAAAATACTGTATTAACTAATTTTGTTTTATAACTCAACAACTAACAATATAAATATCTCCTAAATTCCTTTCTTTTTTCATTTTAGGTGGGTAAATAAGTAAAAAATTTTAAGCGGTTACTGTAGTCTAGACGATTCCAGTACCAGAGGTTTATTACCCGCGCGTTGCAGACCTTGAGATCACGTTTTATACCCAAGAATTTTCACCCTTTTAATTGAAACGAATTATAGCAGACTATTTACACGCTGCTACTAGATAATGCTATTTTTTATGATGGACTTACCAATAGTAAAAATAAAAGCACCAAACCTAATTATTTTTCATATAGAAAAAAAAATATAATAGCTATAATATAGTTATATTTAGATAATTAAGCTCATTGTAAGTGAACTATGTCTTTTATGAGTAATAAAGATTCATTAAACCTAAAGTTTTCTGTATTTATTTTGCCAGAGGATAATTAATTTTCCTGAACTCTAAGAAGGTCGGGTCTTTCTATTTTTAATTCGATATACCCAAAATAAAACAGGTAACAACACTCATTTTATAAGGAATCCTGCCTTCAATGTAGACTCTCACAAAGTTTAACTTAAAGAACTGCAAGAAGAAACAAGATATAAAAACACACAGCTAAAAAACTAGACATCTCAGTTATTATGTTCAAATTGGATACCTACGCAAAACATCAATCGTGGCAGGGCCCATCGTTAAACATCACCACGACATACAACCCTTTTCACTCATTTGTCTCTCACAAATCGCACAAGACTTTTCTTTTAATTAAAATATATAAGTAAATAAATTCAAATATATATATATATATAAAAAAAATCAAGACAAACTCCAATATAGCTACATTGTAAGCAGCACAGTTACAAAAATATTAAAATTAAGCTCCGAAACATTTATCATACGAATGTCACGGGCTCACGAGCGTCTCGCAACTTTTATTTTATCTAATTTGAACATTTCGGAAAGCAAATATTTAACTAAATTCTTTGTTCACTAAAATATTCAACGTTTTCATCGCGCGTACGTTTCCGCCGCAATTCGGCTGATTCGTTTAACTTAGTAAATATTGCCTGCCTAGTTCACTACGTACTTGTATTATACGCTTATATTTATGGACCTTACCGTTACGTAATCTAGCAACATTACACGCTTTTTTACCTTTCGTTCTGGTTTCTATGTCAGTTCTATCCTATGATATTTTTTTTATTGCCTAATGTGGCAGAAGAGCAGACGACCCACCTGATGGTAAGTGGTTACCGCCGCTTATGGACGTTGGCAATGCTAGGGGCACAGCCAGGCCGCTGCCAATATATTATTTCGTTGCTCGAAATTATGACCATACGGCGGCCTCCGTGCATATTATGCCATGCCCCATGGTGTTACCTGCGACATAATAAGTTTAGTGTGACATTTTTCCAATATATAATATGACAACACGACACTTCCCACAATAGATATTAATCCTCACCAACATAAACACTAACAAGACAGTGAGCCACAACGGCTGTGGTATCACAAAAAGAAGTTTTTCCAAAACAAAAATATTGCTTTTATCACGTTGATTAATGCATTCGTATTTACTTTGAGGGAAATAAGTATTTTATCGGGAATCGGTTCACGCTTAGCTCGTCTATGTGCACATTACGGAGGCAGTATGTATGTAAACTAGGTGCGTAGGCTCATTGAGATGGTTTTCCGGCCCGGGAACATCAATAGGCCGCGTTTGAGAAGCGAATCCTCCCGGCCTAACCTGCGGCGAGATTCCAATCCACTAACATTTTATTTCACTTACCCACTCTCTTGATAGCCAATACCTGGTCGTATGTTACATTTCTTCACAGTTTTTGATCATGGACTTTTATCGTTATAGGTTCTTGCGTGTATAAGAATAAAACCTCTTTACAGGTGATCGTAAACATAAATCCTTTTTGGGTAAATATTTATTTTCTTAACAAAACACTTCGACATTTCATTTTACGAATAAAAAGTAATTTAACAAACTCGAAGTTTCTGTTTTCAATATTGTGTGTAAATTTTCTTTAAAGTTAAGTAATCACAAAATTTTGTATTTTGTCTCGAAGCTTTCATTATAAACTGTAGCCTTTTACGTAAACATTAGGCACTTCTGGGACTTTTCCCGGATATATTTAAACTCTTATTATGTAATATCAAATTATTCTTTAGTACAAAGAAAAGGTGAACAAAGACACTTTAAGGAAATAAATAGAAATTAGTTTTATAATTATCTAAATAAGCCGATAAATATTAATATACAACTGTCTAAATACTTAATACCCACATAAATATGATAATAAATAAAAACTGAAAAACTTTTAATTTGAAGCAAATTTTATACAACTTGTAACTATTACACACGCAAAGAAAACCTTATGTTTGCTATAAATACATCACTTATACCTACATTACTATATCTACATAATATATCATAACAGACGCCTGTGAAAATACATAGAAAACATTCGTATCCGCAATCATGTTACTTCATAAAGAATCGATCGCTACTAGACACGAGTGAAGAATGAACAAAGTACACATAGATACAGCTGACTTGTCGCTCATGGTTCTCAGGCAAAGGTAAGTAAACTCAGATAAGGGACGGAAGTGAGGGCAACGTTCTCGAAGCGTTGATAAAACAACACCTGCCTGTGATGCTCACTCACACTGCACACGTACTAGTCAATCGAGCAAAAACTGTGCCGAACATTTAACTAACTAGCTTCCTCCAGCCTTTGGCGGCGTGGTATGAAGGTAAAAGGTTTTAGCGTAAACCGCGGCTGCGCCAGCAAAATACGTTGGTTAATAATGTAGTTAGTCTATGAGCTATTTCAGGCTATAATCGATCTGTGTGTCAAGTGTCAATTAAACAGATCTCTCAGCCGTTTTGGCGTGACTGTGTAACTAACATAATAATATAACATTTATAATATTAGTAGGATTAGATAACATACCGTGAAAAATTATAATATAAGTGAACAAAATCGCATCAAAATCCGTTTAGTGGCTTTTCAGGAGTTAGTGGATATACAGACAGACATGGAAAACGACTTTGATTTATATTATTTCGAAAAGTATTTGTTTTATGTTTCTTATAACAGTCTACCAATCAAAAGTGATGAATACAAAAATTGTTTACTACTTTAAATTCTAACAATCAACTCTTTAAAATAATTTTTGAATTTTTTATAAGTAAACTAGCTTCCGCCCGCTGCTTCGCCCATGTGGTATGTATTTAATACCTATAAACCTTCCTCTTGAATCACTTAAAAAAACAGCATCAAAATCCGTTGTGTAGTTTTAAAGATTTAAGCATACATAGGGATATAGGGACAGAGAAAGCGACTTAGTTTTATACTACGTAGTGATACGTAAGTACTTACTGTCGTCTGCAGCTATAACTATATAATAGCCTATTCGTGTACAATATAGAAAATGATATAAGCCTAGAGAATTTCCGCCATCTAGATTAAAGATATAATATAGCTGGTTGAATGTGTGAATTCTAACATAAGAACACGTGATACTATGAAATAATTGGAATAGTCAATTCTAGTGTGTTTGTATACTTAACACAATTCCTAACTCTAAGTACAGCATACTTACGTATCTAGCACAGCCGGTATTACGGCGCCGTAAAGCTGCATACCATTATAATCTAATCTTCTTGGATATATCGCAGTGATAATGTAGCAACCATCAGTAACATCCGTTTCACACTTGGTCGGATTTTTTTCCTGGAGAGGAAATGGCGTACAGTACAAAAAGGCGCTGAATGGAAGGCGCGGCGATTGGCTTGGAGGGCTCTCGAAGTGAGCGAGCGTGTGAGGAGCCGAACTGCCGCCTTACCTGCACGGAATATTGTAGGACAAGTTTGTTAGAGGTACATACTCGTGTATAACTTCTATGCAAGCATTCTATGCCAAACAATTGTATCTACGTGTAAAACTAGCGAACATCTACAGCTTTACTTGTATATGAATTTAATTAATTTAGACAGAATAGTACCACAGCCAGAAATTTAGTCAATAAACTGAAACCTCTAGTCATGTTTACCTTAAATGTTACATAACATAGCGTCACACTTTCTTCTTAAAAGAGGTAGGCAGAGATAAATGATCATACGTCCACATTCTGCCAGTTATTTTAGGTCCCAAGTAATATGGCGTGAAACTATTACCATTAAAAAGCATATTTCCAAGCTCCTGATACTAAGAATTTCATGACAGAAAAACCCCAATTTTGTATGACTTATCACAATTACTTACCCAAAGAAACTTTATATTTCCTAAGAGTATAAATACTTACCTACATTACTATATCTACATATATTTATCATCAAAGGTACTTGTGTAAATATATAGTAAATATAAACGGCCGAACAAAAACCGTCTCTATCTTCATAACGACCATTTTTGCTCGGCCCAGGAGCAGAATATACTACCCGGTGCATCACCAAGGCAGTATTTATAATAATGTTTTGGACATTTACACACAGCGCCATCTAGTCCCAAACTAAGCTAATGATTTTATATGGATACTAGACAACTGATATAATACTTAAATAAGTTTTTTTTTTGTAAATACACCCAGAAACAGAACAAATAATTGTGGTCATCACACAAAGATTTGTCCTGGGTGGGAATTGAACCCACGACCCCTGTGTCAGTCTCAGGGTCACTAACCACTGAGCCACGAAAGCTTCTTTTTAGTGAAAATAAATGACCTAGAAAAAGACAGAAAATGTTAGATTGACTTGACTTTGCTTACAATAAGATGCCAATTAGATGTCACTTGCTTTTTTTATTGCTGTAAGTGAGAGAGGAGCAGGCGACCCACCTAATTGTAAGCGCTTACCGCTTAAACCGCACTAACCTGGACGTTGGCAATGTTTCGTAGAAGAAATGATTCCTGGAACCTTACCGAGCTAGACGAAATCGGTTCTAACTACATAGTCATACATGTAGCTGTCCTTCTTCAAACGAGGTTTAAAGAGAGCTATTCTCCAAAGGTAGGCAGCAGCTTGGCTGTGCCCCTAACATTGCCAACGTCCATGAGCGGCGGTAACCACTTACCATCAGCTGGGCCGCTAGCTCGTCTGCCACTTCAGGCAATAAAAAAAAAAAAAAAAAAAAATAGTATGGGTGAAGCCTACAGCTGCCTCGAGTGATGCGATTATAAAAGGTGACGAAATTACTGATTAAATATTGGCGGTTCTCCGTCTAGGTGAAGCAACTGTGGCGTGATGTGCGTGTGATGATATAATGAGGTGCTGTTGGTAAATTTTTATCGCTATTATATCACCCACGCAAATTGTTGAAAATGCTATTATTTAGTAATTTTTTGACGATAAATTTATTAAAGATATAATATTGAAGCTATAATTTATATATTGCCTTGCCTAAGTTAGTGTCATAAATATTTTTTTTAAGAAAATAGGACTCTAACATTTGAATACCACACTTTTTTTACCATGACTCTATGAAACATTTTTTTTTCTTCAACATTTACTGAAACAACTCTTGAATTTTTGAACAGCAAACTATAGTATACTATAATATAATAAGGATTATGTAAAAAAAAATTTAGCAAAATCTGCCACTATGTCATAGCAGTCCCTAAAAATTTCTACAGAGTTGTCGATTTTCATAAATATTTTATTTTTTTATTTTTCTTAGAACAGGCCTATACTTACTATCGCCCGGTAGCCGCTTGACGTTCAGTTTCGGGACACCCTGTATATATTATGTAGCACTATTTATAAGTAAATAAAATTTAACTATAACAATATAATATATACTTTAGTTATGAATAAAATACCAAATTAAAAGTGGAATGTGTATTCCGTTTTTAAAATTAATATAAAATCCAAATAGTGTAAGATTAATGTTATGCCATATATAAAATTTAGTTTTTATGTTCCAATTTAGTAAAAATAACATTAACATTATGTATATAAAAGTACATAATCTATAAAATAACGACCTTGCTTGACTTTTATGGTAAATTAATTCACAAATTACTGCATAACAAGCAAGTTTAATGTATTCAAGAAATCCAGACGTCAAATTTTATTTCATAAAATAATGCCATCGTTACCCATTGTTGTCGTATCTTTAACAATCTAAACTTCCTTCTTTGTAATAAATACAGTGTCTTTTCATATTATGTGAGAGTGAATGGGCAAAACTTTTTCATTTCACATATTTTAACATCAAAAGTGCTGCCTCACGAAAATGCAAAAGCATATTGCAACATATAAACCTAAATAACGGCAACAATTTCACCACATTTTGAAATGAGATACAAAGAACCGACTTTTTAAAGATTTGGTGCAACTTTGTTATGACACACAATTGGGTGCCAGTGTATTGTTATACCTGTCCCTCACACAGGTGCAAATTTGCGAAACAGAACTGAACTGAATTCTTCCTAAAGTATGCAACAATAAAATATGCAACTACTGAAGCTTGCCATGGCAAAGGCATGACTTGCACGTCATCATGTCACTCATTACCATAATCCGCCAACAGTCTGTAGACGTTTATTAACACATATAAACAGATTGTCGAAATTTTATCCATCGATCCATCATTTTATCGAGCCATTATATAGTGAACATTTCGGCAATTATTGAAAAAGATACAGCAACTATGTATTTAGTAAATTAGATTAGAAAATAAACCTGCTCGTGTAAAATTTGATTTCTGTCGGTTACGCTTAAGTGGTGGTAATGGTTCGATATAATCCTACTAATATTAAAACACACAGGAAACAAATAGATTATAGTCTGGAATCACATTGACTATTTTTTTCCGACATATCACGTGGGTAAACCTGAGGACGGTATCTAGTTAATAAAAAAGTCATAAAATGAAGCCTTCAGGGTTTCTGACTCAAAGTTAGTGGTCGATCGCACCATTAATATATAACAAGATATATGTTAATAGTCGCCATTTTTATTACTATAAAGCTACCATCTTTATTCCACAATAACATATTAAATGAAATAAATTATATTAAAGTTTAAATTAAAAAATACTGATTTACATCATAATGTCATATAAAAACTTAAACGTTTTATTTTGCTCAAAAGTATCGTAGTATTGTATAATATAATTAATACAAGAAAAAGCGCTATTAACAATGCTAGTAACTTCTGTCATAAAACACGGGTTCACTGACCTTAGTGTAGGTGAAATTGAGTGCTTCTTCACGCAGTTTACGCGTATTCTTGACTGTACCAGACTTATTAATTGCATTTCATAATAATAATTGTCTTTTTGCGCAAATGGCCAAGAAAATATTTTGACATTTTTGAGAAATGTTTCCGTGAGATCTAATTAACGCTAAGATTGACTGTCCTCACGGAGGAATTATAGATACACAATTATAAATATTGTCTGAGATGCCTGACATTTGAAGTCATGGGTTAATTATGTTATTTTGATCTTTATTATCATTGTGATTGGCTATTATTATGAAATTATATAATCTTTATGACATAAGGTAAATATTATCTATACTAATATTATAAAAAAGGTAAAGTTGTGAGTTTGTGACGTTGGGAGTAATCTCGGGATCTACTGAACCAAATTGAAAAATTATTTCAGTATTCGTCCTTGTCGAAATCGACCTTGATGTTTTGTGATGTTCAAATGAACCTTAGCTTTATCACATTTTAGGTCGAGTGTAGCTTGTCTGCATTAATTATTACACATAATATCAAATTAGATTGGAAAACTATGTCAAGGCGTGTCTTTTCATTAGAACTTTTATAATAGGCCTTATATATTATATACCTTTTAGGAGTGTTCTCATGTACGTACTTATATAGGTACTTTGTAGACCTTCAGTCCTTTTACCTTAAGCCATGTTCGTGAGCTTATACACCTGTAATGTTTGATTAATTTGCGTTCCATATTATTATAAGTTAACGTACCTCTACCGTTTCACATAATACTTGCTAACACAAAATGATGAATATTTTATAAAGGAGCTGTATGCTTTTATATATATTGAACACCTGACAAGTACTAGCCTTACGCACATTGACGTAAAAGACACATTCGCAAATGTTGCTGCTACTGATGCCACTTTGCTTGTTTATAGTCCGGTACTAGATTTGGATGGACTTGGTAATACATAGATCCTTACGTAGTAAGTACCTAAATAATGCTGCTGATCTGTACGCATTTTAAAAGGGGTTGAAACGACAAGAACATAGTATATGATAATAAAACTTTGCGTAGTTGTCATGTCATTCTCAAAATGTATGAACGCCCGGGGACGAAATAATTGGTATTCTATTTAGTTGTAAATTGACAGTGTGCATACAGGAAAATTACTCATGATAATTTATTGTTCTGTGGGCTGAACCACTCAATAAAGACTGAACAATTTGATGTCTATATTGTTGAATATAAACACTGTAATTGACATGACTAACATCTAAATATTTATAGTCAAAATATTACGCATCGATTGCAAAACATAGGTGACTAATAGAATAGCTTTCGTAGCATTACACAGTGAAATACTTATCGAGTGAGCATATCCGTCTGTCTAGTCCTATATATTTAATACTGTTAAAGTTTATGAATTGTTTGTTATATAATTCCACGTATTCTCATTCATAGATTATGTAAATATTCTTTATTAAAATGTATAGATATATATTATAATAGTTCGTGTATTGATGGATTAAGAATACATAATGTACTATCCCATCTCTACCCGTGGGTGTCGAAAAAGGCGACCTTATGCACAAAAGAGCACTGCAAGAAAAGGAAAATTTGTAACAAACCTACCCGTCTAACCAGCGTGTATAGTAAGGCTAAAGTCGTGGGGTCGTAAAGTAGTGGGACGTTTATGGGTTGAAATGTGATGATGATAGATATAATAGGTACAGTTTTATTCGCAGATCACATGGGCTAACTATAGAAACTACTTAGTATCAAATGAATAACCCTGTTTAAGTTACAAGTTTAAATCATTTATAAATTCCTTTAGACAGGGTGGCTTTGAACGCCCAGAATTCGAAACAATATTTTAACCATTTATTTCAATAGCACTATCAAATTACAAAGCTGTAATGGACTTATCGCTTTGAATACTGAAATTAAAGCAATATTTCTGCAATTTCAAATACAACAAGAGGATAAAACAGCCTACGCGCCATCATAAACAGTACGACGTCTTCTCACGTCACACACACACACGCACACACACACACACGCACACACACACACACACACACACACACATACGCACGAATTTTGTATGTATTTTCTTGACATCCGCGCCACTTACCAGGTTCCAGCAAAATACCAGCGTTAGACTGCTTTATAGTAGTCTGTCGCGCGGGGCCACTCAGCTCCTATTGGCCGTAGCGTGGTGTTATATAGCCTATGTTACTCTTTGATAATGTAGTTTTCTAACGCCAAAGGAATTTTTAAAAATAAATAATTTTTATTATTAGTATATTACAGTATATATTACACTAGTTTTTGAGTTTATTCGTTACATACAAAAACACAAATCTTTCCTCTTTATAATATTGGTGTAGATTTTTTTCGTAATTATTATAAATAAAAAACTTCACTTAATATAGATATAGACTTGCAAATGGTATTATTCATGTTTGGTAGATCGATTGTACAAAACTTTGTCAAACTTTCCACTATAGTGTTTACTGGAGAATACATATCAGAAACGAAAAGTTTCCCAGTTGAGTCCGATCCACGGCGATAGATGTGTGTTCGCCGGGAGCCTCCTACAGATTACAGAGCCATTTACATATGAAACGTTTCACTGAACGCCTGCACTCGAATTGTACTTTTATCCGAGTGTACCCATATCCTACTTATTCTGCTAAATTCGTCTTTATGTAAAACGAATGTGGATACTTAAAAGACCATTCCGAAGATAAGTAGGATCATTTCCTTTGCCATTTTTTGCAGTCGAACTCAATTTATGTCTACATATACACGGTGTACGTATGTTTATAAGGGTGGTTTTACTTTGGCAGCTGTGACACCACAGACTTAGAGAAAACAAACTTATAATAACATCTCTTTCGTAATATCGGTCTTTTATAAGCGGCCAGCAATTTATATTTTCTTCAGTTCATATCACACAAATAGCTATTAGTATAGTATCAAGGATTATGACGTAAGAAAACTAATATCGTGGAGCGACCCACGAGTACCCTATATAAAATATAGGAACGTGATACAATATATAAAAGGAAAATATATCTATATATTATGTATACGACCACCGCTTATTATTGATTTCTTTTGAAGCCCAATCTATTATGTTAGAAAATTAATTTCCGTGCAACTAAGACTCAAATACCAGTCGTAGGAAAATGAGGGAAGTAACCGACTTGTAATTATGGGTTTGAGTTCGATATTAACCTTTGTCGAATGTCATGTACATAGCTACGATATCCACATGACTGATGAGAAATTCAAAGAGTAGGATTAATCCACCAAGCCACAACAGCGTGTTTTTAGATTAAGTACCAGTAAAACCTTGTTATCAGGGGGCTTACTATGAATTTCGACTTTCGATTAGTCGGTTTTGATGTCGCTATTAAGTGTTTAGCGAGCATATCTAATAATAATAATAATATTCTACCACATTCACACAGCGCCATCTCGTTCCAAAGTAAATTACACCCAGACACAGTACAAACCTTTATGTTCATCACACAATTGATCGAACCCACGACCTCCGGCTTAGCAGTCAGGGTCACTAACCACTAGACCAACAGGCCAGTCAAAATCTAAATTTCCTTACATTTGACAGCAACATCAAAACCAACCAATCGAATGTCGAAATTCAGAGTCAGCCCGTAGTGCAAATGGCATTCTTAACAAAAAGGGCTTATTCACACAAATAATGTAACAAAATTTTCTAGATATTTTATCCATTTTAGTCACAATATACATTTATCATTGTATTAAGCACGACGCGACGCGACGGAGACGTTCCCTCGCACAACTTTTGTAAGCAAACCTCCCATTTGAGCATGTAACATGAAAAGTTGATGCTATATTTTATTTCTACCCTAATAAATAAAGACTCGTTACTGATTTGTGGTCGGAGGGATCCAAATTTAATCTTAGAGTGATTTTGTAAACATCGTTATTTGCTCTACAAACCTCTTTTATTTGGGATCATGTATAAAGCTAAAACCTAAAAATAGGAGAACTTCAATGATATTTGTTCAGATATGTAATTTATATCTGAAAGATTTTATTAGTAAAGTTATTAGATATTTAATTTCAACTTTTTAGTCTAAAGAATGAATAACTGAAATTTGCTCCATAATAAGCTTCGTGCAATTTTAAATATGACTACATCCTCACAATGGAAGTTCTTATTTACAAAATTATCGCGACACACGATTGGCTCAGGTGCATTTTAAACCTGCATGAATTAACAGTGTCCTAGTTGATATTTTTAAACATCACAAATTCAGGCAGGCTTAAAAATAGTTAAGTGGATATTTTTAAACATCCCACACATTATTGTTTTTTATACAAAATCATACATTAGTCTAGTTTAAGTATGAAGAGCACCACTTAACTGCGGGTACCTTAATAAGTAAGTAAGACACCACCTTTCAAGTAATGATAACATATTGCAATCCATCCACCTGCCGAGTGCAGTAATTATTGTAATAACTCGGCCTGCTGCTGGACCGCTCGACACTCCTCGGGGAATATGTATTACTAAATGATTTGCGGCTAATGTACATAAACGTGATTGTTTTTAGTACTATTTAGAATAATTAGGTCCTAATCGTATCGAAGATGCGATGGTGGCTGAATGGATAAGGGGCCGGCGTGCAAATCACGCGGTCCGAGTTCGATCCCGACCGGCGATACTAATGTGGATTCCACTTTGTGGAATTTATATATACTAGTCAAGTGACTTACCATCTGCTAACGGTGAAGGAAAACATCGTGAGGAAACCCACATACCCTAGAAGAAATTCTATGAGTCTGTCTGATCCACCAACCCGTACTAGGCCGGCGTGAGTGGATTATGGCCTAAACCCTCTCAGCTCTCTAGTTAGAGGAGAGGAGACCCGAGCCCAGCAGTGGGACTTAATAGGTTGCTGATGTAATCGTATCTAAGCTTATGCTTTATATAATTCACATTTAACCCGAGAATTCTTCGGTGATGTGTATGGAAACCGTTGTTTTAAAATAGCCAAAGGTCGAACCCTCATTTGGGTAATGTTATGATTGTTCTCCACTATGTTTTTATTTACATATTCTTTATTGTACACCACTTAGATACAGAATACAACATGACAAAATAAATGGTATTTCTCCAAGCTTCATTTATTGCAAAATTATGCCTAACCGAATTGCACCTGCTCCTAGAAATCTGTTTACAACTAATTGTTGGGAACTACCTGTCCTAAACAGACTACGTTTAGTTATCAAAACACGTAATAAACAAAAAGCATGTAAATTTAAGTTGGAGAAACACTTTATTGGAGGAATAAGTTTATCCCAATTAGGAATAAATGGCGAGTATAACAGTTGATATCTGGTTAGATAAAGTAAAGAAAGACGAAAGAACACCGTTTACGTAATGTTCTGGAGGTAGTAAACACAATCAGTCGGTGTCCAATTCTCAGCCGTCAGCTATCAAAGTTATCGCAGTTGCCGGAGCCCCGGTCGGGGTATAAGGAAGTGTGGAACAGGGAGGGGAGCGTTGCTAGGGTGCCAGAAACGTGCGTGGGTACGACTGGCCCTCCCCCGCACCTCACGCACTCACCCCCGCGTACAAATCACACGGCCTCTATTAACTTTGAGACTTTACCTACATACATTCCGAATTCTACTAGTTGTACGCATGATCTGAGCATTACTCGTGGGTATTTGTAAAAGTTGAGAAAGAAATTTTCGCGGAGAAAGAGTGATAACTTCTCACGGAAATAACACTACATTTTGACGCCTGGTTGTAGAGTAACAGTTGCCTAAAATAGATCTTGCTTGGCGACAGTTATAATTTTAAGTAGATATTATAATATTATATCGAGGCATAAATGTTCAAAGCAAATGTTTTCTTGTAGGAAGAGTCTCGTAATTATACCTACATTATAGCCACAAAGAGGAGAACAATTTAACATATAAGGATTCCATGTCCTTATTATATTTACCTCTTGTTTTTGTAGATCCCATTTTCTTAGTATTTTACACACTTATAGGATTAAAGAATTCGGGGCATACTTGTCACGTGTCTTGTCACAAATGAATGACAGTTGTCTCCACAACGTAACCGAAGCACATGACAAGCTATAATGATATAATACAGGTAAGTAGTAAATAAATAAAGATATAAAATTATTTCCAGCCCATTTATTTAGCTTTTCCGGCAAGTAAACAGTGCCAGCGTACAAATAAAGATACAGATAATATATATTATGGCTTCTTCTATAGAAACGGAATAGTACGGAAACCAATGTTTGTATATCCTCAGAAAATATTTGAAACCTATATTCAATCAGCCGTCCGTGAATTTATACCTGACTGCCGCACAGTGGGTCGAAACTGCTATAAAAGGGACATAGGATTATTTTTTACAAAATCCACTTAAAAAAAATACCTATCGAAAGATCTTGTCATTCTGATCAATAATTGTTATTACACGTTTTTCTCTAAAAGTAATAGTTTGCCTGGAAAAAAATATTTTCTCTTTTAGTTGTATGGAATGAAACAGAAAGTCCTAAAATTTGGCAAAGTCTTGAGAGGTCTTGCTTTAAAACTATTATAGGCTTATTCTTTGGGTTGTTAGCTATAGTTCTACGCTTTCAGCGCGCACCCATATTTGCCCGTTCAAAAGATATGAGGGTCAGTAAATCGATAAAAAAAATAAGTAAAAAGTACTTTGTATTGATAATATCATTCATAAAATAATTGTGTTACATTATAATACTAATAATTCAGTAATATTAATAATTTGGAACGCATATTTTATGAGAAAAAGTACTTAAAAAAACACATTCAAAAGTTATGAGGTTCAGTAAAATGAAAAAAAATAATAATTTTGAAGTATTTTTTTTATAATATCATTGCTAATATAATTGCCTTATGTTTATATATATATATAATGCAATATAATACAGCACTTTGGACTTTTACCCATCGGGAAACTATCGGAAGAAGCATCAGAGGCTCGAAATAAAAACTTTCGTAAATACAGAGAGAGCCATTCTAGAAAAGTAAGTTGAACAGCAACAAATGAAGATATCTTGCATAATCTTCTCTTGTCGTCTGATTCAAACTGATCATTCTTAGGCCAAGAATGCAGAAACAACCAAAAATGGTTCTCTTACCAAGAGCAGTCGAGCTTTTGATATCTCTTCCAACTGACCCTGAATTAGAATTTATAGATGTACATACTTTATGAGATAGTGATAGTGAATAATTTTTTATATAAAAAATTACATAAAAAACAAATGGCTTTACTATAATAATAACTCTAATTATAAAACTAACTCTAATTCTACTCTAATAAAATTATTCACTATCACTATCTCATAAAGTATGTACATCTATAAATTCTAATTCAGGGTCAGTTGGAAGAGATATCAAAAGCTCGACTGCTCTTGGTAAGAGAACCATTTTTGGTTGTTTCAGCATTCTTGGCCTAAGAAAGGTCAGTTTGGATCAGACGACAAGAGAAGATTATGCAAGATATCTTCATTTGTTGCTGTTCAACTTACTTTTCTAGAATGGCTCTCTCTGTATTTACGAAAGTTTTTATTTCGAGCCTCTGATTCTTCTTCCGATAGTTTCCCGATGGGTAAAAGTCCAATGTGCTGTATTATATTGCATTATATATATATATAAATATAAGGCAATTATATTAGCAATGATATTATAAAAAAAAATACTTCAAAATTATTATTTTTTTCATTTTACTGAACCTCATAACTTTTGAATGTGTTTTTGTAAGTACTTTTTCTCATAAAATATGCGTTCCAAATTATTAATATTACTGAATTATTAGTATTATAATGTAACACAATTATTTTATGAATGATATTATCAATACAAAGTACTTTTTACTTATTTTTTTTATCGATTTACTGACCCTCATATCTTTTGAACGGGCAAATATGGGTGCGCGTTGAAAGCGTAGAACTATAGCTAACAACCCAAAGAATAAGCCTATAATAGTTTTAAAGCAAGACCTCTCAAGACTTTGCCAAATTTTAGGACTTTCTGTTTCATTCCATACAACTAAAAGAGAAAATATTTTTTTCCAGGCAAACTATTACTTTTAGAGAAAAACGTGTAATAACAACTATTGATCAAAATGACAAGATCTTTCGATAAGTATTTTTTTCAAGTGGATTTTGTAAAAAAGAATCCTATGTCCCTTTTATAGCAGTTTCGACCCACTGTGTGCCGCACTCAAAGACGTCAATTAGCAGTAATCTGTCATTAATACAATTTTTTCATTGAATAATCGTCTTTAGGCGTATGGACTTAAGTATTACACGTTTTTACTAAATAAACTTTAAAGTTAAGTAATGTCTCTGAGTACGACAGTTATACTTGAAAGTCAATCATATATACAAATACGTGTAATACTTAAGTCTATACACCTAAAGACGATTATTCAATGAAAAAATTGCGTTAATGACAGATTAATTACTGCTAATTGACGTCTCTGAGTGCGGCAGATAACCTTATTATTTTTAAATATCCTCTCATAGATGAGGTTTATGTTATGTATAAACATTGAGTTTTTTAGAAGAGTAAATTTGATTACAGTTGTAATTAAAAAAAAAACAAATATCAGAAATTTCTTCCATAGAACGGTCATGACAGTTCAATAAAACGAAATACTATCGTAAACGCAAACCATCAAATCAATAAGTCAAATATCAAAGTTAACGGAAATGTTAAAGTTCTTTACAAAACTACGTATACATTTTATCTATAGATGTAATGTGTATATTAATAGATATTTGACCGTTTGCCTTCTCAATATTTCATACCATAGTTATAGTTCATATTATGTTAAACGATTTGGAAATAAATTTGGAATCTATTCATAGAAGAATCGGGACCTCAATAAAGGCTCCTAATATTGTAAACAACTTTCAAACAGATATATGGATATTTGCTTAATACCTTCATTGAAAAGTGTTTTACTAGTAATACTAGTACTAGTAGTTTTACTAATATTTATAAATACGAAAGTTAGGATGGATGTATGGATGGATGTTTGTTACTCAATCACGCCAGAACGGTTGGACAGATCTATATGAATTTTGGCACACAGATAGATTATATAGTCTAAAATAGCGAAAGAAAAGAAAAAAGAAAAATGTTGTTTATTTAGGGTTTAATAGTAATAAGTAACAATTCAGCAAAAATACTACTTTACCTTACTGACATACCACGCTTGCGAATTCCAATAGATAACCGAAAAACAAACTAAATCTTTTAAACTTTCGCAACTAAGTAGTAGAGATATATTTAATTTTAAATGTTATTAAAAGAGTTTCTGTGATGTATAATCTATACTAATATTATAACGCTGAAGAGTTTTTTTGGTTGGTTGGTTGGTTAAACGCGCTAATCTCAGGAACTATAGTGAACGAAATTTAAAAATAATTCTATTGTTGGATAGGAAGGTTACATACATACTATATAACATCATGCTACGACCAATATGAGCTGAGCAGTGGCCAAACAAACGACGCTCCGAAACTCCGAGCAACAACTAGTAAAATTAATATAAGTAAGGAGTAGAAAATACATTACACGATAAACTTTATTTATTTGCCCGACGTTAATCAATCATCGATGTATATCAATCGAAATATTAGCCAAATAAATAATAAGATATTTTCTATTAAACAAAATGAAAACGAAATGTTTGTAATTTCAGTTGTGAATTGTGTATCACATAAAATAGAGGAACAAGAACAGATATCCATCGGTCATACAATTGTGTAGTTAGTACAGGTCGAGTTTGCAACGTAACCGCAACCACAGCGTCCGGTGTGTTTTACCTCTGTGTCATACTGACTCGTCAATACGACATCTAATCATTCTAACCTTTCAACAAAGTTAAGGTCAGCTTTTATTTTAGTTTTATTCCTTCGTGTAAGGATTTCCAGTAAATCTATTTACATATTAATAAATAAAAAGTTCTACGTAAGAAAACGAACACTCTTGTGAAGTGAGATATAGATATGAGGCTGATATATTATGTATCCTAACACTAGAACATTATTTTAGTAGGAATTCATAATTACTCTACACAGTTCAAACACATCACACAAATAGCTAAATCACTATTTCATCATCATTTGTAATAATAGCCTATGACAGCTCGATACTGGACAGTGAGGTATGATATACATATTTTGGTACATTGATAGATAACCTGTTCATTTAATATATATTTTTGAGAGAAACCGTACTTACCCTAGTCAGGTACCTACACATTGCCACAAAGTTTCAGCAAATATGAAAACTATGTACGTCAAGTGCTCTATAAATAAATAAATTTGCTCGCAATATTAAATGGACGTGTCTATACTTGTGAAGGACTGCCATAACCTGTTGCTCTACATTACCTGTGTTTAACGGTTGCAGTTTGACCCCCGTAAAACTAGACGGAATACCTATAAAGTAAACTTAACTTCGCCAAAGTATTTATTACGTACTCCTCAAAGTGAGAGGGAAGGTTCGATATTCCAAGAGCGATCACTCATGTAAGGCATCGATAATATTGCTTGTCAGAGCAAATCGACCCGCTTACCGTTTATTTGCTCAGGAAAAATTTTACATTTTGAAGAGTTTGTTTTATAAACTGTGAATTCTGCAGCATATTGTAGGGTGACCTACAAAAGACCACAGCTCTCATACCAATCTCATTAGTGTTCTATGTCTACTGTTAACTTGTGGATTTCACATTTTTTTAATTAAAAGAGAAATTCGCATGTCGAATTTATTCTTTAAATTATGATTAATTTTTTTAAAACCACTAACACTATTTATTCAACAAAACTATGTTGTTTTTTTTATATAACTAACTTGCGGGAAAGCAATTCTCGTGTTCTAAGCGATTTTGCATTAGTATAAAGTATACCCGGTCTTGGGACCCGGCAGGTATATGCCATTTGGGAATTCTGGAAACTCACAACACTCAACGCTGCTTCAACAGTACGATAGCTGATATAATCAACAGACTAGACTTCCAGTCCACAATAATAAAACTAAAGGTAGTTATCGTCAAGTACCGAAGCGATTTCCTAAGCAGACTATAACAATTACACCTATAAACCTCCTAAACAGCCCAATAAAGTTTACGTGCTATTGACTGTCTATAACTAAAATAAACAAGAAAGTGAAAGGAATTCAGACTGACTTAGATAACATTGTAACTAACCGGTGAACCATGATTCACCCACTCACCCCTGATGAGTATAGGTAGGCTTCATAGCACACCAGTATTTATGAGCTCCCGCTTTACCATTCCGCTTCGTCCGGCCAGAGCCTCATTAATCTAGAGGTCGACTCATTGCTCCTGATAGTAACTGCGACTAACCCTTCAAACGGCTCAATCGCATCCCACCACATAAGTATAATTACGCCTTTCTTGAATTTAGTGCGAACTTGGTTTTGTGTTCCGTTAGCTATTTGGAAGCTTTTATAGAACTACTATTACTTTGTAAAAAGTTTAATTCAAGAGAATTTTGAATCCAAATATCGCAATGCTACACTTTCGTAAAACATGGGTTTAGAAGTGTGTTTGTAGTGATTTTTATTCTGTTACATCATGTTGTTAATTAGGTATAAGAACATTTTGTAATATATTATGCACTATATGATTTTATTTGTTTATTGCCTAGCTATAGTGTAGTGCAAGTAAAATTTCTTTCGCAGGTATATAGAAATAAATGGCCGCGGCATAAAAAATTTAGATTAGATTATTTTAAAATTAAGTTGATATAACCTCACCCAATACTACCTATAGATTATACAAGAATGATACCAGTACTAAGTAACAATAGCTTTATTTTGGTCTTCTTTTATGTTATATATAGCGTAGTTCATAAACCAATATCCAGAAATAATTTCTATTTTCGGTTTAATATTATATATGAGATAGCTATAACAATAAACCGTGCGCTTTTACCCAACCATTCATTGATAAATTTCCGAATATCAATCTTATACAATAAACAATAGATTTATTTATAAATATCCGCCTACTGCTCTATATATTATTTCTATTCAAGAGCGTATTTACAAACAGAATGGCAACGTCGCTATTTAGTGTCATATTTCGTGACTTTGAATTGTGTTTGCTACACTTTATTGAATTTAAGTGTGTAAAAGGTAAAAAATCATTGCGTTTACAGTTCTATTTATAAAATTAAAATACCACATTTCAAATAACACATTGGAAACTTGTAGAACGTTATTTTAATAGTAAAATAACTGTATAGAAATAGCTGTAAATATAGTCTATTTAAAGCTAAAATACATAAAAGACGAAAGTGTAAAGTAGCTACCATAACAACAGTTAAAACAAAATTTGCTTTTAGACAATAGGCAGTACAATCCTCTCGCTTATATAACCTGATAGACTCAGAAATAAGTATATATTCATTGACATACCACGACTGTAAAAAATCTGTTACTCAATGGCTATCATCAAAGAGCTACGAGGAAGTGGAACGTTTCATGCTGTCCAATAAATAATCTAAGAATATACACACACACACACATACACACACAAACACACATTTATTTTTATTCCTTTGTTTCAAAATTATCTTAAGTTAGAGACTAGCTTTATATTCATTCCATCCTAACTTTTGTACTTATATCCAAATTATTTCAATCATTTATTACGTTTTGTAAATGGGAAGAGCGGAACATCCTATCACAAGCAAATCCTTGCTTAAAAGGATGGTCCAAATTATATTATCTAAAAACAAATAAGTGATGAAATAAACATTTTTATTACTTTTTTTACAAAACTGTTAAAAAAATAGATGGGTGTAGAAAAGAATTTTAAATATTCAATTTTATACAGTAAACTATTTTCTAACAATAATTAACTTAAAACGTAAAAATATACGTCGTTCTAAGATTCGAAAAAGTTACGGTCCGGGAGCAATCCGATTATCCGAAGAGTCAGAATCAGAGCCCTGTTATCAGTCCAGCGATTTCTTTTCTGGGTAGGCAACGGCTTGCCTGAGCCTCTGGCAATGTTTATGTTTATGAATTAACTAGACTACGATCGAGAGAACTTTAAATTGCTTAATTATTTTACGCAAACTTACACTGAGTTTCCTATTTGACTTGAGTTGTCGTTGAATCTTACCAGGACATCCAATTAACTAAGTTCTGTCTGACATTACTTACCTAGATAGTAAATGTTTCGAAGGTCAAGAAGTTTCAACACAAAAAATAATTAAAATTAAATTATCTCTTGGCTACATTAATGTTTGAATCGCTTAATCAAGTAAAGCTGACTAATTAATTTTGTAGAGATAATCTAACACAAACAAGTAACTCACTGTTCAAATTTTGGAACAAACACTATTCAAGGCTCCCTAAACAAAAAGCTTAATTTTGTCTAAAACCGTTCGGTACGTGCATCAATAGAGCACATTGACAGATTGTCCTTTAAGTTTACAGCCAGGTAACTTTTCTAGAGAATTTTAGGCACTTTGATTAGCGCCACAAATTTCATTAGCAATATTGAATAGAATTCGTTCGCAGGCTAGAAACCTCAATCTTTTTTTGAAGTTCATAATTGCCTAACTACTTTTTAGACTAATCCAATCTAAATGAACGAAGGGACTGGCTGGGTGGAATATTTATATTAAATCAAGATCTAAAATTAATTATCGAAAAAATGTTTTCGTTTGATTGTTTTCTGTCCTCTCCTTTTTCGTTCAAGTAATAAGTAACTATAGATAACATTTTTGTTGACTGAAATGCTTAACATGTCAATGTAATTAATACGTGATAAACTTATATTAAATTAATTATGGAAAATCTTATTCTATACATAAAGTTTGTTAGTTGAGAAAGGTATAAAAGGGTGACGTCACGATCCATAGGCAGCAGTAACAGTCGACACGGTTGAAACCGTAGAAAATAGCTCGTATGAAAGGAAAATGAATCTCGTATTTATTTTGGTCTCTCTGCTTCTTTGATTCCAATTTCAATTTATTAACCTATAGCAGTTCACAATAGGACATGTACTCGCCGTGACCACCGCACCCTGTCCTTTTCCTTTCCCTCTTTGTACGTACAACTGTGTAAATGTACTACTGTGGACATAACTGCAAACATTATTATGTGGCATTATGATCCGCACAAAACTTCCTTGATAAATGTTTCACTGCCGAATAAAAAATACATCAAGATGGTATACAATGACATGGTGCGATAGAACGAGTTTTATTTTATTGTCTTCACTATTATTACTTATCTAAGTATTATGTGTGTGCGAGCAGTTTTTAGTTAGCAAACTTATATTTGACCTTTAACGTTTATTATAACTTTATACTTTTTCTCAGTTTATTTATCAGATTTAATAATCTGATTTTAATATCGTACAAATAAATAACAAACAAATAAAAACCTAACGAAACCGCAAAAAGACAGGAGTTAAATAATTATAAATTATTATGATGAAAAATATTATATTTTACGTTTGGGAGAAATTGAAAAAAGAGTAATGTTTTTATTTGGTAAGTTCCATAATATCATGTCACGGTGTTTGTAGTCGCACTCCTTCAAAACGTCTCCACTGATTTAAATGATATTTTTGTAGTTCGTAAACTATCTACCAATAAAAAAGGCAAAACATCGTTTGCCGGGTCGGGTAGTTAGATAGAGGTATAATATATTGTATAGACATATAAAGCATACTTACTTCTTATTTTTATAAGTATTATTTAGTCGTAGTAAAGAGTCAATGAGTCAACAATGAACATGAGTCAATTGCTAGTCTTATATAATACAGAAGGAAAGGCAACAGAATTAAATTATGAAAGTCAAAATGATACATAAACACCTATTGTTAGAAGAGGTAAGAACCTATACATTTTTATTTACATTTTATTACGAAACTATGTAGGTACTATAAACTTGAGTCTAATAGGTGTTCCACACGGTTATAAACTTGCGTTCCAACAGAGTGACCTTGGTGGGAGCTTGGTTGCCATCCAGGTAGTTATATGAAATTTGGTTTACAACAGCCGGCCACACGGTTGGAATCCACCAAGGGCACCTCTGCGGAAGGCAAGTTTACACGGCTTTATATATTATTATATTGCGTACAAGACAAATATTTGTGTCCGTA
This sequence comes from Laspeyria flexula, assembly GCA_905147015.1. Classification (NCBI taxonomy): domain Eukaryota; kingdom Metazoa; phylum Arthropoda; class Insecta; order Lepidoptera; family Erebidae; genus Laspeyria; species Laspeyria flexula. The sequence goes on along the minus strand of LR989956.1, from coordinate 7,189,127 downwards.
AATTGTATGTTTATAAAGTCGCCCGTGAAACAATGCTTGTTCTCTAATGCGGGTGATGTCAAAACGGAAAAAAATCAATAGCTATATTATTCAGATACTACCCACTTACTTTTATGTCACTTAAATTGAATGTAAGCAGCACCATCAGCCAAAATTAAAGAAAGTCTGTACATATATCTCGTAGTGAGAACTCGGCTTTATTCTACAAACGGCTAGTTTCCCCTACTAAGTACACTTTTATGTAAATTTTATTTGCATAATTAGAAATGAGAATTTCGCGAACCTGAATTATATGGTAAATATTTACGAGTCAAGAATGTTTTCACTGGCTGAATTCACGCTTAGATGGCCAGTATAAAATCGGCTCATATTCAAATCAATATCGTAAATTGCAAAGGTCAAAATTCAATTTAATTTGAAGTCAAACTTAACTAATAGAACGCAATTATTTCGATTTAGTAACTCAAACTCATTGGTCTTCATGTATGTAGGTACATAGTACATTAAAAATAAGTCTGAATAAAATTAAATGGATAGTCTAGGAATAACTACAAAGTCTATTAATACGTCATTCTTTAATTATATGAAAGCTGTTTGAAAGAAATAATTCGCAATAATTATTTACAGTAGAATAATAGTAACTTACAGTTAAGTAGGAACTACATATTCATAAACTAAAAAAAATATAGAATTGTACATTTCGAATTGGTCAATTATAGCCTCTGTAGTTTGTCTGTGAATTAGACATTCCTAAACTTATACTATCTAGGAAGATTAGCCAATTAAGCCACGGATCAAATACAGTTTTGTCCAATTATTTATTTTAATAACCGACACTCGTTTGGCTACTGAAATGTTTTGTTGCGACTCACAAAATTAAGCAACGTTTCATTACAGTAATATAGATTGATGACCATGGATACTATTTTTATTCACTTCTATTTTCAGGCGTCTCTATGGTTCAGAAGGCACGATAAACTGGCTGTCACATAATGTGGTAATCGTAAGCCCAGTTGCAACCCTTCTGAGCGTCTTGTTAAATCCCAACGTCAGAATTGCCACGAGCCTATAGGATAAGAAGTGAGAACAGCTTATATGTGACCTTACCACAGATATAGTGACAATGATAAATAACCTTCAGTTAATTTCACGATAAAACTCCCTGAAATTGGAGTAAAAAATGTTGTGTTAATGCGCAATGAAATTAATTCCCGAACCGATTTATCTGAGTCCGCATGTTTTTAACGTATGGAGAGGAGAACAGGCTCATATTTTAGCAGTCGCTACTCCATTAGTGACGCGGGAACCCCAACCAATATGGCGGGGCGAATCTGCAGTGACAGGGGCATTCACCCCGCGTGCAACCATCCCCTCGTTTTTGTTATAAAATCAATATATTTGGAGCAGGGTTTCCTAGTTGCAACAAGATACAGACGTAAGTGCGTACTGGCTTTAACATTAATCCCCCTCATCGGGGAACCAGATATTGGTATTGAAACTTTCGTCGGTAAAATGAAAACGATTTAAGACGGCAGCCTTACCTCGGATGCATAAAAATTGGGTTTTTTAAAGCCACGTAGATCGTAACGAAATAGAGATACATACAACACAAAACTTATCAAATAATACATTAATCATAATAGCATTTTCTTCCAAGTTCTTATTAAATAATTGTTACTAGTTATCCCAAACTGAACTACCGCAACGAATTTATAACAACAAAATCTTATATGGATTTAAAAACATTTTAAATACACTTATGAATGGATAAAATCCTAATAAAGACAGCCGAAAGTTCTAAATACTTAGTTAAAAATTGTTAATATCAGTGATCGAATCGTCAAGTTGCTATTATACATATTTGGTTATATAGTTTGAGTGAATAATATGAAACTCACCTTAACCATTAGCAAAGAATATTCAAATCAAGTGGTCGCATATAGTTCGGTCAGGCCAGTAATGACGTCAACTGGGACCAGACAGTCACTTGTCAGGCGAGTAATCTTTCACTCTGAACACTTACTTCACCTCCACCAGACCGAATCGACATGTTGCCTTTCTCTCTCAACGTATCTAATTTCATTTGATGTATCTAATTTAATTAAGAAATAAAAGCAACCACAATCTTACGGAAACTTTAACATTGACAAATTTTAGAAATATTGATTCATTCGTTTCGGTGTGTGTTAATCTACATTTTAACTTGTCTGGTATTTTAATGTAATCGAAAATAGATCCAACTAATATAATTTTACTTTGTATTACTTTCAACATAAGAATTAATTACAATGACGATACATCCGGTCTAGTGGTTTATATGGTCATATCGCCTTTGAAACCGTGCAGAGTATTATGGGGTTTAAGATAGAATAAATATTAATGTGTATTGTTACTGGCCTGACCGAACCATATGTGATCAATTGATTTGATGCGATACTGGCCGAATGTATAAGGCATGCTAAACACGCGGTCCGAGTTCGATTCCGAGCGACGGCAGTACCAATATGGATTTAAATTTGTGGAACATATATTATATGTACTAGTCAAGTGACTTATCATACGCTAACGGTGAAAAATAACATCGTGAGGATACCCACAAACCCTAGAAGCAATTCTAAGGGTATGTCTGATCCACCAATAAAAATGGCCTAAAAACCCTCTCAGCTCTCTAGATAGAGGAGAAGAGACCCGTGTCCATCAGTGGGACATTAATGGGTTGCTATGATGAAATATGTCTGTGAGCCACTGTTGCTATTTTGACTCTGAATTAAATTTCTGTCCGTTAATTGACAAAATCACTCTATTTGCCGTGATTTGGTTTGAATAATATACTAACTTCTTCTGCTCCTCTTGGGCTAGCTCTTGGGAGTCGGACTACGACAATACTTTTGTAACTTACTTTATTAAAGTACTAATCTAACTAAAATAAATAAATAAATAAAAACCTTAAAACATAAACGAATAAAGAAACCTCACAGGATTTTACCGCTGCAATGATAGTTCAGATTTTATTAGTTTTAATTACAATTGCACCAATAGATATAAAAAAAAAACTTTTCTCTTGTTGGTCCAAAATATCTGAACTATACAATATTATCTACGCAATACCCAATATTCTACTTCAGAAATTGCTTTCGCGTTTTAGATTATAGGAATAGATATTGGGGTCGAACTAAGCTAAAAATCCGACGTAATGAAATGATCCCTTACATAAAAAAACTAACCAAACGTTTCAGAATTTATAAAGGAGGATATAGATTGGTAGACATTGGTTTTTATAACACAGGCAGTATATAAGTGTGACCGCCGCGTGACTGAGCAGGGAAGCAAAAACTCGCCGTGACAATCGCAGCTTCGTGTTTTTTACGTTCCATTAGGAAAGGATTGCTCTCTCTTTGTCGCTTGCCTTTATAGATCTCGAGCCTTAACCGCGCACGTTTTATAGAGCCTCGTGTCTATAACGTAAAAACGTATCCCTTATGGCGCTGGCGGGTTAATGTATGTCTGGCTGACAGACCCGATTATCTTCAAAAACACCTAATCTACTCGTACAGAACTGTCAGTGAAATATAAGCTCGTTTATAACACATCCTAACTTCTAGAGCAATAACTATATCGGGAATCGGTATTGGCACGAGATGTTGGATAAAAATAACTATAAAACGATTATGTATTTTAGTTACTTTATACCATATTTCTTCTTAAGTACTATGAAGTACTTTTATATGATTCTGTCGTAGACAGACGCGATTATTCTCAATTTCAGCTGGTGTTCGGTATTCGGCCGATTTAGACGACATTATTTTCATAACTTTCTCATAACGGGTTATGATTCAATTTTAAAAAAATCTTAGAATATGTTATGATATTGGTCTTATAATAACGACACATGGTTTAGATTGTCTTTGGTATTATGGGTGTCCACAGACAACTGTTAGCCTTTACTATCCAATTAGCGGCTGACTTAGGCCCTTCGTCCACAAGGATACGCAAGTCGCCGATACTAATGTTGGATACTTTAGTCGCGAGACTCTTGTCGCGTACGATCCGTACACAAGGAGACGTGAGTCGCCTGACACCCACGCAAGGAGACTCGAGTCGCCTGATCCACACATGGGGCGACGCGACGCAAGTCGTACGATCTGCACGTATGCGCGAGTCGTCTGTTTGGCCAGTATAGGGTATAGTATAGGTGTTGCGGCTACACGGCTCACAGACGTTTAAAAAATGTCGGACACAAGTGACGACGAAACAGTAATTTTAGCTTATTATTACCGAAAGCGAAAAAATCTTCATACTCTTAATAGAAGATACTGGGTGCACCCCTATATAGAAAAAAAATATTAATTGCAGACTGTTTGTTGCTGCAAAGGAATTGCAACAAACAGATGCAAAGTTTTTATCGCTTTACAGAATGTCGAAGGAGAGTTATAAATTATTCTTCCATGTCAATATAATTGGAGTTCAACGGTAGCTTTTAAAAACGTTTTCTGATACTAGAAAAATAAAACTTGCTACTCGCACCGACATTGTCACTAAAACGTAGTGGACATTTCTCTGTGATTGTCGCCTCGCGTTCTAATAAGCCCTATTATGGCATGAGGTAAGATGAAACATATCTTAATTAGAATATTCACATAGTCAAAAAAACAAAAAACGGACGGACGGATGGATGGACGGACATAACGCAACTATAAGAATTCTGTTTGCCATTTTGGCTACGGACCCCTAAAAATGCTAATTAATATTAAGTGCCAGTGAGTGATACTTATGTGATAATAACTGTACTTTTGATTTCAATTACTGTACTTTTCGAAACATTTTTGAATTTTTTTGTTCATAAAACCATGATCACCAGATTAAATACGTTTTTATTTTAAAATAAAGGAATACTTAATTAAAATGTTCTACGAAGATTGCATTAAAATCTGACAACTACTTAAATTTTTGGTGGTGCCAATCATTATACAGTCTACCCCTGTCTATTAAAAATAAAACACGAAATTAAACTATTCAAATAGGTTTGTATCAGGATCAGAAGGAAGGATCAGGAAATAAATAGTAATAAGGTCTTTTTTTGAAGTTTTCAAGGACGCCGATTACGAAAATGTTATTTATTTTGACTAATTCAACATAACAAATTCAACCCTTAAAGAGGTGAAAGAGGGCACAATAAGTTTGTAAGGAGAAATTGTATTGAGTGTCTTTTTACTTCGGAACTTTATACCTACATGTGATCAAAAACACAAATACGTGTTCCTTGCTTTTTTTTTAAATTCTATCCCAAAGGGGATGCAATTGTGATAGACGTTTGAAAACGACGTACCTACTTAATCGTTATTTTTTAGGTTTTTATGGACGGATAATACGCAATTAGAACTTCAGTTATGAAGTGAGTTAGCTTTTTGGTGTTTGAAAAACTTACGATTACTGATGAAATAGGTGTGAAAATTATTAGAAATTGATATGGATGTCATTTTCAAGGTTTTCAGGGACGCCGATTACGAAAATATTATCTATATTGACGTAAAATGAAATTCAACTTCTGTAGTGGGGTGTTGTGGAATTCATGAATTGTACTTAAAACAAAGATCTATATAATATCGAAATCTACGCGGACGAAGTCGCGGGCAAAAGCTAGTTTTAAGTATATAAAAGAAAGTTAAAATTGGTCCAGACCAATTTTAAAAATTCTTCTTATGCTCGTAAAATGCTACAATAACACTGAGTATTAACGTAGAGTATATTTTACTGTTAAGAGGGTTCATACAGAAATACATGAAATCACGAGATTTCCACGTTCGCTACAGAATATGTCTTTATATGTAGCTAAGTAATAAGTAAATAAAAATTGTATTAAGAAAAACAGACTATTTATTATTAGTATTTTAATTAGAACAGTTCTTTCGCTCAGCGTTTTAAGAAATTTTTTAATGGATAAAGTAGTGTATGAAATTGCCCATAATTTAGTCTTAAAACATTCGTGTGATGCGAGGTATAAAAACTAACACTCGTTATTTAAGAACCCTGATTAAGCAGTAGTTTCATATTTATCAACTATTATCAACTTATAGTCTGACAACGCTCTGTTCCTACAATAATAGCGTTAGTTCCTAGTGTGTAACTGTGTACTTCCTACTTTTAAATTGCACGACATGTCTTGTCGGACTATACGTACGAAATAGGCGCTGTACGAAATATCATTTTCCTCAATGACGATATGATTAGTGTCCGTTCGCATAGATCGGGTCGAAGAGCAAAGCAAATTTCTATAGTACTTGTTCAAAATTTTTAATTGCATATCAGTTTTATTTTTAATACTATACAAAATTGGCTCTGCTGTGAACGGACATTTACCTACGTTTTAATGCTGGGGACTGTGTTCCAGTCATTATTAGCTTTTGAAAAAAGGAAGTCTATCGGATTACCAAGAAAAATTACCAACCTGTTATATTGAATGCCTTTCCTACTGACATCCAAGCCTTTTCTGTAAATTCTTTTTTAGAATATTCTTTCATTTTATAATTATAAAGGCAAGGGTATTTTTCTACCTCAAAAACAAATTTTATATTAATTAATTGCTCTGTCATCTTCGAAATCGCGGACAGATAGATTTTCGCGCTCTTTGCGCTCCCTATTAAAATACCAACTAAATAAATAAAACTATTAAAAAAAAATCAAGCAAGAAGAGCACTATAGAGTATTTAATACCTAAGTGTTTTTATGTTAACCACTGACCTCTATTATAATACGCGCATTATAATGGAGGCATTGAGCATGCGGCGCACGCCATATACAGATATATTTTTCTCTTCATAAACAAAATGTAATATTCAATAATAAATTGCTCCGCCATCTTTAAAGTCGCGGCAACATTAGTATCGGCGATCTTTGCAGGCAGGTAGCGCGCGACTTGCGTCGCCGACTATGAATTTCTATTACAGGGATCGCGAAGATACTAAAGTCGTGAGGTATCGGCGACTTGAGTATTCTTGTGTACGAGTGACACTAGCGACGCGCGACTTTTTTTTTTTTACATACTGTAGAAAAAAAATGAACTATAGAGTAAAACCAGGATAGACGCCACACTTTTTGTAATGGTGTATTTAAAATACGAGTTTATCAGAAATAATTTATTCTTCTTTTATTTATTTAACCTAACTATAACGTTTGGCAGAAATTTACTTCTTTGCAAAACAATTTATTATACGACTGCCCAAAGGAGTGTTATTTGACTATAAATAAATGCCCCGCTATGAATTGATAATGCTAAGTACGATAGATGCCCTATCAACTAAAATAAATAAAATTTGAATTTTAAAATATTTAATTCGTATCCTGCGAAGACAATTAGTGAAAATAATTATTAAGAACTTTAATTAATTAAACTTAAGCATTTGTATTACAAAAATGTTAGTCGATGAGGTTTATCGTGGCGATTATATCTATTACAACATAAAGAAATTTAGAACTTTAAGGTCATGGTGATCTCATTAGAAATTGTTACTTTCATGTTTTTAATATCATAGTCGATTTCAAAGTTTTATATGATATAAATATAATAACAAAATTATATGTAATTCATTTCTGACAGAGCCTAGAAAAAACTATGCCCAACTACCCCGGACTTACCCTATTCAATAATAAATTGCTCCGCCATCTTTAAAATCGCGGCGACATTAGTATCGGAGACATTGGCCGGCAGGTAGCGCGCGACTTACGTCGTACGACGAAAGTCGCGACGCGACCTGTGTACGGAAGTATACGAGTTTGTATTGCCGAAGTCGCGAAGAGACTAAAGTCGTAAGGTATCGGCGACTTGAGTATCCTTGTGGACGAAGGGCCTTAATCGTGTAACGTAGCGCGCATACATCACCTCGAGTACTGACTGTGACACATCACACTCCAGTTAACGTAAATCACTCATTAGACGCGAACTTAATGACTCATCGAGTGGATGCTTTTCTAATGACAATTTAATATCGTTCATCGCTTAATTTCACCGAGTAATCAAACTTTCGAGCAACGTGGCTCTTAAGGTAAGCTAAGGATAATAGACAGCACCTTTGTGGATTTGAATACATTAAGGGAACGAGTGTTGTTTACTGATTTATTATAAAGCCATTTTGGAATATGGCTTCTGATGTAGGTAGACGCAGCTTCTTAGACGCGCCGTTAAGTTTGCCACATAATTCATGATATATTGATCGCATTATGTGAAACTTAAACACATTTGTTCAACAAAGTTCGAGCGATGATTCTTCTTCTAATCAAACAGTAACGACTTGGTAGATACATCACAGGCAGGGTAAGGCTTAGCACAGACTGAATGATGGTACGACAGGGTCGTTTTAATTTATTAATGCAGGAAAGTTAAAGTGAAAATCAAATTAGAAAACTCGCTGGGTTTTCATTTAAATGTATTGAAGTGGCTTTTAAGCACTTTAATGTAATTTTAAACAGCGTACCTAGGCGATAATCTAACCGGATCAAATGAAAGCTACCTTCCGCATATTGGTGCATTTCGTTGAAAACTCAATACAAACAATACCTCTGGTATGCTTTTCCTAAAGTTATTCTAAAATTCAGTAGAATATTTGGTGATGAAATCTTTAGTAATGAAATGTGAACTAATTTAATTGTATTAGGTATACAATAAGTATAAGTATAACAAGACACAGGGTGTGTCTACGTATTTACATCAAAAGGTGCTAATCGCCTTTGTCTATGTTACCAATTTAATAAGAAGTGAATTATCTTGTACAGAGTAAATTGTTAACTGAATGTGATAATCGTTTTCAAATATATATATTTCTTTGATCTTGTATTGAAACTTTGTTAATCGAAATAGAATTTCAAATTAATTATTAAGGCTTACTCGTAATTCACACTAGGAATCATTTCACCACTCGTTTTCCCTGACACGACGCGACGATCTCTCTCGGGGGAGATACGGATTGTGTCATCTGAAAAAATTACTATGTCGCTGATAGTGAGACAAATTAATGATTGTTTTTAATTTTTTCATCTAATATGGAAACATTTCAATATACATATTATATTAAAAAAATTAAGTGCATAGAATCAATAAAAGTAATAAATAACAAGGTGCCTACATCTGTCTAAAAAATATGTCGTAGGAAATATTTACACATTTTTTCAAGGCTTTTTTTATTTGCTTTTCCTTTGTATCGTTATGCAAAGATATACGACCTTTCGTGATAAATGCCTTACACTTCACTGGATACAGTCGCGAAATCGGTTAAACGGTTTCAGAGTTTATAGTATTGGTACGAAATCTTACACAACGTGTAAAAGGAACTTGGATGTAACAATTTAGTTGGTTTAATATTATTATGATGTTCGGGTTATTTACCATGTCCTTTATTTGTAATGAGTTTCCGATAATTCGGCGCTGTTGCAAGCGTCATGATCACGGAAGGACTTAAAAAAAAAAAATATAAACTATGATATTTATTACTACATATATTTATTTAAAGTATAAATAATTGAATATCTTAACAACTAAAATAGTTAAGAAATTCAATTATTTATACTTTAAAATGATCAATGACTAACGAAAAATCTAATCAAATCGTTAAAAAATAAACTACAAATGAATACAATAGGTAGGTAAGTAAGTGTATAAAATCGAAAGCCATATTTCCGAGAAATCTTTGACCTGTTGTTCTAATAGGTTATGTTGTTTTCTGCTGAAAGAGTAATCCGATTATCTCGCTAGTCAATGGGTTGGTTAATTTAAGCTGCACGTGAAGCCTGTCGCTCCAGGTGGGTGCTTCGTTATATAAACCGTGCCAATCATTGACAATGGCGGAACGCAGTCTGGACGTTGTGTCCCCAAACTGTAAATTTTGTATATGTACATATGCGTATTTGTTATGCAATTAACACTACGGCGGTGTATGTCCCTGATAAGTACCTTTATTCTGTGTATCTCTCGCCTACTTATATTTATATATTATGTTAACACGGCTTTGACATCAATTATATTTCACATAGACGTACTTGTTAAACTTATAAATACTTATTTGAAATACAATAAAGAAAAAACATGCAATTACATTCATGTATGTGTGGGTGTGGTGTGCTTTAGTCTATCACTTCGGGGAAATAATTGCTGACACTGTTTCATTATAAACCAATGTAGTTTTTACTAGCAAGTGGATGAAAATTTTGAAAAAAAAATTGAAAAAGTCAGTTACGTTCTAAAAAGAATCCCTACATTGTGCATTGTAACGTTTCAAAGGGAGATACTGTTCTTAATTTTACTCGCAGGCGTCTAAAAGATAAAATTTTACCCATAGGTATCTTTTTCAGTGTTTCTTTGGTGCAATGGTTTACCTAACATAAAAATACAGCATATGATTATACATACAGATATATAAAATTACTTTCTCCTTGTAGTACTCAAATAATAGTAAAATACTGTAAAATCTCAACACTCTTTGTGTACAAGAGCATTAAGAAAATATATTATCTTCAAACACAATGTTGTTCAAATGTGCAAGCAATTTCCCCTTGTTGTTGAAGTAGCTAGTGTCTTTCGCGCCGCCCGCCGCGCCGCTGCGCTGTCGCAGTCCAAAAGTAATTAATTAAACTTACACTTAACTAACAATGACACCACTAGCATTCTAAGCACATCCATCCAATAGTTCTCATGCGAGCTTGAAACAAATTTATCTTTTATTTGGGAGGAAGTAAATATTTTAACGCAGAGCAATCAATGAACAAGGAAATTTAAAAGTGCTCTCAATGTTAGATTTGAATTTAAATCAAATAAAAAAAAAAATTGCAAATTTATGGGGCAACAGAATAAAATTAAACAAGATTAATTTCAGCTTAAAAAACTGTAACATTATATACCTCATTTCAGTTTAACGCAGGCAAAAAGGTAAAACATTCAGAACGAAACATGCGCTGACCCTTAATCCCGGTACTTAACGTAAACACGACACGGAGGTAAGTATTCAGATTTTAGTGAGCTATACAGACAGTTATGGTTCACCCGTTTGCTCCCCACCCTGTCTGCTTCATTTATCTTTACATCTCCAAATTCGCTTCCCTATCCGCCAACTTCACATACAGTCAAAGTACCTAATTGCTCATTCTACGAAACACACTTATCACCAATGTTCGCTCCAATTAATGGATCTAAATTACTTGGTGTTATTGATAAGGCGGATCATCGAAACTGTTATGCGTGATTAATCAAAAACAATGAGGAGTTTGTATATCGGTGCGACGAGACGCGAGGGCAGTGCTCCGGTGCTATTGTCTCTGGGCACCGGTGTGTGGCGGGCAGCGGACCACGAAATCGGTCCCGGCCGCGTCGCACTGCGCCTCAGTATCCCAAACAACATCACGTAAAACTCGGCCAAGTTATGCAGAGTGCCAGTTCTCTAATATCATTTGTACAACAGGCCGCGCCGGCACGACGCCGTAAGCGCTGCGATATGTTAAAATGTACGACACCTTTATTCTCGCGCAACCAGTGTCGTTTTATAACTCCGTACGTGACCTCTGACGTATGTTATCCGAGACCGTAACTTTTTTATTGAAATCAATAATAAATGTTTGGGGTTCCGCTTCAGGCTTAATCAAAAAGATATATTTGGAATAATTTAAGCGTAAATCTGATAGGCGTAACAATATTTCTAGACTCTTTAATCAAATATATTTTAATAGGTAGACAAAGTAGGTAGTTGGGCAGTGTATTTTCAAAGTTTATTTTTTTCCTCGGAATAAATCTATCACTGGGTTTTTGGTAGAGATCAAAACTAGAGTTTACGAAGAAACTATGTTTGCCACAAGACTATACATTAAAATATTCAACAGAGCAGAACAATGGCTTATTTTTCCTGTACATTATTTTACGAACTTGGCAACAAGAATACCGTTGTATAAAATGCGATAACATTCACACAAACAATTATTAATGTAATGCCAACCGTAGATATAGTCGCAATTATTCTGAATTGCAGGCTATGCAAGTCACGCAGCATGGTGTATAAACACCCGAAGCAAAAAGAGCTCGAAACAGCTGTATCGGTATATTTGTGGCTTTCGGGATGAACTGCTTTCTATGTTATTTTTATTTGAATGGATTTTTTGACCAAACAAAATGTTAGCTATGAATTAAATCATAGCTAACATTTTATTTGTTATCAATAATTCAGGCATCTTTTTATAGCATATTATTCACGTTAAAAAACAAATAAATTTTAATACACATTACATTAATAACGTTTACTGTCGCGAAAATAAAATCTTAATAAAAGAGAAAAATGAACCTTCGAAAACAAAAGTCTATCAATTTGATAAAAAATGCTGAATAACTTGATATGAAGTAAAGCTTTTCATAGAGCGCAAACCCTACACTCGACCTATCCAGACTTACTCTGACAATCCTTTAATATATATGCGAAAGTTTTAGTGGATATTTTTTACTCAATCACGCCAGAATGCGTGGAAGGATCAATATGAAATTAGGCACACAGATAGATTAAAATCTAGAATAGCACGTAGTCTACTTTTCATCGAAACATCACGAGTAGCTACGTGGAAGCTTCTAAGTACATGAATAAAATACCTGCAGTACAAATACATCAGTGAGGTTAAGCCAAACCCTTTAAAACCGACTCGAAACCATCCGAGTCCGTTTTAAACGGGTGTATTTATAAAAAGAGCCAACTGTGCCTCAGAGAGACCCCAAAACAGTTATGTACACCTGTGACAGTTGATATGGCGAACCAGTTCCCTCAAGTATTCTGACAACAGGTCTAAACCTTATAATATTGTTATCCCTTTGAGTTGCGGTACATAGCTGGCAAGCGATTCGTGCACAAACTGACATACAATCGGTATCTGGTTAAGGTAAAATCGCCATTTACCTGGTTAGCAAAATTCGTAATGAGCACCTTTGATGGTGACCCAAAGTAACTGATAAGGCTGTGAATTACCACACTGGAGTGGGAAGGTATGTTATATACATCGCAAAGGTGTTAGTAGATCGTTTTATTCATCTTAAAGCGTGAGCCATAATAATATTATTCAGAATTAGTTCAAGTCTACTTGAATGCTACTAAAATAAAATAAAGTTACTACATATTTAATTTACCCAGCATCTCCCAGGATTTATTTAAAAAGAAATAATGCAGCTCGCCTTTATTTTCTTCGGTGAGATATCACAAATACAAAAAATGTCGCCATAAACAAAATTTGTTGCGATACTAGTTATAACATCAATATATATTATACTAAACATTTATAGAACTAGTAGGTATATGAATATTAAAATATTTCCTTTTCATCATGATCAAAAAAGAAAATATTTAAACTAAGTTCAAAAAGGACGACTTATTGGAAACATTCATTCTTGGATCATCCTATTATTACTCCTTCAGAGAGCTTTCAGTAAAAAGTAAAAGGGATCATAACAGAATTTATTTTATATAGAATTTATTTTATCGCCAGTAACTTGCGAATCGATCGACTGAGCTAAAGGAGGGCTTGGAAAATTATTTTCGAGGGTGACCATCAAACAACTTACCGTTCGCTACAGAAACTTGGCGTGGCATAAAAGAAGTTTTATGGACCGATAAAGACCTTTTCAAAGGTCCCCGGTAAAAGAGAGCGTGTCCATATATGTTAGTGCCCTAGCGCTTTGCAAATGACCCCTAAAATCAAATACGCTGCTCACCAATATCGAATTGAGAACGAAATAATATACAACTGGTTTAGTACTTTAAATATATATTGTAGATATTGAATACATACAGACTTTGAATAAGTAAATCGCACAAGAATGTATAGAGTGGTTATATGTTTGCAGGTTCTTAAGAGATCAAAGTAAATACAATTTCGGTAAAATTCATGTTTACGTTATTTTGTACGTCTTTGAATAGCTACTTGCAATAGTTTATTTTATTTGTGCTTTATACTTACTGAATGAAACATGATAACTAAAAAAAAATAGTAGTTTTATAGTTGAATAATCGTTATTTTCACATGGTTTTAAATTTACGTGCGATATGTTGTTGAGTTTACGTGCGAGTTTGTAGCATACTTGTATTGAGTGACTCGTGGGGAGTTTCATTTCCTTATGCTTATCAAAGTTAATATGAAAACAGGTAGTTATCTCGTCATACTTATCTATATTACCCAATACAAAACAGTCAACATGGTCTCCGTTTCAGCCCCATACAACATTATTTTTTCGTTAGTAAGTAGTTAGCATAAATAAATCAGTACATAAATCAGTGTAGTAGCAATATTAAATTCTCCCTACTATAGACAGTGAAATACTAAAATAATGTTAGTTAGTTACCCATGAGTTATCTCTTTGTTGTTACAGGTATCTGTAGATATAATCATAATCAATATTTCTATCATTTGAACCTAGATTACCCAACTATCTACAATATTATACCTAATACTAAAGGTGCCTGCTTGCACTCCGCAGACAATTGGTGTTAGAACGTACTTATGAATTCTAATGTAGTACTGTAAATATATCACGAAAAGTCAGTTCTATACTAATATCGTAGTTATGTCTTTTATCAAATCAATCTAAATAGGTCGCTAATACGGTGGGACCCCTTAATCTCTGACAAAAATAGTTAAGAGTGAGTGTCGCACTTGTGAATTGCTATTATTTTTAAACAGGCGTTAGTACAAACATACTATAGTTAATAAGAATTATGTAGTTATTCCTTCTTTAATAGACACGTTAAATTCAAGCTTTAGCCTGAATAATTCTGTAAATTGTAACTTTAATAGCAATCATAAATTGAGTAAAAACTTCGACTTTAGCCAACTTTAGTTTGGCATAAAATACTCAGATTTTCGAAGGCCATTATTAGCGAGGATTGAAAGGTAAATAACGCCGGCTGGTGCGAACGCGGTGTTGATGAATAAAACAACTCGGGTTATACAAATGTAGTCGATACCTAAACTACAAGGCAGTGAGCACTCTATTCTGTTCTTCCCCAAGCCCTCTCTTCCAATCTCTTCAGTTCTATAGAGACATTATTTAAATTTAGAACAACCTTTCACTAAACATTTGTTTACGTTGGCAAAACGTTGAAAGCGCAGGATAAACGCAGATTCAGTCCAAAGGATGGCTTTATAAGTTAAGTTTAAAACGGTAAAATTTATGTGAAAATGGTATCGTTTCGGAAATTATTATGTGTTATAATGAAGCTACGGTTAAAGTGACTCACTTTCGTAGTAGGTGTATTTTAGAATGAAAACAATATTTTTAAATGATGTGTGAAAAATATGGGGAGTGAATAAATGGTGCCGTTTATGATCTTAATTGAAATACGACTAACTTTCGAAACCGAAATTAAAACTAACGTATTTACTGGAAATCTGCAAAATGTATTCACAGTTTATATGGTCAAATTGTTTATATATACCTAAGTTTATGTTACCATTAAATTTCATACTCATAAACTTGCAGGTTTCACATTTTAAAATTGCTACGACTTTATTTTGGAAACACGCAAGTCATGCTCTCCTGCCATTGCAAGCGGGTTATACAATTATTATCTAGGTGCCATTTTAACCGTTATAAAATAATATTTTATATGACATAATATATAGACCGTTTGGTTTTTGTATAAATAAAGTACTTGTATATTGTTTTACGAGAGCTTAAACGCTTTAAGTCAATATTGAATGTTTTATTATCATGTTTACTTCATACGTTTGCTTTATTCACAAACATCAAATGATAAAACAAAAAATGTAATTACAGTATTTGATTTTAATTAAATTTTGTGCCTGTTTAAACATTTTGCGGTTATTGATTTTCATTTAACTCTTCTTAAATAGGTCATTACGGCAGTGTGTTTATGAGTAAAGCGGCGACGTCGGTCGAAGGGCAATATTGCGCTTTGTGTGGCTGCCTACAATAATAGGGTGATTAATGGCTCAGGCGATACACAAGCGAAGTTCTTTGTTGTTCAGCAAATATTTGATCCGGCGCCGACATCGCAATCCATTCCTTTGATATTACTTATAACAGTGATTTGAGCCACACGAGGAAAACTCAAGGATGTGTAAGGATGTGTTAATGGTCTTCGAGGTTTCGAAAACCGCAGCCTACTCGTATACTGTTAGAAGATATCCGGCTTGAATAAATAATATAATATATTGTAAGCTCGATCGTATACCTACGTCAAACTGAGTATACCATTATTTACGAAACACAAAGATAATATAACAATAGGTAAGTAATTAAGTAATACTCGTATAAATCTTCTGTGCAACAGAAACTAGGACTCAACATTTTATTATAAAGGATTAAATTTAAGTCAGCGCAGCAAGAACCTAACCTAAAGCAAACAAGAGCACTGCGAGAAACGGAAAATTCGAAACAAAACCCTTTACCAACCCGTCTGGCCAGCGTGGTATAGTATGCTAAATTCCCTCCACTATTTCAGTCAATGCTCGCGCAGCATACAGTTGCTGAGAAGAATAAAATTATGCATATTGCATAGTGGAGAAGTACCAATATAACTTCAACTTTCAATCAAACACTACTTGGGTGCTGAAGTGGTGTGGGCTGTAGCGACTTTGTGTCTTTGGTTGGCATCATTTTATTGAGTGTGGCAGCTACTAGCTCTAGTCACTGTACGCTTCTTATCCTGCATCCTACCTTTCTTATCCTATATTAAAAGTAGCGCCCCTCTAAAAGAACCTATCTCCGTTCTGTGAGTAGCGCCGGTAAAAAGTAGCCTTTGTGCTATTCCAAACTATAATCTATCTGTGAGTCAAAAAAAAAAGATAAGTATATTATTAACTCTTCCGAATTGCCATTCAAAATAAGATTCAAAATTCAAATAAAAAAAATTAGTTGATAAAAATTGTGTTTCTTAATTTTGTTGAAACTTATTGGGGGGGTATGGAAATATTATTTTGGGTTCGGGGAGGCTCAGCGAAGTAAAGGTTGGAAAACCCTGTACTAGATTAAGTTTGTTTAAAAAATCTACATGCATTCATAGAGTTACCTGTTAGTACATAAAGGAATAGTGTGGTTAAAGCCCGCATGGAAGAATAGAAACCACATCAGTATCGTTATCCTTCCTTATCCTTAATTACTCGGTGTATTGAAAGGGCAATTAATTATTCAGAACGAGGTATCAATGGCGACGAACATGAGACATTCGCTATACATAAGTTGAATGGTTGTTTTATTGATCGTATTGTATGGTTAAAATATTCCACTAAATAAATTAGCATTTATTTTATTAACCGCCTGCAACCAAATCGGTTGCTGTGGCCGAAATTAGGTGACGCCTCTGTCTAGCAGCATATAAATGCCTATGGACATTGTCCTTGGGCTTATATGATGGTGATGTTGATGAAATATATTAGGTATGTTATTTTAAAAAAGACTTGCTACAACAATTCTAAATAATTTAGCAGAAGTAAGACTGTTGAAATTTAATTTAAGTATATTTTGTTATTTTCTTGGAGTAACAGCTCGGAATTATGAAAATCAAGCAAGATTATTGTAGATGAACGAAGAATTATGAGGTTTTAAAATAAATAGTACTAGCGATAGAGCTACGTAGCTGATGAAACTTTGTAAAACAAAAGATATTTTACAAACATTTTAATAATAATGAAAAGAAAAGAATATATGTACATTTGTAAAATATGTTTATTACTTTAAATTTTATAAAGAATATAATAAAACATGATTTACTTTAAACTTTCGTCGCTAGTAGGTACACACATACATAAATAGGTACGTTAAAAATGATTGAAAAATTAAATAAAAACTGGCCAAGTGCGAGTTGGACTCGCTCACTGAGGGTTCCGAACGGTTGCAATTTTATTTTAATATTATTTTTGTGATTGAAATGTAAAATATTGTAGGTAACAGAATACATATTCACGTAAAGGTAGGTGCACCATTTCTTTATGTAACGTCAGTCCGGAATAAACTCTCACTTTAAGTCAAACTTTTAGGCTTATCATAATATACCCCTTCCAATATAGTAGGTAATATCTAATATTCAGTGATATTAACTATACGTTACGTTACGGTTTTTGGATTTATTCCTTTACTTCTCCAACTTGATATTGCTTCTTGCCAAATTTCATGGTTCTAGGTCAACGGGCAGATACCTATAGGTTTTGACTTGTTTGATCGTCAAGATATACAACAAAAATGGAGCATAAACGGCTGTATCTTTTGATCGTGTTTTCGAGTTCGAGAAAAATATTCTTGACAGACGAACAACTGAGTGATTTTTCGCTTTTGAGGTACGGAACCCTAAAAACACGTTATAGATGTAAATTAGCCAAGTATGTTTATAATTATTAAATTAATTTATATGTTTACCTAAATAATGAATAGACCTATACATGTTTTTCAAAAAGTCTTGAAATTATGAAATGAAAACTCATTACTTAACAGTTAAAGCATAAAAGAGTTTTATGTCTTAAATCAATTAAAAAAAGTGTCCCGTGTACACTTGTAATAGTTACAAGCAAGCCAGTTGATATACAAGTAATTGTTTGTGGTATAACTTGCAAACAATATATTGAATTAATGTTATAAGTGGTGGCCATTATCCTGATTTATACTTAACAGAAGTTAGAGGTCGACTATTAGCTGAAGCCAGGACCGGTGTAATGGGGCGAGATCCCGCGCTTTTCCACTTGTCTCATCTTTACAACACGCAAGCTATTTCAGGAGATAAACACAATAATAAAAGGTGAAAAGTATGTGTTACAACTGTCGCTTTATGGTTAAGAAAAAATGTTAAGCTTCGTGAAATATGTGCTTGTGATTTATGAGCGTAGCTTATGAGTTTTTTCTGTACACATCTCTAACTTATCTCAAAGAATTTAGCTACCGTACATTGAGATTGATGCCTACGCATTTCCTATCCGGATTTTAGCACTTACAAAATAAAAAGCTAGCTATTTTCCGCAACTAGGTTCGTATATTTTGTATTTATAAAAATAAGTTTAGAAAAATATGAATGACAAACATCAACTGCTTCACTTTACATTATTTATAGCTTTTATCCTTCCTGTGAGCCAACTTTGAATCTCGACATCGACTTAGTGGGACTCAAGATCGCTATCAAATGTTTAAAATTGACAGCAAAGATTTTTAAATTTTGAAAAATTTGACAGCGACGTCGACTCCGACTAAGTCAGTAGGCACTCTTAAAACGGCTACCATCTTGTCAAATAAAACTAAGATCAGTGTACTAGTTTGGTCATGATAAGATATGAAACGTACAGAATGATAGACAGTTTTGCATGTATGTTTATATGATTTATACCTGACAATGACTTATGTTAGACAGCCAAGGAATAATATCATTTTTATTCCTCTAAGGTAGCAAACAAATATATGGTAAGTATTACTACAGCCTGCTGTTAACTTTAATGGCACCCACACCACGCACTGTTTCACCATGCTAAAATGTTAAAAGATCAAATCGAAGTAAATGATTAATTTACCGTTAATTTTATAATCACCAACAATTCTTCAAATCCAGTGGGACTTGACTTTAGTAGTCAAGTCAAGTAAATAAATTTCTTCAGTTTATTACCTCATTCGTCGTTTCCACATCATCAAACACTGTGAACCCAAGTCTGCCTAAGAATTACATTCTCATTCCGTCTGAAGAAGCTTTGAAGAACATAGCTCAGTACTGAGTTCAGATGTATGAAAATTTTTATTATGGTCGCTGTCATAAAAAAAATGACTGCGACATCGAATCGACTAAGCAGATGTTGAGACAGAGAGAAAGAGAGAGAATCTGATCAAGTTGATCGGATCATAATAATAGGTATGTATAACCTTTTTTTTTCTATCCGTGTAGGTACGGATTGAGAATACATAATGTCAGTAACCCGTGACCGTAGTGCAAGAGTTATAGTTTCAATTAATAAAGCAACGTAACGTAATTGGATCTATCAAAGTATAATACCAGCTCTTAGTTATGTGATAGTTATCTTTTAATTTTAAAGTGGTGAAAGGACCAACAAAAAACTTTCATGTTTACAACATTTGTTGGCAATTATAACACGACGAAGGGGGTTTTTAATAAAGTTCGGGACAGTTTCAGGAAAAAACATTATTTCTTTTTAATCGATGTAACAATTGTGAACAGAAACTCGTCTAATTGGTTAGCCAGCATTTACAAAAAGTTTCGTCAATTATTCCATTGGAGTAAGCTCACAGAGTGATTTGCAAAGTTCCACAATCGCAACAATAGGCACATTTATCTTCAGAAAAGTTTCGCTATAGCGCTCAAGAAACATTAACGCGTTATTCTTGAAATTTCAAATGAGAAAGTATCCTCTTCAGAAAAATTTAAATTTATTTTTTAAGAATTTACGTAAGTAGTCTTGTGCACGGTAAGAATTTATCAGATCTGTATACAAAATCATGCTCATGTCTTTGTCTATGATAAGATTGTATATAGAATTTTGTTACGTGAAGCCTGTGGACTGCCTGTGGACAAGGGTGGCCTACGTAGATTTTGATTATTTTCTTTGAATTAAATAATATGTGACAGATCAACAGAGGGGAGTGGAAATATCACTTAGTATTAAGTATTTTACGTAACAGTATAGTTACTTAGTGACATTATGTGTTCTTAATCCGTCACTACACGGACCATCTCAACCCATGGGTGTCGTAAGAGGCGACTAAGGGAGTATAATCTTAAACAGAAAAGAGCACTGCAAGAAAAGGAAAACTCGAAACAAAACCCTATACCAACCCGTCTGGCCAGCGTGGTATAGTAGGCTAAATTCCTTTTTGGAGGGAATTTATGCAGTGGGACATTAAATATTTGGATTGTAATGATGATGATGATGATAGTTACTTAATATTGCAACTAGTTCATAGTGCTTTTCAGAAGATCCCCAATAATAAAACTACATGAATTTGGTTACTTTTTAAAAATAATTACTATGACACGGTGCTTGGTCACGTCTATTCTGCATTATATATCATGTATTGTACTTAGGTATATCAATCACAATCAAAAATTTCTTTCAGTCAAGTTAATAAATTCATTGGGAAGGGACTTGTTGCCGTTAATTAATTAGAAAACAAGTTAACAAAAAGTGCAATAAACTTCGCTAAGGGTGCTTAATTTCCGTCAGAGCCCAAAAGAGATGGAAATTAATCAATTGAGAATCTTAGTCGGGTATCGCGGATGTTATCGAAAATCGGAACCGTTTAAGATTATCATTATTTTGTAGCGTTTGAAAGCGTAATCCTGATTTTATCTAACTGATGCTGATGAACTGAATGAAAATCTTTCCTTGAACACCTTTTATAAAAAAAAATATAGAAATATATAGTTCTTCTCAGAGCTCAACCTTGTCAGTGAACTGGCCGTAGGCAAATTTGCTAACACCTTTTTTTGCTTTGTATGACGTTCATAAGTTTATGTATGTGATCTAAATGAAATAAAAATATTTGACTTTGACATAAGGTAAGCCTCTATAAAAGTATGTATTTTCTTCATGAGAATATTGTCATTTTCGACTTACTTGACTTTGCTATTGTTGTCCAATGTTTGAACATAACAACGACCATAGATATTTAAATTTTCAAATATTTGACCTATGAGTATAAATAAGTATACAGATGTTTCTAAAACTAAAATTATATATTATTTACATGGTCTAGTTGTTTAGTATATCTTTTTATTTTACTCGCCGCCGACACGGTTTAAATATGAGTCGGTGACCACGGTCGGTGTAATTAGACTGAAACGCAATAAAACCATAGTACCACAACGAAGGGCACTTGTCCATTAAATAAATTTGTGGACAAATCTCGAAAGTACTAAATAGTATTATTTAGTCCTTTTGTATCGTAAAGTGGTGGTACTTACTCAGTCGGGCTACTCAATGTCACCCTGCTACTCTAAATTTACTCTCGCGTTAATTTGATTTTCACATTAAAATCACGCGATATTGAGGCTCTTATAAAATTTAATAAAGTATTTAATTAAAAGTAACATTTTATATTATATTAAGTATAATATCTATACTTATATAATAATATAAATCTGAATAGTTTGTTAGGTTGAATCCGCTAATCTCAATTACTGCGAGTCCGCCTTGAAAAATTATTTTAGCGTAGGATAGCCCATTTATCGAAAAAGGCTAAACATTCGACCAATACAAGCTGAGAAGTGATCAAACAAAAATCCAAAGAAGCTAAGCTCCAGGCATTAACTAGTCTGTGATATTCCTAAAACTAAATAGTTAATTATAATATGACATAATAACTGTTTATTTTATATTCACATGCCTCGCCGTCGCGTCGTTAAAATACAGTATTTTTATGTAAAGAAAATTAGGTTATTTATTTAGGTTACTAATTAGGTATTTGACAAGTAATATCATACACGCGATATACTAAGAAGTTTTATAGAGAGTGTAGGACCTTCTCGGGCTAGCTGGCGCAACCATCTTTACAAGTGTATGCTGCAGTAGATTGTGTAAGATATTTGTAATACAAACCCCTTGTTCTCGCCAATACCTATCACATTACAGGCGTTGACGCTTTGACTTTACTTAAATTAATATCCACAAGAAACATAAAAACCTATTTTCATAATCCATTATGAAAGTTATCTTAATAAAAATTTACTTAACATAAATCTGAATAAATCCGATAGATAAACTTCTATGTTTATTCAGCAAACAGAACTGTAACACAAAATAAGCAGCATTTGAAAAATATTTGCCGTTTATGGTGCAGTAAATTGACTTTTGACTTTTGAAGTGTCGATCAAAGTTATGGGATGGAGTCTAAGTCAGTTTGCGATCCCCAAGTTTCCTCGTTTGCATCACTTAAGGCGCAGAAAGGCTCGAAGTGGCGGGCGCCGTGATTAGTTCGCTTCTCTCAAATAGTTATACACTTACGGGTCCTTGATTATAATGAATCCGTACATTACGTACGTCGCTCTTCGCAGCATTGCGGTACACATCACGGGAACTTTTACTGCCTTAACTATGTTTTACAGTCCTAGTTAGCCTTATCGTTGTAAGTAATCGCTACAATATTACCGCAAACTCGGTTACCTACTGCTTTTATTTAAATACGACTTAACTAGGCACCCACGCAACATACATTAAAATGTATTACTTCAATGTTATATAATTATGTATGTTATGTATAAATTGTAATATATTTATAATTGGAATTAGTACCCTGAATATTCATAAATGAAGTTGCTTTTTATTTCTGATATGTATTTTTAAAATAATAATTAAAATTCAGTGTCACGCATACCTTTAGAGCTAACGTTTACAGCACAGAACAGGGAAAGATTTTTTCATTGTTCTATGGTTTACAGAAACCCTATTGCTAGGTAAATCGGTTTGGGGGAGAGTTTATAGCATTGATATACAAAAAATTGGGTCTCTCGTTGATTTTTATTTTTTAGCATTAATCTATAAGCTTATAACCAATACAACATCATTATTATATTTTGAAAAGACACCCTCTTCGACACCCACTCAAACATATATTTCGATGCTAATACAAAATAAAAACCTAAAAAGAATGTCTTGTTTAACAAAGTCATATAATATTATTATACTGATCCGGATTCTTTTAGTATTTAGAGGTCAGAACTCACATCAAGGATAAGTAACTAAATACAATTACTCCAAATTTTAATAGTACTTAGGTACTTAAATAACTTGTGAAATAGCGTAGTTGGTGTAAGTGTGAAAATATTGTGTTAGAAAATTAGAAAATGTTCGTCAAAATTTCCACAAAAACATTTGCCACTAAAACCGAAAACAAATCTAATTTCAAAGTATAAAGAATGTCGTTACCTACAACGAAGGCTTTCAGTAATTTTGTTCGAATTTAAACCTCGTAATATTCAACGTTATATTTTTATTGTTGCCTTACCAAATCATTCCCTTTTAGTATTACGAGTATATGAGGATAACAAGGTATTTATAAAGTATTTACGTTGAAATATATATTTTGAAAAGATTGATTTATTTGGACAGGTAATATAGAGCAACTTACTGAATAAACCGATATAAAATATAATACCTAAGAGTTTAATAAAGGCAGTTAACAAGTCTTAAAAACCAACGCAAAATATAGTCTTTTGAAATCTCACGAACCGTATATTTTATCGTTATTAATAAGGATTGGCGCTGCTGGTAGGCACACTGCCACACGTAGGTAGTTCTTGGTTTGATAGCATTGAGCAAAAATGCCCAGTAGCACCTTGAACTCCAAATTTGTGTCCGATATATCATAAAAGATCTGTCTATCCACACACATCGTATCCACATCCAAACTAGTTAAATACATAGGTTTTTCTTGCTTTCTTACTGTAAACAGTAGATAGGCGACAATGCAAGTGTGAATATTTTAGTGTTTTAAAACAGATTGAAATTTTAGAATAGAAATTTATATAAAACAAATAACTTTCATTTAAATTGACGATAGATAAAGTCGTGAGATGGGTTTAAATACTGTGTTAGATTAAACGATATTTTTTATTTCAACGTTTGATTAATTGGGGTGGTTTTTATCTTTATTTGATACTCAATTCAGATTGTTTCGTCTACGAGCTTTTTATTTGTTTTACATTTATTTAGGTGATCTGTGATTGTAATATGAATGACTGTATCCTGTGGGCAGTCAGGATATATAGGCTACAATAACTGCCTATTTCTGGGGTTGGCTTTATGTACGATTTAATATGCTTAATTGTTGTTCTTAATTTTTATCCTGCTGTTAGTATAGCGGTAATTACCACCTCTCCATCGGTAGTACTTATACAAAAAATTCTCAATGTGAAATCTACATTGGTACTGCTGGTCGGAATCGAAGTCAGACCGCGTGTTTGGCATGACAGTCACTCTTCCATTCAGCTAATATTGCTTTGATGTATACTCAACGAAACGAAAAACATTTTATACATTGTTTTGTATACAAACACGAAACGAATGAAGGGATCATACGCGTGTTGAGATATATTAAATATTACACATACAGGTGAACTCTCCATTCGTATCAAACAAAGCAATTATCGCAGTATTCTGCTCCAATATTTTATTGTGCCACTGATACCGCAATTTCGTTTGGCCCAATTATAATGAATATAACCAAATTGTACTACTTACGTCATTAAATTTATGACTTAATTAAAACTTTGAGACGCCTGGATCCATTATGAAAGTGCTAGTGAAACTTACGACAAAAGATTCTAAACACGAGTACGAGTAAGACCTAATGGGCACTTACTTGAATTATAGAAGAAGTAATTTTCAAGGCAAGAGGTAATTGTTTTAAGTTATACGAGTATATTTCTCATTTACTTAGCTCGTGATTTATTATGTTTATTTGAGGAGAGGTAGAGCATATTTCTGGCTCAAGTTTGGACTGGGAAATTGCTTTCCACCTTGAGACATTCAAGAACATAATAACACTGCTTCCTTTGGTTTTATATTTCCTTCATTCAATTTTTTTTATTTAGCCTGTATCATCCCACTGCTGAGCTAAGGTCTCCTCACAAACTTTGAACTGTTGTCTATCTCCAGTATCCAGCACTATTTCACCAGTCTTTCTCAAAGGTATTTAAGTCGTCACACCAGCGTTTCTTAGGCCTGCCTTGGAGGTGATGATTCTTCATAATTCATTCTAATACATAATTATTTTTCGTAAAAA
Organism: Laspeyria flexula; assembly: GCA_905147015.1. Taxonomy (NCBI): domain Eukaryota; kingdom Metazoa; phylum Arthropoda; class Insecta; order Lepidoptera; family Erebidae; genus Laspeyria; species Laspeyria flexula. Next base: position 7,163,395 of record LR989956.1, on the reverse strand, counting down.
ACTAAATTGGTTCAGTGTAGTAGGTTACCTTCATTTTTATTGATACGCAGAACTGAAACAACCCAACAGATTTTTTTATGATAATTAAAAACTTACGTATGTGTAAAAAATTATGTAAGCTGATTGAGAGCTCATCGAGGAATCGACAACAGGGCGTGTAGAGGTATGGGGGATATTTAGTTACAAAATAGTGAAAAACAATTATATAACTTATACCTACTGAATGATACACTATTTTATATTCACGAAAAATAGGATTCTATATTATGAAGTAAATTCGTATTTACTTACGATACTTGTGGTCATCATCATCATAAGCAACCCATTTATGTCCCACTGCTGGGGTCGGGTCTCCTCTCCTTTATCTAGAGAGCTAAGAGGGTTTTTAGGCCATAATCCACACACGCTGGCCTAATGCGGGTTGGTGGATCAGACATACACTTAGAATTTCTTCTAGGGTATGTGGGTTTCCTCACGATGTTTTCCTTCACGTCAGCAGATGGCAAATCACATGACTAGTTCATATAAATTCCACAAAGTGAAATCCACATTGGTACTGCTGGTCGGAATCGAACTCGGACCGCGTGTTTAGCACCGCACCGGTCTCTTATCCATTCAGCCACCATCGCTTCACTCAGCCACCATCGCTATATTTGCGGTATAAAACTTTATTTATTAACTTAACTTAGATTAATTATCAAGTTGACAATTAAAAAACTGCCCCACATCTATCGTAAGCATCGTTTAAAACATCGATCACGATCGTCAATCGTCGCCATTGAACTATCAAGAACTGGCAAGTTCTCACTACAATACAAGCATTGTAGCTTGTACATATTATCTCCCTGAAGGCAGTTTGTAACGGTCATGACCTATATTCGATAGAGGAAAACATTGGTCATGATAATATATAGGTGGCTCATTGTTTGTTATCGTGTTCTACAAAACATTTCGCCAGAGGCATCGTATAATACACAATTTAAATTATTACATTATTTTTGTTAGCTGATCACTGATCAGTGAAATTAAAAATTATTTTCTTTTGACAAAAATCCTTCATAATAATTTAAATTAGAAAAACAGGTTGGATGGACGTATGGGTGGATGTTTTTTATACGCTAGAACGGCTCAAAGAATCAGCATGAATTTGACATACAGATTTTTTATTTTTTTTATTTCTTTACTATTGTAGTTTCAGATAGTTATTATAGCCTGGAATAGCATCATATATAGGCAACTTGCGACATACCACTTGAGTGGCGCAGCAACGGAAGCTAGTAAGATATATTTATACACTATTTAATATATCATCATCATCATCATATTATCAGCCTAACGACGTCCATTGCTGAACATAGGCCTCACCTAATTTACGCCACTGCGAACGGTCCTGTGCCGCCTACAACCAATAATAACCAACCAACCTATTTAATATAGATGCTAACGTATTTAATATATGGATTTTAGATTATAATTATACGAGTTAAGATTGTTTATATGAAATCATTGTTCATGTTGTTAGGCAGGCAAAGCTAGTTTAAAAATAATTCTAAATACTTTCATTCTTTATCGCATTATTTTTAGTGGCATCAGATATCACCTCCACCAAGTACCTACCTACTTAGAGGGATCCTCTTTCATCCAGTATGGATAAGTAAAAACCACGACTACCTACGTATTATCTCATGTTAATACAAGCATATTATATATTCTAATACATATGTATGAACTGCGTCTAAGCTGTAGCTATCTGTGATCTAACAAGATGATTCCCATTATTTATAGCCAGTAATTAATTTAGTGCCAAGCTCACTAAACTCCAGCAATTTACTGTAATTTGTAATGGGAGCAGCAATTAATTGCACTAAAATTAGTAACGTAGGTTAGCGGTTTAGTGCATATTTCTGATTAATACATTATCATTATAGTTTTAGTAAGTTTTAGTGCTAAAGCTCTGACGTCATAGAGACAGAGATTAAAAGATACATTTTCCTATTGAAAAGGCTTTTAGAGTCTCCTAACATAAATCGTATTGGCCAAAATAATGTTAAAATTATTAATTTTGTCATAATATTTTACTACTATATAACTAATATGTATAAAAAAATTATCGAGAAAATATTTCTATGTGTACCTATGTCATAAAAAAACTAAGTTATTTCTTAAATATCCTTATTTTGTCTTTGTAACGAACATTCTGTCATTAATTTTCTAAACATTACATAATTCCAGATTTTAGTACACCCAAGATATTTAAGTTAAATGTTCGTACTGTTTGATTATAATTTTATTAAAGCTAGCAAAAGAGCGATGACGCCTTATAATCAAAATTCTATTGTTTCTAAACCTATTACTTGTCACTATTCAACGTCCACGAAACGCAAAACAAACAAATAAATGTTTTATTTGTAAGTTCTGTCTCACAAACATAAGCAATGTGTCCATTATTAATTTCCCTAGAGGCTGTGAACTTTCTGCAATAGTTCAACAGAGTAAGATTTCTAACGGAATTTTGGGCTCAATTAACGTCAAAAACAAATGGCGGAAAAAAGTAAAAAAATAACAAATGGTTTTATCATTACATTTTTATTATAATGACAAAAAAATTGTAAGGAATCTTAATCAGACATTCTATTCATAGGAATTTCCTGTAAATAGAGTATCTGGTTATTTTTTTTTAGATAGGTTAGATGTGTAGAATGTTTAATATAAGTATGTGTAAATATTTTATTGAATAAATGTACTCTATATTTTTATTAATAAAAAGCAATAGTCAATCAATGATTTTATAGTCATACATTTTTTTTTGCATGGTAACATTTTTTTGTACGTATTTTGAATTATATATATTTATCACTTTACTAGGTACACACCCAGTCCTAAATATTTAATGAAAAAAAAAAACATTTCCAGACTCCGGGCTGATACTGAGAAGTTCAAGAGAAAGAGAGAGAAGAATCCTAAATATTTTTTTTTCTCAACTGAGACCTCTTGCGCGAATTTTCTCTTGATAGGAAGAGGAGGTTAAATAGAAACATTTTTTTTTTATAAATATGATATATCTATTAATATCTTCTGTCCCATGGCCCGACAATGGGATCGTATTATCAGGATACATTTCATTGGTCCTCCGTAATACAGGGCACGCGGCAAGTGGGCAAAGCCGCGGGCGAAAGATAACTTATTTATATATGACATTTTAAAGTAACTAAACGAGTATATAAATACTGGCTATTTATAACTAGATTTAGTTCCTATAAATCAATTCATTTCATTAATAGAAACGTGTACTACAAAGGCTGGTACTTGAAACGATATTTCCAGCGGTCATGTGCGTAGTGGATAATTAAAAGCACTTCGGAGAATATTTACGGGTAAGTGGTATCACGTGTACCGCTATAAGCAAAGTTCTTTATATTATTATAATTTAAATTTCGTTTTTGACGAAACACTAAGGCCCGGATTACATCGTGGAACGTTTTGCGTTCTACTTAAGTATATGGAAAACATGACTTCGTAGATCTCACCGTAGCTAAAAAATCCTTTACTTTAAGATAGTGAGTAGCAGTCTCCAGAACTAATAAAATAAAGGGTAAACTAGTTGAAAGTCATTTTAAATGTGTGTCAAAAACATTCATTATTGTAAATCCAAAAAAATATTTTTGAAAATAACTAATTTATGGTTTAATAAACACTAATGCTCAAGCAAACAAAGAAGCAAGTAATAAGTAATTTATTTTTAAATTATGTGCTGTACGCCATATTGTTTTTAGTGTGATGTAACAGATAGGTAACCAAATATATATTATGACCAATAGATCTTAATTTTATGGGTAGCTTAGACGATATGAGGGAGCAGATGAATATATATATATATATATATGGAAAAACATACATAGCCTGCTAAAATCATAACTCTCCTATAAGCTTCACAGCTACAAAAGTGTTCTAGTCACTACAAAAAAAAACCTATCTATTCGCTACAAAGTTAAGTAATCACTTGAGATTATATAGTTCAGCTGTATAAAATCAAACTGTCCATAAAAATAACATTTAAATTACATTTAATATTGATTATTTTAAAATTACATTCCACCTTTAATACGAATACGATGTTTAATATTATATAGTTGGACCTTTATATTTCACACGGGACCTTTTAAAAGCATTCTATCCAATGATATTGTATGTTACAATATCATTGGTTCTATCAAAAATAAGTATAAGAAATTTATAAATCGATTGCAAATTTATTTGGAAATCTTATAGTTTAAAAACTGTATATAGAAATGTACTTCATTCCATCGTGTTTTCTGTTTATTTCTATGAAAAAGTGATCTTAATTAAGTTTCGCCTTCATAAAATGAAAATCCCTCGGGTTTACTTCAGAGATATCCCTCGGGTCTTCGTAAACCTTCAAGATTTACCCGGATCTCAGGATAGAAACCTTTAGGTGATGCTATTAGGTGCCGGCTTCTGTATTACAATTATTAAATTAGAAAGACCAAATAACTCTTGGAAAATTAACACAATTGTAGTTGAATATTTTCAGTAAATTGTTCAAGTAATTTAGATTCATTGCATGAATGTATTGTGTTACTAGAAAATATGAAATTAGAAGCTAGATTGGTTCATTTAATTGTAGTAGATATTCAAAAATAATATAATATTTGTCAGGCATTTCAAAAATAATAAAACTCCTCTAAAAACCCTATCTGTGTTCTGTGAATAATACCAACTTTCAAAACAATACTGTATTGATATGAAATTTTAATAAAAACTTTGATTCCCTAATTGTATTTTGCAAGGGTTAAAAATAAAAAACCTTTATGACAAGGGATTGAAAGCGCGTTTGAAATGTGTGTTTTTATTGACGCAATCATTATACGACAGACAGATTCATTTAACTAAATAATGATAATTTATTAGTAAACCATCATCTTAGTGTTTTGTGTAAATTGTAGATAAAAATGAATCTTTGCTTTAAATTTATCTGCCAATCGAATGTTCTTCTTTGGGATCGTCTGATACCACTTCTAGTTAAAACAACGGAATCATTATCATAATCATTTTGCAAGTCAAGTAGTCTTTCTACTTGACTTGTAAAATGACGACGGTGTCGATAACGGTCAAGCCTCAACAGTTTGTAAAGACTGGCACACATTGTTACAGATCATATAATTGATAACATTGTTAAAATGTATTAGACACCTATTTCTCTACTAACCTCTTCCAGTTATTAATACTACCTACGTAGAGCCAATATTGCTTATAGCCCATAATGATTTTTTTTCTGATTGACAAAAAACCCTGTACTTATGTTTACAGCAGCATTTCTATATGCCAGTGAAAATACTAAGCATATGTGTAGTGTTTCTAGAGATGAGACGAATAGGAATTTACTACTAAAAAATATTATTATTGATTGTTACCAAATGCCAGCCTTACTGTCGATATTTACCTATATCTTGGAAAGCTTTGAAGTGCATGTTTGAGATGTGATGTGCACTTAGCTTATATTATTACGACTTAAAAATAGGTTTTCCTGGGTCTGCAGATTTGATGTATGCACATAAACAAGTAAGTGACTGACGTGCATTGTCCGTTCCAGTTATTCAAAAATTCAAATTCACAATAACCAGAATTTGTAATATTGCACAATCACAAATGACACTCCAAAACAGTGAAAAAAAAATCTAATTCAAATTCGTGCCAAAATATTTTAACGTTCACATCGCATCAATAGAAAAAAATGGGAGAGCTTGGGGGAGACCTTTGCCCAGCAGTGGGACAACACAGGTTGACTAAAAAAAAAATCAACATCAACCGTTTATCTAATAGAAAATATGCAAATTGATATTCGAATGTCCAACATAGAAGTCACGCTTTGATGTATATCGTGAAGCTTCGGCCTTCTATGATGGATGACTAAGCACTTTTTACTTACCATTAAAATTACCTATACTTACTCTTATAGTGAATAAAATATCAAAGTCCCGCCTGTGTTTGAAATGTAAACTTTCGAAGAAAGAAGATACCAACTGACACCTACTCATATATATTCTCATTCAATTAATGAAGGCTTAGGTATTGTGGGTTTTCTCTTCATCTTTGGGACTTAGGAGATGATAAATCAGTTGTGTTGTATGTATGTTTAATTCCACAAAAAATATTCACATTAGTAGGTACCTACTGCCGGTCCAAATCGACTTGATTTGCATGCCGGTCAATTTTAATTGACCAAAAAGAAAAAATAATTATTTATTCTTTTAATAAACAACAACACATACAAATTATATCGCTTTCTCGAAGAATATCATGAAACCTATTCAAATTTGTAATTAAAATTTTAATATTTATATTCGAAGTACCATAACATTACGATATACAAATCAGTCTACCAAAAATTATGTTTCGTGTTGTTATTTTATTCGTTTTCCGCTTTGCGTTGTTTTACTGTTAGTAATTTATTCCATGATTAATTAATTTATATTCATTAAATTCTTATACAATACATAATGGAAAAATTTATATTATTAAATTTATACAAATGTATATAAAAACAATACCCGTCCTGTCAGTCTGGTAAAAAGCCTTTTAGGATTATTATTACAAGATATAGTTACGAGAGAGTACGGTGACCCTTACAATATCGTAGTTTGTTCAGTTTCAAGGTGTAAAAAGTGACAGCTACGCAAGCTATGCTAAACTAACTCTGAATCTCATAAGTCGAATGTCAAAATTAGACTTCTAGTCTATCGATATCGATCGATATCGAATTTTTAAATGAAAGAGCTTTTTCCTTTCACCCAATAAATCGAAAACCATTTATTATTACCGAACATGTCTCGTACAAAACACGAAGGTATTTCTAAGCTAGCTCAGTCAGCAGAGACCTCTATAATTTGTCTTTTAAACTGCTAGGATACAAGTGACACTGGAAACCTTTATAAATTTAGCTATTCGTGCTATTTATGGCGGGAGTTCAACAGGAGGTACTGTAACAGCTGCAAAACCCTTCAATAATGCATGTTCGACACACCCTTGACCCATGTTTTATTAGCAAAAGTGGCACATATTTTTAGTTTCCAAAACAGATGGAATGTGAAAATGCTCCACGTTGTGTTACAGTATCGTTAGGGACTGTATATTTTTCACATGTTACCTTTTTGTTTAGTTTTTTTGTTCACATGTGTTAATTTATTGGTAATTGACCTTTTTTGCTAATGTGGATGACTAGGATAATAACTGTTGTTTTAGGATTATTCTAGGCTGTTGCGATTGTTTTAGTTAGATGATTGTCTACTGTTTCACTGCTTAGTGGTCAAGTGCTCTTATGGCTTGATTGGTAATTTATTAATCAATAGAAGTCGTGCGGGGCTTCGTTCTTGTCGTTCTTTATTTAGCCACTGCTCAGCTCCTATTGGCCGTGGCGTAGTGTAATATAGCCTATGTTACTCAGTGATAATGTAGCTTTCTAACGGCGTATTTTTGAAATTGGTTCAGTACTTTTTAAGTTTATTCGTTACATACAAAAATACCTATCTTTCTTCTTTATAATATTAGTATAGATAATACGTGAAGCAAAAACTTGAGACACATTTTTAAGAAAATAACGCGGACGGTGAAAAATTGTGATGTAATTTTCACAGTTCAAATTTCTATGAAGAAAGAGTGAAAGAAGCTAATACGTTTATTCAATTCCTTTGAAATATATAAAATGAATAAGGAATAACATGGCAAAAACAACCAGTTAATTAAAATAAACATTGAACGACACCAATAAGTCATAAGTAACGTTATTATGAAAATAAATTGTATGGCAGACAGTAACACAATCATGTAATTTAGTTAGTAAATTTTCTGCGGCAAAGGAATTGCTTACCAATACGAAAAAGCTTTATAGGTATACGAATAAAAATAGATATCTTTCCACTCCCACTCTAATATTTACGATAGGTACTCTTAGAATCGTGTAGTCTTTTAGATTTAAATCATTGGCATTTGACTTCAATACAAAGTTAAACAGTAAGGTAAGGTAGAAAAATTTATTTCTGTCGAGGCAGATAAAAACACCCACGATCACTTAAAATAGAACCTTCACAGATTTATTGTAATCAGCTTATATTGAAACCATTGTGGCTGACTGTTATAAAGTGATCTCTATGTAAATAAAAAGAGGTCTTTTGCGAACGCTTGTAGGAAACATAATAATATAAGATATTGAAACAATATAATTATTATTCTCAAGGCTATCTTAAACGAACAATGGCGTAATGGGCAACTTAGAAATATTATCAGTGATTCAAATAAATAAGAATTGGTATAATGATATCTACTTGTATATTAGACCATTTTAATAATATTTTTCTTAAATTTCTAACGGATAATTTCGTGCCCCTTGTATGAGTCGCCTCTACTTGTCAGATTATGTCAAGTACTATGGTCATCTCAACAACAAATTTAATGTCCCTCTGCTAGGCACGGGTCCTCTCCAAAGAATGTGGACGGAATTTAGCCTACTATACCATGCTGGGCAAACGTGTTGGTATAGGGTTTGTTTCGAATTTTCCTTTTCTTGCAGTGCTCTTGTATGCATAAGGTTTCTCCCTTAGTCCTTAGTCTTTTACGACACCCACGGGTTGAGATGGGGTAGTGGCATTATGTATTCTTAATCCGTCACTATACGGAAGTACTAAGTACCATGGTACTCCGTCAATATTCAACATGTTTTTATTTAACCAAGAAAACATTTTTTCGAAATGGTATACGTTTATATTATTTTTTGTGGCTTGTATTTTTAACAAATCCCACCCTCTCATTTGAAACCCATGTTATGGGGGTTGTTAGCTGTCATATTAAAGCGTTAGCCAAATTTAATTTAAAAGAATACGCACAATTATTTCCTTGTTATTTGGATGTCACTGTGCAAATTTTCACCTTTTACCGAAAGTTAGGCTCATTATAATTTGATGTTGAAATGTTAAAAAAACAACTTTATTAAATAAAAAGTATTTTTAACTAAGGAAACTGATGGGCTATTAAAACCTCAGAGATTGACATTAAGAATTGATCACCGGTACACGAGTTCGCATTGCCACTATAGAAAATTGATTCTGTGATAAAGTCCTCGCTATTGCCAACATAACGATAGCTACATCAAAGCGCTGTGACAATCACTTCATACTCACCAACAGGGAAACAACACTACTTAGGTAGTGAGTTTATAAGAGCGAATATTTTTTCACTCAAATTTCTGAATTTCCTGCTGAAACCTCGCTTACCTCTACCTCTCTTAATAGGCTCATCCCTTATTAATATGGTAAATTTAACAACAAGTTAAACGTGAGTGCCGTACACCGTTGCGTTGCCAGGCCCATTGGAGGAAGGTGAAATAAAATTACTAATCAAAGATTTTTTTAAATCTTTCTGTTCCTTAGTTACCATTCTTTATATTTAAGAAGTATCGACGACATTTGGCTAATGTACGTCTTACCCTACTCCTATCTACTTTAGTGCTGTCAATTAACCAAATTATTAAAAAAGAACATGAGAATTATGATTTTTCTACTCACGTTACACTATATTAATGGAATATATTCGTATTTATGTCTCATTTCTCTAAATTTCAGTTTTTGTTTTTTTTAAGACAGCGCCCACACTACCCAACTATCGCTGTGTCGCGGGGAATTTTACAAACATAAAGTCGCAAAGTACACCCAGACTAGAAACAAATATTTATGAATCAAATATTTGTCTATTGTGGGAATCGAACCCACGTCACTCAGCACGGCGATGTTACTTTCGATGCGACATCTTGACCACTAGTGACAGTTTAACACAACACTCAGAATATTGTTCGTGGATGATTTATATTAGACCGGGCCGCGTCCTGCCGTGCACAACCGTGGTGTAGACGAGCGTCGCACACCGGACGGGACTCGGATCATGCACTCTGTAATATAAACTGCTTCATACAAAATGTATTTAACGTTTCATATCCCTGCCCCGTCTGGGCCACACACAAGGCACGCCCCGACCCAGTCTAATACAAACCTTCTCTAATACTGTTCTGGAATCTACATCTTTATAACATTGTTTTACGCTTTTCTTATTAGTTTGTTCCGTCAACAGTAGTTTACGCCGTTATTCGATAAGACCGCCGTAATGTCTGAGTCTATATAAGCTACGCATATATTATTCAATGCGAGGGTGACAGTGAAACGTGAGTGCTATTTTATTGACTCGTCGAGTACTAAATCCAAGTGTTAAATGGATCGGCATAATGCATTTGTCGTTTTGTTATTGCGTTACAGTTTACGGATCATCTGTCGGTATCGCATCACACTGCTATTGCACTCATTGTATTCAATTTGGTTATTTATTGCCCGTATTTTTGGCAGTTGTTCGACGGTTTTAGTTTTATTGTTAGCTTTTATTAGATGTTTTTGAACCATTTGTTTCACGAGCTTTTTCATGATCTACAATATCCATAAATTTAGAAATCCTTTGATTTTATTTATAAAATCCTTTCAAATACTCTACACATCACATGCTCGAGAAATATCTCATTGTGCGTTTTAACATGAAGCTAAAATAGGATAGAGCATGATTTTCCACTGAAAACAAACAACTCAACTAGGAAGTAGGTAACTCCACGCTACAGAAGAAAATAGACATAATAAAACTATCTTCTGTCTTCTTCTGTCTGTGCCATATTACTGTTTATGCCTATCTCCAAAACTGTCATCGTTAGCCAGATCACACAAATATTTAATTTGGCTTATGGTAACACTTAAATTCTGCTCACAGTATTGCCAGCGTTGGCGGCGGCGTAACCGCTATAGTATAATAATATGGAGTCTACTCGGAATCTTATTGTCTATTGGACAATTTCAATATAATTGTCAGTTGATTGAAAATGACAGACACCAAATATATCTTCGACTGTATGTTTTTTGAACTTTTCAGTAGCGTTGCCCTGCCACCCAGCAGTGAATGATTTTGTTTTAATAAAATATTTTAATGCCTGACAGTACAATTAAAATTGTCGTTAAGTTTAATTACAACGTGTTAATGATAAACATGAGTGAACAAAATTAAATACAAATGAACTGTTGAGTTAATAGCTGTATGATGAATACAAATATGCACGGGCTCTATTTGAAAATTCGCCATTATGCAAGTGTCAAGTGTTGAATCTCCACTTATACGCAGCCATAACATAAATAGTGGTATTTGTATTTATACAGCATTATAGGTATATTCATTTATTATACGGTAAAATACAAATATAGGTATTAAGAATGTATATTTCGTCTCAAAAGTTTTGATAAAAGGATAAATAAAAATGACATTCACAGAATATGTATGTATGTAAATATATGTACATTATATCAAGTTAAACATTCTAAATACTACAGGTATTTAGAACAAGTTTTTTTTTATAAATACAGTAAAGTCTGAGTCTAATAAAATACCTTCTTGATTGAGTAATTGTGCGGTCATTTTGACGTAAAGCTGCGTTTATATCTACTGACACTGAATGTCTCAGACACGTGCCGTGTCAGAAATAAATAGATTTCTATACAATGTGTCTAACTAATCCATTTGCACCCACCGTAGCGTGTCCACACAGACGCGTATTATATACAAGGGCTGTAAAATTCTATAGATAATAATATATTTTTTCACAACTTTTCCAAACTCAGGCCTGGTACTGACAATATTTCATGGCAGAATATACCCCAATACTACGAACCTCTTGCGCAACAGACGTATACTCTCTAGTTCGACCCATTAGCGTTCTAAATTCAAACAATGACATAAAAATTTGAATATTTAAAGGTAAGCTCAACTTTTAGATTATTTAGATACCTCTGTGTTTGAAGTAGCTGGTGACAAAAGTTTATCAGAAAAGTGAGCACGATTTATATTAAGATAAAAAGAGAAAACAGTGCACGTGTAAAACATATTAAATGTCTATTCTATACGAACCGAAATAAAGTAATATTTAGAAGAAAGTCATGAGGACAAATTACTTAGTATTCGTTAAAACAGGTTTTTAATTGTAAAAAAATAGCAATCATTACCCAAAACCATCGACAACCGAAACATGAGAACGGTGTCTTTCCCATTATTTCATAAGGGCGTAACTTTTGCTGATGTTGCAATAAAAAAATCTTGATTTATCAAGTTAGGAGTTACTTCAAGTTCATTATTCGGTTACCGAGTTTCTTACTTTTAACATTAAAGATGGAACCTTTGTGATATTAATTTGTTTCCCGTTCGTAATCTGTATCACAGAGTAATTTGCTTTTCAACTGACTACAAAAGAAGGAGGTTCGACAGTAAAAATATTACAATCGAATTGAAAACCGCCTTCTTTTTTTAAGTCAGTTAAAAAGGAGGAGGTTGTCAATTCGAATGTTTTTTTATTCTTAAAACGCATTAAAACGCTGATTTATGAAAAAAAACAACAAAAACTAAAATTTTACATTTGCGTTATATAATTTTATTGAGGTTTTCTCTTCAATTTTATTGAGGATTTTCGTGTTTAATTTTGTATAAGTAAGTATAGCAAGTAAGAGTATTTTTCTGAAAATTATTTATGTTTTATTAGTACTATAAAGTTAAAGTATGTATCTTGCAAATTTAAAAAGTAACAACCCTTTCTCTTCGCATGGTAAACAAATTATTTCAAGGAGGCTTTTGTTTGACACTTCATAAATCTAAGTTCTTCGTCAGCAAGACAGACGCTGTCAAGTGTGTGCAACTGGAATACAACGACATATAAATGAAATTATAAAGATGCAACTTCTGTGGGTTGAACTAAAAATATTATTTTCGTTACGCATAATGGCAATTAGTTGTTCTGAGCAACATATTGATGATTTATTGCATTTTCTCCTTGATTTAATTATCTAATATATGTTATCCTTTTTTAGAATATAGCTACATAACTAAGCATTATGTTTGGTTAATATAATTCAATTTTATAACAACCTACGTCCCTAAATCAGCATCATACCAAAATGAAGCGTAAGCGAATTAAAAACTGAATATGGAAGAGTCAATCGTTCGTCATGTTTATTTTCTCCAGTAGGTGGTACGTGTTAATTGGGGACGCAGAGCACGTCGGTCGGCTTGTTGACTTGCGACGGGGCCATTAGGCCTGAACAGCTCAGGGGGACTCCCCACACCCTGACCCACCCATTCTTTGCGGGTTATCTGCATTATTATAAAGCAAAACGCTACATCTGAATTATAATACGCACATATGTGAAAGAATTGAATATACATATAGCGTTTATTAAATACGTTAACTAGACGACATACAACATAAATATGGATCTAAAAGGTGAACGGCACACAAAGACGGGTAAGGGTATTTAGAACAATATTTACTTTTAAGGGTACCCAAATTGTTTTTTGTTTGAGACTGAAGATTAACAAATTTAAAATTTACGCTATTGCTTTTTTGTTGTTGGCTGAATCATGTTGACCATTTTACCATGTTTTTTAACAGAAAAGACTTCACAGAACTCCGGGCAATCTCAGAATTCACCACATGCCTGTGATCTTTGTGGCAAAATTTGTCAGTCTGCCATTGGGCTTTTTAGTCACCGGAGACGATGTGGACAACATCTTATTTAATTACCTTCCTAGAAGCTGCAGCAATCATCTGCAATAGATGTTGTGGCCAATGATGATGAACGTTCTTGTTATAAAACTCAAACCGTAAACATTTTGTGATACAATATATAATGTTGGGAACCGATTTCTCTATTACAGTAGCGGAAAACTAAGATTTTAATTCTAAGCAATATCAAAATTTATTTGATGTCCTTGAATACTTAAAGGTAATTTGGTGTATAATACGGTATTATGAAAATAATTCACCTTTCTGGTTATCTGTTTACTCGACACAACATTACAGAAAATTTTTATAAAACCTGAAATGTTTTTCATAGAATTTTTTTCGGATTTTTTTTTTTGAATTCATAGATTTTTTCTTTCAATAGAATATCTGATTGAGGTCTGATTCTTGAGGAAAGGTGCTCAAAAGACTGGAGGTTTACCTATTCTCAGTTAATATAGATATCTATATTGAATATACTTTATTTGACATGTTTTTCAAGGAATATGTCATTATTTTTCTAATATATTATTATCTCTCAATAGATCTCAATAGATAGGAGCCCTATTCTATATCTACGATGAATACTTTTTCCAAGTAAAGGCCAGCCTTAGGATCATGCAATGTCTCAGTGACAGGTTTACAATATAAAATATTGGTTATTTTGTGTCACAATTGTATGACAAAAATAATCCTAGCTGATATTTCCCTATACATTTAGCCTTAAAACCGTTTTGAGAGATTGTATCGCAACGTACAGGTATAATTAAATTTTGACAACCTCCGATTTTACAGGAAATCAAAACTATAAATCGTTTAGATTTAAAAATAAGGTACGTGTGGACCAACTTATATATAAAATTCATAAGTTTTAAGGTAGTGAAATAAAAGAAACCGTCGTTCAGCTTTCATATAATCTGAAACGTACAAGCAAAGTTTCTAGTATGAAGAAGTTAGGAGCTCATTCCCGGTAATCTACAATTTGACGAATGTCTGCTGCCTTCAGTCGCGATTGTGAAACCTTTGAAAGTTTTTTATTGACAATCTGCCTTTGAACCTGGCTTCTATTTCCTGCGAATCAATATTCGTTGACGCTTGCTCCTGAAGTTTATTCACGACTTGAAAACTCCGTAAGGTATTATTGTCATTGCTGCGTCAATCTACAATTAAATTATTTTTATATAAATAAATATATTATATATAATTGATTAATATCAAATACTCGGGTCTACAATCCCTGTTACGGGGGCGAGGTCAATTCTTGCTATCATGCCATCTACATAAAATTATGCGATCATTTTTCGTTTTGAATTTGTAAGTAGGTATGTATAGCTTTATCACAGTGCCTTAGCTGTGTCCACCTCCATTTTAATGATACCTACTAAAGAGGTGTAAGTACCCAAATTTCAATATGCCGCATAAATATACATACATATTATGTTCTAGGTTCATTATATATATTTATTATTAAAGATAGTAAACAAGCTAGTAACAGGTCCAGCCGGAGTAGTTGGGACAACTTCATAACTGCTACATTAACGCGTTATTTTGAATTTTATTAATAAGTGAACAAAGTTTAAAGTTCTGTAGTCAGTTACCATTCACCTTAAGATTAGCAAAGCTTCTTAGTAGACTAAAGTTTGACGGAAACCTTCTTAAGAGATCATACCCCGAGGTATATAACAACAGTATAGCGTCCCGCCTTTTCTCAGAAAGGCCAGGGTTTCTCAGCCATGTGATACTAGATATATCTATATACACTATGGAAGCCTGATTGCCTTCTTTAAGGTCGTGAGGTCTAAATTTTAAAACACGTACATATGTATATAAATTAAGGCTTTGATTATTTTTTATTTATTTTTATTTCAACTTTATGCACAAAGAACTGTACAAAGGCGGACTTAATGCCAGAGGCATTCTCTACCAGTCGATTATGTATTAAAAACTCAAGGAACAGTATTCTAGCGGACATGTGTGCGTGCTGGTTAAAGTCCACTGGAGCGAAGAGAGGAGTGAAGCTGTGCCAAAATGAACTAATGGAATTGCATAAAATCTCTGGTCCGCTTTAGTGGGCAGGTATTACATATAATTAAACGCGCAGCGGAATCGCAAAGGTGAGCAACAAAGAGGTGAGTGGGAAAGCGGAGCGTAGAAGTAAATTGGAAAAACAAGCACGAGTGCGTGGAGCTAAACCAATCGCCTGTCACCGGCCAGCTCAAATCGCCTAGCCTTACGTATGCACAACACAATCTGCAGCTTCTCTCCACTACCTAGCTTCGCGTCTACAGACAGATACAGTCCACAACTCTACCCCGCATTACTTTCTCGCTCCGCTCCACTACCTAGCCTCACTACAGTGGTCAGGCAGCCTTAAACACTAAGATTACCAATGCTTTGTTGCAAGGCCCCACAATTGTACGCGGGAGAAGACCACATTAGGAGTAAGTAAGACTACAACATTTTTATCTCATATTACTTAGTTTGAATAACTTAATGGACCAGAGTATATTTTCAAGAATATCTAGCCTATCATTAAACTAAATAAATGTTATTATTTCCTTGTATTACCTGTTCTTGTTCATTAATAAATCAATGTTAGTTCGCTGCCAGTCAAATTGATTAATGATTTGTTTAGCCATTGTGAGGAGCGTTTAACTATAATCAATGTGTATAAAAATGAATTGACGTTATTAGATATATTAAAACTCGAGAAGGGCTGAACCGATTTGGCTAATTTTGGTTTATGGTGAGAAAATAAAACGAAATTGCAAGGAAAGTAGTAAAAGGAACTATTTTATTTTCCCATACAAACCGTTCGTACTTATAGTTATAATATTAATAATAATAATATTCTACCACATTCACACAGCGCCATCTAGTCCCAAAGTAAGCAATTATATTTGCTTGTGTTATGGGTACTAAACAACTGATATACTACTTAAATACATTTTTTTTTGTAAATACATACATAATATAGATAAATTACAGCCAGAAACAGAACAAACACTCATGCTCATCACACAAAGATTTGTCCTGGGTGGGGATCGAACCCACGACCTCCAGCTTAGCAGTCAGGGTCACTAACCACTAGACCAACAGGCCAGTCAAAACCTTATAGCCTATAACTTTCCTCGATTAATGAGCATTAAACGAATATTTCAAATCGGACCAGTAGTTCCTGAGATCATAGCATTCAACCAAACAAACAAACTCTACATCTTTATAATATTATTAGTATAGATGATTCCACTCAAGTTCATTGTATGCTTGTTCTTGTTTAATACAAATGATCTACACCACAATGTAAAATAAAATATTTTTCTTCAAAAAATTTAATACTTATTTGTACGCACACATTCATAATACACCAACATTAAGACAAGTTATTGCTAATTATAATATGTTTGTCTCCTTCAAGATTCCAGACAGTCATTGTCACGACGAGGTTATTCACAAACTACATTACGCTTCAGCGCATAATGTTTATGTGAGACGAGCGTATAAAATAGCCACCATTTTTACTGTATTCAAGTTATTTAATTTTAAACTGAATTATCTGTCAATTTTTTTATATTATTTTCGTTTATGCATGGTCTTGAGACAGACCTTGGTGTTGGAATTTACAAGTCGCCCAAAAGGCTTCTAAACGACTTCTTCATTAAGTGGTAACCAGGACAAACGGCTTTACGTGCTCTCTGAAGCACGGACACGCTCAAGAGTGTAAGTGCCACCAACGGTCACCCATCTATGGACTGACCTTGCCGAACGTCCAACATCTCAGTACCACAATTTTACGAGTGCGTTAAATATTTCAATGACATTGTATTCTGCATAATCCGCAATCCGCGATCTCCGTACAGGATAGGTATACTTGATGCCGTACCTACCTCCAAAACATCTTTTTATTACTACACGTGTGGTCATTTCACTACTGAGACCGCACGAGATATTGTGGGTTCGATCCTTAAACTGTCACATGGGACAAATATATGTGTGAATTGTGACCCACAGAAACTGTTCGGAAGTTTACTGTACTTTGTCTTCATGAATTGTATATTTGTTAAATCCCTGGACAGTAACATAGTGAGCTAGGATACGAGTCGTGTCTTCAAATTAAAAATAATCACTTAATCGTTCATACAATATGACGTCACTTTATACTAGTTCAGTGAATACCTATTAACAATTATAAATACCCATGTACACAACATTATTAGCTATAATACAAATATCTACGATCGTTTAATACAAAGCATTAAAATCGCGTAAACTTTTTACAATAACATTTATACGGTCGTTGTACGCATAAAAAAATATCTAATTGCTATAACGTAACATTCTTTTTACTACACCCCGTAAATTTCACAATAAAAACTTAATTTAACATAGTAACAATGCAATTTTTATTCTCCAATCGTCCGCCTTAAACTTTCCAGCGAGGGCCGTTTCTTACGAGTTATGAGAGCAACGAGGGGAATATTGGAATTTATTTTTATGAAGCCGGATCCCCGACCGAGTTAATCTGTTAATATTGAACATTTTCCCCACAAGAGTAAACCATCCCTTGGCTTACAGTTGAACAGAAGTATATATATATTGTCACTTCTATGCATATAACATACATACGTAGCTCTTGTTGAATAGCAGTACTGACTATCAGCTCATAAGTTAGGTAACATTTCGTACGGCAAGAGTTTAGACGGTTGCCGGTTTATTATGTTTTCGCAATCGTCCGCTTCGAAGGGCCAGAAGGCTATGTGTTCTATATAAATCCTCCCAACGCGCCTTTCCCTTGTACTTGTGCTTACCCTGCGATATATCTCACTGACACTAATTGAGACCAAGTCATTTAGTACTAGAATAGATCTAAAAACTAATTTTTAAATGCAAATATTTCACTGAAAATTTATGTCTTAAACTGTGGCTGAATTTAGATGAGGCTTATGTTCTTTATAGGCTGATGATGATAATATTCTACCACATTCACACAGCGCCATCTAGTCCCAATTTAAGCAATTATATTTTGCTTGTGTTATGGATACTAAACAACTGATATACTACTTAAATACTTTTTTTTTTGTAAATACATACATATAGATAAATTATACCCAGACACAGAACAAACCTTTATGCTCATCACACAAAGATTTGTCCTGGGTGGGGATCGAACCCACGACCTCCGGTTTAGCAGTCAGAGTCACTAACCACTAGACCAACAGGCCCGTCAACAGGGCAGGATGATGATCCAATTTATATAATCATGCAAAATTCAACTTCAAAGATTTTTCACATATAAACATCATCATTTTGGAAAAAGGCCTCTCAAATAAAAAAATTGCCAACAGCGTACATACACAATGATCATATCAACTCAATGATGTCCAATGCTGGATTAGCCTCACCTTATTTCCGCCACGGGGAGCGATTTTGTGCCGCCTGCAACCAAACACACAAACATACATAGCAAGTTAAATAAAAGCTTTTGAAAATAACTAGCAATAAAATTGATATAAAGAACATGTCTCTTAACACTATATTAACACGAACCTACTCGTATCTTGTCTTAAAGTCTCAATTTTATCTTCTATTTTAGATCCATTGGGATTCTTATATGTATTCGTCTGTCTACTTTCCAAGTGCTATTGATTTTGTAGATGTTCTTCAAGATTAGGTTAGTCAATATCAAATGTATCATTTTCAAGTATTGATAAAAGATTTTCTTTAAGAATCTGTAATTTTTTTCAAGACTTGAAGCATTTGAATTTTTAGAAGATATTTTAAATTGACAAGTATGGATTTATCATATAATTTAAACGGTTGTAGTACTTCTACTACAACAAATAATGATAATGATACTTCTGTCATTATCATTATCAACAAATAATGATAATGATACTTCTGTCATTATCATTATCAACAAATAATGATAATGATACTTCTGTCATTATCATTATTTGACAGTTTTCAAAGTCTAAAATTAACCAGGAAATTTAGTTTACTAGCAACACCACACATGCGATTTTTTTCCTTTCGACCTTTCGAACCGCGCTTAATCGTGTTTTGTGTTTTGAAACCGTGTTTTTATAGATTAATTTGTACATCACTCACTCGCCAAATTCACTTCATCTTAAATAAAAGCTGTAAGTAATGCCAGCAGCAGATCCTATGAACGCTTACAATATGTGTTAGATAAAATTAATTTAAATATAGAACTTATCTTAGATAACAACAAACCTAACAAATGAAATGGACCAGAGCCCTCTGAACGACTCCGTCCACTTTCTTAATGGACACACAAATACTTATACCAACCGCCTTTCAAGTCAATATTTCAAACGTTAATTACAATACTTAGTTATCCCAGAACTCGCGGCAAGATACGCGAACAGAGAATGAGAGATGACTCACTGGACAAGTCTCCCATAGTAGTGACAATTTAAACAGAGGAGACTCAGACAGCAGCTTGGACTATTGTTGCCCTAACAGATTGCCAAGATGCAGGATATAGAATGAAAAAAAAAAAAATTACAATACTATTTTATTTAGGTACTAAGTAGTTGCAATTACATTTTCAATGACACTTTGCTATAGTGGATGATGATTGTTGCATCTACCTTTTTATCTCGCCTCCTCGATCATTACCCTGGCATCATTTCCACACGCATTTGCATTGTGATATTGCTTCTCCCTACGTCCATGTTAGAGGCCACCCATGTCAGCACTTGACAGTTACAACCCGTTTTGATTTGAAAAGTTCAGGTGATTTTAAGTTAATTAACATTTCAGGTTACGCTTGAAAATAGACAATCTAAATATACTTGACTAATTGCCTGTGTTTGGAAATGAACAAATAATAGATATTGTGGACCAACTTCTACAAAAAGTTATTAAAAAATATCCGAACTTTGAATTTCTGTTTTGCACATTTTTTTTTAATTCAGTCTGTATTTCATCATGTTAAACTTCGCACAGCATAAAAGTTATTTTGATTTTGGTTTTTGTCGTTTCTTAGTTTACTAGCTGCGAATTATAAAAAATAATTTTACGTACGTCCGAAACCGTTGCTACTAATTAATTACTTCATATATTACAAGTACTTTTGTACAAAATCAAATTGCTCTCATTATGTAACCGCTACCAGCTAAACGGTATGCAGCAGATAATAGACGGTCGAGTTCCGATTCGAATGTATGTTATATTGTTTCATCATCATCATCATCATGTCAGCCCAACGACGTCCACTGCTGAACATAGGCCTTTATATTGTTTATTAATATTTAATTGTACATTTACTTACATAGTCAATAATTTAACCAATAATTTTATTTCATTTAGATCACATACATGATTCTTATGAACGTCATACAAAGCCAAGGAGTCAGCAAATTTTTGATGACAAGGTTGAGTCTTGAGAAGAGCTGGTAAGAAACACATAAAATAATTAATTTTATCATAAAACCAGCAAATTTTTTTTTTCAAAATTATATTACGTTATCTTGCATGATATAAGGCTATACCTTAAAATATATGTACCACACTCTTTACTTCTATTTAGTCCAAGAAGTTAAATTGAGCCTTAAAGCGGCATATCTATGTTGCTCAGCCAAAACAGCTTTTTCAGCCGCACAAGATTGAAGTATTTCCATTTGTTCGTTTCGTAGCCACATACGTAGTTCGTAGCATTCGTAGCAATATATATGTGTAGCGGATGTTGTGTAGAGGGTTACGTCCGATGGTGGCGGACAGTGGCTAAGTGGTCTGTCGGGGTTCGCTTACCCGTGATGGATTGCACAACCGTTTCTATAACACTGTCCCATTTAGTCTTAACCTTAATGATGTACCTACGGCCTGTACCCGCCAAATTGTTGCCCATACTAATGACCGCGTTACTCTTCCTAAATAGATTTATTGTAAAAGGCACGCAGGCTGAATACTTGTGTTCAATTTACATGTCAGTAAAAATTTTAGGTTCGCAACATATAAAAGGTATTTTTCGTTTACGTTAAGGTTTTTGGTATTGATCATACTCGTGTTTTATTAGTCTTTTTTCCATGAGGAGGTAGTAAAATATGGAGAATAAAATAGTTATAGGTTCTCAATGGGTGTTTTATTTGCTGATTTTACTATAATTTATAATACAAAACATGATTTTCCTGGGTCAAATTACAAAGGCAGTAAATTCCATAATGATTTCTGTAACTGGATCAGTTTTAGCGGGGGTTACCCAGTGTACTTTATCTTAAAATTATAATAAAAGCTTATTAATATACAACTTAAAACTTTTCACAGCAAATAAGTTAAATGAAAAATATTTTTACAAATCTTTTTAGTTGTTCAGCAAAATTAATACAAACAACCCTTCCAAATAATATGTATTGCAAGTTGCATTTAACAATAGTGGTACAGTAATACTTATAGACTGAACAGAAATACGACACAAATAATAATATTCTACCACATTTACACAGCGCCATCTAGTCCCAAATTAAGCAATTATATTTGCTTGTGTTATGGGTACTAAACAACTGATATACTACTTAAATACATTTTTTTTTTGTAAATACATACATATCATAGATAAATTACACCCAGACACAGAACAAACCTTTATGCTCATCACACATTTGTCCTGGGTGGGGATCGAACCCACGACCTCCGGCTTAGCAGTCAGGGTAACTAACCACTAGACCAATAGGCCAGTCCAATGTACTAATAATAACAATATATCCAGTGGATGACGTCACAGCTATTTTTGTCAGATCTTATGATACAATTCGGGATTGGGATTTAGCAAAGACGGGTACGAGGTCACATCGTGGAACATTTCCCTCATGTCATTGTGCGACCAGCCGTACACTTCACCCTAACCCTTAGGGTTCATATTGTAATGGCATAACACTGATAATGTTTTTAGTGAATTATTTATATCATATGTACGTAGGTAGGCTCGCGATTGTATCAGTAAAATAATG
Source organism: Laspeyria flexula (assembly GCA_905147015.1). Classification (NCBI taxonomy): domain Eukaryota; kingdom Metazoa; phylum Arthropoda; class Insecta; order Lepidoptera; family Erebidae; genus Laspeyria; species Laspeyria flexula. The sequence continues at coordinate 7,140,784 of LR989956.1, read as the reverse complement.
GTTAAGGTAACTAGTGACGCCACGATTCATGTTAACGATTCCGTCCTTAATTAGATTTTTATAACCCTCATATAAAAACTTTTGTGCCAGTACACATAGGAGCCCGTGGCCGTGATCGGTGGAATTCGATCAAAATGTTGGGCAAGTAAATAAGGTACTTTAAATACGCGATATAAATAATAATAAATGACAAAATAAGTTACAAAGAACAGAACTCCAAAGCCGCTGGATCCATTCGGCGAATTTTATTTTTATCCATACATCTCTTTAACGATTATTGCTATAGTCATTTGGCAGTTTCACCTTGGAAGTTTTCCGAAAGTTCGAATTCGACATATTCGAACTTTCGGAAAACTTCCAATAACAACAAACCCTTTATTGATAATCAAGCAAAATTTAAATAATATCAAGTATCTAATTTAAGTATTCCATTAAAATTGTTAGTAGATTCGTTCCACAACACAAAAAATATAAAACGGGAAATATTTTTCTATTATTTTACTACAAGTGTAAGACCACGATTATTTCACAGGAGAATGTATTACGGCAAATAAATAAATTGGATATAGCATGTATACATGCTGAATTTTATTTAAATGCCTTCAACGTTTTCAAGTGAATCGTCAACTTTTGCATGCGGTCGGGGTGCTGCCTTTAAATAAAAAGCTACTGCGTTGGTAATCAAAGACAGACATGTACAATTTACCACCAAAAGTTCAACCCATCATCAATAAAACTTGACTGATGTGTAGTGCTATAGTATTTTGTCTGGGTTGAGCTCCTAATTACTGTATTATTACTTTCATTCTCATAAACACGTGTGTGTATCTAATTTTAGTAGGTTATTAATTACACAATAGTAGTAATTATTAGACACGCTATGAAGCACAAGTAAATTAACATTTATTCAGCAGGAGGATGACACAAAATCATGTTAGCGTGTTCAAGTTAGGCATCGAAAACCACAACACGATGTCTGGAACCAAAATTATAATGTCGAACGGGCGGTTAGTACCTATAAAATACCTCCAAAGGTTATTACAGTATTTACACTAAAATGTGTAGTCAGATGCTTCAACCAATTATTTTCATAGACGGGTTCTTTTTAAGATTGCTCAATTCGGTTCTTATGATTTCCGAAAAGGTTGGAATTCATAAATAGAGAAGGAAAAAAAATAGTTATTTTGCCCTTAAGTAGTACATATTCATAATTGTTTATTTTAAATGCCGCCCTCATGTCAGTTTAAAATAATCACCTGAAAAATATGTATTTTTGTTGAAAGAAAGAAACTGAGCGACAATGCTTATTTTATATCTCAAAAAATGGCTGCGAAGGGACCGTCTACAGATATTATTAGGTTGAAATTGGTATATATAAATCTCCGATCAAGTTCGACGAGCAGATACATCAAGTGGTATTACCGTTTGAGAAATCGCAGGGAGGTGACATTGGCGACGGTACGAGGCGAGGTACTCACCGCCTCGCTTTCGTTACAGCTGTGGAGAAATCTATCGCCTTGTACTTTCACACTTTGATACATTTCCTCAACTATTTACCTCAACCTAATCGGGCATTACATAAATATGATGAGTAATATTATATGATAGTAGCAAATGAATTGAATAACATCGTATACGAAATTGATGTGATATTTTTCAATCTTTTGAAGGCCTTGCCCTGCAATGGGATGATACAGGCTAACTGTAACTGTAACCTTTTGAATGACGATTGGCTGATAGCCGGATAAATGTAAATGTAAAGATTGTCAGCCAAATGTGAGTATGGATATAAGAAGATGTGTCACCGTTTTTGTGTTTTTCAATCCTTAAAGCATATTTGGTGCTTTCGTAACTTATAAAATTTATATGGGTCAGAGTTCTTGCACAGTGGTTGTTACTTCACATATTTTAGGTATTTTTAATTAGAAGCATTTCGATTTCAATGAAATAAAATACACATCTTTAATTTTCGATATTTTAATATATAATGATTAATTACACAAGTTACTCTTAAAATTTTAGAAGGCAGCTGAAGACAAATATTTTTGCATTTGAAACACGTCTACCAAACATTCTTAGCTGAAATATAATAGTGTAAATTATTCAAGTTTAAATTGTATTTTATACGGGTTGAAAGTACTTTCTATATCGATATTTCTGATATTCATGAATTATGAGTCTGAAATATCCATTAATTTTGAAAGTGGCAAAAAGATGACTTGGGATTTTCTCGGAATAGAAAGAGCAACGAGTGGGGAAGAGCGGGCGGGACTTCGCCGGCCTGGAAAGGACGTATGACTATCATAAATGGGCCATTCCTAACATTTATTAACATAACTTAAATAGAGTGGCTACTTTTTGTATAAAACGTAAAACTAGGTTACTCATGAGGTGAATACGTTTCGTTTTTATAAAGTGTTACAACTGTAATTAAGGTGGATAATTTATCACATTATAATTTATCATGTCATCTATTTGTATCTTCGAAGGAGTAGCCAAGTATGTACATTGTAATATACAATTAAATATTGATTGATATCATCATCAGTCAAGAGAATGGAATTAAATGCAGTCGCGGGCAAGAGCTTAGTATATAATAATAATTTAAAAAGTAGTAATTGTACATACATTTGATAAAAATTGCCTGTCAATATTGTCGGCGTCATTTTTCATCGCGTGGCTTCACACCACTTTTCCCGAAATCATTGACAGACGACACCTATACATATTTAGAAGTATTTAATTCTATAGTCTGACATTTTGCAACAACAGTTAAATGTTTAATTATTACCTACTTTACCCTTGATGAATGCTAAGTCTCAATATAGATTAAATCAGCCAAGTGCGAATCGGACTCGCGCACCGAAGGTTCCATACGATTATGCAATTTTTTAGTTAACGGGATCCGTTTTTTCCTTTTGAGGTACGGTATCCTAAAAGGCCTCAGTAAATTTTTCTAAGGCCAGTTCTCCAACAAGGAAAAGAAGAATTTGTAAGAAACTTAGATCACTCGTTTAAAAAGCCATAATAGGTACATTTAATTTGGTTATAATATAGAATATCATAGAATGGTACATAACCAAAATACCTTATTTAGCCAAACAAAAATAAATACAAAAATAAAAATTGGATAAGAACGAAACCTGTATAATTTAATCAAACAATAATTTGCTTTCGTCGAACAGTTTGGAATATATTATAACTATGTAAGTATTTGTTAATCAACTTTCATCGACATCGCTGATGCCAGAGAAGCAACCAAACTGTTGTCTATTAAAATGAAATCTTTGTACTGGCAGCCATGACTTTATTTCTTCCACTTTGTGGCATGGCGGTTTCCCTTTCTGATCCAATAATTTTCTTTTCGTTATATTATTGCTTTTCTTTACTAAAATCAAATTATAATAAATTTTATTGGTGATTATATTGTAACCCGTTCAGGGTCAAGCCGCTTACGGTATCTGAGTGCCCATTTTCTTGATAAATAGAGAGGGAAATTGTGAAGAGACTTATTGACATTCGATCTAACAAGGGGCGGTTTGTTTTGGTACCTACAAAGAACATTCGGGGAATATTTTAAGTGACTTATTAATTGGTTACCAGAGCTTTCCAAATCACGGTTCGTGACGTGTTTTGATTTATCACAAAATATGTTTAATTTTCCTTCTTTAAAATTTATTTGGTATGTCTTAGATACCGTTTTATTTTATAACATCTGAAAAAAAAGAATATATAAGATAGATAATTTATTTGTATAGCAAAAATAGCTATCCATTCTTCATAGTAATTTTGGCTTCCAGCCAATCCAATTTAATTATTTGTATCGGCCCGAAATCGTATATGGTTTGGATAGCCCAGGATTAAACTATGCCATAATTTTACGCATCTTAAAACTAAGATTAAAATATGTACTACAGAAATAACTGACTGTGGCCACAAAAAACGGTTGTACGTTATTGGTTACGATATTATATAAAGTAAAATAAATATAAAGCTTACAAAAGATTATGCACAGCCAACTACAAACCACAATTTACAAACAAGATATTTAATAAAATAAAAATAATGTTCACCAACAAAAATTATATTTTTTTTAGTCTACCAATTTTTCTTTAACTTTCTGCACAAAAGAAGTACAAAAGAGGACTTAATGCCTGAGGCATTATATACCAGTCAACTTTAGGGTGATATAGACACAAAACTTAGGTGGGTGCTTTCAGATAATAATAATATAATAATATTCTACCACATTTACACAGCGCCATCTAGTCCCAAATTAAGCAATTATATTTGCTTGTGTTATGGGTACCAAACAACGGATATACTTTTTTTTTACTTACATATATATTATAGATAAATTACATCCAGACACAGAACAAACCAATGCTCATCACACAAAGATTTGTCCTGGGTGGGGATCGAACCCACGACCTCCGGCTTAGCAGTCAGGGTCACTGATTACTAGACCAACAGGCCAGTCCAATATCCTACTAATATTATAAATGCGAAAGTTTGTAAGAATGTTTGGATGTTTGGATGTTTGTTACCAGTAAACGAAAAAACCACTGAATAGATTTCAATGAAACTTTGCAGTAATTTACCTTATACATCAGAATAACATATAGGCTATATTTTATCTAGATATCGCGTAAATTGGCTAAACCATGAGAACAAATGTAAAGTAAGTCGGAGAAAAATCAACCATCTTATAGCTATTTCTGATTTCTCTACGTAAACCGTTAGTTTTACATAAGGACAATGTATGGAGGAATTGTTACTCTTAAATAGTTATAAAAAAAAGTCCGCGACAGCATATGCCTATCTTTTATGTGGAAGTCGATATAGAGAGAATAGTGAGCAAGAAATACATTTAAATCGGATACTGCATTTAAAGTGAAAAATTTCATGGTATTAAACTAATTCCTAGGAATGTAAATACCTTTATCACTTTTGTCATTTAATGTAGATAATTTTTGTCGTTTACACTAAGTTATTTCGACAAATAGTTTAAAAGTTATTACGATATTAAATGAAATGTATATAATCCCAAAAATCTTATAATAATACTGTATATCACCCGTGACTTTGCTTACCTGTTATTTTGTTCCTGTGACCACAGCAACTTTTCACTTTTAGAGGGGAAATTTCGGCCAATATTTTCTAAGCACAGATAATTACTTCAGATTAAACATAACCAATATTACGTGATTGATTAGAATAGTACTTATCTTTGTAAACATCCATCCCGTGTCTTTTTGGTTAAAATTATCAAATATACAAACAAACATTCATCCTTTCAACTTTGTGTATGTATATTACTATATTTATCAACGTCAGCCCTAATGACAATTCAGTATGACAGATTAAAAAGAAATCAAAGATCTCTTTTTTCTTTTTGCTTACTATACAACCTCATTACTTGAATATATTACTAATCATTCACCAGTAAATTCAAAGAATTGTGTAGTAAAATTATCAAATAAAGTAAAATATGAAATAAAATATTTTTTGTAGAAAAGTAAATACATAATTATATTGCAGTATCAAGGTAGTATAGTAGCAGAATACAAATACCATAGACCTAGGATCCGAGCGCCATTTTACTGTATTCGCGCCATTTATTTTTGGTCTAAAATTTGACATTTGACAGTGAATTATCATTGTATGTATTTATGGTCGCTAAAGTCAGAAACTAATAAAAATAAAACAATTGTGGATATTGTAAAATATGAAATAAAATATTTTTCGTAGAAAAGTATATACATTGCAGTGTCAAGGTAGTATAGTAGCAGAATACAAATACCATAGACCTAGGACCCGCGCGCTTTTTTTTTATAACGATTTTTTTTATTTATGGCGGTACGAAGTACGCCGGGTCAGCTAGTTAAATATAAAAAAAAAACAAAACAATATTAAGTATGACTGGTGGTTAATATTCTATCATTAATAAAAATAAGAAATGACATCTTAGAACTAAACTGTAGGAACATATAAATATACTTAATTAATAATATTATACATTTACAAATACATATGAAAAAGTATATACGTTTATTAGTATAAGTATTTGTTTATTATGAATAAAATGTATTAAAAAAAGAATGAATTAGTCTTAATTCACAACATGAGAATAATGGTGTCAGTTGTGACAAGCGTAGGTTTAGGCTTTCATAATGGCTTACCATTAGGCGAAACAAAAGAAAATCTAAGTAAAAACTTGATCAAATCATATATCTAAGAGATAAACATTATAAAAAAAAGTTTCAAACATTAAAGTCTCTAAACATAATAAAGAGATATGTGCAAGGCAACATAAGACTGCACTATATTCAAAAAATTTTATAGGCATGGTTCCTAGGATTTATAATAAGACACCAGAATGTATACGGGACAAAGAAAATATAACTGATTTAAAAAAAGAATTATTAACATTATCATGCACAAAAACATATTATACAGTGAATGAATATTTAACTGATAAATAGCTAGGTATCTATTCTACATTTAAATTTTAATATTGTTATACTACCTACTAATAATACTATGTTCTTACTGTATATGTTATATTTGTACTCCAATGATGGCCAGACATAGCGATCAATATGTTATAATTAATTAAGAGAACATCTATATTATACCTATGATCTACAAATAAATGATTTTGAAAAGAATCATAATTGTGGCAAAATGTGGCTGAAGAAGGCACTCGAGCATTAACTAATAATGTCAAATCAGAACTGGATACATTTATCAAAATAAACGTCTAACAAAAACATTTCTGTATACAACAATCTCGAAATAATAAAAACGTTACAACTGAACAATAGGTAGTAGATAGAAACTTGTAAACGATATTCTTCGAAAATATGAGCGGAAACATGTCGGGAGCACCTGTGACGTTACGTCATCTCATATTTTCTACAGTTCACAATTGAATTCAAGTTTAGACTATTGAACCGTGTATCCAAATGTTATTTGTTTCTGTATCAAGAATACAATAATGACATCGCTGTAACTTACGTTAGTTTTATGTTTAATTCAGTTCATGAAAACAGACTTAGGGTTGCTTTTATAATAATAATAATAATAATATTCTATCACATTCACACAGCGCCATCTAGTCCCAAAGTAAGCAATTATATTGGCTTGTGTTATGGGTACTAAGCAACTGATATACTACTTAAATACATTTATTTTTGTAAATACATACATAATTATAGATAAATTACACCCAGACACAGAACAACTACAGTATGGGGTTCTTCAAAAAAGGAGTGAATAGGTTTCTTAAGGGTCGGCAACGCGCTCGTGATGCCCCTGGTGTTGCAGGCGCCCATGGGCTACGGTAACCGTTTACATCAGGCGGACCGTACGTCGATTTGCCACCGTCGTGGTTTAAAAAAAAAAAAAACCTTTATGCTCTTCACACAAAGTTTATATTTGTCGTTGATTTACTATAAAGCTGCATATTACTATACACTTAGAAAGATATTCCGTTTATTCATCAGAATTACAAACTTTTATGTAATAAGTATAATCCAAAAATTAGCCAATTTGTCTAATTGCTAGAAACCTTCACAAAGAAACAAAGCAGTACAAAAAACAGAAGAACAGAAGCAGTAAGATAAACTCGTAACACAAACAAACACAGTTACTAGGCCAAGAATATTACATTCTACTATTAAAAACATACAAGTACGCCTGTTCTATATAAAATTCTCCGAAAATATACTTAGTATGGCCAAGGTTTTGTGGTTGCTTGGTGATTATGTCAATTACCTCTCGTTGTACTGATAACTTCAACAAAGAGCCTTGTCCCAGCACTGGCGCACTAATAGGCCGTTACTATTCAGCTATCAACAAAAGAGAATCTAATTTTCTCTCTGAATACTGGCACGTGGTTGAGTTTTACCATTTGTTTACAGAAACTCCACTAAAAATTGGAACATAACATAATGATTGCACGTTTATATTATTGGACTAATGTCTAATTATAGCGGTCTGGTTCAGTGGTAGAATATATGTTTAAATATTAAAATAGAGACTGGAGTGAAGAATGATACAGTGACTGGATTAACTAATTAAGTACACCCTACAGTACTGGTTTTCTAGACTGTGTAATATGAACGGGGCATGACAGTAAAGTTTTGATCACACACATAATACTTATTAATGTCATACAAATCCTAAGTGTTTCTAAGACCAGTATGCTGAAAAATAAAACTAGTTCCTCCGAGTCAGTTCTGCGGGCTGACTGACATCAAGGAAGAGGAAGTGTCTCGATGTTAACGAGGTATGATACTATGATAGTGGAAGAGGTAAAAGTGTGTTGCTACTGTTTTTTTTTTCCGTGGGACGGTAGTTTGTATTATTTTAATCACAGAACAGAGATAGCTTAGGTTTTTATAGATTTCAACCCATCTTTTACTAAACAATTCTGCACATTAGATCCAAAAGCCATTGTAGTCGCCTAATAACTAAAATTGGCTTTAATTGTTTACTGTCAGGGAGAATACTGCCTAAATGCCATTGTGGCCTTTATACATTAGACAGTACTTACTTTTTTATTTTATTTCATTGAAAGATTCAAAGAAAGCTATTGTCAACTAGCGGCTTTAGCTGTATATGTACATATATAATAAGGATTACCATTTTCATTGAAGAAAGTTACCAACGTTATGCGAAAAAAAATAAAAACACAAAACAAAAAGATCCATTCTCTTCATACCACTTATTTGTTGATACTGGCAGATGTTCTTTAGGTTTATAACAGCAACTGTCCCCCATAGTGACATGTTCATGAGACAAAGTCTTGCCTAATGAGGTCTGGCAACCAATATTCGTTAGCGAAAATAGAACATAGCCAAGAAACTGATAACACAGTTCCCGTTTCTTTAGGACGGAAGTGTTTGCTAGCATTATCAATAAAAAGTTCTAAAAAAGGGTGAATAAAGTTGCTCAAAGTTTTATTTTCAAAACACACAATTCTTGTCAGACATTTGAAGCGGGCACGTTTGTAATACCGGCTCCGCGAGCGCCACTCTCGCCCAGCTCTCCAACCACGTCTCGTCTTGTCTCCAGGGAATTCATATCGTGTGTGAACTTTTTCGAATCTTCTTTGTTTCTTTGTTGAACAATAAGTCCAAGTCGAAAAAGAATCAACACATGCAGATATTAACGATGTATTTTCAAACAATGTAATTTGTATTAGTTTCTACTTAAACTTTATTGGAATTTAGTTGTATTGAAATAGTTGAAAATTTCAATAAATATTAGTTTACAGTTTTAATATTTTCCAATAATAGAACCTTAAATTTTTAATCATGAACCATGAAGTATTTCAACATAATTACGGACGCTTCATACCATCTTAGAAGAGTGTGGGCTGCGTTTCTTGCCAGTCCTTCTCATGGCTCTGCACTTTCGAGACATAGATGTACTTTACATCCTAAATGAATAAATGAGTTTTAAGGTCAAGTTTGAATATGAGCAAAAAACCTGTGCATTTAGTTTCACCAAACAAAGAAAGTAACGAAAATGTATGGAACGAATACGTTCTAGTACTTTTTTAAATACACAAGGGATGCTCCTTGATTCATAAGCATCATTCTATAATTTGAAACTTGAACTAGACGCAATAATAGTAAAAGTAGCCCTTAAGTAAATCATTATACTTAAGTACTACAATAAATTATACATAGAATTTACCTGTAACTGTGTGACCTACATAAGGAATATAATATATTAAATTAACGTGATATAATCCAGTTATGGAACTGTTAAATGTCAAAAACAGTCAACAACAAATAGATGGAGTAGAAGGGGCAACCCTAGGGCTTAAAGCATTACGTGACCAGCGTACGGTGGACATTATAACCAGTTTAAGTCCCAACTCAAAGTTCTACTCAGAATCGCAATTAGTAACATCTGAATTGCGAAAACGTCAGGAAAAGCAACACTTTCAATTATGAATTAAAGCTCGTAAGCTAGTCAATGTAAAATTTGAATATTCATTTGAGCCGAAAAGAGGGTTACTATAGAATCTGTCAATTTATTGGCTGTCACTTTGGTTTAATTTTCAACGCTCAACAAATACAATTTAATTTTCGCTGAGGTATTTTTTTTGTCTTGTAAGGGGAATTAAACGCGCCAAATACAAGTCGAAAAATGAAAAAACGACGATGTTTACATTTTATTTTATATAGATACAACAACATTTTAACGAAAACATTTAATGAATATGTAGTTATTCATAAAATGTTTGGGTTTTATAAATAACTACTTAGGAACTTTGTAATACACAAAGAGTTGTATAAGCTGATATAATTAAATTCATAAATACATATATTACGTCCATTCATATTCACACTTAGAATTCCTTTGGATTTTTAAAAGTATTTTCAACTATTTGTACCGAAGTTTCATTATTTTTTTATGTGTTTAGCTTATTATCTACCTACTATTAAATAGTATTTTTTTTTTAGACTACACTCGGTTACGGTCACACATTGGGAGTGTGTTAGTATTGCCGAGTTTGATTTCTATGTCGAGGAAAAACGGTGTTTGGTTTTTCTTTATTTTTTGTCGTAAATTTCTCAGTATCGGCCCAGAGTCTGAATTTGCCGACGGGTTGGTATAGGGTTTTTTTCGAATTTTCCATTTTTCACAGTGCTCTTTTTTACGACACCCATAGGTTGAGGTAGGGTCCACTACCCTACCTCAACCTATTATGTATTCTTAATCCGTCACTATACGGCATGCTACTAATATTTTGTTAGTGATTAAAATTACCAGCATCGTGTGATTTTTACGCCTACAATGGTAGTTATTTACTTCTCCTATGTGAATAGTACAGCAAAAGGAATAACTGTAGTAACTTGCGATAATAGAATTACCTATAACATAGCCCTTGATTAATGTTTCTGTAAATTTAAATTTATTAGTAGGTATAGTGTATTTTTGGTGAGGACCTAGTTGTCTCTTTAAAAGTTATTAAGTATTGCTCTACTATGGGAGATAAGTTTGCTGTTTAACGGTGACTATGGATAGATTGAAACCACCGGCTCTGGGGTGAACTTCCTACAGCGGTGTTTCCTGAGCGCTATGACATGTCCTTCTAGAGTTATCCTCTCAAGGTAGGCAGCGGCTAGAGTTTGCCCCTAACATTGCCAACGTCCATGAGCGGCGGTAACTACTCCTTAGGTGCAGCCTGCTCATCTGCAACTTAAAAAAAAACAAAAAAAAACGTATGTAGGTAAACTGATCGTATGTTTCATTGCTATTTTAGTGGTATAAAAAGAAAATTTTCAATAAATTTTTTGTTGGAGCTATAAAGTTCTAAAAACATTTTCAGCGTGTGCTTTTTACAATTTAGTATCCAATATAAACGTTCTTTCCATTTTTGAAAATATAGTTTCAAACGATTTGAAAATACTAAAAGCAAAGGAAAACAAATGGTAGGACGATTGGGGAGTGCAAAATTTATGGAATGGGATCAATAAGATAAATTTTGTGGAACTACCAAACATCTCTAATAAGGAAGCTTTAGAAGAAAAGACAAATGTAACATGTTAAAAAATGACCCCTAGTTTGTACTAACAATACAGTCAAATGTTTGAAAATCAATATTATTTCATTAGGGAACAAGCCCTGTGTCGAATTCTAACAGACACAATGAAAATTTAACAAAAATGCAATTATCGAAACAAATATCTTTATAAACACAAATATTTGTCGCGTGTCAGAATCGAATCTACGACACTCAGCGCGGTGTTGTTAGTGGATTGGCAAGGACTTCAACAGCTACGCTATCATAACAGTCAATTTGAAACTAGTCGCTGTCATTTTCAAATATTTGACAAGAATGTCGCAATCTTCCAATCGAGTATCGAAATTGCAAGAACATATTCTTTTTATTTATTTATTTATTTAATGGCCTAGGATACACGTCCTTTAAGCCTAATGCAACTATTCGCTCAGCTAACATTGCCATCACAATTCATTCTCAAAATAAATGTTTCTGTTTCATATTTCTACGTTTCGACTCAATATGATTAGTGAAATGAATTGTATTCTTATTCATGGTTAAATTTAGTGAATGTGACGCATTACTAGCAGGTGCGTATTTCGAACCCTCGCAGGGTTCGAAAATCAAAAATAAACTTCGTGGGTGGGTATTATATCGTATGACAGAAATAACGATACAAAGTAGATTACGTCAGAAAGTATTAACGAAATAACACTAATGACGTCTGTACCCGTGAAATACTTCACCATAAGTATTCCGACGATTAGTATGACAAGTTGGAGGTTTTTGACAGTAACACTGTAGGTCCAAATTAATTTATTATTTATTTAGATTAATTTATATTTCTCTAAATGGATACATAAATCTAACAAATAGTATAATAAATTAGGTGTTCATTTGTTTGCTTGTCAGTCTTCTAACATAAGTATGATTTTTTATATAGCATCACACCAGTTTTCTCGAAAAGATTGGCATTTCGCCAGCTATGTGTAGTACTATACTATAAACCGGACACCTCCACCTTTAGCAGGTAGATTTCCAAATCCTTCTTCTATCGAGTCGTTGGTATAAAGTAATGAGCAGACACTCTCGTGCATTAGATGGTCGGTTTAATGTTATTCATCGATTAAACTATAACCTGACTTAATATAAAAGCAAAACAATAGAACTAGTTTATTCATACAATTGTCATTTTTAATTTGTGTAAGTTATTTTTTATCCTATCAATAACCGCCGTTTGACGGCTCAGAAACCGAGCATATGGAACGCATTACAACACAGCGGACGCAGATCGTGAACGCAGAACGCATCAACCCGTCAACGATGTTCTGTGTGACAGGTCCCTTATAAGGCGAGGGAAGCTATTGTAATAAAAAAACAGCAATACCATAGTAAAATAAACTCATAATTGTATCTAAATAAAATTTCGATGGAGTAAACAAGCTTAGATCCTGATTGTAGTTGTCATGTGAACACCTGTTACAGTCGTTACTGGTCACAACCGGTGCCTCAAACTGTCTAACGACCATCCCAAGGTAACACTGTCTTCATTACTGAGATACTAGTGGTTAGAATAAGGTACACCTGCCTAATGAACCGCTTTACAAGTATTAAATATGAATATAATATTTAAGTAGGAATAACAACTATAATTTTAAGCATTAATTACTGAATCTTTTTTTGGTAGGGACTCTAATTAGGAAAGAGTAAAGTATTTGCCTTAATATCATCAACATAGTTATTAGAAAAAAAAGACATTGACACATATTGTGGAGAAAGAGGAGAATAGAAACGTCTGCAATTAAAAATAGGGAGTCAAAGGCAATACTGCTGTTTGAGGGATTTCAGTAATGCTAGCTTTTTCTTACACTTGAAACTTAATACAAAAATAATGAAGAAACATTAAATAAATATACGATAAGTAAGTTTTGTTTTCAGTTTATACAGTTATTGTGATAAAGATATCTGATTTTTTTGATTACATATTATGTATATATCAAAATACGTACGTACTTATACGTAAGTATCGGCTGAAAGACTGTCTGTGGGAGTCTCTCATCAGTGCTAACTCTCAGTAGAAAGTTTCGAAAATTTAATTTAAATTACTCGACGCGTAGTACTGCTTCACAACAAAACATTCAAAGCGCGGTTTAAGTCGAAAAAGAAACAAAGCTTTCGCAAAAAGGTTCATCCAAAAAAGTACACTCGCGTTATTGCATGAGAGAGACGATTTATAAAGATAACATGGGATATCTCATGACGAGATTACAATTTCAATGATACACTTTCAACAAATCTCTGACTTAATACGAATATAGACGTGAAGTTGTCCTAAGACGAATGAATAATTTATAAGGATAATAGAAAGTTACAATCAGATTTCCTTACGTAAATCCGTATAAAAAGAACTTAATATTTTCTATTTTAACTGGGCTTGGTGATAGCGACGGTAGGCACTAATGTACAAGATATCCATATTTTATGAAACATTTCTAGTAGTTGGAACTTAAAACATATCATCAAATAAAAGCGTCGTTTAGAAATTCGTTGAACAAATAAGGCTCGGAATTATTAATGTGTGAGCATTACCTAACATTGTCTACACAAAGTATATTTTATAAAGGTTAATTCTGTAGTTATCTATTGAGTGACGATCTCGTGCTGGAGACAAAACCTAGACCAACTCTCTGGGGCATTCAGGACCGCAGTGTCACCACTCACATTCTCACATTCAGCTTGACACTGGATGCTCTGCGGTTGTGGGCTCTTCATTTTAACTTGTGGTACATTTTTTAATTTATAAAATAAGTGTTCTAAAAGACACACTACTTGACACTACCCTCCAAGTTGCTTTAATCTTATGAGAAGATAGCTGACTGATAACTATTATTATTATTATTATTTATGAACACTTTAAAATACTTGTTAATCCTATTCGAATTCGTGTTAAATTCATTTTTGGTGTACAGGGTCACTTTGATATATTGAAAGACGCAGCACTAATACTATCGAAGAAGCTACACACCTTAAACCTAATAAATAAAATCCCCTTTATTTATTACTCTGCACTCCACAATTTAATACTTGTTATAAACCTTCTAAGCTCACGACGAGCTTCCATGGTATCGATGCCATTATGTAAATTAAAAACAATTCTCTCTTTTAAACATCGCCGCGTCGGGATATTTTTTATAGCGCAAGATTTGGTACTGGAGGAACCTTTGTTCAGCTACGGGCCATTTCTAATAGTAGGTATAATATGAGATTCGGGTACGTTTAGGGTAAACTATCGTCGATAGACAACGTTTCTAGTCGATGGTCGGTAAAAACTTGGGCATTGCCTGAGGGGAGTAATAATTTATTAATACAATAATGAAAAAAACTGTTCATGAAAGATAGCTGGCGTGTACGTAAATATACACAAATCTTCGATACCGGACGATTTAATTCTCTAAGCGACTTTCGCAATACAAATTTGTACGAGCAGAGATTCGTACACAGGCGCGGCGCCGACATTGAAACATCATGTCGCGCGCTACCTGCCGGGCAAGATTGCCACTACAAACGTTACTGCGATTTCAATTATGGCAGAGGTAGTAACTGGGAAAAGTTAATATAACACCTACAGTGGCCGTATAGACAACTCGCGTCTTGTGATTCATTGCTGTGTGTAAGGATCGTGCGCAATAAGATACTCCTCGCAATAGAAGTAATTAAGTATACGTATAAGTGTTAAGCTATTGCATAGCTTTTATCACGGGTTTGGAGCGCGGCAACCGAATCAAGAAATTCCGTAACGAAAACTAAACCTAACACCCTCGTCTAACGTCGTTTTAGTTCGGCAGACTTCGGCAAAGTGTTTGTGTGCGTGCGACTAGATATATGCGTGTAGACTTTACGAAGCTCGCATGGATCGAGACGAGCTGCTCCGAAATCGGACGAAAACGTAAGCAGCTGTTTGTGAGAAAGTAAAAAAAATATTATGCAATTATAATATAAAAATATTATAATTGCATAAGTTGATAAAAAATGCTATGCAATAGCTTTACCGCGGCAGTCCCCGAGTGCCACACGTATTTAATTTTTTTATTAAGTATTATATAGTATTAAGTATAAGTGACATGTGTAGCCCACCCCGATTACGTCGTGAAGCAGGTATTTTCATATCGACCATTATACAACAATTTAAACTATTACTTTCCAAAGTGGATGCAAGTTTGTCGTTATGAAATTTAAGGACAAACTTTCAAATAATTCGTCGTTTATTTAAAGTTTTAAAAGATATGTAGAAGCACGAGTTTAATTCAACAGTTTACTGAGATAAATCAGAGCGATCTTGCCGCAAGACATCATTCAATCTTAGAAAGTTTAATATGCACTTGGATAAAACTAAGGCAAACGTTTACTTTTCATGCATTTCAAAATATTTTTACAACCGCCATCTGAAGTTAAAACACTAATATATAATAAATTTATATAACTATGTTACTTTTCATATTAGAATTTTAGTTGCATTTAAAAATGCAACCTGGGAACACTAAAATTGCCATTGTTTATGTTATTTGTGCATCATTTGAACCCATAAACGGCCCACTACTGTTCACGGATCTCCTCGAAAGATTGTGGAGGGAATTTAGCCTACTATACCACGCTGGCCTGACGTGTTTGCTATAGGGTTTGTTTCGAATATTCCTTTTCTCGCAGTGCTCTTGTCTGCATAAGGTTGAGATGAAGTAGTGCCATTATCTATGGTTAAAGAAGTTTATTTCTCAATAAGAAATTACAATTTCACTTACTTGAGAACATACAGTCCACAATATGTAAGTTGAGATAATTGAACAGTCATTTGACACACTTTTGTTATTATTTCTAATTATGTTCACATTTTCACATACACTTGGATGTAATGATAACAATTATTATTCTACTATAAGCTAAGCACTAATACATTTTATCTACCTATTCTTAATCCGCCACTCCATGGACAACATTTGAACCTAATGGTTTCTAATATTACCTACCTACGTCATTCGAATTATCTAGGTTAGAATTTATTGATATAACGATCAGAGTCACTGACTGCGACTATTACTGGTGATATAACAGTAGGATGACAAAAAAAGGCACTGCACACTGCACTGTATCAACCTACATTGTCCAAGGCGTCTTTTTAGAGTTTTCTAGAAGTATGAATACAATAATGCAATCTATTTTTAGGGTGTTTCTGTCCCTGTATGGTCCTCTTGAACTACTGTTACAAAACCGAGGCAGGCATTAAAATGCTATTTTAAAACCATAGATTTTTCAGTGCACACCACAAACCCAAGATACGAGTACTTATCAAAATAACACCGACTTTACCAACTCGCTTGGGACAGGAGATGTTCAGAATAAGTAAGTCTCTTTGAACCTAATGACACTTTGCTGCGGGTATACAGTTTGCCTGTAGATACTCTCTAAATGGAAAGGTTCGATTCAAATATTGTGGTGTGATTTTTCAAAGTTTAGCAAAACCGTATTTAAACCGATTTTGTAGACTATTAGGTATCAAGTATTGCTTATTTTTAATCGTACTTGCAAGTATTTTATACAAAAAAAATAAAATATATAACACATTGAAGTAGCATATGTATGCATTATACACTTTCGCATTAAATAAGTTTGATGTTTTTACAATTCATTCGAAAAATGCAGTTAATCATGCAAATTAATTATAGCTAGGTACACTTAGTAGCCAAACTACAAGACTGAAATATGAGTCAAAAAACTGGCCAAGTCGGACTGGCGCTTTGAGGGTTCCGTACGATTATACAATTTTTAAATTAAAATATTTATCAACAGTGATAAGTTTAAAAAGTCACTACGTAACATTATAATTTATCTATGTGTAGATCGGGTACTTAAACACGTTAATCCAAGCTTGAAACCTCGTATTATATTTGCTTATATACCTATAGGTTGTATAGTGAACACAGGTCTCTCATAATAAACCCACAATGAACAGTTAATTATGTTTGAAACTCCCAAAATAATCCCGATTTACACAGGAGTATTACGATAGTGCGCTAACTAGCACATTTTTTTAATTATCACTTTTAATGAACATTGGACGTGAGTAAGGAGCGTTTACGCACGTAATCGTTTAAAGCCCCTTTATAGCCGTTTTGAGCGGTGGTGAGCTAGAGCCGGGATTACGGAATGATGGATGCACTGCAGGATTACCAAGCGTTCGTGTGCCGTCCAGATGACCGCTGGCTACCTACTACGAGTACCATGTAAACAAACATTCGCTTAATACACCCACAACTAACAAATGATACAACATGTCAAACAGAGCGCATGTTAATGTGAGTGCCTCCGTGTTATATTTCAAAGCTTTTTACTCGTTCAATATACTCGAGTAGAAATGTGTTAGTATTTTTGTTAGATGTTATACCTAGTATTAAAATAGAGAATAAGTACTGTTCTAATTAAATATCTTTAGTGCAATGTTATTTTTATAATATTACTACATAACATAGTTTTGTGTTCCTAATGGTAGGTAGTCGTTTTCTACAGCTGTTTGGGGAGGGAAAAAAAATTGTAATATGATTAGATAGGTGACAACTGGCAATAGAGAGTTTAATTTATTGCTCAAACCTATAGTACAGGTATTTAATTTTATGAAAGATAAGTGTAAAACTTATCTTTCTTCTTTGTACTGCGGGAGTCTTTAAAATCATCAGAGGATTATAGTATTTCGAGTGACGGCTAGTGGACGAACCACTGGCATTGCTATTAATATATTAATATATTGCTATTAATATATATTATAATTAAAGAGACGGTCATGTAACTTTACTAGTACTCATATCACTATTTTGGAGGTCTTCGACCCTACTGCAGCTGACATAGTGATTTTCCATTTCCCCAACAAGCATTGAAGACCACTAGAAAGGCGCTTATTACGAAAATATTATTACAAAAATAAGTATTTTGTTGGACATGGCAACAAAACGAGCAACTCAATTGGGATTATATTCTGTCCGTGTCCCTTTGCGTTGATACTAACTTTATATGTGGAAAGTTTCTCTGTCATACATTGCTCTATTGCCATTGATTGAGGTACAAATATAACTCATACACGTGTAGACTATACTGTATATATACATACATACTTTTTGATCATTAGCACCAAGCTGCTTCTAACTAATATTTTGTATGAGAAGTTGTTTCGCTTACACATTCTTTTATAAATAGAGCAACAAGTAACAATATATTTAAAAAATATGATTCCATTATGAATCAATACTAAGAAGAAGAAGAAGAGAATATAGTTGATATTAGATACGAATACATATGTATTTTAGTAGGAATACTAAAATCGAACAAAAAGAAAGTCATTACTATCGATACATCAATCACTTTGCTAACGATTGCCTGAGAGTAAATAAAACGCAATTTGTTTAACCCGGAACACTTGATAAACATCGTTTATTTGTAACAAAAGAAAAGATTTGCTTAACGGAAATAGATAAATCAATATCATTATCTAATACATAAAATATCAATGAAAGTAGTGATCGTATTTTTTCGTGATGTCTGCCATTTATTGAATGATGTTAGGTAATGTGTAGCCAAAACCAGATCCCGCCGAAACTGAAATCAAATATTTTTAGGCCGAAACCGAATCTTTTTTATAAAGTGTATTCATATGTATTCATACAACCTATGAACGTCCCACTGCTAGGCACGAGTCTCCTCCAAACATTGTGAAGGGAATTTAGCCTACTGTACCACGCTAGCCAAACGGGCTGGTATATGGTTTTAATTCGAATTTTCCTTTTCTCGCAGTGCTCTTGTCTGCTTAAGTCCTTCCCTTAGTCGCCTTTTACGACACCCACAGGTTGAAATGGAGTAGTGGCATTACGTATTCTTTTTTCGACATTACACGGATAAAGTTTACTACACATATAATTTATACCTACTTAAATACTCGTACCACTTCCGTAATCATTATTGGCAAGTGTTATTGACATTTACAAGGAAAATTTTATGCTCTATTGAAAAGCATTCTGTAGAGATTTTCCTTAGTGACTTCAGAAGGTATTTGGGGGAATTATATTTGGGCAAAAAGAAGTTAAAGTTATTTACAGGGATCGCCATGCAAGTGATGTTCTCGATGTTACAATTATTGTATATTTTCTTTAGATATTCTACGGCAGTTGCTTTCTATCAAGTAAGACATATGCTTGGATGGCATTAGCACATTAGTGTCTTATATGATATAAATAATTTTATCGAAAACAGAAATAAATTCGGCCGAATAAGTTACAGTTCAGATATGGTTTCGGCCATGGCCGAAAACGCTATTTATTGCTACGCTACCTTGTTACAATATGTCAAACAAATGTGTCCATATAGGTGTAAGCAATATGTTTATGTGTGTGTAAGCAAGCTGTCGGCTAAATCATACACGAGATATCAAGTGTATAACTAAGCTAATACCCGAGGACATAATGTTACTAATGGTTCAGGATAACCGAGGGGACGATCATAATTTTCGGGAACAAAGCGTTCCCGTGAATGACGTGTTTTGAGCTTCGCCGGAACAATGAGATAATGATTCGTGAGATCGTAAAGCCTGCACTTGTAACTATACAGTTGTCAAAGTTCCTTCAGACGTGGATATCCGAGGATTTGATGAGGGCCAATCTGTGTCTGCACGTACTGGGGACGTGCCCACTAAAATGGCGAACACTCTATTATGGGAAAGCAATGAAATTGTATACGCTCCAAGGTTATTTACTCCCTTGTTCAACTTTTATTACACTATCTACTTCATAAAAAATGCTCGTATATTTTGTACTTCGAGAGCGAATATAAAATATCTTATATTCCTCATGTTAACTGAAATCACAAATTCTTATTAATACTGAATAATAATGTGAATCGTCTAAATTGACTTAAAAAACTATCGTTGCTTGCAAGTACTTTAAAAATGTCTACGAATAATATTGTCGCAGTATGCACATGTATTTACAATACAGCCCGTAATCATAACTTTTTATTCTTCTGATGTTATTTCTCTGTGTATTTTTGACTGTAATAG
Organism: Laspeyria flexula; assembly: GCA_905147015.1. Taxonomy (NCBI): domain Eukaryota; kingdom Metazoa; phylum Arthropoda; class Insecta; order Lepidoptera; family Erebidae; genus Laspeyria; species Laspeyria flexula. The sequence goes on along the minus strand of LR989956.1, from coordinate 7,120,166 downwards.
TGTTTAATGCGTCTTAATTAAAAAAAATACTGTTTCTTATTAAATTTTTGTTAGTCTATTACTCTAAATTTTGGGCTAGTAATTCTAGTAAAGGTTCAAATGCCACTGTTAGATGGATTATAGACATTTGATTTTCTATAGAGAAATGCTTAGATTCATCCCAATTATAAAAACGACGTAAAATTTACTTTATATTTAAAAAACAAGTCCCTATTTATTTACGTTGCAGAAAATGCAAATGACACAATAATAAGTCAAAATACGAATTTTTCATAAAAGCCATCGTTATCAATCTTCAAACTGTATTTAATCCATCATTATTTTCGTAATATCATTACGTTCTGCTAGTTCGATACATAATACTTATTTCATAAAAATTGTAAAAGCTTTTTTTATAAAATATATTATACGACTATACGTACTCGGTATGTCTTATTTTTGATTGCGGCTTTCAGCTGGCGAGATTGATAGGCAGTTTAATCAACGTGCTTCTAGGAACGTTTGTGACGAGGAGTGTGTTCTCATAAATCGTCGTCGCTGAGCAGCAGCGGTACGTCGCGTCGGCCGGGACAATTTGTGAGAAAAATAAATTTCCGGATATCAAGCAAAGCTCTTGTTAAAAGAAGGAAGGTGGCAGCTGGACAAACAGATTGCTGGAGGCACCGGCCGCGTCGCCCGAGCGCGCATTGACAAACGAGCTCAGTCGCGACACCAAATATTTTTTTACTAAAACGTGAGTATCACAAAACATCTCTACTATGGACTTAAAACTGTTTTATTGTTGTAACGAGTGAATCGTTGCCTGAGTCTATCACAGTTGGAATTGATATGATACTTATTGTCATGTTGGCCAATTTGCACGATATCTTAATAAATAATGTTATAGCCAATAATGGGTGGAAGAATAAAAAACTCTTGATACAGCACTTTTAAACAATAAGTTGAAATACCTTCCCGCATTGCATTCATTTAGTGGCGTTCTATTACCAGTTTTCGGAATCAGCTTCCACCTAGTATGTTAATACGTGGAAGACCAAAAAAATTACAAATATCGATCCTCACAAACCTTCTCATTTATAGTTATAATATGTACTTAGTTAGATTATCTGTTAATAGCTACGGAAGTGATACCTACTTTTCTAGCCATGTTGCTCAGCTTCAGTGAGATATCATTACTGTGTTTTCTTATTTAGCTGTGGTTTATTTCAAACCTATTATACTAAAAGTTAACATCAGTTACGGCCTTTTGATGATTGTTGAATGGCTGCAGTGAAAATATTAACGACGGTAAGGCATGATTAGATAATTTAATTACTTACAGTCCTCGTTGTTAAGATGATAATAATTTCAAACAATGATTTTATGACACACGACAGTCTGAAGTTTGTGACAAACGTAGATCACAATGGACTTATCTCCTTCTATAATTTTATTATTTTAGCGGATGGTTTTCTACTTGATCATTTCAATATATGAAATGATCATTTAAAACTGAAAATCGCGTGCACTAGATATTTAAGCAGCAAGCCTTATAGCTACGCACTCAGATAACGGATGCACGCAATTTTCACCAATGATGGACGACCGGAAAAATTGGACGATAGCAGATAATTACGAGTGTTATGGGTGCGCACCGTGCGCGACCAAGTTTTTTCATCATGTAAGACACGCCAGCCGTTTTATCTTTGTCTTTTTCTAATAACGAGTTAGAATCTAGGATAGAAAGAGACAGCATATAAACACAGCACAATAAATGTAATAGACAAAATGTTTCAAAGAAAATAATTAAACAATGGGTTAAACTACTAAAACATTGATCAAACAATAGTTTCTTTGTATCAACTTTATATAAATGGTAAAAGCATCTCGTGATCGTTATTGTTGTCACAGTTATAGCTGCCCATTAGTACCATCGACATTAGTTCATTATAATATTTGTATAGATTATAGGAAAATATATGTATTACCAAAACATAAATTGTATTCAAATTTCATATAATTATGAAGGAGGAAGTGGAAATGGAAATCATTAAGTATTATTATTAAACGTTGTACCTAAATAAATAGCATTTTATTTTGAAACTTTGGGCAAATTTGGCCGTGATTCTCTTTAAATTATGTTTGAGTAAAAAGTAAATATGCTAAATTATAAAATTAGTATATTAATAATACATTTTCAATGAGACTATTTAAAATGAGTTCTTACCATTCAGCTATTGTAATGCACAGATAAATGACATTTGCAAGGTGAAGGAGCCGAAGGAGGTCATATGATAGGTACCTACCTATATTTTTCGACTGAGTCACGCGTTGCCCGCGTCAGCTGGTGGCGATCGCTAAACCTTAATATTTCTCATATGAGCTCCTTTCCCCTCTGTAAAAAATGTCAAGGCCGAACGCCACTTATTTACCAAATGTTCCGTCTAAGCGCCGTAAACACGCTGAAACTAATATTAAATATTCACGCTCCCTTTCAACGTGGTCGATAGAAGATTACAATTTGTACTTTAGTTATCAATTGTAATCGTCAACAATAACAATTACTGTCGGTAACTAAGGTATTTTGGTTGTCTTTTGGTTTTCATATACTCTAGAAAGCTAGCTTGCTAGAGTTGCTAGCCACATTATCATCTAAAGTCATTATTATTATAAATTATGAAACATTGCATGATTTTTTAAATCACAGTGACATTATTTCAATATTTTTATAAATCGTATGCCTTATTAAATGTATTGATAACTTCAGAATGGTACAGATTATGTTGTTAAACATTTGTTCTAAAAGATAATATCTATAAATTTAGTCACAAAGGGAACATAACATGTGGGATTGGACTAAATTGACTTCAACTTCCTAATAATTTAATTAATTATAATTGATAGATCATTTAAACTATGTACAACATTATTTCCACCATACAATTACGTCATGAAACAATGTCAGACATTCACGAAGCAATAGATAATAATATATTAATATCGAAACATCGACTCCTCACAATTTAATTATAATATTTATAGCAACTACAGTTTTGCGATATTGTTTTACCGTTGGGTATTAGGAAGTTAGAAGAAAATAGAAAAATAACAAAACAAACGTGAATGATTAAGGTGTATTTAATTAATTTATGAACAATAATACATTTATAGGAATCTAAATATTAATGTGGAAGGAAATTTTATACAAACTTCGTGATTCGATAAATTTATTTTATTTTGCTTTTAAAACATAATATGCTTCTTGAACTACAATTATTTACTAGCACAACATTATAATATCGCCTGTCATAGAAAAAGAACAACGTGCTCATTAACCAGATTTAATGATAGAAGTAATTTGCTTTAATCGACAGATAAAAATATAATAAAATAATTTTTGAATTGAAATTTTAATTCTACTAAGGAGGAAATTTCAAACTAATCTGTTGTTTTTATGTTTACAACATTTATTTAAACTGTCTATAGAATGGCAATGTGTAAGTGTAAAATTGCATACGATTATTTAAAGTTGGAAACCTCTTGACTTTGACTTGGCCTATGTTCATCGTTGCGTCCTACGCATAATATGATGATGATTTTAAGTTAAAGATCTTGCTTACGATTAGGCTATACGTTTATTTTCTTAAGTAGTATAGTAATATTGATATCATTAAACAAGCCAAGTTGAAATCGGAATGGGCGGAACGAATCTCCTAAAAACTTGGACTAGTAGAAGATCTGGAGGAGACGTTTACTGAGCAGTTAAATAGCTAGATAGAGTTTATTGCCTTTAACAATATTAATACAGGATTATTAAGAATGGAATGTAAGAAGATTTAAATATAATATTATGTCATTACGTCCACTGTTGAACATAGGCTTCACCTAATTTCCGCCACAGCGAGCGATTTTGTGCCGCCCGCTTCCAACGGCCACCCGCAGTCTTTACTAGGTCGTCGATCACCAGCAATATCAATAGACTGCTGGCGTTCTTCGGCGAGCTAGGGTGGATCGAATGAGCTATCCACCCTAACGCAAAAACGGCGCCTTGACGTGGAGTTGCGGATAACAGCCCGCCAAACCATACCATACCATTTACTCGGTCGTCGGTCCATCTGACGGGGGGCTGGTCCACGCTGTTCAACAGTTGAAGATAAGATGATGATTATGTCATTAAAATCTACTAACACTATATTATATCTACTTAATAATATAACATATTAGGTAAATTGTGTTGTACTTTTTACTTTTAAGATCACACTTGTTGTATTACCACAATATTACACAATCAAGATATTTGGATTTGATAACCTAAGAATCAACTTTACTCTAGCTGCAACTGTCATTGGGCAACCCCCCCCCCCCTCCTCCCTCCATTCATATGCTTGGCGGTACATATATGATTTACTGAGTCCTTAAACTAAGCAAGCCTATTAATATGAGGGCCAGATTGGAAACAAAATAAATAGTTTTTCAAAGCAAAATAATAAAAAATCATGATGGCAATCATAAGTATGTTCATGGATAACGGAACTCCAAAAAGTCGACCGTACATTTTATATCGATTCGTGTTCTCAAAAGCAGTCGCGGACTATTTTGCTTTGAACATCTCTTTGTGTATTTGATCGCTCATAAATAAGTACAATGTATATTCTTACATTTCCTACCTATTTAATATTATACCTATTCGCTAATATGTTATAGGTTTTTATTACCGTTTCAAAGAATTATTAACGTTTCGGTAGCCACTTTACGGAAAGATGATTTTTGAATACAGGGCCTCGGTGCGAGTAGGAAGTGTAAACAACTGTAGAGCAAAAGGTCTCGGGTTCGATCCCTAGGTCGAGCTCAAAAGATTTGTTTTGGTTTTTCATAAAATTCATAAAATTAGAACAAAATCCTCAATATTAGACCAAAGTCTGGAAAAGTACCTAGTTATTGGTAAAATGCTGACCTAACTTAGATGGACAAATATTTGTGTGATCACGTCTGACTACTCCTTTTGGGAAAAAGGCGTGATTATAATTATGTATATGTAGGAATACATAGTTACCTATATTTATGTATAGATTTCCTTTCCTGAGTGCTGTATAACAGTATAATGAATTAAAATTGCGGTACGTGGCAGAAAACCTCTTTTTACTCTCAAACGTATTGGAAAAACTGAGTGTTAAAAAATATTTTAACTACGAATACTTTTTTACTGTCAGCATTTTTCACAATCGAACAAAAATAATTACGTGGACCGTAATTTGGTAGTTATAAATGTTAAAAGCTGTACTACATATAATAGGTTAATTATAAATATTTTATGACCTGTTTATTGTTATTTGGAAGCTATAATTTCATTAATGTTACTTATAGTACTTATGTCTGTTAATTTCTGTTTACATGTGTCAGTTCAATTTCCAGTACCTATGCTCCTGCATAATTTCTTGAATTTTAATGCATTACGTGTGTAGCGTATTATGTAGTCTGATTCCTTATTCGAAAAAGTGGCAGAGAAAGCATAAGTACTTTAATCTCATATGTCTGATAACTAAGTTTGCTGGTCAGAATTTCCCAATCTGAATAGATTGCGGCCTACCGCACAGTTATTTGGGGGTTTTCACAGCGTACGTTTAGATCAGAGTTTGTGTAGAAACACAAGTAGAAGGAAGAAAAAAAAACAGAAGTTAGATGCACCTGTGTATACCCCTTTGGTGATTATAGGGGTGACACTATGCATGTATGACATAAAAACCAAAATTAAAAATTTTACTTAACCCCCGACAAGAGATTGAAACCTTGAAACGATACACAGACGATATCTGTAATAAACAAAGTATATTTTGGAACACGGCAGCTATCTTTAATTTTTCCGTAATTTTTATTGAGACTTTTATATTCTAGTCAAACTAGAGTCTTATGATTCAGGTTCGTACATTTATATACATCTTTTTAAAACTTCATACTTCACTAGTATCTATTTATTTATTAAGTTTGGCACACCAACAGCGTTAGTTCTTAAAACTATGACTAATACTAGAACAGAATACGTATGCCAATTAAAGGTATAAAATTAAAGTATTACAAATTTTTATATTACACTTACCTATGACGCAACGATATTCCTAGCTCACATAGACTATAGAATGATAAACTGAACCTATTGAAGCAGCCAATAGAAAGCACCTAAGGGAGTCAGAATTATAATCGCGATCTGGAATATCCACAAATAAAGTTAGGTTGTACATACATGTTAGCAACTATTTGCTACTTGAATTAAATATAAATAAAGTTTAATAATAATAATAATAATAATTTTATTATCAGGATAACAATTTCCCATAGATAAATACCTTACAAACTAACATACATAAAATTATAAATCTACTTCACAATGCACTTCGTTGTGCGGTCAGGTGGTACTTGGCCCCGGAAGCGGCGGAACACAACACCTTTCGGCCAAAAGGTCTCGTCCATTATAAGGTGCAAGAAGCACGTCGGTACTCGCACCACAAACGCCTTGAAATTGACGTTGCGACGCGACTCCAGCAACTGCACTCTCATAGCGTGCTTGACCTTTTGGTAAACGTACGTCGCGATGTCCTGTGCCGTTGCAGTGTAGTGCAGGCGAGAAATGTACACCGGAGTGTTCGGAGCTGCTGCTCTCAAAGTAACGCCAGGTACAGGAGAAGCCGTGCCGCAGCAGTTCTTGTTGGTTCGCTGCTGGCGTTTCTTTCTTTGCACCTTCACGAAACCATCGCCATCGAGATGATTTACAGACTTGTCAGGCACAGACTTCGTGGCGAGAGCAATTGGAGTGCTCTGCCTAACCGGCGCCGGGTCGGCGCGTGTAGAAGGTCTCGCGGCGATGCATTCCGGGGCCGCGGGGACGGGTGCGGGGCTGCGAGGCGCGCGCGCGGCGCACTCAGCAGACTCAGCGTTTTTCGGCGACACAGCTGACGCATAACTTGCAACCGATGTGTCGAGACAGCAGGCACCTCGGCGCGTGTTTACGTTGTTACTACGCGCCGGTGACCCTGTTAATACCACAGCGTTGCGCAATTCATCGAGTTCCTTGCGCAATTGTACCACGGTGCTTTGGGATGCGTCTAATCTGTTGTGCACATCCGCTAAACTTGCCTTTAAAAGGACGATGTCTTTCAGCAGGCTTGTAACGTCGACGTGGTCGAAAGTGACTGGAGGCAACTTGTTCAAGTCCTTCGCCACAAACGTCGGCACGTCGTCAGGATCGGTTACCTTGAGGAGCGTGATAATGTCTTGTAGACTTTTCTTTGTCCCGTCACGCCGGCGGATCACCATCTGGTCGCTTTTATTTAGCAACTTAAACACGAGCTGCTTGGCAGCAGCAACATCCTCTTCGCTGAAGTTCGTGGAACAAATCTGAATGGCAGAAACCTCGTCCATTACATCCAGCTTCTGTTGTAGGAACGCCAGCAGTTCATTCGCCACGAGTTTGTCACTCATGGCGACAAAAAATTCGAGCGTCGGCTTACGCCGCGCTAAACAATAAATTAATATGATACGTAACACGACCGCCTCAGAGTGCAGCGCGCGTCGGAATTAATGTTTACATCTTAACATTTAAATGGTTACAAAGTTACTTTTAGTAATAAAAAGCAGTGTTTTAATACTTAAACAAGGTACAAGTTACGTTATAATTTTTTTTAAGAAATTAATCAAGAAGCAATGTTGAATCACTTACGACCTCTTAAACGTTCGTTACGACTTATTTTTATTTGACCCTGACTTGCGGGTAACGAACTTGCTACGAATGGGTCATTATTTTCACGACATTATGAATTATCTAGAAAACGGTACAGTTGGTTTTTGTGATTAAGTTTAAGAAGCTAAATAGGCTTAGCGACCGAATTTACTATCGTCTCGAGGCTAAGGAATTTTCGCTTTAAAATTTACAAAATAATGGTTCAATGGTTTCAAAACCATTTGTAGAAATTAATTGAGTCGTCAAATAGAGGGTTTCTCAATGACATTATACTGTTTGACATTTCTAGAACAAACTCAGTGTTGCGTGGCAAGTGAAATTAATCTTGATAGATCACTGACCCGATATATACCTATTATATGAAATAAAAGAGAGAAGAAATTCATATGGAAACCCCCAAACAACTCTGCGTTAGGCCGCCATCTATACCTACAAATTGGGAAATTCTGACCAGCATACTTAGTTATCAGGAATACGAAATTAAACTATACTTTTTTGACACTTTCTACAATTAAGGAATCAGACTACGTAATACGCTACACACGTAATGCATTGAAATTTAAGAAATTAATTTGAGTAACCCACAACGTTGCTATCTTTGATAAGGAAAAACATTATTATACGACGTCCTTTGTCGTATCGACCTCAATTCCAACTGATCCCATTACCAGGAAGGAAGTCTGAAGATAAATAAACTCCACGAAACATCTATACAAATAATTTTATTAAAGTCTTGCTCTCCAATTAACATTTTGCAGCGATAAAAAGGGTTTGCGACAGATATCCGAACAGCACGTACCGTTTTGGTCAGTAAAACATTAAAAAGAACATAAAGTTGGCGAAGCTATCTCGACAAACTAACGTTAGGGGAATCTCTCTCAGCTAGTGGGGTCAGGTATTGTGAAAAAACCAGCGGCGATATCACAACAAACCTCTAGGTGCTCGGCATCGTTGCCGTTGTTACGTGGACGTGACCCGAATGCCCATGCCCCAATGTTCAGGGATACTTCACAAATGTTTCCGTTACGATACGCGATCTTTTCCTTTACTGAATGCGTACTAAACACGTAAATAGCTATACGATCACCTTAACTTCGTCGTTTAGATGTATTTATAGATGACTACAATCTTGGAGGATCTACTTTATTTTTATGTGACGGCTTTGACGGTGTTATCGCCTTAAAGAATAAAATTTTCATAAATATAATAATGTTGTAAACAAAATATATTCATTGAGCTCCGAGACATAATTTGCACACTGCAATGTAATTTGGTATTAAGTATAACTAAATTTACCCAACGCCATCTGCGGACTAGAATTTCGATTTTACAAATTTACATAATGTAATGTATTAAATTTATTAATATTATATTTATTAGGTACATCAAATAGAATGAAATATTGATTGAGTGATTTTTTCTGCAATTCATAATACATCAACTAGAAAAACTAAACCTTTTACTCTTGACGTAGTAGATAGGAGTAAGTTATCTCGTAATTAAAAGATTTAGTTGTTACTTCGATCATATAATTTTAATATTCAGAGTGGCATTATTTCGTCGCTACATTAAGAAACACGGAATTCGTTTTAGCGCCCCCTCGCATATCGCTTGCAATGTTCCGCAGGCCGCGTCGCCTGTCGCCTTCTCTCGAAGCCGCAAGCCGCAGGGTCAAGGTGATTGCTGATTAGCTAATTTAACCGACGTCACGGGATTTATATCTTCAAATAGATAACTGAAATGTTACTTCAAGTTACTTCAATTCACTTCAGTTACGTTTTGAAACATTGTGTTAAATAGTGCTAAAAATGTGTCAATAAAGTGTCAATTAAAATTAAATTAAATAGTCTTTTATTTCAGACCATTGATCTATACACAATTTTTACAATTTATTTAAATTAATTAAAAGATGCTCGGTGGGCCGTCATCCATTTATGGCTGTCTAGTCTAGTCGCCACAGTGCTTAGTTGTTGTTGGAGCTATCGCGCAATCGCTGCATCAGGGAGGCAGTGCTTGAACGCATTATAGAATAAAAATCCAGTACACCTGCTGGTGCAAACATCTCTGATGAGCTACGAAAGCGCACTAGCCGACACACCCAAAATGCGTTGTTGTATTGGATACAGAGATATTGCAGACAGAGCGCTGTCCGAGTTTTGTGTAAAGGTGATCCACAATGTACACGTGTGCGTGTGGCAGTAACCCTTATGAAAATAATTATTATTTCAATTGGCAATTCCTGCAAAATAATAGATATGAATCGTATAATACAAAGTCGTTTAAAAATGGCAATACAATTGTATTTTATAAATAAAATACATACAGTGGACGAACAAAAAGTATTTTAAACAGAAAATAATCTGATTCGCACAAGTAGGTAGGCATGGACATTGAGCGCACTACACTCAGCGTAATGCCCACCTTAAACACACGTGAACTCGATTATATTTACCTAAGTATATGGATCAGTATTCAGTATAACATAAACCCGAACATTGTATTTTACATAGTTTCCTGAGACGTGTTCGAACTGTTCGAGTGAGCTTATGCCAAATCCATAAGGAATAAAACGTACAAGACTTTTTCAGCCACAACGATTCGACAATTTCGATGCATGTTCAACCATTGTGCGAAACTCTGAACTACGTATTTCAAGATTGTGTAAACATGAAATGGTGGTTTAGCACACTATTTGGCTCAGCAATGCCGTTTATCGTTCGTTTAAACAAATATTATAAAGCGAATAGTTTAAATATGTAAATTAGCGTTAAATGCGTTGCTCTAGATTACATGACTGATTTTAGTGTATGAGATCAATCAAAAGGTAAAAAATATTTTCAAAAAAAAATCAAGGAAAAGACTGTTAATATCAAAGCATTTAGCCTACCCCGAGTATCAGTAATATAAAATAAGGAAGAATCATAAGTACAAGGTCAATATATACAAAAGCCTGAGCTTAGGCATTGACTCCGTAATTAAGATTTTTTGCCTTACCCAAAATACTCTTTTATTCTCAGCATATAGAGCGTAGGTACATTGACATATCTGTCGTAATTAGGGGCAATCGGGGTAATAGTAACACACTATTAAAGTCACGAGCGATATCCGGACCTTGTTCAGTAAGCCGCTTATGGGACAGGTCACGCAAGGGAAAGAATCACTTGTGACGCTTGTAAATGACACGTTTATTATTCCTCAAGTAACATTTGTATTTATGCATACTGTGTGTATTCAAATAAGGCGGTGAAATATTTAGCACAATGATTTACAAAATTATAATATTGCAAAAGAGATGTGTAGAGACTAGGGACTAATCTACGGACTTCACTGGATGATAAAATGTTGATAAAATCTCCATATATAAATAGAAGGGCTATCCCTTTACATCAAGTGAGTGTATTTAGATAAGAATGTTAAAAATCAGACAGGTAATTGTAATTTCAAAAAACCATTTTTTTTTTTGTTTCATTTACCCCATTTTACCGCAATGTAGGTCGTTCGACGCGGAGTACAGTAGGGAGAAACGCAACTGTGGGGGTAAACCGAAGATTTGCATAGGATTTAAATTGGCCCAGCCAATATGATGAATGGCAATTCTATCGCTACGGTAGTCAGTTTGTAAACTAAAATTTAATAGCGGAAAATCTATGTAGTGGCACTGACACAAATCTAGATTTAGATTAAATGGTCGAAATAGATTTTATAAAATCAATGTATCAGATAACCACTGACAATATTTATTGCTTGCACTATTAAAAAGCTATTACATAAATGTACCCATTTATATAACATAAACTAATATGTGTCTATAATAATAATGTCATTATACCAGTTAACATTTGAAGGCAGGTTTATAGCAGACAGAGTTCTATATCTACACTAATTTACATATTATACTTTTACATAATATACTTTCGTGCCTGTTCCTTCCCCACAGTGTGAACTATTTAATTAATTTTTCTGAAAATTCGTGTTTTTTCAGCGATTACTCAGTTCCAGATTAACTTGAAATGAAAAACTTTAGAAAAACACAAATTATTATTCGTATGACGTAGTACGTGGTTGCCGTCACACGTAGTAGTGCATTAATTCATGCGTGTAAATCCAAGAACTGCTCGTTATATCTGCAAAGTTATTAAACAAACATTATTCCCCAGTTGACGAAGCTGAGTTAATCAAAAAGATAGCATAGAACTTGATTACTTATCCACGTGTCTAACGATATAATTACAACGATACTCAGTAATAACCCCTTATTACTGACGCCTATGTACACGGTATACGAGTATATATTTAAGTAAGGTACTAATAATAATTTACGTAATTTCTACTAATATTATAAATGCCTAAGTTAGGATGGAGGGTTAAAATTATGTTATTCACACGTTAAAAATCAATTATTTTACATGTGAATACTCTGATAGAATCATACACTCTTCGGTAAACTTTTTTTTTTATAGCCTAAAGTGGCAGACGTGCAGACGAGCCACCTGATGGTAAGTGGTTACCTCCGCTCATGGACGTTGGCAATGCTAGGGGCACAGCCAAGCCACTGCCTACCTTGAGAGGATAGCTCTCTTTAAACCTCGTTTTGAAGAAGGGAAGACATGTCATAGCGCTCAGGAAACACCGCTGTAGGAAGTTCACCCCAGAAATAACTAGAGGATTATCCTTAGTGGGTACCTGACCCACTGTGACACGTAATCTATTCAAGCAAAAACAAATTGATATTATTTTACACCGTGTTAATAACATAATAAAATTAAAAAGATACGATAGTAAAAACATTTTCTTATTTGGGCAAGAGCCTTCAGACAATCAAAAAGAAAGCAAGCACACTATTGTCGTTCTTAAACGAATATAAACAAAAGTAAACTATTGTGTAGAGACATAAGAGTAGATTATTCTGCAGTGTAACTTTTTCTCAAGTATCATTATTTTTGGAGAGCTACAGATATTGGTCTGGTGGAGCAAAGATATTGCCTGTAGCTGTCACCGCCAGTAGTTTCAACTGGCTTATACACTTGTGTCGTCCCACCGCATTGTACTCCATGGACCGAGCGACGATGTTATCTATAAGTATGTTATTCTTTATTTACCAAGCCACTTCAAGTCTTTACGTATACTAATATGCACATGCAGCGTTATTTAGTGCAGCCTTTATTCTTCATATTTGAGTTTCTAAACTAAAAGGGATAGATAGACGTAGCAGGTAAAGTATTCTACCACATTCACACAGCGCCATCTAGTCCCAAAGTAAGCAATTATATTTGCTTGTGTTATGTGTTATATACTAAACAACTGATATACTACTTAAATACATTTTTTTTTTGTAAATACATACATATTATAGATAAATTACACCCAGACACAGAACAAACCTTTATGCTCATCACACAAAGATGGGTGGGGATCGAACCCACGACCTCCGGCTTAGCAGTCAGGGTCACTAACCACTAGACCAACAGGCCAGTCAAAGTGTGAGTATAATGTATTGTTGCCTACTCTTTCGGGGGAAAAGGCAAGTTGAGATGCTATATATAAATTATCTATTACAAGTCGCGCGGGGCTTCGCTTCCTTCGATCTTTATTTGGTCACTTCTGAACTCCTATTGGCCGTAGCATTTCTCAATAAATGGGCTATAGCTATACAACACTAAAAGATTTTGTCAAATCGGACTAGTGACTCCTGTTATCCACAGTCCACCAAACCAAAGCACAAACTCTTCAGTTTTATAATAGATGTTACAATCAGGATGGGGCCAAGTGTTTAGGTATACATTTGTTTTACTTTTCAATACCAACATAGTTATTATTAACATTAATCACAGATAATTATAAAAATATGTCAAACGTAGATAAAGAATGAGTTGTATTGTATAACTTATTATCGGATTTTGTTCGTAGAAGGCAAAACTAAAGCCATAACTCAAATAACTATGTAGGTACTTATCGTTACAATTAGACAGATGGCATGATAATTCACAGAATCAGTGTAACCTTCCAGTAACCTGTTATAAGCCGAAGTGGACAGTCAGGTCATAGAGGTTAAACGTATAAATTCCACTTATTATTGACCGCGTAAGTCTAGACATCAAATAATCTCAGATCAAAGTATAACTTACTATTAAATTTGAATTACCTACCGATTGTAGCCATTACGATTAGGTGTATCGATTAGAAAATCGTTAATAGTTATGCGTAAATAATGCCTTTGGTTTACACCAAGAAAGGTTTTATTTCATTTTAAACTAGTGGTAACTCGATCCAGCTTTGTACGGTAAAGTCCGTGTATTCCTTTCTTCTTTTTGTGATAGTGTTGTGCATAATAGTTGAGTACAACCAATGACACGATTAATGGGTATGTTTAATATAGAAACCACTACCCACCTTTTGACCGCCACGTCAAATCGGCATATCCGTGCTCTGAGCGCCAAACCATGAAATTTGGTTTTTAAGATTTAGTGATAAAATACATAAAAGTAATGATTTAAAATCTTAACTTGCATTTCATGGACCTGAGTTTTGTCAACTATAGCCGACATCCGCGGTCAGGGCACGCTTGCACTTGTCCAGTATAGACGAAATTGGTGTTCAAAAGGTTAAGCCTACCTACAAATTAAACGTATAAAGATCTAATTGCATACAATCAAATCTGACGACCGTTGACTATAGATGTCCGCCACACCAGGGGCATCACGATCGCATTGCGTTGCTAAGCGTTAAAAACCAGTTCACTATTTTTTAAAAGAATAATTCTAAATATTTTACTTACAGAAAAAGTTGAATGCAATATACACCTAAAATGTTATAAGAACGTATGCATTGCATTTCTTAAAATTAGTCTCTACGTAGTCGTTGCAGAACATGGCACAGGACACCGAGATAAGACTCTCAGAACTAGCTGAGATTTTATCATGTTATTACTTCAGTTTACTTTATTCGTTTCGTATGTTAGTTCTACCGACTTGAATAAGAAGAATACATTTTAAGATCTTATTTGCTTACTTACAACTGGAAGTTAAAACAAAGGCCTTGTGAGGAACATTATTCTCGTTCTCGCAAACAAGATAATACGAGGACTGATAAAATAATTAGGTGTATTTTATTAACGTCAGGATTTACTGTTGATGTGTCTGTTTAAGCCACTTGTAAAATAACGAATAATTTATTAATTTAAAACATTATTTTAAAGTAAAAAAAAAGTTTGCTTTCTTTTGAATTCTTCCATACAAAAAGTTGATATAAAGATATCAAAAACAACGAGTAAAACCGTTAAAATTTGGAAGTAATAAAAAAGCTTTTAAAAATAAAACATTTAATTACTTTGAGAACGTACAAAACGTATCTTGAAGAATAAGCGACAAAATGTTAGAACACAAAGGTAATATAAAACGAAGCTAAAAACAGTTAACGGTGCTATGTGCGATAGTTAACATTAGTTTCAAAGGTAATTACTAGTAGGTAGCTATTAAACAGCGTGTAAATGCTTGGTGTAGTTTTTCCCGGAGCGAGCGCGTCATCCAGGTATATGAAGAGTTATTTCCACAAATTCTCCCAACTAGTGATAGCCCACCGAGCGACGTGTCCGGTGAATCAACGAGTAGCGCTCCGCTCGGTCGGGCAAAAACGGAAAACCATTTTACGGTTCATTGTAAAAGAGGATTGGCAATTTCGTTCCGAGCTTACTCGACCATCGGCCGAACAAGTTTTACAACATCTCTGATGTAACGCGAATGCTCTGACGAAACTCTTTAATACATGCGCACTTCGTTCACTGATTCATCACATGATTTTTCCTTATTCAATCCCAAGGACTGTTTACTTAATGTCGTCGTTTACCTTATTTATTCGCTTATACCTAATTCGGTTTTCTGTGCTGATCTTTTTGTATGTGTGAGGATTTTTATTCACTAATTACTATATTGAATATTATTTATTTAGTTTGAATGATATCAGTACAATAATTAAATAAGGCCATTTGCTTAATATAGTTTACAACACATTATTAGGCACAGAAAAAGTGACAGTAAATTTTTACAGCTTGAAAATGTTTTACAGTTGTTACAAATAGTCGAACATCACTGTTTTCCGAGGAAATAATCCCACGGAAAATATACCGCATAAATGAATCTTAATAATGTATGAGGTAGGTAATTTCAGAATATATAACTACAAGCGGCCATATTTTAATAAATTTGAAGCAAATTAATTTACTATATAACTTTCTAATAAACAAAATTATTTGTACCGTAATTTTAGGTACACAACACGTACTCGTAATAAATTCACCGTAGGGTGTACAATAATTAGGTCCTAGAATTTACTTCTTTATACGTTTTAAGAATCGTTAACCTAATAAAAAAAGTTCACGAGAAATCCTCTATCTATACACGAAAATTCGTATTCATATTTTTAAGGTTCCGTAGCCAAAATGGCAGAAACAGAACCCTTACAGTTTCGTCATGTCCGTCTGTCCATCCGTATATAACAGGTACTTTACTCGAAAACAAATGATGAAATTTGGAGAATAGGTGTCTTGTGCGAGCGGCTACTAGGATTGGTAATTAAATAATAAAAATAAATATTTTTAAGGGGGGACATTCCATACATGTAACAGATGCTCAATTTTTTTTCAGCAAACATTTACAAATTCTACACATTTTTTAATCCGTAAAACTTACTTACGGTGTACAGCCGTCCATAAGGTCGCTTAACATCAGGCGGACCATACGATTTTTTGACACCGTTGTGGTAAAAAAAACCTATATAATTAGGTATGTAGGTACATACATCATCGTAAAGGATCGGCTCAGATCAATACTTAATTTTTTAAAGTCCGTCCAGCCCTAATCTCCCCAGTCATGACCTTATAAGTACTCCGTTGAATAGTTACTTGCTCATCATCGCACTTGTTTGTCAAGACAGTACTATAAAAATATAAGAAACCCAAAACTGGGACGAATATCCGTGCAGAGCTGAATCGAATAAAGCCGCGGTGTATATTATATATGTAGGTGCTCTTACATTCTGACACCTTATTAAAAAGCTTGTGTGAACAGATTACGTTGCTTTGCAACATCAACAGAATCACCCTTCGTATATTATGCGTCCTATATTTCTGCGAGCGTATTTTCTCGCTCATAATCCCTTGACACGAAAAGATTCATAATCAAATCACGTCAGTTCATTGAATCGCTTAATATATAGTTAATCGTAACAAGTTATCTATTTATGTAGCTTTCGTTTTATTAACAAGGGGAATTCTGCTTTGTAATATTCAGTTATTTTCCGTATCAGATTCTTTGAAACTATATAGGTATAGTGTGTTTATACTAATAATAACATTTCACCACACAACGCCAGCGCCGTCTAGTCCCAAATTAAGCAATTATATTTACTTGTGTTATGGGTACTAAATAACTGATAAACTACTTAATTTTTTTTTTTATAAATACATACATACTATAATATAGATAAATTACACAGAACAAACAATCAGGCTCATCACACAAAGATTTGTCCTGGGTGGGAATCGAACCCTCGACCTCCGACTTAGCAATCAGGGACCCTAACCACTAGACCAACAGGCCAGTTTGTTTATTTATCAAGTTTATGCGCACAATTTATTTACAATGGCTGACTTAGTCCCCTGGGAATTATCTATTAGTCAACCATGATGATGCAGATATCAAAAAGTAGGTGCAATAATATAATTGAAGCTTATGCTGTTCTCAAACTGACTATACTTGATACAATAAAGAGATGACCTGCCTGAGTAATTGACAGTCATCCAGCCCAGTCGTTAAATGTTGACAACACGACATTTACGAGTAGGTATATACATTTTAATGCTTCGACAAGGGCACATGGAAATTATGTGGCTAAAATTAGAAAGTTCATTTTGAAATCCATCATAATTAACGTTAAAATCTTTGAAAGATGATATTTATGTAGCCTGTTATTTATATAAAAGCAGCAGTTTCAAAACATTAAACCTTTGAGAGAGAAGTATCAGACTAACATAACATTAACATTTTGATAATTATTATCTAAACACATTTTTTTAATGGTTTTATCTAATTTAATATAATTAATATCCTCTAGCCAAAACACAAAGGGTAGGTATTTTATTCAGCGTTTTTATAGACTGTATTAAAAAGATATAGTACCCATATCTATACTAATATTATAAAAATAAAATTATAAAAATAAAAAAGACATCACGCTACAGCCAATAAATAGGAGCTGAGCAGTGGCCAAACAAAAGCGACGGGCGCGAAGCCCCGCGCTACTTCTAGTAGTTTGTATTATGATATTATCTTATTAGCACAGACTATAAACTCTGAGTGAATTGAACAACAAAACTTCATGTAAACGTCTCAGTTTTATGATACTTAAATAGAACGAAAGAAACGTGTCCATATTTTACTTTATATATAAAATGTCTTTGATGATAGTACTGCAAATTTTGTTATAAGAAATTGAACGTAATGAAAAATAAAGGTGTAGCAAAATACGGAAGCTCCAAGCACCAAACAAACTTTCCAACGGAATAAATAAGTAGCATTAAATATTGAAACACAACCACAAATTAGTAAGAACTTGTATATTGTTTTGTTACGTATATTTCACGCTAACTAAAACATTTCGTGTCATTGTTATGGCACCCTTAAGTAATCACGCGATTGCATTCATTAATGTAACAAATGGTCTGTTGACAATGGTACCTACTCTGATGTTAAATTACTAAAACCCATATCAATTACCCGAACTGAAGAGAATTATAATGCGGACCAACATGTTGGCGTCGAACCGCGAACAGCTCTCGTCTGGATAAACGGAGGCCTATTTGAAATTCCAATTAGAAAGTTTTCTCATTTACTTGAATCAGGGCGTAGAGTGGCGGAAGGGCAACAATCCGCGCTGATTAGTCCTGGTCTCCACCCTGCATCAGATTTAAAGGGTATGGGTTCACCGCATAAACTAATCCTTCATTGAGGACTACCCTATTTGAATTATTTTTGGGCCTATCCCTGCGGCTGCTCTACGGATTATTCAAACGTCGCATTTAAAAACAAATTGATTCAGCCAATTAACTTTTATGCTTAGTGATAGGCTATAAACTTTCCATCTAAACCTAGAACTATTAAATGTTTATACTCACACACGTAAATGTACGTTAGGTAAACAAATGTAGCCTTCAAAATAATTTTATGTTGCACTGGTAAACGTCCAAAAACCCACGGGAAATTAACCGTTTGCTTGTGATCGCGTTATATTGTATGAAACTTGCTTATTAAATTTAAACTGAAAGTTTTAGAGTCAGAATCAATAAATTACATATCGTACCTGCAAATTCTTGCTCGCGTTATTAGACAGGCAATTAATCAGAAGTTCATTATTACTACGTCGGTGTAATTTTATTAACACATTCTATTTATGTCTCTCGGTTTGATTCAATAACACCTTAACAGAATAAAAGCATACTTATTTAGGCAAGTATAACAAAACGAAGGAAGTCAAATTTCCGGGGAATTTCGCGCCTACTTCGAAAAATAATATTTTTCTTGATAGATGTGACGGCGTCCTTCCATCGACCACAAACAAGCTCAGAAATACGGATATTACTGATTCAATATTCTACGAAAAGTTATGTTGCCTTTCGATAACTTCCGAGTTTTCTATACTACTATCGATTCGGCGCGAGGCCAATTTATTCAAAAAGTATCAAGCGTGAACCACCCAGACACGGAAGTTACCCAGTTGAAAATTGAATTTATCAAACTTTTCCGGGACAAACAGATAGGTACTTTATAGACTGTGAAATGCAATTTACTTTCAATTGCTACCAATCGAGTGAATTGAAGCTTGTAATACTAAATGCACGAATGAAATCTGCCCTCGAAGTATCCAAAGCGCACTCCTTCTGGTGAATAGAACCTGATTTATTAGAAATAAACCAGCATATCCCTGGAATTTACCTTACTCCATTTTATGATTATATTTCCATAGTAAAATCCATATTTTACTTCCTGAACGGATGAGTGCACTTCGTCCCACCAAATGCTTTGCCATCAAAATATTTGACCAACAATACGTGTTATGGCGCGTGTTGAGAGAGGCCTATGTCCAGCAGTGGACTGCAATAGGCTGAGATGATTATGATGATGAATACGAATGGAATAAAAAAGCAAAAACAAACAATGCTTAAAAATATAATTTTGAATACATTCGATAAGCCTTTAATTCGGAATTTGTGCTCACGTTATTGAGTAACTGCTTACCACAACAAATTGGTCACTCATTATCTCAATATTTTGCGGAAGAGAACCGTTCTCAAGCAGAGACCTAATGATATCGTTTGACATGTGGAGTGGCTACCCGTTCACGAAACTGAATATAAAGCGGACTTAATAAACATCCTCCGTTATCTACCTTTAAGAATAAAACGTGTAGGTATTTTTTACCGTTCATGAGGGTAGTCTGTTAAGGCGACGGTTTCGCGTAAACTGCTAAAATGAAGAATGTTCAAATTATTTTTTTTATTTTTAAGTTATGACTTTAATTCAGCAATTGACTTACTGTTACTAGAATACTTATATTCAAAATGACGGGTTCAGATTGTTTAAAATATACATGAATAAACAGCAGAACATTTCTGTGAACATCTTGACTCGACATTCGTCCTTAGGCACACACAGCTCAGCGTCCCGGTGTGAGCACGTATCCCAGTGCAATTTGCATCCAAATAATATTGCAGCAAGTAAATAAAAATGCCTTAGTAATAATGTTCTATTCGATTGTTTAGTGAAACAAGTCTAAAATTTTGTATTTTAGTTATGTCATACTTTTTAAAATATCCTTTTACCTTCCAAGTCCTGTAACCACTCGCTTCGACTTCCATCTGTTTTGATGTCAGAGTGTACTTTTTCCTTCTACGAGAGCGTACTTTTTTTTCTTGTCCTCCTCAAATGATTGCAATATATTCAGAATATATTGCATTTGGGGAAACATCACCTTAAGTCCTACGGCCACTCGTAAAGCCGACATGGCACTAGACGTCAGTCTACTTCTAGTGGCGGCTGGTAGCTATGATGTCCGTAATTAATGCGTCGCGTGGTGCGTGTCATATGTCGAGCCGGATCGAATTCGGCCGTTTCAATTAAATTCGGACATGAGCGCGAACCGGCCGCCAGCTAAAGAGCTCTCACTCAATAAACATGGTTAGAACGACCGAATGGAATCAATTTGTACGCTACTATGCAGATTTATTTATTTTACTACATCGAAAAGGCAAGACTATAATTTGCCGAGTCATTCTTTCACATTAGATATATGTACTTAGATGAGGCCTATGTTCAGCAGTAGACGTCTTTGGACTGATATGATGATGATGATAGATACTCAATTTTTTTTATGTTATTTATATTTTACCTAAATAATGATTTCAATGCCTGGTATTATATAAGATTTGAAACATAGTTTCGAGACCGCAATCTACCTTAGAATGTCGCCTGCATTACCACCTTTTAATTTTTGTACTAGGTATGTATATAAACATACAATTAGTGAACAGAAATAACTCGGAACTAAACATTCACTGAGTGTGGTTTCAATGGAGAGCAACAAAAATAGACACATGAAATGTATAACAATATTATTATGATATTAACTGTCTTCTCTCAGAATCACAAAGAAACATTCGCCGCAAAACGTTACTTATTACTCACAGTTGTGTATTTTGAGGTTAACGAACCACATTTTGGAGAATTTATTTAATCAAATATTCCATCAAATGTCAGTAGAACTCACCCGTCACATAAAATGGAATTCCAATAAGTACTCTATATGAAGACTTGTCAAGTCTTTTAAATGAGCATAAAATCAACAGCTGCGCTTTCTTTTGTGCCCAATAAAGCTTCAACGAGAACATAATATTCAAAAGAATGGCAGAACCATCAGCACCAATTACAAATAGCTGAGTCGCGGGAGCCATTAACTAAACCACATTTTAGGACGCCGATCGATACTCAATAAACTTTTTACTTCGAATTTAGTTATGTCGTACATCGGGACAAGTGGTACCAGTGGCTGGCTTTCTATCAGTCAACCGTTAAACTTCATTATTTTAACCCATAAACGTCCCACTGCTGGGCGTGGGTATACTGCGGGCAAATACTGCCTGCATGAACTCACTATTATGTTTGATGGCAAAATATTTCATACCATATTCGCTATACTTGGGACAACAGTAGCAAATTAAATCAATTGAAAATAATTTAACATGCAAATGTATCCCCAACATGCCAAGCACAGATTTTATGGCATATGTATTAACATCAATGGAAATATTTTTATTTTTTATTTTACACAACTCAATTTATTTAGATTCCCAAACCGAGTCCATATTGTTGTTTAGCCTTGTACGAGTGAAACCATTTGAATAAATGGTAGACAATTCCAGCTTCTGTATAAAATATGGCCATTAATTCATTACACCCGAGCTAATTGCTACCATGCAATTAAATTATTGTGAATAGCCACCATTACTGATATTGTTCTACTGTATTAACACTTGAATGTGCATTGTCTGAACATCAAACGGCAGTCATTAATCAAAGTTAAGTTTTTAGGAACGTACCAAGCAGGTGTTAATGATGGACATGGAATTGCGGTGTGATTGTGACTAGGTACAGTCAGCAACAACAAATACTGATTTTGTTTATCATTAAAGTTTGTAGTGAGTCACTATGTATTATTTTATTATTATTTGTTGGGCTAGAAGCCGTTGGCGGCCTCCTGAACACCAGAATTAATTGATCTATTGTAGCGCCCTTGTTGTTTATAGTTCTCTGCTTAGTCCTTTATAAGCTAGGAGCTCATATCACTATGTAAGTATGTCTAATGACTTTAATGCTGTTTAATTCTAATGGGGGATATTATAAGAGGATTTCTATAGCCTGTGGCAACCGGGAACACCCAAATACTCCGAAATATTTTATTCCGAATTTCGATGTTCCGATTTTCAAAAGTCCGAATTTCATAATACCTAAGAATTATAATGTCTATTATTAAAAATCCCGAAATTTATGTTACCGAAAGTCGTAAATACGATTTGTTAGTTTTCCGATTTTCATACGCTCGAAGAGTCAAATGTTCGAAGGATTCTCGTCTCGGTCCGAAAAACGACATTCCGATTTTCAATACTTCGAATCATTAGGTCTAACGTCAAACTAAGTATACAGGGTGTCCCGAAACTCAACGTCAAGCGGCTACCGGGCGATGGCTGGCTGTACCTGTTCTGGGAAAAATATTAAATAAATCTAAGTCATATGGTTCAGTCATAAAAAATTGTTTTGTGTATTATATATATTGTGTACATTTTTAGGTACTACTATGCCAGATTTTGCCAAGATTTTTTTTTACATAATCCTTTATTAAGTATACTATAGTTTGCTGTTACAAATTCAAAAGTTATTTGTGTAAATTTTGAAGAAAAAACTTTTTTCATAGTCATGGTAAAAAAAAGTGTAGTATTCAAATGTTTGAGCCTTTAAAAATATGTATTAAGCAACCTAGGCCAGTTATTTAAAAAAATAGCTCATTTAATCAAGAACTTATAATGGTACGCAACTTGGTACTTATCTCACAAAAAAAAGTAGTAATAATTCGTTGTTTGCAAAAGGGTCATGTGTAAAAAGAAGTTTCTCTGCATAATTCCTCTAAGTACATACATTTTGGTTTTACCGTAGTGCAAGTGAGATAGAACGAATGTGAAAGAGTGAGATAGAGCACAAGATAGGAATAAAAGTGAAACAGATTAACATTATATTTTTGGAAAAAGTGGGATGGCTAATGATTTTCTATTGTTGATAATTTTTTTTTTCAGAGCTCCCTCCTTAGCCTTCGTGGTAATTTTTTTTTAAATCACCCAGCAATAGGTTCCTCGCTTATCGTTTTCATCATATTAGACCAAATAATAAGTGTTAATCGGTATTTTAATAATCAGAAGTCGTATTGTTGATGTTTCGAAATACCATTAAGTTGGACTTTTTGTTATTCGATCTATTGAACTTCGGTATTTTGAGAATAGTTATTATAAACGTTAAGAATATTGAAATTTAGGAATTATAAAAATAGGAGTAATTATAAATCGGAATTTTTATATTCGGAATTATGAAAATTGGTATTTTGAAATTCGTATGGCAACCACATACACTACATTTAAAGTGTTTACAAAACATTATTTTATGCGAGCCCAAAGAAAAAAAAAAATTCATTTAACTCTTATTACATAGGGAAGACCTAAAATCATCGCAATTTGGGTTAGATAAACTCAACCTATCTAAATCGGCTAACTCATAGTCGTGATACATTATAATAGTTCAATAAAATTTAACATTTTTCATGTGATCGCACACACGGCAGATTTTATTTATGACGTGTACCTGAGCACTTTTTGTCTATTCTTTTTTTAACTTTTAGTAATATTGTATACACTTCAAAGCGACTTTTGATGGTGTCTGTACACGCTCACTCGTACTCCACAAATCCCGAGGGTGTCGTAAGAGCCCGCTAATGAATTATACCTTGACAATGGACAGTAAATTTATAGAGGATATCAATGTCAGATACCATCGCAGAATCTTGGACAACAATCATGTCTCAGCAAAAAATTGTGCGGTTTTCCCCTGAACGACATAGATGCCATAATATTTGCATAAAAATCCCCAACTTGCTCCCTTTCCATGGCGTATCTCGGTAAGGGTATAATAGGGTGTCATACCAATTGGTGGCTTTATTGTTGATTATGGTGAGTGCTAAAATACCAAACATATGGAAATATACAAATACCATAAGTTGTTCGTTTATTTGTTTCCACGAAGGTCTAGTATTTATAGATTACATAAGCGTTCTATTACTAACCCCTGACGCAAAAAGAGGGGTGCTATAAGTTTAACGTGCCTGTGTGTCTGTGCATCTGTGAATCTGTCTGTGGCTTCATAGCTCCTAAATGAATGGGCCGATTTTGATGCGTTTTTTCTGTTCAATAGCTCACATAATCGTGATTGTTCTTAAAACATTTTATTAAAATTAGTAGCCATTTCAATGTCATCAGCTTTTGTCGGGGCATCAAAAGTCAAACAAGAATAAGACAGAGACCTTATATCTAATCGTTGTGGTTATCCAAAATTGTTTATTATTATTAGTTGTACGAGTATTACCTACTATTATAATCTATTTGTTCTTTTATAATAATCAAGTTTATCTTGACGTTTTAATTTCAGAATTATGTTTTTATCAATCTGACACTAATACATTGTAATGAGTAATTGTATTACAATGCCATAACAGTTATTAATATTTATTAAACTAAATTGGGGTCGTCTGTCATTTTATACTTGATTCATTAGCATTCTGCTAAAACCTATCTCTGTTCTGTGGTTGTGCTAATTTGAATGACAGTAATTCATATTTTATTAAACTAAAAATGTTACCTGATTAAAACATGTAGGTAGTAGCCTATACTACCATACTCAATACTCAATTATTTATTGCTTCCATAATAAATAATTGAGTATACAACATACCATACAACATACAACCGGTCCTATTGGAAGTCACTTGAGGAGGTCCAGCAGTGGGCGTCCTACGGCTGATGATGATAATGTACAAAATTAAATAGGTGGTAGGTATAATGTAGGTTACAATTATGGACCCTGTCGGCCACAGCAAAATAATTAGGAGAGAGTAAGAGGGCTAAATTTAAAAGTATTAATGTGTAGTAATATTGCAAATTATCTAGTTTTATGCTTTATGCTAAACTTGGTTTAATTAAATTATTATATATAGAGTAATGAGTAGTGGGTTCGATCCCCACCTAGGACAAATCTTTGTGTGATGAGCATAAATGTGATTGTGTCTGGGTGTAATTTATCTAATAAGTATGAATTTACAAAAAAAAGTATTTAAGTAGTATATCAGTTGTTTAGTACCCATAACACAAGCAAATACAATTGCTTAATTTGGGACTAGATGGCGCTGTGTGAATGTGGTAGAATATTATTATTATTAATTATTGTTATAATAAATATTAGGTAATATTTTTTAATATTACAAGTATACTTATTTTTATTAGATATAAGATTTATAATAATGAATATGAGGTTTATTACACTATTTTTATTCATTTTAGGTAAGTATTTTAGCGTAGTATTACTTACTATTATACTTTGTACAGCTAAGTTACTGGGTGTAATTTGTGTTCGATAATACTGTAGTCTCTTGCAGCACGGGGCCTATTTCATTATTGCGTGCGTAGACCTTATGAAAAAAAAAGTCTACATTTGTAGAAAGCAAAATCATGAAAATAAAATAGCTGTTAGGCTGAGTTAACAATTAAAAACTCTTAAACAACAAAAAATGTTATGAATAACAAATTAAAAAGAAATTTTAGAATCTGAATAAGGACATATTTTTCCGCAGTTATCGCTTTCGAGTGTCGCGGACGATTCCATTTGTCTTCGCCACGCTCAAACAAGTGTATTCCCAGTAGAGTTTTCAAAGCAAGTTTACTGGGCTCGCGATAAGATAGAATAAGCCCTTTGCGCTCGTATGTCATGAGTTCTTCCTGAAGACGAAGGCCAAGGTTGTTGGAACTTTACTAAATGATTATTTCTTTCATTATTCACTAATGACACTAAAATAACCATCATTAAGATTTTGTATTTGTTCCTTTGTTTTCTTTTATTCGTTCTTTGTCCCAACAGTTACGGCAGTATATTAGTTTGAAACATTGTACCTATTATCTGATATTGGATCAAATTTTTTTTAGTTTATTTTTATTTGTAACAGTAGGCATTAACAGTGGATTCAGCGCTAACCAGTATAACTACTGTTACTATTTCAAATATAATTAAAATTAAGTAAGGGACTTTAGTCAAAATTCTGTGCTATATTATGTAAATTATACAATATACAGCCTAAATTACTTAATCTAAGATCACGAAATTTTACATAAAGGATTCTTAAGTGAGCACTAAGAAAGGATTTTTGAAAATAGTTGTAGCACCGCCCGTAACCAATTTCTGTTAGTTCTGCTGCTAAGCGACTTTTGACAGCTTGTATAGGTATACTTTTATCTACGTGCACAATAACGATTTTTTATATTAAACAACATAAATTAAGCAAAATATATTTTTTCTTAATATGTATTAAAAGAAAATATCGCATTTCTATTCATCCAAATGAAATGTGTTGGGGCTTTTCACGGCTTGAATATTTGTTATTTTCTAGACATACAACTAGTAAATTTCATAAAGTAGTTGTTACGGTCAAAGTTCTCATAAAACTGGGACCTATATTTGGGGAAAGGCTCGTACCTGGCTAAACATAATTCCCTACGAGCTGCGTCAAGGATATTTAGAGCAATAAATCAACCTACTTTCGGGATTTTGCCTTGTGCGCGATAATGCGATCCTTGTCATCGTATCTTATTACCTGTTGAACATGGATCCAATTTTATTACTTAAGAAATAAAGTGTTTATTTTGAAAATATATTTTTTATAGTAACCATTTATGTAGGTCACCGAAAATCATCATTACAACCCATAAATGTCTCACTGTTGGGCACGGGTCTCTACCAAACATTTTGAGGGAATTTAGCCTACAGTACCACGCTGGCCAGATGAGTTGGTATAGGGTTTTGTATCGAATTTTCCTTTTCTCGCAGTGCTCTTGACGTCGGGTAGTGACATTATATCACCAAAAATCATACGACATGATTATTTACCAATATATATTTTTATAGGACAATACCTTTGTTCTTCCAAATGCATAAAATAGTTTCATTATGTTTTTAAAAAACAACAATCAAAGTTCATCCATTAAATTTGTTGTTAGTCTATGAGACCTTGTTTCTATATAATAAATAATTTTGAATTATGCCTGCACAGCAGCGCTGTTCTTCCAAAGTGAAGAGAGAGATCGATCAGATAGCCTATTCGGAACCTCGACGTTCGAAATAGTCAATATTGATGTCGCTGCCAAACGTTTGAAAATCTAAATAATCGCTGTTCTTTTCAAACTTTAAAAACTATATCAAAATTAAATAAATCGCCAGTCGAGATTCCAAATATCCAAACCCACACTCACCAGGGACCGTATTATATAGTGAGACTATCTCTATACAAATATTTGAAAAAACACAACAGAAATATTAGAATAGCAAACAGCACTGAATAATTCAATCCAGCTGCTAAATTATTTCAAGAAACGCTATTTCACCATGCAAAATGTAGATCCACTGAATTTTACTGTCGTGTTCTGCTCCGCTAATATGAATTTAATTTAAAAAAAATCGAACAATGTTCAGGAAAAAGTCAATTCAATTAGCCTTCACATTTTGGAACGACATCGTCATAAGCTACATATAGAATGAATAAAAAAGAGGTTGACTACGTTAACATTTAAGCCAGTTTAAGGCGAAAAATATTTTATCTTGAGGCTAGAATTCCTCCGGGAGAGCGCTCTTGTGGCTATTATCCACTCTGTGACAGACACTGTCGTGTACTCTGGACGTTACAAGCTAATGAAGGTTTCATATCCCTTTTAGACTACGTCGAATAAATTTTAATATCTAAGTATACACAACAAACAAGTTTTTACTTTTTGTGTGTAGAAAGGTTTTGGGTTTTTAGAAAATTTTATTTTTTGTAATTCAAGTAAATTGTAATTGTAAAAGTAAAAAAATATCTTTATTGACGGAGAATGTTTTTTGTGTGTTCTAATTCAAGTAAATTGTAATTGTAAAAGTAAAAAAAATATCTTTATTGACGGAGAATGTTTTATATTACATGAATACATGAATAAATAAAAATCAATTGCCAAATTATGGTCGCGCATCACTCGAGTTGGACCGATCAAGCATTTTTCTTTTATTATATTCGTAGGTACATTGTATAAAAAAAAACAAAGGTGGATTTTTTTTCAGAATATCTACAGGATGTGTTTGAGTAATTAAGTGAAATAGTTGTTGTAGATGTCAACAAATAAGATGTCATTTTCAAACATTAGATTGTTTCAAAAGCAACCATATTTTATTTTTGATGTGATTGATGTCGATAAATTTTCTTTATAACCGATTTCTATGATTTAATATGAATATCATCGGGGGCTTTTCTTTACATTGTTGGTTGATATGGAAGATTAAATTTTGGAAAACGTATCTGATATTGCTGATATTTATCTAATAGGATGACATTAAAAATGCTCCATATTATGTTTGCTTCTATAATCTTTATAACCTCCATAGTGTTACTTTTAAATAAATTCAACTTATAACTCCCAACACCAACATCAAATCTATCTCACTCAATTTTAACTTGTGACCCTAACATCAATAGCGCCTATAGCCGAAGATTAACTGTAATATTTACTACGTACTTTCATCAAAATGTGATTGATCGTACATCGCACTGCGATGAAAGCTTAACGATTCCTATCCATAGTGTCGTAGCAGGGTATGCATATTTAATCTCGTTTAATAGGAAACCCTTTTAGGATCGCTCGTTTGTCATTCCATCACATATAATTCCTTGTCACTTAATGCATAAAATCTATGTGTTTATAATAATAATATTTTTATTTGCCAGAAACATGGTTACAGAGGTGTTAAATAACGGTATAGGCTTCTGCTATTTTGATATGTCTATCAAATTCTGACTGAAATACTAAATGTATAATACCTATACCATACAAACATAAAATAACAACACACTTGCTATTTTTCGTCTAAATTTCTAACCAATCTGAGGGTTTCTTTGAAAAGTGAAAAACCATTTATGTAAAAGTTATAACCACTTTGATTTATTTCGAAGTGAAATAAAGCCGATAATTCGAAAACTAATGACGGCGCCGCTCCACCTTTTGTGATAAGGGTCTCAAATTCTACTCCCGTAATACTGAAGTCTAAAGCCTAAAGTATTTCTTGTTACAAACATTATAGACGTACATTTACAGTTAAATAAAAAATAGTTCAACAATAATATTTGAAAAATAAATATGATGTATGCTGTGCTTTCGCGCTCCTAAATTATTCAATCCCTTTTTTTTAAGCTTATATTGCAAAACAATGTGTTCACAAAATGTTTTTACCGTTTTCAAATACATAGTTGGTACCAAGTGATGATCCCACATACCATACTTCTTGACCAAAACAAATTATAGTTTGATTGCTTATTATTATTATTTTCTCATATCATATCCAAATTTTATTGAATTTGACTTAGTATGGTGTTTTGGTTCTGTACCTTTCTGTGATATTTCAAACTGTAACCAATTAAAATTGTAACAATGCTATGGCGATTAAAAAGAGTGGCTTGAGTTTCTTGCCAAGTTCTCAGAGCCCAACCTTGTCAGTGAACTGGCGTAGGCAAATTTACTGACACCTTTTTTTGGCTTTGTATGACGTTCATAAGTATCATGTATTCGATGAAATAAAAAGATTTGACTTTGATGGAGCAAAGATCTGAATTGTTAAATATTGTCTGAATGGCTGTGGATTTCGATGATGAATAATTCTTAGCTATATAATTATGATTTACTATTTATGTGTCTATATTACAAATGGGCAATTTAGGTTGTAATTTTGTATTGATGTAGGTACTAGTTTAAATAGAATTATGTCAAGCAGTCAATAATAAAGGGGACAAAGAAACAGAAGACATTTTATTAAAAGCTTTTATATGAAGCTTTTTTTATTTGATCCATAAACAAGTTAACTGTCTGAAAAATAAAAAATAAATGCTTTATGAGAAACGAAACAGCTCGTTTTATATTATTTCAGCTGTATTCTGCTTCTTATCCTGTCGACAGCAAATCGTTTTAAATTGTGTCAGCCCAAAATTTGGCCACGGCCACTGCACCGTCAGTTGTGCTCATCAGATCTTCCTGCGTGCAGACTCGTATATATTGATCAGTGACTGGCAATTTAGAATCCTTTTTTATAATGTTTTTATAAATTTATTGTTACTGATATTATTCTGACAAACTGTCAGAATATATACTATTGTCTGTTTTGGACTTATCTAAAAAAGGTTCTTCTCACCTTCACACTATCCCATCATCTTACCGGTTAACTGATAGTATCTTGCACAAAAGTATTTAATCTATTTGTGTTTCTATATTATACTTTACTGAAGCTGTATTTAGAATATATAATTTATAATAATATTACAAACAGTAAAAAATAGTTTTTTTGTTAGTAATGAATAAACTCAAAAACTACTATACAGATTTCAAAAATTATTTAATTAACGACATTAATACTGAGTAACGTAATTATGGTTAAATATATAGCTATAGTATCGAATTCTGGAGTGAGTGCGTGCGGAGCCGCGGATATCAACTAGCCCAATAAATAATAATTAACTTGTTATTTATATCTCATAATACTCATATGTATGTACCTACACAGTGGACATATAAATACGTATGAGAACGTGGATGGAGTGTTCCTTAATTATACCTATTTGAAGTATCCTACTGCCCTAATTTTGTGGACATGTGTAAGTTTTCCTTATCAAGCACCCATAAATATATAATGCACGTTCCTTTCCAATTATTAATGAGGTTTCAATCGAAAACTTTTCTGGAAACCATAAATACATCAATTTGTTTAAGAAAATATGAATTCAACTTGCAAGAGAGAAATGTTTCACACGAGCCGAGGTGACATCCGCACCTGCTCCCGCGGCAAACTTTTAACATCCAATTTCAGTGAAATATACATAATAATATTACTTATGAATTAATTTATGAGTTGCACGAAAAGGAGATATTTTTACGAAAATAAGCATAAGCCAATATTTTCATTATTTGAATAAATCCTCTAAGATCAACTTTCTATTAAATTTCAAGACGTTTTGTTTCTCGGAATTTAAGCTTATTTCCTTATTCGTACTACGAAGTTGATGACTAGGGAATGAGTTTGTCAGTGATGACCAGAATCAATATTCAAATAACGAAGCACATAACCTACAAACAGTTACGTTTTCACATTTAGAC
This sequence comes from Laspeyria flexula, assembly GCA_905147015.1. NCBI lineage: Eukaryota > Metazoa > Arthropoda > Insecta > Lepidoptera > Erebidae > Laspeyria > Laspeyria flexula. Next base: position 7,088,385 of record LR989956.1, on the reverse strand, counting down.
CATGAAATAAATGTCGTAATTTTACTATACACACACATTTTGAAACTGTAACTTGTCTTAAAATTACCATTAACGGTAGAAAATAGCAAACCTGATGTCTAATAGAAAATACTCAATGCATTTTAAGATTATTATGAACATAGCAGAGTTTTCTTATAAGAAGTCTTACGTGAGCTAATCAGAAACTTAATCTCATAAAGAAAACTTTAGGAAGTAAGCGGTGGTGTTACTTCTGATATGAAACTACTCGTGACTACAAAGAAGCTCTTCTCGTATTAAGCTATTGTTTCCCTATGGTACGGTATCCACTTACCATCAGGCGGGCCAAACGTCTGTCTGCCACAGTCATGGTATGAAAAAAAAACAACGATAAGATGATGATCAATTTACACAGACGTTTGAAAATTTTAATTTTATAATAATTACCTCTGTGATGTATGTGAAACGTGCCATTTTCACATTTCGAACTGAAATATGGTGCTTATTGGGAGAGGCCCAGCAGTGAACTGCAATAGGCTGATATGATGATAATGATCTAAGCTACCGAACCATTTAAAATTATACTTATTATAATAACTTAGCAACATACAAAGGCATTATATTTGCATTATATTATTTTTTATTATTTTTATTATAATATTCATTATGTTTGAATACATGTAAGTTTTCTCTAAAGTAGTAGGCAGTGGTACATTACACTCACATTTGTTAGGTGAAGGTCCCATGCTAAAGGAGGCAAACCTATTGCCACTATACGTAAATTTCTACAGATCACGCCACTTTGCCCAGAGAGAGGTAGACACAGAATATTTCCTTCCATCTGTTACGATTCTGACTTATATCTTTCGCTTCTTCAACATTCATCATCCTTTCATAAATTTTCACTGGTTTAGTTTCTATCTTATCTGTCCTCTAACTGGGCACATTTCCAAACTTGGGGCTAATACTGAGAATTTCATAGCAAAAAACTCAATACCGTATTTACCCGACCCAGAAACCGAACCCATCTTGGGTTCAAAACTTCAAACGCAAGAGCACAGCAGTCACATACAATATTGCTACGTCACTGAGGCAGATCGAACCCTCGAACCTTTACAAAACAACCAGAGAACCTAACCATAAATCATTATAACAATGCGTTAATATGCACCCTCAACTTTATAGTCATCTTCTTATCTTAATATAATATCTTATTTACTGCCATACATACTGATGAAAATAACAACTTCAACAGTGTCTTTCACATATTTATTTTACCTAAAAATAAATAATGTCCTTGTTATTTCGTACAAATACTAGTACAATTTTCTAAACGCCAAAGTGCTCAATATTAAGCTGTTTTTATAACGTACCGTGACGTAATGTGCTCATTTATACAGTAAAGCCACGAAGAAATACATAAAGTTTAGTTTATATATAAATAAATTAAAAGCAAATATAGTCCTACAATAGCATGCAGCCGTCGAAACAAAATGGTTTGTTAGCTTGCAAAAATAATTTCATAACAAAATTACCAGTTCCATTCATTAGAAAAGTGTTTCTAGAAATAACGTTTTCAGGCAGATAAAGCAATGGTAAAGGTTGTAGCGACTAATAATTCCTCAATGACTCAATGTGTGTCATTGCATTAGAAGAGATCCTAGATTAGATCCCAAGGAGAGTTTCAAAAACGATATTGAATATATCTGTCATGAAAAATCTTAGTATCAGCCTGCCGTCTGGCAATGGCTCATACATGGGAATGTGGGTGTGATACAACTGTGTCTGCCCTTTCAGGGATAATAGGCGTTAAAGTATGTTTTACAATATTCCGTTGTCATAGAACGAGAACGACGCTTTCCTACCACAACCCAATTCCTAAAACAATTTTACTGCAATCAAAAATATAATTGAATGCCACTGCATAATAAATCACATAGTAGTTATGCCTGACCTATTCTAGCAAACATAATACACATGTTATTTCGTAGAATACAAAATTGACTGTTTTATCACCGCTGAAATCAATTTATTAATGTTTTCAGTTTTCTGTTGAAAAACCAGCTGTGAGCCTGTCGTTCAAAACGTTATTAAAACTCAAATACACCAACACTTGTAACTGATGTTTGACATGCATGTGTACACGACACAATTTGTACCACGGACGGCCAGTAAAAAGTGCTGTTATAAAATATTGGCACACAATTTGATGTTCCACATAGTTTGACTGACAGTTAATCTAGACAACTCTTTATTGACTGATTTTGATTATAGTCTGGCCTGTTGGTCTAGTGGTTAGTGACCCTGACTGCTAAGCCAGAGGGCGTGGGTTCGATCCCCACCCAGGACAAATCTTTGTGTGATGAGCATGAAGGTTTGTTCTGTGTCTGGGTGTAATTTATCTATAATATTTTATTTTAAGTATTTACAAAAAAAAAATGTATATAATTAGTATATCAGTTGTTTAGTACCCATAACACAAGCAAATATAATTGCTTAATTTGGGACTAGATGGCGCTGTGTGAATGTGGTAGAATATTATTATTATTGCAAAATTTACTTTTAATAAGCAACATGTATTTTTTTAAATGGGTGTCTAATTAGACGTCTATGAATATCGATTATACCAAGGACTTGGGAGCTAAAAATAAATAATTATACGAGTATACCACATCATCATCATCAGCAACCCATTAATGTCTCACTGCTGGGCTCGGGTTTTCTCTCCTCTATCTAGAGCTGAGAGGGTTTAGTATATATAATATCTATACGAAAAATACAAAACATCCTCCCTAAAATAATAAATCAGTAATATCTAATAGAATAGTATCATAAATTCTTAAAAATGTAGGCTATATTACTGAAATGTAACTAAAATAAAAAAATATTTTATTACGTTGCGTGTGCATGTTTTGTTCAAGAAAATAATAAATTACTTTTCACCAAGTCTGTGTAGGACGCTATCACAAATCTCCGTTAGCGTACAGTAAGTTAAATTGAATGTCTAAGCTCGCAATCGAGGATTCAGCAAATACCAGTATCTATTGGAAGCGACCGGAGTCTTTAAGAAAATCCCGTAGCTTCACTCGTCTGCTCTGATTCGAGCTTCGTCCGCTGCCGAGCGCCTTTCGAATGATATACTTAAATAAATTTATAACTTTCAAGGAGCAGAAGTTGTGCTTATATTGTAGTCAATCAAATACGAAAATTTATGGAAATCATATACATACATATAGTAGATTCACCCTCAATGAAATTTGACTGGCCTGTTGGTATAGTGGTTAGTGACCCTGACTGCTAAGCCGGAGGTCGTGGGTTCGATCCCCACCCAGGACAAATCTTTGTGTGATGAGCATCGAGGTTTGTTCTGTGTCTGGGTGTAATTTATCTATAATATGTACGTATTTACAAAAAAAAATGTACTTAAGTAGTATATCGGTTGTTTAGTACCCATAACACAAGCAAATATAATTGCTTACTTTGGGACTAGACGCTGTGTGAATGTGGTAGAATATTATTATTATAATAAAGACAGAATATAAGTATTAAATCAATTTATATTTTTATGCTGGTTTTATGTAATTGTATCGTCTTTGATAATATAATTCTTCAATATTTAAGGCCTAACGTAGCTGAGTAACTTTTGTATAATGTGAAAACATTAATAAACATATAGGGTGTGAGTTTTAAATTAAAGTGACCAGGCGCAAAGTACTCCTATAAATGGTTCGAGGTGGAACTGCGCCGAGTCCCACTAGGATTCGTTACTTCTGCAGGACAAAAGTAAATGAGAATTGCCCTTAATTGGAATTGTAAATGAGTTTTGCGGCGCTTTCTTGTCGGTTGAACGGCCGTTTCGCCATCACAGTAGAACAAACTGTGATGATTTCATTTAAATTAATTCTCAGTGTGAGAGGGCCGCCGACGAGATGTCTAAATTGAGACATCTCTGGATCGTTTGTACAGACTTCTTGCTCGTTTAAAACGTCTCGTGTCCTAAATTCTAAGGGACCGCCTCGTTAGGGTTTCTTTTCCTCTTAAAACAGAAATTTCTATTTTTAAAAGTGAAATTACCCCTTTAAGTAAAGCATTAAATCTAAGACCAGGAATTAGTTGTGTTTGTCCAAAGGGTGGAACCGAAATTATGTTTCTAATAAAACTGAGGCAAATAGCGGTATTAAAAATATATAAACATAAAGATTTCATTAAATTAAAGTAGCGTATCGATTTCTGTCAAATACAGACAACAATAAATATCACAAAAATATACTTATGAAAAATATTTTGATACTACATTACAAAAAAACTATGTTGGCCGCAGATAATGGAAGAGACTTGTTCAAGAAATACTGGTTTGAGCAGAACGCGACCCTCAGGAATGAGCAGACGTCACAGAGGGAGTGAGAGAGACTACAGATATAATATATTGGTAAACATTCTAAGAAAGTAGTCTATAAAATGGTCATTGCAACTGAGAACCTAGATAAACACTATCATTGTCTCTGTCGTATGGAAGGAGAATGGAAGAACGGAAACTGATGATAGTGCAAGCAATTCCTGGCACCACAATGCTAACTTATGTGTATAACTCGAATATAATAATTTTATTTCACCTCCAAAGACAATCGAATACCAACGACCTTTTAACATTTTACACATCAAAAATCATCATTTTTCTTTTCCGAGAACGTCCGCTTTCACCCAGTACACATTATTAATAGAACGTATATTTGCGAGACACAGATTTAGCTAAATGTTCAAAACACCGTTCAGAATAAATTGTCATTCGATCGTCAATTTATTTTGTTCGATGTGATGTTTCGAAAATGAGAAACGACGGGTGTGACCGATATTATCACAAAGTTGATTTAGAATTTATTGCTGTAGAAATACGTAGGAGACGCGTCAATAGTGACTCCAGTGGCGTACACCTGGTGCCTTCACCTTCGTCAAGGATTGACGCGGGTTATACATTTGTCACAACTGTGTTAGACAACTCGTATGCAGGTCAAACTCGCGATGGATGCGGCGACGCGGCGTAAGCTCACAGATATTCGAAATAATATCAATTTCATTTCATTCTTCAATATTGAGTCTTTCTTGTTTATGGTGAAACTTCACGAAGATAATTGTACAAACAGATTGCCTGCAAATATAAACGCAGATTTTTATAAATAATATAATTGATTAAAATATTTGTTGCTAAACATAAAACTCTAGAATGGCTAGACCAATTCAGGTATTTATTTTAAAATTGTTTGAAGTCTATTATTTAAGAAATTTGCTGAAATATTACCAAACTCTCTACTAATAAATAATTCTAATATGACAATGTACCTACTAGTATTTCTATTTCCTTATCTGTAATTTGAATGCTTTTTTTACATTAATTAAAAAACATAAAATATATTTTTTAATTAATGTAAAGTAGACTAGGTACTAGTAGTACTAGCAACTTCGCACCAATCATATTTTTACTCAACCATATTATTCATATTTATAAAAATTTTCCTCTTCAGATGCTTATTAATGACAGTCCAAAACAAAACAAACTTAAAATTAATGTAATTGGACAACTCAAACAAAATTATGAATTTAACGTTCAACATTTATGTTTAAGCTTCGTAAATACACCTGCCACTTGGATTCGGAATACAAGTACATGAATAAATTCTGAGCAACTGTAAAAAGTTTTTGATGTAAAATTATTTTCAAGACTTGGCGGCGGAATCTCGTACATGTTTAATTGAAAATGATAGTAAGTAAAGTTTGTTCAGTAACCGTATCGGCAAATCTTTGTGTTCACTTGCTTCAAACTTTTGTTTATTTAACAAATCTTTAGTTAGATAAACGGCGCCTGTGCTTACCTTATGACCGCCATTTATATTTAACTGTACTTCTTGACTATAAATTTATAAGTAAATTCACATAACCCAATTTGTCATGATATAATAAGCCTATACCTAGGCGTTGTAATATATTTTCAAAAATAATATTATGTATTTGTAATTTTTTCATCATCATCATCAGCCTATTGCAGTCCACTGCTATGTAATTTAATTCAATACAAAAATCTAATAGCTTATTGCCCTTCCCTTTGCTGTCAGTTGTCTCCCATAATGGCCTTCATATCTATTACACAATTTAATTTATAGAAAATCATTTCAAAAGTATTATGATAAAATACCTACCGAAAATCTATGACATGTTTTCCAGATTAAATAAACAAAACTACTTATTACAATAATTCGTAACTTATAATGATACAAGTTTAGATGTCTATTTTTTGCTTACGTTTGTACATCTGCTCGTTAATATTTCGCATTGTTACTTGTTATGATAAAATATAACAGTTGGATACGACTGCGCCGAAGATCACCGTTACGTTGGACCGATCAAGTATTTAACACGTGAAGAATGGCGATGAATTGCCACGCGAGTTACCAACCGAACTGATGACCACGACCACTCTGCCAAGAGTGACAACGACTAAGAAGGATATCATAATCATTTATTTATTTATAAAATATTATATCATATAATGTATAATTTTTTTTACTATATATATATAATGTATAATTTGTTTGACTGGCCTGTTGGTCTAGTGGTTAGTTACCCTGACTGCTAAGCCGGAGGTCGTGGGTTCGATCCCCACCCAGGACAAATCTTTGTGTGATGAGCATAAAGGTTTGTTCTATGTTTGGGTGTAATTTATCTATAATATGTATGTATTTACAAAAAAAAAATGTATTTAAGTAGTATATCAGTTGTTTAGTACCCATAACACAAGCAAATATAATTGCTTACTTTGTGACTAGATGGCGCTGTGTGAATGTGGTAGAATATTATTATTATTAATTTCATTCATGTTACAATTTAAAACCTAAAAAAATTGTTACTACACAAACCTCTATAAAATCCCGGTTAGATAAATAGCTGAGATATATATAAACGGATACTGACTATCAATCGAACCAATGATACTGTCGCGTCGTTGGTGCTTGAAACAAAACTACTAACCTCATAGATCTTGAAATCACCATAGAATATCTCGGGTTTTAGTTTTCGAGACCGCTTCCCTACCACTTAATATGAACATTCACATTCGCAATGAAACACAAATCATTTTTATTTCTTTATGCTTGAAGCAATCTTTTCCAAGAGACATAAAATTCCAACTAAATGATTCCATATTCATATCCTAAGAGTTAAGAACACTTTTTCAACTTTTATAATTCTGAAAATTACGTTAAACCTTAAGCCGTCATAAAAGCCAGTCTGAAGTAAAATCGCTTCTTCTATTTACGTTAAAGGAATTTCTATTTCTAATTTTATAAAATAATCTTCAAAGAAAACGTTGTTATAATAGTTGTGTTGAATTTTAAATTGGATAACCTGTAGGATACATAAAGAACAAAATATGGTAGGCTAGTCGAATTGCTAAAAAACGACCCCCGAATTAAGCAAGTAATATAAAGTATATGTAGGTATACCTAATATATAAAACCATCAAAAGGCAAATCATGCAAAAAGAACGTAACGCAACAACAATCACATTGGAAAACTCGCTTAAAAGTCACATATACACAGGTATATGCTCTGCCATAGCTTTGCAAAATATCGATTGAATTTAGCTAAAGTACGTCAAAAAATAAAAGAATAATGGGTCTCTGGGTACATTCTATTTTGTTAATACTCGTAGTTAGTAAAAGCCTTATAACTCCTCTTTTAATCATATTTCTTACATAACACTTAATCATTAGGTATAGTAACAGGCAAGTTCATCACATAAATATTACCACTTGGGTCTAATTCGTGCTGAAACATTGTTAATCATTTTTGTGAGCAATATTTCTCATAAGGCTCTTAGAATAATGATTATTTGGTAGGTAGGTACTTATAATGTCTTCGTAAGCGATTGTTAACGAAGTGTTTGTAATTAAATTCATATGAAACGTGCTGTCGCAAACATAAGTGTCATTAACTTAGCCATTTTCTTGTGATATAGACTGTTGTACGTATTACACACATAGGTATATTGTTTAAAAGGGAGTCGCACTCAATGAAAACTGAAGATATTGCTAACTCCCTTTTGATACAAGGTACGGTGCCAACAACCTTAACGGGGAGTAGGTGCAGGCACGTGTCGCCGTACGTTGAACTTTCAAAACAGCTGATTTTCTCCGTTTGACGTTTGGCACAATGTGATTTATGACAGATATATTTTATAGGTTTCTTTTCTAATTCTTTATTGTATTCTTTTAAAAATAAACACTTATAATTTCTTTCTATAATTGCTTATAGTGTTATTTCACCTGTTAATAGACGAAGTAATCCACGAAATAATAACTTCAGCAAATCGTCGGTGTAGACATACTTCTCACACACGTATGGCTATATTGTGAGTAGGTAAATTTTACCGAAAACCACTTTGTCCCAAGCTGAGTTAAGTGCCTTGTCAAAACTTGTTCTCATAGTATTCCCTTTTGATTTATGACTTCGATATGTCAATTTAACGTCACTCCGTATGATTTATATGGTCATTTACACAACCTTACGTGTCCTATTGAACGCCACACACGAGTATGCATGCTAAATATTCCATATCGTAAATAGTCAAATATGTAAACACAAGTTTAGTATCGCAAAACGATTAAAATTCATGAATAATTTTATGGATACTCATTTCATCAAACTGCGATACGTGACTGTGAAATAGAAATACATTTTTATTTAGCGAAGTATTACAAAAATGTAAATAAGGGTTGCAAAGCGAGCGACAACCCTGTATTGGACATATCACGTGTTGGAATGATTGATTGTTCTACAAAACAGATATAAAAATGCCCATTCAGGAAAATCCGAGTATCTCATGTGGAGTGCGTTAAATAAATATGAGTCTGAAGCCAAACAGTATTTTCCATTAGTGTCATAAAAAGGTAACATTTCGAAATAACCGCGAGGCCGGGGCCATATCCACGTGTGATAATGCGCAGTAACATTTTATAAGGGATCTAAATGTGAGCAGATGGCACAATGCGAATCGCTGGTAGTACTTCCCGGCACGGCCGCAATCTGCCATTACATTTTATGCAAACAGTACCGGAATGATTTCGGTTGTACAATTTCCAAAATAGAATACCAACATACATTTACAATACCAACCGTAAATTGCGCGTACTTTTAATACACCACATATTCAGGGTTTTATAATTCCCTCGTAAAAAGCCACCAGAAATGGTTGCAGTTATAACAAAGTTTATTTTTATAAAGCGTACGAAACGTTGCATTAATCTGAAATTAACATCTCAAAAATGTGGCTGATTAGTGGAAAAACGGTTGAACAAAGCACGCATAGACGGGCGCCGGGCTGCGACGCGACGCGACGGTTCACGGGTCCCCTTTATTCAAATACCTGCCTACATTTATATTTCACTGTCTGTTAGTATAACCCTCTATTGATTTTATCTTCAAAATCACGGCTTTGAACGTTTTATTTATATGGATTGAATATTTAGCATTTTAATAGGTTTTTAAAATGAAGAGAGCCATTTGTATCTATGTACATTGAATTAAAATGCAGAGTTAAAGAAGAACAGAAACTTACTTATTTTTATTTACCTGGGTAACCGAAAAAAAATTCCATACTCTATTCAATACTTCACTATATTTTTCTATAGGAGACGTCAGTTATAATAAATTAATAACACTGCTTTGGTAGTGTTGTATTTCTTTCTATATATTACCCCTCACCATGATGAGGTGAGCCACAGGCTTGTTTACCTCTTACATTAAAAATAAATATTATTGGCCAGATATTTTCATTAAGACTTCAGTCTATCTTGAGACTGCCTGACTGTTTCAGCTTTTTCATCTACATAAAATGAATAAATTTTAAACTAAAGACAAGTTAGTCTCAAAAAATTGTAACGGTAATTCTGACTGATAAACTTATTATTTAATGGTGATTTTCCATTAATAAACGTTAATTAAAATGTTGTACTTAGATAATTTTAATTAACACTTCAATTATCCACCACTTTAACTTAATAAATTGTTCCGAAAATCGGCAAGAGGTAAGCGTGACTTACTTGACGTTATGTTTTAGGTCTGCCCACTCCTTGGTACAACGAAGGTAAGCTAATAATAATAATTGCTTATTTTCACACCAACAACCAGAATAACAGAGTTTTAAAACAATAGTTCTTATGCTACACACATACAGTATCTTATTGTGGATTACTGGTGACTGTGTTAGATAGTACAACACCTGTATTAGGTCTAAGCTAAAATGACAAAGAACATATAAGGGGCAATAAAGTGGGCAGAACATTATCATCATCATCAGCCGTAACGTCCATTCAATTATTGACATTGGTGTTCCACTAGGACTCATTAAGCGAAGTGATACTGATCTTAGGCGATCTGCATTATATTAGCTCTCCACCACGAGCTATCGTCATTTATAATTTATTGTATTTCTCTATTTTTACCCGACTACAGCGAAGCAGAAAGGAGGGTTATGATTTTGACAGGTATTTACTTAAGTCACCATGTTTAAAATTGCTTGAATTTTCTTTTAACGGTTCACATGCAAACATACGTCAGAAATTGGTTCATATGCGTTCCATTCAGCTACGTGCGTATGCTATCAAAAGAATAAAATTGTAGCCAACGGTCGTCTGTTTTGAGTTTAAGTTTCCGATGTATCGTGGCTCACATATGTTAGACGTTCTCTTGGCACAAGGGTAATCGAATGTCATACGCGGTCGCCACCCGACAGAACTATTCACGAGCTGCCAGCTGGCGCACTCCACGCCCTGATTTATGTCCCTTTTGCTGTCCAACTTTCTGCACCTTGTTCCTGCAACATTTGTACATGACGTCTTAAATATATAGACTGAGGAAGGAGAAACTCTTGCCAACTCATGTAACATACTCGTTGAATGCGTTTGTTTAAGTACGCGGACCGTTACCTTCGTTTTATTTACCTTTACCCTTTTTTCCATTAATGAAATGAACGTAAAACCTGTGGCTATCAAATATAAACGGCTTTCAGTATATAATAAATAGTTATAGTAGGTACCTGCCGCTTATTTCTATTTGCGAAATTCTCTACCTACTATCGGCAGGCGGGAAAGGGAATTTAGTAAGCAAGCATTGTCCCTCTTCATCGTGAGACGTTTTTATTTTCTATCTATTATTAAAAAGCAATTCTCTTGGCAGTTCAGCTTCTTTTGATCTATTCAAAGTATACTCGTATATAGCTATAATTCACGCATCGCTGACCGTTAACAATTGTTCTGAAGTACCAAACTTCTGAACAGATGAGCCCTAGTAATGAAACTTCTGCAACCCATCAAATGAAAAAACTGTAACTTTAAATTATAAAAAAAATATATTGATTTTACATATCACGATTAACAACACATTTTGTCCAATATTAGTACTTACATGTTAGAAGTATATAAACGATTTTACATCTAAGTTGTGCCAATTGTGGCGGAAATTAGGTGAGGCCTATGTTCAGCAGTGCACATCATTGGGCTGATATGATGATGATGATGATGTGCCAATACGCTTTTAATCGCCAATAATTTTTCCTTCAAGTCCAACTAAAGGTTGTCTAGAAAGTTCGCTTTTAGTGTGTAAACTGCTCATGGTAACTACTTATTATTCAATTTTCTTTTATCTTTTTTATTTGTATATGGCGATAAAGATACAGAGTATTTTATTCTAGTATCTTTGCTAACACACTTTTACTTCGTTTAACTACAAAATCACATTATATTACAGGTTGTCACTCAACATGTCAGGGACGAAGTAATTTTAAGCAATGTGACGTTCGGGAATAAGTTACAGTGAACCGGTGTGTGTTACCTACGCGCAGAGAGCATTGCCAGGAGCGCTCATAAACTCATTAAAAGTTGCCTCCATATACTAAAACGACTGACCTTATCCATATAGACGGCAGTTTTAATCGAGACCGCTTTACGAACCATTAAATTCCACGGACGGTTATTGTCGAGCTGGGATCGTTAAATGAAATTCTAGACACAGTAGCCGGTGCTTCTACAATAATAACATACGGATTTGCAAATTTAGCCCATAATAACGAATTTATCTCTCACCAATATAGCAACTAAACTATGGGCTAGTATCATTGCCTCGTTGAAACTGAAATCTACCAATTCCATTAATTAGATTAAACTGTTTTGTTACCGTATCATGAAGAAATTCCGATGTCAAAAAACGAACATCTGTGAAGAACATTTCGTTAAAGAAAGTATTGAAGCAAAATGGAAGGAATCGAATGTAGATTCACTTATACTGAAGATTTGTTCCATAACTGAAAGAAAGCGACACCCCTTTTCGAACATGAAGGCAATGTGAACGTAAAAGATCGCTGAAAAGTAAGTAAGCTTATTCTTGACGCCAATTTATTGGTTCAAAGGTGCGCCGTCGACTAAATGGTACTGTATAAACTCATCACCTCCTCAGGACCGCCTCTTCCATGTAGAGGGATTTCGCTCGTTCATTCACCTTAAATCGACGTCATTCCGAGAGGCAAAATAGAGCACTTCTCAAAAAGAGTTTCCGATAAAAAGGGGCCTATCAAATTTTTTCAATATCCATTTACGAAGAAATAAGAAAGGATTATGCGCAAACCAAAACCCTTTAATCCGTGATATGGGTTATTGAAACATTGCGCAGAGTGTGGACGAATTATATCAGCTTGTTCACATATACGTAATCCTCCTAATCTTTCCGGACCCTTTCCAATAATTGTGGAACAGCTCCAAAAGTTATTTCTATTAGACCGTGCGATAGCCGTACTGACGTCACTTTATATGCAATTTAAATTTATTTTCTCACATTTCAGTCAGTGCCTCGCTCGCCACTTCCCATTGCTCTTTGACATCGAACTGATATCCGATAAACTTGATTCCGATGGAGATCTCGTTTCTTTAAACGTTTTAATATTTAATACATTGAAGGAAAGTATCATCGCGTAACGTAGAAACACATTACAAGTATTATAAATGTATATTTAATAGCCTTAAGGCACAAAATCGGCATCGCAGAAATACACTTATAAACGTTTCATTGATCCTAGCTTACCGTAATTTCTTGGTTTTATTGTACTGGATTTTTTTTAGAGAAACTTGAATATTTCTAAGCTCAAACAAAACTAATAACATTAGATACTCCATGTACACATAAATTCAATTCAATAAATGTAATGAAGCATTAATATAGTATGAATATGTTAAATATTATATAGTAAATATTTTCGTAATTATCTGAAACCAACACTTACAAATATTGTTTATATTTTTGTAGGTTTATTAATAATTTTTATATTAAAAAAAAATATATTTACAAGACAATTAAACGAAACTAATAAATATAAATAATATATGAGATAAAAAAAAAATATAACACCAGAAAATGTACTCTGACCAACATTGGTTGAGTTAATTCTACTGTACGACGATTTTAAAGAATAAAAGGCTTGCAGATGACGATGATCGTCAATTTTCTAATTTGAGTACTGAAAGGATAAATTCACAGCATTTTGTATACCTAACTATTAGGGTGTCCCTTATATGGGCGAAAAAAAAAACTTATTGAATATCGAAACGCATACCCCCTATTTCTTTTTAAACTACCCAGACTTAGTTAAATACAAAATTTTATCTTCCTACGTCAACATTAACCCGTGCCGACAGAAACTTAAAGATTTTGAAAATTGCTGTATTTAACCCTTTACATGTTTTATGTATTTATGTGACTAAATCAATAGAAATTTTTATATTTTATAAAACGTTTATTAAAAAAAGATGAAATTACAATTCAGGCAGGATATTTCTTTCTGAGGGTTTCTTTTTTAGTCAGGATATAGATTTCTATGCTCTTGCACACAGCGTAGCAAAAATTGCTTTGCAAAAAATCAAACCATGAAAATCTTGCATAAGTTTTACAGCTCTTTCAGCTGTATAATTAACTGCCCTTAAAGAAAGAACTTTTCTTTTTGCTTCTAAATAGGTAATATCTTCGCCCCACGTAGACACGCGTTGCTGGAGGAAGACCTTATCAATAAAATTTACAATCGAGAAAATAAATTTGTGCTCTTGGTAGACACAAAATCACATAATGATTTTCTTGTAACAATGAATAAAACAGTATTATTATCAGTTTAGTGAAAACAGTATAAAAATAATACTATTGTATTGTATTTCTACTTACCATAGAAATAATCAAAATCTTCTTTCGATGGAATGTATCTCTTCCCAGAATCAAACAAACTCTCTTTGTAAGTTCTCTACGATGTTTCCTTGCTTGCTCAGGGCTTGCTCAGGGCTGCTCTGGAGATCAATTTGTCATCAATTTGTACTTTATTGTATACGTTCCAGTCATAAAGTACGTTTAACACAGCTTTAGCTTGATCCTGGCCGGAAGAGCTCTCTAGTTTGGGTACAGCCAGAAGTTGTTGTTTTTCTCCAAATGAAATTAGAATTGGCAGGCATTCTTCTTTAGAACTTCTCACGTCCAGTCCAGGTAATAATTTTCCATCCCAATGAACGGTCACCATTTCGGGCATATTATTATGAAAATCTAATTTAATAGATTCCGCTCTATCTTTTCAAGTCTGTGTACGAATGCGTTGAATGGACGATTTGTTTATCCGGAAATTTTCACAGCTCAGCCCCCTGATTCTGACTCGTCGGATTGCTCCCGGATCGAACTTTTTCGAATCTTAGTACGACGTATTTTTACGGCTTAAGTTATTTAATGTTATAAAGTTGTCTACCGTATAGAAAATTAAAAACTGATTAAAATAAGATTTTTTCCTACAACTATCTACTTATGTCTTTAACATAATGTTTTTTAACTCTAATTAAACGGACATTTGCGGCCGAAAATATTCCGACAGCTCAGAATTAGGGGGAAGATACAGACAGAACAGCCTGAAGTATACAGACAGAATCCCTTATGCTTAAGATTTGCGCTTTCACTAACAGTCAATTAAACTTCGCGAATGTTAAAAAAAGTACTGTAAGAACTTGACGGTTAGACGGTAACTTTGAGCCTGTTATTTGATAATTTACGTCACCAACTAAGAAAATACTTTTTTTATTGCTTCTTAATTCCACCGATATTTTTTTAATGTACAACAATACCTGTTAACCTGAGAATAACTGAGAACAAATGACAAACACCGCGAGTGCACGCTGCTCAACTTGTATGAACATGATTCGATGCAAGTCGGCACGGGTTATCGTGCTCCAATTAAGCTAAAAATTTATTTCCGAGTGTTTTATACACTAATGAACAAAACTAAGACCTATGCGTTATAAAATAAGTACTTTGCAAAATAAGGGACACCCTACTAACTATATATATAGGCTAGAAAACACCTACAAAATAGGTATTCGTCAAATATTTAGAATGGCAAAAAAAAACAATAGTAAACGCAAAAAAAAAATAATTTTATTTATAAACGCTGCCCCTGAGCGTAGTTTTCATTTGTTTCACAAAAGCGGTTAATGTAAACGGTTGCTCTTTAACATTTAGCTCGATTACATCTAGCGACTCATCCGCCTCGTGTTTTGTTTTGCGAAATTATAAAAGGCAAGGCCATTTTTCCGGCAAGAGAAAACAACTGGTTTGCCCATTCACTTTTGCTTTAATATTTCATAAAACAACACGTAAATGTATTTGAATAAAAAAACGTGTCAATTGAAAAATTAATGGCGCATCAAAAATGCAATCATTTTTCTACACGTTACATATGGAAAGGTTTTTCACGGGGTTTCAGTTCCCTTTTTGTGGCGACTCACAACAAAAACATCAGGTCAGAAATGGATATTTCTTTTTATTTACTAGCTGTGCTCGCGAATTCTATCGCGTGGACAACTAATCTCGCATTCTGTTACACTGAACCCCTAATAATATTAAAGCAGTCTAAGTTACTCTTTGTGACATTAACTATCCGCCAGTAAAAGTCCCATCGAAATCAGTTTAGTCGTTTCGGACTTTACCTCAAACAAAAAGACAGACAAACGAACTGACAGACAGACAAAAAATATTAAAAATATATCTTTGTTATAAGTAACGTAAGTACCTACATTCATACTTACTTTCACTCTAAAAAGCTGTTATTTTGATATCACAAACAGATTTTTAGGGTTCCGTAGTCAACTAGGAACCCTTATAGTTTCGCCATGTCTGTCTGTCTGTCTGTCCGTCCTCGCTTAATCTCTGTGACCGTTAGCACTAGAAAGCTGAAATTTGGGACCAATATGTGTATCAATCACGCCGACAAAGTGCTAAAATAAAAATTGGAAAAAAATGTTTTATTAGGGTAGCCCCCCTATATGTAAAGTGGGAAGTGTTTTTTTTTTTAATTTTAACCCTAATGTGTGATATATTGTTGGAAAGGTATTTAAAAATGAATAGGGGTTTACTAAAATCATTTTTTGATAATGTCAATAATTTCGGAAATAATCGCTCCAAAAGTAAAAAACAAAGCGTCCCCCCCCCTCTAACTTTTGAACCATAAGTTTAGAAAATACGAAAAAAATCTGAAAAGTAGAACTTTATAAGGACTTTCTAGGAAAATTATTTTGAACTTGGATGGAAACAACAGATGGAAACTGCAGTTAACCAATATAATTTGGTCCCTGAATCGTATGAGCGCCTATACAATCCAGAGGTCAAGTTTCATTTGCCCGTATTTTTTTTGCTTTGAACACTTATTGTGACGGACGGGAAACTACGGAACCCTACACTGAGCGTGGCCCGACACGCTCTTGGCCGGTTTTTTTATTTATTTGTATTGGTATTATAGATGTGTGACACACTATTATAGAAGCATTTATTTAAAACAAAGAATATTACTTATTCTACTAGATCTTAAATGTTTCATTGCTAGTAGACAAAGATCCACCGCCACTAATGTAAGTTGGCAATCCGCAAAAACCTGCTTTCTACATTTTCTCGTATTAGAAAAATCTTTTTTAAACAAGCATTTAGGTTCAGTCATTATAGATTTGGTCTTATCTTCGAGATGAATCAAACGAGCTCAAACTTAATGGTATACTACTGTTTTATAACAGAGTTCCCAAGGTCACCTTCCAATTCCATCATCACATCAGCTCCATTTCATAAAAATATTGCATTGTCATACAATTTATATATGCATGCAAAATTTCATCTCAATCGATTGAGTATAAAATTAAAAATATACTTATATTTAATATTTTTTTTTTTTTTTTTTTTTTTTTTTTGATTTAATGCTCACCATATGTTTTACATGTTGTTACATAATAATAATGACCAAATATGGACCCTGTCGGGCACGACAAAAACGGAAAGTAGACAGGAGGAAGCCACTGATTTTAAATTTTATTAATCTAATATTACATAATTAACAACTAATACTCTATTTTTATATCTAAAATTGTCGAAATTAAATAATAATTATATTTTATAAAATTATTGTTGTGATTTTGGGGTTTCTTTTATATATTCGGTTATACTGTAGTAGCATTTATCTATAAGCATATGTCTCAGTTCCCGGATAAAATTATTTTGGTTTGTTTCGTTTTTTATGCAATCTGGTAGTTTATTATATATTTTTATGGACATTACGAATGTGCTGGTAGAGTGCATGTGAAGTCGTGAATTGGGTAGGTTTAATCTGTTTCTGTGTCTAAGTGTAATGTTTGTTTTTATATTGTCTTGTCTCGTGGTATAAAGTTCCGGATATTTTCGTACAAATTTACAAATTTCAAAGATGTATATACTGGGTAATGTTAGTATTTTTAATTCTTGGAAGTGGGGTTTACAACTGTCTGTTTCATCAATGTTAACTATTATTCTCATCAGTTTCTTCTGTAATGTAAATAGTGTAGGTGCATCTGTACTGTTGCCCCATAAGATAACGCCGTAATTGAGCCAGGCATATGCGTATGCGTAATATGTGGCTATTGCTGTTTTTTGGTCTGTAGATTTTTTGATCTCTCGGAGAGCATACGAGAATTTAGATAATTTAGCACTTATGCGTTTGATATGCGACTTTCAATTGATGTGCGAGTCTATATCTAAGCCCAATAGGGTGAATTTATTAACTACTTCTATTTCTTGATTATTAAAGGTATAGTTTATCTTAATGGGTACTTTTTGACGAGGGTGGAATGTTATTATTTTAGTTTTATTAAAGTTTAGCTCTAAGTTGTTTGCAGTCATCCAATCAGTTGTGGAGTTTAGTATTAAATTTAGTTTTTACACAAGTTAAAATATACACAAGTTACACAAGTTAATATAATAAACTTTAAAATTCAGTTGCAACATTTAACCTGAACATACAAATGTTGTAAGTTGTTCGTGATGAACAAAAGGAAAGATTTTTGGATCTTCTTAAAGAATTATATTTAGATAATCTTGACAAGTTTTGGGTTTGTGTAGTGTCGGTGGTGTGCAAGAAGAGAATGTGTGGCAGAATGTATGTGGTAATGTGCGATTGGATGAGTATGATGTATGACGTAAATGTATTTGAGTAGTGTGATTGGTGTAGTGTATGTATGACGTATGTGTATTTGAGTAGTGTGATTGGTGAAGTGTATGGCTCGATACAAACTAGGATATGTCGTCATATGACGACAGTGTTAAAGTCGACATTAGGTGTAAATGGCGTCGACATCCTCCCAGCCGTTAAAAGCTTCAAACTTTTAACTTGTGTAAGGTAGGAGACAAATTTTGTTCAGGGCTCTCCTTATTGTTCCTTGTGATGTGGAGATATCGGCGACTCGAGGAACGCCGTCGTTGCCAGGAAACAATTTGGCTATGCGGCCCAAGCGCCAGCATAGCGGTGGTAGGTTGTCCTCCTTTATTAGGACGAGATCATTAAGCGCTATGTCTCTGCATTTAGTGCGCCATTTTGAGCGCTGCTGCAGCTCGCCAATGTATTCCTTGGCCCAGCGTTGCCAGAAATGTTGCCTAGCTTGCTCTAGACGCTGGAAACGGTCGAGCCGGTTGGTATTGCAGTCCACGAATTCTGGCGATGGTAGCGACATAAGTGGCCTGCCGATTAAAAAGTGAGCCGGGGTGAGAGGCTGTAGGTCGTTTGGGGACGGACTGAGAGGACAAAGAGGTCGGCTGTTGAGGATAGCCTCAATTTGTGCAAACAACGACGCTAGCTCTTCGAACGTTAAATGCGAATTGCCTAAGACACGCTTAGCGTGATATTTTGCCGACTTTACTGCACTTTCGGCCAGCCCGTTATGGTGAGGAGCGTACACGGGAGAGAATTTAAAATCTATACCGCGATGAGCTGCAAATTCACAAATCGAATCGCGTTCCGACTGTACAAAATTCGAAATTTCTTTGGCAGAGGCAACAAAATTGCGTCCGTTGTCACAGTAAATTAATTTAGGAATACCTCTGCGAGCAATAAACCTCTTAAGAGTTAGAATGAAAGCATCCTTAGATAGTTCACTCACTGCTTCAAGGTGGACGCACTTGTACCGAAAGCATATAAAAATACATAAATAACACTTGGTAATTTTGCATCCTCTACCTTTCCGGTCTGTGATTAAGAATGGTCCAGCAAAATCAGTAGCAACAGTAGCAAAAGGAAAATTAGCCTCTACACGATCATTAGGTAAGTTACCCATAATATTTGATAGCGTTTGACCCCCAAATCTTCGACACGTAAAGCAATTACGATACACCTTTCTAGCTAGCTGCCTGCCCCCAATAGGCCAGTATCGATCCCTAAGAGACGCAAGTAACTGCTGGGGCCCAGCATGAAGGAGACGGTTATGCTCTGCTTGAAATATTAGGTTAGTTAGTGGGTGATCAGACTTGAGTAGAATGGGGTGTCTTTTGTCGTAAGAGTAGCCTGAGTGAGGTATACGACCTCCGACTCTAAGTAGTCCTTCTGAATCTATGAATGGATTAAGAGAAACTATAGCCGCCTTTGCTGGTAGGCTTTTCTTAGCTCGCAGACGGTCTATTTCGTCAGGAAAGGAATCCTGTTGAGCGAATTTGGCAAGTAACTTCGAGGAACGTTCAAGTTCTTCAGCTCGTAAAGTTCCAGTTACTCGCTTATCCCGATTACGGCAATTATAAATAAATCTTAAAACTATGGCATAAATTCTTTGATACTTATGAAATTTTGAAAATTGGGTGAAATCAATTAAGGATGCTGAAGGCACAACCTCCGCCACCAAAACGGAGTTCGTTTTTAGTTCAGGTAGGTCAGATAGATTAGGCGTGGTCATCGAAGGCCACGAAGATTCTGGTTCTGAAAGAAAAGAAGGCCCGTGCCACCATAAGGATGGTTGTTCAGCAGACATTTCCTTTAAATCTACACCTCGTGAAGCGAGATCTGCTGGATTCAAAGTAGTTGGCACGTACCGCCATTGTTTAGATTCTGTAAGGTCACAAATAGCTGCAATACGATTAGCCACGAAAGTTTTAGTTTTATTGGGCGTGTAAATCCAACCTAACACTACGCGCGAATCGGTCCAATATACATGACGATTGATAGAACGCCGTAGGGCCTTGGACACAGCCGAGCTTAATTGTGCACCTAGTACAGCTGCGCTTAACTCCAGCCTTGGTATTGTAGTAGCCTTTATGGGCGCTACTCGTGCCTTAGCACATAATAAACGTACTTGAATTGATCCATTTGTATCAATAGACCTTAGATAAATGCAAGTCCCATAAGCTTGCTGCGAAGCGTCACAAAAACAGTGCATTTCAATTAGGATATTGTTATCAATTAAAATTGGTCTAGGTATTCTAAATTGTGAAAAATTATTAATATTATTAGAAAAAGATTGCCAACATTTGTGGATGTCATTAGGTACAGGTTCGTCCCAGCCTAATTTTAGGATCCATAGCTGTTGTAAAATGATTTTAAATTTTATAACGTAAAGTGACAATAGTCCTAGTGGATCAAAAACTTTACTGATTGAAGAAAGAATTGATCTTTTAGTAGCAATTGGATCTGTAAGGGATTGAAAAGGAAAATGTAGTTCATCTGAAGTAGGACACCAACCAATACCTAAGGTGCTAGAGGAATGGCTGATTATTAAATTATCTTCTTCAGATTTATTGATATGTGGGAATAGATCAGGCAGATTAGACCTATATTTTCTAAGGTTGAAACAACCTTTAGCTAGCTCATCGGACACAGAACGTTGGATATAGCGCAACTCTTGTGGTGAGTCACTTCCTGTAAGAATATCGTCACAATATATGTCATTCTGAATTATAGATTTTATTTTAGGGTCGGTGCATTCTTCACCTAGTTGCCAAATGCACCTAGTTGTAAGAAAAGTAGCAGACGAAAATCCATATGTGACTGTATTCATACGTAGAGTACGGAGGGGCTCATTTTCATTGTCACGCCACAGAATTAACTGCAGATCGCGATCAGCCTCTCTCATTGTCACCTGACAAAACATCTTCTCTACGTCGCCTGAAACTATATATTTATAGAGACGAAATCTCAACAAGATATTAAATAAAGAATCCTGTATAGTAGGCCCTACCATTTGTAGATCGTTGACAGAAATTCCGGATGTAGTGCGAGCCGACGCATCAAAGACGACGCGCAACTTAGTCGACTCACTTTGTTCTCGTAACACTGGATGATGTGGTAGAAAATAGCCATAGGTAGGCCTCTGGATTGGAGCTTCAGATAGATGTCCGAGAGCAGCATATTCGTGAATAAATTCGGTGTAGGCTTGTTTTAAATTAGGGTGTTTTTTAAAGCGTGATTCTAGGTTCAAAAATCTCTTCTTAGCTAGTTGATACGAGTCACCTAAGCACTCTTTATCATCACGAAGAGGTAGACCTACACAAAAACGACCATTATCTAGACGGGTAGTAGTGCTAAGGAAATGCTTCTCACAAAGCTTTTCTTCCTTACTGTAGGGTATAGCTTGGGGAAAACTTTCTAATTCCCAAAATTGGGCTACCTGATACTCTAGGCTAGGAAGTTCACTTTCCTTTATGTGAGCATGGCAGGCACGAATAGAAGACTTAGGTATATTTGGTTGCTTAGCTTTAATTAATACAGAACCTCCTACGAGCCATCCTAGTTTAGAGCTACGGAGTATAGGGCCCTTGTCACTAAGCGAATGCTGTTGGGAACCTATCACTTCCCAAAATAGATCGCTACCGATAAGCATATCAATAGGGGATGATTCGTGGAAGTTAGGATCTGCTAAATTAAAGTTAGATAAATTTAGTCCTTTTATGTCAAAGGTTGATGACGGAATGTTATCCGAGATTTTAGGTAGTATTAGGCAAAACATTGTGACACTAAATAGGCAATCACGAGACTGTAGGCGTATCATACAACGTTTTGTATTTAGGTTAAGTAGGGTATTACCAATAGCATATATATTGACATCAGATGGATGTGTAGATAGGTTGAGTCGCTGCTTTAGTGACTCAGTGATAAAAGAACACTGACTCCCACTATCTAGTAAAGCGCGAATCTGTATAGGTTCATTAGTTATTGGGTTCGATACTAGGATACTAGCGGTACACAGCAGAACTTGAGATGAACCAGCCAAAGCAGACATAACAATTGGTGACTGATTAGATGTATTTTCTTGTTTATGGGCGACGTGTATTAAAGTATTGTGTCGCTGTTTACAAGAACGACAGTGCCCTGGCAGTGAACATGTGTCAACATTGTGACCGGGTCTCAAACAATTGACGCACAAACCTAGCGATGACACAGTAAGCTGTCTGTCTTCAGGCGACTTAGATTTAAACGTAGCACATTCAAATATGCGATGATTTTCTTTGCAGACTAGGCATTGGTACTTACCTTTGGAATCGTTACTTGAAGTTGATAGAAAAGCTTTAGTTTGAGCTTTGCTTGAACGACCACTAGAGGCTGCGTTCTTATTATTATCACTACAGTTAGATAATTTGTCTTGTTTGCTACGGTTAACAGTCTCTAATACATCCGCTCGACTTTTCAAAAATGTAAAAAAATCATTAAGTGTAGGAATTTCTGACGAAGAATTACTTTTATATTCTTCCCATTTGTAAATAGTACTGCTATCTAATTTTGCTGTGACCATGTATATAATCAAGACGTCCCACTTGTCAGTAGGTAATCCAAGCGTGTCGAGAGCCCGTAAGTTTTTAGTGACGTGATCTATAATATAACGCAAGGACTTATCGGTTTCTCGAACGCTTTCAAAATTAAATAAAGATTTAAGATGGTTATTGATTAGTTGACGCTTGTTATCATAGCGTTCGCACAAGAGTTTCCAGGCTTGAAGGTAGTTTTTATCTGTAACTTCTAAATTACTAATAACGCGAGCAGCTTCCCCCTCTAAGTATGAATTAAGATAGTGAAATTTGTAAATATTTTTTATTTTATTATTACTGTGAATTAATGAATTAAAAGTTTCCTTGAACTCGAGCCATTTGTAGTATGTGCCATTAAAATTCGATATTTTAATTACAGGCAATTTAAATCCCATAAAACCCTGAGCATCACTACAGCATGAAGTGTGGTCAGTTGCATTAGAATAATTAGACTCGTTGAGAGTAGGTAGCGAATGATTTGCTAATATAGTTTTGGCTAGGGCAATATAATGATCAAAATCCTGTTCGATAGCTGCACATAAAGCTAACTCGGATTCTATGGAGGGAATATGTAACGACTCGATTTGTGCCTGCAACTCGTCGAACTCTTTGAATAACTCCTGAGATCTAGATAATTTCAACTCAATTTTTTGTATCTCTAAACTTGACAAACTGTCTTGGCCTTGTAAATCATCTAAATAATTTTTAAATCTTGTTAAACGACCTTTAATATTGCTACGTTTAGCACATAGGTCCCTTAGAAGTTTAACTTGTTCGTCATTAGACGCCATTGGATGAAAATATCTAGTCTAGTACGTTTAAATTAGTTAATTAAAGAAAAGAAATAAATTAATAAACAATACGGTACGCTCCTCGCCTGTTGTTATCTCGATAAACAGCTGGCGCGATAACCGGCTGTATCAGCTGATCGACGCACGGGCAGCGGGCCGGCCGCGATGAACGCAGGTAGCCGCTTAGACAAAGGATGACGTCAAAAAAGGTCCTCTGCCGCGCACCGGTAACTGGAATTGATATAGAACTATGCTAAATACTTTGTAAACAACAGTTATTAATTAGCAGCGAGGCACTGTATACGTTTAGAAAAAAGATTTGAAAAGAAACTGAAGTAGTTTATATTTAGGGTTAAAAACGTGGTGAACTTGTGTACAAAGTACAATTTAAATGTTTAAAACTGTAAACTAATTAAATAAATTCGATAAGCGCAGTGATTTTGTGAAAAATGGATTTGCAGTGTACTAATAAGTGAGCTTAGCGTGATGGTGTAATGTCATGTAGTATGAAACATGACTTGCACAAATGGATGCCACTATATTTTAGCTGTAAGTACACTTGAATAGCTTATATTCAACAATTTTAGCTTAGATTAAGCGCTAATCAGAATTAGAAGTAGAAATATGCGAAGAAATAGACAGAAATAGGCCTTTCGCATCGAATCTAGGCGATAGTTAGCGTTCGAAGAATTTAGCGACACTATTAGCACAAATTGAGTGGAAATAACTAGGAAATAATAGGAACGGGCTCACAATTAGATAGGCAGGCAGGCGATGCTGAGCCGGAGAAGTAGCGTAGCTCCGGCCGCTGGGTGCTGGCTGCTTGAGTAGGCGTGAGGCACGTGGATGTTGAGGCAGTTGCTGGCGCGGCTAGGCGAAAGACGATCTGGTTGCACGTTGAGCAGTGTAGATCCGACTTGCTGCTGGTGGTAGCCCAGGCAAGCAGAGCAGGCACGTGGCGGTGCCCAACGTGGCGATGACCTTTTAGTGTCCTTCCTCCGCGAACAACGTGGATCTGCAAGGACTCTTTAGAACAAGTAGCAAGAGTCCTGTCACGGTCGCCACTTTTTTGTTCGTGATGAACAAAAGGAAAGATTTTTGGATCTTCTTAAAGAATTATATTTAGATAATCTTGACAGGTTTTAGGTTTGTGTAGTGTCGGTGGTGTGCAAGAAGAGAATGTGTGGCAGAATGTATGTGGTAATGTGCGATTGGATGAGTATGATGTATGACGTAAATGTATTTGAGTAGTGTGATTGGTGTAGTGTATGTATGACGTATGTGTATTTGAGTAGTGTGATTGGTGAAGTGTATGGCTCGATACAAACTAGGATATGACGTCATATGACGACAGTGTTAAAGTCGACATTAGGTGTAAATGGCGTCGACATAAGTAAATAAAATTTACAATCAGTCTTAAAAGTCAGTACCTACCCCTTCAATGAGTTTTTAATCAGATCTTATTGTGAGAAGGGAGAATGATGAATACCAGGGACAAGCTAAGCTGCTACCTTATTGTAGTGGATAGGGTTGCGAACTGAAGGGTGCGCTGGCGGGATACTGATGCTTCCAAATGAAAGACGGTTTTTTCCCAGAGAGAGATTCTTCTTTATTAGATGTTACTAGTTTGGCTGCCGGATTCGGAATGAATCTACGGCGAAAGTGCGCTTAATTTATATAATTCGGCCGGTCGCAGCCGGCCAATCACATCGCTTACATTATTTTTCGCTGTCGCTTAACCAATCGGCTCTTAATAATTTTAACAAATCAGGAGTCGCTTAGTTTTTCTTATACATTTGTTTAAACAAATTTAATTTACATTGAAATAATCATTACTTTTATTTACAGAGATGATTATTATAAAAATGTTTACAATTCCTGTTATAAAAGGCTAAGACTTATTTATGGTTATAAAAGTACATAAATTTACACCTTATACATTAATTAACACTTTACCCTTAATTGTAATGTCTTTCTTAATCTTTATATAATTTCTATAGTTTATTAATCACTTTCACATTGTCTTTCACTTTGTACACATGCACGCTTTTATTTTTAGCACTTATTATACACTTTTTATATCGTCGCTAACACTTATTATAATGAAATCCTTTCATTGGCAGTTACAGAAAGTAGACTCAGCTCAGCAATTTTCCCGTCTCCAATACGCTCTTGATACTATTGTTTTGATTGAAAAGGGTCTTGTGCTTGCATTTCGCCAATGATTCAAAATTAATACGCTTCATCTAAGGCTGGTGCAGTTTTAACGAGTACCTATTGTGAAATAATCCTCCCACAAAGGATTAGTTTACAGATAGACGGCTATTGTAACCTAGTTGTCCAATGTTCTTCAATGATTATGGAATAAATTGTAATCCTGTATCACAGGCTGTTTAGGTACCTATGGTCAAAGGCAATTATATATTATAGATACATCAAGGTATAACATGTATACAATACAATCAAAATATTTTACAATTAACTTACTACCTAATTAAATTAAATTATATTTGTCAATTAAAAAATATTTTAAAACTATATTTGTGAAATTTCATTAGTTTCATACAATTCAATTAATTTAGTATCATTAAAACGTATCTCATCAAGGCTCGTTCACAACGGTAAAATATTTTTAATGCCTCTTGATCATCTTGATTCTTAAAATTCTTAAATTAATTGTAGATAGCTCATCAGATAAACATCTCAGTCAGTTAAACCTATTCAAACATTATATATAATACTTTATTGATGATCAACCGTAGTATCCCCTATTCACTCATAATCCAGCTGTAGAAAGACGGGCGAATTCCTACACATGAGGTTATATTAGATGCCACGTTACGATGAGTTTTAACCCAACCTCATTCAGCGTTGCGTAATGATCTGCTTATCGTTTGCATAAATTGGTATAATTATACAAAATATATACTCATTTACATATAGGCACGTGTATAGGCAACTTATTCACAATTCCCTTTTTGCACATTTTCCTTGTTTTCGTAACCCAGCCACTTCACTAAAATTAAAAGAAAAACTTGAAGCTGAGTCCTTGATATTCGTATTAGGTAATCATTTTTTGTAGTACACTTGACGTCCACAAGAATATCTATCAAACGAAGTAATAAGGTTAATACTAGATACGTTCCTTTGAAGTTAGCTCGCAAAAAGGTATAGTATAAGGTAGGCTTATATTTCTTTCGTCAGAATTTTCCACCAATAAAAGAATATGTGATTTGAACAAAATGCTACTGAATATGTAGACAAATTATGCAAAAAATCATGCGTAAAATACGAATCAATCCAATTTACTGTCAAAGGGCACAGTTAGAAAGAAAGGGAGAAATCAAATTGTTTTCACGAGGATATCAAATCGTCGATGTTTAAGGAAGAATTTAGGTCACGTCTCATGGATTACGGCTTATTTCCCGCCTCTCTTTTTCTTCGTTTGACGCTAATCCCAGCGGCTTCGCAGAGATTCGCCTCCGCGCCGCGCCGCCCTGCCTGCCTGCGTGCGTCGCTGCCGCTTTGGTCGTGCCGGTCCCCGCCTCGACTCGCTACATCAACTTCAAGGTCAAAAGTATTTTGAAATAAATTATGGTCTTACAAATACTTAGAAATCGTTTCTGCAAAATAAAACAAAAATATGCTACGAAAATCTGGTAGTTACCATAAATTATATCAAACCTTTAACTGTGAAAAACAAATTTTATAATTCTCTCATGTTTTCATCCGCTAAAAAATTATATCTTTGTTAGTCATAAGTAATATAATAAATAAGAAAGTTAAACAGTATAGAATAGTTTAATAAATACTAATTACAATTCCAAACTAAACACCTACTAATCTATAACTGTCACTGCCTCTATCATAAATAGCTCCCTCTCACAAAAGTTTCTAATCTTTTGATGTTATGAATGAAAGTCAAATTGGCTTTCATAGCAGCATGAAATATATACTGTATTTAATCGTGTTACCTACAAGTTACGTAATCACATAATACTAATGTAAGTGAGTGCTACTTCTCATCCTAATAACATTTGGAAGGAGTCACCTCGACTCGCGCGGAAAATCTGATTATTCAGTGAGTGACGGTGCCGCGCGCCACCGAACGAATATTAATCGAGCCTCTACTTATACTGATCATTATAACTATCAGGTCTACGATCTATTGGGAATCATTTTCTATAATAATACTGCTGAGAAACCTAGTTTTTAAACTATTATAGAGGTAAATCTAGAACATGAATCAAATGTTGCTAACTAGAAATAAAAGCCACGTGATTTCTAAGAATTTAGTTGACCTTTACTCACATCACATTTTTTGTGATGACTGAATGAATTAGGAATTAGGATTTTTCCTTTACTTGTTCAAGTTGATATTGCTTCTTGCCAAATTTCATGATTCTAGGTCATACCCTATATAGGTTTTGGCTTTTTTGATCTTCAAGCGACTAAAATGGAGCATAAACGGCTGAATATTTTGATTGCGCTCACTTAGAACTCTGTTTTTTTTTATTTCGGCAAGCAATTGCAGACCCGAGTATTTGATATTAATTTCAGATTGATACCTCTACGCATTCTTGAGAAAAATATTCTTGTCAGACGGACAACGTAGTGACCCTATAAGAGTTTCGTTTTTACATTTTGAGATACAAAACTCTAAAAAGGTAATAAATATGAAGGAAAATAAATGTAGTTACACGGAGAGGGGAGTTTTCATGTTCGAATTGATAGCAATCGAATTAATTAGCGTTGTGTTAATTACCTATATTGACCTTCAGTAAGTAGGAGTTGGAAAAAGGTTCTCGAGTGGCGGCCACGTATTGGAAGGCGCAGCGTTGGACGGCCCCCACCAGATGGACCGACGACCTGGTCAGGGTTGCGGGCGGCCGTTGGTTGCGGGCGGCACAGGACCGTTCGCAGTGGCGTAAATTAGGTGAGGCCTATGTTCAGCAGTGGACGTCGATAGGCTGATATGAGGATGATGATGAAGTGGGAGTTGTGTCTTTGGTTATTACAAGTACTTATTAACATTATTTCAATCAATCTTGTAATTGTAGGTTATGCCATGATATTGTTAATATTTCAACTAGATTTCTACTACACATTATATACCTACACGTACATAAATAAAATCGAAATATCGTTGGATTACTTTCAACAACAATATTAAAACTATAACTTTATGATAAGGCGTCAAACTAAAAACTTTTTTACTTTAAGTTACAGATAAAATTAAAATAAACAGAGCAACAATTTTAATCTAGCATTCCAGCCAGGTGCCAGTATTAAGTTTCTTTTGTTCTCAAGTAGTCCAATAAAATGATATCGAACTTTAATTCTAACAATTGTGTACTTATTATGTTGAACACGTCTTCATATTATTCACTAAAAATTGTAACAATAGTTTACCCGTTTGTAATACATATTTTTGAAAATACTCTCCATTTTGTATTGCCTTATGGAAACCTGTGAAATAATAATATTCGACAATAATTTCGATTTTCTGTCTTGAAATTCGTATAGGTATAGGTGAGTATATATGTATGAGACTACTACACACTGAGATACCCAGATATATATTTGTCTCAAAAAAAAGTAGACACAATGATAGTAGGTATATAATAATAATAATATTCTACCACATTCACACAGCGCCATCTAGTCCCAAAGTAAGCAATTATATTTGCTTGTGTTATGGGTACTAAACAACTGATATAGGTACTACTTAATAACATTTTTTTTTTAAATACATACATATTATAGATAAATTACACCCAGACACAGAACAAACCTTTATGCTCATCACACAAAGATTTGTCCTGGGTGGGGATCGAACCCACGACCTCCGGCTTAGCAGTCAGGGTCACCAACCACTAGACCAACAGGCCAGTCAAATATATATATATACATACATAGTTCTGTAATATTGCTTGTTTATATAGAGATAACCAATTATCACTGGTTATATTTTAGAGCTAAAATGTGGCCACGCATGCACCGCAACATTCCAAACTACCAAAATGCAATTTAAACTCAGTATAGCCACTGTTCCTACGCTGTTATGTGACAAGTTAAAGCATTATGCAAATTTTGGTTAAATCTGGGTTACAAATGTACATATTACCGGGAGCAATTACAAAATGCACTTCTTAAATTGTGAATGCCGTCCACTTCTACGACCATAATGTTTGAATTAAGCTTTGACGCCTAGAAATGAGCGTTTTAGCTAATCCAAGTTCTACTGATATACAAATTTGTAAAATTCTAGATACGGCAAACAACATGATGGCTTTAAATTCATAAGGTGTAAGTTTATTCTAGGCCAAAGGATTGTTTTTATTATCAAGATGTTTAATATAATTATATTTTTTGCAATATAGCAACAATAAAATGAGACTACGGGAATTTCCACTGCATATAAGAAGTTCCACATGACATGGGTTTGGGTATTTTATTATGATAGGGGCGATGTCCTATCCTAAAAATCGTATGGAAACCCATTTTTGGCTTTCTCCGAATTATCTAATTTTCCTTGAAACTTTTCCAATTTTATTGGCATCAAGGATATTAGAGAGTGGTAATACATTGTTTTCTTACTCAGTCACACATGGCGATTGGATAAAATTCTCGGTATTAGTCCGGAATATATACATGGGACCTAATTTTTTTTCTCAGTAGTTCCATTAACAGTTCCTTTCGACGGGGCTCTACCTACCCCAAACTCCGAGCTGATTCCACAGAATAAGTAATAGTTCTAACGTACTGATACTAAGAATTTCATCATAGAAAAATAAAATACTATTTTTGTCTGACTTGGGCATCAAAACCTCTTGCGTAGCAGTCATATACACTTCCCACTGCGCCACCGAGATATATATAACATAACATAGCATAACGCTTTTTTCCCTGAAGGGGTAGGCAGAGGTGTTTCACACCCATATTTAAATATGAAATAAATAGTTATTCTGACTTCGGTGTTAAGGAAATTGCGAACCACTTTATACTATAGGTAAATGAAGACCAAAGAGCTAGCTCTGAATGCCTACTAATACTTTGTTATTGAGTTGAGGCTACGACCTTGGATGATGACGTTTGCTCTTAGTCACGTGTTTTACTTCTTCCTTATAGAATACCAAAATGTTGCTTCAAATTTCCAGTATGGCATTATAGGACAAACAAACATACAGTATAATAATTTTGTCAATAAAGTAACAAAAGTAATCATAATGTTTATAATATGGTAACATTGATTCAAGCCCTGCAGATCTTTATGAAAATATTTCTCAAGAATGTTTCAAATAAAAAATAATAGTATTATGACATAATTATAAAACATCTTAAACTAAACTAAATGTTATACATAAAATATATATTATGTCAAACCGTTTGCAAATCTGAGAAAAATAACTATAATAGATATTATTAGAATCAATACAAATAGGTCACATTAACTTAACATGTAAGATCAGAAGAACAAAAATAAAACACAATATAAGAAATACATTTCTCTGTAACTTACGAGTATATCCTTTGATTTTCTTTTGTTTATGTTTATAATAATAGGCAATTTATAGCCAACAAGTCAAACATCGTATAAGCAAATCGTTATTATTATAACGATTTGGATTTGCGATGTTTTATCAACATATTATTATAAATAAATAAATAAAACATATTGTTGGAATGTCGCACTTTATTGGTTTGGTTCAAGGGTTGTAGATAACATTTCTTGTAAAAAATGTTATTTTTTTTAATACTTTCATGCACAATATAGTATAGAGGTGGTAGCCAGAGGCATTATCTATCAGCCAATTTTAGAGTGCAACAAAGAGGAGACTTATACCTAATGGTGTAACACTTGAATAAAGCTATAAATAGGATTTGGAAACTGAGCTAACCAAACCAAAGATCCCAATTGTTTCTTTTCGTTCCTATTTCCCTTTTCGTCCCTATTTTTACTTTCCTACATATTTCCCTTTTCCTCGTCCTCCCAATTTCCCTATTTCTTTGGTAGGCAGCAGCTTGATTGTGTTTTTAGCTTGAAAGACAAGCTGGCGGCCCAACTGATGGGACACGGTTGCGTTCTTTTGATGAACTGATGGGTAATAAAAAAATAGAAATTATGTTGGTCTAGTGGTTAGTGACCCTGACTGCTACGCCGGAGGTCGTGGGTTCGATCCCCACTCAGGACAAATCTGTGTGTGATGAGCATGAAGGTTTGTTCTGTGTCTGGGTGTAATTTATCTATAATATGTATGTATTTACAAAAAAAAAATATTTAAGTAATACCTGTATCAGTTGTTTAGTACACATAACACAAGCAAATATAATTGCTTAATTTGGGACTAGATGGCACTGTGTGAATGTGGTAGAATATTATATTATATTATTATTATGTCGTATAATCATTACTTCAACCTGACCCTTAAGTGTCGGAATTACTCTTATCACCTTTGACAAAAGATTTCAAACCATATTTTGAATTCCTGGCGTAGAACGATGGTGATTCTCATCTCATAACTTAATGTAATGTCGAAAGCGTGACGAGAAATTAAATTCACAAGGACTTTATAGTTTGAATTTTAATATTTTGTTCCAAATAGAACGTCAGGACATGTTCAGACATGATGGTAATGACCAGCAGTAATGAGGTCTCATTACACATTAGACAATAACTTTATTTCATACTAGAAGTCGCGCGGGGCTTCGTTTCCGTCGTTCTTTGTTTAGCCACTGCTCAATTCCTATTGGCCGTAGCGTCATGTTATTATAGCCTATAGCCTTCCTTGATAAATACGCTATTTAACACTAAAATATTTTTTCAATTTGGTCCAGTTATTGCTAAGATTAGCACGTTCAACAAACAAACTCTTCAGCTTAATAATAATAGTATTGATAAATCAATAACATGATACTATTAAGCCAAGAAAAAAGGTGTCAGCAAATTTGTCTAAAGCCAGCCAGTCCATTATGTTCATTATTTTTTTTATCACTAACTTCCACGAGCAGTCTCGCCTGTATGTTATGTCCATAAAAATAGCCTTTGTCATCTCCATATCATAACTAATAGCCAGCGTAGCCGTTTAAAGGCCTGAACAAACAAACAAACAATAAAAAATTAAAATTTGTTCTTTGTTACGCAGTACCAACTACAATATTACTTTTATACACATAATATTCAAATTGCCGACCAAACACCAAACAAAGGCATCAAGGCATTCACATATAGTTCATATAACATATACCTAATGATCTTATATACGTACTACGTTATTATCTTGCAGATATACGAATACCATTACTTTCCTAAACATAGTACCTCCTCCGTCTTGCTGCGGTCATAAATAATATTAATATTCTATCCATGTAAAAAGAAGTTTTATTCCGCGCTAACAAATCTCTTATGACCGTGTGATTCCTCTACTTGGGCCCGATTACAAGTGGGAAATGGAGTACGCTTTAAACGGAACAAAAGGAAACTGATAAAAAGAATTCCTTGTAATATGCTATAGCCCCGTATATTGTGTGGAAAGGGAAAGCTTTTGAAAACAAAAGCCGGTAGTATAAACTTCCAGTAATTCCTCACAATACAACAGGCAGCATACAAAATAAAATATAATTGTCAACAACAAAAAAAAAATACAAATATAATTGATAAATATACCAAAGCCTTTTTGATGTTTGACGGTGGCAGCACTGCATGGGTCTACCTTACAAGAGATGTTTACTCTCTCAATGTTGCCATTCGTTTACAATAATTCGTCCTATAGACACTTAACGTCTTGAAACGATATCAGGTTTTTAATTCTTCAAATTCTCAGTATCAGTCTAGTCTGAAAATATGCCCAATTCCATATTTCAGTTCCTTCTAGTTCCTGCATACAAAAAGTGTTACATGTTAATAAATACATAAATTATAATGGCATGCTCTAGCGACACCTAAGCGATTTTTCATGGGGTATACGTTAATGTGTACAAACGCTCGACTTCGCCGGCATACTTTGCTTCTGCAGGAAATAAATTACCTATGCTTAGAGCGCCGGCTCGTGGATGGCTGGCGCTACACAAAATTCGCAAACAGATAAGCCGCCCCGTTATTTTAGTAGTTTAAACACTGAATAAGTGTTGACAACGTCAGCTCCCTGAAAGAGGTAAGTTACTTGGACGTTTACTAAACTTTATAGCGGTCGTTAGATAGTACCTATATTTATTATATTCTGGTATCGTAGAATCTTAATATCTTGTTAGGCTTTAAATTTTTAAATTCTAGAAAATCCTCTTTAAGAAGCGAGCAAGAAGTATTATAATATTTTCAGAAGTAGGGTTAATATACCTTCTAGGCAAACAAACAACCCTATCTTGTGGTATAGGATCCCTATTTGTCGTTTCCGCAGCTATTACTTTACAAAGTGCCTAACATTAGAACTCTGGAATAATCGCTATCGCCTCATAGAATACAACAGCAAGATTTATGTAAGTGTATTATTATTTCATCATCATCATCACAGCATACTACAGTGCACTGCTGGACATAGGCCTTTCCTAACATGCGTCATCACACTCGGTTTCACTTAGACCCAGCGACCTGTTTCAGATCGTCGGTAACTTTAGTCTTTGTCAAATTACTTCGTTGCGAATTTACGCCGAGTATAGGTCGTTCACGTCTTGGTACCGTATGTCATAACAGGTAGGACACACTGATCGAAGACTTTAGTCTTTAGGCAATCGAAGACTTTGATCTTCAGGCATTATTATTTATTTCTTTACAAAAATAACGCATCGTTGTTTGTTATTACATAAACTCGTGTCTTCGTCTTTTGATAATAATCTAGCCAAAGTTATTT
This sequence comes from Laspeyria flexula, assembly GCA_905147015.1. NCBI lineage: Eukaryota > Metazoa > Arthropoda > Insecta > Lepidoptera > Erebidae > Laspeyria > Laspeyria flexula. The sequence goes on along the minus strand of LR989956.1, from coordinate 7,053,635 downwards.
TATAATTACCTACACAAAGTTTAGTAGGTACCTTATATACTATATAAATATTAATAAGTATAATCCTTGCTATTGTATGCCGTTATACGTAATACAATGCCGCGCCACCGCGATGAACAAATTTTCGTAAATCGATGCATCGTAAAATGCAGACTTAATGCCAGTAAAAACACAAATTTTGTTTTCCATTCTTGTACACAGAATTAAAACCTATAATAGAATATGAAATTTCTTTAACAGGATAAAAGAAGCAGCATTTTGTTGGTAAAATGTAAGCGATACACTTTGCCGAGGTTATCGGGACTGGATTTTACACATAAAATTCAGATAAAGCTACGGTCAAACAACGTTTATCTAATATTAAACGCAACATTACAATTTAAATTCACTCTGGTAAACTTAATATTTACTTAATTAACAACAATATTGGTACATTTTCAAACTACCTGTTCCAAGTATATTCATCCCCATGGAAAAATAAAAACTTCGTACAACTTTCTGAGCCCCATTTGGTGTTCAGAGGGTAGAGTTTTCGTAAAAATCTTTGCTTGTCTGCACCCTTTACGAAACTTTATTGCCAAATTTCAACTTACTTTATAAACTTCGAAGATCTCGTGACTGATATTTTGCTGTTGTTACTTCATATTATAAGCAAAAATCGCCTTCATAGGCTGCTTTAATATTTAATAGATACGTATATTAGAGAATTATTATTAAACTTATTATATTTATACAATATCCAATCCATACTCGTATTACTTCATCAGCAGTTATAATACAAGTTATATTCAATAAGCTTTAATCGAATCGTACTTCACTGTACTTTATAATTACAATGAAATACTTGTTATTCAACACAATACATAAAATTACTAAATAGTTTGAAGGTATCAGTTAATTTCTAATATTTTTATAATATCCTTCGTTGACTGCAGTGAACTGAGGTGCGAAGTAGTAAACATCGTAACCTTATAAATGATTCACTACAGACTCCTTAACTTTGATTTACCAAAACACATCACATAATTACCACAGGGTACCTAATAGTTGACCAATCAATAACGCTGGTAAGGTTGGTGGTCACGAATCGCGAGCCCTACTTTACACCTAAACATTGTTTTCCGCTGGCACACACTAGAGGTAAACGAGTTTTTTTTATGAACGACGCAAAGGCGAGTTAACCAGTCGATCGACATCCATTGGCCGGGTCGCATTACGAGTCATACACTCTATTATCCAACATGAAGTCCGCACCGATATTACTCGTTGTACTACTCTCGTTTGTTTGTGTCAGCTATTGTAAAGATCTTATAGTGGGCTCCAGTTTCAACAACAGGCTACTATGGCAGCAGAAAGCCGAGTACAACGCTATACCACTAAAGAAACGAGTTAAGGAGGTGTTCTTCTCCGACCCCGGACAGCAAATTATTAAGGTAACTATTTGCCACCTTATTATAACGTTCTGTTACTCGTAAAAAATTTAATATTATTCTAAGACGGAATTCGTTATTTTATTAAATAAAGCAAATAGGTTATGCTGTTTTCAATGAATAAGCAATGACTGTTACCATAAGGACCTATTTAAACGCCATGTTGAAAGAAAAATATTAATTCTCCTTGATGTACCTACTCTGTTGATGTACCATATAGTTATCCAGGACAAAATGCTCAAATAAACAAAATAAGTTTCTAGCGAAAACAAAATAAGTATAAGATGATTCTTAATTATTTCGTCAATTTGTGGGTGTCACAAATTTTGAAATAACGTAATAATGATAAATTGATATTGAAAAATTAAATAATAAATAAATACGAGCCAGCTTAAATGTCTGCTTGTTCGTAACTTTCAAGGTCAAGTACCAACAATTCTCAAACCTTAATAATGTTTTCAGCATAGATATTGAACCTACTAATTCAATGAACTTATTTGTTTTCGAGGGTGAGTGAACACCTCGGTTATGTTTCTTGGAAATAAACTCGGCTCACGGCTGTTTCACAACAGGAAAAGTTATATTGTACCCACAGTACTTATATTGTACGTACACACACGTACTCACGAAAAAAACTGTTTTTTTATCTTAAATCGTTTAACAATATTTAACATGGAGCACGGTTGAATCATGTCCATGTTCAACAGTAACCTAACCAGCAAATAGTAGGTATGTATATATTTGTTTATAGTAGGTAAGTAGTCACTTTGTAGATCATAAAATGAAATAATTTTCATCTATTTAACAAAATGTCAGTAATACGTAAAATATACTAAGTATTAAAGGTATTAATTATATTTATTAATACTTAGGTTTTGAAAGCAAAAAATACAATTATTTTAAATTCACTTGTTTACGGTGATAAAATTCCAAATAAAGTAAAAATAACATCGTGCTTTATTTTTGTATGTCACGAAAAAGCTACCTTTTCTGATATAATTTGATCTAAACGAGTCTAACTTATTTTTTGTTTGAATTAAAAATAAATACACCCAGACACTAATTTAAGTTCGATTTGCAACAAGCCAGTTTTCTCAACGTACCTATACCACGTTAAGAAAAGCGTGAGTCGGGAAAACCGCTGTAAACGGTTTTGCTTCAATATGTATTTACTTTATCTGGAACCGTGTGGGTATTTAGATACGATAACCAAACACCCGTATAGCCGTACTATGCAAGTGAGCGTCATCAAGAATAACGATGTCAATACGGGTTCCGCCTTGCGGTTACCGATTAGAGCGTCAGTAAAGATAACACATTCATTTATTCGTGTGTCCTCGAAATTATTATGATTTATAAACTACTATTATTATCAACCACAAAAAATATGAATCATTTGATAAAGCGGTGAATAGTAGATTCTTGAAAAATAGCAACAAATATTATGTATAATATTTTGTAAGGTATGTATTTTTATTTAAAATCATAACAAACTGACTGTACAAAGAATCACTCTAAACAGTTAGATATAAAATACTAGTAGCTGTATAGGTACATTTACATTTAGATCCTGATAATATAATATATCACCTGAGTGGCGGGTCAACGGTCAAAACCAGACGCCAGATAAATGTGTGAGTTTTCGTTAGCAACAATGAATAACTTATTTTTATTTTTACATACTTTTTATTAACTTGCAATGTTTGTATGTTCAAGTCAAATATTGCAACTGAATTTTACTATTATATTATATTTTCTATTTTCAACCAATTTTGAGATGAAGTTTGCATACATAATAAATATGATGAAAATGCAATATTTTTATGAAATGGAGCTTTTATAAAACATTTGATATGTCTTGAAGAGAACTCTAATCTTAAATAACGGAATAAAAACTTATTTAAAAAAAAATCTACTACTTTTACATTCTCTTAACATCTGTAATGTGTATATTCAATACAAATTTAACTTCATAAAGGCACAGTATTACCTGAAGCAAAAACATAGTAGGCGTTCACGGTTTTTTCTATCTATAATCTAGTTTCAACCAGTTTATATCAAGAACGCACCATTTACATAATAAAACATACATAATTATAAACAGTAGGTTATATTCCGCAGACCTTGTATGATAGACAAGCGTTATGTAGTAGTGAACTAACAACCAAAGTGAAATACTTTGTAATATTTCGCCATATTGATCTTGGGAAATATGTTTTCCTTCTTTAGTTGACATAGGTTGCTTGAAAATTCACGGGTGGCAGCAGCGGCTTGCGGAACCGAGCGCCGGTCACCGCACGATCGAGGCCATTCGGCCCGTTCTCAGAGAATGGGCCGAAAGAAGACGCGGGGCGTTGACCTATCGCCTGGCGCAGGTGCTCTCGGGGCATGGTTGCTTCGGGAGGTACCTGTGTCGGGTCGCGAGGAGGGAGCCGCAATGTATCTGTCATCATTGCGGCTCCCCGGAGGACACAGCCCAGCACACCCTTGAGGTGTGCGGGGCGTGGGCGGGTCAGCGCGCTGCACTGGCCTCGATCATAGGCGAGGATCTCTCGCTCCCAGCAGTGGTGAAGGCCATGCTGGAGAGCGAGACGAACTGGGGAGCAGTGCTCTCCTTCTGCGAAGAGGTGATGAGGCAGAAGGAGGAGGCGGAACGGCAGAGGGAAGACGATGCCCTCAGTGACCCGATCCGCCGTCGAAGGGTAGGCGGGAGAAGGCGGGCTTACGCCCGCGACCTCCCGCCGTAATAGCCCGAGAAGAGGACGCGCCCGGCTGAGCGCGTCCGCCACGCCAGGACCGGTCGACTTTGGGGAAAGTCGGCCGCGAGCGTCTTCTGGTGGCGTGTGCGTGTTCCCGCACGTCACCGCCGGAGCTATGCTCCGGCAGAGAGGGGGCCCGTAGCGGGCCATCGTCGCTGTGGTCGCGGACGAATGTTCCTGCGCTCCCGTGACCACAGCAGAGCGCGACGAGAGGAACACCTTGGGGTTTTAGTGGGTGCGAGCCCCACATAACCCCTCGGTTCTTTCCCCAAGACCGAGGGGTATGCGTCAGGCATTTCCCCAAGTAAAAAAAAAAAAAAAAAAAAAAAAAAAAAAAGGTTGCTTGAAAATTCCTTTCTTAAATTATAGAAAAATGTATTTACTTGTAAATATTACTTGCTTGTTTATATTATTCCGTGTAGTGACGGATTAATATATAAGGGCACTACCCTATCTCAACCCGTGTATGTCGTAAAATGAGACTATGGGAGTAATCTTATGCAGACAAGAACACCGCAAAAAAAGGATATTTCGAAACAAACCCTATGCCAACCCGTCTGGCCAGACTGGTATAGTAGGCGAAATACCCTCTTCATTCTTTGGAGGAGACACGTGCCCAGTATTGTGACGTTTATGGGTTGAAATGATGACTTAGTACCACACACTACACCAGTATTTAACTGAAGATGGAAGTTGGGTGTGTTACATCATACTGCCTGACGTGGCAAATAAGCATGTGAATGCGGACCACCAAAAACCTATATCTGTTCTGTGGGCCCACCTGATGGTAAGTGGTGACCGCCCCGCCATCCATGGACATAGCTGTTATTTTAACATGAATTGCAAAGAATACACAACCGCAGCCTACCGTAAAAGGAGATAGGGAGTAATAGAAAAATGAGGGGATTGTGACGAGAAATTGGGCCTCCAGTGCTCGCCACTTATTAGACGCACTAAACAATAAAAAAAAATTTAATATGTTGTTTTAGAATGTATAATACTATACAATTTTGTGTTGGTAGATTGTGTTAACACACATATACGTAACATGATGTAAAATGTTATTATCTAATTGCGGGCCGATATGGATGTAGAATATCACTGTCAATTGCTGTCAAATTGTGTTGAAGAATTGTGTTTTATGATTTATTTTTTAATATATTATTATTCTCTCATTCCGATATCAGTGGCATTCAGCTGTACCTTTTTACTATAAACATCTCAAAATAACCCAAGTTGTTTTTATTAATTTGATTGGTTTTATATTCTACATCAATTTCGGCCCGAGTACCTATAGGTATGTATGGTATAATAATTGTTGTATTATGACCATATACCTTTTATAACACACTTGGCTTACAGTCTCCAAACACAAATTATGTAAGTTACAAATAAACAAAACATTTAATTAACGCAATAAACTTAATTAATTACCTCAAAGCTGATGTGAAATGAAAGTTATGTCTCGAGTTATTATAAAAATGGAAAGAGAGGTGGGTGAAAGGGAATTGTAAACATGGGAATAATTATTATATAACAACATCAAACTTGCCATCCAGCGTGGCAATGCTGCCAGTCTGTTGGGCACTTTTCCCACAGACAATGGCAGCGATGCGGAGGAATTTTATGATGCCGTATTTTAATTTGTAATTTCCTCCCTTTTTTATTTTAATGATACATTTAGTTAGTTTTTATTTGTTAATATTACTGTTTAAATTTAGTTTAATATTATAATTATTAAAATAAAGAAATGCTGTTTTCCATTTACAACATCAAATACCTAATAAGATAATTATAAAAACAAAATAAAATTCCAAGTGAAATGTTTCAGCCGAGTAACGGAAGAAAATAAACACTACTTGGGTAGTATTATTGTTGCTCGGGTGAGGATCTCTCTTCTCTGAAATCTCTAGTAGAAGAACTTTTCTCTGCATTGCCGTAGTGATGCACCTGATATTGTTACGTTGATTATACAATCTGCTGCATATTAGAAGATTACATTTTAGCTCTTTAATTTATATTATTTATATTTTATATTCCTGCGTGATATCTAACAATGTTTGTTGAAGTAGTCATATATCAATTGGGTTAATGGTTCTCCAGTTGTAGGTGAACAAACATACACACAAACATTATCTTTTATTTATACCTATACAGATAGATACTCAGAAAATCTCCAGAATAACAATCTGCTTGGAAGATTTGAAATTAGAACTTACCAATTTTTTTCTATTTAACAGTCAGCATTTGTGTTGTTTTTTTTTACGAAAAATCGAGTGACCTTTAATAAATGAATGTGAATAAAAGTTGTTTTATAACCTTCATAATATGGTTGACTAGGTATTTCATGTGTGATTATTGATTTAATTACCATTGAATGACTTCCAGTTACAAATTGAGGCTTTACAATCGAGTTGGTAAGCCTATGTGATATTGTTAACCTGACAATACAGTTTGGTATACCTAACTATATGTACAATATATTTAAGTAATTTTAAACGCTACTGTAATTGGTTAGAATAAATCTGAACGTTTACTACACTCACAAGTTTTTATGCGCTCTCAAGATTTTTTATGCATTGGCAAATCGCAAAAAATCGATAATAGCTATAAAGAGACCTTGTTCATATTTTATGCCCCTCTAATGTCGGGCCAACGTGAACCAATATTGGCTACAAGGCAGCCAACTACTAGCTGGGATTTGGGGTTTATCGGTTGGATGGTTTTAATGTGGCATAAGAAACTGGCATACGTAGAAAATAAAATTGTTTTTTTTTTATTATATTGATGAACTCCATTAGAAATATGTAGTGACGGATTAAGAATACGTTAAGTATGTCACTACCCCATCTCAACCCGTGGATGTCGTTAAAGGCGACTACGAGTAACCTTATGGAGACAAGAGTCTTAAGAAAAGGAAAATCCTAAAAACAAACCCTATACCAACCCGTCTGGCCAGCGTGGTATACGCTAAATTCCCATTCCACATTCTTTAGAGGAGACTCGTGCCCAGCAGCGAAACGTTTATGGGTTGAAATGATGATGATAGATGAACTCACGAAACGGGTTTTAAGCGCTTGCGTGTGGGATACTATATTTTTCCTGCATTTTACAGGCATAGGTACTGTAAAATTACATCTGTGAGTTAATAATCTCTAAAGAGCAAATACCTGTGTATAATTATTACCTATAATTTAAAGAAACATGTTTTCTAGTATTACCTATAGCTCGTAAAAAGTTATCCGGTGATCAAGTATAAGTACATTAGGTTTGCATCGTAACTACATACCTGTACCTAAGTAAAAAATCAGAAGGTACTTAAACACTTTCAAGTCTCAGACTCGGATTTTAAAACTTTAACAAGATACTTGTCTACCACCTGGGCTGGTTTCACATTCATCGTTAAAAACTCTCGGATTCGTAATTACGCACCTACACTGCACTCGGTATGAATTACTTCCTTGCTATGGAATATGGAATGCACATACGTATTTCAAAATATGACCGTATTTAGAGCTAATATAACCAAAACGTTACTCACAAATTATCGAAACCGTAAAAACGAGACGTGAAGTACCTATTGTTTTCCTAGCCTCGCCTAGTTATGCATTAGTATGCTGTGGCTAGCATTAGCGCATGCTGGTCGTACGTACGGAACAAACTACACGTGATTCGACAAATCGTATCGCGGAATCGCACCACGATACTCTACAAGTACCTACACACCGACTAACAATGGATATACAAGGCAAGTTATCACCCGATTGTAAACGCGATAGGTGACTGAGAACAATCTCAAGCTGTATTCGTCGCAAGTAACGTCGTAAAAAAATAAGATGTACATAGATAATAATATTTTGATCAATTAGCTTCCGTTCGCGGCTACGCCCGCGTGGTGTGTCAGTCCAGACTATAATCTATCTGTATGCCAAATTTCATATTGATCCCTTCAGCCGTTCTGGTGTGATTGAGTAACACGCATCTATCCTACCTTTCACATTTCTAATATTACTAAGATTAAATGTATACAATAAAAATAGTAAGCAGTTACTTACGAGTAAATACTCGTGGGCGAGCATATTTCATAATTAAATATGAGTTGTCTACTAGCAAACCTAAAAGATTAGAAGAAAAGTAGTATAGCATATCTACGAGTAATACGAGTACGAATACGAGTAATAAACAGTTAAAAGGTAATATAAGTACTTACTTTTCTTAGCAGTGATTTGATATTATAACTACATACCATTTTTATGCGAGTGGCTTTTTAAATCTTATGCCATAGAATTTATCCAGCGTACTGACTTGGTTCTCGATATTTTCTTTATTCATGAACAAATTTACATAAAAGGAATATTTACAACTAAAAGTAACCTACCAAATAAAAATAATATATGAGAAAATGGAAACAAAAATATGAAAATACCGTAATTAAAATGCGTCGAAAAATTCCTTTTCGTTTATTTATTTTTCTATTACGCACCAACGCGATGACGTCCATTACTTATCGGACGAGTATCTGTTAGTCCCCTAGTACATATATTATGTACATTGCTTAATGATGTTTCATTGTTATTATGTGCGCCAGATTTTATATCAAAGTATATATAACATAATACCGAGTCCTGGTAATGTAAGTCCCCTCAAGCATACACATCATGCGATCGGCATGATGTCACTCCATAGAATCGCGAGGCCTATAAAGGAGACTAGTACGATGACAATAGATCCAATAAAATTGATAGACAAAGGTCACGTAAAGTAGTTATCATGTTAATAGTCCTTTAGTCACCTTTTAGTCACTATCATAGGCTTATGTGGCATGACGACACGAATCTTCTGAGTCGTCTTCTGAGTCTTGAACGCCTTAGTCTTATCTTATATATATATATATAAAGTACTATCTTCTTAACATTCCTAAAGTGGAATTCTAAACATTATTATTTAAATTATAGTCCCACTGCAAGTTTGTGGTATAAAATAGGAGTCATTTATTGTGCAAAAAGTCAAATGAGTCAACGTTTGGTGAGGCATAATACATTTACAGGCATTTAATTCTTTTAAACATATTGTTATGCATCCTCCTAAAATGTTTATTGATTAGTAAACAATGATATTTAAGAATACTGTTGCCCGTGACTTCGCCGACGTGAATTTCGAATTTGCAGCGAGAAAATGCGGCCTATATTTCAAGTCAGAACTCTAGCAATACATTTGTGATAACTGAGTTCAATTATATAGTATTATTTATTGAAGAAAAGTGATAAATGAATTGTTCTGTGTAAAAAATATCTATGTTCAGAGACAATAACGCCAGTAAAATGAACGAAGAAGGTGGATCAGAACATGCATCTTAATTAACATATTTAGTCTTTTGGCCTAGAATACGAGTATAATATCAAGTCGCCTACCTTGAAACCACTTTTAATTTTTAAGCGTTTATATGATTTATTTACACGATTATCATATTGTTATTGTAAAGACTAAGGTTTTTATATACCTTTTTTACTTTTTTTTACCTTTTATATACTTAATTATGTATGTATGAGTGACAATGCAATGATAGTATGTAAAATTGTACGAAGTCATATTATAGCCGTACCGTGCCGTGTTATGGATCAAATTCATCACATTCACATTCATGGTATTTTTTTGTGAACATCAATCTATAAGTTACTAGGTGTTACCAGGGGTACTCCCTTTCCTATGTCCCTTCATTCTATGTTAGGCCACTGCTCAGCTACAATATACTTCATTCTACCCTTTAAAGGAAAACACAACCTTTTTGTTGTAATAAATATCATCCCAAAGACTTATTTAAGCACACAAACCTTATCATCAATTAAAAGACTATTATATTTCAATATGGCGGCATTGTTAGCATCAGCATTGTTTACCGCTGGCTCATAATTTTAATGTTACGTATATACTGTTTGATTGATTACCTAGTTTAATATTAAATAATTACTGTTGGCTATTGTGGTTGGGAACCACAAATTACTTATAATAGGTATCTAATAATAATTATCAGTATGAAGCAATAATAGCTAAGGAAATTTCCTTATTTATATAGTTCAAGTGGCATACAATAATGTTGACATATTTGGAGCATACGTATTGGAGAAGAAGTTAACACACTTTTACAATCAAATAAAATTAAATATATAAAAAGTAAAACACTGTCAACATCAAAAAAACAAAGAAAAAAAAAGACAAAAAATAATAATAATTATTGTGTAAAAAAAATTAAAGATGCATTTTATAAAGGCCTGAAAAATCGCCACCACATAGTCCTGTGGACCACAATATTATAAGATTGAGATGCTATGTAGTCTCAAGCCAAACTTTTCAACTTAGGGTCAAACAGCGTATGTTGAAACCCTTGCAAATATTTCCCGTCATTCTCCTAATATATTAATTTCTCTCTTTCCAGGGTATAATCCTTCGAGATCTGGACCACACTGATGCTATTCCAAGTATCACGGCGGGAGGCGTCGGCTTCTCATACGCCAACATCAGACTGAAGAGCGACCGAGGGTCGGGCCTCAACTACCAACTCGAGATCTACGTATAAACACATTCATTTTGTTAGAACTGATATACTCCTTTAATGTTTTAAGTATTTATTGTTGTCAAACATCAATAAAACTCGTCATTAGTACTCATATTACTAATATAGGTTTCCTAAGATAATCATAATTATTAATAAATTCACAGTAAAATCAATGTTTTACTTTTATTTACAATAACCAAAGAGCTAGCTAATGTGGATGTATAAGACTTCTGTCTACCTCTCGGCGAAAAGGGCATGATGATATGCTATTTATATATTTCATCATCATCATCATCATCAGCAACCCATTAAGTCCCACTGCTGAACTCGGGTCTCCTCTCCTCTAACTTGAGAGCTGAGAGGGTTTAGGCCATAATCCACTCACGCTGGCCTAGTGCGGTTTGGTGGATCAGACATACTCATAGAAAATCTTCTAGTGTATGTGGGTTTCCTCACGATGTTTTTCTTCACCGTTAGCAGATAGTAAGTCACTTGACTAGTACATATAAATTCCATAAAGTGGAATCCACATTGGTACTGCCGGTCGGGATCGAACTCGGACCGCGTGATTTTCATGCCGGTCCCTTATCCAGCCATGGTGGATAAGGGACCGCTTACTATTTATTATATATTTATAACAATTATTCATATAACAAAGTGTATAGGTAAGTTATCAAGAAATTGTTATAACCAGTTGGCTGACAGGTTAAAGCCACAAGAAAAAGTAGCACGAAACTTGAAACCTTTTACATATTAAGACGAGAATTAGTGAAAGGTTCCGAGTAAAATAACAAAAAGACAGGCAGCCTTCAACATAAATAATAATAATAGCAGGAATAATACACTAAACTACGTATGTAAACTAATTATTGAATGATTATTATAAATGGATTATTATTATAATGAATTATTATAAAAGAAAGCTATCCCACAGTACCGTGCAATAATATAAAATTATACTACTTGTTAATTTCATAAAGCTTTTACTATTTATGTACGCTGTAGGTTTCCGGGTTACGTTTTACGATAATTTCTGGTATACTTAATTAAAAGTAATTTTAACACCGGAGACTATTTAGCACCTCTGGTTATAAAATTACTTGGAGGATATTTTCATACTGAGTAAAGAGTCTCTAATTTTACTTTTAACTAAATACTGAGTTATTTTTATTTAGTTGCCACAATTCGTCACATTTACAAAAATATTAGTTTATTTAGCCATAGGATCAAATTAATGTTTTTGATGTCTATATTTCAATTATAATTAGACGTACTTAAATGACCCTTAATGGAGTAACATTATTAAATAACAACTTAACTAATGATTATAATAAATTTACTGGAGTATCTAATTTTACTACTGTGTTCTGAACATTGTCTTATTTTAAAAAAAAAATATTCACTGGTAGTAAAAATATTTTTTGCCTGCTATTATTCTACTCGTTTTAATATTTTAAAATATTTATAAATATAAATATTTTTTAAACTATTATGCGTCTAAGATCACTGCCACAGCTTACAAAAGAGCTGATGTCCTTGAAATGGCTGAACCGATTTTGATAAAAGGGGGGGTCTAGGAACCATTGGTTTCCAATAAAAAAAGACGCAGTCAAATCGGTTCACCCATTTAAAAGATATGGTGCCACAGACAGAGATTGATACATATAGGCAAACTTAGGTATAACTTATAACAAATTTTTGCGATCGGGGTAAAGAGTCTGCACAGATAAAGTAAAGCGACTTCGATTACTGCGGTTAATAAACCCTCTAGCGTACTTAATACTAATTACAATTAATCAATCAATAATCCTTTATGCCATCTCAGGAGAAAAACCTTAACGAATTTACAATCCGAAATAGTCGGTACAAACGCTCGCAATACAATAACCTTTTCAATTTAATTCAAAAGGAAAGGACTTACTTAAGCGGTAAAGGAAATAATTTGATACAATTTTATGTATGTGGAACACGACAATGGTTAAAGGTTATTTCTTATTTGGTTTGTTGTGAGGAAAACGGTGAAGGAAAATATGACGAATGCGAAGAATGATGTCAGCTTGTGTGACCAACAACAGACCTCATAACAACAGGAAATCTTCATTTAGCTAGGCTGATTGCTTAATGCATTGTTGACGTACCAGACAATTGTCCATTATGTTTGCAACCTATATTACTCACAAACTTTAGGACTCATTTAGAGTTTTAACTGGACATTTTTATGGTAGGGTTTTCTGTAACACTTTATACTCAGCAAAAGATTTTATGCTTCTCCTACTGTGAACATAACTTCACCAGTAGCGAGCTGCTTTCTTCATGATGGATATTAAAAATTTGCTCTGAAATTGTAATATCGACGCAAAAACCTCAGCAACCTCAAACTATTAGTAAAGAGGCAATCACAATAGATCTGGCGTGATTGAAAAGTACAAAAATTTCTTACCAATAAGAAAAACACCTACATATTTCTTTCAAAGCACGTTCGGGAAAAGTTCAGATTATACTTGTTTATCCTCAGTAATTCCACCTGACACTAATCAAGCGAAGACAAATGACTTTTTCTTCACAGATAGCTTTGTAAATATCAGTGAGACGAAGGTCTTTTGTATAAATAGATTGATTAGGATTGTTCGAAACATTCTGTTGTATACCAAATAAGGCTACAGTAGTATTGTAAGTAGCACCAAGGATATTTTATATATTTATTTATTCATATAATTGCACACTACACTTACAGCTTCCCAATACGTGTAGTAAGCCACAGGTAACACTTTAAACTATAACTAATTTATATATACACATACAGAATAATGACAATTTGTAAGTAAATATGTCGACCTCTGGATACTGAGCAATCAAAGAATTAAGCAGCGTAATCGCCTGCCTAGTAGGTGCATATTGAGCGGTGCACGTTCTTACCATAGGTGCGGCAAGTAAGGGGCGCGAGCGCAACCGAGTGTACTGGTTCGGCGCCGATAACGAGCAGCGCGACAACGTATTGGCATCATCAACTTTGTTGTTTAACAAAAAATAATAATGTAACATTAAAGTACACTTCCGCCGCAACATAAGAGTGTCGAGACCTACCATACCTGTTACGAACAGAGACGGATATAAATAATGAGGATAATAGCCATATAATATATATAGACACGATACTCAAGCTCTAAACATTTGCTAGTAACATGGTTAAGCTGAAGTTTTTCATAAAGTTCGCTTAATTTATAACGGCTGGACTACTTCAGCTAATTCATTTTTAATATTAATCGAAGTACGAGATTCTCATCAAAAGAAAATTGTCAAAACTCTAATTCCACGTGAGCAGAGTCATATAACAATATAGAAATACCTATTATTATTAAATAAAATATAAGTATTCAATTTCCACCTAGACTATTGTAGGTATTATTAGAACTGTACTTTTATACTATTCGGACTGTCACCATGTCGGTTAAGCGGTTGTCGCTTCGCCGATATTTGTTACAAGTCGGATGTAATTTTTGTCCATTCATTGTATGCTTGTAAGGTCGCTTGCAACACAGGGCTTGTTCTCGAGTGCGGACGTCGTCTTTTATAATAAAAAAAACTACTATTGACTACAACATTACTACCGGTTATTGTGTCTAACATGGTATTTATTATCATATCATCTTGCAATTCTACCAACAATGAACTATTAACTATTATGTATATATTTTAATAATCGCATTCTCGCCCCTTGTGAATTTTATAGCATCACAGATTTTTTTGTACCTATCTACTTAGATATTATATGCATGCTGTACCTGCCTCTAAATGGCTGCTATGCTACCATGTCCTTTATTATGTCAAAGATAAATGTATAAGTAGTTGTTGGTAAGTCTAATTAAATAAATATATCACTAGCTTCTAGCCGCGACACCGCCTGCAAGGCATGTCACTATGGTAAAAACAATACCCGTCCTGACAGTCGTAGGCCAGTCAATGAACGATTTTGGAGGGAAATGTCGAAAGCAGAAACTTTGACTTAGAAACTTTGTTTGGACTGGTTAGGAGATAAACATACTAAAAGTCCTTACCCCCCCGAGGTGAGCCCGAGGGGGGGGGGGAGCAGAAAGAAGGTCCCGTTTTTTGGTTTTTTGCTTACATCTCGAAAACAGTACGTCGTACGAAATTGTATTGTACTCCACAATGAAAGCTGATAAAATTCTCTACAACTTTGGCTTAGACATTTTTTATCTATCTCCAATCGTTGCCTAGCTATGAGCTTCGAAAAATGGTCGATTTTCAAAAATGTGTTAAATTTTCTAGCACAGGTACCATTTTTTGTTTTCTGCTTACATCTCGAAAACAATGCGTCGTACGATATTTCACTGTATTACATTATGAAAGCTGATAAAATTTTCTACAATTTGGGCTTAACACTTTTTATCCAACTACGGCGAAGCCAAAAGGAAGGGTAATGTTTTTGGCAGTCTATGCATATTTGTATGTATGTTTGTTTCTATGTTTTACCGTAGCGCCTAAACTAATGAACTGATTTTAATGAATGTGGTGTCAATAGATTTGTAATAATAGTCCAGGTGACATGTGCTATATTTTTTTTTTCAAAATGTTATATAACGGAAATTTATCCTCAGATTCTAACCTCGAAAAAAATTAAACCGAGATAAATATCAAATTTTTGGTATCAAAAGAAAGGTCTTGGCAAGCACATTACAAATATGTATATATATCATATCGGGATATGGAAAATTATTAAATAAAAAAAACTAAATTTAAAAAACTATTAGGCCATTCAATGAATGATTGTGGGTGGAAAAGTTGAAAATTCTGAAATTTTGACTTAAGAACTTTGCTTGAACTAGTTAGGAGATAAACATACTAAAAGTTCTTACCCCTCCGAGGTGAGCCAGAGGGGGAGAGGGGCACAAAGAATTTTTGATTTTTTGGTTTTTGCTTACATCTCGAAAACGGTGCATCGTACGAAATTTCGTTGCACTACAAAATGATACCTGCAAAAATTTTCTACAACTTTGGCATTCACACATTTTTATTTAATTTTTTTCGAGGTTAGAATCTGAGGTTTAAATTCAGTCATATAACATTATGAAAAAAATTATATAGCCTATGTCACCCGAACTATTATTACAGAACTATTGACACCTCATTCATTAAAATCGGTTAATAAGTTCAGGCGCTACGGTGAAACATAGAAACATACATACATACAAATATGCATAGACTGCCAAAACCATTACCCTTCCTTTTGGCTTCGCCGTAGTTGGATAAAAAGTGTTAAGCCCAAATTGTAGAAAATTTTATCAGCTTTCATAATGTAATACAGTGAAATATCGTACGACGCACTGTTTTTGAGATGTAAACAGAAAACAAAAAGTGGTACCTTTGCTAGTGAATTTAACAGATTTTTGAAAATCGTCCATTTTTCGAAGCTCATAGCTAGGCAACGATTCAAGATAGATAAAAAGTGTCTAAGCCAAAGTTGTAGAGAATTTTATCAACTTTACTCTCTTACCCCCCCTCGGGCTCACCTCGGGGGGGTAAGGACTTTTAGTATGTTTATCTCCTAACTAGTCCAAACAAAGTTCCTAGGTCAAAGTTTCTGCTTTCGATAATTCCCTCCACAGTACCATTTCGAGCACTCATTTACTAGACTATCGGGTAAAAAGTAGCCTATATTTTAAGTCAGTCCTCCAACAATACAATGGTGAAAACCGCATTCAATTCCATGAAGTAGTTTTTGCGCGATGCGCATACAAACACACAGACAGACAGACAAAAATATAAAAAAAATTAAAATAGTGTTTTTGCTTCTGTGGGTGTAAAAAAGACCCCCCATATTATTTTTCTTCAATATTCAAGTAAGTCGAGTTCAACGTCCAAAAACATGTAATTGTACCTAATAGTTACCGACGGCAACACCGAGGTCAACGTATCAGGGATCACGAGCATTACTTCCAATATTCGTTTCCGAGTCCCCCTTCCATCCAGTATCATTCAGACCTACTTTAACACCTCTCCACCTCACGTTAATGAGTCTCTTCTCATAGAATTATTTTACGTAGCAAATGTTCAACAGGTATTAACGCATAAAGGCGCACATATGATGACAGGGATCCTATTATCGCTCGCCGACCAAAGTCCCGAAGCTGCCCGTCCTATACAAAGGGTCCCGACTAATTTATTACCAAAATATCTTTAACACCCGCCTACAGATAATTAGGCTCCTACATTACGAAATATGGCACTTCTAAAATATATAATATACGTTGTTATGTGCGAAATTCGGTTTTTGTTTGTAGTAAAGAGACGTGGTCGCCATTATAAATTACAAACATATGGTGTAAGTTGTGATACGCAATAGTCAATAATACTCTTAAACGCTAGCATAGTCGTATGAAAGGACTGGATTGGTTGGGGAAGTACTAATTTCTCACATATTTTTAGTAGGCAGGTATTACAAACATAAGAGAGAAAGAAAGAAAAACGAATTCATTTAGAATTTTTTAAAATATAAATTATTATTTTTTAATTTTCTGTCAATAATAATATATACCTACATAATCTAGTTAATATAGATTTATTATTTATTTATTAGCCAAAACTGTTCCAGTTCGTAATTATGCGGTGAATTCTTTTCCTGTTTTTGATACTGAAATTGGCATATGGTCTGGTACGTAATTTAATAATAGGTTGTTTAATACTCAGTGTCGATCCGCTAGCTCAAAATACTTAATTATATACAAACAGTCTCAGAGAAAAAGGGTGGTGTTTAGATTCTGAAATTCAAAAAACCGCAGAACACAATTCTATCGCAGTAATTTTATCACTGCAAACCATTAAAAGATGTAAATTCTTACACATTACGAAATACAGTGTCCTCTCAGAATTTCCGTAAGTAAATTGAATTCGCATCGATGCCATTGTCATTTTATTGTTATCATAATTTATTTAATGCACACTCATTTGAAATAAACGTCAATGGTAGAAGCTCTAACTATTGTCAATCGTTACATAAAGATGAGATTAACAACCGCAACTTGGTCTTGTACAAACGAACAATTGATTCATCATTTACATAGATATTGAGTTTTGTGTCGCTGCTGTTTTGTCTTTGCCGTCGGATTGTCGGGTTATTCCCTTTCCATTTATATAGTACGGGGACTGTCATGCTCGTGAACGGATGTTACTTGCAGTGATTGCTTGACTTTTGACACCCGATGTTTGAATCAACAAGTTTCGTTTCGCCAATTTTCAATTGATGACATGATAATATCTCTCATATTTAAAGCTCGGTCTTGCCAGTGAAGCAATCGCCATTCTTTTCTGTTTTTCATTTCTTGATAAGACCCGATTCCCACTTTTCCTTCATTTGCTAGATGAAACTTCTTCTAGGTCTACCCATACCTCTCCTTCCTTCTATTTTTCCTACCATTAATTGTTTTAAGAAGTTATCGTGTAATATCAAGTGACCAATTAACTTTATTTTTCCGTGTGGTGACGGATTACGAATACTTAATGTCACTACCCCATCTCAACCTATGAGACTAAGGGAGTAACCTTACACAGACAAGAGCACTGCAAGAAGAAAAAAATCCTTTACTAATACGTCTGGCCAGCGTGATATAGTAGGTAAATTCCCTACACATTCGTTGGAGGAGACCGTGACAAGCAGTGGGACGTTTATGGGTCGAAATGATGAATTCTCTTTCTCCTTCTATTCTCTATTGATCTTACATAATAATATAATAAATAGATATATATTTCATAAATTTGCCTGAAATAACATACGACCGCGGCCCGGTCTAATGAATCCCAGATCTATAATATTTAGTATTTTCGTGCATAACAACAAATAACAATCGTATCGCCATGTGCCTTGTTCCAGCGTTTTACCAATACTGAGCAAATACCATTTGTCAATACAAATACTTCGTTATTTGTATTATACGTATACGGGTCACGACCGGTTTTGTTTGAGTGACACTTGAGAGTACTTGAAGCCCAAGTGAATTGGTTGTTTCGATGTACTACTGCTAACAGGACTCATAATTGAATCGCCGTAAAACCTTTAGGTATACAAAAAGTATATCTATTTTTTTTCCTCTGAAAATAGGAAACAAGCTGGTGTTACGATAAGCTGGTGGTGTCTTAGGCTTTCACAGTCATTAAATTTATTTCAGGGCTAAGATATCCAGTGTTTGAAAGTGTTAAGGGCAATTTAGAAAATATGCTAAACATCCGCTTGCTAAATTTATTATTACAGGCGCGACCTTTCCGACCATTTATTACATTAAGTAACTAATATACGTAGATAGTATCCATAATAGATATTTCTCAGTTTTAATTAGAAAGTGTCACTACAAAAGCCTTGATAGAATATAAATATAGGCTAATTATATTATACGAAAATAATTATTTTAAGTACCTACTATATCAAAACAGTAGGTAGTAGGTACTTAAATAATTACCTTACGTATATTTAGATCACATACGTACGTGGTATGTTACCAAAGTTCTATTTTTATAACTTTGAGATACACTCCTGTCATGTACATTTTGAAAACTAAATAAGTATTTCATAATATCAGTGTATATTACTTGCACCCTAAATTCCTATTTTTTTACTGGATGGGACTGATGGAGATGCCGCGTGGTCGTCTTCGTCATAGTCGGCGTGGCGGCTTTGACGGCGATCCTTATCACGTCCACCCATATTTCGTATTTTCTTCGCCTTCTAGAAATTTGGAGCAAAGTTTCCAGCCACATCCCGTCTTCACGTCGAACAACTTGCACTCCCGTCTTCCGTCTTCTTTTCTTTAATTAAAATATTGCTTGATCCCTGACGGGCTGTCAATGTCAAATGTCTGAAAATAAAAACAAGCTCTCTGTTATTTTCAAACATTTCATAAATCAAAACCTAATAAATTGAATGTCGAGATTCCTAGTAGGCCCTCAGTGTACAAGTATTTATAGGTACACGTTATTTATAGAATACTGTAACTCAAAACATAAACACAACAATACACAAAATAATTTCTAAGAATGAATTTGTTTACATGTTATCATGACATAAATAATCTCGTTACGGTGCGGTGATACAAAAACACGCACAATGAACAAAACAGTCAGAATACTTTGAAAATATTTGTTGTAGTAAGTAAACATGTTTTTCATGTTGTTGTTATTAATAATATTAACCCATTAATAGCCCACTGCAAGGTAATGGTCTCCTCACCTCTATCTAGAGAGCTGAGAGGGTTACGGGCACAATCAACACACACTGGCCTAATGCGGGTTGAGATATCAGACATAATTATTGATTTATTAGAATTTCTTGATAACTAAGAGGTAACTAAAAATACTATTAAAATTTTTAAACTCAGAGGATTAACGGTTGCCTGACGTGACAATTGACAGAGTTAAAGAAGTTTTTTTTGATGATTTGTTTACAAACATTTTACATTTCGGCCCGATTATTATTTATTAAGTTACTGAAGATCGTTGTGTGCGTAACAGTACGGAATTGTATCTCTTCGACTCTGTTCTGTTTTTTATTAGTTATTGTAGTATAAACGTGTGTTGTGTGAGATTACGGTAACTATGTTTTCGTCTTTAGTACTTAATAAAAATAAAAATTTCATTTATTTCAGATATTAGGTACATCTGCGGTAGCGCGCGGATCCTAGGTCTATGGGTACATCCATATACTTACATTATACACAAACACAATTACAATTAAATTAAATACAACACCAAAATATTTTAAACTATAATAAAGAAGAAGATAAAAATACAGTTCACAACCACTTTTGTTGTTTCTTTAAGATCAATTTTGTTCCAAAGAAGCAATGGTATAGGTATTACATCCATGATTAAAACCATTGTGTAATTAAAGATTGTTTCGTAAACGCCCAAAGCGTGAAAGAAGATTCAGTAAAATTGAGTAAGTTTTAATACAAATATTATTTCGGTAGAAATTTGAAATTAATTCAGAATTTCAGACAGTGAATCTTTAGCTACAAATGGCAAACTTGTAATGGATTGTTTCTGTATTAAATATACACTTTTATTTTATTTTACCTATTAGGTATAACTGTCGTGTTCTCTATACATAATTTAGTATCAATTTCGTCATAAAACGACCTATCTAATGTAAATATAAAATATATTATGTCTAATCAAAACAAAATACAAATCAGTTTTTATAACCCGACTGACAGGATGATTATTGTTTTTCGCACGTATTGTGTGTTTGTAAATTTCTTTATTCCCACGTTTCTTCCAAACGGCTGGATGGATTTGGACAATTAAGGTATCGTTAGATTCTTCTCAAAAACCCAAGTGTCCTTAGATAGGTATTATAAAATAAATAAAAAGACCGCGGTGTAAGTTAGTTTTTTTAACCAAACGTATCGAGTTCCCTACTCGATACGATAAAAATTCAAAATAAAGGCAATCAAATGAAGATTACAGATATATACATATGTTATATATTTTTTTGACTGTCACCGTGGCGCAGTGGTTAAGGTGGTCGCCTCGCCACTACATCGCCGTGCTGGGTGACGTGGGTTCGATTCCCACACGAGACAAATATTTGTGTGATTCATAGATATTTGTTTCTAGTCTGGGTGTACTTTGTGTCCGTTAGTTTCATGTTTGTAAAGCTCCCCGCGACACAGGGCTTGTTCCCTAGTGCGGGCGTTGTCTTTTTTTAAACGATAAACGATAAACGATATTTAAATTTAATCAGGAATAATAATTACAACAATTTTTCGGTCTTTTTAGTGCATTGCTTATCTATTGATTTTTTGCAGTCGGGTTATTTTAACTTTTTAATTATATTTACTTGTTGCATTACTATATTTAATGGAATTGTGATTATCAGCTCTTTGTAGTAAGATTTTATGATTGATTATGTCTCTAGCTACTTTCAACCAGTTTGATACACTTTATATTATTTCCATTCACACTTTCCTTATATTAAACGTAAATAAATGTTAATTAAATTACTCTACTACGAGGTACAATGATTCAAATCTGTTGAGAAATATAGTATAATGTTATTAAAACTTAGTGAATTGATTCCACAGAACAGAGATAGGTTTGTGATTGATTCAAATTAATATAACTTTTTATTTTCTAGCCCTAAATGAGAGTCTGCAAACATTATCGTCAACACAATTTTCCTAGTATAATTTCGCTAGACGGTTATCTACGGGAAGCTTTCATTCGAGCTCCAAGCTAATTACATTTCAGTTTATAGATGAGGTGCAGCTAATGAATAAGCAGTACTTACGTCATGCAGTCAGGTTTCTCCCTCCTCCCCCGCTTCCCTTCCGTTTACTTGTGACGCCCACGTTTGCAACATAAGCTGCGGCACCGACTACGACACAGCCCACCGGATCCGCAATTTCCCAACATGGAAATTACAAATCGTAATGAAAACGCAAACGTTGATAGAATAATATCCGCACATCGATAACAATATTATGATAAAAATATACTGACATAATAAAATGTTGAAACAAATGTACCATTGAGCTGTATCCCCAGTTTTATTTTGACCTTTTATACTATCTTCATTCTGATGAATGAGGATAGTATAAAATCATCATCATTTCAACCAATAAACGTCCTACTATTGGGCACAGGTCTCCTCCAGAAGATTGTGGAGGGAATTTAGCCTACTGTACCACGCTGGCCAGACGGATTGTTATAGGGTTTGTTTCGAATTTTCCATTTTTATGACACCTATGGGTAGAACTGGGGTAGTGACATTATGTATTCTTAATCCTTTACTACAAGGACAAGTCGGACATATATCATTCACTATCCTCATTCACTGAAATAGAATAATTATTTAGTATAAATGCACTGACCTAATTATAAATTACGTTAAATTTATTTTTATACCTATATAGATATTATAATAAATATAATTTTATTTACACCAATCGCCAGTAGATAAATAGAATGAAATGAATAAAGCAATTAAATAATAACATTAATACAGCTTCACTACTTCATAATTACATATACCTATTCATACTTCATAATTAATACTAACCATTTAGTTTAGTTGATTTGATTTTACACTAATAAAGTGATCTAATATTTAGTGGTATTTATGTACCTATATGTCGATATTTATAGAATAATTAATTTATATATATTTCTAGGATAAGTAAGTACCAGTACAAATGTTTTAAATTGTATTGTTTTCTCTTTCGTTTTGTGTTTGTTTTGTTCGTTACGTTTATTTAGCTTTCCAACACCAAAAACTACATTCCGATATTTTTTAGAAGTCATTTTGAATTTTCTAGAAGGTATATTATTCAGGGATTTAAAAAATAACACATTTTTTATTCTTAAATATTTATAACATATTATTAAATTGATAATTACTCTCTCAGCTTTCTAGTTAGAGGAGAGGAGACCCGAGCCCAGCAGTGGGACTTAAGGGGTTGCTGATGATAGTGATCTTTGCACTATAGTTATACAATTACAGTAGGCATATTTTGAAAAGTTACTGGTATGCATTGAAAATTTAATTCAACATACAACAATTGTAAGTAATAAATTATGCTTATCTCATTTTTCTCAAAGTATCATGTCCCGCCTCAATCATAAATTTTATTCCCATTGTAAGAAGGAGTTTTATACAGAAAATATAGCATCTTTACAGGCACCAAATGTTCTGAAGCATGAGCGTAGTTGGCCGCTTACGTCTCACACGAAGGATAGCGTAAGCTACAATTTATGGGGCAATTCATCAGAGCTCTCAGAGCTCGGAAGCCCTATTCTTTGCTTGTTGAATAAGGTATGGTAACGCAAATTGTATCGATACGATCCCACTTACATATTACAACTGCTTCAAAGCCATATTACATCAGCTCAGCGAGTATACGTTGATGTGTACGCATTTCGACGTTACGTTATATTGCGAGCAGTCATCCGGACGTAATGTAAGTATTGAAGTAAATTGGGAACTTCACGAGCGTTTCCCTCACAAGTTGAGTAGATCGGGCTCAAAGCCGTAGTAAAGACTAAAGCCTGATTTATACAAGGGTACAACATACAAGGGACAATGTTTGTAAAGTACGAGTTTATTTATCCGTGACATTAGCAAAATGTAACTTTTTAGTGTAATCAGTATCTGGAATACAGCTAGAACATTTTCTTAACAATCATATGGCATCAACTTCAAAACTCCTTTATAAATACGTAATAGGTATAAAGGCCATTTTGTAGATGCTCCTTAATTCTTCTCTTTCCTGATAAGCAGTAGGTTCTTAATAGATTAATAGAAGCATCGAATTAGAAATGCAAACCAATAAAAAACCAATAGTGTGAAAATCTTATTTTCTTTGCATTCATGTGAAGCACAGCGATCTCGATTACGGAAGTTCTCTTGACTATAACGTACATGATAGTTGTTATTAGATATTATATGTGACACATGCCATAATGTCTTTTTGTTGAAAGAAACTTGACGAGAACTAGACGTTATGAAACATCCAATTTAGCAACATGGAACACAACGCGTGAGCATTGAAGTAGATATAACCTACACTCAGTGATCCCGAACCTTCTTGGAAATTGAAAACTTAAAGGTGCAACCAGGTCATGTTGGATATTATAACCTTTATTACCGGTATTACGGGAAGCAAGATATTTATAAATCTTGTTTATCTAGACGCAGAAAAATTGTGCCTAGGAATAATCTAAAGAGAATATATTTAGAATACTTATTATAAAAAGGAACGTCAGACTTTCTACTCACATTTATAAATATGATAAACGACGAACATCCGAACCTTTAAAATAAATATGTAGCTACCATTACTTGAACATTTAACTGAACATTCCTAATAATATTAGGAATCTTCTGTTGATAGTTAACGTATAATGGAAACAAATTATAAACAATTCAATATCAGGCGTCTGTTGTAGATTTGCGTTTAATTTACAGCTCACATGCCCTTGCTTTAATATTAACAAGTTCACACGCCGCCGCCGCGAGAACAGTGATGAACTACGTCAAGATATAAAGCTAATAGAGCCTTAGGCATTCGGATTTGGAAGTTAATATGACTCGTGTGAGAGATGCTTAACGAATTTGTTAAGTAAGTATATAAGACCCAGCTGAACGTGAACGGCTTCATATTTTTAAATATTTTAGAGAAAGTACTCAATGCCTTAATGTTCATGGTGAAAACATATTTCACCATTTCCGCTGAATTTGCCTATTTTTTCTGAAAAAAAATGCCCAGTCTGATACGCTGAAATGTATCAACAAAGAAATAAAGCATATGAATACATCATCATCATCATCAACAACCCATTTAGTCCCACTGCTGGGCTCGGGTCTCCTCTCCTCTAACTAGAGAGCTGAGAGGGTTTAGGCCATAATCCACTCACGCTGGCCTAGTGCGGGTTGGTGGATCAGACATACTCATAGAATTTCTTCTGGCGTATGTGGGTTTCCTCACGATGTTTTCCTTCACCGTTAGCAGATGGTAAGTCACTTGACTAGTACATATAAATTTCACAAAGTAAAATCCACATTGGTACTGGCGGTCGGGATCGAACTCGAACCGCGTGATTTGCACGCCGGTCCCTTATCCATTCAGCCACCATCGCTTCAGTTATATGAATACAGCTTACAGTTATTGCTGGATTTAGTTTCAAGCGTGGCATACCCATATCTAGACCATGTCTTATACCAGGGTTTATCAAAGTGGGTCTATACTCTATGGGTTAGGGAATTGTAAAATGTATGCCACGGGTCTACAGTAGTTCAGTTATCCCTTACCATATATGTTAGAAAATTGTGCAGTATATTCACATATCGTTTTATTTGTTTGACCGTTCTTGCTGGTGTATATAAATACCAATAAAATTGATTAATATTAGGTTTCTTTTGCTATCTAAAATATATTTTTACTGGGAACTCTTGAAATTGTGAAAGCGGTGATGTACTGCAAAGGTTTAAGAAACAACACCTTAGACATTTACATAGACTACTTTATACTATATAGACTTCACTATGGAACTTGGAAACTCATATTTAGTGATCCAGTTTATACAAAATGCGCAATACAAACGCCACAAATAACACGTCATATATAACAAAAATAAATTGCGAGAAGCGAACTAGCTATATAAGTATAGTAAGAATGTAACAATTTCATACAAAAGTTTGCTTCCATAAGTACATTAAGCTATACGCTTTCGACTTATCCCGCCGGACCGTTACTTAAAATTGCATCGTTTTGTAACGGGCTAAGTAAAGTAAGTACAGTGCTTAGTGGTACTGGTATTTGGACTGAGCAGCGGAAGTTAAATGAAGTTCAGTGTAATTACTCTCAGAGAGGTGGTTAACTCGGCTCTGTTATGGTGACAGCCGTTGCCGCACCTCGCTAGCTCGCTAGCGTTCTAATTGAACCCAATATTATTTATGTAGGACTTTTTTTTAAATAAAATTTGCTTAGTCTCTATAAATTAAATTATGAGAACGTTTAGAATGATTAGATGTAATTTTGATTACAACATGTTGATGCTATTTAAAATTAAAATTGATAAAACTTACATAAATTATTATGTGCTTAAAGAATCGACCAAAATTACATTGCATGATCATACGATTCTCATTGCAGATCGTAGGATTCTCCATAATGGCCTGTTTTTAAAAATTAATTTGTAAATTCTTATATTTAAGTACAATTTCTCACAACCATCTCTATTATTATTATTATTTTCAAAATTAGCTTTTTATTGAATAGTGTACACACACGGTTTAATCCAATAATGTATAAGAGTTTTAAATAATTTAGGCTGATCTGACTGATCTAGTAAGTGTTTAGTCGCTTAGTTGTTTAGTCTCATTGTGTCAGTAGTTGTTAAGGTACCACGATATCGATGCAATTCGATAGAAACGTCAGGCAAATTAATAAGCTTTTTATTAATCCTTAAAGTATAATACGAGACGTAAATCCATTTTAGAACAGTTTAATATGTAAACTAGTCACGAAAAATGAAAAGTTTCAATTGAAAAGTTTTTGTTAGCATTCCCATCCATCCAATATAAAAGGCTGTACAAACAAAGCTGAACAAACATTTCAGTAACCATGGCGTTTATCCAACTATTGGTGAAATTCCAATGCTACTATTTGTTTACGATGCATTTGCCTAGTTACACAGACAACAACGGCACAATGAGTAGGACAACACTGCTTATAGCTAATTCGCACTACAATTTTATTTCACATTTACTGTTTACTATAATTAAAAATCTAACAGCGGCTATAGGGTATAATATGCCTTTCGTAAAAGGGTTAAATATCCGGTAGTTTAAAGGGTATAAAGGATATTTATCCAGTGTAATTGCTCAAATGGTACGAAAACATGTGTAACTATATGTACGTCTACTAAACTACACGTGTTCACTATTCTATATATTCGTTCAATATGAACAATACTCACTTCCATGACAGTGCATGAGTTTTAATATCTCAAAGTTTTACATTCTAATTCCATTTAGCCGCGCACAAACGAGCGCCTGAAAGAACATAAAGAGACTCAGTCGCTAACTGTCCTCAATGACTTTGAATTTATGCAGGCACTTTTATAGCGGCAAAACACGAGATTAAATAAACATAAATTTAATATCGGTCGCACGAAGCAATTTCTTTATGGAACTAGCGAATATGACACTGAAACGAGAATCTACTAGAAAAATTGTGATACGATCTTGGATTCAGTGGTCTCTAGAGCTTATTGAGGGGAAGAGCGAAACTATTGTACTGATAATAGGGAGGATTTGTGTTTCACAACAATTTTATCTTATGGTAATCAGCGGCTAGGTTGTTTCTATAGAACCTCCTATTTTAGTCGACAGTAAGTAACATCTCCAACGGTAGGCAACTAACTTGTCAGCTAAAAAAACAAGTTGAATACCTATTTCGAAGGTATACTTAGTCAAAAAGCATTTAAATAAAATATATTTTCAATTTATGTGGAATTACGATAAAATAACACGAGCACTATTTTCCGAGTTCTCTTCCACGTGGTGTTATTATTACATTGAATATTTATACCTACGCAGGTAGATAGAGAATCGCAGTAGTTTACATGAATAATCGCTCTCGCATGCATGAATGTTGTAATTCTGAGCCACTTAACTCAATACGCTTAGCTACACATTCAAATCACCATATTCTGAACATATTTTGGTGAGCATACAGAAACATCAATGTAATTGTATTGTTAATATTATGTTACGACGTCATAATAATATAATTTCATTTATAATCGCGGAACCACAAATACGAAACCACGTAGTTTAAAATACAGGTAAAATTACTATCGTGAAGGAAAAAAAACGCTTCTATTAGGCTTTGTTTAGTATAAAATTATGTTTTAAGCCAGTTTTTACATTGTAGAACATAGATATATAGCTATTACATTCTAGAAACTAAATATAAGAAAACAAGTATCTATGTGAAAACTAGTCAAGTAAAATTTAAAAAGCTTCAATTTTGCCTAAGTTATCTGCTTTCTGTAAATAATTTGACTTGAACATAACTTCATTCATTAATATCTCGATTCTTTTGTCGGTGTAATCGACAACCACTTGAAATTGTCTACTGTTTTATACATTTATGTTTTTGGTGGGTTTTAATTTAAAAGATTTAGTTTAATACTTATAACGCAGCCTATGCGAGTAACTGGTTACAAGTTTTCCAATACATCAGTTCAAGTACCTACACCTTACCTGCAATGTTAGAGGACTTGTAAGAGATTAATATATCATTGTTTTATATTATCGGATTCCATGAACAAATTTAACATGCGATACAATAGCGATGGCATATTATTAGGTCTATCTCTAAGATGGTTTATTGTAATATGATTTAGACAGAAGGTTCGGTGGATTCGGCGTCGAGCTACGGGCACAGGCGGGCGCGCGCCGTGTTTGGCGACTGACTGAGCAAACTCGCGCTCTAGCCGCATTTGCAATTCGTTTGCGGACTACGAAATACTCTGCACCCGACCAAGTCTTTTGTGTAACCGGATTTCTCGGTTAACGACCTACATTCTGCATATTTATGCAGTTTGGTCACACAATTTTTCATGTCTATAACTATCTCTTAAAACATCGCTGAATGTGATAAATATCTCTGCCGTTCAACTGTTCTTGGTACATTTTTCAATTACTCATTTCCGTTTATAACGTAGAGAAAATCGTTAATGTATGATTAGTGCCATCATAAACCATTTCATTACTTAGATATCTTCAAGTTTTTTCAATATTATGAATATAGCAAACAAACAAACTATGATATGATCTTCTATCTACTTACGTCCCCTGATGAGCTGTCCATTGCAAACATGAAAATTTGTTCTGTCTTCCTAAAGTAGCTATGTATATCTACCAAAACATAATTATGATGAAACTGCGTGGGATAACTTGAAATTCATAATAAAGTTTGAACAATCCTCATAGTTAAGTTCATGAATCTGTGTAATGTTGACTCTAAATAAACAAACAAGACAAACAAACTCGTAGGTTTCACATTGCCACACCGCACCGTGGTGTAGTGCGTGCACTACGCATTGTGTGAGTGTTTGAATGTCGTTAAAAGCCCTGCGTCGCCGTCGCTATGCCTTAGTAGAACTGCAGCTTATACTAATGTTCACATTTTTAACAGGGAGGGTAATACGAGCGAATCCAAGATTAACAATTGCCCTAAGCTGGGGAGCGAGAAAATTAACTTTTAAATGTAAATTTTACGAGGAAGTCATAACGTGAAAGCAGCCGCGGTTAGCTCTGATTTATTGCACTTGGAATTGAAAGTGTTAAAGGAGTTGCAATCTGAAAAAAGTTTTAATAGGTACCTCTTTAAAGAAATATAAATCATGATTGTAGAGCGAATTTAACTTTTGCAAAGTTGTACAACATTTAGGCTCATCTACTTGAGTACCTATTTAATGACGTCACTTATTACGCTAATCAGAAAAGTATTAATTAGCTTCACAGTTGGTATTAATTCATATAAATTGTAGACCCTTCACAGAGCTTTGTTTCCATTTATATTTACTATTCATTGTAACGATTTTGGCTTTATTGTTGAAATTTAATTAATTTTACCTGTAAGTTATTTATAATAATTCTACACGAGTATCAATTTAAGGATTTACAGCTCATCATATACACTGAGTTAATCTGATTTCATAAGCGGCTATCCGATTCAAAACTAATACACATTATGTCGATTATTCACGCGTTGAGCATATATCCAAGGAATATGAATCATATAACCAACTCACACTGTAAATAATCTGTAGATATAAGTAACATGAATTAATATACTTCTATAATATGCTAATTTCAGAGTTGAAAACCGCTCACGTGTAAAATGCTTATCTACTAAGAAAAATGTTTGCCGTCTACATAACTTCGCGTGCAATGAAATATTGAATGAACAAATGAGTTTGTAAATGTTCGACGTTTCAAATACTTTTACATAAAATTTCTAAGACCCTTTAATTCCATTACGAATTTCAATTCCGAAGTACTTTGAAGCTTAACTCTTTGGACCACAAAGTTATATGGATTGAAACTCTTTAGCGTTGACGAATGGTAGAAGGTAACGAATGTGTACAATCAAAACTTTGAAGAGATTCATTGCCACAAATTTAGCCAGCCAAAAATATGATCCAGCTTGAGTCAAAGAATTTGAGAACGGATGTGGCTTGGGGCGGCGCGGGCGGTGCGGGTGTGGCGGCGAGGGGAGGGTGACGGGCGACGCGACAGCAACGCTAAACTTTTTCATTTCCACACAGAGAAATATAAAAAGCGGAAAGTTCTGTGAATAAACTATCATCCGAGAACATTTTTAAAATCTTCTGATATTCTTGTAGCGACATCAATGTGCTCGGTAAGGGATGTACTTTTTTACTGTTATTGTAATTTGCTTTCAGTTGCAAATGAAGAAGAATAGTTATCAGGTGAACTGCTGCCGCTATACACTTTGTAACGTTAATCATCTTAAATAAATGTTTTGGGTTCTTGGTAGTCAAGTGGAAAGTAATAATTGGTCTGTGTTATCTTTTAATAATGTAAACTAATCAAAAAACTGTTTTATTTGAGGTAAAATAATATAGACAACGTTCCGACACTGCGAATGAGGCAAATGTGGTGACACATGTTAAATATCCCATTATTGTCACAGCCATACAACGATAACACAATAATGTCAGATAAACTTGTCTTATTGATAGGCAAAATAAAATAATAAATAAGTATTGCATAAATTAATTCAGTATCATTATTCTTTAGGAAATAAAAAAAGTCTGCCTTTAAAATTTCAAGATATATTAAATTAAAATATTATTTACCGAGTCATTGTGTTATTAAATCAACGGAACCCTTATAGGATCGCATCCTAAAAATATATGAAAATGTTCAGGACATTGAATTGTTATACTCGTATAAGTAAAAAATCTACCAGAAAAGTGGCAATTGGTATAGAATTTTTGGGTTAAAATTATGTTCTTCGGAAAGCAAAGCTAAAGTTAATAATTCTGCAAAAATTTGGGCCCGAATAAGCGATGTACCCTACCAATATTCTATGATCATGTCAAATTCAGTAAGTTAAAAATGTGTTTTATTTTCATGGATTTTAGTTGCGTAAAAACATTTTCTAATAGGAACTAAAAACAAAAGCAATTTTGTTTTAACTACACCTTATAGCTACCCAACGCTAAGGGTGTAAGATTTCAATTTCCTACGCGTTGTTACTTTTCTATAAAAGTAAAAGAGGCTCGCCGGTTCACCGGAAGCACTCAATTATGTTATAATCAAGGTGTCCGGGGCTGAAAACGGGGAGGGCGATGGCGGGCGATGGCGGGCGTGACTGCCGCCGCGGCCGACCAGCACGACTGCCACCAGCCGCAACCCCGCTCCCAACTAACTTAAATGTCACGGCTTTAATGCACGACCCATTCATTATTAAAATACGACTCTCATAGTACGACCCGCCCTGTTATAATACTTCGGTAAAAAGTTTCTACGTGGAAAATAACACCATAATACACAATAATCTCTGCGGTTATATGAAGAAAACCAGACGCGAGTACCATCTGTGCAAAATAACTGTAGAGGAGAGCATTTAGAATTGCTATATTGTTTTTGTTATCTCGATAAAGACAGGTTAATGCTGACATAACATAACATCACACCTTTTTCTCTGAAGTGGTAGGCAGAAGTGTATCACACACCATTTCGCTAGGATTGGTTAGACGTGCCTACTTATGGCCTTCAATC
Source organism: Laspeyria flexula (assembly GCA_905147015.1). NCBI lineage: Eukaryota > Metazoa > Arthropoda > Insecta > Lepidoptera > Erebidae > Laspeyria > Laspeyria flexula. The sequence goes on along the minus strand of LR989956.1, from coordinate 7,021,562 downwards.
GTGCAAAGTTATATCCAAACTTCGGTTTGATACTGAGAATTTCATGATAGAAAAATCGAATGCCGTTTTTGCTCTACCCGGAAATCGGATTTAGGAGCTCTGGCGCAGCAGTCGTATACACTTCCCACTGCGCCATGGAGACGGTTAATGTTGATGATAGCTCATTACATGACGTAGTGAACTACGACACTGTCTACTGCGGGCAGATTTTCAGCATTTGGTAGCGTGGGGTTAATTATCAGCGCTAGTTACTTACCACCCTTATTAGTTGAAGGGGTAGTAGGGAGAGTCTTTGTACCAACCGAATTACTTGCGATATAATTGCTTCATAATATTTTAAATTATTCTTATCTCTAGATATCTATCTAGAACCTTTAATGGGCGGAATTAGAGCATGAAGATTGCCGAATTAAATTTTGTCGCCCGTTTAGAGGAAACGGTTTTAGTGGACACTTCCCAAGTAGTGTTCCTATTAATGGTTTGCCTATCAACAGTTTCTTGGAGACGATTGGTTATCAAAAATACTTAGTAGATTTGGTCTCTGATTTTTTCTCTTACTTATTTATCAAAATGGTGAAAAGCATGCTATTATGTAGTATGCAACTATTGTGCTAAACGTAACAAAGAAAAATACATGAACAAAAAACGTTCCAATGATATCTAAATCTGAGTTATTTACCGTACATATAACTTTACTTAAAATCACACTTCAAATGGCTTGAACTTTGCCACTTAAGGGAGAAAAACACGATTATACAATGTTAGGTATATACAAAAAGCTTTTGTAGTAGGTTTCGAAGTCTACCCGATAAAATTATGAAGTATACACAGTGCTTCAAAAATTAATTTATTTTCCTTTATAAACAGAGTCCGGCAATTATTATTTATATTCAGTGTAGTCGCTGACTTTTAAAGGTTGTTTGAAAAATTAAAAAACCGTGCTATCGTAATATACAAGTGCTATACCTACTATAGATTCGAGATAATCTTTTGGTGTTTTTGTTTTTCGACTTTTTAAATAAAATAACCACATAATTATTTATATTGGTGATTGCGTTCATGCTGCAGTTTAAGTACAACAATGTAAATAATATAGAAATCGTATGACTTCATTTACTCTTATTTTTAGATATTTCTGCTGCTTTGTAGAAATATCTTTTGTTTTCACAAAATATTAAACAATTATTATAATACTAACATTCAAGGGGTAGGTACTCGATTGTATACTATACCTTAGGTACGTTACATTGGTTTTGTAGTTCATATACACGATTGCTTTAAAATGAAAGCTGGTTTACCGATAGTGTGAGAGTGAGGGTTTACATTGGTAAAAATATCACATAAGTTATCCATTTACATTAAATAGAAAATAGGTTTGAATACGAACCAAGATTTGACTAGCACCGTCTATCCGTCCGTCTATTTAGCTTCTAGGAAAACCCGGAGCGTAGAATGAAACTGTTAAATGGTGTTTCGTACAATCAAAGCACGAACGAGTCGAAAAAGCGAATACTCTGACGTCACTTTTAGGTTTGTTTTCTACGTATTTTTGTAGTATTTACAAAGAGCTAAAGTGTCGTCCGTCGGGCGCTCGTTAATTCGCTCCTTTCTGTTGTTCGTGATCAAACAATCGCGGGCTCGCTGATCGAAGGACAGTGACTATAGCGATTTGTTCCATATTGTGTTGATATTTCATTTATCACGGTGATTCAATTTTCGCAGCAATTAATCATTGAACAATAGCAGTAGACAGTGGTCAACGGCTATACAAAAATGTAGATAAAAAATATGGTAGGTATTACAGGCCAGACAATTTGCGTCAAAGTAAAAGTGAAAGATATTGTAATCAACAAATTTACAGTACAATTTATAATTTACTTTTATATAAGTGACCATGACTCATAATACTTTTAATTAATTACTTCTAAAATTATGTTATTGTGCAGTGCATGGTTTTAAAATGACCGATAATAACCGTTTAATTGTAGATAACAAAGAAGCCTGTTACTTAGATACCACTATTTCTTGAATACTGTGTACTGTACTTTTTCGGTTTCACATAGAACAAGGGGCTTACTCTTAATTCCGACATTCGACTTAGTCGGTTTTAATGTCACTGTCAAATGTTTGAAAGTGACAGCGCCCATATCTAAATTTCCTTACATTTGACAGCGACATGGAAACCGACTAAGTCGAATGTCGAAATTCAGAGTAAGTCCCCAGGCCGGATTGCCTCAGGAAGTACTAACCTCTGACCGAATCGAACATTCTCAGCACAGATTTGACTCTTTCCTTCTCTTTCTTCTAACTATTCACCATCGACAGCCATATATAATGCATAGATTATGACAACTGCCTACCGATAGAGAAACTGCATACATATTTTCTATATCTTAGAACGTCTGATATGCCTCTTCACGTCTTCATCTGAAACATGTATCTACATGTTTGTGTATCCATACATATCTATCATATAAGTAAATCCACGCAATGGATTGTATGTAAAAGAAAATGAAAAATTCACCAAATCTCACATATTTTTGCGCTGCTTTATGGTCAATATAAACTGATATTACGCTTTTGATGGCCAATTCTTTCGTCTTCTAAAGCTTCTAAATGAAATATTAGATTTATGATTTAAATAAATAAAGCTCACTGAGTCTTCTCTTATAAATGAATACCTATCATTATTATAATTATCATATCAGCTCAATGACATCCACTGCGGGACCTCACCTAATTGCGGCCACAGCGAGACATTTTGTACCACCTGCAACCAACGGCCAAAATTAATATATTTTCATTTAATATTGTCACCACCCAGTGTACTTATCTGTACTTAACTATAGGTAAATGTGACCACCCACATTCATCAAATTTTATTTATTTTGAAATATCATACACTGTTGATATTACTTATTTGTCACGTCATCATCAGTTGATTTTGAACCTCGGCTAGCAATGCCATGTAATCTCACAATAGACGACCGATACTCTAAGTAAATAGTTACCTTGATAAATATTTATTTTATTGGAATGTGTCAAATCATAATATTATTGAAGGGCTGACATATTACTTAATTTCTAATAATTTATTATATCAAATTGGTATATAAATAAAATGAATCTTCACCTTTTGCTCTCCATTGTCGCCTACACGGGGCAATTTGTCGACGTAAATTGTTTGACGTTAACATTTTATTACCCAAAAAATTAAATATGATATAAATGCGGAAATAACGAAGCAACAAAGAAAAAGCCATTCACAATCCAATAATAGCAAACATATTAATTTGCTGAATAATGTAACTTTAAATAATATAGTGAATCACGTAAGTATTATAATGTGGAATATACTTGAATTTTCATAAACTGTAAGAATACATTTTCGTAAGTAGGAAATGTAATAAAAACTTTAACAGAGCCATTTTGCTGCTAGATAGACTAAAAGCAGCTATCAGCGTTGGACATAAGATAATTTTGTCAGGGAAATTTCAAATCTCTTCGTAGTTTGGCCTGATATTCACTCGTGTGCTTTTGTCGAGAGCCGTTGCATCCATTAACTACAATGGAAGGGCTCTAGTATTGTTCAGCTGCTTGATTCATTGCGAATTTAATACAGGACATGGCTTATTATAGAGTCAGATTCTAAGTTTGCATTAAATCTACTCTTTTTAAGTTCGTGAAACGAAAATTAGTGCTTTACCTATAGCATAAAAACTACAATTTTGGCATATTCAAAATTAAATTTGAAATGCTAGCCCCTAGGAATTCTGATTTGTTTTAACCTTCCCCTGGGATTATTATTATCATTATTTTTGGGTTAAATGCTATGAGCTTCTTTGCTACGTTGCATCACATCGCGTCGACCAGTTACTAACATATTGTAGTACCCCACAGAGCAGAGATAGGTTCCCACACATAGAATTTCTTCTAGGGTATGTGGGTTTCCTTACGATGTTTTTTTTGGTCACTTTTCCTTTCGGTCAAACTCACTCGTACTACGCGGGCGGAAGCTAGTGTATTTGTAAGACGAGTACCACTTATAAAAATCACAGTTTAGCCCTTATAATATGTCTTAAATCTTTATTCAAGAAGTGTTAAATAGTAAACATGAACTTTGTTCCGTAATGTTATGTTTTGCGATGATACCCACACAAAGTTGCACTCACGCCCGACTGCAGCTTTTCGTTAATCTGCCATAATAATACAAAATACAGCGTGCATAACCACTCCGCGCAAATAAACCTAATTACTTGACTACTCTTATTAGTATGAATTGTTTTAACTTAATAACCAACTCGAATATAATTTAACTTCTAACCGTGGCACAATACTTGCTAATTTAGCTAAAGTAGTGTAGTGGAATAAGTCTTCAAAGTTATTATGGTACTTTATCACATCTATGTCCTCATAAAGGCGTCATTATCACTTATCAGCTAAGATAAAAATTTGAAACGTACACTTTAAGTGTGTATAACTCTAAAACTCTTAAATGACTTTTATGAGTTTTGCAAAAAAAAATAGTAGACAATCCTGCGTAATCAAGTCATCTTTCTAATCTCTCTATGTATAAGTGTATGTACACTAAAGCCTATATAGCACATAAAATACATTCATAACCAGGTTCATTAAAAGAACGTTTTTTTTTCTAAAACACAAACTATATAATTAATAAAGTTTAACGGCAAAACAACGTCCAATGAGTGTGAATTCTTCTGCACGCTAACAGCAATAAGTGACCACAAACTGTAACTTGTAAGTGAAGCAAATTGTTAACCGCAACTTACGAACTACCTTAACAATTAAATTCCAGCATTGTTCATAACTCTCTTCTACAGTTACACTTAAATAAAGAGTGCGAGACGTGTGTACATTTTTCATGAGTTTATTGTGTGCTATTGATTTCGCGCGATGGCTGTTCGTAGAGAACAGAGCTCGATCAAACTTTATCCTGGTCGTACAGGCCGGAGTTATATCGAATCGAGGTAGTAAATGTAGATAATAATAAGCAGTGGATGCAATAAAACACGGCGCTTACGATCACACAATTCGATGACACGTATAAAACCAGGCTGCATCACCCATTCGCTCTGTTTATGTCACATCCCAATTTATATGCTTAAGAAGTTTTTATTTTATAGCACACGTAATAAAACAATGTTTGTATTCATCCAACGTATTAAATGAATCTTTTTTTATCGGTATTTAAGCTTGTCATGCGCGTTAATTTATTTTAACAACCAATACTTTCAGAAATAATTACTTTTTATGATTTTTTCTGGTGTAGCTGTAGTTAGCCATAGCGGTGTATATACATAGCCTTTCTATTATTAGACAAAAATGGTTCATTTCCGAAAAAGAAACTATTGTATTCAACAACGAATATAAACCTCTATGAATCAACCGCTCACGTAACAGGAGCCGTTCTATTTATTATTAGCGGTAGAGATTTCACAGATTTGGATTAACAATAAATTTATTTAATTATTTTCTCCTAAATCACAGTACATTTACTTTATTGTACATGTTTATAGGCAATTGTACTTTCATGTAATTTTAAGTTTATACTTACGTTAACAACAAAATAATTATAAATGTTAAAGGAGTTAAAGTGGCGGTTTGTTATTAATTTTGTATCCACAAACTACGGTATCGATATTTCAATTAATATGCATCGTTACTTTAAACTTTACTTAGTGGAAGTGGGGTGAAGCAAGTTTTAATAAGGGTCTCTCTGGGTCATTACAGGCTCGTAGCGGTAATTGTCAGAGGCGGCGCGGCCCCAGCACTTAACGACACTTCTGGTTGACGTAGGCAGCCTCTCCTCCGCCCGCCGCGCCGTTTGTATTTGAATAGCTTTGTGAAATAACCTATATTTGCGAATATATACATGTCTCTCATAACGTGACAAACAAAATTCGTTTTGTCATCGTTTTATTTTCAGAAAACAAAGGTTCAGAGCCCATTAATTGTTTAGAGGAATCCATCTCTGTTATGTAAAGAGCGCTCATAAACAGCGTTGAATGTCAAGTGGCAGATCGGGCGGCGAGCGGCGCCCCACAGCGGTCGCTTCACGCCTGATCATTAGTTTGATAGAGTTGCTAAACTTGCCAATCTAATAAAAGGAATCTCAACTTCACTGAACCTGAAACAAGTAAATTAAGCGGAGAGATTACGAGACAAAAGAAACGACATCTGTCTTGAAGAAACTTTACGGTACTTTATCTGACAAAACACTCATCTGTCATGGGCTGGATTCCAATATGCCTTGCAGTGATAGTAGAGGAAGAGGTCATGGTTTACTTTCCTTTATACCTTGCGTCATCACTATACTGTATCGAAACTCCAGCTATTCTCTCTTGCATTTAATGTATCTGACAATAATTAATTTTGATAAAAGATCGCATATAAATAGTTAATTTTTTTTATTAACGCCACCTTAGTATGGCATAGCCCTTATTATTGATATTCTCTCTCCGTCCACACGTCTACGAATAAAATTAACTCTGTAAGCTACTGAATATTACCATTGTCATTTTATTTCGGAAACATTTAAAATAAATGTAAGTGAATACATTCCAGTTTGTTAAGTGTCAGAGACCAACAAGCAGTTTGAAGAACTATAAATTAACTCGAAAAAATAAACAAACCAATAAAGCAAGCTTATATCGACTGGCCTGTTGGTCTAGTGGTTAGTGACCCTGACTGCTAAGTCGGAGGTCGTGGGTTCGATCCCCACCCAGGACGAAACTTTGTGTGATGAGCATAAAGGTTTGTTCTGTGTCTGGGTGTAATTTGTCTATAATATGTATGTATTTACAAAAAAAAATGTATTTAAGTAGTATATCAGTTGTTTAATACCCATAACACAAGCAAATATAATTGCTTACTTTGGGACTAGATGGCGCTGTGTGAATGTGGTAGAATATTATTATTATATAACCATAAAAAAACATTGAAAAATACATTAAAGCAATTAATTAAGTAAACGGTGGAGCTTATTCGAAACAAAATCCACGGATAAGCGGTGATTCAATTATTTATTATCCAAGTTAAATATGAATGTCTTCACTTCTATTGCTTGTTTATCTTATCTGTCCATAAATACTTACGGAAATAATATTTGTCTTACTAATAACTGGCACCCGCTTTCAGTCCTTGCTCAATGTTATGAAATAGGCGACGATCACACTGACACCCGATTAATTAATGTCGTTTTATCAGATACTGAATGTAATCTAAATAAACTGTAAATTTTATATCAAAAACGTGTTACCGAAAATCTGAGTAGAAACACGAACAGCGTGATCAATCAAAACGAGGGTGTAAAGGTAGACCTACTGACCTAATTATCATATTTACAGAAACCTTTACTTTCCTCCCATCCGTACATATTATTTGATTATGTGTTTGATCTAAAATTGTATCAAACAAGTTCGAGAGGCCCAACATTAATTGGTGATGGAATCTTAATCACAGAGATGTCATGTCACTCGTATCTAACGTCCCGTCGTGTACGTAAGGTTACGGGTAGGCGACGGCGACTAATTCAATTCCGCAGCAACGAACTGAATGCTAACGACTGGCTTAAAATGAACACGTATACTGAAATAACACATGCTAGAACATACATTCACCATAATACGCGGCGAATATAAAGCTCTATGTATCAACCGCTCACGTAACAGCGTTCAATTTATTATTAGCGCTAGAGATTTCACAGATTATGGATTTAATAAAAATCCTCTAAAGGTATTCTATTAATTTTTGAAATCATGAGATTTCTTTCTGATGAAATATAATTTTAAAGACCCTTTGATTTTCCCGCTCACCTCAGGGTTTCACGTTTTGGTAATACAATTTATTATAACAGTCTTCATCTCACTTTTAATCAAGTGTCCTCGCTGGCTCATTAATGGACAGTTCAACCGCTGTTTAATTACGCTGAGTCACAAGTTCTTAAGAATATTTTCTCAGTAGATTGCGGCGCGAGCGTCAGCAAAGAAAAGACCAAATGAAAGTTAGACCGGGTAGTGAGTACGCCGAACACGCTTCAGTAAATAGGTGACGTAAAGAACGTACATGTATAAAGGACGTGTGAAAATGATATTTTTATTGTATTTAGAGCATGAAAAGTTTTTTTTATAGCAGTGGCGCTGGAGACGGGCCCCAGCAACCAGTCCGCTGTCGGCAAGTAAGTATTGTGGAATGATTAATTGTTCTGTAAATTGAATTCACCGTGATAAATGAAATATCCGCACAATAGGTAATAAATTACGCTGACCCGTTTGGGCGTAAGATGAAACGGTCTGAAAGTAGGTACGGACGGATGTTACAGGATAATAGGTATAAAACACAACACACGTAAAACACCTGCCCGAAGGTATTGTTGGGATTTTAATTCGCATGGGGCACGGAACGGCTTTGTTAAATGTACTCGTACAGCTCGCTACCCGCGGTTGCTGCGTACCTATGTACCAGTGTTCCTCACCATCCCTATCTCGATTGCGTTTTATTCATTTATGAGACAATTCGTTACTTTTTGATGCTTTAATACGTTGTCTACCGCGTATGAAACCCTCTACATACTAATATTGTTATATTAAAGCTTTATAATTATTTACCAGCTGTGTAGATATTCATTCTCATAAAAAATCCCCAGTGAAATAAATTACAACTCCACAATTTATACACAGCTGTAAGTAGGTACTATTAACGTTGATTAGATCAATTTTAACAGCTCGAGTCTATTAAATATTCACGAGCCCGTCATTATAACTGATTCTCTTTTTACAGGTACACAACTGACATTAATTCGTCAAAACACCGACATAAAAATGAAACGAGTAAAATTTAAGAACGTTTCATAAAAATTTTTAAAGGGTAGCTAATCCTTAATTACAGGTAGAATAGATTAAGGGATAAGACACTCGAGTGCTGCAACTCAATTTAAGGTTAAATATACAGTTTAAGCGTTCTTAATACGTGATTATGATTGTAATATGAAGCTAACATCGTGAGAAGCCACTCGGGGCGTACATTTATTGAACAAAGCGCCAAGAAAAACGACGGCAACAAGCGGCACCGGCTGTTCTAAATTGCCAACACTTCTGAGCCGTGGGCGTTTACTGGGGTTCACTTCACTTCATTATTTGTTACATCGCATCGATCCAAGATCGCAAAAATGTTCGACGACAGAACCATCACATCATATGCACTGAATGACGTGCGTTATTGTACGTCACGTTCGCACTTATCAGCGACACGCTTTCAGGTTAATACAGTATTAAAGCTTTTTTCGTTGTTCATTATTAAGTTGGATTGTTACTGAAATGCACTACCTTTTATATGAATTTCTCTCCAAAGAGAGTGATGAAAAGTATACATTGGAATAAACTTATTATTCACAAGGCTTCACTGCTGTTAATATGATTTTTAATTACAAACGACGTCGAATATTTCAGTCTGAACTGTTGTAACTTTTCACGGGATAATTTAAACAATGGCTTAATAATATCCATTACTGATGTTTTAATGTAGAAAATACGTTAGTGCGTCAAACCAGACGGCCGACCAGTGAGCGTAACTTTTTTAAATTCCAACTCGGTAAAGTAATTAGAATTTTTCCAACGGCCCCATTGTGCTACGAACTCTGCTCACGCAAACTTTTAATGCGACTTAAATTCAAATGCTATTTTACGGTTTCTCTTTGTGAAGTTGATTTTAATGAAATATTGAGTACGGAGACATTGATTATCTGCTTTTATCCAACTTTGGCCGTAAATCCCTTATCGTACGACTAGAGACGATTAAATTACCCGAACTGTTTTGCACAGCTAAATAACAAATTTTAATGCGAGTAAAATATTACTTGTTTATTTTATACATAAGCACTAGTTCAGCTTAGGTGAGCAAGTATCATAATGTAATAATAATTCATTAAACAAATAATAACATTTCAACTAAGGCTTAACGTTTTTGTTAAATATCTATGTAGTTAAATAGCAAGTGCTTCTACAAAGTACGTTTGTTCTACAAATAGAAAACCTCTTTTTATTTATTTCCTTGACTATTTTGTTGTACGAAACATATGGCATATAAATCCAGCAAGGCTGAGGGTACATATGATCATTTTTCAACGCACAACACTCAAGGCAAACTTGAAAGTCATTCAACGAACTCTGCGCAAATAGAAGTCATCAATCGAAGAGGCTTTCGATCAAAGACAAGGGACAAAGGGACATCGCGGAGCAAGGGCTGATATGCGGAAGAATTATTGCCGCCGCGGACGCCCCTAATGTTTGAACTGAACGTATTTATTTGGTGACCTATTAGAGTTAGACGAAAGCCGTCAGATTATTTGAACAAATTTAGATGTTCAATTGCAGTCCTTCTAAATGCATAATTATATTTTAGTTATTATAAGAAGTATAATTAGACTTCAATTTATTTATAACTATGTAGGACTGCATGTTAAAATTAAGTGTTGATGCCGGCTCCATATGGCTAATAATATGTAATGTATATGCTAAAAAGTATAAATATGTACATACATTAACTTAAATTAGTAATTCTAACTGATTTCATTCTATAATTCTTCAGTTCCAGTGCGCTTCAACTGCACCTCATTATCCTCAACTTCAGTTTAACTACACGTGTTGACACGTTAATTAACCTTGTATATTAGTATACTTGCACAGGGTTCCCGCTAATTATGAGCCACTTCCCACGGGTACAGTAAGCGCTAACTAAAAGGCGTAAGGAACATCACTTATATGGTAAGTGTCATCGTGCTTAATGAACTCTAATGTGCATATTACCGTGATCACGGAACTGCCCTTAGCGTAGCTATTACGTCAATACTGTTAACGGTCACTGAACCCTCTATTGTAATACCCCATGAAGTGCATATTCAGATATTATAGCCGCTTTGATACGATTATTTAGTAATATAATTTGCACATTAAACCTTTTACTGTAATATATAAAAAAATGCATTATTTTATTAAGCGGTAAGCAAAGAAAAATTTTAATTTTAGATTCAGTTTTGGTTGGAATATGGAAACTAGTTTTAATTAGTCTCTAAAGAAACGACCAAAATAAATATGCAGCGTTTGAAACTAGTCCACTACACTATGTCATTACAGTTTGTAAAGCATCAAGCAAAAATGAATAGATGTAGTATAAAAAAGCGTCAAGTAACAGATAAATACAAATCCGTAGAAAATGTATTCTATTACATCAGTAAATACGTACTGGTTTCTATTCACAGAGGATACTACACTCAATCACATAGATTGCAGTATTGAATAGACGCGTAAGGCATTGAATCACGTAAGTTTGGTTCGACAAATAATAAAGATTTCGCGATGTGGCTGAACGAGATTCCGGCTGCAATCATCTAGATAACACTTGAGGGATTTATCCAAAATAACATTTCGCCTGCGCAAAGTTCTTAATGAAATAAGTTAGTAATCCTCGGGTAATTCGTTAAATGTTTGTTCCATAGATACTAGTTTCGAAGCTCTCCCTGAGTGGCTGTTTCATGCTTTGATTACAGTGCGGCGCCGCGCCTTCACGATATCAATGATTCACGTTTTCGTGCTTCGCAAGTTTACCTATCATTTACATTGTTATACTTCAACATAATAAACTTTATCTTTAATGTTTACGAATATTATTTGCTGGGAAGCATCTTCGGCACGTACCGTTGTCATTAACGATCTGTCCACGACCTTGGCTGGGGTGAATTGCAGCACGGATTGCGATCCGTGTCGTCCTATAATGACTATGTCTTTAAATAAGACATTGTCATTATAGCACGACACTCATTATATTTGTCCTTCATTTTAGAACATAGTATGGTTGTAAAAAAATGTACGGCATAATAGATTTCTTTTATACTACGACGGTAACAAGAAAAGCTTACAGCTTTACGATGGCAAGCGGTTACCATAGCATATTATGAAAGCTTGCAATACCAGGAGATCAAATGCACGTTCTGAACTCCTTCCCTTCTCAATGAGCTATGGACGTAGTGTCCAGAGCTCATTGGAAAGGAAAGGAGTTTTTTACTTGCTTACAACTTATATATTTTTCTCATCGACCGAAAATAAGTAAATAAATACTAATTTTTATAACTGTTAATTATAAAACAATACTGCGATCAAACAGATTCTCCATTTCAATAAAGCTGAAACTTATACGTAGTTTTATAATGAAACCGTTACCATCTTTTGATGAAAGTAAGTTAACTTGTTTACATTTAACTTGGACTGCTTCCTTTTGAAGCCGAAGCCCCTTTTCTAGATTGTAAGCTTTATAAAGTATGAAAAAATTATGTTTATTTTAAATTTTACGTCGGATTGACATTTTTGCTCTAGTTTAAAAACAATATTCAATATTTATGAAGGCCTTCTGAATAGGTATTTATTTAATTAAATACATAATAATACTTAATTACTTTAGTTAATTAATACTACAAATAATTTAACTGGCATGAGATGTGTGCAATTTGAGAGTGACAGTTCAGAGCACTCCCTGGAACATTGGTAGCTTTGTAGTCGCGAACGTCTGACTAACCAGACGGTTGCGCACGAATTTGTCCTTCGTATATATATAGCGAGTTTGGCGCATGGACCGCCAATTTTTTTTGGGGGGTTGGAGAGCTCTTTAGCCATGTAATTAGGGTTCCGTAGCCAAAATAGCAAAAGGGAACCCTTATAGTTTCGTCATGTCCGTCCGTCCGTCCTTTCGTGTGCCACAGGCATTTTACTAAAAAACTACTCGATGTATATTGACGGACGGACATGATGAAACTATAAGAGTTCAGATTTGCCATTTTGGCTACGGAACCCTGAAAATATGGATAGGTATGGTGCACCTTTGTCTGCCCCTTCGAAGACAAAAATCGTGGCGCTAATATAATATTACTTTGTCTAATATCAACAAAAAGATTCATTTGTAGTAATTAAGGATTTAGGTAATTAACGATGTAAGATTTGGATTTGTTGAATTAAACAAAAATGAGTTTTGTTATCAAGAAAAATCTTAGTCATATAAACCTACGTATATTCTGGGAGTACAAATGAGATTCTAAGTGAGGGCCAATAAATCACGATAGGCTTTCCTTATCAAATGTTCATCTAATATTGTTTTATGTTTGCTCTTCGAGCACAAAAAGTATATTACTGTTTTATCCAATTCATAATTTATTTTCTGTCGATATACGCCGTCAAAATGGGGGTAATGCGCAGCTTGTAATGTGTAGTGTGCACAAACAAATTCTATTATTTGTTACGTGCCAATTACTATCAAATTATTATATATATATTTTAATTCTATATTTGATTTGAAAGCATTTAATATAAGGAAGAGTCGGCTGAGTTTTGGAGACCACGATGCACCAGCTGAAATACAACACTATCTACGAAGCAATATTTTCTGTGTAGTTAGTTATTATGTAGTTATAAACTCAATAATTGTATTGAGTTTATTAATTAATTAAGTGAGAACCCCGATTGCGGGGTTCTCACTTAATTGAGTAAACTTCTTCTTCTCTTAATTCTCCTCCTTTCTTTAAATGTGCCTGTATTATATATGTACCTTTACTGGCTCCAGTAACAAAGGTCATCGCCAAGTCAAACTTAAGCAAAAGTAAGTTCTCTGAAATAAAAAAGTCCTATAAAATAAAGCTAAAACTAACCGGCGGTCGGTCGCCGGGCACAGGTTATTTATATAAGTCATGTCAGACAACGCTTCTGGCCTGAAAGTTCACTCATATTTTTTGTTTGACAAATTGCCGCGGTAACGGGACTTGGCTAAAGTTTCACCTCCATTTAAGCGTCCATTAATACCTACCCGGTGGCCGTGACTCTCTTTACATTCTGTGAAATATTGAGTATCGACCTGCCTATTATAAAAAGTAGGGGTGAGACTTGGCTCGTACACTATTGTTAGAAAGAATATGCTCACAAATATTTGTTCGAGACTAAGGATATCTAAAAGTATAGATATGATACCCTGACAACAAAACAATTTAAAGAGTTTGGAAGCACAAACAAATATTGTATATACATCAGAACACTGTTTTATTTATTAATTTATTTTTTTTATTTATTTGGACATCCAGCAAGTCCTTAATTTTTGGCTGTTTTTGTGTTTTAACCTTAAAAAAATCTAACTTGTGACAAGTAAATTTATTCCGCGCGCTATTTCTTTTCGCTGTATTTGTTTTTTTCTAAGATAGTCCGAATTTTATTTATTTCCTCGCAAATATGTTATAAAACGTCGTATGACATTCGTGAGCTTTGATAATTACAGCCTCTGCTTTCTTGTAGCAATATCGCCTCGGCTGTAATTATCAACTTACCGCACTTATATCATAATGTACTATTACAGGATAAATTAAGTGCTAAATGCAGAACTAATTACAGATGCCATGCATGCCACAGCATGCATTACAGACAAAATTTATAAAATGCTAATTTACAGTATATGTTTATAGCAAAAAAGAAAGAAACACAACATGTTTGCTATTGTTAGTTAAATAATTTAAGATAAAGAAGTGTTATTGAAATCGTATCGGTAACATAGTTTTTTCATTTTACTAATAATAATTTCTCAGTAATTAAGTTATCAATAAATCACATCTCAATTTGGTTAATAATATTTTATTATGTTTATCTGACATTTCAAATTTGTACAAGTATTCAAAAATAATAACGAATTACCCGCACATATTAGATTTCCTATTTCCTGTATCTTGGGCAACAATCGTAATTAATTGTTATCGCTACGTTACCTACAAGTGTCTACGGCGTAGAAGCGTTCCACAAATGCTACAAATATAATCATGTTACCTTATATTCTGAACACTCTGTTCTTAGTATCACGCCAATATCAAAGTTAATTTAACGTAGTAGGTATTCAATTACGAATAAATTGATATATACTCAAGATTGTGGTATCTTGCTCGAGATAAAGAAAATTTGTTTTTAATTTATGGTGTTAAACGAGGTGTTATAATACCCATTAATATTCTGTACAAAAATCGTGGGTTTGTGTGTTGTGTGGAATGCTTTATAAAAAGTATAAATTACGAGTGTTTACTTAATTTCGTATTACATATTACGTGTAATACGAAAATATAGTTTAAATATCATTGGCCATTATGACTTTTTCTTTTACGCGTTATGACTTTTCTGTGAGAGACTCGAAATTATTTTGTTACATTGGTTATACTTTTAACTGAAAGTAGGTACTTACACTACTACATGTTATCGAATCTAAAAGTTCTCTTCTTCCATGAGTCAAAAAGCCGATTGTTGATTGTCTAATCAAAAGAGTGAACCTTCGAACGGTACAATTGTTTCTAGCCGAAAGATCAAACTTTTCATTGAAATTCAGGCTTCGTTAGCATGCCAACCGCAATACCGAAATCAATTAAATATACATTCCAGGTCAGCGAACTGAGAAATGCATGGGTGGTGCTCGCACGGTGTGGATCGTCGAGTACCCTCCCCCCTCACCAGTCTCCCCCGGACCCTCGCGCCTGTCCTGTCTGACCCACGTGCGAGCTGCACGTTCTAATCATTCCTTTACATTTCTTATTCCTACGCATCTAATAAAGCCCTTTCACACTATACAACATGTTACTCGCATAGAAAGCAACGAACAGTTATCACCTTCCTTGCATAGATCTGAAAGACAGCAATGCTGCACTTTTTATGACATCACTGTGTTGATGGTTAGAGACAGAGACATATAGATTTTTTCTACCGCGACGGTGGCAAACAGACGTACGGATCACCCGATAAAGTCAAAGTCTATCCTATTTGCCTGAATGTGGGTTACATACAAAAGATGATCATAGTTAACATTATTGCGTATATCCATTTAACCATATTTTACCTAAACAGGTGTGCAAATATTATTGTATTTAAAATTAATTGTAAGTACATAATTATTAATTAGTTGTAATCAATGTCACAAATAGGAATAAATTAGAGTATAAAAGCAAAACCTTAAACCATAATATTATATAAATTTAAATGTCGATAAAATAGATAATCAGTTTAAATGTCAGTAATCCATAACCGTTTAGATGTCAATAATACAGGTAATCAATAAATACAGAAAATTAAATGTCAAATGCTTTAAAAATAAAAAATAAAATCATTGTGTTAATATGACGCTAACGACGATACTAAGCATTTACCGTCTGCCAACAGACGCCAGCAAACCAGGGCCTTATTCTCCCGCAATAGAGATAAAATCTCTATAGAGATATTTAAAATATGAACACAAAATCTGACAGATGTCGTGAGAAACTTAAAATCGGTATTCTCGTGATCTCACTCTCGACATCATGTCGACACCCAGCTCTCGACATGCAACGAGTGGTCGGTAGCAGTAGACATACGAAATGTCACAAGAACTATGGAAAATCAAACATGACAAAACTCGGTAAACTTGATTGTCAAAAAATGTTAGGCGGCAAATTACAATAAAAATAACCTAAATATTAGCGTGTATGTACGTTTTTAGCTAATTTCAAAACCACCGTATAACTGTAAGGTATATATTTGCAGTATTTGTATGTGGTTACTGTATTGTATTTTCGGGTTCAGTAAAACGTAATTTCGAAATAATCTTTCGCCTTGAAGGAGCTCGTCTACAAATTGATGAATGATGTGGTTGAGCAACGCATCCAAAAGACAAAAGGAAAAGACATCATTATAGATTATACACATGGATATCATCTTAAATCAAAGGTATGTATGTGGATACCTTATCATTCAAATACTTATAATAGACATGTTAGTAATCCTAACTATCCACTCAACTTGAGAGTTGGTTAGAATTAGTTGTACCTAGGTATAAATTGCATGCCTCTCCAATTTAATATTAAAACTAGTGCTTCAAATTTAAAGTAGAAATTCGAAAACAAGATTTGCCTAATATAATTATTGATTGTTTATGAATACCTAGTAAGTTTCAATTAAGTCATATATATCTCAGGTAAGTACTAAGTACCTACACATATATTGCCACCTGCCTTTACTTCACATTGTTCATCAAATTATGTGAACAGAATAAAAAATACCCACTAACATTACTTATATCTAAATGAATGTTAAATATTTATGTAAGTATATATTAAGTACCTATTCTTCTCCTATTTGATGATGAATTCAAAAAATATTAAATCCAGTTCATTAATTCTGGCAGTTCAAGGAATAGCCATATTTGGAACAATTTTCCTTTAAATAGGTACCTTCCTTAAAATAATTTGAAGCTTATCTTAATATAACCCAATACACATTTTAAACTGATTACTTTTGTTTCGAATGAAATGTATATATATACTTGCACAACATAACTATTATTCTTTTCAGAAGATATAGGATGTGCAATCAGGCAATGACTTTCTACAGCTGCAGTATGAATAGGGGTTTGGACACCGGCATGCAATAAGAAAACAGACTTTTAAAATATACTGGAGGCTTAAAAGATTATTGTACATTGTACACCAAAGAAGACTGACTGCAATTTAGATGTATAATAATAAAATTAATAATGTAATTTCATTTTCTTTTTGTTTTCTTTGGTACCAACTATAATATTCCTGCAAACATATTACTTTCTATGTCAAAAATAAAAAGTTTATGTAACTTTTTACTAATTTCACAACTTTCTTTTATTCACAACTTTCTTCCCTACAGTTAAAAGCACAATACTTACCACATATATGTAACTATTTATATATGAGATGGAGTACATTTATATAATAGCTTAGGTATAAATAAACTTTTTAACTTTTTGTGTAGAATTTAATATATAATATAGGTTCTATAAACAATGTTATTTTCACTATGTAATTGTAATTAATCATACAAAGTTCCACATATATTTTCCAAAGTTAGAGATACATTGTTGGCAATAAAATCCCATCCTATTCCTTTATGATCATCTCAGACCAACAAAAAAGTAAAGACGGAGCATCACGAACATCAAAATGAAGCCACCTGTTTGTCTATGTGTTTGTTGGCAGGGTTGCCACTTGTTAAACATTTTACCTATAATTTGGGAAATCATATTATGTGTGTGGGATAAGTATGTATATTGTACGAGTAAGATATTGTTGTGTATGTATTGTATCTCAATTGTTTAGAATGACTTCTATTGCGTATAAAAACTTCATACATTCATAATTCGGTTCGCATAAAACAGTAGGAATAACATATTTAAAATTCACAGATATTTTACCACAGGCCTGTATTAAATCAGACCTCTAGCAACACATTGGTGAAATTTATTTATAATTTATAAATTGTGGCTCATCAATCATAGGTGAAATTATACGCGTACATGCCGTATATTTATACAGACAGACAGGCAGACAGACAATTTTGGCTCCTGTTGCCCTAAAAAGACCTATACTTTTTCTTTAAGATCTATAATCTACAGACATCAGCCTGTTACATATATTAAGATAATTTCTAAATTTTATTACGCTTCATCCCCAATTTCACCCTTCCAAAGCCACCCTTGTCAAAAATATTGATGAGGGTATTTTATATTTTGATAGTAGTACCGCAAAACAAATTTTCAAACCTATAAGTTAAAAAACAAAGAAGTTTCATACAATCGTTTTTATCCCTTTTCACCCCCTTAGGGGTTGAATTTTAAAGAACCCTTTCCTAGTACACTTCTAGACATTAAGACAAACACACCCTCCAAATTTCAAGTCGCTACGACCAGCGGTTTAAGCTGTGCGTTGTCTGTCAGTCAGTCAGGACAAAGCCTTATAATATGTATGGATGGATGTTAGTAAAATAAAATAAAATCACTGATTTTGAAAAAAAAAAAATTACCTATTTTTACCCTTGTAGACACTACGCTATAGGTAGTATTGTTGTCAAAATAAATTATTTTTTATATCTAAGTATAAATCGTTTTATTTGCAATGAATACTATTTACTAGAGACTAATTTAAATTATTTCGATTTATGTGTTCTGAATCGTTTAAAAAATATTCTAAAAATTCGTAAATTTAAAATTAATTAATTATTTATTTAATATCTCATTTTTTTAATTATTTTAAATCGAATCATGAATTTGTAAGGTCATTACAAATTTCACAAAAGAAAACGAATCGACAGAGTATAATCTGTGGTTTAATAAATGGGGAAATATCAAATCATAGCTATGGCCACATTATTATTTTTGTTTTGTTGGCAGTATTGGTACAAACTAACCTAAAAGTAACCTTAAATTTACAGTTTCATTAATTAAGAAATGATGTAAATTCAAGTATTTACAAGTGATAAGTGATTCCATGGGATTTCTTTTGTATATTACTGTTGTTTTTGCAACCTTTCACAACACAGGTAGGCATTATCACTTTTTTTTATTTTAGTTATTTGTTTACGACGCGGCGACGACTCGTGACGTACTAAAAGAAATTGTCTCGGTTTTAGTGTAGGTGTGTGCGTGAGGTTGTGTGTTTATTTGGAATGTCTTGGTCAAGTTGACTTCACTGCAATTGTTCGTGATGCTCTGTCTTTACTTTTTTGTTGGTCTGAGATGATCATGTACATTTTGTAACTAGAGGCATAAAACACTCCACTTCATTATAACTAAGTAAATGCTTGATTGACTTCACCCGCCACATCATTATTACAAGCTAAATTCGGTATTTTACCGTCAATTCAACGTTGTTGTAAGGAATGCTTGTAAGATAGATATGTTCAGCTTTTGAGAGATCTTCGTTCAACGAGTTCCTGTAAACTTTTATAGAAAGTCGACGAAAATCTATTGAGAAATTCATAGTTGGCTTTCACTCCTTTCTTCAAAGCAGTCCCTTCAGTTAACTCACTTATCTATTACTCGTAGAACGTAACTTTTCATTAATTTCTTGAAATAATATCAGTTTTTGAAAGAAGAGAAATATGTAATCAGTATAGCATAATGTACTCTGTGTATGTAATTTAAATAATAATTTAATACCGCGAACGTCAAGTTAGTTTGATAATTTTGACCACAGATAAATTATTTGACAAGTAATAACGTTACGTTTAACGCTACCACGTAATTAGCTTTGTTAAATGTAAAAATTAAATAACTGCTCCAGGTACCGAATATTGTTATTAATTTTAAGAGTTTTATGAATAAACTTGCAAATAATAACTATTTATGAAATTATAAATAAAATTTGGTGGAAAATGTTTAAAAGTCTGTTAGGTTTTTATGTACGCATGATGAACTGAACGTATAGGCATATTTTGGTCCTTATTTAATCTGTGCAGGCTTATGAGATTTTGATCACCTTCGACATGAATGTCGAAAGTGCGCGAGAATACGGTTTTGGTGTACTTTCGACATTTTCTAGACATTTTTCTTTAGACATTCATGCTTCGACATAATCTCTAAACTAGAGATAATCTCTAATCAGGGAGAATAAGGCCCCTGAGACATTACGAGCGCGTTGCCAATTCTGCAACATCTTCCCTCCCCAATGAGCTATGGGCAGCATTTCTCACCAGCAGGGACACAATAATGTAATATGGCATTAAGTCTGCGATCTTCTGTAAGACATACTTCCGCAGGCGGACGTATCAGTTTGAGCGGCATTGCCCTACCTTTCTACTAATTGTGGGTTAAGTAAACTCACTGAAACAAAAAGAGATGACGTAATTTGCACTACCAAACGTATGCCCTAATTTTAAAGATATGGACGATGATGCATTAAAGAAGTGGATGAAATGGCCACCAGTCCGTTATCTGTTTGTAAAGGCTTCCGTGAAATACACATTGTTTATTTTATTGTTAGGAATGTCTCAAAAAAAATATGATAACATCATTCGACATCAAACCACCTTCATTCATAAATTAATAACATTAACTATCACCTGATCTACACTGTGATCAAAACAAAATTAGCTTTTAATACATTTTATAAATAACATAATGTGTAACGTATTTTTGTTCCGAAAACAACTTATGTCAATCTTTCAAAGAAAGTCTAAATCTTTAGTTGATGCGAGATATGATGCCCGGCGGACCTCGTTCCCTAACCGTTGTTGAGAACTTACACAAATTGTTGTACAAAGTTTGATTGCGTGACTCGTGACGTGACGTCATGACGTGTTCCAACAAACTATATAATATGGCCTCATCACTGGACTGGCCAGTTCTCATGAGTATTGAGGTTCGTTATGTGAACTGATAGTTTGTTTGTCATTTATTCGTTGCTACTGTTTTGGACTAGCATGACTACACTATGCACTTTTAGTCATCTTAAAACTTGGTCAAAGAATACATCTAGCCATAATAAACAAAAAAAAGAAATTGTACCAAAAGTCGTAATAGAAACAAAAGAACCGTGTAAAGGAGTTTAGCAAGTTTTTTGTTTGTTTTATGTATTCTATACCTGTTTACCCACTATGACGCTGAAAAAGTTTGTAAGACTACTAAAAGTGTACGGTGTATAATTATTATAAAATAATGTAATGTATAACAAAATGTTTCGACCTATATAGAGATATATATTACCTATAGAGTTTAAAAACATCCAACCGATATGCCATTACTGCCATTACTGCATTATTGCCCATACTGATTTCGTTAGAAAGGCAATAATACAAAGATTAGACCACTAAAACAAAAAAAGGCACATTGAGTCATGGGAAACGAATGCCACACGGGCGGAGCCGCAAACACCAGCTAGTTGAGAATACAAATGAAACTGTAAACGACTGTATATGAAGAAAAAATTTAACACTACAATAATTGATCATAATAATATATTAGGACAGAATTATAATAAATTTACAAAATATCTTCAGAATTTGATACTAGTAAAATAAATTTAAAAAATAATTAACTCTGTTACCCTTAAAAGCAGCTAGTTGCAGCAATAAATTAGTATTTTATTAGACGTTAGTATGATACGTTGATTTTTTTATCCACTTCGTTTAATGGCATAGATAAACGACTACGCAAGAGAGATTTCCAAAAATAGGGATCCATTTATTATCCAGACGAATCTCGCTTTTTTACGTACTTCATACCTATGCTCCATTTGATCATTAATAAAGTATAAAATTATATATATACTTTTCTATAGACTATTCGTATGTGACTCTTCTGCAGAGTGACATAAGGTTTCTGAATGTCACCTATTCTTCCAGAAGCAGTGAGATGAACCGTCAGAAAAAGTCCTAATTTTTGTTGTCACTGCCGCTGAGTGTGCTGATTTGCATGTTGTGGGCGAATGGAATTTACGTGAATGACTTCAGGCATACACGTCGGCCAACAAAGGTATAATAGTATGTCCTGATAACGTTATACCAAAACAAAACAGGGTGGCTAGAATGTTTAAAGCATATTTAGTTTAAATAGCTTTGATAGACATTAGCTGAGCGCACCACAGCTCCGCCAGAAAACGAGGCGATTAACGAAAGTAAATTGTTGCATAACTTTAGGAAAAACTGGCAGAGAGCATCGTCGCTGGTATCCGAAATTGTCAACTTATGTAAATGAGGTGGGAAGTTGCAGCTCGCCAGACGCGCCCTCAGATCGTGTTGCGGTCCCCTCCGACTATTCTATACGAGCTGCTTTAATAATTCATTACTATATTCACTTTTCCTAACTTCAGCCATAAGAAGTTTTATTGGTACGCACCGACGATAAACAATTTATCACTTGTCAAGTTTTATTATCTCTTAGCCCCACTTCTCGTTCCTTAATTTGTGTTCTTCAAACTATCCAGCTGCCATAAGACCCTCTTCATAAACTGACAGAGTTCATATTAAAATAAAACAAACTCTATAGTTATATAACTTTAGTAAATGGAGTGATTCTTATACATTAATATTTATATAATGTACATCCACATGTTACCATATTGTGGCATAATAAATAGAATGTATTCTTGATTTTCAAAATTTTCTAAGGAGTACTTGTAGTTAATTTTGGAGTGGTATCATAAGAACTTTCCTTAATCAATCTAAAATTTGACAAGTATCGTTGATAATGGCCTAATTATTTTCGTTACACTTGATCTTATTACTAAAACAAACACGTATACAAAGTGCCGACTTGGTTAAGCTTATAAACAAAAACTAGAGCTAACTTAATCCTAGATATAGACCCAGTAATATAAAAATGTTAACTTAATCTATCGAGGCAAAGCAAATGCTCTATGCAGAAGCGCGTCTCCCAAGAGAACGCAAAGTAAATTAAAACTAAAATGAAATGGATTTAAAAGGAATATCAAAGGAGGATACGGAGATATTTTAACCTTTGGCGTCTAGAATGAGATGATAACAAGGCGTTTAGTATTCCAGTCACGAAAGGTCGATCCACCTGCTTTTCATATCACGACAATTGCCGACCCCGAGGAATCGGCTCTCTAGCGGAATGACAATTCTTGTCTATGAAAATCAATTGGGGAGAACGAGGAGCTCCGGGCCGGCGACAATTCCAATTTCATTAATAGCTTCCGTCGCTACGTAGGGATGCCAATGCGTCCTCGCGTTGCCAGCGGCCGCCGCCACCACTCACTATTCGCATTTGGAATACCTCAAAGTCTCTTTTGTTTACGCCGCACTGCAGTGATGCCATAACGAGCACTGTAATTAACAAACGATTAGGCAAGCCAACGAACGTGCTGCTAGCACAATGTCACCCAACTACTTGAGACTACAGCCTGATTTACATTTATTTGACAAATGTGTTTATGATATTGGATAGCTTTATATAATTTAAGTACCACAATGCTTACATTACTCGTACTATATATTTAAATGTATAATTAAATAGAAGATTGTATAATGATTAAATTAATACTTTTGAAGGAATATAATAAATATTTGTTTAAAGTTCATATTATGATAATTAATTTAATACCAGCTTTTCTGATCACTTTTATACAACCGGGTGTTTTTTCTAAACCAAAAATTCTGAATAGAGCAATTTTTAAATAACATACCAGAATGAACTAACTACGCACAGAACAAAATATGTTCGTTATACAACAGTTCTGTTTCACAATAGGTTTGTAATTGAAAATTTCTCAACTGGACTGAGTCCTATTTAAAAAATAAAAGAATAGATACTCGACGAGGTCAACTTCCTATGTACGAGTATGTTCCTATTGTAAAGTTTATAAACACATGTAGTATAGTAGCGCAATCAAAAAACATTTTATATTTAGGTATACATAGTCTAAAATGAAGTTTGTTGCAGTTCATTAAAAACCATGAAATTTAACAAATGACTATTGAATAGGTACGGATCCCATTATAATAACTAATGAAATATCAACATCAGAGTGTAAAGAACAAATAATAATAATAATAATAATATAATAATAATATTTTACCACATTCACACAGCGCCATCTAGTCCCACAGTAAGCAATTATATTTGCTTGTGTTATGGGTACTAAACAACTGATATACTACTTAAATACAGTTTTTTTTTTTTGTAAATATTTACATATTATAGATAAATTACACCCAGACACAGAACAAATCTTTATGCTCATCACACAAAGATTTGTCCTGGGTGGGGATCGAACCCACGACCTCCGGCTTAGCAGTCAGGGTCACTAACCACTAGACCAACAGGCCAGTCAAATATAAATAAACTATTCTTTGATAGGTATGTGTTTATTACAAAGTTAGACTTAGTTTATCTGTAGATACTTACAAATTGTAAAGCTTGAAGCACAATGAAAGATGACTTATATGAAATATTAGTCTTAAAAATTTCCTTTTATTGTGTATTTCTTATATACTTTCTCAATTCTATACAACAATCACTTTAATATATACATATACAAATAAATAAAATTGGTGTGTCTGTTTGTAATAATAAAATAACCGCTTTTTACTACATGCATTTGAATGTGTATACGGTACATATACCAAAATATTTTTTTTTCAATTTTTGTCTGTCTCTTTGTTCCAGCTAATCTTTGGAACGGCTGGACCTATTTCGACGGGACTTTTACTGGCAGATAGCTAATCTCACAAGGAGTAAATTAGGTTACCCTACTTTGGTTTTGAAAAAATATCAGGGTTCCGTAAAAAAAAAATTAAAACTCCATGAATGCGGGATAAGTTGTCCACGCGAACGAAGTCGCGGTCACAGATAGTAATAAATATGTCTATTGTTGAGACGAATCATACGTTTTACTCAAGATACTATAAACACGCATTACACAACTTTTTATTAAAATGTATTAATGGGTTATTCGTAGAACAACAATAACGGACCAAAACGTTTTAATAAAAGAAGAAAACTGAGTCAATGGCCATTTATCTAACAAACTTTTTAAATTCTAGTTTATAACAGATTTTTCCAACATAAAAACTCAATTACTTTCTGCCCGCCAGTATTTCAATTCGGAACGTCAAAAGCGTTAGCGAACCGAAACAGTGCCATTAGGCTCAAAAGATGGCTTAAATAATAATTTCATACATTTATCTCAGTTGGGTAAGGACGCTGTAACAGACACTTGTAATAAAACCTTGTTAGATTTTTATTAAAGATGTTTTGTTTTTATGTATTCAGTCATTTTCTCTTACCATTGTTATGTTTTTACTTTGACAACGTTTTAAAAACGTCTGCGCTTTGAAATCGACTTTTATTTCATTAATTATAATAATGTCATAAATAACAATGAATTAGTTTGAAACAATAACTGATGACTCTTAAAAAACTTATTAATTAAACTTGGCCGAAGAATAACTTGTTGAGAATACAATAAAATGTACTTAGCGAGGATAGCTCGGCACTTAGAACAGTCAGTGAACTTGAAGTCGAAAGGTTATCAATTTTATGTATATTTTAGCTGTACCAATTTAGCCTGCTGTCTAATAGACAAAGTAACCATAAATAATTACTATAGGTACCTATTGATTATTTAATCTTTCTGAGCGTTAGAATCTGTAAAAGACCTAAATTATATACTGCCTGGGTGGCAGTAGGAGTGTGTACGTCTACTATGCATTGCGTTAATCTGTCTTGAAAATCTCAGTATCAGCTCGGAGTCTGGGAATGTCGCATCTCCTATTACATGGCACATTTCAAAATACAAAAATGTATTATTCTGGATATTTATGTTGGATATTTCTTCATTATTTTAATCTGGAACGAATATTTTGGATGAACTGAAGTTAATTATAGTTATATACAACTATACACACCATATTTAATTCCTATACAACTATGAAACAAAATCAAATTAATATCTATTGATATAATTGATATAAAAAAGATTCTACTAGTAAAAACTATGTAAAACTATTTTTCAATAAAACTAATTAGTTCTCTAACAAACAGTCGTATAAAGTTGTATAGATTATTATCAAAACGGTGTACGAACGTGTGACATTTATCCTAAAGCCTGTTTATAACATAATAACGCAGGTATCAGGGTAATCTTTGACCACTAGAGGCTTGTACAATGTACGCAGGTGCTGAACTACAGGCTCAAGGACGTAAACCTTTCACGTATTTAGTTATCATATGAGATATGTAAATGTTCTTCACTAAAGTTTAGGGACACGGAGCCAAGTTCAAACTTAAACAAGTTGTTCTACATACTTGAATAGAAGATTTAAGGAATATCATTACACTTGTTGAATTTGTTGTGTTATCTCAAAGGAGATGTAGTCGCTCTATCACAAATCTATCAAGTTTACTTTTTCTTTTTGTTTTAGCGCCACTAGCTAAAGGAACAAAGCC
The DNA here is from genome assembly GCA_905147015.1 of Laspeyria flexula. Taxonomy (NCBI): domain Eukaryota; kingdom Metazoa; phylum Arthropoda; class Insecta; order Lepidoptera; family Erebidae; genus Laspeyria; species Laspeyria flexula. The sequence goes on along the minus strand of LR989956.1, from coordinate 6,994,796 downwards.
TTTCGACTGCGGACTGCCTCGTTGGGTTTATTGGTCAGCATGCAACTACTGAACACGGCGAGGTCACTGTGACGTCATCAAATAAACAAGACATGGACAAATTCAATCGATAAAACAACGTATATAGGTCAAATAATAATTATACATACTGAACTATTATAAAACAGAATAGATAGATTTATAAAAGTAATCTTCAGATTTATATCATCATCATTTCAGTCTATTGCAGTCCACTACACGGTTGATATAGTGTCCGTGTAGTGACGGATTAAGAATACGTAATTTCACTACTCCATTTCTATCCGTGGGTGTCGTAAAAGGCGACTAAGGGAGTCCTTAAGCAAACAAGAGCACAGCGAGAAAAGGAAAATTCGAAACAAATCCTATACCAACCCGTCTGGCCAGCGTGGTTAAGTAGGCTAAATTCCCTCCACATTCTTTGGAGGAGACCTATGCCAGCAGTTGGAAGTTTATGAGTTGAAATGATGATGATGATGACGACACGATATAGGCCTGTCCTGACACGCGCCATAACACTCGGTCCAGATTACTTGTCAGTCTTTAGATGACTTCTCCCAAACTAGGTAAGTCGTCTAAGTCCCGATGCACTTTGTGTCAGATACTTGTATGTTCACTAACTATTAAATGTGGTACAAACTAACTATTGAAACGTTGAGAGCTGCGGGACCCGGGATGTTGTGTCCGTAAATTGCATGTACAATTTAAGTTTGTTAATATCACCGTGATTTAATTCCTCTACGCGTTTCTGAGAAAATGGGTGTTGACGAACAGACAGACGGGTAACGAAGTCGAGTGATCCTATAAGGGTTCCGTACTTTTTTTTCTTGAGGTACGGAATCCTAAAAATATCAAACTTTACCTGAATATGCAATAAACAGTTCACGCCGATTGGTAATAAGAATCCTACTACGAATACAATATAGGTAAACAATAAATATAGCAAAATATTTCCATTTTCAAATTCTACGGAACTGAAAATATTAAGGCAGGAAAACCTAATATCAATTAGCCAATAGCCCTATCCGAGGATAAAACCCGGGATCTCTTCTGCGTTACAGTACTAATCTTAAAGTCAATTACAACCTTAATTTAATGAACACTTAGCCAATTTGTTACAACAAGGGATATTTTTGAAAACTATTTTATACCAATGTAAAAACAGTCGCTCGTTAAAAAGCATCGACAAACTATTACAATGGCTTTTATCTCGTTTCTGGATCACAGGACCAACTATTGAAAATACCAACTCGCTTTCGCTAATAGGAAATTGAATAGAACTGTCACGAACTTTGGACTTCACGGGCAACTGGGATACAGACACACCGTTTTGTTCAGTAATGTAGTTCGCAAACTTTACACACAACAATGTAGTTAACTTGATAAATAAACGTGAGTAAAAAGGAACTAACACAAAATATTTATTTTTTACCAGTTCGGCCGGCGCGGCCGTTATAATCGGTTCGATCGTATTTCATATTTACTACACTAGCCGCGACTTAGTTCGCGTGCAATTTCATAGTTTTTTTTATTTTTTCATGGAACCACAACCCAATTTTTTTTTAAATCAAAGTATCCTAAGTTATTCCTTGTAAAATTAGCTATCCACCAGTAAAAGTCCCTTTGCAATCGGTTCAGTTGTTTCGAAGTTTACCTGAAACAAACAGACATACAGATAAAAAATTAGACTTTGGGGGAAAAGGCATGCAGAGGTATAACACACCTATAATTCGCCAGCTATATCAGATATAGGCGGCGAGTTTATTACAATGCCCAGGTAGGTACATTATTCCAAACTCCAGGTTTATCAATACTGAGATTTTCACGGAAGAAGACAAGAAATCTTGTGAGCGATTAATAGAAAGCTGTTACTACAATTATCGTGTAACCAACATACGACTAGCACAGCGAACACTTAGTAACCTGGAAGGCATTCCTTACTTATCACCACCAGATATGCAATACTATCGAGATACGAATGAGAAGTACATAATGTTTCCTTGCCATAAACATAATCATAAAAGGCCATCAACATCAAAGAAGAGTTGTCATTTTTCTTTTCGCAAACTTTCGTAAAAAGTAAACAAATAACTCAAAGAAACAAGATACTTTATATCTCGGATTTAGAAACGATCCTCCAAGGAAATTAAAGTGTTGGCCACATAAAAGTTATCAACCTACCTATAAAGTATAACCTGTATATGTACGTTCAGAGTTCAGACCTTAATAAAGAAAGTTTTAATATTTGCGTAGATGTGAACGTCATAAAAAAGACACCGAGTTGACTAGTTTTCAGATACATTTTGTAGAAATACAGGGCTCGTAAAGCAAACATTCAACTGCTGCATTAAGTTAAAAAAGAAACAAAACAACATAGCTATACGCCTTTTTCTGTAAGGGGACAGGCAGAGGTGCTGCACATCCACATTTTGCCAGCTATATTTCAATTGAGAAACCGAGAATTTGAAGACAAATACCCAATACCATGTGCAGCAAGTGATAATAAATGGAAAAAATTACAACTACAATACCAAGATTATATCTGAGGTAAATAACATACTCAACGTATTGAACTTTCTCCATACGCTTGTCCTGTTTTTTTATTTTTTAACTACTCCTCAACTAACGAACTAGCCTTATATCGCAACTATGCAAAGGAATTTGGCAAATATACAATCCACGGAGGTAAAGTCGACTAAACTAACACCCAGACTTAGAACAACTATTTGGGTTCACACAAATATTTTGTCCCGTGTGCGAATCGATGCGCTCACGGGCGCGGGCGCGGTCTACCTTTAGAAGCAATGTGTGTATTAAAAATCTAATATAATTATATAATTATACGTAGGCGCAGCGAGGGACGGCTCCCCATAGTAAATAAATATTATTTATTATGTATAATATATTCTGTTTTACACATAAATCAAATTTCAAATTTATTCAATCAGCAATTTTTATTTATTTAGCAATACAATTTCACAGTTTAACACCAAATCACTATATGCTGTGTCAACTTACAGTTTAAACATTTTAAAATAAATATATTTGTAATGCTGCTAGCCTTCTGGGCACTTTCCCTTGTGACAGTGATGCCGAAGAATACTTTGACGCCTAGCCCACATTACCATTTGTATTATTATTTATTTATAGTATTGTAAATAGTAGTTGTAGATATGTAAGTAGATAGTTTTTATTTAGTTTTAAAAATATGTAATAAAATTATTACAATAAACAAAAAAATATAATATATTTATATCAATTTCAACTTAAATAAATATGTATTTAAATAAATACAGAACTCTTTTGCTTTGAAGTCGAATTAATAACGATTAACACTGATAAATAAAATGATAGCTATAAAGTGTATTCAAAGCACAACCGTTATTCTAATATGAAACGTAGCTCTGAGGCACAGTGTTGTCTACCATCTAGATAGAGCGGGAGGTGATGTTAATTAACTGCAAGTTACATAGTTACTCGCGCAAACATTGCACCACTTCTCTGTGCAGGTGTTTCTAGCAACGGCTGAGCTCACACCAACCTTGTTTTAGATTTCAGTTGCAATATAATAAAAGTATACCTTATATCCTAATATTACTAATAATAATGGGTGAATAGATTTATAGATGGATTTTTGTTACCCAATAAAAGGATCTGCATGAAATTTGGTACACAGATTAATAAATAAATATTTTGAGACATTTTTATATTGTATAATACGAGTATGTCTGAATGGATGGATGTATGGGTGAGAAGTTGTTTCTCAAACACGCCAGAAAAGGCTCAAAGGATCTGTTTGTAATTTGACACACAGACAGATTATAGGCTACTTTTATTGATATAGGTATCACGTAGGCGGAACTACGGATAGGATCTAGTACTACTTATATTATAAATTGAAATGAATTGAATTGTTATAAATTCGAAATAGATGATTGTTTGTGACACTTTCATAGCTAAATCACTGAACGCACCTTAAAAAAATTTGGTATAGAGATATACTGACACCTGGAGATGGACTATGCCCATTTTTGTTTTTATCTACACCACACAGGCGTATCCACGGGGATAAGCTAGTTATATAATAATATAACAAATCACAGCTTGCTACTTTACCATGTTGATTTTATTCTATTCATGATAAAGAACGGTTTATGAGATATTTGATCAATACTGACGAATGAGTGTCAGATTTTCATCATAAAACATGTTTAAGTACATTAAATTTATAACCAATACATAAAACTGCCACAAAATAAAATTCTGGAATACAACCTTTAAAATAAAAGCAAAACCGTTTTTGAAATCTATCTCATATAGCTACTGATGATTGAAATATAACCTAATGGAAAAGGCGGGGACAGGCTTATCTTTATTAGACATACAAGCTGTTGTCGGTGGCTTTGCCCACGTAGTATACTGTTTCTGTGACCATCATGGTTACAGAAACATAGAAATAAGAAACTTCTGCGGACTTGACTACTATTTAAAACTGACTATATTACTTTATTCGAATTAGTGTAGTCGCTCTCAAGATTTACGCTTAGCAATAAATTTAATTATTATTTTTTACTTTAATTTAAGATATGTTTGAATCTTATTTATATCATTATATTACACAGCTGATTCATAAAATGCTTGGTAAAATACTAAATCTATTAACAACATATCCAAAAGAATAACACGCATAAACTTATTCACGAATACGATCACATATCGCTAACATTGACACTGCAGCAAATAATGGTTCCTTGAATAAACATTGTGCATTATGTGCCGTAATAAAGTAGGGGCCATCACCCGCCTGTTGCCTTCACTACAGAGTACAGATACAATCGAGTGTCCCACTACTGAGAATTAATACCACGTCGGGTTTGGTTTAGCGAGCACTCGGATTACTGGGACTATTTTGTAATTAGTTACGGTGTTACGTGTTGTTACACAAACAATCTTTTGAACACACTTATATACGTACTATACATTATATACTACACATTGTTCTGTCTTGACACCTCTCTCCTAATTCACATTCGGAACACGGCTCTGTAGTAAATTTCTTTCTTCCATTTTGTTTGGTTTTCTATAGAGACCGGCAGCAACAGGAATGTAACGAGATTAACTTCATTTAATTATATAATTTGAGAATTAATATTATTTATTACTTATTTCAATGTTTATCTTTCTACGTAATGACAGGCAAAAGTTGATTTTGTTCACTATTGTCCGCTGTAAAACGATCTAAATGAGCTTCGCAATAAGTATTTTCAATTTGCAAACAAATAATTAATTAAAGACGGCACAAAGTAATACAAAAAGGAATAAGAGTCCAGTTAACAATAAAACCGCTTGCCTCAACCATCACTGTATTGAATAAAAATTGAATTATTTAATTTTAATTAAAATTTGTTCAAATTTGTCGTCAGGTGTCAATTGTGCAGCTGTGCAACAGTATTAGTGAGTAAAGCGCGGGCGAGACACGTGCGCAATCGACCGGAAACGATGACGAAAGGAATTGATCAGAAGAAATTTATTAGACAAAAAGTATAAAAAATGAGGGCAACTGCTTCGCAATACGGCCTTGACTGAACTCGCCCTTGACTCTAGTGAAAACCGTCGCGACTTTTGACAGCTCATCAGCGCTGTCTCATTGATTTATTTGATTCTCATTTTAGAATTAAAAAAAGATAACCTCCTCTTTTTGACTTCAGTTTAATATTACTACCGAAATCATAAAACTATGGCCATAATATTGGAAATGCTGTAAAATACATGTTAGTTAACTTGTGACTGAGATTTATTTTTAGATGAGTAATATAAATATAAAAAAATTAGGTAAGGCCTATGTTCAATAGTGGACGTAATTGGGCTGATATGATAATGATGAATATAAATATGTGATACAAGCAAGGGTATACAAGAAAATAAATTTTTCAAAAATGTAGCTATAATCGTCAATGAGCAGTTGAACACAGAAACCATTGTACGCTTTAATTAGGATTATATAAATATCATAATTTGGTAAACCGTATAAATATAAATAAAATATTTTTATGCTGGATTTTCCAAGTTATAGTCATAGTCATAAACTTTATTTCATTTAGAACAACTACATGATACTTCATCATCTCAGTCCACTGCTGGACTTATACTTATGAACGTCATACAAAGCCAAAAAAAAGGTGTCAGCAACTATGCCTAAGGCCAGTTCACTGACAAGGTTGAGATTTGAGAAGAACTTGACAAGAAAATCAGGCCATTCTTTTTAATCATTTAAGATTAAGTTAAGATAATTAACCTTTAATTATCTCATAAATCAAAGTCCTTTTATCTGGTAAAATTATAATGCCGTCATAATAATGTATATTATGATAATTTGCTATGACCTTAACAACTATTATGAAAATAACCCAAATACACTTTGTTATTTAATTTTCGCGTGGTGGTTTGTCATTTCAGTTCCGCTCGTGCGCCGAAAACCAAAATTATGTTTACACTTGGAAAACTTCTCTGTCTGCGGTCATGTGATATTGCTTATGCGTCATCATAACTATTTGTATACATACTCAGCTACTAAATATAGTGTCATTATATTTTATATTTATTTTCTTAATTATGTATATTACTTTTCTTAAAAACGCTGTAGTAAGGTACTTTGGTAAAGAGGAGAATAGTAGCCAATTGAACCACGCAATACTAATACAATTTGCAATAGATGACCGCCTTATTAGTTTACTACTTGCAAAATTCAGTATTTGCTTTCCTTTTATGCAGACAAAGGCGTTTTGATTAAATTATGTGCATACGAAACTCAGTGCAACGGCTGTTACGAATATTCTCGTCGATAGGTATCTATTATTTAAAAATATAATTCAGGTCAGTACCGTACCTGTGACCGCCATTCTTTACCCTGACATTAAAAACAACAACTACACTATTATTGGCAATACTATATAAGCTGAGAGAAATCTGTAACAGGCATCATTTGGCAATCATTGCCCAATAGAACCTACCCAGAACCCGGACAGCAAGCCAGGATGAGAGCTTTCATCACAATTTGTTTGTTGGCACTCACCATTACCGTGTACGGTAGAAACACACGTCAAAGAAGATACGTCGATTTAGAAACAGCTGCTTCTGGATGGGAGAAAGGTGGCGGTGGTGAGCACCATGGAGACCATCATTCTGAGCACGGTGGGCACGGTGAAAAGGGATACAAAGGATACCATGGCCACGAACACGGAAAGAAAGGTCACTCCCACCACGAAGGACAAAAAGGTCATTTCGATGAACATGGCGGTCACAAAAAGCATCACCATCACGACGATGGCTACTATGATGAGCACCACCACGGGGAAAAAGGCGAAAAAGGACAAGGTTTCGAAGAAAAGGGACACTACCACAAGGGCCACTCGATCAAAGGACACCATGGTATTCACAAAATAGACGAATTCAAGAAGGACAAACATTTCCACGACAAACACGGTGAGTCTGGTTTCGAAGAAGGTTACGGTGGTCACCATAACGAGGGAGGCTACAAAGAAGGTGGTCACTTTGACAAGGGACACAAGAATGGTGGATTCCATGAGCATGAGCACGGTAACAAAGGCTTCTTCGAAAAGGGTGGACACCATAACAACCATGAAGGACATCACGACGAGGGTGGCAACCAAGAGTACTGGGGACACCACGAGGGACACGGCAGCAAAGGTGGTAGCGAAGGACACAAAGGCTGGGGATGGGATAAAGGTCATAAATGAATGAATCAAGAATATCTAAGGTGAAGCGTTTTGTTATTGTTACTACTTTGTGATACGGAAATAAATATTTATTCAGTTACTGTGATTTTCTTTACAAAATGGATGACGAAGAGCTTAAAAGACAAGAAAGTTGTCTTTTTTCTGTATTCATCTTAATTAATTTATCCTTCTCATCTACGTAACAGTAAACAGAGATTACTGCCGTTTAAATTTTCATTAGATTTCCATTCAAAAGGACGTCATAACGGTATTTCAAATTAAAATTTGAAGCGTATTTTTTCACTTGTTTACAAAGGGTCGCTATAAAAATTCTGGAATAAATTTGAAGATTGTTTTGGCTTCTATTTGTTCGATTAATTGGCTTTTTAAAAGCAGCAAAACGAGTATTAAGTAAAATTGAATCTTATAAGATTCAATTGTTTTTTTCAATAATAATTAGAAATAACATGAAAATTCCTTAGACATTATTCAACTAAGCCGTAGTAAGTAGATTTTTACTGTAAGCTTTATTAGGAATAGGTTATTTTAATTCAATGCTGTGGTTGTTGTAATTCCCGCTAAGCAGGTAGCTAATCCACTGTCCTCCACGCTAGTAAACACTTCTCTAAAAACTATAATATATATGTATATGGCAGCTAGTTTCACGTACTAACATTAAGTTAGCACGTAGTAATGATCTGTCTTTTACTTCTGTCGTCGAAAACCTCAACGGCTATGGAAATGCAAAATAAGAACGACTGGAGTAGCATCATTTATGTAGGGGCGGTCGATCGCAGCTAATACTTCAATCGATCGTGATAAAAAGAAGTAAAATACTATTGTAATAATACGTAATAATCATACTTTAATACTATTCCATTTACTCATTACTGGATCATTACACATCACTGACTTTGTAAGATAAGGCTATATGAGTCGTAGATTTCAAAGATAGTAGTCAGTAAGCACATCTTGGGCCTTCAAATAGACCGCCCGTGTTTTAAATGCTCTGACTAAAACTCATACTTGTTGGATTGCTTAGTAGTTCACCTCTTTTTAGAATAATAAACTCTAAATTGTAGAAACAATGAAAAATAAGCAAGACCGCCATGGTTCATTTTATTTACTATTATTACCATTTTATACAGTAATTATCTGAAAATGTAATTATACTTAGTATTTATACACTGGCTTAACGTAAATCAAGGGGAAAATTACCATATTTCTAAAGTGAAGTCACATGTAATGTACCGCAGGACATAATTACTGCACTTTATTATTTTTATACTGTTATTATAGTTGCCTTGTGAGTGACGAAAGTGCACATTTACACGAGCATAATTTTTTCCAGATTAAGAATGGAGTGGAAGGAGAAAATGAATAGGTATACTCATTGTCAACAAATCACAAAATCCAAAAAAGTGTAAGAAACTGCCAATTCTCTCTCTATAAACTCTCAATTCCTTTTTGGCTCTCGGGTAAAAACAGAGTATAATTTCAAAGATGGGCATCACTTTGTGATTATATAAGACCTTTTTATTTAACAGAAAATAAAAATAAGAGGAATCTTTTAACAAGAAACTACACATTCATTTCGCGCATGCCTGTCCGCAAAAATTCCTTCTCCGCTTTGGTCAGGGTTGTAAGATAATGACATTCTTCCTAACTATAACCCGCTTATACAGCTATTATTTTACAAACTACAATACATGTCACTAACCATTATTTGTCGCTATATTTGTTTGTGCTTATATAAATTTGAGAGTATCTTGATATTATTATTGTTTTATAAAACTTTTTTATCATGTCACAATCATGTCAAAAAGTTAAAAGGATCATAAAATAACCGGGGCATTATTTTTTATTTATTTATTACGATGACTATAGAGGGTCTACTCCGCAATTGGACATTAGATATAGTTGATTGCGATATCGGTGTAAAATATTTGAAACTGCTGTCATTTTCAAACATTAAATATGCGAGTATGATCTCTGAGAATGCGAGGAGGTCCAAGGCCTCTCGCAATTTCGATAATATTCAAGTGGTAGATTTAACGTTTCATGAACAGTGTTCCTGTCGCAATCTGCGACGCTTTAAATGAGAATAACTGTAAAAGGAAATTGTTAAAATACTTTAAATCATTAGATTAATAGTATCATCTTAAAATTATGTTAACTTAAAATGTAAGGTAGTACTCGAGCTCTAGTGGCTACCATACCACAGTTAAACCCTAGATGGTTTGGGTGGTTATGTTATATATGTAAAGTAATGTAAATTTTCTGTTTATATTGGTCAATAAACGCTAAAAAAAAAAAAAAAAACGTCAACACTCCCTCTGGATACATTAAACGAATTACATCAGCAAAAGTTCATCCAATGGTGGTAATAGGGTGAGCGTCGTAAGACCGGATGGATGAGCAACAGAATCCACCTGTTTAAGTAACATTTGTCTGTGACCACCCAAAGCCAGCCAACCGTGGTAATTACGACAATATTCTCGTCTAATGGTTCACGGTCTATTGAAAAGGCTCACGATTAACTGCGGACGAAGACGGGTTTATGTGGTGATGTTTAAACCCATTGATGTAAAGTTAATTCTAGTCAAAAAGATAAACGTGAAAAAAATATAAATATTTTTGCAATAAAAGAAATATCATACATATATATCATTGGAAATCACGTTCTGTTATACATAGTTCTCTAATTTTTTCCTTTCCTATCTAGCTATAAAAAACCGATCATGTGCCAGTCGGACTGAAGTACGAAATCCTAAAAATGTGAACATATGAGAAAATAGTTACTCTTAAAAAAATATGTAAGTAGTCCAAGACAGCATATTCTTTTACATATAAGCCATTAAAGAGAAAATAGTGTAGGTATATACTATAGGATACTGTATTCATAACAAAATAAGTAGGTACTTTTAAAAACGGTATCTTTTACCTTTTGTGATATGTATAAATAAATACTTTTACAATTAATTCGACACCAAAAATAAGATAGAGCGCTAAGAATAAACGTCCGTATACCCATGATATAGAAAAGCGGTACTTTTTCTTCTTTTTTTTGGCTGCAATAAAATTGTGCTTAATGGTGGGGCCTACAAAAATGGTCACAAAACAAACATAAATCATAGGAGCGCGTAAGGGGAAAACCAAAGATATAGAAACATCAGCATCATTTATCATTTTCTATAAGAATATTAACGGTTTGCTAGTCATTTGGCAAACGAGACAAGAATTATATATTATTATATTACAATATGATACTAATCAATATTTAAAATATTGACTATAATAATATACTTTAGTATTAAAATACCTTATTGTATCTTCAAATTTCAAAAACAAGCATAGTTATTGCTGACTCATCTATCTACCTATTAAAAATGAGATTTTTTAAGGAAATTTCAAATTTAATATTTTTTTGAGGATTTGATGACACCAGTCAAGCGACTCTCAAAGACTCAAAAATTATATTTTCTAAAGTTATGGTTTTGTAGCTATCAAATAAGCCTTCAAGTATTTATAAAGTAGTTAAGAATCATTATTTTCTTTTTCAATACTCAAACATTCATTTTAAAACGCATTTCTAATATCTTAGATTCTAGATTAGATATTAGAGATTCTTAAACGCATTATCGGGATATTTTACAATCTGTTTAATCTTAATATATAACTACTGATTGTAAAGATGAATTAATAAAATCCACTTTGTAGTTTTCGCTTTAAAGACACAAATATCCAATTATCCAACTTCGCAAAATATTTCATCTAAAGTAGGTAATGTATGTTACTTATTTGTGAAACATAACATTCTGTGCTCATTAACTGTGGCTGTATCTCACGTTCGCATTTTCGAACTCTATTCGAATGAACCTTTTTTCGCCATAACACTAGGCAGAGATGAATCACGCACATTTCTCGCTAGCTATTTAAGAACACATGTGCTGGGTTGCAACTGCGTCGGTGGCGCAGCGGGAAGTGTATACGACTGCTGTGCAATAGGTCCTGGGTTCGATTCCCGGGTGGGTAAAAATGGTATTGGGTTTTTCTATCATGAAATTCCAGTAATAAGATTTTCCCGGAGTTTGGTAAACAAATGCTCCCGGTTGATGACAATAGGCTCGCCCCCTATTTCATGGGACCAAACATAGCTGGCGAAATGTGGGTGTAATACACCTCTGCCTAACCCTTCGGGGAAAAAGGCGTGATGCTATGTATGTATGACGCTATGTGCTGGGTTGCAAATATATTGCGGTTATGTTATTCGAACGTCTTAACACATTTATTGATACATAACTACAATAGTATCTAGATCTCAACGGACGTAACCAGTATTACTACCACAAAGCCGTTATATAATTTGTCATTATAATAAAAACAACACACCTATATATGTATATCTGAAGTTTTAAATTAAATGTATATCTCAATCTACAAATGATAGTAATCAATAATAAGATAACTTATGATAACATGAGTACGCATTAATGTGTTACTATTCGAGCGTGAAAAAGAGTTCCCTTTAACTCTTAATAAATTTAGTTATAATATTTTAAGAATTCGCATTTAAAATAATATAACAATCCAACTATTACCTGGAAGGAAGTGGAAATCTGTGGTTAATAGTTAGTATTAACAACCTTGACACTACCTTTTGTTACCTAACTGTTAGTAAATGTTGGTATATAAAATCATTGCTATCGATGCACAGACATCATTCAGCAACAACAACAATAAGCGTAATCAACCATGAGAAGTAGTCTCCTTGTGGCCTTTGGCCTCCTGGCCATCGCTGCCCTCAGCTCCGCTAGGGAACTGCGGGAAAAACGGGACGCTGATCTTAAGACCGCCGCGTCTCATCATGGAGGACACTGGGACAAAGGAGGCGGCCATGAGCACCATGGACATCACCACCATGATCACGGTGGTGAAGACCACAAGGGTCACAAGGGACACCACGAAGATCACCACGGTAAACACGGCCACCATCACCACGAGGGACACAAAGGACACCACGGTGAACACGGTGGACACAAGAAACATCATCATCACGATGATGGCTATCATCATCATCACCATCACGGAGAGAAGGGCGATCATGGTCATGGTCATGATGAACACGGACATTGGCACAAGGGACACGACACAAAGGGACACCATGGTGTTGAAAAGCATGACGAGTTCAAGAAAGACAAACACTTCCACGATCATCATGGTGACAAAGGATTCCATGAACACTATGGCGGTCATCATCACGAGGGCGGACACAAGAAGGGCGGTCACTTCCATAAGGGACACAAGCACGGTGGACACCATGAACACCACCATGGCAAGAAGGGACACCATGAACACGGAGGACACCACCATCACCACAAGGGCCACCATGGAGACGGTGGTCATCATGAGCATCATCATCATCATCATGACCACGGCAAGAAGGGCGGTCATGAAGATCACAAATCTTGGCACCACAAGGGCTAAGTTGTTGACTGATTCTCGATTGTTATTTGTTGAAATATTACCAACGAGATTTTTTGTTATGTTTTTATGCCGAAGAATACATTTTTATACAAAATAACTTTATAGTCTTTCTTCATCAATAGTGTTCTTCATCTTCGCCATCTTTAGTGCTTGAAATAACAAATACAAAAGAGCAAAAAAAAACTACTCCAACAAACTGAACGCCCTATTTCAGTAATATAAAAACTCAAATCAACAGTGAATTTCAAAATCTTATAATGTTAATATAACCTATTAAAAATGTTAGATATTTATAGAAAAAAAAACATGATTAACGTCAATCAATTTCACAAATAGTCATAATATTGTTAAAGACTGTTATACTTCATTTCATGTCCAGCAGTGGACGTTGTTGGGCTGATGCTGATATGATAATGATACTAACTTCATTTGTCGTCAAGAAACTATGCTTTAGATCTAGAAAGTTGACCAAAAAAGGAACACTTCTCCTGGAAATTATTGTGATTAGTTTTCATCAAAGGAGAAGACCCAGTTGATATTACAATTAATTATTCGTATGTACGTACATTTGGAGTCTTCTTTGCTGAAAAAGACGAAAGTCCGAAAAAGGTAAGATGTAACTGGACCATTTCTATTTCGTCACACTAAACTTTTACCTCATGACATTACTTAAAGAATACCATGTCCGACGAGCGATGAGGGAAAAAGGCTCTCGAGTGGCGGCCACGTACTGGAAAAAGCAACATGGCCTGGTGAAGGTTACAGGCGACACTATACCGCACGCTGTCGAAAAAGTTATTTGAGGCCTACAGTTTGAGTTTATATCTAGCAGTGGACGATTACAAGCTGAAATGATGATGAGTACCTATGACCATGAAAAGAAAACAGTGCACAGCAGCGGCTTGTCGATGATATGGATGTATTTTTAAACCACTAAATACTTCAGTGCAGTGAACTAGCACAGGGTGATGATGATGATGGCGATAAAATGCTTTAGATGGCTGGTATTTTAGAGCTAACTCGAGACATCATTTTATCATGTTGCAATAAAAAAACGTATTATGATAGGTAGTCAATAAAGGTCATCTGAACAATTAACGTCATTTCTTGTAACGTGGCGGTCTCATATATTCATAGTGAATAGCTGCATCAACTTAAACTAAAATCTATAAGGGGCACTTTGACTTTACCAAAGTCAAACTTTGCTTCAAATGCTAACCGTAATCTTAACTTTGAATTTGCTCGCTGTATGCTAAGTACAGAAAGCTCAGAGTTCGTATAAGTTTCAAATAATGGACGTACCACTTCTATCGCGCATAAATATGTGACCACTTGCATTTTATAAAGTGATTTGCAAGCCAGCCGCGCGAGGCTTCATGGATGCCCCAAGGACAGCTAATTAAGGATAATATTAATCATCATAAAACTAGGCTATAATTATATTTACCCTAATTCTAATTATATTTACCCTAATTTTAAAATTAGAGTTATAGATTAATTAAAGCTAAGACTAAGTTTCACTGTGTTCTGTCGTTTCGTACAGAAAAAAAATTGCGAAACGTCTTCTCGTCCGACATACCTCAGTGCTTCAAATCGAAAGTTTTCTATCAATGTGTGTTACCAGTGATGACCTATGGCACTGAAACGTGGTATTTGAATATGGGCCTCATTAAAAAGCTCAAAATAGCCCAGCGAGCTATGGAGAGGGCAATGCTCGGCGTCTCTCTGCGTGATCGAATCAGGAATGAGGAAATTCGCAGAAGAACCAAAGTTACCGACATTACCCACCGGATAAGCAAGCTGAAGTGGCAATGGACAGGGCACATATAACGCAGAACTGATGGCCGATGGGGCTGAAATGTTCTCGAATGGAGACCACGCACAGGCAAGCGCAGAGGAGGACGTCCACCCACAAGGTGGACAGACGATCTGATCCGAATAGCTGGATCGCGGTGGATGCAGGCCGCATACAACCGACCCTATTGGAAATCTCTTGAGGAGGCCTATGTCCAGCAGTGAACTTCCTGCGGCTGATATGATGAAGACTATGTTTATTGAAATAATAAATCATAGTAGATTCATAATACTTTTATCGAATTAAAAGATAATACATCATTATGTACCTATCTAACTAAAATTCGTTAATGTGAATCCTTATTATCATTAATTATAAATCGTATACCCTAATAATAACGTCTTATGAACGAAATTTTCAGCTATGTACTACCTATTCCTCAAACAAGAAGATTAATCTTTTCTGTCAGAATAACAACGTATTTATCCAAAATGCTCGCAAAGCTCGTCTTATTTTTTATACTCAATTTCAAAAAGTAGATGTGGACTCATTTGGCGTTATTTTTAGTTTGGAATTGGTTTTTACGTCACGAGTCGGATCTCAGTTAAGCTTGCAGCGTTAAAGTTAATTATAAACTTGCTGTCTTTTTCACATGTGCTGGGTAGATTTATGTTTGTACGGGCATCTATAGAATTGGGGTTGCTTCTAATTCTGCTACTTCTTATTTCTGGTCATTATCACCGTCTGTCATTATAGTCGATGAAAGCTTTGTGACTATTTAACTCTTCATTTTGGAGATACCTTACCTTTTTACACGTATATACTTGCTTTGGTATGTTCTTAAGGTTTCGGAAAAGTTGTGCAAATTTTGAATAACGAAGAAACAACTACAAATACCGCTGCGATTTCTTTTTAGGTGCTGTACCTTTTCACTACAAGGCAAACACAGACTGATCCATCCTGATCTCATAGACGCTTCCATCCAATATTTGTATATAATAAATACATTACAATGACTATGCTGGTTATTGTCGCGATGAGAAACGAAGATTAGGCTACGCTTCTACCAGAGATATGCGAGGATGCGTAGTGAGGGATTTTTTATTAATATAAAAAACAGAATCAGTCCATTTACATAGTATCGCTGAGAATATGCTTATGCCGTCAATCGCAACATATTATATACATACAGGGTGGAATTTTGTAATGCCACCTGGAAGGAAAGTACTTGAAATACTGAAGATAGATCATTTTATTTATAAGAAACAATCCTTTATTTTTTTTAACTAACAGAACTGCATTTATCGATTTCCGGAAATTTGCTTGCCATACCCAGGAATCGAATCAGTAAAAATTCCAAAAAATAACATTCTCTACTTTTATGGCGTTCTCCGACAGGGTGGTAAATTAAATAAAAATAAAACCACAAAATCTTAACTTATTAATTCAATGAGACTAGATAAAGCACTTTTCCTCAATGGTCCGTAATTTTTACATAACTATAGGTATTCGTTATTAATAGTTATCTTTGATGTCATTTATTCACTAAAATAAGGAAGAACTATTTAGATAAGAAGATTGCGATTTGCATGTGTTTGTTATGCAGGTCAAATGAAAAAAGATGCGACCTAATGACGTAGTAAGTTAGAATTATATGATTTTATTCTTATTTAATTAACCATGTTTTTTAGTAAGATTCGATCTTTATTGTTGACCCTATCGATCAATGCTTTTTAGCTGGTTCAATTCCCGGGTGTGGCATGCGAATTTCTGCAAAAATTTGAATGCAGTTTTGTTTCTTTTTAAAAATAAAGGAATGTTTCCTTTGAGTAAAATTGTCTATCTCTAGTATTAAGAGTACTTTCCCTCCGGGTTGCATTACAAAATTCCACCCTGTATACTCGTCCTTATACTCGAAGTTAACTAATTATATAGTACCTTAAAATTACTATATAATTAGAATGAACATAGAGAGTAAAGCAAATTTGTATAGTATTCAAAATAAATCTTTAAGCCATTTTCATGAAAATTCATTCTTTTTAAATATATATTATGTAAATAAAAATAGACCGTTAATATCCTAAAACTTTATTTTGAATAATACACAAATTTGCTCTGCTCTTCGAGCATGTGAACGGACACTTATTCACTACTAATAATACCCTAATCAAAACTTAAAAAATGTTCTTGACAGTTTTGTAGAGCGACTTAATAATAATAATAAATTAAATAAATAGTGAATTCCAAAAAAAGTTTTTAAAATCGCTAGTTTCATGACAACTACACAACCGGAAGAAAATGACGGAATAAATCTTCAATGAACGGTAGCACTTGGTTATTTTAACCTTGACAATAAGTAAGCGCAAAGCCCGAGTTCGAACATTGCCTAACACAATACGAGAAAACAGATGCAGTATCTATAAAACGTTATCGTTAGCGAAGTTAGAGGCATATCACATCAACCATGAGAACTAGTCTCATCGTGTTCAGTCTTCTGGCCATTGTTGCCCTCAGCTCCGCTAGGGAGCTGCGGGAAAAACGGGATGCCGATCTCGAGACTGCTGCATCTCACCATGGAGGAAAGTGGGACAAAGGTGGCGGCCATGAGCACCATGGACATCACCACCATGACCACGGCAGCGAAGGCCACAAGGGTCACAAGGGACACCATGAAGATCACCACGGTAAACACGGCCACCACCACCACGAGGGACACACAGGACACCACGGTGAACACGGTGGACACAAGAAACATCATCATCACGATGATGGCTATCATCATGATCACCATCACGGAGAGAAGGGTGATCATGGTCATGGTCATGATGAACACGGACACTGGCACAAGGGACACGACACAAAGGGACACCATGGTGTTGAAAAGCACGACGAATTCAAAAAGGACAAACACTTCCACCATCATCATGGCGACAAAGGACACCATGAACATTATGGTGGTCATCATGACGAGGGCGGACACAAGAAGGGCGGTCACTTCCATAAGGGACACAAGCACGGTGGACACCATGAACACCACCATGGCAAGAAAGGACACCATGAACACGGAGGACACCACCATCACCACAAGGGCCACCATGGAGACGGTGGTCATCATGAGCATCATCATCATCATCATGACCACGGCAAGAAGGGCGGTCATGAGCATCATAAGTCTTGGCACCACAAGGGCTAAGTTGTTATTGATTGTACCTGAATTGTTATTTAGTTATATATTGCTACCGACTTTTGTTATGTTTATAACACAAATAATTAAATTTTATACAAAATATTATAGGCGTACATTTTATTCGCTACATCCTATATTACTACTAATTAAACATTTTTATTAACATACTAAATACATTTAATAAATAAAATAAAAAATTATTAAATATATTTTAGATAAATTACGAGAACGTACTTTGGTATTCAAACCTTATGTTCAATTAGAAAAGAATTGCGCATCTAAAACGTAAATCACTTTATTTTACAAACATTTCCTAACATCGCTCCAAAGCTACCCAACAAAATTTTAATAAAATAATATTCAAAACAAAGAAGATTTGTGCTAAAAAAATCAATAACTATATAATTTATTCCTTAGAGAAATATAGTAAAATAAAATAAAACTTCTGACTTTGAGTCGTCCGAGCCACTGTTGACTCAAACTGCATAAGAATAATAATTTAAAAAGTTGTGCTGTGTTTTTATTTATGTGTGTTGCTGAGAACGTTCGAAGTAAAACAGTATGATTTAATAAAAACATTAAAACGCATAATTATATATTTTCAGAATTAAGTTTAAATGGTCTGTGAGAAATAAAAATATCATGATCGGTTGCTGCGACATTGTCAGTGTACTCGTATTGTGTGTATTTACATGAATGAATGTATAACGAAACCAATAGCTATTATAGAGTATTGTGAAATGTCAGGATTATTATTACCAAGAGTAAGAAAAAAATAAACTCTGGCGGCATATCAACATGGAGCTTCATGCATCTTCACACGTTAACAAATCTATTTTGATCCGTTGACATTATTAGCTGATCTTAATTGAAAAAATGCGCAGGAAAAGGATAGTGCAATAAATAATTTATTTATTTCTATAATATATAACATATATATTATATATATAATATATAATTCTAACTCGGCAAGTACAATTGCTATTACCTAAATTCTAGACAGCATTTACTAAATCCTTTATTTTGTTCTATTTAATTTTTTGTGAATGTTTGTTTTTTATACAGAGGAGACAATGTATTATACATATAAACTTCAAAACTAATATTCTGTCTATTCTGTCACTAAATAAATTTTTTCATTGAACAAAGGTAAAATTAATGTTAATTAACGTATTAAAGTAAGGTTACCAGATAGATATTAGAGTCCTAATCTTCATAAACAAGAGAGAATTGCCTCGCGAGATTTCTATTCTAACATTTATACTCGTAACCATTTCCTTTGTAGCTTCGTAGATTTCTCATTAACACGTTTGTCCCACCGTTGGGCAAAGGTCTCCTCCAAGCACTCTCAGCAGTGTTACAACACATATAGAAAAAAAGACACGTTTGAATACAATATTGTAGTATTTTATGGTTTATAAATATGGATCAGAAATTTTTGACGTGTACATATACACCAATCCATAGGGCTTTGTCTGTGAAATTTTAGACAAAATTCAAGTTGTCTCTCAAATAAACTGTTACCTTAGTGCCTGTTTCACCACTGGCAAATAAGTGCTAGATAGCCTATATGAAACTTACTAGAAATTTTTTTTGACGTATTTTTAATATAATATCTGTCAAAAAAGTCTCAGGTAGTTTATTAGACACTTATTTTAAGGTGGTGTAACAGGCCCTTACAATAATAATTCACACAGCGCCGTCTAGTCCCAAATTAACCAATTATATTTGCTTTTGTTATGGGTACTAAACAACTGATATAGGTACTATCTAAATATATTTTTCTTTTGTTTCAATAATGTGTGATTAATTTACTTTATTAGTAATACTGGCTGCTATTGAGCCTTTGCCTTAAAAAAAATCCCTCATCGCTAAATTTGTGACAAGTAAAAATTATTCCGCGCGCTTTTTCTTTACGCTGTATTGTTTTTTTCTAACTGCTTTAACAAGTAATTAAATAGTCAGAGTATTATTTATTTCCTCACAAATATGGTATAGCCTCTGCTATCAATATCGCCTCGGCTGTAATTTTCAACTTGCCGCACTTATATCATAATGTACTATTATTAGAGTTGTATTCATTGTTGTTAATTGTATCTTTAAAAAAATGGTTATTAAAAATATCGCTTAGATTTTGTGAAGCAAGTTATTTTATATCCTCATTTTTACCTATCTCAATGAGTGAACTTTTAAAATATTTTTACTATTAATATGCCTAATCCAACAGCACTATTATATTAATAAGAAACTCAGAATGTCGGCAATGCCTACTAAAATGCTCGCAACATTATGAACGAAATATTATTAGTATATAAATTCATGCAAAAAATTAACTAAACCCTGTTATACTCGTACTCTATAAATCAGGGGGGTCAGTCACCTCAAGGGAAGCCAGTTGTCGCCACGCTGGGCTAAATTGGCGATCAGTCAGATGTACCTAACATATGGTAGGTGGTAAACCCATTGAGAACAATTCAAGAGATGATCAAATAAATTCAGATTTGGTTTTAAAATTCTTCTGGGACTAAGAAAGTGGTAACTTTTCACCGATATTCCCGCGGGTGACGTCGCGGTCGCCATTAAAACAATGTAAAAAACTTCAGTGCATTAAACATTATGCAAAGCTGCTGTGGTGTTTTTACGATAACCACAAAATGATAAAAGCAATTATACCGACCGCACTTATAGTTAGTTATCATAATCCATAATAAAACTTTAATCAATATTTACTTAGTACTATGGCATTTGACCTTGGCAATAAAGTAAGTGCAAGCACCCAAGCCCGGCTGCAATAGTTGCCCAATGCAAGTACGAGAAAACCAGCGTCACAGTGTCTATAAAACGTTGTTGAAACAATATTAACTAGCATATCTCATCTCGATCTGTCAACGAATACAACAAACATGAAGGCGGCGCTCCTTCTGAGCTGGTGCGCAGTCGCACTGCTGGCGCTGGTGCACGCCAGGCACTTCCGGGAGCGCAGACACGCCGACCTAGAGGCCGCCGCCTCCGGACACCACCACGAGAGTGGCGGTGGCAAAGAACATCATCACCACCACCATCACGATCACGGTGGCAAAGGGCACAAGGGCTACGAAGGCCACCACGATCATCACCACGGCCACAAAGGCCACCACCACCATGAGGGACATAAGGGACACCATGAAGATCACGGCGGTCACAAGAAGCACCACCACCACGATGACGGCCATTACCACCACCATCACCACGGCGAAAAAGGCGAAAAGGGTCATGGTTTTGAAGAAAAGGGACACTATCACAAGGGTCACTCCACCAAAGGACATCACGGTGTACATAAACTAGATGAGTTCAAGAAGAACAAACACTTCCACGACAAACACGGTGAGTCCGGTTTTGAAGAAGGTTATGGTGGACATCATGACGAGCATGGACACAAGAAGGGTGGCCACTTCGACCATGGACACAAACACCATGGCCACCATGATCACCACCACGGCAAGAAGGGGCACCATGAAAAGGGAGGACATCATCACGAACACAAGGGACACCACGATGAAGAAGGCCACCACGAACACCACCATCACCACAAAGGACATGGCAGCAAGGGTGGTCATGATGACCACAAACACTGGGGATTCAAAAAAGGACATTAAAACAATAGCCTTCGTTTAAGTAATGTAGATAACTAGTTTAGTATGTTGTTGTATTCTGTTGATACCTCACGAATGTAAATAAACACGAGTTTTTAAGATAACGGGAATTTTTTTATACTTATACCTAATGTGCTTAATTAATTTTTCTTAATTTTAAATGACGATACTGTTCTTGCACATAAAATTTCTTGGACATTAAAGTTATTAGGAGTACTACTTACTAAATAATAATTCATAAAATTAAATAGTTTTACTTAGGAACGGAATAAGTTTTTAGTAAAAAACTGTTGAAAACCAAATCGATCGAACCAAAATGCACAAGCAATTAAAAAAATATGCACGTACAGAGAGGGAATAATAAAATTCTTCGCAAGAGATTTCCTATACAATACAAAGTTTAGCCCCTCCACGGAAGAACCTCAGAAGTTATTGCAGGAGCGATCGAAGAGGCAACAGCTGTTGAAGATGCTCTGTGAAAAGCACAAAATATACTTAATATTTCCAGTCATGGATTTTCGTAAAGTAATGCATGATTTCATTTCTTCACAAGGTTTAACGTACACAAGCTGTGCTGACTAAAGTCTACAGAAAGGATAATGTATTTACTTTAAACTTTTGCGTTGCTGCCGGAGTGACTAAGAGTCAGATTGTGACCGCGGCCGGTGTATCCTTGTCGAAACTATTAGGCAAGCATACACTATAAGACAAGCTATTTGGCTTAATTTGATGATGACGTTTCGACAAGGATACACAGGTGTAAATACCTTATGCATACTCGCGTGAGTTCCTATTTAATAAAGGTATTTATTAGTGTCCGATCGAAAGTTCGGTTTCGGCCAAATTAATCTACTAAATTAACATGAATCAAGTATTAGATAGAGGAAAATAATAGCAAACAAGTTTTTGCTTTACCCTAAAATGAAGAATAAATACCATGACTGAACCAATATGTCAGATTTCATAGGAATTTAACTTACAAGATTGCTCCCACACACACAAACGGGTGAAAATAAATAAAACCTTAGATGCGAATATCGGTATTTATTATTTTTAACAAAACTTAGCAGAATTGTACTATACTTAAAATAGTTTCTAAAGAACTAAGAAATTAACATTAAATTTCATTTAGTGATTTCATTTTCATGATTAATCAATGTTTTATTTCTTGCATTTATAGAAACAAACACAATTATTGGGTTGTCTCCTATTTTCCAGAAAACTGGCGGCAAATAAATTTCATTCGTGTCTTCTAAATTTTTTTCATTAAAAATATTTGGCTTTTGACTACACTTAGCTGTTTTTATGAATAGAGACAAACGTGATTGTTAAAATTAACAGAGTTTTAAAAGAGTTTGTCCTTTCAGGCCCTTTGAATTTATTTTTGAGAAAATGTTAGTAATATGACAGGCAAACAAAGTTTATAAATTGAAGTATGAGATTTTTTTTAAAGAAGCTTATTTATATTGTTTTTATTAAGCCTGTACTCACGGTGCAATCATATAAAGAGCTCATTGAAATAATACTAAATATTCTGAAGAAACCATGTAATCAAACGTCAAACCATTCTATATAATTGCCAATTAATTATATACTTCATGAAATACCTATTTGAACAACCTTTAACGGTCTTAAGTATAATTTGAAAAGCATGAAACGAGTAAAACGATATTGATTTTGAGAGTAATGTCTTGGTAACAAGCAAGGCAAGTTTTTGTAATCATACTAAGAGCTAGAAAACTGGAAGTTTTATTATGCAAGCAGTTTTCCTACGTAATTAGCTTAAGTAGTGGCTAAAGATACTATGGAAGGAATATTTGACTAATTCAATTTAGCGAGTGGTTACCATCATTTCACCTAGTTATACTTGCTCGGTGTGAAACTGGTGCAGCTTAAACATTGTTCAGATAAACATGGGTAACAATGCATTAATGTGTCACTTGGAATACGGTCATAACAAGAGTAGTAGTACTCACCTGAAGTATCAAGCACTAGTTTCAAGTGTATTTCTTCGGTTATTTAATAAACATATATACTGTAGTTACATTGATTCTTTAACCGCGGCAAAAGCTATGAAGTTTCGACAGTTCAACGCTATTTTTACTGATCACTTCGTTTTCTAATAACCAATCTCCGAACTAATCATTATAAGTGGGCGGAAATTGGCTATAAACTATATCTCTTTATTATACAATCGAATAAATTGTTTACTTTCAAGTACTGCTTAGTCTAACAGATGCATGTGATATCCAAAATACATCTGGCAAGGCATCTGAGAGACATAACATAATAATCAAGTCAACGTGACTCACTAATACAAACAAAATAAGCGTAATAATCATGAAACAGTAGAAACACACTATAGGTCTGTACAATATGCATTGTCAACCGCATAACGTGTAAACTTTACCACGTAATGTGTAAAGTGCTTGGTTAATATCCTAGATTAAGGCTAACATAATTTTCTGTTATCTAGAAAGTTTAAAATCCTGCGTGAACTTTTCAATGTCACACATTCAAAATGAATTTTCCGCCACCTTTGTAGCAACAACAAACACATAGCACCTGTATACAATGTTTTAAGTCCGACAAGGGAGCTAATTAACATCACGCCAAGCTTTTAAAGACATTAGGTAATGCGAAAATCTTTGCTGTATAAGAGATAGAAACATGATCAAAACATTAGGCAACAACATTATAGTAGTAACACAGAACCTGAATAGCGTTGTGTCCCTACTAGTGAGCTGTGCTCTTCTCTTTGCATGTACCGTACACTTATTTACTATCAGTACATAATAATATGGTACTGTCTAATCCACGGTGCAAAAACGGATACAAGATCACTACGGTTTGGATGAGTAGATTAAGATCCTAAATCATATGTGTGAGCATTAAGTTTTTAACTAATTTGCTAGTTTTTCACTTACATTATGTAAAAAACGAATCGAAATAGTTTTACTCTTCTAGTATTAGGTTATTGTTCTGATGATACTTCTGTACTGCTTCTGTCCTACTGATAATAATTAATTCTAACTTAATTTATTTACTTCCCAGAGACACTTCTCTTCCCAAAATTACTTCCTTGACATTTCCTTACCATCGTCTAAAGTAAATCTTAATAAGGTAAAGTACTAGTCTAATTGTATCCAGGCTTTTTCCATTTTAAGATAAAGTAGGTTCGTATTTTCATGTTTAGTAGTAGTAACGAAAACTGAAATATTGCCTCTATAGACTTAGGTTACCCAAAAATAACTTAAAATGCTTCAGGCGTCAAATTAGCTTTATGCAAAGCAGTTACCGTTAAATAAATATATACAGAACAAAAGGAAAAGGTTAACTAAACATTTATCTCAGAGGTACAGAGCCACACAAAATAAATTGAGTTATACTAATAATAATTGTAATGAGGAACAATTCACCATTTTATTGATTGTAACTTATAAAGTGTTGCCGCAATAGTGCTAACGTCTGCGGTGCTTTTAACAATGTATAGGCGTTTCATAGAACAACGTCAAAGTACGGCTTTAAAACTCTTTTGTTGGCTAGTATACTGTCATTATTCACTTGTTTGTCTTGCACAGTATTACAAACAGGATAAAGCGCCATATGTTATACTGAACTATTCGAACTCGCCGGCCTATATATCTCCCAATTTTTACAGCCGTCGATCGATGATAGGAAACAAAAACCTACGTTTTATATTTTTACACCAACTTTAACGCTAAAGTTGAACAATAAACACCACTAACGTAAAATATGTACCTAACTTTGGCGGTTTGAAATGTTTTTTCTGATTCCATAACTCATTATAAGTAAGTTCAAGGAGTCCGTAAAAAGTTTAAATAGCAATATAATGTCGTGGCAACCGCTGAAAACAAACAAAAAGTATAAAATAAAACAGCTTTATTTTTTTAATAAATACATGAAGGAATGTAAGTAACTATAACATTTTTAAAGCGGATTATGTTACAATAATCATTTATTTAACGGGCTAATCGTAAC
The DNA here is from genome assembly GCA_905147015.1 of Laspeyria flexula. NCBI lineage: Eukaryota > Metazoa > Arthropoda > Insecta > Lepidoptera > Erebidae > Laspeyria > Laspeyria flexula. The sequence goes on along the minus strand of LR989956.1, from coordinate 6,968,939 downwards.
ACAGATGGAGGCTGGTATCCGTCCACCTGATTTAATCCCTAGATCACTTTCACAACACCCATGGGAAGTCCGGCTTACAATTGAATGTGTACAGTTAAATGTTAATAAATAAAGTAATGTTTATTATACTCTATGCTCTCTCTCTCTCTAACACCACACTTTATTCTATAGTTTGTTCCTGAATTTGTAAAGAGTACGTATTTAATAACATCCATGGCCAAAGCTATAGGTACCTACTTTTTATCTAGACTTTGTTTAGCTCAAAAGCTATGTATGAATGAAGGTTTTCTTCATGCGTTCAACATTAGGGTGGAAGGATAACACTAGATACATTGTACCAACAACACTCAGTCAGCAGCATTTTTAGGTACGTATTTGATAAATTGATGTTCAATTTTTCGGTATACCGGACTAACCACCGAACTACTGCGAATAGAGGAATTTTTCAAACAATGAAGCCTCTTTGATAGGGTTTTTTTAGAAAACATTTCTGAGCGCACTAATTATATCATTGTTTATCTATACATTTTGACCGGTAAAACTTAATTAAATATATTTATAAAAATATACGAGAAATGTTCATTTGATTTTTCATTGATCACATATCGTTACATGCATCGCTTGAAAATAACAAACCAACACTTTATCACCGTAAAGTTGTTGTAATCCTCGTAAATGCCAATAAGTACTAAATGGGAGACACTTAAGCATTAAGACCTTTAAGTAAGTTCATCCCTTGAAGTAACCTTGATACAGAGACATCTTATTAGCTCGACCACAGAATAAGTAATAGTACTAACGTAGCTCGACATAACGCAACACTACTTCTTACTTGATTAAGGCTGACTGCACTTAAAAAATCTCAATCCAATGAGAATTATACGATTTTTTATCAAAGGATAAGTCAGTAGAATATTCAACGATTTTTTATTGCCAAAGGCAACTCGCCTTTGGCAATAAAAAAATCGTTGAATGAATTGTACCTCTTCAAACTTAACAATCAAAATTGTGTAACTGTGCAAAAGCTCTTATGATCACGCCTAAGTCTAAAACAGGTCATAATTTTTTTAGCCTTAAATCCGGCAGTCATGGCTATATCATTGCCAAAAGTCGATAGTAAAATTATGCTGCATCGGCAAATATTGGCAGCAACATGTTGCTGTCAATATCGTGTACGGGTGGGGACGGGGGCGCGGCCTGGACGATGCGACACTTCAACTCTTGCTCACTTGGTCAGGATTACGAGTGACAGCGTCTGCACCCATAAATCTAGCGCGAGGTGTGACGTCACTAAGCTCCATACTCACTCGCTAATTAGTGTAAAAGCGTTATCAATGGATTACACCCTTTTACCCGTCTACTGTATTCTCGTAAATTCTGAAATTTGTAGATAAATTCACACAAATCTTCTGTGCGGTTCTCAGATTAGCACCGATGAGGGTTTTAGGGATTTTTAAATAGTCCCCGTCAACCGCATTGTTTCAAGTATTATTTTAGTTTAATAAATATTTTTATTGGATTACAAATTGAAAAGGATAATTAAAAATCTTGATGAGGTGTAGAATAAAAGATTTTCAAGGCTTAATTTTATTAGACACCTAGTAGATATTGTTATGCCGGGGCCGATTTATGTCGACGGATCGGTTCTCGAAGTTGTTCAAGAGTACGTCTACCTTGGACAAGTTATCCAGCTCGGTAGAAACAACTTCGAGAAAGAAATCGACCGCAGGATCCAACTGGGTTGGGCAGCGTTTGGCAAACTACGTCGGGTTTTCTCTTCGCCTTTACCGCAATGCCTGAAGACCAAAGTCTTTGACCAATGCGTCCTACCTGTCATGACTTACGGTGCCGAGACGTGGACACTCACTGTAGGACTAGCCCACAAACTGAAAGTCACTCAGCGAGCTATAGAACGAGCTATGCTCGGCGTCTTTTTGAAGGACAAACTTCGCAACGAAGTAATCCGACAAAGGACCAAAGTTACCGACATAGCTCGTAGAATAAGTAAGTTGAAGTGGCAGTGGGCTGGTCATATCTGCAGAAGGACCGATGGACAGTGGAGCAAGCGTGTCCTAGAGTCGAGACCGCGACTCGGCAAGCGTAGAGTAGGACGCCCTCCAGCTAGATGTTCCGACGACCTAAAAAAGGTCGCTGGGTCTGACTGGATGCGGAAGGCGGAGGACAGAGTGCTATGGCGCGTGTTAGGAGAGGCCTACGTCCAGCAGTGGACTGCAATAGGCTGAAATGATGAGATATTGTTACCTTGAATTCAAAACATACCTAATAAAATATTATTAGGTGAGTTACTGTTTGGTCAATATAATATATTATAAAGATGTGGCAGGAAAAGGGGTCATATCAATATGTCATGCAACCATCACTATTTTATGCATTATTTTACAGCAGTCTGATTTTTTTAAGAACAGACTGATCAGCCACGTTTTATTTACACAGTTTCAGTTTCTTTTAAAACAGTTCTTGTTTTTAAACTGAAAATACAATGTACTTCTGTTAAAACGCTTAGAATTATATAATAAAGTGGATTATCCTAGGTGTTAGTACCAGCAAGCTGTCTTACATTTCTGACCGCGTTAGCCGCAGAACTAAGCTTTGCTGCCAGACACAAATATTTGGATGTCCCTCTGTAGCTCTTTGTGAAGGTATTTATATATAACCGCAGTAGACTCAACTAGACTTATACACTTTTAATTTTATTTCATACCTACCTACCTACATTCTGAAAAATTTGTTCGATGTACCTAGGTAATTTAGTTTTAACAAAATTTGCCCTCCCGCCGAAATAGCTGGCCACCCTAACTGAGAGCTCAGCTTGTCTTCGACAACTTAAAATTACTTTCCTCACATCTATCTTCTTTATTTCAGTTTATGATGTTCGACCGGAAATATTTCTAACTGATCTTCACTTCATTTTAACATATTAGGCATAAAATCTGTGATGTAGGCGGGAGCTCATATCTAAATGTCACGTCAGGAAAAGTTTTGTATACATACTTTAGATCCAGCCACAAATCTTATTACATAAAGGTCGTAAGGATCAAAGCCTATTTTGGTTAGATCAAAATTGGATTTGACGGATTTATTCGTGTATCTACTTGAGATCCTATTTACTGTCAGTTATAATAGCAATATAAGGTACTATGAATACAACGCGACAATTTGGTTTGTCATACAAAAGACTGACAGAATATTTTCTATTGAAAAATCCTCTGTTAGAAAAATGCAAAGTATAGTATTAAAAAAAAAACCGTGTAGTGATGGATTAAGAATACATAATGTCACTACCCCATCTCAGCCCGTGGGTGTCGTACAAGGCGACTAAAGGAGTAACCTTACGCAGATAAGAGCATTGCGAGAAAAGGAAAATTTGAAACAAACCCTATACCAATACGACTGGCCAGCGTGGTATAGTAGGCTAAATTCCTTCCACATTCTTTGGAGGAGACCCGTGCCCAGCAGTGGGACGTTTATGGAAATGTGAAATATGAAATGATGATGATGATGATGTATTAAAATTATTAAACATATTAAATTATGTATATGTATAAGTATGTAGGTATGCATATTATCTTAGTATAGGTTTCTGTGTCATATCATCATCCTGTCCGCCCAACGACGTCAACTGCTGGACATAGGCCTCGACTAATCTACGCCACCGCGAGCGATCCTGTGGCGCCAACGGCAACATACACAACCTTGATCAATCGTGGGTCCATCTGGTGGGGGGCTGTCCTACGCTGTGCTTTTCTATACGTGGCCGCCACTTAAGAACTGTGTATCAATATTTAATTTATGTGTCTTTATCTACTGCTCTCTATCAACCTATCTCTACATCAACCTACATACTAGTTGATTTACGTTACATTTTCATACGCTAGGATTATATCTAGCTATTCAAATTATAACCAACACGAATCTCTCTCTCTCTTATCTAAGAACGCAATTGCCATTCTTCTCTATTATTCTAGTTTTTATTTACTTCTTGATACGACACGACTCCCACTTTTCTTTCACTAGCTGAATTAAACTTCTCCTAAGGTTTTAAAGAAGTTTTCGTGTGGTATAAATTTCCCTTTCTATTCTCTACTGATCTAAATATTTGTCTTTCTTCATCCACCATTTAATAGCTCCTCATTCGTCTCTTATACTTTTCGAATTATGAACATTGAAGCAAGTTTTAATCAATGCTTACCCATCAATGTAATCTAAATAAACAATAAATATGCGATTCTCCATTTACTACATATGATTTTGTGCTGTAAAAGATCTTTCTGCGACCCATAGAAGCTGAGCAATAATCATAAATACAAACAAGGATATAAAACCGTCAAGCGTCAAAATTGAGCAGGTTATTTACTACTTTTATTATATACCATACCTAGGGGTTAAGTCACCTGCATCAAATTTAACGCTTGATGGAATATCCATATAAGATTATATAGACTCTAGACTGGACATAGCACGATATTTGGATAGTAAAAGTAAAGCAATATAATATCTAGCACGGCGTATTACATAAAGTTATAATAAATAATGTAAACAATTTTCTTTGTTTCCTAATTCCAAAAACAGGGGTATAATTACACCCAAAGGCTTAGTTGATAAGATCAGCATCCTAATGCAGCCGACATTAGGAAACATAAAATCAAGTCAACTAAAACAAAAAGTTTCACTCCGATAACAAAATGTAAATGTGCAAACTCCTTACCCACTTCCAGTTATTTATGAGCTATTTGATTGTAAGATAGCTGCTGCTAAAACTACAAAATGTTTTTCATTTTTTATATTGCAAATAATAAGAATAAATAAATAAGGATTTATTTCTCACCACAATAACTCACAGTTACATTTTTTATTTAAAATAATAAATAAGCGTAAATTTTACTGTCGTGTTATGTGGGGAGAAGATTCTAGAAAGACAATGACTTTTTAAAAAGTAACAATAAATTTTAAAACGTAAAATAACATAAAATATGAATCTACATTACGTAGGACTTAACAAGCCGTTAACAACTTCAATTTGATGTATCATTAGTATGAATCCAAAACTCCAATTAAATAAATACCTAAATACAAATTATGACTAAGAGCACTGTTTATTGCTCAAATATACGCAAATAATTACTATTCTTTTCACCTCCAAAGTAAAATATGGTATGATTCTAAAAAGTTATTATAAAGTTTAAACAAAGGCTTTTATACACACCTGTTGCCAGCTTTGAAATTAAAAGTCAGTATAATTAGAGTCAAATATATCTACGAGTAGGTGAGGTACGATATATCTTTGAATTAAATTGCTAGACGTTATTAGTGCTGCTTCGTAAGGGGCGGGAATGTATACCAGAGCAGCGCAAGAGGTCTCAGGTTCGTTCCACGGGACAGGCAAAAGTACCTATTAGTTTTCTGCCTTGATAGTATATAATATATATATATATAATATATAAAATAAAAAATCATTTAGAGTCCTACACCAAAATATTGCAGGCTTATTATCCAAAAAAGATATCATAGAATTAACACTCACAGATTTACATATCAATAATATACAGCCGGAAGTATTATGCTTTTCTGAAACATTCCTAACAGAAGATAACATTCGGAATTCTAAACTGATGGGATATGAGCTAGGAGCGACGTATTGTAGGCCCAACTCAAGAGGTGGAGTCTGTATTTTCGTTCGGCGAGGTATCAAATATAAAGAATTAACGAACTTAAGTTCATATTCCCGCGAAAAGGTATTTGAATGTTGTGGGATTGAAATACAGAAACTTGAGCTTTATATTTTGTGTATCTATCGAACACCAAAATCGAAAGCAGACCTATTCTTGCAACATCTTGATACTCTATTATTTAAACTTTTATTTTATAATAATAAAAAAAGAAAAATTATACTTGTTGGTGACCTCAATATAAATACATTAAACGTTACTAAAATTGTACAGCATTTTTACGATATTCTACAGAATTATAATTTAAAATCCCTTATTAACGAACCCACTAGAATAAATACTTGTATTGACCATGTTATATGTAATATTAAAAAAGCTTGTACCAGCGTTTTGAAGTTGGGTCTCTCGGATCACGATGCTCAAATATTATGTATACCTATAAAAGAAGACATTCTGCGATATACTAGGCTTACTTTAACAAAGCGAGATTACGCTGCCGAAAATATTACCAAGTTCCGAGATTGTCTTAAAAATATAAGCTTCACAGAAACCTTTCTCAGTACCGATTTAAATTCCGCATTTGATCTTTTCCATGACGACTTTTGCCTTTTTTACAATTTATGTTTCCCTACATTTGAAAAAATAATTTTTACTAAGAAACGTGATATTAAATGGGTCACGAGAGGCCTAAGACGCAGCTTAAAAATAAAAAGGGATCTACGCTTCCTATTCTACATAAATAAAACCAAAGAAAGCAAACAAAAATACCATAACTACTCGAAAATATTAAGAAAATGCATTAACAAATCACAAAAACTGTATACCTCAAAGAAACTACAAAATTCTAAAAATTTATGCAAAACTGCTTGGAGAGTTATAAATGACGACACAGACAATAATATAACACAAAGCGTAATATCAGAAATAGAAGTGGATAATATTTTAATTACCAAACCAAAAGATATTGCAAATCAATTTCATAAATATTTTATAGAATCAACTTCCAGCAAGGGAATAAACACTCATAATACAAATAAAACAAGATCAGTAAATAGTATATTTTTACAGCCACTAGATTTCCTGGAAGTTAAAAATATAATTACGTCATTAAAGAACTCAAATTCAGTAGGTGTTGATGAAATTTCTACATATATAGTTAAGCAATGTGCAGATGAAATAGTGCCCGTTATTACCTACTTAATAAATTTATCTTTTGAAACAGGTGTATTTCCAGAAAGATTAAAAAAGTCGATAGTGAAACCAATCTACAAGAAAGGTAGCAAGTTAGAACTAATTAATTATAGACCAATTGCTCTAATCTCGATACTTTCAAAAATATTTGAGAAAGCTATACATAAACGACTTACCTCATATTTTATTAAATTCAACATTTTAAATGAAAATCAATATGGCTTTCAAAGAGGGAAATCTACTACACTTGCAGCATTTCACCTAGTTCATAATACTTTGGAAAATATTGACAGAAATAAGAAGGCTACCGTAGTAATTTTCTTTGATATGACCAAAGCTTTTGACCATGTTTCACATAAATTACTCCTAGAAAAGTTAGATAATTACGGCGTACGTGGACCAGCACATGACTGGATAAAATGCTATTTGGCAAATAGAAAACAATGCACAGAAGTAATAAACATAAAAAACAATTCAATCATCACACAGACAAGATCAATATTCTCAATTAACAGTCACGGCGTTCCTCAGGGTAGCGTGTTAGGTCCGTTATTATTCCTTTTATACATCAATGACTTACCAGATATTACCACTCATAAATGTATATTATTTGCTGATGACATTTCTATTATATTAACATCCAAACCCGATATTAAATATGACATAAATATTAACAATACAATCAAATCCGTAATTGAATGGCTAGACAGTAATAATTTAAACGCTAATCTCACTAAAACTACTTTTATCCAATTTCAAACACAAGGCTCAAAACTGGAACCGAAGGAAATAAACTATAACGAAACTACTATAATAGAAGCTGAATCCGTAAAGTTTTTAGGGATCACATTAGATAAATATTTAAATTGGAAAATGCACATAGAATACGTTTGCAAACGTATTAACAGCTTCGTATATGTACTCAACCGATTGAGAAGAACCTCTACTGAACAGACAACGCTTCTCGCATATCATGGACATGTTAGCTCTATACTGAGGTACGGTCTGTTGCTATGGGGAAATTCGACAGATGCTACACGCGCATTTTTAGCCCAGAAGAGATGTATTCGAGCTATGGTAGGCATCCCTCCGTACGAGTCGTGTAAACCCTATTTTAAGAAATTTAATATATTACCGTTGCCTTGCATGTATATCTTTGAAGTCAGTGTGTTTGTCAGAAGTAATCCTTCTTTATTTAAAATTGCAAAGGAAAAGTACCTACGTAACACTCGTAATGGTCAAAGACTAGTATTAGACTTTGTACCAAGAACAACATTGTTCCAGAGAAACTGTTACGCAATGTGCATAAAATTATTTAATAAATTACCACAAGATATAAAAGAATTACCATTGCCACAATTTAAAAAGAATTTAAAGATTTGGTTGATTGATAAAATGATTTACTCTATTAATGACTATTTACGTTGTCTAAATTAGGATTCTATTATTTTGACCTATCCATACTATGTACCTTGACTTTTAATTTGACATTCTTCTATTGACGCAATTTTGACTAATAATATATAAATAATAATTACCTATATAATATCAGACATCAAAATTGTTTAATTATTAGTTAGTTTTAAGTAGCTGCAAGGTCCAATTTAATATTGTTATTTTAATAATTTGCATGTCAAAAACTGACGAAATATGTGATACTCAAAACGTATTTAAACAGCCTATGTACCTACCTACCATATTTCTGCAAATCAATAAATTTCATTTCATTTCATATAGTATAGATATATAGTATAAGCCCGAGGTCTGGAAATATGCGCGATTAATGGCAATAAGCTCGAAATAAATACTCCGAAAGTAGCATAAATTGTTTCCCCTCTCTATTTTCTAAACCGTTAAACTTTAAAATCTGAAAAAGAATCACAAAATTAACGCTTACTAAATACTTCCAACCAAAATTATTTTGAACATGCTCGCATATACTGTTTTTGCCGAAAAACTGCGCTTGAAAAACCTTACATTGAGCATGATCCGACATGCTTTTAACCGGTTTGTTTAGAAGAATTAGCAATTCTTTTCAAATCTTCAGTACCAAATATTATAAAGCTGAAGAGTTGGTTTGTTTGTTTGAACGCGCTAATCTCAAGAACTCTGGTCTATAAAAGATACACAGATTAGTTCAATAAAATATTTAATTACAACATACAAAGATAACAATAGCGTCCTCATCATTATACTACTATAATTTAGCACTATATTATAAGGTACATATTTTAAGATACACAGATTAGTACAACAAGTCAATTAATTACAACACTCATATTGGTAACAATCTCGTTCTCACCATTTTACTATAACAATATATCAATTTAATACTACTGCTGGTATAGAAATAGTACAGGAGAAACATTCATAATAGTCTAAAATTACTAAATCAGTTCTATAATGTATAGGTTACTCCTTTTATTACAAATAATACTTTAGAATAAGGACAATTAATAGTTTACACATTTACACAAGATAAATAAGTAGATTAGGATTATTATAATCTTACTCCTTAGGAATATACTTATGACTGCTCACACAACGGTGTCTTGAAGCAAAAAGAGAGCATGTTCTACTAAACAGTGGCTTTTATAGCCTTAGATTTGAACTGTCAATCTTCATTGACAGCCGCAAAACGTGACGTCAGTTAGTGTTGCTGTTACATTTACCTAGAAATAAATCGGCGATAACAGGTTCGATTTGAAAAATGATTTTAGTGTTGGTCAGCCCTTTTATCGAGGAAGGCTATAGGCTACATATATATTCATGCTATGGCCAATAAAAGCTGAGCAGTGGCCAAACAAAGAACGACAGGAGTGCAGCCCCGCGCAACAGCCAGTATATCCTTATACCTTAATATTCATAATATATGTACTAATATATACTAATCTATAAAATTATTGTAAAGAGGAAAGATTTGTACTTTTGTATGTTTGTATTTTTATATGTAACGAATGAATTTAAAAACTACTGGACCGATTTCAATAATTCTTCTGCCGTTAGAAAGCAACATTATCACCGAGTACCATTGGTTATATAATAATATATAAAAGCAACAAGACAATAATAAAATTAAGCTATAGCTTACTAAATATAAGCTATAGCTTAATCTTATTATTTTTAATTTTAATTTTATTATGTATTAAGCTATAGCTTAATTTTATAATTTTTAATTTTATTATGTATTAAGCTATCATCATCATCATCATCATCATAATTATCAGCCCAATGACGTCCACTGTTGAACATAGGCCTCACCTAATTAAGCTATAGCTTAATTTTATTATTTTTATTATTTGGGAATGTGACGAAACGGTTTGAGAAAAGGTAGTTAGTGCCCCGCCTTTTCTTTTTGTTCGTCTTGGAGGGGACATACCGTGCCCCCAGATAACATGCTTTGTGCTCCACGACACATAGGCCAAGCGTAGCGTTTTTCACACATTGCTACGCACGTCTACGAAACTGTAGCGTATCCTTTCCGTAATAATATACATAATTACGTACAAAATACAATTTTTTTTTTGGTTCTGTGAGTTTGCGGGAACTGAACTCACAATACTCAACAAACAGTGATATAATGACAACCACTACGCATTACGCTACACGTGCAGCCGTGCATTAAATTTCTAATTCTTGTTACAACATATAACACCAAATTGAGATTAAAAAACAACAGCTGTAGGTACGTAAGTTGCGCTTAGCTTAATATTTGATAGATTAATTATAAACAATATTTAAGTATTTTAGTTCTTAATTTATATATTATACTTATTTTCATTATAATTAAATTTATGCTGTTGGATAGCTTTTGATAAAATTATTGCACATCAATTATGAACTACATTTTTCAATTAAACTTTTAACTTCCTCAACTTAAGTACCTGCTTGTAGGTCCTAGATATAGTTGATCTAAAAGCGAACCACATAGTTTGTTATTATTTCCATCAATAGTTCTAAACTTTTCTAGTTTGATAGTTCAACCGTTGTTGGCATAAGGATAAAATAGTTAGTGGGTCAGACAATGTTCGATTAACGAAGGTAAACATAAAATCGATATAATGTTGTAACATAAAATACAAATGAAGTTGGCACAGCCTGTGAAATTAGCAAATAATTAGATAGACCGCAATCTGTTACCGCTGAATTAAACGAATAACGTTCCAATTGGTACTTTAATTAGTACGTGAGATGTTTACCTATGCATTAATGAAGAGAAAACCTCCTCTCAAATAAAACCGGCTAAGTGCCAGTCGAATATATGTTCCAAGATCGCAACCATTCTTAAATAGGGAACAAATATATATATTGTGCTATTTCTTTATGAAACTTTACTACTTCTATTTATAAATGTTATGTATAATGATGGTTCTGAACCTAAAATTTGGTAAAAGAGCTAGCGGTCCACTCGATGGCAAAGGGCAACCATAATCCAAGAAACAAAAGCTCTGGGCAGTTGCCCTGCTCGCCGCTCCGGCCAATACATTACATCAAGAACATAACGTGTGAAGTTTCGCCTTCCGTAAAAATATTTCAGATCTTATTTTGGAAATAAGTATGTACACAATTTTGATATTCGCTGTTTAGTTTAATTTTTGTTCTAGCTAGTTTAGTTCTATCAAGAGAATGGAAACTCTTAAGATGTAGGTGCCTATATTATGTATTATTATGCTTTGGGGGCATTGGGCCACTGAGTTGTTGATCGTGTTACGATATAGGTACGTACGTAGATATAATAATGTATGAATATAGATTAATTGTTTTTCAATAAAGAATTAGAATAGAATGAATGCTTAAAACATTTTGTAAAAGAGTACCTAGGTTAGGTATTCAAATTAAATCTAAATTTATGTTTTGCCGTAAAACAAAAAGTACCTAATATAGATTTTGGTTTAATCAGTAACAAAATAGATAAATATCTGAGGTAATTATACCCACACAGTTATACAGCCAACAAAGTCAGAGATCCTGAGTGGTGGTTAGCTACCTAATTAATTTAAAAACGTAGGTACTAATAAGTATAAAACCCGCAACTCACTCCTCTTGTAAAGAATAGAGATTCAAAGACAGAAAACAATGTCAAGAAAACTTTTTATAAGGTTTTTTATATATAGGTTTTAAAAGACATTAGAAACAAAAGCATATATTTTTACAAAAATATTAAACGCAATTAGATTTATTCATTATTTATTTAATGACTTAAGTCTTAAAATAAAAAAATAATTTAATATTTTATTTACCTATGATTTAAACTGTCTCAAAATCATCGCATGCACAGTCGTAAAATAGATTACAGTTCCCAAATAAATAAACACGTAGTTACTAGCGCCTTTCGTCAAATATTGAGTCTCATTTGACCATGTGAAACATGAATGTTTAATGGCCTTTCTTATATCCGAATTTCTTATGATGGGCCTGGTCTCCTTTCTTGCCCTGGTCGTGATGATGTTTGTAATGTTCGTCGTGTCCACCGGACTCATGGTGTCCCTTGTGTTCGTGGTGATGGCCACCCTTCTCATGGAAACCTTTCTCGCCATGTTCATGCTCGAGTTGATCGCCGTGATGATGACCTTTCTTGAAGTGACCGCCTTTTTTGTGACCGTGCTCCTCATGGAATCCTCCGTGCTTCTCTTCATGACCTGAATCTCCGTCTTCGTCAAAGAAGGTTTTGTCCTTCTTAAATTCGTCCAATTTATGTATTTCGTGATGTCCTTTCGTCGAATGACCCTTGTTGTAGTGTCCCTTTTCTTCATATTTATGTTCCTTTTCGCCCTTCTCGCCCTTATGATGTTCATCATAGTGGCCATCTTCATGGTGGTGCTCCTTCTTATGTCCACCATGGTCATCGTATTCGCCCTTATGATGTTCCTTGTCATGATGGCCCTTCGCACCCTTCTCGTGGTGATGGTGTCCCTTGTATCCTTTCACACCTTTCTCTTGATGATCATGATGATGTTCGGCGTGATGGTCCTTGCCGCCACCTTTTTTATATTCATGACTTTGAGGAGCTTCTTTCTTGTGTCCCGTCGCCGCAGGTTCTTGATCTTTAGCTTCAATCTCTTGTTTATTACTCTCGAATTTCTTTGGAGGCAAACGACGCGTTTGTACAACTACCATTAACATTAAAAAACCTAAAATAAACACCGCCCTCATGTTGCGCGACACTGTAATACAAGGTTCTGCTACAGTCTACTTTACACCTAATATTGGCAACATCAATGATGGGGCAGCAGTTTTATATAAAGAATTGTGTAAGCTGTGCTAATCGACGCTTCGCGCGACTGTCTCAGCGCCGCATGTTGCTGCAAGCGCTGACTGGGGGACGACTTTGTATCCAAAACAACCCTTGCTTGCTTGAGCATTTAACTAAATATATTTCTTGCACTTAGTCAATAAAAAACAAGCAATTATAAATGAACAACTTCATGGAGTAAATGTGACATATTTATGATATTCAAATTATTATTATAATCACCAAGTAAACATAATTCAATTAGATATCCAATTAAATTAACTATATACCATAATCCCATTAAAACGAAGGCTTAGCGTTAAAACTATCTACTTACTTACCCGTAAGATAAAGTAAAGTAGTAGGTAATACAGTCATACAATCAATTTTTTTATCTCAAAATCCTGAAGGTTTGAAAACAAAATATTGCAGGCTAAAATTCAGTGATCGTTTCAATGAATTAAACGAGACACACACGAAAGTCGCTTGACACAAATTAATGTGTCAGAGCATGTCCTTTATTATTGAGTATTCGATCTCGTGGTTAGACACCGCTAGCCGCAAGACTCGACCACTTGTTGCTTGGGATACTTACTGTTAAACCACATAAAGCCACGATATATCTATCTTTTAGAGATTATACTAGCTAGAAACATCATACTAATCTGGGAACAAAAATAAAACTAAACCAAAACTATTCTCATCTGTGAGTACGAAACCTACTCATAATGGCAAAGTGCCAAGAGCTAACTGCATTTCTTGTCACTTCCCACCGACGACGTACAATAATGTGTAAAGTGGAAAATGATTATCATGAAAGGATTTGGCGTTTAAATTGACGTGTAATGTACCTACCTACCTATAAATTCTAATTTTGTTATTATCTTGCTTTATCTATGAAAGCGCCTAGGGCTAAACTGATCATTATGTGTAAACGTAGTCGTAAAATGGAAGATAAGCGAAAAGACAGCCCGACATGCATGTTACGGTTTATATTGCAAGTGACGCCGAAACAGTGCGACATTGCGAAAAAATCGCGGACCTGTCATTTCACAAAGCCACACTAAGCACAGTTTATAACTACAACTATATTTAAGCGAGCTAATCTCCTTTAATCAATCCCTTTACGTTTCTAAGAATAAAGGTAAGTAGGTACCTACTTTACTGTTCTTATATTTTCTTGAAATCATAACGGATGAATGTGTTACATTTTTACCTTAAGTTATTTTTACAAATATAATAATATAATAGGTATTTTACCACATTCACACAGCGCCGTCTAGTCCCAAAGTAAGCAATTATATTTGCTTGTGTTATGGGTACTAAACAACTGATATACTACTTAAATATATTGTTTTTTTTTTGTAAATACATACATATTAAAGATAAATTACACCCAGACACAGAACAAACCTTCATGCTCATCACACAAACATTTGTCCTGGGTGGGGATCGAACCCATGACCTCCGGCTCCGGGTCACTAACCACTAGACAAACAGGCCAATCAAATAAATAAATTTGTCTTATTTTTTAAAACACTAGAACCAAACTATATTATATTTATAGGTATTGTATTATAATATCTTTGCCTACTATGTAAAAACTCGCCACGCCTGTGTTCTTTTAGTGGAGGAGGACACTTGGACGAGGAGTCTCTGAGGGGAGAGTGCGCTAAAACCTTTCATTCACTTTATACTCTGCGTGCGAGGATAGTTTAATTTTATAGTATATCTGTTTATCAATCTTCCACATCAGATCCTATCACTTAACCGATGAGATGAACCATCATAGTTAAAGTATTTTCCTCAAGATATGCCAGTTGATTTTGATGTATTCATTTATGCCAAGGGCACAATCTGTCCCATGGCCAAAGACGGTTTGACAAATTATGTACACCACGGTAGGTACATAATATGTACATACAATATTATAGCATCTGGTGAAATTACACATCAAAACCCTTGAAATTCCCTAATGGTAAACAGTCTGAAAATCAATTTAAACTGTATAACGTTGGGTAAGACCTAACTACTAACCTACCTCGATCTACAAACCTGATTAATTAATTTTTATTTCTATAAATATAATCAATTAACTACTTATTTATTAGAAAATCGAATAGCCTTGACCTGTCAAACTTGCAATAAAAACATTGTTGTGTATTTTTGTTTTTCTTCAAACGTAACAAATAACGAGAGCTTTGTACCCACTTTATGTGTGCAGTAAACCGTGAAGCGTCGAAAATAAGTGGTACGTGCCTTTTAAACTGACAAATACTCTTTTTGTCAAGAAATTTATAAAAATAAGCAAAACAATTGTATTGGTATTAAATGAAATGTGACCCCAACATGGTGCTCCATATCTAGATTTTTCTTTAACTACAACCTTCTCTCTTCTTACTAGCGGGGACAGGCTATTGAGAAATGTTATCAATTTCAGCCGCTGCAAGTGTTTTCTATAGGAAACGGTTGATTGCAACCACGACTAATTCGGTGGGCAGCAAAATGTAGGCCAATCTCGGGCAGCGCTCTAGTTTCTCAACGCTGAGTTACTTATCTCGTCGGGAGCCGTTGCCAACGGACCAACGCCAACTATTTTATGTAACTTTGTTGTTGAAACGTGCAGTGAAATTGATAAGTTTGTTTTTGTACCTTCGTCACATTGCAAACAATATACTTTTTTAAATTTAATTAGAACCAGTATCGAATCGGATTAACTATGCTATTGTCGCAATAACGTTTACAATTGACCACAAAAACATAGGAGTTCATTGTAAAATGTTTAATAAAAACAACATCTAATCACAGTCAACAAAACTTAACACTTAAAAAAGCTTAATTAGATAAACCTAAACAGAGGCTTAATTATTTAACATCGGTGCAGGACAGTCTTATTGAAACTTTTTAGTGTCCCTTCTTGTGGCCCCAGTGCTTGTGTTCTTCGTGTCCGCCCTTCTTTCCATGATCATGATGATGATCATGATGCTCATGATGACCACCTTCGTCATGGTGTCCCTTATGGTCATGATGATGTCCTCCCTTTTCGTGGTGACCCTTCTTGCCGTGTTCATGATGATGGTGTCCACCGTGCTTGTGTCCTTTGTGGAATTCACCTCCCTTTTTGTGTCCATGCTCTTCATGGTGTCCGCCATGATGCTCTTGATGACCACCGTCATGATGGTTGTCATGGAAATGCTTCTCCTTCTTGAATTCGTCATGTTTGTGCACACCATGGTGTCCCTTAGTGGAGTGTCCCTTGTGATAATGTCCTTCTTCGTGATGACCGTGGCCCTTGTGACCCTTTTCGCCGTGATGATGTTCATGATGATGTCCGTCATCATGGTGATGATGCTTCTTGTGACCACCGTGCTCGTCATGGTGTCCTTTGTGGCCCTCGTGATGGTGGTGGCCCTTCTTACCATGCTCGTGGTGATGGTGTCCTTTGTATCCCTTATGGCCCTTCTCACCGTGGTCATGGTGATGATCAGCATGGTGTTCATGGCCACCGCCTTTGTCCCACTTGCCTCCGTGGTCCTTGCTGGCGGCTACCTCGAGGTCTGCATCACGCTTTTCACGAGTAGTTCTGCAGCTGACGTAAGCGATTGCCGCAAACGCTATACAACACACCAGTAAGGTCCTCATGATCAAACTAGTGCACCGATGTGGTCAAGACAGTTGACTGATGACTGAATACTCGACTGCCAAGTTTTTATACTGGTAGCCCGTTTTGTTGTTATTGTATGAAAATTGTGTAAAGCACCCAAGGTTGCTGCTTTGTGGCGAAGCCGCAGAACGGGAGCGTTGCGCAGCGTTACCCGGTGGTCGGTGTCTCAACGTGAAAATTAGTGATAAACTAGCAAAAACTATGAATATTCATAACAAAAACAACATCAGTTTTCTTTCATTTTTCGTGATATCTTTTGTTTTGACCGCAGATCTCAAATATACTCCATGCCAAATTAAGATCATATATATTCATTTTACAATACAATGCATTCGTAGGAATCATTGCAAAGTACATACCTAACTTGATCCACTTTCCACACACACAAAAAATGTAACCTTTGCTTTGCACAGTGCATTTAGAAAATATAATTTGTCGTCATAGTTCAAAATTCTGTACAGTATTCCTTACAGCATTTTATGAGGATACAAATAATTATGTTTAATGATGTATGTAAATTTGTCTGCAAGTTATTGGGCGAAATTTAAAATCTAAAAGTTGAAGACGCAACGCAGATTCGCCACAGATGTTACTCAAGGAATCTCAGTGTAGATTCAAACATTGTTCCTTTATTCACACTTCTCGTTAAGTTCCCAATAAACTAGGATCCCTAGATAGATAAAATACAAGAGTGGAATAAAACGCTTGGTGATTTTTGCTTAATTTATTGATACAATCCTCAACAACAATTACATGAGCACTACATGATGCCGTATGGTTAATAATTTTAATCTAAATACCTATTAAATTTAAACTAAAATATATTTTAATTCGTAAATTACTTTTAATAATAATAAATCACAATATATACCAACTTTCAGTTGACAAAATTATTTAACTAAAGGAACATATCTAAATATCTTTCATAGAAACGCATAATTAGTGTTTCACACCCTACAGTTAGAAATTTATATTTTTATAATTTCAGTCCTAATGATGGTATCACGTGCACACATTCAATACTATAACGTCGACGTCGGCGTTGGTCAACATGTCGCGCAACATCTGAGCGACATCAACACACCGCCAGTCCGCCAGGCGTTACATACAATATGGTAAACACCGAAAAGTTTGCATAACACTCGTTTTTGGTTACTATAAACTTATCATTTCGTACAAAATGACACTATTCCCAAAGCAAATTATATATTATTTTTCTTACAAACCAATACAAGTAATTTATAATGGAAGCACAAACTCAGAATAGGTTAGGGATAAACATTTCAAACTCTTTATTGCAGACAGTTCATAATTATAATATTACTACAATATGTACCTATAGATGGAACAATTTGCGTATCAGTAAATAAAACGAAATATCACCACTGCATACACAAACATTTGTCTAACGTTATTAGATTGAAAACCCTACAATCCTAATCTTTTATTAATTATATTTATCTGAAACGCACTCAAATTACATTATTTAAACAAATTCTACTTTACACATTTGGTGTAGCGAACATTAGATTTTTGTATTAAAGTGAAGTCGAGTTCGAGTAAAAATTGCTTAATCTATATTATGTTATGTCAATATCCAAAAATACATATTTTGTGGATACTATAGTTGATTACAATACTTTTTATGTCAAGGTTTAAAATTTTGCCATAAATTTCCAATGTAAGTAAATATTAAGCAGCCTCACAATCACACAGATGCATAATTATTTTTAAGCGATATTATTTAAAAAAAAATATATTTTTTGCTTGGTAAGTCATAACATAACAGAATTATGACTTAGAAACATTTCTTCAGATATTGAGAGAATGACAAGCAATGTCTTGAAAAAATATGTTTCAAGAGATCAGTTTAAAAATCATGAGCTGATGTACAATATAATAATATATATATATATATATATATATATATATCTAAGTTAAAAACAACTGTAACTCCTTAAATAATGTACTCTCCGTTAGGTCTTTCGTATATTTTTGATGAGCACTATCTTTCAAACTTCACTTAGCTGTCAAGAGTAAAGGCTACCGATGTTGATTATAGATTATAAAGATTATATTATTACATTAAGGGTGGATCTCTAAGCTTGGTGCAAAAACCTTGCTCCAGGATTATGTCACAAATTATATAGAATAAACCAAAAATAATCCTGAATAAAGATTTATACCGAGTTGGTCAACCCACCCTGGTTCCCTTTGTTGGTAGGCAAAAGTGCGGCGTAACAATGGTGTAAAATTTATTCTCAACATAAGAATACGGCCAACACTAACCAATATCAATAGCATGTGGACAGATACAATAGCTGCATTTAGTTAAGGTGGAATCCACGCTCGTTGGTCGCAGCGAGTAGCCTTTCTCGAAGTACCTCTTTGCACGAATACTCCGGCAACTTCAAGTAGTGGACACAAGTATTTACAGACGGGTACGATCCATCTCCCGCGTCAACCTACAACAAACAAGAATACATGTACACTTAGTAGAATAAAATAATCATTAGAGACACTATAAACTCAGATGGTAACAATCAAGGATTTCATTTTAGTCAGTCATTAAGATTTAAATAGAGTTTGGATTATTTATTTATCAACGAAAACTACGAAAGGTATCCCGTATATAAATCACTTAAAATGCAAGTTGTAGAGAATAAACTAAAAGATGAAAATATACCTTTCTCACTACGGTGAGCCTCGGGTGTAGATTGGCGAGTCCTCCCGGTGGCAGGCTACTGCATCCAGTCGCGAATTGTAGGAAGGACTTACGTTCCCGAAGAGACATCTCGACGAGCACGTCCACGAGCCTCAGGAATCCAGGGCTGAAGTGATATACAGCACACAAGTTTTTTATATTAATTTGATCATAACATATCCACATATTAAAGTTCTTGAAAATTTTAAATTAGTCTAGCTTTTTCTAGCTAAACAATATTGTAATAATAATAATGTTTGGACATTCACACAGCGCCATCTAGTCCCAAACTAAAGTAATATTTGACATTTTTTTTATCATAATTTCTTAATTGACACAATTTTACATACTTAACCTAAGAATCCCCTAACATCTGCACTAGTAAAAACTGTGTTGCAGGTGTTAGCGTCTTCCCCGATTTATTGACACTATTACATTTATGAGAAATAAAGAATAAGTGTACATAATAAAGCAGATTAATTAATACAATATTTAATGTACTTTCCCTCCAGGTGGCATTACAAAATTCAATCCTGTATATTAAAATAATGATGTTCCAATAGATCGTACCTGTCGCGAGTGTATCCGAGCTTGGGCTCGGTGTACTGCAACAGGTGGTCGCGGGTCCACACGGGGCCGCGCTCGCCGCACAGCAACAGTCGCAGCTCTGCGGCAGAGAAGGCTCGCAGACGGCGCGGGGGAAACACGGCGCCGAAGCCGCGCCTGAACGCCGCCGTCTGTCGCCGCACGCCCTCACGCACCATCCAGCGCGCGCTCGCCTCTGCGTACGCACGCGCATTGTGCCCGCCCACCTGCGACAATACCGACTCATAACTTACGCACAGATCCACTTGGGGTTGAGGATATATCAGAACTTATTTTAAAACAATATTTTGAGCATTTGTGCATACACAAGTATACGATGCTTTAAACCGATTAAAATACAAAAGAAACATGTTAAGAAAAAGGCACAATAGGACTGGAGGTTATTCTTAACGGCTTTGCTCAATCTAGACTCGAGTGTAAGAGTGGTTTCATACCTCGATATTCTCGCCGCTGTCACAGAGTGGCTGTACGGCCACGGAGACGTCAACGTGTGGTGCTACGTGAGTCATGGTAAGCGCGAGCTGTTCGAACGTGGCGTCCTCCACCTTCAGCTCATCAATGAGGCGCTTTCGCTCCTCCGCATCTAAGCTCTGGTCACGAGATATTTTGTCGTAAGCCTCCGCAGCGACTAGCATGTTTTGTAAAAACCTGAAATGCGACAAAATACCGTAATATCCAATATCAATATCTGTATCGATCCGAAGTAATACAAGATAATTAAAAACTTACCTATGCCTAATAGGATCGATTTCCTCGAGACAATCGTTTGCGAGCTCTTCGCCACACATGATGCGTAGGAAAGGTTCAGACAGCGGTAGATCGACGAGACGACCGTCTTGTAAGACCTGTATAAAACGACACCATTAATCTACAGCTTCTAACTATTATAGAAACTAATCTAACAATAACGATTTTTATTTTACTAAACATACCTTAGCTAAAAATACACCCAGGAACCAGAAATATTTGCAAACTTTATCACAGATGGGCGAGTCTTGAGGTAGAGGTGCTGGGAAAAGACCTCCGCCACGAGTGACATAGTAACCAGGAGGTTTTTCTACAAAAAAAAACAATTATGTCAGTAAAAATTTATAATTTAGTAAGTTGTTCAACTTAAATTTGTAATTTTATAGCTGTTAAAAAAATAATATTATAATTTCAGATGAAACGCTGTGAATCGTCTTCTTGACTACATACAAAGGTATTCCCCAGATTCCTCCTTGAATAATGTGACTAAACTTTACTTCCCACCATGTTGTAATTTGTTAAATTGTAGTCAAACAAGAGAGAGTAGAGTGAGTTAGGTGAGAGGCGAGAGTATGTGTAGGTACCTCTGGGCAGCACGAGGTGGTGCGGCGCGCTGTCGTGGTCGGCGGGGAGCGCGAGGTCGTTGAGCCACATGGCCAGGTCAGCGCGCTGCAGCTCGGCCGCCACCAGCGCGTAGAACTCCAGCGTGGGGCCCAGCCCCGTGCCCTCCTCGCCCGCAAACTCCACCTCCAGCACCGACTTGCGCCCCGCGTGCACGCGCATCACCTTATACGTTATATAATATCATTGTACAAATTTACACACAGAGATACAATATTAGAAACAAAACAGGAAGGTTAAGTCAACTTCATCTGAAATATTATGTAAACATAACTTATTGAATTTCATGCCTAACCCAGTACCGTTTTATCCGACCCAAAAATCACACCCAGGACTTCTTGACCAGCATACGATTGCTGCGCCATATACTTTATATACTTGCATAATTAGTGTCAAAAACCTTTGTAATTATAAAATCATAAAAATGAGACAATTTTCAAAATATTGGTACCTGCATAGCAGATCGAAGCAAGTCTGGTTGGCGCGGTATCCTCACACGCTCATGACGTAAGCGTCCCATACGAAACTCTGTCGCTTCCAACTCCGCTCGCCTAGGAGATACGGTGTTGCCAGACCTATAAAATCACATTAAAGTTGAAATCAAGGTTTATGCAAAAATTGACTTTAAAAAACAAAATACTTTAAACACAAAAACAAACCTTTGTCTATCGAGAGCGCGATCTCTTTGCGCTTGCAGCCAAACAATAGTGCGAGAAGTGCCAAACGCAGTACATGCGAAAAACATTTGACGAGTTTCAAGGGGGAATAAGAATGGGCACCAATCGTTCAATTGTTGACACCTGAAAATGTAAACAAAAATTAGCAAAATAAATCAGACAAGTGCGAATTCAACTCGCCTCTATATGTTTTTGTGATTCTGCCCTAAGAACAATATTAAGTGATTTAAAAAGGTATTTTAAGACAACACACTTCTTATTCTCTTGAAATATATAAATACAGGCACAGAGACACAGACAGACAAACACAATGCGATCGTTTAAGGGTTCATTTTTTCATTTGACGCAGAACCCTAAAAAACAATCGTTTATCAATAAACTATTACGTAAGACGGTTCGGAATACGAGGGATCATACAAACATATAGTAACATACCAGAGCGGCGTGGCAGCAGCGGCGAGAGTGAGCGGCTCCTGTAGCTGCTGATGCAGCTTGTTGGTGAGCTTGGTGGACACGAAGGCGTCGGGCGACAGTGCGGGCGCCGCGGCGCGCAGGCGCCGCAGCACTCGCACGCAGCACGTGGCCATGGCGCCCTCCGCGCCCTCCACGCCCGCGATGCCGCGCTCTGAACCACACACTATTGTTACATTTGTTGCTTTAGAGTATTCAGCATGTCAGTACAGCGAGCCGAGAAATTTTCGATGCAAATATTGACATCGACTAATTCGGCACCTAAAGAGAGTGCTCAGAAAACGCGAAAATAGTCTCAAAGCTAAATAACAATAATAATCTTTATTGTACACACCACAACACATACAGTGGGCATAGTCAAAAAAAAGGTTTAGTAATTACTACAATGGGCTGTATTATCGCTCGTAGCGATCTCTTCCAGACAACCTTAGTAGGATGGTTTTGAATGGTAGAAGAAATGTATAAAAATATATCCACAGAAAAGTAAATAATTCTGGAAGCGAATCGTGCTGAAGAATACGGATGATAAAGGCTCATTTTCATTAGTCGATAGGGTCCGCATGCGGAGTGCGGAAGGTCTCTGTTTAAACATGCCGTAGGGCATGCGATATCAGTTTTTATTAGTCAATAGGGTCAACCAATGAAAATGAGCCTTAATGGATGGTTTAGGTAAACCTTGCATGTTCGGAGTTAAGAAAGACATTGTCACTGTGTCTAAATATGACCAGTTTATAAATGCATAGTTGTTCAGCATAAAATATGTAAAAAGCGGTCACCTGGATCACACGGTTCGTCGTCCTCGCTATCACTAGACGATGCGAATGTGTCCATGCCTTCGATTTCTTTGTACGTCAATCTAAAATATAAAATGTTCGTTAAAATCAAAATACATTATTAGTCAGGTATAAAGTCTTAGTACTAGAATACTAACGTATATGTAGTATCCCGATGCGTGTCATGAGCAGGCAAACGTGCGTTCAACGCAAGTACAGCACGATACAAAGTCCATGAAGGTCTCTCCAAGGGCAGTGACGCACCGGCTGCACTCAACACTAAGCGCAACGCCGGTAAACGTCCGTTGCTCGCCGTAGTAGTTGTGTTAGCGTTAGCGTTGGCCGTGTTAGCAGCGTTTGCAGCGTTTGTAGCGTTTATGATGTTTATTGTGTTTGTAGAGTTCGTAGCGTTTGCAGCGTTGGCAGCACTTGTGCTGGTAGCAGCGCCGTTTGTGTTCTCAGCGGCGTCTTCACCGTCTGATGATTCGTTCAGTGGGATCTCCAGATCTGAAATATGTGTTTAATTTTAATCATATGTGATAATTAACTGGTGTTATAACGTTTTCTATAAACGATAAATAATCAAAGAATAGCACAATGCCCAAGAAGTAATTACGTAAGAATTGAGTATCCGAACGTGTATTCTCTCAATTAAAATATTCACTTATCTTATTCCGAATCCATAGAGGTAAGCACCTCTAGGAGGTCACACATTTAGCCAAGTCATACATACCCACGGTTTGATTGAGATTGGTTCTACCCGGGCGCGGGTCGAAAGCGGGTATGAGAGCAGAGAACTGCCGTTTGAGCACAAAGTCCTCGTCCCATGGTTTGCGCTGGCGACCCTGACCGCTGCCGGTGCTACCGCGCACAGCTTCCAAAGCTTCTTCCTCCATTAGAGACAGGAGATTTCGTGAAACCTGTGTATATATAAATATTAAGCGTCGTACATACGTATATATATATACATACATTATATTTCAATTTATTGCAGTCCTCTGCTGGACATAGGCCTCTCTTAACAACCTTTGTACACAAGTTCAAAATAATGTCAGGGGAAGGAAACAATTATAATATGTAATGTAAGCGCGTAAGACATCCTAAAATTATAAGGTTATAAAATTAAAGGTATAAAACTCAATTTATATTGGCGTTAAAAAGAAGCTGGGGTGTTTAAAAAACAAATAAATGCCTAAAATAATTACACAGGATGTGAAGAACTTGATATGATTGCCAAGTAATTTCAGTCCCATCAGAATACTCCTAGCAACTCCTAGAACTACTTTCAACTCTTTAAAATTCAACCAGTATAATTTTACGGTTATATTTTGTACGCAACAAGACTACTCATTTATTGCTGCTTTTGCAACAAGTTTTAGTTACTCGGGACTATAATGTAGAGCGATAGAACTTGACACCTCAACATTAACAGTCGCGAGCAGTGTGATGTGATATAAAAAGCGGGAGCCCGATCCTGCTAACACAATCGGAACACAATGGTATCATTCGACAGCTGTGATTGGCTTACTAAATCAATCGTGCCATATTGCCGGCCTGTGATTGGTCGATATTAGTCCATCGGTCTGCTATCGACGTGTGTAATTTAGTAGAATCGGGCCCCTGATGTATGCAACTGTCGCCGCTCCCACATTGTCATGGCTGGCGAAAATGTTTTTGGTGGAAATAAATGGTTAATTATCTAAACAAAATTCTTTGATACAAGGGCGGCAATGCTCCTGGTGTTGCAGGCTACCGTAGGCTGCGGTAAACGCTTACCATCACGCCGGCCGCAAGAAACTCCGATTCGCGTCATCTCGCCATAAAAAATATATAAATACTAAAAAAACATAATGGTGAAACCAAATCTAATTACCGAAAGCATACTCACTACCTCCTGGTATGTGGGTTCGTTTTCCTTGTCACTATCGAGTGCGTCGTCTGCCTCGTCATCATCTTCTAATTCAGTTAGTAATGTCGGAGCACGGCAAGACTCTAGGAAGTCTTCCAATGACACCTGTAATTTTATATTACGTTACGATTGCCTTTCTCTCTGCAATTGTTCTTAAATTCTACAGAGAAGATTGGGTTTGTACATGTAATGAATTCCTGTTATATTAATAACAGTCTTGCAGTAATCGCAGCGCACCTATTTCTATTAGTTCAGTTTTTCTTTTTTTTTACATTTAATTAAAAGACTATTTGAAATTATATTGAACATTTGACTAATACAACAGACAAACTTAGAAAGGGAATTGAAATTTGTATAAAGAAAGACTAAATTATCCTGACCTAATATAGTAAACAACCGATTCTGTATAAGTTTTACCTGTTCACTTTCACTTGAAGTAGAAGTGAGGGATAGAGTGAGAGCGTTTTGTGCATTTGGAGCAAGCGATGGGTAGCTCTGCGCGGCCGACAATAACCCTCCCGGGAAGTTGCTTGATAGAGCTAGACGCACCAAACTGTAAGTATAACTTGGATTATTATTTGGATTTCGTGACAAATATTTAAACAATTTGTATAATAAAGCTAAGCACACGCTACAAAATTTTTGTCGCGATTTTTAAAGTGCCAAATGAAATCGCAAATGAGTCGACAACGAATCTACGATTTTATTATATAAAATCTCAAACATTTATTTTCGTAGCCGTAGTGTATTTCGATTTCAGAAATTTGCAATACCTATTGCAAAAAAAAATTGCCAAGTATGCACCCATCTTGTTACAAAAATGATATCTTTCTAATTACTAAAAGCTGTATATGAAAGCTCACAGGTGTTTTTCTGGTTTGTTTACCTAGGGAATAGACTAGTCGAATGGTTGCTTCGTGGAGCGCGCTGCGGGTTGTTGCCGCGGCCTGCGCCGCGACCCACTCCCAGGGTCTCCAGTAACCGTGCCGCGCCCTGCTTAACACATACGTATTATTAGGTATTTGGTGAATAGCCTATATTTGTGTACTTACTATAAAAACTATCGATAACTTAAGCATTATAAACAATGCAAACTATTTAGAATTCATAAATATTTTCATGATTATTAATTATTTCGTATTAGACAAAATACCTGTTGCGTCAAGTCAGGTTCACTAGCGCTCATAGCGCCTGAACCACCAGACTGACTGTCCTTCTTGTGGTCACCGTACTGAGCTTCGCCACCATCGTTGTCCTCGCACTGCAAACAATTACTCATACATCATTATCATATCATCCCAATGACGCCCACTGCTACTTTTGCATACACATAAATTTTGTAATCACATTTATCAACAACGATATTTACACTATAATATATCTACTACCGAACTATGGTAGGAGGCTTTACGCTACGTAATTTTTCAGCTTTTTTATTATACAACCCTTGATATCAGTAGACACTAGCAAAGAAGTCCCGGTCGTAGCCTAAATCCTCCTGGACGGATGGTGTAATGGCGATACTAAACAAAGTCGCAGTAAGGAGGTGAGGGTCGGGTGGCCGGGCGGTACCTGTATGTGCAGGCGGTTGGCGTTGTTGCGCAGCTCGTGCAGCAGCTCGGCGGGCAGCGCGCGCAGCTCGGCCGACAGCAGCGCGTTGGCGCTGTTGCGCGCCGCGTCCCCGCCGTGCCGCGCCCGCGCCGCACCGCGCGACAGCCCCGCCCACACTTGGGCCCCGCCCACACCCGACATTGCCGTCTATACGTTAATGCAATATTTACGAGATTGTCAGCCTACAGTTTAAGCGAAGGCGAAGGACGTTTGTGAGATTATTAGTATGTGTTTGCGAAATATATCTGTTAATAGAGACATATAATTGTATCCAACGTGACTGACCTCCTGGCTGTTAGTTTCCGGTACTGGTTCTTTGGCCGGGTACGGTTTGGTAATGTCGGTTATGCTGGTCGGGCCCATTTCCATGTTGGTGAATGAAGTGTTGCCTAAGTCTGACATACAATTGTTGCTCTCCGCTCCCAGAGTTAGCGATTCTACGATTGTTGCGAGATCTAAAACGAAGACAAAGTATATTGAAGTGGTTACATTGTGTACTAGGAACATTATATTAAGTAGATAACTTACCTGTGTTGATATGATGAGTAGAATTGTTGATAGCTGAGAGATCAGTGGCGTGAGTGCGAGGTCGTGACATGTTACTGGCCATCTCTTCGCCTGATATGTTATCTGCTGATGAAGCTTGTTCGGTCGACGCCACCGACACCTTATAACATTTACTCAGTCAATAAAATAGAAGATAAATAGAGATATGGCCTTAAACTTGTTATTACATGAACAGTACTATCTCTGTCCGCAATGGCTCAGGATGGTCGATAAAGAAACCACAGAGATTGCATTCGATCATTTGTGGAGAGTGACCGTAACAAACCTGATGATCAACAGCCGTCGCATCAGGTAAACTGGGCGTAGAATGACTCTTGCGGCCCTGCTTGGCCTCTCCGCCAGTGGCGCCACCACTCACTACCTTCAAATCGAACTTGCCCTCGGCGCCCATACGGTAAGAGTTGCGTCCACCGTGATCCCACCTATTTAGAAGAACGGTTATATTAAAATACTTTAGAAATTTATATTTAATCAGATCTTCTTGCCCTTTAACTGCGCTCTAGTGAAATTCGTCAACAGCGGATCTACATACCCATAGAACTGACTAGTGACGAAACTGACAATAACTAATCGCCTAACTGCACGAGTTAAGGAACCCAATCACGCTAACCCTAAAAACGCACTCACCTGACATCGACCCATCCATTGTGCAGGTCGGAGGTGACGGTGCCAAGCGCGGGGTGCGGCCCGTCCTGGTCGCGCCACTTCCAGTCGGGGCCGCGCAGTACTCTGGCGCCGGCGCACACGGCGCGCGCGCCACGGGTCCAGCGCCGCGCCCGCGCTCCGCCACCCCCCGCCGCAGCCCCCGCCGTGCCACTCGTAGCCGTAGCGCTAGCATTGCCGTTTGTACTGCCGCACTGGCGAGGCGCAGTTTCGCATACGTTTATCACCTGAACAAATGATAATAATTATATTTATTATGAGTGATCCCCACTGGTAAGCCTACTAGACCAGTTATTTTTTTGGTTAATTTAAAAGACCGCAATAAATGAAATTCGAGTGGTCTACGTACTTGTTTGTCTCGGGATTAAGAGCAATTCAACAAATTGTTATGCTATTTGTAAACGTGAAAAGATGAATGTGAAAGTCCTCGAAGTCCTATTAAATAATAGGGTACGAATTATTTTAGAATGTGAAAATAAAGCCCTTTCATCTGATACCCTAATTGATATAATACTAACTTCAATACAATCTACATGAGATATCCAATTAAAATCTAAGCCCTCTCATAACAAAGTTAAAAACGCTTACCTTGCCATAAACCTCGAGTCCAGAGAGTGACAAGTAATGGCTCTGTCCGCTAGCATTCTTGCCATTTTGTTGTATACGCAGATAACGGTAAGCGGCATCGGCACGTATACGCCACGTGGCCGTACTACCGGGCTCCTGTAACGCCTGTTCGTCGCTGTGCGCTAGTAAAGTGCTCCAAGTTACGCTATCGGTTGACATCTGAATAAACGAACACGGGATTAGTTGTTACAAAGTATCTCAATTAAAAATATTACGTACAATCAGACAACTTCCTCCTCGACCAGTTTCCAAACACTTGCTGAGTATTACTGAACTGCTGAATCTTCTTTTATAGACATGTGCTGTGTTCTTCAGACTATTGAACGCCTTAAACGCCTTTCATCATCATGAATAAAAACATAGAAGTGTTTGGAAACGGGTTATTCCCAGTCGTCACCACTGGCTTCGTTCCCACTGGCGACAAATGAGAAAAATAATCCCATTTGTTGCTAGTGGTGACGAATAGTAAAATGAAATCCCAGTTATCACCAGTGGTAATAATCGTTGCCAGTGGTCACGATTGAGACAAAAAATTCCCGATTATCATCATAGGTAAAATAACAACATTGTTGATACTATTGTAATAATTCAATATTTCAACTGGTCGAGCAGGAAGTTGTCTGATAGTACGTTAACTTGTATACGTACTTGGAAGAGCCAATTTCTAAGAGCTGATCGACCATACCCTCGGGCGTGACGTAATGTATAGGCCGACGGTACTATATTCAATCCTAGATCTACTGCTATGAAGGCTCGCCTGTCATCATTTGTGTGTACATTGAGTGGCTCCGGTGACCTAGACAACACATCTTCAGCGCGTCCATAAGGTAACTGCCTCCCATCGGAAGACCAAACACTAACGAGTCCGTGAGCTCCGGGATTTACCCATTCGCAGGTGCCGCCATTGCTTCCAATAAAATATATAACGCCATTTTCGTCAAAGTCGTGCTAAAAACGAAGAAATCATTAATCATAATAATTATAATAGATTCGTAAGAGAAGACGATATCGGTACAAGTGAAACTTACATCATAGTTAAATACGATAGGGGCTTCAGTCTTGATTTTTTGTACAAAGTTAAAAGTAGTTCGCTCCATGTCATACCACTGGCGCGCCACTGACTTAGCGAGGAACCTTTCAAGCTGACGCACCGTAGTCAGCGCCTCTACTTTCAAATTCCGTCCTGCGTTGTTTCCGTTATTCGCCGTAATTTCTTCAGCACTTTCATCGTTCGCACGCTCGACGCGCAATCTAAAAAGGACAAGAATAGATACATTTTTATACTATTAATCGCTCATTGATATACAATATCGGCTTTTTCTCCAAAGATACACAATCACGTACTAAAGTTATGCTCAAAACTGTCGCCGATATAGTGTCAAATTATACTTATATATTTTTATAGATTTGTAAAATTAGGATTATGTAAAGATTTAAAATTGCATTTATAAACATTATATAAAAAGCAATACAGTTTTGAATTTGTGATGACAATAAAGCGCAGTATTTAAATTGTTGCGCTCATTTTTTAGTGCTGTGTTTCTGTCGCTGAGTTCGATTTTGGATTTTTAATCAATGACATCGCTACATAACGCTACTTCGCTCATCTCTGCATCACTGTGGTTGACTGGTACAGAATGCCTGTGGCATTAAAGTCCGCCATTGTACATATGTTTAGTTTATACATAAGTAAGTTTTAGATAAATAAATAAAGCGATGGCAAAAAGTGTTGTGCCGACCTGATCCGCTTGGTGAGGTGGTGCAGCGTGCCGGCGGCGGGCGGCGGCGCGTCCCCGGCGGGCGCGTGCACGGGCAGGCGCTCCACGCTCTCCAGCACGGCCACCAGGCGCGCCGCCAGCACGCCGCCCGCGCGCCCGCCGCCGCCGCCGCCGCCCAGCCACGCGCGCACCAGCCGCGCGCGCTCCGCCGCCTGCCCCGCCACGTCTGACAAGTAAGTACACACCGGTTACAATGTGCTGTCTACATCTAAATCTATATAAAACAGAGTCGTGTTAATAAGACTGTTTGTAACTCAAGAACGGCTGGACCGATATTAATGATTTTTGGTTTGTTGCATTCGTCTCCGCTCGGAGTAGTAACAAAACGAATAAAATATCAAAAAAATAATAGAATTGAAGACTTTACAGCTTTTATGCGTTGAAAGAATTAGTAGAAGAGAGAGAACTTGATTGTTAAGGTTACGAAAAGTTGTTTATGTTCTCAAGGTTACGGAAATACGGGTCGGAAAAGCTAATATCTAATAACACACCATATTATATTTTATTGTTGACATTCTAAACATTTAGAATGTCTCTGTACAATGAAGACTCGTTACGTACCGTTCGCTTGGGGTGATAACACTTGCAGCAGAGACGGCGCGAGACCGGACGACTGCAATTCGTAAGCTGACAGCGACTCTTCTCCGCATAATAACTCCGTCAACTGCTCCAATGACTCTGTGAGCTCGCGCTGCCAGTCCTCTGTACGAATATAGTTATAATAACATTCTTATTGTACTTATACTATTGAAACGATAAATTATATGGTTCACAACCCACCAGTAGATTGTGTGGCAAGACGTTGCATACGAGCTAATAATGCCCGCAATCTAGCGACCGGCGGCCGAGGCTGGCGTGTGGCGGCGTTGGCTAAGTGACGGGAATACAAAGCACGCGCCCGTTCACATACCTACCAAATCAAAATGGTACATAAAATACATAATTCTTCTAATTCCAATTAATTAAGATATTGTTATAAATTAAACTATTAACATGCCTGCGCTTTCAATGCCTCTGTTTTTGCAGTTAATCGTGACCGACTTTGGTTAGGAGCTGCATTGTTTGTTGCCGCTGGTCTACGATCTGTCCAACCGCTTGCTAACTCAGGACCTATATATAAAATGGATATCATGATCAAATGCAATAAACCTATGTATATACTACGTTTTTTGGTTTAATTTGTGGTTCTTACCTAAAAATGTTTCGGCTGTAAACGAATGTTTGGTACCTCTGTTCGATTCGAAAATAAAGCCAGGCAAATCTTCTCTGAGTATTGTAGTCTGCTGTTGACCATCAGTATTGTGAATCTGTAGTTCCTTTTCCCTGAAAACGGCAACATGAGTGTCAATAACATTACTTTCATTATTATGTTTCTACTGTGCGGAGCGGTTACTTACTTTTTACAAGACAATGCCCAGTTTCCGATGATAAGAGTAGACGAGCCCGGTTTGGATAAAATCGACTGGGGGACCGAATTCTTTACCGAAGCTCTCGCTCTCTGTAGCTTATCGATAAATTCGCCACGATTCTCTAAAATAAAAAAAGCAAAATAAATACAGGTCAGTCATCATCTCCATCATCATCATATGAGCTCAATGACGTCCACTACTGAACATAGTCCTCGCTTAATTTCCACCACAGCGAGCGATTTTGTGCCGCCCAGTACAAGAATTTTGTACAGGACAATGCAAGAACTCTAATTGAAATAAGAATTAAATATTGTAAATCGCACTATTAGTGCAAAACAGGCATAAAGTATTTGTTATCGTAATAATTAAAATTATATCTTTTGCCTACTAGTATAAGGTTCAAAATTGCATAGTAGTATCATTAAAATTGGTCTTAAAGTTCTTTTTCACTGTTAGTGCGAAATGTTCTCACAGACAAACCGTCTAAACGGTTTTGTGAAGATGTGAAGATCTTAATCTTAATAATAATGGGACGTTTATAGGTTGTAATGATGATGAATGCAAGGATAACCTCAAATTCAATATGGAAAAAGACAAAATGAGTTACCAGTGTTGTCAGTCTGATGTTCGGGGCTGCCGCTGGAGTACATGGTGGCGAGCTTGCCGTCCAACAGGAAGCGGAACCAGCCATTGCTGCCGGTGCTGAGCTCGAGCGCGGCGGCGTCGCTCCAGGCGTAGAGCGCGTCGCGGCCGCGGCACAGCGACCACTCGGCCCACGAGTACGCCACGCCGCTCGACAGGCACGACGCGTCCTCGCTGCAGCCTGCGCACCACACACACACCGCCTTGTTTTATTCTAATTCAATTATTTTCAAACAACAGACTCATAGATACCTTAGAAACTTTTATATAAAACACTTAGCGTCACGCTTCTTCCCCCGAAAGGGTAGGCAGAAGTGTAACATTTCGTCAGCTATGTTTTGGTCCCATAAAATAGGAGGCAAGCCTATTGTCATCAACCAGGAACGTTTGTTTGCCAAACTTCGGAAAAATCTCAATATTGGGTCATGATACGAAAACCCAATATCACTATAACCGGACCCGAAAATCGAACCCGGGGCCTTCTTGTGCAGCAGTTGTATACACTTCCGCCTCGCCACCGGGGCAGTTATTAATGGCGAGACGACCACCTTAACCGCCACGCCACAACGCCACGGTCACAGTAAATTCTAATTCATTTATTTTGGAACATAGATATAGAAAGTACCATTATTAGTTAAGTATAATAATTGTGTGCATTATCATATAAATCTTAAAAACTAAGAAAATAACACTTCCTCAGCACTATGAACCGTGCGTTCTTGTAGCACTTGTCCCCGGAAACGACGAACCACAGGCTTGTATGCGTTCAACGCCTAATTTTCAGTGTTTACCTGGTATACTTGAATTTTCGCTTTCCGCTGAGAATGTCGCGGGTGCAGCGGCGAGAGTTTCCACCTTACTGAACACGCCGAGACGCGCGAACTGTTCCAAGTAAATGTCGGAAGCCTTCACCATCAACTCCTCGGCGATACCCAACACGATCAGGTGGCCGTCGTCGTCGTCCTACACACAAACAATATTATTATATAGTAAGACAAATTAACCGATCAACTTAATTCATTTACATTCATTAACTTTGTAATAGTATATCAAATTTGCTTATAACTAATATTAATAGCTGACAGTGAATCATCAAAGAGCATTTTGTCAATTTAAACATACACTTTTAAGAAAACTTTGATATTTATTGATAATTTGGCATTGTTTTGCAATAAATACCACTTTCGAAAGATCGTTATTTTGACGACTCATGGTTCATATCGACGTATGCTGCGTTTATATCTACAGATTGACACGTTCAATGTCTGTACATATAATCTCACCTTATTTCATTGTACATACATACATAGATAGATATAAAACATAAAATACACAAGTCAAAAGGGTATATTAAACACAAAAATTAAAACAAAACAAAGAAAGAAAGACATTTGATGCAAGTAAGTTTCGATGGTGTGATGTCTTTATATAAATGTGGATGGATTGAAGAATAAATGAAACGTGAGAAACAATCAAGTTTAATACGAGCTCAGCACATTATGAAAATTAGTAAATTATTACATTTTCATGATTCAGTTTATTATTTAGGTTTAACTACTTTAAGCCGAGCATTAAGATGGCGCCGAACGGATTCAGGCTAGAAAGGTAAAATAATAAAATCCGTGCAACGATGGTTCAGGCAATGGTACGTACACATTACAGCTCTAAAATGCAAGATTGGAATTCTGTTTATGTCATTTAAGGTCGTAATAAAGTAGCAAAACGTACAATTCGATTGTCAGAAACAGATAACGGAAAATGTATTCGACACGCGTGAATCAAACATTTTAGAAGCTGCATGGAGTGCGTGGGAGGCGGGCATCACACCATCGGAACGTTACCGCCGGCGGCCGGATATAGCGGCTGCGCAGGTACCGCGGCGGAGCGCGGCGGGGCGGCGGCTCGGCCTGGCACACACAGGGTACGCTCTACTTTAAATTCGAGTACAGGACGAACAATACCACGTTAATACTGAGCGGTCACCAAAATAACCTATTCGCAGTTACCGCGCAACTCGTGAAAATCGAGCATAAAGCTTTTATATTTTATTGCTTGAAGTGGCAGACGAGCAAGCGGCTCACCTGTCGGTGATTGGTAACCATCGCCCATGGACATGACTGTGTTCTCTTAGCATTGACTGAACAATGCGAAGAAAACACAACCAAGCCGCTGCCTACTAAACAGGAAATAGGAAGGAAAAGTAAGGGAATCGAGAGGAGGAATTGAGCCAAATCGTATCGGTTCAAGAGCTCCATCCGGGTAGAAGCGAGTGAAGGTGGTACTCACGGCGGCGTCGAGCACGGCGGCGATGAGCATGGTGAGCAGCGCGGCGGTGGGGTGCGCGGCGGAGGGGTGCGCGGCGGGCGGGGGCGGCGCGGGCGGCGCAGGTGCGCGGCGCGCAGACACGGCGCGCAGCAGGCGCGCGGGCGCGTAGTGCACCATCTTGCGCACCAGCGACAGGCACGCGCGCCGCACGCCCGCGCCGCCCGCGCCCAGGTACCGCGCGCAGAACACCGGCACCAGCCGTCTGGGGAAGCACCACGGTTATCATATGTATAACAGTGTTTCTCTCGGTAACAATAATTTTAGCTTTAAAATGGAACTATGCGCGCAATTATATAATTTAAAATGAAAATAGATTATGTACATAAAATAATGCTCGTCGGTGGTTGAAACACCAGAACTTTTAGCTCGGGTGTAATGGAGACGAGCATTATTCACACACCTATTATACACTTCCACTCCGTAATCCTTACATACGTTACTTTTTATCGATACATATAAAATGCTTTGTCTTGAATGACTGACTGTTTGACGGATCAACCCACAGCCTAAACCGCTGATCGTAGAAACTTGGGCGGGTGCGTTCTTTATATAACGTAAGCATCCGATAAGAAAGGTTTTCCGAAATTCCACCCTTAATGGGGTGAAAAAGGGGGCAAGATTTGTATGGAGAAATTGTATTATTGGGTCTTTTTTGCTTTAAAACTTTGTACATGTGCTCAAAAGCACAAATAAAAAAACGTGTTTTTTTCGTTTTTGAAAATTCAACCCCCAAGGGCACTTAAATAGAAACTTAATATCATCACCTAATTAAAAACTGCTCGACAACATTTGAAAATGTTGAATAATTTTTATTTTAGCTGACACTACTCACTCGAGATACACAGCAGCCATCTCCTTATCTCCTGTCTCTGGGAAATCGTCATCGTTTGACGGCGAGGGTGTATCGTGACCACCGACAACTAACCATTCCCCGGGACATTGAAGTATTGCAGCCACTTCTCTGTGTCCTACGACATAAAGAAATACATGACGAACAAACATGTCGATTAAATTAAACCTATAGGTACTTAAAAAAAACTTTAAAGTTACACGCCTAGTATGTATACGCTTAATTAAATAATATAGAACGGGTCTACGTCACGTAGTGTATTGAGGAATAAATTTATATCTTATTTAACGTCGGGCAAATACGTAATTAAGTCACGTACTATTCCTTAAAATATGATGTGACGTAGACTAGTTTTCTAACATTTATATATCTATACTTGAACACTATGAATCGATTTGTTTGATAAATAATTACTTTAAATCATTTAATAAATTGTATACCTTGATCGTGTCGCTCTCGAGCTTTGTCCAGTGGTGTCTTGCCATCCTCGTCTCTTAGATCAGCATTGGCACCGTAACGAAGAAGCACCTTAGCAATCGCGGGACGTCCAAAACAGGCGGCATAATGCAGTGACGAACTACGCTGGCCACGATTCACATCAGCACCTAAAATAAAATCCCATCAATGTATCTGTGTGCATGACGTTATAAAATAAACTAGCTGTTGCCCAGGGCTTCTAATACTAGCTTTCGCTTTGTCTTTTTATAATCTACTTGTGTGCCAAAGTTTATACAGGTCCTTTCAGCTGAATCTTTGCATTTATAATATTAGTAGAATTATTGTAAAATTGTAATTTACATATACCTTTTTCACAAAGGAACTCGACCATCTCCCGGGTGCCGAAAGCCGAGGCCCAATTCAAAAGCGTTTGTCCTACATCATCGGTGAAGTTGACGTCAACAGCGCCGCTGGACACGGCGGCAAGTAGCGCGTCAGTGTCCTTGCCGCGGATGCAGTCGATGAGCTGTCGGTGCGACTTGTCGCCGCGCGCGCCGCCCGCTCCCGCGCCCGCCCCGCTACCGCTCGAGCCCTCTCCGCTACCGCTCACGCCGCCGACCCCGCCGCCGCTACTCGAACCTGACGTCGAACCTCCATTGCGAGTAGAACCGCTAGTGAAAAACAAACACACTCAAATCAAAATCATATTTCTATAAATCCCATACATGACGTCATACAAAGCCATAAAAGATGTCTGTAAAAAGTAAAAGAGTGCCCTTAGGCCACTCTTTTTAATAGCCAAATATTTGATCAGTAATCCAACACAGAAATAATTAATTTATTATTCGATTTTAATTTTTGTGCTAGATATTTTTAATTTATGGTACCATTTATTCAAATCGAGCACATCTGACAATGAAGCATATATTATAATATATTTCGAAAACTCACTTCTGTATGGCGTGTCTCCCCTCGCACAGTAGGACTAGCAACAAATCAACGAGGCGCATACACTCGAGACACCAGCGCTCGTCGGCTTGTACCGCAGCTTCCACAGCCGAACATAATTCCAGACGTACGAGATCCTACACATAAACATGTTTCTTTAAGAATGAAATAAAATTAAATATGAAAAATACCTAAATTGTTAATTATATTTATCTTACGTGTGTAATTTGTGCGGATCCTCTGCAAAGTGTTGACAATAGACTAACTGTTGTAGATACTGATGGAGCTGAGCACTTATCATCACCGCTCTCTGCACTACCCAAGCGACGCACTAATTCTTCTATCAAGCCTAAAAGAAAAATACTAAGAATTAACCTTGACACTTATTATTTTTCTAAGTAAAAAAAAAAGGGAAAGGTTTTTACATCAATTGTAAGTATATAAGAACTACATTAAAATCGAGTGTTTGTAGGTACCATGCTCGGCGAGCGGCGCAGGGTCGGCGTGTGCTCGCGCGAAGCGGTCCGCGAGCGACGCGAAGCAGCGCAGCGCCGCGTCCGCCACGCGCGCGTCGTTGTGTCGCAGCAGCGCCGACAGTGACGACACGGCGTCACCCACCCGCGCGTCGCCGGGCTCCATCTTACCGCACACCCTGTATTCCGACAAACTCACTATGTTACTTTATGAAAAGTGTGGTGACTTAAGCTTCGAAACTAAAAATTTACACGGTTTTAATTTTCAGAAAATTTGTGAAGTACTTTGTACTTACTAAAAGAATAGACGTAATTTTGGGTAGGGGAAAGCATTTTGGTCTTAAACTTCATCACATATCACCAGGGCAGGACGGAATAAGGAAGTTATAAAGTTGTTAAAACATCATAAGAGTAATAGACGAGCCCTTACAATCAGGCGGGCCGTAATAGCAACGAAAAAATAATATTTATGGCACATCTTTATTAGCGTTATCTTGAGAAAAAATTGACTGATTTCAATAATGTTTTGTTCGTCTTGACCTCGAGAAGTTTCCTCGGACATTGAAAAGATAATAAAATAACAAAAATATTAAATCGGTATACATCACCAACTCATAACAGAAACAAAATACAGTCAAAATGAACATTTTATTAATCTTAATGAACTTTGAGTATTTATTTTATATAAATAAATAAAAAACTGAATTTGATTAAACTAATTAAGTTAATTTAGTGATCTGAGGCGATACGAAGTTCGCTGGATCAGCTAGTTAATAATACTTTAATATATTTTTATAGCAAGATATGATGAAAGATTATGCAACAATAAAATGTGTCATACCTCGAAACCACAGCCATAGCCGAATGTAGTGTGTCCTTATGTACAGATGTGCCATGATGTGTAATAAAATGTAGCACGGCCGGCAGGCCGCCACCCTCCCACACGGCACCTGCTTCTCTTGTACACACTAACTCCAATACCTTGAATAGACAGAAATTTGTTAAATTAAATTAGCTATGGACGCAAAGGTCTCGTCGTGATTTTGTCCTGTCGGAAAACACCCACGTCGTTTATAATGGTAGAAAATAGGTTAGCTTTTTAAATTAGCAGTTAAGTTAGTTTTATAACAGAGTTCCCATGGTCACCCTCCAACTCCATCATCAGATCAGCTCCTTTTCATAAAAATATTACATTGTCATTCAATTTATATGTATATGCATGCAATATTTAATCTCAACCAGTTGAGGATAACTACTTTAAAATTCAGTTGCAAGATTTGACCTGAACATATAAACATCGAAAGTTAGACTATTTTCTCTTAACATGGACACTTTTTTAAATAGAACGATTCATTTTAAAACTTTTTTATAATATATTTTACCTGTAAATTAACCCTATTCTTGGACGGAAATTACCAGACAGTTAAAAATATTCTACCTCTGACAAACAAATAATGGTGAATGGTTATCTATACTAATATTATAAAGAGGAAAAATTTGTATTTTCGAATGTTTGTGTTTTGTATGTATGAATAAACTAAAAACTACTGGACCAATTTCAAAAATTGTTTTTACCATTGGAAAGCTACATTATCACTAAGTAACATAGGCTATATAACACCACGCTACGGAAAATAGAAGCTGAGCAGTGGCCAAATAAAGAACGTTGGGAATATGCCCCGTGCGACTTCTAATCATAAATAATATATATGTTACACAAAACAAATAATACTTACTTTGATACATTGTTCAGCTAGGTCCTTGCTGGTACGGTTGTTAGGATCAACTGTAAGCAATCTGCTGCAAATAGCTTTCACTGCTCCCTCAATCGCTACAATTCGCCTTGTACATTCAGCTAAAAGTAGAATAAAATAAGACAATACACTAATAGTATTCGAAATTATAGTGTTTTATAAATTATGATAAACTATAATAGCAGAGCCATATACCCACTTTTTTTACAAGTAGGTACTTAAGTTTACTGTTTATATTTTTTTCTGTCTAATTAAC
Organism: Laspeyria flexula; assembly: GCA_905147015.1. NCBI lineage: Eukaryota > Metazoa > Arthropoda > Insecta > Lepidoptera > Erebidae > Laspeyria > Laspeyria flexula. The sequence goes on along the minus strand of LR989956.1, from coordinate 6,929,316 downwards.
CACTGTTGTTGCTGATTGTGCCTACATATTTGTTATCATCATTAATAATTTATTGTAGTAAACAGACACATCAACTTTTCCTCGAATTTATTGAAGAATATTCTCTTAGCTTAAAGTTTTTATAAATCATAGTAGACATTTGATATAACAAATACTACAAAAGTAGTATTATCTTTATGATTCATAAATCTAGGTATTGACATATTTCTGTAATTTATTTGGTATTAACCTGGCAGTTACACAAAATATAGATATATTTAATTTATATTTTAATTCATAACAAGGCCCATACACGAGCCAAGAAGTGTAACTGTTATAGATTGACATAAAAAATACATAGTTACACCATAATAGTTAAAATGATGTAAATCATGCTACATTGTTTAAATACAGTCCAAATCATATAGTATCTGATCTGCACTATATGATTTAGACTGTATTCAAACAATGTATATTGATCATGTACATACACACTGTAAAGCAAGGGTGTTCAATCAGCCAGAACCAGAGTTCAGCAAAGTCAACAATTTAATGATACTAACCTGATACATCCAAGTAGTATGTGATGGCCCTAGCTGTTACTTCCAAAACATTGTCTGGTGCACATTCATCTAAGAATATTTTGCACAAAGCAGGAAGAAATGTCCTGGGTGGGCAGCTGAAACACAATTTGTTAGATAATAATTACTTACAACACTTTTTCTTATAATTATTTTGTAGCTGTATACTTAAAATGCAATAAACAAATACCTACAATATCAGTAGTATAGTAAGTCATTTAAATTTTCATGTATATTTCATTTTCTCTTTATGTATCTCCTATCCATGACGCATGTTGTGTACAATAATGTAAATACACACTGTATAAAAAGTGCTCATGCATGATATTACATTAAACTCAATAATGGCAAGCAATGTTCCGGTAACTTGGTAATGATTTGCCGTACAAGGCACTCTTATAAATGTTTATTTTTTCTTTTAAATTACTTATGCATCATAGCCTATATTATATTAGTAATAAATTAATACAGATTATTCTAATAGAAGAAATCAGATTTTTTCATTAGCAGAAAAAGAACAATTTTATTCATTTCTGTGTTATCCCACTTAATCTGTATTGAATTAGCATTCACTAATCAGTTATTAGCTTAATGCTTGATAGTAACAACATGTATTGTGAATATTGTGAACACTTCTTTGTTCAACAAGATTGGAGACTATTAGCTTGATAACAAATTTAATTATAACTCTTTACCCACAATCTCCATGTTAAACTAACCTTAACAGTTTTCATTTCAATTGAAAACCTTTGAATATACATTTGTGTCATTTAGGTATACTCTATGTACAGAGAGATAAATATCTGAAAAGAGGTTGATAATATGACTCATTAAAATTTACCTTTCAAAACATCTATCAACATTGTCAGACATGAGCAGCAACATACACAGCTGCTCAAGAGCAATGAGCTGCATATCCCGCTCATCTCCTTGCCCTGTCAGCAACCACTCCAACAATGTTTCTGGATCCACTTCTGCCATCTGTTTTTTAATATAATTATAAGTGTCTTTATATAAAACCTAACCACAAAATACAATTTGCATATGGAATAAATCATACCTCTCTTATTCAGTGGCCCAGACCACCTGAAACATGGATTCGCCTTTATAATTATTAAGCACAAGAAGTAAATTTTCAATTTTTTAAAATCTTTATCATGTTTAAAAAGTTGCACATTGAACCTCAGGTACAATAAGAAAGAATTTACGACGGTATAAAGTAATTATACTAACAATGGTACAAATACTATCAAAAACACATTATTCGCGTACTAAGGCCTACGTACATTGCAAAATGTCATAAATTTGGAAGTAAATCAAAGTATTTCTGAAACATAAATCGAAATGTAAAATATGTTAACAATCGATTTAATTATAATTTTATGTAGGTTACGGCATAATACGACTATGAGATTAATGTACCGAATGGGCCTTTCTCTTTCGTAACAGCAGTAGAATGTTAGGGAAAAAGAACATAATCTACAGACAAAATTAAAAAATATACATTATATGTAACTTTGGATGAAAACACAAACACTGATAAAATAAGCATAATAAATAAATAAAGTTTTAGGACAAGAGTGAAGGTGACAATAAATTTCTTACCACTTGCAATCAGTAAAAACTAATCATCGATGTCTGATAAAATACACATCAAAGTATTTCACTAATTTCAACGTATAGTTGAAAAAATAATTTCCAGCTGATACTAGAACGCAATATAATCGCACAAGATTTTCTACAGAATCTTCTTGACACCATCGGAATCATCAATCGCCATTTCCACAGATAAATAAAGTATTACAGATTTTTAAAACTGGTAATACTAGCAGTGCAGTCTATGATTTTTGTAATATAAAAGAACCTCAACCTTCTATATAGTAGACGCTCAATCTGGATATCAATTAGTTGGTTTAGTAGTAATAAGTATTTTGGTTAATTAATCCATTCATGCAATTTATACAGTACTTGAAATCCATATATCTACCGTGCTTTATGGAATAAGATAATTTATTTGCCATGAATCAATCTCTTTAAAAGCTTAGAATAGATCTAATACAGTATTTCATCTGGGGTGTAAAATGCATCCCTCAAAGGCCGGTTGCTAAGAAACAGCTTTAATAACAACAACACATATTTGTCACAAATTGACACATTGGAGAGAATTCGTATTAAAAAAATATTATATTATAGTTCTATGTACATAATATTATTATATACCTGCTAAGGGGAATAAATATAAGTATTTAATGTGTATTAATCATCAATTTAAAGGTAAATAACACATTTTCAATGATGTTATCAATACCAGAAATAGCCACTCAATTGATTGATAAAACCAACGCTAACAAAAATGACTCCCGAACAATATTCCTCGTTGGAAGTAAATCTGTTGTAAGTATATTACACCTACCTGCCCATTTTCTTTTTAAATAGGTAGCGACACACGTCTTATGATATATACTCTAAGGTCTTATTAGTATAAATAAACCTACCTACTACTAGTAACTATTTAGTAATCTGTGCTACTACTAAGTAGCAGTACTAACCCATGCACTACCACTATGCAAAAAACTGAACTATTTATTTAAGAGAACTGTACATTTTGCCAGGATAAAAAGTAGTCTATCTCCTTTCCCAAGCTTTATTCTGTACTCTACTCAATCTGTACTAAATTTCATCAAAATAGTTTAGTGGTTCAGGCATGCAAGCGTAACAGACATAACTACTTTCGCATTTATAATTCAAGTAATAGGTAGGGAGGGATTATTTCATTAGTAAAAGAGAGTTTACCCAACTGCCAAAAAGGAGGGTAATGTTTTTTATTTTTTAAATGGTCGAAATAGCTTTTATGAGACATAGGGGCACAGCGGATAACCCCAGCACAAATTGAGCCGCCCAGCGCCCGACTAGAAAAGTACCTCCTCTCTACAGAAAATCACAGCGTTACTAACACTGCCTTGAATAATGTTGTGTTCCTGCTGGTGAATAGTGGTATCCAGAGTTCATTGGGGAGGGAAGGAATTTTAAGGGGTCGGCAACGTGCTTGTGATTACCCTGGTATTGCTGGCGTCTATAGACTGCTACCGCTTACCATCAGGCGAGTAAGCATGTTTACCAACATCCTGTTAATAAAAAACTTATTTTCATTTAAGGGAAAGACAACTTTACTTTATTACTTTTTGGATAAAAGCGAACAGCCACGTGAGACCCTAGTAGTAGAATATTCATTTGGAAGGAAATCAAGTCAGAAGCAAGGCATGGATAAAACACTGTGCCACATTTGGGAGTATGGTGGTAAATTGGAAACACTACATAACGTGTTAGCATCCATTCCAATACGAGGGAAATACTTTTTCTGCATTATGATAGACTTGAGAAAAATCAAAATCATATGGGAAACATTAGAAACTTGTGTTCAAACAATGAACGAGATATACCCAACATCCGAATGTGTACCAGAGTTAATCATAATCGGCGGGAAATTTGATCATTTTAAAAATTATGGTAAGCAAACTACTTTTTTCGATATTTTCTTACTATTGCTCTCGGTCGATATACTTATATCGCCATCAAAGATTAATGTTGTACGCCACAAAAAAGGCAACACAGTGTATAGCATAATTATGCAAAAATACCATCTGTAGGTTGTAGGTACCCATTAGATACATAAAATATGTTTACCTACAAAATAAACAATTTGTGTTTGAGCATTCTTGAGATTAAAGCATTCTTCTTATCTTATATGAATCTAATTTTATCTGCAACCTAACGGAATAACTTATACAGCTTTTTAAATTTCGGTGCAATGGGGTAATTGAGGTGCAAATAATGCGATCTGTGTTAAAAAGTGTTAACAAAAGTAGAAAATAACTTAGGTACCTAAATGATAACTTTTCTTCAAATATTCAATAACTTATTATGGATGAATTTCGTCTACACGGCAAACTCTTGTGGCATTTACTATTGACTAATAAAAGTAGGCCTCAGAACCTAATAACATTTAAGTTTAAAATATTTATAGCCATCTACCTACATAATTGCTTATAAATCGAAGAGGGACTGCTACAAATTTTATTTTTTTTTGCAGACAGTGAAATCAAGAAAATCATCTGCATTACTTTAAGAAGTTTTGCTTTACTTAATAACGCTCATTTAATATTCTACTCATCTAAGGAACCACAATTAGTTCGTCGAGCCAAAGACATGCTATTTAATATAGGCTTCGGAAATTGTATTCCTCTCAAAGAGAAGAGCACAAATATTGCAAAGCCATTATTTATACCAAAAGGCTCAGATAATTGGGAAAGTATTGGAGTACCGCCGTCCACTATGGAACAGGTGAGTCCTCCCTCTGTTTGATAAAGTGTAATAAAAATATGAAAAGTTCTAAATTAGGAAAACCTAAAAGTGACAATGAACTGTCATTCTAAAATTTTTAGGTGGTTTTTGATATACAACTGCATACCTACCAACCAACCTAATAAATAAATTGACAATTTAAGTAGGTAGGTAGGTACTCCAATAAAACATCATTTTATATAACAATAGTTTGTTTGTGGCACTTTTATGTAAATTTCAAATACCTACTAGGCTGCTGTATTGATATTTTCGCAATTATTATTACATAGATGTACTTAGAAATCGGGCTTTTTTCACTTTCTAGGTGAAAGTTCGTCATTTGTCGCGAATTCCACCAAATGCAACAAATGTGTCAAATATAGCAACAGTGACTCAACAGCATGCACATCCAGAGACTGTGCTAGATTCTATAGTGTCAACAAAATATAATGAACTTCGCAACATGGAGTCATTGGATATTTCTATAGATTATTTATTATCAACAAATAAATAAATATAATTAGACACATGTTTTATTTTTTTTAACATTTCAACAACACTTCCATTCTACTTAAGATTAGTTCTTCTCGCGCGCAACCTTGCATCTAATGCATGTAAGGCGTGCTGCGAAGAACCGTTCTTAGAATCTATCGCCAGGCTGACTTGCAAACATCTGTACGCCAAAGTTACATCACCGGTGGACTGAAACAAAACCAATGCACAAATCATGATGATCTCTACACAGATCATCATCATCATATCAGCCAAATGACGTCCATAGGCCATAGTGTTAAGATAATATAGCTGCCTAAATGAAATTCACATGAATATAAATGGACTTACCAAAGCAACATGCGCAAGGTTAAACCAAATGTTCGATCGGATCTCAGGATCGGCCGAAAAATACAGCGCTTGTCTAAAACAAGGCAACGTTAAATCCCATTGGTTGCAGTACAAACAACAAAGACCGAGGTTGTTGTAAATCTCTGGGCCGGCAGGATTGGTTGCCAACAATCGCCTGTAAATTAATAAGTAAGTAGGTACCTATTTACTTTAGTAAGTATTTCATGATGCTGTAGTATACACTATTCACCATTATAAATCCAGTCCAAATATTTTGAAAAATATAATATATCAGAATATTCGGCATACATATACCTAACATACCTACCTATAATACCGCAAAGCAATTTCAGGTTGATCGTTATAAAAATTATACATAGCAATGTTTGCGATAGCTTCCATGTTCGACGGATCTTCTATTGCTACCATTCTGTATTCTTTAACAGCTAGGGCAGAATTTCCCATTTGTTCATGAATCCTTGCTTGTTCTATTATTAAAGGTGTATATTCGTGAAAGGCAGATAACCCCTGCTTACAGACTTCTAGGGCAGACATCGGTTGATTCAAACCTATGTACATTGCTACTAGACGAAGATAAATTGAAATGTGTTTATTTTGCTTTAACGCTTGACGTAAACAGTCTTCTGTGTTTCTATACATTCCTAAAGCATAAAAGCATCGAGCTAATGAGAAGTTCCACCACCAGTCAGAAATATCTTCTGTCTTTTGTGCTTGGAACGCTACTTCCATGGCCTGTTGAAACAAAATACAGCTGGTCATTCAGGGTGCAGGTACTAGGTAAAAACTAACTATCAATTTTTTCTTAGATTACCTTTCGCACATCGCCTTCACAATAGTAAACATACTCAAACAGAGTTTTAGCTGCTGGAACAAATAGTTTATCGTCCTTGGAAAGAAATCTCAGTGATAAAGGTGTGCTCGCAGTAAAAGGTCCTCCTGCAGCTAGGGCTGTCGCTGCTCGGGACATTCGAGAAGCTGTGTTTAAAGCTGTTCTGGATGTACGAGCGCTAGAGGCATTGGTACCAGCTCTTGACCGCACTGTCGCCGTGGTTCTTCTCTGAAGCAAGTATTTTAATTGAACCCTCAAATGTCATTTGTACTTATGAAATAATGATAAACCAATTAGATGTGCGTCCAAACATTATTATATATTCCTATTCAATCGCCAAATAAACAAAGTTCTCAATTTAGATGCAATCTCATTTGGGCAACTTGGTAGCTGTGATGCATGTTCAATATTTTTGATAGCTCTCCTTGGTTCGAAGAATACCTATTATTAGTTTGGTAGAGAGCAAATGTCACAAAATCAAGGAAATGAACTTTATTGCGTTCTTTTTCCCCTAATTACGATAAAATACCAACCTGCGCAGTTTCTATATTACGAGCACTTTTACCCTCACGTTGGAACGATGTCCCAGGTCTCGGAGTCTTAGCTACTGCTGTAGAAACCAAATCATCTTGTTGCGGATAATATTCAACCTCTTCATAGCCATTGCCGACAATTTTAGCCTGTATCGTCATTGCACGCATCCGAATAAACTCTATCATACGGTTATTTTTGTCTTGCAATGCTATTGCACATAACTGGAGGCATTCGTCGAATTGCTTTGTTTTGTAAAGGTTTAATATTCTATACTCAATTTCCATTTTAATTTGTTGTCGCGCACTTGCTATGGTACACCGCACAGTGAATATTTTAAAAGTGCCTAGCAACCAATCCTAACAACAAATACCTACCCTACCCTGTATTTGGTTAGCAGATGAAACTATAAATTATTTCCAACGCATCGTAATAAAGAGGGGTTTAAATAAGTACGATTTTTAATGAAAATAGGCATTGAACTCTGTATATAAAACATTTTTGGGATTATTAATAATTGCGAATTTTGATTTTTAGTATAGCATAATGTACTCTGTGATTTCAGTTAACGTAGCTAAAAGACGCCTGTAATGTCTAGTATGTCTACTACTAATTAGGAATACTTACCTATGTCAAAAGTCTTTAAAATTATATCGAGGGTCAACAGGTGACCACCAAACAATAGATTTCCTTTTATGTCTGAAAGTTTGGCGTTGAAAGTACAAACTAAGTACCTACTTAGTTTTTTTATACTGGAATAATGAATACCTATTCATTATTCCAGTATAAACACAACTATAAAATCAAATTCAAAATTTAATTGAAAATAATTTAATTAATAAGTTGTCATTACTTGTCATCACCCCTTCATCCCTTTCCTGAAGAACTGATAGTTTTTATATTTATTTGTACTTGTATAGATCTTTATATGAACCGTGGTGCCAATGACGTCATTGCAATAAATATACACTCCGTTTACTTGCTACGCGCCCCATAGCACTTTACAGTCCTACGATGGCACTACGTCAACAAAATTTATGAACTGAAAATATACTTTGTCCCTATTTCGTTTGGCGTTGTCAACATTTTTTTATTTGGATATTTATTTATTATTAATTTGTGCTAAACTTGGTAGGCATCTACATCTGGTAAAGTTGGTATACCTAAGGTAAAATTTTTGAATCACCAAGCTAAAGTGTGAGTAGGTATACAGTAAGTAATAGTACCTACTAGTGTAAGCAGAAGTAAATGGGTAGGTGCTACGTGCGCTTATTTTCGTGTAGTAGGTACTTAACTGTACAAAAAATGGAAAATTGTTTAAGGAGAGACAAATTTGTGCTTTGAAGGGTAAAGTCTTTTCAACTACCAAAGGGTCTCCAATATTTATATAGCTGTATTGGATACATTCACATTAAAAACGAGGTGCATTTGCAGAAAATAGGTAGGTACTCGTATTGACAGAATATCATAATGATTTTTTTTGTACCAATTGTGGCAAATAGGCTTACGGCCCACCTGATATTAAACGGTTAACGTAGCATATGGATGCCTGCGACACAAGGGGCATCCAAGTCCATACCTACTGATTCTTTTCTATATAGGTATATTGTCAATAACTATGTAAATTTACCTGTAAATAAACCTAAATCTCGCACAGTAGAGAATAATACACAAATATAAAAATATTATCGGCACTTGCTTGACGATTTCTGTAAAAATATTTAGAATATAAACGCTCAAACAACTGAAACTTTTTCATTCGTAAACTGAACTTTGAATAGATCAAACCTTCTTACAATGATTTTAAGTAGTTTTATATTACTCATTTCTCTGAACAGTGTGTTTACTGCGGAGTCATGGAGGAAACCTGGTTGCCACCGAATTGGTTCGTACCTAGTTCTACTTCTTTACATTAGTGGACACCTACACTATAATATTCTTCAACCCATAAAAGCAGATGGTAAATCACATAACTAGTATACATGTGCTCCACATTGGTACCTACCTACTGACTTGGCGAATTCTAACTCGGAAGGCGTGTTTAGCACGTCCCAATCACTTATCCATTCGGCCACCATCGCTTCTATCGCGATCCAATAAATGACGAAAAAAATTTAATTATGAATTAAACAACGATTTTTTGTTTTAGTTGCGCCGCCATCACACAGCAACTAAACAACTAATTTTGTTGGTATAATATAAGGTATAATATAAATATAAGTAATACCTACTTAACAAAAATTTCAGGTCACACGAGGAACATAAGCATACCAGATTGTGTAGAATTTAAAATAACAACAAACGCCTGCCGTGGTTTTTGTGAATCTTGGTCACTTCCAAGCATCATGTTGGGTTTCAAGCGGCATCCGGTCACTTCATTGGGACAATGCTGCAATATAATGGAATCTGAAGACGTAAGTTGGTTAAAAAATATAACTCTGGTAATATAGTTGTAGATCTATGAATATTAATATCTCTAAATACCTAGTAAAAAATGAAGTCACTTTTCGAGTCTCAATAATGGTTAAATCGCCTTAAAGAGAGATACTTTTTCTTCACGGAATGTTTATTTATTATAGATTTATTAATTTATTTATTTATAACAAGATTATATGTTAACAGGTTCCTGTAAAGGTGCTATGCTTGGATGGAGAACGAAACTTGATTTTTAAATCGGCAATTTCGTGTGCATGTTACCATTGTCAAAAAGAATAATAGGTACCTTAAAATATTCTAGATTCTAGACTGCCATGATAATGTAGGTATTTTAATACTTAGCATTAATCAAGTTATTTTACCTATCTAGTAAAATAATAATCTAAAATGTAACTTGCAACATTATCGTTTTTTAAACAAATAAACATATCGAACTATAGTAAAGTTGTTTCTTTATACATAGATTATTCAGGGTAAGTTTCCCTTGCGAGGTGCAATAGAACGGGAACGAGACATCACGCATGCCGACATGCGCCGTAAACTCCTGCGTAACATCGTATCCCATTCCCTTGAGTTGAGTTGCCAACCCCGCTCCTACCTATCCCATGCAGACATGATCACATGAAGAATTGCTATCTTAATACCTTTGCAAGTATTATTAAATATTAAGAGGTTTATGTTACTACTATTAGTTTAGTATTACTCATAAACCTACCATCACACGATTCCAGATCAAATCAATATTTTAAATACCTACTTACTTAGTTTTGTGGTTTTCACCAATATACAGGCTGGAATTTTGTAACGCCACCTGGAGGGAAAGTACTTTCAATACTGGAGAAAGTATCTAATATTTACCTACTCAAAGGAAGCATTCGTCTATTATTTTAAAAGAAAAAATCCGCCCTGAACCTTCCACCTTCCGTCCTCATGCATAACTCTAGAATAGTCTCTAGAAACAGTCTGTTACCGGCAAGTGGACATTTAGTAAAACTGTTGTTAATATGTTCCAATATCAATTATTGGCATGTATTAACAATTTTATATAATATTAAATAAAATAACTGAACAATTAAATTCTCTAAATCCGCACATTCAATGTAGTGGGTATACTAAGTTAGTTAATTGTCGTTACTCATTGCTAATGCACTAGGTACTGAGACAACAGCTAGGTTTCACAAAATAATTACATAACAATTTACGGTGCTGTACATTGCTGGCAATTATAATTTTGTTAAAAAGTTATTATAGTCTAAATTTAGTTCAATAAATAAGTTAGGGTCATGGTTAGGATATAGAACCTTTTAATATCTATAAATCTCGCGGGTGAAGTTGTGTTCTGAAATAAAATCCGAGGTGAGTTATAAGGGCAATTAGCAAGATACCTTACATAGGTATCTTGCTGGTTGGTTCCAGTATGGCCTTGTCCTACATGCATGCCTTAATTAGCCTCAAATTAATTAATTTTAGCAAGTAATATTTAAAACTATTTCAAAAAAATTGGGTCTACGTGATGACTAAAGTACTTTGTCTGTGGCGATGATTTCATAGTAGCAGGAACATTGTGGCCTTTGTTTCATTTTAAAAACAACTATTAAAAATGTTACTATGAAAACAAGTTATGTACAATTTACTTACATAAAATCAATATAATGAAATTATTACAACATAAAAAATTACACAAGAATGATCATGTTAAATAAAATGAAAAGTAGAGGTCAGTACAATATTAAGTGGCATAATGCATAATGTCACCTCACCTCATCTGTCAACGTCATTGATATCGAATCGTGTCATTCAATGTCATCTGTCACTTTTATTTACTATGTCATGAGTTTTTTGGGTGAATTTTTAAGAAATTTTGTACATCAATGATACTTCTTTGAAGATATAATTAGTTGTTTTCGTTTATAGAGACAAAAATGGTATGGAGGACAACTCTACTTCATCTAAAAAGCCAACATGGCAAAATTGTGTTCACTGTCCCAGACTACTTTTCACTTCTGCCACGGAATTTGAAAGGTTATACGAATAATTAGTGCTTACCTTCAATATTGAAAACTGTACTAATTAAGCCAATTATCATAAAATTATTCCTTTTGGCATTTGCAGGCACGTTCAAGATAAACACAGTGTGAAGGAAGGGTCTGTAATTCTCTGTCAATATGGACAAAATGGCATGTGTTCAGCCTTGCAGTTTGGAGATTTACGCAAAGCAGGATTCAAGTATCACGTAAGGGAATACCACTTGTACACAAAAGATTCTAATGACGACTGGACCTTCTACTCTTCATCACAAAACCTTCCTGCAGTTCTAAATGATCCCAACAGGGGTAAACAGAGTAACTTCTTTACTAAAACGTGGGGAGATAGTTTCATTGATAAGGTTGATGTATATCCTAGTCCATATTTGCCTGAAATAACTTTAGCACATTTTGAGGCATACTGTAAAAGAGTCGCCAAAAAGTATCGCCGTCACTGTAGACTAAAAGAAGGTATCACTATCAAAACAAAAACCCCTATAGTAGAAAATGAATGTGAGGTGCCTAGCATATTTTATGAGCAATCATTGCCATTAAATGACCCGGTTGTATTTAGTAAAGTGTTTCCTAGTCTATGTATCTCTGAAGATCCAAGCATTGTAATAAGATCTCTTCAAGAAACATTAAGTACATACTTAGATGTTATAGAAATGAAGATATCTAAACAAGTAGCTCAGAAATCAGATGCATTCTTCCATGCCATGCTATCTCATGATACCATCATGGAACAGATGGCCAGAGCAGTGAATACAGTGCGAAAGACAAGACAAAACATCTCAAATGTTAAAGGAAACCTAACTGAATGTCCTCTCAAATTAGCAAGCTTAACTAAAATAAATCACAATTTGAATAATGTTCATGAGTTATTAAAACTAATGGGGACAGTGCAACAAACACAACCTATGATACAGTTACTTCTGAGCACCTCAGACTATGTAGCCGCTTTAGACTTAATAAGTTCTACACAAAAAGTATTATCTACACGACTGTCTGGTATACAGGCATTCAGACATTTGTCCCCACAACTGACCGAAATGAAAAGATTGATACATAAAATGTTGAGCAATGAATTTGTAAGATTTATAGTAACAGATTTGAACAGACCTCCAAAGGATGAGACAGATATACCTGAAAGAGAAAAGATAGTATCTATTGTGTCTGGCATTCTACGTTTAAAGGAATTTGACTTTATAGACACATTCAAAATAGAAGCAATGACATCTATTCAAACAACAATTAAACAATGTGTTATAGAAATCATATCACAAAGAGATGGAAGCACAGAAATTGTACTGAGAGGATCTAATGCAGACAATACAAGGTTATTATGCAATGAAGGTATAATATTGCTTCAAAAAGTGACTCCAAACTTAATCAATTTATTTAAAAGAATTTTATCATTGAATAATTTGATATTAGAAATTACTCAAATGGATGATGTGACGGGCAATGACAGTGAAGATATTTGGACTGCAGACGAACTACTGTCTGTTGAAGAGAAGCTAAAAAAAATGATTGCATCACTGTCAGATTACTGCAATGAGAGGTGTGCTAATCTAATTGTAACAAAAACTGACAAAGACTTTGTGTTTTCTGATATGTCTCAACTCTCTATCTTGTCTAAACTTATTGAAAATTTTTGTGCATCATGTGAAAAAATTACAGGACATTGCAGTAATGCAATGAAACTAGCATTAAGAAGTTATGCCATGAAATACATACAGTGCTTACATACTGAGAGGAGATTGCAATTGACTACTGCTCTGAATGCCGAGCGTTGGAAGGCAGCGGATGTCCCTTGTGAATTACAAAGTGCTATAAACACAATACATGAAACAGGCGAAATACCAAATACACAACAGTATGAAGGTGGTAAACCTGATGGTAAATATTTACTGATAAACAAGGAAAGTTATTCTGTTGTGGCTACTGTTCAACTACTGATCAAAATTTTACTTGAATATTGTGATGCAACAAAACAGTCCCCAGTGATTGTGCAGTATTTGGTCCACTGCATGTTAGAACTGATCCAGCTATTCAATTCTCGGTGCTGTCAGTTGGTTCTGGGCGCGGGTGCAATTCAAAGTGCTGGACTAAAAACTATCTCTACATCCAACCTTGCATTGGTGGCCAGATCTTTACAAGTGGTTATGTGGTTTCTGCCTAAAATTAGGGGGCTGCTGGAGAAACAACATTCTAAGGAATTATCACTTAATGGTTTTAGTAATATAGAAAGTGATATAGTAAGCCATAAGCAAGAAATAGAGAATAAGATTTGTCTCATAGTAAGTAACATGCTTGCATCTCAACTGACCAGCTGGGATGCCAAACCCCCTGTTCCATCACAAACATTCCGAAATATTTCTAAACATTTAGTTAAATTACATGAAGCACTTATTCATATTTTACCTAATGAACAAATAAGGACCATTTATAAAAGAGTACATGATAATTTCAAGGATAAGCTAAGAGAACAATTAGTCAAAATGAATATAGTAGCAAATGGCAGTCCTCAGCATGGTGTAGTTACTTCTGAATTAACATTTTACTTACAAACACTCAAAACCTTGCGGGTTATTAATGAAAATGATCCAGAAGACAATATATTGTATGATATTTGGTTAAATTAAGTTTACAAACATTGAGAGGATATTGTGTAGCCATTTTATATTTATACTTTCTGAATAATGCCTATTTATTACCTTTAAATATACCAATGTCTTTTTATACCTTTGGCAAAGTGAAACTAATGTAAGGCCAAAGAAATATGTAATATATAATAAAAATTGTGTATTGTGTAAATAAAGCCAGTTGATAAGATAGTGAAATGAATTTATATAATAGGCCTTGTTTGAGTTACATAAATTTATCCTTCTATACAATTACATAATAAAGGCTTTGTACCCATTTGTAGTAAATGTTATGAATGTATGTATGTACATATAATATTATTTATAGTCATGTCATGAATTATATTGGTGGTTATTCAATCATAATGTTACATAATATAAAATGCACTGATATGGTAAAATATTATCCTTTTATTACTAAATACAAAGTATTTTAGTAGCACGAGAACTATAAATAATGCGGCTTTATTGTCTGTACTTTAATTACATGCGTTTTATCAATATGTAAATGGCGAAACTAAATTGCTAATTAAACGAGTACCTACGTTAAATTATTTTTTATCATATTTCAAACATAAAAAGCAGTAAGTAGTTATTTTTTTTAATCTACCCACATAGTATATATAATCATTGTCACAAAATAGAACACGGCAAACAACTTTTCAGTCTCTTAAAGACATTGCAGAGTTGCTAAATTCTATTCATTAATACTAAATATTGATTATCATTTGTATTTATTTATAATGATGATGATGAAGATATTATAGTAGGTAGGTAGATGAGATCAAACTTCTTTTCGTTCTAAGTTCTTTACACAAGATACCTACTTGCGTCTTACTAGCGCAAGCTTATTAGTACGTAACTACGTATCCATGTACAGCTTTTCAAACAGCAGCCGTAGCAATCAAAATAAGGGTCGGTTTCACACTCGGCGTCAATAATACACTTTGTATTTTGAATTACGTATGTTGCGCATTCGGTACCCATGAATGCTTTCTCTCCACCGAATGTGCATGCATAATTCAAAATAGGTACGAGCGTATTTTTAGACAGTTTACCGCTTACAATCCGGATTCGTGTTATACCCATGTTTGTCACCGTCACCATCACAGCGGCGTACTGTGGTTCAAAAGCCAGTTCTAGCGCGAATAAATTCCGAAATACGAAAGTTGTGCTTATACTTTCAAACTATGCTTAAATGACTCGTAGATAAACGTACTTTATTTTAATAAACTAAATTATGTAGGTAGGTACTGCAAAAATTAACTAGAGACAACTCTGTGAATATAGCACTACGAGCTTATATTTTTATTGAGTTCTTAAAACGTAGTCAGTGAATGATTTATTTTTGCAATTATTTGTCTACATTTATAAATTTTATTGTTGTTATCGTGTTGTTTAATACTTGTTTATCATGTCAGCTTATGGAAATGGTGTGTTTATAGTTTATTTTATATTTTATTATTCTGGCCATTTGATTTGATCCTATTACTTTTAAGTTTTCAGTCACAAATAAAATCTTTTTCCCCTCTTGGACGTAGATATTTTTTTCGTATTTTACAGTTATGGAGCCCGTATAGTCACTCGTGTAGAGTTGTTTGAGCAATTTTATGTAAACATAGGAATTTGAAGAGAAGAATGTGGCAATGCCTTATTATTGCATCGTGTTTTTTTTTCATACGAAATATAAGAAGTCCGAAATTACGTGATGTCCTGTCAAAATTGGTGAAAATCTTGGGATTTCTAAGGAGGATTTTTGTCGAAAAATAAAGACTGGCTAAATGAAAATTTAGTTTTGCCTATTACTCCTTTAGATGAACAATTAAGTTACAAAACAAACTGGACCTTTAGGTATAGGGAGACCACAAAAAAATACAAAATTTTACCTCGACATATACTATGCAAGAACTTTCTTTTGCTGCTCAGTCTACCCTACATAAGCGGAGTGCAGTTAATATAGTTGAAAATATCACTGCACCTAGCACATCGGAAGTCATAATAAACTATTTTTAACAAAAAAATATTAAAACGACTTCAAATCAGTACTAAAAAGCGAAAAATAAACTGAATTAGATATTTAATTCCAAGCTAAAAAATACCTACCTACCCGTTTAAAGTATAATACCCTATTACTAATCTGTTTGAAGTCGATGCCAAGCCTAAAGAGTTTGTTAAGCTATGTACTACTTAGTATGTACATCTGTTACCGCTCGCTACTTCACACCACCTCGCACTTGCGTGTGATCGTACCTAGTGGTCGGCCCAAACTGAGTGATACAACCTCATTAGGCTGGCACCGACTTCAAACAGATTAGTAATAGGGTATTATACTTTAAACGGGTAGGTAGGTATTTTTTAGCTTGGAATTAAATATCTAATTCAGTTTATTTTTCGCTTTTTAGTACTGATTTGAAGTCGTTTTAATATTTTTTTGTTAAAAATAGTTTATTTTTCCATTTTTAGTGTACTTTTTATCTAGCAGATTTAATAATACTGGCTGGCAAACTAAGACGGAAAACCGAAATAAAGAATCTTCGATAGAAGGGCACGTCTATTTAAATATTCTAACAACACAACCTGATTGTAGAATAGAGGAATCTCAAAACTCTCAGCTTTTTATGTCTTTCTTTTTTCCTATAAAATGCGACAGGTAACAAGTATAGGTATACAATGCAGGTTAGATACTATATGGAAAACTTAAAATATCATCTAAATAACACAACTTAAGGTTTATACATGGATGTGATATTTAAAGAAATCATCTTCTTACTCCTAAACATTAAGAAGTTTCCCTTCCAGTGACAACTTACCTAAATAACCTACAAGAATACAACTATAGGTTTATAAGTATCTATAATATTGAAAGAATTATCCTCCAACTCCTAAGAGTCAAGGAGTTATACCTTCCACTGACAGCTCACCTGAATAACCTACAAGAATACAACTATAGGTTTATAAGTATCAATAATATTGAAAGAATTATCCTCCAACTCCTAAGAGTCAAGGAGTTATACCTTCCACTGACAGCTCACCTGAATAACCTACAAGAATACAACTATAGGTTTATAAGTACCTATAATATTGAAAGAATTATCCTCCAACTCCTAATAGTTAAGGAGTTATACCTTCCAGTATCAGCTCACCTAAATAACCTACAAGAATACAACTATTGGTTTATAAGAACCTATAATGTCGAAAGAATTATCCTCTAACTCCTAACAGTTAAGGAGTTATACCTTCCATCACCAGCTCATCAACATGAGATGTTGACTATCAGACGTAAATACTTGAATAACTTTAAAAAATATATGAAACACGTGACATGTGCCTATAAAATTTGAGGGTTGCCTTCGATTTCCCTGAGATTCCATCATCAGAACTTGACGTGATGAATAGGGGACCAATTCGGAAGTATACCCTTTCAAACAAAAAAAGAATTTTTTAAATCGGTTCAGGCATCTCCGAGTAATCGTTGAACATACATCAAAAAAAAAAAAATACATACAGTCGAACATATAACCTCCTCCTTTTTTGAAGTCGTTTAAAAAATTTAAAAAGGTATTTCTGCTGCAAGTACGGAGTGTAAAACTACATCAATGACAGCTGAAGAAGCTTTGGCGCTTATAATCAATACGAAATTAAATACATAAAACAACATATTATTTAGCTTATAGAACAGCTGCTAAAAACTGTAACGCCAATATATATTCTTCGTGGCACAAAATAATAGAAGCGAAACTTGCTTGCTAATAATGATTTCGTACAAGCAAGTGAACTTGGTGAATCTATTAATTTAAAAGATTTGCTTAATTTGACAGCATACAGGATATGCCAACTTCAAGAAACGGTTTTAAAATCACTTCAGACTAATTAACTATTATAATCTGATATTAAAATTGGGGATAGATGGAATCTCTGATCAAAGTATTATCAACAAATGGTTAACGAATAACAAGGTGATTCTAATAGCCAATAGGAGGAGGTAAATAGTTGCTATTAGTTATGATATATTTTTGCTAAATAATTAAATAAATACACCTGAACACAAACATACATGTAAATAATACGAGTTATGAGTAAATAAAGACTTTTAAGTTAGAATGGAATTTATTCGCGCTAGAACTGGCTTCTGAACCACAGTGTGGCGGCGCGGCGTCATGGTATAAAAAACCTCACAATGACCATCCTATTTAAATTTAACACCGTATATGAAACTGCACCACCCTTAGAGCTAAGTCCCTGTTGCAGGATTCCTACGCATTGATTGATGTTATAGGTACTAACAGTTACTAACTTTAGTTAATTATGATACAGTTGTTGACAGCGGTCTTTTCATAACACTATAGAGATGCACATAATTGAGTTGATCAGTATCAGTGTCATGCTCATGAATTCATATTGAACTTATTGACCTTTAAAGCTGACGCCTTATTATCCATAGATTAGAAGATACCTGTTATATTATCGTACGTCCACACATTAAAGTACACCTACGCAGTACCTTTTAGCGGCTCATTTAAATATCGTCACTCTGCAATGGGCGGAAGGTTCAAATTCATATGCATGCCAATCAAGTTAATTTATAAAATACCTACATTACATACATTTTCAGTATTTATATGCTGCAATTTATTTTGCAGTATTTTTTTTTATTCTACCCCTACTCATATCTTGCAAAAGTGCACTACTCCCGAAAATCAAGGAGTAGGTACTCAAGATCAAGGTCTTCAAGGGTAGGAGTTATGTTAAATAACTATAAAAAAATTTATTGTAAATTTGTAATGTATTTCCGCTCGTGTGGCGGCAATAAGGTGAGGCCTATATCTAGCAGTGGACGTCATTGGGATGATGTTGATGATAGTGTATTCCGATTTGGTTTATTTTTAAATGCGTTTAACATGTGCGTCGGTTTAATAATATTATAGGTAATAATTTATTAGGAACATTTGTCGAATGGAAAGTCTAACCAGTTGCAGTAACCCGCGGCTAGTATCTACCTATCTTCTGTAAGTTGTTTTAAATGTACAAATATTGTTAATAAAATACAAAGTAAAATAAAATGGCTTATTTAGTTTCAAAGTTTATTGTATTTTATTAAACAAAAAATATACATTCCGTCTTAACTACAATTTTCACGGGAATGGGTAACCTACAGGCCAAATTTAAAGAAACAGTGGACATCTGAAAAGCCGACAGCAACCGATTCATTTAAAATAAAAAAATATGAATCAAGGGATAATATCTATTTTAATTAATTTCAAAGCAGTTACGTTTCGAAATTACATTTTCCTACCTAATGTTATGAAATATCTTGGGGGGCCTTGTATTCTGACTAGTCGGATTGATCGGATCGTAAACTTTTTCGAATCTTAAAACGACGTATTTTCACGGCATAAGTTATATTAATTTAATGTTAGAAAATAGTTTACCGTACCTACCTATAGAGAATTAAAAACTGATTAAAATATTTTTTACAACCATCTATTAAGCCTGCTGTACACGGGTAGAGTAAATAGTAGAGTCAACTAGCATACTACTTTACCAGTTCCAAGTACACTACCAGTTTTAGAAGAGTTACTGTCTACACGTAAATTTTACATTTTGTTGGTAAATTATAAAACCTGAAGTGGGCACCATGAACGTCACTCGTGAAATTGTAAGGAACGTTCTAATATCCTTATCAGATTTTTACTTAATATTTTGACTTAATCGTTTACAAGAGTCGACTAGGCGGTAAAATGTACGGTAGAGTAGAGTGGACGCGGGGTGGGGGAACCAAAGTAGTAAAGTAGCTTGCCAGCAGTGCTAGCTACTCTACCAAATTTTAGTACTCTACTCAACCAATGCTAACTTCATTAGTATAATTAGTGGGAAAGTTAGTACTATACCGTACCGCTGTATACGGGTAGAGTAGCAACTCTACCCGTATACAGCAGGCATTTCTTATTATGTTTTTTTACTTTAAATAAACTGGCATTTCAGGCTGAACATTTTCCGACACCTCAGAATCAGGGGCTAATCTAAACAACTCCCTCCTCCCTTACTACCCTGTAAAACACGAATTTGTCTCCAAATTTTACCACTTCTAGTTTTGTTCTGTTCTATGAATGAAGTGTTTGTATTTATCACAATTTCTTCTTTGGCGATTCTATTAACAGTTTATAATTTTTACTTAAAATATAATTTACTTATAATAAAAAATAAAAAAATTACTTATAATATAATATAACAACACTTATTCTAGTCTATCATAAAAATATGAAGCTAGTGGATATCGTATCACAAAAGCGATACAAGTAGAAAACACTTGAAAAGCCATTAGTCTGGTAGTTAAATGCACTTCAGGCATCGGTCCTAGCTTAATTAAAAATAAATTGATTAATGTCATATTATTAATTGTTATACTATCCTTATCTTCAATTTTATCAATTAAATGTAAAACTGAAAGCACTTGAAGTATCAATTTTGTTAACACTGACATCTCTTTCTTGATTATTATTGTTCTACTAGCTTGCAGTAGGTCTGTTTCAGCACTATACTTAGGCAAACGGTGTCTTGGACATGGAATGATATGAAATAGTTGGGGCACTGAATATAAGAAATTGATTATTTGTGGTAAGAAAAATAGTAAAACTGTTTTACTAAAGTGACTTAATATTGCGACTACAGCAAATGTCATGCCTGATACGTAGCAGAAAGTATCTCCAACAAATACTTTCGATGGGTACCTGCAAAGTAAATATAAATTAAGTTAATATAGAATATGGGTGATAAAAATTTATAACAAAACAAAACTACTTTAGCATTAGCTTCCAACCAAAGTAGTTTTCTTTTCTTAACCTGGGAACTCTGGGAACTTTGATGATCAAAGCCAATACATTATGCAGTAATCTGCATAATGTATTGGCTTTAATCATCAGCTGACCAAATAGATAAAAGACAAATATAAATAGCTAATACCGCTAACCCAAACTTCCGCTCGCGGCTTCGACTGCATGTTATCTCAATAAAAGATACTCTATTAGGTTATATAAAACATGCTGAAAACCGCATCAAAACCCGTTGATTGGTTTAGGAGGAATGATTGAGCATAAAGAAAGGTCCAGAAAATTACTTCGTTTTAAATTAATAAGAGATAATATCTGTTTAATTACCAGTTGTGTTTTAACAGTGCCAATGTAGTTGCTAAGTATGGTATCATAATATACAACGAGAATATATGAGCTTTGTATTGGTTCCCTCTCAATTCAATAATGTCAAAAAATATAATGGATAGTGCTATAATAACTGACTGTCCCACTTCCAGTCCATTGATACCAGCCAATATATTAATTGCATTTGTGCAGAATACAGCTAGCATTCCCATGTAAATATAGTACAGGAATCCTGAAATAAATATAGAGAATATTAAAAGTAGGTACATATTTTTTATATAAGACGTTTCTCCTTACCTCTGCCCTCCATAATGAATAGTTTTAGCTTTGGTAAGGTAAGAGTAATATTGAATCTCTGATGTGAGTTTATGTAGCTTTCGCCTTATTACCCAACTGCCAAAAAGAGGGTAATGTTTTTCGCGCGTATGTATGTATCTCTGTGGAATTATTTTTACTTCTGGATTTGAAGTTTTTAATGCGCCGGCGGGATTTGTGTTATTTTAATAATTAATTATATTTAAATCAGAGGTTTCTTGTGAGCTGCTTATATGAGACCCTTGAGACATTGTTTGTGAACAATTTTTTTTGTACTGAGGTAAGTATTTTCAAATTTACAAAATATTAATTCTCAATAACACTTACCAATATTAATTGAAATACCTAACCAATATCGAAATGGTATAGGAACTACAAAAGTAGTGGAGTTAAAGTTGACAAAATATACTACAAGTAGAGGTAGTGAAGCCACTGTTGGTAGCAACAGCTTGTATCTCCATCTTAAGTCCAACACATCATCAGCAAAGCCCAGGAGCAGCATACAGCATATTGACAGCAATCCAGCTAATAATTCTGCAAACTAAAAATTTAATACTTACTCAACAAATATTTTATTTACACCAAGAATTCTGTAAAAATATAATATGACATTATTCCTTTTATGTATTTCCTTGCTACATCTTTAAAACTAAATTTCCGGGTTTGGCATACTGGGCATTAATGGATTTCAGTATACAACTCTCTTATTTCTATCTACACAAATAATTATTCACTCCCGGTGGTAGGTTAACTCTGCTGATGGAAAGTAGCAGCATGCACACACAATATTTCATCATCATCATTCATCATTAGCAACCCATTTAGTCTCACTGCTGGGATCGGGTCTCCTCTCCTCTAACTAGAGAGCTGAGAAGGTTTAGGCCATAATCCACTCACGCTGGCCTAGTGCGGGTTGGTGGATAACACAATATTTATGTGTTGGTAACTCAAAACAGGACATATCTTTTCACATAATACCAGTACAGTAATTTCCTCCTTTGCTACATTGAGCTCTGTAGATGTAGTACAGTACGGATGAGCAGAAACACAATATTATCAGTTGGTATTCTTATGGTTACGGTCTCCTATAGGGTAGAGGTAGTCCTGTTATCTCTTTTAAAAAAATGTGTGACAATTATTGATGAAAAGGTAAAAAACAGTAGGAGTTACCTCATTGTGTGGAAAATGTTCTCTGTCCAGCAATCCATTGCCAAATACAATAGGGATGTATAAGAAACTTGTTACTAAGAAGACACATCCAGATACTACTCCTATTGCTTCTGGACTAAAAATGAAAATTTGTAATACTTTAAAAGGGTAAAAGATAAGTTAACAAAAATAAAATTCCATCACTAAACATATTATTTTACTTACAGGAATAACAAGAAATCGATCAGACGATACCCTTGGGGTGCTGAACAATAGGACTAGAAGGCCATTCCTAACCTCGAATGTTAGCCGCTGTGGCCCTAGAGTCAGTGACACATACATATATTTTTTTCTACAATTTTTTTTTAACTGCTAACTCCATAGCGCCCCCAAGGATACACTCCTACCGAAAGATCGAAAAAAAATTGCTAAGCTATTATTAGAATACATGGTACTCACATTTTTTTCTTATTTGATTTACATAGATCAACACCATACAGTCCGGCGTTCACAAAGAGTTCTGTAAGGCTGGGTATTAATCTATCTGTTACTTTAAAAGCTATTGCTGATAATATAAATAGAAGAAGAATTTCCCACATATTTGAATAATAAAAAAAAAGACTATAAATGAAAAACACAATATAAAGTTAGGTAACTATTTCATCACGAACTTTATTCACAATCAACAATCACAACACATCACACATGCAAGTTTGACGTTGGATTTGACATATTATTATTTTCATTTTCATCATCTGACTTTGACAATAGGTACCTACTATCGATTATTATTTTTTGTACCTACTCACGGAACAGAAAAAACCAGTTTGTACCTACTAATATTTAACACAAGGAGGTAATTTTACATTTTTACCTGAATTATAGAGGCTTATATATAGATATATACCGAATATACCGGGAATAGAGGACATTGACCTCTTAAGGGGATATTCATCGTCATCATATCAGCCGCAGGAGTCAGGACGCTCACTGCTGCACATAGGCCTCCTCAAGAGATTTCCAATAGGGCTGGTTGTATGCGGTCTGTATTCAGCGCGATCCTGCTGTTTGGATTAGATCAACAGAATCCTTGTCGCGAAACTACACTGCGATTGCCACCACGCTTACCCAGCAACCACACCCATAGACATTATAGAATACTAAGTCCTTGATCACACCACTATCAAATTTTCCATCACAAATGGCCAAATGGGTCAATTTGTTAAATTGTCAATGTCAATGTCATCAATTCGTCAATATTTTGACTCGTAAGAAACCATGTACCTATTTTGCTTTCTTATATAGATTTTTATTATAAAATAGTACTTAATATATCTGATAAATAACAGAACAAGTGAAGTATAATACTATATTTGATAAAAACTATATTCATATCACATATTTGAATACATTAAAGAAATATGAGTAACATGGACGAAATAGAAGAAGAAGCAAAAGCTGCAGCCGAAAAGATGGTTATGAATATGATGCAGAGGCCAGGGCAGTTAGAGAAGGTTAGTTCAAAAAATAAATCTTCTCTTGCATCCACTCAAACGTGAAGATAGTTGAAAAAGACTTGGTGGGCGTGTTTTGTACACTAATAAAAATATCAATCCTTTTTTATGAATGTGAAGACATTATAATTATTTAGGTTATTCTTTGTCTTTTAAATCTTATATTGGATTTATGTATTATCAGGTAGAACACTACAAGAAGAGAATTACACATAAGAAAGCATCTATAGAGGCTCAATTAAAATCTGCTGTTCAAGGTAAACTAGATGGAGTCAGTGTAGGTTTGAAGCAGTTGCAAGAATGTTTAGAAGATGTTCAGCAAGTGAGCTTAAAGTATGTATTGTATTCAATCATTACTAACTTTTCAATCAGTCCAGTCCAGATGTCTTACAGAACATCTCTTACTACATATACTTTGGCTACTATGACTATTAATAAACTACTTCACATACTGTATTTGTAGATGACTGTGTATTGTGATGAGAGAAGGATACTGTTCATCAACAACTTGTAATTGAAACTGCTTTCATCCACTGCATAAATTTGTATAAAGTTAAAATTTACCAAATGTTCTTTATTTGTTTTCTTTTCTGTATATTTCCATACCTCTTTGAAGTCTACACTCAGTAGTTTTAGCTATGTGTTGATCAGTCAATAAATTTTTTTAATTAAATTTTTATTTATTATATGAATTTACTAAAGGTTAGCTTGTAGTCTCTTTCTCACATAAAGATAGATAGATAATACAAGTGTAGGTACCTCTGAATGCTATTATTATGTGTGATATGTTAAAGTTAAAAATCTTATATTTCTTTCATAGAATGGATGAACTTGAAGAGTTATTGAAAGGAGTTCCACCTTTGGTAGCATCATTACAAGCTGTGAGGGAGGAAGACTCTAGACACTCCCAGTATGTGACAGCCATGGACAGTCTCAAACATATATTTACAGTGCCAGAAAGTGTGGCCAAAACAAAGCAATGGATTGGTGAAGGCAAATTACTACATGCTCACCAAGTATGTAATGTCCTTAGATGCTTATACCAAGGAATTTACAAGTGTTTACTGTCTTTTTCTATATTTTGCATCTTTGCCTGTGTGAAAAAGTTCAACTGATATGTCAAGAAAATTCATTCATGACAGTTTATTTGTGCTAAGTTTCATAAAATTCTTGAATTGAAAATATTGATTTAAATACATATAACAAAGAACACAAACTTTTCTTGTTGAACTTTTATTATTGTTTATGTATATACAACATATTCATTCATCCATCCATCTTTTATTGATGTATTTAGAATAACATTCTATCATGTTTTACTGAAGGTACTGAATTATTCATTTTAATCTTATTGCATTATTTTCAGTGTCTTAATGATTTGGAGAACTCTAGAGATGATTTATTGTATGAGCTACACAGACTACCGAACCAATCATCACATGACAAAATAATGCTAAAGGCTTACTTTGAGGATGTAGAAATGGTGTCCAATCTCCTTGAGAAACAAATCAAACTAATTCTAGCAAGAACATTGAATACTGTACGTAAAGAACCTACTGTTATAGTCACTGCACTCAGAATCATAGAAAGAGAAGAGAAAAGGGATCAGATGGCTTTACAGGTAAGATTCACAATGTATAGGGACCTTGAGGGGGTAGGCAGACTGGTGAGTCAGGTAGTACTATGTATTTGTCTTACATAATACAATAGTATATTATATGTATGACAAAATCATTTTACTTTTTTGACAAGAAAGCACCCATACTGGGATAAGTCCTGTGTGGCAGGAGAGTTTACAAACATACAATTAACAAACAATGTACACCCAGACTCAAAACACTATTTGAGGGCCAAACAAATATTTGTTCTACATAGAGATTGAATACACAACTTTGCATACTATTACACTAGATCACTAGATCATTGAGGTAGTCAACACATTCATAACAATAGTTTATTTTTGTGTAATTCTTAAATGTTTTTACAGCAACAAAGCCAAACAGGATTCATGCCTCCTGGTCGCCCTAAAAATTGGCGTGCTAAGGCGTTTGAAGTGCTAGAATGTGCCGTAGCACAGCGCATAGAGGGCACTCGTGTCGACGAACGCGAAGACAATAAACTTTGGCTTGTACGATACTTAGAACTAACAAGACAACTGATATTAGAAGACTTGCGAGTTGTCAAAACCCTCTGCGTGCCCTGCTTCCCGCCACACTACGATATTGTGAACAAATATGTTAATATGTACCATATCTGTTTATCTGCAAGTGTAAGTACATATATACATTCCTAAGAAAATATTCCAGCTTAAACTATTGACAACCAAATACGGCATCTATTGCTAAAATAATAGAGTAAATATTTATTTTGCGCTTTGAGGCTATGGACGCCCGGGTTCTGCAAAAGGGGTATATTATAAATAATAAAAATGCCCCTTACAACTCTACATTCACCACTGGCTCACTTATTTATGTTACAGCTTCAAGATGTAGTAACAAATGGTATAGAAGGCAATGAATATGTAACATTGTTATCTTGGATACTGAATACCTACCCTGGACATGAGTTGATGGGCAGTGATGAGTTAAACATAGACACGACAACCTTACCGCCGGTGCTAAGTAAAGAAACCATGCAAAAATTACAAGATGAATATTTACAAGTGAGTTTATGTTCTGTACTCAAATTCGCTCGAGTTTTCCTATTTAGACAATTATGTAAATAAGAAAACAAATGGTTTT
Organism: Laspeyria flexula; assembly: GCA_905147015.1. Taxonomy (NCBI): domain Eukaryota; kingdom Metazoa; phylum Arthropoda; class Insecta; order Lepidoptera; family Erebidae; genus Laspeyria; species Laspeyria flexula. Next base: position 6,902,210 of record LR989956.1, on the reverse strand, counting down.
CAATTTGCTTTCTTTATTGTTTATAAGGTTTCAGCTTTCACTGTTTTTATCAGGCAATCTTTTCACTGTTAAATGATTAATATTATATTTAGGTTATTGTTAGCATAATATGTTGAAGATGGGATTTAAATATAATGTAATGATTGTAGAAAATGGAGTCAAACTACATGGAATGGATGGAGAAGACGCTGGAGTCGGAGCGCGGCGAGTGGGCGGGGCAGCGCGCGCCCGACGTGGAGCCGCACTCCAACGCCTACCACACGCACGCGCCCGTCATCATCTTCCAGATGATCGACCAGAACTTGCAGGTACCTCACTTATTTATTGATATACTTAGGCATGTAAGTACACCATGTAATACATGACTATGAGTTTTGACTCCCAAACTGAACTTCGACAAATCTTCCTACGACAAGAGATGATTTTACAGAGAAAAGATTGCCTGTTTGAAACAGTGAAGGCTAAAACCTTATAGAAAATAAAGAAAGCGAATTTGTGTTGAGTCTGACTAGCATTTTTTGTCTAAGAAGAATGTCGTCGAACTCACATTGTTTCCAAGTCCTTGAGACTTAGAAACAATGTGTATTGGAACGGTAATTAATCTCTTCATGAGCTTCTGCAAATAAGTATGAGTATAAAGAATGGCCTGAGTTTTTTGCCGACCTTAGACAAACTTGGTGACACCTTTTTTGGCTTGGTATAACGTTCATAAGTATCATGTATTTGATCTTTATAAAATAAAGTTATTAACTAATCACTTAAGAGTTGCTGTTAACTTTTACTCATAAATACTTTCACCCTCTAAGACAGGGCTGTCCAAACCAGATACGATCTCGGATCGATACAAATTATTAACAAAATTTAATTAAAAATAGATGAGAAGGCCGCAGAAACAAACATCTACTTAGTTACATCTAGTTAACTAAATAAATGATTAATGCTTGGTACTAAATGAAATGAATTTTAAATAATAAATAATTCAAAGCACTTTAAATACACAGTTGGTACCAAATGATAATCCCATTCTGGCTGGCAAAGACTGGCCTGTTGGTCTAGTGGTTAGTGACCCTGACTGCTAAGCCGGAGGTCGTGGGTTCGATCCTCACCCAGGACAAATCTTTGTGTGATGAGCATAAAGGTTTGTTCTGTGTCTGGGTGTAATTTATCTATAATATATTAATAAATATTATTATTATTATTCATCACATTGTTGTGTTTGACACACATGTTTGACGAAAACAAATCAAAGTTTGATATACATACTTTTTTTTAGTATGGTGTTTTGGTTCTGCGCTATATCAAACTCTAACTAATTTTTCATATTTTTAGGTGACCGAAACTATAAGCAAAGAGATCACTTTCAAAGCGTTACTGCTCAGTATTGAACAGGTGAATCGCTACGGGAACATGTATAGAGATGGAGTCATACAATTTAAGGTGAGTGCATACATTATTACAGGGTGAGGTATAGAACATATAATGAAAGATTCACAAATATCTAAGCATTATAATATCGTGGGCGTGGGCCAATTGTTTAATTGGGCCGATCGAGATCTGCCTGGGGAGATCGCGTCACGTTGGTATTTCTTGATTGAAAAACAAAACTATAATCATTATCTACATAGAGGATTGTAACATACAGAACGGTCACTTCGCGGACCGGTCGCGCCTGGCGTACTTCACGCACCACATGATCACGATCGTGAACAACAGCGAGCAGATGGTGCGTCTGGCGCAGCAGACGCAGGCGCGGCACTGGCCGCCCGCGCGACACGACCCGCCCGCCGAGGCCAAGTTCGACAAGATGCTCAACACCTTTCAGGTACTACCTGTTTAAGTTAAACTACTTTTTGGCCAACCTTTTCGGTTGCGTAATCGTAAACTTTTTTTAATTCAAGAACTAGGTGTATTGTCGATTTGAGATATAATGCCAGAAAATATGTAATCGTACAAAATATTTAAAACATGAGGTTTTTTTTTACCACTCTGTATCGTTATTTGTAAATAAACTGATGTTACCGGACGGCACGTCTCCAACAGTTCAGAAACGGCCCATTTTGTAAAGACAATCTTACATCGAGCCGCTCTGCCTGGACAAAAATTGTCGTAAGTAAAGATTACTTACCTATGTGGAATGATCTGAGAAAGTCCAAATTGTATGTATTAAAATAGTAGTATATGAACGGCGCGCCGTATGATAGATCATTGTTTAGATATGTCTTGTGTACTGCATTAATTTACTTTTGTTCATAATGAAAGATTTTTTTTAATGCTCTAGTTTTGAACTTATAGGTATATGTTCTGCCCGTTACTTCGCTCAGGTGGTATATAGATACAAACATGACAATCCCCTCACTAATATTATGTTACAACGTGATTCCAAAAGAGCACGAAATGGCACTTTGATTTGAACTATTCCCTAATTTGATTTACTGTATTTTGTTTAGAGTTTACGAGATGAAGCCGCCCAATTTCTCCTTGAAGAAGCATTTTTAGACTTAGAGATTCATTTTGAAGATCTCTTTACCTCCAAATGGCTACATTCTACTATTCCGGTCGATACTATTTGCATCACACTTGACGATTACTTCCAAGACTACAATCATTTGCGAGATAAAAACTTCGAGTACGTCATTAACGAAGCTCAAAACTTGGTCTACAAAAAGTATATTACAGCGATGTTATCAAAGAAAGTGGCTTTTAAAAATGTCGAGGAAGCGCAACAAGCTGCCACTAAGATAGTGAAAGAGGCAAATCAGATAAGAGCTTTCTTCAGAAAAATTGCTCCAGAAGGCGTTAACGTTGATTGGCCGTTCGAAGTTATTAATACGTTAGCAGAGGTAAGTTTGTTACATACCGTTATATTATTCAAATTTTGATCGGCTGTTCTTGGTAATATTTTATTTATTTTCGTTTTTCACGTTTTTAGGACGTACATACGTTTTAACTTACTTACAGTATTTTCTCTCTCTAAATTCTTAATAAACTAAATTAATTCGGTGTTGCCTCGCGATAAAGCTGCATCTGACTGAGGCTACCGTGCTCGCTCGGGGACAGTTTCCTCGCGAGGCTGCTCGTTCTGTGTGGACGCGACGGACTATTGACGATTTAATTATTGAGTGAGGTGTGTGTGTGCTTAGGTGCTGCGGTGCCAGGACATCGAGATGTTGTCGCTGGACCTGCACAGCGCGGTGGCGAAGTGCCCCGAGCTGACGGAGGAGCAGCTGCTGCGCCTCGTGTGGCTGCGCGGCGACGTGGCGCGCGCGCGCCTGCGCGACACCGTCAGCATCGCGCTCGCCTCGCGCCCGCCGCCACGACCCAACAACCACCCGGAACTCTTCAAGCACATCACCTTCAACGACAGACTGCTCTCGCACTTTAACTTGTAGGAACGCTCTCAGCTCTACTTTTTTTTTCGTCTGACCGAGCGGAGCATTTGCATGAAAGTAGGCCCGATTTTAATGAAAAATGCTGACGGTGCGTAACGAAAATATATAGTATAGATATTTCGGCCCGTTCCGTCATTGTAAATGCATATTTGAATAGTGTTATGCTAGTTAACCGAGTTAGTGTTACGTCTGTTTCTATAGGGCTGACTCACTAGACTATTATTTTTCGTTTAAATTAAAACATTTTTTAATTTTAATTAATTAATTTTTCATATAAGCCTAATAACGTCCACTGTTGGACATAGGCTTCATCTAATTTCCGTCATAACAAGCGACTTTGTACCGCCTGCAGTCAACGACCATTCGCAATCGTTAATAGGTCGTCGTCGGTTCATCTAAAGGAACCAAAAAAAATCAGACCTGTTACTAAAAATAATGTCAGTTGCAATATCTTTGCTTTCGTATTTCCGATACGGGAACCAATTGTTTCCTAGTACGGGAGCTCTATAAAAAAAACTTTAACTTTAATACAACACTGTTATGTTATATTAAATGCCGAATCATGAGAAATTTAGAGAAATAAAACTGTGTTTACGTGTTTTTAGTTCATAATGATTTAGTAAATTCAAACTTATTAATTGAAGCTACGTCAGTTCCATTAATAAGTTTTGACACAGATATCTATAAAATTGTAAACGTAAGATACATAAATTACAAATTCAAGATGAAGCAAATCTTATATTAGTTTGAAAATATCGTATTTAGAATAAAACAATATCATAATTGAATGTATTGTATGTAAGTATATTAATATTATTAAATGTAAGCTTAAGTTTATGTTATTTAAATTTATAAATATTAAATTATTAATATTTAATAATATAATAAAATATATTTTTAAAACGTTTTTTTTTAATTTCAATGCCTTACAAGCTAATACCGGGTGTCCAGACAAAAGGGATATATTTTTGTTTTTTTTAATTTTTAGTAACTTGGGTTAGTTAGCATGTGAAACTTTTTAAGTACTATATTTTAAATGGAAGGTTAATTATTGATTTTCATTTAAAATCTTTAATTATTACACGCTAAGATGTAAAATAAGCCAAAATTTGATGAAATTATTTGTATTATATTTTAAATGAAAACTTTAGTCATAACGTAACAATGAACGGATAGGTATTTTAAAAAAATCTTTGAGTCTTAGAATATTAAGTTCTTGTACCCATTTAAAATTGTGTTCCATTTTGTTGGACAACCGATATAAGAATTAAACACATATATTTCTATATTTCTTCGTAAAGATAACACCAAAAAATCACCTAAAATATGTGTAGGTATAGATACTATAGTAATAGTCAGCCCATGTGGCTGGCAGAAATTGTTCCTGTTTTAGGAAAACTGTAGGATAATTTTCTGTTTATGAATGGAATTTTATTGAGTCTTCTCCTCTGTGTTTAGTACCTATAGTCGCGCAACGTGCTAACGTGGAACTAATAAAATGTTCTTTGTAAGATTAGGTCACGGTAGGTAGGTAGGTACACATAGGTGTCGGGCGCTAAGTGTCTCCGCACGCGTAGTGGACAGTGGACACAACAATGAGGATAGTCGTGGCTCCTGCGCTCCTTGATCGAGCTACAAGTATCATTCAGTACAATTGAGTGCGGTTAGTCGCGCCGACTCAAGGCCAATAGATGTTCGAAGGGCGGGCGGGCGCGGCGCGCTCAGTCGCACCTCACGCGCCTCGCTCTCGTCGCGCCACTCGCGATGTTCGCCGCCGCTGCCGCGCTGCTGCGCGCATGCTCCTTGCTCCTGTGCCTGGTGGCAGGTACGCCGCCGATTCCTTATACTCCTTACCCGCGAAACGGTTCACGTTAAATTAATCATTATTTTATTATTTTCGTGATGTTCGTTGCAAATATTAAAACGAGCAGTGATTTTCAGATTTGATTTGTTTACTTGTTCTATGAATGGTTCATCCATTTCCAATGTTTAGTATTTTTTTTTTGTGAATGTAGTACCTACCTACGTTACGTGTCGTATTCACTAGGTAATGTATATTTTTATGATTATAAATAAAGAATTTGCTTAAAATTCCGTGTATTCTATGAGCAATATAGTAAGTAAACAACCGACCACGTGCCAAAGCCTTCGTTCAAAGTGTTCGTAGAGATTCAACCAGATAATATCACACAAGTCCTGGTGCCAATACGATGTATCATTTAGGCGATAGGGATCTCCTAAACTCAGTACAATAGGATGTACAGATCCCTGTTCTACTTCACATGACTCATCCAATCATAACACCACAGGAAGACAAACTTTTATATGCAATTTGCTTTAGTGCGCGCTCTAATACGGAGCTAATACCTAGTCGAGAAGATCATGTTTTTGTTTAGCGCTAGTTTGATGTTATGATTTATATGAGCAGTTATTTCTTGAAGGTGGTCCTGGACGTTAATTCAATAGTGGTGAACTTGTGTAGGTTGTTGTTGAACTAATATAAATTTTATGGAATATTTCAAATAGCGTCGAGCCACACCGCGTACGCTCTGGTCGCGGTGGTATTTTTAACATTCCCGGACCGCCTCAAGGTTAGCCAAGATAGTCGCTTATTCATTGGGATATGACCTAATTCCCTATAAGAAATTATTTATAGAAACTTTATTATGTTATGGGACTTATGGGTAGGTACAAATTCAAACAGACAGTTTTAAACATAATAAACAATCAACCTCGTTGAGGCGTTATGGCGGGAAGTTAGTTTGCCGCGTTTAAATTAATTGCAATCGCGTGAATGTTTTTGTTGCGATATATAGGTAGCTATTGTCATTTATCTTCCTACGTAGCGTAGTTACAAAGTAAGAACCCCATCCGCTTCTAACGACACTTGGGTGTTTTATATTTTAATACAAAAATTGCCGGCGTAGGCGGACTATTACTATTATGTAGGTACGATGTTAAAATGATGAGCAAATATCTGGATCCTTCGTAATGATCGTGCTTACTATAAATCAGATTTATTGCCAACTGAAGAGGTCCCCAAGGTGTGCTTATTTACTAAAGTATGATCAAAAATGAAAATCAAACCACAACATATAATACTATTGAACAGTAGCCAAATTGTGCAACAGTAAATAAATACACTGTGTTGTCATCTGAATTTAATGAACTGTTAATTAAAACCTTGTAATTTATAGTAGGTACTCGTCTATCAAAAGAGTAGGTAAGTAGGTACCTAGGTACTGCTGTTACAAATTTCACACAAATGTAATCATCTTTCGTCTTTAGATAGCGCATGGACGCCATGTCACGCTTTTCATTAGAATTTAAAAACTGGCTGCCTTATTAACTTGTTTTTTTTTGGGTTTTAATTTGGGTGAACCTTCTATACAGAATGTCTCACGATTATACGACAAAAAGAAACAATTTTAAATATTGTACCTACCTAAATTCCTAACAGTGATATTACCTAAAATCCAATGACGCCTTTCAATTTTCAACGCCAATGAACCAGTAGCTCTTGCATCGCTAAGTTATAAAAATAAAGTATTTTTGATAATTATGTAGGTATCTACATATTAAGCATGTATGGATATGGAATAATATATAACTGTAATTTTTTTTAATTAGTGTTTTCATGGTCATACTTAATCATGGCATAAATGATTACATATTCATGGCATAAAGGCTTATCACTTGTTGCTTTGTCATTATCAGAGGCAAATAAAAGGTTAATAATAGAAAGAGGTGGCAAGAGTCTGTGTAATGCCTCCCGCTTCCTCTTCATATCCCTTTCAATATGGATGGTAACAACGTAGGTTATCAGTGTTAGTGAAAGACAAGCCCGATAGAAAGGTCAAAAATCACATCATATAGATAACTAATAATTTATTAACCTACAGGCACTCGGCAACTTTCGATAAAAGAATTCGTTGTCCCGAAAGCTGTTGAGATTGGTGACGAAGCTGAATTACGATGTCAGTATGAATTAGCACCAAATGAACATGAACTTAAAGATGTACTCTACGTCAAGTGGTGGTGGACACCTGAGTCTTCACCGAGTTACGACAGGAAACAAATCTATCAAAGAATAGCGGGGCATCCCGCAGAATCCATTCATCACGCTAATTCCAGTAAAATAGGTAAGTTGACTATCTTCATACTTTACTTTATACACAACTACAGGGTGGAGCCAAATAAATGTCAATGTGAATATGCTTTAATTTGTGCAAATGGCATACCTAGATAGATAGATAATTATTTGACATAATATGCAATGGAGCAATACACACCTCGGATCATCATTATTATCATCTCAGCCTATTGCAGTCCTCTATTGGACATAGGCCTTTCCTAACACGCGCCATAGCATACGGTCTTCCGCCTTCCGCATCCAGTCAGACACCTCGGATAACGATGGAGATTTTAAAACAATTTCCGCCTTGTGTTTTCGCCCGTTTTGGACATTTGAATTGGCGTAAATTCCCTTATCTGACATGAAAAGTTGTTTAATTAAAGGTGAAAAATAAAACGTTGTAAAAAAAAGTAATATGAATAAGTTATTACATGTTGTTCCAAGATTAGAAAAAATTAACGATGCAGTGCTGCCGCGAATATTCCGACGGTTCAGAATCAGGGCTCAGGTGTATTAAAACGAGTACAAAATATATCAACCTATTCAGTAGGTAGTAATGTGAGAGATATTAGATATTTTTTTAACTTTATTTATCAACATCCACAAATAGACTTTCCCTGAAATCAGAGCCCATTTTTTCCATTTCTAACTCAACGGCAGCCACTTCACTATAAGACACTACTTTTGCCGCACCCTGTAGGTACTTAAATGTGAGAAAATGAAATGTGTACATATTAAATACAAGGTTAACTTTCAGAAATAAAAGACAACGATACCATAGTACTAGTAGAAGTGACGCCTGCAGATTCGGGGACCTATGAGTGTGAAGTGTCTAACAATGAAGAATTAAGACAGCACGACAAATTAACAGCGTATTGTAAGTATTACTTCCGATTGTCTATGTTTCGTCAAGCACGACATGGCGTGGCTTTAAAAGGTGTCACTAGTGGTAACTTTTTTAAAGCACGTCGTATTTTGAGTTTAATCTCCGGAAGGGCAAAATTTACAAGTATGAGTTAGGACCCTATGTCCTTTCATATTTAATGAGATGCGACGCATTACGCTAGGACAGCCAAATCCATACAAAAAATATTCGATCTTTTGCATGTAAACGATGATCCGTCAGCGCGTCCCCTATACTAAAATGATACGCCCGATGCATCTTTAGTCAGGTTTAAAAGACCCCATATAGATCTCTTTTACCTCACTACCGAAGGAAGGAAGGCGGGACTAATACAAAATTTTAGGCCGGCTTTATTCTTTAGAATATTGGTCCCGCCTATAATGAGCGCTATGTAGAATTCTAGACTTCTGGTCGCTTTTCTTTCTTTTCAGTTTTAATTTATTAAGTGATTTATAATAGGTAGGTACTTACAACAACACAAAAAAAAACACTAATACTACTCTGATAATCTGATTGTATACGCAGTCAATGATTTATTTTGCCGTTGTTTTGTTGGTGATAAGTACAACGATATTTCTTTATTTATTTTTCAGATATGGGCATAGGTCCTATATTAAATGTTTCTCAAGTAGAAGACACCGTCGTTGGCCAGGGTAAACAAGTATTACTAATACAATGCCACGCCGAAAACGTAGCTCCAAAACCAGACTTGAGCGTCACTATTAATGGGTTAGTATTATAGATCCAAACTAGGTATTAAACACTAATAATATTTATGAACAAACACGAATGAAACGGTCTCTCTGTCATGATGTCTAACTTTAAAGGAGAAAATGATTTAATATAAACTGACAACACTGAGACTATGGTCTCCTATATAATCTAAATAATTGGCCGCCTTACAGCGTCACCACAGAACAGAGATAGCCGTATGCGACGTCACAATGCTTACTATAGAAATGCATTATTACGTAAGTGTTATACGTGCAGATGAAGACGTCAACACCAGCGTGCAAAAGAGACCACTCTTTCGTACGTGGCGTACAAACACTATAAATGAATTATTTATATAGCAATTGTTCCTTCAACACCCTGTTGTACTGCACCCTCATATTTTATGTTATGTAATCTGAATCTGAATTATAAATTTATAATAGACAAGTTTAAAAAAAAACTAATAAAAGTTGCATTAAGAAGCTTAGTGTTCCTTTACCTAGATCTTACTTGATGACGATAATGTAAGTCTATGGTCGGGTATATCTTTTTATAACTTGGCCTATCACCTACAATTTCAGGAGAGAAATCAACGTGACTTCAATCATAGAAGATGACAACCATACCGGTATATACAACATATATGCCAACACCACAGTTAATATTGAAGACACAGACGAGAAAGAAGTACGCTGCGAGATCTTCTACTCAGATTCTAACATTGCACATCCTCAATACATAGACGTCAAGAATTTTGTGCCTGCAGGTATGGCTGTTTTTTAATAACCGTGTACTACGTATTCAGTTTGCAAAACAATTCAATATTGATTATATTTCGGTCCGGGACCCATATTCTCAATTATCGGAAACGTACGTATCGCCTGAGGAATATGTTCATTTACGAGTACAGGTAAAGTTAATCACTGGCAAAAATAACACAATTTTTCATTTTCTATACGTAATCAATTTTTTATCATTGTGTAAATCAGCTGTGAATGCACCTTGTTCTTAGAATCGGAAACATTCCGAACGGTTATAAGGGCCCGGTTTTATTATTACGTATTTGTTATGAACTTACGTCTTCATGTAGTTATGGAAATCAATGTTCATAAAATATATTTAATATTGGATTGTTTAGTAAATGGACGGGAAATAAGCCTTTTTAATTTTTCTCACGAGTCATGGTTATTTTACACCATGGAGGTGGGCTCTTATTTTATATAGGTACCTACTTAATTAAGTTTTTTGATAATTGTGCAATATGTTAAAAATATTGTTTTAATACAATTTTTAGTGGTTTTAAGTATATAGGTATTAAGCCTTGCGCACCAATATGCTTTATAGCACACAAGTGTTGGCTTTGGAACGTCTTCACGTTGTTAGTCTAATTAGGTATGTGAGGTGTTATATTATGGTATTATTAAAATAATCGTCCGTTGCATTTTCATTGAATCAGCTAAACAATCACCTTCATTCTCACACACACTACACCAAGTTACGAGCATGAAGTAACAGCATCTTGCTTTTGTAGAGTAAGTTTAAGTAATGTGTAATGTTTTTAGGAGACAAAATAAATGAATGATAAAAATAAATTAGTAGAAATATGACATAATGATATTAAAATAGGAAACAATCGGGATTAGTTTCAATAATAGGTAAGTACTTGATGTTGTAAGAAGATGAGTCCGTTCAGAAATATTTTTAGTTCCGAAGTTTCTTAGTTGAGTAATCATATATTTTCGGTTTGGTTCGTTGTTACATAAAGAAATTTAAATTAGCAAATTTACCATTACATGCATTTTGTTAATTAATATTTGGTAAATTATATTCTCATCATTTTCCCAAAATCCTAAACATTTAATAATATATGTCTCAGCCAAATAGCTTAATCAGCCGTTCAGATAACAGCCCACTGACTTGAATCGATAACGTTTAACTACTTGCCTAATCTAACCATTTAAATTTAGTTCCTTTTTCTGCCAGCTAGCGCTGAAACCCTCAAATTGTCAAATTTGCCGTAGCAAAATAGCGCCGGCAAGTAACAATTTAGAAAACTCAACTGACTATAAGTTCTGGACCGCGAAAAACAACTCTAGATTATTTAGTGGTAGAGCAAAGTAGATTTTATTAAAGCGTAATAGACAATAGGCTCGCCCCCTATTTCATGGCACCAAACATAGCTGGCGAAATATGGGTGCGAAACACCTCTGCCTACCCCTTCGGGGAAAAAGGCGTGATACTATGTTATGTAATATGAATGGCCTAAGCTTCAGCCAGCCAGTTCATTAAATGTTACATTAGACCAAACAGCTGAATATAATTTAGGCCGCTAGTTGAATGGCGCCGTTCAGTTATCAGGCTAGGTTGTTAATTCAACGGCTAATAAAGCTAGTTGCCTGCGATGTACCTATACATATTATAAAGATGTAGGTATAAACAGATTGGTCAACATCTTACTAAAATTTAAACGCACAAAAAACAAACATCTGAGCATATTTGGTCTGTCTTAATGTCAAAAAAATCCTCCTCAAAAATATAAACTAGGAATTTAAACAAAAATCATATTTTATTTTAATAACATAACATAACACGTACCTACATTTGAAATTCGTAATGTAAATTAATTATAACGTTTATCGAATAGAAATGAACGTATTAGAGGTGCAATATACCTAATGGCAGTGTTTTGTGTGCCGACTGAGTATGTGTTGTCTGTATACTAACTCATTGGTTATTGGTCATGGTCGACGCCAGGCAGCGACATGCACTCCACCACTGAGATGCCTGAGCACGCGACTGAGCCGGAATCTACGCCAGAATCTTTGCAAAACTACAGTAAGTCATATCAACCTTAGGTACCCATACATCGAATACGAACTACATTTTCGACCTACAGATATTCAACTATGATAATAAATTAACAAATAAATTAGTATTTTTCTACCATAAAACATATCTTCCAAAAATAAACTATACATAACTTTTGTAGTTCTGTACAGTAATCAGAACTTGCTTATCTATTTACTATTATTTATTTTATATTTATTTTGTGTATATAAGAACATTATTTTACCTTCCCGGTAATCCTGGCCACGTCCATGCACCTAGTAAATACTACGTAACCAAATGTGAACTATATTTATGTATAGGCATAAGTAGAGACGGAGAAATGACATATATGTATAATCTAAATATTAAAATTACACTGGGTGAAAGGATAGACCTCTCAACACAAAGCGCAAGGTAACTGCACTACTCTGCGCCTCTGCGGTCACCTTAGAAAAGACTAAGTATAATTGCGAAAAGTGCGATCATTGATCTTGAACTCAAGAATCAGCTGAGTTACTTTGGATTTATCAAAGCTAATTTGAAGAAAATTAAATAAAGATATTTCGGCGATACTTTTCTTTCTATTTTTATACTTCAAAGTGCTGCGCACAGCACATAAAAACAATTCGAAACATCAAAGATCTTCTATTGCAATTTTTTTAGCATGTTTTAGTGACATAAGATATCAGCTGCATTCGCGCCAGGTTTCGGTATCGAGATGGATCTTCTTCCACCCAGTATAGAGTGATAACACTCTAAAAACCAGATATGTAAGCTGGTATAACGGTACCTAGCATTTGTCACATTATACTTGGTATACCAGATAAGTGAATCATACCAAAACTTCCACTGATAAACACATTGTAGCAACTGTTTCAACAAGCCAAAACAAATTTGAAGTCACATACTCGTAAAAGCGAATAAATATAAGTCAGATACATACACAAAGAGTATTGCTTTGATTTTAACTCCAAACAAATCAACACAACTGCTGCTTTTGGACGGGCACACTGGGTAAGTAGACGTAGACGTAATGCGTAACTCTAGTTTCCTCAGGGGTACGTGCACGTCTACGATGATGTCTTCGCGTACGCATCCGGTGTGCCCGGACCCTTAACATTAAACTAATCAATACCAAATGTACATTACAGTACAGTATTTTGACATCTCATTAATAAGCTACACTTATTATACAGGGTGTATACGACGATACGACATTAAATGAAACCACGTGTAGCATGTGATGTTAGAAGGCTATACCAAAAAAATTAAACAGAAATTTGCAATAGTTTAGACGCAAATGTACTTTCTTTATGTCACAGTTGTTCACAGTTTTAAACAACCTGTAGGTATTTACGTTGATCGTATGTTGTCATTATGTCATTCAATTCATTTAACTATCTCTGACTCTTTCATATTATCTTATCTCTTACTCTGTTCCGCACTTTTGTCGTCGTCATGTCGAAAACGTCATGATAGAAAAATAATGTGTAGTTTTATATTCTTAAATTTTTCGACTTTAAATAATGTGTAGTTTTTTTTTTTTTTTTTTTTTTTTTTTAATTTTTTTCTTTTTTTTTTAATAATTTTTATTAGAATATGTTTATAAGGGTTAACACTGGCTGCCTTTTCATTTAATGTCGTATCGTCGTATACACCCTGTATATTGGTTTAAACGGATATAAAAAGCTATATTACAAAATATTAAAATTATTTAATAAGGTTAATTCTTTATCATTTTGGAATGAAATTATCGGTTAGTAGGTATGTATTATTTGTATAAGTGGTATTTTTATTCCTGCCTGAATCTACGGAATTTTACACTGTAAGTTATGGTATGATATTTATAATTTTCGGAATACCTCGTATAATAAGTGAATAACATAAGTATATTTCGTGTCTTCTACAGAGCCTATATGAAACCGTATCTAATTTGTATTGTATTGTTTCCTGTTGTATCTTTATAAGTGGTTCATCATTTACACAATCACTTCTAACTAAATATAATATTAACAGCCCGTACTGTTTTATATTAATAGCTTTTTTGTCGCTTTTTTAGTAAAATTAAGTATTACTAACTCTATTATTTATAAATTAGCATAAACAGAAATCCAAAGATTTAGGTCCTGTTTCACAACTGGCTGATAAAAAATGTCTGATGTAGTCTGACACCTGACACGGCCTTCTGTGCAGTAATAACGTCACTAGGAAGACGTTATACTGTGCTTCAAATGCTATTAAATGTGACATTATAACAAAAAATGTCGTAGGCAAATTTGCTGACACTACTTTTCGGATAACCTGTTACATTCTTATCTTGTGACTTTCATAAGTGTTACCTTGTAACCTAGATGAATAAACGAGATTTCATTTCATTTCAAAAGGGGCAGCATTTAGTTCCACTGCACAACTATTCGTGTCAGCCCATCTGAAGAAGTTGACAGATTTTTGTAAAATAATGTCACTTAAGAGCGTTTATATCAACAGAGCGGCAACGTCGCAATTTACTGTCATATTTTATGATTTTCAAAGTTTTTATATAATCGGCACTATACTTTATAAATAAAAAACTTTGAGAATTAGGTGAAAAGTATGTTAAAGGTAAGAAATCATTGCGTTTACAGTTCTATTTATTTACAATTATCACATTGGATTTTACTATGAAAATAACAGTAAGCATTACATATTTTTAAAATATAGCCTCGATTAAATAATAAAAATTGAAAACCTCTAAATTAGGCATCAAATTGCGACGTTGGTGTTGCCCCTCTGTTGACGTACACGCTCCTAAGTCTCAGACATTTGGTGAAACAGGGTTTTTCATATTATTATATTCCAAAAATAAAAGCGTTGAAAGTGCTACCCGATACCTTAAAAATGCTGAAAGATTCCTCCATTTCCAGGCTAACGTGTATTATTTTAAGTGTCCAAAATGGACTAAAGTATAGTTTACATTACAGGTGACGATGGTGTTCGACTACATTGCTCATGGGTACTGCTCACGGTCGCAGCTCTCCTAGCTCATCTACAAACTAAACTTTAATTCTTCTAATGTGATACTAATTAACTATAACATTATACTATTTATCTAAGTGTTAATTTTAAAAGCTTTATCTCGTAAGTATCTACATCTAAATATATTTCAATTTATATAAATCGATGCTATTGTTACTAATAAATTGTTTTTATTAAAAGTTATTTATCTATAACGATAGTACTATGCTAGGATACGTTCCCTTCGTAAGTATATCTTACCGAAATAGATGTAGAACCACTTGACCTACGTGTCGTAATACTCGGAACGTAATACGTAGTACGTAGGTAGGTAGGTACCTACCCTTTTATGAGTAATGCATTAGTTTAATTTTGGATATATCATTCGCCCGTGTGTCTTAATTGTACCTAACCTACCTACATACCCAATTAAGAGTCTACCCACAATTCGTTCTGTTTAAATAACTATTGAAAAATTTATGACTATATGTGATAAGAGCTCAAAATTTTGTGAACGCCTGAGCCAATCTGCTACTTTTTTTATTATTCGTTGATGTAAGTACCTACAGGCAGAGTAAAAAAACTTATGGTGAGACAACTGGGAAAATTACACTTAAAATAATTTATTTAGGTCATGAGAACCGAACATGAAAACTGCGCAGCAGCTTGTTAATTTTTTATTTTTTATTGCCTAAATTGGCATACGAGCAAGCGGCCTAAATGTACTTAATTATAGTAAAAAAAGCTAACTTTCTAGTTCGCCACTCGTTAACCCTCTTAGCCTGTTAGTACCTACATATATTATTTCATGAAATAGTCAGGTACTTACCATCCACTTACTCATTGAATAAAAACGAAAGTAATAAGAATGGCATAGTATGTATATGATGGTCGTAATTTAGATCCACTAGCATCTGAAATAGAAAGGAAAGAAAATTACTTAGCTATTACGTATATAACCTGCATAATTATATTCCTTACAAATAATTGTAGGTCATCTAGACTTATTAAATTATCTTGGTCACCTAACACATTAAAGGATTGTGTAGGTACTTTGAAGGCAGCAAAAAAGGCTAAAAAGGGGATGTTTATGTGAGCAAAACTAGAATATCGATATACCAACCAGCCCCCTGATTCTGAGCTGTCTGTTAAAAAACAGATTGTTAAAACATAGATGGATGTAGAAAAAAAATCTATATTAATCAGTTTTTAATTTTCTATACGGTAAACTAATTTCTAACAATATAAAAAGTTTACGATCCGGGAGCAATCCGATGAGTCAGAATCAGGGCCCTGGTAGGCGGTCACTTACATTGGAAAATATATTTCACCCCAAGACAATATGAAAAAGAGATAGAATATGATATTGAAAAAGAGTGAAACTCAAGAAAGATTTTAGCTGCTCATAAGGGAACAGATATCGCCTAATTCGGTTACCCATAGATACTACTAAAATAATAGAACAGAGACCTTCGCCTTAGCCTACACAGAGTTAACAACGTGAATAATATGACGTTAATTATAGCACAGACCAGTTTGAATGTAATAAAATTAGTATTAACCTTTTAACCGCGAAAGCGGTAAAATGAAACAATAATAGCAGCAATAGGTACCTAATGTTATGAATGTTTGTCGGTTGTAATTATGTCGGTAGATATCTAATTTAACTGAACTAGTACGAGTGGCCGAACACATTCGATCGAGCAACGTAAAACTAAAAGTAAAAGAATAACGAACTCTATAGTACAATATTTTGAAATACAGTTGGTCCATTGAATCGTTGTCAAGATCAAGTGCTTTTGAACATCCGTACTAGGTCAGCTAGCTTTCTAGGGGTTGTTGGTAAGCAAGTAGCTACAGATACAAATTATTCGGATAAAGTGGAAAACAAGCCTACGGGACGACGCGCGACGGATGGCGACGTATGGAGAGGTATAAATCAAATAATAGATATGTATACTGATTTAAAGCAAACAGTTCATAAGAGGGTAATACTAAAATAGAGCTAGGTACTAAATTTATAATAGATACAGTGCTAATAATTAAGGCAAAAGGAATGAAAGAAAAGGAAGTGTAATGGAAGCAAGCAATACTTTCACCAAATAAAAATTTTGGACAAACAAAAGTACAAATCTTACTATAGATGAGCATAGGTTTAGTTTGTCGTGCTGTTACGCCATGGCTGTCCACAATACAAGAGTAATTGCCAGTCAGCTCCGGTGTCAAATTAATTATACGTAATGCACAGTGTTCCTCGCCTGCTTTACCTAGGAAGAAAACAAGGTAAGTAAATAGGTATTTTATATCTTAATTTTTTATTAAATATAATAATTATTCTAGAAAAATCAGGTGAAACTAAAACATTGCATAGGTATTACCTATGTCATAATTCCACTAGTTTTTTTTTCAGATTGGAGCCATTTTAGTTTTCATATTTTAAGTTATTTCTACTTTAGTTGCCGCCAGATGGACCGACGATCTGGTAAAGATTGCGGGTGGCCGTTGGATGCGGGCGGCACAAAATCGCTCGCTGTGGCGGAAATTAGGTGAGGCCTATGTTCAGCAGTGGACGTCATTGGGCTGATATGATGATGATGATGATGAAGTTATTTTTTGTTATTTATTTTAAGTCAAAGACACAGTTTTTTGTGATACACGTACTAAATTAGTTGTTCCTTAAGTAAGTACCACGGCACTACATCCGTGTCTGCCTACTAGAGACTAGATACGAACTACAACCCTAACCAATATTAGTTAAACAAGAAGAGAAATTTACCTGAAACTCTATATGTTAAGTCTAGTCTTCCATGAAGGACTCCGGAGACCTGAGGTTTGCTTCGAGGACTCCAGTGATATACTGACACGTTAGGTATTCAAAAGCAATTGTAGCGAAAAGTTATCATCAGGGACAGTGTACAGACAGTCCAATATTACATCCACTGACTCAGGAACACTTAACATATCTATTTTGATTATGTTAAAAACGTCTGGAACATAATTACAAATATATATATATTATTTGGGAAAATTAAAAAAAAAAATTAATTGTATAATTTATTTCATGGTATATCTATCAACCTGCGAGACACCAAGAAGTACCTAGATAAATATCTTTGCCATGCCATGTGTCAACTTACTTGAAAGATACAAGAGATTTTTAACCACTGGTCTGAAGTCTTCAGTCATCTTTTTTTTTTACACAAAAATTAAAAGTTATTGACTGAAACAAAATAAACTTGTGAGAACTCAAGAAACAACTGCGAAAGTACCTATATAGAATACTTTCTTCATGTGAGCGCATAGAGAAACTGCGATACTACCTACTAGTAAGACATAATTACTTGTAAATATTATGTATATAGATGCATTAAACGAGATAAACTAGACATTACAAAACTTGTCACTCGCGTCTTTAGCAGGGTTGATACTTTTTTACTTTACTGTTACTCAGAGGGCGGAGGGGTGGACCTGGTAATAGACTTCAGACCAACTCTAAATGGCCTTAATTCTTCAAACTACTCACGATACGAAGCTATTAGGTATTAAGAAACCGGGGTAACTAACTTACCTTGCTCAGGTAGACTGGCAAAGTTGAAAGTCTATTAACTATATGTGTATAAGTCGGTAAAATTAACAGATATGAAAAATTAGGTATGAATAAACACAGTTTTATACATGTATAATTATATTTCTTCCCAAATTCAATGACATTTAATTCTTCTTACTAATTAAATTTCTAAATGATTCTATAAACCTATTATATACAATATTAGGTAAGTATACACATAAATCATACATATATTTAAATATATTGTACTTATTAATAATGCTAATAAATTGTAAATTATTCTAACTACAAATGGCACACCTATTAAAAATAAAAAAATCATAAACTAGTATGTAGGTTATCTATTGGTGAAAACTGCATGAAAATCAGTTCAGTAGTTTTCGAGTTTATCGCAAACAGGCAAACAGACTTTATTTTATATTACGTAGAGATAAACGTAATTTCCTAAAAGCAAGTTTGGTAAATATGCACCTAATGTAAATTAGGTCTTTCTATTTTTGAAAATTTTTATTATTACATCGGTGCCTGCCTCTGCGCTACAAACAAACTGAAAACTAATAGTTTGCCATTCATTATCTACATTGTCACGATTCGGGGCCGACTCAACTTAATAGTAAAAACTTGGTACTTAGGTATGTCTTTTCTTGGCATTAAATACTGGCACGTAAAAGTAAATATGAATGACCGTGTCTTACATCGACATAACATTACTATCGTAACGAACACTTTCTTTGATCAATAAAAATATAGGAAACATTTTTTTTAACCCTACTAAGTCTAATAAATGTTTTAGAAGCAGGTCTTTGGCTCATGTTCTATTAAAACTATTGAAGTTATTATTTTAACAAACTTTGTCTACATAAAGCCCACATAGTACTTTATATTACTGATATAGCCTCTAGTTTTAGACATATAATGTAGTTACAAAAGTTAAATCTGATGTATCTAGGTTATTAATTATATTATTTATTAAACAATATCCTTTGATGTGCACAATCAAACTCACCGATGAATAAAGGAGAGCAAGAGGATGCTTTATAATTTATAATACACATACACACATAGATAGTTTAACTACCATAGGCTATAAAATCATGAACATTAATTTATTTGATTTGCCTAACTCTTACAAAATAACAATATTCATGATAAAAAACCGGTTAAGAGCATGTCAGACCATGCTCAATGTAGGGTTCCGCAGCAAATCTTAAATACCTTATAGTGTTTTTAAAAGATCTGTCGAAGTATGAGTCTCGTAAATGATTGCTGGAAAAAAAAATCAGCTTCTGTAACATGTATGGCCCTAAAAATAATTATTTTTTATTTTTAGTAAAATACCTCTGACATACGGACAGACGGACATGAGGAAACTATAAGGGTTCCATTTTGGCTACGGAACTCTAAAAAAGACTTATAAAGGCATTTTTAAACAACATTTTTTGATACATAATTATTAATTACACATTTGTACTCATTACAAATTAAACCTTTACAAAATTAAATTAAGGTAGGTTTTACATAAATTATAGGTCTAAAAAACCATTTTCATCAATTTAAACTCTACGGCATACACTAATATTACACCAACTTCATATTTCAGCACCTCATATTCATTTTAACTAAATAAAGCACCTACTTTACAGGCCAGCAGCTTGTTCAAAATTATAATAGGCATTAGGTAATCATTAAATTATAACATTAATCTATAACACACACTTAGACTAAACAATTTGTGGCTATAAATTACATTTTATCTAACACTACATACAAACATAACTATCACTATAAATGTACATAAATTAAATTTGTCTCAAATCTCAGATTACCTACAAGTGATGTAACAGGACCTTATTGGGCCCTATCAAAATTTATTGGAGGCTTCTCTGTCGTAAAGTCTAAATGTAGTGTAAATAACAACCATAATATAAATTATCTTGTATGACCATTAAAAAAAGACCATGAAAAGTGTTTAAGTTGTTTTTTACGAAACATGTTTTGGTGCCCGTCAACACCCTTGTATGGGACCCAGTTCACCCAAGATCATTAATTAATACGCTTCATGCGGCGCTAGCTACGCCCCTATTATCTACCTAAAAAGTGAGGTCAAAAAACCAAATATAAACCAAAAAGTTTCATTGTTTCTAGGGTTACGGTTTGGCGCCACATTTACTACACTAACATTATAGTTCGAGAAAAATATATAATATAATTATACAGGTGATATATTAAATACCTACATGTATCACCACCAGTTTGTTATCGAGAGGGTTCGCCTTCTACTCAGTATCCATTTATACATCCATACGTGATCTATGCCCGAAGGATAACAATAGGAGTGTTTATTGTAAGATGTAGGAAGATGTCTTATTTATTGAACATAACAAAATTCTATTTGGTTATTTGTTTGGCAGGGTAAATTTATTTGGCTGAGTAAATGGTATAATACTAAATTCAAACAATGGCTTGTGACATAGCCGAACTTTGGTGTTATTCTTACCAGCAGAAAACCTGATTACCTTGATACAGTCATCATTACATTGTAGATATTGTCACGATAACATTAATTTACGTATAGCAACTAAACATATTAGCCTAGCCCTTAGTCTTAACGTGTCCTTGAGACCTCTACGCAATATTTCAAGTTTAAGGGTTTGCAAACAACATTACGTTTAATATAACAAAACTAATTTTCCCAGAGGTAGAAAAATCCGATAGCGTGTTATCCAACCCCCATTCGATGCTAGGACCTGTTGCGCAGATATCGTAAACTCCACTGTGCCACCGACATAGTCCAGATATAACAAGTCCCAGCATGTCAAGAGTAGATAAAAAGCATCCGATTTCATCCAACCGTTACCAGAGTATTAAAGTCATTAGGAATTTATTTTGTTACCTACTTAAATAGTTCCATTGTATCTACAGAGCTATTCGTGTTCATTAGCTGCCTGTTGTTTGTACATATCGTTTATGTAGGTATGTTTATATAACCAAACAATAACATTGATAACCGAAATGCACGGATATATTCGTCAATTTAACATAAAACTTTCTTTAGCAGCTATATTATAATTACTGTTATAAACCAATATTGTAATTTTTTTTTATTTATTACAGAAAAATATTTATCTATGTTGCTCATCCCAGTCAAGCGCCCTGAATTAATTAATTAAAAAGGTCTGATTTGGAATTGGTTTCTTGACAATTGTTGTTTTTCAGTTGAGGGCGCCACTTAGTTATGGTAGGTGAGCGCGTTATTTGTTTAATTGAACCTACTGAATAAAAATGTTTAAATTATTTTTCTACAAACTTTCTATTAATTTATCACTTTTATAGAAGTATTTATGGCGTTATGTCTCAGAAATGTTGATACCTACCTACTTTATTTTTGCAAACTGTTATGAAATATTTTATTGATCTCATTTTACTCAATTGCACACATGCACTCCCAGCTATTAATATTGGCATTACTCCACACTTGGTGTTCTAGTAGATTAATTCTAAGTAAATATATTTTGGTATATCATTACTTTGGCAATGGCATGTTTTTTTTAAGCTGCATTGTTTTACTTTAGGAACTAAGTGAATAACCCATTGTACACATTTAAGTAATTGGAGGACATTAAATGTATATAAATGAAATAAATTATTGAAAATTCTAAAGTATGTAAAAGTTCTTAATTACATAATTACTAAATTGTCATTGGCCTTTGTTTCATAAGTCTTTCTCAATCACAAATTGTTGACATATAGCCATAAAATGGTTAGAGAATATAGCTCATTCTAAAGCCTAAGATGTCTTGACTCATATTTACAGCTGCACAACTTGAATGATATATTTTATATCGCTAATCCAGGCAAGTAGGAATAATATAAAGAAATAATACACAAAACAGCTGTGTACCTCCAGATTATAGTTAAACTATTCTAGAACACAATAGCATTGGACAATATTTTTCTGTCCTATTCACAAATTTGTCTACCTGTATTGTTTGATATTAACATTGAGATTGATTGCAACTACCCAGACACACCACAAATCATATTAAGTATTATTTCAATTTTTTCTCATGCATTTTTATAGAAAAAATCCAGCTTATTTAAAAATTAGTTCCACTTACAATTACTATTACCAGAGGTAAAAACATGATATAGTGTTTGAGTATCTATCATGTATAATCCCAAATAACAATGATTGCTAAGTATTGACAACCATTAGATTGTTTTAGCATACGCATTAATCAAGACTCAAACATGCATTTCATAATATGAGCATATCACAAATATTAACATATGAAAGCAATAATAATTAATATACATATAAATGATAAACAAAAAAAATTCAAACCCATGACATTAAACTGATGCTACTTTCATTATGATATTAACCTACTTGCAATGGAGGGATATCGTTCATAGGTTTCTGTAACGAGCCAAAGTGATAAGTTGCATAAAGTTGTCATGTCGTCATCATGTTAACAGGTAATAGATAAATTCTCAGGGACGTCCACCCGCGTAGCTCAATTGGCACTGCACACGGAATAGCAGGGTCGCGGGTTTCGGTCCTGTCGTGGGTTTCAATTTTTCCATTACGTGTTTAGCATTTATATTAAATGTTAAACCAAAGCAAAGGAAATTGCTCGACATGGATAACCATAACAATTATACAACAAGTAATTCTATTTCAATCTCAATCTTGTTTAAATTATTAGTAACTTATTAAACTACTTAATTTTGTCAATATTACCCGGGCTGCTTGTTCCACACGTAATATTACATGAATTGTGTCTTGTTTTGCGTAATCCATCCGTGGCATCTGATGCAATTTCTTCCCCAGTAGCAACAGATGTTAAAGCAACAGTTTTATCAAAGTCTATAGTTGTATACCCAATAATAGCAGAAGGTCCAGTGGATGCACCAGCCACAGCTGTTTTCCCAACACTGCACTGAGACACAAGACGCCCACGCGTCTTGGACACAGACTCATTCTTTGTATTCTGATTTTCTGTGGATGTTGATTCTCTTGCAGCATTCAATGTTTCCTTATTGGTCTCAATATCTAATATAGCATAATTTACTTCTACTTCCTCTACAGGTGACAAAGAAGTGAATAATTCTAATTCTGAGTGTTTCTGATAATGTTCAGAGGGTACTGTAAAGATTAGTTTTTGTTTCGTGTTTTTAACACTCTCCCCTAACTCACCAAGATTCATATTGGCATATGTAATTATTTCTGGTTTATTGCCAACATTCAAATTGTAGTAATCTATTTGTTTAGGAGTCAAAGGAGTAGTAGGAACAGAATCATTTTTATAAGTGTCCGATACATTAGCTTCATCAGGTGGAAAGTTCATGTACAGTCTTGCAGATTCTTGCTGCATTTGTTGTTGTTGTTGTTGCTGCTGCTGCTGTTGTTGTTGTTGTTGTTGTTGTGGTTGTTGTTGCTGTTGTTGTTGTTGTTGTTGCTCAAGACTCAGTTGGGCATAATGCTCACTAGAAGTGCTCAATGTAGGTGATAAAGGATTATTATTACTTCGTGTACTTGCAACATTTTCATTTATGTATCTGCTTTCAAGGAATCGTGTTTCATCTTCTATTTCTTTCATGGTATTTAAAGCAGTCTCTTGGAGCAAACTATTCCTCAAAATAGCCAGATCTCTAGTCAAAGCATTCGAGTAGACATGACGGTTGTCTATAGCTTGTGCTTCACTTTGATTATTGTTATGTTCTCTTTTAAAATCTCTTAATTGATATACATTAGTGACTTGATTGCTTGTATTTTGAGATCTTGGGTACAACGGCATTACTTCCAGTATGTCTGCACTGGATGGTGATCTAGGCGACTGGGTCACATTGCGGGGCACTACTGTATCGGATATTGTACTTGGAAGATTATTGTTCATAACAGGCCTTACAATATTCGGTTGACCATTATCTATAGAAGAGCGGTGGACAACACTTGCTTGTAGTGTTTGTCTACCTTGTGGTGATGGCGTTAGTCTAGATACTGGATGTACATTTGTTACGTTTTTCATAAGGATTTGTTGTTGAAGTGTACGGAATAATAGTGATGCTCTTCTACATTTAAATGCATATATACCTTCACCTGTTTCACATCTTCTACCTATAAGGAAAATTATTTTAATTATTATTTTTATCAATCATTGATAATAGTTTTAAAAATATTTTGTTACAATACTAATATTTTTTAAATGTAATAATATTTAAAAAGTAATTTATGATGTAGGACAGAACTGGCCTGTCATTTGAGATTTATAGCACATAGGATATTTGCCATAATAATGACACTAAACTGTATGTAGTAATAAACAAAATCTTTTATTAGGGGAAAAAGTTGAAAAGATTTTATGTTTTTTTACAGTTACTTAGAAAGTGATGCTTTTGAAATTCAGATACATGTAAAATGTAATGTAATGTATGTAAAAGTGCGTTACTACCACAACAAATTAATGAAACAATAATTAATTTATTCTTCGCCAGTAAATTATAGAGACAACAAAAACTGATTGTTACCTGATTCAAAGCTGAACATGCCTTCCTCAAATCCATATCTTCGTAATGAATGTAATGGCCAAACAGTCGAGTCCCTTCCCTCCCTGTAAAGTATTAGATCATTTTCCGTAATCTCCAATTGGCCGGAACACAAGTACTCGCCATGCTCGTCAACATTCACAACACGAAACACATTGGCATGTAGATCCGATGTCTCCTTTTTACTGTGAAGACACCCCATTACATTTCAAGTGTTGCTGATGCCAGTAATTAGAAAAAAAATAAAATTGTGTATCTTATAAGACTGTCTAAAAAATCAAAACATTGGTGACCATTAAATACTGTTGAATTGATTGATGTCTAACTTGACATTGACAATTTGGTACAACCACAAATTATTAGAAACACACCAAAAAAAATAAGCTCTTTGGAAAAAAGCATTACACAGTCAATCTTAATTACGGGCCGGGCGGTCCAGTTTTATAATTGTCTATATCATAATTTTTTATTCCTGAATTCAGTAGTTGACTATTTTTAGAAAAGTGAATAGGTATTGTATATCTTGACGAAAAAGTGTAAAAACGGACGGAGTACGAAACTATTTTTTACTGACTGGTAACATCGTTAAAACTAAATTACATCTCGTAACTATGTTTTATGCAAAATAAATATTCTTTGTTTTGTATTTATTTTTTATTTTGGCTCTTTTCACACCTGGTGAAAGATCCGTACGGAGGGACCCTGGATGTAATATTCTAGGAGGGACCGACGCGACGCGTATCGGCGTGCGTCGCCGCGTCGTTGTCGACTTCGTCAGGTAGGCATAATGACTTTTGTACGGGAATATGCTTGCTCATGGATCATTATTGGTCAAGCAAGTGTGAAATATTAAAAATCGAACGTTTTTGTACTTTTGTATAGATTATCGCGAGTATGACTACGCGACTGAAGAGACGCGCGCATGGACCTTCCGCTATGGTGTGAAAGGACCCTTAAAGTCCGCCTTACCTAGGTAGGTACCTTATGTCAGTGTGTCATGTCCATGTGTCAGTCAGATACAAATCTGACATCTGCTGTGTGACGTAAACTGTCATGTGAATATTGAAACTGCAATACACATGAAATCATCACATCTATGAATTACAATTTACAAGTTACATGATAATATGCTGATCATAATACATTCATTATAATAATTATACTCTGAATCTTAACGAAGTAGTTGTGTTTTCAATGTCGTGTCAAGTAGAACAAATAGCTGACTGTGGAGATATATCTAGTTTAGGAAGGGCTTTGTTTATAACAGATAAAGAAGGTAAACTTTGTTTATTATTCACAATTTATACCGACCTTGAAATATATCTAATTAAATATTTTTATTTCAGATACAAATTGGTTGCCTCAGTGCGCTATATCACTGTCGTCTTGTAGTAATTTACTAGCAGTTGGCTATAAAAGTCGTCTTTGTTTGCTTACTAATCAATGGATTAGCTCAACAGACACGAACACATTTCTTATATCATGGAGTGGAACATTACCCTCAGATATAACAGTACTGCTAGCTTTACCCATATGTCCATCACAGCAATCATCTCAGGTACTAGTAAAAGTAATATGTACATACTACAAGCCCCCAGATAAAGGTGGCCTAGGCCTTGCCCAGGAAATTATAAATTTTACATATAGATTTTGTGAATGATTGTTATAATTATAATGTAATGTGACAATAAAAATTTTCAGAATGGCCCTGACTGGTTCTGCATTATTGTTGGATTTAGGAATGGCAGTGTCGGTTTCTATACTAATACAGGGCACTTGCTTCTGTTAGAGAAGCTGGATGATAAGCCAGTGATGAAAATTTCCTGTCATACAGGAACATATGGCACATTACCAGATGATGTACATATTTTGTTCCAAAGTTGTGAGTGCATCATCTCTGGCTCAAATTTATTCCAGGTGCTTAGAAATGCAAAAGCACAATTAGCTAAGGGTGAGTACTTACATATTTTTGTTTTATTTGGCATTATTGTCAGTGTCAGATCCAGGGAGGGGGACTAAGATATCTAAGGGTCTCAAAGCCCCCCCCCCCTCTTCCCAAAAGCATCTGAATCCTCAACAAAAATAAATTTGATTTTTCTTGATTTAATAAAGAATATTATTTTGTGAAGATGTAAACTATTTTAATAATAATTTTATGTATCATTTTGAAGTATTTTAGTTTTATGATTTTCAGTCCGTGCTGGTATGCAAGATGACTACTCAGTGGATAGTCGAAATATCAATATACGTAAGTGGATGTTTTCTGACCAAGAAGTCATAAACAATGCTGCAGTTGTGGGACTTGATCTGAAAAACACGTATGATCATCTTTTAGCTGCTTCTACTTATGGAGGATATGATGTATGGTAAATAAAAATCTTGGTCCATTATTTATTTTCTCAAGTTAATGATTTTGTGCAGGAGTTAAATGTTTTTATGTTAATATGTTGCTAATCATAAAAGAAGTAAATGTAAAAAATATGATTGTACAGAATACAGATTCACAATGATGGTTAGTGATTGACCCTGACTGTTGAGACAGAGGTCATGGGTTTGATTGCCACCCAAGATCTTTGTTTGATGAGCACAATTATTTGTTGTTTCTGGGTGTAATGTATCTATTATACATATGTATTTCCGTAGAGAAAAGATTTATTATATCAACTGTCTAGTATCAATATTACAAACATTAGGTTAGTTTGGGATATTAACATTATAATTATTATATATATTATTTACAGGTATCGTTCTGTTCCTCCAGTAAACACTCTAATTCTTGGAGCTGGTGCTAAGCCTTATGTTGGTTTCCATTATGCTTTAGAAGGCGGAACAGCACCACCATTGCAGGATGTTGCCAGAGCAGTTGCTAATAAAATAAAATCAGCTCTTCCGTAAGTATTAGAAGCGTATAAGAAACCGCTTACCATCATCAAAAAAAGTAATAACTAATAATTAATCAGTGAACACGAAAAAAGCATACATTTTAATGGTTATATTTCAGTTTAAAGTTGCGACAAAAAAGAGATTAAATAACAGACATACATAGGTACATACATATAGATCACGCCTCTTTCCCAACAGAGGGATAGACAGAGACTATTTCCTTCCATCTGCTATGATTCTGACATACATCTTCTTTCATCATCTTAAATAACAGACATGTTTGTTTAATGAAGTATAATAATTCTTAACAATAATGAGGAAAAATATAATATAATATTTCAAGAAAATTTATTAGCTACTACTTTAAAAAATTCCTACAAGTCAGACTAACTTTTTTCAGAGGTTGGCTTGGTGGGGGCAATACCGAAAACGTAGTAGCGTCTAGTGAACCACTAGTTCGCTCAGAGCATTTATCCATGCGCAATGGATTATACGATGGACAGCGTCATGGAACTGTCGTAGCGGTATCACCTGACCGTCGACTAGCCGCAATTGTTGATAACTTTGGCAGGGTCGCAGTTCTTGACGTCACCAGAGGCCATTTAATTAGGCTTTTTAAAGGATATAGAGATGCTCAATGTGCATTTGTTCAGGTAAGAATTATGCTGCAAGAAATGAAATTGCAGATTCATTATCACCAGCTTTTTTTTTGTTAAAATTTTGTTTTAATATAATCTTACAACCCATATAGGTACGTAATAAAAGTTTTTAATTTTGCAATAATGTTTTCAGATTTTTGAAGTTGATGATAAAAAGCCACAGTTGTCAGTTGTAAAAGAGTTAAAACGGGCAATATTTTTAATTATATATAATCCTAAAAAGGGTCTCATAGATATAAGATTAATGCAAAGAGGTAACAGAGTAGCAGCATTTACTGCAACAAAGAACGGCCTACTTCTATATAATACTTGTGGGCTGGTTGGGGCTGAGAAAAATTATTCATACAAAAAACTGAATTTGCCTGAGTTTCAGTGTGTATTAATTGATCCAGATGGAAAATTAAAAAAGTTTACCATTCCATTCTTTTATGCTTTGGAAGGCCAACATTCTCAACGATCCAAAGACTTACATGCTCTAAGAGACTTACGCGAGCATCTGAAAAAAATATCAAACTCTGAAGCTTTTGTTGAGGAATTAATCAAAAAAGCCTCAGAATTGAAAACACCAGACCTAAAGAAACACTGCCTAGATTTGTTAGTAAGAAAATATCAAGTACCTCCAAAAGTAGTCATGGCTTGTTTAGATACATTTTGGGATAGCATTGAAGCTGATAAATTAAACATAGAGGACCTGGATATCAAACACTATTTCGCAAAGCTCGGTTTAGTCACATTATTCTTCAGAAATATTAATAATGAAGATGTAGATGATATGCAAGAGTTAAAAGATAAAATAAAAACATATTTGAATCTACACACAGAGTTATCTGAAGAAAACGACAATGCAAACATAGAAACTGATAATAGTTCTACAGAGGAAACCGAGAAAGAAAGAAACCTGCCATCACATTTCGAACTGTTAGAGGATGATAATTGCATATTAGAGAGATTATTAACCTTAGCACAAGAAAATAATTACAAGGAACATCACCATGCTAAGGTCACATTTGCCGATACCGACACTAGCACTTACAAAGAATTTGTTTCATGTTTTAAGTTGGATGATAAATCTCCATTTATATCCTTGAAATGTGATGCACCTGCGGAACAGATCAATAATCTTGCACATATTACATTTAAATCCATATTTAAAATAAAAGATATCACCATGTTGACAAACTTTGTTAAACAGTGTAATATGGATCCCAAAGAAATAGTTAAACTATTAATTATGCAATTGATGAATATGCCTTTGGAAGAGATAAGTATTGAACTTATTGAACAGTTTATAAAAGTTTTATATTATGTGTGTAATGTCACAGAAGAAGCTACACATATCGCTTACAATGAGACGTCGCCCTGGTGGCAGGCTATTCGGGACATTCTAGTAGACATGCCCTGTCCTTTAAGAAGTATGATAGTGGCAATGGCTTGCAAGGCTGTAAGCAAAATGTTTGAAACGAAATGTCAGGAAAAAGAAGAAGAAATATGGGAATCTGTAACCAAAGAAAATGCGAAATGGGGTATACTCATTGGTAAACTGGAAGACATATCAATTCTTAGTATCATCCTTATGTTTAAAGACTCTTTTACTGGCAATTCATTACAAAAACTCCAGATGAATGAATTTAATATCAATCTTAAATACATATATACGAGAGGCAAGGGCTCTGTTACAGAATTAATAGCAAAATGGCTGTGTGGAATGGGAGTTCTACCGGAAGCTATTGTTGCCAATGAATTGATTGAAAAATATTCTAGTCTTGGTTTGGGAACAAATGAACTTAATGATGAAGATGATTCTGAATATCTATTCATTGAAAATAATCGCATTTATGTGGACGAAAATCCTAAGATATTTAAGTGGGTTTCTCTTTTACGGCAACAGTTTCCACTAAGTTCGTCAGCCGATTACATAATTGCGAATATGAGTTGGGAATACGCCATGGCTTGGCAGAAATCTATGCAAAATTGTGAATATCTCAAAACTGTTCTCCAGTGCCTCACATGTATATCAAATTTGCATATTAGATTAGGTTTATTTTCCATTATATGGTCCACTTATATAAAACATATTTTTGAAGTAAGCTGCCGTTTAGTAAACAAAGTCGGAAGACTGCCTAAAGATCCTCTTTGCCTTCAAGATGTTGGCTTTGACAGTACAAGTATGATAAATTTTCTGGAAACGACAACTAAATATCTAGATGCCTTTCTAAACTGCTCCAACAGTTCAGGCAATCAAAGTAAGCAAAATATAAATTTTGAAAAAATTTGGGATGAAAGTACACCATCTTTGGTAGAAGTTGCACAAGATACGAAGAATATAAATAATAATATTTTAAATTTAAATAATCAAATATCTTGCACGGTGTACTATATGTGCCATTTTAATGTAAAGATGTCGAAACCTCTCGATAGCTTGTACGATATTGACTACCATTACATACTGGAAGCGTTAGCGGGTAACGTGGTCGCTAGAGAAATAAATATGAAAGCCTCGGACAAAGTACGCAATCCTAGGATGAAGTTTATAACCAAACTTATAAAAGCAGCTGTCGAAACAATTACGACATCTGATAGTGATATCCCATACGTAACATACCATTGTGAAGAATGCCTAGCTTGGATAGAGAAGATTACCATACTTTCAGAATTATGGAACATTGAGAACGATTTTGTAAGGCGGCAGCAGGTAAGATTAATCGTTAATTTGAAAATATACTCATAAGCTTCCTTTCCCAAATGAATTGTTTATCAAAGGGGATAAGGCCGTTTAACTGATTCGCATTTTCTGAAATAATAAATGTTTGTGGGAATATGTAACCTTTGTGAGTGGTTAATGGATAAAATTTAAGTCCTAACTTTGGAAATAAACTGTAAGTGCAGTAGGTACTACATATGTAGCTACTGTATTGTATCAGTCAAAACATCATTGAAACATCACATAAGTAATGGGTACGATCTCCATATCGGATAAATATTTGTGGGTTGTCTATAGTCCAGCCATGGAGTTACATAGTCGATCGCGTTATAGATGAAACTCATAGTCCAAAAAAAGATTATGAACTTTTTACACTTCTAAACTTGTTTTGCAATTTATTGCAAATTTATTTATATATAATATAATTATTAATAATATAATTAGACAAGGCCTATATTGTATAGCAATGGACATCATTGAGCTGATATAATTATGATGATGATGATGAATATTAATTTTTTAAGAAAATACTGATTTACCATTAAATGCTTATTTTTTTTGTGTATTACAGGTTATTTCTTTGTATCATCTGGGATATGACTTAGTGGCTGAAAATGTGATCGGCTTAATTGAAGAACCCGATGTAGTTCTGCCGCCTATACTAGCTATAACTACACAAAGATTTAAAAGAAGCTTAGAACAATCAAGCAATCAACCAGAATGGATAGTTTCATTGCCACCGCAACTCTTTAAACGTATGCGCATGACCGTAAGTATATTTTAAATATTAAAGATATTATTGAATCAATTCCAGATAAACTAACTTTTTGGATAACTTTGATTGCAGGATATTGATACATCCATTCCTGCTCATCCGTCATTAGTTACTACTAAAATGGTGCTTCAAAAAGTACTTCTGCAGATGGATAAGAAATCGAAAAATAGTCAAACAGACGCTCAGAATATAAAAACTACAGAATTATTCATTGAAAGTTGTGATGTATTGTTAAGGCGTAAGCTATAGGGAAACACACCAATCAATTGCCGAAATGCATCTCACACAAACAAAAATGTACTATTATAAAGTCTTCAATGTATGTACGAATATAACCAGATCTAACGGTATCGCCGTTTTTGTTGAATGTTACTTTTTCATCCTGCCACCGAACCGTCATTTACTAGAGTGAGAACCAGAGTGGGTGTGCGACCGCACGCGGCGGCATCGACGCTCGGCTTTCACTTTCTGTCTCGTTCTAATAAATGACGGTTTTACGGGATAGAAAAGGATGGAAGCATAGAAAATGACGGTTCAGTGCGGCTAGATGTGGTGAAACCCTTATACTATCTTTGTAACTAGATGCACAATAAATACCTGAATATTAAATATGCATTGTAAAGTTGTTTAGCTTAAGAATTTCTGGTATAAATCTATGTCTTTATTGTTTTATCAGCATTAAAGATTTATTATTATTAGATAGGCTTAGTTTTAGTTAATGAAAAATCTGAAATCCTAATAGATAATAGACAATAGAGGTCGAAAAAACTAAAAGACGTTCACTATTTCGGTCGCGTTTGAGCCGCGACATCCCCTCTGCATTGCTTTGCCCGCCCCCACTAAGAGAGTAAATGTTTTAGAGTAGTATTTTGATTATTTTTTTTAATTAAATCCAAAAATGGAATATTTCCGCAACACTAAATAGACAGTATAAGTGTATCGGTAAAACTAACTATTTTGTGTTCAAATTAAATTACATGATTCTGGCCGCATTTTGCCCACATTGTACAATTAACACCACCCATTATTGCTCAAGACAGGATATAATACATCTATTGGATATACAAAATTTATCATCACAACACACTTTTATTAATCAATAACTATACAATTGGAATACAATAATTACATACATATTATTTGAACATTATTATGTTACTATTCATAAAATTTGAATAAATAAATCTAATAAATAAAAATAATATCATTAACTTATGCGATAACTTCTTAAAATTGGATAAATTATGTCTAAGGCTTCATGTATTTCACCTCTTGTTTTACCCCCTGCAAACAAGTAATAGATTTTGACGTTTAATACTATCCTCAATTCAAAAATGTGTAAAAATGGAATAATATTAAATTAAGCAGATGCCTGAACTTGATGAGCCAGTGTAAAACTATTAAAATATTTATTTTTACATTAAAATTACTTTGTTAAAAGTTTGGGCACATACCTGTGAATACAATTTTCCCATTAACAAATATCAATAAAACCACTCTGGGTCGCACCATTCTATACACTAGACCAGGAAATAGTTCTGGCTCATAAGATGCAAACTGACCATGCGCCTGTTGAAGTGCTTCCAATCTTATTGGAAATCTCAAATCGGCTGTAGCTATAAAATTTTGAATTTTGAAGTCCAAAAATTTTGCCTGAAATTTTAATAAATATTATAATTTCATGTAAATTGTGTAAGCAGTAAAAAAAATAGGTTTCTATTATTTTTTCAACATACTGGGTATCCAAGTTTCTGTATAATTCTGGCAAATTTCCTAGCAGCTATATAAGAATCATGTTCATTTCTTAACCCTGTACAGAGGACCTTACCAGATCTGAAACAAAAAAAATTGTTTTAAATAAATTACGTAATTTTAATTAAATTATGTGAATCCTATGTTTTAATTTATGTTCCAGTAAACTTGTGAAGTTTACTCAAACACAAATTGAAATTAATTTTATTACCTGAAAACTAGTGCTGTAGCTCTTGGATCAATAATCTTCATGACTACACCATGAAACCTGGCTGGATTATATTCAGAGAAACGAGTTCTGCAGTAAATATCCAACAATTTCAGTTCACAGCCCAAATGAACAGTTGATACACAATTTCTAAAACAATGATTTAATTCTTGTAAATTTTTTTTTTTTAAATACATTGATGATTATAGGAACATTTTACTTACTGCACTTTTATGCTGTTTTTAGCCTGATTTGTTCCACTGACCATAGGAGTTAGAGCAGTCATTGAACTATGTGGATTTACAGATTGAGGAGTGAATGCACTGTGTGTAGGTGTAAGGGCCACTTCACCAGGTATCCGGTTTTGTGAACTCGGTATTGGAGTTGTTATTGAGGAAGTACCAGTTCCACTATGTAGTGGGGTTTGTGCCACATGTATAGGCATATTGTTAGAATTACCAGAATGTACAGTATTGATTACAGATGCCCTGTTACATGAACTCTCTTGTGAATTATCTTCAAAGTGATGAGCTGGTTTTATTAAAGAGTTTCCTAATGTTTCCTTGTTAGAGATCTCCATCTAAAAGGCAGTATACATAATGTAAATCCAAAATGTTCAGTGTGTCTTATAACCACCTATAATAAACAAGAATTCCTTGTTAACTATGGATCACTACAAAGCTGTTGATAATTACCTCATAATTTTCTATACTCCAGTCAGTTGTGGGCACCGACGGTGTAGCAAAGTAAGCCTTTGAAGGCTGAGTGTCATTTGTATCCATTTTATAAAATTTAATTATAATTCATCTAACTGGAAACTGAACAAATCTTTAGTGTTAGATTAGTGTTATTACTAGCAAATTAAAAACTGATAATATAGTAGTAGTAATAGTAAATATTAATAGTACACGAAAGCAATCATGTTTGGCAACACAAACTTAAATAGTAACTTCAAATGCTGTGCACTGTAGGTAAACTTTATTTATCTAACAATATTTCCGTACCGTTACATGAGCGATATCAACTTTAGCGAATATTTAAATAGTTTTTGGTAATCTGAGTGAGTAGTAGAATAAATATACTATTAATTAATTTTAAAAGCAACACACGTTTTGCTCAGACTTCAAGACTTACGTTTTCTGACAGATCATGAATGACAGATGGAATGGAATCACTGACCTGTATATACAGGTCAGTGAATGGTATACACAAAACCACAGCCACAGGTTAAGTATAAAAAACAAGCATACATAATTATTACTGTATGCAGATGCTCTTTATAGAATAAAGACGTCAATGGAAACGCAATTTTTTGCTTTGCAATCTACGAATAATAAAACTATAGAACAATAACTCTCCTACAATTAAAGCTTTGATTTTGGTTCCATTTACGCATACAAATAAAAGCGAATACAACGAACACTTGCACTCTTTCGTAAACAAATGCTTGCACGTGATTGGTTGCGCCAAGGTCACGGTTCGCAAGCCCCACCCAGCGCACCTGTGCCCAGCAGACGCGTGGATGACGTTATGCAGTAATAATAAATTCAAGAATTTTGTTCGTTTTTTATTAAGTGAGTTTATTACTACAATAAAAATAAATGCAGTTTATAAGTTAGTACATGAGATGAAAATTAACTTAAAATTTAAAAATTAGATTAGATTAGTTACTACTGTATACAGGGGCCCTGATTCTGACCCATCGGATTGCTCCCGGATCGTAAACTTTTTCGAATCTTAGAACGACGTATTTTTACAGCATATGTTATTAAGTGTTAGAAATTAGTTTACCGTATAGAAAATTAAAAACTGATTAATATAGGATTTTTTTCTACATCCATCTATTTTCTTAACATTCTGTTTTTTAACTTTAAATAAACTGACAGTTCTGGCCGAATATATTGCGACAGCTCAGAATCAGGGGGCAGGTGTAAGGTAGTAGGTAGCTATCCGAAAACTTTAACCATGAACTCACACCATAATTTTGAGCAACTAATGTTTTTTCAGGAAATAAAAAATCCACCTATCATACAAGGTTGGTAAGTTCAGCTTTCAGTTCTATACATATAGGTATGTGGTGTAGTCAAAAAAGTGTATTCATTTCCTAAAAATCTTTGGTCTGGTCTGACTTTATAGTTTAAAATCATTGTGAAATGCATAATGTGACTGTGCAAATAACACGGTAGAATGGGGCTAAAATTCCGCAGTTCTGGAATTACGCGTAGGGGTTGGACAGTGAAAATAATATGCCAACTTAGAGATAACATAGTCTTTATTCAGTAATCACTCGCAAACAAATTAAATCAAAATTAAACTATGAACTATGTACCTCTAAAAATAATTAGTTTATTTAGCTTTTGACGGGTAGTAATAAGTAAAGATTCTTTTTTAGCCATATAATGTAAACGAACTCTGAGAAAATGTTCAATTATAGCTTTTAGTAGCATAACATCGTGATTGCTTTCAATCGGATGACTTTCTTTTAGTGTTAGTAAAATGTCATTTCGTTCTATTGTTTTGGTAAAACATTTATTAACCAATATTGGCAAATTGTGTGCTCGAGACAATCCCTTCCCTTCTTGATTTACAAGCTGTCTGAGTATCGTTTCAGATAAATGGCATATTTTAAAAACGTTTACTGAGGGATAAGCTAATCCTCCAAAATCTTTTAAACAAATAAGCTTGTGAAAATAGAGCTTTTCAGTAGCCAACAAAAAAATTATGCAAGATGAGCATTCAATTTTGGTTTGTAACTTTTTTGCTACGAATCCTCCGATATAACCCACAATCAGCTCAATTGTTTCTGGCAACTGACGTTCTACGTCTAGCATATTTGACATAACCATACAATTTCCCATCTCAGTCTCAACGTTGGATTTTGAATCGTTAATGCTTTCTGTCAATTTATGCCTATAACCAGGCGTAGTTTTATTTATAGAGGAGCTGCAGTTTAATATTGGGATGTCCTCTAAAGGAATGCAATTGCCTGTAAATTTCAACCGTAGTTCTGCATTCAATAAGGTTTTTCTATAAATGCCCATAAATTGAGTCGCGTTAGGGTTGTTATTACAACGTCCATGATTGCGTATAACTCCAAAAAATAATTCTATGTGATCTTGACTAAATTTATATGGCAAAATGAACTGAAGAATTTTTCTTTTTTCAATTAACTCTGTAAACAAGACTTTAAAACTCGATATACAAATTAACAAACCAAGAAAGCCTGTTTTAGATTTGGTGGTTGTAAGTAATTTTTGACTTTGAGAGACAGTCGTAACCTTTTCTCTTTGAACTTTTTGTGATGTTTTTATTAAGACTTCTACTTTTAAACTCTTTAAATACATATAAGCGTGATCGAGAAAGTCAAAAAGTTCGCCTTTTCGCTCTATTGTGAAAGGTTTTTTAAATTTGTAACCACCCAGATACCTGGTGTTCAAAACATCAAAGAGATTATTTATTATCTCTATAAAATTTATTGTTGCCTCTGCATTTTGAAATTCTTTTAATTTTAAATCGTTTGCACACAGTTTGAGCGAAGTAGCTACACTGTGGCTCAAAGTTTGAGTAGCAAGTTTAACGTTCATAATATTGTTCCTAAATTGTAAATGCCTCTGTGTGATTTTATTTCCAAAGTGAAGACCAATATTATCTTGTAAATTCTTAAGATGCTCTAAATATTGCCATTGTATTTTGTTGCCGTCTTTGTCGATCATAACTTTTTTTGCCTCCATTGTATTTCTAACAAGTTTGACTGGATGCTCAAAAAAAGTTCTCATGTTTTCAATGTCATCGAAGTTGCATCCTAATAGTTTAGCGGCGGAAATATTAGAAGGACAACCATCAAATGTTAAACTTACTACCTCCGCACCCACCTCATGACATTTCTCAAGGCACATCAATATAACATTGCATCTTTGCTCAGCAGAAAAGCCATTAACCAAAAAATACCCCAACGGCAGTTTAAGGGAGTCATTTAGCGAAACTAACATAAAGACGTACGCCTGCGCAGCGATTTCTCCCGAGGGACCGTGTGTGACTACTCCATCAACATCTACACCATTAAAAATGTTTTGCTGCCTTATGGCCATTTCATCTACCACAAGACAGGCAAGTCTTTTCTCACTTTGGCTGTACTTTGCCTGCAGCGCTCTAAAAGCTTCTGTTGTAAAACCAGGTTTGCCATCTATAGATTGGTACCATTTGGAAATAGTAGATGGATGTGGTAAGCAAGAAAGAAGCTCACGTCGTATATACTTATAGGCAGCAGCAGAATAATAATTGACAGTAAGTGCGAATTTTTTAATAGATGGCGTAAATTTGATCATGCTACGACCACTCTTAGATTTCTTTTTTTGCAGCATACGAACTATATCTCCAGAGAACCCACTGAGCGCTGTATGTAAATTTGAATGCATCATGAAATGAAAAATTTATGTTCACAATTCGGACATTCTACCTGAAAAAAAGAACAGGTTTCTTTTTTAATTAGAATATTTTTGTTTCGAAAAATACTTAGTACTTTACTGAGTAAGTTTTATTTTCTTTTAAAATATAAATATTGCTTTTGCTTTATTTTCTAAATTAGTAAATTCAACAAAAATACATAACTTGCTAGGTTACTCGGTTTAAGATACACCAAATAGTTTTGTAACTGGAATGACGCAATCCTCGTAAAAATAAAATCTTACCATTTTAATCTTTGTTTCTTCCGTATAGCTGCAACCAGGCTTTTCAAAGTCATGTTCTTTATTAATTTTTTCATGAATTTTGTTGCAAATATTTACTTTTTTTTCTTTATCAGTTGTTTCCTCCTGTTAAAAAAAGATTTTTCTTGATAGTATATTTATAGCATTTACTTTTACGGTAGTTAGGCAATATTTTCAGTTGTACATAATTTTTTTTGCAGCCGCTTGAACACGTATCTTGGACTTAGGGATAAAGGTTTTAAAAATCTTCTCGTAAGAAAAACTTTCAGAAAGTAAACTAAAATATCCTTAAAACGTTGAGTCTGTACGGGAGTTTTAGATTTTTTTTTACAGTAAGTTAAGCTCATAAATGTGGTCTTAGTTCATTTTTCAAGTTTTCGGAAAGTTGTATCTTCCACCCTGTATACTTAGAATAGAAAATTGTAATTTAAATAGACAAACTCACCAATTTCCTTTTTTTTTGTTCTATATTACTACAATTTGGTGAATGTAATTTCCTTTTTATTATATTTTCCCTTGTTTTATGTTTTATATCTTCCCATGGCACTGAGGACTCTTTCTGTAACTGTAAAAATGGAGATACATGAATTAATTGAAAATGTCAGTTAATTTTAACACGTTGAACGCCGAGATTCCAGACACAATAGAAAATCTATTGTTTGGGCCGTGGCGCTCAAAGACTTAAGGAAAAAATATTTTGCACCGTCTAGATTTGATAAATATATATTGTAGATTTGATACTAAAATAACGACCTTTCAGATTAGATTCGATTATTGATAAGTAATTAAAAATATATTAAACCTTCAAATTTGTTGTACACGTGCTGGATGAAGGTCCCAAAAAGTCATTTGGGTGTACATTCAATGGAGTAACCATCTGTAAAATATAATTAATAATGTATAATTTTAAACAATATTACAGGAAATTAATAAATTGAATGAGTTTACTTACAGTGCAAATGGGCAACGCAGTTTTTTTTAATCTCACACGACTTCCACTTTCAAGTACGTACATGGTCTCTTTTTGAAAATGTATGCTGCATATTGTGCTATATTTGCAAGGCGTCCAATTTCTTTCGTTTCTTTCCAAGCGTACTGCGGCTATCCATTTTTTTCGTTGTATTTCATTTGTCGGAAATCTGCAGTAATAAAATCATTTGTTACAGCTGCATAATATCATCCTTGTTACTTAAATTAATCTGAGTAGTATAAAGAACTACTACTGCATAGAAACTGTAATCGTACATATTGCATAACACTATCCATCATCAATAGTATGAAATTTTACGATGTTTGTATACTTACTTATGAAAGGTAATTCCACTGTTTTTCATATCTGTATGGCTTTTACACCATTTCACGGCACACGATGGCATACTCGAAAAATTAAAAAGCGCAAAATAATAATTATTTGGTCAACCCAAAACTGACGTAACACAACCGCACGACACGAGTGCCACAGCGAACTGGCGCGCCGTTCTGTAGCTATTTTAAGCCCCGCCCTCCGCGGTGGCTATTTACGTGGAACCATTTTTGAAGCGTAATTACTTTTCTATAGTTTTATTATTTTGCAATAGAGAACATCTCTTATTAGTCTATGATGGAGTATGGACCATAGATTAGTATATACCTGTATGGACCTAATATGGACAAGGACAAACCGACAATCAATGTCAATCCTTGATGTCAATATACGTAGTATCCCTTATTAGTCTGTGATGTCAAATTGTCAATCAATGTGGAGCTGTCACTTACTATTGTCAATTTGTTGTATGTAATCAAATACGTAGTATCCCTTATTAGTCTGTGGTAATCAATCACAAAGTAATAAAATAAATACGTTATTAGTTGTTTATAGAATTGGTTGTATTGTTTAATCCAATATTATATATCCATAAAATAATTGTGCCGGATTATTAATAGTATTAATTATTTAACGATACATGAATAGTGCTACATTAGACAACTTATATTATTTACTATTCAACAAACTATCAGTAAATAATACTTGTTTACTACAATGAATATGCAACAACGAGAAGAAAAGCAATTGGAGACTACTATTCAAGCAATATTAAATCGAGTCACCGATTTAAAAACAGCGATACAGGCGCTTATTACAAAATTGGAAACAGAATATGAAACTATCAATTGGCCTACATTTCTCGATAATTACGCGATATTGTCAGGGCATGTAAGTTGGCAAATGGATATTCGAGCAAGTGGAATTATCATACTTTAATAATATTGCAATTTTCATTTATTTTTAGTTAACTGGACTGAGCAAGATTCTTCAAGCGGAATTAGCAGCTTCATTAAGATCAAGAATTGTCTTACCATTACAACTAAGCTGCGAGCGTGATGAACCATTAGCCCGTTTAACAGAAGGGAGAGTCCCAGCATGCACTCACGATTTAGTCCCAGATTTGTTACGTACGAAACCTGAACCGCAAGCTGAACAGAGACTTCAACAATTTAATCACAAAGCTAATACGCTGAGCTATGACACTGCTCAAGTATGTTCCTTGTGTCATGTAATTGTTAACCCTAGGATACATTATTATTATCAGAGTAGTAGTATCATCATGAACCTATATACAGTCAAGGTCAAAGATATGCAAGTGTCTTTAATTAATATATTTTACTCATATAAAGTCCCACAACATTGTACACTTCTAAATACAAATATGTTCACACTATTGGAAACTTAAATATATAGACTCGCTATACATTGAAAACTGTTTATATAATCTTTAAAATAAACCTGACTGAATATAAAAGTAAAACAATAGAACTAGTTTATTCATACAACTGTAATTTTTAATTTGTTCAAGTAATATTTTATTATTCTATAGACCTAGGATCTACACACAACACTTTATCCTATCAATAACTTTTATTTGAAGGTTCATAAACCGGGCATTAGTTTTACTAGTCTTTATTAGTAAATATCAATTTTTTTTTTCATTTAGATCAAAGAAATGATACATAAGAAGATCTGACATGGCCAAAAAGGTGTCAGCTTTTTTACTTAAGGCCAGTTCACTGATAAGGTAGAGCCTTGTTTATGAATTCATTTGTCTTTTTGCAGAAACAAGTAGCTCAATTCACCAAAGTTGTTAGTCATGTTTGGGAAATAATATCAAAAGGACGAGAAGACTGGGATGGGGAGTCAATGCGTTCTGCGGGTAAGTTATTAATTAATTTTCAGTTGTATATGGTACGTAGGAACTATTCTACATAATATCTATATTCTTCATTATATCTTAGTATTATCTACTTAAGTTTTGTTGTAGATAACGGTGCTGGTTGCATGATTACCGTTAAGTCCCTAAGTATCACTGTATAAGAATTAGCACATTACTCAATTGTTTGTTATCTTAAAGAAAAGAAAATAGAATATTCTACATAACATAAAATTATATAAATATTGTTTTAGGAATGCAACCAACACATAGCATGACTGATACCCATGCTTTGGTGACTGCGGTGGGGACTGGCAAAGGTTTGCGGCCTGGCATTCCATCAATAGTTGCACCAGGAGTGGGTGCTCCAGGAATGGGGCCTTCTCGTGGGCCGACTCCCCAACTTGGCCCTGCTGCACCTTCCTTACCAAAAGCACCATCAGCCATTAAGACTAACATTAAAGCTGCCAATCAAATCCATCCTTACCAACGCTAATAATTTTAGTCAATAGATTTTAATAAATACAATAAAACAAAAATGGTGTTTTAATTTTATTATTTATTTGGAAACGGATCAAATAAATATCCACTATAGTATAATACTAGTTATTCCAGGGAATTAAAGAAAGTAAGTTTTAGTCATACATAATAGAATATTTTAATAACACTTTAGTTAAATTTTATTTCAATAGCTGGTACCAGTGACCAATAAAAGCTCTTAAAATAAGTAATAAGTAGTTAGATATTGAGACAAACATAATGTGCACTAGTGCATCAAGCAAATCATTAGCATTCAAGCTTACCTGAAACATTTCACATAAAACAAAAGAAACTTAGTTTGTTATTATTTTTATGCTGGTTAATTTAACGTATTTA
This sequence comes from Laspeyria flexula, assembly GCA_905147015.1. Taxonomy (NCBI): domain Eukaryota; kingdom Metazoa; phylum Arthropoda; class Insecta; order Lepidoptera; family Erebidae; genus Laspeyria; species Laspeyria flexula. Next base: position 6,859,383 of record LR989956.1, on the reverse strand, counting down.
CCTGAAACAAAAAAGAAATATTAGTTAAAATTTGATAATAATTAAATAACTAAAAAGTATACATTTAATTACATACAGCACAATGCAGTTCTTATATTCAATAAATAATTCCTGGCTCTTTGGTTATGAGCTATCAGAAAGATTCTGTTCGAGTATTAGGTTTATTTTTTTTATTTATTTAATATAGGTAAAAACAGTCATATAAACTAAGAGACCTACTTCACCATAACATTTTTTAAACAATGAAATTAGTTATTGCGAGAACTAGGCTGACCAAGCAATGATTTTAAAAAGATGACATGAATAGAGTATCTGAATATTAATTAACACACAATACAACAACACAAACAATCACAAAACATTACATACACAATAAAGCTTCTACCTTCCCTTTGAACCGTGACAAAGAGTCGGAGAATATATCTGTGCTATTTAAAAATTTATTGTAAAAAATATATGAGCATCTCAAATAGTCTTTGGGCGCATAATGTTCAAAGCGCAAAATGGTAAGCACTGGTAAAATGGGAAAAGAGCAAAATGGTAAAAGCGCACGAAGTTAAAAGAGCAAAATGGTAAAAGAGCAGAATGGTAAAAAAATCAGTTGCATCGCTTATTAGCTGCCGTGCTGATAAATAAATTAATTTTGGTGAATTGTGACTCCCTAATAGGAACAATATAAATAAAACGTGAATATTTTTTGGAAAACCATTTATTTTCAAAATAAATCAACTTTATGATCAAAATGAAATAATAATATTTTTAATTTTCATAATGACATCATCTACTATTACGTAACGTATACATAATAATTATCAGAATCAGAAAACGTACTATTTCTGAAAGTAATAATTATTATTAAATAAAAATGTCAAAATAAAATAATCACATTCATGAGATCAACAAAAAGAAATAATAATACTTTTTAATGTTCATCGACATCTACACCTACTTATATAATCATTAATATCAGAATTAAAAAAAAAACTATTAGTGAAAGTAATAAATAATCCTGAACTGCTTTGTAGTACTTTTCTGATAATTATTATGTATACGTTACGTAGTAGTAGATGATATCATTATGAAAATTAAAAAACATTAAAAATATTATTATTTCATTCGATCATAAAGTTGATTCATTTTGAAAATAAATGGTTTTCCAAAAAATATTCACGTTTTATTTATATTCTTCCTATTAGGGAGTCACAATTCACCAAAATTAATTTATTTATCAGCACGGCAGCTAATAAGCGATGCAACTGATTTTTTTACCATTCTGCTCTTTTACCATTTTGCTCTTTTAACTTCGTGCGCTTTTACCACTTTGCTCTTTTCCCATTTTACCGGTGCTTACCATTTTGGGCTTTGAACATTATGCGCCCAAAGGCATTCTTTCCAACAGAACTGATGACTTAATTTCGCTATTTATAATTTTATATAAAAACATTGAGTCTATTATATCACGCCTTGAATACAAGAATTGCATTTCATATATTTACAGGTAAAGATATATATTATATAAGTAGTTACAGATACAAAATTTGTATTGTAACTATTGCGGTAATCAGTGGTGATTTTCTAAAAGTAATCGAGCATCAAATGCGGCGACTCACAATGTCATCTATCTTGAGTATGGCGCGCACAGTCTCTGTGGCGAGCGCAAGCGCGGAGGCGGTGACGTGCAGCGGCTGCAGCACATGTTCGTGGCGCATGTCGGTGACGCGGCCACGGCGCACATTGACGCCGGCGCTAGAGCCCGCGCCCGACTCGGCGCCCGCCGCGTGCGCCGCGCGCAGCTCCGTCACCGTCTCGATGGGGTTAAGGCCGGCGTTCTCCGCCAGCGTCGACGGCACTACCTCCAGCGCGTCGGCGTAGGCGCGTAGGCAGTAGTGGTCAGCGCCCGGAGCGCCCAGTGCCAGCCGCGCCAACGCCGCCGCGGCTGCCGCCTCGGGCGCGCCGCCGCCCGCCAGCAGCGCCGGGCGCCGCGCTACGCAGCGCACGACGCACAACGCATCGTGCAGGGAGCGCGCCGCCTCGGCCACCACGGCGCCGCTCGTGCCGCGCACTAGCACCGACACCGTGTGCCCGCCGCCAGCGCATCCTGTCATCTGTACATACAATGCGATTCTTAATTGCCGCGAATCTTGTTTAAGCAATCACACATTACGTACGAGTTGATAAAGACAGTTCATAGAGACATCTACACAGTTAACCTGCAAACTTAAGCTCTAAATCAAACCGTACGCAAGTACAATGTTATTTTGAGTAAGATACCCACCTTGATGTACTTGCCGCCGGGTTCGTTAATTTCTTCTACAAGATCGACATTAACGAGATTTTCAGCAGTGAAATGGTCGAGTGAAGCTATTGGGCGGCATCCGAGAGTTTTGCACACGAATTCAATATCCTCGCGTTCTATGTCCTTGATTACCATGGTTTTGATCTTATCCAAAAAGTGCACAGCCAGATCGCTTAGAGCATCTCTGTAAAACGATGTAGTTCAGGTTTATAATTATTAAAATTAAATAAGTTCTGGTGAACAGTGAGTAATTATAATCATACCTCAAAATAGACTTTTGAACAAGGAGAACATTGCAACCAGCTTTTTTAATTTGCTTGACAATGTTTAAGATGTATTGCCTTTCTTCTTTCAGAACACGATCCATGGCCGCGTAGTCTGATACAATCACATTGTGATCCATCTGAAATATAAAGTTAATGATAGATTACCATTATTGGATGCAGTTATTCATTTTTAGTTAATTTTCAATAATTACGTATTAATTTTATTTACGTACGTCTGTCTTAGGCGGTGAAATACAGAACTGGATAAGTCCAACTTTAGCTTTTTCAATCCTGTGAGGGCCACTGACGTTGGCTGCACGACGTGGAATGACGAGACCTTGCACTAGCTCAGTGTCTTCGACTGTTCCTCCGATGCGTTCAATCACTTTCACGTCGCGTAAATCTACACGTGCGCCTATGCCGCCAACAATAGGCTCCATAACTAAAAGATAAGATATTGTAATTTGTTATGAACACTAACGTTTTACTAGGTACACCTTGTACACAGCATAAATAAGCATATTACCAGGTGCCACAAAGCGGCCTTGAGGCCAAGTCAAAAATTAAAATCAAAAGAATTCATATTCCTTGTTTCTGTGTTTGCTATAATCTGAATTATAATGCTAACAACTTCACATTATTATATTTGAACCAAATGTTGTCCACTTAATTTCATCGCAATCAAAACTTCATAATCAGCTACAAATACAATATTTCCAACAAAAATCTTATAATATCAAAAATTTTATATAATAACTAAATTGCCTTAAATTATAATGTACCAATGCACAGTGTTTGATATGAAGTTAATTATTTTTTATAAAAAAAGTTATTTGAATTAGACACGTTGGTGCTTTACTCATGCATTTTAAATGCATCTTTTGATCGATTAATAACATAAACAGCAGAGGAATTTTTTTTGGGTCATATCAAACACTGTGCGATGGTATATGGAAAAGTTAAGTTCGACATAGCTTGTACTATGTTGAAACTTAACTTTTCCATACTTAGTTTTAAAGATTTCTGTGACTGGTGAGGTTTACCACGTTTCAATGACATGGCTAATTGGATATTAATTGAACAGCTAGCTGGTTAGGATGATTATCCAGTCTAGATTTATAATTTTCTGATCATAACTTTATTGTAGGTATGCCTAAAATCTAGATTTGAGATTCACAAAATCTCAAAGTTGAACCAGGGCTTATGCATTGCTAATTTGTTTCAGAATGTAGTATTGAGCTCTTTGAATCATACTCTTGTTAGTGAATCAAACAGATGGCTTCCCAAAATAAAATTGTATTCCATAGGTCCAGACCGGCTTGATAATTGACTTACAATACATATTGTTACATAATCAAACAATTTTAAACTTAAATAAAATACTAACCTGCACGGATAGCTTGAACAGCAATTGGAGCCAGTATGGTGGAGTGCTGAGACACTACTTTAGAGTTTAATGATGTGGCAGCTGCTTGCAACAAGGCATCTTCATTGTTTAAATCCACTGGTGTAGACATGCCTTCCACAACCTTACAGACAAAAACAAAATTTGGTTACTTACGATCCATCTACTTGGCCACATTTCCAATGGTCCATAAGGTCCAGGTCGACCATGGGCAATAAATCACGAAATTATGAGGAATATATTAACTTAATATAGTGTCATCATAATTATATTTCATTGACAATTATTTGTTTTACATATTTTAAATATTTAAATTTGATACCTGTAAAGCTGCTTGTAAAGCCTTTTGGAAACCATCAGATATTACAGTAGGATGAATCCCTTTCTGCAAAAGTTTTTCAGCAGCATCAAGTAGAGCACCAGCAATAACAACAACGGATGTGGTGCCATCACCTGCCTCTATATCTTGAGCACGAGATAGCTCTACCAGCTGAAATCATAAGCGCAGTTTGCAATTAAGAATAGCATTTCTAGTAGGCAGTTTTGGGGCTGACCAACACCTTTCTCTCTCTCCCACTTTCCACCAAATGTATATTAAATATCACAATAATGAAAGTAGGTATACTTTACCATTTTTGCTGCTGGGTGAATCACATTAATTTGTTTCAAAATAGTAGCACCATCATTTGTGATTGTGACTTCACCATTAGCAGCTTGAATCTGAAATAACATAATTTTTTTGTCATATATTAGTATTACTACATCTTAAATGGAGTATCACTTATGAAGCGCACAAAGGATTTGGCTACTTACTTTTTTTTTAGCATTTGTAATTTTCAGGACATATTAAATATTAGACAATACATTTTAAATACTCTTCAAGATAATAATCTGAACAGAGTGATTGAATTAATTATATTAAATCAATATCATAATACAGGGTGAAACTTTCAAATTAAAGTTGGAAAGGCTATAAAACATCAAGAATTATAATGTTCTGCTTGCCTTTAAAATAGATTGTAAATTTTTTAAAACATTAATGATTACCATTTTATCCATGCCACGAGGGCCCAAGCTGGTGCGGATGGCATCAGATACAGCTGAAATACAAAATTGGAGCTTGAAATTCTAATTTGTAAATGTTTGAAGTCTATACATTTATTTTATAGAGTTGAGTCTACTGTGCACTACTAGCTAGAATCCAACTAATATCTTGAGAATTTGTTGGACTATAAGTACCATCAAGCCCTAACATAAACGTTTACCTTGGCCTTAAAGTCTTGTAAGCTAATTGGTCTAAAGTTAAGAAAATATTTTGATAATTGAAATTGCCTAGTCAGATTCAAAAGTGACTTGAAGCTAAGAGAACGAACTTTTCCCGTTTTGAACATTAGTTGTTATAAAATAATTTAGTAAATTAAGTATATACAGTTCTAATTATTTTTTTAAAATTGCAGTGTTTAGTGTTAGTCATGGGAAAACCATAGATCATCAGAATCAAATCACGAGACCTAAATACAATATAATACAAAATAAATAGACGAAATAATTCTGCTCAAGCAAATATTTGACCAATTTAATACAGTGAATACGATTATTGGCTACTGTTATGTTATGAATGAAGAAAAAAACGAATTTAAAAAATCAGGTGTTTGTACCTTTTGCGGCATTTATATTGCTGAGTCTTATGTCAGTTGGTTTGCTTTTATCTTTGTAAACTGCTGAATTAACTTTTGCAGCATCACCACCAGCTTTTGGAGCCATTGTAATAACAGTAATTCTACAATTAAATTCAATGAAATATAGGATTAAATCAGATTAAATATTACTATTCTCAAACAGCTTCTATTTTATTGTTATTTTCATTACTTGACACTGACAGAAAGAACAACCCGTACTCGACGTATCAAGATGACATTTCTGACAAATGACAATTCATTAAATAAAAACTGTTTGTAAAGATATTTACAACCTTCCTCAGACCAACAACCTTCTTTTATTTATAATAGATATTTTTATAACTATCACGCGGAGTGGAAGCAAGTGTATATTTATAAATCAGTGTCAAATTTAATAACGAATACTTTTAAACCAATAAATGAAATAAAATTATTTGTTAAATCTTCAATATTGTACAAAACAAAAACCCGAAACCACAGACCCGAAAAAGTAAGATGAATACTACATCACTACATCCATGAGATATTTATTTATTTATTATTACAAACTTACAACAGTCCTTACAGGCTAACCTAATGCGTTCCTACCTTGTTTTTTCTGTTGCGTGGTTCCTACCTAATATAAGTAGTGTAATATAAGTCCCTTGATCCATGGTAAGACGTGGTGACGGGGGCTATCCGGCTATAATTTATAATACTCTATGACGGGGGCTTTCTGAGCCTCCTGACGAAAGATCCGTCACGTACTCGCGTCGTGTTGACCGATGATCCGTCAACACATTCAGCGTGTTCGCGCGTCCCCCTCTATATTATGATGATGGAACACTCACGCTGGCTGAACCGAGTACCTACTTATGCAAAATGATCCGCCTGAGTCAGGCGTATCTTCCGTCAGGTGTGAAATAAGGAAATATGCTTAATTTGGCTTATTTATATATATATAATTTATTTACTTATTTTTTGTTATAAATTGTCTATTAGCATAATTTAGAACCACAAAAAAATATTTAAGAAAAATTAACTCACAGGTTTTCCGGAAAAGCATGTATGCCACAGCATAGGTACATAGCCCATTATACAGAAAAGTAATCTGTATGCTGGGACATACACTACCAAATACAGCATAACAAAAATATCCATTTATTTAAAAATAAACATACAAATAACTTATTCCAAAAGCATCACTTCTTACATGTATTGTCGTCGCTTCTCGGCTTTGGTTCCATGAAGAAAACGCCCAGTATTTGTAACTGCATAGGTTGTTAGTCTAGTCTACTATATTTAAAAATGTCTGTCCCCTGATTCTGATTCGTCGGATTGCTCCCGGATCGTAAACTTTTTCGAATCTTAGTACGACATATTTTTATGGCTTAAGTTATTTAATGTTATAAAATGGTTTACCGTATAGAAAATTAAAAACTGATTAATATAAGATTTTTTCCTACAACCATCTATTTCTTTAACATTACGTTTTTATATTAATAAACGGTTGTAGTAAAAAATCTTAAATTAATCAGTTTTTAATTTTCTATACGTTAGACTATTTTTTAACATTAAATAACATAAGCCATAAAAATACGTCGTAGTAAGATTCGTAAAAGTTTACGATCCGGGAACAATCCGACGAGTCAAAATCAGGGGCCTGATATTATGTTTGGAATATCCGTAATAATCCGAGTCTTGTTCTTCTACTATTTCCCTATGCCAAAAAACAGCCTATTTACAAACGTCGTTACGAATAAACTATGGCTTCCTAGGTCACCTGGTAACACGAAGGATAGGACGTTGTGATCTAGTGTTTCTGAGCAAACGTGGTGAGACAGATGTAGTAGTGTTCGTGCTAGTTACAGTTTCTGTTAGTTCAGGGGGTTCTAAAGGAGGACTTGAAAAAATGCTATGAAAAACGCGTGGAAGACGAATATTCTCCCTCAGGGTGGGAGCTTCATCATCTAAAATATTCAGCCTTTCCAGGGATTTCGTAGAGGCATAGGGTGTTCATAGAGGGGGCAGAAGAATTTGATAGGGAAAGCGGGGTGCACGCACGTAACTCATCTTCCACGTCAGCCAGTTCACTGTTGCCAGAGAGTACATTTGTAGCAAGCGCTAAAGCTAAAAATGCTATCACAACACGAAAGAAGCTTTTGCTGCCAACAAAAAAAATCTGACGCAATGAAAAGTAAACCCAAAAAGCAACCATAAACTGGCAGTGATGGTATACACTGCCAGTTTATGACCATGACATACAAACAGAACTATAGGTATTTTACTATGAACTTGGCACTGTATGTCACAATATACATCATTTTAGTAACCAAAATGTAGTATTGTTATTTTTTTACATTCCATTACACAATCAAGAATTAAAAATCATTCATAACATTAGCCCTAGATAGTATAATTCAAACAAAAAATAACTAATACACCTTTGACAGCACTGTTGATTTTCACCGCGATAACATTTTTTACAGTTGTGCCAAAAATAATGTAATATGTTCACTTTATTTGTTATAGCAAAGACAATTAGTGTTTCAATTTATAAATGTAATATCCAATAGAGTAATGTTGTATTTCTTTTAACAATTTATTTTTCCTAAGTTCATGTAAACCCGTCATACAATGCCAAATTAAGGGTTAAAAAAAGGCAGTTGATATTTGACAATGACAAACCGAGTTGACAGCTCGCATGGTTGGCACTTGACAGCCAGTTGAAGTAGTTCCCGCGTATTTTAATGTCATTTGCGCTTTATCCAAAACCAGGACAAAGGTGGTGCAGCAAGTCGAAGTACTTAGTTTTAAACTTTAAATTAGCTTGTAACTAGGTAAAATTAGTACAGATAGCTGAGATTTTATTTTTTTCTTGCTATCCACTGTAAGAAATCATCATGGTGGGCAAAACGAATAAGCTGTTTGTGCTGAAACGAGGTGAGAATGTCGATGACCTGTGACTTTTGTTTAGTGTGTTATTAATTCTTAGGTATTTCTCGAAGTATATCTCGAGCGTCGATTCTATATCAGTAATGCCTTAAATCTGGTTACTAGTTTAATCAAAGCCGGTAGTCGGTAGTTGGCGGAGATTCTGATTGTAATGATGTTCAATACTGCCAAAGTATTATCCCTACCCAACATGTTCATACTTGTAAAACTATGTGTAGGCTAAATTCCCTCCACATTCTTTGGAGAAGACCAGTGCCCAGCAGTAGAATGTTTATGGGTTGAAATGGTGTAAGTATAAAAATAGAAAATTTACAAAATCTATACCTAACTGCTATTTAATGTTATTTTAGGAGGTAGAATGGAGGAGGTTCATATTGATAAAATTACTTCTAGGATTAAGAAGTTATGCTATGGTTTAAACATGGATTTTGTGGATCCTGTAAGTATACATTGCTCAACATTAATTAATGTTGTGTGCATTCATTTATTCTCATTAAATGTCTGAACATCCACAGGTGTCTATTACCCTAAAAGTCATCAGTGGTATATACTCTGGTGTAACCACTGTTGAACTGGATAACTTGGCTGCTGAGACCGCAGCTACAATGACAACTGATCACCCAGATTATGCTTTATTGGCAGCCAGACTAGCTATATCTAACTTGCACAAAGAAACCAAGAAACATTTCTCAGGTAAATAAAAATATAAAAAACAATGTATAAGATGGCGCTGTGTGAATGTGGTAGAATATTATATTATAATGTATTTGAATCATCATCATTCTGAAACTAGCCTATATTATACTTTTAATTAAGTTTTGTTTCCTTTCAGTCCAGTTTATTTGATTTGTCTTTAATTATGTAATTTTTATATTAAAAACAAATTTTAAAGTTGGTATTATATTTTTAAGACTTCTTTTTCCAAAATTAATTAATTCTGTTTTTTATTTTAGATGTAATGACAGATCTTTACAATATTGTTAATCCACATACTAAGCAACAAACTCCAATGATTTCTGAATTTCATTATAATATTATAATAAAAAATAAGGAGAGATTGGATTCTGCCATTGTTTATGACAGAGATTTCAAATACAATTACTTTGGATTCAAAACTTTGGAAAGGTCTTACTTGCTGAAAATTCACAACAAGGTATGTATTTATTAAAGTCCTTTTCACATACTATGGTTGTTTCAATCTCAGGAATCAGGATTCAAGACTTTTTTGTCGAACTTTGCAAACATTATATAACACATTTTTAGGGTTCCATACTATTTCATACTTCCAATTTTGATTTGCAACGCAATTGTAAGTACATACAATTTCTTTGCAAAAAGTTCTTTGCAACTTCCATTCCATTCTGCGGCAGTGTAACTTATAATAAATTGAGCCTTCCATGGAGCTCCATCGAGGAAAAAACTAAAACTAAAAATTTTTCTTTATATCTCTCGCATTTTTATAGTTATATAAAGTTTCCCAGAGAAAAAAATTCTTAGATTTCAGAGGTGATTACACTGATCCATAGAGAATAAAAAGCTGAGTCAAAATAATATGTGCTATACGCCCTTTGAGCCCCGACATTTTAAAAACTGCGGCCCTTAGTGAATGTCTGTTTTCTCCCAAATGTAATTAGTCGAAATTTGTGAATAAGTGACAGATTAAGTCAGCTATGTCGCTATGTAATTGTGCACACATGTCATTAGAGATTAATTTATTTTTAAATTTTAGGTAGCAGAAAGGCCACAGCATATGTTAATGAGAGTATCCATCGGCATACACGGTGAAGATATAGATGGAGCTATAAACACCTATAACTTACTATCAGAAAAGTATTTCACTCATGCAAGCCCAACTTTATTCTCGGCTGCTACACCCCGCCCACAATTATCATCATGTTTCTTAATTGCTATGAGGGATGATAGCATAGAAGGCATTTATGATACACTAAAGCAATGTGCTTTAATATCCAAATCAGCTGGTGGAATTGGTCTCCATGTTCATTGTATTAGAGCTAAAGGTACATACATAGCTGGCACAAACGGAGTCTCAAATGGGCTTGTGCCTATGTTAAGAGTATACAACAATACAGCCCGTTATGTAGATCAAGGTGGAAACAAACGACCTGGTGCCTTTGCAATCTATTTGGAGCCTTGGCATAGTGACATATTCGAATTCCTAGATTTGAAAAAAAATACAGGTAAAGAGGAAGTACGCGCCAGAGAATTATTTTATGCTTTGTGGATTCCTGATTTATTTATGAAGAGAGTTGAGGCTAATGGTGTTTGGAGTCTCATGTGCCCTCACGAATCTCCTGGACTTGCTGACTGTTGGGGTGAAGAGTTTGAAGCTCTTTATGAGAAATACGAACAGGAAGGCCGTTTTGTGAAACAAGTCCGTGCTCAAGTCTTGTGGAAAGCTGTAATTGAATCTCAAGTTGAAACTGGGACTCCATTTATGCTGTATAAAGATTCCTGTAACAGAAAGAGTAACCAACAGAATCTTGGGACCATAAAATGTAGCAATCTCTGCACTGAGATTGTAGAATATACATCTTCAGATGAAGTTGCTGTGTGCAATTTAGCTTCAATTGCGTTAAACATGTTTGTAAATGAAGACAAAACATATAACTTCACCAAACTTAAGGAAGTTACTAAAATTATAACCCAGAATCTCAACAAAATCATTGATGTTAATTATTATCCAGTGCCAGAGGCACGCAATTCGAATATGAGACATAGACCTATTGGTATTGGTGTCCAAGGATTAGCAGATGCCTTTGTTCTGATGCGCATTCCCTACGAAAGTGAAGCAGCCATTAAATTAAATCAACAAATTTTTGAAACAATTTACTTTGGAGCTTTGGAAGCAAGTTGTGAGTTGGCAGAGCAACTTGGAGTTTATGAGACATATGAAGGCAGCCCTGCAAGCAAAGGCATTCTACAGTACGATATGTGGAACAAGGTGCCAACTGACCTATGGAATTGGGCAGCTCTAAAAGAGAAAATTGCCAAACATGGTCTGCGAAATTCCCTGTTATTAGCTCCCATGCCCACTGCATCTACTGCTCAAATTTTAGGAAACAATGAATCATTTGAACCATTCACATCTAATATTTATCAGAGACGAGTTTTGTCAGGCGAGTTTCAAGTAGTAAATCACCATCTTCTACATGATTTAACTGAAGCAGATTTGTGGGATGAAGATATGAAAAACCTTATTATCCATCACAATGGATCAATTCAAAAGATTGAATCAATACCAAAAGAAATAAGAGACTTGTACAAGACTGTTTGGGAAATTTCTGTAAAAACCACAATACAAATGGCTGCAGATAGAGGTGCTTTTATTGATCAAAGCCAATCTTTTAACATTCATGTTGCAGAACCAAATTATGGCAAATTGACATCTATTCATTTTTATGCTTGGAAAATGGGCTTAAAGACAGGCATGTATTACCTCCGCACAAAACCAGCTGTCAATGCCATACAGTTTACTGTAGACAAAACGAAAGTTAAGGGTAAGGTTATGAATGGCAAGTCAGAGAGATTGAATGGTAAATCTGAATCAGATGATGCTAACATGGCAGCAATCACCTGTTCCTTACAAAACAAAGATGAGTGTCTAAGCTGTGGTTCTTAATTTTTTTTGTGTCACTTAGTATATTTCATAGATAACATTATTATTAAGATTATTTAAGTATATTGAATGGTCTCCCAAGTGCAGGCGTATTATAAATTAAACCAAAATTAAGAAAATGCCTATTTTAGGTTCCTTTTAGCTAATTAAACTTACTAAATGATAATTTTAATGTTTTTTATTTCTCTGTAAATGTTATTTTGAACTATATATATTTTTAAGTTATCGAGTTGCAGTTTATGGGCACTAGTAAAACAATTAGGCACATAATGTATTTTTTGCCATAAATCCGTCGTTAATTTCAAGAGACTGCACAAGGTGAGAGCCCCAAATTTTTATTCCCCATATATGGTGTATGATACACCTGATTAATATATTTTTAATTAACTGACTCCCGATGTCATGAATATTTAAACCTCCTAGCTTATCACGGAACATTACCGACTCATACCGTTTGGACCAATATTATCCTAAAAACAAAATATTCCGCAGTTACTTTTATTCTTGACTCCACGATAACAGACCACTCTTCAATTTAACCTGACCTCAAGTACCACTTCAGATCTTGTCAATGATTTCGTTAACATCTCAATAAGCGTAAAAAAGTCCTTACAATCTTTCTTGATCTTGCAAAGGCTTGATACCGTACCTGTTGCCTGCCTTCTATCTAAACTTGAACGTCTGTGTGTTAGAGATATTCAACTTCTTTTTTTTTCTTTTCTTTCGTCTTATCTTTCTTACAGAACTCAAAAAGGTCAACATTCAAGAACACGTTAGTGATGAACTACCTATCATCTATGGCGTCCCACACGGTAGTGTGCTTGGTCCAACTCTATTTCACGTCTTAATGAACTTTGCAATATAGACATTTCCTTCGGTAGAATCACTTCTTTTCCAGACGACACTGCCATTACCTCTTCAGATGAATCTTGGTCTGGTCTCAATCTGACTGCACAAAAAGTTCTAAACCTTGTGCATGACTGGCTCATATCCCACTCACACACACAACACACCAAAAAGAGAATTAATTACTTTCTCACCAAACGCTATTACACAGGCTAAAACACCAATAACACTACATGCACATACATAATATGTAATAATAACTCATCAGACTGCAACTGTCCCCAAATAGAATTATCTACAGACACCATATTTAGGTATTACTCTAGACAAACACCTAAACTATAGAATAGATTTCACATTAACAATTTAACTGTTAGAGTATTTTTTTATTATTATTATATTCTACCACATTCACACAGCGCCATCTAGTCCCAAATTAAGCAATTATATTTGCTTGTGTTATGGGTACTAAACAACTGATATACATCTACATATATACATTTTTTTTTTAAAACACATATTATAGACAAATTACACCCAGACACAGAACAAACCTTTATGCTCATCACATAAAGATTTGTCCTGGATGGGGATTGAACCCACAACCTCCGGCTTAGCAGTCAGGATCACTAACCACTAGACCAACAGGCCAGTCCAGAGTTCGTAAGCTCATATACTTTTTTACCAATGCACACCATGCACACCACTATACTACATGCACGCGACTAGAGATAGACCAAAGAGCAGTCAGCAACAAAGGAAGTGTCTTGTTGATTTTGTTGTGAAGGCACAAGTCCAAGATAGAAGAAAAAACGTTTCGTTAGTGTTAATTTAGGGAATGGGACATCGAACATTTTGTGCTTTTGTCTATGTGTTGGTGTAAAATAGTGGTAAGAATAAATTATTTCCTGACAGTGAGAACATTACAGGATTTATATAGTTCATGGGTAGGATGAAGTATACCCGGAAAGTTGCTACTTTCCTGTGTTAAGGTAACTACAGGTAACACTAAAGAAACGTTTTTTCTTCTATCTTGGACTTGTGCCTTTACAACAAAATCAACAAGACACTTCCTGTGTTGCTTCCTTACATGAAATGTGTAAGAAATTTATCATCGCCTACCTAACTAGTAAAAACTATGATGAAACCCGAATCTTTTCTTACTAAATCGAATCTCACTTAATATGTATGTTCGTTCACCCGCACGCTCTCGCACATCTATATACCGGCTAATTATCCTTAATACAGGCTACTCCTCCTTAATAAGTTAGGAAATATTTATTGTTACAATCTACAATCATATTCCCTAGCTATAAGTCCATCAATATTGTATCTTTTGTTCCTAAAAAAGACTATTATAATGCATTAGTATTAGGTAGAATGTTATGATAAAAAAAACAGATTTTTATATTTAAATAATATGTATTTGTTATTGTTTCATAGCGAAGGAAAATGTTTACAAACTATAGATGCTGCACTGCTTTTAATCATTTTCAGAGAAAAAAATGCAAAGACTTTTTATTGTAATATTATGGGACCCTGTCAGATGAACTTACAAAATTATTAATACTCCCAATGACCAATAACAAATAATATTATAACTTCTAAACACTTTTAATCCATAATTTATATTAACCGGATGCGTAAGCATAGTCGTGCACATACCACTGAGGGAACTGCGGCTACACATTACGTCTACGTAATTACGCAAGTGGTGTGTCAAGTCTCATACAGTACAATGTAGTGGTAAGTGCCGTACCCGTGCACCTGCACGTCTACGCATAGGTACGCACGCGGTGTGCCCGGCCTCTAAAACAAATATTATTTATGACATCATCATTAGATCGTGACGTTCCGTATGCCTAAAAGAAACAATTTTTTAAATTCTTACATTTTTTTTCTTTGTATGACAGCTTAGGATGTTATAGGTAAATATACCTAGACCTTGTAAGCAGGTTTTGCAGTAGAGTGTAGATTCCGTTTTCAGTAAATGTACACACATTTAACAACAAGGAACAGAAAAAACAAGTGGAAGTGCGGTAGGACAAAATTATTACTGGAACCGGTGCGGTGTCGCCAAACTCACACATACAAACAGTGCACTACTAGTAAACAATTGTTTTAATTGGTCAAATATCTTCAAACCCAAATTGGCTTCGGCAAGACACACTTTAGTACTTACTACTTTGCAATATCAAACAAAAGTATTTACGACGTTTCGTATCTTTAAATTTAAGCATAAATTTCCTAAAAAAAATCAGCCATTCGACAAGAGATGGCAGGCTATTTTAGGTAAAATAAATTGAACTTAAAGACATTGCCTTAAAACATTATACCTAATTGTTAGTTTATCAAAGTGATGTGGCACAACATTATATGATTACACATTATCGATTTTGTTTCTGATTAAAAATAAAAATAATTTAGAGAAAAAAGTTAAAGTAAATAAAGGATATAAAACGCTGTTAGTTCTCTTGTTTTCTTTTTAATCTTTATTAAAATAAAACAAATATCTATTTAACACAATTTATTATAATATCACCGTATGAATTTGAAGGGTAATGGAAACAGGTTACTGCGCTTTGATTAACAGGCAAATAGAAATCCACAACGAAAATTCTGTGTTCTTCAATTAAAGGTGCAATAAGAACTCGCTCGCTCTCCAATGCGGTAATGTGGCTGCCTTTTGGGTACGTTTCCTCAGGAATCTAAACTTAATCAGATATTATATTTATAGGAATTTCCTGTAAATAGAGTATCTGGTTCCCTTTTTTTAAATCTAGGTAATGAAATGAAATCTCGTTTATTCATCTAGGTTACAAAGTAACACTTATGAAAATCACAAGTTAAGAATGTAACAGGTTATCCGAAAAGTAATGTCAGCAAATTTTCCTACGACCAGTTCGCTGACGGGGTGGAGTTATGAGAAGAGCTGGTAAGAAACTCACGTCACTTTTTAAAAAAAATGGATAGTTACAATCTTTTGTAATTTACAACTTGGGTAGCGTGTAAAGTGAAAAAAATTGACGACTCTTGAAGTTGGAGTTGCGGTAGGTTTGATGTAACTCAAGCCATTTGGATACTGTAAAATAATCTTCCAAAAAATGTTCAGAGCATATATAAGTGGATTTTGATGGCATCCAATCTACTCTACTAGTTGCATCAATCCATTTCTCTTCATATATAAAAAAAATTAGTGTACTCGATGGCACAAACAGGTACTTAGATTTAAATTGTAAGGGTAAAAAACCATTTGACAATCGTTAATTTATTTTTCTGAGACTTTTAATTAATTTTAATTATTTAAATCAATTATAATATAAAATTTATATATCGATAAAACTGACATCCCATTTGACCTCATCACTAATTAGTGGTGAGGTCAATGGCATGTTAGTTTGTTGAGTTGAGCAGAATGTTCCTAAATAAAAACGATGGCGTAATACGTTAAGGCTGATTTTAATTAGATATTTAATTTAATTTTTAATTACTTGAAATTCAATAAGATTTTTTAGAAAAACTACTATATCGTTACTTACCGGTGGTATGAGATACCTCCATTTCTTAGATTTATTTTTTCTATAATTTTTACACTGCAAAATGGCACAATAAGGCATATTCGCGGTTAAATCACGTAAAACAAAACAGGGCACAGGAAGACTGACTCGTCTACACGACTGGAGACGATTTAAGGAACTACGCTTACTTGTGGCACGCGTGCCCCACCCACTTCGCACTTCCACTTGTTTTTTCTGTTCCGTGTACTACAAGCTAAAGAAAGACCAACGAACCAAGAAAGGGAGTTTATGAAACAGCCTGAAATACATATAAATTTTATATCCTAAGTTTTTCCTATTTCCGCAACACCGATTTTTGCGGACTATGGTCATAAATAACTCATAGCTAGTTACACGGTATGTTTGCGAGCGGCTACATGGTACATACCCCAATCGCAAACATGCCGTGTCGCAATAAAATACCATATATTCACGGGCCTTAAATTTAAAAAATATCCAAACTAAGTTATGTTACGATAAAGTAATAAGACAGTATGATTTATCTAAACCTAGTGTTTACAATAGTTTACCTCATCACGTAAGCCTTACTTTAAACACATCACATACTAAACTTATTGAACAAAGTAAATAACCGATTGCTATGCTGGGTAACATCGACTTTTTGATACATATTTTAAAAGTATTATTTAAAAATCAAACTTCGAATTGAGTAGTCTAATTCTTTACACGTATTATAAAGTTTTAATAAACCTTCGTAATAAATATCCATTCAAACAAACGTTCACAATGGCGAAACTATTTAATTGAACATAATATGATATAACATTATGAATGAGAATAGTAATGCCCAGGGTACACGTGCGTGTCTAGGAAAGTATATTTAGGTACTTCTATTTTATGTTCTTAGGGAAAAAAAACTTGTAGGTACCTATCTTCTCAACTAATACATTGTAAAGATATGATTAATGAGAGCATAAATTATTTTCACACTAAATATTTTAGAAACTATAAACTAACTACATTTATTTTCACTACAACAAACTATAATAACAGATTCAATATTACCAAAATATTCTACTAAATATCGTAAGTACATACGAACACCGAAAACGTCTATTCGCACACTTAAAACCGTTCATCACAAGCGATCCAGTCGGTCCGTAAAACTAAATTACAAAACAAGACGCTTTAAGTTTGTGAGTCACCAGAGTCGGGCTGCGCGTCTACATCATCGGACGGGGGCGTGTGGTCCTCGTGCGGGGAGTCGTGCGCTGTGTCGGGCGGCGGGAGGGGCGCGGGCGGGCGGCGCTCGCGCGGGTAGTGGTTGAAGATGTGTACGTGCGTGACGCGGCGTCAGTCCGCCTCGTGCTCGTGCAGCTGCGCCAGCAGCGCCGCGCGCCGCGACTCCAGCTCCGCGTCACTCCACACTGCGCCGCCGGCCGCTGCCGCCGCACTACACACACGACGATATGTAAGACAGCGTGGAACAACAAAAATTATTTACTTTTTATAGGGCACAAATACTTTATTCATGTACCTAACTTGTATGTAAATTAAATGTATTTTTTTGTTATCATAACAATATATCTACTTAATTTGGTAAGTAGTTTAACCACAGATTTTTATACCATAATAGTAACCAACAAGCCTACGGATCACCTGATGGTGAGCGCTACCATAGCCTATCGCTGGCCTGGCCTGACTGGCCTATACCAGTCTGGATTTCTACCTGAATTTTTTTCTTGTTTCGTCCTCGTTAGACCCCTTTGTTACGTAACAATACTAGCCAAATAACTTTGCGTCAACGAAGTTAGCTATAAGTAATACGATTTTAGGTGTGAGAAGGGTAAACTGCGCAGCTTGCGGAGCAAGGATGGCGCGTGGCTACCGTCGCATAGCAACGCTGCTACCTCAGTCGTGCATCTCGCTCTGATGCATTACGTAGCCTCGACGCTGTGCTCGCCTGTACTGTAGCTAACTTCGTTGACGCAAACTTATCAAGCGAGTATTGTAATTGCTTATTTAGTAGGTATATGTACCGTTCCTTCTTGTCTTTCTTATCCTTCTTCTTTTTGGGCTTGTGTGTGTGTTCCGGTTGCTGCTCGTCTTCGGGACTACTGGGCGCACTACGTTTTGATTTCTTACTCTTGTGTCGAACCTGTTCTTCGTCGGATATGCCACCCTCTTCTGGCGTTGGCGACTTCTGAATATTTACATTGAATAATTTTAATTTAAGTACATTTCTAATTGATTAATCTAATGTATTTATAAAACGTAAGCAACCAATGTTTGATCATTTGTGATTTATGGTAACCTTTAGCGAATCTTTTCCTTCAATTATTACATTGCTGTATATTATTTTAAAATATAAATGTATTTGGTTTCTTACAGGCACAGGGGAATGCTTCCGGTGCTTCTTCTTAGATTTCTTGTGCTTTTTACCCTCATCTGACGTCCATGTGCCGTGACTGGGTGCCGGCGATGGCGAGCGCACTGTCATTATTGGTGACGGCGATCGCGACTTTGACTAGAATTAATGCAACAATAATTAGTACAGGCAACTCTCCGCATTTTTCATGAATGTTGACAAGTTAAACACGGAACGACTTATTCTAACTTTTATAATATCATGCTGGCCGAAATTTCAGTCAATGTAGCGGCAAGTTTTAATGGGAAGTAGATATTTTCGCTGTAAACAAAGTAATACTAATATAAATAACAAACCAGGGAGGCAGAGTGTGAACGTTTCTTCTTCTTAGAGCGCTTTGATTTCCTCGTCTTTGACGCCTTCGGGTGATGATAATGCATGCAACTCTCTTCTTGCTCATGTTGGAAGTCCTGTAACATCGTTAAGCTCTTATTTTTTTTTGAGATTCGAGGGCAATACCTCCTTGTGTTTAGAGGTTATATTATTATTATGTCTAATCCTCTTATTTTTGGGTGGTGATCCTCTCTACCTCCCTCCCTAGGAGAAATTATGGAAAGATAATTTCTCGAAGGGAGGGACAAGAGAAACAAAATTATGCAAAGATGAGGCGCTTGTAACATTGTGGTACTGAGATGTTTTTTACGATCATCTAGGTTAAGCAACGTTCGGCAAGGTCAGTCCATGATAGGTGACCATTGGTGGCAATTTAATTCTCTAGCGTCTCCGTGCTTCGGAAGGCGCGTAAAGTCGTTGGTCCTGGTTATCACTAATGTGGTAGTACTGGTAGTCGTTAAGTCAAGTTGGAAGCCTTCTGGGCGACCTGATAAATTACATTTCCATTCCATTAGAAAGTTGACAGATTTTGTCATCTACTTCGTTTCCGATATTATAAGGGCCTTGTACACCGTCAGAACGAAGTGAATGACATAATCTTTATAGGTTCACAACAGATTTATTATAATTTCCTTTAAATGCACTAAGAGAACAAATACTGTGTCGCGGGAACATTTTCTTATCGTGTAGGCCTGCTAGTGGCAACAGGACTATTCTCGCTCTAATTAATGACGGTTCTAAGCGACAGAAAAGGCTAGAAGTACAGGGAAATGTGGGTCGATGCTGCTAGATGGGGTGCTACCCTTATAATGCTACAATATCCCTGAGACTATATGGGTTCCAATTACAAGGGGGCCGAGCCGCGGGGCGCAGGTATACCTTATAAATCCTAATACGATCTTCTTCGTAAGGCACGGCGGCAAACTCTGGCGCGTTCAGATCTAGTTTATCCTTGACATCGTTCCATGACAGTTGGTGATCGAGGTTCGCATCGCTCAGTGCCCACTTAAACGCGCTCTCAATCTTTTTCTGCGCTTTTGATTCTTCTTTTATCTTCTCTTTATTCTTAGCCTCAGCCTGAATTGAATATAACAATAATTATATAAATCATGATTGAAATTCTAAGTTGATTTGTCTTATTATAATAATTTGTCTTACCTTTTCAAGTAGTGAGTTGTAAGTGAGTTTCACATTGCCTGCATCCAAAGAGGCTGACTTACTGTCTTCACAAACAACAGTCGCAAATTCTTCAAATGTCGTATCAGGCTTAACATCAAAGCCTTTATCCTTCAATATTTCCCTAATTACTTTTTTCTCATCATGGAAGCGCGCTTTCAGATTTTCAACATAGAATTTGAATAAATCCAGGGGTGTGGATCCACTTTGTCCTAGAGAATATAGAATTAAGATATTATATTTTTAATTCCAAGCAATTTTATTTATGTAAGATATAATTATGTGGACATACCTAACATTGCTGAGAACCGCATATCAGCTGATATAACTGGATATAATTCCACCCACAAGGACATTGACGTTAATTTTCCTTCTTCATGCAAACTGTCCAACAAAACCTGTTTTAATTGAGCAAATTACATGAGTAAATAAATAATTCTAATCGAAACTCATCATATTGACTGATGCAGTTTAAAGTATCTTACCAAAAAGTTATCTCTATTTTTTCTTTGTTGCCTCTTATTTCTCTTTTTTACTTGTTCTCTTTCTTGCAGATATTCTGCTTCCAAATTTCTTATATGCTGTTCAAATACTAAAAGAAATGCAAATTATTGTTTAAAAGTAAAGTTCAAAGAGCAATGATTTTATTTTAATCTGCAATCAGCTTCTGAGCTACTGAGTATTGTTTTACTTCTTCTGTAACAGTTGTGATTTCAAGATAAATCTTTGAATTGCGAGCATACCACGGAGCAGCGGATAGCACTCTCATGTTATTTTGGGATCTTTCGAGGCAGAGTCTGTTGGATTTGTTGGCTGATGACCACAGTTGGATCCCGTATGTCCAGATTGGTTTTATTATAGAGCAGTACAGCATGTTGCTTAGGCGTAGGGCAGACTGTTTTCCAATGAGCCAGAGCAGGTTTTTAAAAAGACAAGATAAGAATAATATATTTTATAATAATACTAGTCGACGTTGTCCTGCATGATATACCAATCGATTGCATTTTTTATTTGTGAATCTAAACCATCATCGAATCCACTTGAACACATACACAAAAATTCATTCAAATCGGTTCAGCCGTTTAGGAGGGGTTCACTGTCAACACACGTACAGAAGAATTATATATATAAAGATCTCACCGATAAGCGCATCTTCCTTATCCATACCCAGAAGGCTGACATCATTCTTGAAGGAAGAATTTTCAAGGAGCAAAACCTGAGCCTCACTCCAGGTGCTACTGTATGTGATTTCACTCATATTCTCCAAAACCTTGAGAAATAGAAATAGTTAAATGGATGTAAAATTTGTCCAGCAGTGGACTGCAATAGGCTGAGATGATGATGATAGATGTAAAAATGCTGTTCAGATTCCATATTATCAACCTCTGGCTTATGCTGGCTTATATTATTATTGGGTACGTAAATAATTTTGTTTTACTATTATCTAAAGTGCAGTGGTGCAACAGACAAACAGAAGGACAACGGAGTGATCCATAAGGGTTCCGTTTTTTTCATTTAAAGATACAGAACCCTAAAAATGAACTATACCTGTGCCAACATCTTCATATTACGTTTTTTCAGAGCCTTGGCGTCTTCTTTTTCACGTTTCGTAATGGTAAATATGCAATCATCGAATATATCCCTGCGATCAGATTCAGGTACACATCGCCATATCTAAAAATATTAAATACACACAATACAACATACAAGCGCCGCTACTGAAAATCTTTTGATTAGGCCTATGTCCAGTAGTGGACTTCCTGTGGCTGATATGATGATGAATAAGATTATTGAAAATAGAATCAATAAGGGCCAAACTACTTAAGCCAAATCATAAAAAAAAAAATGTTCCACCAAAGTGAGCCTCATAAATTATCAGCAATAGAAAAATTTCGACTTCATCAAATTAAAATACAGTATAAGAGCGTACACAACAACAAACAAAGCATCAAGCTTATTTTTGTAAATGCCTTATTGGACTGCAGCTCCAAGTTTATTTAAAGTAGTGTCCGACCGAAATTTCGGTTTCGGTTTCGGTTTCGGCCGAGTTTCGGCCAAAAATCAAGTTTCGGCGACAGTTTCGGTTTCGGCCAAAATTGGCCGAAACTTTTGCCGAAACCGAAACTGATTTCGGAAGTTGTCGTGCACGCTCGACTAACTTCGTTTCTCGCGGCAACGCTTTGGCGGCCCTATTCGGGAATTGTCGTGCGCCTTTCGGATAGCTTTGTAGCAACAAAACTTAGTCAGTGCGTTATCGCCCGACGCAAACATTCTTTAGAGGTTATGCTTTAATGGAACTGATTACATGTAAATTTTTGTTTCGTTTCTGTACTTGATTGATTTATACACATTTTTATTTCAGGGCTGCCAACGGTGTGAAAATGGTACACACATTTAGATTTTTTTTAATTATGCTCCTTTGCCCACTCAATCCGTTGCCAATTCAAGAAATTTAGATATTTTTGTGTAATTGTTTTATATCGTACTCCTTGAGACTTGCATTATTTAATTTAATTACATTTTGAGTCCTCATTAACGTAAAACATTATTTAAATTAACATTTCAAGCTAATTTTTCCGATTTTTTTTCTTAATTTGTAGTTTTAACCCTTGATTGTGAAAAAAAAGTACGGTGCTATAGCTGCCCATTATCTTAATAACATCTCTAGTATGTGTAGATTATAAAAAAGTATAATAGTGTGTACTTAAGCAAGCAATACTAGTTACAAGAGCAAAAGAACTAAGCAAGGTCGAAATTTCGATTTTTCAACAAATGCTGTAATTTTCGTGATTTATGTTATAATACTCCAAGACATGATTTTATTCAATTAAGATACCAGTTTTATAGTGTCTAATTACATTTTTATTTGCGTTGATAAAAATCTATGCGAAAGCTACCAGGGTATGTCAATAATAAAACGAGTTTATTTCTACTTACAATATTTATTGCTTAGATTAGTACACCAAGTGCTCAAAATGTCCACTGCGAGGGCGAGCAGCAATGTACCCTCTACATTTCCTAAGTCCTAAT
Source organism: Laspeyria flexula (assembly GCA_905147015.1). NCBI lineage: Eukaryota > Metazoa > Arthropoda > Insecta > Lepidoptera > Erebidae > Laspeyria > Laspeyria flexula. Next base: position 6,835,835 of record LR989956.1, on the reverse strand, counting down.
AACAGATCTTTTGATCTGGCATGCATGGCCAGTTTCTTTGATGCATGGCTGTACACATTACAGGCGCAGTAAAAAAAATCCAACGAGTTTAGGTCTACCGATCATGTTGGCCATAAAATTGGACCCAAGCGCAGTGCATTGCTGCACGCGTCGGACACTTTGAGCACTTAAATGTAGTAATCTGAGCATAGTAATAAATATTGTAAGTAGAAAATAACCTCGTTTTATTATTGACATGCCCTGGTAGCTTTCGCATAGATTTTTATCATCGCAAATAAAAATGTTACTAGATACTATTCAACTTAAAATTAGAATCTTAATTAAATAAAATCATGTCTTGGAGTATTTTAACATAAATCACCAATATTGCAGCATTTGTTGAAAAATCGAAATTTCGACCTTGCTTAGTTCTTTTGCTCTTGTAACTAGTATTTATTGCTCGCTCAAGTACATACTTTTATACCTTTTTATAATCTACACATACTAGACATGTTATTAAGATAGCTGCCCAATTATTTTAATAACATTGTGAAAAAACAGTACGGTGCTATAGCACCGTACTGTTTTTTCACAATCAAGGGTTAAAACTACAAGTAAAGAAAAAAAATCGGAAAAATTAGCTTGAAATGTTAATTTAAATAATGTTTTACGTTAATGAGGACTCAAAATGTAATTAAATTAAATAATGCAAGTTTCCAGCAGTACCTACGATATTAAAAAAATTACACAAACATATCTAATTTTGTTAAAATGGCAACTGAATGAGTGGTCAAAGGAGCATAATTTAAGAAAAAATCTAAATGTGTTTACCATTTTCACACCGTTGGCAACCCTGAAATAAAAATGTGATTTTCTTGCACCTTGACATTAGAGCTACCACCAGGTAACGGGTTATCCATTACTTACGACAGACCCTGTATAGTTAATTAAATATTGAGTCAGTAACTTTGTTTTGTTGTTATTAACAGATCAAGTCACATGTAAAAAAAAGATTGGAAATGAAAAATGTGAAGTGTTTTATTTGTTAAATTACGTTGTATAGGTAAACTTATTTCAAGATTTACTGTGTTTCCATTTCATGTCCTAATTAATGCAGAATAATGAGTAAAATGCACCAATTTCAGTATTTTAAGGAATTTTATACTTGCTCACGTGAGTTTCGGTTTCGGTTTCGGTTTCGGCCAAAACTGAAGCCACGGCCGAACATTCGGTTTCGGTTTCGGCCGGAAAACAAGTTTCGGTCGGACTCTAATTTAAAGACATATCTAATTGTTTTATTCTTACCTCTAGGTTATTAAACATTTCCTCGCATTTGTAGTATTTTGTAAGAGATGTCACACGATCGCAACTTAACAGAAACTCCTCCAAATTTTCCCGATTCTTTTTTGTTTTTAATCTGTGAAAAAATATATAATGGATTTTAATTGTTTAGTTATTTTATCCACAGTTATATTCCTTAAACATTTCAGTGAATAAACAAAATAAAAACATAAAATAACCTCTGCTCTTCTCGCTCATCTTTTAACTTCTGTGTTTTGTATGCATTGAATGCTTGCTTCTTTTCATTTAGCTTCTTAAACGTCGCATAGCGGGGATCTTTAGATATTATTTTGACACATTGCTCCCAAGATGCATTTGATGGTACATTCTAAAATATATTAATAAGAAAAATTATTAATATAAATGATTAATACAATAAACCTACACTCCATCAAAATTTTAACATCTATACTAATATTATAAAGAGAAAATAGTTGTTTGTTTGTAATGGTTGGGCCCCGAAACTACTGGACGAATTTAAAAAAATCTTTCATTAGAATGCTACGTTATCAGTATCACAGAGTGACATAAGTTACTTTTACCGAAATACCAATCGGGCGAAGCAGCGGGCCGAAGCCAGTTTCTTATTACTATAACACTTAAAAGTACTAACTCTGTCTTTCAAAAGCTCCTTAAATGCTTCTATGGCTTCCTTTTTGTCTTTGTATTGCAGTTCTGGCTGCTGTTCTGCATTTTCAACAACACTGATTGGTGGTGGGATTTCAATATCCTCAGGTTTAGCTACAAAAGTAAATTTAAAGAAATATATTGTAGTACTAATCCAAATTATCTTGGTATATTGTCGCTGTGAATTTATTATTTTTATTTAAATAATATAAAAACAAATAGCTTACTCTCTTCAGGTATGGGTATGGAGTTGGCTAGATTTGGATCAATAGATGCAAGTGTTTTAGCCATTGCTTCATCAAGAGCAGAAGGCCCAATAGAAGGCGACGCTGGTAACGGCACTTCCCCAGGAGGCATTTCACTCATGGCAGCCCTGTAAAGTTAAACTACATTATTAAGGTTTATTAAAAATTTGTCATTTTCTTTGTTTCTAGGATTTAAAATATTAAAGTATGCCCAGACTTAAAACATCTCTTATGTGGAGCACACCAACAACTATATGACTATTTGAAGAACTAAAACAGTCAAATCTTCAGTGTTTATACTGACTATGCTTATTAATGTTAAACTTGTTTTATTTTTTTTTAAATTAAGTAATTTGATATTTTTCTATGAGTTAATATTTTCATGTATAAAATTATAATATATATTCATATAAAATGAAATGTATTACTGAGCAGCTTCCTCGGCAGCTATTTTATCCTTAATATCTTGAAGCTCTTTGGGTATGATCCAGCTTGATTCTTTTGTTTCTATGTTATGGAAATAAAGGCGTCCAGCATCTGTGGTATATTCTTTCCAAACACAGGCCGAAAGTAGTTTCTGTTGGAATAAACAAGATAATGTCAACATTTGCTCTTAATTTAATATTCGTTTATTCCTAACAGCAAATTCCGAGTGTCCTTATCTGTGTAAAAATTTCAACTTAAGTACTTTCATTGTTTGTGTGTTGGGTCTACTGCTCATCACGTTTTGTTCCACTGGCGAGAAGTAGGATTGAATAAGTCCAATTTTACTCAAATTATTAATATATTGACTGTATATCGTCGCTTATACAACAATACCGCGCAAGTCAATTTTGACTGGTTTTCAGGAGAGACAAATAACTGTTTATATCTTATTAAATACATTAATGTTTAATGAATGCAAAAATAGATTTAAATTATTTGTTAAAGACAAAAAAATATTTTTGCATTCATTAAAGATTAACGATGTATTGAATAAAATATAAATAATTATTTGTCTCTTCTGGAAACCAGTCAAAATTGACTTGCGCGGTATTGTTGTATAAGCGACGATATTGAGGACAGTTTTGAGCATGACTTTTGTATGTGATTGTGCCTCTAGGGGCGAGACGCCAAGTTTTTTTATATCAATGTAATACATACTTCGGCAGGAGTTTTCAAATCATCCGGCTTCTCCCAAAGGCTTTGTTTTGTGACTGAATTATAGTAATATGTTCTACCATCAGGAGCTTTGTGTTCAGACCATGGACTACTTTGATTAGCCATTGGAGCAACGTCAGGAGCTGGAGCAGTTAAATCCTGTAAAATGAGTATTTAAATATTTTATTGCAAAGAACATATGTTTTAATAATAACAAGTTTTAATGCAACTTGACATTAGAGTCACAAAACAATGCTGAAATGTACAAATAATGAAACATTTTTTTCCAGGACTGAATAAATTACTTTTGCATTTAAAATATTTAAGTTTGTAAAATATTAAGTGAGTTACATGAGAGAAACACAATATTGTCCTTAGCATTAATGGCCATCCTTTTAAAAGGCTTGTTAAAATGTAGACTTACAGGTTTGAATGCTGGAAATCCAGGTGGTGGCATGGAGAACGGAGGAATCATAGGTGGGAATCCCATGGGCGGCGGCAAGCCCGTCATATTAGGCGGCATCCCTGGAACTGGTGGCATACCAACAGCTGGAGGCATTGGCGGAGGCAATCCACTCAGCATCGCCGGTGGCATCAGAGGTGCTGACGCGATTAACCCTGGCGAACTAGTCCCCGCGTTAGGCGGCTCCTACGTAACAAATTGATATTATTTATTATTAAAATAAATCATATCTAATTCAGATAAGTAATCCAAACGTAATTATAACCTAAAATAAAAAGTTATATATTTACTTACCATATCGGTAAAGAACAAGTATTCAAAAACACTACAAATATATGTTATTAAAAAAACTCTCGTATGAGTAATTATTTATATATATTTCGGCTTAACTCAGCTTTAATAGTTATATTGTAAATTTATTTACATGGCAAAAAACAATCAGTAAATCTGAAATCGATGAGATGATTTTGTACAGTATTGTATTGTCTATGGAAGAATTTGACCTGACCTCTAATTTGACATAAGATGTTGAGTATTATAGAGGTGTAAAATATCCTGAAAATTTTAGTTTTTTTTTCTTATTGGTGCCAAAACGTAGTGGTTATATACTCTGTGCCGGTGCCCGCACGATAGGCATCATGGATAACGTTCCAAGTGGCAGCTGCCGTTGCAGCGTTGCTCGCGTATTATAACTACGTGCGTATTTATCATTCAACGAAAATTACGATAAAATAAATATATAATATAATATCAATATATAATTTATATCACTCATCGTGCGAACTGAAGTGAGCCGAGTAGTGTAGTAAGACGCTTCGTGTTCGCAACTTCGGGACACTTCGAGTCCTTTGACTCGGGCGCAAAAATCGACAACCACAGACTGGGATACTACGTATGCCGACAACGACTGGAAGTCGCCCGATGCGAGCCGAGGTTGCACGAAGCGAAGCAAAGTGCTCTTCTACACTATCGTATTCGCTCATCTTCGACCAACTTCGCGAGTAGTGTGGAGCAGGCTTTATAGTAGTCAGCTGTTTTTCAACTGTCAACATTAAATGTCTGTCATTTGCAAGGTCATTTGTCAAATATGTTGTCAATGTTGTCATATATCTGAATCTGACTTAGATTGAACAATAACAAAAAAATTTAATTTAAAATACCAAAGAGCCAATTGTATAATAATATAGATAATAAGTGACTTTATAAAATATATCACAATAATGAGATTACAATAATGATTTCACTTGTGGCATATATAATAAATGGTTTCGCTACAACTCTTCAACATTTACTACTTTTATCATCATTTACCGGAAAGATTATTGTGTCTGTCTTATCTTGGATCTCATCTATAATACTTGGAACTTTAAACAGTATAGTATTGTTTTTCCAAATAGTATATGAAGACAACATATCTATATTTACTGAAGAAATACCGGCGTCTGCTAATGGATTATTTGAAACGATCAACAGTCAATTAAATCACATAAATAACGGAATTTTTGATATTTATCTCGGAATATATCTGAAATGTATAGCTGGAATAGCCGCAGCCAATTGGTTGATAAAAACTGTTTTTATAATGTTTGGTGAAGTGCTACATTTAATAAAGAATACTGTGATTTTGGTTGGAGATACTGCATGGCTGATTGTGACATTCTTACCTGTGCATCTTCCTCAACTTATGAGAGCGATATTCAAGTACATCGGCAATGTGATAGTTAACACAGTAATAGATGGCTATATGTCCCTGTTAAAGTTCACCAATTATTTGACTGAAGTGCCTCTACAATCCTTCTTAGGTATTACCAGTGTTATAGTTATTGTACGCCTGTGTGTACATTTTAGAGAAAACATAGTTGCCCAAATAGTAATATTATATTGGTCACTCATTCGTAATGTTATGTATTTATATTATCTTGTATTTAATTATTTTACCAACTCAGAAGTAGCTGTGATAGCCCAAATAGCTAGTGGCGAAGATCTACGTACAAGAGATGCGAATTTTAGTGCATCAGAAATGGAAGATACTGCCAATGCAGCTGATTCACTTTGTGTTATATGTCAGGAACGACAAAAATGTGTTCTTACATTACCATGTCGTCATGTTTGTTTATGTACTGATTGTTGTAGGCGTCTGTATGGATACCAGCGTACATGTCCAATATGTCGAACATTTATCTATCATTCAGTGACTGTGTATTTGTGATACCTAAGTATTTACAACTGCCTCCATTATATTGTCTACATTCCTAATGTAAAAGCATTTCTTGGTCAGATGTTTTTTGTGGAATCTCAACTTTTTTTGACTTGTACATTATTTTTATTTGAGAAATATTGTACCCAACATTTGATTGTACATAAATGTAGTTTTATCAATGTTTTTCAGGGAATGGCTATATTTTGTAATTAAGGGCTATGTTTACTTATTTTAATGGTATATTGATGATTAATATTGGTATACTTATGTTCAGCTATCTGAGAGAATTCACTTTTGAGAAAATTTACTTTCTCCTAGGTAGAGATCCGGAAAAGCAACACTATCAATGTATCCAACATAAAGGTCTCAAAACTAGTGCGAACTCCAGCGTTTTTGTTTAAACTGTCAACGTGACAATGTGTTTTCTATAGTGAAGTGAAAAACAGTTGCAATGATGGCTGAAAGGGAACTGATGTACTTACCTTTTGAGAGCAATAAATAAATGCTCCGTCTAATAAATTTTCATCCAAATAGTTGCAGCCATAGTTGTGAGATACCATTACACAAATCTAAATTAAAAGACCTTCTTTATATTATAAAAAACATGTTAAATATTTGAACATAAAGATAATATGTAGGTAAGTACTTCATAATTATCATTAGATAGTTAATAATGTGCAAAGAGATGTCGTCACAGAGCATTGAAATATCTTTTTATTTTTGGAATAAAATATATTTATGTACATTCCAATACTTTTATTATCACAATCACAATAAAATATAAAAATAAAAATTGTAGGTACAAATTCAAAACAGAAGAGTTATTGCCTAATAAAGTATAAATACTACAAAACAACAAATAAATCACAATGAATACTCGTTTTTAGTTTTAATTTTAACTTAAGTTGTCACCAAAATTACAGTATTGGTTCTGCATTTGTTCCCCTGAACAGATAAGTTGGGGCGCACTATATATGATTAAGGATCTGATATAAAGATGACCACTTTACCACTGACAACTCTTTAGTTGTACAAAGTTGTATCCCCACATTAAAAATATATTTTAAAATAATAAATTATTCGAAATTCTTCACTACACTTAAAATGATTTAATTTAATCTTATCAATATCATAATACTTAATAGTAGGTACTTATTGTAAACACTAGTGGTGAATATCAAAAACATTACTTACATACAATCTATAATATATTATTTATAAATTTGGTTTCACAAATCTTTTATTAAATAAAGATTGTTGTTTATATTGTCAGGACTGTCTTTGGTGAGAATTTAACATATAAGTTTCTGCTTCTCCACCTTCTGCCCTGTGAAGGCTTTGTGTACTTCTCCTTTGTCGCACATTAAGTTTTAAATCTCTAAGAGATATTTGTACATCTTTAAATGCATTTAACATAAATACTGCAGTTATTACCACAAGAAACCCACATAAACATCCTATGATATCTGGGACACTCATATAGTCCCATTCCCTAAAGAGTATTCCTGATGCTATTATGACTAGTATTGTAAACATGACATAGTAAACTGGAGTGATGACACTGGTATTAAATATATCCAATGACTTATTTAAATAGTTCATTTGTATCATAATGCAGAAGACAGCAGCAACAAAAAGTAACCAGAAAACGTAATTTGTGAAGTTATTAACTTTACCGGAAAGCGTTTCTTTTACACCTAATGCGACTCCTTTACAAAACACAACAGTTAAACTGCCCATAGAGGAACATAATAACAAATATACAACTATATTTTTGTTCCCAAAACGAGGTATAAATACTAATCTTATAATTAAACTCATCACAAAAATTGTACAAACATATGTTATAAATAAATAATCATACAATTTTTTTACCAACTCATGAAAAGTTTTGATTTCTTCAGATTTTGGGGAATGTATAACAAATATAACGGACCCAATGATGCAAAGGAAACATCCAATCTGAAAGGAAATAGGTCTGATTAACTTTAAATCATATTTTTATTAAAAATTAAATCAAATGATGAGATATGAATATGATCTTAAGCAGATTATCACATAATTTTTAAATTACACACATCACGGAATTAATTGGATACCATACTGAAAACAAAGAATAATAAATATAAAAAATAATATATTCTACGAATATAAATCACAAATAATTTTAAAGATTATTTTTAAATCGCATTTTGTCATGATTTTGCAATGAAATGTATGTGGTTCTAGTAGTTTTTAACACAATATAAATATTACCTTCCCAATAAAATTGAGTTTCTCATTTAGAAACTTTGAGGATAGCACTGCAGCTACTAGTACACTGAGAGCACCCAATGGAGTCACCAAGGCAGCTGGAGCAAATGCATACGCCAACAAATTTGCAGCTTCACCAATGCCCACTGTAATTTATATGAATTGTAGTTCAGTTTTAAACAAATATTATTACTATATTTGATTTACTAATGTAATTATAAATGGTATTACTAACTTGTTACTAGACCCAGCCACCACATCCATTGTTTTAAATAAGCAAATCCTCCAGCTGAAGCTCTGACATTTCCAGAAGCTAGCAGTTTTTTCAGTGCAACCTTTTTTATGATAAAACTAGATCCAATGAAAACACTAGAAGATATTGCAAGACCTAATCCTATGCCAAAATGAGTATTGTTGTAATGATGCCCATCAACTGTTAAATGAGACACCTTCATTGCGCCAAAATATTACTGAAAATAAGAGAAGAACGTGTTAGGTCTTTTAATCATTGACATAAGGCCAAGTTTTTTTTTGGTAAAAATCAATAAATTATAACCTTGACACATCTTTTTAGATTAGAATAGACTTAGAAATTTAACATAGGATAGAATTATCCAAATCTAGGGTTGATTTACCCTGAAAAAAAATCCTACTTATTTAAATAAATTATAGAATAGTAGATACCTGCTAAGTCTATCGAATAGATTAATTCTTACATAAATTATGGATCAGTACAATCTAGTAAAAGGTGTACAATTTGTGCATTACATCATTAAATTTAAAGATAACAACTTTTGAACTCAAAACTCCAGTAGATTAAAATATTATATTCTTTTGAATTCTCCAGCAAATACTGTAATACACCCCACTATACATACATACATATACGACAGTAAGGTACGAAAGAAATAGGACTTAATGACTAATAAACGAGTGTTACACATAATTTTTAATCAAAATTATAAGTAAACAGTACGTGAAGTCACACGGACTCACGGTGTTTTTTGTGACACTTATTGATAATAGAACTGACAGTCTCACTGAGTCTAGAGATGAAACGAATATATTCATATTAGGTATGCATATTATAATACGAGCGACCCGTATTCATATTAGGTTATAGGAATGTCATCTATTAGGTTACTCGATATTAGTCAAGTATTAGCCAGAGACTACGCGAACGAATACTAGATATAGAGCATAATACACTGACCTGAATATTTATCTGGACTGGCTGTCCTATACAAATGATAGCTAATTTTCTTTGTCTATTTGACCAACTAGCGGAGAAGAGTTAAACTATTTTTGACGTAATATTGACGTTGATTTTCGTATCGCGCCAAATACCTCGTTTAGCGATCTTAATTTTCTGAGCGTAAAAGCTACTTTGTGGTGATTTAAGTGAAAATAAGGAGTGATTTAATAATGTAGAACATGTGTATGTGTGTGTTTTGTAAAGTTCAACATAGAAAAGGGTGCAATTTTTCATTACACATGTACGTAGATTTATGTTAATTTTACCCTAAAATCAGTGTCAACTGTCTGTAAAACATTGGATTATGTGTAGATTATGTTGCTAAATATGCATATCGTTAATCTATAAAGGACATTGTTTTGTTTTTAATTCTAAATTAGGTTCTTAATTTTTGTAAACAAAGTGTTAGTGATGTCCATATCGTCATATCGATAAACTTGTTCGGGGTCTGATGTGACGTATGGTTGCAAAACAATTTTTTTTTATAGAATCACATGAGTGTTTTAAGACTAAATTATGTGCAGTTTCATACACTACTTTATCTAATCTCATGAAATAGATATAGTACAATATTTTATGCAATGCAAGCAATAAAAATATTTACAAACTTTTAGCGCCAAAATCGTGTGTTGTTCGCCTCCACAGGTTATGTAGAAGTTTTTCTACATAATCTTTGACTCATGTAAAACTGCATCTGTGATTTATGAAATACCTATTAAATTTTATTAAAACAAATGTGAATTGTGATTTTTATTGTATAAATTTCGTGTTGATAACTGTTAACTATTAAAAAATTGTGGTATTGTTAAATACTACGGTACATACTTATATTGTGTCCCGAGTTGACGAATGAAAAATAAAAAAGAATTCAGGGCAAATCGACACCAGATGCCGAATAAATCCTCTACAAATCTGTTGTTTTGATATTACAAACAGACACTTCAATTTTATTTATGCTATTAAAATTAGGGCCTTCAAAAAAAATTCACGTCACTAATTTATTTCGTAATGGATTATTAAAAATTATTTTCCCTTTTTCAAAATATGTTTATATCAAATCTTAAAATGAAATCTATCGATAGGTACGTGTTAAATCTACAAAGTTTGTCACATCACTAATTTTAGTTGATATCTTCTCCGCCACTGCTTACAGCACACAATGGCGCAAATCAAACAGCGACAAAATCAGTCTCGAAGACGCCTATCCAGACGTAATAGAGATCAGTGGCATAATACTAAAACGTTCACTCCTTACCCTATTATCTGACTAATATCGAGTAATAGGTATGGTATTAGAATATGACGAAACTAATATATCCTATATTAGGATTATGCGAAATTGACCCTAATATAACATCTCTAACTGAGTCACTGGGCACTGACTGACTGTCAGTCTGACAGACAGCAGCAGTGACAGCACTGACAGCCAGCCACTGATCTGTATTACCTACATACAGTATTATTTACAGGTCAGTGCAGCCAGCGCAGCCGTTTGAAAGCAACCGCAACCGCAAACTTACGCACATTTAAAATAGAATAATCCAAAACAACAGATCGACATAGGTACATATAGATCACGCCTCTTTCCCAACAGAGGGGTAGGCAGAGACCATTTCCTTCCACTTGCTACGATTCTGACATACATCTTTGGCTTCTTCAACATTCATCAGTCTTTTCATGCATTCTCGCCGGTTGAGGGTACTCCTGATCTGTCCCTTCTTTAGAACGTCACCTATTTGGTCATGGTACGTTCTTCTAGGTCTTCCTCTTTCAACGTTTCCTTTCACATTCGCCTCATATATTTGTTCACACAGATCGACCCAGGTAGTATTATATTCTCTATGGACCCTGGGACTATTAGGCCAGTAGTCGTTCAAAGATAGGGTGAAAATATTACTTAAGTGGGTAAAAAATAATGGAGGTTAGTGGCGAAAACTAAATTTATTTTATTGCCAATTACTAAATGCATGTGACACGTCATTCGTCGAGTAAACAGCTGGTTGTCATTAATTGAACATCACAATCTCTGTGGCAGTGGCTATTTTACAAATTCTAATTAATATCAGTGTTGATTGTGTGATATTTTGATTGAATAGTTGTTGATTTTGGATAGTTCATTATATTCCTTGGAAATATTATAGAATGCGATGCTCCCTCGTCGGCGAAATATCGGAGGTGTGACAGAGCGAACACCTTTGAGAAACGACTTAGATTCGTATAGTAAATTAGACAAGAAAGGAGGACAAATAAATAATAATACTTCGATATTTAATCCGTTTTCGAAGTTACAAGATCAGGACTCGCAAGTAAATCACAGTGTAGAACCTGAGATAACATTTGATATCCTCGAAGAATTTGTATTTGAGCCAGTGATGGCCGCTAGAGATCGAACCAATGAGTTTATATCAGCTGTACGGAGTCTACAAGGTAGAACTCTGGCACGGCCCGTTGTCAGAGATGAAAGAAAAGCGCAAATGCTGGAAACATACTCACAATTTATGAGTATGGCAAAAGTTATTAGTAAGAATATTACTAGCACTTATGCCAAACTTGAGAAATTGGCGCTGCGTAAGTATCTTTTAAATTATAATAGGTTTAAATTATAAATTTATAATACAGGGTTATTAGTGTTGCAGATATTTGGATATTTACTACTTTAAGATGACTTTTATTTTTGTTATAGTTGCGAAAAAAAAATCATTGTTTGATGATAGACCAACAGAGATACAAGAGCTGACATATATAATAAAAGGAGATCTGAGTTCTTTAAATCAGCAAATTGCCCGGTTAGGTGAAATGCCTAGAGGGCGCAAGAGCATGCACAGTCATTCGTCAAGTGTTGTGCTTGCATTGCAATCACGCCTGGCTTCAATGAGCAACCAATTTAAGCAGGTAATAATCAAATATTTCTATAATGCAATAAATGTTCATTTCAAATCAAATTTATTGTATCATAAATTCATTTCACTTGATTATTATTTATATGGGCTAGCACATGGTGAATTACTGGAACTGTTTAAGTTATAGTTTTGATTTTAAGATCAATTGAATGGGTATAATTGCAGCACCCAAGAAGCATAATTTCACATCTCTAGGTCTCTTACTTTCAAAATTAAAAAAAAATCAAAATCTGTTTTCCCGCTAAAGATTATAAAAATAATGGCTGGGAAGTAGTTAAGCGCGCCGTTGCCGTTCCGTGCGCTACACTCTGGCAAACGAATTTGAACTTAAAAGCTAGGGAGGTAAGAGTTATTTTAATTCGCTTTCGAGCGTTTTAGTTTATGTACTAAGAATTTCCTAGACAGGAGCCGGTTATGTATCTATACTAATATTATAAAGCTTTAGAGTTTGTTTGTTTGGTTGAACGCAAGGATCTCAGGAGCTACTGGTTCAATTTGAAAAAACTGGCCAAGGGCGTGTCGGGCCGCGCACAGTGTAGGGTTCCGTAGTAGCCCGTTATCACAATATAGTACAATTCTGTTGACGTACTTGAATAAAAACGTAACCCGTTTGTACAGCGCCATCTAGCGGCAGTATTGAAAAACTTATGATTTGTTATATACTTGATATTTTGTGTTTAAATCTTTACCCGTTATAAACAAGTAACTACTTTATCTTAGTCACTATAAAAGATTAATGCTAAGGATTTTGTATTTGGTACAAAATTATCCAACACCCAAGTTCAACGACTATTACTGCTAAACTAAAAAAGTTATCTTAACCGCTATAATTTTCATTAAAGTTCATGAAATGCACTATCATCATGAATTTTTCCAGATTTTTTAAGCCCGCAGTTTAGCTTTTTGAGGGGGGGGATGCCCCTACTACTACTATACTGGAACAAAAATTTGCTCTTTAAAGTTTAATATTTCGTAAATGGACCATTAAATCGAAAAATAATGTTAGTAACCCCCAAGTCATTTTAGAAGACCTATTCAACGATACCCCACACGATGGGGTAGATAACAACGACACTTCACATGTATGGGAGCTACCCTAAAAAAAAATATTATCCAAAATTTTATTTTACCATTTTGTCGACGTAATTGATATAGTGTGTATACGATGTATTCCGGGCATGACGAAGTAGGGCAGCCCATGCCCTACCTCGTCATGCCCGGAATACATCGAATTACCAACAACCCTGTATAATTATTAAGCTTCATGGTCATATGAGTATTTGTTAAAATGTCAAATAATTTTCTAAACAGATCCTAGGAATCAAATACATAACCAAGCAAAGTGCCACCAAGGGTTTACTAGGCAAATAATCACTCTCAGTTACCTAATAACCTTACTATAAGCTACCATTGACTTTTTCATTATAATCATCTTAAACTTAAAAGATTTTATCATATTCTTTTTAGGTTCTGGAAGTGAGATCAGAAAATTTGAAACATCAAAATAGTAGACGAGAGCAATTCTCAAGAGTAGCACCTTTGGTTAAAGAAGTGCCATCACTCCTCCAACAAGATGACGTGAGTATTGATCTGGGAGAAGCCCCAAGCATGATGCAAACTCAACAGCTGGCTATGAGAGATGATTCAGATAGTTATGTACAGCAGAGAGCTGAAACCATGCATAACATTGAGAGCACTATTGTTGAGCTGGGAGGTATATTTCAACAGCTAGCACACATGGTTAAAGAGCAAGATGAAGCCATTGGAAGAATTGATGCAAATATACAAGAAGCTGAAATGAATGTTGAAGCAGGTCATAGAGAAATTATGAAGTATTTCCAAAGTGTCACGGGCAATAGAGCATTGATGTTCAAAATATTTGGTGTATTGATATTCTTTTTCATATTCTTTGTTGTTGTAATGGCTTGATTAAGATTTTTTGACTTTAGTTATGTTATATATACAAAGGTGTAGCAATACTTTATTATTCCACTAAATTAAGAGAAAATATATGATAGTGATTGCCACCAACTATCTTGATTTCTTGTACAGTTTTATCATTTATATTGGTCTTGGTATAACCAGCAAATAGAATGTAGGACATTGGTCCTTACTATAGTGTAATGATTCAGCTGACTGTGCATCTATTATAGAAAGGGTTCCTGAATTTATGTTGGGCGAACTGTAGATACATGTATACATACTCATATGTATATAAATTAATATTTAACCAAGTGAAGTTCTTCCTTTTCACATAATCCCAATGAAATAATAATTAAGATGTAAAATATCTCAATTTGTTGTAATTATTACAAAAATAAATGCTCTTATTTTGAAATAAGTATTTTTTAACGATTAATTAAGCAATCAAATTCTATAGGGCTTTGTAGTGACTCTTTCTTGTTTGTGTAAAGCAGATTATAATTAAATTTATATGATAATAAACAATATGTAGGTAAATATCTCTGCACCTACACAGTGATTGGTTTATTCCCATCCAGTCAGACCCAAACCTGTAAAACTGTTACTTGTTGGGAATAAATTCCCATCATATCACACTGTTACTCAATGCAACTGCTTGCAATTTTTTTTGTCCCAACACACACTCCTTAACACTGCCAAATATTGGTGTTACTGGATAGGAAAAAACAGTTGCATTGAGTCACATTGTGACTCGTTGGGAAAAGTAAACATTTTATATTCCCATCCAGTTACACTATTTTTTTATTATAGTATTGTTATATTAGAGTGATTATGCTCACCTACCCAAATAGTAATTATAAGAAAGGGCCGGTTTACACTGGCAGATCGGCTGCAAGAAGCGCGACGGAGCTCCGTGCGTGCTGTCCTGACATGACACCACGCGCCTTGTCTCCTCTTGACCAGTTTGGTTTCTACGTTCGCGTATTCGGCAAGGAAACTCGTGTGTTTAGAGTAAAAATGATTCTGAGGAAGAAGAAAAACACAGCTGATGGCTGCACGAACTTTTCTAGCTTTTCAAGCGATACTGGCCTTTTATTAATGTAGTTAAAGTTCAAAATTATTTTATACTGAACGTGCTCGTTGCGTCGCGCCTCTGGTGGCCGCTGCTTTCCCGGTGTGATTTGAGCTTAGCAAGATAAGCTGAACTGTCTTAAACAGGGTTGTGACTTGTGGGAGCTTTTCAGCAGGAGGGCCAATTATGTAAAACCAATTTTACATCGCGGGCCGCACTTCCATTTTTAGGGTTCCGTAGCCAAAGCAAAAACACGGAACCCTGATAGTTTTGTTATGTCTGTCCGTCCGCCCGTATTTCTCAGACATTTTTCTCGGAAACTACACGATATAACTTAAAAAAGTAATGATTTAGGTACTATCTTTAACTTTTTTTATGGACCTTTTGAGGACCTGCCCCCTGATTCTGACTCGTCGGATTGCTCCCGGATCGTAAAGTATTTCGAATCTTAGTACGACGTATTTTTACGGCTTGAGTTATTTAACGTTAGAAAATAGTAGAAAATACCGTATAGAAAATTAAAAACTGATTAATTTAAGATTTTTTCCTACAACTGTTTCTTTAACATTATATTTTTTAACTTTAATTAAACTGACATTTCCAGCCGAAAATTTTCCGACAGCTCAGATTCAGGGGGCAGACTCGACTTTAATCGTTAAAGTCGGTTAAAGTTTAACCGACTTTGGCGCTCAGGGACCGCTTGCGCTTGTCGAGTAAAGCCGAACTTGGCGTTCAAGGTTAAAAAAAAAGATCACGGCAACATGCACCGGGCGTCGCGAACTCGTGAAAAAAAATATTGTTCGAAAATGAAAAATAAATTTTACAATCTCACATTAAATTGTAGTCAAAGTAATCCTATTTTTTTTATCACAGGGTAATTTTCTGACCATAAATAATAATTATAGTCTGTGGTTGATCCATTGACAAAAATTAATAAATTGATTATTATACTTTAAAGGTGGCTTTTGAACTATGGGATAATATATAATTATATTCTATTACATCTTGAGATATAATGTTTTATCGCTCTTCATGTGCTCTTTATACATGCATTTTGTAGGAGACCGTTTACATATTATATCCGTAACAATAAATATTTTTCGACCGACTGAACGATATCATTCTTCGATCGAATTCTAAAAATTGTTGCAGATATATTTTTAAAATATAGCATCGATTAAATTATAAAAATTTAAAACCACGAAATCATCAAATCATCATATCAGCCCAAAGCCCGTCCACTGCTGAACATAGGCCTCACCTAATTTATGTCACTGCGAAACCACGAAATATGACACTAAATGGCGACGTTGTCACTTTGGATGTAAATACGCTCTTATTTTTGATATTTCCCTTTAAATTACGCCACGCCCGCGCGCCCGGGCCCGACTATCCAGCGGATCTTTCTCTTTCGCCAGATGTGTAAGCAGCCTTACTTAGCCCAGCTGCGTGTCCGAGACGCGACCGTGCACGCCCATCCCATAGATTTATACATATACGTCCCACAGAGTATACTCTGTGGCCGGGTTTCCCAGTCTATTTTTACTGTCATTTCAGTCAAACACATTGTCAAATTGTCGTAATTCTATTCTGAGGTCGCAGAGAAGTATCTTTGGAATAAGTAGTCGAAACAAAATATAATTATATTAAAGTACTCTGCGAAATATTTCTAAATCAAAACCCTTTGAACTGCAAATTATCGGCTGTGTGCTTGTCAGATTTGTGTTGCATGGAATGGAGAACGCGAACTGTTTGTAAATTTGTTGTTCTTGTCTTAGCAATTCCAGTAAGTTTCATTCTAATCTAGAAGAGTTAAAAGCTATTCTTCAAAGTATGTCAAATTGGAGGCCTGGTTATACAAATGTTGTTGAGGACCAATCGGAATATATAACAGATACTCCTACAAAAGCGAATACTAAGATTGATGCCACATCAAAACTACAAATTATTCAAGCTTTAGATAATGGTCAATGTAAAGCTGACATAGCTAGAGAATATGGAGTTAATCCGCGAAGTATCTCAAACATCTATAAACAAAAAGACTCTATAATAAAGAAATATACACAGAAGTATAATCTTCTGCAACAAGTATTCAATCTAAATCTAGAACAAAACCTTCTAAATTGGTTTGAGCAACAATTCAAGTTAGGTAACATTATTACTGAAACTCAACTACGTGCCAAAGCACTAGAAATACTGAAGCCCCTGAGTGAAGAGTTTACCTGTATTGATGATTGGTTGTTTAGTTTTCAACTAAGACACAATATAGTAAAATATTTGCCTGAGGATTTATGTTACGCAAAACCAAAAGAAGAATGGAAGAGATTCCTCAAAAATTCAGATGCGAAAGATATTTACTTTGGAAGTGCTTGTGCTCTATCCCATAATCTTGACATTATCAGTTATCTCAATGGGCAAAATGCGGATAGTTATGTTTCTATATTTTTTATCACTAATACATTAGGTTCGGACAAAAAAGAGCTTGCAGTTGTCGGAAAAGAATTATTGGACTTGGAAGCACAGGTTAAAAGCCTACCAGTCAACTACTACCACTGTTTTGATTCTCAAGTGAATTGTTCTTTAATTATGAATTACTTATCAAAGTGGAATAAGGAATTATCATCACTAGGAAAACATATTGTATTAGTACTAAATATGCCTGAGTGCATATTGAGGAATCTTAATTTTGAAAATATTAGAATAGTTGGATCTAGTGATGTCGAATATGTGAAAATTATTATAGAAAAGATTGAGGAGTGTTTCAAATTCCATTATAGAAGGATTCAAATAAGCAGGAGTATTACTTATGGCAAGGATAACAACACATTTCTGGATTACATTCATATGATAGGCAATGCTTGGTATAATGTACCAAACAAATATATTCAAAGCTTATCTCTTCCTCCTGAAGAAGGGAGTCTATACTTCAATGTAAAAGAGGATGGTGAAAATGAGCATAGTATATCTCACTGGTGTAAAACATACAATGTACCTGTGAATTTAGAGCAGTGCCCAAGTTCTGTTGATAAATATATTTTATGTGACTCCAATTTGCCATGTATTTATTATGGCAAAGTAGATGAGTGTATGCAGCCCATTGAAATGCTAAATGACAAAACTTGTCAATCTACTTCAGGCATGGAAGCATATCAAGCTATGAAAAGGCTTGTTTCCTATCTGCAAGGTGAGAGTGCGGGTGGATCAATAATGAAATATGCCAAATACTTGGAAAATCATATCGAATATGGTGCACTTTTGCAAATGCATCAAATTATTGGTAGTACAAATGATTCCATTTAATAAAACTACATTTGAATTATGGTTATTGTTAGTTTTAAATTTATTTAATCCTTTTTATCATAACTTTTATTACAATATAGGTACACATCTATACAATATTTCATACATAAATTATAAATAATTAAGTAATATAAACTTAGATTCTATATATACCTACACAGTCATCATCATCATCAAAGGCCTATTTTGTCTTTATCAGAGTTTTAAAAGTCTGTTAAAGACAAAAGAAGAGACAATAACATGTTCAAAATTATTGTTTCAACAATTGGATTCTGAGTCAACCTTATTGGCTTTGGTATATGGCTAATATACATAGGTACTAAAATAGGTAAGGTAGATATCATCATCATCATATCAGCCTATTGAACATAGCTGATATATATATATAGCTGAACATAGGCCTCACCTAATTTACGCATTTTTCATTTAAGGTAGATATGACCAAAGCAAAATAAATTCTGTTGGGTTCAAAAGAGTTTGGGTGATATAACGAGGTTCTAAATTTATCTGAAAAATATTCTTGCACTTGTGAGACTATAGTACAGTAATTTATATTCCTCCTCTAAAGTTTTAAGTTTCTTCTCAGTTAATGCCAATGCTTGTTGCAGTTGTACAGATCCTTTGTGTTGCTGTTCTTCTAGTAGTTTCCTTTCATCACTGATGTGCTTCCACACAGAATCAAACCAATGCAATGCTTCAAAACTAGAATCCTGAAAAATAATAAGAAATACATTGAAACAATTTTTTTTTTTAAATAAAATAAAAAATAATATTTTGGATGGTAATAAATGAAAACTATGAATCTACATTGCTCCCAGTACTCTCCCCATGATAAGCATTCTTGGTTTTTGTTTGTATTGGCAACCATAATTTGTTCCTTTCATGTTTTGAAGACTGGGGTTGTGTTCCTGCTGCTGAGTCCAGAGCTAATTAGGGAGGGTGTTGCCAACCCTTCAAACCAAGGGATTTGAAAGGTTGGCAACATGTGGGGTCTCTGGCGTCAACAGGCTAGGACAACTGTTTACCGCCAGGCGAGGTCCGTGCGCCTGTCAGTTATCCACCGCGTTTATCGGTCGTGATATAAAAAAATGTTTCAAATAAGTTGTATTAAGTAAGTCACAATGCATACATTTCCGTGGCAAAATTCGTCACCTATAGATGAAAGTTATAATTGGTTCATAATTTATTATTTGATGAATTTATTTAAATAATTTATTATTTTGATATGATGATGATATGACAGGTTTGAAATATAAATGAACCCACCTGGTCCAATAGTTTGAGGATATAAGCCACGCCCATTGCAAAACCGTCATCAGTAAATGCAGCACCAACTTTATTTTTCTTAGACATTTTATCCTTTGATAGAATCATATGTTCAACAAAATTGAGTGTTAGTGGGGGAACTATTATGTAAAAGTTCTTCAGGTGAATATTTTTTGGATTACGGAATACTGGTGCAAATACATCAACAAGTAGTTTGAAATATTCAGTGCCTTGAATGAAATTAGTAATTAAATCATTTATATTATGGTCCAGATGCTCGGATGATTGCAGAGTTCTTGGTCCAAGTCCGTTTTCTTCAGTCAGCTGTTTAAATGATTCGACATTTTCAAGATCACGTAAGAATATTGTAGCGTCTGAACAGCAATGTCGGCCTCCTGACCTAATCATTCTAACATATCCCATAGCATTGCCTATTTGACTTATCAAGTCACGGAATAAATCTAAATAACTTTGTCCATCGTTTAGTCCCAGTACTCTTATGCCTTTGTTAAATTTCTCAGCATTTTTGTAGGTATACATATTGCCGTTAGCATCACTAGTCTCCTTAAAGTTTCGTAGATCCTTTATTAATCTTGATTTTATGTGTTCGTCATACATAAATTGAGAAAATATATAAAACTTCTTCTTTAAGAACTGGTATGTGAAATTTACTGTGGTATTCATTATACCAGTGCCATGAGTTCTTATAGAGTTAGCAATATGTCTAATATTTATAGAATTTAGGTGCTTGTTGTTGCTACTCTTTTCAATAAAAATCTGATTATTTAAATTGTATAAGTATTTAGATACAAATATATGAATGTTGCGCATAATTTCTAATACATCCAAACCTTGCTCTAACGTCTGAGTAGGCAAGTTATCCTGGACAGTTTTGATATTGAATTTAAATTGCGCCATTTGACGCATTTCTCCATAAGTTTTCCAATCTGATAGTACAACTGTAGTCAAGTTGTAGTACATAGTGGATAAGTAATGCTCCACAGATGGCACAATGGACATATAAAGAAACTGTATTCTAAAATTATCTACAATTAGTAACAACTTCTTTGTCATATCGAATGTGAAAGGGTTCACCACATCAAGCTGTAAATGAGAGTGTATGTGTAGACGTAAATTTGTTTCTATATTTTGGCTTGTACTCTGAATTACTTTGTTTTCAATCACAGTCTTAATCTCGTTGAGAAAATGTTGATACTTATTTAAACCATATTGCTTATCAGTTTTGTGCAAGAATACAATACAATCTTCAAGAACCATCAAAAAATATTTTAATTTCAATGTGTTCAGTTGAACACTGAAATTTTGTTCAAAATAAATAGGAACAATATTTTGATGCCACAGTAACCAAGAGCAGTTGCATAACTTTTCCATAGTCTGCACATAAATTGTTAATGTTTGTATTTTTTCCAGCAACTTGCCTAACCTGATGTAGCTGTCTTCTAAATAGGTAGTATCTGGTACAAAACTGAGTGCTATGTTTGCTGCTATATTACGTTCCGTAGTTGCTGCGCCCTTTAGCGATCGCTCTGCTATAACAAGGCACGTGAGTTCGTCGAGCCTCTTGTTGGCATAATTCTTGTCTGTCATTAAAGATTTTTTAACTTCAAGTATTGATGAGGTTGATTGGAATATAAGGTGCTGTAATATCATATTGATAGAAATAATGATTTGATTTCGATTTCGACTGAGCGCATTTTTTAAGATTTTTAACACACACATAATTTCAAATATTGAAATCAACATACTCTTAGGAATTGGTATTCCTAGTGAGAGGTGCAAATTAACTAAAGTAAGAACAGATTGATTTGTTCTTGAAGCAATGTCAAGCCCATCAAGTAAAGTTTTCGCATGGTGACTCATTTCAGCAGCACTCAACTTGTGGTGATTGGGGGAGAATATCTCTTCTAGGTTGAGAACCCACTGGGTGCTTAATATATGGAGATTGGTTATATCTTTGGTGAGATTTGATCTTTTTGTAGTTATATAACTTTGCCTTGCCTTTATCATATTTTGCGATATCTTGTCATGTTTTGCACACAGAGATGGCACATGCCTCTGAAGAAATTGCTCTGGAAACCAAATTGTTGTTCCAATCACATGTATACTGTGTGCCTGTAACAATATAAACAGTAAGAACATTGTCTATAAAAAAATCAGCCTTTAAAATAATTTGAACAAATCTAATTACCTTCGTATTCAGTTCCATTAAAGATCTAAATATTTTCTTATCAGTGTTACCAAACAAATGACCAGTTAATACAAAGAGAGCATTTACTTTGATGCATCTATACATGTTGCTGACGTTGGGTTGCTCTTGCACAAGTCTATCTAGGTTTAAAGTGGCTTGTCTGAGATATTGGGTGAACTCATTTGTAAGTAGTGCACAGTTTTTATCAACTAAGCTGCTTCTCAGTACGGTCAGGTTCTGAAGACTCTTCTGCACAATATCATAATTCATTATCTTTGCTGTGATGTCATTTATAGCTCCCATCACAGCCTTAAATTTGTCCTCCATTAAATCAAAGTTCTCTGGTGCATGACTCATAGATTTTATAGTCTTGCAATATTTGTTCCAGTTAGTTGCCAGAGAAGTATTTGATATTAACATTTCCAATAGCACTATTATAGTGAATATTTCTCCAATGTGATTAATTATGTAATGGAGCTGTATACCATCTGAAATTATAGTAAATAATACATTAATTAGCTGTTTTGAATTTTCTGTTATCACATTATAGTCAGGGAAACAAAATGTTATTCCACTATGCAGCTGTGTCCTAATAATGTTTTGTACTAGGCGCACATCCAGTCCTCAAAAAAGGTTCTGGTCACAGCCAACCAAAAATCGCCCAAGAGTGAGTCTTAAGATGTGAATAAAATATAATGTCACCCATTACAAAGTTTTGTACAGTATACACAGTACAAGAGCTTGTTTTAGGCAACAGACTATATCAATGCACATGTTAAACCAATGATCCTAGCAGTAGACATTACAAAAATGAAAAATATCCACTAAGAAAGAGTTTTCAAAATTCAACCCCTAAAGGGGTGAAACGTGTTACCAAAGTATGTATGGGGAAATGTATTGAAGGGTCTTTCAAAACTTTGTATAGTGTTCAGAAACAATCTTAAAGTATACAACAAAAAGTATTTTGTTACATTTCCGACATATTAACTAAAGAAGAGTAAACTTACTGATACTAATGGAGCTTTTAGTAAATATAGCAAACACTTGGCTGCAGATATTACGCAGAACATCGTCACAGCGTGTTGTAAATGCACTCAATAAACATATTGACTCCATTTGTGTGCTGATATCATTGTTGTTATACTCTTCATACACTGATAAGAAACTGAAATGTCTGTAAAATTAAAACAAAGTTTAATATTTAAGCTTATAACAATTGTCAAATTTGAAACATTAAATAGTAATTTGCAAAACCTCCATAGTTAATAGTCCTAAAATTTTTTATTGATAAGTAAATAATATGTAGTGATATATGGTTTATCCATTTTTAAGGCTAAAGTAGTAGAAATAAATGTTATACTGGAAACTGTGCTAGCCAAATCAAAAATAGGAAAAAATAAAGATTATTTTTTTAATCATTATTGTCCCACTTCTGAGCATAGCCTCCACTATAACTATCCACTCCGGTCCCACCCAAACCTCAGTCCTTCTTATCAGCATTTAAGTTATAACATCAGTGTTTTTAAGCCTGCCTCTGCAAAAATACAAATCTTCAGGCACTCACTGTGTGATACTGATAACATATGTCCATTTATTTGGGTGTGTGCATGAGATATGTTCCACCCACTCCACTTTAATTTCCCAGGAAAACAAGTAGGAAATCTCAAATGCATAAACATACATACCTATCAAATGCTTCATTCTTGAGTTCAACAATTTCTATACATAAAGACGACAGTACACTGAGCACTTTTGTCATCAATGTATTATCTGATGACACCAGTTCAGGTATTGGTACAAGTTCATTAGGCGACATAACGACTTGAATAGGCAAAAAGGTTTTATTCTCTTCCCAAAATTCATTTTCGGATAAATTAACTAGATCTTGACACTGCGTTTTAAAGAAATGACCATATCTTTTAAGTATCCATGTTCCTGCTTCTTTTTCCAGATCAGTTCTCATTTTGTTGGGCAAATATTTTCTTAGTTTTTGATAATAATAAATGACACTAGACAATTACTAAACTTTCACAATTAGTTTGGATATTTTATTTGAAACTATATTCCGGTTTGAGATTCCTGCTTAAGTTTTATTTTAAAATGTACTTTGACTTTTAAAAATGTATAATTCCATCATAAACAAAAGTTTTTCCTATAGTTTATAGATAATAAAATTACACAGTATTTTTTAAACTAGTTACTTAGTGATAAAGCGGTTTTATCTGAATAATTAGATAAATGAAAATTAAATTTAAGTTTCAGAGTAAAATCATTTGGGACATTATTTATTTCATGAGTTTTATGATACACACAGACAGGTCAGACAGCAGTCACGACGAAAACGGCGCACACATAATATTGACAGTGACAGTTGACATTGACAGTAATTGACACTGAAAGTGGCCTCGATCATAGACTGACAAGTGACATAGCAAGGGTGGGGTCCGAGTGCTAGGTCTTTGTTTACAGACCTGGCAAAAAGGCGACGATTATCGACGCTTCACTTGATAAGAGGGCTGGTGTTTTTCTCGCTCAGAAAATTAGCATTGGCATTTAACGATGCCGCCAGCCTTTTGGGTACGTTTCCAGTGATGCTGACGAATATTACGATGCCTAAACAAGTTTTTCTAGGGGTATTTGTTTTTTTATTTTACGTTCGTTTCTTTTTTTTTGTTTGTAATTATAATATAATATTCTACCACATTCACACAGCGCCATCTAGTCCCAAATTAAGCAATTATATTTGCTTGTGTTATGGGTACTAAACAACTGATATACTACTTATATCCTTTTTTTTTTGTAAATACGTACATATTATAGATAAATTACACCCAGACACAGAACAAACCTTGATGCTCATCACACAAAGATTTGTCCTGGGTGGGGATCGAACGAGTGTATAATCTATGGAACCCACGACCTCCGGCTTAGCAGTCAGGGTCACTAACCACTAGACCACAGAGTACATTATGCTATACTCCAGTGTTGCCGTTTGACGAAAATAAAATGCACTAAACCCTTATCAAAATTGCGCTAGATCTTGCATAAATCCTTCTAAAATGCACTAAATTCCGCTAAACGATTGGTGAATCTAAAATTAAAAATAAGGTACATAAAAATCTATCAAATAAAGACATTTTCGTATAAGTATTTTTCTTATTTATTAGGTACTAAAATCGACTAAATTAAGCAATTCCACAACATCGTCATTTTCATCATCACCCCCAGATGCCGATGATAAGCTTGTACTAGCTGCTGTCCCTTTTTTTGCATCATTTTTACTCTTCAAAATGGCACAATAAGGCATATTCGCGGTTAAATCACGTAAAACAACCCAGGGCACAAGAAGACTGACTGACGCGATGTAAAATACGATTGGAGACGATTTAAGGTAGCGGAACTACGCTTACTTGTGGCACGCGTGCCCCGCCCACTTAGCACTTCCACTTGTTTTTATAGGATGAAACAATAAACGCATCAGTAACATTTTGGTCGGGAAATACCCGAACTAACTAAATCAACTCATTTTAGGCGTCCTATACACAATCAATATCAACTCGCTGTTTTTTCTGTATGGTTTTACGTGTCCTGTCTCGATACTGTGCATTTTAACTTGGGTTGATAACTAATATCGAATTTTGCACCATATATAAATTTTTCATTAGCGCGTAGTCATGAGAAAAAAAGCGCCAGAGACCCTAGAATTGCACTAGATCTAGCGCCAAATCCGCTAAAACGGCAACACTGCTATACTCACTAGATGACTAGACCAACAGGCTAGTCAATGATAATGCTATGTTATGATAGGTCAATTAATTGTATAAATAGTTTTAATTTAATTATTTTCATTATTGTCTTAGAAACTGGAGTAAGGAGGTTAAATGCTACATCCATGTGACACAGCTAATTTATTTTTATTTTTTATTAGACGACAATTTTTTTGACTACTTGCCTCCGTGGCGCAGCGGGAAGTGTATACGATTGCTGTGCAAGAGGTCCCGGGTCGGGTGAAAATGGTATCATTAAATTCCAGTATTAAGATTTTCCCGGAGTTTGGTGAACAAGTGTTCCCAGTTGATAACAATAGGTTCGCCCCCTATTTCACGGGATCAAACATAGCTGGTGAAATGTGGGTGTGAAACACCTCTGCCCTTTCGGGAAAAAGACGTAATGCTATGTTATGATCTTTTTTTTTTTTACTTTTTCAACACCAACGTCTCCAGAATTGTTTGGTCCGCTAATTGACAAATGTTATTATTCCCTAGAAGAGCTTCTAAAATGACATGAGAATTATATTAAATTTATATTATTTCTTACATTTGCATCATTTTAATTCAATAATTGTTATATTTATTAAGAATGTACATTTTTATAATTCTAATTATTTATATTTGTATGTCCAATGACAAAGCATGGCGCATTGTACTTATTTTAAGACCACTTCCTGTACCCATGTTTAACAAATAAAAAATTCCGATTCTCAACGTCGCGTCGCGTCGGTCAGCGGGTCGGCTATACTCAACCAGCACAACTCTCTGAACGCCGCGCCGATGTCAGCTATAAGCGATAAAACTCAGGTCTTTACAAAATAATATAAGAAAGGTAAAGATATTTAATCATTACTTTCAGGCATATAATTACCTTAAATACTGAATTTCACAAATCGTGACAAATCGGCGTCTCCGTGCCATATGGTGCCCATGGCACGGAGACGCCGATTTGTCGTGGCGTTCATAAGGTTAATACTACCAAAAAAGTTACTTTCAGAAACCTGATAGGTGACATTGCCAATAAATAAAATTATAACTTTTAAGATTAATCTTTATTATAAAAACTTACAGTAGAAAATTATAGTTACTGTTTCTTAAAACTCTTTAATATGGGATATATGTTATCAAAGGCCTCATAAATTTCTTCTCGAACTTTAGCACCGGTCAAGACAACTTTTCCTGAGACAAAAATCAATAATACTATTCTTGGTTTTACCATTCTATAAATAAGTCCAGGGAATAGCTCAGGTTCATAAGAACTGAACTGTCCATGTGTGAGAACTAAGCCTTCCAGACGTATGGGGAATTTAACATCACAGCTTCCAACCATATTTTGTATCTTGAAATCTAAAAATTTTGCCTGAAATTTATAAAAATGGCATTAAAAGTGATACCTGACACAATGGCATTAAAAGACTAATTATTTGCAAGTTAAAGGTCAATTAAGAACTTTCTGCACCTGTAATGGTGTAGGTATGCACTACTGAGGTGACCTTGCAGTTTGCACATTGTGCTGATCAACTTCAATATCCCCAGTTTTCAGTTACGAGAAGAGGTCTATCAGTCATTCAGTTTATCAGTCCTTAAAGAGACTATCCAGTAAACTTTGTTTTTTATTAACTCAATAACCATTCTTATCGAGTCCAATAAATTTGCATTGATCTAAATTCTAACCAGCCCTTATAAATTGTTCCATCATGTCCCTTAGTAAATTTATCACACAGGTGGTACTTACTGTGAACCCAAGTTTCTGTATAATTCTAGCATATTTCCTAGCAGCAAGCCGAGAGTCTTCTTCACTTTTAGCTCCAGTGCACACCATCTTCCCTGAAGAGAATATAAGAGCAGTTGTCCTAGGTTCTCTTATTCTCATAATAACAGCAGCAAATCGTTTCGGGTTATATTCTGCATTTCTTGCATGTAACGCAATTTTTTTCAAATCCAATTTGCAATTTAGGTTAACTGTAGACACTATATTTCTGGAAAAAGGATTATTATGATGATCTATTATGGTGTCTGGCTGATCTGGATGTTGATAGCTACTCAGCTGTGCCTACCACAGCTGAGTAGCTATCAACATCCAGATCAGCTATTATACATTGTCATTTAATGTTAAGTTAACAGCTACATGATTACACTTACTGTAACTGTGGTAGAATACCAGGGTCAGCTGAATGTGGGGTCATTGGAGTCATTGGAGCAGGGCTGGCCTGACTGAGCATCTGCTGGCCAGCTAGACTTCCAGAGGTTATCATTGGCGACATCAAATTTTGCTTTAAAAATAAAAAAAATATTTTAAATCAAAAAAAGGAGGTGTACATTGAAATAAATTGTAATAGACTTTTTTACCATACTTAACATTAAAATTAAGTTTGTTTAACTAAAATCTGATACTGGGGGATAAAGTTTTAAGTGAATAATGTGAGGAGAATACATTTTTATAGGCAAATTAGTTAAATAGTTACTGGTGTTTGAGGCTGCATCATTTGTTGAGGCGTTGCATAGCTGGGTGCCGGAGCGTAAGCATGAACTGATCGCTGTGGAGTTCCAAGTCCAAAGCCAACCAATGGCGAAGACATCGTTGCCAGAGAATGTTGTTGTTGTTGCTGCTGATGCTGGTGCTGCTGTTGCATAGCATTTGGCAAAATCTGTTGGTCTTCTTCCGGCTGATGCAAAGGTGTACCTATTCCAGGTATGTTGTACGGACTTGGAAGCATTTGATCCATTTTACTGGATTTGTTTTGAACTTCTGCTTAGACAACAATTTGAAAAGACTACTAAGAGAATGGCGCAAAAAGCAGTGTAGGTTAACGTTTGTTACACTATTAACCCTAAGTAAAATACAATTGCCTTGGTTCGTTAATCTTTATGTAACACTAAAACTCGACCGTTATTGGTTTCTATACAATAGTTTTTATTATTCTAATCCAAACCAAATTCATATCACGGTTTGTTTGTCAAATAAATAGTGTCATTTGTCAAATTTTATTCTAGCAGCCAAGTTTATGCCAGTATCCACCATAGACAAAAGACTGGTATTTTAAAACATTATATTTGTATCTAATTATGAAGGAGTTACAATAGATTACTAATTATTCTATGCTATAATGAGTCACACAGACTTTTATCTATTCATTAATGAATTTTATTCTTAAAAAATAAAAAGTCTGACACGAATTTTAGCTATGCAGCGCCGTCGTCAGGACCACATAGTGGGTACTTCAATTATTTAATATGTCAAGTCCTATATCTCCTAATTAGCTGGACTAAGCTGGAGTAGCTGGTCAAGTCAGCACCAGCACTCCACTCAGCTCAGCAGGACTCCGGGTATATGTGGTCTGTGCTCGCTCACTATTAGCTGTAATCTGTGGCTGGAATCCCTTATTAGTCTATAGATTAATTAGATTATACACAGTCTGTGATAGCTGTCAAACAATAAGTTACTATGCACCATAGGTCTGCCACGCCAGATTTATAATTTCTTTTATGATACTGCGCTAGGTAACATATTTATACAATGGCAGAAACAATGAAGCAAACGGTTGCGACCATATTAAAAAGTATTGAGAGGTAACTATATGATTTTTTTAATCTTAGTTAGGTTATAATCAGGTACATCAAATGCAAGTCCAAAAATGTATAGAGCAATATTAATTTTAACCCGTGTAATACGTTCATTTTTTAGATACAATCCCGCCAATCTTCAAACATTGGAGAGGTATGTTGAAATGCAGTCACGGGAAAATACTTATGACTTGGAAGCCAACCTAGCAGTATTGAAGCTGTACCAATTTAACCCAGAAAAATTCAACCCAGACATTACATGTCAGATACTGCTGAAAGCACTCACTAACTTTCCACACACAGATTTTACTTTGTGCAAATGTCTGTTACTTGAATCTGTGGTAAGTAGTCATGTATTTCTTTTTGCATTGGCATATCTTAAATATATCAATAATTATGAGTCAGATAATTTATTTAGGTACATCATTTAGCCCACAAACAAAGGATAGGTAAACTTAGAACACTTGGAAAGGTTGTTCAGACCAACTGTGACAATAGATCACCAGTGAGATTTGGCAATAGATGAGATGTACTATGGACTAACTGATGCAACTCTAAATCATCTCATATTAAATGTCTATTCAGTCACTATATCATAATTTTATTTTGGTAAAATATGTAGAAACAATTATTATTAATTAATACATTACTGTCTTTTCTTACAGGTTGAAAATGAGACAATATCTCAAATCAAATATTTGGCAGACATTTTAGAGCAATGTGATTTTGCCCAGTTTTGGAATCGTGTCCATCAAATGCCTGAGCTGTGCAATCGCATCAGTGGCTTCCATGATTCTATCAGGAAGTTTGTGTGCCATGTTGTTGGCATTACATTCCAGACCATTGACAAGAACAACCTTGCTAATTTATTAGGAGGAATTGATGGTTAGTGGTTTATTTGTGAATGTTATTGTTATTCAATAATATATACACACTGAACATAAATTTTAAAAAATATACCTTCAGTATGACAACCAGTTTTGAGTGTTCCTTTGAACACTTTGTATAATAGCACTTTGTATATGCTATTCTGGGTCAACTGGACTTCTGTTATTATTATGTATATATTGGTTTTGTGCAATAGTAGAATGTCAGGATAATCCTATTCTTAACAAAACAACTGATTTAAAATATTTTTTTTCATTATTTCTAAAAGACTGGTCCATCCAACACTTGCCATTTGTCTATCAAATTGTGATCTGGCAGGGACTAAAAATACTCTAAATATACCTAAGGCTCAAACATTAAGGCAAGATCTTATTGTTTCATTCACTAAGTAGTAGTTGTTGTGGTTGAAGTTTTGCACGCTTAGTAGTTAGGTATAAATAGCCTTTGCCCCTTTAACAGTCTTAGACTATCCCTATGTGAAATTTCATACACATCAGTTGAGTAGTTCCAAAAATTGCCTGATACCCAAACTCAAACATTACCTCGATATTAGTATAGATTGCGAATTTTTGTTTTAGATGTGACCTTGAAGCACTGGGTGAAAAAATACGGATGGAGGGATGATGGAAACCTCATTTTCATTGCCAACCAGGATGAAAATATTAAGACTAAAAACATCACTGAGAAGATTGAGTTTGATCATCTTGCACCATTGATGGCTTTATTGTAAATATTATGCAATGTTCTTTCTGAATAAAATCTTACCAGAAGTGTAACTGTGTCATTTCTTGCTCTGATTGCTACAATCGCCACTTACCTGTTGTTTTTTAATAAATTTGTTTTGTATATTCCTTTTTAATTTCGAAAATGAACTTGAAATGCATTTGGGCACGTGACGTCGTTTCTTGAAGTCGCAGTTAAGTGTGTAAGACCCGTCGGTTTGATATTATTGCGGTTTCGGTCAGTTACAGCTTGGAGTTGGGATTTGTGCCTTTATTACACGATTTGGTATCGAACTTAAATATCGTTGTTATTAGCTTGCTGACTGTGCCAGTTCCTAATTCGTAAAAAATATAATATTACAGACCATACTGCAGATCAGTCCCTACTTTTTATAAATAAAACATGTTCGTATAATTGACTTTTAATTTAAATTAAAGTTGCCTTATGTAAACTTTTATGTACAATGACTTGTTGCAAAACGTAACAATATAAAATAACAAGAACATAATATAACAATCAATGAGGTCGAGTGGTCGAGTCTCATTTTCCTTTTTAAGCTTTCTTGCTGTAGCCATGTTCTTTACCAGATGCGTGACCTCCCTTTTTGCCATGATCGTGATGGTGGGCAAAGTGTTCCTCGTGACCGTGGTGGCCCTTGTGGCCTTTGTGGTCTTCGTCGTAATGTCCTTTGTCGTGGTGGCCCTTTTTGCCGTGATGTTTCTGATGGTGGCCTTTTTCATGGTGCCCGCCTTTCTTGTGGTGACCTCCTTTCTTATCGTGATGGCCGTGGAAGTCTCCATGTTTGTGATGATGTCCGCCCTTGTGGAAATCATCGTAGAACTTATGTTCCTTATGATACTCATCTTTGTGTGATTTGTGGTGGAAGCCAGTGGTCTTAGAACCCTTCTTGTGACCTTTTTTGTGACCAAACTTGCCACCTTTATGTCCGTGCGCAGCTTCGTGATGTTCGCCATGTTTGGCATGTTCATCATGGTGTTTCTTTTTATGACTTCCGTGTTCTTCGTGGTGACCATCGTGGTGGTGCTTCGCATGGTGGCCATGTTCGCCTTTATCGTGATGGTGATGTGATTTGTAGCCTTTATCGCCCTTCTCCCCGTGCTCTTCGTGGTGATCGGCATGATGTTCGTGACCACCCCCTTGTTCTTGATGACTGTCCTTCGCCTTTTTGTGTTCAGTTCCCGCTATGGCCTGGTCCGCGGCGCTGCTAGCCGCCGATAGGTCAGTGCCGGTGGGCGCTGTTATTTCACCGGCAGCCTTCTGTTCAATAGGTTTTTCACCTTTTGTTTTCGCTACATTTCGAGCATAAGTGACTATCACTACGCATAGCACTAATTCTATTAAAAATAAGAGTCTCATATCTGAAACAAAAAGAAGAAGCATTAAATTTTACCAAGCTAATAAAAGTGAACCTACTGTTTATTAGAAAAATAACGCCTACTTACTTTGTCTCTATCAGCCAGAGACGTAGCCGCCACCAAAACTATGATCACAGTGTCAAAACTGTTGCCGCACATTGATTTTATATAGACAAGATCGCTTTCATCTGGGGCCGATTACAGAGTGGTGTTTGGCAATCATTGCTGCAAATTTCTGGATGAATGGTTCTAAAACAGCGATTGTGACGACATCGTGTTATGGTTAAACTGAATTAGTTCCGTTAGATCAGTAGAATACTGTTACTGATGAATTTTATACTATGTTTTGTCACTTACTCGTTCATACAAATCGTTTATTCATTGATTAATTATATACCAAATGTAGGTGTTATTTTGTAAGAAAAATACATGTTTTAAATTAGTTTTCGTTTATTTACAAAGAGGTATTGAATAAGGTAATAAAGTAAACAACAACATAGCTTAATTGTAATGGTCTCAGTGCTTGCCATGATGGAATCCCCATTCTTTGTGGTCGTCGTGACCGCCTTTCTTGCCATGGTCGTGATGATGGTGATGATGTTCTTCGTGTCCGTGGTGGCCCTTGTGACCCTTATGATCCTCATCATAATGATGCTTATCGTGGTGACCTTTATGACCATGGTGATGCTCATGGTGACCGGAATGGTGGTGACCTCCTTTTTTGTGGCCCCCGCCTTTTTTCTCGTGATGTCCATGGTGATGGCCGTGCTTGTGGTGTTTGCCTTCCTTGTGGTGGTCATCGTAGAAGTGGTGGTCTTTGTGGTACTCGTCCTTGTGGTACTTCTTATGATAGCCTTCAGTCTCTTCACCTTTATCATGATGTTTCTTATGGTGGTGCTTCCCGCCCTTGTGGTGGTGACCGTGTTCATGATGATGTCCGTGGTGGTCGTGCTCGTCCCAGTGCTTCTTGTGACCACCTCCATGTTCGTGGTGATGTCCAGCGTGGTGGTGCTTGCCATGTTCGCCATGCTCGCCCTTGTGGTGGTGGTGGTGTCCCTTGTGTCCTTTGTGTCCTTTCTCACCATGTTCGTGGTGATGATGGGAATGATGTTCCTTGCCACCTCCTGATTCATGGTGGTGACCACTCGCTGCAGCGACGAGATCGTTTGGTTTTTCGATTTCTCGGCTGTAACAAGCGACCACCACACATCCTAAGACGGCTAAGGCGACCAGCGACCTCATCGTGCCTGTATTTGTTCCCCGAGCTGTTTGTTGTATATTTGGTTACTCAGACTGAACTGGTTATAAACCTGCCTGTGACAGCATTTTATATCATTAAATTTGCGGGTTGCAGTCAGTGAAACCATCGGGCAAGGACGCCACGGCGGCGCGCGAACTGACTAACGTTGCGGCTCATTACAATTTCTGATCATTGCGACATAATTCTCAAAGGCCTACGCAAAAAATAATAAGTATAGGTACCTATTATACCTACCTATATCAACATCAGTTATCACCTAAGTCCACTCAATGATTCAATGAATTTTATCTTATTTCTGTCGCAGATTCTATAGACCGCTCTTCGAGTGACGTTGCTATTCAACATAAGCTAGATGTTATATATGTACCTATGTACATTATTGTAAGATTTTACAAGTTTATAGTCTTACTTAAAACCTACCTAGGTAGAATACCTACTTAGGTACCTATTAGCATAGAGTAACTTTTAGAGAGTAATAGGTAGGTATTAGGTATTTATATTATGTAGTATCTACATTTACCTATAATAAACGAACCACGTACCAGGTAGCTACTTACGTGAAAAACAATTTATATCTACATAATTTAATTAATTAGGGCAAAAATTTAAATAACTTTTTCAGGTAGGTTTACCAGTGCTATTTGTTGAGTGATAGGTAAGTACTAAAAATCTTAAATAGCATTTGTTAAAACCTCCGAATTTAATGTATCTAGGTACCTATTAACCTACCTACTTTGAACCTACCTATCTGACGATGATTCGTAAAGAGTTCCAAAAACAGAAATAATTTTGTTTAAAAATCGGTTCACTGTGGGGATCATGGACGCTGAAAAGAAAATTATTATTATCAAGGAGGTTCATCTGTATCTACATAACACTCCATATTGGAGTCATTCACCATTATCATCATCAGTGGCGGTCCTAGTAATATTTTATGATGGTGTTATGCCGCCTGCCCCTGAACTTTAGTGTATTTCAAAGCATTGCTTACCGGTGTTAGTGCTCTATATGTTGCAAGGTTTACTAATGTTTGCCATAATTTAAAATGCCATAATTTCATATGCCATACTGGTGGGTATTTGCCATAATTTCATTAGAAATAACGCTTCAGTTGCCATAATCCAGAAATGACATAAAACGACTTTCACTAATTCCATTGGTCATAATCGATCAAGTGTCATAATAATTTAAATCCATAAATGTGTTTGCTATAATTTTCGTTTTCAATAATGCCATTTTCCATAACTTTTATTCACCATAATATAAATAAAGATAATTTAGTACAAGCGCCTGCAATTTTTAAGTTAATGAGTAAGTTAATATATTTTATGGCGTCTACTAACTAAGCTCGACGGAGCCCCGCGCAGCGGGGCTCCTACTTCTAGGTGGTTTAAAAAAAAAACCCCTTCGCTTCGCTCCCGCCTTAGTCTTCTAACCTAACCTATCCGAGTCGGATTGCACTGAGTCGGGGTGTTAACGATAATTAATTTCGATCTAACAATATTATGCATTATTTTCATAATTACATACCTAAGTAGGTATATCAAATTTTGATTATGTCAAGAGTCGATTATGAGATGTGTTACTTATGGAAACTAATTATTATGATATATGTTGTTATAGAAAGTCATTTTATGGCAAATAAAAGTTATCACTGTTGAGTTGTTAAGGCAAACGTTATTAGTATAAATGATAATAGTGCAAGTAAATATTATGATCGGGGAATCATCCCCGATCATAATATTTATTATTATTACTATTATTTACTATTATTATAATCATATGGCAAACAATATTAGTGCAAATGAATTTATGGAAAACGAGAGAATACCATGTTGCAAGCTCTATGTGGACCTGCTTGATAAATAGCGGATGGCTCATGGTGGTGGTCACATGGTGGTTTCGGTTAAGGCGCCCACAATGTGGAGGCGCCAGGTGCGGTCACATCGCTCGCACCGCCCGCCCTAGACCCGCCACTGATCACCATCTCCTATACTTATAGATACAGTAGTAGTCGATTTTTTACTTCTACCTTTTTATATTATTTCCCATTTACTTTCAAGTTGCACAAGTACTTAAAGGTATAAATCCGAAAGCCGTACGACGTGTAATTATATCACTGAATATTAGTTTTTTAGGCTTATCATTAAGCTTATAACCCATAAACAATGATAAGCCTAAAAAATTACATTATATAAAGATGGTGCACCTACCTACCTTTACGTAAATATTTATTCTAACTTATAGCTATCCCGTGGTCAGGGTGGTGTAGCCAAATTTTAATTATTTTTGCTCATCGCACGCACCGTTTTACATTCTAATAAAAAAATGTATAATCGTCCCGAACCCTCGGTGTGCGAGTCTGACTCGCACTTGATCGGGTTTTTTTGTTTGGAAGCGACGTGATCGAGATGGTTCTTAGCTACAATTAAAACCTTTTGTGATCTGCTGTAGTTTAAGTAATACCTAATTTTTAGACGCTTAATGGATACAGGATATTTACTTTAATATGCGAGAAATCGTAAGGAACATCATATCTGCCAAATCCACAAATTACGACATGATGACCACGACCGCTCTGGCAAGAGCGTAACGACAAAGAAGAAAGTAACATATTAGTTACTAATATTCATTCGTGGATTATTTATTTATCTCATTTCTTTATCTCACGTATATTTAACTTTGAAATAGGCACGCAAGGAGGTGCATTTACACCACTTTATCATAATAAGAAAGTATAGTAAGTCCGTATAGTAAGTAAGATGCATTCGAGCGATATGTGGTCTTGCTCCTGATGAGCCCTGTCGTCCTTTTTTCAGGCAGCTAAAAATACTTCCTTTGCCTTGTTTATATTTATATATTAGGAGCAGCAAAATTTACTAAACAGCACCCAGAAATCTTTTAACAGGCAAAAGATGAAGAAATCCAAGCAAACTAGTTATTGACATAATCCCTAGAACCTGTAGATTGCAAAACAATTGCTATAACATGTGTATAAAGATATTTAACAAAATTTCTGCGCCTATTAAAGAATTGCTTTACAATAAATATGTTGCTACACTCAGTTGTTGGCTGCTACATAAAACTTTTTATACTGTGAAGGAGTTCCTAATCCATAAAGAAATATAAATAATGTCTAATGTATAAATAAATGCTAGTGTATAATATATAAATAAGTGTGGAACTTTTTAAATAGATAATAATATAATTATAATAAACATGACATGTAATATTTTATGACATTTGTTAAATTCATGTGTAATTTTAAATTTGCATGCTGTTTTAATGGCTAAATAGGATAATGCCACTTAAACTATTCATAACACCTATATTTATGTACCCTATTTATGGCAAATAAAGTATTTGATTTGATTTGATTTGTACCCACGACAATATTTAATTTAATTTTGGTGAAATTATTATTTTTAAATAAAAATTGTATACTTTGTATAGCTATGAGTAGTTACTCGACTACCAGACCTTAATATAGTAGGGTACCTAGGTATTAGATTCTAAGAGATGGTGATATTACGTAATGTGACTGCTGTCCGTCCATTTTTCTTCCTTGCATCCCCCGTATGCCCGTAGGTAGGCTGGTAGGCAATGCGCTAGCCATTGTACATTTATACATAAAGTGCCTTTGAACATCTCTCTCTCTCTTATACGTACGCAACTTTTACTCGAAACGCTGAATTAAATTTTATTTAGTAAAATGAATTTATTATAGACCAAGAGTCCCAGAAAAAAAATCGATATTTACTTAGATATAAATAAATTGACAATGTAAGTGATACATTATCCAATTCAAAATTGTATTAACGAAATAACACAAATACCTACCCTATACCTAATTTAACTATAAGCAAACCACAAAAACAACATCAAGAGGTAGAGAGTAGAGGCCTCGCACCCACTTTTCTAGTCACGTCACGTCACTAGATGTGTTTGGTCCTATCTAATTGGTGACGAGTCTAAAGCCTATCTGGGCAGTTTCCAGCTTCCTGGCTGATATTCAGAAATACAACGCCCAATCCTGGAAACGAACCCCTGACCTCTTTTA
This sequence comes from Laspeyria flexula, assembly GCA_905147015.1. Classification (NCBI taxonomy): domain Eukaryota; kingdom Metazoa; phylum Arthropoda; class Insecta; order Lepidoptera; family Erebidae; genus Laspeyria; species Laspeyria flexula. Next base: position 6,798,020 of record LR989956.1, on the reverse strand, counting down.
AAGCTGTCGCATGACGACGTATACACGCCCGCTGCCCCACCGAGGCAGTTTAGTTTGCTAACCTGGCTGCATATTATTATAAGTAAATAGCTTCAACACTCGCTTTCGTTAGAATAAAATTTGAATTGATGCATTCAATGGGTAAATACGAATTACAGGATATAGGTAGTGGATACCTAGACCTACAATATTGTAAACTATTAATATCATTCTCTTGTAGAACGTTCAACGACAATTCAAATAATTGTTTGTTTAAATATCAATAGTAAATATTGTTATTCGTCATCAGTTTAAAAAGTAGGTACTAAATAATATTGAGGATAATTTTATTTTATTAAACATTAGTTTCTAGGTAGGCTAGGTATATTGTTGTACACAAAATACGTTCTACGTTGACTGAGCACAGCGAGCATGGTGCTCGTACACTGAGCATAAATAATGTGAATTTTGAAAGGTCTCATTTCCTTGCTACTCAGATTATTATGAAAATGATATAGGTACCTACTGGCGAAGGCACCTACTTAACAGGCATCTAGTAAAATTTCGATCTTACAATATACCTAAAATATTGATAAAAATACAAAAATATGAATAGTTATACTTATGCCATTATTTCCATACATCACACACCCCACTGCGCGTAACACCATAATTCGATTTTAAGCTATTTCTTAAGCCTGTTTCATGTTTTCACTTTAATTTTATTCTAACACTTCTAACTGAAGTTTAACGCAAAGTACATAAAATATGATACTAATTTGCCTACCTAGAGCGAGACTTACAACCATTTGTGTAAATGTTAAAATGTATATTGACCGTGGTACGGTTTAGACTCTAACATTACATCAGTAAGTTACTTCTTACCTGTATAAATAGCCAATCAAAGTTTTAGAGGTCAGTTGCAACCGGACTTCCCCACGACAATTACTTACAGAGGAAACGATAGTACGGTAGTGCTTTAGAATGAGGGTGATTTTAGTTATCGGTGTTTTGTGCCTAGCGGCCTTATGCACCGCTTACAAAGTCGACGACATGGCGGTTGCGGCTTCACACCACCACGAGGAAGGTGGTGGCCACGACCACCATGGGCATCATCACCATGAACATGGTGGTCATGAACATAAAGGACACAAGGGTCATCATCACCACCATAAAGGCGACCACGGCGACCACGGCAAACACCACCATGAAGATCACCACCACGAGCATGGTGGCGGCCACAAGAAGCACTGGGATGAGCACGACCACCATGGTGATCATCACGAGCATGGCCACCATCACAAGGGTGAAAAGCACGGCCACCATGAACACCACGACAAGGGAGAGCACACCGACGGCTACCACAAGAAGTACAACAAGGATCACTTCCACAAAGACCACCACTTCCACGACGGGCACCACGATGAGGGCAAACATCACAAACATGGACACCACCACAAGCACCACGAGGACCATGGCGGCCACCACAAGAAGGGCGGCCACCATCACTCCGGACACCACGAGGGCCACCATGACAAGCACGGCCATCACGACAAGCACCACTACGATGAAGACCACCACGGACACAAGGGCCACCACGGACACGAAGGACACCACCACCATCACCACGATCATGGCAAGAAGGGCGGCCACGACGACCACAAAGACTGGGGCTTCCATCATGGCAAGCATTAATCATAATACAAAGTGTTATACTTTACAGTACTGTTGTTGAGGGTGATTGTTGTTAATATTTTTATACAAAGTAAAATATTTTATCATATTTTTGGTGTATTATTCCCATATAAGTATTATTATTTTTACGATCTGACTACAATTTAAATTATTTGAATCACATAATTAATATTTTTTTTTGGACTGCCTTGCGTCTATATATATAACATCACATAGATTAAAATAGTTTAGATTGATAGTAATGATACTTTGGACACATAGATCTGGGTTGAACACATAGATACATAAGTAATTATTTTTGAGCCGAAAAATATTCTTACATAGAAAAATCCAAAATGGTAAGAGAGTAGGTTTACACAAGTACTTACTTGTGTAAACCTACTCTCTTACCATTTTTCCTGTACCTGGAATCTTCAGCTCGGTACTTTACAGAGAAAACGTAATACTAATGCACCCCTGAAAGAGCCATAGCAATCAATAGGACTGGACAGGGCAATTACGATTGATGAAATTTAAAGTTATCCCAAATAGTAATGTGAGTCTGACATATTTCGACATGACTCCCCAAAAATAAAAGTTATTCAAGTTGTGGATGCAAATGTTTCATAAATGCAGGCTGCATTTATTTTTTAAATACCACGACGGTGGCAAACAGACGTACGGTCCGCCTGATGGTAAGCGGTTACCGTAGCCTATGGGCGCCTGCAACACCAGGGGCATTACGAGCACGTTGCCGACCCTTAAGAAACCTATTCACTCCTTTTTTGAAGAATCCCATACTGTAGACCCTTGGGAAAACCTCGTTAGGGTGTTCATTCCACAACCTGATAGTTTGGGAGGAAATTCTTCTGGAACCGCGCGGTACGAGACCATTTCGGTTCCAAGGTGTGGGGATGAACTTCCTGCCGATGGCGAGCGGTGCGATGGTAAAAGGTGGCCGTAGGCATCATATCAAACAGTTCTTCAGAGCACAACCCAAAATTTATAAAACATTTCATTTCATCTCTATTTACTGTATATACTGCACATAATAAGTATGCCAGTTTTTAATTCTAACATCACAGGTGACAGGCTGGATGAAATTTAAAGTAACTAATAAAAATCTGCAGAAGAAGAACTTTGTAGACAGAAAATAGTAATATTTAGGTACAAAACTAAGTGAAATAGTAATAAACAGTAAGCAGATAAATATGGACTAATTCTTCAATAGCTTTAGTTCAAGGTGAACAATCAATGAGCGCGTCAGTACGGTCACACTTGAGTGCACAAAGAGGGCATGTCTACAACACTCAATAACACAATGTGTCTACGTTTTAGATGACGATGATGAACTGAAAGAGCGTCTTCAACCAGTTTATGTACCGTGAAGGACTCAATGTGATGACTAATTATTGCTTGTATGTATGTAGTTTATTCTCTTATTATGGTTGAAGCAAATGAGCTGATCAAGATGAGAACGACGCGACGGTCAAAATAATATAAATTGATTTCTAATAGCTATTTGGAAATTTGCAAAAACAACAACGACGGAAATAAGTATTTAATTTGAGAACACTTGTAGAAAACCTTATTAACTTCAAAGTATTTTAAATAAACAAATGATGAAGAGCAAATCTGCACGTTTTCGTGTTCTATTGATTTTAACGAAAGTTAGGATTAATGTTAGAATTAATTGGACAGATTTATTTTTTAAGAAGATGTTGATCAAAAACACGTTTAGTTGTGGCAGGGTTATTTAGAGCACAAAAAAATCGAAGAGGTGTTAAAAACCTGGTGTGGCCACCTCAAAGTGCAGATCTGAACAATATTGCACTTTTATGAGAAGAGTCTTAGGAATTAATGGTAAATTCTGGATAACTAAGTTATAATTGCATAATCTACAACTTTGTTACCTATTTTGATGAAAAAACAACCGTTAGGCAGAAGAATACAAAATAACTACATATATTTGGGACCTTTGAACTTGAATATTATAGGTGACTTTAACACGTGACCTAGTACTTTAGAGACAATATTTAGAATCATTAGATCATCTCAGCCTATTTACTTGTGTTACAGAGTTACAATAATATTCTACCACATTCACACAGCGCCATCTAGTCCCAAAGTAAGCAATTAGGTATATTTGCTTGTGTTATGGGTACTAAACAACTGATATACTACTTATATACATTTTTTTTTGTAAACACATACATATTATAGATAAATTACACCCAGACACAGAACAAACCTTTATGCTCATCAAACAAAGATTTGTCCTGAGTGGGGATCGAACCCACGACCTCCGGCTTAGCAGTCAGGGTCACTAACCACTAGAGCAACAGGCCAATCGAGTATGTTTATTTTAAATCATAATTTATCGGCTCTAGGTACGTCACGTGTTATATTTTAAGGAATTTGAATTACCTTATTTATTAGTATAGTACGTATTATTATATCAACATATCCGTGTAGTGACGGATTAAGAATACATAATTGTCACTACCCCACCTCTACCCATGGGTGTAGTAAAAGGCGACTAAGGGAGTAACCTTATGCAAACAAGAGCAAAGAAAAATTTAAAACCCGTCTAAGTAGTAAGTAGTACCTAAGTCTAAGTAGTAGTAAGTAGGAACTAAGTCGTCTGGCCAGCGTGGTATAGTAGGCTAAATTCTCTCTACATTCTTTGGAGTAGATCTGTGCCCAGTGGGACGTTTATGGGTTGAAATGGTGATTATACCTACATACTTATAGTACAAAACGTACGGGGTCAGAAATGGAAAGCGGTACGGTGAGATACAACGAGGAGATACCTTTTTCGGCTTATATGGAACAGGATAAGAATGCATGAAAAGACTGATGAATTTTGAAGAAGCCAAAGATGTATGTCAGAATTGTAGCAAGTGGAAGGAAATGGTCTCTGCCTACCCCCCAATGGGAAAGAGGCGTGATGTATATGTATGTATGTATGTAATACAGGATAATCTACAACATAATGATAAAATATAACCTGACTCTATTCTGGGTTGCATAATTATCGTTCTATGTGGGAATCGAATCCATAACCATCAGCCGTGTACTACGATTAAACTTAAATCTGTTTAACTGCACATTTGAATTTATGTGGTTAGGTTAGTTATAATTTCTTGGTCTACTTTCATAATTAAACTTAGAGGATGTAAGTGACATAACAGATTATGAAATAAAGTATTTACTTTGTATAAAAATATGAACAACAACAATAACAATATCCACCCTCAACAACAGTATTGTAAAGTATAACACTTTGTATTATTATTAATGCTTGCCATGATGGAAGCCCCAGTCTTTGTGGTCGTCGTGGCCGCCCTTCTTGCCATGATCGTGGTGATGGTGGTGGTGTCCTTCGTGTCCGTGGTGGCCTTTGTGCCCGTGGTGGTCTTCGTCGTAGTGGTGCTTGTCGTGGTGTCCGTGCTTACCATGGTGGCCCTCGTGGTGTCCGGAGTCATGGTGGCCGCCCTTCTTGTGGTGGCCGCCGTGGTCCTCGTGGTGTTTGTGGTGGTGTCCATGCTTGTGGTGTTTGCCCTCATCGTGGTGGCCGTCATGGAAGTGGTGGTCCTTGTGGAAGTGATCCTTGTTGTACTTCTTGTGGTAGCCATCGGTGTGCTCTCCCTTGTCGTGATGTTCATGGTGGCCGTGCTTTTCACCCTTGTGATGGTGGCCATGCTCGTGATGATCACCATGGTGGTCGTGCTCATCCCAGTGCTTCTTGTGGCCGCCACCATGTTCGTGGTGGTGATCTTCATGGTGGTGTTTGCCGTGGTCGCCATGGTCGCCTTTATGGTGGTGATGATGACCCTTGTGTCCTTTATGATCATGGCCGCCGTGTTCATGGTGATGATGCCCATGATGCTCGTGGCCACCACCATGCCCACCACCATGCCCACCACCATGCCCACCATGATGTGAAGCCGCGACCGCCATGTCGTCGGTACCGTCAGCGGCACAAAGGGCTGCTAGGCACAGAGCCCCAGCTATTAAAAGCACCTTCATTGTGACGTAATGTTGTTTCCTCTGCAGGTTACTATTCAGAGGAAGTCCGTTTGTAACTGATCTTTGATACATCGATTGCCTATTTATATCGGTAAATAGTAGACACAGACTAAAGCAATGGAGAAATTATTCCGCAAGCGTCCCGCCGACTAGTTCATGGACAAATTAAAAAAGAGCAACCATTCTGTCGGACGATATGGCAACTTGTTAGCTAATTATCATCTCTTAATTTATCTGATTAATCTGCAATAATTGTCGTTAATCACTATAAATTTAAGTTTCATAAGAGACTAAGTAACTACTTACAATATTTTCTTACACTCAAAATTGATGCGCCTAGCAGGTTCGTACGCGTACAGTGGTCTTAAAAACCAACGATTTTTCAAAATAAAATATTCCTTACTAAAAACTAATAAACAAGTAGGTATAGCAGAAGTCTTGAGACATATCCCATTTCTTATTCATCAGTGTAATTTGCACTCGAAATAAATTGATTTAGAACAGTCAGAAGACTATTGAATGAATACGTAAATATACATAATACAACATAGGTTCACAGACTCACTAAAGATTAAATGTAGGTACTTAAGTATATATTTTTTTATTTTTATTTAAAAAGACAACGCCCGCACTAGGGAACGAGCCCTGTGTCGCGGGGAGCTTTACAAACATTAAACTAACGGACACAAAGTACACCCACACATATTGCTACCTCTATGTTAATAAATGTAGTGAATCTATAATCCGGTGAATTGGATTTAGAATAAACAATAACAACATTTAAATACCTTTTAATGGCTGTATTTTTAAAACTAAATACATTGATAAATTTGGTTTATTTCGAAATGTTCGAAACATGCCTCTTATCTTGGCATATGAAAATATATTATAAATTACATTTAAAATACAATTACTTTAACAAACATTGTACATTCATTTCGATCAGTGTTGTGTGGGTTACGGATGATAGATGCAGATACTGCACATGGGTTTATCACACATGTAGGTACTAAGGACTAGGTACTAAGGACTAAGAGACAAATATTTGTGTGATTCATATATATTTGTTTCTAGTCTGGGTGTACTTTGTGTCCGTTAGTTTCATGTTTGTTAAGCTCCCCGCGACACAGGGCTTGTTCCCTAGTGCGGGCGTTGTCTTACCTACCCCATTAGGTAATTAATGATGTAAAAAAATAAATATGTAAACCAGCTTCTGCCCGAAGCTTTATGCCACGTAACACTACTAATTACCATGATAAAAATAAAATTATAATGCCGTGTTGCAATTAGCTTATTTCAAATATGTATAAATTATAACGAAATTCTGCCCCAAAATAATATAAATAAAAATAAAGTTCAAAAACTAAAACGGAGGTAAGTAGCGTCGAAGCGAGTAAAAGATATCGCTAATATAGTAGATCTTATAAGAGTAATGCAGTGGTCAGTGACTATTTCTACACATCCAGAAAAACGAGTGCACATAGAACTCATAAAAAACATTCTAATTTTCTTTTTTTTATTATCATTGAAAAATCTGAAGAAAACGCAGCAGCTGGTCCGTGGGTTGAAAGGTGAATGGCCTGCAAAGTCCGCGTGCCTATAGCTCTGTAAGTATGCATTTCTGTGGTCAGTTACCGAGTGTATTTTGGTAACATTTACTAACACTATCCTCACTAACCCCAGGTTACGGTGCCGAGAGGACTCTCCTTCCATCTTGTACCTATATATTCATCGTACAGAACCCTCTACGAGTCCAAATCGTAATTAGCTTTAGTTTTTTTTCTGTAGGACGCATTGCCTATATTGGCTTTAAGATCGTTATTTGCCTCAGACAGTGTACTCAAAAGATTTAACTCTTATTTATCTCGTTTCAGTTTAGAAAAAAATCATTTTTCAAAGTTACAAGACACCCTGAATATAATTATGGGATATCTAAAGTTCTTGACTTTGATTAATGTTATCTGTTGGACAGTTCGATGGATCACCAGAGGTTGGCTGCAGATAAGAAAACGGTTATGTACGGAACTAGTCACCTTAACATATTCTACTCGTATTCTCTATTTGGACACATTCCGCTGAATTCAATATTAACTTTATGATTCAATATTTGAAAATGCTGGACCTCATTGTGGCTTTACGGTGATAAGAGATAAAGTATATATCATTCTAAGTTTTTATACATTAAATAAATTTTCGAATTCATTAAAGATTTTCTGGTACTATGTAGGTAACCATTTTGACTATTTAAATGTCAGTATTTACAAATCGGGGGTGTGTAAGTAACGAAGAAATTTGAATAGGCTTCGACATCAATGACGGTATTGTTAACCTCATCGTATAGAAATCTTCATTCAATGTATCACACAGTTGATTGACGGTTTATAAGCTCGAGTCTATCGAAAATTATCTGCTTAGTGGGTCTTTTCGTATTCCAAACGCCGCTATTTGGATAGCGTTAAACAATTCTTCCGAATGACTAACCACACTTAATCCCCGCCCTTGTTGGTTCATGTCCGGAATCTTTTCACTATAATGCATATCTGTTTGAGTATTCAGTTTGATTATACACGCTTATGAGTTTATCACGGTCTTTTGTAAACATGCTCGGTTATCATACAAAAATATGTTACGCACCTACCCGTATATTATACAGATGTTTTTAAATATGAACATTATAAAGTAAGGATTATGTAAGAATATAAGCTGTCTGAATCGCTTCTTGGAAAATATCTGAGCTTCACCTTATAAAAATGTTCAAATTTATTAACTTTAAAACAAAAATTGTAATCCATAGATTTTAAAATGGCATAACTTAATGTCAGTTCTTTTGATATGGCTCTATCCAAGTCTTCGAATACGATTGTCCGTTATAGCTTAAAACAAAATTTACAACGGAAAAACGAATGACAATATGTGTCACCAAATGTCAATTTCTCATCCTTTACAAGGAGTTTTGGAGATCACTTTATACTCATAATATTGACTTTGTAAGCGAGGTCACAATAAATATAAACGACAATAGCTTAGACTCCATTAAAATTTTATTGTTGTATTAATAACTAATAATTAAATTACACCATCTGTTCATCAACAATACCTATTAATAAAGTTTGGAACAAATTTGATTACTTTTTAAATAAAGTAATTTGCATGTAATTGTGGTCCACCACAATATTAACTTTTTTTAGTTGATGTAAGTTGTTAGGCAAATGCTAGCTCATTTCTATAAGAATTAAGTTTCGTCTAGACCAATTTACTATATAAGTTTTTGCAAAGTTTACATTACACAACGGCGTCCACACAACAATAAGGTAGGTAGGTATACTTGCTTGTCATGATAATATTTTTTTTTAATGTTGGGTAAGTATTTTATTGTTATTATAACAGAACAAATATTTTGTATAGGTATTTAGTGTTCATCTTTATAGGTTTTGATCATAGTTAATTTTTTTTATGTTAGGTAATAAATTTGTAAATAGTTTAGGTAATAAATTATAAAATAGTTTTTTTTGTTGATACATCTTTTATGAAATCAAACATTTGGAGTCTTCTTTTAGAACATAATATATTTTTATTAGGGTTACTAAACAAGTTGTTGCTCAAACGCGGCCTAACCAAAAGAAGAATCGCTCTTTTCTAATTTAGCAGTTACAATTTATTTAGTACTCAGTCAAATTCCAAAGCATTTCCTTTTGTAATAAGTAGATAATAAAAAGTACAACTCAATTTATTATAATAATAAGTATTTATGTTATGTGGTTATGTTGCACAAATCTATTATTATTGAAGCAGTAAGTTCATGATCGTCACGGTCTATTGGGCACTTTTCTAAAGGTTCGCTTTCAAAAGAGCACTGAGATTTCAAGGCTAAACTGGCCTTCTGAAGTACTTTCGCTTAATTGTGGTATCATTACCGGCGTATTATGTAGACTAACAACTTGAAGTCCAATTGTAGGTCTCATCAATCAAATATACAGAGGTACCTCCTCATGTGTAGACGTGTAGTAGTCCTTTTTTGTCATACTTTGATGGTAACAATGTCCAGATAAGATACTAATAGATTAGGACGTCATAATATCTCGATCTATTTACGTAGTACTTATGATGTTTATAGATTTGGAGGACATACTTTAACTTTCTAAGTTTCTCATAGTTGCATTACAGTCTGGTGTCAGCCAATTAGAATTCGTGAAAAGTACTTGAAATAATGACAACCACAATATTCAATTGATTATATCGTAACCTTTACTTTAGTATCTAATCCTATCCTATGTATGCATACTATCCACCAAGACTTTTATTTTTTAATTAGTAGTCACGCGGGGCGTCGCTACCTTCGTTATTTTTTTGGCCACTGATCAGCTCCTATTGGCCGTGGCGTGATATTATATAGCCTATAACCTTCCTTATAAATGGGCTATCCAACACTAAAAGAATTACATATAATTATCACTAAAATCGGACTAGTAGTTCCTGAGATCTTAGCGTTCAAACAAACATACTCTTTAGCTTTATAATATTATAGTATAAATATATTTATACATCCATCTTCACATGAAGGTATAAGTGTACTTACATAGGAGGTATATTCAATGTACCTACATGTCTAGACACAGTAGCAACACGTATGCGTAAGGTATTAAGAAATTCTAGACCATCGTAGCAGCTCCATTTGCACAATAACCCAACCCACTAATGCTCTTAGCGCATCCAGGGCGCCGTACTTAAGGGTATTAGACGCTAAGAAGCCTAGCCCTACATCTGTAAATCTTGTTACTGGTGGCTCTGCTAACACTATTACTTATTACTGTAACATTATATTAAGCTTTCTGCATTAAACAAGTACAAAAGCGGAATGAGGCATTATCTACCAGTCAAATTTAGGGTGATGTAGAGACAAAACTAAGGTAGGTGCTTTTAGTTACAATATATAATAATATTATTATGTGGAAAATTAATTACATCTTAGAACTAAACTAATTACATATTATAAATAAACTAATTTAATAATATACATTTACAAATACATATTATGATAAAGAATATAAATATGGTTATAATAAATATGAATTTTCAGAGTTAGTGAGAAAATGAATGAGCAAGACTTTGTTAAGCGGTTCTAAAAAGAAGTGATCAATAAATCAACCTCAATACATATTTAAGTGCGATACACCTCTGGCTACCCTTTCGGGTCAATAACGCCAATGTACCTTCTATTAACATAACAAAATATTCATATAACAAAAAATTGAGAAAATCGTTCGTATGATTAAAACATGTTTATACGATATCGATCCAAAATGCAATGAAAACAAAACAATACTTTCAAACGTTTTCTTCTGATAATTATAAACAATTCATCAACAATTAATCAAATATTATAACCGTTTATTTATTTACTATTTTCATGGATGTGCACTATGTGCAATAATGTGCATATGTAATTATGTACCTATATGAAAAAGTATGTAGGTAAGTACAAACGTTTAGGGGCATGACGAACGTGGTTTAGACAGCACATTGTTGGCAATCAGGAGGTTAGCAGCGGATTATCCCAACCATTGTTAGCTATTTTAATGCTTATGCCCTTTGTGTGTGTCCTGTATTAACTCATACGCGGATAATCGCAGTATTATATAGAGTTAATTTTCCATTGGCTCGTATCAAAGGGATTGGCAGCTGCTTACTGTCGCAGCGGAGCAAATCGACTACATTTGTACTTAATACCAGCTCGATATGTATGTCCTTTACTTATTTACATTTACAATACTAGTCCCCCGTTCTAGTGTGAGTGACATTTATGCAGGGAATGATATTCGCATTTTTGTTTGCGAATAATCTTTATCATTTACTTTTTGACATAATTTGGAAGTTTGTTTCTAAACGTGCAAATATATATATATATGTATTTTATAGAGAACTTAAATGTGTTGCTAATAATTATAAATAATTTCCATTATATGGGAAACTACTTAGATATTAGGTACGAATCCGTCTTCGTTCTTCGAAAGTTCATTTAAAGTTAATTTAAATTTAATAAATTACAGAATGTTTTTATAGGAACCTAAACCATTAAGCTGCCATTTACTTACTTTAAACGTTTAGTAAACAAAGTTTTAATTTGTTTACCATAAATTTGATCGTCTCGTCCTTATTTTACAGGTAATCTTGACTTACTGTCACGCATCGTCGAGTGACCAATATTTGTCGGAATAGAACACCGTAAAGATGTTTCCGGCCCGTGAAAGTATCATATTAACTGTTCAAACATTGGATCGGAGGTTTTATCGGCGGCAGCTGGCCGACACGACTAATTACATCAATTACAGGCAAACAGAAGTCCGCTCGGGTTTCGCTGCTCCCACCTTTGTCAATATTTGATGAGTCGCCTCCCCGCCCGCGACCTCTCCCGCACCGCAAACCGCGCTGGACACTCACTCATCACCACGCAACATCACACAAGTACATTACGAGTATAAACTACATGTTCTTCCGTCCACATCAATTATGCACATGCCCCACTACTCACTACTTCACTACATCCCACCCACATAGATAGTTAGGTAACCAATGAACTATTTAATAGGTACAAAGCTTTCAAGGCTAGAAATTATTTTAACATGGTTTTGAGGGTGACTGTGGAGTCCTACGATATGTACTTATAGCGTGTCGACACTATTTATATTTTTTCAGCCATTCGACTCAGATCTAAAGAAAATTTATACTTAGGATTGTAAATAGGTACTTGCCTAGGCTACGTGACTACTAGCATATCTGTCTGTAGCAATGTAGGTGTCGGTCTAAAAACTTTGGTACTGTACGGGGTTGTTTAATCCTAAAACAACTACGAATTTGTATCTAGAATTGTGGCTGTTATAATAATATGAGAATGTAGTTATTTATTACTTGGTAGCTGGTATGAGCAGATGTAGAGATGGCTACATCTCTCTATTTGATAACTAAAGGACGCAAGTATTGTTATATTTATGAAAACAATAAATAATTATATTGATGCTGTTCTATAAAATCCAAGTAAATTATTTATAGGCTTAACTATAGTCTGTTTTTGGAATTATAGATCTAGTAAGTATATTTTTTTCTTAAGTTTCTTTTTTTAAGAAACGATTTTATACGGAATCTGTTTAACATTTTAATAACGCAATTTGATGGTTCCAAAAGATTTTTTACCCTTTATCCAGACGACAGACGTGTGTGTGTGTGTGGGTATTAGTTTATTGTTGTTATACGATCCTCATAAGCTGCAAAAAGGCGAACACGTCGTGAGACGCCGCAGGCGCAACTTTTGACAAAACAAGTCATTCAATTTGTTCGCTGTTATGTTGTATGAGTTGGCTAATCCCACGCGTCTCCACAATTGTCGCAAAAAGGCTGTGTCCTGATTGTCATGAGCATGTGAGCCGAGATATCTCTATCAATCTACGTTAATTCTGTATTTATCTTCTTCATATGTTTGAGAGCGAAGTAAACGGTGTGTAATCGGAACGTTATTGTTTGCCTGTTCGTATTATCTCTATCCAAATACACCATTTTTATACTGCAATGTAAGTTGAAAGAAGGAAAATATAGTCAAGCCATGATAAGTACCTATCTACTGAGTCTTATGTACTTTAATAATGCGAGGATAACCTATATGGTTACGTTACCTTAATTCTTACAACGTTAGAGACAAAGCGATCTCTGTTGTTTGAGGAGTACCTATCTGCGTAGGCGGTGCTATTTTTTCCCTGTGTAAGGTGAAGGTACTTGCCGTCTTGGGCTGTTTGCAGAAATGTTTCAGCGTGTACATACATATGTACAACTAAATATCATACAACATTTCGGCTTAGGAATGATCCTCGTAAGGTGAGTAAACATACATCTAGGTAGATACGTAGCTAGAGCATTCCTAGGAATATCTACGTTAGTTATTTAAATGATAGCTTATATAGCTACCTATGAACATCGTAAAATATGTTAACTAAAATAATCATATTTATATTATGCTTACTAAATATTTAAGTAGAAATTGTATAAACAAGAACCCGTTAGCTATTTAAAAGATAATTTTTAAAATATAGTTTAGTCTAACTGCCTATGACGAAATTATATTCTAATTTTAATTTAAAAATGATAAAGGTATATTATACATGACCAATTTTACCTGGATAGTGAAAACTAGTGAGTGGTAAGTAAAAGTATAATTATGAAGCGCGCGATCTGAACTCACGCCATACCCACGCATTTCATTATAACAGATTACAAGTTATAGGGAGGGATACAGAGATTACTATTATATGAGCTGTTTGGGAGCGTCGTATTGTCACATCCATTAAGCTCTGCGAGGGGCGGGACTTATGTACGCCACGCCCCCGCGCACGCCCTGCACCCCTCGCCCTGCAGTCGGCGCCGCGCGCCCCGGTCGCACTCGCCCGCACCACGCTACTACTCACTAAAACGATTTACGAGCAATCGCATCACGCATCGCATTATCCCATCGTAACTTACCAAAAATCACCGCTTTTACGATATCGATGACGGACTTCGTTTGCTTAGATTAGCTTGAGACTTTAGTAAAATAAGGACAGTTAGTTACCTACCAATTAGCGTTCGTACAATAATAAAAAAAAATCAGTGACTGTGATTCGACATGATCAGGAGAAAAAACGTAGAGTCTGTATAATGTGGAGTGAGTGTGTGGAAAGAAGTGCGAGGTCGCGGTGAGGCGGTGAGCTGGCGCTGCGGTCGGCCAGCGTGGCGGCCGGCGGGCCTGGGGGCCGTGGCGGCGCGTGTGGTGAGGCCGCCATGGGCGGCGCGGGCGGCGGCTGGGCGCGCGACGCTCCCGCGCTGCTGAGCACAGCGCTGCTGCTGGGCGGCGCGCTGCCGGAGCGCCCGCCCGCGCCGCTCTTCACCATTGACAGCATCCTGGCACCGCGTCCGCACCCACCGCTGCCACAATTGCAGCTGCAGCACCTGCACTCGCCGTTCCATAGAGCACATGACCTCTTTGGTACGTTTGCCAACACTTTAGGTAATCATATTCATTGTCTCATACCATTTACTTTCATACTTGAAACTCGATTGATTGATGAATAATTATGTAAAGCTTTCATAATATTATGTTTTCAAATCCTAATTCTATGCATATCTTTGATAAAAGTTGACCTTGACAAAGGTTGATAATATAAATATAAAACTACGGCTTTTAAATACCAACTCGAATATTCATAGTCTACAGTTTATTAAGCTAACTAGGAACCATTGTTGTGTAGAAATGCGGAAAATTAAAAAACCATACCTATTATAGTGTTATTTTTTGTAACAGATAGTTTTAAAAGCGTTTGTATCTAATAAAGTGTGCTACGGACGTGCTACGGCGTAGACACAACCATTGATTTTATTAATTTCTGCCTTTTCTCTATTGATATGCAACTTTATAACTTTGTTTTATTAGACCTTTTAATACTTTGTAATTTGGAATATAGATACGTTTTAATTTAATACCGTAAATTTAATTAACTAAGCCAGTAGTTATTAGAATTGTCACTTTAATGTCGTTTTTTTAGAGGGTTGTTTGTGTTAGCAAAACTTCAGTAAATTTTGTTTTTTATAAGAGACTAACATGGCTATGTCCATGGCATTCCAGGCATCAATAGCTGTGGTACTTACCTATTCATTACTACAGGGTCGTCTGTAATTTACATTATTGGTCCTGAGTAATTTAATTGCAAAACTCACCAACCTTAACTTAAATATATTTTCCTAATTATGTTTTTATCAATCAAGCACACAAAAATACGAGTGTGGACAGGTATTTTTTTAACTATTACTCATGTAAAGTAAACATTGTGGATTGTGGTATATTTGTTAAACAAAGTAGAATTATTGCGTAGTTAACCACCTCAACCTTTAGTAAAAAGTAGCACTCTTGCTTTTTTATTCTACATTAATAGCAAACAAGCTTATGGCCCACCTAATGGTAAGCGGTTACCGTAGCCTATGGAAGCCTGAAACACCAGGACCAAGCGCGTTACAGACCCATTAGAATCTCTGCCCTCCCGGATGAGCTCTGGATGCCTCTTCTCACCAGCCCCCTGATTCTGACTCATCGGATTGCTCCCAGATCGTAAACTTTTTCGAATCTTAGAACTACGTATTTTTACAGCTTAAGTTAAGTGTTAGAAAATAGAATAATTAAATATGAGGTATTGTATAACTGACACATTTGTCAGTCTACTAAAAGTGAACGGTGTATACGTATAGTCTTGCATAGCTACACTATGAGAAGGGAGACTCAAGGCATAGATTACTCCACGTTAGTTTGACTCAGTAGAGTAAGTGGACAGTAGTCGCCTTAAGACGGTTCCCCGACGTTGCCTTTCGACTTTTTTCCCTATAACTAACCATTTTGTAGTTAAACTGAGGTAGTTCTTCCATCACTTCGAAATTTTGCAAGCATTGTTCTCATATTATTAGAAAGTGCAACCTAATCTACTTACATATTACATGTTATGAGGAATACTTAGTTCATATTTCACATAATGATTCAGTATAGTAGAATGCATGTGAAAGCACGTCATATTCCTTAGAGGTTTGGAAGCATCAAGTGTATCCAAAAAAATAACATCCTGTACTTTATGGCATTGATAGATAGGGTCATCAATAGGGATCGAATCTTACTAACAATCATGGTTCATTAAATAAGAATAAAACCATAAAAATCTAACTTACGTTACTTACAATACTTACAATGAATAAATTTGAAGTTTGCGTGGTAATTCTAGTGCCTCATGCAGTTAAGTCACATCTTTTTTTTTTCATTTGACCTGCATAGTTCTTCCTTATTTTAGTGAATAAATGACGTCAAAGATAAAATTAATTATACGAACATAAGAGTAAAAATGCTTTATCTAGTCTCATGGAATTTATAAGTTAAGATTTTATAGTTTAGTTATTATTTAATCTACCGCGTTTGTTAGAGAGATTTGATCCTTATGATTGACCCTATCGGTGAACGCCATAAAAGTACAGGGTATTAATTTTTATAATTTTAGTTGGTTCGATTCCTGGGTATGGTAAGCGAATTTCCAGAAATCGTTAAATAAAGGAATGTTTCCTTTGAGTAAAATTATGTATTTCTAGTAATTAAAGTTCCCTCCAGGTGGCATTACAAAATTCCACCCTGTATATACTTTTAAAGTAATAAAGCATGAGTTTCAACATTATATAAATATGCTATTAGTAAAGAAAGTTGTTGCTAAATGCTAGCACGTTGCCTGGGTAGCACCTAGCATGTTGGCCGGCGCGCCGCAGGCTATCCCCCGTGCACTATGAACCAAACTGAGGGGGTCCCGACGGCACGGCAGCGCGCGGTGGCTTCCGAAGACGGCTTATCTCAATTAAAATCTTTTTTCCTCTTATTCAACCGAACGTTTTAAAATTTCAAAATATCCCCCGGGTTTTGTGAATCGTTGCCATAACAAAAACAAACTTTTATTTTCTTTTTTGAGTTACCAAGTATTTTCAATGTTTAGAATTAATGTATATTTTAATAACTTAATCAAGATCTTATTGGATATCTGTTTTGAGAAGATATTTCGTAGGTTTAGATTTTCATGACTTTTAGCTTTTAGCCTAGGTAAGTATGTCATATACAAAACATTACCCTCCTTTTTGGTAGTCGTAGCCGTAAAAATATAACAAAGTAGGACCGATAGACAAATATCGCGATTAAACTTTAGTTCATTATAGTGTTGTAAGTGTTGTTTCTGTTTATTTTAATTAGTGTTTTTGGTATTTATATTTTTAATTAATAATGCGAGTCCACGCATCAGCAACAGACGACGACGCGGTTTCGCGACATTACTGTATTTCTCTTTGATTATATAATGTCTTATGTCGTATGTCGTATGTACTCGTAATTCTTTGCTAGGTTAGTGTCACTAGTTACGGACGGTATTTTATAGAAATAGTAGTGTACTCCTGTGCAAGAAATTGAAATAATTAATTGCAAGGAATTGAAATTAATGCACAGAAAAACATTATGTTTATTTCCTGATATTCTTCAATTTATTGTTTCTAAACCCAACTTTAAATTTATATAAGTGATAATTTTCTTATTTCACCTATGAAATCTAGCTATTATTACCTAACCTATTATTTTTTGATTATATAACATCTCCCTATTTTTGAAAGTGACATAATAGTACAATGAGACTAACTTATATTGTTTACTTTAGTCATCAATAACTGAATACTCAATAAGTAAGAAACCACTAAAGTCCATTAATGACGTAACATCAAATCCTCTTGTTTGCTAATGCTATTAAATAAGAACCCTCACACTCCTCTCAGTATGAACAATGATGACGTATGCATCAATTTTAAATTAGGGGTCAAAGGGAGTGTTGAGGTTAAACGTGTTAAATCATATCAAGTACCATATTAATGAATTAACCGCTTTTAGTGTTGTCACTTTTAGCACTACTTTTTTGTTAAATTACGTTTCTTTAATTTATTTTATTGTTAGAAAAATTAATTTAAAAAAAAAATAATTTAATACATGTATGTTAAAGATGCGAAAAAGTAGCATCAAATACATACATACGCGCCTTTTTTGGCAGTAAAGCTAAAACAAGATGAAATAATGTGACGGTAGTTTTTAAAATAAAATAAATCTTATCTTACTAGTTTTACAAAAGTAAAACCATAGAATAATAAAAATCTATCTCTGTTCTGTGTGTAAAACTTAGGTTGTGATGGGTACCTACTTTACGAATGGATAAGAAGAACATTTGCAAAATATCTGTATAAAACATTATCTTCCTTTTTGGCAGTAGGGTAAAAGTTTGGCATACGGCGCACAGATTTATTATAGTCTGGAACAGTATTTTTTTTAACCGACATGCGACATACGGATAGCAGAAGTTAGTATTTAATAACAAAGAGTGACGACAAATCAATCGAAATCTTATCAGAATAAGAGTTTCCGGCAATCTTTTGATAAATTGATAGATTCCATTCTAAACAGGAAAACGAAATTTCCCGAATGAAATATGGCTACACTGAAAAAGAAATCATAAAAGCCGTGCTTTTCTGTTTATAAGTATGTATCTGATCGTCTTTGCCGACACTGCTATCGGTTGTGTACATACCTACCTACATTTTAAATATAACACGGGCTGTTATTGTATTCAAAATCGATAAGGCTTAGGCGGTCGTTCGGCGGTGCAGAGTTGGCGCGTGTGGAAAACCGCCGATAGCGCCTTAGCAACGTGCCGCCGGCCTTAAAAGCTTTTATATTTCTTTAAGAAATAATACAGTGTAATGCCTCTCGCGTTTCCATCAGTAAATATTCAATTTTTATTCAAAGCGTTAATATTTTGAATGGTTTGGCCACGGCGGCAGCGCTTATGGGGATTTAAACTAAGATCTTCACGCATCGCCTATTACAACGAGTATTAATACTGATAGGTAATGACGTGTTCTTTTTTAAATTTTTGGTTTTTATAGCACACATTCATGTGCAAATTTTACAAACTTGTAAGATATGACGTTTTTAAAAACGTTACATTTTAAATTAAAGTTTCTAAAACTATAACGTTTTATGTTGCAATAATAACCATAATTATCGGGTTTACTAATCAATACCTGACACTAGAGTAGGATTAAGTGCAAATACTGAATCCAGTATGATGCGTAAAGGCCCAGCTTTTTACCAAAAATAGATAATTAGTAAAGTTTTAAGTAGTGATTGTTATTTTTAACGAGAGAGAAAATTAAATTGTATCTTCAGTGAAAAGTAATAAATAGGTACAACTTAGAAACAATGTACGGAAAGTTCAGGGTTGAGACCCCTGCTAAACAACCATAGGTGGGTTAATAACAATATAAAATAAATAAATATCAGTAACGTTATATTCCAGCGAGTTATAATATCTTATAAATCTCATCTATGAATTCCTCGAAGAGCACCCAGTCGAATAGCACCCACGCGAAGAGCACCTAACATATTCCTCGAAGAGCACCTACCAATATTTTTGATAGGTCCTATTCGTAAAAAATAAATTAGTTTAAATTTTATTCCTCGAAGAGCACATTACTTTATTTATAATTCGACTTCTTACTTACCTTACTTTATTATAATTCGACTTATAATTTGAATTTTACTTATAATTCGACTGGGTGCTCTTCGAAGAATTCATCGTTATAGATGATTACTTAAAAATATATTGGGTAAAAATATATTAATAAATTGGGAAGTAAAAGCTCTGAGTATAGGGATATAACTTATTAAGCCCAAGTCATGTGGTCGTAAAAGTTTAAATTGTTTTTACCATTTTTTATAAAACTTCCACAATTTAAAAAGTTGACACGCATTGCAAATGTGATTTTACGAAATACTATCATCATACTGTCTTCCATAGCACAACAAATAGTGACAAAATTAAAAAAAAATCGTAATTCTATTTTAACTTTATCAATATTGTATCAGGAATGAGTGGCGTAGGCAGCGCGGTCGGCTCAGGCGGCTACGCAGGGCTCTACGGCGGCTACGCGGCGGCTGCCCTTGCGGGGCTGGCCGGCCCACCACCCAAGCGTAAGCGCCGCCATCGTACCATCTTCACAGAGGAACAGCTGGAACAACTTGAGAGCACCTTCGACAAGACACACTACCCCGACGTCGTGTTGAGAGAACAGCTCGCGTTGAGGGTTGATTTAAAAGAAGAGAGAGTCGAGGTAAATTTTCATACTTATTACTTCATTTTTGTCGCCCCTCAATACTGAGGGTCGTGACTGTACACACCACGTTTCTTGTCTTCGGATTAAAGGACCGCGTGAAGCACGTTTCCTCCGACAGCTTATTACAAGTTTTTATTTAACTTCACATTTGCATACAAATCTTTGAGTCATTTCATGAGGACTATTGAGCTGAAATCTCAAATACCTGCGTAGCTACGATGACAATACAATAATATGGCATCATAGGACTGATGATGCAGTGGGAGGTGGCCAAAAGAACTCTGCAACAGAGTAATAAAAATAAATGCCCCGTGTTTTTACTCTCTATCATAAACAAACCTAAAAGCTTGTTCTAAAAAAAAAAACTGATTTATTTAAGACTTATTGCACAAAGTAATGCCACAGGCATCAGCCAACCGTTAGGTGATACAGCGATGAAACCTAGTAGTCGTATATTTATATATTACTAGCTGTGCCCGCGACTGCGTTGGCGTGGAAAATTAATCACGCATTCTTCACCTTAGAACCGAAATGGTCTCGTACCGCGCGGTTCCAGAGGAATTTCCTCCCAAGAACTATCAGGTTGTGGAATAAACTCCCTAACGAGGTTTTCCCAAGGGTCTACATTATGGGGTTCTTTAAATAAGTTTCTTAAAAGTCGGCAACGCGCTCGTGCCCCTGGTGTTGCAGGCGCCCATAGGCTACGGTAACCACTTACCATCAGACGGACCGTACGTCTGTTTGCCACAGTCGTAGTATAAAAAAAAATTCTATTATCATATTTTTTCCAAAATCAAAGTAGCCTAACTAGGCTACTTTGATTTTGGAAAAAATCATCAAAATTCACCAAAAATCCTTAACTAATGACACAAGGAGTAACTACTCCTTGTGTCATTAGTTATCTGCCAGTAAAAATCCCGTGGAAATCGGTTCAATTGCTTTGGAGTTTACCTCAAACAAACAGACAGACGAACAAACACACAAGCAAGATTTTAAAAAAATGTTATAAAAATTGAAGCCTTCACCTTTATATTATTTATCACTTTATTAACAAACATATTATTTTGCCTTGCCATGCTTAAATTATCGTAATCCTGTTTTGAAAATTTCGACTACTTAAATAAATCCAAAAAGGCCACTAACACAAAGGTTCTTTTGTGACCCATATACCTACTTAATCTGCTCCTTATTCATAATTAGGCGCCTGCTTATTTTTTCATTACTCTTTCTTAAAATAATATTTTGTAGGAAATCAACTTAATTCTTAAAGTTAATACCAACATAATACCGTTTTGTTTTCGCTTTGAAATGTAAGGTTTCCCTTTGATCAAATTCTTACAAAAAATTAAATATTTTTCGCCTATTGTGATTCTTACTTGATTTTATTTAACTTAAAATGGAAAACTTTGAAAAGTTTTCAGATTTGTTAAAACATTAGGCACCATTGTGTGTATAGGTATACAATAAATTTGTAAAGAAAACACGTGTTGAATGTTTACTTTCTTTTGAAACTTGTAATACCTAATGAAATGAAACAACTGAAATCTGTTTAAAAAACCTCCGCTTTACAAAACAATTGAAAAATACAAAAAGATCTTTCAAGTACGAGTATGTTTATAAATTTAATAATATGTATTTGATAATTGATGCCCAATTACATATATAAATATCATCACATGGCATCACCCCTTTTTCCCCGAAAGGGTAGGCAGACAATGGCACCTATATTTCGCCAGCTATAATTGATCCCAAATATTATAGGACGAGCCTATAGGCATATTTACACACTCCAAGCTGATAACCCCAAATAATGTATTTACCCGATAGCAGTCTTACACACTCCCGCTGCGCCGAGCCACCGATCGTGACCAAAAATCTAAATTATACATTTTAAATTAAATTATCTGTTAATCATAAATTCTAAGAATCCTTCATACCTACCTAGCCCGTTCATAAAAATAAGTAATTTTTTAGAAAAAATAATATTCACCATTCGTTGTAAGAATTACTTGTTAATTCTTTAATCATATTTTGCGTAGGTAATTATATAAAGATTAACTTTATTATGAATACGATCCGTAAAATATACTACATATTATTTTTAGATTAACCATTCCATTTCAGCAAAGTAATCCGGTTACCTGTTGTACTCTTTATATTGGTACTAAGTACTTACCTACATAATACTTACTCTTATTTTCACCCAATTCTGTGGTCGTTTAACAGTGAAGTGAGATGAATTTTCTATCTCGATTTCTGTATACTCCCTTAGTCGCCTTTTACGAACCCACGGTTGAGATGGGGTAGTGACATTATGTATTCTTAATTACACGAATAATCGATTACTAATACTTACTATATAATAATAGTACATCTAGAACTTGATGGTTTATTAACCATTCTATTAGATTAGAGGTCCACACATATCGCCTCTTTAAGTACAAGAGCAACACATGACATCTCATAAAAACGTTTTTTAAATTTATCACGTTGTTCTTGTAAAGAAGCGATATAATGATGATGATTATTTAAGTATTATTTAAGTAAATGTGAAAGTTTCAAAATGGATGTTTGGATTTTTGTTGCTCTTTCCGCAAAAAAACATAAAAGTAAATGGTATATTTGATCAAACTTTACAGTAATTTTATATTTTTACATCAGAATGACATATTTGTCAAAATTTAAGATACCGTATTTATTAGCCGTTATAGAGAAAGTAGTGAACCTTAAATGTTTAGGTATAGATACCTAAATATTTAAATCGAATCCTGTGTACTTACACTTTATTACGTCTGTTATTGTCGCGTTAGCACCAATTAATAAGTTACGCAGTGAATCACAGCACAGGTTTGCAGACAAAGTAAGTTCTTAAACTTATTATATTTCGTGTAAATCAACTGAGTATTTCAAGACACGGTTTATTTGTTAAAATGCTAATTAAATTTAGTTAATTTATTTCATGCACTATTTATTCGAGTTCGATTCCGACCATCAGTACAAATGTGAATTTCACTTTGTGGAATTTATATGTACTAGTCATGTGACTTACCATCAGCTAACGGTGAAGGAAAACATCGTGAGGAAACCCCCATACCCTAGAAGAAATTCTAAGGGTATATTTGATCCACCAACCCGCATTAGGCCAGCGTGTATGGATTATGGCCTAAGCCTTCTCAGCTTTCTAGATAGAGGAGAAGACCCGAGCCCAGCAGTGGGACATTAATGGGTTGCTGATGATGATATAGGTTCATGATTCTAAGCGATTCTAACTTGCTATGTTATTTAGATAATTAATAAACCAAAAGTTTATTATTTTCAGAATATTGAAAATCGAATTGATTTTCAGAATATTGAAAATCGAATAATCGGGATTCTGTTTCAAAGGAATTATGAAATTCGGAATTTTAAAAATCGGAATACCTAGTGATTTTGAAATAAAATTCTTCGAAATAATTGTGTGTTCCCTAGGTGGAATTAACTAGTCAACTAAAGACCATCAGGCGGAACGTACGTTTGTTTGTCACCGTCGTGGTATAAATAACTAAAGAAATGCGAATCGCTAATGTTTCAATGGCATTATCATAACACGGTTTAATGTGTAGGTGACTTGGAACTTTGACGTATGAATGAATCCACAGGTAACATGTTATTGTATAGGGTTACGTGTGGGCTTGGCATCGCAAAAGGAATCCTTATAATTGTACAAGGATCGAATCTATTGTCAACTACTCGCAGATTTATCTCATTTAGGGTTGAATCAAACTTAATTTAAGTAGCTAAATCTGATAACAATAATAATTGTAAATATGGTAACATATAGGATTTCTTCTGGATTTTTTGTCTATAACTCTGTTTATGTTCATACAATTTACTACAGTCAAAGCAAAATTGTATTAAAAACTGTATTGACTAGGTTGCATTGTTTAGTGTATGAATATTCTGTCGGTACTAGGGTTCATGATTTCTCGGGCTTTTCAATTTCTCGGGTCTCGAGAATTCTCGAGGCTAATTTCTCGGGTCTTCTCGGGTTGTCGAGAAATTTACATTTACGTACGTTTTCTCATATTATTTGGTTCCAATAACGTCAAAAAATTCAGTGGTTTTCCTCTCAAATAAAAGTATCAAATTAATTATAAAGCTTTTATTGATGATATTTTTTTTTATTGCCTGAAGTGGCAGACGAGCAAGCGGCCCACCTGATGGTAAGTGGTTACCGCCGCTCATGAACGTTGGCAATGTTAGGGGCACAGCCAAGCCGCTGCCTACCTAGGGAGAATAGCTCTCTTTAAACCTCGTTTGAAGAAGGACATGTCATAGCGCTCAGGAAACACCGCTGTGGGAAGTTCACCCCAGAGCCTGCACGTACGTGGGTGGAATGATCGCTGGAACCTTACCGTTTTTGACGGTATGGGCTCCAGGTAGTGCGGGTGAAGCCTACAGCGGCGTCGAGTGGTGCGATGATAGAAAGGCGACGATGGCACCAAATCTAGAGGTTCATCGGAGCACTCTCCATGAAATAATCGATAGAGCACGCAGAGTGACCCAAAGTCTCTCCGTTGCTCTAATGATTCTAAGTTGTCCGTCAGATTGGGATCCCCGACGATTCGAACAGCCCGCCTTTGGAGGGAGTCAAGTGGGTCGAGCTGGTATTTGGGAGCTCCTGCCCAGAGGTGAGAGCAGTACTCCAAATGCGTTCGAACCTGTGCTTTATACAGCACAAGCCGCTGCTTAGGTTTGAAGTACTGCTTCGCTCTGTTCAGGACACCCAATTTTTTTGCTCGCCAATTTGGCTTTGTCCTCCAAATGACTCCCAAACTGGACTTTGCTCGAGATATTAACGCCGAGGATCCCAATACTTTCGGATAACAGGAGAGATGCTCCTTCAAACTGAGGCGCCATAACAAAATTTAAAAACATTAATCTTATGAATAAGCTAATTAACTTTTTTTAACAAAATACAGAAATAATATTATTCAGACTCATAATTATAATGACAGCACTATTTTTGGCTGGTTAGACAGAGACAGGGTAAAATCTATAACAAACGCAATTCAAATATAATAAGAACTTGGAGTAATATGTGATACACACACACACACATTACACAACTGGCAATATTAGTCTCACAAATTTAAAATGACACATTAATTAATTTCAAATTAAAAACTAAGCTTGTGTGTTGTTATTTTACAAAAATAGTAAATATAATTAGACTAAGTAGTATAATTAATGTATCGTTAGTTATTTTATGTAGGTATTAAAGTTTGACTAAAAATAATAGAAAAGAACAGATAGGTACTAGTAAAATTTAAGATCATATTATTGATAAAAATAATATGAAAAATAAAGCCACGATGTGTCAACAAAAGTGAAAAGACTTTCCGATTTGATTTCAATTTATCTCGTAATCTGTGAAACACTCACTAGGTACGTAAACTATGCTCTGCTAAAGTCGAAACACGAAAGAACGTGTAAAAACGACGCCGCAGAGCGCTTGCAGCGAGATCAAAGGGTGCCGCTGCGCTTTGGCCCGCGCCACCACGCAACACAACAAACGGTGATTTAATTTCTATATAGTTACATGATTTCTCGAGTTCTCGACTTTTCTCGAGCTTGATTTCCCGGGAACAAAGCCCAACGATTTCCCGGGAATTCTCGGCTCGAGAATGCCCGGGTATAAACCCTAGTCGGTACTTAACAGTTATTTTGTATACCCTAAATGATTACATCAAGGTTATTAAAACATATATAATAAATCAATCCTATTTAGATGAACTCAATTTATTAGTAACATCGTCAACAAGTTTCGGTAAATAAACATAGGTGCGATGAACTACGTACTATTCCAGAATATATCTGTATGCCAAATTTCTTACAGATCCTTTCAGCCGTTCTAGCGAGATTGAGTATTAAACACAAACATCATTCCATACATCCATCCTAACTTTCACATTTAGGATAACAAATTATCCTAACTTTAATACTAAGCTCCATCCACAAACAAGAGTCCAGGCGCCCGCCCGTGACACAAGTGTGTAGGTAGATTAACGGAGCGTAACGTGTGGAAGTAGCAAAGGGCCAGTGTGTCAACAGTGATGACGTGACACATCTTGCTACTCGCCTTCATTCCCAATGTGGGTGGCCCGCTCATTACGACCTACCTACTTATTTTCTTACTAAGAATGCTCCAAAATATTTTGAACTTTTTAAATAAATGAAAATTTCGCATAAAGTGTGCGAGTAAATGTGGAATGTTATAATTGAAGCTGTGATATATGCATTGCTTCTGTTGGTCTCTATCTTCTTATTATTCTATCTTCTCATTTATGACTGGTTTCCACCGAATCAAAGGCTTTCTCATAGTCCACAAATGTAAGCATAGCAGTTAGGACTTGGGTATTTTATAATTGCACAAACTTGGCTTCCCAAACGATATTTCTGTAATTTTTGAGCGATTAAAATAAAGATAACATAAAAATTTTATAAATTAGTAGGTATATTACTTTGCCTCACCCGTTACGATCAAATTTATTATTTTACAATGTTTACACTTTTTCACAAAGGACAGAACAGGAACATTTACCCTAGCCAATAGCGTCCGAGTTATGTCTTTGAAGGATATAAACGAGATTGATTGATTTCATGGCACTGGACTACTTGAAATTTAAAAAATGCCTAGCAATAAACACGAGTAGAGAGTGCTCTCGAATACTCTCGATAGAATTTGGGATGTTGAAAGTAAGTCGGGATATGTTTGTGGGCTACCGGTGTTGAGAAGTGAAGTGTGTGCGGTGCACTTGAGGCCTTGCCACCCAGCGGGCAGCGACACCGGCCTGCACTGTTTACACGCCCACTTATCTTATCCGCCTTGGGCCTGCGCAAATCGGAATGACAGTTTGTTCATATAATGAAATTCATCTCGTATTACGTCAAGCTTAACTTACAAAAAAAAATATAACCAAATTCGATATCGTAAGGCAATTAATGTGTTTCTAGTTGCATAAAGATTGTATTGGCACGGTGGGCCGCATGTATCCCGTCAGCACCGGGGGTCTAATTGTAGCTCGCGAAAATGTGAGTAGCATTCGCCAGCTGCAATTAGACGAGATTATTATGAACAAATGTTTATTTATCTAGTATATAAAAACCATCAAAATTCCTCAATCGTTATTCTTAAATGAAAAAAAAAATGGGAGATTGCATTCCCATTGTGTATAATCGGACGAACAGTATTCATATAAAGTATGATCGGTAATATAGTATTGAAAATAATATAAGGAAAATAATATTAATCATTGAAAGGTTTTACAATTAGGGAAAATATTGAAGAGACTAATACAGAACAACAGTTTTGTAAAAAACCGTATTCTATACGGTTAAATCTAGTACTACGTTCATAATATCGATCGTTAATAAAGCTAATGGAGTTATTAATTTAACACGTACACTTATAAAAATAAATTGTAATCAATCAAAAGTATCCTTTGGTGTATAAGTACCACGTCACGTCATGCGACTCATTCCAAAGTTAATTTCGATCAGAAATTGGTATGCCTAACGAAGCCCGATATGTAGAGTAGAGAAGTAAAAGATCAATGTTCGTAATAAATATAAGTAATTTAAATGACTTGTATGGCTTGTCTAGCTGAGAACAGCGGTCGACATGTGAAATTTGCTTTAGTGTAAACTTTTTATTAAGGAATCCATAGTAAATCACCGCGGGCGGGTAGAGTTTTCAACCGAGTTGAATTTTGCCTCAGGGCAAATAAAAAGGGACGCTCGGTACGGGTGAGACGGGCGCCGCGAAAATTAATCTGAGTTAATTAAATTTGATTTATTTATGCTGCCCCGGCTCTGAGCGAAGGGAACGATAAAAGCACAACAATACGGCTAATGAGGGTCACTTTTACGGCTTTTTCTCGGATAACAGAGTTTTTCCGATTTGCGTAACTTACAGCTTCAGTAATCAACCAAAGTTATTCTTTATGCGAAGCCGTTGTTTTCGTTTATCATTGGTCAAGTTTAATTTGATAAAGGATAAATTGTTAATTTATCAAAAGTTATCAAGTTCCAACCGAAACAAAACTTTCTTTATTTGAAGCTTAATTGTATTGTTCGAACTTCAAGATGAAATTTAATTGCAATGGTCACCTACTTACAATGAGAAAATATATAATTCCAAATATTATAAATTTATAAATAGTAATTAAACTTATAAATAGTTAAGCTAATTAAAATACTGGGCAGTTACAATGTGTAAGAAAACAATCAAAACAAAAACAGTAGCAGTGAATTTCAAAGAACTTTTAGCGATTTATAATTTAGTAGCGACTTTGAGTTGTGGATGAGGTACATGTACCTACGTAGTACGTTGTAGATACAACAAAAGTGTATGTTTTCGAGGCAATACACTCGTTTCGTTGTTGCCCCTGCTATTTGCGCAGCGGCAATTGGAAATTGCATTATTAAAACGCTTTTGTTTAGGCATCACAACACTTGCCCAAAATCCAGCGCGCTCACTGTATCGCTTTGTTTCCTGTATTCGATTTATTTTTTTTATTTGAATATATTGCATTCATTTATTTAGTTATTCATGTCGAATGAAAATACAAAGAGACACACTTAAATGTGGCATTAACAATTATTTGATAGAGGTAAAGCATAGTAAGGTTTCCCTCTTGAAATGATCAGCCTGGTTGGGTGATTGTTCGAATATTCGATCATTATCATTTATAAAGTAAATATGTAGATTAATCAGTCTAAGTTTACTTTGCTGTGCAGGCAGTACGGCAATTTTTTTGTTGGTTGTCAACACTGCGATTCGTTTGTAGATGTTTAGTTATCGTTTTACTGTTATTGCCGAAATCCGTCTTTAGGGAATTTTATTTCAATTCGACATAAACTTAAAATGTTTTTAGCCTCCCGCCTCCATCATCAGAACCTTGATAGCAGGCATAACTTCTAACTGGCTAAAGCATATATAAATATAGATAAAATGAACACGAGGTAATGTAAACCCTTCTTTTGTTCGGGTTCTCTCGATAACATTCCGTCACCACTATTAGATTCCATCAAATGATGCTTTTCGAGTCAAAATATAGGTGAATAATTTTGGATATTGTTAAATCGATGCCATCGACCTTGATCCACCCACAAATATTATGGAATTCTCTCCATTCCCACATTAAAACGATGGAGTTCATAAAGTTGGAGATAGGTAACATTTATTGAAAAAAAAACATCAGTTCTGTCGAATTGAAAAAGTTCTTCCTTTTATTGAAGTCGGTTAACAAAATTAATTTTTGTTACGTTGATAGGTGTATGGGAATGAGTAAATAGGAATAATGATAGTTGTAGATAACAATTACTATTGATAATGCTATGAACATTTAGAGAAATACTTTTATTTACTGAGTTGCTGACACATCACGAATAGTATTTAATAAGCATAGTCAAAAATATAAGAACAAACCTTTTTATATTAAGCACAACGGCGCAGCGGTTAACTCTGATATCTGTCTTATGCATAAAATAGGATGTTGAAATAAAAAGTCTCTGAGTCAATATTTAACGCGAAGAACGTCGGCTATGTAAACGAAAAGACAACGAAGGGTGGTTCGCAATCTTCCATTGTACGTAGACGTTCAACTCTTTACACAAATTAATAATTAAGTGAGGTGTAATCTAGTTGTCTCCGAAAGCTTGCGATATTCGCCGCGGGCCGTCAGCTCCCTCCCATGTTGATCTTGTATCACCACTGTCTGATTAACTGAATAGCTTTATATTCACTTATATCTCGCCTCAATCTATGTTTTTCAATGATATTCATAATTAAACAATAATAATGCACTGCGTTGTTTCAATAACATAATACGTGTATCTTCGTTGTGAATGTTTGTTAAAATATCTAGTGTGTTCATCTTCAATGTTTATTATGTAGATTTATGTAACATTTCGGCAACGCTTAATGTTATAATTTTATTTATTTATTTAAACTTAATATACACAATACATGTATAAAGTTAAATACCTATATTATAAATTTGAATGTGGTTGTGGTCCAAGTTAAGCATAAGCAACATTTTTCAGTTCAAACGTACAATTATTTATTGTATCTCAGTAGAAATAAATCTATGATCATGTCAGTATGCCATAGTAACCGGTAATCATACAAGTCTTGTGTTGACGCCGGACAGCCCGTCTATATAAATATTCCAATTCATTTCACTCTTTTTTATTTAATAATTAAATATTATAATAATTAAAAATATATTCTATCCATTAATGCACGATAGCTCCATTATGCCATATACACATATCTACAAAATTCACGATTAGATAAAATAAACAACTTAACAATTACAGACAATATCTTATGTACATGGTTATGGATAAGTGAACGGGGCGTGCTAAACACGTGGTCCGAGTTCGATTCCGACCAGCAGTAATACCAATGTGGATTTCACTTTGCGGAATTAATATGTACCTAAGTGCTAGTCATGTTACTTACCATTTGCTAACGGTGAAAGAAAACATGTTGAGGAAACCCTATGTGGGTTTAGGAAATTAATTTATGTTCAACTGATACACAATACAACCTAAATATAAGGAACCTCGTGTTTTAATATTGATTTTGTAGTTTCCTTGCTCATTGTTGCACGAATCGAGGTGTTGCAACGTGATTGGGAACTCGACCGAAGATGTGTTGGCACAATCATCCGACGGCCACCCACCGTTGCATAAATGCATCGGTGAGGTTTGTTAACACTTCCCGTGTTAACAAACCTTATCGAAAGTATCACTACGTTATAAAATTAAAGATTTATATTGTTCCCAAGTTGCTGTTGCTACTGACAATGCCAAGTTACGACTCGGTATTTATCTTTGAGTCTGTGGAGAGTCACACCTATTTGAGTGTTTATACCCAGTATAGTACTTACTCAGCCAGAGTTTTACTTTCATTTGCTACCAGGGTATTATCCTTAATATCTGTTTTTAAAACTGAGTACCAGTAAGAATATTAAATTTAATGCACCATATTTACATATAACTAAAAAATCTTTTAAAAGTTTTCTAGAAAACTAAAAGTCTGACGTGGTAATGTGATGATGATGTTAAGTTATCAATCATATTTTGTCGTGAAAACAGTTGAGATATATTAGGCATAATGTACACTTATAACTGTTAGATTTAAATAGGTACCTAAATTATTCGCCATAGACACACATTATATATTTTGTGCATCAAATTATAAAAAAAGGATAAATTGGGACAAAAAAAAATATCGATATTAAATTAATTAGCCATTTGATATAAGTATAAAGTATTATGATGCATTTTGTATTAAATTGAAAAATCCGTGCATACGTCATTTCAACCCATAAACGTCCCACTGCTAAATGCTAGGCACGGGTCTCCTCCAAAGAATGTGGAGGAAATTATTTACATTATTGAGATGAAAATTCCAAATGCTAACACTTATAAGTTCAATAAGAATATATTGAAATCTTAATACACGTTTATTCAGAACAAAAATAAGCATGAAATTAAATGCATGTATCTCTAAAGGCCCATTGAGACGATGCAAGTTTTGCCAGGCAATTTTCATGTCTTCTCTGTTTTACGCTACGAGTATGACAAAGCGAGCACCAAAAATGACATGCAAATCTTGCACCCCGTGTAAATTAGCCTTTACTATACCGACGAAGTGATGCTCGCGTGCGAGCAGAGAGCAGATGACACAAATGGAAGAACATCCCTACACACAGCGATGAACAAGAATAAGTGGGCGTGTCGCTCCGCCCAGCGGCCCGGCTACGCTTTCTTGTCATCCTGCAGCCTCCCCCCGGCAGGATTTATCTCCTAATAGGTAGCTATAATAAAACAGATACGCTAGCAATGTGTTACTAAGTAATAAAGCGGCGCCATTTTGTCCTATGCTTCCGTGTCGACTGAAAGTAATAACGCCTTTATGAGTTGAGCAGCGATCCGGCATGAAGTGATCAAAGAGCTCGCTTCTGTTTCATTTTACGCTTGTTGCTTTTCTTTCATTGTCAAACGAAACGATGATAACACAATCTTTCAATTCTCTATTGTTGCTACCATTTGTTATTGCCATTGCATTCGTACCTATGCCATTAATATTAAAATGTATTCATAATGTCATAATTACAGTATGTAACGAAAACGTTTTTGTTTTTCTTCTTGCTATAAATATAATATAATTTTTAGGTACTTACTATTTTACGTACCTATGTATCTTATCTAGTTCGTTCAAAGTTGCAATAATAATTCGTATACAGTTGAATTATTATGATTACAGTAATGCAAAAAAACAGGATTGAAGAAGTTCGCAAAGTTAGATCTCTTGCATTTCAACAAACCGTTAGTTTTATATTTATTTAGTTATTTATTTAATTAAGATGCACAAAACACATTGCAATCGTTAATACAGTAAAATATTAAAAACAGAAAAATACAGAGCTGGATTGTAAAGTAAATATATGTGCATCCAGTAACAATATTATTTATATTAGTGCTATGTATATATCAAATTATCTAGAAGGACTGTCTTGACGTTACAATTTTTTATAAATTAATCTTTATGGAGGGTGTCTTTCAATGTTGTCATGATTTTATTAAAGTTATCATCAAATATATCAATAACTGCATTATTGTTTCTAGCCAAATTATTATATTGACGAGCCATCAAATATATCAATAACTGCATTATTGTTTCTAGCCAAATCATATATTAAAATAAGTGAGAAAAAAGTTATTAGTAGATCAATGATATTATTACCTATTGAATTGTTTGTTTACTTTTTCCTTAAAAGTGGTAGGTTTTTCGTACCTCAAAAGGAAAAAATGGATCCCCTTATAGGATCACTGTTGTCTATTTGTCCAGAATATTTTTCTTAAGAACGGGAAGAGCTGCTGAGAGAAGCTGAATTTTCGGTTCTGCCTTCCCTTGTTGCAAAAAAGGACCAGATATTTAAGTAAACGTATGCTCCATTTTTGTCGAATATATTGGCGATCAAAAAAGTCACAAATTTGGCAAGAAGTAATATTAAGTTGCACAAGTAAAGGAAAAAATCCGAAAACCGTACTTAAAACACTCATGTCGTTATTAAATATCGATCACTGGAACATATTTGTGGGTTTATATAATGATATTCCTGATCTTGTAGCCAGAGTTCATGCCGGACTGAAGTTATATTGAGATTTTACACCTATCTACCTATAGATTCGTGGATATTTGTTCTAACTTATAGCTATCCCATTAAAGGTAACGGGATAGTTATAAGTTAAGTAGATAGGCCCATATCTGAAATTTAAGGTACTAGTAATGTAATCACGAAAAAATATATTATCTAAAAAAATGCATGTTCGTACGGAACCCTCAGTGTGCGACTCGAACTTGACTGGTTTTCAAGTTATTTCCTTGTCTTTTAATCGTCTCCATTTTGATAAAGTATAACTTAAAGGGGTCCCGCCTTAAAGTTAAAATGTCTAAGAATCCTTTCCGAACATATGAATACATTAATATAATAAACCTATTTATGTTGCAAATTTCGTTATTTAGGTACCTTTAGAATAGTTAAATATGTCTTATAAATGGTAATTCTGAGGAAAATGGTATAAGACCAATTTTTATAATTATATATTTGCATGGTGTACCCTCTCAGCTCTCTAGATAGAGGAGAGGAGATCCGAGCCCAGCAGTGGGACTTAATGGGTTGCTGATAATGATGATGATGGTGTAAAACTTTACCTAATATATTTTTTTTAGAAAACTAACCGTTTGGCTCATTACAATACATGTTTGCGTATGGTTATAAGAATAGTCACAGGGTTTTAGGTTCTAGCCGCTACCACATTCGACTAGTAGTTAATAAATGTCTTTTCATTCCAACGGGTAGTTTTTTTTTAACATATAAAATTCAGGCAATTTATTTAGTCAATGCTTTTATTATTGAGGTGTATAAGCAGAACATAGCACGCGATTAATTTAAGTAGCGCCTACTACGGATAGCGTGATAGCTTTTGCGTTTGTGCTTTTAACGAAGACATAACTATGTTAGGGTTCTTGCTAGGTTTGCTTAACTCGGTCACTAACTTTCTGTCGTAAACTCGATACGATCGAACTCAAAATTCTATCATAGACTGGAAAGGTACAGTGTGTACCTGATGCCAATCTTGGATGGCGAAATCTTGACATAGGTATATAATATACCTACCTATTTTGCCATTTAACTTACTTTCACTGCATCGTAATACCTGTACGCTGCTATAAATTTTTAAATCAAGGGGTAACAAACTGTAAATAAAGAGTGGAAAACTTGTTGTCAATTAAATAATTACATTGAACGAGGCAATATAACGAGCGTGATCACATCACCGAGAGAAGTATCACTCTATTATTTATAGACGCGTTCGATACGCAATACAAATTATTGTTTTCAAAGTATAACGTTTAGGGGAGCACGTTGTTTGCAGAACGACCCTCTGGGACTCCCTTCGGGATAGAGTGGCTCAACGAATTTAACATTTACTCATGTAGCTTTAAGTGTTATTTTGTACGGCAATCCCTGGACACAATGCGTTTTCGTTTCACGAACGTATTGTACTACTATTAAAGCAATCTTTTGACAATTGAATTTGGATTCGAACAGCACGTTGTGTGCAGTTACGACTTTCTGGCACAGATACATAGCATGGGTGTTTGCGTGCGGTAATTGATACGAAGTGACAGACACGAGGGGATACTTTTTCAGCCTCCGGCCGTCGAGAGGAGTAATGTTTTGACATCAACCGAAAAGAGATGGGTGTGATTTGAAGTGCCCTTTGTGGAATTATAGTCGCGGATGGCGTCTTTAATATTGACTAATGCATTTCGCTGCTAATGGGGAAATGGAATACGACAGGTGCGAGGGCTTTAGGGATGTTTAGGATTTAAAAAAACAAGCAATTGTTATTGTCCATGAGTCACTTTTATTGACATTTTATATTATAACTTTCAACTAGATTGATACATAAGACAAAATCTACCTACTACATGTCATTTATAGATCGTAAACTACTTACTTACTTCGATCAAAGTTATGTTATCGCATATTATTAATATACATTCTAGCCTTCTAGGCGACTTGATAAATTCCATCACTAGGGTCTGCCTCAAGTCCATACGATAAGAAGAAGTTCATGTGAAATTAACAAAAGTATCTCACTTATAGGTGATACTTCTGACTTTGTTACTTCACTTTTATTTTGTTTCTAACTTTCAAAATGATAAGCGCAAGTCAATCCAATTTAAGCAATTGCGATAGTAATCTCAGGAGTCACTATTTTCCTTCACCGAAAATAATAATGTTCGATATTACCTACTTTACTTACATTATTATGTATTCCTAGTAGGTATACATTTAGTTATCTTATAAATATAAACTATACACTCAGTTCACTAAAGTAATATACCTACCTAATATAAAAAATTACAAACAAACTTTTATAAATAGTCGTGTTCTTACCCACCTAGTGTATGCAAATTAAATCGACATTAAAGTATCAAGGGCGGATCAGGCGGTCCATTAATAAATCAGTTCGCTAAAACCGTAATTGTAATCTCAAACAAGGCGGAGGGAGCACGGTGTTTGTTCTAACAACATTATTACAATAAGTTTGGGTTCGGTTCGCCGCCACCGCGCTGTACCGCACCGCAGCTCCCGAGCTCCCAGGCGCCCCCAGCCTGCATGACGGTTCACACGGTGTAAGCGGTGCGGTGGAAATGTTCTGTTGCAAACCTCACCCATACTTCACAAATATTAGTTATATTTATATCAATAAACAGCTCATATTTTTAGTTTTTTGTTGCTCTAATAACATATTGGTGCCCAACGAGGTAATAGATTTTGAGGTACTATAGGATTATAGTATTTGTACTATTTGTTGCTAACTTCATACATATTTCACATATTATATAAAATCAGTAAACAGTTAAAATTTACAATCCTTTGTTACTGTTACATTTTGGCGCCCAACGAGGTAATTGAGACTAATATAGTGTAGTTTACGCAAACGCACCATGCGTTTGATCCCTGAGTAAGACTATCTACTCTTTTTCATTTCTAGGAAGTAGTAAGAGAGACTAAAGTAACAAATCGCAATACCAAAATAAGGATAACTTGAAATAAAACCCTATACCCTAGCATTGTTTTATATCCTCTTGTGAGGAAAAACGCGTTTAGAAAAATAAATTAATATACAAAACACATTTATTTAAGATTACATAAATTAATGAATCATTAGTTAGAAAAGAGCGCGTCCTCTATATGTGTAGCTTCCGTAATTAAGTAATTTTGTTGAGTATCCCGAGATATATGTTGGGTGGGAACTAAAGCAGATGAGATTGGTAGCGCAAAGCGGGGTCGTGGCCGCCGGCGATGCGTACCACGCCTCGACGCCTACCTAGTCTATACACCCTAACTCCGTAACTATACACAACAGGACAATATTAACACGACCCACAATGAGATCAGTCTGATTAAGTCTACTATCCATCCCCAAGTTTAATTATTTCTAAGTAGTAAGTTCGAACAGGACTTGTAATAATGGACTCAGTTATATTGATAGCACAAGACAATGATGGCATAAAAACATGCCTACATGGGTAGGTCATTGTATTTATAAAAGAGTATAATAATTTATAATGTATAATTTTAAAATTTTTATTTTCCTACTAGGCCTACTAATATTGTATATGAAATTTGGCACATTTATAGAGTAAGTATAGTCTCGAATAACACACAGACTACATTTATCTCCGAAAAACATCCTGTGGGAAAGCACTACAATATTACAGTAACAGTGTATTATGCGTGTATATCACGCGAGCGAAGCCACAGGCGACAGCTACTATGGTATAATTATCAGCCGCTTATTATTATCAAATTATAAATACCGAATATTGTCAATAAAATTGATGTTTATTATTTTATTGAGTAATAACATAATACCTTTATGAATTTTACATAATAGGATTGTGAAAAATTCGTCACGTACCTACCTAACATCAATTTGATTAACAGGCTGCTCTTTGTGATTTTAGCAGTTTTCCGCGGGTATTGAAGAGATATTGCTGATGATATTTTAAGTACAGATAAAAATACCATAAGTTACGCTATTCACAACTTTAAAATGTGACTAAGACGATTTTATACTCAAAGAAGAAAATATAAGGGAGACTGAGTACAGTGGAGTTTTGCCATGCATATAACCTTTTCTGTTATTATGGCAAACCTCATTACGCTTACGCTGTCACTTTTGAATTCTGATCGGAAGTAAAAATAAGAAGCTTCCGGGGAGAGATTAGGACTCTCTGGAAGAAAGGAGTCGAATGT
This sequence comes from Laspeyria flexula, assembly GCA_905147015.1. Classification (NCBI taxonomy): domain Eukaryota; kingdom Metazoa; phylum Arthropoda; class Insecta; order Lepidoptera; family Erebidae; genus Laspeyria; species Laspeyria flexula. The sequence continues at coordinate 6,760,197 of LR989956.1, read as the reverse complement.
GAATTTGGGTGTGGGCCGGAGCCCCATAATAATAATTATAAAAGTGTTTAATTCAAGTAGTACAAGAAATCCTCTACCAGCTAAAGTTCTGAACACGCACACCCCTTACATGGTGGAGGCGCCTAAGCGTCCTAGAAAAGTGAAGAAAGAAGAAAAAAACGCAAAAAAAGAATAAAACAGCAGGGAAAAGGACCCTCATGGACGAGGGAAACATCTCGTGTAGCAGCCGTGCCAAAACAAAATGAAGCGTCATTAAATGTTGTGATGACGACGGGATCGAACGAAGTCCCACAATATATAAATTCAGGTCGGTTTAATCCAGTTATTAAGTGTGAATGTTGTCAGTGTGACCTCCTAGCTCTTGTAGACACGGGAGCAAGCGTTTCGATTATATCCAGAAACTTCGTGTCAAGGAACAACCTGCTTGTAGAATATGACAAGAAGATTGAGTTAAATAGCGTCAATGCTGAAGCTCTAAAAGTGATGGGAAGCAGTAAACTAAATCTAGTAATAGGGTCTAGAGTTTTTAGTCATATTTTTTTTGTAATAGATGGTGTCAGCCAGGACCTGATTCTAGGTCAAGATTTCTTGTTAAAGTATAGAGTCTTGATAGACTTTGGTAGACAATATATTACTGTAGGAAATGTTAAAGTCAATTTTTGTGAACCCAGAGAGGTCATTATTAGTCATAGCGATCCGATTCTTCATATAAGAAAGCAGGAAGGTTGTCATGACTACGTAAATAAAAATAAAGAGATGTGCTATGTATCGTGTAGGGATACAGAGCATACGATTTTCAACACCAATGAAGTGTTGACATCATGTCAAGTAAATACTGGTAACTCCCACTTAGGTTTTAATAAGTGTTTCGCTTTTAACCCTGAGGAGTTAGACAAATTTAATAAAACTCTGGTTGAAAGAAAAATAATTGAAGATGTGCCATTATCCAAATATTACTCAGACCTCGATGTCTCTCTGGATACGGATCCAAATGATCCATCCATGCAAAACAACAAGCGTGTTTTACGCAATATTAGGCGTAGAACAAACACTATCAGTAAATGTCAAAAGAACTTTTCTGATAAGTCGTTTGTAAACAAAGAGTTCGACATAGATGATAAAATTTTACCAAATATTTACCAAAAGAGGTCTGATTTAAATAAAAACTTTAAGGCTTATAGAAGTCCGTATGTAGTCGATAATAGACGAACAGATTATAATTATGTTATTCGTGTACCAGGTACCGGTCAAACGAAAATAGTTCATGTAAATAGGTTAAAAAAATTTATAACTAGATAAGAAGAAATGGATGAATTTTAACACATCTCTCCATTCATTCATTCGTTAATTCATGCATGCATTTATTTATTGTCAAATATTGACACATGTTGCTATAGTTACTAGTAGAATAATTATTATTATGTTTTCAGTATCAATTTGTATTTAATATTAATATTATTATTAATGTATGTATAAAAATGTTTCATATCTGATGGCTGAGCGTCTCATCATGCCGAGCGACGTGTCGCTCACGAGGACAACTTCGGGGAGCCTGATGAGGAGCGTGATGCCCTCACTCCCGGCAATCAAAATTTTATTTATAAAATGTTGTAAAAATGTTTTGGAACTGTTTCTAGATGATGTCGACGTACAGTTTCACGATCCCACGATGGCACACTAGTGTCGGGACTCTTCTTGGTTGGAAGATGTGAGCTGTATGACGTCCTCGTTGTGAATCGACAATGATTTCTTTATGATTTCTTATACATACATTAATAAAATTTTGTAACAATTATTTCAATCAAAGCTCCAGTGCAATTCAACTTCACACATTTAATTATCAATAACCTTGTGATGGCTGATATGCGTAAAGCATTCAAGAAATCATTGTCGATTCACAACGAGGACGTCATACAGCTCACATCTTCCAACCAAGAAGAGTCCCGACACTAGTGTGCCATCGTGGGATCGTGAAACTGTACGTCGACATCATCTAGAAACAGTTCCAAAACATTTTTACAACATTTTATAAATAAAATTTTGATTGCCGGGAGTGAGGGCATCACGCTCCTCATCAGGCTCCCCGAAGTTGTCCTCGTGAGCGACACGTCGCTCGGCATGATGAGACGCTCAGCCATCAGATATGAAACATTTTTATACATACATTAATAATAATATTAATATTAAATACAAATTGATACTGAAAACATAATAATAATTATTCTACTAGTAACTATAGCAACATGTGTCAATATTTGACAATAAATAAATGCATGCATGAATTAACGAATGAATGAATGGAGAGATGTGTTAAAATTCATCCATTTCTTCTTATCTAGTTATAAATTTTTTTAACCTAGAGCTTTTGTTGAATGTAGGCCTCTATAACTTCATAAAAAACTGAAGTAGGCATTTGTAAGTTTGTTTTAAATATACACTTTGTTTTATCGTTATCATTTGTAATTTATTTATTAGAATTTGTTTAATTTATATGTTTATTATTAAAAGAGAGCTTAGGTACTTATATCTATTTGGTGCATTTTTCTATCAATACGAAAATACTGAAGATGTCGAATCTCCTCAGCCTCGTATGCTGTTGTCCAACTTTAATAAATAAGTATTTTAAAAACAAAGTTATTATTACAATATTCTTAATTTCGACTATCATTAAGTTTCCTCCCCAGTAGGTAATAGATAGCAGTGCAGATATTATAAGGATCCTAATATCTTTGCACAGTGTTTCAGCAAAACTCCTAAATGACATAAAATGAATTATGATTATTATCTCCACATTCGAGAACCGTATGACATTTTCATTGCACTTACGTCATTAAACTCTTGAATATTGTGTTTGTCTTCAGCAGAATGAACATTACCGCATTGAAATTATGCATGCATGATACTGGTGCACTGCAGCCGCACATACAATAGAATTTGGGAATTCTCCACGCTCTCAATGGCATTAAAACAATGGGGAATATTGCAGCTTCTGATATAAGCTACGCCTATAAGCTTTGGAGTTTCAACTTTGTCTAGTAAAGTTAATCTATTGTAGAAATTGAAACAATAGAATAGTTCAATAGTTTCTGGTTCAGTAGAAAACTATTGTTTACTCTGCTTCTAGTGATACCTTGATAGTATTGCTGAAAAGGCATTTAATTTTTTTAGGAGAGGGAACGATGCTATTGTGCCTTGTGCAGTGCTCTGCCATTTGAATGGCAGGGTCGGGGGTTCAAGTCCCGTCGTGGGTTTGAATTTTTCAATTACTTGTTTAATTGTTTAGCATTTATATAAAAATGATAAACCAAAGCAAAGGAAATTGCTTTATATATAATGTAAACACTTTAAGGTTTCTACGGTTTCTAAGTAACTTTTTAGATTAAGTGAATATTTTCGGAAATAATCGCTCCGAAAGTTGTATTGTGTCCTCCCACCTCTTTTTCCTCTGAACCGCAAAAGCTAAAAATCTTAAAAATCACAAAGAAATAATAAATACTTCCAACGAAAATTAGGTACCTATTTTTAACATGATCGTATATAGGTACTGTTTTTGAGTTATTGCCGAAAAACTTCGTTTCTCAAGGAAGGACGTAAGCGCTATACATTTTTTCTGCGGAATTCACTGAGCATTGTCCGACATTCTCTATCCAAGTATTTTTTTAATCAAAATATTATAGTTAGAGGTTCGGTGCTTAGCTTTATTTAAATTTTTCTTAAAGTAGGTGTCGGTACTTGTGATACTATCTATACCTGATTGATTGATACCTGATTACCTGATACAATGGCACAAAAAATGCAATATAAACTGTAGGTATTTATGATTATTTTTTAATGTGTAATTAGTAATTACATGAGATTAAAAATATCAAAATCAATCAGCTCTCTAGTTAGAGGAGAGGAGACCCGAGCCCAGCAATGGTACTTAATGGGTTGCTGATAATGATGTAAATCTGAAGAAAATCAGCTTTCGTTTGCGAGTTAGAAGGTCATTGTATAACTCTTGTGTAACTCTGTTGGTATACTATTTTGGGGTTGGGATCTTGACCATTATGTTGACAAACACGAAAACTATCCCCAACTTTCGGTATCGAGAGGTCTCTATCCTAATAAACCTTACATCCAGAATAAGCAATGAAATAAATTTTAACTAAAATTTCTTTATAAGACGGATAAAATACATAACTTTAAACAACATCCCTGATAAAGAAGTAAAGACTGTCATAAATCCGCTGAAGCGAAATGTTCAATATAATAAAGAGAATTTCAACAAAACAAAGGTGTCTTTGAATAAAATAAATATTTAAATGATTAAAAAAATAATGTTTCTTGGATCTGCCCCAAAAGAAAAACATTATCACACACTTATCCACATAATAGAACATCAAAATATTCCAATAATTTATATTACGAAAAGGGATAAGTAAAGCACTTATTGATACGCAGGAAACGGGGGTGCTTTTATTATAGAAAATGAACTCATCGACTGCAATGAAAACAGCAAACGAGTTAAACCAAACACAATCAGTAGTACACAAAAGAACATCGGGCTAATCTTATTGCGGGCGAGGAATGACAAAGTGTGAACAGCGGGTGTAAGGAGTCGCCCAGCGCCCCGTAGTCTGGCAGTGGCAGCGGCCATATTTGCCGCTCGAGTGCCGCTCAATGGGTACAGGGGAGGAGGGAGCGGGGGCCCAACGCGAAAAACCCCGTCACTCTTTCATCGAAAGTTAATGGGACCTTTGTCGGAGCGCCTACCGACTCTTGTAATGCAATTAACTCTGACAATGGTGCTATCGTTAACGAATTAATTTTAAAGGCTCCTACTGAATAAGCTTAGCCGGTTCCCGTTTTTAAATGTAAATTTTGCGAAGGTCCATTATTTGGTACCAGATAAGCTTGCATGGTGTTGGGAATATTTGTAGAGCTTAGTTTGTCATACATAATTATAATTTCATTATTCTCAGTGCTCACCACCGGACTTGCTCAATTAAAGATTTCAGGTTCTCCTTTTCTTCTGGCACTTAGATAGGTTTCGGTAGCTGTGATACTTTTCCATATTATAAAATACTAACAAAAAGCTCAATCATATTCTGCACGTTGACTGTTCTGTTGTAGAAATCATCATAATCAATTTTGCAAAATGTTTTGCTTCATTACAAATCATTCAAAAACTGGTCAAGTGCGAGTCGTACTCGTGCACTGAGAGTTCCGTACGAACATGCTATTTTTTTTGTGATACCTGCCAGTATCTTCTTAATTCTTAAGATATCGGTAGGTTAGCTATAAATTAGAACAAATATTCAAAATCAATAATATAGGTAGGTAGGTGCAAAATCTATAAAACGTCAGCCATGCCATTAGACAACCCTCAAATATATTCAGTGATATAACGACATGAGTGTCATGAGTACGGTTTTCCGATTGTTTCTTTTACTTGTGCAACTTGATATTGCTTCTTGCCAAATTTCATGATTCTAGGTCAACGGGAAGAATATGTTCGATAAAAATGGGGCATTAACGGCTGTATCTTTTGATTGCGTTTACTTAGAACAGAACTCTGACTTTTTTATTGCACCAAGGGATTACAGATACTCGGGGTATTTGATATTAATTTCAACTTGATAAGTATACGTGCTCTTGAGAAAAATATTCTTGACAGACAGACAGATAAACGGACAACAAAGTGAACCTATTATGGTCCCGCCTTTTTCAATTTGAGGTACGGAACCCTATTAGAATTTAAATTTATTTATATTTAAATACAACATCAATATCTGTCAACATATTTTGTAAAGGAGATGGGGATTATAAGCGAGTGTACTCTATACAAAATAGGAAAGAAGGCCGCCGCCGGCCGCTCAGTCCGGTCAGTGTTGTGACGGCGAGGTGCTACAATGGCTCACTCGCCGACCACCCGCAGTCTGGGAACATCTCCACACTTGTGTTCGACCACTCGAGTGGAAGCATCGCCCGTCGAGCCGCCGAGCCCCTGCCTACCGGGAAATATCAATGATTGCCAAACATAACAATAGTCCTTTTTGGAGTTTTTTTTTGTATTAAAGATAGTTCAGTAGCTTGGTCAATGTTTGCTTCTATATTGGGTCGTCCCAATAGCCCGCAGATAACTCGGGTGTAACAATCAATTGATCGTTTACAACGACCGATGTTACCAATTGTATTGGTTTATTGGCTACTGAATCGTTCAATATTTAAGAAATTTTAAGTTATGATATCACACCGAGATTTTGGGTTGTATTGTTATTTTCGTACAAAGGATTTATTGAGGCTTCGGACCTATGACGTCGTTTTTGAATGTGTAATTTGAAATTGGAAATGGAATTGAATATTATGAAGTAATTTGAATGGAATAATAAAAATTGGTAGTCCGTATGCACAGTTATTTAGAGATATATTTCTATTAATAGCCTTTATTAATTTACATATTACTGTTATTATGCCTATTAATAAATTATTAAGAACAAATCTCATTAAACGTAAAAGTGACCTCGGTTTTTTGCAGATTCTATCTTCGTGGCTCTACCAGTATGTCCATTACACGCGCTTAGTATAGCGTTCATTCATGTATTGCCATTGGCATTGTAGAACAGGGCAATTTATTCAATTAGCCAACTCTAAAACATTTTAAGTAAAGTAATAAAACGAAAGCGTATGTATTTTGGGTCTGCACCGTGCTCGTGATGCCCCTGATCCTACTCACAAACATCTTGTCCATAAGCTACAATATTCTATTAACATCAGGCGGGCCATGTGCCTCTTTATATGCGTTATGTAAAAAAAAACTGGTCAACTTGGCTAAAGATCGTCAAAATTTGCGACAAAAATAAATTATTAAAAGAACAAAAAACCTGCCTGCCTTAAAAACTTAAAAGTAAGAAACAAGCCCAATAGTCTAAAATAATTATACATAGCGACCATAACAGGCAGGACCAATATTACGCCGAATTAGAATTTTTTTAAACCTTTTATTTTTTAATTTCGCGCCCGGCAATTTTTGAGTTAGGATCAAAAATATGCCACAAAGGAACAAACATACATAATTATATGTATGTTTGTTCCTTTCCTCCTGCTGATTGACTGACTACATTACCCTCCTTTGCATCGTGCTATCGGGTAAAAATGCAGCATAAACGGCTGTATTTTTAGATTGCATTTACTTAGAACAGACAGACGGACTACGGAGTAAGGATAAAGGCTCGATTTTTCCTATTGAGGTACGGAACCCTAAATCTAACGATTTTCCTTTTTTCATAGGTATGGTTTAAGAATCGCAGAGCGAAATGGCGCAAGCAGAAGCGCGAGGAGCAGGAACGGCTGCGCAAGTTGCAGGAGGAGAGAGCGTGCGGGCGGGCGCCCCTGCTGGCGCGGCCGCCGCTGTCACCGGCACACTCCCCACCTGTGCTGGCGCCGCCCGCGCCGCCCACGCCTCGCGTCTACACCGACGACTCTGACTCCGACTTAGAAGTCGCCTGAATACTGAACATTAGACCATGCCACACTAAGTCCAAGTTTCACCACTGTGTCGCACCAGATATATGATAGCTTTTCTAAAACATAGTTGACGGATTTTTGACGGACCAGTTTACAAGACAACTTATATACCAGTGGTGATACGGGGACTTAATTGCATAAACTCTACTTCTAAACAAACTTGTGATGAAGGTGTCGAGTTAAAGTGTTTTGTGTTCGTGCCTATTCCGTCGAGTCCTGAACTCAGTGCGAGAACGTTTATGAACAAAGGTGTCCGTGACGAAAACTGGTTATTAACTTGACCGATAGTTATCTAAATTGTGAATTATATTTCAACTTATTCACCTATCTTATACATACATAGGAAAATTGTAACTTAACATATAGCTACTAAGAATGTATAATGTTTAGAGGTATATAATATATGTATGTAGTATCTATAGTTGGCGCTTATCGAACACTTTTTCGATTAAACGTTTTATTTTAATGTAGAAATAAACTTTTTAATATTATGTGGGTATACACAAAGTATCAATGAACATAATTAATTGTTATGTTTTTGATATAATTGTACATATTATATGTTCATAGGTATTATCAAAGAAAGTGACTCATGCATCATTTGGAAGTACAATGACATATTTTTCTACAGATATTTGGTAAACTTGGTAGTTTGGGCCTAGCCCTAGTTCCCCACTAAATTTAATCTAAGTCTTTGGAAAGGCATATCTAGAGTTGTTTTTATAGGTTACCATGATATGACAATGATGTGTCTGGCCAAGTTCGAAGTCTTCAGCCGCCCTTTGCACATTATCGATCACAAGTAAAATAAGTTCATAGTGTTTTGTTCTAATATTCACATTGTCGTAGATAATATTATTTTCGATTTTAATAAATAGCTTCTCTTGCTGCGATCTGTCAGTAAATATTATTGTCATATATCTTTATTCTAAAGCTTCAAGCCAAAAAGGTATGTCTTACCTAACCAATTCCTAGGTATACGAGTAAGTGCATGATTCAATTTCTCTGATGGTATCTACGTATCAAAATAAATAAAGTGATTAGATAATACCGCTTTCTAACGTTATTTTTATGTAAATGACTGCAACAAATATCTTAAAGCCTATCTGTATCTACTATCTCAAACGGGTTCTATACAAACTTTTCCTTCTTCACACAGTGAAAGTTTTTCAAAACAAGTCTATCATACCAGAAAAAGAGTTTTTCTTAGCAAGAAAACAAAGACCGCATCAAAATTACCTGCATTATGCGCCGGGTATTTCTGAATATTAAAATTTTCCTATAATGTAAATAACTGAATTAAAATAGGATCAAAATATACAGATTGTTTCAGAAAGGTTAAATAAAACTTACAGATTTCGGCTCATATCTAACGCATACCTAATAATTTCAGCTATTTGTTAATTTTGTTTTTCTTATAAAAACTGTTACGCAATTCTTTAAAAGACTAATGTTGTTTTAATTGTTCCTTATCAAATCCAATAAAGTCCAAAATCTCAGTGATTGACGATCAGTGAACGGATGAATATTTTTCTCTTAGGGATATACGTACATTTTTTTTTAATTTAACAGTGCTGATTGTACTTATAATTTACAAATCGGGGGCGATTTGGGGTCTCTAAATTCAATGGGGTGAGTATCTCGTAGTCTAAGAAGATAGCAACATTTTTTCATTTTTTACAATTGTATCATTGTAGCTAAAAGGTGTATACCACAAATTATTATTTAAATTACTATATTTACCTTTCTGATACAATCTCTATAAAATATTAAAACATTTCTAAGCTATAAAATAGTTGTCTATAAATTTTAATGATTATAAACTATGAACTTGATAATTTAGAACCCACTAGGCATTTTATTGGTCTACTCTGAATACACAATCATCAACAATTAATAAATACGCAATAGTAATATCATAATATATTGATTAAACTAGATAAATGATTGAATCCATGATTACATAATATGCCTAATCTGTAATGTCTTTATTTTTTTAAGCAACCCTAAAGTTATACCAAACTAACTTAAATGATACCTACTATAAACTTCAACGGTGTATATAGTAATTATTATAGAATTTAAAAGGCTACGGTTTAACTGCTTACCAAATTTAGTAAAATTGATATCCAAAAATACATTTGCAAGCCAAAAAAAAGTAAATGTTCACAAAAATTTGTTACCGTACTATTTTATGCTATGCAAAGTTATACTCATTTAGAGAATAGGGTTTTGATACACGTTTCTTTTTTGGAATACGTTTTATTTTTTTTTGATAACATGTATTGGTAGGCAAAACTTATTTTGGTGAACAAAGAAGTTTACACTTTATAATATCTAACTATCGTATAATTCTATTAGTTCCTTTGTCTGCCGTACTGAGAGCCTGAACAAACCCCCGAACCGATATTGGGTAAATAATTGAAAAATAAGAAAATTTCTTCAGCATCTAGTGATATATAGTGTAAAAATATACAACCAGAAGACTCCTCGTTTTTTAGTCGGCAAAAAATACTAGAGTCAGCAATTTAAGGGAATGGGAAGTCTACTCTGAGCTTGAGAATGTAGAGTGCATGTTTATTACCGAAACATAGGAATATTACATTATGTTTTTATATTTTGTAAAAAGTTTCAAAGATATATTTAAAAATAGCTGTTGGTCTATATTCATAACCTATCTCTGTTCTGTGATATTCATCAATCTATAGATAACTAATAAAGTTTTTATTCAATGTTGAACATTGTCACTGGATATAAATATCGACACGTCGTTGACCACACATGCTTGAAGCACGTATCACACATTATAAGGACTTACATTATTGATCGAGATGACAAACTCAATGACAACATAATCGTGTTGTTTACAAGGCCAAACTTACATCAGTTCACATGCTCATTGGTATGCTGTAGCAATTCCACCATCCTTTGACAACACAATGCTAACTAATCCGCCTTTGGGAACTCCATTGACTATACCAATAAGATAAATATGTTAGTAAGTATATTATTGTATTAAAACAAATAGGTAGGTACTTGTATGTAGCTTTAAAAAACTACATATTTTTTGTTTTAATTTATGTATTATACATAATTTATATATTACATATCATGCCCCAAGAAGCCTAAAATTTTCCCATTAATATTGAAAAATTTCAAATTATTGAATTAAATATCAATCATGGTATAGAAAACTAACTGAATTTATATTGGTGAAACCGGCAAGTGCGAGTCGGACTCGCTCACCGTGGGTTCTGTAGGATTATGCAATTTTTTATATATTTTTTTGTAATTGAATTGTACGGGATAGTTAGAAGTTAGATTATATATTCACGTAAAGGTAGACTTGCACCATCTTTATGTAACGTCAGTCCGGAATAAACTCTCACTCTTTCTCTAATTTTTTTCAGCGTATCATTTTATACTCCCTATAAAATGATACGCAATATTTCAGTAATATAACTAGACGAGGCCGCTAGTTGAATGGTGCCGTTAAATCGACTAGGCTACTTGCTAGCAGAGAGAAATTATAATAATTTTTATCACAATTTACAACAGACTACGGTAGCTACCTCTATTTGTGTTAGCACTATTTTTTGCTTATAATAATTTGTTTTGTAGTAAGACAATATTTTATGTGGATATTTCATTTACTATTTTTAAAGATATCATACCGTTGCAAAGTTTTCTTTTCCATATTTTCTTCTGTTTAATTCTTTTATAATATCTTTTATTATTAACGCTCACAAGATCAAGCCACTTTTAGTTTTAATATCTACCGGAAGACTCTTTTAATATGTTCTTGTAATTTCATTCTGGTTCTATATGTAGGTATGTCAAGAAAAAATAATATTACGAGCAAAATCTGAGCAAAGAGGCGAGTAATCGAGAGTATTACGATCAATCGGGTCCTCGTCCATAATTGAAAGCTACACAAACATGCCTGCTTAAGTAGTTTTAACTTACTTACTCTATTATTCAAAAGCCGACACTGTACCGAGCTCTGCGTACATTCGATTAATCCAGATTCCAGACTTGGCTTAAGTCATTTCACATTGGTTTAGATTAATTATATAGCAAAAACAAAACAGGAAACATTTTCAATTACATACGTGTTTCGTCAGCGGACCAAATACCTACATTATTAGGTACTTAAACGATATCCTAAATGCTATTTACTGATTTACTGGCAGAAATAGTCGACGACCAGACTTGGGCTTTGTTATATCGATAGTTAGCTATCATTCGTAACAATTTTTTCATTCGAATTATATGAAATTTATCTAATGTAGTAAATAACGTATACTACCTATGTAAACTATGCTGATGCTAGAGCATAACAATATGAAGGGAGATAAACAAAGAATAGATGTGTCTAATACTGCGGTCTGCGGTAATTAGGTACAGTCTACCTTCTATCCTACAACTCTTCTTATTCTCCAATAGGAATCTTCACGACACTATATTCAATTTATTTAATGGCTCTCGCACGTAGAGCTACGTGTGTCATTAATGTTATGGCTATGTAAATTAAGGTTTTGTCATTATTTTATTTTATTGTTAGTTACCATCACTACTCATTCACTTTTTGTTTGAGTTCCTTTTCCAGAAGTACTACTGAGATACTGATTTCTAAGTTAACTTCTTATCCTAGGTACTATTATAAAAAAGTTACTTTGCTTTTTGCACTATTTGGGTATTTATTGCACTAATAAATCTGAAATGTGTCTTTTTTAAGCGTTTTTGTGGGATTTTTGAATATTTTGTTTTCACGCAGCATAAGGCGACAAATATTTGTAAATGGTTAATGATAACATGTTTTAGACACTTGTTATAATTTTATTTTTAACTCAGGCATATGCAATTTATAAATGATGACTTTCATTAAATTAATAGTTTTAATTAACAGCAAAGTTATTACGTTTAGAAAATAGCTTAAAGCTTTGTTTGACTTTGAATCACTAAAAGGCAATTAGTGCCTCAGTCTTTCGAGTAGCTAATTAAATAATGTAACACAGTTTTATATTAATGACTTTATTGAAGATATATACTTACTTACATTTTAAGCCTAAATATTATTGACACGATATCATCTAACGTTAGATAATTATGTATCCATTAAATACTGACACTTTTCCACTAATCATTTCTCTTGATATGATAAGGTTTCTTAATGTGGGTACATCAAGATACTGCGTGGCTTTGGTAGGTTTTAAGCGTTGACTTTAATGCTAGTAATAGGCTAATGGATACCCGTAGGAATAGGCGTAAGGGTAAGAATATGAGTACGCTAGTGGAGTGCTGTACGATGAAACATAGGCAGCTGGGGCATAGTATCCGTAGTCAAGCAGCACCTGAGGTTTAGCCGCAGCGGGGCTCACCAGCAGCGCAACTACGAAAGCGATCAGCATCATCTGAAAAATAACAAGAAAATAAAAAATAATTAATATTTATTTATTTTACAACGTTATTCTTTGTTAATAAGTACTAAAGCTGTAAAACCCCAAACGTATTTTTATATTTGCAGAATCAGAATAAAAAAATTAAATTTAGAAATAATTAAATCTCACGAAGTTACGAGTATAAGCATTTTTCATGCTTATTTTTACCGCACACCCCGGCAGGCCTCCGTCACTCGCTCAAGGTCACGCGCTATGTGCCTACCGCTATGTAGCTCTCAACCGAGCCAAATCGCCAGAGGGCTGCCGCACGCGACACTGAGAGCGCGCACAGCACGTTTCCCGCTCAAAACGCATACAATACTAACGATATCTCCGTACACTACGTTAGGTATATTAAGTTTTGACGAACAACACGATGGTTAATTATTGTGAAGTTGTTGGATGTCATAGACAAAAGAAAAATAAAAAAATGTCTTTTTTTTCATTGCCGAAAGATGAAGAAAGGTACGTTACGTTATTTGAAAGTAGGTACGTATTTCAGCTGGCTTTAGTTAGTAGTACATAGTAATTTTAAAATGCTTCTTGTGTGTAGGTACTCTTTCTTTAAAATTTACGAGAAAGTTTAGTGCGGACGTGCGGTCTAACAGAAATAAATGGAGTTTGTATTTCATTACCTACATTATCGAGTCGTTTTCGAGTTTGTCTATCTATCTATTACGATCGAGTTCGCGTGGCGTGGAGTTCTTAAAACAAACTGGTAGAGCGCGAGTCGGAATCAGACATTAACTGTTTGATTGTGTGTACATTGAATATATTTAACAAAACTAATATAAGTAAAAATAGTAACAGAATACAATACGACGATATTCAAATGTTTTGTCTGTTTGGATGTTTGTACACGCTAATCTCCGAAGGTACTTGACGGGTTTAAATAAAAAAGTTGTCACGCATTATTGTCTAGCGGCTAATCTTAACTAAAGTCTGATTTCGATGTGAAATTAGAAGTTTTAAGTTAACTGCTTACCTCGCATTCACTTAATTGCAGCGTCGTTTGTTCGTTTTTGTAGGCTAATATAACGTAGGTATTTTCGCTTTTGTATAGGAGTGATGTATCTGTTAGGTAGTAACTATTATCTAATCTGTGGCCCCGGCCAAATATTGCCGAATAATTTTACATAAATTATTCGGCAGTACTTGGCCGGCGTTTATGTAATTTGGTACTTACTTATTTATCGCTGTGAGTAGACGATCAAAAAATATTGGAATCGATTCAGCTACTGATTCAGAACAAACGACTTTCAGGTTTCGCTTTATGTAGGAATAAGGCTTTATTTATTTATTAAAAATACCTATTTAAATAACAAATATTTGTTACTCAATTGCGTGAACCATTGAACAAATACTAATAGATATATATTATACTATAACTAGTTAAATAGATATTATATTGAATAGTATCTACTATGTCTACATATAAACTTGAAATATAGAGCAAAAGTGGAAAAAAGTTATTAATATGTTCTGAATTAATGTATTAGTGTAATAATTACTGGAAACCACGTAATTTATGGTCTTAATTAATTAAATTAAAGAATTAAATGTTTATTTTATATAATTATATCATAATTATTTTATCTCCCAAAGCTAATTTTATTCATAAAATGTTGACCACTTTTCTGACATAAAAACTCTTTGCTAAGATTTAAAAAAGTAGGTACCGTTCGTTTTAGACGGAGCCCCTTGATTATTAGTATGTGAGCATGAGAAGCCGTGCATTTTACTTTACATTACCGCACTAGTGCGTAATGAGATACATTACGACACTGAAATTGGTGAAATAAGAGACCCAAATATGTTATAAATTAAGGTTTTGTCATTATTTTATTTTATTGTTAGTTACCATCACTACTCATTTACTTTTTGTTTGAGTTCCTTTTCCAGAAGTACTAGTGAGATACTAATTTCTAAGTTAACTTCTTATACCTAGGTACTATTATTAAAAAGTTACTTTGCTTTTTGTACTATTTGGGTATTTATTGCCCTAATAAATCTGAAATGTGTCTTTTTTAAGCGTTGTTGTGGGAATTTTTAATATTTTGTTTTCACGCAGCATAAGGCGATAAATATTTGTAAATGGTTAATGATAACATGTTTTTAGACACTTGTTATGATTTTATTTTTAACTCAGGCATTTCCAATTTACAAATGATGATTTTCCTTAAAGCTAACAGGACAAGTATCAAAGCGAACAGGATCATCTGAAAAATAACAAGAAAATAAAAAATCAATATTTATTTATTTTACAACGCAATTCTTTGTTAATAAGTACTAAAGCTATAAAACCCCAAACGTATTTTTATATTTGCAGAATCAGAATAAAAAAAATAAATTTATAAATAATTAAATCTCACGAAGTTACGAGTATAAGCATTTTTCATGCTTAATTTTACATAAATTATTCGGCAGTAGGTACTTGGCTGGCGTTTATGTAATTTGGTACTTAGTTTATTTATTTATAACATATTTGCTCGTAAAGAGTCTCTTATTTCACCAATTTCAGTGTCGTAATGTATCTCCATTACGCACTAGTGCAGTAATGTAAAGTAAAATGCACGGCTTCTCATGCTCACATACTAATAATCAAGGGGCTCCGTCTAAAACGAACGGTACCTACTTTTTTAAATCTTAGCAAAGAGTTTTTATGTCAGAAAAGTGGTCAACATTTTATGAATAAAATTAACTTTGGGAGATAAAATAATTATGATATAATTATATAAAATAAACATTTAATTCTTTAATTTAATTTATAGACCATAAATTACAACCATTTATCTGTACTAAAACACAAAAATATTAATTTACTTTATTAGTAATACTGGCTGTTTTTGGGTTTTTGCCTTAAAAAAAAGCGCTGATGCGCGCGCATCGATAATTTGTGACAAGTAAAAATTATTCCACGCGCTTTTTCTTTTCGCTGTATTTGTTTTTTTTTCGAAGAAATTCTGAATTTTATTTATTTCCTCGCAAAAATGTTATAAAACGTCGTATGACATTCGTGCGCTTTGATAATTACAGCCTCTGCTTACTTGTAGACCTCGCCTGCGGCTCGGGCTAGCAATATCGCCCAACTTACCGCATTTATATCATAATGTACTATTATCGCTGTGAGTAGACGACCAAAAAATATTGGAATCGATTCAGCTACTGATTCAGAACAAACGACTTTCAGGTTTCGCATTATTAAATAAATAAAGCCTTATTCCTAAATAAGGCTTTATTTATTTATTAAAAATACCTATTTAAATAACAAATATTTGTTACTCAATTGTGTGAACCGTTGAACAAATACTAATAGATATATATTATACTATAACTAGTTAAATAGATATTATATTGAAAAGTACCTACTATGTCTACATATAAACTTGAAATATAGAGCAAAAGTGGAAAAAAGTTATTAAATACGTCAAAAATCTGTAAAGTAAGTTTCATATAGGCTATATAGCACTTATTTGCCAGTGATGAAACAGGCGCTTAGTGTACCTAATAATTACTGGTAAACCAATAAATAAATAAAGCAGGACTATCTATCAGATACAATATTAATAAATACCTGTTTTTAACCCGAAACTTTATTCACACGAGAGGAATCACAAGATCCAGCCAGAATATACACATACCTAATTTTAGTTTTTCTTTTTAGAGAAAGGTAATGGTTATCTAATAGTTATTAGCCCAGGTATATCGAGATCCCTTGCTCTACCAATATGGTAAGTAGGTACCCTAAATAAATACATTTTGTTATCTTAGCTAGCATGGCTTCAATAATTTAAACTTTTATTTTAATTAATTATAATAGCCGTTTACGTAATATTTAGATACACAATTAAGCAATACGAACCCATCTTCAAGCAAAGTTATTTTGTAGTGTATATTTCTATAGATCTGTATTATTTTACCAAGATGCGACTGATTAAACTTAAACATAAAGGCGAACCAGAGTAGCTGCAAATCGTACCTACTCAGTGGCGTGCAATTGGAGAGGCCTATGTCCAGCAGTGGATTAGTACAGGCTGATGATGATAAAGGCGAACCAAAACATAAAATATTATTGGGTAGGTAATTATATTATAAGATATGATCATATGAAGTAGGTAGGTAGGTATTTACTTATTAATTTTATAAAATGTATCTACTTTTAATTAAACAAATATCAACGCATGACTATGTTTAAATTACCTAGCTACTTTTGATGATAATTATCTTTGTAAGTTTGATGAGGGTGTGATATGATTTTATTATGATATATGACAAGGACAACATTTATTTTGTATTTTGTTATATTATTATAATACCTATTATTCAAATTGAATAACAAAATGTTAGATACTTATATAAACTTACCAATTTAATCATTTTGATGAATAATATCTCCACAAATACAGTTCCAAGCAAGATCTAGTGAGTTCACTAGACAGGACTGTTACCGAACGATGCGAGGACAGGTGTCATACCATCTCCCATGTCAGTACCCCTTATATACGACAACCGAGGTCCGTCGTCCAGTCCGTGATTGGAAAATCTAATGATCCTCGGACCATCCTCAACTTGCCGTGATATAGGATGTAAAAAATGTTATACACAATGTCGCATTAACAGTTAATAGGACATGATTTCCATATGAAGCCGGATCACGATCGCTACAATAGACGCTTGGAAGATTCGACGACTGATTAATAGGTGCAAAAAATAAACACATCTTACTGACGAAGAACGTGAAAACCCTTTGACGTTTTTTGTTACAGATTTTTAACTAACATGAAATGTGTGTTGCTATATTGTAGGTAGGTACCTAACTATAAAATCATCTATTTCGGCCATGTGAACTAATCTTTAGTCGTTTGCACTTTGCAAATATACTTAGACAAATGCGCGCAAACAGGTTACTCCTCCACTGTTGCATTTGTCCATAAACAGAAATACAACTCAAAGGATCAGAACAAGTTGTTATTAGCTTTCCATCCAAGACCTGTGGTGGAGGTAGGTATAGAGCGTCCGAAAAGTTTGAATTATTTTTGTCTTCTGCCTCCTGATTCTGAACCTTCAGAATGTTCCCGCATCGTAAACTTTTTCGAATCATAGAACGAAGAAGTATATAATATAGTTTAAAAACTGTAAATAAACTGACATTTTCGGCCCAAAATCTTCAACGGCTCAGAATCAGGGCCTTGGGCTTGTTTTTTGTTATTTTATACTTCATTTATTTTTTTGGAGGCTTGCTTTTTAATCTGCCTTATAAAGATACCTATTTATAGGATACCTACTTATAAATAGGTTTCACACGCAAATTCCTCGAAGAACTAAGATCCGCGATTCAAAAATAATGTTTTGTAGTCTGAATACAAAATAATGTCGGCAATGTTTTTGTTATGGGTAATTCTGCTCATTAGACATGCGTATTTCATATTCTAGGTGTGACATTATTTTATAATAAATGACTAAGTGTTTAATAATATAAATTACGCAACTGACTAAATAAATAGGTACCTATAGTTTACACTACTGTTAATGTGGGTAGGGTATCTTCACATTTTTGGTAGGTTTTGTTTTATTTTGACCAAGCTTTTTATCAACTTGCAATGTTTGTATGTTCGGGTCAAATCATGCAACTGAATTTTAAAGTAATCCTCAATAGATTGAGATGAAATTTTGCATGCATATGGGTAGGTACGTATATAAATTATATGTTATTAATAATATTTTACCACATTCACACAGCGCCATTTTGCTTCTAGGTACTAAACAACTGTACTTAACTGTAAAATACAATATATACCTACATTTTTTTTTGTAAATCTTTACATAATTTAGATAGATTACATCTAGAGACAGAACAAACAATCATGCTCATCACACAAAGATTTGTTCTGGGTGGGAATCGAAACCCACGACCTCCGGCTTAGCAGTCAGGGTCACTAACCACTAGATAGATACCTAATGCAATACTTATTTTCATGAAATGGAGCGGATTTGATGATGGAGTTGGAAGCTGGCCATGAGAACTCTGTTAAAACGATGGCCTACCTAAGTACATACAATTGAGTTTGGGCTTATTTGATTTGTCTTAAAGAGAAGTCCAATCTATAATAGCCAAATTTAAAAGCTTATTTGAAACTTAATATTTTATAATATTCATTTCATACGTACCTACCTACTACCTAATATGAATATTATGAAATATTACGAGTAGATACCTGCTTGCCTAGGTGCTATCATCAAATACGGTAGATAAATCATTAGACTCTTAAAACAGTAAGGTACACTAGGTACTAAGGTACCTATTTTTTGAGAGTAGAAATGCATTTACGCATACAGTCTCGTCCGTGGTAACGAGACGGTAATGAAGGGCCGAAGATGGAAAAATACCAGAATACCCACTAAAACCAACCTGGGCACCATCTACAGGTACTACCACTTGTAGCTGATGTCTCACCAGGACCATACATATATACCTATATATCTTTCTTCCTGATGTTAATAACTCCGGACTCCGGAGTACCTAAGACTATGATCTTTTAGGTATCTATAAGAATACCTAAATATGTTTTAATTGAATAGATAAGTAATAACAGTTTTCCTTAAAAGTTCAAATTAAGACATTTTCTATTGAGGAAATCGAATCTGTGCCAGTCGTAATTACTCACCTTTGTAAGTCTTCACTTCGATAACACTCTTCAAATTAAAACTCCCTTTGTTCTTTAATTTGGAGAGTGTTTTCACGACACCTTTAGGTACCTACCTACAAGTTACTTACTTATAAACTTATAAATTAGGGTCAGTGATAATTAATTTAAATCAATTTTATTAAATTCTGGTTATCACTACCAATTTAATCTTAGAAATTAAATATTGTGAAAGAGTTTCCAGGTATCCGGATAAAGCCGGACAGCGTTAGGTTTTTTCGATGTGTAGGTACGTCTGTCTGGCTTCTCCGGGCTATACCTAATATACCAGGTATTTCGCTAAATGGGACATAGGTATATTTGAATATAACGTTAATACATCTTATATTTCATGTTTTTAGGGTTTTTATTTTCAATTGTATCGCCGCGCTGCAATAATCAAAAGAGTATAAAAAGCAAAATTTTCTTTGAATTGTAGGTACTTATGTCCTCTGGCCCTGATTCTGAACTGTTGGGGAGTTTCCGTCCGGAAACATCACTTAGAAAATAGACGGTTGGAGAAAAAAAAATAAGATAGCTACGACTTTTAACTTTTCTATAATTACGATAGATGTATAAGTAGCTACTTTAACCCTTTGAACGCCAGAGACACGTAAAATGAAAATGTGTTCACCACGCCAATGACGGCATGGCACGTCAAAAATGTAGGTGCAGTACATTTTAAAAGCTTGGCGCTCAAGGCACGGCGATACCGATTTGACGTGGTGGTCAAAAGGTTAATATATTTTTTACTATGTCATTAAAAATAAACACCTTGCTGTTAGATTTGAAAAAGGTTCAGAACCAGAGCCAAGATTTTTTATTGAGATTACAATTATTAAAACAATCCATGTGGATATGTACCTACATTTATTTAAAAAAAAACGTATTTAATTAAAAACTGATCAGTCATCGTCTAATTTCTGACGCATGTTTCTTTTAGGGTTATTAAATTTTCGTTTCTTGAACTCGACGGGTTCATCACCCAAGGACTGCACCCGCTTCTCTTTGAACTGTATTATCTCAGGCTGCACGATCACTGGCGGCAGTGGCAACTCTTTCTCTGGCTTGGGCAGTTGAAGATCAATGTTTTCTATAGGCCTAGATAATATATTTTTGTTAATAAAAATATTCGACAAAAGCAGAAATTATATAAAAGATAATATGGGTATCCGCTCGCGGCTTTTACCGCGTGGTATCTCAATAAAACGTGCTTTATGCGCTATTCCAGATTATAATATATATATGTATGCCAAATATCATACAGATTGTTTCAGCCATTTTGCCGTGATTGAGTAACAAACATTCATCCACCTTAAAGCTTGTATTTATAATACTAGTAGGCATATGGTGTTATAGATTCACCTCCTCATTTCTCGAAAGACAGAACAATATGAACAATATTTTAAAATCTTATGAATGAATGTTCTAAAAGTTACATACTCATTAACAACCGGAGTCCACGAGCCGTACGGTTTGGTAGCGCGCGGCGCTGGCCCATAGTTCACTGCTGGTTTAGACGGCGGAGGATCATCCTTGTTTACAGCTAACTCTTTCATTTTCTCTCTAGCTAAATGAGCATTTACTTCTTTAAACACCTCTTTCTGGGCTTCCTTCTGCTTTTGTTTTCTGGATAAATAGAAATTTATAATTAGCCTTTAGACCGCCGAAGGGGCTGTAGCTGGCATATCAAAATGTATCCTATTGCAAAACAGTAAGCCTGAAGCCATCTAATCTCTTGTCAAGGGCTCTGATTGGTCGTCTGAATTCTAAATAACCAATCAGTTGTTTTCAAAACGTTAACTTTAATACGATGTTAATTATTATTTTCGAAACTGGGTGTTAGATAGGTTCATAGAATTGTATATGTATTAGTTTTATGCTAATGTAGGCATAAAAATAATATTTCAGGTACGAAAACAGTTCAACACAAAAAAAACAGATCAAAGTTAGCTAGTCTTTAGGGAAAACGGGTCAATTTCCCGAAAAACGGGAGTGTCAAAACAAGATGTATAGTCACCTTAGCTATAAGAAACTATGGCATTCAATAGTTTGAAATAATATTATTTTACAAAAAGTAGAAGCAATTAAAAGGTACAGTACATTTTCTTTATCAATCTGTGGATAGCGTTGTGGGTTGCATTATTTATTAAACACTATTATAAAATACTAGTTATAAGATTTTATAATGTAACTGTTTGCTATTCCTCTCAATAAAATAATAAATATATATATATTACTGTAACGTATAATATATACACACCTTAACATCCTTAGTGTACACACCCCTTAACATTGTTATGTCGTTCTTTAATATAAGTCATTCGTCAATATTCAATATAGATTGTCTGCGCGCCATAACCAATAAACAGGCTATAGGTACTATGTTCAGTAATATTTCATTAAACAGCCCCACGTTACAACTATAAAATTATAGATAATTGAAACCAATTTATCATACATATAACCATAACCTATACTCACTTTATTTTCTGTTTCTTTTTCTCTTTATCTTCTTCTTTTAACTTGTCTTTTTCTTGATCTGCTATTGACAAGTATTCGTCAGGAGGATCCCATGTTGTTTCTAAAATACGTTTTTATCAATCATTACTTTAGTACATACCTACTACTTTAACATTTAATACTTACATAAAAACATGTTATCATCGTCATCATCATTTCAGCCCATAAACGTCCCACTGCTGGGCACGGGTCTCCTGACCATACGGGCCAGACGGGTTGGTATAGAGTTTGTTTAAAATTTTCCTTTTCTTTCAGTGCTCTTGTCTGTATATGGTTACTTCCTTAGTCACCTTTTACGACACCCACGAGTTGAGATGGCGTAGGCAAGACAGTAGTGACATTATATATTCTTAACCATCACTACATATATTATTATTTCTTTTGTGTAAATTACATTTACATTATTGATAAATATAATTGTTACCATTTGTTTCAGTATTCCAGTAGTATGAACTTCCATCATCATTTTTGACTTCATTCCAGGCAGGAGGTGATTTCTTCACAGGCTGATTGCCCACAACAATAGATGTGCTGCTGGTATCTCCACCCATACTCTTACCCACTAATTCATTTATGCTCTGTAAAATATTAATTTCATTGCAAATACTAAATCAATGTATAAAAAGTATTTATTAATTTGTAAAGTACCCAGTCGTTTTTTTTATGGTGCAATATCTCACGAGGTTTGAAAGTTTGGATATTGAGAAGAAAGGATTTTAGATATGTATAAATCAGGTATATGAATTGGATCCACAAGACAACAAACTTTAGGCTGTAACATTTAGACCACACTTGCCATATATTATTTACCTGTGATGTAAGATCTGCATTATTCTGTACATCTTTTAAATATGCTGCCATCGCAGCTGACTCCATTTTTTTTATGTCATCATCCATTTTCTCTTTTTGCTTGAGCTCCTTAGTACTCTTCTTGCTGAGTGTTGATATGTGTTTCTGAACATTCTCCTTGTGCCGTTTGCCATTTTCATGAAATGATATGGACTGTAATGATAAATATAATTAAAATAATAATAAGGTACTACCCTCCCTCGGAATATCTATGCTAGTAGCAGAATACATACTGTTGCGCCAGAGGCCCTATTTCTCCTCCCAATACTCTTCATTTTCGTTTTTCTCCCTATTTCCTTAACTTTTTCAGTAGGCAGTAGCTTGGGTATATTTTCCAAATACAATGCTAAAATAACACAGCCATGTCCATGGCTGGTGGTTACCACGACTTACTGTTAGGTGGACTGCATGGTCGTCTGCCATGTCGGTCAATAATATAAAGGTATAACACCCACTTAAGTGCCCCCGAGAATAATAATATTCCTAATATAATAATATTCCTAATCTGACAAAAAACATTCCCAAGGTACAATTTCTAAGAGCATGATTAAATCTTTGGTATTCTGTATTATCATCATCTGATATAATGATGATTCTGTATAAAGTCAAATGAATAGACTAATTATCAACAGCCCAATGATATCTACTGCTGGTGGTACTGGAGTTATGATATGTTCACAGTACTATGATCGTTAAATCAAGACCTATATAATATTTTTCCTTTATATTGTATCTTAATTATTAACAAAGATACAATAAGATCAATCACAGTAAGTATTATCAATATTATTAACTGTAATTATGTTTAATATAAATTATTCATAACTACAGTAACTTACATGGACAGAAAATTTAGTTTTTGTTTAGTAGTAAGTTACCGCCTTACTGTAAATATATTTTTTTTCTTTTTATTGCCTGTAGTGGCAGACGAGCAAGCGGCCCACCTGATGGTAAGTGGTTACCGCCGCTCATGGACGTTGGCAATGCCAGGGGCACAGCCAGGCCGCTGCCTACCTTGAGAGGATAGCTCTCTTTAAACCTCGTTTGAAGAAGGACATGTCATAGCGCTCAGGAAACACCGCTGTAGGAAGTTCACCCCAGAACCTTACCGTTTTAGACAGTAACTGCTCCAGGTAGTGTGGGTGAAGCCTACAGCGGCGTCGAGTGGTGCGATGATAGAAAGGCGACGATGGCACCAAATCATGGAGTTCATCGGAGCACACCCCATGGAATAATCGATAGAGCACGCAGAGATATGTTTAAGAAAGTTTTTGTTGAGCTGATAGATGTGGTAATTGTAATTACAATTTGTTAGATTAAAAAAAAACTATTCATATTAATTCAATTTTTATATGGAATGAATCTATGCAAATGTATCTTTTATTATCATTTTGAATATCTGAGTTATCTGCTATAATCATTAAGATACATCAATTTTAAAATGGTGAAACAAAAGTGCAATTTGCCAGGATTAAACGTTTTTTACTTACTGTATCTACAATATTACATTGAAATTAAGTGAGCGATAACACTAACTATATCGCTAAGCAATTCCTGCAGCTTGTCAACTTATCAGTACTAAATAAACTATTACTTACAACTTTATTGTCAGCAAACCAACATTTGCAAAATTCACAGTATTTCCTAGCTTGAGACTTCCAGTATTCCGTCCTGCAAGTAACAGTTTCCTTATTTACTTAAGATTTAGTGAACATCAGGATGACGGGTGTACGTCAATAGATAGTGATTCTATACACATGAAAGCAATGTTCTAGCAATGTGAGGAATGTGCGTAGAATTTGAAGCAATGTGCTTTTAAAAAACCAGAGTTATTTCAGAATTTTTCAATTTTTCAAAATTTTTAAGAGCATATTGCTTCAAATTCTACGCACATTCCTCACATTGCTAGAACATTGCTTTCATGTGTATAGAATCACTATCTATTGACGTATACCCGTCATCCTGATGTTCACAAGATTTATGTAAACAAAGATATTTAACTGAATTTTACACAGCCACTTACATATTTACTGATTAGAATTAACTACCACACACTAAAGTAATGTACGTAATGTTGGTTGATGATTTTAATTTTGATACTGATAACTAAAATCTAAGCTTGGATTCCAAACAATGCTTCAAACGTTACTCTCAATATTTAACAGTAGTTTCTTAAATATTCTAATATACACATTTTTAAATTATATAATAATCAATAATATATGATTCAATAAAAATAATAATTATAGAGAGAATTTACTAAATATCCACTTTTTAATTCACGTTTTGTTGTCTTGCTTTAATTTCTGATAATATTATTGTCAGTGTCACGTAAGTCACGGTCATTTGTCATTAGTGTCACGTATTGTTTTTTTTTTAATTAAAGCATTGGCAACACGGCCATCAGCCCACCATGTCATTTTATTCACAGATAATGAAATGGCTTTATAGTTTTATAATCCGTAGTGAATCAATCATCGGCTTGGAAAAAAGGAAAAAAGTCATGAAACGAAACTATTTTTTTTTTATTTTTGTTGACAATGACATTTTCTCTTTTGTATGTAAACAAAAATATATTTTAGTTTTCAACGGTCTATTAGTTGCATAAAATTAGTAGAAACCGAGTAAAAATTAATTTATCTTGAAGGAGTTCAGAGAAGTGATTTGTGAGTTTAAGAGGCAATCATCTTGAAGAATATGAAATGAAACAATATTTTCGAATATCAACAATTTCTAATGCTGCGTACACACTGTGCTAACACATGCCAACGAGGGCTATTCGGCGTTGGCTACCGCACGCTCGCTGGCCTTCGAGCGTACGTACGTCCAAATACATTTGATGGTCGAGCAAACGATCGTTGGAACCAGATTCTGGCTCGAATTCACAATTTGATCATGGACAAAAACCAAATAATTTTATAACTAGTTTTACACAACTTAACTAGACAAGGTTATGAAAAATTAAACAAATGCAGAGATGGTGGACAACCACATATTTTACAATGCAAATAGTGGTGATTAATTGCTCAGCATTCGTTCGTTGGCATTCGGCGATCGTCCACACTGAATTCGTTCTAATGGTTCGATTCCTTTGATGTTGCTGGGGTGTTTGGGATCACCGACACACGCCACCGGTCGATCGTTGGTGTTCGCTAAGCAGTTCACACAGGACCAACGAAATCTATTCGTTGGCGTTTGTTGGCCCGGTGTGAACGCAGCATAACAAAGAACCGCTGATAAGGTAGGTATTTTTTAAGATAATTACAATTTAAATGAATCACAGCTTTAACAAAGAAAGTTTAGAAAAGTTACTCCGTAACTCTTGTATAGGAAATAAACAGATTATCAATACAACAATAACAAAAATTATCATAGTCGCTCTATTTATTGTTTCTATTTGCGCTGTTGTATGTAATATATTATTAAATTTACTTTGAATTTGTTTTTTTAAACACCTTTTTTATTTTAAACATCATTGTTAGACGTTGTTTTAGGAAGCAGCTGAGCATGCATTCCAAGAGTCTTGGCAAAAAGGCTTCACCATCATATTCATCATATCAGCCCAAGGATGTCCACTGCTGGACATAGGTCTCACCCAATTTCCGCCACTGCGAGTGATCTTGTGCCGCCTGCAAAAAGGAACACAAAATAAAAGAAGAGTTACTGCGAGAGTAAACTTACTATAAATCTTAATAACCACCCAAATCAGAGCTGACGAGGTGTTTTGATTTTGTAGACATGGATATTAGAGGATGTTATTATGTGAAAAAATATTAAGAAGAAGATTTAATTTTATTAGATTGAACTAAAACATGAATGTACTATTATTAATCTTCAAGTATGGATATTTATTCCTAGAAAATGTTATACTTTAGTTATTTTTCAATCAAACAACACATTTCAAATAAATTTTAGTTCTATCTTCAAATCCCAGTTAAGTATTAAGATTAGTTGAGGGGTTAAAATATTATTGGAGCATTGTGTAGCTTTGTAGTTCATAGTACTTATTGTACTAAAAATAGATATCGTATTATCGCATTATCTGGTATTATTTATCGACCGATATTAAGACGCCTATGTGGGAGAACCATAATTCGATCTAATGGTTCGATTCCTTTGATGTTACCGACATACTTCGGATCACGAACCGCCGTCGGCACAGCACACGCCAGTGAACGATCGTTGGTGTTCGCTAAGCCCAGCTAAGCCATCCACACAGAACCAACGAAACCCATTCGTTAGCATTTGTAGGCCCAGTGTGAGCGCAGCATTACATAGTTTGTTATTTGCAACGAATTTATGGTTCTAACTAAACGCTAATACATTTTTGTTAACTAATTTTTATGAATAAAATAAGTTTTGTTTACAATCAGCATAGGTTTACACACATCACATTTATAGTGATTAGTCTTACAGAGAATATTTAATTTTTTTAAGTAATTTATAAAGATAATAATCATTATTAAAATACATTTTTTTCAATATTACGTCTTTTATGTCCGTTGCCGTTGATAGAACAGTAATAATTATAGGCATAGGTATATTTTTTAATCACTTTTCTCTTTTCTTCTTGTTTAGAAAATGTTGGCAACACAGTTTTGGTTACATTGTGATGTCGTCGTCGAGTATCGAGTGTCGTCGTCTTTTGTAGAATTTTATCAAGGTAATGTTTATTTATAATTTTCATGTCTAATATTTTCAAATTAGATACGTTTTACTTCTATATGCAATATTTTTTCAGCACTCTATCGAATATGATAATACCTATCGTCTTGTCACATAAATATATTTCTTGGCGGCCATATTAAATTTTGAAGATAAACTACGACTTTGTTTTATCCCGTTTAATCTTTAGAATCATATTATGTTTGTATTTATTTGTAGTACAATTTACTATTAAATAATGTAAGTTACGCTATATATTCATTAGTTGTAATAGGCGTTTGTCGGTTAAATAGAACGACTTTTATATTTATATGTACTTATTTTGGTGCTTGTTGACGCGTCTTGTAATCTCGTTTACCTATATCTCGCTTTGGCGTATCTTGTGATATTTAATTAATGACTGACCTAATATTTTGTTTCAGATATCCCCGGACTAAGTTGGTGAACGTGATAAACTTCTAAATAGCTTATGTGTCTAAAAGTGACTTTACGTAAAATTTGTTTAGTGTTGGACTTGGACAAAGAATTGTGATTCTAAGTTTCTAATTTTAGTCTTGTCCCTAGTGGGATTATTTGGCAAAATGATGACCGAAAATAGAATTAGTTCAAGTAATCACGTCGGAAACAGTATGACCAGTCAAAATAAGGGGTTCGTATAACTTCTTTTGTTTCTTTTAGTCTAAATGTGACTAAGTAGGTACTTGAATAAAATAGCTGTTAGTATATTTTTTTACAGAGATGTCGATAAAAGTATCGACGACATCGGATGGAAAGCAAAATTAAAAATACCCCCGAAAGACAGGAGAATAAAGACTAGTGTAAGTATTTATAAACTACCCTCACTATGTTTTTGTTACCTACTTGATTATTCACACATTAGTAGTTACTTATTTATGCAGTTAAAACTGATTCAGAGAGATTTAGTTCTTTCAATAAGTATATCATGATTTAACATTAACTATTTTCAATTTTAAGCTAAACAAAATCTAGCATAGGTACATATTAAAATTTATTCATATTATGAATGAAGTAATGGTAATGTGACAGTAAGCAATTTTAACTGGTATTATTTTGTTGAATAATTTATTATTTTGTTACCTACTATTTATATAAATACATGTCTATTTGTAATATATATTATATATATTATTTTTCGTAACTTTGGTCATAATGTGGTAAAAATTGTTCATGTACTGCCCAAACAATGAATGTTGTATTTTATAATCACCAATTCCATAAAAATAAAATATCTTAAGGTTCTATTGAAAGTAGTTAATATAACCGGAGAAATGTAATTATTATGAGCACTATTAAGCCTTGATAAAATTTTAAGAAAAAAATTGCTATAAAATATAAGCAAATATTTAGTAAGTTAGCAAATAATTAGTAATTCCCTTTCTGCTTTAGCGCTAGAGCACTGCTGTCTTTTTTGTTTTGCGTTATGCTTACTTATCTAAGAGATAAATAGCTTCAAAAACCTTAACATTACTATAACAAGGCCCTAAATTATTTTATAAATAATATTGTTCTACTACTTATGAGTTATGACTATAATTTATTTAACAGTACCACATTTTTGAAAGTGTGCAGGTGTACACAGTATTATTTCTGCATCACTCTAGGTTGACTGTTAGCGAATGCTTGTTAACATTTAGTCAACAAATATACAGGGTGGAATTTTGTAATGCCACCTAGAGGGAACATACTCTAAATACTAGTGATAGATAATTTACTCAAACGAAACATCAACATCCTTTATTTTTAAACAGAAACAGAACTACATTCAAAATTTTTCGGAAATTCGCTTGCCACACCTGGGAATTGAACCAGCTAAAATCCAAAAAATAACATCCTGTACTTTTATGGCTTTGATTGGTAGGGTCAACCATAAGGATTGATTCTTTCTAACAAACATGGTTAAATGAATATGGTCAAAACCATATGCATAGACACTAATAGTGATGAAAAATAATGTTATTGTGGAACATTGTTTTAATACAATACAAAAAGATTTATATCAACATAAAATAAATAATTTATATCTTCAGTAATGTGATGTATCTAAAGTACAATGACAGCAGAAGTTTAAAAACATTTAGGTTACATTAACATATTTATGTCAACAAAATAAAAAATGTATGTGTAGTCATCACATATATATTTTTTATTCATCAGTACTACAACACATTTTACAAGCTGATAAAGTTTCAAGAGGCAAATTTTCAGTTTAGCTCTACTGTAAAATTGTGATAACTCTACACAAATTGTAGATTTTTTAGCTCCTTTATTATTTTTAATCATGGCTGTATTTTATTTACTATGTTAATCTTACTAACACAGAATAATAACAGCGTTTTAGAGTTGTATATGAAAGTGTAGCTACGTTACTTATAATAAAAACAATACCCGTCCTGACAGTCGGGTAAAAACATAACATTACATCACGCCTTTTTCCCCGAAGGGGTAGACAGAGGTGTTTCACACCCACATTTCGCCAGCTATGTTTGTTCCCATGAAATAGGGGGCGAGCCTATGTCATCAAGTGGGAACATTATCTAACTCCGGGAAAAACTCAATACTGGAATTTTATGATAGAAAAGCCCAATATCATTTTCACCCGACTCGGGAATCGAACCTGGGACCTCTTGCACAGCAGTTGTCACTTCCCGCTGCGCCACCGAGGCAGTTGACCAATGAATGCTGGATTAGTTGTCCACGCTAACGAAGTCGCGGGCACCTATTTATAATAATATATTTTATCTACCTACCTACTCTCATACTGAACTAGTTTAAAAAATTTAAAACCAAACTTGAATGGCAGTCTTTACGCACAAGCTATCAAAATAAATTTAAAATATTAAATTATGATAAAGCTCTTCTTTCCTTTTATGGACAACTGTATTGTGTGTGTATCATTATTTACCTTTTTTTCCATTACAATACAACTTTAGCTAGACCAACACTTACAACCGTTTACAAATCAATGCAAACATAAGCTGTATATATTTTTTATAAATTTCTTTATCTATTTCATGAGATTGGATAAAGTAGTGAATGATTGACATAATTTGGTCATAAAACACTCATCATAATTATGAGAGGCATGAAGCTGTAACTTCATATTACATACATACATACATATAGATCACGCCTCTTTCCCAACAGAGGGGTAGGCAGAGACCATTTCCTTCCACTTGCTACGATTCTGACATACATCTTTGGCTTCTTCAAGATTCATCAGTCTTTTCATGCATTCTCGCCGGTTGAGGGTACTCCTGATCTGTCCCTTCTTAAGAACGTCACCTATTTGGTCATGGTACGTTCTTCTAGGTCTTCCCCTTCCAACGTTTCCTTTCACATTCGTCTCATATATTTGTTTTGTCACTCTTCCTTCATTAATTCTCTCTACATGTCCAAACCAGCTTAACATTCCTTTCTCTATTCGAGTTACAACATCTATTTTTAAGCCACAACGTTCCCTTATTACACTATTTCTTATTCTATCACTCAAATTTACCCCAATCATACTTCTCAAAGCTCTCATTTCCACAGCATTTATTCTACTTTCATGCTTTAACATTTCAAAAATAACTCTCATGTTGTTTTTATTAATTCAACTGGTTTTAAAAAGACAGACAAATGTTGTTATTGTTTATTCTACATCCAATTTGACCCAAGTATAGATTAGAATTAGATAATTGGTACAAAATATTGAGTTAAGCTTTTTTAAGTAAAAAAAGCTTTGCTCTATCTTGATCAAAATTATGATTTTAATCTTAAGCCATCAGCATCATCATACTACTGATATTGTATACTGATAATAATATATTGTCTGTAGGATGTAACAGACACAAGAGGTAATGAGTTTGAAGAGTTTTGCCTAAAACGGGAACTGCTGATGGGCATTTTTGAGAAAGGTTGGGAAAAACCTTCCCCCATTCAAGAGGCTTCTATTCCCATCGCACTCAGTGGTAAAGATGTCCTTGCAAGAGCTAAAAATGGAACTGGCAAAACTGGCGCTTATTGTATTCCAGTTTTAGAACAGGTTTGGTCACTATATATTATTTTTAGTGCTACATTGATATAATTACACATCTCTTATGAAATGATGATATTTTTGGATTCCCCTTCACTTGTTTATAAGTGACAAAACCCGTATTTTCTGATCAATTTTGTATGTCTCCTATTTCATCTTGCATGAATTAACTTAGACTTACAGATACAAACTTGTCTTTTTTAACTATTCCTAGGTGGATCCCAAAAAAGATGCTATTCAAGCTTTAATTGTGGTACCAACTAGGGAGTTAGCACTCCAGACATCACAAATTTGCATTGAACTGGCCAAGCACACAGATATTCGCGTAATGGTTACTACAGGAGGTACAAATCTCCGGGATGACATAATGCGTATTTATCAGAATGGTAAATATTTATAGCTGCCATATTTTTTTACATATTTTTTTTATTGTAATATGAGTATCTACATGTTTTATATTTTTTCCAGTTCAAGTTATAATTGCTACGCCAGGTCGAATGATTGATCTCATGGACAAACAAGTTGCGAAAATGGACCAGTGCCGGATGCTGGTTCTTGATGAGGCCGATAAACTTCTTTCTCAGGACTTCAAAGGAATGCTGGATATGGTTATTTCACGGTATGCTTATCGTTTATTGTAAATATATGCTCTACTATCATGTTATACTAAGAAGCCGTGGTGGCCACATTAATGTGACAGGCGTTCAAATCACCCAGTCTGACTTAGCAACTGTTAACAGTGAAAGAAAAATCCACATATTCTAGGAGAAATTATATGAATATGTCCACCAATCCTCATTTAGCCAGAGTGTGTGGATTATGGCCTAGACAAGGGATTCCCAAATTATTTAAAGTAAGAGACTCCTTTTCCTAAATGAAATGTACCTTAGACGCCCACTTGTGCATGTTTATCGACTATTTGAATTTTTTAAAGTACAACAGTGACACTTCCTATTAAAATGTTCAAGTATAAAAAGTTGGTACACATATCACAAGTTATACAGTATCTTGAATATTTCAAATAATACATTTTTACATACATTTATTTCATACATACATTTTTAGACCTCATCAACCTCCAAAATCAGATTTTGTTTGTGGGGGTGATACCAACCCTTGGGAATCCATTGTCTAGACCCTCTCAGCCCTCAGAATAGGGGATACGCGTGCCTAGCAGTGGGGAGTTTAAGGGGTTACTGTTAAAATTATACTAACTTCTTGAGAGTTGTTTGTGATATTTTAATGTTATTTTCAGATTACCCAAAGAACGTCAGATCTTGCTGTTCTCAGCCACTTTTCCACTGAGTGTGAAACAATTCATGGAAAAGCACTTAAGAGAGCCCTATGAGATTAATCTTATGGAGGAACTTACACTGAAGGGTGTCACACAATACTATGCATTTGTACAAGAGAGACAGAAAGTGCATTGTTTAAATACACTTTTTTCAAAGGTGATTATGGAACCATGTACCAATCACACATCATTATGTATTATCAAAAAATACCAATAGTAAATATACTTATGTTTGTTTGTTACAGTTGCAAATAAACCAGTCTATAATATTCTGTAATTCAACCCAGCGTGTGGAGCTACTGGCAAAGAAGATAACAGAGCTGGGTTACTGCTGTTATTACATACACGCGCGCATGGCGCAGGCGCACCGCAATCGAGTCTTCCACGACTTCCGCGCGGGACTGTGCCGCAACCTAGTGTGCTCAGACCTCTTCACCAGAGGTATCGACGTACAGGCTGTCAACGTCGTCATCAATTTCGATTTCCCGCGCATGGCGGAAACTTACCTACATCGCATCGGTCGCTCGGGTCGGTTCGGCCACCTGGGAATCGCAATCAACCTAATCACGTACGAAGACCGCTTTGCCCTGCACCGCATCGAGCAGGAGCTGGGCACGGAGATCAAACCGATCCCGAAGGTGATCGACCCCGCGCTGTACGTGTCGCGCCCGGACGATGACGACTCGGCCGACAAGTAACGCCGTGTCCCGTGCGCACTCCGCAACTAACTGGACTTGCTGACTGGTGAATGGAACTACATAGTTTAAATCTTTAAAAACAAAAAACTTATTTGTAAAAAAGTGTAATGAATTTATTATAACAAAATGTGAGTGTAAATAGTTATCGTGATAAGACTTCGCCCTTGAGTGGGTTACTTTTTTAAAGTGTAAATACAACCGTACATCAGGTCGATTGAAACAAAAGGGTATCTTGCGTACTTTGTCCATATTGGATATCGTGGGCGAATTCCTACATTGTTAAAATATAAAAAATATTTATTTGAGCATCATCTGTGAGAGTCTACCTAGATTTGTCCAGCATCTTACATAAATTGTGGTTGACTTTCTGCTGATATCACTTAAGCTTACCCACACCTTTATACGTTTGAGCTAGCACCAGATTATTTTATTCTAAAAGAATCTTTGAAATACTGTGTGGGTGGGTAAGTGTTTAGTCTAGCTCAAACAGCATTTGTTGTTAAAAGAACAAATATTTCCGCGTAAATAATGTTGTTTCTGACCGCTTGGAACAACATAGTCATCAAGTCGTCTTAATTGAGGCAGGTTATCATGATACAAATCCTATTGGACTGACATAACTGATTCTCAAAATCTGAGTATAATCAAAAATATATTAAATTTCAGTTTTATATTAGTCTTGGTGAAGTGTCATGTTGATCTTAGCTTTACTGAATTGTTATCCTATTGCTTTTTGTTTTGATTGTAAAGCGGTTTTTGTCACAGAGTTTAGATTACAGATTGTTTAAAGACTATGGTTTGCATTGGGTCCATAATATTAAAAATACTAACGTAATTGTAATGAGGTACAATGCACTCATTCAAAAGAGTATTGGGATTCCAAATGCTTTCCATTTGTCATGTTGGTAAAGAAAATGGCATATTGTTGCCCTTCAAAATAACCTTGAAAGATATCTGTGACGTGTAAGTAGGGACATGAACCAATCTGTTGCGGCTTGCAGATTTGGCTCATTGCTCATACTGGGGTGTTCAATATTTTAGAGAGCTCTGTTTTCGATTAAGCAGCCAACATCTGCTCTCTGGGGATATAAAATTTTCGGGATGTCAAGTGAAGAGTTAAAAAAAATTGGTTATCAAACCTTGCGTATTTAGTACAATAAAAAACCAGTCCAATAATTATGTGGGACCTATTCTACATTGTTCTTAAATGAAAACTTGAGCAACATTCTATGTCCTACTGTCAATTAAAATTTTATTTTCATGCATAATTAAAAAACTGCAATAAATGTAGGTTAATGTCACATCAAGTAGGTACTTGTTTTTATGTAGATTCAAAGGGTAAAATGAAAATTTGGTGTCTCAAATATTGACCTAAAAACTAGGATTGTTATTTTATTAGCCTGTCAAAGCTCAGAAAATGTAATTTGTGCAAATGTAAGTAACTTGTGGTAAGAGACCAATTTGAAATTGTTTGGAAAGATTGATTTGCTGATTGTATTAGAATAAGGGTTGTTTTGGAACATGTAAGCTTGAAATTGAAGGAAATATTAGGAATTGCAGACTAATGTTGAGTCAGGAATTATGATTTTGACAAAATATATCTGTGATATTGATGGATAGTGGTTTGATGGTACACCCAGCAACACAGCGACTATGCCTTTGTAATTAAAACATACTTAATTTAATGTAAAAAGTGAAATGTAATCAATAATCTGTGTTGCTGATGTTATTTAACTGGAATAGATTTGATTTGAGTGTACCTTATAACTATACATATTTAATTATTTAGTCTTCCGATAATCCTCAAAATATTATGTACTTGTCCATTGAGTAATAAAATGACGCAGGTTAATAAAATAAAGGGGACATTATTCTTATATCTTGTTATTAATAATTGACATTGGTTCTAGGTTCATGTTGCTGTCTAATAACGAGAGTACATAAATAAAGTGATATTATCGACTATAGACTGCAACAGTGCTGTAATCCGATTGTTAAGCACATGTACGCCAACATGATCTCTATTTTCCAGTTAATTTAAAAATTAATGGCGTATGAGACTTGACAGACCAAGTGTAATTAATTGCCTGTTGCTGTGTTCATATTTTATAGATGATAATACCTCGAATCAACGTCAATGTTAGATCCTACACACTGGAGAAATAGTTACACCAGATTTTTTGATACCTGATATAGCATATCACACAAGATTTTATGAAGATATAGAGTTTCAATAAATCATGCTCTTATACAAATGAGTCGAATAGTATACATATGTACTAAAATGATATATTGGCAGTGACATATTCTGTAATTGAATTATTATCTTGTTTTATCTGTTTCAGAAATATATTGTTGTTAAAAATGGCCATAATAAAACTCTTCACGCCAAAATTTATTCTTTCATTTTTAAACCGTCTGCGGTGCCCTTGTAAATATTTTCTTTTTCGTAAATACATTTATAGATAAGTGTAGCTGACACTGGCTTGGCCACCGTCGTGGATTTTGATTTTGAAGATGCAAAAAAATAGTCGATAATTGATCGAATGGTCACCAAATAACAATTGGTTGGTCAATGATTCAAAAGTTATAGCGTTTTTAGTGGCCGATCTGTGGGGAATCTCCCCAGCTTGGCTACATTTGTATCTAAACTAGGACACCTAGCGAAGATGTTTTCTCCCAGAATTAGTCGCCAGTTGGTAAAATATATAAGATTCGGGTCTTAGTAAAGTGGTCTGTCCTAGTTTTTGAAATGCAAATGTGGCCAAGCTGGGGAGACTCCGTGTCTGTCAGGTTGGCGTGAGAGATGTCTGAATAGTCACAAAACTTGCACCAAATAAGTGTACCTATGTGGAAAAAAACTGTAGGTACCTCAAGCAATTATATATTAAAAAGATAGTGACATGGACACGCGGTTCTGACGTCAGCTTGGCGCGCATAGTCGTGTATCGTTCCAACGTGTGGGAACTATGTTCTGGAACATAATATATATCAATAAAGTGTACCTAAACTGTACCTCATAAAACTGCCCATAAAAAAATTTAAATCACGTGATATCTGTCAAATCAACAACAAATTTTTTTTACTGCTCATTTGATTAAACGAATGACATGTATATTTGCCGATCAATTTGCAACAGGCACTTTCATCATCAACCCATTAAGTCCCACTGCTGGGCTCGGGTCTCCTCTCTTCTAACTAGAGAGCTGAGAGAGTTTATGCCATAATCCACTCACGCTGGCCTAGTGCGGGTTGGTGGATCAGACACTCATAGAATTTCTTCTAGGGTATGTGGGTTTCCTCACGATGTTTTCCTTCACCGTTAGCAGATGGTAAGTCACTTGACTAGTAAATATAAATTCCACAAAGTGGAATCCACATTGGTAGGTACTGCCGCCGCGCCGGTCGGAATCGAACTCGGACCGCGCAGGCGCTTGTTTTCTCGTAATACGTATAATATTATTAGAATATATTAAATGCACATATAAACAGGAAGGAAAACTCATATTTGGCAGTGCTACGACGATCTAAAAAATAGAATTATTAAAAGTGCAAAAGTAATGATAGCACATTGTATTCTGTACACAAGAAAATAAGTAGCCTATCTAAGTAGACGTTACTTAACTTTAATATTTATTTAGTAAAAACGTGTAATACTTAAGTCCATACACCTAAAGACGATTATTCAATGAAAAAATTGTGTTAATGTCAGATTACTGCTAATTGACGTCACTGAGTGCGGCATTTAGACACATTTTTTAAAATTATATAATAAATTCGTTTGAAACAATACTAATTTTCATTAAATTTTCTGTTTCTAAGATATTTCTATATGTATAAGTACTATTTTTAAGTACAAAATAATTAATAAAACCATTTACATATTTACTTTACCTGATCATTCAAAATGTTTGTAATGTCCACAATTCTTCGAAAAAAAAATTAGCCTAACTTAATATGGTTAAAAAAAAAATGTTTTATTTCTTGTTTTATGTTCAAGTTTTGAGAGTGTTTACTAATTACACACAAATATGATGTTTGATAAGAGTTTGATCAATGTTTATAATGAATACATTATTATAAAATAAATGAGCAGTAAAAAATGTTTGTTGTTGATTTGACAGATATCACGTGTGATTTTTTTTGGGCAGTTTTATGAGGTACAGTTTAGGTACACTTTATTGATATATGTTCCAGAACATTGTTCCCACACGTTGGAACGATACACGACTATGCGCGCCAAGCTGACGTCAGAACCGCGTGTCCATGTCACTATCTATTTAATATATAATGTGGTAGAATATTATTATTATTATATTAAAATATTATATAATTGCTTGAGGTACAGTTTTTTCCACATAGGTACAGTTTAGGTACACTTATTTGGTGCAAATTTTGTGACTATTTAGACATCTCTCACGCTATCCTGACAGACACGACTCTCCCCAGATCGGCCACAAATAAAAATGCTTATAACTTTTGAGCCATTGACCGACCAATTCTGATATTGGTGACCAATTATCGACTAATTTTTTACATCATCAAAATCAAAATCCACGATGGTGGCCAAGCCAGTGTCAGCCACACAATATTAATTGCGATAATTAGGCTCATCTTAATAAAACAAAGTTATGATGAATCAACATCAAAATGAAACACTTCAAATATATAGTAAAAAGTATTTAATGAAAATCAGTCATAATTAAGTACTTGGTATATAATGGCTGCCATAGTATGATCGTCATGATATTAATTTAATATTTACATCATTATATTAGCAAGTGTAACACTTTTACATAATCAATAAATATTAATAAATAACGAAACTTGTTAATACGACGAAAGTTTGATCAGGCATTGAAAATTTGAGCATTTTTTGTCTAATAATTTGCCGTTGATGCTTCTACGCGAATCATTGGAGGAATATTCAGGTACAAAAAAAATCAGATCAATATTATTAAAATGTTACCTGTCACCTTTGTTAAACTAATATACTTAATAAATATTATCGCCAATCGCTGATATAATTATGCCCCCTCAGTGCTATTTCATGAATGAGGTAACAATATTTTAAGGCAAATTATAAATATTTTTAAAACTGCGCTACAAATTTTCACAGCTTAACCAACTTAAATATTTTTCCTACATAAGATATGTACGAAAGTTTTAACAAAAAAATATTATGTAGTCATATCTACGATACGATACATTGACATATAAGTTTATAAACATAGCTATAAAACTGCTAAATAACGTATAAATTACAAATATTTTGAACACATTAAATTATTATTAAATAATTAATTAATAAGAAATAAATAAACTTATAGCTGTCTACATTTCAACTGGATCAATTGAAAATTCTGGTGGGTTATGGAATATATTGATTTCACTTCAGGTCCCCAGATTTAAAAATAATGTTGAGTATCCAAATTCCAAAGGAATAAACAAAAGCGTAACTTATATTAATAACTTATTATAAATCCATAATGAAAAACTTTGTTCCTCGCGACTAAACGATTGAGTTTAATAAAAAAGGTTAAAGGTTGCACCACTTCTAGCTTTACCAAATCGCACATTCATATGCCTCTATCCTTTTCTGTCACTTAGAACAGTTATTTAATAGAGGGAGATAGAGAATAAGAGACGAGCGCATCGTCGATTCGCATCGCTCTCACAACAGACAGAAAGGGATATTCTATATCGCACCTACAATCGAAAATTGTTAAGATTAGAAAGGGTTCTGGACAATTTTGAATCTTATGTTTATAAGCAGAAGATGAAAATTCTCGCAGCAACAAATCTCAACTTATATCTGTTTTACATCGGCATTCTTAAAAAACATAGGACAGTGCTATTTCTTGCGGCCAGATGTGGTCCAACCCGAAATTTGTTTTACAAACAATTAAAATTAACTTATTATTTAATTGCATTTAAATACTAGTGTACTATTTAGTGTTATGGCATACCGTTTCGAAAGTAATCTATTAATTCCAAATCTCACACAATTTATTACTTTATTCCTATCTAAATATGACGTGAATATAAAAGAATATTAATTTTTAAACGTATCTTACATATATGCGAGCTATGGCAAAAAATATATTTCCTAACAATAATTTTAATGTACAATCGAAACTTTATTTTACAAAGCGCAAATAATTCAATGTCGGTAAAAAAAATAATAAGTACCTTAATATTTTCTTATATAGGTATTATATATTACTTAACTTAAATAACTAATAGTAACATTAAATTGGCAGTTAAAAATTAAGTAAAAGTAAAGATATGCTTTGTGCAAGATTTATTTATTACTCTCATTACAATCTTTGCGTCCTCCATATTGACATTTCTTGCCCACAGTATGATGGAAGACAATATGTGGGATAGCAATATTATAGATTTATAAACTCATTTTATTTCATACGAGTAAATTATAACACATTGTTTTTTATTTGTAAGAAAGTGTATAAATTTACCTTAATTATCTCATGGTTGGATGGTGTAAAAGCCATACTGTCACTTTACCTGGACGTCCAAACGGTTAACTGGGTATGATTAAGAATATTATTTTATGTATCATATAAGGCATACGATACATAAAATAAACAATATATTTAGAATCGACTACATGCACATATGTATGAGATGAACGTATTTTATTTAGTAACATCGATCGATCGTATCGATCTGTTAATAATTAGACGAAATATAGTTTGGGTTTATTTGCGTTCTACACTGCAGTAGTGTATGGAGTGTAATAGGGTAATTGACTATAGTGTAAATATATTATTTTAAATAAGTACTTTATGTAAGTACTTTATTTCATCATCACAAATCTAAAATGTGTATTTGTAATTTAGAATATAACAATTTAAATGATTATTTGGTCAACGCCCTATTACACCAAATGTGCGATCATAACTTTTCTGACAGTGTAAATATTAATTGTAATCGTGTTAATTGTATGCCAAGAGCAGCACTTCAATTTTGATATACCTATTAATAGTTGTATTAACAATCCTAATACATTGAAAGTAGTTTTAAAAATGAGGGCGATATAATTTCGTTTTGCGACAAATAAATTACGTATTATATTACAGTACAAAGGTAAATTTAAATAGTGATAATCCAAAACACGGTCTAATATTGCCACAGGCAATTCATAAAAGAAGGTTTGTAGTTCATCGTCGTCCTTTGGAGACAGAACATATAAACAGTTACTTACATCTATAATGATTTATATGTATCATCTACATTGTCCACAGATAGTTAATCATGATGGTTTAGTAGTGTAGTTCATTCGATAGTGAGCTGCGACATGAGAAGGTCGGGAGGCGGCGGCAGGCCCGGCTGTAGAGTCACGGCCACACCACGGTTTAGAGAAACCGCCGGGTAGAATGCTCCGCGGAGACCCGTGAATGCAATGTCACCCTGGAATGATGGGCTTTATGAGTAAATTCGATAATGTATTTGAAAAAAAACTTAAGATAAAGTAATTCATTTGAAAGAAAAAAAAAGGCTATTGAACTTTTCTTTTTATTGAATTACTTTAAACACATAGTTATAAAAGATTTTTATTTGTTAAAATTAGATATTTAACAAATATATAGGTATAATATAATAAATAAATATGTACCTATAATAATAAAATTATATTATAGCAACACATACAGCGATATATTTTCCATAGTAATCTTTATTTATCTTTTATAAATCTTTCTTTTTTTGAAAGTACCTACTTGGTTCACGGAAGAGAGCTACGTTGTCATCCTCGTAATGTTACAAATAACAATCTGAACTTTTATAACTAGGAAAACATAATTATGTAAGTTTTAAGTAGCATGAAGTCGAGCGCTGTACACGTTGAGTTGTGTAGTATGCAGTATGTATGTAGTGTACCTGCGGGCGGTCGTCGACGGTGAAGCGCAGCGTGCCGCGCGTGAGGTCGAGCAGCACGCCGACGGCGGCGCCGCGCGCGATGCCGCCGCCCGCGCGCCCGCCGTGCGCGCCGCCGTGCACGAACCACGAGCGCGACCCGTCGATGTACATCGCCCAGCCCAGAGCGTCGCTACCTGCACCACATACTGCACCTTCAAAATATGTCTAGTACAAACTTAATACGGCAAAATCGGCACGTTTGGACACTCCATAAGTCTTCCGATAGATCTAATGTAGCAGGTACCGAGCATTTTATCCTTGGCGACGTCGGCCCTTGCGACTCCAAAGGCAGGGTCGGCGTCGCCGTCGTAGCGGTCGATGCGCAGGCGCCAGTAGTGCAGGCCGCGCGCGAGCGGCTGGTCGGCGAGCGCCACGCGCGGCTGCCAGCCGCCCGCCGCCGCGCTCAGTCCGTCCGCGCTCAACGTCACGCCGCCCTCGCCCGCCGCGCACCGCACGTCCCACGTGAACCATGCCACTGCGAACATGGAATATATACATTTAGGTATATTGCTTGTTAAACTTTTCATCAATTACATATCAGCGAACGTTCAGTAAGTCAATGCGGACGGAGGGATTGTCGGTGAAAAGCAGTTTAGACGCTTCAACTCACTAGTGGCGAGTGTGCATCGAAAGCTATCGCGCATGCGCTTCCCTGCGGATCTGAGCGTCTGCGATCTGTTAATGGTAAAGTTACAAAGCTTAGAATTAATTATAGTATCGAAGGTTTTTATTTACCAGGAGAAGTTTGAAGCCCGATGACTTCACTGTAGGGACCTTCGCCTGCACCGTTGAATGCCTTGACCCGAGCGCTGTATAACGAAGCGTAGTGTAGACCATCTATAGTACACACTGTTTCACGACCGCAATACACTTCCTATGAACAAAAACAATAATCATATCGCGGTTTCAAATAACGTTAAACGTTGTGGAATCTACAGAACAATTAATATTTGTGGGTCATGCACATTGCACATATTAATTATAATCTACGGATAGTCTGTAATAATTTCTTATATTTTTAATTATTAAAAAGAATTTGACAATGTGCATGTGTTAATAATTTATTTTTAATGTTGTGTTTGTCTATTATATTTGGATAATATAACTTCAATACAAAAGTATTTTTGTTTCGTAGAACTTATAACAGTTATTTAGAAGA
The DNA here is from genome assembly GCA_905147015.1 of Laspeyria flexula. Classification (NCBI taxonomy): domain Eukaryota; kingdom Metazoa; phylum Arthropoda; class Insecta; order Lepidoptera; family Erebidae; genus Laspeyria; species Laspeyria flexula. The sequence goes on along the minus strand of LR989956.1, from coordinate 6,717,399 downwards.
CCGTTAAAACAGGTTATATAAGTAGGTACCTACAAACAACTTTATCTATCAAAATAAACTTATGATAGTGCAATATCTTCACAATAACACGCTCCAAGGTCGAGTTTGCTTACATTAACAAAATATGATAAACACGTTAAACTCGGCTTACGAAGTGCTAATAAATCTATTGCACAAGAAATCTTGAAATTATATACAATGACCATTTGCGTGTGTCCAAGTAAATTTCGATAATAGTTAATTTGTTGCTTGGATTACCTTACCTTACCTACTTATTTTTTTAATTATTATTTTTTTTTGTTCCTTTGGAACAGCATGTAGCACGCGTTTTCCCGTTTATTTTGCCATAAATTTTATTAATAAATGGACGATTTATTCAGACAAGTCTTTAGACACTGTTTTACTTTTAATTTAAAACAGCTCGTCTTATTTATGGCGAACTTGTAATAAATAAGCTCTTTGGTCGTGTCCCTTACTAAGGGCCGGTATTTCATTTATGTGTACGGTCTCAAGGGGGTACAGGGGGTAAAGGTGCAACTCGACTCCCATTTCTCCCTCATCTACAGCTTAAAACTTGAAAAAATAAGTGGCGGTTCGGGTCGTATAAAGAGGTCAAGAGGAAGGCAGAGAACAAAATTATAATAAAGTTGTAATGGATCGATGTCTAAATAAATTATAGGTTACTTAAAATTATAGGCCCAATTTTCGGTCACCGAAATCGATCGGGGACAATAAAAGAAGAAGAAAAGTGCAACTGACCCGGAAGGGTCCGGCGAGCCCGTCGTCCAGCTCCAGCACGTAGCCGCGCACGGCGTGCGGCGCGGCGGGCGCGCGCCACGACAGCGTGCACGAGCAGCCGCGCGCCGCGCACGCCTCCACCGCCATGCTCGGCGCGCCCGGCGCTACGACACACCTTCATTAGCCGGACATAGGCAGATCTGATCTGAACCAACATTATGGCTCATCTAATTAGTCATAGTCTCCACATTTTTAAAAAGAAGTTGGACAGCGGGTTTTCTCGCTTCCCCTGGGGATCCTCCGCCCCACAGAAGACTGCAGACATAATAACACTGCCTTGGTAGTGTGTAGTTTTTGCTGGTGAGTAGTTGAATCTAGCGCTCAATGGGGAGGGCAGGCGTAGGCTACAAGTAACCGTTTACCATCAGGGGCCCGATCCTGCTAAATTACACACGTCGATAGCAGACCGATGCAATCACAGGCCGGCAATATGCCAACATGGCGCGATTGACTTAGTAAGCCAATCACAGCTGTCGAATGAAACCATCGGCTTACATTGTGTTAGCAAGATTAGGTCCCAAGAGCGTCGTAACCTTATTCTCCACCATCACCATATAAAAAAGAAACATACGTCATTTAATGCTAAGATTGACGAGATCTTACCAGGTGTCTGCATTGAACTTTCTGCCGCTGTATGTTCCATGAATGCAATAACAAATTTCAAAGAAATCATAATTATTATATCATGTCATTATTTTCTATATCTATACTAATATTTTAAAGCTATGTCAAAGTTGGCGGACAGAATATTCTGTAATTTGAAAGGCAAAACACCATAATATAAAACGTAACAAATCTAGTAATGTGTAACTTACGTATGCATTCAACAAAGTTCATACTCCTGACGGTGCGTAATACTGGTTCGATATCGAGCGTGAGCGCAGGCGGTGCGGGCGGAGAGTCGAGAGACGAACACAGGTTGGACGCAGTCTCTTGAGCACGCGCCGACAGAATGCTGCCCACCTATGTCACACAACAGATACACAAGTTTACACAAGTTTAACTTGGGCATTTTCTTACAGCTTACCTAGAATGATGCAGTGGAAAGCATCAAATTATTGTTACAATTACATAGATCTATAACCTAGGTATAAAGATGTAATCTTTGTGAAGGAGGTCCTCCATCTAAAATCTCAATCTTTAATCTTCAAAACCACTCACACGAATTTCATAATTATTATTATTATAGATTTAATTATAGACCAAAAGTACCTGGTGCAATAAATTATTACTACTTTCTCTTATCTATCTCTTATCGACATGAAGTCTTCTAACCGGCATTATTTTATAATATATTTTAACAATAACATTTACTATCGCATTTAAAATACAATATATATATATTTGTATAGGTATAATTTTATAATCAACAAAGCATTCTATTATCATAGTGACAATACAATAGCTGTGTTTATGGCCTCTGTGACTATGGGTGTGTCCAAACATAATGTGTAGTACCACTGCCTCATAGTGAGTCACCACTATACAAGAAAGAAAGAAAAGACCTTTATTTGTCGTACACAACATTTGTAAAAACAACTATACTTATATCCACTGTGGATATAGATGATAACATATCTATATGTAATAGTGGGCTGATAGTGAAGGAATTAGGTCAGTAAAATAAATACACAGAATTGATAAACATATTAGATATTTGAAACAGTCAAATTCATCTTTATTACACATTTACATTCTTGTCTGTATAGAGATGGATTTAGAATACATAATGTCACTATCGCATTTAAACCCGCGGGTGTCGTAAAAGGCGACTATGGTACGATTCAGACCAACCGGCTCGCATCGGCCCGCGCCGGGCGGCATTTTACAATGCGTTAAAGAACATTGAAATGTATCAACAGTAATTACAGTTCAGTGAGAAAAGGAATATTCGAAACAAAAACCCTATACCAACCTGTCTGGCCAGCGTGGTATAGTAGATACACAGGGTTTGTTAGATAGTCTAGTAAACTCTAGTATGTGTGCCTTACAAACCCTTACCCCCTTATTACAGAATATGGACTAAGTATTAAACCAGGTTTAAATTGACATAAGCCATTGTTTTAGTATCAAAGTTGTCAATTTAAACCTGGTTTAATGCTTAGTCCATATTTTGTAATAAGGGGGTAAAAGTTTTTAAATAAATTAATTCAGGTATTAATAATTTTGTCTTTTCTAAAATTACGAACATATTTTTAGTTACCTGTAAAAAAGCTGCATGATCTGACTCCTTAAGAGCTTCAATAGAGAAATGCAGTAAAGCTGTTGCTTCCCGCAGTTTCTGTGCAGCATGTGATGTAAGGGAACGCATATTAGTTATAGCTTGTGTTCGAGTGTTGCGGGCAGCACGGACTAGTTCATCACGTCTCCTATCTATGGCACGGGTTACTTCTGTACATGCATGGTCTATTTGCTTTTCCAATTCTTCACACGATTCCTGAAGAACAAATAGGTTAAAAACAGATACATACAGTTTCTCTTTGTTAAGGACATGTTTAAAATAATGCCTTACATTTATTTTGTCTCCTGATCCTTTGACTAGTTGTATATACTCTGTCATGGCTTTGGCTTGCTCAGATAGATGTTGGAGTGATTGTGACAATTCAGTCTGAAACAGTAGAACATTTTATTTCAATATTTTTTTTTCTTACTTGTCTATTTCATCTGCAAACAGCTATCCAGCGATAATCACATGTGTTCCAAAGATTTCAGTGTTTAAAGTGGCATTACATTAAATGGCACCAGATGCATTTAACATGTAAGGTCCAAGTCAATTAAGTAATATTTGCCATCTTCACATTATGAAAAATAGGACTAGAAACTGGTTGAGGACAAAACATACTAAGAGCAAAACCATTTTGTTTTTAAATGATGCCTTAGCCTTATTAAATGATGCAGTAATAAAATCAAACATTCTAAGTCCTAAAACTCAATAGTGCCTCCAAGGATACACTCCAACCCATTTCGTATTTTCATTTGGATTTAATAAGTTTTGTTTTTTTATTTTAATTGGGAATGAATACCTTATGACCTCTAGCAGCAGTTGACAGTGCCTGTGTTTCATGGATAGAATGTCTCTCTGCAAGACAACGCTGGCAGATTGGCACTAGGCATGTGTTGCAGAAGAGTACAGGTGGTGAGCCATGGTCTGTACAAGTAGTGCCGAGTGCTCGCAGCTCATGCTGTGCTAGTGGACCGCGCGTGGGATGCCATGCGTCTCGGCAACCAGCACAGTAGCGCACAGAGCACTGTTCACATCGCACCACAGCCGCGCGACGTTCTCCTTCACACATCTGACACGCTTCTTCAGCTGGAGGAGCTCCTGAGATGCCGCCGAATCGCTCCACGATAGTACGCATGACGCGAAACGGTGGTAAGCCTTCAGCTCCATTGTCGTCCAAGTAAACTATCTTACTGCACGATGGACAAGTTATTGTGAAAGCAGCGCTGGAGTACACTGGTGCTGCCGGGGTCCCTGCGTAACTATTAGGCCTTGATCCACATACTACACCACTGTCAGTTTCGCTAGATACTGACGCCTTGTCTGCTTCTTGATAATCATTAGATGCCGCAGGATTATCTGCCTCATGTATATGGGTCTGTAAATTAACGGCACATACCCTACAAAGAGCATGACCGCACGGTAGAAGTACTGGTTCTCTGTAGAATTCCTTACAAACAAAACATCTAATTTCTTCTTCCATGTTGAGAGAGCTCTTTTCAATAGTCTTTACCAAAATTATTTCTTCTAATTCGTTTCGCTCATTTTATGTGATAATATTTATTACATTGTTATAAAACTATGTCAATGATAAATAAAATCAACAATAAAAAATATTGTAACATGCATTGCAACACTAAATTTTTTGATTCACACCACAGACTAATAAGGGATACATTTACACCATAGATAATAAATTATATTATCTATAGTCCATAGTCCATAACATAAACCGTAAAAAAAAGGATGAATGAAATAAGTAGATGAAATAGTTCTTTCCTCTTGGAAGTGAATGAGTGACAGAGTGAGTACCTACGTTGCAGTGTTTTGTTTAAGAGCGTATTTGCAAACAGAGTGGCATTGCTTACCATTTTTTTGTTCACTTTTTTGCCATGACATTATCCGTCGTGCTCTTGACAGCGCGTTCCATCCTTACTAGAACCTCATGGTTTGGCACGTGACGATGGGGAGAGGTCTCATGGTATGACGTTACTGCCTTGGAAGATGGGCAGGTCTTTGGTGTGGGATACCCTCGCGCCATCACACCTTCCGAGTACATCGGGTTGTGCTAGGGCTGCTGCTGCTGCAGCTGCAGAGTCCCTCAAACGGCGCAAATCCTCGTACAATAACTTAACTTATATATTATAATATAAGATCAAACGAACTTCTAGAAGTGAAGTTCGATCGTTATTATCTGAGTCGCTTCATACGAAAGATATAAATACATATATATAATAATTATATTCACATGTAGTACCCTCCAGGTACTCGGCAGAATTCGCACTATTTTTAAAGAGTAGGTTAACCTATAAATAAAACAATTTTTATTAAAATTTCTCACTTGTACCGGTTATGACGTCATCGCCCCACCTGTACCTTACTTGGTCGTCCATTCTCGCGATTGTTCCTCATTCCTTTAAAGATGTATTATAGCAAAACTGACCAAAGGGTAAGATTGACGGGTGGGTGGGAAGTTTATATCTTTCGTATGAAGCGACTCAGATAATAACGATCGAACTTCACTTCTAGAAGTTCGTTTGATCTTATATTATCTTTCGTCGCTTCATACTCAGATATAAATACATATATATAATAATTATATTCACATGTAGATGTTTAAAGAAGGAAGTTTTGCTAAAAGAAAAGATTTTAAATATTCATATTTGTTTATTTTCTTTTAAATAAATGTAACAAAGATACTATCTCCAACATTAGTGAGGAGAATACATACATCTAAGTTATTTTATAAATTAGCTAATTATACTAATTTGACATGAATCTAGTAAATTGATCATTGTCTAGGATTTGGCGGTTGTAATATCGTACAAATATATTAGACCTATCGGTCCAGCCCGCCGTCCGTCTGATAGTGTCAATAGAGACGCCAGCAGAAGCGGCGGCGGACGTGGCCGCGTGTCGGGTGCTATGGGCACTGAAAAATGATGTGTCGATTCCGCTCTCGGACAACACTTCCTTGATCCATCGACTAATAGTTTGTGATGTGGCGGCTTTGTGAGGCTTTTTATGTGTCAGTATAAGGTGATTCAAATTATTAGATCTGATGTTCCTAGTTACTGATAAATAGTCCTGAAGTGTTGTGGCTGGGCATATATTCTGTTGCTCATTGAAAAAAGGAAGATAAAGCAAAGGTTGGTCCCGCCCGGGGGCTGAAGTTTTGATGATATCTGATATAACTATATGTATCCCTTGATCACTAACTTGTAAATTTTCCATTTTTATTAGTGAAAGAGTTTGAACTCTGTGAGCCGTACAGAGGGCTAACAAAATTACAAGTTTTTTGGTTAGGTTTTTTAAGCTTAACTCTTGGTTTGGATGCCACTGTGATATTAAGTTTAAAACCATTTGAGGATCCCAAGTACAATTGTACTTTGGTTTAGGGGTTCTTAATTTAAATGCTCCTTTTAACAGGCGTTTTATATCTTCATCAGCTCCTATTCTATTTCCCAGTAACAAGGACAAAGCAGATCGATGGGTATTTAATGTACTATATGAGGCACCTTTGTTGAATTGTTCAGTCAAAAAATCTACTACTAGAATTGTTGAGTTTAAGTGTGGATCTAGATTCTTATTCTGACAAAAAAACCACCAAAGTTTATAACTCACGTTATACTGCTTAACAGTGCTGTCCGAGAGCGATGCGATCATCAAGTCTGCAGCTGCCTCTGGTGTCCCCTTCTGCATAAAGGCTGTGCGCAAACTCTCGCGGCAGCCAGGGTAAGCTGTTTGTATAGCGGGTGTTCGGATCTGTATTGAGAATGCAATAATTTTTTATCTGGATTAAAAATGATCATATCCGTTGCTAAAATGTCTTTTAGAAGGGGGTACCAAGGCTGAGAGAACCATGTAGGGAAGACTAGGATCCCGCAAGCTTCGTCTTGTATAATTTTTCTAATTGATTTTAATAGTAAGCAAAATGGAGGGAACGCATAAAAATAATTGTTCCATTTAATGGTGAAGGCATCAATCGCAAGTGCATCGGGGTCCTGTTTCCATGATACGTAATCTTTACATTTGGCAGTGGTGCGAGAAGCAAAGAGATCGACCTCAGGTTCGCCGAATGATGTGATTATTTGATTAAATGCAAATTCTGATAATGACCATTCGATATCTGTGTTTATTTTACGAGATTCTTCGTCTGCTTCACGATTTTCTTTTGTATTTATATAAGATGCGAATAGCCAAATATTTCGCTCCTCGCACCATTGCCATATTGATCTAGCTAGATCGTTAAGATGAGGAAATTGTATGCCTCCCATGCGGTTTATGTAAGATAAAGCCGTTGTGTTGTCTATACGCAACAATATTGAACAGTTTGATTCATTCTTGGCAAAGGTTTTAAGGGCTAAGAAAACTGCTAATAATTCCAAGTAGTTGATGTGAAATTTACGTTCATCCCGTTTCCAACCCCCGTGAACTCTACTGTTATTGCAAAATGCTCCCCAACCTGTTAGTGAGGCATCCGAGAATATTTCTAAATTATAGGATAATGGCCTCATGTGGTTAAATGTTGTGGAGATATTTCGTAGCCACCAGTTTATATCTCGAAGTATAATCTTTGGAAGTATTACTGCGGTATCGTAATCTTGATCCCCTTCGAGAGCGAGATACTTTTGTCTCTCCAAAGTTTTGGTATATAACCAACCGTATTTTGAAGCTGGGCAAGCGGCTGTAAGGGTTCCAATTAATTGTGCTAATTCCCTGATACTACAATGAAGTTTAAATTTTTTCAGTAAACATTTTATACTTTGTCGTTTTTCTGTTGGTAAGGATAGAGACAAGTTAGTAGTATTAAAGTTAAAGCCCAAAAACTTGCACAACTGCGTAGGCTCTAATGAGCTTTTCTTATAGTTAACTATGAAACCTAAGCTTTCAATTAACTTCAATGTTTCTGAAATATTAGTTAAACAAGACTTATAATCGTCTCCTATGCACAGTATATCGTCCAAGTATATAACTGACTTGAAGCCTCTGCTTCTTAGATGTGCAATAGCTTCTTTCATTATTTTGCTAAACACTCGTGGAGCTATAGAAAGGCCATATGGCATAGCAGTGAACTGAAAATAGGACAAAGTATGTGGATTTTCATATTGGAATTCGAATCTTAAATACTTTTGATAATTCTTGGCTACTGGCACAAGTAAATAGGCTTCTTTTAAATCTATATTACCGATAAAACCATTTTCTGGTATTAATTTACACGCAGTACGATAATCTTCCATTTTAAAATGCGTTGTTTTAATGAATTTATTTAGAGGCTTCAAATTCAGAATAAATCTCTTGTCCCCATTATTTTTAGTGGCTAAAAATATTCGGGATATAAACTGATCGTCAGAAGGACAGCATTTTTGAACGGCTCCTAAGTGAAGTAATTTGTTTATAGCCGAAATCATGTCCAGTCTGTCTTTAGGAGACCATTTCGTTTTAGGGATCATTAATTGAGTAACTTTTTGAACAAAGGGTATACTGATCCCGTTCTCAATCCAATTAAGAACCTCAATATTATTCGATACCTTAAGCCAGTTAATAAGAAAATGCTGAATACGGCCAGCATGTACCTGATTTAACGGCGGTGTGACTGGGATGCACTTTTGGGTGCATTCCGCTGCTGCGATTGAGTTTGCTGCGCTGTACGTGGAGGCCTTCGGTTGTTCAGAGGTCTCCGGTTGGCTCCTCGCCCCCCCCTGCTTGTTGAGCGAGAGGGGCCGGTCCAGTTTCCCTGGTTGTGATGTGACGTAGAACGGACTTGAGCGTGCATAGGTGTTTTTGCAGCAGGTTTTTTAATTTGTAACCCTTGTCGCTCAATCGCTTTCGCTGCCTTGATTTTTTCCGTTAATTGGTTCCCGAAGAGTGTTTCTTCTCTCTCTAAATCTTGAATAATATTGTTAAAAGATCTGTCCAAGTTGGGGGTAATTAATTTTTTTCTTTCCTCTGTTTTGGCGAAGTGGAGGTCACATAGGAGACGGCATCCATCGCTAAGGCATTTTATTGCCTTTATTTTGTCATCTCCTTGTAATAAGGCAGATATTGCGCGACTAATGGCCGATATACCCAGGCCAAGTTGTTGTTGGCCTTCTTGAATTTTCTTGTCTCGGTTGCGTGCAAGGTCCGAGATAGCCGCTGTAATTTCAGCATTCAACTTTGGAGCCTGTAAGAGTTTACAGTTTTCGGGCACTGGATAATCTTTGGCCAAATTATTTTTCATATCCTTTGACAATCCCTTACGCAATAAGGGTGCCCAAAGGTTGGCAATATTATTTAAGATGGCCTCCCCAAATTCAGGTATCTCATCGGGAGCATCTCCGAGTGCTTTGAGCATCTCAGGATCAAGCTCTATTTGTGGCAATTGTGAAGTTTGAGGGTTGGATGACGATCCCTCTAAGTCTGTACTAATTGGCGTAAGTTCGGTTGGGACGGGGCACTCGCTTAGGATGGTCTCCAGGTTGGCCTCGTCTATATCCAACCCCTGGTCGGGATCAACCTCGATCATCTCGGTCTCCTCAAGGTCAGATGTATCGAGAAGTGAGCTCTCTGAAGGGGCATATGAAGGCCCGGGTCGTTGGTCAGAATGTTCCGTTGCTAGAAAGAGTCAGAGGAAGATCCCGTTAGCATTTACACACCACATGTTGACCCTCGGTCAACCCTAAGGTGGATATAGCCATTGTGTTAGCCTGCCGCTAACCCCTTGGCGGATATAACCATCGTGTTAGCCTGCCGCTAACCCCTAGGCAAATGCTATTCGTTACTACGAAATGCAGTTCTCCAATGTTATCACGAAACAAACAAACACTTACCTCGATAATGTTCGTATCTTCGAACTTTATTTCGATAATATTCCAATTTTTCCTCAGCTGAGCGTTTGGATCGCTGCATTTTATTATTCACTTTCACTTCGATCCAACATACAATAAAACTTTTTTAATTTTATACTTTGAAGGTAGAAAACTAAAGTTAATTCGCCAATGAAACTACTAAAATGTGAACACTATGAAATTGTATGTGGTATGTGAGACGTGCGAACGCTGCCGCGCACCAAAAAGGAATGAGGAACAATCGCGAGAATGGACGACCAAGTAAGGTACAGGTGGGGCGATGACGTCATAACCGGTACAAGTGAGAAATTTTAATAAAAATTGTTTTATTTATAGGTTAACCTACTCTTTAAAACTAGTGCGAATTCTGCCGAGTACCTGGAGGGTACTACATGTGAATATAATTATTATATATATGTATTTATATCTGAGTATGAAGCGACGAAAGATAATTACTCATTTGAGCCGTTTGGGGTCAAAACATTAGGTTCATGGGGTCCGAGTGCCCTCCGCGTTTATAATGAACTAGCGACGCGGATAATCGACACTTAACGTGCCCAGAGGGCTGGTTTTTATCTCGCACAGAGAATGAGCGTTGCCATCCTGCGTGGCAATGCTGCTACTCTTCTGGTCACTTTCCCTTGTGACAGTGATGCCGACGAATGCTTTGACGCCTAGCCCACATTATCATTAATTGTATTATTATTTATTTATAGTATTGTAAATAGTGCTTCTTGATATGTAAGTAGATAGTTTTTATTTGGTTTTAAATAATACCATTCTAAATAAATACATACTTTTTTGCCAAGCTGTATGGGTTGTATAAAGATGATGAATGATAATTACTCCTGTGTTTCTATTGCCCAATTGCCCATAGATTTAGTATTTCAAATTTTAATGTCTTTGATTAAAATGTCTTTGCTATTGCCAATAAGAAAAAAAAATGTCAAAATTGACATTCGGTATTTGAGTGTGTTGTTTTGTAAATAGGACGTATTCTGATTGTTCTGTTTATAAACTTGATGTTTTATCATAAAAAGAAAAGCTTATTCCTTGTTAGCTAATCCAGTCGAATTATGTAGAAAAGTACAGTAGTGGTAATAAGCGAAACTCCCCAAAAACAAAAATGGAGCCCGCTGCACTGTCGTCTGATGATAGCTGTGACTCTGAAATGAAGACGATGAAAAGTGAACTGATCGGTAATATTAAATTACCGCCTGTTTATAGAATAGATGACGCCATCGTTTTATAATCAGTTTATAGTTAGTTTATCATTAAGTATATGGTTTGGTTACGCGTTTATATTTCGTAATAATATTATTCTTTATACCTAGGGTATTGTTGTTAATATTTTTGCCATTTTTTGAAAAATACGTGACCTTGTTAAGATAAAATTAAATGTTATGGTTGCGCATATATTTTCGCTTATACTTAAATTTTTGAATTTATTTTAGACTTCGGTTTGGAAGATGAGCGCCTGAGTAAGGAAGAAATGAGAGATCTTTTAAAAGCATTGAAAAATTCAAAATCTACTGAAAAAGAGGAAGAAGTGGCTCGTAATAAAGTTAGAACCCATTTTTTATTATTAATAAAATAACTCTCAAACATAAACTTTGTTGCTCTTGTATTTAATTACCATTAATAATCTATTTCAGGTTGAAAACACTACATCTAATTTGATAAGTTCTAAGTCCTTGAAAAGGCACTATCTAAATGTCAAAGATAGGCGCATGCCATGGAGCTTACTCCCTAACACCTTAACACAGGCTGAGAAAGCTCGAACTCTTGCTGTTTACATTAAACTTATGTCCCTAAATACCTACCGTCAAGCTAGGCAGTCAGCTAATTTTGCAGCCTGGCCCCCACCGATACAGATTGTTGAAGAAACAACAAGAGTTCAACCTGTGAGATCAACAAGGAGTGGTCGATCAGTACCTGTTTATGCTGACTTTGATGATGACTCGTCAGACTTAGACTTTGTTGTTACTAAAACTAAGAAAAGAAAGATTTCATCTAGTGATCACAATGGAGTTGATGGTATTTATTCTAATAAAGTCCTTAGCTTGAAAAGGAAACCAGCTAAAGATGAACATAGGCCAGCGAAGGAAGCAAAACTAAGTACAGAACACAAAGTGGACATTACCTCTTCAGATAATCATGTTAAACCTAAGAAAGATCTCTTTACTTTGATTGAAGACTGAAAATACCACCTTTCTCTTAGTGCCAGAAATATTAAGACATTCAATGAATAAACAGTATAATTATGTAAAAATATTGTTTGAAAATCTTTAGTATTGGTAAAACACACTTGATATTGAATGCTTTAAATTGCATTCAAAGTCATTGGCAGATTGGTTATTACTCAATGGTACAGTACAGTACTAAAGTCAGTTTAATAAATTATACATACTTTTTACCCGACTGTCGTATCTTGTTGTTATTGTATTAAAATCTATACCTAATTATGAGTCACAATTACTATTTTATCTGTGTCAAGAGACAAGAGTGTGTGATTCAAATGTTTACGTTGCAATGTTAGATTATAGGGAGTTTGATTATAAACATTAGCTTATTTTTTAAATCTTTGTATGTGTTTTTAACAACATAAAAGATTTTCATGTCAATTGAAAAGTATGCATTTTATGAAACCTAAAATTTTAATTTTAGTCTTCTTACTAAAGTTGCGCAGTGTATATAGAGCTAGTGTAAATAATGTTGATGTTAATTTTTAATCTTTGTTAGCTTATTCATGTATGTTGGTGCTGTATTTGTGATTTTATTAAGTTCTAGAAACATTGTAAGGTTACATAGCTAATAAAGTTAGGTACTACTGCTATTGTAACACATTTCTGTTATTTTATACCAAAACATATTTCCTCATGGAAATCCTCTAAATAGAAGAAAAAATGACCTTTAATGTAATTCATTTATTTTCAGACCATTAAGTCCATAGATTACATTTACAATTACAGAAATATTATATACATAAGCTAATAATTGAGAAATCAAATAAAAATTACAATGGGATGAAAATTAAAACATGAAATTAATACGAACACGATATAAATAATTTTAAACTATTTTATACACCTAATTGAATGACACCCAGTGAGTCGTCATCAATATCAATGCCACAATATCGGATTGCTGGGACAACACGCACTCGTTTCATAAGAGAAGCTATTAGTTTCCTCATAACTGCGTAAAAGTTAGGTACCCTGTACTGCGCGAACATATTCGATGGGACGATATGAAAAAGCGCGGCAGCCCCAACATCACCCGGAAGACTTTATTAAATTGAATTCGCAGAGCATGGAGCTAGTTTTGTACTTATATAGCTATAACCCATAAGGCATACGTGTACAGAGATATATATCTACTTAATTGCTTATGCTCAGCGCTCCCTTTCTTTAACCGTATCGTCAGACAACAAGTCGGTCACCTAATGTCCCAGACTCCCAGGTACTTGAAACGCGTGACTGGTAAGTAAGGCGTCCCCTAAGGTCACTGGTGGGACTGTATCGTAACATTTGTTACCCGTCTTAAAGGTTTATTCCCATTTGCCCCCTTTAGGCTTGCCCTCGGGGTGGTGACTGACACTAACTATGGTGGCGTTTAGCACCCCGGTGGTTAATGGCACTTAATTAGTTTCATCTGGCCCCTTCACAGTTATAATACGGGGGTTTATTCTCATATCGTATTCCCCGAATCCCGGGATTTGCTTTATAAGTAGGAAAATAATAAAAAGCTATTTAAAGAATACATTTCCTCTCCGACTGGTAAGTATAAGGACGGGTTTAAGGTAAGTATAATAAATAAAGAGAAACTTGATTTCATTAAATCACATATAATTATTTAAAATTAAAATATATCTGATAATATTTGTATAGGTACGGTAAGAATGGCATAAGTAGGTACTATGCGATTAGAATAAGTATGGGATTGCACGTGGTACTATTTGCCGCTAACTTCAGTCGAATGTGCACATTTTTGTACAGCTAGCAGAAACAAAATAGGCAAAAAAATTATAACTTGTAAATTAATTAATTTATGTTCTATTCTATTCTATTTTGATTATGTACATTTTCCTTGCACGTTTGAAGAATTAGGAAGAATTTGCATTATATTTGCCTATTTGTTATAAAATTGAAGTTTGTTTTTTGTTTGGTTGAATGCTAGGATCTCAGGAACTAGGTACTGGTTCAATTTTAAAAATTATTTTAGTGTTATAGGCTATATATAACATCACGCTACGGCCAATAGGAGCAGAGCAGTAGCCAAATAAAAAAAAACGACGGGAGTGAAGCACCGCGTGACTTCTAGATAAATCAAAAAATACACAACAACCAACAATTATTTTATTAATTATTAATATATTCAATACTCACACATAATTTATTTCAATACTATTAACAAAAACATGTACATTTAGCTATGCCAGTTACCTACTACGTTCATGTAAAATGAGTTTAGTGAACTATGTACCTAAATGTTCTTTCTGATAATTAAGATCTTACAATCGAAAAAGTATGTATGTACCTAATTGTAATGTGTTTCGTTTCTTCCTTTTTTCTTTGTACACCCTACTTGTAAGGTATGAAGTTGTCTTCAAATGGAAAACAAAATGGCGTCTTGATTTGACAGGCCCATACTTATTCTAATCGCATAGTACTGTAGTTGTTACCTAAACTTATCCTCTGTATGCGATTGCTGAGGTAAGATTGGAACCACTCAAGAGCACCACTGCGCATTCCTATGCCTTCGAGTTTTCTTAAGAGAATGCTCCTAGAGACGGTATTCCAGTACATTTGGTGACATCAAAGTTTACTAGATCTGTTACTGCATCTTCCGTTGACCTGTTCTTGCGAAAACCATACTGACTGTCCGATTTAATGCCGTTCTTTTCAAGGTAGCTTAATAATCTGTAATCTGGTATTCTTAGTCTTCTCGAGAATTTTGGACAGTGATGTTAGAAGAGAAATGATTATTTTCAGTTTTTAGCTACGTTAACCTACCTATTACAATGTACCATTTTTTTAAACCAAGTTTATAAAAGCTTAGATGTAGGATTAATGACAATCAAAAAAGAGTTTGATTTTAAGTTACATTTTTAGCACTACACCTATTATGGAACAGCTTTGTACCTAAACCACGTGAAAACCTCTCATTCGCTCTTTGTTAACCCTATGCTTATACACGTAATTTTCCCATATATTTACCTACCCATGATCTTAATATCATCATGATCTTAATACTTAATTGTAATAACAGGTTGTTCTAGTGTTCGTGTTGATCCCGTGGCTCTCGCTCTCCACGGGCTTTAGCAACAGCGTGAACGAGTTCAAGTGAAGCTTCTTTTAAATCGTATGCCCAACCGAGTTTGGCGAAACAATTTAATATAGTCGTAGTGAGGTTCAATGACATGCCAAGTTCAGCTGCTTTGTAGTCCCAGGGGAACGTGTGGTGGTAGTTGTGCCATCCTTCACCTAAAGCCACTGCAGAGACGCCCCAATTTTCCACTGGCATTATGTTCCTGAAAAACATTACAAATTAAAAAAATAATTTTTTTCTGATGTATTTTATAAAATGAATTATAAAAATAAATAATACTTACTTGTCATAAGGTTTGTTGCCCCATAGATGAGAAAAACTGTTCACAGACCAAGTGAAGTTGAGGGTCAGCACATAACGGATCACGCATTGTGATACGATGGATACTTCCCAATTTTCATTCCACAGAAGAACGGGTATCACGGAAGGTATCACCCAGCAAAAAGCTATCTTGAATAACCAAAAATACCTGTAACAAATAAGAACTTCTTACATATCGATATTAGCTCGGTACCGCTTGCGATTTCATAAGAAACGGATCCACATAACATCACATGACTCTGTTTAAAAGAGCGGTAGGTATCTAAGTGCCTAGACTATCTATATGACACGAAAGAAGAATTGACCAAACATATACCTATATGAAGAAATTAAATTAATTGATACTTTAATCACATAGTTACAAAACGCGAACCTAATTTTAAGCTTCATTGATTTAAGTTATGCTGGATGGAACCAACACTCTCTTATTAGTGTTCCGTTCCAAAAGGCCTTCAGCACACGAGATGGCGGGGTCAAAAGGTACAAAAGGTTATAGTCTCGTTCTGTCCGTCTGTCACAATCTTATATTATTATCTCGGAATCAACCTCTCGACATGAACCCACTAACGTCACCGTGACGAGTGACGTGGGGCGTGGGATCGATTCCGACACTACACAAATATTTGTATAATTCATAGACAATTGTTTCGAGTGTGGGTGTAGTTTGTGTCCGTTAATTGTATGTTTATGAAGTCACCCACGACACCGCGCTTGTTCTCTAGTGGGTGCGTTGTCTTTTTCAAGAATAAAAAAGAAAAATACGCCCCCTCCTATCCCCTTAGACAGTTTTACAATTTGACCCTGAATTTTTCCCTTATAGATCGCAACCCTAATAACACTACCTGGGTCGTGTGGCATTGATGCTGGAAGCAGTGGTATCTAGAGCTCACTGGGAAGGAAGTTGTTTTAATGGGTCGGCAAAGCGCATTTGATGAATTGTGAATATTGTGATGCTCCTGATATTCCAGGCGTCCATAGGCTAAGGTAGGTATTTGCTTACCATCAGGTGGGCCGTGAGCTTAATATGGAAGCGTGGATTAAAAAATTAGTCACTTACCTGTTGTGGAATTGAATCAGAGGATCATTGGTGATGTCACTGAGATCAATCTTAGAGCCCTTCTCTACTACGTCAGGGTGTTTCTTCATCATGAGCCACCCGACGTGGGAAAAGAAGAAACCGCGGTTGGCATTGTGAGGATCAGCTGAAGTCTCAGAAAACTTGTGGTGCACTCTGTGGTCTCGAACCCAATCGTATATCGTATTCTGAAATTAAAGGGTAGGTACCTAAAGAGAACCTGCGTCAGACAACACCTTAGAATACACCATGACCACATATATAAGTACTCATATATGCGCATGACTGATGGGGACTTTACAAACATACAATTAACTGAAACATTTGATCATCAAGTGAATCTATAGGTACCTATATTTTATACTTTTTTAGGTACTGGTTAAACAAACTTCAAAAAATATTGTAATTTTGATAAATTTGAGAAAAAAAATCTTGTATTTCGCTTGGGTCATTATTTTAAGTTTATTATTTTCTCTTTTTTACCAGTCTACAAAAAAATGAAAGATTTATGTTTTGACAGTAGATACATACCTACCTATTTTAATGAATTCTAAGCGTCGGAAAGATCGATAATATCAAAAAACGACAATACAGATAGGTACCTACCTAGTCCTGAAAATGTAATGATCTGCGAAGGTTGTATTTAAAGTATTAGTTAAATATAATACGATACTAAATAAATTAAATATCTACAGGTTTACTAAACTTAGTAGGTACCTAAACAAACAGGAGCCTAAAAAATAATTTGTAGATAGGTACATTAGCTTCCGCCTGCGGTTTCATCCACGTGGTATGTAGGTAATAAAAGTAAGTATAAACATTAACTTGCCTCCATAAACCACATAAAAATTGAAGATGTATGCAGAGGAATAGACTAGAATTTACATATTTACATTACCTGAAATAAATAGCTACGAAAGATAATATCTATGATATATTGAATATTAATTACCTGACCGGCGATAGAATAGCAGATGATTAATATCCATTGAAGGGGTAGTTTTGCTTTGTACGAGCGATGACACCAGAAACGGTGAACTCCACCTGTCACCCCGAATCCTGCTAATTGACCGACAAAATATGCTGAAATAATTATTGTATGTTAAAGTTTCGTTTTTATTAACCATGTGCGATGATGCTAAACAGGCTTACGGACGGATGGTAAATTGGTAAGCGGTTATCGTAGCCAATGGGCGCCTTTAGAACCAGGGGCATCACGAGAGAATTTGCGACCCTTAAAAAACTATACCTACCTACATTCCTTTTTTGAAAAACTCCATAATATAGTCACTTGAGAAAACCTCTTTAGGGAGTTCATTCCATATCTTAAGGGTACTTGGGAGGAAATGCCACCGCGCGGTTTTATAAAATATTTGGTTTTGCACGCACATAGTCATGATGAGCACGATGCGTATAGGTACTATGGTGTTTATTATCCATTTATGGCTAGGTACGCATTAGATTAAGTGATTCACACAGTTATAAAACTTAATTTAATAAATAAGTTCACGGGTCCTTTAAATATCCAAATTAAAAACGTTTATATAGATAAAACGATAAAAATATTTTACGTAAAAAATAATAACTACATATACTTATCATCGTACACTCAAAATATTATAATTCTGTATTAATTAACATCGTTAAGGCCAGACTCAACATAAATAATTATATTAAACTAGCGGACCCGACAGACGTTGCCTGACAAAATTTCATTCAAATCGGTTCAGCCGTTTAGGAGGAGTTCACTTTCAACACTCGTACAGAAGAATTATATAGGTACATATGTTACCGGAAATGTATGAAATCTCGGAATTGTATACAAATCCTAGGAAAGATATACAATTCCAAAGCTATTTAGGAAATGTATAAAACATTTTTTCAAAAACTGTTTAATACATAGATATCCTGGGAAATGTGTACACTTCCTAGGAATTGTATATAATTCCAATATCGTATTAGGAATGTATAAAAATAATGCTGTTTGTAATAAAACACGTTGTTAAAATAAGAATAATAAATATTTTTTATTAAAGCACTCGATGAGACAATCTAGTAACAATCATACCGTAAGTATCGAGTCGGATTGCTCTGAATCGTGGGTGGTAAGTTTAGCTATCGCGCATAGGTCGCCGGAGCTTCGCTTCGCGGGGCTCCTACTTTCAGTGGTTTGAAAAAAAAATAACCCTAACCTAACCAGTCCGAGTTGGATTGCTCTGAATCGGGGGGGTGTTAAGTTTAATACCCTCCCCTCGCCTCGCTATCTCCGCGTACCCATTGATACCTATCTCAAATGTTTTACATTTCCGATTGCTATTTAGGAAATGTATAGATTACCTAGGAAATGTGTCTAATCTAATTTATTTCACACATTTCCGTGCGATTTTAGGAATTACATACATTTCCTAGGAATTGTATACAATGACGGATTACATAAATTTCCGTTAACATATGTATATAAAGATAAATAACAGTTTGTCTTCAGCTTGATGTATTGAGATTAAGCTTGCAAACTGCTATTTTCCATTGTAAGAATTTCTTCCTCGAGCCAATTAACGAAATAACTTGAATAGTACTTAACTACTTACTAAATAATGGAGTGGTCAAGTACACAGGCTTTTTTGAATAAATGATATATTTGAACATATGAACGGTGTAGACGACCGCTACGATGTGGATTATAACTGTACTTATGATGTTAGTCCATCGTAAAGGAGTCATAAAACCCATGCGTTTCTCCCATCGTCGTAAAGGTTTCAAAATACTTGGTTCTGGGCGTAACATTTTGTCATAGATACTGATTGTGAATCTGTTTGTTTCATTCTCGCTTTCTTTGTTACGATGAGTTAATTTGCTTTCTATCCAGTCATTGGAGTGTAGAGGATGTTCAAGTTCGGTCTCTGTCAACGTTACAGGCGCCATAGATGTTATCTGTTAACAACAACAAAGTTTATTAATTATTGTACTTTCTTAAACCTACAAACAAAGTTGACAAAAACGAATGTTTTATTATTTGTGGTTTTCTTGTGTTAAGGACGCCTTTTAAGGCTCCTCAGATGTTTGTTAAATACATAAATATGGCTATTATTCTTGCTTTGACGACCCTGTAAAACCTACCGGGACCTTGAACCAAAGACTTCTTTGGCACTAGGGAACAACTCTTCAGTCGCGGAGGGCTTAACAAACTTAAATAATTACAGGTAATCAATGAACATAAATTACGATCAGACGATCAGACGTGGCTCACAAAATTTGTATGCCTAAGGGTACAATGTAGCGATCTATTTTAAGAAGCTAGTCTAATGAAAATTTTACCTACATTTACAAATAAATATTTCTGTTTCTGTCACAGGTATCATTCTCATTCGGCTTCCGTATAAAGGACATTTAGTTACTATGTTTTGTAGTAACTATACGTGTTTCAGTATGTAAGGATCGAACATGGCAACAATCGAACACCTGAAACAGTTGCACCATGCCTATTTGCCATGTGTTAAAGAGCTTCTCGAAAACCTTAAGTAAGTACCGGTTTTTTTTCTCGTTCTCAGAAGCTCAGTCATAACTCCGTCATCACCCAGTGTTTAGTGTTCTTAAGCTGTTTCAGAGCCATAAGTAAATTATAGATGTGATAAATACATTCTGATTTCACAGTCAAACTGTACTAAAATACAGTTTTGTGAAACAAGATTTTTAAATTATAAGGCATACAATGTAGGTACTCTAATTAATAAATAAATAAATAATAATAATAATCTCGCACAGGCTGACGTCCGGATGTCTTCGGTATAGTCAGTGTAGCAATTGCTTGGGTCTTTCGCTGGACTGCCAACTCAATTCCGCTCTATTGTCTCTTTGATACGCTGGGTATTAAAGAAATGTCTGTCACACATTATTATTATAACTACTTAGCTTTTGCGAATCTATAGATTTCGATATCACATAGATCTTTGTTTTAAGTGCAATTCATGAATTCCACAACACCCCACCCCCACTACAGGAGTTAAATTAGATTTTACGTCAATATAGATAACATTTTCTTAATCAGAGTCCCTGAAAACCCTGAAAATGACATCCATATAAATTTCTAATAATTTCCACACCTATTTCATCCCTTAGGGTAAGTTTCTCAAACACCAAAAAGTACCCATTAACTCACTTCTTATCTGAAGTTCTAATTGCGTATTATCCGTCCATAAAAACCTAAAATTTAACGACTAAGTACTTAGTTTTCAAACGTCTTTAACTCAATTTCATACCCTTAGGGATAGAATTAAAAAAAGGGCTACGCCATAGGCCCCGCAAGATTCGCCCCGTCATTAAATAAATTCAAATTTGTGAGTTCAATTCCATCCTTTTCAAGGGGCAAATTAACATAGAATTAATTTAATATTTTTTGAGGAGCTCATACGCGCCCCTCATTCATATCTTACTATTAATATCTCAGTTTAGAAGTAAAATAATTCGGTTAGACAAAACACGCTAGACAACGATGGTCGTAATATCAAAACTAGTCGAATACAAACAACATTGCTAAAATGAGGAGGAGGAAAATGATAAAAATTTCGTCGATAGTCACTAGTCACCCATCCAAAGACTAACTTTGGTCACCCCCGCACAACCTGATTGTATTGCACACAAAGAAAATACATAAAAAAATAATTTTACAATATATATAAAAAAGCATACAAAGGCGAGTTTAACACAGAAAAAAACAGCTTAATCAAAGCACTTAAAATGTCCGTGTTAATATTAAAATGCACGCGGCCGAAGTCGCGTAGGTACTTGATATTACTTCTTGCCAAATTTCATGATTTTGGGTCAACGGAAAGTACTTAAGTACTTTGACTTTTTTTATCGTCAAGACAAACGACAATAATGAAGTATATTATACGGCTGTATAATTGCGTTTACTTAGATTTAAAAAAAAAATTAGGTTTGATAGCTTAACGCTTTCTTAATAAAATATTCTTGACAGACGGACTGACAGCCAGACAGACAGACGGACAACGGAGTGATCCTATAAGGGTTCTTTTTTTTCTATTATGGTACGGAACCCTAAAAAGGAATGAATGAATCTATTTTTTTTTTAAATAATGTACACAAAACCATGTTTTACATTTAACATAGTGTGACTTTTGCATAAACGAAAGTCACTAAAAAAAGTAATATCAAACCAATCAATTAAAACACAATGAAGTCATTAAATTAAGGAAAATATGTTATAAAATATTACCTTCAGAAAAATATTTAGTAGGTAACAAATTAATGTTGAAATAGGTGTACTCTACTACTTGTCTTTCTATATACTGAATGAAATTTGAATGAATACTAAAATTGCATTTTCATTACAATTTAATTTGATTAATTTAGAGAGTTAATTTGATTCTACTTGTAAAATTCCGTCAAGGTTGATAGGTAATAATAATAATAATAAATGTTTTATTTCGTTTTCAACAATTGGTATAGTTGTTACATTTAAAGTTTCCATTTAAACCAAATTATGCTTGTGACTTTGTGAGAGGAAACTCCGCTCTTCGAGTTATTTTACAATGTTTGAAATTACAGACATGAGCAAAAATTTATTCTGATCTTAATTAACATGCGAAAATAAAGAAAGTTACATGCATTGGTTACATTGTGTTTTAATTTTCAATAGGGCAAAGTTACATATTTATAATAAATTTATTATGATAACTGTGCGCAAGTAGATTTTTATAGGCTTGATTATGTGGAGTGTGTAATGTAAGTAAGTGTGTGAAAGAGTGGGTGTGTATGTAAGTGATTTCATTTTTATTTTTTTTAACCAGTATACTTGATCTAGGAATAAAACAACTGCGTACGGTTAAACATATATATTCCGACTGAAGCACATGTTACACCACAGTACACAATATTCTCCACAGGGGACAGAGGAAATTGGAAAAGGTGATTCGAGTATATTGACAGAGGTGATCACGACTCCACAGCATTGACATATATAGGTCATCATCATCATCAGCAACACATTTAGTCCCACTGCTGGGCTCGGGTCTCCTCTTCTCTATCTAGAGAGCTGAGAGGATTTAGGCCATAATCCACTCACGCTGGCCTAGTGCGGGTTGGTGGATCAGACATACTCATAGAATCTATTCTAGAGTATGTGGATTTCCTTACGAATGTTATCCTTCACTGTTAGCAGAAGTTAAGTCACTAGACTAGTATCTATCTAAATATATAAAAATAACGTTGTCTGTAATTTCAACAGTAGTATAATACTTATTAATTATATATTCTAAAATGATTACCTACGTTATGTAAAGCTCGTTGGTCGTGGCCACAGATATATATGGAATAGATCACGCAAGTCTCATCGTCTGTATAGAAACCAAGCGTGCCATTATTTTTCCACCTACTATGACGTCACACGAGCGATTTAGTGATGGGAACTCTCCATCCGCGCGTAAACGATTCAAAAAGTCGTCGTTTAGCCTCGTCCCAATCGATCCCGTAATCGATTTTTGCAAGATTAATCTAATTATCTTTTTGGCGCACTACGTGTTAAACGTTCGTGTCCTGTAAGATTTTGTTCTATATTCTGTACAAATAAAAAAGATTTTTAATAATTATTGAAAAAAAGCATAAAGCATAAAGATCCAAAAGTATAAAGCTTGAAATGAGTTCTCTTCAATGACACCATTTATTAATCCTAAAATTCTAACAAAACACAGGAACAGATTCGAGGAGGTTCTTACTACTTACTTTTAAATCGGATCTCCCACTTTTAACATTACCATTAATATGTAGTTCCGACATGATTACTAAAGTCAATCCACTTCTACTTTAACACTTGAGAAGCTCTTCAATACATCAATCGTAGGTATGTATCTGTTTTGAAAATCAATCAGAATCGAAAACTCGCTGTACAATACAACACTATTTGCTATATTTGACAGAAAAATGAGAGAAGCGACCGTACCACGAAGCTCAACGACAGGTGAAAATATCGATAATTTTAATATTCATTACGTGTTTAACAGACATGCCACACAATACAGCTTTGTAACTAAATGCGGCAATGAATTACGAAATATGCTATACGCTCTCAGTCGCCTAGTTTTCATTGTAAAACCACAATAAACGTAAAATAATTGAGTTTGCAATTAAAAACACACAATTTAATAATAAAATGACTTACCGATGAAAGGAAACGTCTCCATTACCTCGTCCCAATTTTTTTGTGCTGTTTTTGCAGCTCAGTACGGCACAAGTAGGCATTTTTGAGTTTTAGTTCGACGTAAGGCATCGAGAACGTTCCAGTGCGGAATGAATTAAAAGACGATGAACTATGTCCATTGGACACACATTTTACACGCGAAGTACATACACTTGCGTGATCTATTCCATATATATCTGTGGTCGTGGCAAAATAACTTACCTACATAAACGGACTATTGCTTAGGCATATGCATATTATTATGTCGGACCTGAATTGAACAAAGATTCCCTTTTATACATTTGCTCTGGCGTCCTCTGGCTTCGAGGTACTCCTCGTAGCGCTACCACTTTCAGGCGCTCCTGATGAGGCGCTCCTTTTTTATTCCTCGGAGCGCGCCTTTTAGTAGCGCTCCCGATAACAATTAAAAATATTAAAATTTTATTCCTTCAAGCGCTAAAGAGAATGTATGATAGTATAATAATAGTTATGTATATAATATAATAATAATAATAATATTTAATAATAATAATAATAGTTAACAGTGTTAAGAGTAGTAAAAATTCAAATTAATAATCAGCAACACATATAGATTCATTGACTAAGCAGGATAGATGTCGCCCTACATTATATAATGTGCCTTCTCGCTTACTCACTCGGTTTTGGATTGGATTGCTATAATGTAAGCCGTTTTGTTGACGACTGTTTTTACTATGTCATAATAATATTACATTTTCATAACGTTAAATTCATTTATAAAAAAAAATAATGATACGTGCATAATAGTAGGTACATTATGATATAAGTGCGGTAAGTTGATAATTAGTTAATTCTAATTCTTTAATTTAATTAATTTAGACCATAAATTACAACCATTTATCTATACTAAAACACAAAAATATTAATTTACTTTATTAGTAATACTGGCTGTTTTTGTGTTTTTGCCTTAAAAAAAAGCGCTAATGCGCGCGCATCGATAATTTGTGACAAGTAAAAATAATTCAATAATGTACAATTTTATCTTAAATAATAAATCATAGTTCATAGTTCGCTATGTTTTGCCCTATGAGACATACAAAAATCTAGAAATGTAGGAGATTATTTACATAATATGTTACCTACTTACCTAATATCTATTGTTCTATACTACTTAAAAAGGTCGCGGTCTAGGTCACTTCCTGTCCGCACAGAACATTATGGAAGTCTGTTGAACATTAAATTTATTACAATAAATTGTTGTATATTAAAATTACATGAACACTATTTGTTATCGTCATTATAAATTAAATTGTGCTTTTCTCTTACGTGCCTTTTTCAGGAAATATTTCTTTAAAATAATAGATTGGTACCTTCATAGGTACCAATCTATTATTTTAAAGAAATATTAATAATCCAAAATAGTAATAATCCAATTTAAAATAATGCTACGTTATTATTTTAAATTGGATTATTACTATTTAGGCTATTAGTTTTTATGTTATTTTGTTTTCCAATAATATGTGGCAATGTCCCAGACTCCCAGGTACTTGAAACGCGTGACTGTGTACGTAAGGCGTCCCCTAAGGTGACTGGTGGGACTGTATCGTAACATTTGTTACCCGTCTTAAATACCAAGATCTCACTTTGTTGTACTGTACCTTATTTAGATACTAAGAACATTAGTTAGTTTCAACATTTTGGAAAGCGATTCGTTTCGTTATAGATAAATGGTAGTTTTGTGATTATCTTTATAAATGCAATAGCAATGCGAGGGTCCACCATACCTACATAATATAATTATATAATCATGATGATGCGTTTTTTATGTACTCGGCATAATGTACTTTAGAGCGATTGTATTTCATAGTTTGTGGCTTACATAAGCCTACATAATAAAACCGGATTCTATCATTCACCCAAGCAAATATATTTTGAATTTTGTCGGTGTTGACTAAATACGATGTAGGGGCAGGGCCTCAGATTTTCACGCGGGAGTAACTGGATCATGGTCGTATTTTTACGGAAACCCATGTCATTAATTTTTGGCAGAAGGGGATGGTCGTTTTTTGTAGATAGGTTGGTATGTACCTGCTGCAGTATACTTTACCTTACGGGCTAGTTACACATCAGTGGGCAGTTTTTTTTTTCCAGCTCTTTCACACAGCGCCATCTAGTCCCAAATTAAGCAATTATATTTGCTTATGTTATGGGTACTAAACAACTGATATACTACTTAAATACATTTTTTTTTGTAAATACATACATCTTATAGATAAATTACACCCAGACACAGAATAAACCTTTATGCTCATCACATAAAGATTTGTCCTGCGTGGGGATCGAACCCACGACCTCTGGCTTAGCAGCCAGGGTCACTAACCACTAGACCAACAGTCAAAAATGTATTGTTACACAAACAATAGATTTTTAAGTTATAAGAAGATATAGAATTCATACAGTTTACATAAAATATAATTATTAAATTCATCGAATCACTAATTAATGATTTTAATATCAATTATTTAATTTATGTAAGTGACCATGTAAGGCTTCACTTTATTAATAAAAATGTACCTCGCACGTCAAATTGCATTTCTAAGATTTATTTTATAATTATTATTATTATATAATATTCTCATTTATGTAATATACTTAAATAAATGGTCTTGTGTATGGCCTATGGCGACGGTAGAAGTCGATAAGTTAGTGCCGCCCAGTACACTGTATCCAGCTCCACTCTAATTGTACCCAGTGATTACCGTTCCATTGGGCTCTGTGGGGTTTTGGACGAGAGAGTGTATCTGTTTTAGCGCAATAGCTTATGCACTAAGATATATCATGCGCATCTCATTGTTACTGCAGTATCATGCTCAATTAACAATACGCAGTAGCAGTCGCAATCGACATGGAGGACATCATCATCCTCATCAATGTGCCTCATTACGGGTGACTGATACCGATCAGCTTAAGCTTATCCGGTACAATAGACGAAACCGATGTTTTTCCCCTGGCTGCATAAAACCCATTGAACCTCACTTCTGCGAACATGTTGGATGCTCTGCAAAAGGGTGGCATCCCCAACAGCATACTAAAAGCATTCTTATATTGAACACGCAGGGCATTTAACGTTTTCTGCGTATAGCACACCCACAGGCTGCTCGTATAAAAGTTCTGGCAGTATGCCTTGAATAGTGTAATTTTAACTTCTTTAATTCAACGTGCAAACCTGCGAGCTAGCATGTTACACCTTACCACCATTGCCCTGCGTTCCTCCATGGGAGGACTTCGGTGACAACATATCCAAGGTATTTTTTGAGTGTCTGTAAATTTATATTCTATACTTTTTTATTTGTGTGCAAGTGATAGATTACTTACAAATTTAATACTTCTAAAAATCAAACCACTATTATATTTAACGTACCTAGTACCTATATCCCCATAAGCTTTTCTTGCAAACTGTACCGTTTATTTAGAAATTTTGTAATGGTGACGATTCGGGACATGAATATTTAATAAAAATTTTTATCTTTTTTGATAGTGACGAGTCGGGATTTTTAGTATGGACAAATTTTTTGATGACGAAGCGGAACAGGTACTAACTCTTTGTGCACCCCATAATACGCCGAGATTCGGACTAGGTTTTTTGAAATAAAAAGTTATATTATCTATAAAATAATTAAATTATATTTGCTATAAACATCTATGTAGGCACATAACTTAGAATGAAAGGTTTTCAAGGGTCACTTAAACAAGTGTGGTGAGTTTACAATGTTCCAAAATATTAATGAGCTTAAAATTAATAAAACATATTTCTGTGGCAAACTAACTATGTGGCGAGAGTACAATTAAATAACCTCTCACTTAACATCAAGTCCTTTAATACTTAGTAAGTAATAATAAATTAGTACCTATGCTAGGTTAGGTGATCTAAGTGTGTAAGTGAATACATTTGTTAGAAATAATAAACTAATATTTTATACAATCTTAACGTTACACTTCGTGTAAATAACAATAATATTCTATAGCTGTGTCATCAGCATAGTCGTAAATATTTACATTACAGAGTGGTAAAAAAAAGTGTTGCCCAAGCACAATACCTTGTGGCACACCGTAGTTAAGAATGGCATAAATAGGTGCTGTAGTTGTTACCTAAACTTATCCTCTGTATGCGATTGCTGTGGTAAGATTGGAATCACTCAATAGCACCACCGCGCATTCCTATGCCCTCGAGTTTTCTTAAGAGAATGCTCCTAGAGAGGTATTCCAGTACATTTGGTGACATCAAAAATTACTAGATCTGTTACTGCATCTTCCGTTGACCTGTTCTTGCAAAAACCATACTGACTGTCCGATTTAATGCCGTTCTTTACAAGGTAGCTTAATAAATCTGTAATCTGGTATTCTTAGTCTTCTCGAGGATTAGGACAGTGATGTTAGAAGAGAAATGATTATCAGTTTTTTAGGTACGTTTACCTACCTATTACAATTTTTTATTAGTACCATTTTTTTAAACCAAGTTTATAAAAGCTTAGATGGAGGATTAATGACAATCAAAAAAGAGTTTGATTTTAAGTATAAATTTTTAGCACTGCCTATTATGGAACAGCTTTGTACCTAAACCACGTGAAAACCTCTCATTCGCTCTTTGTTATCCCTATGGTTATACACGTAATTTTCCCATATATTTACCTACCCATGATCTTAGTATTAATAACAGGCTGATCTAGTGTTCGTCTTGATCCCGTGGCTCTCCACGGGCTTTAGCAACAGCGTGAACGAGTTCAAGTGAAGCTTCTTTTAAATCGTATGCCCACCCGAGTTTGGCGAAATAATTTAATATAGTCGTAGTGAGGTTCAATGACATGCCAAGTTCAGCTGCTTTGTAGTCCCAGGGGAACGTGTGGTGGTAGTTGTGCCATCCTTCACCTAAAGCCACTGCAGAGACGCCCCAATTTTCCACTGGCATTATGTTCCTGAAAAACATTAAAAATTAAAAAATTTAACATTTTATTCATTATTTTTCTGATGTATTTTATAAAATGAATTATAAAAATAAATCAATACTTACTTGTCATAAGGTTTGTTGCCCCATAGATGTGCAAAACTGTTCACAGACCAAGTGAAGTTGAGGCTCACCACATAACGGATCACGCATTGTGATACGATGGATACTTCCCAATTTTCATTCCACAGAAGAGCGGGTATCACGGAAGGTATCACCCAGCAAAAAGCTATCTTGAATAACCAAAAATACCTGTAACAAATAAGAACTTCTTACTTATAGGTATTAGCTCGGTACCGCTTGCGATTTCATAAGAAACGGATCCACATAACATCACTTGACTCTGTTTAAAAGAGCGGTGCGGAGCGGAGAACAAAAGAAGAATTGTCCAAACATATACCTATATAAAGAAATCAAATTAATTAATACTTTAATCACATAGTTACAAAACACGAACCTAATTTTAAGCTTCATTGATTTAAGTTATGCTGGATGGAACCATCACTTTCTCTTATTAGTGTTCCGTTCCAAAAGGCCTTCAGCCCACGAGATGGCGGGGTCAAAAGGTACAAAAGGTTATAGTCTCGTTCTGTCCGTCTGTCACAATCTTATATTATTATCTCGGAATCTACCTCGCGACATGAACCCACTAACATCACCGTGACGAGTGACGTGGGATCGATTCCGACACTACACAAATATTTGTATAATTCATAGACAATTGTTTCGAGTGTGGGTGTACTTTTATTCAGTTAATTGTATGTTTATGAAGTCACCCACGACACCGCGCTTGTTCTCTAGTGGGTGCGTTGTCTTTTTCAAGAATAAAAAAGAAGAAATACAGCCCCCCCTCCCTTAGACAGTTTTACAATTTGAGACTTCCCTTTTAGATCGCAACCCTAATAACACTACCTGGGTAGTGTGGTATTGATGCTGGAAGCAGTGGTATCTAGAGCTCACTGGGAAGGAAGTTGTTTTAATGGGTCGGCAACGCGCATCTAATGAATTGTGATGCTCCTGATAATCCAGGCGTCCATAGGCTAAGGTATTTGCTTACCATCAGGTGGGCCATGAGCTTAATATGAAAGCGTGGATTAAAAAATTTGTCACTTACCTGTTGTGGAATTGAATCAGAGGATCATTGGTGATGTCACTGAGATCAATCTTAGAGCCCTTCTCTACTACGTCAGGGTGTTTCTTCATCATGAGCCACCCGACGTGGGAAAAGAAGAAACCGCGGTTGGCATTGTGAGGATCGGCTAACGTCTCAGAATACTTGTGGTGCACTCTGTGGTCTCGAACCCAATCGTATATCGTATTCTGAAATTAAAGAGTAAGTACCTGAAGAGAACCTGCGTCAGACAACAACTTAAAATATACCATGGCCACATATATAAGTACATATATATGCGCATGACTAATGGGAACTTTATAAACATATAATTAACTGAATCATTTGATCATCAAGTGAATCTTTAGGTATATTAATTTTGGTAAATTCGAGAAAAATAATCCTATATTTCGCTTGGGTCATCTAAGTTTATTATTTGCTATATTTTACGTCTATAAAAAAAAATGTATAATAATTAATATTCTTAATATGTTTAACTACAATAGTCTTAGTTAAATATAGTACGATACTAAATAAATTAAATACCTACAGGTCTAGTAAACTTAGTACCTAAACAAACAGAAGTCTAAAAAATAATTTGTAGATACACTAGCTTCCGCCTGCTGTTTCATCCGCGTGGTATGTATGTAATAAAAGTAAGTATAAACATTAACCTTCCTCCATAAACCACATCAAAATTCAAGATGTATGCAGAGGAATAGACTAGAATTTACATGTAAATACCTGAAATAAATAGCTACGAAAGATAATATCTATGATATATTGAATATTTAATTACCTGACCGGCGATAGAATAGCAGATGATTAATATCCATTGAAGGGGTAGTTTTGCTTTGTACGAACGATGACACCAGAAACGGTGAACTCCACCTGTCACCCCGAATCCTGCTAATTGACCGACAAAATATCCTGAAATAATTATTGTATGTTAAAGTTTCGTTTTTATTAACCATGTGCGATGATGCTAAACAGGCTTACGGACGGATGGTAAGCGGTTATCGTAGCCAATGGGCGCCTTTAAAACCAGGGGCATCACGAGAGAATTCGTGACCCTTAAAAAACTATACATTCCTTTTTTGAAGAACTCCATAATGTAGTCACTTGAGAAAACCTCTAGGGAGTTCATTTCACATCCTAAGTATACTTGGGAGGAAATGCCACCGCGCGGTTTTATAAAATTTTTGTTTTTTCACGCACATAGTCATGATGAGCACGATGCGTATACTATGGTGTTTATTATCCATTTATGGCTAGGTACGCATTAGATAAAGCGATATATTCACACAGTTATAAAACTTAATTTAATAAATAAGTTCACGGTCCTTTGAATATCCAAATAAAAACGTTTATGTATATAAAACGTGTGCGTTATTAACTATATTTTACGTTAAAAAATAATAACCATATATCATCGTACACCTAAAATATTATAATTCTATATTAATTAACATCATTAAGGCCAGACTCAACATAAATAATTATATTAAATAAATAACAGTTTGTCTTCAGCTTGATGTATTGAGATTAAGCTTGCAAACTTTTATTTTCTTTTGTTAGAAATTCTTCCTCGAGCTAATTAACGAAATAACTTGAATAATACTTACCAAATAATGCAGTGGTCATGTACACAGGCTTTTTTGAATAAATGATAAGACCGGTGTAGACGACCGCTACGATGTGGATTATAACTATACTTATGATGTTGGTCCATCGTAAAGGAGTCATAAAACCCATGCGTTTCTCCCATCGTCGTAAAGGTTTCAAAATACTTGGTTCTGGGCGTAACATTTTGTCATAGCTACTGATTGTGAACGGTCTGTTTGTTTCATTTTGGTTGCTTTCTTTGTTACGATGAGTTAATTTGCTTTCTATCCAGTCATTGGAGTGTAGAGGATGTTCAAGTTCGGTCTCTGTCAACGTTACAGGCGCCATAGATGTTATCTGTTAACAACAACAAAGTTAATTAATTATTGTACTTTCTTAAACCTACAAATAAAGTTGACAAAAAACTAATGTTTTATTTTTTGTGCTAATTCATGTGTTAAGGAAGCCTATTAAGGCTCCTCAGATGGCTGTTAAATACATAAATATGGCTATTATTCTTGCTTTGACGACCCTGTAAAACCTACCGGGACCTTGAACCAAAAACTTCTTTGGCACTAAGGAACAACTCTTCAGTCGCGGAGTGCTTAACAAACTTAAATAATTACAGGTAATCAATGCACATAAATTACGATCAGACGATCAGACGTGGCTCATAAAATTTGTATGCCTAAGGGTACAATGTAGCAATCTATTTTAAGAAACTAAGGTCTAATGTAAATTTTACCTACATTTACAAATAAATATTTCTGTTTCTGTCACAGGTATCATTCTCATTCGGTTTCCGTATAAAGGACCTTTAGTTACTATGCTTTATAGTAACTCTACGTGTTCGAATCGGTCGATGACATAATTATTATTATGGTTGGACAACCACTCTTTGGTGCGCGGTGATTTGCCGAATAAGTACTTACTGGGCCGTTTCCGCTAAGTGAATATTGGTCCATTATATTCTTTGGATTAAAAATTTTTCTGAGATTTTTATCTGCGAGACAGTAACATTTTCTTTTTCAGAATAACAAATAAGTATATCAGTTGTTTAGTACCCATAACACAAGCAAATAAAATTACTTAATTTGGGGCTAGATGGCGCTGTGTGTATGTGGTAAAATATAATATTATTATTTTATATTATAACAGAATTAGTTAAACTTGTCCCTACTATGATTGATTTGCACTTGAAAAGCAAAAATGTCGTATATTATGTGATACAATTCAAAAACATATCAATCACTTCATAGAAATCGGATTTGATTGATAGAGCTTATATTGTTAACATGATAAATGAATATTTCCCGTTTCGGTTCCACTGTTTCATATTTTAGGGTGTCGATATTAGTCACGTGTCAAAGCTACAACTATTTTATTCGCGGTTGAGTATACATAAGTGTGTAAACTTTAGTTAACATATTTTTATGTTTGAAATGAGGTAAGACTTCCAACTGTATAATAATATTGTAGTTTGACATTATAAACAAATTGATAATAAAAAATAATAAAGAAAGATTTTTAAGGACAGGCTTTCAGTAAACAAAAACGTGAACTAAAGGTAAAAAATAAATTTGAGGGCCGTATATAAACATAGATCTTTTCAAAATGTAAAATCTATATAAATTTTAAAAGCTTGAGGCACTGATATTATATGCCATCTGTTATGCAGGTTTTCTATCACATTTTAGTGCCTCAAGCTTATATAAAAAAAATAATTACCCTTAAATATTTTTTTTACCTTTTAGTTCACGTTTTTGTTTACTGAAAGTTTGTCCTTAAAAATCTTTTTTTATTATTTTATACTTTTTAGTCTGTAAGGGTTTTACAGGTTAAATGTCTTAACCTGAACCTAAAAAGTCCAAACATTTTGTTAAGCAGCTAACATTTAATCAGATATAGCTGATCCTTTTTTTTTAATGTTTCAGAATATCAATTTTAATTTATACCATATTGATTGGGCAATTTAGAAGTGGGTGTGCTTATTGCCCCGAATCCGCGTTAGCGCCTCTACCCTTTGCGCTTGAGTATGCTGTATGGCGAGGATGGCATCAAGCTATCATTTATACTCCGGATCTAGAACAAGGTAATTGTTGGATTAAATAATAATAAATAATTAATTAATTTCTCTATTCAGGACAAGAATTTCCTATCCTCTATTTAGAAAGCCGAGGATTAGGTCATTATCATCATCGTCATCATATCAATGACGTACACTGTTGAACATAGGCCTCACTTAATTTCCGACACAGCGAGCGATTTTGAGCCGCCCGCATCTTACTCAACTTAGGTCATAATTCCAATAAAATAAAAAAAAATATATATTCTATGAGACTATAATTCAGAAGCCGATGGTATTCACACTAGTTTAGCGATTAGACGTAGGGGCTACTGAGTCAGTCAACTTAATCGTTACTAACGCATAAGTTACTAGCAAATTTAAGCGATGGTGGCTGAATGGATAAGAGACCGGCGTGTTAAACACGCGGTCCGAGTTCGATTCCGACCAGCAGTACCAATGTGGATTTCACTTTGTTTAATTTATATATACTAGTCAAGTGATTTACCATCTGCTAACGGTGAAGGAAAACATCGTGAGGAAACCCACATACTCTAGAAGAAATTTTATGGGTATGTCTGATCCACCAACCCGCACTAGGCCAGCGTGTGTGGATTATGGCCTAAACTCTCTCAGCTCACTAGATAGAGGAGAGGAGACCCGAGCCCAGCAGTGCGACATTAATGGGTTGCTGATGAAGTTACCAGAGTCAGTGAAGTGCATACTTAGATTGTAATATTACAGTCTTATAATGTAACAGATTTTATGTAATAGATTTCTCAAATAACGCATATGGCGCCGTCTATGTTTACTTAATTTGTGAGCACATTGAAGTCTATAAGCACCTCAAATGTTGGCTTAAATTACGCCAATAGCCTCCTCAGTTAATTCCCATTTAAATAACAAGTAAACACAAATTGTGTAATTCAATCTTCCAAAGATATTATTGTATATAGTACATACCTGTATATACTAAATACGATATACCTACCTACTCTGAAATACATTGGCATAAATCGGTTCAATTAGTGAAGGTAACCTTAAATCACGTTATAACATAAGTAGTACACCAAGGAAATCCATAAAACTCAGAAATGAGTCCCGGCACGATCAAAGGAGTTATACGGCGTGGTAATTGTGAAATATTTCACATAGAGCTGAAAATTGGTAAGCGACACATTTTACTTTATCATAACCTTGATGAAATGTCAAGTTATTCATCCTTGTGCTAAGAATATTTATTGGTATACTATCAATCGATTATTGCGAGTCATTATTTTATTAGTTGTGTACAGTATTCTACCACTGTACGACTGCAACGCAAGAGGTCTCGGGTTCGATCCCCGGTTCGGGTATAATATTTATGTAGTATTGGGTTTTCCCGTCATGAATTTCTCAGTGTCATGCCGAAATCTGCAAAAATGTACCTGGTAAAGAACAATAGAATAATATGGTCGCCTCTTCCAAAATTATATGGGACCAAACATAGCTGGCAAAATTAGGTTGTGGTACAACTTTGCCTACCCTTTCGGGAAAAAAGGTGATGCTTCGACAGACGAGAATGTTGTTGGTTCTCGCACTTATTCCCGTATAAACTGTTACGGCTTTTTTGCCATGGATCGCGGCATGATGTTTCTTAACCTAATATTGATAAATGTAGTATGTAGTACAAAAGGCTTTTCAAGTACGGATTGATAATTTCTGAGAATGTTGTGTTTAAACGAACAATTTTCCGTTTTATAATATTAGTAGGTACCTAAACTAATTATGCAGAGCGCTCAAAGTTGAAATAATACATTACAATAAAATCATAAAACGAAATTCGTACCAAACTTTGTTAAAGCTTTTAATATGGGCTTTGAAACTTTTGAGGAACTTCCAATAGTGATGTTCCAAATAAATTAGCTAATACTGAAAATAAGAGGTACGTACCTATTCGGTGGCATTATTTTAACCATAATTTATTTATAAAATCACGAAATTTGGAAGTCTTATGAAATCGCGCGACACCTGCTCTATTGACAAGAACTGACCTTAAATACTTATTTTCGCACAAATATTGTTAGTGACATCTTATTTTTCAGGTATTTCACAAAAGTCAAATAATATTTACTTAAGTACTTCGAGTAGGTATGTCGTTTTATAGTAGGTATACATTTATACGACTGTTTTGGAAACGTAATAATTTGTAAGACCATTGCTTGGGATTTAAGAGGGAACACGGGCATGCGGATTTTAATACAAAAGTATTCCCCTGTTTTCTTCCTGACTAGTGACTTTAGAGCAATTTTTTTTTCGTAAAATTAAGTTCTCCATGTGGTGACGGAGATAAAGAACACGTGTGTACGTTTACTTAAGGCAAGGGTGCATACCTATTATTCAAATTACTCCTATAGAGGCCTATGTTCAACTGTGGACTACAATGAGATGATTCTAATAAATAGCTGTTTAGGTTTTATAATAGGAGTGAGGATCTCTAATAGCAGCGTACCAAATTAACATGTACATGCTGATTTAGAATCACACAGGTATGTCTCTGTGCATGTCTAAGCAAATATTACATGTGATAATAATTATGTAAACGCGAAAAATGGGTGTGTTCGGCTGAAATTAATCTCAAAGCCTGTGTTGACGACGCGTTTATAAAACGCGGTGAGCACAGACCCTTAGAGTGTGAGAGACATATTAGTAGTATTATTTACTTTAAATATATGATAAATTAAATACATGATTTATTATGCGCATGCGATCCAGCAGTTATGAAAATGTGTTCTGTGTTTTATGGGATCAAAATCTGTCTGTGTGTGAAAAATAGTCCGAATCTATTTGTAAATTCTTTCGTGATATTATTTATCTTATTGTATATAAAAGGTTTTACGGTGTTAACTTAAATGTATCTTATGATTATCGATGACGTCTAAATGGTGCTGATGAACCTGAACAGAACATCGAGCATTCGTCGTTATAACGAACGTAGATCCGTAACAGAACTTTTATATAATTGGCTTTTTTTTTATCTTAGACACGGCAATTATTTTAATTAATATCTTATTTGTACAAAACAATCACAATCTTATTTATGCACAGACCTTAGGTGAGTGAACTCACGTAAAATAAACTTTTTTGTTTACTTTTAGTATTTCCAATAAAACTGCGATAGCTTGACAAGTTTATGATAACGCAGAAACCTTGATGATTTATTAGTTTTAATAATAATAATAACTTCATACGAATGTCTTGCATGAACATAATATGTAGTACCTACCTACATCGCTGCATATTGCTTGACTGACATTCTTCACACTTTGTTATTATTGATAATCAAGATAAGCGGCGTAAAAACGTTTAGGTATACGATTCACCTATCTATTGGCACGTGTTTAATACTTATTAGTAAGTGTAATTTTTCGCATTGTATCGCGAGCATAGAAATCGTATCTGCACTTTAGAAGAAGAATCGCTTAATCCTGTAGTCACGATGATTCTGATGGTTTACTCGGAATTTCGATATTGAGTATGAGTCGATACAGCTATCAAATGTTTGAAAATTAAAATTGGGTTGCTATCATGTTCTTTACCTCTATCTGATGTTGAAGTGATCTCAAATTGAAATGTTTGGGGAGGTGCAATCCTTACTAATATTAGAAACTATAGCTGTTGACTAAAGTGAAGCTCTGAGCTTTCGTGGATCTACCTATGTCTTGTCACTACTCAGCTCCTATTGTTGCTTGCGTTATGTTGTATAGCCAATAGAAAAATAAAATCAAGCGCGTTCAATCAAAGTCTTCAGGTTTATAATATTAGTGTAGACGCGAAAGTAACAATGTTTGTTTTGTATGGTTTCACGCATTAACCCTTCTACCAATCTTCATGAAATTTCATATAAGACCTAGGACCGTGGAACTGGGGAAGGTCATATACTTTTACCGACGTACCAAGCGGGCACAAACTAGTATTTAATATATGTAGATGGAGCCCATATTATTTATTGCTGTTATGAGCGATATAGGCTTTTAAATGCGTTCATATAATAATACTTATGAAAAGGTCAAAATTACTTAATTACGAATATAATCCATATATTTCCCACGCAGTGTTAGACAGAGTAAGTTAGTGGACTTTCTACCACGGAGTTCTTTTAAAGTGTAACGATGCCAAAACACTGCTGAAAGAGTTTATGATGTGCTTATTTAAATAATTTATTTATTTTTGGAATGTCTGTCGTCGGAATTCTTGTCGAACAAATGTTTCTACAGTGTTATTATTATCATTTCTAACATAGTTACAAAGAGGCTTTAGGGCCTCTTTTTAGGACGTTAGCGTTTACAGTCCAAGAATTTACGCCATTATTTTATTTTGCTAATTAATATGTTTCGATTCGGTGCACATTAGGTA
This sequence comes from Laspeyria flexula, assembly GCA_905147015.1. Lineage (NCBI taxonomy): Eukaryota > Metazoa > Arthropoda > Insecta > Lepidoptera > Erebidae > Laspeyria > Laspeyria flexula. The sequence goes on along the minus strand of LR989956.1, from coordinate 6,679,474 downwards.
TAGCCATTCAACAACATTGACTTTGAAATTGTGGACTCTGGATTGAGTGAACTTGTGGTTTAACATTTACATGTATTATTTGGTTGTTACATGTAATATTTATATCTATCTAAATATATAAAAATAACATTGTAAGATATTCGTGCTCGTTACTGTCTGTAATTTAAACAGTAGTATAATTTTATTAAATATATATTCTAAAATGATTACGTTATGTAAAGCTTATATCGTGGCAAAATAACTTATATGAACGGACTGTTGCTTAGGCATATGCATATGTCGGACCTGAATTGAACAAAGATTATTTTTTATATATTCACTATGGATTTCGTATTGGACAGTCTAGTGACTCTCGTCACAAAGTGGTAAGAATAAGACATGGACATTTCCAAGCTACTGACTTTTGATGAGCAAGACAAAGTAAAAAATATTTAGTTTTTGGTAGCTTTACACAAATTTCCATAATTATTATTAGTGTTATAATATTATGCGATTTAGTTATTATGAAACGGATGTACGTTACAAATTTAATTTTGGGGAAAAGTAGGCACATATCCTATTTATTTGCACTGGATTTGGATCGAATTGTACCGGTCATAATCATAATCAATAATGTACAATAAATATCTTAAATAAGAAATCATAGTTCGCTATGTTTTGCCCTATGAGACATACACATATGTAGAAATGTAAGGTACGATTCAGACCAACCGGCTCGCGTCGCGCCGCATCGGAACGGAGCCGTACGGCTGCCGCGGCATGCGTACGGCTGCCGCGGTAGCCGTTCGGGTGCCGCGGCAGCCGACAGCGTCCGCTGGAATCCGTACGCACTCCAAGCGCCCAGAAGTGCCGCTCTCTTTGCGCCGCGTAGACGTAAAGTGAAATATTATTTAAAATATCGCTTGAAGAACACAACTTGAATGATTCGCTAGCTGTTGCTGCACCGTAATCTCCGTACGACACACGGCCGACCGGCTCCGAGCGGACCCGACGGCAGCCGATTGGATGCCGACGGCGTCTTCGGAGCCGGTCGGAGCCGGTCGGAGCCGGTCGGCCGTCGCGACGCGTCGCGGGATGCCGACGGAGGTAACTATGCGTAAGTTGCATGCAAATATGAACTGTAATTACTGTTGATACATTTCAATGTTCTTTACCGCATTGTAAAACGCCGCCCGGCGCGGGCCGATGCGAGCCGGTTGGTCTGAATCGTACCTAAGAGTTACTTACATATGTACCTACGTAATATCTATTGTTCTATATTACGTAAAAAAAAATGTCGTGGTCTAGGTCAGTAATTCGTGTCTGCACAGAACATTATGGAAGTCTGTTGTATTTTAAAATTGCATGAACACTATTTGATATCATTATTATAAATTACTTGCTTTTCTCTGCCTACTATCTTACGTGCCTTTTTAGGAAATATTTCTTTAAAATAATAGATTGGTATGAGTGTATGCATTATTTTATTTAGTTTTTTTTGGTGCTAATTTTTTCAAACTTATTTAAAATTGCACACAAATTATAATTCTACGTTATTATTTTAAATTGGATTATTACTATTTAGGCTATTTGTTTTTATGTTATTTTTTTTCCAATAATATGTGGCAGTTATCATTGTTAGTAAACATACATTAAGGAAAGCAAAGTGCTATGTATTAGCAAACATAATAGACTTATTATCTTGTTTACAATTACGCAGGCCGACCATAAAAATAATAATTGTTGTAATGAAAGAATTGATAGATGTCGGTTTACGAAATATTATTAAGATGTTTATAATTTCTAGTATTGAAATTAATCGTACCTTTACAATTATTTGACTCAGAACCGTGACAGATTGATTAAATGGAAGTTAGTGCCGTAAAAGTCATGGTTCCGTCTATTCTCATACCCATCTTCAAAATATAAAATAAGTGTCAAAAGAGAGACACCGCTATGATAAAGTTAGTTTTTTCTTCGATAAGTGAGAGAAAAGCTCGTAATAACGAGCTGATACACATTTGGTGGTGGAAAAAGCGATGGTGGCTGAATGGATAAGTGACCAACACCAAACACGCGGTCCGAGTTCGATACCGACCAGCAGTACCAATGTGGATTTCATACCTTGGACCAGGATTTTGGCCTAAACCCTCTCAGCTCTCTAGATAAAGGAGAGGAAACCCGAGCCTAGCAGTGGGACATTAATGGGTGCTGATAATGATATTAAAAAAATAGGATGGATGTATGTTTGTCATTCAATCACGTTAGAACGGCTGAAATGATCTGTATGAAGAGCACACAAATAGATAAATTTTCATCAAATTACCAGACAGGTGGAGTGACTTATACTTGTTATTTTCTAAACTAAGGAGCAAATGTCTTTAAGAGTCGGCAACGCGCTCGTGGTGCCCATGCTGTTGCAGGCACCCATAGGCTACGGTAACCACTTACCATCAGGCGGTCCGTAAGTCAGTTTACCACCGTCGTGGTATAAAAAAATTGAATATGACGTGCATTGAGTAGATACTGATGATAATTAAACAAAATAAATGCTGGATGAGAGTGGCCGCAAATCGTGCACAGTGGCATGCAAGTCTTATATTCAGCAGTGGACAGAGATTTATTATATTATTATATTATATATATACAGGGTGGAATTTTGTAATGCTACCTGGAGGAAAAGTACTCTTAATACTAGAGATAGACAGTTTTACTCAAAGGAAACATTCCTTTGGTTTTAAAAACAAACAAAACTGCATTAATTTTTTTTTGGAAATTCGCTTGCCCCACCCGGGTGTTGAACCAGCTAAAATACAAAAAAATAATGTCCTGTACTGTTTCTACTGTGTTCGATTCCTGGGTATGGCAAGCGAATTTCCGAAAATCGTTAAATGCAGTTCTGTTTCTTTTTTAAAATAAAGGAATGTTTATTTTCAATAAAATGAGCTATCTCGAGTATTTAAAGTACTTTCCCTCCAGGTGGCATTATAAAATTTCACCCTGTATTGTATATAACTAGCTTCCACCCGCTGCTTCGCCCGCGTGGTATGTATTTAATACCTATAAACCTTCCTCTTGAATCACTCTATCTATTAAAAAAAACCGCATCAAAATCAGTTGCCTAGTTTTAAAGATTTAAGCATACATAGGGATATAGGGACAGAGAAAGCGACTTTGTTTTATACTATGTAGTGATAATGACGAGGCTCTAAATTAGGTTGTACGAGTATGTTGTTGTATGTTAGGTTACGCTATTACTCCGCCAATTTTAAATTTATTTTCATGATTTTTTTTTGTCAGGTAGAGCTTAATTCAGATGCTAAAGAGTCACCATATTTCTGTGTATCTAATAATTCTGCATTATTAATAAAAGTTTACCTGCACTAAATAAAGAACTGCTATAATTTATATTCATTTACTTATTAATATAGTTGTATATTTAACGACACACTCTTGTATAACTAAATATAACTCGATTATGCGTTATTTGCTTCTCTAGAAATGTGGCGAGGAAAACCGGCAATGCCCGTGACTTTCGATTCCAGGGGTAGGTTTAAGGGATCCTCTTCCGTGTACACTACGCTCACATTTCACTATTCGTGCAAACTTGATTAGAACCTACAATATCGGCTTAAGACATGCTTTCTAAATCATTAAACCTTTTGTCATGACACTCGAATCACTTAAATCAAACTATTTTTTTTACACTATCAGCACATGTCACATCTTCTAACACAAATTATTTAATTTTATAATTTCTGATTACTTACACTATATTTGAATAGCCTTTTACACTTTATTCGTATTTCACTTAAATACTTCTGAACTTATCTTATTGGAAGTCTAGTCACAACAGAGGCCTGTGACTCGGATCGTGTCCTTTTTATAATGCGGAGTTGTCAACAAAATAACACTGTTTTGTAATTAAAACGAACAAAATATTTCATTTGTTTTATTATTGCAAGTAATCTATAAAAAAGAAATCTTGTAATCATGACAATAATAACTATTATTATGCGATAAATGTTTGAATTACAATTTATTATTATTATTATGTAATTCTTTCCTATTGATATTATGTGTGCATTGTAAAATATTTTTGTTAGTTCTAATAAAATATTTAAATAAAATTATTTACTTTGCTCTGACATAATATAAAACAAATAAATACTTACTTATTGTTGTTTGTATAAATAAATCATTATTAATTTCACTTAGTTCACAGATATATTTATAATATATATCATCACAATTATTCACGAGTGTACTAAAGTATGTGTCGCGTCTAAAAACGTATGTGGCTTATGTGCGATGAGCCGACTGTGGTCCGAACACGTTTATTTATCCGACGTGTCTGAGATAATGTTCAAAATCTGTTCAGCACATAACATCGTCACGTACTTTCACTGAGGACACATCAATTATTACATGAATCGCTATTATGATTCACGAACTACGGACTTCTTTTAGATGAAGACATAATAAACACGAATACTGTCGTTTGTTAGTTGTTGAATGGTTACGGTACATTTTATAATGCCTTATTAGAACATGACACTAAATATTTTTTTAATTGTATTTTTATTTGGCATTTTAATTTGGAATTTTAATTTGTAATTGTATATAGGAATAGGAATTAGGAATTAGGAATTATTAGGAATTTATAGGAATTTCCTGTAAATAGAGTATCTGCTTCTTTTTTCTTTTAATAGGTTAGCTGTGTATGTTTTTAAGTTGTGTATTTTATGAAATAAATGTTTTTATTTGTAATTTTAATTTGACATAATGATTTGATTTTACTAACATAGGTTTTTAAGACAATGTTACTAACAACATATGGACGGGATGGTCTGAAATAAATGAATTTTATTTATTATTATTTAATAAACAAGTCTTAGGTGTGATTTTAGCCGTAATAGATTTGTATTTTTTCGTAATTTTGTGATTATGACAATTCGAAGATCTTAAGTAGTACTTACTTGTTTATCAACATTAATAGAATATGAACTAAATAGGAAGTCTTACATATAATTTTAGCCGTAAATAACGGCTAAAATTTGTGTTTATGAAATTACGAAGATTTTAAAAATTAAGTACGTTTTTATCAACAAATGATTTGAATGAGTTTTTGTAAATTTAGTGGTAAGAAGAATCATATCAAGTATGGAGTGAATGCTTGACATATGTGTCTGGAAGTGCAGAATGCCTCCTATTTCATGGGGACCAAAATAAGCTGGCGAACTATAGGTGCCAATCACCTCTGCTTACCCCTTCGGGAAAAAGGCGTGATGCTATAAATACATATATGTTATATTTTATTTGCACATAAGATTACCAACCCGCATTAGGCCAGCGTGTGTGTAGATTATGGCCTAAACCCTCCCAGCTCTCTAGATAGAGGAGAGAAGACCGGAGCCCAGCAGTGGGAAATTAATGGGTTGCTGATGATGATGATGACATAAGATTAAAGTATATTTTTTTTTGCTAGTGAGTGACTATACTTGCTGTAGCTTTCATTTTTTTATATAGCTTTCATTTCATCAACATTCTTGACGTTACACTACATGGTCTAATATAAATATCAACATGTACGGAACAAAAATGGCAAATTATTAAGTTTCTTATTATCTTTAAATACATATTACTTATAAATTTAGTTCGAGAATGTTTAATATTCCAATAAAAGATTTTAATACCCAAAAAAAAATAATTTGAATTTTAAGTGTGTATTCTATTATAATTAAGTACCATTATAGACAATGAAATCAAAAGAATAATTTTAATTGAACAGCTCGATGTACACAGATAATAAATTTTATACCTAAAAATTTTTTATTCATTATCCGTCGCTCCATTGTTCATCGGCTGTTCATCTTCCTGATTCACGCTAACAAGTTTTTAAGATTGGGTTGATAATATCTGAAATTAACACTGTTGTGTTTTTACCTGACTGCCAAAAAGAAGGGTAATGTTTTTCGCGCGTATGTATATTTGTATGTATGTACGTGGGCATGTCTGTTCCATTGTGACCTTCTGTAGCCTAAACGGCTTGGCTGATTTTAAAGCGTGAGGTGTCATTAGATTTGTATTTATTCCCCGAGTGTCATAGGCTATATGACGTCAACAAAAAACCAATATGGCGGACGTAAACTGTCAAAACAGACGATTTTTAGTGCTATCACAATATGGGTATCAGATGAAAGCTAAGTATATGCACTAACAATAGTTACTGTATATACTTAGGTTAATTAGCTTGACTGATTTTGAAGTGCGAGGTGTTATTATATTCGTATTCATCACCGAATCTCAGATATCAAACCTTTTACCAGCGTATTTTTTGAATTCATTGCTTTAAATTGACTGTCGAAGGCTACTTTTAGGCAGTCGGGTTTTTTGGTTTTTTATTAAATTAATTCTTGTTGAGTGTTTTTTAACATCAGTGGCAAATAAAATAGATGACTAACGTGACTTTTGCTCTGTTGTAATTTGAACAAAGGATAAAACGAAACAATTACAGGGGGAAACAATGATTCTGCGGAATAGAATTTATTACTCAGTCTTAAGTTATTTGTTATGTCTGCTAAATACGAAAACAACGTTGTGGTGCACGTGGGCTTACACCATCCAGATGGAACGATGAAGTTAGAAGCCCGCTATTGTCTGACTTTTGCCCGGCTGTCAGAGACGTTATGGACAGACACCGCTGGAGGCATATCGTCCTAAAATGCCCCTATTTCCCATCGTAATAACCATCCAAATTTAACGATGAACACGATCCCCAGCCATGAGGGACCGACCAGAGAAACACAAATACGAAAATAATAATCGTTTTTTTGGGACCAAGTGATAATCCCACTTATGCCATATTGTCCGACGAAAGTAAAATTTGTTGTTTGATAGAATTTATACTCGCTTTTTTAAATTAATTGTTTTTTGCCTAGCTTTTTTATGACGTTCATAAGGCTATGCATGTGATTTAAATGGATAATACATTTTGAATTTAACTGTCTCTACATTTTTAGATAAAGGCGGAGTGTTTTTTTTTACAATTGTTTATATAAAATTATCAAATGATTTCAAATTAACAAAGACCAAAAATGCCCTAAATACAAGAAATGACATTATGAAAAAATGTTTTATGGGATTTTCTATGGTATTTTGGCCCAGACAGTCTCTTCAAATTCGAGTAGTAGTCAGACATCACATGGTGGTCCCACCGGCATAGATATTTTTCCTATTTTCCAAAATATACTTGATAAGTTTTTTTTTGCTCATTCATTGTGTAGCATAAATTATCAGGTTTATGAATGGAATAGTAAAAATTTCAATATTTTTTATAACAATAACACAGATTTTTCACTGATAAAAAAATACGGACAGGGTGCTATTCGTTAAGATCTAAAACAAAGATAAGTATTTATCACGTTATATTTTTAAAAAGACATGTTCTCGATTGCTAAAAATAAGGTAATTTTTGATAGAACGGAACATTCAGTAATTCTTAGTCTACTCGTAGTATCTAAATTGATTTCATAAAATTATACTGCAGTAATAAAAAGCGAGTTGTTTAATTGTTAATTCAATATTAATCCAATAGGCTGTCAATGGGCCACAGTTCGTTTAATGAAATGCTTGAGCATCAACGGAGTGGCTTCGACTTTGAACTCATTGGACAATGTTCGACTACGTGCACATCTGGGTGTCATCATATTGTCTCCCCGTCTTAAGAAGAACGCAACAGGCAATCTTACTAAACTTGTTATGAAGGTAAGTAGTAAGGTATAATGGGGTATAAAACCAATATAACAATAATATAATAATAATACTAATAAAAAAATAATAAATGCTAAAACTTTAGCTGTGCAGAGCTAAAAAACATGATTAAACATTCAATATTTTCTCGAAAGCAAAAATAGATCGATGAAATGTATTGTAATGTTGCTTAAAATGTCATAGTAATAAATGTATTTTTTAGTTACATGAATTAAAAATGGACACATCTTCATACGACTGGTTAATAGCGGCCAGAACAAATCAAGATATTGGATTTATCAATGAGATATTGAACGCCACGTCTATTCGATTTGACCAAAACATTGTCGTTGGATACACCCATAGCAAGTACGCATCAGAAAGAAAACCACTTGCACTTTGTGATAACAATTTCATTTACAAGACTAGTAACAACTATCATGACCATCATATTCGCGACCATCACTATTATATGAATTTGCGTAGTAATCAAATTAATCTGCAGAAACACAAAACAGAATATGAGAAAAACTATTTTCGCACTTCGGAGAGATTCAGAAATTTGACCCGACACAACACTTACAATAGAAATGGGAACATTCTGCCGCTGTTTAATTCTGGAGTTACTAATTACAATTATTCGAGAATGTTCCACATGGTGAATATCAGTAGATTTTCATTAAATCGCATTTTGAGAGGTATGGGAACAATAAACAATGGTGCGAAGTACAGAATAATAAGTGTGATTCAATATTTTAAAGTGCGCACAAATTCTACACTTTATGCACATTTTTTAGGTAAGTTTACATGAAGGTTATGCATCAAATATACATTTATTACTTAATCACCTACTTGGTTTTAAACTTACTATCACGAACAAAATGCCGGCCGTGATACAAAGATAATATGTTATGACGTATTTCAGATAGTAATCCATACATATTATAAAAGGCTTTGTCCTGACTGACTGACTGACAGACAACGCACCGCCTAAACCGCTGGTCGTAGCGACTTGAAATTTGGAGGGTGTGTTTGTTAAGTAAGAAAGGGTTTTTTAAAATTCAACCCCTAAGGGGCTGAAAAGGGATAAAAAAATTTGTATGAAACTTCTTTAATGACCTAAAAGGAAATTCAATTCCTGTAGTGGGGTGTTGTGGAATTAATGAATTGCACTTAAAACAAAGACCTATGTAATATCGAAATCTACGCGGACGAAGTCGCGGGCAAAAGCTAGTATAATATAAGGAAGGGGAATTTCGATTTTCGCGAAAATCGTCTAAATGTACCTAATCTATACGATGGCTAGTTGAGTTTTATAATCCCTAAAAGAAATCCTTGATAAATTATACCTCGTAAAGTTGTATTTAATTTAAAATAGTTGATAAAAAACAATATTTTGTAATCTAAATGCAAACTATGTTACTTTACATGCTAAAATAGTACATACTATATGTATACTACTGTACATACATATAATCTATGTACTATTTTAGCATGTAAAGTTGACCAAGATGTAAGCCAGCTACCCTTAATCTTTTTTAGCTTCATAAGATATATTAATTGTGTATGTGTAGCAGTACTACGGTACGATGTGCTCGACATTAGTAAAGTTATAACCTAAGTTAATTTTGAATGACCATACATATAAATTTAATACATTTTAGACCTTATGTTTTTTGCATAAAATGTCATCTTTTTGTTTTGTTTCATAGGTAATTGGAATCGCGGTGATTCAATGTCAACACTAGAACCTCCTTATCCCGTGGAAGCGCGTAATTTTTTAGGTGAACATCTGATTGTTGGAAGATGTAATGCAACGGGTGATGGAAGTCCTTCACTCGACGATGATGGTCCCTCAGCAGAACCAATGTTGGATGATATTCTCCACTTTGTAACCGTACGGTTAAACTCTACGTAAGTTGGGTACCAATACTAGTTTCTTTTCGTACTTTTGTAGTTTATCTTATTTAAAAATAGTCTAAGTTTTATATTTTTTTTTCTTTCAAATCGGTTGGCAAAATCTTAGATTAGTGTGTACAAACTTAAAAATTTTCAACTTTATTTAAAAAACATTTGTAATCTTTAAGATTTTGTAATTTAAGTGACAAAAAATAAATACTTAGTATTATTGTTAGATATTTGTATTGTTTAGTAGAAACAAGGAGCAAAGTATAAATTAATAATAATGAATGTAATTATGTGTGTATGTAGTATTTAAGTAAAAGTAGGAAGAATGTAATTCCTTGATTTGCCAGCGGCTCCGCTCACGTGCAATTTGATTTTTGGACGGTACTTTTTCCGGTGACAACAATTTCTCAATTTTTTTCTCCTCATAACGGACTTCACCGAATATTTAATAAAAAGACTAGACCGAATTGGTCCCGCCATTCACAACTTATAGTGTGACCAAGGGAAATCGGGATTAATTTTATAACTTTTATAGGTGCATTTAAACACATTTATTTGACTAAAAAAAGCACTACTTACTACATTTTTAACTTTTTTTAAATAAAATACACAAATGTGCTGTGTATTGATAGGTTGGCACGTGCCCTGGATACGACATTGTACCGGACGGGATTCCCTAAACATAAGTAGGTGACGTATTATTTGTGGGAAACTTCATAAAGATTCTAATTAAAAATGTATTAACTTAGTCTAATTACTATATTCATTATTATCTAGTGGGAAAATAATTAAGAGCAAAAGGCATATTAGTTATTTTCTCACTAGATAGATATAAAAACTCATAAAATCAATTCATGTTTTGACTACGATGAGCGAGATATTTTTTTAATGTTTTTTTTTTTAGCTTGGTATTAATTCTCTAGTTTTTACCTTCTTGGCTGGCTTCGCTTACCATTCCTTGTGTCCAACTTATTCTCATGTGTCTTTCTATTCTAACATAATATATATTATTCTGCTTTCAGGAGTTATTCAGTTCCCATGTATCTATTTCCTTTTCCACATTGAGATGACAAAAATATTATTTTTTCTGCCTACAGGTCGCTCCTGCGCTTTTATAGTAAGCTAGGGTTTCGTACCTATGAGGGTACATGGACTGGGCTCTTGGGAGCACTCATGGACCATTCAGTTGACATAGCACTTGAGCCTGTCACAGTACATGCAACTCGCCGGCAAGACATGGACTTTATATTTCCTATAGCTGAAACTATGTAAGTTTGATCACTATTCAGTTTCCATTCAAAAAGGATCTTACCAAAGTTTTATTATTTAATATAAATAGTTTTTATAATAATAAAACTTTGGTGGGAAGATAAGAAGGAGACAATACTAAGCAGTTTGACTCGTTTCAATTATGGATATTCAATTCACTTTTTTTTAAAATAATTATAATTGGTCAGGGCTACATAAATCGGGTGTCTACTTTGTCTAGGACAAAATAGGATACATTTAAAATTTGTTTTAATTTTATTTTTATTTTTGACTAATTAATTTGGCAGCTGAAACATGTGAAGCAAAAGATTTTAAATTAAAGATTTTGTGATTATACTTAATTTTTAGGTATTTAGTCATAACTTATGAATGTAATGGTATTTTTCAAAAAAATAGAGTAAGTATTAAGTTCTTGTACGTCTTGTACCCATTTAAAAGCTTTATTTTGAAAAATATTTAGAGTAGCCTGATATTTAAAAAAAATAGGTAAGTACCCTTTTAAAAGTAGCTTATTTTCAAAAATGATTTTTTAATTATGTCACAAATGTATATTAATATTATTATTAATGTATATTATGACACATTTTTTACACAGCGCAATCTAGCCCAAAACATTTAAACTCCGACACAAACATTTGCAGATCAAACAAATATTTGTTACGACTTGGGGATCGAGCCAGAGACCTCAGAAACCCCATTCGTACACACTATCACTGCACTACCGAGGAAGTTAAGTCCAAGTATTGCATAATAGCACTAAAACGTATAAGAAATACGTCGCGTGTGCAGCCAAGTCATTGCAGAGAGGTTAAATAAAGGGTTCCGCATATTGAGTTTTTGATCATTGTGTGTTCAGCTACACAAAGCAAATAGCTCGTTTGCCAAATATAGTGAGAATATCAGCTCCATATGACGATGATTTACTAGGGTTCTTGAGCCAATACACTGTCTCAAATCCATTCCAATATAATTAATATCAACTGATTACTTACATGTAATTATCAAAGCTTACTGTTTAGCCTACTGGCTTTAGCCACTAAGCATGAAATTACGTGTATAATTTGGACAAATTAGAATGTACACCCTCAGGTATAACAATAATTAACCGGCTTAATTAAGGCGTAACTAGTCGCCAATAACCTTGAGAGTATGGGCGGAGCTTAGCTTATTTCTCTGTGCATCCCCGCTCCTTTACCAACTCGTGCACACTGTAATACAACGGTCACAGAATATGCGTAAACGCAGACATGTTTCAATGTTTTGCTTTCGGTATTTATGTAAGTACTTACATAGTTTTATTGGTACTTATTTATGGTATGTATTATTAGTATCGAAGATTATTATTTTAGCTTGTAAATTATAATTAAATAAATAACTATTTTAACTTTTGTATGAAAAAAATATTTACCTATTTTCATTGATGAATTTAATGTTTTGTTTACAACACTTACTTTGCAATTACTTTATAAACTACTATTATAAATTGAAGACAATTTTATTGGATCATTTGAAATATTTTGTTTGAGAAGTTACGCACTGTTTTCTCGTCCACAAAATCCCAGAGTTTGAAGACAAAAATCTTCAACCAATGTGTGTTGACTTATGGTACTGAGACGTGGCCGCTAACTATGGGGCACATTAGAATCGCTCAGCGAGCCATGGAAAAGACTTTGGTCGGGGTTTCAGTGCGTGATTAAATTTGACGACATAACTCACCGAATTGCATCGCTGAAGTGGCAGTGGACAGGCCACATAGCTCGCAGAACTGCCCCCTAATTTTGAGCTGTCGGAATACTTTCGGCCAGAACTGTCAGTTTATTTAAAGTTAAAAAACAGAATGTTAAAAAAATAGATGGATATAGAAAAAATCCTATATAAAACAGTTTTTAATTTTCTATACGGTAAACTAATTTCTAACACTTAATAACTTAAGCTGTAAAAATACGTCGTTCTAAAATTCGAAAAAGTTTACGATCCGGGAGCAATCCGATGAGTCAGAATCAGGGCACTGATGGCCGATGGGACAAAAAGGTTGTCAAGTGGCGGAAATTAGGCGAGGCCTATGTCCAGTAGTGGACATCATTGGGCTAATATGATGATGATGATAATTTGAAATATTGAATTTAAGTAACTCAATAAATTTATTTAATATACCTTTATTTTATTAAAGGTGTATTTAATAAAATATTTTATATTATTCCTAATATTTATATTATATACCTATATTATAATATTGCTTTTTAAGTAATAAAATATGTGGTCGGTGCCCGCGCCCGACAGAGCACCTCTGCCCGCTGATTCTGACTCGTCGGATTACTAATTAAACTTTACTACTAATTTAAACTTTTTCGAATCTTAGTACGACATATTTTTACGGCTTAAGTTATTTAATGTTCGAAAATAGTCTACCGTATAGAAAATTAAAAACTGATTAATATAAGATTTTTTTCTGCAATCATCTATTTCTTTAACATTATGTTGTTTAATTTTAATTAAACTGACATTTCCAGCCGAAAATTTTCCGACAGCTCAGAATCGTAATATTGCCTATTTTCTTAACAAAATTTTTATCAACTTAAACATGCTATTTTGAGTTTATAGTAGCTCTAACCACCTATCATCATCATCAGCAACCCATTAAGTCCCACTGCTGGGCTCGGGTCTCCTCTCCTCTAACTAGAGAGTATCAGTGTAAAAATATTGTCAAACTAAAAAGCCGTTTTGAAGTCTATCGCATTTTGAAATATATTTATTAGTCGTACGAAAATTTTATATGCCTGTTGAAAATTTAGTTAATAGACCAATTACTTTTTTTTTTTCAGATCTTTCGATCTAACTAGAGACTACTCCTCCAAATTTAAAAAAAAATTAAAGTTCATAAATATTTGCACTAAAGGTTTCGGCACACAGCGAGAAAGACGTGACGGCTCTGTATGACACCTTCGATTTATTTACTCGTCCCGCCGCGCTCGCTGTTTGTGTGTATATTAAACCTGTAGTCACTATATTCAATCGATAGTAAAAATGGAGCAACGAGTGACACAGCCTTCCCGTCTGAAGGCTAACGCCTGTCTGCCGCCCGCGCCCGCGCAGAGCACCTCTGAATTTCTAACGTACAGAAATCGTATTATGGCCTATTTTCTTAAGAAAATATTGATCGATTTATGTATGCTATGTTGAGATTAAAGTAAATTTAACCACCTATTTATCTGTGTAAAAATAATTTCAAACTATAAAGCCGTTTTAAAGTTTTAGGCATTTTAAAATAAAATATATCGCAATTTGAAATATTTTTTGCGGCAAAAGTATTAGTCGTACGATAATTTTATATGTTGAAAATGTAGTAGATAGATCAATTATCAAAATAAATTTTTTTCAAATTTTTCGAACAAGCCGTTTAGGAGGAGTAGGCTTCAGAAAATAGCCGTTTTCGGTGCAAAACCGAGGGAAGGCCCTTAATAGAGAGATACATGCAGCTGAAATCTAGTTCAAGCCAACAATTTTACCATTTTTAGAGCAGCATTATTCTTACTACCCATTAAGTCCCACTTCTGGGCTCGGGTCTCCTCTCCTCTATCTAGAGAGCTGAGAGTGTTTAGGCCATAATCCACTCACGCTGGCCTAGTGCGGGTTGATGAATCAGACATACTCATAGAATTTCTTCTAGGGTATGTGGGTTTCCTCATGATGTTTTCCTTCACCGTTAGCAGATGGTAAGTCACTTGACTAGTACATGTAAATTCCACAAAGTGGAATCCACATTGGTACTGCCCCGGTCGGGATCGAACTCGGTCCGCGTGATTTGCACGCCGGTCCCTTATCCATTCAGCCACCATCGCAGCATTATTACAGTCCTTTTAAATGGATAATTTAATTTATCGTTATATAAATACCAAAGATATTTTTTTTGTCTTATCATGTGTTCTGTCCATTTCAATACATGCAAATGTTAATAATTTTTAAAAGTAGAAGGTTACCAAGTGTTTTAAATTATAGTTATATTTTAAATGATTTGATACAAGTTTTCTTTGTTGTCTTTTAAGGTGTAATATTTACATTCGTCAGCAAGAGACATCTACAGTTCGTGACATATTCTTAGCTCCGTTTAGCTTTCGGCTGGTTGCGTGCGTTGTGGCTGTCGCATTGGTTGCCGCTCTAGCTATCGTGATAATTAGCCGAATGACGTCATCACTACGTGACACTGCGAGACGAATGGGTTATACAGAAGCTTTGATATGGTCCACGGGTATACTTTGTCAGCAAGGTTTGTTATTCATAGGGCTACTAAGGCCCTGTTTCACAACTAGCTGATAAGTGTTCGAAAAATCGATGGCCTATCTGAAACTGGAATTTTTGACATATTTTTCATATAAAATCGGGAACTTAAGTCACAGAATTTCATCAGACAGTGGAGAAACAGTGCATAAAAGTATCTATAAGTTCTGTACGTGTGCGGCAGTCAGAGTCAGTTTCAGTTGCGGTATCGTTAACAGTATACTACACAGCATGAGATACTGTATAAAAAGTACTGTACAAAATTTTATTTTTAACAGGTGGAACCTGGACACCAGCGAACCCTGCAGCAAGTGTTCTATTGATCGTATGTCTGTTCTTCGCTGTAGTTACATACAACGCGTATGCTGCATTCATAACATCAGTGTTATCTGTTAGAGTGGCAAGTTTGGACACAGTCGCCGCTGTCCTTCACTCACCTAACTTCAAGATAGGTTACATAAGGAATGGAGCGGACCAGATGTATCTTATGGTATATTTTTATTATTATTTTCATTTATTTTCTGAAAAAGTATATTTTACACATCGCATGAAATTTAAGTGATATGTTGTAGTATGGCACCCTCAGAAGAAAAGCGTTGTAAAATTAGCAATTCCACTGTATCTATAACGCAAACTTCATTGAAAAGAGACGGAAAACATTTGAAATTTACGCCTTTTGCCAACAGAATCTTTTTGCTTCCTTTATTTATAGGCTGCGGTACATAAAATACTACTATTTGTGGTTAATATTAGTACCCCATAGATTTGCCATAAAAATAGAATCTCTGTACTGCATCTCTAAAAGACTATTATTTGTGCACAGTAATTGTATCGCTCCCAAGAAGCTCTGGATACTACAATTCACGATAACTATTCATACAAACTTTTGTGTATATGGGACTTATTCATTTGACTTGCTGTCCTATTTTTATCTACTTAGAGAGTTTCTGATATAACGAAGCAGCTCAAATGTACCTAATTCTCAAAAGAAATGTAATCATATGGAATGTAGGGATGAACATCCTTTGGAATGAAAATAATTATCTCGTTTTTTTGTGAGCCAGTCGTCCCTTCCTACATCCAGTCATTTATATTCTTCACAAATCGATAAGGTATTTATATTTGTATTTTAACGTAGTCACAAACTTGTTAATTAAAGGAATTAGCAATATCCACTTTATGTCTATTATGCGTAATTTCAATGGCATCTGAATGTCACGGTCCAAATCACAATTACTTGCGTATGAAGTATCTAAGTGCGAAGTAATTTTAGTGATATTTATAGTTTCATTGCTATTTTCTACCTAACATCAATATTATTGATTTAGGTGATAGCATATTTAAATTTATTTTGCCCAGAAAACACTCGTTATAATGTGGATTAACTGGGATCTTCGGAACTAGATCTACTGGTCCGATTTGAAAAATCTTTTAGTGTTAGATAGCCCATTTATAGAGGAAGGTATAAGGCTATATAACATCACGCTATGGCCAATAGGACCAGAGCAGTAACCAAAAAAAATAAAGAAAGTTGGGAGCAAAACCCCGCGCGACTTTCAGTAATGTCATAAAAATGAACTTTGGTGAAATCTACTTTCAACTTTGGTACTGCCGCCCGGTCGGAATTGAACACTCAACTTTTCTTACCATATAATTATGTTTTTTATTTCACGTTATAGTCGACAAAAGATGTGCAGTTGAACGCGTTCTACATCCGAGGCTATTCAGACGCAGATAACTTGGTATCGTCAGCTGAAGAGGGTCTAGCTCGAGCAGCTAGACAAGACTATGCTTTCTTTGCGGGACAACGAGTAGCACGATCCACACTTCGGTAAGAAAAGCTGGAAATTCGCGGTTGTGTTATTACTTATTACCAAAGACACAATAGAAGTTGAAAAAATATATGTACATACATCTTCTAAAATATGAAGATTCTAGCTTTTTTAGACATTTATTAATATTACTTACACTCGTAATAACAAAGATCTTCATTTTGTTGTTAGCTTAAGTTTAACAAATAAGTGATGCTCATTCTGATAGCTGTTGTCCAGGGCTCGGCCCGCGTAAATTTAATCTCCGAGACTATATAAACTTTTCTCCCGTATATTTGACCGTATATTTTATTTTACAGATGAATTGCTAACATAACTTGCCATAGATAGAATTGAAAAAAAAAACACTCATATTAATACTAAACTGTATTTTTATATTATATTGGTATAATGTTTTTAATTTAAATTTCTTGAAAAGTATGAGCAGGTTCATGCAATTTGCACTTAATGTCTAAAACCCCAATTCATGTTAGTTGTATACTCGTAAAAGTAGCTTCAAGTTAATTTACTTTTTGCAGCTAGGTCAGTTTTACAAAACAATTAATAAATGCACTTTATGTTTTATAGGTCACTAAGCCAGGCTCGAGGTCGATGTGCTGTGAGAGAATTGCCAGTATACTCAACTCGTGCCCATCTTGCTTTTCCACTACCTCGAGATTCACCTTATGCCAGGTCTACTCTTGTTAGGTTAGTAGATAAGTTGTAGAATACGACCACCTCTAATAAATAAATTATCTTAATTTTAGACTCCCGAATTATTTCAATCGATCAATTATAACTTACGTAGGAAATCCCTAAGGTATTGTCTACAACTCCAAGTCACTACGTGAGTCATATCATAACGTGGAACGGTGCGGTGCCGAAATGAAAATCCATGGCACGGCAACGTCACCGCCAAACGATCCTTTTGAAACGGTGCGCAGCACGACTTCGCCTGCGCCTTGGACTTGGCGTGATCCTGCGTTTCGGATTAGACCTGTCTACCTTGTGTAGATAGGCCAGCGAGTGTGGATTATGGCCTAAACTCTCTCGGCTCTCTCGATAGAAGAGAGGAGACCTGAGTCCAGCAGTGGGACAGGAATGGGTTGTTGATGATGACCTTGTGGGTGAACGTGATGGTATTTATTTAATTAGAAAGCGTTTTGGGGGAATTTTACAAATATATTTGAGAAAAATAGCAACAATAGTACGAACGCTATAGGTTTAGGATGCGGAAATCGTATCTTTACTGATTAAATCGTTCAGTGCAATGTAGTTACACGTGCAGTCAAGTGCAATCAATAAAACTATGTTATAACCAAAGTTATATGAATGATCACGTAGAGTTTACATATCAAAACATTACAACTCATCAAAACATAAGATTGACTTACGTGACTCGACTAGGGTAGTCAGTAGCTAATAAATTAACACACATTGCTTCTCTCAAAGTATACGTGGTAAAATTTAATTCGAATGAGTAAATGATATCTATTCTGGTATTCGATTCGATAATCGAAGGGTTTTTTTAAAGTTGAATTTTATAGTCTAGTGATTCTTTGGGTTGATCCGAATTCGTAATCACGTTGTTGTAAATTTGACATGATGTTTCTTTAAAACAAAATATCAAAATAGATACTTAATAGACACGTTTGTTTGTCGTCAGTCTTTTGCAGCTGCGCAGTGGTGGAGCGCTTGCGAGATTAGAAGCGGCTTTGGTTCCCGATATGCCCCAATGTGCTCCTCCGCCAGGGTTCGCATCAGCCCGGGCCACTGACGTACGATCTGCTCTTATACTTCTTACTGTAGGACTTCTGTCTTCTCTTCTTCTAGGTAAGATCATAGCATTACTATAAAGCTTAACGCCTGTTTTCCCGTAGGAATAAACAGAGGGGTATCACACAGACATTTCGCCAGCTATGTTTAGTTCCGTGATTACATGGAATCGGTAGGGGCCGAGAATTACCATTTAGCGGTCACATTTAATCGTACGTGATACTCAAAATTTTAATACTCAATATAATTTTTTGGTCGACCCGGGGTTCGAACCCGGGACCATTAG
Source organism: Laspeyria flexula (assembly GCA_905147015.1). Taxonomy (NCBI): domain Eukaryota; kingdom Metazoa; phylum Arthropoda; class Insecta; order Lepidoptera; family Erebidae; genus Laspeyria; species Laspeyria flexula. Next base: position 6,660,418 of record LR989956.1, on the reverse strand, counting down.
TGCTGCGCCACCGAGGTATATAAAACTACGGCAGTTATATTAGCGGTGTAGATACATGCAGTGCAGTTTACTAGCAGTGCAACAAATTCATATCTTGACCCTTTGGATCTTCGATATGATTTCACGACTAGTTCGTCCATGCAAACATCCCATGCACGTTAATTGGTACCATAATAAAGGTGTGTCGACAAGCTTTTGACCCCTAAAGCCGACCTTTGGTTGTCTTTGTGCGATCGGGACCTTAATGTCATGGTTCTTGGTAAGGGCATTGAGGTAATTCGACCATCTGCTACATATCTTGTGTCAATTTTGAATTTCTCAAAACTGTATGATGTAAAAACCTTCCAAGGCAATCAACGTGAAGTTTTGGGAAATCAATCAGTCAGGTCAGGGTTTATTGAGGTATTCTTTAATCAAAACTGAGTTTAGGGTTTATTTAATTATTTCAAGTAGAAATATTGGCGACCTGAGGTACGGGGTGTGGTGTAGAGGTGGATTCATGTTGGGCAATCTTTAATTAGAAAGATTGATTCATTATTTAATGTAAAAGCTGTTGAGAATTATGACCACTGCCTCGGTGGTGATAGTGATATACAACAGCGTAAGAGGTATTTAGGTCGACCCTCGGCAAAAATGTTATTGGATTTTCTGTCTCTAAATTCCCTTTTTTATTGCCTGAAGTTGCATACGAGCTAACGGATCACCTGATGGTAACGGTTACCGCCTCTTGGATGAGAGCAATGTTAGGGGCACAGCCAAGCTGCCTACCTAGAGAGTATAGCTATCTATAATCCTTGTTTGAAGTAGAAGAAACCTCAGTATCAGCCCGAAGTTTGGCAATGTGTAGGTATGGTTCTCGTAACATAGGTTACCGTTACCGCTTACCATCAGGCGGGCCATATGTATATTTGCCACCGTTGTTGTATAAAAAGGAATAATGGCAATAGGTTTGCCCCCTTTTTATGGGAACTAACAGCTGGCGAAATTTGAGTGTGGTGGTTTACTCGATACAGTGAATAGGTCTGGGTACTGATAATACTACAAAATATTGTTTTTCAGGTCTTGGAGAGTACTGTTGGAAAAATCGTCAAAAGTTGATCCTTCTGTTAGTGGCTTGCTATAGAAGATTAGTGAATATTATTATGCAGTAAAATTTACTTGCAAAAATTATACCTGCACGTAGGTCAGTTCATAAATTAAAAGCACCGAGTGTTGTTTTAAAATAAGAATAATATTTAAATGGACATAGTGTGTTTTTATGAATTATGTACGTTTGTAAAATGTCCATGACTTCATATCCAATATGTTGGATAGTAAAAAGGCAGAAAGAAAATTATATTTGATGCTCTTGTACACGAATTGAAGTAATGGGGATCTTGTATGTATTTTACCGCTCCAGGCTAATCGCCCTGTTTACCATCCCGTACACTAGACCGTAGTATGCCCTGCGGTGGATAATTAATGAGCTGATATATTACAAATTACCACAATCTCACCTTGTTGCTCATTAGGAAAAATAGGTAGCATTAGTAATCATTATTATAATATTAATTGAGTTAACGAGTAATAAACGCACTGTGTGTAATGGGTTTTTATTTTTCTAATGGATATTAAAGTAGCAATAATCCCAAGTCGGGGATTTAGTGTCGTTGCCCTTTGATGAAATTCTGTGGAAGTTGGAATTTCACCTGAATAGTTCTTGCATACATTTTTCGTTCGTTTATGCATTCGTTTATGCATACATATAGATCTTTCCCAGCAGAGGGGTAGGCAGAGACTATTTCCTTCCACCTGCTATGATTCTGACATACATATTTCGCTTCTTCAACATTCATCAATCTTTTCATACATTATCGCCGCTTTAGAGTACTCCTGATCTATTTATTTATATAACAATAGTCGCTTTCGATGTACAACCAATAGGTTTTTGATATTCTTCTAAATAATACATAACTAAAGATCCGCAGTTGCACCTTGTAATTTGGTTGCGATGGCAAAAGTTGGTGTGGTGGTGACCACACCAACTTTTCCCCTTTAGAGACTAATTAGTAATCATGTCTCTAAGTACATATAAATAATTTTTATTACACATCACTCACTAGTCTGTTTAAACGCAATAAACTCAACAGTTATTGAACGTATTGTCATTTGGTTTTATTTTTTAAATAAATTCGGATAGCTTCCGATTGATTCTATTTTTCCTAAATTAATATAGCAGTATTTATTGTCGATAAATTTCGTGAAATAGAAGCCTAATAGAAAACTTTGCTAGCGTACGGTGAATTGCAAAGAATGAACCATTTTACCATTTTATCTTTCAAAATACATTTAACTCATAACTCTGTTGTAAAAAGTAGGTATGTTTAACCATTCAGTAGTAATTTATATAAGTCTTAAGTGGAAGCCATAATGGCCTTCACGTAAAAGATATTAAGTATGTTTTTACCCGACTGGTAATGTTTTTCGCGCGTATGTATGTATGTATATATGTATGTATGTGGGCATGTCTGTTCCATTGTGACCTTCTATAGCCTAAACGGCTTGGCTAATTTTAAAGTGTGAGGTGCCATTAGATTTGTATTTTTCCCCCGAGTGTCATAGGCTATGTGACGTCAACAAAAAACAATATGGCGGACGTAAACTGTCAAAACACACGTTTTTTTTTGCTATCGCAATATGGGTATCAGATGAGAGCTAATTAATAGCCTAATTCAATTATATATGAACTAATTATTGCCCGCGGCTCCACTTGTCTGTTGTAACCTAAATCGCTTGACCGATTTTGAAGTGCAAGGTTTTATTATATTCGTATTCATCACCGAATCTCTATATCTAAGCCTTTTACCAGTGTATTCTTCGAATTCATTGGTCGAAGGCTACATTTAGGCAGACGGGATTTTTGATTTTTTAAATTAATACTTATTATTTAGATGCAGTCGTTGATATTTTTTAAAAATATTTATGAGAATCAATGTTTCATTAAATAGTTTTGTTGAACTCTAATGTTGCGCAAGCCAGAAGAGTCCCTATATTTTTAAACAAAAAAAAAAAATTAATAGAATAAACAGTATTGTGTGTTTTACCTGATATATAAAGCTACATTATTGCTAAACTTAACAGTAATATCACAATCAATTTAGTGGTTTTTTCGTGAAAGAGTAACAAACTTCCAAAGAAATATCCATCTTTCCAAACTTTCTCTTTTATTATTTTAGAAGAAGATTGAAGACGGATGTCGAATCTACAGTTACCTAACAATAAATTTCGGGCGCTAGCTAGTACATTCATAACACTTACCTACACTTCTATTATTGCATCAGAATAAATTACTATTACTAAGCACAGTATTGTGATATTATATTTACTTTAAAACTTTCGTGTTACATGTGATGACTCAGTCAGAGTCCAATGGTGCCATCACTACTCTTCTTCTCCAGAAAATAAAAAGAGGTGACTAAGGGAACAAATCACTATAACAGGATGAATATTCCTATAGACACCGAAAACTGATGAATGAACTGACGATATTTGATGTAATGCCACTAAAAATGCAATTGAAAATGTTTTTAAAAGGAATGCCGCATCAATCTTATTAATTCTGTTCTAAAGAAGATAATTGCAGAATCGCAATGCTTAGATAAACCTATGTAAGCATTGCGAAATCTAAAGTAAACCTAGAAAGTTCAATGACCTGTACTTACCACGTCTGTACCTCTATAGTACTGTGCTACTGTATAATTCTCACGAATCACAAACATTACACCCAGTTTTCGGTTCTTAAAGGAAGCTTATCGCCGATAACCCAGTATAGTGATTTGTTCGCGAAAGAAAACTGAACTGAAAAACCTTGTAGCAAACAAGCAAATCTATCTGGCCAGCGTGGTTAAGGTAAGCTAATATAACCTACTCTTCTTGTAACACTCGAGCCCAGCAGTGGGTTTAGATTGTTGAAGATAATAAAAAGCAATATCACCGTACCTTGCAAAAATATTATATCAGACAAATTAGTTCTTGAAATCTGTCTATGAATGCTATAAGAGCTATCTCATTTATACATATAATATTACATAACTATTATTACGTGTAGTTGTATCGAGCTTTTCCGTAGTCGTACCTAATTGAGGATACCTGTCTATCAAACTATGATGAAATGTGTAATCATTATAATCATTAGCGAGTGACATTTGAAGTTTATAAACTGTTTGTGCCCTAGAGAGATCATAGTTCTATGAAGTTCTATGTGATAGGTAGGTACTTAATTGATTAATGGATAGTAAGTATAACTGTATAGTAGGCTAAATTCCCTCTTCATACTTTGGAGGCGGCCTTGGTGCCCAGCATCCAGGAGTGGGATATTTATGGGTTGAAATGATGATGATAACTGTTAATCAATAAGTAGGGACATTTAAGGCTTCCTTCGAATTTCTAAGCACAAAAATAAACACAACATACATAAAATATTTTAGTTAGTGCTTGGTTTTTATTAGTACATTTGGTTTAGACAAATTATTTTTATATAACTACATATATTATTAAAATTAATTTAATAGTACGTACATACATCACTATAGGTAATTAGATATATTGTGGAACGGTTATCCTCGTTGAAGAAAATGATCTTCTGGAAGTTTCTGTTGACTGATGGCTTCGTCTAGACAGGTTTTCAAGTCCCTCTTGGATAGAGCAGCGTTAGCTAAAGCTTTTTGTATTGTGAGCGTTTCTACAGTTCGTAATTTTGTTGCTAGTCCTAAAGCAGCCCAAACGCGAATGAAAGCCGTAGAACATCCACAATCTGTAAAAATTGGAAATCGTTTTATAAATACAAACCCTAATCAAAATTATGAATAACATAAAAAACTTCTAAAGCAAAAATAGGTAAGGTTTCTTTTATTAGCGAAATTATTAAAGTTTTTTTGTTATGAACTTGATTTTATTTTTTTATTACAATACATTCACAGTGGTTTTTTTCCCAATTATTTTTAATTCAACATGATAGATTATGTATTTGTTTGTTAATTGCTCTGCATCTGCATCGTCTTGAATAGTCGATACAAAACATTTTATTATAACAAAAATACTGCAATACATCTGCAAGTTGAACTCAGTTTGACGCAAGTATTAATAGTTATGAAATCGTCATACTCACCGTATGTTCCGAATTCACCTGATTTATAATCGTATGGAACTAAATAGTGATAATGAGGCCAAAAAGACTTTGTTATAAAGAATACTGTGTTGGAATCTGGGGGTGATCTGTAACAAATGTGAGACTCATATTTTATTGAATTAGTATCAACCTTATATACAAACACAATTAATAATACATATTTATTATAATTATTTCATCCATTTACTGTTATTCTAAGTTATATTCACCACAAACAAACAATAAATACTGCCTGCCTGTTGGTCTAGTGGTTAATGACCCTGATTGCTCAGCCGGAGGTGGTGGGTTTGATCCCCACCCAGGACAAATCTTTGTGTGATGAGCATAAAGGTTTGTTCTGTGTCTGGGTGTAATTTATCTATATTAAGTATGTATTTACAAAAAAAAAGTACTTTAAGTAGTATATCAGTTGTTTAGTACATATAACGCAAGCAAATATAATTGTTTAATTTGGGACTAGATGGTGCTGTGTGAATGTGGTAGAACATTATATTATATAAATGGGTGACGATGTATTAGGACTTCGTAGTATTTTTATTTTTATCACACTTCGTGCTCCGGTAATTACGATAATAATCTATTTGACCTTTGTGAAATCAAGGTGTGAGCCTAATTTATTCAGATGTACCTAATAAAATAAAAACAGCACGTTAAATGTTACATTATTTTGATCTCAGAATGCCCTTATTCAAGATTTATTCTGCATAGAACCTTAATAAGTTTCGCATAGATCAATTTAAATTACTTAAAATACAATTAATGTTTTGATGTCTATAAATCATGTGCCATTACCAAGTAGACAACTCAATTTTGGCTTTCAATATAGTCTAAAGTCCGCGACAGAGATCAAAGACCTATCTACGGCAAACATCCGGGTAACTAATAAATGGATGCTTTGTATTATTTATAAGCCCTTTAATATTTTCTCTTCTTATGCGTAAAACAGTAAAATAATCTTCTTTCATATTCAGGCAATTTATTTGTTGTAGTTGTGGTATTTTGTTGTCAAATTAATGTCTTGTGCTATATTGCGACATGGTCGACTATATTAATCGATTACTCATTCACACACGTCACAAAATTAGTGGCCGTTTCGTAAAATAGTAGAATGGAACATAATAATTAATTATAATATTATACCAACGCAGATGTGCTACAAAAATTAAGTTTACAAAATATCAGTCGTATCAAGCAGCCTAAAGTCTGTTTTCAAAAGCATTTTTTTACAAATGTAATAGGATACGTACGTTTTCCTAACTGTATAACTAAGCAATTTTAAAAAGAATATATATCATTTAAATACACTCACTTTTCTCCAGGTTTAAGTCCCCATATATTAATGCCACTCTCAATCAACCATGATGCGTGAAGAACAATAAAGTATCGCACAAAACCTATGATGAACACTGTATTTAGAACTGTGTCGTCCCAATATTCCAGAGGGGCGTTTAGGGGCAGCAATAGGAAAAGGATTGCGTATAAAACCCAGTAAAACCTGAAATAATATTAAAGTACTATAACATAAAATAAAATATAATTTTTGCTGATTGAGTTTTGGAGGCTATTTCATGATGGCGACCGTATTATTTACTATTATGTGTTTACATAATTATTTGATTGTCATTGTACCCTAGCGGTTAAGGTGGTCACCTCACCTATTCGATTTCACCTCGATTCCTATTCATACTTGTTTCGAGTCTAGGTGTACTTTGTGTCCGTTGTGTGTGTCGTAATGTCCCCCACGACACAGGGTTACTTTACTAGTGCGAGCGTTGTCTTTAAAAAAGAATACAAAATTTATATTTTTAAGTGAGCATGAGTATAGTGTTATTGGTTTTTCTTGACTGAAAGTTTAATATTTCTTTGCAAACTGAGAGAAATAAAATAAGTAGGATTAATTTCTTATGATTTGAACTTCATCATTAGTTCTCTACTATTTGTTCTTCTTCTATTCATATCTTCTCTGAGATAAATCTCACAACAAAAATTTACGTCATTATGAAATTGCATACGTCTTGGGTGTTAGCTAATGGTAACCTTGTTTAAAACCATATTTTGTGTAATACCTTCTCTGCATCATAACAACCGAATCCTGCTCTAGATCAGACATGTCAATAGCTTCTTTCAGTTTTTCCTGATGAGGGCTCAGCTTACGGATGCGCGTCAGTAAGTGTGAATAAAGGAAACCTTTGTTGTAGTCAAACGGGTCATCTTCCGTTGCAAAATGGGCGTGGTGGAATCTATGGTACTGTACCCAGTCGTATATTGGACCCTGAAAATATATGTGATCCTATTAGTCTTTGAAATAATTTAGTGAAACAGCAGCAGAGGTTAGTTACGAAAGAACTTTTTACAAAAAAAACTGAGTCAGCACGTCTAAACTAGAAACAAAATTTGAACTTTATACTTGGTAGAAGGAGTGATTCTGGGAAAAGAAAAAATTGTTGCTCTCATAAATAATGTATAGGTATAACAGAAGAGGTACTGTTATACCTATCTCAATGTTGCAACCCAATGGAAAATATAGGTATAGTCGACCACATATTTGCTTTACCACTATTAACAAAAAATTGCATCAAAATTAAATTTCAATTAGAGTCTGATGACGTCGCGGCATTGATGACAACTATCACTGTACTAATGTGACTTTCAAGCAAAAATGGACTTTATTGTTTTGTGATAAGCAAACGATACTTACTCTAAGGGTGGTGAAGCAATTTTATTGTCGACTATACTTAGTAAATTTCTAGTTGTTTACAACGATGTACCGCCACTCTTACATTAATTTAATAGGATTTATTTTAATGGTTGTTGGTACCATATTCAACGTATAAAAAAGTGTTATACTTACTACACCTGCTAATGTTTGCAAGAGCATAAGTACAATTCGATGTCCAGTGGAAGCTTGGTATGTACCATGTGCCCATAAACGATGAGCGCCAGTAGTCATGCCTAAGATCGCCGACATTGTCAGGATTATAACTAAAACCAAATAATTACTGATTAAATTAAAAATGTTTTTTAATAAATATTTATGTACAAATACAAATAGCCACTGCAAGGCATTCATATTAGGTAACTAATATATGAATGCCTTGCAGTGGGTATTTGTACCGATTATAATTGTGCGAGCGGTCTCGGGTTCGATTCCCATGTGGAACACAAATGTATTGGGTTTGTATGTCTTGCAATTCTTAGTATTGCCTGATAGAAGGGTGACCTATTACTTGGGACCTAACATAACTGTGTTGTCTAATGTACACAAAATAAAAAAAATGTAATAAAATTGAATGAATTAAAATGAATGTATTTCTTAATTTTATTGCTGAAAAACCTAAAGTTTTTGACTTCGAATCACTATTTTCTGCGATGTTTTGAGGTAAAGAGTTAGTTATCGCAGTCGACAAGGTACATTATAATAATGTAACCATTCTTGAAAAGTAACTAAGTACTAAGTACAGATTTAAATTTCAATAGCTAGTGATTACTTTTATATAAAACGTACAACCGTAGTAGGTACATATAGGAGAAATTTAGCAAGTAAGCTGAACAACACAAGGTTTCACAAAATCCACGATTATTTACGAGGATTAATCTGTTTAGTCTCGTAACTCAAGATTAGATTCACGTCTGAATACTTCTGACGAGCTTAGGAACGTACAGTTATAATACAATAGTTAGATATAAAATATATACTCCGAATATTTGCATTGATTTTCTTAAGTTTCATTGTAGTTTCGATTCTTTCTTCATTATTAATTAGATAATAAATTATTTTCTTCTTAACAGACCACACAGATACAGTTCAGATTATTGAACTCAAATAAAAAAATAATTGAGTTACTTTTAAAGAACTTTAATAATATAAAAATAAAAAAATAACTATAATATATAATAAAAACTTTTAATTAAATAAACGGGCAATTTCTTGAACATTTTGGTTTAAAGGAACTAATAGAACAAAAGTATTTTTGAGAGGTTTATATTGATTTTTTTATAGGTACCTAAGAAACAAGAACACAAAAAACAAATGAAACAAATACTTACGTAATATAACAGACATTAGTTTAACTTCACCAGCCAAAAGAAGATATAGTCCAAACAGGGACAGAAGATGAACATGGATAAATAAGAGTACGGATGGCCAGTCCGCTTCTCGACTCTTCCTCAATTTGGGCTCTTCTGTCGAAGTAGCCGCCTCTGATACGTCCACCATCTTTACGGTCTGTGGAAAAATGTGCCATAATTTTAGTAATCGTAAAAACAAACAAATAGCAGGATGTAAGATAGATAATCCTCCTGCTTGAATTATGATCACGCGATGGATAAATGGCGATCATTTATTAAAAGAAACCTATTACAGTGAACAATAATGTGCTCTAATATTGGGATTTTCTACAGAATACCTGTCTATTTCAGGATCGGGAAGAAATGAAAACATGATACGCCTCATTATGCTTTCTGATGTATGTAACCCACTGAAACTCAGTAAATTCGAATATTGAATAAACGATCAATGTTTAGGTGTATAAGGATGGGCATTACAGTCATTTTATGCGATTAATGTTATGATAATTTTTAAGGCCATTTATTGTCTCTTTGATGTTAAAAAAAAGAAACGTCAAAAGACTGTTCTTTTATATAGAAACACACCCAAACTCCGAAATAAACATTCGCAAATTACTTATACAAATATTTTTTGTGCCGATCTGGAGATCGAACCCGAGCCCTCGGAAACCGCAACAGTATACGCTAGCTGCGCCATATTTTTTGTTTTTAAAAGACAAAGCTACGCCCGCACTAGTGTAATTTACCCATCATCATCATATCAAACCACTGTTGAACATAGGCCTCTCCTAATTTCCTATTTTTGTAACAAATATGAATAAAACAAAATATTTGTCTTGTTTGGGAATCGAACCCACGACACTGCACAGCGACGTTAGTGGCGAGGCGACCACCTTAGCCGCTTGTTTTAGAGATCTCGTCCCCTTTAAAAACAATCGTTTGTTACAAGTTTTCAGCATCGATTTCACCGTTTCATTGCTTCGTCACGACAAGGCCATTCACCTGAACTGCATGTTCATTATGTTTATTGATGGTACAGTTTTATACCACTTAATTATATAATAGCAAAACAGAATACCTTTTCACCGTCTTTAATTATATCTACTGTGTTAAATTTAACCTGAATAATCGCTAAAACTACTTAGTTACAAATATTTATTTTTAGAGTACATGAATTATGCGGTGTGGTAAACTTCCCATCCAAGTGAAATTATCAATGTACCTAGTCATGATGTGTGTGTATAACCTTTAGAGGTTAATGAGACTACGAATATTGAAACAGAATTGTAAATTATTTATTTTCAATGTTATGTGTACAAAGCGCCTAAAAATTTTAGGACATCAATTTTACATTGATGTCTTAAAATATACAGGCGCTCTGCCGGGGTGCATTTTTACTTCGATCATAGATTTAATAATTTCAAATCCACCTAGTATTATAAATGCAATTTTATTTATGGAAAGACTTTCTGGATGCAATATTTTGTAAGTAGGTATACAATTTCTTACCTACCTCGATAAAGACTAACGAGTCTCGATAAAAAATGCAACGAACGATTTTGAATTAAAATTTATCTAATGTTAGACCGAATTATATAATAATAGATTCGGACAATCAGTAAATTATATTTTGAAATTAACAGTAGCGTCGTCCAAAAATGTCGTCATATCGTGCATAGTCCTTTCTATAATATTGGTCAAGGAATATGACTGTTTACCAACCTACAAACTTCTTGGTGTATACAAATGAATCTCATCTAGTTGTTATAATTGTGTCGTTTTCGTACTAGGTACGTCATTACGTTATAATGCGACAACAGTTAAAGTCCTTGTACCAAGTAGTTCAAGAACTAGCTCGTCATCAATTTTAATTTCAAATGACATTTTTGTAAGTTCATACTTTTATTTACACACAATAGATATATTTTTATTACCTTTTGACCTCGACAGCCGTGGTTTGAATCGACGAAAGACCCCTTTGTTTCCGATCAATGACCATCCCAAAAAGAAATAGATATTTTATTTATTGCGGTAAAAGTAAAATTGAAAATTTTAAGTCACGCCCTACAATAACTGATGACTTTGAAACTGCTGCACCAGTTTCAGACACGTCAAAATGAGGAGTGTTAATCCATAGTCTTTTGTTTGTCGGCTGTTCAATTTATTTATAAATTGTTCATTGTACTTCTTTGTAATAAATTATGAAGTTGTTATTATCAGCAAACTTCATACCGATTTTGAAGTGATGATTGATTTGAAAGTATCTACATAAACCTGGGGGAACTCAGAAGTTAATCTCGGACGCTGCTTTCTATTCATAAACCATTATAATAATATTGCATCTTGCTGATGAATATCACAGTAATTGCAATAAATGTCTTTGTCTTTTTATGTTATTATAATTATATTAATAGTCTGTTTATCATTACGTGTTCAACTCAACTACAGGTGTACACACAGGCTGTTTTAAGAGCGTATTTGCAAACAGAATGGCAAAGTCGCAATTTAATGTTCTTCGTGGTTTTAAATTTTTATTATTAATTCGGAGCTATATTTTAAAAATCTGTTTGCTAAACTTTTTAGAATGCCGTGAAAGTGTATTAAAATGTAAGTATCCGTTGCAGTTATTTTACTATGAAAATAACACCTTGCAAGTTTCCAATGTGTTATTTGCATATAAATAGAAATGTAAACGCAATGATTTCTTCCTTTTACACAAGTTTCACCTAATTCTATAAAGTGTAAATTATTTAAGTGTGCAAATTTACACTTTAAAAATTATTATAAAATAAAAAGAACTTCTAAGATTATTAAATAAGACACGTAAAGATAAACATACTATAAGTGCTATAGGTACAAATACATATGTCTATGTGTAGTCAATAGAAAAGAATGACGGTGTGTTTTGTATTGGAATTGTTTAGCAGAGCTGGATTCTTGTCAGACGGCATTGGCCACAGGCATACCATAACCATGCTTATTTACTCTAAACATTACATAATATAGCATCACGCCTTTTTCCCCGAAGGGGTAGGCAGAGGTGTTTCACACCCACATTTCGCCGGCTATGTTTGGTCCCATGAAATAGGGGGCGAGCCTATTGTCATTAAAAAAAAAAAAAACAAACTCCGGGAAAATCTCAATACTGAAATTTCATGAAAGAAAAGCCCAAAACCATTTTCACCCAACCCGGGAATCGAACCCCCTCTTGCACAGCAGTCGTATACACTTCACGCTGCGCCACCGAGGCAGTTATTTAGTCTAAATACGAAAGATAATAAAATGAGAAAGTCGGCTATAAATATTTAAATTTTAATGAACTTGAAATGGCAACTTTACTTGAAAGGGTAAAGTGCAGGATTATAGCTTTTCTGTGACTACATGACATAGTTATCTTATTACCATAATTTTATTATAGCATGCCCTCAAAAGATCAGAACGGCAGGGCGAAAAAAATATCGTCATATACGTATAACTGAAACTTGCCTTGTAATATAATTTTATTTACAAACGTTTGCATATTCTGATTTAATAACGTAGCTTATAAACAGCTTGTTACCTAAGTAAATGTCGCTGTAATATAATAAATACATATTGTCGTTTCAGCAATTTACATAGGTACTAACTAACTAGAAGTATAATAGGTAGGTATATATTCGCATGAACTTTGAAATGGTTAAATTTGTTTATTTTTTATCCGTTGTTCGATTATAATTAAATATGTAAATTTTGTGCAAAATTATACTTTTATACCTATGTAGTCTTGTCAATAAACTATATATACATATCATAAATGAATTGAATGTGTAAATTTAAAGAAAAGAAAGGCATTGTTTAGAGGTAAATTAACTATTTAAACTTCTATACATTTTACTTAATAACACTATTAGATTTACACTTAGTAAAAATCTGTACGCCTTAGGCTGCGTTCAGACGGCGACTATTCGATTTGATTGTTTCACGTACCTATAGGTTACGTTCACACGCCGATATTTTTTTCCCGTGTTCCGTATACGAGATTTTATAGAATGAGTAGTGACAACAAAATATATACTTGAAATTAACCAACAAAAACACACACACATAATCCATACAGGAAAATCTTGTGCCCGAGAAATTTTTCCCCGTATCGTTCATACGGCGACTTTGGAGGGAATCGATTTTTTTTAATTAATAAATTCTGTTGTGACTACTCCATTTGATAAAATTTCGTGTTAAAATGGGTTTGTCCTCACAGCCAAAATGACTTTACAAACATGAAAAACTTGTAACTACATGTGCAAATGTATAAGTTTTCCATAAGTATTTTATTTCCGAGAATTTCATCCCTGATCATGGCGCTGTGCTGGCAACAGTAACTATTCGATTATCGGAAAGTAGAGAACAATAGATATATCCCGATTCACAACGATGAAACATCATAGAGTGACCATGACGTTTTATTATTATTATTTTCCAAATGAACTCGTAGCTTTATTTATGAAGACTGAGATAAGATTGATAATTAATTATGACATGATAATTTATTTGCTTCCAAACTTACGAAATTGTTCAAAAAAAGGGTCTTACATTTAAAATAAAACAAAACGTAACTAACCTTAGTAACAAGTAGCCGTATAGAATGAACACCACACAGTGACAAAGCACAACACCTACTCAAATCATTATACATTCACGAGACACGGCAAATGACGTTTTTAATTACTTCCAATACGTACAACCGAACACAATTGTTAAAGGGTAACCATTACAATGATCTTTTATTTTACGTATACAAAAATATCGATATATTAATTTAAAATACGTCGTGCACTTCTGCCCTCACATGTTCATTGTAACTGGAACTTTGCCTACAGGTAGATAGGTATCGTATCAAAAATTGTTAATTCAGCTGAAATGGTTCATATTATGTTTGTTATAAGCGCATAACTGCTCGCATATTCAAATCATTTGACAAAAAACAAATGACAATTTTCATTTATAAAACAACGTTTGACAAAATTATACTTGATAAATTTATCATTTTTCAAACTATTGTTTAACAAACTACTCATTTGACAAATTATTTACCAGACAACATTTTGTTATGTCAAAACTTCATTCATATAATGGATTATTTTTTTAACATGTAGTAAGCAAAATAACGTATAGCATAAATAACATTTGACAAAATGGCTAGGTTAGTTTAGGTTAGAACTGAGACCACTTCGCCAGAAGAAATTGCCAGAACCGAATTCTACCTTTTTCGCGTAGTTAAGGCAGTGTGTATTTTTTTAAATTGACGTACTTCAATAAAATTATCCAAAATACCTCCTTTTGTAACTTTTTTATCTTCTGTCATTTTGTAAAAAACACCAATTAGACAAACGAATTATTTTGTCAAATGAACATTTTTAAAATAATATTTTAACATGTGGAATATTTGCGAAGTAAAACATTTGCGAATCCTGTATTTTGTCAAATGATTGTTTTTAAAGTAATATGTTTTAGAAATGAAAGTTTGTCAAATGATTAGTTTTTCTAACGTTGTTTTTAAAATGATAATTTGTCATACGTTTTTTATCAAACAATAGTAAACCATTGTGGAGTCATGCCGTTGCGACAGGACTGGTTTCTATGTATTTTTAAGAAATAGCCACCGTCACTAGCAACAAAGCCTTAATACTCTCTCTATAATTGAAACTCAATTACTTTTGTGAAACTACCAAATAATAATAATAATAATAACATAGATAGTTTTATTTATCTAAAGAAATATGGTTTAGTTTTAAACAGATCTATGTAACATAATGTACAAGAAACCCTGTTTCTTAAACTAGCTATTATCTGTATGGACGAAACCTAATTTCATGCAATTAAACAAAGATAGTCTAGAACCTGGAAGTGAAAATGTTATGATTTTCGATTTGTTCCAATAGCAGAAGCTTAACTTATAAAATCATGAACTTATGGACGGCACTTTTTGAGATGAAAACATATTTCTATTGGAAGTTCATTAGAGAGGAATTACTAGAGCTTCTAAAGTTTCCTCGTGGATTGTGTTTCTTTTTATTTCTTATTGCCTGAATGTTAAGACCAAAGTTGTTCCTCAAAGTTTATAAAGGTTCCCTATTATTCGACACTTGCCGAGTGTAATCTGAAAGTTTAATCAACTTCCACACAATTTTTATTTGAGCGGCAAAGCAATAATATCGGTATTTGCAGAGTTATGTGGGTCATATAAAATGGATTGGTTGGTCTTTGTTATGTTCGAACCAAGAGCACGATCCACATTATGACGAACATGTCAAAGGTGAGTCCCTAGTCCCTATTGCTGTGTTGCCCGATATTGACAGCCTCAATTTTATATTCGTTATTGTACGGGAATATCACAAACTTTTGAGTTACGAGTTAAATAAATTCTTCTCACAGACATTATGTAGATTCTGATACTTTGCTATAAATCACATTAACCCGACGCGTTGCAGATAAGTCATGCACCCCTGAAAATGTCTTTAAAAAAACAATCAAGCCGTTGCCTACCGAAAAATAAAAGGGAAATAGGAAGGAAAAGGGAAAAGAAGGGGATTGGGATGAGGAATTGGAACTCCGATACTCGCCACTTACCAGACGAAACGCAGCAGTAAATCTACTACTTAGCGTCGATATTCAGTGGGAGTTGTACTTCTCCGGACGTGCTGATCCATTCATGCTTGTATGTATAGTAACTAATTACTAAAATAATATTTAAATAAATGTACAAAGTAAGTACAAGTATACCTACCAAATTACAGTCGTAATAGATTGCGTAATCATTGTGAACAATATCCGTAGACATTCTTCTATTATCCTGAACCTTTGTCTTTCTCTGTTGAGGAAAGATTTCTCATCAATTAATAAGTTCTTGTGCTGAGTCTGACTTGCGTATTTTTTGTTACGCTACCTTGATCTAACATTAAAGTACTAAGTAAAGTAAGTAATATATTCTAATATATTATATTTTCATCAGTTTTACAATAAAAAAAAATCTTTTAAACACGAATAAAGAGGTTTACTTAGACCTAGATATTTTTGGAAAAGTGAAAAAAATCCTGAAGGAATTTAAAAAAAAACTATACAATTTTATAATTTCTTTCATCTTTATAATTTTTACCATTACTTACGTGCCATCATCAGTATATAAATAGCCCTTATTCCCAGTACAGCATTCCTTGTAGAAAACTGGAGACCACTTAACTACTCGTTGCAGAAACGCAACATAGCCACTCACAAATATAATAACAAAAGAAGCAGTTTTGATTTTCATGACTGTGTTATACCAAGTCCGGTCAAAATAAATTATTAATTATGAATTATATGCGAATACAAATAGTGTTAAGCTTACAATAATGTAAGCTTGAGTAGTAAGCTCGACAAATATAATAATATAAATATAATGTAAGCTAAATGGTGGTAACATTTGTCGAGCTTACTTTACCGGACTAATCTTTCTTCTATTAGACGTGGTTAATTTTGAGCTGGCCTCATTCCAAATCTATATCGTTACATATTCATAACGACACACTGATAAAAACTTTCATAACTCAATATTTTCATCTAAAGAATAATAAGATAGAATATTCATAGAGTTAGAAAAACATTTCTCGTAGGAAGAGGAACTTCACTCAATCAATAAAAGCCGTTATTCGCCATCGGATCAGTCATTCCATTGAAATATAGCTATCATTAATTGTGTTTGTTGTTCCCACTGGTAATGAAACAGCACTCGTTACAGATCATAAATTTGGCTCAAATTTTTGCAGTGTAATTAATATACGAATGAAGGAGAGATTCGCCAATCTATATTCTTAGTCGCCTTTTACGATACCCACGGGTTGAGATGGGGTAGTTACATAATTGTATTCTTAATCCGTCACTACACGTTTGCGTTTTCTTGCGCACCATTAAATATATGTATATAGCCAAAAGAATCAATCTTCAACTAAAAGCATGCATGCTGTGGCAATCTATAATTAAGTCTACAATAAGTTTGTATCCTTCTTTGCATGTAAGATATTGTTTGTATTGGTGTAAGATTTGTTGAGTTGTCCTAAATAAATAAATAAAAGTGCGAATTATAAACATAATCAAACAACAAACAAGTCTACCCTTTTTATTTTATTCCATGACACACCATTAAAGTTTCATGTAACAAATGCGATATTTAACATTCAGAAATTCAACATTCAGATTTAAGAAGAACAAGTGACACAACTATTTAATATAATCTATATAAATAACAATTTATTTTAAAACTAGCTGTTGCCCGAGGCTTTACTCAGCTTCTATGGATGGTATCGTGATCATAAATAGCCTTTAGCCTTCATAAATAAATAGGCTATCCAACACTATAAGCATTTTTCCATTCGGTTCAGTAGTTCCTGAGATAAGCGCCTTTAACTAAACAAACAAACTCTTCAGCTTTATAATATTAGTATAGAAGTATCGATTGGAGTCAATATTTATACATCGTGTTCTGTATATTGTTAATGTGGAAGGTAATATTTGATGACCTTAGGTGAGGATTTTCTGGACTGCTTCAAGTCAAAGTCGGTGCATTTAACTTGTAAGAATAATGAATTTTACCTTTACCGATCATCAACTTATTGAACGGTTTCACCTGAATAATAGGTAAATGGTCTAAACTAATGGGCAAACTTTATTTATAAAAATAGACCATTATTTAGTATTCAGGATTGATTATTATTATCTTTACAGAAGCTACATCTTCCAAGTATATAAGCTCATCTTTAAACTCTTGTAGGTATTTGGTACAAAATATTTTGGATTTGTTAAATATCTTTTATAAGTTTCTATCACCATGAGTCGCGAATGAACAAAAAACTTGATCCTTATATCCATCGAAAATGCGGTAAATCTGTTAATATTCTGTTTAAGTACGTATTGTAAAAACATATAAAAATCTAAATTTCACCAAAATTTTAATAACACTGGGGTGAAAGTCAAAGGAATGTGTTTTTTTCTTTCATAGGTACTAACCACATCAGAAAGATTCAATTTCTTCTTCAGTTAACTCTTATTATAATTTTATACGAGTATGTAAGTAGGTATTCAAAATTCAGAGAAACAATATTAGCAAAAAAAATATGTGTAAACCTACTAACACAAATAATTTCTCGACTTGCTGCTTCGCCTAAATTGTGTCAAATATATTCTTGTCTAAAAACCCATGAAAAAATTGCCCATTACATGATTTCTAATATATCTGTGATTTCTAGTTATTTTTAGTTTACAAACAGTGGTCCTGTTCCAAAGTACATTGAAATATAACAATTTTCACGTTATCAAAAACAATATAAATTAGGTATAATATTGGTACATAAATACTGTTTTTAACGATAAATTTTATTTACAATTTACCCAACTGCCAAAAAGGAGGGTAATGTTTTTACACATTTTGATTGTCATACACTTCGAAACAATTTATTATATTGTGTAGCACATTATTTTTTTTTGCTAAACACTACACATGATAACACTTAAATAAGACTAAATGTTTAACATTAAGTAACAGCCGACTCTTTGAAACGGTAAATTTTCTTTTATTTGCAAATGTTGGATACAAATGGATGAAAATGCAATAAGTATTGTTTATTAAGCACACTGCTGTAAAATCTAAGAAGTACGTATATTTTCAATTTATTTCAGCTAACATTATAGAAAATATTTAGTATATTGAAATATTTACAACCTAGAAGTATGTTATATTTTAAAATAAAACAAAACACAATTAATATTAAAAGTATAAAACAAAGTATATTTATATTATTATTCCATCACCTTATATTGGTAAAACATTAGATAGATATTTTAATCTCAGTCTTACTTTTTGAACCCACAATCTAATTTTTGCAATAATTTAGGTCATGATGTACTCCTCAGAACAGAAATAGATGTACTCGTAAATTTAATATTTTATTACAAAATTCGTCGTAATTCTAAAATAATGACTTTTTGGATTTACATTTTATACTACAACATTCATGTTTTATTTACAGCTGTATTTTAAAACACTAAATTTTCAATATTACTAAACATTTAGGTACGTATGTCAGTGATATCTAAATAGTCTATCTTTAATTAGGCAAACAAAAAAAAATATCACTTGCTTGGAATGTCAACGATCGACTTGGTCGATTAAAATCATGGCGGTGACTAAGTAGAATGCATGAATGTCGACATTGTGAACAAGCCGTTATATACTATTCTCTCCTCTGCATGTTCTTATTTATAACATAATTTGTGTTTTGCTTACGGTCGAATTTCGATCAATGAGAAAAAATTTAATTCAAGAACGAATCGCTCGCTCCCGCTCATGGCAATCTAGGAATCGTTTTATTTTTACGCTCGTTAACTTTAATTGTATTCTTATTATCTAGACATGAGGACCCTCAATGATCTGCTAATGAAGAAGGCTCCACAGATGGAGCCACAAACTTGAGACTATTTTTCTACTCTTTAATCTTAACCTCTTTATTAGCAATTAGTACTAAGTACCGTGTTATAATTATATATTATTATACAAATTCGTTCTTATTGTAAGGTAATATGACAGTTTTTCAATGGAAACAGAAACATTTCAACGGAATTAAAACCTTGTCAATAAGCTTGGCAGTAGCGTGTGCTTCCCTTGGAGCTTGTACACGTCTTCAGATTTTTCAACCTTCATTTATAAAACTGGTATTGCCAGATGAAATGTAATTATGACGCATACCAGAAACTTTAACCAACAATAAAATAAAGTTCGAGACGTATAATTTTGCACAAATTATGGTCAATCCTAGAAATGACGGCTAATATGTGTATGTAACTGGTTATATAAATTAAATTTATCAGTATAATAATTGTTAATACTATGTATTACAATGTATTTATCTTAGATAATATGTATTTACCATTTATTCATATTATTACGGAAAATCTTTATTGCACAATACATTATTGATTTGAATATGTGCAATTATGTGCAATTAAAATACGGGCCATAAAATATACTTAAGGAAAATAGCACGCAGCTTAAGATTGTTAGAACTCGAGCAATTCTATGATAATTATAAATGGAGTTATAAGCATGTTTTTTTCATCATATTGGAATTATAGTATTGCTATCTATGTATCTATGTTTTTAAAAAAACTGATAAAATGTTTTTAAAACAACAAAGGCATTGTCAGACGACAGTTACAGTTCCGTATAAATTCAACCCCAATTATTTAAAACAATTTTTTTAATGTAGCTAAAAATTTGTAATAGGGAGAAATATAAAATACATAGGTAGGTATAAAAAAACGAGATACGTCTGGTATTCTCTAGTAATTTAGGTAATTTTGGTCATTCATTTTGATATTTTATTAATAAATTCAATTAATATTCAAGTCATGTCTTGATAACGGGTTAAATTTAATTTTTTTCTTAAAGAAAATGAAAAAGATTAAGTAATAATAATATTAAGTTATTAATATCCAGCCAACAGTGGGTCAGTATTATTTGAGTTGTAGTTGAATGTATAGTAATTAAGGAACAATTTTGTTTGTTATCCAGATATGCTTAACATAATCGATGTTTTTAAGTCTTAATATAATTCTAAAAAAATATGCAATCCAGTCAATTTTCTAATGTTAAATAAAAATTTGAAAGCAAAAATACATATCTTGGAATTGTCATCTATATTTATATACACTTTGAGGCAAAAAATTACAGTGATCGTCACTTTTCGATCTTATTTTTATCCGTAGTCTTTTTCCCGTTGTATTATTCTTAACTTAATTTCATTCAAATATTTTTCTGGTTCGTCACTTATATACTCCTTCTTATCTTCAGGAACTGTCGTATCTGGGGTAACTGTTAAACTTTCTGTAGGTGATGACACGTAAACACTACAAATAGGTGAACAAGGACTATGTTTGTCATGAGCCGCACACATTGAAGTACCTAAATAATTGTATCTGTTAATTCTAAGCTCGCCTTTAATTGCGTGTTCGTAATGATTTTTGCAGTCATTCCTATAATCGTGCACAGGTGGGGTCACAATGGCCTTTCCGTTGTGACAAAGGTGTACCGTTGGGACACAAGGGCTTCTCTCACGGCTGTCCTGTCTTTTCATTTTGTAGTGGCAACTCGTGTCTTGTCGCAACGAGTTTCGCTGAGAATTACCTGTAAGTAAGCAACTTTATTATTTCTGAAAGTGACATTATTTTTTATTAATTAAGTTTTAGGAAAATGAGTCGTCTTCCTGAAGACAATCTGGATTGACCTTGATTTTAACTTCCTAGGGATGTTAACTTCTTCTCTAGCTTCTATACACTTCTACTTGCACTTGCACCTACTACTTGCACCTACTATGCATTTCTCTGCATCACTCTAAGGTTGGCAGGTAGACACTGCCTTTGGATTAAGCTCACCTTTGTACTTTATTGTGCATAATGTTTTTAATAAACAAATATTTTCAAAGAACTCTAAGCACCTACGACAAACAAGTAGGTTCTAACTAAGATTGATTGTTACTTTATGTAACCTTGCCGAGTTATTGTTCTACATCAATTCTACTTGAGTAAGCAGGCACTTTACGAAAAAATAGACTTTCTCATAAGTCTAAGGTTCGACCCGTTATTACTTGACGGCGTGGCGTCGGCAATCTATTTTCCAATTCCACCGTTTTTTACTAAAGCAATGTTCCTTCAATATATATATATATATTTATAAGTAATATCATAACATAGCATCCTGCCATTTTCCCCAAAGGGGTAGGCTGACCTGACCACACCCACATTTCGCCAGCTATGTTTGGTCCCATCAAATATTGGCATCAACCGGGAACATTTGTTTTCCAAACTCCGAGAAAATCTCAAATCTGGTTCTTATTTTATGATTTAAATACCTATCGCACAACGGCACAACAGTCGTATAAGTTCCCTGCTGCGCCACCCAAGCAGTTTAAGATTTCATCTAAGGATAATTCCTGGGTAGCCAATAAAATTATTCATCCATGACAATAATCCCTTACATCATCGGATTATGCTAAATTTGGGTAAACGCCCGACGGAACTCAATATTCAAAAAAGATAAAGTATTTTTGTAGAAATTTTATGAATGTTAATGTTTTATGAATTTATGTGGTAACAGTAGGCGTATGTCTTGTATACAGTAGGCTTCTAAAATGGCTCTTTTAAAGAGAGACCCATGCCAATTAGTGGGCTAATCACACAAACACACAACTTAAAAATAAGGTTGTATGATTATACGAGTTCATAAATAAAAAGTTATGTCCAAAATCTTAAATTTCTTAAATGTATTGTATGTATTGAATAACAACAGGAGCGTCTGTATAACATATTTCATGAAGAATGTCTCCTTTACAAGAAAAGTTTTGGTGAACCTAAGTTGGAGCTATATTTTATTCTGGCGAGCCTATTGTGTTACGCTTAATTCATAAATGCTTATTGTATTGGTTGCTATGTCCAACATTAGCTCTTTCTGACTAAAAATATCGTCGAAAATAATATCCAAAATCTTAAATTTCTTAAATGTATTGAATAACAACAGGAGCGCCTGTATAACAACAGGAAATAAAAAATTATTTATAAATTTCATGAAGAATGTCTCCTTTACAAGAAAAGTCAATAATATAATAATATAATATAATATTCTACCACATTCACACAGCGCGATCTAGTACCAAAGTAAGCAATTATATTTGCTTGTGTTATGGGTAATAAACAACTGATATACTACTTAAATACATTTTTTTTTCTAAATTCATACATATTGTAGATAAATTACACCCAGACACAGAACAAACCTTTATGCTCATCACACAAAGATTTGTCCTGGGTGGGGATCGAACCCACAACCTCCGACTTAGCAGTCAGGGTCACTAACCACTAGACTAACAGGCCAAATACAACTCACATTCAATTTATAAATCGCAGTCAGCTAAAAATCTTGTTTGAAAAGAAGTTATGGCTATGTACGATTCAGCAAGTTTATTTAAGGATGACTTTGGCTACTATTGACGTACCACGACTATCAGTTACTTTATTTATAAATTATCATAGCAGTCAGAATTTTTCTAAAATGAGTACACCATTAATACGACGCAATTATAATAAGGCTTAATATTTTTTACGTTCAGTATAAGTTTATATTCAAAAATGTTTACTACCAATCAATTTCCATCCAAATAACCTTCCGTAAAAAGTTTGTAAAAAAAACTTGAAACTCATTTCGCTCATCGCTTTGCAGGTTCAAAACTTTGTTGGAGCAGGGAATTTTCCAGTTTTAAGCCTACGTTTATACATATTAGACTTATACTATATTTAATTTAAGTAGTTCCCTTAAATCTAAATGTAGTATATAGGTATACATTATTATTAATAGAATATTTTATTTTTAAAGATAGTATAGTGTAAAGTTTCAATACGCTTGTATTTGTAATTACGTATGTGGATTATATATTAATGTATCTTTTCCATTGAATCCGCATGCGGTGCGTATTATAAAAGAAATTCAGAAAATCCGGAATCATTGAAATCCATTCACTATAACTGTATTCTGAGCACTGGGCACTGAACTAAAAAGCAAAGTTTATTTTGGATTATAAATAGGGCGGGTAAATGTATTCAAAAGTTTTCATTTCAAAAGAAAGTTTACTGGTATGTTTTTTTCATTTACTTTACTTCGTCGAAACCAGCAATACCGTGAAACTTGACAATTGTTGCGGTTACTGAGGTCTCGGGTTCGATTCCCGGGTCGGAACAAAATTTGTAGGTATCATCTGCAAATATTTGTTTCGGAGTTTAGTTGTTTTCTACGTACAATATGTATGTACTTATCTAAAAATAAAAATTTATGTTTATCAGTTGTCTAGATCCCATATCACAAGCTTTATATTAGAATACTTTGGGCTAGATGGCGCTGTGTATACAAAAATGTCCGAATCTCCAAAATGTTGATATACTTTTGACGATATTGGCGCATATTTGGCCGTGTGGAGCCGGCATCAAAACCAAACAAATAGTTGAATAGTTTGCTTAATTTAGTATGTTGATATAAACAGTGTTGACATTATGCAGACATGCAATACATAGATTACGTATAATGCAAAATAACCTGAGTTGACTGTACCGCTGGACGTTGGGTTCCGTGCGAATGCCATGGCGGTGTAGGAGCAGCGCTTGGCGGTGGCCCTCTCGCTCGACCGACAGCACCATTGTATCATTGTGTTCTGAAACAGAGCGTCTGCTAATTTTAACATTGACGAAATTAAGTTTGTTGCAGGGATGTTATGGATATGCAATTTCGGATCTACCATCCATATCCGAAAAGATGAAAAACTTTTTCGGATTTGAAATTATTTCGGACTAGAAATAAAAAAAAATATTTTGAAAGAACAATAAACTACCTTACGTTAATTTTAAGGCAGGCGGGTCATAAACTTTATTCTGTTTTTTGTTCTTAAAATTAAGAAACAAGCCCAAAAGTCGAAAATAATTCTACATAGCGACCATCACAGGCGATGCCAATCAAAGTTCTATTTCGGCTTAATATTTTCGGATTTTTTGTTGTTTCAATATTTTATTTTATTTAACCCTTTTGTATATTAACGGGACTTATAAACACAAACAGATAACTCATGTTTTATAAATCGCTATAGATCCGAAACAATCCGAAAAAGCGTGGTATAGTAGGCTAAATTCCCTCCACATTCTTTGGAGGAAACCCGTGCCCAGCTGTGGGACGTTTATGGGTTGTAGTGATGATGATGATAAATGATTTTGTTTAAACGTATTCAATTAGAACAACGACTCTTCTTCTTATCCGAAACTATTCGAAATTAGTAATTCGGCTTCGGCTACTTTTTGGTTAGAATTTTATTTCAGATATCCGATCATTTCATTTACGGCTACGGACCTCCATAATATTCCTAGTTTGTAGAAATAATATAATAAATTATACAATAGGGAAGCAACCTTTTAACCTCTTAAATTAGGTATTCCTTAGAGTGAAAGAGAACGAGCCCAAAACGAATAAATATTGTAATCGTACAATACAAGCTATTGATCGTGGTAATGTGTAAATTATTCGCATTGTCTAAATCTAATGATCCATCAATGAGAATTACTTTTCTCAGACTTAAATTTGTCTCGGGTTATATTGTTTGAGTTTCAGTGTTTGTAAAGCACTAAAATAAAAAAAGCGGACTTTATCATTAATTCATTATAAATTTAAGTTTATTGACGAGACACATGGCGCCAATGTACAAGAGAGAGAGAGAAGTTCCTGCTCAACCAATTTCCAAACATTTGCTATGTACCTATTACCGGGCTCTCATTCTAACTTTTCACATTGCTCCGGATCGTAAACACTTTTTTTTTTGAATCTTATAAATTTTTACGGCTTAAGATAAATAATGTTAGAAAATAGTTTACCGTACCGAAAATTAAAAACTGATTAAAATCGATTTTTTTTTCATTTCTTTAACATTATGTTTTTTAACTTTAAATAAACTGACATTTCTGGCCGCAAATTTCCGACAGCTCAGAGTCAGGAGGCTGGACTGCTGAATATTCTCGTATTGATCTGTGCTGTTTTATTCGGACAGTTGAAAGCTATAATGTCGCCTCGTGCGTATAAAATGGACTAGAACTTTAATCATCACGAACAGAAACATAGGAAAATGTTTGGCAACTCGTTGAACAGGAAGTTGTCTGATTGTAAAGTTAGCTTTAAAAGTGTTAGTTAGTATTAAACTCAAAAACTGCATTGGCGGGTCGTTAAAACGGAATAAAGTGAAGAATTCCTTCACAAAAACTAAATTAATTAAAAATGGAAAGCTGGTTTAACCTTTAAAACGAGTTCTTTGTTATACAAATAATAACTTTTTCTTTTTAATTAAATTGTGTTGTTTAAATAAAACGGTTAGCATTTATTAAATAATTTTAAGAACTGTTGAGGCTGATTTTGGCAAACAGATGTATACTAATACAGAATATAACGACTAATAACTAATATGAGATAACAGAATACGTCAATACGAGCTTAGTTGTCTACGCGAAAGAAGTCGCGGGCACAGCTTATTAAGAATAAAATTGGTTCTGCATGATACTCATACAAAGTAAAATTTTGCTACGGCCAGTTCACTTTTGATATTGACTGTACAGTGGGTACACGATGCGATGTGAGGAAAAAATACATTAATCATAGTCATCACGCTGAGCTAGGTATAATTTATCGAGGCTAAGTAATTTACTGAGGTTAGCTCAGGAATTAATTGAGTATTAAATGTATACAATGTCTATAACAATATGGTAGTTGATTGTGTTTGTACACCTATATTGATAAAACATTAAACTTGCTTAAAAAAACCTGTTAAGAGCATGTTGCACCATGTTCAATTTTGGGTTCCGCGGCAAAAGAGCGTAACTTCGTGGCGCTTACGTCCTATTGTTGAGAAGCGCAGTTTTTCAGCATTACCTCAAAAACGGTATTATCCGGTATTTATTGGGAGTATTTTATTAAGCGTTATCTTTGTGAGTTTTTTTTTCATATTTTTAGGTTTTAGAGTAGGTACTTATAGAAAATAAATTTGTTATTGGAATTTGAATTCAGAACGTTTTTGGCTCATGTTTGGGCAATGTGAGGAGACGGCATAACCAGTGGCGGTCCAAGGGAAATTTTAGGTGGTGCAATATCAAAAGGCGCCTTCCCAAACACAAAACTTGGGTATTTTTCAAAGCATTGTTTACCCGTGTTATTGATAGCTCAGAGCTAGCCTGCTCGGGGTGTAACCGTCTGCAACGAGGGTGTGAGCTGCCCTTTAAAATTTGGCGTGACTCTTCAATTCATATAGATATAATTATTATATAATTTGGTTCATTTCGACGCCCCCATGATGAAGCGCCCGGTGCAGTCGCACCGCTCGCACCGCCCTAGGGCCGCCACTGGGCATAACCATTTAAAAATGCTCGTTTTGAATTACGCATACGACAGCGATTTATAGGCACTTAGGCAGTATGCATAATAACACCAAATGCGCAAGAATAGTGACAAATACGAGTGTTTTTAAACGTTTATGTGAAAGCAGCCTTATTAAGTACATCATCTTGTTTACTTAAACGAATTGTTTGACATAGCTAATTTGACATTAGTGATAATTTGAATAATTTACTGAAGAAGCGTGAAACCGTTAAAATGCTAAAGGCCTTGGTTGTTACTATCCATATAATTACCATTCTAGAGATAATATTATTATGGTAACATAATAAATCTGTTACGCATTTACTTATTTATTAAGATTTCTCCACAGTAAAAGAACAAGTTAAAAATGTATACATAGTTCTTCATGTAGATCTGAGGTCAACTTAGGTTGGGTGGTCAATATCCCCGAAAAGGAGCATTTTTTAACTTCACGACCAGTTTAAATATTTAGTTCCGACCTCCTCACTTTCTTAAGAGTTTTGACTGGATCCATCCATACATATTATAAAAGGCTTTGTCCTGACTGACTGACAAATAGACAACGCACAGCTTAAACCGCTGGTCGTAGCGACTTGAAATTTGGAGGGTGTGTTTGTTCTAATGTCTAGAGGTGTACTAAGAAAGGGTTTTTTAAAATTCAACCTCTAAGGGGGTGAAAAGGGATAAAAACGATTGTATGAAACTTCTTTGTCTTTTAACTTATAGATTTGAAAAATTGTGTTGGGGTACTACTATCAAAATAAAAAATACCCTCATCAATATTTTTGACAAGGGTGGGTTTGGAAGGGTGAAATTGAGGATGAATCGTTGTATGAAAAGATCTTTGTTTTGAAGTTAACGTTTTGCAAATTAGCATTGGGCTATAACTTAAAATGTTGTTTTTAATATTTTTAATAGGGATGAGTTCAGGGGGTGAAATATTAAATAGATAGTTCTTTGTTTTTCAAGTTATATGTTTGGTCTTACTTAGTCGTTATTTTTTAGGTTTTTATGGAGGGATAAATACGCAATTAGAACTTAAGTTAAGAAGTGAGTTGATGGGTTGTTTTTGGTGTTTGAAAAACTTACCCTAAGGGATGAAATAGGTGTGTAAATTATTAGAAATTGATATAGATGTCGTTTTCAAGGTTTTCAGGGACGCTGATTACGAAAATGTTATCTATATTGACGTAAAATGAAATTCAACTCCAGTGGTGGGGTGTTGTGGAATTCATAAATTGCACTTAAAACAAAGATCTATGTAATATCGAAATCTACGCGGACGAAGTCGCGGGCAAAAGCTAGTATATTATATAAATTTAAGAACATAAATTGGATTTAATTATTAATAGTACAGAATCTCCGCCTGTCTGTTAAACTTAGACAACAAGCTCAGAAGTCTATAATATATGTTATGACTATCGCCTAGTGACAACACTAGGTAGAATAATATTGGAAATAATTAATTGTAAACACGACAAAACATCGGTATCTATTTTGTAAGTCGGCAGATTGCTCATAGCCATAGCAAGTTTACACGTATGTTTAATATTCGAAACATGACTAGAAATAATTACATGCATGTATTTCCTATAGCTAACAAAAAGTTTTGAAAATTAATGAATATTCTTTGGTATATTTTCTTGTGACTTCTTAAAAAAACGGCCACGGAAAAAACGCATGTAAAGTTTCAAGTTTTAGACACTTTTTTCCTTGAATTCGGTATGCGATTACGTGTTTGTAGTATACAAATACCCATGAAACTAATTGTAACTGTTATAACAATAGACTACTTATTGAATAGTGTCGAAAAACTCTGAAAATCAAATAAGTCGTGGCTGTTGGTAGGTAGTACAAAGTTAATGACAAAATGTAATTTGTTATCAACGTGGGCGATGCGCTGTATAGCTTTGTAGCATACTCGTAACCGCAGTTTGACCGCATTTTTCAGTGTTTAACTAGTGAAACAGCTGAATAGGTAGTAATTTAATTATAGATTAATACAATTTGATTAATCTAAGCCATTTTATATCTATTATTTAGAATTGATTTCTGAAAATACTAATTGAGCTGACTAGGTACCTAAATGAGGTTTATGTTTATTTTTTTATTATGTCAATTTTTAATCGTCAGAATATCACAAAAATAAATTTTGTTTCCTTTGTAATTGTCTTTTATTATATTAATTGTTTACAAACCTACATAGGTATAGATAGTAAAATCTCTACTATTATGTTAAAAATAAATAAATTACATAAATGATTGGCAATACTACTACTTTAGTTTCTCTTTCACCCTATTGTAAATCTAACAAACAGGATCTAAGCTTACACGACACACAACACATGAATATCAATAAATAAATGCAACTAGATAATACACACACCACAAGCTGATATATAAATAGTTACCTTGAAGGCATCTCTAAATTTATTAGACATGATGTGATAGAATATTGGATTAACGCATGTAGACAAGTAGTAGAACACCCCAGAGAGGTATGTGAGGAACGAATACACAGACACGAGGATTGGTGACCTTGCTAAGTGATGCTCGTTGGTTCCGTATATCGCCACAAGCCGCTGCGCATGAAAAGGCGCCCAGCATATAAAAAACGCTACCACTACAGCAACTGAAAAAAATAAAAATAATTAAGAGTACATTCACCTAAACATTTACATACTTTAAGTATCATCAGTCAATTATTTCACAATTTAAATGTTCTAAGGTTGTCGTTGGTTTTTAGTATTTTATCAAGTTCAGTGTTCATTTGCTTAAAACTGGCTGTAACTTGCTTAAAATTATGTTTGAGAAAAACTAGTTTGCTTATCTCCAACATAAAAATAAAAGTTTATAATTATCACAGCAGTGACGATTTAAACAAGAAATAAAATGGGAATATTTTATTTGTATTTTAAAACAAAACTATTTGGTTGTTGATGTTGAGAATTTACGCTTTGTGGGTCGTAATATCCTAAATAATTACTATTGTGGGTAATAAATTTTAATACTTAAATATTTATATTTATAATTTTTTGTACTTCGTTATTGTGGGAAGACTACAAAAACAGTTCTAGAATTAATTTTTAGTTGAGACAAATTTTTCTAAGAAATATAAGATCATAATTGAAAAACTGCTGCAATAAATTTTAATGCAAATCTTTAGACCCCTTTTGCCTGAATTACACCGAATAACTATGTAATAGAACGTAAAAGAACTTGCTTAAGTCTTACTTTATAATAATTAAATTTAAATAAAATTGTTTTAAGTTGAACTCTGCACCTGCGTTTCAAAGCAACTCAGGCTTTTCCCTTTAATAATGATTTCAAAATGCCGCATATTCAATTGAAAACTTCCCAATTGACATACAAAAAAGCGTATCATGATGAATTCCTAACTTTTACCTAGTATCTTCTGAATCAAAGTTAATTAATCGGCGAAAGCTAAGGCATAAGCTTAAGTTGGCAGTTACCCGGCTATGAACAGATTAACGTCCATAAAAAATTGTGTTTAAAACGCCTGACGTTATGAATATTAAATAAGCTAAAAGACTACAAAGTATGTGTATTCAAATTGAAATAGAAAGTACCCAGTAATTACTACTAGTTGTTTTACCAGGGGTAGTGCAGCAACACTTAGGTTTTATATCGCACCAAGCTTTCGAATCAGCGTGGCGCATTATTCATAGCGGTTTTTGACAATTGGTGAAATTTAAATATGAGTGTGATCGTTATCTGTTGCTGCTTAAAATAATAATTTTAAATGATAATAATAATTACTGTAAATAGAACAAATCAACTTTGTTGTATTTGGTTATTGAACGTGGCATTAACGTGGCGTCGATGTGCCAAGTCGGTTCGCTGAAGAAATACAGTTCCGCATAAATTAATATGTTGATTATTTTGGTATCAAAAGGGGATTAAACGTCAGGCAGCAGTTCCAATAATAATTATGCAGCACATGATGCAATATTAAAAACAGATTCAGAAATGAATCGATGAAATGGAAATCTTATTTATATATTTTTAGAATGCCTACAATGTCTTGCTAGTGAAATTCAATTTGATAACCATTTTATTTATTCTATGACAATTTCTAGTTGCAAACACTTAGTTGAATCTGGGTAATGGCGTTTATTTAGAGGTAAGATTGTGAAGTTAGAAATTTATCTGGAACATTTATGGCATGTTTTCAATATAGGTATTAAAAGAATAAAATAAAAAAATATATTGACGTACTTAGCATCTTTATGACCCTCCTAGTCGACTGGCTGTGTTTCCCTTGCATTTTAGGTGTATACCTCATACTCGTTCTGTCAAAGGTTTTTTGACTTTGTTCTTTGCTTATATTCGTTTCTCTTAGTTTCACTCCAATTAATGAATACAGCACCGTTATTAGTATCATCGGAGCAAAGAAGAAAAAGAACGTCGATATTTCAAACGAATGTTCTATAATCACCCGTGTTTGTAGACACATTGTAACTCCTCTGTGCTCTCTGATACCAAACTGTAAGGCTTGGGGGAGCGCCAATCCTAACGCTACCACCCACAAAAGCATTACGTGCTTTGTTGCTCGTGAAAGTTTCGACATCTTATGTGAAACAAACGGGTGACATATAGCTAAATATCTCTCTACAGTAAATAACGTTATTGTTAACACACTTGCATTCGTCGACGCTTCAGCAGCTAAGCCTCTTATCACACAAAAACTGTGTCCAAAAACATACGGCCATTTGGACCATATAGAATACATTTCTTGTGGCATTCCACTTATCAATAACAGGAGATCAGATATAGCTAGACTAAATAAATAATAATTTGTTGCTGTATGCATACTTTTGTTCCGTACTATCACTAGACATGTAAATATGTTACCCAGTAGTCCGGTTACAAATATTAGGGAATAAATAATAGTAATTGGTAGGACTATAAAGAGTGAGTCTCTTTGAGGCCCGAATATACGTGTCGGGTCGACTGCCATCGATTCATTGTATATAGCCGTTGAGTTTACATCACTGAGTGAACTCATATTGAATGGTAGTGCGTCGTTGTTTCTACTTTCATTGGCATCAATGTGTTTTTACTCCATGATCTTGGCAGCATATCTGCAACAAATAAAAACAAACGCGTCAGAAATATAAACGTATCTAAAAATACAGTAAGAGGGGCAACTTCAAGTGTGAAACATTCATTCCAGATTACGACCCTAATCGTTGTAAATTCAGGGCAATCTAATTTAATGCTAATTATAAATTAATTAGCACTAACAAGTGTTGATGCGGATAATTATCAGATAATTAAGAATTCAGATAATTGATGATTCATAATTTGCTGCAAACGAGAATGGTAAAGAATAAATTAACTCCATTGAATCCGTGTTATTACCCGTGTACTCCAAACGATGCGGCGACGCAAAAGAATAAATTCTACGAAATATTATATAAAATTGTCTCATATCTTATTTATGAGACAATTTTGAGCCTATATTTGATCAAATTCTCTTGATGTCTGAAATTTATTACTGGAAAAGATAATGTTGTTCTCGACAACACGTGAATCTTTGAATATAATCAGCCACTGCTGAAACACTTTAATATACTTTAAATTGCAGAATGCTGCCTGTATGGTGTTCGAAATATTTTATTTTACTTTAGCGTTCCTTTGTTCGGGATAATTTTGCAAGTTAAAAGACTTTGAGACACATCGAATACTATTCTCGTTTGATTTGAGAATGTGGACTGGGAAAATACCTTTAGGGTGAACATACTGAATTTTTTTTTTAAATGTTGTGTAAGAACACGAACATCATAATCTTATTAATATTGTCCATCTGGTGGTTTTTTTCTCAATAAAATGATAAATCATTGTCCATAAAAAGTAATAAAAAATTTGTACCATTTGTAACAATGTAAGCACAATGAAAGTGCACTAAAATCTTTAAGCATCAATAAACTTCGGCGTATTGTTTTATTTATGATAATAAGTATTGAATTAGGTTAATACCCTTAATGCATAAAATATTAAACATTATTGTTTGTAAGCATACTGTACTTCAGGCAAAATGAGATTTATGAAACGTATCTACATAATTATAATTGTAAATGTATTACAAGTGAAACAAACAGGGCAATATACGTGAGTGTGCATTTGTACAGATTATGGGTGTGTAATTGGATTGCGTACCATTTTCCATACAAATCTAGTGAATACGATCGTTAGAATAATAAAGTGATCCAATTTGGTGGATTATCAATAAATAGCTCTCGCCTGTTAGTTACCTGTTCTTTTTATCATGACTATGTAATGCATTAGAAAACAAAATGGAAATAACAACGGAGATTTTGTGTGAAGATTATAATGATATAACATAAATATAAGTATTAGGTGTTCGTGTAAGAGTACACTTTTTCATTGCTAGATATTTTCTAGGTTTGTTAGATAAAAATTGAATTGAAAAACAATTTCACGACACGAAATGCATAGTATCACATTGCTATTGGCAATAGATATAGCTATAAGTACATATATTGATATCGAATCCGTCTCAGTCGATGTCAAATAGGCCATCACTTCAGACCTTGTATGGCTATTCAGTAACTTTCCTGCTGTAGGTAATGTAATCGTAGCTCGCTCGAGTATCATATTGGCTATTTATATATTACCTACACGTAACCTTAGAGGTTCTTTGAAGTTAACCGTAACTGAAAATTGCTTTATGCCGATATTTTCAACCTAAAATTGGAAATGTCAAGTGCATCTCAAATAACGGAAAGTGCGATAAATTTTGTTTGGAAAGGAATTATATTTTCGATTCCATATTATGCAGAATATACGTACTTATGCGCACGTATTTGTTAAAATTTTCATTTTCACCGAATGCGTTTGGGTACTTCATAATTAATTTTTCAGAAAAAAAAACAAACTGATTTCAAGACTTAAACTTAGACTAGTATATTTAGTGCTTTACATCTATAGATTGACCTTTGACCTTTTGTACGTAACATAAACTGTCTGTGTGTACATTAAGAGAATGAACAATCACTTAAGGTGCTCTGCATGCGTACAGAGTGACGTATGAGGAGTGTCTGTACGAACACATTCGATATTTTTCCACCGTACTATGTTATATCTTGTACATTATATACGTTTTAGGGTGTGTTAAGATCTACAGAATGAGCCACGCGAATGCGCATCTCGCGAGCTGCACGGTTTATGAACGGCACCTGCGCCGGCGGCGCGCGAACTTGAACTTGCAATTGGCGCATTCGTGGCGCGTTCTCTAGATCGGACAAAACCTTATAAATAGATCTAGTTCGGTATAGCTAGTTAGAACAGCGATTCCCAAAGTGGGTTCCGTAGAAAACTCACCAGGGTTACCCCAAATTATTTAATATCACAGTTAAAATGTAGAAGTTTTTATTCTTATTTAAATTACAGGGTATTTTATTTGTAATAATTTAATATGAGGTTCCATAAAATAAATGGGATTTGATGGGTGTTCCGTTATTTTAAAAGTTAAAAAAACAAGAATATCTAGCAGCATTTAGCATGGACTTGGAAATTTTTATGTATAATTTTGCCTAATCTTTTGAGGTTGACTGTACAAAGTTAATTAAAATAATATAATAAATGAGTTTCCGGGCACGCTGAAAGACAGCTAATAATAAGAGAAGCTTTTATCATTTGAATTATCTTTGATTTTTTTTATAAAATTATTTTATTGGTACAAAATTAACATACGCTGCGAATGATGGGTAATTATAACGCTTCTCATAAATATGTAAATTTATTCAGAGGACTAATGCCGCTCTTCTCAACTATAGGAAAGATTCTGTTCGAGAACGAGGTTCATTTTCAGGTAAAGTTACTGTTATAGAAAATAGATGATTGTCGTATAAATAAAACAAGTTTAAGGTGTATCACAATCATAATAGCTTTCAAACAAAAAAAAAACCGCATTTATACGGACGTAAGATATTAATGGGTAACATTCACGTAAAGGTAGGTAGCTGCACCATCTTTATGTAACGTCAGTCCGGAATAAACTCTCACTCTTACTCTATTTTTTTACTCGTATCCCCCTTCCAATCATTCTCATTTCAGCCCAATGACGTCTACTGTTGAACATAGGCCTCGCCTAATTTCCGCCACAGCGAGCGATTTGGTGCCGCCCGCATCCAACGGCCACCCAACATTCAATATTTAATGGAATTTATTTATTAGAAACAAACAGTCCTACAAAAAACTTAAGTACCCACTTAGAGATAGAATGTGTATAATATTGTAGAGTTATAGTTTCTTTTAAGATATACATAGGGGGAAGTCCCCCAGTGGCGGACACCTAAGGTTTTCAGTAAATAAAATATAAATTTCTGAGAAACATGTAACTTTATTTATGAATTATTTAAACCAAGAAAGTATAAAATCAAAATAAACCAACAAAAACGAAATTTCTATGCAAACATATTTAGGAACTATAATTAACTTTTGGCAAAAAAAACAGCAATTATTGCTAATGGCACCTAGTACCGGACGGACTTAACGTCGAACCCCTAGCGCCAGACATTATTAGAACTTCGTGCATCTATCGCATATGAAGTAATCACCACATTCAGGGATGTCCGCATATGCTTCATGAGCCCACCCTTGACAGCTTGAGCATTGAATCCAGTCTTCATCATGGTCCTCTGAGCACACTACACAAGTAGTGTTTATGTTGGTGTTGGATTTTAATAGGGCTTTTTCCTTAACTTTATCTCCTTCCTCATTTCTTTTGCCTTTAACTTTAAAACCTTTTGTCAGTTTTCCCTTTTCTCCTACTAATATTTTGGCCTTTGGTTTCACATTTTGTTTTTCATTCTCTTTTTCCTCAGCAGCAATTTTGTGGTGATGATGACAAGGTGATGATGTTAAAATTTCACTCATCTTTTATTGGCAGCATTGCAATGCACCTCACTTCTTCTCCGCGTTTTAAAGCAGATGTTCTGTCGTAGAGTACCCTTTGGGATTTCATAACGTAACGAAGCTTCTTTTAGACTCATTTCCTTGGACAAAATTTTATCCAAAGCAAGTTTTCAAGCCTTGTTGGTCCCATTTCCCTTTCTTCCTCTTCTCTTCGATTTCAAAATTTCTTCCTATTGTTATAGACTCTAAAACAACATAAAACGATTAATTCAACAAGTGTAACTAAGCCGATAAACCAACTTGAAAACTGTCCGGTGCTAAGGAACACCTTTGTGTCCGGTACTAGGGGACAGGCAATGTGTATAACTACATATTTCTACAAAAAAAAATTGAAACAAATTAAAGAAAAGTTAAATTGAATATGAATTATAACCAAACACTCTTATAATTTTCAATCAAATTAAAGCAATAAGTACAAGACCATAACAGCAATACTCACATAAGATTTACGTGACGCACCGTGTTCCCACCAAAATCACACAAAGACCGCTCTCACCGCCGCTGTTCGCGTCACTGGCGAATTTAGTCCTGTGATCCTATACCGTTGCAGATCCCCACTCCCCTTCCAATGCTTACAAAATCGATCGCGTTTTAACTTATCGAGATAGTACGAGTGTCCGGCACTAGGTGCCGTCCGGCGTTATGGGACTTCCCCCTACATGCTAACAAGAGCTCATTATTTTCTTACAATATAATCATATATTTTAGTAAGTACACAATGTCATTCTTACGTTTAGGCAATTAGAAATTAATTTAAGTGATAAGAAAGATTTATGAACACAAAGTTAACATATTCAAGTTACTTATTTTATTTTATTTTTATTGCCTGAAGTGGCAGACGAGCAAGCGGCCCACCTGATGGTAAGTGGTTACCGCCGCTCATGGATGTTGACAATGTTAGGGGCACAGCCAAGCCGCTGCCTACCTTTGGAGAATAGCTCTCTTTAAACCTCGTTTGAAGAAGGACATGTCATAGCGCTCAGGAAACACCGCTGTGGGCAGTTCTTATTTAATTACTTATCGAGACCAGAAATATAATTAAAATCTTTTTTCTTATAACAGTTTAAGATTACACTAAAAATGTCAACATCAATAAGCTTAATATTATATATTCTGAAGACTGGCCTGTTGGTCTAGTGGTTAGTGACCCTGACTGCTAAGCCGGAGGTCGTGGGTTTGATCCCCACCCAGGACAAATCTTTGTGTGATGAACATAAAGGTTTGTTCTGTGTCTGGGTGTAATTTATCTATAATATGTATGTATTTACAAAAAAAAAAGGTATTTAAGTAGTATATCAGTTGTTTAGTACCCATAACACAAGCAAATATAATTGCTTACTTTAGGACTAGATGGCGCTGTGTGAATGTGGTAGATTATTATATAATTATTATTATTATTCTACAACATCTCTTGATAAAACTGTTATAAGCGTAACAAGTTCTGCTACTACGGACAACAAATAAATCCTTTCTTCGATAGTCTCGTTCACGTTTGTGAGATATTCTAAATGAAATTGCCTGCAATAGTGATGGAGCGTCAATGTGACTATTAACTATTTTGTAAAGAAATGTCGCATCACCTAAATCACGACTGTGACGGTGAGGATAATATTCTTGACAGACAGACAGACAGACGGAAAACGAAGTGATCCTATTAAATAAGTACGTTCCGTTTTTCCTAACGGAACCCTAAAAATGAATATATATATAGATCACTTTTAAATTTTCTACCATGATATAACATAAGCCATAAATAATAATATTATTTATAAATCATCGTTATAAGATGATTTATAAATTTACCGTTCGAAACTTTTCAGCTGTTAAAATAAAGGATCAAGTTTCAAGGGCTGCCTTGGTTGTAAGCTCCGTGTTATCTTATGACAATGTCTCACTCGTCAAAACAAATTTAATAAATCAAATTTTAAAAGTAACTCCATCAATCATTTGGTTTATAAGTCAGAATCAGCGTTTGGTGTCACAAAAACAATTCATTAATATTTATTTTGTTAAAATTATTATTATTTTAAGGTATGGTATGATAGGCTGATATAAAGTATAAAAGAAAAGAAAAAAAGAAAGAAAAACATTTATTCAGAATTTTAAAATACAATTACATTTTTTTAACTACTTACTTTTATTTTATTAAGTTATTAATAAATAATTTTAAGTAGGTATTTAATAATAGTGATGACCCTATTCAAGTTCGAACATAATATACAAATATGGAATAAAAAAAAATTTAAAGGAGATAAAGACATTACCAATTATTAAAATGTCTAAATAAAATTTCAAAATGTCTTGAATGGAATCAATAATCAGTGAACAATGAAGTAGACACTGAAAATAATTTAAATGTAATTATTGCACTGAAAGCGGTTTTTATTTAGAAATAGAATTCAGTTTCTGTTGTAGTGTAGCCTTCATAGCCGAGGTCAAAATCAATGTGAATAATTCAGATATAATGAGTCTTCATCATGCAATATCTATAGCGGCCAGTCCCATCACTTCTGGGCGATTGGAAAACTGCTAGGCGAAATACTATGTGGACAAATCTTTTCGTTTAACCAGTCTTTTAATTTATGAATGGATCAATTATATCGTAGGTACTTGGCTCTTACTACTAGTTTCATATTCATAATTCTATTTTCATATTTCATTCTTAATAATATATCGGTTTTAAATTAGTAGATTGATATTAGTAGTTAAAATCTATTTCTAAATTCAAGAAACAATTTTTTTTTTCTTCGAGAATTTATGAAAAAGTCGATGAATGTTGAAAGATGTATGTCAGAATCGTAGCAGGTGTAAGGCAATAGTCTCTGTCTAACCTTCTACTACGTAAAACTACCAATTCCAGTTTTTATAAAGTGAAATTTTTTTAACGTTTTTTCTTGAAATGTATGTGGGAATCATCAACAATAAACTGGTTATTCAAAAATGACTTGTTAAATCACTTAATTTTTTATTTCTGACATAAAATAGGCATTAAAACCAACCTATTTTCGTCTCATATAAACAGTGTAGAAAAATCACATAACAAAGTCAATTTCTTAATGCTTTGCAGTTATAAACTCTAAGGTGTCATTTGACAAAGAAACTTCGTCATCCCTAATCTTATCTACCCTATTTTCCGATTGTACTCTACTAACCCATATAAATCTACCATCATGTGGGTTAAATAGTGTGACGTCATAACATAACATTCCGGTTTACGAGCTGACGAGAGGGACACATAATTATTCATCATAGTTCATGTGTAGACTACGATCCAACGAACCATAAAGCACAAGAAAATGAGTTCTAAGAAATTTTACAATTCAGAACATCGTTATTAGTTCTTTCTGATTGAACATATAGACTGGCTAAGCTTTTATGAATTCATAATTTTGAGAAAATGTAAGATTTATAACGTTAATTGTTGCAGAAAGTAAACAA
Organism: Laspeyria flexula; assembly: GCA_905147015.1. NCBI lineage: Eukaryota > Metazoa > Arthropoda > Insecta > Lepidoptera > Erebidae > Laspeyria > Laspeyria flexula. Next base: position 6,620,789 of record LR989956.1, on the reverse strand, counting down.
CCTCGACAACCACTGTAAATCCTTATTATAAAGAAGAAATATACATGTTAAAAAAATAATCGTTATAGTAATATAGTTATTATAACGATGAAGTTATTACAAGCTGACGTTTTAATAACACTTTATGTTGACAGTTACAATATACTTAATAATGTATTTTGTTAAGGCATTTCCGTGTTTTTACTCTTATTAATCGAGCAACTTGTTATTTATACGTTTGTGTTTAATTAATATAGATTGTGACATAATGACCTATCAGTAATGTGGGCACATGTGTAAGGGTTTTGATAATTTAATATTGGGTGGGAAAAAATCCTTTCCTTTTTTTTCCATTCTCGTAATGTAATCAATCAAAGTTACCAACTTTGGATAGTTTATAGACCAATACAAAATAAACTTCTCTAAAAGTTTATTTATTTGGATATGACAATTTGTCTTTCATTTGAAATAACAATTATTTTTTTTACTTTTTACTTTTCTAGGTAATTACTAAATTTTCTTTTTTAAACTGTACATAAATAATGATAAAAGTATTAATTTAAATAAGACGTAGGTTGATTCCGTTTCAATATACGTTCACTGTATTTAAAAGTCTTTATTACAACAGGTATAATATTATTTAATATATACCTCTTGTAGGTCTAATTAATAAAAAGTATATTTAAAAAAAAATGTATATTTGACAATATTAAAAATAATAGTAGCATATAAATGGATCTCTCTCTTCGATTTTTTGTGATTAAATATTATTATTAGTTCCTTTGGTAAAAATATGCCTTTTTGATGAGCATAATGTGTATATATTAAAGAATTCCTTAGAATCAAAACTAGATATAATGAAGCCTCACTGCACTGTCGTCCGGGTGCTTAATCTTAGAAACGAAACTAAAAAAAGGGAGCCGGTTTCAGTAAGGGTGATACAATATAACTGACACACAATTAAGCAGAGGTTTCATAATATACATATATTTAGTACATTAAGTGGGTGTAAGCCGATTAGCCGACTCTTGTTACCAAAACGTAACATAAGCTACATCTTACGTTCATGTCGTATAAATTGTATAACGTAATACAGAAAATGATGACTTTAATTTGTTCAAGATTATTTTGTTCTTTTGAAATCATTATGTAAAAAAATTAAAAGCATGTTGCTTAGAATGACCTTAACTATTGTAATAATTGAGGTTTTTGTGTATATAAATCCGTGTATAAATTCGTGTCTGTGCTGTTATTATTATTATCGTAAATGCTAGAGACCCTGGTGTTGGAATTTTATCAAGTCATAGTTATATCAATAAGAATTTTATCAATATCGCATTAGGTTAGCATGTAAGGATAGCTGTAACTTTGTATCTATACATTCAAATAAATAAAATTGTAGTGTCTGTTTGTAATATTAAAATAACCGCTTTCTACTACATGCATATGAATGTATATACGGTACATAAAACAAAATAACATGTTTTTCAATTTTTGTCTCTCTGTCTGTCTGTTTGTTCCGGCTAATCTCTGGAATGACTGGACCGATTTCGACGGGACTTTCACTGGCGAATAGCTAATATCACAAGGAGTAACTTAGGCTACTTTGGTTTTGAAAAAAATTCAGGGTTCCGTAAAAAAAAAACTCCATGAATGCGGGATAAGTTGTCCACGTGAACGAAGTCCCGGGCACAGCTAGTTCATCATTCATCATCATTTCAGCCTATTGCAGTCCACTGCTGGACGTAGCCCTCTCCTACACAGCTAGTTAATAAATAAATATTTTTTTATATAATAAAGTGCTGCCCCAACAAAATTAAAAATGAAAATGATATTATTATCTATCTAAAAAAATGTATCTTGGTCGCAAATTAATGCCGTGAACTGTGTTTATGTACATTTCTTAGAAATCATTAAAACTTTCTGCAGTTATTGGAAACAATAGCATTTGTCTTCACGTAGTATACGGTAGAAAATGTAACTGAAGGCCGTCATTTTATTGTTTTTGAAGCTATTTATCTCTAAGATATGTAGATATAACCCAAAAAAAACACAATAACAAAGATGAACATAATGCTCTAGCGTTGACTGTAGCAAAAACGTAATTACTAGATATTTGTTTGATAAAAAAAATTAGCTATGATATAAAACTTGAAGAAATAAAAAGTATTTTCTTAAAGTTTTTATGGTAAGACCATACAAGATACGAGTATACACAAAAAAAAATAGGTTACTAAAGTTGTTTTTTAAATTGCTTAAAGTTGATTGATTCTCTAGAAAAAAAATTTAAATATCGAGTCCAGCGAACGCTCGCGCGTATCGATCAGTATAGTCCAAAACCCACCTTAATATAACCGGGCCTTAATATTCTATTGCCTTTTTGAATTGGCATTATAGGAGTGGGCATTTCATTTTTGAGAGCCTGTCCAATTCACTTGATATGAAGTTTGTAGTAGTTATATCTCCTAGTAGGTACATACATAATACTATAATAATCGGTCACATAGTCTCGTGTAGTGATGTAGTTAGTGCATTAAAGTGAGTATATCGTATAAATTACTATGCAATTATCAATATGTCCCGTAATTGCATAAATGCTGTGACATTGAATGTAATCCTTCCTCTACAGTATAGGCACAGCATATCTGCTCTTTTTATGAGAAGCAATTGAGCGAGATTGTGATCAGGTTTTAAATATGATTATTATCTGGGAAATTCCAATGTTTTTAATGGCTGAATGTGTCAGATGAGCCAGCGGTCGGTAAAGGAAACCGTCAATTGTTTCTTCTGAATACAGTATATTTAAGTGAGCTACTTTTGGTAATATAATATGTATATATAGTTCTTTTTATTCGCAATGTCTCAGTGAGAATGTATAAAACTGCTGCCCAAGAGCTCATGGGTTCGATTTCCAAGTCGGATTAATACGGTATTAGGGTATTTTAGTCTCACATGATATTTTTATCGTCAGTATCAGGCCGGAGTTTTGAAATCATCATTTTCATTCATTACAACCCATAAACGCTCCACTGCTGGCCACGAGTCCTATTACTACATGCTCCTTTTCTAGCAAGTGGCATGCCAATACTCTCTCAAGTGAATAATTCTGTAAAAAAAGAAAGCAAATACAGCTCGCATTTTCATTAAGCTTGAAAGAACTCGAGTTTATTCGGAATTAAATTGTTTTTCAGTCACTTCAAAGTCGGTAAGTAAACTCTCGGCTAAGGTAGGTAGAAAAAAACGTACACGTACACGGTAAACGTACCTAATAGTTGTTAAAGATCATTTAACGTTTATTTGACGCTATAATAGGTATTACATTCTCGTTTACATTCAGTTACTATTATTATTTTATCTAATCAACACATCAACGATTCTAATGTCCTTGACCTGACTTTTATGGTTTCATGTACAATTTTTCACCTTTTATTTAGTTTTCAAGTATGGTGCTGCATGGGATAATCATCTAAGTGATAGTAATCAAAGTCACAGAACAGGTACAGAAGGTAAACTACATACAACGCGCGCTCTAGGAACGTACACATGGGTGATGGGCATCGTCCACGGAGACGATATTCCTGCCCCCTGATTCTAAGCCGTCCGAAAGTTTTACGATCGGAAACTGATAGCTTGACACAAGGCAGGAACTCGATCCGACGGAAACAAATGCTATTCATTGATCCGAAAGGATACTCCTCGAAAGGGATGTGTTTAAAGATAACGTTACAAAATGGTAAAAAATTTACTAAAGTAGTAGAAAGCTATTAGTATCAAAAAAAAATATATATATTTATTTCTTTTTACAAATAAATGTAATAGCTATGACCTAATAAGAGCAAAACGTTAATTGGTATTTACTATAGTTTTAATATAAAACATTTATTTTTCTTAGACTAATAGTTTGATAGTAGGTAACTTTGTAAACGCTGCTTCGCAAACGTAAACGAAGTAAATATTTGGTGCTTATTTAGTTTCGAAATTAAAAACAAAAATCAAAGTTAGAAATTTCTTTGAAAAGTGACTTTTACTTATTCAAAAACCTTTTATTAATTCAAAAGAATAATTATGACTGTAAGTACCTACTGTAACATATTTCTTTTTTAAATGTTTCATGTTGTTTTTATCGGGATTGATTGTGTAAATTTTAATAGTACTATTTAGTTTCATGCTGGTTCATGAAGACCTTGCACGAGGGCGACTCATAAGCCTTTTGCAAAATTTCTTTTTCGAAACTGCACCGTCGCACATTGGGGCCGGCTCATACAACGTTATGCTAAAAACTCAATTTTCAGATTAGGGTATTTCAAAAATTTAACTATGAGGGTAGACTTGACTTGAGAATATTTGACATAATTTGTACAAATACTGAATCAGTAGCTGCTACCTGCTGTCCAGTGCCTCAGCTCAAAGTTTACTATAATCGCAAAATATTAATCATTCGATAACATACGTGAGTTTGTAGTCAATGTTACAACGTTTATTTCTGTAAGTAAACGTTATATTTTATTGTTCAGGACCATGGTTTCAACTCGGCAGGGTATGGTTATTCAATTTTTTTTATGAACCTTAATGTTTAGTACGTTTGGATTTATGGCTATTTATATGTGATAGTAAGCTTTTTTATGTATTAAATCAAACGTTTTGTTTTTAGATTTTGCACAAAGTTCTATTGCAAATCTCTTCAGTTCATAACTAATCAACTTTTCTTTATAATAAATAATATTTCAGAAATATAACTAAAATAATAATATAATAATCCTAAAAAATAATTGAGTTAATGTTCAGATCAAAGATTTATAGCAAAATGTGTCTCAAAAGATTTCCTATGTATTTTGCTTTGTTTCTCACATACCGAGGGAGAAACGCATATACTCGTAATAAGGATTATTATTATTATGCTTTATTCCGTAAACCTTACGTGCTATTGCGTCTTATTAAATACATATTCGTTGATCATTTTCGCAGTAACTTATATCAACTTGATAGTAAATGATTTGTGAAGAGAGGAAAAGGAATGCTCCAATGGAGATGGATATGTCAATCTATTGTCATAAGAAATATTGACGACTGTTTGTAAGGATAAATGGGAGATGTAAGAAAAATACTGTTCGATATTTGAAGTCGACTATTGGTAATCCATCTAACATGTCAGTGTTATTTAAGATATCTAAGGCACTAAGCGATGGTGGCTGAATGGATAAGTGACCGGCTTGCAAATCACGCGGTCCGAGTTCGATCCCGACAAGCAGTACCAACGTGGATTTCACTTTGTGGAATTTATATGTACTAGTCAATTGACTCACCATCTGCTAACGTTGAAGGAAAACATCGTGAGGAAACCCACATACTCTAGAAGAAATTCTATGGGTATGTCTGATCCACCAACCCGCACTTGGCCAGCGTGAGTGGATTATGGCCTAAACCCTCCCAGCTCTCTAGTTAGAGGAGAGGAGACCCGAGCCCAGCAGTGGGACTTAATCGGCGTTCTATAAGGACACTGCATAATGCGTCAAAGAAAAAACGAAATTTATTTAGTAGGTATAACGTAGGTATAAACATATGTATTTAAGGGTCTCTATGCTTGTCCTTTATTCGAAAATACAGTGACTATCCTATAGAGCGCAATTTGCCCCTATTCAAATCTCTTCGAGCATGAATGTCGTTGGTTCCGAATACTTTTGATTTGAGCGTTTATTCAGTACATCTTTTGTTGTTTTTTAACCGACGAAAAACGGAGGAGGGTCTCAATTCGAACGTAATATGTGTATTATCTTTTCTATTATTTACGTACTATCAATGATATTGTATATTAAAAAAGTAACATACGATATCATTGCGTACTTTATATGTACGTAAATAATAGAAAAGATAATACACAAACGTTCGAATTGTATTTATTGTATTATACGTTACTATATATTTTCGTATACATACATATAAAATGTAGATACTTAATTCATCAGTTTATTGTTTGGCACCGACTCAAAAATTTATTTAATTTTGACGGTATAAAAAATAGAATAAATACTTATTTTTTGCTATCCATTTAGGATAGCACCAAGTGCAGCCTGATGAGATGCAAAATCTCTCTGTTCAGAAAATCTGGAAGTTCCTAGTGAAGGTCAGAGTATTATGGCGCGTGTTAGGAGAGGCCTACGTCCAGCAGTGGACTGTAATAGGCTGAAATGATGATGATGAAGCAGAGAACTATAAATAACAAGGGCGCTACAAAATATCAGTCCTGGTCGAGGTAGCTAAAAGGCTGCTGACGGCTCCTGGCCAAATAAATAATAATAATAATCGCGAACTTTATCTTTCCACCGTCTGGGGCATCGTCCTCTACTTCTTCGTCCTTCTGCTTTAGCCGGTTAACTTCTAAACTAACCAAAAGAAAGTAAATATACGCGATAATTAAAATATAACAATAATTCGGAAATGGGATAATAGTAACAAGGTCATATAATAACCAGAAACGCCGACTGACTGAATTATTTGTGTACAGTACAGCCGATAGAATGTAAAATTATACAAAGTTTTAATTTTATGATACTTATAGGTAACTAAGAAATGATTTTTACAATTTTGACAGAGAAGAGAAAATTCCACTGGTAACGGGAATTAAAATACGATATCTAATTTTCTTTGCAATAGACCCATAGTCTATTGCATTATAAAATAAGATCGGACCAAAAGGTACCTTTGAAGAGGACATATTGTACTATGCAAGCACAAAATCACACAGTTTACTCAGAACCTACAGGGTACGTACTCTATTCATTTATAACATACATGTATAATAGTGTAGTGAAATAATGATGGCTCAATCGACTCTACTAAAGCCTCTTAACATTGTCCACTACGCAGTAGCCCAATTGGATTTAAGCAGTTAGTATTCGTTATTTCGGATTTATTCCCATTATTTTTTTAACGATCGCACGTCATTAGCAAGCTAAATAATCTACAGCTATTTATTCTTATTATGGTGTGCGTTTTCATATCGTGTCATCATACCTTCTCATCTTACAGAAATTATAGTTATCATCTCCATTTTCATAACAATTAACGGTTACGATTTAATTGCAACTTCACATAAACGTAAACTAACAGGTATTGAAAGGTTTACAAACTAAACTTTGTTTGGTTACGCCAAACACGTGGAATTTTGACTTTGTATTTATAGCTATTGGTTTCGAGCACCTCGTGTGAACGTAAAATTACGAAATTTTATATTAACAATGTATACAACAAATATGATTATTGGAAAAAGCTTTAAAAAAATAAACTCTGAAAAAATTGCAGCGCTGAAGTTGACAGCCAAGGTCTATTTATATCTAGAAAATATGAAACACTCTTGCAAAAAGAATTTTAAATAAAACGACTACCAACTTGTTCACGTGATTAAAGATGCAAGTAGAAATGAACTTTATAACGGAGTTATGAATGTTTTGCTAAAATGTTGCAAGACTTCGCTAATGTAAACACGGATAGGGAATGACTGCGGTATATTACCCCAAGAACTTCGCAAAATAATCACAGGAAGAATGGTAATTGTTTCAGTAAAATTATTCCTAAGTTAAATTAATACGATATTTTATTGTTTTTTCTATTATGATAACATGATAAAACATGTTCATGAATCAAATTATCAGCATTTCCAATTAAAATGTGTAGGCACAAGCATAATATGAAAAAATAACTACATGTAATATAAGTTTGAGCCTTTATCGTACTTTCATTTCCGGAAAGCAATTGACTTTTGCAAAGAAGAAAGTTTTAATATTATTACCTAGTGAATTCAATATCATTTACAATATTTGAAATTGTCATCGTAACTTGCAAGACTTTGAAAAAGTCGCGGTCTATATACTCACTACAAAAAAATCAAATACTATGTATAGCTAATGCTCGCCATATACGTAAGGTTATGCATGATGGTTTGACCTAACAGGCGCAACCGTCATGTAAAAAAAAAACAAAATCGATGATTAGAATATCGAAATTGTGACCGAAATCATTGATCACACATTGATCATACGGTGGCAGCATCGCCAATGCATAGTTTTTTTATTTCTTACTAGAAGTCGCGCAGGGCTTCGCTCCCGTCGTTCTTTATTTAGTCACTACTCAGGTCCTATTGGCCGTAGCGTGGTGTTATATAGCCTGCGTTACTCAGTGATAATGTAACTTTCTAAAGGCGAAAGAATTTTTGATATCGGTCCAGTAGTTTTTACAGTCAAAAATACAAATCTTTCCTCTTTATAATGTTATATAGATGATTAGAAGTATTGATTACCTGCCATTTAGCTGGTGGAATGCAGTCGTAACACATGTTTCCGAGACCAATATGCATGTACGGCCTAAGTGGTTACCTCGTGATTGAAATAAGGCCAAGTCTTGAGGGTCCGATCCAACATATTTGTGGCCAATACATTGTTCAAGTAATTTGTGTCCGTAAATAAGGTTCTTGTAAATTTCGCTGCTAGTTAATTAATTGTTTAAAATTAAACTATCCCTTGTAGATAAGACATTGTTTTAAAGTTATCTGATTCACTAGGATTATGTTATATATTGTTATTAGTTTAAAGTTATGCTATTATGGTGGACAGATAATAATAATATTCTACCACATTCACGCAGCGTCATCTAGTCCCAAAGTCAGCAATTATATTTGCTTTTATTATGGGTACTAAACAACTGATATACTACTTAAATACATTTTTTTTGTAAGTACATATTATAGATAAATTACACGCAGAGACAGAACAAACCTTTATGCTCATCACACAATAATTTGTCCTGGGTGGGGATCGAACCCACGACCTCCAGCTTAGCAGTCAGGGTCACTAACCACTAGACCAACAGGCCAGTCAGATGATCGGATTTGAACTACAGTATCGCGCTCGATGCAAACTGCATACAACCGGTATTATGTGAAATCTTTCGGAAAGGCCTATAATATATATGTATGATGATGACTAATTGAGAAAAAAACCGGTTAAGAGCATGTCGGATCATGCTCAATGTAGGGTTCCGCAGCAAAAGAGCTACGATGTTCATTATATATACACTAGTATTTAAAAATAATCCAACCGATTTTAATGAAATTTCATGAGTCTGTTAAATTGTTTCAGCTTGAAAGATTGGATCATTTCGAGAGAGATAGGTTGCGCTGTTGGTAGGATAAAGACCACATACAGAGTGGAATTTTGGTTTTATTCTTATTTATTTTAACACATTTGTTAGATAATTCAATACCTATAGATCTATGCCATAAAAGTACAGGGTGTTATTTTTTTTTAATTTTAGATAAGTAAGTTTTTCAATTGCTTAGTAAGCAAATTTATATATCACTAGCTTTTGCCCGCGACTTCGTCCGCGTAGATTTCGATATTACATAGATCAATTCATGAATTCTACAACACCCCACTACAGGAGTTGAATTTCATTTTACGTCAATATAGATAACATTTTCGTAATCAGCGTCCCTGAAAACCTTGAAAACGACATCCATATCAATTTCTAATAATTTTCACACCTATTTCATCCCTTAGGGTAAGTTTTTCAAACACCAAAAACAACCCATTAACTCACATCTTAACTGAAGTTCTAATTGCGTATTACCAAACATATAACTTGAAAAACAAAGAACTGTCTATTTAATATTTCACCCCCTATCAAAAACATTAAAAACAACATTTTAAGCTCCTATCCCAATACTAATTTGCAAAACGTTAACTTCAAAACAAATATCTTTTCATACAACGTTTCATCCCCAATTTCACCCTTCCAAAGCCACCCTTGTCAAAAATATTGATGAGGGTATTTTTTATTTTGATAGTAGTACCCCATAACAAATTTTCAAATCTTTAAGTTAAAAAACAAAGAAGTTTCATACGATCGTTTTTATCCCTTTTCACCCCCTTAGGGGTTGAATTTCAAAAAACCCTTTCTTAGTACACCTCTAGACATTAGGACAAATATACCCTCCAAATTTCAAGTCGCTACGACCAGCGGTTTAGGCTGTGCGTTGTCTGTCAGTCAGTCAGTCTGTCAGGCAGGACAAAGCCTTTTATAATATGTATGGATGTATTATTTACTTGATATTTTGTTTTTAAATGCAAGTCTTTACCCGTTATAAACAAGCAACTACTTTATCTTAGTCACTATAAAGGATTAATGCTAAGGATTTTGTATTTGGTACAAAATTATCCAACACCCAAGTTCAACGACTATTACTGCTAAACTAATAAAGTTATCTTAACCGCTATAGTTTTCATTTAAAGTTCATAAAATGCACTATCATCATGAATTTTTCCAGATTTTTCAAGCCAGCAGTTTAGCTTTTAGAGGGGGGGGGGACGCCCTACTGGAACAAAAATTTGCTCTTTTAAGTTTAATATTTCGTAAATGGACCATTAAATCGAAAAATAATGTTAGTAACCCCCAAGTCATTTTAGAAGACCTATTCAACGATACCCCACACAATGGGGTAGACAACAAAAAAAATATTCATCGCCACTTCACATGTATGGGAGCTACCATAAAAAAAAATATTTTCCAAAATTTTATTTTACCACTCTGTCGACGTAATTGATATACACACTCCTACAAAATTACAGATTTCTAGTAGTAACGGTCTCTTAGCAAAACCTCGGACAGACAGACAGACAGACAGACGGACGTCAGAACTACGGAACCCTAAAAAAGACTTTCCTACTTTAAATTACGATATAAGAAAACAATTATTATTTTTATTTTATTACGCTAACCTCAGTGGCATGTTATACATTTCAAATACATTTCTAATTTCATTATCATAAGTATTGAATATGTAACGAATACGTTGCGCGACAAACACATTCAATACACTTAGACGATAAGTAAACAAACACAGTACTTTATTCTAATTTTACTGTATGATTATGACAGTCGTGAGGATTGTAAACAATATGTTCATCAACTCGACCGCAAAAACTCGTAGACATGGTCGAGTTCGGAAGATTGAATTCTACTACTCGATGAATTTATCGACGAATTATCTGCTACGCGGTTGAGTTGATACAGCTAATCTTTGTGAATTTGTTCATTCATCAAAAATGTTTTAAAAATGAACTGTTTTGTACTTTTTTTATTTATTTATTAAATTCCTAAAATCTACAGCTCTTCAATTTTACAGCTTTTCATAATATCTAAGAAAATTATTAAGTACCTATATTAATGTGGGATTTCTTCACGTTATATAATTAATATAAATGTGATTATAAGTAACTAAAATGTCTATGTTGTCTGCCGTCTATGGCACCCATAAAATAAATAATAAATCAATTTTGGTTCTAAATTAATCCCGGGAATTGCGTAGCAGCGTTTTCTTCGTAAAATAGTAATTGAATTAATACAATTGTGAAGGCTTCCAAGGGTCTTAAATCAGTGAAAAACGACAATTGAATTAATTTGAAAACGTTGACGAAACAATTATGTTGGTATTATTGAAAGCTCTATACATTTTGTTACTCTCGAAGGCGCAGTCGGAACCCAAAGTTAAAACAGAATATTCGTTTTCGGCCAGAATTATGGATAACTAAAACAGATTAGGTACAAAGAACCATCACAATTTCTGTTTGTGTCTTAAATAACAGCCTTCATATTCGTAGAACTAATTTCAGTACTTCAGAAGTTTGTCAAGATATTTGTTGAGAAATATGAGGTCCATATATTAAATTCAAAATATTGAAGTGCGTTTGTTCGTAGGCATATTCCTCCTATAAACATTATGTATCTACGTTTATTGTCTCAACGTAATGGATTCTTCCAGGTCGTTCACTTGTAATCACTACAGATTGGTATATTTACCATATGGTAACTGTTTCCCGTTCTAACAAATTGTTTTTATTTTTAAATAAATGATGAATGCATCTGCATTTTAATTGTATGTAAGTAGATAGTATTTAAAAAAAAATTCTGGGCAGGTCTACGTCTAGCAGTGGACATCCAATGACTGATTTGATGATGATGTATATTTACGATGGCATGGTGTAAGTTTGTATATTACACCCATAATTATTTAGTTAACAGCTGGTGTGTGTGGAGAATAAAGTGCAAAATTAAGGCACTTTTTTTAAAACTGTTACAACCTTTGTGTGACCAGGTAAGGACAGTTTTACATTAAGTAAGAAATAAGAATCTACGTAATTAAAATAAAATGCATGTTATACTTAGTCTTATCAAATAGTTCTGTAATTATATTTGGTAAGAAAAAAAAATGTAAAATTCCATATAGAGAGTACGAAACAGTATAACACAGTGCAGTTCAAATTCATTGCAGTTCAACACAGTGCAGTTCAACAAATGTGCATTCACTACGAGAAAGGTTGCTTTAGTTATGACGCTGCAAATATAAGGACTTGCTTTTCGTATCTCAGAGAGTCGTCTCTTTATTTTGTTTTTTTTTTTAGTTTTTCAGGAATATTAATTTGAGAGTTATCTATATATATATAAAAGAAAGTCGTGTTAGTTACACTATTTATAACTCAAGAACGGCTGTACCGATTTGGCTGAAAATTGGTGGGGAGGTAGCTTAGAGCCAGAAGACGGACATAGGATACTGTGGTAGGTAGGGTAGGTAGGTAAGGTAGGTAAGTTGAAAGAAAGATACAGTATGAGGAATAAAAGTGCGAGAGGCATAATAGCGGGAACTGGTATGAATGAGAACTAGTAGAAAAGGCACCGACTTCGTAGGTGGTACTGAAAAAAAAAAAAAAAAGGTAGGTAGGTAGGTAGGGTAGGTAGGTAGGTAGGGTAGGTAGGTAAGGTAGGTAGATGAATGATTAATGTACTTAATTTTTTTATTTTAAACGATTTAATAAATTCCAAAATCTGCTTATTTATTGCCTTTAAGGCGGAACAGAGTTCGCCGGGTCAGCTAGTTTGAAATATAAGATATTCGTCTTGAATAAGGCAAAAGACTTATTTACATCGAGCCAATCAAAGTGTATTCGAATTCTGAATGAATTGCATCTGAAGTATTCCACATACGGCACCTATTGATTTATTTTTCGAGGATATTCAATAAGTGCCGAATGTGGAAAACCTCAGGTGTCATTCATTCAGGTGCCATCGCACAATGTGGAATACGTCCCTACTACGTGTGTCGTGTATATCAGTATTTACATAACTGTATTGTTTCAATAAAATGAAGCTCTTGTTTTACGAACGATATTGGAAATGGTTTATTACTTCATTTCTATCTAAATATACAGTAGGGTGACTAGTTAGCTTGGCTAGAGCAAGACCAAGCGTTTCTGAATAATATTCAAAATGCTATTATATTATAAAGTATTGTGTACTTAATCTAGTTATTGAAAGTGTAACCATATATTATCTTTTTTGATCAACATTACCAGACAGTAAAGTTATTCCATTCAAGAAGGTATAAGATAAATTACAAACTTGTTGCACTCAATATACTTATAGGTACTTGTTGACTTAGATTTAGTAAATATTTTTGAAACAAAGTTTATGAAATGAGAATCCCAGGGGAAATACGAGTCCGAAGGGACTAGGGTAAATTATTTAAATCGTTTATATACTTATAATAAAGAAAACAAGAGTAAGTCTTTAGTGCGAATTTTATTCAAATTTTGATACACTCTTCACCATCTCCCCATATGTTGAGGATATTATAGCATTGCAAGAGTTTTCTGTGGCAAATAGTGCATCGTTTTGATGTTATCTGTGATTTGTGTCTAGCAAATTTCTGCGGAGCTGCGTTCAGCGTTTTCAAACAGAAACGTAACTTTTATATCGTCTTCGCATTGTGTATATAATAGGTACTCACCTATAGCTATTAGGTGTTCACGAAATACGTGGCCTTACGTCGTGATGCCAGGGGAACCTTGTCTTTCAGCAACATTCATTTTATGGACAATAAAATGAAATGGCTTTTAGAATGGCGACTCGCGACGCGTTAGGTCAATTATAGGACATTTTTGTAAGATAATTATGAACAAAATCTGTCTAGTTCGGAAACAATGTTAGCTCTGTCGTTGAACTATCAAAAACTTTACTGTTTGTTAGATGAGGCCGAATAATAATAATATTTTATACAGGAACGTTCATTCAACTCCGATTTAAATCGACACGAGACAAAATATTTTTGTTAATCATAAATATTTGTTTCGAGTTTCGAGTCTGGGTGTACCCCGTGCCTGTGTCCTATTTGCGGGCCTATATTAATTAATATTTATGTATATGTTACCGGAAATGACATGAATGAAATCAAGATATTGTTTACAATTCCGAAGCTATTTAGGAAATGTATAAAAATGATGCTTTCTGTAATAAAACACGTTGTTAAAATGAGAATAATATTTTTTATTAAAGCACTCCTTGAGACAATCATGTAACAACCAAACCGTAATATATAATAATACCTTCAAAATAACCCTAACCTAACCAGTCCGAGTCAGATTGCTGTGAATCGGGGGGTGTTAAGTTTAATACCCTCCCCTCGCCCCGCTATCCCCGCGTATCCATTGATATCTCAAATGTTTTACATTTCCGATTGCTATTTAGGAAATTTATACATTTCCTACGAAATGTGTCTAATATATTTCACACATTTCCGTGCGATTTTAGGAATTATATACATTTCCTAGGAAATACAATGACTGATTACATACATTTCCGTTAACATGTATACATCTTAATATTTTATATCCACCAGAATCTACCTTATAGGTAGGTAAATTAAAGAGTTGCAAGTTTTTTTTCGTATTTCCGTGCTACTTGCAGTGGCGCAAATTAGGTGAGGCCTATGTCCAGCAGTGGACGTCGTTGGGCTGATATGATGATGATGATGATTCCATTTTTTTCCAGATAAAGGCATTTAAAATCTCTACTTGCAGATACGAAGATTTAATCATCAATCTCCAGTGTAGAGGTTGCAATTTTAAAATATCTTTAATTAGCTAAATCTTCGTTGTGGTTAGTGCAGAGAAGGGAAAATATATATACACGAATTTTATTTATTTATTTAGCCAATGATACGCTGTAGAAGTATAGAGGGATTTTAAAAGTTCTTCATTTGATTTATGTATGCTTATGAATGTCCTGCCCATCTACTACATATTTTA
Organism: Laspeyria flexula; assembly: GCA_905147015.1. Lineage (NCBI taxonomy): Eukaryota > Metazoa > Arthropoda > Insecta > Lepidoptera > Erebidae > Laspeyria > Laspeyria flexula. The sequence goes on along the minus strand of LR989956.1, from coordinate 6,605,679 downwards.
ATAGTAAGGTAAATAGCCTTCAGGATTGACCTTCACCTAGAAATAAAACAGTAAGTACCAATGAATATCGTGAGAGTGCCATAACGTCTCAGAGACAAGTCACTCATTAAAATTTTACTAGGGCATTATCACTGTTCTGAATATTTAGTATCGACTGATACATACATTCAACAGCTGAGATTGATTCAAGCTTTTTGTATCTTTCATCAAGAACCAATGGTGGCTGGATGGATATAGAATAAAAACTTTTTATTTGATAAGAATAAAAAAGAAAAAAGATAAGTTATCAGCATGCAAATAATACGTTCCGAGTTCGATTTCGAGCGGCGGCTCTACCAATGTCACGATCGTCAGGGTAATTATGAAATTGAACACGGTGTTAAAATATACATTCATATTCGGACTAATGGTTTCAGTTTAAAATAAACTATGGTTCTAGCCATGTTATTTTGAATAAAACATTAGGCCTACATGACTAATTAATAATACCAGTAGGTACCAACTTGAAGAGAATAACCTATTCAATGAAATTATAATACTGCACCCATTAGAAAGACTAGCAAAAAATCTATAAAAAGTCTATTGAAGTTTTATGAAATAATATTTCAATTTTCAATATTCCGAAATATTGAAAATCGGAATATTGATTTTTGGAATTATATTATATCGAGTATTTAATTGTTCGGACTTATAAAAGTTAGCACAAAAAAGTCGTCTACGACTTTCGGCGTAATAAAATTCGTGATTTTGCATATTCAGGATTTAACGGAATTATCAAATTCGGCATTGTAAAATTCGGACTAAAGTTTTAAGTATATTTGGGTGTTTCGTGTTTCCGATGATAAAACGGGAAGAATACTAAAATATAGATTTACTAAGTAGGTAATAGGTACCGGAAGCTTTTTTTTCTGACGTCGCATCGCGTCGTGGGAAAGATACATATTCGATAGGTATTTTAATTTAATTAGTCGTGAAGGTCGGGAGAACTAATGTATGAAAATTTATTTTTCGAGAACAATGGGTTGTGGATGTCTGGTAACAATCCATACAAAATCCAAATAGTCATCGGAATAAGGAAATAGCAGTTCACTTTTCTATTTAGCGTAGTAAAATATTTTAGAGAATTGCATTGTAATCTCGTTACACTTTTTTTCTATGTAAAAACTGCACTTCCATTTCCGAGCATAGGTAGGTATAGCTCTGGCAAGTGCTCTCAGATAGGCTAGTTAAATTATTATTTATTTATTTTTTATTTATTTATTGGTTTACCAGTAATTATTACACTAATACATTCATTACAAAACAGGACATCATATTAAGATTTGAGTGCACAACTCGTGTAGGTAAACACCACAAAAAAAAATGATACTTCCACCCCCGAGCATATAGCTCTGGCGACCCCTCTCTGGTCAGCTGGTTAAGGCAAGCTAGAGTTTAGAGTCCTGTGGTCGCTCTTGGAGATCCTCTCCAGTCAGCCAACAAAGACGTGCTGGAGACGAGGCCTAGACCGACTCTCAGGGGCATTCAGGACCGCAGTGTCGCCACTCTCATTCAGCTCGCCACTAGCTGCCCTGCGGTTTGTGGGCTCTTCATTTAAACTTGCAGTATTTTTTTTGTTTTTATTATTATTATTTGTTGGGCTAGAAGCCGTTAGCGGCCCCCTTGCTACCTCGACAAGAATTGATCTATGGAGCGTCCCTTGTTGTTTATAGTTCTCTGCTTAGTCCTATAGAGACAAGGAGCTTGCAGATTGTCTGAGCAGAGAGAGACTGTATCTCATCTGGTTGCACCTGGTGCTGTCCTAAATAGATGCTTCTTTTGTGCATGACTGGCCCACATGAGCAGAGGAGATGCAGTCTAATCTCTTGGCAGAATCTGCACATTTTAGACCGGCTTAGTTAAGTTAGCAAGCTAGTTGAGTCCTGTGGTCATTTTGGACATCAACTTCAGTCAGCTAATAAAGGCAAACAGAAGACGAGGCATAGACCGACTCCTCTTCAGTACGACAGTGTCGCCACTCACATGCAGCTCGCCAGGATGTCTTGTGGTTTGTGTATATAGTTATATGTATATATAATAAGCAATAACCGAGTCTACAATAATCCGTCATTAAATAGCATGATGTAGCACGTTAAAAACACCGGTGATATTTTCAACCCTTATATTACAAAAATTCCAATTTCTCAGAAGTGCGAGAAAAGTGGTATCTTATTTCGACACGTTAACGAGTTCTGAATCTGGAACATTCTTTCCGATCGAAGGGATCCAATACAAAATATGGAGAAAATGGTTATTGAACTTGCTGGCTAACATTTAACATAATTCTCTAAAATATTGCCGTATACATATTATGTATACGGCAATATTTTAGAGAATTGCTGCTCCAAAAGTTCCTGGAATTTCATTTATTACACACTCAATAGGTAAATAAAAAGTCCGTGGTTAATAATAACTCATATGAGTATAATTAAATTAAATAATAATATTATGTATTAAAATTAAGATTTCATCAAAATACTAAGAACTAATGTTCAGTGTTTTTGTGATTAGCATAAAAATGTTATATAATTATATTGTATTGTCTAGACTAGGCTTAACTAGGTACCTACTTCTCAGTTTCATTGTATTTTATTATAATTATAGTATTCATATAAAAGTAATTTATGTAGATATTGTATAATTAAGATTTTATTTTAAACTGCAAGTCCGAAGTTAGGAAATAGGCGGTATTTCTACTTCGCTTGTAAAAGACAGATTTTGTCAAAAGTTTCTATTTAGCTTGCAAAGTTTATATAATTATATTGTAGCATCCATACCATCACGCTCACGTCAACTTTCAAGTTCAAAAAACCGCATCTATATCGGTCCATTAAGGTGATTTTCCACCAGAGTGGCTAGGCGAGGTGAGACGAGGAGAGAATTGAAATTTGTATGGCAAATTTTCAATCCTCTCCCAGGGCATCTTTGGTGGAAAAAGACTTGACTAGAATATGCGAGGCGTGAATTGAAATATTTGTTTGTGTAAAAATTAACCGTATTGCTTCCGATATAGAGTATAAATTAACTTTGCAACAGAAACACGCTTCTCGCGAGAGGCTTATTGTTGTTTGTTGCTACTTATTACCGTGTTATTACCTGAGAATACCGTCATGATAGTACAAGCCTTTTCTACAAGAGGTCGACGGTCACGCGCGAATCCGCGATGGCTTTTTTTAAGTGGAAAAGGGTCAGTGCGATTTCAATTCTCTTCTCACCTCGTCTCGTCTCGCCACTCTGGTGGAAAATCACTTTTTGTTTAGCAGTTACCAGAGACACCGATACACAGACACGTCTAATTTATAACTACTATATTTTTACGTCGGGGATAAAATGGTTACAATATTTTAATATTAATATAATTTAAAATTTGAATATATAATAATAATATGATAGATGCCTAATTTAACGAACTAGTAAAGGTGCGGGTGGCCGTTAAATGCGGGCGGCACAAAATCGCTCGCTGTGGCGGAATATGGTGAGGCCTATGTTCAGCGGTGGGCGTCGTTGGGCTGATATGATGAGATGCCTAATTTAATTCCGACACCCTTTGTATCTGTTATTAATTTTGTTTATGCTAATAAATTTCAATTAGGTAATTAATTGCGGCCTCATTACATGGAGGCTACTAAGTTTCGTAGTTATTTTATGTGAGTTATTTTAAACTTTTGGTTTGAAGTTTTTCAATCAAAATTTCTTTATTTATTACCGTAGTTACTAAAAACTATACGAACAGCAAAACGAATGTTATCCATACATATTATAAAAGGCTTTGTCCTGACTGATGAAACTTCTTTGTTTTTTAACTTATAGATTTGAATATTTTGGTTTTGGGGTAGGTACTGCTATCAAAATAAAAAATACTCTCATCAATATTTTTGACAAGGGTGGCTTTGGAAGGGTGAAATTGGGGATGAAACGTTGTATGAAAAGATCTTTGTTTTGAAGTTAACGTTTTGCAAATTAGTATTGGGATGGGAACTTAAAATGTAGTTTTTAATATTTTTGATAAGGATGGGTTCAGGGGGTGAAATATAATAATAAAAACTTACCCTAAGGGATGAAATACATACATACATACATAAAATCACGCCTTTTTTCCGAAGGCTACCCCTTTGCGGAGGTGTTTCGCACCCAGATTTCGCCAGCTATGTTTGGTCCCATGAAATAGGGGGATGAAATAGTTGTGAAAATTATTAGAAATTGATATGGATGTCATTTTCGAGGTTTTCAGGGACGCTGATTATATTATATAAATGTTATCTTTAATGACGTAAAATAAAATTCAATTCCTGTAGTGGGGTTTTGTGGAATTAATGAATTGCACATAAAACAAAGACCTATGTAATATAGAAATCTATGCGGTCGAAGTCGCGGGCAAAAGCTAGTAATAATTATAATTGTTGTTGAATAGTCCTTGTTATCGTCCGTATACATTTGAGAAACGTCTAGAACAAAATACTAGTAGCCTCTAAATAAATAATGTAGAACTGCATTAAACAGAAAGGTTCGCCTAGGGTTGGCAGCTCTAAAATCTTTGCCAGGATTAGAAGCAGATTTTTTTACGATTAGGTACAACTCACCAAAAAAGGAAATATTTTTAATTGATGTATTACATAGTAGGTATATAGCAAGTATATAACAGTATATTAAAATTTCAAACATTTAAAACCTGTCCGGGCGCCCGCCGTTTAAACTACGACGAAGAATTCGGGTAATATCCGTCATGGATGGCAACCCTATCAGAAACTTTATTGGGTAACATGTGCATTGCAATGCAGTTCATAAATAGATCCATTGTTTTCATAAACATTTACCCTACTTTTCTTGTAGACCTCGTACAGATGATTTATTAATATTATTCAATAAGTTAGCTGACTTCTTACGTTCATAGGCATTGAGAAGATTTTGTTTTGGTATTGGAATCAATATAATCATGCATAATTATATACTTGACTGTCATAGCGTAGCGTCTGACGGGGTTGCCATGCCTTTTATGTTTGTAAAGTCCCCCGCGACACAGGCATGTGAGTGCTAAAACATTGTAGAAAATTTGTAGTATAAAAGCTAGTGCAAAGGCAAATCCCGTATTATAAGCTCTTAGTTTTAAAATAAAATTGGTAAAATTGGTAATAGTACAAAACGTGTCTGTGATTTTAAGCAGGTCCTGCGTTAAGTGAAATACGGTTCCGCGTAGTTTCGGGACAAGAATGTGTCTAACCCATGTCATCCTTTGGATGTCGTTGGAGGCAATAAGGGGAATGCATTTGGAAAACATTTTAGGTTAACCACATGGCGACCGAAAAGGTCAATGATAGAATTCCTAAAAAGGAAAGGGTTGCTGCCAGAGAGCGTTTTTTTTTTTTTCAAACGTTATTGCCAATGAAATTTTACTCATTAATAACCGTGTAGTGACGGATTAATGAAACATAATAATGTGATTACCCCATCTCAACCTGTGAGTGTCGTAAAAGGCGACTCAGGAAACCTTATGCAGACAAGAGCACTGCGAGAAAAGGAAAATTCGAAACAAAACCTATGGTCTATACCAACCCGTCTGACCGGCCTGGTATAGTAGGCTAAATTCCCTCCACGTTCTTTGGAGGAGACCCGTGCCCAGCAGTGAGACAGTTGTGGGTTGTAGTAATGATGATATGATGTGACCTGTCGGCTATACGCATGTGCTTGTCGAATGTATAGCTGACACATTCGCGTTAAAAAAGTTTTAACTAAGTACTATGCGATTGAAATAAGTACGGGATCGCACTTGACAGTATTTGTCGAAAACTTCAGTAGAATATGCACATTTTTGTACAGCAAATAAAATAGGCAAAAAAATTATCTCGTTTCGTTATTTTGTTACAAGTGTTAATTTAATTGTTATTGATTTTTTTTTGTTATTGTTCTTTTTGTTATAGTTTTATTGTTGTTGTTATTACTTACTACCACCACTTATTCAGAAAATAAAGATCTTCAAACCGAAAAAGTATGTACGTACAGCCGTGTAGGGGTGTAGGCTACTTGTAATGTGTTTCGTTTTTTGTACAACAGTAGGGTGTCTACTTGTAAGGTATGAAGTTGTCTTCAAATGGAAAACAGAATGGCGTCTTGGTTTGACAGTCTCATACTTATTTTAATCGCATAGTATGTGTATATTCACAATATAATGGAACTTTTCTGCACGTTTGTTCTCACAGCATATAATTTATCTTTATGTCCTTGAACTATCACAGGACTGGTATGAAGCAGTGGATTTATTTTAGAGGAACTTTGTTATGTAGGTACTGTATACGAATATAATATAATAGTTCGAAGACTACCTGGTTTAACTTAAGCTAAACATGATAAAATAATATTATATACTAAGTTGTATGTTACTATTTACTTACCTACTTAGATTAATAAATGTACATATAAGGTTCGTATAAATATTAGTTGTTGTTTATTGTAATCAAATTGAAATTTCGGTTGGTACAAAATAAACGTAGACGCCTGTTTGTTTACAACTACGTAAATAATATAGTTATATATCTACGCACCACCGCATCGATTAGTCGATAGGGACCGGAGACAGAAATCTCCCGCACCCTGCGCGGGAGATTTCTGTTTTAGCATGCCGTAGGGCCCGCATGCAATACCAGTTTTCATTAGTCGATAGGGTTCGTATGCGTAGTGCAGAAGATTACCAATCTATGAATTTCAATGGTAGTTAGGCCAACCACGGGTAGAATTCGCTGCTGTTTATACTGATATTGATGACTGACTGATATTAGTCATATTCATTAGTCGTTTTTCCGCATGCGACGACTATCCGCGTGTGGTATAACAATTGAGTTAACGACCAATAAAAATGAGCCTTACTGTATCGTGCATATTGTGTAAGCAAATTTAACTATTATTTTTAGTTTTCAGTACCAAAAACGTTTCCCTGTATCGTAAAACAGAAACAGATATTATTTGTATTTGTATTTAAGTAGTATATCAGTTGTTTAGTACCCATAACACAAGCAAATATAATTGCTTACTTTGGGACTAGATGGCGCTGTGTGAATGTTGTAGAATATTATATTATTATTATTATATTATTGTCAATATCAAATATCATTTGTCAATGTAGGTAGGTTAAATTTACAGATCTTGCGTTATTAAAAAAATATGAGCGCTAACATTGTACCCATAGGCACACAAATATTATTTTAAGATTAAATAAAATAAATAAATTACAGTTAATACTACAAACTAGACAACAAACAAATAACAAACGTAAGGTTGAACTATTTAAATCAAAAAATTCAGAAAGTGAATAAAACATTTTTCAATTAAAAACTTTCTTTATATGTAATAACTTTTAAAAATATTTAAGTTTAAGTCCCTGATTTCACTGGGAATTTTATTATAAATTAATGGACCCATTTCAAAAATACTTTTTCTAAACAAAGCTGTATACTATGATCAGTATTCAAAATATGTATGTGTATAGTACGTATTCTAATTGCTAATCCAAGTCATAATCTGTGTCACAAGAATCGTAATTCCTTCATTAAATGTTACGTGTAAACGAATATGCTTTGTGTAATACGCTTTATAATAATTTATTGTAAATGAACTAACACGTGGCACAAAGCATGTGTTAATCGACATCGATTTTATATTATCACAATCAAAGTCCATTTATTTAAAGTTTAGAGTTGTTCACTTTTATTTAATCTCAGAACAGTGAAACATTTTTGGACTCTATACCTACTTAGACGCCATAATATCAAGATTTTCTACAATTATAACCTCTTTAATAATATCTACTACTAATACCTGTTAAGTAGTCTCAGTAATTTTAAGTCACAAATCCGTGGCATTTTAGGCTTCCATGGCTCTAGCTCTAGAAAAATGATTAAGTAAGCCTTTTTGTTTTTCATTTTTTATAAATAGATTTAGTACTAACTCACTCACACACTAGGTTTTTAAGTTTTATAATTTGTCAAATTCTTACAACTAACACACAACTAACCATTACTCTATTTGGAACATTCTGTGCACACATATTTAGAGTTACAATCTAGTTTTACATGATACCTATTGCTCTGTTAACCTTACTGTGATTGTAATTTGATTTGTGAGCCAAATGAATAAATATACAAGAAAATAATATTTACAACTAAAACTAACTACTAAACAAAACAAAAATAAAAATGCGTCAAAGAATTCCTCCGCATCAATGCCGCTGTCCGCCGAAAACGTGCCCACCAGACTGGCAGCATTGCCACGTTGGATGGCAATGCTTATTCTTTGCGTCAAGAAAAAGCCATCCTGCTGGTCACGTGACATTTCTGTCAAGCGCTTAGAGAGCTCTTTATAAAGAGCTCGAGCACATGGACCACATGGCCCAAGCGTTTCGACTCCAAACGGCTCAAATACGTAATTACCGATTTGATTGCTATATTTGCGCCTATTGAAAGTCTCGGCTGAAGCAGCAGCAGCGCCAGCAGCACCTGCTGTGCATGGAAGATGAGATGGTGTAAGGATATCGACGCATGTTGCGTCCCACACCAAAGGCCTACCCATTTTCCATGGCAGTAAAGACCTACCGTCAGGTCTCTTACCATCATCACGTACCAATCCATTAGGTTCTAGTACAGCTGGTACACCGGCGGTGACAAGAGCTCGACGAAGTATGTCATTCAGGTTAGCGTGCCGTGATATGCGGCCGGCGCTTCTGCTGCAGGCGAGGCCATGATGCACCTCTATGTTTCTTGTCCAGCCAGAATGTGCTTATATTATTTATATTTTTGGCCCCATGTATTAGGGGGCCAACCATTAACGGGGTACATGTCTAGATTTCGGGCTGATATTGAGAATTTCAAAGACGAAAAACCCAATACCGTTTGTGTCATAGACGGGTATTCTGCTTTACTAATGGCAAATAGTCCAAATGCATGCCTGAGTTTAGAAAAAATAGTGTCTAAAGTCATCAATCTTAGAAACCATTTTCCCGAGCCTTTCTTTCTTGTTTAGCACGATAGTATTACCCGAGACTTTAGCGTAGTAATCGTACACACTTCAAAGTTCTAAAACAAACCGGTTATGATCATGTCAGACCACGCATAATGTATGGTTATTATAATTATTTTTAGAAACTGAATTTGTGACATTGCTAGCATTATTGTTGCTCTTCCGATTGTTATCATAGTACTGTATGCAATAAATAAATAAACTTTAAAGTGTCTTTAAAAGATCTGTCGACGTATGTGCTATTCGTAGATGTATGCTGAAAAAAAAATTCAGCTTCTGTTTACATTTATAGATTTCCCCTCATCGACTAAGCTAAGTAGCGGCTCACACCTATTCTCCAAATTTCAATATACAATATACAGTAGTAGTAGTAAGAAACTATTAGGATTCCGTTTTTGCTGGCCATTTTGGCTACGGAATCCTAAAAAGCGCATATCATTAACTATTATGCATGCGATGTTGACATGTGTTGTTTTCTTACAAAGAACACGGCATGCTATAATATACGTTAGTTAACAAGGGAATTTCCTGTGCCTGGCCTTCATGCACACAATTTAATCATAGGAATGAGAATTATTTACTTGTATACTGTTAAACCAGTTGGAGTTATTATTATCTACAACACTTATTATTTATTATACGTGGGCATCAACTATTATATTATCGACTGATACTAGTTCACGCCCATGCTAAAAAGAAGTTAGGTGAGAAATAAAACCTCGCAATTATTTACCTTATGTCAATTAATATAGGTAAGATTAAAAATTAATTCAACTGCTTTTTCTTTTAAGCCTTTTCCGAACCGCGCTACAAGACATATGCAATTATGCAAGCAGTGCATCTATCGTCGCAAGTAGGTAACATTAACTGTATTTTGCCTACTATGAAAACAGAAAGGGATTCCTACCTAGAACCTAGAGTCAAGAATTGTGACCGATTAATAGCTATAGACTTGCCCCTTATTTTATAGGGCTCGGCTTATAGCAAGATGTGAAAAGGTTGATAACACTCCAATCTGATGATTGAAAACTAAAACTGCAAATATTAGCTACAAAGCTCCAATTGGTCGTAGCGTAATGTTATATAGCATATAGCCTTTCTCAATGAATGGGCTCTCCAACACTAAGAGATTCTTTAAATTCGATTCCAGCAAGTTCTGAGATTAGCACATTCAACCAACCAAACTTTGAAATTTTTTATTATTCAAGACGGCAATGTTGGCTTTTAGTACTTTAAAATTGATGTTCAATCTGATTCTGAATGTAGTAGAGAACATTTACAATAACTTATGCTAACACATGACAAAGGCCTTTGCTAGAAAATGTCGTCGCTACATAAACACGCCACTGAAAGAGCTTTTCTCGTAAAGTAGATACTTAACTAAAGTATGTTAGCAGACACAAGTATAATGCTTGCTATGGGTACCAAACACAGAACATTATTTTGCTTAGATATGTGTATGAAATATTCATTAAATCTAGACACAAGATAACGTTGTGACGCGCGAATTAACTTAACTTCTTTATATACCCAAGTTACTGTTCTTACAGATATAGGTCAACATATTTAATTGTCATTATTCAGCCAATTATCAGATATTATGTAGCTAGTATGTGAAAACTAGCCAAGTAAAATTTTGAGCTTAAATTTTTCTTAAATTATCTGCTTTCAGTAAAATAATTTGCTTATTCTATTGAATTTGGCTCACATTTTTACATTTATATTTTTGGTGGGATTATCTATATGCGTATTTTACGAAATAAGTAATTCTCATCTGGTAAATTCCAAAAAGTGAAATCCACAAGAATTCGGGCGTAAAATTCCTTTAGCTTAGTTACTAGTGATGTCAAGATCTTATTGGGCTTTTCTGCTAATACTCGTGCCACTGGAACGCAGTTGTCACTTACCTGGTTCTGGCTTTTAGTAATAAAAAAAGCCGGTCAAATACGAGGGTGCCGAGGGTTATAGGAGATATTATGGAAAAGTATTAGTTTGGCACAAAAAAAAACATAATGTCAAATGTGACCAAATGTATAAGTGACTGGCATGCAAATCATGCAGTCCGGGTTCGATTCCGACCGGCCTGCAGTACCAATGTGGATTTCACTTTGTAGAAATTGCTGCTGACGGTGAAGGAAAACATCGTGGCGTGGTATGAAACCCACATATCCTAGAAGAAATTCCAAGAGTACCTATGTCTGATCTACCAACCCGCACTAGGCCAGCGTGTGTGTATTTTGGCCAAAACCCGATCAGCCCTCTAGATAGAAGGGAGACCAAAAGCCTAGCAGTGAGACATTAATGGGTTGCTGATAATAATGATATTATATTATGAAAAACTGAAAAGAAAATGAATTATTTTCTAATGTAGTGTAATTTTTTTTCTGAGTTTTTGGTTGAAAAGCAAAATTTGATAAAAAATATTACTATGTTCTTACACGTGTTTTTGAAATTGCATAATATTGAATTCGTATTTACATTCTAGATAACAAAGTTTAGAGCTCAGCACAGATTGAGTGTCAGTGCAGTATTGTTTTCCTTTTATAACCGTGGGAAGTTAGGAACTAGCCCATGTCTCTGAACAATGAACTGTCATATCGCGTGACACGATGGTTGCAGTTAATTTGCAATACTATTATTAAAAGATTATGGTACCTACATACTTATTACTAATAAAAATACAAATTCTAAAGTGTTAATTTGTAGCTTAAGACATTTTTAAGACTTACTGCTTTAAAATATGTGTTTTTTCGACTTTTGTGACACGAAAACCGTATGGTGCGTTTACTTTGTTCACGAATATTCTTTGGGGTCATAGACTTTGAAAGGGAAGGGTGGAAATGGTAAATCGAATATTGTCTCTGTCACACTTGGTACATTATCAAATTGATGTTTTTAATCCTAGCTTAAAAACTGTTGGGTGTAAAAATAAATAAAAATAGGTTTTAGCATGTGTGAGTGGCTGTGTATTCAGTGTATATACAGGCGGTAGAACACACTTAAGGAGATCAAGTCTCTCCACACACGACGTGACTTTAATGCTAACGTTACATTACTTTAGGACGGTTTCGGAAAATAAAGTAAAAGTTTGACAGGACTATAAAACTTAATTATTTTGATTGAAAGTTGACTTTTACTCAAACTTAAATCAAAGTGTGGCCTTTGAATTAAAACTTAAACTTTAACTAGGGCCTTAAACTATACACTATTTTCACTTTATTTATTTTACATACATATTGATCCTACAAACTGCGCATCAATATCTTCAATACAATGCGATTTGCATAGATACTCGTACCTTTGGACTTTAAATCCGAATCGGAATTGATTACTCACACACGATCTATCATAATAATAAGTCTGATACCAATGAACTTGGTGTTCTTGTCAATTTTCTATTACTAATTACCGATAGATTATAATGCTCAAAATGGCCTTCAATTAAAGAAACAGGACACGAAAAGGCATCAATAATACTGACTGATAAGTAGATGAATAAATTATCTGAATTAATTTTGAGGTTGCTAGGTAGGGATTTATTTCATCTATTGGAATAACCTTGATGTTTTTTCTTTGATTGACGGAACTAAGTGTTGCTAAGCGCAACGACCGAGTATGTAGTATGACCATTCAGTTATAATTTTCATTATTGCCTCACCTAATTTCCGCCACATTGATACACCTTTACAAGATCGTGTCGGCCGGGAGGTTCGCTCAACGCTGCACTTTCCAATACGTGGCCGCAACTCGAGAACCTTTTTCTTTCTCAGCCATCAGTTCTACGAGTTATAAGGCCGCACACTGTCACTTAAAAGACGCTATGATTCAGAAATCATTGCGTCCATAAACAGATTTAAATTCTTTGAATTGCGAAGAAGGTTCATATGAGGGATAACCGAAAACATATTATAATCTAAGAAGTTCCAACTGACTAGTTGCTGCTCTTCAACGCAGAGTGGTAACTATGAGGCTGGCAACAAAATTATAGGTATGTCAACAATAGGAGCAAAGTTAGCTATTAAACTTTTTATGCGTAACCTCCGTATATAGAACATAAAAGAAATACAGATTTCAATTAGTAAAATTATGCCTTCTGTCGTTTCTGCAGTGTTGGTAATAAGATACCTACTATAGAAAAAAAAGTAAGTATTGCAGGAAGTTAATTGACATACGAGTAATAATGTATTGGCAATATTTAAATTTCTCACAATTATTTGACACCGTAACAACACAATGACATTAATATGCATAAGTACTTAATGCAGTGTTAGCAAGTGTAGACAATTTAAATTACTTATAAGTACGTACATGAACACGCCTGTCTTCCATTGGATTTATAGAGAACATAACCCGTTTCTTGCAGCGATACAAAGATTTGAACATTCTTTTTCACATATTTCTACGTTTTTAAGGTATAAGTCTATATTATGTCATAGTAAATAATTTAACTGGTAAATATTAGTAAAATTAACTTATTTTATTAGTAAAACTAAATTATTTTATTAGATACTAAAATAAATATTATATTTATTTTAGTATCTAATAAAATGGGGGTTGTATATAACTAATATTCCTTTTCTTTTTTCTTATTTTTTTACCTAGTTTTATCTAGTATTTTAATTTTCTTAGTTTTAATAGTTGGCACTTACATTGTGAACGATATGTAGGGACACCTACAATTGGCATACAAATTAGAACAGTACCTAGTTTTAATCTTAGTTTTAAGAACTAAATATGTATAGCTGTTGGTGTGCCTTATTAAATAAATAAAATAATATAAAAACTGATAAGATATAAGATTAACGATTTTCAAAAAGAAATATAAAAAAAAAGAATTTAAAAATTTAAATTTTGCATTAAGTTAGTTTAAAAAAATATAAATGTCTAGCTGTCATGCGCCTAATTGTTTTGATCGATGTTGTTTGAATTCTTGCAAACACCGAGTTTTCAGACAGACTTTAGTCTTATCAACATCTAATTCTACCTATATATTTCTATTAGGTAAATCACTCACCACTTCAATTATTTGAGGCATTGAAAACTGACAGTAGACACGTGTAACTTCGTATTCTAGACGAAGGAAGAAAATTTTCGTGCCTAAGTAAATTTTTGAAGGACATATCTAATCCTTTAGTCGACATTGGATCCGCGTCTGTGTATTAAGGCTTAAATCCCTTTCTGCTCCTTTGATCAAGAATCTTCGGGATTAAACCGGTATTCCTGAGATATACATTCAATCAAAAGCTCTTAAGCTTTTGAACACTTTACTTAGATTACCTAAGCTATAAACTTATCGATGACGGTAACTTACCTATTACGTAAATAAATACATTCATTTGACATATTATTTTTTCTAAAATAAACAATTGTGTAGATCCCTACCCACTTAACAACATTATTCAAATTTATTGATAGCCTACCGAATGTAACACTTTTGTTTTGACTCGTGTCCGTCCGTGAAATAAAAAAAAAATTGTGCTTAAACGATCAAAAAATCTGTACCTACACACGTTAAGCAGTAATATACTATAACGTATTTATTTATAAATTACAACACATTGCGTCTTATCTTTCAATCAATCAAATCTTTATAAAAGCAAAAACTGTTGATTTATGAATAAATTACATGAAAGTTTTCTTAGAAAATTATAAAATTGATAATAAGAAAAATAATTCTATCTTTGCAAATTCTTTACGTCCCACATCAAAAAGAGCTAATATGCTCATGTCGAAGAAGAAAACTTAAACATTTCCATACAGGGAACAAACAATAATGTACAAGATGGACCTAGAGTTCTATGTTATTATGTATTTTATTACTAATTTTTTTTAATAATATAATTGCTTCGTTGAGTCAAATATTCATATTTATAAAAAATATAATAATTAATTATAAAATTAATATCAACATTAATAAAATTATTTTTGTATTGTTTGCCTATGCATTCGAGAGGCGCGCTCGCTACATAGCATTTTTTTTAATAATCAACGGCTACGGCTTAATAAAGGTAATTTGACTGCCCGTTGGTCTAGTGGTTAGTGACCCTGACTGCTAAGCCGGAGGTCGTGGGTTCGATCTCCACCCAGGACAAATCTTTGTGTGATGATCATAAAGGTTTGTTCTGTGTCTGGGTGTAATTTATCTATAATATCTATGTATTTACAAAAAAAAAAATGAATTTAAGTAGTATATCAGTTGTTTAGTAAGCGTTGTTTAGTAAGCAAATATAATTGCTTACTATGGGACTAGATGGCGCTGTGTGAATGTGGTAGAATATTATTATTTTATAGAATATTAATTTGAAAACGTAACCGCGTAATAGTCGAGGTATGAACAGTGTGAAAGCTAGACTTTGTTTGTTTGTTTGGTTAAACGCTAGGATATCAGTAACTACTGGTCCGATCTGAAAAATTATTTAATGTGCTGGATAGCCCATTTATTAAGGAAGATTATAAGCTATATAACATCAATCAGCAGCCGGAGCGAAGACCCGCGTGACTTCTAGTATTCAATATAAAGGTAGTTTTCCGGGTTACATAAGATGCAATAACTTGTATTCTAAGTTATGCAAGTGATACTCATTTAACGATGAAAATGTGTATAGTTAAAAGACCTATAATATTGATTCATACAATTTATACAAAGTTCTTCTCGGTATCTCATCCATAAAAATAATAAGCTAATAATCACTACGAAGCTAGGATGAATCTTGTTTTTTCGTCAAATTGAAGGTTTGATGTTTTTTTTCAGTGTAAGTTTCTTTTTAAACTAGTAGGTATTCATTAATAAACTAAAAGGTGTCTTCTCGGGAACAATAAGAAATATCAATAAAAAGTCGGTCAAGTGCGAGTCGGACTCGCGCACTGAGGGTTCCGTACGAACATACATTTTGTTTATTTTTTTTTGTAAGGTAGGTACGACAATTAGCTAACGGGATAGTTATAATTGAGAATAAAATAAATCTTTATATTTAGGTAGGTGCGCCATCGTCAGTTCAATAAAGTCTCACTCGTTTTACGAGTATCATTCACTGCTTCAAGAGATTATAGACCCGAGTATTTGATATTAATTTCAGCTTGATACCTTTACGCGTTCTTGAGAATAATATTCTTGACAGACAGACAGTGAGACAACAGAGTGATCCTATAAGGGATATCCAAATAATAATTAAACGCTGTTATCCTCATTCAGTCATTAGGCTATGATGATGATGATTCTCAAAAATAATTGAAAAGCTTTGAAACAATTGTATTAGTATCGTCACCGTAGCCCATTGAACAAACTCGGTTGTCACTCTAGTAAATAAATATCGTTGTTTATTTCCCCAGGGAAGACGGAAGAGAAAATTGTACCAAAGCATACCGTTGTTTTAACATGAAGAAAGATTAAGCAAGACAGTGGAACTAATCTATATTTTTTCTCATTTATAGTCGCTGTTTATAAGATATGGCATTTTACCCGACTTCCTAAGGAAAGGAATAAAATATTTGACCTCCTTTAAGTCGGCTCAATCCTAATCTTTTCTTTCCCTATTCTGGGCCAATGGCATCCTGTCTTTAACTTAGGTATTTATATATGTATATTATTTTTAGTAAACCAAAAATAATTTATAATGAGACTTTGTTTTGCTATCAATTTTGTCCATGTAGCTCGAAGCTACATCAAAACAATAATTTTATTTTCGTTACAAAAGACTAGCAATTATGTCTAACCGCGAAATACTTAAAAATGTACTCTAAAAAGCTATTTAAAATGGTAAATGTTTATAAAATCTATGAAATAAGTGAGTTAATTTACGTAATAGCTTCGATATTGGCAATCTAAGCGCAATATTTAAAGCTGAAGGATTTTTGTTTGCTTTTCTTAATCTCTGCAGGAACCAGTATCGAGTAGAAAAGAAGAAAGAGAAAAGAGCAGAGAGTATTTAAGTCATATTGCGGACAAGTGGGCTCGGCATCGCCTGGAGAGTTAAATAAACTCTTAGAAATTGTCCTTAGGTACGAACATATCCTTCCCTCGTACAAACAAGACTGCACACAGAAATGTATCAAACATTTCTTTCATACCAACTACACTTGATAGCTCATTTCTAAGAATAGCCAACACAGATTGAGTCCCTGTGAGCACTTGGTAGGCATCCAGTGCATCCACCTACTTATTAATGGGGGCAAGGAGAACCGTACTTGAGTTTTTAATAGATTTGTGTTTCACTTAGAAAGCAGAGCTCTGTCACAGTTTAGGATTTATATATATTTTTAAACAATGCAACACTCTCGCACACAACAACAAACCTTGTTCTTTAACAACCACAAAGATAATAAAAAAAAACGTTGTTATCTTTGGTGTTGTTGAAAAGTAACAATATATCTGAAACTAATAGGATTTATTTTCTATTTATTAGAAACTACCTACATTTGCAATTTAAAGAATAATTTGTTCATAGTTCAACTTCAAATACCTCTGTAAAATGATTAATAAGTACCTAATTGAATCTATAAGTACTCAGTATAGGCAAGTTCGTTTAATGTAGAAACTATTGTCAAATTTAAACTTGACAAGATATATTCAGTACAAGAATCTGAATTCTTGGCTTAAATAATTATGTATCTCATAAAAGCTCTGTTCTCTTTGATAACATTGCACATACTTTGCGAAATTAATAATAGAATGATTCCTTTGATTTGTTGACTTACCGACTAATCAATGCACAGTCTGCATGTTCTTTTTTCTCAAAAGTTCCATAAATGCCATAAGAAAGTGGGCAATAAGAAAGGATTTTTGTAATTCAAAATGAGGGTGTGGCAAAATATTTCACTATCGTCGCCCAGAATTGAGAATAAAACAAAACTACACCACACCTAATAAAGTAAATAAAGATAATGATGGATAAGTGACCGGCATGCGGTCCGAGTTCGATTCCGACCGGCGTGGTAGTACTATTGTGAATTTCACTTTGTGTAATTTATATATAATGTACTAGTCAAGTGACTTACCATCTGATAACGGTGAAGGAAAACATCGTGAGGAAACCCACATACCTACCCTAGAAGAAATTCTAAATGTATGTCTGATCCACCAACCCAAATTTGTCCAGCGTGTGTGGATTATGGCCTAAATCCTCTCAGCTCTCTAGATAGGGGAGAGGAAACCCGTGCCCAGCAGTGGGACATTAATGGGTTGCTGATGATGATGATACATAGTAATGAAAAGACTATATAAATATTACCGCTATAGGTAATCTTGTTGGAAAAATATATCCTGAATAAATCTTAACTAAGTTTAATAATGTGAAAACAATAGTAATACTTACATACTACTTCTGAGCACAAGCAGATTAATAAGAACATTTTGATTTGCATCAAAGCCATACAAATTTATTTCAACTTTAAAGTGACGACTAGTCAATAATGAATGTGCTAGCAACACTTATTGAATACACTTTGCTAAACAGGGCAAAGGTTAATAACATTATAATGATATCTATAATTACGCTGCGTTAATAGCATATAGTATAATAATAAGCTTAGTAAATGCAATTCAAGAGAAAATATGCTATTGACACGATACTATCCATACATATTATAAAAGGCTTTGTCCTGACTGACTGACTGATAGACAACGCACAGCCTAAACCGCTGGTCGTAGCGACTTGAAATTTGGAGGGTGTATTTGTCCTAATGTCTAGAGGTGTACTAAGAAAGGGTTTTTTAAAATTCAACCCCTAATGGGGTGAAAAGGGATAAAAACGATTGTATGAAACTTCTTTGTTTTTTAACTTAAAGATTTGAAAATTTGTTATGGGGTACACTATCAAAATAAAAAATACCCTTATCAATATTTTTGACAAGGGTGGCTTTGGAAGGGTGAAATTGGGGATGAAACGTTAATTAAAAGATCTTTGTTTTAAAGTTAACGTTTTGCAAATTAGTATTGGCGTAGGAACTTAAAATGTTGTTTTTAATATTTTTGATAGGGATGAGTTCAGGGGGTGAAATATAAAATAGATAGTTCTTTGTTTTTCAAGTTATATGTTTGGTCTTACTTAGTCGTTATTGTTTAGGTTTTTATGGACGGATAATACGCAATTAGAACTTCAGTTAAGAAGTGAGTTGATGGGTTGTTTTTGGTGTTTGAAAAACTTACCCTAAGGGATGAAATAGGTGTGAAAATTATTAGAAATTGATATGGATGTCGCATGTCGTTTTCAAGGCTTTCAGGGACGCTGATTACGAAAATGTTATCTATATTGACGTAACGACGAAATTCAACTCCTGTAGTGGGATGTTGTGGAATTCATAAATTGCACTTAAAACAAAGATCTATGTAATATCGAAATCTACGCGGACGAAGTCGCGGGCAAAAGCTAGTTTGTATATATTTTTTAAATCTTGTTTGTAACATCAAAGTTATGAACAGTTTATGAGTCATTACTGGCACATTTTTCAGCTTGCTATATCAGTAAAAAAAGATATGACCGTAGACCCGTTAATAATAATGTAAATGTATATGTAAATAAGTATAATGATTTAAAATAAGTGCCGTAAAAGTCGTAAAAAAAGATGTGTACAAATAGCCCAAAACTCAATACTATACTGTCATACTTCCCTAAATAAAAGTGTTAAAAGCAGTGAAATACTTCATAGTATAAAACCTCATTAAATTCAGACAATAAATTTACGAAAATGATACGGGTCTCACGTGATATGGAAATGGATATTCCATATTTTACATGGTGCTCCGGAAACCTAATGTGTGTTGTCCTCTCAGTATACTATATTTAAATTCATTTTCACACTTCCAAAGTGAGTGAAGTTTCAAATTTATATAATGTAACTAAGTTTATTTAACTAAGTTTGTCTGTGGGTTTACCATGTTTTGTAAGTAAAAAGGGTTTTAGTGTAAGGGTTAAGTATTAGATAGTATATTACGATAGTGTGTACTTTTACCGAAGTATTATGAGGACCCAAAGCTGCTTACATCTGTTACACTAGAAACTTTAGTTAGTTTGTTACATTTTATAAAATTGGTACTTCTCTTTAGTTGATACTTTTAGTGGCTTGTTTGTTAAGAGCTTATCGAACAAAAAAACCACATCTAACAAAAAAACCACATCTAACAAAAAAACCAGCCCATTCGCTTAAAAGCTACGATGCCACAGACAGGCATGTCAAACTTATAAAACCCCTCATTTTGTGTCGGGGGTTAAAAACCAACGGTTTCGGGAATTCATCATTTGAATCCATAAACGTGTGGGACGTTTCGCCTGGGTACGGTTCTTGTAGTGCTCTTTGTCTGCATAACGTTACTCCCTTAGTCGCCTTTTACGACACTCACGGACGCAAATCATGCGTAAATATTGTACCTAACAATAAAAGCATTGAAATAATTTTGAATGTCACCGTGTAAAGAGGTCGCCTCTGAAATAATTCGCGGCGAATGCTGTGAGATCGATTCCCACACGAGACAAATATTGTATGACTCATAGATATTTGTTTAGAGTCTGTGTTTACTATGTCTCCGTTAATTGTGTTTGTAAAGTCTAAAAAAAATTAATAATGTGTTATCACTCTCACAGCTCTATCGAGCTGTGCTACGTGTACCGTAGTGTTTTTACGTTATATGTAGTAAGTAGTGTGTAAGTATATGTCTTAGTGTTGTATAATATATATAGGTATGAGTATAAAATAACTTACGTAATATCAATAGATAGTCTGTTGTCGAAATGCGTATGAAAATTATAACATTTGACGTTACCAATCATCAAATTTATTTTGATAGTGTTGTTGAATTAATCTACCGCGACGCCATATTTTTTTATTGTTATTAATTATTTTGTATGGCAGGCATAAGTAATTTAAATTATATTGAGTAGATAATCTAATAAAAATAATTAAGCACTAAATTGGTTTATATGATTAATTATTTAATAAGATTAACAAAGTTGTTATTAAAAGAAAGACCCAAATGCATTGATTTCAAGTTTGCTTGTTTACTTCAACCAAAAAAATTAAAATTGTTTTCACGTCTTTGTACCTAAAGCATGTCAAAATCTTATTTTTGTTTTAAGGGGTCAATGTAGCGGTGTATATATTTCCTTACCCTAATGTACCCCAAGACCGACACCAGCTTGGTCCATTCCCAGTAAAGTTACAAACAGTTAGTTATTATGGAATGGAACGAAGTGGGTGTCGTGTTCATTAAGGAAGGGTAAATGGCTGAGTTGCAAATATGGCGCATCATTTTAAAGTAAACAGTGGCTTAGTTGTTCCTCTGGTAGTTAATATTGATGTTCATGAGCATACTTTGGACTAGATGGTGCTGTGTAAATTTCAATTAAAAAAAAAACAATAAATTTAAAAATATATCCCAAATTATATTTATTTATTATTGGTAACTTTTTCTTATCATTAGAGTAACAGTTCGCCTCCATCATCATGCGGCTGACCTATGATATTTTTCCAATGCGTTGGACGCGTTGGTGTCCAATTCCCTTAGTCGCTACGACACCCACGGGATGAGATAGGAGACCTACATTATGGACAGGGTCACACCATGCGGACCACACGGGAATTAAGAACTGCTCCTATAAGGCTAAGTGTGCACTAGTGAAATTTGTGTGTGATGTATGTGAATAATAATGCCAACAAGTAGTTACGTCGTAATGTGTGCACATCTCCATACATAAGGATGTTACGTAGGTTCGATTCCAACACCGAAACATCGGAACTTCCAATTGATAATACACCGATTAAGATTCCGTTAAGACACTTTTAAATCAGAGGATTGTCGATTACTCTTTTACTTGTTACGTTAATAATATGATTTTTTTATTTCGATTAAATTCTTGTTCTGAAAAGCTATTTTTGTAAAAAAAAACTCCGATTCCAACTCCCGTTCCGATACCACTACCTCAGTAACAGGGTATGTAGCCATATATGCCAAAATACACGATGGCAAATGTCACTAGTGTGCGCATAGCCTTAACAAATATAAAAGTGTTTCTTAATATGAAGGATCTAAATGAAACAAACACGTATTATTACTACTTGGAATGAATAGCTTAATCCAGCACAGATTCGTAGCTATATGGCGAAAATAAAACAAACGCTTTAGATAATAAGCTGTCATGAAGTTAGGAACGACACTGTTAAAATTAATTATCCGTTTAAGCTCTGTCAGAGATACTTCATTATGAAACGGTACCGTTAAACATTTATATATTATACTTTGTGTAACTAACATAAGCTATCTATTCGAATAGAGTTAATATAATATAATATAATAATATTCTACCACATTCACACAGCGCCATCTAGTCCCAAAGTAAGCAAAATTATATTTGCTTATGTTATGGGTACTAAACAACTGATATACTACTTAAATACATTTTTTATTTTTTTTGAAAATATATACATATTATAGATACATTACATCCAGACACAGAACAAACCTTTATGCTCATCACACAAAGATTTGTCCTGGGTGGGGATCGAACCCACGACCTCCCGCTTAGCAGTCAGGGTCACTAACCACTAGACCAACAGGCCAGTCAGTCAGTTGCGAGCTAGGTCTAATTTTAGGAAGATTTTATTGTTTTCCTCAGTCAATGGTATCATGTAATTGAGCCCGGGCAGGATTTCGACTGTTAAATAACAAAAGTAGCAAACAAGCATCATCTTACAACCCATAAAATAATGTCCCATTACTGGGCATGGGTCCCCTCCAGACATTTTGGAGGGAATTTTGCTTGCTATACTAGCCTGGCTAGACGGGTTGGTATAGGATTTTGTTTCGAATTTTCCTATTCTCGCAGTGCTCTTGTTAGTCGCCTTGTACCCACGGATTGAGATGGGGTAGTGATATTATGTATTCTTAATCTATCACTACACGGACAAGCAAACAAGCATAAACTGTCTTATATCAAGAACCCCGGAGACCCGTGCCCAGCAGTAGGACGCGTATGGGTTGAAATGATGATTATGATGAGGTGTATAGTTTTAATGGTATACGAGTGTTGTCTTATAAAGATATCTATAACATATTATATCACCGCTGTTGGCAATGTGCTCGTAACACCTCTAGGCGTCCGTATTCTGCTGCGGTAACCACTTACCATCAGGTGAGCCGTACGCCTGTTTCCCACCATTGAGTAATAAAAAAGGAGACAATAGGTGTCCCCAAAATACCCTTTTGAAAATTCGTCGATGCCAACCCGAAATATCATAATTACTGAACCAAAATGAATAGTAACCAAAAACAAAACATTGACATTCGTAAGGTCATGTACGTATCTTAAAATTCAGACAGGTTATTTTCTATTGTTTAAATTTTTATCGTTCATACACATCAAGCATGAATTTAAAATAATATAAATTAGCGTTACTTTAATGAATATGATTAATGTATATTTCATGGTAGTTTGTTTTTTATTTTATACACGAAAACTTTACATTGAATACGACATTATCTAATATTCATATAATATGTATACCTAGAAAAGGCAAATTTTAATATTTCTTTTTTTCCGTTTGTTCCGTTTCTTACTTGATCTGATAGATTGAATTTCTATACAAAGTATGAATTCTATAATTGCCTTCTGGCATCAAAATATTGCTACGCTCATATTTAATTTATTTATTCAATTTTAGTCAAGCTGATATTGTACTGGAGCGTTTATTAAGATATTAAACTTCTACTAAGTTATATTAAGCAAATCTTTCGTAATGAAAAGTAGTATCACTAGACTGAAGACATTTTGTAGTTGACAGAAATGTCTTGGTCATGAAATATTAGTAATAATATCAATGTTGGTATTTACTCACGAAGGTAATTAGTATGTGTAACTTCCTACAGTTTATATATTCCTACAAACTAAATGACTGACGTTAATTTTACTTGTCTTTGCTTCAAGAATTGCTCAGAAAATATCCGTCTAGTTACTACTAGTTGGAACTGTACGAGTATACTGTAAACTTAATTAAAATGTAATAAAATTACACACTCACATGTGTTTATTTTTTTTTAGAAATACCTACCTGCTAGTATTTTTTATTTTATTATCCGTGTAGCGAGGGATTAAGTATACGTAATGTCACTATCCTATCCCAACCCGTGGGTGAAAAGGCGACTAAGGGAATAACCATATGCAGACAAGTGCACTGCGAGAAAAGGAAAACTCAATAAAACCCGTCTAGCCAGCGTGGAATATAGTAGGTTAAATTCCCTCCACATTCTTGGGAGGATACCCGTGCCCAGTAGTGGGACGTTTATGGGTTGAAATGATGATGATAATACTCATAATTCCGCGCTTATGTAAAGTATAACTAACGTAAGTACACGGTGGTGTGTCAGTGTCTTTACAATTTAAATAAATTAGTTGCGTAGTCATATTGTTAGTGATTATTTTGATGACAACGTTTTAAAATAATATTGCTTTGTTTATCAAATGTATTAGACATACTTTTAAAAGCTGAGCTATACTTGTAATCGAATATGTTACGTTTTGATTGGTAAGTTTTAGCAGTTTTCCAGATGTACTTAGTTAGTATTTATTAGTTTTATCCACAAATTAAAATATTATGATTCTTAATTGTCAATGGTGTCTGATAATAGTTAGTTTAATGAACCGTCACGAAAACAATTAGATGCGAGGCGCAAAGTTATGTGGAAGATAAAAAGTTCTTATGCCGTGAAACTTGGAAATAATTAATTAACTCACCAGAAGTTCAAATCATTTTGGATGTTGCATATTTCTACAAGTTCATAACACTTGTTTTTGTTACTAATAGTTAGGTTCACTTATTCATAATTCGTTTAATTTTGATGAACTTCACTGAACAAAGTTAGCAGTCGGACGACGCGTCGGTTTGGCGGTAAGACGAACTAACGCTTAGCTCCGACACGACGCGCACGTGCGTCGCCCACTGTACTATCCTGTTGACTGAATGAACGCTCTTGTTTGCTTCGCCCGTTGGGGAAATATCCATTTTACTAGTTTTCTCATGGGAAAATACGACAATATATTATTACATTAACTTAAAAATTAGATTCTATTGTTCTTATCTAAATTGCTTATAACTTGAATCACAGCACCGAAATCTGTTATTTTAACTGTTCAGTTATTGTACGTTGTGGATCTGAACTTGTAATATTAGAGGCGTCATTTAGTGCAGTTTGCTAAACCAATTGTTAGCAGTGTCAACTTTTAGTTCCTAGTTTTGGTTTTGACTGATATTCACCTTGGAATTCCAAAATAATTACTGCTAATGTAAATCGAATATAATTACTAGTTACTGTTTGATCTGGGCAATATAAACCAAGCAAGTCCATAAATATTTAAGTATACACAACGTTAAATGTACAATTTGACAAAGTGACCTTATCGCTGTCAACAAATTACGGGCTTTTGAATAGATTGACGAGATAAATATCATATTGATATTTGTCCCGTAAATCCATTCAAAATTTGTATATTTAATATCATAAAATATAATATAATGTAAATAAATCAGATAATATCATAAAGCTGGAGAGTTTGTTCGTTTGTTTGGATGAACGCTAGGATCTCAGGGACTACAAGTCCGATTTGAATTTTTTTTAGTGTTGGATAGCCCATTTATCGAGAAAGGCTATACAATATCACGCTATCACTAATAGGAGCTGAGCAGTGACCAAAAAGAGAGTTAGCAGTGAGTAAAGAACGATTGGAGTCAAGCCCAGCGCGACTTCTAGTGACAGAATATAATAGTAGGAAGTATTACTTTACTGCTACTTTTAGATTAGAGGAATGAAGAAATGAAATGAAATGAAATCTCGTTTATTCATCTAGGTTATAAGGTAACACTTATGAAAGTCACAAGAAAGAAGATAAGTAGGTAATATTATTTACAAACTGAATTTATCAAGTCATACGACAGAACAACGCAATCTGATGAATAGCGTCTGAAAAGTTCCCTGGAGATACAGTTTGCTGGATGCAAGATGGAAAATATATATTGAATTGAAGTGTTGCAATGCACTAGTTATATTACATGTTTCCGAATAAACTACGTGATTGTTTAACAGGATTTAGTATTGGATTTCTTTGTTAGTTTAAGAGCTTAAAAGGGGAAAAATAAATGGCTTTTAATTGGTTTCTAGGCTGTTAGTACAGTGATTTCAGTTGCTTGGAATGGTTTTTATATAACCAACTGATACCAAAATTTCAGTAAACATTTGTTATATTATGTAATTGTAGCATAATGTATTGTATATTTGACTTGCCTGTTGGTCTAGTGGTTAGTGACCCTGACTGCTAAGCCGGAGGTCGTGGGTTCGATCCCCACCCAGGAAAAATCTTTGTGTGATAAGCATAAAGGTTTGTTCTGTGTCTGGGTGTAATTTATCTATAATATGTATGTATTTCCAAAAGAAATGTATTTAAGTTTTATATCAGTTGTTTAGTACCCATAACACAAGCAAATATAATTGCTTTCTTTGGGACTAGATGGCGCTGTGTGAATGTGGTATATATTCAATAAACTTTTTTTATCATCATAAAATGTAATGTATCTTAATCCTTTCAAATAAAATACTGCATTTTAGCCCGAGATTTTGTATAACAATGGGGAAATTTAAGCAAGAAGGGTGTTTTGTACGTAATACTGAGTATTATCAAGGGATGAAGGGAATCTGTAGTTCACTGATCTTTGCAATGTGAGGTATATAGAACACCACTTAAGGAATGGAAATCTCTTGAGGAAGGCTTAATAACACAAACTCATTTGTGTGCCTTTATGTTGTTAAGCCATGTGTGCTAATAATAATGTGTGTATCTAAGTACACTTAGACTCGAAACAAAATATATTTATTGTAAACCACATGGCTCGGCACGGCGAGTTGATAGTCGATAAGATGATGTTAGAAATAATGTGAAATAGGGAGTTCAATTGAGTTGGTTTTAATGCTGATTTCACTCCTAGGTCAGCTCCTACTAGAAAATATTTGCTAATCATCATGAACTATTTTTAATACCCCACGCAATAAGAAAAGTATTATAAGTATTACTGTGTGTCTATGTGTGTCTGTGTGTCTATGGCATCATAGCTTTTAAATGAATGGGCCGATTTTGTTACGTTTTTTCAGCTGACATGATCGTGATAGTTCTTAGGCATGTTTTATTGCAATTTTAATGCTGTTTTTGTACTGACGCAAACATTATACAATTCACATACATTGAAAACAGGTGTAGGCAAAGATAAATCACTACAACATTTCTAGTTATGCTATCCCATGTAGTTGAGAGCAAAGCCTTTTGCACACATTGATAATAAATCCGGTTAACTCCGGTAAGCTCTGATGCCGAGAATTTCATGTCAGTAAAATCGAATACCGCTTTTATCTGACACGAAAATCGATTACAGGACATCTTACGCAGCAGTTTATACGATACAATTTAGAAACTTATGATTTAGCTTAACAATATCTTGGAATACGAGTAGCGCGAAGATTCCGGGAGGTTATACTCGTAAATGTCTGTACTGGGCTCTGTGTAGGCGAGCGGATCTATCTCTCATTTTCATGTCAAATGGAATGGAATGGTTTTTGAAATAAAATTGATCGAAATTCGATAAAACCAGTGATTTGGTATAGTAGATAGGCAAAACAAAGAGCTCATTGATGTGTAATAGACAAGTATTTCGAAGGTACTTGTGATGAAATATTGACACATAAGATTATATATTCCCATAGCTTTCCTCTTTCCATCACTTTTATCTATTTATATCTTGTCAGTGAACTGGCCGCAGGCAAATTTGCTGACGCCTTTTTTTACCCGACTGCCAAAAAGGAGGGTAATGTTTTTCGCGCGTATTTATGTATGTATGTGGGTATTTCTGTTGCATTGTGACCTTCTGTAGCCTAACTTCTGTAGGCTAATTTTAAAGTGTGAGGTGACATTAGATTTTAATTTTTCCCCCGAGTGTCATAGGCTATGTGACGTCAACAAAAAACTAATATGGGGGACATTCAATATCATTGGGGGGACGTAAACTGTCAAATCAGACGTTTTTTAGTGCTATCGCAATATGAGCATCAAATGAAAGCTAATTATTAGCCTAATTCAATTACATATGCACTAAATATTGCCCACGGCTCCACTTGTCCCTTGTAAGCTTTGTAAGCTATATAATATCATGCTATGGCGTGCGGGGTTTCGCTCCCATCGTTCTTTATTTAACCACTGATCAGCAGTTGAACGATTTTGATAAATATTTATAAGAACGATCGCTAGAAAATGTGCTTTCAAAGAAAATAAATAAAAAAGTTAATTTAACCGACTGCCTAAAAAGGACTAAAAAGATGGAAATTAGTCACATTCATTATTAAATACCTAAATCGCACTATCAAAATTCACAAAGTAATAATATACAAAAAATAAAAAAAAATTAGCTACTTTTTGGCAAGGCAAGGCAATCGGGTTTTTTGTTTTTAAATAAACGCTTATTTTGGCTTTGTATGACGTTCATAAGTATCATATATGTGATCAAAATGAAATAAAGACTATGACTATGACTATCCTATCATCGCTATGACTATGTTTCTCTTACTAGTATCAACTGTAGATCAAATAAAGCAATGACATCAATGCATTAGGCATTTTGAATTATTGTAGATTTAGCAGCAAAGTTTCTGGAATTACAGTCAATCTCCAGAGTTTGTCATTGGATGAACACTATATTTCGTACCATCTGTTTACCTATTAAACCAAAAGGAATGCCTGTTGGCTCATAAATCCATCAACATCCTGAATCCTTAACCGGAGATATACATTATACATTCGTCCACAAAATGATTGATAACTTTTGTAAACATAAAATTTAGTAGGTATTTATGTTCTTTTACTTATTTGATCTATAATTAAGATAATCAAAATGCATTTACTAAAACTCAAGATAATTTTTGGTTTTGAAATATTTGTGAAAGTCCGTGAAATATTCATACGGTGAGAAAATATGGAAAAATTGTGAGAAAAATAGTGAAAACAACAATTTGGTTTTCGCATACAAACTGTTGCAACAGCTTTTGACAGAACGCCGTATATCGGATCAGCTATAAAGTCAAAACGTCATTTTATAAAAATTTACATGTCTACAGACACGGACCGTGTCAGACGCGTGACGTATCATACAAAAAATACTTTATACACTTTTTTACCCACGACGGAACGGAGACGGTATATGCGTTTGGGGTGAGAGGCTGTGTGTTTGTGTGTTTGTGTGTTTGTGTGTTCCAACATAATGCCTTATATCATGCAAACGGTTTGACCGATTTAGATGCGGTTTTCTGTAAAGTGTGTGCGGCTCTTGGGGACAGGTTATTAGATAGGTGTTATGTTAATAGCTCGCCAGGGGGCGCTACAATACACTGATTTCATTGAATCCTTTGTGCCCTCCTATCTTTAAAACGATTAGACTGATTTCGATACGGTTTTCTGTAATGTATTTATGATTTATCGAGGATTGTTTTTGGATTCAAGATTTTGTAATTTTTCGCCAGGGGGCGCTGCTATAGACTAGGCAAACCTATGTTGATTTCGTTGAAACCTTTGTGCCCTCCTATCTTTAAAACGACTAAAGCGATTTCGATACGGTTTTCTGTTATGTATTTGTGATTTATCGAGGATGACTTTTGGATATACGATATTGTATTTTTTCGCCAGGGGGCGCTGCAATAGACTAAGCAAACTTATATTTACAGTTATCTGTAAAATAATTAGACCTGTTACTGTATAGGGACACGTAGCATTGTAGTACTGAGATATTGATTACACTCATGAGGTTAAGCAACTTCAGATAAGGTCAGTTCATAGATGGGTGACCGTTTATGCAATTTTAGGGTTCTGTACCTCAAAAGAAAAAAACGGAACCCTTATAGGATCACTCCGTTGTATATCTGTCTGTCTGTCTGTCTGTCCGTCTGTCTAGAATATTTTTCTCAAGAACGCATAGAGATATAAAGCTGAAATTAATATCATATACTTGGGTCTGCAAAACCTCGGCGTAAAATAAAAATCAAAATTCTAAGTTAACGCAATCAAAAGATACAGCTGTTTATGCTCCATTTATCTTGACGATCATAATCTATAGGGAACTTACCGTTGACCTAGAATCATGAAATTTGGCCAGAAGCAATAACAAGTTGCACAAGTAAAGGAATAAATCCGAAAACCGATCTCGTGTTGTTATATCACTGAATATTAGTACTGAGGTATACAATGATAAGCCTAAAAAAAATTAGTAAGAGTGAGAGTTTATTCCAGACTGACGTTATATAAACACCTACCCACCTTATTTATTCTAACTTACAGGTATCCCGTGCTCGGGGTGTAACCAAATTTTCATCATTTTTGCGATAGCACTCACCGTTTTCGAGATACAAACTATTATAGGTGGAAATCTGCGCTAACGCCGAAGGCAGTCCGGCTACGGCAATCAATGTGCGATAGCTAAACTTAACACCCCCGATTCAGAGCAATCCGAATCGGACTGGTTAGGTTAGGGTTTTTTTTTTTTCAAACCACCCAGAAGTAGGAGCCCCGCCAAGCGGGGCTCCGGCGACTTTTGTGCGACGGATGAGCACACAAGTCAACAAAAAATTAAAATATATATAATATAGTCGAAGCTCCGTGCAAATTCCATTCATTCTAGAGCTTACATGGTAGATTAAGGCGCTCCTTAAAAAGGTTAAAATAAGAAAATTAAAATGATAATTTCAAGTTATAAGACTTACTTACAGTTAGTAAGATAGGGCGCTCTTTGAAAATATTTAAAATAAAAACAAATTAAAAATTTTGAAAAAACCCACGACGATAACATCTATACAAAATAAGAAACGTAACATATAAAAAGATTTAAATAACTATATTTTAAATCCCCGACGAAAAGATAATAAGTAGCGTAAAAACAATCCCAAGAAAATTCGTCGGGGGCTGCCAATATCATTACTGTTTCTAGTATTAAATAAATATTAATAATATTGTTAATAATTAGGTAGGTATCAAATACATAAAACTGCAATACTTTCGTTCATTTCAAGTCTGGGTATGGCAGCCCCCGACGGATTTTCTTGGGATTGTTTTTACGCTACTTATTATCTTTTCGTCGGGGATTTAAAATATAGTTATTTAAATCTTTTTATATGTTACGTTTCTTATTTTGTATAGATGTTATCGTCGTGGGTTTTTTCAAAATTTTTAATTTGTTTTTATTAACATACAATATCATTGCTTTATACACTTTACAATCCATTTATATCTGTCGCACGGACCGACAAGAGCGGTCAAATTCAATAGAAAAAATGTCAGATACAGTACGTTCCATGTTTGTAGATATAAACGCGCTTTAATTGTATAAGTATGTTAAATGCTAAATTTCTCAATAAAATTTCAATTTAATAAACAAAATCTTTATTTCTTCATAAGTATTATTCTTCGAAATATGTTCGTTAAAAAGGCAAAGTGTCATTTGCATTCAAAAAATTTCTTATACCACTATTCGAACTATAACGACTCGTGTGTTTTTCGCTAGGTATTATTCGTTGTAAAAGAGACTGTAGTCTCTTTTAGGTCAATTTCTACATACTCTGACCTTTATTATTGTAACTTAATTACCTATGTATCGTGGGAGGCCAAGGAACTTATATCCTAACTAGCGTGTCGGCAAAGTATATATATATATTTTTTTTTTTAATCAACCTGTGTTGTCCCACTGCTGGGCAAAGGTCTCCCCCAAGCTCTCCCATTCTTTTCTATTTTTATATATATATAGTATATAAAAAATAGTTTGTATACCAATAGACCAGGAAAATAGGAAAGAAAAGCAAAATATGGAAGAAAAGGAAAACGATACCAAAAATATGATTGTAACTTTGGTCTAAGTAGCAAAACGACCATAGATTATACACTACACATGAAAACGACCAACATTGCGAAACGTCTAATGAGCAGTCATTACTACAAGGACCATGTAGCAAAATGTCCAACTATCTATGAGATGGTCCATTTATTTATAAAATATCTGATATAGCAAATCGGCAAAGTTCTGCATACTCAGGTATACAAGCAATATTAGATTTAGCTTTTCCGATCATCAAATAACGGGCTGCTGAAATACGACTCACGGATCTTTTCAAGTAGTACTTTCAGCAATAGTTTTATCAAATATCTGACGTGTATATTTTTGGCATATTGATGCAACAATTATAAGCTTGGCTTGCTTTTGAACTAAAGCCATTGAATTTAAATTAGTTCTGATTATGTTCATTCGAAAATGAAATGAATGCCTTTCCACTAGAAGTTGAGATAAAAAGTCTTCACTGTGAGGCTTACTAAACCGATGTCGACTTGGGAAGTAACCACCTTATTATTGGTCAACCAATTATAAAATATAAATCGTGATATATTGTGACTGATTGATTATTTATTTTACGTTATAATAAAATATGCTAAAACAAATTAGATCATAAAATTATAGAGTAAGTTTATTCATATATACTTTTTTGAGTGTCTTGATCTCATGCTTATAAGTTATGAAGCTCAGTTTTTGAATATGTAATTTGCGCATTAATATAAGGGCACGAGGGCTCTTGTACTTCGAACAGTAATTATTATATAGGTCGTGGTTATAAATCTTTATGCGTCTGAAACATTATAAATATTATGAATGCAAAGTAGCTACTCAAAAGCCATACTGTTATTCCGTCAAATACACTGATTTCATTCACATGTTAAATTAAAGTGAACTGATTTATAATGTCTATATAATTGAAATATCTGTATATTATTAATATCAGGTAGATACCTATTACCTACAATCTAAATCATGCAAATTATATAATAATCAAAATTGATATTAAATTGATTAACTTATTTATTCGTTATGGTAATTTTACAGCAATTAACAGCATTGCCTCAAGAACACTGTAGATAACGTCATCATCATCATTTTAACCCGTAAACGTCGAACTGCTGGGCACGAGTCTCCTCCAAAGAATGTGGAGGAAATTTAACCTACTATACCACGATGGCTAGACGGGTTGGTCGGGTTTGATCCGAATTCCTTTTCTCACAGTGCTCTTATCTGCATAAGGTTACTCCCTTAGTCGCGTTTTACGACACCCACGGGTTGAGATGGGGTAGTGCCATTATGTATTGTTAATCCGTCACTACACGGATACTTGTAATTTATTATATGGCAAAAGAAAATTAAAATAAACTAAAACTAATAACTATAGATATAATAATAAAAGCACAACCATCCAATCCACGCAGTATCTTCATTTTGCCGACGATCATCTGTAAAGTTTGAAATTTCTTCTTTCTTTCTTGCTCGAGCATCCGCTGATTCAAGTCAAACATTTTCGCTTACTGTAAAATTAGATAACGTCGATGTAGGTTTTGAAATGGAATTGGATGGAAAGGTTATAATGTTAATCTTTACACAGATGTGCTCAGAACGCGCTTTGATAAGTTAGTTGTATGCAGTATAAACGTGTGTGCACTCGCTTTTTGCTTTAATATTACCAGTTTAAAATGAAATTAAATGAAATTTATTGAAACACAGACCTAACTTAGTTGACCAGTTTACATTTAATGTTGTTTCGTTAACTTTGTGTCAAATATTGCCACAAAGTTATCACAGACTAAACTGTTGGCCGCAGTTCCGCCCATGTTGAATTCGATTCCCGTAACTACGTGGACTGCAATAGGCTGAAATGATGATGATGGTGGACTACGTATTTGGCTTCATGTTTCTCATATTAATTGCTGCTGGTTTTACAAATCATTATAAAAAAAATATTATTGCGGGTCTGCATAGCGCATTAGAGATTAATTATCATGCCAAAGATTACATTAATATAGTATATAATATAGAGAATGGAAAATTTCTTCACAATATTCTCTATTTAACTAGAATGTCACTTTGTATTCGATAATGAAGTCGGTAAAAATAACACTCACATATTGTGTCGATAACAGATTAATGAGTGCTTTAACTTTAAAATAGTGGCACGTGTACGCGAAACTCGAAAGCAATTATGAAATCGATACAACATAGTAACTTTCTAGTTCTCATAGTATTTTACTTTTCATGGCTCTCGCTTGGTATAAAATATTCCGGTGTTGTGATTAAAGCACACTTTACGGATTGTCTCTTTACGATACGATTTTGATTGACGACGATACGATCATAGTCGTAGTATGCGAGTAATAAACCCTAGATTGTGCTCTCTTTGACGCAGGAATTAGTCCATAGGATAGCCATTGTTTATTAGGGTTGCTACACACATATTCGGGTCGGCATTGTCTGTTCGGCAGTATTTGCTGAACAACAAAGCCGACCCGAAGCAATTACTGCACTAATTTCGGTTTTAATAATTTTGTGCCGATCGGGTAGTTTATTCGGTTCAGCACATCATTCCATTCTTCAGTATTTGTTGAACAAAAAAGCTGACCCGAAACAATTACTAGTAAAATTACGTTCGGCGTCATTCGACTTGTGCTGATCGGGTTGTTCCAGCCTAGCTAAAGCCGAGCGGCATTTTTTTCAAATATTTATCCACATATATTCGATTTTACCGAACGGCAGTGTCGATTAATGCCAACCCAAATATGTGTGTAGCCACCCTTACTTTTTAAATAATGTACAAATTGAAATTTAAAATTTCAGTTACTAAGTTTTTAAATAAATCCATTCATAATTACTTACTTGTACTTCATATTCCTTTTAACGATGATATAAACAATGATTCCTGATAATATAAACAATGAAATATTAATTAACATCTTGTTGACGTTCGTATTTTAGCGGTACTGACAAGAAATTTGCAATTAATTATACGTGTCTGGCATTTACTTTGAGTTGGATATACCAAACTTAGTAGGGCGAACTGTACAGAACAGCATGTTCATAATTTACGGATTTTGTTGGTAACATATCTGACATATCGGTTGAGGATTATTTCCCCCGAGAATGTAACCGTTAAGTACTGTGATCGAACCCGTGGAGTTACGTTGTCAACTAACACTAACACTACTCTAATACAGTACATTATTATGATACATAGTTATCCCTATCAAACATTTTGTTTTCGCGCATCGTTTGATAGGGATCTCTCAGATTCGTTTGTTGCACTTCATTTCTGAAGGTCGTTTATTATAAGTACTAAAAGGCCAGTATTGTTTTTGATGTAATGATTTTGTAATCCAGTCTATCTCGGGTACATTTTTTTCAAGTTTTTTTCGTCAGACTAGCGGGTACGTGTTCACACCGTTTTCCCATCATTTTGCCAATTTGCCTAATGTAAGTTTTGCAGTAATTGTTTCATGTTGTTAATTACGTATTGCTAATATTAGTTATCAGGAGAGGTTGCAAGATATTTGCAACATTAGAATAGAATAGAATAGAATATTTCTTTATTTGCTGAAAATGTAGGTATAATGCAGGTGAAACAATAATGGAGAGCCAATACATTTTATCGCTAGGTAACACGCAAATATTAATTAATTTTCTTTTTTTTTTTTGCAATTATTTCTATATCAAATACATGTCAAGTTCTTATTATCTATTTTTTATTATCAAATAGTTCTTATGAAAAAATGAAAAAAAATCATTTTTATTAGCCATAATTTAAGTTTTTTACATTTATGCGTAGTATAAGTATAGAATCACCATCTTGAATTCTCGATACATTACAATATTATTTAATATGTATATTACTTTGATTACATGTGTTTATTGCTTAAGGCATCTGGCAGAAAAGTTTTCATTATAAACATTTTCGCGGTAGATTGCACAACACAGTTCAGCGAAACACGCCGCCGAAATTAATCTGTGTAATGTCACGGCTCGTGCTAAGCCTGGGGGTGTAGGCTCAGTGGCGTCAATGTGGATGCGACTGCTTTTAGCCTACGAGGGGTATTGTAATGGGAGAAACACGTAGTTGAATTCTTCTCATTTATTCACTTTAGTGATTTATTATGATATAATTTTATTTGTACGCACGAGACTCCTACATGTGGGAGCCGCGACTTGTTTCACGCAACTCAAATTTTGACTTTAAAAAAATTAAGTCGTAATGTGATGCCATAGAGATTCACCAAGAGACTCGTAGAGGCTTCCCTCAGTGAAATTCACTATACTTCTCTGTAACTAGCTGTTGCCCGGGGTTTCACTCAAATCGTTCTTTGTTTTGCCACTTCTCAGCTTCTATTGGCTGTAGAGTGATGGTATGTAGTCTATAGTCTTCTTCGATAATTGGGCGTCCACGTTCACTATTGGACATAGGCCCCCTCAAGTGATTTCCAATAGGGCCGCTTGTACGCGGCCTGCATTCAGCGCGGTTCTTTCTGTTTAGATCAGATCATCTGTCCACCTGTGTGTGTGTGGGGATGGACTATGGCAATCCATTAACCGGCCACATTTCCAGACTTCGAACTGGCAGTGAGAATTTCATAAAAGATAAATCTCAAAATGTTTTAGAGCCAGGAATGGACACAGGATTCTAAAGATTACGTAGTAGCTGAACACAGTCACACAGCCACAGAGGCAGCCACGAAAGGTTGAATAACACAAAAAGGTGTGTTGCAAATAAAGTTGTTTTTTACGTTTTTAGTAACACAAGCCAAAAAGTTAAATGTTCCATTCTTTTTCAGAATGTAACGTTTAATTCTATCCGCACTGAAAACCCGTTACGCAATATTGATGTAATTAATCTTTGTTCATTTTTCAACATTAAACCAGATTGGACCGTCTACGCCATTTTCCCCTGTCGATTAATTAAAAAGAGTCAAAATAAAACGTTTTTTTTTTTGCTTGTTTAGGGTGAATATAAATTTGGAATAAATAAATTGTAGAAACAGTTAGTGTCATTACTTACTAAATAAAAACATATTCACTAATATTTTAGAAAAAAAATACAAAGAATATTTATAATTGAAACTAACAATACTAAACGAAAAAAAACCTAATATATACGGTTTGATAACCTCCTCATGTAAACTTACCTAATAAAAAGTTTATACCTAATAACAAATTACATAAGTTATAAGTTAGCATAGTATATTACTTCTAAGTAAGGAATAACGGTATGTGAACGCAAGCGCTAATCCCGCCGACAAATTGTTACGCAGTTTGGTAGGTTTATAAAACTAATGTTATGTTTAGTTGCGAACAACTGCTTTATTTATTTATTTACTTTGAGAAAATAATAGAATTCAAAAAGTACTTTGATAATAATAAAATAGTAAGTATAAGACAATCCAAAATAAGATTCCACGTTCACCATGGTTTACTTGTAAAAAATTATGTAGAAATTGGTATTTCGAGAAGTTGGCATTCTGAGAAGTTGTCATTTCGCGAGCGGTTGGCATTTTGCAAAGTTGGCATTCTGAGCTGAAAGGAAAATAAATGCCGCATCAAAATTGGCCCATTCGTTAAAGAGACTACGATGCGACAGACATGTTAACTTATAACAACCCTCTTATTGCGTTGGAGGTTAAAAACATGTAATGTTAGCCTTAAGACTCCTGGGCATTATCCATCCGCAAAATTTTCCTTTCTTATGCAAACATTCTTTAAATATGTACAATGTACATGGATGCATCGAGGATATTCATTTTATAAAAGAAAAAAAAACTAAACGAGAAGTACTTTTTGAAGAATTTAATTTATATAAGTTACACATCGGAATACTCACAGTTATTTAAAAAAAAATCCAATATCTATCAAAATTATCATAAATTTCCGTAGCCTATTGATCGCGTATCATACTTGTTGTTGGTGCTACATATCTGGACCCACCTTTAGACAATGTCCACCATCAAGTTAACTGGAATCTATTGGCTGTGGTGTAAAAGTAAAAATAATCAATAAAACTAATTTTTCATATTTAATAACTTTATTTTCAAACCATCAATACAATACGTCTTTATATGCGTTGGTTACATCACATTTTCAGAAAGACACAGGTCTACAATGAAAAATACGCAATATTTACTTTATTATTAACAAGATAAGGCATATCTAATACATCAACATAATATTGCGGAACAGACCCATTAGTTAGCCTTTTTATATTTTTGACGTTTCATCACATTTTCAGGAATGTCAATTAAAAGATGTTTTTACGAAATATCTGAAGTATTTTAAATTTAAGGATAAATACATGAAAGCTTTTATTATGCATTACATTACATTACACAGAAATCGTAATAATAACACGTAGAGGTCATGCAAAATAATTTTGCTTTCTTACGAAATAAATTCTGGAAACTTTCTGAAAGTACTAAGTATTTTGTAAGCAATGATCCAAGAAATGTGTCGCTTTTACAATTACAATAAAATTTTATTCATGCTTAGATAAAAAAAAGCTTCACAATTTATAATATTTTTATTTCTATGAATATAATATAATTATGTAAGTATAAGCTCTAAATAAAAGCTTTTCCCATAATAAATATTACATAGTTATAAAAACAATAATGGAAGATGGTACTTTTTCAACTTAATTTAGGAAATTAGACTTAGACTTAATTTAGGAAAATAGATAGGTAAAGTTATAAAAAATATAGATAGTAAGTATTTCATCGTCTAGGTTCAACATAAGGGTTGCTACACACATATACGGGCCGGTATTGTCGGCTCGGCAGTATTTGCCGAACAACAAATTACTGCACTTGTTCGGTTTCAATAATTTTGTGCCGATCAGGATCAGGTAGTTTATTCGGTTCGGCACATCATTCGACTCGGCAGTATTTGTTGAACGGAAAAGCCAACCCATAGCAACTACTACATAACGTTCGGCATCATTCGGCTTGTGCCGATCGGGTACTTTCAGCCTAGCCAAAGCCGAGCGGCATTTTTCCCGAACATTCATCCACATATATTCGATTTTACCGAACGGCAGTGCCGATTAATGCAGGCCCGAATATGTGTGTAGCAACCCTAAGATTAAAGTTAAGGCATGTTTAACTTTTAAAATATTATATTCATTTATTTATATAGATTTTAAATGATATTTATGGCGAATTAGCTGGTGACACGCTTTCTAATCATTCACGAGTGAATACGTGACGAGCTTATTCGCCCAAAAATATTCTCACTATGTAAATGCCGTAAGCATATTCATAATACATATTAATAAACATGTAATATATTAAATTAAATACAAAATTTAATTAAAGTTTACACGTTTTGTAATTTCAAATAATATTTTTATTTATAACATTTCTGAAAGAGGTTTGTTCGGCATTCAAAATTACATGCTAGGAACACAAGACAAGTTTGTGCGTAATCATTCTGCGGGTGACAGACGTTGGCGGGGGTGAGGTACTCTTTTTATCGGGAGTAAGTTATAATTATCATACCATTACATTCACCCGTTCCCAAATAGGTACCTCGTCCCCGTTAACAACTGAACAACAAATCAGAACTGAACAGAAAAGTAACTACTTCTCTGCAATCTAAAAAGATCACACTACCTGTACTGATATAGAACAAAACATTTGAACAAAAGTTAACTCAGTTCAAGCTCATTCAACAAAGTTTAAAAAAAATTGTACCCATAAGGAACAAGCTGCAACTGTTTCTTTAACAGAAACCTGCGTTGGTAAACGATTTGGCAAAGCCAAATTAGCTCATGATGCTATGAAGATGCTTAACAAACTCTGTTTTGAAAATGGCTTCAACATTTCCGAAATATTTGTGAAACATCCAAATAGTTGAATGGGGATCAAAATTCATGGAATTGAAATCGAAAAATTTCAATCGTTTCACTTTACTCATATTTATACACCATGAAATTATAGTGGTTTCGGAAACTTTTTGTGGGTATAATAGTAATCAGATATACATCACATTTAGCGATATTTAACACGGTTAAAAATCCCGCACGCCGTTAAAAAACCTACTACTAGTTTTACTGGAAATCTTAATAGAAGTGCCTCTGGTTGGGCGCTTGGGCCGTGTTTGTATGCCATCATTTTTTTTTAATAAGACTATTAAACGAATTTAAAGAAAATATGGTTTTAATTCCGAAACCACTATAATTTTCATGGTTTCACCTTTGGTTATGAAAATATCGATAACAACTTGTTAATCGAAGTGGCTAACTGGTGAAGGATCAGGCTCCTCCGTGTGTCCAAAGGTACCATCTCCACTGCGTTTTGCTCTATTGGCTATCATAGCGTAGGTAGCTGCTTTTACTGAAACAAGTTTTTGTATAGTTAGATATCGTTTTTAAATCTGTTTTGTTATACTTTTCGACAAATTTTGAAAGGCTGTGGGCTAACGAAATTTTATGTGTCTTATTGCTTATTTGATCTGATGATTATGATAATGATGTTTTGGAGTGGCAATGAACGAGTTAAAAATAATTAAAAATACTTACAATCATAAGCCCATCCAATTTTAGCGAAAGTGTCTATGAAGTTGGTGGATATATTCAGCTTGCCCAGCTCAGATGTTCTATAGTCCCAAGGGAACACGTGGTGATAATTGTGCCATCCTTCACCCAAAGCCGCTAGACTCACTGCACCGTTTTCTACTGATTTTACGAACCTGAGACCAATTGAAAATTTATTAAAATGATTTTCAAATATCATCAATTTGAGGAACAATATTGTTTAACCAGAGTCAGAGAAACTCACAAATATTTTTCTTGGCTTGAAAATACTTTTTCCAATTACATTCCAAACAGTAGTCAAGAAATTGCATTATTATATAATAAAAACAAATTAATATTCTGCCTCCCTAATATTAACTGAAGAGAACAGAATAAATTTCGAAATCTGGAATTTCATTACGCAATATTGAATATCTACTGTGAAATAGTTTTTGAGGACCATACTAATGCCAGCGACCTGATTTACATTTTCAAACATTTGAGAGCAATATCGAAATCAACCAATCGAATTATATCAAATATTTGGTTAGGAATTATTAGAATTAACTCGAAATACGAACTGAACAGGACTGAACCCTGACTGCTATTAGGAGGCTGAATGTTTTCCGAGTACGAAATACCTAGAGTTTGGTTGGAGACTCGTCGCCTTATAGGTGACGTAATACATTCAACTCAAATTTATAGGAATTATTTTCCTTTATTTTGCTTATTATTATGTACTATATAATTCATGTAAGAGCTTTCTTGGTATTGTACCCTTCTCGGAATGCTTGCTAAAAATCGATTACCTTCATAATTTATCATTTCTGATGATGATCATGACTGCCTCGGTGGCGCAGCGGGAAGTGTATACGACTGCTGTGCAAGAGGTCCTGGTTTCGATTCCCGGGTCGGGTAAAAATGGTATTGGGTTTTTCTATCATGAAATTCCAGTATTAAGATTTTCCCGAAATTTGGTAAACAAATACTCCCGGTTGATGACAATAGGCTCGCCCCCTATTTCATGGGACCAAACATAGCTGGCGAAATGTGGGTGTGAAACGCCTCTGCCTACCCCTTCGGGGAAAAAGGCGTGGTGCTATGTATGTATGTATGTATTTATCATTTCGGAATAACTTTGTAAAAAAATAGTAATATTGAGAAACGTTCGTGACAATGTATTCCAAAATTAGGAAGTAATGATATAAATGGATGAAACAGTATTGTATTTAAATTATAATAAATAATCAAAATTAAAATAGCTTTCTAACTATCTGCATCATCCAAATGGTTGACTGGCCGCCTGTACATATTTATGTTCATGAAGTATAAATATGAATAAATACATTATTATTTACATCATATATACATTTATCTTAACTATCTGGCAAATAAATATCAGGATTTTCTATAAATGGAAACAGATGCGGAATGAAATCACTACAAATTTAGATTAAACCAGTTTTTAAATCCGCATTTTTATTCTTCAACATACCTTGTTCTTAGTCTATATATAGTTAATAAAATTAATAAAAAAAACGTAACGTTTTTGGTGCTTAATAAAATTTAGGTTTCTATTAATAAGAAAGAGAAATATTCCTTTGTACCTGTCATAAGGCTTGTTACCCCACAGATGCGCGAAGCTATTGACGCAGTAGGCAA
This sequence comes from Laspeyria flexula, assembly GCA_905147015.1. Classification (NCBI taxonomy): domain Eukaryota; kingdom Metazoa; phylum Arthropoda; class Insecta; order Lepidoptera; family Erebidae; genus Laspeyria; species Laspeyria flexula. The sequence continues at coordinate 6,563,555 of LR989956.1, read as the reverse complement.
TGTTGAGCGTGATTGTAAACCTGAGCACGAAGCTCACGATGAAGGCATTCACCAGCGTCTCGTTCCAAAAGTAATACGGGATCCAAACTGGAAGCCCTATGTTTAGCAACGCGAACATTGGAATGAAAAACCTGAAACAATAAATTGTGCATTCATAATCATCTAAAAAAATTGTCAGCAAAAGTGAGTAACCTTTAGGCAGTGTCTATAATGTACGTCACATCAATATACATAATTATGTACATCATGTATGTATGTTTGAATGTATGTATATTTATATAGTCCAAATCTTGGAAACTGAATTTGACCCCTTAGCGGTAGCTGATATAGCTAAAATTTTACAATCGGATAACAATGCAATGTAATTATGTAATGTACCCGATTGAGAACGGGCTCGTTTGATTTGATTTGTTTTATTTTATTATAATCTAACGCAAAAGCTTTTTCATTTAAATATTTTTACAGCTATGCTACATATATCTATGTCTTTTCTGTGTATAATTCCAATACTACTATATGCTCGCAAGATTCTATTTAATAAAGGAAGCGTATTTGTTATAGTATATGTCGTGATGTTTATTTGAATATAAAGTTCAATATATTATTGCTTTCAATTTATTTTTACACTCAGGTTAAAATATCGTAATGAAATCTATGTAGCAAATCATCTGCAGTGATTTACTATGAATATATTCGTTCAATGTGGATATAAAGAGTAAATAATGTGTTTATGATAGACGGTTCATCAATAATTCACACTCCATCATCCACCTATTATCGTTTCAGTTGTAAGCTATTCCTTTGTATTTATGTTGTTGTTTGTATGGTATAATTGTAATTATCCTTTGATCTATGTTACGTGATATGTTTACAAGTATAAGTAAAGATTAACATACAATTAGCGATACATTATATCTCCAAAGGAATAGGTAGAGGTGTCATCATCAGCAACCCATTAATGTCCCACTGCTGGGCTCAGATCCCTTCTTTTCTGTCTAAAAAGTTGAAACGGTTTAGGCCACAATCTACCCATGCTGACAGGCCTGGGAGCTTACTCTGAATTTCAACATTTGATTTAATCGGTTTTGATGTCGCTATCAAATGTTTGAAAGTGACAGCGACCACATCTAAATTTCCTTACATATGACAGCAACAGGTCTTGTTTAGTTTGCAATAAAAACTTTTAAACTTTCACGACTTGTACATAATATATGTTGAAGTATTATAAAACCCGTCAAATGATTACCCGTAAATTATTATAAAACAGTCAGCCCGTGACCACGATCGGTGCAATTCGATCGAAACGTCGGGCAAATAAATAAGGTATTACTACTCCGTGTAACATAAATTATAATACGTGACGTAGACCCGTTTTATAAAAATTTAATACTTGTTTAGTTTGTCTAACAAAACACAACGTCGAAAGTATTAGAGCACCTTCCCGGAATATCGGCATTGTCGATCTCAATATCGCTGTTATATGTTTGCAAATATAAATAAAAAAATATTTATAAAAAAAATTAATAAAAAAAAACAAATCGATATTCGAATGTCAAGAATTCGAGTGGACCCATTCATTATTTATTTATTCATCATCATCATCATCATCATCTCAGCCTATTGCAGTCCACTGCTGGACATAGGCCATATTTATTCAACAGTAGAAAATTTGTAAGTTTTCGTCACATAATAAATTATACCTAGAAGTAAAAAAGGTTAAAGTCTGGCCAACGTGGTATAGTAGGCTAAATTTTCTCCAAAATCTTTGGAGGAAAACCGTGCCCAGCTGTGGGACGTTTCTGGGTTGATGATGATGCTATGCTTGTTTGTTTATTTTTATTTTTCGGCTATTGATCGTAATGAATGGCAAGATCGGGACAGAGGCAATAATGGTCGTCAGAAATCGCCATACAACTTCGATGTATTAGCAACATCATCACTCAAAATTCTAAATACATTAATGTGTGTCTTAACTGAATGGATATTTTGTATAAAATAGTAATAATAACAGTGACCTAAATGTGTAGAATGTTAGCAAAACGAGGCCACTGAATACTGTACTGCCCCTTTATTTTTAGCCAAACTGTTTTGCAAAGCGAAGTAAATTGGTGACAATTACCTAAATGTCAGAATTTGTTATCGAAAACTGTTGAATAGGCTTGTTGTTTTGTTTACGCTCTGGGATTAGCTTATATTTAATCAAAATGTATCTGGGACCCGTGTGACGGAGAACAAATTATTCGGATCATGTTGGGAATAAATTAATTTATATTTCTATGTACATACAAACAAGAGCACTACGAGAAAAGGAAAATTCGAAACAAACCCTATACCAATCCGTCTGGCTAGCGTTGTATGCTAAATTCCTGCCAAATTCTTTGGAGGAGACCCGTGCCCAGCAAGGACGTTTATGGGTTGAAATGATGAATGATAATGATGAATGCCAATAAGCTCGGGTCCTATTACATGGGAGCTAACAGAGCTGGCCAAAAATAGGTGTGATGTACCTCTGCCTACTCCTTAAGAACGAAAGGCGTGACGTTATATTACTGTTATGTTATTTACACCAAATTAAAATGTACAGTCAGCCAACTTCCTGCTCGACCAGGCTTATCTTCTATGTTGTTTCATCAGCAACCCATTTAGTTTAACTGCTGGGCTCAGGTCTCCCCTACTCTAACTAGAGAGCTGAGAAGGTATAGGCCATAATCCACTCGCACTGGCCTAGTGCGGGTTGGTGGATCAGACATACTCATTGAATTTCTTCTAGGGTATGTGGGTTTCCTCAAGATGTTTTCCTTCACCGTAAGCAGATGGTAAGTCACTTGACTAGTACATATAAATTCCACAAAGTGGAATCCACATTATAAGAGACAGAGAAAGATTGGAAGCTTTTGAAATGTGGTTTTGGCGAAGAATAGTGGGTATAAGCTGGACAGAAATGATTATCAACGAAAAGGTACTGGAACGAGTACAAGAAAGAAGAACTATGATGGAAACCATTGAGAACAGATGAGGAACACACCTGATACGACACGATCCGTTTATAAAAAACATCATAGAAGGAAAGATTGAAGGCAAGAGAGGAAGAGGTAGACCAAGGAGGACATTTATTAAACAGATCAAGGAGAAGGTACGGGTGGTGTCGTATCAGGAGGTGAGAGAAATGGTAGGAAAAGAGAGAATTGGAAGTTACTCCACCGACAAGAGCGCAGAATCCACATTGGTAGTGCCGGTCGGGATCGAACTCGGACCGCGTAATTTGAACGCCGGTCCCTTATCCATCTATGTTGTTTATTTGTATTGTATTTTTAGATATTTCCAGCTATTACTTTTAATCTGATAACGTCAAATAAACTGTAAGTAGGTACTTCAATATTAACACGATAGTTATACTGAGAACTATAAACCCAATTATATTTATGACTCGTGTCGAGCATTCTCGTAGTATGACGTTTAACAAATTGGCACATTACCTACATTAATTAACACATGGTTATATTATAACTAATCTTAGTTTCATGATAAATGTTAGATTTCTAAACACTTCGAAGGAATTTTTTTATTTATTTAATAGTTTATATACAGATAGATATATGCACAGATCTACGTATTATCATATCCAGAGATCTACGTAGGAGCTATAGGGACTACAGCCCGAGGCCCCCGGATATAAGACAGTGCTAAGGAAGTGTTACTAACGTAGTTTATAAGATTTATGTACTAACAAAATTATTATTACTTTATATATGTTAGTTCATATGGGCCATTGAAGCCTGAAATAAAATTATTTATTATTATTATTATAAGGGGCCCCACAGCCCCAATTGAAACATTGTGAATTGAAAAAAATCGGTTAAGAGCATGTCGGACAATACTCAATGTACCTAGGGTTATTCTCCAAATGTCATCGATATACATCGAGTAGTTTTCGAGTATAAAGCAATAAAGACAGACGGACATAACGAAACTTTAAGGGTTTATGCCATTGTGGCTACGGACCCCAAAAAAAATGCATTATTGTACGGAACCCTCTCTCTTAGCCGTTTTTTTTTAATAGCAGTTAATTGATAATTTAGACCCCGAGCAGTATCAGCCCGGGGCCCCACAAACTGATGGTCCGCCCCTGATCATATCAGCCCAATGATGTCAACTGCTGGACATATACCCTAACTATCATTAATACATAATAATATACATAGTAAATGAAATTACGAACTTTGTTGCCGAAAAGTTCCCTGTCACTTTGTCTCGATATCGATAGTTGTGAAATTGGTTTGCCTACATCATGTTTAAAAAATAATCCATTATATGAAATGAAGTTTTGACATAACAAAATTTTGTCTGGTAAATAATATTTGTCAAATGAGTACTTTGTTAAACAATAGTTTGTAAAATGATAAATTTATCAAGTATAATTTTGTCAAACGTTGTTTTGTAAATGAAAATTTGTCATTTGTATTTTGTCAAATGATTGGACACCGATAGAAAAGGATATAAACATAGGAAAATGCGGTTCAGTGCGGGTAGATGTGGTGTTACCCTTAGTTTATGACACGTTTGATGTTTTGATGGCAACTTTCCTTTCGTTCATAATTTCTTCACGCATTGTTCGACAACTAGAATATTTTGTCGTAGGTGTTGAATGTATTGATCAGAATAGGGTCTTATTTATAGAAACTAGCGACCCCGGCTTTGCACGTGTGGACATGGACAATGTTTGTGAGACAAAAATTTCTATTTTAGCACTTTGGCATTGATAAAATAAAGAAAAAGCTCTTCTTGGTATATATCTAGGTAATAATGTGTTTTTCTTTAAGTATCTAATCTATTAGTTCACATAAAAATATATGACTAATTACTCAACAACACGATACCACGTGTTATGCCCGGCTAACCCTTCATTTCCATTTATGTACCTTCATAACTATCGATATAATCTTAAAATGAACACCATTAACTTACAGTTTCTGTAGCCTCACAACGGGGTCAGCCATGAGATCCAGCGAGGTCTTGCGTAACGCAACCCTGCGGTTCTCAACAGCTGGATGAGGCGTGAGGACCAACCAGCCGACGTGAGCGAACCAGAACCCTCGCCTTATGTCGTGAGGGTCTGCCGCCGTCTCCGTGTACTTGTGATGCACTCTGTGGTCCAGCGCCCATGTGTAAATGTCGCGCTGAAAATAAACAAAAAATTGTAACTGGAGTTTCCTGTAGCCTAATTAAAAAGGAGAAATAGCAAATAACCTTATTCATGTCTCTTAGGCAGGGGACACAACACAAGCTGCATTGAGCAGAAGTAATTGGACATTTATGTGGTGTAAATAAAAATATATGTTGGATGCGGGCGGCACAAAATCGCTCGTTGACTGGCCTGTTGGTCTAGTGGTTAGTGACCCTGACTGCTAAACCGGAGGTCGTGGGTTCGATCCCCACCCAGGACAAATCTTTGTGTGATGAGCATAAAGGTTTGTTCTGTGTCTGGGTGTAATTTATCTATAATATGTATGTATTTACAAAAAAAAAAATGTATTTAAGTAGTATATCAGTTGTTTAGTACCCATAACACAAGCAAATATAATTGCTTACTTTGGGACTAGATGGCGCTGTGTGAATGTGGTAGAATATTATTATTATATTATTATTATTATTATTACGGCCAATAGGAGCTGAGCAGTGGCCAAATCAAGTACGACGGGAGCGAAGCGCCGTGTGACTTCTAGTTACATAAATAATTTTACTAAAACCGGTTAACGGTATGGATCATGACAAGATTGTCATTTTTCATTCTACATCTCTGCTGTCCACTGTCGCTGAAAACGCGATTTCACTGTCTAAAACTCATTATCCATCAATGCCTTCGGGCTGATATTGTTATTTGCTTATGATTTCAATCTGTTTGGCACGGTGACGCAGGGAGTAGACACAACGGTTCATTGCATAATAAATCAATCAAACAATGGTGTCCAGTGTTATTCGAAGATATCCTTAAGGACTTTTTATTGGGTTACATAACAAAAAAAAATATAAGCGTTTCTTTGCTTCTTCAATCAGTTAATAATCTATTGTAGCGCCCATACATACACTTTGAATAGCTTCTAGGCTATGTGTGCCTGAGTAAAGATTATAGGTAGGTAGGTATATACAGGGTGGAATTTTCTAATGCCACCTGGATGGAATGTACTCTTAATATTAGAGATACAAAATTTTACTCAAAGTAAACATTCCTTTGATTTAAAAAAGAAACAAAACTGCATTCAAAATTTTTCGGTAATTCACTTGCCACACCCGGGAATCGAACCAGCTAAAATCTAAAAAATAACATCCTGTACTTTTATGGCATTGATCGATAGGGTTAACATGAGGATCGAACCTTACTAACAAACATAGTTAATTAAATAAGAAAAAAACCATAAAATTCTCTTGTTATCTGATTAGTTATTCCTTATTTTAGTTAATAAATGACATCAAAGAATAATTATTAATTACGAACATAATAAAGTAAAAATTACGGACCATTAAGTAAAAGTGCTTTATCTAGTCTCATAGAATTATTTATAAGTTAAGATTTTATGGTTTTTCTTTTTATTTAATTTACCACGTTTGTTAGAGTGATTCGATCCTTATGATTGAGACCCAATCAGTGAAAGCCATAACAGAACAAGGTGTAATTTTTGGAAATTTAACTGGTTCGATTCCTGGATATGGCAAGTGACTTTCCAGAAACCGTCAAATACAGTTTAATTTCTTTTTAAAAATAACGGAATGTTTCTTTTTAATAAAATGATCTATCTCCAGTATTTAAAGTTCTTTCCCTCCAGGTGGCATTACAAAATTCCACCCTGTATATATATATATATAGGTGTACGCGTATCGTTACGCATTTTCTACCAGTCAAACTATAGAGTTACGCAGAGATGGTCAAACTAGTCATATTAGTCTTAGTTCCACTTGTATAGTTTATTCTACGTACTTTAATAAAATAACGATGCAACCTTGTGTCTGCCTTCAAAAGGGCAAGTAAATATCAACGTTAGTGTTCACTGAATTAATCATTAAGGGTGCTTGGAACTGAAACACGATTACCTTCACCTTATAAAATATATATTACGATGCTTACGTATTTTTAAATCCACGCATGTCAGGGGGAAAATGTCTAATATTCAAGGTGAATGAATGAATAATTTATATTAATTTATATAAAAAACAATTTATCAGTGATAGTGGCCGAATGGATATGTGGCCGGCGAGCAAATCATGTGGTCCGAGTTCGGTTACTAACGTGGATTTCACTTTGTGGAATTTATATGTAGCTACTACTCAAGTGACTTACCATCTGCTAACGGCGAAAGAAAACATTGTGAGGAAACCAGCGCTGTCTTGATCTGTTTCAAGACAGCTATGATGCTGAGTTAAAGACCATTTTTGTCTCGCACATACTTATTTTAATACTTATTGTATATATTATAGCTGTAAGTAATTGTTAAGTTCCAGTAGCTATTATATTTTTATTAATTTTTTTTCAGTTAATATGTGTTGTGAGAACAAAATAAATATTTTTTCTTTCTTCTTTCTTTAAAACCCACGTACCCTAGACGAAAAGTGTATGACTGATCCACCAAACCGCGCTAGTACAGCGTGTGTGGATTATGGCTTCCTTTCCGCTCTCCAGATAGGGGAGGGGAACCCAAGCCCGACATTCATCATCATCATTGTAACCCAAATTTTATGGAGGCAATTTAACCTACTATACCACCCTGGCCAGACGGATTGGTATAGTCGGATATTAATGTGTAATAATTCATTTATGATTTTTATTTCATACTGAAGAGTGTCATTCTAAAACAAAAAGTGTCATTTCTGTTTTATTTTCGCTTCCGCCCGCGGTTCTTCCCGCATATTATAGCCTATGTGCTATTACAGACAATAATCTGTTTACGTGCCAAATTTCATAGAGATGCTTTCAACCGTTCTCACGTGAATGAGTAACAAGCATCCATCCATCCATCCATGACTTTCAGTTTTCTAATATTAGTAAGTTTCCGAAATACAATGACCAATTCTCTACATCACGTATGCATAGGTTGCACGTATGAGTTACAATTCGATACGTGGAAGTCATAACACTAAATTAAAAGTCGGTCCAGTGAATGTTGTTCCGACCTGCGTACAGAAGTGTTCCGTTTTAAAGTTTAGAGTTTAAAGGGCCTAATAATAGACTGGATTGTTTTGAACAGCTTTGGATATCATTAATTGTTTGTTTGTAAGGTCAATCACGTTTATTATTTTGTTTTTGAGTTCGAAAGTTTCAACGAAAATGGAATAGGCAATAATAGGCATTGTATTTTAGGTCACACTCAAATGTTGCCAGCTATGTCTGGTCCCATTTAATAGGAAGTGAGTTGATTGGATTCGAGTACTTTTCAGGTCCAAAGGTGACACTGAGAATTTCATGATTGAAAAATGTAATACTGTATCTTCAGACCTGGAGAATGAACGTAGGACCGCGCACACCACATACTTCACAAAGCTCCAAAACCGTAAGAAGAACAATTTAAATATGTTTATACGATATTTTGTTGCAATTGAACATTGAACAAGGAGGGGTCAATGAGCACAATTGACTTCATTTACTCATCAGCGTCACAGATCATTCGAATAACTGTGTTGATGGACGAACTACTTTGTATCAACAATTTTATATTAACATTCGCCCTTATAGTCTATACTAATATTTTAAAGAGGAAAGATTTGTATTTTTGTATGTAACGAATAAACTTACTGGATCGATTTCAAAAATTCTTTTGCCGTTACAAAGCAAAATTATCACTAAGTAATATAGACTATATAACACCACGCTACGGCTAATAGGAGCTGAGCAGTGGCCAAATAAAATATGCGGGAGCGAAGCCCCGCGCGACCTCTAGTACCTAATAATTTCTACTAAGGCTTGGTTTGGTAATATCATTGCACATCGCTTTAGTATGCGATCTATTATGGGGTAATCGTATCCGAAGTTCCATCACTTTTTATATTTAAAAAAAATACATACGTATTTTAGTTAATATAGAGGACACAGATAGTTGCAAGCCACACTTTAGGGAGCACAAAATTCTAACTTTGCCATCAACTTATATCCTAGAGACATGTAAATTTTTTAGAAAACATGAAGACTTTTATGTAAAACGCGAAGCTATCCAAACAAAATATACGCTACGTCAAAAGAACAACTTAAATAAACCAACATCACGACTAAGTATAGTCCATATATATACCAGCAGAAATAAAAAATGAAAAAAAAAAAATAATTTTACTAACAAATTAAAAAAATGTTATTACTTATTTATTAAAAATTACTACACGATCAAACATTACCCCGAAGAAAAGACGCTGAGTATTTAACATTACATATATTATAATAAATATATTATATCCTTCTCTCTCCTACTTTGCTGTGCCCGACAGGGTCCACAATAATCTAATTACTTTATTTTAATTTTACCATCTAAGTCTATATTTGTGGAATGCAAATAAATATTGAGTATTGAGTCTGCGGCGTTCTTCACCGTTGACGCAGTCTGTGACGGAACAAGAGACCATTCTAAACGTTTCTCATACAATTATTATTATGAGTCCGAACTCCGACACCGCATACTACATACCATGGCGTTATGTTTTGATATCGCCGAACTAAACCTATTAGTTTGTGAGGATGATACTATGTAACCTACTATAAAATTATTCATATATTAAGTACCTATTTTGTTCTGTCACGTAACAACTACATTTTAAATGGAAATTGGTGAAACTTAGCATATCAATAGACTACTAGGATTGACATATAAAGTCCTATTTATAGATATTCTATGTTTCTATGTTTGCCATTCAAATAAATATTAAAAGATTTTGATGAAAATTGAAATATTGATAGACTATCTACTACTACGATAAACACATAAGTTAGATAATTTTTATTCCAGTAATGTATTTCCTTATGTCACACGAGCAAAGTTAGTACTTATAAACAAACATATATTTACATTTCGTATTATTACACTAACACCTGGACATCTGCACGGATGTCCAAAGGAAAATCTCGAGAGATTTTTGTACCCAACCCTTGCAATGAAAGAATATTTTACAACGAAAGTGAATGGCCACTTGCTAGATTGTGATAGTAATAAAATAATGTCTTCTCTTTCCAACATTATGAAAAGACTATAGATAGAGCAGTACAGCGATATGTTAGTGAATACAATTTTGGGAGCTTAGCGTTAGATTAGAAAAAGCCCACTTAAGGCTATTGGGAAAATCTACTTAAGAATATTTTCCCAATAGTTTCAGTGAGTCATCGAGCGCTATTGTATCTATTTAATAGCGTAGTTATATATAAGAATATAGATAAAGCCCATGTAGAGAAAAGTTTTATATTTATATCAGAATCTGTTACTCAGACATTATCCTATCCAAATCCCACAGAAAAAAAACTTTTGGGTTTGTCAAGTTTCCGCTTTCTCTTGAAACTTTTTCAATTTCTTTCTCTCCGTGAAACTTTATTCAAACAATACCATACATTTAAAAAATAAAAGATTACTAAAATGTGCCAATTGTTTCAAATCATTGAGATAGAGAGAGAGAGTGAGAGAGAAAGAGAAAGTAACAGAACTCACACTCAGTATCAAAGAGTGATGCTTAATTTTTTTATTATATCACGACTGTAGCAAACTACCTTACAGCCGGCCACGGTAAGCCGTTACTGTTGCCCATGGAGGCCTGCAACACGAAGGGCATCATGTTGCCAACCTTCCAAACTCCTTCCCTCCTCAATGAGTTCTGGATACCAACTTACCAGTAAAGTGACAAGTGACCAATGACATGTCCTTCTTTAAACGAGATTAAAGAGAGCTATCCTCTCAAGGTAGGCAGCGGCCTGGCTGTGCCCCTAGCATTGCCAACGTCCATGAGCAGCGGTAACCACTTACCATCAGGTGGGCCGTCTGCTCGTCTGCCACTTTAGGCAATAAAAAAAAAAAGTGCACGCAATCCAATTTAAAACTGTTAATTACTTTTTGCCTCGTGGCGAAAACTAACAGTGTGCGCTCGATCAAAATAATCACTATAAACAACATAGTAATCACAAAATATATGTCCTCGTCTACGCTCCTAATATATTCTTGAGTGGTTGAGTACAACTTTATTGCTAGGTGATTTAGTACAACGACAGTTTCCAAGGACGTAAATGGTTACGACAATGGACGGAATATTTTTACATTGTAATTAGTAAATCTTATTGTTTTCGTTGACGTAGTTAAAAATAGTAATCTATACTAATATTGTAAAGCTGAAGAGTTTGTTTGTTTATTTGGTCGTACGCACTAATCTCAAGAACTAGAATTCCGATATAGGACTAAGCAGAGAACTATAAACAACAACGGGCGCTACATTAGATCAATTCTGGTTGAGGTAGCAAGGAGGCCGCTAACTGCTTCTAGCTCAACAAATAATAATAATAATAATAGTATTCCGATTTGAAAAATTCCTTTAGTGTTGAGTTGCCCATTTAACAAGGAAGGTATAGGCTATATAACATCACGCTACAACTAATAGGAGCTGAGCAATTGCCAAATAAAAAACGATGGGAGTGAAGCCCCGCGCGACTTCTAATGTTATGATGAAAAGTATTTTAAAATATAATACAAACAGACTTAATAAAGAACACAACATCTAGACATGAATTTGAATTATAGTGTCAAATTTTAAATATAGAGTTGTAATAGTTTTATTGTAAAGTTTACCACAAAAATGTACTTGGAACGGTTGTGGAATAGTGATAGAGCTCGCCTCCTCCTCTGATTACACCGCTCACCATATGTCAATTATTAGATCAGACATAAGATATAACATTTCAATATGGTAGGTATCTCTGAGATGAAAATAAGGCGATCAAATTTTTTATTAATAGTATTTATTTTCAAGAGATGATAAAAACTATGGTTTAGAGCACAAACAATAGAAATGTCGTAAATTTACCATACCTAATACTTTCTGTGTAAAGCTAATTCTTTTGTTTGAAACAATACGTAATGTATTGTGTATTTGATGTAACTTATTTATTACGTGTAAGAAAGTATACCTACTAGAAAAGAACAATATATAAAGATACAAGCTGTCGCGCTGGGCTTCGCTTCCGTGGATCTTTGTCTGGTCATTACTCGGCTCCTACTATTCATAGCATAAAACCTATAGGCTTCCTCGATAAATGAGCTATTCAATCCTAAAAGAATTATTGAATTCGGTTCTGTAGTTCCTGAGATTAGCGCGTTTAACCAAACAAACAAACTCTTGAGCTTTGGGAAGTAATAACGCATTTTTATTTCTTTATAAAAATGATGAATGCTAAATAAATCCAACGCTCACTGTCACTGGAATCTCACTAGGATATATTAACCTTTGTCCATACTTAATATATCCCGGTGAGGTTAGATAATGTAAAATTTATTTTAATAGGCAACAACGGACATACATTGTTGCCTATTAAAATAAATTTTACATTATCTACGATCCTAAAAAATCGTGTTTGACACCTTATAGGGTAAGTAATCAAGCAGTCCATATTGCTAATTTTTCCTAGAACTTTTCGAAACAATTAACGATTGGCTAAATAAGTTAATTGTAATTCGTAACAAATTGGCACACCGTGAATCACCGAATTTCTGACTGTTTATGCGTGCTATTTCTTTACGTGAATCGTGATTCAGATCTAACTAATCAATATAAATGATTCTTCATAATGTGGCTATCAACTATCTATAACATTTTATTTATTCGTGATACTGGCCTAATATATTTTCGCGAATAGATTACCTTTTTATGATGACCTTTATGATTAAGAAAGCTAATAAGTATTGAAGGTTTGCTGAGGGGTATTAAAATATATATAGTCATATATATAGTCCATAGATGGGTATGGGGCTGTTCGGTGGGAGGAGGGATGAATCTATTGAGGGGGGAATAGGGGTCAGTCTGACTAGGCGTCGGAATGGCGTGATACACCAAGCTCATGTAAACACGCTATGGGTCTAATCAATAGTAACTTTTTTTTATTATAAATAAGTAGTTCAGGCTTTAACATAAGTGTTTTTGGTAGAATTTAGGTAGGTATGTAAGTAGCTACGATCAATTTAAAAGATGTTTAGAATATAAAGACGTTAGATATTCATATGATAATTATGAAAAACAAATACCGATATTTAAAGTGAAAATTTAAAATTATGGTTGGGGAATTAACATGCCCTTAAAATTTCTTCTTGTGTACGTGGTGTTCTTTACCGTTCGCAGTGGCGTAAATTAGGGGAGGCCTATGTTCAGCAGTGGACGTCGTTGGGCTGATATGATGATGATTATGATGTGGGTTTCTTGATTATGTTTTATATAATCATTAACAGATAATAAGTCTAATAATAAGTTGGTCGGAATCAAACTCGGTCCGCATGATTTGCATGCCGGTCATGTACCCATTCCCGCCATCATTCCTTTTTTATTTACTCTGACTATCCTACTACTAAATTTAATACCCATATTATTAAATACTATATAAAATACCCATATTGCGATAGCACTAAAAAATCGTCTGTTTTGACAGTCCGCCATATTGGTTTTTTGTTAACGTCACATAGCCTATGACACTCGGGGGAAAATTACAAATCTAATGACATCTCACACTTTAAATCAGCCAAGCCGTTTAGGCTACAGAAGGTCACAATGGAACAGAAATGCCCACATACATACATACGCGTAAAAAACATTACCCTCCTTTTGGCAGTCGGGTAAAAATACAGTGGTTAGGACGGAGCTAGTAACTTAATAATAATTTTACGAGTGTAACTCACCTGTCCAGTTATAGTGAAGAGCAGAGCCAATATAATTCGCAAGGGTAACCGTGCACGGTAAGCCCTGTGCGACCATAGCCTGTGCACGCCGGCCGTGATGCCGAAACCAGACGTGTATATCGTCGCAATGACTGCAAACACAAATGAAAACAAATTCATTAATTGATATAATACATAAACATAGAATATAAAAAAAAATCTGACTGTGTATTGCTGACCTACTCGAAATCTTGAAGATTTTATATTATCAAACCGGGACCAACAGCTTTACTTAGCTTCCAAAGCATGAAGATGCTTGAGAAAGAAAATACCACAAACGGTTACCCATCTATGGACTGACCTTCCCGAACGATGCTTCGCCTCGGTGTTCGTTACGAACGTCTTTGTATCACAATGCTAGGAGTGCCGCTTACGAATACAGTGAGTACTACTCGACCATAACAATTAGGCGCATGAGAGCTAGACATTTTTATTTTTATAAAACTAACTTAACCAAAAATTTAAAAGCGCTAAAGTTTATATATAGTGTGTATATATTATTAATAATACATAATGTCACTACCTTTCTCAACCCGTGGGTGTCGTAAAAGGCTAAGTGAGTGAGTAATCTTATATACCTAGACAAGAGTACTTCGAGGAAAGAAAAATTCGAAACAAACCTATACCAACCCGTCTGACCAGCGTGGTATAGTAGGCTAAATTCCCTCCACATACTTTGGAGAAGACCTGTGCCCAGCAGTGGGACGTTTATGGTTTGAAATGAAAGTGATTATTGTCGAAAGCGAGTACACGTCTGCTGTCGTGTCACTAGAACAACCAAATTTTGGTTTAGTTTGTTTTATAAAAATAAGAATAATCTAGCTGTCATGCTAATTGTTGTGATCGAGTAGTAACTCTAGAGAAAACAAGTGTTTATTTAAAAAAACAAAAAACCCGACTGCCTTGCCTTGCCAAAAAGAAGCCTTCTTCAATTACATTAATTATTATGTATATTATAACTTTGTGAATTTTGATAGTTCAAAATTGGTCAAGCTATTTAGGTTACGAGAGACAAGTGAAGTCGCGGGCAATAGTTAGTGCATATATAATTGAATTAGGCTATTAATTAGCTTTCATCTGATACCCATATTGCGATAGCACTTAAAAACATACGTATGATACGTTGACGTTACATAGCCTATAACACTCGGGGGAAAAATACAAATCTAATAATACCTAACACTTTAAAATCAGCCAAGCTGTTTAGGCTACAGAAGGTCACAATGGAACAGAAATGCCCACATACATATATACATACATACATACGCGCGAAAAACATTACCCTCCTTTTTGGCAGTCGGGTAAAAACTTGCACGTAGCAAGTGCTCAGTAAATGAAAAGGAACAGAGATTTCACGCTCGTCTAAACACGAAAAGAATTTAAGCCATTCACAACTTACAGATAAGTTACAAAATGTTTGTATCACTCAGACGGGCTTGACTATGTATCATCGGTACATAATACGAGTATTACATTGTCTTACAAGTGCTAATACAAGTATTTTAACAGTTTACTTTGTAATCGCTTCAGTAATTTTCTTTGTCACTTCAAGCAATTTTGTGTAGTTATTGTGTTAGTGAAATGGTGTTTCAATGTCGATGTACAAAATACATATTCTTGGGTCGTTTTAAACATTATTATTATAATGACGAAGTGACGCCGAATGGATATGTGACCGGCATGAAAGGTACCAAATTATGGATTTCACTTTTTAGAATTTATAATAAGTTTGTTAAATAATTAAACTTATTATATCAATGCCTCGGTGGCGAAGCGGGAAGTGTATACGACTGCTGTGCAAGAGGTCCCGGGTTCGATTCCCGGGTCGGGTGAAAATGGTATTGGGTTTTTCTATCATGAAATTGCATTAAGATTTTCCCGGAGTTTGGTAAAAAAAATGTTCCCGGTTGATGACAGTAGGCTCGGCTACTGTCATATTTCATGGGACTAAACATAGCTGGCGAAATGTGGGTGTGAAACACCTCTGCCTACCCCTTCTGGGAAAAAGGCGTGATGCTATGTTATGTTTTGTTATATCAATGTTACTGTTAATATTACACTTTGGACAAATGAAGGAGTGGCGTCTTGTTTTTATCATTTAAAATTTAATGCACTTCAATTGGTAATCATTCTGGCTGTTAAAATGTATAAATAATAAGTAAATTATTTTTTTTTATTATTATTATTCTGAGTTGATTGTACCTATGTCGTTAAAATTTTTGAAGTACCAAAAGTTTGGGGACTAAGTGCCCACAACCAAGAGATGCGTAACAAACGTATTTATCATTTAGACATCGTATGATCCGAACGTTTTGGCCTTGCTATCCAGTTTAGGAATGTGGCCTGTCTTTTGGACACATTCAGAATCGATGTCTTTCAG
The DNA here is from genome assembly GCA_905147015.1 of Laspeyria flexula. Lineage (NCBI taxonomy): Eukaryota > Metazoa > Arthropoda > Insecta > Lepidoptera > Erebidae > Laspeyria > Laspeyria flexula. The sequence continues at coordinate 6,547,247 of LR989956.1, read as the reverse complement.
ATATGCTATTAATAGGAAAATTCTATGAATGGAATATCAGGTTTTTTTTTGTAAATAGTTAAGCTGTATATATTATTTTATATTAGCATTTTAATCTGTATATTTATTGTATTTTATTAATATCAGGTTTTTCGAAATAGTTTAGTTGTAGGTATGAATTATTTATAAGTTAATGTAAATAGTTTATTCCAATGATATTGTTTTAACATACAATATCGTTGGTTTATTCAATAAATGTTAAATGGAATTCTGACCGCTACACCGCGGCAGTGTGGTCGGCGCCTTATATGTGAATAAAATGTTTTTTTTTTTAACTTTAAAATAAATCAATAGAACTTACCAAATACTGTTGTGAAGATTTTAACTTGATTACTAAGGATCAGGCACAGTCCGACAATTGAAACTAAATGTAAAGATATTTGTACTATAAGGTCTGGCCATCTGATTTGTGCCGTAAACTCCATCGCCTCATATTTACTAAGATCAAAGTCTGAATCACTTGTCACTTTATCTATATCACTGTCCCTTAGCACTGTGTTATTGTTCTCATATAATTCATCATTGTCGTCAATAACCGGCCTCTTTTTTAATTCCGAATGCATTTGTTCTTCACACATTTCGATGTTTTGCTGAGCGGGAGCCATACTGAAAAAAAAAGAAAATGAACTTTTAAAATAGAATAAATTTCGTCTCTAACATATTCCTACAACACTCAATTACGTTTAGAAAATAAAATGAGGAAAATGAACTTCATTTCTGTATATTTCATAAATAAAATACGATTTGAAATAATATTAGATGAGATTTTTTTCTGAGTTTTTATTACACGGTAATCTCTTTGAAAAGTTACAATAAAGAAGCTTGTAAATAATAGCAGTTAATATTATTTAATTAAAACGTTTAATGTTCAGCTATTTTATTAAGATTGAGACCTTTTGATTGTGACTGAGGCTTACTGCAGCTTTGAAGTTATTTCATTCACAACTTTAAGAATTTATGAAACACCACCAACCAGAACTAACACGCTTCCCAAATTAAAGGTATCACGAAAATTGATCAATATATTTGGCTTATCTTATATTATTCACATTGCTAATAATAACATTGTCTTATCAAGATATAAGTACGTTGTGTTACAATTTACTAAACACAAAATAGATTTAATTTACAGACCAATTCTCGGAAAGCAACTAGTTTTATTATTATGTCTGAAGTAAATTTTGAATTATATTAGTTATATATAACAGATAGGTACACAAGTATCAAAATATGGCACTCACGGAAAAATAGTTACAAGATGAAAATCGCCGGCCAATTTTCAACCCTAAATTAAACACACTAAGATAAAAAAAAGCCAGACAGACAAATCTCAACTTATAGATATCAGTTGTTATCAGATATTTTTATCATTATCATACTGCGGCGATGAGTCGATGATTTCTGAACACTAACTGTTATCAGATAGAGTGCTTCATTATCTTTGTATTGGTAAACACAGGTGTTGTTAAATATACGAGGATGTTGACTCACTGTTTACTTAGATATTTAACAATTAGGTATTTGAATACAAGGGCTTGGTTCTATCGCTTATAACTGTTGTTTAGTCTTTTCGGTACATATACGTATTTTTAGATTGGATTGAAGCGTCATTGACTAGATAGAGCGTAACTTCTATTTAAGTATGCTTCTTATTGATAAGATGATATTTTTTTCTCAGAGAGCAGATTACGATAATTTATTATTAATTAGCTGTACCTGCGACTTCGTTCGCGTGGACAACTAATCCCGTACTCGTGGAGTTTTTATTTTTTTACGGAACCCTAATTATTATTCCAAAATCAAAGTAGCCTAAGTTATCCTTTGTGATATTAGCTATCCGTCAGTGAAAGTCCCGTCGAAATCGGTCCAACCGTTCCAGACATTAGCCGATCGGAACAAACGGGCGAAGCAGCGGGCGGAAGCTAGTACTTTATAATTTAAATGAGCAGATTCCGCCGCTCCTGTTCTCGTATCTATTATGTCGGTAAATGGTAGCTTTTTTTTAATTCCCGACTATAATCAGTCTCTGTGCCAAATTTAAATAGATCCTTTCAACGGTACTGATTCCTCCTGCCATCTAGTCTAGTCTTTCACTCAAAGATTTATCGTATCTGATCTCACAAGACTTAAAGGATCGCTTTGTTATTCATCTGTCTATCAAACTATATTTCTTAGCAATGCTTTTACGAGTAGATATCGTGTTAAATTAATACTTAAAACTGTAGCCCATTGAAACTATCAAAAAATCTGGTTTTGTCACTAGAAAATCAAAACCCTAAGGGTAGGTACTTTACGTTAACCCAGAATCGCGAAATTTTGCATTGCAAGTAAAGGAAAAATACGTCAATTTGTTATTACCTTACTTTTTACATGAAAAAGTCATTACAAACTTACATTTGCAGTTAGAGTGTATGGGAGTTCAAGTGTTTTAGATGCAAAGATAAGTTTGAATATACATGGCCCCTAGAAACGCTTACCGAAAAACAAAACAAAAATTTTATAAATAAATTTCCTCTATATTTATCTAACTACCTAATGTTTTAGTACAACAATCACAAGAAAAAATAAAATTAAAAATTAAATAAAGCATACTCATATAGTAGATAAATATTGTAATGAATATAGTTGACCGTAGGTATGAATTTTTACTTACATTTTTAATTTTTCAGGTGCAAAAACGTACAAAAAACGGTTCAAAAAACTTCACTTACAATGATTTTTTGCGGCGCGTGCACAAACATTAACTCAAACGTCAAACAATAGAAACGTATGACACATTTATTATAACGAAGTGAAACATTTTTATTCCTAGTAGTAAAAGAAAGTAAATATTGTCAAATGAAAACAACAAACAAACAACTGGCGAATCACGAAAATAACCTTAGAGGTCCCAAATAACACCGTTACGATATTTCCGTATAGCTGGGAACTTAATGAAATAATATACCCTACAAGTAAAAAGATTCGGAATAACTAAAAGCAAGTTCAGTATTTGGCAATCGCATATTAGTAGAATGTAATATGAAACTACTTATAACCATTAAACACTAACGAGGCAGTTAACTAATTGATTAAATTAACGCTTCGCTAGTAGACTAGGCGAAGTATAGAATTATATTTTTACCACAATGTGGCAAAGAATCTTACTTCCCGCCTGATGGTAATAATAATAAGTTTCATAACTACAATCCAGAAACGTCCCACTGCTGAGCACGGGTGTCTTCCAAAGATTGTGAAGGGACTATACCATGCTGGCTAAACTTTGTGGAGGTGCTTCGCCAACTGGGCAGCTCAGTTTGAGCAAGAGTTAAAAATAATAAAAATATAGGAATAAAAAAACCTATGTGAAAACGAAATAACCAATTTTATTGGATTGGGTTTATTTTTCGAATGCCAATATACAGGGCGCCCTTAAATTTATGGAATTCTTTTGTCGGTGTCGTGTTTTATTGAGTTTTGGTTAACAACTGCGCATTAAAATAAGTACAGTACGATTTATTGCATACAGATGCATTATATTGGGCGAGTGAACAAACTATGAAATCTTTATATGAACCCAGCTTCCGCCAGTGGCTGCGCCTGCATGGCATTTTGGTAAACGTGCTCAATTAGATTTTTCATTAATTACCAATATAAGCATTCCTTGAGAAATATCTAAATAATGGTGAACACAGCAACTAATTCCGTTATGTGATTTAGGAGGAGTAAGCGGTTATACAGACATACAGTCCATATAGATAGACTTGAAAAGCGACTTTGTTTTATACTATTTAGAGATAATTTTATCATAATATATTATTTATTAGTCACTGTCATATCGTTAGCCAGTGATAAGAAATTGTACTAAGTAGGTATTCATTTAAATATCATTCATCAGCAACCCATTGGTGTTCCACTGCTGGGCTCGGGTCTCTATCTAGAGAGCTGAGAGGGTTAAGGCCATAATCTACACACACTCAAATATTTGATTAGATATAAACATTAATATTAAAATTAATCTTTCAGAATCAAATAGTTACAAGTTTAACAAACTTGTGTTTTTAGGTTTAGATTTAAGATCTTTATTATCATTAAGACAAAATTTTCACTTACATGATAACATTATATCTAAACAAAGATAATCTTAATTATTGTCGTCGCCTTTGACAATGGTTCTTGGGTATGTTCATAATAATGACATGTAATTAGTTCAATAGGTATACAAAACTTCAACAAATTTTTATGTACGTAGGTTTAAAATATGGTAGGTTATGATACAAACAAGATATACTTATTAATACAACATAGGAAAGCAACTGACCCTGTGTTTTTGGATTTAAAACCAAAATAGAAGATAAACAAAGTATCTTTTGTGTTTTATTATTTTAAATCTATAATTTCAATGTAAACATCATAACATTAATCAACATTAAAAAAATTATATCATTACAAATTACACGTATTCCATTATTTCGATTCTAAGAATTCTTTGCCGATAAAAGGCTGTTGACTACACATTGGGCTTAACCAGCTTAACGTGGATGGGGCCTTACCAGTAACAAGAATCGACTAATGAATAGGTATATAGTATATTGTTAGATTTGTCGCTCCGTGTGGTGACTGTATAAAAATATACATAGCTTGTTTTTTACTATTAGAATAATATCGTAACTACCACTAAGGGAATTACAGTGAGGCTGTGTCACAGAAGGGTATCTGGAAACATAGATCAGCCGTGCCGCTTTTTTTGTTCATCGATGAGTATAATAAGTGCAATCCGCGCAGGTGCGATTCGACTGGGTGCCGTTCCAGGAATGCATCGCAATATAAAATGGTTTCGGCAATGTACAGTAATAATAATATATAATATATATCTATCCTTCTCAATATGAGGAAGGGACGTTATTGTATCAATTGATTTAACGTATGGAATTACTTATGCCCGTATTCTGAGCCGTTATTAATAGGATAAAATATAACTTAAACAAATTAAAAATGACAGTTGTATGAATAAACTAGTTCATTATTTTATTTTTATATTCAGTGAGGTTATACTTTAATTAACGCCGTTTTACCTACTGACCTTTCCTCTCAGAGACAGTGGGACGAGCCGCTATGCAGACAGGTTAGGGACAATCTTCTTGCTTCGTCCCCTAATCCTGCTGATCGTGCTCGTTTGCTGGCTGTGGGGGAATGGGAATCGGGACTGTGGCTTCAGGCGCTTCCATCGTCCACTGTAGGCACTTTTATTGATGATACGAGTTTCCGCCTCGCTACCTGCTTACGCTTAGGAGCACCATCTGTCTCTCCGCACCGTTGCTGCTGTGGAGAAAGTGTCGGGAGCCTTGGACACCATGGCCTCTCATGCAGTAGAAGTGCTGGCCGAATCTCGCGGCATGCTAACCTCAATGACATACTTCGTCGGGCTCTTGCCACCGCTGGAGTGCCAGCCGTTTTAGAACCAAATGGCCTGGCACGTGACGATGGTAAGAGACCTGATGGTATGTCATTATTGCCTTGGAAGATGGGTAGGCCATTGGTGTGGGACGCGACTTGCGTCGATACCCTTGCGCCATCTCATCTTCCAAATACAACAGTTTCCGCCGGCGCTGCTGCTGCATCTGCTGAAACTTCCAAGCGGCGCAAATATACCAACCTCGCTGGAGATTATCTATTTGTGCCGTTTGGAGTCGAAACACTTGGGCCGTGGGGTTCAGGTGCTCGCACTCTATTTAAAGAGCTTTCAAAGCGATTGTCCGACGCTTCCCGTGACCGACAGGCTGGCTATTTTCTTGCACAAAGAATAAGCATTGCCATCCAGCGTGGCAATGCTGCCAGTCTGTTGGGCACTTTTCCCACAGACAATGGCAGCGATGCGGAGGAATTTTATGATGCCGTATTTTAATTTGTAATTTCCTCCCCCTTTTTTATTTTAATGATACATTTAGTTAGTTTTTATTTGTAAATATTATTTTTAAATTTAGTTTAAATAATAAGTGTATAATAACTTTGGGAGATAAAATTATTATGATATAATTATATAAAATAAACAATTAATGAATACCTTTAATCTGACGGCTCAAACACCGGCCACTTTATTAAAAAAATATTAGCATGTTAACTTAAAAATTCATAAAACAAAAGCATCAATATTACAATTGTTATTTCCGAAAACCACTTTGGTAATGAAGGTGTTATCTACTGTGTACTCGTTTATATATTAAATTCCATGGCTGAAGATTACTGACGAACTACATACATAATGGTGCTTATCCTTTAGATCCTGCGATATAATTATGACCCGAAAGAGTCAAATAAATACAATTTGGAATAGGTAAGTACTAATAATAACTCAAAAAGTATTATCTGTCATTTAACACGGAATACATTGTGGCTATGATAAATATTGTTAATTAATGATTGAAATAAATGTCCCGTGTAGTGACGGATTAAGAATACATAATGTCACTACGCAATCTCAACCCGTGGGTGTCGTAAATGGCGACTAAGGAAGTGACTATGCAGACAAGAGCACTGCAAGAAAAGGAAAATTAGAAACAAACCCTATACCAACCCGTCTGGCCAGTGCGGTATACTCGCAGTAGGCTAAATTCCCTCTACATTCTCTGGAGGGGACCCGTGCCCAGCTGTGGGACGTTTATGGGTTGCAATGATGATGATGATGAACACAGCTGGGCAAATGTAGTTGTTACATACACCTCTTCGGGTATTGCTTGACAATATAATATTATTTTATCTTCTAAACGCTATGTAAAGTTGCAGTGTTTTGTTCAAATATCCCATAGCTACGATATGAATGGGTCATAAAGTCACGGATTTTAATTACACACAATTACTATTGTTTTTCTCTATTCGTGATGAACATGCACTATTGTTATTAAACGACGAGATTTACGAGCATCTGCATTACTGTGAAGATACGTTCTCCTTGCAACGATAAAGTCTATTTACATTTTCATTTTGTCGTATTTAGGTAAAATACTTTTTTTTGAAAATGAACTGAGAATCTACTCAAAATCTTGACATTCGACTAATACGATTGTAGTCTGCGTTAGCTTTGAAGAATATCATGTGTGTACTGCAGCGTTGTGCGTTGATATTTGAACTAAACTTTATCTTTTCGGAATTCAGGTAACGCCTGTCTAACAGTGGACGTTATTGGGACATTATAGCCATAAAATCGATTTTATAAAACAAATTCTTAACGCTAATGTTCTTTTGTTAATCTCTTTGATTAATCGTTCGGAACATAATCAGTAGACGTAATTTAGTACATTAACGTTAAAGTTACGCCAAATGTTAATTAGTGTTCATGGCCGTGACTAAAGAGAAGTATTGTTTAAGCATTAACATTGATGTGGATTACTATGTAAAGTACCTAAGTATTTATTTCAAAGTTACGTGGTATTTGAAAAATAAAAACTTGATTTAGAGATTTTTAGAGATGAAATTGACTGGCCTATTGGTCTAGTGGTTAGTGACCCTGACTGCTAAACCGGAGGTCGTGGGTTCGATCCTCACCCAGGACAAATCTTTGTGTGATGAGCATAAAGGTTTGTTCTGTGTCTGGGTGTAATTGATCAATAATATGTATGTATTTACAAAAAAAAAATGTGTTTAAGTAGTATATCAGTTGTTTAGTACCCCTAACACAAGCAAATATAATTGCTTAATTTGGGACTAGATGGCGCTGTGTAAATGTGGTAAAAAAAAAAAATGAAACTAGGCCTAAGAAAAGATTTCGCTTTCGCTATACAAATGTAAAACAATAACTTTACCTTGCTGTGGCAATCGGATAAACAATAATCTAGCCAATTCTTTATTTACTGTTACTTTTCTTATTGTGTTCTTTTCTTAGTTTTCCGACGTAACTCTAAAAAATTTCGTCTAGATATACCTTTATTATAGGTGTTTAAATTATATTTCGGTATAAACACATATGCACAGAAAGCCTTGTCAGACTTTATAGTCTGACACGGCTTTCTGTGCAGTAATGTCAACATATCAGGAGTGCTATCAAATATTACATTACAACACTGCACAGCTATTATTATTATTTCGTGTCAGACAAGAGTGTAGAAGTGAGAATAACTGAAATAATTTTACTTTTCATTTTATTTTATTCTCAAAAGAGTTTTAGAGATTAAATAATTATTTTGTATGGTCATCTGCCCAGAACCCTATAAGATAAAGTGAACCAGAAGTTCCTGAGATCGTTCAAACAAACAAACAAGCAGACTCTTGAGCTATATAATATATATATATATAGGTATTTACGAAGAAAAAAATTATTTAAGTATTATATCAGTTGTCTAGTATCCGTATTACAAGCATTAGCTTAGTTTGGGACTATATGGCGCTGTGTTTGAATGTCCAAACATTATTATTCTTATTAGACAGCACAAATAGTATGCGGCTTTCATCAGATATAATATTAGCTGAATAGCTAAACAACAAATCCACTTATTTAGTTACAGTACAAACTGACATCCCAATTACCTGCTACATCAAAACAATTTATTTGTAACTACAGTTTCTGTTGTATTATTTGCCTACATGTATCACTCAGGCAGGTACTTCACACTGCCAACAACAAACGTTAATAGTATTACGACGTATATCAAATTGGGCATGAATCATTCGGTAGTGACATCATTTGGAATCATGTGCATAATTATTTTCCTCCATGACACTATTAGGTGTTGGCGGTGTTGGCCCCAAAGGTCACGTGTTACTACGACCACGGGCTGTACAACAACATAGCAACTGCCTGGTACAAAGTTTAGGAAAATCGTCTCTAAAATTAGATACCTTAGATACCATCTTCCCATTGATTATGATCCGTAGCCACGACATACTTGTATAGTAAGGAGTAGTAGTGAAATTTGAGATATTTTACGAATGTTTCGTTGATGTAGTGTGGTAAGAAAAAGAAAAATTTTCTTGCGATCGTCAACTCGCTAAAAAATCCTCTATAGGAGGTCTATTTTTAACAGTTGATAATTACCGTCAGATAATTCAATTTAAATGTTAATGGTGCCTTCAAACTTTGTTTACTAAACATACTACAACGAAATGTATAGAACAGATTTGTGTTACATAATTTTCCTTTATAACGATTAAGTAGAGATAAATATTTATCATTTATTTGTGTTAAACGTTTCTTTGATGCTTTCTCAAGGTCGACAAACATGATTGTTGAAGCATAACATCTGTTGTTACAATTACAAATGTTCCATAACTGTATAGTGTAGAGGGTAATTGAACAATTTCGATAGTTAACAGTCAATTGTGTTCGGATGATGTATTTTATCATAGTTCAATCTATCTAATGTATACCTAGTGAGACGTGTTATATCACTAAAGTAGTTGATTATTCTGTAATCTATTTATTTTTAAATGTACCTGAAGATGAAATTTGAATTAAATGTATGAATTTAATATGTTAAATTTAGCAAATAACATTATTGATAATTTAGTTTAATATAATTTAATTCAATTCAATTTAATTCAATTTAATTCAATTTAATCCAATTTAATTCTTATTTATTTTAAAATTTTATTTTATTTTATTATATTTGCATGCTATTTAAGATGGCTGGATGGGCTAGAGCTAATATTACACCTATATGTATCCTAAGCAATTAAGATTATGATGATGATTATGACGTATTTCGTACCGTTTACACACCTTTCACCTAATTCTAAAAAGGGTATTGAAAATATTTAAAAAATATTATTGCCTATATAAAAGAAGTTAAGTAAGTTAAGTTAAGAAATATTAATATGAGAATTAGGAATATTCTACAATATAGATTTTGTCAAGTTTACAAACGCAAAATTGTAACGGTTTTTACGTAAAATATATCTTTTTTTTTAATTTTTGTTTTATTAGAACATTTTCAAATCCAAAGCATTGTTCACATCGAACAGAAATATTGAAAGCAAATTTTATTTGAATAAAATATAACTTGTTCGTAGAAGTACTAACAATATTATAAGAAGCTGGAAAGTTGATCAAAAATAAAAGTACCTATTAGATTATCTCGAGAAATGGAGCTAATGTACAGTGAAAGCAGAAGCCTGTTAGACTCGTCTCTTGTGTTGTATATGAACTAGAATTTTTACGAAAATAATTTTATAAGATTCTATAAAAATGTAGATTGTTAGTGAGCTAGACAGAAGCCTAGTGGGATTTTTTGCAAGAGGCCAGACGTGTTCCATCATCGTGGCAAAATAAACTAGAAATGAATCTAGAATGACGCCCCCTACTGATAATATTTTGAAATAAAGTTTGACCATATAAAAAACGTCGCGCTCGAACGCGTTTGATCACTTGCAAAAACCTGGCCCTCAGCTATCACTGGTATCCAATATTTGAAATGCCAATGTTGGCAGGGATGGACACTTGTTACTCAATCACGACTAAACGGCTGCAGATTATAGTTTGGAATAGCAGTCAGACACAGATAGATATTTTTTATCGATATACTACAGGATGGAGAGGAAGCTATAAGTGAGATAATTAGTTAAAGTTACTTGTCAAGCCTCGTGCTTACAGGGTCCCATGTTATTGAGTGTTTCTATCAAAACTAGGGTTACCAGATGTAAAAATCAAAAGACCGGAGAAAAGGCCTGATTTCCATGGAAAAGTCCTGAGATTTTATACAGTTTGAGAATTTTCTCTCAAAAACGTATGTGTAATATGATGAACCTGTTTTATTAAAATAAACAGTACAATGTTCTTCGTGGTTTCCTTTTCATATCATCAGTGATAAATTACTATAGATTTCATTTGGTTTACTCAAAGTAAATAAATAATACTTGATTTTATTTTATAATCATTATATTATTTCTCACCTAATTTCCGCCATAGCGAGCGATTTTGTGCCGCCCGCATCCAACGGCCACCCGCAACCTTTACCAGATCGTCGGTCCATCTGGCGGGGGGCTGCCCCACGCTGCGCTTTCCAGTACGTGGCCGCCACTCGAGAACTTTTTTGCCCCATCGGCCATCAGTTCTGCCGGCTATATGGCCTGCCCACTGCCACTTCAGCGATGCGATTCGGTGAGCTATGTCGGCAACTCTAGTTCTCCTGCGTCATTATTGGGCTGATATGATGATGATGATGATGATATTATTTCTTGACACGTTCAGTGGTTGGTCACGCTGACAGAGATAGTGACTTTTATAATTATGACTAGTATAATTTTAGTAAATTATGAAAATTAACTAGAAAATTTTTGAAAACATAATTAAATTGAAAATTATATAAACAATATGCGTCGCGACCAGACACAAATTACTAACACAAAATCCATAAAAAATAAAATTTTATTTAATGGAGCCATTCCATTCAATAACCATCCATAGATATTGAAATTAAAAAGAAGGCTTTATTTACGTTTCATCAGCAGCAGACTCTTCATTTATTGGGCTCAATGAACCTGACGTAACCTGGACTTTTAAAATTAAATAAAAAACATTTATAATGAAATTAGTCTTTTAATAACTACATTTTAATGTGTTTTCTTAATATTAGTTAATAAGGATTTTAAAATAATATTTTAAAAGCCAGGAGAACGGTTCAAAGTCCCATAGCGGGTGCAACAAATTCGGCCCAACCTTTCCAGATCATACACAAAAAACGCACAAATCTGTTAATTGTGATACATTTAACATGTTATGCCATACGAGTTTGTAAGGTGTTTAGTTAACAAATAACATAAAATAAAAACTCTAACCATAACAACAATAAACAATGAATTATTAATTTTTAAATAAATCGCGGGTGCAACATCAAATTATCGCGGGTGCAACCTGTCTAACTTAAGTAAATATAAACATCAATTTAAATTATATAGGAACTAATTGAGAGATCAAAACTTATTTATTACTAATTATTATACTTTTGTTGTCTCTTATATTCATATTTCTTTTGAAATACATCAATATTTGCCGAAAATTCTATGAATATATTGTTTTCATCAGTCTTTTTCCTGGCACTTCCAACTTCGCTATAATATCATCATATTGCACGTCTGCTATGTCATTAACGATTTCTGTGAAACGTTTGCCATCAATCGTCATAAATTGTACTCTGATTTCTCCATCTTCATCCATAGCGGTCTGACACAACCCAACATAACGATATTGAGTAATTTTTTTGCCAGTTTTGCAGAGCAATTGTAGGAGCACATACAAACCAGCGCAAATATCTTGCGGTAAGACAGCATTTTGGACAGTAGCAGTTTCAGGACATGCTTCTGGTGCTAATTTTGAAGCTTGAAGTGTTGACGTTGATGGAGTTTCGAAATGTATAAATTTATTGTCTGAATCGGTGTCTGAAGAACTGTAAACATCGCAAACGCGCAATCTCTTTTTAAGGGGCAATAGAAATTTACTCTGACCCGAAACTGAAGGCACAGATATATCAGGACACGGAACATTTTTTCGTAATTTGTGATTTGTAATAGTTCCAAATCCTCATCGGTCCAATCAAAAAATGATATGAGCCTCTTCAGATTGAAAGAAATGTTTTGATTGAATGCCTGGTATATTTTTAATCCTTCCCATTGATCATCCAAGATAGCTATCTTTTCTTCGACTTCTTCTTTTGCTACAAATTTAAAGATGATGTTCTTAGAGAGACTGCGTGCTAAATCATAGAATTCAAGGGCACTGTTGACGATGGCTTTCCGGGACTTAACCGCGATCAACTTCCGTGTGTGTTCCTCTGTTGTCATTTTAGCCAATATTTCTATAAAAAATACAAAATATAATATAAACAGACACATTAAATTTATATCAACAATCGTATTCAGCATATATTATTACTCAAGGCATGTCAAAACAACAAAATGTGTATATGATCATCATAAAAAGGTCAAATGACAAAAAGTTGCACCCGCGATCGAACATCAAGATCGCGGGTGCAACCAATTTAAGTTATCATTTGCTTTAACCTAACAATCATTATACTCTTAAAAACGACTAATTTAAGTATAGTTTTGATTTCTTCTTACTTTTGGAAAGTTTCAGAATGTTAGCTCTTTATTTCTCCGAAAAAAGTAAACTTTTATATCTTTTCTATCGCGGGTGCAACAAGTTGACAGAGTAATCTAGCAATCAATAATGCTGAATAAATAACAACATATACTTACATTTTTTGGAACAAGAGGTTAGATGAATATTGTCACTTCACATTTAGCGCGTAAAACATAACCTCAAACTGTCATTAAGCCCAATTTCGCGTCAGTGTTGCTAGGTATGACTTTACAGTTTGTACCAACTCTTCAGATGGTACTATTTTGAAACGCTTCAAAAAAGCAAATATGGATTGGAATCAAATACAAATAAATTTAATATTATATTTCGACTTTATTCTTTGCACTATTATCAAGAAAAACAAATAATAACGTGATTTAAAAAAATATGTCGAAAATCGTCTATAGCGGAATCGCCCGTAATATAATCGTTTTATACACTGCGGTTCTAGCTCACGCGTTGCAACTTGCACGCAACTTACTTAGATAAATAAGTATTGATTTTAATTGCAATTGTTACCAAAAGAATATTATTTTTAGTTTGTTTCACTTAGATAAATAAGTATAAATTTTAACTGTTCAATAATTGTTACCCAAAAAAAGATTATTTTAGTTGGTTTAACTTTTAATTGAAGAGATCTTTAAAATGTAACCTGTGCCATATTGAAAATCCTGAGATATCACGAGATTTGCAAAATCCGGCCGCAATCCTGAGAAAATCGAATCGAAATCGAAAATCGTCGAAAATTCCTAAAATGTCAGGACAAATTCTGAGATATGGTAACCCTAATCAAAACACTGTTCAACATCAAGTATCAAGACATACTGCCGTACTCAGAGACGTTCCTTAACTAAAGTTTATTTAGTAAAAACGTGTAATACTTAAGTCTATCTGCCTAAAGACGATTATTCAATGATAAAATTGTGTAAATGATTACTGATATTACTGCTGCTATGTCTGAGTGCGACAGATAGTCTTGTATCTAATGATACTTACCAAATTGAACCAAGTTTTGAAATCAAATATGTGAACTATGTACCGTACGTAGTCTTGAATTTCTAACTAAGTAATTCTAACGTCTAGCCTTCTAGCTTTATTAGTAATAGTATGATAAAACGCTGCTTGAGTTCATAAGGAATTCTATGTTTCAACGTTTTAGTATCCTCTATTTGAGGCTGATGAAACAATCTTTGATATACCTTAGACTGATATTATAGCATTATATAATATACTAGCGGACCCTACAGACGTTGTCCTGCATGATATACCAATCGATTGCATTTTTTTTATTTTTTATTTGTGAATCTAAACCATCCTCGAATCCACTTGAACACATACACAAAAATTCATTCAAATCGGTTCAGCCGTTTAGGAGGAGTTCACTTGCAACACACGTACAGAAGAATTATATATAAAGAGATAAACATAAAATATGTGATTGAATTTATTTTGAATAATCAAAATAGAGCAAGTAAATATAAAATGGTTTCAAAGAATAATTGAATTGTTTCGAAAATTTTGAACTCTTGTAAGGGTTACGTCCACTTGACTCATTACAGCAAATCGCACTGCTGACGCTACCAACATAACAACAACAGTATATGCAACGAGTGAAGTAGTAGGTAGTCGAGAGAAGGATATCAAAACATGTATCAAAACAAGTACCTAGTAGGTAAATTTAGTATTCCTCACGCTCGAAGGCCACTGTACTATAATATACGTGACAGTAAAAGCGCGTATTGTATAGGTACCAACATCATAGAAACGTGCTACCAGCATTAGCTCCACGCAAGATACCTACGGGTTATTAACCTTTAAGTTCCGATTTCTTTATAAAAAATACTACTGCCTGGATAGAAGAGAACTGAAGCTCTGTAGGCCTACTTTGAGACAAGTCCGAAGTGAGAGTGTATATTTAGGACCTTTGGTATCCAAAGTCAAAAACGTACTGGTACTTACTATAATATTATAAAGCTGAAGTTTATTTCTTTGTTTGGTTGAACGCGGTAATCTCAGGAACTACTAGTCCGATTTGAAAAATTATTTTAGTGTCAGATAGCCCATTTACCGAGGAAGGCTATAGACTATATAACATCACGCTACGGCTAATAGGAGCTGAGTAGTGGCCAAAAGAAGATCCACAGGAGCGAAACCCAAGCCAACAGCTAGTATAGAACAAAAGTATTTGCCTATTTCTAACCGGGTCCTAAGTACCATAACAATGATGTTGATATTGCATAATTTGTAACGAAATACACATGTCATTATGATTACCAATTGTTTTGATACAACATTTTTCCTCATTAAGTTATGAGAACAGTCATTTATTTCTATTTATAGTTATAGATAAAGATTATTAAGACACCTGTAAACTCTAAACATCATAATAAATATTGGATTGTCTCTTTAACGGTTGTCCATATTATGTTCTATTACTACGCTGAAATAATCTGTTTCCCTGCCTCTTTATCTTTTCAATCGTAAAAAGTAGATAGTGAGTTGTTATTGTAAAATATATTCTAGAAAGAGCTGTAAATAAACGATTTATGAGCCTCCCTTCAAACAGATTTCAAGTATTCGAATAAAATTTCACACCTTTAGTACTAATAAAGTCTGATTTCGATCATAATACTCCTCACACGATTCGTTCTATAAAATAATATAGGTACTTCTGGCGAAATCGATTCTGAAAATTAGTTTCATGGAAATGCTGGGACTGAGTATTTATTTTGTTTGGGATTGAATGAAAACTATTGCACCCACTAAGGTTCGCCAACCCAGAGAACAAATTATGTTATTATAATTTTATGTGGGCTAATATTTTAACTGCTCAACTCCAATTATTATCATAAAGTATTATACGTATGGAATTAGGTGAGACCTATGTTCAGCAGTGGACCTCATTGGGCTGATATGGTGGTGATGAACAAACGACGCATGATAAAAAAGTATAGATATAGAAGTAATCAGAAGTATAGATATAGCAAGCCACAGTTACTGGATTATCAAATAAGCGCTCTCGCACTTTGTTCTACACTCAGACCAACAAAAAAGTAAAGACAGAGCATCACGAACAATTGCAGTGAAGTCAACTTGACCAAGACATTCCAAATAAACACACAACCTCACGCACACACCTACACTAAAACCGAGACAATTTCTTTTAGTACGTCACGAGTCGTCGCCGCGTCGTAAACAAATAACTAAAATAAAAAAAAGTGATAATGCCTACCTGTGTTGTGAAAGGTTGCAAAAACAACAGTAATATACAAAAGAAATCCCATGGAATCACTTATCACTTGTAAATACTTGAATTTACATCATTTCTTAATTATTGAAACTGTAAATTTAAGGTTACTTTTAGGTTAGTTGGTACCAATACTGCCAACAAAACAAAAATAATAATGTGGCCATAGCTATGATTTGATATTTCCCCATTTATTAAACCACAGATTATACTCTGTCGATTCGTTTTCTTTTTCTAAATTCATGATTCGATTTATAATAATTAAAAAAATGAGATATTAAATAAATAATTATAATTAATTTTAAATTTACGAACTTTTTAGATTATTTTTTTAAACGATTCAGAACACGGTGAAAAGGGGTAAAAACGATTGTATGAAACTTCTTTGTTTTTTTTTAACTTATAGGTTTGAAAATTTGTTTTGCGGTACTACTATCAAAATATAAAATACCCTCATCAATATTTTTGACAAGGGTGGCTTTGGAAGGGTGAAATTGGGGATGAAACGTAATAAAATTTAGAAATTATCTTAATATATGTAACAGGCTGATGTCTGTACATTATAGATCTTAAAGAAAAAGTATAGGTCTTTTTAGGGCAACAGGAGCCAAAATTGTCTGTATGCCTATTTGTCTGTATAAATGTACGGCATGTACGCGTATAATTTCACCTATGATTGATGACCCACAATTTATAAATAAATTTCACCAATGTGTTGCTAGAGGTCTGATTTAATACAGGCCTGTGGTAAAATATCTGTGAATGTTTAATATGTTATTCCTACTGTTTTATGCGAACCGAATTATGAATGTATGAAGTTTTTATACGCAATAGAAGTCATTCTAAACAATTGAGATACAATACATACACAACAATATCTTACTCGTACAATATACATACTTATCCCACACACATAATATGATTTCCCAAATTATAGGGAAAATGTTTAACAAGTGGCAACCCTGCCAACAAACACATAGACAAACAGGTGGCTTCATTTTGATGTTCGTGATGCTCCGTCTTTACTTTTTTGTTGGTCTGAGGTTCTACAAAATATTTGCTTGGAGGATTCACAACCGAGACACTTGCTTTTTTGTTGTAGGTATTGTAAAAACTATAATCACGTCAAGGTTTGTGGCTCAATTCAACTTCCAGGTGGTTATTTAGTTTACATTCTTCAATAAATTAAAAATAAACCAATAAATTATAAATTCGAAAGCGTAATCGTTTGTTTTTCTTCTTTCTAGTTGCACAAGGAGCAATTAGTTAACTTGAGTTTTTGGATATTTTTTTAGTGTTCTAGTCGATGATTGATTTGATATAGGTAATTCATGCATTATTATCTCATAACCCACACTATAAAGTTTATTTAGGTATACTAATAGTATAGAGCTCCTGAGTTTGTTTGGTCCGAATGAAAAAAATATTTTTGTGTTGAATAGGCTATCGATCGAGGCAGCCTATAGGCAATATAACATTACGATACAACCAATAGGCGCTGAGTACTGGCCAAACAAAGGTCCACGAGAGCCAATCGCGAGGTTATATTAGTGGTTGATTTAAAAATAAATTTTATTAAATGGACAAAGATGTTAGAGCAAATAATTAGTAGTTCTAAGTTTTGCAATAAAAAGATAATCCGACTTTACTACTTTGATATTTGCTCCGTGTAATGTCACTATCCCATCTCAACCTGTGGCTGTCGTAAAAGGTGACTAAGGGAGTAACACTAAGCAGACAAGAGCACTGCGAGAAAAGAAAAATTCGAAACATAACCCTACACCAACCCGTTAGCCAACGTGGCTAAATTCCTTCCACATTCTTTGGAGGAGACCCTTGCCCAGCAGTGGGATGTTTATGAGTTAAAATGATGATGATGACTTTGATAGTGGTGAATACCGTTACATTATAGTAATATATTGTCATTGAGCTGATACCTATGATGATGACGATAATGACAGTAATATGTAAACCGTACCTACCTTAACGATGATTTACGGTATACTACAAACATTTCAATAAAGTCATATTCGGTTCAACACACAGTACAGTAAAACTCTTTCAAACATTTGCACCACAATAATTATACTTATTACTGGTAGTAAAGAGTCTAATTTTGAGTAACCGGTCCCATTTCCTTAGGAATACGCACACCGTCTATGTAGACGCACTATGTTAACACTGCAATCTTATTTGCTTTCATTAAATTTTATCAGTTGGCCGTCCTTAATACGATAAAATTATACAAGAGGTGATGTTTGTATCTAGAGTGTGCTTTAGGCATTCCCAGATATGAAATTACCTTCAATTGTTTTGTCTAGACCATTGAATTAAATATTTTTTAAATCGGATCAGTAGTTTCTAAGATTAGCGCGATAAACAAAACAAACAAACTCTTCAACTATAGTATTAAGCGTGGTATAAATACCTGTTAAGTCCTTGCTAAATATATGTAGGTAGATAGGTACGTGGTTCGTAGAAATAAGTACCTATAACAGTTCACATTCATAGAAGTTAAGTATATTGAGAAACACACATATACACGACTGGCCTGTTGGTCTAGTGGTTAGTGACCCTGACTGCTAAACCGGAGGTCGTGGGTTCGATCCCTACCCAGGACAAATATTTGTGTGATGAGCATAAAGGTTTTGTTCTGTGTCTGGATGTAATTTATCTATAATATGTATGTATTTAAAAAAAAAATGTATTTAAGTAGTATATCAGTTGTTTAGTACCCATAACACAAGCAAATATAATCGATTAATTTGGGACTAGATGGCGCTGTGTAAATGTGGTAGAATATTATTATTATTATTACATAATATAGTTTATAGAAAAGAGTCACATAGAAGAAGAATAGTAGGTACACACAGTAAGAAATATTTACAATATTATTATCCTTAAATAACAAACTGGACAGTAATTATCTGTGGTTCACATAAACATTTGGGAATTGAGTTCCCAATACTCAGCGCAGTCACGCGTTGACCCACCGCTCCCGACTAGACCACACGTGCACTTAAATTATATCACGTTTAGAAACAGCCTGTACTATTGGAACAGGACAGGTGTGCAGTACACCTGCGGGAATTGCCACTAAAAGCCGTGCTACATGGTTATAAACTTGCTTTCCACAGAGGTGCCCTTGGTGGATTCCAACCGTGTAGCCGGCTGTTGTAAACCAAATTTCATACAAACTACGCGGATGGCAACCGTAATACCCATAACTGGAAGACTAGACGGAATGCTTTATTTAATAGTACCTAAATAATACGTATCTACCTATAAAAGTATGATCTCAGAGTATGAAATAATGAAAAGAATTAGCAACTTAAAACGAGTAAGTACTTTACTCGGATGACGTCAGCACCTAAGTATCACTACCAACAGATTAGAAACACGATCCTTTCTAAATGGAAAAGGGTGAAAATTCTCTTGACACAAATTGAATGACGCCTGCAAAATAAATTGAGTGGCGTATATGTTATATTTACAAAAAAGAGCATAAAATAGGATTAAGTACGTTGAGATTTATCTTCAGTAAGCATCGTTATGATTTATTGTATAATTGTATAACGACTCTTGTAAAATATGCAAACATATCTGATATTATAACGACATTCATTTTACCTTGAACATACAGAACATACGAAATTTCAGTGGAAATTTTGGACTAACAAGTTAGCGTATCATAAATTACATTTCAAATTTTTCTGATTACAGTAAAGTTTAATTTTGATTTCGAACACAGTCAGACAGTTAAGCCGGAAACTAACTATCGAACGTGTCCGTCAGCCGCGGATGAAGAGTTTTATCTGGATATTACAAATACACTAAACTGTGCACACTATCAGTCGTAAGTCGTGACCTTGAGCAGTCTGAGCACAACTTTCAGTCGCGCCCGTCAGCCGCGACTTTTGGACGCATCCGATATTTTGTTTCTGGCATTAGTCAACCTTTCTGACTTAATAGACATAAAGGGCACAATGAGTAACCTAAGTTCAAATTGAGCTGGAAATACCAATGGTACTTCCCCAGTGGAGCGGCTATAAAAGACCGCAGTCACAATGACATTGTGTTGAGTTTCTGCTGATGAGTAATAGTATCTAGAGCTTAGGTGAAATAAGGTGTTTTAAAAGGTCTGCAACGCCCTAATAGGCTATGGTAACAGTTTACCATCGTCAGGCGGATGGAAAGCTTGCTGGTCACCAGCATGGCATAAAAAAGAAGGGTCATTTTAATAAAAAAAAATTAAATCTGACTGCCTAGGCGCCTTACCACAACAAATATTGTTGTTCATCAAGGCACTCGTAATGAACCGAGAAACTCCAATTGTAATGAAATATTACATCAACAACGAATGATGGATCATTGTTTTGGTGGTTTTATGTACTAGGCACATAAATTTACTTTTGTTCATAACAAGAACAATATTTGCTGGCAGCAAGTATTACAACAACAAAATTTAACCTAGGTATTCTAAATCTTTTATAAATTCATGAAATTTCGAAAATGTTTACATATTATATTAAATCCAAAGTCAGGTTAGATGGATGTATGGATGTTTATTACTCAATCAGTCCAGAATGGCTGTAAAGATCTGTACGATAAATTGACACACAGATAGAACATACATATATATAGATCACGCCTCTTTCCCAATAAAGTGGTAGGCAGAGACTATTTTCTTTCTTCTGACATACAAACGATTCTTCAACATTCATCAGTCTTTTTAGGGTAGTCTAATCAGGTAGTCCTGTTCTGTCCTTTCTGCAGAATGTCCCATTCTTCTAGGTCTTCCGTGTATATTTGTTTTGTCACCCTTCCTTCATTCATTCCCTCAACATGTCCAAACCAGCTTAACATTCCTTTCTATATTCGCGTCACAACATCTAATTTTATGCCACAACGTTTCCATATCACACTATATCTTATCCTATCACTCAAATTTACCTCAATCATACTTCTCAAAGCTCTTTTTTTTCCACATTCCACACCATTGGTACCAGCAGCACCCCCTTATGCACCATCAGACGAACCCTCTGGAAGATCTTCTGGCTGTTCGTATAAGTTTATCATAATAATTATGTTAGCATGGTATTTAAGTATGATTTTATGAAAATAAATATTATTATTATATTCTATTGGTGAGTGGTCATCCGTAGTTGTATGGTTAGATACAATAAGGAAACATCATTCATGTATCTAGTCACAGACAAAAGTGTAGGTACCTACTGTTTCCAAATATTGACAAATTGTATAACGACATAAAGCCCCTAAAGTACTGCTCATTTTGTCTTGAAGTATGTCATTCTGTTTCTACGCAGTGTTTTACTTATAATATTCTTACCCTAATAGGTACCCACTTAATGGATACTACTTAATGATAGGCAACTGGGGTAAGCTACTTATGACGTCATTAGAAATTGCTTTCAAAACGAACGCCACGCCATAATGGCATCTCCGTGCCTTATACACCAAGTCATGAAATTCGGTGTTATAGCAATAAAACATATTAATTAATAGCTCAGTCAGTCACTCAGTCAGTCAGTCAGGACAAAGCCTTTTATAATATGTATGGATAATGTCACTACCCCATGTCAACCCGTTGGGTGTCGTAAAAGGACTAAGGGAATTTACAGACAAGAGCACTGCTAGAAAACTAAAATTTGAAAAATACTCTATACCAACCCAGCGTGGTATATTAGGCTAATTTTTCTTCACATTCTTTGGAGGAGACCCGCGCAATGGGACTTTTATGGGTTGAAATGATGATGATGAATAGCTTTGTATTATATTTTTATGGACCTGTTTACTGACGATAATGTAGGCGTCATCGGCGTACATGGTACGTTTGCGCCTGTCGAGTATAGCCAACATTGGCGTTAAAAGGGTTAAAATAAGGATGGTACTTGTTAATATAAAAATAATTGTTATCTAAATTTGAAATTCGCCGAAAACAACATAAAGCAATAAACCTCAGTAAAGATTACATTATCAAAGTACCTAAGAACCATTTTATTAGGTGAGTTGGCTTAACATGACATGTGTTGCAATATTAAGCAGGCAAATATTATCAAAACGAAGATTAACTCAACCATAATTATCTAAAACGTGCTATATTACGTCAACATTTTGATTAAACCGTTCTAAGCGAAGCTTAATAATTGCAATATACCGAACATCGTCACTGAGTTAAACACGGATTGATGTGATTAAAACGAGATTATGTTAATACTGGCTTCTTCTCGCCGATTCTATCGCATGACGTAGCGTGTTATCGGGATAAATATTACAGCCTATTTCATTCTCAGTCATTCAACCTTTTCTCATCTCGCTCCTTTGCAAGGAGAAAAAACAAACAAAAACAGGCTATGTAATGTTTAAATTATAATACAACTCCAGCAAAAATAAAACTGCGATGGTGAGCGATGGTGGCTGAATGGATAAGAGACCGGCGTGCAAATCACGCGGTCCGAGTTCGATCCCGACCGGCAGTACCAATGTGGATTTCACTTTGTGGAATTTATATGTACTAGTCAAGTGACTTACCATGTGCTAACGGTGATGGAAAACATCGTGAGGAAACCCACATACCCTAGAAGAAATTCTATGAGTATGTCTGATCCACCAACCCGCACTAGGCCAGCGTGTGTGGATTATGGTCTAAACCCTCACAGCTCTCTAGTTAGAGGAGAGGAGACCCGAGCCGTGGGACTTAATTGGTTGCTGATGATGATGATGATGAAAAATAAACCTATATGATACACGTTTTTCGAAGAAATGTAAAGAGCTTGTCTTGTACTGACTATGACTTTTATTATACTTAAAAATATATACTAATGTTTTAAAGAGGAAAGATTTGTATTTTTGTTTGTAACGAATTAATTTAAAAACTACTGGATCGATTTTAAAAACTTTTTTTCTCTTCGAAAGCTACATTATCACTATGTAACATAGGTCATATAAAACCACGCTACCGCCAGAAGGAGCTGAGCAGTGGCAAAATAAAGAACGAGTGGAGCGAAGCCCTCTGCGACTTCTATTTTTACCCGACTGCCAACAGTGCGTGCTAAAATCATCAAGTACGAGTAATATTGATAATTTTTATGAAGTAGTATTTAATGCCCCAATTTACTAATTACAAAAATAATGTTATTATAGTTTTGATATATAGGTACCTATGTAAAAACAGATCCAGACATAACTTTGTTTTGTATTAGAAATGATTATTCGCCAATCTTATCCGTTTTTCATACAAACAAAGTAGTATGTACATAATAATATTCAAATAACAAAATCACAAAACCTTGAATGTATTATGCGTGACATCGTGCGCAATAGATTTCTATGAATGTTATCATCTTAGCTTGTACAATGAATTAATTTCGGCAGACACGTTCCTTAAAGAATTCATTCACTCTTTATGAGCCCTTTCGATATCAAAATAATATTTTTTACGGTTAATTGAAATCGCTTTATTTAATTAAATATAATAATATCCCAAATAGGTAAGTAATGTAAGCATTATACTTCATTAGGCTCAATGCAAAAAAGGACCCGCCAATTATAATTAAATGATACTACCGGTCAGTTGATGCCCCTGGTGTTGCAGGCGCCCATAGGCTACGGTAACCGCTTACCATCAGGCGGACCGTACGTCTGTTTGCCAACGTCGTGGTTTAAAAAAAAAAAATAATAACCGGGCACATTATTATATTAACCTAACTACGAGTTAATACTACAAGAATACGACGTTCACGACAGAAAATCTCTATAAAATTTTTGCTTGACCCGGGAATCGAACTATACATAACCACTGCGTTATCAAGGCAGTTTTATTTACGAATAGTTTACCACGTCGTTTACAACGTCGCAATTTAGTATCTTAGTTCGTGGTTATCAATTTCTGTTATTTAATCGGAGCTATATTATAAAAATATGTTCAATACACTTTTTAGAATTAAGTGAACGTGTTTTAAATAAGTATCCTTAATGTTTACAGTTATTTTACTATAAAAATAACGCCCTGGAAATTCCAATGTGTTATTTGCAAACAAGAAAATATAATTAAAAAAAATTAATAACCCGACTGCAAAAAATCAACAGAGAGCAACGCACTAAAAAGACCAAAAAATTATTGTAATATTATTATATGTATGTATATATTTGTAATCTCCATTTGATTCCCTTTATTTTGATACTCTACTCGATAGGTTTGGTTAAAAAAATAATAGAACTACTTACAATTTGGAACCATTCAATTATGTATAATCTCTTTTTGAATATATGTAATCTCCTTTTGATTCTCTTTATTTTGATACCAAACACGATAGGTTTGGTTAAAAAAAAATAATTAAACTACAAAAAACAATATGGCGTCAAAAGCCCGCCGTTTAAGTCTTTTTATTCTTAAAACCTATCTAAGGACACTTGCTTTTCTAGACAAATCTAACGATACCCTAATTGTCAAAATCCATCTAGCCGTTTGGAAGATTCGTGGGAATAAAGAAATTTACAAACATACAAGATACGCGCGAAAAACAATACCCACCTGACAGTCGGGTAATAAATAGAACTGTAAACGCAAGTGCATTGAAAAAATTGTCAATTATGAAGTAAGTAAATAATTCTAGTAAACAAGTGTTTATTCATTTGAGAACTGTGAACTACCTACGTGAGGGACTTATAATATATCAAATAATAATTCTCATGGTCAAATAAAAATAATGTGATATGAGGCGTCGAAAAGTTGACAGTTAATTTATAAATATCTATAAATTAACTGTAAGATCCTGTCTACATAATTGTGTAGTGTTTAGTTGCAGATACAAATAAATCTCATTACAAACACGGTGCTTCTAATGTGGGCAAAGTATACTGTCGCCTATCTAATAATAACTGTTTGCAAATAGCCTTGAATATTGCTATTACAACGGTAATACTGCAGATGTCTGGTTAGCATTATACCTACATAAATTATCACTTTTTAATAAAAGTATATCATCAGATAATAGTTACAATCATTTTATTATCGACAACGATAGTCTATACATACGAACAGCCCTACGCCGTAATCTTTGAGTACGTGGTGACGTCATTGAATATTTCAGGATGACGTATAAGGAATCATAGTTATTGGCAAGCGATGGTAGCGAATGGAAAAGGGACGGCCATCATGCTGTCCGAGTTCAATTACGATTGGTAGTACCAATGTGTATTTCACTTCATGGAACTCATTCATGGCCCGATGTCGGCGGGCCACCACATTTTTATATTTTTAAATGTATTTTTTTTAATATTTATATTTGAAAATGTAAGAATGTGAGAATGTAATTTAAATAAAGGGAATAATAATAATATACATTTGTAAATATCGTCTTTTAGAAGCAGACAGGAAAAACATTATCACAATAAATCATGTTTTATACTTGCATTTCATTTTTCATTCCAATTCATAAACTTCATGCGACGGAGAACTGTATGAATACGAGTACAAAACAATCGTTTAATCATTATTGAATAGTTACAAATAAAACACAGGGTTTGGACTCATTCATCATCATTACAATCATCGAAATAAAACTATTCAACAATTTTAATTGAGCTCGGGATTACGAAGTGCTAATTGCCATAGTAACAATAATCTAAACAAGCGCAAGTAGATAAAAATAATCTCATATTAGAGTAACATTGGCTACACGATTTCAGTTTCAGTTTAGTGCACTAAAACTCTAGTATGATTTCGACATCGACTTGGGAGTCCATATCACTATATCAAATGTTTTTCATACAGGTATATACCTACCCATGTAATTGTGTAGAGTGGTCTTGTTAATATTAGCTGAATAACTATGTAGGAAAACCTCTTTACTTTTCCTGTTGCAAGAAATATACAACGCAGGATGATAAACATTAATTTCTGTAAATTAAATATTGCGAAAAACGTCACCTTATTTTTACATTAATATAAAATATAGGTAATAAAATTTAAATTCGTTTATAATCAACTAGTTTCCGCTCGCTGCTTTGCCCGCGTGGTATGTAGGTATTTGATAAAATTTACCATTAAACCTTCCTCATAAATCTATTGTATAATATCTATTTATAATTTGGTGAAAACCACTACAACCCGTAGCGTAGTTTAAAAGATCTAAGCGTACAGACAGCGGAAGGGACATTATTTTATTCCATGTAAGAATGAACAGAAATTTTAGTATTGTTTCATTTCGGTAATTAAAAAGGTTATGAGCCCATACGCCCCGCAAGATTATCCTCCTCAATAAATAAAGTAAATTTGTGTAATTTTTAGAGCCCATACACCCCAAAGAACAATTAGCACAGAATTAATTTAATATTTTTTGAGGTGCCCACACGCGCCTTATTCATATCAATTCATTATGTATCTTAATATTCATATCACAGTTTAGAAGTAAAAAATACGGATAGACAAAACATGCATAACATAGTCGGTACCCAGTGATATTATAATATACATTGTCGGTACCATAATATTGCTATTGCTGAATTATAAATTACGCATACCTAGATTTTTTTGCTGACTGTATTTTAGATACACTGTATCCAAATCTTGCGGGGCGTATGGGCTCGTAGCATTGGGGGAACATAAAATATTTTATTTTCAACATTTAAGGAAACTATTTACTCTGATATTGGAGCTTGAGTTAAATGACATGACAGCAATTATTTGCAGAAATATTAGTCTCCATAACTATATTATTAATTTGTGTATTTCTACATCTGTATGCATTATCATTTACGTACAAATGAGCTATATTTTATGGTAGCAATCATTTTATATTTACAGCAAGCACACTAAAGCATAACAGATACACATATCGCGCTTACTAGAATAAAGGCATCAGATGCTAAATGCAGCTTTGCAATTTTCAATCTTAGATTGATTAATATAAGATCAAAATTCCCAAATAGATATATCAGCTTTTCTACTGAATATGTTGTATGATGGAGGTATGTAACGTTCTGTGTCGTCTATGTTCTAAGAAATGACATCATGGAGTAAATTGTGTCAGATATTAATGCGAGCGTTCAAGGCCGATCGTTCAAGCGATGTGGGCGTGGAGAAAGTATTCCACTTTTATTATTATGCTAATTTTATTAAGAGAAAATGGGGAAATGGAACAGAAATGGTTTTTCGTTTGGTTTATTAATCATTAGTTTAATAAGATAGTTGACGAAAATCAATGAGTAAGTACAGAAAAAATAGATATTTAAACATAATTGTCTGTGGTTTTTTCTAATACCCCGCTTCCCTGTTGAGGGAAGTGGATAAAACTTTGTGACTCCTCCATTTGATTAAATTGCCTTGGTGGTGTACCGAGGCAATTTAATCAAATGGGAGTGGGAATTGTTTATTATTTATATGATCTGCTCGAAGTGTGGGTGTTTTTGTATGCGTGTATTTAGAAATATACCTATAATATCATCATCATTTCAACCCATAAACGTCCCACTGCTGGGCAGGGGTCTCCTCCAAATAATGTGGAGGGAATTTAGCCTACTATATCATGTTAGTCGTCTTTTATGACACCCACGGTATGAGATAGGGTAGTGGCATTGTGTATTCTTAATCCGTCACTACACGAATACACCAAGTGGCAATCGAATCGATCTATCAATTCTAACGACATGTCAGATTAGATCACGTGACATGTCGATAGCTTACTCGTATGTCAAGGATGTGTTCAAATGTATTCAAGAAACATTTAAATATTTCGAATCGAAACCGAAAATTACCACTTGTCTAGGGGATGTATTTCGTTAACGAGCTGAAGTAGTTATACAATAATATGTATAATTTAAAATGCAATTGAATAGCAATACATGATATTTTTGGAAAACTGAATGATTAATAAATACCTAATAATAAGTTAGATGACTAATTTGCAAACTGAAGAATGCCTAGCATTAACTTGTTCTTCCCACGGCACGCCTTAGTAAGAACGGTTTGTTTGCAAACTATTCAACATTTTAATCTACGCATCCCATTCTTAATCTAAACTCGTTGTGTTTGTATGCTCTTTAATTCTACGCCTATCAACTAAACGAGCATAAGCGACATTGTTTAAGTAATCAAAACTGGCTCTTATAGCAGTGCCTACGTAATACTTCCATAAAGTTTAATTTGTAACTGTAATCTTATGAGGTTACTATATAGTATGTAGTGTAAGTAGTCCACTCGACTAGGGAGCAACTTAGTTAAAATATGGACGTCAAGTATGTCGTCACTACACAAGAGTAACAAGTTTCTTGTACAGAAGCCACCCTGCTTTCATACATTATATAGGTAGACTCATAACACGGTATGATGTCATTTTGTAATAAGGCTGCACACAGTTTTTCAGGTCAATATAATATCTTTTAATATTATATATTAAACTATATTCCGAAGTTGTGGGACAACATAGTTTAAAAAATATAATACAGTCTTCAGTATGATCCTAAAACACGTTATAGAGCCGGCTCAATAGACTTTTAAAATAATTATTTTAATAGAGATTTCATTAATTTAAGAGCCAAATTAATTTGTATTCCATTGTAATTCTTCGAAAAAAATAATTATTTCTCCAATTTCTCTCTTAACTCAAAAATATTACTTTACTCAAACCAATTTTCGTTGCAAGAAAAGTATCTAAAAATATCCTTATTGCTAATGAATATATTTTTTATATCATAGTTCAACCCAGGTTGTTCCTCAGCAAGTAATATTAATAAATCCGATTCAAACGAAGCCGCGCATTGTTTCGCGACGACTTTGTCGTGCCATGAATTTGTACGTCACGACACCGCACCGTGCCACAGCATCGCACAGTTGTAGACAAGGCCTAACGCCTTCAAGTTCAAATAACTATCTCACGCGTTTTGTGGTATATTATGAGTGGTATTATAATATATGTAAATGAGTAGTTTACACCATTAATTTATGCATTCATAATAATATATTAGATACATCAGAATACATTACTTAGATAAGAATTTTATAGTAAAAAGTGTAGGTACAGTCAACATCTAAATACGAACTTATAAAAACACAATTCAATTAAAATCTCAATATACCTACAATATGTCAAAATTTCAATTCAATATCGATAGGTATTGAATTATTTTAATGAACTAAATTTATGTTATTATAAATACCTACTTCGAATGTGGGTAAACTAGTTTATAAGATAAAATTATTTGAAACTGAAATCTGCGAAGTCATAGTAAATAGATAATCATGTTTTTTTCACTGTCGCTATTGACTAATATATTATAATATATGTAATATTTAGTCTATGTCCAAAAAAATCGTTATAATTATGTTGTAGCGTATTAAATACATTTTAAATTTAAATTTTATTGTTCACAAATACATATTTTTGGCGTCGACTGTACCTACATCAAAACTAGTTTTAAAAAACAAGTTATATATTTATGGCTGCCTAAGCCCAAATACATATTTCTTTTGACGACTTTTAAATTCATAAGATTAGATTAAACAACTGGCTGATTTTCTTCATTAAATTACGTAAAAACGAATTAAAATTTGAATTAGCTTGTTATGGATCGGGTTTAAATTTGTTTGGATTGACTTAGTAAAATTTCTGGTATGTATTAATTTAATTCTTTAATTTATACCAAATCTATAGGTACTAATATTATATTTTTGAAGAGTTGTTTGTTTGGTTGAACCCTCTAATCGCAGGAACTACTGAACCGAATTGAAAAAATCTTTTAGTGCCGGATAGCCCATTTATCAAGGAAGTGTTCATTTTGGAACACTTTAACATGAGCAACTGCTTGACAAACAAAAAAATCTTTAGACTAGATAGCAATTGTGTTTATTGAGGAAGACTTTAGGCCATAAAATGTACTACTACGACCGTAGAGCAGTCACATTGACGGAGAGTATCGTAGTACAGGATACTGGTGAACCTGGAAAACTAATAAAAAATGGGTTGTAAACGCGTTAGTGATGCATATACCATTGTCAAGCTACTAACTTCCATAACACAGAAAATTATTATTGTACATTTCTTAGTTGAAAATCTGTAACACAACCAAATAAGTCCAAGCTTAGTGATAAATAAAAGTTATGTCACATAAATTTCATCTAGATTATTTTAAAATTAAATGTCTACCATAGTCCAGAAGGAAGAGGGAGATATAAATCTATATCAATACTAAATAAAAAGGAAAGATTTGTATTTTTGTATGCACGAACATTTGTACATCGTTACGCTAAACTATAGCGTACTTCTGTTACATTTAAGACCTTTATACTGTGAACCTATATTTAACAAAATAAATGATTCTGATTCTAACGAATAAATTTAATAACCTCATCTTTTTTTGAAGTCGTTTAAAAACTACTGAACCAATTTCAAAAAATGTTTTGCCGTTTGAATTCTACAATATCACTAAGTAACATAGGCTATATAACACCACGCTACGGTCAAGAGGAGCTGAGCAGTGGCCAAATAAAGAACGACGGGAACGAAGCCCCGCGCGACATCTAGTATTTAATATTTTGAACATTATAGTAGGATAACGATAGAAGTGAATATAGGAAACTAAACTAATATTACTGTTAATTAAAAAAAAACCTTTACTAATTTGTGTGGTAGTACATTGTAACTTAATTTTACTTAACTTTAACTTTGAATTCATCATTTAATTACATTTGTCATTTACCAAAATTTTGATAATATTGATGATAATAATTGAACTTTGTCGTTGTTTGTCATTAAACGACCAAATATGAGTTGTGTTGTTGTTATCAAACCATACCTATAACACGTTGCTCTCTTTAGACTTCGTAACAAGTTTATAGATAAACAAAAATAATATTTCACGCAATGGACACGTGAAACTAAAATGTTATTATACTAGATATCACGGATCACTCACGTCTTCTCTCGCTTGTTGTGTCAGTAATAATAAGTAGACTATGTCATCATCATCATCATCATATCAGCCTATCGACGTCCACTGCTGATAGTAAACTATACTATATATATATGCTCGTAGAACTGATGGCCGATGGGGGAAAAAGGTTCTCGAGTGGCGGCCACGTACTGGAAGGCGCAGCGTTGGACGGCCCCCCACCAGATGGACCGACGACCTGGTCAGGGTTGCGGGCGGCCGTTGGTTGCGGGTTGCGGACTATGTCATATTTGTGTTTAATTGCATGAAGGTTGGATGAATAGTTTCGGAGATTCCCTATTTCCCAATTCACAAAAACATTAAATTTGCAACCCTATACTCGTAGATGTAGAATGTTTGTAAACAAATTACTGTCAAATTTTATTTTAAGATTTAATTTATATACTTTCTGATGCCGAAATCAGTGGCATGAAGCTAGGTATAACTTCTTATTATAAACATTTCAAAATATTCTATAAGTTGTTTTTATTAATTAAATTGGTTTTACAAAACAGACATAAGATAATCAAATGTTGTTATTGTTAATTCTACATCCATTTCGGCACGTGTATAGTTGTTGTTTGTCGAAGCGACATGCTGTTATTATAGCCCATAGTGTTCCTTGATAAATGGGCTATCCAACATTAAAAGGATTTTTCAATTCGAATAAGTATTTCCTGACCTTAGCGCGTTCAATCAAGCAAACAGACCTACAGTTTTATAATATTTGTTTTTCAGGTATGGGCAACAGCTAATATCTATTAGCTCATTTCTATATTAGCAGTTGCCCAGGGCATTGCTCCCATGGATCTTTGTTTGGCCACACCAATGATATTGTATGTTAAAAAACATACAATATCATTGGGCCACACTCTATTTGCCGTAGCGTGATGTTCTCTTATTATATAACAATATTAGCGGACCCGACAGACGTTGTCCTACATGATATACCAATCGATTGCATTTTTTTTTTTTTTTTTTAATGTATACCATCCTCGAATCTACTTGAACACATACACGAAAATTCATTCAAATCGGTTCAGCCGTTTAGGAGGAGTTCACTGTCAACACACGTACAGAAGAATTATAATATATATAAAGATAACAGCGTTCCTCGATAAAAGGGCTATCTACACTAAAATAATTTTTCAATTGGGTTTGACAAAATCAAAGAAACAAACTCTGCAGTCTTATAATGTAGTACAATAACTTTTTGAAAATTTGAAATTTTGACTGGCCTGTTGGCCAGTGGTTAGTGACCCTGACGGCTAAACCGGAGGTCGTGGGTTCGATCCCCACCCAGGACAAATCTTTGTGTGATGAGCATAAAGGTTTGTTCTGTGTCTGGGTGTAATTTATCTATAATATGTATGTATTAACAAAAAAAATGTAACTTAAATGTATTTAAGTAGTAGGTATATCAGTTGTTTAGTACCCATAACACAAGCAAATATAATTGCTTAATTTGGGACTAGATGGCGCTGTGTAAATGTGGTAGAATATTATTTATTTATATTATTTAACTACTAATTTAAAATATCACACTGCTTCGGCACCGAGTACAGTGTTCTATCACATGACACTGAGTATTCAAAACATGGTCAGAAACACACTTTTATGTAAATGTCCTTTTTGTAAATGTCTGTTAGTAGAAGTGCTTAGTAACAGTAACATTGTGGGTCACGCGTCAGCCGCATCACGCACTAACTCGTTCTTCGTTCTCGACAACAAATTCAAATATTTATACCGGTTTTAAGAACGTATCTGTACTTTTACTTTAGTTTTAGAGGGTAATCTTGAAAACTACTTAACTGATCTGCATGATATTTCACATAGAGATAGTCTAAGACATGAAGAAGATGTATGCTACTTTTTACCGACGCGACGTACCACGTGAGCGAGGTCGCAGGAAGGCAGTTATGGTATAATTGAGTATTGTGCGGTCAATGCTCAACAGTAGATAACAAATTTTAATAATATGTCTGCAGCTGTTTTGAGTATCATTATTTTATGTCTGTTAATTGGTCATTGTTGTAAACAAGGCCAGTCCAAGAATGATACTTATTTTGAAAAAAAATCAATATACGTAAAATTGTTTTTTTCATATAACGTCTAAATATTTCTGTCTATACCTCTGTATATGAGAAGATGATGTTTACGTTGCCAAAACTATGAAGCTTCAGCGTATATTTTTTTAATTGTTTTTATACGTCACAGATGTATATCTAGCACGTAACACAAATACAAATTTTAGTCTAGAATATTCTACACGAGTATACAGTAAATAGTTCTAGCGCGCTGGCACGATAATCAACGTTATTACAAAAAATGACGACACTACTCGTCTATATCTATTCCACAGTTCTTATCAAATCCATCGTCATGCTTCATTAAAATTAAATATAAAAAACGTGTTCCTTTAGTACTTACTAAAAATATTTCATACCCTCTATTATATTAAGTTAGTCTGCTTGAAATCCAACAGGTTGTTATGGATACTGTTGCTCAACAAAATGAAGATCAGTTTAATAACATGATGCCGTGTCAGTGGCCGCTAGTCTCGCCGCCTACTCACTGACCATCTTTGTGGTTACGAAAAAGAGAAAGCTTATCAAATATCTATGTTTTGTGCGTTTATCTAAACGACGCGACGGCGACGCGACACGAGGGCGTCATGCCCTTTGAACATTTTAAACCTTGGAGTCTCTGCTACACATTTATATAAACAATATAATTCGGAAAATAGCTAAAAGCCACTCATTTTAATGAAATCAAATTGATTTTCTACTATACAAAGTTTGGTAATGGTGTTTCATAACATGGTGTAAAAAAACAAATAGAAAAAAGAAAGCTGAACGAGTTGTGTTTGGAATACACACAACTTGTTCAACAGACATGATGTACAGAACGTCCTTGACACAATACCTGAAAAGCGTCGCCTCTGCGATTGTTTACATTCACTTGTAGAAGAAAAAGGCAATCACGCCAAATCTGTTATTAAAACGTTCAGTCACACGGATCGGTTTAACACAAATATTAGTGAGAGTCCTTGAGGATTTTAGCGCGATGTAATATCTACTCAAATTCACGTTTGACAACCGGCGATTTGTTTAGTGGTGGGCGCGTGGCTGCGATGGTGTTTGTACGATACAGGCGGCGCGCGCGACGTTCTATGGTGGACTGGTGGATTGGTGTCGCTGTTGAACACTGATGGGATGGGGTCGGCCCGGCCAAACACTGCACTACCTAATCCAACTAGTACGTCTCTATTACTTTGTAAACGTCGGAATACGTACTCGGCGATATATCGCGTGACATATCCCTAACTCTAACGTTGTATGTAGAATAATATAGGTTATCTGTGTTACATTTTATCTTTTACCTAATGCTTACATTAGTGTCCGGTTTCTGAACTATCAAATAAAAGTTATACATATATTAAAGTATAACCTGACTGAATATAAATTTAAAACAATAGAACTAGTTTATTCATTCAACTGTAATTTTTTATTTTTTAGGATAAATTTTATCCTGTCTTTGCTTTTATTTAGTTTGCCGGACTTTATGCGATATGCTGAGATTATTTTGATAGGCAGATAGTCGATTCTTAATGTTAGGAGGTGTTTCTTTCTTTCTTTTTAATCTGGAAAAATATGAAGTTAATTAATTTAACGCTTCTTGGCTAAATTTGAACTATACCAATGTTAATTTGATACCGTTAAATGCCAAATTAACGTTCATTTTACATCGTTATTTTTTTAAATGAATGACGTAGTAGGTGGCCTGGCGCTTGAATGTTGTTGTTTATTGTTTTCAAAAGGAAACTTGACTATACACTCTGTAGAAAACCAATCAATTCACGTAAAGCTAACGTCCGATAAGGTTAACGGTTGTAGTAATTTTATAAAATACCAATAATGTCTATGGGTAAGTTGTTTTTTTTCCTTTCAAGTAGGTACATTAAAGCCAATCAATCAAACTGCTAAAGATCAGTAAAAAAAATATACTTACTAGTTAACCGTAGTTTCTATAACGCAAAAATTAATTTAGCTACTTTTTGACAAAAAATTTAAAATTGTTTTTTTTTTAAATAAAGCATTTACATTGGAAATTGCAAATCATGTTTGTAAATAAAATTTATTCGAATAAATAACAACTCAAACAGTGAAACGTTACATTAATTTTGTTTTTGCCTTGACCTGCACTAGTTATTTTCTTGGGACTTGAGTTTATAAGTTTGTAATTCAATAACGATGAAGTGTGATTATTGTGAGATTGTACCGTGATAAATGGTCACGGTAGTGTAGTCACATCGGTAGCGATGCGTCATCGTGGCGGCCGGCATGGCGGCACTTGGGCGCGGCGACGACCGACGCCGGCCTACGCTTCGAGTGAACGAAGCTCTATTATATAGCAGCGCACAACACTATACGAATCGTCACCGTTGCACAGTGTGTCAGAACCAGTCAGTAGCGGACACCCTCCTTTTATAGTCCATTTCGATGGATATAATCGTAATACAGCTTAATATGAAACAACTAGTTGAAAATATTACTTAATTTTCAAGATTCGTTTTTTTTTTGGAAAGGTCATTGAACTTTGGTATTAAGGTTTTTAAAGTATTTACCCCAAATTATCCAACACTTATCTAATTTAAAATTTCCAACTAATTGAAGAATAAATATGTAAATGAGTATAAATTACAAGTTTTTATGTGCTCATGCAAGTGATAAAAAAAATATTTTATGAAATCAGAAAAATAATTATATAAAATTTTCTATATGACGGTCGCATTTTCTTTTACCATCAAAATACACTTCAATAATGTGTCTTCCTATAGAAAAGAAAATTTTAAATATGTATCACGCAGGACTTTATAGATATAGCATATCTAAGTTTTTTCTAAACTTCAATGGAAATAGGGTTGTCACAAAAAGTGTATGAATAATTAATTAGATATATCATAATTACCGAGTTAGTCAATAGACGACTATGAGAGATCTTAGGTACCTATTTTATCGAAATACCACACAGAGTGATAGAAACTTTCGAGTAAGAATGATATATTTTTTATTTATATATTTCACTTTCATCTAAACTAATATTCTTAGTTTAAATGAGTGTTGACTTAGTTTGAATGAGAATTAAATGAAAAAAAAATTTGTGGTAGTAATAAGCACTAGTACTAACAACTTGGCATTTTAAAAAAATGCGACCGTTAAGGGATGCTGCTATAAAAAAAAAAATAATACGAGATTATTCAACTTTTTTTTTATAAATTGGTGCCTTAAATTGGTAAAAAAATCCAATGAAAACAACGATTGATAAAGGAGATAAAGCGTTTCTATGGACTTTTCTCGATTTTCCAAATATCTCCTAAACTATGAAAGATAGAATTGGGGAATTTTGTAGAAAAAAAAAGATGATAATAACGAGATGTCCGCAATTTAAGTCAAATGTCACACTGTGCGTCGGCTGCCGCGACGTAATTTTCCTCGCACGTGTATGACACACTTACTATAGTAATATAGCAACAACCGCGCTTTTAGCGGCCACACAAATTATCACAAGCGCTGACGTTTACACGCCTCAAAGAAATGCTCGTATTTTATTTATTTGAATGTTTATGCTCTTTTTATTAGCTATTTACAAATGAAGTAACCGACCTTCACGAGAAGATCACAGCCATAACAATACCAATGCCTGAGTACTTCAATTCATTCTATGTGCCTACGGCCTATTTGGGATAACTAGCAGAAAATCAAAATATTGATTTTACTGTACTGTATTATGTACTGTATTGTTTACACCAAACGTTGACAAAGTCCCACACAAAATTAAAAAGTGGGTCAAGTTGCAAAAAGAAAATATTAAGTACTTATTTTGATTTTCTTCATCGATTGGCCTGTTGGTCTAGTGGTTAGTGACCCTGACTGCTAAGCTGGAGGTCGTGGGTTCGATCTCCACCCAGGACAAATCTTTGTGTGATGAGCATAAAGGTTTGTTCTAGGTATGTCTGGGTGTAATTTATCTATAATATGTATGAAAACTTTGAAACTTGTACACATATTAAATTATTATAAAACGGTTCTACGTCACGTATTATATTAAATAAGGTATTACTATTCCTTATATTATATAATACGTGACGTAGACCCGTTTTATAATAAATATGTATGAACTTACAAAAAAAATATATTTAAGTAGTATATCAGTTGTTTAGTACCCATAACACAAGCAAATATAATTGCTTAATTTGGGACTAGATGGCGCTGTGTGAATGTAGTAGAATATATTATATATGTATTCATGTCGTCTTAAATGAGCCGTAGGCATGTAGGACGAGTTGATAAATTACACCAATGCTTATTCTACTACAAACGTATTGTTTGTGATAGTAAGTAAGTGTTGGTCTATTATCATAACAATATGGCGAAATTGAGTAACATACACGCATCCATCAAGTCTAACTTTCATATTTATATACAACTAGCTTTTGCCCGCGACTTCGTCCGCGTAGATTTCGATATTACATAGATCTTTGTATTAAGTGCAATTCATGAATTCGACAACACCACACTACAGGAGTTGAATTTAATTTAACGTCAATATCTGAAAAACTGAAAACCTTGAAAACGACATTCATATCAATTTCTAATAATTATCACACGTATTTCATCCCTTAGGGTAAGTTTTTTAAACACCAAAAACAACCCATCAACTCACTTCTTAAGTGAAGTTCACAGAAGTTTGCAAAACGTTAACTTCAAAACAAAGATCTTTTCATACAACGTTTCATCCCCAATTTCACCCTTCCAAAGCCACCCTTGTCAAAAATATTGATGAGGGTATTTTTTATTTTGATAGTAGTACCCCAAAACAAATTTTCAAATCTTTAAGTTAAAAAACAAAAAAGTTCCATACAATCGTTTTTATCCCATTTCACCCCCTTAAGGATTGAATTTTAAAAAACCATTTCTTACTACACCTCTAGATATTAGGAAAAACACACCCTCCAAATTGTAAGTCGCTACGACCAGCGGTTTAGGCTGTGCGTTGTCTGTCAGTCAGTCAGTAAGTCAGGACAAAGCCTTGTATAATATTTATGGATTAGTAGGATTGCGTAGTCAGGTACCTATCTACTATATTCTAGAAATAACCAATAATAAATATATTTACATACAACAGTTGGTACCTTTCCCGCACGTACGTGATCATTATCATACAGATATAGTGGAAACGCTGTATCAGTAGATAAAATATTGTTGTTCCGATCTAATACGGTATCTGAATATAGCTAGATAGTGTGATGAGTCAGTCAAATAGATATTACGTCATGTTTATTAACGTAAAAGTGGATAATATACCTTTTCATTAAACAACATCTCCCTTATTTAAGAGTTTTGCTCTTGTCAGTGAAGCAATCGCCATGCTTTACTATTTTCTGCAATTTTATTGACTTCTTGAGACGACACAACTCCCACTTTTCCTTCACTTGCTTGATGTAACTTATCCTAGGTCTTCCCCTACCTCTCCTTTCTATTTTTCCTTCAATTATTGTTTTAAAGAAGTCGTCGTGTCGTATCATTCAGTTTTCAGTCACATTCTGTATTGATCTTAGTATTTGTCGTTCTTCCTCCACTATTTCTAATACCTCCTCATTTGTTTTCAAACAACATAATATAACAAAATACCAAAGCGTCACGTCTTTTTCCCCGAATAGGTAGGCAGATATTGTATTTATTTATATGGCAAATAGCTTCTTATATTATAATAAAACATTTACAAAAAAAGAAACAAAATAAATAATGAAAAAAAATACAGTGTAGCATAAATCAGTATGGGTTTGTGTTACCTTAGATTGAAGACCTATTCAAGACAAATAAAATAAGCCCAAACTCAGTGGCGCGACCACGGGAACTCTGTTATAAAACGATGGTATGTTCTATAACAGAGTTCCCGTGGTCCCCTTCGCACCCCATGGACACATCAGATCCATTTTATAAAAATATTTCATTGTGATCAAATTTATTGTATATGCAATATGTACGTATGATTTTATCTCAATCGGTTGAGAACAATTACATTAAAATTCAATTGCAAGATTTAACCCGAACATACGGACATTGCAAGTTAATAAAAAGCTTGTAAAAGAATAGAATAGATATTTTAATCAAAATATTCTATTAAAAATTAAGCCAGGTCAAACAAAAAAAAAATTAAGTACGAGGTAACTTGAGAATGGCTCAGAACCTACTGGTACCCTGTATTTTGAAATTCGCACCCTGTGCCCACTCGTTCCCCCTACATTTATGAGACAGCGTGAGCTGGATACAGATAGTTTAAAGTCGTTAAGGCATATTTCCCTGTTGTTTTGGCTAAACATTGTAGATTAATGTAAAAACAACATTGCAAAAGTTTTATCCTGGAACTAGATTTGAGTTCGCGATTCCGGCATTTCGTTCCAGTGTTGGAAGTACGCTGAACTTTCTTTTACTTTTACTTGTTGACGTCGTAGGAGATAGGGTGGTTAATTTCTCGTCAATAGTTACTCAAGTTGATCCGTTCCGTTTTCAGTTTTCTTAATAGACATGCGCGTACGTTTCATAAAGTTGGCAGATAATATTTAACATAACTGCTCCTATAGAGGCGATGACGTCATTCTGTGGCATCGAAAATAAAAATAGTTTTTTGGTTTTGAAAAAAATGTCTTTAAGTATATTTATTTTCATCATTTTTCGTCTACTTCTTTGAACTTCAACGATTATTAGATAAAGGCATTACCCTCTATTTGGTACAGGCGGGTAGAAAAATAGACAATTTGGTCCAACCGTTCTCCATTTTGTCATGTTCTTTTATTCATCAAGTCTCAAGCATTTTTGAACGCGACGCGAATATATTTGTCCAAAGTCCGTGGTTCGTAAGGTTAGCGCTCTAATATTTATCACAAAACCATTCGACGCTATTTCTAAAGATAGTCAACTTATACTCATAATACTCGAGTTAATCCTATAATACCGATATCTAATAACTTTTATTAAAGCCGCAACTTAGATTATGATTATTAATTATTTTTATAGCTGTGCAAACTGACTACGTGATTCTTAATATACCTTATTTTTATTAGGCATAATGATAACAATAATAGATAAAAACAAATATGGTTACTACTTAGGTATGAGTAATAAAGACAGGAAAAACGATCTTCCATTTTGTTTAGTTCACGTGTGGTGTAGAAGATAATGTTGCGATTGAAACTGTGTTGAGTACTCGTATATCAGCCAATTTATTGCAAATATTTTTTAATGAAAAGTATGTAAGTAAATACCTACCTCCGAAAGAAAAAAGAAAATTAAAAATCTCAATTTTAATGCTTCCAGGGGTATACACATAAAAATAATGTGCGAATAATAATAATATAAAAAACACAGAAACACAGATACGTCAAACTTTAAACGTTGGGGTTAATATAGTTATCTGTTATATCCATTTTACCAAATTATTATTTCGTAAGAATGCAACTATTTCTTAATCTTTTTGTTCATCTTTGTCACTTCCTGTTACATGGAATCGATTTTTTCTTATCTCAAAGAGTCGTTGTTAGGTCACTGATAAACATCGTCAACAGACGCCTTTATGTTTTTTGGATGTTGATGTCGTTTGTGGTCTGCCTTTTGTTTCTCTGTTACCATGGAGAGGCACTTCTTCACGATTACCTTCTACACATCACGTCATGTCCTGATGTTTAATTTCGAGTTAACAAATGACATAAATGTTGTAATAATCGATTAAAAAACAGAACAATTTTTTTTATTAATTTTTTGGACTTACGTACCTACCTCTATCCTATCTAGACTGTTATGTCGTTTTAAGCGAATGCCACATGGTTGTATTCTTGAGTTCAAACAAAGGTGACCTTGTATGTAATGGTGAGATGCCATCCATCTAGCCAGCAGATGTAATCCAAATTTTATACAAGCTACGCGAATGGCATCCAACTTCCCACCAAGGTCACCTCTGTGGGAATGCAAGATTACAACCATGTGCAAGCGCATTACAGTTTAACTTGAGACGTTTACGGGAATTTAACAAAATAATAAATTATTTATATTGCAAATACAAAATACGCCCACCCACAAGGTGGACAGACGATCTGATCCGAATAGCAGGATTGCGCTGGATGCAGGCCGCAAACAACCGGCCCTATTGGAAATCTCTTGAGGAGGCCTATGTTCAGCAGTGGACTTCCTGCGGCTGATATGATGATGATGATGAAATACAAAATATCTGTACGAGTATAAATTATCCTTGTACCGTTATTTGTTACAGATGAAAGTTATCACGGAGGTCAGTGAAACCATTGTTGACATACTAGGGCCAGGGTTACGTCAGTTACGTTGATGTTGATATCAAAGTAACCACGTGACAAATTAGTTTAATTTACCTTTTAAGTTGAATATATCCTACTTAATTGTTAAATATACAAACGGAGTAGGTATACAACTAGGACCGATTTATAGTAGACCGGTAAACGGGGTATAGGTAAGTTAATAATGTAAATTCCATCCAGAAATGGGTGAACTAAATTAGAGATAACCAAGCATAAATTACTAACAAAGTTATATAAAATTTAAACATTCATCATCATCGTCA
Source organism: Laspeyria flexula (assembly GCA_905147015.1). Lineage (NCBI taxonomy): Eukaryota > Metazoa > Arthropoda > Insecta > Lepidoptera > Erebidae > Laspeyria > Laspeyria flexula. The sequence goes on along the minus strand of LR989956.1, from coordinate 6,505,311 downwards.
TTCATCAGCAACCCATTAATGTCCCACTGCTGGGCTCGGGTCTCCTCTCCTCTATCTAGAGAGCTGACAGGGTTTTTAGGCCATAATCCACAAACGCTGGCCTAATGCGGGTTGGTGGATCAGACATACACTTAGAATTTCTTCTGGTGTATGTGGGTTTCCTCACGATGTTTTCCTTCACCGTTAGCAGATGGTAAGTCACTTGACTAGTACCTATATTATAAATTCCACAAAGTGGAGTCCACATTGGTACTGCTTGTCGGAATCGAACTCGGACCGCGTGTTAAACATGCCGGTCTCTTATCCATTCAGCCACCATCGCTTAAACATGTAAATATTAAATTTTAAATTTGAACATGTAAATATTAAAATCATCTTGTAAGATATGTTTAAATAATTAATTAAATTATTTATCATAAGATCAGAAGATCGCTCACTATGATTGGATGAGGCCTATATCCCTTGACCAAAAAATATTAAATGGCCACCAATCACAAACATTTTCAAAGTTAATATCATTGGACATTCCAACAAACGTAAACACTGAAAATGAATTTGATCAAACCGGTTCAGCTATTTTTAGATACGTCGCCTACGGTAATACCAACATTCAAACACTTCTAAATACAATCAATAAAGTAAGTACTAAGACATACAATCACTATTTTGCTCTACTGTAGTCAAGTAAATAGGCCACCGGAATTTGTTTCAATTTCAGATAATAGTCCCTCTGTTTGTTTTCCTGTCAGTCACGAACTTGCGAGTGATGTAATTTTATTATTATTTATTATTAATGAAAATAATGGCAGGTCGTAAACTTAGTTATTGCCGCTACGTGTCATTTAAAGTCAAGGATCAGTTGGTAGTTAAACCTGTAATGTCCAATGTTCAGACACAGACTATGAAGACCATATGCAAATATTCGAGATTCATTCCACAAATCGAATATTCATTTTATTAGAGATCATTCTAAAGCTACAAAACTGCTTTAAAATGCATCCTGCTACTTTGCTGTGTCCAGGAAAACGGGATCCATCAGCAACCCATTAAGTCCCACTGCTGGGCTCGGGTCTCCTCTCCTCTAACTAGAGAGCTGAGAGGGTTTAGGCCATAATCCACTCACGCTGGCCTAGTGCGGGTTGGTGGATCAGACATACTCATAGAATTTCTTCTAGGGTATGTGGGTTTCCTCACGATGTTTTCCTTCACCGTTAGCAGATGGTAAGTCACTTGACTAGTACATATAAATTCCACAAAGTGGAATCCACATTGGTACTGCTGGTCGGGATCGAACTCGGACCGCGTGATTTGCACACCGGTCCCTTATCCATTCAGCCACCATCGCTTTTTAACACAATAACATAGTGTAAAGTTTTATTTAAGTATATTGAAATCTTTTATTTGTATAGCGTTCAAAAATAAAACATTTTCAATATACCGTGTGATGAATATTAACCAAATTATGCTGATAACTCTTGAACTTTAGACAGTCATAAATTATCATAATCGACGGCAAAACTCGGTAAAGATGGCGAGATCAGTTGGATTTACTGACAAAGACTGGTCCACAATGGCTACGGACCGAATAACAGTATGGAAATCATCATCATCAGGCCTTTGCCCAGTTGTGATATGGTAAAGGCTAACACTGTAACTGTAGTCATAACTTATGAACGTTTTTTTTCAATAAATCTTGCAGTTATTACAGAAATATATTATGTTCTTGCATCTATATAAAAGGAGTCCCGTTTGCCTAAATTTTTCTATAAGTGGGTACGTAAGTAATTCACTAACAAAATTCTATTCCGATTCTATGAGTATTATAAATATTTCTTGGCGTGTGGGAACCGATTCTAATTTAATCTACAAGCCTGGGTGACTATTTGACCCGACATAGTTATATTCCGAATTTTTTTTTTTCGAATCGAATGTCTGGTTAATAGATATCTGCCCAATAAGACTTTATCATAAAAATCACGTTGCCTTAATCATTATTAAGAAAATAGGTACTGATTAAAAGAGGTCAGAAAGCCAAAACAAATTGACGACTGACCGATATTTTGCCTTCGTAAATGATTATTCATAATTATAATGATTATGTATTGCTTCGTTGTATGAATGACATTATTACAAACAACTTTACAGTTAAATGAAGAAGGAAATCTGTGAGAAGGAACCTATTTTTATTTTTCCTGTTTATGTTCAGGTATGACTGCATGGTGCTCATAAATAGCGTGATGTTTTGCTATTAAATAAATAATAGCAACCTTCAAAATTGAGTGACATGGAAAACAGACTGAAATATCAAGGCTAGTATGGGCCAAGGTGTTGGATTGTCAATTATTGTACTCTGTGTACTTACAGACTGTTGAGCTTCCAACTTAATAAACAACAAATAGTACCAGTCACCTTTTATGCCATGACAGGTCTTTTTCCTCGTACTTTTCAAGGCACTCTAGACACTACCACCAACCAAAAATATTAAGTGTTTGACAAAAATATTAATCATTAGCTAAAAAAAAAAATATATTTAAGTAGTATATCAGTTGTTTAGTACCCATAACACAAGCAAATGTAATTGCTTAATTTGGGACTAGATAGCGCTGTGTAAATGTGGTAGAATATTATAATATTGTTATTATTAGCTTCTGCCCGCAATTTTTCTCGCGTTATATATTGGTAGCCTAGAATCTTCTTAAGAGGGGACGCGGTCTGCGAGAAATTTGAAAAGTAGGTATTTGAAGTAGCTATTGCTGTCGCGTTGAGCCTGAGATTTAAATGTGTGAGTGGATGGTCCACATGCGTAGTGCGTAGCAAACCAAAATTTGGCTAAAAGCAATATTAAGTTGCACAAGTAAAGCAAAAAGTATGAAAACCGTAATCGTGTAGTTATATTATTATCACTGAATATATTAAAATTTTATTGGAACGGGTATAAGATGATACTCGTAAATAAATTTAATAAGAAAGAGAGTTTATTCCGGACTGATGTGAACTTTACGTGAATGTTTATTGTAACTTATAGCTATCCCGTTGCCTTCTAATATCTTACATTTTAATCACAAATAATAAAAAAAATGTATAATCGTACGGAACCCTCGGTGCGCGAATCCAACTCGCATTTTGCCAGCTATTTTAAATAAAATACCCACAACCTACACCTCTCTTGCATCCATTATAATGCGTGTATATAAATATACTTGATAAGACTAGTCTTACTTTTAGAGGAGCCAAATCAAATCGTTGCGACCTGATCTGATAATCTTATTAACTTAATAAAAAAGTCGGAAATTAACCTTACAGTTTCACAATTTAATAAATAAAAACAGTAAATCGTCAACATCGACATTGATGGACATCACTACAGTATCGATAAAAAAAATATCGACAGATACCACTTCCCTAGGCATATACATGTAAGTGACCCCCCTTACCTCAAGTCACCCCCGAAGAGTGCGATAAAGACAGCTACAGCTCAGACAGATTTTAAGACAAAAATTTTGACGAAATGGACGTTTCGTATTCCCCTGTTTTCTCCTCGAAAACTGAACGGATTCAATCCTTTTTTACATGAAAAATTCCAGAAAAAGTATGACTAGGTTCCTATCATTTTTTTTTATGGAAATAACTAATACAATTCCTCTGGTAGTCCTCTAATTACGACATTAAAAATACGGCAATTTTAGCAATATTTGGAGGCTCATATTTTCTTTATTAATAAGTTTTTGAAAAAAAGGAAATGATAGGGACATGCCTATAGCTGAACTTGAATTTTTGAGCTAAAAAAAATGCCTTTTAGACATTATTCAGGGAGAAAACAGGGGAATACGTTTGTATGAAGAATCGTGCGCCGCGTTCCCTCTTAAGGTTCTAGTCTATGTCTGTGTGAAATTCATAAAGTTCGCCTTAAACACCTCAAACAAACGTTTGAGGTGTTTGAGGTTGTTTTTATGGTGGTATAGTGGACAAGGAGGAGATATTATTATGTTTAATACATTGGTAAATTAATGTGGTGTTTTGTAGGACTGTGTAGGGTGAAGGACGTAACGTATGTTGGATTCATATTGGTGTGATGTGATGTTAAATGTCTTAAGTGTGTTTACAATGTGGGTGACGTATATCATGAAGGTGTTAATGCAGGAGTCGTTTGTGGTTAGGTACACATTCAAAACTGTAGGGATCAATAATTAAAAAGTTACAGAGTGTTGCATGTTCTAGGCGGGTGCGTGTGTAGTGTAGACATCATTGTGTCAAGAGGTGTATGAATGTTTGTTGTGTAGTGTCATCACAGGGACATGACTGTCGTTGTTTGTAATGTGGAATCGGTGTAGATAGTGCTTGTGATAGGCGTGGCCTGTGAGTAATTGTGTTAGTGCAAAGTTGTGCCCTGTGGGGTAAGAGAGTGTAATCAGAGTTAAACTTTGCCCAGTAGCTCAGACCAACAAAAAAGTAAAGACAGAGCATCACGAACAATTGCAGTGAAGTCAACTTGACCAAGACATTCCAAATAAACACACAACCTCACGCACACACCTACACTAAAACCGAGACAATTTCTTTTAGTACGTCACGAGTCGTCGCCGCGTCGTAAACAAATAACTAAAATAAAAAAACGTGAAAATGCCTACCTGTGTTGTGAAAGGTTGCAAAAACAACAGTTATATACAAAAGAAATCCCATGGAATCACTTATCATTTATAAATACTTGAATTTACATCATTTCTTAATTAATGAAACTGTAAATTTAAGGTTACTTTTAGGTTAGTTGGTACCAATACTGCCAACAAAACAAAAATAATAATGTGGCCATAGCTATGATTTGATATTTCCCCATTTATTAAACCACAGATTATACTCTGTCGATTCGTTTTCTTTTGTGAAATTTGTAATGACCTTACAAATTCATGATTCGATTTAAAATAATTTAAAAAAAGAGATATTAAATAAATAATTAATTAATTTTAAATTTAGGAATTTTTAGAATATTTTTTTAAACGATTCAGAACTCATAAATCGAAATAATTTAAATTAGTCTCTAGTAAATAGTATTCATTGCAAATAAAACGATTTATACTTAGATATAAAAAATATTTTATTTTGACAATAATACTACCTACAGCGTTGTGTCTACAAGGGTAAAAATAGGTAATTTTTTTTTTCAAAATCAGTGATTTTATTTTATTTTTATAACATCCATCCATACATATTATAAGGCTTTGTCCTGACTGACTGACAGACAACGCACAGCCTAAACCGCTGGTCGTAGCGACTTGAAATTTGGAGGGTGTGTTTGTCTTAATGTCTAGAAGTGTACTAGGAAAGGGTTCTTTAAAATTCAACCCCTAAGGGGGTGAAAAGGGATAAAAACGATTGTATGAAACTTCTTTGTTTTTTAACTTATAGGTTTGAAAATTTGTTTTGCGGTACTACTATCAAAATATAAAATACCCTCATCAATATTTTTGACAAGGGTGGCTTTGGAAGGGTGAAATTGGGGATGAAACGTAATAAAATTTATAAATTATCTTAATATATGTAACAGGCTGATGTCTGTACATTATAGATCTTAAAGAAAAAGTATAGGTCTTTTTAGGGCAACAGGAGCCAAAATTGTCTGTCTGCCTATCTGTCTGTATAAATGTAGAGGTCTGATTTAATACAGGCCTGTGGTAAAATATCTGTGAATGTTAAATATGTTATTCCTACTGTTTTATGCGAACCGGATTATGAATGTATGAAGTTTTTATACGCAATAGAAGTCATTCTAAACAATTGAGGTACAATACATACACAACAATATCTTACTCGTACAATATACATACTTATCCCACACACATAATATGATTTCCCAAATTATAGGGAAAATGTTTAACAAGTGGCAACCCTGCCAACAAACACATAGACAAACAGGTGGCTTCATTTTGATGTTCGTGATGCTCCGTCTTTACTTTTTTGTTGGTCTGAGCCCAGTAGTAAGATAACACAGGCGTAAGTTAACAGTAGTCTAATCCATGCAAGACTCTTCTTTGACAGTCTATTCAATTTTGTGACTATCTACGACTGCTTCCAACTTCAAACATTTATAAATTTGCAACTAAGTGGTACAAGGTCTTAGATAATAGGTATGTTAGTTCATGACTTAGCGCCGTTGACAGGCATTGAAAAAATGAGGATTATATCTAATATTATAAATAAAAACTTGTGTACTTACTTATATTACTAACAGTGGGACATTAATGGGTTGCTGATGACCTATTACTAACTACTAAATAACAAAAGGTTCTTGGTTCGATTCCCGGGTCGGGTTAAACTGTGTCTAGTTTTTCTGTCACGAATTTCTCAGCATTGGTGGCAAAAAGGGTCGTCACTATAACACATAGGACCTAACATAGCAGGCGAAATATGAATGTGATGCGTGTCGGACTTGTTGTGGCTTGTTGAATGTTTTTCAATTTCAGTTAGAAAACCTTCCGTGATTTACTTGTCTTTTACTTACATCTATGTTTAAAATAAAGCTAACATAATAATATGACGACACAATAAGTGAAATACCACCACTTGTTAGAAAACAATTGCAGTGTTCATCGGAAAATCTCCATTTAAAACAATATAATGTAATGGTAGTTACAAATTCCATTTAATGTTTTGTCTCTATTTAGTATCAAATGAAACCTATTGAATCAATTCAATGCCTTGTTAGGTATTTTACTGAGGTTAATAAGTAGGTCAGTGTAAGTATCCTTCACACGAAAAATATCGTTATTATGAGATGAATCTCTTTGAGATTTTTCACCTTATATCAATTATAATAAGAATGAAAATCAATGAGCAAGTTTGGTGCTTGTTCTAAAAATTAAGAACGTAATTTCGGCTGATTGATATTGTATCTTTCCATAGAAACGTTGCAGTTAGAACTGCTGGAGGCGCTTTTAGTTCGTCAATAGTGAGAGGTTAAGTAACGATATACACTTTCAATCATATATCGCATATCCTCTATATAGATAGGCTTTAGGATATAACTTCCACACACACAGTCTAATTAGAGTTAGTGGATCAGACATACACTTGGAATTTCATCTTTGTGTTTAGGCAGATAATGTAAACAATATGTTGTTATTAAATGACCATGAGCTAAATTTACTCTTTCAACTCAAGCTGCAGCTTTATGTAGCTGTATGTTATAATAGAAGTTCTGCATGATCTTGATCTCGTTGGTTGCAGGCGGTACAGGACCGTTCGCGGTGGCGTGAATTAGGTGAGGCCTATGTTCAGCAGTGGACGTCGTTGGACTGATATGATGATGATGATCTTGATCCACACATAGTCGAAGTAGTTCTTCCACAGCACCTAATAAAATAATATGAGCAATAAACAGGTTTTGCTCATAATAATTATTATATAGGCGCTATTTAAATCGAAGTATAAAATGTATTATGTCTGCATATGTGTATGTGTATAGTACGTAGATAATAGTGGCGTATATACATATCTACTCGTATCTATCTATATTAATATAAAATCACACAACAAGGGTTGAAACTATTGCATCGATATTAATAAAACATGTCTGATAACCATACAAAATAAATAACTAAAGGCCTCGCTGAGCACAAATTTCGAGATCTGCTAAATTAATTCAGGTATTTTTTCTTTTAATATTTTCTAAACTCCGAAAAAACTTCGTTAAAACCACATCTTTGTAAAGATTATTTATTTAAAAGTCTGCTGAAAAATAGCTTTTGACAGAAACACGTCTGTCGGCTCAGCTAGTTATAAATAGAAAACTGATAAAACACTGCACACACTATATTTTTTACTGTATTTTAATTAGTTAAAATATACGTTTACTATGAATCACGATGCTTGACGCTAGTTTAACTCCCTTAAGTGGAAGCAAACAGAGCACTTAAAGCTTCATTAGTTCCAAAGTGTAAAGTTCGCTGAGTGAGGCTACAAAACTTATTATAAACAAGATTCTATTAGTTTTGAACCCAATGTATTAAGGTGCTCGCTCACTGCGAGCATTCTCCTGTAATGATTCGATTTCAAGCATTTGTTACTATACTGCCTCCCTGACTGACAAGCATTCACCTAAGTAAGAAGCAAGTTATCATTATGTTATTTGTTGTTATATTATTATATACAGTCGTATACGTTCTGAAATACCTACGCCAAATTAAAAGTAGGTAAATACCCATAATTCTCTGAATGCATTTGAAGCACAGCAAATTGAATGATTCATTTTGATAATTTTCAATCAGATTGAGAGTCCAGAGAAGAAAGAGTCCAGAATACCCTATGAAAGAAAAGCGCAATGATATATTATATTAATTGTAAATAGTTAGGTACGAGTGGAAGGTCGTGAAAGGTCGAAAGAATGATTTCCATGGAAGTGGAAGCTATACCTAAGTACCCATAGCTTTTATGATCGCAATATCGCGTGATGCCCAAGGGACATGAATTCACGTTTCCACAAAGTTAGGTGATTCAACCTACTAAGTAATACTTTAGTGTAGTAATTACTATACTTTGTACAATATACAATTTTATTTCGCTTAATTAAAATAGCGCCTAATAAAATTATACGAGCAATAAGATTGCAGATTTCCTTTGACCGACCTGTTTTCTGACTGCTACAATTTAAGGACAGGAAAACTTAATACTTACTATTTTTGCCCGAACCGAGAATCGAACCTTTTGATCAATATTCGCTCACTCTTCCGCTGCTCCAATCAGGCAATCTCTTTAAATTAAATGCGGGAATTCACCACCAAATTTGATTCCTAGTTTTTTTTTAATTATATTCTAGATTCAAATTTTAATATTCAACAAGTGTTTATTTCTTAAGTTGAAAGTACTAAGCGCTTCTATTCAATTAACTGATGGATTCCAGAAGCTTCATTCGTTCGTTTATTGTATTACAAATAGCCAAGGGTCGTTGAGCTCTTAACTGTAACTATAGAACAATTACTTAGCCTTTGTTACGGCGGTCTTGTGATGCCCTGGGGGTGAGCCCCGTTAGGTTTAAGGTATATAAATAACATAACCTACCTTGGTCAGGCTCCTTTCCAAATTTCAGATTTCTAATTTCGTACCATCAAATAATTAAAAACTTTGAACGGAGATGTTGTCGATGATCGGTCATGTTACAAACATTTATGGACAGACTACTTATTAAGCTTATTTAATTCATTTAATTTTATTTTTATTAATGTTTTTATGTATATTAAGTTTTATTGTATTGTAGGCCAAATGTACGGTGGACATGCTCAAGGAACCTTCGCGGTATGATCCGGTGAAGAGGTAGTGGAGGCTTGTGATAATATAATTTGATCGCAATTATCAGCAATTAAGGAAAAAGGAACAAGCGAGGGACAGCCTACATTTACCAGTTTCCATTCAGTTGCTCTTTCGTTGTCTTTTTAAATTAAGAAGTACCAGAGGACGTTCATAAGTTGAATATCGATGATGTTGACCGAAGGCCTTTGTTCTCGAGTGCGGGAGTCATCTGAAAAAATATTATTACTTAAACAGTCTTTAGTTAAATGTTTGTTCTTTTGTGTGCGCAGGAAATGGCATCTTCTTGGCCTTGCTGTATTTACGTGTTATGTGTCAGGAACAAATAATACCAAACCGTACCTTAGTGTCAACATGAACTGTGTGAAGTTAATCACAAATACTGAGTACCGTAGACTGGGGTGACTTTAGGAAAAAATGGGGCTACTTTGATAATACAATTTTAGTTATAAAAGTACCAGAGTAGTGCTTACTATATTAATTTTTTTATATAAATGCTAAACAAGTAATGGAAAAATTCAAACCCACGACGGGACTTGAACCCGCGACCCTGCCATTCCGTGTGCAGTGCTCTTCCATTTGAGCTACGCGGGTGGACATTCCTGATATCGAATTTATCCATTACCTGTTAACATGATGACGTCATGACAACGTTTTTTCTACTTATCACCGTGGCTCGTTACAGAAACCTACGGACGATATTCCTCCATTGCAGGTAGGTTAATATCGTAATGAAAGTAGAAACTCAATATTTACATTAAATATTAAGCAATTTCCTTCGATCGCTTTGGTTAAACATTTTATATAAATGCTAAACAAGTAATGGATAAATTCATACCCCCGACGGGACTTGAACCCGCGAGTATTAATTTTATTTACATAATCAGTTAAAAAACGACAAAACTGTATGTGAACTACTAAAAGTAATAAAAAAAGTAACGGTTACCTAGTGTAAAACTGCATGACTAAAGTTACCCCAGTTCACCGTCATCATCATCATCATCATGCCAATCCAGAAACGTCCCACTGCTGAGCACGGATCTCCTCCAAAGAATGTGGAGGGAATTTAGCCTACTATACCACGCTGGCCAGACGTGTTGGTACCTATAGGGTTTGTTTCGAATTTTCCTTTTCTCACCGTGCTCTTATCTGTATAAAGTCACCCTTAGTCGCTTCTTACGACCCACGGGTTGAGATAGGGTAGTGACATCCGTCGCGGACGAATGTTCCTGCGCTCCCGTGACCACAGCAGAGCGCGACGAGAGGAACACCTTGGGGTTTTAGTGGGTGCGAGCCCCACATAACCCCTCGGTTCTTTCCCCAAGACCGAGGGGTATGCGTCATGCATTTCCCCAAGTAAAAAAAATAATAAAAGGACGAAACATCCAAGGACGTTTGTCACGCAGTTCACCGTACATAGATACAATATATTAAAATAGTAGTAAGTATGTACTGAAAAATACACCATAAATTATAACAGCTCTGACGTAGATTAAAACAATTGTCTTTGTTTATGAGGCGTTAAGGTTGATAATGATATTATCATAAATAAACATAAATTATATAGCATCACGTTTTTTAGCTTCCACGGGGTAGTAGGCAGATGTTCATTACCCCCGTTTTGCAAGCTATTTTATGTCTAGTGTATTAAGAACCGAGCTTATATAACCAGGTATTTTTTATTTTAAAATTCAGGGTTAACAATGAAAATTTTAAGGAAAAATGTTTTATTAAAATTTATTAATTTTAATTAATTATAATTATTTACTTATTCTTTTTAAATTTTAGAGGAGACCCGAGCCGAGCAGTTTTACTTAATGGGTTGCTGAAGATGATGAATGAAAATTTTATGATAATGAAACCGGGAAGTGAACCTAAGACCCTTTGAGTTTCAGCCTAAAACACTGCCGCTGCGCCACAGGTAATTCCTAAACAAACAAAATACTGCGATGAGAAATTCAGATTAAATAGAAATAAAACAAAATAATGTAATACTTGCTATCTCTGTGTCCTGTAGCTTTGTTTGGTCAATACTCAGCTCCTAATAGTCGTAGCGTGATGTTATATAGCCTCCCTCAATAAATAGGCTGTTCAACACAAACAATATATTTTCAAATTGGTTCAGTTTCATATCGGTTTAGTAGTTTCTGAGATTAGCGCATTCGACCAAACAATCTCTTCAGCTTTATAATAATAGTATTGATTGCGGAAGAGTCACTCTGTGTAGGTATAGTTTCATTTGAAATGGATACCCATTTCTTAATTGGTGATAATTGCAAGCAATTAGTTTATGTCTGTAAATGTCATTTTTTCAAATTACCTTCTCATAACAGGCAGGTCCTTACTCCTTAGGGATTAAAAGTAATACTTACAATGCACAATTGCGTAAGTAGGTACTTACTTTGTATTAATTTATTAATTGGTATGCTTTTGATTAATTTTAATTAGTTCCTCACTTGTATGACTATGTCCATAATTAAGAATTCTTAGCAAACATAGCAAAAGTAGCTTATAAAAAAACCGGTTCTAAGCATGTCGAACAATGCTCAGGGTTCCGCAGCAAAAGAGCGTATCTTCATAGCGCTTGCGTCCTTTTATTGAGAAGCGCCGTTTTTCGGCAATTACTCAAAAACGTTAACGACGATATAAAAATCGTCTAATCGCGTGTCGAGATTCCGAATAGAGGCGCTCAAAAACGTGAACAATAATAAAAAAAATTGTACACATTACGTATTTACCTAGTAAGTAGAATTTCAATAACAGTTTTCCTGACACAAACACGTGATATTTATTCCGACACATCCACAAAGGGATAAGTAAATACAGAATGCGCGGCGACACGACGTTCTTGCGTAATTTGAAGTTTACATTATCGTCTAGAACAACCTAAAATATTCACGTTGGTCTGACAAATACTACGAATTGTCATAGCAGCGATTTTCTTGTAAATACTCATGATTTCGCATTTGGATTTTCACGTAGAGTCAACAAATTAGTAGGGTGGCCATGTAAGGATTGATTTTAATTAGGTTTTGTATGGTAAATATTTACATTTATTTAAGAGCCTCAGATTTCGCTCTTGGCAATCCAATCTACTTTGTCCAATCTATTTTCTTTATCCAATCTATTTTTATCTACTTTGCTGACTGTATGTGACAATTCACATACAGTCAGCAAAGTAGATAAGTAGGGGGTCCTTTTTTCCGAAAATACTAGGTATATTATTATATTTTATTTATGGTTAAACATTTACATTAATTTAAAAACCTCTATACTTATCTGCTTTGCCAACAGTACCTACCTTCTTAGGCTGATTGACTTGGTAATTAATATTAAGAGTTAATGATTAAGGTTTGATTTGGGGTTGAGTAAAAACGGTATTGAGTTCCTGTTATTATGGAAATGAACCGTAAACGTCCTGTAACGGTCCGACCGAACGTAGAAATATGGCTGTGATATGCCTCTGCCTACCCTTTCGGGGCGTAAAGGTGTGATGCTACGTTATTTAAATAATTATATAGTCCCTAGCTTCCTTTTACCTACTAACCTATTTGTATCGCTGAGTAGTTGACCGAACTTAATAAAGATTGCCTTAGGCATTCAATGGCGGACTGAATGTACATATGTAAGGGATTCCCTGCGAAGTACGAATAGGAAACCCATCCTTATTTGTTTTTTTTAATAATAGGGCTAATGTTCGATCGGGCCCTCTGATGGTATATGAGCTCCTCTAACTACGGATATCTGCATTATCGTGATCACAAATGCGTCCATTTGTATCTGAAGTTTAATAAATAAGAAATATACATTCCTTCTGTGCAATGACCTCAGTATTAAGTCTTTGTGCCTATATAACTACTCAAAGTTTAGTCTACAAATAGATTTTAAATTGTTCTTTTGATGACTTTTAAAATTTCAGTATTATGACTAACAGTAGAACTTACCTTCTCCATTACTAGGTATGTTATAGTAACAATGTGTCTGATAAATATACTATATTTATGAAAAATCTCAAATATCATATGTATTGTGGAATGTTATTTCTAAACACGTCTAAAATGTCAAAAATACCTCTGAAATTGATGCAATTAATAACATGTATACTTTTCTCTATACCTATGTAGGTATGTTTGTAATATCAAAATAACATTTGAAATTTTTTGTCTGTCTGGCTGTTTGTTTAAGTTAAACGCCGAAACCACTGAACCGATTTCGATGGGACTCTCACTGCCGGATAGCTAATAACAAAAGGACTGACGTGGGCTACTTTGATTTTCAAAAAAATAAAAAAACCGGCCAAGAGCGTGTCGGGCCACGCTCAGTGTAGGTTCCGTAGTTTCCCGTCCGTCACAAAAATATTATGTAAACGAAGTTAAAAAAAAAATACGGGCAAATGAAACTTGACCTCTGGATTGTATAGGCGCTCATACGATTCAGGGACCAAATTATATTGGTTAACTGCAGTTTCCATCTGTTGTTTCCATCCAAGTTCAAAATAATTTTCCTAGAAAGTCCTTATAAAGTTCTACTTTTCAGATTTTTTTCGTATTTTCTAAACTTATGGTTCAAAAGTTAGAGGGGGGGGGACGCTTTGTTTTTTACTTTTGGAGCGATTATTTCCGAAATTATTGACATTATCAAAAAATGATTTTAGTAAACCCCTATTCATTTTTAAATACCTTTCCAACAATATATCACACATTAGGGTTAAAATTAAAAAAAAAAACACTTCCCACTTTACATATAGGGGGGCTACCCTAATAAAACATTTTTTTCCAATTTTTATTTTAGCACTTTGTCGGCGTGATTGATACACATATTGGTCCCAAATTTCAGCTTTCTAGTGCTAACGGTCACAGAGATTAAGCGAGGACGGACAGACAGACAGACAGACATGGCGAAACTATAAGGGTTCCTAGTTGACTACGGAACCCTAAAAACCAACGAATGCGGTCTACGCTAACGAAGTTGCGGGCACAGCGAGTCTCGAAATAAAATCAGCTATTACTTTCAATTCCGCTTAAAAATTGTATTCTAGGTGAATACAATGTAAATGTTTTAGTTATAATTATGTTAACAATTAAAAATAATATTTCTATTAATGTATTCTGTGTGTTCTCATTTCTTATGTATTCATTTTGATTACGTTTTAGAGTAACGAGTAATGTATTATGCATAATTAAAAGTATATTAGATAAATCCTTATTCATTATTTATTGTAAATCTACCACAACCTTTTAACACGCTGTAACCAACGAAATTAAACTTTGATATAAATGTAGATATATTATCATCAAATTGTTTTGAAATTTTATCCTTCTCACACAGTGCTCTTGTCTGCATAAGCTTACTCCCACGATACCTACGGATTGAGATGGAGTAGTGACATTTAGTATTCTTAATCCGTCACTACACGGAACTGTATGAATGTAGATGTTTAACAATAATTTTGTTTCTAGCTGATATAATAATAATGACGCTTGAGCCAGAGCCATAGATAGATGGATAGTGTGGAACTTTTCTATGGCACCTTGTAAACCTTTCGAATTTGGCATAACGCGATTCACCTTGATATAATTGCGTTGCATGGTTTTTTTTTTGGTGTGGTATACCTACTCAATTTTACACGACTGCCCAAAAAATGAGTGTTATGTTTCAGGATTTATGTATGTATGTATTTCTTTATTCCGCCATAACTTCTAAACTATTCAGATGTACGAGGTATCATTACAATCCTTGCATGCTTCTGAGTAACAGAGGCTAGTAAAAAATAATAAAAACTTACCACAAAAAGGTACAAAATAACAATTAATAATTAAAAACACTACTTGTACGACGAAATTTTCATCACAGTCTGGGGACTTATTAGCTAAGAAAGTATTCCTTTGAGCGGAAGTCCCCCGACTGCAAAGAAAAAAATATTTTAGTATATAAAATTGTTAGAGGAGAGGAGACCCGAGCCCAACAGTGGGAGGTAATGGCCTGTTGATAATGATGATGATGATATAAAAATGTAAAATTTTCAATTTCATTCAATTATGACGTTAAATATTGTTTGTTTTCATTTTGTTATACTTGTTTACTTTTTGCAGTAGTTCTCAAGGATGAGAATCTAGGATAGATACCTACTAGAGAATAATGAAGCTTAAGTATTTTTAGGTTTTTTGTAGTTTAGCTGTGTAGATATTGTAATTTTAACAGTAATTATTTTAATTTTAGTTTGAACTGAACTGAACTTTGAGTTTGAACTGAACTTTTGTTACTGGAGTGTAGTACATATTAAATTTCATTTTATACAAAATTTTTCTTTTATAAATTTGGTTCTTAATATATTTTCATTCAATACTGATAAGAAAATAACGCCAATAAGACGAGACTTCCCAATTGTGAGAACAATAGGTATTCCCACTTTTCAATAAGCTAGATAACTTATGAATCTATGTGAGAATTGATGGCCCAACTTTCACAAAATCTGATTCCAAGTTTTAAGACCTTTTTGGGAATATTGGTTAAATCTTTTAGCACAGAGTTTTAACATAGTGGCTAGTGACCACGCGTATATACCAATAAAAAAAGCTATATAATATTATTTTGATTTACACTAAGTACTTGTGAGAAAAGTAACAAGCTAATGCATTTTTACCTAAATTTAGTTCTTCGTCACAAGTATTTTAGGCTAGGTGGACCGACGAACTAAAAAGCGCCACTGGGTCGGACAAGATGCGGAAGGCGGAGGCCTGAGTGTTAAGGCCTATGTCCAGCCAGTGGACAGCATTAGGCAGAAATTATGATGATGAATGTTTACAGTGTCATTGCTCGTTGCATAATGTTAAGAAGCAAACAATAAAAAGACATTGTGTTACAGACTTGACTTTACTCTCAAACAAAAACGTCTTGACAAAAAATTCAACCAACGAAAAACAGCTAAATTATTTAATATTATTTTGTGCGTATTAATTGTTTGCCTTGATTTAAAATTAGTTGTTGTCGCAGTTTCTTTCTTTGTCGTCGCTTGAATTTTTTGTTGAACAGTTTGTATTTGCCATTTTTTGTGAGTAAATTAACAAATTAGTAGTTTTGAGATCACATTATGACGAATGTATAAGGCCAAACACGTGGTTAACTGCCGTAAGCTGCTTAGGAGGTTCCTTCGACTGTTTTCCAGTCTTTATCACGTTTAGGTGTCATTATACTTCAATTATGTGTGCCAAGTTTTAATAGAATCGATTCACACAAGAAAAATCTGTGAGTATACAATTTACAAGAAAGATATTCAATAGGTTTTTACTGCCCTTAGCGGTGAAATAGCATGAATTGTTTTCAAATTGTTATTCACCAAATTCAAAGTATATAATATTCAATAAAAGGGAATTTAACCTACTATACCACGCTGGCCAGATGGGTTGGTATAAGGTTTGTTTCGAATTTTCCTTTTTATGTTCCTATCATAATACTATATTTTAATCGGACATTTCAATTTTGTGAATTACAAAGCCAAATTAATAATAACTAAATTTTTAATACTAATGTAATAATTGAATAAAAAATCACTGCATATCTCTTACCGTTGAGGCAACGAAAATCGTTGTTTTAATCATAAAAAAAGAAAAGTTTGAATTAGTGAATCTGTTGCTATGATTGCAAAACAATATGTAGTTATCATGCAAAATTGTGATAAAAGTAGAAAGTGTCTATACCGTGTGTTAACACTAGTTTTGATAACAATTTTTTACATGTTATGTGTACCAATAATATGGAATCAATATGGAAAAAAAAAATTATTTGCATTTTATTTACATTTAAATGACAAATCATGAGATAATAACAGATTAAGATTACAGCTAAATTCCCTCCAAATTCTTTGGGGCAGACCCGTGCCCAGCAGTGGGACGTTTATGGGTCAAAATGATGATGATGATTATTGAAGTGGGCGCAAAAAACTTTTCAAGTTCTTTATTGAAGTTTATAACAAGTATTTATACGTACGTATACCTATTATAAGCAAAGCCTTTGAGTCTTACGGCTGATCTCTTTACGGCTATGTTAGACAAGCTGTTTCCCGGGGTTTTGCTCCCGAGGATTTTTGTTTGACCACTACTCAGCTCCTTTTGGCCGTACCGTGATGTTATATAGCCTATAAAGCCTTCATCGACAGTGCAATACTAAAAGATCTTTTTACATTCGAACCAGTTTATGTGAATTTTATAGTATTAGGTAGTATAGATATACTGCCTCTTAAAATATAGTAGGTAGTCAATTATTCATAATGTACAATCTTCTTATTGAGAAAAAACTCGTGCGAATTTTGACAAATTCTGTCGACTGTGGTCTGATGTTTGATGAGGCTCACAGACATCCCAAAATGTTGGTCAGATACAGATGTGAAACTATTTTAAAAGTCATAACTTCTTCCTTTGACGAGCAGTGACTTGCAACTGTCTCAACAGTTTTGAGTTAGGTTAGCAGGCCATCCAAAAATTAAGTTATTGATTATATTATAAGTAGACTTAAACTTCCAACGATTAAGGTTTGGCACTTGATAAAGTTCACAGACAACTTAACTCACCCCGTCCAACATTTAATGCCCATTAAACCGTAATTAATCTTGGTTTTCTTTTCGACAGGCTGGACAAATCTTTTACGCTTGCTTTAGAATATAGTTGCCAGTCATTGAACTAAAGATGATACGCACCTTTGGAAAAAGATTTATGAAATAAATAGATAGAATACAATGACGGAGAAAGTATGCTGCCATGAGGGACACCGATGTTAGGGTCATAACAGATAAGAAATCATCTACACGGATCGATGATTGTCAGCGCAAAAAATAATGTAGACAACTGTTTGTGTTACTTTAATGAGGTTATAAAAAATGCGATGGTGGCTGAAAAAGCGATGGTGGCTGAATGGATAAGGGACTGGCGTGCAAATCACGCGGTCCGAGTTCGATCCCGACCGGCAGTACCAATGTGGATTTCACTTTGTGGAATTTATATGTCATGTCATGTGACTTACCATCTGCTAACGGTGAAAGAAAACATCGTGAGGAAACCCACATACCCTAGAAGAAATTCTATGAGTATGTCTGAGTCACCAACCCGTACTAGGCCAGCGTGAGTGAATTATGGCCTAAACCCTCTCAGCTCTCTAGTTAGAGGAGAGGACACCCGAGCCTAACAGTGGGACTTAATGGGTTGCTGATGAATGAAGTTATAAGCTGATGAAAATAGAAATGACGATATATTCCGTTTTAATACCAAATGATGTGACCAGTTTGTTTTTGAATATACCAGTGGTATTAGAATGTGGTATTCGAATGGAATACATCGAAATGGCGTGGACTAGAGCAGGCAATGATTCTATTGCCACAGATGTTCGTTACAATAATCTTTTTAAAATTTTGAATGTAATGTTTGATCTAAAAACTACTTGATAAGTAAAGTTTGTTGTTTGTTGTATTCCGTAGAGTTACGAATTAAGAATATATAATATTACTACCCCATTTCTACCCGTGGGATTAGATATGAGCATAGATAAGAGCATTATAAAATAGAATAAGATATATATAAGAGCACTGCGAGAAAAGGAAAATTTGAAACAAACCCTAAACCAAACCGTCTGGCCAACGTGGTAAAATAGACTAAATTCCCTTCACAATATTTGGAGGAGACCCATGCCCAGCAGTGGGACGTTTATGGGTTGATATGATGAAAGTTTGTTGGACGAGACGTCGTAGCCACACTATGTATTATCATTATTTATTTGTTAAAATATGGCACAATAATATTTGCATCAATAAGGGTCGGTATACCTATCGTAGTCCAATGTTACACACACAACTGCGCACTCGAAGGCTGGTTGACATGGGAGCAGCTGAAACTTTTTTCTCATGAGTTATGATCAAGTTCTATTACAATGTAGGCTATACGGAAACATAAGTTCATGAAGACAAATAATCAGTCATGTTGACGTTCGGAAGTTCCTATATAGTTACCATCAGTTGCATCGCCAATAATAGGTATATAATATAATATATATAATATTCCACCACATTTACACAGCGCCATTTAGTCCCAAATTAAGAGATTATATTTGCTTGTGTTATGGGTACTAAACAACTGATATACTACTTAAATACATTTTTTTTTTGTAAATACATACGTATTATAGATAAATTATACCCAGACACAGAACAAACCTTTATGCTCATCACACAAAGATTTCTCCTGGGTGGGGATCGAACCCACGCCCCCGGTTTAGCAGTCAAGGTCACTAACCACTAGACAAGTGGTTCTCAAACTTTTTTAATGACTGAACCCTTTTGGGAAGCAAAATACTTGATGGAACCCTACAATAAAACAATTGTTTTTATAAGTGTATTCTTTATTAATCAGCATAATAAAACTACAATGTAACAGTTACTAATTATTATTTACTTCACCACTTGGCAAGGACAATAATAGAAAACATTAAAATAAATAAATAAATAGCGTTCATAGCGTTTTGTCTCCGCGCGGCCGCGGAATCCGCGCAGCCGCGGAGCGACCAGAGAGGTGATTTTTTTTTTCTAAATTCTTGCGGAACCCCGACAGACGTATCATGGAACCCTAGGGTTCCGCGGAACACACTTAGAGTATAGCTGCACTAGACCAACAGGCCAGTCAAATATATATATGCCTAATATACATGCCTAATACGAATTGTTTAAAGAGGCGTAAAGTGTATGAATTCTGTAAAGTAAGTACAGACAGCAACATATCTGCTCGGTCATCTCGTAGTTTATAATGGATAACGTAAAATCTTTGAGATTACTCAGCTTAAGCTTAAAAACTTATTTTAAGTCAGTTATAAGTTTAAGGTGTAAAATTAATTACAAACAGTCTCAAATTATATAATGGATTGTCCTTGACAACAAGATTTAAAGTCAGTACTTACGTACAAATATTTCGCGGAAAAGCTTAAGTCAATCTCGTTCGTTTTCCGATGGATTGTTGACCGTGAAACAGATAACAGGGAGGTAACTTCACGTAAAGAAAACAATAAAATCACTTTTGTGCAAGTTTATAATCAGTGAATTCGTGATTTATTCACAAAATTGATGCTTATTTTGTGAATAAATCATCATTATATCCGTAAGACGTCTACTACTGGACATAGGCACCGAAAATCCCAAAAATTTAATTATACATTGAAAAAATATTTTTATATTTGTTTTCTGACTGAAAACAAATATAAAAATATTTTATTATATTTTCATTTTTTTGATCTTTCGAAATACAAAAACAACAAAAAAGAACACGTGGTTTTAACTTACGTATTACTACTTTGAATTAGCTGGAACCTAACAACAAATAAGTTGAAACCACAAAATCTTGAACAATTAAATGATTTTTGAATTTAAAAAGGCTTTGGACACAATTAAGTTTTATAATAAAAATGAATTATTCACAATAAAATTTAAATTTTAAACAATTTAACATATAAATCACTTGGATGAGACCTACCTACTTACGAATAAAATAATATGTCAAGCCAAAAAGGTGTCAGGAAATTTTACTTCGCCCAGTACCTACGATTTAGTTCAAAATTTGCACGCTTTCATTATGTCACTATATAATACCAATTAGCATACTCTGCGTTTTAGTCGGCCGATTCACAATAATTGTATATCTGCGGGAGCTCTAAGTATTTTGGTAAGCATCATACACATCCACTCTTATAACAGTCTTACGTTACCAATTAATAACATAATTCTGTTTTAACTGTGTAACGTTATGGGGTTTATACAAACAAGGAAATAAATTGCAGCTTATCGCGCTATTGCAGGCGTTAGACGCCTATAAGCTTCGGTAGCTGGTTACTATTAACTCGGCGTAGGTGTGTTTGTTTGCTACATTAGTTAAATGAAAAATGAAGCATTTTCCTTGGAAGGTAAGTGTAAGGAAATGCGAGGTGTACAAAATGCTATTACAATTAAATTTAAAATGGGAAAAAATGCACGAAACTTATACGAAACATTTCTCTGGAGATGCATCTACGTACAAACATATCGTCAATTTAAAAAGTCAATGAAGTCCAGGGATCAAACTCTTTTACCATGTCGACCGATCGCAAATTTCATAGATTTTTTGGATAATATCATATTCATATCTTCATCCAAATACAAGAAAAGGACAAAAATATTTTAAAATCACAACATAGTATAAACTAAGTTATCCGCCGCGTCTAAATTCTAAAATTACTGAGCGAATTTTCATGTGGTTTTCACCAAAGATATGTTATATAATTTTATTACTACGTGCAATGCGGGCGAATCTACGGGCGGGAGCTAGTTCTAATTTTGATTTTCAACCTCATCCCAATTAGTGTACGAAAAATGATAAAAATTTCATACTATTACAGCAGAAAAATAAGTAGAATTCTAGCAAAAAGTATTATGCAGGCATAAAGCGTGTGTGGAATAAGTCAAGAAATAAAATCATAAGTGAACGAAAACCAAAGAGAAATTCGAATATCTCTTACATTTATAAAGAGATGAAGAAGGTGGGGAAAGTGTTACGGCGCTCGGCTGAAACTATAAGTAAGAGGTGGGTGAGCACGCGCCATTCAAAGCTCCGAACGACTGCGCAGTGTCACGGGCGGCGCGCATCGTGCCCTTACCACTTGTAATATTCACTCATTCGCAGTGCTGCATTTGTAACAGTGTGTGTTCATAATTACTGGATTCAAATCATCCGTCACATTTACAAACAAGGTAAGCGATTTTATGCAAATTATGCAACTAATTTTAATAAATTAATTATTTATGAATTTGATTATTTTTATATAAATTTTTGTTAATGAATTTAATGTGTTTAAATATTTTTAGTTCAAACTTTTTTTATTTTATAATTTTAAACATTTTTGTAAAACAATTTAATTCTAAATTTTGGAAAAATATTTTTTTATTAAACTATTACATTTTTACATAACAAGTAACCTATTGAATTTGATAACATAGTTTTACATTCGATTGAGTCAGTTTTCTTGAATAAAATTATCATTTCATAAACTTTTTTAACATTCAATATTATTGAGCGTATCGCCAGCTTTAAAAATTTACGGTATTTTTCACGGTCGCGGTCGTGTCGAACAATATCGCAGTACTAATGTACTAGAA
The DNA here is from genome assembly GCA_905147015.1 of Laspeyria flexula. Lineage (NCBI taxonomy): Eukaryota > Metazoa > Arthropoda > Insecta > Lepidoptera > Erebidae > Laspeyria > Laspeyria flexula. Next base: position 6,482,855 of record LR989956.1, on the reverse strand, counting down.
ACGTGTGTATAACATAGGTACTATAATAACATACTGCATATCATGTTAATAATGACACCACGTAACCTGTTGACCCATATAATTGCATTTCAAATACAATCTTTTGTTGTCATAATACACGTTTCTAAAGATAGGAATACTAAAACTTAACCGTCACTGTCTTAGATCTTCGACAAATTAATAAGTACATAAGTAAATGGGTTCGGATAATTATATTAGATATCCATAAAAAAAGATAAAAAGCTATAGATTCCAGGTATATAATGTTTAAAATTTTGCTATTATATTCGTAGGGAAACAGAATATTACGACTAAAAAATAAAATAAACATAGTTGTGTGAAATTCACAAATAGCGATATAGAAAAACTATCTATTTTCTAATAAATGTAAAATTTAAAATACCGTTTTCTTTTTAGTCGTTTGTAAATGAATTTAATTGTGAAATAAAAATCGTTGTTGAAGGCTATGATGCAGCTGAACAATCAATGACGTGATGCTGGTTAGACCGCAGAACGTAGGCCCAGCGTTTAGTGCGTAACCACTACATTTGTATTGTACAATTTTTAGTCTTGATACTTTAAGTATATTTTCAACGACTAGCACTATTTGATAACTAATTATATATTATATACTTAGTTACATAAAAAATCGAACCGCCCCTTTTCTATTAATGTTCAATTATTCTTCAAAAAGCTTCTTATATTTAATATTGTTATCCTTGTCATTCTCAAACTTCACTTATTAACTTAACTTTACTGTTGGTTTTGTTAATCCTAAATACTTATTTTTTTAAGTATCTAAAACATAGTGTGCGATAATTTTTCCAATTAGTATTCATTGTAATGCAATATAAGAAATGGCGTTAAAAAAAACATGCGCTAAAATTAGGTCCTATTTCCGAAAAACTGAACTGGTTTTGAATTTGATAGATGATCTTTTTAAGCATCAAATAGGTCGAACATAAATAGTTATTATACTTTTTCAAATGATGCAATAATTAGTCAATAAAGTTACAGTCAAAATAATGCAAAGTTACTTCCTCAAATTACGTGACAAATTGCAATTTATTTTAATACTTTATACTTTTTTTATACTTTTAGTATTTGATAATAGTATAATTAACTTATTGTGTAGAACAATGATTTGCTAAAAGATACCTTAATTACTTATTAGGATAATAACTAATGAGTTAAGAAAAGTTTAATGCTTTACACCCATAGTTAAGTAAGTACCATATCGATTTGTTAGCAAATCATCATCAATCACTGGTGCATTTTTAAGGAATTAATAATTATATCTTAATTCCTTAAAAATGCACCAGTGATTTTGAAAGGAAGGGTTTTGGTAGTATTCAGGAGAAATGCCTTATTTGTTGTCAGGAAATAAAAAGGTTGATTCAAACATTATACATATTATAGAAGTACTCAAGTAACAAATTTGAGAGATTTAAAGATTAATCTGTGTTATTGAAAAAATATTCCTTAAATTACGAGGTCTACGTCACATGTTATACGTGACGTAGATCACTTCCATAATAATTTAAAATGTGGACAAGTTGCGAAAGTTTAAAAGTTTTAATTGGAAAAAACTCACAGTAAAACTTTTAGTTTAACTTAATTACGCCTAGAAACTAAAAAACTTCAAGTGTTTTTAATTTAGACTTATTTAATTATATTTCCTACTGAGTAATGCTTAGAGGTATTCAAACCAAGTATCACCTTTTAAAACGGTGACATAAACAATGTTTTATTTCATAATAAAGTAAGCTAATTATTATACATTTTGTTTATAGTAAATTTTCTTTTTGCGTTAAATTAACACCTAAACTACTTTCAATTAAGAAAAAGGTGTTATTAACATTTGATTAAAGTATCAAAATCACACGCTCTAAAAATGATAGTACCAAATGCGGATGATTATGGCGCAGTGAACATACCTAATTCTAAACTTCAAAATACTTTTGGTACCGCTACGATCTTGAGTACGCTATAGGGCCATGGTTTGAGGTTTTTCTTGTTGTTTATGCACATAAAAACTAGTTGTTATGACCACCTGACAACGGAATGTGTGTTAATGCTATACGAACTTAATCCATTTTAAATTGCAGTGATCCACGTAGTCACTTTTTTGAGAAAAATATTCCAAATTTGATTTTTGTAATTTATTTTTGTGCAAGTGATACTTTTATCTATAAATTAAATACCCTTTTACGTTAATTTTGATGTTGAATAGCACTTGTGAGGTTTATCAGTACAATTAAATCGAAATAAATAAATTTGTTAATTTAGATTTATTCTTCCTAGTTGGACGGTGTTACACAAAAAGGATCCAACCCACATGATGGTCGAAAATGAGTTAAGTACGCCAAAGTGGTCTTTATAGTCTATATTTTCATATAGCAAAAACAACCAGATCAAAATACGAATATTAACGTTTTAATCGACATGGGGTACCAACCCACATCTATGACGGGTTTCGGTTTTGTTTTCACAAAAACGATTCAACCTCCTTGGATCATTCAAGTGAAATTATCAAATAAAGAAACTAGTCTACAATGAAAATGTTAATAAGGATCCAATTTACTTGGATTGTATTTGTTAAATTATATTTAAATGAAAAAGAATGCATTTGCAAAATCACAAAAAGGTTTCAAGCGGTTTGGATCGTTTTTGCTAAATGATTTTGTTATGCTAAGGTTCTAATTAAAATAACAAAAATAATCCTAACCACATGAGTAGGTTTTGATAAATTTAGAAGTTATTTTATGTCAACGTTTTAAAATAATAAAATATATTCTTTTTTTTTAAGTAACCCAATATATTTTTTTAATAGATTCTTTTTTTTTAAGTACCTAGTCCAAAATATTTTTTTAACATTTTTTTTAACCATCATCATCATATCAGCCCAATGACGTCCACTGCTGAACATAGGCCTCACCTAATTTCCGCCACAACGAGCGATTTTTAATACGCAGTTAAAATTCAACACGAACTTTTTAGTGCCTGCTACTTACTACTTTTTAGTACCTATATATACAGGGTGTATACGACGATACGACATTAAATGAAACCACGTGTAGCATGTGATGTTAGAAGGCTATACCAAAAAAATTAAACAGAAATTTGCAATAGTTTAGACGCAAATGTACTTTCTTTATGTCACAGTTGTTCACAGTTTTAAACAACCTGTAGGTATTTACGTTGATCGTATGTTGTCATTACGTCATTCAATTCATTTAAATATCTCTGACTCTTTCATATTATCTTATCTCTTACTCTGTTCCGCACTGTTGTCGTCGTCATGTCGAAAATGTCATGATAGAAAAATAATGTGTAGTTTTATATTCTTAAATTTTTCGACTTTAAATAATGTGTAGCTTTTCTTTTTTTTTTTTTTTTTTTTTTTTTTTTTCTTTTTTTTTAATAATTTATATTAGAATATGTTTATAAGGGTTAACACTGGCTGCCTTGTCATTTAATGTCGTATCGTCGTATACACCCTGTATATATATATATCATCATCATCATCATATCATCCTATCGATGTCCACTGCTGGACATATGCTTCACCCAACTTCCGCCACATTAAGCGGCTTTGCGCCGCCTGCATCCAACGACCCCCAGCAACCCTGACCAGATCGTTGGTCCATCTTATGATCTTATGGTCCATATTCGAGAACCTTTTTCCCCCATCGGCCATCGGTTCTTCAAACTATATGTCCTGCCCACTGCCACTTCAGCGATGCAATTCGTGTCGACAACTTTAATTCTCCTGCGGATCTCCTCATTTTGGATTCGATCCCACAGGGAAACTCCGAGCACAGCTCTTTCCATGGCTCGCTGGGTGACAGTGAGCTTTCTAATGAGCCCCATAGCTAACGGCCACGTCTCAGTGCCATATTATAAGTCATCACTGGCAAATGGGAACACTCATTGGTTGAAAACCTTCGTCTTCAATCACTGGGGTATTGTGGACGAGAATACAGTACGTAGTTTACCGAACGCTGCCCAACCGAGTTTTGGATTCGCCGATTAACCTCTTTTTCGAAGTTGGACCTACCTAACCGGACCGTTTGTCCTAGGTCCTATTCGTCAACAACTTCAAGATTAAAGCTGAGATATTGCTTATGCATGCGATATGGGCGTCCACTACATGGCGATTAGATATAACTTTCGTCTTATCCATGGTCATTTTAATGCCCACCCGTTGAGAAGCTCTATTGATGCTATCGAGCATATTATGCTTAAGTCCTCCAGTGATTCTGCCATAACCACGATATCGTCAGCATACCGAAAGTGGGTGATGTACTCGCCATTTATGCATGCGATATGGGCGTGCACTACATGGCGATTAGACATAACTTTCGTCTTATCCATGTTCATTTTTTAAGGCCCACCCGTTGAGAAGCTCTATTGAGACTATCGAGCATATTGTGCTTAGGTCCTCCAGTGATTCTGCCATGACCACGATATCGTCAGCATACCGAAAGTGGGTGATGTACTCGCCATTTATGTTGATGCCAAATCCATCCCAGTCCAGAAGCTTAAAAACATCTTCCAACGCAGCTGTATAATATATATTATCATCATCATCATCATAATATCAGCCCAATGACGTCCACTGTTGAGCATAGGCCTCACCTATGTTATATATATGTATATATAATTAATTAAATCAATTATCTCACATCAATATAACGGGTGGCGCAAAAGTAAAGACCCTATTTGGTTCAGCTATAACATTTTTTCTAAATTAGAAAACTAGATTTAGATTTTTTTAAATGTATATTTGTGCCATTAAATTTCGTACCATTAGGATTTAAAGATGATGTCTTTTAAATGGTGACCTCCAGAGTTGATACACATTTGAGCCCTATTTATGACATTTTGCATAACTTGCCGTAACACTTCCTGCGATATGTTCGTTATTTCTTGACGAATGTTTTCTTTTAGAGCTGCGAGAGTCTGTGGCTTGTTCACATACACCCGAGATTTCAAAAAACCCCAAAGAAAAAAGTCTGGACTGGTCAGATCGGGTGATCTTGCAGGCCAAGGCAAATCGCCAAAACGAGAGATAACTCGGCCTGGAAAAGCGTCCCTCACTAAGTCCATAGTGTCGCGCGCTGTGTGTGCCGTAGCGCCGTCTTGTTGAAACCAGATGTGCTCCAGCCCCAATTCGTCCAAACTGGGTATCAAAAACTCACGTAACATGGTTCTGTAGCGTTCTCCAGTGACAGTTATCGCATTGCCTCCAGCGTCTTCGAAAAAATAGGGTCCGATCACTCTGTCAACACAGATGCCACACCATACAGTAACTTTTAGTGGGTGTGTGGCAAAGCGTCGAATTGTGCGACCAATCGGTGCCGGACGGTGGGGAAATCGTCGACGAAATTCACGTTGTGTTCTTATCACTGATATTCCACGTTCTTGGGGAGTAAAACGGTCCATGTTTATTTTCAGTGTATTTTACATTTGTTCACTACACAATTTTCAACAACAGAATGACAGAAAATGTATAATAAAAAAAAAAAAAGCATTTTCTTTAGTGCCACTACTTTTGCGCCACCCAGTACTATATTGGATCGTTTTTGTGAAATGAAAAATGAACAAACATTAATTAAAAATTACATTTAGCAAAAAGGATCCAACCCTTTGTTTATTGAAATATTTCAAAAAATATAAGCTTATACTAATAAATTCTTCAGACTATAAAATTAATATAAATATATACACATATTACCCAAACAAACAAAGACGGTATAATAGTACATCAATGTGCAATTACAAATTAAACTTCAAACTTCAATATCTCAAAAGTCACATTTTGTGGGTTGGATCCTTTTTGTGTAACACCGTCCAGTTCTTAGAATGATTTTTGAAATACCACTGTATAACTGTTTGTTTAATACTAGGTATTATAATAACGAAGAAAGCACACCACTGTCTAGTTATAATAAAGTTTATTGACATTACAAATATAAAAGTAAAAGTTATCAAGCATTTATTTGCACAGTATACAAAGGTGACAATGAAGTACCTGCTTTTTATTAGAGAGTGACATTCAAGAGATGTTCTTTAATTGTTGTTATATTATAATCTTACTTTCATTTTTACACCTCTACAAAATTGATTTATAGACTAGCATCCGTCTGTGGTTTCGCCTGTGTCTTACGTCGGTGGTCCTTCTCCAAATAATAAACTATCTCTGTGTGAAATTTCATGAAGTACAGCTGAACGGTTAAGGTGTGAAAACGTAACAGAGAAACATACAGGATTACTTTAGCATTTTTATAATTAAATAGCTACCGCCCGCGGCTCCGCTTGGATGATACGTCAATAAAGGGTAGCCATGTGCTATTCCAGAGTATAATCTATATATGTGCCAAATTTTGTACAGATCACTCAGCCGTTCTGGCGTGATTGAGTGACAAACGTCCATCCATCCATCCTAACATTCGTATTCATAATATTATTAAAAGGATTAGTAGATACTGATTATGCAAATATTTAAATAACTATGAATAAAGCTCAGTAATTTAACATTCAGAATACATTGCAATTTGTTTGATTCGCTAATACCTAATTGCTATCATTTGTAAACAATAATAATAAGAAAAAAATGATGTAAGTAGTTTAAATTAAAAGTCCTTACGTATAATAAGTAACTTTCCATATAACGTAAGTATAATAATAATAATATTCTACCACATTTACACAGCGCCATCTAGTCCCAAAGTAAGATTTTATATTTGCTTGTGTTATGGGTACTAAACAACTGATATACTACTTAAATACATTTTTCTTTGTAAATACATACATATTATAGATAAATTGTACCCAGACACAGAACAAACCTTTATGCTCATCACACAAAGATTTGTCCTGGGTGGGGATCGAACCCACGACCTCCGGTTTAGCAGTCAGGGTCACTAACCACTAGACCAACAGGCCAGTCATAAATAATAACTGTCTAATATATAAAAAGGCTAGCAAGGAACGTGTCGAAAGTAACTGCCGAGGGACAGTAAAAACACGGGTGTATTTGTTGCTATCTACAGTTCTAATTCGCCTTCTTATTCAGCAATTCATTATTTGTTGTGATGTGTTATGAAATGTAATATAACTTTAAACGAAGGTCATTGCTAATACCCTATATTAATGAATAAGCTTATAATTAAAGGGCGTTGTGGAACTCATGAATGGAACATAACCTCGTTCGCTATAACACAATAAGAGTATTCAGGCTCCCTAATGAGACCTCATTAATTTTTGGTTTAATATCCTTCAACTAGGGACAAAGAATATTATGCCCCTAATACATATGTAGTGCAGAGTAATCGAACAAACGTGACTATAGAATCTGTACTAAAGAATAAAAACATCATTCAAGTTTCAGTCACTGTTCTGATTTTTTTTGTCATGTGTCTTTGCTAAGCTCTGGTCAATACTAACTTGTTCTATATTACCATACCTTGGTGTTATTATGACTCCTATGGTATGGTATTTCTAAGCATTGTGTGTGTGGTTGCTAAACAGAGCATCGTTGCGACCTCTTTGTATGGTTGAACAAACTTTACGACGTGTTTCTAGGACGAACTGGCTGTAAAATATTCGGAAACAAAGATTTATCTTAAATATAGACAAACTCAATAGTTGTTTTATATTTAAATATGGAAAAACGTTTATTAACAACACATTTCTTAGCTCATAATAAAGGTACGAGTGCTTTGTTTATTTGTTGGCTAATAACTCAGTAAATGTTTGACCAATTGTTACCAAATCTAACACACGCAAACCTAAGCGTCTAGAAATTCTGCGAGCGTCTAAATAGCTCGCTCATGTTATTCAAATTATAATTTTGAGGAGTTCCAATGTTTAAAGGTGTGCAAAAGCAAATTGCCTATTTTATTTAAATCTTTTCTTTCTTGGTCTAAGGAATTTAATTAATTGTCATAAAGGACGATCAGAAATCTTTTGATTCTTCTTGTCGACTCTGTTACCATCAGAATGGATGTGTGTTCTGAAACACTAAAATGCGAAAAGGAAATCAATAAACGATGACCCATCTATAACCAACCGTTACGAAAGTTGCTTAACCTCGTCCATCGCAATTTATTTTTATTATTCAGCTTGCAAATCAGTATTGGTTAATCAACACTTGTACTATCTAGTACTATAGTAGTCTGAGTGTAGGCTCGTAGCTATTCGTACATTGGCCGTTCAAAGAGGATATTGCTATTATATTGTTAGTTTCCTAACCGTGGCGATTACTGCGCTCGGTAGACCAATTAGCGATCGCAATGTAAACACGTGATGATACACGATACTGCATTACACAGCGCGTCCTATTATTTCATATTCTACTGAAATAGCAATACCAATAAGGGTCAACCCTTTATAGACTCAGCCATAATAACATTGTTGTGTGGTGGTGAGTAGTGGTACCTATCCAAAGTTACGATTATCAAGGTTCAGCAACACTCAGCAAGGTCAGTCCATGATGGGTGACCGTTTGTGGAAATTTCATTCTCCAGCGTCTCCGTGCTTCGGAAGGCACGTAAAGCCGTTGGTTCCGGTTATCACTTAATGTGGTAGTCGTTAAGTCAAGTTTGAATCCTTATGGGTGACTTGATAAATTCCAACAGCAGGGTCTGCCTCAAGCCCATACGATAAAATAAGAAGAAGATTGGGAAGGGGAGATGTTTTAAATGCTTGATAACGTAATATGTGATGCTTCTGGCATTGCAAGCGTACATTGGCTATGGGAACCCCTTACCATCAGGCGTGTCGCGGAAGTGTTTGCCACCATCTCGCTCTCTGAGGCAGAAATGAGGTGATGTCCAGGTCTATGTCCAACAGTGGACATCATTGTGCTGATATGATGATGACGATTGATGAATAAGGAGGACTTTGTTTCTTAGTCGCCCAGCCCAGCGATTGTGCATTTAATTTTGTGACAAAGTAGCAGCGGGCTGACTGCGTCTTTGCCATTGCCGATATTAATTGACCACAGTTTCTACTCACTAAGCTGAAATAATTTCTATTTATTAAATAAAAGTTTAGTTAAATTCAGAGCAATTCCGTTATTGGAGCGATTTGTCTACTTTTTCATTAGCAAACAATAAAAAAGTTAGTCGGCAGCCGTCATTATTTTATGTCATTTGAAATTGGTGACCGTTTTCTTATCTTCTCAGTTTTTCTTTGCAAATTAAATGGAATTTGTAATGGTATCTCAGTTTTACTTGCAACTAAGCATCTATGGTTCTATTCGTTTGGTTAAACAATTAACTGAGATAAAACAATTAAGTTCTATATAAATAAATTGTAATTACGTAGAAAGGCAACTTAAGCGCAAAAGGGAAAGTAAATCATGTTATTTATTTCTCAATGTGAGAGAATTATCATTTATCATTAAGATAAAGTAAATAATATTATTAGGTTCTTTAATAAAAGACTTGAGAAAGTAATGATTGGCACCTTACTTGACCCTTTAATAATTAAAAATGATTGGTAGTAAAGAAATAAGCAACTAGTAACTTGTTTCTGCGAATACATAAAAACAACTAACAAAAAAAATAACCATTCATATCTTCGAAATAAAATTTCATTTTTAAAAACATGAATGAAATAAATTATGTGTCATGTACTTACTTATTATATTGTACATTATTACCATACATTATTTCACTATTCACTATTGATGAATCTAAATAATATTTACGACAATAATTAAAGAAAGCCTGGCTCAGCATAAGAAAATATTGAAAGGAAAACTACTAAAGGTACAAATCTAGTTTTCAGTTACTTTTTTTACACAGCAGTAACTCAGAAAGAATACATAATTTGCCTGTTTGCAGTATAAATTAATGTTACTGGTGTCATTAACGGTGAATAGTACGGTTTACGGAGATTCGGGTAGATATCAAGGTCACTTGACTATGACCTAGTTACTTTTACGTTCGGAGCTGTACATCGCAGTAGTTAGTACGTTCCAGCACAATTTAGATTGTTAGTAAATACCAACACTTGAAGCCGACATAAACTTGTTTGTGAAGCACTTTCATTTTTTATTAGGCCTATCATAATTATCGAACTCGCAACGTTTCGTTTCAGTAAGATTGGTGGTTATTTTTTTAAATTATTAAGTCAGGTAACAAATTGCTTTATCCCTGATGATATGAATCGAAACCAAGAACATGTCAAATTCAAATTAACAATAAATTGAATTTGTTATGTTCTTGACTAAAAATGGAAAAGAAAAAGCAATTTGTCCATTAAATTCTAAAGAATATCTTAACATGATCGTGCTGTTATAAACCTATGTTGTTTTGATAGCTTATGCATTCAGTCATTTTATGAAATTGAAGACCGGCACCTACTTAACACCTATAAAAACAATAAACACATTGTGTGGAAGATTGATTTGCAAATTTAACATTACAAATAAAGTTTATTTAAGGTCGGCACTATTTTTGGAAGTCACTTTCCCATTTCTCTTTACAATAGCTAAAAGACTTTGCACATATGTGATAATTAATCATACAACCGTTTGGTAAGAGGTGTTAATGTTAACCTGCTATCTAAATGAATATTTGTATACAGCTTTAAATAAACTAAAGTTTTAAATAGGAGTAGTACAGTTAGAAACGACATATTTTTTAACATTAATAGGATGTAGTATCACGCCCTTATCATTAAAGTATTGGCAAAAGTAGCGTTATAATTAATAGAGTAGAGTTCAATAATATGTAGCCCTACCACGTAACTAGAGAAATTATAAGATTAATTCTAAAATATACAGAAAATGCAGCCATCTAACGAATATATATTTTATCCAAAATGTCATACGAAAAGCTTAAGCTTCTTATTACTTGCGATTAAAGTTTTGCAACCAAACAGTAGATATTAAGGAAAAATTCTTTAAATTCAAATTGTAGAAGCTTCGAGAAAAATACCCAATATTATACTGCCGATAAGCCCATAAGGTCTGATTACCGCGCTCGCGTATGCGGCTAAATGCACGTGGTTGCTCTCTACAAGTTTTACAGGTAGGTAGGTAGTCGCCGCGTCATCGTCACTGGTGAAAGTATCTGTCGATCCCCTTTAGTTTAGTCGAGGTCAAGCGCAGAACAAGTTTCGTTCCCATTATTTACTTTTCTTCGAGAGGAAGTAAAAGTTAGCGATACATTGTATGTAACCAATTATTACGTGCTATGTGTCAAAATTTCAGTTAGGTAAACGAATTTAGAGATATCTTTTATATTCTAACGTTAATTTTACTGTATTCTTTCTTCTCCATTTGCTATTCATTGCTTTCATAAATACATCTATTGAATTCTTACAATAGATGATGATTGGCCACCTAAGGTGTTTTAAACGTTTTGTGGACCTGTTCTTATAGTCATCCTCTCAAATACCTTAATGGATACTAGGTTAGAAAATAGGTTTAGTCTGTCTGACTAACGAAGAACAATGCAACTGCAAAATACCTTATACTCGAGATTCTATTTTAAAATAAGATACTTTAGATGCGACTTCCTGTAGCTTTCTAGCGTCTCCACCGTCCCCTCCAGTGGGCGCTAGGCAAGAATATGGTAGTAGGATCCGGCTATATATGGGGAAGGGCGTGGGGCCCTCACAATAAAACAACTGATCTTATATAAAGTTATAGTATTAATTTTTAAATGTCAAGAAGAGCGTGCACTGCACAAGAAATTAGAATGATAATGAGCCCTCTGTCTTCGACGGATGCTCCGACGAAGACTCGGTTCGAATTTGAATTTGAATAAATTTAGGATTTTGAATTTTAAATTATTAAAAGTAAATTAAAAAAGATCCAAAAGTTGGTCAAAAGAGGTACAGTCGTGCAGGACGTAGCCTGCAACGGGTCCAACCGTTACAATACCGGGGGGGGGCCGGGTAAAAAAAAAAAAAGTTGATGTTCGTTATTGGCATTGAAGAATTGTTATCGAATGTTGTTTTCTTATTGTTCTAGGCATAAATTCAAACATTAATAAATCTATGTCAGATTTCCACAGCTTTCTATATTATGGGCCACTATTAATAGAGGCTTTATAGCTGTAGTAAAAATAAATTAAACGTTGGTATGTGAATTTGTATCGTTTATATTTCTGATACATGATATAGGTATATAATATATATTCTAATAATAAATGTTTTTTTCACTAAATACCTATTCATTGTCGATGTCGATGTAAGGGACATTATTTTATCGGAGATAGCTAAAAAAATTCCTAACTTCCATTCTTTTAAACATTACCATTTTGTGTATTATAGAGGTCTGTTTATTCACTTTACGAATGGCAGAATATTATGAAGAAAAGGTTCCTCCATTATTTAATTAGTGTACTCGTATACATAGGGTGGAAATATTCTTCAAATTGCTTTATTAGAAGCTAATAGGTATTAGCTAGGGTATGTCTAGATTGCTCAATTTAAGGATCCCAATGAGATTCACAGAGCTTTGATTAGGTTCATAACTTCATAATGCTGAAAATTATTTGTTTTATACGCTAACTTAATAAGTTAAATGACTTACGACATTCTGAATGTAAGATAGGTATTATTTTATTATTGTAAGGTGACGAGCTAGTGATGGATTTATTGGTTAGGATATTATTTGCACAGTGATCAGCCACCGATTCTGCTAAATTACACACGTCGATAGCAGACCAATGGACTAATATCGACCAATCACAGTCCGGCAATATGGCGCGATTGACTTAAAAAACCAATCACAGCTGTCGAATGACACCATCGGCTTATCATTGTGTCACGATATACCCCTGATGATGAAGATTATTCCTTTATAGCGTCCCGTAAAACTAACACTTTAAATACTTGATTTATAAGCTACCTCCTGTAATGCATAGCTCTACTTTCTGAACCGAAGTTCTCTACTTTCATCGACATATGATATCTATACTATAAGTATCCCAGCATTTTTCAATTCATTCCAATTGTTGCATAATATAATGTACTTTGAAATATTTTAATAATGATTCAGTCTCGAATGAAAACGGTATTATGCTTATTCCGAGTATAATCAGAGAAATATATACTATTTATATAAGTAACTGTATAACGAATTGTACCTTCAAAAGCCATACAAAATATTTGCGAGCTCATCGCTGATAAAAAACGGGGTCATTTATCGCTTCGGTTTTTTAGTTGCGAATTCATGTTTTAATAGGTTAGCGAACGTCTGAGAGCTCTTGAATTATTTGTCAATAGTGGAGTAGGTATGAGTACACGAATACACCTACATCGCATAATGCATTGCTCATACCACTTGCTATATGACCATTGTGAAAGTATGTTGTCAGCTTTCCTCGATTTTCTCAGTGATATAACTTTCGAATAACACTTATGCTTGGAAAACAAATCTCTTAGTTGTAATAACTATGCGAATTATAGATGCAAAAACTATTAAATGGACATTCGACACATCGGAAGGTATCTTCACACGTTAAAACGTACTTACTATTGTTAGCCCTATCGTTATAAAAAGACGAATTATTATGCAGCATTAATTACGATGTTTTTGTTCATAATGACCTATAAACTGTGAGAATTTTATAAGATTATTAGCGAATATGTTTTCAAAATGAGTGGTTATTATTGTTATGACATCAATTTTATTTTCCTACGGAATGTTTTATAACTAAAAGGTAAAGTGTACTATTCTGGGAAACAGCTTATCTCTCTATTAATTCATGTCGAAGATATCAAACTATAGCTTGTTGTTTTTCATTGAGATATTTTTTGGAATAGGTGCTATAGGTAATGGCTGGACAAGTCTATATTCGATGTATATTTGTGTCATCAAGTTATCTATCGCGAAGGACGAAACCTCTTTTCATCACTATATTTTTGGTGCATCATCATCATCATCATTTCAATTCATAAACATCCCACTGCTGGGGACAGATCTCCTCCAAATAATGTGGAAGGAATTTAGCCTACTATACCACGCTGGGTTGTTATAGAGTTCGTTTCGAATTTTCCTTTTCTTGCAGTGCTCTTGTCTGTATTATAGTTACTCCTTTAATCGCCTTTTACAGAAGTCTTCTGCATTTTACTGGTGTCCCCACGGGTTGAAATGGGGTAGTGACATTAAGAATGCTTAATACGTCACTACACGGATTATATAAAATACATAAATGCATCTATTTCAATGTAATTGTACTTGAAAGTTAGTGTTGATTGCTTTTATCAAAAACATGTATTAATGATACCTACTGTAACTGGCTTGCAATGCCAAATATTTTATAAAATATTGACCCATCATTCATATTTAATGTTCTACTTTTTAAAATATCCCCGCTTAGTCATAAAATTATTCGGGGTTAACAAACCGTGCTATCAAAAATAGCTCCATATTTCCTTATTCTAGATAATAATGCTGACGTCGATATTTTCCGTAATGTGCAATGTAAATAATAAACTGCATACCTAATTGTAACATACCAATTTCACAATAAGTATTGTTTAATTGCAAACTTTTATATTTTAATACTACATAATTATTGTTCCTCACAACAGCTAAGTAAGCTATTATTTGACTTATAAGAAACGCGGTTTTAGCTACGAAACAGCACATTTACAGCCACAATAGAGGATTGTTTCTACCCTCACCTAAAACGTTAGTACTTATGTATTATTGTTATAACTATTATCAATTAGAACCATTCTAAACAATTTATTTATCTAATATTCTATTATATTATCATAAAATGCTGAGATATCTTTATATTTTTTTTGCTCATGGGCATTGAGCCGAATCAGCTGGTTTATGTACCGAAAGGTCAGTGGCCCGCATTGAATGCGTCAAAGTTAATTTTTCGTCTGCCAAACATAATAATAATATAATAATATTCTACCACATTTACACAGCGCCATCTAGTTCCAAATTAAGCAGTTATATTTGCTTGTGTTATGGGTACTAAACAACTGATATACTACTTAAATACATTTTTTTTTTGTAAATACTTACATATTATAGATTAAATACACCCAGACACAGAATAAACCTTTATGCTCATCACACAAAGATTTGTCCTGGGTGGGGATCGAACCCAGGACAGTCCCAGGCTTAGCAGTCAGGGTCACTAACCACTAGACTAACAGGCCAGTCATGTTGTTGTCATGCCAATGTTTGAGTATGCAGTACTGATATCAATAATTATATTATCTAATCATTGCACCTATTACGCATCTCTAGCAATGAATACCGTTTACTTCGTATTTTATTGTCTATACCTATCGTAATTATTTTCATTCAACAGTTATGAACTCCTTTTGATAGGAATTCATAGACACCATATATTTTATCATCGGCAGTTGATTAATGTTTTATTTTTTGTTCAATTTCATCTAATCATTTATTCGTCTGGTACATGAATAATGTTTTATAATTTCCAGATTTATTAAATTATTTATTTAACTTGTATGTACGACATTGTAGAAGTTTGATACGGCATGATTTATTTACATAAATCTGTCTATATATAAAATATAAAATACAAACCAGTATTGAAAATAAATTAACGGAAACATTTTACTTTCATTGCAAAGTCTACATCTTACTTGCGTTGCAAGAAAACTTTCGATTTCAACTAAACTAACAGCCTGCTGGTGTTGCACGTGAGTTTATTATATCGTAAGAAGCTTTCATTTTACAGCTGATCTCATTGCTATTTACTGACGAGTTATAATCGTCATCTTCGTTATTATACATGCCTCGGGGACGTAGTGGAAGTGTAAACGACTGCTGCAAAACTGGTCCTGCATTTTAGTACTGAATCGAGCAAAAAATCGAGTTTTCTAACTTGAAATTTTCAGTATTAATCCGGATTGCAGAAATCTAAACGATAAGACTCGACACCATATAACTTTACATAGCTATAGCTGAAGTAATGTGGGTGTATCTCTGCCTACACATTCAGTTAACGATCCACTCGTCACAATGGTATCATGACGGGCGATAACAGGCTAACACGCATGAGTAGAGAGTTTAATCAGCCATAATCACCTGTGAATTGGTGGCATTCATAAGCCATGTTCTACAAATCCCTTTGTTCTACAAAATATCCTCGTACCAACCCCAGTTGCCATGGTAGATACGGTACTTAGGTTAATATATATTTTTTCAGACAGCACTATGGCGTAATTAATTGATGCTGTCAACGCACAATTCATGCTCATAAGGAACGTGGTCTTGGATCTTACATCACAATCACACATCACATCTGACTGGCCTGTTGGTCTAGTGGTTAGTGACCCTGACTGCTAAGCCGGAGGTCGTGGGTTCGATCCCCACCCAGGACAAATCTTTGTGTGATGAGCATAAAGGTTTGTTCTGTGTCTGGGTGTAATTTATCTATAATATGTATGTATTTACAAAAAAAAAAAATATTTAAGTAGTATATCAGTTGTTTAGTACCCATAACACAAGCAAATATAATTGCTTACTTTGGGACTAGATGGCGCTGTGTGAATGTGGTAGACAAAAAAAAAAATCGCTATAAGAAAACGAATGTCACTCGTAAAATTTAAACTTTATTTTAGTATGCAGTGGATGAAAATTACAATATATAAAAAACATTTTATGACTTTTTTAGATAGGCAGTGTAGATGTGATTTGATCACCATGTTAGGCTTCGATCCCCACGTAATAATAATATAACAAAGAAAGAAATCCGTTTATAAATCTAGGTTATAAGTAACTCTTATGAAAGTCAAAAGTTTACATTCTTAATGTAACAAATATAATCCGTAAAAGAAGAAGTGTCAGTCAATATGCCCACTAGTTCGCTGATAGGGTAGAGCAATGAGAAGAGCTCGTAAAAATAGTCAAATATTTCTTTAATCTATATATAGATTTCTTTGCTTTGTAATTATTATTGTACATTTAAAAACTCCTGAGAACTTGTTCCTTAGTACAAGCTTTAAAATTGACGTCTCTTCAGAAAAACTTAGTTTATCTATATGATTATCTAACATGCATGAGTAATGGGTAATGTAAGTTATTATGATCACGAATGTAGCCGTGACTCTTGTATTAAGATAATCGGTAAAAGTGCCAGTTTATTTCAAGCTCAGAAAGGTGCATTTATATGGAATGTTAATTAGTTGGGTAACCAAGAAAGTGAGATTTCATTACTCCAAAGATTAAAAATATAAATAACGGAATGTTTTACAACAGTTAAAACTCATGCAAGTTGTTAAAACTACAGAAACAAAACAATAGGTATTAGGATTTTTATTAATAATATAATATAATAATAATATTCTACCACATTCACACAGCGCCATCTAGTCCCAAAGTAAGCAATTATATTTGCTTGTGTTATGGGTACTAAACAACTGATATACTACTTAAATACATGTTTTTTTTGTAAATACATACATATTATAGATAAATCACACCCAGACACAGAACAAACCTTTATGCTCATCACACAAAGATTTGTCCTGGGTGGGGATCGAACCCACGACCTCCGGCTTAGCAGTCAGGGTCACTAACCACTAGACCAACAGGCCAGTCTCAGTTTTTTTGTCAGTTCAGTCAGTCATTAATAAATCATTACTAGGAACTCAATAGGTGATAATCACAGAACAGAGATTTTGTTTTCATTGTTCTGTGGTAATAATAAATATTAGAATCCGGATCAATCTATGTAATTACCAGGCATATTAATGATCAACGTAATATATCAAACAAATTGATTTGTGTTGTAATTTTGTGTACTTACTTGATTTCTTGATGTTTATAAATAAGGAAAAAAGCAAAGAAAATAATGTGAAAGGTTTAAATTAATGTCCCACATTCGTTTCGATATGCTTTTACGAAATAAGGTAGTTACTTTAGAATATCAGCAAAACCCTAAATAATGTCAGGAAATTTATTACTATATTTAGGATTCCCTATCAAAAGTACGTAAGTTTTTCTATGTGAAATAATAATTATTATCCTGGTAATAAATTTATTTGATTTGATTGAAAATGTAGATGCACCAGATTTTTTTATTGTGAAACTTGAGTTGTCCATTCGTCTGTCATATTATCATATTTCTGGAATTACTATCGCTATTATATTTCCTTCTTAAAACAAACTGAACTGCAAACTGGTAGTCACTTTCTTTTCAAAGCTAATTTAAATTTTTTAAAGGTAATTGACTTTTCTCTTATGACATGAGTTATGACAAATTTCAATCACCTCATGCAGAATAAATTGATTTATTTTATTATTAAGTTATATTTGGGAGACATAATTGTAATAAGTAAATAATTATTATCTCTAATTCATTTACACCCTCCATTAACCAACCAATCATGAATACTTTGATGACTTTGTTAATGAATACTTTGGATCTTATAGATTACAAGTTTATATTGAATTCATTCATTAACACGTACGCAGCTGTTGGTTAGGAAGCGCAATATATTGGCAATTCGAATTCTAACGCAGAACAAAGCACCCAATCAATGAACTTAATTTCAGATTGTAAATGATTTGGCTATACATTATATTATATTATTTATATATATTTTCACAGTTAGATGCCGTAGCTTCGTAGGTGGCATTAATATATTTCAAACAATCAAAACTAATGAGATATATCATTAAAACAATACTACTTTCTACAACTCTAACAAATATACCTACATTATTACTTGGAAAAGGCCGATATAACTAAGTAACACTTAAACTTCGTTTGGTGAGAGTTTGCCTAACAATATTGACCAAAGTAATAAGTGCGTAATTATTATCTGTCAATAAGTTTTAAGATTAGTATTTATGAGCATCATTATAATGTTGATTTTGCGCTGGATGAGAGGGTGCGGTGATTTATTTGGCATTCTTTTTATTGGCATTATTATTTTTAAGAATGGTTTTATAAAAAATAACGATAATTAGGTAGAGGTCATTTTTATGATAGGAAATAATCGTCGACTGCCTAGATACACTTATAGTGCGTAACTGTTAAACAATTAAATATTTATTTTATCTCCGATTTTATCTCACGCTTAAAAAAATCACGCTTGAGCTGTTTATTCTGAGAAAAACAATGTTTTTTATTAATAATACAATTAAAATTAACAATTAAAATTAATTAAATTAAATTAATTATTAAAACAATATACAATTAAGTACCAACTAAACACGAGAGCTTAATTAATTATTTCATTAATTAAAATAAATAAGAATAATTATAATTAATCTTAGGTATTTGAATTGTAGGTAGGTACGTAAGAACTTTGTCCAATGGCCTATATTCGCTTTGATAATTATCTTGTGATTGCCAATGCGTGAATGAAACCTGCGGCGTTACATGTGTAAGTTATACGGTAACCATTTACAACCATCCGGTCGTGTTTGCGAATTGAGCCGTCTATAAGCAATAAAAAAATATTTTAAAACAACCTTTCATCAATCTTTTTTTTCGAAGACACATTCATGTCAAAAGGCCTACAAAAAGTGTAGAGCTGCCATCGTGGTAAACACAATTTCTTACTATATTGTTATTGTAACAAATTTTTAGCTGTAAGTGTAGGCTTCTCAAGTATTTATGTAGGTGATCAAAAAGCGACTGACAAGATTAAATTTGACCCAAAAATTAATAAATAAATATTTGTTTGGTATAATTATTACTTATTATACCTTAATCGTGAATAAATACTCAGCATCAAATAATATATGTACTTTGTATCTTTGTTTCTGATGGGTACATAAGGTCAAAATAAGTTAGTATGTTTTGAATGACAGAATTTGGGGGTTAGCACCATACTTTTATTTATTAACATTCTGTTCAAGAGACTCGTTGTCTTAACCCAAAACTTTGATCCAGTAACATTTAATATTCTAACTGTTTTGTGAAGTTTTCTTGCCGCAACTTATATATATTCTGTCCCGAGTCGACAACTAGGATTTTCGTTTTAGTTTTTGGTATTATATAATTTTTTCACCGTTAGATATACGTAAACTAAGTATGACTTCATTAAAATCCTTAGTAGTGTGTGGATATTATTTGAAAGTCTTTAAAGTTAATATATTGTAATCTAAAATTTAATTTTCGTAATAATATAACAGAAAAACTAGCTAATTAAATACGATTTGACTTCAAAACAATAGATGACATTTTCAGAATTGATTTTTGACAAATGTGTAATAATTACCTTTTGCATTGATTTCAGAGGGAGCAATGACCGGGATGACTGGAACTTCGCTGCTCCTTGCTAACACAATGTTGACCAAGAAACTACAGGATGACCACCTCACCTCATATGTGGAGCCACAAAAGAAAAATAGAGATTATGAGTAAGTGAATCAATATAATATTCTACCACATTCACACAGCACCATCTAGTCCCAAAGTAAGCAATTATATTTGCTTGTGTTATGGGTACTAAACAACTGATATACTACTTAAATACATTTTTTTTTGTAAATAATACATATTATAGATAAATTACACCCAGACACAGAACAAACCTTTATGCTCATCACACAAAGATTTGTCCTGGGTGATCGAACCCACGACCTCCGGCCTAGCAGTCAGGGTCATAACCACTAGACCAACAGGCCAGTCATATCATAGTAATACATCATAGTCATAGTAATATCATTTATCTTTCGACCCAGTACACCAAACGCAATCGATTGTAAAGTTCAATTACTCTTTCTTGCTCTGTAAATGATCCAGCCCGTTAATTAATTAGGAAAAGAGCTATTGGTTTCTTGTTTCTCATCATCATCATCATTTCAACCCATAAACGTGTCACTACTGGGCACGGGTCTCCTCCAAAGAATGTAGAGAGAATCACGCTGGCCAGACCAGTTGGTATAGGGTTTGTTTCGAATTTGCACTCGTTAGATATATTTAATCACAAACAAGCTTTTTTTAATAAGCAACAATATTATTAAATCCATATATATGTTAGAAGGTATTCAGATTCATTCACTCAGGGGATACACGCACGTGGTTATGTAGTGATACGGAACTTTTTCTCATGATAGCAAAATAATACCAACGAGGTATTACTACCCTAAAAAATTCAAGGTTTTTGAATTTGTTAAATAAGTACCTAAAACATAGAACTAAATGCTGCTTATTCCAAATTACACCATTATATTTATTAAAATAGTTACTACGTAGGCACAGTGTAAATAAAGGTATTCAATTAGTACCGTATACAGTCAAAGACGGCGCGTCCATTTGTCAGTATTGTTACGAGTACCTATACAATTCGTCACGGTATTTGAACAAATAAACGAGTATTGGATCAATGCTAAATATGTACTGAAAACATTATTTGCCAATTTACTACTGACCATTGAGAAACTTAAACAGCTTTACTTACTTACACATTAGCATTTCTGTAAACAACTTTTTTTTATGAATGGATTAAATATATTATATAGAATTCCATGGATGCTGTGGCCCTTATTCAGATAATATGTTATTGTCTGTAGATTTTTTTAAATAGAATAAAATAATACGACTCTAGTTTTAAAAATGTGGCATTTTATTAATCTTAAACATTGTATAACAGATGATATACCTTAGAACTTACGTATATATAATTGTTTAGATTTGCAAGGTCTGATATTCATTTGTCAAGGGTAAGCTTTCGAATACATGCAGCGGATACTGTACCTTAATCGAAACCATTTACAAGCGTAGTAATAATTTAATTATACGTAAACGTGGATATCTACCGATAATTAAATGACGTCACTACTGATTTCTGTAACATGGATAAACAATACGTTATTTAAAGGCATCAAAAATGCATGGACGATGTCGTCATTGAAACCGTTGACGCTTGTGTGTCATCCTCAAAAGTTATCCGCAAATAGTTCCCATCACTCAAGTCGCTTTATACCTATAGGATTTTAGAGAGCAAATTTTCTTTTAAATTATCCTTTTTTGTTAATCTCCAACAAGATCTATGTGTGCGTAAAACTTCTTGAAATTAAAACAATGTTTATTAACTGAGGTATCTACTCATCTTGGCTGGTCATCAGGTGAAAACTGAGGAAAATATCAACAGTTGTACGGATACTTTTAGACCGACAAAACCAGTCGTAAAGACTACACACAATACGAAGGTATCATTCATACAAAATAACGACTCATTCATTCTGCAAGTCATATCCATTACTTTACGATCAATCATGTAAGCAATCGCATCACGACAACTGTTAAATTAATAGCAATTTTCTTAATTACAGATGGCAAGTGGTGTGGAGAAACGTGTTCGCATTTATTTACCTCCACGTTGCTGCAGTTTATGGCATCTACTTGATGTCCACGGGCAAAGTCAGAATATGGACCATTTTATTCGGTAAGTCACTCACAATTTATATTATCATAGTAGTTATTGCCCGCGGTTCTGACCGCGTGGAATTAATTTCCCATGACCACAGAAAAATTTCCTCTGTATTGTGGGTTTACATTTTTCTGTCCAAATTTCCCAATTTATATCTTCATAAGAACATGTTTATTTATTTATGAGCGTTTATAGTTATAAATGGCAACGTCATTATTTAATCGGAGCAATATTTAAAAAATATATTTAATTCACTTTTTAAAGTTAGGTGAAAAGTTGTAAAATGTAAGAAATCATTGCGTTTACAGTTCTATTTATATGTAAAAAAACATTGGAACTTGTATGGCGTTATCTTCATAGTAAACTAACTGTAAGCATTCGAATACTTATTTTTTAATACACTTTCACGTTCAACGGATATAAAAAGATTGTTGAATTAGTTTAGCCGTTCTCGGACACACACAAATTATTCAATTTTAATTATATAGTATAATTACTTTCTTTGGCATTAAATCTCATATTAAATTTTTAATATCTATACTAATTTGTTCACATTGACTGTTCTTTAAAGACTTCAGAGTGCCTACCGTAATTTTATTTAAAAGCAAGAAAGCATTGTAGTATGCTACAACTGTGCCGCGGTGCGTACTTCTTGCAGTCTTTGAAAAGTCTAAAAGTAAAGTTAGTGTGTACCTGTTATTTCATATATGTATAACAAAATTGTAACTTAAAATAAAAGTTTGAAAGAAAGGGTTTTTCGCAATTATGATAAAACTAAAGTAATTAATAGTCTTATTTTTCTAATAGTGATAAAAATAAAGTGTCTAACAGTGCTTCGTTATTTACACGTTGTATTGGGTGACCTTGACCTTGATATAACAGGAATAACCAGAAAAGCCTGAAAACAATAGTTGGATTTCAAAACTAGTCCATGGATATTGTCAACAACAATATTCGTTAACTAGAACTGTTCGGGGAGAGCTGTTTCTTGATTTGATAGATATAAAAACGTTATGTTAAATCTGCTATTTTATGCGGTGTAATATTTGAAGGGATGGTATCTTTAATATTATTGATTTTTGGTTACGTAATCTCCCCACTAATGTCATTGAAATTAAGTACACTTCCAGTAATTTAATCACTTACTGGAAGCGAGCCTAATTTTGATGACAATGTAACCTTAATTTAATTGCATTCCCTGCTCCGACTAAACACCACTCTCTCTCACTCTCAACTAAAGGCGCCTAGGTATCTCCAAATTAATTCAATTAAGTTTAACTCGCTAGTCCAAATAATTGTTTTGAAGTTTGGATAGGTACTACCAAGTCGTTTCGAGATCTTGGAGTTATTGTTGTCAAAAGAAATGATTACAACATAAACTTTTTTGAGTGCGTCAATTAACTATTTACTTTTATTGACTAGTTATCTTATTTTACATGTTATAATGATTCTTGTTTAGGTCTATTGAGATTGTAACTACCGTCTTCATAATTTGTAGCAAGTCTGAAAGATAAAAATTATGTTACGTCCCAAGGCTCAATAATCTGCCTGTCTTTTTTCTGTTTTCTCTGATTTCTTCTTTCTTCTGAACCAGACAGAAAATCCGCTGTTTATTATATATTGCAGTCCATTAATGACTATTTTTAGTCTACCACATCCAGCATCTACATCTTGTTCATTCATTCAATTAGTACATTCCGTTTTATACAAATAAAATATTTTTCTCAATTCCAGGATTATTTTTTGCAAGTATGTCTGCAATGGGAGTTACCGCAGGAGCACATAGGCTGTGGGCACACAGAGCATATAAAGCGCGATGGCCACTACGTCTTTACCTCGCTGTAATGCAGACCATGGCTTTTCAGAACCATATATATGAATGGGTGCGAGATCACAGGTTAGTAACGTTTATGGTTCGTCAAACGTAATTAAATTGCATATTAGCTCTCTGCGGTCTTCATAGTAGGCTTATCTGGTCCTAGAAGGTCAAAACAATGGTAATATAGAAAACAATTTAGTTGTACCGATTAGATTAAAAGCTCCCTGCGTCACAGGTCTTGCATACCAGAACGGGCGTCATCTTTAAAAAAAATGTTAAATAAATATCTCAACCACCTGATTCAAAGTGAAATAATAATTATATTATTGTCAATTATAAACTCATATAAATATGCAATCATATTATAAGTCTAATTAAGCAGAAGTAGAATAGTATCATTATAACTTTTTACACCATGGTGAGCCGAACCTGTATGATAAACAGGTTCTCTGATAGAAATCTCTTAGTCTAATAGACAAAGTACTTTATAATCATTGAAATAATTACCTACATTAGAAAAATATACTCGGCTTTAGATAATTTAGAAAGTAGAGAGAAAAAAAACTGACATTAATGAAGCCCACATACCTACTCCAAAATGTTTGTACGTTTTGGCTTACAAGAAGTAATTATGACGAGTCAAAATTGCGGTTACCGTTACCAACTGACTCGCTTTGTACTCAGAATTGGTAGCAGAGTATTTTGTTTCTTTTTAACTGCAAAGATGTTTTAACAGACCGAGATATAAATACCGTGTAGGTATACGTATTATATAACGAATTAATTATTGTAGTCTCTGAATAGGTGGGGTCATATTTTAAGATCTCCAGTTCATAAGCAGCGGTAATCAGCAAAAAGTTTTATCTTGGCTTATTTTAGACACAAAAACATGTTGCGTTGAAACGAAGAATACGCAGCTCGCGAGCTGGTCCGTACATTTCACGTTCGCGCGCCGTTCACAAACAATTGCAGTAACTGCAAGGCGACGTATTCGTAGGGTATTCTCCAGATCTAGACATACCCTAAGAACCATTAGCTCTTCTGCCACTGTGTTACTGTGTCAAATACGAGAATAATGCTAAAAAGGCCAGAATACATAATATAACAAACATCGACTATACTTCAGGGTAATAACAGATTTTTCAAATGGTACATTTTTTAATGACGTCATAGATAGATCAGCATTGCACCTTCAATTAATCTAAATTAATCAGTATGGTGCTTATTATCAATCGATATTCGATTAATTATAATAATATTATATAATATATTATTATTTCGTTTGGCGGTTTTAGGTACAGATATCGTAAGTTAGATACATTCTGTCATTCTGATAGTGATAGTAGTCATCTGATACTTGATAATCATCATATCAGCCCAATGACGTCCACTGTTGAACACCTAATTTCCGCCACAGCGAGCGATTTTGTGCTGCCCGCATCCCGCATGTGCACTTTATAATAGATAAAATGTTTTCACAGAGTACATCACAAATTCACGGAGACAGACGCAGATCCCCATAACGCTAAGAGAGGCTTCTTCTTCTCCCACATCGGCTGGCTGATGGTGCGCAAACATAAAGATGTCTTCGAGAAAGGAGCCTCCGTTGACATGTCGGACCTCGAAAAGGACCCCATTGTTATGTTTCAGAAAAAGTAAGTTATTTGTTTTAAACGTGACAAGATTATTTTAATTTGCACATATGCAACTGTCATATAAGAAGGGGTATTAAAACACGAGAGTCTGTTTATCGATAATAGGTTGACTCGAGTGTTTTAATACCTACTAGCTTCCGCCCGCTGCTTCGCCCGCGTGGTATGTATTTAATACCTATAAACCTTCCCCTTGAATCACTCTATCTATTAAAAAAAACCGCATCAAAATCCGTTGCGTATTTTTAAAGATTTAAGCAAACATAGGGATATGGGGACAAAGAAAGCGACTTTGTTTTATACTATGCAGTGAAGTTATATGCAGTTTCATACACTACTTTATCTTCACTCATAGGAAAAATTTAAATTAAACAAAGTTTAGCCATTTTTTTCACAGTTAAACTGCGCATGCGTGTGCCTTTTTTTCATATTCAGCCTAAAACCATAGTTTAATGAATTAATAAAAATAAGATAGCGGAACTAAGTATAATGAGTTTTATGATATAGTTGGCGGTACTATAATGAGTTTATTTTGAATTTTAAGTATATGCGTTTATAAAGTGCGTCTGTATAGAACCGTCTTTGAATTCGTAATTCGAATTTTTCGATTTGAGTGTAGATAAAAATATTTATTAGATCCAATTATGAATCAAAGAGCTAAGTAACGAATCTTCTCTCGTAAAGTTTTCAGAACAAATCGCATGCTTAATGGAATACTGACCTAACTAAAAATAAGCATTTTCTGGGGAATCGCAAAAGAAGATCTTGCTTTGAGGACCTACTTGTTGAAGCATACAATTTAACACTGATATAAGACTGATATAAGAATCATGGATTCTTGTATTTTTACGTATGGATACATATACGATGGTTGATGGCGCTAACATAAGCCTGTTTCTGTACGTATCTCAATTCTGACCTATCTACTAATGGGTCAATTTTCCATTAAGCATGTGAAATGTGTTTTCTAAGGCGGATCATAATTATGCAATTGTAATCTGATATATCAAATTTAAACGCTCACTGTCGACTTGAAACTATCGTAACATGATAGACTCTATAATTAGATAAATGTTAAGAAAATACTATTCATTAGATACTAGCTTTCATCCACGGATATATTTTGGGATAGCCTACTAGGTAGCTTCGATCCACGGCTTCATCCGTGTGGTATCTCGATATATATGTATTATGTACCTAGTAGCTTGTGTGTTATTCCAGACTATAACTTATATAATAATTTGTATGTGTGCCAAATTTCATCCATATTCTTTTAGCCGTTTTGGCGTCATTGTGTCTTTACAACCATCCATACTAACTTTCGCGTAGGACGTGCTATTTTTATGTAAGTTATATTGCTGTAAAATTTCATAATAAAATACAATTTTAGCCTGAAAGAGTAAATAAAGACAGTCATAAATAGCTATTCCACAAACTTGTGAATTTATAAAATTTCTTTAACTAAACGCTAACATTTTCACTACTCAAAGACATCTGACTGAGAAGCTAAATGGCGTGACTAAAGAGAAATTCAAGGTTATTATTATACTAGTGTATTACACGCTGTTGTTGCTAATTACCAATACGTCTAGCTACCACTGTTCATAAACGGCTAATGCCTTTATAAGTAAAAGTAATCTTTAGATTTAAATCTATGTTATTTAATAGGTATAGAGATACACACGACCGGACTAGTTCGTGTGTATCTGTGTATCTAATTATTCTGTTTATTTCTATTCAAGTTGTAGCTTTAGGTATTTATGTTTGTATGCAAAAAAATGGATGTACAAACTAGTTGTATAGTAAATTTTAAAGCGGAAATAAGAGAAAATCATGATATTTTAAATTTAAAATAAAACTAAAATTACCTCTGATAGAAACTAATGTGAAAAATAAACGTTCGTTGACAGGGTGTATACGCAATGTATTATTAATTAATTTAATTATTTAAAGGAGTGGATAGGTTTCTTAAGGGTCGGCAATGCGCTCCTAATGACATTGGTGTTGCAAGCGTCCATAGGCTATGGTAACCGTTAGCCATGAGGCGGGCCAGGTCTGTTTGTCACCCTTATGATATATAAAAAATATCAGTACCCCCGCACCATACATACCTACAGCTAAAGTAAATAGCTGTATGTATGTAGGCATATTCTTGTCATTATGTCTTATATTTCTAATATAAACTAATAACATGTTCTTGTATTAAAAAGTACTTAGTCGCTTATTTAAATGCCAACGACAAAATAAATCACAATTTCTTTTGATGAATATTTGCATAACAAAATTAAATCGGCTAGAATATTCTTAGAATGTTTGTAAAGAGTTTCATTGCAAATATTCGCTGCCTACGCTGAAAACAGATAATTATATTTATTTAAGTAAAAAAATACCTACGCATTAGGTATAGGTACCTACTATGCTGTTAGAGTATTATTGCTTGCTTTACTTTCGAATAAATACATATACAGTGCTTTAGATCTTTATAAGATGTTTTATTTTACAGTACATCGTTTAGATTAAAGGTATCCTTCACACAGCACTGCTGCGTGCTGCTTAGATCGGAAGGGTACCTTTAAAATACACTGTCAATATTTTTTTAACCTTGTTTATTATAACTAGATGTTTGATTATTTGGCCACAGCTCAGCTCCTATTGAAATGATGATGATGATTAAATAATTCCGTAAAAACTTATTGTTGATGCTTTCTTTTGGGCTAGAATCTTTTCATATAGAGGTTCAAGTCCCGTCGTGGGTTTGAATTTTTCCATTACTTGTTTAGCATTTATGCACGTATATAAAATGAACGTGTGTGTTTAAGTATCAATATTTTTTCCAGAACATATTTGGTGATCATGCCACTTCTATGCTTCATTATCCCCGCATGGATCCCGTACCACTTCTGGGGTGAGAACGCTTGGATCTCGTGGTACGTGGCGTCTATCACCAGATATACTCTGACGCTGCACTTCACTTGGCTTGTCAACTCCGCTGCACATATTTGGGGCAACCGGCCCTACGACAAGTGAGTCTAATCCAGTTTCACTTAACAATATCGGTGAAAGTTTTTATATAAATTCTCAACCCAGTTACGCATCGATTAACTTTATTGACGAAATATTATTAAATAACAAACCTCCTATTTTATTATTTTAATAATCCTGATTTTGTAACTTTCCTTTCCTTAGTAATAGATTTAGTTACAAAATAAGTATTTACATGCGAAGTACTTTACCTTCATGCATGAAGAGGTTAATGAATGTTGAGTAAGTGAAAAATGCACAGTTGAATGGAGCAATACACGCACTTAGGCTTAAGCCGTTAATAGAGCCGGTTAGCCGGTACTTGAGTACGAAGATGTCAATTTGATCGGGGAACTTATGTTCGGCGTGACGGCGCCTACAAAAATTATCACACTTTTTATGAATATTGCGCGTACTGACGAATTTAGAACTTTGCACGTTTCGACTGTTATGTAGTCCAGAGTAGTTGAATACGGCATTAAATAAGCTTAAATGGTAGGTAAGTTAAGAGAAGGGCGTCTTTGCACCACTAGCGTAGCTATAGCTTTTAAATAAGCAGGGGAGGGGGAGGAGAATCCAAAAATCTTTGCTTCTCTGTGTGATGTAGATATGCAGGAGTACCTTAAATGTGCCGGTTTTTTTCCTCTCTAAAAAATGTGTAACTGTAACTATAGCCTGTATTCCTATAGCAGAACATAAATAAACATTTTTTCTTTTTTGATGCCTGTGAAGAATGCCATCTTGATCAATGCCATCAAACTTAATTATTGACTCTACGTGTATTGCTATTACAGAAACATAGGCGCTACCGACAATAAAACTGTCGCAATCTTTGCGTTTGGTGAAGGGTGGCACAACTACCATCATGTCTTCCCCTGGGACTACAAGGCAGCTGAGCTGGGAGACTACAGCACCAACTTATCTACTGCTCTGATCGATTGGGCAGCTAAACATGGTACGTATACAATAAATATAAACTATTTTTTAAATTACGACCAGTCACGAAGACCGGTATGTAAGATACGACCTTCGTGCTTTTGACAATAGGGTATATTTTCATTCGTCGATAATTTGGCTATTCCACCGCACCTTCATACTAATTTAGGCACGGTTTTGTCTAATTTTGCTAATATTAAATAATTTGTTTAAAAATATTGGCTATTGCTATTGAGAGAAAACTGTGCCTAAATCAGTGAAGTATGTAAAGGCCAAGACAAGTACCTACTCTAACTACAATAGGTACCTTTGTTTCAAAAACTAAAATCCAACTCTAAAAAAAAGGGCCATTTATTAAACACATTTACAGAGGCAGTATAAATAATTAGGCGATAAATTTGAAATGCGACCACTAAGGCCTTTCATTAAATTTGATACCGATCACGATAAATCAAAAAATAATATTTCTAATAGAGTCAGAGTGCATTAACGCCCTCTTGGATGAAGAATTTAGTGGGAATAATCAGTCTAACTTTAACCAGCATATGGCCAAGATACTTCTAAATGAAGATTCCTATAATTATATTTCTGCACTGATATTATTTATAACATGAATATAAAGATGCAAAGATAATGTCGTTGGTCCAGCGCCTTTCACAATACAAATTGAATTGTTCATCAAAGCAACAAAAACATTGTCTTTACTTAGGCACTCTATTACTTACACTTCATCATATAACTAATAATAAAATATAGTCCTAGTAAGTATAATGGTATAGTAGGCTAAATTCTCTCCACATACTTTGGAGGAGACTCGTGCCCAGCAGTGGGACGTTTATGGGTTGAGATATGATGATGATGATAGTAAATTTGATACTGCTTCATTGATTTGATCATTGATTTATGATTGATTTGATTTATTTTGATTATTGGTTGATATTTAAGTAAAAATTTGTACACCAGTTAATGGTAGACTATGGCTAGTACAGTCGAGTTCATTAATATATTGGCACCATCATTAGATATTTTTGTTGAAAAGGGTGACTACAACTTATTCCATAATGTACAGCATATTTTATTGAACCATTTACATGAGGACATATATTTGATCCATAGGTTCTATAGTATTTATTGAGCTTTTCAACGCTCACAATATTTTGAATTCTTGATGGTGCCAATATATTAATGAACTCGACTGTACCTAAAATGGGAATAACAACTATGTAATTTACCCATACTTTGGCAAATAAACGCTTATTTATTTATTTATATATTATTGATTTTATTTGGGATCTCCAAAAAAGAATATAATTATAGTACATTGAATTTACCAGTCCACATTCATTTGATCCTGTGTTTCCTCAATTATATAGGAGACCACAGCATATAATAATTGATACACAATGGTAATCTTTAAATACATATTTTAGGTATACATAACACATTTAAAAATTATTACTTTCAGGTTTGGCTTACGACTTGAAGACGGTATCTGCTGATATGATCCGAAAAAGGATAAACAGGACAGGCGACGGCACACATCCATGGTCCAAGAAAAGCCTGGAATCCGAAGAAGATCATCATCATCCAGAAAATCCAGTGTGGGGTTGGGACGACCAAGATATGACAGAGGAAGAAAAACAACTAGCTGAAATAGTTCATCGAAAAACTGAATAATTCCTACAATTAAGGAATTTGTAAATTACTGTTTTATACGAAATTAATGACAAAGGTCTTTCTTTCCATTGACTGACTGTGGTATTATACGAGCATTTTAATAATAAGTAAATTATATTGTTACGAAATAACATTTAATTTATTCGTTAAAATTCTGCCAATAATATTGAGAAACGAATAACTTGTAATTAGTAGGTAGGTATAATTGTCTATCATGTATAGACAATTATACCTACCTACTAATAATCAAGTACATTAAAATTAAAATGCCGATAAGTAGAATAAGTTATTGAGTTCCGAATTATATGTATATAAAATGGTATAAGGTCTTTAAGAGTGTGTCGCTTCTATTATGTTAAATTTTCATTATGCTATATTATCGAAAAAGTGAAATCACTGCTATGAATACACAGGTATCAAAACACTGCAGAATAGATGAATCAGCAAGAACTTAGTGTCAATATATCACAGATGTATTATCACAGTGTGATTAAAATAAGTATAAAATTATCTAGATCTAATAATGAATCTTTGCTTTTCTTGCCTTTTGAAGACTTGCGATTTTATCATAATATCACTCACCCAGGAATCATGTTACTTATATTTCCAATTATCATAAAGACCATTTAAGTTGTCTTAGAGGGCCTAATTAAATAATAATAATATTCCCCTTTTCCCAACGAATCTACCAACCAATCGACTAAAATTTTTGTCTACATTGGTTACTTCTCATTTGATTACCATCGTATATTAAATTGAAAAATCAAGCAGTTAATTAGGTAGACTCTTATACAACCAGCCCAGATCGTCCTGCAAGCGTAAAGCAACTCAGAAGAGAGAAGTAGGTACGAGTTCATAAGAGTAACTTCTCTATCATTTGATCAGAAATAAATACCCACGTCAGTAATATCTCTTGTAGTGCAAAAGTTCAAAAGCTTTATACAATAATCGTTGATATATTTTGTCTAGTATTTTTTAAAGTACACTTTGCACTCTCACCTAAAAAAGGGTATAACTAGAGAAGAACTAATTAATTACGTTGTTTAACAATTTTTTAACTTATGCCGCAAGCACAAGGTGATAAATTCTAAACAGATATTATAATTTTCACTTAGGACGTTTCTTCTCTGCAAGTATGTAATGGAGTAAGAAAGTAAAGAAAATAATGTTAGTGACTGAAATTATTTGTGTGTTTGAAATTATTGTTAGTTATATATTTTAGTACACTTATAATTTTGTGATATTTTTCTGTATTCATTTTTATATTTTACAACGTGTGAATAATAATCATTTTTAAATAAATTTTATTACACACTATCTACTTAATTTGTCTTTCGGGATACATATTTGTTTGACTTTACACAATGTTGTTCTGAAACTGGGTGTAATTTGCGTCCGTGTTTTGATGTGAAGTCCCTACGATATGGTCTTTGCATTCCAAGCGTTTAGCAAATTACCACAGGCACCGCTTAAAAATAGATTTAATGAAGACTTGCAAAAATGATCACAATTTTGATTGTCGTCGATCGTCGTGAAATAATTATGGTGACTGTTATAAATATTTACTTTTAATTTATTTTTATTAAGGGCCTGAAAGTGCATCATCTTTGCATAAGTGTCCGAATGTAACTAACGTTGTTACTCTTATTTCTAGACGTGTAAGGCTCTTAGTGAAAGTTGACAAAACTTGTATTAAGTTTTAATTTATTGTGCATATAAAATTAGTGTTAACTAAATTTGGATGTGAGTACCTAACATTTTGATAAATATTTTTTTTTTACTTAGTTGTTTTATTGAAATAAAGAAATCTCGTTTTTTCATCTAGGTTACAGAGTAACTTCTCTGCAAGTAATATGTTAAGAATGTAACAAATATAATCCGACAAAAAGTAATATTTGCCAATTTGCTCACGACCACAGGCTAGAGAGTAGAGCTATGAGAGCCAAAACTTTAAGAAACTCTCGCCACATTATTGCAACAACTGCAAAACATTAAAATCATACACCAAAATAGAGATTGTTTTGTTAAATAACAAAACAATAAATTGAAATTTACTTTTGCATTGTTGTTTAATAAATATTAGATCATTACTTATAAATGTTATAATTATTGATAATCAAATATTAATTAAAAATGAAAAAATAGGATGTCCTCCCTTCCTTGAATATATTATTAATCTTTTATGTTTCAGAACTCATGTTTATTTTACTCGCACAGAAAAATAATATTGCCGAATGAATCAATGCTTTAAAAACAATAAAAATGGGAGTTGATTTTGAGTAAATAATATTTGAATTCCAATTTAATGGTAACGTAAAATGTATAACACTACGGCAGGAGAGGCCGAATTTTACCAATGGTTGTATAGCTATGTTTACGCGCGTTTATCACAAAACAGAGATATGATTTTTTTTTTCCTCATTGTTTTGTGGCGTTTACAAACGCCAATGAAAAAAAAAATGTTAAAACTCAAATATATTGAGTTAGGTCGCCACCCGTCACCTAGGTAGTGAAATTACAGAGATAACATGTGGCATCACGGACCATTAGTATATCTTGATATTAATAACAAAAATGTTCTCGCAAAAGTAAAAAACCGCAACAATACCATAGAAAGTAATTAAAAATAGAAGTGTTATAATTGTGAAATGTAACTAACTAACTAACTACGGTACCGAATACAGCACGTAAGGCACTTAGTCAGTTTTTTTATACTTACGATTACGATTTCACTTTACAGTCTTCAACAATGCTTCGTTTTATACTTAGTGATTATAAAAAAAAAAAACACTTATTATGTATAAGTAGATCTTTTTATCTCGAATAAGAATAATGTTCGTATTTTATTTTTAAATACTCCATGTTCACGAGTTTTCGAAAATGATAAATTTATAATAAATTAAAGCTTAAAATTAATACAATAAATAAATAATTTAAATTAGGTATAACCCTAATACTTAACATATTAATGTAACATTATTGGCAAGGTATTAAAATAAAATCAGGTTCTTATTAATCTTGGCATATAGATTCACATACATGTTTATCTAATTATTTACATTTTTACAGAGTTTTTGGCAAATTTGATCCTCAAATAATATAAAATAAAGTGCGATTTTAGAATGATATTTAAATTACAAAAGTGATATTTTCGGCAAGCATATTATTATTATTCCACTTTCTTTTCAGGCTTTGATCTTCTTATATTTTGTCCATTAAAAAATAGATTATTATTAAGTGGGTGTGGTTTATTTAGTAGCGCCATCATCTTATTATCTGTATATTCTTTAATCCATTCAGGGCTTACGGCTATTGGAGGTAGCTCTTCTACATCTTTAATATTCTCGAAATTTTCATCTTCAAAATGGTGTCCATCCTGGAAGCGAGTTTTTGCATCGTCATACCAAAGACCCATATGGTTCGTGTGGAAGTGTTCTTCGTTATTTGATGCGGCGAATTTAAGTCTTTCATTATCATAACCGTTGTTAACGTAAACTATTTTGTGTTCATATTTGTCATTGAAAGCATTATTCCTCAAGAGTGTGAATACGGCACCAGCCAATGCCATTTGGTTCAAAAATACAACCATGCCTACAAACATCTTCAAGCTGGGTAACACAAAGGGCACGATAGATGATACTAATATACCAGGAGCAAGCAGAAATGGAGCTAACCTGTATAACTCTTTCTGTATTTTTTTCATACTGCTGCGGCCTTCTGCTTCATCGTCTGAAAGTAAAATAGGAACATTAAAAAGTGAAATGGAATCATTTACCAGCACAATTATAGCGTTAGAACTACTTTCATACCAAATACTTTTGTTTTTATTTTTATTCAACCTACCACAGACATTGTCAAGTATCTGTGAAGCTTGCTGAATGAAAAAGTAAACAAAACAAATAACAAGAGAAAATTAAATTGAGGAAGAGACGGGACTGAACTTCCCGAGAAACATTTGTTTGGTAAAACTTTTTACGCATTAACTTGTTTGATGTGACAAAATTTAAATCATAATATTGTTACAGCAGATTTTCACTTCATTCACAATTCAATTCCTTAAAAAATATAGAACATTTTATTGCATATTTTAAATAGCTATCATAATTAAGAATACTAATGTAGTACGCTTTGAAATGTAATGTACACAAATTAGTATCTACACAAATCATGTTTCAAAAGGAGTTCTCAACTCAGGTAATTTTTATTTTAAATTAAATATTAAATTTGGTAATCTTGCGTAATGAGTGGTTTGAAATGTATATTTGTTAACCTGAGTTTTCTGATCGTTAAATATTTCTGTTAATATTGTTTAAAAGTCTAAGAAGTTTATTAATAGTATAATTTTATTATGCTGTGAAATAAAGTAGGCGGACAATTAACGAAAAATTGTAATTAGGTATATTAGTTATAATTTACTCAGAGCGTAAACGTTTTGTTGAATTACCAGTCGACAAAACGTTTACGCTCTAAGTGCAGCCACCATTCATGCATATGCATTTAGAGGTCAAACTTTCGACGTGGTTAATGATAAAAAATGTCTACTTACTTTTATGTATATCGACGTTAAAGGTTCCATTTCCATTCGACTTCAGGTTTGCTGAGTAACCCGAAATCATATCAAAGGTCAAAGGCCGATATTTCAACAACTTCTGAGTGCCATCGAGAAGTTCTGAATTCAATTCCTCGTCCGTGATATTCGTGTACTTCTTCCATGGGAACTTTTCAACATCTTCAGTCAGGTTCATTTGAATCTTCGGGTCTTTGGTGAATGCTTCTATGGCACGCTCCGCACGCCACGCTCCAAGGGAACTGAGGCATTTCGAGAAGCCTAAGGTTTCCGTACAAGTGATGATCCGTCGCACTGGTTTATTTTGCTTCCCGATGAGTCCTTGTAAGGTGTCTTTGATGAGGTGATACGGCGTGCGCGAATGTTGGTGAGCATGTAAACACTGGCACGCGGCCAGTATGACGAGTGCGGTGAGCGGTCGCATCGTTGCGGCTGGACTGACGCCGCTTGGTGTTCCCTCACTACTCACGCCCCAAATGGTAACTGCATCGCCACTCGGGCGAAAGCTTTATTTCGACGATTACTACGAAAAATACTGCGGAAGTAACTTCATATTAAAAAGTGACTTAAATATGTGAGTTATGTATGTGCTATGATACCCCTATATCCGTAATCTAAGTTGTTACATTGTTAGTGAAAAACCTAACCGAATGAAACGCTTGAATTGCTCACAATTTTTTGTGAAAAATTCAAGCGTTTCCGTATTTAAAATATTGAAAACGCAAGATTTTTTTTTTAAGTTAAGTATAAATTTCACACCTTAATAAAAGTTGACAAGTCAACAACCTCAGTTGCAGTCTACAAACTAAATATGTCAACGCTGTGAAGTAGAAAGTGCCGTCATATTTAGTGCACTGATGATGGCACGTAAGGCATATGATGAGAATATTACCTCTCGCTGATAACCTTGACTATTGATCTACAAATTGTGAGTCTGGCTGGCATTCATATCTGTGAATATCCTGTCCTCTAGAATAATAGGCTTATATTTTAACATAACATAAAAAGGTATATGCAAGAGTGTATGACGCCCATATTTCGCCAGTTATGTTTGGTGCCAAGTAAAAGATGGCTAATCTATTGCCATTAATGCTGAGCACATGCCCGAGCTGATACTAAGAATCCTGCTTAGGAATATTGTAAGGTTCGGGATATTTACCATCCTGAATATACCACCCAAAAACTGTTCCTTCATGCTCATGGCGCTTATATTAAAAGACACGCTAAATATCTCGAACTTTTAATATTTAACGACCATGACAACTTTTGAAACTGCACTATTCTGCTGTGTGTAATTATGTATATGTAAAAACAATGATAATGAATCCAAATATTCCAGAGTAAGCAGGTTTTTCATGAAATAGGTTGATCCTATCAGTACTAGACAAAGAATTTATGTTATTATTGTAATAAAAAAGCTATAAAATGTTTTATTATATTATGCCAGCAATAATGAATGACGAGTTAACGACTTAATGTTAAGGATAGAGCCATTAATTGCTTCCGTTGTATTAATGGGCAAGTGCTACCTTTATGGTCAGCTATAGCACTTCGGAATGGTGAAAGTAGGAACTTTATTTCGACGCAATTTTTGGTACATATCAGATTAAACTAAAGTACTTACTTGTTATCCTACTTACTACTTAATCATAAAATTGACCTGGAAATTACTTAGTAAGTTCTTTATTCTTATTTACATACATATACATACATATAGATCACCGCCTCTTTCCCAACAGAGGGGTAGGCTGATACTATTTTCTTCCACCTCCTACGATTCTGACATTCATCTTTCGTCTTTTCAACATTAATCAATCTTTTCATAAATTCTCGGCGGTTTCTGGTACTCCTGATCTGTCCTTTCTTTATAACGTCCCCTAGAATTTGTTCATAGTACGTTCTTCTAAATTGTAACAACTATGGCGATTGAAAAGAGTGGCCTGAGTTTCTTGCCAAGTTCTTCTCAGAGCTCAACCGTTTCAGTGAA
Organism: Laspeyria flexula; assembly: GCA_905147015.1. Taxonomy (NCBI): domain Eukaryota; kingdom Metazoa; phylum Arthropoda; class Insecta; order Lepidoptera; family Erebidae; genus Laspeyria; species Laspeyria flexula. The sequence goes on along the minus strand of LR989956.1, from coordinate 6,444,837 downwards.
CTGGCCGTAGGCAAATTTACTGACACTTCTTCTGGCTTTGTATGACGTTCATAAGTATCATGTATGTGATCCAAATGAAATAAAAAGATTTGACTTTGACTTTGACTTAGATCTCCCTCTTCTAACGTTTCCCTTCACATTCACCAAGGTATTATATGTGATTTATCACCATTCCTTCATTAATTCTTTGACATGTCCAAACCAGCTTAACATTCCCTTCTCTATTCGCGGCACAAAATCTATTTTTATAACACACTAAGTATTCCTTGTCCTATCACTCAAATTTACCCCAACCATACTTCTTAAAGTTCTCATTTCCTCAGCATTTATTCCACTTTCATGAACTTTCATGAAAAATTCATGTACAGTCAGCGTCAAATAGTTAGTGACACTCAAGGTATTCAAATTTATAGACGCAACCAAAAAGTCAATAATATCGGTACAAGCAAAGTTTCCATATTGTTGTCAACAATATAAGCGCTCAAAAGTCAAGACGATCAAAATGTCATATAGATAGGTCCAATCAAACCGCCATAAATATATCATATAGATAGGTTTAATCAAACCGCCATAAAACTATTTGACGCTGACTGTACTTACTTAACCTAATTTAAAAAAAAAATACGCGTATTCACACAATCTGACCAACTAGCAACAATTAATTAATCATAGTTGCTATAATAAAACAAAATACAGGTTTAACACAGTGTCTAATCCGAATGATGTAATATTCTTTAGTGCAATTAATTATTCGATACACGCGGATTCCTTCACGGAAACAATTACTTATACCTATAGGAATTAATTAAGGCAGTTTCCTCCACCGCCGTGCAAATTTCTTTCTGACAGCGAGCAGTAGGATATTAGAAAGTCGAATGTTAGAGTAACGAACGCGACATTAGATATCGGCGCGATTATAATCGATATCGAATGAAGAAAGTATAAATTATAAACATAGTTAAGAACAAAAAAAAAGATACGCTGTTTTATGTAACATTTAAATTATTTATTGCGAAAGATAAGAATTTTAGAACACATGTAGGTTTTTCGTTAAAATTTCGCAGTTTGTTAGAGGAATTACCTTCACCCTATAGATACCGTAGCTATATAACATGACCTAAAGAGGCCCTTTCTAGTACATAGTTGGCCAAAACGCGGCCAACGGGCTTTGCTCTTAATATCTTCATCATCATATCAGCTCAACGACGTCCACTGCTGGACATAGGCCTCACCTATGCTCTTAGTATGAATAAAACTTAATTCATTATGTGTTTTAAAAAAAATTGATTCTCCCGCCGAGATGGTGACCATTTTATACTATCTTCTGAGACATGTCTAGTCTAGCTCAGAAGATAGAGTCAATGCCATTGAAAATCTCTATTACCTTACATGCAGTGTTGGATTTTATATGTACAGTGTACATTTTTATACTAATGGTACCTACTTTATTACTTTTACTGTGTAATTCTTGTTGCTATGCTGGTGAGTTATAAACTTATAAAAAAATCTCACTTTTAGTAAGTTATCTTCGAAGTTTCACTGGGCATTACTTAGATTGTAAGGGGGATATTTATATTTTTTTCTTTCGTAGTAGTGTAGTGATCGAGCCATTACATCTTGCTCAGCAATGCGCATCCTAATAACCACTAGACTAACGGCAATCAATGTAAACTTCTTTTTAATACAACGATGATTACAAACAAATTACAATCTTCTTTTAAAATAACGGATCTACGTACTATGATTTAAGATTTATAAATAGCTACTTACTTTTTTACTTGACCGACATTTCGGTTGAATTCAGCCAAATAAAAAGGTATTTATAAAGCTGTAATAATTTTAGTACGCGATGTTATCATCACCCGTTATCATGTTAATCAAATGTGAGAGTGTGTGCAAGTCGTGAAAAAATTTGGAAGCTTGTTTTGGGTATTGTGGCAATCTAGATAATTATCGTATCGGGGACTTCACAAACATATAATTAATGGAAACGAAAGAAATGGGACTAAATGTTAGAATTATAAGCAAAATTTGGCTAATGGCTTTGTTAATTATTTTGAGTATGGCGATATTACGTAAAAAAGAGTTACTTATGTAATTTATCACCAAAACTACTCCAAGATCCTAAAGACTAGGTTATCAATTCAAGGTGTTAGGAACATAACTATTATATTTGTGCCGTTTGGAGTCGAAACACTTGGGCCGTGGGGTTCAAGTGCTCGCGCTCTTTTTAAAGAGCTATCCAAGCGTTTGTCCGACGCTTCCCGTGACCAGCAGGCTGGATATTTTCTTGCACAAAGAATAAGCATTGCCATACAACGTGGCAATGCTGCCAGCCTGCTGGGCACTTTTCCGGTAGACAGTGGCAGCGATGCGGAAGTATTTTATGACGCCATTTTTTAATTATTTCACCACTTTTTAATTTTAATTTTTTTGTTTTTTTTATTGTTTTAGGTTGTAAATATTGTTTATTTTTCTTTTTAATTTAGTTAGTTGATAACCTTAGTTTAATATAGTTTATATCGTTGTAACTAAAATCTTTTAAACTTTCGCGACTTGTACACATATTAAATTATTATATAACGGGTCTATGTATAACGGTTGTGAATGTGAAAATGAAATTGTAACAAAACAAATAAGGTATTTTCATATTCCTTAAATATAATACGTGACGTAGACCCGTTATATAATAATTTAATATCGTTGTAACTAATCCAATTAAATCTTTACCAATTAAAAAATACTATTCAATTTCTCAAGAAATATTAAGCAATTAATTCAATATGTATTGTAAGTAGGTAGATGCTGCTATGTTAACAAAATGAAAGAAAGTATTTAATAAAATATGTTCAAGCATTACAAAAAAACTTACTTAAAATGCAAAAATCACTCATAAAAACATTTTCGCATTGCATTTCATTGTTACATTGGTTTTGTTACAATTTCATTTTCACATTCACAACTTAGGCCTCTCGCAAGCCACGGACAGTCGCGGCAGCAATAAATCAATGTTAATTCAATAAAAATAATGTAAGCCGTATTTGCACTAAAACAAAAGGAGACGAAGAAGAGACATAAGAAACCACAGCCGTTTATTACGACAATCACTATGTAAAACCTAAGATTTAATTCCGGGTTGCCGGCTATGGTCGAAGTTTCTCGAAAGGATCGAATCCGGAACGAAGTGATTCGACAGAGAGCCAAAGTCATCGACATAGAGTATCGTACAAGCATCCTGAAGGAGTAAATGCATATCAGTGGTGAACACGTGTCAGTAAGTGTAGTATTGGCCGGCCTCAGACTACAAACATACAATTCTGCCGTGCTAAACAAGAACGTCGTAATTGCATTTTACAAGTCTTTGGAAAATGGTTCTAAGATTGATGTATTTAGACACATTTTTCTCTTAACTTAAGCACGCAGTTGAACTGTTTTAATTGGTAAGGCAGAATTAACGCATATAAAGTACACCCAGACTCGAAACAAACATCTATGAATCACACAAATATATTTTGTCTCGTATGGGAATCGAACCCCGTCACTCGGCACGGCGATATTAATATCGAGGAGACCATCTTAACCGCTGCGCCACGGCGTCATCATTTGACTGTCATCAAACTAACTAAAAATATCAAACAGTGGCCTAATACAGGCTAATAATGATGATGATAGATCTTAGGTTACCAAACTATTATAATTACACTTTATGGCATCAAATTTTTTGTCACTGGCATAACCGATATTTATTTTTTACTGAAAATTGTCTACCACATTCAATAAAACCACGTTCACACGATGAGACATTACATAGTAGCGGGTACTGTCTTAGTTACTGCGCATTGTATGTAAACCGCTTTAGATGCTACAAGCATTTTTTTATTGAAAGATGAGATCTACATTTATGACTGTGCCTTCACTTTTATTTGAAACTCTCTTAGGCTTTTTGTCGACTGTAGCATAATAAAGATATAGGTAGATTAGAAATCTAAATCTAATATCTAATCTAATATCGAGTTATTTCTCTTAATTCAGAGACATCTTTATTATTTTTGTCTCGTGCGCGCTTTAGTTGTCTGGATCTAACTCAGCTGTCCACTATGATTCACCGTCTGCGAATTTACAAACTGAATACCGTATACACATTATAAAGAAAAACTTTTCAAAGCTTTATTTTAATGTATTTTTTACTATGTAACAAATTAACAAAGTAGTTATAAGACTACAGATAAAGTAAATACCAAAAAACAACCAGATGAAATTGCGCGATCGTTCAGCCCCCTGATTCTGACTCGTCGGATTGCTCTCGGATCGTAAAAAAATAAAATATGATTAATTTAAGATTTGTTCCTTCAACCATCAATATTTTAAACATATTTTCGAAAAAAAAATTCCGACAGCTTAGAATCAGGGGGCAGATATAAGTTATACAAATACGTGTTCGTCAAGATATCAACTCACATAATTATTAATAGCCAGTTACAACCGTGAATGTCGTGATCGATATATGAATACGTCGAAATTTCACTACATGAATAATAAAAGCGACATCGCATGAGACTCACATGCAATGTCAAGGAAATGCAAAACGCGTGAAAGCACTAATTTAACAAACCAAATTCTAAGTGATACGGTTCGATTTTTCGGTATTCCAAGTCGACAGGAAATGGCCTATATTATCGAACATGGCATGTGATTAGCATATCATCGGTCACGGACATGGATTGGCGCGTTGCCTGCGCATGCAGCGGCGAGTCGCGCGCCGTTGCCCCCGCGCCGTCCATCGCATCTTACACCACGCGCGCTTCAACAATCGATCGAGTTTCTCTACTGCATACGTGCTAAGAATACTGATAAAATATGTTCTCTAATTAACCACACACGCAAATCATTATTTCGTTAATTATTCTGACAAGTAGTTATTAAATGAAAGCAAAATTGACGTCATATGACAACGAAGTAAAATGAAATACACCGTTGATTTATTGTGTATCATTCTATTTCTTGTTTTTTTTTGTTCTAGACTTGTACACTTATTAAAAACTGATAACAATACATTTTAAGTAGATGATTTTAGTCTAATTTATTAGTACTGTATTTACATTAATCCTACTTGTGGTAGGTATGTCTAGACCTTTAAGTCTAGACATACCTACCACGAGTAGGATTAATATACATTAATATAAACCCAAACTAAGTCAAAAAGGTATTGTTACCTACAAAAATAAATGAACGATCTATCAAAACTGATGACTAGATCACTAACTACAGCATCGTTGCAAATTGGTATGTATTATGAATAAAACATAAGAATTTATTTTCAATTTTCTTAGAGAAAAGGCTTATTCTAAATCCGGATTAACAATATCGATCGACGCCCAGACGGATTTGTAGTAGCTAATTATCACTTTCACTTTTTCATTGGATAAGGATCAGCAGTACCTATGTCCATCGGGAGCACACACCGTTAATGATTCAACATTAGTCCTTATGCGGCTCTGATATTGGGGGCGACATTTCTATCGTGCAGTCACGTTGTCCTGCGCTTTCTTTTGTCGTGAATGTTTGGTCTTGCCGACCATTGTCTTCCTCAAAACACTTTATATCCTGGCATTCATCCATACAACCCATCAGTCATAAACTAGCAGGCTTCTGCTGATCACCGACTAATTGCACACCGAATTTTTTTAAGTGCCAGTCAAAATGTCCAACAAATTCACTTTGTTGAGTCTGATTTACGTCGTTATTTTTATTTCTGTAGTGAACTGTGATAATGTGGTAACTAAGGATTTGTTGAGTGAAGGTAATTATGAATATTTCGTTAAATTGGTTTATCTCACAAAAGTCTTTAATTTTTTTTGGCACTGCAAATAATCAGACAAAGAAATAAGTAGACACGTTTTTAATATTAAATTCATCATCATCACCATTTCAACCCATTAACGTCCCACTGCTGGGCACGGCTCTCCTCCAAAGATTGTGGAGGGAATTTAGCCTACTATACCACGCTGGCCAGACGGGTTGGTATAGGGTTTCTTTCGAATTTTCCTTTTGTTGCAGTGCTCTTGTCTGCATAAGATTACTCCCTTAGTCGCCTTTTACGACACCCACGGGTTGATGAACTAATATTAAATTACGGGTCACTCAATATTGTAATAAAGAAACTGCCGACCGGGCTTTAGTTCGTTACGATAACTATTTTCAGCGAGTACAGGCGACTAATAGATTAACGTCAAACACGTCAACAATAAAACTAGCTTCGCTAGTTCTATTATCCTCATCTAGGCAAATTGTCTCTAAGCTAGCACACTGACTTTTTTTATTGTATGGGTTGCAGCGATGCCAATTGACGTATGCTTTACTATTATAATATCTGATACAATAAAACTATATGAATATATGGTTTTATTCACTGTATTATGTCACTCTGTTAAAACAAAATTGCATTCCCATATGCATGTATTATGTCATGTAATAGTTAGTTTCTATCAAAGAATATATTATTAATGTTATCGCGTTTCGTATCGTAATGTAATGTCGTAAATATGTATATGTTATTAAAATACATTTTAAATGTATATGATATAAACGATACATGAATGTTTTAAACAAGAACTGTTAACACTGTTATGTCCTGTTTCAATTCAGTAACATGTTGAATTTCAATCCTATTTATGGAACATTATTGAATACGACGGTCAGATCATTGTTGATTCATTGACATCGGTTTTGTATTGATATTGAGTCAATACTGATTTTAAATATCATCATCGTCGATAAAGGCCTTTTAAATCTATAAAATATGATGCAGCGTCCATGACTGCTAAGGTCAATACGAAAGCGACAAGAACAATTAAGTTTAAAAATTTTGAAGGTTTTGACTTATGAACACTTAGAATTTAATTTCGAACAGGTTTTTGAATAATTTGAGTATGCTTCGTCAACAACAACTACCAGCTTCGAGGATTCGTTTTTAAAATTATTATTTAATATTTGTTACTGTCGTTATCTCTAGAAGAAGATTACTTTATTTTTTGGGCGTTAAAATTTACTGAAGTAATACATTGTGTCCCGCAAAACGTATGGTCCTTCTATTTTATCCAATAAATATCATAAAATATTATTGTATAGGTAAAATAATAATAAGTACTAAAATATTTTATTAGCTATACCTAATAGAATTTGATAGAAACGAAGTAAACACAATACATGTCAAATGGAAATCAAATATTTAATTTTCTTATTTATGAGTAGATAGGTATGTTAAACAAGGCGAGATATTTTTCTTGGTTATTTTGCATATAATATTGTGGTTGTAGACTCAAATTTTATTTTATTGATGATTATCATCATTTCAACTCTAACTCATTTCAACTAGTAACGGATTAAGAATACTTAATTTGACTACCTCGTCTCAACCCGTGGCTGTCGTAAAAGGCGACTAAGGGAGTAACTAAGATTTTTGTAAAATCAGACTTATTTAATACACATTACAATGGATTTTCAAAAACATTTAGTAGGTACTTATGAAGCAATAAAAACTTGCGAAACAATTGTGTGACAATTGTACTCTTTTTGAGCTCTATATTTAAGTCAATGCTTTACCTTTATTTCTTACTTCTAGGAACAAGCGTCGGCCGTACGTTTGGACACAATGCTCTTAAGCGGTTGTCCTTCATCTTCCTACCCGTGATGTTCACCTTGGGCGTGATTTCTACTCTGCTGATGGCCCTGGCTGTCATCTCCGTTAAGAACTTGGCTATCGGTGTTTTGCTACTCATAGTTTCTGTCAGTCAGGTAAGTACATACACAACGGCAGGACTTTTTACGTGAAGAGGTGCAACTCACATTTCGCCAGTATTGTTTAGTCTCATCTAATAAAGGGAGAGTCTATAACCAAAAACTCGCAAATACTGAGAATTTCGAGACAGAAACTCTCGAACTCGAAACCTCTTGCTCAGACGTACCCACTAATGAAGCAGAAAAAAGACTTCTAGTTAAAAGTGGATAGGTACTTCACCATCCTAGTTTTTGAGTAGGAGTATGTTAAATGTTAATAGTATTGTATGTTAATATTATGCGTAATAAATCATTCCATTATTATAAATCGCGCTTCATTCCCGTGGATCTATATTTAGGATGAATTCCACGAAGTCGAATAGCACCAAACCGCATAGCACCTAACATATTCCTCGAAGAGCACCTACCAATATTTTTGCTAGGTGCAATTCTCAGCTTCTTTTATTCATAGCGTGATTTAACTTAATCTTCAATTGTTTTTAAACATAAACCGTTATTTTTTACCTCAGGCTGTATCCAGATTGTTTTTATCGGCGGCTTCACCATCATCCTTGCTACATTTGCATCCCCGCGCTGAGTTCCTGCCCGCTCCAGCTGTGCCCTCGCCCTGGGGAGCACAGGGGCCTCTCCTATCACCCTGGGCGAGGTCAGACAATGACGCCACTATTTCTGACTAATTCTTATCAATACGAGAATTGTCGAGAACCCACCAATCAAGAATAATGCTGAGGCTACCTCAATGACTGCATTCAGTCAAATCGTGTAAATGCATTTATTTAGTAGATAATTTATTATTTATTTACGTAAGATGAATATTGAGGAATAATTTATTGATCTGTTAGTGAATTTGTAATTTAGCAGATGCCTACGTCTGCCTCTCGCGAAAATTGTGAGATTTTGTGAAAGATAGACGTTCAAATTGTAGATATAAGAATTTATTAAATAATAAACATTAGATATGAAATTAATTTGGTTTCGTTTTCTCTATTATACATAACTTTCTACATAAAGGATGAATTATGTATGGTACTTAATTTAAATAAAAATAGCAACTTAAACGGCCTAAAAATAGTCTTTGTTGAAGAATATATGAATATAAACGCCTATTACATAAATGTTTTAGAGATTTATGTTGTAAAATACTATTCTGCTTTTTTATTGCATTGCTTACAAGCGTATAAAAAATAAAACAATTTAAACTGCTGTAACTGTTTAAGATACAATGAATTTGTGTCAAAATTTGTTGGCGCCGTCGGTCGACAGTCGAACTACTTGTTTACCATTTTAATTACTATTTGGACAATGCTTTATAGGCGTGGCGTCAAATTCTAATTTATTACTATAATTTTCTTGTTACACACTTTATTTAACGACACTATAAGTCTTGATCGTAATGTGTCTACTAGCGAACAAAAAATGTTCCAAATCAACTTAACAATGTCAATTACAAATAAAACACTCGTAGTTAAAATTTACACAGGTAGCCGATACAATATAGGTATATGCACAGATATATATGGATATATATCTGTGGGTATATGTATACGTAGGAAGACCGTGTAGTGACGGATTGAGGATACATAATGTCACTATACCATCTTTACCCGTGGGTGTCGTAAGAGGCAACTAAGGGAGTAACCTTATGCAGACAAGATTATTGCGAGAAAAGGTAAAGTCGAAACAAACCCGTCTGGCCATAGTAGGCTGAATTCCCTCCACTTTCTTTGAAGGAGACCCGTGCCCAGCAGTGGGACTTTTATGGGTTGATATTATGATGATACGTAGGAAGAGGAGGGTATCGTATTTTACTGTACATATTTTATACATACCTATAAGTACTAAGCTAGCGTCCTGATAGTTTTATTTTACCGATGCAAAATACCTATGTAAACAATGGTGACGACTCATATCAATCGATAGTCCAACTTCAGATTTCAACGAAGTATGGAACTTATATACAATCTTACACAAGTTCACGTATTTGTGACCGACGTGCGACGTGTCAATTGTCAATTATTCTATATAAAAGTGACATTTAAAGTTATTTAGTAGAAAGTTAATGAAATATACCGAAAATGCCAACTTTAAGTATTCTACCGTACGTGCGTAATTATGTCACGTCGATCATTTCTCGTCTTAAAGACATTACGGACAAGACAAATTGATGTTGAAATGGTAATTACCTTTAAACAATTATTTAATCCTGTAATTCATTGATTTAATTACTTTTTTTTTTTTATACAACAAAGTTGGCAGACGAGCTAGCGGCTCACCTGACTTTCCTACTTCGTGCCGGTACTGCATAATAAGGTTTTGTGTTGCAAGTAACAATGTTTCCAAATCACGTTTTTAAGTATTTTAGAAGTACTGCAAGTAGCCAATCCAAAGTAGTTATAAAAAGGAGATTTGAGCAAAGGCTAGTTTTGACAAATACTCTACATCTTCCGTAGGAGCTCTAACATGGTGTGCCTACCCAATGTGTACCATCTGATAACATTCGTCGAACGGAACCTTTTGTACCGAGTTCACCCTGACTTGACCGCTTTTTTACATAAATAAATTAGTAGATAATTTAGTAAATTGAATACTTAATGAGCAAAAGTCATAAAAGAGCTAAATGTAAATAAAACAATTAATTTGTTTGACTGGCTGACTTCGACTATTGACTGGCCTGTTGGTCTAGTGGTTAGTGACCCTGACTGCTAAACCGGAGGTCGTGGGTTCGATCCCCACCCAGGACAAATCTTTGTGTGATGAGCATAAAGATTTGTTCTGTGTCTGGGTGTAATTCATCTATAATATGTATATATTTACAGAAAAAAAATGTATTTAAGTAGTATATCAGTTGTTTAGTACCCATAACACAAGCAAATATAATTGCTTAATTTGGGACTAGATGGCGCTGTGTAAATGTGGTAGAATATTGTTATTATTATATTATATTATTATTATTATAATTTGTGAGATAATATTACCCATGGATTTCGATGTTTATAGAATATTTTATAAGCTATATTTCTATCAACAAACCACGGTACTGAAGATGTGGACGGACGGTACTTGCCAATATAATCGAAAGTTCTATCTAAAGAGAGTCTATTTCTCCCTCTAGGGGTGGACAAACCGGTACAAGGAGAAACACGGCGACTCCGCATCACGTTATTCATTATGAATATAGTCACATTATGATACAACACTTTCGATAATATTCATAAGATCTTTCTAGTTTTTAACTATGATGCCTTGTTTACACGCAAGCATGCTATGAACGCAAATTTTATTATGTTTTTTACTGAGAACAATTAGCTATGGGCAATTTTAAACCCTACGAGTAAAAAAATCGTAACCAATGTGGAAAAATATGTAGGAAGTCTACTTAAAATATGTACGTTGCCGTGTCGGAAGAAGTTTACGTTCCGTAATAACGCTACTCCGTGTCTTGTTTCCGTAATGAATAATGGAAATAAAACAAAACTTGCCTATCACTAGTTCGCTAACCTTTAAGGAGAACTCGCAAAGAAACTTAGGCCACTCTATGTAATCATTAGAGAGTAACAACATCATCTTTTGTTACCATTTCAGGTAGAGTGAAAATGCGACAAATTACCCCACAACTAATTCACTGATACATGGTAACATAATTGTAAGCAACAGAAATATTAAGTGTTCTGCACAACATTTATAAATCGCATTTAATACTTTTTATACGCATTTAACCTACATTCTAACAGACAATCAGTAATATAAACACTATAATGATAATTATAAGGTTGAAAATAAGTCAAGGCCAGAAACAGCCTTAACTAGATTAGGATCTAACTCGCGGCACAATTTCTAACCAGTTTTATACAGGTGGTAAATCGAACATTCTACAAAAGCCTATAAGTAAACAACAATGTTGAAGACGTGTCTGTCCGTGGTCGCGAAATCTTTGCTCTAAAAATATACTATCTTATAACGGGCGTATGTAAGTTAGCACGTAGTTAATTAAGTTAGTTCGTAAGTTAAGCTGTCGCGCATAGATCGCCGAATTACATACAATTTCTAGGAATTGTATACAATGACGGATTACATATATTTCCGTTAACATATATATATTAAAACATTGAAGAGTTGATCAAGATATATGTTTTTTAAGTAGGTAAGCGATGACGTTTTTTTCGCACTACAGCTTTAGATGAAAATCTTCCTCGCATAATATAATTGGAAAGTCAACAACGGCAGCATTGTTGTGCTATACCTGGAGACTATAATAATTTAAATCATTATCTTTGCAATCACAATGTAAGTAATGACATGATGTGATACGTCGCAATAGTAATCACAAACGTTTATCAAGATAGTAGCTATTTTTCAATGGTAACAATGCTGCTCTTTACTCGAAACAAGCTTTTACTTATTTTACCGTGTGAACTGTATTCTAGTGAAAAGGACACGCTAAAATGAACCTAATGAGCTTTCAAGCGATCAAGTGCGAGTCGGACTCGCGCACAGAGCGTGCATGGACATGTAATTTAAATTGCAGACCCAAGTCATCATTTCAACCCATAAACGTCCCACTGCTAGGCCTCCTCCAAAGAATTTGGAGGGAATTTAGCCTACTATATACCACGCTGGCCAGACGGGTTGGTAGTGGGTTTGTTTCGAGTTTTCCTTTTCTCGCAGTGCTTTTATCTGAATAAGGTTACTCCCTTAGTCGCCTTGTACGAAACCCGCGGGCTGAGATGGGCAGACCCAAGTATTTGATATTAATTCCAGCTTTCGCTTCGCTTCGCGTTGTTGAGAAAAATATTCTTGATAGACGGACAGATAACGAAGTGAACCTATGTCTCCGTTTTTTCCTTTTAAGGTATGGAACCCTTCAAATTATCTAAATGGGTCTAGCAGTGTTTTCAAGTTTAGCTTTTGCAACACATAATGTTATGTTTAAATAGAAATTATTATACGATTCTTAGTGTATAAATAATTATATGTATAAGTTCTAGTATGGGTAATCAATATTATCCACGATATTTACCAGCAGCCCATTATTGTCCCACTGCTGGGCTCGGGTCTCCTCTCTTCTATTCTGAGAGCTGAGAGGGTTTTAGGCCGTAATTCACACACGCTGGCCTAATGCGGATTGGTATCCTTGATATTGAAATAATATAATTATATTAGATACTACAAACATAAAAACTGGTTTATGTTTGTATACTTTCTAAGAAGATTTCTAAGAAGATGTAGGTATTTATCTATCGTAATTATACTCGTATTATAAATAAATTACATCAACCATACCGCCTATTAAATTATAACACATAATTAAGTTATTCAATTATGTAAGAAGACAAGTTTAAAGTAAGTATCTATAACTTACCAAGGAAATTACGTCACAATTTTATAAGGCGAATAACAGGTTTGCAATTTCTTTTAAAATATATCTTTCTCTGAATATTAGGCATAGGCAGGAAGAGATTGGCAAAATATTAATAATACGTAGAAAGCATAATGAGCTTAAATATTCGCTTCGATGATAATTATTTTATTTGCCTTTGCTTGGATACAGGTATTTTTATCAAAAAAAAAACTACATTGTACTTTTAATACTTCCAAGCTTTTATAACCTGCAACGCAACGTTATGGTCAAATCTTCAACTGAATGTTAAAGCAGATATCATCAACTGATTGAGATGAAATTTTACATAAAATGACAATGCAATATATTCTTATGAAGTGGAGCTGATCTGATGATGGATTTGGAAGATGGCCGGCCATGAAAACTCTATTATAAAACGACGTTATACCATTGATTTTGAGCTCAATCCCCCTTATTATAAAGTGTCAAAGTTTATTTTATAATAAGGGGGATTTAGTTTGTCATGAAGAGGATTCCAATCCATATAACCGAATTTAAAAACTTATTTGTAAAAGTAGTTTGTCTAATTAAAACTTATTTTACTACTTATACGGCTATCTGGCTGGCCTGTTGGTCTAGTGGTTAGTGATCCTGACTGCTAAGCCGGAGGTCGTGGGTTCGATCCCCACCCAGGACAAATCTTTGTGTGATGAGCATAAAGGTTTGTTCTGTGTCTGGGTGTAAGTTATCTATAATAATGTATGTATTATTGTATTTACAAAACTATTTGTAGTTTATCAGTTGTTTAGCACCCATAACACAAGCAAATATAATTGCTTACTTTAAGACAAGATGGCGCTGTGTGAATGTGGTCGAATAATATATTATATTATTATTATCTGCGGTGTTTTACAGATATTTAATAAAAAATAAATCATTATATAATTAATCATTACATATCTACTAATTGGTTTTGGTAAAATTATACTCAAACAGGTACTGCGCGAATATCACTACTGCATTTCCTATTCTTTTAACAGAAAAAAAAACCGTTTGCATAAACACCTGATATAAGAAGAAGAATAAACCCATTGAATGTATATAATGTATCGATTCCTACGGATATAAGTCAATAATATGAATGGTTTCGAGCAACGCGAACATTGACTTACGAGTCTCGCTTCAGTGAAGTGAGTCGTGCTGTCGATCTGCTCCAATTACACCGTTAGATACTGTCCTATACTACTAGGTATTATATACCTTAACTACAAAGTTCCATGACCTACAAAGCAGGTTTGTATATCGAGACCATTGGCATATACCTTCCGTAAAAGTACTTGATATTCGTCCTTGATTTATTTATAACTACTTCCGCCTGCCGCTTTGCCCACGTGGTATTTCGGTAGTTGGCTCTGTCCTTCTTCAAGTCTTAATCTATCTCTATGTAAAATTTCATGAAGATCGGTTGAGTAATTTTGAAGATTTTCCCCTACGAAACACTCATAAACTCTGAATATTATAACTCACAAACATTTTATATTATATTATTAGTACGTACCTACGTCGTCGTACACCCTCTATAATGTTAGTAATAAATAATGTTACCATTAGGTACTATCCTATAATAACCTTTCACACTAGGTGTTATGAAATGAAATGAAATCTCGTTTATTCATCTAGGTTACAAGGTAACACTTATGAAAGTCACAAGAATGTAACAGGTTATCCGAAAAGTAATGTCAGCAAATTTGCCTACGACCAGTTCGCTGACGGGTTATATACCCTAACTAGAAAGTCAAACTCTAACTTTGACTTTGGGGTGTCTTTATGACACTATCCGTGTAGTGACGGATTAAAAATACATAATGTCACCTCCCCATCTCAACCCGTTGGTGTCGCAAAAGGTGACTAAGGGAGTAACCTTATGCAAACAAAAGCATTGCGAGAAAAGGAAAATTCGAAACAGTCCCTATACCAACCTATCTGGCCACTCTGGCCAGCGTGGTATGGTAGGCTAAACTCCCTCCATTCTTTGGAGGAGAACCGTACCCAGCAGTGGGACGTTTATGGGTTGAAATAATGAATATGACACTATTACAAATCAGGTAAATTATAAATCGTTACATCCAAATACTAATACTCCAGGACAGGCATGTTATACTTAAACGATAGTACATACGGCCATCAAGTATTTAAATACTAGGTTAGGTATTAACCTAGTTTCACACTCCTACCTTTCATAAGATTTGGCCTTAAATTCAATTACGTAGGACGTATAAGTATACGTCCTACATATTTGAATTTAGGGCTCTTGTTTATAAGAATTCTAGCTTTAGTGCGCAGCTTCGCACACGTATGTCGCTTAAAATTGTTCTATTCCAAACTATAATTTCTCTGTGTGTCAGATCTCTTACACAGTTCTGACGTTATGGATTTATAAACATCAGTCCATACATCCATAACCCATTTATAAAATTAGTAGGATTATAGTAGAGCAGTGAGACATTAATCTGTTCCTGATAAGTGATGAGATATTAGTTCCATACATATCCGCTAACCAAAAATATTGCCAAAAACGAAAGTTAGACTAAAACAAAACCTCGATTCCAGACTGCAGCAAGTAAATGCATAATAAAAAAACAGAAACACTTCTATGTAAATTATAACTCACATAATAATATTATAACTCACTCATACTACCTGACACCACCATAATTTTACTGTATTACTTAATAGGAGATAGAAAAATAATATATTATTATCAAAGTAGACCAAAAAAAAAAAAAACCGTATGTATACCTAATATAAATTAGGTGAGGCCTATGTTCAGCAGTGGACGTCGATAGGCTGATATGATGATGATGATGATGAAAGTAGACCAAAAATATTCACTGAATTATATATCCTTACAACACATAAAATACCACAGTATCATTAAACCTAAGATGAATATTGAGTAATACCTCAGGAAAGTTTCTTTTTTCCAAAAACTTTCAACTTATCGAAAATTATATCACAATTCGTCCGTCACAGCTGCGAAAGTTACATAATAAAGAAAAGTTGCGTCAAATAAAAAATGAGAACGTTCGCCAAAATTTTAATATACGCATGAACAAGATCAATTTAGGGGTACAGTGAACGTAAAGGAGGGGCGAGCGTGCATCGTTGCAATGCCCAAACGGCCGGCAGAATGGACGCACCGCGTACGCAAACAATTTATCTGTGCCTTTTCGCGTTGTTTATAACAACTTGTGTGGCAACCGTGCACAATGTTCATGATACACAAAATGAGGTGGCAGATCAAAAACTGGAATTATTTGATGGTGTCTACGTCAGTTTCCCGCGGGAAAATAGCACCAGATTAATATCCCTTGAAGTTGACACCAACAGGAGCTTGAGTGAAGGTAAGAGAATATTTTTAATCGTGATAAAAGTTAATTATGTCATTCAATACAAGGAACAAAAGTGTTTTTCTTATATTTATTTAAGTCATCAAAATGCGTATCAAGTGACTCAAAAGACGTAAGTTTAATTTAAAGCTTTTCACTGCTTTGTTTTATATGAGAGCCTTGATTGTTGTTCGTTTGAATAAAGTGGCAATTATAATTATTATGATCCCGGTATACTCCAGGTGTTTAAGATAAATATTTGTATGGCTCTCCTAAAATTATTCTCAATATAAGTTTGATTTAAAACCGTTAATTGTATTGTAAAGAATCATGCGGAAGTACTTTGTAGTTCATTTGGGGGGCGTTATATTTAAAATATTAAAATTTTTTTAATGTATTAAATTAATCTAAGTAATAATTTAAAATACCTAGATTGCTAATGACCTAATGGATGATTCGAAAATTAATTGTATAGAGATGATATACATATAGGTTTTAATTTTTATTATTTGTTTATTATATTTTATATTTATTTTTGATTTATATGAATAATCATTTGCACAAACAGTGGACATCATGATAGCCGAATAAGATGACAATGATACGTTGTAACTAATTATAATTTTTTCTGTAAGTTAATTTAACTTAAATTAATAAATGTTTATGTTAATAAAATTATATAGATGAAATAAAGACTTAGGAGATTAGCTTTCAGTGTTTTCAAGTTCTCTAGCTTTGACCCATTGACCGCTTTTCCAGGAAACTTAGATCATTACCACGATAAAAGTTTTACAGCAAGTATTGATTGCAATAAATTTTGCTTATAAAAGTAAAGGCAGTCTAATCCATCAATAAACAGCTTGTAGCAGTGAAATAGAAATCTGATAATTTGTAAAACGTTTACAAGCTTATTAAGAAAGTCCTTCACTTAATTTTCTCAGGAATGATGAAAAGGAGGGCAGGGGGATATTAATGGGTTGCCATTTTAATTATTATCAATACAAATAAATAAAATCAAGTGTCTGCTTCTAATTTCAAAATAAGAACTTTTTAGAGTAGAAAATAACAAAAACTGACTTTTCTAAACTGTCTGTTCGTTTGAGTTAAACGCCGAAACAACTGAACCGATTTCGGCTGGTCTTTTACTGGCGGATAGCTAATTTCACAATGAGTAATTTAGGATACTTTGATTATTTATTATGGAAAATATTAGGGTGCCTTGAAAAAAATATTAGGGTTCAATGATACTATATTGCAAGACTAGTTGTCCACACGAACGATGACGCGGGCTTAGTAACATAATATTATACGTGCCTAAATTGGTACACATAGGTATTTTATATCAATTGCGTTTACTTGCTCTTATTAAAGTGAAAACGCAATTGGGGGCGGTGAGTGAGCAAATATCTTGATAGAATTCAACGCACGTATAGGTTAATAGTCTAGTAAATGAGTGCTCGAAATGGTACTGTGGAGGAAAATGTCGAAAGCAGAAACTTTGAATTAGGAACTTTGTCTGGACTAATTAAGAGATAAACATACTAAAAGTCCTTACCCCCCGATGTGAGCCCGAGGGGGGAGCACAAAGAAGGTCCCGTTTTTTGATTTTTTCCTTACATCTCGAAATCAATGCACGAAATTTTACTGTACTACACAATTAAAGCTGATAAAATTCTCTACAACTTTGGCTTTAACACTTTTTATCTATCTCAAATCGTTGCCTAGGTATGAGCTTCGAAAAAACGGGACCTTCTTTGTGCTCCCCTCCTCGGGGTCACCTCGGGGGGGGTAAGGACTTTTAGTATGTTTATCTCCTAACTAGTCCAGAGAAAGTTCCTAAGTCAAAGTTTCTGCTTTCGACATTTCCCTCCAAAATCATTCGTTGACTGGCCTATAAAAGATCTGTCAGAATTATAAAGTCCAAATAAGTATTTTAAACTATGTATGATTTCGTGCTTATGGGGTCTTAACTGTGATTTTTGTAATTGCTGAATACTTGATTCTACAATCAAACAATGTAGTAGGTACCTAATTAATAACATGTAAGTAAATAACATAAAAAAATTCGAAACAAACTCTCCGTCTGGCCAGTGTGGTATAGTAGGCTCTCCACATTTTTGGAGGAGACCCGTGCCCAGCAGTGGAACGTTTATGGGTTGAAATGATGATGATAGTGATGAAGTAAATAATAAGCAACATGAAATATCTATGTACAGTTACGTTAAAATTAATGTACTTATGTATTTTAGCTGTCTTTTTTTTCATACCACCACGGTGGCAAACAGACGTACGGTCCGCCTGATGGTAAGCGGTTACCGTAGCTTATGAGCGCCTGCAACACCAGGGGCATCACGAGCGCGTTACTGACCCTTAAGAAACCTATTCACTCCTTTTTTGAAGACTGTAGTCCCATGTTTCAAACATGATTAAGATAAAACTTATCTGGAGGGCTTTTCTTAATTATCCTCATCGGCCATCCTCTTTGTCCTCTGCATGACAAATCTAGATGCTACCCGCAGCTCGTAAATCGTTTCTCCCAGAAAAGGTTCACATGTTAATTATTGCAGTACTTAATTAGATATTTTTCGGCCAATTGCTATACGTATTCATATAAATTTTATTTATAATAAAATTTATATTATCTTAAACAAAATAAGTATGATAAATAAATGAAGAGAATAAAAGCGTATTTACAAATATGCTGGTAACGTCGCAATTTAGTGTCATATTTTCGTGGTTTTAAATTTTTATTATTTAATTAATCGGAACTTTATTTTAAAAATATGTTTGCTACACCAATCAAAGTCAAAGTCAAATTTTTTAGCAACCAAACTTTAATTTGTTTTCGTCAAGAAGTATGGTATGTGGGATCATCAATTCGTATCATCATCCTCATCATATCAGCCCAACGACGTCCACTGCTGAACATAGGCCTCACCTAATTCACGGCACTGCGAGCGGTCCTGTGCCGCCTGCAACCAATTCGTATACAGCACAAATATTCGTACTATGTGGAGATAGTCACTTCGTGTTTCGTTGTGGCGTAGTACTGCCACTTCAAGCAGACAATTAAGTTAAAAGTCAGTTCGGTAACATTTCTCTTTCTATCACTGTGCCTTTCTTTCCGCTTATCTAGCTCTCTCCTACCGTCGATCAACAGTTTTAATATATGAGACTTTGATTTAATCCTCACATCGAATCTATTAAACATAATATAGCTTCACGCCTTTTTCTCCGAAGGGGTAGAGAGAGGTGTATCTTGCCCACATTTCCGAGCCTACTATGAGTCTCGACATCCAGTTACCTAATTGGAGACGACGCGACGCGACATCGGTATCAAATGTTTGAATATTGTTATTTGGAATACTTTGACAGCAATATCGAATCCGAGTATATCGAGATAATAGGACTCTCAGGACATACTCTAATTAATTAACTACTTGCAAAACTTTGAAAGAAATACTCTAATATATGTACTAAACAACGAGTATGACTAAGTATTATGACTAAAATAAGCTATTGCTTTTTCAAGTCATCAGCATGTAGTATGCAGACTTGAAAAGGCCTATCAGAATAAGTATCTTTTTTATTTATTAACACAATAATGACTGAGTTTATACACAATATAAGGGTCCGTTCACATAGACCGGCTCGGAGAGGAGAGCGGGTCGAGCGGAGCCTAAGCCGATTCTTGTTACGTTTAAAACAGAGTTTTTAATCATTGTTATAAGGTTTATTTTTACATGTCACTTCTTGTATTAATCAATAACCAAAGAATTTCAATAATAAAAGACAATGATTCAAAACTCTGTTTGGAGAGGAGAGCAGATTTTTATTACGTTTAAGTAATAAAAATCTGCTCTCCTCTCCAAGCCGGTCAGTGTGAAAGGACCCTTAACTGGTATTATGTGTTTTAGAAAAAGAACATAATAAAAAATATATATTAATATCATAACTATTAAAATTATGTTATATAATGTTTTGGTAAGTTATTCATATAATTTCTTATGGAACGGTTATTTTGATGATCTTAGACGATTCGATAGGTGATTATATCTAAAATTTAATTGGCATTCAAATTGTAGAAACATTCTAAACAGATATTCTAGATTTATTTATAGTGATTGTAATTTAGACGTTTATGTTCGCTGTGGCTTAATTCTTAATTATTTTGATATTATTGATATGATTATATTATTAGCAGGAATCTAGGAACTTATGGTATCAATAAATATCTTTATTGATGATAATAATAATATAATAAACTCGACGAGACTGCTTCGGTGGCACAGCGGGAAGTGTATACGACTGCTGTGCAAGAGGTCCCGGGTTCGATTCCCGGGTCGGGTGAAAATGGTATTGGGTTTTTCTATCATGAAATCCCAGTATTGAGATTTTCCCGGAGTTTGGTAAACAAATGTTCCCGGTTGATGACAATAGGCTCGCCCCCTATTTCATGGGACCAAACATAGCTGCCGAAATGTGGGTGTAAAACGCCTCTTTTCTTTCCCCGAAGGGGTAAGCCCTTCGGGGAAAAAGGCGTGATGCTATGTTATGTTATGTTTATGTTATAAACTCGACACAATACGATTTAGAATAAGAGTACAACATAAGTATCACGACTTTTCACGAACGAAACAAATAAATCACTTAAACAATAAAACCAACACTTTTGGCAATAAAAAGAAAATAGACTTCCAAGAATCTCTCTACAGACACAATGATTGTCGTAAATATCGCTTTCCGTACCAGAAAATACCTGTGTTACACGCTAACAAACTGAACAAAACAAAAAGAAATTCATAATTAAAGACTAATTTGTCGTAAAACAGTAACATTCAACAATAATTACTGTACAATACTGCCTTACCAATTAAAAACAGTTCAACTGCGTGCTTAAGTTTAGAGAAAAATGTGTCTAAATACATCAATCTTAGAACCATTTTCCAAAGACTTGTGAAATGCAATTACGACGTTCTTGTTTAGCACGGCAGAATACGCATGCTAAATTTTATCACGATATGTTGATCATGTGTAGGACACATTAATACTTAGTATGTATAATTACTATTGATTCTATTCGAACGCATACATTCATTTCAATTACTCGTGCGTATGAATTTTTTTTTCTAAATACGTTGATTACTTTCACAGCAAACATGGAAGTTATTATGAAGTTTCATATTCTTTGCATAGGATCTTGCATGTCAGGTGTAACATTATAAGCATTCCATTATAAATCATCATCAGCAACCCATTAATGTCCCACTGCTGAGCTCGGGTCTCCTCTCCTCTATCTAGAGAGCTGAGAGGGTTTAGGCCATAATCCACACACGCTGGCCTAGTGCGAGTTGGTGGATCAGACATACCCATAGAATTTCTTCTAGGGTATGTGGGTTTCCTCACGATGTTTTCCTTCACCGTTAGCAGATGGTAAGTCACGTGACTAGTACATATAAATTCCACAAAGTGAAATCCACATTGGTACTGCTGGTCGGAATCGAAATCGGACCGCGTGTTTAACACGCCGGTCTCTTATCCATTCCATTCCACCATCGCTTAGAAATAGGTCCTTGAGAAAAAAATCTTCATAATATTGCAGGAAAAGAAGTTTAACAGTGGATAGCTAGAAATAATTATATTTAATTACGTTAATGCTACTGTGTATAACTAAGGCAGTTCAAACTATTATATAATAATAATTATTATATATAGAGAAAGGAAGGCCTCTTACAGCCTCTTCAGAAGCTCGAACTTATAAAAATTCTTTAAGAGTGCTAAGTGGTTGGATAAAGGGCCTGATACAGAAAACAGTGCTTCTCGACACGGCACGTATTGTGAGGAGGTTCCTTTCATTGGAGTCCCTCGGCACCTTGGACTCTGTTGCCGATGTCGGCGGGACCCAAATTTAATTTATATTTTTAAATGTATTTCTTTTAAGTATGTACATTTAAAAATAAAGTAGCATTTCAATTAAAAATTAAATATTTTTTTATTTCATTTTATTCAATTTAATACAATATATTTATTACACAACTTATATTAATATAATATAAGTTTACGCATATATAAAATCTATCTTTTTACAAAATCGTTATACTACCTATATACTAGCGCTATACCGTAATTTAATACCGTATATTCTATTCATAGGAATTTTCTATAGTTATAAATAGAATATAATTATGTACCTATGTGATTAATTGTCTTACAATTGTGGGTGCATGTATAATTTCATACTATGTTATATAATTACACAATTATTACAGAACGCACTATATAGATATATACAAACTAGTTCACTTTAGAATAGAAGAAATAATCGTCAATCATGTTATATTTATGTTTTTGTTTTTTGGCAACCATGACCTGTCAATCAGTTTTAAATAAAAATAAAAGGTCCTACTTAAAAAATAATAATCGTATATTAAATACTAAGGCCGTGTTTTACCTCTGGCAAAAAAGGTCTAAAGGTGCGTTACCACTGACATTGTTGGTAATTTTAGTGATTCCAGCTGTTTGTAACTCTCTCGTTTTGACAAAAGTTGGCAATTTAGAGTATCTGAGATTTAAGTGACAGATTTTATATGAAAATTATGTCAAAAACTTGTCATTTAAGTTTTAATTAGGTTATCTGACATTTATCTGCTAATTGTTCACAAATCACTTTAAATTGGAAATAGGAAATGGAAATTTATTAAATAAATTGAATAAAACTAAGTAAAGTTGAATAGCAACTATCAAAAATGCTAATAATAAATAAACATAAATAATAATTTAATGTTCATACCACAAAGAGATGCAAAATAAAAGAATAAACAAATATAGGTACGTTAAGATTGTAGAAAGTAGTGAAAATGCGTACGACACAAATAAATCAGAGCAATCGATGCGAACCAGTGCAATTGTTCTGTGATGGTGATGAGAATATTGAATTTACACAAAATAACTGGATCCGTGGAAAGTACGATGTTTAAAAAACAAGTTGAATAGTTGCTCCGTTGCCCTTTATAACTCGCCTGCAGAAGGCACTAACTTTTTACTTCAACTCAACAACAACAACTTCTTTTGTCCCACTTAATCCGTTTTACATTTCGTGTAGTAATTATATGAACACTAAAAAGTTCACATTATCTTTATACATTTATATTTTAATATCTAACTGCAAATAACGTCTAATCTAACTAAAAAAAATAAAAATTAAAATATTTTTTTAAATGAAAAGCCATTTAAAAAATTATTTAAGTATAGAATTATTTTTTGAATAGACTATTCATTCTCAGACAGAATACTAGCAATAATAATTAGTAAAAGTACCTACATGTGTTTGACTGTATTCAGATTTATATTAATTGGTATTAAATTTCTGATCAACTTGTGGAAAAGCGTGTACCATCCAAGTAAATAAAAATTGTAAAGTTTATCTTTTATGAGAGTCCCTTCTGTTCAGATTATTTATTATAACATAATGCAAACAACAGTAATGGAAAACGAACTCATTATTGCGATACTATCAAGCAAGATGTATTGTGCTAGATTACCGGGTGCGAAGCCACCGAATCGAGAAAGTACGGACGGAACGACATTCTCAGATTCGCAATTTTTAAACAATATTAATTTCAACCTTAAAACCTGTTAAATAAATTTAGTGATCGATACCAGAACCAGACGCGATGGCTCGTTGATATTAGAATAATTTTTAAATTATTGAAGGTAATATACTCCATTAATAGCGTAACTAAACAATCTGAGGCCCGCGGCAAATTCATGGAATGGGACCTTCTCCTCAAAAGGTTTATGTTGTACCTAGTTTTATTTTAAAGAATAACTACTACTTACTTGATTTTTACAAATTATATAAAAAATGCTAGGTTAATTTTGTGTGCCTGTTCTACCATCCTTTAGTTACGCTACTGTACTCCGTGCTATAATTTAACAGCAAGCTGGCCAACTCAAATCCAATTTTGTTATTGTTTAATTAAAACTTTATCTGATTCGTCCTATAGTATAGGTAAATATATTAATTAGAGGTTTAAAATGTTGGGTTGTTTATCATATAATTAGTTTAATCTATCATTAATTCTACGTTAACTGTACTGTTTGTTTTTTATTTTATTTGGTCCTCTTTCAATCAATAGAGCATAAAAAGACCTTTTCATTTTACTGTATATAAATATTATGGTGTTTTCATTTTTGTTTAGGTAGCTACAGTAAGACATGTATATTTTTTTGTTAATAATAATATTTAAACTTCTTTAAGTTGTAGGTCAAAGTCAGTACCTAATTTCAATTTAATAACGTATCCGTATTTAATTTCAGGTCGAGGGAAAACGAAGAAATTGATGCAGAGGATTCTACCAATTTTTGTAATGCCGTTCATCATCCAGTCGGCTATCACTCCGTTTATCCTCGGCTTGTTGAAGTTCATGCTCATCAAGGCTTTCTTAGTTGGCAAACTGGCGCTCACACTTATCATGTTCAACGCGTTTAAAAACCATAATTCTTTTAAAGGAAGAGATGCAGAAATGGCTAGTGCTCACTACGGTTACCATGGTGGCGCCTCTGAACACTTTACTACATTATTCTAAATAATTTAACAATTCTTCCCTGTTAAGCAATGACGCAAGTGCAAGATCGATTCAAGGAATAATTACTTTAAATTTATTTATTTTACATACGATTTTGCCGTTTGTATAGTTACCGAATCGTTACATGACAACGAAGAGAAATGACACTTGAACGTAAAAGCAGCCAAAATGCTATAAGTAGGTATACAATTAATCTACGTCTATCTAATACCAAATGACTAGACGCCACGATACCATTCTTTAATGAATTGCCGCTATGTATTTGCGTTACCGATATTATTTTCAATCAGAATTTTTAACCCCGAGTGACACATATAATATTTGGAAATGAGCTCTCTAGGTATCTGTTGCCTGTCTCCATGCGTCACTTTCAAAGTGCTTCATAACCTAACTGCAACTTATTTTTTAATATAACTTAGATTAATTTAATTTATTAGTAGCTTTTTAGAAACATACCAAATATTCTAAATCTTAGAATAAAATTGAACCTAAATATTTTTATTCTTAATTTTTATAAGCCATTTACAACCTTACAATTTGCATCTGTTAGGATAAAAAATATTGTACCTGTGAAAATTTTGGTAGATAGCGACTTGATTAAAATTATGAAACTTCGTTACTTCACAAAATGTTTCTACACTTTCATAAATTTGTAAAAACCCAGTAGGTAGTGTCAGCTACTTAGCCAGATGAAGTGATGAAAAATTATGTATTTGCCAAACTGTAATTCCTAGAGAATTTTTTCCTAGAAAAATTAAAAAGTTACAGTATGTTATTTCATTATTAAAAAAAAACAAATAGATTTACGAATAGATTCATCGAATGGGCTCGAAGTTGATTTTTATAATTATTTTATTGAAACTCAGTTTAAATTTGTTTTTAAGTTAGATCATTATTATTATCAAAAAATATTGTAAACTATATAATAGTATTAAAAATATAATAGTACATACTATTATTAAGTTGAAATGCTACCTTTTAATTTATTATTTTAATATGTGAATGTCTGTTTCTTAAATGATTGTAAGTTATTTATTTGCGTGAAGTTTAATTTACACTAAATCTAATAATTAGGATTAGGGAGAGATTGGTTACTCTCCCAATAGATATAGGCCTAATTAGCTCAGCAAATTTAATTCTGAAGTCAGCCAATCTTTCAGTTATTATAGTCGATAGAGTCATATTATTTGATTGGCAAGGCAAAGTGTTTAATTTCTAAGTCATTAATTTTATCACTTTCAGTATTGTGCAATATGTGCCGACAAATATGATTATTTATTATTAATATCCTTACATAACATCGGTAGGCATTAAAATATCATTGAGATATTACAGCTTTAATTGTAATACTCTTCCTGATTATATCTATAATATAAAATTCTTGTTTATACAGTTTTTGTTCGTTTCGATTGCAATTTGTGTCGTCGTTTATTTTTATTAGCGTCTTTTTTCGTGGAAGAGAAGACTAAGGAGTAATTGATATTGGAAACAAAATAAGTTTTCGAAACGTATTAATAATTATAATAAATTGATTCTGATTTAAATTGTTTTTATTTTATAATCCAATAAAAACCAAAAAATAAAGCAAGGAATCATCCTTGCTTTATTTTTTGGTTAGTCTTTGATAACATAATAATGAATGCCTTTCAAACTATCTAGTTTAAATAATTACAAATCTAATTAACACTGTAGAACCATATTGAACTAAAGGGATTTAAGACTTAAAGAACAAAATAAGAGTACTTACCTATAGCATCTGTTACATTCACTTTCTGAATAGTGTTCCTTTCAAAATTCCATGGAACTTAATTCTTGGAATACATATTCGCATGCTTAATGGAAAATTGACCCATTCCATTGGTAGATAGGTCAGAATTAATATACGTAGGTACAGAAACAGGCTTGTGTTAGCGCCATCTACCATCGTACCTATACGTACCATACGGTAAAAATACAATATCAGTGTTAATTATATGCTTTAAAAAGTAGGATGAGTCCTCAGTCCTCAAGCAAGATCTTCTTTTGCGATTCCCCAAAAAAATGCTTATTTTTAGCTAGGTCAGTATTCCATTAAGCATGCGATATTGTTATTTGCGCCACAACAGGCAGGCTTGATTCTCTGGTTGCCAACCTATATTTATTGAGAAGGCTCATACATCAGCCTTTGTAGGTATTCTGTCCTTTCGTCACGTCCACTCGGAATGTAAAAAAATCTAAAAAATAAAAATTTTCTTTGGATTTTTAGCGTTTAAAACCTATGCTTACACATTTTTTTAGCAACCTACTAGGATTATCCACACTAGATTTCTTTTACAGGAACCTGCACACATTGCAACATGCATACATTGATTCGGAACAACTTCCTATAGGGTACAAAACATTTGTTCCTTATTCCGTCATTCAAATATAACGAAGTAATAACGTTTAATTGACTGCTTAAGTGCCGTGAAACCACGGGTATTGGCTCCGGTGACTTATGAAATAATACTAAACTCGTTAATAAAATTGATTCGATTTGAATTTAAAAGTGATAAGTTGATAGAGTCATTGTAATTGTAATTTTAAGACTGGTTGATGTGTACTTGCGTAAAAGTGTTGCTACAACAGTGTCAAGTTTAAAGGGCTAAAGTAACAGCTACCAATTAATTGGTGAGCAAATTCCACAAAAGATAAAATCTCACTCGTTTAGACATGCAAATAAAGGATATTAATTTATTGGGTGAGTATAAAGAGTCCTTTTATAAACATTTATTCTCTGATTAAGATTTTTATGATGACAACACCCGAAATATTGTATGCTTCCAATTTTAATTTGCAACAATAGAATATTACCTAATTTAGATGTTTTTAGGGTTCCGTAGTTCTGACTAGGAACCTTTATAGTTTCGTTATGTACGTCTGTCTTTCTGTCTGTCTGTCTGTCCGAGGTTTTGCTAAAAGACCGTTAGTACTAGAAATCTGTAATTTTGTAGGAGTGTGTATATATTATATCAATTACGTCGACAGTGGTAAAATAAAATTTTGGAAAATATTTTTTTAGGGTAGCTCCCATACATGTGAAGTGGGGATGAATTTTTTTTTTGTCGTCTCGTGTGGGGTATCGTTAAATAGGTCTTCTAAAATGACTTGGGGGTTACTAACATTATTTATCGATTTAATGGTCCATTTACGAAATATTAAACTTTAAAGACCAAATTTTTGTTCCAGTACCCCCCTCTAAAAGCTAAATTGCTGGCTTGAAAAATCTGGGAAAATTCATGATGATAGTGAATTTTATGAACTTTAAATGAAAATTATAGCGGTTTAGATAACTTTATTAGTTTAGCAGTAATAGTCGTTGAACTTGGGTGTTGGACAATTTTGTACCAAATACAAAATCCTTAGCATTAATCCTTTATAGTGACTAAGATAAAGTGGTTGCTTGTTTATAATAATAATAATAATAATAAACGTTTATTTCGGGCAAGCCCATATAGTGTTAATAACAATGATCTTATAAACTAGTAATAATAATAAATTAATAATAAATTGTTTTATTTTCATCAACTAGTTTTACATTTTCTGATAAGTGATCGAAGTCACCTAGTAAGCAAAAAATTGCCTGTGACAGGTGACTCCGCTCTTCCATAACTAATGTACATTTTGTGTGATAACTAGTGTTAGTAAAAAACATTATTTATTAAAGCTAGTGTGGAGCTCCATCCAATGTTGCATCATTGGAGACTCCCATTTGTCAGCAAACACACTCAGGGTACCGTTGGTACTGCCGCGTACGCGTGCAGAGGCGAGGCGCACCTTTTACGCATTATTGCTGAAAAACTATCAATACGCCTTTCGGCAAACATGCTTGACGCACTGCAGCGCCACGGCAGCCTCAACAACACCCTGAGCGCATTATTGTACTGGACCCGTAAGTCGCTGTATACGCGCCGACTATAACTGGTCCACAGACTGCATGTATAAAACGTTTGGCAGAATGTTTTAAATAATGTTATTTTCACTGGTTCTGTGCACCTCGCAAATCTACGGGTTTATAACGGGTAAAGACTTGCATTTAAAAACAAAATATCAAGTATACAATAAATCATAAGTTTGTCAATATTGCCGCTAGATGGCGCTGTACAAACGGGTTACTTTTTCATTCGAGTACCTCAACAGAATTGTAATATATTGTGATAACGGGCTACTACGGAACCCTACACTGTGCGTGACCAGACACGCAGTTGGCCAGTTTTTTTGTAAAAATAACACTGATGTTAAAAAATGCATAGAGCGCTCCAAATTTCAAGGAAAATCGTCCAAAAAATCTTTCGTTATCATCATCACGCTACCCTCATAAAATCCAAGGCCAATGCACTCTCACCAACACTTAACTGAAAACTGCCTATAGTATGGCTGATACTTGCTGCATACCCACTATTAATGCTACAGAAAATGTAGGGGAAAAGAATTATTCTTTTAAAGGTTTTATCATAACGTAACATAATAAGCTGGAAAAATCTGAAGAAAATCAATTCAATGAACCGCAGATATGCAAGTAACTAACTGAAGTTGGTGTTCCTGTACGTTGTGATAAGAACCACCAACACTTTTCCCATATTACACATCTAACACATTTAAACGACGAAAAATATATTATTACGTCTAATATTGTTTAATAAAAACACAGTTCGATTTCAATAAACACTCAACTTTAATAATATTTTGTCACAGTACACAATGCCTTTCTGTTAGTCATAAAATTTACAAGGGTATTAGAAACATAAAATTATATGTAATGTATGTAATTCAATTCAATTTTTATTACATACATCTTTTGTAAATCAATACTAGGTAATTCGTTATCAGTGTAGAGACGAATTAAGAATGTCACTACCCCATATCAACACGGGTTGATATGGGGTTCATTAATAATAAATAACAATAAACAATTTTTAACAAAAAAATATTAAAACGACTTCAAATCAGTACTAAAAAGCGAAAAATAAACTGAATTAGATATTTAATTCCAAGCTAAAAAATACCTACCTACCTGTTTAAAGTATAATACCCTATTACTAATCTGTTTGAAGTCGGTGCCAAGCCTAAAGAGTTTGTTAAGCTACGTACTACTTAGTACGTACATCTGTTACCGCTCGCTACTTCACACCACCTCGCACTTGCGTGTGATCGTACCTAGTGGACGGCTCAAACTGAGTGATAAAACCTCATTAGGCTGGCACCGACTTCAAACAGATTAGTAATAGGGTATTATACTTTAAACAGGTAGGTAGGTATTTTTTAGCTTGGAATTAAATATCTAATTCAGTTTATTTTTCGCTTTTTAGTACTGATTTGAAGTCGTTTTAATATTTTTTTGTTAAAAATTGTTTATTTTTCCATTTTTAGTGTACTCTGGCTGGCAAACTAAGATGGAAAACCGAAATAAAGAATCTTCGATAGAAGGGAACGTCTATTTAAATATTCTAACAACACAACCTGATTGTAGAATAGAGGAATCTCAAAACTCTCAGCTTTTTTTGTCTTTCTTTTTTCCTATAAAATGCGACAGGTAACAAGTATAGGTATACAATGCAGGTTAAATACTATATCGAAAACTTAAAATATCATCGAAGAATTCCTTTGAATTATACAACTTTATCTTCCATCAAGAGCTCTCACCTCAGACACTTGAAATAACACAACTTAAGGTTTATACATGGATGTGATATTTAAAGAAATCATCTTCTTACTCCTAAACATTAAGAAGTTTCCCTTCCAGTGACAGCTCACCTAAATAACCTACAAGAATACAACTATAGGTTTATAAGTACCTATAATGTTGAAAGAATTATCCTCCAACTCTTAAAAGTTAAGGAGTTATACCTTCCAGTGACAGCTCACCTGAATAACCTACAAGAATACAACTATAGGTTTAGAAGTACCTATAATGTCGAAAGAATTATCCTCCAACTCCTAAGAGTCAAGGAGTTATACCTTCCACTGACAGCTCACCTGAATAACCTACAAGAATACAACTATAGGTTTAGAAGTACCTATAATGTCGAAAGAATTATCCTCCAACTCCTAAGGGTCAAGGAGTTATACCTTCCACTGACAGCTCACTTGAATAACCTACAAGAATACAACTATAGATTTATAAGTACCTATAATATTGAAATAATTATCCTCCAACTCCTAATAGTTAAGGAGTTATACCTTCCAGTATCAGCTCACCTGAATAACCTAAAAGAATACAACTATAGGTTTAGAAGTACCTATAATGTCGAAAGAATTATCCTCCAACTCCTAAGGGTCAAGGAGTTATACCTTCCACTGACAGACCTGAATAACCTACAAGAATACAACTATTAGTTTATAAAAACCTATAATGTCGAAAGAATTATCCTCCAACTCCTAACAGTTAAGGAGTTATACCTTCCATCACCAGCTCATCATCAACATGAGATGTTGACTATCAGACGTAAATACTTGAATAACTTTAAAAAATATATGAAAAACGTAACATGTGCCTATAAAATTTGAGGGTTGCCTTCGATTTCCCTGAGATTCCATCATCAGAACTTGACGTGATGAATAGGGGACCAATTCGGAAGTATACCCTTTCAAACAAAAAAAGAATTTTTTAAATCGGTTCAGGCATCTCCGAGTAATCGTTGAACATACATAAAAAAAAAAAAAAATACATACAGTCGAACATATAACCTCCTCCTTTTTTGAAGTCGTTTAATAAAATTACATCACTCGCAAGTTCGTGACTGACAGGAAAACAAACAGAGGGACTATTATCTGAAATTGAAACAAATTCCGGTGACCTATTTACTTGACTACAGTAAAGAAAAAATTGTGATTGTATGTCTTAGTACTTACTTTATTGATTGTGTTTGGAAGTGTTTGAATTTGTCCGTGTTGTGACGGATTAAGAATACAAAATTTCACTACCCCATATCAACCCGTGGCAGGGTGTCGTAAAAGGCGACTAAGGGAGTAATCTTATGCAGACAAGAGCACTGCAGTAGAAAAATTCGAAACAAACCTTATACCAACCCGACTGGCCAGCGTGGTATAGTAGGCTAAATTTCCTCCACATTCTTGGAGGAGACCCGTACCCAGTGGTATGTTTATGGGTTGATATGATGACTTAGATTTAGGTTTTTACTAAAGAAATATAAAAAGTACAGCATTACGTCTTTTTCCCCAAAGGGTTAGACAAAAATGCTTCACTTCCACGTTTCGCAAAGCTGTTTGGTCCCATGTAATTCCAGACTTCACACTAATACTTTAGGGGCCCCACAGATTAAAAGTTCGCTGGAACTTATCAGTCTGTATTAAAAAGCTGAAGAGTTTGTTTGTTTGGTTAACATAACATGTCATGTTGTTTGGTTGACGCGCTAATCTCAGGAATTACTGAACTGAATTGAAAAATATTTTAATGTTGGATAGCCCATTTACCGAGGAAGGCTATGGGCTATATAACATCACGTTACGAGTAATAGGTGCTGCTTAGTGACCAAACAAAGAGCCATGGAAGCGAAGCTTCGCGTGACAGCTAGTAAAATATAAATAGGTTCTTATCTAGAAATTATTTGCCATCACAATCCATTTTCATAATATTATTGCAACAAATCTAGGTCGTATCAGGTTCTTCACCTATTTACCTTAGACCACGGTCTAATACCCTTGGGAGACTTTCCTTATAGCGTTCAGAGACGCTATGGAATTTATTTTCAATTCGATCAAGAACTGGTGCTAAGAAGGTCGTTAATACGCTGTATAGTAAACTTGTTAAAATATTACTTAATAATTATGTGACTTTACGTCATTAGAGTACAATGGTGAGTAAGCTAAGTTTTCATTAATGAGCATTCGGTTAAATGTGCAGCGCACGAGTAGATTGAAAATGCTTCTATACTACATTGCTTCCACTAATGACTAAATAGATTAAACCTCATTGTTTATATTAACACTCTGTTGTGTTACTAACGTATGTTGACCACACATTTTTAATTCAAAATAATCATGAGAACCCCAAACTTCGAGATAATGTAATAAACCATTCCAGAAATCCTGAATTTAATTTCTCTTGACGCGCGCTAACAAAGTGATTAGGGTAAAAAAAGTTCCACTGTTTGTCATTATACGAGTATTTCATGTTATAAAGTTACTGAGTTACAAGTTACAAGGTCTACGTTAGCATTTTAAAATATTTTAACTTTTATATACTTAGGTAAACCTTAAATAAAATTCGTAATCAAAAAATATTTTGCCATGAATTTCTTGATATCTGAAAATTTAAATATTTATTGGAATTGGAAGGATACGAAATCACATTATTTGTTGAAAACGTTGAGAATAATATATAGATAAGAATATAAACATGAGATCCGTTCTTAAAATAATACCCATTTGCGTTAAACAGCAGTACCTATTGAAGAATAAAATACACACACTAGACTTCACTCTGCAACTTTTGACGTAAAGCTGTTAGAATAGAAAGGTATTGCAATATTATTATTTTTCACATAAATACTTACTATTGAAAGAAAAAAAAAGAAAAACAATATATAAGCGCTTAGTTTGAGAAAATCCTTTCAAAGTTGCCTGCAAAATGCGTCAACGTAACAGGACCTTTGGTTCGTGACTGTGCCCAAATCCGGTTGTTTTTTTTTTACATTAGGTACACGTTCTTACCAGTTACGTACACAATAATAAAACGCTTGTCATATAAA
This sequence comes from Laspeyria flexula, assembly GCA_905147015.1. Classification (NCBI taxonomy): domain Eukaryota; kingdom Metazoa; phylum Arthropoda; class Insecta; order Lepidoptera; family Erebidae; genus Laspeyria; species Laspeyria flexula. The sequence continues at coordinate 6,410,996 of LR989956.1, read as the reverse complement.
TGTATATTAGTATTTTACAGCCATTTAACAAAAGTTATTTTCCAATTGCGTAATATCATTTCATCTCAGTATTTAGGAATTTATGACAAAGATACACATGCAACATAGAAATTGAAATAAAAAAGTTAAGAATATATTATATGGCCCGTGTAAAGTATTTTATTCTAGGTAGGTACATACTTGTGTATTTTATTAAAATAATTTCTCCTATTTGCGCCTAGTTTGAATCAATTACAATCCGCAAAGACGGGTAATTTATTATAAATTTCTAAAGCATTGAAGTGAATGGGTACAATATTTTAAAATAAATCTTTATTCGAATACCAAAACAGTGTAACAACTATGTAAATACTCACACAAACGACCCTGTTTGCGTAGATCGAAACTTATAGTCCTTCTTACCCCGCTAAGTAGGCAGGTATCTATTCCTGGGTAAAGATAGAAATTTGTTAAAACTCCTAAAATACGAAAAACAGCAATATTTAGTTGTTATGTATCACAGTTATGAAATAAAAATACCTAATGAGTAATGAGAGATTTTAACAACGCCCTCGTGTCTATCTTGTAAGCAGAGTTAGAGTCACCTTGTAGATTTGCACATTACAGACAACCAGTTACCCAAAGCGACAAACGCTGACTTAATATAAATATAAATGTTGCCAGCAGTTTAAAAATTATACTGAACCATGGGATGGCTTTTTTATGTTGCCCCGTTTTTCATCTTGCCCCCAGTCACCTGCTCGTTAGATGGCGCTGGGTTTTAAGAAATAAAATCAATGAATGTTAATAACGCAAAAATGCTTCCCATTTTGACTCAATTACCGTGCTTAATAATAGGTAGGTAAGAGAAATATGTGAAGAAATGCATAATCATGACCTCAATGCAACTAAACTAAGTAATAAAAGTACCTGCATAGGCAGATTTTGTCCTCGATTAGACACGGTCTACGTTAGCATAGATATACTTATTAAGTAACCTTATTTTAGGCCAAATATTATGAATACCTAAATAAAGATAGGTATCTTTTTTGGCATAATTCCTACGTACTTATAATGAAATTAATTAGTAGTACCTACCTAATAACGGAGCAGTGCAGCAGCAGTTTTTGGCTATAAGTCTGTGAGACAGATAATTCAATAAACAGCTATTTATAATTTAGTTTCAGATTATCTTATTATTTAGTTTTTATAATACGGATTTCGTTTCGTCATCTCAGTGAGAAACTAGGTGTTTTATATAATATTAATCATAATTCCTATTTATAATTCATATCTAGTTTTTCTCTTTTTACCTGCCTACCTACTTAGCTGCATCATATTATCAATGTACCTAGGTATATTTTTGATAAACAAACATACGCGTAAACATAGAATATTGCAATAAGCATGTACCTAAACGTATTACACAGTATACAATAACAGTAAAGACTACACGCTTTCTTGCAATAAAAACATCATTTGAAATTATCAGCAAGGGTACCTAGTACCTACATAGGTACAAGTGCTTTTTATTAATACTCGTAACATGGTCACTATATTTTGTCAAAGTATTGCGTCCAGCGACGGTAGACGAATGGCAGTAAAGTAGTGAAACTTATGTCGTAATACCGAACCAGTGCGAGCTCATAAACTTAGGTACGTCATTCATCAACTCGCGCTCTATCAATACAAGTTTTTATTCGCCAATTGTAGGTAAATATTGTAAATAACAGTCTTTTCGACGGCTTTTTTTTTAAATTTGTGAAGTTTTTTAGTAAGGATTGTCAAATACAAGGTAAGACAGTTGTTATATTTATATTTTAATTTACCTATATAAAAGATTGTGGGACAAAAGTTTTGCGAATTAATTTTAAACATTCTCGCGATAGTTCTATCGTAGGTAGGTTACTAAGACATCTAATAGGCTAATCTCTACCATGAAAAGTGATAAGTGGTAGTGTAAAAAAAAAAACTAAATCAGATAGGTATATCTGTACCTAAATATGTATTATTTTGCGTTTTAATTCATTATAAAATAGGTGCAATGAATTGACCCAAAGATTATAATCAAAAGGTTATCTCTCTACATTGCTCATTCAACACCATAGATAGATTAACTAATAAGTAACCTTATTTTAGGCCAAATTTTTGCGCATCCCATTGTTAATTATATTTCAATTAAATATTGTGCTCATGGTTGGATTTTTAGACGACCAGAATTTGATCTGATAGACCTTTTATGTGAGTTTGTTCATTGTAACTTAATCTGACTGTTCAGTTAATTACATTGAAATTGACGAAAGTGAGAGGCTGCCAGTGTTGAAAGTAAGACACAAAATTAAAATAGAATTACTTTAAAAATAATAAACGTAATTTTAAGATGAAGATGTCTATTAAATTACCCAATTTATTGAGTACAGCTATAGGCTGTTTAAGAGTAAATTTTCATTATCAAAGTGTACCAAAACATTACTTAGTTTTTGATTTGAAAAGATAAAGAATTTTTAACTAATATTTAAAATATTTTGACCTAGATAGTAACTAAGTTGGTTTTCGCAACAATCGTTGACTTTTAGTAAAATTAAAAAAGTGATAGTTACAAAATAATATAAATATAATAATATGCAAACGTGCATTAAGTAAGAAAATATTCTGATATCCATTGTCACTATGCCATGTTTGCCAAAGAATGTCTCCAAATCGTCCAGACAGACAAAACATGTCTCACGAGAACGATGACCAAGAGGCACAGGAACCAAATGGCCATGTACTGATGCTCAATTGGCGCTCATCGTGGGAAGACAAGTTTGGATTGAATAAAATAGTCGATCAAATCGATTCAGACCAAAAAAGTGAGCACAGTCGAAGATCTCGTCCCCGGACTGAGAACCCTGCAAACGCCGTACGCTATATTGTTTCAACTTTAGATGTCGTAATTGTGTTGCGTCTTGTGTTCGTAATCGTATTATAAATAGAAAGTATTATGTAGACATTATGTTGGAATAAATAAAACTGTAAACAGTAATTCGGTGGGTTAGCAGCCTTTTTCTTTTATGCACATTTTAATTTCCTTTGTCCTCAATAAGGTCTTACTGTAAGGCATGAGTGCCATAACATCTTACTCCTCAGCACTGTGTCGTAAAATTTGTCTTCCATCAGATTTTTCTGTAGTCTCAGTCATCGCAATTATTATTCTCTTAGTATTTTATCATGTAGTTGTTGTAACTATGTTGCTAAACAATAGATCGTTCATCATCTTTTCATCTATAAGCACATACTTATATGTTTTGAATTTATCTATAGGTTTGGTACCAGTTTGTAAGTAATTATTCTTACTTTCATTATAATAATGTTTCGTGTATCCGATTAATTTGTCTATGTAGATTACTATAAAACGAACTATCGTATTAAAAACATCGTTTTTTTTACATTACAGATGAGTAGTTCAAAGATGAGGGCCTGGATAAATCAGAATAAATCTCTTATGTTTTTTATAGCTGCTACTGTATGTCTTATGGTATCTACGGGCGCCCTAGCCATCACCAAGTGTCAGCATTGTAGAACAATAGAAATTAATAACACAATTTTTTCAACCATGGCTTCTACTGAAGAAAGCAAAATAAAAATTAAGACGAAGAACGATCAACCGGTAAGACGCACTACAATTTTTCAAAAATTAACGATGAGCTCATCTTGACAATAAACTAAAGCGCGTGGTATCTAAACAATTTGGCGTAATTCTCGAGGTCCCAGGATTTCCAAGAAATAAATCCATAAGATGTTCAGAAGAAGTGGTTACCTACAGTTTGTCCTGATTTTGCACTTGTTTTTAATTAATTCCTCTATTTCTAGCTTGATCCAAATTACTATCGACTACCAAGAAGTGTTGTGCCGAAAAACTATGAACTCTCCTTGATCCCTAACATATCAGCAAAAATTTTTAACGGTACTGTCACGATAACGATAAAAGTGGTTGAGCCAACAAATCAGATAAACTTACATTCCAAGAAGTTACAAATTTATTCGGTGAGATTACATACCAAAGACAACCAAGTTGTACCGATCGGTTCCAAAAAAGGAACTTTGGATGCGAGAGAGTTTTTAGAATTACACTTTGATAAACTATTAAATATTGGTGAATACAAACTATTTCTTCAATTTTCTGGAAGATTGGACAATGGGATTGTTGGATTCTATGCGAGCAACTTGCAAGCTGGAGGGTAAGTAGCTCTATCGCTATCTTGTGTACTTACTACACGAACCCCTTTGGTCCACCATCGTAACTGATCTTTCGTAACTAGCTACAAACCTCTGTAGCCCTAACATAAGTATGACATATACCTCCTTAGAAATATTGCTTACCTACCCTGTTGCACAGAATTATCCCTAATCAATCAATAAATTTTATTGTAATAGGCATTAGCCTAATTGATTAAATACTACTCTTGTATCACGTAATTGCGTTAAATCGAATCGGCACGATATCGAACCCAATTCAATATAGGTACTAGTGGCAGGACTTCGCTACCTATATTTCGCCAGCTATGTCAGTTCCAATGTACAATAAGCGTGATCTAAGTTGGCCAGGCTGAAGTTGCTGCTGCGCAACATTTGCGCATGTGTCCTGTCATCATTTAGTTCCAAAAAAAGACCTCTGCGCAGCTACTCGTGCCAATTCAAGCCGGCCAACTAAGATCGCGCGTATTGTACCTACCTAAGATAGTAGGTAGCTAAGATATAAGTCTACCCGGGCACATTTCCTGACTTCTATTTGATACAGAGACTTTCAAGACAGAAAAACTTTATAGCGCTTTTGTGCAACCTGAGGTATATTAAACCCAGGATCTCTTGCGAAACAGTCGTTTACCCTCCCTCTATCCCACCGAGGCCTGATATATATGGCCGATGAATACCTATATTCGGAAATGTATTTTCTATACCGTAAGACCCAAATAAACGAAGATAACGCCAACTAAATAGGTACTTCCAACGAAAATTATTTTGAACATGATCGGTATTCGGATGTACCATTTTTGAGTTATTGCCGAAAAACTGCGCTTCTAAACAAAAGAATGCAAGTGTCATGAACTCTACGTTGAGCATGGTCCGACATGCTCTTAGGCCTCAGCCCGTTTTTATTTTTCAGTACGCTAATGGCCTTCGTTTAATGGAAGAATAAGTAGGTTACCTACTACCTACTGTTCTTTTCGGCTATTTAATAATTTGTTTTGGTTTAAACCGGCGCGGATCCTAGGTCTATGGTTTGAACCATTCATGAAGTACCTAACATGATTATTACTAATGACAACACATCAATGTTTCATGCATGAATATATTTAATAATCTAAGGTAATGTGACTCATTACCTTAGATTATTAAATACCTACCTGTAAGTATTAGGTATGTACTCTCGTTAATTAAGGGCAAGCATTCATTTTATACCTTTAAAATGAATACTCGCCCTTATTGAATATTATATGATTTGAAAGACCTACTAATAGTACCTACAAACACAAACGGTCACACATCTACCAACAGACCTCGTATCAATGCAAAGAGCGCAGCGCCAGCGCCTCGAGTGACCAGATAGCTCAACTAGAACATTCACATCCATCGAACATAGACTGTACCGCCTTCTGTACCTCAGGGATGTAGTATAATATTACTGTACCTGCAGGGCTATGCTCCTACCTACCTATGGGCTATGCTCGATGTTCACATTCGACATCACATCTCAAAATCAATCAATGTGCCCTCCCTCCGCTCCCCAAACTCCCCACTATGATGAGTGATTTTTATATTTCCCTAAATTTAAGGATTTTTAATGTGTAACGTAATTTCATATTTAAAATGGGAAATTCTAAGATCTTTTCTTTGAAATAAAGTTTGTTAAATGATTATAATTATTATAGCGTGATTAATATTATATTATTTTTATTTAGTTGAATGTTTCAAAAATTTTATCGGTTATCGCGTGGAAATGATGGGTAAACAAAATTTAGAGTTGGCAACACTATTTTCTTCTGCGCCTGCGTGATATCAATATGTCATGTCATGTCAGTCAATAAAATTGACAGATATACCTACCCTTACACCTACTGAATAAAAAAATAAAGATCATTCAGAATGATGTACATAAATTGTATTGTTGCTGTATATTTATAAATTAGCTCGTTCTTTCATGGTACATCATTAAGGACAGTGTCTTAGTTGCTTTTCTCATTTATGTCTATTATTTATCGTAATTTCAAAGTTTTATACAAGTGTGATAGTGTTATCAAAAAAAGCCGGGTTTTATGTAGTAGTCGTAAACATATTATGGAAGATATGCGTATCAACGTGAAATTATCGGATAGGCTTTCGCCCGTAGTTCGTCCCACAAATTATAAAGTTGAATTACGTCCGAATATGGAGGATGGGACGTTTAAAGGGAGCGTAAAAATTGAAGTGAATGTCGCTCAAGAAAGGAACCATATCAATTTGCATTCTCATTTCCTGAATATTGCTGATATCAAAGTATACACCGGTGGGATTGATCCGACAACATGCACATGTGTAAATATATCTAAATATTTGGAAGTTAAGCAGCTGGAGCAGATCTTTATATATTTCGAGAATACTTTGAGTCCAGGGAAATATCAAATCCATATTGATTATAATGGTGAATTAACCCGCAATATTGTGGGATTTTATGCCTCTCGTTTGTTGGATGGCAGGTAAATAATCTCTACAAAAATAGTCTGTAAAAATCCCGGAATATTTATTTATCTACGAGGAGTGAAATCCCACGCGACTTCAAGTACCTAGTACTTGCTCTTACTTCGCTCCCGTCGTTCTTTATTTGGTCACTGCTCAGCTCCTATTGGCCGTAGCATGATAAGAATTTTTCAAATAGGACCAGTACTTCCTGAGATGCTAGCTTTCACTTGCTTTGGTTGCTTACTCGAAACAACCATTTGAGATTAGCAGTAGCAGAACTTAGCAATATGGTTGCATTATTGATTTGATAACACACTTTAATAGCACATTCATTTACTCATTATATGTAATGAAACATAAATTAAGGTGAAAGTTTCAATCAATATTTTGAATGCCACTTGTTGCCAGTGAACATAAACACACTATGATACACAACACATTTTGTATTGTGTTTAATTCTCATTATTAAATGTCATATGAACATTCAATTATTGCACTATCGTCACCCTAACTCCTTGTTTCTTTGTCACTTAGGTTGCAAATGTTTATAGTCTGCATCTTTTAATTCTTTATGATTTTAATAACGTATTTAACAAACACATAGGTACGTAATACTGAATGGGTTGATTATGCTTATTAAAATATTGATATTTGCTTCCTGACGCTTTGTCCATTTCAAATTCAATTCTCGTGGCTACAGCAAGTTGTTTTGGGGAATGAAATTTCATAAATTATAGTTTTATGTACATAATTAATTAGTGGTCCCTTGTGTAAAATTTCTATCACCGTAGTGCTTATGGTGGCCGCCTGGCCCATTAACATAGTTGTGCCGACTGGGCAATTCTGAATGACGTGGGTTTGCTTCCCATACATTACATTTGTTTCGAATCTGGGTGCTCTGTCTGAAAATTGTAATTGTTATTTAAGTCCCCCGCTAACCAGGGCTTATTACCGAGGGTGACAATAGAAAGAAATTCCAGAAAAACTTGGTGATTTTGACTCTTTATTTTTGAGCCAGTCAGTTTCTATTTTGATATATAAGAGGAAATTATGTAATTAATATATTTTTTTTATTGCAGAAGCATGGTTGCCAGTAAGTTTCAACCAACATATGCTCGTCAAGCTTATCCGTGTTTTGATGAGCCTGATTTTAAGGCTACATATGATATTACACTGTGGAAGCCTGTTTCATATGTGGCACTCTCTAACATGAATGTAAGTATAAATTAACTATCTGCTAGCATAGAATAAGAAATATTTAATTTCATCATGTACCTAACTCGGAAGAAATATTTTTAGCCCAATACTATTACGTTACATTTTGTGATATCATCATTTATATCAGCTTGCTTATGTTAATAAATGTGGGTGTTTCCATAAATAATAAAATAAAAAGAAATACAGACTGCTTTTGTGTCAATAATACTACTAGTTAGCTCATGGGGACCATCTAAGTATTGTTTAAGTACAATTTTTTTGGTAATACTAATGTGCATGTCTTATACAAAATTGGCATTTTATCATTTGTAAGATCACAACCATTACATAGATGACTTCTGTATGCAGATTTTATTGTCCTTGAGAAAAACAATGTGTATTCATTGTGAACTGTGCCAATTTCAATATTTTATTACAAATAAAAAAGTTATAATTGAATTGTTTTTTACAAATCCCTATTCAACAGTGATGAAATACCAATAATAATAATAATGGTTAACAACACTGCAGTGGTATTGTTGACAAATATTTTCTCTCTTATACATATTTTTCTAATTCTATAGTATAGCATACTCCATTTTCTTTTTTATTTCAGGAACTAACTAAGCATCATGATGAACAGTCTGGTTTGGATGTGGTGACATTTGCCACAAGTGTGCCAATGTCTACTTACTTAGCTTGCTTTGTCATTTGCGACTTTGACAACAAAGCGGTCCAAATAGATTCGGGGAATATCGGGCACAACTTTGTGCTCAGGTCATATGCACAGAAGAATGAACTGCAAAAGATTGATTTTGCACAAGATATTGGAAAGCGGGCTACAGAGTTCTATATTAGATATTATGAAGTGCCATTCCCGCTTCCTAAGCTAGGTATGAAGTATATCTTTTTGTTATGTTGTTTGACTTGTATTGACATATTCTAATGTTAATAGTGTCAGTACACTATTGTCATTGTTAGTGGTAACCTAGTCTATAGATATTGGCAATGTAGGAGATGAGGAGACAGATAAGCCGCTGTCAGTTTGAAAATTATATCACTATGCTATTTAACCCTTTTCGGATTTTGCCATATTTACGCTAGATTCTATTAAAATGTGTATTGTTTATATTAGGAAAATATTTAATGTAATCATTTATAATTAAATACCACAGATATATATGGATTAAATACACTTCTACAGATGATAAGTCTGGTGGTTAAAAGTAAGAAACAAAGATAACCTAGTGCCTTGCTATTGGTGTCCACTATACTTTTTTGGGTTTTAACACTATATCCTAATAGGTAGGTAGGTTTTAGGGATGTTATGGAGCTCCGTAAACTGTAAACTGAATCCGATATAATAGTTTCGTATACAGTCGAAGTAGAAAATTGCAATTATTTAAATAAATTTATGTTATTCTTGTACAATGAATCCGAAATTAAATTATCCGTAAATGAAACTACCTTTTCGAATCTTTCGGATAATCCGAAAAATCTAATATGCGTAAACGTTATATTAATTTCATATATCCGTACCAAAATCCGAACCAGAATAACCCTGGTAGGTATATCATACTACTATTGTAAAACAAATTAAGTAAGTTCAAATATGTCTCCAGTAATTTCTATCTTGTACATGTAAAAATAAGGTTCAAGATTGCACAGCTGTGTTTCTCATCTTATAACTCTCGTCTGATTGATGAGTTTTAACAGCAATGCTTTTGTTCTAGACATGATTGCGATCCCTGATTACGTTTCCGGTGCTACCGAACACTGGGGGTTGATCACATACAGGGAGACATCTTTTCTGATTGATGAAAGCAGTTCGTCAGCTTCTAACAAGATCAGTGTGGCTAATACAATAGCTCACGAGTTGGCTCATATGTGGTTCGGAAATTTGGGTAAGTAACATTTGAGAAAATATTCTTTGTTAAGTATTTCTGAAATTTTTACCCGACTGCCAATAAGGGTAATGTTGTTTTGTTTTTGCCTTTTGTAATAATTTTATCAAAAAAACCAAAGTAGCCTTTATGTATTCCAGACTCTAATCTATCGGTATGCCAAATTGAATACCGATCATTGCAGCTGTCGTTCAAATTTTTACGTAATACTATTAGTAAGATGCTCAAGTCAAATTTCCAAATATACTTCACGGTTGCATTGCTCACGCCATATTTTTGATTATGTTTTAGTTACCATGAAGTGGTGGGATGAAGTTTGGTTGAATGAAGGATTTGCGTCATACATGCAAGTGAAGGCATTGGACACCATTGAGCCGTCATGGGGATTGGTAAACACAATTGATATTTTTAATCGCAGTCGTTTATACAAAAGTAGTTCTTATTAGATTACTAATAGAGCACATTTTCTTTTGTCGATTATCTATTGTGCTGTAATTTCAGATGGATAACTTCCTTACAAGGACATTGCATCCAGTGTTGGTGGTTGACGGTAAACTATCGAGTCACCCTATCGTACAAACTGTTTCTACACCCGATCAGATTACGTCTATTTTTGATCTGATTTCATACAGCAAGGTGAGTTGGTATGAGTTAGACAAAGTTTTTATGAAGACTAAAATTGCATTGTAGACATAAAAAAACTTGAAGGGAAATTGTTTAAAACAACACTAAAAAAGTGGTTAATAAAGTCTGTTCTACAACTTAACTGATTTTTTTGCAAATAAGTATTATTTCTGTATAATTTAAATTTAGCTTTTAAGTACTTAATATTGCAATGCCCGATTGGGTAGACTGTCGGAAACAAATTTTATATTTACCAGCACATGAATATGACAGTTATTGCAATAAATGTCTTTGTCTTTGCACGTGTATTCGGTCATGATTACAACAATAATAATATCAATGTTTCAGAGTGCATCAATTCTAAGAATGGTAGAAGGTTTCACTGGTGCTGAGAATTTCCGCCGTGGAGTATCGGACTATCTGAAGAAATATGAGTATGGCAATACCGTCACTCAAGACTTGCTGTCCTGCTTGGAGCCCTACTTCAAGAAAGAATATCCCAATTTAAGTCTCACGTACGTTTTCTTATATATTACTAGCATAGCAATCATCAGCATCAGCAGCCCATTAATGTCCTACTGATGGGCTCGGGTCTCCTCTCCTCTATCTAGAGAGCTGAGAGTGTTTAGGCCATAATCCATACACGCTGGCCTAATGCGGGTTCGTGGATCAATCATACACTTAGAATTGTCTTCCCGTCAGCAGATGATAAGTCACTTGACTAGTACATATAAATTCCACAAAGTGAAATCCAAATTGGTCCTGCTCGGAATCGAACTCAGATCACGTGTTTAGCACGCCGGTCACTTATTCATTCAGCCATCATCGCTTTTTATCCATAGTAACATAGCAATAGTATTTAGGTAATAAAATTATATACCTAAACCTTTCCCATGAATCACTCTATCTATTAGTGAAAACTGCATCAAAATCTGTTGCAGAAACTAGCATTCTACAATATTATCTTTATAGCTAGCTACCAGCTGTTGCCCGGAGCTTTCGGAGCCCGTATATCATTCTTTGATCACTACTCAGCTTTTATAGGTCGTAGCGTGATAGTATATAGCCTTCCTCAATAAATGAGTTATCCAACACTAAAGGCCTGTTTCACCAACTTCAAATAAGTGTCTAATAGATACCAGAGAGGAGACCCAGCAGTGAGACGTTTATGGGTTGAAATAATAATAATAATAATGTTCTACCACATTTACACAGCGCCATCTAGTACCAAATTAAGCAATTATATTTGCTTGTGTTATGGGTACTAAACAACTGATATACTACTTAAATACATTTTTTTTTTGTAAATACATACATATTATAGATAAATTACACCCAGACACCGAACAAACCTTTATGCTCATCACACAAAGATTTGTCCTGGGTGGGGATCGAACCCACGACCTCCGGCTTAGCAGTCAGGGTCACTAACCACTAGACCAACAGGCCAGTCAAAAATGATGATGATGATTTTATATGAAAAATACGTCAAAAATCTGTCAAGTAAGTTTCATATAGGCTATAGCACTTATTGCCAGTGGTGAAATAGGCACTAAAAGATTATTTTAATTCGAACCAGCAGTTCTTGAGATTAGCGCCTTCAACCCAACAAAAACTCTTCAGTTTTATAATATTAATAATTATATCTTTTCAGATATATATTGGATACTTGGACTCGACAGATGGGTTATCCGGTACTCAATGTGAAGCCGGGAGACGAACCCAATTCTTACTTTGTGTCGCAGAATCGTTTCTTGTACGATTCAGATGCAGTATACGGTAATGATTCTAAATATAGGTAAGTTATTGATATTATGTAATACTGTTCTCTGCAATACTTAGGGCCTCAAATGTTGGACCTGCGAAATTAATTTATCATGAAGGCTAAATGAAAAAACGGGTTTAAGCTAGGTTAGTTAGCTAAGGTTTACGTCTTAGGATTGCCATATCTTAAATCTGTCACAGACTTTGTTGTGTCTGTTGAACAGACTTTTACTACTACCAACTACTAAAATAAAATAGATATACTTAGCAAAAATTATTATGTGATTTTAAAATTTTCAAAGTCGGACTACAATAATTAAAACTCCTTTCGACAACTCGCCGAATTTCTTCATAACTAGAATAAATCCGGGGCAACCTGAACTGATGTCAACCCTGCAACTGTCTCGAATAATGCACATAGACTGAAGATACCACTTATCCTGTAATTGATGGAGTTGTAACCAATCTATTGAATTATTCAGCAAAATAAAAGAAAACTTGTCTCTTGTCAGCATAGGCTCTAAAACCCTTTTTACAAAATATGGACTAAGTATTAAACGAGGTTTAACTTGACATAAGCCATTGTTTTTGTGTCAAGTTGTCAACTTAAACCTGGCTTAATACTTATTTGTAATAAGGGGGCGAATGTTACACATTTATATTCGAGTGTCAGTCGGTGTTTCTCGTCTGTGTACTAACTAGTGCTCAGTTGCTCGTAATGTTGCAAAATTTAGTTTTTACCGTTGATCTTGAAATGAAACTGATGTTGTGACTTACTTTCTGATTGTTACGTAAATTACTTCGTGCAAATCTCGCGCGGACACTTTTGTTTAGTTTTCTCTAGCTTACAACAGCAGCTATGTAGCACATGTAGTGAATGGATTGAAACAATTTTGTAACTTGACCTTATTGTATTGTTATGTCTAATTTTTATTATCTTATACAAATTACTTCAAACTAATCGCCTATTATGAATTTTGTCTTCAGTTCTGAAAAAGTGAATATATTATTTTTAACTCCCCATTTCTGATTACTTCGTTGTACAACCCGGTGACCTTATTTTAAGCTTCCATAAAGTTTTCGTCCCTTAAGTAATAACGATAGACAGTAAAAAAATCTCATAGTTATGATGACATTAAAATTGTCAAATTTCGGTTGTTAAGTTATGTAATTTAAGGGCTGGACCTCATCTGGCCGCACCGCATTGCATATGTTTCTATCCTCTTCTGTCTCTTAGAATCGTATTTTATTAGAGTGAGAAAGAGAACGGGAGTGCGGCCAAACACGGCAGAATTTCACTCTATCTCGCTCTAGTAAATGATGGTTCTGAGTGACAGAAAAGGATGAAAGCATAGGAGAGTGCAATGCGGCGCGGCAAGATATAATAAAACCCTAAGCCGCAAATGAATAATTCATTCATCTGCAACCCATTAATGTCCCACTGCTGGGCTCGGGTCTTCTCTCCTCTATCTAAAGAGCTTAGAGGGTTTAGGCCATCAAAAAATGCATTACTTTCTTAGATTAGTAAACTTCCCGATGTAGGAATTTGCCGACGGTTGAGAATAACGTCCCTAATTATTAATTTTATGGGACTGGATATGGGATTAATATTGTGGGACTATTCCGTTAAATATGGTTGTAAGCGCCTTCAATGTCCTAAACGATGTTTGATTCTATTTATTTTTTTAGGTATAAATGGTTTGTTCCGGTAACGTATACATCTGCTAAGGGTCCGCATCCAAAGCTTTTGTGGTTATCTGATGAGGAAGAACATAGTAAGAATTTTATAAATTTCACTTACAACAGTTTAATTTTTTTTTACTAGTCTTTTGATATATTTAAGTACCTATTGTGGTAAGCGACATTAATGCAAAATACGTTATATTACTTGACAATTTTTTTCATTTTCTTATCTCGCCTTAATATATTTGGTTTGGTTTAACCTTTCAACCGCCACGTCAAATTGGCATATCCGTGCTCTGAGCGCCAAGCCACGAAATTAAATTTTTAAGCTTTAGTAATAAAACACATAAAAGTAATGATTTAAAATCTTTACCTTGTATTTTAATGGATCTGAGTTTTGTCAACTATAGACGTCGTTGGTGCACAGGGCACGCTTGCGTATGTCATATATAGGTGACATTGGTGTTCAAAGAGTAATGCATGTTACAAGTATGATATCGCATTCTTGCAGTCAAAATTAAACTGGAGAAAGACGAGACCTGGCTGAAAATAAATAATAATCAAATTGGTTACTACCGAGTTAATTACGCATTGCCAATGTGGCAAACTCTGGCTGAGCAGCTCAAATCTAAAACTGATAAGGTATGTAACATGATCTTTGGTAATCACATAGTAGACATTTTTAAATAAGTACATGTATTTTAATACTTTTCTATCATGAAATTCCAGTAGTGAGATTTTCCCGGAGTTTGGTAAACAAATGTCCCCGGTTGATGACAATAGGCTCGCCCCCTATTTCATGGGACCAAACATAATTGGCGAAATGTGGGTGTGAAACTCCTCTGCTTACCTCGTCGGGGAAAAAGGCGTGATGCTATGTTAAAATAACTGCTCTCTCTCTTCCTCTCTCTCCCTCTCTCTCCCTCTCCCTCTCGCTCCCTCTCTATCTTCCTCTCTCTCTCTTCGTCTCTCTCTCTCTCTCTCACACCTATTTAAGAGCTTTGCTCTTGTCGGTGAAGCAATCGCCATTCATCTCTATTTTTTTCACTTCTTGATTCGACACAACTCCCACTTTTTCCTTCACTTGCTGGATACCTTGTCGTGATAAAACAAACAAAATACACAAATACACGATACACTGTTTTCGACAATTAACTTTGATATTAAATTTATAGTGACGTCATATAGCTTATATTGTTGCGCAATGACGTCGTATCGATTTATAAATTCCTGTGTCGTGAAACAGGTAGACTTAGATTTTAATTTTATCTTTCAGCTCACAGCAGCGGATAGATCTCAATTATTGGACGATGTATTTGCGCTGGCGGAATCTCGTTTGGTGCCGTATAGTGTAGCCTTGAACTTGACTAGTTATTTGCTGGTCGAAAACGATCTCACGCCTTGGGAGACTGCTGTGGGGATTTATAATAATCTGAAGAATAAGCTGCTTAGCTCCCTCGCCTACGATAACTTGCAGGTAAATGTCATTGGTACTTTTATTGCCTGAAGTGGTAGGCGAGCAAGCGGTCCAACTGATGGGAAGTGTTAACCTCCACCCATGGACAGTAGCACTGACTGAACAATGTGAAGAAAACACTACCAAGACTTTGCCTACCGATTTATTAAAAGGGAACTAAAACGGAAATATGGAGAAAAACTAAGGGGATTGAGAGGAGGAATTGAGCCTCCGGTGCTCCATAATCGTTTATATAGTTTTAATAAATAAATAAATTAAGACAATATAAGTAGTTATCGCTTTTCAAAGCCCGCGTGGCCCAGATGAACGAATTATTTTTATTCAAAATAACTTTATTTTAAAACTAGAACTCACGCGGGGCTACGCACCCGTCGTTACTTATTTAGCCCCTGCTCAGCTCCTATTAGCCGTACCGTGATGCTATATAGCCTAAAACCTTCCTCGATAAATAGGCTATCCAACACTAAAACAATAAAACCAGAAGTCGCGTTGGGCTTGGCTCCCGTCGTTCTTTATTTAGCCACTGCTCAGCTCCTATTCGCGGTAGCGTGATGCTATATAGCCTATAACATTCCTCGATAAATGGGCTACTAAAATATTTTTTCAAATCGCACCTGTAGTTCCTGAGATCCTAGCGTTCAAACAAACAAACTCTACAGCTTTATAATATTAGTAAGTATAGATTAAAAAAACTAATTACTTACTTTTTTTTTTCTATTTTTTGTTAACAGAAATACTTCCAAATGCTAATCGAACCGATCTATGTGAAGCAGAATTGGGATGCGGCGCAGCTTACAGTTAGTGAAAGGTCAGTGTACTTACTGAGTAACAACGTCCTAATATTTTAGTACACTTCATTAATAAGGATTACTAAACAAATACACGATACACTGTTCGACAATAAAATTCACTTTCATAATATTGAAGTTATAGTGACGTCACATAGCTTATATTGTTGCGCAATGACGTATCGATTTATAAGTTCTTCTGTTCGGGACGCAATTTACACAGCAACAACAAAAAAAGCTCAATTCTAAAATAAAATTTTACACTTATTTTTAGTCTCATAGCAAATGGGTGAATACTATTGAATAATTAGGACAAAAATAGCATTGTAAATACCTAATAATAAAATACCTTCTCCTTAAGTTAATTATATTGCTGTTTACGGCAGTGATAACTAAAAAAGATAATTATTTCTATTTAAACGTTGCGCGATAAGTTAACAATGTGATGATTTATAGTTGTTAACGAAAAAACGTCAGTGGCTAGACATAAAGTATAGAGTTTCTCTAGAGAAGTTACACTTAGACTAATGTTTGTCTGTAAAATTCCTCTAAAAATAACAACAAGTCATTAAAATATTAAAATATTTGATAAATATTCGTTTGTGGCTCCATTACTGAAGAGTTGTGTTTCAAACATTTGGCTAAAATTACAAATACGAAATCCAAACGCATCTGATTCAAACGTGTTCTTTCATTGCAAACGATGCTCAGTACGCTTATATTTGATCACTTATAACTTATTTCTGTGGATAGACAGAGGTCCATAACACTCACATTTCGGCCATGTTAGGTCCCCCCATTAGAGACGAGTCTATTGCTATCAAAACTTGAAACGCCTTAAACAGGAGCAATAATTCTTTTTTAAAATTACCAGTAGTCTCATTATGAAACTAATGAATGGACTAAGCGATTTTTAAGACACACTCACTCCCCTATTATGGTTATAAGATTGTTTATACATCAATTAAATAAACGCATCAAATAAATTGTGTTTACAGATCAAAACCAAGACATAGAAGGTAAGATTTGGTAAAATATAAAATACGGAAATAATTATAGCTTCTTAATCTATATCAAAAACGATAGATACGCATCGAATGATAGATCATCCGTTAAAACAATTCAACCAACCGAGAAATACAGTTTTAAAATTGAAATTCTATATTTTCTATAAATTAACCTAATTACATAAAAGTTGTTTCCTAAAATATATTTGGGTATTTAGAAATTAAAAGTAGGGTGTATCCACTTGATGTAACATTAGAACTCATAACTAGTCATTTAATATTTATAATGTAATTTACAATACGGTGATGTCTGTTGTATGGATTTTAACTCAATTCATCTCTTATTTGATTTAATACATAATCAAATAAAACTGGTGTAAGACGAAAGTATTCCCTAAACTTTTTGTCATTGCAGTGCAGATGAGGACGCGCTAAGCACCTTCGGTAGAACGAGCTTTGTATTAATCACCTTCCTCCAATACGATTATTTTCGTATTCTGATGATTGCTCATCTTCCAAATATACGAATAACGCTAAATCAAGGTCGTCCATTTGCAACCGTTGACACGTACCTTGTGGTCTGTTCACCTAGACGGCCGTCGAAGTCTCTAACATTCCACGTGCCTACGGCCTTCTTTTTGCGGCCATCATATTGCGTCCGCTTAATGACGCCACCGATTTTGGAGGAAACCAGAGCTTTAGTCTGTATTTTGTAATAAGGGGGTTCATCTTTATCCATACCAAAAACAATACATATAGGTAAAGATAGCGGTTGATATATTAGACTAGCGTGTGTGGATTATGGCCTGAAGCGTCTCAGTCAAAAGAAGTTTTGACTGATTAAGAGTTTTGACGGTAACATACATACATACCTATATCAATTAAATAAATTCATCAAATAAATTGTGTTTACAGATTAAAACCAAAAAATATTATTTTAAGGTAAGATTTGGTAAAAAAATACCTAAGGAAATAATTATAGCATCAATATCCATACCAAAAACGATACATATAGGTAAAGCTAGCAGCTGATATATTAGACCAGCGTGTGTGGATTATGGTCTAAAGCCTCTCAGCTCTCTAGATAGAGGAGAGGAGAGCCGAGCTGTATAGTTTGTTTCGGACTTGTGGATCCGTCTTTTATATAAGGGTGTTTGCAAATTTTACTAAAACATGCTGTTTTCCTGTATATTTTTCGGCAAAATGGACCTAAATCTGATTTATAACTAACTATATTTTATTTTGAAATTGATTATTTTAATATCGATTTTCTATTGCCACTTTACACAAAAATGACGATATCGGACTGTTTCGGTATAATTTTCTTTTGTATGGCATATTATTTTGCGTCTTAAAAATACTATTAGTAAGTAAATATATTCAACTCCAATACATTATCACGAAACTATAAAAAACATTACAGATATTCTTAAAATAAATCTATTTTTTCTACCATTACGCCTTGTCGTATAAATCTTAATTAAATATATTTTATTTGGTCTCTGTCATGATTTAATGTCATTGCATTTCACATTTCGCGCTCCGATTCAATACCTGTCTATTTTGTTAACGCCTCTTTAAATAGGTGCTATTCTCTGTCAACTAACCTTATTTCTTTCGGTACACAAAAAAACGTTAATTTATTTATAATATATAACTTTTGAAGGACATTCATTATTTTAAATTATGTTTATTTTACATCGTTAACCTATACAAGAACAATCGTTAAACAATTTTTTTGTTTGATTACTTCACACTGTAGCTCAAACAAAAACATGTAGGTACTGGGAATTTTTAATTTACCTCGTTTTATAAGTATGCATATACTTAAGGGTAAACAAAAATGTCATTCCCATAACAAGTTATACCATTCGAATTACCTGTTAAGTGCGTTTATACTTTCTGCAAATGAATTTGATACTACAACTATATAATTTACATATTATATTATATTATAAACCTATACAATAGCCACAAATACCCATGTTTAAATACGAGTTTCCGCCTGCGGATCTGCTGCGTGCTATGTCAAAAAAAATAGCCTATGCGCTATTCCTCTCTCTCTTTCTCTTCATTTAAGAGCTGCGCTCTTGTTGGTGGAGTAAATTCCAATCCTCTCTTGATAAAGATAAAGATTCTTTATTTGCCAAAGATATGGTAGTACAAAGTTGTTAAAAATAATTGTTTGTGGTGCGTACATATCTACCCGTAGAGGGCATGCAAATATAAATAATGTTTTTGCAATAGTACATTAAAACTATTAAATTTTTAACATCAATTATTAGTATTACCTATTACTAACAGAAAACAAACTTACAAAATAAAGGACTCTATACAATTCTAAATACTTATTTTCTATACTTTCTATACCTTATAGTTTTATACCTTGTTTCTGCTAATTCTTTCATCTCCTGATACGACACCACTACCCTCTCCTTGATCTGTTTAATAAAATTCCTCCTCGGTCGAACTCTTCCTCTCTTGCCTTCTATCTTTCCTTCTACGATGTTTTTATAAACGAATCTTGTCATATCAGGTGTCCAATCATTTTTCCTCTTCGGTTCTAATAATGGTTTCTAATATTATAGTTCTTTATTCTTGTATCCGTTCATATTCGCCCTAGTCCTATACCTATAATATATATAATATAACAATATTTATTATATTATATCTGTGTGAAAATTTTATATATATATCAGTTCTGGCATGATTAAGTAACAAGCATTCATCTATCCTAACTCTCGTATTTGTAATATTATAGTTTGTATTTTTTTTATAGTCTGCTTCGAACAAAGATATTGGCGCTCGCAGTTCGTTGCCAGTTACCAGACGCCGAAAGAAAGGTCAAGGATATGTTCCAGGATTGGCTCAAGAAAAAAGATACACCTGAAGAGATAGCTATCCATCAAGATCTCAAAGATATCGTGTATTTTTGGGGTGAGCTCACAGATTTCTCACACATTTCGTAGTTTAGAGTTAGAGTCACTTTCGCATTATTAATTTTACTTAGGTTGTATACTGTAGGTATATAGTTTGGTTAACAAATAAATTCGTAAGGCCCGCCACAATGTTACTTTATACATGCCCAAGTTCGGACTTGATCAGACTTGTGCAAGCACGTATACGTACGTATAGCTGCATTTATATCTTTATATAAACTATTATTCAGAACGTACCGTTTCTGACAAAACAATATTTTTCTATAGATTTTGACAACTTTTGTCGTTCCGCGTTGTGCGGCCATGTTATGATAAAATTAAATATAAATGGGCTCAGACAAACTCTTTGGAAGGATATTGATTTGTCTGATACGTTACGCGTCTGATACGTAACGTGTGTTATTATTAATTTGTGTTTTAAGGCATGAAGACGAGCACGATGCAGGATTGGGATCGTCTGTTCCAAATATATTTAAAGGAGGACGATGTACAGGAGAAACTGAAACTTCGAAGCGCACTCGCTGCTCCTAGCGACACCACTATATTAAGGAAGTAAGTATACGAGGCGCACGAGTTATGAGCGCTCTGTTTTAAATTAAATCTAGGCACGTATACACTGTACTTTTTGAACTCGACCAATGTGTGATAAGCTGTAACAGCGACTCATTGTCCAATCACGTGCAAGAGCTGGCTTTGATTGTCTAATCGCCTGCAAGAGCTGGCTCCCCTACCCCCTGTTACCATACGGACCTAAAAATGAGCTTGGCGCAGGAATAGATAGCGCTCATAACTCGTGGCGCGGCCTATATTAGTTTAATGACCGTAGGCCTCCAGTTGCCTTTTGTGGCCACTGTGTGCAATTCGATCGAAACGTGGGGCAAATAAACAACAACTTAGTAGTAGACCCGTTACGTAATAATTGCATGTAAATAAATGTTTTTTTTTTGTCACCCTTCATTCGTTCTCTCGACATGCCCAAACCAGCTTAATATTCGCTTGTATTTTTAACCTCCGACCCCAAAAAGAGAAGTCATATAAGTTTGATGTGTCTGTGTGTTTATGATATCGTAGCTCCTAAACGAATGGGCTGATTTTGAATCGGTTTTTTATTTGTAAGCTGACATGATCGTGATGGCTCTTAGGCATGTTTTATTTAAATTAGTGCAGCTGCTTTAATGTCAGTTGCCTTCTTTTTTTTCATTAAAAATGTATAAATAAAGTTTTATATGTGTTTAAATAAATAAATAAATAAAATCAGCGCCTACTTGTGCTTGGCATTCTGCTGAAACGGTGCTGCCTAGTGCAGTCATGAGACATCTGTTATATTTTTGTTTTATGTTTTCTGCTATCGTCTTTTATATATACCTATCTAATAATATATTCAGTGTTTCATGTTTGTACCAATAAATGTTTCCTATAGCTATTCTATTTCTTCTAGGTTCCTAATCCTGTCATGGGACGAGACAAACGTGCGTGCCCAAGACTATTTGAACGTGCTAACTCAGATCAGCTCGAACCCGTCGGGCACATCGCTCATATGGGACGAAGTGAGAGCGCGCTGGCCTCAGCTCGTCGATAGATTCACGCTCAACAGTCGTTACTTGGGCAGCATTATACCTGGCATCACTCACACCTTCAATACTGAGCTTAAGTATAGGGAGGTGAGTTGGGTTTCTGTTTTTGTTATGTTACTAGCTATTACTCGCGCCTTCGCCCGTGTGTAATTCAAATTTTCCTGCGGTAATATCGGGCCTTTAATTTAAATTAGATTTCTAGCAATACATTGGTGTATTCACCATGAAATTTCATGCAGTAGATTTTGCCTGGTGTGCGTACAAACATACATAAGCAGACATAAATTCTAAAAAAATGTTGATTTGACTCCTGTGTTTTGAATTTGTGAATTGTTTTCCTTAATTTTTACAATGTACAATTGTACGACCCGTTTTAATATAATTACAACTAAATAACTTCGTTATCTTGATAAATTCACATAATTATTTCTATCACAGATGGAGACATTCTTCGCTCAGTACCCTGAGGCCGGCGCGGGTGAGTCCGGTCGTCAGCGTGCATTAGAGAACGTTCGCAACAACATCCGATGGAACACGTACAACCTGCCCGGAGTTACCACATGGCTACAGGCCCACTACAGGGCCTAGCAAAGGGAGAAATACAACTGTTTGATGATGTTGCAGCAAACAGTTGATTTCTTCGAAAAATATCACCCGATGTTGTATGGTGGTCCTTATTATTATTCTGATTCTGATATGGACGTTGATGATGACGACGACGATGATGAGGATGATAGTGATGATGATAATTGAAATTTGTAGACAGTGACACTAAAGATGCGTTTTCGATTTGCAAAACTTACATTTTCGTGTTTAATCCAATAGTTACCATAGCAATTGAAATAATGACAAACACAGCCCATTTTTCACCAGTAGATATGTATATGATAAATAATATTATAAACTTAGAGAAGCCATGACACATTTTTGAAATTACTACTGAAATTATTACTTAAATACTATAATGTCATAGTCAAGTTAAACAGTTTCTATCATATAAAACGTATGCAATTTTTCTCAACTTTCATTTACAATCAAGTTTTTGCGACTGCATTGATGCTGCATCGCGTTTAGGTGACTCTGCATTCCATCGCAGTTATAAAATCGCGCGTTTTAGATTTTGTTTCATTTAGCTTAAATGCAGTGACTGAATCGAGAACGCGCGATTCTAAAAAGCGACTAAATCGCCGATCGCCTATGCTTAAGCCTTTGCTATGGACCTTAAGTTTTCAAGACACTTATCTACCAGTGGTGAAACAGAGCGTTAGTTGACAGATTTTATAAAATCTGTCACTTAAGTCTCAAATACTTTTTCAGACACTTATCTGCCGGTTGTAAAAAAGGGGCGGTTGTAAAAAATCTTATACTACGTCTGCTCGCAAAGTAGTTAGTGTCAATATTGCCGTATTAAACGTTTTACATCTGCCGCAAACAGGTGCATCATCTGCGACACAAGACAACGTATCTTAAAGGGTTTAACGGTACATTGATGGCGTCACAAATGAAACTGTGCCTTATTGCTACAGCTATAACGACACATTTTCATTTATGACGTGTCGAGGGAGATAACTTTAAAATAGAAGACAACTGCATTCTTAGAAATGCTTTACTAATGGGATTTAAATGGTGATTCAGAACGAAGAGAATAATGGGCAATATAACATGTCTACACTTATTTTTGAATAGCTCTAACGGCTGTATTTAGAGACAATTTAATGATTACTTAGACTTAAATTCTCTATAGGTTTGACATTATGCTGAATGCTGCTCTATGCATTTTCATAAAGTAGGAATTTACAAATTCATTCTTTATGAAAACGCATTATTGTCCATATTTGAAAAGCTAAATCAATTAAATATAAAAATAAACAAATGCATTTAGGTGATTGTTAAATGTTTCTGACAACGGCAGTGAGTTAATGGAAATAAGTGTCGGTAAATGAGATATAGTCGTTGAAATGTCCAAATCAAAACCAACCCTCAAAAGTCATTTACACGATCTAACTTTTGTGCTATCTTTGTCTTATATACCGCAAAAGACAGAAATGACACTAGATTTAATCGAGTAAATTGAGTCAGATAATATTGCTTCGTGACTTGGTATACAAGTCACTCATGTATCGTGACTTGGTATACAAGTCACTCATGTATCGTGACTTGGTTTACAAGTCACTCATGTATCGTGACTTGGTTTACAAGTCACAAATGTTTCGAATGCGGCGCAGGGTAAACAAGTCGTGTTTTCTAAGTCTACTTTTTTCGATTAATATCCTATAATATATATACCTTCGGTGTGTAGTAGTTTGGTGTTAGGGAACGATGTACGGCGTCGTATGCGCAAAGCGCTGGTATTGAAGGGATTTTTAATCTTCAACCAAATAATATCTATACATGTATTTATTCCAACTCCTCCATTTAATTTTGATTAATTTCGTTGCTCCTGCACTGGCGAGTCCCAGGAAATACTTAACTTATTGTCTATTGACAAATTATTGTGTATTGGCTTATCTCGGTGTTTGCAACGGTGCATGTAATTGATGGCGAATTACAACTATTTATTACATAGAAAGAAAGGAAGAAGAGACAAGTACAGAAGAAGAAAAAAATTATAATAAACATTTAGCAGTGCATCATTATGTATCTGTGCTAAAAAAAGGGTTTCCAGTTCAGCTTGTGTCAAACTACTATAAAGCAGTCTAACGCTGGTATTCTGCTGGAGGCTACATAGGAGTTTGGACGCACTGGTCATATTTTACAAAGATTCTGGAGTGTTAACGGCATATTGGCATTGTATCCTACGTAAATTATAAACTAATAACACGATATTGAGATACTTCTAAATTCCTTATGGTTTCAAGAAGATTACAGCATAAACTGAATATGTATTCTTTTAGGGTTGCATGCCATGTCGACTCGCACTTTCGCTTCTATCCTTTTCTGTCACTTAGAATCGTCATTCACTAAAGCGAGATAAAGAGAGATCCGAGTGCATCGTCGATTCCGCCGCGTGCGCATGTCGCACGTCGCAGTCCCGTCCTCATTCTCGCTCTAGTAAATGACGATTCTAAGTGACAGAAAGCGAAAGAAAAATAGGAAAGTGCGATGCGTGGTCTAACCCTTAAATTCCTTGACATCTCAACAAGGTTATGGTGACACTCAGTATTATCGATTCTTTTGGGAAACAGAGGCATCCCTCTATAGTTAATATTTGGTTGAAGTTTACTATATGAGTAAGATTATAATAAGGTTCGATGTGATATAATGAAGGACTGGGTCGATATAATCCGCTGGTTACGTCATAAGTATGAATTATATAATCCATTTCAGTGTCTATTTACTGTTTACATAATATTCACTAAGCATTTATATTAATATTTAAACAATTTATATATTAATCTACCTTGCGGTTATGTAATCCGAAAACTTATTATAACTTATGACGGTGTATGCTTACATAATAATAATATAATCTTACTATATATTCATATATATATACTAATACAAGAGGTTCATTACTGGATTCTTATGCTGTTTTGTGATTTCATAATGTTTTAACAGGATGTTTACTCTTCTGAAAATTCAACTTTATTTTTAAAGCATTTAGACTCTTTTTCTTTTGTTGATGTGTCTGATTTATTTGTGGCATTTCCATGCTAATATCAATTATATGAAACAAAACAATATCTCATACATTAAATATCAAATGAAGGATACATTATTATTTTAAGAGACTTTTTCAAGATAACTGCAGTGGAGAACTTAGGGGTGGTGAGATATTGGACTTCTGTTCAGCAATTCTATATATAACTAAGCAACAAATTGTGTTTTTACTGTGTAATTATTCGAATAATATCGGTCAATATAAGATTAACAAAAAAGTGTCACATAATATGTTAAGAAATCATATTATTTTCATTTTGTGAACACCCTGTTTAAACCAAGATCGTAAATAAGTTTTTGCGAATTAAGTGTAAATTATTGTTTTGTAGACTTAAGTTAGTATTAGTCTCGACAAACTTCTAGTTCGCTCTGAAGTTGCACCCCGCTGCTGTTTAATAGTAAATGAACTTCGTTCGGGTGTTAGGGTCCGTTTGTATCGCGGGATGGCAGCCCGAGCGTTTCTGAACACGAAGCACCGCTCCCTTCCCCTGCACACACCCTAACGAAGTTCATTTACTATGTTAAAAAGCAACTTCAGAGTGAACTAGAAGTTTGAAGAGACCTCTACATGTTTCTTTAGTGTTGTTAGTTAGCCACATTTAACCGTACTGGACCGCACTTTGCTTAGCTTCTATGCTTTTTTGTCACTTAGCACTGTTATTTAATAGAGTGAGACAGAGTCAGAGCGGAGCGTATTGTTGACTCCGCTGCGTGCGGTCACACTCCCGCTCTCGTTCTCATAACATAACACACCTGTTTCCCCGAAGGGGTAGGCAGAGTTGTAACACACCCTCGTTTCGCCAGCTATATTTGGTCCCATAAAATAGTGGGCGAGCCTATTGTCATCAACCGGGAACATTTGTATACCAATCTCATGAAAAATCTTAATTACTGGAATTTTATGACAGAAAAACCCAATACCGATTATTAATTTCCTAGAAGATAATCAATTTTCTACCAATAAACAACTTAAACCGTAAATTAAGTTCGTAGAACCGTAAATATTTACGATGCGGGAGATTTCCGACAGCTCAGAATCAGGAAGCTGGGACCTCTTGCACAGCAGTCGTATACACTTCCCGCTGCGCACCGAGGCAGGTCACTCTCGTTCTCGCTCTAGTAAATAGTGGTTCTAAGTGACAGAAAGAGATAGAAACATAGGAACGTGCGATTCCGTGCGACTAAATGTGGTCGGAACACTAAGTTTGTATACTTAGTATATGTATTACTTAGCAGTGTTGAGAACTTACTGTACTATATTATGCATTTTAACTAAAAGTGGATTCTCAGTGTTTTGTATCTCATTGAATAAGAAATAAAACTCGTATAATGTATTTTTGATTTTAATTGTTTCATCATTTCATTGGAGGTGCAACGGATTTATTCCTAGGTACTTACATTCATGTTGGAAAGTATGTGCCTAACTAATAAATTCTTTCTTCGCGTGTATTAAGTAATAAATGATATAATTAAATTTTTCAATAATAATCAAACATTTGCACGTCGTATGTGGCAGAATATGCGAAAATACAATGCAAAGTACCTAGCAAATAAATTATTTGATTTGATTTCTTTACAACAACAAGGAAAATAAGAATAAACTAATAATGAGATATGTAATTTATTAATTGCATACAATATTTCCAATTGTTAAATATATTAGTGCCATCTTCTACTACATGGTGCGCATCGGTTAACTCTAGAACGTATCCTAGATAATAGTCTTCTAATTACTTTTTAAATCTCTTTTTAATTACTTTTTCTGTCCCAAAACTGCATAGTAGCTGTATGCGGTGCGAACTACCTGTAATATCATAAAAATAAGTAGATTGCTATCATGCGTTTCTAGTAATAAAGGGATGGGGTTTTCTAATTAATTAATGTTCACAGCTATCATCAGACCACATCGGTAACTAAAATAAAAAAAAACATTAAAATAATAAACAAATGAAACCAATTTCTAGGTTTTAACACCTTCGGCGCCAGTGTATCATTTTTGCACACACTTTTTTATATAAGAACACAAAGTATTTGACACACTGAAAAAGCTGAAAAAAAGAAGGCAATAGAAAGAGGGAAGTTTAACACACATTAATCAAACTGTATAAACAAAAAAAGTGTGATTTTGGAAATAATGTTTGGCGCCGAACGCGTTAAAAACTTTGTAGGTTTTTCATAATATATAATTATATTCTCTGCAGTTGGTACTAAACACACGTAAACCTTGTGAACAACATTCAGATGCGATCCCATTATTATTTGATACGTAGGCGTCCACAGGTTACGGTAATCGCCTACTTTCAGAAGAAGAATGGTGCACGTTGTCCATAGCCAACGCCCATGAATGACTACCGGTATATATTATGAAGTTACTGACTGTTGCTCGAAGTTTCGCTCCCGCGTGGAACTTTGTTTGGCCACTACCCCTAATGATATAGCATACAGCCAGCCTCGATAAATAGGCTAACCAACACAACTCAAAAAAGCACTATTCAGAATCAATGAAAAATTTATAAGTATAAGTTAGGCATGTAAGTAACGGGTGGCGCAAAAGTAAAGACCCTATTTGGTTCAGCTATAACATTTTTTCTAAATTAGAAAACTAGATTTAGATTTTTTTAAATGTATATTTGTGCCATTAAATTTCGTACCATTAGGATTTAAAGATGATGTCTTTTAAATGGTGACCTCCAGAGTTGATACACATTTGAGCCCTATTTATGACATTTTGCATAACTTGCCGTAACACTTCCTGCGATATGTTCGTTATTTCTTGACGAATGTTTTCTTTTAGAGCTGCGAGAGTCTGTGGCTTGTTCACATACACCCGAGATTTCAAAAAACCCCAAAGAAAAAAGTCTGGACTGGTCAGATCGGGTGATCTTGCAGGCCAAGGCAAATCGCCAAAACGAGAGATAACTCGGCCTGGAAAAGCGTCCCTCACTAAGTCCATAGTGTCGCGCGCTGTGTGTGCCGTAGCGCCGTCTTGTTGAAACCAGATGTGCTCCAGCCCCAATTCGTCCAAACTGGGTATCAAAAACTCACGTAACATGGTTCTGTAGCGTTCTCCAGTGACAGTTATCGCATTGCCTCCAGCGTCTTCGAAAAAATAGGGTCCGATCACTCTGTCAACACAGATGCCACACCATACAGTAACTTTTAGTGGGTGTGTGGCAAAGCGTCGAATTGTGCGACCAATCGGTGCCGGACGGTGGGGAAATCGTCGACGAAATTCACGTTGTGTTCTTATCACTGATATTCCACGTTCTTGGGGAGTAAAACGGTCCATGTTTATTTTCAGTGTATTTTACATTTGTTCACTACACAATTTTCAACAACAGAATGACAGAAAATGTATAATAAAAAAAAAAAAAGCATTTTCTTTAGTGCCACTACTTTTGCGCCACCCAGTATATGTATATAACAATATATAAATAAGTTAGGTATTTCGAAGTAAAAGTGCCTGAGATAGCGTGTTTATCCAAACAATCAAACTCTTACCTAAACTTTATGATCTTAATTATTATGGGTGCGCCAAAGTTCACCTAAATTTTCAACTCCGATAAGGAAATCCGAAAATGTTCTTCCTAACGTTTTTCATTCTAAGAATAACAATTCCTAACTTCTCTGTCTCTAATGTTCATAATTTCGAAGCATTCAACTTCATAATGTCAGTAGCAATAAACATCTATTATATGTACTTTTATTTGTTTTCCTATATTTTTTCAACATAACCATCTTTTACACTATTATTCAGTCATATCTTTTTTGTTTAGATTTCTTTTTATTCATAAAAATCAGTATTATATATATATATATATATATATATTAATTTTGCGTAACTTTTACAGTTTTAGTTATATATTTATAACGGTGTGTACCTGCAAAGATAATAGTAGGTAAATCTTCAGGAATATATTTTTAAACAATAACACTTTACCCTTATACCACGGTACTATTTTTATACATTGGTTTAGGTTAGGTTAGAACTGTGACCACAACGTGCCAGAACCGAATCGGTCCTATAGTTATTGGTTTAGGTACGGTTAAAACTGCGGTATAAACTCCCAGGCCATTAACATAACCGTAAATGAGACCTGTTTTATGAATTTCATTCATTTTGTTTAATTTTTTTGCATGCCGTAAGGTTTATTATGGTGACACTTATTTGTAAAATTAACATAATTATTTACCCATATATCGCAAATAAATACTTTGACTTTGACTTAAGACAAAAATCAGTGAAACGACCTTTAATCATTAAACGTGAAACGACCTTTAGGTAATTACATGAGTATTAGTGAAAATATTATGGTAATTATGTTTAGGGATAAAAGCATTATGATAAAAAACAGTAGAAGTTTAAATATATTTACATTAATGATATTATTAATTACAATTTTCGGAAACATGAGTTTATGAACATCGCTGGTAGCACTACAAAAAGTATGAATGAAAAATTTTAGGAAGTGATCATTCGGATTACAAATCATTAGGGAGAACAATTTCGGGTAAAGAACTTTAGGTGAGCCATTATGGACCCTAATATTATAATAGACTAGCGATGGTGGCTGAATGGATAATCACGCGGTCCGAGTTCGATCCCGACCGGCAGTACCAATGTGGATTCCACTTAGTGGAAATTATATGTAACTAGTCTAGTGACTTACCATCTGCTAACGGTGAAGGAAAAAATTGTGAGGAAACCCACATACCTACTCTAGAAGAAATTCTATGAGTATGTCTGATCCACCAACCCGCATTAAGCCAGCGTGAGTGTATTATGGCCTGAACCCTCTCAGCTATCTAGTTAGAGGAGAGGAGACCCGAGCCCAGCAGTGGGACTTAATGGGCTGCTGATGATCGACAAGCTGTTTCCAGGGGCTTCGCTTAAGTGGATCTTTATTTGCCCACTACTCGGCTCCTAACTAATGTGATGTTATATTCCTAAGATATAGCCTTCTAACTGCCTCGGTGGCGCAGTGGGAAGTGTATACGACTGCTGTGCAAGAGGTCCCGGGTTCGATTCCCGGGTCGGGTGAAAATGGTATTGGGTTTTTCTATCACGAAATTCCAGTATTAAGATTTTCCCGGAGTTTGGTAAAATAAATGTTCCCGGTTGATGACAATAGGCTCGCCCCCTATTTCATGGGACCAAACATAGCTGGCGAAATGTGGGTGTGAAACACCTCTGCCTACCCCTTCGGGGATAAAGGCGTGATGCTATGTTATGTTATGTTACGTATAGCCTTCCGCGAGAAATGGGTTATCCATCATTAAAATAATTTTTCGATTCAGAACAGTACCTCGTTCCTGAGATTAGCGCTTTCAACCAAACAAACAAACATACATTTTAAAATAATAGTACCTAACTATAGACTAACTATCAATAGGTTGGTAACTTCAATTACCTGTATAAAGGACGGTAGATCCAGATAATTGAAGGGTCCAGCCCGCAGATGCCTGGGGGACATCATACCGATACCGAGCAACAGCAAATCTCGACGTATGCGAGGACTGAGGCACCAGTAGGCAGCACCGAAGGGACCTTCGCCCATGCTTACTGAACTCTGAAGAAACAGGTTTAGATTACTACAATATTTCATGGATAGAACACGAGTAGGTAATCTTACATATCGCAAATAGGGTTACAACGCATCTAGTAGTACCGGTCCGCACTTTCCAATCCTTGTATTCTTTTCTGTCACTTAGAACCGTCGTTTATTAAGTAGAACGAGATCTATCTCGCTGTCTAGATTGAGAGCCGGGAGCATCAGCGTCAGCGCGGTTCAACCGCGGTCGCACTCCCTCTCTCGTTATTGGATGTTTACGGGTTGAAATGATGATGATGATGATGATTATGATGAATTTACGTGGCACCATATCGGGGTAAGAAATTCACCGAAGAACTATGCCACACAGCCAGCGAAAAGAAATGTGTAATAGGCATAAAATAGCAAGTGAATTTGCGACAGTTTTGTAAATAGTTTAATGCTTTAACCCTTTGAACGCCAGAGACGGTCTATACACATAAAATGAAAATGTGCTCACCAAGCCAATGACGGCATGGCACGTCAAAAATGTACTGAATTTTTAAAAGCTTGGCGCAGAAGGCAGGGCGGTACCGATTTGACGTGGCGGTCAAAAGGTTAAATTCCTATTTAGTTTTTTTTTATGTTTTTTTTATTTGGGAACAAATTCTTTATTTATTTGAGTCACCAATGAATTTATGTTGAACAAGCTGTACCTTGTTCAAATCGCAAGAAAGCTGTTGGTAGACTCGAGAGCTTAAATTATATTATAAAACAAATTTTACCTCGTTTAAAACTGCGTCGCCATAGCGACAAAATAGATACAGCTGCGTTAGTGTTGCTCCCATGTATTGTAACAATGATACCAATTGCATGACCGTCATATCTTCCTAAAATATAAATAAATAGTTATACATAACTACTTATTACTTAGATATACCACGAATATTGTAGATGTGTGTCAAACAAGATGTGTTAGAAAAATGACTACATAGCGCTTTCGCTGTCTCTGTCTCTAGCACAGTGATCGTGTCGTTTTCTAGTTAGGTTCACATAGGACAGTATCTAATAATGCAGGGTAAAGTGGCAGGCAGAAGAAGGCCTGGCCGCAGAAGGATATCGTGGCTCAAAAACC
This sequence comes from Laspeyria flexula, assembly GCA_905147015.1. NCBI lineage: Eukaryota > Metazoa > Arthropoda > Insecta > Lepidoptera > Erebidae > Laspeyria > Laspeyria flexula. Next base: position 6,379,035 of record LR989956.1, on the reverse strand, counting down.
TGCGACAATGGTTTGGAAAAAGTATGCGTTCCCTGTTTAGAGCAGCGGTGTCCAAAGTGAAAATTGCCATAATGATTGCCAACCCCCAAAGGAGACGGCACACTAAGAAGAAGAAGAAGGTCAGTATCACGTATCAACATAAAACAAAATTAGTATCTAAAGTCAATTGTCTTAAAAAATTGTATGTTATACGAGTCGTACGAATACCGGTAAAAGACGCACTTTGACGATTACAGATCAGATATGCATAAATTATTCCTAGGGCTTTAGCTCGTCTGCAAATTCTGGCAATATACTTACACCTTTATTCCTACTTAATGCGAAACCTGAAAGTAGTTTGTTCAGAATCAGTAACAGAATTGATTCTGAGGCGCTGAGATTGTGGTACTGAGATGTTCGATACGATCATCGAGGTTAAGCAACGCTCAGCAAGGTCAGTCCATGATGGGTGACCGTATGTGGCAATTTCATTCTCGAGCGTCGCCGTGCTTCGGAAGGCACGTAAAGCCGATGGTCCCAGTTACCACTTAATGTGGTAGTCGTTAAGTCAAGTTGGAAGCCTTCTGGGCGACTTGATAAATTCCAACACCAGGGTCTGCCGCAAGCCCACACGATAAGAAAAAGATTCTAATAGTTTTTATATTACCATGTTTTAATATTTTTTTGTCAAAAATGTGTTTTGAAAACTTGGACACCGTTGTTTGAAGTGTATCAATGGCCGCCTAACGCCTTGTGCCTCACCGTCTACTTGCAGCGATAAATAAAAAAGAATTAAATAGGTACATAAAATACCCACTGATATTCAGCCATATTCGACCGGCGGCGGCAGCAATAGGCATGAAAAATGCATTTATGAATTCGTGAGGTTTAATTCTTTTAAAATTTAGAAAGAAAGAATTAAGAAAATACATTTATTCACCACATTTTAGATTTTGTATTCTGATTCTGCAAATAAAGAGACGTTTGGGGTCTGTCACCTTTAGTATAAACAAAAAATAACGTATAATATACCTATTCTGAATATTTATAGGCCCAACAATACACTAAAAATTCATGGCTTCTAGTAAAAATTAGATAAATTATTAAAAATATCTACTTACCGATGACTTAAGTCGAACGGCAACTGTACACAATGTCAACGTGGCAAGAAAAAAATAAACACCAATTATATTCTTCAGCAATTTATCAAGCTCGATGATGGAACTGGAATTTAGAAAATCGTTAAAAGGCAAATTTACAGCTAAAAAGTTACAGCTAAGAATATAGCTCTATTTAAGGAAAAGTCTGAAAAGATATTGGACTAATCCTGTGTTCTTTATTGTAAGGATGTTTTATCGAATTTCAGATATTTACTTACTTAATAAGAATCAAGTTGATACGATGGCAATGTCTAATTCTGAAACTGGCTCGATCGTCCCTTCTTTTGGAAACATTACACAACTTTCCGTTACCACCAATGCGTTCGCTGTAATCTCGTAATAGAGAAAACTGTCCACACACAAATATCATGACTCCAACTGCAGTTAAATCAAATGCAATATGTACACAAACGCAGTAAACTGCTGCTAAGAATTCACAAGACAGCGTAATCAAATAGCCAATTGTACTCAGGCCATCTAACGGTGCCCATACAGGCAGTATATGTGGGTACTCTAAACCTTTAAAACCGCGAACTTTCCGCAACAAATACTCCAAAAATGGTGACAGTATGAAAATAACTGCAGTAAAACTATATATTTTACTCAGTATAGTTGAAGTTGTTTTGAACTTGTCAGTGTAATTCTGCACGTAGTTTGAAAAGTTATTGCTGTCTTCATCTTCTGACTGATATTCAGTTTCTGATGAGAAAACATTGTTTAATTCTTCGTATTCTAATATCGAGATTTGTTTGAGAAGAAAACGCCAGCTATTATGGTGATTACGTAATGAATTTAGTTTGTATATTCCCATGCTACAAAAGGCAAGAACGCTAAAGCATTCGAAGAGCCTGTCGGGGTCGTCTTTTGCTATCAAAAGAGCAATGACTTGAAGCACACAAGTAAGAATAAAACAAAACGTAGCGATGTTTGTAGCCCAGTGTACTTTGTGTGCTGTCGTGTATGATAAAAGGCCCGTATTATTTATTAAAGCTATGATTAATTTAATAAGATCACTCGTTTCTTTTGTAGAGTATTTTTCCATAGTTAAATATTTATTGTGTTTAAATCTGCAATAATAAAAGTATAATTTATTATCTTGTAAAAGTAAAACTCTAAATTTTTTTAAGTAATAGGTAAAAGCTATCCTACTTACCCACTCAAGAAAGACAGATACGAGTATGTATGTGTATCTAACGCAAAACGGTAAAGAAATGACCAAGTCTAGTTTGAACTTAATTATTCTTCCAAGCAAAACAACAATTTTGTCATTTATGTTGTAGTCAAAGTGAAAATGTGTTTCTAGTTGTTACTGTGATTTGAATGTAACTAATTTTGTCGATAGTTAAGTTTGATGTAATTAATGTCTAATTATTTTTTGTTTTTCCAGCAACTGTTGTACATAATTGTGAGACATAATTATTACTTTTTTAAAGTTTGATATTTGATTACCTCCCAGGGTAATCAAATATATATCAAACTTTAAAAAAGTTTCTAGTTTTGTCTTGTGGATACCATCAGCAAAAATTTAGGTCGATCATACTAGTTATTTCTAGATCGTAAAAAGTATAACAGGTATACCACGACGTACTTACGTAACTACTAGGTTATCATTAGGTTATAGCGTCAATTTCAACAGACCGCCCTTTTCATGTACAAGGGGAAACGGTACCTAAGTGTGAATAGTCTGTACCATGTGGTGTTTTTCACTTATGTTTCTTTAAACATCTTTGAATAGTGGTAGATTTCATCAAACTTGATAAACAAGCCTAGATTTTATTGCAAGTTACAAAAATAACTTTCCATATGAAAACTGGGGCAGGGGGGTGTTAAGGGTTTCTGATTCGTATTAAAATGCATGGGTTAACCGACCTCATTATTAGTGCAGGTTCAGAAAGTAGGTCATTGACCTTTCAATTTCTTAACTATCTGATTTTCATCAGATGTCATTCAAATAACAATTCTTGACTACTTAATTAGAGGTCTAGTAACTACCTACCTTCGAACGGAACTCGTTGTTTGACAATGGGCACTAAAGTAAAAATAAAATTCAAGATTGAGGGTCCAATCCTAACATTGAGGTCCAATGGGTCATATAATATTTAGATGAGGTCGAATCTTGAGGGTTCAGTGGGTACGCAGCCGTTAAAAGATTTAGCTTATACGACTATAGCTTTTAATAGCTTTATAATGAAAAACTTCTGTGCAGATGAATAAGCATAAAATTTATTAATGATACGAGTATAAACAACGTTACAGAGGCCGAGCAAGTATGCAAGTGTTATTTTTAACGTCAAACGACATTTATGATTTGGTTCTACCAAGAAGAGGATTGCCAACCATTATTGGAATCATAGCTTTGTCTTGGATTGCCCCAACCGCCGGAGTAACTACTGTCATCATTTGATCTTGAAGATATACCGTTTGAACCATCGTAATTATTCGAATAACTTTTTCTTGAATAAGCGCCTCCATCTCCGCCGAAACCTCTAGATCTTGTCGCACGCCAACCATTGCTTGCTCCATCACTAGATCGACCTAACCCGTTACCATAGTCAAACCAGGTTGTGACAGATGAACGGGCGCCGTTATAGGCTGATTCATCACCCAAGCTGTTGCTTCCTTGCCAACCACTTCCACCTGATGAAAAATACATAATATGTATAGGTAGGTACAGTGGAGTTTCACTAAGAATAACCTCTTCAAGGCTTAGTAACTACATATTCTCACGCCTCTCACCTATTCGGTAAAGTAGAGATCACAGAGAAAAATTAAATTATCGAAATTCAGCTATAGTTATTCAAAATAGTATTTAATTTCGACAAAAGACCATTGAAATGCTATCTTCTATACTTACTAGGTAAATAAATTAATAAAAAAATTACAAGGTTAAAACCGTGTAGAAAACACGGTTTTAATTAATTTTTAATCTTGCGTTAATTTTGGGACGTCCTATTCATACGTCGCACTTCCTATAAGTTGTTTTCAAACTATTTACATTCCTATTGAAAACATGAATACTGAATAATGAAGAAAGTACCTGGAGATCTGATATTGCGGCTGCCAATTGCTCCTGCTATCGTTGCAATGAGGACAATCAGAAGAAACTTCGCCTGAAATTAATAAACAATATTCTTATTACAAACCAGTCTCAGCAACATTAGGTAAAGGACATCTATTAGGGATTATTATCTAATGTTTAACTGAGTTAGATATTAATATTATACAAAAAGCCCCACTCACGATTCAAACACGCTTATCTCTAAAACCATTAAACATATTTTAATAAAATCTAGATTGGTGGCCACTTTAATTTCTTAAGGGAGTTGTTGAGATCGATGAGAGAGATGAAAAATATGGTCTACGTAGAAAAAGAGGGTAACATCTGCTGATGTCACTGCTATTATTTTTATTTTTTCAATTCTAATTTTGCTCTCATGTTACGTCAGTAATGAGTAACTATGTCATTAATGAGCTCCGATTATTATAGATCGATTAAAGGGTTCGCGGATCAGTTATAGGCGTGAAATAAATTAACCAGTTTGTTAATTACGTTACAAACAAACCGATTTATTTTAACATTTTTATTAATTCTCTCCACATTTTTTGGAGGAGCCCCTACCAAGCAGTAGGACGTTTATGGGTTGAACTGATAATAATAGATAATAGTCATAGTCATAATCTATTTCATTTAGATCAAATACATGATATTTATGAACGTCATACAAAGCCAAAAAAAAGGTGTATGCAAATTTGCCTAAGGCCAGTTCACTGACAAGGTTGAGCTCTGAGAAGAACTTGGCAAGCAATTCAGGCCGCTCTTTTCAATCACCATAGTAGTAACAAATTCAATTGGTTACACTATTACATGAATTCAAATCTAAATAAATAAATAAGATCACTTACCATCTTCTCCAGCCGTACTCCAAATCTGTGTTAAATAATCTAAATCTACTTCGTATTTATACCCTAAATATCGGTATCCTGTTTAGTTTTTATAATAACTTTATATCGGTGACACGAAATCATAACAATACGAATATAATATCAGGTCACGATTACATTAATTCAGTCATCATTAGTCTCAAGATGAGACGAGGGCGAGACGACCTTAATTATTTAAATGATATCTTTATAAGAATAATTAAATGGAATTGTTCGATAAATAACTCACAATTTTGTCATACATGACTTGTTGCCTTTCTTAATGCTTAAGTTACTATATTCGTAGTTACTCCTACTTGTGTTCCTCGGAGCTTCGCTCTCATTTGATCTTTGCTCGGCCACTACCTCAGTTCCTTTTAGTCGTAGCGTAATGTTATATGTATAGTATACCTAAATGGATGGATGGACGTATGGATTTCATCGATAAATGAGCTATTTATAACTTCTAGTTACAGTCAATGGGAGCTGATCAGTGGCCAAATAAAGAACAATTAATTAATTAATTTAACAAATGACTGGCCTGTTGGTCTAGTGGTTAGTGACCCTGACTGCTAAGCCGGAGGTCGTGGGTTCGATCCCCACCCAGGACAAATCTTTGTGTGATGAGCATGAAGGTTTGTTCTGTGTCTGGGTGTAATTTATCTACAATAAGTATGTATTTACATAAAAAATGTATGTAAGTAGTATATCAGTTGTTTAGTACCCATAACACAAGCAAATATAATTGCTCAATTTGTGACTAGATGGCGCTGTGTGAATGTGGTAGAATATTATTATTATTATAATTGAAGCGAAGCCCCGTGCGACTTCTAGTTTAGTATTTAAGTGTTAAACTTTAACCTACGTCAAGGGGACGTATTCTAACACGTAATCATTCTGTGAAATCTGTAAAAATAATAATTGTATGTAACTAAACAAATAATTTACTTTGTGTTTGACAAGAAAATTTATATTTATGAGTAAGGACGTGTTAATTTACTTTTAGAGAGTCTACGATATTTTGTCGTATCCGCACGCGTATACGGATGATGATCGAATGCACTAGGCATGCGAAAGGTGTGTCTATCCATATATATATTCTGGAACAGTTATCAATCACGTAAAAGTGTGAAAGAACATAACTTGGGGTTTTAGCTAGAACGGCGTTCATAGTTCCAAATAGGTCTAGAGTATTTTTTTATAATTTCAACACACACAATATTGGGGCCTCGTGTTATTGATACGGCGGTATTCCTCTTTGTCCAAGCAGAGCTATGATTGATTATATAGACAAAACAAATAGAAAAGACGGCCCTTCGGTTGTCACAGAAAAACACAACACAAATATTACTCGCTGAGCAGGTACCCATCTAGGACTGCCATCGTTTTCCGTTTAATAACAGAGTTATTTTACTAAATTTGACAATTTGTTTTCTTCGGTTACCTGTGCATGGAAAGAATAACTTGAAATAAAAGTCAGTCTGTCTGTTTAGTGTGGTTACGGTTATCTATATCATAATCATCATCATAAAAAATCTAGAAATTTTCGAGTAGAATAGTCTAATACATTGTATAGCTACACTGTTAGAACTATTACCCGCGCTCCGTTGCGGTACACGATTTTCAGTTTTTAAAAGTAACTACCGCCAGTGCGTTACTCACCTTACATGCATGATGTGAAGTATATAATGAGTTTACCTAACAAACAATAAACAAAGCAGTTAGTAGTGTCATCGTAATGGAACCTAATGTGCAAGAAGTTAAGAAATTTGACGTTTTGGATAGATATACGACGACATACGACTTATCAACAAGAGAGAAAAACAATTTGGGCTTTGTATGGAGAAATTTTATTATATTTATAATATTTCACATTTTAGGACTTTACGGATTGAACATTTATGTGTTCAAACTAATGTGGGGAACCAGATTTTTTGGTATGTATCTTTTATTTTAACACGATAGTGTCAGCTTGCGGCCCACCTGATGTACCTAAGCAGTTGGTCGCAACTCACAAAATGCGCGACTGGACAATGATGTTTACTTGTCAACTACTATCGCAATAATACTTATTTATCTAATTCTGCGGAGATATTGAAATAGTCATTCACTTCAGCAGTCTTATCTACTAAAGTAAATATTTAAAATTTTGTCACAATTTTGTTCTTTCATTTGATGATTGCTTTATAACTATTTCACGCAATAACTAGTAAGACTGTCCTGGAATTATAACATTATACAGCCCTATAGTGTCTTACCGTGGGTTAGGTAGACATCTAGTTATAAAATATATATATATATACTTTAGTTTTTGTGCGATTAATAGTAAAACACGTAATTATAGATACTATTTTCCTATAATATTAATATTCCTAACTTATATATGTATAACTGTACAATGCCTTCTAGTGAAACTGCAATCTTGTATAAATTAAATAAATTGGATCACTGAATCCATCTTGAATTCATCATGCAATTAATGCAATCGACATCTTCTGTCAACAAGTTGTTTGCATGGTTTTTGGTGAATATTCAAGGATTTTTCATTTTTATTTACCTAGTTGTTTTCTGTATTAAAGTATTAAATTCGTGTGAAGAAAGATTAACACAATGAGTGAAATTGGTTTTATCAAAGCACAATCAGACAATCTGCCCAAATAAAAATAGTTTCAAACTTCCGTCCTAATCTAATAATTAATTAAGTTTAATGTTTTCATTCATAGGTAATACCACAGAATAAATAATAGTAATACCTAATACTCTTATAGATAAATATCTATTGGATCTATTGGCTATTAAGATATCACGAATATTTTTCATATTATATCTTTCATTATGTCTATTGGATATTTAGAATATCTTTACCTACATACTTTTCGTAAATTAAGTTATGTTTTGATCGAGGTTTGTAAACAAAACAAATACTTATGTAACCAGTAAAAATGATTCTAAAATGTATTATATTACTTTTAAATGTCCTTTCTTACGTTAAAATGATCTTCATGACAATACAAACAGCTCAAACAAGATACATTGTCTCTTCTCATCGCCTTTCACAACTTTTTCCTTAAACTTGCATAAAATATTACTTTCTCATGTGCAGATTTAATATTATTTGGGCATATTGGAGCAACACGATGTTTATAATAAGCCTTTCTGTGCTTTTCCATGGTACTACATTGATTTTATCACTCAACAAGTAACTTTGTGAACCAAACACTTCTGACGTCACAGAATAAGCACGCCAAAATGGCCGCGTTTATGTCGCCCGAAAAAAGTAGTGATGTTAATTTTTTTTTTTTAAGCTTATTGGTTTATATTTCAGATGTGTAATATTTATTTTTGGTAATGTAATAACTGGTAGAAACGTATAAAAAAATAAAAAAGTGCATGCATATTCCCTTCGAGTATGCGTTATCAATAGTTATGAGTAGCACACGCAAAGCGCAGCGCCAGCACTATTATCGGAGTGGTGTATCTCGCCGCTGGTGTCGAGATTATCTCATCTATATTTATCGAAATATAGGCAGATTGCATTACACTATGATATCAGACTAATTAGTTTGTATTAAAATTAATTACTTGATAATGATATTATTATCTATATAGAGATGTAGGCTTATTTCACATTGCACTAGATATAAAAATTGCATGTTTTTCGAGACAGAGCACAGTGATTAATTCACACAAAATAAAGTGGTTTCTTTCTTTATATACGCTTAGACCTCATAAACTACGCAACAGATTTTTAAAAATAGATAGTGATTTTTATGAAAGGTTTATATATTTTTTTTTTCTTTTAAAAGACAACGCCCGCACTAGGGAACAAGCCCTGTGTCGCGGGGAGCTTTACAAACATGAAACTAACGGACACAAAGTACACCCAGACTAGAAACAAATATCTATGAATCACACAAATATTTGTCTCGTGTGGGAATCGAACCAGCACAATGTAGTGGGGAGGCGACCACCTTAACCACTGCGCCACGGTGACAGTCACACAGACAGGTATTTATGTATTTATAGACTTCTTCGATAAACAGGCTATCTAACTGAAAGAATTTTTCAAATCGGACCAGTACTTCCTAAGATTAGCGTGTTCAATCAAACTCTTCCCCCCTTATTACAAAGTATGGACTAAGTATTAAACCAGGTTTAAAGTGACATAAGCCACTGTATTTTGTAATAAGGGGGTTAAGCTTTACAATAATACCAAAAGTCGCGCAGAGCATCACTCCCATCGTTCTTTATTTGGCTATTGCTTAGCCCCTTTTGGCCGTAGCGTGATATTATATAGCTTATAACCTTCCTCGATAAATGGGCTATCCAAAACTAAAAGATTTTTTCAAATCGAACCAGATTCTAGCGTTCAACAAAACAAACTATTCAGCTTTTAATTAATTTTAATAAACTTTACTTCCTTATAATATTAATATTTTCACACATTCACACAGCACCATCTTCTTTTTCGTAAATACATAAATATAAACAATCATGCACATTACACAAAGATTTGTCATGGGTGGGAATCGAACACACGACCTCCGGCTTAGCAGTCAGGGTCGCTAACCACTACGCCAACAGGCTAGTCAATAATCACGATAGGTCAAGTAGAGCGCTTGCAGCAGGTTGATTTGATGATAACTATAAAATATAATTATGATGTTTAATTAAACTACAGTGTGTTACACGCTTTAGATGCATATACAGTAAAGTATAAATAGGCTTAGAAAGAATAAAAATAAAACAGATAATTATTTTGTGACTATGGCACCTAATACACAAAGCGTAAACGAAATGGATGTTTTGGGTGAATTCTCATACGACATGCCAAAAAAAGAGAAAAAGAAATCGCCTGTCGTATGGAGTAATTTGATTATCTTTATAATATTTCATACTGGGGGATTTTATGGACTGTACATTCACTTGTTCAAACTATTGTGGGGAACCTTTTTCTTTGGTAAGTAACTTTTTACCCGACTGCCAAAAAAGGAGGCTAATGTTTTTTGCGCGTATGTATGTATGTATGTATGTATGTATGTATATATGTATGTATGTATGTGGGCATGTCTGTTCCATTGTGACCTTGTAGCCTAAACGGCTTGGCTGATTTTAAAGTGTGAGGTGTCATTCGATTTGTATTTTTCCCCCGAGTGTTATAGGCTATGTGACGTCAACAAAAAACCAATATAACGGACGTAAACTGTCAAAACACACGGTTTTTTTAGTGCTATCGCAATATGGGTATCAGGTGAAAGCTAATTAATAGCATAATTCAATTATATATGCACTAACTATTGCCCGCGGCTCCATTTGTCTCTTGTAACCTAAATAGCTTGACCGATTTTGAAGTACAAGGTGTTGTTATAATCATATTCATCACCGAATCTCTATATCTAGACCTTTCACCAGTGTATTCTTCGAACTCATTGGTCGAAGGCTACTTTTAGGCAGTTGGGTTTTTTGATATTTTAAATTAATACTTGTTAAATGTTCGTTTTTTTATTAGTGTAGCTATAGTATTGTAGCGGTTGCACTCGTTGCAGGTTGCATCCTGGACGAATGCACCTCTTTTTACTAATTTAGATCTCTTTCGATTTTACTTTTAATTATATAAATTCAAAATTATGATTCTTAAATTCTAAACCAAGTCTTCGATAGGCCTACGACCTAAGACTCGTCGCTCAATATAATATAATTTCTAGTGCTGTGCATACTATTTGGCAGATATACCTAAAATAATGAAGTCTGTTTTACCTATTTAAATCAAATATATTTAGTTTGTGATTGTGAGTTCTACGTTTATTTTATTTACGGGGCCCCACGCCCTACCCCAGTAATAGTGCTCAAGACACTTCGGTGCAGTAGTCGATCCATATTATAAGAAACACAATAAAGAAAAATTTAAATTTAATAGTTAAAGAAAACATATTAGGCAAAATTAAACAAAAATTCTAATAAATTTAATTAAAGCAAATTGTAAAAAGATAAATTATTAGAGCAAACCCTTCATAAAAAATTAATAGTAAAATTATTACTTCCTTTTTTTGTAATCTCCCTATTTCTTAAATGTAAGAATTTATTTTTGAGTTGTATGACACACTAACCAATAATAATAATATAATATAATATAATATTCTACCACATTCACACAACGCCATCTAGTACCCCCCAAAGGGGGTTATTCCCAAAGTCCTCCAAAAATCATTCTCAAACTACTCCATGAATAATTATATATTTTAAATTAGGTTTCATTCTGCTCCATGAAAATATAAAGATGTTCTCAAAGTACTTCACGCTATTTTAATCAAAAAGGAATTAAAATAAGTAACAGACTTTTATGTTGTACTTATCATAAAGGGTAGCAGATCAGGTACTGTCAGGCTCAAAACCTTTGCAAATTTATATTTTTATTTAAAAATATGTTTTTGAATAGAACACTTTATAATGTAAATTAACTATCAATATGTATTTATTTATTATAATTGGGTTTAAAAATCAAAAAATAAAATAAACTACTAAAAATATTCAAAATTCCACGTCGAAATTAAATAAGCTTTGGGTTCTTATGTGTAAAAATAAAAAACAAATAATAAAAAATCTAACATCAGTCTGACAACTAAACCTAACATAAAATATTTAAAAAAATCCTAATTATAATAGGGTTCAACAATCAACAATTAAATGAATTATGTATGTAACATATAGAGGTGTGATCTATATGTTTTCTTGTGTCTTTCCCAACAGAGAGGTAGGCAGAGACCATTTCCTTCCACTTGCTTGCAACAATTAAAATATTCAAAATTCCACTAATAAAATTAAATAAGCAGGCTTTGGATCTATAAGTCTAATAAAATGAACAAAAAATAATAAAAAACCTTAAACGATATCAGTCTGGCAATTAATCCTAACATAAAATATTTTAAATAGTTTTAACAGTCTTCATTTGAACTTTTAAATAACATTTTGAAAAGTACTTATAATTACTAAATGTGTAGTCTTTCTTAATAAATTTCTTTTAATCCTTGTAAACAACAAATTTTGATCATTATAAAAATTATCAACATCAAATTAAGTTACTATGTAAGATTAGATCAAGGGAATTATTTCAAATATTTGGAATAAAATAACATTAATATATTTATTAATTACTAATCCTGCCGCCAATTAGTTGTTAATCTTTCAAAGTCAACTGACCAATTAAGTCGTACGACGTATTACTTACACATAGATAACTATCATCATCATCATCATCAGCCTGTACTAGTCCACTGCTGGATATAGGCCTCTCCAATTGCACGCCACTGAGTACGATTTGCAGCTACTCTCATCCAGCGTTGGCCAGCCACCCAGCGAAGATCGTCACTCCACCTAGACTGGGGGTGTCTCACACTACGCTTACCGCGACGAGGTCTCCACTCTAAAACCCGTTTTCCCCACTGGTTGTCGGTTCTACGAGTGATGTGGCCTGCCCACTGCCACTTCAGCTTGCTTGCTAAATACTATAACAACCAACTAATGCAAATGCAACCCTTGTTTGAGTCGCCACTATTGCACTATCTCGCTTACATACAATTGTAAACGCTAGACGCGCAAATGAAATGTAATGTTATATAAGTGTCGAATATATCCGCTAGAATAGATGACTCCAAAAACATATTTTGTTTTTTTTTAATTAAAGTTATGATTTTGACAAAATGTTACAACATTTTAATGAGCAGCGAACAAGTTAAAGCTTGAAGCCAATGATTTTCAATGTGCATTGATGTTATAACAAAACGCAAAAAAGCTATCACATAAAATTTGATCAGGTTAAACTTTAATCTTTATTTTAAGATTTTTGTGACGGGTTGTACTGAAACATTTTATAGGTAATTATTTAGATGGAGCAGTTTGAGAATTGATAACGAATAATGAGTACTTGGAGAGCAATTCTTGGTATGGAGCAAAATGGGAACAAAATAATAGGTATTTTTAAATAATACAAATTCAATGGAGTAAATTGGGAATGAATGTATGAGATTCTTATCTTTTTGGAACAAAAGAATGGAGTACTTTGGGAATAACCCTCCCAAAGTAAGCAATTATATTTGCTTGTATAATGGGTACTAAACAACTGATATACTACTTAAATACATTTTTTTTTGTAAATACATACATATTATACATAAATTACACCCAGACACAGAACAAACCTGTATGCTCATCACACAAAGATTTGTCCTGGGTGGGGATCGAACCCACGACCTCCGGCTAAGCAGTCAGGGTCACTAACCACTAGACCAACAGGCCAGTCAAACAATTCCACTTTATATCAATAATATAGTTAATAAATGGCTTCAGTTCTGTTTTCTCCCTGAATAATGCTTATAAAGCAATTTTTTTAACTCAAAAATTCAAGGTCTGCTGTAGACATGTTACTATCATTTCCTTTTTCCAAAAACTTATTAGTAAAGAAAATATGACTCTCCAAATATAGCTAAAATTGCCTTATCTTCACGGTCGTAATTAGAGGAATTCTATTGGTTATTAACATAAAAATAAAATGACAGAAACCTAGTCATACTCTTTCTGGAATTTTTCATTTAAAAAAAAATAGAATCGGTTTATTATTCAAGGCGAAAACAGGGGAATACGAAACGTCAATCTCGTAAAAAAATTATCTTATTATCTGTCTGAGCTACAGTTGTCTCTATCACACTTTACGGTTGCAGACTTGAGTTAAATAAGAGCGAAGCGCGACGGCAATAGTTTCTCTGAATACCTATCTTTCAAATTCCTTGCAGACCACATTCCCTCTTAAGATATTTTTGATCATGGCAAAATCTCCCCGTGAATTACAAATAGCCATCAATATATTATAATAATTAATGTAATGCTACAATGTGAAATGATTAATAATTTTATTTTTTAGTCTTTTTGATGATATTTATTGCTGGACTGGGCATCACGGCAGGCGCGCACAGGTTATGGTCACACAAATCTTACAAAGCCCGTCTTCCTTTACAAATATTACTTATAATTTTTAATACCATCTGTTTCCAAGTAAGTATATTATAAATAACTAGTTAATTAAAATTAATGCCTACTTGCAATTGAAACCAATTTCTCAGACCCCATCACACCATGCAGCTTTCTATCATAGAGACACTAATAATTTATATAGGTAACCTAAAGTCCAAACAGATGAAATAATGCAAGTTTTTTTTTAATGTTAAATTTTTTTTTTCAGGGACCAGTCATAGATTGGGTGCGAGATCATCGTATGCATCACAAGTATAGTGAGACAGATGCTGATCCACACAACGCCAAACGAGGATTCTTCTTTTCACATATAGGGTGGCTTTTGGTCAGAAAACATCCAGACATTAAAGCCAAGGGTCATACCATTGACATAAGTGATGTAACGAATGATCCTGTTTTGCGTTTTCAGAAGAGGTAAAGTAACCTTTAGCAGTTTTCGAAAACTATAATTACCCGATATAATCAGTTTTTATTGTGTAACTTTGGGTATCACAGCAATAGCTCAACCAGTACAGTTACATCAACATAATCATTTCTGACATTTTTTGTACATAATCATCAATCATAATAATCGATATAAGACATCGCCTGCAATTAAGGAATATTTAAGTTTTTTTTTAATTTATATTTCTAACTTCAACACAAATACCATATTCAATGCAAAATGTATTATTCATCAAACATAACAAAAAAAATATCATCACATCTTATCTTCTAAAGGGAAAGGGAGAGGTGCATCGTACCCACGCAATTGCCATATAACGGGTAGATAGGAAAATACAATATAATGTAGTTCAAAAAGTTTCATTAATTGGTAGATAGGATTAATTTCACAGTCATCATCATCATCATCATCATATCAGTCCATTGACGTCCACTGCTGGACATAGGTCTGAAACAAATAGGTGATGATTTCGCAGTATTTGTACACAAATACATAATATTATACTTCCTTTATGGCTTTTTGTTTATTTTAAATTTTTTTTCAGGCACTACCTGAAACTTACACCTTTATTATCAATTATTATGCCTGCCTACATCCCGACCTTGTGGGGAGAGTCTCTATGGAACGCTCTGGTTACCTGCGTTTTCTACCGATGTATTCTAACATGGCATATCACGTATTTAGTGAACTCCTGGGCGCATTTGTGGGGTAGTAAACCTTATGACGAAAATATTAATCCTGTAGAAACTAGCTTCGTATCGTTGGTTGCTTTGGGAGAAGGACACCACAACTACCATCATGTTTTCCCGTGGGACTACAAAACATCTGAACTAGATAGTTTCTTCTTTAACTCAACCGGCGTATTTCTTAATGTTATGGCAAAAATTGGAATGGCGTATGACTTGAAGACGGTGTCACCTGACGTAATTCGGAAGCGTGTACAAAGAACAGGCGATGGTAGCCACAACGTTTGGGGATGGAACGATACTAACGTTCGCGCTGAAGATAGAAAAGCTGCAATCATTCTTAATCCTGAAAATATTGAAACATAACCTGTCTTATGCCCGGTTTCTGAGCAGTCGAACCTATTGACTGGATAAAATATGACATAAACAAATTAAAAAAATGACAGTAAGAATAAACTAGTTCTATTGTTTTACTTTTATCTTTAATCAGGATATACTTTAATAGACAAATGACTTTAATCTGAGGGCTCAAAAACCTGGCATCTTTATAATAAGTAATTGTCTTATTTAGTGTTTATCTTATTTATTTGTCTATATTAAAAAAAAAATACAATAAGTCTAGTATTAAGGGTAAAAAATATTATTTATGAACTATTTGTTAAGGGAGTTAATAAATAAATTACTATTAATATCACATTCTCTTTATTTTTGATCAATCCTCAATAAATACATTTTTAAATTTACTTTTTGAGTGGATGTATGTTGTTGTTAGCTTCGTATGCGATGGAGTGCAGGGTTAGGCAGGGGGGGTTATGCTCACCTACGCTCTTCAACCTATACATGAATGACCTTATTGACTCACTCAGCAGCATGCATGTCGGATGTCATATTGATAGCGTATGAGTAAATAACATCAGTTACGCTGATGACATGGTACTGCTGATAGTGCAGTTTGTGGGCTTCCGAAACTGATAGCCATTTGCGAGGAATATGTCGGGTCACAGGGATATATAATGTCAAAAAGAGTGTGATCATGGTATTTGGGGCCAGTGGATAATACCCAGATAGTGCCACCACCGGTTAGACTGGGCGGTGTTCCCCTCACAAGAAGATACCGGTTTATTTACCTGGGACACGTCTTGGCTGCTGACCTAAGGCACGATAAAGATATTGATAGGGAACGAAGGGCGCTGTGTGTAAGAGCAAAAATGATTGCCCACAGGTTCAGGCGTGTGTTCAGCTTAAACTATAAGGTTCTAAATAATTATGTATTATCAAGGGTTACTATGGTAGATAAATAGACAACTTAAGTACTTATTTCAATCATTTATTTAATACAAGGGCAATCAGGTACACATTTCTTTAGATAGAAAAACATAGGTACTTAATACAATATTTTTTTTTTTTTTTTTTTTTTGAATATGGTAGAATATTATTATTCCTCTTTATTAAAATAGATTCACAAAAAATTACATTTTTAAATATATATATAAAAAATACATTTAAAAATATAAAAATTTGGAGACCCACCGGTATCGGGTACAGGGACCAAGCTACCGGTGGTTATGGCTCCAGAGAGAGGAACCTCCTCACAATGCGTGCCGTGTCCAGAAGTACTGCCTTCTGCATCTGGCCCACGACCCATCCACCTAACGCGAGCCTCTTCAGGTGTCGATGGAGGCTCTTGGCAATCAATCCATTGACTGAGACGACTATCGGAACAATGATCGCCGAATCCACATCCCACATGTCGACAATCTCGTGAGCAAGGTCCAAATATTTTACTTGTTTATCTTTTTCTGCTTTCACGAGATTCTCGTCATGAGGAACGGTGACATCGATGATCACTGCAAGGCGCTCTAACCGATCTATCACCACTATATCAGGTTTATTGGCAACAATAGTCCGATCAGTGATGATAGATCGATCCCAGTACATTGTGGCATGGCCATTTTCGAGAACTGGGTCGGGCACATACATGTAAAACGGCACCTCTGAGTCCACAAGGCCGTACTTCAGGGCAAGTTGCTGATGGACAATCCTGGCTACTTGGTTGTGCCTATGCAAATACTCGCCTTTTGCAAGACGAGAACAGCCAGAGACAATATGTCTAAGAGATTCTCCGGGACGGTGGCATGCCCGACAAATGTCAACCGTTCCGTCCTTTAGTATATGTCTCCGGTAGTTGTTCGTCATGATAACTTCGTCCATAATTGCACAGACAAAACCTTCGGTTTCCCCAAATAGGTCACCGAAACGCAGCCAGGATACGGATGATAATGAATCGACATCGGGCCCATGTAGAGCCCGGTAAAATCGTCCATGCAGTTCTTTGCCCTTCCACACTTCCTTCCGGTCATCAAGACTGAGTATTGCCGGTTTGCGCCAGTTCTCCTTAGCTAGACCGAGCGGGGTGAGTCCGTTATCAACCGCCACTACGTCCCGATGCATTTCCACGTCAGTCTTTAGAAAATATTCTCTGAGGTTGTACACCTCGCGGTTGTGTAAGGTCTTGGCACATAACAGGCCACGACCCCCACACTTTCGCGGGATGTACAACCTCATTACTGATGATCGTGGATGATGCATGCGGAATGCAGTGAGTTGTGTACGGACCTTTCTATCCAGAGCGTCAAGTTCAGTCTGAGTCCATCTGAGTATGCCAAAAGAGTAGGTTAGGACAGGCATGACCCAGCTGTTAAAGGCTCGCACCTTATTACCGCCCGATAATAGACTTTTTAGAACTTTTTTCAGGCGGCTAAGGAAGCGTTCCCCCAACACCTGTTTCACGCCCGAGTCCATTATACCTAACGCCTGTGACATACCCAGATATTTGTATGTTTCAGCTGCGGACAGAGACCTAAGTTGCGTAGAATCTGAGAGTTGTATTCCCTCAGATTCCAAAATCCCATCCCGCTTTCCATGCATAACCGCACATTTATCCACACCAAATTCCATCTTGATAGAATTACTAAAGGTTTCTGTTACCTTTAGTAACGCTGTCAATTGGGAAGTGCCGGGGGCAAACAACTTTAAATCATCCATGTAAAGAAGGTGGGATATAACTTGACCACCTCTCCGCAGCTGATAGCCCAGCCCTGAATCCTCCAGTAAAGTACTGAGAGGGTACAGTGCTAAGCAAAACCACAAGGGACTCAAACCATCGCCCTGAAATATACCCCGCTCAATCCTTATCGGGTTGCCATTACCAAGGCTCTGTGGACACCCCGGATAGCGAAGAGCTGTTCTCCATTGCCCCATACATGTCTTCAAGAAGGTGCACAGAGTTCCATCTATTTTATACAACTCCAGCACCCTCAAGAGCCACGTATGTGGCACGGAGTCATATGCCTTCTTGTAGTCTATCCAGCATGTCGACAGATCCTTTCGGTTACGGCGAACCTGCTGATTAACGGCCATGTCAATGATTAGGAGCTCCTTAGTGCCGCGGGCCCCATTCCTACATCCATTCTGAGAAATTGACATGATGTTATTGTCATTTACGTGCTTCACAAGTTTTGTTCTCAGAATAGATGTAAGAAGTTTATAAACCGTAGGTAGACACGTTATCGGTCTATAATTATTGAGATCCGCGAAACTACCTGATTTGTAAAGAAGGTGAGTGACACCAGTAGTCAAAAACAGTGGGATCGACCCCGATTCCAAGCAAGACTGAAAACCAGATGCCAAGCGAGCGTGCGAGCTATGGAGCCACTTTAGCCAAAAATTGTGCAGTCCGTCCGGTCCCGCTGATTTCCAGTTAGGTAACGAACGGGCTGCACTGGCCACATCTTCAGTTGTTATTGAAATTGGCTGCATATCACGAATTGACTCACACGATCGCTCAACAACTCGAGTCCAGTCGCTCTCCGTGTGACTGACAGGCGCCGACCAGATGTTACGCCAAAATAAGCTGGTAACATCATCATCCGGTCGACCGCTGTGAGCCACATCTAAATCGGAGCACTCCCACCGTCTGTAAACCCACCTCTCGTCTTTTTTGAACGTGCAGTTCTGGTAGTATCGGTCCACCCTCCTCCTATAGCGACGAATGCGGTTCGCCCACGCACAAACTTTCTGCTTCAGGTAATCAATGCGCTCTGTGACACGTGACGAATAATCTTGGGGCCTTACATCGGTCCCCAAAAACGCCCGTTTCAGAAAGCGCATTACCCTTGGGCGGGTATTACCCGTCCTGAAGCAGATTAGCTTACCAATGAGTGCCCTGGCGTCAGCGATACGACGCTCAATTCTACACTGCCAAGCCGGCACACCAGATCTGGGTCCGGTAGCTGTGTCAGTCGGAAATTTAACACCAGCCACTCGACACGCTGCAACGGCTGCACAGTATAGAATTGAATGTGTAACACCAATATCTTCACTGCTGTCTAAAAATTCAGACAGCAGCGAATCCAGGGCACATACTAGGGCTATATTTTTCTTGTGCGTAGGCAAACGTGGCAAACGGGGCCTGTCGGCAGAGAGCTTACATCGATACTCACTAAGTGCACATTCCAAAGCGCTCCTTAAACGATCATTGCACTGGGTACTTACGTCTATAGCCCCGCAGTCTACATCTTCAACCGCTGATGTTGGATGTGACTGTGGCAAATTGTCTGCCACCCCAGTCACAAGTTGCGTCGAAGAAGGGACGACTGGACTACTCCGCACTTCAGATCGCAGCCTTTCAAGTGTAGCGTCATCCAACATATGAGCACGTTATTATTATTATGTCTCTTTTTTCACGGCTATACTTCTCTCTAAGTTGAGAAGTATACCCGGTCTTTTTGAAAGGCTTACGCGGGGACACAGGTCCAACACGCAGAGGCCCTTAAAGAATTTTAATTTAGAATGGGATGAGACACTTACCGCTGCCATATAATAGCTGCACTATTGTAGTACAGCTATGATTTGTCACTGGTAAGTGTAAAGCTATTGAGTGATGTTATGGAGTCAAATAAAATTGGGCTATGGGTTTGGGTGTTCGGTGGAATGGTGATATATGGCATACGGGAACAACGTCGCCTGCTTGCCTCCTCCAGCGGTGAATATATGATGTTAAATGAGGATTGGGGCAGACGGTGACTCGCCTTACACTAGATGGGCCCCTTCCACAACCGACATGGGCCGAAGTCCACAGGTCTCAGGGCAACACCGTAGTGCGCGGCTAGGGGTGTCGAGCGGTGCGGCGCCGATTTCGCCATCGCGGGTCCCGAGCCGAGACCCGGAGCAGGTTTCCTCGTAATTATGCCATTGAAAAATGACACTTCCACCCCCGAGCATATAGCTCTGGCGACCCCTCTCTGGTCAGCTGGTTAAGGCAAGCCAGAGTTGAGAGTCCTGTGGTCGCTCTTGGAGATCCACTCCAGCCAGCCAACAAAGACGTGCTGGAGACGAGGCCTAGACCGACTCTCAGGGGCATTCAGGACCGCAGTGTCGCCACTCACATTCAGCTCGCCACTAGCTGCCCTGCGGTTTGTGGGCTCTTCATTTAAACTTGCAGTACATTTTTTTGTTTATATGGCAAGTGTTTGAAAAGCCACACTAATCTGCCCTCCAAGTTTGCGTTAATCTTATGAGAAGATAACGACTTATTATTATTATTTATTCTCAAGGATGGTCAAATACACTTATTTCTTATTCTCGCATATCATATCGCAATATGGGTATCACATGAAAGTTAATTAATATATATGCGCCTAACTCAATTATATATGCACTTACTATTGCCCGTGGCTCCAATTGTCTCTTGTAACCTAAATAGCTTGACCGATTTTGATGTGCAAGGTGTTGTTATATATTCATATATCATCATCACGTGTTCATCATCATGAGTTGCCAAGTTCTTCTCAGAGCTCAACCTTGTCAGTGAACTGGCCGTAGGCAAATTTACTGACACCTTTTTTTTGGCTTTGTATGACGTGCATAAGTATCATGTATATGATCAAAATGAAATAAAAAGGTTTGACTTGACTAGACTTGACTTCACCGGATCGCTATATCTAAGCCTATATACCTTTGACCAGTGTATTCTTCGACTTGATTGCTTTAAATTGACTGTCAAAATTAAATGCTACTTTTAGGCTGTCGGGTTTTTTGGTTTTTTAAATTAATTCTTGTTACACTTATATGTACCTTTCCACAACTCTTAAATACCTAATGTCAGTGACAGCATTACGAACACACTTCTATAATTAGTAAAACATTATAACACAATGATATCAAATAATATTAGAAGAATATCGTACCTTAGTCTTTGACGTTCCAAGAGAAACTAATCTTTGCATTGTGCTACCGTCGTCGCTTTTATATCGCTCAGGGGCATTGTTAAATGATTTATTAGAATTTACAATGTAAGTACCTTCATAATTTATTTTATTATTTTGAAATATTTCTTTATAAATTCTATTGTTGAAAATTAAAAAACATATTTATTTTAGTGTTTTTCCCACCATCACATGGTACCTACGGTTTTCAGAAGTCTTAATACAAATAACAAGCTATTTTAGAACTGTTATTTGTATTTATATGATTATATACCTACTCCTATAATTATTATATATTAATATCTAATACGTACATATATCTAATGAGGTTAAGGGTTTAATACACTCTTTTTAGGGTTTATTGCACTTATTTTTACACCTGTAGTCTGTGGGCACATTTCACAAAAAATCATACAGCGTTCTTCGAGTTTAATATAAAACGCGTTTAGGATATGGTTAGGCTGCTCCGTTACTGCAGTGGTTCAGTTTGGATTGCGTAGTATTTTTTTTTGTAATATTGACAATCCCACAGTCTCTATGCAATTTGGTTTCCAATAAAGCTTAGACTATACTATCAGAAGTGTTTTCAAGTCGTGGCGAATATTGCCTTCTTTTTTTTTTTCTTCTTCTTCGAGCACGGGAGACCAAAGCAATGGGCTTAACAATGCAGAATAGGCTCTCAAAAATGATTTCAAAAGGTTCGTTTATTCAGAACTCTGAAGCGATGGTGGCTGAAAGCGAGTCCGAGTTCGATCCCAACCGGCAGTACCAATGGAATTTATATGTACTAGTCAAGTGACTTACCATCTGCTAACGGTGAAGGAAAACATCGTGAGGAAACCCACATACTCTAAAAGAAATTCTATGAGTATGTCAGATCCACCAACCCGCACTAAACCAGCGTGCGTGGATTAAGGCCTAAAACCCTCTCAGCTCCCTAGATAGAGGACAGGAGACCCCAGACCAGCAGTGGGAATTAATGGGTTGCTGATGGGGATGATGGGAATTCAGAACTCTGATTTTTTCACTGCTCCGGGAGATTGCAAACACGAGTATTTGATATTAATCTACACATTTCTGAGATAATGGCTCTTGACAGCCGGACAACGGAATGATCCTATACGGGTTTCGTTTTTTTCTTTTGAGGTACGGTAATAATGAAATATCAAGTTTGAACACGATTTCTGAGGAATCGTGCTCACTCAAAAGTAACAGCAAAACCATTATCAGAATCCAAATTAAATGTCCATATTAGCCTGAGCAGTAAATATGTATATAAAAAATATATAGTTATTTAAAGAGATATAATAAATAAAGACATAAATTTTATTTTTATGTCTTGAAGCTGTCCCATGTGGATATAGCTTTATAAATAATTTAAAATGACAGTTGTGTTCGGTATATATAAATGCCTCTTTTGTTTTATTTTTATTTATTAGACTGCTAACGTTTAGTTTACATTTGTCTCTTTTTAAAATTTCAAGTAGGTAGCAATATGGAGAGTCCAAAATTAAGTGAAGATCGAATAGACTACAAAAAAGCATTACGTGATGGAAGAAAGTGGTATTTTGTTAAATTTAATGTTGGCTTTATGTCCGCTATTCATATTCTGTCAGTTTATGGAATTTATCTCTTCTTTACGAAGGCATTGTGGTCGACTATTTTATTCAGTAAGTTATTGTTTAAACTAAGTGCCGTTTTATTTGCCTTTCCTTATTATTCATTAATTTATCTTTTAATATTTCAGCATACATTCTAAGTACCATGTCTAATGTGGGTGTAACGGCCGGTGCACATAGATTGTGGTCTCATAGATCTTACAAAGTCAAAACACCGTTAAAAGTCCTGATACTTCTGATGTTTACTATGGCCTTTCATGTAAGAACTTTTGTGATACTGAAAATATAATATATATTGAAGCAGGTAATCATCATCATCATCATTTCAGCCTATTGCAGTCCACTGCTAAGCAGGTAATATCACTCAATATAGAGGCACTTGTTTGCTGAGATGAGTTTAATAAAATCTGTTTTTCTTCATCCGTTGGAACTTCAAACGTTAAATTGACAAAAAGATTGTCGGAAAACCCAATTCGATTCAACTAAGGAAATGGAGCTAGGACAAAGACATAATAATTATTATTATAAAAAATATTTTTTTTTTTTACTTATTAATTGGCAGGGCTCCGTGCACCAATGGGTACGTGACCACCGTGTTCATCACAAGTACTGCGATACAGACGCAGATCCTCACAACTCGAGGCGAGGGTTCTTCTTCTCACACATAGGTTGGCTGCTTCTCAAAAAACATCCTGAAGTTACTAATAAAGGAAATACTATTGATATAAGTGATATTGAAAATGATACACTCCTACGCCTACAGAAGAAGTAAGCATTTCACATAGCATTACACACAGATACGAACGAACAAGACAGATTACCCTTTTCTTTTTTAATTATCGAATAGATTAGTCTACTAATGTTGTCTATGTCTTATTTCAGATACTACTATTTACTGGTACTTATTCTAACAATCATCATACCAGCAACCGTTCCCCTTTTGTGGGGCGAAGATTTTTGGACATCATTTATGGTTGCTGTAGTTTTGCGTTACACTTTTGTATTGCACACGATATTCTTCATAAACTCTGCTGCTCATATGTGGGGATATAAACCTTATGATAAACAAATTTGTCCAGTAGAAAACAAAGCAGTATCGTTCTTTGCAAGTGGAGAAGGATTTCATAATTATCACCACACTTTTCCATGGGATTGTAGAGCCGCTGAGTGGGGTGGTTACCTCTTTAATATTTCTTGGTTATTCATTAGTACGATGGCTAAAATCGGTTGGGCGTATGACTTAAAGGTTGTGTCTAAAGAACTGATAGAGAAACGTGCAAAAAGAACTGGTGACGGCTCACACCCCGTGTGGGGATGGGACGATAAAGACTTACCGGCACAATACAAGCAATCAGTGAAAATATTAAATTAATTACGACATCGCTATTTTGTTTATATGTCTAGAATCATTTTATATAAATGTTAACATTCTATGTCTTATTTCAGATACTACTATTTACTGGTACTTATTCTAACAATCATCATACCAGCAACCATTTATATTATATTATCCATTACTAGTTTAGACTAGTAATGGATAAATATAAACCCATGACGGAACTTGAACCCGCGACCACTGCCATTCCGTGTGCAGTACTCTGCCATTTGAGCTACGCAGGTGGACATCCTTGAGATTGAATTTATCCATTACCTGTTAACATGATGACGTCATGGGTTTGAATTTTACCAGTACTATAAAATATATAAAAAATATTAAACCAAACCAAAGTAAATTGCTTAATATTTAATGTAAATATTTCTAAAATCATGTTTTTTAGCACTTACGTGTGTATGTAAATTCCAGTTGTCAGAAAAAAAATTGTCTATTGTCATTTTGACATCATTCAAATTCAAATTCATTTATTCACTAGAGATGCGGTACATAGAGGTAGAAAAGTTTTAAAGTCCAGCACATTCTACCATAACAATCATAGTGGTGTGTGAATATAATAGGTACAATAATTAACAATTGATTAGTAGGCGAAGTATTACATAATATAATATTATTAAATAGGTATTTATATTAAATAGAAGTATAATTTAAAATAAATGTCATAATTGTAACAATGTCAAAATAGTGAAATGTCAAAATGGTAAAATGTTAAAATGTCAATCAATTATGTATACCAATAATTATTAGTTATGAGAAATGTCAAAGCTTACAAATTCAATAATAATTTCATTATGATATTTTGAAACACAAAATATGGAACATTAAATAAAATATTAAAGTCTTATAATATAGTTTATTTTTTAATAGACAAAACCTCAATAACCTCAATAGGAAACGCCCTCACTGGGAAACAAACCATGTCGCAGGGGACCTTACAAGCATATAATTAATGGACCTAAAGTACACCCACACTCGAAACAACTATGAATCACGCAAACATTTATCTTGTGTAGTAGTGTAGTGGGAATCGAACTCACATCACTTGGCATGGCGGCGATGTTAGTGACGAGGCGACCCACTTGCTGCTGCACCACTGTGACAGTCATATCTTATTTTTGGTTATTCTTGTGTATATTTTATCAATATGTACTTGTGACTTCAACCTACTACAGAAACATAATAAGACGAATTGCTACAAAATAATACAGTTAGTTTTAATTGTGTGTATATTATAATGTATTTAAAGATTTATTTAGGTTATATACACAATACATAAACAAGCAATATCATTGACAATATAAATTAGATATGTTGTTAAACAAAAACATTTCACCAACAAAGACAGAGAGGTTAAGCTGCGATATGTCACATCCGAATACTTAGAACACAAACATAATAGTACTTGGTACCTGATACTCGTAATTCGTGACCAGGCTATTTTCATAAGGCATTTATGCCGTTAAGTTTACGTTGCACTTTCCCAATAGGGTTCCGTACCATTGATTAAAGTGCTTTAAAATTTTATATTAATTTAGTGCTTTTTTAATTATTTAGTTTTATGTCGGTGTTTTTGCAATTGTAATTTTGACAAAAAAAAATATAAGAACGAAACAAATTAACAAGAATATAAACAGTAATTTAAGTTCGATTTTGTATGAATTTTCATGTATCCTAGAGTTACATAGTTGTGGTGTATGTTTATATCGAGGTAGTATAATATTGTACTAGAAAGAAAACACAGAATATTGTACTATAATGAAAACAGAGTGTTACGTCGCGTGTTAGGAGAGGCCTACGTGGACTTACAGTGGACTGCAATAGGCTGAAATGATGATGATGATGATGATATTAAAAGCAGAAACAAATAATATTATACCTATTAATAATTATATACAGGGTGTATACGGTACGACATTAAATGAAACCACGTGTAGCATGTGATGTTAGAAGGCTATACCAAAAAAATTAAACAGAAATTTGCAATAGTTTAGATGCAAATGTACTTTCTTTATGTCACAGTTGTTCACAGTTTTAAACAACCTGTAGGTATTTACGTTGATCGTATGTTGTCATTACGTCATTCAATTAATTTAAATATCTCTGACTCTTTCATATTATCTTATCTCTTACTCTTTTCCGCACTGTTGTCGTCGTCATGTCGAAAACGTCATGATAGAAAAATAATGTTTAGTTTTATATTCTTAAATTTTTCGGCTTGAAATAATGTGTAGCTTTTTTTTTTTATCATTTTTTTAAAATAATTTACATTAGAATATGTTTATAAGGGTTAACACTGGCTGCCTTGTCATTTAATGTCGTATCGTCGTATACACCCTGTATAAATAAATGCAATCTACATATTGCATCTTCTTCTAGTGATTCCACAAGTACCTACCGTTGCACCAATTTCAATAGAGAACGCTAAAACGAACTCCAAGGCTCTAAGTTAATTAATGAGTAACAGCATTCCTTTTGTTTTGACAAACAATATAGTATGTTATTATATTTAAGAGTATCTTTTAGTTGCTTTAGTAAAAGCCTTTATATGGTTGTGTATAGACCTGCCTATTACCAACTTATTGTTTGACACAGACTATTTATGGAGCTCAAGTCGTAAAAGAGAACTTAGTACGTAAAATAACTTTGTTATAACCAATCTTGTAGCTTCACTCCCGTCACGAGCAAAAACATTCTTTAACTTGTGCCAAATCAAATTCGTTATTTATATATTTATTTCATAAAAATAAAGTTTTAAAACAAACATTACAATCTTCTTAGGTGGTTCCTAATTATCACTTCAAGGTCATTCGAAACAAATATAGTTTTTGTATCTGATTGTTGAAAGTGCAGAAGATGGGATAAAAAAACAAGAAAAGTCATTAGGATAAAGCTATTATTGTATAATAGTTTTCAAAGCTAAAGTAGTACCTGTATAATTAACTGACGCTCACTTCGTTCATAAATTCTGAGTAAGCTGTTGATAGGTATTTGTTGAAACAAAAGATGAATACAGAAGTAGAAAATTCGAAATTATGTGAAGACCAAAAAGATAAAAAACAAATGAAAGTAGTAAGAAAGTGGAGGTTTGTGTGGCATAACGTCGTCTTTTTTTTTGTGACAAATATGTTGTCGCTTTATGGAATATATCTCGTTTTCACAAAGGCTATGTGGTCGACTTTTATATTTGGTAAGTCTATATTTATGTACTTTTTCTATGTTCTAATGTTCTTTTTTTATACCAATTTTTAATTTATTTTCCCCCATTTTTAATCTATTTCATTGTTTTTTTTTTAAGTTTAATAATATCTACACTTAGTTTATATTTGTAAATATTATTGTTTAAATATAAATATAAATGTTAATTATGAATTAAATAAATTTAATTTCAGTATTTAAATTTATTTGGTACATTATATTTTGGAAATAGTAACAGGAGGATTAAAAGACTATTTGTTTTTTTGGCCTAGTTGCAAATATTTATTTTCGATTTAGATTATTTTTTTGCATCTCAATTATCCTAGCATGTCTGGAAGCTTGACTTTCAAAGTGATGAATGAGTCTACTTAGGTCCATTTAATACGATTTTCCTATTAAATATTAGCATATCCAGTAGGATATGCTAATTTTAATTTGAAATATGCTAATTTTATTTTTTAAAGGCAGGTAGTAGTAGGCTACTGCCTACCTTTGCAAATACCTTTAAAAAATAAAAAAAATCAGAACTATATTTTAGCATTTAAAAAGGGATTACAATACTTATAAGATACTGGCATGGTAGGACCAATGAGCTCTGAACACTCTCACCGGTAGAAATACAATCATGAATCTTATTGCAAAAGAAATAGAGTAATTTTTTTCTTCATTTTGATTAGTTGTTGATATAATAAAATACTCATGTTCTATTCCAGCATATGTACTGAGCACGCTTTCAATGGTGGGCGTAACAGCTGGAGCACATAGGCTGTGGTCACATAAAGCTTATAAAGCTAAATTACCTTTGAGGATACTGAACCTGCTAATGTTCACATTAGCTTATCAGGTACGTATTATTATCTTCAGGCAATACAGGTCATTATAGAATTTAATATACCAGCTGTAGTGTTCGCGTATATCCTGGTACTATACTATCACTGGCTCACCTACATACCAAGCTCCGGGAATGCATACTAACAATTGATGCTTGTATTTATCTATGATTGACGTCTCTATCATCTATCATGTCATTACCGAACCAGCTGTACTGCATCTACTAAGTAGGTGCATACACTACACCAGCCCCTCTAGATAAGTGGCAATTCGATCTATCTATTCTATCGACATCTGAAATTAGTACATTGATCATGTGACATATAGATAGCTTAATAATTATGTCAAGTATGAGTTCAAATATAGAAGTGAAATTTAAATATTTCGAATAGAATCAGCGATTTGCCACTTGTCTAGGGGTCTTTTAGTAATATCCACAACTGTAGCACTTTATCCCACTAATGAGCCAAGACCTTTTCCCATCTTTTTTATGCTTGGTGCCTATTAATGTGATCCAGCATTTAAATATTTTTCTTCTGGTCATCTTTACTTATGTCAGATTTTATTAAAAGTTATACAAATGAATATTATACGTGATGGTGGCTGAATGGATAAGGAACCGGCGTGCAAATCATGCGTTCCAAGTTCGATCCCGACCGGCAATACCAATGTGGATACCACTTTGTGGAATTTATATGTACTAGTCAAGTGACTTACCATCTGCTAACGGTGAAAGAAAACATCGTGAGGAGATCCACATACCCTAGAAGAAATTCTATGAGTATGTCAGATCCACCAACCCGCACTAGGCCAGCGTGAGTGGACTATGGCCTAAACCGTCTCATCTCTCTAGTTAGAGGAGAGACCCGATCCCAGCAGTGGGACTAAATGGATTGTTGATGATGATGATATAAAGTAATTGACCATGTAATGCCTACAGTTGGTCAAGAAGAGACACCCACAGATTAAGCTTAATGGGTTAATTATTACATATGTATTTAATTTTCAGGGGTCAGTGCATCAATGGGTGCGTGACCATCGTGTACATCACAAATACACAGACTCGGACGCTGATCCTCACAACGCGACGCGAGGGTTCTTCTTCTCACACATCGGCTGGTTGTTGCTCAAGAAACATCCTGATGTGATTAACAAGGGAAGCACTGTGGACATGAGTGACATTGTCAATGATCCGCTTCTGCGTTTGCAACATAAGTAAGTACTTAATACCTAATCTAATTTTAAACTTAATTAATTATTTAATTTTACTAGCTTATGTTTAACTTTACAATGCGCAAAAGCAAACAAAGGCAAAAATTTTAGAATACCTCGTGGCGATAAATTGCTAACTTATAAATTATACTTAGCTGGATATTATGCTCGTAATGATACATTTGCAATATTATCTCACAGTGATTACATTTATTATTTAATTCTATTATTGAAGCAGGGCCGACAATGACCTATTACGTCTTTTTCGTATTTATTAATTATTCAAAACTGTACTGAAATCACGCAAAACTTGAATATTACTCAAGCCAAAAGAATGTAATCCCATGTGTCCATCTACCTCAAACTGTCATAACGTTTTTTCTTTCCTTTTCAGATATTATTTTGTTGGGGTATTTCTATTAGGTGTCGCTATACCAGCATACATTCCACTTCTGTGGGGCGAAGATTTTTGGACCTCACTTATCGTCGCCGTAATCTTACGTCATTCTTATTCACTGCATTTAACGTTTTTAGTAAACTCGGCTGCTCATATGTGGGGAAATAAACCATATGACAAAGACATTCTTCCATCAGAAAACAAAGCCGTTGCGTTACTGGCATCAGGAGAAGGATTCCATAACTTTCACCATACATTCCCTTGGGATTACAGAACCGCAGAATTGGGAGGATACTTATTTAATACAACTTTGTTTTATCTTGATATGATGGCGAAAATTGGTTGGGCATATGACTTAAAAACTGTATCTGAAGAGTTGATAGAGAAACGTGCAATAAGAACTGGTGACGGCTCACATCCAGTGTGGGGTTGGGACGATAAAGACTTACCCACTGAATACAAACACTCGGCTAAGATATGTTAACTAAAAACTCTTTCCTCAACTACTTCCAAATTGATATTTATGAAACTGCATGAACAGAACAATCTCCACTAACCATGTCCAAACCCTACCTGTTTGTACATTCTTTTTTAAATTTGTTACTCTATTTTTGTGAACTTAATTTAAGTATACATCCATACATATTGGCATTTGCACCGCTAACTGACAATGAGAGCGAATAAACAAACGATGCGGCGGGAACCCTCGAATGTCTTCCCGCTAATCCTAGTTGGCGGCTTATCTCTCGCGGGCCGCCCGTCGCGCGCGCAATGTACACTCCACCATATAGAGATATCGGTATATCTACCACACGATTGCGGAAAGTACGTATACTTAGCGTTATGTAAACCTCAAAACTTTTTTGTTTCTCATGATATTTTTATAAAATGTGGGGGCTGAATACTTATAAAATAGTGAAACAATGAAAGTAAAAAAAGAAAATTTCATAATTTTGACTTAGAGTAGTGTTCATTGGATGCATCGAGTGATATTCCAATCGATCACAGAATAATTAAAGACTGGCCTGTTGGTCTAGTGGTTAGTGACCCTGACTGCTACGCCGGAGGTCGTGGGTGTGGGACTTAACGACTACCACATTAAGGCTGAGATCTATAGAGCGTACTTGGACTCTGACTAAACTTTCGAGATAAGACAAAATCGGTATTTATAGTGCAAACTTTGACTTTGTCCAAGCCCAAGCTAAGCAAAGTCAAAGTTCTCAAAATCGATAACTTACGAAAATCTTTGGC
Organism: Laspeyria flexula; assembly: GCA_905147015.1. NCBI lineage: Eukaryota > Metazoa > Arthropoda > Insecta > Lepidoptera > Erebidae > Laspeyria > Laspeyria flexula. Next base: position 6,347,656 of record LR989956.1, on the reverse strand, counting down.
TATTATACTGTAAAAAATAATGGTGTACAAATGTCATAATTTTAAAATGACTATTGAACTTTGTTGCATAACATTAATTGAACATTGAACAGCTGTCATTAGCGATCCTTTACTCAATTTCTTTCATAACTTAATATTTATTACATTTAACCAATATTAGACAACAAAATTTAAAAAAAAAGAAAACGGAGTTGGATCATTCGTTTTATCTTTTATTTTACAAAGAACTCAGCAGAAGATGATGCATGAAATGAAACATCTACTCGTGCTCGAGTTAAGCAATGATATTGTCTATAGATTCCAAATCAATGCTTTGGCTCAGATTAGGCTGTGCAAAGTTTTGTTGGAGTGATGTCTGAGCAAAGTCCAAGTACGCTCTTTAGATCTCAGCCTAACTGATAACCGGGACCAACCGCTTTACGTGCCTTCCGAAGCGCGGAGACGCTCGAGAATGCAATTGCCACAAACGGTCACCCATCATGGACTGACCTTACCGAACGTTGCTTTACCTCGATGATCGTAACGAACGTCTTAGTACCACAATGCTACGAGCGCCTCCTAATAGTTGATATGTCCCAATATACTTAGCCGTGTCCGTTGTCCGTATAGTTAAGGATTAAGAATACACATGTCACAACCCCATCTCAACCCGTGGGTGTTGTAAAAGGCGACTAAATACTGCAAGAAAAGGAACATTCGAAACAAACCCTATACCAACACGTCTTGCCAGCGTGGTATAGTAAGCTAAATTCCCTCCAAAATGTTTGGAGGAGACTCGTGCCCAGCTGTGGGACATTAATTTATGGCTTATAATGATGATGATGATGATATTCTTATTTTTTTGCACGAGTAAAGTGTTTAATATAATGTGAGAGTTTATTGTTTTGGTTTGTGTGAGTATTGAAAATTGATATATGCAAAGTGGGTATTGAAAATTGATATATGTAGTATTATGTGTAGATTAGCGAATTTAGTTACATGACTCCGTGAATTATTAAATTTAAAAATACATAGGTTGTACCAGACACACCAGTCCCCTGATTCTAAGCCGTCCGAAAGTTTTACGATCGGTAATTAGTGCCTCAGCATAGTTACCTAGGTCTAACTATGGACAATAGATTCCATTGGAGGCCCCATATTGAAAACGTATGTAATAAATTGAGATCGATTTTGTCGAAACTGTGTATTGTTAAATATAAGTTACCTTATAAAACATTAAGAACCATGTATTTAGCACTGGCTGACTCAGTTGTTAACTATGGCCTAAACAGCTACGGACGCACATATAAATCCTACTTGGACAGCTTATACAAATTACAGATAAGCCTGTTAAAATGTATTGTACCTAATCATATCAAAAATAAATTACTAGATGACTATTATACTAGATGAAAATTATTCAATAACTGTAATGTATTAAGTATATTCGATAAAGTGAGTGTGTGCGTTCTAAGTGAAGAATATCACAATCTCGATAAGATTGTACATAACGTAAGGCCAGAGTCATTGCGCTCCTTATCATACCTACCTAAATATAAATTACCTAAAAACACAAATGTCTACGGAACGCGGACTTGGGAATACATGCTACCTAAAATCATGAACAGTGTTCCTGTCGCAATCTGCGACGCTCTAAATGAGAATAACTGTAAAAGGAAATTGTTAAAATACTTTAAATCATTAGAATAATAGTCTCATGTTAACATTATGTTAACTTAAATTGTAAATTAGTACTCGAGCTCTAGTGGCTACCATACCACAGTTAAACCCTAAATGGTTTGGGTGGTTATGTATATGTGAAGTAATGTAATTTTATGTTAATTTGTCAATAAACGCTAAAACGCAGTACCATTGCGAACAATCATTTACTAGACTACCAGAAGAGTAGAAAACATTAAAATTAGTGCATCATGCTTTACATAAGACATTAGACTGGCCTATTGGTCTAGTGGTTAGTAACCCTGACTGCTAAGCCAGAGGTCGTGGGTTCGATCCCCACCCAGAACAAATCTTTGTGTGATGAGCATAAAGGTTTGTTCTGTGTCTGGTTGTAATTTATCTATAATATGTATGTATTTACAAAAAAAAAGTATTTAATTAGTATATCAGTTGTTTAGTACCCATAACACAAGCAAATATAATTACTTACTTTGGGACTAGATGGCGCTGTGTGAATGTAGTAGAATATTATATTATTATTATTATATTATAAGACGATCTAATGAGCGCACTCTGCTCAGTATTTATATCCTTGACCAGCCAAAAAAGAGTTTTGGTCCTAAATATTCTATGTTGAACATAAAAAAATGTATGGACTTTTTAGGTTCAGGTTTAACCCAAGACCCTTAACCTGTAAATCCTTTAAAAATAAGATTTTTTAAGGACAAGCATTCAATAAACTAAAACGTGAACTAAAAGGTAAAAAACAAATTAAAGTATATAAACATAGATCTTTTCAAAAAGTAAAATCTATATTAATTTTAAAAGCTTGAGGCACTGAAATGGGATAATAAACCTGCAAAACAGATGACCCTTAAATTTATTTTTTACATTTTAGTTCACGTTTTAGTTTATTGAAAGCTTGTCCTTAAAAAATCTTTTTTTTTATTAACTTTGTTGTACAGAGAGACAAAAATTTTTCTTTTTTTTCATTTAATAATATAACCAGTATATAAAAACTAGATGTAGTTTAAAAACCATCAATTAAGTCGAATACTTTTTGAGTAACATGTCTGTGACATAATAATATGGACGGATGGAAATGACGAATACTATAAATAAGGGTTCAGTTTTTGGCATTTTAGGCTACGGAAACGAAAAAAGGGATTCTCAATTTGTATAAATCACCTATAATTACTTACTTTCATAGCATAGATATGGCATATCTAGTATATCTATCTATGCTATGAAAGTTATTAATTATAGGGGGCAACCTATCTACCTTGAGCGGAATTTGCAAGTAGAATCAAATTAACTCTATTGTAATAAAAAGCAATTTTAGTATTTATTCAAATTACATTCAGTAGATAGAAAGACAAGTAGTAGTACCTATTTCAACATATACTAAATATTTTTCTGAAGGTAATATTTTATAACATATTTTCCTTAATTTAATGACTTTATTATGTGTGTTTTTTATTAACCCAGTTGTTACTGAAACAAATTTTTGGCTCGTATCTTTCTAATTTTCAGATATTGTTACCATCATGCCTATAGTAAATGTGTAAAAATAGAAAAAAAAATCAGGGTTATCGGGAAATCTCGGAAAATGTGGATCGTTATAACGATCGGTAGTAATAGGCGGGTAGGTTCACTCATGCTAGTACTATTATTTCGTTAGAGAGACACAATATCTATTTTTGCAAGAAAAAGGCTTTATTCCTTATCTGAAAAAAATTAATTAAGTAATTGGTCTATTTATGTAAGAGTATTGTAAGTCACAAAGCACGGTTTAGGGTGTAAATGAGCTTTGCACTTCAAAAGAGTGAAGTTCGTATGTTTTGACAAAGAGTTCTTTTTGTAAAAAACACAACAAAGCTGAGAATAATTGTACTCTAGTACTTCTACTAGATAGTCAATTCTGTCTTAGCATGCAATTTCCATGTAGTTTTTAGGGAACACCATCATTGACCTTACAATTAATTTATTAGGTATGCAGGGTATTAGAAGATATCGCCTTTCATTTTCTTGTCATTAGACACTTGGAGAAGTCGCCAAAATTTATCAGACCGATCCTGTCTGATGAATTTTGGCTATTTCTCCAAGTATGCTTTGATTGATTGTTACGGTAGAATCAACAAAAAGAACAATTACGTCCTATCAATAACTAGAATAGAACTAGATGGCTCAGGTTGGATATTTTCCTCAATAGGAGGGTCTTCGTTAGTTCGTCTCCTTTTTGCTAAAGAAGAGAAAGGTCCACTATCGTCATCACTGTCGAACGACATGTATTCTATCTCTGTAAGAGCCCTTAGCTAAAAACCTCAATACTTACACACCCATGAAATGTGTATCAAACCTGAAAAATTGATCAAAATTACAACTTCCTCACAGAAACATCATTTGTCATATAAGCATTCACGTTATCAAGTGGTAAAATAGTTATATTTCTTGGAAAATTGGATTACATAATCTAATTATTCCATTTCATATGTGATTTCGTTTAGAGACAGTGGTCTTGATACGAAATCTAAATGCATCCCCAAATTACTACCGATCGTTATAACGATCATAAAATTTATAATCATTTTTCAAAAAAAAAAAACAGGAAGCAAGTCTCTTTTTTTCCAAAGATTCATTATAGAGGTTATAAATTTATAAAAATCATACTTCAAATGTGTTTCAATCCGAAATAACTCTATAAAAACTTATTGTTTAGATGACACCTCGAAAGTTAATTTTAAGAAATTAATTCAAGATGCAAATACGCTTATAAATAATAATTTTACTGTAACAAATTACACTCCGAAACACGGTCAAATGCTTATTACACGAATTGGTATATAAGGATCTAGAACTCTGCTGTCAAAAATATTAATTAATTGATGTTATTTTTTATGTATATTTTTGATCTTTATAAAGATCGGTCGCTGTAAATGGGTTAATTGGTTTGATATTACTTTTTTAGTGACTTTCGTTTATGCAAAAGTCACACTATGTTAAATGAAAAACATGGTTTTGTCTACAGTAGACTATATTTTTTGACAAATAGATTCATTCATTCATTTTTAGGGTTCCGTACCATAATAGAAAAAAAGAACCCTTTTAGGATCACTCCGTTGTCCGTCTGTCTGGCTGGCTGTCAGTCCGTCTGATAAGAATATTTTTTTAAGAAAGCTTTAAGGTACCAAGCTTAAATTAAAAAAAAAAAACTGAGTTCGAAGTAAACGCAATCGGCTAACAAACAATCAAATATACAGCCGTATATACTTCATTATTGTCGCTTTTCTTGACGATCAAAAAAGTCAAAGCTGTCAAAGTAAGTACTTTCCGTTGACCTAGAATCATGAAATTTGGCAAGAAGCAATATCAAGTTGCACAAGTAAAGGAAACGTTCCGAATAATGTTCCCATGTAGTTATATCCTAGTACTTTATTAGAGGGGGTATAAAATGATAAGCCTAAAAAAGTGAGTAAGAGTGAGAATTTATTCCGGACTAAAGTTACATAAAGATGGTGCTCTTACCTACCTTGACGTGAATATTTGTTGTGACTTATAGCTATTACGTTACCTACCAATATTTTACATTTCAAGTCCAAAAGAAAATGCATAATCGTACCGAACCCTCGGTGGGTGAGTCCGACTCGCACTTTGCCGGTTTTTTTGGATTTGTATGACAATACACTGTACACTTTTCAGTAGGTAAACAAGATGAAAGCAATCCAAAATCCTGTACAATCGGAAGATGAGAAAAATGATTTAAATGTTGAAAAGAAGTTGAGGATTAGGTGGATTTGGATCGCCTATTATCTTGTGGCTCACATTCTATCCGTTTATGGGATTTACCTCATTTTTACTAAGGCTTTGTGGCCGACTATTATATTTGGTAAGTCCATATAGCATAATAATAATAATTCAGTTTCCATTTTAATTATAGCCATCATCATCAACAACCCATTAAGTCTGACTGCCGGGCTCGAATCTCCTCTCCTCTATCTAGAGAGCTGAGAGGGTTTAGGTCATAATCCACTCACGCTGGCCTAACACCTAAGTCGATATGCTGAATATACCAAGCTCTAGCGCACGCGATCCCTTTGAAAAATCCCCGAATTATTTCAAGTTTTAAAGTCATATAGTCAACGCAAGAGCTATTTATATTTCATGTTGCGATGTTACATAAAGTACAAAGATTTATTTCTCACAATAAAAAATATTCTTGGGATTTCATTGTATTTAATTTTTTTTCAGAATATGTTCTGTATTTAATGTCCGGTATAGGCACGACAGCTGGCGCACATAGACTATGGACACATAAATCTTATAAAGCCAAGTTACCTCTGAAGGTTCTAAATCTTCTACTGTTTACTTTAGCATTTCAAGTAAGTAAAGTTGTTTTGAAGTATCAATGGCCGCCTAACGCCTTGTGACGCACCGTCCACTTGCAGCGAATAATAAATAAATACTAAATAGGTACATAAACTACTGATATTGGGCAATATTCGACCAGGCGTTCGGCTGCTTGAAAAATGCTTATAACTTGGTGAGGCTTAATTATTTTTTTCAATTTAGATTTCATATTCTGATTCTGCAAATAAAAACACGTTTGGGATGTTTTAACTTTATATGTTACTTTTCTAATCAAGCGATTCATGTTTATGTACCAAAATAGTTCTAATTAGCAGTATCTAATTAAAATTTTCCATAAAGGTGACGATGAGAATCGTAAAAATTTGAATTAGTTAAAGATTACTTCCGTTCAGTAATACAGTTGTGACAACAATTCTAATATGATTTAAGGGTTCTGTGTTTTTCTGGGTGCGCTACCATCGGGTACATCACAAGTACACTGACACTGATTATGATCCTCACAACTCGAAGCGAGGGTTCTTCTACTCACACATAGGCTGGTCATTACTCCATGACTCTCCAAAAGTTGTTAATAAATGCCGGGCCATAGATATGACTGACATTTTAAGTGACATTATAACGGGTGGCGCAAAAGTAAAGACCCTATTTGGTTCAGCTATAACATTTTTTCTAAATTAGAAAACTAGATTTAGATTTTTTTAAATGTATATTTGTGCCATTAAATTTCGTACCATTAGGATTTAAAGATGATGTCTTTTAAATGGTGACCTCCAGAGTTGATACACATTTGAGCCCTATTTATGACATTTTGCATAACTTGCCGTAACACTTCCTGCGATATGTTCGTTATTTCTTGACGAATGTTTTCTTTTAGAGCTGCGAGAGTCTGTGGCTTGTTCACATACACCCGAGATTTCAAAAAACCCCAAAGAAAAAAGTCTGGACTGGTCAGATCGGGTGATCTTGCAGGCCAAGGCAAATCGCCAAAACGAGAGATAACTCGGCCTGGAAAAGCGTCCCTCACTAAGTCCATAGTGTCGCGCGCTGTGTGTGCCGTAGCGCCGTCTTGTTGAAACCAGATGTGCTCCAGCCCCAATTCGTCCAAACTGGGTATCAAAAACTCACGTAACATGGTTCTGTAGCGTTCTCCAGTGACAGTTATCGCATTGCCTCCAGCGTCTTCGAAAAAATAGGGTCCGATCACTCTGTCAACACAGATGCCACACCATACAGTAACTTTTAGTGGGTGTGTGGCAAAGCGTCGAATTGTGCGACCAATCGGTGCCGGACGGTGGGGAAATCGTCGACGAAATTCACGTTGTGTTCTTATCACTGATATTCCACGTTCTTGGGGAGTAAAACGGTCCATGTTTATTTTCAGTGTATTTTACATTTGTTCACTACACAATTTTCAACAACAGAATGACAGAAAATGTATAATAAAAAAAAAAAAAGCATTTTCTTTAGTGCCACTACTTTTGCGCCACCCAGTATTACAGTTTCATCACAAGTAAGTGTTTCGACATCATCATCATCATCATCATAATATCAGCCCAACGACGTCCACTGCTGAACATAGGCCTCACCTAATTTACGCCACTGCGAACGGTTGAAACTTAGATAATATTACTTAATTTATGTTGATAGTAATTTGTTAAATGACCATAACCTACGGCGTCATTGACTTGACAGTGGCTAAGCGTTTGAAGTGATCGTCTTGTCACTAACATAAACACGCCGAATGACGTGGGTTCGATTTCCATTTGAGATAAATGTTTGTAAGTTCGTAGATATTTATCTATGATAGGGTCTGGTCGTACTTTGTGACGTTGTCTTAAAAAAAGAACAATTTCCAAATTATCAAACACTAGAACTCCCGCGGGGCTACGCTCCCGCCGTTCTTTACTTGGCCACTGCTCAGCTCCTATTGACCGTAGCGTGATGTTATATAGTCTATAGCATTCCTCGATAAATGGGCTATCCAACACAGAATTTTGAAAATCGGTTCAGTAGATCCTGAAATTAACCCCTACAACTTCACAAACCCACAAACTTTTACCTCTTTATAATATTAGTATAGATAATTTTCTGATTTTCAGGTATTATTTCTTCTGGACTTTTGTGATATCTTTCGTTATACCGGCTTACATTCCACTCCTGTGGGGCGAGGATTTATGGACCTCATTTATCGTCGCCGTAATCTTACGTAATATGCATGTACTTCATGTTACGTTTTTAGTAAACTCAGCTGCTCATATGTGGGGAAATAAACCATATGACAAAGACATTCTGCCAGTCGAAAATAAAATTGTGTCTTTCTTAACGAAAGGCGAAGGATTCCATAACTATCACCATACTTTCCCTTGGGATTACAGAGCCGCTGAATTAGGAGGATACTTACTTAATATTTCTACGTTTTACATTGATGTGATGGCAAAGATTGGTTGGGCATATGACTTAAAGACTGTGTCTGAAGAGCTGATAGAGAAACGTGTAATGAGATCTGGTGACGGCTCACACCCCGTGTGGGGTTGGGATGATAAAGACCTACCCGCTGAATACAAGCAATCGGCAAAAAAATGTTAACCAAACACTTTAGTTTATTTTAGATCACACTATTCCGTGCAAACTACGTATACATTGCTAGACAGAGAGAGAAAGAGTGCGATCATTTCTCACTCTTTCTCCCTCATGACCGTCAGGAAGCCATACGGTCTTCGCAAAAAAGTTTTACAGGATTTCACCCCGTGGGCGCGTCGCGCGTTTGAGTGTGTTATAATACATTTACGTGTTGTTCTCGCTGCTACTACTGAACGCGACGAGCAATTATTGTTATATTACCTACATAATTATTATAATAAAATGTTATAATATATATAATTGAATGAATACCACACCTGTTGGCTATTTAGTTATAACTTACTGTTGACATGTATTTTAATAAATGTAACGATCCTCTAAACTGCCCTACCAAAAAAGAACGGCATAACTGCATGTCAAGCGACAGGAAACTGTATCTAAATAGAGTAACTCTATTTGCGTTTTTCCCGTAGCTCATGTAATGTAACTGCGCCTTTTTTTCTTAGCAAGGCAGTAAAGCTTAGGTACATAAGTAAAACCTTAAATATTGTAAATAAATCCAATAGTCATTTTTCTTTATTGTTGTAATATCTACATATATGTTAGTTTATTTAATGTTAAACGCACTATTATCTCATATTCGTTCACTCTCTAGGATATAATGTACACTGGTGTTGTGATAATATTGTAATTTTTATAATGATAATAAAGAATTTTAAAACAAACCCCGTGGGTGTCGTACAAGGCAATTAAGGGCTTATGCATCAAGAGCACTGCGAGAAAAGGAAAATTTGAAATAAAACCTTATACCAACCCATCTAGATAGCGTGGTATGGTAGGCTAAATTCCCTCCAAATATTTGAAACAGACCCACGCTCAGCAGTGGGATATTAATTTATGGGTTGTAGGTAATTATGGAACAAACGACTCACAATGACGTGTGTTGACATCTAGCGGTATATTTTGGAACCAGAAAGGTCATGACCCATGATGAGTGTAGTCAAGAACGTTTTCAAACAACACAATGTATTTAGTACTTTTTGTATCTGCCTAGGTGGCGTGGCAGTATACGTTTTGTTAAACGTGACTATTATACTTACCTACCTAAGGCATAAATTAGACTAACATAAATATGATCTTAGATATAGAAGTCATATATCTAATATATATTTACATGAAGAATCTATGACGGATGACGGTACACTATCTATATATTTATTATGATTAATAATGTACAATATTAGGCAGCATGGAAATACTATATAAATTAAAATTAAATTAAAACTTAAATCTAAAATAAACATCGTCAGTCAAATAACCCGGCCCTGGTTGCTCCTGGCGCAAAGGTGCCCATAACGCTTACCACGTTCCCGCGCTGTATGGCAATGGCCAACCTTTGCACCAGGAAAGACCCGGAGCGGGAGTCACCACATATATTATTTAGTCGGCGCCCTAATACTTGGATAAAATTCCTGGCGTCTTTGCCCCAACTGCCCATGGTCTCTACTGCAATGGGCACAAAATCGTACATTGGCTCCAGGGCAGCATACTTAAGCCTCTTCTTGCGCGGCTTATGATGGCGGTGCGACTCAGGTGGCTGGCGGCAACAGCGCTGACGCACGTGACATCCCAGATTAGGCACTTGCTGTTCTTCCTCGGCACCAGAGTCAACCCGTCCGGCCTCTTCCCGTCAGATCTACTCATACCTGGGGGCTCGAGCATACAGGGGACGTTGGCTGATACGAGAGCTCTGCGAACTATGTCTTTAAGAGCGTGATGGCGCGAAAACCTCCCTGAGCAGCGACGACAACTCAATGCATGATGGCCATCGGTCTCCACCCTAGAACCGCAGGTGCATACATGCGGTTCACACACCCTGCAGCCCACGCGCAAGGCCACCGCTATCCGCAAAGAGTCATCATCAAGTAAAGTTCCCATGTGAGGCGAGGAAAGCGCGAGCAGCCACGCTCCCGATTCGGATTGCGACACAGCTCGTAGCCTAGCCATATCGGCCCCCGATGCCTCCTCTATTAATTTCCCCTGGATCCTCTTAACCCCCTCGCCATCCCACGCTGTCGCCCTCTCGCGAACTATAGTGAAGGTGTACGGAACAGGAACAACTACCTAGTTGCGCACGACAGAAGATCCACGACGAAATGGGTTATGGTCGATAACCCTCTTTTAGCGCGTAGTATTGACGCGGTGCCATAGATAGTGCTAATAGTGTGATTTGCGTTAGGGGAAGTGTGGTAAATTTAGGAAAAAACTCAAAACCCCCATAGGACACTATCACTAACACCAGTCACTTGCACATAACAACTTCACGTAGAACACTGGTCGTGAGAAGTAAATCCAACCAAGTCCGACCGAACTATCCGTGGGTTGACGACATATTTGGTCTTCAAAATGTTGTAAAATCTTCCTCGGCAAGCGGAATTTAATATTCCAGCAGATTAACACCATCCAAAGTCGAGTTATTTTGGTCGATTATAAACTATTGTTAATTAGAAACAATTAAATATGAAAATTAATTGTGGGAGCCGAACCGTAGTTATTTTGGGGTACCCACATTTTTCATTAACACGTTCGCGCGCGGTAACGGCTATGACCGTTTTTTTATATTTCAAATATTGACAGCACGGTTATTGCCGTAAGTTTTCAAATTATTCGTATGGTCAGTACGGTTTAAGCAGTTAAATTTCTATGAAATATTTATACAACACATTTTCACTGTCATTCTGTGTAAGGAATGGACAAGCCTACTGTCAAAATGCAATGCGCTAGGCGGGATTGAACCTCGACCGGTATATGACTTGTGTGAGTGTGCACACAGATGCAGTACGGCTATCACCGTTGCGTTTGTATGTAAGTTACTTGGACGCGCGAGTCAGTGCGCATCTTAGCAGTGCGTTTGTTTGTTTAGCGCTCCACGATCGAAAGTGAGTATAAAAATACTGTTTTGCTGTGCTGTATTCGGAAAATCTTGATTTATTATTGTAATATAACAATTTTATTTGTAATAAAATAACTTCAAACTATAAATTGACCTAATTATGAATAAATTATCAATATAATTCGGTTAAGGTAGTTAGTTCTTTTTGTTTTAGATGTGTAGAAAAAAGCTAACAGATAGTGACCGTATCAGGCATGTTATTGAGGATGTATCTACTCCAGCGTTGAGTCCAGAACGGGACCCATACAGTGATGACGGCGAATTTGGATCAGACCAAGAATTTGAACCAAATTATAACGATATGTCGAGCACAGCTACCAAGCCTGTAGAATCAACGAAATATGATGAGAACGCAGTTTAGCGGATTTGGTGATAATTGTAGGAATTTCTCATTAATATAATATATTATAATATTGATTCAATAAATATTTTCTACGAATACAGACTTTTATTTTTTATTTCGTATAACGGTTGTACCCGTACTGATCTCAGGATGACATTTTTGTATATTGTGTTTAAACAGTACGGTTATAACAGTGCTTCTATAATTTTTTTTTAGGATCAGAGATGGCGCTGCTGTCACGATTAAGATCTGCTCCGTGTTTAGAATTGTTTTTAAAATAGTAGAAGTACAGTATTTTTCCAACAAAGTTAATAATTACTTCCAACAATTCATAATTCATGCGGTGTACTGTTTGTGATTTAAAACTATAAAGATATCTGGTGAAAGTGAGGAATCGTAAAAATTACACTCGTCCCATGAAGCTAATAAACAACTGAAGCTGAAAATAGTGTTACGGGCATACAGAATATGTGAAATAAAGAATTACAACAACATTCACGGTAAAACACAATCACAAGTTAGTAGATTTTCAAGTTATTGCAACGAAACAAACCGTTGAACCATTTAAAATAAACTCTGTTCGGTTTTATACATTCTTGACCTTTGGACTATGAACAAACTGCGCTGTGATTGGACAACACAAGTTGAATACACTGCTTTGGATTATATTTCATACTGATAGACTATTTCCACCAGAATTCTATCGAACGTTTGGTCAAGTGGCTACAGTAGTAGATATTGAACACGGTGGTCGACGGATCGATCCCCGCTACTGATCGTCTTTTTGTACATTATTTAAATATTGTCTCCTTTCTGAGTAACATTAATTCTGATACAAAATGTCAGTTGAGGATGATAATAATATAACATTACGACGGAAAAGAATATTTAAATCGAAATCAACAGAGTCTTTAAATATTGACTCATCGTTTGAAACTGACTCTGAGCTATGTTCACGAAGCTTAGAAACAAATACATTAAAATATGAATATGAAGAAATGAAGGTAGAACTAACACAATTGAAGGAACAACTTGAAAGCACCAGAAACGAATTGGATAATATCATACTAGAAAACAATGAATTGAATGAGACAGTATTCAAACAACAGAAATTAATAGTTACTCTTAAGGAACTATGTGATAGTCCAGTAAAATCACACAGAAAACAATTATTATCAGCAAGAAAAAATAAAAGACGTTCTATCACCGATAACATGCGTTCAGTTAACAATATGGAAAATAAAGATAACTGTAATGAATCAGTTTATACAGATTTAAAAATAGCGAGTAATAATATATCGACAGAATTAAATAGTGAGCTGAATTTGACTCAAACCACCCAATTTCTTACTGAGCCGCAAGAATACGTAAACATTACTCAACAAAATAAAGTAAAAATAATCTCCAAACCAACGAAAAATAAGTTATGCATTTTGACTAACAAGACCTTTAAGACCTCACTTTCAATAATTGAAGATGTTTTCGGAAAATATTTTGATTTTTGCCACCATGTAATACACAATGGTACTGTAAAGGAACTCGTTTATAATATCGAAACCAAACTGAAGGATTTTAGTTTAAACGATTACTGCATTATTTTAATTGGAGAAGACGATGTCAAAGCTGAGTTAAATCACATAAATTCTATAAATATAATAAAAGAGTCATTGAAGAAGGTAACTTGTACCAATAAAATTATATGTACACCGACGTATATTACTGGAGCACCAATATATAATTTCAAAGTGGAAATGTTTAACAATCTACTGTGTCTGGACTTACAAAACAATGACTACGCGTACCTTTTTGACAGTAATCGTGATTTAACGTTAGAAATGTTTTCATATGCAACTGGAAAGATTAATAGAAATGGAATAAAAAATATATTTGAGAAAGTAATGGATAATATCTTATGTGACATACGTACTTTTAATCAGATTGACAATAATTATATTAATATAGCCGATTTATCGACCGTACCCATAGCAAATGAATCAACGAAAATAGAAAATCAGTTTTTTCTCGAATAAATTCATACACATTCTCCATCAGAACATAGCCGGACTTCTGAATAAATCTGATGAGCTATTCATTGCTTTAGAAGAACTGCAGGATAAACATAGAACCATCGATGCAGTATGTATAACTGAGCATTTCATCATGCAAGGACATGAAATAAACTTTTACTTACCGAATTATATTTTGGCCTCATGTCATAGTCGCAGTAATAGCAAAAGAGGAGGGGCTTGTATCTTATTGTTGAATAATATCAAATTCAAGAAACTTTCAGATGTTTCTAAATATTCTGTTGATCATGTATTCGAATGTTGTGCAGTCGAACTTCTGGATTACAATATTGCTGTTATTTGTATGTATAGAGTTCCCAAGCAAAATATTTGTATGTATTTTTTAATAAGCTGGATAAGCTATTGACATATTTATCTAAATTTAACTATAAGAATATTATTATTGCTGGTGATTATAACATTGATATTTTGAAAAGTAGTAATGTAACCCTAGATTTTGAATGCTTACTATTGAATTATAACCTAAGACTAGCAATACATGAACCTACAAGATTAACTAGTGACTGTGGAACTTGTATTGACAACTTTGCACATAATTTTAATAAAAAAAATTGTAAAACTGAAATTTTAGAATTAGGTTTATCAGATCATAGTGCCCAATTAATTAGATTGCCTGCTAAAAAAATACCCACATTAAAATTTTGGCGCACGATAAAACGTGACTATAGTGCTGAAAACATAAAAAAATTTAAAGCATGTATAGACAATATATCATTCCTAAAAATGTATGAAACTGATGATCCCAATTAAGCGTATAGGCACTTTATTAACGAGTTTAAACTCTATTATGATCTTTGTTTTCCAATCAATTATTGTATAATAAAGGTAAACCAGAGACAAAAATGGGTATCACGCGGAATTAAAAAATGTAGCAAACGAAAGAGAGAGCTGTTATGGAAATTAAGATTGAACCCAACAAATGAAAATAAACAAAAATATAAGGATTATTGCAAAGTTTTCAAAAGAATTATTACATTAACAAAGCGTTCCCAAAACAATTATAAAATCAAAAACTCCAAAAATAAATGTAAAACGGCATGGCGAATTATAAACAAAAATAGGCAAAATATTCCAAAAGAATCAATAGATATTATTAAAATTGACGAAAGTAAGTCTATAAGACATCCTATAGAAATAGCGAATGCATTTAATAATCACTTTGTTGATAAAATTCAACCCTCTACGAATGCAGAAAAGGAGATAAATATTTCAATAGATCGTCAAGTCAACTCTATGTATCTTGCACCAAGTTCACCCATTCAAATTAATAAAATAATAAAAAGTCTTAACAATACAAACAGTGTGGGATACGATAGTATTGTCACTAATATTATTAAAATAGTTAATGAGAATATTTGTACCCACTTATGTTACATTCTAAATCTTTGTATTTCAAAAGGAATATTTCCATCTGACCTTAAACTATCGATTATAAAGCCACTATACAAAAAAGAGAATAAAGAGTTAATGGAAAATTACAGACCTGTCGCTTTACTACCAATATTTTCGAAAATTTTTGAAAAATACTTATATAATGAAATAAATAATTATCTCGAAAAGAACAAAATATTATGCTATGAACAGAAAGGTTTCCGTAAAAATAAAACAATAAACATGGCTATTTATGATTTTATTGAAAATGTAATATCTCAAATGGACAAACCGACTCCCGTTTGCTCTATTTTTTGCGATATGTCACAAGCATTCGACTATGTAGATCATAAGATACTAAGTAAAAAACTTGAAGCTTATGGAATTAGAGGCAATGTATTAAGTTTGATCCGATCATATTTAACTAACAGACAACAAATTACAGAAATAGCTAGGGTAAATCTGATAACAAAAAATGAGGAAATTTTCACTTCCACAACACGCAATGTTATTTATGGCGTTCCTCAAGGAAGTGTATTGGGTCCACTCCTCTTTATTATATATATTAACGACTTGCCTAAAGCAACGACACAACCAATGACATTATTTGCCGATGACAGTACTGTGACAATTGCATGTAAGGACATAAATCATTATACACTTGATATTAATAATTCTTTAAGTAATACAATAACATGGTTAGAAAAAAATAATTTAAAAATCAATTTAAAGAAAACGAACGTTATGCATTTCAGTCAAAGAGTACATAACCCTCTAAATGTAAGCTTAATGTATGACAACTATACTATAAATGAAGCAACTGCTACTCGATTTCTTGGTCTGATTATAGACAGTAGATTAGACTGGAAAGAACACATTGATTTTATATGTAAAAAAGTCAGCAGTCTATCATACGTTCTATACAAACTTGCTTCAGTAATAAACACGGAGGCTCTACTCTCAGCATACTATGGGCTTGTGGAATCTGTCCTCAGATATGGCATTATTTTCTGGGCCAATTCAACAAATAAAGATGTTGTATTTAAAATGCAAAAGCGATGTGTACGCAGTATGTTTGGCATGCAAAATATAGACAGCTGTAAACCACTTTACTTAAAACATAAAATTCTTACATTGCCATCACTCTATATTTTAGAAGTAGCTGTTTTTGTCAGAAATAATCCCAATTTATTCCCGCGTTTATGTGACACTGTTACTCGCAATCGTCGTGACAATAATAAACTTCGGGTCCATCCTGCAAAAACAGCACTTCTACAAAAAAGTATTGTGTGCAGAGCTCCAGTTATATATAATAAAATTCCAAAAGCAATAAAAAAAATGAATTTAATTTTATTTAAAATATACTTGAGAAAGTTATTAATAGATAAATGTTATTATAGTGTTAATGATTTTTTGAATGATAAATCTTTGTGAATGACTTGCTTTCAATTTTCAATAAGGGTTAATTATAATTAATTTTTAATATATATTTCCTTTTCTTTTTTTTGACCTCTTTAATAATCATTTGTAGTTTTTAACTGTTGACATTTATTGTATTCGCTGGGATTTTTAATTTAATAATTAATTAAATAAATAATTTTGTAAATTTTTCAAATAATTCATGTTTTTTATTTTTATTTTCTATTTAATTCACATAATAATATAAACCTGCTTAATAATATTTAATACTATTTGTACACCAATCTTGGTCAAACATGTTGCTCCACGTTATATAATGAACACCTAGTAATAAGCATTTAAACAATGTAATTATTATTATCTACACATGTTTTAACAAATAAATAATCTTTGTCTTTGTCTTTGTCTTTGTCTAAAATGTATGGAAATTTTTAGTGATTTTCGGTATAGATTTGAGTAAAATTACCGCGCGCGAACGTGTTAATGTACTACTAATCATAATTATTTTTAAAACGGATCCTGTTTCACAGCAAGCGTATAATTATGATCATATTTTTATTATTTATTTATACTATTACTAACTTAAAATTTTTGGTTGAAAATTGTAATCTGGAAGTACATGTGTATACAAGAAGTGCTATTAAATTAATGATTAATAAAATATGATATTATGCTTTCAACATGTTGAATTGTGTAGTTACTTTAAATGTTATTGTACTTTTTATCTAGGTATTAAAAATATATTCCTAAAAAGAAAAAAAAATAGCCGTAATAAAAAATGCAGTGAATTACGGAATTGCAGATTTGTTTGAAGCAGTTTCATCTGAGTGACTTACCGTGATAGTTATTTTTTTCGATTAGGAATTTCATATAATATTTAACTCAATTAAAATAACTATTAAAACTAATATTAAAAATTTAACAACATGGTTTTTGCGTTAAATATCCAGCCATCGATTAATTCAAATAAACATTCGTATAATCCTCATTACAGTCTTCGTAATCTTTTTATACTGTGGAAAATTGTGCTAGACAATTTTATGATAGGTACTCAGTTAGTTCTTCAGGTTAGAATTCTTATGATAATTGGGATTTTAATTAAATTTCGTGGTGACTACAAGGCTTATTAACTTCCTGAATCTTGGAATATCAAGCCTTTACCAACAAACAACAGTAACATTAACCTTGTTATATTTTTCATTGATATAATTTTTTTTTTTAATTTTATGTTTTCGTGCTATTCTTAAGGCATATGCCCGAAAAAATGACCACTTACGGTTTTCTGTTTGCAAAAGCATTTAGGGAAGAGTTTAACGCTTTCAAAAGAGATAAAGATTCATAATCATCATTTCAACCCATAAACATCCCACTGCTGGGAACTGGTCTACTCAAAAGATTTTGGAGGGAATTTAGCTTATTATACCACGCTGGCCAGATAGGTTGGTTTATGGTTTTGTAGATAAACCATGATTTGGTCAAATTATGCGTTACCTATCTCTCTGGAAGTTAGTGCTAATGGACATCGAAGATGTTAATGAAACTGACAGGAGCCGAAATATAGACTAAGTAGGTTCTACTGCTAGCACAGCTATTCCTTGCACCCCAATAAGTTTCGAGACCATTATTTGTTGTCTATCCATTAAAACTAGTATTTTTTGAAGATGATAATAAGTCTAACTGGTCTTCATAATCTAGAGAGCTGAGAGGTTTTTTTTATAATAATAATAATAATATTCTACCACATTCACACAGCGCCATCTAGTCCCAAAGTAAGCAATAATATTTGCTTGTGTTATGGGTACTAAACAACTGATACACTACTTAAATATTTTTTTTTTGTAAATACATACATATTATAGATAAATTACACCCAGACACAGACCAAACCTTTATGCTTATCACACAAAGATTTGTCCTGGATGGGGATCGAACCCACGACCTCCGGCTTAGCAGTCAGGGTCACTAACCACTAGACCAACAGGCCAGTCAAGATTTTAGATTTTAGACCACAATCCACAAACGCTGGCCCAACGCTGACTGGTGGAGTAGACATTTCACTTTGTAGAATTTATATATACTAGTCATGTGACTTACCGTCTGCTAACAGTGAAGGAAAGCATCGTGAGGAAACCCACATATCCTAAAAGAAATTCTAAGGCTATGTCTGATCAACCAACCCACATTAGGCTAGCGTGTGTGAATTATGACTTAAACCCTCTCAGCTCTTTAGATAAAGGACGAGAAACCCGAGCCCAGCAGTGGGACATTAATGGGTTGCTGATGATGTTGAACATGTTACAGAAAGCGAAAATAAAAAGGATTCTCGAAAATTCCAAATTGCTTGATTGAAGTTGACTCACTAATCCTTTGAGTGGCCAAAACGAAATAAAAGCAAACCCGAAGAGTTGGTTTTAAGCCATTAGGCAATTGAAGATTCATTGCGTGGTGCTGTTGGACAATTTGCCAATTTATGCACAATACTGATGCGTATACGTACTCGTATAACTGGACTAGTTTTAGGACTACTACTTCTAGTAAACATTTTGTTATTTAAAACTGTGATTGCAAGAAGTAGTGATGATATCTCTGAATACAAAATGTGTAAGTAAGTATAATTAAATTTATCATTTATTCCAATAATTTATAACTGCTGTCTGAATATATCTACCTATTTAAGTAGAAATGTTAGGTATGTTATTAAATGGATTAACATAATTAATTTGCTAAAGTAGATTTTTATCTCTTTACCATTTATTCATCTAATTTGACATTTATTTATACTATTTTATACGAAGTAAGTTTAATGTTTCTTGCATATATTTTACATAATAATGAGTGACATCAACATGAATTTACTACCGAAATTATTTCTAGCTCTGCCAAAAATGTGTTTTGAAATAATTTAAGTTTTAATAATAATTGAGAATCTCTTTAGTGTAGAAGCTTAGGTATTAACTACTTATTACACCTTTGTACTGATTTTCTTCTGAATAAGGACAGGAATAAGGCTACGATTCCACCAGAGATGTGCTTCAGCATTATAAACAACCTAAAGTAATTTCAATATTCATGACTTACTAACTGCGCCCGCGACTTCGTCCGGGTGGAATTTATAGATTTTTTTCTAAAATAAAAGTAGCCTATATCTTCCAGTGAAAATCCCGTCATAAACGCTCCCGCCGTCCTAGAGATTAGCGAGAACAAACAGACAGAAAGACAGACAAAAAATAAAAAAATATGTAACGTATGGTATATTTAACTGCTACGGTGGCTACGGTGCTGCTGCTGTGCAAAAGTTCGTGGTTTTGATCTCCGGATCAGGCAAAATTGATTTCTATCTTGAAATTCTCAATATCAGCCAGCCGCCGCGCCGTCTAAAAAAGTGCCCGGTTATGGCAATAAATCTGCTGGCGTACAGTATTACTTATATATACTGTAATAAAAATAGGATTTGGAGTTTCCTAAATTATCTTATCACAAAACATCAGCAACTCATTACTGCCCCACTGTTGGGCTTGGATCTCTTGTACTCTATCTAGAAAGTTGTACATCCACACACACTGGCCTAGTGCGGGTTGGTGGGTCAGACATACACTTAGAATATCTTTTAGAGTATAAAAATAATGACAATGCGTATTTATTTGCGTAATGACATAA
Organism: Laspeyria flexula; assembly: GCA_905147015.1. NCBI lineage: Eukaryota > Metazoa > Arthropoda > Insecta > Lepidoptera > Erebidae > Laspeyria > Laspeyria flexula. The sequence continues at coordinate 6,327,219 of LR989956.1, read as the reverse complement.
TTAGTCATTTACGTAAATAGGCGAATATGTTTCATTATCATAATTAAAATTAATGTATTGTTATAATTAAATGGATTATGTTTGTTGAAAAGATTTTATCGACAAAATTTATCGATAAGTTGCATATTATGATGAACGACCTTCTGTCTTATTTATCTTTTTGTTTAACTTTTTGTGGTTAGCCTTTTACTTGAAGGTTACTAACGTAGATAAATATTAGGCCAATTATCATAATTATTATCTGGTTCACAGGTTCGATTCCCGGGTCAGTCAGAACAAATATTTGTATGATCTGATACGTTTGATTTGGATATTGGATATTGAAATTTATTATATTGTGTATGTTTATGAGTTTTCTAGATCCATGCTTATATTAGCTGAGTTTGGACTAGATGGTGCTATGTAAGAATAAAATCCCAAACAAAAAAATATTTGCAACTAAAAATAGTTGGTGACGTGTGCCTCTGGGCGTGACGCTATGTAAATACGTACCTAAATATATAATTGTATGATATTAAAGAGTAGCATAACTCAAGATATTTGTTTTATAAGGAATAGAAAAAAAAAGTTTTTAATCTATTATATTTTGGTGTATTAAAAATATTAATATAATATTATATAAAAAAAAAAAAATTTGAACTTCTTTGGGGTTAGTGAAGTTTTAAATACAGCTTTCATTAATAGACACGATTTTGAATTATTTGGACTTGTGCTACTCTTTATCTACTCTTATGTAGGTGTATGAATTGTTGGTTCGGTCGTCATATGTCCGCTGCAGTGGAGTCCCGACCTAACTTTGATATGCCACGTGAACATATTTTAAGTGCAAACATGTGATCTCAGTGGAAAATTTCATATTAGAAGTACCTATCAATGTAACCCTATGGAAATATATGTTTATCTTCATTAACGTTTCAATATCTATGTGTAAAGTATAAACTAAAGGTTATCGTTTTCAACATGATTCATGTAAAATACGAAACGTGTTGAGTTGTATTTGTATCAATAAAGAATGGAAACGTGACAAGTCTTATGCAGCTATCAATATTGCTAATTAAAAACTGATTAGTTTTATTGGATTAGAGGTAAATCACGTATATAATATTCGCACTAACTGTGATAATGTGTCGCATTTTATTATAAATTCTAATTATCTCCTTATACAAGATTACAATTGCACTAATAAATTGTGAGAATCGACGCATTTTTACTATAAATTTATCTTGTATAGGTAAGTAGATAATTACAATGACTAATACACGTCGAAAAAATTGTAGGATTCGAAGTATTCGAACTCACGTGTTTGGAAGCTCTATGAGCTCAAAAACAGAGAGTAGGGATTTTATATATCGATAATATATTTGTCTATCTTTATACTTAAATGTAATTTTTGGCCAAAACTAATGATATTCTATTGTAATTTAACTCTCATCTATAATACTAATATTATAAAGTTACAGAGTTTGTTTTATTGTTTGTTTGAACGCTAGGATCTTAGGAACTACTGATCCGATTTGAAAAATTCTTTTAGTGTCAGATAGCCCATTTATCAAGGAAGGTTATAGTCTATACGGCTGAAAAACGCCCAGAAGGTCTTCGGGAAAACCAAATACTTACAAGTTACAAACCCTTTTATTATTTTACATTCAATAATACCAACAAATATTTTCAACCATACAATACCGTGCGTCAATTTTTCAAATATACTCGAATAATCGAATGTCACTCAACGTTTGACACTAACACTTTATGGAAACCATAAAGTGAACCAAAAAGAACGTAACATTCGGCCATCCGATAAAGAAACGAGTCACTTCGTTAAAAATATAGGCATGAATGATTAATTAACAAACATTTGCTAATTGGGTACTAATAAATAACCCAGGAAAAGTACCCAAGTAATAAATAATTTAGTTCAGACAAAATAATAAATAAATCATTATCTATAACTTGTACAGTAAACAAAAGCAAACAACACCTACAAAAAAAATAGTTCAAATAAAATAATTACTGAACAACAATGTCAAAATACACTGGACGTAACAGGAACTGGACCTAAGAGACCGAAGGGGGCACAGCGATGTTACTAGCGCCATAGGGACTGCCACGGTGATAGTCTTAACACAAATAGTCTAATTTAATCGACTGAAAGAAAAAAAATACAACACATACGCTCGGAAAAACCTAGATTTTTCCAGTTTCCAACTGGAATCACATCCACTTATTGTCAGGATATTAGCATAAAAATTATCTTGTTTTAACGTTGAGCTGTAGTGGGCGTTGCAAAAACAGTATGTCTTTTGCAATTATCTCACTTCTGAGCTGAAAAACGGCCAGAACAGTCTTTGGGAAAACCAAATACTTACAAGTTACAAACCCTTTTATTATTTTACATTCAATAATAGCAACAAATGTTTTCAACCATACAATATCGTGCTTCACTTATTTCAAATATACTCGAATAATCGAATGTCACTCAACGTTTGACACTAACACTTTATGGAAACCATAAAGTGAACCAAAAAGAACGTAACACAACATCACGCGACGACTAACAGGAGCTGAGCAGTGGCCAAAAACAAAAGCGACGGAAGCGAAGCCCCGCACAACTTTTAAATAAGTGTCTTATAAACTACCAGAGAAACTTTGACGGATTTTATATGAAAAATACGTCAAAAATCTGTCAACTAAGTAAATATATTTAATTTTATAAATATTCTCAAGTGGCGGCCACGTATTGGTAAGTATACGATAGGTAATTATCGTTATCAAACATTGAACATTAAGACATTTTTAACATCGAAAATTTAAACAAAATCATTTATCATGTTATTCATCCTTGCACATTGCGACAGACTGTAATCTATCATCCATTTAAGGATATCGTGTAATATCTCTGACTAAATCAAGTGTAAACGCCATTTTCTAATGTGTCACCAATCAGAGCAAACAGTAAGGTAAGTAAAAAGTAAGTAAACATATATAGATAGTTCATATTTGTCATAATTATATTTAATTTTATTCAATAAAATACTTATATCTTAACTTAAAAGAAAACAATATTTACAACTAAAACAAAAATAATGAGAAAAAGGGAAATAACTGCCGTACTCAGAGACGTTACTAACTTTAAAGTTTATTTAGTAAAAACGTTTAATACTTAAGTCGATACAATTCAATGAATATTGTGTAGTGCTAAGTGACGTCACTGAGTGCGGCTTAGTCGCTAAAATCGTCAGATTATTGAAATATATACTTTTCAACCTGTAATTAACCCATCTTACCATAATATGTCGCGCTTGAATAAATCAACATTGGCATAGTTGTCTCACTTTTGTGGTTTCTGCTCCTAGCGCTGCTAAATGCTTAGCTACTCGTGCTACCACAATGGTGAAATTAGTGTCCAGCCAACAGAACTGAATATTAATGTTCATTAATAATATTCTCTGAGGCATACATCAGAATATAAGATAGATATGTCTGGCTATAATAGGTACATAATGGTCCATAACCTAAACGTGGATAGTTTCTGAAGTCGAAATAATTAATCAAAAATAAATTTAATAAAATCTAAGATAATAATAACAATATTATGTAATGATAATATAAATGTATTTTTTGTATATAATTTTAAAAATGTAATTTTTTGTGAACATTTTGAAATAAAGAGGAATAATATTATTAATTTAATCCGTGTAGTGATGGATTAAGAATACATAATGTCACTACCCCATTTCAACCCGTGGGTGGGTGTCGTAAGAGGTGACTAAGAGAGTAACCTTATGCAGACAAGAGCACTGCAAGAAAAGGAAAATTCGAAACAAACCCTATACCAACCCATCTGGCCAGCGTGGTATAGTAGGCTAAATTCCCTCCACATTCTTTGGAGGAGATTCGTGCCCAGCAGTGAGACGTTTATGGGTTGAAAAGATATTATTATTATCCGACCGATTGGCTGGCTATTTTCTTGCACAAAGCCAGCGCAGCGTGGCAATGCTGTCAGTCTGTTGGGCACTTTTCCCACAGACAATGGCAGCGATGCGGAGGAATTTTATGATGCCGTATTTTAATTTGTGATTGATACGTTTAGGTAGTTTTTATTTATAAATATTATTGTTTAAATTTAGTTTAAAATATTGTAAATAGTATATATGTCATTATAATATTTTTATGAATTAACCAAAATACTCTGCTCTACTAAAATAACTACTCAGCTCCTATTAGTCGAATCATGATGTAATATAGCTATATAGCCTTCTTCGATAAACGGGCTATCCAATACAAAAAACTTTTTTCAATTCGGTTCAAATAAACAAACTCTTCTGTTTTATAAAATTAGAATAGATGAAGTTTCTAGTGCCTAGTTTTTTCCCAAAAAGACATTTATATGAATTAATGTCACTTTATATAGTTAAGTATTCTTAAAATAAAATGACAGTACTTTATAATAATGTAAGTTTGTATGATATTTAACTTAAACAATTGAGACTTTAATTTATATGCATAAGAAGATTTTATCTATACTAATATTAGAGAGGTAAAGTTTTTGAGTTAGTGACGTTGTAGGGGGTAATCTCGGGATCTACTGTACCGATATTAAAAATTCTTTTAGTGTTGGATAGCCAATTCATCGAGGAAAGTTATAATATTATATAACATTACGCTATAGCCAATATAAGCTGAGCAGTGGCCAAATAAAGAACGACAGGAGCTAAGCCCCGCGCGACTTCTAGTGCGTTATAATTCAGTCAGATAAAATATACTAGTGAAAACAACTAATGAAAATTTTAAATCACCCCAAAAAAGACATTGAAACGGCTGCGCAAATATTGATAAAACATGTCATAGGTATAATAACCATCACAATCACGTCAGCTTTCAAACAAAAACAAATCGCATCAAAATACCGTCACTCAGACACACATAAACACACACATCAAACTTATAACAGCCCTCTTTTTGCGTCAGGGGTTAAAACTGAGGTAACACGAGATTAATATTATAGTAAATTGGATGAGAGATGAAAAGGTGGTATTTTACCTTCTTTTGCATTTTGTGTGTTTCTGGGGTTTATCATGAAAATTACTGGATACGGCAACACTATTAAAAAAAAAGATTCTGACAGTAACGTTTTAAAATTACTAAACAAAACAACAGTATTTTGTAATGTCTTTTTTTCAATTTTAATATTGCCGACAAAACGTATTTTTTAATTAAAATTACTTTATTAGGAACTTTGGCTAAAGCAAGGGGGTTGTAAGCATAGAATGTAGGCAATTCATAAAATAAATAATACTATATATTTTCTTGGCCCGTACCTACCCGTACTTTTGGTTAACCATGCATGGCTAGTAATTACTGCTTTACGAAGATGTTAAAATGTATATTCTCTATTGATTTGGACATAAAAGTTTCCTTTTAAAGTACCTACTATATAGAAATCTTTTACAAAAAAACCCTAAGTCTAGTTTAGCACCTTTTGACTTTTAAAGTACTTGTATGAGATATTTGCCTGTCGATACGTTATACTTATCCGAGATTTCCTCCTTATCTTCAAGGGGAAGGATCAATTTATGGCGCATTTTTTTAATCGCGTTGTAGAAGCTGCACGTGCCAGATAGCAAATAGAAAAACATGTAGCAAACATAATGAAAACGTCACGAAAAATAATCAAGATATTAATCTTAATATGTGATTAATGTTTTTACAAGCTTTTTATTAATTGCAATGTTTGTATGTTTGGGTGAAATCTTGGGTTGTTCTCAAAAAAGTGGCACTGTAACCGACCGAGCAGTTTGTAGTTGAAATTTAATATTTTTTTATATAGAGATCTATAAATATTTATGCTAACTATGTATTTTGTTTATAGAGACTTATTACACAGAGGCCTAGAAGTATTATAGATTTTATGACAATATATTTTCAGGAAATTCAATTTACAATATGCTTTTCTCCGTAACCTGGCATGTCCAAACACAGCTAGTCTTACTTTAAAATAAATAAAATTATATATGCTTTAAAATAAGTACCTAATTTTTATTTATAATTGTCTATCATATAAATTAGTGTAATGTATGATAATATTATAATCATACATAATAGATCAAATTATCTGAAATATCCAAGTTAATATTATGTCCAACCTAATTTTCTCTATAACCTGAGGTTGCATATTAACGAGTCTCATTCACACATTTTTATGAACTTAGTATCCATGCCAAGCGCAAACTCACCTACACCTATTTAACTAAACGCCGAAAAGACTGTATGTGTTGTAATTTCAGCATCGAAAATCGGATCGGAATTTATAACAGGTATGTTCTCTTTATTCTGTTTATAATATTTTCATTTGCAGTGAAAATATTTGGGTAATAGTAATGTTTAAATATTTATTATAACGTCTTTTTTCTATGGTATGGATATAAACTTCACAGTTGCAACGGTTTTTTTTGTTATTAAATTATTTTTATCATATTCTCATTAACCTGTGACTCTTAAACCTGTTCAGAATGCACAGTTTAAAGAGATGCCGGTCAGGTTAAAGAGATGTGTTACTATTTTCTCTAAAGGAGAAAATTAAGAAAAGAACTAGAAACGTAAAGAAGAAGGCAATGTTACATATACATATATATCAGTTCAACATCACGAGTTTAAATAATGGAAAGAAATCGAGAAAAGAAACAAAAAAGGCTTAGCAATGCAAAAAAAGAAACAAAGCAAAAAATACAACGTTTTATTGAGTGCAACAGTCTACTTTTCAGTGATATAGGAAATATTACTATCGACAACATTGATGGTGGCTATAGAATTGAACCAGAAGTCCTAGATATTTACTACAGAAGGATAACTAGGACCAATCTCGGATCAAGAGTCAGGCTTATCTTCTTATCTTCGATGAGTTCAACCAATGTTTTATTTTTCCATGCTCAACGATTATCTAGAAAATTAAGATAAAAACCAGCTTCAACGAGCTTACAACCGCAGAGAGAGAGAAGAGAGAAATGCCGAATATCACAGTCTTTGACGAATTCAATGCGTCCTCCCTGTTAAGACCTAAGATAACTTAGTTCAACATTACTCATTTATTAAGTTGGTTATGAAATAAAATGTAATATTAGACTCATGAAAATCTTATTCACTGTACCCTTGATTGCCCTTTACTGACCTCCTCAAACATTCTCAGTAGCGAAACAAGAGTGTGAACGACTGCTGCAAATAAGGGTTCGATCTCCAGGTCGGACAAAAACAGTGTTGGGATTTTTTATTCTAAAATTTTCAATGAAAAAATTAAATAAATAAATATTTTAGGTCATTTTATTTACATAGCGCCATCTAGCGCAAAGTAAGCTAATATAGGCTTGTTATATGATCTAGACACCAAATAAAGATAATAAATACATATCATACACAGAAAATACCTAATAGAATTAGAAGAGAATAGAATTTCTGATGGAGGTCTGATTCCCGAGGAAAGGTATCCAAAAATCTGACAACGTAATACGTTGGATGGACCAAGCGTTGCTGGCTTGCGCTGCAATGTAGCGTACATTTATGAAACTGCTTTTAAACTAAAAAAAACGGCTAAGAACATATCGGACCATGCTCATTGTAGGGTTCTGCAGCAAAAGAGCGTATCTTCTTATATTCTCTTGATGAGAAGCGCAGTTATTCGGCAATAATTTCAAGTTTTTAGTTTCTTGTTCGAAATAATTTTGGTTGAAAGTTTGTTATTATATTATTATAACATAAATTTTGTGATTTTTTTCAAACTTTAAAATTTTACGGTTAGAAACTTTGCTTGTGACACACGGAGGGACCGACGGACAGACGAAACTATAAGCGTACCGTTTTCGCCATTTTGGTTACGGAACCCTACAAACCGATCAAGTGCGAGTCAGACTCACTCATTGAGATTTCCGTGCCAGAGACTGTCACCGTGGCGCAGTGGTTAAGGTGGTCGCCTCGCCACTACATCGCCGTGCTGGGTGACGTGGGTTCGATTCCTACACGAGACAAATATTTGCGTGATTCATGGATATTTGTTTCTAGTCTGGGTGTACTTTGTGTCCGTTAGTTCCATGTTTGTAAAACTCCCCGCGACACAGGGATTGTTCCCTAGAGCGGGCGTTGTCTTTTAAAAAACAAACAAAAAAAAATTCATTTTTAATGATTTTTGTATATAAAAATTTTCGCGTTTCGTATTTTTTCATTAAATTCAATAAACAGAGCAATATAATTGGGCATAGCAATAGCAATATAATAATATAGTATAATTCAATAAACGGAGCAATATGTTATTTTCCTTTTAATTAAGGGAACCTATTAATATTGCAGTTCAAAAACTATTATAATCAGCAACCCATTTAGTCCCACTGCTTCTTCTCTATCTAGAGAGCTGAGAGGGTTTAGGCCATAATCCACTCACGCTGGCCTAGTGCGGGTTGGTGGATCAGACATACTCATAGAATTACTTCTAGTGTATGTGTTTTCCTCACTATGTTTTCCTTCACCGTTAGCAAATGGTAAGTCACTTGACTAGTACATATCAATTCCACAAAGTGAAATCCACATTGATACTGCCGGTCGGGATCGAACTCGGACCGCGTGATTTGCAGGCCGCGAATTATTACTATGAGTGATTTAAAAATATGCAAAATTTTTACCGGTTAGTGTAAAATATAAATACTTTTCCTAACCAAACCATACAAGACCATACCTCGACATAGTTCTGAAAAGTAAATTATAGTTATACAATACGAGAACAATGATCGTGAAAAATATGTAGTTCCCAGAGTCACCAATGTTTATAGAGATAATACTCTCAATATAGGAAGAATTTGAAAAATCCAAACTTATCAATGAACAAAAATGTAATTGATAATTACAATACCTACATTATTATACGGAAAGTGTAGGTATAATATAAAGACGTGCATATTTAAATGCATTATAGTGTCACCGGTGGGGAGTTGAATTGTTCAATATAGTAATAATAATTTATTTCATTTGATTAAAATAATTGATTTGACATTAAAAAAAATCCGTGCAGCTATTTTTTTTTTCTCGAGGAATGCAATTTAAATTCTTGTTATTATTAAACAATAAAAGTATTATTTTGTGTGGAAAACTTACTTGTGATACCTTTGTTGTCACGAGCTTACATTTATCAGTTAATTGCTTTTAAAAAACAAAAACAATTCCGCATCGCGAGTATAGGCGTGATAAGAAATAATCATTGAAATTATGAAATAAATCACCCAATATGTGGATGTTATTCATCATCAGTGGGGATGACGAGCAGTACTTTCTGTAGAGTATTAAAAATTCCAGGCACCACAGAAAAGACCTGTTTATTGTTATGTCTATTTACGTAGATATATAGGTCACTTTGTATGACGTTAGTATTAACCCTCAGTATTATCTAGCGGCACATTACTCCACACGCTGCTTACCAATCGATCGACGTGCTGACCGGCCTGTGTATTTTGACCCTTAGTCCTTACGTGACGTCGATTTGTCCGATGCGCGAGCGCGTCTTGTCTACGCAACGTAACAAAATAGCATTTGTATATAATCGCGCGTAAGAAAATTCAGCCGGCAGTCTTACTAGTGCATTCAAACATCATCATACCAGTGCCAATAAGTTGTGTAGGTAAATAGTTCGCAGTTACCAGTTTTAGAGAAATTATTACGTAAGTTTAGTTACTTATAATTTAATAGATAATTAAAGAATTGTTATAATTTTAGTATAAAGTTAATATTTTTATTTTTGGTACCAATTAATCTCTTAGCATAAATTCTTATATCCTCATCCCAATTGAACTGAAACTATTTATATGTATGTATGTATGTAAATTAAGCTGCAAGGGAAATTCAATCCCTAAAAACATATCTCAAACGAAGTAAAGTATCATTTAAAATTAATTTTATCCAAATCAACAACGAGCCCTCTTTTTTTAGCGATTCGAAAAATCAATACACGATGGTCAAATTTCAGTTTTGAATTCTAGTTGAAATTTATCAATTTTAAAGTTAAAATTTTTATACACTATAGAAGAAAGGCGGGGCTTCGCTCCCGTCGTTCTTTATTTGGCCACTGCTCAGTTCCTTTTGGCTTAAGCGTGACGTTTATATACCCTATAACCTTCCTCGATAAATGCTATCTAACACTAAAATAATATTCCAAATTGGACCAGTAGTGTCTGAGATCCTAGCGTTCAATGAAACATACAAACGAAGAGTTGTTTGTTGCAAATAGGCGGTAACGGTGACAAATTAATCAATTTAAAAAAATCTGAATGGGTAACGTTCTAACACTGTATTTTCATAAGATAGACCAGTTAAAAGAATAAATCTTGACTCAACTTCTTACAATAACAATTATTCTGTAAAACTACAGCATAGCAACTATAATCATGTATAACAATTAATCATGGCAAAGGCAAGTAACCTAATACCAGTGAAAATAAATAGCTATTTAATTAACATTGAAAAGCTTTGCTGAGATATCTTTGCAATCGTATCACAACCAAGGCAGTCCAAAGATTGCAAAATAATCACAAAACAACTTGGTTTGTTATTGTAAGATTAATATCAGAATGATAAAAGTTGGACAATCACACACGTGAAAAACAAAACTAACAGGCCATAAACAACATAGAGATAGAATAACGACTACTTTTACGATCATAATTTCAACCTTTTTCTGTCCACTGTTGGAGCTGGGCCTCACTTAATCTATTCCTCAGCGGACGGCAATAGGCCAACGGCTCCACGCAATCATTATAAGGTTGTCCGACGTCCGTTCATCTAGTGGGAGACCGTCTCCCGCTGCGCCTTCCACCGCGTGATTATCACTCTAGAACCTTTTTCCCCTATTGCGCAACGGTTCTTCGAGCTATGTATCTTGCCCACTGCTACTTCAGCTTTGCTTTGTTTAGTGTAGTGTTGGTAACCTAGTAACCTTGTCTCTTTTACGAATGTTGTCATTTCTAATTCGATTGTAAATCAACTCGTAAAATTTTTAGTTTATAATGATCTAATATAAACTTACTTAGTAGGTCAAAATATACGCGTATTTTAGCGTTTAAATAAGACTGAGTTAATTCTATAACATGACAGATATGACAGACACCAACCAAAGTCATAAAACGGATTTATTTTTTATTTTTTTGTATCGATATCTAAAACAAAAGAATGATCAATTTCTTGGCTACAATTCATTAAGTGCATCATCTAGATGCTAATGATCTTCTTTGAGAACCATCTCAGAGCTTTCACTTTTGTTTGTAGTGAACTTCAAACTTTGCACATACTTCTTATTAAAGTCCTGATGGCCGTTTTGTATGAATCTCATGTTGCGTAGAAAAAGTTACTTAATAAATAATTCTATTGCAAAAGTTCTGGACTGGTTTACAGCAAATAGTGTATTGTTGAATTCATAGAAAACTATATTAACTACATATATCTTAGTTATGTTAAATTCTACTCGCTGTTTATTTCGCAGGGTATCTTTACATCAGCGATTCCCAAAGTGGGTTCCGTAGGAAACTCACCAGGGTTCCGCCAAATTATATTACAGTTATTAAGTAGAAGATCGTGTTCATGTTTAAATTACAGCGTGTTTATTTGTAATCATTTGATGTGGGGTTCCATAACATAAACGGTAGGTATTTGGTGGGTGTTCCTTTATCTTCAAAGTTTGGGAACCCCTGCTCTAAATGTCACATCAAAACATTGATCACGTGACGTGTTATCGCGTTATGTCAGTCGTGTAAAGTGACATAACGACATCGACAGTTTAGACACAAAGAGTTTGGTACATGACTAAAAAGTTCAAACAAACTTCAAACTTAGTTCATGAATTTACGGTCGGATTTTGATCAATAGGTGAGCTCTGGCTTACCCGGCTATACGTAATTTGTTTGTTTGTAATGAATCAATGTGACACTAGAAGACACGCGGGGCTTCGCTCCCGTTGGCCGTAGCGTGATGTTATACATATATACAGCATGTCCCGAAACTCAACGTCAAGCGGCTATATTTATAGCTGGCGGGTTTATTTTTCTCAGAACAGGTACGACCATCGCCCGGTAGCCGCTTGACGTTGAGTTTCGGGACACCCTGTATATATATATATCGAACCAGTAGTATTTTAAATATCTTTTTAAATTTTATAAAAAACCTTAGGTCGCTAAAAAGTAGCCTATGTGACTTCTCTATGTCTTAAACTATCTCTAAAAAAAATGTATATAAGTAGTATATCAGTTTTTTAGTACCCATAACACAAGCAAATATAATTGCTTAATTTGGGACTAGATGGCGCTGTGTGAATGTTGTAGAATATTATTATTATCTCTTCGTGAAGTTTCATGAAGATCGAAGAAAAAACAGATAAGAAAATAAATCTGTACTAATAAACGAATTATAAAAAAGCGGCCAAGTGCGAGTTGGACTCGCGCACCGAGGGTTTCATACAATTCGTCCGGAATAAACTCTCTTACCCAAATATTTTACGCTAACATTTTATATCTCTTCCAATATATTATTATTCAGAGATATAACTACATGAGTACGATTTTAGGATTTTTTCCTTTACTTGTGCAACTTGATATTGCTTCTTGCCAAATTAATAACAAAATTAAATAGTCGGTATCGTTACCGACAAACATCTCAGTACAATCTCAAAAAAAAAATTACAACAAAATTGCATAATCATACGGAACCCTCAGTGCGCGAGTCCGTCTTGCACTTGACTGGTTTATTCCTTTTGAGGTATGGAAAAAAAATGAAAAAATCAAGTTGACAATCGACTAGCATACAAAAAATTATAAAACTGAAACTATAGAACTGGTGTTTAATAAGTAATTACAATTATCACAATCAATGAGAGATAAAATTAAATATCGTGTTGGTTATTATACATATAATTATTATCGAATCGTTTAGATAACGTTATGCTCGCACGGTACAACGCATTGCCTGTGTAGGAACGTGAGTGGACACGCGAACTATCACCTCTCTCATTGTACACAAGGCGGCATCTATCTCGTGATCGCCGGTTGATTGTCATCGCATCACTCAGGGATCACGCCACTCCCAGCATTCGTCACAGCGGTCAAATAAACATTCATACATGTAGATTGCACAGGCCACATCACTTGCTCATTCGTATAAACTGATAGAGCAATACTGTTATTGTTTATTTCGATATTAAAATTTATTTTGAGTTATTAATATTTTTCCATGGTAACATTGTCGCGTAGATATCTGTACGTTATAGATATTGAAGAAGAAAAAGGGGGCCTTTTTTAAGCCAAAAGAAAATATTTTGTAGAATTGTTGTCTGTATGTTTGTACGCGCACCACGCAAAATCTTCTGCATGCAATTAAATGGAGTTTTCACCAATGTATTACAAGCGGTCTTCATTAAAATATAATAGACTTCTTTTTACCGACATACAACGCGTGCGAAGCCGCAGGCGGTAGCTAGTTAATATTTAAAATTAATTAATTATTTACGTTGGTTTGTTTAGGTTATTATTGTCCTGAATGAATGTTATAGAAATTAATTCAGGACTTTCTACGTAAATTAATTTGTGTTAGTCGGTTAAAGGTTATAATAACAGTTATGAAAGGTCAAAGAACGAAAATTTATATTACTCGCTCATGCCGGAATAGCCACAAATGGAAATTTGTAAATTTTACACTTCACCAGTTCTATTACTTTTCTTTATTATTGTATCTATTCTTAAGGTAAGGGTTCAAACTACAATAGTAAAATAAAAACTTAAGTTACCGAGATAATCATAACCATAGTCATAATCAAAAGAAAATGTATGCTGTTACCCGGGACTTCGCTCCCGTCGTTCTTTGTTTGGCCACTGCTCAGATCCTAATAGCCGAAGCGTGATGTTATATAGCCTATAGCGTTCCTCGATAAATGGTTTATTCAACACTAAAATAATTCTTTAAATCAGTCCAGCCATTCACGCGTGATGCCGTGACCAAGGGAAATAGGGATTCATTTATGTATAGTTATATTATATGAATAAACTAGAAGTCGTGTGGGGCTTCGCTCCCGTCGTTCAGTATTTGGCTACTACTCAGCTCCTATTAGCCATAACGTATAGCCTTCTTAGATAAATAGGTTATCCAACATTAGCATTCCTTCCGATAGGACTCCCTATGTTCTATAGTTTGCGGTAAAAATGACCGTACCGCATCATCGATCGTTTATTCTGGGCCTTAGTGTGCATGCTGAAGGTCATCCTTCATAGATAACAAATCTGTAAGTTTACCGATAAAATCTTTTCAACTATATAATCGTTTTAATAACAATAACAATACATTAGTTTTAATTATGATAACAATGCAACGTCATTATCAGCAACCCATTAAGTCCCACTGCTGGGCTCGGGTCTCCTCTCCTCTAACTAGAGAGCTGAGAGGGTTTAGGCCATAATCTACTCACGCTGGCCTAGTGCGGGTTGGTGGATCAGACATACTCATAGAATTTCTTCTAAGGTATGTGGGTTTCCTCACGATGTTTTCCTTCACCGTTAGCAGATGGTAAGTCACTTGAATAGTACATATAAATTCCACATAGTGGAATCCACATTGGTACTGCCGCCGGTCGGGATCGAACTCGGACCGCGTGATTTGCACGCTGGTTCCTTATCCATTCAGCCACCATCGCTTTAACAATGCAATGTATTCGCAAATACATATTTACGTCAATTACTCGTTATATCATATCGTATTATGATTAGATAAATTAGAAAGTTCCTAATCATATTTTTATCGCATTAAGTTGTATAATCAAAGATACAGCGTAAGTCAAACATTGGCAATCGAATTAAATTTTAAATCACTACAATCATTCACGTTTAGATAAAGATTATAAACAAAACATAAACAACTTAGCAAGCTCGATATTTCACAACATTTTCACATAGCATCACGCTTTTTCCCTATAGGGGTAGATAGAGTTGTATAATATTTCACCCACATTTTGCCATGTAAGTACTTACTTGTATTTTTGGCCCAGGTAACTCACGGCGAGCCATTAACCAGGTATATTATCAGACTATGGACTGATTTCAAAACTGAATAACCCCATTTGTCAGACGCTTTAAAACTCCAAAACAATAATGTAACATAACTTCTAATTTTAATAATATCAGTTTTGATTTTCATATAATATTACGACACTCAGAGAACTATTTCAACAGTTTTGCAAATAGTATGTCTGAAAGATTTAAATAATATAAATAAAAGAAGCGTCATAATTTTACAAACCGAATTTTCTAAAGAACTTGCCTAATATTGACGTGCATTTATCAAAACGTGATTCACTAATTTTGGTAAATTTGAAACAATTTTACAGCTTATTATATAGATATGTATAAGAAACATCTATAATAATAGATAAATAGTAGTAAAATATCATTTAATTGCGTAATTTTGCAGTTTTTGTATAATTTTCCAAAAACGCATGTGACGAAACAAGTAATCATTCTTATTATAAGGTACATAGGTGTAATACACGTGACAAAAATCTTTAAACAACACACTACGAAGTAAAACAGCGCAGCCAAATTTCATAATCATCTTTCGCAACATGAAGCACATGAAATTATACTTGCCTACCCTAGGCAAGTATAACTTCTTTTGACCTGCTATGGTCCAGACATATTTATGCACGTGCATCTTCCGTTCCTTCAACATTTATTAATCAATCAAAATCATTTATGTAGTTGCATAAAATGGGTACATGTGAGTTATTACAGTGTTCCCGTGCCCGGCAGTGGGACGTTTATGGGCAGAAAATGAGTTGTTACAACTAATAATTTAGTATCAACATTTTCGGCTGAATACTATGCAAAATTTAATTATATTAACTTATCAAATTGTTCATACATAATCATCATTACAACCCATATACGCCCCACTGCTGGGCACGGGTCTCCTCTAAAGGTTGTGGAGGGAATTCAGCCTACTTTACTTCGCTGACCAGACAGGTTGGTCCGGTTTTGTTTCGAATTTTCCTTTTCTCCCAGTGCTCTTGTCTGCTTAAGGTTATTTCCTTAGTCGCCTTTTACGATACCCACGGGTTGAATGGGGTAGTGATAAATGTTAAATGTATTCTTAATTCATCACAGAAATAAGTATCATAATGCTATCTGGCAAATAATATCTGGATGATAAAAAAAATTTTCAACTCAATTTGGTACTTCAGCTGTCGCAGAAACGCAAAGTACCTTACAATTTTTGTTTTAATGTTTAAATATAAAGTTGAATGAAAGTTAGATTAGCGACCATAACAGGTGGGAAAAATAAAAATTCTGATTAAGTATTTTAGATTTCTTATTTACTTGGATTTTTTTTTAATGTAGGCGGGTTTTTGTTCTTTAATAATTTACGTACTCGACCGTACGTACTTTTTACCGACTCAATTAGGTGCATGACAGCTAGACATTTTTATAAAACTAACTAAACCAAACCTTTTACGAGCGCTAAAATGATCACTGTTGAGAGCGAGTACACGATTGGCATGTCACTAGGGAAATCGTTGGGGTATATATAGGTGCAGGCGCTGTAACCGCACTTCTGTCATGCGCCTTATTGTTTTGGTCGAGTAGTACATCTCCATTCATTCTTGCTCAATGTTCGACTTTGCTTTAATAACGTCTAGACGTAATGTGATGGAAATACTGAACTTCAAACTACACAAACGTGACTAAAGTACCTACGGTTGTTACAGTTGGATCTTTAGTCGATTCACACCACGAGCTGTTCTGTTTGATACCATTTTCCATTGTTCATTGGTATGAGGGGTCTACCTGGTTCATTCCGTGGGGCGAGCAACCCGTGGTATAAATTGACGAAAGACTTAAAATTAAGCATAGTTTATGAATTATCTGAAACAGAATGATGAAGATATGCTGGCTCCACACGCGGGCCAAATTAAGCTAAATTTAAGCTACAGTACCTATACTTAAATTATCTTTAAAATTTTGTGCTGCTGTGAAATTGTGTAAGCTTATATTTGTAAGGTGTTTATAGTATGGACAATAAAAGCCGACGTGTGGAAAGTATTAGTAGAATATGTTGAAGATAGCCCGAACTAATCACTCAAAATGTCAATTATTCATTCAGAATTTCGTTCAAATGCACACATGTCACACAAAAAACACTACGGAATCATTGGTGTATTTTCGTCTTTAGTAACAGTCTTTAGTAAAAAATTAAAATCAAGGTAACTTGTAAAAATACTTATTATATTGTTTTTATTAGCTTATGAATTAATAATCATGCAAGGAATTAGTTTTATAAAACTAATTCCTTGCATCATCATTATTAATTCATAAGCTAATTAAACATTGAACATGTAATTTATAAATAAATTACATGTTCCATGTTTAATAAGGTTTAGGTACCTACCTTTATTCGTGAATTATACATAACTATTAGTATAAGTAAATAATAAATACCTAGTTCTCTTGCAACGACTTTATTAATTTATTTCGAATATTAAGCAATTTGTATTTCCTGGCTTCGCACAGGAACCATACATTTACATTCTCATACTAAAATACCATTCGAATTACTGTCAATTTTTCAATAAAATCTTCCATACGAATCTTATCATGACAATTACGAATACAATAGCTAATAGCTGAAACGGTCGAGCCGTTCTCAAGTGTTGCGTGAACATACATTTATTCATTTAAATAAATATTTTCTTTAATTATGTGAATATGAGACGTTCGTATAATAAACTATTTAATAATTTCCAATTAGTTTACGCTTGCGACTCCGCTTGTTCGACTCAAAAGAACCCTAAATGTATAAAACTTCTATCGAACTTTATAGAGTCAAAGCAAAATTTTGCCCACTTTATCTTGTATAAAATCTCTTAAATCCCGAATTGAATTTAAAGGGACGGTAGTTTCCGACTTACAGTTCTATGCATTGGAAAAGTTATAAGTAGGTACCTACCGGGTACCGCTACAGGTATACACTTCGTTTTTGTTTTCGGCAAACGGTTAGGTCGAAAATAAGGTATATCAGATCCAATAAAAATAAAAAGTAAAGAAAGCATAGAATACTATTAATTAATATCATATTTAATTTCTGTTTTTAATAGTTCGTTCTTATTGATATTATTTTTCTTTGTTGCAGTTAAAATGCCACCTCAAGGTCAAACGAAAGGGTCTTGGGATTTGTACGAATCAGATGCGGCTTCTGAAAATGCTGATACACCAACAGTCATTGTACCTCCTTCAGCAGAAAATAGAGAATGGAAGATCGTATGGAGAAACGTCATATTGTTCGCAATGCTTCACTTGGGAGCAGTATATGGAGCCTACCTCTTTTTAGTAGAAGCTATGTGGTTTACTAAATTATTCGGTGAGTATCCTTTTGTAACTTTTTGAACCAAACATTTGGCAAACATTTGGTTACATGGATCACAATAGACAAAATATCTAATAATAATATTATAAGCTAACAATTCTTAAAGTATACACTGCGCTCTGGTATTTTGAGAATTTATACTTATATTCATAGTGACTTAAGTTTTCCTTATTAGGAACTTCTGGGCAAATCCAAAACAAATACTTCTACATAATGAAAATATTCGACGTAACGTGTTAGTTGATATGATTGAAAGAGAGATTAGGTATATATAACAATATAGGTATATAGACAAGAGCATAATTATTATTTATGAGTAGACTGATTTGCAAAAATTTGATATTTAAGTTGTTAATTAGTTGTTCGGTCCAGGTAATAGTTCATATAAACAATGAAATTAAATTAAAAAAACGCAGAATATACTTTAAAAACATAGATAACATAATAAAATAAATACTAATTCAATTCAATTATAGATGGTTCGCTGAACGGCCTTGTTAGAAAGAACTCGGTCAGACGAACAAAATAACATGTATATTTTATAACGCTCATTTTCCATATTATTATACTCTTACCTATATGGAAAACAGAAACTATGCTAATGAGTAACGAGTACTTTTAACCTAGATTATTTTTTATTGTTCTGGGCGCTTTCTCTGAATTTCGAGCCCCAAGTAAACAACAGCCGCTTATAAGGATTTACACAATGTTACATACATATTCGGCCAATTAATAATAGTTAACCATGAAATTATAATGCAAACCTGAACGTTTTATGTAAGTAAGTACTTAAAAAATAATAATATTAACATTATGTAAGTAACTGTATTTGTATTGTTTACTATAACAATTTTTAATGATTACAAAAAGTGCATACCCATAGGCATACCTATAAAATATACATCAGTAGGTGAGTAATCAACATTACAGGTTTGAAATAAGACTATTCCATACAATATTGCAATTATATAATTTTGCGTGTAGACTGTTTTTATATTTCCGCTGTACCTATCTACAAGAATTTTTAAGCATGAGTTGATACAAATTAACGGAACCGCTGGTTGTTATATTGAATATACATAAAAACGTGTCGTGATTGATTTCACATAAAATAATAATTACTGCCATAACAGGTTAATGGTTAATAATGGTTATGATGCATATGCTTATAAAAACAATCGGGTTGCTTGTTTTAAGCCCTACTCTTAACCCTATGCAATCTCAATTTGTAAAACCTGATGTCTCGTACTTGTGATGCCCGCACAAGTACGGTTGTCCACCCGATAATGTATAATTATTTTGACGCCTGACATAGGCTGAGTAAACAATTTTAAGACAAAGTGCGTCCTGAAATTATTCACTGTACTGTACCAGTAGCTCTGTTGGTGATAGCTTCTATGTGGTTACACATGCTTAGTTTGTGTTTTAAGAGAAAACACAAGTCACGGACTACTTTCTGAATAAATGCCTAAAAATTGTTGTATAATACGAGGAGTATGATTAACTTTTTTGAAAATTCCCTCCACATTCTTTGGAGGAGATCCGTGCCCAGTTGTGGGACTTTTATGGGTTGAAATGATGATGATGGCGATGATTATTTACTTATGATGGATATAATAAAGACATTCAATGTGTAGCATCTTTCAGCAACCATATTCCGTATACAATTAGTCATGTACAAAAGAAATAGTCACAATACTTTGTTTTTTGGTTTTCAGCTTTCGTTCTGTATATATGTGCTGGATTGGGCATCACAGCGGGAGCACACAGGCTATGGGCACACAAATCATACAAAGCACGTCTACCATTGAGAATTCTACTGTGCATCTTCAATACAATTGCATTTCAGGTAAGCACTGATTATTTTTTTTTTATTACAGTT
This sequence comes from Laspeyria flexula, assembly GCA_905147015.1. Classification (NCBI taxonomy): domain Eukaryota; kingdom Metazoa; phylum Arthropoda; class Insecta; order Lepidoptera; family Erebidae; genus Laspeyria; species Laspeyria flexula. The sequence goes on along the minus strand of LR989956.1, from coordinate 6,306,917 downwards.
ACGCATCCTACAAAGACGGCAAGAAAAATAAGGTTAAGGCCTCGGTCATGGTGGTAGCGATGAGCGGGTGCGGTACCGACAGCAGCGCTGTGCACTCCAATCGGATAACTTTGTTGTCGACTGCGTCAAGGTGTTGTGTTTATAGAGCTACTAATGTGATTCTTTGTAATACGAGTGAGAATTCCTTGACTTCCATTTTACAAGTTATTACTTAGTTTGGAAGTAAAAACTCCATGTGAAATGTATACTTATGATGTAACTATGTATTTAATATTTGAAACTTTGTGAAACTCTCTTTTGTACTACGAAATAATTTGTAATAGCAGCTCTATAAATATTATATCTTGACGCTTGATGATCGGGTAACTTCGTATTGCCAGTCGGCAATACGAAGTTACCCGATTGGAGTGCTGCCACCGCCGCGCCGCTCACCGCTGCTACTGTGACCGAGGCCTAACACCTATACAACACGTGATCGAGAAATTATCGTTTAAGGAGTGAATAGTATCAAAAATCTCCACACACTGTCACGGTACGGGTGGGTGTATGATTTGTCAAAGCATGCGTGTGATAACCACGTCTGAAACAACGCTATCGGAAATATTTCTTAACCTTTTAACATTATTATCGACGATTAACCCTTTGCCCGCAATTAATTTATCAACAACATAATGTATTAACGTGATTGATAAATGTACTTTCTTTAGCGAATACCTATATCAATTTTATAGATAATTGTAATTATTATACTTTGTTACAATTTTGTTGCGTTATTTCATAATTTTATGAAAATATTGAGTATTTATTTTTAAGTAGTTGTTGCCAACATTTTCATATAAGGCTTTACTCATGTGAAATTTGTTTCCCATAACTTAATTGAAATGGAATCGCACTCGCGGTTTCTGAGGAATTTCTTTCTGAGAGCTCTCAGGATGTGGAATGAATTCCCTTACGAGGTTTTCCCAATACCGTATAGGGTTCTTCAAAAAAGGAGTGATTAGGTTTTTTAAGACTTGGTAACGCGCTCGTGATGCCCCTGGTAATTCAGGCCTCCATTGCCTACAGTAACCGCCTGTCATCATTCAGGCCGTAAGCCTGTACGCCACAGTCGTGGTATTAAAAACAATTCCAGAACAAATATTTCTTCTGTAGGAATGAATTTCCTTAAATCCTATCGTTTTGCTCTTTCATTTCACCGTCTCATAGGAGTTTATAAAAGTTGCCTATATTATGTACAAATTGACTATTTATTTATTTATAATTATAACATTATTAACTATTTACTTACATATCTCCAACTTCTATTTACAATACTTTAAATAAATAAATAATAATACAAATGGTAATGTGGGCTAGGCGTCAAAGTATTCAGTACAAAATTATCAATAACTAATTTTACAGACGTGTCGTTATGTAGGTAATTATATTTTTCTGAAAAGCAGTGCATTCGTGTGTCTGCAGTAGGTGTTCTAAAGATTTACTTTTTTTTGGATTTGATTGTCCGTAGCAAGTTTGAAAGATACTCGCACATCAGTAAAATAATTAAAAACATACAAACTACGAAAACTCGAAACGAATATTTGCTTGAAACAATAATATGAATTTCCATTTACGAGTTTTTTTTTTGCATTCGGAGACTGAGGCTGATTTTTTTTTTAATTATAATCTGTAGTACTATGCGATTTAAATAAGTATGGGATAGCACTTGACAGTATTTGCCGAAAACTTCAGTCGAATGTGCACATTTTTGTACAGCTAGCAGAAATAAAATAAGTAAAAAGATTATCTCGTTTCGTTAAGATATTTTATTAAAAGTGTTAATTTAATTGATATTGATTTTTTTCTTATTGTTCTTGTTGTTATAGTTTTATTGTTGTTGTTATTACTTAGTACCACCACTTATTCAGAAAATAAAGATCTTCAAACCGAAACGAAACACATTACAAGTACATACATACTTTATGTATGTACTTGTAATGTGTTTCGTTTTTGTACACCCTACTTGTGAGGTATGAAGTTGTCTTCAAATGGAAAACAAAATGGCGTTTTGATTTAACAGTCCCATACTTATTTTAATTGCATAGTAGGTCAGTTAATTTTATCGTAAGGTTAGTTTTTATTACCAAAATATCAAGACCGATAAAGCATTATCTCAGCAATTACTCGAACAATTGGTTTTATTCTTAATAACAAAATTTAATCAATTCTTTCTATAAGTACTAATATTATAAACAGATTTGTGAGTTTGGATGTAGGGAGAAATCTTCAAAACTAAATAATCATAAAAAATAAATAAATTGAAGAGTCTATTTTTAATATCAAAATATATAACAGCTTTTTAGCGTGATAAGATTAAAATGTAGATGCTCGTTACTTGTAATATAAACTCAGTTTGAAAAAATTTTGCCTGTCTTTCTGCCTATTTGTTTGAGAAACTCCAAACCTACTGAACCAATTGAACAGATAGCTAATGCCACAAGGAGTAATTTGGGCTACCTTGATTTTGGAGAAAATATCAGGGTTCCGTGAAAAAAAAACTTATGAATGTGTGATTAGTTGTCCTTCCGATATAAAAATCTTTCACCAATACAGTGCTACGATATAATTGAGTGACATACTATGCGATTTAAATAAGTATGGGACTGTTAAATCAAGACGGCATTTTGTTTTCCATATCCACTTGAACGTTATTGGGTACTGTAGTAATCGAACGTTCAAGTGGATATGACGACAACTTCATACCTTACAAGGTACAAAACACGAAACACATTACAAGTACATACATACTTTTTCGCTTTGAAGATCTTTATTCCCGAATAAGTAGTGGTAGTAATAACAACAACAATAAAACTATAACAAAAAAACAATAACAATTAAATTAACACTTGTAACAAAATAACATAACGAAACGAGATATTTTTTTGACAATTTTATTTCTGCTAGCTGTACAAAAATGTGCACATTCGACTGAAGTTTGCGGCAAATACTGTCAAGTGCGATCCCATACTTATTTAAATCGCATAGTAGATTATATTTTAGTATCAACATACCACTCAATGGTGGCCGAATGGATAAGTGACCGGTATGCAAATCATGCGGATCCACCAACCCTTACTAGGCCGGCGTGTGTGGATTATGATCTAAACCCTCTTAGCTCTCTAGATAGAGGAGAGGAGACTCGAGCCCAGCAGTGGGACAGTAATGGGTTGCTGATATACATATCCCGCGGGCGGAGGCGTGGGTGGAAGCTAATATGGGAATAAACATAAAATTACTTTAACTATTCGCGTCATCTGACGTCATCAAATTTGATTCTTTTTTGTCTAATTGCCGTAAATCAAAGTTACATTAAAGTAACTGCTATATTTTCTAAAATAATTGCAGCTATTATTTTAAGCTGTTATTGTATAACACCCACGTTTTTTGTCTACTCACAACCATTCTACGTCACTCCGACAATTAACTAACAATTTTATGAAAGCTAATTTTTGTTTTATTTTGCGAAAGCCGAAGCGAAGTGCGAAGCAAAATGACATAAGCCATTATTTTAATGTCAAAGTTAAATTTAAACCTGGTTTAATGCTTAGTCCGTATTTTGTAATAAGGGGGTAAAGGTTATGCTACAAAGAATTTATGCTGTAATGTATTTATCTTCTTTCCCATCAGGATGCTGCATTAGACTGGTCTCGTGATCATCGTATGCACCACAAATATTCGGAGACTGATGCTGATCCCCACAATGCAACACGAGGCTTCTTCTTCTCCCACGTCGGCTGGCTGCTTGTGAGAAAGCATCCTCAAATTAAAGCCAAGGGACATACTATTGATTTGAGTGACCTCAAAGCTGATCCTATTCTTCGTTTCCAGAAGAGGTGAGTTATTCTAAATACCTATTGGATTAACTAATATTTTAATGAATTCTGGCCCTGTAACCGATAGATCTATGACAACAGATTTGCCTTTGTGTGTGTTTTTTTTTCACACATTTAAATTTATGAAATATTTTGTGAACGACCCCATTTTCGATCCTATCTCCCACGACTACTTTTATTTATTTATTTATTTAATATTTTATACAGTAAACAGAAAATTGTTGTACATGGGTATAAGGATTACAAATTCGAAATTTTAAGATATAAATCGATTATGACTAGTACTATTAGCTATACTTTAAAGTTAACAAAACAAATAACAAGTAATTACCTAATAAAATAATATTAACAAGTATGTAGAATGGGCAGTAGGCAAAAAAATTATAGTGGTTCTGATAGAATATAACCAACCTTGTTTTTGAAATTATGTAGTCTCTGATTAAAGACATCTAGTTCGTTGACAGGTTCGTTCAAAAACACAAAGACATAACACGTTAAGACGGCACATACGTACGATGGGGTCATTGTATAAAAGGATGTATTATTAATATGACCATAGATAACAAAACTATTAACATCCGAACATTGTCTGCATGTAGCTAAGAGGAAGTATTATTTTTCTAATGAGTTATTGCTTTCATTTTCAGATACTACTTGATCCTGATGCCCCTGGCCTGCTTCATCTTACCTACAATCATTCCTACTCTGTGGGGTGAATCTCTTTGGAATGGTTACTTCGTATGCGCCATATTCCGCTACGTGTGGGTTCTGAACGTAACCTGGCTCGTCAACTCAGCTGCACATATGTGGGGCAACAAGCCTTATGACAAGAACATTAACCCGGTAGAAAACAAAAAGGTGTCTCTAGTTGTGCTTGGAGAAGGCTTCCATAACTACCACCACACCTTCCCCTGGGACTACAAAACAGCTGAACTTGGTGGATATTCTTTAAATATCACCAAACTGTTCATTGATTTTATGTGTAAAATCGGTTGGGCGTACGATCTAAAGACAGTGTCTACTGATGTGGTCCAAAAGCGAGTGAAGAGGACGGGTGATGGTAGCCACGGAATATGGGGATGGGACGATCAGGAAGTTGACATTGAAGACAAAAAATCCGCATCAATTATAAACCCAGAGAAGACTGAATAACCAAAGTTACGCCTTTCAAAAACCTTTACATGCAAGAGCGAAAGATATGCGTATGACAAATTGTAAAGGAGTTGTGATATTTCAATTATTTATTTATTTATAAACTAGCTCTGTCAAGACTATTAGATTTAATTGTTAATTAATTTATATCGCAACACCAAGTTTTCTGTTATTGCGGTAAACAATACAAATGTGCTAAATAAAAACTCGTCTTATTGCAATATCTTATACCTTAGTTGATATTCTTAGGAGGTGGAATAAAATGTCGTAGAAGCTGCAACAGCCTGCCACAACAGTGACTATCATCTTCAGAATCGAATCACTAAAAGCCCACCGCAGAAGTATCTTATCCAATTTCATCTTAATAATCTTTCCCTTCATTTATTTTTCGCCTGATTCTTTATCTTGAATACAGGAACCCTACTCGAATTTCAACTATCGATTTGAAACATTTGACAAGATATCAATATTTACCATTTGATATCATGTCAAAGAATTATAATAATATAATATATAATATTCTACCACATTTACACAGCGCCATCTAGTCCCAAATTAAGCAATTATATTTGTTTGTGTTATGGGTACTAAACAACTGATATACTACTTAAATACATTTTTTTTGTAAATACATACATATTACAGATAAATTACACCCAGACACAGAACAAACCTTTATGCTTATCACACAAAGATTTGTCCTGGGTGGGGATCAAACCTACGGCTACGACCTCCGGTTTACCAGTCAGGGTCACTAACCACTAGACCAACAGGCCAGTCAAATTCATAATGATTGCGATACTTACTACTTACTGCGTTTATTTTCAAACATTTGACATCGACACTTATCGAAATCAACCAATCAATCAATATTGCGAGTAGGCCCTCAGTATACATTTCTCTAATGCACAATAGTAGCCATATATTAGAGTTTTTGAATGACTCAACTATATTGAACCACTTCTAAGTTTCAATATCTATCCATAGCTTGACATTTTAGCCTAATCATAGATAAGTGTGGGAGTGCCTTTTGATGACATACATTATAATTACGGCGTTTGATACAGTAAAGCCCATTTACTATATTAAAGTACCAAGTAAAAGAAAACTGTCGCTATAGGTAGGTGTGTTAGTTTTTCTTTCTTAGAAATGAAGCTGTATAATATAATATTCTACCACATTCACACAGCGCCATCTAGTCCCAAAGTAAGCAATTATATTTGCTTGTGTTATGGGTACTGAACAACTGATATACTACTTAAATACATTTTTTTTTTTTGTAAATACATACATATTATAGATAAATTACACCCAGACACAGAACAAACCTTTATGCTCATCACACAAAGATTTGTCCTGGGTGGGGATCGAACCCACGACCTCCGGCTTAGCAGTCAGGGTCACTAACCACTAGACCAACAGGCTAGTCAAATGTGTATGCAGAAAAAATGTAGGCTGGCGCTATCTCGTCAGTGAATATTAAATGAAATACCTTGGTGAAATTCTAATATGTAGTTTAAATTCTTGTAGCGTAGGCTACTCATGGAACCAATTCTAAATTTTCTGAGTAATGGATCAACTCGTCCTACATGCAAATTATGGACGACTTGAAGAAAATCAAAATCTATACTAATATTAAATAGTTGTTGAGTTTGTTTGTTTGGTTAAACACTAGGATCTCAGGAATACAGACATGTCATGTCGTTTTGATCACGTGACATGTCGATAGCTTATGTCATGGAAGTGTTCAAATGTATTGAAGTGACATGACGTTTAGAATAGATAGATAGAAGCGATTGCTTGTCTAGGGGGCTGATCTGATTAAAAAATATTTTGGTGTTGGATAGCCCATTTATCGAGAAAAGCTATAGACTACATAACATCACGCTAAAGCTAATAAGAGCTGAGCAGTGGCTAAATAAATAACGACGGGAGTGTAAATGTATCGTTGTCGAACAAAAATGTCTGGATGACAATAAAAAACTTGTAAGTTGAGCTATGTATTATGTGGCTAGTACAAACGTCTATAATTTCAATTAGGGGGTGATCGTACGCGTGCACTCTATGGTTGCCGTCAATTTGTCAGCTTGTTTAGATCAACTCAATTACTTTTATATACAGACTGTTGTTTTTTGTTACAAAAGTAAAAACTAATTAAAACAATGTCTGTTAACCTACAAAGACATTACTGACATTAGCTATCCATATCTTCTATCAATAGGTCACCTCGCCACCAACATCGCCATCCCGAGTGACGTAGGTTCAATGCCCACACGAGACAAAAAATTGGGTGATTCATAGATATTTTTTTCAAATCTGAGTTTACTTTGTGTCCGTTAACTGTATGTTTGTTAGAGTTTCAGTAGCAACGTTTAGAACATCCTATTTATCACAATTGGTAATACCAAGCTAAAACCGAGAATTTTATGATAGAAACAATACCGTTTCTTTTTTACATTATAAAAAAATATTAGGTATATCGTATAATTATAGAAACATAGCTTATAAATAAAAATCTATTTCAAATAATTATCGCAAGCAATAACAATATAGAAACCACCTCGGTACCGATATATTTCTTTTATCACCGCTCTGCATCGCAATAAACCCGCTGAGTAACACCTATTGTACGTGAAAATCAACGCCAAAAATGTCGACAAGAATTATGTGCTGATTCACTACTAAAGGGAACTGAAATAAATGAGAGCCCAACTTAAGCTTTAGTTTTGTAATTCACCAAATATAATAAGCTATTTAATTAATCAATATTAATATTTAGGTACAGATAAAATAGGGAAAACAAATTAAAATATGGCATGATAAAATTCTTCCGCTGCCGCTGTCTGCCGGAAAATAACATATTTACATACATAAAGAATATTACGCATGCTTGTTATTATTTTATAATATTTTATTAGCAATTAAAAATAACCCGACATTTGTTTCTTATTTGTTGAGGGTGAATGCATTGTTTTGGCAACGCTATTGGAATTTTAAAATGTTTGCTAAAGGAAATGTATTTTAATTATCGGGTTTAAGTGTTTTTCCTATTTCTATATGATTTTAAGTAAAGTTGAATTTCTTAATTTAAGAGGGCGATTAATTAGGTCTACAAATTCGTTGAAAACCATCTACAGGCGAGCGACATTCAAAATATCACCATTTTTAAAATGTTGCCATAATATTGGTAATATTTATTTAGTATTTTACTTACAGAAATTCAAAGCTAAGTTATTTCTCGAAGTGTAATAAATTGAAAATTACATTTTAAGCTATAAGAGCGCAGCTTGGTGCTGGCTGTGTAAAAAGATTCAACTAGCCTGATTTGAACTTAACTTTTTTTAGATCAATTAATTATTTGAGTAACTAATAAAACTGTATACAATGAATTATTACATAATATCTACAAGAAAATAATATTTACAACTAAAACTAAGTACTAAACAAAACAAAAATAAAAATACCTTAAATTAAAATGCGTCAAAGAATTTCTCAGCATCCATTCATTCATTTTACTTTTTTTTAATAAAATTACTTGTATTTATAATGATAGGCTTACAGCCTATCATGTACATAATTTTATGGGTAGTAATTATAATTATAAACATATATCATACGTAGTACGTAGTGTTACACAATTAACAGTTTTGTTTAATCCGAATATGTATAAGGTGTTATCAAAATAAAAGTAGTAAGTAGTTTTTTAAGAAGAAAAAAAACTTCTGATAAAAAACGAAAATTCCAAATTTAACAACACCTCGTATAAGGGTGCGTCAAGGCCTTTGCGAAAATTTCTTTCTTATCAGTACTTCCCTGACGCTAGTCTGTGCGACACTGTTCTCTGTAGGCATATTGACCTACTCATATAATTTAACGTAAACAAGTCATTAGCTATTAAGTTTAAAGTTTATTTCGACAATATGGTGGGAATAATAAATATGCAAAATGAGAGCGACGTAAATAGTTCGTACGCTTTGTTCGGGCCTTTCGGTATTGCGTTTTACGACGACGATGGAGACGAACGAAATATAGTAGACAGTACTACAGATACGGTTAAGATGATTCTTAGTGTGTTCATGAGTGTCTCAATGACTCTCAGCGTCATCGGCAACGTGTGCACTTGTACAGTCATCGCGAGAAACCGGTCAATGAGAACTCCCACCAATTGCTACATAGCTAACTTAGCAATTACTGATTTGTTCATTTCTCTTTTCGTTCCTATCGACATCTATATTATTTGGATGCCAGATTTCTATCCTTTAGGCGAAGTTGGGTGTCGTCTCCATTTCATCCTGTTAGACGTCCTTTTTAACTGTAATCTTCTTATAATCACAGCCTTCACAGTTGAACGATATATCGTCATAACTAGACCATTTCTCCGGCAAAAAATGTTGGATAACTCTCGTGTCTTCAAAATTGTCGGTATAATATGGATGATATCTTTAAGTTTTTGTCTACCAGACATTATTTATATAGACTTATTGGAAAGAAAGAAATATGTGTTTTGTTACTATTCGTTGTCTTATGTACCAAGCATACTGATAGGTGTTGAGATGTTTGTATTCCTTATTATACCAGCAATAATAATTATAGTGTTATACGGGTTGATTATTTTGGAGCTAAAGTCGGCACATCATAGAACCAGCCCAGTGAATGCAAGGCAGAATCGCGATAAAGCTGTGAAGATACTCGGTAAGTGTGTGTAAGATGTAAGACATAAAATTTCTCAAACGGATTGAACAGCACAACTGGCAAAATACATTATTTGTGCCAAAGCTGCAGTTTTTTAACTTTCTCCACTTAGGACTACTGGACAGGAAGGTTGTTCGGCGATTACCATCTACGTCATACACATAATAAATTAAACAATATCAAATTAAATTAAATTTAGTTTTGCTAACGTTACTTCGTCACTGACTTAGGTAAAAGTATTGTTCAAATCTAGTTAAAGTCGATAATGGTAAGCGTATATATTTTGTGACGACAATTACGGTCTATTAGGCATTTGGCTATCTTGGTATATTGTAGAGAAGTATCACTATAAAGATAGTTTGTATAGGTGCTTAGTAATTACATTTGCAAATGAGTGTAGCTGACGAAGTAATTTTCACACATTTTTATTTGATAGATTCGTTACTGTAGAATATTGAAAAATCAAATTTTTGTATTTAATATCAAAATAACTTTATGACAATAACTTTCTATTCCAGCGGCTGTGGCAGCTTCATTTATATTCTTTTGGACACCGTACTGCGTCTTAAGGGTGATGATTATACATCCGTATTTTAATTACGATGATAATTATAACGTAAGTTTAATTACTATTACATGTTATAAAATGTCATTATTAAGTTGTCAGCTATTATTTAATTAGAAAAATGGTTGAGATTATAATTAATTATCAGAATTCCTAATATTGTTTACAGAATTGGAATAAAAAATGGGTGTTCGGACAAAATTTAATAACTTAAAATATTCTCGTATTTTAAAATTAAACGTTCATAAATTCAGATTGATTGCGTTAGCTTCCTAAATGAGATTGTAATTTACACCTACTTGTAAAGAAGTTATCTAGAATATACAAAATTTAGAAAGTTAGACATGTCCTTCTTCAAACGAGGTTTTAAGAGAGCTATCCTCGCAAGGTAGGCAGCGGCTTGGCTGTGCCCTTAACATTGCCAACGTCCAAGAGCGGCGGTAACCACTTACCATCAGGTGGGCCGTCTGCTCGTCTGCCACTTTAGGCAATAAAAAAAAAACTTGCATTAAAAGATGGTAGTAGTCTAAATACTCGAATCAAAATTATTTATAAATATTTTTTTATTTATATTTACAGGCTTGGAAAATAGTCAACTACCTGTGCTACAATGGATACATGTCGACTGCTGTGAATCCAATACTTTATAGTTTAATGTCCCGGAAATTCCGACAAGCATTCAAAGTTAGTAGCTCTTTGGTATCTAATAACTATTTGTTTGTAACATAATGCGAAACTTAGTTTATATTATGTTTTTGACTTATTTTACTAATAAAAAGACACAGATAGTTTATCAGACACTTATCTGAAAGAGGTGAAATCTTAGTATTGTACTGTCTACAGTATAATAATAATATAATAATATTCTACAACATTCACACAGCGCCATCTAGTCCCAAAGTAAGCAATTATATTTGCTTGTGTTATGGGTACTAAACAACTGATATACTACTTGAATACATTTTTTTTGTAAATACATACTTATTATAGATAAATTAAAACCAGTCACAGAACAAACCTTTATGCTCATCACACAAAGGTTTGTCCTGGGTGGGGATCGAACCCACGACCTCCGGCTTAGCAGTCAGGGTCACTAACAACTAGACCAACAGTCCAGTCAAATCTAATATTAATTACATAATATTAAATAATATAAACATAATAATAATACTAAATTTACTCATACATTTAGTATAGCGCGCGGATCTTAGGTCTATGAATTTACTAGTATAATTCTGTACAGTCCTGACAGCTCGTCGACTGTCATAATGTGAAACTGCGAAAGACGTTTCAGTGGATTGCACAAACAGTATGCACCAAAATGTTATTCACAAATTACATGTACCTAATCTTGGCTTATTGTACATTGTTCATCTAAATACATGCTCATAAAGTAAGTTTATTATATTTAAAAAATCTATAGATTCTACAGGCTAGCTAATTATCTTCTGCCGTCTGTAATACTAAAAAAATCTGTTAAAAATGATTTATTGTAACTACATACAATATACCTAAAATAATGTACTGTAATTATTCTACATGAAAAGTAAAAAAATGTCCTCAGGGTAGTGTAACTTTACTACCTACGAAGTCATAAAAGACATCTGCGGACACATTTTTATTGGGTCGCATAGCACTCATATAGAACACATCACTATATGAAAAACTGTATTAAACTTACTCCGGGTTTTTAAAAAGTCTATCTGATTAAATTATACTTCGGCATTCTGTACTTATTTTGCATTAAAATAATTAATATGTTAAATCGTTTTGTGTTTCTCAAACTTTTTATAGCAACGGAGGATTATTTGCTCTGCAATATTATCAATAGTAGGTTTTACACCTTTTTGTATTATTTCTTTTAATTTTGACCTATATTCTGGTAGAGTTCCTACAGAAGCTCCGCAGAGCACGGAATTATATCTTTAAATGACGGTCGACATATAGACCTTGAATTTATTATTGAAGGTACAAGGTCTTGAACCGGTTTTAAAAGCAATATAGTTTTTCTGATATTGGAGATTTAGTGTCCCGCTGAGTTCTTGCTACTGTGTGCGATTCACTATCTTTATTATTTTATTTTATCTATTAATGTATTTCCAATTATTTTCAGGATATCTTGAAGGGTCGTCGCTCACGGCGTCGGTATGATAGAAAAATAAGCGTCATACAAACTTTGACAAGCGAATGCAAATTATAACATGTTGTGATTTTAAATTTAAATATTGTGCACGGTATATTAATTTATGTTTTTTAAATAAAAGTATGTATACAAAGGGCTTTTTTTATCGATCGCTCTTGATATTCTGTTTTCAATATTTTGTGCTCCTTAATTAACAACTTCTAACTTAAAGCTATCCTGTTACCTACCAACATCTTATATTTCAATATTAAAAAATAAATAAAAATTAGCATGTTTGTACGGAACGCTCAGTGTGTGACTCCGACTCTCACTTGACAGTTTTTTTATTACACTAACTGTTGCCCACAGCACCGTCAATGTGGAATTCGATGCTAGGGGCCTATATCATGTTTTTCTTTATGAGAATCTTCGTCTGACTTTATCGAATATTTAAATTATGGATGGGATTAAGATTCTCAAGTTATAACGATTTAATGATTGTAGGAGCTATCCTATACTGATTATTAAGGCGCTAATAAGATAGGCAATAGATTTAAATTATGTTCTTTCCATTTTCTTCTACCAATATCGTTCAATGTCTATTGTACTAAGACTAAGCATTAACACCGTAGCTTTTATGTGGTCCATTATTTTTTTATGGCTGTATTGACCGATATTGCTGACACATATTTATTTTTATGGCACATACATTATATTTATTTATCATTGTGTGTCACGATGCGATTTCTGCTAAGCTTCTGACCGTCGCCCATGGTCATAGACAATCAAAGAGACATATCGAGACTAAAAACGCGGCTATTTCTGATACTATATTATATCATGAGAATGTGTGGTGTATTTGCCAATTAATGGCACAATATCGGGTGATTACAGAATTAATATTACCTATTATCGATATAATTATTGAGCAATAAAGTACTTACTTTAGAATTTTACTAAAAATATTTTAATATATATTTATTTGCAAAAACACTTGAAAAGTAACATTTTATCAAACAACCTATTTCATCCAAAGTGTTACAGCCGTTTTCGAGAAACCAATATAAAATATAATTCAATTCATACAATAATTCAGTTAAATAAAGTGATTTTTAAATTATTGTAAGTATTTTCAACTTTTCGAAAGCATAGAAACTATAAAATATAATATTTTGATTTCCTGCAATCATCAGCAACCCATTAAGTCCCACTGCTGCACTGCTGGGCTCGGGTCTCCTCTCCTCTAACTAGAGAGCTGAGAGGGTTTAGGCCATAGTCCACTCACGCTGGCCTAGTGCGGGTTGGTGGATCAGACATACTCATAGAATTTCTTCTAGTGTATGTGGATTTCCTCACGATGTTTTCCTTCACCGTTAGCAGATGGAAAGTCACTTGACTTAGTACATATAAATTCCACAAAGTGGATTCCACATTGATACTGCTGGTCGGGATCGAACTCAGACCACGTGATTTGCACGCCGGACCCTTATCCAATCAGCCACCATCGCTTGTGATTTCCTGCAAACTGTACTCGAAAGTTTTTTTAATACTACGATAGTTACCTAGCAAGTGTTTCAAAACACGTCATTATAATATTTTCTCTTATACAATATTCCTGTAGATGCAAACAAATGAGGCGTTCGAGAACGTTCGCTTGTGCAAACTAATATCAGAAATATAATTGTGTTAGAAGTTCGCTTGAATATTCTTTGTTTACCAAACTTTGTCTGTGTAATTTGTACCGAATTTGTTTCGGCTGCTTCAGTTCCCGTTGCCGCTTAAATAGATTCGAAGGTAGTTTGTACAGACAGAATATTAGGGATAAGGAGGATCTGAGTAAGTATATTATGTTCCTATTGGACTGTTTAAGGAAAACTGAGGAGCAATTCTACAAACCGATACAATAATCTTTATTTCAATTTTTTTTTAGTTTCTTTTAAACCCTTTCTTTTTTCCTAATAATAGCTAAAAAACGGTACCCTTATAGGTAAATTTATATCAAATGCTCGGGTCTGCAATCACTTGAAGCAGTGAAAAAGTAGTCAGATTTCTATATGTTAATAGTTATTCTAACATATAGATATCCATTTGTCTACTAATATCTTAATATAAATTACAACAAACTATAATTGCACGTTCCTACGGACCGGTTTTTTTAAATTATCATTACTGAAAAAAAAAACAACTATTTTTTTTGTTATGTCATAATTATCTAAAAACTGTACTGACTGTACAAGGAGGGACATCTAAACAATTACCTAAACAATACTCAGTAGATTAGATTCATACAATTTGTCTGGCTTTTTTCAAAACAAGTTGATCTCAGTTATATTTTACTCGTAGTAGCAATTGGCAAATAATTAAATCTATTTGAAAACTTTATGACGATTGTTGGCGTTGTTAAGTTTTTAATAACTACGAGTTTATGAGTTTTAGTTGCTTTATTATATATATACGAGTATATCCTGTGCGTGGTTGATGCGAACTTATTAACGAGATAAATAACAGCATAATATTACGATATATATTATTACGTCACAGCGTCTCAAATGTCATAAACTGTTATCTACATTTGTTGGTTTGTCCTTACTGCAACCGTCAATGGTAATTACTTGCTTATGAATAGTCAAAGCATTCTTTTTCAAAAATCAATCTAGCTAAATAGCATTTGAAACCTATACCGCGTTCATACTATGAATTTAATGAGAGAAAAACCCCATTCCTCAAAATGTAAAATAAAAATATGTAGCTGTCATGCGCCTAATTGTTGTGGTCGAGTAGTATGCGTTACTCATCAAACATTAATATTTTAGAAACGCATAGTTTATCAACTTAAAAACAGTAAAATTATTTAAATTAGTACAAATAATTACATTGCTTCTTAAAAAATTGATTTAAAGTCAGTAATTCATTATTTTAGGTACTAGTCGACCTTTTAGCACAACCTTTCTGGTGCTTACTATTCAAAAGACACGTATTTATTTTACAAATAAGAGCCTACTAGGAACTTGTCGTGGGTGTTATTTCATTTTCCACTAAATTTCCTTTACAAAATTACCCTATACATATACTAACACACAGCTGCTTAAATTGAATTGGTTTATACTTGAATCTTAATTAGCCTTTGTTATGTAAATTTGAAGTCTATATTACCTATCAGGATTTAGTTATTCATTATATAGGTAATCATCAACAACCCATTAATGTCCCACTGCTGGGCTCTGGTCTCCTCTCCTCTATCTAGAGAGCTGAGAGGGTTTTTAGGCCATAATCCACACACGCTGGCCTAATGCGGGTTGGTGGATCAGACATACTCATAGAATTTCTTCTAGGGTATGTAGGTTTCCTCACGATGCTTTCCTTCACCGTCAGCAGATGGTATGTCACTTGACTAGTACATATAAATTTCACAAAGTGAAATACACATTGGTACTGCCGGTCGGGATCGAACTCGGAACGTGTGATTTGCACGCCGGTCACTTATCCATTCAGCCACCATCGCTATATATAAATATGTTTACACACATTCACACAGAGTCATCTAGTCTTAAATTAAGCAATTATATTTGCTTGTGTTATGGGTACTAAACAAGTGATATACGACTTAAATAGTTATATTTTTTTAATGTACGCGTTATGTAATGTAAAATACAATATCTGATACTTGGACGATATTTTTGTAATGGATCATCGCTGTTAATCCAGACTTGTAGGAATAGAAGTGGAAGATTATATCCCGTGCTGCAAAACAGTAAAGCGGACTAATTCCTTCATCATTTTATTCAAAAACTACGAGAAAAGCAGTAACTTAACTCAGCCTGAAATTTTGAAAAGGGTTTTTAATGATATTTGCTGAATCACAAACAGTTGTAATATGTGACGTAGAAAGGTATAAATTATGGTTCAAGTCAGATAAACACAAATAATGTGTTCATTCTTAACACAAAAAACCTGAATTTATGTCCACTATAATGTAGATTTAAACGACAGAGGCTTTGGTACGAAGGCCTTGCTCTGTTGTGCTATTGTGCCAAATAGAAATATGATTACGAGAGAAATACGTATATATTTAAGCTTCTCATTCATCATTTCAACCCATTAACATTCCACTGCTAGGAACGGGTCTTCTTCAAAGAAAGTGGAGGGAATTTAGTCTACTATACCTGGGTGTAATTTATCTATAATACAAAAAACAAATGTATTTAAGTAGTATATTAGTTGTTTAGGACCCATAACACAAGTAAATATAATTGCTTACTTACTAGATGGCGCTGTGTGAATGTGGTAGAATATTATTATTATACCACTCTAGCCAGACGGGTTGGTATGGATTTTGTTTCGAATTTTCCTTTTCTTGGAGTGCTCTGGTCTGCATAAGGTAGTCTTTTACGACACCTACGGGTCGAGATGGGGTAGTGACATTATGTTTTCTTAATCCATCACTAAACGGTAAACGAGCATCTCAACGAATGAATAAAATCAGCTGACTGTCACCGTGGTGCAGTGGTTAAGGTGGTCGCCTCGCCACTACATCGCCGTGCTGGGTGACGTGGGTTCGATTCCCACACGAGACAAATATTTGTGTGATTCATAGATATTTGTTTCTAGTCTGGGTGTACTTTGTGTCCGTTAGTTCCATGTTTGTAAAGCTCCCTGCGACACAGGGATTGTTCCCTAGAGCGGGCGTTGTCTTTAAAAAAAAAAAGAAAGCTTTTCACGAGTTCAATGGTCAGGGGCGTGCATCGCTTGCAATTGACCCTATAATGTTCCCGTACATCATCTTAGTCACAGTGATCTTGATCTCTGTTTCAGGAATCACATGCATAATTACTAGGTTTTATTCATTTAAAGAATACTGCAATCAATAAATTGATTTGGTAAATACAATAGGCATGTACATAGTCGAAACACCGACTTTTAATTTCCCCCATGCGGTCACTCACTTAGTATGAAAATAAGTCATACTGTTAACAAATTGTAATTGGATAGAAAACAGAAGGTAAATTAAATCGAAAACACGAATCATACAATGAAATGGAATATTTTAGTAGCGTAATTCGTAAGTACTAAAATTTTATTACTTTAGTTTCCAAGAAATACATATTACTAAAAACATTATTGTTAGAAACGTATACCAATAGTTAATATCGTTATTTCAATAATTTTTTTTTATTAAGTATGCACACGTGAAGTTTTGGTAATAAATCTCTGACATACGAATAGGGGGCTTTCACAAACGTAGACAAATTTAGACATCTTGTGTATTTGTTTAAAATTCTATATGAAAAGTTTCGTATGACACATAAGTATATCATTATAACTTTTATAGTAATTTAATCGTTAGCGTGAAAAAATGTATGCTAAGTTTATTACAAGTTATCATGCAGTGCCAACTTTTTTATATTTCGACAGTTATTATTTACGTTCAACATGCAATGTGGAATAATCTTACCACAGATGAAACCGTTTTCCCATCACAAGATACAATAACAAACGAAGTAAGAAAGCTCTATAGAGCTCATAATCCATGGGTTTAACGGCAAACAATATATCAGCAACACTAAGTATACAGACAACCATCTTATAATAATTAGTCTGTCTTGTTATAATAATCTCGTTGTGTCTAAACAATAGTGACCCGTGTGTAGTCAAAAATGAAACAGCAATATTCTCAAGGTATAACACAATGTATAATGTACTGTCTGTAACTTTTCCGTTAAACATACGAGTTTATTTTAGAAAAATATTACAGTACAAAAATATTATAACCACACGGAATCACATTTCCCTATGTTCCTATCCCTTTCTATCACCTAACACTGTCATTCACTAAAGCGAGAACGAGAGCGGAATTGCGATAGCACGCGGCGCATTCGAAGATGCGTTCGCTCTTGTAAAGTATGGTTCTAAATAACAAAAAGAATAGAAGCATGGTACGATTCGGTGCATCTAGATACAATGCAAGTCTTAACCGCTACTTCAGTGACAATCAAAAGTCGGGCGTACATAACGCTCACCTTTTGTTTGACAGACTGGAATTATTGCTGTCTGTACAAAATACACAAGGGTGTGATCCCCGTCTGAAACACAACATACTCTAGGCTTAAAGGTGTTCAAGGCGTAATACATTATATCTTAACCATATAGATACTCTAGTTGTTTCTATGGAAACTCGAGACAATATTCTTAATTATTATAAATAATTGAGAAGCAATAATGTTAAATAGCAACAAAAATGTTAAATGTTATTTCATCCGTCTTTTTTATTTGTTTAATTTTGTACACACACACAAAGTGGACATTTATTAGATGTGTTTATAACAAGTTTTTATTTATAATTTAACTACTACTAAATAAATTTCTAATTCAAACGATCTATTCACAAACTTAAAAAGTGAATGTAATATATTTTTATAAGGGGCTAAATAGGTGATATTGAGTTTTATTAATCACTGATTCCGGTAGATATACCTATATCTACTATATCATTATGATTCATTATCGCTAAAATATAATTTTCGCTTAAAACAAGTAGCCTTACCCCTCGCACATAATGTAGGTACTCCTTAGACCACAAAGGCAAACTTAGAGTAACGTTTCACTTTGCAGTCTAGACTAAACGCAAGCACTTTGTGGTCTTAAAGATAAGCTGTCGTCTACAATTATTTAATTACCGATCAAACACCTAACTAATCCCATTGTTTATCCTCAAAGCTGTATTTATTTTATCCATCAAACGCAAAATGGCCTCGCACAAGTTACAAAGGTAAACTGACCTACATAATGTATGGTGTCCTTCAAACTATTATCCTATTTACGTCCCATAAGGATAAATTTGACAAATTGCTACAACTTAGTCAGATAACACAACTTTTCTTGGTTATCAGAGCGTGAGATTCACAATGTAAGTACCTACATAAGTTTCTACACAACATTTCCCAATGACCACGGGAACTGAATAAACTTTGTCCACATGAATCACTGATGTATGAAATAAAAAATGGCGGATTTTTTTATCTACCTTCCGCCGCTTTGCACAACAACGTTTGAACAATTGAATGTTTACATTTCATTTATTACAGTTATATTAAATGAATCAACAAATGCCACGGTAGTTTTGTTTTATTTTGTTGGTTTTAATGTTGTAGTGAATATAACAAAAAAAATATTATGGAACATTTACCTACGCGATATATTTTTAGCAATAATTATTTTTCAATGGTGTTGCTATAATGCAGTTATAAACGGTTCATTAGACCCACATTTCATCAAATGTGCTGGGTTGTTTGTAAAAGAAGTCGAGACTATTGCACTTTTCCAGACACATTTCAAAAGTCTGGGCGGATCGTGGAAATTTTTGTTTGGTCCCACGTAAAACCTGGATCCTTTTGCACGAGAGTCTTAAAGACATCCGCTAGCTCCCCGAGGCAGTATATATCATACTACTAAAATTATAAATGCGATGTATGGATGTATCTACGGTTGTATGGATGGAAATATGGATGTATGTTTGTTACTTAATCACGCTAGAAGGGTTGAAAGGATTTGTATGGAATTTACTACACGGATAGATTATCCAGAATGGCACATAAACTACTTACATACAACATGGGCGAAGCCACAAGCGGAAGGTATATTTATTTCATCATCATCAGGAACCCTTTAAGTGCCACTGCTAGGCTCGGGTCTCCTCTTCTCTAACTAGAGAGCTGAGAGGGTTTAGGCCATAATCCACTCACGCTGGACTAGTGCGGTTTGGTGGATCAGACATACTCATAGAATTTCTTCTATGAGTATGTCTGTCGTGTATGTGGGTTTCCTCACGATGTTTTCCTTCACCGTTAGCAGATGGTAAGTCACTTGGCTAGTACATTTAAATTCCACAATGTTGAATCCACATTGGTAGTGCCGGTCGGGATCGAACTCGGACCGCGTGTTTTGCACGCCGGTTCCTTATCCATTCAGCCACCGCTTCATTTATATTTATTGACTAGGCCTCTATGGGGTTTCTTCTTAATAAAAAGACTGATAGTCAGATTACAGTAGGTACTGTATTTTATTTGTGAGATGTACAGAAATGTGAATTGCGCGTCAAGCTACGCGGAGTGTGTTGAGCTGAGTGAGCGGGGAAACGAGGCGACGCCCGCCCGGCGCCGGAGCCGGTTCCGTGCGGTGTGCCCCCGCGCACGCCTCAGACCCCGCAGACACCGTTGGCAGGCTGCAGATAACGAAGAGAGGCGCCAACATTTATATAAGTAGTTTTAATTGAGTCTGCATGGCGAGCTGTGTCTACCTATAAAGGGCTTACACGTAAGTTCACTGTTTAAGGCTTAAGTATTAAGGTCACTCTGTATTTACCTAATTGTGTTTGATATATCTGCCAATAAGTAAATGTTAATAACATGGAATAACAACAATAAACAATGAAAGTCCATTATAATATATAAATTCACGAAATTGAAGTATACTTTTATAACTTGTCAGGTAAAGATACGTTCAAATTGTGGGAGCTATCCAATTTTCCCTTAAGCTCAATTTGTCTGTGACATGCATATAAAAATGTTCATGTGTAAGGCCGACTCTAGCGTTAGTAAAATGCTTCTATCTTTTACATTCAATGTATTTTGAATCTGAAACTTTTTTTTTAAATTGTTCATGTCAGTTTAAATAGTTATATTATAGTTACCGTGTACTAAATCTCATTAAAATAGCTTTAGTCCTTAAAATAAAATAATTTATTATCACCTAGCACATCGTTTCTATAGCGCAAAATACGATATTATGATTCATACACACACATACATTATTACATTTTAAATCAAAACAAATAATGGTAAACTAGCTTCCAGGTCCAACAGTAATAACTTTCTTTCATTCGAAAAAGCTGAAAATACGTAGAGGAAATGCAATAATCTGTAGCAACAAGCTTGCTCATCTCCGTTTAATCCAATCAGTACACGGGCTACGAAGCGTAGGCAGCGTAGACTGTTCGTAGGCGGTAGTCACGTAGCTCCCATACTATGAATACATTTATGAAACCAGTAGTGGCGCCCCGCTGCGATGTCCGGAATTTAACCATTCCACCCTATTCTGAGATTTATATTACGACTATGACATTCTCAGAATAAAGAACCATTGTATAGTGTATACGTGTTGCCTCTGTGAAATTTTATACTTAAAAATATGATACATACAGGAAATGCAAAAAGATAAATTGAGTTTTAAAATATTCTAGAAAGTTTACTATGCAAGACACGTTACTACGGCCTAAATACGTTGCCAAAATGCAATCACTGGGCTGGCAGTCTAAAACGTTTACCCAGTTATCGGCTTCAGGTCATACTCTGCACATACCACTAAAAAACTAAAAAGAAGCGTAATAGCAAGTTTGCCTGTACAGCAATTATTATTTTATTTACAGCTCTGAAAATCTACTGAGATGTCATTATGGCTACGGTATAGGTATTAGGATGTAGTTACTTCTCAATTAGGCTGCTCTATAGAAGTGATTATTTTTGATGAGTCCTATATATCACTTACAAAAAACGCATAAGATGAAAAATCTTTGGCCAAAAACGAACTTACAACTAAATAAATAGGTAATAAATGATTTTCCATAATTATATTCCAAGAGAAAATATATTTGTTGTCACTTTTTCCTTTCCTGCATCATGATTCATGATTTTTTTTCATTTCATGATCATGATTCAATCATGACTTTCCTTTCAACATTGAACTCGTGAAAAGCTGATTTTATTCATTCGTTGAGATGCTTGTTAACCGTTTAGTGACGGATTAAAAAACATAATATCACTACTCCATCTCGACCCGTGGGTGTCGTAAAAGACTACCTTATGCAGACCAAAGCACTGCAAGAAAAGGAAAATTCGCAACAAACCCCATTCCAATCCGTCTGGCTAGCGTGGTATAGTAGGCTAAATTCCCTTCACACTCTTCGGAGGAGACCCGCGCCCAGCAGTGGGACGTTTATGGGTTGAAATTATGATGATGATGATGACCTTTTCATACAGCAAATTTACAACTTTCAAATTCTTTCCATTACTTATACTAGACTTTGCTCACTTGCTGCATGTCAAAGTCATGATTCTAGATCGATGGAATCTATAAACATGATTTACTAAAAACTGTCAGATAGATTTTCTATAGCGTCAACTTCTTTCTTTTGTAAGAAAAGAAACTTCAAAATATCTGGAAATTAAGTTCAAATTAAAATATCTAATTAGTACTACAAAATCCCCAATTAATTCAACATTTAAACTGTTCATCCAATTATAATTCAGTAATTAGCATCTATCCGATATCATAAAGCTTATTTTCCCTTCTAACGAAAGGATTATCTTACTTTGAAACGCTAAACCTTGTTCTAATGCTCTAAATTAATAGGCTCCTAGAGACTATAACAATTACAGTACAGTTTGTGCTAACTGTGGATATCAAGCGATATAATCAGAACTTTGCCAATCACACGACTCACTGACGTCACAACAAACAATATGAATATATTACTTTTGTTTTATACTTTTACTTCATATTGACTACGATATTTTTGCTTAGCAATTTCTGATAAATAGTATAATAGGTACATACATAGGTAATTTGTGAATAGACCTTATTGATAAACTGCCGTACTCAGAGACGTTACTTAACTTTAAAGTTTATTTAGTAAAAACGTGTAATACTTAAGTATATACGCCTAAAGACGATTATTCAATGAAAAAATTATGTTAATGACAGATTACTGCTTTTGACGTCTCTGAGTGCGGCAGTAAGACTATTATTACGAGTATGTTATTACGAGTAGGTTAGGTACCTATCATATATATACCTATCTAATCATCGCATTTTTTTGTATACGGAACGCAGTTTGAAAAAATAGGTTTAGAATAGTTCATCTAAATCTAATGCTAATCAACAAACCTTGCAATTCAAAAAAACTACCAAGATGTTGATACTAATAGGTTCACATAGATGTTGTTATGATTGAAAGACGAACAACATTGAACTATTATCAGTCTTTGATTTATTACCCCTTTGTACAACAATAGGGGGATGGAATGATGGCCATATGGATCCCACTACAAATATATAAGTATATGAGTATGTTTGAATTGATGATTGTTACTCTTTCACGTAAATATAACTGAATACAATTTGATGAAACTTTACAGGAGAAACATATTAGCATCATGTGTTTATCCCAAAGAGCAGGTAGAGGAGTATTTCACCCGCATTTCTTCAAGTATATATAAGGTCCTAAGTTTCGGGTCCGTAACTTTATTTCGAGAGTCATATGTTTGATTAACGGAAAGTCGACCTAACGATTGTTCAAATGGAGTTTGTTGTTGCAAAACAACCTTTTATCGACAAACGCTACTTCGACTGAACGTTTCATCGAATATTTACTAATCGATGAAATGCTCTTTCAAATGAGTTTTAATTATTAAGTTCAGACTGCCTACTGTTTCTGAGTATTTTTTATTATTTTTATTTATTGGGACATAACAGTTACATATTAACAAAAACCTACTCCTGTGTCCGAGAAATCGTGAATAAATTAAAAGACTAATGAAATATTTTGCCCTGCGTATGATAAATATTTAGTTTAGCCCAACCTGTGAATCGAATCTAGGATTTCATCAACAACAATCATGCCTCTCTGATAAGTGAACGATGCAGTTAACTTTAATAAAACATAGACATCAGAATAACACCTACGCAAAACAAAATATTCATTCGTTCCCGTGGGTCACACAAGTGAAAACAGTAAAGTTAGAAAGTATGTAAACATTATATGTTGGGGCAACCTTTCTGTCATTCAATTTACACCTTAAACTGACAGGATTACATGCCACATACTCGAGATATTTTAGAAAGGTATTTTAGGAAGTTTGAATTTCGAGCCAAGTGAAGTTTATAAATGTGCACTTATTTTTATTCATTTATAATTATTGACTTTAGTATTCATAATAATGTATTAGGAACCTCCTTTTAAACTAGTAAGTTGTCTGTATCAGGAGACCCCAAGTGGTCTACGGCTCCGGACAGGTGCAAATTTTCAACAGTCACCTTAACCTTCCATAGAATCCTTGTCCTTACAATTACGAAAATGCCAAATAAAGAAATTTACCATATTGGTCTACCTACATATTTTTAATGATATTCCATCATGTATTTGATTTTTAAACATTTAGATTTTCCTTAATTAAATAACTATATATCTACCTAATATTCCTGAGATAAGTTATCAAGGATTTTGTCTGTTTTTATTTGTTTTAGAAACATCCAAACTTTATATTATAACAAGTGAATTTGTTTGTTTGTTTTTCTTTTACGCAAAAACAGACCAATGTAATTTTCGCCTAGGAATAATAAGTAAAGGACAGAGGCGCCACGTAGCGAAATATAGAATAACTATTTAGTCATTCATAACTAAAGTTTAATAGAAAATTCTTGTAGAAATGTTGTGTAACGGTGTATTAATAATAATTTATTTATTTCAAGTATTACAACTCATATTTGTTAGTAAAACTTATTCTACGTGTTAGTAAACTTAAAAAACTAACTAAATTATATTTTTTTAGATGCTCTGACATGTATGTCACAGCATCTACGCATATAGGGGCAGTCAAGCCTGCCCGCGATCATGGCTAGGACGGTGTTGGTACTAGCCCGCACTCTGCGCACCAAGGATAGGCAGCGTTTGCGCATGGTGGTGAAAAAGCAATCGGTGCGCGCCTTGGCGAACATCCCCGATGCGCTACAGTAGCGGGGTAGCCCGAACATCGCTCTGAACGCATTATTGAACTGGACGCGGAGGGCATTGATTTATCTGTCTACAATACATAATAAGTTTTATAATAGTAAGTAAGTAGTAGGAACTTTTCTAATTTTTACATTTCCTTATTATATAACACAAAATAGAATCACGTTTTTTTTTTCAATAAGTTAGGTAGACAGAGTTGCATCACACAAACATTTCGCCAGCTATGTTTAGACGTAATAGGCTCGTCCCTATTATATATATCCCTATTATAACAGGGACGAGCCTATTTGCATTACCTGGCTATATTTCCCGGGCTAATGAGAATTATATGTATTTTAAGCTATTGCATAGCTTTTATCGCGGGCTTTGAGTGCGGCGACCGAATCAAGAAATTCCGTAACGAAAAAAAAACCTAACACCCTCGTCTAACGTCGTTTCAGTTCGGCTGACTTCGGCACGGTGTTTGTGTGCGTGCGACTAGACGTATGCGTGTAGACTATACGAAGCTCGCACGGGTCGAGACGAGCTGCTCCGAAATCGGACGAATACGTAAGCAGCTGTTTGTGAGAAAGTAAATAAAAATATTTTGCAATTATAATATAAAAATATTATAATTGCATAAGTTTTTTTCATAATATTTATTATTATTATTGGTTTGATGCCATGAACGGCTTCTTTGCTATTATATCGATCTATTGTAGCGCCCACACATACACTTAGGATTACTTCTAGGGTATGTGCGTTTCCTCATGATGTTTTCCTTCACCGTAAGCGGATGATAAGTCATTTCACTAGTACATAATATAAATTCCACAAAGTGAAATCTACATTGGTACTGCCTGTCGGAATCGGATTCGGATTCCAGGCAAATAAACCCAATACCGTTTTTTTCTCGACCTGGAGATTATACCCAGTAGTCTCATACACACTCCTTTTTAAACGACTTCAGAAAAGAAGTTTAAAATATATTCCACTGTATGCTTTTAGCTTTTTCATTTTATTTCTGATTATATTTGTTACGGAATCCAAGACAGTCTTAGATTAGTTTTTCTCGAAAATTTCCCAAGAGTCATAGCACACCGTCCATGGCTGGTAAACCTGTGTCTCAGGTCCCAATGGTACTATTTGTGTGATAAATTCTCTCGTTTATTTATTTAATAACTTGTTAATGGTTTCTAGTAATAATTCTGTGCAGTTTAGTAAATTAAATGCCTATACTTACTAGAAATCTTTTACAAGCTAATAAAATTGAGTTATTATAATCGTTTCTATGTATGGGTAATGTAATTGCATAGTAATGTTATGAAGATTTTTTGTATTTGTGGTTAGGTAGACGGTTAAATGAATACACTAAATATTTCCAATATTTTCTCATATCTGCTTATGAATACATTTACTGTATTCACATCCTTCAGCTCTTGACAACTTTTATCCATTACATAATGCGGAGATAATATAATATCATATTCTGTCTATAAAAATTAAACTTCCTGACCAGTGAAAGCTTAGCCTATGTCAATCTAGGACGTGGCCTATTTGTGTGCCTAGGCGTGTCATAAAAAACAAAAGTTCAACAGTTTATATGCAACTAAGATGCATATCTATAACCATTCACAGAAATAATAGCAGTTGGCCCCTTTGTCTGCAGTATCTTCAAATACTCTATTAACCAACCCAATGATATATTAGATTCCGGATTCAGTTAACCAGAAGACTATTAATCATGGGGAATAAATGTATGTACGATAGTAATAAATTTCTACACCCTACACTGTTAGCTAACTGCAATCTTCCTCGAATCTTACATATTCGTATTATTCCTATTGTTTCAAATCAAATTAATTTTTATTCCCAATTTCAAAATATTATTTCATGAAAATATACACTTAAAAATATGAAAATTGGGAGAGGATAGGTACATAGAACCTAGTTTGAATCTCGATATCGACTTGGTCGAAGTCGATAATAACAGTAAAGTGTTCGAAAATTTAATTCAAAAATTTATTCGAAAATTTTAATCGATATCAGTTTTAAACATCTAACAGCGATATCGTCTTCGACTATAAGAGATTTATAAACGAATACTTAAATGATTAAAATAGAATTTTATAAACAAACAAAATACTTACTTTTATTAACCAATTAAATAATAACGAAATGTATATTTACAAATAAACTCTACACCTTAGTCAAAAATATGGCTTGGCCATTTCGTAAGCCATAAGGTGAAAAATTTATCCACTGTTCAATAATTTTCTGGTAAACAATTAAATAATTCTTGTAGTAACGAAACGGCCAAGCCATATATTTTGATATAAGGAATAGAGTTTGTGAAGTTAGGCCGTGTAGAGTTAGAAGCGTAGAAGTTTATGCGATTATTGTCATATATTATGGTCTCGTCTTGGCAACATTTCACATGAAAATGTTTTTGGTGGGATATTTTTGTATGGACTCGCAGCACACGTGTGGTCGATGGCCGCCAGTTAGTACCTTTGACTTTTCCTCATGTCAGCTCAGAACAAATCATCTAGAAATTTTGTCTCTTAAATAGAGTAATATTTAGAACGGTCACATGAATTAGATTGTTTTGTTGATAAAATCTTTCCATCTAGCAATAGTTTAATTTGGTCTATACATATGTAGCAGGTCTCTGGAATAACGAGTTCAATCTACATTATTGTACAGAAGCTGAGTAATTGCGGACAGTCGCAATTTGCAGGTATTGTGTTTAAAGTAATTTGAACTATGAATCAAAAGGATTTCAAAATTATTTTCTAGAGGTCAAAAATATAACGGGTTCCACAGATGAATGGTAGTGCTCTGAAATGCAATAATAAGTAACAGGCACAATCTAAATACGTTGGATATCGCACTTTTAACCAAAACTAGGTACCTATTTATACCAAATACAGAAAAAAAATTATGATCATTTTTAGAATTCCGTACCTTAGACATAAACCCTTAGTAAAAAGCTTAGTCAGTCGTTAAAATTATTTAATTAAAAATAACGACCAGGAGGAAAGTCATTTAGTCAACCCAATGATTGCAATTCTAATAAAAGGTTAGAGGCATTACAATGGTAAGCACCAGTTGTTGTTTGTATATTTTAGGGTTCCGTACCTCAAAAGGAAAAAACGGAATCCTTATAGGATCACTCAGTTGTCCATCTGTCTGTCTCTCTGTCAAGACCCATGTTCTCAGGGACAAGTAATAGTATCAAGTTGAAGTTAATTAATACTCAGATTTGAAATCCTTTGGAGCAGTGAAAAACATCAGAGCTTTAAGTAAACGATACGATAAACGAAACGATACTCCATTTTTCAAACCTATTATAATATAACCCTACAGGAATCAAAACTGTAAATAGGGTTATAGGCACTTCCCGTTGATCTAGAATCATGAAATTTGACATAAAAAGCAATTTCAAGTTGCACAAATAAAGAAAACAATCCGATAACCGTAAATTTGTAGTTACATCACTCGAAACATATACATACCTCAAAAGAAAAAAACGAAACCCTAAAAATCAGTTTCAAAAGCTATTCAGGTGATATACATCTTTTACAATCATTTTACACATAGTTGACAATACTCTAAATGCCTTTAGTAGTATAAGCACCCGTCTTGGCTTACCGCCAGAAATACTATACGTTTATTTAACAAACTTCGCAATAAAATAAAATGCTACACAGAGGCAGCAAAGCTTACATAATGTTCAAAGTGCAGAATAAATATCTGTGTCTATCCCCTAGACGCGAGCGAAGCTTGCAACAAGAACAAACCAAGTTTTAAATAGCCATTAAAAGTTATTTATTGCTTGATGCACGTGAGACTTAAAATAGCCTGTTGAGATTTGCAAGTAAATTTAAATTATTGATCTTATTTAAGAGTAGTATTACATTGGAGTATCTAGGAACTTTTCTTGCGTTGGGCAGCTTTTCCTCTGGTTATATGTATAGCATTTTTTATAAATGCCACAACCCTTGGCTTGGCCTTTTCTCTGCCATAAATAGGCTCCAAGCACAATATAATTCTGTCAGTAAAAATAAGGATATTGATATATTTAATCTAAGTTTACCTACTTTGAAAAAGAAACTAATCTCACTAAATTGAATTATACCTTTTATTGTTACTTTGTATTCGTAAGTACATCGTCCCATTAGAAGAATAATGTTTTATCTTCACATAAAACAAAAATGAAATTATGAAAAAAAATTATAATAATTTCATTTTTGTTTTATCTGAAGATAAGACATTATTCTTCTAATGGGACGACATATCACGCACGATGTTAAAATTTCATTAAGTTTTTTAGTTAGGGGAAGCCTTATGCTCCCAATTACCTCTTTTTGTTTTGCTTTCCGTGGCAACCTGTAATTAAGGCAGCACCATCACATGTATACAATTGTCTGAATATTTGTTAGCTTTTAAGGTGTATATGTTCTTGTTGGTTGTTCTAATAAATAAAATAAAATAAAATAAAAACCCACAACGGGAACAGTTAATGGATAAATTTTAGCACGTCAGCCCGCATAGCTCAGTTGGAAGAGGACGGGACATAGAATGCTAGGCTCACGGGTTCAAGTCCCGTTGGGGGTTTGAATTTTTTCCATTACCTACATGTAGTATTCATGTAAAAAGTGTTTCTTTAATTTATATATTATATATACTTGTAGCGCGCCAACCAATCACGGCTCGTTCTCGGGTCGATGAGAACCCCGAACGCTAACGCTGGCGCTACTGTCGACGGACGCTACACTCAACTTCTCTCGGGGCGTCGCGTCAGGGCGTGTGCGTGCGCCATATTTTGTCATTTTGTAAAATGTAGTGTTTCCGTACTAGAATAAGATCATTGTTTGTGTTTATAATATAATAAATCAGTTATACAACACGACTACATACTCGTATTATCGCGTTGATAACACTGTCAGTTTTTTCTGCTTCGGCGATGATGTGAGACTGCTGAGCAGAAGGTTCGATTTGTAGGTCGAGGTAAAAATTAGTTTTTAACAATATAAAATGTGGTTGTAGAACATGTTTGCGTAGGTTATATAATTATCTTACTATAATATTATAAATGCAAAAGTTAGAACGGATGGATGAGTGGATGGATGCTAATACTCAGTCATACCAGAACGGCTGAAAGTATCTGTAGGTACTCAGATAGGTATAGTCTGAAATAGCACATAATTAGTAAATACTAGCTATTTACTAACTACTAAATATATTGTATTAAAAAGGCGTAAAATATCTTATTATTTTTTTAGGGTAGATGTAGAGGGTTTCATTGTTGGCACTGCTTTAGCTACACCCATAGAATAATAAGGCCATGCCGTTCAATATTAGTATATTCATTCTGGTGAGTAATGCTCTGTATATGTTATAGGTAATCTATTATATTATAGTAATCAAAGAATCTGTGCCTGTAATAAGTCGCCTTCACCTCAATACGTTTTCTATGGTAATTTTGGTAATACCTTCATATACCTACACGTATTTGCACAAAATTGAACTGGGAGTTATGATAAATGTTCGGGGATTGTTAGCTACCTATTAAATGTGTAAGAGATTTATATCTGTTATTATTATTAGATTTTATTAGGGTATTAGTATGATGAAAATATTAGATATCGTTGTATGTACATGACTAAATTGTATTTTTGTTATCGAGGTACTTGATTTTAGTTTCTATCAGACTTTTTTTAGTCTATTTATCCGTTTCAGTGAGTTTTGAGTTACGCTGGTACTTGATCCATATATTTAATTGTATTTAATTTAAATTTAAATATGAGAGTACTATAAATCGTTACAAACAAAATAAGAATAGCATCAATACATTTTCTATGCACATTTAATAAATATATTAGGTAGGTAATTATTTTTGAGTTAATTTTTATAAAGAAATAAGATAAAATAGGTATAGTAGGTAATGTATCAGAATTTTTTATCTCCAGAAGCCAAAAACTAAAATTGTAAAGTACAATACCTTACCTGCTATATTACAAGTCAACCGGCTAGAATGTTACACTATTGATACATAAAGTTTAATTTATTACATACAGGGCGCGGCTGTTTCTAGCTGGCAAACAGCCAACCAGTCCAGAACATATTTATAAATAAAAAACAAAATTAAAAATTTTGAAAAAACCCACGACGATAACATCTATACAAAATAAGAAACGTAACATATAAAAAGGTTTAAATAACTTCATTTTAAATCCCCGACGAAAAGATAATAAGTAGCGTAAAAACAATCCCAAGAAAATCCGTCGGGGGCTG
Organism: Laspeyria flexula; assembly: GCA_905147015.1. Classification (NCBI taxonomy): domain Eukaryota; kingdom Metazoa; phylum Arthropoda; class Insecta; order Lepidoptera; family Erebidae; genus Laspeyria; species Laspeyria flexula. The sequence continues at coordinate 6,275,451 of LR989956.1, read as the reverse complement.
CCATACCCTGACTTGAAATTAACGAAAGTATTGCAGTGTTATGTATTTGATACCTACATAATTATTAAAAATATTTAGTTTACAATATATATTTAATACTAGAAACAGTAATGATATTGGCAGCCCCCGACGAATTTTCTTGGGATTGTTTTTACGCTACTTATTATCTTTTCGTCGGGGATTTAAAATGAAGTTATTTAAACCTTTTTATATGTTACGTTTCTTATTTTGTATAGATGTTATCGTCGTGGGTTTTTTCAAAATTTTTAATTTTGTTTTTTATTTTAAATATTTTCAAAGAGCGCCCTTATCTTACTAACTGTAAGTAACTCGTATAAAATTTTAAGAACCTTGACAGATAAATAAAAGTTTTATACTAAGTTATAGAACAAACACATTTTTTTTTTATTTACTGTTGCAGTAAGTCTTATAACTTGAAATTATCATTTTAATTTTCTTATTTTAAACTTTTTGAGGAGCGCCTTATCTTACCATGTAAGCTCTAGAATAAATGGAATTTGCATGGAGCTTCGACTATATTATATATATTTTATTTTTTGTTGACTTGTGTGCTCATCCGTCGCACAAAGGTCGCCGGAGCCCCGTTTGGCGGGGCTCCTACTTCTGGGTGGTTTGAAAAAAAAAAATAACCCTAACCTAACCAGTCCGATTCGGATTGCTCTGAATCGGGGGGTGTTAAGTTTAGCTATCGCACTTTGATTGCCGTAGCCGGACTGCCTTCGGCGTTAGCGCAGATTTCCACCTATAATAGCTTGTATCTCGAAAACGGTGCGTGCTATCGCAAAAATGATGAAAATTTGGTTACACCCCGAGCACGGGATACCTATAAGTTATAATTTATAAGGTAGGTAGGTGTTTATATAACGCCAGTCTGGAATAAACTCTCACTCTTACTATTATTTTTTAGGCTTATCATTGTATACCTCAGTACTAATATTCAGTGATATAACAACACGAAATCGGTTTTCGGATTTTTTCCTTTACTTGTGCAACTTGTTATTGCTTCTGGCCAAATTTCATGATTCTAGGTCAACGGTAAGTTCCCTATAGATTATGATCGTCAAGATAAATCGTCAAAAATGGAGCATAAACAGCTGTATCTTTTGATTGCGTTAACTTAGAATTCTGATTTTTATTTTACGCCGAGGGTTTGCAGACCCAAGTATATGATATTAATTTCAGCTTTATACCTCTATGCGTTCTTGAGAAAAATATTCTAGACAGACGGACAGACAGACAGACATACAACGGAGTGATCCTATAAGGGTTCCGTTTTTTTTCTTTTGAGGTACAGAACCCTAAAATTGCATAAACGGTCACCCATCTATGAACTGACCTTATCCGAAGTTGCTTAACCTCATGAGTGTAATCAATATCTCAGTACTACAATGCTACGTGTCCCTATACAGTAACAGGTCTACTGATAACTGTAAATATAGGTTTGCTTAGTCTATTGCAGCGCCCCCTGGCGAAAAAATACAATATCGTGTATCCAAAAGTCATCCTCGATAAATCACAAATATATTACAGAAAACCGTATTGAAATCGGTTTAATCGTTTTAAAGATAGGAGGGCACAAAGGTTTCAACGAAATCAACATAGGTTTGCCTAGTCTATTGCAGCGCCCCCTGGCAAAAAAATACAAAATCTTGAATCCAAAAACAATCCTCGATAAATCACAAATACATTACAGAAAACCGTATCGAAATCAGTCTAATCGTTTTAAAGATAGGAGGGCACAAAGGATTCAACGAAATCAGTGTATTGTAGCGCCCCCTGGCAAGCTATTAACATAACACCTATCTAATAACCTGTCCCCAAGAGCCGCACACACTTTACAGAAAACCGCATCTAAATCGGTCAAACCGTTTCCGTGATATAAGGCATTATGTTGGAACACACAAACACACAAACACACAAACACACAAACTCACAAACACACAGCCTCTCACCCCAAACGCATATACCGTCTCCGTTCCGTCGTGGGTAAAAAATGAAATGTTGCTTGTTTAATTTGATACTGTGAAAAGAAAAATAACAAAGCGAGATTGCGTTTGGCTATTTTATTGAAAATGTTAGTTTCAAATTTGAGTGAAATAAGAACGCTATCTTATATAGGACCCTGTCATCTCTTAAAATTATTTAATAAAATTGGTTAAATTACAAATTAAAGTTTAATATCATTTCAACTCATTAACGTCCCACTGCTGGGCACGGGTACCTCCTCCAAAGAATGTGGAGGGAAGTTAGCCTATTATACCACGTTGGCCAGACGGGTTGGTATAGGGTTTGTTTCGAATTATCCTTTTCTCGCAGTGCTCTTCATCTGCATAAGGTTACTCCCTTAGTCGCCTTGTACGACACCCACGGGCTGATATGGGGTAGTGACATTATATAAAGTTTAGTAATAAGATAAAATCAATCACACAGTATAAAACAATCAGTAGTTTCAATGAAAATATAAAAATGTGAGGTATTATGGATTAATGAAAATATATATGATAATATTATTATATTACAACTAGATAATATATGTTATTTAATGTAGATGGGAGAGAAGCGATGGTGGCTGAATCGATAAGTGACCGGTGTGCTAAATACGTGATCCGAGTTCGATTCCGACCAGGCAGCAGTACCAATATGGAAGTCACTTTGTGGAATCTATATGTACTATCATGTAACTTACCATCTGCTAACGGTGAAGTAAACATCGTGAGGAAAAGAAATTCGATGTGTACCTATGTCTGATCCACCAACCCGCATTAGGCCAGCGTGTTTGGATTATGGCCTAAAAACCCTCTCAGTTCTCTATATACAGGAGAGGAGACCCGATACCAGTATTGGGACAATAATGGGTTGCTAATGATGAATGTAAGAGTCAAGTAAATTAATGAACTACATTATATCTTTGCATGTCATAAATAAAAGACACAGACTACTTCTTATAAGCTATAGCATAAAGGAAGCTGGTATCAAAATGTAATTTGTATCGTTATTGTTACGTTTGTATAAATCTCTGTTTGTTTTGTTATCGCCAGCACGAGACCCTCGGGTCCCATAATTTTAGTTAACATGTTTGTTTTGTAATGTAATGTCTTCAGTAAAATATTATTGTTATTTATTACATATTAGTATTTGATATTCATAAAACTTGTATTTAAACAAAACTCATAAAAATACACGCTGTAATTGAAAAATGTTGAAAATGTTTATTGACAAGTTTAGTGCCTAATTTAAGAAAAAAATATCAAAACATGTGACATGCGTTTACACATCTGGCCCAAAATAAAACACCCAAACTCCGAAACATTTTATATATATTTGTTCCGAGCCGGGAATCGAACCCGAGACCTTAGAAACCAATACCGCATACACTACTCCTGCGCCAAAAAGGTAGTCAATGATTTTCTACTCACTGGACAAGACAAGTAGTTACCTAAAATGTTGAAAATAATTAATAACAGGATTAGGTAGTTATCGATATCTAATTTGTCTAATTTAACCACTCGACCGAGCTTCATGAAATTTCACAGAGATAGCTGAGGATCTGGACACGGATATATACATATTATATACTCTTCTCAATCTCCCTTTCGATCCTCCTCGTTCACCTTTTCCTCCATTTTCCCTTCTTCATTTCGGTAGGTATTATTATTATATTTTGTTGGGCTAAAAGCCGTCAGCGGCGTCTTTCCCATCATAATCAGAATTGATCTTTTGTAGCGCCCTTGTTATTTATAGTTCTGTGCTTAGTCCTGTAGAATCTAGGAACTTCCAGATTTTCTGAGCAGAGAGAGAGTGTATCTCATCAGGTTCACCTGGTGTTGTGCTAAATGGATGTTTAAGCTTATTTTGTATATGAGTGGCACACATGAGTAGAGCACATGCATTCTGTCATTCAGTCCTTATAGGCTTCAGGCTTTTTAGGTAATATTCACTCGCTCGTAGCGCCACCAATTTATGTTAACCAACGGGTACCCTAAAGTCCTCATGAACAAATTTCTATTGAGTACTAAGACCGTTATCTAATCAATATGCAATGCATTATTAGCATAAAGCTCATATGATTGGCTATCACCAAATTAGTTAAGTACTGAGTAATCCATCTGAACCTAGCCAGTTCGTGACGGTACATATCATCAGAGAATTATCGTCAGCCATATTCACCGTCTATTCTGTATCTATCGATGATCTTGGTGTGTTTGTTATTTACTCATAATATAATCTTTGTTATGAGATTTCAATAAGGGGTTTTATCTATATGAATATTATAAAGAGGAAATAATTGTATATTTGTATGTAACGAATAAACTTAAAAACTACTGGACCGATTTCAAAAATTCTTTTGGCGTTAGAAAGCTACATTATCACTGAGTAACATAGGCTATATAACATCACGCTACGCCAATAGGAGCTGAGCAGTTGCCAAATAAATAACGAAGCTTATTAAACTATTTCTATGTGGAATTTCACCAAACCATAACAAACAAACGGAAAATCTTTCGCATCCGCCCACACGTCTATCCACGTAATATTATGATGAATAAAAGTAGCCTATGTGCTGTTCTAGATCATAATCTATAAGTATGCCGAAATTCATAATTATACTTAGATCCTCTCAGCCATTCTGGTGTAATTGAGTAACCACATCCATCATAAGTTTCCTATTCATATTATTATTAGCCCCTTTTTAGTCGTTATGTACATACGGGTGCACATAAGAATAAACGACGTTACTGTCGGTGTGCACCCGTATGCACATAATTAATTGATCACTATTTTTTGAAGTTTTTTTGCATGTAGCAACACAATAGGGCTATAATTAGACTAATCGATTATTATAGTAACGATTTTAGTAACATTTCAATGGTAAAACCTCTATTCATAACGAAAAAATATAAACAATAAAAGTCATCTTTCATTTGATGACACAGCGCGAAATTTGAATTACATCGGTGTGAATGTAAAACTTTCTAAAAAATAAGTGTAGATTACGCATTGAGTAATTGTTTTTCAAAAAGTAATAAATACATCAGTGAAAAAGTGGCGAAACTTTTATAGTGCACTAATTTTACCGCAATGGCCGCCGTCTTTCCTAATATTTGTATGGTAAATGTTCTTGTTTATAGTTTGAAATACACATAAGTAGCTAGCTTATTTATCCATAAACCTAATTTGATTACTAGAATATAATATTATTACGTATTGACATTGTATTCAAACGGTAAGATTCTAAATTCACCATCTCGCAGCGAGCGAGCGACAGTTAGGTACCTACGTAGGTCAGTGTCCTTGCGCCGCGCGCCGAGCGGCGACGGTCATTACGCGGGAATTGTGGCTTCGCGTAAAAAACGATATGTACATTCGGTGTATTGTGATAAAGTGTTAGGTTATGTGAAGGAAAATTATAAAAATAAAAACTTAATACACCACTGCGAGGTCAGGTCAGTTTTAATTCCTTTTATATTTATACTAATAAACAGGTAAACTCATTACGAAGCCAGATATGTATAATTTATGACATATTTTTATACCTTTATAATGACGAAATCTTCGTTTTTCCGAAGGTATACTAAGAAAATGATGTTAGGAGACCTGAGAGGGGTTAGTATGAAGCTTGATGAGTTAAAAAGATTGTATATATGGATAAAGCGATGGTGACTGAATGGATAAGGGACCGACGTGCAAGTCACGCAGTCTGAGTTCGATCCCGACCGGCATGTATCGTGAGAAAACCCACATACCCTAGAAGAAATTCTATAAGTACCTATGTCTGATCCACCAACCCGCACTAGGCCAGTGTGAGTGGATTATGGCCTAAACCCTCTCAGCTCTCTAGTTAGAGGAGAGGAGACCCGAGCCCAGCAGTGGGACTTAATGGGTTGCTGATGTATGATGATGAATGATGAGTTAGAGAGTTTTAGTAAAAATTGCTAAACTAAAGTATTTTAATTTAATACCCTGACTGTGATAGACTGTGGATTGTAAACTTGTAGGTCATCTTCAAGTTTACGATCCACAGTCTTAATCAATTAAATAAATAAGGTATTAAAGTAACTCATGTACGCTTTACCATTAATACCTACGCTCTGAACGTTTTACTGGAACATATCAACATACCTACCTGTATAAATTTAATTAATATTCGTAAAGTTTAACATAATTATAATTTTCTAGATGGTGTGATTACTGAAACAGTAGGTACACAATTTAAGAGAGCCCGCTTACTAGGATCAAACTTGAAACTTTTGATGAGATCTAACATGAAACAATAAAATACAACCCTTAGAGTTTAGTATAATATATAAATTCTGTGAATATTGCTTAACTTTGTTATTACGTACTACTTCAATATAATTTAACATTTCTCTGTTAAGTTATCACTAATTTTATCACAAATCACTGCTTAAAACGTCAAGCTTTTTAGAGTCGACGGTAAATTAGGTTATCGATATCAACACTTGAATAACTCATTTATCCATACCACAACTAATTTAATAAAGAAATAGGTACATAAGTGACAACTAAAGCTGGCGCGCAGAAGGGTTAATTTTTACCCGAAAGTTTGGTGTTAAATTGGATACCTGATTATATCACAAACTATTTACTCACTTGCTAAAATTAGATACTTACCCTTTACTATTATATACAGCATGTATACGATTATACGACATTAAATGAAACCACGTGTAGCATGTGATGTTAGAAGGGTTTGACATAAAAATCAAATAGATATTTGCAATAGTTTAGACGCAAATATACTTTCTTTATTTCACAGTTTTAAACAACCTTTAGGTATTTACGTTGATCAAAATAATATGTTGTCATTACGTCATTTAATTCATTTATATATCTTTGAGTCTTTCATATTAATATCACTTTTTTTTTTTTTTAAAGACAACGCCCGCAATAGGGAAGAAGCCCTGTGTCGCGGGGAGCTTTACAAACATGAAACTAACGGACACAAAGTACACCCAGACTAGAAACAAATATCTATGAATCACACAAATATTTGTCTCGTGTGGGAATCGAACTCACGTCACCCAGCACGGCGATGTAGTGGCGAGGCGACCACCTTAACCACTGCGCCACGGTGACAGACTACTCTTACTCTGTTCCGCACTTTTAACGTCATGATAGAAAAAAAAAGTGTAATTTTATATTTTTAAAAGGGTTAACACCGGCTGCCATATCATTTAATGTCGTATCGTCGTATACACTCTGTATATTTGTTAGACTATATTTCAAGATGTCGGAGAAAATTTGGATACTGTCGTGGTACAATTAATCATTCTAATATTCGTACGTCAATTCGTAGATATTATATTACATCTACATATTATATTTCTACTATAAGCTAGGATTATAGTGACACGAGATACGTCATGCGCAACAATAAATACTAGGTATCTGCTAACGGTAAACGAATACATCGTGAGGAAACCTGTATATTCAAAGAGCAAAAAGTTTAAAGGTATCTTCGAGCCTCCAACCCACCTTAAACCCTCTCAGCTCTCATAATAGAACAGGCCCTAGCCCAGCAATGGAAAATTAACAGCTTGATATGATTTTATAGTTATGAACGTAAAACTAAGTTTATTAAAGTTATTTCTGTCCACATGTACGACAACACTATAAAAGTATGTAGCGTAGATATTTTTATTACTTCATGGACAGTAAAGTAACACTACGCTGAAGTTAATGGGTAATTTTGATGCACACAGTAAGTACCTATACAATATTGAATTAAGTGCGTTCGTAAAATTAAGAACATTCATACATACATAGCATCACGCCTTTTTCCCCGAAGGGGTAGGCAGAGGTGTATCAGACCCACATTTCGCCAGCTATGTTTGGTCCCATGAAATAGGTGGCGAGCCTATTGTCATCAACCGGGAACATTTATTTACCAAACTTCGGGAAAATCTAAATACTGGAATTTCCTGATAGAAAAACCCAATACCATTAATACCATTTTTACCCGACCCGGGAATCGAACCCGGGATCTCTTGCACAGCAGACGTATACACTTCTCGCTGTGCCACCGAGGCAATTAAGAATTTTAAGATAATGATTTGTAACCACAGATGTTATTAAATATAACGCAGTATTGCACTGCTCTATTCAGCTTAGATTATAGAAATTGTGACACACTATTACACAATTACTAATTATGTTCGGCAAATTAAAAACGTTCCAGTGGCACAGCACCCAAACAATGGTTGTTTAGGCCCTCTAGACAAGTGATAAATCACTGATTCTATTTGAAATATTTAAATGTCAATTCAATACATTAGAACACACCCCTGACGTAAGCTATCAACGAAAGATCAAAATGTATTCTCATTGTACATGATACTCTAATAAGTATTAACGACGTTGATGCGCAGTAAATGTAAATTAGGTAAATACACCTATACAATATGACCTCTTGTTCTAAAAGTTATGTATCTTCAGTGAATTATGTTATAGAAAATCTGTTGATACTTCTGTTTTCATTAGTATCTGTGACTGTGTGAAAAATATGTACGCAAAAATGAGCTTTATATTAACTTATAATAAATTCAATTTAGCGAACTGTGACACCATGTTATTGAATCTAGCTCGTAATTTACAAGACATTTGTGTATAAGTATGTTTGTGTAGGTTTATTCTCAAGCATTTGCTAAATGTGTATATAGGGTCGAAGTTTTAGTAGTTGATAGTCGAGTATTAACATTATAAATCACATTTTGATCGTGTAAACATATTTGTCAAACGTTTCACTAATAACTACTACTAATACAATACATATTCATATAATATATATTTCTTCTTTTTATTTTATACCATTAGTATTTTATTAGTATATCGTATTCTATTTATATAAGCAACTGCTGGCTTGATGTCCGTACGTCACTACCTACAGGTGGCTACTGAAAATCAGCGCTATACCGCGATTTTATGTCATGACTCATGGCACAGCAACAAGCTGAGTGGCTACCCTTTTTGTCGCGGCCATGGCATGCGAATAGTATAAAAATAACTGTAAAAACTTCAATGTATTCTTTGTATTTGTATGTTTATGGTTTGTGACAAATAAATGTGTTTTCTTTCTTCTTTAATAGGTATATTGGAATTACTTCGTATTAAAATAAATTTAGTGGAAATTAAACGATGTAGGTATGTAGAGTAAATATTACAAAAACATTGCTTATTCTACCATACTAATAACCATCAAGGAAGGGTTCCACTTAAACATTGAAATGGCAATCCATCATTACGTACTTCCCTATCTAGAAGGCCGAAAGACTGGGGAACTGCCTCGAGCAATGTCGTGTCGTGTATAAGGGCTTGTACACAAAACTATCTAACTACTAACTAACTATAAAAAAAATCACTATAATGCGCTAAATTCGCAAAAAGAAAAAAAATTGCTAGGATGTGATTTGTCAAAGGAATCAAACCGTTGAAAAAGGGTCTCCCTTCGACGGTTTGGGTGACGATTCCTTCGACAACTTTCAACTATACTGAACTACAAATGTGCCGTAATATCATAGGAATGCGCGATGCGATCCATATTTTTTACGATGTGACGGCGAGGTCGCTTCGCAGTTGTGTGCAAGCCCTAGCATAACATTCACGTTTCTAAAAATGCAAACATTCTCGGCGGATATAAGCTTGACTACATTTTACGACATTTTTATTCGCAATTCCATTTTTTATTCGGTAGTTTCTTAGTCTCTTGTGTTGTTATCTAGTTAGAATTAATATAATAATATTCTCATAAAATAATTGTATACCTGATCTGGCAAATCAGTCACGGTTTTTTTTTGGGGAATGTAACTACCTCCAAAAAATAGTGAAGATTCTAGAAGTTTAGAGTGTAGGTAACATTACTGAATTACTGTAGGATCAAAGTAATTTCTCATTCTCAGTAAGGTAAAGAAAAAGGCCAAAGCTTTTTTTCCGAAAAAACCTTTGCAAAAAATAACTTGAATAGCAACAATTTATCAATGTAAATCCTAAAAGCCATTGCCAATATAAATAACAGTGATGAATATTACGTGTCTAAACTTTTCTTTTATGTAGGTAATAATAATATTTTTTTAATACTTAATTTGTATTTTTGTCTTGTAAATATTACGGACTGTATGCTATACGTATATAATAATATGCATATCGAGATGATTAAAAGCTTTACGAGAAGTGTAGTTCATACTATCGAATCCTATAAATATTATGAATAATAATATTTCACAAATTGTTCATAATATGGTTTCATTATTTAAACTAGGATTTGTTATTGTGTTTCTAACATTGTGAACTTTACACATTTAGTTTTCTTTGAACTCAACAATAGATTGTTTGCTGTAAACCAGTCCTAGTGATGGTGGCTGAATGGATAAGAGACCGGCGTGTTAAACACGCGGTCCGAGTTCGATTCCGACCAGCAGTACCAATGTGGATTTCACTTTGTTGAATTTATATGTACTAGTCATGTGACTTACCATCTGCTAACGGTGAAGGAAAACATCCTGAGGAAACCCATATACTCTAGAAGAAATTCTATGAGTATGTCTGATCCACCAACCCGCACTAGGCCAGCGTGTGTGGATTATGGCCTAAACACTCTCAGCTCTTTAGATAGAGGAGAGGAGACCCGAGCCCAGCAGTGGGACATGAATGAGTTGCTGATGATGATGATGATGAAACCAGTCCAGAACTTTTGCGAGAGAACCATTTACAGTTTCATTCCTTGATAATTGCTATCGGTAGACAGCAATAAAAAAAATGAAACCCGGAATTTCAGCAACTCATTTGTAGCTGAATGCACACGGTAGGAAGTTTTATGCTTACATCATCATCAAAAACAACATAAATATTTTCGATTTCATTTACTCCAATAGTATGGTTAACAAATAAAAACTATTTTACGATTCGTCTCAACTTTTCACAATATAATGTTGTCAAATTAACATAAAAAAAAAAACTTATATATTTTTCCTTCAAAGTTACTTCAGGAGGATATGAGGAAAGTTTGCAAAGTGAGGAAATGGAGTGCTTGTTATTAAAACATTGAAGGGCGATGTGAACAAGAATGGTAATCCTATACTTAGACTAGAAGATAGTTTCATAGTTCTTGACATTTTATGAACAAGAACGCTTAGACAATGTAAAGACGGGATCAAAAACTTCGGCCTGATAAAATAACATCACTGTAGTTTTAAGTGTGATACATAACAACCTATCCATGTAAACTCCATATAAAAGATTGAGTAAAGGGGTTAATGCTAATTCCCCCCGTTCTTGTTTCCCCCGAAGTGATTTTATTTGAAAAAACGTAATTAAGTGTTGAATACAAAAAAAATCGGGGGGGAATCATCGCTAACCCGGGGTAAACAATGTAACGATTTTTAATAAAAATTAAAAAAGTCACTGAAATAAATTTTCTGGAGAAGAAAATTATAGGTCAACTGGATGGCGTACTAATTTGACTCTGCTTTGGATACTAGTCTATTATAATGGGTATTTTATTTTGTCTGGCCTGTTGGTCTAGTGATTAGTGACCCTGACTGCTAGGCCGGAGGTCGTGAGTTCGATACTCACCCAGGACAATTTTTTGTGTGTTGAGCTTGATTGTTTGTTCTGTGTCTAGATGTAATTTATCTATAATATGTATGTATTTACAAAAAAAAAGTATATACTTAAGTAGTATATCAGTGGTTTAGTACCCATAACACAAGCAAATATAATTGCTTAGTTTAGCACTAGATGGCGCTGTGTGATTGTGGTGAAATATTATTATAATTACTATTATTATTATTTAGTTTTTAATACAATTGTAGTAATTAAATGCCTAGTATATAGTGGTATGCTCGTGAGCGAGGTTACACTCCGGTTCTATAAGAAAACTAGCGCTATAACATTTATGTTGTAGCATTATGGTGAGATGATGCTTGATCCGTGTAGTGTAGTGACGGATTAAGAGTATATAATGTCACTACCCTCTCAACCCGTGCAGACAAGAGCACTGCGAGAGAAGGAAAATTCGAAACAAACCCTATACCAACCCGTCTGGCCAGCGTGGTATAGTAAGCTAAATTCCCTCAACATTGTTTGGAGAAGACCCTTCCCTTCCCTTTCCATTTTTTTTAGTATTTTATTTGAAAAACAATTCCATATAAATTATTTGGCCTACAGCCTGCGTCTATTGTCATCAGCAACCCATTAAGTCCCACTGTTGGCTTGGGTCTCCTCTCCTCTAACTAGAGAGCTGAGAGGGTTTAGGCCATAATCCACTCACGCTGGCCTAGTGTGGGTTGGTCACTCATAGAATTTCTTCTAGGGTATATGGGTTTCTTCACGATGTTTTCCTTCACCGTTTGCAGCTGGTAAGTCACTTGACTAGTACATATAAATTCCACAAAGTGGAATCCACATTGGTACTGCCGGTCGGGATCGAACTCGGACCGCGTGATTTGCACGCCGGTCCCTTATCCATTCAGCCACCATCGCTTTATCGCATCTATTATTTATTTGCTATTCATGCCTTTTTATCTCGAATTTTGTGGCATCCAGACCTAATCATCGTTTGAAGAAGGTTTAAAATATTGTGAAGAAAAACAAGTTGTTATTTTGAGACATACAATATTTTATTCAATTATACTAATTTATTCGTTCCTATTCATCGAGATCTTTAATTTAAGATTCATATCAAGGGAATTATACACAAAGGTATTCCAGCTCAATGCACTCAGAACGATATTAAATTTATTCAATTCTGCCCGCATTAACATAAATATATTTTTCGTCTTATTTTTATTTCCAAAGATGGGAACGGAGCTAACGAGTCGCCTAAGAGTTTTTTAATGGTGATCATTTTCAGTTAACTTAATACTGCTAGAAACTTAACTGCTAATAACTCAAGATCCACTAATAAACTACTAAACTAAACGCTAATAAGCTGCAAAGACCACTAACTAAATAGGTACTTAAAAAAAAAAAAAAGTATTACAATTTTTGTACAAATGAGTATTATTCATGATACCCATAAATAACATTCTACTTCTCTTGTAGTGAGGAGTACGCTTACAAAGAGAGGAGTAGAGGTAGGTATGCTTACTGAAGTCTTATTGGCAATCATGAAATTCGATTATATTATTGATCGATTTTGATATAGCTGTCAAATGTTTGAAAATTGAAATATGGTGCCTTTAATTTTTAGACATTTGACAATGATATTAAAATCGAGTAATAAAATATTGTATTTGCGAGTAGAGTCCCTGATATCATGGGACAATCAATTTAGTCAAGGGATTTATTTAGAATTTCTCATATTTTAATGTGTTTTATTGGGTTATGATCCAATGATTCAAAAGTTATGGGTCAATGATTCCCCCCGTTTTATTTCCCCCCTTTTCTATTTTATAATCACATTCTCTAATTGCTAGAGGTGACACGTTGTAACACACAAACAAAAGATAATATTATAATTGAAATAACCTATAAATTACATCAGTCAGTTTCACGGTCAAATATGTCAGAACCAAAAAAAATACGTACCAAAATTTGTTATGGCAAAAATGTTTTATATTCCCTCATGTATAATTGAGGCAATATTAGCAAGAAGCAATACGTACAAAAAAGTAAACAGAGAGATACGTTGTTTACGAATCTATTACGACTTTATCCGTATTATCTCCGGAAATTGTTTTCTCCTGTCGTTCCTTACGGATAGATAAGTAATATCTCTCGCACCGTTGAGATAACAAATACAATACACCTCTGTAACACGCAACATTACAGTTGCCAAGTATAAACTACGTAAGTAGGTTTGTTTGACATATTTATTATACTTTTTATCTTGTACAAATCAGAATTACTCATAGATTCCAAATATATTTCCCCCTCCTAAACCCCATCGTTTTCCTCTTCTTCCTTTTCCTTTCAATTTCCCTGTTCCATTTTTACAGCCTTTTTACAGCGGCTTAGTTGTGTTTTCACTCTTTAGGTCAAAAGGTAGTGGGTTTCTAACAATGTTGTTGCTCTAAATAAATAACTGAAGCAACATATTTATAGGTACCTATCTCGAATGTTTTAACCTAATACATATAAAAAACTCAGATAATTTTTCATTTCAAATGTTTCCAAAGTGGTTGTCCTGACAACCATTTTGGAAACATTTAAATATAAATTCAAAATACTCGCAACTTTTTATACTCAATACTTTGTATAAGTAAGATCTAAATTATAGACCCATGTTTATACCGAAATTGCCGATGACAAGTCAATACGTTGTCTCACATTTATTTATCAATTGTCTACTGAAAAAATAATTTCAAAAGCTGTACTGAATTTTGTATTAATAATACCTATTCAGATATTTCCGTTAAACTTAATCGAAATCCAGGTACACAGACATATAAAGTTACTTTAGCATTTCTAATAATATTCATGTATGGAAATATTGAATCAAATACTATATTGAGAACTTCCAATGAATTCGAATTTGTTTCTTAATAATATTTCCCTTTACAAGCTAAGCACGTAAAAATACTTAGGCACATCCCGTATGTAGATTTCTAGTAGTAAGGAGAGGAAAGTTTAATCGAATCTGTCTAATAGTTGACTCTGTCTGCTAACGGATAAAAAATTCAAATACTTCGAGCAAAGAGGACAGTTTCTAAATTCTATTCCAGCTTTCAAGTTAAATTGTACTTTAATATCATTAAACTTTACCGCTTGTGGTTAGCATAAGTCTCTTACATTCAGAATGAAAGGAATATTTTAGATCAATAAAATTATTATTTTTAACGAAACGATTTAACAAAAGTGAAGGATGAAGTTTAATGCAAATGGGGCAAAAATAATTCATTTCTTTAGTCGACTAATTTTTAATCGCAAATGTTTATATATTTATAAATTATACTCAATTAAGAACTTAAGTATAATCAACTGCAAGTTAAATTGTATGTATATGTTTTTAACTATAGGTATCCTATTTTCCATTGAGAAATTGATTCTCTTTCATGATCATCTTATCAGCCGTATAGGATGCCCACTGTTGGACCTAGGCTTCCTAAAGAATGTCTAATTGTATCCAGCGCGATCTTAACGTTAATGTATTTTGATAACAAGATAAATATATATAAAAAATAATTTTCTCCCTAGACCCAACACTGAGATTGTCTGCAGTGTGTCATAAAAAGTGTAATAAGTAATTTTCTTTTATAACTGTAAATACAAAACAAACATACTATTTTACTCGATGCGTTCTCAACCACGTTGCTCCACACAACTATTTAATTAAATAAAATATCAAGACAATGCAGACATAAACCGACTGCAATATGTACTTGAAAGACTGCTTTATAATTATTTTCTTACAACGGATTTTTTCTTCTACGGTCTAGCAAAGGAATATAATATTAATTTACAAAATTTATCTATACTATTTGAATGATAATAATAAACATATTTATATAGCCTAACATAATAACTTTGTTTTTGAATAGCAAGAGGTTTAATCTAAAGCGAGTGGAATGTGTAAACTTTGAATCTCTAATCATAAACGGATGCACACTTTGATATTTCTGGCCAACTTATTTAAAGACCTTGCTATGAGTTTCATCGGAGTCAACTTATCTGGAAAATGTTTAAAATTTAATTATGGTGGTCATTTATCAAACATTTGAGAACGATATCAAAATCGACTCAAACTATTTTCGAGATCCCGAGTAAAACATGTTGTTTTCATATTTCTACCAGCAATTTCCTTAGGAGCTACTCCTAATATATTCAGAGAGAGAATATGAATTTCGACATCGACTTAGTCGATAGCATTGTCAAATATTTGAAAATGACAGCGGCCATATTTATATTCTTAAACATCGGACAGCGATTGCAAAGGTACTCTAATATTTTTGTTTATAACTTGTATTATTAACATGGCTGGCGTGCTGGTTCTGGGGTGAACTTCCTACAGCGGTGTTTCCTGAGAGCTATGACATGTCTTTCTTCAAACAAAGTTTAAAGAGAGCTATCCTCTCAAGGTAGGCAGGCGGCTTGGCTGTGTCCCTAACCTTGCCAACGTCCATCAGTGACGGTTAACTACTTACCGTCAGGTGGGCCGCCTGCTTGTCTGCCACTTTAGGTAATAAAAAAAACTAATATTTTTGAGGATAAAATAAAACAAAATATCATCTCATAGGAATTTTCCTTTATATTCATTGACATTACAATAATCAAAATAGATGACTCAGTATCATATTTTACAACAACATTTTATTTACATTTAAAGTTAACAATGATAATAACAGTTTTATTGTGACATAGAAATATACATCATGAATTAAATTTACAACGGCAGGGTACATAATATTTGGTCGAATACACACCCTCGTATCCAATTATATTATCAATCCCACTGGAAATAACTAAATTGGAGTATATATCAGATATGTTAAATAAAAGTCTGTACATATTTACGCAAACATGGCTAATAAAATAGTTTAGTGTGTAAAATTATTGTAATTTTCGTTGTAATAATAATAGAATCAATACTTACCTAATTATGGCAAGTTTTGAACTGTCATTCTCAACAGTGATTAGGTATGTTCTGCGAATTTGTATAATGAAGTTCATTCATTATTTAAGAAAGTCTATGACGTACTCGTATATAAAAGTCACAAACAATGCCATTATAAATAGACCAGTATTATTTATTGGCTTAGTAGTAGTTTCGACTAGTGCGGAACGACCCTTTGAAATTGTATTTTAGGTGTCAATTTACACTAATCAAACTATTTTCGTGCGAATCAATATCTTCGGAAAAAGCAAGTGGCACTTCGCACACTTAGGGCCACACATGCTCAGAAATGTCACCGTGTCTGTGGCAAATAAGACGAATTCATTATGTACACGACAATAATTAGTCTAGCCACGAAAATTTGCGATGATATTGTTTTAACGACTCAAATTCTTACGTAGACCCGGCATTTTTTTTCTTGCGTGTACAAGAGCGCTTAGATCTATTTGACACTAGGGCACCTGTGAGGTCGCGGCAACGCAACCATTTCGTTTGTAGCGCGACTGATTTCGCCGCCGTATACTAGTGCGATATAAGTTCATCTAATTAATACCTACGCAACCTTAAAGCCCAAATGGTTACAATTTAATGAGAAAAAAAATGTGTCGAGCACGTAGTTAACAATTTCAATTACAAGAAAAATATTGCACACAATAGTAGGACATTGATAATATATATAAACAATTTTAATCACAGGAGAGAAATAACTTCACGCTGAAACGATTTAGTGTACGATCCAATTCTCTTTCATATACCTTACTTTCCTATAATGTCTACTTATTCGACACACAGCCAAAGCCTACTACACTCTATGTCCAATTTACGACATCACATAATATAAAATTCGATAAAATATGGATTTCAATACAGCAACTGAACATAAACCAGATCATAAAGTTGACGAAAATAACGTTCCTTTAGTTCCCTATCTCTAATGTAAATCACTTACGTTTCTTGTTCCAAATTCTTATTTCTATCTAACATATATAGCCTGTTTTTTGGTTTTAAAGGTTATAAACATGCCTTTACATTGTAAATTTTAGGTATTTCATACTTACTCAGTAAGCATTTCAGCCCAATTAAGATTTTCAGATGAAATTTAATTTACAAGAAATATTTTTAAAGTAGAGTAAAATACGATCCTTTGTCTACCTATTTGACCTCGACAATACTTCAATTCAAATCTAAATTTATAGATAAAATTTTATTGTTTCAGACTTTCAGAAAAGCATTTATTTTAGTTATTAATAGCAAATTAATATTGCTAAAAAAAACCTTATAATGTAAGTCAATTTGTCTACAACATTAAGATGACAAGTTAAGAGCTTTGAGAAGAAATTGAAAACAAACTTTCCTCGTGAAATTACAGCAGAATTTTAAGAGTGGAATTTTCTACTCTTGAAATATATAATATCTTTTGGTTCATCATATAATTTATTATAATAATAATCTGTAATACAAAATATTGTCAGAACAATTTTAATATCGTAATTGATCTTTGAATCAGCTGCTGAACTTGTTTTACTTGTTGCTAAGTTTCTTTGAGACCCCAGCTAACGAAAAACTACGCAACTACATATCTATTTCACGCAAAATGTGCCTCAAGTTATAATTAATATATACATGACTAATTCAGCGATTCGTTAATTTAAACAAAATATAAATTTTTATTCAGTGTTTTGTCCCATTTGTTGATATACCTTAGCTTCTTTTTGTATTTAAATGTAAAACTACAAGCAATGGGACGAATTTAAAACTAATGTTTTGCGTGGCTTAGGTATATGTAATTGCGTCGATTTTTTAAGCAAAATATTTTTTTTATTCATTTTCATTTAATTAATATCACTAACTATAATTATATTAACATTTAATGGAGTAATTATTTAATAAACAGTCAAAGTATTGTTTCTTACAATAGCTTCAAATATACTAACAAAAAGTCATTAAAATTCGATTTACACGCAATCTTATTTTAAAGGTACGTATGGACAAAATCGTATCCCAAAAAGACATTACTTATAAAAGAGGTTCGATTGGCTCTTTCAATCTGGGATATATTTCCGGCCTGTCATCGGCACACACGAGCACAAAGTCTAACCGATCACAAACTGACGCGGTTTGTTAATATAATATGTTACAGGCAAAACTCTTAACCAGTCAAAAGTAGTTTTGACTGGCTATATCAGTCAAAACTTTTTAGAAAGTAAGGAGATCCGAACTGACTATTTAGGTTAGGCTAGTTTTTAATAATAATTATAAAATTAACCCAACCTAACAAAACCTGTTTTGAAAACTTGTTTAGTACCGAACTCTTTCTTTTTTAAGAATTTTGACTGATATAGCCAGTCAAAACTACTTTTGACTGGTTAAGAGTTTTGACTGTAACATAAATAAGTCGACCCTTACAAGTTTAGTCAGCAACGATTAGTCTTACTTTTTTTATGAAATGGAATTTATACATAAATTATTGGACTACTCCGTGCTAGCTCAGCCTTCCATAACATACAAATCAATACAAACATTTCACACAAACACTTCACATTCTAGTTTTTATACTTTGTGCTTAGCACATACTTTTTACAATTACCAAACAGTATTATCAGTTGAGTATTATCGAATATATTCACTTAATTATTTATAGATACTGACAATTCTAACGAATAATTTTAATAACTTTGTTCGTACTTTAACAAATAAATAACATCGATTTTTTGGTTGCAGAACAGAAACAGGTGAAAACGACATCCTATCTATTGATTTATGTTAAAAGTGTCACCCTAATATTATAATTAATAGTTTCTAGTATGAGTAATGGACAGTGCGTGCCAAAGATTACAGCTTTATGACACTCCGGTAGGCAAGTCTGTAACAGCTTTGGTTATGAACCTTCAATCGTCCCACATAGTTATACGTAAGACATTAGGGCGTCTCCGTTTAATACATAAAATTTCATGGACATTTCGTTATTCTACCCTCATGTTTCTACTACACAGATTCGCACTTAAACTGGACGTTTAAGTGCTTAACATTTAAAATATTAACAAAGCCATAACTAACAATGGACAACAATGCTTATATACAGTTAAATACAGTTGAAAACCACTTAGAAGACATCACTCTTTTAGGCCGTCATCACGTTCACTAGGAGTTCACGTCACTGTCGGTTACACGGTTGTGTCTCAGGTAAGTCCACCGATATTACAGTTCACGTGGTACATGTAAGTGGCCAGTTCTTCGCCGGTAAACTCGTCGTCAACTTCGCGTAGACTGGAGTTGGAGATGCTGCGAGGGGACTCGACAGAGTCGGAGGGCTCGTTGATACGAAGTCTCCACGCTCGACTCCAGTGCCCATTCCCACTAGGCGACTCGTTGACTGTCGGAAGATCCCGCCCGTTGTAACACTGCATAAACAAACAATAATAAATTATAATCGGTATACAAACAAGTATCAATTACGCATTTGGACGTAAAATTCAATTTAGTAATCAATATGTACTACGCGTTATCATATTGACATTCCATTTTGTTTGTTTTTATATAAGCTTCAATAAACAAGATAACTGTTAACCAGATTTTGTTTTGATAATTTGAATGAAATAAACAAATTCTGGTACAGACGTAATCATATTATTCTTAACATCCTAAGCTTCACAAAACGAGTCAAGTATTTTCAAGTCGTCTGAAAGCGAATGCTGAAAATTGAGATCATCTAAACAGGGTTCATTTCATATAATACAATCGGTAGCTAGTTACCTACCAATTTAATCAAATAACGGGAATTGCAAATGTTAAGGAAAAGCTTAAACTTTTTCTCAACCACCATTCAGTGTAGGTTTACTTTTGATTTACACAAGCATAAGCCGAGTTTGCCCTTTGTAAATCTTTT
Source organism: Laspeyria flexula (assembly GCA_905147015.1). NCBI lineage: Eukaryota > Metazoa > Arthropoda > Insecta > Lepidoptera > Erebidae > Laspeyria > Laspeyria flexula. The sequence continues at coordinate 6,254,974 of LR989956.1, read as the reverse complement.
TAATTCTAGGGCTACTTTATATCTGTAAGATTAACTTTTACAGCGGTACGACCGTCATATTTAATAATTTATTACGTTTTTTTTTGCGAAATCTCTTGCCACTAGCTTTCGCCTCGGGCTTCGTCCACGTGCCCCATAGAACCCATTATTTGTATAAATTATAGTTTGTTTCTATCCGGCATTTTAGCTTTTTCTCTCCAATAATAATAGTTTGAAACTTTAAAATACAATCACAGAACGTTTATACTTATGAACGGCAACACCGCAATTTAGTGTCAGATTTCATAGTTTTTTTTTAAATATTAAATCGAAGCTATCATCATCATCATCATATCAGCCCAATGACGTCCACTGTTGAGCATAAGCCTCACCTAATTTCCGCCACAGCGAGCGATTTGGTGCCGCCCGCATCCAACAAAGCAAGCAAGCTATATTTTAGAAATATTAAATATTCAATACAATTTTTACTTTTTAGAATTACGTGAACGTGTTTACGAAATTAACTGTCTTAAACAAATTGTTTACATTAATATCATTAATTTAAAATTTTCAGAATTGATATTGTGCCAAAAATTTCAAAAGCCTTAATTTCACATTCTCCCTTTGTACAATCGCAAATCCACACCGATTTCTATTCATTCCAGGACGGAAATGGGGAGATGTAACAATTTACTGGAGAATCGTAACATCTATCTAATTTCAAATTGTAAGAACTTATTATACAGCTGGGCTTGTTTGTAACGAAATTGTATTTACACAAAATGAAAGACTATCAAACGTTACGTAAAGTTAATTAGTGGTGGTCTTAATTTAAATTATATTGATTCTAGGTTTATTACTGTCTCCCTCGCAATTCACACTTCTCAGAGTGACAATTAAAAATTTGCCACAAATGTCACGGAAATTTTGTAGTTTCAGAACTGGATTTGTAACACACCTTTATATTGTGCCTTTATATGCTCAGCTCTTATTGGCCGTAGCGTGATGTATAGCCTATAACCTTCCTCAATAAATGGGCTATCCAACATAAAATATTTTTTAAATCGGACCATCAGTTCCTGAGATCCTAACGTTCAATCAAACCAACAAACAAACCTTTCAGCTTTATATGTAATATACTCGTATTAGTAAAGATACTTTGGGACGGTAAATTGATGGATGGGCTGTTTTATTGCGAAATATTAGATCAAGTTATTTGAGCGTATAAAGATCTCTCAGATCCTGCGTCCATATGTTACATTTTAGATATAAAGTATTTAATGAATTTGGGTGCCAAATATACGAGTGATCGTTAAATAAAAATGTCTGTTAGATACAAAAATACCGCACGGATATGATGAAACCTCAGCAGCAAACTAGGTAAGAATTGCTTCTCGAATACGAGATTTTTTTTAAACAAAAACGCAATCCTTATTATTGCAAGTATGCTTTTATTGCTTGTTGTGATCAACGTGTTTTTTTGCATAAGAATAGTTTGTAAGTAGACTACGTATAAGTTATTAATGTAATGCACTGGCTCCTTGAAGATTGTATTTAATTTATCTCAGATTATTATTATAACCCATAAATTAATGTTCGGCACGGGTCTCCTCCACATCACATCCTCCTCTCACATTTTGGAAGGAACGCTGCCTAGACGGGTTGGTATAGGGTTGTGTTTTGAATTATCCTTTTCTTGCAGTGCTCTTGCTGCTTTAAGTAATAGCCTCCTTGACGACACGCACGGGTTGAAATAGGGTAGTGAAATTATGTATTCTTAATAAGTCACTTATAGTAATAGACTAGAAGTAATTCTAAGTCTAAATAATAAATAACTGCCTCGGTGGCGCAGCGGGAAGTGTATACGACTGCTGTGCAAGAGGTCCCGGGTTCGATTCCCGGGTCGGGTGAAAAATTAAATAGTATTGGGTTTTTCTATCATGAAATTGAAATTCTACTATTGAGATTTTCCCGGAGTTTGGTAAATAAATTTTCCCGGTTGATGACAATAGGCTCACCCCTATTTCATGGAACCAAACATGGCTGGCGAAATGTGGGTGTGAAACACCTCTGCTTACCCCTTCGGGGAAAAAGGAGTGATGCTATGTTATGTTTATGTAATTCTAAGTGTATGATCCACTAACCCGCATTAGGCCAGCGTGTGTGTTATGGCCTTAACCCTCTCAGCTCTCTAGATAGAGGAGAGGAGACCCGATCCCAGCAGTGGGACATTAATGGGTTGCTGATGATGATGATGATGATGAATAAGTCACTACACGGACAGTATCTATAGTTGCTAAAACATTAAAGCAATTAATTCCTGAGGGGTTAAATATGCTTGCAGATTTCATAACGCACCCATGGGGTTTTTAGTCCATTTCTAATGTTATTACTCGCATTTCACATGATATTTTCATGACCATTAAGATTCAACCCTTTCGCCCTTTGGCATACAAATGGCCTTGCCAAAGGAACTTTTACCCAAAGTCATTAACAAATTGTAACATTACAAATGACAAAAAGAGAATTTATCTTTATTGTTGTCTCATTGTAGTGCTAGGGTCATGGGAAAGGTCAAACGACACACTGAACAGACGGCTAAAATCGTATTGTACAACATAATACAACATAAGGGGGACATACTCTCGTAAAGAAAATGTAGTGACTTCTCATGCAAGGCTACGTATTACAAGGTACAATAATGGTTGACAGTAAACCCAACACTCCTTCACACACAACACTCGAACACTCGGGGGAACAAGTCTAGATCCTATGCGTAGCAGGTAGGTACTGTAGTGAAAAATTAAAGAAGAGTTTATGTTTGTCTTCATAAAAACTATCATAATTTTTGTTACCCGACTGTTTTATGCTTGTATAGCTCACCTGGCAAACAGGTTCAATGAATGTTGTGTTTCAATAATAACATCAAAAACCTGGTTTATACAAAAATGACCAAATTATTAGATTCATATCCGGTGCGGAGACAGATTCTAAAAAGTTAAGATTATTAATATCTGCTATACTTGGGTCATAAATAGCGTAACTAACCCGATTTAGTTTTCTTAATATTGTTTCTATTTTTTTATCGCTTTCATCAAAGTAAATTTCAAGCGTCATCTCACCTCATCACCAAAAAGACATGTTCATCCAAAACAAACAAATCAAAGTTTTTATACAAACATTAGTGTCGCGTCACCACTCTAAATTTGTTTTCTCCTGATGAAAAATGATGATTTACCCAAAACATTCGTTGGAAAAAACATTATTATTTCACGAGAAACATTTTTCATCGAGAACTTCAAAATAATATAATAATTGTGGTAAATAAATATAAAACTCTTGTCGAAAAATGCTTAGTATGCAATTTTGTTAGCACAGGCTATATTTATAAGTAGGGTCATAGTGCAAATAATAAAGACAATTTTTATAATCGGGGCTTCAAGTACAATTCCCAAAGATGGTATAATATTATTCTACATAATTCACGTTGGTTAACTGTGATAATAAATAGCAACGTAAATTCTTGCGGTTTCTTGTCATAAGGCAGTATGTACCAGATCTTATGTTTTTCTTTTCTACTTCTAACCCTAATAAAACTGGTTGTCAGCCACTTATTCCAAAATTATATTTGCAAAAGGCTCTAGAAACGTCTAAGTAATTGGATGATATTATTTCAAAAATATTCAGCATTACCTATTTCTACTACTTACGTAACAAAAGAAGTGTTGGTTTTACGAGTTTTTCCGCTAAATTTATTTCTTCCCACCAACACAATTTAGTCCCTAACGTTCTAAGTTTACGTTTGTAGATGAGTTACGTTCAGCAAACGAAAATCTAAGCGATTTTCAGAATATATAGGCTTGTAAAACGGCCTGCCATAAGCAATCCGGCTGGGTAATACATATTTCACTGGATGCCTTAATAAATTCCATCGTTGTACCACGTTAGTACCCTTAAATAATAAAATAAAGCAGTACTGGTAACATTACGGGATTGAGATGTTTGAAACGTACGCCGAAGTTAGGCTTTCAAGATCTTGTTATATTTTCATTCTCGAGTGTCAACGAAATTAAAATGTCTTCAAATCCATACATACTAGCTAACATTTCATATGGCACCTATGGTTTTGCCTAGCTTAAAATCTAGTTTTACTCGTATTACCGAAACTGACAGGCTAACAATAGTTATACACTACCTGTAAACTAAGTGATTGATGCCTCACATGAATACCGCATTCCAAGATACAACAAACCTGGAAATAAACTTTTATAAATACTTATCTATACATCTTTCGATCGTCTTATGTTATGCCACGAATATCAAAGACAAACAGTTAAAAATAAGTCTTAACATCTTAAAGATAGGTTACATTTTCGTTTATCACGTAGCTTTGATAACCAATAGGTTGAAACAAAGGGTTACCACAACCTTGTACAATATCAAATAGCTTAAAACTGCTCCCCTAAATTGTCCTCGAACATTCCTCAATAAAATATAAAAGCAATAAAACGAACATTAAAACAGATCAAGGGCTACCCGTTCCTAATGTTACGAGCTTTTTAAGACAAACCAATAAAGTCAAAGAATGTTATTATTGGTCAATATAAACGTTTGGTAACTTCGTATTTGTATAAAAATACGCTGTACTTTTATATCTGCATATTTTTAGAATAATACAGCTATAAAAATACATTCAACTTCAGTAACACACAAAAGAAGCTAAAAATACTTCATCAATCGAATATTTATTTGGTGAATCCTACGTATACAAAACGAACGACACAATGCCATTCAACTCATATTAATTTATATTCTCATCAATCATTATACATATTGGGAAATCTGCCAATTAATTTTTGTATTATTGTAGGTTCAGCACTTCTAAATCAAGTATAATGGAAGAAGATAATATTCGAACCGAGACGCAATTTTGTTTTTCCTACTTCATTTATATTTTGCAGCTCAAATTTGAACGACAGATGCTTTCTAGGTTTAATTTCCAGGTCAAGCAAGAACCGTATTGGACTTTTTTGTCGTGAAATTTTTAGAAACAGCCTGGAGTTTGAAACTGGACCCTGTTAATGGCAAAACGCCATACGAAGCGATGGTGGCTGAATGGATAAGGGACCGGCGTGCAAATCACGCGGTCTGAGTTCGATCCCGACCGGCAGTACCAATGTGGATTCCACTTTGTGGAATTTATATGTACTAGTCAAGTGACTTACCATCTGCTAACGGTGAAGGAAAACATCGTGAGGTAACCCACATACCCTAGAAGAAATTCTATACGTATGTCTGATCCACCAACCCGCACTAGGCCAGTGTGAGTGGATTATGGCCTAAACCCTCTCAGCTCTTTAGTTAGAGGAGAGGAGACCCGATCCCAGCAGTGGGACTAAATGGGTTGCTGATGAATGGCAATACGCTCGCCCGTATTACGTGAGGCTTAACATAGCTAGTGAAATTTAGGTGCCATAAACATCTGCCTACCCCTTAAAAGCTATGTGTAATTCCTCTCTCACTGGGGCATATAATAAGAATAATAACAAGACATAATTAAGTTGGTGATTTGCTATTATTTTCTAAACGTTTTCGTACATTTTATCGAGCCACATCATATCATTATGTAACAGAGCCGTAAATAATCCATCTGGTAAGAGATAGCACACGTTCCTTCCCAGCCTGTATTAACGCATAATATTGATTTGGACAGTATCATCACGTCCTAAAGCCTTGATAAAGTGGATATTAAGAGGCTTATATCTTCATATAACGAGATGAACTGTTATATTTAACCTCAACCCGGTAAGTCTTTAGTATTAGTAGAAATAAGGGCCTTAGTAACAGGACTATAGTTGAATGATGATCATGATGATATTTGATTCAGTGCAAATCTTACTGAAAGATTGTTATTAGTTTATTTTTAGACTTAATTTATTGTCGGTCTGTTTAATCTTATTACTTAAATATAAGGACTAGGCGGCAACACAAGTCTTTTTAAAAGTTTTTGAATAATTTGTGACACTACATACTGCAAAATTACATCGTTTCATACCGTTAATCTCATATAACTTAGTTTTACTTTTGTATATTACGGATGTTTCCCAGTCACAGAACAGAATTTTAGAACTTTAATCGAATATTTTGACTTTAAAAATATTGTTAAGTTGCAATTCTATTATAATAATATAATAATAATATTCTACCACATTCACACAGCGCCATCTAGTCCCAAAGTAAGCAATTATATATGCTTGTGTTATGGGTACTAAACAACTGATATACTACTTAAATACATTTTTTTTTATAAATACATACATATTATAGATAAATTACACCCAGACAAAGAACAATTTTTTATGCTCAATACACAAAGATTTGTCCTGAGTGGGGATCGAACCCACGACCTCCGGCTTAGCAGTCAGGGTCACTAACCACTAGACCAACAGGCTAGTCATATAATAACCAAGGACGCGTATAGGTCGTCTGGATTATTCTGGCTAAAGCCAATGTTGGTGAGGTTATCAGCAATACTATCAGTAATGCGTTATAGGGGTCGCTAGGGTCATTGGCCTGGATATATACTTAAATTCTATAATAATCCATCACTAGGCACAGAAGGAAAATATTAGCCTACCCACGTTGAAAAAATAAATTAAAATAATATTAAATTTAATCCTAAGCTTCACCATCGTATAACTTTATAATCTCTGCAAATGAAATCTAGCTTTATCGAATGATTAAAATGAAAATTGAAGGCAAATTTCAAGCCCCAGTTAAGATTTGACTCCACGACCTCAGAAACTGCTATCCATTTGTGAAATCACAAAAACAGAATACGAAAATTTCCATCCTCAAATACTCTTTCCTTATCTTTAATTTCGTAGAATTGCAGCTCTTGGTACTTACAAAGTGGTGTTAGAATCCACACTGGTATTAGAAAATTAATTAAACCATTTTGCTCTACGTCTAACTTAGGCAGTAAAACTTTTCCAGTTTTGTTGTTTAACCATCTAAACTAGTACTTAAGGCTGTTGTGTTTTCTTCTGAAGTGTTACAAATATAATAATCTTAAGCTGTAATCTAACCATAGAGAAAAATATCCAATGGAATGTTACCGTTTTCATTTTTGTAAATATTAAATGACTAGAGACTACGGGCTAGCCAGGGGGAGGTTTTTGGGGGTTCACCCCCTCCTGAAATGGTTAAAGTATTGCATTAATACAAGATCGAATAATATAATTTTGAAGTTTTATTTTCTTTAACCCACCTCCCATGGAAACTAAAACCTGGCTACGCCCGTTATAAAGACTACTTAGTAGATACTACGGTATTACACATTTATGGTGCATGTTCTTATTTATGTGATAAAAACACAGTGCCTTGGGTATTATTAAAACCTCTCACAAAAAAATGGGCCAAGGTTAAGTGATGCTTTCTGACATCATTTTTTTTAGATAAATAAATAGGACAATAGTAATAAAACAAATAAAGGCCTCACGCAAGGAATTAGATTATTTCCTTACGTGATGTCTTTCATAGGCGATTCAAAGCGAACACAATTGTGCTGCGATTCGGTGCGAATTGACGCGGCGGGCGGGTGAATCCTATGCGCGTACAAATCGTTGCGAACATTCCTCTCAGTCTATTTTGATATCGTTTTCTAATATTTGAAAACAATTACTATCATCTTTACATTTTCTAGTACCTATTTGACAGCTATATCGAATTCCACTCAGTGACACATATGTGGAAATCACGCCGTGACCCGCCCCATCGCATCATTTGGTCACGTTAGGCCACTTCAATAGGAACATACTGTTGTTAGCTTCATGTTCGCGTCACAATTAATCACTCACGTAGCACACCGCATTACAATATACGAGCGACAATTGCGAACACACATATCTGTAGTCCAAAACCAACAAACACTTTGGATAAACATTATACACACACCCTCCAACGAGATTCTGAGTCCTCATCGAATAACCATAAAAAACTACTGGCAACAAAATTGCCTACTTTACTATTGCATTAGCGTATTCATAACCCCTACGGGAACTTTCGGGTGTCCCCTTTTATAAAAACTATTTTCGTGAATATGGGCTCATATAACATTAAGTGAGAAACATTGTAACTGGATACAACGCAACCTCTTTTTCTGATACCAGTTCGAAAAACTTGGTACATAAATAATAAAATTAATTACACGTTAAATTAAACAATATACAAAAAGGTGTACTTAAACCTGAAGTGTAGAGACAATGCGTCTCATTAGAAGAATAATGTTTTATCTTGACATAAAACAAAAATGAAATTATTAAAAAATTCGGCATTAAAAACCGTAAACTATCGATTGATAAATTTTTATTTTATTCTTTAGTCAGTATTTTACAAAATACAAATTTGATCAATTGATAGTTTACGGTTTTTAATGTCAAATTTATAATAATTTCATTTTTGTTTTATCTGAAGATAAGACATAATTCTTCTAATGGGACGTGTTTAATCAGAATCTGCATTATCAAAGATACAAAGAAATCTTAATTTATTTTTCTCATTTTAATTTTAAGTTAACAATAAAATTAAATTAACATTAATTTTTTTTTAGTTTTATTGAAATTAAAATATCAGTTAATAAGTTATGTTCTAGATGCATTTATCAAAAATAATGTAAAAGCTTTAAAACTTTGGCGACTTGTACACATATTAAATTATTGTAAAACGGGTCTTGAGTCAGCCCGTGACCACGATCGGTGCAATTCGATCGAAACGTCGGGCAAATAAATAAGGTATTTATTATCCATGCATATTATAAAAGGCTTTGTCCTGACTGACTGACTGACTGACTGACAGACAACGCACAGCCTAAACCGCTGGTCGTACCGATTTGAAATTTGGAGGGTGTGTTTGTCCTAATGTCTAGAGGTGTGCTAAGAAGGGGTTTTTTAAAATTCAACTACCTAAGAGGGTGAAAAGGGATTAAAATGATTGTATGAAACTTCTTTGTTTTTTAACTTATAGATTTGAAAATTTGTTTTGGGGTACTACTATCAAAATAAAAAATACCCTCATCAATATTTTTGACAAGGGTGGCTTTGGAAGGGTGAAATTGGGGATGAAACGTTGTATGAAAGGATCTTTGTTTTGAAGTTAACGTTTTGCAAATTAGTATTGGGATAGGAACTTAAAATGTTGTTTTTAATATTTTTGATAGGGAAGGGTTCAGGGGGTGTAATATATATAATAAAAACTTACACTAAGGGATGAAATACATACATGCATACATAGCATCACGCCTTTTTCCCGAAGGCTACCCCTTTGCAGAGGTGTTTCGCACCCACATTTCGCCAGCTATGTTTAGTTCCATGAAATAGAGGGATGAAATAGTTGAGAAAATTATTAGAAATTGGTATGGGTGTCATTTTCGAGGTTTTCAGGAACGCTGATTATATGTATAAATGTTATATTTAATGACGTAAAATGAAATTCAACTCCTGTTGTGGGGTGTTGTGGAATTAATGAATTGCACTTAAAACAAATACCTATGTAATATCAAAATCTACGCGGACGAAGTCGCGGGCAAAAGCTAGTTCCTTATAAAATAATACGTGAACTAGACCCGTTTTATAATAATTTAAAAATAAGGTAATTTAAAGTTAGAACAAGAATATTGAGATAAAATAAAGCTGTAAAGCAAGCTATACTAAAATAGTCATCCCATTCACACCGGTTCTACCTATGTTGATTGTTCTACATAGACCGTATGTCAGACTATCAGTTACATACCTACATCGATAAGTTTAATTTATGGACTCTGTTCAAAAACTAAATTTTAAAAATGTGACAGAATTCTAGCAGTTTATTTTGTTTAATTAAGTACTTTGTATTCGTAGGGGAACTTTCTAACACTGAATTGTATAGAAAAGTTTAAAGTTTAAGCTACAAATATATTATTTATCTTGAAACGCTAGAATAACTTTATCAAATAACTAGCTTTTGCCCGCGACTTCGTCCGCGTAGATTTCGATATTACATATATCTTTGTTTTAAGTGCAATTCATTAATTCCACAACACCCCACTAAAGGAGTTGAATTTCATTTTACGTCAATAAAGATAACATTTATATAATCAGCGTCCCTGAAAACCTTGAAAATGACATCCATATCAATTTCTAATAATTTTCACAACTATTTCATCCCCCTATTTCATGGGACCAAACATAGCTGGTGAAATGTGGGTGCAAAACACCTCTGCAAAGGGGTAACCTTCGGGAAAAAGGCGTGATGCCATGTATGTATTTCATCCCTTAGGGTAAGTTTTTATTGTTATATTTCACCCCCTGAAATAACTTAAAATGTTGTTTTTAATATTTTTGATAGGGATGGGCCCTATCATAAATATTAAAAACAACATTTTAAGTTCCTATCTCAATACTAATTTGCAAAACGTTAACTCCAAAACAAAGATCTTTTCATACAACGTTTCATCCCCAATTTCACCCTTCCAAAGCCACCTTTGTCAAAAAGGGTATTTTTTATTTTGATAGTAGTACCCCAAAATAAATTTTCAAATCTATGAGTTAAAAAACAAAGAAGTTTCATACAATCGTTTTTATCCCTTTTCACCCCCTTAGGGGTTGAATTTTAAAAAACCCTTTCTTAGTACTCCTCTAGACATTAGGGCAAACACATCCTCCAAATTTCAAGTCGCTACGACCAGCGGTTTAGGCGGTGCGTTGTCTCTCAGTCAGTCAGTCAGGACAAAGCCTTTTATAATATGTATGGATATAATAAATTAAAAACATTCGTCTGTATCTTAATCTGAAGATATTAAAACCTCATTAATTACAATAAAAGTCTATCAGCTATTTTTCGTATTATTTTAAAAAAATGTTTAATTGGCAGATGACCTAGCGGTCCATCTGTTATATTTTTCGAATCAGTAGATACCTATTTTTCTTTTTACCACTACCTGTTGACATTAGCAATATTAGAGAATCAAAGAAGCCGCTAAGCATACTTAAAAAAGTCACGTAATGCTCTAGTTTTAATCGTGGTGTTTACATCACTTACGGCGTAAAGTTCGAGTATTTACATTCTAAATAATACTTATGCTTCCTTTGTCTGATTTCTTACTTGTCGTGTCGAATAGCTGTCCCAACGAACTATCTATACTATATTATACAATTGACTGGCCTGTTGGTCTAGTGGTTAGTGACCCTGACTGCTAAGCCGGAGGTCGTGGGTTCGATCCCCACCCTGGACAAATCTTTGTGTGATGAGCATAAAGGTTTGTTCTGTGTCTGGGTGTAATTTATCTATAATATGTATGTATTTACAAAAAAATATGTATTCAAGTAGTATATCAGTTGTTTAGTACCCATAATACAAGCAAAATATAATTGCTTAACTTGGGACTAGATGGTGCTGTGTGAATGTGGTAGAATATTATTATTATACCAAAATACAACTTCTCACGTGTAGTGACGGATTAAGTATACATAATGTCACTATCCGATCTCAACCCGTGGGTGTCGTAAAAGGCGACTAAGGAAATAACCTTATGCAGACAAGAGCACTGCTGGAAAGGAAAATTTGAAACAAACCTTATACACCTTCTACACATTAAAAGAGTACATGGAACATAAAACTAACGAATTTAATTATCTATAAAAAATGTAATATATATTTTATAATGATAATTTAAATAATTTGTATATTGAATTTTATAATGTAATTATAAATATAATGTGCTTAATTATAAATATTTGCGTGCCTAATACAGGCAGAATATAGCTTGCACTCTGCACCAATTTTGTTAGGTACAACCTGTATTCTATGCAAATAAATGTTTCTTTCTTTCTTTCTTTCTTTCTACACCAACCCATCTGGCCAGAGCGTGATATAGTAGGCTAAATTCCCTCTAAAATCTTTGGAGGAGACCCGTGCCCAGCAGTGGGACGTTTATGGGTTGAAATGATGATGATGAAAATGATGATACCAAAATATTATAAACCTGAAGAGTTTGTTCGGTTGAATGCGCCAATCTCAGAAAATACTGATCCAATTTGAAATATTATTTTAATGTTGGATAGCCCATTTATTGAGGAAAGCTATATCACACTACGATCAGTAGAAGTTCAGTATCTTCTATTCCATATATAGAGTGCCCCCGTTAAAAATATTTATTTTTATTATTTAACTACCAAACCTAATAACAGCCGAAACAACACACCATTCTCCAAATTTCATCAATATACAACGTTATTCTTTGTTTATACTAAAGCTGAAACACTCTAAAAGTCTTTTTATTATAATATAATATAATATTCTACGACATTCACACAGCGCCATCTAGCCCCAAAGAAAGCAATTATATTTGCTTGTGATATGGGTACTAAACAACTGATATACTATTTAAATACATTTTTTTTTTGTAAATACATACATATTATAGATAAATTACACCCAGACACAGAACAAACCTTCATGCTCATCACACAAAGATTTGTCCTGGATGGGGATTGAACCCACGACCTCCGGCTTAGCAGTCAGGGTCACTAACCACTAGACCAACAGGCCAGTCAATTTATTATCAGAATCAGAAAAAAATATCTAAATTTAAAAAGTTATAAGCATTTTTCATTCTTATTGCTGCCACGCTCCAGACGAATATTGTCGAATATCAGTAGTGTATGTACATATTTAGTATTTATTTATTTATCACTGTGAGTAAACGGTGCTGCACAAAGCGTAAGGAGGCCATTGATACACTTAAAACAACGGTTTCCAAGCTCTCAAAATTTTAATACGTTTTTTACAAAAAAAAATAATAACATGGTTTATAAACTATTTGATTCGATTCCGCTGCTGATTCTGAACAAACTACTTTCACTAGGTAGGAATAAAGGTGTACATCGAGTAGTTTTTGAGTAAAAATCCCTGACATGACGAAATGACATGACGGTTCCGTTTTTGCCATTGTGGCTACACTATATTACTTCTTGCGTAGTTGGCTATAACCTCCGTAGTCATAAGATGCAGCGGATGAAATTCGGCTAGGAGGACAATCATACCATGAACAGCGGACCTACTCGAAGTTTCGACAGAGAATTCGACTTAGTGGATATCGTTTTCAAACTTACAAACATTTGACAGCGATATGTATGTAATATATATGTATGCGATAAGTGTAATGTATTCCTAGGAGTAGACTTACTAGGAAGAAATGGTAATAATATTGAAAAAGTCGGCATTATGAGAATTAATACATGGTGTTTTAGAAAAGATGGCAAACTCACTAAAGTGGACATTCTATGGCATAACTGACTTTTTTTTTCTTCGATATCGAAATCGATTTCCTATATTTTCCATTAACTTTATTTATAGATGTTTACTTTACATTCTGTTCTTACCCATGTGTTAAATAACTGTCTCTCTGATTGATTCAATATCGCCTTCAAATATTTGAAAATGATAGCCATAATATTTTAATATTCAAACATTTGACAACGGTATCAAAATCAATAAAAGAGACAGTTATTTTTATAATTTATTATAATCAATTAATTGGTTTGTCATCTGAACTGTTTATATGTAAATAAATGATTAAGGTATAAGTTATAAATTAAGTAAATGATTGTCAAAAATCCATTTTTTTTGTGACTTATCAAATGTGAAATTAATCCAATTGTGATTTTTATAATGAGTTAGTACCGAGTCGTCACTGTTAAAAAAAAACTGTATAAAATATGTAATTAAAAGGTACAGTTTGTAAGAAAAGCTTATGGGGTATACTAGATACATTAAATAAAATAGTGGTTTGATTTTTCTAAGTAGCAATCAATTGCTTGCGTATTTAATAAAAAAGTATAAAATATAAATTTACAGACACTCGAAAATCCCTTGGACATTATGTCACCGAAGACCGCAAAGACCATGCAGACATAGAACGGGATTGGCGGTGAGGTATAAAGTAAAGAAGTTAAAATTACACTATTCAAGGCATACTGCCAGAACTTCTACACGAGCTGTCTGTGTGTGTGCTATACGCAGAAAACGTTAGATTGAAAGGAACTTCCTACCTTCTTGAATTTGCTACCAACTACGTAAAAACGAAAAGTTTGTGAGTAATAGGAACAGTTTATGTAATATTATATTAATAAACTTAACAATAGGTTAAACTTAATTGATTCACGTAACAGTACAGTATTAACGTTAAACCACAAGTTAAATTGTCGATCGTTAGTTAACAGTTTAGATAGTCATTAGAGCGATATAATTTATGATGATTAATTGCGAAAGGGAGCGACATATTGTTATATTATGGGTTACAGAGAATTTCACGGCCGAGTTGAGGAGTGTAGGCAAATTCTCCTAACAAAGACCGCAACTAAAGAAATCTGGCGATGAAAAGAAACTGCCTGCATTTGTTTTCAAAAAAATATTTTAAGCCATTCGATTAATAATTTAAAAAACCGGCCAAGAGCGTGTCGGGCCACGCTCAGTGTAGGGTTCCGTAGTTTCCCGTCCGTCACAATAAGTGTTCAAAGCAAAAAAAATACTGGCAAATGAAACTTGACCTCTGGATTGTATAGGCGCTCATACGATTCAGGGACCAAATTATATTGGTTAATTGCAGTTTCCATCTGTTGTTTCCATCCAAGTTCAAAATAATTTTCCTAGAAAGTCCTTATAAAGTTCTACTTTTCAGATTTTTTTCGTATTTTCTAAACTTATGGTTCAAAAGTTAGAGGGGGGGGGACGCTTTGTTTTTTACTTTTGGAGCGATTATTTCCGAAATTATTGACATTATCAAAAAATGATTTTAGTAAACCCCTATTCATTTTTAAATACCTTTCCAACAATATATCACACATTAGGGTTAAAATTAAAAAAAAAAACACTTTCCACTTTACATATAGGGGGGCTACCCTAATAAAACATTTTTTTCCAATTTTTATTTTAGCACTTTGTCGGCGTGATTGATACACATATTGGTCCCAAATTTCAGCTTTCTAGTGCTAACGGTCACAGAGATTAAGCGAGGACGGACAGACGGACAGACAGACATGGCGAAACTATAAGGGTTCCTAGTTGACTACGGAACCCTAAAAAAGCCTAATCACAAACTTACCTTATTTATGTAATCACATGACATAATATATAGTATAGTATTTTCATAAAGATGGGTCTGTGTCTGACTTCTAAAAGAAAAAGGTTCTATGTTCAACATAATTTGTTTCCTTTAATATTTTGTACTGGATAAAACCATTAACGGGATGAATCATGTCTCGTAAGACACATTGCTTATTAGAAGCATCCAGCTTTAATCTCTAAATTTATTCAGCTTTGAGAGTGTAAGACGTAATTGGACAAGAATTGAGTACTGCAAAACCTATTAAAACTCAATAAAGGTCATAGATGCCATATCCCGTTGTTTGTCGCTGAATTTAACTTGCGTAAAAAAACTATTGTAAAATGACTTTAAATTTTGCCTTAGTTACCAGAATCTATTTACTTATTATTGCAGTTAATCATAAGTTTTTTCGGCAAATTATTTTGGTACGCATTCATTTGTATCGTAATTAACACAAATTCTATAAATAGTCACATTTTATCGAGCACATTGACTCAAAAATCTCTGTCCGAAAATAAGAACAAAATATCATTTGTGACGCATCACCTTGAGTATTTCGAAAGGCTCGTGGAAATATCAATGCCGATAGCTGATAAATATGTTTATCAAAAGATCATTGAATATGAAGGTGTATGCAAAATCGATGTAACTTAAAATTTATTAGCGAAGTAGGAGTGTAAAACGACCGGTCTAAATTATACAGGCTCCTATCAAATTACAGTCGGTTTTTCTAGCTACCTATATTTATAATGAATTTTAATGGTATTTTAAATGTTTAGTAGTAAAACATGGCTTTATGAGCTCTTATTCAACTTAACCTGTTGATCTCTTCGCCAGATTGTGAAACTGAATTATTGATAATATTCGAGTCGTTCAATCGATTGACTTAATTTATTTTTCTTTATATGGTAAATACACATTGTATCTTAACTCAATTTACACCCAACAAGTGATAGCCACTACCTAAAGTTATTTAGTAACGTTATATCTAATATAAAACGAAATAATTTACATATTTGGAAAATAGTTTTATCAAAAACATTTTTCATTTTTTATTAAGGAATTCTAATAATGTCGATATTAGAATCAAAGTATCTAGCAAAACAACATTTCTAGTTTTATCAATTTAGCGTTTTTAATTGAATTATATCAATTTAAAATTCAAATCACAGTAATTAAGATTTGTATCAATTTTCATTGGACTCAAACTGAGAAGCTGTGTACTTTTAAACGTGCATATTGACGCTTCCAAAACAGTTATACTTTTAATATTCTCTATTCACACCTTAACAAATTTAATTACATACATATTTAAAATATTGTGTTTAATAAATGTAATATTATATTCATACTAGCTCTTTCTGAGTCATTATCATCATTTCAACCGTAAAACGTCTACTACTGGACACTGGACATAAGCCTCCCCAAGAAATTTCTAATAGGATCGGTTGTTTGTTTTACTTTTGAAATCATTATTTTTGCTAATTTACATCATGTCACAAACATTTGCAAAACAGCTCTTACTAATTGGATGAAAATGTATCCTTTGAAAAATTATTTCTATTGTTTTTCTGAAAAAAGCGAATTTTTACCTTAAAAAGGGCGCTGGTACTGGCAATTAACTCCGCCCCAAATAGCTATTGAAATACAAAAAAAAAAAAATTATGCTTCGGCTTTTTTTAGATTCTCAGACAGTACGAAATGGCTCGGGTTAAATAATAAATGTACAATATCAAATATATAATATTATAGCTTGAACTCAACTATTATAATAGGTAATTATTTCAACGACAAAATTATGTCGGAAGTTTCAGGAAATAAATATCATGTACAGGACAGGATATTAAAGAAAGTTAATGTTCTTTGTAGACATTATTATTTTAATAGGACAAGCGGAAATTAATTACAATATTGAAATTGTTGTTTTTGAAATCAAACGTCAAAAATATACTTCGTTCTCAGTAGATATATGTATTTGACAATAAAATTGCTTTACCACTCTTAGTAATAAATATTTATTACTAAGAGTGGTAAAGCAATTTTATTGTCAAATACATATTATTATATCTACTCTGTTAAGCAAACTATATAGTTTGCTTAACACAAAACAATAATGTCTATTTTTACTTACTTGCAAGCAAAAAATAATAGGCATTATTGTTTTGTGATATTAAAACATATAATTATTATATTTTGAATGGACGCGGCGGAGTATTATTTGTAGTCCCTTTAATATAAAAAATATTGCTTAACTAGCCATAGGTTTCCAGCCTTTTTATTTAATTAATAAATTCCAGCGCCCTCCCCCCCCCCTCCCAGAAAGGCTTCATCGCCCACTAGGGACGGTACCGCCCCCATTGGAAATCATGGAAATTATTTTTATAACATATTTGCTCGTAAAGGGTCTCTTATTTCACCAATTTCAGTGTTGTAATGCATCTCATTACGCACTAGTGCGGTAATGTAAAGTAAAATGCACGACTTCTCATGCTCATATACTAAAAATCAAGGGGCTCCGTCTAAAACGAACGATACTTTTTTAAATCTTAGCAAAGAGTTTCTATGTCAGAAAAGTGGTCAACATTTTATGAATAAAATTAATTAACTTTGGTAGATAAAATAATTATGATATAATTATATGAAATAAACATGTAATTCTTTAATTTAATTAATTTAGACCATAAATTACAACCATTTATCTGTAATAAAACACAAAAATATTTACTTTATACTAGTAGTAATACTGGCTGTTTTGTGTTTTTGCCTTAAAAAAAAGCGCTGATACGCGCGCATCGATAATTTGTGACAAGTAAAAATAATTCCGCGCGCTATTTCTTTTCGCTGTATTTGTTTTTTTCTAAGAAAGTCCGAATTTTATTTATTTCCTCGCAAATATGTTATAAAACGTCGTATGACATTCGTGCGCTTTGATAATTACAGCCTCTGCTTTCTTGTATAACATAGCATTTATAGCAATATCGCCTCGGCTGTAATAATCAACTTACCGCACTTATATAATAATGTACTATTATTGTTTAGTTGAATAAAAATAATTGAATAATAAAAATGTATTAATTAAATTTGTTCATAATTAATGTTCGTCTGTCTGTCCGTCTGCCACAGTGTTAAATTTCGGAATTTACTCTAGTGCTATCGGCATGAAATTTGAAATCGACGCCATTTAAAATTATTAAAAATTATAAAGGTCGACCGTACTATCTAAAGTTGTTTGCTTAACTGTAACAGTCTGACTCGCACTTGACCGGCTTTTATTTTATTTTAATTACCTTACTACATTTGCAAATTAAATAGAAATCAAAGACGTCATACAATTTCTTTGAATGATATTATTTGTGTTAAGTGTCCCTCAAATATGTATAAACCAATAATAACCTAACCGGTCTACTTTTACTGTTATACAAGACATGTACTTATATAAAATTAATGCCTTAATTAGGTGTGTAATTCGAGGTTGTAATATTTCATAAAAACATGTATCTTATTGATTATTTTTCGAAGTGATTGAATTAAATGAGCCCTCAATAAGCGAGTTAAGACTTATATTTGTCCATTTATTTTTATGCGTGCGTAAGAAAAGGTGTTTGGATATGAGATCCCGGGTGCAATTCCCAAGTTAGGCAATATGGCGTTGGGTATTTCTATCTCAAGAAATTTTCAGTATCAAACGGGAGTTTGATACTGAAAATTCTCAGCTCTCTAGTTAGAGGAGAGGAGACCCGAGCCCAGCAGTAGGACTAAATGGGTTGCTGATGATGAAACGGGAGTTTGGAAAAAAAATATGTGACGGCATTGAGATCATAATCAAATAACTGGCAAAATGTGCGTTTGATGCACTTCTGCCTATCCCTTCGGGGAAAAAGGCATGACGGTATGTTTTATTTTTATTTTATGTTATATACATGAACCTAATCAACTGTTGCGTGAGTTCAACGTTTAAGAAGGCACTTATTGCGTCTTTTGTTGAAAAGAACTCATTCTTTCAAGTTTATAAGTAATTTGTAATGGAAATCCCTTATGATAAAAAAGTAAGTATAGCTTTGGAGGTTTTCTGACTAAAGTTATAAATGTAACAGTGCACATACTTATATTTATGATTTTCGTTTATTTTTTCATTAAATTATTTTTGTTTATGGGGGATCACGCCGGCATGCAGTTTTTACTTACATTCCATACACACACACACACAACTCAATATACAGCGTATTATTACAAAAACTAGTTGCTTATGTTAAATTAATATAAAATAATATGCACACATAAATTTGATTGTACATATTCTAAATTTAAAATCATGTTAATTTTGAATAAATATCTTGATTGATATAACTTGCAAATAGGTGATTTAAAGATAAAAATATATATTCTTGTCTTATTTATTCTGTAGTATCTATTTTTGCGTCATCAATGTGGATAAACCTGCTCCCTGTATGACAATCACTACCGGTATTTGTCGTCACTGATTTATCCCAAGCTAACAATTTATTTTGTGTTGCGAAATACTGCGTAAGTTACGGACGTCATAAAAAATCCAGTTAAAACTAGCTTTTGACGCCAATCATTAGCTTTTGAATATATTCATTTAAAAGATTTTTATTTCGCCATGTACTTGATTAATTATTCACGACAGCAAGAGCCAAATGTTCCGGTCGATAATTCGAATTACATACATCTGACGTTTGAATGACGACATCATTATGAACTACGTGGGGCTTCGCTCAGCTCCTATTGGCCATAGCTTGATGTTATATAACCAATAACTTTCCTCGATAAATAGGCTATCCAACACTAAAAGATTTTTTCAAATCGGACTAGCAGTTTCTGAGATTATTGCGTTCAACCAAACAAATTCTTCAGCGATACAACTTAAATTTATAACTAGTCGTCCGCGACGGTGTCTTTACAAATTTAGCTAATTTTATGGGAAAACCTACTCGCAATCTAGATATACGATTAGTCGATTTTGTATCGTTGTTATATTTGAATATTTAAATAATAATATATAATTAACATATTCAACATTTTTAAACACAACTGTTTGAAACACTTAACAACGTTAACTAAATCACCCAGTTGAATGTCGAGATTAGAAAGAAAGAAGAAAGAGAATTGTTTTATTTTCAGACTTTAGGTAGGATTACGAGTAGTGTAGTAATGATTTTTTTATTGCTTAAAATAAACTACACATTAGCAACATCCGTTTTTGAATAAATGATTCAATCTAAGTTTTATGGCCTATGTTCAGCGTTTGATATATTGAAGCTTTATAGTACGACGCAATATTTATGATTTCAGAGTAACTTTTATAATTCTGCGTTATTAAAATTTAATGTAGGTAGCTACTTTCTAAAGTGTTAACTAACTCATACTTTACTTTTTTAAATTATACATGACGCATTTGATACGCTCGTAAATGCAATATGATCCAATTATATCAACTCACTGACTAATATTTTAATAATAATTTGATTATTTTATTCAAATTATCATCGTTGAGCAATTTTTAATCTCGTGCCAGTTAATAGGGCAGGTTAAAATAACAATAATATGACATTGGATTTTGACCGTTTAATGCTTCTTGGTTTCCATTTTTTACGAGTAGACTGTTTACAAAATTGGTATATAAACGCCTAATTCAACAACAACAAAAAACAAACAAACAATTCAATGATCGAAATCTTATTAGACTTCCGTATTTATTCAGAATTCGTCAACAGATTCATCGTATTTTTATTACATACAAACAAGTATAGTGCTACAGAAAGGCACACGTGTTTGGTATGTCTGTCTCTTGTTGATTTTTTTAGATATCACAATATTGTCATCGATATCAAATTTTGAACACAAAGGCCAGCTTAACGAGGACGTTTGAATGAACTTCGTATGAAAATAAAACCGGCAAATTTGGCCTATTTTTCATTTTTGATTATTCAATTGCGTTCATATGTATCTGGAATAAATATGATAAACAAAACATTGTTTAGTGTTATTGTTTGACAAACCGGGTCACCTTTGGTATTGGATAATTAATTAAAAACAATTCTGTCAACCACAACACAGTTCTAGTACGAAGACGTAAACAAACAAAACCATTTGAATTATATTAGTGTAGTGATGTTTTTTTTTTTTTTTCTTTTCTTTTTTTAATTATTTAAACAACAACCGCACTAGGGAACAAGCCCTGTGTCGCGGGGAGCTTTACAAACATGCAAATAACCGACACAAAGTACACCCAGACTCGAAACAAATATCTATGAATCACACAAATTTTTGTCTGGTGTGGGAATAGAACCCACGTCACCCAGCACAACGATGTAGTGGCGAGGCAACTACCTTAACCACTGCGCCACGGTGACAGTCAAAGTTCATTTTAAAGTACACAAGAACAAAGTGACTTCCCCTTATTAAAAACTAAGTAAAGTGTTATTGGAGTCATTCTTAGAATGATGTTTATTATAGCAATTTAGGTTAAAATTAAATTACTCATCAGCCCATAAGCTAGATTATAATTGTTTATAGACTAAGTAAGTCTTACAATTAAAAAAAATGGAAAAAAATATATATCGTTTTGTGATAGGTCATAAAAAGTTGATATTAAATGTGTTAAAACTATTCAGTCAACCAAACAATACAGTTACCACAACACAGGAAAGCTGCAACTGTTTTATTTAGGTAGCATTAAATATTCATCATCATCTTTCATCACCTTCAAAGATTGTGAAGAGA
Source organism: Laspeyria flexula (assembly GCA_905147015.1). NCBI lineage: Eukaryota > Metazoa > Arthropoda > Insecta > Lepidoptera > Erebidae > Laspeyria > Laspeyria flexula. The sequence continues at coordinate 6,233,109 of LR989956.1, read as the reverse complement.
ATTTAGTCTACTATACCACGCTGGCCAGACGGATTGGTATAGGGTTTGTTTTGAATTTTCGTTTCCTCGCAGTACTCTTGTCTGCATAAGGTTTCTCGAAGAATAATACTTAATATAATGATACTTCTGGCGTTTCAGTCATCCATTATCTAAAGTAAAATATATTGTATTATCTCTTCATTGTCACAATTTAAACAGTTTAATATTTTTATTTGCTCTCAAAATATATTTTGACTTTTCCCTTACGTAAAACCTATTATTATTACATTTACTTCAAACAATTACCAACGTCTATGAGCTGCGGTAACCACTACCATCAGGTGGACCACCTGCTCGTATTCAGGCAATAAAAAAATACTGTCAAAACGAACTAATTACATTAATATAATGAAGCGTTAGTTACCATACAGCCCATGTTTCCCATTTAGTATGTAATGGATTTCTGACCTCACCTGCGCTCTGGGAGGCGCGTCAAATAGTTGAGTAGTTGCGGTGGATAGACGGCGAAGACGGCGGGATCTCGCGCGGTCGGCAGCATATGCTCCAGCTCGCTGACGTTGGGATGCCAGAAGCGCGCTGTACGTACGGCCCATGCGAGGACCTCCACCACCGCACCACGTTGCCAACGTCATCTGAAAAAAAATTGATTAAAATAGGTAAGATAATTAAACTTAATGAATACATAGCTACGAACAGAGAATCTTCATATAGGCACATATTTATTTCTAAGTATTTGTTGTACTAAGACATAAAAATAGATAAAGTGTTATTGTGCAAATCCATCAACATAAATTCAGTGAACGGGGGTATGGCTCGCCCAAAAATTACGATATAAACCAACGTTTCAATGTAGGTGATGATTTAAGCGACCAATAGCCATTCAGATTGACACTACAACAAACTTTCTATCAAGAGGGCGGGGCATTAGATCGCATGGAGAGAGAAAGAGTGGATAAACTGGTTAATATAATTTCTAAACTTGCATCGACTAAGTACTTAATGCAAATAAAACGTTAATTTAACGATTTTTTTTATTGCTTGCATTCTTTAGCTTTGTAGGTATTTCGCAAAACGACCTAAAATATTTAATCGAAAATATTTTTGGCTGTCAAGTATCACACACACGATTTAATAAAGATAAATTTAATGTGAGGAAAATGCTCTGAGCTTCCTAGCAAACAAAGGTTATATCGGTACTAAAATATCAGAGAGCGTAAGTACTTTGAGGAATTTGATATATCTACTAGGGTAGGCAATATGAATGCTGTATAAATTTGTTTGATGTTTTATATATAACATCTGACTACTAAGCTTTAGCTTATCATTAGAAAGGAAATTTTAAAATAAATCAGTATATAAAATAAGTATAAGCCTACCTATCATCGATGTGTATGCCCTATGGATCATAATGATGATCGATTTGTAGAAGAATAATTGATATTCAAAATCGTCACGTCAAATTTTTGACAGATTTTATATCAACAACCTTGAATAGAGTACCGTAATTTATTTCAAATGAATATAAACTGTTATCTTATGTAGATGGATCATTTACTGGGTTTATGTTAAGCTTAGTATAAATCAATAAGTAAAAATATGCGATGGCTAATGCATTAACCGTGTCATTTGTGAAATTATTCACTCAAGACTAAGATAGTCATTTATTTATAAAAAAGTAGATGCCCGCGGCGTTATCGATTTAAATTATATAAGATCTAGTACACAGGTGTAGGAAGTCTAAGATCTAAGATACACATCCACAATGTGGACAAATATGATCCGAACCGCAGGATTAAACGCACTGGATGCAAGCCACATTAGACCAGTGCAGTTGAAAATCTCTTGAGATGGCTTATGTCTAGTAGAGGACGTCCCACGGCTGATGGTTATGATGATAATTATGTTCTCTATTAATTTACACAGAAGTCCTTTAGATACCGAACACCGATACGAACATACCAAGGTTTATTACATACATGTGTTAAAACAAAACTCAAAACTGAGTATGTCAACTGGCAGATTTTGGCGAACTAGAATGAAGCGTTAAATTTTAATTTCCCTATTGTATACCAAAAATACAGAAATAAATTTAATTTATTTTCGTTTCATTTATTGTCTGAAGATTATCTCTAACTGAAGATCAGATAAAGTTATTGTAATATTAAACTGAAAACAGATTTTTAATAGATTTTTTGCATGTAGCATTCAGAGATAGTGTGGATATATTATACTGACTAGTTGAGGAATTTACAGATCGTATCTGTAGTTCCTATACTATATCACAAATCATAACTTAAAAACAAACAAACTTTTTATTTTTATTGTAAACTAGCTTTTGCCCGCGGCTTCGCTTGCGTTGATATAGTTTTATAGTTAAACGTTATTGGCAGGGCAGAGCTGTTCACAGAACTTCTTTGTAAACGATGTTTTTTTATCTGGGGCAGCTAAAATAATTAATAAAGATGGTGTACTTACTCGGGAGCAAGCAACATATAATTGACCGTGCGAGAAACAATTCTCTCTTAACTCCACACTAGCGTATTTTAAAGTTTGCCCTTGAAAAACAAAGAACTGTCTATTTAATATTTCAGCCCCTGAACTCATCCCTATCAAAAATATTAAAAACAACATTTTAAGTTCCTATCCCAATTCTAATTTTTTGCAAATTAGCATTGGGATAGGAACTTAAAATGTCGTTAACTTCAAAACAAAAATCTTTTCATACAACGTTTCATCCCCAATTTCACCCTTCCAAAGCCACCCTTGTCAAAAATATTAATGAGGGTATTTTTTATTTTGATAGTAGTACCCTAAAACAAATTTTCAAATCTATTAGTTAAAAAACAAAGAAGTTTCATACAATCGTTTTTATCCCTTTTCACCCCGAGGTTGGACCGATTATTGAATTTTAAAAAATCTTTCTTAGTACAACTCTAGACATGAGGACAAACACACCCTCCAAATTTCAAGTCGCTACGACCAGCGGTTTAGGCTGTGCGTTGTCTGTCAGTCAGTCAGGACAAAGATTTTTGTAATATGTTTGGATGTAGATGAAAGATGTCGGTTTAAAAAGTACGAGTATGCACAAGATATTACGTCATATGACGCTTATCGATTAAATAAATTGTGATATGAAACCTATTTCATCATTAATTTGATTTTTAAATTTACTTTGACGCATGCACCAAGAATAAAAGGCGATAGTGACGTGCATTCTCGTAATTATGTTTTTAGTAATAAATTATTTAAAATAAACCCGTTCACTGACGTGACTACTGATTCCATAATTCATTATTCAGTGTAACACGATATTTTGTAGAAAACCGACTTTACTGTCGTAAAAAAACATATTAATAAATTAATAATTATATATATAGACATCTAAATTAATTTTATAATTATAACGCTGCTGGAGCATTGTGAATAAATGATTGTTAATGAATACAATTAATAACTTTACGTTGTTTAAGATCATAATTAATTCCTCTAGATTTTAATTTGCATGTTTTTAATGTAAAAGAGGGCTTATTAGGAATCTCGACAATGGACTAAGTCGATTTAGATACCGTTGTCAAATATTTAAAATATTATAGCGCCCAATAAAAAACATTTGTTATTTAGTTTTCGACGTTTATTCACTAAATCGACAATCGAATGTCGAGATTCCAAATAGACTCTTGGGTATTAAAAAATATGACAGCCACTTTCTTTACGGCACAATGTATATGAGAAGAACTATCAAAAATTTTAGGCCTATCGAGCAAAAATTAGATCACGGGGGTTAAAAACATTTTACAAATAAAATATACACAGCTTAAAACTTCTAACATTAACTTTATTACCCATGTTTATGTCAAAAGTATGTGTAATACGGAACCCAAATTTATTAAAAAGGAATAATACTGACACTGACAGCAACTCAATTCATAAATTTTGAAGTTTTAATTTGGTATATTAAACAGCGAAATTTGCTTATTTCTAATTAGTAAATATCGAATGTATTTTTGAATCAAACTTTGACCTACTTACTTAGAACTATTAGGAATCGTCCCTTATTGAAAATCAAACGAAACTTTTTGTTTCAATTTTATTGGCGTTCTTTTTATTACCCGAGACTGTTGTCGGGACGGGTATTGTTTTTCGGGCGTATCTTGTATGTTTGTAAATTTCTTTATTCCCACGAATCTTCCAAACGGCTGGATGGATTTTGACAATTAGGGTATCGTTAGATTCGTCTAAAAAACCCAAGTGTCCTTAGATAGGTTTTAAGAATAAAAAGACTTAAACGGTGGGCTTTTGACGCCAAATTGTAAGAAGTTCAATTTTTTTTTTAACCAAACCTATCGAGTTGGGTATCAAAATAAAGAGAATCAAAAGGAGATTACATATATATACATATGTTGTGTATTTAAATTTAATCAGGTATAATAATAATATTCTATAATAATAATATTCTACCACATTCACACAGCGCCATCTAGTCCCAAAGTAAGCAATTATAATTGCTTGTGTTATGGGTACTAAACAACTGATATACTACTTAACATATTTTTTTTGTAAATAAATACATATTATAGATAAATTACACCCAGACACAGAACAAACCTTCATGCTCATCACACAAAGATTTGTCCTGGGTGGGGCTCGAACCCACGACCTCCGGCTTAGCAGTCAGGGTCACTAACCACTAGACCAACAGGCCAGTCAATTAGAGTGTTTGACTGAGTTGAGTCAATTAGAATAATATTACAATAATTTTACGTTCTTTTTAGTGCGTTGCTCTCTGTTCATTTATTTCAGTCGGGTTATTAATTTTTGTTAATTACATTTACTTGTTTAACGTATCAAAGGACAAGGAGATAAAACTGAATGTTTGGATATGAATGTTAATAGCCTGTCGTAACTTACTACAAAGTATATAACTATACTAACATTATATAAAGCTGAAGATTTCTTTGGTTTGGTTGAACGCTAGGATCTCAGGATCTACAGGTCCGATTTCAAAAATTTAGTGTTGGATAGCCCATTTATCGAGAAAATTTATAAGGTAAATAATATCATGCCAGGGACAATAGTAGCTAAGCAGTGGGCAAATTAACAACGACGGAAACGAGCGACTTCTAGTATTAATGCTGGGATTTGTGTGCGATCGACAGGAGACCTTTTTTTTTTTTTTTTTTTTTTTTTTTTTTTTTTTTTTTTTTTTTTTTTTTTAAGAGGGGAAATGCATTACGCATACCGCCCCGTGCGGGGACACGGGACGGTTATGTGGGACTCGCCGGTCTGAAAAGGACCGGAATACCCACTAAAACCCCTCTGTGCACCGTCGCTTCGCCGTAATGGGTGGGCCCTGGAACTTGATACAACATCAGCAGCCCACCCAGCGACAGCCCCTTACGGGGCACCGACACCGGGCCCTTTCGGGCCCTAACACCGAACGACAGCGTCCGGGTGCACCGGGGACGCTGTCGACCTTCGCGGAAAGGAGCGGGTGAGGGAGTAAACCCCGATCCCCCACCCGCAGCCTTTACTATGGCGGCATCAGGCGCATATGCGCTCGCTGACGCCGCCCAGTTCGCCGGCGGCGGATAGGCTCCGCAAGGAGAGATTCCTCCCGGAGCCGCTCCGCCGCCTCCTTCTGCGAGATGACTTCCTCGCAGAAGGATGCGACCGCTTCCCAACTCCTGTCGCTGCCGGCCATCGAGCTCATGACGGCCGGCAGCGAGAGGTCCTCTCCAACGACTGCGACGAGGCCACGGCGCAGCCCTTCCCACGCCGGACAAGACTCCAGCGTGTGCTGCGCCGTGTCGTCGTCGCAGTCGCAGTGGTGGCAGACGGGACTCGATTCCCTCCTAGCGACCCTGTACAGGTAATGCCCGAAGCACCCATGCCCGGACAAAACCTGCACCAGTCGGAAGGAAAGGGTCCCGTGCTGCCGCCCCATCCACTCCAGTAGGATCGGCCGGAGCGCCTCCACGGTCCAGAAACCGGCCCGTGGAGCCCCCAGCCGACCCTGCCACTTCACGACGGTGGCTCTGCGGGCGACCTCGCGCCACTCGCGCACCTGTTCGGGCAGAGGGGACTGCCCGTCCGCCCGAACTGCCGCCACCCGCCGATACACTTCGGCGAGCACTTCCGCCTCCAAGTCCCACGGGGGAGTCCCGGCCAACGCGCACGCCGCGTCTGCCGACACGGTGCGATAACCGCGTATGGCTCTGACCGCCATCATTCGTTGAGGTCTCCTCAAACGATCTCTATTTTGGGCGGTCAGAGCCGCCGCCCACACCGGTGCGCCGTACAGCGCCATGGACCTGACTACCCCCGTGTAAAGCCGGCGACAAGACAAGCTGGGTCCGCCCAGGTTCGGCAGTAAACGCCCTAGGGCGGACGCAGCACCCTCCAATTTTGCCGCCAGCTGTCGGAAGTGCTCGTCGAAGAGCCACCGCCCGTCTAGAATCAGGCCCAGATACCTCATCTGGGCCTGCACCGGTACGAGGACCGAGCCAACATTGATTGAGGCGCCGGCAGGTGGACCGCGACGGGGCCCGTGAAACATCAGGGCCTCCGTCTTATTAAGGGCCACCCTAAGCCCCAGCGCCTCAATGCGCCCGACCACCTGGGAGACCCCCGTGGTGGCCAGGCGCGCCGCCTCCTCGAAGTTCCGTCCCCGGGCTGCTACCAGCGTGTCATCAGCGTAGCAGAGTACGCTCAGCCCGGGGGGAAGTTCGGCGCGCAGGACCCAGTCGTAACCGATGTTCCACAAGAGGGGGCCAAGAACGGACCCCTGCGGAACACCGGCCGACGTCGCCCTGCGCCCAACGTTGGCGTCTCGGTCCTCGTACAGGACGCTCCTCTCCTTCAGATAGTCTGCCACCAGCAGCTGGATATATGCGGGCACTCCATGATACCGGAGCGCCTCCGCGATGCTGCTGAATGGCAGACTATTGAAGGCGTTGGCGATGTCCAACGACACCGCCAACATTACGCCGCCTCCCATGACGGCCTCCTCGGCCGCGGCCCTCAGGGCCAGAATGGCGCCAACCGTCGAACGCCCGGTCCGGAAACCAAACTGGGCGTCCGACAGGTCGGGGCCGACCTCGCGAAGGTGCCGGACGATGCGGGCAGCGAGAACTCTCTCCAGCAACTTCCCCGCCTCGTCCAGCAACACGATAGGCCTGTAGGCCGCGGCCGAGTCCGGGGCCCTCCCCGGCTTCGGCAAGAGCACCAGCCTCCCCACTTTCCAGCGCTCAGGGAACCTTCCGGACGCCAAACAGGCGTCGAAAAGGTCCCTGAGGCGGTCCCCCATGTGGTCAAGGGTCAGAGCCAACACTCGGGCCGGAATTCCATCCGGCCCGGGGGCGGTGTTCTTTCCGCGGATCCGCAGAACAGCCGCCCCCAACTCCGCCTCCGTGACAGGCGGAACATCTAAGTTAGCCTCCCGGACATCGGCCAGATTGGCCATCGCCGGGGGCGTATGCTCCGCCTGAGGAGGAAAAAGACCCTCGACCACTTCAGTGAGGAAGCTGGGCCGGAGAGACTCGGTAAGGGGGGGGCCCTGCGCGCGGAGTTTCCCAAGCGCCGCGCGGTATGGGCGACCCCAGGGGTCACGATCGAGTCCCTCCAGCATTTCTGCTCTTGCCCGCTCTTTGGCGCGACAGATGGCCAGCTTGAACGATTCTCGCGCCTCGCGCAGAGCCTCGAACAGCTGGCCCTCCCTCTCATCTCCGCGGTGACGCCGCCGACTGCGAGTATGCGACCTCCGGGCACGAATGCAGGCCGCACGGAGGTCAGCCAGCTCCTGGGACCACCAGTAAACCCCCCCCCTGGAAGGCCGACGCCGGACGCGGGGCATGGCCGCATCGCAAACCTGCGTAAACGCATCGCAGATGCGGTCAGCCTCAGCGTCAACCCCCCCGAAGGGAGGCTGCGGAGACAGCCAAGCCTGAACAATGGCCGCCTCCTCCAGTAGGTCCCTATCCAGCTTACTCACAGCCCACCGCGGAAATCGGGGAGCTCTGTCCGCCGCGTGACCCCTGCCGGGGTCCTGGGGACTTCGGGAGAGCTCTACTCGGATGTAACGGTGATCCGAGAGAGTCTCCGCCTCCTCCAGGACGCACCAGCTCCTTACACGCGCGGCGACGGCAGGGGTAGCGAACGAGAGGTCCACTATCGACCCCCCTTGCCGCCGAACGCACGTGTTGGTGGCACCTCTGTTGAGAAGACAGAGGCCCACCGAATCAGCCCAATCCTCGACCGCTCTTCCACGGGCGTCCGTCCTAGGGGATCCCCAAGTCTCGGACTTGGCGTTAAAATCCCCCAGGACTAAAACGCGGCCCGGTGCCAATCGCCGTATCGAGGTCTCCAGAGATGTTAAGAAGACCTCGAAATCCGCCAGACTCCGGTTGGGGGAGAAATACACTCCGAAGAGCAAAATTCCCCCCCACTCGGCGGCAACGTATCCCGAGCCCTTGTCTCTGAGCGACAAAGGCGGGGAACGAGACGCCGTGGAGCCGACGATTGCCACGGAGCTGTCCCGATCACCCACCCAGTTTGGGCGAGGAGGGACGTAGTACGGCTCCGCGGCTACGGCCACACCTATTGACCACTCCGCCATGGATTGCAGGAAGAGATCCTGCGCTCCGGCGGAGTGGTTCAAATTGGCCTGGAGGAGGAGGATATGTTCGCAGTCCATTATTGAGACGGCGAAACAAACACATCCTCCTCCATGCTGTCCACCGTGGACGGTCGAGCGACGCCGGAGGCAGTCTGGGTCGAGAGACTGCCCCCAGCACTGGACTTGGAAGCCCCGGGAGGGGGTCTACACCCCTTCTGCCCCACAGAGTGATTGGCGGGCAGGTTGCCCGCCTTACACAAGGGGCAGTTGGGAGCGGCGGAACAGGCCGCTGCCTTGTGCCCCGGTCCACCACAACGGTAGCAGAGCTCCGTGCAGTCGAAGCTGCTCTTACAGGCAACGCCGACGTGCCCCGTCGTCATACACCGGTAGCACCTCGCGGGCCTAGGCGCCAGCAAGGTGACCCTCGCAGAGCTCCAGCCCACAAGGACGCGACCGGCTTCGGCCAGGGTGTTGGCCGCTGCGACGGGGCACTGAGCCCACACAGCTCCGACCCCACGTGGACCGGGGCGGATGGCGCCGACCTTAATCGAGACCAGGGGACAGCCAGTCACCTTGTGAATAGCCCCCTGGACTTCTTCGGACGTTACAGAGTCGTCCAGACCCGAGATGCGCATCTCTGCGCACTTGGTGGGCCTGGCGACTCTTACGCCACCCTCCGCCTCAAAGAGACCCCGCAGCCTCTCGGCTACAGCGATCGACAGGAGACCTATATCAACATTAAATTTTCAAGCTAAAGTATTTGTAAAATTAAAATTGAACATTGTGAAAATACAATATTTTATCAGGTTAAAGGTTATCCTTGTAGTGACGGATTAAGAATATATAATGTCACAATCCCATCTCAACCCATCACGGTTGTAAAAGGCGATTAATGGAGTAACTTTACGTCTTAACAGCCCCAAAATGTTTGGAAGTGACCCGTGTCACGTGTTATGAGTTATGAGTGTTATGAGTTGTAATCATGATGATGTTGATACCCTACAAACATGCAAAAAGCACGTAAGTATACAAGTATTTAATAACTTAATTACTAGGGAATTAAACTTCCGATCGCATAGTGTAAATCGAATAGTGAGCTATTCATAGAGATTCGTTTTGGAATAATTAAAATTACTTTAATTTTAATTATTCCAAAACGAATCTCAAACACTCTAATATAAATAAATTACGGTTTCGCATTCTTGACATCTACATTTTATTGACCATTTTATTAGTGACCCACAAAACGACTTGTTGCTACTGTAAATTTTTGCTAGGTGTTAACATGAAAAAGCTTTTAAAATAGACTGCGTATCAGTATTTAAACTTATATTATAATAAAAAGTAAGTTTAATGTTAATTTCATTTGTAAAACAAGTTGAAAAGGTCGTGAGAGTAGCTATTAAACAGAGAGAGGGGACCAAAACCATTCCCTTTCTCCATGTCAATGTCAAATCTTACGAAAATACAATAAAATTTCCCGTTCCCCAAGGATGTTTACATTTCATAGATATAGATAAGGCGATCTACTAAAAACTCCGCTGTGCTCATGTAAAGGGTAAAGCAACCTCATTTTCTACAAGCCGAAGGCGAAATATAACTTCGACTGATGCCACTTACAATGTTAATATCCCTTTTTAGTCTTGTTATATTTTGATGAGTCCTGTTTTATTGCGCGTTTTGCAAATAAATGTGGTTCATGTCAAGAAGAATAAAATGTAAATTCATTTCGAGATTCAAATTCTCGATATCTAGACGTCGTCGTCGGGACGAAAGTCGTCGAGACAAATACTGTAACTCATAGAAAATTTTGTTTACAACTTTGACATGATAGTTGAAATATCGTAAGTAGGTACGTCACATATTTTAGATTTCTATCTTGTCATTGCAATATTTTTATATTTCATGTTAGATATTACGCTATACGTAAATGTTTGCGAATATCTGCAAAATTATTCATACTAGGTATTTACTTTGTAATATTTCTGTGATGCCATTTTTGATAGTATGATTTGATTAAGGACTTTTCATTGAGATGATTCTACGCGCAGCAAATTTTTTCTAGTAGGCACACGGCCTTATTAACGTATTATTTAAGCTATGTACAATAAGAGGATTGTATTGAAAATAAAATCATACATGGTGCTCTTTCTTTGATATACCTACAGTGCAGAAATATGAGTAAGTATATTTTACATTTCGTTTGTGTTCATGACTTCGCAAGCGCTTGAGGCTACGTAATATATTTTATCAGAAGCTTTGTTAAATGTGTATTCTATGGAGTATATAGAAACAGTTTCCTCCATGTGTAATTTAGTGAGTAAGGCTGTCGTCAAATGTGATGAGTTGCTATTTGTGTTATCACAGAATAAGAAGACAAGGGGACACTACTAAAAATAAAACACACAAAGCCAAAAGTTCAGAATGTAACAGGTAATTCCATAGGCTACGGTATAAAAAAATCGAAAACAATATGTCGGAAAAAAAATTGCTTACGATCAGTTCGCTGACAGGGTTGAGCCATGAAAAAACTGACAAGAAAGTCACGCCAGTCTTTTAATCTCCAGTTACAATCTTTTGTGAGTAATTTGGGTAGCAACTTACATCACGTAGATTAAACTTATTCACTTACTTATTAAATATAACATTTAATGACAAAATTGGATCGCTCACAAAAAAACTAAATGAATAATCAAGGCTAAAAATTTTATAAAAGCTGACAGTAACAGGCCTCGCATGATTTACAACGTTGTTTCACCGGTAAGTCAACTTTAATCACACCAATACAACTTATTAACTAGTATTACGAGTAAGTTAACAGCTCATAGTTTAACACTCACATATATTAAAGATAGGGAAAGAGTTTAAACCTATTAAAACGAATAGTTAATAAACTTCTATGCAAGTGTTAAAGAAATTGATGCGGTTATAAATTAATTATTATATAATTAGTATACCTACTGAATTGTTACTTTACTAAACTAAATACCTAGATAATAAAATTAACGTTTGTTACTATTACTGTAACGGCTTTTTAAACCTACTTTTTACAAACCAAGGTTCCTTAAAAAGTTATAAATATTTTTATTTGTTAAGATTTTATTAATACGCGGTGCTATAAAACAATTTTAAGATTGACTGAATAACTTTATAATAATTACAGAAAAAGTAACAACATTTCTATCGCATCGAAAATTCATAGTTCCGATAGAGAATAATTATGGCTTCTTTGCTACAACATTAAGTAGTGTGCATACAAATACCAAACACAATTGAACCTCATATATAATTAGGTATATTAAAAACTAAAGTTACAAGATAGATTCGTAACTGAAAAATACTTTGAATAAGACATTGTTTTAGACGTAAGTACGTATAGATGGTTCAGAGCAGAGAACCCTAAAATCAACGGCAAACTAGCAGTGCCCGCAGACCGCTGAGTAAAATTATTGTACTATGAATGAGCTGGCTCTCAAATTAGTAAAAATCAGTTAGCGCACAATCGGTTCTTTTTTTTTCTCATTAATTTAACCGCTAATTTTAAATAAAATCTATGCTGCTCCTAAAAAAACGATACTTTAACTAATATAATTGTCTATAATTGTCAAATACATAATTGTCTAAGGTATTCATCTTTTGAAACTGGAGCGTGCCCAGAGGGCGATCCTAAAAGTAGGATGGAAATTACCTTTCCGGTTTCCCACTGTTGAGCTGTATAAAACATGCAACGTTCTTTCGGTTCGGAAAATTTATATTTTAAATATCACTCTAACAACACACACAAAAACTCCTTACAACCCAGAAAAATCAATTAATCCCAGATTAAAACACAAGGTATGTTCGCCAGTATCCGTCAAAACTAGTTTGGCACAACGTTGCTTTTGCTTCTTGAGTCCTTTTATTTATAACGAAATTAATAAAATACTAGATATCTATCCAAAGTAAACCTGCATGTAAAAAATATGTCACTCACATGACACACAAAATATGGCTACTCGAGTTGAACTATGAAGAGACAGAAAGTCTTATTCTCACACTAAAATGATAAACATTACACTATATTATTACTATAAACACTTTAACATTATAATGCTATTACACAGAATACACAATCCATTTATTCCACCACATTATCAATAACTACTGATATCTCGGTAAAGCAACCAGTTCATAACTTACTCCACACGCTAACACACACTCTCTCACGCAACTACGTACACGCGATACTAACTTTTAGTTACTTGTAAAACATTGATAGCAATCTTTTACTATCTACCCACCTTCTGAATATTAATTTAATCAAAATTTTATAAATTAATATTGTAACAAATGTTATATTGTACCAACAAGTTTATGATCTATTTTACTTTTTTGTAATATTTTTGAGCGATGTATTTTTGAATTCTAGGATAAACTCGTTTTATATTAAAATATATTACCAAGATCTTACTTAGTTGCCATTTAATTTATAAAGCATATATACAGGCACACACATTCACTAACATGCACACACACACACACACTCACACACACTTAGCATTATTGTTGTGTATTTTGTATTGTTGTTTATTTTTATTTTATTTTTTTTCTTAAATTCTAACACCAGCTTAGTAGGTACAAATTATTGTAATTGGACTGGCCTGTTGGTCTAGTGGTTAGTGACCCTGACTGCTAAGCCGGAGGGCGTGGGTTCGATCCCCACTCAGGACAAATCTTTGTGTGATGAGCATAAAGGTTTGTTCTGTGTCTGGGTGTAATTTATCTTTAATATGTATGTATTTACAAAAAAAAAAAAAAATGTATTTAAGTAGTATAATATCAGTTGTTTAGTACCCATAACACAAGCAAATATAATTGCTTAATTTGGGACTAGATGGCGCTGTGTGAATGTGGTAGAATATTATTATATTATTATTATTATTACGCACACATCAACTTACATTTGTATACAGTCTGAGGGCGAGAGCCTGGAGATCCGTCATACAGGTCTCGAACCTAGTGCGGACTCCAGCTCTCAAAAGGTATTATTTTAAGCTGTCATGTCCTATCTAGTTTTAATTATGTACTGTACCTTATGAGAGAAATAAATAAATATTATTATTATTATTATTATTCATTAGAATACCTTAGACAACTATGTTATTGGTCCAGAAGGAAAAAAAAAGAAGAAGCCTCACGTCTTAACGTGAGGCTAACATTCCGACGCAAAAACGGTATGTATTTTAAATGCCAACTCCTACTCATATATTAAAGTTGATCTTTCCCATGATATCATTACCTGTTGATCTGCTTTTTTATACGAAACGGATTCAATTAATAACTATTTATCATACAAAAACGCCGACATATATTTTGACGAATATGACAAAAACAATGTAGGAACACATAATAATATCAAATGGAAATGTTATAACATAAAGTTTTATAATTGTATTTCTTTACAACTTTTATCAATTTGTATCGTTATGACGTATGAATTATTGAAATAACGTAATAACAGCTAGTAGATGGCATTGGGAAGATAGACCACGTAAACGTACAAGTTTTTTAGTTCTTTGTCCAAAAGTTAGCCTATTTAAGAACTTTGACACAAAAAAGAAATTAACTTTTTTTAACAAAGACAGTGAAATAAACACATTTAATTTAGATCAGAAGAAACAATGATATTCAATTAAAATTTGAGCCGCCAAGGCATTACTATCAATTATTTTCTGTAGATACGTTCTAATTTAAACTTTCTAAGGAGGCTTCCCTCAGGCAGGCCGTAAAACTTTTTGCCAAATCTTAGTGCAAAATGACAAATGGTCCACATTTATCGCTGACCTTAAATAACTTTGGTTAAAGACAAGAGTAATAAGGAAGAAGCGTTCTAATTAAAATACAAAATTATTTTAAACAAAAGCCTTAGAATGCAGTCATGAATATAATTTGGAATGCGTCGTCCAACCTATCCTCGACGACGAAGTGAGACGTGTAATATCACAAAAGTAAATTATCAATATTTTTTTTTTCATAAATTCCTATTAAAAATGACTCTACGGGTGAAAAGCTATTGTACTTGAAGATGTTCTATAGTTAAGTTATTCGATTTCCGTCACATACGAAGCGAAACCGGGGCAGGTTGGCAGGAAAAAATATTTTATAACGGGTGGCGCAAAAGTAAAGACCCTATTTGGTTCAGCTATAACATTTTTTCTAAATTAGAAAACTAGATTTAGATTTTTTTAAATGTATATTTGTGCCATTAAATTTCGTACCATTAGGATTTAAAGATGATGTCTTTTAAATGGTGACCTCCAGAGTTGATACACATTTGAGCCCTATTTATGACATTTTGCATAACTTGCCGTAACACTTCCTGCGATATGTTCGTTATTTCTTGACGAATGTTTTCTTTTAGAGCTGCGAGAGTCTGTGGCTTGTTCACATACACCCGAGATTTCAAAAAACCCCAAAGAAAAAAGTCTGGACTGGTCAGATCGGGTGATCTTGCAGGCCAAGGCAAATCGCCAAAACGAGAGATAACTCGGCCTGGAAAAGCGTCCCTCACTAAGTCCATAGTGTCGCGCGCTGTGTGTGCCGTAGCGCCGTCTTGTTGAAACCAGATGTGCTCCAGCCCCAATTCGTCCAAACTGGGTATCAAAAACTCACGTAACATGGTTCTGTAGCGTTCTCCAGTGACAGTTATCGCATTGCCTCCAGCGTCTTCGAAAAAATAGGGTCCGATCACTCTGTCAACACAGATGCCACACCATACAGTAACTTTTAGTGGGTGTAGAGGTGTTTCTTGAATAATGCGCGGATTATCAGTGCCCCAGAACCGAGTATTCTGCTTATTGACATGCCCTGAGAGATGGAAATGCGCTTCGTCACTCATAACCAATTTTGAAGGAAAATCATCCTCTTCAAGGTTGAGGTTTATGACGCGCTGGCAGTAATCTAGACGAGCTCGGTGGTCAGCAGGCAGCAGCTGATGAGTCATTTGAGTTTTATACGGGAACATCTTTAAGTCTTTCACCAAAATACGCTGCAGGGTCCGTCTGGAAATGCCCAATTGCGTGGCACGTCGCCTCGTTGATGTTTCTGGACACTCTTCCACATCTTCGCGCACAGCATCGATATTTTCAGCTGAACGGCCTGTTCTTGGTCTCCCAGACTTAGGTCTATCCAATGTTGAGCCAGTTGCTTCAAGGCGTGTGGCAAAGCGTCGAATTGTGCGACCAATCGGTGCCGGACGGTGGGGAAATCGTCGACGAAATTCACGTTGTGTTCTTATCACTGATGAATTATTCCGTAAGAACATTGACACAATTATTCCACGTTCTTGGGGAGTAAAACGGTCCATGTTTATTTTCAGTGTATTTTACATTTGTTCACTACACAATTTTCAACAACAGAATGACAGAAAAGTCATATAAAAAAAAAAAAAAGTATTTTCTTTAGTGCCAGTACTTTTGCGCCACCCAGTATTATGTTGTAAATATTTAATAGAAGAAATGTAGGTATATAATAATATATATAATAATATTCTGCCACATTCACACAGCGCCATCTAGTCCCAAATTAAGCAATTATATTTGCTTGTGTTATGGGTACTAAACAACTGTATACTACTTAAATACATTTTTTTTTTGTAAATACATACATATTATAGATAAATTACACCCAGACACAGAACAAACCTTTATGCTCATCACACAAAGATTTGTCCTGGGTGGGGATCGAACCCACGACCTCCGGCTTAGCAGTCAGGGTCACTAACCACTAGACCAACAGGCCAGTCCATACATTTGAATATTATTGTAATAATGTAGCCTGTCTCTAGAGGTCAAAACTTCTACTGTAGTCAGTAACAACACAATAAACAGTTAAGTCAAGCCTGACCTGATTTATTGGAACCGAAATCTTACATCAAAGGGAATGCTAACGAATACATTTCTGGGAATTTGTCTTTCATATCGAAAACCTGCACAGCGAACTACCGAGAAATATAGATTTATTACCTGTTTTTATTAGATGTCATATTTTATTCTATAACGAAAGCTCTAAAAAATCTGAAGGGTTTTTAAGATATTTCCTCCCACGTAAGTACATATAGATTGTGTAATGAGCTCCCTCTGTGAATTTAACTTTCACAAACAAAAGAAATTATAAATGTTTCGTTTATATTATTTTACATACCTATGTACGCTAAGATGGTATATATATACATATATAATATACCATAGATTGGTGAGGGTAAGCGGTTACCGTAGCCTATGGGCGCCTGCAACGAATCACGAGCATAATTTGAGTATATTATTAGTGCTAAAAAACTAAAGAACTTTCTAAAGACATGATTTTTATAGAAATAAATAGGAAATTAGTTATGATTTACTACAGTAATTGATTAATTATATAAATATAAAAGCAGCTACAATTATTAATATAAAGTTTTTATATGAACCTAATCTTAAAAGTATTCTATATCTTATTACGCGAGATCGATTTACTATAATTATTCGCTCAATTTATTTTATTATTACAGGGCCGAGTTTCGCAAAATATTCAGCTAGCGGTGTGGAAGTAGTCAATTTGTCTTAATTAGTCCTCATTGACTACTGAAAGCGGGCCACAAGAAAGATCCGATAGGAAAAATTGAGGAGGATTTTTCCATGATAATCACTAATCATAATAAATTTGTCAAGCGTTGCCTTGTAATTTCTCTCAGTATAAATGTACATCAAATCTCTTATAATTATCTATTATCTTTCTAATGTTAAGAATACTAATAGAGATTCTAGTCAGATGAAACAGCTATTTATTATTTTTAATGGGATTGGCCTTCTTTTTATCACCAGAATTTATTGCGTTCTTTCCGGTGTTGTTAAAATCAATTGCACAGTTTGTCTGTTAGATACTATCATTATCTGCACTAAAAGCTGTCGTCAACTTGTTCTAGATTGTTCATGTCTGACTTCATTTAACTTCATAACTTGACTTTGAAGTTAGATCTTAATTACGCAATGTACATACTCCCCCGACACGACACACTTCTAGCATATGCAAGACCTATTACGCTTGCTTCAGAATTACAAAGTTATTCAGTTCGTTTAAATAAATATTCAGTGTTACGTTATATGTTTCATCATATCAGCCTAATGACGTCCACTGTTGAACATAGGTCTGACCTAATTTACGCCACGAAAAAAGGGGGACAAAGGTATCCTCGAGTGGCGGCCACGTATTGAAAGGCTCAAAGTAGAACGACACCCCACTAGATGGACAGACGACCTGGTCAAGTTTGCGGGTGGCCGTTGGTTGCAGTCGGCATATACGTTTACTTCATCTTTATTTTACTAGCTGTTTCCGTGGCTTCGCTCCCGTGGATCTTTGGTTGGCCACTACTTAGCTCCTATTGGTCGAAGCGTGATGTTTATTTTCCCGGTTGATGGCATAGACTCGCCCCCTATATTATATTTTGGACCAAACATAACTGGCGAAATGTCGGTGTGATACACTTCTGTCTACCCATTCGAGGGGAAAGGCCTGCTATGTGTTAAGTTAATAAGCAAATTGAATTAACAGTTTTCTATAAGCCGTTATCATTAGTAAACTAAAGTTAACTCCAAGAACGATATAGTTTCAAAAGTTTCGACTCTATTTTACAGTAATTGTTCCTAATTTACCTAGTAATTACTTTACAGTATAATTATTTCGAAGAAATAGTATTAGCCACGTAACCTTCGCACGGGTGTAAATTTATATAAAGGAAAAAAGTGCAATTATTGATTTTGTAACGAAGTCATATTTTTGCTAAAAACAAGAAATAAACTGCACATCATTTTTTTTATACTAAATTACGATCTATATTTCCGAAAATAATTCTATTGAATTTACATAAAATACAATACACTGTTCATTTATTACAAATACAACAAAAAATGAATGTCAAGCAGTTCTGAAGCAAATTTTTTTTCGTTTATACAGATGTTCTATCCATATAACAACAAAATCTGGCATACTATGTACAAATCTAAGAATTGTTCATAAACAGCTGCCCTCTCTAAATCCAAAACCCGTTAATCAACATAACGTAATAAATATGTTTTGTATAATCTCTGAAAGTTACTTTTGTTATTGTAATTAGTTTGTTGCGTTTAGGAGCGGATCCTAGACAAACATCTGAGGCTGTAAGACTGACATAAATTTCTTCTTTCTTTTAAACAAATTTCATCATCTCATCATTTCAGCCTATTGCAGTCCACACACATAGGCCTCTCCTAACACGCGCCGTAACACTCGATCCTCCGCCTTCCGCATCCAGTCAGACCCGGCAACCTTTTTCAGGTCATCGGTCCACCTAGCTGGAGGGCGTCCTACTCTACGTTTGCCGAGTCGCGGTTTCCACTCTAGGATACGTTTGCTCCATCGTCCATCGGTCCTTCTGCAGATGTGACCCACTGCCACTTCAGCTTGCTTATTCGACGAGCTATGTCGGTAACTTTGGTCCTTTGTCGGATTTCTTTGTTGCAAATTTTATCCTTCAAAGAGACGCCGAGCATAGCTCGTTCCATAGCTCGCTGCGCGACTTTTAGTTTGTGGGCTAGTCCTATAGTGAGTGTCCACGTAAAAATATTTATCTATACTATAATATAATAATAATAATAATATTCTACCACATTCACACAGCACCATCTAGTCCCAAAGTAAGCAATTACATTTGCTTGTGTTATGGGTACTAAACAACTGATATACTACTTACATACATTTTTTTTTTTTTTTATAAAGCATATTATAAAGCTGAGTTTGTTTGTTTGGTGGAACGCGATGATCTCAGGCAGTACTGGTCCGATTTGAAAAAATCTTTATAGCCCTATCAAGAAGGCTATAGGTTGTATAACATCACGCTACGGCTAATAAGAGCAGAGGTCAAATAAAGAACGACGAGAGCAAAGAGCTGTGTGACAGGTAGTCTATAATAATACCACCAGTATTCTTAAATTTTAGTCATAATAGTCAGCCGGCGGCAATTCGTATATACGAACACGATCCACGTATGTAATACACAAAATTACTGTTATTACAGTCTCATGATGTTAGTACATATACGTCATTTTGTGTCATTTTCAAACCTATTAAAGTAAGATAGTGATTACATATTCATAAATTGATTAACGCCCAGCAATTACATTATATTATATATCATAAAATACCTATCAGTTTTGTTTTTATCAAGTGTTGAAAGGCTCCATAAGCCTGATTCATAATTAAATGATTTATTTATTTTTTATGTACATTTTAACACAACATTCATGTTCATTAATATCGATTTATATACCAAAACAAGAATAACCTACTTATTTTTATTGCCTATGTAATTGCTACCAAGTACCAACATAATATTTACAACCTAACTTAAAAGTGAAATTATCATTAATTAGGTAATAAAATCTAATAACATTAATATTCATGTTTAATTTCATATTAATCTATTATGTAGCGTTCATGTAAATACCTGTGTAATTGTAGTGCAATCGTTTCATGTAGAACTCAGGAATACGAGATCAGATCAGATAATAGACTCTTATTTTTAGTTTATAATTTTATAGGTACTAAATTGTCTTATGTTTGGATCAAATAAATATGCAAGTAAAAATACAAGAGCGCTGTTAATTTTAAATATTATTTATGTTTACTTTTAAACTTTCGCGTTGCATGATAATATTTTTTGATTTTTAAACGGGAATTGACGCGATTATGCCGTGTTCACAAGCTGATAAATCAGCTGACAAGTCAGCTTGTGACCACGGTGGGTGTAACCTGGTCGAATCGCATCATACGGTATTTAAATACCTAAAGCACAATCGCGTGAATTCCCGTTTAAAAATAAAAAAAATATTTATTATGTTGTACACAAATTGGTGATTTACTAGAGTAAAATAGTGTGCCTTTAAACAGACGTAACACTATAAAGGGTAATAGGCAATTTTAAACTTTATCCTTATTACCGTAAGATGAAAATATGAAAAGCCTATTATAGTTACAGCGTATTTTATCGAGGTAACCGATTATGTCTTCATCGTGAAATCGCTTTCTACCGGGTTATATATTTATAGCGTTCTCTCAATAAATATTTTATGGAAAAATGAATTCTATGCCAATTCTCAGTGGATATATTTGCTTCTTTAAAAATAGTGTTCCATGACATTGAGAAAACCATGCTGAGTTTACTATGAATGATAAACTTTGACTGAGTACCAAATTGTATTTGATTGAGATTTTCCTCGTATACTTATCGTTATCGATAAATGCGAGCAAATATAATATTTGATGATATTTGTATGCCACGAGAATTTTAGAGGTTGGTTTATAATATTAGGTATAAGTGGTTACTACGGCCCTTGCACATTGGCAAAATCAGAGACATAGCCAAGTCATTGTTTACGTTAGAAAAAGTGCTCTTAGAGACAACTTAGATGCTACTTATTTGAAATCGACAAAGTTGTGTGTCGAGCTGCCGAGTTAACGCTCTAGAAAAACCACAACTATATTGCTAGTTGTGGTTTTTCATTTCAATTTCAAACCTTTCTTCATCTGAGATATACCTAAAAGGCAAAATGAAGGAAGAGTATGTTTTCATTATTAGATCACTTCTAATATTATTATTTTACATTTGTTTAATCACTAAAAATGTCGTTATTACAACAGCTATCTAAAGACTATTATATATGTATATAATATCCTTTTTATTTAAGTATATTCCAAAGTAATACTTAACTATGCTAGGTAAACAAAATGTAATTTTTACCATAATTTTGATGACATAATCTATCATCTTGATTGATTTGATCGAATACTTTATGGGCTCTCGTATCCGTATACGTTAATTTAACAGCGTTAAAATTTTCTCGGCAGCCTGTAATATACATATATAATTAAGTTTATAATATTTTTAAAAAGAGAGCGTATATTTTTTTTCATGTGTTCATGCAATCTGTTACTTGTGAATATTCAGCATAGGGTTAGGCATCCAGTGACCTGCACTCTTTATATGTTTCCTATAAATTTCTAGGGACTTTAGTTTTAGCCTTTTGGATAAGAATGTCTATCTGCAAACTAATTTATCTCTTATAGAGCAAACAAAGAATATTAATATTACACTTGAACTTGGGGAATTCTGAAATAATCTAAAAAACTACTATTTTCTCGGGTGACATAGAATAATTTTCACGAATATTTCAATGACAAAAGCTGTGGGTACAAACTTAATTCAAATTGGATCTCAACTGTCTTCAGGTTTAATTTTGTCAAAAGGCTCTAGTTCAAAAACCGCATAGTATTTATTATTACAATTCTGTTGACTCGTCCCACTTCCATGAAAGTTTGAATGTTAATTTACTTTTGAATTTCCTACGATGTTAAGTGGCTTGGACGAGGAAAAAACAATTCGAAAAACTAATAAAAACCAATGAGGTGTGAGGAGGTTTACGTGTCTTGTTTTTTTGTTTTTGTGGTTATTTGTACCAATTCTTACAGTTATAGGCCAGAAAAATGTGGTCTGCAATAATCTAAAACGTGTTTTTTATAAAAATGGTTACGGGCAATCAGGTTTCTTTTTAAATATCACTTAATATATAGCCTTTCCGTGTAGTGACGGATTAAGAATAGATAATGTTACTATCCCATTTCAACCCGTGGGTGTCTTACAAGGCGACTAAGAGACTAACCTTAAGCAATGAGCACTGCGAGAAAAGGAAAATTCGAAACAAAATCCTATATCTACCAACCCGTCTAGCCAGCGTGGTATAGTAGGCTAAATTCCCTGTAAACGTTTGGAGGAGACCCGTGCCCAGCAGTGGGACATTAATTTATGGGTTGTAATGATGATAAGGCTAAAATCATAACGCAATCAAATTGCATCACTAGTTCTTAACTACTTTGTAACTTATTTTCAAGATACATTAGCTAAACGTATCGTAACGTTTCTATAGAAAATATAATTAAATTATTTTCAGATTATGTGTCAAGATTTTAGTAAATTCGTTACTAATGTGAGTGATCGTGTGATCGTGTTGCCAATCTATTATACTTCACTTAACAAGAAGGGACAGATTCAAGGACTAATATAATATATCATTTTCAGGTCTCATATGTCGAAAGGCTACACGCCCACTCACTGTCTAGCTTATTTGTAAAAACGGTGTAGTCATTTGAAAGATACTGATATTTTTTAACTTAGATAGATAGCAATTTTTCTGGTTGACTTTTAGCATTAGGTATATTTTTTCTATACTATTATGATAAGCGTATGGCATAGGTACCTAATAGTAATGGTTACCGTAACCACAGTATAAATATAATATAATAATAAAATCTTTTAAACTTTTGCGGCTTGTACAGAATCATAATAAATTGTTATGGATCGGGTTAAAAACGGGCAAATAAATAAGGGCCGTAGCCCTTATTTATTAGCCCGACGTTTCGATCGAATTACACCGACCGTGGTCACGGGTTGACTGACTGAGTCTGAGTTTAATAAATATAATAATAATAATTACTGACTGGCCTGATGGTCTAGTGGTTAGTGACCCTGACTGCTAAGCCGGAGGTCGTGGGTTCGATCCCCACCCAGGACAAAACTTTGTGTGATGAGCATAAAGGTTTGTTCTGTGTCTGGGTGTAATTTATCTATAATATGTATGTATTTACAAAAAAATATGTATTTAAGTAGTATATCAGTTGTTTAGTACCCATAACACAAGCAAATATAATTGCTTACTTTGGGACTAGATGTCACTGTGTGAATGTGGTAGAATATTATATTATTATTATTATAATTATGCCTATGGACGCTTGTATCATCAGAAGAGTCTAGTGACTCTTATTACGCGTTATTGACCCCTCAAAAACCTATTCGCTCCCTTTTTTAAGAACTTGTAAAACTCACGTAGTACATACCAATACTAATCTTTTCTTTGCAGCAATTTTCTATTAAAAGAATAAATAGAAGGCTAAGAAGAAAAATACCTCACAATACAAGTAAAAATATTATACCACTAACTATACAGGAACTTTGTTGAGTGAGTTGTTGTTTTCTTTACCACAGTTAATATTTTACAGTGGTTAAATTCAACTATTATTGATTGACCCGACTATTCTGAACGTTTCCATTTCGACCTAAAATTTACGCAACAAGGAGTTTTCGCTTTGGAGTGACATATGACAGTGAGTAATATCTATTTTACGTGATGGTCGGCCCGGATAACAAATTAGTGGATATTTCAGTTCGTTTTATTTAGTTATTATATTTAAGATACCTAATTTATAAAAAACTAAAAACGGACTACTACAAAAAAATGTGTTTTGAAAAATAAGAAACAATAAAATATTTTAGACAGAAATCAAGACCTAGGTACAAAAATAGTCCAAGTAAAGCTGCATGCCTGTATGTATATAGGTACTAAGAACAAGTACAGAATTATTTAAAAAAAATAGTCTTAAGTAAGCACACTATTGTCTCTGCCCATCTCAGTAGAAAATGGAAGGGATCATAATTTATAACTGCAATAAAAAAAAATACACATTACCGGGTTTTTGTGCATTGTTTTGCGATTTTTATGATTATTGCTGTGAAAATTGTTGTTAAAAATATGAATATTATAAAAATAAATGATTTCTTTAAATTAACTGATTCAGTGTTTCGTCTCACAATCGTCACTAAATATTAATATTGTACTTTCAATACGACTGAAAAAAGGTCTACCTAATTTAATATATAATATTTTTCTGTGTGTATTAAGCCGACACAATAACAGTATGATTGATATGTTATCCCGTAGGGGCCCTTCCCAGTCTCAATTGTTTTTCATAAAGCTAAATTCACATCGGCATTGGTAGCTTGGGCCATGTGAACTCAACTCGTTTCAGCTACGCACAAATTTCTACCATAAATCAATATTAATAAAGCTTAATTTTAACTTATTAACTCTTTATTATAATTTTAGAGGAAGTCGGTATCCAAAGGTCTTATAAATAATGTTGCTTTTGAAATTTTAGTTACACAAGTTAATACAACTGATTTTTACATAGAAATTTACTAATGCACTATCTGTGCTGAACAGGTATAAAGATGAGATCATTCTGTCTAGTAATTTCTGTCTTTCGCCTTTTTGGTTCGTTCAGGATTAACTGCTTAAAGCTGACTACTACTGAAAACTGCAACCTGTGTATGTTATTATTATATCACGGACGAATAACGCAATCAGCCTTTTTTATTTATCACTAGATGTCGCGCGGGGCTTCTCTCCCTTGGTTCTTTATTTGGCCACTGGTCAGCTCCAATTGACTATCCAATACTAAAATATTTTTTCAATTCGGACCAGTAAGAAGTGCTTGAGATCCTAGCGCTCAACCCAACAAACAAACCAACTCTTTGGCTTTATAATATTAGTATAAATTATATTTCTCATCTTTAAAAATAAACTACACCCACACTAAAAGATAAGTATCGAGGAGGATTTTACAAACATACAATTAATGGTCATACAATACACTCAGATACTCAAAAAGATTATGTATTGGCCAAAGGTTTATATACTACAAACTTGACGAGAGATCATATTGAAATAAGGTCATTAAGTGCTTAAGTGCCTAAGTAGTAGTGGAGGAAATCGAATTCCCTTGTAGGGTTTTAGATAACAAATTGGTTAGGTAATGCGCTACATTAGGTTCGCGGCTTCAATTATGTTTCATCTAACTATTTCATGCTTTTTACAGCTATGTAAAATTAAATCACATTAGGTAAATAATAATAATAAGCTTTATTGTGGTCTATGGTATATTGCCATGGTATATGGTCAATTTATAAGTATGGTGCTAAATTAATAAATGTTATGTTTTTGTCGTGCAATTGGTTATATTATTAAATTTTTATTATGATGGTGAAGTGTTCTATGTTGGTTGAAGCATTTTATTGTTTTTCAGGTTATTATTATGCTAGCAAATTATATTACCATTATTAATTCATTAACTCTATATAATAAAATTTATAATATTAATTGTAATTAGATGTAAGCCATTTTAACACAAATTCTTTTGTTATGAAATAAATGACTTATGACTTGTACACACCGAAATTGTTACAAATCTAAAAATCAAATTAAATATATATTACAATAAATACCTATTGTATTAATTTTTTTATACTGACCACTGAACTTAATAAACAAAAATATGAAACAGGTTTGTTCAAAGACTCGTTTTTTTTATAAAATAAACAGCTGTAAAAAAACTTTTAAAATTAACTCTGATTTCCGTGAATTTGAATTCAAAAATCATTTGATTATATTCTAATAATCCCAAAACGTGATACTTGAACCGGTCCGTGTTTAATTTTAGTAAGTTAATTTCGCAAAGCCCCTTATCTTAGCGAGCAAGTTGTGAGGTCAGCGGCGGGAAATGGGTCACTGTATATCTAACCGAGACAGTGCACATCCACCAACTAATGACACAATCATTGGATCTACGATATTTAGTCCCTGTAAGGTATAATCTGCTTAAAACCGCGATAAAGGCTGAGTGCCTAAAACTAACGATTTGGCTTGTTTGCTTTTAAACCCTTGAAGAACCCAAGTTCATTATTAATAGGCATTAAATGGAAAGACCGTCTATGTGGGCGGGTAAGACATGATTTATCAAATGAATCATCCTGAATTGGGAAGTAGCTTCACTTTAAAGAAGGCCCCAGTCGCCTTTATATCACGTAGAGAATATAAGTGTTCTTTCTACATTCAAAACTCCTTAGAATATTTCTGACAATTAAAAACTTTGGCCACCTTATTACGAAATACAGACTACATAATTAAACCAGTTTTAAATTGACAACTTTGACATTAAAACAATGGCTTATGTCAATTTAAACCTCATTTAATACTTAGTATTATATTTTGTAATAAAGGGGTAGGTGTCTACTAGACGAGTCTTACTCGTAAGTGTTACTGGCGTTTATTAATGTTGTAAAAAATCATAATCGTACGGAACCCTCAGTGCGTAAGTCCGACTCGCACTTGGCCGGTTCTTTTTTTACTTTTTGTTACTGCTTATCAGCTCAAGTCGCACGATACGTTGGCATAAAGGCAAAACCTATGTCACTCTACATCTCAGCAGTATCTTAGCCGTTTTGACATAAACAAACAGTGGACGTGTGCACGAAATGGATTTTGAAAGAACTGGGTCGGTTATAACAAGCTTGGGAAAACATCCTATCGACTCCTTTTTATTTACACGAAAAAAGGTTAAATTTCATTATTTTTGAATGCATACAAAATAAAATTTGATTACATGAAGGTAATTTGGGTTAATCAAACCTTTAGCCTTAGCTCTTTGTAAACTTGGCTTTTTCATATACAGAGTCCCTTACACTTTTAGGTTTATAATATTTGATAGAATCTCAATTTTGCAATCGGATATTTGGTACAAAATTTCAATCTATATTAATATCCTACCACATTCACACAGCGCCATCTAATCCCAAATTAAGCAATTATATTGCTTGTGTTATGGGTACTAAACAACTGATATATTACTTAAATACATTTTTTTTTGTAAATACATACATATTAGATAAATTACACCCAGACACAGAACAAACTTTCATTCTCATCACACAAAGATTTTTCCTGGGTGGGGATCGAACCCACGACCAGGCCAGTCAATCTTATTTTATGTATTGTTTTTAATACACGTTATTTAGTCTGTGTTGTTATTTCCATTCAATTTTATTCAACTATTACTGTGATTTAGTAAATCACAAAATATATAAACAAATCTGTAAGTCCAACAATCATCTGATACCAATTAATGTACAGACCGATGACGACTAAATCCAATTACCGAAGCTAATGTTTACCGTTGTACGCGGTTACACAACAACCTATGCCCCTGTGCCCGATGGGGCCGGATATCGATATCCAAACCAAATTACTTGCACATCCAGAAATAAAACACGTATTGGATCAGTTTATTTACATTTGCCACTAGCTCTGTAATACATGAGTACGCCGACGACGGCTCCCGATCCTTCAGTAATTGCTAAGAGCTTATATTCTATCTTATTGGTTAGAAGAAATCGAATGAAATAGATTTTTTTTGCATTACTACTTATACTATAGTTATATACCGTTTAGTGACGGATTAAGAATACTAATGTCACTACCCCATCTCAACCCGTGGGTGTCGTAAAAGGCGATAATGGGACTAATCTTATGCAAACAAGAGTACTGGGTGAAAAGGAAAATTCGAAACAAAGCCTATACCAACCTGTCTGGCCAGCGGGGTATAGTAGGCTAAAAACCATCCTCAATCCTTGGAAGAGACCTGTGCCCAGCAGTGGGATATTTATGGGTTGAAATGATGAATGATGATACTAGTTATGTGCTGCTGTCTTCAGTTTCACCTGCATTATCATGTCAGGATACTATGTATTAATTAAAACGGCCATAAATCAAATCTCGAAGTTGCGAATGTAATTTCGAGATTCTAAGTCCAGTTAATACTATTCCGATGATTTGGGTGAAAATTTTCATACGTAGATACATAGCATCACGCTTTTTGTGACCAAAGGGGTAGGCATTGATGCATCACACCCATATATGCGATTATCATTACAGAAAAGCTCAATACAGCTTATACCTGACCCGGGAATCGAAATCAGAACCCTTTACGCAGCGCAAGCATGTAAACTCAAATTAAATTAAAAAAATAATCCTACTCGTAATATATAGGTCATCATCATCATTTCAACCCATAAATGGCCCACACTGCTAGGCGCCAGACGGATTGGTATAGGGTTTGTTTCGAATTTCCCTTTTCTCGCAGTGCTTTCGACTGCATAAGGTTACTCCCTCAGTCACCTTTTACTACATTCACAGGTTGTGATGGGGTAGCAACATTATGTATTTTTCACTACACGGATTAACATATAGATAGGTATTTACATAATTTAATTACGATCTATAAATTTAGGCGAAGCTTTGCAAATTGTTGTCCATCCAAATCGTTTCAACGTCTTAAAAGTTACACACCTTCATATTTTCATTACCATTTTTTATGAACACATAATACAGACCATAATACAGAAATGATACCACAGAGTTAGCCATTTGTCCCAAAAATGCCTGAATGTGTTAGATAAATGTGTAAATTTTATTAATGTTAACTTTGAGTTTTCTGCTGCGGTGAATTAATAAATATAATCTATATGTGTAAAACGTGCAATGACGAAGGCCACAAATTTAATTAAAAACGATGTGTAGTTAAAACTTTTTTTTAAAAAGCTATTTTAGCCGTAGCGTACAAAGTCTACAAGTTGAGCCTCTGAGCTGGCCAGTAACAGTTGGCTCATCTTTTCAACCCATAAACGTCCCAATACTGGGCACGGGTCTCCAAATAATATGGAGGGAATTTAGCCTAATTAAAGCACGCTGCGCGGGCCAGACGGGTTGGTATAGTTTGTTTAAAATTTTCCTTTTTTTGCAATGCTTTCGACACCCACGCACGGGTTGAGATTGGATAGTGCCATAATGTATTCTTAATCCGTCACTGCGATACAAGCCTTGTTCCCAAGTGAAAATGCCAAATTAAAATTCTTCCATTGAAACTGTTTCTAGGTGTCAATAAGGACGGTTGTCGGGTCAGTTTTATAGTTTTAAATATTAATGTTAATGAATATTAATATTATGTAACATGACATAATATGGCATGATTATGTATGTATTTTGAATGCCATCTAAAGGTCACAATACAAAGAAATTATTACGACGTGAAGATTATACAAGATTTATTAATAAATTCGTCTGTTGTGAATTTCTTTTCTGTTTAGGCATATAATAATATTCATAGTTCTAATTTATTAAAAGATATTATGCAGAATATTGTGTTTTGTAGTTAATTTATTCTTGAACAATAGTAGGTATTTGTAAAAACCTTACCTTAAACGCGTTTCTGAATTTATTAGACATTATGTTATACAGGAACGGGTTGATGGCAGTCGACAGGAAATACAAAACTCCAGACAAAAAGGTCAGCACGATGTACACCTGCAAAGAAAAATACATCTTATGTATACTTATTTATGTAACCATATCATTATGAATATATATGCGGATACATAGGGGAGAAAATCACATGTATCAACTCACAAATATAGCCGGAAGAGTGCGATTTTCAATGGACGACTACAACTGTCGCTAACGGTATGTTTAAAGAACATCACTTGATCAATTTCACCCTATAACCGCTAAAATTATCAAACCAAAATATGCTCTATTGCCTTAACTATGAGATCATATTTTGTTTGCCAGTGTAAACTAGCCAGTGTATCTGGTTTAAAGTAGCTTTAAACCAAATGATACGTTCATAAGTACGTTAAAATTATGATCTTAACACTTTTTGTTAAATATAAGCACATGATTTAAAACGTGTGAACTGTTGATGAACTTTAAAAATCCTTTTTTTCCTTGATAAAGATCATGTTTTTGGTTTTAGTTAAGAGCGTGTATCATCAATTATGACGTATAAATAGGGTAATGCCGACGATAATTAATTTATTATTTCGCACCGGGAGTTATAGTCATAAAATATTATATAGTAATTATATTAGACAGCTTTTAGTAACTATTGATAATTGTTTTTTTTATATAAACTAACATGTGTTATAAGAAATGTACATTCTAATTTGTACAAATAAAAGTAGATATAGTAATTTTTTCTTTCAAAAAGGTAAAAAAACGCCAAAACTTTAAGATCTGGATCTAAACAGATGATAGTCTTTAAAACTCGGAAATATTAGTGGGATTAATCTAAGGATTTCTCTCGTAACTTTCTAAAGATAACAAGATGTATGGATATTTACCAGATAGAAAGTTTCTGAAGGGTGTTCCAAACTTTTCCCGTATATCGCCAGCAGTCTTTGCACATGGAAGGGCGCCCAACAAATGAAGAAAGACAACGCCACAGCAACTGTTGAACAAAAACATAATATATTTCAAACAGTGTCATAAATTGTATTAGAATTATTGAGGAAGTGAATATTATTGAATTATGACTGCATAGTACAAATATTTATGAAGAAAGAGCTACTGTTTTCTAATAACTGCCAGTATTCCGCAATTCTTTCACGTTTGGTTGACCACTGAAGAACAAAGGAAAAAACAATACATTTCCTTTGCAACAAATTTTTGCTATGTCCCTTATAGGCTAACTAATATTAATAACAAATAATCATGTACTTTGTGCTCGAGTTTAATTACATTATACAGATATTGTAATATATCTTATCTTTTGCCATCACTGGAAACAACGTAGTACGTACCTAGTAAGTACCTATATTTTAAGTCATAAACATAGGAATGTATGTCGGAAATATTTTGCCTAAACTAAGATTAATTTCGCTTAATAACTGGTTCAAAATAAGTGCGTCAATGGGAAAACCAGCAGCCAAAATGGAAAAAGGCACATTTTGAGACATTTAGCTGGTGTACCTACTGTGCAAAGTGTACACCAGCTAAATGTCTCAAAATGTGCCTTTTTCCATTTTTTGTATGTATATTTTAAAGTAAAAGCACAATTTATAATCGCCTATGTGTATTCATTTATTGTCTATTCTATACTAATATTAATATGAATGTAAAAGTGAATCTGTCTGTCTATCTATCATGCTTCCACGCCTAAACCACAGAACCGATTTTGATGAAATTAGTACATTAGAGCTTGGGAAACAACGTAGGCTACTATTTATGGCAAAAAAGATATGATCGAATTCCACGCATGTTGAGCTGCGGGTATCAGTGACTTGTATTATTTTATATTATATATTTAATTGACTCCGGAAACCCCACGTTCCGGAATCAAATTCTAAAACTTTCTTCAAGTTGACTCACAACTACCAAAAACACAAACCAATTTTAAATCAATCCCGATACTCCACCATGAAGTACTTAGTTATTACCTTTCTGTGACCATGATGGCATGCGGAAGTCTTACGCATTACCACGGGGCTATCGAGACAATCTACGTAAAGTCGTAAAAATAGAATAAAATGAAATATAAAGCGATAAAAATGAATGATGCTGGCAGAAAATATAAAATAGATATTTTATTGCACAATGTAGGTAGAGGTTTACGTTGAGACCAAAAGAATAGGTTTCATTCTACAATATACTCGTACTTGAGCTGAACAGATATTGAAAATATTGTGTTATATAAAATAAAATAGGTTTTCTTTGTCAGTCAATAGCCAATATTCGTGGCTAAACAGCGAAGAATATCACATGATATTTGACTGGATTTTATGCATGAAAACCAAACACAGGATTTTGATAACGCATAATCTTTGTGTTACAAGAGGGGAATACATGCGGGCACACGTGATAATATATAATGAATACGCAACCACTTATGTTTTTTTGGACCTGATATATGAATTATATTTTAAGGTTTCTTTATCTATACTTAATATTATAAAGCCGAAAAATTTTTTTGTTTAGTTGAACATCAAATTTAAGGAGCTACTGATTCAAATTTCTGTGTCTAGATAAACCTAATATAAGGCTTGAAGACACTACTAACCAAAATAAATTTGTAAAATATTTATGAATAAATATATATTATACTTAATATTTATTTATTAACCAATTTACAGTATTATTATTAACTAACTTAAATTAAAAAGAAAAAAAAACAATATTTACAACCTAACACAAAAAAAACAAAAAAATGAAAAAGGGGTGAAATAATTAAAAAATGGCATCATAAATCAGTCTACAGGAAAAGTGCCCAGCTGGCTGGCAGCATTGCCACGTTGTATGGCAATGCTTATTCTTTGTGAGAAGAAGAAAATATCCAGATTGCTGGTCAAAAAAAAAATTGAAAAAATATTTTAAGGTTGGATATCCAACAAGTTGTATAGATAGATAGTTGGATAAATAGTAGCTATAGTGACTTAACAAAGATTCTCGGGAGCGGAGCTCATGGCAACAGCCAGTTTATTATTAGTGTACATTTTACAATTTCAGACTCATCGTTAGTTTATTTGTTGTACAGGATATATCGCTACCAGAACAGACGCGAGACATCTTCAAGCACGCTTCATGAGTTCTAAGCCGGACTTTACTCAAGGCTGCAGCGAATTATGCTACCTACTAAATAGGTTTTTACGCATCAACATGGTAATATATCAACGTAAATTTGCACAGACAGTTTTTTTTGTTCAATGTCTGATACTTAAAGAATAATACTAGTTTAAAATCAAGGATACTGACTACACTAAAACACGAAAATCATATTCAGTCCACATATTTAGCTGTCAACGCGTCACGTGAATTATTTTTGACAGCACGTGTGGAGTAATGATTTAAGTTATTCTAATCTTGTTATTGATATGTAGCTGAGTGTTATAATACATCACCAGGCATTTGCCCGAAGGGGTAGGCTGAAATGCATCAAACCCGCGTTTCACCAGCTTTTTTTTAACCCATGTAATAACGACATGTGGAATTGTGTTCGGCGATGGTACTATTAACTGAACACATTTCCATATACCGGGAGAATTTCAAAACAGGAAATCTATATACCATTTTTCCCGACCCGAGGTCTAACCTGCTAAGTAGTCATACACAGAACCGCTGCGTCATGTAGCACGTGTCATGAGTTTCAATTATTATCAAAAACATAGCATTTAATATAAACGCCACTAAGGAAATGAACAAATAAAGGAACAAGGGGATTATCACTATTGTTGCTAATAACAATTAGGTAGCTTAAATATTTATAATTAAATATTAATATTTATTTATTAACCAATTTACAGTATTATTATTAACTAACTTAAATTAAAAAGAAAAAAAAACAATATTTACAACCTAACACAAAAAAAACAAAAAAATGAAAAAGGGGTGAAATAATTAAAAAATGGCATCATAAATCAGTCTACAGGAAAAGTGCCCAGCTGGCTGGCAGCATTGCCACGTTGTATGGCAATGCTTATTCTTTGTGAGAAGAAGAAAATATCCAGATTGCTGGTCAAAAAAAAAATTGAAAAAATATTTTAAGGTTGGATATCCAACAAGTTGTATAGATAGATAGTTGGATAAATAGTAGCTATAGTGACTTAACAAAGATTCTCGGGAGCGGAGCTCATGGCAACAGCCAGTTTATTATTAGTGTACATTTTACAATTTCAGACTCATCGTTAGTTTATTTGTTGTACAGGATATATCGCTACCAGAACAGACGCGAGACATCTTCAAGCACGCTTCATGAGTTCTAAGCCGGACTTTACTCAAGGCTGCAGCGAATTATGCTACCTACTAAATAGGTTTTTACGCATCAACATGGTAATATATCAACGTAAATTTGCACAGACAGTTTTTTTTGTTCAATGTCTGATACTTAAAGAATAATACTAGTTTAAAATCAAGGGTACTGACTACACTAAAACACGAAAATCATATTCAGTCCACATATTTAGCTGTCAACGCGTCACGTGAATTATTTTTGACAGCACGTGTGGAGTAATGATTTAAGTTATTCTAATCTTGTTATTGATATGTAGCTGAGTGTTATAATACATCACCACGCCTTTTGCCCGAAGGGGTAGGCTGAAATGCATCAAACCCGCGTTTCACCAGCTTTTTTTTAACCCATGTAATAACGACATGTGGAATTGTGTTCGGCGATGGTACTATTAACTGAACACATTTCCATATACCGGGAGAATTTCAAAACAGGAAATCTATATACCATTTTTCCCGACCCGCGGTCTAACCTGCTACCTCTTGCTTAGTAGTCATACACAGAACCGCTGCGTCACCGCGTCATGTAGCACGTGTCATGAGTTTCAATTATTATCAAAAACATAGCATTTAATATAAACGCCACTAAGGAAATGAACAAATAAAGGAACAAGGGGATTATCACTATTGTTGCTAATAACAATTAGGTGGCTTAAATATTATGCAGATTTTACGACTGTAATTATTGTTTACGGGATTTTCTAAATTAAACTGGCTATTGGTTTAAGCCCGTAAATTGGAATTTACATCCATATTTTCACAGCCCAAGTGGTTACCCTTTGACCACATGCCTAACTGTCAACAAAATCTGCAATTTTGCTTTTAAGCTATTTTGTAAACTGTCAGAATACACCACACTATAATAATACACCAGTAAATTGTATAGTCAACAATAAAATTGCTTTACCACCCTTAGTGTAAAAAAAATAATATTAAAATGTGTTTACATATCACAAAACATAATTATAATGTCTATTTTTGCTTGCAAGTGACATCAGTAAAGTGACAGTTATCATCAATGAATGACTCTTATTGAGTTTTAATTTTGATTGAAATTTTTGGCAAAAGTGGTAAAGCAAATATATGGTTGACTATACCTATCTGATTATTCATTCAACCAGCTTTGCAAGTCTTAACTGTGTTAGTATAATAAAATAACTTATAATTATGTTTATAAGCGTTTTTATCTACGATTTAAATGAACATATTTTTATGACATTCTAGTTTGAAAGCCCCTAACTTCCTGTAGGTACTTGTTATTAATTATATAAGTTCACATTGAACGTACGTAGCAACATTGTTTTTGTTTCATAATATTATACACGTTTGTAAATGACTTAGTTATATGTTACCGGAAATGTATGAAATCTAGGAATTTTATACACATCCTTGGAAATGTATAAAAATAATGCTTTATGTAATAAAACACGTTGTTAAAATGAGAATAATATTTTTTATTAAAGCACTCGTTGAGACAATCAGGTAACAATCATACCGTAAAATATAATATCTTCAAAATAACCCTAACCTAACCAGTCCGAGGCGGATTGCTCTGAATCGGGGCGTGTTAAGTTTAACACCCTCCCCTCGCCCCGCTTTCCCCGCGTACCCATAGATATCTCAAATGTTTTACATTTCCGATTGCTATTTAGGATATGTATACATGTCCTAGGAAATGTGTCTAATATAATTTATTTCACACATTTCCGTGCGATTTTAGGAATTACATACATTTTCTAGGAATTGTATACAATGACGGATTACATACATTTCCGTTAACATATACATTAGGTTTTATATTTCATTATGACATTTTAATGCTTTAGCTGACCGAAGGCATAAAAAGTTATAATTTAAAAACATACTCGTCAGCAATTTTCGTTTCTGCTAATTAGCTTAAAGTTAAAAAAATGTCGCCTTGCGTTTTTATCAGTAAACTAACTAATGTGATTTAAAGTAATGGAATATTAAGATGTATAAAGATGATGTCGTCGATAGTAAAGTTATCTCCTAAATTGGTTATGAAATGAAAGTTGAGAATGAAAGTTAATGTTGTTAAAAATCGAAATATTTTAATCAAATACATTCTGCTGAGTCCTAATATAATGAGTCCTAAACAGTTTTTTAATCGAACTGGTAGTTCCTTAGATCCTAGTGTTCTATCAAACAAACTTCAGCTTTATATATTAGTATAGATGTTTATGTGAGTACTTTATTAGCCATGATTTATGTTAATATCTACGAGACACTATGATGTTAAGTAAATTTTTATATATTCATAGGCTTCATTTAAGATGTAAAAATTACATTAGCCATTCATTAGAAACAAAACAAAAAGAAGAACTGATTGGAATCCTCCAAATGTATTTGTTTAACAAACTTTTAAATCATTCATAATTTAATCGATTATGGAATTAATATGTTCTTGACCACGACGCGCGGGGCTCCACTCCTGTCGTTCTTTGTTTGGCCACTGCTTAGCTCCTATTCACCGTAGTGTGATGTTATATAGCCTTACTAGCGGACCCGACAGACGTTGTCCTGCATGATATACCAATCGATAGCATTTTTTTTAATTTGTGAATCTAAACCATCCTCGAATTCACTTGAACACATACACAAAAATTCATTCAAATCGGTTCAGTCGTTTAGGAGGGATTCACTGTAAACGCACGTACAGAAGAATTATATATATAAAGATAGGCCTTCTTGAATAAATAGGCTATCCAACACTTTTAGTGTTTTTCAAATTGGACCAGTAGTTTCCGAGATTATCGCGTTTAATCAAACAAACAAGCTCTTTAGCTTTATAATATTGATATAGATACTAGAAGTCGCCAGGGGCTTCGTTCCCGTCGTTCTTTATTTGGCCACTGCTCAGATCGTATTGGCCGTAGCGTGATGTTATGTATTTAAATAGCATAAAACCTTCCTCGGTATTTATCGAGGAAGGTTGAATTCTTGAAATCGGACTAGTAGTTTCTGAGATCGTAGCGTTCAACCAAACAAACAAACACTTCGGCTTTATAATAGTAGTATATTAGTAATTCTGCATCAAATTTAAAAGTAAATAATGTTATTTAATGGATTTTAAATATATTGTTTCAATCAATAATATTTATACATTAATATGTATGTCTATTCATATGTAAAGACCTTCCTAAATTGCGTTGCAACATATATTATGTAGAAAGAGATTAATTTATGAGATATCACATTATTCAACTCGCTATTTTTGGCATTGATAATTTCGTTCATTATTATAGTTTGAATATTTTTAAATGATCAATTTTACGACCCGGCTACCACATAACGTAGATATTAATGTATTATTTGACATAATCTAATGTTTCTTACATGTATATCTCAGATATATAAAAAACTACAACCTTGTTTTATTAAGGTGTCTCGCTTATCGATAAATAAGTGATTAGCTTAGCATTAATTTCACAAATATCTATCCATATCATCAAGAATAAGGTATAATCATTTGTAATAAATCTTAGTTATAGGGTACTACTACTCATTATTTTGCTTTCTAGCCATATACTCGTTTAATTCATATATTGTAAATGTTACATTATCTATATATATATAAATCAATTGCTGTTCGTTAGTCTCGCTAAAACTCGAGAACGACTGATTTATCTTATCTTGGTCTTGAAATGTTCGTGGAGGTCTAGGGAAGGTTTAAAAGGTGAGAAAAATTCGAATAATTGCCGGGAAAACCCTAAAAACAGCCCTTTTCTTTTTCCCATACAAACGTTTTCTAATTAAAATGTAGAGTTATCGATTGAGGCGGTACGAAGTCTGCCGGGTCAGCTAGTATTCGTAATAAATATTGGTATCCTTTTTGATCCGCGTAGTGACGGATTATAAAATACATAATGTCAATACCAACCCGTGGGCGTCGTAAAAGGACTAATGGAGTTAACTTTATGCAGAGAAGAGCACTGCGAGAAAAAGAAAATTCGAAACAAACCCTACACCAACCCGTCTAGGCAGCGCCAACGTGAAAAAAAAAAGTAGTAAAGTAAAGTAGGCTAAATTCCCTTCACATTCTTTGGAAAGGACCCATGCCCAGCAGTGGGACGTGGGTTTAAATGATGATGACCCTTTTTTTGCACAGCGCCATCTAGCCCAAAGTAAACTAATATAAACTTGTGTTATGTACTTATTTATTATATTTTTATTCTATGTGTTTTAATATATATTTTTTTACATTTATAGCATAGGGCAATGCACAAAAACATGAAATTCTAAACCAAATCAGATTCAAATGACGGAAACCGAATACCACGCAGGTGGATTAGCGATCAAAAGCTATTAAATAGTTAGCTAAATAGTTTTATTAGAAAATTTAGAACTCTTAAACAATATTTAA
Organism: Laspeyria flexula; assembly: GCA_905147015.1. Classification (NCBI taxonomy): domain Eukaryota; kingdom Metazoa; phylum Arthropoda; class Insecta; order Lepidoptera; family Erebidae; genus Laspeyria; species Laspeyria flexula. The sequence goes on along the minus strand of LR989956.1, from coordinate 6,194,780 downwards.
AGAAACTGTTTTAGAGGGTACCGTAAAAATATATCGTAATCCGCTTGACTTTGTTGTACGAACATACAAATTAATCTTATAACGAGTACATCGACTGGCCAGTTGGTCTAGTGGTTAATGACCCTGACTGCTAAGCCGGAAGTCGTGGGTTCGATTCCCGCCCAGGACAAATTTAATCTTTGTATCATGATCATGATTGTTTATACAGAACATACAATCATGAAAATGTCTGAGTGTAATTTATCTATAATTATGTATGTGTTTGCAAAAAAAGTATGTGTAACCATAACACAACTCACAAGCAAATATAATTGCTTAATTTGGAACTAGATGGAGCTGTGTGAATGTGTTAAAATATTGTTATTAAATATTAAGGTTACATACTATGGACTTTTTACAATCACTTCGGTGTCTGGTAGCAATTATTAAAACACGTTCTGTTTCCTCATTTATTTGTTTTGTAACCTACTAATTCCAATAAATACCTAATATACACTAAAATAATTGAGTTATTATAAATGATATTCAATGTCTACTTGTAATTTTGGATAGTGGGCCTTTTCGCCATTTTGACATTCGACTTATTAATTAATATTATTATTAAACTTTTAAAAATTCAAGCGACCGCTCTCTAGTTAGAGGAGAGAAGCCCGAACCTAGCAGTGGGCCTAAATGTTAATAATTTTTGAACATATCAATCAGCATAATCATCATCATCATCAGCAGATCATGATGATGATTATATGTACCAAAATTTGATTGGGATGTCGAAATTGACCCCTCATTATAACAAGTTGGCACTCTAGGGCTATTTGAAATAAAGAACGACAGATAAGAGAAACATTAAAAATAAATTAACATTACGATTGCTGCCTGTCTGATGATAAGAAATTTGACCAGTTCTATAACAGCGCAGTAGCCACGGACCTCCCGTGATCTAACGGCCCACCTGATACGATAGGTTGATTAGCGTTAATAGACAGTGGCCATTTAATATACGCTACGAGAAGTCGTTACGATCAGACTGTACAGTTCGAACGGTACAGTTTATCTTACATGAAAAATCAGAGGAAACTGTACAGTTTTATAACATTCATGTAGCGATTTATCGGTACCGTTCGAACTGTACAGTCTGATCGTAATGATTTCTCGTAGCGTATATGGCCGCCATTAAAACCCAGCGAAGAGAATTAATTAATACTTCAAAGCGACTATTTTATTCATTAATTTTAAAATGTTATTAATATCCCTGTAATGTATGTTTTATAAATTTAAAATAGATTTATTTGTTTTTACAGCCCTCAAATCCACATGCCACAAGCATTACGGCTTGATATCGCGTCAGATTTGGACAGCACTACGTTTAATTTTATTTATTTGAAATGTAATTTTAACACGTTTTATTTCGAGCTTCTGGTACTTTTTGTTTCTGTATATAATGGAAGTGAGGTAATATTATTAATATTGATGGCTTCTACGTAAACTGCCCTAACTGGCCTTTAGCATATTATGTTAATGAGTATGGGTTGATTTCCTATTGGTAGACATTCTAGAATGGGTCAAACTTCATGACGGACAAATAATAGCGTAGAAAATATTCCATAGACTTGTAGATTTACAGATAACAATATAAGGAGTTGTCACAGCCAGAAACAGCAGTGACATGATGACGACGTAATAAAAAATAAGAGCAATTATTATTTTTTTATTGTTTCTATAGCTCTTTAAAATTTCGTTGAGAAATTAATCTTTAAAATTGCGGCTATCACAGATAGTTTTCTACTAAAACTTTGAGGTTTGGTATTCAAGTATACGAATATAGCAATAAAATTGATTACTATAAGATATATAAAATATAATATACTCACAAACCCTACTAATCTTTTAGTGTTGGATAGCCTATTTATCGAAGAAGGCTAAATAACATCACGCTAAGGCCAGTAGGAGCTAGTTAATTTCTCGTTAATACATAATAGAATAAACAATAAAATTCTAAACATAAAGGATCTACATTTAAAAAGCTGATTTTTATATTCAAATTATGCAGAAAGACTTATGGATAACACTATAAAACCTATTGAGTCCGGTTCAAAGTCATTATTTTACTTCGTAAAAGCTTTTAACAGCTTGTGCCACGTGCTTATTACCCGAACAAAGGTAATTACTTCGAAATTTATTATAATTTTTAGCATTTTAATAACAAATCCAGTTGTACCTATTTCCTTTGTTTGGCTTGATCATAACTTTTATATGAATTACCACTTTATATTAAATTTTATTTGCTGACTTGCTGACCAACGAATGTCGTATTGTCAAAAACTATTGACAGCAAAGAAAATATGCGAAATCTAAAAAGCATCTGCTGAAATTATTTTTAATAACAGTCAGAAGATTATTATTTTATGTGTCAGACGATCCTAAAATAATCTAATTCATCATCATCATCTCAGCCTATTGCAGTCCACTGCTGGACATAGGCCTCTCCCAACACGCGCCATAACGCAAATAATCTAATTAATGCTGATTATTTGCTACTTTTTATATTGACGAAGTTATGCAATTTTTAAAAGGGCACACGTCTAATTATTTATTTAGACTTCAGGAAATCAAATTAAATTCAGCATTTAAAACTAAGCAGTGGATGATAAATGTTGTTTTAAAAACAGAAAAACAAAAGAAACAGAACTATTATGGTGGTTATGTCTTTCGAAAAGGGCACATCTCTTAGAGTGAGCTCTTCGAAATCCGTATACGCCGTCAAAAATAAAACAAAATACCAAAGATATAGTCTATTTAGAAAAAAAAATTGGTGCAGGAAGCAGTTTGCGTTGCGTTAGTGACGTGAAAAAACTAATTTGTCAAAATGAACGAGATCTTTCTGAAAATGCATATTTAATTAAAGGCAGGCACCTTTAAATGTCTTATGAACTACCGACACTAAAAAAAATTTCTTTAAAATGATAATTTTAGCTCAAACTTGCGAACACCTACTTACTATTGACCACAGAATAAAATTATAGGTTATTTAAATTTATTACCTATTAAGACTTGATAAATGATGCAGAAAAATAATGCTTGTGATGCACCTGAATTTGTTTCCGACCCTTAAAAATCTCTTTCTTATTTATTCTGCTTTCTAATTTGCATAGATTACTAAAACGAATTCTATGAGAAATTTAATAAGAACGATTTGTATAATAGAAACTACTCAAACAAATAAAATTAAGAAAATTCTTATGTTTATGATTGCCAATAAAATTAATTATATGCCATTTTCTATATCATTAATATAGTTGTCAACCAATTTCAATAGCAATAAAAATAAACTGTCCAATCATTAAAACGTCGTTGTTTACTATCATTAATTTATTCGCACATATTTCTACCATATCGTACAAGTGACAAAACTCCGCATATTTTATATTATTTTTGTTTGTTTAGTAGAACAAACTAAAAGTTACATAACTATAAATTTACCTAATTTTAAAATAAATCCAAGGATTAAATTAAAACTGTGATTATCTCAAAATTTATAATGCTGTTTGATTTAATTTTTTCAAGAATTGATTGCTTCGTTGTTATGAGTCACAAGATTCGATAAAATGGACTATGAATTCAATCTCATTTAAATAATACTTCCTGATATAATAGAACACAGACAATTATAATACACAGATTGGACAACGACGAAATGCAAATTAATTACATAATAAGATCACGCTCGTTATGGAATCTAGGCCAGACGCTTGTTTGTCACCTTACACGTATTTAATAACAAAACCACATACACGTGTAAAAGTTACAAATCTTTTTAAAGCGTCTTATCTTCTATAGCTTCCTAAAAAGATTATATGTTTATAATAATTATATGTTTCTCTTTAATGCATTCTTGTGTAATACTTGTCCTTGTTATATTCATCAATAAAATCGTCTTTGATGGTTTTAGACCCACTGATATCAAACTAGCTCTACTGATCGAGCGAACATGTCGCATTTTGGATTTCGATACAAGACTATATCGGTAGCCTTATTATCACTCGTGCTTTCTTCGCATGTCGCATGAACAGCCCCCTAGACAAGTGGTTTGAAATATTATATTAGTGAGATTTAAATATTTCGGATAGCGAATTTGCTTCTCGTCTAGAGGGGCAATAGAGTAAAATTACGTCATATCGAAATCATCGGCGAAAATAGGCCTCAAAGTAGCAGAAATTTGTTTGTACTCAAACGGCAAGTAAACATTCAATACGAGGAAAATGTTAAAGGCGTATACGTATGTATGGAGCATAGACATTGAAGTGAAACGGTAATAGTCCAACTGTCCTGCCAACGTCGGCCAAAGTACTAATAGCAACTGTCCTGTATCAATCCAGAATCTAGAATAGTGATGTGCTTTATGACATAGAATCTATATCATCATTTCAACCCATAAACGTCCCACTACTGGGCACGGGTCTCCTCCAAAGAATGTGGAGGGAATTTAGCCTACCATACCATGCTGGTCAAATGGGTTTGTATAGAGTGTGTTTCGAATTTTTGAATTTTCCTTTTCTCGCAGTGTTCTTGTCTGCATAAGGTTACTCCCTTAGTCACATTTTACGACACCCACTGGTTGAGATGGAGTAGTGACATTATGTATTCTTAATCCTTCTTATAAATAGTAGATTCCTATACCCTCTTAATAAATAGTAGAATCTCCGTGTAGTCACACACGGAGAATCTACATAATCGAACCTAACTTAATAAAATGTGACTGAGGTACGCCTCTGCATTCCAATAGGCATGACGTAAGTAGGCAAATGATGCTACTACGTAGATAAAAGGTTTTAACTTAAGAAAAAAAAGACACGTGACGCAAACAGAAGTGACGTAGATAAAGGCTTAAGAGCAAGCTTTTGAAGGACCGACGCGACGCGACGCAAGCGAGACTAGTTTTGCTTGTAAAGATCAGTGTTCTTTCTACGTCACACAGCGTCACATAATACTTGTATTTACTCACACTTCGCTTTCGTGGTACCGGGCGAAGTTTGAATATAAGTAGCATTTATGATGTCCTAGTTACGATTATGAATGAATTTGTGTTCTCGTGAAATATGGCTGAAAGAAGGTAAGGTATTCTTTGAAAAAGATGGGTTGTTAACTAGCTTGCTAATACAATAAAAATAATAACCTTTCTAAGCTGACGGTGGTAGACTTCAATATTCCGATTTAATGCTTAAATTAATGTCTGTAATTTTGATAAAATAAATGTAAAAAATGCACGTCTAATTTGATAATACCCTTAAAAAAAATCAGCACACGTATTTTAACCTAGTTCCAAACAAAAAAAAAACTTGCTAGAATAGAAAAGTTCATCGTTACATAACTATAATGTGACCTTGTCTGCGTGTCACCATTATGCTATTTTCGTGACACCCTTCCTCTCATATCGCCGCCTAATAATGCCATTATGGCTGTGAATAGGCACTACAATAACACACACGACTAGTCTAGAACTTCTGACAAAAACCACGAATGTTCATATTGGTGGCAAGCCTTTATTATTCGGCGATGATATTTTAATTTATATTTAGAATTATGCGAGTTGTAAATTATATCTCAAAGGAATTTTGACATAAAAAGAATAATTATAAATTATTTTTAACAAAAAAATATTGAAACGACTTCAAAACAGTACTAAAAAGCGAAAAATAAACTGAATTAGATATTTAATTCCAAGCTAAAAAATACCTACCTACCTGTTTAAAGTATAATACCCTATTACTAATCTGCTTGAAGTCGGTGCCAAGCCTAAGGAGTTTGTTAAGCTACGTACTACTTAGTACGTACATCTGTTACTGCTCGCTACTTCACACCACCTCGCACTTGCGTGTGATCGTACCTAGTGGACGGCTCAAACTGAGTGATACAACCTCATTAGGCTGGCACCGACTTCAAACAGATTAGTAATAGGGTATTATACTTTAAACAGGTAGGTAGGTATTTTTTAGCTTGGAATTAAATATCTAATTCAGTTTATTTTTCGCTTTTTAGTACTGTTTTGAAGTCGTTTCAATATTTTTTTGTTAAAAATAATTTATTTTTCCATTTTTAGTGTACTTTTTATGGAGCAGATTTAATAATACTGGCTGGCAAACTAAGACGGAAAACCGAAATAAAGAATCTTAGATAGAAGGGAACGTCTATTCAAATATTCTAACAACACAACCTGATTGTAGAATAGAGGATTCTCAAAACTCTCAGCTTTTTATGACTTTCTTTTTTCCTATAAAATGCGACAGGTAACAAGTATAGGTATACAATGCAGGTTTGATACTGTATCGAAAACTTAAAATATCATCTAAGAATTCCTTTGAATTAGGTATACAACTTAATCTTCCATCAAGAGCTCTCACCTCAGACACTTGAAATAACACAACTTAGGTTTATTTTGATTTTGATTATTTGATTATACATGGATGTGATATTTAAAGAAATCATCTTCTTACTCCTAAACATTAAGAAGTTTCCCTTCCAGTGACAGCTCACCTAAATAACCTACAAGAATACAACTATAGGTTTATAAGTACCTAGAATGTTGAAAGAATTATCCTCCAACTCCTAAAAGTTAAGGAGTTATACCTTCCAGTGACAGCTCACCTGAATAACCTACAAGAATACAACTATAGGTTTATAAGTACCTATAATGTCGAAAGAATTATCCTCCAACTCCTAAGAGTCAAGGAGTTATACCTTCCACTGACAGCTCACCTAAATAACCTACAAGAATACAACTATAGGTTTATAAGTACCTATAATATTGAAAGAATTATCCTCCAACTCCTAATAGTTAAGGAGTTATACGTTCCAGTATCAGCTCACCTAAATAACCTACAAGAATACAACTATTGGTTTATAAGAACCTATAATGTCGAAAGAATTATCCTCCAACTCCTAACAGATAAGGAGTTATACCTTCCATCACCAGCTCATCAACATGAGATGTTGACTATCAGACGTAAATACTTGAATAACTTTAAAAAATATATGAAACACGTAACATGTGCCTATAAAATTTGAGGGTTGCCTTCGATTTCCCTGAGATTCCATCATCAGAACTTGACGTGATGAATAGGGGACCAATTCGGAAGTATACCCTTTCAAACAAAAAAAGATTTTTTTAAATCGGTTCAGGCATCTCCGAGAAATCGATGAACATACATAAAAAAAAAAAAAAATACATACAGTCGAATATATAACCTCCTCCTTTTTTGAAGTCGTTTAAAAATAATTTACATCAGAGACACACAAATTTACATTATTTTATTACAACATACATACATATAAATCACGCGTCTTTCCCAACAGAGGGGTAGGCAGAGACTATTTTCTTCCACCTGCTACGATTCTGACATACATCTTTCGCTTCTTTAACATTCTGATCGGTCTTTTCCTTAGAATATCCCCTATTTGGTCATGGTAAGTTCTTCTAGGTCTTTACCTTCCAACGTTTCACTATAGTTTTTTCTCATAAAACAATCATAATATTATTTACTTAGAACAAAATAATGAATCAATTTAGTCACCTTATCAATCAAAATATTATTCTACGAATCATTAAAAATATAGGTAGCGGTTAATGAACAAAATTACCAATCAGATTTGTTTGTTCGGGTTATAAGTAAATATATACGAAAAACATCCTGTTTTCTTAGAATTCGGAATGTTGTCAGAGACTCCCCCAGAGAAAATCCTCCGCACGTGTAGAGTCACGGGGTAATGGAATTCCACGGTGATACAATGTCTTCTCAAAGAAAGATATTGAAAATACGTAACAGTATATTTGTGTTTCTTATTATATCAGAGAAGTGGAATACAAGTATACGACTCATCTGATAGACATAGTAAGCAGGTACGGTAGCATATGGATGCTTCAATCAAGATATCACTCATGCGTTTCCGACCCCAAGGCATTTGTTCTTACGTCGAGGTATCCCGAGCGCGGTGTAATTTATAAAAGTAGGTGTACGTGACTACAAACATATTTGTAATATTACGAGGTTCTTCCACGTTTTGTTGTTAAATAAGCTACCTTCACGGAGGAATAATTCATTTAAACAATTCGTTCAATACACATGCCCTGGCAATACCTGCCATTATGCATTTTCTTTATATATACTGATTCATATAAATAAATATTTTAAAACTTTAGCACAATTTAAAAAGTATTCAAAGGTGCACTTAATGCTTGCAAGCATAGTCAACCTCGGGTGATACAGAGATAATAATAAATTAGTACCTAGCATTTACGTAACCACCTTTATAAATTTACAGTATATTTGCTAACTCTTTTATTATTTGAAAGGAACGTTTTGTGGGTTATTCCGTATTCATCCTATGACGTCATCCCATTTCTTTACTCATCCCAAACGAGTATAACTTTACATAAACATTAATTACCTTATTTTAATTATGATCTTAATTCAACCCAAATGCATTCCTTATTCGTCCCGAAGAAAATTATACACACAATACAAATCTTACATTTTGTTAGACAGTTTTACAATAGGTCGAGTTATAAATACAGATTTGATGAGTAAGAATTTTTTATAATGAGGAGGATGAGACGTCATAATATGATGAATACGGAACAACCCCGTCTTCTGTTTGAATATTAGAATTCATTTCAAGAATATTTTTCTCAGGATATTTCTAATAATATTATATTATCAAAGTTAAGCAGAAAAACTTTCAACAAATCTATCGTCCAGAATTATTACTAAACTTTCAAACCAAAACGCAATGTTAAAAATGTGCAGTAACAGTAAATATAGGTTTATGTATACTGCAAGGGGAGTGGTTCCAAAAGCAAACACTGAAACAACAAAATACGTTTGGCATAAAATTTAATTCGAGTCTGTGTTCCAGATTCCATTTTCCAGTTTGATATTGGATCGTTATTGAACAAGAGACGTCATGGTAATGCAGCGATATACAACTCATAGAAATAACTGGCAGTGGATGTCAACGTGAAAATGTAATCTAATTATTTCGTTCACAAGCTTCCGTAACAATTTGGTGTGTAAGAAAAAACATTTTAGTTATTATAGAATAGATAGATAGTTTTAAAACAAAAAAAAATTATATAGATTTACAATGTAAGTTATCGCCAAACTGCTTATGCAGAATTTACTGCTTATGAAAACTATTGCGAAGATGATGATTGAATATTTGCTAATCTTTCACGTATAAATAACTGAATATATTTTGATGAAACCTGTCATATAGATAGAATAAGTTTTGAACGAACACTTTTTATCCCAGTAACGTGTCCCATGGGTCACGAGTTCACGACACAGCCGGCGCACGCTGGTGGAAGCTATCAGTATAATTCTACAATTTCTCATAAGGAAAATTTATCCTAACCATTGTGACCATCGTGTGGGTAGTCTCTATTGTATTCGATACATTGTGATAAAATAATTTCTGTAACCCAATTTTGTTATTTGATGGTCGTCTTTGTAGTTAAACCTTATTTTTAATATCATATTGGGCTAACCTTCCGTACTAATACGATAATAGAGAACACAATTATTTTTTTGTGTTTCTTCAATCTTAGATTAATAACTAATCGGTTTTATTATCTTCAGTTCGCAGGCATCTAAAACATAGTACCTTCTGTTACATGTATGGAGTGCCTCCTTATTTATTTTTTATTGTTTAACTACTAAACTAAGTAGCGGCTTACACAAGACGCCTATTCCCAAATTTCATCAAAATATAATGAGTAGTTTTTGAGTAAAATAGTTGTGACATACGGACGGATGAACATGACGAAACTATAAGGAGTTTTTGCCATTTTGACTACGGAACCCTAAAATCTGGCTAAGCTTAAATAGCATACCAAGACTTCAACGACAATTACATTCGTACACAAGTGTTCCGGACCCAGTTCAAATAGAGCCTGAAACTGTTTGAACTTTAGTAGTTGATCAAAGTTTACTTAAATCATAGTCTAGGAATTGCAGTATTTTAGACTTCATAGTGAGGCATGAACTAGTAAGTAAATTATTTTCATTGTATAACAAAATGTTGGTTTATTATATTATTTTATATGCAGTTACTTTAGTTTTAGATATGTAGGGCCCTTTTTATTGGTTCGTGTAGTGACAGATTAAGAATACATATTGTAAACTCAAGCAGACCGGAGCACTGCGAGAAAAGGAATGTATCTCAGCGCTATAAGAAGCTTTAAAAATCGTTGTTGGCTATGTGATCCTGATGCCTATGGTGTTTCTGGCGTTCATAGGCTACGGTGACCACTGACCATACCAACAGGCGGACCGTACGCCACCGCAGTCGTGGTAAAAAAAAATAGAAAAGTGATACCATGGATTTATAAATAAAAGAGTAAGCCTCTATTTAAGACTGTCCATATATTGGACTGTCAGTGTAAAACAGATATACGATCAGGTTTGTCTGTTCGGTAATTTCTGTCTTCTTACTGTTATTCTACGGTTTAAAATGGCTCAGTAACGTTTTATACTTACAACTTTTACCACTACTACTACTGCTTGTTCGATACCAATAAGTGATTTTTTCAATAGATACGTTTGTATCAAAGTTATATTGTGCAGAGTGTCACCTATTTACTAGTACGTATAACGGCTTGATATAGAAAAGCGCGATGAAAGAAGCACTTTAGAAGTCGAGTTTCTCTATTTTATGAAGTTGTATAGCAAAAGAATGAAACGAAAGGTGCCGAAGATGAACAAAGGGTTATTTTAGAACAATGTTATTGTTTAAAAATCAGAGATTTCTAGTGTAGAAGTTCAAATCCATTTTTTTTTCTTTCAACACAATAGAGTGAATGGAGACGTGATTGAAATAAAGTGAAGGAATACACTTGAAGCATTGACCCCCAGATGACGGGATAAACTTTCAGAATGGAGAAAAAGAATGACAAAAATATTTCTTTATAAACCACTGAACAGCAAAAAGTATATATCAAATTAATTCTTTCAGCTTCGAGAACAGACCTTAGAATAAAATATTGCCTCCCCACTCCCATTTACTTAAAATATTTTTGTAATTCCCTTCATTTTTTTGTAACAATAAACATCTGCGCTTGGTAAAAATCTTTGGCTTTCTGAATGGAATACGAAATGAGAGTTAGATATGAAATGAAGATCAATAAATTAAGATGAGAACTTCCTATTTAATATTTAATAAATAAAATCAAAAATATTAATTACTTACATACATGTAGTAACTGAGTAGGAAAAATTAATCATGTACGTATTCATGTATCTATCTCCACTCTTTTTCATAACAAGGAAATTATAAAATCATCTAGCACACCCAAATGTTTTCAAATCAAACACATTAGATAATGAAAAAAAATAAATGAATTAGGCATGCAAATGTACGCGGTATATATAATTTTAGATTTAAAAACTCAAACGATATTGTCGAATAAGAAGTTATTTTAAGCACAAAAAATATATGGTTTCGATACAGATCCAAGAAAAATACGGATACAAACATCATACGTCAATTTTCCTGGAACATGGTACGTCAGCGTCGGCTTACTCGTACAATAAAAATATCAACGACTGTATTTCAATATTTCATTAATAAAATACATTCTATTTTTTAGCATACGCTTAACGATGGTCTCTAACTTCATGCTCTACTCTGTTTGACGGTTGAGGTCCATTAGCCATGAAACTATTAATTCACACATAATTTAATAAATTAAATCTAGGCGCAGAACAATTGAAATCATTCTAAAACCCCAATTTCTTTTTTCAAATTAATAAATCTATAATATTTATCATAGAAAAAATTATACCTAATATTCTTTATTTTTATTAGATCAAACTGTAAAGCAAAAAACGATGGCAGGCCAATTAAATGCCTCAACATCAAAATTACTATACCCTTTTTTAATAAAGGAAATCCTTTCAAAGTAAATTAAAATCATTTGTCGTTTCAAACCTTAGTCAAAAACTCGTTTAAAAACCTTAGTCAGTCGTTAAAATTATTTCTTTAAAAATAACGAACAGGAGGAAAGTCAGTTAGTCAACCCAATGATTGCAATAATAATAAAATAAGGTGGTTAGGGATTACAATAGCAAGAACCAGTTGTTGTTTGTTTATTTTTTAGAATTTTATAGCATTTACTGTGGCCATAATTAAAGACTCACGATTTGGCATCATGAAGTTTCGAGATTTTCGTCCTAAGATGAAATAAATTTGTTTACGTTAAATAGGTACATAATTCTCATCCTATTCTAAGAAAAATAAACGCAATAAAAATGCATTATGTCAATGAAAATAAATACATTGTATTATTTTTGGAATCTGATTGTAGAATATATATTATTATCTTACTGCACTTAATGTTGATGTAAATGGAATTCAAATTGTACACGTTCTATTTATAGTGCAACACATAAAAGCTTTTCGGAGTTTAATACTCGTTGAAATATTTAATAAACATTGAACCTACTTTTAATAGAACTATTCAAGATATATATTATTATAATCTGTATAGTTACTATAGAAAATAAAATAGCAATACTATAAACCAATAATTTTTAATTAATTAATTGATTAATTAATTTTGAGAGATTGATGAATGTTATAGGATGGGGTCGTTATTAATTTCCATCTACTTTTGACAGAACTAGTAGATTTATCTTCTTATTTTTAATCTTGATTTCATATCAAATCACTTGACTTGATATTTTAATTGAGACACAATTATATACAACAGCTCCCGCCTGTGTTATGTCAGTAAAAAGTAGTCTATGTGCTGTTTTAGATTATAATCTATCTGTATGCCGAATTTATAGAGACCCTTTAGCTGTTCTGGCTTGATTGAATAATAAAACTCCATCCATACATCCATCCATCCTATCTTTCGCACTTATAAGGCTCCTTCATATTATATTTAAACTCCTATTCAATATCTTTGTAGCACTCACAACTGAAATTTTTGATCGCCAGATAATCTTCTACTTCTAGTTCCTATGTGTAGGAACTAGAAGTAGAAGATTATCTGGCGTTTCAGTTTTGTTCATTTTTATTTCAGTCCATTCTATTCTTCTCTGGAATGCACTCCCTCTCGAAATCAGGATGTCCATTAACCGTGACATTTTCAAAGCTAGAGTACGTGAGCAGTACTATAGATTGTTGGCAGAATCCTCTCAATGCTTGTAGTATTCATAATTCATATATTTATATACATTTTATTTTATTTATTAATATACATATATCAACCTACCTACTGTAGCGCTTAATTTATAGTAGGTATGTATTAATTTATAATATATGTATTATTCATATTTAGTTATTATCCAGGGTTTAGGTATTTGTTTTTTTTTTTTTAGAATAATATAACGCGGTAATGTGGCTAGCCTTTTGGGTACGTTTCCTCAGGAATCTGATCTTAATCAGATATTCTATTTATAGGAATTTCCTGTAAATAGAGTATCTGGTTCTTTTTTCTTTTAATAGGTTAGCTGTGTATGTTTTTAAGTTATGTGTAAATATTTTATTTAATAAATTGTGTTATAGTATTTGTTTATGGTACTTTATTAATAATGATTAAGACTTTTTTCTTTTTATTATTTTCATTGTTACGTCTTTTTTTAGTTTGCTCCTACCTGTTTTCAACTCGGCTTCACCCAAAGGTTGGCTGATAGACAAAGCTTTTAGCACTAAGCTCGCCTTTTGTACACTTACATTGTATTTTGTGCAATAAAGTTTTTGAAATAAATAAATAAAATAAATATTAGTAAGATTTCTACTACATTGTTATAACGTATCTGTATGGCATCTTATTAATAGAAATGGCAGATAATGCTGGTTATTCTTGCATGAAAGCTGTCAGTTGACAGTTTTATATTGCTTACATTTGTATATGTGCTTTTGTTTTTTATCCTATAAATATTATAAACGCGAACGTTTGTAATGATGGATAGATGTCTTTTTTTTTTTTTTTCTTTTTTTTTAAAACAACGCCCGCACTAGGGAACAAGCCCTGTGTCGCGGGGAGCTTTACAAACATGAAACTAACGGACACAAAGTACACCCAGACCAGAAACAAATATCTATGAATCACACAAATATTTGTCTCGTGTGGGAATCGAACCCACGTCACCCAACACGGCGATGTAGTGGCGAGGCGACCACCTTAACCACTGCGCCACGGTGACAGTCAGTCTTGATGTTTGTTATTCTTTCACTCACTGCTATTTGGCAATGATTACAAAAGCAAAGTATAAAATAAACAGGAGTCGTAATCCTATTAGAACTACATACGTTTACCGCGTCATTGGCCTGTTTCTAGCCTCATCTACTTGACACTTAGAAACATTGTAGCCGTTATAGCTAATAGACTGTATAACATTAGTTCTATAGACTTTGTTTACGTAGAAAACAAAAACATCATTGTAATATATATTATAATACATAGCTGTTCTTCATCATCGTATCAGCGTAAAGACGTCCACTGCTATACATAGCTCCACCTAATTTCCCCCACAGCGAACGATGTCTTTAATTTTATTATTTAAAGTTATATATGAGTGTGGTAATTTATTAATAAATAGGTACATAAATAAATTGTCCCCCTGAATTTGTCAGCTTTGTTGCGGGGGGGGGAAGCAGAAGCATCAGCAATTAAAACTTAAGATTTGCGTAACAGTCGTACAAACTACAGCTGCGAACCGAGACAGTCCATTATATACTAATACAGTGGACATACCTAAATGTCCTTGTGGGTTGTATCCGATTCACAATATTTCATAGCTCATTATAAATTATATGTTATCTGACAACTATGCGACCACAACTTCGCTAAACAACCAATAGAATTTCAATATACAACATTAAAATGCGCTCGCCTCTCACTGAACGTCCATTGGCTATTTCAAATAGATTTCTCTTTTTGTCAAGACAACTCTCTGCTGTGGTAACCTTAATTAGTGCCTAGAGCTTTACTTCTGTGGTCCAATTGGTCGTAGCATGATGTTATATGTATAACTGAGCTAACTGAGATAAATGGGCCAAGTTAGTAGTTAAAGTAGTTATCGAGACTAGCGCTTTCAATCAAACAATCCAGTCCAAACCAATTCAGCTTTTTAATTTAGTATGGAATAAAAGAAAAAAAAAGACGGTACCTTCTTCACACCACCACTGCAACTTCTATAAGCCAGGATTAACAACGAGGCATATTACTTTAAAATAGGTACCGAGTTAAGACCCTCGTGACTCCCAAGTCCCAGATAATGCTTATCAACCTACTGTTTAAAAAATCTAAAATGAAATTAATCAAAAGTAAATGAAGGAAGGAAACTGCTAACTACAATACTTAACAAAGACTTGTTTTTTTAGGGTTCCGTAGCCAAAATGGCCAAAACGGAACCCTTATAGTTTCGTCATGTGTATCCGTCCGTACATCACAGGCATTTTACTCAAAAACTACTCGATGGTGTATTCGTAATTTAAATGATAGGTGTCTTGTATCGGCCTTTAATTAGTTTTGGTAGTAAAATAATAAAAATTACGGGTGGCACTCCATACATGTAACAGAAGCTGAATTTTTGTTTCAGCTCACATTTTCGAGTGGCATATAAATATTATGTATAGTCGACAATAAAATTGCTTTACCACCCTTAGAGTAAGTATCGTTTGCTTATCACAAAACAATAAAATCCATTCTTGCTTGAAAGTCATATCAGTACAGTGACAGTTGTCATCAATGCCGCGACGTCAACAGTGTCTAATTGAATTTTAATTTTGATGCAAATTTTTGTTAAAAATGGTAAAGCAAGTATAGTCATACTTCGACAATTCTTTCAAATACAATAAGTATATGGTTTCTAAGCAATTTTTATGATTAGGTGAATATTTTCTGAAATAAGTAATCGCTCCTAAAGTAGATAGCAAAATTGTGTCCCCACCACCCTCTATTTTCTTAACTGTTAAGACCTTTAAATACGAAAAAATCTCAAAGATAACGTTTAATAAATACTTCCAACGAAAATTATTATTTGCATGATGATCGAATGTACAGTTTTTGAGTAATTACTGAAAAACTGCGCTTCCCAACAAAACAGGTGTCATGAAGATACACCCATTTGCTGTGGAACCCAACATTAAGCATGGTCCGACATGATAATAACCGGTTTTTTTTTAATATTTTTTATATGGCGCTGTCCATCTAGGCCAAAATTAGCTAATAATTATGTATAAGCTTGTGAGATCTAGATAACTGATATACATAAATATATATTTCTAAATACATTATATTTATATAACATTTTTTTTTATTCATTCTACATAGAAAAGCACCCAAACTTCGAAACATACATTTTCAGATCATACTTATATTAAATTCCAACCTGAGGATCAAACCCTGACCTCAGAAACAATTAGTTAGTTTGTATTGTTACCTCATCATTTCATAGTAAACAATATAAATCACAAAAAACGTCTATTTTGGTCAAATAATCTCGACAATTATATCAATTTTGTTGAAGCTCAAAAACAGTTTGTTATGTAATAAAAATGTAATCGGATTAAATGATTGGCTTCGTTAACATTATGTGTGCGTGTTTATTTATAGCTCTATTCTTGTTGGGATTATTGTTTACCGAAAAAATGTGATAATAGACGTTGATTGTTTAATTGGAGAGGTCATAGACAGCACTGCTGCGTAGATCTATGATTAAGCATAGAAACCTGCTTCGTTAAAGATAAAAATCATAAAAGAACTGTTTTATAATACAAACCCTCCCAGCCCCCTGATTCTGACTCGTCGGATTGCTCCCGGATCGTAAACGAATTCGAATTCTAAACGACGTATTTTTTCGGCTTGAGTTATTTAATGTTATAAAATAGTTTATCGTATAGAAAATTAAAAACTGATTAGTAAGTATACGATTTTTTCCTACAACCATCTATTTCTTTAACGTTATGTTTTTTAACTGACTTTTCCGGCCTAAAATATTCCGACAGCTTAGAATCAGGGGGCTGGTTTGAAGAAAAAACTTCGATCGCCATACTAACTTTTGCTGCAGTATTCGGTTGTGTTCGAATCACTAGCTTAAATAGGCAATCATACTTTATCGTCTGTTCATGATGGGTGTGTAAGATTGCATGCGGCATGCGCAATTGGATACTTCGCCGTTTGACACCACGAGTTATTGGCACTACGGTGTCAATCGCACAAGGACGTTTTGAATTGGCTGTTTGGGACCATGGTGTCAATCGACTAATGTCTTGTTTGTCTTCGTCGTTTACACCAAGGTTTGAAACAGCATAGGACTCTTTTTGGCATTATTGATAGGATATTTTAATATTATACTGGTCCAAATCATCATGGTATGAAACGAAGAATGCAAAAATGATATTCGTCGTTTTACACGAATTGGTACAATGTTAATATGAAAATGGTCCTATCTATGTGTATTAAAAACCTATCTCTGTTCTGTGGTAGTGTATGTACATGCCTGACCTACGCTAATTATCGTGGCAGTAACCTAGCGCCTACGCAAGGCTTTCTAAACCATAAAATAAAAGTTTATGCTAATTTGACACATTAGTAAAGTTTCTCGTGTTAGACACACTTGTTCTGCATATATTAAAGATAAAGGAAGCATATCTTGATGTTTAAATTTATATAAATATGTACATAATAAGAATATAAACATATGGTTTTGTCAAGCGGAACTAAGCGTTCAAAAGTGCTAATATTTAATCATATGAATATAGGTAATGCTATATTATTTTCATTTTGACTTGTAGTAGTCGAAACCATTTATATTGTCTTTTCACTCATAAATAAGCATAGGGTTACATTTACGCAAATGAATGAATAAATTAACAATTTATTTGTTTTGAGTTTTCCTCTATACCTATGTTAATTACTTAATTAATTTTAATGAACAATACCTTTAGTAAAAGTCATACTACAGGTTCATTCTAAGGTCACCTTTTCACTATCATCACCTATATTCGAAACTAGCCTACTTGAGTATATCAGTTCATATCCGATTGATTTGAGAGATTTTTGATTTATTATCATTCATAGCAATAAGACAAGATTCAATACGGCTGACACTACGTTGCTATACAAACCACACAGTTATATTAAAATATAAAAAAAAAATCCAAATATTTCCATTAAAACTAAGATTTCTCTCAAAATGCGGCACTGTCAAATATTTAGGGATTATAAATATTTGATGAATTACCACATTTAATAGATTTCTTTAGTTATGTAGTTTTATAATATTTAATCTCAAACGTCTTCATTTAGGTACCAAAAGTAAGGCGAAAAACACTATGATTATTATATAATACAACTGGTGTATAGTCTAGAAAGTAAGAGTCCAAAGTTAAATAAATTTTTGTCATATGTTTAAAATATTACAGTGGCCATATTTAAATTATGAGATGTTGAGATTTCAAAATTTATTGTTATCGTAATATATTATGAACATTAACTAAGAATTTAATTAAGAATTTATTTTAACTCATAATTTATTTTGGCTATGGGAACGAGTAAGTAGCCTATTATATCAAAGTCAATAACTTGCGCGGTTTCTTGTTTTGAGTAAAAAAAACGTATTAACTCACGCTAGCACACAGCAGGGATCAAGTTTTTTTCTGATTTTATGACAGTTAATACAAAATAACTTACTCAAATTATTATTAAGTATAGGTGCCAATCTACCAAAAAATATTATTAGATTAAAAGCCAACTCATTCAAGAAAAATTTACAGTTTTTCTGAAAAAAAAAACAGTATCTATAAAGCCGAAATTACACACAATATTGTTAACATTAAAGACTATTGATATTTCTGTAGTATATAGCCAAAATAATCATCAAACACTTACCAAGCATTCTAATAACTCTTCTTTGTGACGCACCGTTCCTATACTGCATTGGTCCATTAGCTCGCTCATTACTGTCCACTGACAACTTCTTCACTGGATGCAACACTCTAGAAGTCCGCAACTTGATTCCAATCAACGCATATAACACTGTTATCATTGACATAGGCACTACAAAGAACACGAAACTAGAAATAACGAATACTTGATGAACACCTACACCCTTCACTGTACACGCGCTCACATTCTGACCGTTTTCTATATCCGACACAATACCAAACTGCATTGCTTGAGGCACTGCCGTACACAATGCAAGCACCCATATAGCTATAATAAATCGCACAGCTCTTGACAGCTTCGACATCGTATGT
The DNA here is from genome assembly GCA_905147015.1 of Laspeyria flexula. Classification (NCBI taxonomy): domain Eukaryota; kingdom Metazoa; phylum Arthropoda; class Insecta; order Lepidoptera; family Erebidae; genus Laspeyria; species Laspeyria flexula. Next base: position 6,175,517 of record LR989956.1, on the reverse strand, counting down.
GACATGAAGGGGCGACATATCGCAATGTATCTTTCAACTGTGAACGCTGTTATTGTCAACACTGTGGCGTTTGCTGACGTTTCTGATGCGAGACCAATAGCGATACAGTGCGCTTCTCCCAACGGATACGTATATGGGTTCCATAGCCGATGTAACTCGAATGGCAAGCCACATACTAGAAGAATAAGGTCTGATATTGCTAGACTGAAGAGGTAGAAGTTCGTAGCTGTATGCATGGACCGATTTCTTGCGATGACCACGCATGTACTTGTGTTTCCAAGTATTCCGGCAACGAAGATGACAGCGTATGTAATTGTGAGTGGCACCAAGAGGTCCAGCGCATATTGCTCATCGTAAGCTGTTGGATGTCCAGTCACATTGGTTGTGTTCATCACGAATGACTCCTCATATTCCTCCATCGTCTGCGGTACTGGCAGCGTCATTTTACCTGTCAATAAAAATAAACAAATTTTAACCGAAGCTAAAAATAATTAAATTGTGACGACCATGCACAACCGATTTAAAAGTGGCTTTGATTTGTACCAGCGAAATTTTTTCATCAAAACTTAATATGCCTACACACGTCCGATAATTATAAATTATAATTATAAATTTGTAATAATAAATAAAAAAAAACAATTTGGTACTCAAAGACAATAACATTGTTTTAATTTATTATAAATTTAATCGTGCAGTGGTTAAAGCAAACACGTTGAAGGTTATCCACTAATTGACCCTTAATACGACCAAATATCGTCTGATTAAAACGCGATTAATTTTATTGGTTAATTAGTCTATCGTGTTGTAAGCAATCAAAACTATTTCCACGGCGTAGTTATTGAACAGAAAATGTAGTCCAGGAAATAATTTAACATAAAAATATATTATTACGAAATAGTACACACTGTCACTACTACTACGTAAAAGGCGATTAAGGGAGTAACCTTATGTAAACAAAAACACTACAAGAAAAGGAAAATTCGAAAGAAACCGGTTTCTTTATTGGAGGGAATTTAGCCATACCACGCTGGCCTTATGGCCATCAAGTAGCAAAACTTTGCTTGTGCAAAATATATATCTACATGTCAGAGTTACACATAATATCATGTTTAATTTTATAATAAAATTCATGTTGTTTATAATAAAACCAAAATCATTAGGTATGTCAAAATTAAATCGAATAACATATTTATACAAAATGCATGTAGAGCTTAATAACAATTAACATGCAACATATAAATGTCAATTTCAATTTGATATAATTTCTAACCTGACAAACTTCCTAGCACGTAATATCATAATTAATATGAGCAAACCAATGAAACCAATCAATTCGATCACAAAATATAATATATTTCGAACGAGTAACTTATTGCTTATTCACGTGGAATATTACTTCACAGAATATGCCGCAGTTTCGATGTCAACTCAATGATATTATGAGCTAATTCGTTACGTTCCTGATTTGTATAACATATTTACTTTTAAACTTTCGCGTTGCATGATAATATTTATTGATTTAAAACGGGAATTCATATTTGTTATTGTATAACATCGCAAATTTGTTTTTGTGCCTCGTTCGACCCATTTTTGAACGCCAACGTTGGGTTGGCTATAGTTAACAAACGCAAGCTTGCCCTGTTCGCCAATGACGGCTATAGCCGGCAGTAAACAGGTTCTTAAAATACAAGATAAAGATATTAAAACATTACTTATATGTGTTTTATTCCTACATTTTAAAATCGAATTTCCTGGCTTGGCGTAGACACAGAGATGCTGTTATGGTGGCGATGGCGTGGCGTTCAAAAATTTAATCCAATCAATATATATATTGGCAATGCTGCCGTCATTTTGCCCATCGTTGAACAACAGTAGGGTAAATGAGGTACATCGGTTTCGAAAGTCGACATTATAGAGATAGAGATATTTTTTTTTCAATAGTTACTAGTCCTCCTTAACATAATTTATTGAAATTTAGGATGTTATAATGCTCGTTATATAAAGCAATTTAGTTAATCAGTATAATTAACAGAATGTTACTGGAAACGCTTTAGTATTCAAATATTCATCAATTCAAATTTATGTGATGAATAGGTTAGAACTATAACAGCTTATTTTTAACGTACCTAATATAAAACTAGTTTCCGCCACGGCTTTGCTTACGATATCCACGGGAATGCATTACCTTGGTCACATTCTCTCTATTGGACTAATTTGTCATAGGTCGTCATAACAAACGGTAGTAACAAGATATTCTTCAACTTTCAAATTACTTGTTATAAAGTTGCATCTGCAGCAGGCAACCTTCACAGAATACTCATTAATTCACATCTTGATCTACGTAATGACATCTGTGCTAAGTAATGACTACAAGTGAAACACAAGCTTTCAACTAAATTAAAATTGAACCGTATATTTGACTAAAATTGCAAAAGCAACTTTAATTTTCCTTGACAGCAGATGAAAATACGACGCAGTGTTGTATTCAGATTCTAAAATCTATATTCAACGTCTACTGCTCATTACGTTCCACTGCTGGTCTTTACAAGAGCATATTGCAATTTATCAACGAGTTTTTCTTTTCCATGGATTTATTTGTAGTACCTCTGTTCTATAGGATGAAATCACCTAAGTATATTTTTTCCAACAATGCTATCCGTGTCTCATAATAATATGGGAGAAAATGCAAGTGGATACCCTTTTTGAAATTAAATTCTAGTATCCATAATCATTCAAAAAAGCTCTCAGCTCTCTAGATAGAGGAGAGGAGACCCGAGCCCAGCAGTGGGACTTAATGGGTTGCTGATGATGATGATGATCCAAAATCATTTCTATTCTAAAGCATTTTTCCTGGTGTCGTACCTATGTCATTAGTATTTATAGACACTAAATCTTAAAACACTTAAATATTTTGAGTGATAAGATATCGCATAATTTGCGAAGGTTATCTAGATCTACTTTAGATTCTGACCTCTTGTCAATGTTTAACATTAGCTTTTATCTAGATCTTAGAGTAGAGACTACATTTATTTTAATGTCTAAGTTTCGTAAATCATTTAATTACGGAATTAATATTTTATCAGTTACTATGACTTAAGTTTTGCAGAAAATAGTATTTGTAAGTCCCTGTGTAGGTATATTCGTTAAAATTTTACGACTGAGTTTTGACAGTTGTCGACGTGCCGATTTAAGAATGATTCGTGTAGAATCGAAACATGTATCGAAACACAGATCAGAGATAAGGTTTTTTGTCGAAGCATAATCATAATTTTTACAACTCATTTCAGCGGAATATTTCTAGTAAAATAACCCTGGTGCCAATGGGACTCTGTCCCTTATCCCAATTAAAAGACAGGTAACCCTTGTCTATTGTAATAGTTAGGGTGGGTAATCCAAGGGTGAGTGGTAGCTTTTTCCTCTCACTTTAAGATTTTTTTTTAGATAATTAATTAAATAAAAAATATTTGAAACCACTTATACCAATCAGTTCGTAGTTCATTAATCCTCTTTGCAGAAAATTACTTCCCATAAATTACGTTTTCCATTGCTGATGTTTACATCACGAGTTCAATCTAATTGGATGAAATCAAACGTCACAAAAGGCGAATTAATAAATCACTTAATTTTGAGCAAACGGATATAACACCTGAATACTAATTGAATAAAATTAATCAATTAATATTCAATTAATCAGTGGCACAACATTGTTTCAAAGGTAATTTACATTTTTGTCGTTTGCCTCCTAGAATTCCTTTAAAAAATTAAAAATTACTGCTAGTACTTAAGTATGAATAATTACCTAATTTGTTACTACATAATTATGTCAAATGAGTTAAGCATAAGATAAAGACATCTGAGGTCGTGGTGACAGTGATGAAAACGTTACTTCATTTATCAATTCCAATTCTGGGTATTGACATTTGATCATATTCAATTAGTTTATAAGAACCTTAATAAATATTGAATATTCATTTACCGTGGGAAAGGAACACGTTTGGAAACAACTCGTTTAAATTGGGTCACTGACCGTAATAGTGCATTCTTACAAAGTTATTCATACAGAAATGGTTCGTTGCCCCTCGGAATCACACACCAGCTGATTTTATTGAATACATTGACATCAGCATTGTTAAATTAGGTATAAGAAAGTAAAAAAATCTAATGTTTATCATTTTTCTTACTACTACTACTACAATAAATAATGTAATGGTTCTGTTTCGGGCTAAATCGATAAATCCGTTATGATATATTACAAATTGACAATCCTCACTCTGTACAGTATATATAGAAAGAAAGATCTTTATTTGTTTGCACACAACATTTGTAAAAACACATCAAAGAATAAAGATATAAAATGATGTTCATAACAAAAACAAAAAACGTGTTTAAAAACATAACACTATTAAAAAAATTTGTAACAATAATTATGTGTACCAAATGTATAAATTATGTGTAACTTAAATTGTGGATACTATTTAAAAAACATTGGCAACATCATTAGTGTCGCTTTGACAAATGACAGCTGTCAGGTGGTGCCACGTCATACCACGTCACCTAGGTATGCAGGCCATTTTTTTTTCCGAAAAAAGGTTTAATTAATTTAATATTAATTATGTGGTTCAGTGACTATGTGTCACCACGCGAACTGCCATCATAACATGAACTAAAGAAGGTAACTCTTTTAATTATATTCACTAAATAACATAAAACTACACTACGAGGGTTATAATATGTCGTGTACAACAAAAAGGATGACACTCAGCATAAACTGTAAATCCTAAACAGAACTGTTTTTCAGTGTCCTCCTATGCGACTAAATTGACGCCGCCAGGGGTCAAACCCATCACTAAGTACTAATACAATGTAATCATTTATCAAGTCTATAGAATTCAATTTATTTACACAAATCTTGGCTGTTACAAGTACAACATCACACATCTTACCCGGAAATAACAACATTTTGAAAAGAAACATGTATGTACATATAAGCTATACACTCGTGATAAATATTCACAGATTTAAAACATTTTAAAAATATATATCAAATAAGAGTAGGCGTTCCATTACGTAAGTACCTACACAACATTATGCCATAGCTTTTAGGTTTTTTAAGTCAATACTATCTACAAATTTATATAAATAAAAATGAATGACTAAAATAAAATTATGTGTGGCTAAGCTAAAAACTCGAGAACAGCTGGAGCAATTCCATCTTTTTTTCTAAATATTCGTAAGTCTGAGGAAGATTCTTTTAAGATAAAATTTAAAATGCAAACAAAAGTGAATCCTATTTACAACTAATAATGAACTAAATATTGATTGAAAGACATAATTTAGCGTAATAGTTTTGTTACTTACCTACTGTTTCTAAAAATAAATTTTCATTTACTCAAACAATAGTCTTAAAAGTTTCCATAGTTTTAAAGTAAACAACCGTCATTTCTACAATTATTCTCAACTGTTCTATGTTATCTCTTCAGTATCAAATCACAAAACGTTCCCGTATAACAAGGTGAAAATTCCGCTGCCTTCGGGTCCAAGGGTTCGCGTTATACAAACAGGTAATAAAATTTAAAGAAGACCCGAAAGCTAAGAATAGAACACGGATGTTTTCAAAGATTTAGTTAGGAGTGAATTGGAGCACTCATTTCGTTTACTTTAGTGTCAAATTTCAGTGTCCATTTAAGCTTTAAAAGCTAATTTTATTGCCATGGATGAGTTGTCTACTATTTTACAATAGACTGCCTCACCTCAATTCCATATTGCTAAATGTTTGAAAATTAAAATATGAGAATTCGCATGACTTACATTTTATTCATCATCATCATATCAGTCCATTGCAGTTTTATTAATAACTTAAAATATTGACTCTAGGCATGTGACAATAGGCTCACCCCCTGTTTCAGGGGACCAAACATAGCTGGCTTAATGTGGGTGTGAAACACCTCTGCCTACCCCTTCGGGCGTGATGCTATGTTTTTAAAATATTAAAATCTATAATTAAACGAAGGCTATAGAATAATATACATGGGGAAAATTGTTGCTATATACGGCTCACTTAGTGTTTTAGTCTGATCCAACTCGTATGACTTTTTGAGTGTAGTTCTAGACTCAAAGTCATACAAGTCATTAAAACTAAATAAATATAACTATGGATTTGTGAGTAAAACCAAATATGGGACTCCCCGTTTCCACCTTACAAAGATAAAAACTGTTATACAAAAATTACAATAACAGGTATATGACACATAAGAATACTTTTTGTAACCACAACTTTTTATAGAATCTTTATAGTGAAAACGTGTTGTCCTTAGAGGATACCAGTGTTTTATTCGTAGAAGTTTTTATTAGGGGCTGTTTTAAACCATAAAACTAACAGCCAGACGTCCTTGCCTCTATCTTTGAATTTTACAGCATTTTCGTCAGCTAAGTTGATAACAGAGATAGTAGAAATGCCTATTCAACAATATTTGTAAACACGAGAAGAATACAGAACATTTGATCGAAGCGAATGGATTAGCGCTCTATTCATGCGTCCGTTAAACGATAAATTTTGTTTTGCTTTGTTTGTTGAGTTTTTTTTTGTCAAATACGATACCAATCAAAATTTTTGTCAAACTTTAAGTGTTTGTTAAATTTATTTGATAGTATACAGAGGGCTTAATTTCGATATTTGAATGTTTTCTCTCAGCTTTGTTTCATGCGCATGTCAAAGAGTTTATGCGTTTGTCGTGTAGTTCAACAAAAAAAATTGTCACAAAATATTATATTGTGACAATTATCCTTTACTTTTGCTTAGCAAAATTGTAAAAATAATTAGACTTATTATTTTGTCGTAGTAAAGTTATGACCATAACAAGCAGCTAGATATCATAAGAAGACTTATCTTCGAATCCGTTTAAAAGAAAAAAGGCTGTTCACATACGTTGCACAACTTTTTGTAAATAATGGATAAATAATGGAATGAGAATCTACTCATTCCATTACTTGACACGGGAGCAACACGATCAATAGCGAGATAAGATAAGCTTCCTATAAAATCAGATTGCAGTAATATTACACGATAACATAGCCATAAAAAGTGGATGTGATGCACCTATGCCTTTATTATGATTACTTTTCCTTGAATATTTAGTAGTAAAATATGTATAAGCAAAAAATCCAACTATAAAACAATAAACAATAATTTATATTTCACGTTTGTTCATTAAAATTGGAAAACTTTTTGCGATCGTATTGCAATATTTAAAAACTTTGTGTTATAATTAACTACAAAATTATGTTACAAACTTTAACATAATTATGGTTATTGTGATATAAAATTCAATTAAAATAATCCATTTTGCATAAAATATTTTATCATAAAAGTTAAATGTGTTTCGGCAATCCCTTTGACCTCATATTTACCGTCGAATAGCTCTCCTGCGGCCATGGGAGAAAGAGGTTTTAGCAAAGTTATTGCCGTATCGAATGTTACCGGTAGATAGTGATCTAGGCTCGTGCAAGATTTATCTTGACCTTAATGCCAAGCCCGCTTCTCTTATACCGAAATTTTCAACCCTATTCTAAAAATAGAATCCGAATTCAGGTTAGTTTTTAGGTAGGTAGGGCACATCTAGCTTTCTTATTGGCCTAACGTGATTGAGAAAATTAGGTAAGTTGTCCATTAAGTACCTTTATACTTATTGTGGGCCGCAGTTAATACACCACTTACTTGTTTTGCAAGTTGGTTGCAAAGATTGACCATAATATAATATGGTCACCTTTAGGTTTGAAACGTAGTGTACCTATAATAACAGCCTCGGTGGCGCAGCAGGAAGTGTATACGACTGCTGTGCAAGAGGTCCCGGGTTCGATTCCCGGGTCGGGTGAAAATGGTATTGGGTTTTTCTATCATGAAATTCCAGTATTGAGATTTTCCCGGAGTTTGGTAAACAAATGTTCCCGGTTGATGACAATAGGCTCGCCCCTTATTTCATGGGACCAAACATAGCTGGCAAAATGTGGGTGTGAAACACCTCTGCCTATCCCTTCGGGGAAAAAGAGGTGATGCTATGTTATGTTATGAAATTGAACCGCAACAGTTGGCAAAATATAATTGTAGCGCACCCCTTCATACTTTCTTCGAAGACAAGGTTTTGTCATTTCTTCTGATAAATGCTATATTACTTCACACAATACTCATTTAATATCGATATTAGTGAACAATACCAATTTGAGTCTATTTCGCGTCTGCGTCAGACAACCCAATAACATAATTGACTGTCTCTTTATCTAACAATATCAATTTATTCTTTGATATAATCGACGATACCACATCCACAATATTTCACAATCATTTGTATGAATGGACACCAATTGGTCTCTGTGAGAGTCATAACTACCTACTGAATATAACGACTAACGACTCTCCTTTCCGTAATATTCATAGTGAGAAACGAAGAAATAATTCGTATATTATTTTACCCAGTCCTAAGGCCAGTATAATTTATACATAATAGGTTAAAATGCCTGTTTTCCTTTTGAGGAAGTCCGCCCTTTAACGATGACGATAGAAATAAAAAACCTTAAAATGTTTGCAACTTGTTCACAAGTTTATTTATTATTAAACTTTTGTGTATTCAATATACTTGAAAGATAAAGATATAAAACTTGAATAGGTTTAAAGCTTTTTAATGATAAAAAAGGTTTTTTTTCTCTATCTTTTTAAGTACAAACAATAAAAACAATTACTTTTTAAACTATAAAAATAATGTCAAACTGAAATTCCCCTTGCCTTAAAAATAATTTAATAATATTATAATGTTCGGGATATTTACCATGTCCTTTATTTGTTTTGAGTTTCCGATATTTCGGAAGAACTCAGTTCTTCCGTGATCATGGTGCTTGCAACAGCATCATTAGCAACCCATTAAGTCCCATCGCTGGGCTCGGGTCTCCTCTCCTCTAACGCTGGCCTAGTGCGGGTTGGTGGATCAGACATACTCATAGAATTTCTTCTAGGGTATGTGGGTTTCCTCACGATATTTTCCTTCACCGTTAGCAGATGGTAAGTCACTTGACTAGTACACATAAATTCCACAAAGTGGAATCCACATTGGTACTGCCGGTCGGGATCGAACTCAGACCGCGTAATTGTTTGCAACAGCGCCGAAATATAAAAAATAGCAAAATTACCTATTTCGCTGTAACCTCATATTCATTAGGTAATATATTCTAAATTAGATCGTTCATCTTATAAAAATATAAAACCGAAATGATTTTGCTAATTCTACAAAGAATTTCTGTCATCAATAGGATATAACACTAAAATTTTATGACATACAACTTAAAATGATACTAGTTTTATCGCCTACGCCAAGTAACCTCGATGATGACGATTAAGTCTCCTAAAGTAGATCAAATAGGCCAGTATTATAAACATACTTCTGTAAAGAAATTAAAACATAATTAAGAAAGTGATGTTTTAGTAGATTAACACTTAGAAATTTAAGCACCTTCGCATCAACCGTTATGGTAATTCAGTGGCATTTACAAAAAAAGCCTATAATTTTCTGTTATTATTCTGCCGGAGTCTGGAAAAGTAAGTTATGGCAATAGGCTCACCCACTAACAGTGTTAGGTACGTAGGACCAAACATAGCTGGCGGTTGGTAAATTGTGGGTCTCGTGAACCTTTGCCTATCGCTTCGGGCAAAAAGATGTCATGCCATATTACAATTGTTTGCTTATATCCATTTTTAGGTCGTAACAGAACAACGGATCTATGTGTTTTCGGCATAGTAATACTTGGTGGATACGCATAATGAAGTCGGTGGGTCACGCAAGCGAAACCTAAGCGGCAGCTAGTCACATTATATATATTTTTAACTTTCACATCGTATGTCATATTATACAAATTTATCACTAAAACTCACGCAATCACGCTCGTATTTACTTAGTTAAGTATTTAAATCTCATTGATTTATATTACTGCTATACAATTCGACAGAATCGTCACGTAATCAACACTATGTAAATTTTATATCGTGTTTATAGAGTTTTAATTGAAGTCATTCGCACCTTAGAAGTGCTATACATACATTATGTAGTGATTAATCAGTTTATTTTTTAATATAATTTGGCACTTAATTAAGCACGAGAATGGGAACGTTAAAAGGGGAAGACCTAGAAGAACGTTTCATGATCAAATCGAGGACGTTCTAAAGAAAGAAAGAAAAAAAAAGGAGTATCCTTTATTCGGCAAGAATGTTTGAGAAGATTGATGAACGTTTAAGAAGCAAATGATGTATATCAGGATTGTAACAGGTGGAAAGAATTGATCTCTGTCTAGCTCTCTTGTTGAGAAAGAGGCGTGATATCTGACATCTTCATGCCGGCTGACAACAGATTGGACCGCCATCACCTACACAATAACCCAGTCGGCTAATCGTGGAGATGGCTTTAAAAACAGAGTTTATCATAATAAACCTTAACCCTTTTCCCTAATGAACTTGTCCACGCATGGACATATGAAGACGGAGGGGGATACGCGCGGGGTGCAGTGTGTGCGCACGCCCCGCCGCCCGCGCCGTCACGCCGCGACAAGCCACTCCAATAGTCACTTCATTAGCGAGCACACGTCATTTTTAGTTTTACCATAATAATATTTGTACATTTGATACATCGTTGTAATATATTTTATAATACAGTCCACTGAAGTTTTATTAATATCAACGAGCAATCGAGGTCCCAACAGAACTAGAGAGTAGTTTTCTTAATAAAGTAGGGAGTTCATGAAAACAACAGTAAGTCCAATCGTATCGCTGTGCCTGACGTGCTTACATCTCAAGCACAGTGGTTGGGTTCTATAGTAAGTTCTGCAAAGGGACTTTCCCCGTCAGAGTCTAATTGAATTGACTCTTTAGCCAACATATATAAATATTTACTTACTCTAGAATATGATACACTGCTAAAAAAGATACAACTAAGCTCTTACAAGTCCTGCACATTAATTAAACAAGTATGTTGGGGAATATCACATGATCTCGATCAAGTCATTGAACTGCAATGTTACCTGTTACCTGTTTCAACGATACTGATGATGATATACCTATACAAAACGTAAACCTGAGAATACAGTATCAACACAAAATTGTGTGTGATTATCATGTGACGGTTATCGCCGTAGTGTTTTATATTTTACGAATAATAAAACAATACACTCTGTCTTTCGCTCGGTTGTAACTTCATTTATAACCTTGGCCATGCATGTACAGTATGAGCTAACATGTATATGTAGAAACGTGCATTTTGCACGTGCATGCAAGTACTTTTCTCCAATAGACACTACTAGGTTTTTCATGACGGTTATGCCTTACCAAGATCCTAGCATGTATGGTGGGGTTAAGCAACGAAGAATTTATTTTTTGCTTACTAAATATGTATATAAGGCAATTTTCAAAGAGGAATACAATTGAACAAATTGGTTTTAGACGAAACCAAAAATTTCCAATATCATTCAAATTAGTACTCAATGTCTGAATACCCGAAATACCTTATTTGTTTAACAAATATCAAAAGATCCAAAATGTATTTGGAATACAAAATAAGGTGATAAAATTTGTCTGTGTATTTGTAATACAAGGTCCTTCAAGAAAAACAAATATATAAATGGAAGTCCATGGAATCTGCTCCTAACTAAATATGAAAATCCATATTATTACAGAGAAGCTACCTTTTTTTTTTAAACCTAGGGTAACCCTATATGAAAAATTAAAATATTTGGTGCAAAATGTTTATCAACGATCTCACGTGAAACTAATGAGCAAATTACTTACTAAACTTGACCATAATTATATTTATTTTAATTTTTCCCACTAAAAGAAAACTATCTTGTTTGAAATGAAACAAAAATAAGATAATACAAAATTCTAAAAATCCAAATTCTTGAAATCATTTTTTGTCTATTTTTCTTCTTTGTATCATCTCAAAATGTAAATAAAATAATTCAATGATAAATATTATGCATGACTACACAAATCTACAGAACACAAAACTAATTTAATTTTAAAGCAAAATAAATGTTGGCAAATTCAAGATTCGCTTAAACAGATGTCGTGTTTCTCAATCTCGTAAATTCACTTTGTTTAATGAATATGTCGTAGAACGAGTGAGCCTCTTTATAAAGAACGATACTCTTAAAGGCTAGTACATATCAGCGTGGGCCGGGCCGCAAGCTTATTTAAAAGAGAAATACTTATTTATTTCTATAAATTACATATAATTTTAAATTACTTACTTTTATAATATATAACATCAAGGAATCTTTAAAAAAAATATGGCAAAATAGCTTATGGCCTAACAGTAAGTGGTTACCATAGCCAATTGTCACCTGCAACACCAAAGGCAAAACATTGCTTTAAAACTTCGGTTCTTCCCCAATGAGCTCTGGACACCTGGTCCTCTGACCAACCGATTGAATATGTACTTAGCTTAGTGACATTATGTAGTTACGTTAGTGTATATCTAATGTACCCTCGTGTATTTTCTTTACAGTTACTACACATTAAAGGCCCTTCAAATGGGTCTTTCGGAATAACGTCCGGAAACTGACGGACAAACAACAATTGGGTCGTGTAATAATACCTAGTTGGGTTCGACTTTTGATAAATATAGTAAGTACGAACGATTATATAAAATAAAATAACTTCATTTTTAAATTAATTGACGTAATCTAGAGTCTAAATCAAATTTAAGCCAATGATGATGAATAGGCCAAAAATTAGAAAGTATCATTTGGTGATTGGTTATTGTTAACACGTAACATTCAATACGTTTTTAATATTTGTAAAATACCTATTTGTAACTAGAAGTCAGTTCAGCTTCCATTGGCCGTTGCGTGATGTTATATAGCCTGTAACTTCCTCGATAAATGGGCTATCCAACACCAAAATATTTTTTCAAATCGGACCAGTAGTTTCTGAGGTCTTAGCGTTCAACCAAACAAATAAACAAATTCTTCAGCTTAATAACATTAGTATAAATAATAAAAAGTCAGGTTTTTATATCAGGTGTATCACACCCTCATTTCACCAGCTATGTTGGTACATAGCTGGTGAAACTAAACTAACCCAACATAGCTATCATATCCTATTGCCTACAACTGGAATTAATGATTACTATACTCCGACTTGATTTTAATGAGAAGTTCATGACAGAAAAAGCCCAATATCCTTTTTAACTGACCCGGGAATTGAACTCAGTATCACTTGGGCAAAAGTTGTACACGCAAGCAGTCGTTAAATAAGCAGTCATAGTAATAAAATTTTATATTGTTGAAACACTGATTGGGAGGAAATGCCTTAGGCTGATTCGCCTTGTGCAATTATTATTTGATGTATGTGACAGCCACGTAATATAATACATATGTGAACACCTAATAATTCAATTAATGAGGTTATGTATACAATCTTTTAGCTAAGAATTAGAAGCAGCACGGCAATACAGATTGCAGTTCATAGAGGTAAAATCGATTCTGAACGCCTTCACATGCAGGCAATTCCTAATACGCACCCCGCCCCACACAACCACGCGTTGTAAGATTAATAAAATCACTTCACAATTTTCAACCTTAATAACATTAACACAGAATGGTTATTGTGGAATGGACTCATTTCCACTTAATACTTTTCTTCCAATAAGAGTATGATATCCCCAAGAACAAAGAAGAAGTTAATAATATACGATTTTATCATCCTACTATACCGATTAACCTTTGACCATTAAAGCTGTTGTAGCCGGCAAATAAAAATGGAACTTATCATTGATGCAATAAAAACAGAATTCTATTTATCAGTATGTAAGCTATAGATCCCCATAGAGTTAATAGAATAGGACTGCACCAAAGCGAAGACAAAAGGAGATGTGTTTCAACAAACAGTAGAAATTCTGCCTGACTACGGCTTTTTAAGTCAAAGTCATTTCATTTTCTTACGTTTTGTACCTTGTTCATACAATTACAAACACAAAAACCAGCCAAATTAAAGAGCCATTCTCAAGCGATGTCTTTCGAAGAGGCAATTGATTTCTATTTTTATAGATTTTATCAACACATCGCAAAAGTGTCTTTGATTTTATAGTTAGTAAAAAGAATTTAGATAAAAGCGAGACTTCAATTGAATGGGCGGAATGGAACTGATAATCTACGTTGTAAAAAACAGGAGCTAAATACCTCTGATAGGAGCGTTATGCTTCTACTGGTTATAAGAAAGAGTTTTCTTGGTAATTCGGTCCTTTTTAAATGAGTATTGGAATAACGATATAGTACTGAAACGTGCTCTCGAACAATAAACAATTTTATTTACGCACAAAATAACTATAACTGTTTACTGCGTCGGTGGCGTGGCGTATGCGGTTACGGTTTTCGAGGTCTCGGGTTCAATTCCCGGGTCGGAATAAATATTTGTATGATCACATTTGCAAATGTTTGTTTCAGGATTTGAGTGTTTTTCTTTGTATAATATGTATGTATTTAGAAACATATATGTACCTATCTTTATCAGTTGTCTAGATCCCATAACATTTATTTATGATATCGATTAGCGCGTGTGATGTGTGACGTATTTTTAATTACTGATTCTAAAAAACTGCTTCGGTAGCGCAGCGGATGTGTATACACTCCCTGCATAATCGTATTTATCATTTCTGCGGAAGAGATCAATTTCCAGGTCGGCCAAAAACGGCATTACATTTTTCTATCACAAAATTCTCAGTAACAACCCGTAGTTCGTTATAATATGATAAACAACCAACAATTTACAGATGTTATAAGGTGGGAGTGTTATATTCCTTATAGCACAATCGATACCAGCATATTCGGTCACCGAAAGACGCCGTACTTGAATCTATCAACTTCACTGAAGTGTTTACGCCTGAGATTCAGAAAAGGACGTTTATTGCGACGTTTTCAAAAGAAGTGCGCCATTGTCTTTAAGGGTAAACGTAATACTGTTCAAAAATCTCCAATCAGTGAGCTCGCCATGAAACGAAAAGGAAAGTTTCGTAAAAATAAGGAATAGTTTTTAAATACGGTTGTATTATGCATTGATCTCAGCATGAATGGATTTTAAGTATGGTCGTATTAAATTTTGATCTGAAACATTTCTATTGTGCTTTGTATATCCAGTCATATAACTTCGAAATTTGGTTTAACGGAGGCACTAGAAAAACCATCGTGTAATTCATAAAAATTATTTAATAATAATTCATAAAAAATAAGTTAAGCTCTCTAACTACTTAAATAAGTATTTAGTTGTTTTGTGAAGACACAACCCTCCTTTCTGAAAAGTATATTAACAGCAGTAGGTACTTATTCCACAAAGTCGTTAGAAACTTTTATTCTCATGATATTCTCATTTCTGAAACCTAGGTATAATTTTATCCTATTCATGTCTAAGCATGTCAATGCAAACATAATATATGTTAATGAGGTTTCCTTCCAGACCAGCTTTCATAATTACTTGAGGAAAATTTTACACTTAGAAAGTGTATTATAAAGTAATTGGTTTTATTACTTTCACCTATTGGAATTGAGTCGTAGAAGTAATCGTGTTTAATTAAGCCACCATAACAAGAAATCTTAAGGATCGAACGAACCTAATTAAACTGTGGGCCAAAGGTGATTTCATCCAGACAGCTATGATTGCCAATATAGAAACCAGAGGTAATAATAATATTAATAAAATAACCCAGTCCTAAGACTGTTTGCGCTGTATATTTCAAATAGTAACCTACAGTGCGTCAGAATGAAAAACAAAAATATTATAAAGGTTAGATAAACAGACTTTTCTTGTGGAGACGCAAAAACATAATAAGACTTAGAGGACGAACCAAAAATAAAACGCACACTTTTTCGTTAAAAATCTTTTAGCTAAAATGGTTCTTCTAGGACAAAATTGGACGACTAACTGAGTGTTACGAGGTGAAAGGAGGTTACTATAACCATGGTATGCGTTAACATATAACTGCCGATTAATATTACACACACATTACACATTAGCACGCTCATTTCCCTAAAGAAAGAATAACTTAATACCATTTTCCCAGAGCTCACTCGAACTCAGGACCTATTGCACTCCCGCTGCACCATTGAGACAGTTATAATAAAATTATAATCTAGCATACAAATTAATTAGACAAGAACTATTAAAATTCATTTCACGCTACAATCATCACAGACATTCGCTTAGGCGTTTGTCAACTCTATAGTTGTGTTGCCTACTCAATTGGTTATAATTGACACCGACTTGATTTTGATTATGATCAGAAACATGACAAATATATGATAAATTGAGTTTCATATTAGGCAATAACGCATGTCATAACTCGTTTGCAATTGAAATAGAATATCTGATTAACATTATGTAAATACTTCAAAACGTCATATTTTACACCTTATAGGCTGAACAGATAGCAATCTGCAATCATTTGAATTGCAACAAATGTTTTATGAACTAGAACCAAAATTGTGTCTCTAGGCAATTACAACATATTACACTAATTGCTTTTACGTCAATAAAATACTTAAATTAAGTATTATGAAGAATTAAGTAAGATGATGCGGGCGGCACAAATTATAAATTTTAATATTATAATTTGTGCCGCCCGCATCACAAATCAGCTATCTCACAAAATTGCTCGTTGTGGCGGAAATTAGGTGAGGCCTATGTTCAACAGTGGACGTCGTTGGGCTGATATGATGATGATGATTATAATTTAGTTAAGCTCTCCACTTTGATTATAACGAGTATATGCTACTTAGTTAACAATTAAGAATTTATTATTTTATTTAGTTATTATTTAATTCAATTATGCAAAAAGTATTGCAGTCCGAGTCTTAATAACCACAAACGCGTCGTTGACCTACCTACAAAAGTATTTCAGTCCACTTAAGCCATTTACGTATCAATATTCAGTAGCTATCTCATATAAGCTTAGCTCACAAATAAGTCGTAAGATATAAAATATAACGCTGAGTTGGCCTACCATCGAGTAGGCATGACACGTCACACACTGTGTCTACTCGATATAAGGCGTACCTATTCTTTATATTTTATAACTCGTTTAAAGCTTTGGGCACACAACGAACGGGGCGGGACGGCAACGTGACGCCGGCGGGCGCGGCGGCGTGAGCAAGTTGTAATAGTATAAAAATATGAAATATATCGAAGGTGTCATATAGAGCCGTGCGTCGCGCTCGGTGCGCCGCCGACGCACGCCGCGCCGCTGTCGTCTGCATTCATACATTCGTCGCGCTGCGCCGGCTGTCACGTCGCCGTTGCCGCGCCGTCCCGCCCCGCTCGCGGTGTGCCCAAAGTTTTAAGCTGACGGCCGGGTCATTCGGGCTGACATTTTTATATATTCTAGGACAACTCCCATACTAGGATAAAAGGCCTGTTTTACTCAACGGCCTTGCTTTGCCGGGAAGTGCATTGTAATAGTTGCGGTCCTTCGTAAACAAGTCTTGTTCAACAACTATCCCAAGACCACGACTAGAACCACAATTCGTAGGTCATAAAAATATCTATTCAGTATTATATATCTATCGTATAGTAAGAGGAGCGAGATGACCTCAAGCTAACAAATAGCGCACCTGATTGTAAGTTATTTAAATACTAATTTATACCAACGGCTTAGTCCGCGTATGTTGAAAAAAAAGTAGCTCAAGGCCATTTCCAGATCTTAGACTTTTTGTGAAATTTAATGAATACTTTGTAGTTGATGGCAAAGTTGGATGCGGGCGGCACAAAATCGCTCGTTGTGGTGGAAATTAGGTGAGGCCTATGTTCAACAGTGGACGTCATTGGGCTGATATGATGATGTAGTTGAATGTTTAAAGAATTTGAATGTGAAAGAAACAGTATTTTCGCATTTATAATGTTACTAGCTGTTGCCCGGGCTTCATCCCCATATTTCTTTGTTTAGTCACTGCTCAATTCTTATTGAGCATAGCGTGATGTTATATAGCCTTTCTCGATAAATGGGTTGTCCAACACGAAAATAATTTTTAAAATCCAACCAGTAGTTCCTGAGATTAGCGTGTTTAATCAAACAAACAAACTCTTCAGTTTTATGATATATTTTGTTTAGATAATGGTAGATTCATATGACTGAAAGAACTGAGATATGGCCACAAGAGTGCGACTCATAAAATTTAATTAAGTGAAATAGGATTGACTGCAAGTAAAGCAGCGGAGCAAGAAAACACGTCTTGGGTCCTATTGAGCCCACCTCCATAAGATCCAAGACGTGTTCTTCTTTTTCCGCTGCCTCGCAATGTGGACTGTCATTTTCTTTCCCTACATCATTAAACTAAGTACATTATACCACCCTTCCTGGAACATCTTAGATACAAAATTAAATATGCAGTATACGGTTGCTAAGAAATTACAAGAGCCTCATATCATTAATATCCTCTTTTTATTTTTCAGATAAAGTCCACAGACAAGCTTACGACGCGCTTTATGGTCAACTGTAGCCTATGCATACTAATTACATTAAAAGCGTTATTACAAAATGTTGTTAACTATAAGAAAATACTGGCTGTAGTACTAATTAAAAGAAGTTTTGATAATGTACACACTCTTCGCCAAAGATGTCTACAGATAATAAAAAAATAAATGATTGAATGTGTTGCTAAGCACAAAATAAATATAAAAAAAAAAGACTAAATGTGTTGCTAAGCACAAAACACAAGGTGACTGGACCAATAAATTATGCTAATTTTATTGTTTGTAAATTTTCGTTTGTCGAAAGATTTTTACGAAAAAATTTTTCATTCGATTTTATTTTGATATTTTTTGAAATTTTAAAATGTTTAATATTTAAATAAAAAGAATCGAATGTCGTGGGCAGCAACTAACGTATGAATAAAATTGACTAACAATTAAAATAATACTGCAGATCTAGTGGTTAAATATTCTTATGCAATATAATTATGTTTATAAAAATAGTAAGGTTATAAAAGTGATAGTGGAAGAACTTCCTGAATAAGTGAGGACATTGTGACTGATCAACATAATTCTAAACCGGAGTTAGTTAACAAATTAAAACATCGAAAGGCTATTAATGAATGTTGAAACTTTGTCAGGGCGTTATAATTTATGTGTGGCTATAAATGGTAATTATAATTAAGAATTATGACATATAGTTAATAACTCATAACACAATCTCGTTTACGATTATAATTACATACTTACTTTTGCCCGTCAGCTTTGCTCGCGAAATAAATTTCTTATTTAGCGTTTTATGCCGATTACTTGTTCTCCCATGTCAAAATATAACTAATGCCATCTGCTGTTCAAGTTCAGAACTAAAGTGTGAACAAAAATGTGCTTACAAACGTGTTTTAGCCCTGATTCCCGAATTCCTGATTCGGAATAAAAAAATCATAGGATATATCGTAAGAATATCAGTGCCAAATGTCATTCAAATCCCGTTTTCAAAAAATATACAAAAGTCCTAACAAACTTTCACATTTATAAATATTTTTTTACTAATAAATTTAGAAACATCATTCAGCATTGACAAGTAGGTGCCACAAATGGAAATTAATAGTTTTATAATTACACCAATCAATGCATAATCAATAAGTTAAGCTTTTTAAGCATAAGTTAGGCAATACGTTTATATAAATAGTTAAGTAGGTATACCTACATACATTATTCTAAAATGACTCCCGAGACTTCTGTGCAAGTTTTATGGTGCGTAAGAGTTCACTAACATGCATTTACTGAGAAGTAATCCAAAAATTGTGGAACACAGAATCCCACAACATTTGGTAAGTGCTATATAAATAGGTATGGGAACTATCTCAACTATCAGGCCATTACGCGGCCGAGTTCCACGTTTGCTTTTTGCGAAGTACTAAACTCAACACGTCTAATGAACATGGCTCCAAGGATCATTACCGATCCGTTTTGGTGGCCTCGGCGTTCGCAAAATTTCAAGTGTAAGTTTGCCGGCTTTCTTATCCTCGGTCCACAGCACTGAAGATTTAACCAGGAAAATCTTAGAACCCACACTGGTTAATTCGGAAGTGTTGTGTAAGACTGAGGCTTTGAATGCCTGGAAAATGGCTTGCCCAAATACTTTGTTACCCACTAACCCATTTTCTCAGAAGCAGTGGGACGCGCCGCTCTGCAACATTTTAAAAAATAATATAATTTCCACTGCTTCCAGTGCTGCTGAGCGCGCTCGCCTGCTTGCTGTGGGAAAATGGGAGTCTGGTTTGTGGCTGCATGCACTTCCGTCGCCCAACATAGGCACTATGTTGGACGACACCACATTCCGCCTTGCTGCTGCTTTACGTTTGGGTGCTCCATGTGTTTCTCCGCATCACTGTCACTGCGGTGAAGCCGTCGACAGCCTCGGACACCATGGCTTGTCCTGCAGCAGGAGTGCCGGCCGTTTTTCCCGACACGCTCAGCTTAATGACATTATCCGTCGTGCTCTTGTCAGCGTTGGCGTTCCATCCTTATTAGAACCTCAAGGTTTGGCACGTGACGATGGGAAGAGACCTGATGGTATGACGTTACTGCCTTGGAAGATGGGCAGGCCTTTGGTGTGGGACGCTACCTGCGTCGATACCCTTGCGCCATCACACCTTCCGAGTACAGCGGGTTGTGCTAGTGCTGCTGCTGCAGCTGCAGAGTCTCTTAAACGGCGCAAATACAGTAATTTAGCTGATAATTACTTATTTGAGCCGTTTGGGGTCGAAACATTAGGCTCATGGGGTCCGAGTGCTCTCCGCGTTTATAATGAACTAGCGACGCGGTTAATCGACACTTCACGTGACCAGAGGGCTGGTTTTTATCTCGCACAGAGAATCAGCATTGCCATCCAGCGTGGCAATGCTGCTAGCCTTCTGGGCACTTTCCCTTGTGACAGTGATGCCGATGAATACTTTGACGCCTAGCCCACATTACCATTTGTATTGTTATTTATTTATAGTATTGTAAATAGAAGTTGTAGATATATAAGTAGCTTAATTTTAGTTTAAAATAGTGTACATAAGACTGTTCAATAAATATAATTAATTTCTCTTTCGTTGTCAGTAGAACTGGAAATATATTCCGAGTTTATGCATTAAATTCTTTTAAAATACACGTCTAATAAAATGTTAGCATGTTTTCGACCTTTACTCAGTTGACTACGTGCAGTGACGTCAAAGAAGTAGATGGTACAATACAATCTGTCAACACTGTTTTTCAATAAAAAAAAACAATAGAAAAAACTCGAAACACCTTTGTAAGAAATATAAATCTTAAAGAAATCTATCAACCCGTTTCTAATTCACTTGTGAAGCAAGATCTGTGTATAAGTAGTACGAGACTTTACGAGAGCGTAGTGAGTAATAATAAATAATAATAATAAATTTGTTTTATTTTCATCAACCAGTTTTACATTTTCTGATAAGTGATCGAAGTCACCTCTCTCTCTATTTAAAAGCTGCGCTCTTGTCGGTAGAGTCATTTCCAATCCTCTCTTTTTCCTGCCATTTCTCTCACCTCCTGATACGACACCAACCATACCCTCTCCTTGATCTGTTTAATAAATGTCCTACTTGGTCTACCTCTTCCTCTCTTGCCTTCTATCTTTAGTCACCTAGTAAGCAGGTGACTCCGCTCTTCCATAACTAATGTTTATTTTATGTAGTGATAAATTTATTTATTTGTACGAGTAGAACGTAATGAATTGTTTATTCAGTATCTGGCATGTCATTTTAGTCTAGAACTTAGAAAAGCCACCACGGCATCCCTTTTTAACTAAATCCTTTAAACATCCTTGAGTTAGATCCAATATCGGCGTGAATTCTCTATTAGTGCGTGCATGCAACGAGTACAACATGGACCTACATTAAGTAGTAAATTTGATCATTTGAATATTTTTCATTAAGAAATAATTTACATAAAAATTGCTAATAATTATTTATTATAGTTTTATTTAGTCCACATTATTATTATTTTGATGTTTACAATGCATGTCTATTTATAGGCGAATCCTATTATATCTGTTTTCTTAAGATGCATAGAACTTTGTATTTGGCTTTGTGCCCACTTCTATAAGGAAAAACTTCGTTATGTTAGTAAACAAATGATCAACAACGGTCAAACTGAAAGCGTACCTATTCGATGAAGGGCAATACCAATCACATCGTTTATCACTTGCAGTGCTCTCTTGATGTCATTCTGTTCAGAAAATGTCGCTTTCCGAACGGACATTGCTTGTGAAAGCAAAGGAAACGGGAAACTGTACGATGTTTATCGCTTTTGAGGGTAGCAGGCGTGTCCATTGAATTATGTTATGCGAATTTTTATTGAACATGTTTCCTGAGTGTAGATAAGTGTACTACGAAAAACGATATATAAATTAAGGCAGCAGCTAATTAATTGGACGATTTTATTATGACGTATATATTATATTATATTGGTGTCCCTGTCGGTCATACTTTGTTTAAGCATCGATTGACAAGAAAGGTAACGTTTTATCGAAATTCGTAGAAAAAGCTAGCCTCTCAGCTTCAAGGATTCTGTACTTCAAAAGGAAAATTGTAATCCCAACTTATGACATGTACGAGTACCTCGTGATTATTTAGGAAAACCTTTTTTCTTAGAATGATATAAAATTGAAGTACTTATTTAAGGTAGGTACATAATGTAAAAATATAGGTAAATGGAATAAAAAGTCCATTAACTTGATAAAAAGTTCATGATCGTTCAAAAACAGTCAGAACGCTCTGTTGAAAGACCTAAGAAAGATACTGGTTATCATAATATCATTTTATATAATTTCCTAGGTAGTTAAAACTCTATATGGTTATAAAGGATATGGATCAGACATAGGTATGTCTGATCCACAGAAAAAAGGATTAGTAAGGCTAAATTATGAGCTGCGCATTTGCCAGTGTTTCAAAGCCTCACAAGTAGTAACACAACACAACAAAACGAGTATAATATTTGACTATATCCTACTCTGTACAAATAGACCTATCAAATTCGTTCCATCATTTTTTTACTACACACATCTCGCACCTACTGATGCGTATCTTACACCATTTCTACATAACAATACCGACCTATTGACGCTTTACTTCCGAACAAACCTTTTCCTCGTGTCAAGGAAGAGAAAATTACGCAGCATTCACTTATAATAATATACTCGTACAATATTTTTACACGCACAATATCAAAACTACTCGATAAAATATTATTATGAGCCTAACTGCCTAAAGTAGTGTCATGAGGAAAACCGAATGTTGTAAATCTAAACCTGTCAATAGAATAAGCTTGGAATACTTTTATATATTTCATTCGAAGGCCGCATCCTTGGAATTAGGAATAAATGAGCGAAAAACTTCCTTTAATGTGGCGGTGACTGTGAACCAGCTGCCGACACGAATCCTGTAAACTCCACCACAATGTTAAGAGGGTTCTTATCATTCGTAGCAACGTTTTATACCACCAACTTTTTGACTAATCAATTGTGGCTACCTTTTGATAACAGTGTCAACAAGAAATTTAGAAGAATAACATTTGCTCGACGAAAAGTCTCGTATTTTTATAAACCTGAATGTCACCCCTCTGGAACTTGGAAACACACTTTCCTAACAAATATTATGTTTTACAGAAATAGAATTTAGCAGATATAGTTATTATTTTATTTTTAAAAGATTAGTTTAAGTTGTCTAAATTACCTATTACCTTATTTTGTTGTGCGAATAATTTAGCTCTGCTGCTGTAAGCGTCTAAAGTAGATAATTGCTTAGCTTCCAGAAGCCCGACTAAATAACTATCACCACTTTACAGAAGGCCGTATTAAAATAATACAACATAAGTATTTTTGAGATAAATACACAAAGTTATGTGAGCTGTTTTTACTGGGTGTAAACGTAAAATCTTTTTGGATGCTTACCTATAGTTTCAACAGTATTACTTTTAACATCCAAAAAACTCCCAAAAAGTTAATTTTGGATTATTATCTGAAAACAAACCAGCCAAGATTGCTTATAAATTTAATGGAGGAAAAAGTTTTTACTCTCTGCACATAGCAGCCGAGTTAGCGAGTTGTATTACTACGCGTGTCGACTACGGTGCGTTGCGACTTTCGAGTTCGCGATACACTAGCGTCACACTGCACACGACGCGACGCACAGGACGGTAACGAAGGATGATTAGATGCTCGTGAAATAACGACGCCGTGGGCAACGCGTTGCTTCAATGACGTGTGAGGTTCAATTATGTACTATTCGCCTGAACAGTCAGCGCGTCAGCGCCACGCCCCGTCTCATCACATTCGTTGTAAGACTTAAATTTTAACATAATTCTTTTCTAAGTGTATTTTCACATGATTTAGAAAGACAACATGATTATTTATTCAAGTGCTAAAATACAAAAATAAGGTGGCTTTAATTTTTGATAGACATTATGTACAGTACAATGAACATAAAATGGCACTCGTTTTTTCCTAATAACTAGGCGCCTTAAAAAGGAAAATTCTTAGAGATTATTATATAAAATAGGCTTGTTGCCATGAGAGAATAGAGACATCGATGATAATAGGGCAGCTGAAAATAAGTGAGCCTATAAAATATGAGTAGATATACCACCCTTAGAGCCTCAACTTGGCTAAGAAAATAAGCCTCAGTGTTATAAACATTGACCTTTAAGTTCTTCTTGATAATACCATTAAATTAATGGAGCAAGGCTAGTGCGATATTCATCCTCATTATCATTTTTTGTGCTTCGATTACTCGACATTCAAAAATAACGAACAATATTTCGAAGCTTCGGTCAAAATAGAGCAACATAAAATACACTTTATGGCAACTTTCATTTTATGCATATTGAACTAAGTAAAAATTGTTTAGTAATATAATAACCTTTTTTAACCAATACTGACTGGCCTGTTGGTCTAGTGGTCAGTGACCTTGACTGCTAAGCCGGAGGTCTTGGGTTCGGTCCCCACCCAGGACAAATCTTTGTGTGATGAGCATAAAGGTTTGTTCTGTGTCTGGGTGTAATTTATATATAATATTATGTATGTATTTACAAAAAAATAATATTTAAGTACCTAGTATATTAGTTGTTTAGTACCCATAAAACAAGCAAATATAATTGCTTACTTTGGGACTAGATGGCGCTGTGTGAATGTGGTAGAATAATATTATATTATTATTATTAATAGGTATTTAAAAAGCCATAGGCATGCTTGGTTTGCTTAATTTAACCACTTCACTTTGCATCCATCTATCGAATCCCCTGTAATTTAGCATATAATCAGTTGAAGGATTGCTTGCCAGATGTATTTACGCAGCACACTGAACATGAATAAAAATATAGCCAATGTAATCCAAGCCTTGTGGAAAAGATTTATTTATAAAATCAGTGGGAAAGCTTTTCCTTCCAGCCCAATAATATTGATGGAAAGACTTATCAACACATAGTCAATACTACTGAAGTTTCTTGCTACATACTTTGCTTAAGAGATTCACAAAGAATAAAAGTGCTTGAAAAGAAAAGATATTCCAATGTTCTTTTTTTCAGATATTTCTTTTTTATATTACGCGTGATTTCGCCAAACTGAAGAAGAACATAAATATTATAGCATAATCAAATTAAGAAGTAACTAAATTATTTTCCTACTTTCCTGACTTGTATTTTTTAATAGACCTCCTCGGTGCGGTTGTGCGGTTTCTGAGGTCTCGGGTTCGAATCCCGGGTCAGAACAAATAATTGTATTATCAACAAATGTTTGTTTCGGAGTTTGGGTGTTTTTCTATGAATAATTTATATGTATTTAGAAATATAGGTATATGTATGTTTATCGGTTGTCTAGCTCCCATAACACAAGCATAATATAATATTAGCTTACATTGGGTTAGATGGCGCTGTGTAAAAAAAATATCCCCAATTAGCTATTTTTGTATTTTGGGTGCCTACTTTTGTATTCCACGACCGTGGCAAATAGGCGTGACCCTCCGGATGGTAAAGTGGTTACCGTTAGAGATGGGTCATTATCGGTTTTTTGGTTAATGTAATTTAACTGTTAACGATCAACGATTAACAGGTTGAAAAAGTTGTTAATTTATTAACTGGTTTTCAGCGTTAACGTCAACGTAAGCGTTAACGTAAAATAACAGTTTATATAATCAACCGATTTTTTTGGAAATGAGTTAAATTACGTTTGTAAATTAACGGCTAATATTTTCAACCTGTTTTTTCAATGATGATTAACGGTTAATTCGTTGACGAATGGAAAGCCGTTAAAAAAAAAGTTTATTGATTCCACGACCACCTCTAGTTACCGTATGTAATGGACGCCTGCTACACCAAGAGCATCGTATTCGCGTTCCCAACCCTTTAAAAACCCTTCCCTCCGCTACGAGCTTAGGACACCACTACTCATAAGCAAGGTTCCAGGTGCATAATAATGCTAAAGTAGCTATTTAAACAAAATATTAAAATATTTTCTTAAAATAAGTACTTTTAATTAACATTCCTCATTAGCGAGAACTGTTATCCCTATTGTTTAATTTATTCAGCTTACCTATTTTAAATTAATGTAGATAAAAGGTTTCTCAATGTCGATTGTTCTCGAACAATTGTAAAATAAACTTGGTAAAAAAAATTTTTTCCATAAAACGTATTACTCAAAAGGAACGCGAAGTTAATTGAAAATAAATATTTGCTTTGAAGTGGTGTTGAAGAAAACGTGGTATTTGATAGCCATCGTTCTTATTCATTAAATCTTTATTGAATATTTAGAGCTAAGAATAAATAAGAAATGCCTTTTTCCCCAGAAACATTGCTTGTGTCGTGAATGATTTTACAGTGATACAATTTGTACATGTCATAATATAACTTACACCTTTATCGTTTTTCCTAATATTAGACTTCATTCAATGGCCAAATCTTGTACAACTACTTAGCTTGTGCTTTTAATCAGTAGGTACCTACTGTTAATTTTCAGAAAGTGTAGAAAATCTATCTTCGATCTACATTACTAGATATATTCACGCGCATCATTTTGACAACAGCTCAACTTACTTTTTGATTTCTTTTGTGTTGTATATTATTATGTATAATGTCGCAACAAGATTAATATGAAAATTATATTTTTGAAAACATCTACTGAGAAATCGGAGATTTGTAGGTACACTTTTGGAAGGAAATCTCAATATATGCACCCGTGCAAAGCCATAGCCAGTCAATAGCTAACAATAGAACCAATTCAATAACGTTGTGTTTTACAATCGGTGAAGTAAGAATTTTCATAGAATTCTACGTTGAAAAGCGGTAGGTACAATACGCGGTGCGTTGTGCGATAAATATTGTTTCCATTCCTCGAAAACTCGTATTTATTATTGTTTCTAACCAAAGAAATATCAGAAGTGAATCCGTAAAATGTAAACAAGTCGAGAAAAGGGTTCATTTACATTTAACAATCAATGTGAAAACGAACACCTTTTGTTTGTTAACAACAAATATTGTAACTTAATAAATCACTATGAACGGTAACACAAACAAAGGGCTGACCTTTAAACAAAATATAGGTAAGTAGTGGTTAGATACCTGAAATTATTACAAGAGCTGCCAACAAGAAGGCCTACTCGAGGTCTTGACGTTTGACTTAGTCGATTTCGTTATCGCTGTCAATTTAAAATAAGCTTGAACAGCACCCGCATTATAGTGCTATACCTACTAAACAGCGTCCGTTTTCCTTTCAGTTCTTATCTAACACAAATACTAACTAGAATTAAAACAAAATTGTTGAAAACTAAATGAAACACTCACTATTTTGCAACAGTTGAGAGGGCTACCAATAAAACCCAACGTGGAACTAAAGATACGAACCATTACCGTAGTACACAGGTAAACAGTTTTACTTTACACAATTTCACGTCTCCGTTGTAGGTAGGTATTAATTGAAAGAGAAACAGTCTTTCGAAAATGAAAACTGGGGTTGTGTAATTCAAACAAAATGCTTAAAGTTGCAACTTAGAACCAACATAGTTGCAACTTTACGCGTTATTTTAAAAATAAACTTACTAGCTGATTCTGTTAATATACTAATATTTTGAAGCTAAAGACTTTGTTTGTTTGTTTGCTTGGTTGAACGCTAGGATCTCAGGAACTACTGGTGAAAATTATTTTAGAATTGGATAGCCTATTTATCCAGGAAGGCTATATATGTACCTATATAACATCATGCTATGGTTAATATTAGGAGCTGAGTAGTGGCCAAACAAAGAACGACGAGTAGCGTACGTATGGAAGCCCCGCGCGACTTCTAGTATTACATAAAATGCAATAAAAAATATGTCTCATGCTTCGAATAAGTAACCAATAATGGAACTATATAATTTACATATATTAATTAAAATCATTGATACTTATTTTGATATTACCGATAGTGGTCCAAACTAATACTCTTCTAGCACTCATAGAAAAATTGAATGTGTTTATAAATCCAATTTCGTACATATGTGTCTGCGTTTACGTGTTCAGTAAGACATAAAATCCCAACAAAATGTATAGTGGAATCTATCAGCGAATTGTGGATGTATTTTGGTTACGTCAGCACATACATCACGTCAAGATTTATTGAATAGTTGTTCCGTGTTAACTTCGAATGTTCTTCTACACGATTGAACACTACATTGTTGGATATTGATATTTAGAACTAAATGAAACATCTCGTGGCATGAATGAACTAATACAAGAATAGCGTTCAATAGGATTATGCAACATTGTTCGAATGAACGAAATACGTTCATTCTTCAATTTTAACAATCAACAAAGGATTTATTTTGCATAAATTCAGTAAATGACTCAAGGCTACTGCCTATTTTATTATACATTAAACAGAAATAACTCAAGGTAGATTGTTTTTTAATGAGTGACGCATTGGATTTCAGTGTAAGACAGAAATAAAAGAATCTGTAGTTATAAATGCATCTCATTAAGGGAGTTAAGTAAAGTAGGTAGGTAGGGTAGGTAGTAGGTAAGGTAAGTAATTAAGTAAAGGAAGTTTTTGCTGATAAATTATTTATAAAAAAAAGTAATTACATTATTTTGTTTAGGTATATGAAATACAAAAATACCCATGAGAAATATTAATAACATCTTGAATCATCTCGAATATTTTATTACATCGACAAAAAAACATTAATTACAAATATCGTTATTTTATGAAATATTTGATACCAGATATTTTTTTACAAGCTTAACCACTGAATTCGTAGCCAATTAAAATGGTTCTCATTCAAAATTGCCTTAGAAGATCAATTCGTTTTACTAGTTATCATACGCGAGCAAACCTGCTCAAGACACCAATTGTTTAAGGATCTGTACGTCACTTTGAGGAGAATTTCAAATATAGGTATATCAATATACTTTTAAAGTTAATAATCTTATTTTAAACAATGAAATGCCATCAGTACCATAGTGGTGACCCTATTGGGCCATCTTTTTTGAAAAATAAAATCCTTACCAATAATATAAATATAAAAGTAACTGTGTTTTTATTCGATTTCACGGCTTAACCACTCAACAGATCTTTATGAAAATTCATATAGAGTTAATAATCTAAGATCTAGAAAGGTATAAGACAGTTTACCCCAACTCAAATCACGCAACAGCTATTATAGAATAAGTTCATAAATATACCTAATAGAACTGAATTTATATATTTTTGTTTAAAAAGTTTATACCTTTTGAGGTACGGAACCCTAAAAAATTAACTACAAGTTACAAAGGACAAAATTACACAGTTAATAAGTACTAAAAGAGATTTTAATAGCTTTGATACTTATTTGAGCAGTTACACAAAGATGTTTTAGAGAAAATATGAACCCACGTAACATTCAACACGTTGGCGTCGTAGACAAAATAATGTTCGACCACAAAGCATTGTGGTTTTTCTTAGAACGCCAACGGCAACGTCTCGTGGTAAAAGAACCACAATACCTGGTATACATATAAATTTATGCATGTATGAATATAATAATATGTATTACTGACATACGAAAGCACACATACACACACGAACACACCTAATTACGATTCTGAGAAAGTGCTCTTTGATTTTTCTCTTAAAGGGACCAGAAAGACAAACCTGTTCCTAAATTTAAAATTATATATTTTGTTCTCCGTTTCTCACATATTAGGGACGTACACTTCAAATTACATCACCATTTAAATTGAACTCATAACGTTTAATTTTGTGAATGAAGATATTTAGTAGATTTGAAGTTAATTAACAACCGTGTGATTCCGTGTGAAAGGTAAATTTAAACAGGAATTTTTGTTTAATTGTTATAATAACGCACCGGTGAGTGGAGATTACATAAAAATAGATAAATAATTATAATCTACATTTAAATTAATATATAAGGTGAACGCACACAAAAAAATCGAGCGCGCCGAAGACTTGGTTTCTATTTCGTTTACACCTGTCACACTCTACTCATTACCTCTGAATGATGAAGGATCTTGACGAAGTTTTTATTGCCAGTGCTTTTTTAATGGAAAATGAAGAAAGTAAAACACATTAAAGGGAAACAAGAACTTGGATTCAAAATATCAACTTAAAAAGGAATTGCTTTGGAGAGTACCTTCCACACATTATTCCCCGACTATTACAAGATGATAAGCGACTTTTTTTTTAATTGCGAGCGCGTCGGTCGAGTCACCCACATTACCTATGCCGAATCTGATGACGTAATCCGAATTCGTCTAGGATTTCTGGGGTTCTTTCAGATTCGGACGATTCGACACGAGCAGTTGTGCGAGGTCTCAAATGATTTCGTTCGACGCGTTCGACCCATTCGGCTCTCTCTTCGATAAGTGTGCGTCCACCTTTACAGCCCACTTAATTTGAATACATACCTACCTATTTGCATAAAAATGTGATTGATTTCTGTGATAAGTAAAGTGTCTTACATATTTCTTCTCTGAAGTATGATTTAATATCAAAATATAGCAAGTTTCAATTGTGTTATAATAACAATATGGTACTAATATTTTAAAGGTATTTATTGTTTTTACTAGGTACTGGTCAGTCCAATACCATTGGCGAAAGCGAAGGCTTAATTGCACCTACAACCAGATGATTCTCACGTATCGTCAACATTCCGTGTACCTTCAAGTCATTACTGGACAGAATAGATCTCACATTGAGTGAGAGGTAAACAGTTACTGCCGTTAACATATTAATTGTCTCTCAGTAGTGATAAAAAACCCTAATGTTAAAAGCCTAGGTCTACTAACATGAAAACATTAGGCAGCTAATATAGCAAAACAAGCAATTATATTATACTTATACAAAACTATTTCCAATTCTCTTAAATTTATTTAAGCCTGCCTTGAAGTGGTCTATAAATTTTGCTAGAACTATTTACGCCTAGCGCCTTAGGTAAGCTGTTAATCAACAGAACAACTTAATCGTTTGATTAAGATATCTACAAAATGTTTTTTGTTATTCATACAAAATTGAAAACCTATTTAGGTGTAAAAACAATTTACGAAGTGTGAATACAAAGTGCTTGTCCGATACTAGCAATAAATAACGTATTTGATTAAAATACTAAATGGGTTTTATTGAAAAAAATGTATTTATTAAAATACAAAATGTTTTAAGTTTTAGACAACAAAACAGGATTTTACTAAATAATACATATATTCTGTCCATCCATTTATTTTCTTTTTGACAGCTCCCTTAGAACAAAACACGGGGTAAATAAAATATGTATCGTAAATATTTTCATTTAACTAAACTATTTTTATTCGTTTGTAGACATAATAATAACACTCACACATCGTTAATGTGTGAGGCCATCACTAATTTGGATACTCACGAACCGTCAAAAAAAAGAATGGACTGGCACAGAAAAATTGGTAGCAATATTCAAGAAGAAGCCATAAGAGCTTTTTCAGGTTACGTTTCACTGTAATATGATGCGGGCAAATATTTACTATCAACGGGTGTTGACATCAAATAGCGGGTTTTTATCTTAGTGAATATCACAGAGAAGGTCTTTAATAGATACCTACAGTGGATGTTGTAACGTGTTCACGCAAAATTCAAATCGAGTCCACGCCTCAGCTGGAACTCAAGTTATTTTCACCGTAGTCATAACAGTTCCCATCCGATTCCTTCCGTGAACTTCGGTATTCCCTAAAGTACGTTGAAAGTTTCTTAAGCAAATTTCAATAAATCCAGACATTGAACCCGCAATCTTGGTTAACAACGTATGTATGTAAACGTAGCAACATGTTTGATTTAAAACTTTCTGGTTAAACATTAAAATTTTAATACAGCTTACAACTTGAACTTTTACGTTGCATACCACGAGCTGTTCATCCCACCGTATGAATCGCACAATAATCTTTTTTGAACTCTTCCTTTCATACAAGTGGTATATAATTTATAATAATTTTATGATATTTAACCACATTCACAAAGCGCCATCTAGTCCCAAATTAAGGAATTATATTTGCTTGTGTTATGGGTACAAAACAACTGTGGATATATTACTTAAATACATTTTTTAGTAGTAAGTAACTTCGAAAGAACACCCTATAAATTATGCGGGCTTAAATATTCAAATAAAATATCGCCGTTGAGTTTCAAAATGTTACATAGCATGATATTAAGAATTAAATGCAAATATTATATTTGCTGATTTGACGACCGCTACACTGACTGAAAGCTTAAATCATCAAAGCAAGCACTTAAATATAAAAAAAGTGTGTTAATAGGTACCTGTCGATATTAAAGAATATACGTCATAACATAATTTATAAATCATGTTACACCTACACTAAGCAGTTATTTATCTATAATTTTGATTATGCAGCTAGGTGAAATTATTTTATTCTCATTGACAAGTTCATGATTAATATAGATTCATATCAGATAATTATAAATGTGACAGTTTGTCAGAATTGATTGAATGTTTGAGTATATTAAGAATGTTAATCTTGACGAAACTTTATTTACAATAACACAGTTATCAGTTTAAAACGTACGTCCATAATGCGCTTCCATGGTAGCACGCGGAAGAAATCACGGTTGGAAGATAATGTACGTGGGAGCATAGCTACCGCCGTATTTTTAAGAAAAGAATGATAATATTAAAAAATATTAACCTTAACAGTAATACGAGGCCTACCTGGCTACAAGGGCCCGAAGGTACGGACGATTTGTTTTTCTAATTGTAAAATATCTTAACCCTCCATTTGAATTTAACTTCACAGCAAGGTTCTCCGACGATTTTTAATACTGTATCCATCTAGAATAAGCTACGTTACTGGTTGTACAACAGGTATAGGTATTTTGTTGGAATTCGGCGCATTTTCAATAAAAAAAAGGTAACATCACACCAGAAAAATATTTTAAATCAACATCTGTTAACTAATTCAAATTCGAATGTTATTTACAACGCGAAAGGTCGCTTCAAATTATTATTATATTGATGGATAAACTGGTTATTTCGAGGGTTTCCGAGGTTACCTGTCTTGTACCCGTATCGTGCGTTTGAACGCAGAGTTTAATATGTCTCGTCAGTTATGTTTTAGACATGATCGAGAAAAGAGCTGTTATTATTGACACGATTTTAGTACTTCAATAGTGTTTTCAAACTGGCGCAGTTGTTTTATATATATTACTAGCCGTTATTACCCGCAAAAATTTTGAAAAAACTTTTTCTCTATACATACGTTTTCAGTGAAATTTTTAGATTAGTTTAGAAAACACTTTATTGGAAAATATATCTACATAACATGAAAAAGACAAAAAACAATTAAACAAAATATGATAAAAGCGATTTCTTCCAGACAACCTTTATACGTACTTCTTGGAAAAGAAAAGTCAGTCAGCAGCTGATGGTGGCATGTTTGTTTTATGTAAATGATAGATACGTGCGGCACACGCCTATACTTATCTAGATAGATAAAGATAATAATAATTTACAATAACAAGTGACACAATAAGAATTACTATGCTATTATTAATAGTTCACCCTCTCTCCTACAGTAATGTTGTGCCCGACGGAGTCCATAATTGATATTATGTATAAACTACGTAACACCTTACAAAACATTGTAGAAAACAATAAAGAATTGAGAATTTAAACAATAATATATTATATAAATAAATATGACAATTAATAATCATTGCCACATTTTATTATATTACTGTTTAAATTCTGTTTTTGAAATATTTTAAATAAATAATAATATTTCAAGTTAGTCATTCGCTAGTATCGGTTAAAATATTGTTTTTAATTACGCGAGGTAATTGTGGCTTGTATACAAAATGCTACCTGCCAATATTAGCAAAACATCCTTCAAAAATTAATTTTGGTTGATGTTATTTTAACATTGAAAATAATCGGAATTCCCCACATATTTACATACTTAATTTAAAACTACGTAATTCTGCAATAAAAGCATTATTTTGTTTCTTTTTCCTATATCATCGTAATTACCAGCTAATCCTATTTATATGACACACTAATCTTCATAAATTTCTAGTGATTATAGCTAAAATTGACATATAAGTCACGCTCTACACTACACTAAGAAATAAATTAACATAGTGGTTTCATCTAGTAGATTATGAACAAAAAAAAAATTAAGTGATTAGCTAATCCTCTACGGGTGTTGAATTCTTAATCAAATTCGTATCTTGACCTATTTTCAATAGTAAAAGAACACAATTACATTAATAAACGAGGCTTTTAGTTAAATCAGAACTTTTTTGAAACAATACCTAAGAGTATCGCCTCTTAGGTAATTTAATGTTCTAAAAAATTAAGTCCAAATTTCAACAATGCAGAGGCGAGTCGAGTAAAGGGAGATATGATTATAGACAAACAAAAATCGTAAATCTATACATCATAAAGGTACTACGTTCAAATCTACAGACACGGAAATTTCAGACAAAAATATATTATTCTATACAACTTGTAACGTGTGGTCGCGGATCGACAAGAGCTGCCAAATTATATAGAAAAAATATCATTTTGTCTGAAACTGCATATTCCATGTCTGCATATACATATAAACGTAGCTTTAAATAAATATTTAAATAAATGATTTAATGTATTGCTAAGCGCAAATCTCGAAAACGGCTGGACCAATTCGCCTTAATATTTTTATGACAATCTTTGAAGTGTGAATAAGGTTCCTAAGAGGAGAAAAATAGAAGAAATTTCAATAAAAACCACGGCCAAAAACTCTATGGTCACCGGAATCGAATTTCATGCGGCTGATGCTGCAGACAACAGCCAGTTGTAAATTTTATTATTGAAATTCGGCAAATTGTTTACAACAATTATATCTCGTCTCTTCTGGATATATCTGATCTCCTCTCTCTCTTTTTGGAAGCCTAAAAATGAGCCGACAATTTCTTTAAATTTATCATTAGCTATCACAATGTCTACTAAAATAGACCTACAAATTCTACCACATTATTAAAAATTATGATGCAAAAAAATATCGTTATTATTTTCCTCTTAACAGAATTTTATATTCTTCTTACGTTTATTGCAAAGTAAAAAACCTGTTGTAGATACTTTGTTTACACACAAAGAGAGAAAAATTAAAAGTGCCTATAAAACTCCTCATAACTTTTATAATCCACGTGTCTGTTATTATAATAAAATGTTTAAGTAGGATAATTATCAGAACATCAAAGTCGATAGGTAGGCCAAAAAAAAGACTAGGACGGTATATCTCTATGATTTAGGGTTGATTTCCCTTCAAACACTGTTTATTAATTAAACAATGTAAAAATAACAAGAGCGCTCCGATATCTTATCCTGACTGAAAATAGATCGATTAATGGCAATGTGGTTCCAATCACACTAACTGTAAATAACAAACTATATATGTTAATTTGCATACATGAATATAATATAGGACATAGTATTCCGTTCCATTACTGTGTCTACCAAAACGTATTTTGATGTTTTTTATGTAGGTGTGTCTTCGGAATCGATTTTATCACTATTGTTTTTTCATAAGACGAAGCGTGCGTTTTTATTACACCTACCTACAGTATTAGGATAAGGAGATCTAGACGTGTGGTAT
Source organism: Laspeyria flexula (assembly GCA_905147015.1). Lineage (NCBI taxonomy): Eukaryota > Metazoa > Arthropoda > Insecta > Lepidoptera > Erebidae > Laspeyria > Laspeyria flexula. The sequence continues at coordinate 6,139,381 of LR989956.1, read as the reverse complement.
AAACGATTATCGCCTTTTATGTCTTTCGTATAATAAAATGAATGACTTAATGTATTACAAAGCGAAGTCGAGAACAGCTGGATCAATTCGGCTCATTTTTCATCCATCACTTTATTTATATTCATTTACATAAAATAAATTCAATCGGATGACACGGCTCATTCAAGTTTTTAATTAAAAATCGAAGTGCTACTGATGCTAACTGGTATTCTCCATAAATTTATTTGACTGGCCTGTTGGTCTAGTGGTTAGTGACCCTGACTGGCCGGAGGTCGTGGGTTCGATCCCCACCCTGGACAAATCTTTGTGTGATGAGCATAAAGGTTTGTTCTGTGTCTGGGTGTAATTTATGTATAATATGTATGTATTTACAAAAAAAAATGTATATAAGTAGTATATCAGTTGTTTAGTACCCATAACACAAGCAAATATAATTGCTTAATCTGGGACTAGATGGCGCTGTGTAAATGTGGTAGAATATTATATATTATATTAAATATGGTGTGGAGACGTGGTGCATCAAAGATTGCGATAAAAGTAAAATAGATGCTTTTGAGATGTGTTGTTGGTAAAGACTACTACATATTTTATGAACCGCCATGAGAACAGATGTGTCAATATTGTCGTAGCTCAACATCACCAACAGATTATCCACAATATGCCAAGACCAAGCCCTGAGCTTTTTCAGACACGTAATGCATTCACCTAGGAATCGTATAGAAAAGCTCCTAATGTTAGGCCAAATGGAGGGTCGACGCGCTCAGAGTAGATGGCTAGAAGGACGCTGTAAAGATGGCTATTGGAGGTAACATGCATCATCATAATTGAAGAAGCGACGAAGAAGGATATAATTTTTTTATAAATCATCGTGCCACGTGGGGCCGCTGCTGAAATAGTCTAGATAACAATTCAATATACGGAACTGATTTAAGCTATCGACATCTGATGTGGTTAATTATTGCGGCTGTGATATGTTAATATAATGCTATTGTACTAATAATAATAAAGCTTAAATTGTAAGATGTAATTATAAACAAACTTTTCAATATATTTGTTGGTATATTTCCAGAATAACTTGAATCAAAGGGGAGGAAATATCACATCGTGTCTACACACCATTAAACATGACTGTGACACCCGTGTAATAAAGACTTAAGATTAGAATTGTTTCTTGGCGATTTTTAACCTTATGCTTAGAAATATTAAGATGAAAATTGCTTCTTGCTTGCATGTTGTTTGTAATATACATATTTTTTATGTAGGTACCTACAAAGAATCATGCGATTGTAACTTGACTGCAAACATAAATCAGGCTTTGTCATCCTGTTCAGAAAAAGATAACATTCATTTATTTCGGTGACAGGGGAGCAAATGGAAATATTATGCATTTTATAACGAACGGGGACAGACTAGTTAAATAATTTGCTACTAACATCAGATACTATATTAATAATAATATTAACCCAGTTACACCCCACTGTTAGGTAAGGTTTCTTCTGTCAAGAGAGCCTACAGAGGCAGGTACATTGGTATTTACATAAAATCATTACCTCCGTGACTAGAAGGCTGGCAATTTTCTAGCACAAAGAATCAGCATTGCCATCCAACGCGGCTATTTTGCCAACCTGCTGGGCACTCTTCGGCCAGACAAGAGCAGCGATGCGAAAGAATACGACTATGTCATTTTTTTTATTTCGTATGTATTATTTTAGGTTATAAATACCTACACTTAGTATATGTAAATTTTATCATTTGCTTAGTTATAAATATTAATTATAATGTATATATAATAATGTGTTGCCTTTTCTAAAGATTCCGATTTCCTGGAAAATGTATTTATTTATTTATAATAAGGTACACTAACGGCAAGACATACAAATATTACAAATTTAAGTACTTAATTTATACAACGTTGGTATATATGTTTGCCAATTATTTTGCCAATTCGTATTATATGTATAGGTAACATTGATAGTAACTTAAATATGAAATAAAATAAACTTTGTACGAGTACAAATATCATTTGAACGCAAATTGTGCCGCGAATTTTCAATTTCTTATGAGCTGATACAGGAAAATGTATTATTAAATATATTATAATTACTGCTACATTTCTCATTACTGTATAGGAAAAAAAATTGAAAACGCACTAATTTGAGGAAGTTTAATTATATTCGAATTGTAAAGTTAATATTTTACATTATAATTTTGTAAACATAATTAATTTCTGGTATTAACTTTGTTATATAATAATATAAAGCCCTGGGTAGTCTTCTGACACACCCAAAACAGCTTTGTAATTACCCTGTCTAGTCTGCTTTGATAATATAATTAAAATGACTGTTAAACTTCTATATAAATTATAAAACTAATTTAATAACACCTAATAATCTCCAGAAATTAGACGACCTTGCTAACATGTATGTAACCAGTTTTTTTCCTAGCACTTCCATCAACACTACGTGTCTATATGTTATAATATCATAATATGACATTTCCACTTTAATAGCGAGATAAAATATTATATTATTATAGTTTTGACTAAGTCGAAGATGATGTCCGCGATTTAAGACGTCGTAAACTGTTAAGCACCATTTGCAAGATACAATAGGTATGTTTAAACTGTACTCTAAAAATATTGACTGTACAATATTTTTAGAGATTACATAAAGGTAATACTTACTACTTAATGAGAAGAGCTTTGGAAAAAATATGTAGCAAATTGATTAAAACACTTTAACCACCTACGCCTACAAATATTTTCGTTTTCATTTGGCCAGAATTATATCATTATCATCATCATTTCAACCCGTAAACGTCCGACTGTAGGGCACGGGTCTCCTCAAAAGAATATGGAGGGAATTAATCACCAGAATCATATATTTACGACCAAATACCCTGCCTTGTTTAATCTACTTTTGTTATACAATTGCGCGTTATACCTACCACTTATGGGGCTGATTTTGTAATCATTAAGTATTTAATGTATTTCAACTGATAAAAGCTCTAGCGCTTATTAAAAGCTTAAACATAATAATATTCATAGAAACGAATTAAATATTAAAAAAACTACCAATTACCTTAAAACTAAAAATCCAAACTAAAACAAGTAAAATATAATTTATATTTTGCATCTTATTGCATTCGTTTTCGATTTGAAAAAATATTTTAGTGTTGGATAGCCCATTTATCGAGGAAGGCTATAAGCTATATTAACATCACGCTTCGGCCAATGGGAGCAGAGTAGTGGCCAAAAAAAGATTTACGGGAGCGAAGCTTCGTGAATGCTAGTAAAGAATTAGCCGAATTAGACGAAATCGTTCTCGAATTTTGCGCTTAGCAACATATTTAGTCATAATGTTTTATTTATATAGATAATAAATCGTAACTAATATAATAATTATAATTACTCGTATAAATATAGTTATTGTGGCATGTCAAGCACGCGCGTTTGTCACAGCAGCCAAGATCCGCGGAAATTGATTCTGAACTGTTACGAATACGATATGATACTATTTATTAGCATTCCTATCACTTGTTTTCGTAAAGCGTACGAGTGAGACAGTCATATATATTTTGTAAATTAGTGCTACTTTGGCCTTTGTCTCTATAAAAGTTCCTATAGAAGTCTATGTCACTACATAAAGACTTCTTTCTTACTTAAAGATTAAAAATAAAATTGGGAAAGGAAAAGTTGTTCAATAAAGACGGTATTTTCATGAAAATACAACTGTTTTATTGTTTAATTGAGTATTGTCTGTAATATTATGAAGAATGTCGTTATTAATATTTTGTAAATATAATTCTAAGGGGTCTTAAGAGAAATAAAACTTCCGAATTCAACCAGTCATTGCCAGTCATATCAAGGCTTCTAATTCCAACCAAGATAAGAAAAAAAAATTAAAAAAAGCATGCGCTGTAAAACGTAAAACCGCATTTCTCATTAACCCATTATAATATGTTGCTAGGTGATAATTCTATAGACAAAGCGCCTGTTCGGTTCAGCAAGTAGGATAAAATACTACTTCTCTCAGGACAGTGAACTTTCAAGAAGGTCAATCACTAGTAGAAACAAACCAAAATTATATATTAAACTATCGTTAAATATGTTATTCGATAAATCAAGGAAAATCACGTGAGCCTTTTATTTCCCCGGCAAACATGTCCAACCTCGAAGTTCACACATACAAATTACATTGACCACTAAAAATAAACTCGATTTTAATATAATTTTCAACAACCTGTTATAATAAATAGGTTGACAACTATACACTGTCACAATTCTTTTAAACCGGTTTCTTAATAATGTTACCGAAAAATCCTTAGGTTTATTTAATTTTTTATATGTCTAGTATCATTTTACTTATCACAAATCTGGTTATCGCTGATATCAAGTTAGTAAATATTCTTGTGTCTCAAGGGAATTCAGAAACAAGTTTACGAACACAATTACACCAACACTCAAAGCATATAGGTACATACGTGTGAGTCATACAAATATTTTAATCCGTGTAAAGCCTAAGTCCGTGTATCATCTTCTATGGTACAAAATGGTCATTATTTTGGCATATAAGTGGTCGATAAGTGCATTAGGGTTGGATTTAAATATTATTTACAAGATTTTTTGTGATTTATAGATATTTGTTTCGAATATGGAAGTAGGTACATTGCTACATATTTTTAAGCTCCTAATGTCTATCACAACACAGGGCTTATTCCCTAGTCGTCGCAGTTGTCTTTTTATAATATTTTCTGATAAAAAATATAATAACAAGCGACCGCAAGTTTTGACAATTGTCAATACCGCCCTGGACGTCTGCCGTACTCTTAATTGTTGAAAAACCACCTTAACCGCCTTTTACGCTTCTATACCTACTCATACTCCTAATTTACAAGTAAACAATATGCTAACTGAATGTTGCTCACAGAACAAATTTCATTAATATTTCGTTAAACTATGCGTGACTCAAAACTTCCTTGTCATATTAGTTTAGGATGTTGCGGTAGGACTTGTTTTGTATTGAATTACAAGCCTAAACTCCACGCAATTAAGTTGGTACGTGATGTACTTCAAAACTAACATAAAAGTAATTAAGTTAGAGTTTTTAGATATTCTCCGATCGTTGTCAAATGTATGAAAAATTAATTACCTTACTAAAAGTCACGCGGGGCTTCGCTCCCATAGTTCTTTATTTGGCCACTACTAAGTTCCTATTTGCCGTACGCTAATGTTATTTACCTTTCTCGATAAATGGGCTATCCAACACAAAAATATTTTTTCAAATCGGACCAGTAGTTCCTGAGATCCTAGCAACCAAACAAATTCTTCCGCTTAGTAACATTAGTATAGATTCTACTGTAACCTGACGCACAGTGATCCCTTTTCACGTAATCCTATTCCCTATCATGAGGACCTACTCGGAATCTTGACATTCAACGTAGATACTCGATTAGAAATTGTTATCAAAAATCATTGCCGTTTCCAACCAATTGCAATCGATTTTATTCATATAGTCATAACGCGTCATTTATAGTCTTAGCTTTGCAGATAATTAAATTTTGTTGGGTGTGGTAACTATCTAGATCGAGATGAATCGTATAGGTACTTTTACTTTGAATGTGAAATTTGATACAAGTCCCACTGTTGAGCACGGGTCTCCTTGAAACATTTTGGAGGGAATTTAGCCGACTATACCACGCTGGCTAGACGGGTTGGTATAGGGATTTGTCTTAAATTTTCCTTTTCACGCAGTGCTCTTGTTGCTTAAAGTTAGTCCTTTAGTCGCACTGGACGACGTCCATGAAATTGGGTAGTAACATTATATATTCTTAAACCATCGCTACACGGATACCAATTATGATTTTATTTTTAATGTAGTGTTATTTTGTCGTTGTTTATTGTCATTTGATATTCTATGCTCTGGGTTTTAATAGCCTAAACTATTACTGGTTGTCGATGAGAGGTTTAATCACGAAATCAAAGAAAGGAAACAAAATAACGTATATTGAACGACTTTCATCTATAATATACTTAACAAATTCGGAGATAAGAAATGTCGTATAATTAACTTAATTTTTATCTTTAAGACTAGCTTTTAGTTTTATTTCAGAGATAAAGAGAAAGCGCGTTAATAATTATTGCACGTTAATAAATATTTTAATAATCATTAGCTATTTAGGTAAAGTGAACTGTAGAGTTAAAATATTTTACATTATAAATAACGCTCTACACTGACTTGCTATTTCCTTCATTAATAAATGATCTATTAAAAATCAATGAGCAATTTCCTGAGTAGATAAGGCTTTCTTCGAATTAAGATTTTTTGAGATATTGATATATTACATTTCATCGAAATAATAAGAGCTATTCTTTTGAGAAACACGATGAAAAACATTGTTGTAAAATGATGTTAAAAAAATTTGGTCATTATATTTTTCAAATATTTGACAATCGAATGTATGATACCTAACTTTTTTTAAATGTACGCGACATTTAAAAAAAGTTAGGTATCATACAAACTGCCTGTTAACAGACATTAACGTACACGAAAGAAGTGGAGATATTATTAGTGGAGTGGTAAGGTGGTCATGAAGAAAAACACATTCATCAGGTCTTGGAATCTCTACATTCAAATTTGTATGTTATATAATTATTCGTGTAGTGACGGATTAAGAATACATAATGTCACTAGCCGACTTAAGGCAGTAACTTTATGCAGATAAGAGAACTCCAAGAAAAGGAAAAACTTTTGAAAATCTGCCATTTTCCATACCATACCATGTTGAAACATTTAGGCTGGGGCACACGTCAAGTTTTTTCATCTGGTTTCCAGATACGGTGTCCTGTTGGGCACCCGAAGGAGTCATTTTCATACAAAAGGTCCGTGCATACACGATTGCCATAAGGTTAAAAAACTTAACGCCCGGTCCGATTGCATGGACGGTACGTTGCGCGTGTCGGGCGACGGGCACGGTTTATGACCGATTCGGCGACTTGAAGGCGACTCACCATACATTTTCTTTGTACCACAGTGCCAAACGTCCGGTTTGCTTGTTCGGTTTTACTTCAGATCGCCGTGACTTTGTAACTTATAATTGTATTTATTTATATACTTAGTAGTAATTTGATATTAAAAGAAGTGGCTCAATATTCTTACAGAGATGACAAATAATTTTATAATATAAGTATCTACGAAATTAAGATATTAAGGCGTTGGGCGAGTAGACTTCGGACTGGGATGGACCGGTTTTAAAAGCACAACGCCATTTATCATACAAATTGAACAAACCGACAGGGGCATTACCTCTACGGTAAAGGCCATCGCAGACATAATTCTATTATACAATAATTCGGTAGCCTAGCCATAACCTTGCTATTCGCCACCATTAACAGTAGTAACAAAAAAAACTATTTTCAGTGATGATAAAAACGTAATGGAATCCTAAAATAACGTACATTAAATTGTTTCTAAGAATTTAGACTGATGATAATCTTAACCTCAGTATAACTTCGAACAAACACTTAAAAATTAAGTGGCTTTTATTTTAATCATTTTTTTTTGGAAAATTGAAACTGAATAAAAATGTATTAGCAAAGAAGTCAGAGAAATATCATGTATTTCTAGGGGAATTAGAAATTCAAGAGCTATCTTAGTAATTACCACTTTTTATGACTTTTACTTAGCAAATACATGAGCCAATCTTTGCTACCTAACATTATCTTATACCTAGCCAATGCACATTTTAGTAACACGTGTAGTCGTGTATACAAAGGAAAATAGAAAATGAATAAAAATGTAAATTATACTAACTAGCAATTGTTTGCTCCTCAAGTTTTTTTTTACGATTTACACTAATGTAAAGTTTATGCGACTGGGAAAATCTATTTAATGATGTATTTTTTACAAACATTACATACCTCATTCATCATAGAATTCACAGTTACAATCAAGTATACTAAAAAATCCGATTTTATATCACGGAAATATATTTTTTCTTTTTAAAGCTAACACCAGTCGCACTATACTAGTCGAAATAACGACATTCGAATTCATCGTAAATTTAAATTATCGCTGTCATTTTCAAACATTTGATAACGATATTGAAATACAAATGGCTTGTAAATTTTATTAACCTTATATCTATTATTGAACTTTTGGATACAAAGAAAGTATTTGATAATATTGTATAATAAAAATACGGAAAAACCTACAATAATATTGCAAATTATCTATATTTTCGAGCGAGCAACATGATGAAGTTTAAGATGCAGCAGTGCTGATGATTTCTTAGAAAAGGAAATAAGAGAAAACGATTATGTAACCTTGCACTACATAATTATGATTGACCGATCGCGACCATTCTAAACAGTGAAATGAAAAATATTGTGCAATATTAAGCCTACATGAGCCTAGAAAAAATATTGCGCAATAAAATTTAAACTTGCGCAAACTTTTGTTTAATTAATATGCAATTTTAAATAAGTAATATTGGCAAACAATATATTGTGCAATATTATTGTATAGCTATGGACTACCTAAGTTGAAAATCGAAATACAGAGTAATGAAAAGAAATGAAATGAAATCTCGATTCATCTAGGTTACAAAGTAACACTTATGAAAGTCACAAGTTAAGAATCTAACAGGTTATCCGAAAAATATGTCATAAAGAGTTATTTACATTATTATTTAGCAACAACGAATATAACGAACATCTTATATGCAGTGACATGTATTATTTGATTAAAAAATATAATATAATGCATCGATGTTTACGAGGTTACGTTTTCCACTTCAATGTCAGGCGATTTCTAAACTCTTAACATTCAACCTTTATGTGCCATAAATCTTTAGAAAAAAACGTCTAAAACTTGAATCTTTTATAAAGATTACGCGACAAAAGACAAATGTTTATCGTAAGTCTACCATTTGTTTTCATCATCAAACACATCTCGCATTATTAGAGAACAGAGATTGTGTGCATTTAATGGAGTGTTTTATGTTCGAGTGTTTATACTGAAGCGTGCGCAAATTTGGATGAGTTGGGCTGCAACTGATTAGCTGCCTGACTGCATTTAGTTAGCAATGACAATGAGGAAAACAAATAATTGTATAGCTAGCTGTTGCTAACTTTGCAGAAAATTTTAATTTTCCGGTTTTGCAATTGTTTAGGTAATTTTTGTTTTCTTCAGATGCGATGTTTTCGACGTCGTCGTTTCCGTATAGCAAGTTATTGACAAATTTCATCTTTGAGGCGGCTAACAAAACCTCCAGTCATAGATAATCACATCAATTACTTCATGTAGATGGCGCCCGACGCAAAACTTAATATTTTCTTTATACGCCAATTTTCCGTAAACACAATCACAAAATTGTACGTGGCGTCACATTCCAAAGTTTAATTAACGTTGGCGTATCTACGCGTATACGTTGAAAAAAGCAATTAAAAGCATTTAATCTCAAGAGAGTATACAATGGACCGATCCCGAACGAATAAATACAAAAAATATTGTGAAAATACATAACAGGAAAATAACAAAATGAAAAACTAACACTGTAGTAATATCGAACAACACGAGCCCAACGTCAACATACAACAATGCTGAAGCCTTCGCTCGACTCACAATAGGGAAATAAAATGTGAGATTTATGATCGACGTTAGTGACTGTCATAGGGCACATCGTTGCTTTGACGGACATATTACAATCAGTTAATATAATGACATAAATATTTCATTACTTTATTGATTTCGCCTTAGTAGGGGTATATTCAAGACAGAATAGTCACTTAATTTACGTTATATTCAGTTCTTACAACATACGTAAGTACAATCATATAGACACCTGTCTGTATTATTTATCACGCATGAATGTCAGATCTAAGGGCCCACTAAAAATCTTAACGCTCAAGTTCTACCAGCGAGTAGAGTTCTACACAATATGCAAAATCGTTGACAAATATTTAAAAATAAAAAAAATGGCCGCTGTCATTTTCAAACACTTGACAATGCCGAGAATCTGACACTTTATTAAACTTTCATTTTGAACACATATCTTCGTAACAAGCCGATTTTAAAAAGATTTTAAAGCCGGAAAATCCATGCCTTGTACCTTTATTCTAATTAAGGTGCCATATCAGGTTACAATAGAACAATCAACAACAATTATTCCATTGTAACTGTTAAAGAAACTATATAAATACAAATAACATTAAATCTTTCATTCGACTTCCAAAATGTCTTATACAGTAGGTATATACACGAAAGATTTAAATATTAAATTGTTTTGTATGTATAATAAAATTGCTAAAATATGTATATTTCCTATTGAACCATTGTCAAGACTCAAGAGCTGCCTGTTTTTTGTTTGACCAACGATAATTTTTTCACCAGATCTATCGAATTTAAAGCATGAAAAAGTATTATGTAGTATTTATCCAACATCAATCTTCAAAGCAAGATATTCTTAGATTTTTACTATGTTTAAATATTATGAAATTAATGACCACTTTTTACAAACCAATTACTGTACCTTCACTACCTTCCTACGTAAGCATAGTTCAAACACCTCTGAATAACTAGTTACAGTACAATACTCCACCAAACCAGGACGTCAAAATTTGAAACGGAAATTACAACTATAAATAAAATTATTGGACTACAAAGGAGTCCCAATACATGAATAGTCCTTTGCCACATGATCAAATAATTATGATAACCTATTACTATTGTGAAATCGTATTATTTTTGATAAAACTTTATTAAAAATTCGTCCGCTCAATTAGTCCGGAAAAGGAATTGTAATTTTGCCATTGACATTTCTATTTCTTGTTGTATATAATTATTCGCTAAGATAACGATTATTCGATGTAGATAAAGTAGCTTCATTATAATAATTCGATAAAAGAATTGAATCAGTGTTCAAATTATCATCTTTTATTAGGAATTTATTTTTAATTCCAAAAATATTACTAAATTTACTAAAAAAAAAACTCTAAAGAATAGGAAATGGATATACTTTTACTTAGGTTCTGTTTCAACACTGATGGACTTCATAACGTTAATAAGCCATCAGACCGTCTGGTCGATGGTTGTGGTCAGAAATTAGGATTAATATTATCACAATATTGCAGGCATAAACTTAATTTCTTATCATATCGGCTAGACGGTCCGATGGACTTATTTACTTACGTTATAAAGTTAATGATAAGAAATCTATGAAACTATACACCATATTATTTAAACCAAGATTTAGGGTTAGTCAGGGCTTAGAGACTTGGCTCCTGGAATCTGATAACTTTTTTTATAGCGAAGGCGTTTTGGGCTAGGCCACCATATGAAATTTTATTGGTGGGATATGAAAAATACATCAATATTCTGTCAACTAAGTTTCAAATAGGCTATTTTGCCAGTGCTGAAATAGACCCTAGAATAGATCTACAAATTTATAACAAATACCTGAATTATTACTACTATCATGAACACTTTAGTTTCACGTCTATGTTTACTAATCGAATGGTAATATTTACATAACGTCCTCCCCAGTCACCTCGATATAATCTAATGATCTTCAAAATCGTATAATTTTATTGTATTTATATAAATACGAAGAATTGCTTCGAGAAATCTTTAAGGCAGGAAATTGTCTGTAGAAAAATAAATGAAGCGTTCCATTCTGAGATGCATTGCGTTGTGACAAAGATTTAAAGATGCCGTTAAAAAGCGAAAGGATGTAGCATAGAAAATAAATAAATTTCAAGCGGTATGGAAAAAATACGTAAATATATAAATTATAACATTATTAATAAAATAATACCTACATTAAATTAGCTGCTTCTCTGTCCCAACTACACACACCAGTTTAAATACAATTTGCTGTTTAAGTTTAGTTGATACTAACGCAATTAATTGAGTTTTAGAGGATCCCTCTTAAAACTATTTGAAGTAGTCAACAAACATTAACTTGTAATACTATATGCAAAGGATCTAAATATACGCTATATTAAACGAAATATACCTACCTACTTACTTAATTCTCCGATATTTCCGACTGACCAAATACTCAGTCAACGGCGCGGAAATTTATCCAAAACGTTTGAAACTCAAAAGTATTATATACATACTTTTATACTTATTATAAAACAATTGAGCCCCTATTACTATTCGTAGAACTCGTAATATTGTATAACAAATTTATAGTCATTTATTCATCGACTGGCCTGTTGGTCTAGTGGTTAGTGACCCAGACTGCTAAGCCGGAGGTCTTGGGTTCGATCCCCACCCAGGACAAATCTTTGTGTGATGAGCATAAAGGTTTGTTCTGTGTCTGGGTGTAATTTATCTATAATATGTATGTATTTACAAAAAAAAAATGTATTTAAGTAGTATATCAGTTGTTTAGTACCCATAACACAAGCAAGTATAATTGCTTACTTTGGGACTAGATGGCGCTGTGTGAATGTAGTAGAATATTATTATATTATTATAGTCATTTATATGCTAACGATGTATGTACTAGTTTTATAATTACTGAAAATCCAAAAGATAGGCCCCCAGTACACCTAGCACCTAGGTATTGCTTCCTTTCAACCGTAAGCTCTTAAGACTACTAAATCAAATAATGTTCATGCTTAATCAACATACTATTTACATAATCGAGAAATACGAATTGTCAACATCCTTTAGAGGCACGTCAATGTTACTTCAAATAATTTATTCACCAGTTTTGTCAGACGGAAAGTGCTAACGACACGTGTTTCCGAATTAGCATTGAAATAGTGGCCAGCATCAGTCGTCACGAATAAATTTTTCGCATGTCAAAACAATCTGAATGGCCTTTAGCTTGTGACGACAGAATGATCCATCGCGTAGGTCTTGGTTTCTGTGACGATGTTTTCGTGACGCGAACAATGTTAAATCATTCGCAAACTAAATGCCGAATCTTTTTAAGTTGAAACTTACATTACAAGTTAGCAGGTAAACTTGTTTCACGTACGATCGTATCACGTAGATAAAGTCAGCTGGGTACTGGACGGAAAAAAATTATGACGCTTTTTAATTTAGAAATATATAATATCTTGCATTATTTTTATTTATTCGTTTATTTCATGTGTCTATTATATAATAATATTATCTATTATACAGGGTGTAAAGTCACCTAGAGGGGAAAGTACTCTTAATACCAGAAATAGACAATTTTACTAAAGGAAACATTACTTTGTTTTTAAAAAGAAACAAAACTGCATTCAAAAATTTTCAATAAAACCATTAAATGTAGTTCTGTTTCTATTTAAAAATAAAGGAGTGTTTCTTTTGAATAAAATGATCTATCTCCAGTATTTAAAGTACTTTCCCTCAAGAGGGCATTACAAAATTCCATCCTGTATATAGGAAAGATTTATCATTAGTAATAGTTAAATATATTGTAAAAATAATTAAAATAAAAAAGAGATAAACGAGAGAGAGAAGGATAAACGGACAAGCAGCAAACAGTAGCTATGGTGACACTAAACTCATGTTTGACTCATCTGAATGACATCTGAATACTTCTAAAAAAAAATCATGCCTTTTTTTATTTTGTCTCGTATTTTTATGTGCGACAACAAGGCGTATTTTTTGCACCACGAAGTTTTAATGAAGGTAAATACAACGAAAAATAAATACTAGATTTTTATAGCAAAAAATATATACTTATGCAGGTGTCAGTCGTAACTGTGTTGTAACTACTTAGATAATAACATAATAATATTGTCATTAAATTCATATTTTAGTTTTATTAAAAAATCCGCATCTTCAGAAGTCATAATTAGTTGATTAGCAAAATAATTTACCTGACACTTTTTGTGTTAAATCATCATTAGTCTTGAACTTGTAAAATGGCCACTTAATTGCTGTTAGGTATCTTTTTGTGTGTTTCAGTGTATCCTGGTTTCTTTTCTTCTACATTAATGAGAGTATTAATTTTATGTACTTACCTACTTCATCATCATCGTCATCATATCAGCCCAATGACGTCCAATGTTGAACATAGGCCTCACCTAATTTCACGTAATACCTACTTATTATATTTAAATTAAGTTGATATTCTTTCAAGGCGCAACTAACAAACATCCGTCTTTCTATTTATTCCATCATAAATTCAAAAACAGAAACAAAAAATTCAAAAGAAAATCCACGAGCGAAAAACTTTCAAATTGCGAACACAGATAGTAAAAAGTAATTAATACAATCAATGCGAGAAGAAAGAAGGTTCCTTATGTTTAAAATATCTTTAACGTGATCTTTTTGTTGTAGCACTTGTTAGCCACAACTCAAAAACTTTTCTCGTTCTTAATAACTTTTTTAAGGACGCATTATGTATTCATCTTTATCTTCTTTTATCTTGTATTTAAGCCAAGGAACCGAATAATATTCTTTCATACTTGCTTAAAAACGAAATGCGGTATTTGACTTAGTGTTCGGTGTAAATATGCGGCGATATAACGATCGATTTATAATCCATACGTAATTACAAGCCGATTGACATCACTATCATAACAGATACGTTTAAGTATATAAATCAAAATTCGTAAATGGTCGGCAAAAACTCGACGAATTTCAAATTTCATTATGATATTAAAATTTGGAAAACTATAAACATTTAATATATTAGTTGCAAAAACCTATTCGCTAACTGCTTTTACCTTTTTGCGACTACTGTCATACATAATGAAGTAATTTGATAGTAGAAAACAATTTTTTTATGTTTCTATTCATCTCTCATAAATAATACTGAATAATGAACACCGCCTACATGTTTATATAATAAACTAGCTGTACGGACACAGTTAGTTTATATAAAATAAAGAATTAGTTTGTATTTATTAAATAATTTAATTATTATTTTATTTAAAAAAACTTTAATATAGTTAGAAATGATCCTTTCAATAGTTCCGGCATGATTGAGCAACAAATATTTAATATACCCAACACTGACTTACACTAGCACTACACCCAAGACACTCAGCGATCAAAAACCGGCGCTCAAAAAAGAGCTCAAAAGGAATTTGTCGCAGAATTGTTTCGCTGTCGTGATGTGTGTAAACGTCAAAAAGTTTCATTGCTTTATAAATAATGTTTTTGAAAAATAATTGTAATGTGTATTAAAATAAAACTGATTTTACAAAAATTAATGTCTAAAATGAAAATAATTCGACAGTATATTAGAGTCTGACTAGTACGTGATTGTACAATACATCTAGGGGGCAGACGCCGATTTTTACCCGACTGTCAGGACGGGTATTATTTTCGCGCGTATCTTGTATGTTTGTAAATTTCTTTATTCCCACGTTTCTTCCAAACGGCTGTATGGTTTTTGACAATTAAGGTATCGTTAGATTCTTCTCAAAAACCCGAGTGTCCTTAGATAGGTATTAATAAAAATAAAAACAAAAAACCGGACTTTTGGCGCAAAATAGTAACATAGTTAATTTTGATGGAGAGGCAAATGGAGATTACAAATATATACATATGTTATGTATATAAATTGAAACAGGAATAATAATTACAACCATTTTTCGGTATTTTTAGTGCGTTGCTTATGTGTTGATTTTTTGCAGTCGGGTTATTTTAATTAATTACTTGTTATATATCAATGTTATCCATCCATCTAAACTTTCGCATTTATTATGTAGTAGGATATTTTGGACAGTGTATAAAGACGTTACGACATCAACGTAACCGTTGGCATCCGGACACACTTTAAACGAAATCGCATGTCATTGACCGTTTTCACTATCAAACCCATCAATGCCTCAATGATGAAACGATGGGGCCCATTCCCGAAGTAGGAACGCCCAAGAGATACCACAAATATATGTATACTAACCCTATCCTCGATAAGGGTTGAATTGTTTTGAAATTTCGGCTTTCGATTATGGCTTAAAATTGACTAAGATTATGTTTGTATTGTCTCAAGAGTATTTTAAAGGCTATGCAGTGTATCTACACATTAGGGCGAGCCGAATGGTAACACATACCACAAACCCTCTCAATCGATTTCACTGTGTTCCGTATTCTGTTCACAACGGGGCTGCATCGGGAATTTAATGCTTATCGTTTCCAATATCGGGTATAAGTACAATGTGTGCTTATTTCAAAACAAAGTTTATTTCCATTGCTTTTAAGAACAATTTTTTTTGGTGGAGAAATGCTAGATACTTTAACTTTACGACAGTGCGTGCTTACGAGGTGAGCCTATCTATGATGTTTATAGTTATCATCCAGTTCTACCACCAAACAGTTTCCTAGAGCAATTCATTTCCGCCCAGCGTAATTACGTAGTGTAATATATTGGTTACTTCCTCCCTGATTCAGGAAAAATAGTAAAATTATCTGTTGTATGTATTTTTTTATCTGTATTAAAATTCTTTATGTGATTAATGTAGTCACGGATTAAGAATACATAATGTCACTACCCCATCTAACACCGTGGGTGTCTTAAAAGGCGATTAAGGGAACCTTATGTAGACAAGAACTCTGAAAGAATAGGAAAATTCGAACCAAACCCTATACCAACCAGCCGGGCCAGCGTAGTGTAGTATGCTAAATTCCCTCCTCATTCTTTGGAGGAGACTCGTGCCCAGCAGTGGGACGTTTATGGGTTGAAATAATGATGGTGGTTAATCATCATCAGCCCGGAGTCTGGTAATGTGCCTATAACGTGAGACCAAACATAGCTGGCGAAATGTGTGTCTGATGTACCTCTACCTAGTTGCCTACCCCTTCAGGAAAACAAGCGTCACGACTATATAATGCTAATCTAATTGATATTAATTCTGTATTAAAAAAAAGTTTCGTCGTTGAAAGATCTTGGGGTATTGTTGGACTCAAAGCTGCACCTTGATCAACATATTGACAAAATTGTAAATAACACATACCGTATGTATGGCTTTGTAATGCGATCTACAATAGATTTTAGGCGTACTGACACAATATGTCCACTTATATAAGACCTTAGTCAGATCCCAATTAGAATATGCCGTATTGATATGGAACCCGCTCTACCAAAAATACTCGGATAGTTTAGACAGAGTTCAATGCAAGTTCCTAAAAGCTTTACAGTACCGCTGCCGTCGCTATATAAACGCCAACCCTAGCGTCCATAATAAAAACATTAAACTTCCCGATTTACAAGCTAGACGACTCTTCCTTGAAACAATGTTCTTGTATGACTTGTGCAATAACAGATTCGACTGTCCTCATTTAACAAATCAACTATGTTATATTGTTCCGAGAACTGTCATCAGACGAGAGGTGCGCGCACGACCAATATTTGCTGTTTTCTCTTGTCGCACTAACGCCGGTGTACGTGCACACCTACGTCGTATTGTCAATAGTTATAATAAATTTTTCTCAGACTTAGATATGTTTGGGCTGTCACATAGCCAATTTAGAAATTTCCTTCTACCAAGAATAAATACTTGAAAATGCAGGATTAGCACAATAAGTTATCAAAGTATAAGTAGTTTTTGTTCAATTTTTATTAATAATATTTCATTTTGTTCACAAACAAATTGTTGTTAATTAAGATGTGGATAAAGCTGTGAGTTACGCATAACATAATATAACTTAATATTAAGACCCTAATTTAAGAAAACTGTGTAACTGTTTGTTTTCCCGAATAAAATAAAATAAAATATTTCCCAGTTTTATCGATAACTATTTACCACGACTACATTATAATGTACTCGAAGTATTCGCATGATAAGCACAACAATGTGACTGACATTATTTTCCAACAATTCTTATATTAATCACAAAATATCCTTCATCGTTTTGCAATTTTAGATATTAAATACAGTTTATTGAAAAATGTCGCGTGTATCGGAATGAAATTCTTTATAAAGCAAAACATGCAAGTACGACAAGCACAGACAATGAAAGTACCTATATCTCTGTTCTATCACGGCAAGTATTTCAGAACGTTACATGGGGAAAATAAATCGCATTTGAAGCAGTTGTAACATCGACGGTGTTTATAAATAACAGTCTTATTTCCCACATTAATATTCGAGACCCCTGTATTAAATTAGACAATTATAGCGAGGGGTATTCCCCAGCTTTGTGTAATTAAGTTCTTGTTTCTCATTGGCGCTGTCAAAAGCAAGATTTTAATGTTTGTTTTGCATTTCGAATGTTGTGATTTTTTGTATCGTTTTTTAATATTTTTTAATATTCTGGTACCACTAATGCATTTTTTATAATTATTCTGCATGTTTCTTTGATATGAAAATTAAGATTTTAATTATAACAAAAATTTACCTAAGGCTTGACTGGTCTTGAATGCCTTTTGCATTAAGTCCGCCTATGTACTGTTCTATGTGCATAAAATAAAATAAAAATATTTGTTTTTAGTGACTTACTGCAATTAATCTAGATATTTATGTCTTATAGGAACTCACATTTAACTAGGTATGTTATATTACAATAAAATTTCGTATAAAATCATTCAGTAATTTTTAGATAACTATTTTATGATAATTATTTTATGATGCAGATATAATATTTTTCCTGCAGTCATAAGTAATCCTAGAAACAAACACAATTCACGGATACTATTCACTTGTCCGGGATTGCTTTAAAGTCATTGTTACATTGAATATGAAATAATCATGAAGTCGATTTATTTTACGTGCATAATAATAGTATCATTTTTGTTTTTGTATGATGATGCCGAGATCTTTGTGTCACAAAAAAACAACAGCAAGAAAATAATTTTCCGATGGGAGCTCTGGTGTTTTTGTAGACAATGTAATTAGTATCAAGAATTTGAAACAGCTTTAGTTGAAGTAGCAACAAATTACAATTATTATATCACTATGTAACTGTGCAAGGTGAGTCTTTACTTAGTGTTACAAGTATTCTTTGCAACCTACTGTAAGAACTATCTCTAAAATAGAATAAATAATGTGATATACCTATGATATATTTGACTGGCCTGTTGGTCTAGTGGTTAGTGACCCTGACTGCTAAGCCGGAGGTCGTGGGTTCGATCCCCACGCAGGACAAATCTTTGTGTGATGAGCATAAAGGTTTGTTCTGTGTCTGGGTGTAATTTATCTATAATATGTATGTATTTACAAAAAAAAATGTATTTAAGTAGTATGTCAGTTGTTTAGTACCCATAACACAAGCAAAAATAATTGCTTACTTTGGAACTAGATGGCGCTGTGTGAATGTGGTAGAATATTATTATTATTATTCTATATCATCATCATTATAACCCATAAAAGTCCCACTGTTGGGCACGGGTCTCCCTCAACAATGTTGGGGGGCATTTAGCCTACTATACCACTCTGGCTAGACGGGATAAGAGTTTTGTATCGAATTTTCCTTTTCTCATGGAGTAGTGACATTATGTGTTCTTAATCCGAGACTACACGGATTTTTTATTCTATATAATAAGAACAATTTCAGCCTTGGGTACAACGTACCTTCCCAAAACCTTTCTTAGGTCTTTAGGTAAACAAAACTTATTTACTTAAACAAATTTCACATTGTTTCAAATCCAAAGCCCTGTGTGGTCCCAACCGGTGAATAGGCTAAAGCGGATATTGCTGACTATAAATTATTATTATGTGCGGTATCAGATAGGTACGCAAAAGTTTTAAGCTTTCGTGACTGGAATTCGAAAAATAGTGAACACGTTCATTTCAGTGAATAGAGAAAAGTTTTATTTATAAAACAAACACGGAATTTTTATGAATGTCATCGCATTCTAGCTTTATATTGTTTGCTTCACTCAGTTGGACAGATATACAGATATTTGAACCCCAACAAAATACCATTATAAGCTCTTTTGAAACTAATAAAATAGATTCAGGCAAATAGGTTTATTTAATTACGTAAAAACGTATTTTGGGAAATTTTACTTGCGTAGAGAGAGAATCAAGCAAACTGTATAAAGACTGCCTAACAGCAGGATGCAATGGATAGTAGTGACTAGAGGTAGATGAGATAAGCGGTATCATTGTATGCCACTTACTCACACATTTCACAATTCAAATGAAGATTTAGCTATATATGTTAAAGTCGACGAAGATCATTGTTACCATCCAGACTAACAATTCGGTGGCTTTTGGTTATGTTATGTAAGAGTCAGAAAACGAATGTGGATTTTGAAAAGCTTACGTTATGTAATATCATCGATTGCCCTGGCCCTGTCGGTACTCATTTACTGTGTTCCGGTATGGGGTTGTGCCGCGAAACCAAATTCTTAGAGCTTGAAAGAGCTCAGACGTTTATTAAGGTTATGTACCTACTTTAAGCCATTTAACTTTAAGAAATTAGAAAATGACTGTCCATAAGAAAATTTTATATACAGTCTACTTACCTACATCTACAATAAATTATAATCTAAATTTTTTTTTTTTTAAATCTATTTTGTGTCACGTCTTGACTTGACATTCTGTCATGCTAAATTCATCACAGGATGGTTTAAACTAATTTCATATGATGAAATAGAGATGATCTTAAGCAGACTTTGTAAAACTAAATTAAATACCCACACACTACATATTCCGTTCCCAATTATGTACTAAAGTTTCATTTTTATTATTATTTTTATTTTAAAGTAAATTAATGTTACTGTTTCGGACATTTTTTGTAAAATTATACCTACTCTCCAAACTCTGTTCTACTCGCGCAATCAATCACGGCACGGTCTTTTGAGTCAGTCCGTTGCCTAGCGCCCACATAAACCGTCAAAACAGGGAGCGATGGATATGACGAAGAGTATGACGTGCGGCGTGTCCAGTTAACCGATTACGAAAATGGCATCGCAGTTAACTCGTTTATTAAAATCAGACACAGTTACGGCTGTTTTAAAATAAATATACAATCAATCTTAACAAGTTTAATCCTACGATTATTAACTCGTATTTGCTTTGTCTAGCTAAATGTTTACTGATACTAAAGCTTTAATACAAGCAATAAACAAATGTTGGCTAAAACTATCACAATATTGCGTTAACATAAATTCAACTTTAAGATCCTCGAAGGTACACTTAGACAGATAGGTCTTAACTAAATTTATTACCTAATATAACAAACATATAGGCAACTACAATACTTTTGAACCCATCTTATCTTAAAGGTCGAAAACCAGAGGGATATGAAAAATAAATTTTAGGTATTTTTAATTTTTAGGAAGGCAATATGAATGCTTCATTTAAGTTTCAAGTTCATCTCTGTTTCGGGGATGTTACATGGACATGTAGGTATTATATAAAGCAAAGTACTGAGCGGTGTAATGGGGTACATTATGCTCGTACCTTTGAGACCTTAACCCGAACAGGCCCAATTAGGCACACAACCGTTGTCAAAGTATGAATTACTAATATTGTAGTACCATAAAGACAAGCAGTGTACCTGAAATATTCGTACTACATTGAGGTAGTAGGTACTTATTGGTCTAGTAAGAAAAGAGACGCTCTAAAAGAAATTTAACATAGCGAGATTTGAATATAAGATACCTATATATACCTAGGTACCTATATAATAGTAAAAATAAATTTAAGTTTTAACCTATCTCTTAAGAAGAAAAGGCTTGTTGTGCATACAGGAATTTTGTACCGACATATTCAAAATCTATAAAATGTAAGACTAAAAGCCATAAGAAGTATTATATGTAATATACCTGTTTTCTTCGGATGTCAAAATGTTTTACTTTTGCATTAAGAATAATAATCAAAAAATAATACACTTGGGCCGTGGGGTTCAAATGCTCGTGCTCTTTTTAAAGAGCTATCCAAGCGTTTGTCCGACGCTTCCCGTGACCAGCAGGCTGGATATTTTCTTGCACAAAGAATAAGCATTGCCATACAACGTGGCAATGCTGCCAGCCTGCTGGGCACTTTTCCAGTAGACAGTGGCAGCGATGCGGAAGTATTTTATGATGCCATTTTTTAATTTTTTCACCAATATTTAATATTTTGTTTTTTTTTTTATTGTGTTAGGTTGTAAATATTGTTTATTTTTATTTTTAATTTAAGTTAGTTGATTACCTTAGTGTAACAAATTAAAAAAAGAAAATATAACTTTGGCTTTCGAAAGACTTTTGCTTGATAAAATGTATGTATTAAAGCAACAGAAGATCTTAGCAAAAGCAAAGCACAAATTCCCGTAAAGGAACTAATAGCCCCTGTCTTAGACTCAAAGAGAGTACATAAGTGAACTTACAATCCAGTTAGTGTATAAGTCTACAAAAGCGTTTCAAATAAGACAATTGAAACCAAAGTCCAAACTCTTAACATTGATATAGGAGATATTTCAGAATTCGTACGAGTATATCGCACTGTACGTGTAAAACAGGAATAACACAAGATTTGTCTGCCTGGCAATTTCCGTCTTCGACTTATGGTTTTAAAGTTTAAAATTACCCAATAGCATTTTCTAACTTACAACATTTTCCACTGTTAGTATGATACATCAAATAGCCGTTGTGTTATACATTTACATAATGAGACAGTTTCTATAGTTATATCATTTTTGCCATTTAAACCTACTAAAATCATAATGCCTAGTTGTTGAGAAAGCGAAATGCTTGAAATTTCAAAGACTTGTTAATGAATAAAGATAGGCCTACAAACAACCAATTTCTTATCAGATTTCTCTGATTCAACAAGGGTTAATGTATTTAATATTCAAAACCTTACCTTTAACTACACTATTAAAGAAATATTCTCACTTTTGTTGTGACCAATCAACCCGAAACATCAACTTATAGCAATCTGTCAATCACTGAATATTAACAGGGAAACTGGCTCATTCAGAAAATTCAGTTTCGTTTTTATGTGATTAAGCAAATTTAAATACATTTTGATGATTATTTATTGGTTTAGGTAAACTACTACTGCTAAGATATATATATATCTTTAAGTAATTTTCTTCCTTACTGTAGTCAATGCTTCTGTAATACAAACCAGCTGAGTCTTTGTAGGTAGATTATCTTACTGATATTAAAAAATGCGAAAGTAAAAATGGATTGATAGATGAATGTATGACTGGATGTTTGTTACTGAATTTTTGGCGCACAGATAGATTTGTAGTCTAGAATAGCACATAGACTAATTTTCACAGACATACCATGCGGGCGGAGCCGCGGGCCGAAGCTTGTTCAATAAAATTTCAAAGACTCAGCAGGTTTGTGAAAGGTCAATAACCCGCACTTTTCGTTTCTAAATCCTACTACGAATTTCAACATCGACTTAGTCGGATCGCTATTAAATATTTGTGTGGGGGATCCCTACTTGGTCTTTGAGAAATAAAAGATTGGTTTGATGATAAGGCACCAGCCACGTATATTAGTGATATAGTGCCGGCGTTGTCTTCTAACTTGCTTGAAGTCTTCTTTATTCCGTGGAGTCTTCGCAGGGCTCCCAGCGCCTTCCCTATCCGGCTTCTCCTGTGGTCCCGGCGGCTCCCCGCTCCTGGTACAGGTCCCGGCTTCACAGGCGTTCTGGTTCTTGATTGTTTGAAGTCTTCCACGTCCAATCTTCTATCCACCAAGTGCTGGAGGTAAATCACCCCACGTCCATAAATTTTCTGTAGTTAGTTCTTGATTGGCTTCTCCCCGATGTTGTTTGAAGAGCGGAGTATGAGTGTGAAGTGCGGATGTGAAGTGCGGATGTGAAGTGCGTGCGGCGACGATAATCGTCACCTCTTATATAGTTTTTTACAATGGCTAATGACGGTACTTATAAAATGTTCGGCCGCACGTTGCTCGACACAGTTTTTTCTCATGTACCGTCATTAGCCATTATTATCGACGAACTGCGTACATCACGCCTCACTCGTACGGGCGTAGGCAGGGCTTGCTGTCCGCAACAGTTCTCCCCCCGGCGAAGCACTGCAAGCCTCCACTTCTCCGTCGAGGACGACAAGCCTTCTCGTCGGTCTTCTAAATACGCCCCCTCGCGTACGCACGTTCGCGCTCCTTATTATCCCGTCGGGACCTGTGATCACACTTTCTATTTGGCCCCGCGGCCAAACGTTACGCGGTAGCAATCCGTCTGCTATGATTACTACGTCACCTTGTTTCAACTGCGGTTTATTTAGTCTAGTATCGCCGCGCGGTGTTATAGTAGGTAGATACTCGTCGAGCCACCTCCTCCAGTAACTGTCCGCCAGTGCCTGGACCGCTCGCCAGGCTCGCCTGTCAGCCACGTCACATAGTCCGGTGACGGGCATTCCTGTTGCTGATCCTAACAAGAAGTGATTCGGGGTTAGCGCCTCGTCTTCGTCTGGGCTAACCGACACGTGAGTTAGCGGTCGAGAGTTGACCGTGTGTTCCACTTCCGATAACAGCGTAATCAGTACTTCTTCTTTTGGCGCTCGTTCTTTCAATACAACAGCGAGCGCCGACTTAACACTCCTTATAAGACGCTCCCATGCTCCGCCTTGGTTCGGTGCGCCGGGGTCGATGAATCGCCACTCTGTTTGCTTATTTAGCGCATAATCTTTGAGCGCTGGGGCCCACTCTCGGTACGCCCTCTTCAGATCGACGTCGGCGCCGCGAAAGTTCGTTCCGTTGTCACTGATGACTGTAGCCGGCCAACCGCGACGCGCGGCCATTCTGCGCAATGCCATGATAGCCGAGTCCGTGCTGAGACTCGCTACCAATTCTATGTGAATAGCTCGTGTAACGAGACAGGTGAATAGCATGCCCCATCTTTTTTCTCGCCTTCTTCCGATTGTCACGGTCATCGGGCCGAAGCAGTCCACTCCACAGCGGGTAAATGGTCGTGAATAGGCATCTAAACGTTCTTTCGGGAGGTTACCCTTGATGGGTACAGTGGGTGCGGCGCGCCTCATGCGACAGACGGTGCATGCTGCTAGTATCGAACGTACAACTGTTCGTAGTTTTAACATCCAATAGCGCTGTCTAATGTTGTTTACGACTTGCTCTCGACCGGCGTGTCCGTTCTTCACGTGTTCTTGTCTAATTATTAAACGCGCCAAGTCGTGTCTAGCGTCTAATATAGGCGGCCGTTTCCTTTCTTCAGGTACATTCGCCCTGTCGATACGTCCGTTAAGTCGTACTATTCCGTCTGTTCCGTACGTAGGGTCGAGTTTATTCAGTCGACTCGCCCGTTCCACGCATCTCCCAGTCGAGAGTCGTTCTATCTCGCTAGGATAGCAATCGCGCTGTGCCTGTTTCAACAGCGTTCTTTCGGCTTCTCTTAAGTGTCGTACTTCCATACACGTAGCCCGTTTGCGACATTTATCAATGAACAGCAGCACGTTTGCTGTAGCGCGCAATAATCGCTCGTACGACGAAAATCGTTTTATATGTACAATATGTTCTATCGCGATCACGTGAGCCACTGTTTCTATGGATCCCACGTTGTTGTTCACCTCTTCCTGGGGCCAGAATTCCTCCGATTCGTGTAGGAAATTTGGTCCAGTGAACCATCTATCTGTCATAGACATTCTCATTTTGTGATGTCGCGTAGCGTCATCCGCGACGTTCAATGCCGTAGGTACCCAGCGCCATTGTCCGGCTGAGGTAAGTTCGGCTATCTCGCCTACTCTGTGCGCAACGAATGGTGTGTACTTTGCACTATCGTTCCTTATCCAGTGTAACGCAGTCTTCGAATCGCTCCAGTACGTGACGTCACCCGTCATTCTGTGTTCACGTATTATCTCGGCGGCGAGTCTAGCGCCTATTAGACACGCTTGTAACTCCATGCGCGGGATACTTTGCGCTTTCAGTGGTGCTACCTTCGCCTTTCCGGCCACTAACACGACGTGTATCGTTCCATCGATACGCTTCAGGCGCCAGTATGCGACAGCCGCGTAAGCTCGTTCGCTGGCGTCCACATACACATGCAACGATCTCCGTGTTGCCCAGTGATCCGCGTAGTATCGGGGGATGCGCAGGCCCGCCACGCTCGTCAGACCATTTATCCAATTGAGAAACGCGATAGCTTGTTCGGCGGGTAGCTGCTCATCCCAGCCGATCTGTTCTCGCCATAGGTCTTGAAGGATGATCTTTGCTGTCACTGTGTATGGGCTGAGTAGGCCCAACGGGTCAAAGATTGACATGACAGCTGCGAGCGTCTCTCTTTTCGTCGGCGTGCGTGTTCCTTCGCGCACATCAGTCGGTACGCGAGGCATATTAGTGTTAAACGTAAATTCATCACTTTGCGGTATCCATATTAATCCCAATGTTTTCTCGAACGTGTATATGTTAGCACCGAGCTCCTTTGGTGAGTTTGTCGTGTTGTCGTTTGGCATATGATTCAACAACCGTGAACGATTCGTGTTCCAACTGGCCAGTTCGAACCCGGCACGTCTGTGTACACTGTTTACTTCTTTTATGGCCTGTAACGCTACATCTTCACTATCGAAGCTGTCGACCCAGTCGTCCATATAATGACTGTGCGTTATCGCTTCTAACGCGAGCGGGTACTTCTCTTGGCACTCCTCAGCGCTTCTGTTTCTAACGCTGTGTGCTAAAAACGGTGAACTACGTGCTCCGAATATCATAGAGTTCATTACATATTTCTTGGGCGGGTGGCGACGATCATCACCGCGCCAAACAAATTTCTGTGCGACCCGATCCTCTGGCCGAATCTTGATACGTAGAAACATTTCCTTTATGTCGGCCGTGACAGCGACGGGTTTTTCTCTAAATCGAAACAGTATTCCGTACAGCGGTTGTAGCATGTCAGGGCCGGCAAGCAAAACGTCGTTCAAACACATCCCATTTGTAACAGCTGCGGCGTCGAACACAAGCCGTATTTTGCCTGGCTTGTTGGGGTTCGTTACTGCGAAGTGTGGCAGGAACCATTCCCTCGGGTTGTTATCCCGCTTATCCTCGACAGACGCTGCGTATCCTTTCGTAATAAGGTTGTCAATTTGCTGTGTGTACGCTTGCTTGAACTGTATGTTTTGATCCATTTTACGTTCTATCGATCGCAGTCTACGTACTGCCATATCATAACTCGGTGGCAGACAAACGTCGTCCTTGGTCCATGGCAGTCCGACCTCATAATGATCGCCTACAAGGCGTGCGGTTTCTTTGAAAATACGTATCGCACGTTCATCTTCCTTGACTGGCTTACATCGATTCGCGATGCCTAGGTCGTCTATCGCGTAATGTTCTATCACGAGTTCTCTTAATTCTTGATCCGAACTATCATAGGTGCTATGTTGAGGCGCACGTATGTGCAATATAGTGGCGCCATCACCCGGCTCTTCGTTAGCCATTATAGTTCGTGGTACTGTGCCGTGTATCACCCACCCTAGGTTCGTGAGTGAGGCGGCCGGTTCGCTCCTTTTTCCTGTTAGAAGCTTTCTTGATACTATGAGGTGCCAATTATCTGCTCCCACTAGTATGCGCGGCTGTGCATTAGCATAACACACCTCGTTCGGAGGCAGCCGCTTCAAGTGCCCGTGTTGTAAGCAACTTGCCTTGATTGTTTGTCGAGTGATGTCGAGACTCTTGACGGTTCGCGCCACGATCCGATGGAAGTTCGTTCGTACTCCCCTTATTCTCAGATCGACGCTCTCACTATTTTTCTCGAGTGACGTTGCTGTCAATCCTTGCAAACGTAACTCACGCCCTTTTCCTTGAGCTTTCACTGCTCTCGCGATCTCTTCATCAATCAGAGTAATCGTAGAGCCCTCATCTAGTAGAGCGTAGGTCTCAACTTCATTCCCATGGGGCCCCTGAATCGTTACGGGGCATATCTTGAGCAACACATTGTTAGTTGCGCAAACTGTGTTGGTTGACGCCGCTGCCGCTTCCACAGGCGCTGTCTGCGGACTTATATCCTCAGGGGCGGCGGCGCTCGGTGCCGTATGTAACATAGCATGGTGCGCGCGGCGACATTCTTCCACTCCGCACGCCTTGGCGGCACATCTAACTCGTCGGTGTCGGCTATTCATGCATTTAAAGCATACCTTCGCTTCTTTGACCCATTCCCATCGTTCGGGGACTGCCATTTTCTTCAATTTCTCACAGTCGGGCGTTCGATGCCCGGCCCCACAACAGATACATGTTAAATCCTTCTCTGTTGTCGCTGTATACGTAGTGCCGCGGCCCCGAGCTAGAGGGCGCTTCGGTGACTTGTTCGGTCCAGCGGCTGTAGTATTGCGTGTCGACTCCCGTGTCGTGACGTCCGCGGTCGTAGTATAAGCGAACTTCATGGCGCGGTCTGCTTCCCTCATTAGGAATTGTGACAGGGTGACAATCTCGGGCTCGCTGCGGGACGCATATTCCACCGCGTAGTCGCACCATCTCGCTCGTAGGTGCGGACTCAGCTTCTCCGTGACGTGTCTAGCCAACATGGGGTTCTGTAAGTATCCTCTTTCGTCTATACATGTTAAGACACCGACGATGTTTTGAATTTTAATCGCGAACGCATTTAATTCATTTGCTTGCGTCCCGGGGCGCTGTACTTTTCTTAAATCGTTCAGTACTTTATCGATAATGATCTCCGGGCGCCCGTAACACTGTTCTAGTGTTTGCATTATAACCGCAGGATCGGTGGCGGTATATAACAGCGCGGCAACCGTCTCACGCGCTTCTCCTTTTATACACGCCCTTAGTCTAGCTAAGTTTTCAGCTGGCGTGTACTTATACATCCTTGTAGACTCCTTCATTGCGGTTTTAAACAATAACCACTCACTCGGCGCGCCGTTAAAGTGAGGCAACTCCTGAGCTTGCTTCGGTGGCGGGCGTCTGTAAGCCATCTTCTCCAGGGCTTCCGCGAGTCTATCTATCCCTTTCTCTCGCACTCTCGGCGGAGTTGGCGATCGAGCGCGTCTTGGGCTGTCTATGGCCAAACCCTCAGGCTCGGTCGGCTTCGGGGCATATCTATAAAAAGACCGTTGAGATCTGAGCCTCTCGTCTTCCTCCTGCTCCCCCCGTGGTTCGCACGGGTTCCTATCGAGAGTAAGCCTCTCTTCGAATGGCGTAGGGCGAGGTAAGTCCGGCATTCGGCGCGAGCTATTCAACCAATCGGAGATTCTGTTCTCAGTATCTATCAACTCTTGTGGAACAACAGTATCGGGATCGGTTTCCTCCCGTATGGTTGCCACTTCCGCGGCTAATCTCTTTTTGATAAGATCGGCTTCCAGTTGTAACTCCCTCCTGGTTATTTCAGCTAACCTCTCGTGAGCCTCTAGCTCCGCTTGCCTTATTCTGGTTGTGATGCTCGTATTTGATCTCACGCTTTGTTCTGAAGGTGCTCTCGTTCTGTGAGTAACCATCTGTACGGTCCTAGCGGCGGCGGTCGTGGCGGCGGTCGCGGCGGCGGCGGCGGTGGCAATCGCGGCGCGGTTATCGGCGCTCGCGGTAGCGGCGGCCGCGGCGGCAGCGGCGGCGGCGTCGGTGCGCGACGTACTTGTGCCTGCTTGTTCTCGTATTGTCTCTAATTGTAACGCGGGCGCGCGGGGGTTCGGTTCGATCGCGCGTGTGATCACGGACGCAGGAGCGGACGGCGACGCGGGGGGGTTGTCGTATCTACGCGGCGTCTTCTCGTCGGCTGCTTGGCTCCTTGTAGTAGGCATCTTCGGTACTTGATACCTCTTCGGCACTGAACGCCTCTTCGTTCCCTATCAATCCTTTTGGATGGCCCGGGTTTAACCGGGATATGATCCGCCAGGGATGGAATGCGTGCGGGAATGGAAAGGATGTATGGGTCCACCCAGCAGAGGACAGTGTGTGCTGCGAGGCGCTCGGCAACCGATAGGAACGATCGGCTGCGTCGGCAGTGCCTACAGTCCGGCCCCCGTATCACACACTGACTTACCGGCGAGGAAGTGCTATTACGGCACGCTCTGATAAGAGCGTTCTTGATCGCCGGTGGTATCGCACAACAGTACCAACACCGCCCTACAGGCGTTAAACTTAGTGCCCAGCCGTTTGACACCGTTAGGTGGCTGAACACGTAAGCCGCGGATCCTTCCGCTAAAGAGAAACAATAGACTATCTTGTGAGAGGGCCCAGCGAGCGCGAGCCTGGATGCACGACGTCTGCAGGCGTCCTTCGCTCCCAGCAGCCCGGCTTCCCACCTCCCACGGCTTGACGCTTGACTCTTCACGCGGCTTGACGCTTCACTCTTCACTCCCGGCTCCGTCCCGGGCTTGATTAAGTTCCAGTGATGAGTGATGTCTTCAATCGACGATAACCAATCAATCCTGCTCAAAGGACCAAGGGATCTGTGGGGGATCCCTACTTGGTCTTTGAGAAATAAAAGATTGGTTTGATGATAAGGCACCAGCCACGTATATTAGTGATATAGTGCCGGCGTTGTCTTCTAACTTGCTTGAAGTCTTCTTTATTCCGTGGAGTCTTCGCAGGGCTCCCAGCGCCTTCCCTATCCGGCTTCTCCTGTGGTCCCGGCGGCTCCCCGCTCCTGGTACAGGTCCCGGCTTCACAGGCGTTCTGGTTCTTGATTGTTTGAAGTCTTCCACGTCCAATCTTCTATCCACCAAGTGCTGGAGGTAAATCACCCCACGTCCATAAATTTTCTGTAGTTAGTTCTTGATTGGCTTCTCCCCGATGTTGTTTGAAGAGCGGAGTATGAGTGTGAAGTGCGGATGTGAAGTGCGGATGTGAAGTGCGTGCGGCGACGATAATCGTCACCTCTTATATAGTTTTTTACAATGGCTAATGACGGTACTTATAAAATGTTCGGCCGCACGTTGCTCGACACAGTTTTTTCTCATGTACCGTCATTAGCCATTATTATCGACGAACTGCGTACATCACGCCTCACTCGTACGGGCGTAGGCAGGGCTTGCTGTCCGCAACAATTTGAAAATAAAAAATGACAGCGACCATGTTTAAATTTTCAAACATGAATAGTAGGTACCTACTGTAACGTAAATAGTAGTTGCTATTGTGTTGCACCGTATCTTTCAAGATATAACATGAGTTCAATACTCCATATTAGTCTCTTCTTCAAACGAGGTTTAAAGAGAGCTATCCTCTCAAGGTAGGCAGTGGCTTGGCTGTACCCTAGCATTGCCAAAGTCCATGTGCGGCGGTAACCACTATCATACGGTGGGCCGTCTGCTCGTCTGCCATTTTAGGCAATAAAAAAAATATTTTTTTTTTTTTTTTTTTTTAAACGTGACGTTTTTAATAGAACATCACTATAATTACGATCTAGTCTATATACAGACTAATAAGTAATTTTAATTTGACTTAATTTAATACGTAAACTAATCTAAGATTGTGTCCATTAACACTAATCTTATAGTCTCTATTAATATGAAGACACTTTGTTCTTGTGTTCTTAAGTAGGAACACTACACTATTACGATTGTAGCACTCACTAATATATATGGTCACATCACTAACTCAAAAGGTTTGGTCCTTTTGAGTCTTCTTAATAAATCCGTATTGTCAAGGAGTTGGATGGCCTCAACGTTCACGTGGTGATGAAGTCGGCGTTCATGAGCTTCTGCGTATTTTTTTATGATGTTCGCGACGAGGTCCACATTAAGGTCCCGATGTAGGTCGCTTATTCTGATGTACCAGGGTGCGTTAACTATACCCCTGAGAACTTTATTTTGAAAGCGTTGTATCATCAGTACATTACTATGTTTGGTACACCCCCATAACTGTATACCATACGTCCATATGGGCATAAGGACTTGTTTATACAGGAGTATTTTGTTGTGTATTGACAACTCTGAATATTTACCCAGCAGCCAGTACATTTTCTTATAACGAAGTTCTAACTCCTCGCGTTTCTTTTTGACGTGAGCTTTCCAGCGAAGCTTTGTGTCAAGTGTCATTCCCAAATATTTGGCAGTATTTTCATAGGGTACGATATTGCCGTTTATGTATACTGGATGGTAATTTTCTTTTTTATTTGTAAAGTCTATATGAACCGACTTCGATTCATTTAATTTTATTTGCCATTTTCTCGTCCAACTATGAATAACATTCACGGCGTTTTGGACTTTGTCTACAGCTTCTTTGTGCGTGGATCCTACAGCCATTATAGCTGTATCATCTGCAAATGTTGCTATAAAGCTATTTTCTAAATTCGGAATGTCAGAAGTATACATTACGTACAAAACCGGACCAAGAACACTACCCTGTGGTACGCCAGCTTTAATTGGTTTTAGATCAGAATATGCATCTTCTTGCCTTATTCTGAACATTCTGTTTGTTATGTACGATTTCAAGATGTCTGAAAATTGTTTTGGTAGCATTGTTGTAAGTTTGTATATAAGTCCCTTATGCCAAACTTTGTCAAAAGCTTGTGCTACATCCAAAAAGATTGTAGAGCACACTCTTTTATTTTCTAAGGACTGTTCTATCACATTAATTATTCTGTGTACCTGGTCAATGGTTGAGTGTCTCTCTCGAAATCCAAACTGATAGTCAGGTATTAATTTTCTAGTTTCTATAATCGGCTTCAGTCTTATTAGCAATAATTTTTCTAGTAATTTAGACATTATAGGTAAAAGAGAAATCGGTCTGTAAGAGGAAGCTTCGCTAGGTGGTTTACCAGGTTTTGGTATCATTATCACTTCAGCTATTTTCCACATATCAGGTATGTACTTTAATCTAAAGGTAGCATTTATTAGGGTTGTAAGCTTTACTACTGCTCTACGTGGGAGTTTCTGTAAAACTTCCCCAGTTATGAGGTCGAAGCCGGGCGCTTTCTTGTGTTTTAAGAGATTAATTTGTTTCTGCACTTCCCTTGGTGTGACTAGTTTAATAGCCAACTCGTCATTTTGAACAGGTGCGTCAAACAATATGTTTTCATTATCATTTCCATGCGGATGAAATATTTGCTCTAGATGGTGTGCAAATCTAATTGCTTTTTGCTGGTTAGTTATAGCCCAGCTCCCAGACTCTTCTTTGATTGGGGAAATTTGTATGGTAGGTCTTTTCAAGCACTTTGTAGCTTTCCATAAAGAGTAGTCAGTAGTACGGTCACAGGTTAATTGACTTAAGTACGTACTCATTGATTCGTTTTGAAGCTGATGTATTTTTCTAGTTAATGTTTTTGTGAGTTTATTTAGTAGTGTTTTATCAGCAGGGAATCTAGTTCTATGCCACTTCTGTCTCTGTTTTCTTTTTTCTGCTAATAGAATCAGAATTTCTTTTGGGTAGCTGGTACTTATAGCTTTTCGTTTCATAACAGGCGTATTTTTCCAAGCGCACTGCTGAATATCAAACACGAAGGTTTTTACTTCTTCTTCTAATTGCTCAGGATATTTTAATGGGACCTTAAGATTAATAATAGAGTCTAAGTCACACTGAAAACTTTCCCAATCGGTGTTTTTATTTACTAATGTAGGGTGGTTTTCCTTTTGTAGAATATTCTCACTTATGTTTAACACTATGGGTGAATGGTCTGAATTCATGTCATAACCATTTTCACATTGAAGAAAGTTTGATGGTATGTTTTTATATATAAAGAAATCTATCAAGTCAGGTATTTTGTGTGGGTCACTTGGCCAATAAGTCGGCTTTCCTGTTGATATGACATCACATTTCAAGTTTTTTATTGCACATAATAGTTCTTTACCTTTTGTTGTAGTGAGTCTAGAGCCCCAATAAATATTTTTGGCGTTGTAATCACCTCCAATAACAAATCTGTTACCCATTTGCTTTAAGAAGTGTTCGTAATGCATAGATTTCAGTGAGTATCTTGGTGGGCTATAAATAGCAGACACAGTGATGGGGTAGCGTTTAGTTGCGACACATACAGCCACTGCTTGTATCTCTTGCTCTTCAAATTTCAATGTCTCGTAGTGAGAGATATTTTCTCTTATTAACAATGCACTACCCCCTCTAGCTTTGTTATCCGGGTGCAATGCATGGTAAATTTTGTAACCTTTAAATGTGATGAAAGATTCCTTGGTGAAATGCGTTTCAGACACAAGGCATATGTCTATTTTTTCTATATTAAGTATAACTTGTAGTTCATGCTGATGGCGAAAAAGTCCATTCGCATTCCATGCCATAATTTTTAAGCGCTTATTATCCATGGTATTTACTTAGGTATAGCTGTCTTAGTTCTATATTCTAGCTTCTGTAATCTATCATCAAAGGATGTCAAAATACTCAAGATTTTACTGAGCTTTACGTCTAGACTTACAGATGAAGGCTGAAGCTGGGACGTTGATTGTACCTGGCCTTTAGTTATTTGGGCAAAAGTCTGACCTTTTGTCACCAGTTTTGAAGCTGTAGCTTTTTTACTTGTATTAGGTTGTGTCGCCCTATTTGTAGGGGCAGACTGAATTTTCGTTGATTTATTACGAATCGTTTGTAGCTCTTTAGCTATCATACAACCTCTGTAATTCGCAGGATGTGCGTCACCGCAGTGGACACACTTTGGTTTAGCGTCTGCAGGCTTTTTGCAGTCCTTGGTTAGGTGTTTGCCTGTACACTTTACACAGCGCGGCTCTTTGGAGCAATATTTCTGTGTATGACCATAGGCTTGGCACCTCTTGCATTGAGCAATTAACTTGCCGGTTTTTAGTGGCTGAATTTCGACTTTACACCCAAGAATAGCCTTGATGTTATATATCTTATTAATGTCTTCCTCTTTATTAAATGAAAGTATGAACATATTTAGTGGAGTTTTCTTCCTCCAACTCAGCTTGTTCACAGCGTCTATAATATTGTACCCTTTAGCCGACAGATCCTCGACTATTCTAGCGGGTTCACACGACGAAGGCAAACTTTTGGCCATTACTCTAATTGGTCTATCTTGTTTGTTTTCGTATGTATGCCAGTGACAACTGTTTTCTGACAAAAGCTTTGTAATAATTCTATAGGAATCCTCGGTACGTGCGTTGATTTTAACGCAGTCTCCGTTTTTCATTTTTATTAAAAATGACTCACCGGAAACACTTGCAGTCAAGAAGTCGTAGAATTTCTGGTAGTTTTTAATTTTTTCTACTATAATGGGAGGCGGTTGTAAAGCCTTCTTAGCCTTAGGTTTTTCGGCTTCATCTTCGTTAGAGCTAACGCTTTTTTCTTTTGGTGGTGTCAACGATTGGTTCAGCTTCCTTTTCTTCCGGTTTTGTTGACGTATCCATTGAGTCTCGTTTGCAAGTTCCTCTTCATCCGTTTCATACTGGACTCGTTCAGAGGGTACTTCATTTGACGTAGATTGTTTGGCTGGGATTTCTTTATTTCCCTGGACGCATTTCAGCTGTTGTTGAAGTTGCGATATTTGGTTTTTTAGTTCTTCCACTAAAATCTCAAGCTCTTGCCTGTGAGTTTTTTCTTCCGTAAGGTTATATAACAGATGTTCTGTTTCCGTTTTGATGGTTACCTTACCCGGACTCATATTGTATAACGTTGTTTTGGTATTTTAATACTTTAAACACATGTTATTTTTAGTCATAGTTCACTAATTATTGCACAATACTAAACTGGGTCATCACGATGACCAACATTGTACACTCGCGACGTTGTTATTTGCTGCGGCAGCGTTTTACTCCAGTATAAACTAGAGCAAGACGAATTGCGCGGGTGGTCTCGTCAGAAGCCGAATACGAACTGACTGAAAAAAAATAATGATAAGAAATCCTTTAAAAAATTGAATTCTCAACATTCATGTATTTGATAACATAATGATATAGATAAGCTAATAATATAATAAACATGTTAGAAAATGTTATAAAACAATAAAAAATAACCCCCAAGTTGACTGTAGATAACAACATTAAAGAAGCGCTTATTATCTTTTTATAACCACTACAACTAATCATTAACTCGATTCGTAACTTTAATTTGATTCGAATAAAGATTCATGACCTTTATATCCTGTGTTCGTCAAGTTTTAACGTTTTTTGTTAATACAGGTTTTTTACTAGGAATTTTTGTTACTTACATTGAACAGAATAAACTACAGAATTATAAGCGAGACAAATTATATGAAGTTTTTGAAACCAAAATTTATGTGACATAATAATATTATGTAGAATGTCAATATACATTGACATCAAAACCGGTCACAAAATAAAGATACACGGTGTGTTATGAGAGCGATCCTGACGCGAACACGAGGCGTTGCGATGCAGTGCGAAAACAACAAATAACTATTCGTTTGACAATTAACATAATATAAGTAAGCGAAGAGTTAAAATAATTATTTTTTTTCTTTCTAAGTGTTCATGTTACCGAACGCATGCGTATCTAAAGCGGT
The DNA here is from genome assembly GCA_905147015.1 of Laspeyria flexula. NCBI lineage: Eukaryota > Metazoa > Arthropoda > Insecta > Lepidoptera > Erebidae > Laspeyria > Laspeyria flexula. The sequence goes on along the minus strand of LR989956.1, from coordinate 6,103,200 downwards.
GTGGCGCGATGACGATCAATTAGTTTGAAATTTCCACAGCACACCATGCCTTGGATTTTGAATATAGTGGACTTAGGGGCCCAAGGTCAAAATTTCGGGCTGAAATATTCATACGGGCAGATAAGGGTGCGCTCATCAATATTAATTTTTGGCGAAAGTTATCCATTTGATGAAAAGTGCTAGATAAAACGTTTATAAGCGCACCCTTTTGCCGCCGAAATGCCAGCCCGAAATTTTGACCTTGGGCCCTAAGTCCACTATATTCAAAATCCGGCCCACTGTGCGGCATCTGGACGCGGTGCCGATGATAATTGTTTACGGCTGACAGCACCTCTACTGCACTGCAACACGATTCATACGCATATAGGATACAGCCGTCTCATCGCACCGCATCGGATCGTTCCACAATCGTGATCGCTTTAAATGCCCACGTTGCACATCGCGATAAATGCCAGATACCGACGACACGACACAGCGCTTAAAGAATGCCACCGCTGCTTTTAAAATGTTAGTACCTATTCATTATATAACAAGTAATAAAAAGACTTCTAAAATGCGAGCCTTTTTATCACTCTTGGCCCCATCTGTGGCTATATATGGAATAGGTGATAATGTTATTCAGTTGTCACGTAGTAATATTCGAACCTATATCTGTATTAATCATTGAGCAGCCAAGAGTGTAAACTAAGGCAGAGCGGTGCGTGCCAAAACAGACTATAATCGTGGAAGTGTGAAATTATGTAACAAAAGATTCAAGCTAACCGCGGAAGTTACAGAGCAATAGCCATAATGGGATGAAACTTTTGCAATTGGCTCAGTGATAGACACATCTAACTATGTGTATGGGCTCCTAGAAGTGTTTCACTTTCGACAACTTTCAACACCTATGGTTTGAGCACCTAACCTGAGCTGACTTACATCACCAATAGGTATATTAACCTAATTTTGTGCTGAAAAAATAGGTGCTGAAAGAGGAATACTCTGACTCTTATAGAAACTACAATTGAATGAATTAGGTGCGTATACAAATAAAACTTCACTTGAACTTCTAGATAGACTGTGATGTACCTACATATATAGTTATATACCAATCTCAAAATAGTGTTGCTATGTACTACCTACACGCCTTCTATGAACATTCCTAATAAGAACAAAAAGTAGTTGTTTTATACTACTAAAAAGTATAAGAATGAATAGATATTCAATTATACAACATTCAGTATATTGGCATCAAAAGCATGAAATCTAATAATCCTCACTGTTTACGTTGTTGTTTATTAAAACGTAGTAATAATCTGTAGGTACACAAATGTCACTTCAAATAACTATAAAACACAATAATTACCGTAACATTGTTTGAATTACAGCCAACGCTATAAAGACAATGGCTATAATCTTAAACAAACGACAGTATAAATTTTACGATGGAAATAAGTAAAATCAATTGGTGATTAGAATCTCTATCGCGGAGGATAGGATAGTTCCTTAATGACTAGGGATGTAATTGCTGTTAGTAATTACTAAGTCTATATTCTAACAATTAAGTCTCGTTCACAGAGATGGGGTGTTACGCGGTGGGTATAACTTAGTGTATTTGTATACAAATATCCTACATAAACGTTGTCAATATCGCGTATATTGAGAGCGTATTTAGACGTATGTTCTGTTGAAATACTTGGCGCGATGCGGCAACTCCCAAAACAGTTGACTCTATACCCATAAAGGCAATAGTTTCGAATACGTACCCTATAATTAATTTTCAATATAAACTTGAGTATTAAGAACGTTACAATAATACCTGTTGTGATTCCTCTATCTCGAAAGCCCAGCGCATACCACTGGAGCTCATTTGAAGACAACAATTTAATATAAACCTTAGCCACCTTGACATACGATCAATTAAAATAAATACTGACGACAGAAACCCCATGTGTTATTCGCTTCACCGGATCGATATCGGGACCGAGACTCAAGCTGCAGTCATACACACTTCCGAAGCAGTCTAGCATAATACAAATACCCTATAACTATTCTAGAATCTTACAATGTGAAAAGGGATGATGGTTTGTTATCAAAACAACAATGAAGTACGATACAAAATAGTACATAAAGTCTCGCTCGACTCAGACTAAAGAAACGCGTAATTTACAAGTAATTACTGTTGTTAGGAGGCCTATCACGTACCAGTAGATGATACAACTTTAAATTCACAGGTATTATTATTATTCCAAGTTGTCACCACTTTTATTGCACTCGACAAATGAAAAAATAGAAATCCTACTAATATTCTAAATGCGAAAATTAGGATGGATATATGGTTGGATGTTTGTTAGTCAATCACGCCAGAACGGTTCAAAGGATCTGTATAAAATTTAGCACAAACTCACAAAGATAGATTATCTTCACTTAATTTCCGCCACAGCGAGCGATTTTGTACCTATGTTCAACAGTGGACGTCATTCGGCTGATATGATGACGATGATGATAGATTACAGTCAGGAATCGCATAGAGTCTACTTTTTACTGACATATGACACGGGCAGAGCCACTGACTAAAGTTAGTTATAAATATGACTTGTGGAAAGAATCGTAATTGTTGACAGTCGTAGCAAATTGAAAACCAATCCTATTTGATGTCATAAATACGAGCTCTACACACACGCTTTTTTTGTCCTAGATAGCGGCATTTTTAGCGTTTGAATATAGCTTTGTATAATCGAAATATATGTGAAATACGAGCTCTTTCGTTTATGAAAACACACGATATGAATATTGCTACAGGATAAATGCTAGAAGCTTTTAAAAAATCTGGTCAAGTGCGAGCCAGACTCGTGCACCGAGTATATATGTATGTATGTATTTCATGACTGGCCTGTTGGTCTAGTGGTTAGTGACCCTGACTGCTAAGCCGGAGGTCGTGGGTTCGATCCCCACCCAGGACAAATCTTTGTGTGATGAGCATAAAGGTTTGTTCTGTGTCTGGGTGTAATTTATCTATAATATGTATGTATTTACAAAAAAAAAATGTATTTAAGTAGTATATCAGTTGTTTAGTACCCATAACACAAGCAAATATAATTGCTTACTTTGGGACTAGATGGCGCTGTGTGAATGTGGTAGAAAATTATTATATATTATATTATGTATGTATGTATGTTAGATATTAGTAGGTAACGGGATAGCTATAACTTTGAATAAATTTTCACATAAAAGTACATCATCTCTAAGTAACATCAGTCCGGATAAACTCTCACTCTTACCCAAATTTTTTAGGCATACCACTTTATACCCCTTCCATTCTAGGTACTAATATTCAGTAATATATGTAACTACACGAGTACGGTTTTCGGATTTTTTCCTTCTTGCAAATTCTTGCCAATTTTCAGGATCTCAACGGAAAGCCCTTCTTATAATTATATAGGTTTTGACTTTTTTGATCGTCAAGATAAGCAACAAAATGGAGTATAAACGGCTGTATCTTTTGATTGCGTTTACTTAAAACTTTTATTTTTTTATTGCGCCAAGGGATTGGGATTCTAGTATTTAATATTAATTTCAGCTCGCTACGCGTTCTTGAGAAAAATATTCTTGTCACGGACAGACAGGCAAACAGATAACGGACTGATTCCATAAGGGTTCCGTTTGTTCCTTTTGAGGAACGGAACTCTAAAAATGTTTGATAACTAGACTTTAGGGCTTACAAGGATTTAGAGGAATTTATAAAGTTAGTAAAGTTTATGTAAGCTAATTGAAATAATACCTCTATCTTATTGTTAACGCTATCTTAGTAGTAGTATCTACACGTGCGGCAAAAATTACGATAATATTGTTCGTCTAGTCATCTACTAAAGGTTTAATTTTCGCCTAAAATCGCTTATTTTGGCAGTATTTGGCAGAATTTAAAGGTTTTTTTTTATTTTCCGCTTACATTAACAGGACAACATTAGATTTTTTTTTAATAATTGTTAAAGCCCAAGAAATTTTAAAAATATAAATATTGCACTGAAAAACGTAAGCACACTAATGTTCAGAGGAAAAGTTTTCGTGGTCATGGGATTAGAATCCCACGCGTGTGGAGCCCCGGGCGCTAGTTTAAAACAAACACTTAAACACAATATGATTTTAGTTTAACTTTGTCAGTAGCTTTCCAGTTAAACATATCAATACTGTTACATAACCTCAGAGCGAATACAATGTTCTACCTAAATTTCGTGTAAAACCTTCAAGGTAATCTCTTATTCGAATTTGTACTTTTTCCTTCCGTATTGCATTATCGTATGTTCTCACTCTATTTCAATATACCTGTCCGTTTGAAGTACACTGCAAATATGTTAAATATACTTTCCTCATGGGAACACGATTGCAATCTACACTCACTTTTGTCGCTCGACCAATCCTTTTTCGACTTTTACCTTTATACCATCTCGGTGCAAGAACATTAGATTTTGCTATATAAAGATGTCCTTTCTCAGTTGCAATAGTCTCTAAAGGAAACTAATGAAAGTAGGAAAGGTCATCTTTTTTTAGAAACTATTCAAAGTGAGAACATAACATAACATAGCATCACGCCTTTTTCTCCGAAGGGGTAGGCAGAGGTGTTTCACACCCACATTTCGCCAGCTATGTTTGGTCCCATGAAATAGGGGGCGAGTCTATTGTCATCAACCGGGAACATTTGTTTACCAAACTCCGGGAAAATTTCAATACTGAAATTTCATGATAGAAAAGCCCAATACCATTTTCAACCGACCCGGGAATCGAACCCGGGACCTCTTGCACAGCAGTCGTATACACTTCCCGTTGCGCCACCGAGACAGATGCAAAGTGAGAAAGGTGAAACTTTTAATAAAATTCTGTATGCAAACCACTTATACAACCGATTTACGACCTCTTCGAAATATCTTTGCAAGGCCTATGTTCATCAGAGGACGTTCTTTGGCTGATATGATGATAAAGAATAAAAGTTAAGTTTTTTGGTTCTTTGTGACATAAGACCTCAACAAAAAAATTGGTTTATAAGTACGTAACAAAATTGTACCAAAAAGCTCAAAATAAAGATAATTACAGCATTTTTTTAAATATTCTTTAAGTTGTATATGATATATATATATATATATATATCCAGTAAATATTTAAAAGTAATCAGTTTTTAATGTATATTTCATAGACATAAAGAAAATAAGATTGTACAGTCGGACATGTTTTAAAATTTCAAAGGGAATATGCAAAATTGATAAACATTTTCCAGTCACTTTGAACTGAGGTAGCCCGTAGCCCACTTTGTAAACGTAACTACATATTCAAATTAGTAATTCATATAAAAGCCAAGGGAATGGCTCTGGTTTCTGTTTAAATCGTCCGACCGCACAGATATTATCCCGACTCATTACCCAAATTCGTCGGGAGCTGCCAACAGAATGCGTTCACAATAATATCTCTCCAACGCTTTCATGACGAGTTTCATGACATGTTAGATGTTTCGTCAGTACACTTCTCTTTGATTAATACCATGGTGTAAATTTTTAAATTAACTTATTTTCTTACTTCTGATCTGCCGATAAAGCCGGGCCTCTTCATGTTTCCGGATCGGGTAAATAGTTATAGGTAGGTATGTGTAAAAATGTCTCCCAGTCACATTTCGCTGCAATTTAAAATATAATTTTTGGAATATTCTTGCACTCGTGCTCTTGTATGACAATCCTAAACATTTCTCAGCATGAAATGGATGGAGGCATTATTATCTATACTAATAATATAAAGCTGAAATTTTTCTTCTATACCAACCCGTCTGGCCAGCGTGGTATAATTAATAGGCAAAATTACCTCCACAATCATTGGAGGAGAACCGTGCCCAGCAGGGCGACGTTTCTGCTCCCTTAATAAAATATTATTGACAAGTCTTGTACACCAATATCCTTATTTTATTTAATGAAATTGCATTTATTATAAAAATTATAACTCGGCATGCGGAACACGCCCAAAATTCTTACCATATTATGCAAGAGATAATTTTATAAAAGGTTAATTTTTTTTTATTAACGATAGAATTATCAATAGCAAAGACGAAGAATTGACTGACTACTTAAGGAAGATTTCCTATAGCGCCTATATATATACATATGTACCTACCTATAGCGTACAGAACGCTACGTGTTTTTCAAATTATAAGTCAAATTACAATCAATTGATTAGTATGCAGCTTTGCTTGATGCGTTTATCAAGAACAATTTCATAGGAAAATATTGATGATGTCGTGTTTGACAAACAAATTATTCAAACAAATTGAATTGTTTATCGGGCGTTTTAGATAAGTTTCGCCAATCGTTTGGTTTTTTATTTATTTTAAGCCGTCAGATTTATATTAACAGACATCAAAAATCGATTTATCAAAAAAAGGAACCGGTTGGTGATAGCCGCGGCAAATATTTATATCCTGCTAAAAAATATTGTTTTGATCTTAATATCTAAGAAGTTAGTTTAGAAATACTTTTGTATCGGAGAATGGTTGTTAATAACAGCTATTGATTGGTTCTAGCAAATAAAATTAACAGGGTTCTTGCAAGAATTTGTCCTTGAAACTGAACGAAAAAAGGTTCGCCATATGCCTTATCCTACGTGAGCTTTAAAACAGGTAATTGGTATAAAAATGTCTTGAATAATCCGAGAAAAGCCACGTTATCAGTATCATCGCACCACAAAACTGTTTATAACAATGATTTTCATTCCCCCACCGTAACGTAGGACAAATGGCTACTACAAACTTGGGCGTAAACGGTTATGTAATTTATTTTTATGAGTGAGAGGAATAAATTTAATGAACAAATTTAATTTTGTTAATGAAAATTGTGCCTGTTATTAACAGGAAAGGCAGGGTAAAGCAATATTCTTGACCAAATTTAACGGTGTATAGGTCTACCATAAAATTAATTCGGACGTTTTTGGTGTAGTTTTAATCTTACAATAAGTCACCCAATAAGTCTATTTAAAGACACTGTACTTTTTGCAAAACTGAGAAATTTGATTTACAATGTCTTGGAAGAGTTGTGTCCTGTTATATAAGTCCGCAAACCTACTACAATTATTTTCGTGCTAGTAACGTTCCGTCCGTGCTAGCAAGTCAAGCTTTATCTGGACTTGCAACTTTGCAATTTAATTCTACAAAGGCTGGCTAAACACTAATCTTGCTTCAAACAGTTGGTTAGTTAATTTGGTGGTATAAAGAAGGCAAATCTAAGCAAATTTTTATAATAAAAAACTCAAAGAAGAGCGAGGTCCGTTTTTATGACTATGTTAGAATTTGGCAAGTATCTAAATGATTGCTGAATTACAAACATCACAACTTTTATTTTTTTATTAGAATTAAATAACTTTTTTATGGTGAATATTTTGCATAATCGTGAATTTTATGTTATTGTTACTTTAATGAACCCAAAATTAAATTAATTAATGCAGAGTTTATGTCGTAAATCGGGCTCGAAAAAATGTTATCTTCATAAAATAAAATTAATGGAACTTAACATATCTTTATAGACCGATTGAGAAATCTTTAACTTTATTGTATAATTAATTATATTCAAGAGGATATTATAGTGCAACAGAAGCTTTAAAATAAATAGTGATTAACGTATTCGAATGAAATTTCTGGTAAATCTATAATATACAAAAGGAACGAGAAGTAGGCATTAGGCAATGTTAATAAAGAAAATGCCAACCGCTTGGTGGAAAATTACCGAAATATTCAGCAATATGCACGAGCACTTCAGTCACGTAGAACAAATGAATGTTAGGAGCCTACTGTACATAAATTATGTGACTATTGTCAGTTGAAAGTACACAGCAACGCCTACAACCAAAACATAACATGAAACATTCGTAAATTGACAGGGTTATATATTTTAATTCTAATGTATCAATAAACTTAATTCGATACTGAACCGTAAATTATATTTCGCAGTAGAAATTTAGAAATAAATCCCTAATCAAGACTTCGATTTAATTTTGCATCAAGCCCTTTTGCAGCTTTTGTTCGGTACTAACGTTATCAGGTTACGGCTATCAGAAATTCAAAGATAGCGACGATCACTCGTCATGAAACGGTTTAAAGGGCATTTAATTCTATCCGGTGAATATTGACGCCTTTGCCGGGACGAAATAGTCTAGCTTTGTACAATAAATCTTCAGAATACTTTGATAAAATAAAACCGTTTGCAATTTTTTTGGCTGTGCAATATTCGTCTCTCTTAAAATTATGGGATCCGGTTCCACAAAAGATTAAAATTTATATTTCTTAGAACTACGCAGCTAAACCGTTGATTTAATATTATGTCTAATTTACGAGTAAATTTGATGACTTATACCAGCATAAATAATATTTATTAGTTATTCTAGAATATTATATTATTAATACTAATTTGATGTCACTGGAATGGAATTCACTACAGCACATCGTGAAGCTGATATTTTTATTACACAATAGGTATCTGCCTAAAACTTAAGATAATTTGAATTAAATAATTTTGGATTTCGTTTTACTAGAACACAAATTTATTCATCATTTAAATTCAAAAATATTTTATTGATACCACCGTAAATTCAAATAAAATAATCATTTTATTATATAAGACACTTAATCCATATCTTATAATAGATATTTTACTGCTATAACATAATAACAGCTTAATCGGCTTAAAATAATAATAACTCATATTAATTCTTATATTTGTTGCTACTATGACTGTGTGTGTACCTATTCTATAAATAATATTGTTTGTTGTTTACACTTTAAAAAATAACGCACCGCCATAAATATCACTTCCTTTTAAACCAAGTGTAAAATATACTAAACAAAAACACGCACGAATTATAAACCGATAGCTGAAATGCAATAAAAAATATACGTACTCTTAAAATGTTCAGCATCCACTAAAATAAAAAAATTCTACACACAGTTGCATTATACGTATAAGGGTAATAAACACTGTCACATAACAAAGTTTTAAAATCCGCACTGAATGTACGTAAACGCGGTATTGTACGACACCGTAGCGTTAGTACGACAAAGTAGCGGCGCGGACAAATCGCGACTGAAAACATCCGCGCGTCGGCTACCGCGTGTGCACCCAACTCACCTCACACATCGGAGGTCAATGTCAGATCACGCTTCATCTACACTGACCGGCCTAAATCGACTTGCGTGTTAACCATAACTATTTTACATAAAATATTACATCAATATACCAACGAAACACAGCATTGAAAATTGATTGAAGAAATCATAACATTTATTTATCTACGAAATATATCATAAAATTATGTAAGATACTGTATTAATTTATTTGTTTCATTTTTCGTATCATAATAGTTGGGAAAAAAGGAAAAACGATCTTTGAGGACGATAAATTTGAAAAGAAGAAGAAAATATGCCTAATAAAATAAGAGATACTTATGATAGTTTTTTATGACGATTTTCGAAGCACTTACAAAGCAAAGCATTTGATGTCGAGCATTCCTAAAAAATAACAGTGGTTAAACAAATTTAGGAATATCGAGTGATGCAATCAATTGATTTAAGGTTAGGCGCACTAAACTTGTAAATATCAGTAAGACAGAAGATCGGTCTGTTTGAAGAAGACTGGAATCGAAGGCGATTTATAAATATTGGTTATACGGCTTCGATAAGAAACAAAATGTTTGGATTCTTTGTTTGTATATATCATTAAATTATTATTGTATTAAAAGTATTGAAAAAAAACTGGCCTGTTGGTCTAGTGGTTAGTGACCCTGACTGCTAAACCGGAGGTCGTGGGTTCGATCCCCACCCAGGACAAATCTTTGTGTGATGAGCATAATTGTTTGTTCTGTGTCTGGGTGTAATTTATCTATAATATGTATGTATTTACAAAAAAAAATGTATTTAAGTAGTATATCAGTAACTGATGTTGTAACTTGCTTGTGTTATGGGTACTAAACAACTGTTGTTTAGTACCCATAACACAAGCAAATATAATTGCTTAATTTGGGACTAGATGGCGCTGTGTATATGTAAAAAAAAAAATGTTTAAACCTATAACATCAAAATAAATTAACTAACCAATATCATAAACATTTTTAGGCAGGCACTAGAGTGGTTAAAAATCAAAAATAGCTAATGCTAGTAACTCCCAAAGTAATTATTATATTTTTAAGTACTTCAAAATATCATAGCTGCCATAGAATGAATTAAATGTAACCCCAAAAGATTTTATATGGCATGGGTTGTATCACTGTTGAGTATTTAGCCCAGACTCCTTTGCCTACTCTGCTTTCCTTTGACTACTTTGCCCATTGTCCTTCGCCGGGTGCCAGAAGATTCGTCTCTGTATCAAAAACTGGTAATTCAATTCAAAAATTGATGATAACACAATGTACAAGGTCGATGACCACAGTGATGCATATTTACAATAGCGGAAGGCAGAGAAAATAAAAATGCGGGATTTGACATTGACCTTTTAAATCACGAACCAGCATATTAGCTTTTAATAATATAATTTTCGGGATATTTATCAGGTCGGTTTTTATCGGGATTGAAAATTATATTATTAAATTAATCGACCAATTTAAAAACTATAAGTACAGCTTATTCTCTTCACACGCTTATGTACCTATAGAGTAGGTAGTTATTTCTTAATATTTTTACCTAATCCTTTTATTATTTCTTTTTTATTATTTCATCTTTATTTTATCCTCTATAATATTGCATGTTTTACCACAATATACCTCTACTCATAATTACAGAATATACGTTATGCAGTCGCAATCGAGCACATTAATTTAATCAAGATATCCTGCTGTGCACGAATTGTTAAATATGTATTAAAATCTTAAATGAAACGGACTTTTATACATAGTTTATAATCATAATATATCAACGTTTTGTTTTAAATAAAATTAATTATAGATTAAAACCAAATTAATCCGCATTAAGTCACTTGTAGAATAAATCTGAAACTATAATATCCTATTATACTCGTATTAATAACTTATAGATTAAAAGACGTGCGGGGCCTCGCTCCCGTCGTTCTTTATTTGACCACTGCTCAGCTCCAATTGGCCGTGGCGTGATGTTATATAGCATATAACCTTCCTCGATAAATGGGCTATCCAATACTAAAATAATGTTTCAAATCAGACCAGTAGTTCCTGAGATGCTAACGTTCAACTAAACAAACAAACTCTTCAGCTTTATTATATTAAGTATAGATACATATATTATAACCAATTTTGAGAGAAAAGATAAACAAAAATATAAATTAGATACCTAATTAATTTTATTTCAATAGCTTAAATTAAAAAAACAAATCATTTTAATCACTGGCAGAAGTTGTTTACGTTTTTTACTAATACTTGTCTGAAAAGAATCTATTACAAATGCAAAATTATAGTTGCCTCTTAACAGCAAAATCGCACAGAATTAAGTTCAAGGTTTGTAGGAACGTGATGTCTCTAATGTTCATTGTTCAACGTCTTCAGTGTCCACAAAAAATATTGTGTTTAGATTAGACTGCGTGTTGCCTATTCTCGGGCTGAGATTAATGTAGAATTTTTGTAAACAAATCGCTGTCAAATTTTATTTTTATTTAGTTTAAAATATTATGTTTTCTTATGCCGATATCATATATCATATTATTGGATGCAGGCGGCACAAAATCGCTCGCTATGGCGGAAATTAGGTGTGGCCTATGTGCAGCAGTGGACGTCATTGGGCTGATATGATGATGATGATGCCGATATCAGTGGCATAAAACTGAACTTCTTATTATACATAACATAACATATCATCACGCCTTTTTCTCCGAAGGGGTAGGCAGAGGTGTATCACACCCACATTTCGCCAGCTATGTTTGGTCCCATGAAATAGGGGCGAGCCTATTGTCATCAACCGGGAACATTTGTTTACCAAACTCCGGGAAAATCTCAATACTGGAATTTCATGATAGAAAAGCCCAATACCATTTTCACCCGACCCGGGAATCGGTCCGGGACCCCTTGCACAGCAGTCGTATACACTTCCCACTGCGCCACCGAGGCAGTTTTTCAAAATAATCCAATAGTTATTTTATTAATTTAACTGATTTTACAAAAACAGATATTAAAAGATAGTCAAGTGTTGTTATTGTTTATTCTACACCCAATTCAGCCCGAGTATTAGTAGGTGGTTAAATCTCGATGAACAAAGTGTGTTTGATCCTAAACAGTGCCTTCTCGGAATCTAGACATAGTTGATTTTGATATCCTTCTCAAATATTTGAAAAAGAAAGCGACCATATTTAAATTTTCAAACAATTGACAGTTATGTTGATATCAACTTAATCTCATTTCAGGACATTTCCCTCAGCAATTGTGTGAGACAAAATTTTATTTAGTTCCGCTTAGGACAGAGTTTGTATGCAATATCTAAGAAGTCGTTTCTTCTCTTATCTCTTCTACGTTTGTATTAGACTTATGGTTTGATGCATTGTACGAGTGTTGACTTTTAACATGAAAGTTTACAAGCTTTTAGCTCGGCTTTTATTAAATGGCTTAGAAAACACTTTTATCATCTTTTAATTCTACTGAATAAAAGAATGAGGCGCCATTGCGTTAATCGTTACTTCTCATTAAGTACCACGACGCAATGCAAGGAAGTACTAGAGGAAATACCGTTCTTAGCAGCATTTATATTTTAATATTAATACCACTGGGATGTCTTGTTTTCCTCTTGTTCAATAATGAGAATATTTCCATAAAAATATCTGGGCCTACGTCCCCTTACCTTTCATCCAGAATCCTAAATATTATACCACAATAATAAATTCACGCAAAATAATAGTTCTTTGTTCATTTCAATAATATAATCGAAGCATACTAGGCCAACATATAAACTTGGATAACCTTCCATTCTGACCTAATTTATCGGACTCGAACTCCGACTTGGGGTGTTAACCCTAACAGTGTTAGCCTCTATTCGGCGTTTGAATTCGCCGTTTATGGTTCTTTAGTGCTTCTTATTTTAGAATATAGTGACGTAATATTCAGCAACTCGCTATGGTATTAGGTGGCTCAGTTTTGTAGGTACATCAATTTCGGTACAAGTTGTTGTATTGTCGAAGATTAGTTTTCTGTTGGTCCCACATACCTATCTTATATGGTGATCCCTCGAATGCTTTCATTTTAACAGTGGCCACATACTGAACTGGATCACATTTGCTAAACATTCATATGTTTACATCTTCAGGGAAACACACGATGCTATTGTGTTATGATTCTCTGAATTTCATTCGCCAAGTCACAACACAATGATATCAAAATTTAAGAAAAGTTGGGATTATTTTTTTTTTTTTTTTTTTTTTTAGATAGTAAAGATTAGTATTTATTTTTTATTTAATCACACACATAAAACTATGACAACAAAAAATAACTTGGCACGCGTAAGTGCAGTCACAACTTATTGGCGGTATACAATTAAAATTCCTTACCTTCCGTACTAGTCAAAAGACTGTGTTACGGCAAGGTAATGATTCTCGCATTGAACTACAACTAAAAGTTCATTGACATAAGGACTATTTTCTATTGAAGATCACAAGAAAGTAAAAATAAAGGAGGTACACATGAAATAAGACTGTTGTAAACAAAATAGTATATGTAAAAGTAACGGATAAAACAAACTACTGAGTACTAATGCCATTCCAAGGGATGGTTATCAAAATAATAATACAAATCTCAACTTAGTTTTAAAAATTGATGCATCAGACTATCTTTAAGGGTTATGGTAAATATATTTTAGATTCGTATATATGTTACCTAGTACTTGCATTACATTATTATAAATCGAGATCACCATATATTACCATAATATATATATGATGTATAAATGTATAAATAATTTATTGTATCTGTTTTATTTTATTTTTTTTTATTTTTTTTTTTTTATTTTAGCCAATACATATATATATATTTTATTATTATTTTCAGTTTATTATTATTGTATGTACACATATATTTGAATTTTTGATAAGAATTTACTTACATATATACATAAGATTTTCTGTCCGTTCATAATCTAAGTTACTCAGAAACTCAAATAACGCTCTTTTGCATACATAACCTGACAAGTTTTTCAAAGGCCGAACTTTGCTTATGCGATTATAAAGAAACGGGGCTAAGAAATACGCGAAGCCCTGGGCAAAAGTAGTTTTACATGATGGAACTTCATAAACTTCGTGCTTTCTCCTAATTGACACATTGGAGCGTTTTGGGCAACGATGTTGTCTCAAGACAATACTTTTAATAAATAGTTGACGAACATTTAGAACTTCGGATTCCTTGTAAAGGTTTGAGGTAGGGTACCTAAACGGTTTAAAATTAAGAACCTTTAGAATACATCTCAGAGCCCTTTCTATTTTTATGAGGTTAGTTTTTTTGGCACCGCCCCACGCTGTAATACCTAATAATAAATAATATTAGACGAACTTCGCTAGATTCTCGGTGCCTAATAATTTACCATATAATTTACGTTGTCAAAGATGATTTTATACCAAGTTCGAAGACAACTTTACAAAAGATTTTCAGAAGAATTTAATTTGGAATGGCAACTTTTAACGCGATTAAACGTGCGATTCAAAATTCTAACCTGTTAATGACTGCTATTATCTTGATATAAGCTGGTATTTGGGTATACAAAGGTTATTTATAGTAACCACTAAACTTGGAAGTAGTTTGTTTAGAATTATCTAACTATGGCATACGCGTTAGATAAGTAAACTGTAGGTGTACCTACATATAATATAGATCTCTAGTAATGTTCCTAAATAGATTCAGGTTACAATTTATATTTTTTTGGACGTAAAATCCATTACATTAAGCAAAACACGTGTTTTACATTTCAATTTCATCAGTAATGTAAAGAAAAGGACACAAATTTTAATTTCAAGTTTAATCGAAGTATGAATACTCTAAAGCTACTTATGTAAATTACTTGCACTTCTTAAGTGTATTCTTAAAGAAAATACTCTCAGAAATAAACTGGAGACAAATAAAAATTCTGAAAACTTTTATAATTCAATCGAAAGTTTAACAACTTGTTTATTGAAAACTTTAAAACAATCAGGACTAGTAGAATGACATATTCTATTGGTCAAAACATCGGGAAAACGATCTTCCTGAAATATCACATCTCATTTATCAATGGTAATGAATTCTTGTTATAAATATCTATTTACCTAACATAACAATTATAACTCCACAGCTTTCCATAATTAAGTCAGCTATGAGAGGTAAGTATCATAAAGGTTTCAGGGGGCGAGCCTATTGTCATCAACCGAGCATCAAACTCCGGGTTGGTACAAACTTTAAAAAAAAATTTAAAGACAGAGAAACCCAATATCATTTTTGTCTGAATCTGGAATTGAACCCAGAACCTTGCCGATAAACATTTTAATTAATGTAAATGCAGTGGTATTCCAATATAATTAATTGAACGCTCGAAGGAACAATTTTACAATAATTAAAATCTCAAGACCTCGTTCACTGAAGCCATATGCATTGCAATATCAAAAAGTGTGTAATATTGTGAGCTAGGTTTTTTTTAGCTTTGAATCGTTTCATTATTACCAGGTTTTTTATTTAATGACTAGCTGTCGCCGGCGGCTCCACCCGCGAATAGTTCATTTCCCGTAACGAAAATTTAAAAACGCTGGAACATCTTATCAAGAGCTTAAATATAAAGTTAACAGATAGTAAAAAACACCCATACAAATTATCATAACTATTTCAACCCCTTCAATATTATTTCTTGAAGTCTAGTCTATCTCTGTACATGATAATATATAATGGATTTAGCGTGAAAGCGTTACAGACAGACAGACAAAGTTACTTTCTCATATATCATATTAGTTACCTGATAGATTATTTATTAGCACGTTTAAATACCAAACCTATATATACCACATAGCGTGCGTGATGAGTGGTGACGTTGGCGCAACGAAGATGACGTCGCCAGCGTGACTCGACGTGCTGACGACGTCGACACGATTTTTTTTGTATACAAACACGCTTACGACCCGCCAGATGGTGAGTGCATTAAATATTAAGCAATTTCCTCTGCTTGGGTTTAACATTTTTTTTTGACTGGCCTGTTGGTCTAGTGGTTAGTGACCCTGACTGCTAAGCCGGAGGTCGTGGGTTCGATCCCCACCCAGGACAAATCTTTGTGTGATGAGCATAAAGGTTTGTTCTGTGTCTGGGTGTAATTTATCTATAATATGTATGTATTTACAAAAAAAAAATCTATATAAGTATTATATCAGTTCTTTAGTAGGTACCCATAACACAAGCAAATATAATTGCTTACTTTGGGACTAGATGGCGCTGTGTGAATGTGGTAGAATATTATTATTATTATTATTTTATATAAATTCTAAACAACAACAACAACGAGTTGTGGGTTTGAATTTTTCCATAACTTGTATATTCATATTGAGTTGCTACTTTCATTACAATAATATTAATACCTTCCTGCACTGGAGGATTATCGTGTCCGTAGGTTTCTGTAAGCCACGGTGATAAATAGCAAAACGTTGTCATGACACCACCATGTTATCAGGTAATGATAAATTCGACCTAAGGGACGTCCGACCGCATAGCTCAGTTGGAAGAGCACTGGAGACGAAATGCCGGGGTCGCGGATTCAAGTCCCATTGTAGGTTTGAATTTTTCCATAACTTGTTATTATTATTTCGTTAACAAAAAGCTGTAATGTTATATAATCGTTCGGAACCCTAGTCCTACTCGTACTTGACCGGTATTTTTTTAAATTTATTTGCAGATTCTTTTTTTATTTTTCCAAAATTAGTTAAGTAATTGGATCTTAAGTAATGTTACTAAGTAAGTCAAAAAGGTCTTCACTCATAGCAGGGTGGGCTTATTTTGTGAATTATTATTATAATGAAGGATTGTGGTGGACAGTTTCAAAATTAAAATAAATAATTATTTGTCACATAATTTTTAAGGTACATACTTACTCCCTCTTTTAAAGAAGAGGCTTCCAGCCTTTATTTTCAATTGAGTTTATAGGTAGGGGAGATCCTTGTAACTTGGGACACCTTGTACCTCGGGACAAGCTCATTGCGTCAGAAATTTTGCATTGAGAAGTGGTAAATAGTAACATCTAGTAGCTATTTCATTATAACATTCAGGAAGCATGCACTAAAGTTGGCCATTTTGCTTCGTTCCTTAGATGGGGTATGCAGTGTGGCTTTTTCGCCAGATTTTTTTTTTGTAATCCACTTGAATCTTTGTTTTAGACGAAAAATTTTGAGGTGAGTAATTTTATTATGATACAATTAGTTGTTGTCTATATTCTTAATCACTTATTTTAATATAATTTCCTAGATTTTCGTAATTTAAAAATTATAACCACAATTTCTATTATAGGTTGAACTTTGTGCCTTGGGACAGTGAATTTTTTGTACCTTGGGACTGTCACAAGGTACAAGCCAATGCTTATTTCAACTATTTATTCTAATATTATATTTTTAATTTTTGTTTTCATGTTTTTAGATGCCGCGAAGTAAATATAAAGTTATCTGGCCAAAACCAAGTGAGGAAAATGTAAAAAGTGCAATTAAAATGGTTGGTATTGAAAATCGCTTATCTATTCGGAAATTATTTATTAATATAAAATTAAGAATATCTTTGTTTTTTAATGCTTTAAATACCTTTAACCGAAGCATTTAAGCTGCCCAATCATATCTAAATTTCCAGCATAAGAAATAATATTCATCTGGCGGCAGTTTAGGCTTACAAAAATGTGTCCCAAGGTACAAACATTGGTGTCATGATTGTACCTTGGGACAAATTTCCTAAAGTAATTAATTGTCATTTTCTCATTAATAAAACATAGTAGGTCGTGATTTACATCATATTATTGTGATGTTATTGGTTACCTAATAGAAATTTCAACTTTCAAGGCCATAAATCAATTTGTACTTAAATTATGGAGGTTTAAAGAAAAGCGTCCCAAGGTACAAGGATCTCCCCTATATAATGTATAATACTAGAAGTCATGAAAGTCATACTACAAGAAGGCTTCGCTCCCGTCGTTCTTTATTTGGCCACTGCTCAGCTCCTATTGGCCGTGGCGTGATGTTTACATAGGCTATAACCTTCCTCGATAAATGGGCTATCCAACACAAAAAGAATTTTGAGAATCGGTGTTCAACTTCACAAACTCACAAACTTTACCTAGTTATAATAATATTAGTATAGATAATTGACTCTTGTTTATAATAAAATTTGATCATTTATGAGCATCGTAGTAAGACTGCTGCACAAGGTGTTTCAGATTTGACCCCGGACGGGCAAAAACAATATATTGGGTGAAATTATAAATTGTATCTGCCTAACAGGGGAACTAGGTACGTGGATCTGCATACAATGTATTTTCCTGTTTTCTTCCTGACTAATGTCTCTAGAGCAATAGTTTTTTCGTAAGATCAAGGTCAGCTGTATGCACGTCCATGTCACTTCCTGTTTTTCAACATCAAAATATGAACCATCAAATAATTTTGTAACATGTGAAATGTTACAAAATTACACCATTTTTCGCCTTATTTGGAGGACTCCCAGACAAATGCGAATAGTTACTAACATTAAAAAAAATTGGAACCAAGCCATAATATTTCTGAAATTTTTTAAGAATATGAAATGTCAATGTCGTCAAAAATATTTCTAAGCTGCAACTGTCTCTATGGCACTCTACGGGGCAGACTTACGGAGCAGTGCGAACGACGGACGGCAATCGTTTCTTCAAATACCTATTTTTCAATTCCTCGCAGGCCGCGTTCTCTCGACTCATCAAACATAGGTGGCGAAATTTGGGTCTGATGCAGTTGATGCACCTCTGCCGATACCTTTTGGGGTAAAACGCATAAAACTGTGTATGTATTTATAACAAAATATTTCTTTATAAAGTTCGTTTGACTCAAAAGTAATATTCTTACTGTAAGTAGTTTTGTTCGTAATCTCCTAAGAAACGTTTCGCAGTGTGGGAAGCTAAAAATACTTAAGAGTGAAGTTCCAAGTCCATTGTCCTCTTAACTAATTCCAAGCATGTATATTATACGTATACGTAGTAGCCACCAGTAAAATTAATTAACTTTTGTAATTAGATGAAACAACGGCGTTGAGACGAAGGTTATTTAATAACGATAAATTAATTTTATTCATTAAAAGCATGGTTTCTTTTTTGTAATTACGATCACCATACAAACAAGGAGTGGACCCGAAATTAATTCTCCTTGTGGGAAAAATTATAAGTACCTTATGCAGTGATCTCCTAATTCGCGACCGCAGTTGAGCACAGATCTAATTTATTGTCCGTCTATCTGTCTGTTCATCTGTCGAGAATATTTTTCTCAAGGATGCAAAGAGGTATCAAGCTGAAATTAATATCGAATAGGTACATGAGTCTGCAATCCCTTGTTGCAATAAAAAACTCAGAGTTTTAAGTAAACGCAATCGAAAGATTCAGCCGTTAATGTTTTATTTTTGTCGAATATATTGACGATACAAAAAATTCAAAACCTACTTATAGGGTACTTACCGTTGACCTAGAATCATGAAATTTGGCAAAAATCCAATATCAAGTTGCACAAATAGAGGAAAAAATCCGAAAACTGTACTCATGACTCTCATGTCGTTATACCTATCACTGAAATATTTTCAGAGTTTATGTTAGATTATAGAGATTATGCACCTACCTACCTATACGTAAATATTTGTTATAACTTATAGCTATCCCGTTACTCACCAATATCTTAAGAAATTTAAGGTACTTCTACGTAATCACAAAAAAAATGCATTTTCGTACGGAACCCTCAGTGCGCGAGTCCGACTCCCACTTGACCGGTTTTTAGTTTAAATTTTCGAAAACAAATCGTGCTTTATTATAACATTTGAGTCATAATATCCGTCTTGTGTCTGCTTTATACAATGGATATTTCTTTATAAAATTTAATATTTATCACTTGAACTTTGTCTCATAATAATGGTGTGTCAGTTCTAATATATAGTTATTATGATCTATAAAATTAAAACAGCTGTTATCCAGTCCTAATGAGCTATTTTTTACACTTTCACACCTTTGTCGCTCAACCAATCGTCAATAATCTAGAGAATGAGAAGAAAATCATATCCCACTAAGCAAGGAGAAGTAGTGACACCTGTGACATAAAACAGTGAACCTTGAGCCATAGAAAGGGTAATAGTTGAGTTATTTACTCGTAGCATAAGTTTCGAGACGAGGAAAACATAAAATCAAAGAACATGTCATTAGGCTTGTCACATGCTCGTATAACAAAAGACGAAAGACGATACTTATTTTCAGGAATAAATAAATAATCTTGGGAAAGTTTTTGTAAAATGGTCGCCATTCAAAAGTAGTCTGTAATACTTATTTACTTATACGCTCTACCAATATTCTCTTTGCATAAAATTTATCGATCTTTTTTGGGTGCTTTTGAATTTATAGTGCTAAAGCACATCTAAACATATAATAAAACTGTAGGAAAATTGTTTTTGTACATCAAAAAAATTGTCAGGGTGTTAAAGGACAACCAATAGAACACATTTCCAGCTATTTTCGAATTTTTGTCTGTTTATTTGTTCGGGCATCACGTAAAATGTACGAAAGCAATGTAAATAACTTTTATACACAACGATTGAGCGTAACTTGAAGTAACATTTAGTTTTTGTTTCATTGTAATCGGTTTAGTCTATTAAAAGATATTTGAACTTAAAAGTACTCAGAAGTAAAATTAGGGTTATGTGCACTTGGTCTCACAACTTCCCGTAACTTAACAACAATATGTGCGTAAATTGAAGTAACATTAAGTTCTATGCTTCATCGAAATCAAACAGTTCACACCTTAAGTATAAAAAAATGTAAATTAATAAAATTATAATAGTGTTTCCAAAGTGCAACTGCTTGCAGTCTATATCTATATTATCTTCTATCTTTACATATACATATTATATTAAAATTCTAACGGGTCGATGTCTGTACATAGAAGATATATAAGAAAAACTGTTACTGGGGTCTTTATAAACGTAATAGAACCCAAAACAATCATTGTTACAATTTTTGACTGTTTATCTGTGCGTTTGTTCACGCTAATCTTCGGAACGGCCCAATCTAAATGCGGTTTTCACTGATATATTGTGGTAAGCTTCACTTAACATTTAGTGTTTGTTTTATAGGAATCAGTTCATAAATTAAAAAAGTAGCATCGATTTATAGAATCACGACAAATATTTTGTTCGCAAAATTTTTATAAAAATACTGTTCAGTTGAATTTAGTGTAAGTTTAATTAACCATAAAGGTAAATTGATGGTTATTAAAAGATGAATTAGTTAAAAAAATGTTCCATTTCAGAAATATTGATCATCCAACCTAAGTTGACCTCAGATCTATTAAAATTATATAAAAAAATAGACACAGGATCTATTAAGAAAACAACTAAAAGATTTGTTCTTAGACATAAACTGGCCATCAAAGTTCAACCTCAAACCTTCTGTACGCGAACGAAGTCGCGGGCATAAGCAAGTAATCAAATAAATTAGGTCATTTAATACATTTGCACCATGTTAGTTAATCATCAAAGTAATTCGGTTTTGCGAACTCATACAACAAATCTATCACAATAAACTTGTACAACTTAAACCCAATAATTATGTAAACTAGTTTATTGGTTCGAACTATACGCAATTTTGAATTTCGGTATGTTATGGTAATAATTATAGTTATTTGCACGGAAGATATGTTGTTATTACGTGGGTGTGGGATCTATGGGTACCTGACCTAATTAATTATTATTATTTTCACCTGAGATAGCTTTAATTGCTTACCCATGAGGTGCCGCTTTGTTTGAGGAAATACATTTTGTTCAGATAGCTGTTGAAAATGATTATTGATATGCGAATATTGGTTTGTTTGTTACACCTTCACGGCTAAACTACGGCACGGATCTTAATGAATTTTCACAAAACGTCTAGAACCTAGAACAGGGCATTTTCTGCATATCGACAAGCTAATCCATACATATTATAAAAGGCTTTGTCCTGATTTGCTGATTGACTGATTGACAGACAACGCACAGCCTAAACCGCTGGCCGTACTCGACTCGACTTGAAATTTGGAGGGTGTGTTTGTCCTAATATCTAGAGGTGTACTAAGAAAGGATTTTTTAAATTCAACCCCTAAGAGGGTGAAAAGGGATAAAAACGATTCTATGAAACTTTTTTGTTTTTTAACTTATAGATTTGACAATTTGTTTTGGGGTACTACTATCAAAATTAAAAATACCCTCGTCAATATCTTTGACAAGGGTGGCTTTGGAAGGGTGAAATTGGGGATGAAACGTTGTATGAAAAGATCTTTGTTTTGAAGTTAATGTTTTGCAAGTTAATTTTTGCAAATTAGTATTGGGATAGAACCTTAAAATGTTGTTTTTCATATTTTTGATAGGGCACATCCCATCAGGGGGTGAAATATAATAATAAAAACTTACCCTAAGGGATGAAATACATACATACATAGCATCACGCCTTTTTCCCGAAGGCTACCCCTTTGCAGAGGTGTTTCGCACCCACATTTCGCCAACTATGTTAGGTCCCATGAAATAGGGAGATGAAATAGTTGTGAAAATTATTAGAAATTGATATGGATGTCATTTTCGAGGTTTTCAGGGACGCTAATTATATAAATGTTGTCTTTAATGACGTAAAATGAAATTCAACTTCTGTAGTGGGGTGTTGTGGAATTAATGAAATGCACTTAAAACAAAAATTACCTATGTAATATCGAAATCTACGCAGACAAAGTCGCGGGCAAAAGCTAATTCACCGCAGCGCTATTATTATTGGTTCACGTTGTGAAAAGAGTTTGTTCGGAATCCGATGGAAAAAAATAGAACCCTCACTGAACACAAAAGATCACTTCGTTGTCTGTCTGTCTGTTTGTGACCCTGGGAACTCTGCAATAACGATAGTTCACATCGAGTTCGGGCTGGTTTGATTTGAAAGTGCGTTTGAATCCAAGATAGTTTATAATAACAAAACCTTTCTCTGTTCTGTGTTAATGCATTCAGTGAGTTGAACATTTAAAATAATATTTATTTATATAAAGTTTTGCACAAATAGGTGATGCAGAGATAGTAAGTAATATAGTAAATATAAGTAGTAATGTTAAATAAATTCAAGAGAAAAAAAAATAAAAATATTTACTATATACCATGCCAACATTGTTTTTCAAAAATGGTTATAAACCTTTTCATTTTTAATTCTACAATTGTTGAGCTGGACGTAATCCTAAGTGAATGGTCCGTTTTCACAGAAGTGACCAATACACCTTTACTTAACTTACGTCATTTATCGACTAAGACGAGGTCAAAGTTAAAATTAATTACTGCTGATAACGGAATCACTGATTTACCAGTTTTGTTTGTAGGTACTGGTAAAATACGAAGATTCATTCATAGTTATTTAGCTACTAAAATATGTAGGTCATATAATGATACGTTGAACCTAGTTAAAGGTCAATCCACACCTGTCCAAAGACGTATTTATGACGTACGTAAGTTTATATTATATATCTATATACCTATGATACAATCACTGACGTCGGGATACAAATAATTAACTTGATAGACATCGAAAACAATACCTATGTGTAACAGGAGACTTTGAACAGACAATGAAGGGACACAAAATATACCTAGACTTGACAAATGTCGTGTGGGCATCGAACCTACAAAGAAAATTTCCCATTCACCACCGAGACCGAATGAGGTCGTTGCAGGGTTCAAGACCAGTACTTTCTTTAGGTGTTTCAAGTGCTATAATTCTGTCTCTGCCAGTGTTCGTCATTGTTAATCGTGACTTTCAGAATGAACAACTCATTGACGGGTGCAAGGATTGGACTATCCGGAACTACTGTGTTCTTTTGAAACTATATAGAAGTACCTTTCTAGATGGGTTGCGACGATTTGAGCTCTGTTTCTCTTACATTAAACACTATCATCATCATCATTTCAACCCATAAACATCTCACTGCTGGGCACAGATCTCCTCCAAAGAATATTGAGGGAATTTAGCCTACTATACCACGTTGGTATAGGGTTAAAAACTATAATCTGCCTTTTTCCTGCCTATTATATAAACTGCTCCAATTTTCTCCGTATTATAGTATAACTAATGAGTTTTAGAAACCTAACGCGTCGTATAATGTGATCATAAATCGCGATTAACAATAAAACTTTTCTAGTTTTAATATTATGCCGTGTGATAAATTTAGACCACCTACTGTGGTTGTCGTAAGATTACTGTTAATATTTTGTGATAGAATGGAAATCACAGATAATCTGAGCTGAAATAATTCGCATTACGTTTTTTACGTAGGTATTATCATCGTTTGAACTCAAAAAATATTGATTTATATAAGCGATGGTGGCTGAGTGGATAAGGGACCGGGGCGCCGGGCGTGCAAATCACGCGGTCCGAGTTCGATCCCGACCGGCAGTACCAATGTGGATTCCACTTTGTGGAATTTATATAATATATGTACTAGTCAAGTGACTTACCATCTGCTAACGGTGAAGGAAAACATCGTGAGGAAATCCACATACCATAGAAGAAATTCTATGAGTATGTCTGATCCACCAACCCGCACTAGGTCAGCGTGAGTGGATTATGGCCTATAACCTCTCAGCTCTCTAGATAGAGGAGAGGAGACCCAAGCCCAGCAGTGGGACTTAATGGTTGCCGATGAATGAACTCAAAATGTCCCACTGCTGGGCACGGGTCTCTTCCGAAGAATATGGAGGGAATTAAGCCTCCTATACCACGTTGGCCAGACGGGTTGGTGTAAGGTTTGTTTCAAATTTTCGCAGTTGAGATGGGGTAGTGACATTATGTTCTTAATCTGTCATGGACTA
This sequence comes from Laspeyria flexula, assembly GCA_905147015.1. NCBI lineage: Eukaryota > Metazoa > Arthropoda > Insecta > Lepidoptera > Erebidae > Laspeyria > Laspeyria flexula. The sequence goes on along the minus strand of LR989956.1, from coordinate 6,078,192 downwards.
AGATCCCAGGATCCCCAGATCTTACTTTTTTATTCTCTGAGAAATGAAATGTGTGGGAATAGGTCGTTCTAGAGCTTACGTTGAGCATAATAATTTGCTTACCTACTAGTTTGAACCGACGACCAATTTTCAGGAATGAGGTGCTAAAGTTGGACAAAAAATGTACTATTTTTTTCTTAAAGTCTCAGTGCTGATTTTTATGTATTTCCAGAGTATATTGTTAAAAAACTATATTCAGTACTGCTGGACACTTTTCTTTGGTACCTAGTAACATTTTTCACTCGCCTTAAAACTCCCAAAAAATAATGAACCCAACTTATAAATTCTAATAATCTCAGTCTTGATTTTTATGTTACTCAGGGCACTATAAGAATAGTTTGTTTAATCAGACTTAAATATATTATGATAAATCCATAATTAATATCAAATAAATAATTAGAAGATTGTCCCATAAAACTCCGTTAAAAACGTTTGTGGAGTAGGACCCCTGTAGGAGAAATCACGTTAAAAAAAACTGGTTAAGAGCGTAACTCGTTTGACAGTGGTAATTCTTAGAAAAATAGTATAAGAACCATTTTTAAACGAGTTCAAAAAAGGAGGAGGTTATATGTTCGACTGTATGTATTTTTTTTTTTTTATGTATGTTCATCGATTACTCGGAGATGCCTGAACCGATTTAAAAAATTCTTTTTTTGTTTGAAAGGGTATACTTCCGAATTGGTCCCCTATTCATCACGTCAACTTCTGATGATGGAATCTCAGGGAAATCGAAGGCAACCCTCAAATTTTATAGGCACATGTTACGTGTTTCATATATTTTTTAAAGTTATTCAAGTATTTACGTCTGATAGTCAATATCTCATGTTGATGAGCTGGTGATGGAAGGTATAACTCCTTAACTGTTAGGAGTTGGAGGATAATTCTTTCGACATTATAGGTTCTTATAAACTAATAGTTGTATTCTTGTAGGTTATTCAGGTGAGCTGTCAGTGGAAGGTATAACTCCTTAACTTTTAGGAGTTGGAAGATAATTCTTTCAACATTATAGGTACTTATAAACCTATAGTTGTATTCTTGTAGGTTATTTAGGTGAGCTGTCGCTGGAAGGGAAACTTCTTAATGTTTAAGAGTAAGAAGATGATTTCTTTAAATATCACATCCATGTATAAACCTTAAGTTGTGTTATTTCAAGTGTCTGAGGTGAGAGCTCTTGATGGAAGATAAAGTTGTATAATTCAAAGGAATTCTTAGATGATATTTTAAGTTTTCGATATAGTTTCTAACCTGCATTGTAAACCTATACTTATTACCTGTCGCAGTTTATAGAAAAAAAGAAAGACATAAAAAGCTGAGAGTTTTGAGATTCCTCTATTCTACAATCAGGTTGTGTTGTTAGAATATTTAAATAGACGTTCCCTTCTATCGAAGATTCTTTATTTCGGTTTTCCGTCTTAGTTTGCCAGCCAGTATTATTAAATCTGCTAGATAAAAAGTACACTAAAAATGGAAAAATAAACTATTTTTAACAAAAAAATATTAAAACGACTTTAAATCAGTACTAAAAAGCGAAAAATAAATTGAATTAGATATTTAATTCCAAACTAAAAAATACCTACCTACCTGTTTAAAGTATAATACGCTATTACTAATCTGTTTGAAGTCGGTGCCAGCCTAATGAGGTTGTATCACTCAGTTTGAGCCGTCCACTAGGTACGATCACACGCAAGTGCGAGGTGGTGTAAAGTAGCGAGCGGTAACAGATGTACGTAGCTTAACAAACTCTTTAGGCTTGGCACCGACTTCAAACAGATTAGTAATAGGGTATTATACTTTAAACAGGTAGGTAGGTATTTTTTAGTTTGGAATTAAATATCTAATTCAATTTATTTTTCGCTTTTTAGTACTGATTATAATTTTATAATCTACAATTTTGGCCTAAGCTATATTTTGAAAAACCATTGACCGTGAATAACTTTTTTAGCAGACGTGGGATCGATAAGGACTTTTTTTCTTTATAATGTAAACCCAAGGTCTTTACCAAATCAGCTCTGTCGAAATTATGGAAATTTGAAAAGTTTAAATTGACCGGAGTTATAGTACAATCAATTGATATTTTTGATTGTTCCTAAACTAGGTTGGGTCTGTGTGACTCAGTGAGATAAAAAACGAAGCATTTAATAGAACTAAACTTAATCATAGTTATAACGAAACCGGTTAATTTAAATTTAGATATAAATGCATAATTACAAGTAGGTACAGGAACTGATAGCCCGACTTTGTCCCCGACCTTGACTATTATTCATATATTATACTTATTATTCATATTTGTTGAAATTTAAATAGTATGCAATACATGCATGCACCCAATATGAAGCTGACCTTTGATCTTACTGATAACACATTAATATCTTATTTTGAATGCTATTGCTTGAATAAACATTTGTATATGTTATCTGTCATCAATGCCAATTGACCCTTATCAACATCAACATTATCTTAACATTATGCCTTTTTATTACATGACTCCCCAAAAAATTATTGTTATGTTTACAGGATTCATGTATTGTCTAAGTAATATGTACATATGTAGGTACGTTTCTTTTATTCCACCATAACTTCTAAACGGCTGAACCAATTTAGATGTATCATTAAAATTGTTGCATCCTTCCTAGTAACATTAATAGTGTAACGCTATATAAACTTATTTAGTTACATATTACACATTACATTGAAAATAAATATAAATATTTATAATAAGTGGATCCTCTATTTAGTCATTTTATAAAATGTCCAATTGTGTATTACTGCCTGCGACATACTTACCGTGCCCTGCGTCCCGCGTCCCGCGCGGGGTCGGTCTCTGAGCTGCGCCCGCGCCGCCCGCCGCGCTGACTTCAGTCGCGTACCTGTTTTTGAGTTATCTACTCACCTGGTTCTGTTGCGACGAAACTTCTTAAATATATTTAAATACTAAGTCTGTACCTGTACCTACGGATAAATTTTATAGAGCACTAATTAATTGTGTGTGTGTTACCCCACATTATACTGGGTAAGTGTTGTAAGATATTATAAATATTATTTAGTGATGTTGGTGTACCAGTGCTTTCATAGAATATTTTGTAGTCATTATGTAGCTTGTGCACTGCTTAACTGTATAGTACTCTGCACTGTGATTGTTGAGATATGTAATTAATACTCCATAAAACAACCTTCTTCTTGTAATCATGGCAGTTGTTTTTAACTAGTCTACTACCCACTTATTGTAAAAATAGTGCTTAACTGCCATTCATTTTCACTATAGTTCTATTGTTAAATCTATGTGAATATTGTGTATGTTTTATATAAGACTTGATCTGCCACATTTCGTTCACTGCTTACGCCGCTACTATTTCCTTTGCTTGGTATTACGCAGACATGAAATGTGGTAGTCAAGTCGCCGAAGTCGGGCGATATGTAAAATGTCTGGATTGATCTTCCAGGGTCCTTGTACTCCCTTAGTGGACTACCTTAGCCGCACGGACTTGGGACGTGATTGGAGCTGGCGAGCGTGTCAGAAGCCCCCGCTGTCCTTCATCTGAAGACCAAGGCCTCTTTCCCAAGGATAGTAGCGTGTGTTCTTTAGACTAACTACTCAGTGTGTGAACCCGAGTTTATAAATTTATTTAATATTATTATATTCTTTGTACACTTCAAATATTTTTTTATTCACCTGTAGAAAGTGTTACAGTGGCGCCCAATAAATAAGCAACACACTGAGTAGTTCTAGTTGTAGTGTTCGGGTGATGGTAGCTCTCAAGTATTTCTTAGCTTTATTCGTTATGGTGTTGTTTTTGTTGTGATTTTTTTTAATGTATTATTGTATAGCATTCTATTAGCTAAGCAAATCTTACAACACTTACTCTGAAAAATGTCTGGTCATATTATAAAATTTTTGTCGTTACAAAAATCGGAGCTGGAGTATGAAGTAGCAGTCCGCGGTTTAGATCCGGGTGATACAGTTCAGGAACTCCGTAGACAAATAGTCCAAATATCTAAAGATTTACCATCAGGAGATGTTTTAGAATCACATCTCGAGGCTGGTAAAGATCTTGAGGGTATTAATGAAACATTATTAAAGGCTCAAAATAACATACAGTCTCTAAAGACTAAGTTTGATTTGAATATATATTTGAGAACAGAAAATATTCTTAATCACTTATATCATAGATTTAATAGAATATCTACTTCTGCCGGTACTGTTGATCAATTTAGGAAAAGTTTTGCTATTTTCAAAACATTAATGAAAGATTTAGCTGTAATGAGGCCTTCTAGTATTAAATCTGCTGCAGCAGATACACATGCTGAAGCTTCTGGTGGTCCTATAACTGTTTCTTGTGAGCGTAGTTTGACTTCAGAATTGAATAAACTGAAATATTCTGGAAAAACGTGCGTCCGAGCGTTTATACAAAGAGTTGAGGAGTTCGTGATCTCCCGAGGAATCACTCATGATAGAATTCTTTCTTTTGCTTACGAAATTTTCACAGATGAAGCACTCCACTGGTATCGTTGCGTTAAAGATAATGTAAAAACTTGGCCGGCATTGGTACAACGCTTAAAGGAGGACTTCAGCATTAAAAACTATGACTATAGGCTTTTATCTGAGATTCGTTCGCGTACTCAGGGCGAGAATGAGAACATTATTATATACCTATCTATTATGCATGGTATGTTTTCTAGGCTTGATAAACCTCTGGGTGAGGAAGACAAATTGGAAATATTGTTACATAATATCCGGCCTTGTTACACTAATATTTTGGCATCGTCCGATGTGATAAACTCTATAGATAAATTAAAATCTCTTTGCCGTAATTATGAGAATATTCAATCACGTCAAAATCAATTCCAAGAACCCCCTAAGGTTACTGTCGATACTGTAGCTCCTGAATTTGCCTATAAGCCAACTGATGTTAAACCTGATAATAGTTCTACTAATTATAAATCAAATTTCAATAAAAATTACTCAAATAAGTCTCTGAAGGTTGATGCTGTTAATCATGAGCCTTCGAGCAAGTCTAAACGTGTTTATTGTCCAAGATGCCGCTCAGATACGCACTCTCTTCGTCAGTGTGACAAACCACGTATTATAGTATGTTTTAAGTGCGGGAAAAAGGATGTTCGTTCGACAGAATGTCCCGATTGTAACTCTGAATCAAAAAACTAATTTTGACGGATTGTCGAGATCGTGTATCAAATAATACGTCTAACTTTAATGGCTCGGAGTGGCAAGATTGGTTATCTTACATTACCAAGTTTTTCACTTGTTACACTGTCTCCTCTATCCGTCAAAAAGAAACCAATTACTCTAGACCTTATGCTAATATACAGATAGGTGAGACAAAACTTTTGGGTTTACTTGATACGGGCTCTTCGGTATCTTTGCTTGGAAACAATGCCCATGAATTTTTAGCCCTTACTTTTCCCATAATGAAGCATAATGATAATGTGCAATTTGTGGCTGCAGGAGGTCAGAAATTAAAATCAATAGGCCTAATGAATTTACCTGTTACCTTTCAAGATAAAACTGAGGTTATACCAATTCATATTGTTCCTACAATTCAAAATTCTCTAATTTTAGGTATGGATTTTTGGAAATCTTTTAATATTTTTCCACGGCATCTTAAATCTATTACTTTACTAAATGCATCTCAAGCAGCTTCAATAGGAATGGTAGAAGAGGAGCACGTCTGTCCTTATGACCACTTGAGTAAGAGTCAACAGGATATTGCTGACAATATCATTGCACAATTTAGAGGCATATCCTACGAGGAACGCGGCTTAGGGAGAACGACACTAATATCCCATGCTATTGATACGGGAGACTCCTTGCCAATCCGACAAAGGTATTATAGGATGTCGCCAGTAAAACAGCGTGTTCTTATTGAACAACTTGATGCAATGCTTCAGGACGATGTTGTTGAGCCTTGTGAAAGTCCATGGTCTTCCCCAATTTTATTGACTCCTAAGAAAAACGGCGACCTAAGGTTCTGCCTTGACAGTAGAAAATTAAATTCTATCACTAGAAAAGATGCTTACAGCCTTCCTTATATAACAGAGATTCTAGATAATCTTAGGGACGCAAAATTTCTGTCTAGCCTGGATTTGTCAAAGAGTTTTTGGCAAATTCCAATTAAAGAAGAAGATCGCTGTAAAACCGCGTTTTATGTCCCAACTCGCGGAACCTTTCAATTTAAATCAATGCCTTTCGGTCTTACTAATGCTCCTGCTACCCAGCAAAGACTGGTGGACCTCCTATTCTATGGTCCAGAATTTGAAAACAAGGTATATGTGTTTATAGATGATATTTGTATCATATCTTCTAGCTTTGAGGAGCACATATCCTTGTTGGAACGGGTGCTCGAAAGGCTTAAGACTGCTAATTTGACTATTAATCTTGAAAAAAGCCAATTTTTTAGACACCAGATTAAGTATCTTGGCTATATAGTAGATTCTCGTGGTCTTCGAGCGGATCCTTCTAAAATAGAAGCCATGGTAAATTACAAAACTCCTCAAAATCGTAAAGATGTGCGTCGTTTTTTAGGTACAGCGTCATGGTATAGACGTTTTATTCCAAATTTTAGCACATTAGCTGCACCTTTAAATAAATTAACTTCACAAGGGAAAGCGTCTCCCCCCTTTTTGTGGACAGCTGAAGCTGAAAACGCGTTCCAAAGTTTAAAAAAGGCTCTAATATCCGCTCCGGTACTTTCTTGTCCAAATTATTCTAAGCCATTTGAGTTACACACGGATGCTAGTGATTTTGGCATAGGTGCGGTACTTACTCAAACTCTAGACGGCAAAGAAAAAGTAGTTGCTTATATGAGTAAGTCCCTAAGTGATCAAGAACGGAACTACAGTGCAACCGAAAGGGAAGCTTTAGCAGTTCTTACGGCAATTGAGCACTGGCGTTGTTATTTGGAAAATGGGTTAAAATTTATTGTATACACTGATCATGCTTCTCTTAAGTGGTTTTTGAACCTTAATAATCCAACAGGGCGTTTAGCTCGGTGGAGTTTGCGGTTATCTGCGTACAATTTTGAAATTAAACATCGGCGTGGGAAAGATAATGTCGTTCCTGATAGTCTTTCACGTTCGGTTCCTATCGCAACTACTGAGGTCAATGTTACTACTCAATCTCCTATAACCAAGGATGCTTGGTTCCTTGATATTTATAATAGCTGTCTTAATTCCCCGGGATCTTGTTTAAATTATAGGCTTAAGAATAACACGTTGTATCGCTATGTAAAAACACTCAATCCCCTTGTGAGAGAGTTTGAATGGAAGCAAGTTGTACCTATCGAACAAAGACAGGACATAATTCACAAAAATCACTCTGACCCTACATGTGGTCACTTCGGAATATTTAAAACGTATAAAAAACTTTGTCTCAACTATTATTGGCCAGGTATGCATAGGGATGTCACGAAATTTATTTTTAATTGCGATACTTGCCATGCATATAAATATTCTAATCATTCAACTTTAGGTACTATGGGCAAGCCTAAGGAATGTTCAAGACCATTTGAAATGATTAGCATAGACCTTGTCGGACCACTTCCTGTGTCACGTAAACAAAATACTTTCTTGTTTGTAATTACTTGTTGCTTTTCCAAATACACCTTGCTCTTTCCTATTAGGCGTGCAACTTCTGAGATTTTAATCCGTATTTTAGAGGATAACATTTTCCTTGTACATGGGATTCCATACACGGTATTAATGGATAACGGTAAACAGTTTACGAGCAATATTTTTAAAAATTTGCTTTGTCGTTACAAAATACCTGACATCCGTTTTACTCCTAAATACACTCCTCAAGTAAATACAGTGGAACGGTATAATAAAACTATAATGATTGCAGTGGCTTCCTATGTTGCCGATGACCATCGGTCATGGGACATGAATATACCTAAAATACAGTTTGCTCTTAATTCCTCGGTAAATGAAGTAACTGGCTTCACGCCGGCTTTTCTCGTTTATGGTCGTGAACTGGTTAATTGTGGTTCTCATTATACTAATAAAGATTTTTCTACGGACTTGATATTTGCGCCACGTGATGAGTACGCAGAGAATCTAGGTGTACTACACAAATATTTCGATAATGTTCAGTCTTTATTGCTGAAGGCTCACTCTCGAAATTGTACTAATTATAATCTGCGTCGTAAACAGGCTGAATTTAACGTAGGTGATACAGTGTGGAAAAGAACTTACTATCAAAGTGATAAAGACAGTCGTTTTGCAAAGAAACTTGCACCTAAATTTATTAAATGTAAAATAATTTCTAAAAAGTCACCATTGGTATATGAATTGATTGACGGTACTGGTAATAACTTGGGGTCTTGGCACATAAAAGATTTAAAACTTAACAATTACAAAGAATAATAAAATAAAAAAAAAATATTATAAAATATAGTTGAACCAATTTGAAGAGATTTTCTTTCAGCGGATTTTACTAGGAAAAATCCTAACCTAAAAGGGGGGGTATGTAACGCTATATAAACTTATTTAGTTACATATTACACATTACATTGAAAATAAATATAAATATTTATAATAAGTGGATCCTCTATTTAGTCATTTTATAAAATGTCCAATTGTGTATTACTGCCTGCGACATACTTACCGTGCCCTGCGTCCCGCGTCCCGCGCGGGGTCGGTCTCTGAGCTGCGCCCGCGCCGCCCGCCGCGCTGACTTCAGTCGCGTACCTGTTTTTGAGTTATCTACTCACCTGGTTCTGTTGCGACGAAACTTCTTAAATATATTTAAATACTAAGTCTGTACCTGTACCTACGGATAAATTTTATAGAGCACTAATTAATTGTGTGTGTGTTACCCCACATTATACTGGGTAAGTGTTGTAAGATATTATAAATATTATTTAGTGATGTTGGTGTACCAGTGCTTTCATAGAATATTTTGTAGTCATTATGTAGCTTGTGCACTGCTTAACTGTATAGTACTCTGCACTGTGATTGTTGAGATATGTAATTAATACTCCATAAAACAACCTTCTTCTTGTAATCATGGCAGTTGTTTTTAACTAGTCTACTACCCACTTATTGTAAAAATAGTGCTTAACTGCCATTCATTTTCACTATAGTTCTATTGTTAAATCTATGTGAATATTGTGTATGTTTTATATAAGACTTGATCTGCCACATTTCGTTCACTGCTTACGCCGCTACTATTTCCTTTGCTTGGTATTACGCAGACATGAAATGTGGTAGTCAAGTCGCCGAAGTCGGGCGATATGTAAAATGTCTGGATTGATCTTCCAGGGTCCTTGTACTCCCTTAGTGGACTACCTTAGCCGCACGGACTTGGGACGTGATTGGAGCTGGCGAGCGTGTCAGAAGCCCCCGCTGTCCTTCATCTGAAGACCAAGGCCTCTTTCCCAAGGATAGTAGCGTGTGTTCTTTAGACTAACTACTCAGTGTGTGAACCCGAGTTTATAAATTTATTTAATATTATTATATTCTTTGTACACTTCAAATATTTTTTTATTCACCTGTAGAAAGTGTTACAATAGTAAATAATTTAAATTGTTTACCACTAAAAAGATATAAAATGAAAATTAATTATTTGAAAATTAATTATTTGCACGTGTAAGACGTCGACGCGGGTTATTTCCAAAGTACTCTATTAATGTGTTCTAATAAGATAAGAACCCTATACATTCATTCTCAAATTACTCCAAGAAATTTTTATTGTTCAAAAATCCTTATTAATAAGTTCCCATTCTACTCCATAGATATCTGGAATTATTCTCAAAGTACTCCAAACCCTCTCAGCTCTCTAGTTAGAGGAGAGGAGATCCGAGCCCAGCAGTGGGATTTAATGGGTTACAGCAAGGGCGGATCCAGCTTTGGCGCCAGGAGGGGGTCACATAGTCGTGATCAAGTCAAGAACTTATAATTTAATTTTGATAACAATAGATACAAGTAAAAAGTAGGTATTTTATTAATGTACGTAAGTACTGTACTTAAAAATATTTATTCTTTATTGTACACTTGAAAAACTTAACACATAATAACACGTACATATTGCCATCTTCTCTTGAAGACATCCAGAGAAGCACTATCACGCACGGAATGAGGCAGCCTATTTATATTCCATAACCGTGGTGAATGATTTGTCTTAACAGCTAAAGGTATGTCGAGGGGTATGAAGCAAAACTCAGCAAAAGTGAAGAGGTGGCACGACAAGGGTTTCCAACAAACAAAATAGAAACAGATAAAATACATATATTTAAATAACAAAATCAATTTTTCTTTTACGTCTTCTCCCGAAACGCGTTATTACGTCATTTACGTCAATGGGTACGTTTTTATGAACGTGGAGAAGTGCCAGTCCGGTTAGGCGATCTTCAACCATTGAAGATCTTAGCCACGATTTAATTCTGCGCAACGTAGAGAAAGACCTTTCTGCTGTCGCTACACTGACAGGTAGTGTAGCTATAATACATAACATATACACTTTTGTAAACATATGAGTTATAAGTACATAAAAACATAATAATATAGGTAGTTTTACAGTCCACTGCATTTTCCATAAAGACCTCACTTAAGTTTAGGCCCCTACACGATACCTACTTACTTTAGGTAAGTATAGTGTTAAACAAGCAAAACTTTTCAGGTTCTCTAATATTTTATAGTTTTTAAAAATCTGTAATATACAAATAAAGTAAAAAGTAGGTAGTAAGTAGGTAGATTGCTATTTACTTGTTGTAAATGCATGCCTGTTTTTATTTATAATATATATTTCAAGATTATTTTTAAGTTTATGCATGCTATACCTATTCATTTTGTTGGTTGCTCTCTTATTTTATTTTTAAAAAGCATTAAAATCAGTGTGGTCACGACGATACACTTGATTTCATTGTGTGAATTTATCTAAGATTTTAGGTTAGGTCAGTAAGCTTAATGCTCTTCAATCTCCCTCGTCAAAAAAAAAAAATAAGTAGGTACATAAGTCATGCATTAACAACAATAACATTTAAGTTAATTTAATTTAAAAATACACACGCACTGGAATAATGAGAAACTGATTACTTACCATTTCTTGTAATTAATGAATTTGCAGCAACAATTTTTAAGAATATTTATAAAGTTACACTTATAAACACATTATAGGTAGAAAGAAATTTTAGTTTTTAACTTAGAACTATGTTGAAGTTTAGTCGTTCCGATTCCGATTGAGGTTAGGTCTAGCTAGACGTTACGTAGTCGACAAGCGCGCGCAAGTGTGGCGCGGTAAAATTCAAATTTTCGATGCGTTCGTTCCCAAACGCTTGCCATCATACAAAATTATTATATTATATTAAATTAATTAAATATTGAAGGTATGTAGTTACATAAAATCTGTATGGTGACAAAATATATAAATAAAATCATTATGTTCAATTAGTGGTCCACCTAAGTCCTGGACCAGCTCAGGGGGGGGTCATGACCCCGTGACCCCCCCCCTGGATCCGCCCTTGGGTTACAGATGATGATGATACTCCAATGATTAAAATTATTCGTTATGAATTCTTAAACTGTTTCATCTGAATAAAATTAAATAGTTACTTATAAAATGTATAATTATGACAAAATGACAACTAGTCACAAAATTTCTTAATAAAAAGATTATCAAGTTTGGGCCTTATAGTAAAATGCAACACAAAAACCTGATAATTATTTAAATTAGGTTTTTGATTAAAATGGGGTGAAGAACTTTGGGAACATTATAATATTATCATGGAGTGGAATGAGGCTTCATCAAAACTTTTTTATTTTCCATGGAGTACTTTGGGAACCCTATATGGGAATAATCCGTCCACATTACATTGCCTGAGTAAAAAGTGGAAAACTTTCCACACGCTAATTCTTATAGAATCGCGAATCCTTTAATCGCGACTTACGTTACATGAATATTTCTTAGTTATTTTATTCTGAGATCATATTAAAAATAAATTTTTCAGTAACATATTACTATAAATTTGATGCGTTTCACTTTACATAAAATATAATTGCTGACACTACTTTTCGGATAACCTGTTACATTCTTAACTTGTGACTTTCATAAGTGTTACTTTGTAACCTAAATGAATAAAAGAGATTGCATTTAATTTCATTTCATAGAGTTCTACCTATATCCAATATTGTTTATACTTACAGCGAAACTACAAAAACAATATTCAATTCATAGGACCGACTCTTGAGAAAATACTGGTAAAATTACCGAGCAGGATGGAAAAAACAAAAATAACTTTAGATAATATCTTAATATTATGTAAACAAAACTCGTGGTAAATAAAGACTAATAACAGGGTCACTAACCACTACACCAACAGGCCAGTCAATAGTAAATATCAGTAACTATGTAAATATCCATAATTATTCTTTATTTTTCCACTTATATATTTTTTTAAATACGAAAGTATGTTTATTTATATTGCTACTAATTCATGATTGTGATCTTTTGCATAGGCATAATAAGAGGACGGGAAATTGATATAGCTATAGTATGTAATGTACATCTATCTATCTATCTTTTATAATAATATTAAAAAGAGGAAAAGTTTGTGAGATTCTGACGTAGGCGGTAATCGAAGCGATGGTGGCTGAATGGATAATGGACCGGCGTGCAAATCACGCGGTCCGACTTCGATCCCGACCGGCAGTACCAATGTGGATTCCACTTTGTGGAATTTATATGTACGAGTCAAGTAACTTACCATCTGCTTACGGTGAAGGAAAACATCGTGAGGAAACCCACATACCCTAAAAGAAATTCTATGAGTATGTCTGATCCACCAACCCACACCAGGCCAGCATGGGTGGATTATGGCCTAAACACTCTCAGCTCTCTAGTTAGAGGAAAGGAGACCCGAGCCCAGCAGCGGAACCTAATGGGTTGCTGATGATGAGGCGGTAATCTTGGGATGTATTGAACCGATTTGAAACATTATTCTAGTGTTGGATAGCTCATTTATCGAGGAAGGTTATAGGCTATATAACATCATGCTACAGCCAATAGGACCTGAGCAGTGGCCAAATAAAGAACGACGGGAACAAAGCCCCGGGCAACAGCTAGTCATACGTATAATGGGTTTCCTTGGGTCACACACGCAGTTTTTAAATTATAATATTATTTAAAGTAGACATGGCAAACATATCTAAAATAATTTTATTTTCTTAAATTTAATATCTTTTTTTATAACGATTGATTAATTATTTATTAACAACAACTGATTGCGTCCTGTATCAGATGTTGACATAAAAGAGTTTTATTTTGACAAAATGCGAGAGGAAAACCGCGGGTGGTAACGAATATGAATGATCTGGTACGTAACACGATACTAGCAATAGATTCACAATTCAGAATTATGATGTTTTATGAAATGAACTTTTTAACTTTAACTTATTTTTAAACTTTATTTCATAAAACATCATGTTGCCCTGTGCTTTGCTTCGGTGGATCTTTGCCTGGTCAGCCAGCTCCTTTTCATGCTAGCGTCATATTGTATAGACTATAGCCGTCCTCGATAAATTGGCTATCCAACATTAAAAGATATAATTCCAATCAATAGTTTCTGAGATTAGCGCGTTCAACTCTTTAGCTTTATTAGATAATATATATTTAGGTAAGAATGTCCGCAAATATACTTTAAAAATACAACTTCGGGCGGTTATAAATTCAGTGTTTAATATGTTCGTATTTTACATTAGATACGCATATGAATACGTATAAGTATTAACAAATGAGAGAGTTTTTAAACGCTAACATGAAAAGGATAGCTGCTTGTTTATTGATTTATTTTTCGAAGTTATAAGGGATCTGTCTTATCAGGGATATTCGGCGTAAAGTTCGCTTATTTATGTAATTATTAATTACGCGGGCATTTTCGGTATAAAAGCTACCATTCTATCAAAACACATGACCAACAAGTAAATATAATTAAAAAAATTTAATAACCCGACTGCAAAAAATCAACAGAGAGCAACGCACTAAAAAGACCGTAAAATTATTGTAATATTAGTACTTTACCTGATTAGATTTAAATACATAACATTATGTATATATTTGTAATCTCCATTTGATTCCCTTTATTTTAATACTCTACTCGATACGTTTGGTTAAAAAAATAATAGAACTAATTACAATTATGTATAATCTCTTTTTTAATATATGTAATCTCCTTTTGATTCTCTTTATTTTGATACCGAACTCGATAAGTTTGGTTAAAAAAAAATTGCACTTCTTACAATTTGGCGTCAAAAGCCCACCGTTTAACTCTTATTATTCTTAAAACCTATCTAAGGACACTTGGGTTTTCTAGACGAATCTAAAGGTACGATTCCACCAGTGTGCTGCACTGTGCGGCACTGCAATGCACATTGTGCATCACAAATGTTTATTCTGGTCGACTCACTAAAGCAAACAATAACAAATTGTTCGCGAACATTTTAGAAATGTTCGCGAATATCTGCATACTTTTGTGCACGCACATTACAGGCAGTGGACTCGTGTCGACGCGTACAAACCTGTTGTTCGCGCACTCAGTCTTGCTTCCGCTTCCAGAGAGAAAACATTTTTTTGTGCGCGTACATTTTTAATTAAAGGTATGGATTAGACGAATGATAAAATTATCAAATTTATTCAACATTGAAACTTATCCTACTACGGGATTCCAGTCTCAGTGATTATAAAAAAAAAAAAAAAAACACGACGCTGCTCAAGAGTTGGCGCAAAGTTTCGATTGTAACTCGACTGAGGTAATGAGAAAATGGAAAATTATTTTGGCTCAATACCGAAGAGAAAATCATCGACTCAAAATCTTCAACAAAACAAAAACAATCAAAAACTGCTCAGTGAACATGTTCGCGCACAAGTGTGCTGAACTGTGCGCAACAAAAGTGCCGCACAGCCTTACCAGTGGAGTCGGAAGCCAAATGCGATGCCAGCTTAGTACGTGCACTGTTGGATTACTGCACAAAATGTTTGTAAACAAATGTGCCGCACACTATTTTGGTGGAATCGTACCTTAACGATACCCTAATTGTCAAAATCCATCCAGCCGTTTGGAAGATTCGTGGGAATAAAGAAATTTACAAACATACAAGATACGCGCGAAAAACAATACCCGTCCTGACAGCCGGGTAAAAAGAGGAGAAATCATTTCAACAGCGCCTATACCTAACATAAACAATAAATTATATTCTTACTCCTAGACTTAAATATAAATATAATAATAATATAATTATAATTCCACTTCCGAGGTGGCCAAAGACCGGCTATGTCACGGCGCGGGATGGCAAGGCTAATGCGTTGCCCAGGTTAAAGACCGCAGCCTTGTTGGCTGATGTCATGTCAGGTTCCAGCGACCCACCCGTAAAGGCGTAGTGATGGTGCACACTCGGGTTTTATTGGTTATTATGGTCTATTTCAACTTTGGGCCTGTGAGCCCCTCATCGCCGTCTCATCTCCCGGCAAGCGACGGTATGGGTATATTCATTTCCCCTCTCAATTACAGGTAAAGCCTTCGTTTTGTATGATTTTTTATATATATTATATTATTTTAATTATTGAATAAAGTAAAAGTTCTTTCTGTTTGACATAATTTGCGCCAAACAAAAAACAAATATTAATAGATATGAAACTATACGTGTTTACGGTTCATAAAAAAATAACACAAATCGTTGCGATATCTATATATTTTTATGATCGTATATAATTGCCATTTTGAAATATTTCAACTAAATTATTTGCCCATTGAACTTCTGTTTTAATGCATTTTCGCTGTTTTGTATACATAAATAAAAATTCTTTTAATATTACTATAACCACAAACAGGCCATGAAAATAGTTGTCTAATAGGATTTTACGTTATTATTTAGATTGTGCTAAGATAATTTTTTTATCCAAATTCCAACCTCGATATTAATTACTTACTTTGATTTTTCTGTGCGAACACCGTTAAATATTTTAATATTAAACTAGAAAAACATCTTTTAGTTCTTAAATGCAAATTTGTCAGCGAATTTAATATAAAAAAAAATATCGTTTTACCTACAAAAGATGGAATTTTAATATTATATTTAATATATAAGTACAAGTTCTTTGAAAAATATGTAAAAAATTTATTAGTTCGTTTTAAGATATAGAAATTTATGGAATTTTTATGTTGTTTTTCGATATTGGAATATAATTTTTTATCCTTTTGACTCGGTTCAGAAGCGCGCTGTGAGAATCGTCGACGATCCTATACTAACAGGCGGTATCGAACCATTAAGTGTGAGGAGAGACTTTGCCTCCCTATGTGTGTTCTACCGCCTGTATAATGGGTTGTGCTCTGAAGAACTGTTTGAGATTATGCCCACGGCCACCTTCTACCATCGCACCGCTCGCCATCGGCAGGGAGTTCATCCCCACACCTTAGAACCGAAATGGTCTCGTACCGCGCGGTTCCAGAGGAATTTCCTCCCAAGAACCATCAGGTTGTGGAATGAACTCCCTAACGAGGTTTTCCCAAGGGACTACAGTATGGGGTTCTTCAAAAAAGGAGTGAATAGGTTTCTTAAGGGTCGGCAACGCGCTCGTGATACCCCTGGTGTTGCAGGCGCCCATAGGCTACGGTAACCGCTTACCATCAGGCGGACCGTACGTCTGTTTGCCACCGTCGCGGTATAAAAAAAAAAAAAAAAAAAAAAAAATATTAAATCGTCTTACACTGTTCCAATATTAATTTGCACAAATTAATAATACTTTTTACTTGACAATACCAGATATACATCAACATCATCATCATCATCATTTCAGCCTATTGCTCAGATGATGATGATGATGATGATGATGCTCAGATATACATAGTTGAAAGCAATTTTCAGAACCTATGTTTTCATTAGCGTGTGTTTTGTTCGTAACAGACAACTGAAAAATGTGTTATTTTTTAAAATAAATGAACTAAACTGTCCTTAATAGATATAGTTCATGACTGTCAACAGTGTTTCCGCAGTCAACACTAAAAATATAAGACTTTGTGGTGAAAAGTCGAATATATATTGCGTTAGTATTGTGATTTTATTTCAACTAAAGATCCGTATCTAGTTGAAGTGAATCAAATAAATATTTTAAGAGCAGGTATTTTTATCAAGGGAACAGTTTACGAGCGTAACACTACACTATACTGAATACCAACGCTTGCCGTGAAATAGTAATTAAGTGTTTTATTTATTAATCACGAAATTCGTTGTTCGAAAATATTTTTTCAATTTCAATCGGACTCATTAGGGTAATCCCATGTCAAAACATCATCTAAGCTGTTATAGGCTAATAATGAGTATGCTTTAAAAGCGCGGCGCTGCGGTTTCACCATAGTGAAGCCTACTCCGGTGAAACTGCTGCGGTCTAGCCCGTCGTCGCAGTGCCTGTTTTTCGAGTGGTTTCGCGGTTTACCGCTTGCGGGAAAAAAACCCGTAGTATAGTGCGGCCTAGCACTTAGTTGAATAAAAATCAAGAAATGCGTCCTTGTCCCCTATGAAACAATTGAAATTCCACGAAATAATTACGTTTTAAATAATAATTATTAATAATAAAATAATTTGTAAGTAACAACTTTATAGTAAAATTAATATTATTAAAAAATAAATAACGTATAGTAAAAATAAATATGTACGTATGACGTATAAGTTTTTATTAGTTATGACTCGTTACCTTAATTATAAATAAACAAAAACAAACAGCTCAGGTAATACTACTCCGTTGTTTAAGTGTCTCCAGGAAGTAACAAAGTCGTGTAACCAGCCAGCTACATTGTAAACTAAGACAACTCTTTTCATTTACGAGTAGTAAATAAAAGACTAAAATTTTAAGGACTTAAGAGAAAAGTAACTGAATCTAGTAATTGTATTTTCGGTTAAAAATTATGGATAGCTTACAAAAATCAACTTACTAGGAAAGATAGCGTTATGGCTTTTCCCCGAAGGGGTAGGCTGTGGTGCATCGCTCCCAAATTTCGCCAGCTATGATAGGTCCCAGTATTAATAATACCATTTTGCTCAATCGAACCCAGGATCTCTTGCGCAACAGTATTACACACTCTCCTCTGCGCCATCAGTCAATCTATTATTAATTGTAACGACCTCATTAAAATTTTCAAATATCTGACAGAGATATCGTATCTGAAAAAATCGATGTCGAAATTCAATCTCTTCTTAAGATACGATTGCGCTTCTCGTTAATTTTTCTTCTAATATTTTACTGCCCAGTTATACGTCTACATAGGTATTCTAAAACTTAAGTGTACTAGCGAGTAAAGCTCACCTAAAATGACTAAAATAGATAATTTTAAGTATTTTGCCGCAAACTGTCTGTAAAAAGATTGGAATTGGCTTGAAGTTTTGAAAAAAAAATATTTGTTAGATCTCAATCATAACTCTTATTATTTATAAGTCTTTTCTTATTGAATCAACTTTAGGTATACCAAAACATTTATTTTGATTTAGGTGAAATCAAAACGCTAACATCATTTCAAAAATTAAAAATTCTAATATTGAAGATACTTTCATTACAAAGTATCTACCTTGTGTTACCAAAAAGTTCAACTAGAATATCTATTTTCAAACAATAATAATAATATGAATACATGAATAATAATATGTAATATAATTAACGGTTTAGTATCGGCACTCATAATATTTTTTTATTTTTATACTATTTTATTTTAATAATCGTTTCACTTAGCATTAAATATCCATATGCCGTAAACATACATAATATATTATATATATAATACATAATATATTATTCTCAAAACTATTACATCGCAACACTACGAGCAGCGACTAAGGGAGATACCTTAAGCAGACAAGAGCACTAGGAAAATTCGAAACAAAACCCTATACCAACCCGTCTGGCAGATGGTCTGATTTAGTAAGTTAAATTCCCTTCAAAAACTTTAGAGGAGACTCGTGCCCAGCAGTGGGACGTTTCTGGGTTGTAGTGATGATGATAATATAAAAATAATAATGTAGAAGTTTTAATTTATATAATTCTGTAAATGAAACGATGCTTTTAAAAGCTTTGTTTTGATAGATTACGCAATGATATTTAATTTTCTTTTTATTGGTGTTGAGTTAACGATAACCCCTACCGTAGCTATAAATGTTTAATGTGTTATTCTGACAAATGACGCACAAAAATCTAGATATTTCTAACGCTTTCTAACGTAATTATGATAAATTATACTAGGCAAGCCGTAAATTCGATACTTAATTACTACAGATAAGCGTAAAGATTTTATTTGTACCACTCTTGTTCCAATTTTTTTCTAATTAATTAAAAATAAACCGCATATCAATCAATGTTTGATTACTGTTATTTTGTCTAAACGAGCATTAATTATATAATTTATTTAACATCAATACTGATATATTAGTAAAATAACAAGTTTATAATAGTTTTGTGTTTTATTTTCCTTTTCTTGTCGTAATTATGTTAAAAATAAAGAATCAATTTTTGTTTTATAGAGGAATTAATCACCTGTAGGTTTATTCATAATATCCAAATCTAACTCTTTTTAAATAAACTTTATTCTTAAAGAAAACTAAATTTATACAGGCTTTTTAGTTCGACTTTGACTGACCTATCTGTCAAAGTTAGAACTCATCTGTCAAAGTTCAGGCCTCTTTAATCCTGTGTGTCTTGACCCTTCTGACATGACTAATTTAATTAAATTATTATAAAAACATATTATTAAAAACAATTTTATGGAGGAGGGAATCATATGGAGAAAATTGTTTTTCAGGATGATGATTTTTTTGAAATATCCCTGTAAAAGTTAGAACTCATCTGTCAAAATTCCAAACTCAAAATGCTGTTTCTTGGCTCTCTTCAGTCATAACCGAAATTTGAAAAGGAAGCATTTCGGCTATATTGAGAAAAGTATTTTTCCTAAATTGAAAAAAGTTGCACAAAACTTTCGTAGCAAGAAACTTATAATTCTACGAAGCCGTGTGTGGTCGCTCACGCGTTATTACGCAGAAACCGAGCGTGCCACTTTAAAAATTATATTATTTAGACTAAAATTCGAGCTCTCTTAAAATGAATTTACAATATAATATTATGTGACAGTTACAATATAAATATATTACAAAATAAATGCATTAATAATATAAAAAAAAAGTTTTAACTATACCCTAGTCCACTACATTACATGTACATGTACATTACATGTGCAAGAAATATAACAAATATTGCCACTCAAGAAAGCTAAGAAATATAACATTAATCACAATTAGGAGTAAAATAAAAAAAATAAAATTATTAGGGTACGGCATTAAATTAGAAGAGAAAATATAAAAGTCAAAGTGAATATTATAAATATAGTTATAGAACTTTTGGAGATTGGGAGAACCCCACCCATGTAGATGATTTCATTTAAGAATCCTTGAGGCAAAATAAAACTATTCTTAATGCCTTTAGTCTAGTTCACTACGGACTATTTACCCACATCTTTCCCCTTATTTATTAGTGTGGCCTAATTTCGCGGAGCAACCCAAACAGAAAAATATTAGGTAGATATTAGTCTCGGCAAAAATCGCAAACATCATTAAATTTCGGATTCGAATTTTATCTTTATGTTTATTATTTCATATTTTAAAAATTCATTTACTCGTGCTAAAATTAATTGGTACTTAACTGTGGAAGTATGTGTTTAGAAAGCTTAATATATACTTAGATAAAGCTGTAATACGTAATTTGTATACGAAGTGCTATTTATATTTAAAGTAAATTAAGTTGTTTTTCTATGAAGTACCAATAAAACCAGCCATTTTCGTTGTTTAAAATTAATTATTTGTGGATTTGGCACGTTTATATTTTAATTTAAATGGTTTTTAAACTGAATATTCTCATAAAGATAAAATAATGTTATTAATACAACCGTAGTTTACAACTCAAAACTAGTGCCAGGGCAGGCATTTTCTAATCTTTAATTTTATAAATGTGAAAGTAACTCTTTTAGTTTGAGTGTTACGTTTTCAGGCCTCAACCACATAACCGTTTTCATGAATTTTCAGGTAAAGATAGGTCAGGACCCAGAAAAGCTATGGCTTTTTCTCATCTCCTCCAAGCCTTAGACTATTTATTAGTCACTTTTTATCAACTTACCACGCGGCACAAGCTGATTGGATTTAATATACCTTGTATTTTTAAACCTACCTACCTTAAAGAAAACAATTGAAGATGTTTATTTTTTCATTGCAAAGAGTTTTATTTTAAATTCTATAGGTTTATCTGAGGGTCTACTCGGAATTTCGACATTCGATTTTCAAGTTTTATAATGACAGCGACCTTATTTACTCTGATCACGTCAAAGTTTGTAAGACGACTAATTAAAATGCATTGTGCTTCATATACATCATATAGAGTGCGTTTAACACAGTTAGACATGAGCCATCGTGTATCAAATATTTTTATTCAGTTTTCTTCTCTATATTAGCATTGATATTATATTATTATCTGAGGTAACTCACCTTCTTTCCAAACCTTATAGCTCTGTACTAACTATACACTATCCGATTTTACGGTGCCGAGTGTTATCTGATTTAGCCTTCGTATTACACGGAGTTTCTCCTTCTAAAAAAAGGATTCAAATCTTCTATTTGAACAGGCGAAGCTATAGATAAAATACTCATCAGTTCAAAAACGATTTCGAATATAGTCATTTCTAAGTATAAACCAGTAGAAAACCGATATTAGTTTACGAGTATCGTCGGTTTTTATTGGTACTTTATCGGTATGCCTGATATACTTTAAATAAATGTATGGCACTTAGTATACAAATGTCACATTTCAGTTACATATTTATAAGCTTTCTAAAACTATATAAATTAATGTTTATTGTTATGATATCTGTTTGCGTAAAGGCAATCACGAGTGGAGACCGTGACTCTAAATATTCGAACTGTTCGAGGACAAACACTGAATCGGTGGCAATCTTATCCTCGCTCAAATTGAGCCATTGGTTTGGAAAGTACCTGGGCCCTAGAAAAGACCTGTGTTCTTACTGGTGAGTTAGTGGTGTCCAGGGACATCATTTTATCGGAGATGAAAGGGGTTTTTTCAACGCCAAGCTTTCAGAAATCTATTGTTTTGGGGTCACCTGTTTAGTCACCAGCCATGGCGTTCAAAGACTTAAAGGGTTGACAATACGCTCGTGTGACGTACGTGACGTCATCGTTACCGCTTACCATCAAGCGAGCGATACGCCTATTTATCATCGTCGTATTATTAAAAAACCGGCCATATACGAGTCGGAGTCGCCCACCGAGGGTTCTGTACAATTATGCAATTTTTTTGTGATGGTAATGTAAGAAGTTCGTAGGTAACGGTATAGCTATAAGTTACAATATGAGTGGAAAAACATCTTAACAAAATTAAATCAAGAATATACTATCGAGTATCTACCCTTCTGTAAATCTTCCATATATATGAGCTGAGATTATAAATAAATAATTTGATCATATTTTTGATTAAAAAGAAACCTTAGGGTGATAGGATAGAGTGCGCTTTCGTTCAAGTTTTTGTGTCTGATTGGAAAAACGATTCCATCGTACAGAAAATTACACCGTATTAACGTGTTGTTTAGTGTAACGTTTCTGATGTAAAACAGTAATTTGATTTGATTTAGAATGGTCGATTAGCACAACAGGGTGATTTGTTTGACGCCTAAGTTTTTGTTTCTTTTGCAATAACGCCGACGACAGTTGCTTAGGTTTATAGTTTTTACCCGATTGCCAAAAAGGAGGGTAATGTTTTTCGCGCGTATGTATGTATGTGGGCATGTCTGTTCCATTGTGACATTCTGTACCTTAAACGGCTTGGCTGATTTTAAAGTGTGAAGTGTCATTAGATTTGTATTTTTCCCCCGAGTGTGTGAGTGGCTAGGTCACGTCAACAAAAAATCAATATGGCGTCGTAAACTGTCGAAACAGACGTTTCTTTATTGCGATCGCAATATGATTATCATATGAAAGCTAAATAATAGCCTAATTAAATTATATATGCACTAACTATTGCCCGTGGCTCAACTTGTTACCTAAATAGATCAGATCAAAATCGGTCAGATTTTGAAGTGCAAGGTGTTGAATATATTCCTACCTATTTATCACTGAATTTCTATATCTAAGCATATAGACCTTTTACCAGCGTATTCTTCGAATTCATTGCCTTAAATTGACTATCGGTGGCTACTTTTAGGCAGCCGGGTTTTTTAGTTATTTTAAATTAATTCTTGTTATGTTGATATATACATACCGTTGACTAAAATGACAAAGACAAGGCTATAAGATAAGTAAAGATCTTCCGGAATCTCGCAATGGCCAAGACCCTTTATATTTCTATTGTTTGTTGTTGATTTGTTACATATATAATATTCTTATTAATTGAAAAGTGTGGGACATTGATATATTATTTCACATTCATAATTGAATTTCCATTAGCGTTATAAGTACCTATTGACATTGTATTCATTGTAGTTTTAGTGACATTGTATTTTTATGTTAAATTTTAATTAATAATGATTATTTGTACCACTGCTGGACATAGGCCTCTCCCAACACCCGCCATAACACTCGATCCTCCGCCTTTAGTGGACTGCAATAAGCTGAGATGATGATGATGATGATTTGTACCAACCAAATATTTTGCATGCTTACAAAGCTGTTTATGGTGATACTTTTTTGTTAATTGTTGTAACATCCCTTTGTTCCCATATCCGCAATAAATAAATTGAATTGAATTGAATTGAATTCTTTTTTTCTTGTATGCTGTATAGAACTAACCTTTCTTATGTTACAAACGACATTTAATCTATACTTCCTCACGTTTGTTTAATGGTCTCTAGGTAACCATTTAGGTCAACGGTGAACGAGACACGGACTGAAGACTGTCATTATCAGTCTAATTTCATTCTTAATGCTTAAACGTTATCTTAATGGCAATGCTATTAAAAAAACGCGTTCTATTAGAGCTTTTATGCAACTTTTAATTTTTAATTATATCTTGCATACATAATTCAAGGATTGCAAGTTAGCTAGAAAAGTATTAACTAGCATCAATGGCCTAAGTTTTCTTAAGTGTCAAACATTCGACCACTGTCCTATCACTGCCCCCCAGCAGAAACACAAAACTATCTTTAACTGCCTCAGTGGCGCAGTGAGAAGTGTATACGACTGCTGTGCAAGAGGTCCTGGATTCGTTTCCCGGGTCGGGTTAAAATGGTATTTTGCTTTTCTATCATGAAATTTCAGTATTAAGATTTTCCCGAAGTTTGGTAAACAATTGATGACAATAGGCTCGCCCCCTATTTCATGGGACCAAACATAGCTGACGAAATGTGGGTGTGAAACACCTCTGCCTATCCTTTCGGGGAAAAAGGCGTGATGCTATGTTATGTTATCTTCATCATCATCATCATTTCAACCCATAAACGTCCCACTGCTGGGCACCGGTCTCCTCCAAAGAATGTGGAGGGAATTTAGCCTACTATACTTTGACTGGCCTGTTGGTCTAGTGGTTAGTGACCCTGACTGCTAAACCGGAGGTCGTGGGTTCGATCCCCACCCAGGACAAATCTTTGTGTGATGAGCATAAAGGTTTGTTCTGTGTCTGGGTGTAATTTATCTATAATATGTATGTATTTACAAAAAAAAATGTATTTAAGTAGTATATCAGTTGTTTAGTACCCATAACACAAGCAAATATAATTGCTTACTGTGGGACTAGATGGCGCTGTGTGAATGTGGTAGAATATTATTATTATTATTATACCACGCTGGCCAAGAAGGGTTAGTATAGGATTTGTTTCGAATTTTCCTTTTCTTGTAGTGCTCTTGTCTGCATAAAGTTACACTCTTAGTCGCCTTTTACGACACCCATGGGTAGAGATCGGGTAGTGACATTATGTATTCTTAATCCGTCACTATACGGATAAACAACAACACTATCTTAACAGTATTTTATTATGGCTGCTATGTTCTATACTATACGATGGTATAATTTTTCCAGTCAGACAGAGAAACTTAAACGAAAACTCACTCTATCCTATCAACTTAAGGTTTCTTTTTAATTTAGAAAACCATGATCAAATTATGTATTTATTAGCTCAGCTCATATAGTTGGAAGATTTACAGTAGGTTAGGTATTCAATATACTCTTGATTTAATTTTATTATCTTGTTTTTCCTTTCATTTTATGTTTCAATACAACGTTAATCGTCAAAAAAGGTCAAAGGTTTCATATTGTAAACCATGACTATAAAGTATACCAGATTAATAAATAATTAAATACACAATTGAATTTGTCATGAGTTGATTCAGAAGTGGTAGAAATTTGAAAGTTAGTCTGCAGCTTATCACGGCCTATTCTTTTTTTTAAGGGATGGCGAACAACTTTTTTATTTATATTTTATTCTTTGCGAAGATGGTCATTCCAACTAATCAGAGTTTGTCCTACAATCCTTTGGCGAGCCGCGGTCTCCATTTGTAAACCCGTTTAGTCAAACAGTTATCATTAATAAAATAAAATAATGTTCATTCATTAGAACATTATTTTCTATAGTTTTAGAAAGCCTATAAAATATGTAACTGAAATGTGACATTTGTATACTAAGTGCCATACATTTATTTAAACTATATCAGGCATACCGATGAAGTACCAATAAAAACGATATTCGTAAACTAAGATTGGTTTTCCATTCGTATAATTATATACTTATAAATGTGTATATTCGAAATCGTTTTTGAATCAAAATGATGATTATTTTATATCTATGCACGTTAAATGAAAATGTTGATCCTTCTTCAAGAAGTTGAAAGTCTGCCAAGTTCGTAATATACCTATTACGACGGCTAATACAGTCGTAAGAAATACCGGGTGAAAGGATGGACCTCTTGATACCTTTGACTGCCTCGGTATCGCAGCGGTAGAGTAGTGATTGATTCACGGATTAACTGACCTATTATCAATGCCCAGCCTAAACTGCTATGCTGCTAAGAATACATCCTACAAATTTCATATCCTAAAGATATGAAATTTGTAGGACGTATTCTTTGTGATGTGTAGGTATCCACCATACACCATCCACCCCTAAAGGGAAGAAACGAGAAACCAAAGTTTGTATAAAGAAATTGTATTGAAGCGTCTTTTTATTTCAAAATTTGTACCGACGCGCGAAGTTCTAAGGAACACAAACAAAAGAACAATGTGCTTTTACGTTTTTTTAACTCTATGGGGTTGCATTTGCAAAAAGTATATGATACGGATAAAATTGTAACGTTTAAAAACGAAGGGGCCGTTTTTTATTAGGTGTTTTTGGATGATTAATACTAAAATGATCACATAAATAGCTAAGAAACAAGTAAACGGGTAGGTACTTTGTGGTCTTTGATAAGCTTACTCTGAGTGATGTGATAGGGGAGCCAATATAAATCGATATGGCTGTAATTTCCCAGGTTTTCAAATGCTATCTATTCAAGACATTGGACATTGCACACATAAAAATTTAACCCCTGTCATACAGGTGATACACGAAATTTCAAGATACAATACTTACTCGTAACATAGGTACTATAGGGGACTTATAAAGACCTAGTAAATATCGAAATCTACGCGAATGAAGTCGCGGACAAAAGCTAGTTTGTATGTATAGGCGTGAAAACGTATAAACAACTAAATAACAGAGTTACTTTCACACTTAAAATATTAAGAATTTCAAAATCACAACCCCTCTTAAGTCCTGGTGGGCCCTAGTTTTGAGTTGTATGCATTCACGATTATTGACATCATTTTTAATAACATTATTTTATCTTTATTAGAATATTCAGTTTAAAAAACATTTGAATTATAAAATAAACGTGCCAAATCTACAAATAACAAAATGGCTGGTTTTATTGATACTTCACAGAAACACAACTTAATTTACTTTAAATATAAATATGGCACTTAGTATACAAATTACGAATTACATTTTATCCATATATTACGCTTTCTAAACACATACTATTAAGTTAAGTAAGTATCTATTCATTTTGGCTCAAATTTGTAAGTCACCTATGAATGTAATTGACATTAGCTAATAGTTTTAACAACTATTTTAATGGATTTTATTCAATCAATTTTACATAATTTAAAATAATAACAATACAGCTGACCTATTTACAAAGAAAAATAACCGGATAATCTACTTACTTTACAGATTTTAAAATCTGTCAAAAAGTCACAGGTAGTTTATTAGACACTATCATTATTTTGAAGGTGGTGAAACAGGCCCAAATAAAATTTCTGAGTGTGGTTGATTCCTGAAGAAAGGTACCCAAAAACCTGACTAAATTACCACGTTTGTTAGCAAATCACAAATTTTGGCCTTACGGTCCAAGAGTTTCAATCCCAATCCAAATCCAAGATTCAAAGATGTAAGTCTCACCAAAACTTCAATATCTACGCCGCTTGAGGCACTCTGCAGAATCGGCAGCAGACCCCGATTTATTACCCTGTGTGTAGCATCCCACGCTAAGGATCTACGCATTTTCTACGGAACAAGAATCTCCAAGTACCAGGCCGTCAGACTCTAGCACGGCTGACAAGTGCCCGACGAATGACATCGTGTAAACTGACACGCTGTAAAAATCTACCAGCACTTCTGAAACCTGACTATCCATGGTCGTTTTTACTAACTAATAAATAGCCGTCAAAATGACCACACTTATTCCTTCTAGTTTATCAGAAGTTCTCTACTATAAATTTATTCCCACGATTACATTATATTATCGATAAACAACATAATAATCATTAATTTATATAGTTTTTAGAAAACATTTGAAACTGAAATGTGTCGTTTGCATTCTTTTAGTGCGTAATGTACTCTTATTTATGTTAAATATATTAGGTTAAGTATCGATGAAATCAATAAAGTAACAATTCTCGTAAACTAGGATCTATTTTCTGACGATTCATAATTTTTTTATTCAAATTATTAAATAATATGAATATTCACATAAAAATAAATAACATAGCTTCTCATTTAACATAAAAAATACTTTACAATAAAATATATTACTCACCAATAAAAGTAGCAATTCTCATAAACAAAGTCGCTTTCCTGTTTCGAAGTATTCTAGGATAATATAGTATTTAAATTAAAATTGCTCTTTTTTTTGTTGATACTAACCATTCTCCTATTAGGCTTTCGAAATACGATCAAGTACTGCTTGGAGCTTGCAGTTTTATATCTATGAAGTAATTATTTTATGTATTACCTATTTCTTTTTAAAAATTCTAAAAAATATTGTTTTGATTTCTGTGGCTGTAAAACAGACCGCCCTATATTTTGTTTTTCAATATCTATAATAATGTACAGATTACTACAGACATCATCATCATCATTCTATCAGTCCAACGATGTCATAGGCTGTCATAAGCTGGACTCAGTCAGCTTGTGATCACCGCTGGGGTAACCGAAAGAAGTAGATGTGTTTAAAGACAATTAAAAGTAAATTCTTCTTCTTCGTCCTCATTTCCTCACTGCTGAGGATAGCGGGTGACGTTAAAAATAAATTTTGCTACTCAAAATAAGGGACTCGTAACTCACAATATTTCATTAATTTGGTCTCAAGAAAATTCTTATAAAACCTCCAGTTTCTTCAAGAGTATTTGGTTTTGACAACGTATTAACCTTGAAAAGAAAGTGACTATAATTAACTGGCCATTAAATAACAATTACAAATGTCATTGTCATCGTAACGTACCTCGTTTCAAGAACTTCAGTACGAAGACAACGATTATTAAGTACTAGGTACTGAATACGAGTATAATAAGATTATAAATCACTGTATTTATTAAGAACAAGTTCTTATATATTAGATACAACTTTCAAATTCTCACCATATCAACGTACTTAGGGAACGTTATAATGTACTCAGCACATGGCAATATGCGGCTTTTAAGCCAAACAATTTCCATTACTTAACATGATAATAGGTTCGAATATAGTTTCGAGTATCATTTCAAACATCGATGCACGTTGGGCACTATTAATAGCACTTCGAACTATCGAAACGGAATATATATGGTTTTAATTAAAATACATATTATAACGTATCGGGCACAACAGAAACCTAAAGCAGGTTAATCTGGTATGTTTTGGTGTACTTAATAGCTCACGAAAATTTGGTTCATTATCATCAATACAAATACATAAAATTTAAGTGTCGTCTGTTTGTAATGTCGAAATATTAATTATAATCGCTATATTCGTGTCGCTAGATACTGTTTAGTTAAGGAGTAATAATTTATTTTCCGAATATCCGAATGGAAATATGGTGATATTTAACATTTTCTCAAAAACTAAATACCCTAGGAAAATGGGGTCAAGATATCTTGCGTTTGAATAAATATACCTGGCTATACTTTTTTCCGAAAAAATATGTTTAAAAACATTGTGAGACGTTGTCGTCCGCTGCTGCAGCTACGTAGAGTTTGGCTACAATTACAGTCATATTATGTTATTTAATGTTACAATAGTCTACCGTATAGAAAATTAAAAAGACTTTTTCCAACAATCATCTATTTCTTTAACATTATGTTTTTTTAACTTTAAATAACTACTAATACTAATACATTTCCAGCCGAAAACTTTCCATCAGCTTAGAATCAAGGGGCAGGTCGCATTAAAACGGTTCAGCGCATTGCGATATAGATTATGTATCATCATTATTTTATTTCATGTTTGTAAAGCTCTCCGCGACACAGGGCTTGTTCCCTAGTGCGGGCGTTGTCTTTACTATCTACTGCAAGTAATATTCCACACTCGTTACTTTTCGAATTGACACAGTCTTTGAATTATTCTCTCTCTTAAGGAGAGAATTCCCTTAGGAAAAATCATTAACTAACCCAGAATTAACGTAAGACCCAAGGAATTTAAGCCCTCTAAATGTGCTTCCAAGACCTTGTACCGTGTTCAAGTTTATAAGACTATAATAAACTCATATAATTCCGTAGTCTGTCGCGCCACTGAAGGAACGCGTTTTTCGTGTATTTTAGATGAGCTACGGTCGATTGAATATGCATGACACATCATCTTTTCCTCTTACAATTTATGTGAACAATGAATTATTATACCTTTGGCCTAGTTAATAATGCATAATAATGGCTCTCTCAATAAAAAGTACGGGGTGGACATAGAAAAAAAAATCGGACCAGTAGGTCTTGAGATTGTTGCGTACAATTGCGTTTTTCGTTTTTCCATAAGCATTTCTCTTCAAGCTTTATACAAGCAAATCACGTGTAAAAAAAATAGGCTACCATAGAGTAAACACTATTTGAATATCAAATCTATGAAATGTATCTAGACATATTTCTGAAGCACGGTAAGTTCAAAGGTAGTGTACGCAAGCTTTGTGTCTCAAATTCCTTTCAAATATTTCGTTTATAGTATCATCCAAAGGCATTTATATGAAAATAGCTTTATATCTGAAGGAAAATCTAGTGATCACAATCGAACAATCCGTCACATAAATCATATTGTAATATATTGTGACGTATGACAATAAAGTAAAGAAAAGTCTTATTGGAATAGCCTACTGACAGCCCATTCTTCATTGTTATGAATATTTAAGGAATCCTTTCTAAGATCTATTTTTACTTGGCCTCTGATTTAAATAACGCATCCGCTGTACGTCATAGCACAGTGAAGCCACCATTATTAGGTATACTTAAATATTGAAAGTTGAATTTCCGTTTTTAGTATTTATTATTGAAGCGGAACGAAAGTTATTTATAATATCCAATATCATTATAGATGAATAGTTTCAAAATATCAATCCAATAAAAATCGGTACTTATATGAAATTCGTTCTCAAATATTTGAAAATGACAACTACTATGTTTCAAATTAAATATGGTGGCTGTCATTTATGTATAGACTAAGTTCTATGTCGAGATGCCAAGTAGGACCTCGGGGTGTCATTTAAAGTGCAACAGGGTCAACTGTCTATAATACGCACCATAGACCAAGGATCCGCGCGCTACATGGTATGCACAATATTTTATCATGTGACTTAACAAAATGTATAGACTATTTACTACTCGTTGTTTTGGCTGTAACAAATCCACATTATTTAGCCGCATAGATGGATGACTTAACTACACTACTAACTCACACCTATCTGTCACTGTCTGTATATAATAGATATTTTGTTATTAAGTTCATATCCCCGAAAAGGCTCAGCGCACACCTAGAGAAGAGCATTTTCTAAGACTACTGAAAAATTAATCTTATACATGTATGTGTATAGTCAATACACATACATTGTAAAAATAAATTTACAACCAAACTTGATGCTCGACCATGCTCGAGCTTGCAAGGTGCGTGTTCGATGGTGGGTCGCGTGGTATGCCTAGCGCTCTCTTGACTCTTTATTATTATTGCCACATCAAGGAAGCTATCTCTGGACCTGTGTTTACTACCTACGGCACGGCCGGCGTCAGTTAGAAATCATAGAAGAAGCAGCAATCTGGTCCTGCCTGGCAACCTAGAGCATTTTCAGCAAGCTATTCAAGCTTGCTCACGGAGAAGGGGCGATCAGTCAAAATTTTTCTCGACCATTCGCGAACATTTTGCAGTTAGGTGTGCGCTGGCGCTTTAAACAGGAAATAATTTTGAACTGTCTCTTTGACAATTACCTAGTGTGGTAGAGGTGGCTTCTGAATTTACTTCCAAATATTTTGTGATATACTTAAATCCAGAAATAAAAAAAAATTTGCTAAATACTAAAATTTCACCATTTTTTAGTAATTACTACATATTTGGCATAGATACTATTTATAGAGAACTTAATTGAAACCATAGATTTATATTATTATGCTCCTTCCATTATAGTGCTTCTATGATTTAAACTCTCTTTTGCATTTATTTGCGAGACTTCATTCACATAGACGAGTAACCCATCAATAAAATTTAAAAATTAATAGGTCGGCATGGCACATCGGTATCCAATAAAACGACCCTTCCTTTATCAAATAAGCTCGGATATCACCGCTACCCTGACAGAGATTGCCAATAATGTTATACCGTGTGCAGGACTGAGCCACAATTGAACCATCCCATTCACGCAAACCTTTGCCTTTACAATTGTATGTACTCAAAGTTCTGTATCAGTTACTCCGTATCTATTTTCAGCCCTGCAAATAAAGTAACATACAATAAACAAACCTACCAATCGGCAAGTTTAGATTAGGTCAATATTTTCGAAAATAATCGCCCCGAAGGTAGCTAAAACTGCCCCCCCTCCCCCTCTGTCTTCTAAATCGTAAAACCTAAATATATAAAAAATCGCAAAGATAACGCTAGACTAATAAAAAACTAATTGATAACAATAAAAGCTGCAACAGACATTTGCTACGTCATAGCTTGATCACGAACCAACGTATACTTGCGTGTAGCGATGGCTCGTAAGCTCATTTTGCGCATGTATTTGAATTTTGAATTCTTACGTCACAAACACTTACAAATTTCGTGCCTCTAGAATCAGCGGTTTAGGCATTGATACATATAAGTTAATTGGAATTTTATAAGTGTAGATAGATTGAAATCCGTGATCTTTCGAATTGTGTTCAAAATCACTAACACTACTTATTTACAGTTTTCAAAACCAATAATTATCCCGTACCACTAAAACCCTCACACAGTTCCTCTGATATCGTATTTCAAACTTCAGTGTAAAGGTAAACAGGAAAATTGATGAAAACTTACAAAATAAAAACATTCCGCTGCAAACACGTTCAAAGGAAAGTCTGAACCGCCACCGGCGCTCTGCAGCACTGGTGCATTTAGAAACTTTTTGTAACTACCAACTTTTTGCACTAACTTTTTTATTTTTTTAATCACCAGCCCGATCTTCTTCAACGTTTACTTAAATAGCCAGCATTATGTAACGAGACAGGAAAAACACCGAACCCTTCAAAGTCATTAACGCAAATGAGACAAAACTAAACACTGCTGTTTAAAGTATAATGAGACCTTCAGAATACTTTATGATCACATAGAGGGCTACTTCCGTGACCTTACAAGTTATTGATGTAAAAATGTGCCTTCCATGGTTTTACTTTGTTTTACTACTTTATTACTGTCAGCTCGTTAAAACGTAGTGGTTGTATTCTCTTTGTCTCTCGTTGTGTTTTGGTAAAAAAATATTGCATTCTGAAACAATTACAAAAAACTGGCCAAGTGCGTGTCGGGCCACGCACAGAGTAGGGTTCCGTAGTAGCCCGTTATCACAATATAGTACAGTTCTGTTGTTCTTTATTCTGAATATAAGTAATGGTAAAGATATTACCTAGGAGTTAATGGTTATAATAACAACAAAAATCGACTTTTTGAATTATCATTTCTAAGACGTACGGGGATGTCGATCAGAAGTGTGATAGTCTTAAACGCTTAAAAGCGGCTCCGCAAAGGACGACGGTAGCTAAAAAAAAAGTGACGTCACGGCACAACGCCATCTGTTATTGAATAGCGATACTAAACTAATGCAAAATGTTTATTTTCGAAGATTATTATTTAAACAGATTGGACATTAATCAATAATAACCACTTCCTTAGAGCATAATCGCTGCCAAGTTATTATTTCAATACACAAAGTTCGTTTGTAACTTCTATAGGTACTCGAATGAAAACGTAATCCGTTTGTACAGCGCCATCTAGCGGCAGTATTGAAAAACTTATGATTTATTATAATATATACTTGATATTTTGTTTTTAAATGCAAGTCTTTACCCGTTATAAACAAGCAACTACTTTATCTTAGTCGCTGTAAAGGATTAATGCTAAGGATTTTGTATTTGGTACAAAATTATCCAACACCCAAGTTCAACGACTGTTACTGCAAAACTAATAAAGTTATCTTAACCGCTATACTTTTCATTTAAAGTTCATGAATTGCACTATCATCATGAATTTTTCCAGATTTTTTAAGCCAGTAGTTTAGCTTTTAGAGGGGGGAGGACGCCCTACTGGAACAAAAATTTGCTCTTTAAAGTTTAATATTTCGTAAATGGACCATTAAGAGAAAAATAATGTTAGTAACTCCCAAGTCATTTTAGAAGACCTATTCAACGATAACCCACACGATGGGGTAGACGACAAAAAAAATTCATCCTCACTTCACATGTATGGGAGCTACCCGAAAAAAATATATTTTCCAAAATTTTATTTTACCACTTTGTCGACGTAATTGATATACACACTCCTACAAAATTACAGCTTTCTAGTACTAACGGTCTCTTAGCAAAACCTCGGACAGACAGACAGACGGACATAACGAAACTATGAGGGTTCCTAGTCAGAACTACAGAACCCTAACTAGTCAGAACTACTTCTGTAGTTCTGACTAGTTAGGTTAGGTTAGAATAGAATTTAGATCCCTAAAAAGATATATTAATTACCTAGGCATTGTTATGTTAATTCACTATGGGTACGTTAATTTTTTCGCTATGTGGTCATTCTGTTATTGCCACAACACGTCGGGAGCGTTTTCATAAGAACCATAAGTCATAACCCGAATTTACTGTTTGTCTGTTTTATACGGTCGAATTGAGAACCTCCTCCGTTTTTCGTCGGTTAATAACTCGTATCCACCTAGAACGGTCTCTCAATCAGTGTCAAAATACTGGAACTTAGTAATAAAAGGAACTACAGTAAATTGGGGTTTCTACAGTAGGAAACCTATCCGAATATATGAGGACAGAATATTGACCAAGCCTGTCACAGTCTACGAATAGATTTACAATCCAACCGCAGTATTTTTTATATCCGACGAATGAAATAAAGATAAGGCCTACCATGATAGCCCTTAGAGATTTATTGTCGACAAATAAAATCGGACTATTATTGGGGAAGGCTCATCTTCCCTAATTGAGAACCATTTACCTACTTATGGGCACTTACTTAGTTTCATTAACTGTATTATTTTTGTGGGTACCTACTGACTACTGCTTTCTTACTAAGGATGCTTATTTGCAACATACCGTTCTTAGATATATATATATTAATGAATATAAATGTACCTATAGCCGCAGTATTATCTTAATTGTAACGTTATGAAGTGAGTCATCTGTTAACACTCCTTGATTACCGCTACGAACCACAGGATCGCGTTGGATGCAAATCACATACAAGATTCCCTGTGTGTACAGCAATTTTTTTTAATACAATATATAAAAAAATATAAAAAGAGATACTGGGAACTACAGACTACTTTCAATAATTATGTTACTAGACTGCCCATCTTAGCTGTGGCTCATGTCTTGTTTGCGCGTATTCTAAAAGCTTTTCAAATTTTCATTCGATCTTGACGAATTTGCTGCGATTGTTTGTATTAAATCGCTTGTTTCAAGATTCACCAATATTATTTTTTAATCTAACTAAGGTAAAGGCACCTATTTCCGAGGGGTTCTAAAAATGGCACTATATTCCGATGTATTTAGATTAATGTCTTTTTCAAGTAATTGACGAGTTATTTTTGTCTGCAAAATACATTCATTAATTAATAATTTATTTGTTCATATTTATATGAAGAGATAAATACTTTAGCGTGTGTACGTTTTAAAATAATAGGTCAGTTTGCCGCTAGTAGCTAACTCGAACGGATGCTTCATACATTTTGGACCTTACGCACGAGAGTACTACGTTTTGATAAATAGTGTTTTACATTATAGTTCTATACTGAGTGAGTTTTGTATAGGTTGAAATATTGAAAGGGTAATATTTTTTATCGAAAACACTTATCATTTGTGTATTTTCTTTACAAATTGAGGAGGAAATTAGTGTTTAAAATACCGCGGCATTAGGTGCCAAATATTTTAGTTGGTTCCTAAATGCCGATGTATGCCACGGAAATGCAATTTTAGAGACGTTTTCTTTTTTTAATATTTTGTGCAGTTTTATGCTTACACACTTAATATTTTAGTTCTAATTACTAAAATGATCCATAAATATAAAAATCTATTTCCGAGGTACACTGTTGCGTCGCATTTACTAATTATAGCAGGTCAAAAATGGTCTGTTTAAGTACTTTATTAATTCGTTGTATGGAAGAATTAAGTACAGAAAGTAATGGTATTAATGTTTTCTGATGTAATCCTGAGTGTTTTTTTATATATTTTGTCAAAGATATGGCAATTATACATTCATTTATTTGTACGATATTAAAATATCTTTTACTTTTTATTACTCGGAATTAGAAAACTTGATTTAGTATCATAAAACGTTATTCCGATGTATTTACGTCGGAATTAGGTTATATGAGTACCTAATTTCGCGATATTGACACACGTTAAATATAGTGTTCATTATTTACGCAGAATCTTAAACACTTTTATATGGTTTTAGTAACTGAAAGAATATAATTATGTGTTTCTGAAAATTACTTTTATAATCCGATATACTCAGTCGCAGATATACTATACAAACACTTACATACAGTTACTTAACTTTAATAAACTTAATAAAACTTGATAATGCTCATTAATGTCTGTCTATGTTTATATCTCTATATATGTACATGTAGTAAAAAAAGGGTTATCGATATTAATGTTTCAATCTAAGTATAATAATTTTATTTTTCTAATCAACAAATGTAAGTAAATTGTGATACATTGTGATACCAATTGTTACTCATATAAGACAGAGACTAAGACTGATTTAAAATTATAAATAAAGATAATAAATAGATTTGATTTTTGAACATCCTGTATTGTTCTCCCAATAGCCTTTCCATTGTATTTTTTGCACTCGAAATTAGGAACCAATTGCATCTGAATTAGGATTTTTAAGTCGGAATTAGGTGCCTCGGACTTTTTCATATTTTTGCACCATTTATCATTTTTAACTAACTTTTACTGTCAAACTGTGAGTATTTTTCAAAAATAAGATGTCTAATGTATAATAAATGAATCGCACTCACAAATATATTCATCCTTAATAATTATATTATTAAAATACACTTATTTATCTCTATAATATATAGGAAAATTCGAAACAAACCCTATACCAACCCGTCTGCCAGCGTTATATAGTAGGCTAAATTCCCTCCACATTCTTTGGAGGAGGTACCCATGCCCAGCAATGGGACGTTTATGGGTTGAAATGATGATGATGAAATTTAATGATGGTCTGCAAATTATTCTGAAATTAAATTATTTGCACAATTTTTTTTTTGTTTCGTGACCAAAACGATAGATATTTTCACGCGGGAGTTATTATATAGAACCACAGATATAATTATTCTAACTTCCTCGTTGGCTATACGAATACGCAAAAGGTTCTGGATTCGATACCTAGGCCGGACATAAATGGTGTAAAAAGACAAGATTTTTATTGGGAATTAACATAGTAAAATGTGGACTGTGGTAAAATATTTATTATGTACCTACACAATAGAAAATATCGTATAAAATAAATAATTCCTGGTAAATTACTTTCTGTTTTACCTACCTCTCGATCGCTTGGTCGTGCAATATAATAGCTATAATTTATTTACAATACAAAGGTACTAAACTAGTATTTATTAGACGCTATACCTGTTTATTTGAGTACCTGTTTACAAAAACTCGACAACTTATAAACATAATTATATTATATTGAGTATTATACCGTTTATTTCAATTTAAACGTCAATTCACCTTTGCTGTGTGCTATTTCGGACCGGAATTAATCTGTGTGCCAAATTGCTTACAGATTATTTCAACCATACTGGCATGATAGAGTAACAAGCATCAACATCCATCCATATACATCCAGCGGCAGTTAGCCTGACAACTCACACTGAAACTAATAATTATTATGGTATGGTATATTTCTCTTTTCCTCAATCGGGGGCTGACTCAAAAATATAATGCAATTCACAATACGATATTGCTATAATCACTACACACGTTTAGCTACCATTGTACTATTACTTTTGCCCCCTTATTACAAAACATAGACTAAGCATTAAACCAGGTTTAAATTTAATACTTTGACAATAAAACAATGGCTTATGTCAGTTTAAACCTGGTTTAATACTTCTTCTGGTTTAGTCCATATTCTGTAATAAGGGGGATATAGTTAAGCTATCTATCGGATAGTTAGAAAACGTGCACTGACAATGTCGTGAATGGCACCCGAATGGATCGCGACGATAGCGATCCAGACTGTGACAAACAGCCATACGGATCGCTCCTACGAAACACCGTTCGCAATACAGTATAGTTGCACAGTAGACTAGTTTTTTTCAGCGCAACGTATATAAAAATTACTACATGCTTTGGCTCCGCCATACGTATAAAACGTTTATTTTTTGTCCGTGGGACTTCTGGCTCCTTCTTAACGTCTCCATGGGTCGGAAGGCACGATAAACCGTTGATCCGGATGCCATGGAAAAACGTGGCTGTTAAAAGTGGAACAATCGATGGCTGTTTACATTTAAGTTTTAAAAGAACCAGGAAAGAATCTAGTGTACGTATTAGGTACCTATTTTGTAGCATTACAAAAGTCAAGTCATTATTATATTAGACTAATTGCATTCAAAACAGTTTAACATTACAAAATAAATAACCATGTAAATGTTTTGATATTTACAGTTTATTTCAATTATGTGTTTAAATTTATACCTAATACCGTATCTAAATAAAAATTCATATCAAGCTTATTAACAATATAATTTGAATAAACTGACTGACAAAAACATATAAATTTATAACACAATAGTTCGAATGTTATCGTTGCAACTAGCACATAATTTAGATACAAATCTATTAGCATTTAATATATTGCATTGACGTTAAATCTGATAGATTCCTATTTATTTATTCAATTTAAAATTTAAATGTTCAACATATAATTTAAACAATAGTTGAAACTTGAATTAACATTTAAATGCAATCTATTCGTTTATAATTTATTTGTATGACGACAAATCGCGAAATAAAACTTATGAACATGGTGCTAAATTTATACGCTTAGGTCAGTTACATATGTGCTTGTATTTGAAATTTCGCCTGCGTATTTGGTGAAAAGGAAGCATTCCTAGCGAATGCGTATACATATGCGTACCTACAAATACGAACGTAGGTACTGAAACGCTGAATATGAAACCGCTCATAATATGATGTAAACTGTATGTATGTTGGTATTAGGCCAGTATTTTGCCACTTGCCAATAGGTGTAAAAAAACTGAATTATTTATATAAAAATCCTATAAAACCCCTACTTATATTATAAATGCGAAAGTTAGAATGGATGGATTAATGTATGAAGGGATGTTTGTTTCTCAATCATACCGGGATATCTGGAAGGATCTGTATGGATAGGTTATTCTGGATTAGCACATGGTCTACTTTTTTCTATGATCTATCATGCGTGCGGTGTCATAAAAATGGTCAAATTGTTTGAGAGCATATCTCTTTCTGCTAGCTAACAGGCAAGTTATAAGTTAGAATAAATATTCATGTATAGGTAGGTAACTCGAAACAAAACCAACCTATACCAAGTACCAACCTCTCTAGCCAACGTGGTAGACTAAATTCCCTCCAAAATATTTGCCCCGTGCCCAGCAGTGGGACATTAATTTATGGGTTGTAATGATGAGGTAGGTGGGTGCTCCATCTTTATGTACCGACCGAGTCAGTCCGGAATAAAGTCTTACTACGAGACTACGCGTATCATAAGATAACCTAAATTTTTTTTTCCTTTTGGTACTTCTGAAACTTGATTGGCTTCTTGCCAAATTTCATAATTTTAGATCAACTGGAAGTGCCCTATAAGTTTCGACTATTGTGATGATCGACAAAAATGGAGTTTAAACAGCTGTATATTTTGATTATGTATACTTAAAACTCTTTTTTTACTGACGCACGAAAACGCTTCGTATTCGTACGTCAGCATTATAAGATCGTTTTATGATGCAAGGATGTAAGTTAGAAATTATGTTAAAGAAAACCGTTCCATTTGTATTGTAATTTTACCTACGTAATGTTTTCTATATTTCTTAATTATCATATACACTGCTGCTTTTTGAATAATGGTAGATACCTAATAGTTCTTAATTAATTTGTTTGACGTCAATATCCACCTGACTACGACAGTATATTATGTTATAATTTCACTAGATGCTACTCGCGACTTAGCTTGCATTTTTTACAATAATAAATCAGCACCATCTTTTATCTATTTATACTGTAAAAGTTTGATCGTCTGCCAGCATTATATGAAGAAAAATATATCTCTAAAGGTAACTAAGCTAAGAGCTCTTCATGACATTAAAGGAACTAAACTAACATTAAAGATAATTCTTCCAAAAACAGACGACTAAGGAGAGTCATCTTGATGACATCTGACTGTCACCGTGGCGCAGTGGTTAAGATGGGCGCCTTCCCACTACATCGCCGTGCTGGGTGACGTGGGTTCGATTCCCACACGAGACAAATATTTGTGT
Organism: Laspeyria flexula; assembly: GCA_905147015.1. Taxonomy (NCBI): domain Eukaryota; kingdom Metazoa; phylum Arthropoda; class Insecta; order Lepidoptera; family Erebidae; genus Laspeyria; species Laspeyria flexula. The sequence continues at coordinate 6,037,644 of LR989956.1, read as the reverse complement.
GATTCATAGATATTTGTTTCTAGTCTGGGTGTACTTTGTGTCCGTTAGTTTCATGTTTGTAAAGCTCCCCGCGACACAGGGCTTGTTCCCTAGTGCGGGCGTTGTCTTTTAAAAGAAGAAAAAAGAGTCATTAAAATAAACAGTATATTTTATATTTTTTAGAACAAACTTCTTGGTAATTACAGCTCCGAAGTATGGAAAATGGATACTGAACTTTAGATTTTCACGATAAAATTACATATCCTATAAATCATTTTTAATAGGAAGGTAAACTATTTCTTCTACTTTTGCTTACAAGTTCAATTTTGTGAACTTGATATTTTCTGTTCTCTATATTCAGTTTACTTTTGATACGATCCATTTTTAGGTACTTACTTGCTTCTGATTTATTCAAGAAGTAGGTATATAAAAAAAACCAGGTGGACAATAACAAACTATATATAACTTGATGCTATTTTTAAATATTCACAGTATAAATAAATAATCTGAGGATGATGTCATGTAGGTTTATTAAGCTACAATTAATGGCGAGATGGTTCGATAGGAAGCGTTGAAATGCTACGGACCTCGCATTTCTTAAGAATGGTTTTACTCGCTAGCAATTTTGATTTGACTGATTGATTTAATTGAATGACTAAAATTAAGCAAACATTTTGACAACAGTAGGATTCGAGAGTTAAAACTCCGAGTAGGGTCCTAGAAACATTCTGAGAGCTTATAGCGATCTACGAAAACGAAAGTTGAGCGAATCGACGAATAGGCCGACTGACGGCAGAATAAAAAAAAACGTAGGGACAGGCTTCGGCAAATTAAATTGTTTGTCTGCTTAGACTCATTATATTTTATTTTCTAAATTAATATAGGAATGTAAATTATGCTTTTAATGGTCTATAAAATTATCGACATTAATATATATGTTAGTAAATAAAGCTTTGTTTTATGTATTGGGGTTTTTATTTTTATAATTTGAGTTTTACGATTTAATTTCATGAATAATTCATCCTAAATTTTGTATTGCAAAATCCCGTCATGAAGTGATTAAATTATGACTAAGTCAAACATTGCTATATATGGGTCTTAGCATGTTAATTGAGTGTATATATATATCTCATCGTATAGTGACACTTACAATCTGCCAAAGTTTCTAGTTTCCGTGCAATTAAAAATCCATAAATCAAGTGGAATAATAAAAAATTAAATTACTATGGTGAAAGTTAATGTCTAAATTAAAATGTGTTTTAATGCTTTATCTTTAATCTTTATCACCTTTTTTCAATGTCAAGGAAACAAGTTTTTAATTTATATACCAGATAATTGTAATGATTTCATGACATCTAAGTGATAGTAATTAATTAAAATTGAATAACGTTAATAAAATTAACTAGTTATTGATTTAAATTGTGATTCCCATAATTGATAATATATTTCAAAATTGAATTTAAATAAATAACTAACTACTATTTAATTTATTTCTTTTCTATGTGTGAAAAAAGAAAATGAAAAAATAAGGTACCAATCACGTACTGGTGGGTGTGCTATAATTTGAAGACACATTAGGTATGTTGATCTTGATAAGATATAATATTTATTGCCACTAAAACGAATCCTCTAAAACACGAGCATTCACATTTAAACTTAATTTATAATAGACGATTAATCGAATAATTACAGAATGCAAATATGCGTATCGTATATTTATGCTTATTTGTCACTTGTGAAGTATAAAATAATAAATCTTGATGAACATTTCTAGTTGTCACCAACCTATAATCTATACTAATAATATAAAGCTGAAGAGTTTATTTGGTTGAACGCGCTAATCTCGGGAACACGGTGTGCGATCGCACAACGGTGAACAGAATTAAAAAAATATTTTAGTGTTTGATAGCCCATTTATCGAGGAAGATTATAGACTATAACGACACGCTCGTCTAATAGGACATGAGTGTGGCCAAAAGGTCTACGGAAACTAATAAAAAAACGTAACCATTACAATTTTTTTATAGAGGGACATGTGCTACTAGACAACAGAAGACCAGAATATCCACTATAACTACTCTGTGCACCAACTCCTCGCTTTGGGGAGGACTCACAGACGGTACGACGTATTATATATGTATAAAAAACGGGCCTGCGTCACTTAGGTTTCAATATTTTAAATTCAATAAATTTTGGCTTCAATATTTTAAGAAATAATAAATTGCACCTTATTCAATTGTGGTCTATATAATAAATAAAGTATTATTCCTTATAATAGAATACGTGACGTTTTATAACAATTTAATACATTTACTATACCAGAGTAATACCTACTACCCACATAATAAATTTTATTCGATTCTTTATACCTAACAGTAATAAACATAAAAGATAAAATGCGCAACAGTGAAAAGCTACAAAGTCAATAAGATTCCGTAAATTGAAATTCCTACTTTACTAGCATAAAAATAAGTTCAACATTAGTACAGTTTTTGAAAATATACTGCCTTTAGTCGAACGCGACTCGCTCATAACAGGAAAGTAGAAAAAGCTTTCTTATAATTGTTATCGCGAAACAGTCTACATTCTTCGTGTTTCAAAGGAAAAACCCTTCAAACAAATGGAAGAGAATAGTCAGAATAGAACATTATTGAATTAAGTAGATATCTTTACAAATAAGCTCTGCAAAATAAATTTAATTATTATCATTCGGAGTTATTTTGGGCTTTAGGTACACACACTTTAGGAATAAAATCTCAGTAAAGAGTGGCTAAATTGAATCTTAGGTAAAGGACTTCAGATACACCGCAATCAGAATTTTCAATAACTTTTTTATTAGTGTTATTCGAATTGTTATGGAATTTGAATAACTAATTTTGTAATGCCAGTTTCAATGGCTACGAAAATAAAACGAATAAATCACAAACCGTAAAATCGTCTTCTATGAAATGAAATTATGAGAAGGCTTCGAAGCGAACGGATTTAGGCACTTTTTTAAAAAGACTGCCTCGGTTGCAAAGCGGGAGAGTGTACGACTGCTGCGCAAGAGGTCTCTGATTCAATTCTCAGGTCGGGTAATAACGGTATGAGATTTTTTCTATTTGTATGTATCAGCCCAGAGTTTGGAAATGTAGCCGGTTAAAACGCAGGCCACACTGCCACCTAGCGAGCGAGCTGGCGAGTGAGGATAAATATATAAGCTAGCAAGTGAGCTTAACTATAGAGGTTCACACCAAAAAATTGCTAGCGAGCGAACGTAGAATTCCATTCACATGAATATTAAAATCGCGAATAACAAAAAAAAAACTTTAATCGAATGAATTCTAGTACACTTTTTATTCATCATCTTTACAACCCATAAATTAATGTCCCACTGCTGGGCACAGGTCTTCTCCAAACATTTTGAAGGGAATTTATCTTATTATACCACGCTGGCTAGACGGGTTGGTATAGGGTTATCGAATTTTCCTTTTCTCGCAGGGCTCTTGTTGCTTCCTTTATTCGCCTTGTACGACACGAGTTGAAATGGGCTAGTGACATTAAGAGGGTTCATACATTTTCAAGTTGCTCGCAAATAGGTTTTTAAATTACGCACACAGAGCCGAAACATGCACACTTCTCTAATGCTGTGTGGTACAACAATATAGCGCGTACTAATGAGTTTGGTATTTTCTAACCTCGTATTTTGTTAAAGTTGGATAGGACAATATTTCAAATTAAATTAATCAATAATTAATTGTTATTAATCGTATTGTATTCTATAAACAATTAAAATACAATTTTATTAGAAAGAAAGAAAAATACAATTAATTTTATATAAGACTAACAATTAATTTCTCAATAATAACTGCGGCTGATATGATGATGAATGTGACTATTTGAGGTCAAAGTGGTGAAAATGTCCGCCATCTTGAACTTAGTTGTTTTTGGGCTGATCGCCTCCAAAATCGATATCTGACAATCCCACTGATCACTGGGCATAGTTCTGAAGTCAAAATTGTAAAAATGCTCGCCATCTTGAACTTTGTTGTTTTTGGGCTGATTGATACCAAAATCGATATCTGACGATCCCATTGGTCACTGGGCATAGTTCTGAAATCAAAATTATAAAAATGCCCGCCATCTTGAACTTTGTTTTTTTTGGGCTGAGTGATACCAAAATCGATATCTGACGATCCCATTGGTCACTGGGCATAGTTCTGAAATCAAAATTATAAAAATGCCCGCCATCTTGAACTTTGTTGTTTTTGGGCTGAGTGATACCAAAATTGATATCTGACAATTCCATTCGTCACTGGGCATAGCTCTGAAGTCAAAATTGTGAAAATGCCCACCATCTTGAACTTTGTTGTTTTTGGGCTGATTGATACCAAAATCGATATCTGACTTTCCCATTGGTCACTGGGCCTAGTTCTGAAGTCAAAATTGTAAAAATGCTCGCCATCTTGAACTTTGTTGTTTTTGGGCTGAGTGATACCATAATCGATATTTGACGATCCCATTGGTCACTGGGCACAGTTATGAAGTCAAAATTGTAAAAATGCCCGCCATTTTGAACTTTGTTGTTTTTGGGCTGAGTGATACCAAAATCGATATTTGACGATCCCATTGGTCACTGCGCATAGTTCTGAAGTCAAAATTGTAAAAATGCCCGCCATCTTGAACTTTGTTGTTTTTGGGCTGAATGATACCAAAATCGATATTTGACGATCCCATTGGTCACTGGGCATAGTTCTGAAGTAAAATTGTAAAAATGCCCGCCATCTTGAACTTTGTTGTTTTTGGCCTGATTGACACCAAAATCGATATCTGACTATCCCATTGGTCATTGGGCATAGTTTTGAAGTCAAAATTGTAAAAATGCCCTCCATCTTGAACTTTGTTGTTTTGGGCTGAGTGGTACCAAAATCGAAATCTGACTATCCCATTGGTCACTAGGCATAGTTATGAAGTCAAAATTGTAAAAATGCTCGCCATCTTAAACTTTGTTGTTTTTGGCCTGATTGATACCAAAATCGATATCTGACTATCCCATTGGTCACTGGGCATAGTTCTGAAGTCAAAATTGTAAAAATGCCCGCCATCTTGAACTTTGTTGTTTTCGGGCTGAGTAATACCAAAATCGATATTTGACGATCCCATTGGTCACTGGGCATAGTTCTGAAGTCAAAATTGTAAAAACGCCCACCATCTTGAACTTTGTTGTTTTTGGGCTGAGTGATACCAAAATCGATATCTGACTATTCCATTTTCACAATTTTGACTTCAGAACTATGCCCAGTGACGAATGGGATCGTCAGATATCAATTTTGGTATCACTCAGCCCAAAAACAACAAAGTTCAAGATGGCGGGCATTTTTATAATTTTGATTTCAGAACTATGCCCAGTGACCAATGGGATCGTCAGATATCGATTTTGGTATCACTCAGCCCAAAAAAAACAAAGTTCAAGATGGCGGGCATTTTTACAATTTTGACTTCAGAACTATGCCAAGTGACCAATGGGATCGTCAAATATCGATTATGGTATCACTCAGCCCAAAAACAACAAAGTTCAAGATGGCGGGCATTTTTACAATTTTGGCTTTAGAATTATGCCCAGTGACCAATGGGATCGTCAAATATCGATTTTGGTATCACTCAGCCCAAAAAAAACAAAGTTCAAGATGGCGGGCATTTTTACAATTTTGACTTCAGAACTATGCCAAGTGACCAATGGGATCGTCAAATATCGATTATGGTATCACTCAGCCCAAAAACAACAAAGTTCAAGATGGCGGGCATTTTTACAATTTTGGCTTCAGAATTATGCCCAGTGACCAATGGGATCGTCAAATATCGATTATGGTATCACTCAGCCCAAAAACAACAAAGTTCAAGATGGCGAGCATTTTTACAATTTTGACTTCAGAACTATGCCCAATGAGTAATGGGATAGTCAAATATCGATTTTGGTATCACTCAGCCCAAAAACAACAAAGTTCAAGATGGTGGGCGTTTTTACTATTTTGACTTCAGAACTATGCCCAGTGACCAATGGGATCGTCAAATATCGATTTTGGTATCACACAGCCCAAAAACAACAAAGTTCAATATGGCGGGCATTTTTACAATTTTGGCTTTAGAATTATGCCCAGTGACTAATGGGATCGTCAGATATCGATTTTGGTATCACTCAGCCCAAAAACAACAAAGTTCAAGATGGTGGGCATTTTTACAATTTTGACTTTAGAACTATGCCCGGTGACCAATGGGATCGTCAAATATCGATTTTGCTATCACTCAGCCCAAAAACAACAAAGTTCAAAATGGCGGGCATTTTTACAATTTTGACTTCATAACTATGCCCAGTGACCAATGGGATCGTCAAATATCGATTATGGTATCACTCAGCCCAAAAACAACAAAGTTCAAGATGGCGATCATTTTTACAATTTTGACTTCAGAACTATGCCCAATGAGTAACGGGATAGTCAGATATCGATTTTGGTATCACTCAGCCCAAAAACAACAAAGTTCAAGATGGTGGGCGTTTTTACTATTTTGACTTCAGAACTATGCCCAGTGACCAATGGGATCGTCAAATATCAATTTTGGTATCACACAGCCCAAAAACCACAAAGTTCAAGATGGCGGGCATATTTACAATTTTGACTTTAGAACTATGCCCAGTGACCAATGGGATCGTCAAATATCGATTATGGTATCACTCAGCCCAAAAACAACAAAGTTCAAGATGGCGGTCATTTATACAATTTTGACTTCAGAATTATGCCCAGTGACTAATGGGATCGTCAAATATCGATTTTGGTATCACTCAGCCCAAAAACAACAAAGTTCAAAATGGCGGGCATTTTTACAATTTTGACTTCATAACTGTGCCCAGTGACCAATGGGATCGTCAAATATCGATTATGGTATCACTCAGCCCAAAAACAACAAAGTTCAAGATGGCGAGCATTTTTACGATTTTGACTTCAGAACTATGCCCAATGAGTAATGGGATAGTCAGATATCGATTTTGGTATCACTCAGCCCAAAAACAACAAAGTTCAAGATGGTGGGCGTTTTTACTATTTTGACTTCAGAACTATGCCCAGTGACCAATGGGATCGTCAAATATCGATTTTGGTATCACACAGCCCAAAAACAACAAAGTTCAAGATGGCGGGCATATTTACAATTTTGACTTTAGAACTATGCCCAGTGACCAATGGGATCGTCAAATATCGATTATGGTATCACTCAGCCCAAAAACAACAAAGTTCAAGATGGCGGTCATTTTTACAATTTTGACTTCAGAACTATGCCAAGTGAACAATGGGATCGTCAGATATCGATTTTAGAGTTCATCAGCCCAAAAACAGCAAAGTTAATAATTTGATCTTTAATAAAAAAAAAATTCCATAACAAAGTATCAACTGGTATTGAACTCTCTTGAAATATACAATCATTACGTAAACATCGGACCGGGAGCGCGGGAAGCAAAGCGTTACGTCCTCTCTCTAGAAGGCCTCAGCCGGTACTGATTTCTCAGGGCCTGTGCGCCGAAATATAAGGCGTTTTTAGGCTCTTTTCAAAAATCATTTTAAAATATTTCTAAAGGGATTTCGAAAATATTATGGACATTTATAAATGACAACATCTTGCTTAATAATTAAATGTAAAAAAATCGACTTTTTAAACATATATAGTGTACCAAAATTCTAATCAAACTTGATCAAAGTTCAACGTTTTAAAAAATTTTAGTTCTTAAGTTTTAGTTATAAAAAAATGAATATTTCTAATATTTTTTCAATACACTAACTAAAGGACTATATGTAGACCTTAAAACAATCTTTTTTTTCTATGCATTTCAATTACTTTAGTCCCTGGCGAATCTGAAAGTAGGCTTGTTTCGTAGAATTTCTTAAAACACTGTGCGAAAGAACTGTTCTAACTAAAATACTAATAATAAATTGTCTGTTTTTCTTAATACACTTTTTAGACAAGAAAACTGTTGTCTATGTATGCCAAAAATTACTTCGCTACATATAAAGACATATTCTGTAGCGAACGTGGAAATCTCGTGATTTCATGGATTTCTGTATGAACCCTCTTAAGTATATATTCTTAATCAGTCACTACACGGACACTTTTTATTTAGTACCACTATTTCAAAGTTCGAAAAAAACATTAGAAATAGTAATATGGGAATTTTTCATCACTAACACGCCAATTAGCTGTAGGATATTATTTACTGGTTATTTATGGTTGTAGATTAGACATTTTCTGACATATTATTTAATTTTAAGTTAATCATTTACAGCCTTACTTATAAAAATCTACTAATTATCTTCTTAGCAACCAATTAACTAATTACTACTTAACTTCTTAATTAGTGATTAAACATTTTCTACTTAAAAACGTTGATTAAGCATGAGTTAGCTAATGAACTGTTAATGACCCGAAAACTATTTTACTCTGTCAATACCACCAAATGTTGGAAGCATAAAATATTTTTTGCCGCGTATTTCACACTTGAAACGTAATAAAACGGCAACATTCCGTCACCAAAACCGAAATCTAAAAAGTTAACTGTCATAAAGTTCCTTTGCAGTTTTGTGACTTGTGTTTGTGTGAATTTGAAAACGAAAAGTGTGTAGATACCTTATAACAGCTATTACTTGTAATTCCACAGGTATGCTACCACCCCGGTTTTCTACATGCAAGTCATTCCTTAAAATATTGATTATTCTCAGCATATTTTCTTTGCTACATCCATATCTTTATTTAAATTCTTTATCGCCCAATTCTTGCATCGGATTCATTCTTGTATAATACAATTTTGGTCTCTTAGCCCTAACCGCCCGTATCCGTACTAGTCTTAAATTACGTATTTTTCCATTTCATTACGAATACTTAATACATTAACGTTTTCAAAAATTTAAATTTAAAAATTAATTAATTTTAATTTTTTTATTAAATTTACTTTTTAAATTAGTTACTTTTTAAATTTTGTTAGTTAAATAAAATCAACACAGCAACTTTCTTGGTCACAACTCACAATACAACACACGAACTCAAACCGAAAAAACAGAAACACGTGAAACAATTCAAACAATAGACATCGATGCAGCTGCCCGCTAGAGAATCAGCTGACGCATAACCGCCATTTTGCTACTTAAGGTTTAAACAAGGGTCCGTTGCTGTTTAATTTGACAGAGACTAAAATGCGTTACTTATTAACCGATTAAAGTTAAGCAACGTTTATAAGTAAGAAATGTTCTTAAATTACTGTTAAGTATAAATTAAAATTTAAGTAACATTTATAAGTAAGGCTGTTAATTACCAATTTCGATTTAATTTAACTTTCTAAATTTATTTCTTCGTTTATTTTATTAATGTGAGTAAACATACGATTAATATATCCTTTATTTTATTGCTAAAACGGCAATTAGCTTAAATTAAATCATCGTGTGTCGGTTCTTAAAATATAACTTTTAGATTGTGTAATTAATTATGTATTTGGCAATATATTTAAGTTTAAGATAAAGTCCTGCACTGTCCTCCTTATACAGAATTAAGTAAAATAGGTATTACATTTAATTTTTAATTCAATTTAATTTTCAATATTTTTTTTTTCATAGTACGCTGTCTTCACACTTCACTAAACTATAACTATTTGTGTATATCAAAACAGCGTGACTAACTAATGACATTTCCTACGATTTTATTGAATAATTGCATTGCCATTGCAATCTAATGTGGCGTATTTTCCGGCGGTCAGCAAAGAAAGGGATTTATTTAGTACTTAGGTAAATAGTAAATTTAACACACTTAGTTCGTTGACGTAAATATTATTAATCTCTTTATATAAACAGCGCCATCTAGTCCCAAAGTAAGCAATTATAATAATATTTGCTTATGTTATGGGTACTAAACAACTAATATACTACTTAAATACATTTTTTTTTGTAAATACATACATATTATAGATAAATTACACCCAGACACAGAACAAACCTTTATGCTCATCACACAAAGATTTGTCTTGGGTGGGGATCGAACCTACGACCTCCGGCTTAGCAGTCAGGATCACTAACCACTAGACCAACAGGCCAGTCTTAGGTCTTCTTACCAACAAGTCATAATTAAAGTTTAATTGTCACATCATTATCGATAATAAAATAGGTAATAAATATTTTTTCTTTTATATTAAGTTAGGATGTCTTGTACACATTTATTTCCTAGCTCCGGACTTAAACTCAAAATTTCATGATAGAAAGAATCAATGCATTTTCAGCCGACCGATCGAACTCGTGACCGCACAGCAGTCGTATACACTTCCGGAATAATTTCTTGACATTATTAACCTTCTTATACGCCAGTTTGGTTATGCAACTGGCAGTTACTAATAAAAAAACTTAGGATGCCATTAAATTTATTAATTTTATTATTCATTTTTAATTTTGTTTTTATGTAAATGCCTATTTTAATTTTTTCAGCTACATCAGCCAGTGTATATTTAATAGATCGACCGTTCTAGATTCTTATTTTTTTAATATTTAAATTGGCAATGCTGTATATTAACCTGAATTCCTAGAACAACAAGAAAAGAGTTGTTTTAAATAATAATCGTCTTTCATTATTTGTATTCCAAAACATGAAATTCAAAATAATATGTAAAATATTATTATTAGAAGAACAAATGACCCGCCAGCCAATTAAGGTAGCATTAAAAAAAATGTTGAAATGAATAAAGTCAAGATCTACCTTCGCTCGTTAACACTAAAAATGTGAAAGGACGTGGATGCTAATAGAATGCAGTAAATTGGTAGTTTTATGTTCATGTAAATTATTCAAGATTAATATTAACACAAAAAGCATATCAATTCAGTTTTCTTTATTTATTTTTTGCTATCTTTCAACAAACATTCCAAGTTTTGCAGAAATCTTGATTTACTTGTACATGTTCCAAGTAATCTCACCAGTTTTCTTCTGGCGATACTGTCACAATAAGATTGTTGCAAATTACAGATGGACATAGACGCTTCTTAAATTGTGCGTGACCGTTTCATATTCATCCTTTTGGATCCATTCTCTCAGCTACCTTCGAACGTGTTCATTCTTTTGCATTATCTGTGTCAGACACCTTGTAATCTATTAGATAAAAAATACTTAATTGAAAGTTTTACGATTTTAGTTCCATCAAACAGAATGATGCATGCTGAAGTTCCATTTAACGGACACTATTTTCAGAAGGAGACTTATCACAGGAACATTCCTACGTGCTAAGACGATTTTTAGTCCACAACCAATGGCCTCATTTCAGCAAAGGCTGTATCGTATAACAATATCCTAGTGGATATAAAAAAACTATATTTCGATTTGGAATTGCCATAACCGCTTCCTGGAACCACATTTAATTTCAGATGCCTTTTTAAGAATCTTTAAGGTTATTAGAAATAAATTCCTTTCAGATCCTAGCAATCTGGAAGATGACCTAAATAAGTTCCCAATTCTGTCAATTCTACTCCGAAACGCAAAGATAAATAGATATGACACCTATTTCTATAACACTAAAATTCAAAATGAATGAAGAACAATGTGCATTATCAAAGCTTTAAAAACGAATTATCAGAGCAAACTTTATCTTCAAGTCAGTTTAAAGGTGCCCTCTGGTTGGTAAGTAATTAAAATTTCACCGAAATAATACCTGTTTCAAGGCTGCCAACAGGGTAGTTATAATTCGAGATCCGTATAATGTGAACGACGACGTTAAAGCCAGATGCCAGTCATTATTTTATTTTATCGAAGATATTTTTGAAAGTGTCTGAAAATCCTCCTTTTTAATTAGACATTAGGCTAGAACAGAGATATGCGTACAAATTATTACTGCAATTAATGAGAATTACTAAACTTAAATCTTAACATATACTTTTTGTGTATTAACTAATAGTTATCTTATTTCAATTGTCATGTTAAACATTAAAAATTCTCCTACAATACTTACTTATCCTAAAAAATAATAGGTTTATCTGTAGAACCAGGTAGGTAAGTATAAAATACAATAAAACTTGGATTAGTCGACTCTCTTTTCAATTTCATTCATAGATTTCACAAAAGCTAATTATTGTTTTATGTTTAGAATGCTCTGTGAAAGTAAAGGTGATTAAATCTTCAAATCTGATTAGAAATTTAAGTTGAATTAATTGCTGTAAAATAAAGACTGAGTAAACTTGATGAAAAGTTATCTATTAGTTTAACTTCAAAATAAAGCAGTAAATAGAGAGCATGAATCGCATTTTACATTAGAAAATGACAACGTTCAACCACATTGTGTACGCGTACTTCGAGTACCTACCCATGTAAGGTGCGACACCTATTAACTTTCATTGTATCATAAATTGTAGGTCCTAGCCACATCACACAGAGCCGTACCTACTAACAAGGTGCTCCCCTTCTCACCATAACAATGTTGAGAATTATGAAATACAACCCCTGTTTGCCGAAATAGGGAAAACGGAAACCTAAACGCTTGCTTATGTGGTGTTACACAGTCATTTTATGAAATATCAGTTCTGTTCTCTTCTCTCCTTTTTCTTTTTTTACGTGATACTTTCATGTGAAAAATTCTGGTATACACCTAAATAATTGTCTACTATCTTGGCAACAATGTGGTGCTCTTGCCATGCGATTTATGGAAAAATTTTCATTTTTTATATTTTAATTTTAGATTTGTGGACCAAACTTTAATTCCATACAACAACTTATCTAATTAAGATGACGGATGACAATGATACGTCTTCATGAATTATTAAATTTCTTCGCAAAAATCTGAACAAACTTTCTTACTTATAAACTTACAATGTTAAATATAAAGTTAAAGAATATGGATAAAGTTAGCTGTAGCACAATTTACACCTCGTTTTAAATGAGATGAGAAGCAGCAACTTACTTTAATTTTACTTTCGTAAGTTTAACATAATTATTCCTATAAAGGCAATTTTTCTTCTGTATGTTAGAGAGAGTTCAATGCTTTATTTAAGCCAAAACCCAGCTATATCGAAGATGGTTACCTAAACTAAAATTATTAATTATTTAAAATAGGTTATAAAAGGGTCTACAGCGATCGTGTGATTCTTCTTCGTGTTACAGTGTAGGCTTAAATAAGCTACGGCAACCGCTTATCACCAGGCGCGTAAGTGGGCCGAAATACAAAATCAATTTATTTCTCTCTCACACTGTGTACAGTAATCAGTAAATACTTACCATAATTTTAGTCGCTGTTAACCACTGTTATAATCTGTATGGAAGATTGGTGTCTGTACTAGGAGGCATGTACATGAAATCTTCTTGTATGAAAGCTACTGACCATCGTCTCAGATACGTCTACCTAGAGAAAAAAGGCTTCAATTCATTTACCTTCTGCATTTTCTTGCTCCCTACTGTAACTGTTGCAGGAAGATTCTCGATATCGAAAGTTGCGTATTAATCTCGGTTCTGTGTTATTTCCTTGAAGTTTTGTACTAGAGCTTTACATATTTCCGTAACAAGACACTGACTGACAGTTTTATTAATATTTTATTACGTTGTGAGTGAACCTCTCCCAGAATATGGGAGAGATTCACTCACAACGTACCTAATAAAATATTTAAGTTTAATTTATTTAAGTTGAATGATGAAGGCATAACCTATTTTTTCGTGTCCAACTAAAACCATCGTCAAAACGACAAATTGAGAAAATCATTTTCATTATGATAGATAATCAAAGTAGCTCCACAGCTTCTAGCTCTATGTATTTTAATGATAGCAGTACCTAAGTAGTAACCGCTACTCAGAGACTTTGAAATACCAAAGACACAGGTACAAAAATTTTACGAGGAACAAATAAATAAAATAAAAGCAAAGGTAGAAATCCTAAGGAATAACAGTAAATAATTCAAGCAGAAGAACTAAGGGTACCTACGTCTTAAGTGAATTTTATTCAGAGATCTAGATAGACTACCTCAAAAAAACATCCCGTAAAAGAAAACAAAATTCTCCAGCCTTCAGTATATAGGTACGTAACCTCACCTAATTCCATAAAAGATCTCACATTTACACTGACACACATCGTTTCTAACTTTTTCATACAAGAAAGTAAACGACATTATGTAGGTACCCGAGCATTATTCAAATTCACACTTTACATTCTTCCCCGACGCTGAAACAACATAACTGAAAGTAATAAACTGGTGACGACACTTGATGTGTGTCGGTAGATTCAACTGTTTATTTCATCTGCCCTCGGAAGCTATTTTAAGTACTATCTGTCACATATCACCTGCGTGAGTTTCCCATGACTACAGAACCCTACAGAACCTTAAATCTTATAGGTACATTTGTTATACATTTTGTTTTTTTTTCTCGGAAGTATCTTCCTCGGACTTCAAAAATCAAAAACAAAATTGTATTGATCTAATCATCACGAGTTTTATACTTATCAAAACATTAGTCATTGATTTTATTGATTTAGATTTATCAATAGCTACGTAGTCGCAGAGCCACTGCATAAGTATACACACTGCCTGCAATTGGTGCAGTGTCTACCAGTGTACTTATCTAATTCAGTTGGCTACGTATTTAACATTGGCATTATCCATGGATGAAGGCTACCATTTACCTTCGAGTAAGCCGCCCTCTACATCTGTAAAATAAAATATCATTATAAGTTTTTCTCGCACAAGAGGTAGATTGGAATCCATGACATTATTAATCGCTGAATTATACAAATATATATACCTTAGTATCTAAAAAGTATATTCTTCCAAGTCGTCTTCGACATCGACATTTAAGTAAAGGATATTAGGCCAAGGGTATAATAATTCATTGTTCACATAAATTGTAAGACGAAAAGATGATGTGTCACGCATATTCAATCGACCGTAGCTCATCTAAACTACACGAAAAACGCGTTCCTTCAGTGGCGCGACAGACTACGGAATTATATGAGTTTATTATAGTCTTATAAACTTGAACACGATACCACACATTAAAAGGTCTTGGAAGCATATTTAGAGGTTTTAAATACCTTAGGCCTTACGTTTGATCATGGGTCAATTAATGATTATTCCTAGAATAATTCAAAGACAGTGTCATTTCGAAAAGTAACGAGTGTGGAATATTACTTGCAGTAGATATTATATGTACTAATGCTCATGATACATAATGCATGTTGCACTGCGCTGAAGCGCTTTAATGCGACCTGTTCTATGGTAATACCAACGTAATATCCACTGGGATATTATCTATTGCATTGCCTTCTCGGAACACATTTTATTATGTTTCTATTCTGTTCTATTTTTTGATATGGCAAGCGCAGCGTGCTGATGTCGACTCGACAATTCTGGCAATGTCAGATGGGCAAGGAAAAGCAAGTGTGAAGAAATAACAATTATAAAAAAAATAATTTCGCGATTAGATAAATTACATCGTCGTCCAGCGACTGACCTCTATTTTATTTAGGATTTTATTACGCCACTGAAGCAGTCAAACTAATGTTATTAAAATATTATCTTAGATAATTAATAGATAATGGTCTACCCAATGTTCTGTAAAAATAAACTAGGTCAAGTGTCCACGCTTGACCCAATTCTCTCATCCAATATCAATTTACAATATTATCTTCACAAATTTTAATATCCCCTCATTTTCCTCTTCTTTTCTAATGTTATCCAAGCCTTTTATCTACTGATGGGCAACTTGATACTAAATATACCTACTTGTGTGTCGAGTATGTGTATCTATGGCAAAACGGTTAACTTTAATAAAATGTAATGCATAAAATAATCATTACAGAAACGGTATATAACGCGTACTACTTTTTATAGCCAACACGTGGAGATAGTTTCCATCTAATGTTAAATAGACCATTATTTATTTAGCGCTGGTTCTGTTATTGAAGTATGGAATGGATAATATACTGTATAGCACTACAAATTCTCTATTCATGCGCAAGTACATAGATACCTATGCGTATTGGTAAATTAAAACTTATCTTCTTAATAATCAAACAGTTTAAGAGACAAAGTCATCCGTCGTGTATGTAGTAGTAGGTAGGTATGTACTTATGCTATAAAACCAAAAACTACAAAACGGATTTTCATGCGATTTTCACGCTTAAAGGTTAAAATATATAATTTTCACGCGGGTGAAACAGCGGGCGGAAACTATTTTTATTATTTTATATATATTTTTTTATATAGAAGATCAAATTCTGACCTCAGTTACCTATGTCATGTACCCAGCTCAGTGCAAGGTTGATTACCCACGTCAAAAGAATTTCAAATTTGAATTTTCAGCAAGCAGAAGTTGTTTTAGAACAGCATTATTATGTTCGATGCAAGGAACATAATATACCTATGTCACTATGTCCTAACAGACTAGTTCTATGTGAAATACTGATCATCCTAGATAAAATTTTAAGTTCCATATGTAGTCGCCTCCATTATAGGGAATCAATTTTTATTGATGTAACTACTTGTAAGCTTACTTGCAATAAAATCGTTACCTTAACAAATTTAATAGGCACATAACTTGACCCAGTTAACCGTTGATGTGCGCACAGGAAAAATAAATGCAAGTGAAAAACAACATGTTATTCTGTTTCGTAAATAAGGACAGTTAATCGGGTTGGGTAAAATGGTTACGTTTTTTTATTACCTTATAGAAATTTATCAGAAAATAGAAAAGAAAAAAACCCGAATTTCAACCATCGTTGAACGTTTCTCTATGCATTGTCTAGTCATGTGATCAAATAAATATATTAGTAGGTACCTAAATGAATATTAAATTCGAAGATATTTTTCCGGTTTTTAGAAGAATAGAAACACTTTATTCAGTGCGCTCCAAGAGCGTAAAGTGCTTTTGTTCACATCAGATTATTTGGCTGGGATTAACCTACAATTTACAATCCTACAGAGGTGGATGTTAAAGTAGATAGGAACGGAAAGTTAAGGTATGTATACATTGAGGATTTCTATGATAACTTATATTTATTTTCAGCTCCGCTTCTCGGGTCGTGGACGTAGGCTTAGGTAATGTTTTATAACCCTCATTAATACCCAAACAGTTCACCTAAGGAACTGAAACTATTGCATTGTAATAAATATAAATATTAGATATACCTACCTACCTATTAAAATTATAAAACTAAAGAGTTTGGTTGAAGAACGCTAGGAACCACTGGTCCAATTTGAAAAATTCTTTTAGTGTTGGATAGCCCATTTATAGGAAGAGAAGAAGAATTTCGAGGAAGGCTATATAACATCACGCTATGGTTAATAGGAGCTGAGCAGTGGCCAAATAAAGAACGACGGGAACGAAGCGTCGTCGCGCGACTTCTCTAGTATCACTTTAATTCTACCTAAATATGTATACCTACCAAATTATGAAACCTGAAAAATTTAGTGGTTTAATCATGAAACCTTAACAACTACTCCATAGATCTACTATTTACTATTTGTTCCTTTAAAGTAGGTACCTAATACATCTATTACATCTACTCAGCCAAATTCTACGTAAAAATATAGGTATCTATACAATTAGGTACAAAACAACTGTGATTTTGACAAGGTTCACATTTTAAGACCTCAAAAAGAGAATCTAAGAAATTATGTAGCTTAAAATAATTAAACCTAGTTATAATATATACATAAGTGTCTGCAAAATAGCGACATCTATCCTATAATTAATGCATCTTAAGAGTTCTCTGGTCAAAGTGAATCTATGTATTCTTGGTTTTTCCTTGTGCTCTTCTTATCTTATCGTATGGGCTTGAGGCAGACCCTAGTGTTGGAATTAATCAAGTCGCCCAGAAGGCTTCCTACTCACTTAACGACTACCACATTATGTGATAACCGGAACCAACGGCTTTACGTGCCTTCCGAAGCACGGAGACGCTCGGGAGTGAAATTGCCACAAACGGTCACCCATCATGGACTGACCTTGCCGAACGTTAACTTAACGTTTACTTACTTAATATTTATGTAATTGAACAGTCATATTGTCCTACAAATTGCGTGGTACGTTATCCCAGTATTTCCTTCCCGGTCTGGTATACCCTTGCTACGTCTGTTAGCTACCACAATCAAACTTTTGGAATACGAAATTGTTGGGCGTCTCATCGAAATGAAGCTGCTCACGAAAATTAGCTTGATAGTAATAAAAAAAAAATTGGACCAGGGATCCCGGACTATATGCCATGCATGTGTTTTTTAATTTTGAATTTGGCCAAATTTTTCATCATCAGATATAGTGCTGGGTGCAGACGATATTAAACCAGCGAAAATCCAGCGAAATTTTATATTATTAATCTGTGGTATCATAAACTATATTATTATCTGTGGCTAATGTTATTTGATATTGACGTAATATGTCACGCAAGTTACAGTAAATTTTATATTTACTTTATTATGGCCAAATTAAATAAAACCAGAACATTTTTTTCTACTATTCAATCACAGCTGAATGCATTACTTTAAATAATGATTAATTACGACATCAAATTCTTAACCTCTGAAGAATCGGTACTAGTAAAAAGCAGCGACTTCAAAAGTTTTAAGTGAGTTTCGTAGTTTATTTCCAACTTTCTTTTTATATAAATACGCAATAAATATCTATAAAACACAAAGTTTATTTTAACTATCATAATAATCTGAATGCATAAACTTCTTTTTGCCTGTTTAAAACAGTAACAATAAGAAAGTACCTTCCTATAAAACTGGTTTTCAAAACCTACTTATTTTTAGATATGAAACCAAGAAAAGGGTTGATGAGGCAGTCTATGATTCTGGTAAAAGGAGTTATTGCGAGCGTCGTGGAGGTCTATGGCGTGCAGCCCACCCTCGGCAAGTGCGACAGCTAGAATCAAAACTCCGCGACAAAAATATCATCACATGCGAATGGACGACAGAATCCCTCATCACCATCGTGTTCTCTTCTGGAGTTATAGCATACCTCACTGTTAAACCAACAACATTAGATATTACACAGATTCTATTTGATAGATATTTTATAGGGAAATTATCTGGACAGACTGTGGCTAATGGTAAGAAATATTTAAAAATCCTTAAATGACCCCAACTTGTATACAGACATGATTAATACTTTAAACGCCAGGCCGCAGACACAATAGAAAACAGTATTATTTGTCGGACAATGGTGTCTGGTTTTTAAAGGCTTCAAAAATTGGTTTACTTAATAATTATAAAAATAATAAATATAAATGTTTAGTTCCTATGGCAAAAGTGACTTGTCTGATCATGTATTCCTCCACAAAGATTCCTATTTTCCTATTATTTATAATAGGTATTTTATTTCCCTATCTTATGGTAGAGTTTCTTCTTTACTAGTTTTCAATCATTTAATAACTTTCTAAGTTTTTATTTCACCATAATTACTTTTCACCATAATTAATTAACAAATAAATGTATGTTTGTAACACAGGGCTTGTTCCTAAACACAAATATTGTTTGTTAAAATACATGCCAACACAACAATCATAATTTTATTTTACAGTTGCACTATGCAAGTCATTCATGTTACTCACACACAATGACCGAACAGCCACATTAGTAACATTTGGAAAAACCAACGTCAACTTACCGTGCCGCATCACTGACAGAGATCCACATTTACAGGTGATGAAAACTCCTCCCCACATATTTTTTATGCCTTTCCACACCAAAGTAATGTATAAAATTTGCAAATTTGTTTATATTGGGTAAACATGACATAAATGATGGTATCATGATCATACCTCATTCCCCTAAGAGAGATAGGCAATGACCACTTCCTTCCACCTGCCACAAACCTTACACACATCTTTTGCTTCTTCAACATTCATCAATCTTTTCTATTCTTCAGAACATACCTGATTTTTTAATTAATTATTAAAATGTAAATACCACATTTGTCTAAAAATTGTATCATACAACTGCTGAACACATTGAAATGGTATTAATAACAATAAATCGCCTTTCAGAACATAGAATTAGGTGGCAGCAGTCGTAGAACAGAAAGGTACATATCTACAAGTGAAGTCGGTAGTGGAGGGCGAGTGTTAGTGTGGAGTGTCACTGTGGCTGAACCTGCCCCCTGGAGCCCAGTCGTTGAAGATCATGCTAACCTCCATTTATATAATGTTAATAGGTAAGACTATCTCTATATTGACTCTCACTGTGTGCTGATTGTTGTGGCTTGATTCCCATACTAGACAAATATTTGTGTGATACATGATCACGCCTCTTTCACGCGTCACAATATCTTCTTTTATGCCACAATGTTCCTATAACACAGACTTCCTTATCCTATCACTAAAATTTACATTATTCATTCATTAATTTACATTCGCACTTCTTGTATGATTCATATTTTATTATTTTTTAAATTATAATGCCTACCTAAAGACCAAGTTGTGTGATGCAGGGAGACATTACAAACATATATTTAACAGATCTGAAATACACTCCATACTCATAACTACTATTTGATGGTAAATAATTGTAGTATTATATTATTGCGTTCATTAGTTCACGGCAAATTATAAATTTAAGTATAATTTTTTTTTAATAAACCCGCAACTCGGTGTGTAGCAATTTGATGCTATAAAAACTAGACCAGCAAAGTAATACAATTTTTATCTTAAGTTTTTCTAATTATAACTTAATATTTCTCTTTTACAGCCATCAAATTAGTTTAGCAGCCTATCATCAGTTAGAAAATGAAACTTTATCTGCAGAACTGTCTTATAAAGGCGACAATGTCATTCATATTGTTGAACAAGTCACATGCCATAAGGTAAATGAAATTGCGTATATATTTAACTATAGAATCAGTGTAATTATAATTAGTTTTGCATATTTTCTAATTTTTCTTCCTCATATTAGACTCGGGACCTCAAGAAATATTTCGAAAAATTAAATATTGGTTCAGCGGCTCTCAAGTTTTGCGCTAACCAAAACATTATTTTAGTCATCATTAAAAAAATGTCAAATGTATGATATAATAGTGTATTTTTGCACAGCATTAAAAATAGTGGATTGTGAAAAGTATTTTTACAATTGCAATTATAGTATTTGTGGGCATTACTATTGATATATTGCAAACAAATACTAACTTAATCAAAGACTTGTCTACACCATCTACCCTTCTAATATTTACACAGAGCTTTTGTTTGCACAAATGAAAATGATATTTTGGTGTACCTAAAAGGACTATATTTATTATTCATTTGCAGAATGGAATAAACCTAGAATGGCTACGCTATGACGTAACCCACGCCGAGGACCGCGCGACTAAACTGTTGTGTTCACGAGAGAATGCGACACACGTGTCCTTATCTACACCAGTGCGTGTCGTGAGACGATCGCCATGCGACACGCGACTATTAATCGCGTGTATAGACGGCTCGTTGCATGTGGTACATTGTGTCGCTGGTCTTACACATACTACTAGAGCTGGCTTTGTAAGTATTATCTACTAACTTTGCGCGGGTTTCGCTCCCAACGTTCTTTGTTTAACTACTGCTCAGCTCCTATTGGCCGTAGCGTGATGTTATATAGCTTATAAGCTTCCTCGATAAATGGGCTGTACAAAACCAAAAATTGTTTAAATCGGACCTGATTTTTCTGACATTTCGTGCGCGTTACATGCGCGTTCAACCAAACAAACAAACTATTCAACTTTATTTATATTAGTATAGATTTACTTTAATATTGTTCAATAAAATTAGGTGCCACCCATTAATTACGTGAGGTTACGTGAGGCCGAATCGCATCATGCCAAGTCATCAAGAACTCGAAAACTCGCCTACCTGTTACATTCATCAACAGCCCATTATGTCCCACAGCTGGGCTCGGGTCTCCTCTTCTCTAACTAGAGAGCTAAGAGGGTTTAGGCCATAATCCACTCATGCTGGCCTAGTGCGGGTTGGTGGATCAGACATACTCATAGAATATCTTCTAGGGTATGTGGGTTTCCTCACGATTGTGTTTTCCTTCACCGTTAGCAGATGGTAAGTCACTTGACTAGTACATATAAATTCCACAAAGTGGAATCCACATACCAATGTGGATTCCACTTTGTGGAATTTACTTTACTTTTCTGCTGGTCGGGATCGAACTCAGACCGCGTGATTTGCATGCCGGACCCTTATCCATTCAGCCATACCTGTTACATGATTTTACTATATTATTTGTTATACAGATTGCCACAGAGATACGATGGGTAGGCGAGTTGATAGTAGCAGCCGAGGAAGGCGGACGGTTACAGTGCTTCGATAGAGCTCTCTCGCTTCTTCATCATCACTCTAAGTGCCTAGAACTTACTTCTTATTTAAGGTAATATGCGATGATGTCGCTTGTTTTTGTTTTTTAATACCATGATGGTGGATTCTTATATATGCGGATGCCATGCGGACGCATAGATGGATTTATGGATGGATGTTAGTTACTCATTCAACCTAGAACGGCTGAAAGATTCTGTATGAATTATGATATATGAAGAGATTATAATCTGGAATAAAACATAGACAATTTTTTACCGACATAACAAGCAAGTGGAGACGCTGGCGGCAGCTAATTTATATTAATAAATAAAAAAACAAAATAGAAAATCAAACAAATAACATAGTATAAAGACTAGAAGTCGCGCGGGGCTTCGCTCCCGTCGCTTTTGTTTGGCCACTGCTCAGCTCCTATTGGCTGTAGCGTGATATTATATAGCCTATAACCTTCCTCGATAAATGGGCTATCCAACACTAAAATAATTTTTCAAATCACTAATCAGTAAACCAGTGGTTCTTAACCTCCTGACGGTAATAAAAGTGGTCCGCGAAGCAAACGTGCATACTGGGCCACTAGGCTTACACTGGAAAGACTTGGAGCCAATCACCCATTAAACTTTCTAGTGGTTCGTGACAAGACAGTATATATATTAGTCAAATGGTCCCTCACTGCTAAAAGCTTAAGCACCACTGATCAGGACTGATCTTAACCCATATTTTTATCTTTACAGAGATTCCCGACGGTTACAAGTGCTAACCACGAGGAGTGCAAAAAATGGACCAATGATATTACTAACGTTTTCTGGAGGACCACTTACATTACTTCATATTACACATCCACAACTGATAACAGTAAGTGTAGAAGATAAAGAACATTTATTAGATAAAGTCACAACGGGCTCCGCTCCCGTCTTTCTTTATGGCCACTGCTCAGCTCCTATTGCTCATAGAGTAATGTTATATAGCCTATAACCTTCTTCGATAAATGAGCAAGGGCTAAAAGAATTTTTCAAATCAGACTTTTAGTTCCCGAGATCTTAGCGTTCAAACAAACAAACTCTTCAGCTTCATAATATTAATATAGATTACAAATACTATGTATTAAAGATATATATGTAGAATCAGAATAGTGTGGATGGTCAGGATAGCGAGAATAAATTAAATTAAATAAGATGAGAACATAAAATCAGACATCTCTCTTTAGTGGGCGTTAAATAATAATAAAAATGGATTTCTAAATTGGAACTTATATTGACAAACAACAATTGATAAATAGTGGCTTAATACAGACAATAGAGACAAAGGAACCTGTGCGTACAATATTAATAATAATTAATTTATCAGCATTAATAGAGGTCAGGCATAAAATGTAGTACAAACTATGTTACTAACATTGGAGGTCAATTATTGGTATACAAACTATTTTAAGTTACAAATAATGGAGGTCAGTATCTTGGCCGACATTATATTATTCTCTTTGGCCGACACCTCCGATACACAGATAATAATTATGTTAAAACAATTAGAAGTTAGAGTACCTGGTCAGACAGCCTATATGGGCGTCACATACCGTACTGTGGTGAAATACATTACCTATGCCAAAGCGATCGCAGAGCAATCTAGCTAAGGCAAATATACAGACCATGGGTTAGTCTGTACCGAATAGTCCCTAACGAACACAAACAGACGAGCCGTTATAGTTCGTACAGTGGCATACACCACCCAAAACCTAAGCGATCGCAGAGCAATCTAGCTAAGGCGAATATACAGACCATAGGTTAGAGTCTGTACCGAATAATCCCTAACGAACACAAACAGACGAGCCGTTCAGTTCGTACAATGGCGAAAGCCATCCAATCTTCCGAACCTTCACTGAACCAACCGGCCAGGCAGGGTAGCCCTTGAACCGTAGATAAGAACAGCTGAAGTAGGAGAGTAAACCGACAGTTCTGTCGGGAGCGGGGAGCTCTATGAGTCTTTCACAAGGATCGACTGGCGGCAAAATCAAATGTATGGGGTTTATATACCCACCGAGTTCCCGCCAAACAACTCTAACGAATTTGGCGCCAGGAAATGGGCGCCAAAGCGTTTACTCAAAACATAACTATTATCAAAATAGATCTTAAATCTAATAAGATACACATTGTAAATTCATTAAATAATCCAATAATAATTATCATTAACTAATAACAAGGATTAGAATGATATAAAAATCTTTACAATAAAAGTAAGTAGTGATATTCAAACATGTCCCGCCAATAAATTTTACAAAAACATAATTTTATCATAAAATGCTATGAATCACATTTGTATGCACATAAACAATCCTCTTTTAATTAATTAGGCATCATTCAGTAGTTATATCATATAAATAAACAATTATTAACAATAATTGAAAATTCCGGTACTTAACCTCAATATTGTATTTACAAATTAAATAATCTCCGACATAATACTTAATTAAAATTTTGTGCTATTCATATAAATGTACTTAGAAGTGTTCATCGTCGCGTATTGTACAAATACTCGTAATTAATACATAGCTTTTTCATTAAAAACTTGAAACTTTCGCGATTAAAATATATCTTAATGTTAGAAAACAAGTCTACCTGACTGACCCCTTTTGCCCGACGTTTCGATCGAATTGCAACGACTGTAGTCACGGGTTGACGGGACCGGTTGCCGAGCGGCGATTTTGGGACGAGTGCAAATTTGCAACTACATACTAATTAATAATAATTTTGGTAGTTTTTATTCCCACTACAGAACAATACTAGAAGGCGCCGTGGACCATTAATTTGTTATAATATATTATGTATTTTTTGAATGTGTGTACAATTAGTCACGAAAGTATAAAACTTTTAGTGTTTCAACTGTGACATTGGCAAAAAGTTCAACAAATTGCCATAGAAAAAAGAAAAAAGAAAAAAAAAATTGTGTTTATTATGATTTCAGGCATGGATGCGTATGAAACGTTCTTCTAACGCTGTTGCGTTGCTACGTGCCATGGATTGGGAGCGGGAGGGGACTGAGTGTTTGTGGGCGATCAACAAAATTGTCTGTGAGGCTCTAAGGAGTACTGTTGGTTAGTAACAATAAATACCTTTATTAAAATAATAAGGTATTTAAACAACTAAGATCTAAATTCTCGTAGAGGCTAAGTAGCCTTAAGCAAAACAAAATTCGAAACAAACCCTATACCAACCCGAGCGAGCGTCGTATAGTAGGCGAAATTCTCTCCATATTTTTTTGGAGGAGACTCGTGCCCAGCCCTGCGACGTTTATGGGTTGAAATGATGAGATCTTAAATATACCTTATAATATATACATAGTTTTGAGTGCCTAAAACCTGTACTACAAGGTGGTTACAGCGCAAGTCGCATCTATTCTCGTATTTACGGTCTACTCATAGATGAGTTCAGGTAAAATATTAATACTCAATTAAATAATTAAGTAACCAATTAATATATATTCTATTTGTAATTAATTGTATATATAGTTTTAATATGTAAGTAGATTTTTTAGTTTACTTTAATTATTTTCATTATTTTAATAAACACAACTTTAGAAAATAAGTTTAATTTTAGTTGATTTTGGTAAAATTTATTAAATTATAAGGAAAACTAAGATGATCTCATTTTTTGTTAAATTTTTCTAGGTTCCTAAAGTTATTGTTGTAAAATAATAAATAGATAGTGTAGCGGGACGAGCTCGATTTAAACTTTGCTCAATTAAAGTAACTAAACAAATAGACTAGATCAATAAATATTATGTATGGGCAAAATACTGAAAAATTGTTTTCTCTTTTTCCCCTCAAATTGTTTACATTCACATTTGCGGTCATTGTAATGTTAAGGTTTGTAACAAAGAATTGAATTTATATTTATATTACTTATACACCGTGAATTTTTAGTGTATTAAAAAAAAAGAAAAACTTTTTTTTTTGTAAGGCGTGGTGTTCGTTTTGTATATTCTGTATGTCTATGAAATAGTTTGTAAAAAAAGTGGGCTTTTATAATATAATTATGGTGATGTAATTAGTGCGAACGGAGGGTGTATCAGGCGCAAGTAGTGTGTGTGGCGAGGAGGCGGCGCAGGGCGCGCTGGGCGCGTTCCTGGCGCCGCGCGCGCCGCTCTGTGCCGCCGCCAGGAGGTACGCGCCGCCCGTACATGACCTCGCCAGGAAGTTCTTCCACCATCTCTTAAGGTATGCTGATCTAAATATTTTTTAACATCATCATCATCATCATCTCAGCCTATTTCAGTCCACAGCTGGACGTAGGACTTTTATAACATAATCTAATAGAATTTCTATATTTATATAATTCATATTCATGCCCTTCTTGTGACTTTACAAGTGATGATGAGTGAAGCGTGGCATATGTTGTGTACCAGAGTGGGTCGTGTGGAGAAGGCGCTGTGCCTGGCGGTGGACCTGGCGGCGTGGGACCTGTTCAGTGACGTGCGCTGGGCCGCCACACGCACTCGCCTGCACCACCTCGCGGACGAGGCCGCCGCGCTCGCCACTCAACACGCCAACAACCACGACTCCGGTAAGGATAAACTGAAGGAAAATAAGCATTCATGTAAATTTAAAAAATCTGAAAAATTACGTTACAACCAGTGCTTTAATCAGAATTTTTTTTGGTATCAAAACATTTAGTGACAAAATTCAAATTTAATTGATCTCACAAAATTTTGTTACTATGATATTTTTTTTTAATCTCTGTAATAACTGTTGCAATGTATTCTTAATTTCTTATTTTTAAGAACTTTTAAGACTTTGACTAAACAGTCAGTCAGGTTAGTCAGAAACTTTTTGACTAACCTGACTGACTGACACCATGATCAAGGTGGTCACCTCGCCACTAACATCGCCATGCCGAATGACATAGGTTCGATCCTCACACGAGACAAATATTTATGCGATCTTTGTCTTTAAAAATAATCTAATTTAAATAATAATATAATCATTCCAGGCTCCGAATGTTCGGGTTCTTGCTCAGACTGTACATCACACTCATACTCCGAATCTGAAGACGAACTGAGTGTAGCATCAGAAGTAACCAAAACCAAACCGCCCCCATTACCTCGCGTATCTCTCCCAGACCTACCAACAATGATGCAAGTACCCATCACACAAACAGAGCCGACATCCACCAACAGCATTAGACCCAACTTACACCAATATCTAGAACGAGACAACACTATATACACTACGAATGTTCGAGATAATTATTCTAAAATAGACTACGAAAGAGATTATCCTAAGCCTATACGGAGTGCTCAAAATGTAAGGTGGCATAGTATGGATGTGTTATCTAATTATAAAGCGCCTAAGCATGGACTAATGACTATAAGTGAGGCTCCAATTAAACCTACCCATACAGTACTAGATATAATACCAAGGCCACAAGACGAGAGACTCAGTACGCAGTACAAACATGTTTATCAGACAGAATTAAGAGAAGAAGTGTCTGAAAGGAACAATACTCTATATCGTTACCAGAATAATAATAATTATCATCCTAGTACAAGTCTGAACAGGATATATAATGATGGGTTAGAGAAAACTAGTCGTTCTGGTGAAAAGAATAAAGTGAAGTTCTCAGATACTGTCACCGTTACTGTTGTGTCGGTAAGTTTACAAATATTTTGTACCTTATAAAATGTATGTTAGGGTGTTTTTTTGTTTAAATTGATTCTGTCTAGGTAGAGCTACTTGGTCTATAAATGACAATCTATAAATACTACTTCTAAGTCCATAGAAAATTTAAGTAATAGTCACTTCTAATACTTTAGTAGTATTGTTATAGTTAGTGTGTAGGTTCCATTGATCAATTAATCATCATCATATCAGCCCAACGACGTCCACTGCTGGAGATAGGCCTCACCTAATTTCTGCCACAGCGAGCGATTTTGTGCCGCTTTCCAACCTTGTAAAGAGGGTGGCCTCCCACCAGATGGAACTACGACCTGATCAAAGTTGCGGGCGGCCCTTGGCTGATCAAAGAATACTGATAAGTAATTAAGCTATTCTAGCTTCTTATGTAGGAATCTGGCCTGCCTGTTGGTAAGCTATTACCATAGCCTATGGATACCTGCAATATATGTTGCACGTTGTAACAAATAGTAAAACATATCATCTAAGCGTGTCCAGCAGGAGCCGGAGTCCGCCCGCGAGTTAGCAGCGAGCCTGCCGCTGTCCCCTCCACACAAGTACCTCGCAGCCTTCACGCCGCAACAGTACCTGCAACACGCTCCGCAACACGCGCCGCAACACGTGCCGCAACACGTGCCACAACACGTGCCACAACAACAGAACGCGGCGGGCGCGGGTACTACGCTCGACTACGTTGAAGTGTGACGCATGACACTACATTTGCACCCATTTGTGTGAGCACGCCTTTATTGCACGATATCGCTAACAATGTAATACAGATCATCATGCTCATCATATCAGCCCAATAAAGTCCACTGCTGGACATAAGCCTCACCTATTTACGTCGCAGAGTGTTTTTTTGCCGTTTGCAACAAAGACCGTCCGCAACCTCACCGTACTCCGTAATACAGATATATAAGTTGTATTATTTATCTTTTTCCTATTATATAGGGTTCAAAATAGCCAAGCATAATGTTTTATCTTGTATCTCTTTTGCACTATGAGTGCGATATAGTCAATCATGCATGAACTTAATTTCGTACGTCGCGGTGTAGGGCAAACATGGCAAATTATTCGTGCCACAAATGGCACGCCGGATAAAATTCTTAGCATACCATATTAATGTTCATAATCAAAATAAGTACGCATTGCATGCATTTTGAGACGTTAAAAGAACATTCGCTTTTTAGTGCGTTTTCACATTAACGGTTAAAAACACTCATATTTTACTCCTAATGGATAAATCGCTAATGTGAAAACGAAGTTATTTCATTGCTGTAAGTTATTAGGACAGTGTTTCTATAAACCCTTTCAGCTCTCTAGATAGAGGAGAGGAGACCCGAGCCCAGCAGTGGGACTTAATAGGGTGCTGATGATGATGATGATGTGCACAAACTGCTCATGTGCTATAAATTACCCAATAACGTAGTATCACACACATTTCACAATATTTTCATTCACAAGTTAAATATAAAATAAACTATTTTTAACAAAAAAATATTAAAACGACTTCAAATCAGTACTAAAAAGTGAAAAATAAACTGAATTAGATATTTAATTCCAAGCTAAAAAATACCTACCTACCTGTTTAAAGTATAATACCCTATTACTAATCTGTTTGAAGTCGGTGCCAAGCCTAAAGAGTTTGTTAAGCTACGTACTACTTAGTACGTACATCTGTTACCGCTCGCTACTTCACACCACCTCGCACTTGCGTGTGATCGTACCTAGTGGACGGCTCAGACTGAGTGATACAACCTCATTAGGCTGGCACCGACTTCAAACAGATTAGTAATAGGGTATTATACTTTAAACAGGTAGGTAGGTATTTTTTAGCTTGGAATTAAATATCTAATTCAGTTTATTTTTCGCTTTTTAGTACTGATTTGAAGTCGTTTTAATATTTTTTTGTTAAAAATAGTTTATTTTTCCATTTTTAGTGTACTTTTTATCTAGCAGATTTAATAATACTGACTGGCAAACTAAGACGGAAAACCGAAATCTTCGATAGAAGGGAACGTCTATTTAAATATTCTAACAACACAACCTGATTGTAGAATAGAGGAATCTCAAAAGTCTCAGCTTTTTATGTCTTTCTTTTTTTCTATAAAATGCGACATGTAACAAGTATAAGTATACAATGCAGGTTAGATACTACCTATATCGAAAACTTAACATCTGAGAATTCCTTTGAATTATACAACTTTATCTTCCATCAAGAGCTCTCACCTCAGACACTTGAAATAACACAACTTAAGGTTTATACATGGATGTGATATTTAAAGAAATCATCTTCTTACTCCTAAACATTAAGAAGTTTCCCTTCCAGTGACAGCTCACCTAAATAACCTACAAGAATACAACTATAGATTTATAAGTACCTATAATGTTGAAAGAATTATCCTCCAACTCCTAAAAGTTAAGGAGTTATACCTTCCAGTGACAGCTCACCTGAATAACCTACATGAATACAACTATAGGTTTATAAGTACCGCGCGCGTTACGTACGCTCAACACGCTGGCTCTAACTGTGGATCTCTTTTCGTGCACACTGAACGGATTTATACGGGCCGCTTATTGTGCGATTGTAAATTTAAGTTAGTTTTTAATTTTTATATTTATGTACATAGGCTATTGCATTAGGTTGTACCTGTAATAATAGTTTTATATGTGTTTAAATAAATAAATAAATAAATAATGTCGAAAGAATTATCCTCCAACTCCTAAGAGTCAAGGAGTTATACCTTCCACTGACAGCTCACCTGAATAACCTACAAGAATACAACAATAGGTTTATAAGTACCTATAATATTGAAAGAATTATCCTCCAACTCCTAATAGTTAAGGAGTTATACCTTCCAGTATCAGCTCACCTAAATAACCTACAAGAATACAACTATTGGTTTATAAGAACCTATAATTTCGAAAGAATTATCCTCCAACTCCTAACAGTTAAGGAGTTATACCTTCCATGACCAGCTCATCAACATGAGATGTTGACTATCAGACGTAAATACTTAAATAACTTTAAAAAATATATGAAACACGTAACATGTGCCTATAAAATTTGAGGGTTGCCTTCGATTTCCCTGAGATTCCATCATCAGAACTTGACGTGATGAATAGGGGACCAATTCGGAAGTATACCCTTTCAAACAAAAAAAGAATTTTTTAAATCGGTTCAGGCATCTCCTAGTAATCGTTGAACATACATAAAAAAAAAAAAATGCATACAGTCGAACATATAACCTCCTCCTTTTTTGAAGTCGTTTAATAAAAGATCATTATTTATATTTTGTAGTCTCCCGTAGTCAATTTTGTTTATTTTTTAATAGCTAGATATAAAATGACCAACTTAATATAAAAGCTATCCTATTTACATATCTAAATTAGACTAAAAATAACAGCAAAGCATGATGCATTCACTGATCTAGCATGTCTTTATTTTAGTCACTAACCTCACATGCGCATGACTAATATTATGTAGAACCTCTTTAGGTCCATTACTCTTAACAACGTTTTGTTCTCTTTCCAAATATGCTGAAAACAAAAAAACTTCATAAGTCGAAAACTATAACTCTAACTATGACGTTTCTCATAGAGTTCGACCTACAGAGGGTTCTACTTTATGACAATTAAATAATAAATTAAATATTTTAACATATGCTATTTCTATTTTACAGAAAACCCACCACCGAAGCCGCCGAAAATCAAAGTGGTACATTTTGGCATGGTATAAGAAGACTGCAATACATTCCTTTAACTTTTATAATAGTGATCTACCGAATCCGTCCAACTTAGCATTTATTTTTATTTTATTGTTGTTAATACTGGCTGGAAGGAAATCGCTTTTGAAAACAAAATATATGAATAAGATGTCAATAGGTATGGATGATATTACAGCATTTTATATACTCGTCGCTATGTAAATATATAGGATGGTCAGGAAAACGGGAAACATACCTACT
The DNA here is from genome assembly GCA_905147015.1 of Laspeyria flexula. Taxonomy (NCBI): domain Eukaryota; kingdom Metazoa; phylum Arthropoda; class Insecta; order Lepidoptera; family Erebidae; genus Laspeyria; species Laspeyria flexula. Next base: position 6,005,726 of record LR989956.1, on the reverse strand, counting down.
TAAATATAATGACTAGTGTAACAAGTTCTAATTTTCATGCTTATTATTTTGGCTGAAAGTTTGAAAACTGGTATAGATATCTGTTTTCTACCATTAAATAATGCCTATCACACACTTTCATGCATAACTTGCGCTAACTCAAACCTGCTAAAAGTCTACTGTAACGTGTGTGATGTTTGCGCAATTGTTGTACTTGCGCAAGCCTACGTGAAGGTGTGTGTGTGGCTTTTCTTAACTTGTAAATGAACCCCATTCTCGAAAAGAAACCTGGCGACAATTCATTATTATTCATATCTATTTAAATGTTACACGATTGTTACTCAAAAGAGGTCCTTCGTGCAGTATGGTTACTTTAAAGCTCACATTGTTGTTTAAGATTATGTTCATTATATTGAATTATATTTTTGAGGTGAGTTAAATAATGTTGTGAAATGATGAACTATTATATTTGAATATCTGTATTGTGTAGTAAGTTGAATTGTTGAAGCATTTATTTTACAAAAAATAATCTATTTTATAATTAAACTTTGTTTTATTTAAAACGAGAACCTTCTTCCTGGACGAGAGATACCACAGAACAATGAAACCTATCTCTGTTCTGTGGGAGATACCGAGTTACCACACCAAGTTACGACCCAGAATTAGTCGCTAATTGGTCGAAATTAGCCCATCTTCCTCGTAGTCAAACTGGTTGGACTATGAGGAATTACGTTTCAAACTTGTCTAACGCCCCCCCACAGGGAGATTTTAAGTTAAAAATGTATACAGTCAATCAATAAAGTGCTTGTTCATAAGCTTACAAAAAGGCTGCCCTCTTCCAGTGTTTAACATTGTATTGTGTGTGAACAAAGTACTAGGCTAGCATAAGCTTGTAGCTACTTGTAGTGTTGTATAATTGTGTAGGTAGGTATAAAAGTATAAACATAATTTTATAAATGTTTAGAAATCTCTTGCACGCTTCTGTTATCCTAGTACTGTATTATATCGCGGGCTTTTTGATGCGATACGCGATATAATATAGTACTAGGAACAGAAGCGTGCAAGAGATTATAAATATCAATAAAAAAAGGCTGCCCTCTCCCATAGTGTTTAACATTGTATTGAGTGTGAACAAAGTACTAAGCTAGCATAAGCTTGTAGGAGGTAGGTATAAAAGTATATCCATAATTTTATAAATGCTTAGAAATCTCTTGCACGCTTCTTTTATCCTAGTACTGTATTATATCGCGGGCTTATTGATGCGATACGCGATATAATATAATAGTACTAGGATAACGGAAGCGTGCAAGAGATTTCTAAACATTTATAAAATTATGTATATACTTTTATACCTACCTCCTACAAGCTAATGCTAGCCTAGTACTTTGGGAGAGGGCCCAGGCTTTTTTTACCCGACTGCCAAAAAGGAGGGTAATGTTTTTCGCGCGTAAGTATATATGTATGTATGTGGGCATGTCTGTTCCATTGTGACCTTCTGGAAAGTGTGGGGTGTCATTAGATTTGTAATTTTCTCCCGAGTGTCATAACTTCATAAGCTATGTGACGTCAACCAAAAACCAATATGGCGGACGTAAACTGTCAAAACAGATGTTTTATTAGTACATCGCAATATGGGTATCAGATGAAAGCTAGATCCTAGGTCTATGAGCTAATCAATAGCCTATTTAGCCTAATTCAATTATATGCACTAACTATTGCCCGCAGCTCCATTTGTCTCTTAAAACCTAAATAGCTTGACCGATTTGGAAGTGCAAGGTTGTTATATTCGTATTCATCCCCGATTATAATAATAATAAGTGACTGTCGAAGGCTGCTTTTAGGTAGTCGGGTTTTTAAATAAATTCTTGTTTAAGCTTATGAACGAGCACCTTTATTGATTGACTCTTCACATTTTTAATTTAAGGATACAGGGAGGGTCGTTAGACAAGTTTGACCATGAGGAAACGTAATTCTTCATAGTCAAACCAGTTTGACTAAAAAGTTTGACCACGAGGAAGAAAGGGAAATTAGTCACCAAATACCAGAATTAATCGGTCAATGGTTCAAAAGTTATAAGCGTTTCTAGTTGGCCGATCTGGAGACTCAGCTTGGCTGCATTTATATCTCAAAATCGGACACCTGGCGAAGATCTGTTTTCTCCCAGAATTAGTTGATGATGAAAGTCAAACAACTTGTCGATAGTCACCAAATATCAAATTTGGCTCATTCATATTCAAGCTATTGTTCTGTTTATAGCTAGGTATATATAAAATATATAATTTATCTAAATATATCTAGCTCTGATTATCTGCATCATTAATTTCAGAACGAGGAATAAGGGATTTTTAGCTGGGCGTTTTCCTGGTTTATTACCTTTAGTATTAATATGATTCACTGTACAATAACGTCATCAGTTGGAGCATGGGACCTTGTAGGTCCCCGTGCTTCACCCAGGTGGAGAACCTAGGTGAAGCGCGAGTCCGGACTCAGTTTAACATGGTATAAAAACTATTGGAATCAATTCTACTACTGATTCTAAACAAACTACTTTCAGGTGTGTGGCTGACACTGGCTTGGCCACCATCGTGGATTTTGATTTTGATGATGCAAAAAATTAGTCGATAATTGGACCAAATTGGTCATCAAATATCAGAATTGGACCTTCAATGGTTCAAAAGTTATAAGGGTTTTTATTTGGCCGAATCTGGGGAGAGTCTCCCCAGCTTGGCCACATTTGTATCTCAAAAACTAGGACACCTAGCGAAGATCTGTTTTCACCCAGAATTAGTCGCTAATTGGACCAAATTGGTCATTAAATATCAGAATTGGACCTTCAATGGTTCAAAAGTTATAAGCGTTTTTATTTGGCCGATCTGGGGAGAGTCTCCCCAGCTTGGCCACATTTGTATCTCAAAAACTAGGACACCTATCGAAGATCTGTTTTCTCCCAGAATTAGACGTTAATTGGACCAAATTGGTCACCAAATATCAGAATTGGTCGGGTCTTAGTTTAAAAGATACGAGGAGTTGAATTTTTAAGGTATAGTCTAGGAGCTTTTACCCTATTATTAAACTATAACGTTAGCTTCTAAAGTAAGGATAGAATAAAAATCTTTCGGTTCTAAATATAAAATGATTTATTATTGTACTTATGTAGGTACCTACTATAAAATGTTAATAATAATACCTACTTAATCTAACATGTAGGTAGGTGTTTAGAACCTCTGGCAGATATGGCAAAGACAGAAATTCAAAAATGAAGTTGGTAGGTAATTTAAATGATAGTGTTTCCAATGTTGAGAGCATGCCTACAGCACAGATTAGATAATAGTTACTACGTAACAGATACATCACTCCCATACAAAAGCGAAAATATATTGTTTGTTTATAAAATACATAATTGAATTTAAATTAGTAAGTTGAAGAGGTTGGAACTCTGTGCATAATTGTAAGTAGGTAGGTAGTAACCCTATCGTAATAATAAATAAATCATTTTATATTTTGAACTGAAAGTTTTTTATTCTATCCTTACTTTAGAGGTTATCGTTATAGGCAAATAATTGGGTAAAAACTCTTTGATCTAGCTCCTAGACTATACCTTAAAAATTCAACTCCTCGTATCTTTTAAACTAAGACCCGACCAATTCTGATATTTGGTGACCAATTTGGTCCAATTAACGTCTAATTCTGGGAGAAAACAGATCTTCGCTAGGTGTCCTAGTTTTTGAGATACAAATATGGCCAAGCTGGGGAGACTCTCCCCAGATCGGCCAAATAAAAACGCTTATAACTTTTGAACCACTGAAGGTCCAATTCTGATATTTAATGACCAATTTAGACCAATTAGCGACTAATTCTGGGTGAAAACAGATCTTCGCTAGGTGTCTTAGTTTTTAAGATACAAACGTGACCAAGCTGGGGAAACAACTCCTCGTATCTTTTAAACTAAGACCCGACCAATTTTGATATTTGGTGACCAATTTGGTCCAATTAACGTCTAATTCTGGGAGAAAACAGATCTTCGCTAGGTGTCCTAGTTTTTGAGATACAAATATGGCCAAGCTGGGGAGACTCTCCCCAGATCGGCCAAATAAAAACGCTTATAACTTTTGAACCATTGAAGGTCCAATTCTGATATTTAATGACCAATTTGGTCCAATTCGCGACTAATTCTGGGTGAAAACAGATCTTCGCTAGGTGTCCTAGTTTTTGAGATACAAATGTGGCCAAGCTGGGGAGACTCTCCCCAGATCGGCCAAATAAAAACCCTTATAACTTTTGAACCATTGAAGGTCCAATTCTGATATTTGATGACCAATTTGGTCCAATTATCGACTAATTTTTTGCATCATCAAAATCAACATCCACGATGGTGGCCAAGCCAGTGTCAGCCACACCTTTCAGGTTTCACATTAAGTAGGAATATAGATATACAATAAAAACTCAATGTAAGTATTACACTTTTATTAATTTGGGCTTGTTATTATTTCCAAAATACAGATGGTAGTACCTATGCTGCAATTTTGAGTAAATTAACTTAATCCTTAAGCTTCTTCTTGGGGCGGAGGTTGTTGGTGTGACCACACTTGGTTTTACGGCAATTGGTTGCACGGGGGTGAAGGCGGGCATAGCACTTGCGGCAAATCATTTTTTCACAGTTATATTTCATGGCCAAGATACGAAGAGAAGGCTCAATGGTACCTGAAAAATAATCACAATATAATCAGCTGTATGTAGTAAGATGTTGCGGCACTAGTCATTTCTGCAAAAGTAATAATAAAAAATTGTTGTTCAAATCAATCAATCAATAATTTTGTTGTTGGCAGTCAAACTTCCATTGCTATGAAAAGTTGTGATTATGTGCAGTATACATCCATCAACTAGTCTGCCATTATAGCACTAATTAGATTATACTTCTAATTTGAAAATATGTTTAAAAAATATACACACCTCCTCTAAGCCTGAGTACCAAGTGAAGTGTTGATTCCTTCTGAATATTGTAGTCAGACAGTGTACGTCCATCTTCCAACTGTTTACCAGCGAAGATAAGACGTTGCTGATCTGGAGGAATACCCTCTTTGTCTTGAATTTTTGCCTTTACATTCTCGATGGTATCTGAAGCTTCCACCTCAAGGGTGATAGTTTTACCCGTGAGGGTTTTCACGAAGATCTGCATAATAGAGCTGAAAAGAGAAGATAAATGGTCACACCAATATTAACGGGGTTTGAGATGGATGAAGTTTGCTATTTTATAAAACAAGTGACAAGCGGTGTCCGGACATGTCACGCCACGCGGATTTTCAAATTTCGAATGACAATACTATTTGACGCACATATCAAAGAAGTAATATCAAGTTTAAACTGCAAATTCTACGGCACAAACACTTTTTGCTTAAAATAAACAGATTTATTCAAGTTATTTTCTACTATTTTACAACCTTACCTTCTCTGAAAAACGTGCTCAAAGTAAAAGAAATGTCAAACTCAAAAAGAAATATGGCTGACGTTTTCGTTCAGGATATTATTAGCAACCAAAGAGGATCAATACCAAATATCAGTCAGATAACATAATTATAACTCAAAATTATTTCTTCAGCATAAACTTTTGTTTAACAATCATGCATGCATTCAATTTATTAAACATCATAGCAAAAATGTCAGAACCATAAATATTTTTTAAAATTTCGTTTCCAAACGAAGCGTATGTTCAGAATCGGTTAGGTACTTAAACAAATATGGCATAACTTATAAGTAAAAAAATACCTATTATAAGGTCATTCTTTAAAGCTTAAATTGTAATTTACTTTTGTAATTGTGTAATGTTAGGTAGCAATCTTGCTTTAGACAATTACAAAAAATAATATTCAAGTTTCATTTAGTTTCAATATAATCTACTTATTATTTTATTGTCATTTTGTCAATCAGATGAAGGTTTCCGAACGTAAGAGATAAAGGTACTTGTTTCGTAATCGCTCGGTTTTCAGACACTTTGCTGAACATATAATAGAATTTTCTCATTAAAATGTATCACCAACTAAGCAGAGCTACTGGTAGGCTGGTTGCCTCTACACATTTACAGAGCCCACTCTTCCCCGTTGTAAGTATTTTCTTATTTACACTTATGTTTTGGGTAAACTTCTTGTAAGCACGTAGGCCATAACAGGTGATCTTTCCTCATAGGCACCAATTGCTCTGCAACGAGCGGAGCCCCCGGTCATTAAATACACTTCTGCGCTGTCAACTGTAGCTGAAGCATGCCCAGCCCCAGCTGGTAAGAGGACCCTGGTGCCTGGCACCAGCACTCCTTATCCTCCCGTGGCAGACAGGATCCGTAAGCGTCAAGCACTCTTCCAGGTAATCCACTAATTTTGTTTATATAATAGTTATTTTATTATAGGTATTGTATTCCTTAATATTTTGTTGAGCCATGATATAAAATTAACACCAAAACCAAATTTTTATGAAATAAAACGAATCCGCACTGTCTTATTAGTTGTGAACAAAGAGTATATGGTTGTGATTTTACTTATCATTGATTATTTATCTAAGGGCCAGACTTTGTTATCAATAAAAGTATATTGGTTAATCTATTTGAAGAATTGTCGGAATAACTACACACGGAATAAAAACAATACAATATGATGTCAATATTAATTTAATCTCCTAGTCTTTACTATTTCTTAGTAATCTAAGTTAGTAATGTGCAAATTGTATCATAGACACTGTAACTGCTTTTGCTATTGAGTAAGCAACCAACACCAAACGCCATTGACCCGAACGTTACGCGCCTGTAACTCTGTGGGTATGCAATTTTGGGGTCGATAACCTTGACCATTATGATAAGTATTAAGTATAACTATCCCTAGTTTGAGTACCCACCTAGAGGCCCGTATTCAATTAACCTATTTACAATAAAAAGAACCAGATATTCTATACATAGGAATTACCTTTTAACTAAAATATCTGATTGTCAGATTCCTGATGAAAGGCTTAGGTTGGTAAGGGTAGTTAAGGTAGCTAAGGTTGAAAGATAAGTATCTTTGTATAAGGATACATTTTTAATTTAATTTTTCTTTCGGCATTTCCAGACTGATGATGACAAGCCAGTATTCCTGAAGGGAGGCCCACTTGATGGTGTACTATACCGCCTTACAATGGCTCTCTGCATCTTCGGCCTCATCGGGGTTGGTCACACCATCTACACCCACGCTGTACCCAAGAAGTAAATACATTAATTAAATTATATTCAAATATGTATTAGTCTCTCCTATGTTATAACTTATAAAGTGTCCCAGCACTGTGGTTAGAAATAAACGATCACAAATCGGTAACAATTATGCGTCTTATTTTGAGAATGTAATCTAAATATTTTAATTGTGTACATACAAGAACAATAACCTTTTGGTCACATTTGTCCCACCCCATGACATGATTAGACCGATGAGACCATATCCCAGCTGTCCTCTATATTTTTATTGTGTTTTGTTTGGTTTATTCCCATCCAGTCACACCCTAACCTATGTCACATATATTTTGGGTATGACTGGATGGGAATAAACCTTTTGTTTAACATATCGGAAAGAACACTGCAAAGCAACTACTAATTATAAATTATAAACAATGTTAACGATACTTGATAGATTTTGGACTGAGATAATCCCCTGCACTGCCACTGTGAAGAATTTTGTACTGGTTGGAAATAGAGCCCTCTTGGTACCTACTGAAAAGTCGAAAACTAGTGGTTGTGCTGCCAAATACGAATGCGCGCGATACGCTTTCGATCTGTGCCGATACCGACTGACAAGTGATGACACCTTGGTATTGGACTTTGTGTAGGTATAGGCGCATGGGTACGCGCACCAATCAACATTGGTCGTGCTCAGATGCACGAATTCCTTCAAATAATAATAATAATAATATAATATTTTACCACATTTACACAACGCCATCTAGTTCCAAAGTAAGCAATTAAATTTGCTTGTGTTATGGGTACTAAACAACTGATATACTACTTACATAATTTTTTTTTTGTAAATACATACATATTATAGATAAATTACACCTAGACCCAGAACAAACAATCATGCTCATCACACAAAGATTTGTCCTGGGTGGGGATCGAACCCACGACCTCCGGCTTAGCAGTCAGGGTCACTAACCACTAGACCAACAGGCCAGTTCAAAAACGCAGGAATGCCAGGAATTCCATCGACTTTATCTCAGTAGGAGAATGCTTTACGATGTGTTTCGGTATAGAGGGGTTAGCTTCCCACCTTTAACCTTTTGAACGCCCAACGTCATCTATACTTGACAAGCGCAAGCGTGCTCTGAGCGCCGATGTCGTCTATAGATAACAAAACTCAGGTCCATAAAAATGTAAGATAAAGATACTAAATCATTAGTTTTATGTGTTTTGTTACCAAATCTTAAAAACCGAATTTTATGGCTTGGCGTCCAGGGCACGGAGATGCCGATTTGACGTGGCGGACATAAGGTTAAAACGCAAATGCAGGAGAAAGGAAACCCGGTAAAAATTTAGATATTCTAAAATAAAGGAATGAAAATAATAAATCACATGGCTTTTTAAATATCTCTATATTGATAACTATATAACATATCAATACTGGCCTTGTATCTATAATTGCCATATTGCAACACATATTTCGTGAATTTATATACGTACACAGCGTTAACATTCATGAAGCACTACATTTGAAACACCAAACTACTATAAGATCTTAAACACTCAATCGCAACTATAAGTTTAATTTGATCGATTAATGGGTCAAAGAACATACGCTTCTTTTAGCATCTGCGATTTATTTGCTTTTTAGCAGCTAAATGCAGCGACAGAACTCCAAAACGCACTATTTTAATATTGCGATGGCACGCAGTCGCTAAAACATGATGCAGTCGTAAAATCGACGATGCTAAAAGTAGAGTGCGTTAATGGCCCTTATGTGTTTACACTGCACTGGTATTCTTACGACTGAAAAAAAGCAGATAGGTACCAGTCTAGGTACTTGGTGAACAGTTTAAAACCTAATTACCTACTAATAATAAATACAACTAAACTCATGCCCTATTTCACCACTTTGTTGTGTAATGATATACGCTATTTGAAACTTAAAGGTACAACCAGTTACACAGATTTTTGATTTTTCATATAGAATCTGTCACTTATGTTTCGGATAGTTTATCAGACACAACTGATAGTGATGAAACAGGGTCTAAGTGTCTCATATGAATTTGGTTTCACTGTTACAATGTTACGTTAAAAAAATTAGTCATTTTCAGAATATCTAATCGGAATGCACCTTACATACCATTAAGGTGCATTCCAATTGGATATTCTGAAAATTAGGAATTTTCACAAAACGCGATTCATTACATTAAGGCGACAATTTACCAGCCGTAAAGCCATTGCGATTTACGGAATTACCCGAATGCACTTTACTGATACTTGAATGCGGCAAGTCGATGTCAAAGTTTGTATTCGCTATAATGGCGGTTTACCTTACGCACCGGTAAATGGTAGATACAAACAAACACCATATTATATGTTACAATATATTAGTCTGAGTATAGCGAAACCAAAAAATAATTTAAGCTTAGGATATATTACAACTAAATTAAAAAAATAACAAAATAATTTGGAACTATACACCTTCAGCTTCAAACTGTATCTTAACAGGGCCTAAAAAGTAATTTAACATTTTTGAGAGTATAATTTCAGTGAAAATGCGAAACACAGCCTTAAAGAAATCGTTTTGTCCATATCATAGGTGATATACCTAACCAGATCATAGTTTTGATTATGCTAACAGTAAAAATATCCAATACAGGTGCTCTACGTATAATGTACCCACTATAAACTTCCTCTGTACATTAGTCATACTCAAATAACTAGTTAATCTCATTGAAAGATAACGGCTTAGATTAAATTGAAGAACACGGCGGTATGCAAATATACCTAAGTACAAGTCTAGTAATAAGTAAAAATTCTATATAGGTGGCACTGAAACATAACTGGATTTATGGAATTTGCGACAAAATTATTAAAGCTAATAGAACTGTGTCAGAACGGATTAGGAGAGGGCTTGAACAAAATATAAAAGCTCGCAAGAACTTGCAAATTGAATTGCATAGAGCATATTTCTGCGATGTTACGTAACACATGTTCTTTAGTACCGTTGTAGGTCGTCGAAGAAATGGTCACCCCGTGGAACGGACACGCCTTGCCGCACGAAATCGTATCGGAGCAATTCGCATCGCAACGATTCGCAGTTTCGTGTACAAGGCCTAAGGTAAAATTGATGGATGAGAGACCAGAGTGCAATTAAAGGATATCTATTTTATCATATTTTGCGATATTCTTGGAGAAAAAAAGTACAAGTTCTGATATGAGGGACGAAATTCTGAAAATTCTACTGTTTGCTTCCACATGAGTGTAAGTACTTAGTCATTTCAATAGCTATCAATGCTATCTATCGACCCCATCCACGCACGGGGCTAAAGGTTAATAGAATGACTCCGGTATACATTAGTAGCTTGTTCATCTATATCCTTATGTATAGTTTATTAATTACTTGCAAGGTGCCGTTAATAAGGATCATCATAACAAATTCTTAAATTATAATATGTCTGTACTGGTGGGACTATGAGCACATCATTTATAGGAGTTAGGATCCTAGGACAAGAACCACTACATATTTATGTAACTTGAGTTATTGCTATAAATTGACGATTATTGTTGTTATGAAACGGATTAAATCATATTTTACACAATTATATCCAAAAATAGTCAATTTTGGTATGCTTGGATGCTAATTAGGTACCTACCAAATATGTCAAATATCAAAATTGTCTATAATTAGCGTTTCAAGGGCCCTATTTACACACTAGGTGATAAGTGCTAGATAGCTCATAGCCTACCTGTAACTTAGTTGAAAGTTTTGACGTATTTTTCAAATAAAATTTAAGACAATACAGCCTTATTAATATATTTCATTAGGTTAATTAAAACTGGTTGTGGACAGTAATTACAAGCCTATTATTATAAAATAATCCTGATCCATACAACGTGTATAATATAATAATATAACAACAGTGATAATAATATTACACACAACATTAATGCATAACTATCTACAAATAATCATTGTTATCTCTACCTATCGCTATAGGTAAGCTAATACTTAGGTGTTGTTGTTAATAAGGCGAGATTATGTATAAAGCAGTGTTATTTTTACGTTGCGATCAATGAAAAGCAGTTGAGTTGACGGCCTATTTTCAGCTTCTATAGAATTTAACGCGCATATTTACCACTTAGCAGATAACATAATAAAGCTGCAAAATAAATTAACATGATCGCAGTGAATCACCCCTTGGTCTTGAGTACCTAAGTAATAAAATAATTATGTTAGGTACGCAAATATTTACCATTACACGAAAGTGAGGGAATACATTTTTTATATCGAAATTTCGACATACGTACCTAGCAAATATTAATTAATAACATCGCACACACGCACACTAGACATCTAAGTAAATAGATTTTAGGAAGATTAACAAATAACATTATTATATAAATCCATATGTGTATCCATTGGATTCTATGCATATTGCACAAAGTCTTGCAAGTACGCACTTTAAATAACATAATAGCCACTAATACAATTAAAATATTCTTATAACAGAACAAACAAATCATACCTTATAAGGTACACATAAAAAAATTGAATTGAAACTTAGACGATATTTAACACTAATTACGAAATTTCATCGGCTTACTGCAAAAACATTAATAAGGTATCCTTACTTTAAGAGCTCAATAGCTAAATATATGACAGTGTAGTTACTTGCAGTAAGTCGACAGTTTAACCATTATAATTGCTGCCCAATAAAATTATTCGCCAACATTATCTGCCATTTTCGTGAAATAAAATCCAATGACATTAAAAATAAATGAGTATAAAAAATATTAACAAAAATATTTTATAAAATGGAACAGTTTCGATTTGTACAAATCCGAAGACAAAACAGCTATCTGTTGATAGTATGCAAAACCAAATACCTAAATCCACATTCATATTACGTTAAAAAATCTAGACTCCAGTCTAGGATTCCGCAAAAGACCTTATAAATCTAAACTAATTGGTCTAAAAATACAACTTAATGTACTTACCTACAAATCAAGTATACAGCGGTAGACAGATATATTTCTTAAAATATTACGTAACAAAATTCATATGTATGCTTTATTCTACAGTTAAGTATGCCTACAAAATAACATTTATATTGAAAGCGATTCTATCGCAGACAAAACAGTCGATGTAATTTGCAAAACTCATCAAATATAATTTCGTTTAAAAAATTATAATTCCAAATTAGAATAATATTCACATTTTGTATGCAGGTATATAAATCAGGGAATAAATAGGTACTTGAGGTAACTTAACGATTATCATTACTATTTGTATTTCAATATATCTAACGTTTTATGCGGGTCGGGGACGTGCCGGTAACGGTGGAGGTGCTCCTTGTCTAGCGGGAACTGGAGGTGGGGGCCCGGTTGGAGGAGGAGTGTTGCTCTCCGGCGGTGGCGGAGGCGCACAAGTTGGAGGCGGCGCGCTGTCAGCCGGAGGTGACGCTACCGGGGACTGCGCCGTGGTTTTACCAGCATCAGGCGGCAATGGTGCCGGGCGTGGCGGAGGAGGACGTGCCGGACTTATTGGCACTGGCGGTGCTCTGGATGGTACTAGCGGAGTCGGTGATGGTGCAGGCGGCCTACTAGGCTGCTGCCTCCGCGGAGTCGGAGGTGCAGATCTAAGAGGTCGGTCTGGTTGAGCCTCTCCAGATAACGGAACAGTATTATTCGAACATAAATTTATTTCTGATCGAACTATATCAATCCAATTAGGTGTTTTTAATGAAATTTGTAATGGAATCGAACAAGCTGATATCTGCCCTTTCTGTGCGGCTGCTAGTGCATTTTGTCCCTCTCTAAAAGTAATACTCAAAGAAAGATCGTCAATAAAACGTACCAACGTTACTTCTCCGATTGTAGATAACTCTTGTAATACAGCTGCCATGACGTTATCATCGAATACTGTATCCTCTCCAGAAAAGTCATCATAAGGTTGTACAATAATACTAGCATCAGGAGGTCCCAGATCTTTCACTACTTCGTAGAATACCTCCATACATTTCGTGTAACTCACTTGAGAGACTTCAATTTCCAGAATTGCAATAACTGGACGATGATCACTTTGTTTAAGTTCGGCTCGGCCATAATGCAGTAATTTTCCAGCTGCCAGTTCCGATGTCGTCTCTGGGTCTATAGTATACTTTCTACTTCGCCACAATACCCGGTCTGTCCATGCAGGCGCTCTACACTTCTCGCTAGTGTCGTAATCATCACTAAACAAATCATATTTATAAGTTGGAGGGAATGTAATATCACCCTCAAAACAGTTCTTAAAAACTAAACCTTGATCTTTTTGTTGTACTAATTGATCATGATCTAATACTCTTTGTAAATTATTCTGCGACACTAGTAAACGTATTTCATCTTTGTCCAAATCAACTCTGTAATTAAAGTCGCCACACCAAAACACATAATCATGAGAATATAGAGAGCGACCCATTGGAAATGCGACTTTTCTCGTTATCTCTGTATAATCAGCGTTACGTTCGGTAACCTGAGACTGGCCTGCAGCGAAATGAGCACATACGAAACACAATGATGTACCGTATATGACCATACGAATGCCAACTGCTCCTTTATTCCCTGTAGCACCTCCAAGACCAGTCTTTACTGAATCAAGAGCAACATCTCTAATATGTGGGATTAAATCTTTTCTTGCAAATATGAAGAGACATACTCCAACAAGCTGGTGACTGGATAGCAATGTATATGGAGCATCTCTGCATAACACTTTTTCTAGTTCTTCACTCCAAGCTTTAGCATTATCAGTACTAGCTGCCATAATATTGCTAGCATTTAAATCCACTATTTCTTCAAATCCAATTGCAAATATGTCTGATGGATGTTCCTTCAAATTGACAGTGTTTATTAAACCAGAATTTGGACAATCTAGTAACCAGTCTGCTAATGATACATCTTTATAAGCAAGACTTCTAAAATGTTTGCCTCCATTCACATTGTAAGTACCAATTGTGATGCGAATAGTAGTTGGCTGTGTGAATTCATTTGCTCTCCGGCACATTTCTCTAAGTAATGGTGTAGATGTATGAAGCAGGTTAGATGGTAATAATATTCTTGAACGGTCTGCTAGCTCTGAGTTTAAAGTGGATCCCAAAAGCAATATATCAATAGCCTCTTGTTTTGAGTTATCCAGTAAATTATTTTGAATTGTACGAGCTGCAGATCGGGCACCGTCTATTAGTTTAGAGCCTCCTTGTATGGCACCAGTACCAGCATAAATTTTAGATACTTCATTGCCATTGTTCACCCACATCTGTTTAAATACTTCCTCAAATCGGTTTACATTTTGTTTTTTATCAATACATTGCAGTAGCATCAATTGGATGGCCAACATTTCTAGTCCTATAAATGTCTGTATAGAGTTTGTTCTATCCAAGCAATCTAAACAATTAGTGCGTATTACTCCTTTCTGTATATTGTAGATATCAGAACTTTTGGCACTAAAAATGCTTATCTCATCGTAATGTTTCTCAATGATTTTTTTGAATTTAGCTAAAGCCGAATCTATTGATGATGCTTTAACTTCTTGATGATAATCATAAATTATTTGTATTACATCACAATGAGCGGACTCATTTAAATGCTTTTGAAATGCGTTACTCAATGTGGCTTCACCTTCACTACCTCCTATTAACCCAGATCCCAACAGATTTACAACTATTAGAGAGCCATAATTTCGTTTTAATAGTGAGAAATGTCTATCACATGCACTAGTGGATGCATCATATCCCCTGGACATCTTCACTTTATGAGACCCCACTTGAATGCCAGGTTGTTCCCAAAACAGTGGCACAGAGCCCCTTGTTTGAATGTAGGATGCTACAGAATCATCTATGTAAATAGCTTGTTCAGTTTCCACAAAGTTAGCTACATTTCCATCATCATTGCAACCTCTTACATTAAACCTAGTACCGGCTCTTTCACAGCTAAGCCTTGATACCAACACAGCTCTTGCCTGCCGATGTCCAACATATATTGTTCTTATTTCAACAGAACCACACATGGCTCTAGTTAGCCACTCTTCACAATCTATTCCATATCTAATTAAGTGTATAAATAGTGTTCTATTCCAGAAGAATCTATTATCTGGAATAGCACCTTTACTTTTTCTTTGAGCACATAAAGTGAGATCAAATAAATTTGTGGGCTTTCCTGAGTTCCATGAAAAATAAAAAGTGCCTGAATTTATTAGCTTTCTTACTTCAGATACTTTATCTTCCCCTTGGTTTTGATAGAATAATGGCAAAAATTGAGTTTGTGTTATTTTGAACACTTCGACGTCACCAATTTTGCCGACTGAGCAGCAGCCCGTGACGAGGACCAGATATAACAAGCAAGTTTCTCCAGAGTTGAGCTGGAGAACACCAAGGCATCCATAAGCGTCAGCTATTTTATGATATTGCTTCCGCAAAGTCTCTGTTTCTTGAGGAGATAAGGAAACTACCGCTTGAGACTCGAAGAGTAGTGCTGAATCTTTATTTCTATGTTGTAGTATAATGCTGTATGGATTCGGCGGTGACGATTTCTCTAGGACCTTAAATCCTTTAGACATAGCCATGATAATAGAAGACTGTTAGCCACTTACATGTATATAACAGCCATACGCCCCCTGATTTCAACTCCAATTTTGCATTTGCACAACAATCGACCAAGGAAAATCTAATGAGATTTGAGAATAGCAATTGGAACTGTCAAAGTTGTCAATTTGACACAAAATAATATTGACAGAATATAAAATTGATTTTATTTGCAATTGAAACCCGGTCTTTTTGGATGCGGTGGCTAAATGGATACCAATGTGGATTCCACTTTGTGGAATTTATATGTACTAGTCAAGTGACTTACCATCTGCTAACGGTGCGGTACGGTGAAGGAAAACATCGTGAGGAAACCCACATACCCTAGAAGAAATTCTATGAGTATGTCAGGATCTGTGTATCTACCGTTGTCACGGAAAAATCCCATTTTAAAGGAAATAAGTCTTCACAATATTTTACGGCAAAATACAAAAGGATGACCTACCTGTTTGTTTTAAATAAAGATTAAAGTATTTTTATTTATGTTGTATTTTATTTCAGTACCTACATTAAATTACACTTTATACATAACGGATACGTTATCTATTTGGTTAATGTATATAACATTTGAATCTTAATTTATCTCAAGCTAAACAGGTAATCAAAGACTAAAATTAATATATTTTGTATAAGCAGCGACAGAAGCTGGTGTAACAATAATCCGTCCTGTGTTTCGTTGGGCATAATCTTGGTATATTTCTCTAGATGCCTTGGACACAGTAGGTGGTATAACATCAACGGAACTATCTATAGTGAAAGCGCTGTTAACTGTCATCACCACGTGGATATCAGACTTGTAGCGAGGATTGGAACGTCGCTCAAAATTCACATATCGTTTGTACCTGAAATGTAAGCTTTTATTATTAAAAAACAAAACATTTTTTTCAGATTATATTTGCTGTTCTAGATGCCGTTCTTTAGTTTTTTTTTATTTATAACTTTATAATACTTACATGATCATATCCCGTTTACTAGGTTCGTTCAATAATATTCTGTTCCTACGTTTAATAGCAGGGAACAAAGGAGAATCGTCTATTTCTTTGGTCTTCAAAAGTTTTGCTACGACGGTAAGTGGCGAAGGTACGGAGTGCCTCGGAGTTGGAGTTGAGTTTGTCAGGTCGTCGTCTGAAGAGGAATCTCCGTTGGAACTGTAACAAGAGAGAAGAAAACAATGTGGTAAGACTGGAAAAAGAGAAGGTTTCTAGAAATGTGCCCAGACCTATTTTGATTGCATCTACTTTGATTGACCTGAGCCTTTTTTGTGCCAGCACAGAGAAATGTTTTATGACTTACTCGCTAGAATTATTCGATGTAGTACTGGATCTACCACTTATAACAGGGTTTTTAGAAGTCGGCCCCTTCGTTTGTCCTATAGAACGTCCACGGACAACAAATGGACTGAAATTTTCTGAAAATGTTGGCGCCAAATCACGTAGGCTGTGTAACATCTGTAAAATTAACAAAGAAAAATAAGACACAAAAGGTTTTTTATTGTATTAGAGATTTTTCGCTCAGGTTATTGCTGATCGAATTGTTAAGCACACAGAGTCAAAAACGGTATTGGGTTTGGGCTATTCTGTCTTGAAATTTTCACTTTAAACCGTCTGTAACCGATAAATTCCAACAAACTAGACCCCTAAAACATGCAAATAAACGTAACTGGCAAAATATTACTGGGACTCTGCCTACCCCTTAGGCGAAAAAGGTGTAATTTTATTATGTTTTTATGCTGTAGCGCATCAGGTATGTTCACGCAGGCGAAAGTAGACTGTTTTTATACCACAATGCGAAAGCGCGCCGCCTCCCTCGTGCGCAGAGTCAGGGAAAGCTCCAACTCCCTCCTGAAAATTATCGCTGACCGGGTAGATTGTACATATGTAAACAACTGTTGTAGGCTACATGTAAGTACTAACACGTAGTTTTAAGGAAATGTATTTACTAACAAAATATGAGTGTAAACTTGAAATAAATGATACAATACTAAATTAAATATTCCATTCGCGGAAACAAGGAGATCTTTTCTTTTTTCACCCTTTCTTTTTTCTTAAAGACAACGCCCGCACTAGTATACAAACCCTGTGTTGCGGGGAGCTTTAGAAACATGCAATTATTAAGGGACACAAAGTATATACCCCAGATCGCCGCATAAGGATTTTTCGTTTACATAAATATTAGTAAGTGTAGTAGTAGAGGTGTGTATTAATAATAATATTTTACCACATTCACACAGCGCCATCTAGTCTAAAATTAAGCAAATATATTTGCTTGTGTTATGGGTACTAAACAACTGATATACTACTTAAATACTTTTTTTTTGTGAATATATACATATTATAGATAAATTACACCCAGACACAGAACAAACCTTTATGCTCATCACACAAAGATTTGTCCTGGGTGGGGATCGAACACACGACAACCGGTCACTCAGTCACTTAGTCAGGGTCACTAACCACTAGACCAACAGGCCAGTCAAGTTTGATTGAACTGAGCAAGAAAGTCAAGACAATCTTAAGTAAATTTTTATTTTTTTTAATAAATTTAAGTCAACATACTTTAAACTCAAAACATTCCATCAGCACGGTATATTCAAACGGCCGGTTATAATCGTGATAAGGGTCAACCATCTCGATAGTACTGCTGCTGTCGCCTTGCATGCCGATGATCTCGCAGCACAGCTTCCTCATCTCATTGCACGGAAGGGGAAGGTGCCGGAGGACATCGTCATCCCACCATTTTGTTAGAGATCTGGAAAATACAGCAACATCTTGTTATTTGAAGACTAACTGTTGGCCCAGGCTTCGTTCCCATTGGGTGGGCCGCTGAAGTCATATCAAGTTCTGGCAGCCCACCCGTTACAGCGAAGAGTCGGTGCACAGAGGGGTTTAGTGGGTATTACGGTCTCGACCGGCGAGTCCCACATAACCGTCCCGTGTCCAGCAGTATGCGTAAACGCTTTCCCCTTTTGAAAAAACAAGGCTTCGCTCCCATGGGTCTTTGCTTGGACACTACTGAGCTCCTATAAGTCATAGAGTCATGTTATATACGTTCCTCGATAAATGAGCTATCCAAGACTAATATATTTTTCCAATTCGAATCAGTAGTTCCTGATATTATAGCGTTTAAACAAACAAACTCATCATCGTTAAAAAAGTATAGAAAAGATATAGGTGTATTTCTTACTTATTGCCAGCTCCACATTGAGTCAACTTATGCCAATACAGTTCACAGTATAGTTAAAATACCTTTTCTAAATTGAACTATTGGTATATGAATACACTATGGGCGATATTGCTGCATGTTGGTGGAAGGAGGCAGCATTAAGCTTTTGTTCGCTACGGAAGTCGATAACCAATACACGAACATTAGAAAATGCGCACTAATTTTTAAACAATAAGTCTCATAATCATTTGCCAGCCAGAGTTGTCTTTAGCTATCTAAATGTTACAACTTCAAACAATATGGCTTCAATTTTCGCCTTTATTCCCATACCCGTAAGAAACAATTTTAATACTTTCGAAGTTACATTTACCTGTTTCTAGGAATGTATACGATAGCCTCTGGATGATGTAAGTAATAATCGCTTTGGTACTCCCAAATAGCTGGCTTCGACGGATCAGGCACAAACAGGCCGAGGAATAAATTCATTGTATTCTGTTTTTCCGCATCAGAAAATGTATTAGAATAATATCTGCTTAATGTTTGCATTATGTCGTTGCCGTGTGACGACCATGGAGCCGTTTTTCGATAAGTTTTTATTCTGAAACAAAAGAATGTATTTTATTTAATGTTGAAGATGGCAAAAATCAAATATTGTATTATCAAATTTAAATAAAATTCGTGCTAATGACAAAGTAAGGCCCATCTATGTGTAGAAAGATACAACTATACCTACTGGGTTTGAATCGGATGTAAATTGTTTCTAAACAAATCACAATCAAAATTTTGTCAAATTATATTTTAAGATTTGATTTGATTGAAAACCACACAGCAACTTACAAAAGCAGAAATTATCTTTAGACTTTTAGGTCATTTACAATACATACCTATGCACTAATTGAGATCCTCCATACTGTAAAGCTAGTGTATCACCGTGATCCTCATACAAGCCCTCCAATAACCTGGCGCAGTCTGAATCAAACTCTATATTCGGTTCTCCTATGAGTCCTAGAGCATAAAGCTGAAAAATTACACAATATTAGTTTCACGTATTATTGTGTTAAATGTTTAATGTTATCTGTGTAGTGACAGATTAAGAATACATAAGTCACTACACTTTTTTTTTTTTTAAGAGGGAGAATAATGCATTTACGCATACAGCCCCGTGCGGGGACACGGGACGATTATGTGTACTAAACCTCTCTGTGCACTGACTCTTCGCTGTGACGGTTGGGCCGCCGGAACTTGATATGACATCAGTGGCCCAACAAGTCACTACCCTATCTCAACCCCCGTGGAAGTCGTAAAAGGGACGAGAAAAGGAAAATTCGTAACAAAACCTATGCCAACCCGTCTGGCCAGCATGGCATAGTAAAACAAGACAGAAAGTGCGATGCAGTGCGTCATCATCGTATAAAACAATGAAAAATAAGCCACATACCTGATGTGCTAAGACATATTTTCCTATAGCAAACTGAGCCGTATTAGTCCTGTCCAGACAATCGACACAGTTAACGCGCACCAGGCCTGTTTGGAGTCGACCGCCTTGATGACCTTCCACTCCCGTCTCCTCGCCGTAACCTCGCGAACTCAGGAATATACCAGTTCTACGTACTACTGTACGGGCTATTGCTGATAGCCTGGAATTATATAGCGATATGACGGTTATATATCATGTCCCTTTTCTCTAAGGTAAAAGGGTAGGTTGGGAGGATGTATTGAATCAGTTTCAAAACCTCTTCAGCAGTTATGTTTGAGTTTTGAGGATAATGTATTCTTAGCGAAACCCCTCTCTCCAAGACCCGGACCGAGCCACGCGCTATAAAAAGCGGCGCGCGCTTAGCGACGGGTTCATTCTGTCTTCGGTCGGCAACGGTTGAACATCTCTACTCTCAGTTTTACGTCATTATCGGTTGTAGTATAATTATTTCGTTATTTATTATATCACTTGCAGTAATTAGAGTTTTGAGTGTAATAGTGCTAAATTATTAATTGTTGTAATTTTGGTTATAGAATTCTGATTGTTATTAAATAATTTTAGGAATACCTGTGCGTTACATCTTTTATTTTTAAAAAACTGTCCTCACTTCTGGTTTGTAAGATCAGAAGTGGGATTCGAACACGTGCTTAGTGCTGTTTGTGCCATCTGTTTTACATAATTAAGTATTCGTTAACGTTTGAATTTGACCTAATTACTGCAAGTTTAGTTGTTTGAAATTTACGTGTGTTTGTACTGCAAGTATTGGTAAGTGTTTCTTATTTGGTTTAATTTCTGAAATATGCCGAGACGTTCTGGAAGTGTTGAAGAACTAGATGATTCACGTCGATCGCATCGTAATCGTTCACGAACGCGAAGAAGTAGATCGCGTAGTCGTAGCTATGATTCCGATAGAAACAATCACACTACTTCATCGCGTAGACACTGTGAACGTTCTCATGAACGCGAACGTAGTTCTTCGAAATATCGTAAGGCGTCCCGTGGTTCACGTGACGCTCGTAGACGTCGTGATACTTCATATAGCCGTCGTGATTCACCGCGTGATCAGGCTTTAGGTCAAATATTAGCTCGCTTGAATTCTATTGAGAGCCGTTTGCCTACCTCGACAACACATTCAAACCCGCGTCGCGTGTCAACGCCCGTTAGGGAGCCTAGCCCGCAGGGACAAGACACTTTCACTGGCCAGCAGTCGCGATTACCCGACGTGGATAAGGACGTGACAAATAAACTTTTTGGTGCATTGTCTTGTTTAGTTCAGGCGAGATCGCATAGTTTTTATATTTCTCCCTTTGATCCTAACCTGCATGACTTTGACGTTTGGTGTTCAGAGGTAGACCGCGCTCGTGATTTAAATAAATGGGATGACCGCGAGTGCCTAGGGCGTATAGGGGGTTGTTTACGTGGTGACGCGAAGTCATGGCTTAACGATTGGACAACGAATGATCGTTCATGGACCAACTTCAAGATAGAATTTCGTACACTATGCCCACGTAACGTTGATTCAGCTACAATTTTATTTGAGGTTATGTGTACCAATTCAAATAAATTTTCCACATACGCCGAATATGCCCGCAAGTCTCTTTTGCGTCTCAACATTGTAAAGGGCTTGTCTGACGAGTTGAAAGTTGCAATAATTGTGCGAGGCATAACTGACGCTCAAATAAAAGCCGCGGCAACTAATGCCAAACTTCAAATAAAAGACTTAGTCGAGTTTTTATCTGTATATGTCAAACCAAAAACCGAAGCACGTGGCTTAAACAACCCCGTTCGTTCGAACAATGTAGGACCGTCATCATCGCGTAAACGCGAAGCAACTAAGTCGGAAGATGGTAAAATAGTGTGTCATTATTGTCATAAAGCCGGTCATACGAAGTACAACTGTAGGAAAAGACCCAAAACTGATACTAATGTACTATCGTCAGCAGATATTGAAACATCAAAGCCTACAACATCGGGTGATAAGACAGTAAAGTTTTGCACACATTGTAAACGTAACGGTCACGTTGTTGAGACATGTTTTTCGAAACGAAAGTCCGAAACTGAACGTAATCAAAACAAATCTGCTAAGGTAAATTTTTGCTCAAGTCTCAGTCGAAACGAGACAACATAATATCAGCCGTTATTCAAAAGGTGCCTGTAGATATTTTTATTGATAGTGGTTCTGATATATCGTTGATTTTAGAGTCAGTTCTTAAATGTTTTAATTTAAATCGAATCCCAACGTATCGTTCGATGAGAGGTATAGGCAGTCAGGAGATTGAATCAACGTCATATGTTACGACCGTGATTGAATTCCCTGAAGTGTCTTTAGAAGTTGATTTGTATGTGGTCCCCGTTGGGTGTATTACGGCGCCTATTTTGATTGGTACTGACGTGTTAAATAGAGAGGGAATTACATACATGCGTAGTAATAACGTACAGCGGCTCACGAGATTGGATAGTGTGCCCTCTGTCCTGCACGTATCCACCGTAGAGTACGAAAACATTAAAACTCCGTTAGTTGGCAATGAGAGAACTCTTTTGCTTGATATTATTCACGAATTTTCGAGTTCTTTTATTACTGGGACTGCTACTTCAACGGTGAATACGGGTAGCATGGAAATAAAATTAACAGCGAGTGCTCCGGTAGTTCATAGGCCTTATAAGCTTTCTTGTAATGAAAAAGATAGAGTTCGGGATATTATTAATGACCTGCTCTCAAAGGGAATCATTCGTGAGTCACAATCGGACTACGCCAGTCCTATCATTCTCGTCAAAAAGAAGGACGGGAGTGATAGGATGTGTGTCGATTATCGGGCACTTAATGCCATAACAATTAAAGAACGATTCCCTTTGCCCCTTATTGATGACCACATAGATAGGCTTGGTGGTTTCAAGTTCTTCACCAGCTTAGATATGGCAACTGGATTTCATCAGGTGCCAATAAAAGATGACGATTCCATTTCTAAAACCGCCTTCGTAACGCCCGAAGGGCACTACGAATATTTAAAAATGCCTTATGGCTTAGCTAATGCCCCGATAGTTTACCAAAGAATAATATCAAAAACCCTAAAGCCCTATATTGAAAGTGGTAGAGTATTGACGTATATCGACGATGTCCTTCTAATGTCGAACGAAATTCCTGAAGGACTTGACTTACTGCAACAAGTCCTACGTACTCTTACGAGTGCCGGGTTTTCTATTAATTTAAAAAAATGTACTTTTTTAGACACCGAAGTAGAGTACTTAGGGCGAGTAGTAAGTAATGGTCAGGTACGGCCGAGCCCACGAAAAATAGAGGCGTTGGTAAATTCACCAAAACCTACTAATGTTAAGGGGGTTCGCCAATTTTTGGGCCTGGCAGGGTATTTTAGGCGTTATGTCGCAGGGTACGCTTCTAAGACAGCCTGCATTGCCCGTCTGTTAAGAAAGGGAGAACCTTTCAAATGGGGTTCAGAACAAGATGTGGCTCGTGACTACATTATTCACTGTTTGACTCATGAACCAGTCTTAGCGATTTTTGACCCAAGTTTGTCCACGGAGCTTCATACCGATGCTAGTTCTATCGGTCTCGGTGCGGTGTTGTTGCAGGAGCATGCTAGCAAACGAAAGAGAGTAGTCGGTTATTATAGTAGGTCCACACAAGGCGCAGAGAGTCGTTATCACAGCTATGAGCTGGAAACTTTAGCCATTGTACGCGCACTTCAGAACTTCCGTCATTATTTAATTGGTATTAACTTTAAAATAGTGACAGATTGTAATTCATTGAAGTTAACCGAGAAGAAAAAAGATTTGTTGCCTCGTGTCGCGCGTTGGTGGGTCTACTTACAAGATTTTACTTTTACGTTGGAATATAGAAAAGGTTCCATGATGCAGCACGCTGATTTTCTAAGCCGGCATCCTCCTGAAACTGTAAATGTGTCTCACATTCGTAATCCAAATAACTGGGCAAAGATCGCTCAGACTGCTGATGAGGAAACTCAAAATTTAATTGTTAAGTTAAGAGAGGGCCAATTAGATTCGTCTAGATATTCAGTTAAAAATGAACTTTTGTATTATAAATATATACCAACCGGAGAAGAACCACGCTTGTTATGTTATATTCCAAAAGGTTACCGGCTTAGTCTTTTAAGAGCTTTTCACGATGACCATGATCATATTGGAGCTGACAGAACGACAGACCTCATATTACGCCATTTTTGGTTTCCGAGTGTTAGGCAATTTATTAGAAAATACATTAGCCATTGCCTTGTATGTTTAGCACATAAGAAAGTACCTAAAGCACCCTCACAACCAATTCAATCTTGGTCAAAGCCTGATGACCCATTCTGTGTTATCCATACCGATATATTGGGTCCGCTTCCAGAATCTAACGGGTTTAAGTACGTTTTAATTGTAATTGACAGCTTTTCAAAATTTTGTTTACTGTACTCTATGTATCGGCAAGACTCAGACGAATTAAAACGGGTGTTCACCAATGTGATATCTTTATTCGGGTCTCCGAGTACTATAATATGTGACCGAGGGAGAATGTTCGAAAGTGCGGCTTTTCAAGACTGGGTTAGTAGCTTGGGCTGCTCCGTTCATTTCATCACGCCTGGAATGCATCGCGAAAACGGACAAGTAGAGAGGTACTGTAGAACTGTCTTAAATATGTTACGTGTGGAGGTGGGACATAAAGGTTCTCAATGGGCTGACGCTCTATGGAAGGTGCAGCTCAATTTAAATGTCACCAGACAGGCTACCACACAAGCCTCGCCATTGCAACTCCTCGTTGGGATTGATGCCGCTACCCCGGTAATAAGATCTCTAGTGCGTGACGTCGCACTAGAGAACCGTAACCCTAATCGAGAAGCTCTTATGACTCTCAGGAGACAGCGTGCCTCTGACCTACTCACAGCTAATCAGCGGCGTCAGGATGAATATACCAACCAGAACCGGCGACAACCACGAGCCTTTGCTGCTGGAGACTATGTCTTTGTCAACAAGGCATCGCAGAGTACTGGAAAGCTCGATTCTGGCATGCGGGGGCCCTATAAGGTCCTGCGTGTACTGCCACATCACCGCTATGAACTGGAACTACTAGCTGGTTCATATGGCAAGAAAACCCAGGCAGCTGCTGAGCACATGGTGCTCTGGCGTGGCGAGTGGACGCCTGACGCCTGCTCCGCTTTCTTCGAGGCTGGTGAGCGGTCAGGAGACTCTGTTTGGCCTGAACCCCTGGTTCATGGCTTCTGTTTGGTCTTAGCCCCTGGCTTATGACTTCTGTTAGGCCTGAACCCCAGGTTCATGGCTTCTGTTTGGTCTGAGCCCCTGGCTTATGACTTCTGTTCGGCCTGAACCTCTGGTTCATGGCTTCTGTTTGGTCTGAGCCTTTGGCTTTTGACTTCTGTTAGGCCTGGGCCTCTGGCTTATGGCTTCTGTATAGGCCAGGACCTGTGGTCCGAGGCTTCTGTTCTGGTTAAGTATCTAACTTCACCCATTTCTTGCGGGCGCATGGTATTAGTCGTTAAGACTTCTTCATGTGTTCGTGCGGATTGGGTGGGAACTACTGTTATTTTACTTTAGTTGGTATTCTATGCAACGAAAGTCCGGAATTTCATTGCTTGGAATGCTATTTAATTATTAATTTAGTTTCATTTACGATTAGTGCTTAAAATTGCTATTTTTGCTTTGTAATAATTGTTCCTAGTCTGAAGCATTTAAATCTATATTTCAATTACCTAAGAAACTTTTTGTTCAGTTTGGGTGCTTGATGGTGGGAGTGCACGCTCACTATCATGTACTTAACAACATTAGTTCAAATGCTTACTATTATTTGGCTTCAGACACATAGGTATGTAACGCGAGAATACAAATGTACGTTATGTGTTACATTGCAGATGATGATGGCCAGTCTGGTGATGGTGGGCCTAGTGATGATGTAAGGCATGATGCGGTCGAGGACGCCTCGCTGTCAGGAACGGCCGTCTTAGCGAAACCCCTCTCTCCAAGACCCGGACCGAGCCACGCGCTATAAAAAGCGGCGCGCGCTTAGCGACGGGTTCATTCTGTCTTCGGTCGGCAACGGTTGAACATCTCTACTCTCAGTTTTACGTCATTATCGGTTGTAGTATAATTATTTCGTTATTTATTATATCACTTGCAGTAATTAGAGTTTTGAGTGTAATAGTGCTAAATTATTAATTGTTGTAATTTTGGTTATAGAATTCTGATTGTTATTAAATAATTTTAGGAATACCTGTGCGTTACATCTTTTATTTTTAAAAAACTGTCCTCACTTCTGGTTTGTAAGAGTATAATTTTGTCAAAAGACTGTACTAAATAATTATACATAATCCTCCACAATTTTTGGAGGAGACCTGTGCCCAGCAGTGGGATTTTTATGGGTTGGGTGGATGGATGATGATGATGACTTACTTATCCAGAACTTTAGCATCAGATTCCTTGTTCACTCTAGCCATGTCCATATGGTAATATTGGACAGCATGTTCAGGTGGTAAGAATTGGTTCAAATACTTCACAGCATTACTAATAACATCAGTTAATAGAGATTCATGCTTCTTCTTCTCCTTCTTTTTGACCAAATTCAAGAAGATTAGTGGAGATCCATATCTTCTCATCATATTATTTAAATGTTTTCCTGGTATTTCAGCAAATGGATCACTCAGGTCTATTGAGATGGCAGGCTTGGGAACCATCTTTGAGACATCTTGGGACCAGTAACTTGGTATTGAGCCTCTCATTTGTACAAAGGAACTAAATCTGAAAGAAAGGTAATCATAGTTATATAATAATGGTAATATGTAAAAATATGACGTTTGATCATCCATTAGACCGATATTTATTTTTTATTACTGATGATGAACCATAGTTGCCGACATAACTCACCGAATCGCATCGCTAAGTGGCGAGTAGCGACAACGTATTGGAAAGCGTAGCGTAGGACTGCCCCCCACCAGATGGACCAATGACCTGGTCAAGGTTGCGGGTGGCCATCGCTCGCAGTGCCGGAAATTAGGTGAGGCCTATGTCCAACAGTAGATGTCATTGGGCTGATATGATGATGATGATGAGAAATTTAATAAATTCTCACCTGCCAGCAGCAAATGATGACACCATGGAATCATGAACAATCTGTTCAGTTTCCACTTCATTGGCCACATCACCATGCATATTCGCGCCTCTTTTAAGAAACCTTGTTCCTGCATACCTATTACTTCTTCTGGCTATAAGAGTGAGGTATACAGGCCGACCGAATATATTCAAGTTGCTCTGTTCAATAAACCCATGGACGATGTACAATATCCAATCGGGATGTAAGTGCGAATGTACTGCTGATAACAAGTGACTGTTCCATACATATCGCCATTCAGGTACAGTACGAACTCCAAAGTCTAGCCTTGGCGCTTGATGTCTGAAATATTCACAGTTTATGTTACATTAAATTCATGTCATTTAATGTCTTGCAACTTGTTACTATCTACTGCTGCTAACACTGGGTTTCAGAAAATCAGTCCTAAGTTCTGTTTACATGGCATACGTTGAACTGGGTACCCGTTCAGTGCATTTGTGAGGGGTACCTATATAATAATTTATTATTATATATAATTTTTATTGTTAAATGTTTTCATAGTAAATCTTGCACAAAATAAATATCTCTTTCTTTATTGAATAGTTAAAAGTATTAGTAAAAAATTAATGTCTTATTGCTGGAGAAGGGCTTCGACTCTTCTTTCTCTAGAGATTTGAGAGGGTTGATGCCACAGATATATATGTATATCTTTGTTGGTTCTTGGTTGATGCCATAATCCACACACACTAGCCTAATACGAGAGATTGATTGCTTAGATTTTTCTCTAGGATATGTGGGCTTCCTCACAATATTTTTCTTCATTGTTAGCACACAGCAAGTCTTTTGACTATTTGGTACAGCCGGCCTGAATCGAACTTGGACCGCATGATTTGCATGCCAATCACATTCAGCCAACATTACATTCAAATAGTTTAAGAATTAAGAAATCACAAAGTAGAAGTGAGTCTAAATGTTGTAGTATTGTTAGGCAGCTGAAGTTTGGACAAATATGTGATAAAATAAAATAACCATTGGTTTAGTTGAATGCTGATGTATCCCATTGCCACTGCCACACTTTAACCATGACAAATTAAATTCATATAGTTACAAACAAATATTATAATATTTACCCTGTCTTTTGCCTCTGTTCCAGCTGACTCTTCCAAGTTTGAAATATGTCTTCGTCATCATCTTCATATTTTTTACACTCACATTTATCTTCCTCTTTTTGGGTTGAATTAGATCTTAGAATGGAATGGTATACTGCAGCAGTCACAGGTTTGGGGAATAAGGCTGGTGCTAACTTTCTAGGAGGAGCCATGTTCATTTGTAATGTATGTGTAATATCGTAACTGTAGCTGTAATAAAAATTAGTAGACAGGTCTATGGCCAAAAACATTTTTAAATATCTTTGTTCATCAGGATGTGGTGGCTTGCTGCTTTCATTTGGAATGTATATTGTGGCTGTGTCTTCTATTTTGTATATAGTATGTGAACCAATGACAGCCATTTTTCTTCTCTTTGTCACAAGAATTATGTAGTAACCTTCGAGGAATCTGATGAACCCTGTAAAAAGTATATAAATAGAGTTATAACACTTTACATGTGTAATAATAATGTTAGTATGTTATCTATGTAATTAACTTATTTTTGACTGGCCTGTTGGTCTAGTGGTTAGTGACCCTGACTGCTAAGCATTGATCAAGCCTGATTAGCATAAAGGTTTGTTCTGTGTCTGGGTGTAATTTATCTATATGTATGTATTTACAAAAAAAATATGTATTTAAGTAGTATATCAGTTGTTTAGTACCCATAACACAAGCAAATATAATTGCTTACTTTAGGACTAGATGGCGCTGTGTGAATGTGGTAGAATATTATATTATTATTATTTACAGTGACTTTAATTGTTGCAATATGTTCAATACTTGGTTTAATTGAATAGATTGGCTTGTATTACTCCAAGGGGCTAAAATTGTTGATAATAAGCAAATTATAATATGTATTTAAAAACTTACCAACAATACCAAAGGCCGATACAAGTTTGTTAAGTCCTGCAGTTCTCCCAGTTCTATTGCCAAAACCAATCATGTTGAGCAACTGATGTATTTCTTGTTTATTGTACTCTACTTTGTCATCAACTAATATTAGCTCCCTAGGGTCTGTTCTGTCGATTTTCAGAACACGGAACCTAGTTTGTGTATTATTTGACCCTATTAAATAAAATCTCTGAAAGGAAATATTAGATTAACAGCTGGTTGGTTTTTATTTGTGAAGTGTGATGTACTTAATACAAATCCTTCTTTCTAAATTTTAAATAATTTTATGACCATAAAAAGAAGCGAATATGGGCGACTGGTTCCTTTCCTAGACTGCTACATAAGATTCTAAGTTGTACAAATTAATCAGTAAATACTCACCGCTTTGGTTTCATACAGAGCTATTCGTTGAATAGAGCTGATTATTGGATGAAACATTATACTCCGTTTAGACATTTTGATAACTTTAGCGAACGGAGTGTTATTTATTGAGTTTGTTTACAATTTTCTATTATGATCTTATTATTCTAATTCACGCACTACATGACACACTGTGTGTTGAACTATATAGCTGTGTGTTTGACAATTTGAATAAACAAACTTTAATTATAATAATTTTTTATTTTTTTTTATTAAATTGTTGTTGATGTGTGTCCATTGACATTATTGACAAGAAATGAGCGCCCACTGACATCAAACATCAGAATGACAAATTGTCAATGTCATTGTCAATGTAATCATGTTAAGAGCGCGTTCGTAGGATAGGTACCTACAAATATTTTACATCCATGCGTAGGATCACAGAGTACATTATGCTACGTAGGATAGAGTTCGGTTTGAGGTTTACCTGACGTCAGGTAAATGAAGCGATGCAAAAAATTTATGAATGACAAAATTAAATGCAATGTTTATTATGAACCAATAGATTCATAATAAACATTGCAGCCTCGCACATCTCTGGTGGAAACTCAGCCTAAGGCTC
Source organism: Laspeyria flexula (assembly GCA_905147015.1). NCBI lineage: Eukaryota > Metazoa > Arthropoda > Insecta > Lepidoptera > Erebidae > Laspeyria > Laspeyria flexula. The sequence continues at coordinate 5,975,208 of LR989956.1, read as the reverse complement.
GGAACGATACGGTTGACTATAAACAGATAATAGTACATTATGATACAAGTGCGGTAAGTTGATAATTACAGCCGAGGCGATATTGCTTACAAGAAAGCAGAGGCTGTAATTATCAAACCGCACGTGTGTCATACGACGTTTTATAACATATTTGCGAGGAAATAAATAAAATTCGGACTTTCTTAGAAAAAAACAAATACAGCGAAAAGAAATAGCGCGCGGAATTATTTTTACTTGTCACAAATTATCGATGCGCGCGCATCAGCGCTTTTTTTTTAAGGCAAAAACACAAAAACAGCCAGTATTACTAATAAAGTAAATTAATATTTTTGTGTTTTAGTACAGATAAATGGTTGTAATTTATGGTCTAGATTAATTAAATTAAAAAATTAAATGTTTATTTTATATAATTATATCATAATTATTTTATCTACCAAAGTTAATTAATTTTATTCATAAAATGTTGACCACTTTTTTGACATAAAACCTCTTTGCTAAGATTTAAAAAAAATACCGTTCGTTACGTACGGAGCCCCTTGATTACTAGTATGTGAGCATGAGAAGCCGTGCAATTTACTTTACATTACCGCACTAGTGCGTAATGAGATACATTACAACACTGAAATTGGTGAAATAAGAGACCCTTTACGAGCAAATATGTTATAAAAACTTTAAAGTCAAATATGACATGAAAAATGAAAATTATGACTTCTTCGGTTAGACCTTTTGGCTTTTATAGCATTTTAGCTATTTTAGTAAGATCTCCGTGCCCAGCAGTGGGACGTTAATGGGTTGTAATGATGATGATGATGATGAAACCTAAAAGTTTTATTAGTTTTATTTTTACAAAGAATTCAACAAAAACAAAACATGAACTACGAATGGCGTTATAAGAATTAATAGGTACCTACCTAGGTAGGTACTGAATTTTATGTAAAGTCTGCTTATCTGTTTGTTCAACAGATCATTTTGACCAATAAACAACAATATTATCTTTAAAGTAGGTAACCTACAGTCAGGTAGGTACATTCATTTTATCACGAACTCGAAGTCATGCGGGGCTTCGCTCCCGTCGTTCTTTATTTGGCCACTGCTCAGCTCCTATTGGCCGTAGCGTGATCTTATATAGCCTTTAGCCTTCCTCGATAAATGGGCTATCCAACACTAAAATAATTTTTCAAATCGATCCAGTAGTTCCTGAGATCCTAGCGTTCAAACAAACAAACTCTACAGCTTTATAATATTATAGTAGATTACTACGACCACTCTTTTATGGTAGATACCTACATAAAAAGGAAGAAGAAGATTAAGCACCAGTAGACAATTTGTTGCTAATTGCCATTTCCATTTACACAGCATTTCCACTAGGATTACAATTTTGGTAGCTGTTCCACAAACTTAGCATTGGCAATATTCGAAACACAGCTAAATTATTTTCCTATAAGCCAGTAAGGTTACCTATCTACTGAGCAATTAAGTAATAAGGGCCATGGGATTTTTTTTAACTTCTCATAGGTACCTACGTTTGTAGGTACGACTTTGCAGCGTAGCAAGAAAATATACGATTATTGTGCCTGAGGTTTCGGGTTCGACGAGCCTCGGTTGGGTGTAAGTAGGTAATGCTATTGAGGTTTTCCATCGTGTATTTTCAATATTAACCTGGAATCTGGGACCTTGCCCGGTAAATGCCAATTCATCTTCATTAATATGACACAGCTGGAATGTGAGAGGGATATATTAAGAACCTACTCTACTTCTAAAATAAAATAAAATGTTATAGGTAGGTAAGATTATTGCGCATTAAGGGTTAACCACATTGCGCATTTAAGGGTTAATGCACTTGAAAAAAATATTTCACAAAATACTATTTATTAGGTAAATCTATTACGAAAAATATAAAACGCATAAATTTAAATAAATTTACTTAAAATTAGCATGTCACTAAAGAGATTAAAATTATCTCGACACTTATCAGTTCATTCATCTTGAAAATAATTATTTGAATATATTGGATAGGTATAATATTTAGCGTGTCGAAAAAAATACCAAAAATACCAAATGTGGAATTAAAATCGACCAAGAGTTTTTTTATCTTGAGCTGCCTGTACCTAACTAATTGTATTTTCATGCGAAAAAACCGTAATTTCCTGGCTCTCTGAGCCAAGTTAAAATAAACTATTATGAATAATAACTAATCACTATTACATATAAAAGAAAACTAAGTAAAAACGAGGGAAGTGTATTGATTTTTTTGAACTTCTTTGTATGCAAAATTGCAGTACCTGCGTAACACGCACGGTCATTAATATCACAGAAGGGAAAATACTTTTATTTATTTTGTTATGTTATCTCGATAAATTTTCTAAATTATACAATTATATAAGGTTAGTATAAATTAATAGATTTACATAGTCAAAAAAAATCAATAATAGTCTATGTATAATTAAATCTACCTGCGTTGAAGTGCGTTGTGTCTAATGTAAACTGGACGACAGTATGGGCTATAGGTATCTAACCTACTTATTTTCTTTGAAAACATTTGATCAAAAAGAAAACATTAAGTAATTCTAGGGAAAATTGTGGTTTTAACTACTGATCCTAATTAAAGTTTAACTTTTCTTTGTAAAATTTCCTTCATTTCAAGAGATTCCTAACTCAGAATTACTGGTGAACTACAATAGCTAACAAAGGTACACGGAGCTAAACGTTCATATCACCCCTTTTCTTGTAAGCATGTAGCAAACTGCAGCTATGTGAAACAACAATCAAAGTTCCATTGTGCTTATATTTCCCCCACCAATTAACATCACTAATTAAGATAACAGAGAAGATTTAAATGTAACGATCACGGAAGCCGGGGTGGGTACCTTGATCAATTATTTTTAATGTCCATTAACGAGGTGGTTAGTGTGTTAGTTATTTACAAACTTGAAACGCGAGGGTGAATGGAGACACTATTGGTTATTATTTTGTTATTTTTTGAATGTTAAATATGTTAATCCTATTTTTTTATAACTATTATTCACTACTGGCAGATATGTGTCTAATGTTATAAACTTAATTAAATCTAGAATATTTCATCTAAGTTTCGGTTCAGATCAAACACTGTTCTTCTAGTGAAACTACTATTTTACAATTAGGAATCTACTTACTTACTAAATAAATAATTATTTTTATATTAGTTAGCACAAAAATCAAAAAATTACACAAATATTTTTCTCGTGTGGGAATCGAACTGAACGTGTTTCGGCAAGGTATGTTAGTTTCGTGAGGTGACGACTTTATAAAATTATCTCTAGTACCTAGTATTACCTCAAAGGGTAGTTCAATGTGCGCATGTATGACCAAGTCACAGAGGAGTTGCTGCCGCACTAAGTGTAGCAGGTATCGAACCTGCTACAATTAGCGCGGCAACAACTCCGCTACTTGTCAAATACTTGTATGTCTACGCGGAATTTATCCTGTCGACTGTTTTTAGGAAATTGTTTTCAACCAACAGACGTCTACGATTGTTTAAAGCAGTATAATATATTATCTTAAGAGAGACCCGTGTATATTTACTGACATAGGTAAGCTACAGTCATTTTGTATCATTGTTAATCTATACTAATATTATAAAAAGGAAATATTTGTATTTTTGTTTGTAACAAATAAACATAAAAAACTAATGGACCGATTTCAAAAATTCTTTAATTAGAAAGCTATTATATCACTGAGTATCATAGGCTATATAACACCACGCTAAGGCCAGTAGGAGCTGAGCAGTGGCCAAATAAAGAACGACGGGAGCGAAGCCCCGCTCGGCTTCTAGTAAATAATAATATTAAATCTACCTATTTAAACATTGTATGTAGTTCAAAAAGTACCATTATTTATTCTTTGTCGGACACGATATTATTTTATAGCAGAAAATCAGGCCTAAGAACTGCATGCAGTTAAGTTTACCTATCTACTTACATTACCTACGTACATGTAAGTAGATAGGTAGCTATGTTTGCGAGCCGAGCAAGAGATAAATCTTGTCAATTTAGCCACAGCTATTTACCTCAGCTCAGTCAGACTCGGAGGGTAGCGACATAATAATAATATGTAACGAGACATATTGTCACGTCAAGGTGCCACTCCCAGCTCACTCAAATATTTGTGTGATTTTGGAACTGGGTCAAAGCTGTCTCTATTCACGATGTAACTCACGAATTACAGCAAAGCTTGGCTAGCGACTGTCCCGTTTTGTATGGCGAGGGTTTTTAGATAAGTTGGCGGACTGCATTGAACATTTATTGTGTGAGTCCATGTGTGTAAATGAGGCTTCGAGGCTTCGACATAGAGGCAGGCGGGCCTGGGCGCGCGCGTGCGCGTGGGGGCGCTAGCGTCGCACTCGAGCCAGTCCTGTGCGCGTCTCCGAGATACGAGTACCTGTGCGCGCGTGTACCTCCGCCGCACCGCTCTGTCGATCACCGAACTCTATGAAATAACAATGATTTCGCACACCGACACCCTAACTGCTGTGTTTTAATTATAGTTTATGTGATAACAACGGTGGGTGTTAGCGCTAAGACGCCGGCGACCGGTCCAGATAGGGAAGCTGCGCCGGCCTCACGCCCGACTACAGTGGAATGCGGCAATTTTAACTACTGCGGACCCCGGAGACCCATATAAGAATAGGGATCGGGCGATTTCAGACCGAGCTGTAAGGTAAGTCGTCTATCTGTTTATATTACCTAATAGCTAAAATATTAGCTTAGAACATCCAAGACATTCCATTAGTTCATTTAGTTAGTACGACAATGAAGATATCGCTGAAGTAAATAAAAGATTGAGATGTTGTAAGTACCTATCTAGATTCTGTTATCACTAGTTAATAATAGAGTAAGGCCTCCAAAGTGGCCAACGTAGAGCTTCCAAATGGAAAATAGTTTTTTATTTATTCGTAACTATCACTACGCCTGTTACTATTATTCTCTCCTCACGAAACTTGTTTTAGGCCATTTAGTTGTTTCGTTGTAGCTAAATTATTATTAAATTGCCGTAGGTACCATAGTAAGAAAATATTTTTATAATATTTTATTTAAGTAGGAATGTTAAAATGAATGAAGGAATGAAACGAAATGAATAATGATGATATTAATAAATATATTTTTAGGTGATTCGAAAACTAATAATAAACTTCAATAGCAATTAATGGAAACATAATTTTCATACATTTTCCTCATAAACTTTTCACGATAGGTCTTTTTTTTCTATTTTTTGAAGTCCTAAGTTTAGTTTCTAGTTTCTATTAAATAAATAATATAGTTAATACCCGTAAAGCTAAAAGAAAAACAGCTTAAACTAATACAATACAGAACAAAAAGAGGTTAAATCTATATTATGCTTATCAGCGCCTAATGTGTAACGTAGCAAATCAATCAATGAAAACAGAATGCTGCGTTTTTTGTTCGTGATCAAAACCGTTATACAATTTGAAACCGCATAACAAGCGTACAGATCTAAGTGTTATGATTGGTTTAATTTGTTTATGTAAATGTTATTTAGCTATAGTTAAATTGTTAGGAATTGTTCACTATTTAATACACGTTACTGCTGCCCTCGATTTAACTCATGTGCTAAGTCAATAAATAGGAAGTACAGTTACGAGTACCTGAGAACTGTGTAGTTTTCCATCTGGAAAAAATCTCAAATTAAAATAATGTATTCATAAAGCTTTATCCTGCAGTAGTTAGAAAGTAGGGTAGTAGGTAGTAGTTATCCTCATCATCATCATCATCATATCATGATGAGGTACGTATACACGTATATTATCAACAATGTATGTTTAAATAAAAGAAGAAAATGATTGATATATCAACGCGCAGCCCAAACCGTTGGGTTAATTTCGTACACAGAGTTCTAAGGTATCATAGGCGAGCAGAATCAGAGCCGAGAGAAAGGATTAATTGGAGGATCAAAGTGGCTCTATTGGTAACTATGGTTACTAAAAACTTACTAAAAATTCAGACTAGTTTTAAAATTCCTATGGGGTAGAGAACAGGGCAACTTTTTATCGACATTTTGCGGGTGAATCAGGAAGCTACTTCCTGATAAGATGTGTTATCCACCCATTGACGCAAATTTAAGGAAAAAAGGAAGTACCTCTCTTTCTATTCTAAATAACTTTTTGGAGTGCTCGAGCTAGTAGTTTAGGAAGAAATTACTGCGACCGCTAGGAGTAGAACAGTAACTGTGAATAAATAGTGCAATTAATTGCACTTCACCAGATATTTAAACAAATATCTTATGGTTTAAAATAATTTGTTTATTAACAAGCAGTTCGATTAAAATTAATCTTCACAGATCGGAAGTTACACATGTGGATAGTACCTATTCTATAAGTCCGCGTAAGGAGGTCGCAAGCGGAAGCTATTGTAATATATAGGTTCAAAGTAATGATGAATGGCCAATTTTGAATGGCCGTACCGACATTCTAATATTGCAACAGAGCCACTAGGCCCGCAGTTCGTGATGTCAGAGCAGGTATACGACGGATTAAGTAAGATAGCAGCGGATCGCTTTCTTTTCTGCCGACAACTAGTCTACAAGATCTATTCAGTTTCGCTCTCAATTTCTCACGCTGAACGACGCCTGAGAAAAATAAGCAGTGTTCATTGTTACATCTTTCCTCCTTAACGCATCAATCTTTTTTTGTACTACGTGGTTCTTTGATTGAAGCCGAAATACAGTTACGAATTTACCGTCTGCAAATCTCACAGAGTATTTTGAGACAAAAGCCTATTAAAAAATTTGGTATTTTCTGAATAACTATAACTAAAACTAACTAAAAACTTCGCTAAAATTTTTCATACTTATTCTTGCATTTTTGAGAGGAAGGGCAGCATGCCCAAATCAGTATAACCAAAACCTTAGTCTAAGCCTACGCCACTGAGAGTTAACCGTGATTTTTATCTGGGTCTAGCTAATCACTTAGAATACTTCATCATCATCATCTCAACCCATAAAATTAAATATCCCACTGTTGGGCACGGGTCTCCTCCAAAGAATGAAGGGAAAATAATTACTTAAGAAAGAAAATTTTACAATAATATTTGACACCTTTTTATAATTAATAAAATAATTAAAATATATATTTCAATCAAATAATACTAAAATTCCCAGTGTCATAAAAGTAATTAATAATCCTAAACAAATATGAATAAACGAGAACGTGTACTCAAATACAATGATGATTGTGTGATCAAACAGATTTTCAATATTAATTTAGAATGTTTGTGAGTGTTGCTCGCACACGGAGTACAAATTAATATGATATGTAATACAACCACACGCTTTACTGGCCTTATTCGCTGGTTAACAGTTCAAAGACTTTGTAGTGAATTTAATTAAAAATCAACCTAACTCTGTCTATGGGAAGTAAAAGAGAAATTAATAAGGATTTTTGATAAAGTTTTTGCTGTATCTACGTCTGTAGCAAAGAACTTATATCTCCTAAGAGATATAAGTGCCTTGGTCTGTAGCTATTACTAGATAGCATAGAGATTTTATTTTGATAAACCTACGGCAGGGGTTGAACCATTTCACTGGTTTTGCTTTGCCGTTTTAAAAAGACAACGCCCGCTCTAGATAAAGCCATGTGTCGCGGGAGATTAACAAGCAAACAATAACGTACACAAAATATGATGTACATCCAGACTCGATACAAATATCTATTAATCACACAAATATAGGTCTTGTGTAAGAATTGAGCCTGAGCGTCGTACTCGCCATGGCGTTGTTAGTGTTGAGGTAACTAACCACTTTAACTGCTACGCCGCGTCACAGTGACAGACGACAGTCAACAGTGGCGTCGCTGATGTGATGTCTATGGGTGCGTCCTACTTGCCACCGACACTATCATAACGGCCACTATAGGTATGGTTGTTTTGTAAGACACAATTTACCTCCCTAACTTTATAAATAAACGTTTAATTACATTTTGTCCGAAACTAATATAGAAAGTGAAAGTCATCTATCTATAATTTACTATGAAATCTACACAGTTTGGTGTCTAAAATGCAAAATTCATGTAAAGCATAATCACATTAGGTTCATTTTTCTCTGAACATGACTGAGAGCACCTGATGTAAAAAAAAACCGTTTAATTATAAATTTCTAATAATATTGTGTTTACATAACGGATTCTACACATATTAAAGATACATTTGACATTTAGTAAGATTGTAATTACTTCCACCTTTGAAGACAGCTAAACTAATCAATAAAACAGCGTACCTACATATTATAAAATATGAAGATACCTATTCCAACAAACAGTACGACTTAACAATCTGATTAATTAGATATATTTAGATATCTAACTAATCAGATTTAAAGTCGACCTTGAGTGCACCAGTTTAGAATTCAAATTATAACTACCATTAGTCATTGTATTATGTTACTAAGTTCATCACAATATATACAAAAGTTGGTGTAATTTATGGATAGATAGCTAGCTTTTCTGTTCAGAATGATTTTTTTTCAGAATACCCATGGTTAACCAGAGCTAGGTACTAAAATAATGTACATTTCAGAAAATCTTACTAATATGTATTATAAATGCGAAAGTTAGGATGAATGGCGGAAAAATAGGTGAAATTTAGCACAGAGATAAATTATATTCTGGAATAGCACATAGGCTACTATTTACCAGCATAGCACGCGGAAATAAATGTACCTAATAAAAAAACCTATATTTTTTTTTCTTAAATTAAAAATGGATACTGAACTAAAAAGACTGTTATAGTGTAAATATTATTATAGTTCATCTTGGAAACTAGTCCCGATCTAAAGCTATACATATATAGGTATAAAATTATATACCTAAACTACTTAAATTTTTCCCTAGTAGCAAAACCTCCCTATTAAAAAGGAAAGCCGAGTGGGGTAGTAATGAATGTGTGGGGCGCAGCTATTTAGAGATAAAATGAACACGATATGAAAGTCACAATTACATATTTCTAACTTAATCTCGACGAAATGGCATTTCGCAAATACTGAACAAGTGTACAGAGGTGTCCGTGACCTCATGATCTCGCCGCCATACGGTCATACCCCACATAGGTACAGACAATAACGGCTTTGAAGCAAATTAATCTTTTATTACTCTGAAACGTCTGCTAAACGTATTTTACGGAGATACGTATCTCCGTCGATGATTTTCATCTGGAAAAAAAACTAATATGATTGTATCATTGTATCGTACCAAATTTCGTCAACATGGAGGAAAGAATTTTTATATAAAGTATAAATAGAAAACTGTTCTTAACCGTAATTGAGTAAATACCAACGTAAGACCTGCAAGACTTGAATAAAAATCTGTGGATTCAAAATTGTTTATTCCACCAGGACATTAAAGGCAAGTTATAGTGATCGTCTCAACAGCTTATTCCATACTTGCAAGAAAAAGTAAATTTTGCATTGAAAATATATATAAAAACTTAATATAAGTTTTCTAACCAAAGCAAAATACATCAAGTCAAAGCTCCTCAACCTTTACCACATTGAAACCTAATATGTACTGTCATCGCAAGTTAAGAGGGTACGATAATACACTTCCCCTTACTAAAGATTAAATGCTTCCCCTCTGAAGGATTACATGCTAATAACATGAAGAAAATGTCCTGTCACCTTAAGAGGAAACACGGACACTGAACGATTTATAAAATTCAGTCGCGTTTTCAAAACTGCTGCCGTCGCATTCTTGCTAGAAACGTTTAAATGCGAAATGAAAGAGAAATAAAATCTGAAGCTTCTTAATATCAGTAGTGCCTTGGTTTCTTTTTAAATATATTTCTTTATAACTATGTATTTTAGTATATTTTCGATTTTTATGGTAAAATGCCTGCAAATAAAATTAAAAAGAGCAGCTGGCCTGCAGTATAATATCAATGATAATGATGGTTTTTTGTTGACTACAGTCAACAGCAGCTACATCCTACATGGATTGCCTTATGAGAGAGAGAGGCACTTATAGTACAAATACCTTACATTTATTCAACGCTTTCGGCGACAGCAACATAGGCATACAACTATAAAAGTGGTTTAGCTAACACAATGACTTCTCGACGCATCACTTGAACTACGAGATAGTCCAAAGCCAGCGGATAAAACTTGAATGACGAGATTTCAATAACCGTTTAAGAGCCATCCGCTCGTACTACGGTTTATTTTAAAAACAGCCAAGCTTGAGCTGTAAAATAACGACTTTTTACCGTCATATCTAGTTGGTAAACAGGCAACTGGATGAATGCAGGTTGTATCGGACCTATGGACGTTTGTAGTACCTTTATCATAGGTTAAATGTTGATACTAAGACTTGCTACAAATGACATACTTAGTTAAGATTAAATATACCTACTACTGCGGTTCGCCTAATTAGTGTTAGTAGGAGCTACAAAGGATACATTAACCTTTATTTAATAATTTTGTATTTTCGAAAATAATAATAATTACAGATTACAGCTTTATAGAAATACCCACTGACTACAGATCATGTATTGAAAATGGTTTCTATCATAGTTAATGTCGAAAAAAGTTTATTTAAACCAGGGGCCATCTGTGAACTTTCGTTCATTTTTGACCGCATTTCGATTCCACGAATTCTTGAATTTTATTATACAAATAGGTCTGTTGATTTTCTATGAATTTGGTTTCTATAAGTAAGTACGTATTTTTGGAGTGATTTAATATTGAACATATATTATGTATAGGTACCTAATTAGTACTTTTGTGAAACTGAATGTCACTTATTACGAATATAGATTTGCACATGGCTTTGTCTGCTTGGTTCATTGGATATGATTGACTTTTTAGCCGAAAAGTATCGCAATAAGAACTGTAATACTAACTGCTATAATATTTTCATATAGCTAGGTATATATGTGTATTTGATATTTAATTTTTTATGGCATAAAACGAAAAGCTAAAAGCATAAAAGCATTTCTGTTCTAAAAGCATTTCGCTTCCACCTAAACCACGATGTACACGTTAACTACATAATTATTTATATGTATAAAAGACGATATATTAAAGTAATGCTCCCTTCCTCGTGTGAGCATGACGATACGCCAAATCGATTAACGTCCAATTAATTGTTTACGTGGCGCTGAGTTCATAATCGAATTTACACCTCATTAACAGTTACTAAATAAGTAAAACTTCAAACATTGTTTATACGTGTTGACATTCTTGAGAATTACATATATTAATACAATTTGAAGTCTTAGAATAGCATAGGCCACACTATGAACGAAATGAAACATAGGCAGCATAGCACAAAGTAAAGTAAGTTCAATGATTTAAAGTGGAAATGTCGTAAGTTAAATTCACTAATAAGGCATATAATGTGCACTAAAAAGGTATGTTTCCAGAAATCAACAGTGATATCTCAGGTCAAAGTGTCCTTAAATATACCAACAGCCATATTTTCCTGTAATTGGTATTAGGGTTCTAAAAGGCCCAATAAAGGGGCCACATTAAAAGTACCCGGAACAGACGATTATACAATCAAGAGGTTGATGAATGTAGAGGAAATGAACGAGCCGCACAAGGCATGTTTGAATCAGAGCAATTGGTGTGTGCGCGTATTTCTAAATAACATATTATGTAGCATATAAAAAAAAGTAATAAAATATGGGGAGCCAATGGTGCAGGATCAACCCCTATGGCAGTCGGTGGATTAGGGCTAGTTTCAAAAATGGACGTGTAGATTTTTATAACGTTAAAACAAAATCGTAAAAGTGGTCTTATTATTTTAACCATAGAATGCATTTCTGCATATCGGCCTTACCTTTATAATATAAACATAGAAACTACATTTAAATACACAAAGGTACAATATACACGAATAGTAACTACCAACAAAGTAACAATTGTCTTACCCTAAACATTAACAAGGAATGTTGAGAATATCTTCAATTCCTTGTATCAGGGATCGGTAGTAGGGTGTCCATTGTACCCGTCCCATTGAACAGTGAAACTAGGGTGGGATAGTGCTAGCTAAGTGTAGTACAGGTAGAAAACTATTGACAATGCATGGGCCCTGTACCGCAGTCCGCGGTTCGTCTCCCCTGCCCCGCGGGTGGCTTGTTTACTTATAAACACGCATGCCATAGATGTTCTTTTTACTATACTGTAGAAATAATTATTTAATATTTAGTTTGGAACTGGTATAATATAAGTGCAATAGAGAAACGTCAGAATATTGGCATGCAAGACATTAAAATAATAAATAGGGTTTTCAATCTTTTAAAACTTGAATAACGACAACAAAGGATTTTGATTTAAGTATGTTAAATGCGTTGCTGGTGGCCGTTGGATGCGGGTGGCACAAAATCGCTCGCAGTAATAATAATAATATAATAATAATATTCTACCACATTCACACAACGCCATCTAGTCCCAAATTAAGCAATTATATTTGTTTGTGTTATGGGTACTAAACAACTGATATACTACTTAAATATTTTTTTTTTTGTAAATACATACATATTATAGATAAATTACACCCAGACACAGAACAAACCTGTCCTGGGTGGGGATCGAATCCACGACCTCCGGCTTTGCAGTCAGGGTCACTAACCACTAGACCAACAGGCCAGTCAGTAGCGGAAACTAGGTGAGGTCTATGTTCAGCAGTGGGTGTCTTTGGGCTGACATGATAATGATGATGTTAAATGCCGACACAGTCAAAAAAATGTCTAGCTGTATTTAATTTGCCCAATTAAATACACGAAGCTTTTGTCCTTTTGTTTTAAGACGAGAAAACTAGCATTATGCAACTTCGAAAGTATTGTTATTATGATTTCTATGCATATAACAGTACAGGTTAGTTTTATTTGAACAATCAATACGTGTTCTTTCATAGCACTTTATTTTTTCGCTGCTTCCTGTGAACACCATGAATGTGATGACTTGTCATTATAACCTTGTGTATCCTTTACTTTTGTTTCCTTTTATACTTAGCTACATCGCATTTGTCCTGCTCTTAAAACCTTTATACGTAAGGAAATGGTTTTTATTTATTTACCTATATTCATATTATTAATTTGCAATAAATAGTACGAACCATGTCGGTTTTAATGTCAGCTCGCGTTATAATGCTGAAAAAAATATGCATAAATAAATTTCCTAATGCTTCGATAGTATTTCTGTGTATTTAGTTTACGAATATAGATTTATTTATACGATATTACATATCATGATCTAACCACAAAACTAGATTTAAACCATTTTAAACGACTGTTTTTAATGGTGTTTAAACCGGGTTTGCTTATGCAATAGTTTATGGGGTGGATTTAACGCCAGAGGTAATATCCCCCAACCAACCTTTGCGTGATGCATAAACAAAACAAGAGATGTTGTATTTGTATATTTAGATTATAGGACGACATGGGCCGCGGCTATACTATCATTTTCTCGAATAATAATAATATTTGCGCTAAAACGGGGCCGGATGGTTTACAAAATGATAAGGGAAATCCTTGAATAATTTACTTTACGAAACCCCCATAAAGAAGATATTTGATGATACTGTGGATACATAGATTTCGCGCGTGTTTTCATGGGGCAGGCAGAGTGCATAAATTATTGTAGTTAGTGATATTAAATTGTAATAAATTAAACCAATAGTTGGTAAAGCCAAAGTCGCTTTAATGAAAAAATTAATGGAAAATTGAATTTGTTTAAAGCATCTTGCTAATTTAGTCTCATCATTTTGCTAAAATGAATGTTTTTGTACTTTATCGTCAGACTACCGCTTGCCGCATCTAGATTCTGGAAGACAGCTTTCAGGAGGATGTCTTTCAAATCTTCAATACACAAAGAAAGTTATACATACGGCTGTGTACGGCAGTGGATTGCTACATTGTGATGATTATGATAATTTTGCCCCTGTAACCCCATAATCTACCTAAACAATTATCCTGAAATAAAAAAGCAATATTATTGTATTGCATAAGAATAGAAAACAATAGCAGCTTTAGTCAAAGTCAGAATAGTTGCAAAATGACTGTGTATAGTGATTCAATTCTGTGTGAGAATGAACACAATCTCTCGACGTGGGAATGAGGGGACCGTAAATATATGGTCTATTCTGTTTACTAATGTCCTTTGAATACAGGTTGTTTAAAATATTAGTTTAGGAACTGGATCTGATTCTTGTTTTTGTGTATTGACATTACTGTCGAAGGTCTAAGATGCTTACGGAGATTCATGGCGCTTAAAGAGGAGATTGGGAATTGGGGCCGGACAAGAGATCTTAACCAGGAAATTCGTGTTAGAAATTAAAAAGAAAATTGTTTAATAGTTAATATCTTAAACTGGCACAATTTTTACTATAACTCAATTATTACATGAGATAAATATTCGTAGTGTGAGGTATAATTTTTTGTAGAGATCTCCCAGATACTCAATTTGTTTAAGGTCCATCTTTCATCTCACCCTCTTTTTAAAAAGCCATAGATTGAAGTCGGTTTAAAGGACTTTAATAACTCTGTATTACGCAAGTTAGACCGTACCATAGTTTCTTTATTTCACTTCTTGTTTGCTTAAATCTTTAAAAGTATTTGTGTGTGTATGCCAACTACTTTAGTAACAATAAAAAATAAAATGTGTTCGGTCTATTTTTTAACTTGGCAAGTATTCCTATGTGAGTATTTAACAACAACTGCAAGAAATAACAGTGAATATTGAGGATTTGACGAATAATTCTTCTCAAGAAGAACGAAGACCAAGAATTGTGGCGAATTTTGTCGATATTTGACGTTAATGATCTGGTATTTTGTGTGCGCATGGTGCAAGGGGATCCTTTAGTGTGTAGGTAAGTATGTAGGTAAGCAATAAGCTCTCTATTTCTTCACACGTGTGATCGGTGAATATGTCGGTGCTTGGTCTAATAATATATGGGGCACTACTTATTTAGTCGAACTAATTGCATTGTCAAATAATTATCCTCTCTGCAATTCATATTTCGTAATCTAGTTCATGATTTAGTAATAATTGCAAATAAGTTCCGGTGCATCATTATAAGTCATAAACAGTACCTGTTAAAAGTGAAGGTGAAAAGTGGTTAGATTACAAAACAGAAGTAACTTTATTTGAACGCATACATACGAGTTTCGTCTTATGATGAATGACCGGAACTGTTGTTGATTGTACAAACAAAACATTATGGGTACATTACTCGAGATTTTAAATGTTCAGTACATCGTGGCCAGACAGTTTTATTTCGTTTTTTATCTACGATATCCTGAAGTTTAATGTTATTTC
Source organism: Laspeyria flexula (assembly GCA_905147015.1). Taxonomy (NCBI): domain Eukaryota; kingdom Metazoa; phylum Arthropoda; class Insecta; order Lepidoptera; family Erebidae; genus Laspeyria; species Laspeyria flexula. The sequence continues at coordinate 5,959,908 of LR989956.1, read as the reverse complement.
AAGTTTTTGTTACACTTGAAAATCATCTACCGTGACTACGTACTCCGTTATACTTAATATAAAAGTGTAACTTCGTATACTTATTGCTTTTAACATAGGCAGCTATGAGAAATAAAGATTTCTGAATGTCTCTTTTTTGCCATATAAAGAACTTATCAAAACTAATCGGTGTGCATTAATTAGCCATATGGTAATCTAACGTAAACCTACCTAGGTATTCGTATAAAAGTATTAGGTATTATACTTACGTATAAAATAATTGGATTTATAATTTAGATGTAAGGCATAACTGGAGATATAATAATATGTATAAAAGTGTATCTAGAGCTATACAAAAGTTAACCGACAATCAAAGCACAACTTAGACTAATAAAATAGAATATTGAAAAGGAATAATACCTAAAAATACTCATCTCTTAGTTGAAGAAGATATTAAATATATATCCCGAAATTCCCATGAACAACATGGTTAAACCCCGCGGCCAAAAACGTATTATTGTAGAAAATGTTGTTCTCCATCTCACGATATGCTGTCCGAGTTTCGCAAAATATATGAAGAATAAAGAATTAAATAAAATTCGCGCCACGTAGACGCGTATGTGACTAGGATTATAAGTGCACTAACATGTCACTCACGTTGTTATAACTTATTAACAATTATAAGAGCCGACAAGGTTGTTTGATTTTAGTGCGATTAAGTAGTGATCAGAATACCTGTATTGACTCGTGCTTAGGTACACAAGGTTTTTGTGTCATTACTATAGCCTATGTTCAGCTATCCCCTTTTGGACACAGCAGGTATCCCCTGTATTGTAACACACTCAGTATTGTAGATCGTCACTCTTTGTGCCATAATGACAAGTGAGGCGGACAATGCATTTACAATACAAAAACAAATATACCAAACGTATAAAAGTTAATTCCAAATTTAAACTCAACTAATAATAAGAAACGACTTACTTATGAATATTTTACTTAGCCTTTTCAAAACATCGCTCAAAGAAAAATGACGCCGTCTTTTTACGCATATTCAAACTTTGTTTCGTCTCATGTCCCTAAAGACTTCAAATATATCAACGAACGAGAGTTTTATTGTAGCTAACATATGCAAAAGAAACCGGGGGCGGCAGCTAGCGCGGAATAATCGGATAAAGCCAACTGTACCCACCTATCTGACGGTTGGTATCGATTTATTTCGATTTAACGATTCACATAAGAGCCGTTTGTTGGTCAAGGCCGAAGTTTGCTTACCAGACAACTTGTACAGCTTTGAAACTTAATAGAAATACTGCTACGTGTGTACTAAGAATAACGAATACGATGCTACAAATATTTAATGTACGACCGAAACTTGATTTGCAGCTGAAAATTGAACTCAATACTGCGTACATTTTCAGTGTTCCACTCTGTTTGTAGTTGAAATTAAACTAGTACCTGAAAACGTATAAACTTAGGTACCAACAAACTAAATCCATACCGATTTAGTTTGTTGGTAGAAGTATCAAAGCAGCCTGTTACACGACTGCCAAAAAAAGAGTGTAATCTTTTTTATATTTGGTGAAATTAGAATTGATTTTCCGGTACACATCAACATGTTTTTTTATTATTATTTGTTTATTCATAAAATCCACAGCTCTTAATTTAAACAGTTTTGCTTATTAACTAATCTTATAACCAATTAAGGATTTACATTTTGCTATTTTAACTTTTTTATGCATCGAGAACAGAACACAATATAAAAAAGGTATCATCTTAACACTAGATTGTGTGAGATGTGTGTGAGTGTGTGGTTTGGGGGGGGAAGGTAAGTATTTTATGAACGTCCATCATGTTATTATCAATATAAAAAAGTACTATTGTATTTGAAATATTATATTATTATGAATTATAATTTATTATTGTTTCTTCCTCTATAGTCGCGTATAATATATATATATATAATATATATTTATTATTATAATCATTCACGATGGATGGAAACTAGACATTAAACATAGGTATATGCTTAACGTTTCGATATGTGCTTGTGAATTACCTACTGCTTTGTGACTATAGATTTTGATTTAATAAAAGTATTGATATTGTTCTCGACTTCAGCTAGAACAGAAGCAATAGCCATCTGTACTTTGTTTAGATGAAAATATAAAATATTATTATAGCCGAAAACTAAAAATATTTAGATATTACGTGAGAGGAAAGAATTTGAAAGAGCTCGGAAGTTTAGAACTTGGTCTACGGTTTAAATTTGTGCTTATTCATATGTAAAACTTTTTTATGCTCGCAACGTGCTGATCTGATTTCTTGGAAAACCTGCATTGCGTGATATTTGAAAAATGTATACCAACATGGAAATATTGCAGAATATCACACTTTTCGGAAGAGTAGACTGACCACGGTAAATGTGAATCATACCTGCTCGCAAGAACTGCAATGGGTGAATTTTCATTAATAGGACGTAAATTCTAATACTCGTATAAATCAAAACATTTCTTCAGAATTGTTTAAGGTAAGTACAAATCTATTTTAATTTAAACATCTAAAAATATAATGTTACAAAGTATTTCATATGAACTAAGATTTACGGCAACGACAAATGAATAGGTATCTACTTTGTGTTAAAAAATAAACCAATTTCTACATTGCAATCGGAAGTTTTGACACGATTAACGTATTCTTGGAATATTTTCTGCTTAGCCCTTTAAAGAAAAATATAAAGGCTAGAGCCTTTAGTGGGCCTAAAGTTAAGCTCCTCATTTTGAGAGATCGAGAAAATCTATTCTAGCGCTTTAGTAATAATACTTAAATTTTCTGACGCCACAGTACTCTGGTGTGTTATATTTTAAAATGCAAATGAGAGCCGTCCAAAGTACGTATGTTTCGGAAAAGCAAAACAATGTTACGAAACACGTTCCGGGCCCCGCACGTTGCACATTTACCTTCATTTCTCGGCTTGCTTTTGTCTTACTATCTATATAGATAAACTTTCTTACAACTGTGTTGCTAGCTTAGATAATATTTTATTCCCAAATCTCGAGTACTTTTTCTAAAGTTAAGAAAATTGGGACACCGTAATGCGTAAAACTTGTATTTTCATTGTATGCAGCTCGGATCCAGTAAGCAGCTAGTTGCATGCTGAAATGTATATAAAAAATAGACCTATATTATCTCCATCTTAGTGACTGAGCCATTTTATAAATTTAAGAAGGAGAATGATTGTATTTTTTTTAAAGGGCCTACATAATTATGTTTATTTATCAAAAATAACGTCTAACTAAGACAAAATTAACTTTTAACCAATTTAAATAAAAAAATTGTAAGCTCCGCAGATAAAAAATTTAAATAAATGGAAATAATGCTAAAAAGCATTCCTAACAGTCAACGTAGGGTAGAGATGAAATTGAGTAAGTGCATTCCAAATATACCTATTTATCTAGCACTATTTTTCCTTAATACCTAAATGTTTTGAAGCAGCATGCAGTTGGCAACACAGAACGGTGCACTCCAAAGTAGTACCTAGGTACTCATAAAAGCGTGGCCGCGTGGGTATGACGATACTCTTTTGTTTTATCCATGACTAGACATCATCCAAAACTAGAGACGTTGTCATAGTGCTTATATGTACAACTGGTTTGTTTTTACTACATTTTTAACGTAGATAACCCCATACAAATACAGTTTCGATTCTAATATACCTCATAGCTTAAAAGTCGGCATCGCGTTCGTGATGCCACTTATGTTGCAGGCGTCTAGACTACGGTAAGAAAATATAATTAAGTTCAGAAACAAATTTTTCAGTAGTCGTAGTAGTAGGGTTTTAGTTTTTGAACTTATTTTTATTTAAATTATTTTGGGTTCAGGGTTTCGTGATAACATATGTATTTTGGACAGTTTGGTTGAATGTACTAATCTCAGGAACTACTCGTCCGAATTAAAAAAATATTTTAGTTTTGGATAGTCCATTTATCGAGGAATGCTCTAGGCTAACATCACGCCACGGCCAATAGGAGCTGAGCCGTTGCCAAACAAAGAACGATGAGAGCGAAGTCATGTGTGATTTCTAGTGATACATAAATACTAAGTCAGTGTCAGCGTCAAGCGAATTTGGACCTTAAAGACTAGAAATGTAAGTCCAACTTTAGTGTGGGTCATCAATCTGTTTTATAATACCTACATGCATGTAATTTAACACTCCCAACAGTGAAGGACTCTGCAATGACGGCCGCACAATGTATTCGCATGTGGAAGCGACGCGGACCACGCCCTGACTACTGTCAAATGCATGGGGTATTGAGCCATTACGTTTTTGTTACACGTATTTTGCATTATCTACCTGCATTGTATTGTTGATAGCTGTATTAAACAATTGAAAACAAGATACAGCAGCAGGTCCAACAATAATATTTTATTTATTTATAGGTATTGTTGACCATTTGCTTTACCACTTTTGACAAAAATTTACATCAAAATTAAAATTCAATAAGATTCATTTATTAATGACAACTGTCACTGTACGTTATTGTTTTGTGATCTTCAAACGACATTAACTCTACGAAACCCCATATATTTTCAAAAACTTCATGTTTCAGGCTAGTACTTTAGAATTTATTATTGTGTGTATGTTATTGATTTGTCACTGAAATAATCCGATTTTTAATATATTTTCATTATTATACTATTCCTAAGAACGGTGATGTCAGAAGCAGATGACTTCTGAGAATAACCTTCAAAATAAATCTAGACTACGGTCTATGATGATGACGATTAAAGTAACTTAACAATATTTCATCATTGCACCGAGCTTGAGGAATGTTTCTTGAGATAATTAGTTACATTAAACGCTTATTTATTGCTTAGGAATAGAATTAGTGAAAGGTGCATTCTACGGCCCACGCAGTAAACGCGGTTACTGCGTTACATGCCACAAACGAGTATCAATCTTGTTCTGTCATTTTATATCACATAAACTCGATTTACGAAAGGTTGATCAACGAAAAATTAACTATCCAACTGAGAATACCCTTGAGTTGCTAAAAGCATGGCTAACTTCTTTAATTCAATCATCTTGTCAGTTAACAGACTGATATATTTTACATTACATTCAGATATTGATTGTTTATTCGCGCATCGTTCAAGCAAGTTAGTAATTTGGTTTAAATCGAAAATTAAGGATGTTGTGGATATGAAATTTTGGATCGATTGAAGAGAATAGATATGGATACCATATGAATAATATAATACCGGTCTCGGTTAATGTTACGGTTATGGAATTATTACGGATTATTTGATAGTTTCCGATACCTTCAGTTATGGTTACTATTTTTGTTCAGGAATTGTGAATCGAAAATAGAACGAACCTCATACGTAAGTAATGATTTCTCAGCATGTCTTCCACTCCGGAATTTTGAAATCAGTTTCAATTGCAATTTCGTATAGATTTTTATTTTCAAACAAAGTTTTTGTATTTACAATAAAGTAGGCCAATTAAGTCATCGTAGTTCAATCTATTTCGTTTTATACACGAGAATTAGGGTTACATTTTTGTCTGAACCAGTACAAAGAAGCGCAGGTCTGAGTCGATACTCAAAGTACGAAGTGTTTGAAACATTTTTTTGTTTTCTGAGATACAGCTAAGAAACATTTTTTCTACTGTCAGCATAGCAACTCCTTAATTTGACATTTCTGTTATCTTAGTTAAAATATATTTTGACTAGTCTTTCAAAAGGCAAGTGTAAGTGTAATTTCTGCAAAAAAAAAGGTGTACAAAAAAACAAGATTGTTAGAAAGCTCTCAAAGCTCGCTATTGTGTGTCGATTTGTTGAAAAGATTGTTCACAAACTCGTGTAGGCAGGAACATTACGTGGAGGGTGGAACAAGACGAGGCATTTGTAGGCGCCAAGTGTTTGCTGAAGAGTCGGTGTGGCATCGCTAATGAGCAGGGAATCGGCGAAAGTGCTCGAGTGGGATGTGAACCGCAGAAGCCGCAGGGACAGTCTGCGCACTTGTGTGCGTGTACACTGTACAACCGCTGCTACCAACTGCTGCTCGCACTCACTCACCTCACGTTACCCGTACAAGTTCAACATACTATCTCTGACCTCCTTACAACTAATTTGTATGGACAAATACAGCAAACTCATGTAGATAAGTACGTTGTTCATTTGGCGCCGTCCTATAATGCGACCTGATGTTTCGAAAGCTTTGCCTACATACCGTTTGTTCGAAATAATAAGCTACGGATTTAAGAATATTTTTAAACAGAACAAAGAATAAATTATGTGGAAGCTGGAACTGTCTATTTGTTATGTAAAATAAATGCATCTTTTTAAGCTTATTTACCTACTTATATTTGTTTAGATTTTGAAAGTTTTGTCCAACGGCACAGTTAAAGCTACTTACAATATTTTAAGTAAAACTGCTTATACATAACTATATTAACCAAATACACTTACTAGGTGGTAACCATTTATTTGGGTCTTTGGACCGGGTCAATCAAACTCAAGTTCTTGTGAACACCGGAAGGCTGAAGCTAATAAGACAGATATTACCCGGAAGTGAAGAATAATATAAATAGCATGTGTATTTGTAAAAAAATCATTAAATCTAGTTCCCATTTTCTTATCTTTTACTTAATGTAGAAATTTCATATTGCACATCCGATATGGGTAAACTGTTTTAACCTAAAAGTGTAACATATGATTGTAGTGTAACCATAATTTACTAACTAGAATAATATTTAACACCTTCTATTTAGTACTATATACACAATTAAGTAAAAATATATCTTCATCTTTACACAAATAAACCATAGTTCGTATTTCGTGTAGGTGCGTCAATATTAGCTTACATAATATCAGTTGCTGTCGAGTGCCGAGTCGGGAACAGAAGCAAGTTTTTAAATAAAGAGAAATGAGAAGTAACAAAATGTTAGAAGTAACAAAAAGTAGCGGTTCTGTCCCGTAGCCCGTGGGTAGCCTTTAACGAGGTACGTCTAATTGAGTAAGTTAGATGGTCGGAGTGGCGAGTGTCCGTTACATAATTGCAGTTGACGCGAAGACGGATGCAGAGTGTTCGGATGTGGTCTGGACGGGCGAAACCTGCTGGACGGGCGCGGTTCGATGTCCGGCCGAGCACTTGTCGCGCACACACTTCGATCGTATCATTTTTTCTCACTTTTCCCATGACCATACGATATCGTGACCTTGGTTTTTAATAAACAGGGACCAACGTATTATTATTATGATTAAATAATAATTATGTTTTTTGTTTGGTGTATTTTGGGATGTTTCCTTCACAAATGATAATTATGAGATTTAGATTGACTAATTTATTCATCTAAAAGTAACGGTACTAACATTATAAAGCTGAAGAGTTCGTACTAATCTCATGAACTGATGATTCAATATGAGTAAATCTTTTAGTTTTAGATAGTCCATTTATCGAGGAAGGCATCTAACATCACTCTACGGCTTATAGAAAATGAGTAGTGGCCAAACAAATATTTACAAGAGCGAAATTCTGGGCAACAGCTAGTACTTATATAAAAAGATTAGTCTGTTCAATTATCTAGTTTTGTAATACGTGTCGCATAAAGAGAGTTTACTTCACTCGGCCAAAACACTTCATTATAGAAACTATCCCAGTCAAACTATTCTTACTTTTCGTCTCCTATATTTTAATATCCCGATATCTGCTTACTTTCAAACATCGTATGTCAATTCGTTACTCACGTATATCCGGCAGACGTTTGACTTGTTACTCTTCGACTAGTTCGATCAGATCCACAGTTATTTAATAATTTCGCTGAGCAAAGACTCGAAGCCGGGCGTCTGTTTGCGAACGCCCGCCTCTGGGTCTCAGTGTTTGCACTCAATAAGCCGCAGTAAACAGTCTTCGGTCGACCTATTCTTTATACAAAGCCTTTTACCGCGCACATTGTAATGTAACTTAAGGTAATCCAATAAGACTTGTTTTGTTAAACGCAAACACCGTGAGGTTTAACTTGGTTTCACGGCTTATAATAGAAGATTAGAATTTAATCAGTTTGGTATCTTTGAATAATCACGCGCGGTACTCTGATCAATGAATTTCTCTGATAGGAAAATGTTTCGAATATATATAGCTCTTTGCGATTGTAACTTATATAAAATGCAATACATACGGTTTGTGCTATAACCAAGATAATGATCATGATACTGCTGATAAATTTTCTGAGTGTGAAATTAAGTTTAAATAAAATCTTTTAAACTTTCGCGACTTGTACACATATTAAATTATTATATAACGGGTCTACGTCACGTATTATATTTAAGGAATATGAAAATACCTTATTTGTTTGCCATTTGTTTGTTTATAAGTTTAAATAAGACTAATAGTTCGAGAAGCTACGGACTAATTTGTGTGTCCCAAATACTCGGCCCTTTTAGCCTTAATAACTAACTAGCAGCAGGTCAGACGGACAACATTAGTTATTGTCAACCAGTTTACATTTTTAACAGAAAATTTCTTTTAGTTATTGTGTTTATTATATATATTTAGTTCAACCTTTCTCAATACACTATTTATTACACTAAACTGAAGTGCAGGTAATTCTGATTGTTTCTACATGAGATATCAACTGATCTTATTAATAAAATTAAAAGTATAATACTCACCACAGAACATGAAATTAGAAGTTTCCATTTAGGTTCTTACTATATTTTGCTATTCTATGTATTATCAATGTTTATAAAGGTCACTGACGTATGATAAATATAACCTCTCCGAATTATATTAAAATGTTTTGGTTTAAATAGTATATGACCATTACACATCCAGTCAGATAAATTGTAGTAAATAACTTATTTAGGTTGTGTTTAGTTTCTTAGTACCTAGTGAATAATAGTGATTGAAACAAAAATGTGCCCGCCTTACAAAAAGGATATAGTGAATGTTACATTAATATAAGAAAATATTGTTCTTAAGTAAGTGAATTGTAAGTTGTGAAGCGGAAGGAGGAGGATACAGTATTATGGCGCGTGTTAGGAGAGGCCTACGTCCAGCAGTGTAGTGCAATAGGCTGAAATGATGACGAAGTGAATTATGTATTCTTTGTGAAATTAAAGACTCTTTAAACCTGTACTTAACTCTAGTATCCGAAAAATGTAGAAGAATGACGTTTTGTAAAAAAAGACCAATTCGTAAAGGACCAATATGTATGTTGTTACTCTACGTGAGTAGTAAGATTTCTCTGAATGTACTTACACAGTACCAAGTCGAAGATGAAACAAAGAACACCCGGAAACATATCTACTCTCACCTAACACCTCGCGTCATCATTGATGGATGGTCTCTCACAGTATCAATACAAGAACATCTACCTACGGTCGCGACGTCCCTTCTGGAATGAAAACGTTATCTCATCTCTCCCATTCGCTATTTTTTTTGTGTGCCGTTGGTTTAGCAAATAGTTGTCTTTATTTATTACGTACCTAGATAATTCCGGTATTTTTATTTTTGGTAACTCACGTGCAGTTCAATACAGATACCGGAATTGTAAGAAACTAGCTGTTGCCCGGAGCTTCACTCTGTCTTTTTGTTTGGCCACTCAACTCCTATTGGCCGAGCGTAATGTTATATAGCCTATAGCTTTCTTCGATAAATGAGCTATCCAACACTACAATATTTTTTTTCAATTCGAAACAGTAATTTCGAGATTAGCGCGGTTAACCAAACAATCAAACTCTTCAGTTTTATAATGAGTATAGACACAGATTACATAATAGTTACTATGGTATTGATGAATAGATAATAAATTAATAACAGACTGCCTCGGTGGCGCAACAGTTTATACTACCTACTACATAAGAGGTCTTGGGTTCGAATCCTGCGTTGGGCAAAAACGTTATATGAATTATCGTTGGCGAATGGATGTGTTCTTTGTTCGCAATAATTTATAATTATGTTTTTTAATTAGATAATTAGCCCATAATACATAGGACCAAACATAGTTTATATTTTTTTATTAGATAAAAAGGTTATATTCCTCATAACAATTAAGGCAGAAGGTTGTTTAAAAGTGTGATATTTAGGACAGCATATATCGACATAGTACTATCTTGCTACTTGTTTTTATAATTTAAATTAATTTATATACATTATTACGCACATATCAGCGCAAAATAAAACAATATCGGGATAAAATGCAGTATTTCCTGTATTAAATTACTTGAAATAATGGAACGTCATTGTATTAAGCTTATTAATCCTTTGATATACCGGAGACCGCCGAAGAATTAGCATTTTGAAGCAAAACAGTAATGAATACCGGTATCATAATACAATTTCTTGTTATTTGAGAGATTAAGTACGGTGATAGCAAGTTAATTGAATTTATTTCCCATACTTACTGCATTATGTCGCGTTCATGTAGTTTTTGTAGTACATTCTAACTTGACAAACTATCTGCCGCTGACAGATTGCTTATTGATTTCTACCAAGTAGTAGGTGCTAACCTTAGAGTATTACTATAAGGTGCTAACTAAACTAACAGGACTGCTACCCTGTGTGTTTACTGAGAGATATCTCGAAATCTTAAGATTCGACTGAGTTGATTATACATTATTAAAAAATAATTAAATTTTCAGATATTTGACAGCGACATATAAAGCGACTCGATTCCATATAGGCCCTTTAGTGATGGGGTTATATATCGCTGGAAAATCGGGTGGTAGTAGAAAAAATTACGGCTTCCATTATGGTGATTTGATTTTAGGCAAAGTATCTGCTTGGTTTTAATGACTAACATTAGCTATCAGAATATCGTATTCTATTAAAAAGAATAGGAACGAATGCATTGAAGAACCTTTATATGCAAGCGTCTTTATTTTATTCATTACATCCAATATCTACTTATAGTATTACAATATAGTACAGAAAATTAATTCATAAGTTACATAGGCAGGCAAGTGTAACCATGACACAGCTTCAAGTGTACAATGTGTGAACGGAATTCGAGTGTGTATGCGTAAATAATGGTGCCGGTATGCTATCACTACATATTAACACTTTATTGGATTCACAAACATTATTTAGTTTGTTTATTACGTAAAACTACCCTCATCATGATCGAAAAGTCTTTTTTGTTATAATTTAATGAGTTTATATTTTCGGAAGTTTCTGATTGAAGGATCGGTCATCAAGTGTTCACTTAAAAGATCAGTCAACTAACCAAGCCGTAATTACGAGTAAGTTTATTAATTGAATTTAGTAGCCCCAAAGCTCTCTAGAGCTCTAACCATCACATGGTTCTTGAAGTTTATTACATGCCTTCTATATAACACTTAAAAGTATATAAACAAGAATAAAGCAGGATGGAGTAAAAGTTTTTATTACAATAACAATATGGGACCGATAAGTTGACGGCGCGGTATCATTGTTTAGCTGTTCGCAGAGTTTTCTCATATCGCGTCTTCCGCTCATTTCATACCAACTTATTCCGACGTCCTTTTTTTTTTTTTTTTTTTTTTTTTTTTTTTTCTTGGGGAAATGCCTGACGCATACCCCTCGGTCTTGGGGAAAGAACCGAGGGGTTATGTGGGGCTCGCACCCACTAAAACCCCAAGGTGTTCCTCTCGTCGCGCTCTGCTGTGGTCACGGGAGCGCAGGAACATTCATCCGCGACCACAGCGACGATGGCCCGCTACGGGCCCCCTCTCTGCCGGAGCTCAGCTCCGGCGGTGACGTGCGGGAACACGCACACGTCACCAGAAAACGCTCGCGGTCGACTTTCCCCAAAGTCGACCGGTCCTGGCGTGGCGGACGCGCTCAGCCGGGCGCGTCCTCTTCTCGGGCTTTTACGGCGGGAGGTCGCGGGCGTATGCCCGCCTTCTCCCGCCTACCCTTCGATGGCGGATCGGGTCACTGAGGGCATCGTCTTCCCTCTGCCGTTCCGCCTCCTCCTTCTGCCTCATCACCTCTTCGCAGAAGGAGAGCACTGCTCCCCAGTTCGTCTCGCTCTCCAGCATGGCCTTCACCACTGCTGGGAGCGAGAGATCCTCGCCTATGATCGAGGCCAGTGCAGCGCGCTGACCCGCCCACGCCCCGCACACCTCGAGGGTGTGCTGGGCTGTGTCCTCCGGGGAGCCGCAATGATGACAAATACATTGCGGCTCCCTCCTCGCGACCCGGCACAGGTACCTCCCGAAGCAACCATGCCCCGAGAGCACCTGCGCCAGGCGAAAGGTCAGCGCCCCGCGCCTTCTTTCGGCCCATTCTCTGAGAACGGGCCGAATGGCCTCGATCGTGCGGTGACCGGCGCTCGGTTCCGCAAGCCGCTGCTGCCACCCGTGAAACAGGGCCTCTCGAGATCGGCCCCGCAGGTGGCGCAGTTCCTCCGGTGAGGGCTCTTGCCCTCGGCTGCGGAACTCAGCCGTCAGCCTGTACACGTTGGCCAGCACGATGGCCTCCAGCTCCCAAGGTGGGGCCCCCGCTAAGGCGCAGGCCGCACCGTATGAAACGGTGCGGTAGCACCTGGCCGCCCTGCGCGCCATTACCCTCTGCGGTTGTCGCAGAAGGGTAACGTTCTTGGCGCACAGGGCGTCCACCCACACTGGGGCCCCGTAGAGAGCCATCGACCTGATGACCCCCGCGTACAGGCGACGACACGACGCGCTCGGTCCCCCTATGTTGGGGAGCAGGCTGCCGAGAGCCAAGGCGGCGCTGGTGAGTCGCGGCACCAGCCGTCGGAAGTGCTCCTTGAACGACCATGTGCCATCCAGAATGAGACCTAGATAGCGCATGGCCGCTCCCACCGCTATGTTCTCACCGCTCAGGATGAGCTGGGCCCCGGGAGGTGGCTTCCTCCGGGGTCCGTGAAAGCACAGCGCTTCCGACTTATGTAGGGCCACTGTTAGGCCCAACCGCCTTATTCGACCGACGACATGGGCGGCTCCCGCCGTGGAACTTATTCCGACGTCCTGGTTCAACTTCAGGTTAATTAACTCATATCTACCCCACAACCTCACTACTGATCAACTATTATGACCCCCGTTTTATTATGTAACTATCATCGTTTAGAAACACAAATAGAAGAATATTTCTTGTTAGTTAACGACATTGCTTTTTTTATAAGGGTAAACAGTTCAATATAGTTATGTAAAAAAGGGAATTCGTAGGTATGTTAGTCTTAATATAAGTTTCATCGGGATAAACAAACGTGGGATAAAATTAGCTACGGTTGATGAGCACAGGTAGAGGCCCCGGCGACGGGCATTGTGGGGAGAGTGATTGCGCCGCCTGAATCTATGGCTAAAGTTTGTCAGGTTTACTTTAGTGGCAAGGTAACGAATGCGGATTTATGCTTGTTTCACTCGCTTCTGATATGAGGACTCGATAGATACAGACCAACTTGTTTACAACCCCTGTTACACGTGTATTGACCATTACTCTTTGCACAACAACCAATATAACAATTGTTTCGGGAGAATTGGTTGTTACAGTAGAATATTGTTCAAGAAAAGTTGAATTATATTTAATGTTTGTTTATCAACTATTCATAATGTGTCTAAACTAATTTTAATATTATTTCGTTCATCACTTGGTGATAAAGACACGCCTGTGTTGTTTATCATTTTTGAAGTTGTTTTTTCATGTGGCGTGCAATGCGTCTAAGGTCCAAGTGCAGTGGTAACTCTGCCATATTCTACAACCCACAGCTATGCATCCTTAGCACTGGAAATCCAACTGAAAAAGTTTTGTCTATTCCGGTTGACCAGGCTTTGAAATAGCCTTTTATTCCTTATCTTATTGTCATAATTTAGATAAATTAAAATATTAATTCATGATTTTAGGTTTAATCAGACTATTGAATGAAGTAGCCACATTTTTATACTACATATTTATATCGTTGAGGGTTGCCTGCTCTCATGAGTTTTTCTTGACTAGTCTTTTTCATTTCTTGCGATCATTTGCGGCTTGGATAGCGATGTGAAGTTCGGACTCGAATGTATCGCAAACTTGATCTGTCCACTGTGTCGTCCTCTAGACCTTCGTCCTTCTATTTTGCGGGTTACCGTCAGCTTTTCAAGGTTGTTAAAATTTCAGCAAGTCTAAACGCAATCTTATTCTGAACTTATGATATAATCTTGCTTCGTAATACATTTTTAAAATCAGTTTTTAAGGTTGAAGGTTATGTCGTTGAAGCAAATATATCTAAAGCAGTGGGAGTGGTTTCAAACGGCCGCTCATAGACTAATAGCTCAAGCATTATACATACAGATTACATTACCTACATGCATTATACAGATACGTACGGGCGATCTAGTACGAGTCATAGCTTGCAATTTTTAACTCACTACGGGTCGCTGCTGACGTAGACGCAGATACATAGGTTTAATAATTGCCTAACACACATTTTACACCTCGGGAAAGTGTTTCTTATATATATATACCTACACATTTTAAAAAAATGCGTAATGCTACGTTATGCTTATAGTAGAGGAGGTAATTACTTTTACAGATATTACTTTAGTTTCGTGACCTACATAAGTGCCCACAATAAATTTAGTAGAAAATACAAGTACCATTTGCTATTATAAATTATTCTTTGACTATAAAGTTCACAACATTGTAAGAACGGAACACGAAAAATGTGTTCTATATAAATAAATCAACATGGCAAGAAAATAAATACATAATAGCTCATACACGCAAACCTACTTTCGTATAACTACAGCCGTAGAGTAATCGATAGAGGGTCGCCACTAGCCCATTAAAGGTGCGTACGTACTTTCAACTGCAAAATAAACCAAAACTGTGCAACTGAGAGTACCTTAATGATAATGACATGTTGTTTAGCACTCAAGTACCTACTTATTATATAATTTGAACGACATGTTACACAAATTGGTATTGTTTCTGCAATTTTCTTATTTGTATTTCAAGATATTGGTCATTATGTGTAACTTGGTTGATTGTAATAAAGGTTTCTGTGACATGTCATTATGAAATCACATCTCCATTATAAACAAAAAGAAAATTCTCATTTAAAAGTTTATTTCTAACTCCTTGGTTAGAAATCTCAGAAGCTTAACCTGTCCAACAGATAGAAGATTTTCTTTCAGCCGATAATAAATTCCTATCCTATTTTTATATATGAAGATGTGATCAAGTGCAGCACTATAACGATTTGGTATCGACCTGTAAAGAAGTTTTATTTTCACGATTCCCTTCAAAGCTTCAAACTAATCTAAATCGGCTCTAGAAGCTCAAACAAATCAAACTAAGTATCGGCCAATCAAAAAGTTTATACGCTAGTAGAACCGGAGTTAATTGTAGATTTAAATCTAATAAAGCTAGTTACGTGTCATACGGTCATGTTTCTTTCTGTCAATGATATGGCTTTCAAATCTCTTAATGTCTCTATAGTAGTAAATCATCTGGCAATAAAAAGCAACGACCTTAGCATACACGCGTGTTATTTGCAGCTGGAGAGGTAATATGCCGCTGCTCCCAACACAAAGCTTGAAAGTGATCTGCCTATTTATCCACAACAGAACACTACTTAGTTTAGGTCGTATTTTTTTAGGTGTCAAGTTATGTGTAGTGAACGTCATTCTCTAGCAGTTAATAAATATTTCTATATATAGTTATATGCCCTTATTAACAAAGTTTCCTCCACGATCAACCGTATTATGTAAATATTTGTAAAGTCCATTAATTATCATGAGTGTATAACGTAACTTGTCCATTTTGTTAAACGAACACTGAGCTACCCGCACTTGTTTATTTACTCAAAGGCTCACGCCTATTATTATATGACGACGCTGTCAATTTCACCATCCACATAAATTCTGTACATAACTTTTTAAGTTGGTGCAAAAATACAGAGTTATTTTTTGTGTACATCCATTGCTTAGTAAGCACCTCGCGGGCCGGGTGCGGACTCAGGTCACGCAAATAGGTTAATAGCTACCGAAAAAAGCGCCGTAAAGGAAGCTTAATCAAAGAAAAATATTGCTACTCCTTTTCAGTCGAAGCTTTTATTGAATAGGCGAGGTGCACGGAAGTTGTCTGATTCTGACGCAATTTGCTACTAATACCTACTTCGTAATACTGATAATGCAGCTGCTTAAGGCATCGAGGGGTGAAAAGTAACCCTCGTAAAAAATAAGGATATCCAAAAGTCTATTAAACTTTGTTGGAGACAAGACGTGAAAATTCAAGTCGACAGAGATTGAGGAAGGTTTTTATGGCATACTTAATTCGTATGCAATTTTTATTCATGCATTTTTATTGTATAATGTAATTTTACATAATTTTCTTTTTTAAAGTTTACTTTTCCCTACTTATCCCTTAATGAAAGATAAGACTACGAGATTTCCCTTTCACATTGGGAACCCGATTAGAATAGCAGTATCGTTACCCTGCGGCTAATGCCATCCATACTTAGCTTTACCGCCTATGAATAGGTAGCTAGGTATATTTGCGAGACTAGTTTTTAATAAAATAAATTTTATTGCTAAACAAAACTGTTTTTCTATTGACTCAGTATCGTCAATATTTATGAAATAAATCGCAGGTTTAACTATGGCGCAGTTTTCGTTATCAATATTTCTTTTAAAACAGGTCATGTGAAAGATAAAATTAACTATCGGTAATTGAATTATCGGTAGCGGAATAAGTTAGATATTATTATTGTAAGATCTGCATGCACTCAAGAGATCAGTCCTAACCAACAGAGCAGTATAAATATGCCATATTGTTGTTTTAAAACCAATATGCAGTTCCATTGTGTCACATGATCCGTTACTTCGTCAGCTAAGACAAAGTAATAACTCCGAGGAAACCATAGATTTAGAATGTACTTACCGCACGGATTTTGGGTCTTTGGAGGATATTTCATACGCATATTGACTACCTTATACTACGACCATTACCATAAATACCATTATTTTCCAACAAGCATACTGCAATTAGCATCATTATTCGAAAAGGTTCTAAATGACAAATTGACCGTCATTACATAGGAAAGGGAACGAGGTTAGAAAGCTGGTACATTTTTCGTATCGCGGCGATTATGTTAGTTGCATGCAATGTTACAACACGAGGTTTCGAACCACTCATTATAGCCCAAGTATATTGTACAGTTATGTTGCAACGTCTTTCTGAACCATTGCTCTACGCTGTCTTAATTTTCATCAACCATCTATACCGTATAACCAATTAATTGGATGTAGATGGTAAAGGCATTCATAACGTTTCTGTAATAAGGTGTTTGTTACGATCACAGGTTAACCAACAATTGGTACGGTCAGTCAAAAGATAGGTAGCTGTTCTTAATTTGTCACATAATTCTGTGTTGTAGTTAATAAGGGTCGCAACTCGCAAGTTATTCTAGTAGGTAATTGTTAAACCAAGTTGAAAGCCTTCCGAGCGGATTATTCAATTCCAACATTACGATAACCACAAGCCTGTACGATAAGAAGTTTGAATTTGATTATAAATAAACAAACTTGGGAGATTACTTCGCAATAATGATTGATGTCGGTTCGAATTAGGCAGTCAAGATATTGACGGTAATGCGACTGACAGGTGACTCGCTAAAAATAAATCGGATATTTAAGAGCTCTTGAAATTATTGAGAAACACGTTGGTCGCTCTTGGGACACTTTTATATCAAACCTTAATGATTAAGGCCCGTAATACAAAAATCTAAGAATATTCGTTTTACGGATTCTCTTATATTTGTACAAACACGTATATCTACACAAATGTAGAATGGTATTTGCCAGATCTATGTATAGAATGTGAGTCAATAATTTCGTGCATAATGTTACGTACGATCTATATTTTACTTTATTGTACTTCTTGGTCACCCAACCCACAATAAATATAATAACAATCTTGTTGAAACAGTATCCTTTGGTGTTCTATGAGGTTTATGTAACAAGACTCTTCAACACTTCCGACCCACGTGGCGCTGTGCCAACAGTTACTAGATTACTTATCGTCACTGTAGTAATATTTCCTGGTATAATTTATATGAATTATTATTTTAACTTCTTATTAATACGCTTTTGGTATGAAAAAGAATTAAATTTCATACAAAAAAGACGTACGACGACGTAAAAATAACTCGGTCTTTTGATGAAATTAATGTACACTTTGCAATAATATATACTTAATATATATCGAATGTGAAGGAACATGATGTTTTCAAGGTATGTAATGCCTTGAAAATTTAAACCAAAAAAATACAAATGTCTATTTAGAAACATGTCATCTACCCGTTTACACTATGACAGGATCATTCAAGATATGTTTTAATTAATACTTTTTCTCTTTCAGGTACGTACCAGATTTAATTTTATTCAGTGGGATACTTAGGAATTGATAACAAACGTAAGTAACTCTTTTATAAATAATTAATTCAGTAGCTGTTTGTTTGTCACGTTTTAACGGCTTAAACACTAGACCAATCTTCATGAAATTTATTTACTTGTAGAAATGTATAAAGAAGACTAGGTACAGAAGAACATACTTTTTTCCGACATACCACGTACACAAAGAGACGGGTGGTAGTTAGTATTAAGTATCCAATACGATATACAAATTAAATAACAAGTAACATCTATACTTATACCTATTTATTTATCGACTTAACTTCTTTATTATTATAAAGCTGCAGAGTTTATTTGGTTGAACGAAAGTATCTCAGGAACTACTTGGTCCGATTTGAAAAATTCTTATAGTGTTGGATAGACTATTTATCGAGGAAGGCTATAGGTATAACATTACGCTACGGCCAAATAGGATCTGAGTAATCTCTAAATAAAGAATGACGGGAGCGAAGCTCCGCATGACATGAGTCTGATATAATTTGGTTGACATCGGAATTAAAAAAAAAAGATTTTAAAAATGCAGGCTTCAAAAGTCGTTTAAAGTAGATGGTTTCTATATTTTCCTGTAAGATAAGTTTTATTATAGCTACTTAAATTTTATTTGAATTTAATTTGCTATATTATTTAATGTTGTCAGATACCGTAACAAAGCATGTTACGTAGCAATTTTTATTCAAATACCTCTGTTATTAAAAGGATATTGACAGTTCCAAAACAGGTCTCGAAGTACAGTTATTTTAGCGAATAAATACTTAGTTCCAACATTAGATTTATGTATATTTGAGGTTATTGTCATATAGACAAGAATTAATTTTGTTTCAATTTATTATTAACGTAACTAATTCTAAGCGAATGCTTAAATTTGATAACGTAATAGAATTATTACGTTTAAAGTACCTATATACTTAAAAATTATGTTGAAATGGTTAAGCTACTACTACTGACTATATCATTTCTATATGCAATTTTTGTTTTACCCTGTCTATTATACCTTGTATATAGGTACACAATTAGACAAAAACTATCACCATATCAAATTTTATGAAGGGCAATTTAGCCATTTATTTTTGTAAAACAGATAGATACACCGACAGAGGACCGAGTGTTATGGCGCGTGTTAGGAGAGGCCTATGTTCAGCAGTGGACTGCAATATGTTGAAATAATGATGATGATGATGATGAGATAAATACACAGATATGTTTCCACTAGCTTTGATCGGCTCACGTAGTAAAAAAATGTAACTGTGTGCCAAATTCAATTCCTTTCGGCCGTTTAGGCGTGGTTGAGTAACAAATAAACATACATCCATCCATCCTAACTTACTCATTTATAATATTATGTGGATTTTAGAACATTAGAGTCTTAACTGCCTCGGTGGCGCAGCGGCAAGTGTATACGACTACAGCAGTCGTATGCACTTCCCGCTGAAGAGGTCCCGGGTTCGATTCCTGGGTCGGGTGAAAATGGTACTGGGCTTTTCTATCATGAAATTCCAGTATTGAGATTTTCCCGGAGTTTGGTAAACAAATATTCCCGGTAGATGATAATTTTTTTGGCATTCAATTTCAACCATAGATTAAATATAATAATAATCGTTCAAATAACTGTTGTATCGGGACTCAATCGACAAAAGAATAAATAAAACAAGATCGACATCGCAACAGATAAAAATGCAATTACGTAATTTCACGGAACGGTGCGCTCATTTGAGCGATTTGGCGTTAGAAGAAATACGGATTAGCTGTCTCATTTTCAATTGAACGATTGCAGAGTTCCATCATGATTCATTGACATTCAACGTGGAATTAATTGATAAACGAAAACCACCTGTGACGTGTGGTTCTCACAAGAATTGCGTAAAATTGGTATCGTATAACATGGAACGCGTAATATTAGGTAGGTAGGGTAAGTTCTGATTAAACCGTAAAAGAGATTGGTTCCTCGGCTGAGTGCTTTATCGTTGACGTTATGTCGGCAATTTGGTGTCGTCTCCCTCCGGCCTATAGAGCCACGGTGCCACGCTGCCTTGCCGGGATTTCTGTCGAACGAGTTACCTACGCATAAAACCGACGGAACGAAATGAAAAAAGTTCAATCGATACGAACGAATACTAATAGAGTGTTGAAATAAGTCGAGTTGAAATTTATTCAGCACTGTTTTCTGATTGATTCCTAAACGTTAAATAATTTGAGAGTAGATATTTCCAAATCATAATTAGCATATTTAACTTTTACATTTTTTTATCTACTTGATACGCAGGATAATAATTAGAAATATTTCGGGAGGAGCCTAAAACCTTGTACTGACAGGAATTTTAACATAATTATTAATAATCAACAGGGGATCAGATCAGAGGATCCCACAACTAAGACAATAAATTTACTTCAATGAAAGCGTCTATTTCTTTAAGGTTTCATTAATTATCATTCTAATCATATTTACGCATATAGGTATTAGCACAAAATATTTAGTCACATTTTTCTTATAAGATCGCTCAGTTCCAATTAGTTGTCCAATTATTGAAACAAACAATCTCGATCACGACAACGCACCATAATTACAAGGTAAAAACATAACGAACAACTTTTGGACGCAGCGAAAGTTACAAAGTTCTTAATTCCCGTGGGAAACGAGCACAAAGGATATATGTAACTACACAAATTAACCATCATACAGTTATAAAAAAGGATTCCCAACAGCGTATTTAATGGTAAAAAGTGAGGCATAAAAATTATACTTTTTTTTTAAATGAGTGTGCAGTCGCTCGGTGTGGTACCGGCGCGGGTGTCAGTACAGTAGGCACTTGGCACTGGCAGTAAAAACATGCTCAGATAAAACAGGTGGTGGCTGATATATAGGTCCGCATTGGCGAGCGCTCAGTGCGCTCACTGCAGCTGCCCCGGCCCTTGCTCACCTACCCGCTACCCACTACGTATGCACCCACTTATCAAATCATTATTGCACTGTGCTGTGCACTTAACAGCCGGATTTTGTCACACATATTCTGCCTAAGTCTGAAATATTATTACCGTTAGTTTTGTACGGTGTATCCTGCTTTAATGTTACTTTAGCCTTTAATTTTGAAATTATGTGCGAATTGATTAAAAAATAGTACTTACCTGTAGGTTACATCTATAACTTGGGACAAACTAATTAATATATACGATCCTTTATAAGTCGTCCATACCTAGGTCATATAGATATATTCCATAAAAAAGGCAAAAGACGACAACTGCTGTTAGGCAAATTTATCCTTATGCTAATGATATATGAGATGAAAATTATCTAACTGGAGAATCACATTACATCTTTTCCACTGAACGCTACGATGCGTTAACCCTTTGCCAAAATCATAATTAATGATGATAAATTAATTGCAGTTTCATATTAATTAAGTTTTACTAATTAATATCTGGATTATAGCCTATCTAATATTATTTTAATGTGATAATATTAATCTCGCTAATAATGATTGGACTTACATAGGCAAAACTATCATGGGTTAAAGTTACCTACATAATATGAGGTTTGTTTAAAATCGGCATCGGAAAATTAGATGTTTGTTAAGGACTGTTATACACGGGTGTTGTTTAAGAGGCAAAGATGAACACTGAAAAGTCAGCATGTATTTTGCTAGTAGTATAAGTATGCACGGAACTATTAGTAAGTTAGTATTATTTGTTTGGGTTCTATTAAGGTTTTTCTGCATAGTAGTTTAACATTAGGCACAGTTGTAAAATTAAATATTTTTTTGTAAAGAATAATAGCTTAGTCATCATAATAAATTGTCTAAATACTAAATTAAAAACTAGCGATTGACACGTGCGTCGTTCAACGCAGTACGAAGTTAGCTAAATAAATGCCACGCGATCAATAGACATCAACGCAACATTCGAAATATCAAATAAAAATTAATTATTTCGAAATTGTATTGGTTATGTTGGAAATTTTCACGTGTGAAATCGAGGCGGGTCGCTACTCGCTTGTATAATAATAATATTATTTTATTATGGGGATATAATTATCCTACATGCAGTTGTTAGAGATAATACTTAAGTTCACATGTCTTGTGTGTCATGTTGTGAGATTAACAACACACAACAATGTTATAATCTCACTAGAAGTCACGCGGGGTTTCGCTCCCATCGTTCTTTATTTGAACACTGTTCAGCTCATGCAAGGGCCGTAATGCGATTTTGCCTATAATCTTCCTCGATAAATGAGTTATCTAATAGGTACTAAAATAATTTTTCAAATCGGACCAGTAGTTCCTGAGATACTAGCTTCGGGGCTTCGCTCCCGTGGATATTCGTTTGTCATAGCGTGTTGTTATGTAGCCTATTAGATGCCTTCCTCTATAAATGGGCTATGTAACACTAAAAGAACAAACTCTTCAGCTTTATAATATTATTTATTTATTTATCTATAATAATTATGTACATATTCATAAAAAAAAATGTATTTAAGTAGTATATTAGTTGTTTAGTACCCATAACACAAGCAAATATAATTGCTTAATTTGGGACTAGATGGCCCTGTGTGAATGTGTGAAAATATTATATTAGAGTATAGATGTGTGTGGTGTTATTTCGATGAACTCGGCTCACCTACAGTGTGCCTGTCTACCGATCGTCTATTTTATTGCGTAGTTTAACGCTACATTACTCACGATGTTACCGAACATTTCTATCTATCTATCTACCTACACTACATTTACCCAAGTATGCCCTTTAGTTTTACACTTCAATTTCTGTCTACTAGAGTAGGCTCGGTGGTGTACACAAACTAAAGCTTCTTGTTTCGGTGTTTCGAAATAATTAATAGAAAATGTAGGTAGAGATCCATTATTATCTAATGTGAAGGATGGGGTCAATGTTATTCACGAAAAATATACTAAAATTGATGAAATTTTCTGTATAATTGCGTATAAGTCAGAATTTATTGGGGCCTATTTCAACAATGTACACGAATAATGTACGAAGATAACTTTGCGCTGATCATTACTACTCATTTATAAGTCAGATATAGAATGAAAACCACGTCAGTCATGTGCTGCACATACAACTTGCCTGCCATCTTGTTGGCCAATTTATTTGTAAAAAACAAAATCAGCATTAAAACGAACTTTAAAATCTAAATTCCACATTGTTATTTAAGCGTCCAAGTACTACTAAATGTTTTGATATCTCAGAAAACATCGACGACGCCGCCGCCGCCACCGGCGCGACGTGCGAGGTCGATGTGACAGGTTTTTTCTTCAAAGCGATACCTCACAAGTTGAATAATAAAATGATTCCACTACAGAATCAGCCGCTTGCATAGACCTGTAGGTCACTCGACAAAATACACCATGAAAATTGTCATACCAAAATTATAGAAACGGCATAACATACTTCCCAAACAATTGTTGATTCGTCACAGTTTTTAATTATATATACACGTGTTCTACCCCGAAGGAGTAGGCAGAAGTGCATCACATTCACATTTCACCAGCTATGTTAGTCTCATGTAATAGAATGCATCCATAAATTCATGAACCGGCTACTTTCCACACTTTGGTCTGATATGAATTTCAAGATAGAAAAACTCAATACTATTTTATCCCTATTTTAGCCCAACCTGAGAATCGAACCGTAGCATTCGTACATACTTCCACTGTGTCATAGAAACAGTAATGAAAATTTTCATAACAGTGTTATATGAAATTGCAGAATATACGAGTACCTATAAATACTTCCGAAACAATTATTGTCGATTCGTCACATTTATTATTGGATAGGTGATTGATGGTGTTGAGAGCTTATTGGGAAGAGAAATTACTTTGCCGATTGAAGGGAACTTTGTCCCTTAGACTATTAACACAGCGATTGTGCGAATCAAATGGGATTATTTTTTGGTGTGATATTTTTTTTAATTTTTTTTTTAATTTTATCGGAGAGGACAATAAAAAATATTTGTATGGAAGGTTATAGATTAACTAGCACACCACATAATAATCAGACTTAATTTCACATTTATAATATTCGACCGAATATTTTGACCCCTCCAATGAACACTAAGGTAACTCGGGAATGGTAGATTTACAGAAGAGCATTTACTATTTTAATGATATATTTAGAATATCTATTTAAATTAAATAAATACTTTTTGTTAGGTAAATAGATAATAATATATCACTTTAAATCCAAAATTTACTTGACGTATTTCATTTCAAGCTCCATAACTTTCTGCCATTTTGACTTTCTTGCATGGATTACGTACGTTTACGTAAAGTTTCTACCTCAAATATTGTTGATTTTCTGTGTATACAACTGACTACTATCGTAGTCACAAACTATAGAGAAAGCCATCGATTGCCATGTTATTTTCCGCTTATTGATCGCGTGTTGAAACGAAAATATCTTTATAAATATATACAGGCTTATTTGATTGAAATGCACCTGCAAGATTAGGTACTGTTGCAGTTGTAATGTTTTATGTTTCCATAAAAATAGATAAAGGAAGTTTTTTTACTAGCTGTAGGCTTAACTAGCTGTAGTATGTCGGTAAAAAGTATGTTATTCAAGACTATCTTCTCGAACCTACTATTTATCTGCGAGCCAAGTTTCATAGAGATCATTACAGCTATTGGCGTAATTGAAGTAACAAATATCCGTCCATACAAATTTGACTGGCCTGTTGGTCTAGTGGTTAGTGACTCTGACTGCTAAGCCGGAGGTCGTGGGTTCGATCCCCACCCAGGACAAATTGTGTGATGAGCATGATTGTTTGTTCTGTGTCTGGGTGTAATTTATCTATAATATGTAGGTATGTATTTACAAAAAAATATGTATTAAAGTAGTATATCAGTTGTTTAGTATCCATAACACAAGCAAATATAATTGCTTAATTTGGGACTAGATGACGCTGTATGAATGTGGTGAAATATTATATTATTATATTACTAGCTGACCCGGCGAACTTTGTACCGCCATATAATTATAAAAAAAAATCATAATAAAAAAAAAGCGCGCGGATATTTGTATTTTGCTACTATACTACCTTGATACTGCAATGTATTTACTTTTGTACGAAAAATATTTTATTTCATGTTTTACTTTATTTCATATTTTACAATATGCACAATTGTTTTATTTTTATTAGTTTATGTCTTTAGGGACCATAAATACAGACAATGATATTCACTGTCAAATGTCAAATGATAGACCGAAAATAAATGGCGCGAATACACAATGATAATTCACTGTCAAATGTCAAATGATAGACCGAAAACAAATGGCGCGCGGATCCTAGGTCTATGGTATTTGTATTCTGCTACTATACTACCTTGATACTGCAATATATTTACTTTTCTACGAAAAATATTTTATTTCATATTTTACTTTATTTCATAATTTTACTCATAGATTTAGTATGTACAAGATAAACAATGTCAGATTATAGGCGAGACCAAAACACAATTGAGTGATTGTCAATGTGTGAGTTAAAAATAGTGATTGCAACGGACTGTTGTGCACTATCGATATTCTGCACTTGGGATTATCGAGCTTATGAATTCGGTGTGTAATTGAGCGTCTTGAACTCTTGAATAATGTCGCAACAATTTGTTTTAAGAAGCATTTACAACAAGTTAACTATTCATGCTATCAGGTAAAATTGTGCTGTTAGGCAATTTTTTTTTTCCAAACCGCTATCTTTTAGTTTTAAGACTAGGATACCTACCATATATATATAGCCATAGTAAGAAAGCAAAAAAGAAACGATGGTAGCTGAATGAATAAGGAACCTGCGTGCAAATTACGCGGTCCTAGTTCGAACCCAACGCGGCGGCAGTACCAATGTGCATTCCACTTTGTGAAATTTATATGTACTAGTCAAGTGACTTACCATCTGCTGACGGTAAAGGGAAACATCGTGAGGAAACCCACATATCTACCCTAGAAGCAATTCTATGTGTATGTCTGATCCACCAACCCGCACTAGGCCAGCGTAAGTGGATTATGGCCTAAACCCTCTCAGCTCTCGAGATGAGACCCGAGCCCAGCATTGGGGCTTAATGGGCTGCTGAAGAGTAAGAAAGCAGGCCATAAACCTTACTGCCTAAGTTTTTTATGGTCAATGTCATGATGAACTAGAACAATATATCTGATCGATTATATTCTATATAGCTGTACTTAATGATAGAAAATTTATTGGATGGTTTACAATCACAGGATATTTAAACACGTTGTATAACATAATTTTTTTTTTTATCTTTATATTCGGAAAACATTTATATAACAAACAATTGTGAAAATACAGCAAATCTTTGGGTTGGTTAGCCCATTTATCGAGGAAAGCTTTAACTAATGTTTTATATATATGTAAGTAGTTGAATATTTTTTTGAGGTCCAGTCTGGTCTATTTATAATACGTATCCATTTGTCACGTGACGCTGTTTTCGTTGGAAACCTAAAATAAAAGACAAAAATATCACTAACTTAATGGCTCACCTGACTCACTAAGCTTATATTTTAAGTACTACCTACTGAATTTGTGAGAAACAACTACTTTAAAAATAGGTATTAAAAACATAGAGAGATGTAAATAAGTTAGTGTGCTTCACTCAATTACAATAGTGGTTACCTTAAGGCGTTAACGCACATATTACGATGATTTAAAGAATTGACGGAATAATTACAGTTTTAAAAATACTATCGACTTTTATCGATACCCATGACGTCATCATTTCGTCAAGCCCTATCGTAAACAAACATTTTCCTATTTTACACAAAAAAAGCTTTAATATATCGTATATACATAAAATATTATCAACATAACGAAGAAGAAGCCTAAATACGTCCAACAAAATAGGTTTTTGCTCAGTTAAAAGCACCAATTTCACAAAATAAGGTTTGCAAAAATTCATTAGATTTTTGTATTACCTAAGAAACGTGAAATTTCTCTGGGTTATTCCTTCTTGTCACGTCACAATTGGTTACGGAACAGATCACCATGATACTGGCACACCTTTTAAGCAATTTATTGCACGATTTGTAAATATTTTAGCAAAATAAGAGTTGACAGTAAAACACGCGAGCCGCTATGGCCCCCTAATTTGAAAAAATATTGGCACATCCCATTTTATCTTTCATCTCTTTCACTCTTTTACAGCGTGCATATCAATTTGACCTCTCGTTTCCGCGCTATGTTTGTCTTCTGCGGTAGCGCGCGGATCCTAGGTCTATGATTTTACTACACAATTGTCATAATATATTCTTTGAATTTACTGGTGAATGATTAGTAATATTATATTCAAGTGATGAGGTTGTATAGTAAGCAAAAAGAAAATAGAGATCTTTCATTTCTTTTTAATCTGTGTCATTAGGGCTGACGTTGATAAATATAGTAATATACACACACAAAGTTGAAAGGATGAATGTTTGTTTGGATGTTTGATAATTTTAAACAAAAAAACACGGGATGGATGTTTCACAAAGATAAGCACTATTCTAATCAATCACGTAATATTGGTTATTTTAAATCTGAAGTAATATCTGTGCTTAGAAAACATTGGCCGAAATTTCCCCTCTAAAAGTGAAAAGTTGCTGTGGTCACAGGAACAAAATAACAGGTAAGCGAAGTCACGGGTGACATACAGTATTATTATAATATTTTTGGGATTATATACATTTCATTTGATATCGTAATAACTTTTAAACTATTTGTCCAAATAACTTAGTGTAAACGACAAAATTTATCTACATTAAATGACAAAACTGATAAAGGTATTTGCATTCCTAGGAATTAGTTTAATACCATGAAATTTTTCACTTTAAATGCAGTATCCGATTTAAATGTATTTCTGGCTCACTATTCTCTCTGTATCGACTTCCACATAAAAGATAGGCATATGCTGTCGCGGACTTTTTTTTTATAACTATTTAAGAGTAACAATTTCTCCATACAATATCCTCATGTAAAACTAACGGTTTAGGTAGAGGAAGCAGAAATAGCTATAAGATGGCAGATTTTTCTCCGACTTACTTTACATTTGTTCTCATGGTTTAGCCAATTTACGCGATATTTGTATAAAATATAGCCTATATGTTATTCTGATGTATAAGGTACATTACTGCAAAGTTTCATTGAAATCTATTCAGTGGTTTTTTCGTTTACTGGTAACAAACATTCAAACATCCAAACATTCTTACAAACTTTCGCATTTATAATATTAGTAGGATTTACATTCATCCACCGTAACTTTCTGATATAAAATACTAGACTAGAAGTCGCGTGGGGCTTCGCTCCCGTCGTCCTTTCTTTGGCCACTGTTCAGCTCCTATTGGCCGTAGCGTGATGTTATATAGCCGATAACCTTCCTCGATAAATGGGCTAGCCAACACTTAAATAATTTTTCAAAGGGTACATTAGTTCCTGAGATCCTAGCGTTCAACCAAACAAACAAACTCTACAGCTTTATAATATTAGTTTAGATTAGTGAGATTCATCATCATCATATCAGCCCAAAGATGTCCACTGTTGAACATAGGCCTCACCTAATTTCCGCCATAGCGAGCGATTTTGTGCCGCCCGCATCCAACGGGTGTAGTAATATTAGTAAATAATATTTTAAGATTAAATTTGACTGGCCTGTTGGTCTAGTAGTTAGTGACCCTGACTGCTAAGCCGGAGGTCGTGGGTTTGATCCCCACCCAGGACAAATCTTTGTGTGATGAGCATAAAGGTTTGTTCTGTGTCTGGGTGTAATTTATCTATAATATGTATGTATTTACAAAAAAAATGTATTTAATTAGTATATCAGTTGTTTAGTACCCATAACACAAGCAAATATAATTGCTTACTTTGGGACTAGATGGCGCTGTGTGAATGTGGTAGAATATTATATTATTATTATATTAATTTTTATTTTTCAGCCAAAATATTATTTATATTTTAATATATAGGTAAATTACTACGAGTATATCTGGACACTTAAAACAAAACTAATAGGTAGTATAAACCATGCCATGTAACTATATAAATACCTTTAATGAATGTAACTTATGTAGAAATTACTCATGAAATGAAATGCCGTTACCGTAATTTAGTTGTAACTAGTACGGTAACTAAGGAAATTATCGCAAAATACACAAGTAAACAAACTATATGACCGATTTTATTCGGTACTCGTTTTTAGGTTTGTATCGAATTAAAAAGCAACACGATTAAAACCTCACGCGATGTCTATTACAAAAAAAAAAAATATGTTGATATTGTACGTAGGCTTGCCATATAAAAATAAAAAGTAGATACTGGCCAATTACACACGCAGCTTACCTACATACGTAATTACTTTATCTAATGACGGTTTTTATTAGGATTTTTATTTATGTAAACTGAAGAAGATGCGATGGTGGCTGAATGGATAAGGGACCGGGCGTGCAAATCACGCGGTCCGAGTTCGATCCTGACCGGCAGTACCAATGTAGATTTATATGTACTAGTCACGTGACTTACCATCTGCTAACGGTGAAGGAAAACATCGTAAGGAAACCCACATACACTAGAAGAAATTCTATGAGTATGTCTGATCCACCAACCCGCACTAGGCCAGCGTGAGTGGATTATGGCCTAAACCCTCTCAGCTCTCTAGTTAGAGGAGAGGACACCCGAGCAAAGCTGTGGGACTTAATGGGTTGCTGATGAAGGAGATGAAGAACTAATAATTTATCAATAAGTACTTTAATATTATAAAGCTGCTCAAGAGTTTGTTTGTTCGGTTGAACGCGCTAATCTCAGGAAATACGGGTCCGATTTGAAAAATTCTTTTGGTTTTTGATAGTCCATTTATCGAGGAAGACTATATAACATCACGCTACGATCAACAGGAGCTGAACAGTTGCCAAACAAAGAACGACCGGAGTGAAGCTACGGGCAACAGCTAGTTAAAATAAAAAATCTTTTACATTTTTATTTCTCGTCTCGCCATAAAATCCCAAAATAAAATAACATAGACTATATATATGTTAGAAATCTGGTAACCCTGATTAGTCAAACTGTGCGTAAGTAATACAAAAACAGGTAATTAAGTCAATAGCAAAGCAGTTAACGCGAATGCAGACTAATAGAATGGTCTGTACTACTTTTTGTTAGGCGACGGACGTGACTACTAAGTAAGGTTATCATCTGAAAAAGCTAGTCGCACACATTGCGGGCTAGCGGAGAAGAGCGTAAGTTCTAGCGGGTCATTGACCGCGGACCGGTCCGACGCGTGATCACCGCCTTTGCCACAGTGTTCGACACAAGACACTACTGATAAGCTCGTTCAATACTGTTTGCTGTTTTATTATACCTACGACCGTTTACGTTAATGACTATCAAGCGCCTTCCAAACCGGATCGGACGGATAGTACGCATTTTGCTCGTTGTAGTACGCATCTTGTTTGCTACGCTAAGCTAACAATGTTAGATCATTTTATAGTTTTTGGCTAGACTAGTAAAATGGTTTTATTTTAAGTTATAAAGTTGCCCTTCCTACGTAAGCTGTAATAGTAATATTATATTAATGTACACGCATTATTGTCTCGAGGTTGTAAAATAAAAAAGGTTCATTTATAAGATAATTATTATAAATTATCTTTAATAATCTTCTGCTTCATACTTTTCATAATTGAAATGCGAAACGACTACACTTTGTGTTACCTAATACTCTTTTAATATAAAAAACTTCCTATTCATTTTTACCATTTTAAAGGTAAGTTACCAATTCAATGAGTTCTTGAAAATCTATTTATATTTGGGTGTGCTCCGTGTGCTTCTATACAACAAATTTCACGCAAGCTTTTTCAACTAAAACTTTTTAAATTACATAAACAAAGTCGCAGCAATGACGAAAATTCAATAAAATTAATATTGTTTAGGTTTACGGTGAAATAAAACACCTGTATACCGATTAACAAAAATAACGAGATTTTTAATATAGAAATTCCACGTAATGAACTCGTGGGAGGTCGCTGCAAGTAGTCTGTTATACGAAATTTAATAACGCTATTATTGGTTCGTTATTATTACGTAAGAAATGTATGTAGGCGGCACTTAACAAGGACATAATAAGCTTGTAAACAATGGAAAAGTGCATGTGGGAACGTAAGTAAGTTATCGTGTAGCCGAGGTAGCGTCATGCTTGGATGCGTAGGCGCCCTACCTCCGCTCTTGACTTAGCAGCAGCTGTTAGATGCCAACGCGACTATATACAAGTTCACACAATGATATGTGACATGTGGCGTAGTTGTTAAGTTTGTTAACTCATAATCGACTTTAAGTCTAACGTTATACGGTCGATTTCAGTAAAGGACATATAAACCTAATCATACATTGAGTGATATTGAGGTATTGTGAATATTTATGTAGTTCTTATAGAATGGAACAAGAAAAAAATTCTATTAGGTATTTAGGATATTATCTATAATGGTTAATAATATAATTTTATTGTCACCACAACAATTAGTAGGGTTTTAATGGCGAGGTGACTGGATGATCATCTGAATAAGAATACAACTTTATCTCCAGTATGGGACAATGGGACAGACATTTATTTTAACTATACTAATATTATAAAGTTAAAGAGTTTGTTTGTTTGAACGCTAGGATCTCAGGAACTACTAGTCTGATTTGAAAAATTATTTTAGTGTTACATAGCCCATTTACCGAGGAAGGTTGTAAGCTATATAACATCACGCTACGGCAAATAGGAGCTGAGCAGTGGCCAAATAAAGAACGACGGGAGCAAAGCCCCGCGCGACTTATAGTATACAATAAATGCGCTGAGATACTCATCTTTTCGATCGACCTAACTGTAAAATTGTTTGAGTACGATAAACATGATAGTTTATTTGTGCTCTTTATCGTCATCACAATGAGCTCTGAAAGATAATATACTTATGAATGACTTCAAAGTGTAAGTGCCGGAATAATAGTTTTTATTTAAATGTAAATTTAATGAAATTGCTAAACTTAGAACACAACCTGTATAAAGTTCAAATAACATTGTATATAGGTGTAAAGGTAGTGGTTTTAAAGCCATGAGACGCAAGTAACTTACCATTCACAGCGTCACCGTCTAGTGAGCCGCGGTGCTCTCTTTGTTCATTCATTCATTCATAAAGAGTAATGGATTACAGTCCTTATAAGCATAATATAATACAACGAATTATCAAATTGTACATTCATTGATGTTAATGTTTTGGAAAAGATTTTGTCGTTTTAAATCTTAATCTCGGAGCTGCATTTTTATTTCAAAAGTGTACAGTCCCATTCTATTAAGTACCTACTCCTTGTAACTAAAGGACTATTGAAGATAACCACAATTTTTGATCAAAATTGATTTGAATTGATTCAAAATTGATCTTGTTTCAAAAAGCATAAGCTGAAAATTTACCATTACATTTTTCACATTATGCATTTTTAGGGTTCCGTAGTCAACTAGGAACCCTTATAGTTTCGCCATGTCTGTCTGTCTGTCTGTCCGTCCTCGCTTAATCTCTGTGACCGTTAGCACTAGAAAGCTGAAATTTGGGACCAATATGTGTATCAATCACGCCGACAAAGTGCTAAAATAAAAATTGGAAAAAAATGTTTTATTAGGGTAGCCCCCCTATATGTAAAGTGGGAAGTGTTTTTTTTTTTAATTTTAACCCTAATGTGTGATATATTGTTGGAAAGGTATTTAAAAATGAATAGGGGTTTACTAAAATCATTTTTTGATAATGTCAATAATTTCGGAAATAATCGCTCCAAAAGTAAAAAACAAAGCGTCCCCCCCCCTCTAACTTTTGAACCATAAGTTTAGAAAATACGAAAAAAATCTGAAAAGTAGAACTTTATAAGGACTTTCTAGGAAAATTATTTTGAACTTGGATGGAAACAACAGATGGAAACTGCAGTTAACCAATATAATTTGGTCCCTGAATCGTATGAGCGCCTATACAATCCAGAGGTCAAGTTTCATTTGCCCGTATTTTTTTTTTAACTTCCTTTAAACTCATAAGTGGGAACACTTATTGTGACGGACGGGAAACTACGGAACCCTACACTGAGCGTGGCCCGACACGCTCTTGGCCGGTTTTTTTCTACTAACGTTACTGCTCTTGTAATAGCGGTTTGAAGGATGAAGACTCAATTTAGGCGAGAAATGTCTGTCAGTATAACTCAACAAAGCCGGCAGGTAAGAAGTTAGCCTTGCAATGCAAGAATTATTTATCACATTTAAAATAAACTACGTAACGTATCTACCAGTAACCATTCTGTTATGGTATAAATGGTATTCTAGTTTTCATAGGAATTACCTAACTATAAATAGAATATCTGATTGGGGTCTGATTCCTAAGGATCCCTAAAAATACGTTGGATAGCAATGTAATGCATTATCCCTGGTATAGACCAGCCGATCGGATCCTATGATGACTTAAAAATACGTTTACAAATTACATGATAAAAATGTATGTATATAAATAAAAATATAATATAATAAATAAAAAAACCGGCCAAGAGCGTGTCGGGCCACGCTCAGTGTAGGGTTCCGTAGTTTCCCGTCCGTCACAATAAGTGTTCCCACTTATGAGTTTAAAGGAAGTTAAAAAAAAAATACGGGCAAATGAAACTTGACCTCTGGATTGTATAGGCGCTCATACGATTCAGGGACCAAATTATATTGGTTAACTGCAGTTTCCATCTGTTGTTTCCATCCAAGTTCAAAATAATTTTCCTAGAAAGTCCTTATAAAGTTCTACTTTTCAGATTTTTTTCGTATTTTCTAAACTTATGGTTCAAAAGTTAGAGGGGGGGGGGACGCTTTGTTTTTTACTTTTGGAGCGATTATTTCCGAAATTATTGACATTATCAAAAAATGATTTTAGTAAACCCCTATTCATTTTTAAATACCTTTCCAACAATATATCACACATTAGGGTTAAAATTAAAAAAAAAAACACTTCCCACTTTACATATAGGGGGGCTACCCTAATAAAACATTTTTTTCCAATTTTTATTTTAGCACTTTGTCGGCGTGATTGATACACATATTGGTCCCAAATTTCAGCTTTCTAGTGCTAACGGTCACAGAGATTAAGCGAGGACGGACAGACAGACAGACAGACATGGCGAAACTATAAGGGTTCCTAGTTGACTACGGAACCCTAAAAACGACAATCTGAAAAGTATATGATGGATTCACGTGAGAACAGCTCGACCGATTTGGCTAATTCTTTTTTTTGTTGTAGGTTTTTGCTATTGTCGAAGCAAGGCATGTAAGAAAATTTTTGACTGGCCTGTTGGTCTAGTGGTTAGTGACCCCAACTGTTAAGCCGGAGGTCGTGGGTTCGATCCCCACCCAGGACAAATCTTTGTGTGATGAGCATAAAGGTTTGTTCTGTGTCTGGGTGTAATTTATCTATAATATGTATGTATTTACAAAAAAAAATGTATTTAAGTAGTATATCAGTTGTTTAGTACCGATAACACAAGCAAATATAATTGCTTACTTTGGAACTAGATGGCGCTGTGTGAATGTGGTAGAATATTATTATTATACTATTATTATTTAGTGCAAGATTTAAATTTTTTTGATTTTAAAATCTCCATATACTTAAACATTTGAAAATGGAACATAATCACGAATAATAAAATATGTATGTGTGAGGTACGAAGTTAGCCGGGTCAGCTAGTAAAATATAAAACACATAAAAGAATGAGTATGATAATATGATGAAAACGTTAAGTGACGTCATCTAAGTGTGATACTCGCATTTCTAAGGGTATAACATTACATTACAAAGTACCGACACCTGCCGTTATAAATACATGACTCAGTGACCCAATACATGCAGGAGTAAGTTATAATTAGCTGTGCCAAGGACGCAGCGCTAAGCTAACCCTTCGCAAGAATTTCCTTTTTTTGCGATAGTTATCTTTGTTTTGAATATGTGAAAGTCTTAAGAATTGGTGTTATATTTTTATGTTAGCTTATGTTACATTCAAATCTGTGTATTTACATTAAACATTACGAAACAGGCGCTTCTGAAACACAACTTCTTATACAACTAAAGTGCGCCTTTGGGAGCACAGAATTTGTCCTCATCAAGATTTTATTTGTGTTTAAACATCATATCAGCCCAATGACGTCTATTTCTATTATTTCAAACATAAGGTTTATAAAATATTAAATTAAATAGTATCATATTACACCCCTGTATATTAAAATCAACCAATCATCTGTTAGAAATTCTTTATTCTCATCACAATCAGTGGCCAATTGATAGATATAAGCCTCCCATGCAAGCAGCCAATAGGAAAGCATTATTATGTTGCACCGTATCCTTAGCTTACATTGTTGCATAATAGGTACTTAAATATATTATTTGGTCTTGTTACAGGATCGAGGTACGTTCACTGAAATACTGAAGAGTAACGCAGATCTTAAGTAACGTAAGTGACAACTAAAATTTCCAGAGAAAGGTTTCTAGTTATACAATCAGGAGCGGGCCGTGTGTTTGTGGGGCCCTAGTCTGATACTACTAGGGGGCCTGTCTAAATTATCAATTCATCAGCAACCGATTAAGTCCCACTGCTTGGCTCGGGTCTCCTCTCCTCTAACTAAAGAGCTGAGAGGGTTTAGGCCATAATCCACTCACGCTGGCCTTGTGCGGGTTGGTGGATCAGACATTCTCATAGAATTTCTTCTAGGGTATGTGGGATTCCTCACGATGTTTTCCTTCACCGTTAGCAGATTGTAAGTCAGTTAACTAGTACATATAAATTCCACAAAGTGGAATCCACATTGGTACTGCCGGTCGGGATCGAACTCGGACGGATTCAGCCACCATCGCTTATTATCAATTAACTGCCATTAAAAAATACCAGCCAAGTGTAAAGTATATAGTTAAAAAAAGTAAAATTTATAACTTAATAATATGTTATAAATTTTATCATTTTTATTCACAATGTTTTCAATTGGCACTGGGGGCCGCTTATATCCGAGGATAGCCCCTGTATACAATCGATAGAAGCAGCAGTTGGACCCGTGTTTTATTTCCAGCGGGAGCACTACTTTAACAGTCAAACCTAGTTGTGTTAGCGTTATTATGATAGTAATATTGAGGATGATTTCCTTTAGATATAAAGTGTATTCGTAGAAGAGAGACTGTTGACTGATCTACGTTCCTTTACTTTAAAAGAAAGAAAGAAATTAAGTACTTCGTTTATTTTAAGCCTCCAAACTTAAAATTAAATTATGTGTAGAGCATTAATAAACTTACAGTAAATTCAAAAATATCTGAATCTAATATTGTTTACAAATCACCAACTTAATTATTTTATTGCTGACAGACAAAAAAATTGCATTGTCAATAGTAATTATCACCACGGAAAACACTGAGAAAATATTTTCCTACAGATCGTTGGACATCTTCAGAATCCCAACAAATGAACTCCAATTAATTATACGAACAAAATGCTTCATCTAAACTCTCATTCATATATAATAGTAAGTTAATATGTGTTCAGTTTTACAAAATTGGATATGGCACGCATGTGCCATATCTATTCCATCCACTAATAATTAAATATTATAATAAAGCAATTAATTTATAAAACAAACAATACCGTAGAAGTACATTAATATTTACATAATATATGCATAGAACCACGCATATTATCTTACTTATTTATTATATTATTATAATAATACCTATGTA
Source organism: Laspeyria flexula (assembly GCA_905147015.1). NCBI lineage: Eukaryota > Metazoa > Arthropoda > Insecta > Lepidoptera > Erebidae > Laspeyria > Laspeyria flexula. The sequence goes on along the minus strand of LR989956.1, from coordinate 5,922,799 downwards.
AAAACTATTAACTTTATTAAGGCGAGCGGTCTCTCAAAAGAGATAAAATATTTGCTTTTTTAAAACCATAATCATTTCAATTAAGAATACTAGCTACCCTATCATTTTGGCCATTAAATGCATATTTAATTAAGTTTAAAATATGTCTAATAAATCGTGGAAAATAAATTAAAATAATAATATTGGTGGAAGACGCATAAATTATGAACATAAATAGGTAAATCTTACGTTACTTTAAAATCAAAAGTTAGATAGGTGTACTGATTGTAGATGACGTGAACATTAATAGTTTCAATGTGAAAAATTGCGGCACCTCTTGTCTTCTTCTGTTTAATAACAAAAAAAGACCGAAAGAAATATGTTATTGACTTGAGGCAAAACCCTGGAATTGGAATTTATCAAGTCGCCCAGTAAGGTACCAACTTGACTTAACGACTACCACATTTAGGTGCAACCGGGACCAACGACTTCGAAACATGAAGACGCTCGTGAATGAAAATACCACAAACGGTTACCTATCTATGGACTGACCTTGCTTAAAGTTACTTTACCTCGATGAACCACAAAGTTACGAACGCCTCACAAATTCAAATGTTTAACTATCAAAGATACATTCAAAGATTTAAGGTATTTGGCATAGAGTACTGTATTAAACTAATTTAGTTTGTAGTGAACTGGGTGGTACTCAACTAACCAAGTTTTGTGGAAGTGACAGAGAATACGTAGAATAAACAATTTGTTCACAACAGTCGCGGAGCCCTCGCCTTAACTACATACAGTATTCATAACAGATCGTTGTAGGACTTATAAGGAGATACTGATTTAACTGTATGTAGGCACGTCCACTGTACAGATTGATTCTACTCTTAGAACCGCGTTGGCGGCTTATATTTACATAATATTGAGTAAAAAACAAATTTAGGTCAAGGTTTTGGCTGATGACGCAAGTGAATACAGTGACACTGTCTATTTATAGCCGTTTGTTCAATTTTAGCTAAATATGGTAATGTTAGTAGCTTAAATACAAAGAGCATGTGGGAGGAAGTAGTTCGCATTTGGAAATATGATCACTCTTACTTCGAGTAGTTCTAGTACAGAGTTCGCTTAAATAGCTCTGGAAGTCTTATTTACTATTTATCAGCAAGAATACACCTTTAGTGAAGTCGTCTTACAGTGTAGGTACCTTTTATCTCTGTTGTGGTATAAAATGCACATTTTTAACGAATCACATTGAGTTGACAATTGTTTTCGATCGCTGCCTGTGAAGTTTATGTCAGAGAACAACGAACTACTTGGTCGGTTGTTGCACTGAACTTCTAAATTGTCGATTATTCTAGCTGTTTTATTTTTATTTAAAATTGACTCGCGTTTAGCGACGATCTGCATACAATTTTCAGAGTAAATGTTTGGTTGCTTTTCGGTCCAATTGTTCTTGGCTGAACTGAACGTATTGTGTGCGTATGACAGAAATGTGAACCATATAACTAAATCACAGGGGACTACATATCTGTTTGTCCAATGCTAGAAGATGAGGAAGAATGTCATTATGACTGTTAATTCCCTATGCGCTGTAAACAAGGAAGAAAAGCGCTGGAAATGCTGACTGTTAACATAATCTATATAAATATAATAAATGAATGGCTAAATCTATCCAACTGAGTAACAACAAAACTCGAGAGTGACTGGACATATTATTCATATTTTCTAAATCTTCGTTAATGTCTGACGGAAGTTCTTAGGAAGGAGAAGTAAGACAAACTAGATTTTTTTACTGAAAAACATTTGTCGGGTCAACTGAAGGCTAACTCGCATTCTCGACATTGCATTGGTAGCTTTTGATTTCGGTGTTAAATATTATTGTTTGTTTAAAAATGACAGCGGCCATTATCACATCAATTTGACAATCTAATTTCGAAAGTCCGAGCAGGGTTCCTGGTGAAATATAAAATTTTTTTTATATAAAAGCATGCCAAACAAAGTTGCGCAGTATTAAACGAAAGAAATGCACCGCCATTATCGCATCAGCAAGGCGTAAATAGAAATATAGGTTAATGCGATACCCGTTATAGGTAATAACAGGTAAACTACTTAGAGTTACCTACAACGGTAAATGGGTCGACGTTCTATCGAAACTGAGAGATATTATGAGCATCGGATTTCGAGTTCTCTTCACAGCAAAACGGAATTAATAGTATTATTAGTATTATTCATATAAATCAATTAGGATATTTTTAGATAGATGAAGCTTGCCGTTTAGGTACTTCATTTGTTTTTTTTTTGTATTTAAAGAACTTAGAAACTGTCATTTTTAATTGTGTGTTTTGTAAAAAGAATTTGAAATAAATTTATTTATTTTTTATTCAGTTTTAGTAATTATTCTATATTTACAAACCAGACCAATTTGTTTCATTGTATTAATATTTTATTTAACATACAAAAGTGTGAAAGTTTCAGAAATATATATGTAACGTTTTTATTCAGTGACAATCCCAAATCATTTTATCGCGTTTGACTTTTGAATTTGTCGGGAAGTGCTAATAGAAACCCTCTCAGTGGGTGCTTCACTCGAAAAAAGATTAGCCACACTTCACATTAATTACGGGGATGATCCCGTTACGAGCGTCAATTTTAAATCTGTGGTTACTGTGAGCTTGCGAAAGTCGGATAAATATATGAGTATCACGAACATATTAGAGCTTTTGTTTGTGTACGGAATTGAAAACGATTTTCTTTTAACTTTGTCTATTGTTGATTGCTGAAATTGTCATGCATTCCTATTTCGAAATCAGACCTCAATATTGCAAGTCCTTTATTTTGTCACTGGCCGTCTAAAACTATTTTTTTTCTTTAAACATTATACTTAATTTTATGTATCTATGGAAGTATGTATATATAATAATATATAATATAAGAAGGTATGTACCTTATTATTATAAATAAATTTGAATGAATTAAATATAATATTCTGATTTTATGTTAGACGTAGGAATTTGAACGTTTGACAGTTAATGCCCTTAGTTTATTGGTGAAAACGACAAACCGTCAAAGTATAACTGGAAATATTTCTATTAAAACCTATCAGTTTTAACTGATGTGTTACAAAACTGGCCTAGTTGAAAAAAAAAGTTATCGCATACCCTTTTTACACAGAATTGGCAAAAATTAAATGAAATAATAATTACAGATTTGGAAACACATAATATGTAAATTGAGTATCGATCAGGGATAGTGTGGGTAGATAGTAAATTCTATACCTAATATGATTTAAGTCTATATTGTTGGCGAACCACCATATTCAAAACTTGATTCCCATTATCTGGAAAAGTATTTTATGGGATGTTGTTCACAGCATTGCTACATTTGCCTATATCCTTTTTAAAGCAAATATTTGTATATAGGTGTTTCAATTTGAATATTATTCATTTTGGTTTTAGTAATCAAAATGATTATTTCAAATAGTAGACCACCATGCGGTCAAAAAAATTTGCATTGATTACGCTACAAAATGTAATTACTACAAAACTAATATAATACACTGTGTAAGTTGCTTTTAACGATAAAATCGAAGCTCGCTCTCATCTGTAATCTAGATCTGATCGCAGATCTGCAGCTATTGAGGAAATGCGAGAGGCGGCGACGGAGAGAAATCCCAAGATACCTAATTACTTACCGATAATAATTGGATTCCCGGTACAACTCCGATAGTTTAATTTATTGTCGATAGATTTGGATCTTATGTATATTTGAATAGATGTTTAATTCATGTTGATATTTCAAAAGCTGAGAGAAAGTCTGGAAAGGGGTCACTTTATCAACTTCACAAATGACTTTTATTGTCTTTTGGTTGTGATTATACTTCATTCGGGACTCGTTAGCGTTTGGGGGTGTGTTCCGAAGAGTTGACTGTGAATATTGAATTTTGGTGTTATAGATACAAAACTAATATTTTTCTTGTATTTACAACATACTAATGGTTTGCTTTTTCATTTTATCACCTTTAGCTACTAAGCCCATCTGGAGAATGACTATACACCAAAGGCTGCATGACATTCTGTGTCCTTCATTTCAATTAAACCATTCGGTTTGGTTTTAATTCTATTGTATAACGTTTTTATTGAGTTACAGAATGGCCGTGACAATTACGTAAAGATCATGGTAATGACCTTTGGTTTGATACGTTGATTAATTACTGATGTTTTTGTGTAAATAGCTGCATAATGTGACAGCTAATACTTACATTTGCTTACACTTTATTAGTGACATAATTAAAGCAGCAAAGGTCATTTGCCATGAGTTTGTTGCAGTTTAAATTAAAAAAAGTATATTTTATATTGGCAGTGTTAGCTCATGCATAACCTCAACTATGTCACTGTAAAGCAACAACTATTAACAGCATTGTAAAGATAGAAGATAGCCAACAACAATGGCTATTTTCTTCTAATATTAGAATCTTAGACAATTTCCAAAATGCTTGCCTTTTCGATAGTAAATCGAATTAAAGGGAAGTTTTCATTAAAGCTGATACTGATTTATCTAAAATTGATAAGACTATAACAACTAGGTCACAAAAGGAACACTGCTTATGGTAATATATAAATAAGGAAAGATTTATGAAGATATCGTCAGCTGCAGGTACTGTTAACTGTTCAGTTTAGCAGAGGGCGCTGCGCTGCTAACAACTCAATAACTTTTTCCTTGTTATGACATTTTCTAATGTATTATGGTAATTATTCGGATTTATAGCTCTACATACAAGTTAAATAATTTCGAAATAGCATTATATGATTATTTACATCAAGGGCCACGTCGCTATTAATATTCTAAAGTGTATAAGGTAGGGCGAAGGGCGAGCGGGTTACGCAAGGTTGTGAATAAATTAGTAATAGTTACGTGAACGTTTGAAAAAACTTGGGTAATATGTGCGGGGAAGTGTTGCCCAATATACGTGAGCGTCTAAGAATACTGGCTGTGTAATTGAAACTTGATAACTATCTATTGGAAAAAAATGCTGAATATGCTATCCCCAAGGAAACAGCATATCATTTTTTGAATGTTGCTATGTCAAAAAAAAATACATGGGACCAGTCCCACACGCTTTTTGCTCTTACTCCTGAAGGCCAGGATTGACAATTATAAATTAAAATACCTAAACACTGACATTCCAGAGATTATGAGTACATAATCTCTGGAACGTCAGTGTTTACTTTAATACGGGGCCTACTCGGAATCACGACACTACTCGAGTTCACACGACAGCAATATCGAAATCTAAGTCGGATGTCGAGATTCCGAGAGAGAAAAAAAAACCCTCTGTAAACTGACATAAAGTAGTAAGGAGACAAAAACTTTAATAACTTTATACTACTTCTCATTTTAGTTTATGATTGCCTTTGAATTGCACTGAGGCGTCGTGGGGCGCACGCGATGTTTGATTTATAATGACCAAGAAAGTTCCATATACCTACAGTCCAGTTTGGGGACTACGGTGGCAAAAAAATTGGAAGCGTCTATTTCAAAATTACAAATTTTATATACATATATAAGTATATAAAACATGGGTCAAAGTTCGCCGTTTCAATATGAGTCTACTAATGGTAAAAAGACCTTAGAATGAAGGGACACCATTTTGACTTTGGAAGTTTTGCCAGGCAATTCTGATACACTCTTCTCTGTTTTATTTTACGGGTAAGACTAAGCGTGTTCCGTGTAAATCAGCTTTTAAGATGTATCTACACAGCTACCTATAGAAAACTTAAACTTGAAGGTAGTTAAGTTAGAATATTTAAAACGTCACAACGTAGTAAGAGGCAAGCCCAAGCTGAAGCCGCACCTCATGTTCCATTTAATTTTAAGATACCCTCGAGACTTCCACACACAGCATATATATAACAATAATTGTATGAACAATTATAAACGTAGTTAAAGTTATAATTATAGTAGTTAAACTTGTAATATTCGGCGAGAATTTGAATATTTACATTTTTATTGTTTGAATAATAAGACTGAAATCCCTTTGTCGATACCGAGCCTGATGAATTAAAATATGTTTGACAACATCGATAAAAGTATAATAAAGTTATTTTTGTCACCATCATTTATTTTCGATGATTACATTTCTTCCTATATACTTTTATCCCCACAATCTTCTATAATGTAATATTTTCAAAAGCAATAGGTACTTTATTGCGGATGTATCGTAGCGTTACAAATGATTCAGTCTCGGTACAAATCCTCCACGAATATCATTATCGGCGTAAACAATCATTATACGTCTCCCACGGAACTTGGTGCATGTTTTCCAACTTGACGTCGCGTCAGTAACCACGTTGACGCCGCATCACCGTCAGAGCGGAAACTGCGTAATGAAGATGAATGTGCCGCTAAATTAATGTTAAAAATATGCCTAGAAAATAATCTCACATACCATACGTTTATGAGAATGATTTGCTTGATAATAAACTCATTATGAGGGATGCTACGTGTATATTTATTGTAAACGAAAAAACATTTGTGTTCCTCTTAAAATTCAGTCATTTTAAATCCCAACGGTGTAGTACCACATTTATTATGTAAACTGAGTCACTAGTTACAATCATGCATAATTCCGTACCCTATATTCAGGAATAGTGCGGAAGGTTTTAGTAAAAAAAAGTGTAAGCTAGGGTAAGATTGTCGCGGAAGGAAAATAAGGAAGATCTTGTTTTGCCAGGGAGGAATCAATTATTTAAGGATTCACTCTCTGACAACGGTTCAGTGTACGGGCCAAAAGAAATTTGGTTTCTTTAATAATAGGCATACGTTTTATGTTCCACGAGTATGTTTACAATATTATGTAGAATAATGTCAAAAATATAAAAATGAAAATCAGAAATGAGACACAAAAATTACATTTAAGACAGTGTCAGTTACTAAGGGCTTATAATTCCAAATATCATTGTATTGTAATGTCTTAGCTTTTAGGAAAAAAAATGATATATTTTTAATTCTATTCATTTTATTTATTATATTTACAATTCACATTTATTATTTATCCATAATTTTAATACTAACCCAAGGAAAAGGAAGAAAATATAAATTCAATATTTTATTCCGACTTCGTAAATTGAAATGAAAACTACCTCGAGAACGTCTAAGGATTAACTTACAAGCTCATTTCAAAGCTTAGCCGGTAATCAGTGGAGTTAATTAATGTCTACGTCGATTCTGTCTTAGGGCTATGTCTGATAACCTGAATACCCTTGTATCCGTAGCCACAGCGAGATCCAGCCATCAAATATTCACGTGTGGAGGTATGGTTGCCGTTTTACTGCCTCCCCCCTCTACACCCGCGCACCGCCTCTCCTTCCGAAGCGCTTCGCAGGCCCGCTCGCGCCCTCAAACGACCCTGTCTGAAACAACTGAATGTGCTAAAATCAATAACTGTTGTTTGACGACAAAACTTTTACTCTAGACGTTGAGCTATTAACAACGAAATGGTTTCTTACCCAAATTATGCTATTACAGTATAAACTGTCATCTGTCACGGTATTCCACGACATAATGTGATACCTCAACGTAAGTATAATATAAATAAATTATCTCGTTTATAAATAGAAGTATCTACTTCTGTATAAGTTTGTTACTATGAAACATTAAGTACAAAAGGGGGAATTAAATCTCGCGCTATAGACTTTATATAATAATGTTACATAAATACCGTTTCATGCTCCCGTCGTCCCTTTAAAGTTGGTTAAATACTGCAATGACGAGTTAAGGCCCCTCGTCGAAACTCAATAAGAACCGCGACTGAGCCCGTCACAAATTATTATACCCACTCCCTAAATAAACTTCAAGAGAATGTTTCCATTTATATTGTAAGCGGACACATCAACACGAGCTGTTTTATTGTCTTTCGATTGTTTTAAATTAATGTGATAATTTATTAATAATTATGACGATATTTATCTGATATGATATAATTATGCTGTAGGTAGGTATAGTAGTTTATGTTTAATTTTAGTTAATAGACGTTTATGTGAATATTACAGGAAAAATAAAACGATGTTTCTAACTATCACACTTTTTTAATAAATCATCAAAACCGCCCGACCGCATCACTAAATTTGTTTGGTAAACATTATGTTTTTTTGGCCGCAATAATCCCTGGTAGTAGGTACGGAACCTCGGCACGCAAGTCTGAGTCGCACTTGACCGATTTTTAACTCGAAGTCAATTTTATTGATCCATTATAACGGTGAAGTGTCAAACTACACGCATGACATTTTTTTTATTCATGTTACAAGGATTACCAACAAGAGTTTATTATAAAAATCGCTATAGTTTATAATAGAATTATGGATTCTGCTGATGATGAATAGACTAATATAGTTCTAAATATTTAATATCGATTTATATAATATTATATATAAATCTATAAATGCTAAATCCATTTATTATTTTTACCTATCCTAATCCGTCATGTCATTTCGGTGCAGGGTTTCAATTTTTCGTGACTCGAAAGTCGACCCGCCACCCTGCAAAAGAGGTCCAAGAAGATGGTTAGGTTAGTTGCCTCGGCCTATAGGGTCCGTGAACCGCTACGGACCGAGCCGGCAAAAAGCAACGAGTAGAGGTCGCCCGAGCCTTTATACTAGCGCAGGAGAATCTTAATAGCGCGATTCAGAAACAGTCACAATAGGAACAACGCCATCTAGTTAGAGATGTTTGAGTTTTTTCGACCTAATATTGTCCACTCAGTTTTTTTCACAAAATAGCTTATAATTTATATTGGTGGCTCGGTTTTTTTGGGTAGCGCTGGCGGCCTAACGTTTGTATGGATTTTACACATTTTATCAGGTAGAAGATCATTGTATTTTGTTCGTGGGAAAATATATTTTTTACTACTGTGCTAAGATATAATTATGACAAGAGTGCTAAACGGTTCACACCATCGGAAATGTGTTATTTATTATTATGTATTAATCAAACAGGGATTCACCAGAAAAATATTGTGAATAAAATTTTGTTTACTATAATATTTGCTCAAAAATGTAATTATAGAGGGTGTAACATTTAGAAGGGTCAATATCGTCAGGTCTGAAACTATAAGCGATACAAAGATCTGTTCTTAGGAGGCATGTCATCGATTTTAGTGAAAAGATAAACTGCATTCATAGATTTTTTAAAGTGTGTTAAGTGTGAGTCGGACTAGCGCACTGAGGGTTCCGGATGAACATGCATGTGTCATCATAACATATCAGTATTGTCACGAAGAAAACAAAGATAACATAATTTTTAATCTCTATTGTAATACAATATATTTACTAAACAAGTTTATTTTATATTAATTGTTTCACTGTATTATACTGTATGTTCGAATTTAATATACCTAAACACATTGCAATTAAGGTCCCAAAGAACCATTAGGCTTTTATGTGAATTAAATCAATTTATATCGGATATCAAACAAATATTTATATTAGAAAAAATAAATTAATACTCGTAGTAATATAAACAACATTTTAAAAACAAGCTTTTATTGAAGCGCCTGTCATATTTTAATAGCAACAGTTATTAATAAGAGTTCAGTTTATGTACTTGAAATACTATGTGTTTTAAGATTTTAACTATTTAAATTAATAATAATAATAATTAAATAATTTAAATTTCATGTTCAACTTATCGAGGCTTTTACACACTGCTACTTAAATAAAATCTTAAAATATTGTACATAAGACTGTAAAACAATAATAAATAAATTAGTTGTCTAATGTTAAAAAAAAATTCTTTTAATAAATGCACAATTAAAATAATTCAATAACATTTTTGTTAAGTACAAGTTCCCTGTTCTACACTTGTTTGTGTGAATACCCACACCTGTTTAATGTAAAGGCTACACGCTCAGGATGCACTTGTGGTTGCGTCTTGCGACAACCGATAGGCCGACTTCCTTAGAACAACTTTATCAAGAGTTGAGACCTAACCGGTCTACCATTTCCTTTCTGGGGTAACTTCCTTTGGTTAATGACTTTTTTGTACAACATAATGTTGTATAGTTACTTAGTGTCCGTGCTAGCAGACTTTCAAAATCAAATTATATACTAATCTATACTCATAATAAGAAGAATTAAGTTTGTGAGTTTGTGACGTTTTAGGGGATAATCTCGGAATCTGCTGAACCGATTTGAAAAATTATTTTTGTGTTGGATAGCCCATTTATCGAAAAAGGTTATAGGCTATATAAGATCACACTACGCCCAATAGGAGCTGAGCAGTGGCCAAATAAAGAACAACGGGAGCGAAGGCGCGACTTCTAGTTGTATATAAAGGTAATGCTTGTGAGTTTGGATATAGGGGGCGAATTTCGAAACTCCTCATCCGATCTTTATAAAATTTCACAAAGTGATTATACTCGTAATCGATAACTTGGAGAATTACATGAGCTCTTTACCAACACACCACGCGTGGAAAGCTGCGTACTCGTATATTCAATTAACGATCGAAATAAAACAAAAACCTTACGTTTGCTATGAATTATTAGCTTTCATTCGATTCAGCATGAATGTCCACATCCTTATAATAATAAGATGCGCAATCTATCTTAGCGGAAATTTGTTCCCTTATCTGCATCCAACAAGTCGCATTAGGCAGCCCCCATCTGTCGTTACGTGGAAATTAAAAAGGTCCAAGTAATAAGTGTTTTAGATAATAAAAGTATGGACATAAAATTGGCATACATTTTTATATTTTCTAATAACAGCAGATGTTCGTGCACTCGATAATGTGTGCAATTTTCGTTTGTAACAACAATCAACCCCCGTTTTAATTGTGTTCAGTTCGAGTCTAGCTGTTTGAATATAGATTCTACGTAACGTAATTATACCTTCAATTTTCGTAGTATTAACTAGAATAAATTTGGAAATAATAACACTAAATGGCTCTAGTGAGCTTTGATTGCACTGGCGGCAAGTTAAGTTGGAGGGTACAGAAAACTCTCTATAAGTCAATGCCTGTTGTACTATTGCAAAAGATAAAATGTTTAGCACCGCATAGTATAAAATACTAAATTTAAAACAGTTTTAGTTATTAGTACATACTGTATAATACATTAATATTAACTTATTATTACCATATACACGATTGTAAAAAAAATTCAAACACGAAACAGATTATCACGTTATAAAATTAAATATATTATTTAATCCACAGCGGTTTACAGAGAGCATTATTCGTTTGTTAAATTTAATTTAATAGATAAAGTTACAAAGTAAAACCATGTGACCAACAAACAAGAAGAGTATTAAAAATCCGGTGATATTTGCGAGTAAGATCAGTGGACTTCCGCGCCGGGCCGGCCGTTGGCACCACCCGGCGCCGGTGTCGGGACCGACTCGTACTTGGCATCTAGTCGCTCACCAAATATTCCGGCACATTCCCGGCATCCTTCCTTCTCACACAAAGCTGATAAAATGTAAATTTAGCTCCAATTCTAATTGAAACTTACATCGAATTGATGTAAGTTTCATACATCAATTTCAGATGAAGCCATGTACTCGTAACATTGTGGTTTCTTCGTAATAGCGTAAAAGTGTTTATGTTATCGTACCTTCAATAAAAAAATTCCTTTGTCCTTGTTGAGTTCTAGTTTATAATGAGTTTTATGGATTGGCAATTGATGATAACGGCAACAATCTAAAAATAAAGTCATCTGCCTTTTTCGGTGATGTGTATCGTCACTACACGTCACGTCATTAATTATCTATTTCTCGTCAGTGATGATCACATATTTTATAATTATTAAATTCTAGAGAATAATTTTTAAAAATTATAATATTAGAATTCAAATCAAGGCAGATGGGAAATTCTACCTAGGATAAGTGATTCTTCTAAAAAAGAAATAAAATATCTGTAATGTTGTGTGTAAGGGACCATAACTTCCTTATCCATTGTGATCCTAGAATTTGTGGTAAGTACTGCCGCTATTAAAGGCTGAGAACCTCTTGTCACAACCATTTTACTGTTTTCATGTTAGTTGCAATTAAGTTTCAAAACTTGAAACTTCTGTCACTAAGAGTAAACGGACTCGAACCCTTAAATTATAAGTTTTACCCTATTTTACCCTTCTAACTATTCAACAGTGCTGTTTCCTTAATTTGTCACTGACTGGCTGAATATCAGAGAAATTTAAAGTCACGCGCACTTGTCTCAATACTATCGAACAATTTAAATAATTTTGCAACAACTTAATTTCGTTTAAACTTCATTAACTGGTACTGATTTCATTCATACTCAGAACCGCAGAACGATGATCTTTACAAACATACGTAGCCCTTCAATTTAGATTTTTATCGTTTTAAGAAATCATATTAGTCTTTCCCAACCTTTTTAGATGTCAGATGATTGCTACAGAATACAAAACAATCGTATTGTTCACGGCCCTTTGGGACAGATCAGCGGATCCTTGGGGGGTGTCAACATTTAGTTACGGAATGCGGTGGAAATAAGGATGGATTTAGCATTCGTAAAGACGAAGCAATATCGGTCGTCACTCTTTCCAAAAAAATGTGATTGCATGAAACTATAGTGGAAATAATTGGAAGAATACAATATTGATATCCTGAACAACTCCCGACCTTTCCGTGTAACGGATTGATATAAGTTTTAAATGAGGGCGCGCATTTCATAATGACATTACTAAAATGTCCGGATAAAGGTATAAGAATTTTCAAGAGATACCTCAGTAGCTGGTGTAACGTCATTTTATTCTCGGAAAGCGAAAACGTAACCGTAAATTACATTTATTTAGAGCAGTATCTGACTTGATTTATTCCCTTTTTATGGTACTTAGCACATTCACGGCGGAAGAAAATGGAATATACCTGGTGAAAATGAAAAGAAAATGTATTAGAAATTATTTTTCAGTCATTTTTGTAACCTCATAAATCAAAATGAGTAGTAATTTTCGTTACGAATGAGAATTTTGTTATTATTGTTGAGGATAATTTCCATATTTTATTATGAAGTTTTCATATAAAAATACCAATATGTCACGTCGTGGCCGCCTCTTTCGTAGAAATATTGTCAGTTTACTTGTGGGCTCGATCAACGATAATTCAAGTTAGGAATATCTTAGGCATCGAGTGGTTCAGTCAATTGAACTAATGGCTACTTAAATCCATCGGGGTCTACTAGTTTCATCCAGAGAATATCCAGAGATTTCACTAAGTCAATATTGTTTACAATAGCTACAAACGTTATGCAAGCAAGCTAAGCCTTCCTAGTTTCACCATTTCCTATTGACTAACTTTGCATTTAAAATTCTTCAAATACCCATGCGGCTCATCTGATAGTAGAATAATTATAGTACAATAAAAATAGTCCATAATTTATTGAATATTAGAAAGTGAAATAATTAATATATTATTATTATGAACAAACAGACTGGGCGGCCTTATCGGTAAAGCGATCATTTCCTCAGGCAATTTTATGATGAACATTAAATTTACTATTCAAACTGAAATACATACATATACTCGTACCTTTGGACAAATTTGTTGAATCAACAATAATGTTTAAATGTGCTTCAAGGGAAAAAATAAAGATAATGAGTATTGAAAAAGACCTTATCCCGTGGAGCAGGGGCTTGCAGTTTATAATTTAATAGTTTCATAATAATAACATAACTTAGAAACAAGTAAAACATATATTTGGTACAAGTAAAAGCTTTTTTATTTATTAAAGGAAAACTATGTAACTTATAGACAAGCACACAGTCACACACTACAGAAACGCCACATGTTTCTAGTAGATATACTCGTACCTACGGAATTGTGCAACGTGTACTCGCTTCTGTCATGTCGTTTTAGGATCAACCATTCGTGTATTCAAATAATGTTTCCATGTCGCGAAATGTCGGTAGGTAACGAGTAGATATGGTTGTGTATGGTTGTGGGGGGAGGGGGGGACGCGGGCCGTGACTAACAACTACACCCCTCGATGATTAAAACCAGCCGAGTTGATTACATTGCATGTTTTACCCTTTCATCGCTTATGAATGGCGACCGATAGGTTTATTTAGAGTATGTGAACACACGCTGTCCAAATTGGTTCATGCTGTGTGTCATAATTTCAGGATCAAGACTGAATAGATGTTCTAAATTTAAGACTTTCATCCATTTTTTACAAGCTTTTTTATTTATCATCACTTATTGCGTTGTCTATAATCAAATCTAATAAGTTAAATTAACACCATTTCTGGTTTCCGATTGAACTGACATTTTGCACGTATTCCTTCCTATATGAGGCTCATTATCTGAGGATTGAAAAATCGACCCTTAATTGATTTTGATATCGCTGTACAAATTCAATGTGGTCACTATTATTTTCAAACATTTGACAATGATATTAAAATGTATTTATAAATGTCGAAATGCAGAGCACTTTGGGCGTTGACGACAAAGATAAAACGGTTCTTTAAAATAAAATTTTATATAACGTTTTGGAATTTCCTTTTTAGAACATAAACCAAAAAAAAGCAAAATTAGAACATGCTTGAAAGTTTTTGCTATCGCGGTATTCTTTTTAATTGAACCTAACCTAGACAAACTATGGAGACTTACCAACAGAATAAATTGAGGCCACTCTACACTACTAATTCATTAAATTAAAAGAAAAATAGGAGCACTGTTTGAGTTGAGTTGCACGTTATAATTCCATGACTTCTACACTAAAGACATTTGCTATATTTACTTTTAAAGTTTCAGATTGTAGTATCATATATGAAATCGCATGATTTTCTGTCGTTAGGTGATTATTAAAAGCTTTTGTTGACAATTCTGTACCATGCCTTAACTATATAAAGATCACATTCATCTGGAATTTAGCATTGGTTTCTTAACAACGATATTTTAAGTGGTTAATGCAACGGTCCAACAATAAGTCAAATTTTTTGTTTGTGATTTATAGTCATATTTATTTATTTAAAAAGTTCTTGCAGGAATTATAGGCTTAAAACCTGGGTATCAATACTCATAATGAATGTTTGAAGCTAATCAATTGATTCGAGGATTGTGTTCGTAGTATCAAAAGATTCATAAGCCGATACAGGAAACAGCGCGATTAAGCTGAACGCGAGCGGAAATTACGCGCCGCCGGCAGCCGTCTCCAAATCTAACAATGCACGATATTGATCACGTCACTAGCTACTAGTATAACATAGTCTATGTATTACCTCAATGCTGATTGCTGATGGAATGCATTGTTGACTAACCACTATAGTTTGTTTGCACATATACATATATTCCTGTGTATGCACACACTTTAGCTACGTGTGCATACATAAATATATATACGGCAAATCATTAACTGCAGAAACATGTTGATATTTGATCGCGGTAGGACATGATTTTATCACTAAAATGATAAACTCGAATGAGAAACCCTCCACTTTACTCTTTACTATACAGAAGACCTAGGTATAGATTTTTCTATGTTCCTCCAGAGATTCTTGGGCAACGGCAGTAAGTGGATCCTACACACATAAAGAATTCGACATTACACAAGCCACGATAACTGCACACCTTGAAACTCGCCAGGGCAGTGACGCATTGCCTAAATAGCCTTTGGACATTAATATCGACCGTTTTAAAAATAATGAATAGCTAAAGTAAGCTGCTATGCGCTTAGCTACGTTAACGTGTAGAACTTTCACTGATTTATTATTACTTTGTTGATATAAACTTCTGCCCCAATTAAAGTCTAGCTGAAAAAATAACACGCCGTGGTAAAGGATTTACTGAAATTTGTGCCCGAAAAGTGTAAAATGAATATAATTTAATTATTTTGGGTCAGATGTATTAAGCCGGTAGCATGGCAGTAAAGAAAATTAATATTTAGCAGCTGAACGCCTCTCTGTTATAATATTTCATTCTCCGGACTCATTCTGTCCACCACAGACTATCCTAGACTCACTAGATATGTTTAATGCTACGGCTGTTCCGTTTCTTAATTAACTTTAACGGCGCGACATTTATATTTTAACTTGTAGTTATTGTATCGTCGTGGTTCTAAAGTGGATTAAATGCGTTGCAATATTATCAAATTGGGTCAGTAAAGTGCATGCCAAAATAGGCTTGAGAGTAGTAATCAACACGGCTGTATCGTTTCATAGATTAGCTTCAATTTATTTGATAAATGGTGCGTTAACTATGTATTTTTTGTATGGAGGCTTAGTTCCGCGGTTCCGCCATACATAAAACAAATTTGAGCAATCCACAAGAACATAAATGTGCAAGGTTCAGACATGTACATATTAAGCCTTTGTGTCGGTAAAAGAAGAAAAAGATATTGAAATAATAGTGATATCAAAGCGAGATCAATCAATCACATCTGTGGTGGGTGTCGAATGTGACGGCAGTGCTCCGAGAAGCGTGCCGAACGATTATATGTGTGACGCTTCCTTAGATCGCTCAGTACCATTGAGACGTTTTTGATTGCATTCCCGAGATTCCACAGCTTGTAGACCCTTTGGACTGTGAGCGATCACAGTTTAAATCGGAATTTAGATTGCATGTTAAAGAGGCCGCTGGCTTTTTTACAGAAAAAGGGAAGTCCGCCTATTGAGATTCCGACGTTAGAGTCGAGTGTAGGTGGTATCTATCTATAACCTCTCCTGAACACCTAGTTTGTGTGTTAATGAGGTTTTAAACATTAGATCATCTTGAACGGTTCTTTGGGATTGCTTATAAACATGACTAAACATAATTGTTTCTGATTACTCCGCCTCATAACGTGCTAACGGTGCTGACTGACGTTGAGAAAAGTAAATAATTCTTTCTGTTTTACTTACACACACAAGAGTTTATTTTAAGTGGGATTGTAAACATACCTGTTTCAACCTAATTTTAGGTGTAGAAACCCGTTAAGAAGTAAACTACTAGAAATTTGTAAAGAAAAATTAAAACAAGACTTATTTGACTGTCGCATCAGGCTTACTTAATATGGCAAGGCCAACATTTGTTAACGTTGAATATCTCAATGTACCTACCCATATTCCGCAATTAAAAATATTCATTCCTACATTGATTCATTCATTCATTCGTTCGTAATTTAAGTAGAGCAATTGTAGCTCAATTTGAAAACTGATATTTTTATTTAAATGTAAATAACTTAGTTTCAAGATATTTTAAAGATACCTTTTCTTATATAAAATAAAAATTGAAATCCGGTGGGATCATAGAATGATAGAGGTGTGATAGCTATGGATGGCAGGGATGGCAGTAAGTGCGACTGTGGGTTGCGGGTGTGGTGCCAATCAATCATGTAGAGCGCGCGTCCGCCGGGCGCCGCGCCGGCAGCTGTGCCAACCGCGGCACCAACACCGACCCGCATCACACGTCCCGATCATTAACAAGTGGTCACAAATAAACAAGCGCTGATTAAAACGCATGTCACCGACTTTGAACCAATATTGGCTGACATATTTGGTGCAAACATTACTAATATCCGCTAAAATAATGCGGAATATTCACCGTCAGAAACAATGCAACGCAAAACTGTATGAAAGGAGAGTTAAAATGTAAATTTGGTAGTTAGTACGGAGGTACTAGTTCCGAATTATGTTTACATATTTGAAAAAAAATATTGTAGAATAATAATATTGATCCAAAAAAAGGTCGCTGGTTCTGACTGGATGCGGAAGGCGGAGGACAGAGTGCTATGGCGCGTGTTAGGAGAGGCCTACGTCCAGCAGTGGACTGCAATAGGCTGAAATGATGATGATGATGAATATTGATCCGTGAGCGGCCAGAGTAAAATTGCCCGGAACTGAAATTTAATTGAGAAGAAGAGAATAATGCATGTTTGAGTTGAAGTTTTTAGTGTTAGTATAGTCTCTATATTATTATGTACTCTAAAGGGAGATCGGCGTGACGATATATGTACGAATGTATAAGGATCGCCTAAGATACAAGAATTCTAACAAGGGTAAGAAAATTTGAGTTTAATTAAATACATTGGTCATTATACAAGGTTTTTGGAATTTAATTTTCCTTTGTTGGAAACTATTTGTACCTTTAAATAGAAATTACTTAATTCTACCGGCATATCACACTAGTATTTGAATTATAACTTTAATTATATAGACTTGCATAAGGTTATAGATCCACTAACTGAAATTGAAAAGTAAAATTATTATTATAGTATTATTATTATAAAACGAAATTAGGTACTAACAGATTTAGAGACCCATGCACAGCATGCTGAGAGACCGAAATGGGTTATATAGTAGAAAAACAGATAATAAATGAAAGAAATTACATTCGATCCTAATAAACCCTAATCTCAATTTTACATTAGGTACTATAAATGTTATATATGGCACATTTAGGACCCAGAGAACGAATTTCATACCTATCGGAAAATAATTTTCACACTTTGTGACTTTAGTCACCGATCAAATCTTTTACGGCGACGGTATAAGCCTCCTTTTCAGCTCGGATGCTATGGCAGAAGCTCGCCGGCTTTCAGCTGTCATCGAGTTACTCGTCATGCGGATATGAGATAAGTATTACTTAATTTATTGCGTTCAGTGCTGAAAAGTGTCTTAGGTAACGTGTTTCCATGCACACTTAGCCAGTTTATTTGTTAATTTAACATAAATGCTAAGTTTATGGACAAAAAGCACTTTTCGAGGATATTCTTATGATTTATTATAATTAGGAGTTCAACAGTCGCTTGACCTAAGACACTTTTCAGCACGGCACGCAATAAATTAAGTAATACTTTATATAATTCATGGTTACTTCATGCTTAATATGTTAAAGGTAACACGAGCATGAAATAACCACCTAAATCAATGATATTTTAAAATGTGCTATAATTTATCTGAAACAATACATAACTAAGTATTTTTTTTATATTATTGTATATCTTAAAAATTGTTTTAGCAGTAGCTCGCGGATTCTAGGTCTAGGAACTCATGTCTGCTTTATTATAGTATATACTGATAATAATAATAATAATATTCTACCACATTCACACAGCGCCATCTAGTCCCAAAGTAAGCAATTATATTTGCTTGTGTTATGGGTACTAAACAACTGAATATACTACTTATATACATTTTTTTTTGTAAATACATACATGTTATAGATAAATTACACCCAGACACAGAACAAACCTTTATGCTCATCACACAAAGATTTGTCCTGGGTGGGGATCGAACCCACGACCTCCGGCTTAGCAGTCAGAGTCACTAACCACTAGACCAACAGGCCAGTCAAAAATATGATACTGATATCAATTATCATAATGTTTGTGAGTGAGAAATAAATACCTACCTTATTATTATTATTATATATAATTATTGCTTACCTTCTGTAAATTACGTTCGGTTTCAAAAGTATAAAGTTGAACGTGCAATTTCATCAACTTTATAATAAGGATTGTTTTCCCTTGTTGTAGAGCCTGTTCAGTTGGTGGTCGGATGCAGCGGCTACTGGTAAGATATCCACTTGACTTTGTTTCTCGCTACCAACTATTCCCCAGGCAAGCTACTTTGGCTCGGTGCCGCTCAACTAATTATACTTCCTACTTAAATAAAAGTCTTATTTCCAGGAAATATATTACTGTCAGGCTTTTATTACTTTTCTTTTTTTATTAGATATTTGTTTTGTTGGAATTTTTTCTTTGTATAATAATATTTTAAAATATCGAAAATATATTTTTTTTATTTGTGAGACCTATGACCAGCTGTGGACGTCATTGGGCTGATATGATGATGATATTTTAAAAAATCTAATTTCTATACCACATTATACCACCCACATGCTCTTGAAATTTTTAATCGCATATGAGCTAAGCCACCAATACCTACCACACCACTACCTACAAGGTAGGCTAGAAACAATAATATGGGTTTTGTAACAATTACAAAAAATTCTAAGTATTGATAAATGAGAAGGAATATTTTTGTTTGACTTGGAATACATACATAATAATGTAAAAGCTAGTGAAACATATTATGTCTCATACCCCCTGGGTATCGTTACAACGAATGAGTGATGCCTCTGGTATTGCATTCCACGCGTCATTAAGCTACGGTAACCGCTTACTCTAATGGGCCACTATGTATATACGTTTAGTATAAATTCAAAATAATGCTAAAAGATCTCCTATTTTAATTTCATATTCATTTAGCGATGTTTTCGATTCGATTTCTAGTCAAAAAAAGAAACTGAAGGCGATGAATCGAACAATTTACTTAATACGTCAGAAACTGGTCCAAAAGGCCCCAACCAATTACCTATTGTTAGTGGTAGTGCAGATGTAAGGGCCTATAGGGCAATTTGTACACGCCACTCATTTCATTACACAGAGATAAGGGTCTTGTGAATATTCGCGCACAATTTGGCACATTTATGTTTTGGCGTACAGTGACGTGAGCGAAGAGCACCGACCTTGTTACAAATCTTTGTCTTTATTTAGAACTAGAGATGCGTACAAGGGTATATATACTTGTGAAAACAAAAATTATGTTCGCATTATTATCATCAGATCAGTTAACACATTGAACGCCAGACTGCAGACACAATGGAAATTTAATAGTTTGTCGGAAAACGGTGTCCGACATGGCGTTTAAAGACTTAAGGGACCATACTCTCAATTTCACTTAATTTATTCGTACTAGCTCCCTATAAAACTTAACAGTATAAGTACCTAATTTGATTCTTAAAACAGTATTTACTATAAGTGATCCACCGGTCAATCTATAATTTCATTGAAATTAAGCACAATTGTCCAATAATTAGTAAAGCAAACTTGTAATTAGCATTGGCTAACTGCAGCAGCAGTGCATAATTGGAGTGAATCAAGTCGGGGCATGCGGTGAGGCTGACGTCACACTCGAATGCGAAACGCTAACTAGTGGCACTCAACTCCGGCAACATTAACCGAGGCAAGAGACGACACAATACGGGCAGTCCCCGGGCCGTAGCTCGGACGAGCTCAAATAATCGCGTTATCGATGCGATATTCCCCCGAGCCACAGAGCCACACAGCGAGGAAGGCTGAACGAGTAATCCGCTTTGGTCGCGACAGTCACAACTTTGTCGATCGCTCTTCTCAATTCTCTACTTCTAACTTGCATGCGACAAAAGAGTAATAAGATTCGTTCACGACTAACTTTTTTTCCTTTAAACTCAAACTTAGATTTTATTCGCTATACTAATACTTTGAAAAATGTTGGCGACTGCGACATACTTTTTGAATACAATGCATATTGAACGAGATCGTGGCACGTGAATGTACAATGTATGTGTTATATGCTATCTTTACATTCATATTTGATTTCCTACTTAGGTATTTACTTTGTATGCGTACGCTGTGTTTTGCAAACGATAATAACTGTACTTTATTCTTTGATATTGATCACGAAGCATAGAATATTAATGTAATAATTCCGACGGCACGATACTACCTACGGAAGGAAATAAAGTCAATTGTAACTTGAACAGATAGTCAAGCTCGCGCCGGTATTAAACTAGGGTCTCGTGTTCTATGATATATTTAAGTGGCGGCCCGACGACACTGCACGTAGTACTTTGGTGCAGAATTTGACTGCATTCTGCTGTTCACTAAATATTAACACTGTGTTTTATATTGGTTTTGAATTTGAATCGATACATAAATAATAGACTCTATATATTTTTTTTATTTTGGCTCGCTTACTTCCATACGTGACAATGAGCATATCAAAGTATGATTTTAGGTGAACCTCAGCATTCTAGTTAGGTACTTTGATTTTGCCAAGAAATTTACGAGAATACTTAGATAGATATATGACACTCGAATACACATGTAGGTATTACATCACAGTATATGTTGATAATATCTTAACGGTAGCTATTTATTATAGACGCGGCGCATCGAACAAAACTGGCGATATGAAATGTCCATAATATATAAAGGTCGCTGTGTAGTATTTTTCGGTGAGAAAGTCATTTTGTTGGGCGTCCCTTCCTGTGCTAACCCGACCAGTTCCCGTCTTCCATCAGTCATTCCGGTCACGAAATAGCTAGGTATATATCTGCCTATATGTTATACACTCTCAAGACTGTTGGAAAGGCTCACTTAAACTGGGTGTAATCTTTTCTCTATAAAAACTTGCAGAATAATGGCGGGTCGGCTATGTAAGTCGTGAGATTATTATTTTGTCTTTGTGAATTCATAATGTCTTTATGATTAAGACTGTTTGAATGGAGTAGTAGTAGGTACCTCTGTTGAGATGCCAGGTTTGTTTCCCGGATCAAAAAATTGTACTTGTTTGTTTGTTGACACTTTATTGCACACAAGAAAATAATACATACAATAAAAATAATATTATGCACTAAAAGTGGATTAATATTATGACAAAGGCGAGCTTAACTCAGAATTGAGTTCTCTTACAGCAAACCTTAGAGTGTAGAGGAGATAAGTGATAAAAACAAAATTAAAAATTTTGAAAAAACCCACGACGATAACATCTATACAAAATAAGAAACATAACATATAAAAAGATTTAAATAACTATATTTTAAATCCCCGACGAAAAGATAATAAGTAGCGTAAAAACAATCCCAAGAAAATCCGTCGGGGGCTGCCATACCCAGACTTGAAATGAACGAAAGTATTGCAGTTTTATGTATTTGATACCTACCTAATTATTAACAATATTATTAATATTTATTTAATACTAGAAACAGTAATGATATTGGCAGCCCCCGACGAATTTTCTTGGGATTGTTTTTACGCTACTTATTATCTTTTCGTCGGGGATTTAAAATATAGTTATTTAAATCTTTTTATATGTTATGTTTCTTATTTTGTATAGATGTTATCGTCGTGGGTTTTTTCAAAATTTTTAATTTTGTTTTTATTTTAAATATTTTCAAAGAGCGCCCTATCTTACTAACTGTAAGTAAGTTTTATAACTTGAAATTATCATTTTAATTTTCTTATTTTAACCTTTTTAAGGAGCGCCTTATTCTACCATGTAAGCTCTAGAATGAATGGAATTTGCACGGAGCTTCGACTATATTATATATATTTTAATTTTTTGTTGACTTGTGTGCTCATCCGTCGCACAAAAGTCGCCGGAGCCCCGCTTGGCGGGGCTCCTACTTCTGGGTGGTTTGAAAAAAAAAAACCCTAACCTAACCAGTCCGATTCGGATTGCTCTGAATCGGGGGTGTTAAGTTTAGCTATCGCACATTGATTGCCGTAGCCGGACTGCCTTCGGCGTTAGCGCAGATTTCCACCTATAATAGTTTGTATCTCGAAAACGGTGAGTGCTATCGCAAAAATGATGAAAATTTGGTTACACCCCGAGCACGGGATACCTGTAAGTTAGAATAAATAAGGTGGGTAGGTGTTTATATAACGTCAGTCTGGAATAAACTCTCACTCTTACTAATTTTTTTTAGGCTTATCATTGTATACCTCAGTACTAATATTCAGTGATATAACAACACGAGATCGGTTTTCGGATTTATTCCTTTACTTGTGCAACTTGTTATTGCTTCTGGCCAAATATCATGATTCTAGGTCAACGGTAAGTTCCCTATAGATTATGATCGTCAAGATAAATGGAGCATAAACAGCTGTATCTTTTGATTGCGTTAACTTAGAATTTTGATTTTTATTTTACGCCGAGGTTTTGCAGACCCAAGTATATGATATTAATTTCAGCTTTATATCTCTATGCGTTCTTGAGAAAAATATTCTAGACAGACGGACAGACAGACAGACAGACAGATATACAACGGAGTGATCCTATAAGGGTTCCGTTTTTTTCTTTTGAGGTACAGAACCCTAAAATTGCATAAACGGTCACCCATCTATGAACTGACCTTATCTGAAGTTGCTTAACCTCATGAGTGTAATCAATATCTCAGTACTACAATGCTACGTGTCCCTATACAGTAACAGGTCTAATTATTTTACAGATAACTGTAAATATAAGTTTGCTTAGTCTATTGCAGCGCCCCCTGGCGAAAAAATACAATTTCGTATATCCAAAAGTCATCCTCGATAAATCACAAATACATAACAGAAAACCGTATCGAAATCGCTTTAATCGTTTTAAAGATAGGAGGGCACAAAGGTTTCAACGAAATCAACATAGGTTTGCCTAGTCTATAGCAGCGCCCCCTGGCGAAAAATTACAAAATCTTGAATCCAAAAACAATCCTCGATAAATCATAAATACATTACAGAAAACCGTATCGAAATCAGTCTAATCGTTTTAAAGATAGGAGGGCACAAAGGATTCAATGAAATCAGTGTATTGTAGCGCCCCCTGGCGAGCTATTAACATAACACCTATCTAATAACCTGTCCCCAAGAGCCGCACACACTTTACAGAAAACCGCATCTAAATCGGTCAAACCGTTTCCGTGATATAAGGCATTATGTTGGAACACACAAACACACAAACACACAAACACACAAACACACAGCCTCTCACCCCAAACGCATATACCGTCTCCGTTCCGTCGTGGGTAAAAAGAAGAGAGCATGAATGAAGTGTACAACTAAATAATGAAAGTAAAATAGAATAAAAAGTAGAGGAAAGGATTATTATATTGTGCTACGTATACCACTATGTGTAGATATTAAATAGACACACATATACAATATACTTATATTATACTTAATTGCTTTCTCAGTAAAGAAAAGCTGAGCTCAGGTCGGCTTTTTGATAGGCGCGTGTAGGAAGGCGGAACCATAATATGTCTTAAAGTAAGCAGTAGTGTAGAGTAATTATATAGGTATTATG
Organism: Laspeyria flexula; assembly: GCA_905147015.1. Lineage (NCBI taxonomy): Eukaryota > Metazoa > Arthropoda > Insecta > Lepidoptera > Erebidae > Laspeyria > Laspeyria flexula. The sequence goes on along the minus strand of LR989956.1, from coordinate 5,898,006 downwards.
ATGTTGTGCTGGTTAAGGACTAAATAGGTATATGAAAAAGAAAGCGTTTGCGTGTTTACTGCACATAAAAATCACAGTTTCAGGCGACAATACACCGCACCGGTGACTAATCGATGGTAGGTGATAAAACGATCGTGAATTCAAACTATAACTCTGAAATATAGATGCCCCACAATGGGTATATCAAATCGCGTTAGATTATAACATAACATGCACGTTTTAGAGGGGTAGGCAGCCGTACCATATCACAAACATATCTATAAGTATTTGTAACGAACACAGATTATAGACGCATTCTTTCTCTATCTCATAGTTTGATAAGACAGCAACCTTACACAAATCGAAAGTGCAGAATCGACAGGCAACTGTATGTAAAATCTTTATAAGTACGGCCTACTTTTAAGAGGATCTTGTTTGTCAGAAATGCCTCTTTAGTGTTTGTGAATCAGTCAAATCCAAGACAAATAACGTACCAAGTCTAATAACAAAGTTCAAATGTGGTGGTAGTTAGTTATTTTATTTAATTAAGGCAGAAATAGAACGAACATTGTACTTTTCCATGGAAACATTTGAAAAACAAAAATACGAACAGTTTTCCCAAGCAAATAATTGTGAAAAAGCTCAGTTTTGAACGCACGAGATGCGGTATGTATAACAAGTGTACTTATAGGCTTTCATGAGACGCTAGTGAGCCGGGTAGCGGCTGGCAACTGTCCACGGCTCTGCAATGACACCTAGTGTGCATCACATTTCCATGAGGATTGCATGTACGGCACAGTGCAGACAGACGAAACATTCTAAAAGCACGTTTAATGGACGTGTATACTCGTACTGCTCGTATAATTTGATGGTGTAGTTTTCATGTGGTGGCTCATATTGTTTTATGCAAATGTTAAATATTACTATAGTTAAAAGTAAATACTTAGAAAAATCTAAATTAAATAGTCAACCAGATTCCAAACAACTGAAAGAATATAATAGTCTAGTAATATTACTACCGTAATTTGGTTATTCACGATAACGAAACAATATGATAAACAGCCTTCAGTATAATACAAAAATTAAATGAAAACTCCTGAGCAATTTATTGATATCGAATGTCGCAGCGTCAATAAATAAGGATTTTGATTAAACTTGTCATCAAAGCCATACGTTAAACATACCGCACGCAACGTGAAAAGATTTTTGGAAACAACCCCCGGGAGGGAGCAGCAAGAAAATGTATTTACACGACTGCCGACGTAGAGGGGTTACTTAGTTAAAAAAGCAAACACACCACCAAGTTATTCCCTATTGTACAAAACGCAAGAACATTTAAATACGACAGGCTTGATCTCCATTCATGATTTATCGAAGATATTAGCAGATAAGCTAACGGATAGCAAGAAGCAACCGCCGTGCTAAGGCTATGATGGTAGCCTAAATCTTTCATTCCAATCAATTCTAAAACACTATTTACTAAATATTTAAAAATATAATCATTATAAAGATTGATAGAAATAAAGATGATAAAGTGAGAGCAAATAAAATGTAACTACAGCCAAAGAATAAAATTAAAAAATAAATTCCCTTTTGCATAAATTACGGAAAATGTACATTTATGACTTTTAACTTTAGATCCCTTTTTCCCTGAAAAATATGTTACCATTCAGTACTTCTTCACTAAAAAGCAGAGCAGAACATAGAATTTATTTAGAATATTGTTATTTGTCTTGATGTAAACCCCAAAATTTCAAACAAACCACATTGTAAAATACATATTGTAAAAATCTGTACATCATTTAGGGCGTTTTGACATATATTTGCACATACAAAAAAGTAAAAAATTATCACCGATTGCCGTTGATAGGTCAAACTATTTGCCTTACTTCTATTTATAAACCACAATCTCATCATTACCTATAATGGAGTTATTCAATATCATTTGTAATTTGACTGAATAATTCCGCCATTACCGTTCAATAATCCCATTAAGTCTTGATCAAAGCCATTCCTTTAACAAAATACGGTTAATTTCAATATGTATGCGTAGATAGGTACGTCACTATCGTAGCTGGCGGTTCGTAGCGTGTGCCGTAGAACGCGTAGTGCTTTGTAGAATAGAAGGAAAACTTACTACTTATTTTTATAGGAAAATTGCGATCGTGTTTCTTGGTTTGACATATTCACCAATTCAGTTAATTCTGTTACATACAGTATTCATATAATTTAGCTAATGAAGTGAAGTTCTCCAAATATAGGCATTATACATATTATGATGCTGTTTTCGTATTAATGGACGCAGAGATGTATCATTCTCTGCATCTCCATTTATAAATATCTCCAGGCATAAACGTAGTACCTACTTTGAATTGGGCTCTTTTTATACTACGACATACTACCGCTATATGTTTTGCGATAATCGAAGATGTGGTGTGATCAATAAGAGACGCATCAACGCGCATATTGGCAATATAAGACATCGGGCGCTCTAGCCAGCTCGATACAGCAACACGCCGCAGCCATCGCCGTCGCTCGACTGCCACACTCATAAACCTGTCATTCAATACTACATTATATTATAATTCCTATTTGTTATCGATAAGTCGTCTGTTCTTAAACAAAGTTCCTATTCAAAAATTTACATAAGATCGTGACTTAATGCAATTTTTCTTGTTAACCAATGCATAATTCTAGGATTTATTTTTATTTGAAAGTATAACTTTTTCTGTACTTAAAATACTGTTTCTATGGATATTGTGAGCTAAAACGTATCTATAATAATGCATATCGTAGTATCAAACCGACTTTTATATTTTTAGCAGTTAATTTAAATAAAGCATCGGTTACAAATAATCAAATTATCGAAAATATGTTCGCCGCCTAATTTTTGGGTAACATCATCAAATTGTAATATGATTGTGTGAGTATCGACATGCACCGCGTACCGTGGATGTAGTCACCGCGAGGAGGTCAGGACGCGCGACGACCAGGGACAAACGAGCACGTGAGCTCCTCACCGGGGACCATTCATGTGCGAGGGCGGCGGCTTGCGCGCGCACCGATCAATACGCGTAGGGCGCGGGCGGGCAGTGCCCGGCCCGCCGCGCGACGCCTCGCACGCGCCTCGCCGCCGCCCCGTCGCCCCGTCGCTCCGTCGCCGCGCCGCCGTACAAGCCCATGACCGCCCTCCACAGATGACGGAGCCCGCCCGTACCCAACGAGAGCGCCGCACTGTCCCCGCACTCAGCACCACCACATTCGCCGTGCGATCCTGCACTCGCTCATACCGCGCGACGATAAGGTATGAAAATCGATAACACGTCTCTCCAAGTGCCGCAGCATCCTCTGCTGACCGCTCTGCCGCCGCCGCCGACGGCGAGCTCCGCCACCCTCCAGGCTGCTCCGGCCGCTCCTTGCGGTGCAGTTCTGGTGTGCCTCTATTACCTGCACTTCACATGGCATGACCATACTTCTGTGAACTAACCTCCGTGGAGCTCGTATTAGGAACGTGAAACTCGTGTAATATTTGTGCTTTCGTGTAACATTTGTGCTTGATTTTTAGATATTGACGTTCTTGTTCTAAAAAATGTGGTTAGAAATGTGGACTAAAAAATGTGACGTTAACTTTTAGAACAAACAATATAATTATTCTTTCAATACCCAAATATGCATATGAATAATGTGAAAGGTTACTTGGCCACGTTGCGTGATATTTCGCATATTGATATTCCTACAACTACTAATAAATAGGTATTAAATTGAATATTAAATTAATGGCTTTTCTACTCATGCATCTACGGCATGCACACATTTGAAATGTAATTTTCTCAATAGAAAATGACAAAGGATTTAACAAAGCTTATTTAAAATCCACGATTTCTACATTTAGACATTATAATTTTTACAATTTTCACATTCTGGCAAGACATGGAAAGCAAAAACCAAATTTAGGTACCATTCTCTGAGTTTTTTTAAACACCGTGACGTTTGAGGGTTTATATCTATACATTTTATATTACTTCTCTGTAACGGCTCTATAGTACCTACCTACCTATAAATTACAAAACCTATCATAAAAAGGGCACTCGCGCTTTTCCAATAAAATAACCTAGATATAAAAGGTAAATTGTATTCTGTCATTTATCAAAATGAAAACCATAAAAGCGCTCATTTGACGGGATCGCCTCATATAAAAATCAAAAAACGTCATATCAAAAAAATGGATATCGAATCCTTTAGAACAGCCATTTTGTAAAATACTTTGTATAATATTCAAAAAGGACAATCGATTTTCTCAAATAGTGTAAGATTTATCTTTATTGATCATCGTTTTGCAGATTTCGTCATATTCCCAAATTTATTTGTGAACATAAATAAAATTCATAAAAAGATGTACGATATTGTATTTTTCCCTATTCATTTTAACTTGTATGATAAAAGAGCTCTGAAGAGTGTTTGTCGAAATCTATGTCTCTTAAACAGATGAACAGATTCTTATGAAATTTTGTTTAACGTGCATATCTAATCGGGTCTTATCTTACTAAAAGAAACATAGCTACATGCTGCATACTTATAAATACATTTTTTTTTCTTTATTACGAACTTTCAAATATTTAGTACATAGGTACTACGTTCTCACGATTCAGAAATTAATTATTTTGAAAAGAAGACGTTTTGAAAAGAAATAACTGATTTTCTTATGAATCCTTATGTATTTGTTGAATGTTGCGATAGCCTTCAAATTCAAGTAATGCGCTTTGATCTATTGCAATCGTAGCTTTTGAAATTACTTTGTTTGATGATTTTAAAAATATTGTAAGGAAAGCTATTTTTAAAGGCTCAGTGAATTATTTACTTTTTATATTTTACCTCATAGAAGCTATTACTGTGTTGCTAAAGTAACCGAATAGAAAGTAGTTAGACTATACTGTAGTTAATTATTGTAATTGGTTATTATAAACGTTTTCGTTAAAGTAAAAATATATGTTACTTACTGTCTCTCAAGATACAGGTTACCCTAGTTTGAGAGACAGGGTTATTTTATTGTACAGATTCCATGTAAAAAAACAACATCATTGTTAACCTATTTGTTTAATCTGTAACCTTTGGTGAATAAATTATATTATTATATATTATATTATGTACCTATATATTTTACTGTGCATTTTTGTGAATAATGCGGCGAAGTAGTTTATTTATGTAGTATCGACTTATAAAAATATTTAAACCTGAAATAATATAACAAGTTAAATATGTTATGCTGTCAAGAAGTTAAATCAAATAATTATTTTATAAAATGTTTGAATTACAAAAAAATCAATAAAAAAATTAGACTTTCAAAATATAAACTGGTAAAAATAATATTTGTACGTAGCTATATAATACAATAAAAACGATGTGATTGCAAATTTGTGTACTTTGGAGGTTAATACTAAGATTAAAAATTTTAAAAGTTATATAAATGCATCTATATAAATGAAATCAATGGTTAAATGTGGTGCTCAGCGCAATTCTCGAAAACGATTGGACCAATTCAATATACATTTTTCTTGAAGTCCGAGGAACTTTCTTACTAAATCTTTTTTTTTTGTAAAATTGCAATGTGAAACGTCAAACCACTAATGCACAATAAAATCTACATTTACTGTTATCAATGTTATAAGAAAGCTTTATAGAAGCTAGTTCATCCATGCACGTCGACGTTTATAGCAAAATCAATGGCATACGCGATGCACATTTATAATTCCACATAAGTATACTTCTGAATATTAGGGTGGGTTGAATATCACCAGGTGGAGTGGGGCCGGGTGTAGGTCGATTATATATCGTGATGCAGTACAATTACTTGGTACGGGAAATAGTCCAAGGACAAGTCGAGGTTCAAAGGCGACGTACTTCTCATTTAACGGCTAGTTTTACATCTATGCTATTTAACACGTGGAACTATTTAGGCGCTTAAAAGTTGAAGGAAATTCTGAAGTTAAAAGTTTTTGATCGAACTACAATAAAGTGTGTGCATACGTTTTTATTAAAAATATATATTGTGGGAGTTATTTTTGTGGACTGCAATAGGCTGAGATGATGATGATGATTTTTAGCACACATTTTTTTTACTCTTATCGGATATCCCAAATTATGCAATTTATCGAAAGATAAAGTTGAATCTCGAAACAACTACTTACTTCTTTATTGACTTCAATAGCAATTCGTTATTTTTGGATTTCAGTATAAAATAAACAAAATATCTACAGATGATATGTGATGAATGATGGCAGTGATGAAAATGATGATTATTATGAAGATAAAATAGTTCAACACCTTTTTGGCTTGGTTTGAACCATGCCAGCATCACTGAGTCAACTTGTTCTACTAAAATTCTCTCATAATTGAGACATACATATTTTGTGCCGAACTTAGCAATAACGTCTGCAGTTCGAAGTTCGAAATGCAGACGTTGTTGCGAAAGCTTCGATATATTGTAATGGTGATAACATATACATTTAGATTCAAAGCTATAAATATAAATCAAAAATATTACTGTAGAATAACATAAAATAGATTACTTTTGAATTGTGAAAAATATGCTTCCACAACTTAAACATAAAGCCAACTAAAAGTCTGAAAGCTTTGAGATGACAGCTTTTTACCATTCTTAACAAACATGCATTGGACGGGACAGTTAGAATAGTCTACACTGCATTTCTAATAAAATAGAATGACATTATTATTTATGTGTAAAGCTTTTGTTCACATATTTTCGTTATTTTCAAATGCTGTTCCGCTATTTTTTACACAGAAAATTGCACTCAAGTGGCGCACGATTAATTAGTACGATATTCTATTTAAACTGTTAACAATAAAATGATGCAAAGACTCGTGACGTAATCGTCAGTGACTCCAATGTGAATCCACTCGGAACATGTTTGTATGCTATATTATTATCACACAAGCAATGACCATGGCAATGACAATGAGAAGGTCGTGTGTGACAATAGAACATAACGGCCTGAAATTACTCGGTATAGTCGTATAATTCTATTCCGCGTTAGGCAGCAGTGCTAAGTACATAGCAAACGTTTAGAAACATGTAATAGCGTCCATGTATTTATTAACCCGTTAAAAAAGATACAGCCGTGGATGCTTAATTTTTGCCGTAGGTATATCTGGACGATCAAAAAAGTCAACACCTATAGGGTACTTCCCGTTAACTTGATCATGAACTTTTGCAAGAATCAATTTCAAATTGCACAAGTACAGTAAAACGTACTATATTGGAAGGAATATAAAATGATGAGCATAAACAATTAGCGTAAGAGTATACCTACCCACCTTTACGTGAATATTTACTACTTAGCTATCCCGCAACAAAAAATCAAGAAAACCTACTAACAAAAAAATAAAAAAAATCCATAATAGTACAGAACCCTCAGTGTGCGAGTCTCACCCGCACTTGGACGGTTTTGATTATTCATTTCTAACATGCACACAGAGTTCACTAGTGATTATCCTTAAAAAATAAGCGTAGTAGTGCAACGATTAACGATACCAATGTATTTAAAGCTACACGGCTAGTATAAACCTTCTATAAATGATAACTCGTAAGCTATGCAAAAATCAATATGGTGTTCAAAACGGGCAAAATACTTCGGAACAGCAAGTGATAAATAAAATAAACAGGGATTTCATAAGTGTTCTGTTTTGGCACAGAACACTAAAAACTGAAAAATGGCCATTCGATGTTTCATTATTTATGGAATACGAAATGTGGCGGCTGTGCTGCATATTTGATAACTGTTGGGTTTTCGGGGGAAATATGGGCAGTTATAGCATGTATGTGTGGAGTAAAGCAATGCAGTGTTTGTGTGTGCCAGGTGATGCATCAACGATGAGTCGCCGCGCGCGGCCGTGACATGGGAGCGCAGGCATGGGCTGGCGCGCCGTGCAACCGCCGCACATCGCCGCCGGCTTGCTCCTACTGCTGCTAGTCAACCTGCCAGGTCAGTCCACCTCATACAAGTTTCTTACCTCACGTGATTGTTAAACTTGGTGCTACAGTGCTACCTGTTGTTCCATTTCCAACAGTAACCTGCCACCAAGACCATCAAGATGCGGTGCACATCACGGCGATCCTCGGCGAGAGCGTCGTGTTCAATTGTCAAGTGGACTTTCCGGAAGACATCCCGGTGCCGTACGTCTTGCAGTGGGAGAAGAAGGTAGGCGAAACGGTACGACGGCCCACACTCCACTCTTACAATACAACGCTGCTCATCTACCGTGTGTGTGTTTCTGTTCAGTAGAGGACGGCTCGTCCGCGCGACGCGCCCCGCAGAATGTAAAGTATATCTCGTGCCTGTGTCGGCAACGACACCTCGTATTGTCCCATGCTAGTGGTAAAGCGCGGGCGCCGCGGGCCGGGGGCTCCGCCCCACCGCCCTCGCCCCGCGCGCGCCCAAGCACGCCTTTTGTGTATCTCTGCCTCTTCTGCGTATTGCCTCGTGTACTTACCGCGCTCGTCACACGACCGGTTCGACTTACACCACAGTGATAAAGGCCTTCAAAGCGAGTCCGAGAGAGCAGCAGACCCCCGTTAGATAACGAACATACACATACACTGCCACTTTACATTTACGATAAGATTTTTTTCTCCTATTATTTTGTTTATGGGTGCACCATTGTTACTTTATGAGACGGTATCGGGAGCACTACTGCTTACACGGCTGACACGGGGCACACGCACTGTCCGCGCACTGGCGGCGGTTCTGTCTGTTTCTCTCTTCCTGTGGCTGTGGGCTTTTCCCACGCTCTTCGGCAATTGTAGTTCATGTACCAGTACTTGACATATTTTGTATCGTAATTTTGCAGTCGCATTTCAAAACATATCACTGGACAAGCTTCGTCTCTGAAATACTCTCTGCATTCACAGTTATTTTACTTATATAGTAACATAACCTGGTGAAGTTTGACCAACAATCACAAAATTTGTAATGAAGCTTGTCCACGTATACGTATATGTTTTGAAAATAGCTGTATGTACCTGACATAATGCACAATTTATCTTTCTACTTTGTTGCATGCCGTAGTTAAGCTTTAAGTTTCCCTATTCTGACTTTATGCATGTTGAATAAACCTATAAATTGTAAAAAGTCATTTCTATTACGTTTTAAAGTGTTTTGTCCTATATTTCAGTGTAAATAACCCATGACAAATACCTACCCAACCGTTCACATTGTTTATGTTTATCATTTAACAAAAGTTATTTTTCTCATGCGTGCATGTTTTGTTAGTGTTATTTTCTTACGTAGATAGTCATATCTTGTAACTACAAAACCCAACACATGACGTCCAAGTGCATTGTGTGCGATCAATTGCACGGTACGTTACAAGATGAAGCATCCGGTTCTGTCTTAATGTTGTGTGAAAACCCATCGCATCGTCTTGAGAGCTTTAGACAGAGTTGGAATTATGTGTAGTGCAAAGCAGTTAAAGAGGCGAGACGTATTTAGATGATAAGTATTTAGAAATGTATCCTAAGTGGTAGTGAGTGATAAAATTGCACCAGTGATGGTTCAGAAGGTGCCTAATATATGATTTGTGGTGCGTAGGGACAGGACATCCCGATCTACATCTGGTACGAGAGCTATCCGACGCACAGCGGGGAGGGCTACGAGGGCAGGGTGTCACGAGTCGCACCAGACTCGCCCTACGGCGCAGCCAGTCTCAACCTCACCAATATCCGCGAGTCTGATCAGGTACCTACTTTTCATCGTATTTTGCCGTCAATGATCATTTCAAAAAACCATGAGGATAATCATTCGAAACTCAAGCTTGGAGATAGATCCAGTCTGAGTTCGATTTACACCAGTCACCAGTGACTCAACTTTTTTAACCTTTCGCAACTTGGGTAGCCTTAAATATCCAAATTCTGTAATGAGTATTTTCTTGTCTGCAGGGTTGGTACGAATGTAAGGTGGTGTTCCTCAACCGTTCACCCAACCAGCACAAGAATGGCACATGGTTCCACTTGGATGTGCACGCGCCGCCACGCTTCTCCATCACACCGGAAGACATTATTTACGTTAATTTAGGTAAGGTTAATCAAACATCGATTTTAGTTTTCACTCAGCACACCGAAATATACCATTAAATGTTAAAATACAGTTTAGATGATGTTCAATCTAAAAGTCAATTCGCATGACTGTTTTCAGGAGATGCCATCATTCTCAACTGTCAGGCGGAGGGTACACCAACGCCAGAGATCCTTTGGTACAAAGACGCAAATCCTGTGGAGCCGTCGGGGACAGTGGGCATATTTAATGACGGTACTGAACTCCGAATTAGTAACATTCGCCACGAAGACATTGGGGACTACACGTGCATCGCGCGAAATGGCGAGGGGCAAGTGTCACATACCGCGCGAGTTATTATCGCTGGTGGAGCTGTCATCACAGTAAGTTCTATAAATAATTAAGCAATCATATTTTTTAGCTATTGAAAATATTAAAAAATTATGAATTTATTATATGATCTTTTATGATGTGATATGATTATTACCTGAATTTAATCAAAAGAACATAAATCCAGAATCGGGACGACTGTTTCTAAAGAAGTGTTTTAGTTTCACCTGAGCAACTGAGCACTGTGCCATGCGGCGTGCTGGTTTTTATTTACACAATACTCCGCAGTGACATAAGTAGAGTGAATACTTAGTCATCTACTGTACTGTTCTGTAACTAGGTATGGAATGCAGTTAGAAGTGGCTCTACGGGAAGGTATTTGCTAGGAAAAAGTAAATACAATTACGATATTGATGTACAAATTACATATTATAGCAAAATATCTTTCATAGAAAGAACTTTGGTAAAAGCATTTGTCAAAAACGTTCAAATTTGAAATACAAAAAACGTTTGCTTTCTGATATCTTTCCTTTCTTATTCATATAGATGCGAATTTTTCCTGTAAAAATAATTTATATACAAACTTTTACTATTTATTTTTTACTATTCCAGATGCCGCCAACAAACCAGACGAAGTTAGAAGGGGAGAAGGTACAGTTTTCTTGCGAGGCGAAGGCTCTACCTGGTAATGTGACCGTCAAGTGGTTTCGCGAGGGCGCACCCGTCGCAGAAGTGGCAGCTCTGGAAACGCGAGTGACTATAAGACGAGATGGTGCTTTAGTTATCAACCCCGTCGCTGCTGATGACTCGGGGCAATACTTGTGTGAAGTCTCCAATGGCATCGGCGATCCGCAAAGCGCTTCGGCCTATTTAAATGTTGAATGTGAGCAATTTAATCATTACTCAAACTATTGTATGCACTTTACAGTAAGGCTGACAAAATATATCAAGTTGACCACAACAGCAATACACGTAGGAGAACAACAGCGGATCGCAGTTCATTTACAAAATCTGACGTTCAAGCGAGCAATTTAACATTACTAAATTGGTTTAGTCAGTAGCATTTTTCACAGCCAGACCATAAAAAGCCCCAAGCCGTTATAAAAGCGGTATGTGTCATAAAAATAAAATAACAATTGTTTGTTCCAGATCCAGCAAAAGTAACTTTTACACCAACCGTGCAATACCTACCGTTCCGATTAGCAGGTGTAGTGCAATGTTACATAAAGGCGAACCCACCCCTCCAGTACGTCACTTGGACCAAGGACAAAAGGCTGCTGGAGCCGTACCAAACTAAAGATATTGTGATAATGAATAATGGCTCACTCCTCTTCACCCGAGTTAATCAGAATCATCAGGGAAGATATACTTGCACGCCATATAATGCTCAAGGAACGCAAGGCTCTTCAGGTAAAGCTCTTCTTTTCCATATACTTATACTTTACTTCTTTGTTTACAAAGGAAGCAAGACTCAAAGGGGCAAGAAATAAACTAGGGTTAAAGTGTATTGCTATACTAGAAACGGAATAATTTGAAACCGAGAAAAACATACGAGTACGTCACTAACGTCAATCAGATAAAAAATATATTTTAAACTAAGTAAAAAAATGTATGAAAAAATATTTATGATGATTTTATTTTGACAGGTCCAATGGAAGTTTTAGTTCGTAAACCACCCGTGTTCACTGTGGAACCAGAACCCCTGTATCAAAGGAAGGTAAATAAAAAATGTTGTATGTATATTACAGCGTGGGTATGCGGGTACTAGCCCACACATTACCTATATTAACACGTCATGAAACAAGGAAATTAAAAATTAAGTAGGAAGGTTGTAGCTATGTTTAAACTGAGTAACGGGATGTCCGTTTTGTGCGTAACGGGTCTCTAAGCTTCAACGTGTTATAACGAAATTATTGAGACCCTTAAAACGAATTTTTTTTTAAAACATAGTTCACTTTTTATTGTTGTCTCACTTACTAAGAAAATAACAACACCCAAAATGTCTTTAAATGCTGAGCTACAGGCGAAAATAAGTCTAACCCAGAAAATATTCGGGGTCAGACTTACTTACGGCTGACTGTTTTAGGAGAAAGAGTATTAAAGAAACCCAATATATTCAATAATTTTCCAGGTGGGCGAGTCAGTGGAGATGCACTGCGAGGCTCAGGAGGCGGAGGGCACACAACGGCCTTCAGTGACGTGGCGGCGGCGCGACGGACTGCCGCTACAGAAGAGTAGAGTGCGCGCACTCGGCGGTAACATCACCATTGATACGCTGAGGAGACAAGACTTCGGCATCTATCAATGTGTCGCTTCTAATGAGGTACCTACTGTTTATTGCTAGTTGTTTCCGGTTCCAGTACCGTGATCACAGTAACTTTGTAATCCCAGTGGATAAGAAATATACTTTATAAAAAAATCTATCCCACGGGAACCAGACCTAAATTTTACCGGGATAAAAAGTAGTAATAGGTATTCTGTTTAAAATGTATCTGTGTGCCAAATTCCATAGAGATCCTTTAACATCCATGCATTCATAATATACATAAATTCATTCATCCTAAATTCCTTTAAATTTGTAATGGATTATGATTATCTTCATCAAGAAATGATCACAATTACTGCTTACGATGTTATAAAGTAATGCAATACCTAGTTTTAGAGGGCAAAGCCATTTTACCATTTTGTAATACTTAGCACATATTTGTGGTACCGGAGACTAGTTCATGGCATAGGCATGATTGTGCAAGGTGTTGCATCTTTCTCCCAACCGAGCATGACAATATTTTCAGTAGATTTTCCTTTGTGAGACCATATTCTGTGTTTAGGTGGCGACAATAGTAGCAGATACGCAGTTGGTGATCGAAGGTACACAACCTCACGCTCCGTACAACGTGTCAGGCACTGCGACAGAGTTCCAGGTGACGTTGCGCTGGCAGCCGGGCTATGCGGGCGGGCCCGACTACAAGCAAGACTACACCATCTGGTATAGAGAGGCGGGCTTCTCCGAATGGACCAAGGTCCCAGTCACGCCCTCTGGTGCTACCTCTGTAAGTCATTCCGGCAATGCATTTTTCAGCTCGTAAACGTAACTCTCAGACACAATGAGAAATATATTATTTGGTGGTCCCCAGTTTTGCTTTCAAATCTTTATGAGTGCAATATGCGCTCAAACTACCAAAGGATCAAACTACTACAAACGGTCATCCTAAATTGAGTTTCTTAATATTTTGTGATATTGCATTTGCTACCTTACCTTTCACGTAACTTACGACTTGGTGTAATGAGTGCAATAATAAACAGTCATGACCAAAGGCTAAAGAGAGAATAGTCGCTTGTGGATCAAACTACCACAAACGGTAATTCCAATAAATATTTACTCGGTTATACAAAGACATATTCTCTTCTACAGGTCACAATAAATCGCCTTCAGCCTGGAACCACGTACGAGTTTCAAGTAAACAGTAAGAATACTATAGGAGAAGGAATGATGAGTAAAGCAATTACTATTAGAACTCTTGGTAAGTGATATAAAGTATAGTAACTTTATATGTGTGTGTGTTGGTATTGGGTACTAACATTTAACTTACTTTCTTGTTTGTGTGTGCCATTTTCGGTGATAAAAGGAATAAGAAAGTTATGTTTGTTTAGAATTGTGCATCTTATAACGAGTATTATAAGGTCAAAATTAGAATTTTATTATACTACTACTATATTAATATGTCTTGATATTATGACGATGAAATGACGTTTTTATCGTCATTTTATAAGACCAAGCAAGTTTATTAGACCTTTGTCTCTCTCACCGAGATAAACCAAAAACTTTTGTGATAATGGAACTAAAGGTCAAAACCAAACTTTAATCCTAAATTATTATCTACATTCTGTCTTCTTTACAAAGCGACCGCGTGCGTGTTCTCTTTGGGAGGTACCAAGGATAGTTCACTATTTAAACAAGATAACTGTTAATTGAATTAATGTTTACAGAGTAACTAGTGATTGTTAAGAGATATAATGAAGGTTCAGTGGGTTGGTATCTAACTCAGGATTGCTTTTGTAGATGTAGGCGCCAAGCCGAAGGTGGCTGCCACTCCGGCCGGGCCTGTAGATGAAAAGATATTCCAAAACGCACCCGAAGGCTCTGGTATAAATATTGCACAAAAATAACTACACTTGGGCCGAATTGGATGTAGAATAAACAATAACAACATTTGACTATTTTTTAACAAAAACAACTTGCATTATTTTGAAATGTTTATAAATAATAAGAACTTACAGCTGATATCGGCATCAGAAAATATATTGTAAATTACATTTTAAAATACAATTTGACTGTGATTTGTTTACAAACGTTCTACATTAATTTCGGCCCGAGTAGGTATATAATATTTTAATAATATATTTCATACATTTATAAACTAATTCACATACCTAACATTTGCATGCTTTTTTATTTGTTTGTGAGCTTTATAATTTTATTTATAGCTGGTATTTTATATTAGGCAAATGTTTTTTTTGCTAAGCTGACGTTGGATGTACCTACTTGTGATATTTTTTGCTGAGATGTGTTAGGAGCTAAAAGGCTCACAGCATTTGTATCATTAACTAATCAATTAAATAATACACACCACAGATTCATATGTTACTGTGATGTAATGAATATTATCGTGTATTTAGTGCTAGGCCGCACTACTGTGAAACTGCGCCGTGTAACCGCTCAATTTTGTAACTCAGGTATACCAATACAAGCGGTCACACTTGCGGTTTTTAATCGCGACTGAATTCAACAAACACATCTGTCACGAATGTCAGTTCAGCAATACCATTAGCTTATTATTTTAGTTTAGAGATCATTAAGTATATCTTAATACATTGGTTTCATCATATTCACCACAGCAAACCATTACAATATTAATTTTATCCATATATCTCACTAAATAGAACAAGGGCATATCTGGGACAAAATTGTCTTGCAAAACTTGAATATTGTAAATGCAATAGTTGCTTTATAATATTCCGGTATTGCCCATTCAATCCAGAGGTCCAATTCATTGCTGGATGAATCCATGCATTGATAATAAAACAACTATGTTGGCCGTCTACACGTTTCCAGTTTTGTTAGACGGACGGAAATAATGTAAACTGGATATTATTTGAGACCTAACTAGCATTCCATAATAGATTGAGTTAATTTCATCTTCACCATTATGTTTAAGCACATAGTCAAGGGCTATTTAAATCGAGGTTTAACATTGATTGCTTATTAAAATACAGCTATATTATACCCCTGAAATTAAAGTGGGAAAAAAAGCAGACTAATGTTACCTCGAATTTAATAAGCTGACTAAACTAAGTTACTTTAAGTTAATTGCTTACACAATTTGAACGTATAGGTCCAAAATCGGGTCCACCGCGCAATCTAACTGTGACGGAGGTACACAACGGGTTCCTGATCACATGGCAAGCGCCTTTGGAGCGAGCACACTTGGTGCAGTACTACACGATCAAGTACCGCACTGACGCGCAGTGGAAGACGCTCAACAGGGGTCAGATAAGACCCGAGGAGACCAGTTATTTGGGTAAAGAATTGCATTTTTTTCATTCCACGATTATGGTAAACAGGCTTACGGCCCACCTGATGGAAGCTGTTACAGTAGCCTTTATATACGCCTGCAATACCAAGAGCAACGGTTTGGTCTATCCAGCGTATCAGCATACTGCCTCTAGGGCGAAATGAAGGGTGGCAATTAAACTTACTTAGAAATTACGGGCAATCCCATAATAACTTAGAAATATGAAAACTTATTGATCAGGAAGTTTAGACCAGCGATTTTTAAAGTGACCCCTTGTGGTTGAAATCGGTTTCCCAGGGATTAACATAAACAAAAACAGATTTTGGGGGTCGTAGAAGTCTAAAAATCGACCCCTATTAATTGACACAAGTTCTTGTTCAAAACTTTCAACATACTGTATAATATGTATTAGGTAGATAGATTTTTTTTATAGCAGAATCGCGCTGGATGCAGGTCGCATACAACCGGCCCTATTGAAAATCTCTTGAGGAGGCCTATGTCCAACAATGGACTGCCTGCGGCTGATATATTCAGATGATGATGATGAGATAGATTTTATATAGTGTATGATTTTCATGGTTACAAGTACTTAGAATGTATAAATATATTTTCGTTTCAGTGAAAAACTTAGTCGGCGGGCGTACATACTACTTTAGAGTATTGGCCAACTCGGCGACAAGCTACGAGAGTTCAGAAGAAGTAAAGTTCCCGGTGCCTGCGCGGGTTAAGCACAAAGCGATCACGGCGGGCGTAGTCGGCGGGATTTTGTTCTTTATAGTGGCCATCATTCTATCTGTGTGCGCGGTGAAGATCTGCAACAAACGAAAGCGACGTAAGCAGGAGAAAGGTGAGCTTTTATATATAGAGCGGCCGCTTGTCCGCCGCCTCTCTCTTCAACTTGCCTCGCGTCTACGTTATATAGCGCTGCATTATTATGTAACTTGACAATCGTAATGGTAATTATATTATAAAACCTCAGTTAAAGACTATGAAACCATCCCACCAATGTGTCCCAAACCGGATTCATAACACTTAACACTTGTCAAAATGGTTTTAGGCACAAAAAAGTACATTATGTCACGGGAATCGAATTCCACGCAATATCAAGTTACTAAAAATTGTTCTTGATTATCATTATCTAGTTACAACGTCAATACTATGTGAAATGCACTTATAGTTTATGCTACAAATCTAAAGTACCTTGGTTTGATTCGAACTTCTTCACTTGAAAATCACATTATATTGATAAGTGCTACGAGAAAATTAAGATTTAGAAATAAAAAAAATATCTAAGTTTCGTATATGGTAACATAACGATGTCATCAATTAAGTTTTATATAAACTAAAATCTATTATAATAACATACCTATGTAATTTTACCAACATAATACATTTCTATTTTTATATAATTATGTATTTGTGTAAGTTACCTTTTTAATGGTGTTTTAATTATAATTGTGACATAAAAAGTAATACTAAACGTATTTTAGTAGTATTGTAGAAATAAAAATAAAAGATTAAAAGTTACATAATAACTAAGTGCTGTCGAAAATTGTCAAAGCAGCTCAGTTCAGCAAAGCAATTTAAGTACAATTTACCAAACGACAAAACTGCTATCTGTTGCAATATAGGTTATCTATAACCAAGTACAAGTCCTTGCATAACTTACCATATTGTCGGCTAATGTCATTTATCTGTATGTCGCCTGCCTTTATCATAAACACCGATATTAACATAATATCAGCTTTTTGCATGTGCAATGTTTATGTTAATAATTGTAATAACCTCGCAAAAACTAGGTTGCTATTTGAATTTGTTTGGATGCCGATAATCAAACAAGAAAAAGTAAACTCTATCAATATTTAAAGAGTTATATACATTTTCCTCTTTCTTTAAAGTCATTTTACATTACCAGATTTTTTTTCCATTTTCTACCATACATAATAATTATATTGTTTGCTGATGTCTTACATTAATATGTCAATTTTAGCCCAACGTTAATTAACATCAAAGTTATGTAAAATAACTCTATCGTTTTTAAGATCTTAAATATACCTACTACTCCTACATACTTCTTATTTTTTTAACGTTCTAAAATATTGTTATAAAAGGGTATTTGTAAATAAAAACAAGAATTTATTTGTGAATGCCGTTCGTTTTCGCATGTTCTTGCGAAAATCGCACGAATATGCGAACATGCGAACACTCTTTGCCGCAAACTACTTTTGCAAACCGAGTTTCATAGTCTTTGTCTTGTCCGCTTATTCGCTTAAAAAACTAAAGGAAACTACAGACTTGGTTTGCAGAAACTGCCATTGTGTATGACGCTGCCAAATTGTACATCCAATGCATTGCATGTTACGTTACCATTAATTACTATTGCTTTGAAACATTTGTGGGTAATTACTTAACTATTAATGCTTCTTATTCATTTCATGGTCATGTCAGTACAGCTTAATTTATTATCATAAGAAAGCGCACTGGAAATAACAAAGGATTCACACTTTAAGGCCAGTGTTCGCCTGGTTCCATTGAAATTTATATAATATTATTTTATTTTTGCATTATTATTTACAGCAATCCTGACTTACATAATCAGAATTAGTTTAGGGAGAGATTTACATTGGACCCGAATATAATTGATCTCGTAACTCTTATTTGAAAATAACTTATCAAACAAATTATTGATATTTTAACTATCTTTCAAAGGCAACCATTTATAAAAAAATCGACGATACGCACTTAACGATCTATTATTACAGTTGCCCGTTAATTCCACAATGTATTATTCTAGTTTCAAAACAATTATAGTCCGAAGTCAAAGGCTGGGTGTAAACGCTAATATATAAAATCTATCATGTAATGAACGATTTTGTAATCCGTATAGTGATAAATTGACAGTACATAATGTCACTACCCCATCTCAACCCGTGGGTGTCGTATATAAGGCGACTATGGGAGTAACCTTATGCAGAAAAGAACACTGCGAGAAAAGGAAAATTCGAAACAAACTATACCAACCCTTCTGGCCAGTGTGGTATAATAGCCTAAATCTTTCAGGGTCATTGTCGATTACATTAACTTCAGGTTTCTGGATCTAGTTACTAGTTTACAATATGGGGTGTACATTTACTTTTTATAGCCATATGAGGGCATGCCAGTTTATTTAGAAAGTTGTGTCCAGTGCGCATTCATTTCTCGTTGACAATATGGTGGGTGTTGGTGTATGTAGTGTATGCGTGGTGGCGGACGGCGGCCTGTGGGCAGGGCGAGGGGTGAGCGCACACTTCACTACGTTAATGTTCAGAAATAATTCGCTTGCAGCATACAACATGGTAGCCGCGCGACTCACTGATCTACGCGCCGCCGATAGCACTCAAGTGCCTTTTAAGAAGTGAGTACACGTGCCTTTCGTTTTAATTTATTATAAAGTAGATTCAGTTTCCAATTTATTTTATTAATTTAAAAAAATCTAACCATTACTTGATATTTACGCTGCCTATACAGGAAATCAGGTTAGTAATATCCCATATATAGGTACTTATCTATATAATAGCATATTCAAAGCAATTCAAACTATTAAGTTTGGCCACTTTAGCGGAGGCAGATTTGTTTGTCCTTAATGACAAAAATAAGACTAACATACAAATTTTTTGTCATAACACAGATTTAGAGAACGCGGAATATCGAGTATAGTGCAGTGTTTGCGATTCACTGCCAATTGGGTGTGGCCGGCGTCGCGGTGCGGCGGCGAGGCGCGCTACTGGGTGTCGGTGCGCGTGTCCCCGGCACCCGTGTCACCCTCGCCCTCCCCCGCGCCCTCCTCGTCCGACGACGGCGGGTTCTTGCCACGAATACGCGCGCCGCTTCGACCCGCGGCCGCGCCACCGCTGTTCCGAGCCTCGTCGCCCGCGCTGGCGTTGCACTGGCCCCCCTGGCCGCCCTGGCCTCCCTGGGCCGCGGCCTGGACCCCCTGGTCGCCGCTTCACGTGTCCGACCTCAGCTCAGTACCCTTCCCGAGTTCGGCCGACGGCTCGTTTCCGACACCGCCCTCACCGTTCCGGCTGAGGTCGCTGCGACAAACCGCGGCGTCGAGCATGCCACCTCGGCCTCGCGCCCGTCCGCTGCCTCGGCATGCCCGGCCGCGCGCCATGTCCGAGCTGCCGCCGCCGCCACACGAGGCGTCGCCAGAGAGTCGCTCATCGTCGAGCGGCTTCGGCAGCAAGAATGCGTCGTCACAGCACAACCGCAGTAGCCGCACGGGTAGCCTCGCCGAGTGGCGGCCGCCGCCGTACCGACCGCCGCCACCGGCGCCACCGCCGCGCCCCGGCTCGGGCGAAGTGGGCGACGCGGGCTCAGTGGACGTACACTACGAGTGGGACCGAGCCACGCGCACGCCCACGCCCTCCACTCCGGAGCGAACGCGCGCGCGTCCATCGCGCGATGACGTGGAGGCGCGCGTGCGGGCCATGAAGGAGGAGTTCCTTGAGTTCCGGAAGCGACAGGCGCTGCGTCGCCGCTCGCCTGAGCCGCTGGGCGCGCCGCCACCGCTGTCGCCGCTGTCCCCGCTGTCACCGCTGTCACCACTGGCCGCGCTGCCGTTGTCGCCGCCGACGCCCGCAGAGACCGTCTGCTGACCGTTCATCGTCTCACACTGAGGACTGACACTTTATTCCCCACCGATTCCCTCGATCAACGCTCGATCGTCTGTTCGCATAGATCAGAGGAAATTTAAATCTTGAATTAACTTCCATTACTGTTTTTTGTTGAAATCTGTTTCAGCTTGAGCGTAAATAGTTAATACGGGCGCGACATCAGACGATCGAGAACGACCGACGCCGACGTAGAGACCGATCGTAGGTAACATGGCCCGATTTTACATTGAACGAGGGCGATTCGGAAGTAGATATGATTTGGTACGTTCACTGTTTATGTAGTGTTTAAAAGATCCCACCAGGTGACTGGCGTTACGACCACGCCGCCGGTAACCATTATTATAAATAATAGATACTTAGAAAACGACGACTCGAGTCGCACAATGATATTTGCGACTTTAATAATGTACGTATAAAAAGTGGATGCTGTGGCGTTTCATGCTCGCACTGTCTGTTTTCCTATCTGATAAGTGTCAATTAAATGTTCGACGTAATGTTATACATGAACCAAAACGAATACGTAGATAACACCTGCGAAGAAAAGAAAACTTTTTAAGTATGTGCTCTTTTAATTGAAATAACATTAGCACAGTGTCGCAATGTTGCGTACTCAGGTAATCACGTCGAACGTGATTACAATGAATAGAAAGTGCCATATAAAAATCAAAATATTGTTTAAATTTAAACTAATATGGACAAGATGTTCGGCGAGCAGCCAGTGCGAGATACGTTCACCTTAACGCTTTAGGTATGAGCGGGGAAGCATCCACGACACCGCTCATACCAACATTATATTGTAGTTATTATTGTAACTAATTATGAATAACGATTTACTAAAAGAGCACCCACGGCTGGCGGTGGAGCGTGCGACGGTGACTTGCTCTGTCGTCGACTCTCTCGATACTGCACACACACACTGTACAGTAAACGATCGAACCCAATGATATTGTATGTATATCATTGATCGAACCATTCAATTAACGTATGAAGTAGTAAAATTAAATTGATTCATACAGATTTATTAACGTTAATCGAATATCGTAGCGGCCTACGGCGTAGCGACGCCTGCGCAGCGCTAGCCGCACGTACGACCGTCAAGCCCGTGAACTCGTTTAAAATATACAACAAAATAATCATTAAGTAGATTTTAGAAATAATTTAGATTGATACAAAACGTGTAAACTCAGTTTTGTTTAACTATTTTAAAAGAATTATTATTTTACAAGTACAAATTTATTTTATATGTTTTATTTATATAGTTACAATAATTTAAAAGGGACAACTGTACATATGTAAAAACATATTAGATATTATATACATTTATTTATTTAGGTGTGGTGTGGTATGATTGAGGTTCGAAAGACCTTCCGCCAGTGATTGTGAGACACTGGTCATTGTCGCCATTGGACACTGCCGAGTAACAACTTCACACTTTATGTTAAGTACTGTCTTGAACTAATTGATCACTTGAGTTTCCGTGTTTGTGTGACTGATTGACTTACCTACTATTACGAGCGACTACCGAGTGTCAGAACCCGAAGCAACGCAATGGCTCAGTCAATTGTTTTGTACATCACTCATCTATACAGTAAAATGTTTTCAAACAACTTTTATATTGTACGTTTATATCCTATGTCTTATTATTATCTGAGATGTAATTATGTTATTTCCCAAGGTAAATTATTTAGCTATCTGTTCCTTGAGCAATCCCACCTATAGTTGACCAGTCAAAATGAAGACTGTTTAGAGTTATGTTCGTTATTACTTATTAGTTTTACTTATTGTGTCAAAATGTGCTCTTAGATATTTCCTTGCATGCACGTCGCACTTTTTGTACCTATTGTTTGTAACGCAAAAGTTCTTTTTTATTCGGATATCGATAAGGACCTCCTAAAAATAAGTATAAAAATGTACGCTTTAAAGAAATTGAAATAAATTACTCATAACAAATAGATAGGTAGGTATGATAAGGTGTAGTTATTTATGTGCGTGCATGGAAGCGTCTGATACGGAGGAATACGGCGCGAGGGCGCCTGGTGGAAGTATCGCTGTGGGGGCTGAGTGCGGGCGCGAGTCGCCTTCCGAACTTACGAAACTAGTAGTATTATACGAGCTATAAGATAATCACCGTGGCTCAACAACACTAGCAGACAAACAGTTCACAGCTGTAATTTAGACAATCACACTCAATTGGTGCCATTTTTAGATAAAAGCAGTAGAATTTTATTCCCTATCATTAAACTTAACTAAAGGCGTAAGGTACAAAATAAGTGAAATGTCGAATTTCTACAGCTTTGGAACTTTTATTGTATAAGAGCGTGTAAAAGCTAGTTCTTAGCTTCTTGTTCTCGAGCGGTATCGTACTCGCACTCGGCGCTAACTGCGCACTGCGTCACCCACCAGCCCCTGTGTACTGTGTAATGTTACGTCAAAGACAGCGAACAAGCGAGCGCATCATGAGTTCACTGCTGATGACGTTGTAGGATTAAGCTACGTATAACGACACAATAGACCCTTGTTTTGTTATTTTACTTCCGCCATAGCATACACTTAGAATATTAGGATCGACAATTGTGCAATAAATTATCCACTGTTCAATATACCTTAATAAATTATAATATGTTAAAATAATTATGTATGTATATGCTCAATATTTTCGACTGACCAACTGTAAAGAATATTATCTGTAAATTTCGAAATCACGATCGTTTATTGCGAATTTATGCTTTCGTATAGAAATTGTTAATTTGCGATTTGTATGAGACGACGTTAGATAATGAATATGAACAGATTTAACTGTATGCCCGCTGTATGTCACAGTAGCACTGGTTCAGGCGCGGCTCCCAAACTCTGATTCTTGTTTTTATTTTCAACGTGGCAGGCATATCACGAAACTACAAAGAAAATAGTCCTGTTTTTAATATTTCATCATATATAGTAAATTATATCTAGAAATGTAAATATTTTTTTGATTGATTTGGTATCATTCGACGGGTGATATGAAGCGACCACAGATATATAATATATGGCACACAATACGTAGGTGCACGACTACAACCAAGTAGTATGTGTAGGTTTTATATTATAATGCCTAAATCACTCGTTTAACTGAAATTATATAAACGCTATCAATGTAACAACCACCAAGACTTAAAATTCAATTAACGTGAACTGTTCACAACGTATGTACTTAGGTATTATTTTGACAAATTTATTATAATTGTACGTACAAGAGTAAGAAACAAGAGTAATATATACATATAGCTCAAACCATGTGATATCTAGTCTTTTCCATTATAAAATTATCCTTCCTTTACATACTAAAATATTCATTCAAATTCGCATTTCGACTTTTATTAATTTTATCCTTATGAATTAATATTACCTTTTAAATAACATACTGCCTACACGTTTCTTTGAATTTTGTAGGCAGGCCTACGGTCACTACCTGCGTAAGATTTTGTTGTTATATCTTTAGTGGTCAAAACTTGTTCTATTTATTTTGTAAACCTAAGTCAAGACTAAGATTAAACACTGCTAAATAAAATAGCCCAAACAATCATTCGACGATTTCTAGACTAAAATGAAAAAGATAGCAATATTTTAGATTAATGTAACTAAATCGTATTTATCAGTTTGTATAAAGGAAAGTAAGTAAACGAAGATATTTGCACATTGGCAGAATGTAATGCGGTGAAACAGGGCACCCAAATATTAAAACGTTAAGGCATAATGCACAATATCTCAGCACAATAAGTGATATTATAAAATACTTGAATATTCAAAATATCATACTGAGCACTTTTACTGTTACTCCAATGAATCCACAATAAGTTTGCCTCGATTGAAAACAAAATATTCACAAGCAACATTTTTATAACTCAAGTAAAGATATTCATTTTCATTTTTAGAATATTTTTAGTTATAAGTGTTGAGATCATGTGTTTACTGTGTAAGCACAAAAAGGATTCAATTCAAAAAATACAATAACGTTGCTATGATTATATTGTTGTATTATTTCACCTTTGATCTTCTGAACAAAATTGCTCCACTAATATACCTACATACTTATTCCTATTATTTAACCTTTTAACCGCCACGTCCATAAAAAAAAAAGCTTGGCGCTCAAGGCACGGCGATACCGCGCCGTGCCTTGAGCGCCAAGCTTTTAAAATACTTACGACGTGCCATGCCGTCATTGGCGTGGTGAGCACATTTTCATTTTACGTATATAGACGTCTCTGGCGTTCAAAGGGTTAAGTAAATTTTAAAGTTTGGATGGATAAACGGATGAATGTTTGAATGTAATTAGTCACGCTAAAACGACAGAAAGGATCCGTATGAAATTTGCCCAGCAGATAGATTGTAGTCTGGAATAGCAGATAGGCCAGGACTTCCCAACCAGGGGGGCGTAGAAAAATGTCAGGGTGGGCGTAATAGGTACGTTTACATTTCAGAAAACGTTATATATCGCATCTGTAGGTATTGTACCTAACTTTTAATGATGATTAAAAAGAGTGCCCTGAGTGCTTGCCAAGTTCTTCTCAGAGCTCAACCTTGTCAGTGAACTGGCTTAAGCAAATTTGCTGACACCTTTGTTTGGCTTTTATATTTTTATGATAATATAATAAGATAAGAAATTGTTGAAACATAACATGCCCCCCCCCCCCCCCCTTTGAAAATATTATTTTGGGTTCGGGGTGGCTCAGCTAAGTCATCATCATCAGCAACCCATTAAGTCCCACTGCTGGGCTCGGGTCTCCTCTCCTCTATAATCTAGAAAGCTAAGAGGGTTTAGGCCATAATCCACTCACGCTGGCCTAGTGCGGGTTGGTGGATCAGACATACTCATAGAATTTCTTCTAGGGTATGTGGGTTTCCTCACGATGTTTTCCTTCACCATTAGCAGATGGTAAGTCACTTGACTAGTACATATAAATTACACAAAGTGAAATCCACATTGGTACTGCCGGTCGGGATCGAACTCGGACCACGTGATTTGCACGCCGGTCCCTTATCCATTCAGCCACCATCGCTTTTCCATTCAGCCACCATCGCTTTTCTGCTAAGTAAAGGTTGGGAAACCCAGAGATAGGCTTTTTACCGATATACCTATTACATGGGCAGAACTACAGGGGTAGCTAGTTATTGTATATCCAATATCAGTAGATACCAAATGTAGTACCAACCTGTCTAGAGTCACCCTTATAGGTAATAGACAAAATCTCGCTATTTTACCCGAATGACTAAGACCCCAACACAAGGCCTACTCATTTGTATATACCTACTAATATTATGAAGCTGACGAGTATGTTTGGTTGAACGCTAGCATCTCAGGAACTACTGGTCCGATTTGAAAAATTCTTTTAGACTTGGATAGCCGAGATCGAGTAAGGCCAATAGGAGCTGAACAGTACCCAAATAAAGAACGACGGGAGCTAAGCCCCGCGTGACTTCAGGTCTATCGGACGGAAACTTCCAGTAGTTGAAGGCCCAGATATGCTGTTGTTTGTATGCAATCTTACGCAAAAAAAGTTAAAGATCACAATACAAGTGGAACCCTAAAAGTACAAAAACCGTAATTATCATAAAAAAAAATACAAAAGACAGAATAGATAAACTCTTCTTATCAATAATACCTGTCCTTAGATTAGTTGCCCTACGAAATTTGAAAAAGGCAAATGGTGTATTTGCAACTAAAAAAGTCGTACCTATCAAAGTATTTTAAACAAGAAAAATGCTTTCTGGGGTATTTATTGTACACATCTTTTTTATAGGTAAATATTAAATAGCAATACAATTTGTTTTGTTTGAATAATAGTTAACAAATTAATTTTGATTACAGCTAATTAGTTTTTTGTTATTACTCTACCACAACTAGCTGTTGCTCGGGGCTTTGCACCCGTGGTTCTTTGCGAGGTCACTGCTGAGCATCTACTGGTGGTAGCGTGATGTTATATAGCCTATAACCTTCCTCGATTAATGGGCTATCCAACACAAAAATATTTTCTCAATTCGATTCAGCAGTTCCTGAGATTAGCGCGTTGAACGAAAACGAAAATATACTCTTCAGCTTTATATATTAGTATACCTAGATGAAAAAAAATGGTTATAAATAGAAATAAACACTTAAATATACATAGGTAGGTATACATGTTTATAAAGGTTCATTTGCCATAATAGAGAAAATGGGAATCTGTGACTACGTGAGCTGAGAATCATTGACCTAATACTTTTTGCACAGATAGCTATGTAGCCTTTCTTATATGTCACAGGATAAAAATCCGTACCATTGCAGTAACACCGTTACACAGGGTCATGCATAAATCACTAAGACTACCTACCCCCGTTTTTCGTAATCGAAAGTCTCCAGAATCTCTCGATAACAAAACAGAAACATAACAAAATATTGCAGCAAGTATTACAGTTTCGTACGCCAACAATCTTTCAAATGAAACTCATCCTGACTATGGAGACAAATGCCTGGTATTCTACGACGAAGAAGGAAACTCCCACGTGATGAACTTCTCTGCTATGCCTGACGATGACCGCGGCGTCTTTTTTGGGGAGACTTATTTTTATTTGTATACCAGGTATGTAACCCGTGTTATTTAATTGAGTCTCCAAAGTTTCACCGCCCAGCGGGTACCGGTGATTTTCCATTTATTAAGTAAATTTTCCCAGTTTTGAAAGGCTTTGCTGGTGTTGGTACAATCTTACGTATAACATAGGTACATAGGTATACGTAATGTACGTAGGTACCTAATTGAAATTAAACGCATATTTTGTAGACCACATTTTTATATTTTTTATTACATTTTTCTGCTGCCAACTACCTATCCAACCAATTTTTTTATTAACAACTTGTTAAAAAAACTTATTAACCACCTAAATACACTTACCAAAATATCCCGTTTTCTTGGGCACAGGAGTTAAAATGTATTTATGTAGTGACATTAATTCAAAGGTTGTAATTATGTTTTAGGCGAAACACTGAACCTGAACAATTATTTATGCCTTCTAACACTGATCAAGAATTCAGCCAGTATTTTAATTCCTCTAATTTAATTAAAGTTCTCACGCATGGCTGGTTCTCTTCAGGAAGTTGCCAGTGGATTTTAAATATGAAAGATGAATTTCTAAGAAATTATGACTATAATGTTATAATAATAGACTGGAGTGAATTTGCTCGTAATCCTGTTTATCCATGGTCGGCTTACGATACAAGATACGTCGGAAGTAAAACAGCTCAATTATTGGATGCTATTGCAATAATTTATGAAATTGACGGTAGCTATTTTCATTTGATAGGACACAGTTTGGGAGCACATGTGATGGCACATGTTGCTGATTTATCAAGTCTGAGGATACACAGAATTACAGGTGGGTGCAACAACAAGTGGTATTGGTAGGTAATACATCTAGGTGGCCGATGCGGACCGAGGGTTCCCTATCAGAATCAGAATCAGAATTCATTTATTTCTCTTGTTTATATATACATGTCACTTACATAAATATAATTTTACAAATGCGTGTTTCATATATGTCCGCGGAGAGTGGGAGCTTTAGAAACCTATCCTAGTTGTTTCCTCTTATCACTAGTTTTTATATAAATTTATTTGAGGATAACAATGCAATAGTGGGTATTAGCCCCAGCGGCTAGCCGCTTATTACTTACCGAGGGTTCCCTACTTGACATTATAAAGACGTTTGATCAAACATTATTTGCTTGAATTGCTAAATTTTGATGCATCGACATCGGTGGTAAGCTATAGAGCTCACGATTCATATGTCTCATGAATAATGGAATAAACGTTCGATCGAATAAATGTTTGAGCAAATGTCTTTATAATATGTCAAGTAGGGAACCCGCGGGCCGAGGCAGTGTCTACGCAGAGAGAAGGAATGATCCGTCCTAAGCCACTAGGCCAGAAGATCCACCAGGTCATACACGTCAAATTCCCTTCCCAGGGCCACTTTCTCAGTTCAGTTTCTTTTTAAAATAATATTAATGATGATTGATCATGTTCATCTATTATTCGCTACAAAATTTTGCGATTTAGCAAAATTTTGTAGCGAATAATAGATGAAACCGAGAAGTTGTCAAATTTAGCTTGAAAGTCTTCACTACATACAGCGACAGGTGAAACTACTTGAAACCTTTTAAACGTTCGCGACTTTTAAATTAATAAATAAAGTATTTTCATATTCCTTAAATATAATACGTGACGTAGACCCGTTATATAATAATTTA
Organism: Laspeyria flexula; assembly: GCA_905147015.1. NCBI lineage: Eukaryota > Metazoa > Arthropoda > Insecta > Lepidoptera > Erebidae > Laspeyria > Laspeyria flexula. The sequence continues at coordinate 5,869,148 of LR989956.1, read as the reverse complement.
ATACTTGAAACCTTTTAAAATAGACTAGGGACTTAGTCCAAATAATTATGAAATTATGAATCTACCGCCATTTTGACAAGTAAGTAGTATAGATTTTTATTTTCTCGAGTAAAATAACTAATATTATTTTTCTTTCTTCTAAGGATTGGATGCAGCGCGGCCGCTTTTTGAATTTCCGCCGATATCAGACAAATATCGTTTAGATAAAAGGGACGCAGAGTTCGTGGATTTAATCCATACATGCGCTGGAATGTACGGATATGAAACAAGTCTGGGTCACGCCGATTTCTATCCAAATGGAGGAAAGCCGATCCAGCCTGGTTGTGCCACGGGTACAAAAATTTTAGGTAAATAATGCACACTGCATTTTCTGATTTTCTAATTATGTTACTACTAATTTTAATCTCTGTAATTCTCTATAGCAGCACGGTAAATAATAGTACATTATGATACAAGTGCGGTAAGTTGATAATTACAGCCGAGGCGATATTGCTAGCCCGAGCCGCAGGCGAGGGCTACAAGAAAGCAGAGGCTGTAATTATCAAACCGCACGTGTGTCATACGACGTTTTATAACATATTTGCGAGGAAATAAATAAAATTCGGACTTTCTTAGAAAAAAACAAATACAGCGAAGAGAAATAGCGCGCGGAATTATTGTTACTTGTCACAATTTATCGATGCGCGCGCATCAGCGCTTTTTTTTAAGGCAAAAACACAAAAACAGCCAGGATTACTAATAAAGTAAATTATTATTTTTGTGTTTTAGTACAGATAAATGGTTGTAATTTATGGTCTAAATTAATTAAATTAAAGAATTAAATGTTTATTTTATATAATTATATCATAATTATTTTATCTACCAAAGTTAATTAATTTTATTCATAAAATGTTGACCACTTTTTTGACATAAAAACACTTTGCTAAGATTTAAAAAAATTACCGTTCGTTACGTACGGAGCCCCTTGATTATTAGTATGTGAGCATGAGAAGCCGTGCAATTTACTTTACATTACCGCACTAGTGCGTAATGAGATACATTACAACACTGAAATTGGTGAAATAAGAGACCCTTTACGAGCAAATATGTTATAAAATATATTACCTACTTCAGAATAAATGGGGCAGGAGATTTGCATGAATCTTTAGGTAGGTGAAATTATCTCTTATTGCAGAGTACCTGGTCATTGTGTTTCAACGGCACGACCATGGCATAATTTAAAAAAAACTGCTATGATTTGTAAAAATTTGTAAAGTCGATTACCAAAACCATAAATTTTTCAGTCATATTAGATTCCGTGTAGTGACGGATTAAGAATAAAGAAAGAAAAACATTTTATTTAGAATACTTATTGTCAGTTTAGCTGACACTGGCTTGGCCACCATGGGGGATTTTGATAACACAAAAATTTTGTCGCTTATTAATCGAAATTAGTCGCCAAATTAGGATTATTCGGTCAATGGTTCAAAAGTTATAAAACGTTTTTAGTTGGCCGATCTGGGGAGTCTCCCCAGCTTGTTGACTTGTGACTGTTCCCGAGATTCGCGCACGCAACTATACATCCTGCCCCAGTGTGTCGTTTGTGCCGCACCTTATGAGCTGTCAGAATGTTCATGTTTAAATACCTCCCTCACCACAAACAGCCTTCTGCTAAGTGACGTGGGTTCGATATTTGTGTGAGGTGACTCTCCAGATAGGTCAACTATAAAGCCTTAAGTTGTGATGAATGGATATAAATCTCATCAATTCTAATTGTACAATATTCATTAATTTAGCACCAGCCGCCTGCAGCCATGGACGTGCACCTGAGTTTTTTACAGAATCAGTAAACTCGAATCTTTTCTACGCATACCCTTGTGAAAGCTGGTCAAAATTTGAAAACAAAGAATGTACCACTAACTTTACCTACATGGGTTATCAATGTCCCATGAATGCTTCGGGTGATTACTTTCTCACAACACATTATGAACCACCATATGCACAAGGACAATTATTTATGAATACATAAAATGTTGGTATTGAAAGTAATATTGAATGGAAAGGTTTATGTCGTCAATAAATAATCAAATAAATGTTCGAAGTTAAAACCTTCTTGTTATAATTTGTACACCCTGGCCACTTTTATATATGAGTACTATCTATGGACGTAATAAAACTGTTATGTCGCGTTATTTTTCTGAATAGGTTATGGGCAATATTTAACGCTTCATATACATAAAAAAAATGGCTACATCAGCTGAAGGCCTACCCCTAGCGGAGGCATCCTACCGACATCCAGTCGTTACCAGCGGTGTCCCACAAATACCCAAGTTGGACGGGCGATCCAATTTTGCTACTTGGAGCTTCGGTATCAAAATGTACCTTATTGACTGTGGGTTGTGGAAGTGCGTCGAGTGCCCAGAAGAATTCGCAAAAGAGCGAAGCGACTTCAATAGAATGGATGAACAGGCAAGGGCAAAAATATGTCTATCTGTAGCGCCAAAAGTTTACTCCGTCGTGAAGTCTGCCAAAACGGCAAAAGAAACATGGAACAAATTAAAAGCACAATATGCCGACAAAGGTTTGGACAGAAGGCTAAATCTACTTAGGCAACTTTTTAACATAAAATTAGCAACATTTGGAGATATTGAGAGCTATATTAATGCCATAAGAGATATACAGGAGAAACTCCATGAAATCGAAGCTGGACTGGAGGATGAATTTATCGGAGTCATAATGCTAGCAGGTTTGACAGAAGAGTTCAAGCCTCTCATCATGGCACTGGAGCATTCAGGTGCAAAAATTACTTCAGACTCAGTAGCCACGAGGCTTCTCAGCGAAGATCACAAGACACCTGAAGAACTCTCCACGAACACTTCTTTTTCGGCCACAACTCCTAAATTACAGTGTAAATTTTGTAAGAAGTTTGGACATGTTATTTTAAATTGTAGAAAAAGGAAACAACACATGAAAACACTTTCTACACATAACAAAACAAATTTTATTACAGATGTTACACTTTTATCTTCTTTTAATTCAAATTTCTCAGGTCCCCAACTTAAACAAAACTGGATTCTGGATTCCGGAGCAACAGCACACATGTGCAAGGATAAGAATTCCTTTCAGGACTTAAAGTCGTCCAAATCCAGGCCAATATATGTTGCCAACAACGATCTAATCCCTTGCTCAGGATCAGGTACCGTAGTTTTACCTTTACCTAGAGGTAATTCGAGCACACTCGATAATGTGCTATATGTTCCAGACATAGCGTCGAACTTATTATCTATAAGTAGCCTTGTACGTGAAAATCATGTCGTTGTATTTTCCCAAAGTGGTGCTACAATTCTTCGTAGGGAAAACTGCAAAGTTTCCGGCGAAATAGTAGCAACTGCGTCGAATTATAAAAATCTTTATAAACTCGATATGGCACAACAAGTTTATTTGACAAATGAATGTTCACCAACAGCGTTGCTATGGCATCGACGTCTTGGACATCTCAATGTCAAGGCTGTCAATATATTAAAAAATAAACAAATAGGCGTAAGTTTTTCAGACAGACTGCCAGATACTTGTTTGCCATGTATACAAGGTAAATTAGCAAAGAGGCCCTTTAAAATTTCTCAAAGAGAAACTAGTAATAGATTAGAGCTCATACACACAGACCTCTGTGGCCCAATGAGTACGCGCTCATTTGGTGGTGCTCTATATTTATTAACATTTACGGACAACTTCTCTCGCAAAACTTTTGGCTATTTATTAAAGTCTAAGAGCGAGGTATATACGAAGTTTGTCGAATTTAAATGTATGGTGGAAAACCAGACAGGCCTTAAAATAAAAACCCTCCGCTCAGACGGCGGTGGTGAGTACGTAAACCGTCAGATGTCTGACTTCTTGAATGCAAATGGAATAGTTCATCAGACTTCTATTCCTTATAATCCACAACAGAATGGACTATCTGAACGGGTCAATCGTACTGTAGTTGAGAAAGCACGGTCAATGCTGCAAGATGCAGGTCTTCACAGAGCCTATTGGGGCGAAGCTGTTAATACAGCAATTTATTTGAAAAATCATTCCCCCACCACAGCTCTGAAGAACGAAATCCCCGAGGAGAAATGGACTGGCAAGAAGGTAAACCTTGCACACCTTCGAGTTTTTGGATGTAATGCTCATGTGCTAATTCCTAAGGAAAAACGTAAGAAGCTTGATCCGAAAACCGAAGTTTGTGTATTCGTTGGCTACTCCGAACAACACAAAGGCTATCGCCTAATCAATCCTCGTAATCCGAGACGTATAATTGTTGCTCGAGATGTTGTGTTCCTAGAGAACAACCCCGCCGCGGTCACCTCTAGTCACTCTACTATTGAAGATTCTCCTGACCCTTCCTCAACACCCAACGAACCCTACGTGATCGACGTACATCTGCCTTCTATCTCTTCTTCACGCATACAACCGATCCTTTCGAGTCCTTCAACGGTTATGGAACCGTCTTTTACGTCTGAATCATCCGATACACAGCCTGATTCGGATGATGCTGTTCCGGAATCTCCTACTGAACCGGAACTAGAACCCGAGGTATTCAATGACGCTGAGTCAGAACCATCTCCAGAGTCAAGTTTAGAGTACCAAAGACGATATCCGACCAGAGAGCGACAACCTCCAACTCGTTTTCCAGAGAACGACAGGTCTACTCTCTGCTTGATGTCCTGCGACTCTGAACCTGAGACTTACGGAGAAGCTATGACAGACTCGAATAAAGACGAATGGGTGGAAGCTATGAGAGTCGAGTATAACTCTCTTATCAATCATGGTACTTGGACTTTAGTTGACAGACCTGAAAACCGAAAGATTGTTAAAAATAAATGGGTCTATAAAATTAAAAAGGATACTAACGGAGAGATAGTGAAGTTCAAAGCTAGACTTGTAGCCAAAGGTTTTACACAAGTTTACGGCGTTGACTACGGAGAAACATTCTCACCGGTCACTCGGCTATCCACCATAAGACTTTTAATCGCTTTTGCAGCAAAAGATGGACTTTATCTTGAACATTTAGATGTCGAGACTGCATTTCTCAACGGTGATTTAGAAGAAGAAATCTTCATGGAGCAGCCAGAAGGTTTCGCTTTTGAACCTAAGAAAAAGGTATGTCTCCTTAAAAAATCACTGTATGGGCTTAAACAAGCTCCACGTCAATGGAACAAAAAAGTTTGTGAAGCCATGAACAAACTTTCATTGACTCAATGTTCGAAAGAGCACTGTCTTTATTATAAAAAGTCAGGCAAAAAGCTTCTTGTCGTCGCTATCTTTGTGGACGATTTCTTCCTCCTGTCAAATGATGACAGTATGAAAGATTCATTCAAACGAGGACTTAGAGAACTGTTCACTGTAAAAGATCTCGGTATTCTTAAAGATTGTTTGGGAATGAGAGTCACTCATTGTGAAAAAAGTATTACTCTCGACCAAACTAATTATATCGACGAACTGATTAATAAATTTGGCATGGAAGATGCTATTCCAGTATCCACACCAATGGAACTTGGACAAAAATTAATCCGGCCAAAAGATGGTGAGGAACGATTTAATTTGCCTTATCAGCAGCTTATTGGGTCACTAATGTATATTTCCATTGGCACAAGACCTGACATATCCTATGCTGTCTCCTATTTGAGCCAATTCAATACTCATTACGGGGAGGAACACTGGAAAGCTGCAAAACGTGTACTTAGGTACTTAAAGGCAACTAAAAATTTGAAACTAAACTACACCTACAATACTGATAGAAGTGTACCTATTGGTTATGCTGATGCTGATTACGGTAGTAGTGTTATTGACAGACGCTCATACACTGGTTACACCTTTTTGATGAGTGGCGCACCAACTTCGTGGGAGGCTCGCAAACAGAAAACGGTTGCCCTCTCGACTACAGAAGCCGAATATATGGCACTTTCTGAATCAAGTAAAGAAGCCATCTATATACGTTCCCTCATCAAAGAAATATTTTCAATAGACCAACCAATAGTAATATATTCAGATAACCAAAGTTCACTTAAACTCAGCACAAATGACACCTATCACGCTCGCACAAAACATATTGATATTCGTCATCACTTCATACGAGATGCCTTAACAAATAATCAAATTCATGTTAAGTACATCTCAACCACACATCAGTTAGCAGACATACTAACCAAATCATTACCTAAACTAAGACACAGTAAGCTAACTACATTATTAGGTTTACTGTAAAGTTTTTATTTTTATAATGGTTTAATACATATTTGTTTCTATATTAAGTTTGCTATTTGATATTCTTATAAATTAATTCAAATATTTATAAATTAATTGTCATATTGTGTATTAGTAGTCACTTGTGTTTATTATCAGTTTATATCATGCATAGTACGTACAGGGTGATCTAATTACGGGGAGGTGTTCGAAGTTAAAACCTTCTTGTTATAATTTGTACACCCTGGCCACTTTTATATATGAGTACTATCTATGGACGTAATAAAACTGTTATGTCGCGTTATTTTTCTGAATAATAAAACCATTCATATAAGATCAAAATGTATATTAATTACAAGATATAAGCATAAGATATTATTATAACCTTATATTTCTAAAATATCCCTTGTACTAAGACAGTTATTTGTATTGTACTCACATAATTATTACAAATCAAGAGTAGTACCTAATAGTTAATAAAAATTCAACAACAATTTAAGAAAATTATATACTTAAGATACAACTTATGATAATGTAATAATTCTGATATTGGTAAAAATAATTTGCCTAAGAATACATACAATTACTATATTTTGTTATTTAGACATAGATTTTACTATTTAGCCTGGTTAACACTATTTGACCTACCATTATTATCACAATTTCTATTTTAGTTATAAGAAACAGAATAACTACGTTATCATATATCACGAAATTACTTAGCGTTGTTGCACAATTTGCACGTGCCTGAAGATGACGTACGCTGTCTTATCTGAAACGAAATAATTATATTTTTAGAATAGTTTTAGCTAATTGTGATCTTTCTGTAGAATAAATGAGTGTCAGAAAGTTAAGTTGTATGCTTCATTATAACTCAGTCGGGAAAAGAAGACAAAAAATAAGGAAATCATCATTATTATCTATAATATTTATTGCCCATGTTTTTATTATTATTGTCTATGAATACTTACATCCCAAATATGATTTTCATGAATAATTTCTTCGGGCTACACGCGTAGTAGCCAGTGTCAACGGGTTCTTTGCACTGAAAACAAAAACTGGAATGAATATACAGAATACGACAAGTTCTTTTTTGTTTGTTTAGGTAGTAGATAACAATGAAAGAAAAGTAATTAACCAAAATCCCTTATTATTCTTTATACACTAAAAGAAATACACCCTTTCGAAATTATTTGAAAAATCACATATTTCCATTACTTTTCTTTCGTATTTCATCAGATTTCAATTTAATTTATGCTTCATTATGCATCAGTCGGGAAAAGAAGACAAAAATAATAAAATCATCATGATAACCTCAGTACACACACTCGCCCTAAATATAGGTAAATATATAAACTTAGATCAATAGCATCTAAACATTAGGTCGAATTTAAAAATCTTTTTTTTTTTTACACTTCAATATGTCTCAACATGCTACTAATCTAAGCAAATGATTTCAAAAATACACACCTTACACAACCCAGTTAGCTGCTTACAAATTGCATTCAAGGCCTCTTCTCCATCCTATAACAAAGATATTATTTTAAAATAGAGATAACCAACACTCATAATTATAACATTTAAATATTACAGCCCAACAAAAATAACTTTACGTGTTTACAAGTACAATTAACACAATCATGATTATGGTTTTATAAAATCTGACGTTTTCTAAATAATAATTTGGCTTGGGATAAGAATTGAATAACTTCAGTTTGATATAATTATTTATAAAAATATATTTATTTACCGGTAGCATACTGGCGTCTGGTCTAGCTGAAAACTGAAACCTGTGAATATAATAATATAAACATTAGTAAGTTATATTTTAATATATTTGAATATAAAATATATTTACACCTATGGCTAATGCATATTTCGTACATATTATGCAGAGAATTGAGAGTACAAGGAACCAGAATAAAATCAATATTTGACGTGTCGTGTATTTTATCGTGATAAAATAGTGGTCATGCTTGAGACTATTTCTCGGATACGTATTTCACCATTGGCAAACATATTTTGATTAAAATTATTAATAAGTAAGCGTATCATATCAACAGTCATAGAATACTGTTCTAATAAATAATTCTGGCTTCAAGAAGCAAGTATCCTCTAATTTGAAGATGCAAAATTAAACTTAATGGAATAATTAATGGGCTTAACAACCCGATAGCGTCAAAAAATAGAGTATAATAATATATCATTTCTTTTCCCGAAATAAATCTTTCTTGTTTAGATAGAATATGGATATATTAATAATAATAGCACAAAAATATAGTACTTAAATAGCAAAATACTTGTCACTAAAAAGTAGTTGCTATATTTTAGGCGGTGTTCAAAGCGCTATATCGAAGTTCCATTCATTGTGTATAGAAAATGTTAAGGCATAGGTACGAGTAAATTTGGCGTAATCAGTTATGTTATCAACACTACGAAGGTATATTATAGACTGTAGGTCATCATCAGATAAAATCATAATACTACATCGGTACATAACAACCGAAATAATTTCGAGTAACGCTTATCTTAGAGTAAAATTACCGTCAAACATTACTAATAAAGTTAACATATTTTAAGAGTCATAATCGAGTAAAATAATTCTGTTGCGATACTGGTTAATTAATAATCAAACCTTATTTCAAAGGTATAAAAAAATATCTAAACCAGAATAGCATAGCGCAGACTATTACTATTGTAATTTAGTTTACGATCGCCATGTCCTGTTAAATCTTTGGTGATTTCCAATTATTTAACAGGGGACGTATAACGATGACGTATTGCATTAAACTTACCAGTTACTCGGACAACGTCCAAGAATTCAAACAGAGTTATAGACGTATCTTCTTTGGAGCAAATGTGGTTTCTTATTGTTGTCTTCGTGTAATTCTCCATTCCTTTTCAATATAGAATTATAACTGGTAATTGTAAACTGAGGAAAAATTATTAAACTGGAATTCAAATTCACATACTAGGAAACCTTTGTATGTGTTTTAAGAAAGTCAATAAGACGCCATGTAATTGGCCAAAATCGGTAAAGGAAAAAATGCACGTGGACAAAGTACCGCAGAAGTTATCATTTTTTTACATGAATTCCTACATCCTACTTATCTACAATTTATTTACTCGGCGCTTTACAAAATTATGTAAATAATGCGCTTTCAAAGACGTCTTAATACTAGCTAAGACAAAACCGTCGCTTTTTATAACTTGGGTATTTAAAACTAAAACAAAACCCAATTTATATTTAAATGTTGTTGTTTTAATTGCTATCTTATTTATTTGGTTATTGTTTTATGTTAATTCACATACATATATTTCTTTTTTATTTATTTATTTAACACACATAAAAATCAAATTAAACTCTCTATTTTATTTAATGTGATAAGTTCTGCGTCACTTAGTATAATGCGAAGACACAATACAATTAAAATATGATTGTAGGCACAATAAATTTACAAGCATTTTGTAAAAATGCATTAGTCGTCTTTCTGGGTAAGACAATTTTCAAATTGTCGAAAACAAATCAGTAGATGTTTATGAGGTAGTCACAAATTATAAACAATAAAATGGTGTTAAATTGAAGAAATGTTACCTTATGGGATAAAAGCACAAAATAGCACATCACGGCTTATTTTTATTGGGTCATCTACCTCTTGAGAAATTTCTTTAAGACTTAGGACTCAAGCATGATTCTATATCTGTATAATTTGCGCTTTAATCTGCACAAAAAGAACAAACTAGACACCAAGCCATTAACGATATTTTATATCTTATGATGGGGTCGAAACCTGGGATAGACTGGGATGGAAACTAATGGTAAATAACAAGGGTAAAGTAGTAAGTACCACTTGCCAGCTGAATCAAAATGAAAATGGGGTCTCATATGACCAAGATACACACGGGAGAATAAGTTCCTCTGTAAAAGTTGAAATCGTATTTTATCTAGGTATTTCAAATACTTGAAAAATGTTACGGCGCATAATTATAGGCCTTTGTGGCTGTTGAATAACGTATACAGCAAAATATCAAATAAAAAGAAAATAGATCTTTCCTTTATAAATAAGTATTCAAAATAAAAAATTGTTCCTACATGCCCAAAAATTGTAATTAGCTTGAAAAGTATTTTGTACTATCAGCAAAAACATCCTTCGTCAGTAGGTATACATTTTCACGTATGTCGCAATTAACTTCATTAATCAAAATGCAGCCCATTCTATAGTCTGATAATTTTTTCAAGTTTGTGTTTTTATCAGGAAAAAATGTGAACTGACAAAATATATAAAATAACAATTTGTGCTGTATTAGTCATGTCGGGAAAAACTTAAAAATATGATTTAATCAAAAACAAAAAATAATTAAATTCTTGTCAATATCACTCACTACCTTAAAATGGTGAAACAAGTATATATAGAAACTATTATATCAATTTATGTTAAGCAAACCAAAAATTATAATGATGTACAAATTGCATGATACACTGAAGTTGCCCACTGAATATGCAAATTTATATATTTACCTATATGTGATGGAAGTGATGATGCTGCTGTCAGCAATAAGCTTAAAAGCATTCGTTCATTTTTGTAGGGTTCCATACCTAAAGCGTGCCTGCAGTATCTCATTACCTACTAAACCTAGTGTGCCTATTTTGCCCACACTAAAAAACTTAATAATTAAAACGGCTTGTTCCCAAACCTCTACTGTTTTTTTTTAATACAAATTCATTCCCAAGACATCCAAGAAATAAAAAAATAGTCTGTTTTCGAGAACCGTGCCGATAAAAAAAAAATTACATTACTACTAAATTTATAAAAATGAAATTATTAAAAATATTAAAATCAGCCAAGTCATTTGAGCCAAATGTAAAATTTATCTCAAAAAATTACATAATTATGAGAATTTGCGTACGGAACCCTATCTAGCAAGATCAGGCTCGTTACTTTTCCAGATGTTGTTATTGTTTTTGAGCACAATACAAATGAGGGCGCAAATCGGTGTTTACACAATAAAATGAACTTTATAACTTGTAACTATCTCGCTTAATGAGTATTGAACAGAGATAGATACAAATTTTAGACAAACGTCATTTGTAGAATTAATCCAGGATGACTTTTGGCCAGTTATACACATAAAAATATAAATTCTTTTAAACGAACTCATTCGGAAATTAACCTGTTCCCGAATGAGTAGTGATCTCGAATACTGTTGAAACATTTTTTATGGTGAAAGTACCTTACCCTCCCTTCTCCTCCCCCAACAACAACCTCCAAACACCAAAACTTGGTACACCAGTAGCTTTAGGCTGCGTTTTCATCAAAGATGTATTGTGCGAGGGTGCGTACCGAGAGATTTATTTGTTAAGACCCAAAAGCATCCCTCCATTTGAGCGATGCTAAGTAAATGAATTTCGATTCTATTCGCTACGCATTATCGCACATCTCTAATGGAAAAGCAGCCTACCTTTTAAACGCCAACGTCAGCTATACTCGGCAAGCGCAAGCGTGCCCTGTGCGCCGACGACGTATAAAGCCAACAAAATACATAACATAGAATCACGCCTGTTTCCCCGAAGGAGTAGACAGAGGTGTAACACGCCCACATTTTGCCAGCTATGTTTAGTCCGATGAAATAGGGGGCGAGCTTATTGTCACCAACCGGGAACATTTGTTAACCGAACTCTGACAAAATCTCAATACTGGAACCTCTTGCACAGCACACTTCCCGCTGCGCCACCAAAATAAGAGTCCATAAATCATTACTTATATGAGTTTTATTGCTACAAAAAACGGAATTTTCTGGCTTTGCGTACAAGGGCACGGAGATGCTATTATGGCGTGGCGTCCAAAGGGTAATCTTCTTTCTGATACATACTTACTAAAATATAAATGATGAAAGGATAGATACCTCTCGGTGCCGAAAACTAGAGGGATAGTGTTAGTAATTCTTAATGGTTATGATCACTAACCCCAGAAGTGCATTCCTAAAAGCAACAAGCGCGGAAAGTTCGGGTAAATGACCAATTCCCAAACCAGCTGATTTTCTTCAGATTTCGCAATGCTAATGAAAAGAAAAAAAAACATTTCTACTAGTTTTCACATGTATTGACAGCACTTTAGAATAAATAATTATAAATACCTACCCCTACGTTTTCTATTGCATTTTTTATGCCATTGTTATCGGTTGTAACACAGCACTCATGAGTTTTCAGTACCGGGAGGATCTATCTAATTCGACCCATTTTTCAGGCTGAAAAAGATATTCTTGAAACTACATACTTATCATAGGATACCGTATCCGAAACGTGAAGAAAGGCGAGTATAAAGATCGACCAAAACGTATCAATCAAATGCTTGAGAATATGACAAGTTTTTCTGCTGGATTTGATTGAACGTCCTCCGTCGCGTATGTAGATATTTGCCTTTTATATCTTTAACGTTACCACTACTAGGTAGTACTATTACTTATTCTGTGACGTTACGATACGTTTACAAAAGGTAATTAAAGTCATCCAAATAAGTCCCTCGCTCTTTTAGTTTAATATGAATGCATTGATTAACCTGTATAGAACCTATTCAAAATTTATCGAAGAAAACAGCATAATGATGATATCAGGATTAAAAACAGGAAACGACAGACCATATGCATTGTTCAAGACTTACGTGGCATTTTAGAAATATTTTTTATTATAAAAGGCACAAAACCTAAACTTTTTTTTTTCAAAATCTTGACTTTTTATTTATTTGAATTACCCGATTGACAACTTCGATTGATAGATCAGTCCATTATTACTCTATGGCCCAGCGGACACAGCATGAGGCGCGGCGGAGCGCATTTCTTCAATTAGCGCGATCGGATTCAGGCGACCCCGAGTGGCGCCAAAAACCCTTGAGGAGAACCTTCGATCGGAGTGGTCCTTCGAATGCTCTTGTGGTATGTATGTAAATGTAATTAAGGTCTTCAATTGCGCTCCGGCACGCTTCCAGTAGTGTGCGCTGGGCCTGAGAGTTTGGATTTACACAACTTACATAAAACTAATTGTGGGATGATTAAAAATCTTCTCTCGGACCACCCGTTTAAAGTCCAAAGGACTATAAGTGAGCCGCAGAAATCCATGTGATTTATATGCTATATAATAATAATTCCACGAAAAATTTAATAAAATGAACTGAGCGAAATCTATCTGTTATAGAACGGCGATAGTTACACCAGCAATATTCAGACCAAAATATAAATTAATCTACTAGTTTAGACCAGCCCCTGAAATGGAAAATGGTTAGGAATCATCATAATATTAAATTGCTGAAATCAGGTATTTGACTGCATACATAGTGACGAGTTAGGAAAGAATGAAATTCTAAAAAATAGATAGATGGAAGGTTTTCTAGGCCAAATGACACTGGCGTAACCGCATGACAATGCCTCGGGAACTGCATTTTTTATCCTACATATTATTCCACAATGGTGGTAAACAAGGTTACGGACCGCCTGATGGTAAGCGGTTACCATAGTCTATGGTCGCCTGCAACTCTAGGAGCAGCACACTTGCCGAACCTTTAAAAACTTATGAAATCTATTTTTTAAGAGTCTCATATTTCCTTGGGAAATACTTTGGCAGAGCGTTTATTCATGAATGCTACTTAGTTCTGTAAAAAAAGATCTATTTTATCTCAATGTACTAGGTGGTCTAGTACATTTGCGTATATATTACATAGCACAGTGAATTAGCCTTGGAGAATTTATATTTCCCTTCAGCAATACCAATTGTGACAAAAGAAAATATATCATTCTAATGCCATTGACAACACCCACCAGGTGATCCAATAATTATAATATAGTAGGCAATGTATCTTCGGGGTTAATGTTATTTATGTCTTTCTATACAAATAAATAAGATTAACTTGGAATAACACTAAATTCTAGGAGACTTCATATTATGTGCTCCAGTGTTTTTCCAATGTTTGTCATTTTGGGATGTTTTTTTCACGTGCAATCCAAATCTAGTCTACTCTAGTATTATACAAGTCAACTATTCTACGTCATACGTGTCGAAACGTATGATAACGTTCTCACAAACCTGCACCGTAGAAACAGGTTAGGTAAAGGCTGAAAGGTAAGAAAAAATATAACAAATGTGAGCCCCGACATTCAGAAGTCTAGGCGGAAGAAAGGTATAAGAATTCAAAGGTTTCTTTAATAACTATTCACTCAATTATTTTGTTAATTAGCTTCTTTTTTGTCCGTAATCTGTTCAGCATTTGTTTTATTTTAGGTGCTTTAAAAATGTTGGTAGATTTGTGTTGATAAAATTCATGGCTTTTTAGTTCAGACCATCAACGGTCTATGCTTATTATAAAGAGAATTATTATCATAGACATTTGTTAATAGTTAGTAGGTATCATCACACGTTTTGACTGAATGTGAATGAATACTTAGGTATTTATGAAATGTATTCATAAGAGAATGGAATTTGTCACCAACTAGAGGACCTCAAATGGTCTAATTCTGAAAAATATGAATATCAACTACCTAGTGTTATTTTAAACCAACGATAAGTGGTATGTGAAGCCGACTTCTGTTAATGTTAATAGTTAACTGGATTAATAATAATATAATAGATAACAAACACATAATATATTTTACATAAATAAATACATATTTAGCAACAGTGCCTACGTATGCATGCACATTGATTTAGTTCGTTTTTAATAGCAAGTTATTTTGCGATACGAATTAGAAATAAGAATCAACTTTTTTATATCTAAGGTTTTTATTTACTTAGTAAAAATACTAATTTAAGAATATTCATTAATTTTTCACATTCAATTCACTATGCACAGGTAAATCCAACACGTATTATACAAACGACTCATAGGCAGCTTTAAAATTTTAAATCAATATAAATAACATATCATCAAATATTCTTGACAGTTTACATAAACCATGTATGTTGCTTGCATGATTCGAGCTAAAAACATCAAAAGCATCGTCCACAGATGCATTTGATACAATCATTGGTATATGAAATAAGAATATAATGAAAATTCAGTAGTGGAAGTTGATTTTAAACTACTATAATAACCGTTACAGGCCATTTTCATACTAAACCACTCTTTTAAACACTTACGTAACATGAAACTTGATGATGAATGACAAATGATGAAATGAATGCACATAAATATTTTAAAGTTTATCAACTACTTATGTATTTAAGTTATTCATTATATTTTAAAAACATGGAATAACGATTTATACTAAAAAAAGGATTGAAATAATCCAATATTGGAAAGTTCGCCATAGGATATTTATAAGGTAACAAAATAGGGTATTTGACTACGTTTTTCGTCAGTTTAGATAAATATACCTACTGTACGCTATATTCAAAAGTAAAAATTAGCTGATCAAAACTACAGAATGCCATACCATAAGATAAAATATATTGAGGCTAGTATAAATTATTTTATATGCAACAAATACTTATAGGTCGACACAAATATAGCCCGGTCTCATGGGTTTGATCACTGAATAACGTTTTAGTTTTTTAACTATATAAAAAGTCAAATACCCTACGGTGTCCGTTTATGAAATAGATTATAGTGAAGAATTATAGACGGTCACTGTCAGAGGGTCACTGAATGACGTATCAAATAAATCATTTCTCAACTTCGTCAGGAAACAGACAAATAAATAAACGGTTCAATTCCATTCAACACTTGGCTAAAAATATGGAACTATCGAAGCTTAACATAAATATTTATGTCGACATTTCAAAAACAATTCCTCGATATTACGAACATTACGCGTTACGCATTATTCGTGGATTAATTTTGCGTTAAGGGCCATTTAGACGATGTAACTTTTGCCAGGCAATTCTCATGCCTTCTATGTTTTTCTCTACGAGTAAGACAAAGCGAGCAAGGCAGCAGCATGTTATTTTAGCCGTTAGTTTGAACTTTTTTATTCAAACACAAATTAAAATGAATGAATAATATTGAACAGTGATGGCTTTCATCGCAACATCACATCACCATCGCCCACTGTCCAAAATATACTAAAATCTTATAATTACTGCGCGAAGTTAGTAGTGCTGGACCGAAAACATCGCGCACAGGCCAACTAAAACGTCAACTAAACGGTGTAAATTTTAGCGCCACCTAAAGTTCCAATTTATTTGTAACTATATTGTTTAATTGTAACAAACGGGAAAGTGGCACAAGGTACCAGTCCTTGACGCAAGCCTATGTTCAACAGTATACATCCACAGGCTGATGATGATGAATCGTTTAAAATATGATGGAAATGGCGTTCACAAGTCGTACGCACGTTTTATGTATTGTGTGATTTTTTTATTTAACTCAAACGATAATGAGTCACAATATAATAATAAAATCAACATTGAATCGGTTTAGTTGACTAACCCCCAAAGTTAAGAAACAATTTATTCAACTCGTTTTCAGATTGAAAATAAAACTGTTATGAACGCATAAGTTACGAATAATATGCGAGTTCAAAGAGAGAAATATTATTATAAGAATATAAGAACGACAAACACCAGGGTGTCTAAACTTCCAACTAACATATATTTTTGTAGGCTATTACTATACCTATGGAGTTTTACCATTTAAATTACTTGACAAATATTGTTTACGGCAAATTATGCCACATACCTTTGATTAGGACAGATAACGGTTATACAATGAAATGATATAGATTTATGTCAATTTAAATAGATTCAGAGAGACGCAACACTCGACTGGTGTAACGAGTAATATATTTTATAATGTATATATCATATACCTACAATAATAAAAATCATCATATAGCCCTTATTTGTGCCCAACCAATGACTAAAAACAAAAGAGCAATTCGCTTCACAATAGGGAGCAACGCAAATTACACGCTAGAGTGCTAGACGGGAACTTGTTTAGAATCGACGGCGCTTGTTAGGGTAATCGTCCATTTGACGCGGTCCTTCCCAACCGCGGTTCGGCGGCATGTCGTCATAACCTCCACGTTGCATGTCGAACTGGTCTCTGTAGCCTCCATCCTAAGTAAGCAATCATAATACTTTCCAATAGAATGTCACTAAATATACAAGTTCTGATTAACTAGTAATCTTGCAGAGTTTATATGTGCTGTGGATATAAAAATATGTATGATACATATTACCACAAGTTTTGAATATATAAAAATGGTTAGTTTACGTCTAATATATTCACTAGGGAGCAAACATCACAGCGATTAAGACGACTTAACATATAAGTATGTTTATGTTTAAATGCACAAAATATATAATAAAATAACTAATCCAAATCATGTAAACTTGGTAAACGATAGCATAAGACGCAACCTTATTGAATACGATCAGATCGAACCGTGTAATACACCAGTTATTGCGTAAAATACCAATTCTACATTTTGGAGACTGATTTTATATTTACGATACAAGGATGCTATGCTGCAGCTATTTCCGTGACGTCCATCATATTTACATAACAAACCCTGATATCTCAGTTAAGTAACAAACTAAAATCTAATACAGTGTTTTTCAAAAGGTGGAAAGCGACTCCTAAGGACGCAAATAAGTTTCTTCAGTACATACAATAAACATTCAATTCAGTGTTTCTGAGGTATCACATGATCCAAGGGCTGGCCTCTACCTGCGGCAACGCATTAGCCTTGCTATCCAACGCGGTAATGTGGCTAGCCTTTTGGGTACGTTTCCTCAGGAATCTGATCTTAATCAGATATTCTATTTATAGGAATTTCCTGTAAATAGAGTATCTGGTTTTTTTTTCTTTTAATAGGTTAGCTGTGTATGTTTTTAAGTTATGTGTAAATATTTTATTTAATAAATTGTATGTGAGAAGAATGGGCATGTTTATTACTCAAAAATAGTCAAAACTTGGTTCTATTTTGGAGATGTTAATGATGTTTTTTTTTGTTTTTAGGAGGGTCGATAGAATATTTTAAGTTGTAAAGGGGTTTATATTCAAAAAATTAAAAACACTGCGCTCACAGGATCGAGTTGCAGTAATCTATTCATAATAAACATGCAAATACAATGGGGCCGGGTACCCAACAGGAAGGTGAATGCCCGTAACCTTCGCTGCTGCTAACACAGAGCACCTCATCACTGACAAAGCCTGTAACCACGGCCATGCAAGTACTAAGTTTCATAAAAATCAAATCCAAGTTTGTTTCGTCGATTTTTGCTCCAGAAACGTAACACTATGACATCACCGACTCGACTCCATTCCAAAACTTATAGTTTTGCATAATCCTACAAGAAAATTGGTTATGCCAAATACATCTTTCTTTCTATTGCGTATTTACCAACACTTTTTAGAGTATTATTTCAATTTAGTAGCTTATTACGGAGGCTTCATTACCTTGCACATACTTTATTTACCAGCATTTCATTTTATAAAGTACGTATATAAGATTTTTTTTACATTAATTTATAGCAATTTTTTTTTTAAACCGTAATCAATTTTATAATGGCTGATGGCACCATCCCCATAGTAATTCATTTATTTTCTTTATGACAGTTGCTTGAGAACGTAAATGTGAATATTACAAATAAATACTCGTGATTTTTGTCACCAAAGTCACCCATGCGCGAAGTCTTAGGCGGCGATCAAAGTGGCAAGCGGTATATTTTCGTTGTACAAAAAGAGTCTCACAAAGACTGATGACTTTTTTTTACTGAACGCGTCGGAGTCTATCACAGACAAGATTTTTCTGCGCCAAAGCAATGTACAGTTTGTGTGTAGAAACAGCACGAATTTTTACGTAGACACGGCGATTTTTCTTGGCGTGAACATGAGTGCTTAGGCTGGCAATACACGGACCGCTTGAAGTAGCCAGTATCGACTGTTACAAACTACAGTCTTCTACGTACACACATACATAGAACCGCTTGCGCAGTCGCGACTGCTTCGGGTGGTCGGTAGCGCGGTGAAAGTCGTCAATTTTTTAAGTGATTTTGCTATTCATATCAAGTTCAATAACTTAAAAAAGTATTGAGCCTTTAATAAAGCTATATTTATCTACACTATTACTATAAAGCTTGTTTGTTTGGTTGAACGCGTCAATATCAGGAACAACTGGTCAGAATTGAAAAATTATTATAGCCACTAGAATGTTCGTGGATACTATGGTATCAAAAAAAATGCTGCATAAAATCTGTCAAAAATAGTCTCAAATAGTTTATAACTAGTCGTATTTATTTGACGCATATTTAGCCGCGCGGGCCGGACGTTAGTTGTTAGTGTTCCATAGTCCATTTATTGAGGAAGGCTGTAAGGCTTATATAACATCACTCTTCTACCAATAGGAGCTGAGAAGTAACCAAATAAAGATCCAAGGGAATCTAGCCACAGACAACAGCTAGTTAGTCATAAACACCATCAGGATGAAGTGTAAATTTAAAACAGTAGTAGATGATATGAATGATTATAAAAACCATATTGATGAGTTAGGATATGACTAAACAAACGAAAAGAAGTTTGTCATAAAGAAAATAAATGTTAATAATTTATTTCATGGGGTAATATTATCATAAAATCAACAAAAACGTTTGCACCACAATATTTTTGTTGGTGCGTGTATAACCGTACGCATGACAATATAATTCTATAACCACATGTAATAAACATAATAAATAAGCTAATATAATATCATATTTTATGTTTTCATTATAAATATTTCAGCCTTAATTCGTGTTGTGGTTCCTTTAGTGGTTTCAAGTACAAGTTGGATAGACAGTGGCAGCCCACCTAATGTTTTCAAGTATGTACATTGATGTGGTATATAAATCATATTGCATTGATTCTCATACTTGAGCACATTGTTGCATTATAAAACATAGTTAAATATTTAATTGATTAAAAGTTCATTTGATTTAGCACCTTTAAAGTAAGAGGTTATAAGTGTATTTCTCCTTTGTCATTTGAACAGGTGATTTTGTACTTTCCTGGTTACACCTATTGTATTCCTACAGTTCACAGCATTATGAGCTAAGAGATTAAGTGCCTATATTCAATATGTTCTCTACCTACGGTAATATTTTAAATACCCTATACAATAGAGTATAACTAAGAAAGTACCATATATCACGAAATATTTGTTCCCTAGTTAATACATAATAATTATGAGATACGGTGATGTCGTGTTTTGGTTAGAGGTTTAAAGATAATGCTAAATATCGTGGTTAATAGATCGTAAGAGTATATCGATGTAACAAACCGTAATAGGAATAGTTAATTAAATGTATCACATTATATTCCGTCAGTATCCATAGTATAGAGCATCAAAGCACTGTAAAATATATAGTCCTGGTTGTTTTAAGATATGAGATATTTCCTATTATTTTCTTATACAGTAACACTGAAATGCACAAAGCATTTAAACTGCTGTTATGGAGATATAAAATTAATTTGGATCATTGAACATATTTAATAATAATCATCATCAAAATGTTCAATGATACAATTCAAATAAAATGTTTCACTCACCATTGGCTGCTGCTGGTCAAACATGCCCTGTTCTTGACGGTCCAGCATTGAATTTAACCGTTGCGCCTGCAAAACCACATTACTTTTTTATTAAAAACAATAGGTAGATTATTTCAACTAATATCTAACTTTCAACTTGTAAAATTAGCTAACGCAACAAATACTAAAATGATCGGTTTTCATAGATGAGCCTGTTTTGTTCGTTATTAGTCAATTGCGAATAGCACGTTTTTAGCAAAACGCATATTCTACGACGGAGCCGATTTGTTAAAGTATGTTCGGAACGTAATATGGCGGCAATTTACACGGTGCAAGTTTTGCGTGCCACTTTTCGTGATCGCTTTATCTTACTTGTAGAGGGAAACAGAGAATGAGAATTGTTTGGCAAAAGTTGCGTCTCAAAGGACTTCAAAGGACAGACTGTGTACCTGCACGAAGAGCGTGTTCTCCTGTTGTCGGCGGCGCAGCTCGTCGTCCTGCAGACGCATGCGCTGTGACAGTTCTTCCTCCTGGCGCAGCAGCTGTTGGCGCTCGGCGTCGCGGCGCTCGTCGGCGGCGCGCTCGGCCATCTCCCAGCTGCGCTTCTGGCGCTCGCGGTCCTGCTCGCGCTGCCGCAACTGCTCGCGCAACAACTCCGTCTCGTGCTCGTACCTGACACCAACGAACCATTAACATTCACATTTGCAATATAATTATACACTGTTCAAAAGGTGTTTTATTTAGTAAACAATCTTGAATAATAACTGTTTTAAAAATTTAAATACTGTAATGTCCCAATGTCTCTAATATAGACATTATTAAATGTTATTTTAATTAGTATGTAAAATGGTTATCATAGCATATTTTTGGCATATTACTTGGCATATTCCATCTGTGCCTCCAGTTTCTCCTCCTCGGCCGCGAGTTCCTTCTTGAGAGCTTCCTCTTTCTGGCGATGTAGCTCGTGCAGTTGCTTCCACCTGGTGCCATATTCGTGCTCGAAGCTGCTCAGTTCAGAGAAGCGCGGTCCGAGTTCCCTAGCGCGAAGGAATTCCGGATGTTTTTTAGGGAGGTTCTTTTCGGGGTAGCCGTCGAATTCGTCAGGCTCCTCGAAACTTTCAACGATAACGGGACGAAGTGACCTAAAGCAAATTTAAATTGTAATGAGTATGTTCAATCAGTCATTATTTATTATTTAAATAGGTATTGTAAACGAAAACTTACGAGGTTAGGAAGAAGCATTTTTCAGTGCAGTTACGAATCGCAGCTAATGCACTGGGTTTACGCGCGAATTCCACTACGCCTTCTCCGAGAGTCTTCCCTCTTTCGTCCACTCGAACGTAAGCTCTCTCAATTTTACCGAATATCTCAAAAGCGCGATAAAGCAGCTCATTTGACACAAACGGCGGCAAATTCTTGACACGGACAGCACTATTGTGAGGCGCAAATCTAACTCTCAGTGTTCTGCCACTTCTCATTTTACCATCTAATTCTCTCTTTGCCCGTTCTGCATTCACCCTGTAGTCCTTTAAAAATAAAGAAATCATTAAAAAAATAATGGTTTATAGAAAACTCATACATAAATAAGTTTTCTATTGCTAAACTTACCATCTTAATAAATCCAAAGTTTTTCTCTTTGTTTACAAACAATTCTGCTGTTTCACCGAAAGGAGCAAACAAGTTCAGAATCTCTTCTTCTGTGACATCATTGGTAAGATTGCCAATATACAAGCGGCTCCTTCCATTAAACTTTATTTCAGACTGATCAATTTGAGGCAAGTCTGTTAATGGTCCCACTAAGTCTTTCAATTTATGTGCAAGCATTTGTTCCTAAAATAATACAAATAATTAATGTTAAATTACCACAGAAAGTATCATCACTGTCTGTACTGGGAAATAAAAAAATAAAACTTACTTCTCTTTGGACAGGTTTCCCCCCATCTTGTTGTTGTCCACGCATATTATTGGGACGTTGCTGGTTACGAGCAGGGCCTCCTGGGCCTCCTTGGTTACCTTGTCCACCTTGACCTCCAAAGCCTCCTTTAGGTCCAAATGGCTTATTGGCCTGATTAAAGTTGCCACCTGGCTTATTACCAGGGCCACCTTGTCCTTGACTCCATGATCCTTGCTTGTTGCCTCCAAAGTTCCCATTTGAATTCTGAACAAATACCACACCAATAATTCATCTTACATAACTAAACTACTGACACTACTGTTCAAATAACCTGTTACATTTTTAACTTGTGACTTTCATAAGTGTTACTTTGTAACCTAGATGAATAAATGAGATTTCATTTCATTTCAATTCATTTAAAATAACAAGGTACCAAGAAGAGCCAATTTACCCTTTGCTGATTTTGATTAAACTGCTGGTTTTGATTCTTTTGTTCAACATTTACTGACTTATCAACTTGATCTTCATTCTTCAATTGATTATTAACAGCTGGTTTGGGTTGTTGTTGTTGTTGCTGCTGCTGCGGTTGGGACTGTTGTTGTGCTGGCTGCTGCTGTGGCTTTTGTTGTAGCTGTGGAGGTTTTTGTTGTTGAGCAGGCTGTTGGAGTGGCTGCTGTGCTGGTTTTTGTTGTTGAGCAGTCTGTTGAGGGCCAGACTGCACAGCAGGTTTCTGCTGCTGCTGCTGCGGCTGAGACTGAGGCTGCTGCTGTTGTTGTGGTGGTTTAACAGCTTGATTCTGTGGCTGCGGCTGAGGCTTGTCCACAGGCGGACTTGGTTTTACCTAAAGAACAGACTTATAGTAAGTATTGAGTATGTAAGATTTTTAGTTTGTCATGATTCATTTGAAAAGAGAGAAAAAATAATAGTATTTAGGGCAAAAATAATTATATAAAGTGAATTTTAGAATGGGCCACCCTACATTGACAAAATTGTTGTTTAGAGTTCTAAGTTGCCTTTATTTATATATTACACTAGGTATAAACAACATAATATGGATCATTGTTTTGTATGTGGGTACCTCATAAATTTACTTTTGATTATAATTTACAAATTTATAAAATAGTCTGAAAAGGTGTTAGATCTATGTTATATTTATAGATACGAAGACAATAATAGAGAAGGTTTTTTCAGTGCATTATCTAAGCTCTGTCTATAAGATTATAATAAATAAACTGCATGGGATTTTTTGGCGCCCCGTATCCATAAGTACCGCTATAGAACGGTGTAATCAATAATACCACGACACAGTTCCTTAGCTCCCAAGCAAGCTTCACAAAATGGCGTCGACTTATCGAATTAGCCTCACTCTATAAAATCCAGTTACTACCTTAAGAAAACTACAAATTCTTATCATGTAGGTACATAATAAGTGAATATGTACCAAATATGGTATAGCGAAGGTTAATACTTATATTTTACCTCATTATTAGGCCGTTGACCTCCTTGGCCGTGATTTTGATTTCTCTGGTTTTGATTCTGGTTCTGAACGTTGTGATCAAATCTGGAGTTGCGGAATCCTCCCCTGTTATTATTTCCACGTCTATTCTGTCTTTGCGGCTGTGGTGGGCCACCAAAACCTCTATGATTACCGAAATGATTCATGCCTTGCATTTGCATTCTAGAACAAAGTAGCATGTGAAAGTCGATAATCACGAATATAATTTACAACTAGTATTCTTATGTTAAAAAATATTACTACTTACATCTTCCAACAGTATACCTATGCTTCTGTTTAGTTTCTGCAGTCTTGATTTTTTAAGAAAATTGTACACTTTTCCACGACACGACACTCGAAGCTCGCGTAACGTCGAAAGAAAGGTAACAATTGAAAGACAAACGTAAACGTCGGCAAAATCAATATGGCGTCGTACGGCATGGAATATCCGCTTCCGATTTTTTTTTGTCGATGGTAAATTAAGGGGGTACTACAAGACACCAGTACTTTTTTTATAATTATATTAAGTAGATTTCAATCATCAATAATCATTATCATTCCAGCCTGTTGCACTCCACTGCTGAGTGCTGGAAATGCGCTATAACGCTTTAATAGATTTATTGCGTAAGTAATAAAATTACATTTACATTTTGCCCCCCAAAACCATATAGTGGTCTGACTGTGGGATCGAGTCTCCGTAAAAGTAATGTTAATTTATATCACAATGCACAAGTACAAAGGTAGAACATTCAAATTATATGAGATGAGAATTGAGATCAAATTGGTTACTTGGGTCATTTTCACATAAAATGTACTTACATTGATGTTTTAGGTGTGTTCCACAACTTTGAAAAATCATAAAAAATTATATATTGTACTTAGAGAAAAAAATCATCAAAATTTTAAATCTGTATTTAGTTTTTTGTAACATTTTCTATTTTACTAATTTTTAATATTAATAATTTCACCTTATTTAAAAAAAATGTGATAGCAGGTAGGTAGTTTTTGCTATGTCCCTTTAAGACTTTCTAACTTCACGTTAAAAAAAATATTTTCATATAATAAATTGTTTAAATGGGTAGCGTGGTCATTAAAAATTTATTTTATTATTACAGAAATAGTTTTATGTTAAAAATAAATATTAAAAAAAAATTTGACGGGGACGTATTTTGAACAAAGTGGAAAATTCCTTCCCGTTACCACCAATATTTAATAAACTAACCGCAATAAAGTTACCATATTAGTACAAATATGATTGGGATGGCAAAATTGTCTATTTAATTAGAAAGAAATTCCTATTACTCTCCCATTTTGACGGAGAACGTGTTCACGGCAAGACGAGAGTAGTGGTACAGGTGCAAGCTTCCTCTGCCGAAACCAAAATCAAAGTAAGTATAAAAGTTAATGTATTGTGAATAATTTTAATAACTTCTTTATCTTATAAGGAATTTAATTTTGCATTATAAACTTGTTGATTTGTTGTGTTAACGCAAAATTATGAATTTTTAATTACCTATTAAATGATACGATTCCGAACCCTCCGTTCCGAAACCATAACACTAGGAACGTAGAAATAGAATATTTTTAGTCTGTACACTACTGCCGAGTATATACCTCTGGACAGGCGTCTTTGAAACTAATTTTGTCGCTGTTTGATTTGCGCCATTGTGCGCTGTAAGCAGTGGCGGAGAAGATATGAACTAAAATTAGTGATGTGACAAATTTGTAGATTTAACACGTACCTATCGATAGATTTTATTTTAAGATTTGATATAAACATATTCTGAAAAAAGGAAAATAATTTTTAATAATCCATTACGAAATTAATTAGTGACTTGAATTGATTTTGAAGGCGCTAATTTTAATAGCAGTATCTGTTCAAATCAATAAAATTGAAGTGTCTGCTTGTAATATCAAAACAACAGCTTTTAGAGGACTTATTCGTCAAATGTTTCGAACAAAGACGGTTTGCATTTGGAGTCCCATTGAGGGGCGCTTTCATGTTGGCTAGCCATGATTTTTGAAACGCTGAATCAGGTTGAAATCTACAATGAAATAAAAATCTATTATTATAAAAACCTAGGGACCTAGATAATGTCTGAAAAAAAATGGGCAGTCAGCTTTTATTTCATTTACTTCTATGAACAAATTAAAATTTTGTTTGCAACCATAGATCACATCAGACCATGATCATATTTATCGATATGACGATATGGACATCACCAACACTTTGTTTACAAAACGTATTACATACGTCAATATTACGTCAAATATAGTTTCAATCTTCTCCACTAGTTGGTCAAATAGACAAAGAAAATTGGCTGTCATTTGTATAGGACAGCCAGTCCAGAGGTATATACAGGTCAGTGCTATGGCCCGACTCCGCGTACCACTGGTGGTAGTGGTGGTCCCCGAAGGCGCCAAAAGTGGTCCTCAAAGCGACCATGCTGACTGGATTTGGATAGGAATAAAACTATATCAAATCTTAAAATGAAATCCATCGATAAGTACGTGTTAAATCAACAAAGTTTGTCACATCACTAATTTTAGTTCATATCTTCTCCGCCACTGCTTACACCGCACAATGGCGAAAATCAAACAGCGACAACATCAGTTTCAAAGACGCCTGTCCAGAGGTATATACAGGTCAGTGGGCCATAGGCTAAGAACCACTGCTCTAATAGTTCGATTCCTTTGATGTTATCGACATGCTTCGGATTGCCACCGGCACCAAAGACTACAGTGGCCGGCACACATTAACGAACGATCGTTGGTGTTCGCTAAGAAACGCATTCGTGTGCGTTTGTTGCTGATAGATAATACAAAACCATGTTGCTGACTTGCCACCCCGGCCGGTGTGTACGCGCAGCATGGTCAACCAACCAAATAGAGATGTGTAACTCAGGAGTGATTAATACAAAAGAAAGATGTATAATCTTTCAAAATACGTAATCACTCTTTAAATCTTTGGTTTTGAAAATACATCTTTAACTCATTACATTATGATTGATTTTAGTCCGATGGAATGATGCCTAATGGAAACGAACCAATAATATGTAGATGTAAGGGGGGATATTAGATGCAGAATACCTATTGTGCAATTTTTCACGTTTACTTGAATCAATCTTCTTTAAATTACTATATTTATGGCTTTATCAAGTGTGAATCAATAAAAGAATCAATAGATATTTACATTATTTGATCACTTGAAATAATCGTGTCATTTAAATCCAAAGATTTAGAAGAGTTAAAGATTTAAAATAGTGATATGCATGGATGTACTATCTATGGATCCGACATATTAAGCTTACACCAAAAACATATAGACCTCTCACTCTACATACGGAAAACGCCCTAAGAGAAACAGAGACAAATATACTCTCTCGCTTACCTCTTTTATACCTATTGTCACCATTTCTACTATAGAAACACATTTATTTATATGTATAGCATTAGTGATGTGTCTGTAATAATCGATATTATCGACAAAAGGGTTTTAATCTATTTTTATCGTAGTAGTGCTTTTTGTAACGCAAAGTATTAAAATGCAAACAAGCCTACATTATTACATTTTTATAATTAGTTTTTAAATTACCGATATTAAAATAACTTATTTAATATATCTATGTTTTTGTATGCATTGACTACCTTCTTATAGAAGATCACTACCTAAGTTAACCGATAACATAATATGTTCAGTCTATGTTAATTAAAGGCACAGTAGTGATTAATGGATGATATTATACGGATTAGAAGACGTATTTTTATAATGGGCTAGCTTCTACTCGCGGCTTTATCCACGTGGATGTTTGTAAAAAGGTTGCATATTCTCAATCACAGAGGAATTGCAAAACCAACATGAATTTATAGGGTTTGGTATTTCAGATTTGGATTTACCAAATTTGAAGTTTTTAATTAATCGATCCATCATTGATCATCGATAATAAATAATTCGCATGAAAACAAGGCTACAACACTATGGCCGACTATGGTGGTATATTAAATGTCAAACATTCTTTTTTATTAATTAAATCATATCACAATACCTTTATCGCTATAGTTGCCAAACTACAAAGGCATTTCACTGGTAGAGGATAATCGAAACTTTATGTATACGCAATAAAAGCTCTCATCCCGGCTTATTACGGCTAGTAATTAACAATTTCGTATATTTAACTTACCGATATGGAAAGATATTTCTTGTCCATTTTCTATTAAAACACCTACCCGGCTATAATAGCCTATAACGGCACACACTATGGTCATTTTTGTTGTAGTACAAATGAATAATTTACTATTAAACTTACTTTTTTCACAAATAACACTTCGAGTACCCACTGCACCGAGCCAAACAGCTGGCCGGCAAACAAACTGACTGGAGGCGCGCAGCCTTTCAAGACGGCAAATAATCCTAATGCTATCTCATTTTGTTCAATGGCGATAAAGCGTTAATAAGACCAGTATTGCCTATATGTCTCCAGCTCTCATTTAAAACACTCACTCCTTTACCCCCTTGGTGATATGTATCTTTCGAAGGAAAAGATTTATAAATCACTTATCTGATAGATGATTTAGTTTGCACATCACTACAACCAAATTGTATTGTCATTTCGTTCGTGTCTTGTGAAGTCTTGTCAAATGTCAATTGTCAATGTCAAGTTGTCAATTTCTCATCCTTCATGTCCTTTATATTATGTTTCTCAGCATTCCATTTCAACAAACTGAAGGCAAATTATACTAATAAATAAAACCCAAATTCAGACATTATCTCACTCAAATACAATTATAATCTGATATGGAACCAATACAACAAGATCCTGTGACCGGCGATTCTGAAGATCAAGTCCTCACAGACGTTAAATACCCGCTATTATCTTTTGAAAAACAAATATTCATTGATGCTTTTGAAAAAGATGCACTAGTAGTAATGGCCAAGTATATTTGAATTTTACAGAATCATAAAATAAAAATAATAGTGTGCTAAAATTCTATTTACGTAGATGTGTTCTATTTCATTTCTAGGGGAATTAATTACAATAATATAATATCAAATTTATTATGGATTTACAAAGACCCAAGTAATTTGGTACTAATAATAAATAGTATTGACCATGAAGAAAAATACTTTACTGAAAGATTTAATCTGTCACCTTTACCAACTTTAGGAGCTGACAGGTAATGAGATTCTTTCTTTCTTATCAATTGGGCTTTAGGCAT
Source organism: Laspeyria flexula (assembly GCA_905147015.1). Taxonomy (NCBI): domain Eukaryota; kingdom Metazoa; phylum Arthropoda; class Insecta; order Lepidoptera; family Erebidae; genus Laspeyria; species Laspeyria flexula. The sequence continues at coordinate 5,839,846 of LR989956.1, read as the reverse complement.
ATTAATGAGGAATGTTAAAGCTTGAGAATGAAAGTGCCACAAACCCATCATTGACTGACCTTGCCACACATTGCTTAACCATTGTAATGAACATCCCTGTTGGTAATAAGATTTATTCTATTAATTAAACAAATAAACATTCAGTGCGGAGAGAGGCTCAAACCCCTACCAAATGCATGTTAATCCTCCCATGACAAATCTTAAATCAAATTTGATTTATCTTGATAAAACCTACCCTCACCAGGATCAAGCCCCTTCGCAACCAAAATACTGCAACCATAAAGACCAACATAATGTAATACCTAATAATAATAATATGTCAAGAAATAATGACCAACTATTGAATGTAATTGGGTAACTCCACAGAATAGTTTATTGTCATAACGAATCAAGTCTTTGTAGCTGGGAAGTCAATGAAACCACAGCTGTTTTTTTAACAATAACATTTTCACCGATCAAGATTGTGATGCATTTCTGACTAATCAACATAATTATCTTTATGTAGTATAATTATATAAATAAATTTCAGGGAAAAGGCCTATTTAGAGGGTGGCATCCACTTTGTTTCTACTCGTATATTAGTAGTGGATCTATTGAAGAACAGAGTTCCAATCTCACATATAACAGGCATTATTGTTCTGAGAGCACATACTGTATTGGAGTCCTGTCAAGAAGCATTTGCATTAAGATTATATAGGCAAAATAATAAGGTAATATAGTACTTAGTAATCAGTGTTGTGAATAGTAGTAGAGTCCAAAATGCTTTATTATATCTAAATAATAAAGGAATTTTATTGAAAAAATTGCAGACTGGTTTTGTGAAGGCATTTTCTAACTCTCCAATATCATTCACATATGGTTACTTTCAAGTGGAGAAAGTTATGAGAGCTCTGTTTGTCACTGAATTATTCTTATGGCCAAGGTAAGTGCTCTACCTATATTTTTTACTGTTTTCGACCATTCACATTGTTTTCGAGACACATTTGGCAACCTCTCCTACTATTGCCTTTTTAACTAATTGATCGACACAAAGAAAGTTAATGTGTTTATCAGTATTTATTTAAGTAAGTTTGTCCCTTTGTTGCGATTGAGACCAAATGAAATGTGTGGGCCGATTCTGTTGATTGATATGTCTAAGAACCGCAAGTATCATTAAAGATATGACAGTAGTAGTAGTAGTAGTAGTAGTCACAAATCAATAGTCGGCGAACTATGCGAAATGGGCTATTGTAGAAAAGGTTATGAAAAATCATTATTAGGTTTCTGTCACCATTTAGGATTTATTTCATAAAAGGAGCTACCGAGCTGTTGCGCCACGGAGGCAGTCATATGTAGTTATTATATTTTCTATTGTCTGACTATTTTGTTTATGTTTGTATTTCAGATTCCATGGTACAGTTATCCAAAGTCTGAAGAGTAGACAAGCACAGGTAGAAGAACTTCATGTACCTCTTACCACAAATATGAGTTGCATACAATCCTGTTTGTTGGATATAATCAATTATACAGTAAAACAACTGAAAAGCACTAATAGAACTATAGATATGCAGGTATCATGAATTTTTAACACTTTAATAGTAATATTTATTTTTAAAGTCGTTATGTTGGAACTCTTGGGCCTATGTTCAGCAGTGGACATCCTGCGGCTGATGTGATGTTGATGATGAATTATAATGTTTTTATTGTGTTATATACAGACATTATTTTTGTTATCAGAAGGATGGACTTTTCTATACAAAGGTGGCAGACATACCTGCATCAGCATCCTTAGAGAAAAAGTTGCTTATACTATTAACACTGATGTCTAGTACGCAACATGGGATCTTACTGAAAATATAAATGCGAAATTTAGGATCGATGGATGTTTGTTACCCAAACACAGCAGAACAGCTGAAAGGATCGGCACAAAATTTGGCAAACTGATAGATTAGTCTGGAATAGCACATAGGCTACTTTATACCGACATATAACGCGGGAGGAAGGTAGTTCATTCATAAACATGTATGTGTGCAGAAACACATTCATGTTTATGAATGAACTATCTTCTGTATAATGCTAAAGTTAATTACTATTTCTATAGTCCTTTTTCACCACTGGCTGATAAGTATCTGATAAACTATCCGAAACTAAACTGACAGATTTTCTATGCAAAATATGTCAATTAAGTCTTTAAACGTCATGTCGGACACCGTTGTCCGACAAACAATTAAATTTCCATTGTGTCTGCAGTCTGGCATTCAATGTGTTAAGTTACAGATGTTAAAAATAAATATAAAGTTACAGATGAGCAGTGATGAAACAGGGACTTAATCTCTTTAAAGGCCTATTCAAACCTAAAACTATTGTTTGCGGTAGAGCACTAAATACCTGAGTGAAACCCGCGCTATTTGTACCTCTACCCACAGCGACAGCGAATACCGCTCAGGTTTAAATAAGCCTTAAATCTAATTTTAGGAGATCACAACAGAAAATTGTATAACAAAGAAATTCCACAAAATCCTACAGTCACAATTGGATAGTGTTTGGCACCAATTGAGTACTAGAACTAAGGAATACATTCAAGATTTAAAAGTCTTAAGAAGTATGACAGTGTAAGTATTATATTGCCCAATTTGCTTCTCGCGAGAGAGAGAGATGGCCTATCGTCTCAAACTTGTCTGACCTGGAACTTCACGATAACATCTTCAGCAAAATACTCTTCTCTCTCATAAAAGACTTTATTTTAGTTCTAGGAAACTAAGTATATTTTTAAGCTATATATGAATTTATCTATATGTGAATTTCCCTTTGCAATAATATTATTACTTAAGTTATTATTATTGCAAATTAATAGTCTATTGCATTGATAATAAAGGGCAAAATAAGATAATTCACCGTGACTACAAATGCCAGGCAGTGCATCTCATCCATTAGAGAAGTCAATTTAGCGATATTTTAGACCACTTTCTTGGCAGACGGTACAAACAGCCAAGTTTCTGCTCGACCAGTCTCCAAACATTTGCTGTGTATTATACTGCTGAATCTTGTATAGATTATGTTTATTGTGCTGTGTTATTTGGACTATTGAATGCTTTACTGTTGACTTATGCATGTTAGACTTGATCTTTCATCATCATAAATGACATAGAAAAACGTTTCGAAACTGTACATCGCCATTTCCCGTAGTAGCATGTGTGCTGTACCTACTATGCATTTCCTTTGATATAAAAAATATATCTTTGTCTATATGTTTCAGTAACTTAATCCACGATGATTCAGTATCATTTTATTCTTTAGTAAGTAAATACCGGACCCCGGAGTATGCTAAGATTAACTCTGGATGGATATTGTTGGACTCAGCCGAACAGTTGTTTCGACTAGCTAGAGGGCGCGTGTTTAATCCTAAACAAGGTAACTGTGTTGCAAATTTAAAGTTATTCATATCAAGTTGTTGTGTTTGCAGAAGATACCTCACTTTCTCAAGTGTACATAAACCGTCTTGCTTTTAAAAAATACATTAATCCATTTTATTATTGTGTGGCTATCCGTGTAGTGACGGATTAAGAAAATATAATGTCACTACCCCATCTCAACCCGTGGGTGTCGTAAAAAGCGTCTAAGGAAGCAACCTTATGCAGACAAGAGCACTGCAAGAAAAGGAAAATTCGAAACAAACCCTATACCAAACGGTCTGGCCAGCTTTGGAGGAGACCCGTGCCCAGCAGTGGGACGTTTATAATAGGTTGAAATGATGATGACGAAGATATATTGTTGCAAAATGTAAATAAGTATACCACAATCATCAAGTAAAAAGAATATCAATTGCGTGCTAAGTAAAAATTATATTATGATATATAACGATAATATTATGGTTAAATCTTGTGAAAGAGGTCTGTCTCATTATGAAAGAAAGAAAGAAAGAAAATACATTTATTCTCCACATTTATGTGACATGAGTAGGAACAATAGTACTGTAGTGTAAGAATAAAAAAATAAAAATAACAGTAATACAAAGAAAAAAAATAAAACAAAGCAAAAAATAAAAGAAATAAAAAATATAAAAAATAACTAATTCCACCTACTGCATGTCACACCTGCGGGAATGTGGACTTTGCTCAGCATAATGCTGTGGCGCCAGCAACTAACAGCTGCTGGACACTCAACAGCGCTGATTTTCAGCAAAGCCCCAGGGACAGGATGGCGAGTCAACGACCCGTGTGTCGTGTGTGTGTGTGTGTTAGTGTATACTATATAAATACAAATTAATAAACAATACACATATAAATAATGAGAATTAAAATGATACAAAAAAATAAATAAATAAACAAATACGTAAACAAAATAAATTTTATCATGTTGTCAATAAATTATCTGTTGTTGATTTCAGAATTTGATCCCGAACCATGTCCAAAATGGAAATGCCTTAGTGATTTATTAGTGAAAGAAATACCAGATGAAATAAATAAAAATGGCGGCAAAATAAACAATAGTAAAATTCTTATACTCTGTCAAGATAGCAGAACCTGTTCACAATTGAATCATTATTTAACGATGGGTGCAAATAAATACCTATTCTATACGGCGTTTAGAAGAGACCTTACTATAAACACCGTATCATCTAAATACAATAAATTGAAGAAAACGATGAAAACTGAGGAAATTAATAAAGAGAAAGGAGAAAGCATAGATGGGATTAATAAAGATGAACAACAAATAAATATTGAAGAAGAAAACAAGTCAAACTACGTATTAACCTTAACTCAAGTAGCAACACAAACTAAGAAAAATGAAGCTCAAGATGAAAGCTTGTTTGAGCCTATTTCACAGGTAATCAATCTATACTAATATTATATAGAGGTAAGTATGTAAGTTTGTGACGTTTTAGGGGGTAATCTCGGGATCAAATCAAATCATTTATTCAAATTTTAAAGAGATACAAATATTATTATAATAGAACTTATTTAGTAATATTATGTGGCTAAAAATATTTATCCATCCCTGTACTAGGATAATAATTCCTGTATCACAGGCGACTGGAGAGCTAATAGTAATGTAAGAGCTAAACATTTCTAACAATATTAATTTAATGTTACATTTTCTAAAAATAAATAAATAACTAGAATCACTTAAATAATATAAAATCTGATAATTACGAAGTAAACAATGTGTCACTTACATAAAAATCAGCATCAGCAGTATTTCTATCTAGGCTAACAATAATGTCAATCAAAACATATTAATGAGGTTATTGTGGCTTGTGTGACTGTAATTTACAATTTAAAACAAGGCTAAATTTTTGCTTACCATAGTAGGAAATATATAGCTGTCAATGAGGACAGCGCGATTTTTATTAGGTTACTTATACATTACAAAACAAGATAAAGTTACTTATACTACTATATAGTTAATGTTAAATTGAAAAAATAAAATAATAATAGAGGCTTTAACATAAAAATAAACTGTCTAGGTTCATAAAATAAGATTAATTAACATTCAGGTTTGCAGTTTATTATTGGAAAATGCGATACACTGGGCGCCCTCATAGTCCACTGTATTTATATACCTGAGCTCAGCAGCTTTCTTCGCGGGACATTCCGTGTCTCCAGTTTTATGTTCAGAAGGCTTCTTAAAGCGTACACAAGTGGCACATTTGGACGATTCCGTTTTGAGGCTGCATTCAGTCTTCGAGTGACCAACTATGCCACAGTGACTGCACGTTTGTTCTACGTCTCTGCAAGATTTGGCAGCATGACCATACTGCTGACATTTGTAGCATCTCGTTACTAACGTGAAGTCACGTACAGGGCAGGAGGTCCAGTTTATAAATAGTCTGGTTTGTGTAATAAGGACTTTTCTTATATTGGCCGGGACTTCAATGATGAAGTTACAGCTGGGTGCTCCTTTTCTGCCTGATTTATGGCTTAGTTTAATTGTGCTCAGAAAAGATTCTGTGGTCATCGTAGGGAATTTTTCGCTGAGGTTCTGCTCAAATATACATCTGAAAACTTCTATTTCGGTCAGACTAGAGGGCACTCCAACAACCACAATCCTAGGTCTCCGTTTCTGCGGTTCATCAGCAGTAAGGCCTGATGACGAAAGTTGCACGGCTTGTTTGAGTTTTGCTGCGTCCTGTTTCGTTTCCGTGCTGATGATGACGCCACCATTTTTGGTTTTTCGAACTCCTCGGACTTGTAACTTAATTTGTTCAGGGCGTATTATCTTTTCCACTAGGTTCTTGGTCTCTTCACTAGACTTTAATTTATCGCTGGGATAAATAGCGACAGAGCTTAGGTTGTTCGGGCGCACAAAGCAATTTGTTCCTTTCTTTACTATGTCAGCAAAAGATCCATTACTTACAATTTGAGACTCTTGAATGGTCTGCTTAACCTCTGAAATTTGCGACATCAGGTCTGTCTTTTCGACGAGAGTTTCAATGGTGGAAGATGCTTGTAAGGCTTTCTGTTTTAGAGACTGGTATAGTACAGCCATCTGCGATGTACAATTTCCAACTTTTCGGCACAAGGAGGATATCTTTAACTTTTGCTCTGAGTTCAGTTTACCTTCGGAGGCAGTAGTGCACACTTCGTTGAGGTATCCTTCGATGGCTGACATCCACCTCTGTATTTCAGCGGTAGATACAAGGTCTAGTTGTTGATGTGACGTTGACATCGGGGAAGCGGCAGAGTGGGCTACCCCACTGGGTTTAGATGGACTATTATCCATGTTGAATTATTATGAAGTTTTAATCACTGTACTTATTCGTCATTGTTTTAAATAAACTCAGCGAGAATAAACTATATGCACATCAAGCAGTAGTCACAAAAGGAGGTCACTATATTAAAATTGATATAATTAAATATTGTTAAAGAGCACGTCCGTATGTAACGAGATCAATGGATCTATCTACTGAACCGATTTTCAAAATTCTTTTATGTGTTGGATAGCCCATTTATCCAGGAAGGTTGAGAATATGCATCACTATTCGACACTGCATTAGCATAAGTACCTACTTCCGCAATTACTTGAAATATAGATATTTTATTTACAGATAGATAACTTAGATATTACACAATTGGAAATAGAAAAACCGATAATATGCATACAAACTTTTAAAGAAAACGGCTGTAACTTTTCATTAGAGAAAACTTTAGAGGCTTTACGGCCAGAATATGTTATATTGTACCACAGCGACGTAGCCGCAGTGAGACAAATAGAAATGTACGAATGCCGCAAAAAACCTGAAGAGACCGTAACCAAAGTGTACTTTTTAATTTACGATAAAACTGTTGAAGAACAAGCATATTTAACGTCGCTGAAAAGGGAGAAACTGGCTTTCGAGACATTAATTCAAACAAAAAGTGTAAGTTGATATATTTTTATTATTATTACACAATAGCTTTTTGCAATCCGTGTAGTGACGGATTAAGAATACATAATATCACTACCCCATCTCAACCCGTGGGTGTCGTAAAAAGCGACTCAGGGAGTAGATCTTATGCAGACTAGAGCACTGTGAGAAAAGGAAAATTCGCTTTTTGTGCCAATTTTGCTCATCTATTATAATATTATAAAGCTGAAGAGTTTGTTTTTTGGTTGAATGCGCCCACCGCAGGAACTGCTGGATCGAATTGAATTTTTTTAGCTCATTAAGCTCATCAAGAGTAATAGGATCTGATTAGTGGACCAACAAAGATTCACGACAGCGAAGCCCCGGGCAACAGATATGATAGTTAAATGTACTTTATAGAAGTCAAATTCAGAGCAACTTATAAAATTTATATATGTAATAATTTCCAAAATCAGAAGACCTTTTTTTGTCCATAATTTTATTAATATTAATTCACGTAAATCTATTCTATTAAATAAATCAATTTAGTTTCTAAATGTACATAATTGATGTAATTAACAGGAAATATGCTAATTTTTTCAGACAATGGTTGTGCCATCTTATCAAGATGGAAAAACAGATGAGTATTTCAATTTAAATGTAGAACATGACGACGATAATGTGGATACAAGAAAAGCTGGTAAGTTACGTTACGTCACACATAACTATTGTATGCTAAGCAGGGTTATTGCTGAAAATATCTATCTGGTCGAATAATACAGACTCATTTCAATAGTAACTATGTATATATTTTTTAATAATGTGCCACACATGCCCTAGGCGCCATAAAAAAAAGTTAATATTATGTTTGTGTGTGTATTTTGTAAAAGTATATATTTGTCTCTTAAGTAATCTGAGGAAACTGTCTTAGATTAAGTTAATTTTAAGTGTCATATTTAATAACCACGAATGTATCTGTTTGTTTATCAAATAAAAAAAAAATTAAATTAGTGTGACGTAACTTAAGTCTATTACCAACGGAAGATCTAAACGTTTCTAACGAACCTCATTTGTGATGATTATTATGTTATAGGTGGGCAAAACCAGCAGAAGCAAAAGCCTGTAGTCATTGTTGACATGAGAGAGTTTAGATCTGATCTGCCAGCACTACTGCACAAAAAGGGGATTAATATTGAACCAGTTACAATAGCTGTAAGTACTCCATATAATTATTTATTATTACACTTACAAATTATACCTACGCTTAGTTTCTATATGCTACTTGCTCTAAATAAGCTATGATAATGTATCTGTTTGACTGGCCTGTTGGTCTAGTGGTTAGTGACACTGACTGCTAAGCCGGAGGTCGTGGGTTCCCACCCAGGACAAATCTTTGTGTGATGTGCATGATTGTTTGTTCTGTGTCTGGGTGTAATTGATATATAATATGTATGTATTTACAAAAAAAAAATATTTAAGTATATCAGATGTTTAGTACCCATAACACAAGCAAATATAATTGCTTAATTTGGGCCTAGATGGCACTGTGTGAATGTGGTGAAAATTTATATTATATTAGGTATATCTGTATAAATTAATTTAAGAAATGGATATGGATATAAAATCCATTTGAAATATTGCGTGCGAGTTGCTTCTGTCGAGCACCAACACAGTTGGGAAGATCTACAGATATGTGGTCGGCTCGTGGTGAATAGTTTGCTGATGTATCTGTCAACGTCCGCGGACGCATCTGCGGATGTGTAGAGTAGATAATGGATTGGAAAAGTTACAACTATTGTGGTTTCACGTATCCATGTACTACTTTCGACTGTATTTTGATACATATTAATGACGTACATATATAAACCCGTCGTATATAAAAAGCGGTGTGATCTTACAAGGTTTAAAAAATCGTTCTAACAGTAGAATGGAGTAATATGGTGAGAAATGCGATTAGGCAACTTTGAACCTTATACTATTTGACAGAAAACTGAAAATGCTGAATAGACAAATCTCATCTTAAACCTGTTTGGCATTGACAGTGCGATATAAACAGTTAAACATCAATAAGGAGCAGTTATAGAGTTACACATAGCCCGCCGATAGCGATCTTCCGAAATTATGTGAAACTAATTCGGTAATACCTATATCGATTTTATATATTTCAGATCGGGGATTACATTCTGACACCCGACATCTGCGTTGAGCGAAAATCGATATCTGATCTAATTGGTTCATTAAACTCTGGTCGCCTATACACACAGTGTACACAGATGTGTCGAAACTACAGCCGTCCTATTCTGTTAATCGAATTCGATCAGAAAAAGCCCTTTAATTTACAGGTAAAATTTAAATAATATTGTTTTATTCTTGTCTTGTGTATGGTGGAGGTTTCCTGGTGGATGGTAAGGTCTATTCACACATGTCTGGGCCAAAACAAAGAATATAGGCACACGTACAGACCTTTACGAAATCTGAACATTGAAACGCACATAACGGTGTCAAACTTTAACGAACTAAAACATTTAAAACCCGCCAAAGAATAAAAGTTATTTTAGTTAGAGAGTTTATCATTAAAATAAAAGTAACACGTACCGGAAACGGACGTATGTCAACGAGTTTGTATAAAACTTACACATGTATATTTTTTTCATCTGACGGAGCACAGTCCTTCCTCGTTCCAGACACGGATCTGATGAGTATGAATAAATTTTTAAGCTGCTTAGAGAGATATGGATGATATATTTTAGAAAGAAACAAATATAAATGGAATATTATTATATACAGGCTATTATTATATTATAGGGGATATTATTATATTTCACCACTGGCAGATGTGACAGATTTTAAAAACCGCATAAAAATCTGTTCTGTAATTTTTGAGTTTATCACGAACAGACAGACAAACAGACTTTGTTTTAAATTATGTAGTGACAGTAGTGATATATCAAAAATCTGTCAGCCAAGTTTAGGCTAGGTTATCAGACATTTATCTGCCATAGATAGTGACGAAAAGGATCTCAATTATTTTAAAAAGTGACTTGCATCTACCGTTAATACTTGCAGGGACACTTTGTGGTTTCAACAGACATGTCTGGCGCAGATATACAACAGAAACTGCAACTTCTCACTATTCACTTTCCTAGATTAAAGTTGGTTTGGTCGCCTAGTCCTTATGCTACGGCTGAACTATTTTATGAACTCAAAGTAAGTATGAAGGCTATTGGCATTGATTAATTTTTATGGTTTTTTTTACCACGACAGAGGCTTATGGAACAATACTAATTATGTGTTAGTAGTATAATTATAAGTTAATTATTAAATAAATAAAAGTATGAAATATCAAAATTACTATTAGTTCAAAAATTCAATCATTATCAAATTTATACAAAACTAGCGGACCCGACAGACGTTGTCCTGCATGATATACCAATCGATTGCATTTTTTTATTTGTGAATCTAAACCATCCTCGAATCCACTTGACCACATACACCAAAGTTCATTCAAATCGGTTCAGCCGTTTAGGAGGAGTTCACTGTCATCACACGGACAGAAGAATTATATATATAAAGATAGATATCAGCATGTAAATAAGTAATGGACAAATTCAGTCTTCGGGACCCTAACTAAAACCCTCCCTTTGTAGATTAGTTAGAGAGCACTGGAACGGAGTGCGAAGGTCGTGTGTTTAAATCCCACCGTAGAGACCAATTTTTACAGCGGCGCGGCGTCGTGAGTAAAAATTGGATTCTCGCACAATTTGTATTTTTTTTGTATTTATTGTTTGAGATTTCCTTACCTTCCTGACATTATATCTTCAGCATTTTTTGATTATAGCAAGGAAGAACAAATCCGAACGTTGAAGAAGCTCTAGCACTGAGTGGTGACAACACAGCCGATGATATGAACTATGAACGGTATAACATCTTGGTTCATGATTTCGTACAGAAGTTACCCGGTGTAAATTCTAAGAACCTTGCAAGGATCATGAATAGAGGCGTCTCATTGGACCATCTAATATCATTAACTAAAGTAAGTCTGTTTGCTTGACACAGCACACAAAATAGTCGGTTAAAAAGGCTCTCTTTCAGCAAGGGTCTGATAAACTGTCTGGGACATAAGTGTCAGATTCTAGATACAAAATATGTTAAAAATCTATCAACTATGTTTCGGATAGTCTATCATACACATCTGTATATCTTTTATCCTTTGGAATGCTACGGTCCTCGACAAACCATCTAATCAAACTGTGATCTTGTTGTTTTTCAATAGAATACACTTTTGTTTGACAATTCGTATACTACTTTGTTGAGCTTATAGGTGTTAAGAAAATATGACTCTTGTTTGATGCAATAATGTTAGGACCATTGGGCACACAACAAAAAAACCATTTCATGTTAAGAGCGATATCAAGGTACTTGAGCAAGCAATTCGTGCATCAGTCGAATTTTTGTTAAAACAATCCCTTTACTTACGAACCCGAACCAAAAACAAAGGTAAAGCTTTCCTTTCGATCAGAGCTTTTAGCATAATTTCACTTGTCACGTATAACTGACTATGACGTACGTAGGGTTAAAAGTTATATACTAATAAACAGTGCATTGTTAATTCAAAGACTCAAAAGTTAGTTTATCTCATTGCGGGCGCATGAGTAACAAAACCGTATACAGCGAGAGCTTCTAAGGAGCGTAAAAAATTGTGTACCTACGTCTGTACTTGACATTACACAATCAGATCATTTCAACAATCTAAAATTTGTTGCCAAATATTACGAGATTACTTGGGAACCTCACTTTTCAATCATTCAGAAATATTACCGGAGTACGTTTTGGAATTAACTCTGCGACTGTCTGGAGTGCATGGGCGATACTTGAAGTGAATTAAAATAAATTGATGACCTAAGTATATAATTGCTAATAGAATATGGATCATCAGCAACCCATTATTGTACCACTGCTGGGCTCGGGTCTCCTCTATTCTGAGAATATGGATACAACAAAAAAAAAACAGCGAAAGAAAAGGGTTACTAACAAAATAGGTAACAATTATACGCTCCTTAGGAGCTTTGCCCGAGTACCTACAGTTTGGTTACTATTATAGTCATATCCTACGAAGTGATGGACGTTGATGCGCCGGCGTCGTCTTGTTGTTGCGAGGCGCGTTTTTTCTCTTGATATATCTTGAGTTGTTGAAGAAGACGTGTCACTTTTTCCGTTCTGTTCGCTCTGATCCGTATAGCTTTTACACTTGCTTTCTCTGCAGATAAAATTATTAAATTGGCTTATACTTACATCAATCCTATATTTTGAACGCCACGTCTCAAACATACACCAATACATAATTTCGAGATTTAATTTAAATAATACTGAAATAATTAAGTCTCTTTATTTCGTAAACAATACTATTCTCTGGTATGGACAGACTGGGTATTGCTTCTTGTCACGTATTGATGACAGTGACGTCAAAATGGTTAATAAATAAAACTTTTAATGTGTTTCAGGAAGAGCTACAAGCGATGATTGAAAACAAGAATGATGCCGACACTCTTTATTCCATTTTACATGTCAAACCTCAACCTATAGATGCCAATAAAGATGATAAGCCCTTCAAAAAGAAACTCACGGGGAAACTGTTTCGAAGTAAAAAATAACTGCTATATTCTTAATAAGTGTTTATTTATTATCTTTATGTACTAAACAATAATTTACAATAAATATTAATACAATAAATATATTTTGTATGTAGTTAAAATGTTTTATTAGTTACCTTCGACAAATGTTAAGAGGATAGATACACTCAAGATCATTGATATAAGGACCACAACGGGGGCATATTATGTACATTACTTATTCCAAGGACCTAGAACAAAGTTTATGATTCACTCACAATGTTTTATACCAAACTACTATAATTTGCAGGATCGCAAAATGAATGTACTCATAAAAGCTGCAACCACTATCACCCAATCAGTTTGACAACTTGGTTGATAAATGTAACATTGGGTTGATCAATTTGACAATTTGATTGATCAAACAATACAACAGTTCCCTGCAAAGGACAACTTATTCTTATTTCTAATAAAATATATTACATAATAAGTTTCTAGGAAACTATTTATTATGGGTATATACATCACGTCTAGATGTAATTTTATATTTTAGGTATGGTAGCGTTCCCCTGCGGCTTTGCTCGCTTGGATAACTACCCAATTAAATACGCGTAATTTAAATTAGCCGGCTTGAAATTAACCTTTTGACCGCCACGTCAAATCGGCATCGCCGTGCTTTGTGCTCCAAGCTTTTAAAATACAGTACATTTTTGACGTGCCATGCCGTCATTGGCGTGGTGAGCACATTTTCATTTTACGTGTATAGACGTCTGGCTTTCAAAGGCTTAAGTTTCCTCATTAATCCTACTACATAGCATGTATAAAATCATCGATTGTTAATTTTTCATGAATGGATTTCGATGAGACTTCAGTAATCTGGTATGTACAACATAAATACTCAATGCTGCTGTCTAATCACTGTGACGGTGACGACACCCGTTCAGTTCGGCTAACTTAAATTACGTCATATCGCACCCTTAGTAAAAACGAAGACTTATAATTATGTATTTCATTTCTGCGTTGCTGTTTCAATTCAAGTAGATTAATCAAATCAGACAGTTCAATTTAAAAATAAATAACATACCTATCTAATTAAGGGTAGATTATCTCGCCATAATTGCGCTCTTTGGCTAAGAGTGCGATAGCTCTATAACTTAATATCTAAATGGATCCATGAAATTCAGTTTTTAAGATTTAGTAATAAGAAAACATAAAAGTAATGATTTAATATCTTTATCTTGTATATTTATGGACCTGACTTTTGCCGACATCGGCGCTCAGGGCACGCTTGCGCTGGTCAAGTATAGCCGACGTTGGCATTTAAAAGGTTATGCCAAGCCAAGGACATTGTGAAAATAAAGACAATCCATGAAATGGTTCATCCCTAAGCCATGCCGTTAAAATTAGAATCAATTCTAATTTGCCTCGCCCATATCTCATGTCATGGATTGGCCTCGTGTGGATGGCCCATAACGCTTGTCTTTATCTTAGGCGCCGAATACACTACCCCGGCGGTCTGCGTTCGAGTTCTGTGTTTCGTGGTCACACTTGCGTACACAGCAACTGTTGTCTGACTGTTTTTGTTTTGTTTATCGCTTAGATTACAGTGAACGCGGAACTGAAATCGCAGAACTCCGAACGACATCGCGCGCGGTCTGTTCGGCGCTTCACATGTCTACAATCAGAGATGACATGAGTGATACACTAAATTATCGAACTCACTTTTTGAAAATGGTAAATATTTTACAATTTTCAATAAAAGTCACAATAATATAATAATAATATTTTTTTTTATCTGGTTGTACTCAAAATATACTATTGACAAACTTTACGCATTGCTACCTGTGGGTAGCTTGGTTTCGTCCACCAATAGTATTACAGTAGGTAGACAATCATCTTAGACTTTTCTGATTATGATTTTAAAAGTCATAAAGCAATTAAAACTAAAACAAAAGGTTTTACAAAAAAATTTCTTTGTCCCAATATAAGGTTTGAATAACAAATCGAGCAAGTGAGATACTACATTTACAGCTTATTTATTTTAAACTGATTATGCGTAAAGTTTGTCTATAGTACTTAACTATTTCTAGTAAGTAGAGATGTGATGATATTATATCGAAGCTACGAGCAGCAACTACTTACCTGTTAACATAAAAATTTATGTTAGAAAATAATAAGACTATATAAAATACAATGTTTAAATTTTTTTTAATCATGAATTCAGAATTTAAAATAGTAAATATTGTCAATAGTCTTATAAAATTATACATAAAGTCTAGAATCTAAGATGCCTGTACTAGGAAAAATCCTGTGTTACAGGTGATATCTAGTTCTAACTGTTTATAATATTGGTATCAAGTATAATTTACAGGAAAATATAAAAGTCTAAAATTAAATTTAATAACGTTAAATAAATGTTAATTAATTATGAAGAAATTAATGTATTCAATAATAATAACAACACACGGTGTGTTGCTCACACGGCTTGGATCATATCCAAGAAAATCCCGTGTATTACTTTTGTTGTGTTGTTAATAAATGAAATTACACAAACAAGCTGGTCCAAGAATATGAGCAACTGAAAATTTAATATTATAACTTTCCAACTGTCGCAAATGTTTTCTTTACATAATTATTTAGATCCAGGTCTTAGCGTACCTGCCAGTGACTATGCGATTGCGTCCTTCCCTTTTATAAACCTTCAATTATTATACTATCCCTTTTGTATATTATTTAAATAAATAGTTGTGCATTCACTTACGGTATTGATGTTCTTTGTCAGTCAAGGGTACGTAGATTACACTCATCAGTTTTTTCACAGTGGTCGACCCATCATCGCCTTTATCAACCTTTAAATTTAAAATTTAACATTTCATCTTGTTATTGTTAACCAGTATTTGTAGATATAACAACAACAGATATTTATCCAAAGTTGCCGATAACAACCTAAACATAATGGTTGAAAATCGGTTGTTTATCTGACTGAAAGTGTTAAAAGTGGTTGTTTTTTTAAACATATAAAAATAACTGGTTCTATTAAAAATATGTATATATATATAATTATAAACCGAAAACAACCATGTTATCCAGTTGGTTGAAATCGTTGACAACCGGCTAATCTATAGTTATACCTGAGTTAGATGTTGTTCTCCACCTTCTGGTCCCACAGGCACAATTAATCTTCCTCCAGGTTTCAATTGATCAATCAGCTAAAAGGAATAAAATGATTAAAATATTGAATAAAAAAACTATGAGCACATGGTATTTTACTCCAGATTTATTTATTATTTATTTTACAGCCATTACACTGCAAGTTGTTAAACAGATGAGTAGAGAGAAATTTTCACTAGTTTTTGAGTCCAAGGGGCCCAATCAGAGGGCCCCAGGGCACTGTCCCGTCTAGCCACTGTGCATGACTCTTTTACACTGTGAGCACAACATACATGTTTACCAAGGTTGATGAAAGTAGATAAACTAAAGAGATAATATATATATAGGAAGGAATAGTACTATTCTAATATTTTTGTAAAATATAACTTACAGCTTGAGGCAACTTTGGAGCAGCAGCTCCAACGTGAATAGCATTGTATGGTGCTTCAGAAGGATACCCTAGACGACCATCACCAACTGAAAGATACAATAAAAATAAATTTAATGTTATATTACTGCGATTAGTAGCTAGGCAAATTGAAGGCAATAAAGCATTATTTTTAAATATTAAGATGACATGGCCAGATGTCCTTCTCTATGATGATGGAATTGGAGGTTTTATCACACAATCACACCAGAATGGCAGAAAGGATTTTTAAATTGGGCCACAGGTAGATTCTATAATCTACCTGTGGCCTGTGGTGTCAGACTATTCTGAAATAGCACAAGAGCTACTTTTGACCGACACAACTCATGGGAGCTCATACTCTATGAAAATATTGTTTTTATTTTTTATACCACGACTGTTGCAAACAGACGTATGGTCCGCTCCGTCTGATGGTAAGGGGTTACCAAAGCCTATGTTATATTATATGAAGGGAGTTCCTATACTTTCCTAAATGTTAGTATTAACAAGTATATATTGTACATAAATTATTACTCAATACACTTACCAATCAATTGAACTCTTTTAGAAGACAGTAATGTTGGATTATCAGCCTTAATGTTTTTGGTAGCAAGTGTGACCAGTTCAGTTATATGTTCAATACCAACCACTTGGCCAGTGTCACCCACCATCATGGCCATGCACGCTGTAAGGTAACCTGACCCTGATCCAACATCTAGTGCCTTCTCGCCAGGGAGAAGCTGCTTCTTCAGCCTTTCTAGGGCATGTGCATGCTAAAAATATTCAAGTAATCATTTATATTATAAGTAGTAGGATGTTTGAGATTTTTTATTTATTATATGGTATTAAACTTATGTTAATTTTTATCATAGAACTTCTATAATATTGAAGGAATAATTTCGTTATTTGAATGGGCCCAAGATGATGGTTTTAACAACCCTATAATAAATCACTAAAATCCAGAGGAAACATGAATTAAAGAAACTTAACCAAATCAGCCCAATGAATATAAAATTACCAGTAGTACTATACATTACTATTAACTTTTTTTAATAGTGTGTATTATTTATCTCTGATATATGATAAACCAGGTTTTTGGTGAGTGAAATTTCTGTGCAAACAATTATTTAATGAATTCTGAAAAAAATTAATTGCTTAACTTAATAGGTACTTCAGAAACAACAAAAATCCCAGAACAATGTTTGCCGGGTCAGCTGGTATGATATAAAAATAATATGTGACTATTTGTAACATTTTCATTAGGATCTATATTTTCAGGTGGCGAGATAAGATCAATTTTATTCTGATAGTTATGAAGTTCAACAGACTTGACTTGTTAATTGTCTATGAAAAAATTGAGCTGTAACATATTTATTGTAGTTCAAACACTGTTACACAATATGGTCAGACTTCATAGTGTTGCACTTACATTCCCTGATAGGTATATCTTTCACCTTAGAAGCACAGAGCAAAAGAATGTATAACTAATCATCATCATCATCATCATATCAGCCCAACGACGTCCACTGCTGAACATAGGCCTCACCTAATTTCCGCCACAGCGAGCGATTTTGTGCCGCCCGCATCCAACGGCCACCCGCAATCTTTACCAGATCGTCGGTCCATCTGGCGGGGGGCTATATAACTAATACACAAATAAAAAGACTAATTTTAATTTGATTTCTCTTATGTTTTGATTGTTATAGCGTGGAAGCATCCCAAGAAGATAAAAGTATTACCATGTGTGGGGCACTGATGGTTGCCGCAAATCCAATAGATTGTGGTGAATCATGATACGGAGCATATGGACAATAATTTTTCCGATCGACAGCAAGCATAGCGTTGGCTACATTATCAGATTTAATTATTCCATTTTCTGTAAAAATAAAATTAAAGGTCAAGTAATTAAATCTATTTACATTCATAGTGCGTGTTATGTTAAAATAAAAACATCAAATATATATGCAGCCAAGAGAGCAACAAGAGTTTTAAGCTATTATTAGTATAAACGAGCTTTCCTTACTTCGCAAATTATGAATCATATCGGTATTGTTGACTCCATGACTTCTCCAGGCCATTACAGTGAAAGTAATACTAATCACTCCTAGAAAATAATTACGCCATGAAAATCTTAATTTATTTAGATATAATTCAAATTTGTTTTTCGGCTTGATTTTTTGTTCAGGATCACTCAATTGAGCAGATTTATTTGACACTGTCTTTGTTTGTCTTTTTATAGACATTTACAATTTGTAACATCATTGACATTTGGTTAACTGACTGTTCTAACTTGTAGTGTTGTACTGTGTACTTTTATGAACTGGACAGTCTGGAGTCTGGACACTAGTCAGCTACATCTGTACACCCGCATCTGTGCGCCCGATTGACGATAGATGAATCGCATTGAATACCGTAGTGAAACCAAAGAAGCTAACCTAACGAAAAACTTTACAGTGCAATATTATTAATAGATATGTATAAAATCGTATTTTAAAATTAAAAGAAACCAAACCTACTTTGAAATTAAGCATTTATCCTCAAGTCAAGTATGTAGGAATTCATCAGTTTAATAAAATACGAATATACCTTTAATATTAAACGTCATCTATCTATCAGTTTAAAATAAATAATCTAAACATTCTTGCGCTGACCCGATTCGATCTTTACGGAGATTGAATTGTGGGCATACGATCCAGTATTTTTTTTAGATCGGACCGAAACCATGCGATCCAAACTGCAGATCGAACTCTATCAAATATCGGATCATAGTCACAGATTAGATAATATGTAATGGTCCAAACATTATTTTGCACACTACTTATTATAATATTTATGTATGATATTAATGAGTAGTCAATTAAAGTCGTACTTTGGAACTGGAACTTAAGATTGTCTGCATTGTCATCTTTAAAATACTACTTAAATCATCATTGCAACCCATACATACACATCCACTGCTGGGCTCGGGTCCTTTTTTGTTTGAAGTAAAATTATTAATATAATTTTACTTCAAACAAAGCTTATAATATTAATAGTTTGTTTGGTTGGGAGGCGCTAATTTCAGGAATTACTGAATTGAATTGAAAAATTATTTTAGTCGTGGATAGCCCATTTATCGAGGAAGGCTATATTATAACTTATATACATTACGCTACGTTCAATAGAAGCTGAGAAGTGGCCAAACAAAGAGCTAAGAGACCGAAGCCCCGCGCGACAGATAGAATCTCAAATTATAATTATTTATAATTATATTGTATTTTCATGTGATTATTTGGGTCAATAATTTGGGAATCGGATCAAATCGCATGCATCTGATATGCAGATCGAATAGAGACTTTATGATCCAATACGATAAGCAAAATAAAACCGAGTTTAAAAAAATCACATCCCTATCTTAGGGTTGTACTGGCCGTCAATGTCTACTCTGACGCGTTCCAATTTATGTTACAAATTATTAAAATTAATTTTATTAAGTTTTAGAATTCTGAAAGTTTACAGATACAGATTTTTACAGATCTATTCATGTTAATTTTCGGATTTGCCTATGTATTTCAATTTCTTTTAAAAGCGGTGTCATCTGATTAGGTACCTACTGTAATTCCGTTTCAATCAGTAACGATGTAATCCAATGTCACCCTGTATACCACAGATATATTATTACCCATGATAAGTAAAATTATAGTCCATTGCTATTGAAAAAGAACCAGTCAAGTGCGAGTCAGAATCGCGCGCCGAGGGTTCCATACCGTAGGGTAATATAGCAAATAATTATAACAAAAAAAAACAAAGTTTAGCAAACTATTACTATACTTATACACAAAATTCGTACTTATATAAAACTATAAAAAGCAGAGCATTTCGAGATCAATAACAATATGTATATACTTCCACACAGTCCAGTTGTACCAAAAACATACAATAAAAAAAGTACAATTTAACAAAATTTATAACAATAAGTACCTACTTAATTAGGTACCTACTTCCCTAAATTTTAATAATTATGTACAAAATTACAGGTAGGTACAGTCAGCATTACATTCTGCTGCTGGGCAAAGGCCTCCCCCATGACTTATTGAGTACCATGCCTCTGTATCAATGGCTAGAGTGGTCTTGGTGATATTTGTCATATTTCACGTGGTGATAATTTTGGCCCAAATTAAGATAGATCTAACTACAACATTAAAATATTAACATACGTAGTACATTTAAATAATACTTAGTCTAACTTGCCTAATGATACTGTAGTCCTAAGTCGACTTAAAATCATGCTTCTAGTTAAATATTTCCTGAAAAAGCAAGCATTTTTGGTAAAGTAGATACAGTTTAGCATTTATTATTATGTAATATTATATTTATGTACTTACCTACTTAGGTACCTAGATTTTCATTCATTAATGACGATGATGATGATATTTTCTGGCACCAAAATTTAGATTTGTCTGATTTGCATCTGATTTGTCACTAATTTGCAATAATACCCTTTAGAATTTATTCCTAGGAAATAGGTATTTCCTAGGAATAAATTCTAAAGGGTTCACCTATTTGTCACTATAAAATCAAAACGGTCATTATGTACCAATCACCAAATTTATGTAAATATGTTTTAAACGCGTGCCACACGGTTGTAAACTTGCCTTCTACAGAGGTGACTTTGGTGGTTTCCAACCGTGTAACCGGCTATTGTAAACCAAATTTCCAATGATATTGTATTAATATACAATATCATTGCAAATTTCATACAAACTACGCGGATGGCAACCAAGCTCCCACCAAGGTCACTCTGTTGGAACTTAGTTAACAACCGTGTGGCACGGCTATTATACTAATAGATTTGTACCCAAAATTGTTGATCTATGTAGGTAGATGGTTCCAAAAGTTATAAGCCGAACCATAAAATCGAAAGAAAAGTTGGTCCAAAATACTCAATCAGCTCACCATGGCCCTGATTCTAAGCCGTCGGAAACTTTTCGGCTGGAAATGACAATTTATTTCAAGTTCAAAATACATAATGTAAAATGGTTGTAGAGAAAAATCTAATATTAATCAGTTTTCTACCAATAAATAATTGAAAACGTAAAATAAATAAACTTCATCCTGTGCTTCGAAAAAAATTACGATGTGAGAGCATTCCAATGGCTCAAAATCAGGGGCAGATCTTGAGGAATATATGAGAAAGGCATAGCACTGCTCAGTGTTAAATTTTCTCCAATCTTGAAATATACGTCAGATAGTTTCAAATAAATAATCACAAAAAAATCTGGCTTGCAGTTTCGGAACGAACTGCTTCACTTCTTGAACATGAAGACACACTGAAGCTTCAGTATAAAATGCCATAATTATTTCTATGTTAGGCCACGAACTTTTGGGATATCATCAAAATTATAGATTTGTCACCAAACAATATTTTAGGGTGGATCCAAAATGGATAAGGTAGGTCAGAAGGCTGTCTTATGCAGCACTCGTGGCAGTTCTCAGTTTTCAGTCAGTTCTCTGAGTCTTCGTTCCTTGGGGCGATAAATTGATAATCGTTACTATTTTCCAGTGATTTCTTGTAAATATCTTTATCTACACTAAAATATTTCTTATGTAAATTTAAAAATTGGTGATAAAGTATCCCTATTATTTCGGAAGCCAATACAATTATTTGGTGACTGATAAATTTCCAATTAAATAATTTTGAAATATTAATTTAGTTACCCTTTGGATATAGTTTTAGTGATATAATTTTGGTGACCCGCAAATGCTTAGGTACATAACAATAAATAAACCACTACCATTTAATACACGACTTCTACCTTTACAATCAACAAATAGGTAGAGGGGATAATACGAGGTAGGGGGAGGTACCTACAGTTATTTGAAATATCTTAGCGCACTAGTGATTTTTGTCACTGTGACTTTTTGTCACGTAGCAACATCACATAAATATGAGCAATTGAGAACATATTATTATGATTGAGATATATCGACATCCTGGATAGGTAAGAACATTTCTCCGTTGTCGCATACACAACTCCAAAAAAAAACCGCGATTTTATAGCTATTCTAAATTACTCCAACACCATAGGGAGCCATGAATGCAGCACGGAATTAAATGCTTTCTTATAATCTATCCAGCATGTCACCAAATTCTTTCGGCTGCGGTGAACCTACTGTCTAGCCGTGTCGAAAAGGAGGAGCTCCTAAGTGCTACGGGATCCTCTCCTACGTGCATTCTGACAGATTGACATTATTGTGTTATCAACTACCTATATGTTTATTGTTTAGATAGTTATTATACCTAACTCACAGATCGGATGTATTTAGAGACCGATGGCAAACAAGACGTGATCGGTCTATAATTGCTGCGCTCCGTGACACTACCAATCGTATCGAGCAGGTGGATAGATCCAGAGTCAAAAATTCTGGTAGTGGAACATAAACTAGGATAGATTGAAATTAAGATGCCAGACAACCATGTGAACTACGTACCTAGTACGTTTACATGGTTGTCTGCCATCTCAGCCAGAAATTGTGCAGTCCATCCGGTCCTGGAGATTTCCAATTTGCCGTTGGACGGACTGTATCTAGCTATATCTTCGGCCGAGATGACTAACGCTCTCCATTTGAGGAATACGTTCACATACTCGTTCAAAATCCGGCAGGATCTGGTAACAGCGCATCGCTCACTTCTTGCGAGAGTCGCTCCTAATTCCTGTATCCATCCACCTTTGGTCTCTTTGGAACACGCGACTCACAGTGTATCGATCCACACGTAAAATAATAATGTATATATATGTATAAGTATGTGCATAAGATTTAAAGATATAAAGAACTACCGGTAAAAATCTAGTAAAATCTAAAGCTCGTGCATATTCGATGAATAAACGAATGACACGAATCCTTCGAACCTATGAATAATCGTGATTACCTACTTTAATGTCGTTCTGTTGTAGTTGTAGTCGTTGTAGACGTTGCGTGGTGAAGTACCTACCCACGACAATAAATAATCACGGTTACACGTTACATAAGTACATTTTAACACATTATTCTGTAGTACGTGGTATAACTCAGCACAGTGATTAGATTTTATGGATTTTTCTGACGCAATATTATGTTTGAAATATAAAAAGTTTGCACCTAAACTAATAATCTATAGCTGAAGAGTTTGTATGTTTGATGACCATGCTAATCTCGGAACTAGGAAATGGTCCGATTTAAAAAAATAGCTCAATGTTGGACAGCCCATTTATGGAAGCTATAGGCTATTAACATCTCTCGACGACCAATAGCAGCTGAGTATTAGCCGAATGTAGATCCATAGAAGCGAAGCTTCGGGCAAGAGCTAGTTTGACATAAAACTTATATTAAGTAACTCTGTAAGGTTTATTACCAACGATAAAGAGCGGTTATCAAGTTACGAACTGATGGCAACATTATAAAATAAGTATATAAATTCAAATTATAATATTTTACTGTATTTTTAACAAAATTGCCACGGGAAATTATTTATCCCGTAAGGGTAAGAGTACTAATCTGTGAATATGGATCACGAAGATGATAAATATCTGGGTGACATTACAGTGCATTTCCACGTAAACGAGAGTGACAATTCTATTCTATTCTATTCTTCTTTATGGCAAGCGTGCTGATGTCAACAATTCTGCCAATGTCAGGAAAAGCAGAGAGTGCCTTAAAAAACCACGGCAAGAAGTGACAACAATGCACGGAAGGCACGGAAGATCGATCTATTTCAAAACTACGTAGGTACTGTCAAAAAGAAAAATACAGGGATGGGAATATAAAAAAAAATCTTAGGTTCAGTTTAGACCAAGAAGGTTGTTATGCTGCTTACACACCGGGCCAACGCATGCCAACGAAGCCTATTCGGCATTGCTTTGGTTTCAAAATATATAAACTAGTATTATACCTTTTTGGATAGCTTATGAAACCGACTAGTTTTTATAGTAATTTGTACTTTCAGTGTCATAGCATTTTATTAAACTGCGCGACTTTTACTGTCGTATAATGTAAAATTTTTCAATAAAATAAAATACGTTATTAGCTCTAGCAAGCAAATTTCAAATGTTTTTAGTTATTTTATTGTTTCTCAAGATATATTTCGGGTTTATCTACAAATAAAAAAACATTTGATCGAAATCCTATTTACCAATTTTTTTTTATTTAACCAGAAACAAGTAAAATTGGGTATTTTCCAAAAAAAATGCTATTTCTACAATATCTCAAAAACTATTAATTTTCGGCCCTACATTAGGGGGCCTAAATTTGTTGCATTTGAAGTGCCCTACCTCGACATGCCCGGAATACATCGAATTACCAACAACCCTGTATATATATTATAATCTATGGTATAAGTATTCTGTGCTATTGCTATGATGTTACCCATCTCTAGTAGCTAGGCTAGCTAGCTAGCTAAGCTAGCTGCCATAGATTATACACTATACTAGCCACAGAGTACATTATGCTATAATACTAGCTGCTGTGCTGTCAGCACTGACTCTGTCAGTAATTTCAGTATAACATAATGTACTCTGTGTTCTGTAATGTAAAATAATGTAATGTTGATTGTTGAGAAATCATTAAGATTCTAGTATTTTAAGTTCTACTAAATTGTACTATAGTTTAGCTGAACCGTTTTCAAGCAACAAAATTTACAGTGTAACAAACATGTCATATTGAGTGCTATAATTATTAATATTTCTACAAGATGGTTTGCGACGGGCCAGATCCTCCTGACAACAATCCACAAGAGTTAGTTCCACCGCCAAGAAATGAGTTGATTATGAACGGAAATGGTGATGACAGTGACGATGATCATGAATACTACGGATATGAACCGTTGGCCCAGGGCCCGGAGGTGGCACAGTCTGATCACGATACTGATGATGATATGGAGGTAATACCTTTTAATTGACTGTCATTCTTTCACCTAGAACTTATCATTTTTTTGATCCGACTTGAATATTTGCAATACAGATTACAATGGACATAATTGGTTTTGATATTATATGCCTGTAAGGGCTGTATGTAAGTTTTTGAAAATAAAATTCTTGAATCAAAATTATCTGGCTTTAAATTTTGACATTATACTTAATATTTAGAAAAGAAACCAAGGCAAGTGTCACATATTTATGTTACCAAATTCCTATTATTATACCTAAGTTAACTAGGTAGCTGTTGCCCAGATCGCTCCCGTGGATCTTTGTTTGGCCACTGCTCAGCTTTTATTGGCCGCAGCATGATGTTATTTATAACCTACCTCGATAAATGAGCTATCCAACACTAAAAGAATTTATCACATCAGACCGGTAGTTTCTGAGATTAACACCCTTAACCAAACAAACAAACTGTTCAGCTTTATAATATACATAAACAAAATATTAGTATAGACTGACCTGTTGGTCTAGTGGTTAGCGACCCTGACTGCTAAGCCGGAGGTTGTGGGTTCGATCCCCACCCAGGACAAATCTTTGTGTGATGAGCATGAAGGTTTGTTCTGTGTCTGGGTGTAATTTATCTAAAATATGTATGTATTTACAAACACTTCACTTCGGTTACTGTGCGAAACAGTCGTGTATCGTGTTCGTGAGCTACTCGAAAGAAAAAATATCTATACCGACATTTAAAAAGTATTAATTGTTAGTTTCACTCGCATAGTATTGGTTTTTTGTACTAATTTTGTTTCGAGGTCTGATTAACATTTAATAACAATGAAAAGCTGCAGTTCCGGGCATATTCAACCACCTGTTGTGGAACCCTCCGTAAAAAGTGGATCATATCCAGATCTGTCTACACTGCGTGATAGCGTACATCAGACTCCTCGGAAACGAAAACAGCCAGACAGTGACCTAGACATTGGACGTGAACTAGCCGAATTCCGGAAGGATATGATGTCGTTCCTTACATCGTTTAGTAATACACAAAGTGAAAATCTGCAGAAGTTGCGTCATGATGTGACGGCGGAAATCAAAGCTCAGATCAAGAGAGAGAGCTCAAGAGAAAATTAAGGCGGATTTAGCTGTGTGTGGAAACAAAATTACTACCGTGGAAAATAAGTTTTCGTCATTATCGATACTCCCTAAAAATGTTAGTGAGGCCAATGAAAATATTAAGCTATTAATTGCCGAAAACAACAGTTTTAAACAATTTTCTATGCTTAATAATGTCGAAATATCAGGAGTGCCATTTACAAAAGGAGAAAACATACTATCAATATTCCGTAGTATATGTACTCGGGTTGGATTCACACTATCTGAGTCTCATATTGATACTATTCATCGTATGCGTCGTTTTCAAAACAGCAGTAATGCTCCGAATAACAATCGACCGCCTGCAATTATCGTAAGATTCACTCAGCGCCGAGCAAAAAATGAATTCCTAACCTCAATACGGGCTCGCCGAGGCATCACAACAGCTGATATTGGCCTACCAGGACCGGCTACAACCATATATGTTGGAGATCATTTAACGCCGAAAAATAAAATACTACTAAAACAAGCTAGACAGTTAAAGAATGACCTTCACTATAGTTTCATTTGGGTGCGTGACTGTAAGATATTTTTGCGTAAAAGTGACGGCAGTAAAGTAATATGTATTACTAACGAATGCGATCTTTCTAAGATTAAATGACTTGTAATATTATTAATGTTAGCAATTTGCTTAAGGTTACTTCTTTTAAATTTATGTACTGAATTACTAGCTAAATACTTTATAAAACATAATAACTATGATTACCGTTTTGCTTATAGTAAGATTATAAAATCACACCTACCGACTTTATATGATAATATTAAACTATACTGTAATGTTTATCATTTTGTATTCACAATACAATGGCATTATATTTTCAAGTTTGCGAAACTCTTTTATACATTAACTTTTCAACAATTATTTTTTGATGGCTTCAAAAACTTTTGATATTTACTATCAAAATGTAAGGGGACTTCGTACTAAATCTCATGATTTTTTATCTAAGGTGTCACAATCGGATTATTCTGTAATGTGTATTACCGAAACATGGCTTACATCGAACTTTTATGACAGAGAATTTTTTGATAATAGGTACATTGTGTTCAGATGTGACCGTTCAACTACAGATAGTGGCGCGGTGCGGGGAGGCGGAGTCGCTGTGGCTGTGCGGTCGGAATACCAGCCGTTGCAACGCGACTGGCCGATACCCTCGCGCGCTCATTGTGATTGTGTTTGGTTATCAATTCCCATTAACTCTTGTGTACAAAACCAGCTATCCCTGTCATGTAACGTAAGTAGTGAACAACGTTTTCTTCACATTTCGTGTATCTACATCCCGCATGGGCCAGGTTATAAAGAGGCATTAACCTCATATTTAGACATCGCGGACCAATTAATTAACAATAATCCTAAAGACATTTTTTTGATAGTGGGTGATTTCAATTTATCTGAAGCGACTTGGAACCCCACCACTTCCCTCGAACTATATTTAAGTTCGAGTGGTAATTACACGATTCAAATAATGCAAGAATTTTTATCTTATACAAGAATGTCACAATATAATAACATTGTAAACTCACATAACAGGATACTAGATCTGGTCATATGTAGTTGTGATTGTCATGTCACTGCTTGTGATTTCCCGCTCACTACGGAAGATCTTTACCACAAATCACTCTCAATAAGCCTAAAATTAGAGTATCATTCGCCTCTCAAGCCTAATATTGGCCATGTGTTAAATTACCATTCTGCTAATTACGACGAAATAAATACTGAAATGTCAAAAATTGATTGGTCTGCGTTCTTTACCGGTTTAAATACGAATGACAGTGTCACAAAGTTCTACGAATTTCTTAATGACCTAATTAGCCGTTTTGTACCTAAACGACGAGTTCGCTCGTCTACGTCAGCACCTGCCTGGCATAGTCATGAGCTACGGAGAGTGCTTAATGAAAAACGCAAAGCTCACAAAAAGTGGAAAATTTTTGGTAACCCACTTGACTATGAAAGTTTTAAAATTCTACGAAAACGAGCCGAAAAAATGGAAAGAAAATGCTACTTTGATTTTATATCCTCAACAGAGAAAAGAATAAAGTCAAATCCTAAATTCTTTTGGTCTTACATAAAATCTATTTCTTCTAGTAACAAATTACCTCAGACTATGTACTTTAAAGATATTACCTCAACTAATGGGAAAGAAATTTGTCAATTATTTAACTCACACTTTTACTCTGTTTTTGAAATATCTAAGCATGACCTAAACAACTCTGAAAACTTTGAATTTCCTTGCAATCCTCCAATTGATATTCATTCTATCTCGGTTAGTAAAAAAGAAGTGTATACGTACTTGAAGTCAGTTAACATCCACAAGGGTACTGGACCTGATGGAGTGCATCCACATTTGATAAAGAAATGTGCATCCACACTAGCCTTGCCTGTTTCTATTATTTTTAATATGTCTTTAAAAGAAGGTACTGTACCTGAAATATGGAAACAGGCATGGATTACACCTGTACCAAAGGGGCCCACTAGTCAGAACATAGAAAATTATCGTCCGATTTCTAAGTTATGCCAATTTAGTAAAATTTTAGAAAAAATTGTAACTTCACAAATTAGTAATGTAGTAAGGAGACATATAATACCTAATCAGCACGGTTTCTTTAAGGGTAGATCTGTTGACAGCAATCTGATAACATTCACTGACATAATACTTAATGCCATGGACAAAGGACATCAGGTAGATGCGATATACACGGATTTTACTAAGGCGTTCGATAAAATATGCCATTTTACTCTATTGCTTAAACTTTGGAAACTAGGCATCCATGGTGATCTCTTCCGTTGGATAAAATCTTATGTCGTGAGAAGAAGTCAATCAGTAGTACTAGCCGGCTATACATCTGAGCGTATGTATATTAGTTCTGGAGTTCCTCAAGGATCTCATTTAGGACCATTGCTTTTTATCCTCTACATAAATGATATATCCCTGAATATTACACAATCGAATGTTTTATTGTATGCTGACGACACCAAGATATTTAGAATTGTCCGTAACACAAATGACTGTGAACTATTACAAAGTGACCTTAATAATTTAGAAACATACTGTGATGAAAATAATTTAATCCTTAACTTAGACAAATGTTACATTATTAGTTACACAAGGAAAAAAAAACCTATCGTCTATAATTATAAACTAAATAGTAAACCACTTAAAAGAGTTACAGAGATTCGTGATCTTGGTGTCATAATGGATTCGAAATTGAGTTTTATTCCACATATAGATGCAATCGTAGAAAAAGCTTTTAAACAACTTGGTTTTATTTTAAGAGTCGGTAAACCTTTCCGAAATCCCTTGACATACAAAATTCTCTACAATAGTTACGTAAGAAGTCACCTGGAGTTTGCCTGTGCTGTGTGGAAACCTTATAATAAATGTCATATAAACAGAATAGAAAGGATTCAGAAAAAGTTTGTAAAAAGTCTTGATTTCCGTACCGGTAATACATATTCCAGTTATACCGATTCTTCCAAAAGACATAAAATACAACGATTGGAAATTCGTCGAGATTGTGTTGATTCTATCTTGCTTTACAAATTAATAAATAATCAATTTGATGCCCCCTTACTATTAGAAAGGATTTGTTTTAAAGTACCCCGCAAACTTGAACGCCAATGCCGAAATAAGAATCTATTCCGCATACCAGGTAGTAGAACTTGCTTTGCCAAAAATATGTTTATTAAGCGAACGTGTGATATGTACAATAAGAATGAAAATTTAAAAGATATAGATATTTTCTGCAGTACAACTAATAAAATAAAATTAGTTCATAAGCTTGTTTAAACTAGATATTTACATACTTATTTTTTAGAACATATTTGTAACATAGACTAGGGCCCTGATTCTGACTCGTCGGATGACTCCCAAATCGTAAACTTTTCGAATCTTAGCATGACGTGTTTTTACGGCTTGAGTTATTTGATGTTGGAGGATGGTTTATCGTGTAGACTATTAAAAACTGATTAACAAGATATTTTTTTTTTCCTTATCTACTTTTTAATGTATCCGACGGTTTTCCGACGGCTCAAAATCGGGGGGCAGTACCTAAACATCATAAACTACTGATTAATTAATGAAACTATAGGTTTGTTAGATGTTATTGATTAAGTGCTCTTTTCTCTTGTAAAACCGTTTGTTTCTGAATAAATAAATAAATAAATAAAAAAATGTATTTAAGTAGTATATCAGTTGTTTAGTACCCATAACACAAGCAAATATAATTGCTTAATTTGGGACTAGATGGCGCTGTGTGAATGTGGTAGAATATTATTATTATATTATAAATGTGTTTTATATAAGATTGTGTTTGGTGGAGTGTACCCTGGATTATATCTACATTTATCTGTTTGTTTATTATAGTATTGTTGCTTGTTATTATATTTTACAATAGATTTGACATAAACCCAGGTTGTAATAGTGGTCTTGTTGATCAACAGATCAACTTATAGCCAGTTCATATATCAAAGCAATAATTTATTTCAGTAGATGGTATTAGCTTTTCTCTTGCTTTATTGGTTCGTGATCCATCATATTATTGTGCTACTGCTAAGTAGGGGTCACTTTTCTCAATTAAGAAAGCTGCAAATCTGCACAATGTATCTAAATTGATGTGCAGTGGGATCTGACATAACCTAAGAATTTGACCTTTTTACTATGTATAAGAAATGTTTCTAATAGCATTAAAATGGGTATAAGAGGCATAAGGATAATATAAATAAATAAATAAAAGGATTAATAAATACCATAATTATTTGCCTGATGTTTTAGTTGACTGTTATATATGTTTATGTTGACATTTGAACACAACTAAATATATGTGTACTAGTTGCAAAAGCTTAAAATCTTTTATAAGAATAAGTTATGGTTTTCACAGAATGGTGAATCTCCTCCCCCAGGAGATGTACCAAATATAGAATCAATGGACAATGTTTTAACCAGAGAAGTTTGGAATGCACCACGATATGCCGATCCCATACAAATGGATAATGAACGAGCACAACAGGTAAACTTTTATCCATAGTAATTATTATGAAAATACTTAAAAATAACCTACTAATAATGGGTGTGATTTATCTATAATATGTATGTATTATGTGTAGGCCTATGTCCAGCAGTGGACTGCAATAGGCTGAAATGATGATGATGATGTATGTATTTACAAAAAAAAATATATTTAAGTAGTATATCAGTTGTTTAGTACCCGTAACACAAGCAAATATAATTGCTTACTTTGGGACTAGATGGCGCTGTGTGAATGTGGTAAAAAAAAAAATACCAAAACCAAGTAAAGAAAAATAAAAATACCTACTAATTATTTTTAAGGTTGCCTGTTATAGTGGCATACTAAAACAAATTTGTTAAAATTTGACTAAGAATTCCAGAGAAATACTTAAACTACTTTTAACAGACTTATCAGATGAACGGCTAACAAACTGACCATCTATAATAAATAGTGAGTGAGTGGATTATGGCCTAAACCCTCTCGGCTCTCTAGTTAGAGGAGAGGAGACCCGAGCCCAGCAGTGAGACTTAATGGGTTGCTGATGATGATGATAATAAATAGACAATTGGCAATCTATAAATAATCAAGACTAGTCTGCACAGACGAGGGACTTTTGTCTGCAGAGGACAAAAATACCTGAATTGTGAGCAGTGGCGGATTTGTAGTCTTGGCCGCCCTAGGCCCCAGGCAATGTAGTATGTACCAGCCAGCCGCTCCTTTCTGAATTTTTTGACACGATTAGCCACCCCTAATATCTGGCTGCCCTAGGCCCGGGCCTACTGGGCCTTATGGCAAATCCGCCACTGATTGTGAGTAAAATGTCCACCGTGAACTCAACCAGACTAGACTTAATTAGTGAACAAACGCTCAACAAACAAACAACAAAACTCAACAACTAACTAAAGTTTGCTGCGACTTATTAAGTTAGTTCTATGATTTTCGGGGACTTCCCCGTACTTTTGTTTAGTCCAGTCTATCTATGTCCTTAGTTGTACGGGGCACAGTTCTTACGTGGTACTTATAAGCCATTGTGTGCGTTATTCAATAAAGTTGTAATTTTTAAGCACAAAAATTTACAACCCGTATTATAACTCGTTTGTGCAGGCCTTAAATGGGCAATTTTTAACATTCAAAAATTAGCTCTACTATAGAACTGTTGTACTAACTTTGAAAGGTCTGTGTGACCATATAACAAGAGATCATCAACATATTAATAATTTTTAGGTTTGGTATTGGCTACTCTGTAATATCAAGTAGCCTTAACTTTGTTGCTGGGTTATAATACATAATATTTATATCATTTTAAATCAGCTTTCATTATTTATAGGTAATGAGTGCAATGGCAAATTTTGCCCTGCCACAAGCTTCAATACCAGAATGGGCTCAGAGTATAAATGAAGAACAATGGAAACAGACTCTCAAAGATAGAATAGAAAAATTAAAAAATAACAGATAAGTAAAAAATTATTGTAATAATCTGTACATTCAACAAAAAACAACAAATTCCATCTTACTTATTATATTATATGATAATGTAATGTATAAATTATTTTAATTATAAAATAAAATGTAATTAAGTATATTTTAATTTCTATTAAGTACTTTTATTTGCGACTTTGGGCTTTTGTTATGATTATATATGTCAAAATTTGTTCAAATTTCTTTGGTGTTTCCAAAAATTTCAATTTGGAACATTTTTTGGTGCTATGTTTATGCCCTGGATTCAGTGGGGTCAAATATAACTGCACTGAAGGTCACAAGTTTTGTTTTATTATTCCTAATAAAGATGTAAAATGGGGTATCTGCATAAAATTGCTCAGCTGTACGTGCTAGGACTGCACTTGTAGCAGCAACTGCCTCTGTTCCGTATTCTGCAAAAAAGAAAACATTACCATAGTTAAACTACCAAAACAAAGTCTTCCGCCGTGTATTTACGCGATTAACTCAAAAACAAAATTTTTACTTTTTTTTTTTTATATACCACGCAGGCGGAAGACTAATATTATTTTTGAAAAGGTCTAACTTGTAAGGCAATAAAATAGATTATATAACTATACGTTTTTGTTTCAATCTTATTTAATAAATCGGAAGTGGTGCATCCGTTTATATCTTTTTCATTGGATGAATAAACAAAATGTTTTGTTTATCTTGTGGAATTAATAAGACAACAAGTATTTCTAGTTGGCTCATCATTTCCCGGTCAGTCTATTACTAGTGTGGTGGAAATATAACTGATTCCGATGCTGATTTGAATTATTGTGTTAATTTATCAAAAAAATCACCATTTATAGTCATCTTCACATCGTGCATTACAGAGTCCACGTGTATTCCTGGATTAGGCAGATTGTCCAATAAGCGTTTTATTCCTCGCGACTCTTCTTCACTGTTGCTTATTCTTGTAATCAATTCTTCTTCAGTCTTATTTACAATAGAATTTTCGTTTACCATTAAAGCAAAGTTCGCTTTACCCGGTATAAACATATCTCGCATTCCAAGATCCTTTAATGTGTTTTCTAAACTGACGCTACTTTTCAGTTCCATTTTCGGAAAACGGACTACGCATTTTTGGTCAGTCATCGCATTTATTGTATTATCAATTTTCTCAAAGTCTAATCGTTCCATAAGTTCTAGTAACTGCAGTTTTTTAGGTAATCGTGGTTTTAAAGCGTACATCGTTGTTTCACTGTCATTGTAAGGTAATGCTAACATAACGTATTCTGAAAACAAGAAGGGTCGGTAAAGTATTGAATATTGTGCGAGTGTGATCCAAAACCGTAAAACCGTAGAAACTATAATTATGGTAGATATCAGTAGTTCCTTTTGGTTTTGGAAAGGAACTACTGGTTCTACTGGAAGGTACAGAAAAGTCTCAGTAGTTCCTTCAAAGTAACTGCTGAAGGAACTATCTAGTAGGTATCAGTATGTAGTTCCTTTAGATTTTGCAATGGAACTACTGGTCTAGAAAAGTCTCAGTCATTCCTTCAAAGGAACTAGTGAGAAGCAAAAAAATCTATAATAATTACCACGATTTTCAGAGATGGTGTAGGGAAATTGTCCAAAATTCAACATAAGGTCAGCAATGACGTCACCCGTATGTTTCTTGAATGGCATCCTGTAATAAAAAATATTTTACTTTTGATGATTGTAATAATAAATTACAATAAATTATAAATGCTTATGAAACCATGCGTCGCGCTGAGGATTAATAAATAATTTGTGTGTCATATAAATTTATATCGTACCCCTAATAATCAGAGCGTTTTCAATAGCGGGGTCGAGGTTGATCAAACTGGTGTGACTGACATTGGCTTAATTTTTATCTCGTATACGCAGAAGTACTTACAGTTAGATATCATGCTACAGGATGTTGTTTTGTGAAATTTCTTGTTTAGGTAAGTACCTACTTGTTATTGTTTTGTTTATTTACAACAGACAATAGTTAAACTAGCAATTCAATAGCTTACTTAGCGGTATATTCCGGTACAAAAGGATGTTCCCATTGACCTCTAAAATAAATGGCACTCAACAACACCAGCTTAGTAGAACTCGGCAGAGCGCCTTTTAAAAAGTTTTCTATTTGACCTTCTGTGTGGTTATTCACCCATCTGGAAAGAAAATATTTAAATGGGAATGTAAACAGGTATTATGGAAACCTACTTTATGTGAGTCACAGTTGAAGTATTTTGTCTTTAGCTCTTCATTTACATAATTATATTGATCCTTAGACTTACGCAATGTGTACTGAAACTAAATACATAGATGCCTTATTTCTTAATATGTTGGTAGGTAATTCTTTGGTCATAAGCGTTGGTGAATAATTAATTAATATCATCGCACTCTTAATAGAAAAGAGTTCTAAGACGCGATATACAACTGAACAATTGTGAACCTTAAAAAAATATATACAGAAGACAAACATTTTTACAAAAAAAAGAGAAAAAATTGCTTATGCTTACAAAACCCTCAGTGCGTGTACCGACTCGCAATTGGCCGTTTTTTTTTAATCTACTGAGATTATCGATCTCGTGATAACATGGACCTACCTAGATAATTATTTACAATAATTATTTCCTGTTCGATTGCACTCCAACGGCTTTGTTCGTTCTATTTGTATGTGCATAAATAAGTATGCTGTTTCAGAAAGATCTGAATTTTTAGAAAATGTACCTATAGGTAAGGTAGTAGTCTAACGAGTCTCTTATTTTTCTTTACCTACCTACTTGTTTCATTTTGTAATAAGTTTGTACTCGTTTTCTTGTACATACCTAGGTATACGTAAATACTACTAAATACTGCATTCAGCATTTGTGTTTATTAAATTATATTATTAGGGAGTTAAATTTTTTATTTTTAAAACCTTTCAGCTCCGATTGTCCCTAAGTTCAGGGCTCAGAGTCGGTCTGAAACCTACAAATTTAACTAAGTAAATACCTACATATATAAAATTACTAATATTATTTCGGTATCTTTGTTAAGGTGCCATTTCACAAATAAAATGTAAGTAACAGAAAATACCGTTTAAAAATACCTATAGGGATGCGCGGAGAGGTAAGACACCGCCGGGTAACCCCCGCTGAAACTGAACTGCCCGTCTGGGTAAGGATAGTCAGCAACAAAAGTAGCTGAACATATCCATAATTTCAAAACGCATGTATACCGTAGCATACTTAGGTATAGACTACTTAACAAGGCTAGTGCCAAAATTGAATGATCATCGTAAATTCAATTCAAGAATTGATATGTAGTTTACATCATCATCATCATCAGCAACCCATTAAGTCCCACTGCTGGGCTCGGGTCTCCTCTCCTCTAACTTAAGAGATGAGAGGGTTTAGGCCATAATCCACTCACATTTGGTTGGTGGATCAAACATACTCATAGAATTTCTTCTAGGGTATGTGGGTTTCCTCACGATGTTTTCCTTCACCGTTAGGAGATGGTAAGTCACTTGACTAGTATATAGAAATTCCACAAAGTGGAATTCACATTGGTACTACCGGTCGGGATCGAACTTGGACCGCATGATTTGCACCTCGGTTCCTTATCCATTCAGCAACCATCGCTGTAGTTTACAAAAAAAGTAGTTTACATGCATTTTTAAAATTTGGATATGTTCAGCTACTTTTGTTGCTGACCGTACCTTTGCTCTTCGCAGACCGCAGCCATAATAACATTGTTGTCGTATTGTGTTCCTTCTATTTAGTAGCGACAACCAGAGCTCATTAGAGATGGAAGGGATTTTAAAGGGTCGGCAACGCGCATGTTTGTAACACCAAGAGTACCTACCTATAACTCTTGGTGTTAAGACGTCCATGGGCTACGGTAACTGCTAACTGTTTACCCAGCATCAAACGATTGTAGTGTGACAACTTATTTGTCACCAGCGCGTGGTGTAAAAAGATGGGTAAGTATTATTAATTACTATCAGGGAGCATCATTATTTACATGGTAACTTACTGATTTATAACATTTTTGGCTTCTTCTGTTTGTTTAAAGTCTGTACCGAGCACCTCACCGTGGTAAACATCTTGTAGATAATTACGATACAAGTCACGTAGTGGCGTCTGTACATCGACAATCATAGCGTCAGCGTATAAAGTCTTCGAGGAAACGTTTGTATTCAAAGATTGCAGAAGGTCCCCAAGTTGTTCGTGGTTTTTGCGGTTTGTAAATATATCTGCGAAATTTTTACGATATGTTGGTACACCAAACAATTCAAGGTTAAAGTAATTAACTTTAATATGCACCTAGTAGTTAAATTAATATTATTTCTATGTAGGTACCTAGTCTAACTAGCTGCGTACAGGAAGCTGAATGGATAAGTGACCTGCGCGTGCTAAACACGCGGTCCGAGTTCGATTCCGACCAGCAGTACCAATGTAGAATTGATATTATATTATGTACTACTAGTCATGTGTCTAACCGTCTGCTAACGGTGAAGGAAAACATCGTATTTTATTTTGTACCCTATGTATTTTTACCTGTAAATAAATGACGTTTCATTATTATTATTATTATGACGTATTATTATTATTTCCGGACGAAACCTTTCCGAATCAAGGCCAAAGTGTATTGTGGCAACATGTGAACCATCTTCCGTCCGCATAATCTCTGGCCTTTAGGAGACTGCTAAGTTGTATTTTTTATTAATTAATGACACGCGCCTGTAAACAGTTCACTATTTACTGTAAACACCTATGACAGTTTGCAAGTTGCAACATCATTGTATCACTCAATGTTTACTTACTCACTTACATAAAACATTTTTGGAGAAGCAGTAAAGTTCACATCTTAATGCTAGTTTTTTAAAGTAGGTGACTAGATGTACAAATAGAGTATACTTAGCCTTATAACAATCGATGTTTTTACCTTGAGAAAACCCAAGTACCTCGGCAATCTCGTCATAGGTTCTTCCGACGCTACCCAGTAGAGTCATTGATAATAAACCTAAAACAGAGTTCACTTGTAGTAGAGTGCGGTTAACGGTAAGGATAAACAATAAATTAATTCCAAGAATTCCAAGAATGTTAATATTTATAACACAGTCGATATCTTGTTAAAGTGCTGTACCTACGAATTATAAATTATTACGTTCAGTGAAAAGTGATACATCTCGACTTATATCACTTTTGATATTTTACACTATGTTATTAAATAAAACTTACTTTTTGGTCTTATACCTTTAGCAGCTGATTTTGGTGTCAATTGATATAACATATGTACAACTGGAATTAACACTTATTACACGATCTATATGTAATAGTTAGTTAGATGAATTAGTTCAAACTGATTTTATTTGGATAGGTAGGTAGTTGACTATTGTTAGGCAAGTGGATATTATGGTACCAGGGGTCAAATGACGTAAAAAGGTGTAAACACCGATATCCTTGGCCAACAGCTAGCAGGTAGGTAAGTTATTTTACTATCTTTTTTCACTCAATGTACAGATAACTATGTGCCCAGTAGGTACTTAGGTTAAGAAATATGGCATATCTACTTTCTTACCTGCAATGCCCGTAGGGGAGATAACAATATTTTCATTTTTCTTTTCATTCATCATTTTCAGTAACAGTTTATAGCCAAAGTTATTAACAGCATAAGCCATATTATTAATCAATTTGTCGGGAACCGGCAAAGATGGATTGCTAAAAAATACTAAAATTGTTTTAAATTGATACGTCATAGGTAGGTGCAAACAACTAGATAATAATTATAAAGATTTTAGGGAATAGCTTTAGCTTTCTGATGAACACTGGTTGTTCAAACAAATGGGACAAAATTACTTAGTACATACAATAACAATTGAAAATACTTAGATAGGTATTCCCTTTTTTTTTCACTGTCTCCTAAAACCCTCTCAGCTCTATAGTTAGAGGAGAGGAGAACCGAACCCAGCAGTGGGACTTAATGGGTTGCTGCTGATGATGATGATCATTTTCGTCCGCTTAACTATTTATGCGAGACAGGTTTTCTGGTCTAGTTTTAATAAAATTAAACAGCGAAATTGGTTTGCCGGCGACAGCAATTTAACCATAGCTCTAGCAAAGACTGAACCCAGAATCGACCAACTGGTACAGGGCATGCAAGCTCAAGTAGGTATCTCATTAGTACCTACTTTAAAAGTTTTTATTTATTTATTCTAAAATTACTTCTAACATTATCAAAATATAAAAACATAGTATAATTACATAAATAAAATTAATATTAGAAAAAAATCTATTCGAGCAAGTAGGTAAGTAATATAATCAGTGCATGCGCATGTGCATTTAGTTTTTTTTTTTTTTAAATGAAAGCCCAACCCTTTTATTTAAAAAAAAACTAAGTAGAAAATAAGTAGACAGTAGTAATTTATTATCAAAGTGTACTCTTATAATATAGTAGGTGAATGAGCGTCAGATTGCGCTGGCTTATATCTCGATGTGGTAGATAATCTACAAAATCGAGTGGTATGCCACAGGATGCCGCGGGTGGCACAAGATTTCGTGGGATGCCACAGGATGATTATGATTAAATAATAATATAATATTCTACCACATTCACACAGCGCCATCTATTCCCAAAGTACGCAATTATATTTGCTTGTGTTATGGGTTCTAAAAAACTGATATATTAGGTACTTAAATACATTTTTTTTTGTAAATACTTACATTTTATAGATAAATTACAACCAGACACAGAACAAACCTTTATGCTCATCACACAAAGATTTGTCCTGGGTGGGGATCGAACCCATTACCCACGACCTCCGGCTTAGCAGTCAGGGTCACTAACCACTAGACCAACAGGCCAGTTTGTTAGGTATGTTGGAAACGAGCTATGGTACGCCGCGCCGTGCTGTGCCATACCGTCACTGGAGCCTGGCCCTTAATTTTATTAGGTAGGTACCCACCTTAGCTGTTCAAGATCTGCTTGTCCAGACAAATTAATGCATAATGTAGTAACAATCAAAAAAAGCCACGGGTTACACTCCATTGTCTGAAAATAATAAACATATTATTCACACAGCGCCATCTAGTCCCAAATTATGCAGTTATTATTTGCTTGTGTTATCATAATAAAGATAAATTACACCCAAACACAAAACAAACAATCATGCTCATCACACAAAGATTTGTCCAGGGTGGGTATCGAACCCATGACCCCCGGTTTAGCAGTTAGGGTCAGTAACCACTAGGCCAACAGTCCAAGGAAATAAATAATAGGTAAATTTATATGTAGGCACAAGAAAAACTTAGGTAACTAGACTAGGTTAGCCATAGATAATATACTTACTAATTATTTACCTATTTATGTTTATAAACTACTTAATAAAATCAAAAAACTAAAAGCTAGCAATAGGAAATTATGGCGGCAAAATACCTAATAGGTAGGTACGTTGTGTGGGTATACAAAAACACTGATACTTGAAACAAATATCTAGGAATCACAGAAATATTTGTTTCGTATGGGAATCGAACCATGTAATTAGGCACGGCAATGTTAAGTGGTGAAGCGACCACCTTTACCGCTACGCCACGAAAACTAAGTGGTCGTTACTTTTTATGATGTTTGATCAAAAATTATTTAGTATTAGGTACCTAGTTTAATAAACTTGAGATTATTTATATCATGTTTGATCAAACGTCTTTATGTCAACATATTATTATGGGACGTCAGTAATTGATTTCTCAAAGAATTTCTTAAAATAAAACACATGCTTTAAACTCTAAATTAAGACTAAGTAGATTTCAAGGCA
The DNA here is from genome assembly GCA_905147015.1 of Laspeyria flexula. NCBI lineage: Eukaryota > Metazoa > Arthropoda > Insecta > Lepidoptera > Erebidae > Laspeyria > Laspeyria flexula. Next base: position 5,799,108 of record LR989956.1, on the reverse strand, counting down.
AGTTCATTTTACCAAACTTGGACCCACACGGTCAGTTTGTTTTATCTTGACGTTGTAGTCGCGTCGTTTTTATCGATTCTGAGGCTTTAAGGTCATTAAGAATGTTGGGTCAAAAAACATAAATATTTATCAAACAAACTTAAAAGCAAACGGTAGGTAGGTACTTTTATTATCTTCGATAGTAAACCATCATGAACTTGAATTTAAATACATAGGTAAGTTACATAAATAAATTCATTATGTATCTAGTCGTGCGAAGTTATATTTATTAACTTCATTGTTAAACAGGTTTTAATGTAGGAAAAACCAGGCTTTACAGTTACACTGACATTAACTGTAGCTAAACTTTCAATGAAAAACTATCTAAGTAGGTATTGTAGACCAGAACTAGGTACCTACTAAATAATATTATAATTAATTACTTATTATATATGTATACTGGTACTTAAATAAAGTAGGAACCTACCTACTAACTTACCGTTTAAGCTGGTATAAAGCAAATCAATTTCAGTAATGATTAGGTACTCGCACAATTTGAAACTTCACGAATTAATACACGGTCACCGTAACGCAGAACACGTCCACTCACCGTATCGACTCTCAAGTCTCAGCGTTACTATGTAGTAATATTACCATTAAACGCGACGCTGCGCTGCGCTGGAGAACGACAATGAATGAATCACTGAGTTTCATGGATACAAAAGCCTCATGCATATTAATCATTAACTTTTGAACGCAATGCTGTTCGTCATTTTTGTGTAAATATGCAAGTACCTACCCTAAAATTACAAAATCTGGTCTTTCCATAATATTTGTAAATTACCTACTTAGTAGGTAGGTACCTTTCATAAATGTAGTTATGGGTAATTACACTACAGAATATTCAGGGTCGCGTCGTCTTATGGCACTTCCTGAAAACCGATCTGGGCCCTGATTCTGACTCATCGGATTGCAAACTTTTTCGAATCTTGGAACGACGTATTTTTACAGCTTAAGTTATAGTGTTAGAAATTAGTTTACCGTATAGAAAATTAAAAACTGATTAATATAGGACTTTTTTTCTACATCCACCTCTGCAGAATCAGGAGGCAATAGTATATTTCACTACTTGGTGTTCAGGAGGTGCCATATAGGTACGTTATAAATAACTAGCTTCCGCCCGCGTGGTATATATTTTATAACTATACTTAAACCTTACTCTTGAATCAGTCTATCTATTAAAAAAACCGCGCATCAAAATCCGTTGCGTAGTTTTAAAGATTTAAGCATACATAGGGATATAGGGACAGAGAGAAAGCGACTTTGTTTTATATACTAAGTAGTGATTGGGTGAAAACTCTTGACTATATTTTAAAAATTGAACTCCCATCTTTTAACTAAGACCCGACCAAATCTGATATTTGGTGACTAATTTCGTCCAATTAGCGACTTAGGTTTTGAGATATAAAAATATGGCCAAGCTGGGGAGACTCTTCCTCAGATCGGCCAACTAACTTTTGAACCGGGCTGAATTAGCTACAAAAAATTTTTGTATTATCAAAATCGATGATGGTGGCCAAGCCAGTGTCAGCTACACTTAGGATTGTGTTATCAGCTTTGGCCCCCTGGGTACACTCTCCCCAAATCGGCCAACTAAAAACACTTATGACTTTTGAACCATTGACCGACTAATTATGTGGCTGACACTGGCTTGGCCACCATCGTGGAATTTGATGATGCAATAAATTTGTCGCTAATTGGTCGAAATTAGTCGTCAAATATATTAGAATTAATCGGTCAAAATGGTACAAAAGTTATAAGCGTTTTTAGTTGGCCTATCTGATGTCTCCCCAGCTTGGCCAGATTTGTATCTCAAAAACTAAGACACAGCGAAGATCTGTTTTCTCTAGATCCTAACGTTTTTACTTATTTATAACGCTCCTAGACAGAGACTATACCCTAATAAATGGCCACACCCAACTAACTCTATTATTTGGCGAGTAATTTAGAGTAATTAGCGACAACATCGGCCAACTAAAAACGCTTTTAACTTTTTGAACCATTGGCCGACCAATTATAATATTTAGCGAATAATTTCGACCTATAACCGACTATTTTTTTGTTATCAATATCCACGATGTTGGCCAAGCCAGTAGTTAGCCACACAAACTACTGGCTTCCACCCGCGTAGTAGGTCTGTAGATAATAAAATTATGTTAACCTTTTTCCTTGGAATCACTGTATCTCATCAAACAAAATTCCAACACCAGGGTCTGTCTCAAGCCCACACGATAAGAAGATCAAACAAAATCCGTTCAGTAGTTTTTGGTACGATTCAGACCAACCGGCTCGCATCGGGCCGGGCCGGGCGGCGTTTTACAATGCGGTAAAGAACATTGAAATGTATCAACAGTAATTACAGTTCATATTTGCATGCAACTTACGCATAGTTACCTCCGTCGGCATCCCGCGACGCGTCGCAGAATGCATTCGGCTGTCGCGACGGCCGACCGGCTCCGAAGACGCCGTCGGCATCCAATCGGCTGCCGTCGGGTCCGTTCGGAGCCGGTCGGCCGTGTGTCGTACGGAGATTACGGTGCAGCAACAGCTAGCGAATCATTCAAGCTGTGTTCTTCAAGCGACAGTTTACAAGTCAAAAATGGATACCTACGGAAAAAAAACTAATTTCTTTAGTTTAGACATATGATTGTGCGGACGCTGTCGGCTGCCGCGGCACCCGTACGGCTACCGCGGCAGCCGTACGCATGCCGCGGTAGCGGTACGGCTCCGACGGACGCGTTCGGCTGCCGCGGCACACGTACGGCTCCGTTCCGATGCGGCGCGACACGAGCCGGTTGGTCTGAATCGTACCTTTGAGTTTATCGCGTATACATAGGCAGCGGAGGCCTGTTTTTTAACTATTTGTAATGTAATAAGGTGTGGTAAGGTTAAATGAAACGCTATAATATCAATATTTTATAAATGTTGGTAAATATAGGTCAAATGTGGTACAATTAAAATCAGAGGAAATATTTTTATCAATTTCATATCAAAATGGAAACATCCATGCATTATTTTCTACACTTTATCATAATATTGAGGGTTAGAAATATTAGGTATACCCTAATTATCTTGCATCGGAACGTGAGCATAATAGTGAGGGAGTGAAAATATACATACACAACACACAAATAATCAACTTTTACAAATAAATACAAGTTATAAGAACCACATAATTATAACTTGAGAGTACATTGTGTACAAATAAATACTTTGAATCCATAGAATGATCTAGGTCTTAAGAATGGATGTCAAATTATTTATATCAAAAATAATTCACCCCGTCACTAAATTCTCGACTCGCCAAACTGAAGCTCCTACATGCTCCTACTAAAGAAACGCTTATCATAAATGCAATAAACCGAGGAATTTGTGGGTAAGAATAGTTTATTCCAGACTTAATTTATAAACATTATCTAAGTAGGTAATTATATTTGTATTTATAATCAGATGAATTTATTACAGAATATTATAAATGCGATAGAGTGTAGAAAATGGAAATATTCACATTGAACAAGCATAAAACCAATAAAACATGCCACTTATGTTCGCTTTTTTTTAGTGACGTTTTTATAAAACCATATTTTTAGTTACTGCTGCGTGCATATTTTTATTGACTTGTTTAATATTTTTAAAACATGCATGTTATAGTTTAAAAAGGTCTTATAAAATAATCTAAATTATTAATAATGTAATGTCAATATGGTAGACAAAATTCACAATTATTATAGTACATAAGCTATATCTTCATAATTATTATAATTATTAAAAAAAATACATGCACAATTTGTTTTATTGGTTTTCAGCTTAATATACAAAGAAAGGAGGTCGATTAAATATACAGGCGATCATCATTTACAAACTAATTAATAAGAAATAACCATTTTAATACTTTAAGACATAAATAATAACACATTTTAAACAATTTAACTTGCTTCTTTGACTTAAAATCTCTTATTACTATATTTGACTACACTAATAGTATAACCAAGTCCGTTATTTTACATTGTTAATTATCCTAAACTGACATAATGTAAAGGCGGTAGGCAGACAACTCCTTATCACTACGGACTCAGAAACAGAGTGCGAAATAAGCGTCGAGAATGGATAGATGTATATAGGGCTACTAAACATGAAATAATGTTTTTTTTAACAAGTCAATATCATTTTTTAATTATAATTAATTGTTTTAACATTAAATACTATTGACTTTTCAATCAATATTTTTTAAATTGTTTAAAGATACAGCTAAATGTCGATACATTATGAATTTTATATAATCATTATATAAATGTATTAAAATCATATTTCTAGTTAAGAGCCCTATGTTCAGTATTGTCAAATTTGACAAAGTCCTATAACACATACACAGAAAAACACTTGTATCACACAACAACACTAATAGAACCCGACAGAATTAGAAAGATCCTATATACATATAATTTTAATTCTTGCAATGGAAACTTTTCTACACATACAATTTTACTAGCCATAAAATATGATTGACATAATTATTGCTAAAAGTTAACAGACTGTAGATCTCTGTAAGACTGTCAGGTTTATACAACACAATTTTGGATTATATTATCACAACATACATACATATAAATAGCTACATAAACGTAACACACACACGCACACACATTAATCTATCAATATGGTGACTTGAACTAGCGTAACTTAATAATGAATAAATGATCAGTCTTAAAAATTCATCTGGTCCTGTGGCCAGGACCACAGCATTATATCTGCAATGCGTTGTAGTTGTTGATCCACTCTGTCACTGAGTCAAACTTAAAATAAATTCAAAACTTACAAGAAAAAATATTAACAAAAGAACACGGCATGTTTCATATTTCAACAAAAACAGCACTTTAAAGCGAACATTAGTTCAATCACTGTATAGAATTAAATTACCTAAGTCACAGTTCACATAATGACTGTGATTCTTAACTCTTATAAAATAACACAGTGAAACATGATTGTTCACTACAATTTTAGATTTGAAAGATCATTATATCATTGGTATTCTGTAGAATTATGATCTACCAGATTGTACTAATGTCACTTGATTTTCAATAAACTGTTTCCTTTACGAGTAATAATCATGGATTATAACAATAAATATTAGTAGTGAGTGTCCCAAAGGTAAATATTTGTCACGTCACTTGTGTCATGATATAAAATATTCTTCAATGAAATTCTGATACATCAACTTGTTCTATAAAGAGATGTAATTTCGCGCCTTATGGCGGTATGTTACCACTACACTACCTATATAATATCTAACTGATTAAGACCTAAAAGTAGAAGTTTCAATTAAAGAACGCTTATATGAAGAAATACATAATTACAATACTAATCAGTTAAATTGAATACAATACATTGTTAACTTATGTTCCAATCAACTACTTCGCGTACACAGAAAACTCTTTAGGAGAATTCAACAACATGGAATGCTCTAACATTTAACTGATGCTACAATTTAGGGGTGGCGGCGTAAAGCGCCTATAATAATTTACTAATGTCAAATACATAATACGCATTACACTGGGAACTCTATTTCGAAATTAAAAACAGCAACACTGGATAAACATTAGTTCAATAGATTATACAATTTTTTAATTTATTTATTAGAATGATTATCCAACATCATTACATGCCGATTACTTATGCTCAGTCCACACCGGGAACAAAGAGATGTACGTTTAGCAAAGCGCGTGTAGATTTCGCGTGTTTCCATAAAGTTCACACTTAAAAACAGCTTAGCATATTTACTCAAGTAGTAAATATGCTAAACAAACTTCACTTCGTCCCGGGATGGCTCGTGCTATGTTCGTTAGTTATACAGATGGCACACCAAACAAATATATTTGGTGAAAGGGAAATTTAGTATCTAATTTGGTACGCCATTATTTAATTATGCACCTACTGAATTAAATTTACTATATGTGACTTTATCATACACAAATTATACATAGTACAATGGAGCTTTAAAATTATTTATTTAACAACTGAGTAAGTCAAAAACGTCTTAAAGCCGCATGCCTACATACCCTGCATTCCACTAAAAGCCAGACAAGCCATAAAAGTCCAAAGTATGCCTTGCCATGATGAGAACATCAAATTGCTAGACTAGTCAAATGCAGGGTTAATTTACTACTAAAGCCAAATAGTTTTGGTTAGATTTTTTTTTTTCTAATGATAGATAGCCTTTATCAATCTCATATGAATTATTGCCCTCATTTGTTTTACAATTAATCGCCACAATTCTATATTTTCAATTTAACTAGAGTTACACAAAATTGACAATGATAGCAAAGTATTATCAAATTTCCCTCAACCAATTTACTCATGATTCCATAACCTCACATAGAAATGTGAAACAATATTGGCACGCGGCATGCTGTACTGTTATTATCCTTCATCTTATCTTACATAAGTCAGTCAATCTTCTTTCCATTAACACAATCTACTGCAATAAGCCAAATTAACATAAAATTTAAACATTATTATTATATTTGAGACTAAACTAAGCACAGCGCCGATCGGCATACGCGCCAACGCATCCAGCTAATTCTATCACTTATCGATTCGACTTCAATGCGTAAAAAAATAAACAAACGCAGACTTATCGATTCGTCACTTTGGAAATGATAATTAAATAACTAAAAATTTAAAACTATATTCGAGGGTCAGGAGTGCTCGCTAAGCAGAAGCATATTTACGAGCCGAAAGTTCAAAACGCGTTTAACGCGATCACGAATGCTTCACAACAATAACACCTGGTCTCGGCGGTGGCGCATGATCCACCTTCTTCGTGAGCGCCAGGGGAGCGTCACCTGCCTCTTCGCGGAACAGATGATCGCCCTCTAGGTGGCGGATGGCCTCTACGATAGTTTCCAGGTTCTGTCGACTAGTACTTGCGAGATACAAGCGCGATGGCGCATCGTGTGCTGCATCTGGGAGTACTTCAACTTCAACACGGGGCTCAGCTTTAATGGCTGCTTCTAACAGGGGCGCAGCAACAACGGGAGCTTCTACTACTGGTGGAGCTTGAACCTCTTCACTCTCAAGTTTGCATTCAGCAATATCTGTCTGCTCATAATGTATAACAGGACGAGGCAGTTCATGTCCATTGTTAGGGTACATTTGAGCTTCAAGTGTATGAAGGCGCTCTTCTAGGTGGCGTCGAAGTCGTCTTTCACGCTCTAATTGAACGCGCAATTCATTGCCTTCAGTATCCTTTTTCGGTGGTGCACTTGTCACAGATATCACAGGGACTGGCTCAGGTGACCGGTTGTTTGTAATGGTATCCTCTGTGGAATCTGGGATGATGGCTGGGACATGACTAAGAATTTCACCTTTTCGTTTCTTTAGAGGAATTTCTCCACCTTCATGTTGGTTGAGTAATCTTTTTAGTTGACAGTTTTGAGACAGAAGTCTGGTTTTTTCTTGTTCCAAATTGTAGATGTATTCAGCTGTTTGCTGTAATATGGCAGCCTGTAATGAAAATCATACATTGCTTAATGAATAGTGGCATAATAATATCATAGGATATTATTGTTTCGTTACTTCACAAAATTCCTTACAGTAGGGAAATATTAAGGTCCCATCTATTTTTACAATTGTCTCAAAATATATTATCTCAATATAATTATACTATGAACTGTATGTCATAATTTCTATTATGGCTTGTATGGTTTGTCAATATAAAAGGTGTATTGAACTTCTGTGTATTTAGTATGAACACACAAAAACCATTTATATATTTAAGATACTATAATTATAATATAATATATTTATATTATAGTCAAATCATTTATTTCATATCAATCAAATAAAGGATACTTGTGAATGTCATACAAAGCCAAAAAAGGTGCAAGAAAAATTTCTTAAGGCCAGTTCACTGACAAGGTTGAGTTCTGAGTAGAACTTGGCAAGAAACTCAGGCCTGACTTTTCAATCACCAAAGTAGTCACAATTTCAATTGGTAACAGTTTGGAATACTTATCACAGAATGGTACAGAACCAAAATATAGATTAATAGGCAATAGAACATACTTTGCTTAGCTTTTCACCCTCATGGCGCGGTAACAGAGTACGTAATGCCTGGAAACCGGCATTGATGCTTTGCATTCGTCTACGCTCGTTGCTGTTGGCAATCTCTCTTCGAATCCTTTTTTCTGCCTCCATTGTCTTACTTCCAGAGTTGAGGTGTTTCTCACTGGCAAAAGACAGAAAATTAATTGATAATAATGTAATATGAACATTCTAATTATTGACTTATCTGGAGATCAGTGCTGTGTATTTTGTTACCTACACATAAATTGGACCGATTTAAGCAAAAATGATCTAATCAACACAAACCTCATTTTGAGATATTTGACTTTAAAATTCATTGCAGTATTTCTCTGTGGTGGTTTCTCTGGCTAATTCATTTTTGCTTAAATCGGTCCAATTATTTATCCTGAAAATTATGAAATAATGTCCAAGCCTAAAACCTAATGTTGTATGTACTATGAAAAGCCTAATAAATCATGAAAACTATTGTTATTTAGCATACAAGATAATACTTAAACAACAAGGATATTTAAATTTAAAATAATATTTACAATAAATCATTTTGTCCTATAAAACATGAATGGCTGTATTTACGCTAGAGCGTACATATGTTTGATAGTACATTAGCGATATGTAGGGGCGCCTACTACGCCTATTCGATTTGACCAAACATGGCGGCCCAACAGCTGACTACAGACCGGCACGGGGCGTGAGCGTCGTCATATGGCCCGCGCAAATATCAATTACTTGCAAAGTTGCAGAATTATCAATGTCTACTGAAAAATTAAGTTTTTATAACAGTAACATGCTTTACCGAGCGCAAAGAAGCACAAATTCGGCGACCACGCCGGTTATCCATACCTAGTCGAAGCGTGATCCGATGCCTCTTCTTCGTACAAGTTGTAATCTTCTACTTCTAGCAAACAAACGTCATTACCGTGTAATGACATTACTTATGTACACTTATTTAGTTGATCCTCATCTAAATTCCGAGGAACACTCACAGAAAATTGCAGATAATAATAAATTCACAGGCCACAATGGCGGGAAATGACAATGAGCTCAGTCAGGTGACGCTACACAAAATAAAGAATACACCAGTTCAATAACCACTGAAAACACTGTTTAAAACATTTATAACGTATAACTCGACGCCGAGATACACAATTTTAGTAAATTTTCAGCAAATAACTTTTAAAAACAGTAATTATATAGAGGGAGTCAAGGGCAACGCGACATCAATGCATATTACACCATAGACTAAACATAGAGGACATTAGAGGAATTTAAAAAAAAACTAAAATAAATGACCATAGACAAAAAGAAAAAATATTTTTGTTATAGTTTTCAGTAAAAAAAAAATTAAAAATAAATTAAAAAATGAAAAATAGTCTTGAATAGAGCAAGTTTAGTTTTATTTACAATTAAATATTCATTTATTAAAATTGATGATGAATATATTAAATCAATTTTATATATAAAGCGAAATATTAAAATTATGAAAAGTTAAAACAACTAGAGGCCGGCTTCAAAGCAACATAGACCTAGAAGACCTCCTAATAAAATTTATTTAACAAATTAATAACACCCCCAACGAGAATGTCTTCTATAATATATTAATGTGTTGGTAAGGTTTTTTTTCCAAAGTTGGTTGCACTGAAGCGTCTTGACTGCAGGAGCCAATCAGAAGCAAGTAAAATTTTTGAATTAATTTCTAGGTGGGGATTTCGTCCTGTGCCGCCATATTGTGTTGAGCTGTGAATGCCAGAATTATTTTACGTATTTCAGTGTAAATTCTTTGTAACATATTTCGGACTGAAAAGCCTTAAGGTAAGCAACAATTTACTATTAGTTTTTGTCATGATTATCTCCACCAAAATATAATTACACTGAGACGACTTATGCCGGCTTCAAGCTATTCAAATTATAAATTACTCTAGCATCACTAAGCACATACTCACAGAGCACAAGAACCAACTTTCGAAAATGTATTTTCTTATATTTATCTCCTTAGATGCATGTTGATTTAATAAATTGTTAACGTTGCCCTTTTGCAATAATTGTTCTATGTTCATAAAATGTAGGTACCTACCTATCCATCGCGATCGAGATGACTACCAGAATCGTTATAAATCAAAGTTATTTTAAAAAGAGATTTCCATTATAAAATTAACATTTCATGGTTATTTTTTTAATCATATAAAACCTAAAATATTATTCCGGTACCTAATACGTTCTTTGTGATTAACAACGGAACGATGAATCATCGTTGTGAGTAACTGGGGGAGACAGTAATCTGTAGAACAAGGGTGTACTAGGTGTGTCTGTGTCCGTACTTGTAACATATTGCATTTGGAACTTTAAGAATGAGTAATTGAGACCCTTCACATCTTCTAATGCTTCCTTATGTTGAATTTGAACAATGACTACCTATTGAACCAGTAGGTACATAATTGACTATAAAAACATCGAAAATTGTATTGTAGAACAGCGAGACAATAAATTGACTCACCCCTTTGTTTACTTATTATTTTTATGAAACCAAGTAAACTTTTTTTTTAAATAATCATAATTAAAGTATTTATTGAATAACATATTTATTTATATTTACGTATTTAGTAAACATAAAAGATAAAGAATAAATAGGTAGGTACCTACCTATTAAAACTATTATTATGGTTACATGACCCTAAATTCAAGGTTTATTATTTTTAATTGAAATTATGTAAGTATATTAAGTTGTACCTACTTAACTATTATATATAAATAATCATATTTATTAGATGGCTTTTCAATACCATACGTGTATTATTTTATATGTTAAGTTCGTGCTAAAGCTGGAACGCAGGCTAAAAATAATTTGACTATGATGAGTTTAGACCTTCAAACTGTTATCAGTAAATGTTTCCGATAACACATCTCTGCCTATTGGGTCCTCTTTGGTATTCGTCAAGCATTCTTTATTTCACAAATAAAAAAACCGTCTATAAATATCTATGCAAGTAAACTTGGTTCCAAAATCCAAAACCATAGACTATAAACGCTCCCCTCCGAAATGATGGCTCAATGCGACTTGATCTATAACGACGAACATGTTAGATGACCCATCAGTGATCATGGCTCATTGTGAAGAGATACCTACCTTCTGAATTACCTAAGTAGGTACCTACTCCTATTGAAATCTACGTGTATACCTGCTGATATGTAGAACCTATAACCAAGTGTATGATACCTGAACCCTATAACTATGTAGGTATGTGATACTTACCTACTATTAACTAACTAACTTAAAGTTTGAAGATTCTTGCCCTTGGCTTTAGATGTGAATTTGTCACAATATATGATCACATCACAGAGGTCTTAGTAACATTATTTACATCTTCTTACAAGGAAGATAAGAGTATTTTGGCTTTTAAAAAGAGTTAAGTAGGTACCTACCTAACTAACCAAAAAATAAACAGCGTAGCCTAGAGAATGTCTAATTTTGCGATAAAGACATGTTTATTTTCGATTTACGGTCCTGAAACATTATTTCTGTAACAAAGGAGTTACCTATCTATCTAATATTTTTAGATTTTATTTTTATACGTATGTAATGTATGTCTAATACAATTGCATTGTAACGATAATACAATCGATGTTTTAGAAATAGCTATTATGAAGTCATATTCAGACAGCGAACAATTGTCCTCCTACCCTTCGGTAGTCGGGTAAAATGTACCTTGTCTATGGCTCCATACCTAGATAGTAAGGTACATTTATCTACCTACTGTAGTGGGCATAATATGAGCATGGCCGTTTTTTTACTACTTATTTAGATTTGATCGATCTACCTACACAAGGTACATAATCGGAAGATTATCCATGTTAGCTATCAAATAATTGCATTATAGGTAATTAAAAATTATCGATTACAATGCGTGTTCGCAGACCGCACACTGCACAGGCCAGGAACTGCGCTTTCTCAAGTCTTAAGTTGCGGATAATTATGTAGAACTTCATCACTATAAACAGCTGCGATTGTAGTTAAAAACCAGTTAAGAGCATAGGTAAAGTGGCTGTGACATACGGACGACGGACATGACGAAACTATAAGAGTTCCGTTTTTGCCCTTTTGGCTACGGTACCCTAAAAAATACTTAGGTATGTACAAATGCTTTTATAGTAGTATATAAAATCCCAATTTCTTAGCTCAGCCACATGTTGTTCCGAGTGACTTCAGATAGGGTTTTCTTCACTACTTAGTATAAAACAAAATCGCTTTCTCTGTCCCTATATCCCTATGTGATGCCTAAATGGCGACCACCTGGACCGCTACGCCACGATGACATTAAATATGTTTGTTGAAGGGTGGCGTTTCAAAATCCCTCTATAATTGACTTTGCACGCTCGCTTGTAGAAAGCTAAACTTGAAGTTTCAAATATTGAAGATTGAGAATCTTTAAAATTTTGCATTACAAGTGGTAAGTAGTAAGTACCGCTATAAAAATAATTATATCAGAAACCGTGTGACCCCACTAAATGTTTAACAATGACCCTTATGGGGGAATCAATCAATCCGGTGCTTAAGTGATCAATTGGTGGCCTTTAATGAAATTACATACAGCTGCTATTTATTCGTCGTCTTACTTATCTTGAAATGAAATATTAGTCTATTATTGCCTAATTTATGATCATTATGACTAATAGCGAAGGTTAAGCTAAGTTAGGTGTATGATCAATAATATTGTCGGCGAACAAACGCTAAAATTGAGTGCTTGTGTGCCTGTTGGCCATCTTACTTAGTAGAGTAGACGTCTTTCAGTCCAAAAATAAGTTAGATAATCTATTTATGTATATTTATGCAATGCATAAATATAAATTTATAACTCATGACAATCTTAATAAATCAGTCTATACAAGTATTTTGAAAACCATAATTATTAATCCGTTGCTAACTGCGGTGCAACGTGAAAGAGAAAAACAATTAAATCGAATTAAAGACCTCTTCCTTTCTTGAAGTCAGAAATTGCTTTGTTGTAACGTCGTAATACATGCTGTGATCTCCTGTAAGTGAAGGAGTACACTGGATAAAATCTGTGTATATAATGTTTGTTTAACTTTGTATTCATTTTTCTTGGGCGGTTCTTAATTAATAAATTTTTAAAAAGTCAAAAGGTACTCTGTATTTTCGGTTCTCAGGAACTGCTGGTCCGATTTGATATTAAATTATTATTAGTGTTGGATAGCCCATTTATCGAAAAAGGTTACAGGCTATTTAATATCACGCTACGGCCAATAGGAGCTGAGCAGTGGCCAAATGAAGAATGACGGGAGCGAAGCCCCGCGCTACTTCTAGTTTATTATAATGCTTTTAAAGGCAGTAGCAGAATATCATGTTTAAAACTGCTATTGAGATCCAATTATGATTCAATTGATCCATTCGTAAATCAGTTTGAAGCAGCTACACAACACAAATAGAGATAGTATGGTACTAGATTAATATATTATTATATTTATCTTAGTAGTTTTTAGGGTCTTTAGCCAAAATGGTTTGATAGTTAATAAAAATAAATATTTTTAAGGGAGGTCACTGCATCCACCCATGTAACAGACGCTTTGTTTTTTCAGCAAACATAGTATTATGAGTTGTTACATACTTCGACAGATAAAAACACTTTAAGGCTTCGATTTTGATTATTCGATTTTTTTAATTAGGTACTATATGAATATTTTCGAAAATAAACGTTCTAAGCTCTAAAGTAGCATAATTGTGTTCCTCCTCTTTATTTTCTAAACGGTAAAACCTAAAAGTCTAAAAAAATTATAAAAATAAGGCTTAATGATCAGATATACCGTTTTTTGAGTTAATGCTGAAAAACTGCGCATCTCAACAAAAGAACGTAAGTGCTATAAAAATACGCTCTTTTGCGGCGGCACCCTACCTACATTGATCGTGGTCCGACATGCTTAAATCCGGTTTTTCTAAAATGTAATAACAATCAAGTTAGTTTTAAATAGATTGTATCAAAAGTAAAACAGACTATCGAGTCCATAAGAATAATAGATATACTTAGAATAAACACAAAGTTCCTGGAATCCCTTTGAGTATAAACAGTGTTGTATTTGTTAGTCACTAATGCCTAGCCTTACAATAAAAATTAATTGATGATACAGAGTAATGCATAATGATTCATTTTAAGAATAGACAATAACAGTAATCGCTAGAAACTTGTAATATATTTTTTCCTGTTGCTCATATGTCGGGGGTGCTGTGTTACCTACTTGCGGTTTAAATCCGCAGCTGGCCGCGGCTATCGATTTTCCACTCACCGTGCACGTGTTGTGTACGAGCTACGGTTCTATGTAATGCACTCTTTTATGCACTGCTTCGATGTACTTATATAATTGTATTATGATGAACTTCCCTTGAATTAAACACGTTTTTTTGTATTGATCGGTGCGTGTAGTCTATCCACGTTACATCTTCATGCAATTCGTAAATGCTTTGTCCAATGTTCAAAAAGATAACGTAAGTAGGTACAAAATATAATATTCTCAAAAACTTACCAGAATCCAGGTACTTTTGTCTTAAAATTTTGAAAGATTATCATAAACGCGTTAAAATAAAATACTTCACATGGCAGGATGCATAATACCTACATATAAACGACGAAGAGTCAAAACCTGCTTAGCTAACGAACGCGCTAATAGCTAAGAGCCTTAGACCCGTTTCGTCGTGTTATCCAAAATTCAGTGACACTACTTCGGAGTAAACATCAATAAATAATATGTACCTATTATATTTTATTATGCCTGTTATCAGAAACAGCTTAATTTGACACCTCCTAGGTGCGCATTGATTTTAAATACAAGTGACAATATGGTTATGAAAAGCTGGCAACGCTTGCACATAGAAGGCACCATAATGATTTATTTAAATACTTAGGTATATTTTTAGTTTAAATGTAAGCAATAAATTTAATCAACATCATCTACCTATAAGCGTGAAGTTGTAGATCAGTTTTGCATATTTATTTAGTCTTACACGTTACTGCTGCCCGTCGTGCAACCGTTGTGCCAGACACGTTTACGAATTTTTATTTACACTGGTAACTTACCTACTGGCGGAGCTGTCGACCTTGAACGCACCCGAGTCAAGGTCGCCGATACACTTCAGCTCTTACTTAAATAAAACCAGCCCTACTTAAAAGTGCCTCCTATTGTGTCAGCATCGACAATAAGTTTGGGTTGACTGGTTAAGCCCAAAAAACTTTATGTAGGGGAGTGGGGGGAGTATACGCTAGGTCAACAACCTTAACGCGTGAACCAATTTGAAATAACTCCCCATCATGACAATGATGGACGCTCTCTGCGCAACGTTCGCTGTACAATCAAGGACAAAGGATATTGTATGTGTGTATTATTGTTACTTTAAGTATAAAACATACATTTTATTATTAGATGGGGGCCACTAAAGGTTATTTTTATTCTAGTTTCGTTACGGATAGATTTAAAACTTGTGTCTTCCGCCACAAAATATTTTAGCTATGATTATAATTTCTAAAACTTAAGACGATAAATTCTAGAATGTCAAAAGTGGATATTATATCTTTATCTGTCTAATAAAGGCAACCATACAATTAGGCAGATATGCTTATCTTAACTAATGGTATTCTTTACTATTAATATTTTGGTCCCTCAGTGAATGTTTGCACAGCGATAAGGATTGGGTCCTGCGTGACTAATGTCACTGCTATTTATATTTGTATTGAGAGTAACGAGTGGGATAATGAACGATAAACGCGACGATGCGCTAGGAATTCGGTCCACTGCTAATGATCAATGTGAACAATAACCATACAAGGCTGGTTACACTCTCAGTTTCATTTTAAACATCGTGGTAGTTGTGTGTTTCCTGTTCTCTGTGAGTATTGTGCGTAATACACTATTGTAAAACAAAAATAATTTGTTAATTTAAGCGAATATCGTTCATATTCATAGACGCTGCAAAATTGTGAATCCAATGCTTAATTTTATTGTTTACAAGTTAGTGATTAATGTGTAATACGGTGAATTGTTTTTATTGTTCATACGCGGTACATTATTTCATTCAGCAAAACGCTATTTAGTTTTTTTTAATTGTAGCAATAGTGTGTGTGAA
Organism: Laspeyria flexula; assembly: GCA_905147015.1. Classification (NCBI taxonomy): domain Eukaryota; kingdom Metazoa; phylum Arthropoda; class Insecta; order Lepidoptera; family Erebidae; genus Laspeyria; species Laspeyria flexula. Next base: position 5,782,862 of record LR989956.1, on the reverse strand, counting down.
TCAACATCGCATAACTAAAACATTAGCGATGCATCTCGTTGCACTTTCGTTGAGAGATACTATTTTGGGCGGCAGTTAACATTTATTTCGAGCGTGCTCCCAGCACCGTGACCCACTGACGTGCTTTGTATTCCAATTTGGTGCCTCCTCATACCTCAGTTATATTTATTTTAATCTGACCTTATACATGCATCTTAGCTTGTTTTTTTTATGAACCTCATGTATGAAATTTCTGTTCTGTGTTAAATTTGGTTACTTACTTTGGGTTTCTCTTGCTTAGCTAGTTTATCGCCATGGGTATTTGTGATTAAACTTGAGTTAACTACTAATAACTACGTGACTAAACTTTCTTTGTTACACTGAAAATGTAATTATACCTCGTATAATGCCATAAAGTGCTGTACAAAATATGAGTCACCAAGTTAACTGTATTCTGGCGAAGTTATATTTATTTACTTTAAACTGATCGTCGAAACGTGTGCGAGTTTTATTTTACTTGCTTACTGACTCTTTAAATAAGTATAGAAAAAATTAATAATTTTGCTTTTTAATGATATGGATATTATTTTCATTAGGTACAGGTACCAAAAAATCGGTACACACAGTGTAGAATTGTTTTCAATGTCTTACATTTCAATATCAAGTAGGTTTTTGGATAATATGTATTTAAGTCACGTACTGTATTCTAAAATTGAAAGACAGACGGACGGAAGTGGATATAGGCAGTATTTTTGTTGAATATAAACTTGAAAACATTTTATGGTCTGTTAAAATATATCAGATACTAATAGAATAAGGTATTATATTTAACAATAAGGCGTAATACGCGAAGAATACGATGACATCACTATGAAGGAGATATTTTAAAAGTTTAAAAGCCAATTCAATTTAATATGTCATCAGGCCAAAATACAGCATGGGTACTAAGCAGAGCAAGCGCTCAGTGGACATAAGCGGCAAGGAAGCGGAGAGTGCCGGAGAGGTAGCCGCAGCGATAGCAGGGGGTGAGGGTCGCGTGGAACAACTCGCCGATGCTGACGCGTTGAAACCACAGCTCAACGGCGATGCTCACATACATGAGACGGTAATGTATACACACATTTTGACAGACATGCACCATTCAACCAACAGTTGGTATTCAAGAGCACTAACGCATCAGTTATCGCCTATCGGTTTTGAAAAAATACTGCGTCACTGTTTAAGTTCACTCTTGTTGGATCAAACTGGTTAAGTAATACTAAAACATTAATTGCACAACAGCATTCATTGGCTTTGACAGATATTGAAGTATTTAACAAAATTGGGCAGGTTTTGATAATTTTTTTCCCTAAAAGCTCCAGTTTCTTTGTCAGGACTGCTTACGAACCCTGAATGAATCTGTGTCTGAGGGCCGAATAAGTCACTAAATAATAAAAAAATCTTAACTACTTTTACTATATTTATGAACTAACTACCTTTTTCTACTGCCTATTTGTTGTCATTAGTTTTATAAAAACAAAAGTAGTAGCAGTAAGTGAAAAAGTAACGATGCATTCTAACTGTATGTTGTAAGCTTTATCAAAAACATAAACATGTATCACTAGTCGTGTACATTGTAACAATAAACAGGAATTTCTAATAACAAGACTTATTATAGGATACCTTCCCACTCTTTCCGGTCGTGTTTAGATAAAGCTTTTACGAGTTTAAATTGCTTAGAAGAACTAATTTAAAGCAGAACTAGAAGTTGCGCGGGGCTTTGCTCGTGTTGTTCTTTGTTTGCCACTGCTCAGCTCCTATTGGCCGTAGCGGGAAGTTATGTAGCCATGCATGCCATGCAACCTTCCTCGATAAATGGGCTATCAAACACTAAAATAATTTTTCAAATCTGACTGAGATTCTAGGCAGCGTTCAAACAAACTACAGCTTTATAATATTAAGTAGGTATAGATTAGTTAATTGTTATTGAATTATTGTTTATTGACTCAAATACACAAAAGAAAATGGATAATAATAAATTAATGTATGGTCATAAATACAATTGGTTTAGGTACTTAGACTACCAAAGAACACAATCAACCTACACAAGTTAATGAATTTCTCTAATGTACATGTAACATATTTTTAAGGGGGCAAAGCATTCAAATAAAAACGTCGGAAACGAAGCCTCTCGCCACTTCTAGTGCTAAGTAAAGCGCCTTGTTTATTTGTTAACACCCGGGCTTACCCTTAAGTCACTTCGTAATTGCATAATGAAGTTATTCATTTTCATCAAACATGTACACTTTAGGTAAACCATTTTTTATAGACACATTTTTATTTACGGTCTTCCTTTCCGTTATCGATGTGTCCATTCCATTTAGCTATCCTGATGCATTTTTGGGATCAAGGCTTATTAGTTGTTACGATAACGCTAAGAATATAATAACAATACGATTTTGTTTCATTCATGATCATCATATCAGCCCAATGAGTCCACTGTTGAACATAGGCCTCCTTAATTTCCGCCACAACGAGCGACTTTGTGCCGCCCGCATTCAACGGCATTAATTTCATATTTTTTATTCTAGGATGAAAAACAAAAGGATGTCGACAGTGGTACTCCAGAAAACGAAAAAGATGCCACTACAGAAAAAGAAGCTAAGCAGCAAGAGGAGGAAAAGGAGGCTGCTCCTTTAACAAACGGAGAAAGTGAACCGAAGGTGGAGAATGGAGAGTCCACCCCCACACCGGAAGACGGCAAGAAACCTAAGAAGGAGAAGGTACCACATCAATTTGGTCGATTTTATATACCTAGATAACAATTTTATTTCTAACGTGTTTTGAGTACTGCATGAGTGTGCCGATTTATGATTTATGTTAACACAAGCATGTCATGGGCAGGTCAAGAAGAAATGGTCGCTCAGATCGATCAGTTTTAGCAGAAAAGACAAACCAAAACAAGAGAAAAAACAAAAGGATGAAGAACCCAAAACAAACGGCGAACCAGAGAAGGTGCCTGAAGAGGTAAGTGTTAGACTTTCAATAGAACTGTGTAGCATAAATGGATCAAAGGGTCGCCAAGTAGTCAAGAACCCACTGTCAGCTGACTATTGTAAATTTCATGTACTACTTTTACTAATGGTGAAATATTTAGATTTTAATGCGGAAAGTAGAGACTAGAAACAAACTAGGTTAAGTCAAGAAGAAGAATCGTGTTTCCACCAGTATACTATCCGTGTTACTCACGAAAGAAATATTCAATCAAAATACAAGTTTGGTCTAAAATAAAATAAATACTTACCTAATAATAGTACGATAGGCATCGGGCATAATGTGGAACTAGTATAGTTTTAGTGAAGCAATATTATAACTTTCTAATTTCATAGTATTCTTTAGCAGACACCCAATCGTATTCCATTGGAGGTGTCTACACATTGCAAATGTGAAGAGTGAACAACCGTCGAATTCCTCCCGTAATCGCAAAATCATCTATCACCGTGTGTAATGTGGTCTACTTTCATATATGTTTGTTCTCTTTAGTTCATATTTTAACCATGAATTCTTTGTGTATAATTATATTAAGCACATAAAAGTCATTGGCCTCAGTTGTGTGAAAACTTGAGGATATATGAAATCGCGCACACGTGTAGCCGAAACTGGTACGAGGGCGTTCAAATTAGCGTCTTATTAGTATCGCTGATCTTAACATTAAAATAATCTTTTACAGACGTAATAAAACTTATTACATTAACAATTATATAGGTATAAATTCGCTCCTACATTAGCTTCCATAATTTTACTTTATAATAGCAGCCGGTAAGCTACAATTAACGTCACTTTGATTCATTATGATGCCTACAGCGTTTCATGATAAATTGTTCTAGCCTTAATTTTTTCAAAACTTTGTAGTGCAATTTACCTATATCAATTAATTTAAATGGTGGCTATTGCAACAAATGGTCTTCTATGCGACCTTGCGGTCAGAGCTATTAGAAACCAACGATTTCTATGACAAGTAAGTATTGCGACGTAGTGCATTGCACCCAAACCGGCGCAGCGCGAGGAACAATGCGCATTATAATTCAAAGTGGTGCTATATCCGTGCTAACCAAACGTGAGCCACCATTATCGCCGACGATGTCGTCCTATAAGTGATACTTCAATTCATTGACTGTCCAAAGTGTGACGCCGTCATATTCTGTCATGTATTAAACTTGCTTACTTAATAATTCGAGACACCCGAATACTGCGTCGAATTACACTTGCCTTAATTGATAGCTACTGAAATAGTACTTCACTGGATTGGTCGTCTCTCTTTAATAATAAGTACACATTCCATGATAAATTAATGACTAACATACCAGTATGTTAGAAGCCATTTGGGGAATAAATATGATACGGTATGTGATCGCGACCCAATCCGTTTGTTTGTCATAGTGCGCTGATGTGCGATCATTAGCATTCAACCTCCCACAACGAAAGTTCGACACGTACTTACAAAAAACAATATGCTGGTACTATTACTTAATTGTGGTAGTACATATTTTATATTCCTATACTATTGTGATTGTGTTAGCTATAGTATGTATGAAACTAAACCATGCTTTGCATACTAAATAATGTAAAATAGTTTTTGAATCACTACCGAACAAAGTTGTAAATGAGGCCTCTATAACAATAAGATAATAGATTGTGTGGTTTCTTTTAAAACGAAGATAAATAACGAGGCTCTCAATAGTTTACTTTTAAAATATTCAATGTTATAGTGTAATTTAAAATATCTTCAGCCATAAATAATAATATTTGATAGATTTCTATCTTACACCAGTGCTGCAGTGCCAAGAATTGGCAACCTTTTGCAGGTAAAGGACAACATAGCACAATGACACTAAAGAGGCCCATTTGTTTATGACATTATTAAGTGCCACATCGGTACATTCACAAATTTTGCAAAGATAATTATTGTAAACGTAACAGAACTGAAATCTTTATGTTATCCTCTGGTCCTTGGGTAGTGCGGAAGTACTAGCAATGCATATTATTCGTATACTGCCTATAGGCTTTCTCGAATAATACTTACTTATTTTAGTCTTACTTATCCACTTGCAATGCTTCAAAATAATTTATATAGTTTACTATTACGTCCGTGCATAAACTTGTCGCCAGATAGGTCCCAGTGCCTATCTTTGCATGTCACACAATTAATAATGCATCTATCTGTAGTGTGCAGAATGAGGTATTCGAGTAATGCTTGAATCAACACAAGGGCTTCGGAGATATCAGTAAACTTACAAGGAATTTGGACCAAGTTCACATTCATAACGTCTAATTAGTGTTGTTTTCAGTTCAAATACATTGGATTTGGCTTTTGATACTTTCCATATTAAATATGTTTATCAAAGTAGAAACAATATGTGACGATGAATGTTCAACTTAGCCTGTAGTATTGAGCGACTCGAACAGATGTCTTTAAATATTTTTTTTTGTACATGGCGTGTTAATTCGCTACGGTCCATCGATCACTAGTGCCACAAAAATAGTATGTCTTCATGTAAAACCGATTTATGATAATGCACGGATGTTTTCACGGCATTAATATTGTTGTAGAATAAGGTTGCATTATTTTGTTATAAAATGGCATCGTCGGAGCGATGACGCAAGGATGGGAGGCATTAGGAAACAAGTTTGTGGAGTGCAAAATAAAATTAGCAGTCCTTGGCAGGTTTGCGACGCTACTCGTGGGCGGGTAGGTCCGGAGACCGGACGGGTTGCGAGACTGATACGTAGGAGGTCGGCAAACCGCTTTTCCTTACACAACTTAGCTCCTTGCGAGGAATAAATACCATGCCTGTGGTGTCTTTTTTAGAAAAACATCAGATTAATTTGTGATTGATAAATAAATCATTAGTTCCATAACCTCGCTATAAATAATACCAACTAAAAATTAAACCCACCTTTTACACCTCGTATACAATCCGCTGAAATTCCGGTTTTCCGGCTATTGCTAAACCTAATGTAAGTTCGAGTAATAACTGTACACATTTAAGATACTGCTATATTGTACGTCAGTAGAATTAGTTGCGGCCGTAGGTATGTTAGTGGCAGATTCCTTGAGTTATTGTTTAGTATTTCGTCCGTTAAAAATGTTACGCGATGCTACATCGCGCAAACAATACGTCGTACTCTGGGTGCGTGTAGGTATCAAAACTGACTACTGGTAAAGGAAACACGATGAACATACAGCTCAGATTGCATGTTATTGAATGACGTTGGTAGCGACAGCAAGTGCCCACGACACTCCATCCGTTGTATTTTCATAATAAGACTGCTCAATAGTGCATTGACATAACAAGGAAGGCTCAGTTTCCTCTATTGACATGCTATTGTGTGAAAAATTTCGTGATAACTTGTTCTAAGGATATTCTTCATGTATTTAATGATAACATACCTAGTTGAAAAATAGTAGTAGTGTCGTAAATTCACTGTAAAAGTAAAAAATAAAACCATCTAGACATTAGTTGACTAAAATTCAAACAATAACTTTTCTCTTTGTTGGTAACTAGTATGTAGGAGGTACACCATATTATCTTCTACTTGAAAATTACTTTATGTAATCTGCCCACATTTTATATAAATAAGGTAGGTATACCTATCTATTTTATGTACTCATGGTATTAAAACATTCGCATTGAGCCCGTAACTTGCAAGTATTAACAATCGGTGCCAAGACATAGGGCGTTCAACCTCTGATAGCAAACACGTATGATGAGTATGACTTATTGTTTATATGGCATTAGTGCAGCTATGTATACCGTATGCGATGCGATGCTATCTCTACGGTTATTTATTGTACATGGAAATTACTCCCGTCCGCCGGTCACACGACGCCAAATAGATACTCTTCTGCATCACTTAGGCATTTGACACTGTATTTTGTTAATTCAGACGAAGTAATAGCTTTGTTTTGCATGAAGAATATTACTTTGAGCGTCAAACTGTCAAATACACCCACAAAGCCATTAAATTTTCAAATGTATACCTTGATTCATTCATTAAATTGTACCCCACATTTTGTGCGGATGAATCTAATTTACTACATTTCAAAGTATTTTTAAATTACAGAGTCAAACGTTGGCACGAGTAATGTTTTAGAGCGGAAAATCATTACCATAGCCAGACATCCATGGTATTGTGTGGCATTTAGTCAGTGAGTCACTTCCACTGTCGCACACTTTACCGTTACGTGTTGGATAAACAGCCACTAAGCCTGAATACCAGTCATATTTGTGCCCCAAAGATCCGTCAAATCACGACATACGAATACCTTAACATTTATGAAGCTATAAATCATAATCTATCCTCAATCCTGTGCTAAATCTCTGGAACATCTATTAAGAGCGTTTACACTTCTGAACGGCAACGTCGCAATTTAGTGTCATATTTCGTGGTTTTAAATTGTTATTATATAATCGAAGTTATATTTAAAAAAATATGTTCAATAGGTACACTTTTTACAATTACGTGATCGTGTATTAAAAAGTAAGTATCCTTAAAACTTACAGTTACCTATTTTTCTATTAAAATAACGCCCTGCAAGTTCCAATGCTTTACTTGCCACTTTTCACCTAATTCTAAAAAGTGTATTGAACATATTTTTAAAAATAGCTCCGAATAACTAATAAAAATTGAAAACCGCGAAATATGACTCTAAATTGCGACGATGCCGTTCATAAGTATAAACACTCTTATGGTAACAAATTGTTCCCGTTATAAATAGTTTTTAAAGGTATATAATTCTTTTGTACGTGTGTTGACAGTGAACTAAACGGCTGAACCGATTTGAATGATTTTTTGTGTATGTGTTCAAGTGGATTCGAGGATGGTTAGAATCACAAATAAAAAAAAAATGCAATCGATTTGTATATCATGCAGGACAACGTCTGTTGGGTCCGCTAGTATATTATATAAGTTATCATAACTTACATGGTAAAGCATTATTGTTTATACCTAATAAACATTTTATTAAGTTATAAATTGAAAAATGTAGCATAAACTACTTGCAAATCTTATCTTTTGCTATTCAAGCGGTAAAACGAACCGGTTAAGGGGGTATTGAATTTGCATTCAATGATAAGCCTTTTATATCTATATAAAAATAGTTCCGCGTTACACTTTCTTTTTACTAAAAACTGAACATAACCTAAATAAAACAGTTAAAAGGTACAGATGACAAGCTCATGTATATAATAATATATACTTACTTCACTTTTCATAAGTACGGTCGGCGGACGCGCTAACTAGGGTTACCCACCTAATACGTACATCGTACATACATAGAGGTACGTAAGAAAGCTCCGCTTATTTATACAATTAATATTATCGTAGTATAAGCTGTATAAGGGTAGGTAAGCCTTGTGTTTAATAATTCAATAAACAGTTTCAACCCGCTAGGGGATTTTGTAAGTTACGGTTATAAATCCCTACAACATATATATTATAAAAACGAAGTACTCCACCGCGTCTAAAATACAAGCAAATAACAGGTATTTGTTATATACCTCTCTGATGCAACAGGTAGGTAATCTAAAAACATAAGACGCGTGTCTGAAGCGCATGGCACTCGCGCATTGTTCTCCTCAAAATCCTGAGATAGCGTATACGTGACCGATGTCTATGTGTGCGTTGCTTGATTGAACGCGTTTTGTATGTAGCTTGTCTTCTGTACATAATTATTCTGATTTACAATTATATTTCTTACGGGGTCTTTCACGCTATAAGATAACGTCCAAAAAGAAAAAAAAATAATCTCACGTCCTTTATGTCGTAGCTTTTTCTTTTTACATACTTGTAGTTTTTGTTTATCATCAACAAAACCTACAAACTTTTTTCCAAAAATACTCTCTTGTATGTGTAACCAGGTCAATGATGAAAAATACAGTACTAATGCTAGCAACCAATTGTTTAGCTCTCTGACTCTGTGTAAACCTAGTTGAGACTTAAGAGTGACCAGTGATTATTTATAATGGTAATGATACAGTCGATCCTGTTTGAATATGAACCGTTAACTGCCCGGGCCCGGCCCCGGCCCGGCGCGGTGCCGAGGTGAAGAGGAAACTATTGTTCGTGTTCCGTTCGTTACGGGCGACGATCGCGTTTTTGTATTAGTACATTAGTAGAACGTACTTACATACCTAGTATATGTTTTTAACAACGTTATATTTTATTTTAACCAGCCTTTATTAGATACTAGAAATAAGCTTCAACATTTCATCATCATCATCATCATATCAGCCCAATGACGTCCACTGCTGAACATAGGCCTCACCTAATTTCCGCCACAGCGAGCGATTTTGTTTTGTTTTTTTTCAACATTTAATTAAACATAATTATTTGTGTAGATGAAATGATATTCAGGCTAATATTTTTATGAAGCTACTGTGGCTCAGTGGTTAGTAACCCTGACTGCTGAGACAGAGCTCGTGGGTTCGATTCTCACCCAGGATAAATCTTTGTGGGATGAGCACAGTCATTTGTTCTGTTTCTGGGTGTATCTATACTAAGTACCTATGTATTTACAAAAAAAAGTTATTTATGTATTATAGCAGTTGTCTGGTATCCATATTACAAGCATTAGCTTAGTTTGGGATTAGATGGCGCTGTGTGTGGATGTCAAAACATTATTATAATGTGATGTACAGATTTATAATATGAACGATCATAGTTTGCGGTCTCAGGTCATTGCACCCATCCCTCCTAACAATCGCTTCACAATTAAATCGTAATATCAGGGCCGTCTTATATTACTTATCTATACTGAATATTATAAAGTTAAAGAGTTTGTTTGTTTGGTCGAATGCCAGGATCTCAGGAACTACTGGTCCAATTTGAAAAATTACTTTAGTGTTAGATAGTCCATTCATCGTGGCTTCTAATGTTAAAATATGCCTGATGCCTGGTGTTATTGATATTTTGAACAAAACAGACTTGGTACCTAATGTTAGCAATGGAAGAAGTTATTTTTGGTACAATGGTGATCTGATCACTGATCAGATATTTCAATTTAAAGAAAAGATGATTCTTTCTGTAAACTTCACTACGAAACCATTATAACCAAATTTAACCATTTAACTGAGAGCAAATCTGACACAATAAGAACATTTTGTCGGCGTGTGTCGAACAGATGTGTGACTCGACGCGGCCAACGTACGATGACTATGACGGTTAGCGATAATGGCGCTTTACGTAGTCGAGTTTTTATTGTTAAGAGAGACGGATTGTACTCCATCACACTTTACTTTTGTTGCTGACTTGTAGTTCTTGAGATCCGTCCAAACAAACAAACAAACTCAGATTTATAATATTAATATCGATTAAATGAAAACGTTATTTTAGATAAACTAAGTAACTTTACATTTACTATAGAGGTGATTTGATTTCAAAGCTTTTTAGGGAATCACTGTGCTTGCTGTGCATAGTGGAGATTTTCTTAGATCAGCACAGTCATGTAATTTTATATTTAGTAGCGCAAGTCATGGTCTTGGCATTGCGTTTATAGCTTCTAGTAACTGCTTTTCATCAAACGGGCCTCATACTTTTTTGCCACTTTAAACTTAGATGTGAATCACTTTTTAGGGTTCCATACCCCAAAATGTAGGTCACTCTGTTGTCCGCCTGTGTATCTGTCCGTCTGTCAAGATTTTTTTTTCTCAAGAACGCGTAGAGGTAGGTACATACCAAGCTGAAATTAATATCAAATACTCGGGTCTGCATAAAAACTTGTAATATACCTTGGCGCAATAAAAAATCAGAGTCCTCAGTAAACGCAATCAGAAGATGCAGTGGTTTATGCTCCATTTTTGTACCACAATATGTTGATTGTTTGTATTTCAAAAAAGTAAAAAACTATAGGATACTGCCCGTTGATCTAGCAATATCAAGTACAGGAAAAAATGCGAAAGACGTTTTATATATAGACTAATGGCTTCAGTTTACATTTTAAAGTTCACGCCATCACTTAATCAGACATATATAATACTTATTGATAAAAAAACGGATATCTAAACCTAATGTGTAGACATTCGGTTTTTGGTACCTACACGCTTCTTTCCTTGGTATACGTTTGTATTTTTTTGGGTAACAATATGTAGACAGCTATTTTGGTGACCAAAGTATTTTTTCCCATTTATAACTTTCCTCGGGTCGAAATGGATGTAGAATAAACAATAACAACATTTGATTATATTTTAAAATTATTAAATAAATTAATAAAAACAGCTTGGATTATTTTGAAATGTTTTATAATAAGAAGTTACAGCTTAATGCCACTGATATCGACATAATAAAATATTATTATAAATTAAATCTTGAAATACAATTTGTCAGTGATTTGATTACAAACATTCTACATCCATTATGACCTGAGTATAGTTTGATAGTTTCATATTTATCTTACACACTTCAATATTAATGCACTTCTTCTATTCCTAGACACAGCTCTTCTATATTATGTTGCACTAACATAGTATTTTTTATTAATCTCAAATAAATAATTATGTACAGTATAGTATTAATGTTAGTTTGGTTTGAACAGTAATTAGTGTTGGGCTAATTACATGACACTGTCAATACAATAAAACGTGGGTCTGCCAAATGCTAAATCTATACAATGAATAATTATTAGTGGTACTCTTAGGTATCTTTCTACATCAGTAAACAAAGACGACCTTGCGTGTTAGTATCATTTTATAACTGGCCACATATTGCGGTTGGAATGTTCCTAGAATATCGAATAAAATATTATCAGAAATAGGCTCAAATGCAATTTAATTTCGATTGGGTCAAAATAAACTCTGCTCTTATCGTTTTTATGGTAATAAGAAAAATACCCAAAAAAAATGAGTCATCAATTTTGAAGTCAATGAAAGCTTAATTAATAATTCACAAAGAAATAAAATATATACAAAACCTTCAAAACTACTTTTTTTTAGATTTGTATACCGAAATCGTTTTTGACAGGCAAACAATGAATATACAAAATTTGTTATCTCATCGATTATTAGGTTTTAAACTTAAATATCGAATATTTCAAAGGATTATTTTTTTCAAAATTGTAATATTATGTTGTTAATTTTCCTATTGGACAACAAACATATTTTGTTTTTGTCCAATACATAAGTTTATATAGGCTAATATAAGTAAAAATGTAAAATGTGCCAACCCTAATCATAATGCAATCCAATATGTCTTTGATCATGAGCACTGAAGGGTAACTACTTATTTAAAAATCTGTGCCAACATGCCGTATCGAAAAAAATCTGGTCTATAAATTGTATAGCGTATGTCATTCTCCCTTCAGTCTCCATTCAGATTACTCGGGATTAACATCGTATTTGCAGTAGTCATGGCCGATGACAAGGTACATATTTAATAATTAATGAATTTGGCTGGTAATATAGCGTATTCTTCATCATCATGTCAGCCGTAGCCGTCCACTGCTGGGCATAGGCAAGAGATTTCCAATAGCGTATTCTTATGTAGTTATCATTAATTAATAACAATGTTTTAAAGTTTTACTCATTATCTTTTCTTTTTGTAGACGGCCGAAGCTGCTCCTGAAGTGCCCGCGGTTACCGAAACTGTTGAAGATGTTAAAACTCCAAGTGAAGTTAAAGAAGATAAAACACCAGAAACGCCAGTTACCGAACCGATTACTAACGGAAGTTCTACCCCTGAATCACCTAAGGTTGAGACACCTGTTGTTGAAGACCCAGCGGTACCCAGTCCCGAAAGCGAAAAGGTGGAACCAAAAGCCGAAGTAGAACCTGAACAGTTACCTGTAAACGGTCTATCTCTTGAAGAACCAGCCAAGGAAACCACTGAAAATGAGAAAAATGAGGACAGCAAAGAAGAAACCATCACTGAAACGACAGAAATCGTACCTGAAATTTCCGTCAAAAAAGAGGTTTGTGTTGAACAAATGCCTTTGATAGATTCCACGCCTCCACCACTCCCTGCGAATCCTCCTCCCTCTTCTGTGGCATCCTTTGCCGCCACCACCATGGCACCAGAATTGACAGACGCTTCGCTAGCTAACACTGCTGATAACGCAATTCCGCCAACACCACCATCCTCTGACACAATCACAAAAGAAAAACTTGATATAATTTCCCCTGAGTCCGAAACAGATTTAACAGTCACTCGAACTGTTAGTAATGAGCTTTCCTCTCCCGTAAAAGACGTTAGCGAAACTATGGTTCTAATAGCAGTGAATGGAGTAGAGAGTGGCAATAAAGAAACTGCTGAAAATGATGATGCAACAGGAATAATTGTACCTGTTCTGGTAGAAAATGTTAGAGAAGTTGTTAGAGACACAATTGAAAATTTTGTTATTGATAAAGAACAGGCACTACATAATACTGAGCCAGTTTCTTCATCCGACCTCATTGAAAAAACAGACATAGAATCTGAACCGCTAATGCCTTCCCCACCACCTGAAGTTGATGAAATCACAGAAAACAAAGAAACGATCAATTCAGAAAGTGCCGACCCCGAAATGCCTTCTCCTCCTTCAGAATTGGTTGAGGAACCAGCTATGGAACAAGATAAACCGCTCTCTGAAAGTGATCAGACCATGCCTACACCCCCATCAGAATTAATTGAAGATCCAATAATTGAAAATGAAACAAAAAAGGAAGAATTGTCGGAAGTCTCCGTTTTATCACCGAAAGTTGTGGCCGAACCTATAACTGAAGATAGTGTTGTAAAGGAAGAGTTATCGGCGAGTCCTGAGCCAGACATGCCCGCTCCTCCAGCAGACGATAATATAGTTACCGAAGTAAATACTGATATACTGAACAATGTAGAAAACTTACCACCTCCTCCACCTCCAATATGTGATGATGCCGCAGCAGAAGGGAAAGTTAACATCTCAGAAGCGATTAGCGACACAAATAATATTTCAGTAACTAATCACATATCTGATGTCGAAATTGAATCCACTGACGAAGTGGAGCTTAACGACGATAACCAAGATCTCGAACAAAACCTAAAAAATAAATCGATGGACTCCTTGGGAAATTTAATCAAGACAATCGAATGTAATGGTAATATGGAGGGAGAAAAGGCGATATCTGAAAAGGAATCTGCCCAAATAATTCCTCCGACTCATGTTGAGGAGATCGTGAACGTATCTGGAAGGACGGCGCCGAGCTCCAAGGCCTCCTTGACGTCGGAGAAGGAAGACAATGTGGTGGCCGAGAGCTTCCCAGCGCCGCCCAGTGACTGCCTGCCTGCCACGCCCGACCCCGCTACGCTACAGGTGAATACCGTCCGGAAAATCTTGCTCTTGTAGTGGAATTAGTACTGTATTTTCAGAAGCGTTTGATACACCCCGTTAACAGTTCTCGTATTTAGATTCATGTGCATATCTTTACCAGCATGTGTGGACCGTCAATAACCAGAAGAATCATAAGTGTGATCGATTCGATACCGTAAAACCATTGAATACAGCCGGCGGCTGCGTTCCTTTCCTTATCCCTTCCTAAGCTTGAAATTACGACTTAGATATAATAATTAATATGCTAGCATGGTGATTTAATTACGCTTTGGTGCTAACACATTCTGACTTTCATTAATACCATACATATTTCTAGTTTAGTTTATAAATATATATATAATATATTTCTTGACAAAAGGTTGTTATTTTATCATTGTTTTGTCAAGACAAATAATCGGACGGTTACCCTACATTAATCTGTTATGCATTGTTATATTTTATTATAATACATTTCATTATCATGAATTTGGCTATGATCTAGTCTTGATTACATTTCATTGCATGTGGTTGTTATTACCTCATGCAATGAAATAGATATATAAAATCAATTATGTAAAGAGATGCGTAAATTTAATAACTGCTGTAAGAATAGACCTCTTGGTATCCAAAACTGGGGATATTATTAGTGATTCTTAACGCGATGGTCAAAGTCCCCGACCTTAACTTTACATACCTAGTTACAAACGCGTAAAATTCGAGTCAAAGACCTTCCATCTTTCTCGTAAACTAATGTAAAACAGAATATTAAAGATATTTTGGAATAATTTACAGTTTAATACCATGCTTGGATGATTTGACAGCATTTAGGAAAACTAATTATAAATACCTACATTTTATATTGCATTTTTGTGCCATTGTATCGGTGCAAGTATTGGTTGCACTTTCAACCAGTTTTCGGTACCGAGAGGGATTCACTTACAAATCGTTTATCTTGTAGCATGTTATTGAAAATACTTACATGAATAGAAAAAAAATTACGTATCTCTCATCAATTAGGAAGATAGAGCTCGTTTTAAATAGACCATCACTGTTTAATAGACAAACTATAATATCCTGCTATCTACATTTAATTTTATGGTTTAGAGTTGTGATGAAAAACCGATACGATACATAAATTGAAGATCATAACGCGATTGTAAAATTACTTATTTATCTGAATTAAATTATTTTTCTATTGAAAAGTAACGTGTGTCGCAGTCTAACTGATTTGTTTGCTCGCTGTGCTCAGTGAAAAAGAAATGGTAAACGAACTAAAATATCCCTGCGGTAGCGTATAGATGAATCCGTGAGCATTCACAACTCCAGGGATAGCTGATTTTCGTGAGGGAATTTCTTCTAATCTAATTTTCTATCCAATATAAACAGTAGTGCTTCGAATTTTCTATTTCGAGTTCTAGGCCCTGATTCTGAGCTGCCAGAAAGTTTTCGGCTACAAATGCCAGTATAATAAAGATAAAAATACAATACAAATAAATTATAATGATACATAATAGATAGTTTTCGAAAAATATCTAATTATAATCGGTTTTTAATTTCCTATACGATAACCTATTTACCACCAATAAATAACTTAAAACGTAAATAACCCTAGTTCTTTGATTCGAAAAAGTTTACGATGCGGGAGCATTGCGGTGGGTCAGAATCTGGGGGCTGAGAAGGCAGCATTCAGCACAGCGTTCCTATTATATTTATCTTACTATCTACTAATACTAAATTTAAACTTCCACGGCTTATAAAATAACAAGTTGTCTTTCATATCTTAAAAAAAAAAGACTACGCCGATGACCAGTTGACATACGTACGATACAACGGTGCAGCAGCATACACAGTTAGTTACAATCTTCCAAAGACGTATAATTAAAATAAATAAATGTAGATAAATAGGTACCATAAATATGAAAAATTATTAAATAATATTTTTACAAATAAAACATACTTTGAAATGCATATTTGGATATAGAAATAACTTTGTTTTTTACAGTGAAACAGTTTTAATGCCCAGTTGTAAATATAATAATAATAGGTGATGCCGTATTATATAAATTCAGGGACTTTTCCTTCATTTCTACGAATTATCGGCTTGCGGTTATTGTAATAATATTAATAAGTAGTTTAATAATAATATTTCTCAATATTTGTTATTACAATATTAACAATAATAGTACATTACTCCGCGGTTTCAATTGTGAATAATATTATAATCTATGTAGACACTTATTATGAATCACGTTGGCATTTCATGATAAAAATACAATGTTACTTGCAATTGAATTTTTGTAATTGTAACTGGGCTGTTTATTATAAAGCGCCAATTCGTTATCTAACTTGTGTAAATAATATGGGTACGTAACTAACTTGGCTTGGCATGTTTTAAATATAATAAACGTTAATGAGCAAAAACAATAAAATAATTTGTCACTGAAATTGAGATAGGGGATTTCATTGTCGATTATAAAGACGTACGTCTTGATTGAGTGATTGTTTGATACTCCTTTAGTCGCGTTTGGTCCAATTGTCAAAAAAGGGTCCATTCGCGGTTTGGTTCAATTCGGGATTTGTCCAATTTGATCAAATAATAAATAGAACGACATATATTTTTTTTTTTTTTATCAATTTCGAATTGGACCAACCGCGAATTTTGAGCATTGGACCAAACGCGACTAAGGATTTGAAACTTCCATACTGCCCTACTAAGCACAAAAGCGGTATCTCAGTGAAAGCTAGTTTCGAGATAATTGACGTTATGTAAAATTCATTTTTTTGTTAATTTATAGATTGTTATTTTTGGTTATTAAATGTAATTTATATAGAATTTTAAAAAGATTTGGCGGTATTCAAATATACGGCTGGTTGCCTAAGTTATATTGATATACCTCTAATATCCTTAAAAATTTAAGGTAAAACTGAGATAGAGAAAACTTTCTTAACGTTTTTTTTATACCTTTTAAGTAACATACCGCTACAAGTCTTAGTTCAATAGACGCGTATTTTTCTAAGCTATCCGATGCCATA
This sequence comes from Laspeyria flexula, assembly GCA_905147015.1. Taxonomy (NCBI): domain Eukaryota; kingdom Metazoa; phylum Arthropoda; class Insecta; order Lepidoptera; family Erebidae; genus Laspeyria; species Laspeyria flexula. The sequence goes on along the minus strand of LR989956.1, from coordinate 5,765,554 downwards.
AAAATCGAATTTTCGTTTTTTTTTGAGATACCGCTTTTGCGCTTAGTAGGGCAGCATAGTTGTTACCCTATGGAATTCGTCAACTCTAAAACCATGATCGTGACTCGTATTTGAATATGATTGTAAAGCTATTTATAATTTTTTTCTCATCTTAGAAAAATGTTAGTGTCAGACACTTTCTTTATTCAGAAAAAGATACACAGTGTGATAGCTTAGTTAAACTTATTAAAATATGTTACTGACTTAAGTATATTAAATTATTTTAGATTTTGTTCAAATGAGCTGATAAAAAGTATGTATGCACAGTACAATAATTATTATACATAAAAATTCATCGATATACATGATGACACTAATATAATCTGCATGTAATTTCAGGAGCCCCTCCCTGTAAGTGACAAATTGGCTGATTTGATACCCGAAGTCCCAGAACTCAAAACAGAAACGGTATGCTTCTTACAAATGATGTGGTACATACATGAAACATAAAGAGTTGATGTGACTTTAACAAAATATAACTTTCAGTTGCAGGAGACGACGAGCGACGTGGCGGTGGCCAACTAATCACCACACTGCAGATGACCGCAACCCATCGTCCACGACACGAAACTGTGTCTAAAATAAAATGAGCCTTTAATTTATTTCGATTTAGTACTGGGATGTATTGTCGAACTAAGTTCGATCAATAATTTGCATTGTCAATAATGTGGTTTTCAGTTTCAAATGTGACGTTCAAATAGAATGATTATACTATAAGTTTAGCGTGCTTTGCTTCTATAAAATTAAGATTTTATACATTTTATTCGCTAGAATCGAGTTTTTATAATTATATTACATTAACAAAGTTATATAGACAGTATACGGTGCGATAAGTTGGTGCCATTATTACAGGGGTATTAGTTTGACGTTGTCGCGTGTCGCTCGCTCCATAACTCGAAGTCACTATTATTTTTCAATAACAGATTATTAAATTGTGATAATTTGATAATTGTTAAAAATTGTGTGTACTTCCTCTTTTATTGTATCAGCGGTATATTTCATTTACGCTGTCCATTTTTAAGATGTTCTCAATTATTATTTTGAACCCAATTTCTGTAGTTTTAATTAGACATATATCTCAAAAATAAGCCTTTTAATGATTTAAGGCATTCAGTGTGGTTAGTGTTTTATACATTTTCGCTTGAAACAATATGCATCAAACATTTTGATATGAGTAGTATTATCTCGTAAAACCTGTTAGAACGTATTTATTTCAAATAAAAAATATGTGTTTTTAAGCACAGAAAATCACATCCCATTCGAATAATGTCTTTGAATTATAAAATTCTGATAAAGAAAAAGATGCGTTGCTATTTACTATATTCGAAAGGTAAATGCGCGTACGTACATAGAGCCGTCGGTGGTGATGATAAGAAATCATCAGTTGTAATAAATATAATTTAAAACATTTTATAATGTATATATGAATACAGGTTTTTTCATTTACTCCTTTAAACATAGCTGGCTACTCTGTTAATTGTCAAATTGAAGTTTGAAATTACTGTGTAAATTGTTAAGTATGAGGGAATATGAATTTCTTTATTATCTCATTAGTGTATTCACTATGTTTTACTATTAGTTTTATATTAAGTTGTATAAATTTAGTGTGTCTAGCAGCTCTCTGTAATGCAAATTCATGAAATTGAAATAAAAAGTGTCAAAAACTTGCTCCTGTGTCTAGTGAGATATGCAGTAAGATTAAACGTTTAGGCATTCTTTGTAGTGTGTGATTGTTAAATCTAAATTAAATGGATGGGGATGGATTATTTGAAATTGATATTCAGTGGCCAAGTTTGTGATTATAATTATACAATTTATGAACTTATACAGGCATGATTAAATTATACTATTTAGAATTGTAGTATGTGTAACAAGTTAGTGAAGGCGGCACGGTTATTATCTGCTGCCATTAGTATATTGTTTTCCACCTCATTCATACAATAATTATTAACTAGATGACTTTAAGATTTGATATTACTATACAATAATAAGGTCATTTTCTACATTAAATCCGTGTCCAATAATCATATGATTTCAAAATCATTTTTGTAATTTTATACATTTTTATGAAATTTACTATGACACACTGCACGATTGGGAGAAATACTCCAGTATATAAACGGTAAATGTGAGTGAGACATTCCATATCAAGTGTAAACTCGACTGTTTGAAATTGTGTAAAGTACGCTCTAATTCGTACGTAATTGTTAAACGATCTCAATATGTTGATCGTCAAGTGTACACAATTGATCAGTGCAACTGGATACACAACGCTAGTGATGTCCGAACATCCTTGTATTAGCACACGACTAATGTGTGAACTCAATTCCATTCAGAACTGATAATGTAATTATTAATGGGGTTACCATTTTGATATTTGTATACAGAAATGAAATATGTATTATGGCTTCTTACGCCATGATGATGTTATTCTTGGGCCGAAAATGGCTTATGATTTTCTCAAATATTAGTGAATAATAATATATCTAATGTATCCGCAGTATATCAGAACAAACTTCATAAATATCATAGTAGCATCTTAGTAAGTTGTAACTATCATTGCTTTTCTATAGTATTGTCTTGTATGTTAAACTTTATAGACTCCTTAATTATTAATTATAATATAATGTATTTAATGGTAACCCAGAAATTGACTGAGTTTGATATAATTCAAGGAAATTAACTTATTTGCTCATTATACAATGTGGAATTTGTATGATAATTATAATAGGTAATTATGTTAATCCAATTATTGAAACTTAATGTTGATGTGTGAATGTCTCTAATCAATAAATTTAAAAAATTATGATGGCATTTTTTTTATACCTATGTACCTGAATGGAATTTTCTAACAGAGGCAAGCTCTTGTTTGTGGGCAACTTGCGAGCTGATGTTGCCCATGTGTGGCTGACACTGGCTCGGCCACCATCGGGGATTTTAATAACACAAAAATTTTGTCGATTACTCAGACCAACATAAAAGATAGAAGGATCTGGGGAGTCTACCCTCCCGTCGGCCAACTAAATACGCTTTATAACTTTTAGACTAAATATTTGTGTTATCAAAATCCCCGATGGTAACCAAGCCAGTCATACACACAAATTTTTAATCCCTGCTGGTAGTCGAAGTCAATGTCAAGCGCAGGCAGGCCACACTGCTAGCCAGCAAGGGAGCGAGAGATGGGTGAAGCATCGCTTTACCAGTTTCACTTCTTTTAAGAGTTCCGTAGTCAAAATGTCAAAAACGAAACCCTTACTTTCGTTATGTCCGTCCGGCCGTATGTCACAGGCATTTTACTCGAAAACTACTCAATGTATAAATCGATGAAATTTGGAGAATAGGTGTCTTCTTGTGTGTGGGCCGCCGCTACTAGGTTTGGCAGTAAAATAATAAAATTTATGTGTGGCCCGCCGACATCGGGAACAGAGTCGAAGGTGCCAACACTCCAGAGAAAGGTACCTTCTCAAAATACGTACTGTGTCGAGGAGCACTGCCACTGTATCAGGCCCTTTATCCAAATACTACCACCACCACCACTTTATTTATATGATTAAAAGTACCTATATTTTTAATATGAAGCTGAAGAGTTTGTTTGCGCTAATCTCAAGAAACACTGGTGCGATTTGAACAATTAGTTAATGTTGTATAGCCTATTTATCGAGGAAGGCTATATAGAATATATGTTTATATACTAATTTAACCATAGATTGAGGATTTGGGGGTACTAGAACTGTTTTGTATGGAATTATTTGATACTTCAGATTTGCATATACCATGTATTGAGATATCATGGTGGTTTTAAAATTTATTCAATAAAATATTTACACATAACTTAAAAATATACACAGCTAACCTATTAAAAAAAAAGAACCAGATACTCTATTTACAGGAAATTCCTATAAATAGAATATCTGATTAAGATCAGATTCCTGAGGAAACATACCCAAAAGGCTAGTCAAATTACCGCGTTGGATAGCAAGGCTAATGCGTTGCCCCAGGTAGAGGCCAGCCCTTGGGTCATGTGATACCTCAGAAAAATGCTTACAAATTTCAGGCCCCCAAGGTCCAAGAGTTTCAACCAGGTATGCCAGGAGTAAATCAAAATTGGTTTTGCCAGTGAGCATGACAATTAACACATGTTAATTATAACAGCCAAGTTGTTGCAATAAGAAACAGTACCATTCGGCTAGCGGCCTACCTAAGTGATTTGCAGTGTCATAAAAGTTATCGACAGTGCATGGTGCATATAGGGTGAACAGTTGGGCAAAATGTACTGCCGTCCACTAACTAAAAGGCCGTTAAGTGATACACAGCCCCTATGGCTTAACCAAGCCAATGCTCGTCATCAGACAGCTTAGTACATAACATTTTTTTAATTAAATTGACCATATAAAATTTCAACTATGTGGAGTTTAACTACCTATTACAATCACTGGCATTAAGTAGAATATTAATTTATAGGTATTTCTCTAATAAATTTTATTTACAGTGTCAGGTTCGTCCACTGATTAATTTGAATAGGTATGTAGTTCATCCAATGAAAATGGTTATTAAAATGACAAAAAAAAAACTACAGTACATGCTCAATCTGCTATCATTATATTTTCTAATTTGTTTATAAATTTCAATAACTTATCTTTGTTGATATCGTATATAATATTATTTTGTTGTCCAGTTTTGTTAACAGTTGACAATATTAATTGCAACAAAGGGTATTTTAACGTCTTCAGTTCACTTGTTCCGAGAACATATTTAATAAACCAATCAAAATCTACAATAACTTCTCCGTAATTACTGTTACAATGGTTTAATGCTATAGTAAGAACTTCAGGCCAATGTTTTTCCATCAAATTGTTGAAGTACTCTAGTTTTTCTCGATGCCAGCCTTTTTCGTGAAATAGCTCTTGGATTTTCTGTATATTGAAATTACATTCTGAAATAATATATTTTAACTCTTCTTTTGCTCGTTCAAACGTGTCAGCTTCTATCTGTTTTTGAGCAGTTTTGTCTGAGTAATATACGCTTGTTATTAGTTGTTGTGATACCTGGAACAAGTTGTTCAGAGCAGAGTTAATAGTTATTGACAAAAATCCTATAATTTTAAACCTATTAATTCCGATAAACAATCATTGTGAATATTTATGATTATGCTATTATACTTACATTTTGAAAAATATTAAGAGATTCTATTTCAAAAATCATATCCATTTGATTTATGTTTGTTTTTATTTTACTAAATTTGGTACCAATTAGGTTTTCTCCTTACAAGTACCTACTTTGACAGTTTACGTTGACACCACAGACACTGACTCTTTAGTTTCAGTTCAGTAATCAGTTTCTCTATGCTCTAGTGCAGTCACTGATTTGTAATAGGTACCTACCATTGTGCGCTGTAAGCAGTGGCGGAGAAGATATGAACTAAAATTAGTGATGTGACAAACTTTGTAGATTTATCACGTACCTATCGATAGATTTCATTTTAAGATTTGATATAAACATATTCTGAAAATAGGAAAATAATTTTTAATAATCCATTACGAATTTAATTAGTGACGTGATTGATTTTGAAGGCCCTAATTTTAATAGCAGTATTTGTTCAAATAAATAAAATTGAAGTGTCTGTTTGTAATATCAAAACAACAGCTTTTAGATGACTTATTCGTCAAATGTTACGAACAAAGACGACTGTTTGCATATAATTTTGGAGTCCCATTAAGGGGCGCACGCTGGATCAGGTAGAAATCTACAATGAAATAAAAATCTATTATTATAAAAACCTAGGGACCTAGATAATGTCAGAAAAAAAATGGGCAGTCAGCTTTTATTTCATTTACTTCTATGAACAAATTAAAATTTTGTTTGCAACCATAGATCACATCAGACCATGATCATATTTATCGATATGACGATATGGACATCACCAACACTTTGTTTACAAAACGTATTGTATATTACTGACTGGTAACATCTTAAATTTTTTTTTTTTTTTTTTCCTTTGTAAAGTGCAGAGCAAGCTCTGTACTTTAAATATTACAATCTAGCATAATGAAAAAAAAATAAAATTACTTATTAGCTATAAGTAATTTTATGTTAGCCTAAACTTCTAATTAAAACTTATTCTAAGAAAATATCCATTGATTTTTACTTAGAGTCTGTTAAACTGTACACTTTGTTCTTGTGTTATTATAGCACTATCAAAATGTCACTAATTGTTTTGTTTATCAACACTACACTAGCTCAAACGGTTTAGTCCTTTTGAGTCTTCTTTTTGTGTCCGTACAATCGAGGAGTTGGATGGCCTCAAGATTGATATGATAATGAAGTCTCTTTTCGTGAGCTTCTGCAAAACGTTGGATTATTTTATCTATACACTCCACCTTTAGGTCCCTATGGAGATCACTATTACGTATATACCAAGGTGCATTTACAATGTCTCTTAGTACTTTGTTTTGAAAACGCTGTATAATGTCTCTGTTGCTTTGTTTAGTACAGCCCCAAAGCTGAATACCATAAGTCCATACTGGCATTAAGACTTGCTTGTAGATTAAAACTTTGTTTTGAACTGACAACGTAGAATTTCTTCCAAGAAGCCAATTTAGGGCTTTGTAGCGAAGATCTAGTTCCTCTCTTTTCTTCTTAATGTGAGCTTTCCAACGCAGCTTCACGTCAAGGGTCATGCCGAGGTATTTGGCTGTGTTAGCGTAAGGAATAATTTGGTGGTTGATATATATTGGACAGTAGTGGGGTCTTTTATTGGTAAAGTCGATGTGAATCGATTTTGATTCATTTAATTTTATACGCCATTTTTGAGTCCAGTCATAAATTTTTGTAATGGCAATTTGTGTATTTTTCACGGCTTCCTCATGAGAATTACCAAGAGATAATATTGCAGTGTCGTCAGCAAACGTTGCAATAGTGTTGTTTTCTAATTTTGGGATGTCACAGGTGTATAATAGGTACAGGACCGGGCCCAATACACTACCTTGTGGTATTCCAGCTTTAATTTCTCTCAGGTCTGAATAGGCATTTTCTTGTCTTACTCTAAACATTCTGGTAGAAATGTATGATCTTAGCAATTTTGTGAATTGTGGGATCATTAGGTTTAATTTGTATATTAACCCCTGGTGCCACACTTTGTCAAAAGCTTGGGCGACGTCTAGAAACACTGTAGAACAAACTTGTTTGTTTTCGAGTCCTTTTTCAATGATATTCGTAATCCTATGGACTTGGTCTATTGTTGAATGGCCTTCCCTAAAGCCAAATTGATGGTCCGGTATTAGGGCTTTTTGATCGAGTATTGGTTTTAACCTTTTGAGTAGTAGCTTTTCAAATAATTTTGATAAAACAGGCAACAGAGAAATTGGCCTGTATGATGTAGGTTCTTGGGATGGTTTTCCAGGTTTAGCTATCATGATGACCTCAGCTACTTTCCAAACTGCAGGTACGTACTTTAGTCTAAACACTGCATTGATGAGGTATGTTAACTTCACCAGAGCTTTGCGTGCGAGATGTTGCAAGACTTCTCCTGTAATGAGGTCGTAACCTGGAGCTTTTCTAGCATTCATCTTTCTAATTTCACCTGCAACTTCTTTTGGTGTTACGAACTTTATTTCAGTTATATCTTGCAGTGGCTCTAGGCTCATTTCGTCTTCGGTTAGTCCTTGGTTCGGTTGAAATATTGTTTCTAGATGTTGTGCAAATCTTTTTGCCTTTTGCTCATTACTTATCGCCCATGTCCCATTCTCTTCCCTTATAGGTGGAATGGAAAAAATTGGGGTTTTAATTTTTTTAACTGTTTTCCAAAGTGAATAATTACTAGTGCGTTCACTAGTAAATTTTTCTAACGAGTTTGAAATAGATTCGTCATTATGAGCTTGAATCGTTTTGGTTAACATTTTAGTCATATAATTTAGTGTTTTTTTATCGCTGGGCGACCTCGTGAGGTGCCATTTTTTCCTTTGCCTTCTTTTTTCAGCTATAAGGTGCATAATTTCTCTGGGATATTTATTTCCTTTACTTATAGTCGAATATTGAGGTGTATTTTGCCATGCAGACTGTTGAATATCTACGGTGAACTTTTCTACTTCATAATCTAATTGATTGGTGGTTTTGAGCGGTACATTGAGCTGAATTTTCGATTCAAGGTCTATTTGAAAACTTTCCCAGTCTGTTTTTAAATTGACTAAACTTGGATTACTTTCTTTTTTAATTACATTTCCACTGACGTTTAAAATAATAGGTGAGTGGTCCGAATTCATGTCGTACCCTTCTTCGATACTCATATAATTACATGAAATGTTTTTTGTAATAAAAAAATCTATCAGGTCTGGTATTTTTTGCGGATCCGTTGGCCAGTAGGTCGGTTTTCCGGTAGACAATACATCAGATCTGTATTCTTTTATTGCATTTAGTAGTTCACGCCCCTTAGTTGTTGTTAATCTAGAACCCCAGTGCATATTCTTTGCATTGAAATCACCGCCCAGAATAAATCTATTGCCAAGTTTTTGAAAAAACTGTATATATTGTTCTTTTTTGAGCGAATATCTTGGTGGGCAATATATAGCTGATACAATGACCGCATATCGCTTGGTTTTAACGCATACAGATACAGCTTGTATGTCATGTTCCTCATGTATTAAGCTTTGAAAATGTGATATATTTTCTTTTATAATCACAGAGCTTCCTCCTCTAGCACAGTTGCTTGGATGTATAGCATGGTATATTTTATAGCCTTTTAACTTAATAAATGACTGTTTGGTAAAGTGGGACTCCGATATTAAGCATACATCAATGTTTTCTTTGTCTAGGACAACTTGCAACTCATATTGATGCTGCAAGAGACCATTTGAGTTCCAGGACATTATTCTTAAAACTTTATTCATTGTCTCTGTTTAGACATAGCCCTTTTAGTGCTATTTTCCATTTTTTTAAGGCGGTCATCGAATGATGTCATAAGTTTTAACATTGTGTTTAATTTTTCTTCAATGTCCGAGTTATTATTTACATTATGCGTCACATTCTTTGACGTAATTTGTGCATACGTAGCTTTTTCGGATCGAGTTTTGCTTACTGTATAAGGTTGCGAAACCGATATTGCCTTGTTAGAATTAACTACATTTGTTTCAGTGGTTTGCCTGTGCGATTGAGTTTTCTTCTTAATGTTTTTATTTTTGAACATTTGTAGCTCTTTGGCAACTAAACATCCCCTGTAGTTAGCGGGGTGTGGTTCACCACAGTTCACACACCAGTACACATTTAGGTTTATCAGTTAACGGTTTTTGGCAATCCTTAGTTAGGTGCTTGCCAGTGCATTTAACGCATCTTGGTTCTTTGGAGCAATATCTCTGCGTATGGCCATAGGCTTGGCACCTTTTACACTGAGGTATAAGCTTTGGAGTTTTCAAGGGGTGAATTTCTACCTTACATCCCAAAATATTCCTGATGCTGTAAATGTTATTAATATCTTCATCATTTTTAAATGTTAGCATGAATAAGTTTAAAGGCTCTTTGTTCTGCCACTTTAGTTTATTCACTGCGGCCTCTATTTTATACCCCTTGAATTGAAGGTTTTCAACAATTCTGTTGGGTTCGCATGTGTGGTGTAATTTTTTGGCAACTACCCTAATGGGTCGATCCTGTTTATTTTCATAGGAATGCCATAAACAATTATTGGAAGATAGATGTTTTGTAATTAACCTATATGCTTCTTCATTGTTGGCATTCACTTTAACGGTCTCGCCATTTAACATTTTCACCGTAAATGGGTCACCTGATAGACCTTCTACCAAAAAGTCGTAAAATTTTTGGTAGTTTTTGATACCGTCCACTATTACTGGTGGAGGCAGTGGAGCCTTTTTTACTTTAATTTTTGAGGCATCATCAGAGAGAGATGCTGACTTGGGTGGGGGTGAGGGTGATGTGTTGAGTTTCCTTTTCTTCCTAGTTTTGACACGTACCCACTCTGTTTCTTTGGCTAAATCTTCCTCATCCGTGCAATATTCGACACGTTCTGAGGAGGAACTTGTGGTTCCCTGTTGGGTTACAGGTTGGGACGATTGTTGCTGCTGATGTTGAGCAGACAATTGTTCAAGTTGTTCTTTAAGACACTTAAGTTGTTCCTTGAGGTCTTGAACCTGTTGCTCGAGTTCCCCGTTTGCTACTTTCTCACGTTGGTAGCAGTTATACAGGAAATGTTCCTTTTCTGTTATTATCTTTATAGAACTAGGAGAAGAAGCCATTTCGTATACTTCACTTAGCACACTAAAATAACGTCACACGCGGAAGTAGGTCATGATGACGCGCACTGCCGACAGTGGGCATGAGTAGCGGCGCGGGCGGCGCTACCTATGCACTTTTATCTAGAGCACGAGAGTGTTGTGTATAACACGTCTGCTTTGATTGGAATCGAAAACGCAACTGATCTTAAATAAACAAACTTAATTTAGTTTCCGTCATTCGACATTCTAATAAGTAATTGTGTAACAGAGTTGTTTAATAACTTGTAAATCATCAATCAAACACACACTAAACACATCTCACATTTGAACCATTGCATGAATTCTTCAAATGTGAAACACTATAATCTATATAACCCTTTGTCTAGATTTGTAAACTTACCTATTATATTTCTTAGCTAGAGGAACTTACCAAAGTTGTTCCAAAATTTCGTATGTCTTGTAGGCTGTAGCTTCCGACTTGCCCATACTGACCGATATACCACCACCAGGGGGCCAAGTCTGCTAACACAATCGTAAGCCTAAAGGGCTCCGACTGCCGGCCTGTGATTGGTCCATCAGTCTGCTATCGACGTTTATCAAAACAATCCTACTATTACAAATGCGAAAGTTAGCATAGGACGGTGGATGTTTGTTACTCATACAATCAGTCCAGGGCCCTGATTCTGACTCATCGGATTGCTCCCGAATCGTAAACTTTTTCGAATCTTAGAACGACGTATTTTTACAGCTTAAGTTATTAAGTGTTAGAAATTAGTTAACCGTATAGAAAATTAAAAACTGATTAATATAGGATTTTTTTCAACATCCATCTATTTTTTTAACATTGTGTTTTTTAACTTTAAATAAACTGTCAGTTCTGGCCGAAAATATTCCGACAGCTCAGAATCAGGGGGCTGAACGGCAGTCTGTACGAGTCTGAAATAGCACATAGTCTAATTTCAACCGTCACACCATGTGTGGGTATAATGTATAGTAAGTAATAGTAAAATACCTACAAGATATTATAATTCAAGGTTGTTTACAATAAAAATCTCAAATCATCATTTAATTAAATATTTATTTTGTTCAGAGCATAATGTCCATAACTAATCGTAAATAAAAAGCAATCATTATATTAATCATATTGGTAAAAGTTTTAATATTAATATACATTGAAACAAAGATCCTCTTATTTATACTCAATAGGCACAAAAGTGAAGACCTAACTATGTACTTATCCACTAGTTTCTGCCTTAGGGAAACTGGACAACTCTGTACACATTGCACGGACGTAGCTAGAATTTAGTTTCGGGAGGGGAGCGGGGGTGAATTATATACTCGATCTTGAAATAATGTAATACTTTAAACATTTCGGAGGGGGTTTGAACCCCCACCCCCTGGCTACGCCCATGATGACACATTGTATATATTTAATTTATGTACACTTTATTGTGACCAACTTAAAGTAACGTAGTTACATAATAAAGTTAACATCGATCGCATCGTTCTGCATAATCATACTCAGTGACTTTTGAAGTCATACATTTGGCAGTAAATTGAATATTTGAAATATATTTCTGCAGAGCATTTAAAAAACCCTCTCAGCTCTCTAGTCAGAGGAGAGGAGACCCAAGCCCAACAGTGGGACTTAATGGGTTGCTGATGATGATGATTTAAAAAACATATTAATATTGTTATAATATTTGTCAAACATCATTTAAATATTTATGTGACAATCCGCCAGTGGTGCGTATAAAATAAAAACATACGTAGCGCCATATAATCTTTCTAACAATTTAAAACATTATCAAAACAAATACACATTTTGGACATATTACTTAATTTTCATTGAATTTATAATTAATTTAAAGCAGGGGTAAATTTAAACACATCGGCATTGCCCATTTTCGAAATACAAACGTGTATGACATTATCATATAATTAACAAACATATAACAACAATCAGAATAAAATGAAAGACGCTTTATGGATCATTAATTGCCCAGTTTTTATGCCAATACCATTATTTAATATGTCTTTACATATTACAAGACTTAAGTAGTAGGTGTGCATTGTAAAGCTGTAAGTACAATGTATAATCTTAGTTTATGGCAATTTTAAGTTACAAATAATTGTAGTAATTACGAACAATATTAAAATTTTAGTAACTTCTAAGTACATAATACAAGTAATTTAATTACATAACAATCCCCTACTAACAAAGAATAATACAACTACATGTCAAGTTCACAGAAAATGCACTTTAACTTATGTCTTTATATGCATTGTTTTCAGTGCCTATAAATTGCGCTAATCTTCTCAGAATAATGGGTTGCATAACCACAAACAATTTAAGAGTTGCCTTAGAATTCTGACTTACTCAAGAACTTGGTAATATTTAAATATATGTTATGTAACCTGTCTTTAAATAGTTTTAGGACTCGGATTATTATTGAGTTACAATTTATTTGCACAGTACAACAGTGATGCATTTTAAGTTATGCAATTCTGATCTTTTTGTGGATATACTCACATAATAAACATTTATGTAATTTAGAAAGACGTTATCACTACAAGAATAAGAAGTATAGAAAATAATCTTCGTAAGATTGCATCAACCCTCAACCCCAGCGGTAAAATTAATTCTAAACCTATTTTTCTATGAAGGTAACTAAAATGATAAATAAATCAATATTTATTTTCTGCATTTTCTTAATTATTTATACATCTTTACGGAAATTCGTACAAATTAAGTTTAAAATGGAGTCTGTTATTACAAAACTAAAATTTTGTCGCGGTTCCGCCTGGGTCCAGCTATTCTATTCCATCTTAATTTTCATGTTATTTCAGTGTTTCTACATTAATGTATAAAATTAAGTATCAATAATTAAGTATTTAAAAGTTTTTAAGTCATTGAGTGCTAAGAAATAATCTCAAGTAAAATCCTTTACTGGATAACAAACATTCCTTTCAAGTATGCGATTTACTTATGCTATTCTTTTTGTACAAAAGTTCTTGATTTATTAAAAAATGAAGTGCTCATCAGAAGGGTTAATCAGTGAAATTGCAGCATCAAAAGGATTGGCCAGCGGATCATTACAATAATTATTAATAGAACACCGGTGTCTACTGTCGTTTACGTTCTGTAGCCAAGAGGCCATTTATGAGGTGCAAAAATTACAATTTCATTAAGTTTACTAGTCGCTACTTTTGTGACAAGATAAAGGTATAAAATAGGTACTTATTAAGTAACAAAATATCCTCCAAGTATGACCGAAGTCATTCAAAAAATCATCTGCCTGTCATAAATTTTTCGCGTAATAGAAGTTCATAAAGTAATTGGCCCTTGTACTAAGAATTTGAACCATAACCCTGGTAGGGTTAGGGTTCACATCCTATGACAAGCAATCAGTCATGTCTGATTGCCCCAACTTAAGTAGTATTTTAAGGTGGAATGACAATTAAATACATGAGAAACAATAATATTTTGTTATTTCGCGAAATTATCGTAAAATGTCTTGTAACATTGTTATTATTGAATTTTAGTCCTTTCCATCATTTTATCTTGGGAAATATTTGTACCTATTAGTAATGTAAGTTCGGCATACATCTTAAATATAAAATCAAAAATAAACTCATACCCAACCTAAAATGATGGATGTAATGTCTTAGCACTGCGGTATTATTTGAGCTTATCTAACTAATATACCCCTACCTATCGCTGAAACTCATAAAAAATCTCACCCTGTTTAAATTCTTAAGTACTATCTATTTCGATATTTAAAAACACTTACTATTATTTTATTACCATATAATGAAAACTGTGATGCGTCGTAAATGCTTTCTGTATTACTACTACAGATTAATAACCTACAATTTGTAAAGTTACAGAGGTAAGATTTCCAACTCCTTCACCGTAGCTGTGGAAACACTTTAGCAGCCAGAGTATTAGTATTAAATATAGAATGAGTTGAGCATGAAAAAAATATGTAACAGTTCAATAACAAGTAGTAAACAATACTTACTGAATACCATCGGTATGTACACTAAACATTGAGGATTTACACTATTAGTTTATACAAATAGCTGTCTTACATAGATAACAAATGTGAGTAGCTTGCTACCATAGAACGATGTTTAAACAAGCGCAAATATTACAGTGGCAAGTAAGCTCTGTTCAACATTAACATTCATGAGCTAATCACTCTAGAACCAGCTTAGCTGATATTGTTTATCACACGCTATATTGTATCAATTCACTTACAGACATACGGATAATTAACTTTGTTGCTATATTAGTTAACAAGGCCCGCGTCCTTAGCCATACTGTAGAATATTGAGTTCTTGTCCTGTAGTAATTGTTCGGGAGGTGCGTACTCGACGAGCTGTCCCTTGTCCAGCACCATGACCTTAGTGGAGTCCATGATAGTGTTGAGTCGGTGAGCGATGGTGAGCACGGTGCACGACGCGAACTCCGACCGGATCGTTTTCTGAAACATTACAGATGAGCACAACAATATTGGTCTGTGCTTCGAGCGGCGACAGTTGATGTTTGCAAGTGGCTGTACGTACCTGGATGAGCTCGTCAGTCTCCAGGTCTACGGCGGCGGTGGCCTCGTCCAGCACCAGCAGCGGGGTCTTACGTAGTAGCGCTCGCGCTAAGCATACAAGCTGTCGCTGACCTACGGACAGATTCTCTCCTCCTTCTGACACTTCGTGCCGCAATCCAGCTTGAAGGCCTATAACACAATAATTTACGTGGTTTGCAAAAAGTTTTTAACGCAATATTGTAGTCATGTTCTCTCATTCAGTCGTTACTCACCTAGTACAAATGGTTTCAGGTGAGCATGCTCCAACGCACGCCAGACATCATCGTCCGAGTACGTTTCGAAGGGATCTAAGTTCATTCGCAGCGTGCCTGAGAACAGCACCGGATCTTGTGGGATGATCGTGATGCGTGAACGTAGCTGGTGCAGACCGATGGAGGCGATGTCCAGTCCATCGATGAGAATGCGCCCACCTACCGCCTCCACGATCCTGCGAGAGTGACATGCATCAGAGCGATATGTACGCCGCGACGTACACTTAGCAAAGTAAGCTGTCTTCTAGTTCTGACAAAAGTTTCTGTGATATCTAATTATCGCTATGGTTGTCTTTTCTAACGGAGTGAAAGAGATGCACTATAAATTAAACATAGTTTATATGACAATACGTCTGAGATGCCTGTCAATCTAAGTTATAAGTTAATTATGTTATTTTGACCTTTATTATCAATGCAATAGGCTATTATTCTGCAATAACATAATTTTCTCTCTAATAAAAAACCAATCAGATCTTTAAAAGCCTTTTTGGAACTGAAAAGAAAGTATCACTGACAAGTGTCAAGTATTTGTTTTGGCCTATGAATGGCCTATTTGATTGAAATAATACTTAGGATACGGGGCAAAACAAGGATGTGAGTTGTTATCATCTGTGATAATTCAAACTTGACACATGGCATGACGTAAATTTAAAGAAAACATTGTTCACTGTCCTAATATTGCAAGGGAACATCGACCTTATTGTTTCATTACGTTCTAATGATTCTAAACCGAAGGGTGGTAGACCAAGTTTTTTAGTCGAGCGTACATAAGCACGTTCGCCGAATGACGTCAGCAGGTGCGTGCGTACAATACTATTACATTACCTGAACAGTCCGAGCGTGAGCGTGGACTTGCCGGCGCCGGTTCTGCCGACGATACCGAGCTTGTCGCGAGGTGCCACAGTACATGTGACGTCACGTAGTACTGGTTCAGCTCCAGCGCGATAAGCCAGAGTTAGCCTTTCGAACTGTACTGCGCCAGTCTCAGGCCACGTGGCGCCGGGGCCGGTTGGTTTGTTCCATGCTGCTTCCTATAAATGACAATTATTATTATATTACTTAAATTATACCACTTTAGAAGTCCTTTTTAATACTTGAAAACCACATTAATGTTTACCTGTTCTGTCTCTGCATACTCTTTTATACGCTCAACGGCTACGATGTTTGTTTCTACTTCAGACGTCATGCGTACCAGCCAATTCAACGTTTGTGTGATCTGAAAGTTCAAATGGATTAAAAAGTTAGTCAGCAAATATAAGTGAAATATTATATTAATTTGTATTAGTCTAATACCTGCAATGCGTAGCTAACAGACAATCCTACAAGTCCAGGGCTGATAGTATCCCTACTGAGTACAGCAAACATAGCTGAGAAGAAAATGATCAGATTACCGATCATTTCCAACCGGACAGCCAACCACCTGTTCGCGATGCAGCTTGGGTAATAACATGACTGATTATGATCAACGCCTCGCTCTGACTCTTGAATAAATCTGTAGACAAACCAAATAGAATTTTCATGAGAAAAATAGAATTAGTCTTATAGATTTTATAAATTAATTACTTACAAATATATTTTTAAGGAACATTACATAAAGAATAATTCTGATTTAAATTATATTGGATAGAATTTTCTCAACTTTTATATGCAGTTATATTTTTCTTTGTTTAGAATTAAAATAACATGTAAATTAAGTGTAAAAATATATCTTCACATACCTGTCGGCGACGCCGTAAGCTCGTATAGTACTAGCTCCCGTGATACTCTCCCCAAAGTGTGAGTAGATGGGTGATCGTGATACAGACTCGAGACGCTTCAGCTGTCTCGACGTCGCCACGTAGAACCGTTGGATCACATAGTAGATGATACCGATCGGTATTATCACTGCCAGGAAGATAGGCGTCGACAAACTTATCACGAATAGTGTACCTAATACCTAGAGAATTTATAATTATGTAAGTAAATATAAAAGCTAAAATTAAAAATAACAATTTCCACACATTAACGTCCCACTGCTGAGCAAGGGTCTCCTCTCCTCTATCTAGAGAGCTGAGAGGGTACACGCTACAATCCACGCACGCTGGCACAATACAAATTGGTGGATCAGACATACCTATTGAATTGTTTCTAAGGTATGTGGGTTTCCTGACGATGTTTTCCTTCACCACTAATATATGGTAAGTCATATTATGACTAATACATATAAATTCAACAAAATGAAATCCACATCAGTACTGCTGGTCGGAATCGAACTCGGACCTCATACTTTGGATGTCGGCAACTACCGCTTTTTAAATCATGAAATTAAGTAATATAAAAGGATCAGTTTATAAATACAATTTTTTTAAATACATAAAAAATCATAACCAAATTTCCACCTCTGCGACAGCATAGTTGTGCATATGTGAGTGACGATTGTCGAGCTGTCGTTTTTTTATTTTTGCGCGGTCTGTAATTAGCAGATTATAAAGTTGTGTATCCCACTTTTATTATTATATTAGTAGTGTTATTCACACAGTTAAGGTTTATTTTATTTTATTGGAAAAAAAATATATCGAATATGGAAGCTACAGGCATTGCCAATCTAAATATTTTTGTGAAATCGTGTCTACAAAAGAATATGTAATCGATCAAAAATTTAGAAAAAATAAAAATTGTGTTATAGTATAATAAATGAGGAATAAAAAACTTTGCTTAATCCTTGCGTAAATTATAATAAAGGCTGTCCTAAAAATAAATGTATCCAGAAGCTATCATATTAGTAAATCTATGCCAAAACAAATAATATTAAGAATTAGTTAAACATAACAAAACATAATGACAAACATTGACCAACGTAATCCTGTCTAGGCAAAAAGGTTGGGATGGCGAGATTACCTCAAAGATACACCACATCAAGTCGGAGATCTGCGAAGGAAGGGACGTGTCCAAAATGTCAACATCTTTAGAAAATCTAGAGAGTATCCTGCCAACCGGGGTCACTTCGAAGAATTGCAACGGTGCTTTAAACACATGATCCAATAACAGTTCGTGAAGCAATCTCGCCGCTTTCCAACATGCCAAGTACGGCATTAAGTCAGCAAAAATAGATCCTATTGCTGCAACAACGTTTATGGACACTAGTTTAGTAGGCTGCCAGTAATAGCTTCTTCACCCACGCTCAAACTGCTAATAGAACCTAATAATAATGAATACATTGTCTACGATAGAAACTGTTCACAGCTACGGAGCAAGGGCGATGGACTACAAGTTGCTGATCGCCAAGGATGGAGTGCTATAGATGTGCTGAATAAAAAAGAATGAAGGCATATCGTGTCTACTCTAAGGTTAATATCATGCAATGGGTTTATTTTTATCTATTTTCTAATTTAAAAATATTAGTCACCCACTTATGTTTAAAAAGTGGTATGTAAATAAACGGTTTTCATTTATTTGTTGTTAATTTATAAACTGATCCTTTTGTCGGCCTGCTGCTCCGCTAAAGAAGAAAAATGCCGGACAACATGACGGTATTCTTCCTTAGGAGAGCAGTATTGGTCCCCGTCCGACAATGCCCTCCCGTTAGTTGTAAATATATTGACTTGTGAGTTCCGTTTTAGATTATTTTTCTTCAACTCCAAATGAGTGATTGTATAATTTTATCTTTAAAAAATTTGGCAAAAAATAATATTGACAAGGAAAATATATCTAAAAAAAGAAAGCGTTTGCGGCATCGCAGAATATAGTGTAGCCCTCGGTCGTCGGTCTTTTATATTATTTTTGCTGAACATAGAAGTAGAAGCGAGAGCGGTCGACCGAAAGAACGTTAGTGTGGGTGTTGCGGGTCGCGTACCGCAAAGAAGCAGGAGGTCCAGCCCCTGAGCGTCATGGGCAGCACGTTGTCGAGCACATCCACGTCCTTGCTGAAGCGGTTGAGCACGCGTCCCACGGGCGTGCAGTCGAAGAAGCCGATGCTGGGCGCGCGCAGCACCCCGCCCAGCAGCGCCGAGTGCAGCGCCCGCGCCGCCGCCAGCGTGCCCAGGTACAGCGCCAGCGACGACACCGACACCGACACCACTACACACGCGCTCAGTCACAGCGTGCCCCACCACCACGGACGACTACATCCTCCGTGGTCAATAGTGCCCCATACCCACCCATTACACCAATAACTATGTTTATGTGGCATTTTTCCACGAAATCAAAGACTAGTGTCACCGGACTGTCAATTGCTGATGCTACTTTACGTTTTTATTATATACTTTACTCACAAAAATCTATCCTATCAGCAGACTGGTCATAGACAAATAGGCTAACACATTTTTTTTGTGTTACCTGTTACATTCTTAACTTACTGACTTCCTTATGAATTATTTTGTAACCTTAATGAAATTTCATTTCTTTGCAATGATTAGATAGTACAAATCGTAAATATTTCGGCATTTCAAGAATTCTTTACTTTCTCTTGTTATGTCCCATTTAAATCTAATGGTTGGGGCACGCACGCGTTGTGTACACATTTTTTAAAACACTATTTATTCAAATCAACATCTAGATAAACAAAATTTCATGCATTTCTTTCAAAGAATTGGGTACATATAACACGGTCACATGATCATGGACCCCATGGCATAACATGGACGCTTTCACCGAATTTGTTCACCATAGACCTGAATGAGCGAGAGCAGAGAAGCAGAAGGACCTAGGTGCATAAATAATATGACCGTGTTATACATATGTATGTAGTAATAATATAAGATATACAAAAGTCACATAATATTCTATAGTAAAATATAAAAACTGACCCCACAACATTGTGCAAAATTCAGCATTGTTTGCCAACTTAGTTTAATTTATTAAGACCCCCACTAGCGTGAAAGTTGTTTGTTCGATAGTTTTTTTAGTGATGTAGATTTCAATCATCAGAACTCTATTTTAGACTACGAAAATGGTTACTTTATATACCATTCAAGCAAAAAAAGTTTCAAAAGGTCGACTGAATCTGTTTACTTTGTTTTTCTAATTAAATATTGTGTGTGGCTGTTGTATTCTTATAACTACTAAAGACTATCCATAATAAGTAATAAAAATAATAATTTTCATGCATATTGTAAGTTCCTTGGTCTTTGATTCACCATGCAATAGATCGGAAAAAATGCCCATATTATAACGAGATAGTACATAATATGCATATAGAAAGAATAATAGATATAAAACATCTCATTTATTAGATGCAAGACACCCAAGATTTTTGTCAGTTATCTAAATTTCGCCGTGAGTATCACAGATGTATGGAATTCGCTAATTCTTGCATCACGTAAACAAGTCTTTAAAACAAATGTGTAAAAATAGGTAAATAATGTATTCATTATTACAAGTTTCTATTATATTACCATTACCAAGTTATTTGTAATGAATAAACACGTACGTAGTATACAATATGTATATCATAATATCATGTTTTAAATAACAAAATAATTATACGATCTGATGTTTTAATTGTGATTAAGAGGCCGCGTTCGATAATTCGCATTTTAAATGCTATTTTGTTTATTTTCCTATGTACTAGTAGCACTATACTGTTTAGGAGTAGATCACGTTAATCAGGCATTTTAAACAGAAGTTTCACTCAAAAATTAAAGATAAACATATCATACTACTAGGAATTTTTCTGTTTTTAGATGTTCATTAAATATTCTTTCAGGATCAGCGACTTAAATTGATTATTCTGATTAATTAGTTTATTATTTACTTCTTTATGTTATTGACAAAACAAAATCTGTCTAACATTAACAAACAAACGAAATGTATTGACAACTTTACTCGTTTGAACCAATAGCGAGGATTCAAGCTCAGAATGTCCCTTGACAAAATGCGACTAAAAAGGATTGAGAACCCTTTCTAGTTTGTAACGGCAGCAATTTGGACTTAAATGTTTACTACCGTAAGTTGATATTAGACCATGATCTAATGTACTTACAATAAATAGGAATGATCGATTTGTATAAATAAAAAAAACAAAATGACGCTTAAACTGCACATTACCTCGCAGCCCGGCCTCAATGATAACAATGACCGTTTAAACCACCAGAATGTGATGTAAATAACAACATAATTATATCGTGAGTTATGTAAGACCACAAGTTGTTACCTTGTCCGATGCCGAGGCCTCCGTACACGCCGAGGTACATGTCTCGGCGCTGAGTGTCTACTGTACCGTTAACGATCTGCGGGATAAAAGTAACAAATATAACATTATTATTATTATTACAAACTTACGACCACGACCTAAACCTTCACGAATTACTATCTATTGGTGAAAACCCCATCAAAATCCGTTGCTATGTGTAAAAGATCTAAGCGCATAGACAACGAGAAGTGACCTTTTTTATTGCTTGTAAAGACGCGAAAGTTTGGATGGAAAGATAGGTGTTTGTGACTCAAACACGCCAGAACAGTGAAAGGATCTGTTTAAAATCGGCACACAGATGGATTAGGCTGCGTTTCTACTAGAGATGTGCACATCCTTGCTTCATTTACAAACGTCAGGTGAATGAACCGATTCTATTGGTTTATAATAACAATCGCATCCTCGCACATCTCTGGTGGAAACGCAGCTTTAGCACAGCCTGGAATAGTACATAGGCTACAAACACAAGGCACCAATTTGCACTCCTATGCTTTTAATATTTTCTGTCACTGAGAACCATCATGGAGCGAGACAGAGAGCCGAGCGTATCATCGATTCCGCGGAGTACTGTCGCAATTCCGTTTTCGTTCTCGCTCCAGTAAATGATAGTTCTAAGTGACAGAAGAGAAACTTAGGAAAGACTAGATGTAGTCCAAACATCACAACAACATAGACATCACTAGCGTATTGCAATCTCTTTAAAGTTTTAAGAAGCTTTTTTTACAAAATATATTTAAATGACTGAATGAAGTCACAGATTCTAGTACTAAAATAACATACTCTAGAATTCAAAAAAACAATAGGTTGATTGTCATACCATTTTTTCGTCATTAGACCACGCAGTCAGCCAGTAGTTGGAACCAACTTGAAATACTTGTAGTATGAGATTCATCAGCACTGTTACCACGGACGACAGGATCCCTACACTCATCAAATAGTGTTTGTATACACTCCATTTAACCTGTTCACATAACACATAAATAATTATTAAAACTGTGTAAGAAGAACAAATATTGCAGTTTGTGTTTATACCATTTCGATATAATAACCTGTCAAGTGCGAGACCCGCGCGTCTATTATAATGACAAAAAAAAATTCAGTTTACTAATTTAGTTATGCGTAGGCCCACTTGATAATTAAGCGGTTTAGCCTATAGACGCTTGCAACATCATAGGAATCACGAGCGCGTTGCCACCATTGAGCTCTGGATACCACTACTGACTAATATGTGTTGGATCGTAAAAAATGCATATCCGTGGATACGGATCCGGATATTTGGTTTCAAAATCCGCGGATACAGATCTTAACTCTCTTACTAAATCGGTGAGGTTACGCGTGATCTTTCTTAAAAATGTCATGTCTCAATTTTAAAAGCACAATATTATGCCATTTGTATACAACAGAAACATCGCTTCAATGAACCGTCTCAGTACTTACGCTTCCTGTTTCTGTTTTTTCTGCTTCAATGAGTTTATTTTTTTCTTTCAAGTCATTCGGTGAGACACTGTCCGGTGTCTTTCTCTTCACACTGCCAGCACGGTCGCCTGCAGATATTATGACATATTTTACAATGAGTTTGGCAATAGTTTATATATTCGAAACAATTTTAGTCTTCAATAAATTAATAATATTTGAAAATGTAAGATTAGAATTCCAATTAATCATGAAAAAAGGAAAGTAAGTAGTTTACCTCCAGCAGGTAGGTCCGATTCAGAAGCACTTTCAGAGAGCGAACGAGCTCTTTGTAACTTATTCTGGAACTCACTGCCAAGCTTACTTTCCAGATCTTGCTTAATTTCATTCAATTCTGAAATAGATTATTTATAAGATTATCTTTAGTTTTATAGTTTCCAGATTAAGTTTTACTGATCCATTTTTTTATAGCTTCCGATAAGACAATATTCGCCTGAAGTGGCAGACGAGCAGATGGCCCACCGATTATACCGACTTTTGGTGAAGCTTATATACTTATGAATTGTATGTTAAGCCAATCAAGAACATAATTTAAAACTAAATCTGGACCAATTGGGCTAATTATTTTTTAAATATTGTCGAAGACCGTGGAAGGTTTACATGAGGAGAAAAAATTGAAGATAAAAAAAGTAACACAAGTATACAGGGGAATAGTTTCTACAGTCAAATACAACGCGGGGGAAGGGGAGGGAGGGGGGACAACATCTAGTAACTAATTAAATGATAGATTACCTTCAGGTGACGTACGCTCGGCATCGCTCAAGTGATGTAACAGAAACTCGGCGAAGGCGCCCTTCTTCTCCAGCAGTTGTTGGTACGTGCCGGCCTCGGACACGCTACCTTCACGTAGCACCAGCACCAGGTCCGTGTGCGCCAGGAACGACACCTGGTGAGTCACCCACACGCGCGTTTTGTCCTTCAGGAGACCGTTCGGTCCTATCAGCTGTATACACAATAAGCAAGTAGTTAAATTCCGTAGGTATTCTGTAACATAGCAAACATTAAATTGTCTTTCTTGTGGAAGCAGGAATATCTAGGATATTAGTTACACTGTGTGAAATAATCTTGTCATAATTGATTACTCGCATTTTATTACTAAGTAGGCGTAAATTTACGTATACGTATGCGAGTGTATACGCTACGTAATAAGTCGCTATTGGTAAAGCTGTTTATCACCAAGAACACATTTGTTATCTGTTGCAGAGAGTACCGACCTGAGCTACCCAAACATATCCCTGGGATTCCGCAGAAAAATGACATCTACAGAATATATTTAATGACACGGCTTACTGCCGCACTCAGAGACGTAATTTGCAGTAATCTGTCATTATTTCATTGAATAATCGTCTTTAGGCGTATAGAAAGTATTACACGTTTTTACTAAATAAACTTTAAAGTTAATAATAATAATATTCTACCACATTTACACAGCGCCATCTAGTCCCAAATTAAGCAATTATATTTGCTTGTGTTATGGGTACTAAACAACCGATATATACTACTTAAATACATTTTTTTTTGTAAATACCTACATATTATAGATAAATTACACCCAGACACAGAACAAACCTTTTATGCTCATCACACAAAGATTTGTCCTGGGTGAGAATCGAACCCACGACCTCCGGTTTAGCAGTCGGGGTCACTAACCACTAGACCAACAGGCCAGTCAAAAGTAAGTAATGTCTCTGAGTACGACAGTTAGTGTGTCATAGACAGGTGACACTAATAATCCGCACTAGAGACAAGCTTTGGATGCCTGTATCGTAAAACACGTACCTTTTCAAATATATGTTTCCCGACGTGTGAATCAACAGCGCTGAGCGGATCATCCAAGTAATAGTTATCAGCGTCACAATACACAGCGCGGGCCAAAGACACGCGCTGTTTCTGACCACCAGACAAATTTATACCTGCACAGATACAATATAACAAGTTTAATAGAGACAATTACGATGTCAATATACAGGGTGTTTGGCGCATGGACCGACACAATTTTTCCCTGGATTTGGGGGGTCAACAGCTATGTTTTACAAATACACCCTATGTCTTAAATGATGCGGTTGGTTAAATATGTTTTTATTTACATTTTTTTTAAAAATACCCAAATTCTTACCTTTAATATGAAATAACTTTTTTTTTTGTGGGTGTAATGGTACAAAATAAATTTTATTGTATTCGCGAATGCCTTCTTAATCTAAATAAATCATTATTTTATACAACTGCTTTCAAAAAAAAATGTTACGTGCTTCCGAAGTTTAAAAAAATGTTTAAATGTATGAAACATTGCAACTTTTAAATTCATTAAAAAAAAAAACTAATATCCCTTTGGAACTTAGTTTTATTTTAAAAAGTTCTTTAGTTTATATCCTTTCGAACGGTATACTACATGTCATAGAATACAATTGATTATGCAGTCAAAATACTAGTTAGAAGAGTCAGGGTTAAGAAAAGACTTATAACGTTTTTGTGTTTTTATTAAACTAAAGTTACAAATCTTGTTCAAATTGACCTCCTCCATTTCTTATACATGCACGACATCTGTTTCTTATTTCAACAGTCGTCGTATGTAGTCGCATTTCTTCTTTCATAATGTTAATTTCATTTTACAGTGTGACCTGTAAAATGAAATTAACTAGAACTTTAAATTAGCGATCCTGCCACACGTACGCCAGAAAACTGACAAATCCTGCCAAACTCAATGCACAAACTGCCAAAATAATGCCAATCACATTTCATAGCATTATTATCACTTTCCTACAGCTATCATGCACGTTATCGAACACTTTATGCCCAAAAATCCATCCTTTTTGCACATAAAAACTGGAATATTGTGTAGGTAGATACCTGCCTAACACAATTTTTCAGAAAATAATACAATGCCGCTATGTAACTTTTTCCGCGTTGGCGCCAAAACTCCCAAAATCGTAAACTTTTTTTTTTTAATTTTTCATCACAATGGAAACTAGTCCTTCAGTGGAAATATTAATGTTTTTATTGTTCTAATATTTTGTCATATTTTGTCGTAGTCTTAGTCAAAGTCAGTCAGGCGGTTCGGCCCTTGCAAATTTTAGTATCCCTTTTTTTTACAAAGAAATGAATGTTTTCTATGACATGTAGTATACCGTTCGAAAGGATATAAACTAAAGAACTTTTTAAAATAAAACTAAGTTCCAAAGGGATATTAGTTTTTTTTTTATGAATTTAAAAGTTGCAATGTTTCATACATTTAAACATTTTCTTAAACTTTGGAAGCACGTAACATTTCTTTTTTTTAGCAGTTGTATAAAATAATGATTTATTTAGATTAAGAAGGCATTGGCGAATACAATAAAATTTATTTTGTAACATTACACCCACAAAAAAAAAAGTTATTTCGCATTAAAGGTAACAATTTGGGTATTTTTTAAAAAAATGTAAATAAAATCATATTTAACCAACCGCATCATTTAAGACATAGGGTGTATTTGTAAAACATAGCTGTTAACCCCCCAAATCCAGGGAAAAATTGTGTCGGTCCATGCGCCAAACACCCTGTATCAACAATACTTTTTTGTAAAATAAATATTTACACATATGTTTTACTATTTATTTTATACAAATATTTGTTTTTAATGTTTTATTTTTATTTATTTGAACGTGGTGTGAATATTAGTTATGTGTTAAAGCTCAATAATATCAAATGGCTACCTAATGATAATTTAGACAATAAATTAAGAACTTATTCATCGAGTAGAGCTTAATACCTCGAATACCATTACAAAATAGTAAAGTTAGAAAAGGAACCTAGCAAGAAATAAAACAAAATTGAAATTGTTAAGTCACTTTTTTTTGCGGCGGCGGTTTCAAACAGGAAAACTAAATTTGTTTCTAAATAAAATGAAATGCTTGCAAAAGTACCTTTCTCTCCAATTTCAGTTTGGTCACCACCGGGCAAGACTTCGAAATCGGGCTTCAGAGCACATACGTTTATAACATTATTGTACTTCTGCTTGTCAAGCGGTTTGCCGAATAATATATTATCTTGTAGTGTTGCATTCTGAATCCAAGCTTGTTGTGGCACGTACGCTATGCTACCTGAAATTAAAATAAGTACAAATTCAAATTTAATAGTTTAAAAGAAAACAGTCAAAATCTTTTGTTCTATAGTGGGTTCATAATTTAATATCATGAGAATCTCTTTTGGTAACAGTGGTGTATAATTGACGTTTTCTTGATTATTTTATATAAAAGACTGGCAGATAGCCAGTGGTGAAACAATGCTGAGTCTTTTGTGAAACAGTATATGATAAACTATCCGAGACTTAAGTGGCAGATATTATATGAAAAATATCATCACTTATCAACCAGTGGTTAAATGCCTCGATGTTGGAAACAGCAGTTACATCTTGTGTAAATCCTTGTTTCCCTCTTCCTCTTCAGAAAACTGTTAACCTCAAAAATCTACAATTAAATTAATCGAAAGAAATGATCTTACCATTAGTGTTAACGCGTCCGGAAACTTTATTCATCTCTCCAAGTAAAGCAGAGAGTAGAGAACTTTTCCCGGAGCCGACAGCGCCGACGACTGCGACCAACGAGCCGCGGGGTATGTGCAGGTTCAAGTTCTTTAGAACCGGCTCGGCGTCCGCACCGCCCCAGGTGAAGTGACCATTCTCAACCACAATTGGATTGGCTAAAATTAAAAATGCCCTATAATACTAGTCCACTAACTACTAACCTGTAAAACTTAGCGTAGAGAAAACACCGTGAGGAATCCCACTTGCCCTAGAAGAAATTTTAAAGGTATGTTGTCTGATCCACCAACCCGCATTAGGCCAGCATATGAGCATTATGGCCTAAACCCTCTCAGCTCTCTAGATAGAGGAAAGGACACCCTTGCCCAGAAGAGGCGATATTAATAGATTGCTATTTAGAAATTACGTATTTGCCATTTAGTCTCATTTTTGTGATCATCACCCTGGACTAGTCCACTGCTGGATATGAACCAATTGCACGCAACTGAGCACGGTTTATGGGCACTCATCCAGTGCTTGTCAGCTAACCTAACTTTGTTAATTTAAAATATTTCTCAGTAATAACCTAAGCCTGACTTTATAGTTTTAATATGGTGCAGGTAAATTAACCTGACTACAAGTATTTCAATATATAAAAAAATGTAAATTAATATACAATACTGCAAACTAAAGTTTGTGTTGTCTAATGGGAATATTACAATACCAATAGTGATATATTATATCGAATCATTATACCATAATTATAATATAATACTCACGTTCTTTAGCGTCATGTTCTACAGAAGAATCGTCCAATTCATCGCAGTTCAAGAACTTATTTAATCTCTTTATACCGACAGATGTCTACAAATCAAATCATTGTATTAGTTCTTTATTATAAGTTAGAAATATAATTATGTTAGCCACAAATTTTAAGCATAACACTGAGAAGCTTTGCAACTAAATATTCACCAAATAAACAAAAAATATTTTAACAAATTTTCGTAGCATATGGCTACAGCGCATTACTGTTTTTTGCGCTTATAAAAAATATTATGTTAAATCAAATACCACCATTAATCAGAGAAAAGAGTGGTTAAATTTAAAACTCAAAGAGAGGAATGTTAAAGTTAGTAATTAATATTAATGAGTGGATTCATGGATATGGAGTTTAATAAAATACAATATGTATGCAGCTACGAGGCAGATTAAATTTAGAATATGTTATTCTATAACAAATGTTAAAGTACTTCCTTTGCAATTACTGGCCCCAAGCTGCCAAACATTTCTTATGTTCTTTATTTGAAGTTAATTTTAAAATAAAGCTTCCTGCTCACTACTACAATTCATACCATGACTGTAAAGACAGGCTACCCTCAATAATCGCATGTTTCTTTTAAATTATTATGCAATAGCGACCACTAGATCGTTCCATCACCGACCAACACCACAGTGTGTCATTACCGAGCTGACGACGAATTGACGCCGAAAACTCACTGATTACGCTCTAGTGGGCGTACTACTATTGATTGTATTTATTTCAAGTTTTTTTAAATCTTAGTACAGTCATGGTACGGTATGAAGCAGCGACCAAATGCCTATAAGCTTTACATTGCGCATAAAAATGTTTTAATAAAAACTTACTTGTACAACATTCGATATTACATTAGGCAGCATTGACAGTGGAAAACGCAGAATGTTGAAAAGAGACAACGCTACGAAAGCTCTTTCAGAGTCCAGCACTTCTGTATCGTTTACCAATACAAAGCACCCGAACGACATCAGCGAGACCTACGACACCATTCCAGTAATTATATTATAATTAGCCCAAGCAAATATGGCTGGACTATGAGCTTTCTACGTTTACGTTGTATCGTCGAGCGTGTAATATTGCGTACGCGTACGTACACGCAAAAGTATACATGATATAAATATGTACGGCAAGTATTTATAGTCGAGAATACAACGCGAACAGATTTCTGAGGTCAACACTGTCGTTCTTAATATATATAACTACTATAAATGTCGGTATATGCGTGTTAGTGTGTCTATAATATGAAAGAACCAAAGCCTTTTATGTAGATATTAAGATAGAGGTGTGAACACGTTGTGGCACTACCTCGATCGCAGACACTATGATGAGTGGCAGTAAACCTAGAGGCAAGTGCATTGTGTAAAACAGAGACATCGACACGAATATGTTTTCAGCTGTCAGGATATTGTGCTCGGGATCGCTTATCAGAAATGTGAAGAATGTAAGGAAGGTCACCTTGAAAACAAACAAAATCATTTAAGTCTCTCATATCATCTAAGAGATCTGGAAAGATTATGTTGTAAGTAAAATATATTTGAGTAATGTTAGAGACCACGATAAATAAGTATTGTTTGATATTGAATTAAGTACCTGCATACTTCACCAAGTCTGCGTGCTGTTGAGTTGTTGAACTTAGCGTTCAGTTTGCTAAGGTATGTCACAATAATACAATTACAACAGATAAAAGTGCAAGCATATCTCCTAATCAGAGTGTCATATAAATATTATGTATTTAAATAAATAAATCAGTATTGATATTACGTAAGATAATATGATAATACTGTATAATCAATTATCATAAGTCGACTTTAACAAGTTGATAAGGACTATTGGACGTGTAATCTATTATTTGACATAATTTACAATACTAATATGTATTACTATAAGTACTGTGATTTTAGATACCGACAATTACACAATCGGAATATGATAAAGGAAATTATAGGCTTATTGATTGGGAATTCGGTTTTCGATTTGTGTTAAGAGCTTTTTGGAATAACCCTGGATGTGCACTAGCACTCTACACTCACAAGGAATAAGAAAATTAAAAAATAAAAATTGTATCGAAACAATATTGTATTACTGCGGTCTTAGTATCGCAGTCTGTTTCAGAGATAATGTTGTGTCATACTTTAATAATAATAATAATTATAAATGAATGTGATCAATTCTAAGATTGAATAATCTTTATTATAATATTATCGCATTGCTTTTATGATACATCTGTTGAGCATAAATCGAGTTGACCTCCCACCTGGCGGCTGTGTTTATCATCAATGGCTGTATACATTTTAAACGTCAAAGCGATTTGAACTTTATTTTATATCAAAGATATACTGTCTTTTTGATTTTTCCTTTAGAAAAATTATTTGTTAATCATTATAGATATACTATTAGTTTCTTCCCTTACAAAATGTATGTGGGATAACGTATTTAAAGTCTTTTATAACAACACAAATCAGACACAAAAATGTTAACGGCTTATGCAGCAGTGCTTCTTAATCAGATAGCGCAGCATCACGACTGATAAACAGAAGTAGTCTATTATCAGTTAGGCAGGGGTCCATTTGACACATATTGTTGGTTCTATGTGATAGGGAGCGAAGCTACATATTTCTATTTACCGAACACATACCAGAGCCAGGCTAACACTAAGATTAAAGACAGAAGATCAAGTCAGAAAACCTTATATGTTTATTACCCGACCCGGGGATCAAACCCTGCATCTCTTGTCATCAGTCATTCACACTCCTGTAATATATAGTCAGACAGTAATCCAGATATTTATTTATAACATCCTGTGTAGAAGATACAGCCATCATAAATCCAACCATTTATTTAATCAGTCATTATGAAGTATTCATATCGCAAACCAACTTTGAATTGGAATGCCATTATGAATCAAGGTTCTACTTAGAAAACTGATAAACAAACTTACCAAGAAAGGAGCGCACGACCAAATGAACGAAGTTGCAGAATTAAGATAAGCAGTCTGTTTCAATACGTTCATCTCTTTGTTCCTAATTTTAAGTATTTGCTCCTCGAAACTTGGCTCCCAGGCGTACATTTTGAGAACCTAGAACAAAATGATTTCATTAATAATATACAGTAGTAGGTAGACAGCTGCTTGGCTGTGCCCCTAACATTGCTAACGTCCATGAGCGGCAGTAACTGGCTACCATCAGGTGGTCTGCTCGCTCGTCTACCAGTTCAGGATATATAATAATGCATACTGAATCATGAAACAAATACTCAGTTTCCGAAACGTTTTTGAATACAATAGATGGCCATATTGCCCTTTTATACCATAACTAGCTGTTGCCCGCAGCTTCGCTCCGTCGAACTAAGTTTGGACACAACTCGGCTCTTAGTGGCCGTAGCGTGATGTTATACAAGTTCATTCTTCGAAAAGCAAGGGGCACAAGACCGCTCGCAGTGGCGTAAATTAGGTAAGGCCTATGTTTAGCAGTGAACGTCGTTGGGCTGATATGATGATGATGATAAAAAAATGGGCTATATAAGTATCCAACACTAAAAGAATTAATCAATTTGAATCAGTAGTTCCTGAAATTAACGCGCTCAACCAAACAAGCATTTCAGCATTATAATATTTGCACAGATGATATGAGCACTGAGAAACTTTATGTTAGGTGATAGGTAGCTATAAGACCTCGCCTTGTGTAATTAATCTTAACAATAAAAATCTAAATGTGCTCACTACTTTACCATCATAAACGCTTCATTTTTAAAAGTACCTACTTTACATACAATATTCTAATAAAGAAGTAAGCAACAGCCTTGTGACTTTGTTAAGATTCCATAATAAATTATTTTATTATTCCAACCAAAATCCATATTTAATAAAGTGCAACATCATACTTACACCTTAAAATACCTATACGTTTCTATACATTTATGTAACCAGATAAGTTTTACAGTACATTAATTACACAAGATAAATCATTATGCAATATATGCTTTGCTATCTACAATGACCTAATAGAATGTGGTACATGATTAGTAAAATAAATTCATAATTATATCATTATGCATGCATAACTTTATATGCTTAAATAACAAGTATGTATAAATATTAATAGGTGACAGTACGTCAGTAGAAACTTCACAGGTTATTTTAATATACGACCGTCCTTGACATTTATGAAAATAATATTACCTAACTATTTAGTGTTATTATCTTTTCGTAGTGGAAAGACATTTATGGGGTTGGTGCTGATTCCCTCGTTCTTGTTGCCCCCCGAAAGTGAATAAAACGATATTTTATAACTACATACATAGGTTTATTCTTGACTGCCACCGAAATTTAAAAATTAGTATTTTCTTAGTATTTATAAAATACATAGCTTTATAATATTATTAACACTTTAACCGCCAAGGTCGGATTAATCCGACAAATATTTCTGTGTCCATTTCGAAGGATTGATGAGTTAGAATATAAGCAGATGTTACTAACAATGAACACAATGACATATCATTGTTACGAAATATCGATCTTCACAGTGCACATCTCTTTTTTTTGTAGGTATTTATTTATAATTCACTGTGCCTGGCGTCAGGGGCTGGATAACTGATACGAAGTCCGGTGGTTAAAGGGATAGTATAGATAAAGGAATAAAATAATGTAATATATCTTCACGATTTGTCCTTCGAAGGAGTGTTATAACTGTGTTCTTAAAATGAAATAAACCAATACTTCATATTGGGTCAATGTGTGCAGAATAAGATGTCCACAATCTTAGCTCAATTGATACGGGATAGTGGACCCGTATCAATCGTATTATCATTGTAGTAAAACTGTAAAGCAATTTAAAATTTATCAGTCCTATTATTACTTTATATAAACAACCAGTGTGTTATATTCTCCAAACTATACTAAACAAACAAAGAATCTTATAGAATGTTATAAAGATAAGTAACATGCAACACTAATACATAATTCAAAAATAAATATTATTCTACGAGAACAGACTCAAAGTATAAAACTACCAAAGTGTTTTCCATAATTACTACAATTTGTAAAGGATTTAACCATGTTATCACAAAGTAAAGGAACAACTCATGGACAGAGAGTTTAGCGTAATAATGACGCACCTATGTTATAGATAGTGAGCAATAGTATTTGTATAATGACGGCATATCAACTAAATCAAATAAAAAAGATACCTTCACTGGAGTATATTAAAAATAAACCGCCGATAACGTGAAGGTCACCAAAGTTCCAAAACTAAAATTACTCGAGTCGTTATGTAGCTAAAGACTATGCAATATGCATGTGATATAAACATTTTTATGTATCCTTTTTTTACTGCCGAAAATATAAACAGCTTCTTTATAATAATAAGAACTCTGACTTAAGAGCCTAAGAAATGTCATAATATAACAGAGTAGTAAGCAATATATTGAGGATAAAAAGAGCAAAAAAATATCTGATTGTGTCCGACGGGCACCCGTCAAGTTCGTGCCGAGAAAATGAACCACGTCTCCCTAACGCCCTCTGGAATTAATGTTGGAAATAATGTTTATTGGTTGTACACGTAATCACAAAACATAAAAGGCAACATATTTAAATTTCGAAGATAAGTTAGGTATAAATATAATGTAGGTACACTTATGCAAATGTTAAGTTGACCTTTAATATGTAGGTATAATTCTGGCCCTAAGAGGTCTGCTTATTGTGGTCGTTTTCAAGGGGACGAAATCGACGGAAAACATTACTTAAAAGTAATTGTGTAATGATGTATAGAATAGGCACCTGTGTCAATGAAAATGACTTCACAAACGAATTATAAAAAAAGATGTGAAGTCAGAACCTTTAGATATCATTCGGGTTATCCAAATAATGTGTTGATTTAAACGATTCAAACAAAATTGTTGTAAGAAGAGTGATATTGCATAATTTTATCAACGTCTTTATTGAGGCCAAGATTCCAATTGAAACAGCGAGATGTGACTTCGCAATCTTATCTGTAGCTGAGTAATTCAATTTTATCAATTACTAGCTGTTCCCCGGGGTTTCTCTCCCGTCGTTCTGTTCTTTATTTGGCTACTACTCAGTTCCTTATGGCCGTAGCGTGATGTCATATAGCCTATAACCTTCCGCGATAAATGGGCTATCCAACACTAATATTAAAGACTTTCTTCAAATCGGACCAGTAGTTCCTGAGTTTCTAGCGTTCAACCAAACAAACAAACTCTTTAGCTTTATAATATTAGTGTAGATAATATAGATTTAGGAAATCTGAAGTGCCCTAAGCATGTTAAACTGCCCGTTATTGCGTTACTATTGGAACTCATGTCTCGTAGACAGAAATACAACGAATTGAAGTAAAATGATGTTAATTATATTCGCCTAGCAAATTACAAAACAAAAACCATTTAATTAATTAACTGATAACACACCTTTTTATGAAGGCAGAGAATGTTTTATTCCTTTCTGTAATATTTTCTCTCTTCGTACAAAATATTTTTTTTACTAGCTTTTGCCCGCGGCTTCGTGCGCGTACATGTCGATGTTTACCCGACCTTTAAGTACTTTCAACATACTTTAAACGTACTAACATTTTTGTAATTAATGCCCTTGAAGATCCCTAAAATGACATACATATTGATTTGTACTCATTTTCACCCCTATCCTCTTAGGGTAGGTATTAGAATCACTAAGAAGTATCCATTTATTCTTTTCTTGACTGGAGTGCTAGACATCAAGTCGGGTATCAAATGAAATGGCTTTGTTTCCACATTATGAAACTTATTTTTATTTATTTTTACGCTCCACAGTTTTTGAGTTAGGATTACTGATGTAAAACAACGGATATTTATCCAAAGTAAATGATAACAACCTAAACACAGCGGTTGAAAATCGGTTGTTTATCCGACTGCAAGGTAAAAAGTGGTTGTTTTTTTTGCAGTTTATGAGTTCAAATTTATTGCTCGATATTTTTGTATAACAACTATAGAAAATTTTGGTAGTTTTGGAAACTAAACAGAATACAACATTGTAATTCATTATATTGGTGCTTTTTTGTACGTAAAAATAACTCTCTACCTGGTGGCGGCTGCGAGATTCGAGTATGCCTAATAAGCTGCATTATATTGGTTTGCTAGTCTATCCATTATCGGGAAAAATAAATTAAAATATGTTTTTATCCATTTATCCATTTCAAGCCGTCGAAAATGGAAAACGAAAACAACCGTTGTTATCCGGTCGGTCGAAATCGTTGACTACCGGCTTTACATCTATAGTTACCAAACATTGGAGTCAGAGATGCCTGTTACTATGCAAGGGTTCATTGACCGCAGAGGTGCTTGTTAGCAGTAAGCGCGCGCTCTTGACCGTGAACTTTCGAAACAGCTGTCTTGTCTTTGTTCACGTTGTTATGCTAATTTACAGGCGTATTTAAATAGTTATGTCTCTTTCGTAATTTATCATTTTATTTGATTGCGTAAGCATGGTGGCGTAGGACGAGTCGGAATACATATTACTTAATTATTATTCGCGTTTTTAGTTAAGTATAAAGTATTTTGACACTATTATCACCAGATTTCGTTTATAGGAATATTTAAATTCAACTCAGTAGATAATAATGCGTTAAGTACTGCGTTTTAGGTGTTAATGACATTATATCTCATAATATAAAACTACAATTAAATTTACCTTAATTCCATTAAGTACTTCGTTCATAAGCTTGACTCTTTCATCTTTG
Source organism: Laspeyria flexula (assembly GCA_905147015.1). Taxonomy (NCBI): domain Eukaryota; kingdom Metazoa; phylum Arthropoda; class Insecta; order Lepidoptera; family Erebidae; genus Laspeyria; species Laspeyria flexula. Next base: position 5,729,761 of record LR989956.1, on the reverse strand, counting down.
TACTTCATTTGCCTTATTTGCAATGTCTTCACTCTGTTGGCGATGAGTCCGTTGATTGGTATTAGTATGATCATCACCGCTAAGCCGGCAAGCACGGAGGGACCGAGAATACCCCACAAGAAATACAGGGCAAGAGCGATTTGCAGTGGCGCCGACCATATCATGTTCAAATAAGCTGTAAGTTCCACAAATCTGAAAAAAAGAAGATGACATTATTGTTTTGTAATACAATATTATTATTTGTAATACAATATTATATATTATATTTTTAGCACTTGTGTGTGTGATATAGGCAAAAAAATAACGATTAAAAAGTATCGAATTCAGTGTCAAACGGTCACCAATGGCGCTAGAACGGTCAACGACATAATTATTATGATCTTTGGGACATTTTAAATTGGCCAGGTATCTAAACCTATTGAGAATTTTTAATTCCGACCCTGAGAGTCTAGTGCAAGATGACCAAGCGCCTCTGATTATGACAACCAACGCAAAAACTACAATTTGTATGAAATAAAATGATGCCTTTAAGTGACAATATTTGGAATTCACAATTCATTTATTTTGATGTCCCGATCTAATACGCTGAACCCCTCGCAAAAACTCGCACTTGGCCATCTGATTCACCACTTACTGATAACCTATCCGATGCTAAGTGATAGATTTTCGACATGATTTTTATTTAAGATCAAAGATCTGTCAATTCAACTCAAACTCTCAATAATGTAAATCTTTAACGTGTATTTTCACTTAAACTTATTTCAAAGAGTCAATTCATTATTAATTGTACCACTCTCAATGCAACGTGAGGTTTTTATGAGATGTCTGATTATTAGCTACTTCGTATGCTTCGAGATTATAGTTGTAGGAAGTAAAATATTGAAAAATCTTTACACATTATTTTAACACGTTTCGTTTTCTATTTATCTTCCGTGATAAGATATTATCGTTTCAAGATACGGTAATATTGGTCTATCTTTTCAAAGAAGCATTCATACCAGTGCAAAAAAATTATTATGTTAGTTTAGTTAGATAGTTTTTCTGCCATCTTCGAGACAGTGTGTTCCACATAAGTGGCCCGTTTTCCCCAAATGAAGAGGCATTTGTAAATTGCATTACCTCTGGTAAAAAGGGGTGACAACACAATTTGGCAGATTTCCTTCTAAGGAAAATATAAAGTCATTCTAACACCACGTGTTGTACAAATTGTAAGTCTATCACACAATTAATAAAAAAATAGTTTAAACCAGGTTTTATTATCAATTTTTTTATTTTTTTATTCTCTACCTGGTATGTTTCGGCTCTCTCTGTCATAGTTCAGTGGTTATAAAGGTGACCTTTATGTTGTGTTATCATTAGGAGTTATTTTAACAGTTATTGTAATCTTTTATCTGGATCAACAAAGATATACAAGAATACTGGTATTTTTAAATGACTATCATTGTACATTGTATATATATATGATGTGTAATCAATCACTGTCAAGAATCACGTTATAACCAAACCCATTTCATGGCAAACCTGACTACCTACTTAATCATTTTATTTTGTTATACACAATTAGTTCGCGGAGTATATAGTATATACAACTTAAGTTTTAGTATAGATTACATATCTAAGTAAATATATGTTTGTCACTACTATAATTATCATCATTTCAACCCATAAACGTCCCACTGCTAGGCACGGGTCTCCTCCAAAGAATGTGGAGAGAATTTAGCCAACTATACCACGCTGGCCAGACGGGTTGGTATAGGGTTTGTCTCGAATTTTCCTTTTCTTTTCTTGCACCGCTATTGTCTGCTTACGGTTACTACCTTAGTCGCCTTTTAAGACATCTACGGGTTGAGATAGGGTAGTGACATTATGTATTATTATTCCGTCACTACACGGATTAATCTACTTTTTACTATACTTTATACTTTACTATAATGATATAAATAATAAATTAATTATTTAGTTTAGAAAGGTACAAATGAATAAAGCTACTCTGATGCAATATATTAAGTATATTTCCTTTATACTTACAAATACTTTTAGTTAAAATCAAGCGGATTCCGTAATTTATATTTTCCTTAGAAGTATATTTCAATAAACAATTTTTTATCGAAATAAGAATCTTACGTTAACGATTAATTCCAGTTTAGCTGTTTGCATACTCAACAGGTAACGTAATACTTTAAAGCATTTAAAGAGATTTTACTACAAAATATTAAAATCATTTTATGCTCCCGGCGCATAGAGACCCTTTAATAAAAAGCTATCGTAGATTGTATTATGTCACGACGCCGGTATGCAGTTGATCTCGCATTAACCAGCGAAAGTTGTGATAACTATCGAAAAAACTGGTTTCTAAACACCTTGAAATGTCGCAAGAAAATAAGTAGTTATTGGTTTTTTATTGATATCGACAAAGTCAGCAAACTGACACGCATGTGCCTCTCTTGTAGTCTTAGGAACTGAACTATTTTAATACCAAAATGCTTATATAATACCACTATGCGCGTGCTACAGAGACCTCTACTATAGAGACTAGACATAATTGAAAAAAAAATTGATTTAAGTAGAGATTTCTGTCTGGCAATTTCCATCTTCTATCGTTACGCATAGGGTTCAAAATTGCACACGCGGCGTTTCTCATCTTATAACTCTTTTCTACTATGAGTGTTATAAATTTATTGTTAGGCTTACCTTTGAGCATCAACAGACATGAGGTTGACAATTTCACCAACGGTGGACTCTTTCCTGGCCGCGTTGGACATTCGCAACGACTTCCTATAGATGGAGCTGGTGAGAGCGGTCCTTATCCTCATGCCGACCAGGTACATCCAGGTGAAGTAGTGAGATAACAGCAACGTTTGCACCGTGGCGCAGGCAAGAAGAGCAACAGCATACAGGTAACCTTTCCACATCGGCTCTTTACTGCTAACGAAACCTATGAGGAGTCTAAAAAAAATAATATTGTATTCAAATTTTTGTATTTTTTTAAGAAAATTATAATTTTATGCTCCAAATTCCATTAAATTATATGTAGTTAAATAATACTATGCGTTGCAAGCTATAACATAGAATGGAGTGAGAGAAAATTATATCTGAAAACACCATTGTATTCTCTTATTCATAATTTAAAATATTTAGTTTAAAAAATAATTAATAATACCATACTCTGACTTTCTTGATTATCATAACACGGTCCCTATTTTATACTTCATGAGAGCTAAGATGGTTAGTGTGTAACTGATGTCTTTGGAATGAGTTTTAACATTTCTTATGTGTTTTATCGTGTTGTTTTCTTGATCCAAGTTTATGTCTTTAGTCTAAGTCATAATGAAAATGTAAATTCATTTCAACCGTACAGTTTTATAACTAAGTAATTTATCATAGGTAACAAGTGCTAGATAAGCAAGCAACATTTTTCAAATTTACAAAGTCTGCATTAGAACTTAAAGGTTATAATTGCTTGCATATTTAATTACTATGACACAAATAATAGCAGTAACTAGCAAACTCATGGCGGCAATCATTTTTCGTTCGTTACTGTACCATGTTGACTCATACAAATGGGCCTAACATTTAATTAATATTTAATTGAACGAATGTCGGTATGGTTAACAACTTTAATCGCTGAACATTTCTAACTATTTGAATTAACTGTGTATCAAAGTCCATAGAGAAATATTTGGTTTAAGTCTCGGTAATCATGAGATCGCTATTAGTTTGCATTTGAATTATATATATAAAAATCATAGAAAACAGCGCTAAATATGCTGCAATTAAAATAAATTAAAAATGAAGAATTTACTAAAAATCATGACATGGAATGCCAACGGATTACTTAAACATCAACAAGAACTTCAAGTAATCCTGGATACAGAAAACATTGATTTGTGCTTAATATCAGAGACTCACTTCACCAAACAATCCTACATAAAATTTCGAGGATATATAGTGTACCATGCATTGCACCCCAACAACTCTGCAAGGGGTGGTAGTACTATTATAATAAAAGAAAACTTAACACATTATGAAAAATATAAACACCAAGAAAGTGACATACAAGCTGTAGCTGTGTGTGTACAGACTAAACTATATCCTATCACCATAGCTGCATTGTATTCACCACCAAGATACACAATCAGAAAAGATGCTTACGTACAATTTCTTAATAAACTGGGACAACGATTTATCCTGGGGGGAGATTTTAACGCCAAGCATATACACTGGGGCTCTAGATTGACAACAACTAAAGGAAGAGAACTTCTAGGCGCAATGCAGATAGTAAAATGTGAACCTATTACAACAGGCAAACCAACTTACTGGCCAACTGATCCTAACAAAATACCAGACTTAATCGATTTTTTCATATGCAAAAACATATCAAAATCTTACTTAGTTGTAGAAGAATTATATGATATGAACTCGGATCACTCTCCTATACTGCTAACAGTGAGTAAGGAAATCATATATAAAGAGACCTACTTAACCCTAGTAAATAAGTATACAGATTGGACAAGTTTTAGCATAGATTTAGAAAACAGCATTGAATTAAAAGTACCACTAAAAAACCCAGAAGAACTAGATCTAGAAGTAAGGAACTTTATTGTAAATATCCAACAAGCAGTGTGGCAAAACACCCCACAGATGCAAAGAAAAACTAAGGGACATACCTATCCTGTAGAAATTAGACATCTCATAATAGACAAACGAAAGCAGAGAAGAATATGGCACCAAAGCAGGTGTCCTGAAGACAAGAGACTGCTAAACAATCTTACAAAAACTTTGAAAAGAAAAATTATAGATTACAATGACTCGTTAACAAATAGCTCGTTACGGCAACTAACAAGTGACCATAAAACCAACTTTTCGTTATGGAAAGCTACAAAAAGCATAAAAAGACCAATCACACAAATTCCTCCCATAAAGGAAGAGAATGGAAGGTGGGCGGTAACCAATAACCAAAAAGCTAAAACTTTTGCCCAACATTTACAAAACATTTTTAAACCAAATATCGAACCCGATTCAACTGAAATAGATAATAATATTAATCCAAATCAAGATAACATGGACATCAAATTTGTGACTCCAAGAGAAGTTGTAAATGAAATTAAACTTCATATAAATCCAAGAAAATCCCCAGGATATGATTTAATTACAGGTGAAGTTCTTCGACAACTCCGACGTAAAGCTATTGTAAAACTTACCACTCTAATAAACGCTGCTTTTCGATTACAATATGTTCCCGATATGTGGAAAGTTGCGGAAGTCATAATGATAGCAAAACCTGGGAAACCCCCACATGAACCGTCATCATATAGGCCAATTTCTCTTTTGCCTATTGTGTCAAAGTTATTTGAAAAATTACTACTCAAAAGACTGAAACCTATAATAGAAATCAATAATCTGATACCTGACTACCAGTTTGGATTCAGAGAAAAACACTCAACTATTGACCAAATACATAGAATCACTAATGTTGTTGAAAAGGCACTAGAAGAAAATAAAGTATGCTCTACTATTTTCCTTGACGTGGCGCAAGCTTTTGACAAAGTTTGGCACGAAGGATTAATATTCAAGCTAGAAAAAATACTACCCCAAAAATTTTCGAATATACTAAAATCATACATTTCTAACAGGGCGTTTCGTATTAGACATGAGAATGCCTACTCAGAAGTGATGGAAATTGAAGCTGGAGTACCACAAGGGAGTGTTCTAGGCCCAGTCCTGTACCTATTATATACCCACGATATTCCAGTTCTCGAAAATAGTACCATAGCAACCTTTGCTGATGACACAGCTATCATGGCAACTGGAGATAGCCACAAAGAAGCTGCAGACAAGGTTCAAGTAGCAGTCAACCAATTGTATGATTGGACGAAAAAATGGAGAATCAAACTCAATGAAACCAAGTCGACACATATTAACTTCACCAACAAAAAACCCCAGTACTATCCGGTACTTATTAACAACCAGAAAATACCATATGCGAACACAGCTAAGTACCTCGGTCTGACACTTGACGCTAAGCTACGCTGGAAAGCACACGTTAAGAAGAAGCGAGATGAGCTATACATACGCTATAAAAATATGTACTGGCTGCTTGGTGGACACTCACCATTGTCAGTACATAACAAAGTCCTATTATATAAACAGGTTTTAATGCCTGTGTGGACTTATGGTATTCAGCTGTGGGGCTGTACCAGTCAGAGCAACCGACAAATCATTCAAAGATTTCAGAACAAAGTACTTAGGGGTATTGTTAACGCGCCTTGGTACATTAGGAACTGCGATCTCCATCGGTGTCAACAAAGTGACTTCCCCTTAACAGACACTAAGAAAGTAGTTATTGGACTCATTCTTAGCAATATGATTAATTAGCAATTTAGGTTAGCATTGAATTATTTATTAGTCTTACAGGCTAGATTGTAATTAAATTTAAAGTAAATTATTGTTACTTTAAAATTAAAAAAAAAAAAAAAAAATTGAATTATATATTTTTAAAGAGTATTTTAATATTTTTTATATAAAAGTGTTTTATAATTTGTAAGATGCCCAGAGACTTTTGTTGCTAACTGTACATAACAAGAACAACAAACATGACCAGTAAGTGTGACGCGGCACTTTTATTAAGACTTACTTGAGTAACTGCGGCGACAAGAACATCAGGACGTCGTTGAATAACTTGAGCAGTGCTCCGAACACAAACTGGCCTCCGAAAGCTAAACATAATGCTGGCAGGATGGAAGCCGGCTTCTTTTCCGACTCTGGTTTGAAGTTAACACTGGCAGATGTGATGCGGTACGTCGCTTTAGTGCCATTCAAACTGTCAAAAAACAAAAAAAAAATAGTACGGTTCATTAAACACAATTACTGTCAAGGTAGCGTGCGGGTCGACAAACTGAGCCCTTGAGAATCGCCCTCAATATAAAATTAGAAAGAGTTGGCTGAATACCTTTGAGCGTAACATTTTGAATAACAGTGATGTTATTAACTAAGTCAGTGGACGGAAAAAGGGGACTCGGTACAATGGTTTTTACTTTATTTGTGACGTCTATGTTTTCCATTTGACTATCACTTTAGCTAACGTATCCTCCGATTTTGCATGTATCTCTATCTCTATCTATCTATAATATTATTATAAAGTTGAATAGTTAGTTTGTTTGGTTGAGATCAGAATCGAAAAATTATTTTAATGTTGGATAGTCCATTTATAGAGAAATGCTATACGCTACATAACATCACGCTACGACCAATATGAGCTGAGTAGCGAGCAAACGTAGGTAGCTCGGAAGTTACAATACACGGGATTTTAACCGAAGACATTGCTGTGTGTATCTACATATTACGTATATATCAATCAGTAACAATAAAAAAAGCATTTCTTTTTAATGTGTTTTTGTACATATTATTATAATAAGTTAATAGGTAAGTACATATAATAATCTGTTTCTATGGTGAACAAAGATGTATAATTATTGCAAGGAACACAAGATTATTACATTCGCCTTGAAACCTCAAATTTGATTAAAGAGTAAAAAACATTTACTTCGTTACAGGTAAGGTGTAAGGATAAATTCGATACTTACATTTCTCGTTTCTTTAATGATTTCTCCCAGAATTTTTCAAATTTGGGCACAACTTCTTTTGAAGAATCTTGAGGATTCAGAGCCCATAGATCGTCTTCGGTTAAACTCCTCCGGAATCCTGTGAGGGCAAGTGGATCGAACCAGCTGAAGGTCAGACGCCTTGGGAAGCCTGACGCACTCTCTGGACATGGGTTCTATATCGTAAAATAACCACAACTATTATATTTATTAAACCACTCAAATGGGCAGTTTGGAATCCCATCGGTTTAGTAATTTTGTGTGTAGGCGTCAGCTTACGTAATTCGTTATTTTCGTGGTCAAAGTTTTTTAATTGACCTTTTATGTACAAAATTGACTGCTATAATATATATACAAATAATGTTCTACAGAAATGAATTAACAATCATAAATTCGTAATACTAAAATGATTTGAATCTAATGTAACTAAAGTTACAATCAAGGTCAGCAGGAACTCTGGAGAATTGGTACAAAATGATGAAAATGACGAATCTATAAAAAACTATTATAAATGATAGATAATACTTAAAACATCTATTCGTACTCACCTTTTCATATTTGTAAGGAGAATCTTTCGGCGGCAAGTCAGCAAAACAATTCATTAGAAACATAACAACTATCAGTGGATAGTACACCATGTAACTAACGAAATTATATTTAACATTTTCATCCTCATCGCTGTAGTAATGGTTGGTAATCTGAGTCCGTAGTTGAGGCAAACCAGCCAAAATCAAAAATACCCAAAAGAAAAACAACACTCCAGATGCTCTCATACCAAATTTTCTATTGTAGTATAATAACGTAGCTGATAAGGCCTGTTAACAAAACATATTATGTGTATCAGAAACGAGGTGAGGTCTGTAGATATTTGGAGGACGTCACTTTTACATAATTCATCGAAATAGTTTAGGATATATAATTTATAATCTTCTGTTCTGTGGATACTTTAACAGTCTCGTAAAATGGATGTGATTTACTTTCTAAAAGGTAAAATATTGCGTTGAAGATGAAATAAGAAATTGAGTCAATTTTAGGTAGATTTTCCTAACGCTCTGCGGATTAACTACATTCTTGTTAATAGAAAGTAAATCTGTTTGTTTGTAACTCTTTCAAACCATAACCACTAAACCGATCTGTATGAAATATCATATGGAGAGTTGAATGAATACCATTTGTGTTATATTTTTTTTCTATACCAGGACGATGGCAAACAGACGTACCTACGGTCCGCCTGATGGTAAGCGGTTACCGTAGCCTATGGGCGCCTGCAACACCAGGGGAATCACGACCGCGTTGCCGAACCTTAAGAAACTTATTCTTTCCTTTTTTGAAGAAACCCATATTGTAGTCTCTTGGGAAAACCTCGTTAATGTCTAATATTCATTATGGCTCCCTCACGAAGGTTCCCGTTGTAAAAGCCGAATGAGCCTTTGAGGTCAGAGAATCGACCAGAACTTACGTCACGATAACAAGCCATTGTCGTCGTGAGTTACATAATTAATTACACTGAACAATTTGTATCGTTCGTTTATTGACGAACGCTTAACTATAAAAAGTGCACGCTGTGACCGATAGGGGTGGAGTAGTAAAAAACGATGGGAGTGCAATGGTGAGACATAAGTAGCACCAAACAAATGAAGAGTATTGTAGTGTATTTACACTTTTTCATCATCATCAACATCATGATCATCATTATCATAATCTACCTGTGTAGTCTACACTGGACATAGTCACCATGTGCACGTCACTGTGCACGGTTAGCGGATAGTCTACTATTGTATCTCTACTTGAATGTGCTAATATCAAAAATATCTAGACCGATTTGATTATTATCAATGATCGACAGAAACACTGTTCACTAGTAACATAGATATTTTTATCAATGTATTGAGCGGAACTACTGACAAACGCTAGTAATAAATGAATTCAGCGTGGCGTCACACCTATATTTTTTCCATAAGATAACGTCATTCTGAATATTCTGATGGGTTATTATAATTTTAGTTACTTTTGAAAGCATTTCTTTCAGATACAGATATCTAAACATAACTAATAGTATTCTTAGGAAATTTGCATGAAATTTTTGGATTCTCTCGGAGCTATGGTCATTAAAAACTATTCTATTGAACCACATTCATATTTACATAAGGTTCTTTTTAATATTTCCCCAGTGAACAGTTACACATAATTATCAATAAGTAAGTAGTATTTTGACAATTAGACATAGATATTTGTTGAACAGAAAGCGACCATGCGTTACTAAGTAACTTAAGTTATTTGTGTCTGTCTGCTTGTTAACAATTAAGTAATTGTTTGTGTTACGGGTGGGCTTTAGTATGTATGACCGATAAAATATTCAGTACATTTACAGAATGTTGGCACGAATTAATGAAATATATTAATAAAATTGCTTTATTTTGGGTCTTATATTTTTTATGTCTTAGGTATGTATCTAAGTAGTAAAAAAGCCCGTTTTAAAATATACCATAATGAATGTAGAGGACACGAAAAAAGTCGTGGTGGAAACGTGTTCAAAGCAATGCGGACTATAGTAACAGACACAAGCGTGATGAGTGATATTGATGACATAGTTGTATGACAATAGGGAATGATGAGTTTAAAAAAACAGGTTATAATTTAAATTCAAAGACAAATTAACCTAGACTCTGTACAACTATGTAAACCATTTGTCTCGATTTTGAATCGAATATACGCGACTCTCTCGTAAGTTTATCGTAAATCGTAATGTATCGATATTTCGGTAACAGGTGTCTAGTTAATTTCAGCGAGTAGTAGCATAGTCATCTGTTAGCGTAGGAGATTTAAAAATATAAAATGTGTGATAATACGAGCGCGAGTATTGCACAATAGCAGCATTATACACACGATGCCGTATTCAACCGACCGAAGTCCGTTGTACATAGAATGCAAGTTTTTATAAAGTTTTTAATACTGTTGTGATTATATAGACAAGGTCAATAGCTAGAAGATCCGTTTGGTGGTCACTACAGTGGCATAATGAGCGTGGTGCCGACTAGAGGCGTTACTCTTATAGTTCATGGGTGATGTAATATTTTTTTGTCTACGTGCCTATCATTAAATTATTCAAGGTCGATGAATGAACTTAATATTTTATGAAAGGGCTTTAATTATTATTGCGTGATTATTTATCTACTTTGTTACGAGTTTAGTATAGTAAATATTGAGAGCAACGTGAGTTGTTCTTTTCTAATAAAACTAAGAAAATTTGTGCCTGTGACAATTTAGGTTAGTACGAGTAATTTGCTTACCTATTTAATTTTATACCATAAATACGAGAACTGAATTGGTTTTGCACCTACTTGAGTTATAGACAAATTTTATTTTGGTATTATTTGGTATAAATATAATTCGATATTAAATGACTACTTGGACGTTTGGTCTATGATTGCCTCGAAGCGAAATAATTATGGCGAAAAGTACATCATGAAAAAATATAAATCAACAAAATTGGCACAGTAGATACCAAGATGTACGATTAGAACTAATTTCATTGTGTCATTTCACAATGTACCTATAGGCAAGTACGTCCCTAACCTAACCATTAATTAGAATTTTAGTTTTTATCTAATCGCACAAAGTGCTCGAGTGAGTTCGAAAGGTCGCTCGTGGCTAATTACAATTTTACACGAATGATTATGAATTATTTTGATTGCACAGAACAAAAGTTAAGTAGGTGCTTACTTATGATTATGTTTAATATATAGATTAGAATACAATTCGTTATCGTTTTGCATAATTAGTAGTTAAGATAGTATTGTCGGAACGCTAAATCAATCAGACATTATTTACCATTAAATTATTCTGATTCAAGGTAGGAAATTTTGAACGATCAATGGCTTTTATTATCTCATGAACCTAATTATGATAAAAAATAAAATCACTTTGAATAGGTTCGGTGCGCGCATCGGGCTAAAGCACATTGCATTGGCGAATCGTTCAACAAATAAAAATTGTAACAGTCGTAAAAGCGAATTGAATGGGGTCCTTTGTCTGTCTCTTGTATTTTGTAATGAAATGTATCTGTAAGCTTAGCTTTCGTATAGTAATGTAAGTACGTCTTCGGCTAACATAAAAGTCTACTTAGCCTCAAACACTATGGGTGTTTCCTGTAGAAATCATAAACAAATCGTTTCGACGAACTTGCGCACGTTGTTACGTGTATGTACCTAGGTAGTATGTTGTGTTGACAAATCAAGTTATACTTACAAATGTCAAAATCTTAATGATGGGGCTATAATAATCGGCATTGAACACTTCCAAGTCTTCTTTAGATGCGGTGTGTACCGTCACGCCAAGATCCACGAACTTTAACACTATCAGAAGGCAAGTTATCACTAACTTGCTGATGTTTAATATGTTCCATGGTATATTTCTTTCCTTGCTATTCAATATGTAGTATGTGTCAAGAAACGCCGCGACCCACAAGTACAGGCACGGCGTCCACACTAGCACCGTTTTTTGAAAGCATGGCGTTAATTCCGGATTTTCTGTGTACCATGAGAGACTGCTATTCTAGAAAAAGAAAGAAAAAACATTTGGTTAGAAAAATCTAAAATGTAATCAGTAAAAACTAAATTAGAATCGATTTGAAATGAGAATAAAAACCAGTGCTAATTAATAAATAATGATAAAATTAAGAAACTAGAAAAGTGCTAATTAGACCCGTTTAAGATTATTTCGAGTAAGATTCCGTACTAAAATAATTAGAATGTTTAAATACCTGGTTGGTTGATGGCAATTTTCGAATCAAAAGAGTTTTTTGTTTGGTTAAACGCTAAGAAAAGGAAGTACTGGTCCGATTTGATAAATTCTTTGGTGTTGGATAGCCCATTTATCGAGGAAGGCTATATACTATCATCACGCTTCGGTCAATAGAAGCTGAGCAGTGGCGAAATAAAGAACAACGGGAGCGAAGCCCCGCGCCAATTCTAGTTTATTATACCTATTATACTTACTGAACGAAGTTATTGCATAAATTTGTTACATATTAAGATGTTACATTACATGTTTATGTAGAATGAGGTAGGTAACCAATAAAAATGGTCAAAATAAAATAATACTGTATCCGTAATACCTATTGACTTTTTTCGGAAAACTATAACATTATAGTACATTAAGTTGTTTAAGGTTATTGTTACTAACACTAAGAATTCCGGTTCGAAATAAACGAATTTTATTTTATTTATTTATTTATTATTAAGTACCTACATAGTTACTGAAAATGTAAAATTCTCCAATACTCTTTTGCGATAAACTTGCCTGATTGCACCGCCACATTTAATGTGAAGAGCGTGAGATAAACTTGAATTTACCTATTTGAGATAAACTTATTGTAAATATATTATAAAACGTGTGATACGCCACGTGATTCTTTTACAAATTAATACATTACCATTTGACCCCCTACATTTTATTACCCTTTATATACCTATAAGACATTATTAAAGGAGTTTCTATGGGTCAAATAGCATCTGAGATAAAATTCAGTAGCGTATGTATGATTCCTAAAATAGTTATTAGTTTTAGGTAGGTAGGTACTGAACCCTAAAATTACCAAAATATTCTTGCGTATCGTTGTAATTCTTATTACCTATATAGGTTTGTGTTCAGTTCTATTTTAAGATGCAATCGATAGGTAGGTATGTATTTCATACATTTGATCAACAACTTGACATGTAGAAGTCAAACAATACCAAACAGCGTATCTATAATAAATTAATTATGTCTAAAGGAATATTGCGAGTTGCGAGGCAACAATAGTAAACAAATTACAGCAATAGCCAAACAACATAATTATGAACTGCTTAAAACAATTATTTAGGTATATTTTATTTAACGCTTGAGTCATAATTATTGTCATAAAATAATTATGGGAAGACTGATAATTAGTATGGGCTTCAGAACATTAATTTTCCGTTAGTTTGGTGGGTGTTATGTGTAATGGCTCCTCTACACGTTGGCCAACGTTGTGGCGAAGTGCTGTGGCCAATACCATTGGCCATCATGTAGAGGGGGTGTTGGTGCTTATCTTGGCCTGTATCATGAGATGGCCCACAAGTTGGCGCGAGATCCGTGTGGTGTCGGTTTTTAAAAAAAGATCAAAGGGTTGTGGCAGTGTTATGGCCGCTGCGTCCACACGTTGGCCACGCGTTTAGTTTGCTACGACCTGCCAGAGTGATCGCACGCACTTGATTTTAATGTTAACTTTTTCACAAAATTATTTTACCTACAAATAAAAATAATATGTAATAAATTATAAGGATTCAATTATTTTTTTTAACCAAACCTGTCGAATAGGGTATCAAAATAAAGGGAATCAAATGGAGATTACAAATTTATACATAATTATGTTATGTATTTAAATTTAATCAGGAATAATAATTACAACCATTTTTCGGTCTTTTTAGTGCGTTGCTTATGTGTTGATTTTTTGCAGTCGGGTTATTTTAATTTTTTAATTAATTAATTTGACTGTCACCGTGGCGCACTGGTTAAGGTGGTCGCCTCGCCACTACATCGCCGTGCTGGGTGACGTGGGTTCGATTCCCACACGAGACAAATATTTGTGTGATTCATAGATATTTGTTTCTAGTCTGGGTGTACTTTGTGTCCGTTAGTTTCATGTTTGTAAAGCTCCCCGCAACACAGGGCTTGATCCCTAGTGCGGGCGTTGTCTTTTCTAAAAATAGAAAAATAGAAATAGAATTTTCAATTTTTTTTTATACATCCATTTTCTTATATACATTCACGTAGTTGCGGTATGTTGTGAATAAATAAACCGCAGCAGCAGTTAGCGCCTCAATATCCATTGTAATCAATTCGTCCGCACATTGGCCTGAACCGAAGCAAACTGAACGACCTTCCAACGTGTAGACGCTATCACAAACTCTTGGCTAATATCTTTGCCACAACATTGGCCACAATGTTGGCCAACGTGTAGAGCAGGCATAAGGCAATTAAAGTAAAATGGCAAAATGATGAATTAAATAAAAGCGTTACTTGGCTGACCTCCATTATAAATACTTTTGGCGAGGGCGATTCCTCTTATTCCAAAAATGCGTTATGTATGATAAATTAATTTATGTGGCCCAAGTATCGACACCACTTCCTATCTTATGTTAATCGAGTTACCGTTATGTCTAGTGCCATAAAACTTCGATGACTGGCTTTTGTAATGCTACAGCGTGTTATGAAATTAACGACCAGAACATGGTAAATAAAAATAAGAAAAAGCCACGTTGCCAACTTCCTTGCAGATGAAGTTATTCATATTAGTATCGGGCTTTACCGAGAATCTTTGCTGCTGAAATGGTAAATATATTTAGTAGGAGTAACAGAACATTAGCTAAGAAATATAAATCCTCAAATCTACCTTAGTTCTTCTGTAGTTTGGAGAGAGCTAAATAATTCCCCATTTTGAATTTTTCATTACAATTACGTATAAGTTATTGACCTTGAATCTCTTGGGGACGTCTATGTCCAGCAGTGGACGTCCTACGGCTGATGATGGTGAATGAAATGTATGCTACTCTATTTCCAAATTGGACTCGCGTCAGTAGGTAGGTAGTTTTAAACTTTATTTTTTATTAGATTAGATATCGCACAAGTTGCCTCCTATCGCCGTGATGAATCATGATGAATTAATTTGTTAGTTAAAAATATAGTCATGCCGTTTTCATACGCCGCTAAAATATTTGCGAATTTTTAAAATGAAAATAATCTTAATTCATTGTTCTAAGAGATGTAAACGTTATACAATACGCATACAAAATATTGTTATAAATCAACTAGCTGCTGCCCGGGGCTTCGCTCCCATGGGTCTTTGCCACTACTCAGCTCCTTTTGGTACAAGCCTTCTGCAATAAATGGGCTATCTATCACTGAACGAATTTTTCAAATCGGACCCGTAATTCCTGAGATTAGCGAGTTCAAACAAAAAAACTCTTCAGCTTAATAATTTATAGAAGATACATTAGTAATATTAGTTTTGGAATTATAAGTCAAGTAGACATGCAAGTACTTACTTGATAATTATATTATAGGTAATTTGCATTAAACAGGTACCTAGTACTTAGTTTATTACAAAATTGCATTTGAACCCGGTTGTAATAGTAAGCATTATCTATAGACGAGATCTTTACATAATAACGCTAACTGGTTCGATGTTGGTATCGCCGCGATGGCTTACAAACAGGTCGAGATCACTTAATGCCTCGCTCGAAAATCCTACTACCTATGCCGTAAAATTCTATGTAAATGAAAGAGATATCCATAAAAGTAGATTCACACTAAAATATGCGAAAGCTTGTTTGTCTAGTTGTTTTAGTATTACCTGCGAGACCAGAGAAACCGACAACAGAATAATGCGGCGCTTTTTTTTAAATAATGTTTGGACATTCACACACAGCGCTATCTAGTCCCAAACTAAGCTAATGCTTATAATAGAGATACTATAGACAAGACAACTGTTATAATACTTAAATATATAACTTTTTTTTACTATATATTTAAATTATTAAATAGGTACATATAATTAGATAGACAGACATATATTAGATTTAGAGACAGACAGACATATATAGAGACATTACGCCTAGAAACTGAACAATTAATATTTATAATTATGCTCGTTACACAAAGATTCCAAGCTAGGAATCGAACCCACAAACTCTGTCTCAGCAGTCAAAGTCACTAACCACTGAGTCATGGAGGCTTTTATTTATGAGTCACACTTACATTTGAAAAGAGGTATATGATGAGAAACGGTGCTAGGAAATTTTGAATCTTGGTAGGTATGTTTCTAAACAGAAGATGAAATTTCTTAGTGTCAAATCTTTAATTTAAAATCAACACTGGATGATTGGGATCACTTCACATATCAGATGACATAATTACTAACAGACAATACAGTAGATAAGGAGTTCCACTAAATTAAGTATTAATTTGAGAACTTGAGTTTCATGGGGTTTAAAATATACAATTGAGAACTGGTTAGTTACACGAAACTTTAACTTTCATAATGTTTGAAATTATTATGCAATGGTATCTCTGAGTAC
Source organism: Laspeyria flexula (assembly GCA_905147015.1). NCBI lineage: Eukaryota > Metazoa > Arthropoda > Insecta > Lepidoptera > Erebidae > Laspeyria > Laspeyria flexula. The sequence continues at coordinate 5,713,062 of LR989956.1, read as the reverse complement.
CCACTGTTTATACATATTCTGTACAAATAATCCAACAAGTGTGACTCATGTCACCATGACAAAACTTAATAACAGCGATTGAAATGAATATTAATAACAACAGACTTAATCTATAAGCAATACTTAGAAGTAAAGCTGAAGTGACCTCATGGATTTCATTTAGTCTATATAAAGTTTTTAAATAAATTTATACTAATGTTATAAAGCTGAAGAGTTTGTTTGTTTGGCTGAATGCTAGGATCTCAGGAACTACTGGTCCAATTAAAAAAAAATCCTTTTAGCATTTGATAGCCCATGTATTAAGGAAGGCTAATATAACGCTACGGCCGATAGGAGCTAAGCTAATAAAAAAAGACAGGAGTGATGCCCCATATGACTTCTAGTAAATAAATAAAATAAGGAGAATAATTTATAATTCATATATCATAAATAAATTGGGAATAATAATAATTGGAAATTGGGTGAGGACTATGTTCAGCAGTGGACGTCATTGGGCTGATATGATTATGATGATGATGGTGATGATATCATACAACTGTACTCGTAGTTCCCTAGTTCACTTGTTGGTATATTATTGATATTATAATAAATGGGAGACTGAGTTTGCTACTTTTCATGTTACTCAATAGATAAATAATTTACATAGCAATAGTCTATGACCTGAAGAAGAACATAGGCTTATATCAAGGTAGTAGAGTTATACAAAGTTGTATCTCTAACTATTTCTATGTAAATTATTTATTCATTATGTTAAAGCTACTTAGCTTTGTTAAAACACAACATCTTGTTTAGTATAGTGGTTATTTGAGACCAAACATATAAGCCATGAGGCAAGTTACACAATACACAAGTATATCTTATAGTAACATAAAATTTAAACTGGTTTTGTTCATGTTCGATGTTATAGAAAATGGCTTGGGGTCATGGTCATTATAGTTTCTTAATACAGCACTATTGCAAATAGGTTTTGTTAAGTCATTTGATAAAATTCTTATAAACCTTTTTAGTGGGACCAAGCATGACTTGCAAAATTTAAATGTGCTGCACTATACTCAAATTCCTCACAAAAAAAAAAATTGTAAAGCTTTTTTTTAATTTTTAGTACTATCATGATTAAAACCTGTAATAAATAGAGTGATTTTTCATCCTACCTATCTGTCCATTTCTCATCACCATCATTATTGGATTGAGCCAATAGACATTCAAAAAATTGCCTATCTCAGATAATGGAATGCAATAGGCTGGTGATAATGTTAACAACATCTGATCTGGTCTGTCAGTAATTTCTTAAACATTGTTTCCTGGATAATTATTTTTGTAAGAATTTTTCTATAAATAAGTCTGATTCAAAGGTTAAGAATAACATCATTTTACCTATGATTATCAATCAGATTCTTAGATACTAGCAATCATTTTATAAGTTATTTATTAGCCTATTTTATATCAATGGGTTCATAAATAATGCAAAATTGCCATGGCAACTCTATTGTTCATTGAAGTCATCATTGATAACTGGTTTAATTAAATTATGTATACATACCTAGGTAATTATATTTCTTGCTTATTATAGTGTCATAAATTAAGATGAATACAAAGAAATACAGAGGATCCATAAGAATTTAATTCATTCTAGGGTATTTAAAATATTTTACTGGAATATGCACTTCTTATAACATCTGCTCATTTTTAATCAATGAATATTGCATTCAAATAATAAAATAGGGTTACGATCCATTGAGCTAATACATTCCTTACATAAAGTTACCATAACAACCACTGACCTCAAATTGGGTCAATAGTCAATAAAATTATAGTTGTGAGGAATTCTCAGTCAAACAGAAATTTTAAAACTTATGTACTTACATTATGTACTAAGCAAATTTATTTGATTACAATAATACACTAATAGCAAGTTGAATCAACGGTAAAACTTACACATAAAAACTTGCAGGAATTGACGTAAACATAAAAAAACTAGTTTATTTTTCTATCAAGATCAGAGTGAGTCTAGCTTTTCAAAACTAGTCAAAATTGACCTTTCAACTTTATCTCTTCCCGAGCTAGGCGCCTCCACCGCCGCCAAACTGGTTAATTTATTATAAACTCAGCAAGTAGGTGGTTGGTTTTGACCATGCCTTTTACATTCACTTACCTCTCTCAACATTATACTTATAATACCAAAATATAACAGCCTACTTACCCAAAATTCAGATCCACAGAAAGCATCGAGTGAGGAATTGTAAGACATTGTCACAAATTATTGTGATTTTATTAGTTTATTGTAACTGCCATATATTTTTGATCAATCTGACACTATAAAATTTAATAATTGTACGGGTACTAAACTAAATGCGAATGTCCATATTTTAAAAGTATTAATTCACTGATATGTAAAAATATTTAAACTGAGAGAGTATGTAATACAATTTTTCCGAAATAAATTTCGACATCACACACCACACTACACCACACCGCACAGCGCACCATAGACCTTCGGGCATAGAAAATGTCATAGACCTTAAAATTTACCATAAAAACCAGAAGAGTGAGTGAATGGGGAATTGAATGAAATATAATCTAACAGATTATGTGAAATACTTCTATCTGTAGTTTGTCTTTGGTAACGGCGTACTGACCTCTATCAAAAAATAAATTCTGTGCCTCAAAAATAAGCAAATGCGCGCTTCGGTGGCACTAAGCGTGATGGAATGAATAAAGGCCTGACTATCGATGATGATTACTTTTCCTAATAAATTGATCAACTGTTCTCTTAGGTAATAGTGCAGAGATGTTCTTTATACATTTATTTTTCAACCATCCGCCCGTCGTGTTTGTCCCGAATTCATTATTTTTATAAAACGCATAACGTGTGCACACCACAAGAATAATCCAGGAATGAAATGAATCAGTTGGCCTTATCTACACAACACTGGTCAGGCCACTGGCCAGCGCTAGCTTCATAGATTATACACTATACGGGCTAGCTTGTCTGACTGGCGCCAGCGTTATTGGCTTCATCTAAACCATACTAAGTCGTGGCGTGACTGTTTTTACGATTTTCGATGCGGCTTAGGACTAAGTAAAGATATGTTAGAGACTTCAACGATAACTTTCATCCGGCAAGTGCGGTTACTGAAATTGAAAAGGTCTCTACGTAACCCTGGACCTGAACCTGGACAATAGTTTTAACGAATGGAAAATTGTGTAAATAGTGAACACTACTCTAAATAACAATCCATGTATCACAATTATATAAATAGCCTCCTGATTATGAGCTGTAGGAAATTTTTCGGCAAGAATGACAGTTTATTTAAAGTTAAAATACATAGGTATTGAGAGTAGAAAATAAAGGAGGCGCTACGGTGCATTTGTACGGAAACCCATCAACAACCCATGTAGCCTCTCAACATAACTTGATACATAGTTTAAAACGTAGTGATATACTCTTTGACTTAGTTGAAATACTATTGTTTGTAATAACGTAAGATAAACATTTTCTGAATTCAAGTAATTGCCTATCATCATCATATCAGCCCAACGACGTCCACTGCTGAACATAGGCCTCACCTAATTTACGCCACCCTGACCAGGTCGTCGGTCCATCTGGTGGGGGGCCGTCCCACGCTGCGCCTTCCAATACGTGTCCGCCACTCGAGAACCTTTTTCCCCCATCGGCCATCAATTGCCTATAACATTATTCATTTTTAAATACCCATTCTCTGTCGTTAATTAAAAAAAAACGAGGTTATAAACAACAAGTGTTTCTTAATTTCTTTACACACTAATTCGTAAATAAAATATTTAAATTATAAAAAAAACACAATTTCTCCTAAAATAGTTTTAATAGAACGGTTTATGTAGGTACATCAATTTAAAATAGCACCACTGAATAATTGAGTTCTTTACTATATACATCGCTCTAACATTTATTGATACTTAAATAAATATTACTTATATGGTATACATTATATCGCCACTACATCGCCGTGCTGGGTGACGTGGGTTCGATTCCTACACGAGACAAATATTTGTGTGATTCATAGATATTTGTTTCTAGTCTGGGTGTACTTTGTGTCCGTTAGTTTCATGTTTGTAAAGCTCCCCGCGACACAGGGCTTGTTCCCTAGTGCGGGCGTTGTCTTTTAAAATAAATATAAAAAAAAAATATACTACCTACTACATATTATGTGATATATCATTCGCAAAAACTATTAACACTAGTTAACAAAGTTAAACAATAATACTGTACACTTTGATTTACCTACTTAATAGCTAAAACTGAACTGAATTATTTAATTTATCAGACCAGCATCCTTCGCAAGGCCGTAGAACATTGAATTCTTATCCTGTAGTAATTGTTCGGGAGGTGCGTACTCGGCGAGCTGTCCCTTGTCCAGCACCATGACCTTAGTGGAGTCCATGATAGTGTTGAGTCTGTGAGCGATGGTGAGCACGGTGCACGACGCGAACTCCGACCGGATCGTTTTCTGAAACATTACAGGTGAGCACAACAATATTGGTCTGTGCTTCGAGCGGCGACAGTTGATGTTTGCAAGTGGCTGTACGTACCTGGATGAGCTCGTCAGTCTCTAGGTCGACGGCGGCGGTGGCCTCGTCCAGCACTAGCAGCGTGGTCTTACGTAGTAGCGCTCGCGCTAAGCACACGAGCTGTCGCTGACCAACGGACAGATTCTCTCCTCCTTCGGTCACTTCATGCAACAAGCCCGCTGCTAAGCCTGTAACATCCATATAGATCTACCATTAGTAACTCTGACCTTACTACTATACTGAAAATTCTCTCATACACTCATCACTCACCTAGTACAAATGGTTTGAGGTGAGCGTGCTCCAACGCACGCCAGACTTCATCGTCTGTAAAGCTTTCGAAAGGATCCAAATTCATCCGTAATGAACCCGAAAACAGTACTGGATCTTGTGGAATGATGGTAATGCGTGAACGTAGCTGGTGAAGACCGATAGTGGCGATGTCTACTTCATCGATAAGAATGCGTCCGGATATTGCCTCAACGATTCTGCAGAGGTGAGACACGTTAGATGACACGAATACTCGAATAGTTGTCAGGTGACGTCAAAAGGTGTAAATATATAATTATAATGAAATAGCTCCATTACCTAAACAGTCCGAGCGTGAGCGTGGACTTGCCGGCGCCAGTTCTACCGACGATACCGATTTTGTCGCGAGGTGCCACAGTACACGTGAGATTACGCAGCGCTGGTTCTGCTCCAGTTTTGTAAGCTATAGACAACCCTTCAAACTGTACAGCTCCGGTTTCTGGCCACGAAGAACGAGGCCCTGGCATTTTATCCCACTCCGCTTCCTGCAAAAAATTCCTTCATTTCCGATACCTATTTATTTTAGGTGGATTGATGTGAACCACTGCGTAGAATCGATTTTATTGGAAATCTCTAATTGGAAAGGTCTATGTCCATCCTGAAAGTCTAGGATATGGATGAATATGTAGCGTCACTATACTTTGGTACGTACGCCACAGTACCTAGTTGTTTTGCCATTATATAAACTGTCGCGTTTAAAGTTAAGCATTGCATACTGTACCTTGGTAAAGAATAAATAAAAATCTATCGTTAAGGCCAATATTCTTTTACTTTATCGGTCACCCTCCGAGCTATATCGATACTATTCCATGTTTCGAGTGTTGTCACCCATGTACAGCAGAATTAGCGAGTTTGATGAACTTTGATGACCATAAAAGTCACAAAAGTCAAAATCATGATAGCTTTACGGATGTTTAATATTAAGAACAGCTTATAATATTCTATCTATGTCTATGTAATCAGCACTTACTTGTTCCCTTTCAGTATATTCTTTTATGCGTTCGACTGCTACAATATCTGTCTCTATTGATGATGCAGTTTGGACCAACCAAGTTAGGGTTTCAGTGATCTGTAAATAAAAAGATTTCTTTTAGTAAACGTTTCAATTTTGGACGCAACTAAATTAATTATAATATGAACTAAATATATAACCTACCTCTAAAGTGTAGCTGATAGAAAGTCCTACAATTCCAGGGCTTATATTTTCTCGTTCCACAACTGCGAATATTGCAGCAAATAATATTATAAAGTTGCCAACTGTGTTCAGTCGGATTCCAAGCCATCTATCAGCAACAGCACTTAGATAGCAGAAGGATTGGTACATATCCACTTTTTTCTGTGATTCTTTGATAAATCTGGAAATATTGACATAAGTAGTTCAAAGACCTGTAACACCTAAAACTGTTGTAGGTATTTTAGATATCCTAAACTTATATGACACGCCTATGCGTGATTTTGCATTCATGCAACTACCAGCGCACGTGTCAGGGTCGACCATATAATGACTCTGGTTCTTGGTAATAATTTAGCCAATCGCGCATAAACCTTCATCTATATCAACTTTCTTTATTTCTTTTATAGTTAATTAAAACAGTACAAACCAATTACATCAATTTACTTAAAAATTAAGATTAATTCAATTTTGTGATGATATATAACACTGGTCAACAAAAAAAAAAATTTTGATTGTTTCCTCTGATTTTTTTTTGTTTCTATCTTAATTTGCCATATTTAAAAAATACGTTTTTTTAAATAACTACCCTCAATTACTATTTTTGTTTCTATTTTCGTTTGTTGTTGGACATTTAAATATATTTTGTTGTTGTTTTCGATATGGCATCGTCAAGAAGATGTTGTGTGCTTAATCCAGATGGTTTTTGCTGTATTTGTGGTGAATATACATTTGAAAAATGTCGAAAACCTATATCGGACTTTGTGAAAACTGCATATTACCAATACTTTAAAATAAAATTGTGTAATCAGACCAAACCATGGCTTCCCCATATTGTATGCCAAAATGTGTTGTGTGTCTACGGTTATGGTCCAGTGGAAAAAGAGATGCAATAAAGTTCGTAACACCTATGATTTGGCAAGAACCTCGAAACCACCATGATGACTGATACTTCTGCGTTTTGAAAATAAACGGATTAACCCGTGAAATCGAAGTATGTGGTCATATTCTAACTTATTTTCTGGTTAACGACCTTAATTAAAATTACCTGATCCTGTGATGATCCAAATGTCTGTGAACCTGAACGAAATTTGTCAAGTGAAGACTTTGATCCAGACTACAAATTTAGCCTTGCAGAACCTCAACAATTTAATAAAAGAAAGAACAAAATGACTTATTTTTAATGGGCCACAGATTAAGTAACTCGTGAAAGATCTTAATTTTGTCAAATCAATGACTGAAATCGAATCCAAAGCTTCGAACTCATTTGTTTTGGTTTTGAGTAATTTTCTTGGTAATAAGTAATCTGAGAACCATGTCGAGCTTACTGAGGGCATTCTATCGAACTTGTAAGAGCTAGGATGCAACATGAGCATAAAAATCAACTTCCTGCACTCACATTTAGACCGATTTCCAGAAAATCTAGGCGAGTTTTAGTGAGGAGCAAGGAGAAAGATTTCATCAGGATATTCGGACTATGAAAAAGCGTTATGAGGGATGTGGGACTCACATATGATGGCAGAGTACTGCTGGAGCTTGCAAAGAGACCTACCTAAAGTTGTACATGCAAGGAAATCTTACAAAATATTATTTGATTGTGTAAAATAGAAATTTGGCTAACAATGTATTAATTTTCTTGTAGTTTTTAAACAAAATAGTAAAATTCTATTTTTCGAAGAGTAAAGCTGTTAGCAATCTTCCACTATTTTTTCATAGTCGGAGCCATAGATATACCTATTAACAAGAAAAAAAATCAAAGAAACAAAAATTGTGTTGACCAGTGTAATTTTTTACCCGACTGTCAGGACGGGTATTGTTTTTCGCGCGTATCTTGTATCTTTGTAAATTTCTTTATTCCCACGAATCTTCCAAACGGCTGGATGGATTTTGACAATTAGGGTATCGTTAGATTTGTCTAGAAAACCAAAAACCAAGTGTCCTTAGATAGGTTTTAAGAATAAAAAGACTTAAACGGCGGGCTTTTGACGCCAAATTGTAATTTTTTTTTTTAACCAAACCTATCGTTTTGGGTATCAAAATAAAGAGAATCAAAAGGAGATTACATATATTCAAACAGAGATTGTACATAATTGAATGGTTCCAAATTGTAAGTAGTTCTATTATTTTTTTTAACTAAACCTATCGAGTAGAGTATCAAAATAAAGGGAATCAAATGGTGATTACAAATATATACATATGATATGTTATGTTATGATATAATAATAATAATATTCTACTACATTCACACAACGCCATCTAGTCCCAAAGTAAGCAATTATATTTGCGTGTGTTATGGGTACTAAACAACTGATAATACTACTTAAATATTTTTTTTTTTTGTAAATACATACATATTATAGATAAATTACACCCAGACACAGAACAAACCTTCATGCTCATCACACAAAGATTTGTCCTGGGTGGGGATCGAACCCAACGATATGTTAAAGATCATCTTATTCGTTAGGGGTATTATACAATTAATGAGTTTTTAGATGATAAAATGTCTTGGGAATAATGATATTATTGATTTTATATATCTTGTTTGTGTAGAATGACACTTGTGACGTGGGAACACGTTGTGAATATTTATATCAGTTGTTCTCGTGCATTTCCTTTATTTTTTTTAATAACAGATTTTTTTATTTTTTATTATGTTTTTACAAAATTAAAACTATATTTTTATTCACAGACTGCCCCTAACGGCTGCATAGCACTAGCGCATAGCCTAACTTTTTATTTTTTGTTTATTATTTATTTTGTAAACATTCATTTTAACTCGTTAATCTAAGGGTGTGGTGCTCTGCTGTATCACTTTACACGCTACCCAAATTGTAAATTACAAAATATTGTAACTATCCATTTGTTTAAAAAGAGTGGCGTGAGTTTCTTGCCAGTTCTTCTCATAGCTGCACCCCGTCAGCGAACTGGTCGTAGGCAAATTTGCTGACACTACTTTTCGGATAACCTGTTACATTCTTGTGACTTTCATAAGTGTTACCTTGTAACCTAGATGAATAAACGAAATTTCATTTCATTTCATGTATTTAAATTTAATCAGGTATAATAATATGACAATAATTTTACGGTCTTTTTAGTGCGTTGCTCTCTTTGTTAAATTTGTTTAATTATATTTACTTGTTTTAGTAATTTACTCAGAAAGTGTACAAATTATAGATTTATAAATTTGCTACCCACCTGTCTTTAACATCATAAGCGCGTATGGTGGTTGCGCCCAAAATACTTTCATTGAAATACGAGAATATTGGTGAATGAGCAACAGATTCAATTCTCATAAGTTGTCGAGAGGTCGGCACGTAGATCCGTTGTATTACGTAGTATGTGATGCCAATAGGTAATATCACTGTCATGAATAATGGTGTTGAGTAGCTGATCACAATGAGGGTCCCAATTATCTATGAGTACGGAAAAATCATTGTATTTAGTACTGGTACAGCTATCTCCCAGCAGCTAATAATTTCATTTTAGAGAATCTGCGCCTCATGATAGCTCTAGTTAAATCCAGTTTATTTCAAGAATATCATAAGCATCAGTCTACAGCAAACTATTGTTTGACCAAGCTTATCTTACGAGCACGGTTCAATTGCACGCCATTGAGTGATTGAGCACGGCGCGGCGGCGTGTGATAGGAGAGGTCTATAACATCTATGATTATGCGATGGAGCCTGAATGGATGTGACCGGTGTTAAACAAGCGGTCCGAGTTTGATTCCGACCGACAAGCGGCAATACCGATGTGGATTTCATTCTGTGGACTTTAATGTACTAGTCAAGTGACTTACCATCTGCTGACGGTGAAAGAAAACATCGAGAGGAAATCCACATACCCTAGAAGAAGATCTAAGTGTATGTCTGATCCACCAACCCGCACTAGGTTAGCGTGTGTGGATTATGGCTAAACCTCTCAGCTCTCTAGATAAAGAAGACCCGAGCTCAGCAGTGGGATATTAATTGGTTTCTGATAATGATGATGATGAATAATGTAAAAGCATTTTTAGTTGTTTTGTTTTGTTTATGATATAAATATTTCATAAACAATTGATAATTAAATAAAGCCACTTTAATAAGTTTAAAAGCAATGATTTTTCAATTATTAGTTTAGTTATTAATTTTGTCCTTTTTCCATACAATCATCCCACTGTGCGTACATGCGTGAAATTGTGTCTTGCCTGTCATTAAGTCCTTACTCAGTACAATAGTATAGGCTCAAATGATGATGAACTTACCTCTAAGAGCAGATTGAGGAATCCAGTGACTTGCCAAGTAAATTGAGTGTCTACGGTATCCACGTCATTAGAAAACCTAGCAACAATTCTGCCTACTGGCGTCACTTCAAAGAAGTTCAATGGTGATCTTAGGACATTCTTCAACAGCATATCGTGGAGAATTTTAGATGCTCTCCAACAGGCCAAGAATGGCAGCAAATCGGAAAATAGAGATGTTATAGCTGAAAATCGAAATTAAATACTTGAAAATTCTATGTGTCTCCATTGAGGAACGACTTAGAAATATTATCGATTGAACAAGACTATAAAGGTGGAAAAACTGATGGCATAGTATCAGGAATCACCACCATTTTTATTTCTTCATGACAATACAGAGGTCCACGTGCGACGTGTTCTTTTGTAAAAAACCTCGGTCAGATTGACAATTGGGTTGGTTTCAGCTAGTAAGTATATTATTTTTGTAAAAATGATCTCTACCTTGTCCAAAGCCAAGTCCGCCATATACCCCAAGATACATATCACGTTTTGAGGTGTCCACAGTGCCGTTGACAAGCTGAGAACATAATAATATTAGATTAAGTACAGTCAGCGTCGAAATGATCTAAACTTACAAAGTAGTCGAAATTATGTAAAAACACAAATTCAATTTTATGTTCCCATTCAAGGTAATCAAAATATTCTAAGCATTCTAAGCACAGAGTGGTCAAAATATCTAAGCAATGTTTTATTAAGTGTTCAATATTTATTCATAATTTGACGTTAGTCTAATTAATAAGAATCAATGGCACTCGTTCCACATTTCACACGCTGGGTAAATTACTTAGCATGCCAATTTTACGATATGTGTGTTTGATTGTAACGCTTTTTATTTGTAGTAACTTAGTTAAAATTAAAATTTTGTCAATTACATCAGTAAATACAGATTTTTGATGGCATGTCATTATAACCATATTATTATTTATATGCGGTCATAAAGATTCGACATTCTGTACTTACACCAACAGTTGAGAGTTGAGACGTACTATATAAGAAAGTTAAAATTTGCGACAACTTACTACAGTGTCATCATTGGACCACCGCGCGAGCCAGAAGTTGGTACCGATTTGTAATGTATGCATCGTAATGCATATTACAATTGTCCCAATCGCCTCCAAGAAACCGACTTTGGAAAAGTAATGCTTGTATACTTCCCATTTTACCTGTGGGTAAAAATTTTAATTACTTATATTCCTGAGACATAATTTTATTTATAAGACAACTAGATTTAAAGTTAGAGAAGAACCAATAAAGGAATAGGTAATTTATTGAAATCATGTCTTTAGAGTTCGTACAAAGAATAAAATATGCGTGAAAAAAATGCGGATTGAGAGAAGAAGGCAAAATAAAAATATATAAATAGCAATAAAAAATAACTCACTTTGCCTGTCTCAGCTCTTTCGGTTTCAATAAGTTGATTGAATTCTTTTTCACCCTCATCTTCTTGTAAGTTTTCTTTACTTGATTTGCCTGGATCGCCTGAAAATATGGGTTCGTTTTGTTAAGCATCTAATAACATGGAAGAAATCTTGATATCCTGTATAATCTTTAAATATCGTACATTTAAATGATAGATACATTACCTGCCCCAGGAGCTTCAGTATCAGAACGAGCACCGGACGATAAAGAACGAGCCCATTGCAATTTACGTTGGAACTCGGAACCAAGCTGACTTTCCAAGTCATGTTTTATATCTTCCAAATCTGAAAAATAATAATACCTACTTACTGTAAATACATGCAGTTGAAAGCAATTCACATTGAAAGAATGGATGAAAAAAATAGAATATAAATATATAATAAAATATAAAGACTGCCCCTAAATGGAGACAATGTGATGTTCTGAATGTACATAAGGCTTGGTATGATTATGTTTTAATTTCCTCTTGTTTATATAACCATCACGCATGATAACTGTGCTTACCCACGCTTTGAAACTTACTAGGGTTGACACAACAACGTTTAAATAACAATAAACACTGACGAATGAAATATTGACGTAACAATGTAATGGTATAATTACTACCCGCGTGTGAGAAACACTTCTGTATAGATTACTGTAGCACTTAACAATACAGAAGCGTATTATTTATGAATTTGGTTAAATAAAAAGTAATACTTGTTACGATCTTTTCATGAAAATGTTTTGAATGAGTCACGTGTTATAAAAAAATGGGCCATCCCTAAATATATTGTGCAACGATATATATTTTTTTTTCCTGAAATAGTCTCTAGACTCTATTCCACATTAGGAACAGTAAAACCTAGTCTTAGAGTCTTAGCCTGTAATTTTGAAAGAAAGAAAGAAAAATCATTTATTTCGGCTTAGGGCCTACAAAAACGACTTACACAGAGAAGGGTGAGAAATAATAAAAATATAAAACAAAAAAAAAGACAAAGAACAATTTAAAAAATATTAGAAACATGAGAAAAAAAAAATTTACTTTTAAATAAATATGGTGTAATTATAGTATAATATGGTTTAAGGTATGCTGTTCTGCAAGCCCCACCGAAAAAGGCCGCCATCTCAGCATGGGCTGGGCAAATAGTACCCAGCGCTAATTTTCAGTTGGTTTGATGTACTTACTACACATACTTTTCAATTTCACCGACAAATGCTACTCTATTATATGTTTTTTCCATTTTTCACTTGCAGAGTAAGCATAATGTTTCCAGTTTGAGGGATTTTAATATTTTTTGTAATAATATAAACATGAATTGATAAATGATTCATGATATTGTTAATTCTATTGTAGTATTGTTATTCAGTCTCTAGTCGAGTGTCTTAGCGGTTAGACTTGTATCTGGTTGTATCCTTACATCCTTGATATAATTACGACTCAAAATAACACTTTTACGTTAAAACATAAAGTAGTATTTTCATTGTATCACTGTAATAGCTTCTGCGGGCTAGATAAAGAAGCAAGTAGCGGTTACGACTCTTCACACCCTCGAGCGAACAGTACAGGTGACATTCGTACTCGCTCACGCGAAGTACACCGATTGGCCGTACGGAGTATTACGCGTTGCCTACTTACCACCGTTACGTTACCTGTGTTAAAATTCCCACCTTCAAATTCTAACTTTTTTGGTTCTTATCAAAACTATATAAATAATTGTCAAACTTAATTACGCCTTAATAAAAACTGTGCATTAAGATGAGTGTTGGACGTTCTCCGATTAAATCAAGTGGATCATACGCAAATCCTATGGATTTGGCAGACGCAGACCAACATAAAAATGTTTCTTTTCGTAAGAAACAAACACCCACCGGCGCGGAAGAATATATGCTCAACCAACTGAAGCAGGAATTAGACTCATCAATTACAGGTTTCCGGCGGGAACTGAGGGATTCTTTCAAAGAATTTCAGCAACAAATAATGTCATCTTTTGAAGGTTTGTTGAGTGATAATATGTCGAAAATTCAACAAGAATTCAGATCCATTCACTCCGAAGTCTCTAACCTTAAACAATCGCTCGGCAACTTACAACAAGAACAAACAAGCTTGTTAAATAATCAATCTGTACAAAAAACGGAACATGATAATATAAAAATACATATGAAGCGATTACAAGAAGAACTCGATTCTACTAAGTCCCTGGTAACTACACTTTCAGGAAAGTTACGTGACAGGGAGCAAGAAGGAAGGAAAAATAACCTTGAAATCTCAGGGGTTCCATTTCACAAGAATGAGAACCTGCATAACGTATTGAACCTGATTGCTGTAAAGGTTGGTTTTTCCCTAACTGATGTCGACATTGATTATGTTCACCGAGTGAGACGTTATGTTCCTCGTAACGTGTCAAATATTGAAGAACCCGCGTCGGGTCAGCCCGGCAAACCATCGCCCGTACCCAACATAATTGTGAGGTTAACTCAACGAAAACGCAAATGGGAACTGCTTGCTGCTGTGCGTGCTCGGCGTGGATTGACAACAGCTGATTTGGATATGGACGGGACGCCTATACCTATATTTATTAACGATCATCTGTCACCGCCAAACAAAATACTATATCGACAGGCACGGGAAAAGGGCAGAGAATTAGGCTATAAGTTTATCTGGCTAAATGATTGTAAAATTATTTTACGTAAAATTGAAGGTGCAAAATCAATTGTTATTACAAACGAATATGACCTTCAAAAAATTAAATGACTATTATTGTTACAGTTTACCATTTATTTGTTATATTTTTACTTAATAATCTATATCTATTGTGTGTTAATTTTGTCACTATTAAATAAGTTTTTGCTCGTATATAAATGTGCGAACTACGTAATAAGTGTATATATAAGTGTTCAAAGAGTTGTTGTTGTTGAGTTGTTTACCCTACGTTTAAAATATAAAACAGCATATTTCTCTAATATTAAAACATGGCGGTACTTGTACTTCGGTTCTAAAATTTATTATTTTGTTGTGAATTTTTTATTTCTTTTTTACCTTATTATACCATTTCCATGAATCCTAAAACATTCCTTTCCATTTATTACCAAAACGTAAGAGGGTTACGGACTAAATCCCACGAATTTCTAACGAATGTTTTGATTAATGATTACGATATCATTTGTTTAACAGAATCTTGGTTAAATGATTCCTTTTATAGCTCTGAATATTTCGATGACAGGTATGAGGTATATAGGTGTGATCGTGATCAAGTTATGAGCGGTTCTAGCCGTGGGGGAGGTGTCGTAGTGGCTGTGCGCCGAGAACTATCGCCATCTGCGCGGTTAGATTTTTGTGCGCCCCCGCCTGCCGACGAACTAATGATAAGCATATCGCTAAACAGCTGTTTGCGAGCGGCCAGCAATACGAGTTCTGCGACTGACGTTCATCTACATATAATATGTACGTACATTCCGCACGGCAGTCGCCACCAGTCCTTATTAGAATCGTTCTACGACAGAGTGACTGATATTACTCATTCCAACCTCCATGACACATTTATAGTTTTAGGAGATTTTAACGTCACAAATGCAACTTGGTCGTATGATGACGACTCGAATAGTATGATAATACAATCGAGTAACGACTTATTATCGAACATTACCGCCGATTTTATGAATCTCGCGTTATTAAACCAATTTAACACTAATTTCAACATTAATAATCGTTTGTTAGATCTTGTATTCTGTAATCTTTATTGTGAAATTAATACACCTCACGTTCCTTTAGTCTCAGAAGATCCACATCATAAAGCCTTAAGCTTTGATCTACCTATATCCATACAAGCCCCTTTAAAAAATAATTGCGTCCTCAAACAAATGTTTTTTAAAGCTGATTATGATTCGATTAAGAACGCTCTTAAATCTTATGACTGGGAAGCCATGTTTTCGCACACGAATGATGTTAATTCTCAAGTCTCACTATTTTATCGGCTTCTTAATGAATTGATTATTAAGTTCGTACCAACACGTTACATCTCAAATAATTCTAGCTCTTATCCTCCCTGGTACACGCGACCCTTAATTAAATTAACGAACGAAAAACGTAAATTCCATAGGAAATGGAAAATATATGGCCGTAGATCAGATTATGATACGTTTTCTCTTCTAAGAAAAAGACTGAATCAATTAGAGAGAGAAAGCTATAGAAATTATTTAGAGTTCTCGGAAGAGAAAATAAAATCAAACCCTAAATTCTTCTGGTCATATGTAAAATCTAAACGCCAGTCTGGGCAGATTCCACAAAAAATGATTTATGATAATGTTACGTTGTCGGATGGCAAAGAAATCTGCGAAGCTTTTAATAAACACTTTCAGTCTACTTTTGTTAGAACAACTTCCGATGGTAATCTCCCTATTTCGCACAAGCCATGGTATCAGTCCGTAGTTGACCTTGACTGTATAAACATTGAGGAGAAAACAATTCTTAAAGAACTCAAACAAGTAGACATTCACAAAGGTGCTGGACCTGATGGCATACATCCAATACTTATTTCCAAGTGTGCTAATGAGCTACTTAAACCGATTTACCTCATATTTCAAAGATCTGTTTTGACGGGGATTTTCCCATCATTATGGAAACAAGCTATTATAACTCCAATACCAAAAAATCAACAAACTAATCTTATAACACAGTATAGGCCCATATCTAAATTAAGTATTTTAGGCAAACTACTAGAAAAGATTGTTACTACACAATTATCTTACGCAGTTCGTAATCACATTTCCGACAGACAACATGGTTTCATTAAATCGCGTAGCGTAGACTCAAACATGCTAACTTTTACAGATTTTTTATTGAACGCCATGGACTCTAATCTACAGGTGGATGTCGTGTATGCTGATTTCTCGAAAGCATTCGATAAAATAAATCATAACTTATTGATTACAAAGCTCGAGAACATCGGTATACACGGCAATCTACTCAGATGGATGGATTCCTATATACGCAATCGTTCTCAAGCGGTATGTCTTAAGGGTTATTGCTCTAGTTACTTACCTGTTGCCTCTGGTGTGCCTCAGGGTTCCCATCTTGGTCCTGTACTTTTTTCGTTATATATTAATGATATGGGGGACTATCTACACAATACTAACCATTTACTTTACGCCGATGATACCAAAATATTTAGAGCTATAACTGGAGTCTCAGACTGTCAGGACCTTCAGAATACCCTAGTGTCTTTATCTAAATACTGTGCTGATAATCAATTGTACCTTAACACCGATAAATGTTTTATTATGACATATTCACGAAAAAAAAATAACACACAATATGACTACTATATTGGAGACAGTCACTTAAAGCGTGTTCACACAATACGAGATCTAGGCATCGTAATGGATGACAAGGTCTCATTCAACGCTCATATTGACCATATCGTAGGAAGGGCATTTAGAAGTCTGGGCTTTATTAATAGAATAACTAAACCGTTTCAACATGCAATTACCTTAAAAATCTTATACTTTAGTTATGTTAGATCAATATTAGACTTTGGTTGCTCAGTATGGAACCCCTTCTATAGATGTCATATTGATCGCATAGAAAGGGTACAAAAAAAATTCATTAAAATTATGGATTATCGACACTACAATACCGACAGTTCGTACGCCGAATCTTTAGATAAATACAACCTCCTTTCTTTGGAAAACCGCCGTAAGCAGTTTGATGTTGTCATGCTTTATAAAATTCTGAATAACCAAATAGATTCTTCTACATTACTATCAAAAATTAACTTCATAACCCATGCTCGTCTTCCTGTCCGTTCCTCTCGAACGTTACGAACCTTCGTACCGCCCTCACTTCATAAAAATTATACACGTAACAACTTCATTACTCGCTCGCTTAACTTATATAACAAAGAATTTCATGAAATAGACCTTTTTAACAACTCTCTGAACACTCTAACATCTAAACTTATGCTGAAATTAAAACAGTAATTCCGCCAGTGGCATCTATTTCTTTCTAAATATACTTACTCTTTTTTATTATATGTATTTGTTGTACAAGTAGATATAGGCTTGTCCGCTAGCATTTTTATAAGTAACTTTAAAATTGTTTTCTTTTGGGTACTCTTTGTCTTTATATTAAGCCTGTATTAATGTAACTATGTATTCTGATGACTGTTTGTACCAAAAAAAAAAAAAATAAAATAAAATAAAATAAATTCTAAGCTCACCTTCTGCAGACGAGGTTTGTTCAGCAATGGTCAAGTGATGCAGTAAGAATTCAGCGAAAGCACCCTTCTTGGCGAGCAACTGCTGGTAGGTGCCACTTTCAGACACAGTCCCGTCGCGAAGTACTATCACTTGGTCAGTTTGTGATAGGTAAGACACGTTGTGCGTTACCCACACGCGAGTTTTATGTCTCAATAGTCCGTTTGGTCCTATTACCTGTATAAATTTAATTTAAAGTTCTGTTTAATAATGACAGACAACCCTATCCCAGCAGTCTGCTACCCATAGGTACAAAGTTCCCGCTAAGTAACGATGCTGCTTAGTATACGTACTGCCAAAAAGGACCAATAAAGACCCCAACTCATTAATCGAACCATTTGTAACGTGCTGATGTTGTCTGTGTCAACTTACCTTATCGAAGATATTTTTCCCAACGTGTGAGTCGACAGCACTGAGTGGGTCATCCAGGAAATAATTCTGGGCTTCATTGTATACCGCACGAGCCAAAGACACGCGCTGTTTCTGTCCACCTGACAGATTTATACCTGAAAGAGCATACAATAGTGATCAATACTTCTTCTTCAGCCCGACAATGAACTTTTAAGGATATTGCGCACTAGACGGCCTTGAATCTAGCTGGTGGTAGTCGTATTCGCAAGGTTAGTTGGCCATTGCGCCACGATTCGTATCAATTTCTATAGTTACGTGGTCCCTTTAGCCCTACTCGCGGTCGCCTAGTGCGCAGTGTCTCTTACCTTTCTCGCCTATTTCCGTCTGATCACCACCAGGAAGTATGTCTAAATCGGTTTTGAAAGCACATGCGTCGACTATTTTATCATATTTGTATTTGTCAAATGGTTTTCCAAATACAATATTGTTCTGTATCGTGGCATTTTGTATCCAGGCTTGTTGGGTAACGTAGGAAATATCTCCTGAAAAAATTAGGAGGAACGTTTGAGAATCGCCACAATAATATTAGCAGTTATATCCACAAGTTCTTCAGATTCTTATTTACTTTACATCAAAACAAGGATAATGTACAAACGACTGTTATTAATATATTTATATAGCTATAATGTACATTCTTTCCTGTGATATTCCTTCCTCTTACCATCGACACATCCTCTGTTTACATTACTTAGGGATAGGGAACCTTTATAGAGCCTGAAGTACCTACCTAAGCAAAATCGAATTAAAGATTTTGGTTGTGTGGAAGAGCCTTTTTTGGCAAATAGTAACAGATTTATGCTCTAATATTGTGGTATAGTTTCTCAACAATCGAATATCTGTTGGTGTTAGATTTTTCGTCAGTTTTCGAATAAAAACACCAAATGTTACGCATCAACTCACAATTCCGTGGTAGGTATTAGGACGACAGTCGTTTCAAATCGATTTTCGCTTACCTTGACATACGTGAGTCACGCTCTCATTAAACCAAAGGTCACAAGTTCATAACTGAAAACATCGTGTTTGAAATACGCCTCCTTAGAGCTGTAGGTTAGTTCTCAACTAATGAGGATTGTAAACACCATGTTAACGAAATAGATATAAGAATATGCATTATGGAATTAGAGAGAAGTTTTGTGAGAGTTGAACCCTCTTGATGTTTATTGTATTCTAAAAGAGTATGAAGGTATTAAAAATACTGTTTTAGTCGTGAGTAGTCCAGTCTCCCTCATCTTTCTCCCAAGATTACGTCATATTACGAGTACATACCTTTAACATTAACGCGTCCAGAAAATTTATCCATTTCTCCAAGTAATGCAGAGAGTAGAGAACTTTTCCCGGAGCCGACAGCGCCGACCACGGCGACCAGCGAGCCGTGGGGAATGTGCAGGTTCAAGTTCTGCAGGACCGGTACGGTGTCCTTATCATCACCCCATGAGAAACGACCATCTTCCACCAAGATTTGATCAGCTAAAAGTGTATTTTATTTACGATGAAAGAATGATCTAATGTGATTAACGATCTATCCATACATATTATTAAAGGCTTTGTCCTGACTGACTGACTGACAGACAACGCACAGCCTAAACCACTGGTCGTAGCGACTTGAAATTTGGTGGGTGTTTTTGTCCTAATGTCTAGAGGTGTACTAAGAAGGTTTTTTAAAATTCAACCCCTAAGGGGGTGAAAAGGGATAAAAACGATTGTATGAAACTTCTTTGTTTTTTAACTTATAGATTTGAAAATTTGTTTTGGGGTACTACTATCAAAATAAAAAATACCCTCATAATTATTTTTGACAAGGGTGGCTTTGGAAGGGTGAAATTGGGGATGAAACGTTGTATGAAAAGATCTTTGTTTTAAAGTTAACGTTTAGCAAATTAGTATTGGGATAGGAACTTAAAATGTTGTTTTTAATATTTTTGATAGGGATGGGTTCAGGGGGTGAGATATTAAATAGACAGTTCTTTGTTTTTCAAGTTATATGTCTTCATAAGGATATATAAGGAATTTCATGATAAATTCAAAGCCCAATTCCATTTTCACCCGACCCGGGAATCGAACCCGGGACCTCTTGCACAGCAGTCGTATACACTTCCCACTGCGCCATCAAGGCAGTTCGGAACCTTATACATGTGATCAAAAACACAAATACGGGCACTCAACCGGTTTTTTCAGGATCAAGTAAAATTATCAATATTAAAAATCTATTCAAAACTTGGCTTGGTGACCTAAAAGCGCTAAAAATACGTTTTAGTGGCGAATAAAATATGGGAACTTTTGCATTTAAACGAATGCCCGGACAATCAGTTTTAAGGTCAAGGAAAACATCGTGAGGAAACCCTTGAAATAATTCTAAGGGTATGTCTGATCGACCAACCCGCGTTAGGGCAGCGTGTGTGGATTATGGCCTAACTCTCTCAGCTCTAGATAGACGAGAGGAGACCTGAGCCCAGCAGTGGGACATTAATAGGTTGCTGATGATGTTTATGATGAATAATGTAAAAAAAATTGGTTATTTTGTTTTATTATGATATAAAAATTTCATAAATATGCGTGATATTGTGTCTAGTCTGTCATTAACTCCTTACTCATAATATATAAAGATAGAATAATATATATATAAAGGTAGAAGATAGAAGAGAAGAAGTATTTTAGACCCAGACCCCAGTCATCGTGTTAAAAGTAATGATCTAAAGTCGATCCTAAATATACTACTAAGAATTTACTAGATGCTTCGATCAGGAAGAAGACTTTAGCGTGAGTAATTTTCATCTAGAAGACAAAAAGACCAAACTTACATTCATTAAAACGGTGTTCAATTATACGTGAGTCTAATTCTTCACTATTCATGAATTTGTTCAATCTCTTGATGCTGACGGAGCTCTGTAAACAGAATGTGAATGAATTTTTGGTCTTTAGAGCAAAATTTGAATAAAAGAAGAAATCCGTGTAGTACTAATATATAGGTATTATCATATTTAAACGTATAGAGCGTCTTACCTGTCTGGGGTTTTGCAGCTAGTGCCTATTCAGAATTAAATAAATAAAGCTAAAGTGAGAACATGTAGTAATAGACAAACCTGTATAATATCAGATATTACATTGGGTAATATAGACATTGGGAATCGCAGTATGTTAAAAAGAGACAACGCAACGAATGCTCTTTTCGAGTCAAGTACCTCTGTGTCATTTACTAACACAAAACATGTAAATGACATGAGTGAAACCTGTGAACAAGACAAAAAAATATAAGTAGGTATGTTACTCAGTTTTTACACTAAACAGACAAAATCTGAAACAATCATGTTGCTGACAATACCGTGTTTTAAGGTGTTTTGTTCAAGATTTTCAACAGAGATTTCAATTTACTACTTTAACACTATGCCGATCCCACTTTGACCAAATGAATAAGATTCAAACAACTTAATGTAAGAACATTAAAACATTCCTTAAATGCGACGTTGTCAGCCTACAACACAATTCGCTTCTTACAAATACCAACCAAGAATGGTGTACAAAACCAGATGAACGTCGTTCCAGCATTATAATAAGCCATTTTCTTCAAAATTTTCAACTCTTTACTCCTTATTTTATTTATATACTCTTGAAAACTTGGTTCCCATCCATATATTTTGAGAACCTAGCAAGAAACCAAGTTTTAATCAATGATAATTGTGTGTAGTTAAAGAAGTTATACAGATGCAATGTCGGGCTTACTTTTATGCCATTAAGTACTTCATTCATTAGTTTAATTCGTTCGTCTTTATAATGCATCAGTTTGGTTTGCAGTTTCTCTTGCAAGCCAGCAAAAAGTCCATTCAGCGGCATCAGTATGATGATAACCGCTACTCCAGCCAAAACTGATGGGCCCAACACTCCCCATAAGAAATAAAGGGCCAGTGATATTTGCAACGGAGCGGACCATATTAGGTTTACGAATGTCAAATCGCTGAACCTGAAGTAGACGAAATAAAAGTATTGATACTGCCGACGGATTGTTTGTATTACAGAACAGGACTCGATAGCTCTCATTAGGATCAGGATGAAGCCACCACGCAGAATGGCCCAGCAAGAACTTCCTATTACAGTAGAAGCGATATAAATGCGAGCCTGAATATTTTTCATCATAATAAGAAGTTTGTTAGAACGGGGATTTCTTTTATACACACAGCGCCATCTAGTCTCAAATTAAGCAATTATATTTGCTTGTGTTATGGGTACTAAACAACTGATATACTAGTTATATACATTTTTTTTGTTTTATTATAGATAAATTACACCCAGACACAGAACAAACAATCATGCTCTACACACAAAGATTTGTCCTGGGTGGGAAGGGAATCGAACCCACGATCTCCGGCTTATCAGCCAAGGTCACTAACCACTACACCAAAATGCCAGTCAACACAGGTTTATTGCAATACTGTTTTATTAATTTCTGTGCAAAAATAACTGAACAAGATTAATGTTTTTATCTGCATTTACCTGCTCACGTCCGTAGACATCAAGTTTATGATTTCTCCAACAGTAGATTGTTTTCTCGCCTCATTGGACAAATTTAAGGCTTTTTTATAGACCATGCTACTCAACGCACTGTTTATTTTAATACCAACAACACGCGTTTTAAAAAAGTACTGTCCTAACAGTATTGTCTGTACAGAAGCACATGCAAACATAGCGACTGCATAAAGGTAGCCTCTCCACACAGGCTCGTTACCTCCCACAAAATCTATAAGTAATCTGAAATAGAAAATATAGGTAGGTACGTAAAATCTATATAAACACATATTATTATAAAGAAACAGGAGAAACAGACTAACTGATGACACAGCCCCATGTCCCCTGGGTTGAGAAATTAGAAATTTCGTACACAGATTCCTTATGATAGTGACAGCATAGGTACGCACTAAGAAATTATTTTGCGAAATTTCCATCGGGAAAGGGAATTTATAAACAGAATTTAAGTATGTTTTTGCTTTAGAGCCGTTAATAATTATGGCTACTAAAAACTTTTTATTGGCAAGTTCAAACTTGAAATGCTAGGCCCCTAGAAATTCAGATTTGTTTTGAAATTCTTCTAGGATAGAGGACGTCATGGTCACGTTTTATCCACGATATACTTACTACGCGGCTGAAACCGCGGGCGAAAGCTAGTAATGTATAAAATAATACTAGATTGTATGCCAAGTCACTTATTTCACAGCGATCCACACTATTTTAATGGATTCCCAAAAGGAAATAAAAAAAGTACATACGTAAGCTAGAAATATTTTTATAAAACAAGCAAGTACACTTAGAGACGTAAAAACTATGCATAAAGAGGAAAACAATCGAAAAACTATTCGTCACTCAGATGACATGTCAAACATCTTTAGATTCATGACTGCATAAAAAAGGTCACAGACGCATTACTTACTTTAATAGTTCTGGTGACGCAAACCTAAGTAAATCACTCCATATTTTGATAAATATACCAACTGAGAATTCCGCACCAAAAGCAATAAATACTACTGGTAGTAAAGAAATTGGCTTGGTATTCTTCTTCCGACTTGTGATAGAATTAGAAGACTCTGCAATTTCTGATACATTGGTATACCTGGAAACAAAATTAAGCATTTTGATTTGACTCTTTCGGACTGCAAACATAGGTACGCATCTTAGTTCGAATTTCTAAGAAACCAATAGCTTACGAATTTACGGCTTATTCTGTACAACTAAGAAACTAAACATTTTCCTGTTACGGTGGCCTATCTAGCTTGTTGTTATGTGCATCTTGATTAAAAGTTAAAACTGAACGTACAAATAAATTATCGGCAAGACAGATGTTGTTCTTGCCTTTCTCTTGATAAAAGAAAGTGTCAGTGTGATCTTTTGTAGTCAATTCACAATATTTATTTTTTATTTTGCATGTCATTTACCGGTATATTTTGCCGTACCGATCTGCATCGCATACAGCTATAAGTCAGTATGTCCAATTAATTAAGTAAGTACTTATTTACAAAAGTGTTAATGACCTAAAATATGTTCAAGAGCAGAACCATAGCAGAACATGAAAACGTAAACGAGGTCACAAGTTATACTTTCATTGTGCTATTGTCCAAAGAGGTCTGCGAACTTGTGTGTTTATTATGACCTGGATAATTTTAGTCTCAATATCAACAACCTCCAAATTAGTGACTGCAAATCGTTTACCTTATTTGGATTATCAGATTTTATTTTCAAAATAGCGGCTATGTATTATTTTAGACGTCTATTAACCTTTTATGATTGTTGATAATTTATCGAGAGTTGCACTACAATTATACCGTTTATCATAATTAGGTAACTACTTATTTTCCATCATATTATCCTCTTTAGATAAATTAAGTACTATATATTACTACATTGAACCTGATAATACCTACATGTCATTAAATAAACTTGAATTAATAAAAAGAAACTTAAAAAACCTACTTGAATATGAATAAAATTATAGACTAAACTTACAATTGTTGTTTCCTCAATCGTCGGAACCAAAATTTTTCAAATCTACCAACAGCTTCTTTAGAAAGTAATTCAGGATTAAGTGACCACAGATCACTTTCGGTCAGGGTTCGCCGATATCCAGTTATTGCTATCGGATCGAACCAGCTGAATGTGAGGCGACTTGGGACGCTGGCTGCAGTCTCGGGAGACTTTCTCTGTTCATAACTTAGATGTTAGAAACAAAAATATAAGAGTAGATTTTGTGTTGCAGCCGTGGCATCATTACCAACTTGCAGAAAAGCAAAACGATAAGCCGTAGATTCTACATACCTCATCGTAAACGTATGGTGTGTCTCTAGGCGGTAAATCAGCAAAACAGTTCAATATGAACATTATAATAATTAGGACATAGTACACGATATAACTTGCAAAATTATATCGGACATACATGTCTTCTGCTGCGTTATAGCTCATCATCTCAGTCCTTAGCTGAGGTAATCCGGCCAAGATTAGGAGTAGCCAGAACATAAAGAGTACCCCTGAAGATCTCCTCCCACATTTTCTGTTGTAACATACAAGTGTTGCAGATAAAACCTGAAACAGACCTAGGAACTTATAGAACTCATCTATTAACGACTGCAGAAACAAGTGAATGACAGAAGACTCTTGCACAGCTATCGAGATCATTTAGATATAGATTGTCATAAAAAACGAAGATCTGTTCTTAGGCACTATGTCATCATGTCTATAAATACAGTTTTGCCTTTTTTACTAAAATCGATAACATGATTCCTAAGAAGATAATAGGCAAGAGAATTGCAAAGTGAGATAGTTCTGATCGAGTGGTCTATCTACATTACATATTGTACAATGTACATGCATAAATTATTTTATGACAATCTATATCTAATTTAGTTCGTTACAGAGATTGATCCACTCTATCAGAATTATCTCACTTTGGCATCCTCATGTCTATGAAATTGAAGCGAGTATATAACTAACTACTTGAACATTAATTTGGTAACAAAACCATTACAAAGATAATCGAAGTCTAAACCATATACTTATACATTTTGTTTTAGAATCGACGATGATAGATATCTTGGTACGTAGGTACTCGAATGCTGAATGAAAGTGCCAAAAATTCTAAAAACATACTAACACATAGCTAGAGTCAAGGTAAATTACGCCTATTTGATGAGAAGAGTAAAGCCATGAGAATAACCAGAAAGAGCTTTTACAAACATCTATTAAATCCAACGGTAATAAAGGCATTAAGTGTTGCTACATAAGGAGCAACCACGGAAGCAATGACATTAACACCACTAAGTATTTGAAGAGTCAAAACAATAAAAATATCTTATCTATTACATCATCACAAGTAGTACTGAAAGAAATTACTTGTTACCATAAATTGTGTCTTATTGTGAAATATCGTAGCAAGATATGACAGCAGGCTTCTACAATTATAATTACTTGAACCTGTAATCTGTTGTTGGAAGAAATGATAATGATGGTACCAAGAAAGCAATTGTTAGATGTCAAAAATAACAAGAGCATAACTTTTGCGTTGCCAAACAACTGTGTGTAAGGCAATTTTCATGTTTTTTTAAAATTTCCGGACCGTGTAAGACAGGTTACTCACTATAAATGAGATGTATAGATAGAGGATACTGAGGATACTCTGAATTTGAAACAGTGGCAGTCGCGAGTTTTTCAGGGGTTTCCCCTAACGTTGTAAACCTCTACAAATGCTTATAACCTGATAGAAAGAAGATCAAAATAAACTTTACTTTCTTAACTTTTTACACGTATTTTGTACAAACACAACAAATAGTTGCAGCTAAAAAATGTTTTCCTTTTGTTTGTTTTTTACACGTGTTTTAAATACCAATTCAACAAGTAAGACATATCACGTATTATAATTAATTAGGTACTGTAATCAATATTTGATAATTTAGTTACAACCTTCGCGATAACAACATTTTTCAAAGGACAATCACAATAAATCGATTGTGTGAAGTAGGTCGGTGGGTGACTAGATAGCCTCACGATATCACAATAGATAAAAGTACTTAACTACCCTCTGATATTAAGCGATTCTGTGTTAGTCATCATTGTTTGCCATTCATAAACATGAACAATGACTGTTATCGCCTAATAAATGATAGTTTATTATATTTACAAAATAAATTGTAGGTACTTATTGCTATTTTGTGGCTAATCAAACACCTATAGGTATTTGTAGAGATACGGTACTATACGCACCATTAGATCTAATGCCAATTACAAATGCAGGTTTAAGTGACCCTGCCAGGCACACAAATGCTTTGATGTGTAACGGTATTCTGCTGATTGATCGAGCAAAAGAAGGCTGGCTAGACTTGATTCAATGCAGTTCAAATTAAAATCCCATTTAGGTATGTTAAAACGCAGTTAAGTACCTAAGTTGAGATTTTATTGCACGTGTGGGTTAGTCTTAGATTTTTTCGTGATGCTAATTATAAAATTTTAATAATAACCCATTTTGAAGAGCTAATAATTCCCCTCTTACTTAATTATTTCAGTTCATGTTACAACATGAAACTATCTACTATTCATACTACTACGTCTAATCTGTCTAATCTGATAAGGTTTTGGGAAATTTTGTCATTAAATTATATTTATCAGTTACTACTGTTATCTAATTTTCAGCAAGAAATAGATATAATAAATAACAAATGGGTGTAGGTGTGGACATTCTCATTTACGCTGAAAATTAATGAGATTTGTATGTTGTTAATGAGGATTATATGTTGATTATATTATATTATCTATAGGCATTTAACTGGTTACCTGGTTAACAAGAATTGAAGTAATAGTAATATTTAACTTTGTTATTAAACAGGAAAATCAACACAGGCTCTGTTAGACTACGATATTCGTCTTAAGTGACTATAACATTACTAGGGGGTATTAAGATAGTATGACGTAATAGGTACAGTATAATCGATAAATGAAACAGTTTTCACGAGTTTATTGACCTGCCTCTTTATAACCATGACGTAATCGCAAGCTTTTTGTATTTGCCGCCTAAAAGCATGCTTGCGAATTTGTACGTTGCGGGTTGCTTGTCAGAGACACCTCTTATCCCGTCTAAACATGACATGTGTGAAGTTATCAAATACCAATCTATTTACGTAGGTAGGTATTTATGTAATTGTAATGTTTGACCAAAATGGATAATTATGTAAGCATTTTAACTAGAAAAATGTGTCATGTTAAAAAGAGGAAAATGCATGCAATATATATATCTGTCTAGTAAAATTTTCCTATGCATATATATCATATATCATATTATATCTATATCATATTAGGGCAAATAAAATCTATAGGTATAGAGGTACCTTGTCTACTGGAAGGCCCACGAAAATCATATCACCAGGAACGTACCTAGGCTACATTTTTTAGAGTGAGACTAACCAGATACCAGATGCAGACCACCGTCCTTTTTTCTAGGGTGAGCAAGAAGATTTTAATTGAAAACATTACCCTCCATTGACCCTAGATAACTACTTCCCAAGTATTCCCAAGGGACTACTTAGATTAAGGGGTTCTTCAAAAATGAGTGATTCATAGGTTTCTTATGGGTCGTTAACGCGCTTGTGATGCAGTCAGGCTGACATCTATAGAGCGTATTTGGACTTTGCTCAGACTTCACTCACTACAACAAAACTTTGCTTAGCCTAATCTGAGCCAAAGCATTAATTTGGAATCTATAGACAATGTCATTGCTTAGCCCGCGTACGTGTAGATGTTTCATTTCATGCATCATCTTCTGCTGAATTCTTTGTCAAATAAAAGATAAAACGAATGATACAAAACTTTTTGTAATATAAAAAAGTCCAAAAATTCCGTTTTCTTAAAATTACTAGATTTATTTTGAAATTTTGTTGGCGGCACAGGACCGTTCGTAGTGGCATCAATTAGGTGAGGCCTATGTTCAGCAGTCGACGTCGTTGGGCTAATATGATGATTGGTTAAATGTAATAAATATTAAGTTATGAAAGAAATTGAGTAAAGGATCGCTAATGACAGCTGTTCAATTTGCAGTTAATGTTGCGACAAAGTTCAATAGTCATTTTAAAATTATGACATCTGTACACCATTATTTTTTTACAGTAGGTATAATAGCCAAAGATTTTCGTAAGTCGTCGATTTTGAGAACTTTGACTTTGCTTAGCTTGGGCTTGGTTAAAGTCAAAGTTTGCACTATAAATACCAATTTTGTCTTATCTCGAAAGTTTAATTAGAGCAAAGTCCAAGTACGCTCTATAGATCTCAGCCTCAGTCGCCCATAGGCTACAGAAACCACTTACCATCAGGCGGGCCGTACGTCTGTTTGCCACTGTCGTGGTATAAAAAAAACTACTGCTGCACTGTGGTCCGCTAGCTCAGTGACAATTTATGTAATAAAATAATTAGAAACTATACTTACAAAAGTCAGTAGCTTTACAACTGGATCGTAGTAGTCTGCATCGTAAACTTTGGGTTGCCCTTTTGACGATGCATCAATTACTTGGCCGATGTCTATCGTTTGAAGGAGTATCAGAAGTATTGTTACAACGAATTTACTGATATTTAGTTTATTTCTTGGTATATTCGCCTCTTTACTAGATGCCATTAAGGATATTTCTACGATAGCTGTGAGCCATAGAAAACCACATGGAATCCATACTAGAACTGTCTTTTGGAAACAAGGTGTGAAGTCTGGATTGTCCGTATCCCATGTCAAGCTGGTATTCTAAAACAATTAAAACAATTATGAGAGCAAGCAGTATTAATTGTCCTACTAAGATGAATGACAAGGTCAGTCTGTATACCAATGTGATTAATTGAAGTGTTTTTTTGCTGAACGTAAGCCATACCACGAGGGAATTAAATGAAAATTATAGAAGTCTGTTCTTATTTATTTTTATTTTAAAAAAAGACAACAATGGAGATTACACCATAGGAAGGTAACTTCCTGATTCAAATTACACATTGTTTCATAACATCCAGGTATTTGTAGAAATTGTAGATGACTTAGGTACATAATTGGTCTGTGTTGAGATCGAACCCACTTTACTTGGTGAAATTACCCGTAACCGTTAGAACATACGTGCAGTACCTAGTTAAAAATTATTGCTATTCTATTATCGGCTTTTAGCCGTTTCGGCTAACATCCTAATTCAGGAATATAATATTATCATTTTCACATTCATAGCATGCGTTCATAAATATTTATCTAATAAATACCTATAGGTTTATCATAAACATCTACTCAGCCTATATTAATATCTATTGTGTAATATCAACATTGTACAAGTGATTTGTAAGTAAATATACTAATAAATAATATACACAATGTTTTAAAATGTTAATAATTCATGAACTCTTATTTAAATGTAAGCAGACTATGTTTGCAGTAAAGATTTTTTTATTGACAATAAAGATGAAAGCGAAGATCTTAGAACAACTACCTGTATTTAATGTATTCTTACAATCATAAAAAGATTTAATATGATTTGTATTTTTTATTCAATTTTATGACTATTTGAAAAACTTAAAGAATTTGTATTATGTATGTAGGTACTCCACTACTTAGTACTTACACACGAATTGCACAACATTGAATTAATTCGTTTTTAAATACAAAAAGTCTATATACATACCCAAAATGTAGATCCACAAAAATCATCCATTGAAGTATTCGTAGCCATTATTTATTAGAATGAATCACTATTAAATTGGGAAATTTCAAAAAACTATTTTAAATTTACCGCACAAACGAGTAGCATTTCTATAGCTGAACCACAGACCTATAAGTAGTAGTCGTAACACTAGCGAGCACAACTTTCAATTGAGTATTGACAACTATTTTGACTGCCGGCTAATAATGTCAACAATGCTGGCTTTTAGTTCATCCATTCACCCCACAGAGTATATACCATATACCACTACGCTTTAGTTCATTTTTTTTTAAATTTATTTAACGGCCCTGGATACAAGTCCTTTAAGCCGCTTTAGTTCACCCTATTTAGTGTTACAAGTTAAAAAGAAAAAGATTTTTGTTAGAATTTTTGTTTCACTATTCTATAATTCTATCAAATAATTAATTTACTATTTTGTTCAAAATATTAAATTTTTTGATTGCTGTATTTATGTACAATTATTTGTCTTAATTGATTTTATTATAGAGGATTTCTAAAATCAATATGATTTATCAACCAATGACATTACTGTGACCATAATTTTCAGGAATAATATCTATTTTAAAATACTCTGTTTTTTCTCATTCAATTTCTCATAAAATTTATTTTCATTTAAAAAAATGTATTATACTTATGACTTTTGTCTATGTTATTTTTATTTGTTTCATTTTCATTCAGTCTGTTCACAGAGTACCACAGATACAGAGTACACGGACACAGAGTACTTTATTTGGCGTAGTTGCCTGATTGCTTTTAATTTTTTTTCGTATTTTCCTGGTTTGTTACAATAAATGTATTTATAATTTATGTGTATTTGTTGTTTCTTATATAATAATAATATGTTTATACCGAGGAGAAAGCTAAACCATAACACCTATATTTTAATAACTCATCATCAAATTAAAGGTAATCATTGGGTTTGGAAACTTGCAGGGCGTTACTTTCATAGTAAAATAACTGAAGCATTACAGATACTTACTTTTTAATACCCTCTTGCCCAGTTGATATTGACGACGGATTCTTCTTCCATGTTTGTCGTTGTATCTGCTTTTGTTTTCGTTACTTGTGTCTTTGGAGTAACAAAGCTAACAGCAGTCATCCATTCATGACACCATACATCAACCATAATAGGTATTCATTTGGTCACCAAGTGTCCAAAACGAGTCCCACACGCGACACGCCACGAACTCAGAGCATGTTTGTTGCGAGCTTGCCACGTGCCCACAGCGAACTCGCTCACAAATCGCCTATGTGATAAGCCTTTATTCCCCGTGTTACTACTACTAGAAGGCCCTTTATATTATAGCCTTTCTTGAAAATAGGCTATCCATTAACTAGTAGTTTATAAGTTTAGCTAGTACCACCAAACAAACAAACAAACTCCTCAGCTTTTTAATATTAGTATAGATAAAATTTAAACTATTAAAATGGCGAACAGCTCGTTCCACAGCTCGCTGCGCGACCTTTTGTGGGTTGTGTGTTATTTCACTTTAGTCTTCAGGCATTGCGGTAAAGGCGAAGAGAAAACGCACATATAAAAACAAATATTATTTATTACCTACCATCTGCTGATAATGGGAATTATTATGCGACAATGACATGTCTAATAAAGATTAAATAACAAAGTTGAAAAATAATACTGTCTAGGTACTTCGATTTATCTACATCTTAGCTAAAACTGTATTGAATTAGGTATTTAATTTATCAGACCAGCATCTTTCGCCAGGCCGTAGAACATTGAATTCTTATCCTGTAGTAATTGTTCGGGAGGAGCGAACTCGGCGAGCTGTCCCTTGTCCAGCACCATGACCTTAGTGGAGTCCATGATGGTGTTGAGTCGGTGAGCGATGGTGAGTACGGTGCACGACGCGAACTCCGACCGGATCGTTTTCTGAAACATTACAGATGAGCATAACAATATTGGTCTGTACTTCGAGCGGCGACAGTTGATGCTTGCAAGTGACTGTACGTACCTGGATGAGCTCGTCAGTCTCCAGGTCTACGGCGGCGGTGGCCTCGTCCAGCACCAGTAGCGTGGTCTTACGTAGCAGTGCTCGCGCTAAGCACACGAGCTGTCGCTGACCAACGGACAGGTTCTCTCCTCCTTCGGTCACTTCATGCAACAAGCCCGCTGCTAAGCCTATAACATCCATATAGATCTACCATTAGTAACTCTGACCTTACTACTATACTGAAAATTCTCTTATACACCCAACACTCACCTAGTACAAATGGTTTGAGGTGAGCCTGCTCCAACGCACGCCAGACTTCATCGTCTGTAAAGCTTTCGAAAGGATCTAAATTCATCCGTAATGAACCCGAAAACAGTACTGGATCTTGTGGGATGATGGTAATGCGTGAACGTAGCTGGTGAAGACCGATAGTGGCGATGTCTACTCCATCGATAAGAATGCGTCCGGATATTGCCTCAACGATTCTGCAGAGGTGAGACACGTTAGAAGACACGAATAGTTGTCAGGTGACGTCAAAAGGTGTACATATATAATTATAATGAAATAGCTTCATTACCTAAACAGTCCGAGCGTGAGCGTGGACTTGCCGGCGCCAGTTCTACCGACGATACCGATTTTGTCGCGAGGTGCCACAGTACACGTGAGATTACGCAGCGCTGGTTCTGCTCCAGTTTTGTAAGCTAGAGATAACCCTTCAAACTCTACAGCTCCGGTTTCTGGCCACGAAGAACGAGGCCCTGGCATTTTATCCCACTCCGCTTCCTGCAAAAAATTCCTTCATTTCCGATACCTATTTATTTTAGGTGGATTGATGTGAACCACTGCGTAAAATCGATTTTATTGGAAATCTCTAATTGGAAAGGTATATGTCCATCCTGAAAGTCTAGGATATGGATGAATATGTAGCGTCACTATACTTTGGTACGTACGCCACAGTACCTAGTTGTTTTGCCATTATATAAACTGTCGCGTTTAAAGTTAAGCATTGCATACTGTACCTTGGTAAAGAATAAATCAATCGTTATGTTTAATATTAAGAACAGCTTATAATATTCTATCTATGTCTATGTAATCAGCACTTACTTGTTCCCTTTCAGTATATTCTTTTATGCGTTCGACTGCTACAATATCTGTCTCTATTGATGATGCAATTTTGAGCAACCAAGTTAGGGTTTGAGTGATCTGTAAATAAAAAGATTTATTTTAGTAACGTTTCAATTTTGGACGCAACTAAATTAATTATAATATGAATTAAATATATAACCTACCTCTAAAGTGTAGCTGATAGAAAGTCCTACAATTCCAGGGCTTATATTTTCTCGTTCCACAACTGCGAATATTGCAGCAAATAATATTATAAAGTTGCCAACTGTGTTCAGTCGGATTCCGAGCCATCTATCAGCAACAGCACTTAGATAGCAGAGGGATTGGTACATATCCACTTTTTTCTGTGATTCTTTGATATATCTGGAAATATTGATATAAGTATTTCAAAGATTATAATATTCTGTAACACGTAAAACTGTTGTAGGTATTTTAGATATCCTAAACTTATATGACACGCCTATGCGTGATTTTGCATTCATGCAACTACCAGCGCACGTGTCAGGGTCGACCATATAATGAGTCTGGTTCTTGGTAATAATTTAGCCAATCGCGCATAAACCTTCATCTATATCAACTTTCTTTATTTCTTTTATAGTTAATTAAAACAGTACAAACCAATTACATCAATTTACTTAAAAATTAAGATTTTGTGATGATTAAATTTTTTTATTAAATTTTGTGATGATTAAAAATTAAGATTTTGTGATGAAATTTTGTGATGATATTATTATAAAGATATTTTTTTAGTAATTTAGTCATATAGTGTACAAATTATAGATTTATAAATTTGCAACCCACCTGTCTTTAACATCATAAGCGCGAATGGTGGTTGCGCCCAAAATACTTTCATTGAAATGCGAGAATATTGGTGAATGAGCAACAGATTTAATTCTCATAAGTTGTCGAGAGGTCGGCACGTAGATCTGTTGTATTACGTAGTATATGATGCCAATAGGTAATATCACTGTCATGAATAATGGTGTTGAGTAGCTGATCACAATGAGGGTCCCAATTATCTATGAGTACGGAAAAATCATTGTATTTAGTAAAGTAATTTACTGGTACAGCTATCTCCCAGCAGCTAATAATTTCATTTTTAGAGAATCTGCGCATCATGACAGCTCCAGTTAAATCCAGGTTATTACAAGAATATCATAAGCATCAGTCTACAGCAAACTATTGTTTGACCAAGCTTATCTTACGAGCACGGTTCAATAATTGCACGCCATTGAGTGATTGAGCACGGCGCGGCGGCGTGTGATAGGAGAGGTCTATAACATCTATGATTATGCGATGGAGGCTGAATGGATGTGACCGGTGTGTTAAACAAGCGGTCCGAGTTCGATTCCGACCGACAAGCGGCAATACCAATGTGGATTTCATTCTGTGGACTTTAATGTACTAGTCAAGTGACTTACCACCTGCTGACGGTGAAAGAAAACATCGAGAGGAAATCCACATACCCTAGAAGAAGACCTAAGTGTATGTCTGATCCACCAACCCGCACTAGGTTAGCGTGTGTGGATTATGGCTAAACCTTTCAGCTCTCTAGAGATGAAGAAGACCCGAGCTCAGCAGTGGGATATTAATTGGTTTCTGATAATGATGATGATGAATAATGTAAAAGCATTTTTAGTTGTTTTGTTTTGTTTATGATATAAATATTTCATAAACAATTGATAATTAAATAAAGCCACTTTAATAAGTTTAAAAGCAATGTTTTTTCAATTATTAGTTTAGTTATTAATTTCGTCCATTTTCCATACAATCGTCCCACTGTGCGTACATGCGTGAAATTGTGTCTTGCCTGTCATTAAGTCCTTACTCAGTACAACAGTATAGGCTGAAATGATGATGAACTTACCTCTAAGAGCAGATTGAGGAATCCAGTGATTTGCCAAGTAAATTGAGTGTCTACGGTATCCACGTCATTAGAAAACCTAGCAACAATTCTGCCTACTGGCGTCACTTCAAAGAAGTTCAATGGTGATCTTAGGACATTCTTCAACAGCATATCGTGGAGAATTTTAGATGCCCTCCAACAGGCCAAGAATGGCAGCAAATCGGAAAATAGAGATGTTATAGCTGAAAATCGAAATGAAATACTTGAAAATTCTATGTGTCTCGATTGAGGAATGACTTAGAAATATTATCGATTGAACAAGACTATAAAGGTGGAAAAACTGATGACATAGTATCAGGAATCACAACCATTTTTATTTCTTCATGACAATACAGAGGTCCACGTGCGAGGTGTTCTTTTGTAAAAAACCTCGGTCAGATTGACAATTGGGTTGGTTTCAGCTAGTAAGTATATTATTCTTGTAAAAAATGAACTCTACCTTGTCCAAAGCCAAGTCCGCCATATACCCCAAGATACATATCACGTTTTGAGGTGTCCACAGTGCCGTTGACAAGCTGAGAACATAATATTTGATTAAATACAGTCAGCGTCGAAATGATCTAAACTTACAAAGTAGTCGAAATTATGTAAAAACAGAAATTCAATTTTATGTTCCCATTCACGGTAATCAAAATATTCTAAGCATTCTAAGCACAGAGTGGTCAAAATATCTAAGCAATGTCTTATTAAGTGTTCAATATTTATTCATAATTATTTGACGCTAGTCTAAATAAAATTAGAGTCAATGGCACTCGTTCCACATTTCACACGCTGGGTAAATTACTTAGCATGCCAATTTTACGATATGTGTGTTTGATCGAAACGCCTTTTATTTGTAGTAACTTAGTTAAAATTAAAATTTTGTCAATTACATCAGTAAATACAGATTTTTGATGGCATGTCATTATAACCATATTATTATTTATATACGGTCATAAAGATTCGACATTCTGTACTTACACCAACAGCTGAGAGTTGAGACGTACTATATAAGAAAGTTTAAATTTGCGACAACTTACTACAGTGTCATCATTGGACCACCGCGCGAGCCAGAAGTTGGTACCGATTTGTAGTGTATGCATCGTAATGCATATTACAATTGTCCCAATCGCCTCCAAGAAACCGACTTTGGAAAAGTAATGCTTGTATACTTCCCATTTTACCTGTGGGTAAAAATTGTAATTACTTATATTTCTGAGACATAATTTTATTTATAAGACAACTAGATTTAAAGTTAGAGAAGAATTTATAAAGGAATAGGTAACTTATTGAAATCATGTCTTTAGAGTCGTACAAACAATAAAATATGCGTGAAAAAAATGGATTGAGAGAAGAAGGGAAAATAAAAATATATAAATAGCAATAAAAAATAACTCACTTTGCCTGTCTCTGCTCTTTCGGTTTCAATAAGTTGATTGAATTCTTTTTCACCCTCATCTTCTTGTAAGTTTTCTTTACTTGATTTGCCTGGATCGCCTGAAAATATGGGTTCGTTTTATCGTGTATAATCTTTAAATATCGTACATTTAAATGATAGATACATTACCTGCCCCAGGAGCTTCAGTATCAGAACGAGCACCAGACGATAAAGAACGAGCCCATTGCAATTTACGTTTGAACTCGGAACCAAGCTGATTTTCTAAGTCATGTTTTATATCTTCCAAATCTGAAAAATAATAATACCTACTTACTGTAAATACATGCAGTTGAAAGCAATTCACATTGAAAGAATGGATGAAAAAAATAGAATATAAATATATAATAAAATATAAAGACTGCCCATAAATGGAGACAATGTGATTGATGTTCTGAATGTACATAAGTCTTGGTATGATTATGTTTTAATTTCCTCTTGTTTATATAACCTTCACGCATGATAACTGTGCCTACCCACGCTTTGAAAATTACTAGGGTTGTCACAACAACGTTTAAATAACAATAAACGCTGACGAATGAAATAATGACGTAACAATGTAATGGTATTATTACTACCCGCGTGTGAGAAACACTTTGTAGCACTTAACAATACAGAAGCGTATTATTTATGAATTTGGTTTAATAAAAAGTAATGCTTGTTACCATAGACCTAGGATCCGCGCGCTACCGCAGAAGACAAACATAGCGCGGAAACGAGAGGTCAAATTGATATGCACGCTGTAAAAGAGTGAAAGAGGGTCGATAAAAAGTCGATAGTATTTTTAAAACTGTAATTATTCCGTCAATTCTTTAAATCATCGTAATATGTGCGTTAACGCCTTAAGGAACCACTATTGTAATTGAGTGAAGCACACTAATTGATTATACCTATTTTTAAATTAGTTGTTTCACACAAATTCCGTAGGTAGTACTTAAAATATAATCTTAGTGAGTCAGGTGAGCCATTAAGTTAGTGATATTTTTTACTTTTATTTTAGGTTTTCAACGAAAACAGCGTAACGTGACAAATGGATACGTATTATAAATAGACCAGACTGGACCTCAAAAAAATATTCAACTACTTACATGCAGTAAACATTTTGAAGAGCAAGGCATTGTAAATGCACCTTGATATAATACAGAACTAGAAGTTACGCGGGGCTTCGCTCCCGTCGTTCTTGTTATATATTGTTTTATATATATGTATATAATATATATAATATTTACATATATATAAAACATTAGTTAAAGCTTTCCTCGATAAATGGGCTAACCAACCCAAAGATTTTAATAATATTTTTCATTTTGAAAATAGTTTTGCTGTATTTTCACAATTATTTGTTAATAAAGAATAAAAAAAAATTATGTCATACAAAATGTTTCAATATCCTGTGATTGTAAACCATCCAATAAATTTTCTATCATTAATTACAGCTATATAGAATATAATCGATCAGATATATTGTTTTAGTTCATCATGACATTGACCATAAAAAACTCAGGCAGTAAGGTTTATGGCCTGCTTTCTTACTCATCAGCAGCCCATTAAGCCCCACTACTGGGCTCGGGTCTCCTCTCGAGAGCTGAGAGGGTTTAGGCCATAATCCTCTCACGCTGGCCTAGTGCGGGTTGGTGGATCAGACATACACGTATAATTTATTCCAGGGTAGATATGTGGGTTTCCTCACGATGTTACCCTTCACCGTCAGCAGATGGTAAGTCACTTAACTAGTACATATAAATTCCACAAAGTTAAATGCACATTGGTACTGCCGGTTGGGTATTCCAACTAGGACCGCGTGATTTGCACGCCGGTTCCTTATTCATTCAGCTACCATCGTTTCTGTTTTGCTTTCTTACTATGGCGTTTGGAAAAAAAATTGCCTAACAGCACAATTTTACCCGATAGCATGAAAAGTTAACTTGTTGTAAATACTTTTTAAAACAAATTGTAGCGACATTATTCAAGAGTTCAAGACTCTTTACACACCGAATTCATAAGCTCGATAATCCCAAGTGCAGAATATCGATAGTGCACAACAGTCCGTTGCAATCACTATTTTTAACTCACACATTGACAATCACTCAATTGTGTTTTGGTCTCGCCTATAATCTGACATTGTTTATCTTGTATATACTAAATCTATGATTGTTACGATCTTTTCATGAAAATGTTTTCAATGAGTCACGTGTTATGAAAAAATGGGCCATCCCTAAACATATTGTGCAACAATATAATTTTTGTTTCCTGAAGTAATCTCTAGACACTATTCCACATTAGGAACAGTAAAACCTAGTCTTATTTAGCCTGTAATTTTGAAAGAAAGAAAAATCATTTATTGCGGCATAGGGCCTACAAAAACAACTTACACAGAGAAGGGTGAGAAATAACAAACATATAAAACAAAAAAAAGACAAAGAACAATTTAAAAAATATTAGAAACATGAGAAAAATAAATTAAACTTAAATAAATATGGTGTAGTGGTTTAAGGTATGCTGTTCTGCAAGCCCCACCGAAAAAGGCCGCCATCTCAGCATGGGCTGGGCAAAAAGTACCCAGCGTTAATTTTCAGTTGGATTGTTGTACTTACTACTCATAGTTTTCAATTTCACCGAGAAATGCCACTCTATTATATGTTTTTTTCTATTTTTCACTGGCAGAGTAAGCATAATGTTTCCAGTTTGAGGAATTTTAATTTTTTTTGTAAAATTATAAACATAAATTTGCAAATTAGTCATGATATTGTTAATTCTAAGCTCACCTTCTGCAGAGGAGGTTTGTTCAGCAATGGTCAAGTGATGCAGTAAGAATTCAGCGAAAGCACCCTTCTTGGCGAGCAACTGCTGGTAGGTGCCACTTTCCGACACAGTTCCGTCGCGAAGTACTATCACTTGGTCAGTTTGTGATAGGTAAGACACGTTGTGCGTTACCCACACGCGAGTTTTATGTCTCAATAGTCCGTTTGGTCCTATTACCTGTATAAATTAAATTTAAAGTTCTGTTTAATAATGACAGACAACCCTATCCCAGCAGTCTGCTACCCATAGGTACAAAGTTCCGATACTACTTAGTATACGTACTTCCAAAAAGGACCAAGAAAGACCCCAACTCATTAATCGAACTATTTGTAACGTGCGGATGTTGTCTGTGTCAACTTACCTTATCGAAGATATTTTTCCCAACGTGTGAGTCGACAGCACTGAGTGGGTCATCCAGGAAATAATTCTGGGCTTCATTGTATACCGCACGAGCCAAAGACACGCGCTGTTTCTGTCCACCTGACAGATTTATACCTGAAAGAGCATACAATAGTGATCAATACTTCCTCTTCAGCACAACAATGAACTTTTAAGGATATTGCGCACTAGACGGCCTTGAATCTAGCTGGTGGTAGTCGTATTCGCAAGGTTAGTTGGCCATTGCGCCACGATTCGTATCAATTTCTATAGTTACGTGGTCCCGTGGTTTAGCCCTACTCCCGGTCGCCTAGTGCGCGGTGTCTCTTACCTTTCTCGCCTATTTCCGTCTGATCACCACCAGGAAGTATGTCTAAATCGGTTTTCAAAGCACATGCGTCGACTATTTTATCATATTTGTATTTGTCAAATGGTTTTCCAAATACAATATTGTTCTGTATCGTGGCATTTTGTATCCAGGCTTGTTGTGTAACGTAGGAAATATCTCCTGAAAAAATAGGAGGAATGTTTGAGAATCGCCACAATAATATTATTATTGTATTCTTAAAGAGTATGAAGGTAATAAAAATACTGTTTTAGTCGTGAGTAGTCCAGTCTCCCTCATCTTTCTCCCAAGATTACGTCATATTACGAGTACATACCTTTAACATTAACGCGTCCAGAAA
This sequence comes from Laspeyria flexula, assembly GCA_905147015.1. Classification (NCBI taxonomy): domain Eukaryota; kingdom Metazoa; phylum Arthropoda; class Insecta; order Lepidoptera; family Erebidae; genus Laspeyria; species Laspeyria flexula. The sequence continues at coordinate 5,672,231 of LR989956.1, read as the reverse complement.
ATTTATCCATTTCTCCAAGTAATGCAGAGAGTAGAGAACTTTTCCCGGAGCCAACAGCGCCGACCACGGCGACCAGCGAGCCGTGGGGAATGTGCAGGTTCAAGTTCTGCAGGACCGGTACGGTGTCCTCATCATCACCCCATGAGAAACGACCGTTTTCCACCAAGATTTGATCAGCTAAAAGTGTGTTTTATTTATGATGAAAGAATGATTTAATGTCAAGATTTTCGCTACGTTGATATTAAGGCTGTAGATTTATGAAAATAACGATGACATCATATTTTTTTAGAACGATAAGTAAGCAGTTGCGTATCACAGTGGCATTTCGAGTTGATTTGCTGCATGACATTTTATTTTTGCGATAACTTGCAGACCTGAGAATTATTCGCATTTTTAGGGTTCCATACCTCCAAAGGAAAGTACGAAAGCCTTATAGGATCACTCCGTTTTTTTTATAAATAGCTATTATTTATAAAAACATATTAATTTATATAAAAACAAATTAAAAAATTGCATGTTTGTACGAAACCCTCAGCGCGCGAGCATGACTCACACTCGACCGGTTTTTTTAGGATCAAGTGAAATTATCAAAAATGAAAATCTATTCAAAACTTGGTTTGGTGTCCTAAAAGCGCTAAAAATACGTTTTAGTGGCGAATAAAATATGGGAACCTTTGCATTTAAACGAATGCCCGGACAATCAGTTTTAAAGTCAAGGAAAACATCATGAGGAAACCCTTGAAATAATTCTAAGGGTATGACTGATCGACCAACCCGCATTAGGGCAGCGTGTGTGGATTATGGCCTAACTCTCTCAGCTCTAGATACACGGGAGGAGACCTGAGCCCAGCAGTGGGACATTAATGGGTTGCTGATGATGATGTTGGTAATGAATATTGTAAAAAAAAATAGTTATTTTGTTTTTTTACAATATAAAAATTTCATAGGTAAATATGCGTGATATTGTATCTAGTCTGTCATTAACTCCTTACTCATAATATATAAAGATAGAAGATAGAAGAGAAGAAGTTATTTAGACCCAGACCCCAGTCATCGTTCTAAAGTCGATCCTAAATATACTACTAAGAATTTAATAGATGCTTCGATCAGGAAGAAGACTTTAGCGTGAGTAATTTTCATCTAGAAGACAAAAAGACCATACTTACATTCATTAAAACGGTGTTCGATTATACGTGAGTCTAATTCTTCACTATTCATGAATTTGTTCAATCTCTTGATGCTGACGGAGCTCTGTAAACAGAATGTGAATTTCATTTCATTTCATTAAAACGGTGTTCGATTATACGTGAGTCTAATTCTTCACTATTCATGAATTTGTTCAATCTCTTGATGCTGACGGAGCTCTGTAAACAGAATGTGAATGAATTTTTGGTCTTTAGAGTAAAATTTGAATAAAAGAAGAAATCCGTGTAGTACTAATATATAGGTATTATCATATCATATAAACGTATAGAGCGTCTTACCTGCCTGGGGTTTTGCAGCTAGTAGCTATTAACAATTAAATAAATAAAGCTAAAGTGAGAACATGTAGTAATAGACAAACCTGTATAATATCAGATATTACATTAGGTAACATAGTCATTGGGAGTCGCAGTATGTTAAAAAGAGACAACGCAACGAATGCTCTTTTCGAGTCAAGTACCTCTGTGTCATTTACTAATACAAAACATGTAAATGACATGAGTGAAACCTGTGAACAAGACAAAAAAATATAAGTAGGTATGTTACTCAGTTTTTACACTAAACAGACAAAATCTGAAACAATCATGTTGCTGACAATACCGTGTTTTAAGGTGTTTTGTTCAAGATTTTCAACAGAGATTTCAATTTACTACTTTAACACTATGCCGATTCCACTTTGACCAAATGAATAAGATTCAAACAACTTAATGTAAGAACATTAAAACATTCCTTAAATGCGACGTTGTCAGCCTACAACACAATTCGCTTCTTACAAATACCAACCAAGAATGGTGTACAAAACCAGATGAACGTCGTTCCAGCATTATAATAAGCCTTTTTCTTCAAAATTTTCAACTCTTTACTCCTTATTTTATTTATATACTCTTGAAAACTTGGTTCCCATCCATATATTTTGAGAACCTAGCAAGAAACCAAATTTTAATCAGTGATAATTGTGTGTAGTTAAAGAAGTTATACAGATGCAATGTCGGGCTTACTTTTATGCCATTAAGTACTTCATTCATTAGTTTAATTCGTTCGTCTTTATAATGCATCAGTTTGGTTTGCAGTTTCTCTTGCAAGCCAGCAAAAAGTCCATTGAGCGGCATCAGTATGATGATAACCGCTACTCCAGCCAAAACTGATGGGCCCAACACTCCCCATAAGAAATAAAGGGCCAGTGATATTTGCAACGGAGCGGACCATATAAGGTTAACGAATGTCAAATCGCTGAACCTGAAGTAGACGAAATAAAAGTATTGATACTGCCGACGGATTGTTTGTATTACAGAACAGGACTCGATAGCACTCATTAGGATCAGGATGATGGAATTACAGATAAATTACACCCAGACAGAACAAAAATCATGCTCATCACACAAAGATTTGTCCTGGGTGGGAAGGCAATCGAACCCAAGACCTCCGGCTTAGCAGCCAAGGTCACTAACCACTACACCAAAATGCCAGTCAACACAGGGTTATTGCAATAGTAGTGTTTTATTAATTTCTGTGCAAAAATAACTGAACAAGATTCATGTTTTTATCTGCATTTACCTGCTCACGTCCGTAGACATCAAGTTTATGATTTCTCCAACAGTAGATTGTTTTCTCGCCTCATTGGACAAATTTAAGGCTTTTTTATAGACCATGCTACTTAAAGCACTGTTGATTTTAATACCAACAACACGCGTTATCAAAATGTATTGTCCTAACATTATTGTCTGTACAGAAGCACATGCAAACATAACGACTGCATAAAGGTAGCCTCTCCACACAGGCTCGTTACCTCCCACAAAATCTATAAGTAATCTGTAATAGAAAATATAGGTAGGTACGTAAAATCTATATATAATTACATATTATTATAAAAGGAGAAACAGACTAACTGATATATGAACGCACAGCCCCTTGTCCCCAACATGTCCCTGGGTTGAGAAATTAGAAACTTCGTATACAGATTCCTTATGATAGTTAGAGCATAGGTACCCAAAACGAAATAAAAAAAGTACATACGTAAGCTAGAAATATTTTTATGAAACATACCTCGTGTAAGCATATAATTTAAGGCTTGCAAGTACACTTAGAGACGTAAAAACTATGCATAAAGAGGAAAACAATCGAAAAAACTATTCGTCACTCAGATGACATGTCAAACATCTTTAGATTCATGACTGCATAAAAAAGGTCACAGACGCATTACTTACTTTAATAGTTCTGGTGACGCAAACCTAAGTAAATCACTCCATATTTTGATAAATATACCAACTGAGAATTCCGCACCAAAAGCAATAAATACTACTGGTAGTAAAGAAATTGGCTTGGTATTCTTCTTCCGACTTGTGATAGAATTAGAAGACTCTGAAATTTCTGATACATTGGTATACCTGGAAACAAAATTAAGCATTTTGATTTGACTCTTTCGGACTTTAAACATAGGTACGCATCTTAGTGCGAATTTCTAAGAAACCAATTGCTTACGAATTTACGGCTTATTCTGTACAACTAAGAAACTAACATTTTCCTGTTACGGTGGCCTATCTAGCTTGTTGTTATGTGCATCTTGATTAAAAGTTAAAACTGAACGTACAAATAAATTATCGGCAAGACAGATGTTGTTCTTGCCTTTCTCTTGATAAAAGAAAGTGTCAGTGTGATCTTTTGTAGTCAATTCACAATATTTATTTTTTATTTTGCATGTCATTTACCGGTATATTTTGCCGTCCCGATCTGCATCGCATAAAGTCATAAGTCAGTATGTCCAATTAATTAAGTAAGTACTTATTTACAAAAGTGTTAATGACCTAAAATATGTTCAAGAGCAGAACCATAGCAGAACATGAAAACGTAAACGAGGTCACAAGTTATACTTTCATTGTGCTATTGTCCAAAGAGGTCTGCGAACTTGTGTGTTTATTATGACCTGGATAATTTTAGTCTCAATATCAACAGCCTCCAAATTAGTGACTGAAAATCGTTAAGCTTATTATTTTAGACGTCTATTAACCTTTTATGATTGTTGTTGATTTATCGAGAGATGCACTACAATGATACCGATTATTATAATTAAGTAACTACTTATTTTCCATCATATTATCCTCTTTAGATAAATTAAGTACTATATATTACTACATACCTGAAAATACCTACATGTCATTAAATAAACTTGAATTAATAAAAAGAAACTTGAAAAACCTACTTGAATATGAATAAAATCATAGACTAAACTTACAATTGTTGATTCCTCAATCGTCGGAACCAAAATTTTTCAAATCTACCAACAGCTTCTTTAGAAAGTAATTCAGGATTAAGGGACCACAGATCACTTTCGGTCAGGGTTCGTCGATATCCAGTTATTGCTATCGGATCGAACCAACTGAATGTGAGGCGACTTGGGACGCTGGCTGCAGTCTCGGGAGACTTTCTCTGTTAATAACTTAGATATTAGAAACAAAAATATAAGAGTAGGTTTTGTGTTGCAGCCATGACATCATTACCAACTTGCAGAAAAGCAAAACGAGAAGCCGAAGATTCTACATACCTCATCGTAAACGTATGGTGTGTCTCTAGGCGGTAAATCAGCAAAACAGTTCAATATGAACATTATAATAATTAGGCCATAGTAGACGATATAACTTGCAAAATTGTATTGGACATACATGTCTTCTGCTGCGTTATAGCTCATCATCTCGGTCCTTAGCTGAGGTAATCCGGCCAAGATTAGGAGTAGCCAGAACATAAAGAGTACCCCTGAAGATCTCCTCCCACATTTTCTGTTGTAACATACAAGTGTTGCAGATAAAACCTGAAACAGACCTAGGAACTTATAGAACTCATCTATTAACGACTGCAGAAACAAGTAAATGACAGAAGACTCTTGCACAGCTATCGAGATCATTTAGATATAGATTGTCATAAAAAACGAAGTTCTGTTTTTAGGCACTATGTCATCATGTCTATAAATACAGTTTTGCCTTTTCACTAAAATCGATAACATGATTCCTAAGAAGATAATAGGCAAGAGAATTGCAAAGTGAGATAGTTCTGATCGAGTGGTCTATCTACATTACATATTGTACAATGTACATGCATAAATTATTTTATGACAATCTATATCTAATTTAGTTCGTTACAGAGATTGATCCACTCTATCAGAATTATCTCACTTTGGCATCCTCATGTCTATGAAATTGAAGCGAGTATATAACTAACTACTTGAACATTAATTTGGTAACAAAACCATTACAAAGATAAAATCGAAGTCTAAACCATATACTTATACATTTTGTTTTAGAATCAACGATGATAGATATCTTGGTACGTAGGTACTCGAATGCTGAATGAAAGTGCCAAAAATTCTAAAAACATACTAACACAAAGCTAGAGTCAAGGTAAATTACGCCTATTTGATGAGAAGAGTAAAGCCATGAGAATAACCAGAAAGAGCTTTTACAAACATCTATTAAATCCAACGGTAATAAAGGCATTAAGTGTTGCTACATAAGGAGCAACCACGGAAGCAATGACATTAACACCACTAAGTATTTGAAGAGTCAAAACAATAAAAATATCTTATCTATTACATCATCACAAGTAGTACTGAAAGAAATTACTTGTTACCATAAATTGTGTCTCATTGTGAAATATCGTAGCAAGATATGACAGCAGACTTCTACAATTATAATCACTTGATCCTGTAATCTGTTGTTGGAAGAAATGATAATGATGGTACCAAGGAAGCAATTGTTAGATGTCAAAAATAACAAGAGCATAACTTTTGCGTTGCCAAACAACTCTGTAAGGCAATTTTCATGTTTTTTTTAAATTTCCGGACCGTGTAAGACAGATTACTCACTATAAATGAGATGTATAGATAGAGGATACTGAGGATACTCTGAATTTGAAACAGTGGCAGTCGCAAGTTTTTCAGGGGTTTCCCCTAACGTTGTAAAACCTCTACAAATGCTTATAACCTGATAGAAAGAAGATCAAAATAAACTTTACTTTCTTAACTTTTTACACGTATTTTGTACAAACACAACAAATAGTTGCAGCTAAAAAATGTTTTCCTTTTGTTTGTTTTTTACACGTGTTACACTCACTTACCATATTCCGCAAAAAATGTTAACTAAAATAAATTTAATCTTAGTTTTGGCCTATCTGTATTTATATTTTAAACATACTTACAATTTTAATTACATAATTTAATGACCAAACTCCATTGATCTACCTGTACCTAATTTAATTTTATTAATACTTACACTTATTTATTTTTATAATTTTTAATTTAGCAAATGTTTTTGTAGCTACTTGGATATTTTATGCATGCTGTACTTGCCTGTAAATGGCTGCTATACCAACATGTCCTTTATTTTGTAAAAGATAAATGTATTAGCACAGATTAGATAATAGTTACTACGTAACAGATACATCACTCCTATACAAAAGTGAAAATACCTACGTTATGTTAGCCTGCAAAAACGAACGAACGATGCTGCAAGAAGAAGCGTATTCTACGAACGTGCGCCGGGAGTCGAGATTCCCGTGTACACCGCGTGAGTCCGTCATCGAGCAAAATCATTAGGGTTGTACAAAGAACATTAATGAAAACATCTCTCGACTCAACTCGATCGTAATAGATAGATAGACAAATAAACTGCATTTATTTCTGTAAGACCTCACGTCCGCACTAAACTTTCTCGTATATTTTAAAGAAAGAGTACCTACACACAAGATGCATTTTAAAATTACTAGGTACTTCTAACTAAAGCCAGCTGAAATGCGTACCTATTTTCAAATAACGTAACTTTCTTCATCTTTCGGCAATGAAAAAAAATACAATTTTTTATTTGTCTTTTGACTATGACATCCAACAACTTCACAATAATTAACCATCGTGTCGTTAGTCAAAACTTAATAATAATAACTTAATACTCGTATACGTAAATATCGTTAGTATTGTATGCGTTTTGAGCGGGAAACGTGTTGTGCGCACTCTCAGTGTCGCGTGCCGCGCGGCAGCCCACTGGCGATTCGGCTCGGTTACGAGCTACATAGCGGTAGGCACATAACGCGTGACCTTGAGCGAGTGACGTAGGCCTGGTATTAGTATAAGTAGTCGTTGGTAAGTCTAATTAAATAAATAAAATAAATAAATGGTAGTATATTTACAAAATAAATTGTAGGTATTTATTGCTATTTTGTGGCTAAACAAACACCTATAGGTATTTGTAGAGAGTATGTACTATACGCATCATTAGATCTAACGCCAATTACAAATGTATTTTTAAGTGACCCTGCCAGGCACACAAATGCCTTGATGTGCCCCCTGATTCTGAGCTGTCGGAATATTTTCGGCCAGAACTGTCAGTTTATTTAAATTTAAAAAACAGATATTAAATTACTATCTTCGACTACTACTAACTTCGATCGAATTACGTCGTCGACGAAAAACGTCGGGCAAAAAATAAGGTATTTACTATTCCTTATAATATAATACGTGACATAGACCCGTTTTATAGTAATTTAATATGTGTACAAGTCGCGAAAGTTTAAAAGTTTTTATTAGAAAACAGAATATTAAAAAAATTGATGGATGTAGAAAAAAATCCTATATTAATCAGTTTTTAATTTTCTATACCGTAAACTAATTTCTAACACTTAATAACTTAAGCCGTAAAAATACGTCGTACAAAGATTCGAAAAAGTTTACGATCTGGGAGCAATCCGACGAGTCAGAATCAGGGGGAAACAGTATTCTGCTGATTGATCGAGCAAAAGAAGGCTGGCTAGACTTGATTCAATGCAGTTCAAATTAAAATCCCATTTAGGTATGTTAAAACGCAGTTAAGTACCTAAGTTGAGATTTTATTGCACGTGTGGGTTAGTCTTAGATTTTTTCGTGATGCTAATTATAAAATTTTAATAATAACCCATTTTGAAGAGCTAAAAATTCCCCTCTTACATAATTATTTCAGTTCATGTTACAACATAAAACTATATACTATTCATACTACTACGTCTAATCTATCTAATCTGATAAGGTTTTGGGAAATTTAGTCATTAAATTATATGTATCAGTTACTACTGTTATCTAATTTTCAGCAAGAAATAGATATAATAAATAACAAATGGGTGTAGGTGTGGACATTCTCATTTACGCTGAAAATTAATGAGATTTGTATGTTGTTAATGAGGATTATATGTTGATTATATTATATTATCTATAGGCATTTAACTGGTTACCTGGTTAACAAGAATTGAAATAAACTATTTAACTTTGTTATTAAACAGGAAAATCAACACAGGCTTTGTTAGACTACGATATTCGTCTGAAGTGACTATAACATTACTAGGGGGTATTAAGATAGTATGACATAATAGGTACAGTATAATCGATAAATGAAACAGTTTTTACGAGTTTATTGACCTGCCTCTTTATAACCATGACGTAATCGCAAGCTTTTTGTATTTGCCGCCTAAAAGCATGCTTGCGAATTTGTACATTGCGGGTTGCTTGTCAGAGACACGTCTTATCCGGTCTGAACATGACATGTGTGAAGCTATCAAATACCAATCTATTTACGTAGGTAGGTATTTATGTACTTGTAATGTTTGACCAAAGAGATAATAGATAATTATTTAAGCATTTTAACTAGAAAAATGTGTCATGTTAAAAAGAGGAAAACGCATGCAATATATATATCTGCCAAGTAAAATTTTCCTATATTGGCGTTAGGGCAAATAAAATCTATAGGTATAGAGGTACCTTGTCTACTGGAAGGCCCACGAAAATAATATCACCAGGAACGTACCTAGGCTACATTTTTTTAGAGTGAGACTAACCAGATACCAGATGCAGACCACCGTCCTTTTTTCTAGGGTGAGCAAGAAGATTTTAATTGAAAACATTACCCTCCATTGACCCTTGGCTTAGATTAAGGGGTTCTTCAAAAATGAGTGATTCATAGGTTTCTTATGGATCGTTAACACGCTTGTGATACAGTCGCCCATAGGCTACAGTAACCACTTACCATCAGGCGGGCCGTTCGTCTGTTTGCCACTGTCGTGGTAAAAAAAAAACTACTGCTGCACTGTGGTCCGCTAGCTCAGTGACAATTATGCAATAAAATAATTAGAAACTATACTTACAAAAGTCAGTAGCTTTACAACTGGATCGTAGTAGTCTGCATCGTAAACCTTGGGTTGCCCTTTTGACGATGCATCAATTACTTGGCCGATGTCTATCGTTTGAAGGAGTACCAGAAGTATTGTTACAACAAATTTACTGACATTTAGTTTATTTCTTGGTATATTCGACTCTTTACTAGATGCCATTAAGGATATTTCTACGATAGCTGTGAGCCATAGAAAACCACATGGAATCCATACTAGAACTGTCTTTTGGAAACAAGGTGTGAAGTCTGGATTGTCCGTATCCCATGTCAAGCTGGTATTCTAAAACAATTAAAACAATTATGAGAGCAAGCAGTATTAATTTTTGTCCTACTAAGATAAATGACAAGGTCAGTCTGTATACCAATGTGATTAATTGAAGTGTTTTTTGCTGAACGTAAGCCATACCACGAAAGAATTAAATAAAAATTATAGAAGTCTGTTCTTATTTATTTTTATTTTTTTAAAAGACAACAATAGAGATTAAACCAAAGATAACTTCCTGATTCAAATTACACATTGTTTCATAACATTCAGGTATTTCTAGAAATTGTAGATGACTTAGGTACATAATTGGTCAGTGTTGAGATCGAACCCACTTTACTTGGTGAAATTACCCGTAACCGTTAGAACATACGTGCAGTACCTAGTTAAAAATTATTGCTATTCTATTATCGGCTTTTAGTCGTTTCGGCTAATATCCTAATTCAGGAATTACCCTATTGGAATATAATATTATCATTTTAACATTCATAGCATGAGTTCATAAATATTTATCTAATAAATACCTATAGGTTTATCATAAACATCTACTCAGCCTATATTAATATCTATTGTGTAATCAAATAAATGGGTATCAACATTGTACAAGGGATTTGTAAGTAAATATACTAATAAATAATATACACAATGTTTTAAAATGTTAATAATTCATGAACTCTTATTTAAATGTAAGCAGACTATGTTTGCAGTAAAGATTTTTTATTGACAATAAAGATGTAAGCGAAGATCTTAGAACAACTACCTGTATTATATAATGTTTTCTATATATATAATCATAAAAAGATTTAATATGATTTGTATTTTTTATTCAATTTTATGACTATTTGAAAAAACAAATAATTTGTATTATGTATATAGGTACTCCACTACTTAGTACTTACACACGAATTGCACAATATTGAATAAATTCGTTTTTAAATATAAAAAGTCTATATACATACCCAAAATGTAGATCCACAAAAATCATCCATTGAAGTATTCGTAGCCATTATTTATTAGAATGAATCACTATTAAATTGGGAAATTTCAAAAAACTATTTTAAATTTGCCGCACAAACGAGTAGCATTTCTGAAGCACAACCACAGACCTAATAAGTAGTAGTCGTAACACTAGCGAGCAGAGCACTATACTAGAGATGAAACGAATATATTCATATTAGGTATGCATATAATACGAGCGACCCGTATTCATATTAGGTTATAGGAATGTCATCTATTAGGTTACTCGATATTAGTCAAGTATTAGCCAGAGACTACGCGAACGAATACTAGATATAGAGCATAATACTAAAACGTTCACTCCTTACCCTATTATCTGACTAATATCAAGTAATAGGTATGGTATTAGAATATGACGAAACTAATATATCCTATATTAGGATTATGCGAAATTGACCCTAATATAACATCTCTACACTATACGGAGCTAGCGAGCACAACGTTCAATTGAGTATTGACAACTATTTTGTTTGACTGCCGGCTGCTAATAATGTCAACAATGCTGGCTCGTAGTTCACCCATTCACCCCACAGAGTATATACCACTACGCTTTACTTCTTTTTTTTTTAAATTTATTTAACGGCCATGGATACAAGTCCTTTAAGCGCTTTAGTTCACCCTATTTAGTGTTACAAGTTAAAAAGAAAAAGATTTTTGTTAGAATTTAGTTTCACTATTCTATAATTCAATCAAATAATTATCTATTTTGTTCAAAATATTAAATTATTTGATTACTGTATTTATGTACAATTATTTGTCTTCTTTGATTTTATTATAGAGGATTTCTAAAATCAATATGATTTATCAACCAATGACATTACTGACCATAATTATCAGGAATAATATCTAGGTATTTAAAATACTCTGTTTTTTCTCATTCAATTTCTCATAAAATTTATTTTTATTGCAAAAAATGTGTATACTTAATAATACTTGTGACTTTTGTCTATGTTATTTTTATTTATTTCATTTTCATTCAGTCTGTTCACAGAGTACCACAGATACAGAGTACTTTATTTGGCGTAGTTGCCTGATTGCATAAAATTATTATATAACGGGTCTATGTCACGTATTATATTTAAGGAATATGAAATACCTTATTTATTTGCCCGACGTTTCGGTCGAATTACAACGACCGTGGTCACGGGCTGACCTTGGAAAGGCACCCGAGCGTCGTTCCTGATGCGTGCGGGTTTCTGCTACTACCCTCACTTTGGTCATTAATATTTATAGTTTTTGAACTGTCGGTACTTCGACACACTACACTAATAACGTCTACACACGGGCCTACTTTGTCATATCGGCGATGTTTACACTTGCTGATGACTGGATTCCAAGATGTTGATAAGCGGTACCCATCCTCCCGGTTAAAATTTTTATGTTTCTTAATTTTAACCGCTTCAAGTGCTATTCTGAAGAAATAGTGACGATCGGTGGAGAGTACCTGAGGCCTGTGCAACTCAACCCAGTGGTTGGACCCTGACTCCAGCAAGTGTTCAGCTATCGCCGACTTGTTAATTTGACGGTTCTTGACAGCTGCGATATGTTCCTTGACCCTTTCCGCTACTGTTTGCTTAGTTTGTACGATATAGGAACTACCACAGCTGCAATCCACCTTGTAGACACCGGGTGTTAGCAGTTAGTGCGGGAGTAAGCAGAGCACCTGCATTCATCCATATTTAAAAGGAGTTACGGACAAAATTGGAACAGTATTACAAAAGTACTCCATTAAAATAAGACTGTACAATCCGTGCTCTAAAATATCGAGTCTCCTGCGCACTCCAAAGGATGTTATCCCTCTTCAAACACCCGGTGTCTACAAGGTGGATTGCAGCTGTGGCAGCAGACGCGTGCATGTTTGTTGCGAGCTCGCCGCGTGCCCACAGCGAACTCGCTCACAAATCGCCTATGTGATAAGCCTTTATTCCCCGTGTTACTACCAATCTTACTACTAGAAGGCCCTTTATATTATAGCCTTTCTTGAAAATAGGCTATCCATTAACTAGTAGTTTATAAGTTTAGCTAGTACCACGAAACAAACAAACAAACTCCTCAGCTTTTTAATATTAGTATAGATAAAATTTAAACTATTAAAATGGCGATCAGCTCGTTCCACAGCTCGCTGCGCGACTTTTTGTGGGTTGTGTGTTATTTCACTTTAGTCTTCAGGCATTGCGGTAAAGGCGAAGAGAAAACGCACATATAAAAACAAATATTATTTATTACCTACCATCTGCTGATAATTCGAATTATTATGCGACAATGACACGGCTAATAAAGATTAAATATCAAAGTTGAAAAATAATACTGTCTAGGTACTTCGATTTATCTACATCTTAGCTAAAACTGTATTGAATTAGGTATTTAATTTATAAGACCAGCATCTTTGGCCAGGCCGTAGAACATTGAATTCTTATCCTGTAGTAATTGTTCGGGAGGAGCGAACTCGGCGAGCTGTCCCTTGTCCAGCACCATGACCTTAGTGGAGTCCATGATGGTGTTGAGTCGGTGAGCGATGGTGAGCACGGTGCACGACGCGAACTCCGACCGGATCGTTTTCTGAAACATTACAGATGAGCACAACAATATTGGTCTGTGCTTCGAGCGGCGACAGTTGATGTTTGCAAGTGGCTGTACGTACCTGGATGAGCTCGTCAGTCTCCAAGTCTACGGCGGCGGTGGCCTCGTCCATCACCAGCAGCGTGGTCTTACGTAGTAGCGCTCGCGCTAAGCACACGAGCTGTCGCTGACCCACGGACAGGTTCTCTCCTCCTTCGGTCACTTCATGCAACAAGCCCGCTGCTAAGCCTGTAACATCCATATAGATCTACCATTAGTAACTCTGACCTTACTACTATACTGAAAATTCTCTCATACACCCATCACTCACCTAGTACAAATGGTTTGAGGTGAGCGTGCTCCAACGCACGCCAGACTTCATTGTCTGTAAAGCTTTCAAAAGGATCCAAATTCATGCGTAATGAACCCGAGAACAGTACTGGATCTTGTGGGATGATGGTGATGCGTGTACGTAGCTGGTGAAGACCGATGGTGGCGATGTCTACTCCATCGATGAGGATACGACCGGAATTTGCCTCTACGATTCTGTGTAGGTTTGATACGTCGGAAGGTAAATACACGAATATTCGTCGGATGACGTCAGAAGCTGTGTGTAAAATGATTGTGGTAAAGTGCTTCATTACCTGAACAGTCCGAGCGTGAGCGTGGACTTGCCGGCGCCAGTTCTACCGACGATACCAAGCTTGTCACAAGGTGCTACAGTACACGTGAGATTACGCAGCGCTGGTTCTGTTCCAGTTTTGTAAGCTAGAGACAATTCTTCAAACTCAACAGCTCCGGTTTCGGGCCACGAACTACGAGGTCCTGGCGTTTTGTCCCACTCAGCTTCCTGAAAATACAATACAGCAGCATTGTAGAGACTATCTTGAAAGCCGAGGAGGATTATTTTTGCTGTTACACTATCTCTGTGTTTTGACTGTAGATATATATTATACTTTCATGCCATAATTGCCGTTGCCCAGTTTCAGAAGAATCAACGAAAGTTTGGTGGGCAAACTCACCAAACTTTATCGAGTAACTTCACCTGCAGGCTATGTTTTATCTACTCGTATCACGTATCACTTAAATGGCACTTACTTGTTCTCTTTCAGTGTATTCTTTTATGCGTTCGACTGCTACAATATCTGTTTCTATTGATGATGCTGTTTGGACCAACCAAGTTAGGATTTGAGTGATCTGTAAATCATAAGATACGCCAACTCTTTTAGCAACAGATTTAGATGTCTTTAAATACATCATTTATACGAAATATATAAATAATAGAATACGATACCTCTAAAGTGTAGCTCATAGAAAGTCCTGCAATTCCAGGGCTTATATTATTTCGTTCCACGACTGTGAATATTGCAGCAAATAATATTATAAAGTTGCCAACTGTGCTCAATCGTACGCTGAGCCATCTATCAGCAACAGCACTTAGATAATAGAAGGATTGGTACATATCCACTTTTTCCTGTGATTCTTTGATAAATCTGTAATAATTAATTTATTCTTAGTTGCTATTTATGTAAAATGCAAAGATTTAATATTTGACTCATGTAGTTAAATGACACGCCAAAAATAAGAGGCTTTTATCATGCAAATACAACTGGAATACGATTTTTTGTTTGACTGGTATACCTTCACTACTTTAGTTTGCTACCCACCTGTCTTTAACATCATAAGCGCGTATGGTGGTTGCACCCAAAACACTTTCATTGAAATGCGAGAATATTGGTGAATGAGCAACAGATTCAATTCTCATAAGTTGTCGAGAGGTCGGCACGTAGATCCGTTGTATTACGTAGTATATGATGCCAATAGGTAATATCACTGTCATGAATAATGGTGTTGAGTAGCTGATCACAATGAGGGTCCCAATTATCTACGGGCACGAAAACATTAAAATCCTTAGTAATATTAATAGTAATTGGAATATTAGATTGTATTTATCTGCATAATGCAGATTTACTGAGCCATTGGTTGGCTCAATGGATATCACATGTATATAATTATATTTATAGGTATTTACCTCAAAGAGAGTGTTGAGGAATGCGGTGATTTGCCAGGTAAATTGGGTATCTACGATATCCACGTCATTAGAAAACCTCGCAACAATCCTGCCCACAGGCGTTACTTCAAAGAATTGCAATGGCGATCTTAGCACATTTTTCAACAGCATATCGTGGATAATTTTAGATGCTTTCCAACAGGCCAAGAAAGGAAGCAAATCGCAAAATAGAGTAGTTATAGCTGGAAATGGAAAGAATGCCGGTAAATATAGCAAACAAAGGATTTGTCGAACTTTTTGGCACATATTACATGCGTTTTCGCATCGGTGTATTACAAACTTCTTTGTTCCCCACTAAGTATGTGGAGCCTATAGCAACACATAGTGTAGCAAATAATAATAGTAGTAGAAAATGACCAGCTTTATTATTCTCATGTCAAAATAGAGGTAAACCCCTGAGAGCTCTTTCTATTTGAGAAAACAAAATCGCTTGTTGCATCAGGTTTATTGCTACAGTAAGAAGAAAGAAAAATTTACATTACCATGTCCAAGGCCAAGACCGCCATAAACCCCAAGATACATATCACGTTTTGTGGTGTTCATAGTGCCGTTTACGAGCTGAAAATATCATATTGGAAAATTACATGACCATAATATGCACTGTCAAGTAAAATTTAATAAGTTGAGATTTGTCTGTAGGCATTAGTGCAATTTCCATCGTCTGTCTTTAAATACTGATCGTAGTAGATTTCTCTGAGTATCGAAAATTGGTAATAGAGCTACCCACACACAGACAATTATGGCGATTTAAAAAACAAAAAGAATAAAATGAAAATTATTGCAGAAATATTTATGAATTTGCTTTAGTTAGAGAAGATAATTACAATAATGAAAATATGTAATTAAATTAAAACTATATATACAATTAATTACAAAAAAAAAGAAACTAGAACGTAAAATTAAACAATAATTTAAAAAAAATACCCCAAGAAAAACTTGTTTAGGCATCGTAATATTCGTCAGCATCACTGTCAACCGGAAACGTACCCAAAAGGCTGGCGCGATTGCCACGTTGAATGGCAATGCTAGTTCTCTGAGCGAGAAAAACACCAGCCCTCTGATCACGTGAAGCGTCGATAAGCCTTTTTGCCATTTGCTTTATATATTAAATCAGCTGCAAACTCTCAAGAGTTGAAAGACTTGTAGCTGTAGGTATGCACTCTTGAGGTCAGTGACCTTGTTGTTGTTTGTGAAGATGTTGTTTAATGATCAAAAAGTGAAACAATGTCTTTAATTTTCGTTACCTTTCGGTAACGGTCTGTTCTTTAGAAAGTTCAATATTGCCCAGCGGGGCATTTCTCATCTTATTACTCTTTGCCACGGTAAGTGTAATATGAGGTTTATTAGTTTTACATGAAAAGATTACAAGCATTTATAATACGATTTATTCTCGTATACACATGCCTTCTTAGAATAAGTACCATGTCGGAATTTGGTGGGATCAGATTACTGCGGGTGTCGTATTAAATTTTAAGAAATAAGAAAGGTATTTTGCGAGTACTTACTATAGTATCATCATTGGACCAACGCGCAAGCCAAAAGTTGGTTCCAATTTGTAATGTATGCATCACCATGTATATAAGAAGGGTCACAATCGCCTCCCAGGAACCGAGTTTGGAAAAGTAATGCTTGTAAACTTCCCATTTCACCTGTGGGATCGTATATAATTATAACGACTTTGATTTTTTAATTAGAATAGATTATTGTTAATAAAATAATTTAAAGGAACAAATAATGTCATCAAAGTTACGTCGTACAAAGAACAAGCCCAAGAAACAACGGAATTTGGAACGAATTTCTTAGCCCTAAATGAAAGGAGAAAGAATAGAGAGACGGTTAAATTTGTGATAAAAATAACTCACCCGTCTCCACTCTTTCGGTTTCAATAAGTTGATCAAATTCTTTTTCACCTTCATCTTCTTTTACGTTTTCCTTATTTATGCTACCTGGATCTCCTGAAAATATGTGTTCGTTTTGTTTTGGCTTTGTATGACGTTCATGTATCATGTACTTAGGTGACCCAAATGAAAATAAAATATTGACTGCATCCTATAATATGCAAGATTTAAAATCTAGCAAGCAAATGGTGAAATTGTCGGTCTACCTATGTAAATGATCTCTAATTTCTAATTTAGTAACGTTTCTATTTGCAAGTGATCTATTTCTGTAATTTTTTATTTGAGATTTCATCCTGGTGGGACTACAGATTTTTCTGTGTTATAATTTCATTAAATTTTATTATTTTGAATACCTTCGTGGTTTTACAGTAAGTACTTAGTATCTAAGCAGATAAACAACGTGCCTATTAAAAACGAACATTTATTAATAAATATGAAATAAAAATGATAGATACATTACCTGCCCCAGGAGCTTCAGTATCAGAACGAGCACCGGATGATAAAGAACGAGCCCATTGCAATTTACGTTGGAACTCGGAACCAAGCTGACTTTCCAAATCATGTTTTATATCTTCCAAATCTAAAAGTACCAAATAAGTATTAAAATTTATAGTAGCTAGTACTGTAAATACGTGCAAATATTTTTTCCAAAGGTGCCCAAGTGTAACTTAGGCTTATCTCAAACCATACATTCTCAATGTGAGCGAAAAATAATCTACTAATATCACGTACTGATTGACTATGCTCTACGCTCACCTTCTGCTGAGGAGGTTTGTTCAGCAATGGTCAAGTAATGCAGTAAGAATTCAGCGAAAGCGCCCTTCTTGGCGAGCAACTGCTGGTAGGTGCCACTTTCCGACACAGTACCGTCGCGAAGTACTATCACTTGGTCAGTTTGTGATAGGTAAGACACATTGTGCGTTACCCACACGCGGGTTTTATGTCTCAATAGTCCGTTTGGTCCTATTACCTGTAAAAAGACAATTATTTTCAGTCATTAAGGTGACAAAATAAATGCTCACTTAAAGTAGATAATTCAGAGTCAGACCCGTATAAAATTAAAATAAAATAACGTTTCTGAAAGTCACGAATTAAGAAAACATAGTGTCACTACCCCATCTCAATATGCAGACCAGAATACTGCGAGAAAAGGAAAATTCGAAAATAACCCTATACCAGCCCGTCTGGTAAGCGCGGTATAGTAGGCGAAATTCCCTCCATCTATTCTTTGGAAGAGACCCAGACAGCAGTGGAACGTTTATAGGTCGTAACGATGATGATGATAAAATGAAAATGTGTACTGCAACAGCTAAAAGCAGAAAGATAGTTTCCACTACAAGCTGAGCTTTCCCAAGAAAATCTGTGTAGTTATTAGTGTGGTATCTGTATAGGGGCTACGGTTTCTTGTTGTAAACCGTCTCAGTTCACATTTGTAATCTTCTGCACGACGCACACTTACCTTATCGAAGATATATTTTCCAACGTGTGAGTCGACAGCACTGAGTGGATCATCCAGAAAGTAATTCTGGGCATCATTGTATACCGCACGAGCCAGAGACACGCGCTGTTTCTGTCCACCTGACAGATTTATACCTGAAAAAGTAAACAATAGTGACCAAAACTCTTCAGCGGAACAATGAACTTTTCGAGATGTAGTACGCTAGACGGCCACGACGCTAGACGTAGTCGTGTTCCCAAGTTAGTAATTAAATTATAAATTTATTAATTCATTACATTTTGGATTTTACATTGTGGTTTTGTTTCATAATTAGTCTCACCAAAATCTGTCATAGGAGGCAGGAAATGAATACTTTCATAACAATAATATGGAATTAATTAGAACCATCAAATTGATTTTATGTAAGTTGGCGATTGAAACCAAATGCACAATTCGTATAAATTTCTTTAGTTAAGTGGTCTGCGACTTTAGCCCTGGTCGCAGTCGCCTATTGCGAGGTATCCCTTCTGCGGTGTCTCTTACCTTTCTCGCCTATTTCTGTCTGATCACCACCAGGAAGTATGTCTAAATCGGTTTTCAAAGCACATGCGTCGACTATTTTATCATATTTGCTTTTATCGAGTGGTTTTCCAAATACAATATTGTTCTGTATTGTGGCATTTTGTATCCAGGCTTGTTGTGTAACGTAAGAAATATCTCCTGAAAAGTTTGCTTAATAATATGAGCAATTGTATACACGAGTTCGGATTCCTGTTTACTTTACATCCAAACACGGAGTTGCGGAATAATGACTCAACTATCGAATATACCATACCACACACGAGTTTTTTCTGGCAATAAAATAGTTATCAATTCTGAATACTACTGAAAACCTCTTGTTTTAAATACGCTTCTTCTTACCAATACCAAAGAGCTTGTAGCACAGCATGACATGACAGCATTTGATTACCTTCTAGGACTCGAAATAGCAAACCTTAAGGGATTTTTTAAATTGCATTTCATCTATATGTCTCATTCTGTTTCTCTTATGAATAAAAAAATATCGCTTCAGGATCTGGGTATGGTAGGTAGAAAATAGGGATATAGGGAGAGCTGGAACAATTAAATATTACTAAACACAATCATAATACACTAACATGGAACTATGGTCGCTATTTCGCTAATATATACCTACTTAACCTGCCGTCTGGGAGCCTGTTGTCCCAGTCGATGTCACCGTCCTCTGTAAGTTTTTCTGTCATCTTTTCGAATTGATTTAAAATTAAACACTATTTTAAAGTTTAGATTAAATTTCCTACTTTATTACAGTAACAGGGCAGAGATACTATAAACAGATTAAAGAAGATTGTAATCAGTATGTTATCAAAGTGATAGATTTAAAAATATGCAATAAGGAATCACAATGAACTTGCGTGAAAATCGAACCACCGTAGACTGATTAAAGAGTCATATTAAATAATTTCAGTGGTGGGCAGTCCAAAATCTTTTTCTTTTTCATCCCAAGTTTTTTTACTTACCTTTAACATTAACGCGTCCAGAAAGTTTATCCATTTCTCCAAGTAATGCGGAGAGTAGAGAACTTTTCCCGGAGCCGACAGCGCCGACCACAGCGACCAGCGAACCGCGGGGAATGTGCAGGTTCAAGTTCTTCAGCACCGGTACGGTGTCCTCATCATTACCCCATGAGAAACTACCGTCTTCCACCAAGATTTGATCAGCTAAAAATGTTTTATTTACGGTAAAAGGTCGGTTTTAAGTCATAACGTTAACGTTTTTGCCCCATTGGTATTCAAATTGGAGTTCTATGAAAATAACGTTCATATCATACTTTTTCAACACAGTAGCCATATGGGCAGGTGCTCAGGGCTACCTTCTATAAAATAAATACTACAGAAGACGGATAAAGATTTAAATTTAATAACCTGTGTCTAATTTTGTTCGTCAGAGGCAGTTACGTGTGCGTAAACTTGTAGATTGTCATATATTTTAGGCCATTATCGTATTAAAAGTAATAATCTTATTAGGTCGTTCTGATTACAATAGTTACCTAAAATTTCATTAGGTTATAATAATATTTTCACACAGCAGTCCCAAATTAAGTACTTAATTATATTTGCTTGTGTTATGGGCACTCGCTGTGGTGGAAATTGGGAGGCCTATGTTCAACAGTGGACGTCGTTAGGCTGATATGATGATGATGGGTACTAAACAACTAATATTCTACTTTTTTTTAGATATGTACTACATAATATAGATAAATTATTCCCAGCATAAAACAAACAATCATGTTCATCACACAAGGATTTGTCCCAGGTGGGAATCGAACCAACGACCTCCGGCTTAGCAGTTAGGGTCACTACCACTACGTCAACAGGCTAGTCCAATCCAAGTGATTGGTGATTTCGATTAGGAAAAAGACCTTGGCGGTAGAGATTTTAGGGCAATAAGCAAACTTACGTTCATTAGAATGGTGTTCAATTATGCGTGAGTCTAATTCTTCACTATTCATGAATTTGTTCAATCTCTTGATGCTGACGGAGCTCTGCAAACAGAATGTAAATAAAATCTTTGTTCTTTAGAGGAAAATTTGTACTAAATGCAAATATCCTTGTACGTACATACATTATTTTAAGCTATAGGTACCTACTTAGATAGATACAACGGATTGGCTGTCCCTAATAGATATTGCAGTTAAAAAGTAATCCCACAATACAAATTATTATAGTAAACAGCTCTGCAAACACGAGGTAAAATGTGAAAATGTAGGAATAAACTAACCTGTATAATATTAGATATAACATTAGGTAACATAGACATTGGGAATGCCAGTATGTTGAGAAGAGACAACGATACGAATGCTCTTTTCGAGTCAAGTACCTCTGTATCGTTTACTAACACAAAACATGTAAATGACATAAGTGCAACCTGTAAATCAGAGAAAGAATTACTATTATTATTATTATTTAAAATACTTGACTCCCATAAAAAAGGCACATTGCTAACAACACCGCGTTTTACAAAGTTTTGTATTTGCTAAAGTTATTCATCTGAGGTTTGAACCTATCAAACTCAATACACTAATGGATGCATTTAAAATAGAAGGTAAATACAATTTTACTAGTTATACATTTTTTTACTTTGATCACTTTAATTGTGCGAAAAAATTATTATAATAATAATAATAATATTCTACCACTTTCACACAGCGCCATCTAGGCCCAAAGTTAGCAATTATATTTGCTTGTGTTATGGTTACTAAACAACTGATATACTACTTAAATACATTTTTTTTTTGTAAATACATACATATTATAGATAAATTACACCCAGACACAGAACAAACCTTTATGTTCATCACACAAAGATTTGTCCGGGGTGGGGATCGAACCCACGACCTCCGGCTTAGCAGTCAGGGTCACTAACCACTAGACCAACAGGCCAGTCAAAAAGCATCAAATTAATTTCACTTAGTCCCTGGAACTTGAAAACCATCAAAAACATGCGATGTTGCCCGCTTGCAGCCCAAAAAGCATCTTACAAATACACACCAAGAATGGTGTAGAATACCAGACGAACGTTGTTCCTGCGTTATAATAAGCCATTTTCTTCAAAATTTTCAACTCTTTACTCCTTATTTTATTTATATACTCTTGAAAACTTGGTTCCCATCCATATATTTTGAGAACCTAGCAAGAAACAAAGTTTTAATCAATGATAATTGTGTGTAATTATAGAAGTGTGTATAAAGTGCAGATGCAATATGTCAGGCTTACTTTTATACCATTAAGTACTTCGTTCATTAGTTTAATTCTTTCGTCTTTATAGTGCATCAGTTTGGTTTGTAGTTTCTCTTGTAATCCGGCCAGAAATCCATTGAGCGGCATCAGTAGGATGATAACCGCTACTCCAGCCAAAACTGATGGGCCCAACACTCCCCATAAGAAATAAAGGGCCAGTGATATTTGCAACGGAGCGGACCATATTAAGTTTACGAATGTCAAATCGCTGAACCTGAAGTGAACAGAGAACAGTGTACAGTATTAGTCATAAGGATCAGGAGAAGTGACTACGCAGAATCGTTCAGCAAAAATTGTCTAATTACAGTAGATAATTGTTGTCGTAACACTACGCTTTGCGGCGGTGTTATAACAAGTTACTTGACGTATGGCTGCAATTGTAATATAGATAATTACTTTTTGCAGTAAAAACAACTAAATATAATTGAAAAATTTAAATAACCCAACTGCAAAAAATCACCAGATAAGCAACGCACTAAAAAGACCGAAAATTTTTTGTAATTATTATTCCTGATTAAATTTATTCTAACTTCTTACAATTTGGCGCCAAAAGTCCGCCGTTTTGTCTTTTTTATATATAATACCTATCTAAGGACACTTGGGTTTTTGAGAAGAATCTAACGATACCTTAATTGTCCAAATCCATCCAGCTGTTTGGAAGAAATGTGGGAATAAAGAAATTTACAAACATACAAGATACGCGCGAAAAACAATACCCGTCATGTCAATCGGGTAATAACAAGATTAATTTATCTGTATTTACCTGCTCACGTCCGTAGACATCAAGTTAGTGATTTCCCCAACAGTAGATTGTTTTCTCGCGTCATTGGACAAATTTAAGGCTTTCTTATAGATCATGCTACTCAACGCACTGTTTATTTTAATACCAACAACACGCGTTATTAAAAAGTACTGTCCTAACAGTATTGTCTGTATGGAACCACATGCAAACATAGCGACTGCATAAAGGTAGCCTCTCCACACAGGCTCGTTACCTCCCACAAAATCTATGAGTAATCTGAAATAGAAAATATATATAGGTATCTACACTACAAGTCGCACAGGGCTTCGCTTCCGTCATTGTTTCATACTAGCGTTTAACCAAACAAACAAACTCTTCAGCTCTATAATATAAGTAGGTACAGATTGAATCTTGATTTTTGGTTGTACCTAGGTACTATTTGTATCTGGCTGGTGGTTTTAATATCAATAACTATTAGGAGTAGGCAAAGGACACATCATGCAGAATTGATGGCCATTGGAGCAGAAAAGATCTTGAGTGGGGACCCGCACCGGCAAGCGCAGCGTCGCACGTGGGGCGATCACCCACCAACGCGCTGGTTGCAAGCGGCATACGGTCACACAATGAAATAAGTTACTTAGAGAGATTTTTGTACGACCTTATGGTCCTATTAAAATCTTTTGAGGACGCCAAAAAAAGCTTGATATTGGGGGTGCCGAACGAGCTCATTGAAAGAACTACTTGCATTTGCGATTCTCTATTGAAACGTAATGAAACCGAACTATTTATTAACATTTAGTTACTTACTTTTTTTTTGGGTTGCATAATTATGAATTTTCTTGGTTATCAATTTTACTTAATTTGGTATGCAGTTAAACCATAGCCGTAAGTACGGAAATCTATGATAAATTAAAAAACTATTTATTTGTTACCCAGGTGACATGTAAATTCTTTAGATGCATGCTGCATATCAGCGCCTCAGCAATACTACTTACTTTAGTAGTTGGGGTGACGCAAACATAAGTAAATCACTCCAAATCTTGATAAATATACCGACTGAGAATTCTGCACCATAAGCAATAAATATTACTGGCAGCAAAGAAATTGGCTTGGTCTCCTTCTTTCGACTTGCGATAGAATTAGGAGACTCTGAAATTTCTGCTACATTGGTATACCTGGAAACAAAAATTAAACATTCTAAATTTGACTCTTTTAGACTATATAATCACGAAACATTACAATTGCTAAGAAATCAATAGCTTCCAAAGCGGCTCATATTCTTTATATGGAAAAAACTAAACACAACTAATAAATTAAAACATCTAATAACAAAAGAAAATGACGATTCGATCTTTTTTAGTCATTTTTTTATTTTGCATGTTATTAACTATATATGGTACATTTTCAGTCCCAATCTCTATAGGATACAGTCATACTTTAGTATGTCTATTTGTCCAACTATAAATAGCCAAAACGAGGTTGCAAGTTCCATTGTCATTGCTATTGTCCAATGGGGTCTGCGATATTGACTAACTTGGACATTTTAGTTTCAATATCAGTAACCTATTGATCGAAGCCTCCAAGCTATAAAAGACTCGAAACCAATTGGTTTATTTGGAGTTTCAGCTAACTATTTAAAACAGCGCTAGAGTACCTAGGTTTTGCTTTAGACGCAATATTGTATGTTTACAATATCATTGGTTAGACGTCTTTTAATGCCATACATTTGTTGGTTATTTGTCAGGCGATTCACAACAATGATAGCGCTTATCAGTTTTAGGTACTTACTGAATTTTTTGGATACCGAACATCAAAATGAAAAAACGGAACCCTTATAGGATTTCTCCGTTGTCCGTCTGTCAAGAATATTTTTCTAAAGAACGCGTAGAGGTAATGATATTGTATGTTAACGAGTATGTATGTTTAACATATAATATCATTGCGTAGAGGTATAAAGCTGAAATTAATATTAATCGGGTCTGCAAACCCTCGGCGTAAAAAAAACAGAATTCTAAATTAACGGAATCAAAGGATACATCCGTTTATGCTCCATTTTTGTCGCATATCTTGACGATCAAAAAAATCAGAACCTAAAAAGAGAGTAATAGTAAGAGTATTGAGTTTATTCCGGACTGAATCGATATCGAGCGAGCGACCGCCGTACGGTTCGGACGTGTTTATCGAGTGCTCCGTTACTGCTTGGTGTCGCGCCAAGGTCACGCGCCGCTAGCGGCTAGCGGAATATTCCACTTTGTAAATAGTACCGTGTTATTGTTTATAAAAAGTGCATACTATCTATTATTGTGACAATGTGAACTTTTATAATAGTAATTTGATAACTTGAGACAATTATGAGTAAATCTCCAGAAATGGGGACGGACATAAGTGGATCACTCCAAACCGCAACCAGTAATAACGTGAGTGTTACGCATGAAGAAATTATGTTTTTGAGCATTAACAACGGAGAGAAACAACCAATCATGATAAATTGCGAATGCAAAAAATCAGAAATCAATTTCAAAGACTCAACGGACATTGAAAACAATCAGTCGAAGTTAATAACAAGTAAATGTGGTGAATGTACGAGAAAATATTGTGCAAAGATATTTCTCGTGAACAAAATTACCCTATGCCCCGACGAGGATCAAAAATACAACTTTAAAATTAACAGCGAAATACACGTTGCAGTTTGTAACATCACAAAATGCAAATCACTGGATAAAACGTGTGATAACTGCGGAAATCTGCACAGATTTCAGATAATCCCACAAAATAATTTCATCACAATTGAAAGAAACATTTGTAAATGTGGACACAATGTGAATCTTATCGCTGAAAACACAAGAGTGCTAAACGAAAAACAAGGCGAGTGGAATTTTCCACGGCGTAAAGAAAGCTCAAGAAACGGAGGTAAAGCTCAACAACGTCCCCAAAAAGAGACGCAGCGAGACATCCCCGCCACAGCAATCCGGTTCAGTGCGGTCTCAGAAGGTCCTACTTCCATGACCACTGATAAGCGCCCGACTAGCAATGAAACGAATCAGATCACCACCGACACGGACAAGCCGTCCTCGCATAGACCACACACAGCTACAAACGATAGTCATTATGCCACTAAAACCAAGGTCATGAAACGAGATGACTCGCGTAAAAGAACACGTGAAGAGGGATTAACAAGCCCCAATGCACTTCCTCCAAGAAAAAAAAATAACGTTACGCAGTATCGCCGTAGTGAAGGTAACGAAAATGAAGAACATAAGCTATTCCTAAAACAAACGCAAAAACTTCCCGGCTTCTGTATTACGGATAGACAATACACGTATTCTCGTAAAACACCAGATGGAAGAGAGAGAAAGAATAAATCGGATAAATTATTCTCAGATTTATCAAGACTATTTTTACAATATAAACCAACAGCATACCGTTCAAAAAGAAACAAAAGAATACATTTCGCATTCAAAACACAACAAGACTGCGATACCTCTATAAACGTAATGAAACAATATTACCCGTCGATTCAAGCGATACGTACGAACACAGAAGGAAAACAAATACATACAACAAAAATAGTGATAAAAAATGCATTTATACCCGAATACACTACAAAAACAGAACGACTTGACGAAATGGAAAGATTTATCGGCATTCGCCCAATAAACATCACTGAATGGTCAAGAGATGTGCACCTAGGCATATTCGAGGCCAGTGTTGCATTTGAAGAAATAGCCGAGAGGATTACCAGCTCGACGGAACCTTTCTTTGTGAACAGGAAAGTCACAGTGGAAAAATATAAACCGAGTATTGATAGAGTGTCACAATGCAAGAACTGCTACGGCTTTGGACACCTGAAGACTTCCTGTCTAGCACCTGCCAGATCACCAACCATGACAGTGGAAGACGACAAAGGAAACAATCATACAGTCTGCTCAAACTGTAAACTAAGTGACCCTATGGGGCACACAGCCACAAACAGAAATTGCCCAGCATTTAAACGGGAGAGAGAGCGCGCGGAGAAGAGAAGGCTGGAACAAAGAACATGTCGACAAAACACAAAAAATCAAGACAATGACAACACGACATCAATCGGAACGAACACAACGGAAACAAAAGAAGACAAAAATATTCCCAAAAAATCATACAGAGACACCCTCACTAATAACAACAACGTACAATTAACACAAAACTACTCCACAAACGAAATAACACTGCTGATGGAAAACATCAAAGTAATGTCAGGCACCCTGAATATAATCATGAATACGCTGATAAATAATGGCTTCCTCAAGGGTTAAAACGCGAAGTCACTTAAAAATAATGCACTGTAATGTTCAGAGCATGAGAAATAAATTCACTGAAATAAAAAACATTGTAAATATTTATAAACCAGATATAGCAATATTCAACGAAATTAGATTAAATCTGATCGTACAACGATACAACATAGTCGAATATGATAAAATATTTGAAAGAAAAGAGGATCACCTCGGAACAGTAATGTATATCCGAAAAGGTATCAGATGGACACAGGTCCCACTCGCAAGAGGATATGAAGACGAGGATAGGCAAATTGAAGGCGTTGCCATAAAGATTTTCAACAACTTCCAAACCAATGACTCAATCATAATAAAAGGTATTTATATACCGATTACAGGTCAAGCCACGATGACTGATGAATTTGAGACGATAATACACGGTGAGGGTGCATTATGCGTCGGAGATATGAACATCAAATCGACAAGGCTTGAACAAAAAAATAACAGGTATCTCGGATTAACGCTGAACGCACTAATAAGTGATGACGAGTGTAATCTTATTCACACAGGGCTACCATCGAGACCCACGAGCCAAGGAAACGCAATACTCGATATTGCAACGGCAACACATGATCATCGCGACTATGAGGTGAAATCATGCATCCAAATCACAGACATAGGCTCTGACCATATGCCATGGTTGATAAAAATTGCAATGGATGGAGAGTACGAACAAAGAACATCACGAAACCTGAGAAAGATTGCAGGAAGCCGAGAACTACGAGACGAATATGCGGCCGGTATCGCCAGACGAGTTGATTATGTCAAAGAAATCGTCAACGACGAACAATGCGACTTCTTCATTGACAAAATTGAAAGAGCTATAAAAGACACGCTTAATGAAATCGCACCTGAACGCGTAATCGCTTCAAGGGAGGATTTACCCCTAAAAATACAACAAAAAATCACAGAAAGATATCACAAAAGACAACGGGCATGGCGATTACGGAGGGATCCGGACAGAAACCGCGCTGCAAAGATTGAATATAACGCTATCAAACATGAAGTGAAAAAGATGCTTATGAAACATCGTGAAGAACAATGGCTTGGCATAATAGATTCTGTACGTAATCCCGAATCGCGTACTTGGGCAATCCAGCGTTCAATGAAAAAACCACCGCAGCGGCTGCCGGCATTCGACGATGCGAAAACAGAACAGGAAATTATTGACAGACTCGTTGACACGGCAATAGTCAGTGACTCATATGTGGATGATATATACAGAGCAACAATGCAACAAGAACAGTTCGAACCTCTTGAGCCAGCCACTAAAGCCGAAATCAGACGAGCGCTGTACAAATTTAAGAACAAGAAAGCCCCGGGACCGGATGGAATCCGCGCGGACATGCTAAAACTTGGAGGAGAAGTCATACTCGCGATGTTCGGAAGAATAATCAACTACATACTGAAATCAGGATACTTTCCACGAAGATGGAAAGAAAGTACCTGTATTTTTCTACATAAACAAGGCAAAGACTACAATAAACCAGAATCATATCGACCCATCAGTCTTCTTAACATCATGGGCAAGTGGGCCGAAAGAATTATTCAAAATCGGCTGGAATACTCATATAGTAAAATTATCCCACACTACCAGCACGGCTTTGTTAAAAAAAGAGGCACGACAACGCAAATACTAAGAACGGGTGCGTTCATCACCAAAACACTAGACGAAGGAAAATGCGTAGCATTAATCTCAACGGATCTCTCAAAAGCATTCGATTCGATCAACCATGCGGCACTGGTGAAAAAACTCAAGGACGCGGCGATAGATCCCAGCCTCATCAAACTAACTGAGAACTATCTCGGAGGACGTTCAACACAGGGAAAATTCAGAACAACGAAAGGTAACAGAAAAATCGTACCGCATGGCGTGCCCCAAGGCTCCATTATCGGCCCGATGATATTTAACATGTATGTGGCCGATATTCCAGCGAGCCACCATCCCGGAGAACTAAGAGCACAATACGCCGATGATCTGTGCATATTGAATGCCCGAGACAAGCCCATACATGCGGCCAGATGTGTACAAGAAGAAGCCGAAAAAATTATCAACTATTACAAAAAATGGGGCCTGAAATGCAACGTGAATAAAACAGAGTGCGCAATGTTCGCTGCTCCAAACAAAAAACTACCTAAACATATCAAAATACACGGCGAAATAGTTCCAGTTAAAAAAGAAATTAAATACCTCGGAGTCTACTTCGATAGGACAATGACCATGCAAAAGCACACAAACCAAGTGGTCAACAAAGCTAAGAGTGTACGGGGGGCACTAAGTAGCATCATTGGATACTACTCAAAGGTCTCCGAAACGATTAAATTTGACATTATCCAAGCTTGTCTCCTACCAATCTTGGATTACGGAGTGATACCACTGTTACCGAGATATTCCAAAACAAATAGATTGACTATCGAGAGACAGTATCGCATGGCGTTAAAATCGGCAGGTGGCTTTGACCGCCGCTTGGAGACTGACGCTCTGTGGGAAATAAAACAAATCGATCCGTGGCATCTGCGATCACTGGATCTGCAACGCGACATGATTAACAAGTTGAAAGAACTTAAGATAAAAGATTTGGACACCGAAAATCAGACACCATACACAAAACATGGCCAGTACAACCCATTGATGTACGATACTCGACTCGGCGATAATATTCCATTTATAAATAAAAAAGAGAGGGCAAAACCACTTGATAAACGAACTGATGGCCCTCCCAGACGACGACTATTGTAAAGAAATAAATTGCACACACACTAACCTTAGCTATTAAGTCACTTACCCTTACTCATCCACACGCTTAACGGGAAAGCCCGAAGTGGCCTCTTCCAGGCAATACATCATATGCATGATTGTATAAATTGAAAATTGCATAAGATGAGATAAACAAGAAAAACACATTTTCAGCAAAGCAACATCTAACATTTGTTCTCACGGAAAATAATACAAACAATGCTGTAATAAATTATAAATATTTTTGTATAAGGTAGGCTTAAAACTAGAAATAAAAGGTTATTCTATTCTATTCTATTCTATTTAGATGATTCACCTTACTACTACACCTACTAATGTCTTACATTTCAACCACAAAAAATACGTATATAAAAAAATTGCATAATCGTACGAAACTCTTAGTGGGCGAGTCCGACTCGCACTTGCCCGGGTTTTTTTATCATATTATCCTCCTCAGATAAATACTACATTGAACTTGGAAATACAAAAAAAATAGATAAAATGTAATAGTATACCTAATAATATATACATACTTAAATAAAAGTAAAATCAATTCTTACAATTGTTGACTTCTCAATCGTCGCAACCAGAACTTTTCAAATCTACCAACGACTTCTTTCGAAAGTACTTCAGGATTAAGTGACCACAGGTCACTTTCGGTCAGGGTTCGCCGATATCCAGTTATTGCTATCGGATCGAACCAGCTGAATGTGAGGCGACTTGGGACGCTGGCTGCAGTCTCGGGAGACTTTCTCTGTTAATAATTTAGATCTTAGAAACAAAAATATATCAGTTGATAGGTACCTACAGCTTCGTCTTGCAAACTGGAAAAACAAAGCAAAAACCATAGCTTTTGTTGCAGGGCAAGTTAACTTGGTACTTAATTCAAAGGTTTGTGTTTTTTAACTAAATTTGGTTTTTAAATGAGATGTTTAATTGTTAGCATGCAACAACGTCGAATTTTTTTGCTTAACTATAAAATCATATGTTTACTAACACAAAGTCAATAGTCCTTACCTCGTCATAAACGTATGGTGTGTCTCTAGGCGGTAAATCAGCAAAACAGTTCAATATGAACATTATAATAATTAGGACATAGTACACGATATAACTTGCAAAATTATATCGGACATACATGTCTTCGGCTGCGTTATAGCTCATCATCTCTGTCCTTAGCTGAGGTAATCCGGCCAAGATTAGGAGTAGCCAGAACATAAAGAGTACCCCTGAAGATCTCCTCCCACATTTTCTGTTGTAACATACAAGTGTTGCAGATAAAACCTGTAACAGACCTAGGAACTAAAAAAAACTCATCTTAGTACTACAGAAACAAGTGACTGAAAGAAGACTCTTGTTCTGAATTACCGAACAAATATAGATTGTCGTGATTATGTTTGTATTCGCTGGATCAGAATTATCTCACTTTGGCATCCACTAAGCATCCAAATATCTAAGCATGACTTTAAAGTGATTAATGATTAAATTTATTTTAGTTAATATTTATAAGAAGAAAAAAAGCTATGGAAATTAGCAGGAAGAGCTTGAAGCACAATTGAATAAATCAATTGTGAGAAGTAGGTCGGTAGGTGACTGGTCAGGAATTATATTCACAATAGATAAAAGTAACCTCTGTTATTATGCGATTCTCTGTGTCATCCCTGTGCAACATTCTTATCATAATCATATGTATATGTTATCTATATAGGTATTTAAATTTATTTACAAAATGAATACTACAATAGGTACCTGTAACTTATTGCTGGTTTGCTACTAAACAATTACCCATATTTGCAGAGAGTTACGTAGGTAATCGGGGTTAATCACTAGCTAGTTACGTGGAGAGATAGCCATCCATAGGGCAAATTTCATAACCATTTGAAATTATGTATTTACTCAGCTACAATCTGTTTAGGTGATAAGGTTTTGGGGAATATAATCATATGAATCACATAACCTAGTTACCTATTATCTACCAATGTGTAGCAAGTGCTGACACTAATAGATATAACTAATAGAAAATAATCACACTGAAAATTATCGTGATTTGTTGTCAATGAAGAATATTGCTGTTTAATATCTAATAGATTTTTAACTGTTTATTGAATTGAAGCAGCCAACTCAACACAGCCCTAAGAGACTAGGTTCGGTACTTTGGTATTCCACCCGAAGTGTACTTAGGTATGGCTTAGTAGGTATCTACGCAATAATAATAATAGGTAGGTAATAGGTATATTGATAAATTCAACTGAGTCTATTGAGCTGTCTATTCTTAGAACCATGACGTAATAGCGGCCTTATATTAGGTATTTGCCGCCAACAGTTGTGAATTTCTACGTTACTCGTCTCTCAGTTTCACCCTATCTGAACATGACATGAAATATCTGAAATGTAGAGATTTGTTTTTAGGGTGGGCAGGGACAAGTAGTCATCTACCTAAACTCTATTCCGATATGTATTCTTGTGTGGAGAGGTTTTAAATGAAGGCATTGTCCTCTTTTGTCATCTTCTAGTTAAGCCACATGTGCCTGTACTGTGCCGTGTACCTTTCTCAAGGCGGCAAAGTGACAAACTTGGGAAACTTTAGGAGTAGAAATCACCCCGCCACTTTGATCACCGTGCCGTGGCCCGTGGTCGGCTAGCTCCACGCTAGCTCAGTGACATTCATCAATAAATGGTTAGGAACTATACTTACAAAAGTCAGTAACTTTACTACTGGGTCGTAGTAGTCTGCATCGTAAACTTTAGGCTGTCCTTTTGATGATGCATCAATTACTTGGCCGATGTCAATCGTTTGAAGGAGTATAAGAAGTATTGTTACAACCAATTTACTGACATTCAGTTTATTTCTTGGTACATTCGCCTCTTTACTCAATGTCATTAAGTATATTTCTAAGATAGCTGCGAGCCATAGAAAACCACAAGGAATCCATACTAGAACTGTCTTTTGGAAACATGGTGTGAAGTCTGGATTGTCCGAATCCCATGTCAAGCTGGTATTCTAAAAAAAATAAGAGTTATTTTACAATTATTGTTGACCGTAAACAATTTATCTAACCTAATTGTTCTAAATTTAATGAAAAGGTCCGTCTGTTTAACCAATGTTATTACTAAGGGAAATAGGGAATAATTAACTTTTGAACATAGTAAACAAGATTTTGTATGATTATGCGTTCGCATCCGTTCAGCTTTTGGCGTTGCATCTATTCAGTTTACGCGGCAAACAGGTATAAAATGGGGACAAAATAAATGGTATTGTGTTTTTATAATTATTTTGGTAATAAACACATTGTATTTTTTGGGTAACTATCCCTTCACGTGGCTATCAGACATTGATTACTTGGCATAGGTGACGACGACGGCGACGCACGTTCCAGGGCCCACCCGTTAAGTAGAATGGGGAACCTACAAATTAATATCGTATGTTATTATTTAAATAACTGTCAAATAATAAATAAACAAGTATATAGGTAGTAAAAATCATAATAAGTAGGTACATATTATTATATTAAATTATAAATCATTTAAACAAGAATTGCAGAAAATTGATCGATTTTTTTTATGGAAACAGAAATTACTTGCCCAAAAAGTAGATCCACAAAATTCATCCATTGAAGAACTTGTAGCCAATTCGTATAAATTCACTAATAAAAACGGTATTGATATTTATAACAAAAGTACTTATTTTAAATTTACCGCACAAACAAGTTCTGAAACACAATTATAATTGAGGTACCTATTTACAATTATTTTGACTGCCGCATGCCGGCTATATCACAGACTAAGTAATAAAGAATACTACGTAATGCCAACAATCAACATTCAACAAAAGTCTCTCTAACCTTTTATAGTTAAATGTTTACCTACTTGTTCGTTGTTCATTGATAATTTTAGTGTTACAAGTACATATAGTACATTACATAATTACAGTTAAAAAGAAAAAGTTTTGTGGTATTAGTGTTAGTTCTCTTTTTAAATAATTAGGTATATTAATTAATTGCTCTACATTACGATAAGTATTATTTTAGTTTTTAGCAGCTAGTTCTTAGTCAGCAAATAATATTATTTCAACAAAAACATCGAAAACATTGAACATTCGATTGTACCAAAATATTCTGCTAAGTTTTAACAATAATTATGATTTTATTAAATTGAACTATGATTGTAATTAACATTATTATCTATTTCAAATGAAAATTATATTAACCGGGGCTGCACAGGGTTAAAAAGCTTTGTCTATGTTATTTTATTTTACCTATATGTACATATAACCTATAAAATATTTCATTATCATTCATCATTCATTCATTCATTCGTTGTCATCAATGGCTTGGTTAGCTTTTCCTGGCTTGCTAAATTGATGCGATGATTGTCCTATGTTTATTCCGAGAAGAACGCATAATTTGTAGTTAATAAATGTAATTATCGTTTAGCTACGAATATTAAACAATTATTTTTATAGAAGTTGCTTCCTAAAGTATAGTGTCGAGACAGATTGTGACACGGAGGTAGGCGCCGTATTAGTCGGTGTTTTAGAATGGCAGAGTATTTAGCTGCTATATTTGGTACAGAAAAGGACAAGTAAGTGCCAAGTGCAATATTAATTCACATTATAATTCATA
The DNA here is from genome assembly GCA_905147015.1 of Laspeyria flexula. Classification (NCBI taxonomy): domain Eukaryota; kingdom Metazoa; phylum Arthropoda; class Insecta; order Lepidoptera; family Erebidae; genus Laspeyria; species Laspeyria flexula. The sequence continues at coordinate 5,637,380 of LR989956.1, read as the reverse complement.
CATTTGTTTTATAAGTCCACTACAATTTGTTATAATGATCCTTTCGTAAGAGAGGTTAACTCAATTTTTTTGAGAAATTTGCATAGAACATATTGAAAAGAATTCGTTACAGTTAGCAGAAGTGGTATTAGTATCATTGTATAACTCTCTTTTATTAATATTCTATCGTACTATCTATTTCAGAGTAAATTGTTCTTTTTACTTTAAAATTGGAGCATGTAGACATGGGGACCGATGCTCTCGTATTCACAACAAACCAACTTTTTCACAAACTGTGCTGCTACAAAACCTGTATGTGAATCCTCAAAATTCGGCCAAATCTGCTGATGGCAGCCATTGTAAGTATTGTGGAATATTTCTACGCTTTATTAATACTGCTTCATAGAATATGTTAGTGCTGTGTGTCAATTACGAGATGCCTGTATTTGTAGTGAATGTTGGATAAAGAATTTGGATTATAATTATTTACTTCTATCATCAAGCTTTTTGGGTGTTAATGTACATTATTCAAATTATTATACCTAGTTAAATCATTCTTTATCTGATAATCTTCGAGATAGACAAAGTGATTGTTGTAATTTCTACTGTGACTGATGGAACTTATATCAATGTATTATTTGTTTACAGTGGTCGTTGCCAATGTGTCTGATGAGGAAATGCAGGAGCATTACGATAACTTCTTTGAAGATGTTTTTGTTGAATGTGAAGATAAATATGGTGAGATCGAGGAGATGAATGTGTGCGACAACCTCGGTGATCACTTAGTTGGAAATGTTTACATTAAGGTAGGGTATAGACCTATTAAGATCGAAACTGACCTAAAAAAAGAAAGGGAACAAATACTTTATTCACCAAAATAAGTTTTGTCTATGAAATAATTTGCCTGTATTCTATCCCTTACAATTTATACTAATGTAGCGTCGCGCATCCATATAGATTTATATTATCACTTTATCATATTGTATCAAATAGACATACAAATTGACAGCATGTTTGCCATAGTGGGTAAGGGCAATGCTACTGATACTGAATGGATAAAAAACTAATACAGTTGTCACCCCTTAGAAACTTAATAAACATAATTATGAAAATACTAAACAAGTAATGGAAAAATTCAAACCCGCAATGGGACTTGATCCCGCGACCCTGGCATTCCTTGTCTAGTGCTCTTCCAACTGAATTATGATTCCCTTGAGGTCGAATTTATACATTGCCTGTTAACATGAAATTGTTTTTGCTAATTACCACTCCAACAGCTGTAGTTGAAAAATAGCTACCTAATTATTAAATAAATAATTATTAACATTATAATTTATTGGGTACGACTTTAATAATTATAATAATATATTTATTAAAAAAATTATTAAGAAATTATGTATTGTCTGTTCACATTTCTATATATTTTAAATTTTAGTTCCGACGAGAGGAGGATGCTGAAAAAGCTGTGAATGATTTGAACAACCGGTGGTTTGGTGGTCGTCCAGTGTATGCTGAACTGTCACCTGTCACGGATTTCCGCGAAGCATGCTGCCGTCAGTATGAGATGGGTGAATGCACACGCAGTGGCTTCTGCAATTTCATGCATCTCAAACCTATATCCAGAGAACTTAGGAGGTATGAGAATTTATTGTCGTGATTTTATTTTCTTTTACTTTATTGCGTGTTTATGAAGCGTAGGGTAGGACGCCCTCCACTTAGGTGGACCGAGACCCTGAAAAAGGTATCTGGCCTAAAAAAAGTCTCTGGGTCTGACCGAATGGCGGCAGACCGAGTCTTATAGCGTGTATTTAGGAGAAGCCTATGTCCAGTGGACTGCAAGAGGCTGAAATGATGATTGCCTGAAGTGGCAGAAGAGTAGGCCGATGGTAAGTGATGGTAAGCGGTTACCACCGTTCATAGACGTTGGCAATGTTAGGGATTCATCTAAGCTGCTGCTTACTTAAAGACGATAGCTATCTTTAAACCTTGTTTTTGACAGGACATTATGCTTTTTGCCCTAAAGGGGTATGCAGATATGCATACCCCGTCGGACCATGTGGTCCCACGCAACATTATAGCTATTTCCGGACACATTTGCAAAATGGGCTGATACTAACAATTTCAAGACAAAAAATCTAAAACCGTTACTGTCCAACCCGAGGATCAAACACCGGGACGTATTGGGCAGCAGTCATCTCACTCATGCTGTGCCACCAAGGCAGTTTTAAATCACACTTTAGTTATTATATACTTCTATGTATTAAGATCTAAATCAGTTATAAACTTTCTATAGATTCAATGGTGTTTTGTGTAGATTTTGAACAGTACATTATAATATTATTACTTATTCTTGTTTGTGTGGGCAGTTTGAAAGGAGAAGTAACTATAGTCTGTCCCCATTAAGAAAATAGTGATTCCTCGTTGTCGAGTGACAGAGACGTGGCTAAGCTGAGTAATAGCCACTCTATTCACCAATTAGATCTTAGTAAATTAGAAAGCCCTGTTCACATTGACCATTTGAAATTAGCCCTTCGAATAGTACGGACGCGTCTTTTGTTTGAATTGGAGTGGGCCCAAATTAAAATTCTATTACTGCCCATAACGACATTTAAACTAAAATATGTAGAAAGCTGTTTTATGACGCAATAGCAACAATAGATTGCGACAATTTGAAGAAATGCTGTGAGCATGTAGTCAGTGAAGAAAAAACATGTGGGAAGTAGATGACGTTATTATATACTCGCAAAACAGAATTCATTTATTATTAAATGTTGGAGAAAATTCTGACGAATCTGTAAATATATAATAATTACTTAATGTTAGGTATAAGAAAATACTATGTAAAAAAGTTAGCTTTATACTTTATTTTTACCGCAGTATGAATACGGCTTTACTTGCAGTTGTACTGGTGTGTCACTATTTTCTTAAAGCGAACAGACTATAAAACGCGTGTTACACGATTGTAAACTTGCCTTCCACAGAACAGAGGTGACTTTGGTAGTTTCCAACCGTCTAGCCGGCTGTTGTAAACCAAATTTCATACAAACTACGTGGATGGCCACCAAGCTCCCACCAAGGTCACTCTGATGGAACGCAAGTTTACAATCGTGTGGCACGGCTATAATTGTAACAAATAAGTAATCCAATCGAGACTAATATAAAAACTTCTTTTACATCATGTCACAACAAGAATGAAAGTAGTCATAGCAAATTTAGCTGGTGCTAAAACAACTTTTTATTTTGTGATTTATTTGATATTGAACTAATTCTGGCTGATAATGCTGTTACACCTAGAATACCTAGTATTCTTCTCAAGATCTTATCAAGATCACCTCACTAAAATGTAGGTATTGTTTTAATAGATGAATTTTGAAACTAATTCAAAATATCTGAATACCAAATTGTCAGTCTATACAAAGATACAAAAACATTCAAAGTAACTAAGTTGATAAACTCTTTGTCGCAATTGTTTGAGCTTCATTAGATATTCGCGATAGCAACGAGAGCGAACAAAGTAAACGGAAACTTTATTCAAATACAAATTGATTTATAGTAAGCTATACAACTCTGATAGAGATTAATCTTTTGTTCACTTACATGATATTATTAAGTTATAGGCTTGGCTCCGTGCCATGATGGTTAATACTGTGGTAGATTTGGTGTGACGTGATTTCATTAATGTGTGTGATTAATTTTTATAAGGAACTAATTTAACAATGGTTTTTAATACTCAAATATTCAATATTCATTCAGGTAGAGTCGGTTTCCATGATAGTAAGCTTTTATTAACTGCAAAATATTAGTCTATTAACGAGACAAGGGCTTATAGGCATGTGTTCATCTTTTCTATCAAATGTTTTCATGAGTGGTGGAAGTTCAAGAAGTTAATCATAAATCTAATATGGTAATACATTTGTTTGTATCACTTACACATTGTTTGTTAATGTAATATTCTGTATTTATTTATTTTTTACCTTGTTCTTCAGTCGTTTATATAACCTTACTTATTATAGATGCCTCGTATTCCAAACATCTAGATGTAGTTGTGAAATAATCATTGAAAATATATTACGAGCTGTTGATCAACCGCAGGTAATTTCTGCAAGCCAGATCTGGACATACCCTAATATTAGTAAGATTTCCCAGCATAGATGAGTGATCACTATCCTCGTATGTTCTAGATACCTGTATTCTCGCCGCAAGGGTTCCCGGCGGTCCCGCAGCAAGTCGCGGGAGAGGCGCCGGCGCTCTCGCTCGCGCGAACGCCGTCGCGAGCCGCCGCGCAACTCGCGCTCCGGCCGCTACTGACGCCGGGCCTCGCCCACCCCGACCAACACGCCCCCGCCAGCGCCCACGCAATCCTAGATCCTCCTTGTATGTTCAACTACATGAACAACGTGAACCAATCTTCGTACAATACGTGTTTCGTTGTAAGAATTAAATTTAAGCGTATCTGCAACATCCCATAGCCCTTTTTCAATGTGTAACACAATACTTGGTGTAAGGATATCGGTACCGAAAATTGGTGGTTTATACCAATACTTCATGTTATTTATAATAATATTTTGTATATTGTCTTCGGGTTCACGGTGAGCAAAAAAGCTTATCACTAAGATTTATAATGATGGTTCTATTTGTTGAACTATTCTCTGTGGCATATCTGAAACCTCTTCTGTACAAAATTTTATTTTACTCACGTTCGCAAGCATACGTTTCAGATTTTTTTAAGACACATTTTTATGCATTTTGTTTAATCCTCCGCCTAATAGTTGTGATGAATATTTGAATTGCAAATTTTTAATACAATACCTCCTATTTAGCTGAACTACAAACGCAAAATTCAAATGGAGTACATTTCAAAAGAAATACAATCAACCAAGGTCGAATATAAGTGTTGGCGTCTGTGCGTGAAACATTTTTTTTATGAAATAGGTATTAATAAACGTCGTAAAATGTCTTTATTGATGGAAAATTTGTATTGTATTGATGTAGATTGGCGACTCTATGGTGTTTGATGTAAATACTGCAGTAGCAGACAGTTAGTCTGGATTTCCATTAAAGAAATTATTTTATGTTGTTCAATAGATGTATTTTTCGAAATATGTCTAGCATTTTAATACTATCATAATATTCCTTTAGGACTATACTGTTAGGTATTGCAGTACCTAATGTTTGACAGTATATTTGTAAGAAATGTGAACGATGAATAAAATCATTATAAGATTAAAATGTCTTTAATACTGTTTTCTTTACAAGTGATTGACGAGAACCAACCAGTTATTATATTCATTTGTTTATACATTCAATTGTTTTGTGCAAAAATTCACCTCTAGGCCACAGTTGCATTTTCCATTTCACATAAGAACAAATTTTGTACTTAATTGCCTATAAAAAAACAAACAATAATATCACAATATTATAACTAAGCAACAAATATATATTACATACATGCATTTAGACAACAAAAACAGTCTAACAAAATAAATTATGTACTACCTAAATAAACTAAGTACTTTATCACATCTCATTTTAATTATTTATTCATTCTGAAAATATAAATTACTAAATGACTAACTAAGCGGTATACCTAAAACTATTTAACAATTCTGTTATTTAAAATATATTTCTTACGTCATTGTAGAAAACCCTTATGAAAAAAAATCCTTGATTTTTGCAACAAATTGCATTGCAAATTCGAACGTGGACGGAATATTAGAAAAAACGCAGTTCTTAAGAGCGTTTATATCAATAGAGCGGCAACGTCGCAATTTAGTGTTATGTTTTGTGGTTTTCTATGATATAATCGGAGCTATATCTTAAAAATATACTTAATTACATTTATGGAATAAGGTGGAAAGTGTGTACCTACAAGTTATCATTGCGTTTACAGTTCTATTGATATGCAATTAACACATTGGCAACTTGCAGGGCGTTATTTTCATAGTAATATAACAGTAAGCATTACGGATATTAAATTTTTAATACACTTTCACGCAATTCTAAAAAGTTTATTAAATATATATTTAAAATATGGCTCCGATTACATAACACAAATTGAAAACCACTAAATTGCGACGTTGCCACTGCCAGCATGTTGGTATGGGTCTTTCCCCTTTGGGACCACGAAACTTTGGGACTACGGTGTCAATCGCGAAACGGCCTTTTTTGAATTGGCTGTTTCACCCCAAGATCAAACGGACCACGGTTTGGTCTTGGTGTGAAACAGCCCCCTTAAGTTTCAACAAAGTTAAGAAACATATCATTATATATTTTTATCACCCATTAATTTGAATTTCAATTAGGTACAATACCTACAGATACGATATATATAACGTTTTCGGAGATCTAAACGTACCTATTACGCCCCCCCTGACATCTTTCTACACTCCCCAAGGGGGGCGTGCCCCCCTGGTTGGGAACTCTTGTTCTAGGCGATTTGTTAAAATCTTTACTTATATCTATCGCCTTGTTTCATGTTTCTTTATGCCCTGTACTTATATTTTGCGATTATGTAGTTTGCATAACATTATGTTTGTAGCTTTCATATTATGCTAACGTCGAGGTACTAATAGTTCTTCAGTGATTGTGGGGATATTTTATGTCTCTCCATATATTTGATCCCAGAAGGCAACGTTTTCTGCACTAGGGTTTTGATTGTATTCGAGATGTTCGCCTATAACTACGTAATTTTGTTTAGATTCTGTAAACGGTTTCCATTCTTCATTTGAAGTTGGTTTTCTGTAACAAAGGATATAGTTTATAGTAAAATTGTATTTTCTTTATAGATAAGAAATTATTGTTATGTGGTAAGGTTCGATTCGGAGTAAAACACCAATGACGAGTTTCACTGATTGATTGGGTTAAGTTTAAGGATAGACTTAAACTAATTTGAACTTCGGCAAGCACACAAACAGCAGCCTTTGGTTTTCACCGAACGAAGGGGTAGGCGGATTCGCATTACAGTCCTATTCAAAAATCGGCAAAACATTCAAGGCAGAGAAACCCAATAACATCATGCCCGACCCGGGAATCGAACCTTAGAACTCTTGTGCAGCAGTCATACACTCCCGTCACCTCAGGCAAACAACTTCGTAAAAATACTGTTCGTAATGGTTAATTAACAGTTTAATAATATCTTTGGAACTTTGGTTAAATAACAGTTTTTTAATCTATAGATATATCATGTCCTACGATAAATTTAATTGTTACTTACCCAGTGCTTGCGAAATTCACCCACAGTTGTACAAATTGTTGTATAATATTTCTTGATTCATCTGTTAGTGGTATATCGAAACATGTCACCTTAAACTGATACGGTAGCTCATCAGCGTGGCACACCCCTTTTATAGAACTCATATTATAATACTTTTTTGTGTAATTCCTTTCAGTTTCTGCAACAAACTTGTAGAAATAAACGGACTCTGCCGCATATTTATTGAAATAACGTGCAAATTTGACTATATTATATACGAAAGCTCTATCGGTCTCCAAATCAGTAACTTCTTGATAACTATCAGCGGTCAAATTGTCGTTGAAGTAATGCTTTCGAATTTGTTCGTCAGCCGCTTGAATATTTTCATCTGACCATTTCAGTTTCAATTCTCTTGGTACAATACTACCTGTAGTTGTATAATATCCATAAATGTAAGGCAGTTTTCTTGCGATCTCTATACCTTCACCCGAAGTGAACCCTAAGATTAGAGGAACATTTGCTATCTGACCGTTCTTAACTAATTCAGTGGGTAGATCCGATAAAAATTTATTATCATTCGGGCCGACCTTCTCGGCCACGGGGCCAAATAAAATGCTATCAGCTAAGTCATTATATTTTACGTCTAGTGGAGGTAACTGAATATTGACTAGTGATGAGGCTGGCTGGCTTCGTAAAAACTTAACAAGTTCCATGGGGTCCTCCGTGTCTTTGCCGAGTAATTTTCCTAATTGAAACGCTCTTTGACGCCCGTATATATTGTAGCACCAATCATGTAAGCAAACTCCACTTTGGCAAATAGCTTTGTTAAATAAACCAGCACTCCTTTTCGAAATCAAGTGACAAGATACGGACCCAGATCCTGCACTGCAACCGAAAATCGTTACATTGTTGGGGTCTCCGCCAAACACCTTTATATTATCTTTTACCCACTGTAGAGCGAGTACTTGATCTTTTAAACCAGCGTTTCCAGGTACTTCTTCAGTGTCTAAACATAAAAAACCCAACACTTCAAGTCTGTAATTTATTGTTACTAATATCACATCATGTTCCATAAAAAAATCCGGTCCGTAAAAATCAGAGTTACCGGAGCCGGTATAAAAAGCCCCTCCGTGAATCCAAACCAATACAGGAAGAGGAGAGTTTGGTGTTAGGGATTTAGTGTATACGTTAAGATAGAGGCAGTCTTCACTGCCTGGCTCCACGCGGTTCAGACGTTCGTTAAACTGCGGACATACGGGCCCGTGCTGCGTCGCGTCACGGATACCCTCCCATGGCTCGGCTGGCAACGGTGCCTGAAACAAGTAATATAATTATCTTTCTTTTTAACTTAGTGCATAGTCATATTTGCTTTAAATAATTGCTTAAATGAACTTGGCTGCGAATGTGTTAAATGCTTTATTTAAAAACCAAATATGACTATCCTACGATTATAAGTTCATTTGTGGGGCAACGCACACGTCTCATGTTGCAGTTGAATGAGACATTCTGTCGTATTTCATCAATACTTCCATACTTAGGTACCTAGATATTAAAAATCAACGTAGATTAGATCCGCAGAAGATTTTTTATATGACCTAGCAATAAGAGAGAATTTTAGGAAATTCATCTCATGTAATATGTACGTGTGAATGACTGTAAGTGTCTTCTCTAAACAAATTGAGAGAACATCCACTTGGAATGGTAATTTTATGATGATCTAATAATTCCTTACACAAGATAATGTGATACAAATGTTATTACTGTAGACACGACGCTGCGTACAGTGGCTAAAATAATCATTAGGTAGGTACTGCGAATGTCAGTATATGGCCATAGTCACTTCCCGATGTGAATACTAATGTGAACGTTCAGGTATGCTTTCGTATGAAGAAAAAAAATCACCCACCAGCTACCTACTTGTTCATATTTATATTACTCACCGTGAATCTTAATTCACCAAGTGGCGGCTTGGCGTATGGTATGCCTTTGAATGCAATGTAATTTTCATTAGAAACACCTCTCAACTCCCCACACTTCGTCTTCACTTGTGGCATGTTGCGAATAACTCTGGAAAAGGCAATTTTAAGATTCCAAAATTAATTGCACACAAGTGTGTATCTTGTATAATTATCAAACTATTCCTTATTAAACTGTTACATGCACTTCCTATTTAGCACGTGAACTTGATTGTTGGTGAGGTGCCAGAATTTGTTGTGAAGTGTACTATCGTACATGTAGGTTGGTAAGCACTCTACATAGTGACTGTGCCTATTTGATGTATCTAGGTATGAGCGTGTTATGACGGAATTCATGACGACAAAACTAATAAAATGTTATAGCCGTTTAACTGTAACAATTTACACAAATAGTAGGTAGGTCAATGTAGAAATTCTATTTTTTTTTTGTATTCATGTAGGTTTCTTATTTTTTAGCTACTTACTAGGCGTTCCACAAGTGATTTGTTAGGTAGACCTATATTATATTCAACAGTGGATGTCATTGGGCTGATATGAAGATGATGATGATGATGATATTGAAAAAACTGTTTTGGCTTTGTATGACGTTCATAAGCATGTACCTATTTGATCTTCCTATATCATCATCATCATCATTTCAACCCATAAACGTCCCACTGATGGGCACGGATTTCCTCCATAGAATATAGACGGAATTAAGCCTACTATACCACGCTGGCCAGACGGGTGGGTATAGGGTGTTGCGAATTTTCCTTTTTTTGCCGTGCTTTTGTCTGCATAAGGTTAGTCGCCTTTTACGACACTCACCGGTTTGACAGTAGATACTGTCAAACCGGTAGGTATACATTCATATCTACACTCACCCGATAAACTTAACCCTCCTGGCGCAGTCGGGTAAAAATCTGTTAAACTGAGGAAATGTCTTAAAAATTTAATAAATATTGACCTTAAAATACAAGAGCAACGAAGCATATTTTGTAATCAAACCAAATTTACAAAGAAAAAATGGAATGTATAGGTACCTACCTAATAATATATAGAAAAAAGTTTAGGTACCTATTAAAAACGTGCCCTCTTTAATTTGAAAAAAAAATGGGTATTTACAATAATTCATATATAGGCCAGTCAATGAATGATTGTGGAAGGAAATGTCGAAAGCAGAAACTTTGACTTCATACTTTTCCTTACTCCCCCGTGTGGTGAGTGAGCCGGAGGGGAGCACAAAGAAGGTCCCATTTTTTGTTTTTTTGCTTACATCTATAAAACTGTGCGTCGGTCGTACGAAATTTTATTGTACCTGTTACACAATGAAAGCTGAAAAAATTCTCTACAGACTTAGGCTTAACACTTTATACCCAACTAGGGCGAAGCCAAAAGGAAGGGTGGGTAATGGTTTTGGCAGTCTATGCATATTGTAAGTATGTATGTTTCTATGTTTCACTGCAGTGCCTAAACTAATTAACCGATTTAAATGAATGAGGTGTCAATAGATGCGTAATAGTAGCCCGGGTGACATTGGCTATTTAATTTTTCATATTACTATATGACGGAATTTAACCTTCAGATTCTAACCTCGAAAAAAAAAATTTGTGTTGGAGGCTATGTAACATCACGCTTCGGCCAATAGAAGCTTAGCAGTGGCCAAACAAGGAACGACTGTAGCGAAGCCCCGGGCAATATTAGAATAAGTCGGTCAATGGTTCAAAAGTTATAAGCATTTTTAGTTGGCCGATCTGGGGAGAGTCTCCCCAGCTTGTCCACATTTATATCCCAAGAACTAGGACACCTAGCGAAGATTTTTCCCAGAATTAGTCGCTAATTGGTCGAAATTAGTCACCAAATATCAGATTTGGTATCATCGTCATCATCATTGTCAAAATAGTTTAAAAGATTAAGGAGTTAAATATTTTAAGGTATAGTCTAAGAGCGTTATAACTTTATAAGCGACAAGACGTCAATATCTTCTGAAACTAAACAACTATTAATTTTTCTGCATTCATTAATCTATTTAATTAATTCCTGTTATTCTAGTTTCTATTGACCTTTAACTTTTACCGATCCGTTCATAAATAAAAAAGTTATGACAAAAAATGGTAAGGTGAATAAAAATACAATAATATAATACGAAATATAAATATTTTATTAAACTGAAATATTTACCGTTGGCGGCGTAAAGGTGAAATTCAACGTACCTATACATAAAAATTAAAGCTATTTGAAATGGAATTATATGCTGAAATATAAACTTTTGATCATTTTTGCAAAAAATGGAAAGCGGCAAAAAATTATTGGTAAACTTTGCTAGTTATAGTATTTAAAAAAAAATGACACCTCAAACACAAAAAATCATTCACTGTAACGATTTTCCTAGGTTAAAACCCTCAGGCGCTCCACTATATACCTAAATAATACTTAATAATATGTTCAAGCGGAATCATGCAGTATAATACCTCTTTAGTAACTAGAGCTAGCACGACGAGACCGTCGGCGTTGATAAAACCAACGATACCCACAGACACGACGTAGCACTTTGGCGGTGAATAAGTTTATGGTATGCTTGCTGGCCGTGACCAAGCCAAATCACGTCACATTTTGTTCACATGTTTAACAATAGTCATCGATTTTGAACTCTCTGTAACAGGGAACAACTGACATTGGATAAAAATTGACGTACGGCACGCGGATTGGCTAGTCCGCCTGCTGCGTTGCTTCATTATTGGTCCGTGTCGTGTGTAAGTGTACCACATGCGCAAGCCGGGATTTTCAAACTATCAACAGCTCGACATCCGTGTGAGCCGTCTAGAGATACAGCTCGATCACGTGATACGTTATAAGTATTAATCACTGACTGGTTCAGCCGTTTCGATATTTGTCAAGTTCTAAGTTTTGTTAAATGCAGCGCAATTTTTTTTTGCCTATTTTCTATTTACTGAAAACAACAATGGCGAGACAAAACACGACGTTACGGATCCAAGCAAGAGAAATAATTTACAATGTTCTTAAGTAATATGCGCAAGGAAGCTGCAGAGGGTATCCATAATGTAAATCAGGTAGGTAAGTTAACCTACTCTATCTTTAAAATAAAAATCGGGTAATTAAGTACGTACCTACGTATAATTGTCTATCCCATCAATAATAACATCATAGTTTGCTCAGGTATTGCAGGCGACATTGATTTTTGTAGGTAAGTACCTAAATAAAATTTTGAGTTTGATCTGCTACAATTTTCAGCGTACTGTACATATTCTTATCGTTTTGCCTATATTATGTAGGTATATAGGTAATAAAAAAATCAGTAAAACTTTGGAAGACGCCATAAAATTTGGGTGTTGCTAGGTTTTCTTGTTTAATCTACCCCACCTATATAATTCTCAATACCATTGCCCTATTTTTTTTAAATGTCATTCTTTTTGTGAGAAGTAGGAAGTACACTTGTATTTTTTAGCTAGATGTATTGTATTTCTGATTACTATGACCTAGACAAATTTTTAGGACGACTAAAATTGCACGGTGTATATTAAACATGTGCCTATCCTGTTGTTTTCTTTCTTAGGGTTGCGCCACTTCTAGCCGCATAGATATGGTCCGAGTGGTCCGACCTAATTACACGGTGATGGAATAGTCTATAGATCTATTCGATGGTCAATTACAGTCATTTTTGTGGAAACATCTAACCACTGGCAATATTTTGCTTACTGCATTGCGTGAACTTGCGTGTTAGGGAATTTAATTTTTAATGTAGCTTTCGCACATAAACTCGGAAATGGACGTTATAATTCGTTTTATAAATGTTTAATTACCTACTATAATGAATGGGTAGGTACCACTATACATACTCGTAGTTCGTGCCGTTAAAATTTTGGTTAATTCTGGGTTTGCTCAGTCAATTATGAATGAAGTCTTGTATATTGGTCAATACTCTTACAAAAGTTGCAGTTTTTACAACTCTTAGTAGGCATTTCTCAGGTAACTGACTGGCCTGTTGGTCTAGTGGTTCGTGACCCTGACTGCTAAGCCGGAGGTCGTGGGTTCGATCCCCACCCAGGACAAAGCTTTGTGTGATGAGCATGAAGGTTTGTTCTATGTCTGGGTGTAATTTATCTACCTATAATATGTATGTATTTAAAAAAAACATATATATTTAAGTAGTATATCAGTTGTTTAGTACCCATAACACAAGCAAATATAATTGCTTACTATGGGACTAGATGGCGCTGTGTAAATGTGGTAGAATATTATTATTATTGATTTTAAGCCGAATGTGTTGAAACCTCAACTTTATATCTAATCAAGTCGTATAAAGGTGAAGAAAAGAAGTATACAATTGCTAAATTACTCGGTGATGGAGGTCACGTTGTAATATCATTACCAACTTATCATGCGGGCTTGTCCTACCCTATCGAAAGTTTATGGGCAGACATCAAAGCTTATGTGTGTAGCGGTGATGTAGAATGTGACGTTACTTGTCTTACAAAAGCGATACGCGAAAAGGTAAATGATGTAAGTACTATAAATAACTGGGCAATATTATGTGATAAGTTGAAAGAAATAGAAATTACGCCAAAAGTGATTATGTTATTGATGAGATGACTGAAGCATGTCCTATTATTGGCGATGATGACAATTCAGATAACGGTTCTGAGAGTTCAGACACCGAAGGTTCAACCTCTTCATCTGAGGAAGACAATGTTCCTGATGCTAAGCGCCGGCGCCGCCGAGATGTCAATGAAACGTGCTTCAAAATTGAAGAAACAGAAAAGTAAAAGTTAAAATAGAAACAGATAGCAGTTATATATCTTCATCGCAGATGATTAATAGATGCTACTTTACGATTGGTTACAAAATGTTTGAGCATTCCTTTTTGTGTACTTAAACCCTTTTTAGGGTTCCGCACCTCAAAAATAAAAAACGGCGGTTCCGTTTTTTATCAAATTTGAAATCGAACGGTTTCTGATAACAATGATGGCAAACATGCATAATATGTTATAGTTATTGAATGCGTCAGACGCGTGTCGCCGTGGTAGACAAAATACTTTTCTATAGAAATTAACACTTTGACTGCCCGATCTGCGCGGCCAAGTTACGGTAGATACCTATAATATGTATAAATGGATTAGGTACAATAATACACACATTGCCATTGTAAAGAAGAATATTTTTTGTCTGAGAGATCCTAAAAAAGCATGAATAAAAAAAATTATTTTTTATTTCATGCAACCCCTGAATCCCCCGACACAAAATAATAAAAAATATTATGAACGTAACAATCTTAAAACATGTTAAAAAAACTATAAAAAAATAGCTAATGGTTCTATTTGTGGCTAGTTTTCCATAGTTTTTTTTTAACTTATTTAAAGACTTTTACGTTTATACTATTTATTATTTTGTGTGGGGGATTTTAATTTGTTTTTAATAGTAGGCTGATAGCTTTTTTTAAATTTACAATATTGTCCAATGTCTTCTATTGGATCTGGGGGCCCTTAAAATCCCCGGGGCCTCGGCCTGCAGCCTCTATAGCTCTTACCTATATGCATATAGATCCTCCCCAGCTTTGTGTATCAACAATAAACATTTGCATATATAATGTTTGCTAAGTGGAAAGTTCAGAGCAATATTTGTAGATTTGTCTGAAATTCAGCTCGTGAAACTCTGTTTGTGCCAAACAAAATAATTATAAAGCTATAAATAATAATAATAATATTCTACCACATTCACACAGCGCCATCTAGTCCCAAAGTAAGCAATTATATTTGCTTGTGTTATGGGTACTAAACAACTGATATACTACTTAAATACATTTTTTTTTGTAAATACATACAAAATTACCTATAGATAAATTACACCCAGACACAGAACAAACCTTCATGCTCATCACACAAAGATTAAAAGCTATGTCTGTGTATTAAGCATAACACATTACCTAATGATTGAAAAGCAATAAATGAAGAATCAGTTTCAAGTTATGTTTGCTGACAACTGTATGAGTAACAAGCAAGTTACCTACAAACCATTTATAAATATTATAAAAAATGTGATAGGAACAACAATGCAATAAAAATGTTCACTTACAAGTTAATTGTGTTATTATCCTTTTCCCACGTCGTCGGACACAAATTACAACATATTGAACGCCAATGCATTTTGTCTGTGGAATGTGGCACTTATTTATAAAAATACTTCTTCGACTGTATCACTGACCTCTACTAAACGTAATATTCAAGGAGTTAACTATTACAAGGATGTACACTAAACAGTGTTTGCGAGAATATCTTATCTTTAAATAAGTACAATAATGATATGTACTATGTATGTACACTTGTCTTATACAATCACTTATCTGCATTGTATTATGTTATCACAAAGTACCTAAGTACTAATTAATATTATGACGGTAATCTGTCTATTAATGTAGGTATAAAAACAGAACACTAACTTTTTTGTGTACCTTTTGTCTAATACAATGTCACTAAATTAAATCCAATAGAAAATGAAGGATTTATTATCACATGTTTAAACTTTAGTGATTTCTAGATGCTATTATATTATATAAAATTGAAGATACATACCTACTTACTTGTAAAAATAATAAATATGTAGGTATATGTATATAACACATACCTACTCATTTATTATTTTTTACAAGTGGCATTGAATTAGCCATTATCTCTAGTTTTCTGAGAGGGCTCTACTTCTACTCAGTAATTATACTTTAATATAATAATATCTATTACTCTTAAATATTTCACCTTATGATAAACAGGAAAAGAGGAAAATGTAGGAAAACATCTTGATTTACATCAATCAATCATATTATGTAGAACAGACAATTTAATATTCATAGTAGGTAACAATAATTCATATCTATAGTAAGTAGGTAAATTGCGACCGTTGAAACTATTTAATCTACTTTATCTTATTATAATAATATGTAGTTTAAAGAAATCCACTTACTACCTATAATATTTTTTTTAAATAAATTTTGTACAGTAAGCAGTAAGTATGAAGTTATAAATAAAAAAAAACTACTGACTTAATTTTTTAAGTCCACTTTAGCGTTTCCGTGAAAAGTAAGACATGACAAAAGTAATTGAGCTGGTATTTAGTTCATCACGGTAATGAACATTACCATCATCATCATTTAGCAACCTTAATTATGAAACTTTTATCACATCAGCTTTTTATTGGAATTATTTTAATGAATTAAATTAAACTATACTTACCTACAAGTAGAAACCCTTTACAATACGATCATATCAAAATTAAGTTAATTTCATATTAGATACAGTCGGTACTTGTTTCGGTATATATGTAAGTAAATAACTTTTTTCTCGTTTTCAGTTTCATTCTGAGGTTTCATTTAACTATAAATTTACGGTCGTACTTCGATAAATTAAATTTGTGTAGAGGATGACCCAGGCGTTAGGCGGCACTCCGTTATATTATAAAGATCTTGTAATCTATCTTCAAGTGACTGTTGCTTTCTTCATCATAAAACCGCTTATCGCAAAATATTGCTTATATTTTAAAGTAAACGTACTTTAAAATATAAACAATATTTGATGATAAAAACTTTGTATTTTTAGGTTATATTCCAAGAAAATGATTTATGATGAATCCTATTTATTGGTAAGATAAGTTTAGTTATGTAGGTCATTTTAGAAAGTTGAAATATAGATTGATACTAATTATAATTAGTACATACCTTTATAATATTCAGGAATCATCATCATCATCATATCAGCCCAATGACGTCCACTGCTGGACAAAGGCGGAACCTAGCGAGCGATTTTGTGCCGCCTGCAACCAACAAAGGCTATTCGCAACCTTGACCAGGTCTTCACACATTGGTTGAAGACTTTTGTCTTCAAACACTGGGTTATTGTGAACGAGAAAACAGTGCCTAACTTCCCGAACGCTGCTTGCTGCTGATTCAGAAATAGGTACCTATCTACTTATCCGTGAAATTGTTTTCAGACTGACGGTCGGTCTTGGATTTCAAGGTATTTTTATATTGCCTCCATAGGTATATAAGTAGGTAGGTACTTAACTCTCACTATTAATATATAATAGTGATTTAAACTTATTTCGAATTTCCTTATAGGTAATAAATATATTATGATGTACGGTTCGAGTCTTTAATCTACTTACACTACACGATGTCTATTACGAATAAATACAGAGGCAAAAAAAGCTTAAATTAAAATTAAATTATTATTATTCTATTTTATTAAGCTCAAATTTGATAGAACTTATATTATAATAGCAACATATTATTAGAAATTTATTTTAATACTAAGCACATTGAGCTTATTTATAATAAATACCTATCAGATCTTGTTGCCCATAACAATAAATGTAATTTCGCCCCTCATGCGTCCTCCTCGTTCGTTTTTGGAAGGTTTTTATTTAAAACAATTCAATTTTTATGATTCGTTATTCTAATAAACAGCTCTAATATGCAAATAAATAAATGGAAAATTTATGAAAAGAAATTTATGAAATGGAACCGAAATTTTATTAATAGGTTTTAATATTTATATTTTCCTTCGAGCGTCTGCTCATGGCTTCTCGAAGATAATATATTTGTGAAACGGACACAATTTATGCAATAAAAGAATATTTAAAGGACGTCTTTGTTGCTTTAATTTTGCTGATGAATTTAAGTGTTTCTATCATTAAAAACAAACAATAAACACTTTCATCGACTCAGAGTTCGTGAGATTTTCTCACCATTTTCATTTTCATGCGCTGTTCGAATAAATTTCCATTTAGGTACAGGACATTGTATCTTTGACACGAATCGCGTGCAAACTGTTTAGTTTAGACACACATACCTACGATGTTTCTCGTTTTTGGAGCAGCTAGCTAGTATTTAGAGAAGTATTAATTAGCTTTCCATTACAAATATTTTATAAGAAGTGTTAGATAGTTTAAGTTTTTCAAACTCTCTCATTTATTTCAAACTCTTATACCTACCTAGTTTCTTGTTAAACTTTCAAGGAATACCTACCTACCTAGTTGAGTCTAATTAGTGGTTAACCTCGGAATTATTATTTCATGCTGGAAACTTATATATTATTTCATTATACCTATAGCTATCAATTTGGTATTCTAAATGTTGTCTCAAGATCTCATAAAATCTCTTATCCATGTTCTGGAAGGTTTAAGATATTTAAGGTCAACCACAGAACAATGAACTCTAAAAATACCTATCTCTGTTCTGTGAGGTCAACTATATCAAATGTAGGTATTTAATGTCAGCAAATAAATTTTTCACTCCCTTTTTTCAATCCATTTCAAATATAAATCTCTTTTTTCAATCCATTTCAAATATCGTTTAAATATTAAAAGTAGGTACCTATGTTTTTTATAAATTAATATTAAACTATAATTTTATAATCGATAGTACCTAATATTTTATTTTAAACTATAATTTTATAATCGATAGTACCTAATATTTTATTTTAACCTTACCCATTTATGATAGCTAAATAGTTAGGTACAATCTGTGAGTACAATCATTCGATTCATTCATTAAAGTATACCCATACTGAGTTTTAGTGCTTTAGCTTCAGTAGTTTAGATATTCCATATACCTATGCAAAGCAGAAAGCAGTCATTTTCTTGTTTTTATGATTGGTAAGTACAGACAAGTATTATTAAAATTACTATTTTATTTGCTACACGATGTTGCTAGTAGCGTTCTTCGCTATTGGTATAAACTCTTTTCGTTATGTACAATGAACGTTATAAATATGTGACGATAAGGACACAGGCCATAAGGTGCGCGATGTCGGCATTTCCCCAGCTTGTGTCAGCTAGATAGATAAGGTTAGATTATGATTGTGTTATGTTGACATGACCCTCGAGGTGCCGACTCTGCACACCTCGATAGTTTGCCCGGCACGTAAAATATTCTTTCAAAAACAATGTCGCAAATAAAAACGAAACACAACGATCGCGTTTGTTAGGTTTTTTATATCAATATTTTTTGCAAGAGATGCGATATTTTTTGTGTAAGTAAACTTCTATATTTGCTCTTACATTATTCCAATGTAAACGGTTTGTTGGATTCGAATTAATAAATGAAACTGCATGGTCGTGCGTTAATGGGTTTTGTGAATATTACTTAAAAGACTTAATTTAATTTTCTTGCTTTGATTTTAAAAGCAAGTTTAAGGTATTTAATTCAAATACAAACGGATAAACGAAATAAATGTTAGTGCTACTTACCGTATTGGTTTTTTAAACGATTATAGAATGAAGTACCTACTTATACATTTACAGATGCATGATATTTATAAAGTAATTGAACCTTCGAAGTCAAAGAGAAACTGTTGTTTTTCTTTGGTTACTTAATTTAATATCCATTAGAGTGCAGTGGCAGTCGGTAATCATATTTAGTATAAAGACCTTGCTCCGTAACTGTCGTTAGAGCGATTAGTTAAAATGGAGGTTTGAGGACGTCTCGCTGGCCGTCCCCTACTTAATTTCTTAGTTGACTCCTACGACCCCCATGGGAAGTGGGGTGGCTCTCTTAGCCGCAATTCACACGGCTATCACTCGTTAAACAACAATAATAATATATAATCTAAGGCAAGGGTGGCTTTTCAGTAGGAGCACCAAATTTGTAAAGAGTAGTTTAAAACGGGCCGTACTACCATGTTTTGTTAATCAAAGCAATGATGTGATAGTTTTATGTGATCATTTCAACCCATAAATGTCCCACTGCTGGGCACGGCTCTTCTCAAAAGAATGTGGAGGAAATTTAGCCTACTATATCACGCTCGCCAGACGGGTTGGTATAGGGTTTGTTTTGAATTTTTCTTTTCTCGCAGAGCTCTTGTCTGCGTAAGGTTACTCCCTTAGTCGCTTTTTACGACATCCACGGGTTAAGATGGAGTAGTGACATTATGTATACTTAATCTGTCGCTACACGGACAGTGTTATGTGATAATCATGTTTATTCACCCAGCTTACAAAGTAATTTCTATGGAATGTAAGTAAGAAATAATAAATTCGGAAAAAGTAATGTCACCCAATTTGACTACGTCCAATTCACTGACAGTGTAGAGCCATGAGAAGAACTCGCAAGAAACTCACGCTACTTTAATCGCCAGATAGTAACAATCTTCTGAGTGTTATTGTGTGGGTACCTTGTAAAATGATGTACTTCGCTATATAAATTATAATAAGAACAAGATTGGCGGGCCGCAAGTAGACTCCCGGTGGGTCACCTGTTGAGTAATTCATCAACTCGCCCTACATGTCTACGGCCCATTTAGGACGATTTCAAATATCGACTAATTAAAATAAATAATAGGTAGGTATATAATTTTTGTTGTGTCTTAGGAGAGGCCTACGTCCAGCAGTGGAATGCAATAGGCTGAAATGATAATGATGATGATGATATAATTCTGCACTTCTGGTTTGGTACAGTCGGTACGTCTTGTATCCACGTAGGTATAAGATACCTACGTGGATACAAGACGACTTACAGAATAAAAAAATATTTAGGTATATAACTTGATTTTCTACAGATAAATAGGCCGTAGGTATGTAGGATGAGTTGATAAATTACTCTGCCACTCACATGATTTAAGGTTTATTTAGTCCAATATTAAATTCCCTACTTTCATTAGTATTAAGGTGAGTCTGTATACCCAGTACAATTATATACTTAATGGACTTGTATCGATTAAGCATGTAATATTTATGATATTTCCCGAACCTGTAGATTCAATCTCGTTATTATATCAATGTAGCGTGGAATCGGTCGGATTGTGGAAACGATTAACGGCAATTATTAATTATCTACGATAATACTTCGGCTGCTGCCGATCTAAATGGATTGTAATCTATAGCTTGTTGATTCCCGGCCATTCTCAATTCATTATATTTAGCGGCTTTAAATCTGCGAATTAAAAAGTAGTAATGAAAGATCCTTGAGGGGGCATATGTCCAGCAATGGACTTCCTGCGGCTGATATGATGAAGAATGAAAGACCGTCAAACCACGGTATATTAAACGTCAGGTTACGTGAGCTAACTGCGCCTGTCGCTGAAGTTATATCAAATTCCGACGGCCCACCCGACAAAGCGAAGTGTTGGTGCACAGAGGGGTTTTAGTGGATATACTGACCTTCTATCATCTTCGGGCTAGCGAGTCCTATATAACCGTCCCGTTTCCCGAACAAGCTGGCGTAAACGGCATTTCCCCTCTTATAAAATGCTAACAGTCCCCTATGAATAGGTAAGGAAAATAACCGCAGTCTACTTTAGATGAATTCGTTTTGCAAGCAGCGATAAATTCACCCCAATATCAGTTCCAGTGCTTGCAAGTGATGATTTCCATTTGCAATATTAACCAACAATACAGAAACTTAGTCCATCATCGCTGGACACAGTATAAAATAAAGTCCTTGCCGCCTGTATGTACGCCTAGATTTTCTAAACTACGCTACGGATTTTGATGCTGCCGGTAATAATTCATGAGAAAGGTCTTTATATAATTTTATTACAAGGCGGACGGAAGCTAGTAATTTTTTTTAATGTTTATGTTTTCTTAGAGAATAAAAAAATATAAATACTAAAGTTTTTTTAAATAACTAGCGCTGATATTAACTAGATAACTCCGTCATACGGTATGTCGCTAAAAGTAATCTACGTTATACTTCAGGTCTACCTACCGTTATTGTTAAAACTATGCGAAAATTCATGAAAATTTATGGAGTGGTAAGGATTGAAAGCGTCTCAAATTAATAAAAGAGGCAAACGAATTCACTTTTGTAATAAATATTGGCTGCGATTATTCCTTAGAGATATTTTGAAAGCACCAATGTCAATTGAGGTGCACTTACTCGTATAGTGCACTTCAATTGATCTATAAGAGAAATTGGCACTTAATTACATTAATATTTTCATACTGGTTTTTATATATGCCAGAAATATAAGTGATTTCTGAGTTTTATTATTATGAACCATAGATTTAGGATCCGCGCGTTACATACTAAATCTATGGTTTGAATTGAATTGTTGGTAGGTAAGGAAAAATCTAATCCCTATATCACTTTGGCGAAAAATAATGTTTAGTTTATGGTAATAGTATTTGAATAATTAATTTTGAAAAGGTCTGGCTACGTAGTTGGCTATCTAACAGTCATCTATACTTTTAAAATTAATAAATCACTTATTTTCAGTCAAAACGAGGAACGAAAATGATAGTTTAACTATGATAACCAGTTGATAAGTGAAAATCTATACGGAAGGTTTTAGTTAAGTGGACTTATTACGGTGACACCCGTTATAATTTTCATACTTATGAATAAACAATTTGGGAACAGTCCAATACGAAGAACAGAAAGCCACATAAAAAATTCAACACCTATCTATGAAGGGTTGCGTTAAATTATTCCGAGATGCTTTCACACGCTTTTAACAATATAATCCTACTTCCTTAGCGTAAGTTCCAACAATTGAAAATGGAATTTTAAACGCTTTCCGGGAAAGATGAACACATTATAAATGCTTGTTTTCTGACGTCTTTCATGTTGCTTAATTATTAATTGTAAGCTTATCAGGAATCAACTTGCGAAGATATTAATGTTACAGATCTTCAGAAAGCCCTTCAACTACAAACACGATTTTCTGATATTTGTTATGCAATTTTCATACAAATATATAAAACACATTTGAGTTTATTTGAATATCTTCGAACCGATCACGTAGACGAACACCTATCATATTTCAAAACAAGCAATTTATAAGGTTTTTATCTTTTGTTTCCATTTAGTAATAGTAACATTAGCATAGTTTGCCGTTAATATTACAAAATCTTGATAGATGGGTAGATAAGTAATACCATTACGATACCCTAGTAAACACATCAGGTTACAATATGCTAACTTACTTCTGATTTGATTTGATTTGACACTAGTATGTGAGTTTATAAGAGTTTATAGGTATGCTAATTATTATAATATTTATATTATATTATTCATGCTTGGTCTAGCTTTGTTTACCAAACATGTAATTAAACAAAAATCTTGAATAAACTTTTGCATTGTCTTACCCAGGGGTCAGAGTCACAGAACTAATTTACGTTCGACCGGAATATTCGGGTTCCTGCCAGT
This sequence comes from Laspeyria flexula, assembly GCA_905147015.1. NCBI lineage: Eukaryota > Metazoa > Arthropoda > Insecta > Lepidoptera > Erebidae > Laspeyria > Laspeyria flexula. The sequence continues at coordinate 5,614,102 of LR989956.1, read as the reverse complement.
TGAACAAAGACGAAGATTAATTACAGCAAAGCCATAGTTCGTTGTAATCGGCAGCAAAAACTTCTCATATATTTTGTACGTTCCGACAGCAGTGTAAGTAAAAGGGACGTTAATATTTCTGCGAACACCGTTATTATCTATATTCTTATATAATAAATTGATCAGTCGGCCTAATCAGGTCACTGTTAATGTATTCTTAACTGCGCTTAGCTTTGAAATATTATGTAGGTAGACATTATAGTTATTGCCGAGGGCGTCGGAAATCGTTACGTTATTATATTTTAATGAAAAAGATCCGGTCTATATTATATCTGACAAATTTGTTTTCTCATAAATATTTTATATTCACAGAAATAAGGCAGGTGACTAAATACCTAGGTAATATTTTTGTTTTTTTAAAGGTTGTGGAATGTTGACTAATATTTTATAGTTAAATTACCAACTAGAAGTTACAGTCAACGTGTCAGTGAAATAAGGTATAAGAAGTGCAAATACTGTCTAGGTATTTGTAATAATAGCTGTCATGAGGTCTGTAAATTGTTGACATACAACAGAATGTGTATGTGTGTTTGTAGACGACATTTGCTTAATAGTAGAATAAAATACACTTTTTTAAACTTTGGACTTGTACTTATAATAATTTAATAAAAATACACATTGTTATAGCGTATTTAATTTTTTGAACATCATTATAACGTCAAATTCAATCAATTTTTTGGCGTTTAGAATTCGACATTTAGAAAATTACGTCAAAATACTCGTTTTAATACCTATGTGTTTATATTGCAGAATAATATGTGGGCTGAAATAGATGAGTTTCCTTGTGCTACAGATCTTTGAACGCGCTGAACCGATGATTCGTTCTCGTTAGAAAGAAGTAATATCGGAAATTATACCACTTCATAGTATCCTGTACTCGTAAATCTTGTAAACGGGAAAATTTGAGGAAAACATTATGCGGACCGACCACCGTAACCATATTCGGAGATGCGGATTTCTTTGTTTAGTCTCAGGAACTAGTAAATGTGATAGAGTAGTGAGAGAGGCGACACAAAAAGTAATCTGTTTTCCTTGAGGAATACTTATCTCATGAGGAAACATGCTGAGGGATCGTTGGAGGTCACAAGGAAAATGTCGTCATCTATTTGAAATAATAACTCGTAGAAATATACTTAGTTACCTATGTAAAGACATAAAACGATAAGACCAGATTATCTTTGTTTTTTATCCAAGTTTGAGACCCAGGAAACCTGCCTATAACTCACACAACGATTTTGGAGATAACTTGGTTACATTTTTTTGTAATGTAGATACATTTCTCCAGACTGCTCAATTTAGGCGAAGAGCCATGAAATCTCAATTACATCTTGGTTTGAACTAAAAATATGTTATACAATTGTATACCCCTACCTAAAAAATATCTAGTCACCCGCAACTTGTTGAATTATGAAAAAGGTCCAAGACTTTTCTGTTGAATCAAAAGTTTAAGCAATTTAAGGCGAGATTGAATAGGCCCTTGATTTAAATTACTCGTGGAGCGAGAATAGGCCAGTGTCTCCACTCTGAATTTATTAGCAGGCCACTATTAACATAGGGAACAGGTTTGCTAAGTTTAACTTGTTGTCCTATTTGCGGCTACCTACAGTCCTACAAAGAGAATGCATAGCTGTTTGATATATATTTTATCTCTGTCTTTGTCAGCTTTTACTCAACGGCCTTGATTTGAAATGAAATTATTCAACATAATGGTATTCGCTTGGTCTCTTAGGATTAGCTTCTCATCTCTTGGAAGGATTGTCTAGATCTGTACTCTTGAAATAGTGTGTACCAAGAAAAATATCGCAATAAACTGATTATAAAACTAAAATTACTGTCTGCAATGGTGGTTTTCGTTGGTAAGACTGTCTTTCTTAGTAGTAGTGTGCAAATCGTTCAATATTATGTACTTACCTAATTGAAATTTAAATACAAGTCTGCTATTTTAAGACTTTGTGGGTATTTGTATCTAAGCGTTGTGGAATAGAGTCAATTTTATTCTTGATAAGTTAAACACATTTTAATTTTTAAATATTAAAATGACAAGTTTTGTAGATTTATTTGGTAATCACATCATCACATCATTATCATCACTATTACCCAGAAATGTCCCACTGGTCTGCGCGGGTCTACTTCAAAGAGGTTGGAGGGAATTCAGCCTACTATACCACGTTGGCCAGACTGGTTAGTAAAAGGTTTTGTTTCGAATTTACCTTGACTAGCAGTGCTCTTATCTGTTTAAGGGTTTCTTCCTATGTCGCTTTTTACGACACTTACGGGTTGATATGGTGTAGTGGCAATATGTATTCTTAATCCGTCACTATACGGACCAATACGGACAATTTCATATTTGGTAATATTCTCTTTGAAATATACTGGTAGTATAGCTATTTGCATTCAATAATAAGCAACACCATCTATGTTTTTACTTATATTTTGTTCCAAACAAAATATTTTGCGGATTTTCGGTTCCTTGTTGAACGTTTCCTTATTCACGAGGGCTCTGACACCTCGTTTATCATAAATTGGTGGGCCAACCGTTATACCGGTTTATACTCGACTAAATTTAGCCATTTGAAACAGTTGTGTAAAAAAAGAAAAACGAGTTTCAATATTTCATATGAATTATTTATTCAACCGCAATAAAAGTTGGATTTCCTAAACTGAAAATTAAATCTATTGTGCACATTTTGAAGAGATATTTAAAAACGTCACAAATATTGGACAACAGTATTTATGAATCCTGTTATTTTAAAATATATAGTTTCTGCCCAAAATAATATTGTACGAGTTGAAAAACAAACATCAATAGTTCTGGTTTTACGTTTCAAAGATGCTACAGTAATAATTTAATTGTTTATTTACTCATCACAAAGGTTTCTTACACTAGATTTAAACTATTATAGTCAGATTTTTTTTGTAATGAATTTCTATCTCTCCACCCAAATTTACTTACATGTCAAGCCAGACAAATCCGTGCCTTGTTGTATTGGTAGATAAACGAATATGTGAACCTGTATGTTTCACGGACTTATCGTTCTATGGGAAATGGATGATAGATGATTTTATGTCAGTGCCGTGAGACAAATCCTTTTGTTATTCTATAGTGACGTCGAGGGACACTTCCAAGAATTCTCACAAATATACAAATATGATGATACTAAATATATATAGATAATATAAATTGCCTCTATGGCACAGCAGATATGTGTACCAATGCTGCACAAAAGGTCCTGGGTTTAATACACGGGTAAGAATGGGTTTTCCATCATGAAATTCTCAGTTTCAGCACGGAGTCTGGAAATGTATCTGTTTAATAGCAATAGGATTGGTACCTACTACGTGGGACCTAGCATAACTGATGACTCAGAATGTGGGTGTGGTGCACCTCTGCTTACCCTTCGGAAAAACAGGTGTGATGCTATAAGAATACCTTTTTTACAAATTAATGTGATTCTTACCTCTAAATGAAACATGGAAGTTACTTCAATTCAGGAATCACAAATAAATAATTAGATTTTTTTTAACAAAAAATTGGTACTATTGTAGATATGTACGACATGTAGATACGTATGGCTGTGTTAACCAACCGAAAAATCTAACTAAGTTTACTAAAGAGGCCTCAAAGAGTTAAACCGGTAATAAAAAAGATTAATCTTCATTGTCGTTATCTTATAACGTAATAAAACATCTTTTGATTAGATGAGTATTTAAATATCTAAGTCTACTATGGAATTGAGTAGGTACCTAAGTAGATATATCATATTTAAAATCGATAAAATTTTAATATCGAAAATATCATTGAATTGGAATTTGGGCCTTCCTTAGATAGATTTCATTAGAAAATCGTTAGGATAAATCAAAGTATATAATAACATTGCCTTGTTAAACTTTGCGTAACATATATGTTGACTAAAGTTATATAGAGTAAGCCATCCTTCGTATATCATAACTTATAACATAACTCATGGCGCAGAATTCTTTATTATTCATGCCGAGAGGTTACCATACGCGTTTAACTTTTACGTTCATCTACGAGGAAAATTACGATAAGGTTTAAAACATACTTAAATGTTAAATTATTTAGTCCATAAAATTATTCAGAGCTTATTTTATACGGATATACCTTATATGTCTATGATATGAAGTACCATAAAGAACGTAGAATTATGAATTAAATTGCGTATATTTTGAATCGCTACGTTGAATTATTTGGAAACAAAAGATACATAAATATGGCGGTGACAGGTGTGTGGTAAGATAATAATATATTATGTATATATACATATTATTATAACCATACCATTTATACCTTCCTATTATTGACAGTTGAATCGACCCTTATTTCGACGAAAACCAATACAATACAAAGGATCACAGTTGAGTCGATTTCAGCTTTCAACTATTGTTCTCACTTTGTTCAATCATAAACTAACTATGCGTAATATATCGTATAGGTTCAAACGAGGTTTAAAGAGAGCTATTCTCCAAAGGTAGGCAGCGGCTTGGCTGTGCCCCTAACATTGCCAACGTCTATGAGCGGCGGTAACCACTCACCATCAGGTGGGCCGCTTGCTCGTCTGCCACTTCAGGCAATAAAAAAAATTAAAAAATAGACAACTATTTCTAACAAACAAAAAAAATTTTTCAAATCGGCTCAGGCATCTTCGAGTAAACGTTGAACATACTTAAAAAAAAATACATACAGTCAAACATATAGATAACCTCCTTTTTTGAAGTCGTTTAAAAAGTGTTGGCTCCGTCCGCGTGATAAAATTAAAAAACACGAAGATGTATTTATTTATCTGCATATATGCCAAAAAACATTACAACAAACATATATAATTTAAGTTTTTATTATCTCACTTTGGGTTGGTAGTGCTGTGTAAAAAAATGTTCCAAATATTTATTATTTGTACTTCACAAACTCAAAATAATAGATATTGTGTATGACGTAATACACACTCGAGCAACGCCGCGCCCGCCGTCCCTTATATTTCTGGAATATAAATTTATAATGGTAAAAATGTATGTTATGCGGTAGCTTCAGCGCCCAATAGTCCCCATGTGCTCCACTTGCTTATAATTTATAGGGGGACGGTAAGGGGGTCTCGGGGCTGTTTTCCTTGCTTATTATGTACAAGAGTTACCCGCTGCCCTGACCTCTTAGAAACTAATACGTGATAAACATACTTGCTTAACATTTGCATAAACTCTATGTCAACCAAACAAGTATTAAGTTATTAACATAATCCATCTTCATTTTAACTTAATCTGTCTTACGGCTAAAGTACAATTTAGCCGTGTAAATATTCTACTATATGGGCTAAGTATGAAGCAACATTTGGAAAAGCGAAAATCCGCTTTATAAAATGTGTTGGATTATTCTAAGGCTTGTATTTATATGGGATATGTATTCAGGTAGTTTATTTGCTACGTCTTCTGCATAAAATGTTATAATATAATATTTTATAACATATTTGCTCGTAAAGGGTCTCTTATTTCACCAATTTCAGTGTTGTAATGTATCTCATTACGCACTAGTGCGGTAATGTAAAATAAATTGCACGGCTTCTCATGCTCATATACTAATAATCAATTTATTGGCTCCGTTTAAAACGAACGGTACCTACTTTTTTAAATCTTAGCAAAGAGTTTTTATGTCAGAAAAGTGGTCAACATTTTATGAATAAAATTAACTTTGGGAGATAAAATAATTATGATATAATTATATAAAATACACATTTAATTCTTTAATTTAATTAATTTAGACCATAAATTACAACCATTTATCTGTACTAAAACACAAAAATATTAATTTACTTTATAAGTAATACTGGCTGTTTTTGTGTTTTTGCCTTAAAAAAAAGCGTTGATGCGCGCGCATTGATAAATTTGTGACAAGTAAAAATTATTCCGCGCGCTATTTCTTTTCGCTGTAGTTGTTTTTTCTAAGAAAGTCCGAATTTTATTTATTTCCTCGCAAATATTTTATAAAACGTCGTATGACATTCCTGCGGTTTGATAATTACAGCCTCTGCTTACTTGTAGCCCACGTCTGCGGCTCGGGCTAGCAATATCGCCTCGGCTGTAATTATCAACTTACCGCACTTATATCATAATGTACTATTACATAGTAGATGATTTAGATATAAGTAGATTGAGAAAACCTGTTAATATATTCTGAGAACAATTACTTTTGATTTTTGCAGGGGTATATGTAATCATAATTTGGTAATTACATAAATACTGCAGCATAAAGAAATTATATTTTTAATTATAGTTGAGCACAAAGTTATAATATCTACAGAAATCTTTATTCTTTTTATGTGTCTGGCAAACAAAGATAAAATTTGAATGATACAAAAAAGGCTCAAGATGAAAACACAGACTTGTTTCCACAATCTAATTTTGCTTTTCACTTTGGCCGACTGTTTTTCAATTGAAAAAGGTAGATGATAGTATGTAGCCGTTGTGCATTGTATTGATTATATAAATGGGAAATGTCAATCCAATTTTACATATGTATATTCGTTTTCGCACTAGGCCAGCATGTGTGGATTATGGCCTAAACCCTCGGCTCTCTAGATAGAGGAAACCTGAGCCCAGCAGTGGGACATTTATGGGTTGCTGATGATAATAATATTCGTTTTATATAAGCGACGCTCCTTAACGCTCCTTATATACAAGATGATCCTTATTTACTCGACGCTCTTTATTATACTCGACGCTAATTTTATACCTACTTGTCTTTCAAAGTATTCTGTAAAGAAAATCATTTCGTACGTTTTGGCAGTAAACATATTAGGCGCCAATGCATTTAGCCATGATTTGTTTAATTTATCTCACTCTTAGAATGATACGCAATTTGATTCAATAGATTTTAAATTAAATTAGAGCTCCAAGATAATAATATATAAATACATAATAATATACTACTCGATGATACATCATTTAGGGTAGGAGTAACTAACTATCTGTGACGAAACTGACACAAACGTTCAATGGTATGATGACAAACAATATTATTATTACCACGTGGGTGGTCAGGGGGCTTATTCTGAATTTCGACATTCGATTAGTCGGTTTTGATGTCGCTGTCAAATGTTTGAAAGTGACAGCGACCATATCCTTTGACTGGCCTGTTGTTCTAGTGATTAGTAACCCTGACTGCTAAACCGCAGGTCGTGGGTTCGATCCCCACCCAGGACAAATCTTTGTGTGATGAGCATAAAGGTTTGTTCTGTGTCTGGGTGTAATTTATCTATAATATGTATGTATTTATAAAAAAAAAAAATTAAGTAGTATATCAGTTGTTTAGTACCCATAACACAAGCATAATTGCTTAATTTGGGACTAGATGGCACTGTGTGAATGTGGGATATAAATATAAATATTCTATATTCAAATTTCCTAACATTTGACAGCGACATCAAAATCGACCAATCGAATGTCGAAATTCAGAGTACGCCCCCTGCAATTAGTTTTCACATACGGAATACAGACGCTAGTTGAATATTTTCTAATAAATAAAAGGAAGCAAAAACATGGTCTCAGTAACGTAGATGCCAGCTTTCAAAGGACAAAAATAAAATTTGAGACAAAATATGATACAACCTTTGACGCGAGGTTCGGAAATTGCATTTTTCCTCAGATAAAAAATATCCTGTGTCCTAATTTAGGGCTGGAAATATTAAAAAGCAGTTTTTGCTTTAGGTACAGTTCGCACACAGTAATTGTTGGCGTTGTTATTTTGCTGTTACCTATAAACTGAGTGGATTTTAGGGTTTACGAATGCAGTTTAGTTCATGGTAACTCTACCCTAAGACGTTTCATCATCATCATTCCATCCGATTGCAGTCCACTACATCGTTTGATATCATTTAATACTATCATGTATGTTTTATTATCATTATTAGGGTTCCGTACCAGAAAAGCACAAACCCATAAATATTCTGTGCTCTGTCCATCCGTCTGTCTGTCTGTGATAGTTCAGCTCCATATCTCGGAATCTACTCTAAAATAAATTTTATCTAATAGAATGCACTTAACTTATACTGTATAGAAGTCGCGCAGGGCTTCACTCCTGTAGTTTTTTATTTGGCCATTGCTCAACTCCTATTGGCAGCAGCGTGATGTTATATATATAACCTATAACCTTCCTCGATAAATGGACTATCCAACACTAAAAGAATTTTTCAAATCGGACTAGTAGTTCCTGGCACCCTAGCGTTCAATAAAACAAACAAATTCAAAGGTTTATAATATTAGTAGTTCAGATAAGATCATTGAGTGTAAGAGATTTAAATGTAAGAAAGAGATATAGAATATATATATGTATATTCATTTCATTTATATAAATGACATGTACTTCTATAGTAAAGTTATTTCCACAGTGTTATTATTGCGATTCCTACGAAAAAATAAATCGAAAGATTCTATGGATGTAAACAAGTGATAAAAATATCGCAGACAGATATTACTAGTACATTGTAGTTGAATATGACCAATAAAATACGTTTCGTCACGTCACAGCAATTTGTGAAGCTAAGATAATGCATATATTATGTATGGGGTGGAGACCACGTAATGCCAAGAGGTACCCTTCAATGTAGCTGATTCTACCCTCGGGACTACACAGAGGGTCTTTTGTGCAGAAGTAAAATGTTGGGAAGAGTCATTAAACTCCTAGTTTTAATACTCTTGCAATATTGTAGATCAGTACTTTGGAAAGTTTACTCTGTTTAGATAAGCTTCTCTTAATCTTTAAATGCGGTATGAAATTAGGTTATACAGTGGTCTCTGGTTCACTTATTTATTAGAGGTATTGATATAAAAAGTTTTATTTTTTCGTAAATACATACATATTATAGATACATTACACACAGAAACGCATTTTATTGGAAAACAAAACTTGAAATGAAAACGCATGTTAAATAGGGATATAATAGGACAGGTAATTTTAACTCGTAAAAAATTGAGAAAAACCTGAATGTTAACACAGCCGGGACACTAGGTTAGCAATTAATTCCACACAGTCTGACTATTCTAAATATAGGTAACGGGATAGAACTCGTATAGATAAGTGTGAATAAAAGACATAGTTCCGGAGAGACGTTCTATCGACCTATATCTAAAAATAAAAGGTTTATTCATCAAACTACTGTAACTGTTACTGCAGCTATATTTCAGCAGTGTTTCACTACTGGACAAAAGCCGGTCCACATGATTGCCATATTCTTGTATACGGCTACTATGAATCTATATGTACATATACTATAATAAAATTGTAACGTGTCGATGTCCGTATATACATTGAAGAAAAAGTATTTTTTAATATTTTAGAGTCGTTTTTAGAGCAACAGAAACCAAAACTTTTTGGAATTTTTGTCCATTTTTAATTCCATGCAGTAGTTTTTGGATGCTGCGCGTACAAACATACAGAATGTTTGTACGCGCAGCATCCAAAAACTACTGCATGGAATTAAAAGCGGTTTTCACCAATGCTAGAGGTCTGACTTAAAATATAGGCCCAGTTTACCTCAGGGTCCTGCATATCTTTCTGATATGCATGGACCCTGAGTTAAACTGGGCCTTCAGAACGGAAACACTAAGGAGATTCGTTTTTGAATTTAAATACTTAGGCTTAAGGTGTAAGTTCGACACCCGATACTTTCAGGGTTTGATGACCAGAAAGATAAGTAAGGGATCATAGCAATGGAAACCTTTAGGAGATTCGTTCTTGGACTTAAATAGTTAAATTTAACGTGCAACTCTCAAGTATTTTTGGTTAAGCTTGTTATTTTCTATTCATTTGACACGTTTGGGGATAGTGTTGCCAAATATGTATAGCAACATGCTCTTGGAACTTAGTTCTCGTAAATATCAGTACTATGTAGCCTAAACGACCACATATATAGGGAGTATATACTCGCCACAGCTGTCTATATATCCGTAAGTATTTTGTGTCTCATGTTTTAATTGCTCATAACATTTGATTTACAGTAGCAAGACAAGAGGAAAGTAGATATTTGAGAAGGAAGCGCAAATTGAAACTGTTGTGTGTTAGATATACAGTTTTAATTTGTTTGTTGGTAAAAAAGTATTTTAATTTTAATTTTTCAGCTTTGAAGCGTTATGTATGTAATCTATCTAAGGGTTGTTTGTATTTACTTTGTATACGATCAAAGGTCGACAAGCTGGACTACCTTGTGATGGTATTCTTAAAAAATTATATTTAAATAAAAATCCACTTTGTTGTACAAAGTACAAACAAAATATTAAATTTTTTTCCAGTAATTATTTTACTTGTTTGAATTAAGAAGTAACAGTTTGATGAACTAAGCGTGTAAAGGTCAAAGAAAACCAATCGAATATTAAGTATGATAACTAAAATAATAATTTGTTCCACAAATTGTGAGCTTACACGGTTATTTGTATTTTGTATGTGAATTAAATAAGTAATTATATTATTATTCGCCTCCATACAAATTTCCTTGACATGAGGGCTGTATTTTTAAACATGTCAAAGTTTTCATACATACATTGAGTGTATAAAAGACTTAAAGTGAACACGAATGATACAGATACAATTTTATGTTATAATATTTGTGTTTGTACTAAACAACGGACAAAGAAACTAAGAAGGTTGTAAAGAAACTCACCGTACTCTCCCCTTCCAGTGTCGTATTATATCTTTGTTGTTTTCTTCACAAGACATCCTACTTTACCCTCATTAATTTTTCATCTTTTTCACGCGACTCGATACAAGGAAAGATGGAAAAATGTGTCGTGAACTTTTCGCGTGCATGTAAACTAGGAAATAAGTAATTGTATAAATACATACTAAGTTAAAGGTTTTAAATACAGTGAGCCACGATATAATGAATAGCTTGTCAGTTGTTTAAAAATCGTCTTTGTAAATATATGTTATTTTTAACTACTAACAGCACAAAAACAGCTTTATATTTCCAAAAAAAAAAACCGGAATCGTTAAAATAGTCAAACAGTTACTTATTTGTATGTCAGAATCTATTGTGTCATTCATTTTACCTAGTTATAACTTTCAAAGTCTTTATTTTATTTTATAACATATTTGCTCGTAAAGGGTCTCTTATTTCACCAATTTCAGTGTTGTAATGTATCTCATTACGCACTAGTGCGGTAATGTAAAGTAAATTGCACGGCTTCTCATGCTCACATACTAATAATCAAGGGGCTCCGTACGTAACGAACGGTACCTATTTTTTAAAATCGTAAAAGAGTTTTATGTCAGAAAAGTGGTCAACATTTTATGAATAAAATTAATTAACTTTGGTAGATAAAATAATTATGATATAATTATATAAATCAATCGTCAATCCGTGCAGACATTAGAGCTTATAATACCCAAACTATTGCCAAAGTCATCGAAGACAATAGGGGCCCAAAAGTCTTTAAAAAGAAGATCGACAAGAATAAAATGGAAATTTGTAAGCTCACGGATAACGCCAATAATTTAGTGACGGATCGTGACCTAATTATAAGGACTGTTGAAGAGTTTTATAAGGACTTATATGAGTCCAAAGCACCGGAACCGGAATCTCTGGATGCGGCTGACCCTAGAGCAGTGCCTGTAGAACGCTGCGAGGATACTGATCTACCTTTAATCACAGCAGATGAAATAAAATACGCTCTAGGTAGAATGAAAAGTGGTAAAGCATCTGGAGAGGACGGGGTGCATGTTGAAATGCTACAAGCAGGTGGAGCTCCAGTATTAAATGTTCTTATAAAACTTTTTAACACCGTTCTTTCTCAGGGTGCTACACCAGGTTCCTGGAAGAATGCAACCGTCACGATCCTCCACAAAAAGGGAGACAAATCAAAGCTGTCGAACTACCGCCCTATAAGCCTTCTCTCTCAGGTCTACAAGCTCTTCGCCAAGGTCCTGTGTCACCGTCTGACCACCATCTTCGACGAATATCAACCCGTAGAACAAGCTGGCTTCCGGATGGGATACTCAACATTGGACCACATACATGCCGTCAAGCAGCTGATGGAGAAGTGCAGAGAATATGATCGGCCGTTGTGTTTCGCCTTCATCGACTTCGAGAAGGCATTCGACAGCGTCGAACACTGGGCCGTATTCCACTCTCTCCATCGCTGCGGTATTGACAAGCGATATGTGGATATCCTCCGGGAGTTGTACGGGTCCGCGACGATGCAGGTACGCATGCACAGAAACACAGACTCTGTGCCTATAGGCCGGGGTGTCCGCCAAGGTGACAATCTCTCGCCCAAACTTTTCACCAACGTCTTAGAGGACGTAATGAAGATGTTGGACTGGAGCGAGAGAGGAGTCAACATCAACGGGACTCGCATGTCGCATCTTAGGTTCGCGGATGACCTCATTCTCGTCGCCGAAAACGTCTTAGATCTCCAACATATGCTCGCAGAACTGCATGAAGCATCGTCGAAGGTCGGTCTTAGGATGAACATGTCCAAGACTAAAATTATGACAAATCGCTCTACGCGCATACCTTGCGTAACCGTAGGTACCAACACTATACACATGGTCAGCGATTACATTTATCTTGGACATCGTTTATCCTTTGACAAAGACGCGCAGGCTAAGGAGATCGAAAGGCGTATCGGATTAGGGTGGGCTGCTTTTGGGAAACTTGATTCCGTCTTCAAATCCAAACTACCACAATGCCTCAAAACCAGGGTATATAACCAATGTGTCTTGCCTACCCTCACTTACGGTGCCGAAACGTGGACGCTCACTAAGCAAAATATGCACAAAATTAAAGTTGCACAAAGGGCAATGGAGCGTTCCATGTTAGGCATCTCTCTCGTTGACCGTGTACCGAACGTCGAGATCCGACGGAAAACGAAGGTCGAGGATGTCGGGAAGCGGGTGACGAGGTTAAGGTGGAGGTGGGCAGGACACTTGGCAAGAAGGGATGACGGAAGGTGGACCAAGGCAGCCACAGAATGGTGGCCTAGAGAAGCTAGCAGGCCAGTGGGCAGACCACCAGCCCGATGGTCAGACGATATCGTCAAGATCATAGGATCTCATTGGACGCGGCTAGCACAGGACCGTGAGAAGTGGCGCTGTAGAGAAGAGGCCTATACTCAGCAGTGGGTGGATGTGGGCTGATGATGATATATAAAATAAACATTTAATTCTTTAATTTAATTAATTTAGACCATAAATTACAACCATTTATCTGTACTAAAACACAAAAATATTAATTTACTTTATTAGTAATACTGGCTGTTTTTGTGTTTTTGCCTTAAAAAAAAAGCGCTGATGCGCGCGCATCGATAAATTTGTGACAAGTAAAAATAATTCCGCGCGCTATTTCTTTTCGCTATATTTGTTTTTTTCTAAGAAAGTCCGAATTTTATTTATTTCCTCGCAAATATGTTATAAAACGTCGTATGACACACGTGCGGTTTGATAATTACAGCCTCTGCTTTCTTGTAGCCCTCGCCTGCGGCTCGGGCTAGCAATATCGCCTCGGCTGTAATTATCAACTTACCGCACTTGTATCATAATGTACTATTATATGTATTTTGATACAGAACATCTGTGTTATTTGGAATGTAATTAAATTTCCTGCGAGTTGACCCGCACAAATTTGTATTGTCTACATTTGAGACAGTTTTAGTTTAAATACGAATAACTTTCAGTTTTGCTCCTCTATTTTGCTGGCTGTATATTAAGGTAGTTATAGTAATAATTGTAAACCAGCACAAATATAAGTGGTATGAGATAACAGAAATGTTTGCCACAAATAACTAGAACACGTATTGTTGTATGAAGGTAAGAGGTACATATTTAATTTAGCTTTATATGCATTTATATACAAAGAACATTGGTTGTATACGTGTCACGCATAGAAAACCTAAGAACGATTGTTTAGAAGGGATGTTACTCGCGAAAACTGAGGTCTTTCGTCGGTGTACACCATGAGCGTTTCGGGCCACGGTGTGAATCAGAAACTCTTTGAAGTCGTCGTTGCGGACTATTTTCCATTGTGCACTGATTTTAACGAGAGCTTCAAAAAGGGTCCTTCCCGATTCACACCGTGGTATAAATCGACAAAAGACCCGAAAATTATGTACTTATCAAAATTGTGTTAATTTTTTATTTATTGAGTGGTAGATGAGTCGTTAATATATCAAAATGTTTCCCTATTGTTAACACGGCGATAGGTACCCCCTCTTTATGAGCTCTGGAGACCATCAGAAACACAATATTACTAACTTAACCATTACTCGCCACCACACCACACAACTTACCAACAAAAACATATGCCAGGTAGGTTATGTTTTATTTTATTATGGCTGCGGCCTGTAAGGAGGTACTTCATCAGTCGAGCGGAGCGGTTTATTTTGAGTGAGAAATTTCACTGTGCCATAACACTCTACAACGTATTTAATCTATAGAGTATTTGATAGTTTTTAAAATTGTGTTTATTAATTTATATCCTTTTTTTACCAGATTAAAATTTACATTTCGATTTTTTATCTTGTGGTCATTAATATAAAGTTGACATTGCTAATGACTTATTTCACTGAAAAAAAAAGTTTCAAAGTTTGAGAGTGTAAATGGTTTTTGGAAGAATCATGCACTACTCTTCTATGGTGTGATTGTTACGGTTTCTAGGCGCCATATATTTTGAGTGAGATGAATTTTTACATGTCTACAATATTTTTTGTTCCTTTTCCCAAAGTTCAACTACTTTTGTAAACTTTACATTATTGTTTTCATGTATAATAAATACATTTTGAGAACAAGGGCCCTACGCCTTGTACAGCGACTCGTTGGAAGGTGTTTAATCTATCTTGGGTGTAATGGAGCGAACTAGCTTACAAGAAAAAATAAATTTCCTCTGTCTACATATTCACCGGGTTTTTCAGCACCAACATACGATACCACTTTTTATCAAACCGGCTCGTACGTAAGCTATTCGTAATGAATAAGGTAAGTACAGAAATTTTGGATTACCTTCTCTGGGGTTTAATAACAAAAAAGAATGTAGGGGACCTTTCTGTGCATTTCTTTTCCTAGCGATAAAATTCAAATGTCTATAAAATATTAGATGGTTGATGGTTCTAATAACAATACGCTTTACGAGGATGCATAGCGGGGGAGCGGGGCCGGACTCACCCCTCGCATTATTAGTTACTGCAGATAGTATTTGGAATTCCTCAGGGATCAGAGGGGCGTCGGTGAAATGAAAACTGGTCATGTGAAAATGCTTTCATTGCTTTTTACGCGTCGCCAGAGGCAATTTAGACGTTGCGGTGTTTTGTAGACGAACGTCGAATACTGCCGAGCTCCAGGGACCCTGAGGTGATTCTATTGCTTACGCTCTGTGGGACTCGCCCCCAATATATCTTGCTTCATTGATAGCTTAACAAATAGCCACTTGATCTACCATGTGAGAAAAAATGCTTTAGTTCATAATAATTCTTGATAGAAAATATTATGGAAATGATACAATTAAAATATCGTCGCGTTGAAGAAAAGCGGTAACTAAAATTTATGTGATTAAATACTACGTTCATTTTTCTTTCTACAATGGTACCTTGTATTGAGATAGACATTTTATAATATTATTGAGAACGGTCATATATTTAGTATGGGTCTGTAGTTGATGCCTATTGTAAAATATGGTTCTACGTATACCTATTACCAGGGCATTACATACCCTTAGAATTTATTATTATCGTGCCCATATATTTTTTCCTATCATAAAAAAATTGCTAATCCCATCAAAGGGTTAAAGGAGTCCCATATTTAGAAAAGATTTTTCTGTCATTCAGAAAATAATTGTAACGACAAGGAAAATAAGCTTATCGGAGAGCCGCGATAGTAAAGAAAAGTTTGCGAAAGTGTATGAAATACTTGTGTGGATGGAAATATGAAAAGTTCTATGAAAAGGTATTGACGTCTCGACAAGGTTGTGATTGTCGTATGTATTGTAGTTGTTATTTCTTAGTCTGTGCAGTTTTGATAAATTGAATGTAAGTACGTAGAAAAAGAGCTCAACTGGCGTGTGTTGTGTGCGTTCGTGCAAAAAGTAGGCAGCAAAAGTCGATCAGCAACGTGACCTTACTACGTTTAGTCGTTTAAACGAATAATCGTTTAATACCGTTTCAGTTCGGCTTACGGTTTCACTTAGCAATCACATTGCAAAGGCGGATTTTTACGTTAATTTTTTGTAAGGGGAAAATTTATAATTTTCCTCCCGCTCGGTCGTTTTGGGGTCGACTTTCGGTGAAGCTTTAACTGCTAATTACCAATGTATTTTAAGGTAAAATATTGTAGAAATCTGCATTTGTTTAATGGTTATATATATATTTTTTAACCTCTTCCATAGAATTGGAATGAAAACGGAAAAAACTGCCTATATTAAAATTTTCAGAATAAAAAAATATTCAAATCGCAGATTTGTTCAGTAGCTTTAAAATAACAATAACACAGCAACAAAACTGCCACATACATCCATGTGTATAAATATATACAGAGACATCAAGTGTAAAAAAAACAATTTCAGAGATCGCTCCAAAATAAACAATGGGTTCAAAAGAACCCCAGAGCAAATCATTAGGGTGAAAAAACTTTGGGGGAACCCAGACACGCGCGGGCACGAACAAGATGAGCAGCCAAAATTTTATTTTAACCCGGATCCCTTTTGATAAACAATGCACTTACGCAAACATTGTATATGTCGATATTGTTTTAAAGTCTAACTTGGTACAATAAAATAGAAATTAGGTATATTTCAAATACAGTGTACAATATAAGTATAATTTCACGCTTATCTGAGAATGTAAGAATAACATGAAATAATATATCAGCTGCGCATGTTCCCGCGTATATCATGAAGTCGACTGAGCGAAACCGAAATGCTGGGCGGAAGCTTGTGTTCACCCAACGGAGTCACAATTTCATTCTACGAGTAAGTAACAAAGTTGCTACTGCTTACTAAGAACTAAATTCAATTCTTCCTATTGTTCTGATTCAGGTTTTTGGTGTCGCATCTATTATGCATATATACTACTGTGATAACCCTACATAACTCAGAGCTTAAATATTTTCTATTGCTATTTTTATTATGCTGCCTCCAGAGTCATAGTGACAATATGTGCGAATACCAGGTTGAATTGAATACACCAGTATTCAATTCAACCTGGTATTCGCATCTACTAGTTACTTTTTATTTATTAATTTCTTTCTTTCAATGTTCAGTTTGAGACTTTGGTCTCCGAAATTATAACTTCGCGTTGGCTTTAATTTATATTATATGTGTTGGTTCAATATACCTACCTATATTTATAACTATATATTACATATAGGTTGAAGATAGAATGTAAGTATAGGTATTTGTCTTCGCAAAAAACAAAGCATATATAAACTAACTCTTTTGAGATCCAGTCATGTGATTGGCTAGAAGACTTAATTTATCAGTTCTCTCTTTTATCAATAGTACCTATCGCAATGTTGTGAGGACAATAGTCAACATTGATTGCAAACATTACAATTTAATTAAACTATATTGTGTATATATCTTCTTGTAGTTTACAATAATTACAAATATCGAGATAGAATGTCTCATTTATGTAACTCAAAGTTATGAATTCATTAAAATGGACACAAATAATTGGACCAGGTAATTACCACTGTCGCACATTTCATTCCACTTTTTGTGTCATCTGCTTTACATAAATATTAAACTTCGCAAACAAAAAATTTCTGGCATTAACAATCTATCAATATCAGACCCATTCATGTGAAAAACGTTCATTGACCTTCGCCACTAGGCGCTAATGGATTTTCTTTACATCTTTTCAACTTTAATCATCTTCATCTTACTTAGTTAAGTTAAATATGGAGTTAATATGATATCTCAGTTTAACCGTATTGAGTTATTATACGCTCTCATGTTATTATTAATTTACAAACATCACCAAACGATTTCTGTTAGGATTGTGCAGAATTAAAGACTAATATTAACATAGTGTAGTGACAACCCCTGTCACTACCCCATTTCAACCCGTGGGTGTACTAACGACTAATTAACCTTATGAAGACAAGCGCACTGCGAGGAAAGGAAAACTTGGTACATAATTAACTCTATACCAAACCGTCTGGCCAGCATTGTATAGTAGGCTAAACTCCCTCTAAAATGTTTGGAGGAACGCCCAGCAGTGGGATATTTATGGGTTGTAAATCATTACAAAAAAATTACGAAAAAATCTATTAGACGTTATCATCATCAGATGATAACGTCTAATAGATTTTTTCAACAAAAAAAAAAACAATTGTCCTGTGTGCCAACAAATAAAGAGAAGAATCGAATTTTCTTCTCTTTATACATCACAGGCGTTCAATATAATATATTCAATATACATACCTACTTTAAAAACGAGTGGAAATATTTATCTAGTTTTTGTTCTATGTCATATTAAAGAAAGCATGTTTGACTACGCCAGTTGTACACATGTAACTCATTTTTGTCATTCTTGACATTTTCAAACAAGTGCACCATTAAAAACACCAACCAAATTATTATAAATCATCTAACGTTTCCTATATCCATTATCATCCGCCGAGAGTCATTATTCAAAGTGAATATTGTATTAGTAAAATAAAAGGGTTTCGCGTCTTTTAATGAGAGTTCCAAGTGCCCAATATGACGACAGTCATTCCGGTTTTTGCTTTATGTGCATTAATACATTACTCAGACTCAATCCCCTCTCAATTATGACATTTGATGGGTAGGGTCGAGCAGAGCAGTTGCATAAATTTAGTCAATTTGACACGGATTGCTCTGAGAGCAGAATACGAGAGGGATGGCTCCATATTGTGGTGTTCACTTCAGAAAGGTATTCGGTTGTATGCAACAGAGAGCAATTTATTAAAAACGTTAATTGGACCCCGAACACGACTCGGCGCGTTCAATTGACACTGACTGACAAGTTTGAAAATGAAACTGGAACCGTGTCGAAATAAAAGTGTTGACGGGTGACATTATTATTTGAAACAGGTGAATGTTTTATATTTTACCTGTCACAGGCATTTTATCATTGAATTCTTTGCTGCAACAGAGAGTTAAATCTCTGGCACAATATTATATAAGGCTACGTTTTTTATTTGTTCTTAACGTGAAGAAACTTCCTATTACTTGCTGTTTTATTTATAATAAGAGAGTTACGGCATAGAATTTCTCGATGAAATGAATAATTTTGACTAAGAAAGTACCTCCACCTACCAATTTAAGATCCTAGGAAGGCCTATATCCAGCAGTGGACAGTTTCAGGTTGATGATGATGATTAGCTATTGAGCGTATTCAAAAAAAGTTTTTAATATAAATTTATCATAGTCATAAGTCTTAAACAGATGCATTATAGATTAAATAAGATATAAAGGTTTAATCAGTGAACCTATAGAACGTTTTATTCCCTCGTAGATTTGGCAGTGAAAAAACAATTGATACCTACCGGAGATTCCAGGCTCATACTGCAAAACTCGTAAAAGTCGACAGAAGGAAACGATTACGGTCTCTATCAGCAGTTCAAAGACATTTTATTAAGAAGCTATGGCTACATCAGACACATTGTTACAATATAAAATGCTGTGATACAGTACATCATGATATATATCATACATGACATCTTTCATCACTCGCTTATCGAATTTAAAAGCAAACTGATGACTTGTTATGCATCAGTTTAACCTATTTTATTTAAGTAAATTTTGTTAAATTTAAGTTATAGTTTAGTTACCATATTATAAACAAATAATGTAATTTGCACTGCTACGTTATAGTAAATGCTATGTACACCGAAATTGTCATACATATCAGATGCAATATTATGTACTTATTATTACCTATAAATGTTATAATATGTATGATGTGGTTGTGCTAATAAATATAAATAAATAAATAAAAGTACATACTATAATAGTACAGCAGTAACAACTTAATAATATTATATTCATAATTCGCATTCTAGATTAAGATGATAGACCATAGACAAAAACTTTATTTCACACAGATTAAATACATGATACTTATGAATGTTATACAAAACCAAAAACAAGGTGTCAGCGAGCTCAGAGCAGCTCGGCAAAAAACTCAATACGTAATTTTTTTTTTAGACCTTATCGCTACAAAGAAGGAATAACGCGGAACTAAATAATGAAGTATAATAAATTAAGCTATATATTTTTTGTGATCATTATTAATGTGATTGAAATATTTTAATACATTATATCGCACCCTCGGTGAAAAAACGCCTAAGATGAGAAATTCCACTTAGCAATAATTAATCCAAGAAAATTCGTAATTTATGTACCTGATGAAATATCAACCTTCGTAGGTAGAAAAAGTCTTGGTGATACAAAAATTTAATAATGTTGTTAATAACAAAATTGCAATTGTCTGTCTTCGCAGAATAAGGCGAGATGCAGTTATTATTTTATTCACACTAAAATGATTTGTATTTTTGTTTGTAATGAATAGACTCAAAAAGTACTAGACCGATATAGAAAAATATTTCACTTAGAGAATGCTAGAAATCCGGATTCAATATTGCCTATCTATATTATACAAATTCAAGTGGGCAAGAGGTATGTGTCTAATGTCCTACATATCTTTTTCGCTGTTCAGGCTTGATTTGTTTATAAGGATTATTTCACTTTTCGCTTTAACAAAAACAAAAAAAAATTACATTATTTTACATCATAAAAGGTTTTAACCTCAGTTGGTTTAAATTTGGTATCTTATTAAAGTCTCATGCTCTTAAATCTATTATTAAACAAATACTCTATATATTCAACAAACAAAATCATTTTAAACAATTAATAGTGTGTTGTCTAATATTGTTACTCTACATAAGAGAAGATTCAGAAGAAAATCAACTTCAAGTTTTAAATGAATTAGAAATTTTGAATGAATTAGAAAACAATGTTTTTGTTTAGCGAGTCTTTTGAGATGTTGTGGTGAATGCACAGCCAGCATTATTGTCTGTACATATCAATGTTACTGTCTCGAGACTGTGACCCAACACGAAATAAGCGACACATTTAGTGCAGTTCAGTTATAATCAAAAGGATTTTTTCTTAAAGATAGGCATAAACATTACAAACAAACTAGCATTATATAACGTATTATCTACCATTTTGGTTATTTATAATAATTCTTACAAATTGTAATTTTTACACGACTGTCCAAAATAATAAATCTGCGTTTCTTTATTTCATCATAATGTCTCCACTAACTGGATAACATTTTCATATAATATCGAGTGTCCAAAAAAACATAGTGTAACGTTATTTAAAGTAAAATTTTCATGATTTTTTTTTTCATTTTTAACAATTATGGTTAATTAACAGCTAAAACAGGCAAATTGCAACATTCTAGGCTGATACTGAGAATTTCAACACCGACTTGGGAATCGAAATCGGGACCTCTTGTACAGCAGTTGTAAGAATCAGGCTGCATCATCAAGGAAGCTAAAAATCAAACTAACAGCAATACAGACCAATTAAAGACAATTATCCTCTTTCATACGAAGGTTGTATGATGGGGCTACAGAAACAGTTTCAGTCTAGTTATTAGCCCATTGTATCCAGCAATTAATTGGTGAACTTTATGCCCCATTTGATGGCGCATAATCCTCATTAACTTCTTGTCATAACATTATGTAGTCAAGCCACGGAATTGCCAGGCTTTGCATAAGTATTCCAATAAGTTAGCGTTATCCTGTTTGCTTAGAGTGCTTAAGATCGGCGCTTTGTCGTGGAAAATACTTGGAACTGAAATGGTTTAAGAGTTACTTAGTCAACAATATACTGGAAGGGAAAATATGATGTAAATTGATCGTGTTACTGACTTGTAGTATTTAGACTTGTTTACATTTTAAGTGTAAACATAAACTTGTTAGATTATGTTTATTTTATATTAATGTTTATTTATTCCTGAAGGAGTTGGTAAGGTAAGTATACCACAGAAACAGTATGTGTTACTGGTGTTAAAAATCTATGCATAAATCCAGGGTGTCAGCTGTCTCCATACCAAATTTTGTTTAAATTGGTCCAGTCGTTTGAGTGTGAAGGAGTAACAAACACAAGAAACATTTTCACCTTTAGCATATTAGTGCAATATAAAATTTATATAAGACGCCTATATGGACAAAAAACACAAATTTGCATAAAATTTAAATTAACCATAAATTTCAAGAAAAGTAAATCGTATGATACTTTTAGATTATGTATTACTAGAAGTCCGGCAGGGCTTCGTTCTCGTAGTTCTTTATTTGGCTACTGCTCAGCTCCTATAGGCCGTAGCGTGGTGTTATATAGCCTATTACTCAGTGATAATGTAGCTTTCTAACGGTAAAATAATTTTTGAAATCGGTCAGTAGTTTTTAAGTTTAATCGTTACATACAAAAATACAAATCTTTTCTCTTTATAATATTAGTATTGAAGTATAGATAATTACAAATAATCCAAAATACCAGCAGATTCTCTAAAAGAGTAGCTACGCACCGTCAAGGTCAGCGACCCTACACTTTGTATTACACTATCTTCAGTTTTCGACAGCATTTTCCTATCAGTAAGTATGTTCATAAAAATCAATCGTAAAATTCATTGATGAGGAAAAGTGTACTCATTTTTCTATGTTATGAGCTTTTCAGGTATCAGTTGCGAACTCAAAACGACATATAAAGTTGACTTTAATATCGTTTGGAGTCATTTAATGTAACGTGTACAGCAACTGGGCGTCTTGGAAACCATAACTGAGATTTATAGATATCAGCATCGTGTGTTCCATATTCATGTTGGTGTAGCAGCGACTCGAACGTAAATATTATTGGGATCTTTTAAAATAAATCGAAAAATATTTATAATATTTTGTAATGATGTTATGAAACGATATAATTATAAATGTGTTATGGAATATTACCCTCTTTGTTACAAGTACGTTAGTTCCGTACTCGTATTAGTCGAATAACAGTTTTGCTGAAAATCATCATCGTTCTTTTAACTATTTAGATTACATGCACATATCATCATCAAGATAATACAAATCAATATAAAAAAAAATTGTCAAAAGTTTCTTTAAAATTTTTATTTTCGTGTACAAATTGAAATTTGAAATTTGAAAATAATGTTCAATCTATTGCTTTAACTTTAAATTTATTCAGTAGCATGTATTTATTCAAAAAGTTTAAGTAAATATTTGGCTGTAAAAAAAGTTTTGTAAGCAGAAAACTTGCAGAAATATATTGAGACTAACTTTATATTCACAAACAACAAAAATTTTCTTCAAAAAATAACAAATCCTAGTATTTACAAAGTAGCAGGCATTCGTACTCCGTGGATAAAGCCCCGTTTGTTTTCGCAAGTTTAGCAAACGTATAAGTAGAAAATGACGAACAAGCATATGAAGAAACCGACATAAATATGTGTAATATCGCATTCTCGGACTAAAACCGTTATATGATGATAAATTCCAATTCACATATATCCACCTTAATTCTATCAACACAAGATGTTAATTACTGTAATGACTCCATTTCACTTAACGCCTTTTTCTAAAAGGGGTAGCTAGTTTGTTACCACGCGCTTACAATGATGCACGACGATCTTAAAATAGAATAATATTTCTCTGTGATAGTTTAAATAAAATATACACGCAATTGAGTCACTAACGTACAATCATGGCACAATAACTTAATTGCTTTATGTTTTGGACCATTTCTAATTTCCTGTGAAAGTCCAAACGTACCACAATCCTCTTTGGTTTCGCCGCAGTTGGGTAAATAACGTCCCCTGTAATCGTCGTAATTGCGCTACGAAGCAGCCGCCCTCCCTCGAAATATAACTATTACGCTTTTATTAAGCTCACGAACCCGCCAAAGGGATACTCATAATTTAATTACGACCCTCAAAATAAGTTATTTCAAGTCTACAGGAATTGCTCTGCTGGTTGTTATTTAGAGTTCGACTGCGGCGTCAAATCTCACTGACTGATTTTGTGTTTATGTTATCACGTAAACTTCCATGAGTTGAATTTGTAATTCTTAATTACGAAACAGACTTATATTCGAAACTGGACTGGTACTGTTATTCTGGAATGACAGCATTAAGTTTATAAAAACCATTAGAAAGGCCATGCAAAATCTATACAAATAAATAAAATTGGAGTGTCTGTTTGTAATATTAAAATTACCGCTACGAGTATATACGGTACATATAACAAAATAACATTTTTTTCAATTTTGTCTGTCCGTTAGTCTGTTTGTTTTGGCTAATCTCTGGAACGGCTGGACTGATTTCAACGGGACTAATATCACAAGGAGTAACTTAGGCTACTTTGATTTTGGAAAAAATATCAGGGTTTCTTAAACAAAAAACTCCATTGATGCGGGATTAGTTGTCTACGCGGAAGAAGTCACGGGCACACCTAGTATTACATATTATAGGTAGTTATTTACGTGGTCTATTTATTAAAACCAATTTTTATTAGTACCCATGGCATTTTATTAAGAAATTATACAGGTGACTTAATTGTTCCAATCCTATTACTTTTAAAGCTTAGTTATTTAATATAGTTGTTGTTAATTATGGGGTAGATTACTTCAACGATATTAACGTAGACTTTAGTACGATTGGGAATTATATTGGATTCTATGTATCTATTTATTTGTCTAAATTTCGGTTGGTATATGTCGAAGAAGCGATGGTGACTGAACGGATAAGGGACCGGCGCGTGCAAATCACGCGGTCCGAGCTAACGGTGAAGGAAAACACGTGAGTAGATTTATGGCCTAAAACCTTCTCAGCTCTCAGTTAGAGGAGAGGAGACTCGAGCCCAGCAGTGGGACTTAATGGGTTGCTAATGATGATATGTCGAATAAGGACACACGAATACAAGTAAAGATTAGCCTAAAGATAGTAAAGTAAATGCTTAGGTTTATAAGAAGTGAGCTTAAGCGAGTAAATCCAAGTCCAAAATGTACTAAGTACCTAACTTAACTGCCTTACTTACATTACATGGCAAAAAATTACTTCGTTATGTCCGAGAACAAAAAAGAACTATAACTTTAAAAAATAAACGAAAAAACGTTTAAAGAAAATGCATTTTACATTCTCAGTATTCTATCCCTAAAGATATGTCACATAAATATTTAATGGAAGCAAATGGGTATAAGCATCTGAAGCCAAAGCGGCCACCGGCAGCGGTGAGAATAACGGGAACCCGAGGGAACATGGCTGCGGTGCTGACCTCGTTAAATTGATCAGGTTCCCAACGTAATGTCGAGTTGTCGACACACGTCAACACCTTCGCACCTATTTAGTGGCAAATTTCTATGTAAATTACCAAGTCGCTCCGGATTTGCCATATTGTGCGTAGAATTCTATTTTATCATAATGTATACGGATATAACATGCTATGTTATGGGTGATACTTATGATAATTTATTTATACGTCTACATTATAAATGACACCGTTTATTTGCGAGAAATATGGTTTTTTCAACACTAGTTCTTTACTTAAATAAAGAACTAATGTTGAAAAATCCATATATATTTATAAGTGAAGACCTTAAATTGGAATTCTGTGTTTATTGTTAATATTCATGTTGTTTTCCGAATAAAAATAAAATTCAATTTTATTTGGTCCGTTATAAAATTCGTTCGTTGAGTAGATATTTAATGTGATACTGCTGTCGGGCACAGAATCTAGTAAGTCACACTTAACCGGTTTTTATGTTTCGCTGAGATTCTCTCTCTGTTAGCCGTAGTAAGTGCTGCGCCGGCCTCATTATACCTACATTAAGTGCCCAATTTATTTTATATTTAGTTTCGTATTTATGCAAGGAGAGTACTGTATCATAGTAACATAATATAAAAATATACTACATAGCTACCTGGCTTATATCATTTCTGAAGGCCTCGAGAATCTCGACATTCGACTATAATAATTTGATAACGTTGTAAAATTTTTGAAAGTGATATTTTCAAACATTTGACACGTTACAAAAACAAATAACCGCGTTATCGAATTCGAGTAAGTAGTAAATTTTCAAGATTCGGTGTAGGCCCTCGAATTATCAGTAAGGTAGACAGTGATTATGGTGCACCAATTAATCTAACTCGTGTTCATTTCTCTTTTACTTTTTGATCTACTTGAAATCATCATCTCCATTAGAAGTAAGCGTAGCAAAATGTCCAAGTGTAATTCTTCTCTGAAAGTAATTTGATTTTCGAAATTCTGTGGTACAATAACATTTTAATTTTCGAACAACAACTTTAAATAGTAGGTAATATTCCCGTAACCGAATATAAAAACAACTTGACTTCTATAATATGAATATACTATATATATAATATACTACTATGTAGTTATAATTCTATTCTATCAATTCTAGAAATCTATTCGATCAAAACTAAGTAAAGGTCGCAGCAGTTAATAGAATTGGAAGGATTTAATCTGTAAACGCTGACCTAGATGGGATGGTGGATCAGAGACGTCCTCAGAATTTCTTCGAAAACTTCTGGAATTGTGTTTCTAAGTATATTCATGTTTTGTTTATGCAGTGATTAAAGAAAAAGTACTTAATTCAAATTGCATCCAGATTAAAAAAAATAATAATAAATGTAGTGAAAATAATAATCTACTTAGTGCATCCAAGTATTAGTAGTAGAACCAATAACATTCGTCTCGGTTTCAATAGCAAACAGTTTTATAGACCATACAATACAAATGCATTCTTATTATTATGTCAATACGCATATGAATTCACCCAAACACATGCGAGCATTAAACTAGCTATGTCTTTTCATTTTATATTAAACATAAGCCATGTTGGCGCACAAACAAACAGGCTTATTTTCATATACACCAGACTAGTAGGCAAAGGGAAATGTTATTAGGGATAATAGGAGTCCGGCGAGACCCTTTAGACGGGGTAGACAATAACCGTTTCCTCTTCAATATTACTCTATCTATAGCAACCTGCCGACTTACCAAGCGAGTCACCGAGGACGCTGACAGCGATTTATATAAGAGCCAGAAATTGCCCGAGCCTAATACTCTGTGTTAATATCACACCGAACTTGTAAATTAACTTAGAGATTTTAATAAAGCAGAGTTACAACATTAATCTCATAATATTGAGTGTTAGGGCGAAGTGAATTCAATAAATAGTTTTAGATACTAAACATGTATATCTCTTTCTCTGCCGCACTATAAAATTCCCGGTATTTTATTTGCAAAACTAGCGTGAGATAATTAGATAATGACAGGTCAGTTAATATAAACCGTTGGAAGTAAAACATGGGGCATCAGATGTTTATCTTTGCTCCCAAGTTGTGAGATTCGGCCGAGGGAATTAGGTTATTGCGTAGTTCCTCGGTCATTCCTCCACAAACTATTTGTACGCAAGGAAAATATTACATGTGGCTTTCACGTGTGCGTTCATCTTGCCTCAAGCATTTTATATTCATTTGAAAGAGCAAAGCAATTTCATAAGTCAAAAGAAAGGTATTTTCTTCTTTTCTTATACAATCTTCAATAACCTATTTTGTAATATGATATAGATTAGTTTTGTACCAATAAATTGGATTTACCAGAGCAAAAATAATTTAGTAATATTATTGAAGAGTACGGTGCCTGTGTATGTGCGCATATAAAGGAATATAAATATGTAATTATCGGTTTAGTAAAATTAGAGTCTCATGTCATTGAAAAAGTAAATTGTCTCTGTTGTTAAGTAAATTTTAATTTAATTATTTTATGTTTCATCTTCTTAGGCTTGAAATAATATGTAACATAATTTTATTTAAGTACGTTTTTATTTATTTCCCATTCTTTAAAGTATAACTCTCACCACATACCAAATGTATCAACTAATTAGGTACTTACAGGCAAAATAACTATACGGTGCACGCAAGTAGAAACTTTAATAGGATATGTAAACAGTACAATATTGATCATTTCATAATTAGTGTGTCCTCAATTCAGTAAGGTATTTACTAAACCATTATAATTATTATTTTTAAATAAACATTTTGCATCCATATTACGTTTTTTACCTTATTTGATCATAATATTCGAATTTTGTCAAAATTGGTAAACCAGTGTTGACTCGTAATTGGCTGTTTATTCAAACATTGTTAGATTAAAAGTCACACATGCATGAATAAATAAATAATAGCTTTGACCAGTAACTATAAATCGAAAATCGTGCAAGTTTTATGAGGCCTACTCAATCGTTATAAATAACGCCTTGTATGTCAGCTCCACATCTATCATTTGTGAATCTAGATTTGACTATTTTTATTACTTACTTTAGCCAAGATAATAAAGTTCTAAAGACAGCAATACAGTAGTTAGCATACAGTTTTTCTTGTCTTTTTGTTTTATTCAATAAATATGTCGTAAACGATTTTTATTATTATTTCTTTGTTCTTGTTTGCCAAAAAATGTCTCCGAACTTGGGAGGAAGCCTGGCACTATATAAGTACACCATAAAAACTGTTGAATAGTACTTTAAATTAAGAATAATAATTTACTTGTTTAATCTATTAAATGAGTTTAAAACTTCACAAGCCAGTGTTGGTTTCTAATCACGAAGAAGGTAGAATGTAGCTTGCGCTTAGGAAATGAGAACGTTAGATACCACGATTTTTATCTTTGATGTAGCTAACATGTGTTTAATCGAATATTGGAACATGAAAATAGTTTTGTTTATTTTTTTAAGGGAAAGTTATCCAAGGCGTAGTTAACGAAAACGTCTTAACACACTACATCCATGCTTCGATCCAAATGCAGTCGTGCTATATAAACATAAAGCAGTTGGCGTGAATTATTGCACTCTCGCAACAGAACTGCGAATGCGTTGAAATTGAGTATGGGAAAAGTTAAAATATTTTCTCGCAAAAATCGAGTTACTTCCTCTAAAGTTAGCGCAGTCGACCTCTACTTATCTTCAGGGGTCCAGTTCACGCAACTGTAATGGTTTTATAAGCTTTAAACCCATTAACAAGTTTACGACGTACTATATCAAACAAACTTTTTACAGCTAGTTTGTTCGCCCCTGCATTAATAATCTAGGGAAATATTACGTAAAAACTACCCTTGACTTTATATTTTAATTACAACATTTTAAACGGCTTTCAAAAAGGATTTTCAAGAATGAATGTTCTGATGTTTTGTTTTTGAAAATGACAATGACAAAAATGACTGGATCGTTTTGGGTATATACGGACTAAGTATGTTACCTCACCCCCTCCAACGTCTGTCATAACACAGGAACATCACGCTTTAGCTAATACCATTGTATCCTACTCCCCACTATTTCTATAATAGGTACCAAAACTCTTCTGGACTTTCAAATTTACTTTATTTTTACATCCAGTTAACCCAAATCCAATAAAATTAGTTAACTTTAATTACGTAGCTGTCGAAGTTTTGTTTGAGCAGTAAATAGTGAATTGGGTCGTACATAATTATTATATTCGGGTCGTGAAAATTTTTCGCAATTTAATATAACGAGTACATAAACTGTGAACCGTTGCCTTGCCATATAGGATTAAATTTGATATTTTTGAGAGCGTTTGAGAGCATAGGGTTGCACCACATGTGTTATATGCCTGTGATACGGAGTTATTAAATAATGTTCTTGTCATTGTTTATTTTAATACTTCATACAGAATATTGTACACTCGGACTTATTGTCTTACGCATTCTCTACCAGGCGATGCGTGGTAAAGATTAAAATTTATTTTATAGGTGTAACTGTAAACTATATATAACTAGGTATAAATATTATTATGATGGTCATATAATATACATATATGAATCACCTTATTATAAAACAAAATTTAAAACTTAGTAGTATTTTTTAAACTTTACTTATCGTTTGTTTGTCCGAAATTAGTAGACATAATATATATTCCTAAAAATAAACAATAAATTGTTATGGATACTCTTGCAGTACTAGACATCACTTATACATTCTTAAACCTAAATTTGTTTTTGTGTCACTAATTTTGCTAGTTACAATACCTTACAAGCTTCAAACAGAAACGCAAATTATTTCCACTAAAATATTTAGATGAACCCTGCAATAAAAGGTAGTACGGTTAGAAGCAAGACCAAAATCTAGATATTTTCTAAATTGAAGATAAGATCAAAAATTTAATTTCAAGATTAAGACATGGCAGCCCTAGCTGCGACTGAGCCGTTATCCAATAGATCATATCCGAACTTAGGACTAGATAAGATGCATTCGATGTCGACGTATCGCTCGCGGCTATCAACTGTTCCGATACCATATAATTTTACTTTTACATCCCCCTTCGATTCGAATATCAAAAGTGATTCTTAATTATATTGTTGCTTACGTAACCAGAAGGGTGCATTATAACGTGCTTGTATGGCAGAAGGGGCTTAAATTTTCAATTTAGCATTCAATATTTTAAATAATTTATTCCTATATTATTGTTACTGACGTTTTTTATATTCATTAAGTTTTGTTAAACACAAAACTACAAAAACTACGATCATAATTATAGTGATAAGACTGACTTTGTACATGCTGAGAGTCATGCTGTCAGACAAAAATTTAGTTTTATTAAATTTACGTGAAGTGTTGTCTATAAATTGTAGGCGATCGTTAGTTTTTGTAGAAACACAGAATATAAAGACGTTCTTTGATAAAATGAAAATGTTTTAAATGAAACTACAGAATGAAATGTGTTTCCGCTAGAGAGAAATGGATTGCAAAGCTCCTTGGGTTATCGCTGTGAAGTCAGTAGGGAAAAATATTGTTTTAGGCTGTCAGCACATAAATTAACTTCAATTAACTGTGACATACACAGACCTGTGTCAACTTTTGTTCTTGGCTTTTTATAGGTCTACAGGTTACGGTGATGGCTTAACGTCAAGTGGGCTGAAAATACAATATATTTTTTTGTTATCAATGGTATTTAAAAATAAATAAATGCACAAAACAAATGAAATAAATGTTTAAAGCGGAGCCGATACATAAAACACATTTTATTTTTACGTTTATTGACATTTCAATTCGAATTCCGAATTTGAAAATCGTCCCAATTTGCCTATTGGACTCGCGTTTTTTTGAACTTGTGCTCTAGTAATATTACCATCAACACTCTACAGTGCACTGCTGGACATGGACCTCCTACAAGGTGCACTAATTTGTGACACATTTGCTTCTGTCCACGACCGTAGCTTCATATAGCTTTCTCCAAGAGGGGAAGGACGCAGAAGGTTTATAAATGTACAAAGATATACAAATTTTTGCCCGGGCTTCAATTATTTTGATTGAATAATGAGTTGAAAATGATAATATAATATTTTGTTTACCGTATTACATCACCTTACCCAAAATACTGCTATTTTTAGGGCTATATACGGAGGCTATGTTCCTATCAAACACAATAAAATTATTTCTTGTTTTAGAACATCTTGTCTCAGGTAGTATAAAAGTATAAATACATCTTAAATAGTGACCATTTTTTTTCCACTGAAGGACAGTACAATATAAAAGCTAGTGTTCGGAACAAAAGGTAATCAATAAATCAATGGCAGCACATTTTTCACTATCAAAGACTTCGTATCTGAGCGCGTGTAGCTCCGTTGTTTTAACTCGATACAGAACTGAATAAACTATACGTATCCTGCTTTACTTAGAGTATTTTATTAGAAATTGAGTGATAAATGTGTTTGTTATATATTTTTAAGAGCGAGTGAGTCAGAGCTTCTTGAGTAAGAGAATATCCATGTGGCGGTTGTTAAGGAGACCTAAGGAACTGCATCTTATTACTCGCCTTATATATATGTTTAATTGTGTAGCTATTGAATCCCATGTGGAATTCAGGTACAGGTTGAATAAAAGTTACTGCCTTATTAATGAATATCACAGTACATGATAGTAAAGTCATACCGGCAGGTCTCTTACTATCGTCACGAAGCTACCATAGGGTTCTAGTACAGCTGGTACACTGGCAGTGACAATAGCTCATTCAGGTTTGCGTGCCGTAATATGCAGCCGGCGCTTATGTTCCAGGGAACACACGATGTCCAAGGCAATCGACAGCTTCTATATGGCATCTAAACGGAGGCAGGTAGCGATGGTAGCGCTTGAAGCCACAGTCCCGATTCACACACAGTCAGCGAACGAGCTCGATCGGCAGAGTCCGAGGGGTCCAAGGATCAGGGGTAATAAGTTTTTTAGTATTAGTATCTATATCTTTAAATTTGCTATGCACAATTAAAATAAATTAAAAATACATTTGCGATGTTGGACATTAGCTACAGTTTAAAATTGTATACATAATTATTTTCCATTTTCCATAAAAACGTCTTTCCATAGAAACGTCGTATTGTTTGCAATAAAATTAGTTACATATTTAATATCTAAATAATATAAGCAGATTTACAAAATATTTTGACTGGATAATGCAGATTAGCCCTTACGTTCATAACGTAGATATACTACGTAGATATAGATATACTATATTCAAAACATGAGTACATTAGTCTTACTTTTAAACAATATGTATCTTTGGAAACTTCTTCGTGGCGAGTGGTTACTTTGTATTCTCTCCTTATTGTTGTTTCTAGTTACAATAATATCTATGAATGAAGTTAGTGATAACATGCGGAATGAATTTGTAATGTACTAGTATCTTTTGTTTTACTACACAAAGAGAAACAAAAAGAAAACTCATTTGATTGCCAAAAATATATTGTTCTGAGATTTAACTGTAATCATTTGTGTTGTCATTTCTTTATCTTAATATTTCTTTGCTCCACAGAAATAATATTATAATGTTATTACGTATATATATAATATATCTGTATAATCTTTCGGAATTGTATGTATTTATTATTTGCTTAATTTTCTGGTTACGTTTTTGTGCACCGACTTCTGTCATATCTCTGCTTCACCCAATGGTTGACTGGTAGAAAATTAAGTCCGCCTGTACAATATTTTTTGTATGACGTTATATATAATTAAAAAATATCGGTTTCGTATAAATTAATATTATGGGTAATTAAATACTTGCTTCTATTTCTTTTATGAAAAAAGCTTCTTGAGACTTTTAAAATATAACTTAATAATTTTCGCTTATTTTTATCCGACTGTCAGGACGGGTATTGTTTTTCGCGCGTATCTTGTATGTTTGTAAATTTCTTTATTCCCACGAATCTTCTAAACGGCTGGATGGACTTTGACAATTAGGGTATCATTAGATTCGTCTAGAAAACCCAAGTGTCCTTAGATAGGTTTTAAGAATAAAAATGACGCCAAATTGTAAGAAGTTCAATTTTTTTTTTAACCAAACCTATCGTGTTGCGTATCAAAATAAAGAGAATCAAAAGGAGATTACACATATTCAAAAAGAGATTATACATAATTGAATGATTCCAAATTGTAAGTAGTTCTATTATTTTTTTAACCAAACCTATCGAGTAGAGTATCAAAATAAAGGGAATCAAATGGAGATTACAAAGATATGCATATGTTATGTATTTAAATTTAATCAGGTATAATAATATTACAATAATTTTACGGTCTTTTTAGTGCGTTGCTCTCTGTTGATATTTTGCAGTCGGGTTATTAATTTTTTTTAATTATATTTACTTGCTAATTTTCAACTGTGTCAGAGAAAAAAAGTTTATTTACTTTTAAGAAGGTATAAACAAATGTAGTTAATAATAATAATAATTATTATTACCTATATACTTTCATACTTCGTGCATATAATAAATATCAATCCTTTTCGGTATATTTGCGGTTAAACCTGCTTGAATAACACAATAGTTGGTAGTGTTGGTACTATTCGGTCTATGCACTCCGTTATACAATGTATTGTACATAATGCTAACTAAGCTGCTGAATACGAACTAATTGAAAATGCATCAACCCCCCGGGTTGACCATACATTTTATATACAGTCCTGGTCCTGTGCTACACCCTATCGCGAACAGAGTTAGGTAGAAATAAACTCTATATTGATTCGACTCTATTTGTTATGCTCAGAAACCGAAAAAGCTCATTGCGCGAATAGGCAGTTTGTTTAGATAGAAATTTATCTTCTTACTCCATTTCTATACCTAATGGTCCATCGACAGCGGTTACCTAATTTCATTAAAGTCGTCTTGGTTTTATTGTTGTTCTACCTATTCTTTTTAATTATTAATTTATGTTTAATTGGTCCATTTTACTTCTGATTAAATTCGTTGTGGATTCTAAGCCATTAGGCTTTTTTTCCTGGAACTTCCAGGTGTCATAGCTCGGTTTTCGCAAGGGTTCAATATTGTTAATACTGGCTCTGTTGGCCAGGAGTCACAGTGATGGGTGTGTGGGAGAGATTGTCCCTTTTAATGGTATAAAATAGAAATGAATATTAAAATATAGCTCGTCAAGTTTGATATTACTGTACAATTGGATCCGCGAATACGTTTTAATTTCGAGAGTTCTCAGAATAAAACAAATATATTTCGTTTATATATATTACCGCTTCATATTCACGGCACATTACCAACTTCAACGAATATAATGATTTCGTTGCGAAATATATCGTCGCATCACGAGATGGACCTTTTGTCAGCGTTAACGATAGGAAACGGAAGTCGTTGGTAGAAAGATAAATAATTTACGTAATATATCATTCACCGCGGTGGATTTGAGGGAGAATATATTCACTGGGGACGTACGACATGGCTTTATGTTAGCTCATCTCCGCTTTTACGAACCACGACATTTAGTTGATTGGCGTCGACATCTTACGTCTACTTGAGACTCCATGTAACTCTAATAGTAGTGCGATGTACTCCTAAGGTCCAGTGTAGACAAAGATTTTTATCAGTCAAAAATATTCTTTAATATAATGTCGTAAAAGGCGAGTAAGGGAGTAAACATAAGCAGATAAGAGCACTGCGAGAAAAGGAAAATTCGAAACAAACCCTATACCAACCCGTCTGGCCAGCGTGGTATAGTAGGCTAAATTCCCTCCACATTCTTTGGAGGAGACCCGTGCCCAGCAGTGGGACGTTTATGGGTTGGAATGATGATGATGAATGATGAATATAATATGTCTAAAATTGAAATTTGTTAACATAGCTTTTTGGTCAGCGACGATTATTTTCATCCTTTACTTACTTATCCAAGAATGGTTTGATTACACCGATGAGCTCTTTGAAATGAGTTCCTATTAGGCTATTAAAACTTTGACTACATACCTAAGGTTTTTCACTATCGTTACGTGCGTTGGTGAGCCTTGAAAATGATCATGTCCTCATCCTTTTATTGCCATTTATTCGTGATTTCTGAGACTTAAAGTTCTGTTAAGTATTCTGTTTTGTCAAAGAAGTTTTCATACACTATTTGTAGTATGACGGTTCGGTGCAGGCAAAGAATCATTCTCGACGGTCTTATTTAAAACTATACGCTTGTGTATTGGTACAAATAAAGCGGGACAGTCTATACATAGCAAATATTCTGTATCCATTCTTTATATTCGAAACTGCCTTAGCAGTGCAGTAATATGGACATTATTAGCCACGCTGTAGTGAACTTAGAATGTATTTGCCGTGTGGAATTTAGCAAGCGAGCTAATGTACAGGATTAGTTCCGTGTCTAAATCAAATCGGTATATTTTGGCAACAGATACCTAACATAGTTGACTTAGGGCGTGTTTCACCACCTTCAATTAAGTGTCTAATAAACTATTTGAGACTCTTTTGACAGATTTTATATATACATCAAAAATCTGTCAAGTAAGTTTCATAGCCATTATTTGCCAGTGTTGAAACAGGCGCTTAATGTCTTATTACATATTGCAGTTAAGGCTGCCCAATAGCTTAAAGTATATCATTTTGATGTACTAATAATAATAAGACATATACATTAGGGCTTTAGACAACTGTCTAACTCAACTGATAAATACATATTTCAAAATACATAATTTTATACATTTATATATTATACATAGAAAGTATATTTGTACTTGTACTTGTATTTGATTTTTGGTCAGACGCCGGTGTTTAATATGGTCCAAACTAGTGCAAGAAAAAATTAAAGTCGATTAAATTTAGAGACTATCATATTCTAGATAATAGGAATAAACTAACCTCATTCGAAGCCAAAATATTGTTAATTAATTTTCGCTAGTTTGCTGACAATGTTAACCGTACAGAAGAGCTAGAAATAAATTCAGGCCACTATGTGTTATCGCCAATAAATTAAAATAAAAAAAAAAGCTACCGAAAAGCAAATATAGTTTTATAATAAACTAGCTATTGCCCGGGGCCTCGCTCCCGTTGTTTAGCCACTGCTCAGCTTCTCCTGACCGTAGCGTGATATTATAGAATTGTCTGTAGCCTTCCTCAAATGGGCTATCCAACACGAAAGTAATTTTTCAAAAAATGACCAGTAGTGCCTGAGATGAGAATTCAACCAACAAACAAACTCTTTAGCTTTATAAGTATATTGTATAGTGTATAACTATATTGATTTTGATTAGTATTAGCTTTTTTGGCTTTATCAGCACGTTTTATAGTCTGAGACGCAAACCTTATCACTTAAGGACAAAAAAATCTTCTGAAAACGGTCCCTCGTGTACATGGCTTAAAAGATAGACTTTTAGGAGATATTTACGCTCCGTAAACACGAGTACGTTCAATATTCAATCTAAATAGTTGAACGCACGCTGAACGCTTCATTTGAAGTCAGTGTAAAATTTATGTCATCCTTCGTACACGAGGGATGCTTAAACTAATAGAATAACATGTGTTTCTGTACGGTATTCGGTCTTTAGTCAAATACTTTACGGTTATCACATTGAAGTATAAATCGAATACAGTAGATACCTACCTATTAGGTGTGTGTATTTTTTGAGCTTGATGTCATGATCAGCTTCTTTGCTACATCGACCATTTCTGTAAATGGTACAACCTACCAATAGATCTGTATCTATTGTAGCACCTAGACATACCCTTAGAATTTCTTCTAGGGTTTCCTCAGTATGTTTTCCTTCACCGACAGCAGATGGTAAGTCACTTGACTAGTACATATAAATTCCAAAAAGTAAAATGAGACTGGTAAGTACTGCCGCCAATCGAAGGTCTTTGAAGGAGACCTGTGCCCAACAGTGGGACGTTTATAGATTGATATGATGAAAATGATGATGATTTAATGTTTACTTAATTGGATTTGGCAATACGTTTGTAGTATGCCCACAGATTAGCAGTTCAATTCACCTTGTGCTATCATTCACCAATAGGTGACTTTTGCGTTTAACTGACATACTGATATCGTCAAGGGCCCTTAACACGTACACGGTTAACCTGCCAAAGGAAAAAGGCATCCAGCTTTGTCATGTTTTATTTAAGATTGTATATCTATTCAGCAGTTTGCCTTTCATCAACATTAATATGTATTACTTTTTTATTTATCTTATTCGTACTTATTCAACATTGCCAGCATTTTCTTTTATTGGTTATGGTCAGAAGCAGGTTATTCACCCAGAAACCTTTTCATGTGAATCCTAAATAAACATGTAGATACATTATGTACATTCTAACGACAAAAAACGTTCGGTTTTATGTTTTTTATCAAAATTGGTTCATAGGCTTCCTTTATGGGCGAACGGATTAAGGCGATTAAATGAATAATTATTTTCGAAGATAAAAATAATACCTATGTATCCTTTATACGTAGTTAGTTCTAGGTATTTGCGGTAGTAATGTTATTTATAAGATGATAATTATGTCGTTATGAGTATTTCTAAGGGGACCAAATCGAGCGCATTGGTATTACTGTTATAGTAAAAGAGGACAGGTCAAGTCAAAGTCAAATCTTTTGATTTCATTTAGATCACATACACGATACTTATGAACGTCATACAAAGCCAAAAAAAAAGTGTCAGTAAATTTGCCTACGGCCACTCTTTTTAATCGCCATAGTTGTTACAATTTTAATTCGTTACAGTTTAAAATATCACAGAAAGGTACAGAGTACAAAGTACAGGTTATAATAATATACCAACTGGTGTGTATTTTGTAGTTAAGCACGCTATATAAGTCATCAGAGTTAAGCTACTACAAAGATTAAACAATGACAACAGCAACAATTAAACAATGCTACCTGCTGATAGCATCCATATTTAAATTTTCAAACATTTTACAGTGATATCGAAATCGAGTTTATTGTCGAGATTCAAAGTAGGACAGGGAGTCAAATGTCTAGGAGAGTCAAATTTCATTCGCTGAAATTTGACAAATTCAAGTGGTTACAGTTATAAAAATTCACATATGGGTGCTTTTGATTTCTACAAAAATATATTATAAGTGCATACAAGTAAATAGGGCGAGGCTATAATTATATGCAATTAGATTAATTACGGTTTTCATAGTGTACAACAGGTTGTATGATGTATTGTAGATGTATTCACGGTGGCTTGTAAGTCATTTCAGTTTAAATTCCTTCGTGACTGTCATTTGCTTTACGCTTTATATTAATACACACTTACATGCATGCATGCATGTATTATGTACGTTCACGGGGATCGGTGTGTTTTGAATTCTGACAGAATATATTATTCAAAGTTTACCTTATCTCTCTTTCGCATTTATAATGTGAGACGAAAATCTTAGCAATCCATGGATTCACCGTGGGGATGCCGAGTCTATCGTGTAGTAGAGCGAAGAAACTGGACATTTTCACGCCCTTGCGATACCAGGAGTACCTAGGTTTAAGAGATTCTTTTTTGTGTTACACTAAGGTCCTCTTTCAGTACATACCCGTGTTCCACTCTCTATCTAACCAAATATGTTAATCCCATTGAGGGTATCATGGAATGCGAAAATTTATGGATAGGTTGAAATGCTCGAATAAGCAGCTGGGTGCGGACGGTCTCTAGGGGGATGGTTTGTTCCCATCGCATTCACCCTTTGAATGGACTACAAGTGGGTCCATTGGGTATTATAATCTGACACATAGCTAATATTGATTACCTACTTGCGTGAGTGGTATCTAATTTAGTATTATCCTACTGATAATATCTTATGGAAAATAGAGCTAGACTTTTGTATCCAGGGTCGCTGTAGGCAAAGCCTATCATGAAACAAGTTGAAATTTCGGACCTACAGAGAGTCGATCACTAAGCACTATTCTTTCTATATGTTTTAAATGTTGTTAATATTCTAGTCATGAGATTAGTTTTAAGATAGGTAGCCAAAACTGGGAGTCGTTCGCAAAAGATCTTGTGTTCCTACTGGTGAGAAGGATATCCAAAGCTCATTGAGGAGGGAAGGGGTTTGAAGGGTTATGATGTATCTAGTGTAGAAGGGATCCATAGGCTGCGGTAACCGCTTACCATCCCAGAGGGCCGTACGCCAAACTCTATAACAAAAACTGTTTCTGCAAATTGTTTCATAAATTCATACAAAGTCGAAATGAAAATTTCTTAAGCACTTTACCGCTCTATTATATTCGGTATCGTAACTCTCAAATGAGCTGACAGATCTATATTTGCATGTGTCAACAAAGCATGAAAGTATCACACAGGAAGCTCTCTGTATCAACTTCACAGTTTGATAGCTTACAAAAGCATTGTTGAAATCCATTTAATTTTATTGAACTTTCTACTAGGTATAACAATATACCTAGTAGAAAGTAAAAAACTGTGCCTAGTGGAAAGTAAAAAAGCTCATAGCTAGGCAATAATTGGAGATAGATAAAAAATTATTAAGCAAACGTTGTAGAGAATTTAATCAGCTTTCATTGTGTAGTACAATAAAATTTCGTACGACTGTTTTTGAAATGTAAGCAAAAGACCAAAAAACGGGACCTTCTTTGTGCTCCCCCCCCTCGGGCTTACCTCGGTAAGGACTTTTAGTAAGTTTATCTCCTAACTAGTCCAAACAAAGTTCCTAAGTCAAAGTTTCTGCTTTCGACATTTCCCTCCAAAATCATTCATTGACTGGCCTATCTTACTAACTTTTAACAAACACTAACTAAAAGTTTTTCCTGGCGACTTCGTTTCTGTAACTTATGGTAACGTAAAACATATTCTGTATCAATTTAGAACATATATCTGTTATATACGAACAAGCTGTGACTGACAGACGACAGATAGGCACTTCAGTGTAGAGCCAAGGCAACGGTATTCTAAAGGTTTCTTCATTTTATCAAAGTGTGTGACTGCCTATAAATGTTTGTAATTTTAGGTTTAATCTAAAGATACCTCGAAAAATTACCTACATAATTCTCAATCTGTATACATAAATACCTACTTAGCATTGTTGTTTTCAATTATGGTTTCACTTTACAAGTATTCCTCATGTTATATTTTATAATGAATTCTGACCTGTGCTTTAACGCTGACGTTGAACATTTTAGTTTTTCCATGTAACGTTTATACATGAATAAAGTTACTTTTAACGTAATTACGTATGTATTTTTAAATAAGCACGAGAAGCTATTTAGCTTGTTGAAAGGCAGTTTAATGGTATAAGGGTCAACATAATTTTATTATTTTATACGTAAAGTTGTGTGCGGAAAGTAATATCTATTAGTTGCAAAATTTCATTACTTTCCGGACAAAGGGTGCGTGGAGTAATTTCAGGCCATTAAGCGGCTTGAGTGAGAAATTTTGCTAAAATTAAAAAGGCTGATCTGGAATCCTATGAAAACCACAACCATAAATTAACTGGGTAGTGTTGTATTTTTGTTTTTTATTAGTGATCTCTAGAGCCGTTTGGGGCATTGCGAAGCTTTTTGTACGATTATATAATTAGAATAAAAAACATTTTTTTTTAAATTCAATCTATATTTCAGCATCTAATATGCTCATATTAACTGGCAATTATAAATTTACAAAGATGAAAGGCAATTAAGTTACAAATCACGTGTCTGCAAGTAAAGTCCCGTTTAATTTCATTCCTTATTCCTACAGGTGCGGGCGTATTACATCTGTCACGGTAAAGTTTAACCAGGAAAATAAACTTAATTACGGCAGAATGTGAACGAAAAGAAAGTAATTTCCACGTTTTTCTGTCGGAAAAAATATAAGTACGGGTTATCAACCTCAATAATAAAGATGTTGTTGTAGGAAAACACGGCTGTCGCCTTAAATGGACACTTTATGATGTGAAACTGATCCCTGTATTATAGGTATCGCAAAAACAGTTAAACGTACGGAAGTTCAGATATCTTGTTCGTTTCAAAATAGACTTGAACTTTGCTCCCACATACTGGGATGTGAGGATTGTTTATTGTATTAGGCACACAGCAGCTATTTGCAAATTGTTAAGGCAAGAAACACCGAGGAAATTGATTTACTCTTGGAAACTGACTTGAATTTACTTCTTGTGTCTAGTAAATTATTCGATCATTATACCGTTAGTTACTTCTGAAACTTGTTAGTTGAGATATTGGGAATATATTACGTACTCCTTTTGTAATTTTCATCTAATTAGGAGTTTATATTTTGGGTTTATGCCTACATAGGACGGGTAAACTTAAGGTGAACAATTATATCGTCTGGGTCTGACGTAAATACACTTTATTGTAGGCACATTATTATCTATAACCTGCTTTGTTATATTTAAATCAATGTGATGGATGTTTGAGGGACATCTTGAACCATTGGTAAATCGAAACATAACTAAGAATATCTTAGATATTTACCAGTAGTACAGATGTCATAGCAGTTTACCAAATAGAACGTCATCATCCAAAAAAATCGACAACGTCCGAAACATAATCAGGCTATTGCCTATCCTAAAAACATTTGCTACTGTTTTTACTCTCACCAGTGACTGTCCTGGGCACTTTTATTTTAAGTTTGACTGAGAAAAGTCCAAAGAAGAGACTTATTACATTGTTTATAGAATGAAAAGCATTATAAAGAATAATATTAAACCTAAAACCAAAGCTGAAACAAAATTAATTACCGACGAAGAAAAAAGATGTATTATGTGTTTTTTATATTCGTGGTTTGGTCATTATTTTTAATTGAATTGAAAGCTTTTATGCGTATCAAAACTACACTGGTGGTTATAACAGTTGTTACACAAGCGGTAAATCCATTTCCATTTCGCGCAAATGTATTAAAAATAAATAATTCAGTTTCAATAAATATTGAATTCTGCCAACATTTTTTATTAATAACATAACTCTAATTTACAGAATTATCATGTATAATCAAAATTTTAATGTTTTATTTTGATTTTAATCCATCATAAACTCGCTCTTTATTCCGTAGGTCTACGTTAGTCTGGTATAGTCGTGATTCTATAGAGGAAATACCGCTTTCAACTGCTAGCCAAGGGCATAGAACTCGAGGAACACTCGCCCAAACACATAACTGTAGCAATGTAGGCAAAAGACATAAGTACGTAATATATGCATGTTTCAATATCGTCGTGCTCTTCAAGGAAGTGATTCACTGAGTGATTACTTAAACTAATATTGACAAAAGAAAAAAGCTCAGGGCCTAATTCAAATCTTGACATTCTATTTAGGAGATTTCGATTTTAATCTGGTCGCTGTAATTTTTAAACAACGGTATTAAAATCGATTAAATCGAATGCGAGATTACGAGCATACATTCTGAACAGGGAAGCTCTTCGCATTTGTATCTTGTCATGTTATTCAGTACGCTCAGCTTCTATTTACGTCACTTGTCATCCATCATCGTGGCGAATCGTTTTTTCCTAAATATTTTTCGCATATTTGTTAGCTTCGAAGTAAATTAATTAAGTAATGTACATAAACTATATCTATAAATTGGAACGATATGCACAAACAAGTATTAATTAAAAAATCAAAATAACCTGACTGCCTAAAAGTAGCTTTCGTTAGTCAATTTAAAGCAATAAATTCGAAGAATACACTGGCAAAAGGTCTATAAGCTTAGATATAGAGATTCGGTGATGAATACGAATTTATCAACACGTTGCACTTCAAAATCGGTCAAGCTATTTAGGTTACAAGAGACAAGTGGAGCTGCGGGCAATAGTTAGTGCATATAATATAATTGAATAAGGCTATTAATTAGCTTTCATCTGACACTCATATTGCGATAGCACTAAAAAAACGTCTGTTTTGACAGTTTAAGTCCGCCATATTGGTTTTTATTGACGTTACATAGCCACTTGGGGGAAAAATACAAATCTAATGACACCTCACACTTTAAAATTAGCCAAGCCGTATAGGCTACAGAAAGTCACAATGAAACAGACGTGCCCACATATATACATACGCGCGAAAAACATTAGTCTCCTTTTTGGCAGTCGGGTAACAATACGATAATGAGGCAATAGCCACACTCAAATCATATATTGTTATAGTAGGAAATATCAGACTTATTTTGGTAAGTTAAACGTCAGAAGTCTCCAATTTCCCCAGTGACAACCCTATTGACCATCCCGTGTGATACACGACTAGGGTTGCCACACCTTTATACCACGATTGGGAGGTAAACCTTGTCACAAAATTGAAACATCAAAATAAACGGTTGGAACAATGGCCGGGTAATTTATACATGTATACGTAACACGCCAAAGGAGAATCAACATTTGTATGCTAAGTGGCCGATAGGCTGTACACAGAATACAATAACAAAAAAATGGTCACTATATTTACATCCATAAGCGATATATTCGACTTGTCTACGGTTTTCAATGGACGGGTATAGCCTTTTTATTATTCTACGGGCATTTTTTACTCCAACTTACATTCGTCGTAAAACCGATTGGAATAGGCATTATTACGATGTTAAACAGAAAATTATATGTAGATAAATTTTATTTTAAACTTGTTCTTGCAGGACATCTTTCTTACTATAATTATAAATATTGAAGTATACTACCTAGGTTTTGATATATTGTACGTAGTACGTACGATATATACGTACGATATAATTATGGTACGTACAATATATGGTACGTAGGTATATAGCTTTCGGTAACAAAAACTACTCTCAACTTGAGGGGCGGCCACGTATTGGAATGCCAGCGTAGGACGACCCTCCACCAAATGGACCGAGGATCTAGTAAAGGTTCCGGTGGCCGTTGGTCACAGGATCGCTTGCTGTGGCGTAATTTAGGTGAGACCTATGTCCAGCAGTGGACGTCGTTGGGTATGATTTTTTTTTACCACATTTACACAGCGCCATCTAGTCCCAAATTAAGCAATTATATTTGCTTGTGTTATGGGTACTAAACAACCGATATACTACTTAAATACACTTTTTTTTTGTAAATACATACATATTATAGATAAATTACACCCAGACACAGAACAAACCTTTATGCTCATCACACAAAGATTTGTCCTGGGTGGGGATCGAACCCACGACCTCCGGTTTAGCAGTCAGGGTCACCAACCACTAGACCAACAGGCCAGTCATCATGATAATGATTATTTTCTTGATTAAGATTCTTAACATTTGACGTTTGTCAACATTAAATGTTATCACTTTAGATATCATTCTAGCTGTTGCCCGGAGCTTCGCTCCCGTGGATTTGTGTTTGTCCACTACAATTAATTCTTCAGCTTTTTAATCTTAGTATATAAATTATTTTCAATTGCATTTTTAATGGCAATGTATCAGATGGGTGTTGTATCTTGACATAGACTTAGTTGGATTCGAAAGCACTGTCAAATGTTTGAATATGACAGTAAACATATTTAAATTTTCATCATTTCATTCAATTTTTTTCATCAACATTGCATTATCAGTGAGAAATCTTCTGTACAGTATCTTTTTGCTTTTTTAGCTTAATGACGGCAGCTGGAACTAAGAATTTATGGTAG
The DNA here is from genome assembly GCA_905147015.1 of Laspeyria flexula. NCBI lineage: Eukaryota > Metazoa > Arthropoda > Insecta > Lepidoptera > Erebidae > Laspeyria > Laspeyria flexula. The sequence continues at coordinate 5,569,190 of LR989956.1, read as the reverse complement.
CAAGAAACATTCGCTCGTCCCTGAAGTAAGAAAACGCTTTATGTAAGCAAAATGCGACAAACAATGACCATGGTGACAGACAGAATATCCTCAATCCATTTCAGGTTATACATTAAGATATCTTAAAACAAAGTTAGGATATCATTATACAAATTGCCTTCAAAGCATCAATACCAAATCACATCACGTTTTCTCTCCACCAAAGTTCTAGGTAACATTCCTCAAACCTCACAATTCAAAACCAGAGTTCGCCCATGATTCTTGTTTGCTAAGATAGAATAATTCGAACTTAGCCAGAATATCAAATGTGCTGATTGCCTTTTTAGGAGAGTTAGCATAGTCTTCTTACTAATTACATTACAGACTGTAATTTGAATAGGACTTAGTTTGTTTTATAATAAATTAATGTACGTTAATGTATATGTTATATTTAATACAACTGAGCAATTTCCAACTGTGTTTATGAACAGGGATTTAGTCTACATACTGTTGCAGATTGTGCAGGAATGACTGTTTAAATGAAATATGTTTCAATTGCATGAGTAATGGCAATTTTTCACTACTGAATTTAACAGGGAAATTTGCTATATTTTCGTTCATTGTGTAATTATATTGAAACTCATATATGTATTTAAATAACTATAAATTTAAAACTAAATTATAACTTAGAAATATACAAAAGAGGAGCCAACAGAAACCAGTATATTGTGTGTTCGACAAGAGATTTTCAAATATTTAATTCACAAATTCGTACCAGGAAATTCAGTAATTTAACCCAAAAAAGAGGGTCAACCTCGCATTGAAGATAATAACCTGTAAACTACAAGTTTACAGCTTGTTATCCCTAATTACGAGGTGAAACCCCTAATATGACTGGGGTATATTTGTCTGTCTGTAATACAACTCTGTTACGTGCTAGATAAACCGCTTAAAAGATATAAAACTATATTGAAATATTAAAGTAGACATTTGTATATATAATATACTCGTACATTATCAAATTCAGTTTCTTGTTTGTTATTATTTAAAAATATAATGTTTACAAGCTTAGTAAAAGGTATGTTTATTGCAAAGCACAAATTTTCAAATGGCATTACTTCAATTACACATTCAATTGATTTGATAATTATGACGATGACAGCATCATGCCTTTTTTCCGAAAGGACAGGGAGAGGTTAATCACATACGTATTTCGCCAGCTACGTATTGGTCCCATGTGATACTGGACGAGTCTTTTGCCATTAACTGGACCGATTACCAGGCTCTGGACTGATACTAAATGTCTGAATACAGATTGTCCCTTCCTGTGGCACTGGACCCGGATCGCTGTGGGGTCGGTGCGGCAGAAAGATACATGAACTAATAATTAATAAATAATTAAATATAATAATTTTTAATACAGTAAAATTAATGTTGTGATAGTTTGTAATTTTGTAGGTAGGTTCAAAACGTAGATGTGAATTTGTGACGTGTGAAATATCGAAGTGAACTGTTTATCATGCCGCTCAAGTTAAAACCGTTCATCTAGGTGAATGGTTAGTTCGTGACCAGTAGCTCCCATAACTCGCTACTGCTATATAATGTTATATAGTTTGTAACGTGTTCTATTATCGCTCTTATATTTCGTTCGTTCGTTTTAAATAAAATCTCTTTATTCAAGAAAGTTTTAAGCTGTCAAACTGCAACCCATAGACGCGGTACGTATAGTAAATTATTTATTGTTCACTCGGGTGAAACTTTTGGGCATACATAACTAGTTTTTGTATAGAGTAAACAGCTAAAAAATTTAATATTAATTCAAATTATCTTTGTAAATTGAATTTAAACCTTTGTAAATTAATTGCAGACTGCTTTAACTGCTGGGTAAGGTTTTCTGGGAGAGAGCCACATTTCACCATAGTCTTCGGAAAATTAGGTTTCCGCTGGATGTGATAAAATACAATAACAATAATTATGTTGTATCAGTAGTAGATGTAATTGAATATTGTACTGATAAAACATATTTATTGCCATACTATTTTGATACCAGCCATTTATAATATACGACTGTAATAACAATATTGGGTTTGACATACAACTATTATATTATATTACGTTCATAGCTTGTATCATAATAATGTAGGTAATGTGCTTTTATTATATTAAATAATGTTAACACATAAATTATTATTGTGCTTCGATTTGGCTCAATTTGGCGCGCCGCGTACATTAACGTTGGTAAACATCGAATGGACGCGATAAGTCAAAAGTGCTTGGCATGCAAACGGTTTCTGACCACTAGACAGATTGCTTCCCAAAGTTTTATGTTATTTTAAGTACCCCAAACTGTTTATTACACTTTGGGAATGCTTACGAGTGCTTATGATATAGGAATGTCTCGCTTGGGATTATTAGCTTGTAACAAATGAATGGTAAGTGAAAATGTTTACTAAATGCATACCAATAAATACATAGTAGATATTTCATTTGTTGAAACAAATAGAATTGTAAAACAGTACATAGATTTATGTATAAGAAAGACAGAAACTCTTGACTTTTCTGATAGTAAGCCTATGACATGTACATATTATATCATCATCAGCAGCAACCCATTAAGTCCCACTGCTGGGCTCGGGTCTCCTCTCCTGTAACTGGAGAAAGTGGAATCCACATTGGTACTGCCAGTCGGGGTTGAACTCGGTCCGCGTGATTGCACGCCGGTCCCTTATCCATTTAGCCACCATATCGCTTCATACTATATCGCTAATGCCAAATCAATGAGAGTGACTTGCTCCTTGCCTCCCAGATAATGATGTCATAAAACTTTTCTACTAGTGATTATAATAACAATTTATGAATGTCTTAATGTAGGGCTCGGGTCTACTGTCCTCTAACTAGAGAGCTGAAAGGGTTAGGGCCATAATCATGGTGGCCTAATGCGGATAGTTCCATGAGCAACATTTTATTGAAAATACTAAAAATAATTTACATGATACGCACAAGACGATCGCGGAGACGAACGAAAATATAAGTGTCTGATAAAGAAAGCTCAGGAAGAAAGCACTCGAAGTTCACACGATCAAAGTGGCGTACGTAAGTGATACGTAAGTTTGTCCAGCCAACACACAAAAGTTATTGGTTTAGCCTTGCCTTACTTAGTACTTCAAACACATTTTCTTTGATCGTTTGAGCACCATACAGCATTATTCTTATGAAGTTTAATCCTGGTCTGGGCAATTTGACCTTAATTTTGTGTACCTAGCAGGTAAGATTAAATTGATTTTGTATTGAACTTTTCCCGTGATATTTTATAATAATAAATGTTATTATACTTATGGATAGATATCTATTCATCATCATCAATCATTAGCAACCCATTAAGTCCCACTGCTGGGCTCGGGTCTCCTCTCCTCTAACTAGAGAGCTTACTTGTTTTAAATTAACATCGAATACCTACACTAATTAATTCATAATTTTAACAGACTGCAAAAACAGAGGACAATCTATTTTATGTTTCTATTTTAGGGAAACTTACAGATTAATAATAATAGTTTATCGTATACAAATAATGTGATTGCTTATAAGCCTCTACTGCTTTTGTGATTACCGTATTTGTTAATACATATTATATTCTATTCTACAAAAGCAGTTACCCCCTTCACCCTATAGGTTGACTGGTAGAGAATGCCGCTGGCATTAAGTCCGCCTTTGTACATTTCTGTGTATATAAAGTGTAAATAAATAAATAAAATGTTAAACCAAAAGCAAAAATAATTGCCTAATATTTTGTGACAAATTTCATTCATTCCTACTCGGGACGGTAAATCTCAGCGGATACTAACCATTTCCACAGACTTTAAAGTGCATACGTCTAAATACAGACCAGGTGCACTCAGTATTCCCTCATGTCCATATTCGGATGAATCGATAATTCGACATGACCATAGAGAGATTAGTACGATAGTAACCACTTTAAGTGCAGTTTGAACCATGGAGATGTAAACAATACTGTATTCACTACCGAAGGGATTTAGTTCTACGAAGTTTTGCCGCATTATGCACTCTTGGTTGGGGTTTTCTACATGCTTCTTATTCGACGGGCACTATTAGCAAAGTGGTCATCGTTACTCCAATGACACAGAATCGATGCTTCCGGCCATTTTCTATAATATATTTATCGATAGATTTGGCTACTAGAGATGGAATTTTGACATATTTGGTATGGACTTTATTTCAAATATAGGTATCATCTGCAGTAGCCAAATCCATTGTCAAAAACAGCCGTTATCAAGGGTTACTTTCGATTCTTATCCATGTTTAGCGGTTATACTTCTAAACATTATGAGTCACACTGTACTACTTGGAAGTTTTTTTAATCAGGTCGGCGCGCCATTGCAAATTGGTGTTTGACAATTACGCGTTTTGTGTTACGTTTCTGCGGTGCTCGCGCCTATGGATAATCCAGCAATTCAGTGTATTTACGTGTTTTTTTATTTCTATTCCACAATTCAGTAACTTATGTATATTATTGAGTAACTATTATTTTTGCCTGATTTTCTTTTAATACGTAACAAATCAAATTTACAGATCTTTAATTTGTTCAAGGCGGAACTGGTATAAAAACTGTGATCTTTTGTAGTGTGGGTTTTTCCTTACCTAAGTTTTAAGCTTTCCGTTATTATGCAGCGAAATTATTGGTTGATTTTATAATAAGTAGTTGGTATATAATTACTAATTAACAATATTTGCTCTACGGTAATGATTTCTTTGTCCTTTACAATATAGCGTGACAACGAAGTAAAATCGAGGAAAACGTGTGGTGGTGACGGCCGACAATTCGGAAGTCTATTATTGTTTGGAACATCGTTAATGAATTGGTCACCTTATACAAATAATCGCAAAATAAATAGTCTCATGTTTCGGTCGGTAGCTGAATGGGAAAGTGATCTGCAATATATGAAGTATTTTCTTTTCGCCCGCGTTGGGATTTTTTTTTTCGAATATTCATGACTCAAATGACACTGAGACTAAGTACAACTGTTTGTTGACCGCCCAAATATTTGTTCTATATAATGTATCGTGTGTAGAACACGATACATTACAATCGCAAACTCACTCACAAGACTAAGGAGGTGGTTAAAGTATGGGATCCAATACACCCAGCAGTTCCAATGTCAGGACCAAACAATTAACGAATTACCATCTTCTAATGTATGTATCTAAAAATACTCTAGAAAGAAATACAAAATTAACATTTCACATTGTGTAAGGAATCATTAACACAGAACTGTAAGAAACAGACACTATTATTTTTTTACCCTAACTAGTATATAAATGGGGTATAATTTACAGACAAACAAAAATGTGAGTGTTCATCTAAAGATAAGTGGATATATTATATTTGTATTCATGTAAACTTGTCAAGAATAAAACAGTTGTAATGTAACGTTTAGTGTAGACACAAGAGTTAATTGAAACGTTATATCAGAGAAGTTTTACCCACGGGCTCCTCACACGGATTTTGTTTACTTTCCCCTTGTAAAACTAATTTAAACTTGTTCAACTAATTCTGTGTCGTTGTCCGGCGAATTTCATTTAAACTCATGATTTGGGGAATTCTCTGCGCACTTGGCTGCATGTTAACATATTACTCTTGGGATTATCTGTATTCAATGATAAGGCGCCCCTCCATTTTGTTGTTTGAAAAAAAAAAAAGATTTTTGTTGGTTATTTTTGTCATATTTCGATAAAAATTGTGAAATATCAATGAGTAATTTTGTATTCTTAGATTGCGTCTTGCTTTTTATTTGCTGTCGAGTTTTCAGGTCTCAGCTGTCATATAAGCTATGACAGCTGAGGGGTGTCAATAATCTGACATATCGTTTATCTACCAACCCAGAAAGTAAGTCATTAGTAGGGGATCTACAGACATTGAACTTGAAAATTGTACAACGCGTGCCGTGAGTAATATAATTTTTCATTAGAATTTGGCTCTTGTCTGTCCACGTCTGTTACGGTATAAATAAATGGGTTAATATACACTGTATAAAGATTTTTTTTGTCTGACACGTCATGATATTATCAATATCTGTAGATATAAACGCAGCCTTACTCAGAACTATTCAAGTCTAATTTGAAAATTTGAATATTGTAACTGTCATTTTCAAATATTATTTTGACAACGATTTCAAAATCGACTTAAAAAATAATAAGTTGATTAGTATATGCTGATTGTTTCTGGCATAATATTTTATTTTTTATACCGTAAAAACCATATAATGCAGATTTTATAAAATATCAAGTGTCTGAATACGTCGCTCATGTTAGCACCACTTATCTTCTTTTGATACATTACAAAATCAGAACTGTCCGCCCTTCGCTCTCTCAGATAAAAAATTGTGCTAACACACCATACACTTTATATTATAAGTAAGTATCTACTATATTGTTCTTGGAATTCAAGCAGAGAAAAGTAGCCTTTGGAAATGAATGAAATTTAAAGTAGTATTTAATTCATTTTTCTTTAAAAATGCTTAATGACTATTCCGCATTCGCACCTGGTGCCGCCACGCATTTTACTGGAATAGTACTAAGCCTAAATGCTATTCAGAACTTCCAACCAGATCCCTCCCGTTAATACCGCGATGGGTGGTAATGGACCGGTTAACATTATTAGCTTCGTAACGCAATAAACAAAAAGTAATTAAAATATTTTTATCACGTGGAGCACTGGTCAGTAACGTGTTCTAATATTTGGACTTTTATTGGCAATAAACTGAAAGGTCAACCAGTCGTTAATGTATATCTCCCCAGTGACAGCGGCCTATGAAAAATGTAGCCAAGCTGATTCATCTCACCAACTTTCTTGAACTCGAAGAAAGGAACTTATTCTTGTTTATCGAAGTGAGCTTTTCTTACGAAGATGTTCAGTGACTTTAGTATTTTCTTGACTGCTGCTAAACTGAAAAAATATATACAAGGTAATAGAAAAGTGCCTACGTCTCTCTCTTAGTACGCTGCGTAAAGTTTCCGCGTGTAATGGAGTATGGAAGAATTATTATAATAATTTCTATAGAAAAACGATAGGTATTGTGGGAATGGCGATATACCAAGTGATTTATTTGATACACGAATTACAACAGAAGCGCTTATTCTTAGGAAAAATTGAATTGTAACAATTTATTCACAAGTATTGGGCATGATTTATTTTGTATGTGCGTGGTTTTACGAGGAATTTTACTTAAAGGAAGATCTCAGGAATATTGAGAGGATTACGTAGGGATATGGGATCAAGAAGTAGAGGCTGTTTGGAGAGGTTTAACCTAAATAAACACCGCGGACGGACTACGTATCCGACCAACGTATCAAGTATTATTTCAATTGAAACAAATTCTTATTTTTGTATTGTTATTTCTTCCCACCAATGTATAACTCAGTATTTGAAAATAATTCATATCCACTGAGTTTCACTGAGAAGTGAAAAACACTATACTACATTGCTTGTTGCCACGATTTATCATCACGTGGGTTACTGCTCGCCTGCTACTATGCCACTAAAAATAAAATAATATTTTGTGCTTTGTTTGTGTAAAGCCTTGGTGTACATCACGCCATGCAGTAGTAATGAGGTGACCTACAGAAATTACAAATAAAATTGCAAGTTGTCAATTACACATATATTTAAAAATATAAATATCGTTTTACGTATGTACGTATGCGGAAGAGACCTTTTCAATGCATGCTTAATATTTTCAGGACTGGCTTATGGTCTCATATTAACAATCAAACGCGCGCTACTCCGAAAGTCTGATTACTATCACACCGTTTTGTGGTCCAAGTTATTTAAAGTACAGAAATATTTGTTTAAATTTTTACAAAACTTAAACGAACAAGGTCATCAACAAGTGAAAGTTCCGCGAATCCACCCTTTATTGTATAAATCTTTGTAAGAACTCCATAATCGCGATTTAAGTTTTCCATAAAGACGAGAATGCCGTTATCATTTATTATTTCCACGTAGGCTGCTACAGGTGCTATCCAATCCGGGGAGGATATTGTCAAATGGTTTCTCATTTTATCTCGTGAAGGATGCTGTAAGAAGGAGCGATATAATCTGACGTCCGGCTGAATGGTTTCAATGTTTCCCCCTACGAGGTGGAACGAGTAAACAAAAGTAAAAAGCTGACTAAAGGAACGGAGTGCGTATAAAAGGTAATTTGAACTGAACGGGGGCAATATTGTACTGTAAGCTTTGTAAGTTTCGTCTGAGTACCTATAGGCGCTTTGTGATCATCTAGTATTCAGTCCAATCGCAACAGTACGACAGGCTAAGCGAAATGACAATATCCTTTACAAGCTGTGATAGTATTTTCATTTATAGATTATTGTTAGACTTTTATAGATTTTATTTTGTTCTTAATCTTCAATACAAAATTAGAGTGATTAACAAACACAGTGATTAAACAATTACTGTAATTTTCAAATATTTCACAACGTTATCTCAACCGAGTTGAAAGTAGTCCAAGTCAATATTCATAATAGATTCTGAATATCTAACTGCGACTTTAATTTTCTGTCTTTCGTAATAAATGATATCTACCATACTTTTATTAACTACCTCAGTAGGGTAGTAGCATTGTATACGAACTGTTGGGCAAAAGGTCTTGGGTTTAATCCCTGGGTCGCGCAAATCTTGAAATTCATTCAGTTTGTCAGCTAGGAGTCTGGAAAAATGTACACGGCTAATAGGCAGTGGATTCGCCTCCTATTATATTAAACCCAACATAGCTGGCTGGATAATAAATGTGGGTGATGTCATACACTTCTGTCTACTGCTTCAGTGAAAAAGGTGCAATGATATGATGCTTAATAAATTGTTTAACGTAATCAATGATGATTAGTTTCACAGCCATGCCAGTTTGTAACTAATTTTCGACCCTAAACAAACAATCAAGCAAATTGATTACGTGAAGCTTGAGTTAGGTTAATGTGCCGGAAATTAAAAAGAAAATGTGTTGACTTAAACTTTATTAAGACAAAAATAAAATAATCAGGTCACTGAAAACAAAAGCTTTACTTTTCCTACTGTCTTCAAAATATAATAAATACTGGCAATGTGTTAAATATGATTGAGTATACAAAAAGGTTAGTTTTAAGTTTGTGTGAATTATATTTTAGTAAGTCACACACAATACATGATTTATACTTCAGTTATTACGTAAATAATTCTTGTTTAGGTCTATCATTTACTCACAAAAATCAAGTAAAACGTTTCTGTCATTCATTGATCGATGCGTGTTGTGTGTGTTTTTTTTCCTTATCACAGTCCCAAAGATTTGAGCTACATCGGATACAGGATCTGACTGTCAACAAGTCGAGTATCTTCCTCAGACGAACGAGTGCCTTTTTCCTGGTTTATGCTACTCCAAAACTGACACAGCTCTGTGGAAGTTTTTTATCAGACTATCGCTACGTGTAAGTTTAAAAAGGTTCGTACCTTAACCAGATAGTGTACGAAAAATGTTTATAATGATCAAAGTCTGTTATGTTAAAATAAATTTATATCCAAACTAATTCTTATATCACGACTACATACTCGCCCCCTCCCTCAAAGAGGCATACAGTAGGGTATCTCCGTCAGGCGGGCAGTTTCCATGTATGTATGTTCCGATTAACCTGGCATGACTCCAGAATCTAGACATGCTGAATAGTTTTCGACAAACCAATGTAATAAACAATATAAACTTTTAAAGTTTTGTTCCAAATCTAATCTACTAGTATATAAATTGAGCTGCTGTTAACAAGTTAGAGAAAACATCTTTCAAATAAATCCGTAAAACAGACAAGCAAACCTTTAAGTCCATACATATTTGCTCGAAGAAGATACTCTTAGACCTAAAGTTTTTAGAATCTGCCTCAATAAATGATGATCTATTTATTGAGGCAAATTTTGGGGTTTATAGCATACTAGCTTCCTGGCTCCGCCCACGTGGTATGTTGGTAAGAAGTAGCTTATATGCTAGAATAGCAGACTATAAATCTATCACCGTGCCAAATTTTATACAGATTCTATCCATTTTGAGTAAGAAATCCCATAAAGTTAGGATGGATAGATACATGTATGTATGGATGATACATACATGTATCCATCCTTACTTTCGCCTTTATTATATAAGTAAGATCACGATCCAATCTATAGAGACAGAGCAGTAATTATAAAAAAATTGTCAAATAATGAGATGTATATAAAACGGGCTTGTATAAAAAATCGGTATTATATTGAGAGCAATATCGCGGGGCACAGTTAGTTTGATATAAAACCCATCACCATTTTATGTGCACCCAACGTCAACAGTATTCACCCCGTTTGAGGTAACATTTGTGAGTCAAACCGTGACTGTAACGACCTCGCCCCGCTCGCAATCAAAAGAGGACTTCAAAACAATTCACCCAAAATTGGTGTTGTTGACATTGTTCACGGTAGGTGGTGACTTATTATCTTAAAATCTTTTATCTTCTGCATTTACAGTTTTTTATTCCAGTTTTCGCCAGAGTTTTGGCAAGTGCTTCAAGAATTTATGAGACTATTTATGTCTTTGTGAAATATTCGAATTGCAACTTGAATTTAATAATGTAGTTTGTTTGTTTTATCTATATACGTCTTTTGGTCGGTAATCAATGTGTTGTCAAGTTGCGAACAAAGAAGTAAATGACAATGACAAAAATACCCTTGAATATTTTCTAGTTCGTAATTAAAAATAGTAACTGTTAAGTATTCTTCGAATAAATTAAAATATTAATCTGTTATAAATAAAAAGACTTCAAAGCTATGAAATGCCGATCGTTTTTCAAAAGACCGTCGTTCTATGATTTTTTACGTATACATGGTGTGTTTGTATGTGTATTTAAATAACCAGTAGCTCTATAATAATAAATAATTTATTTTTCATCAAAAGCAAAGGTTTTGATGATGAAATGATTTTTTACAAAATTTTTAATCATGAGCTAGACATACGATATCATCATGTGTCAGTGTAGTGTTCTTCCCATAGCTGCATAGCAGGAATTGTCGTAGTGTTGTCTTTTGGCATCCAAAATGAAATGACTGACATGGCGCAAATGGAATAATTTGTTCTATAAATTTATTTAGATCACGTCGTCACAAATGGACGGGCGGTAAATTCTCTTGTTCCAGATGAATCAAGATAAAATCTTTGAGTTTGACGGATATCTGTTTTATATTTGATTTATGTATATCAGATACCGTAGTGTAGTAACTGACTGACAGAAATACCAACCAGTAAATATGTAGTTACTACAGAAACTAGAAGTCTGGTCTTACTCGGAATCACAACATTCGACTTAGTCGATTTTGATATCGCTTTTAAATGATATGCGACCATATTTAAATTTTCAAACTTTTGACAACGATATTGAAATTCCGAGTACGCTCTCTGAAAACAGTAGGACGTCTTTTGGTTTTTCGGAAACTGTAGGTGGTCCGCATATTATATTAAAAGCATTGATTTAAATTGAACAGATCAAGGAGAAAGTTCGGTTAGTGTCCCTATCCCAGGGAGGATTGGCGGATACAAGAGAGGAATCACCGTCAAGAGCGCAGCTATTAAATTTATATATATTACAGTTTCTGCCTTCCGTTAATACACTGCTTGTCAAAGACTATTTAAAGTGTTGATAATCCATGTTTCAATTATAGCATGTAAGTAAGTCATAAGTCATTAATCTTAAAATATTATTCTGGTCCTAATTTAAACAATTTAAAATTTATTTTACAATAGCAATCATAGTTAAGCGTTAGAATTACAGAAACTCCTGAACTAAGCCGATAACTGTTCTGAATTGTCTGAGTCTGAACATTTTTCCTTTGATAACTCAAGTTGTTAATTGGACTACTAAAGATAAAACTTTTTTCGTTCTTATAAAACAAACCGCTTTATTAGAAATACAACCGTACAAATAAGTAGATAAATATAAATAGGCATATAACGTTTATTATAATAGAAATGAGATAGTGAAATTGGTTACATAAATTACCGAGTGTAGAAATCTTTTGTTCCAGTCATCATTATCACGATAAATAGAATTTATTGAAACAAGTTAAAGAAGACATAAAAAAATAGGTATTTAAATTTTAAACAACTCCCGACATGAACTGAAGACTTTGAAACTGCTGTGCCAATTTTAATAAAACAAGTCCAAAAGAGAGTGTTATGGCGCGTGTTATCTCCTAACACGCGCCTATGTCCTATGGGCCTATGTCCAGCAGTGGACTGCAATAGGCTGAGATGATGATGACGATCGGAAAATCGGGAGCTACGATGCCATAGACAGATATAGATAGCGGAATTTAGAACAAAATTAAATCATTGTGAGATAAATGATAATCATATAGTATAATGATATTTATTATACCTCATATATCTATACATAATGTCACTACCCCATCTCAATTCGTGGGCATCTTAAAGGCGACTAAAGGAGTAAACTTATGCAGACAAGAGCACTGCGAAAAAAGGAAAATTCGAAATAAACCCTTTACCAACCCGCCATCCAGCGTGGTATAGTAGGCTAAATTCCCACCACATTCTTTGGAGGAGACTCGTGCCCTGCAGCAGGACGTTTCTGAGTTAAAATGATGAATAGCTGTTGCCCGGGGGCTACACTCCCGTCGTTCTTTGCTTGGCCACTGCTTAGCTGCTGTTGGCCGTAGCGTGATGTTATATATCCTGTAGCCTGCCTCGATAATTGGGCTATCCATTTTTAAAATACCAGACACATAAACTCTTCAGCTTTATAATATAAGTATAGATTATATTATGTAAGGAATCATTAAAATTTATGTTTGCTAATAAGTGTATAATTAATGTTTGCTAATAAGTGTAACTGCACCATCAATAACTAACGTGTACCTAACGTATAAAATAAATCAATTATATAAGTAAATTTAATTTGATTTTAATTGGCAACATTACTAATTATTGTGAATTAATATATAATTATTAATCAAGGTATAATATTTCAGAAAATTAACTAATAAAGTCCAAATACCAAATATTAAATTAATTTCAATAAAATAATGAGTTTGAGCTATAGGTACATTATGTTAAGGCCTACATTCAGTTGTACTTAATAAACCGTGTAACAGGTACCTAGAGAATTTAATAACAGGGGCATTGTCTATTACACAAATGAATAATCTTGCTCGCTATTCCTTCCATAAGAGAATTATATTGGTCATTTTGTTGAATATGAATATTTTGATATACATAGTACTGTTATGACTTTATAACCATTTCTTTTACCTTTTTATAGATTTTTCGTCAAAAATTATCATCACATTTAATAAATACACTATTTCAAATGTCATTCTTATTTTTTTTTTAAACCCAGACACAATACGGGTAGTGTTATAGTGGACCGAGATCCTAGAGCTCCCAGATGTTACTCATGTTCTGAGAAATAAAATGTAGATAAGAAGGTAGTGTTGGTGTGTACTATGAACGTACCCATACCTACTCGCTAACTTGTGCCGACGGCCAATTTTTAGGTATTCGGTACTAAAGGTACGTAAAATTGTTAGTAACTTTACTTATTTTCTGAGTGCTGTTTTTTATATATGTTATACAAAATATGCTAATAATTAATAACCAAACTCTCAGACACATCCAAAGGGCGGTTTTAAACACCCAAACCCCCTTTCGGGCTTAAGATTTCGCAAACGGATCCCTAAATAAAAAAATGATAATAATATTTTTAAGAACCTATCTTACGATAACCCACACAATGGGGCAAATGAGAGAAAAAAAATATCCCCATTTGATATGTAGGAGAGGTAGGATTATATAATATTTTTTTCATAATACTTTGTTAGTATGTTATATTTTTAGATACCTAATAATTCGAAATACTTGTAGTATATAAATTTGGAATTATTAGGTATATAAAAATAACTATGTGAATATTATAGTTATGTTTCAATTTGGTAATCCCGATATATTAAAAACCTTTTTATATGTAGGTAACTACTATTTGCAATATTGTACATTTTAAATTGCTGTATTATGATATCTTCTACTTCACATGTAACATCTTGAGTTATGTATATTTGAATAAGTATCTACTGATATATTATTAAAATTTATTGATGATCCTTATACCTATGCAGGAGACTTATTATGAATCTCGACATTTAATGTTGTCGCTGTCAAATGTTTGAAAGTGACAGCGACCATATCTAAATTTCCTTACATTTGACAGCGACATCAAAACCCAATATTCGAATTTCGAAATTCATAGTAAGCCCAGAACCCGTGACCAAGTGAAATTTAGCCTTTAAAATATAAGCAGATGTTTATTTTTAATTATGTGATCATAATATTACTTGGAAATATAATTTCTGAAATAAATAAATAAATAATCCACATCACTTGACAGACCTGCCGTACACTTTAAGTTACCGAAGCTATTACTTATTTGACGGACCAATATTCCCTATTTCCTCTATGGTATTGTCAGTTCCCAGTACAAGATAGCCCGATTTCCTATCTACAGACTAGCGTAAGTAATTTAGTTTCGAATATAGGCAATCTCAGTTGATTGTTTAATTTACCAAGAAATTGTATTTTGCCGAATAGGTAGATCATGTCTCGTAGTCAGAGTTTATTGAGACTATCGTTATATTGAGACTTTTCAACTACCACACTATTCACAAAAATAAACCCCTAGGAACCCTTAGTGCGCGAGTCCGACTCGCACTTGACCGCTTTTTTCTATTCGATAACTCGATACTTTTTTTAAATTCTAAACATTCTACCTATTCAAAGAAATACGAGACCTATACGATAGGATTGAGAGTGAGAAGATAAGAGTAACTTAACTTAAATTTAAATAAGTAGGTTTTGACAGTTTTTCTATTGTAATTTAACTGTCATCATGATTATCTGCAACCCATTAAGTCCCACTGCTGGGCTCGGGTCTCAATTTAACTGTAATTATAATAATTTTCTTGATCAATAACTAGCTATGAAAATGATAGACGAAATACAAGGCATAATGCGACATCAACCTTAGCCAATAAAAAAGAGCCACAATGCCTGAAAATACTCTCAAGACGACTACAAATCTCGAGTATTTGTGCCCTACCTCGCTCAGCTTGGGTGAGAATAGGTCAATAGGCTCATTTTTCTTGTTAACAGTCACTTAAAGCTTCGATACAGGTTGAAATAGTCACTAAATTATAAAGAGGTCGACATATAAATTGTATTACTTTTAATGCTGATTGTACAACATCATGGTGTCGCAGTGTATACGAATGCTGTGCAAGAAGTTCTGGGTTCGATTCTTTGGTCGAGCATATAATATGTTATAAGCAGCCCGGCACTCTGGATATGTATATGGTTAATGACATATCCCCTCTTAATACAAGGGACCAAAAATAGCTGGTGAAATATGCTTGTGATGTACACTGCCTACCGCTTTGGGGGAAAAAGTGTGAGGCAATAATTATTTGATGTCATGTCTGTAGAACAGTCGATGTCAAATTGTCTACTCCCAAAACCTGATGATTAGTATTTCACCAAGAACAAATAATGCTCACAATATTAAAGTATCTAAATATGTATTTACTAGACTATAAAACACGATTGAAATTTTGTTATACTTACCTTTTTATTCGCTTATTATTCAGTTCGAACTTCAAGGCAAACTTCAGGCTATACCTAACTCTGTAAATACTTTTTAAAGACTTAAAACGAAAGAAACCTTTTTATCGGCTTATTTTTAATTTGATTGGTTTTTCAACTAGTCCATAAGCAGTCTCTAAAGTACGTAATTTTAATTTGTAATTTATTTAATAAGTTCAAAATCGTCAGTATTTTGGTTAAATCATAAATTAAGTTTTTCATGAATAATTCACATACATAAAAGTTATTTTATACACTGTTATGCCGAAGCTATCAGAGAAATTTAATAGTGATTTTTTCTGTCGAGTTTAAGAATCCTTTAAATGTATCTACTTACTATTAATGATGACTTTTTATCTAATAATCTTCTTAATTCTACCAGATCGCAGATGAAGATATTGTTTATCTGCAATATGCCGTGTCATTACTTTAAGTTATAACCGTATTAACCGCCACAAAGCTGTAAAACCAATATAGACTTTCCCAGTATTTTTAATATAAAACCAACTGGATACTTCCTAAGAAGAACACTGAGAAACTTTTGCTTTTTACGGTATTTCATCTGATTTACTACACTCTTCAGTCCAACTTTTCATTTTGATTCGTTTTTTATTTTACGACGGATCACTGTAAGGATATAAAGCATTCATGCCGTCAAATATTGATATAAAGCCGGTATTTAAAAGATATTTGCAATAAACATGGCTATAAAATGGCCCTGAAACATTCGGCCGAATTTATATTGGAGAGACAGTTCAATTAACGATCTAGAAAGCGATAACAATTGCGCGAAGCTTCGTAAAAGAGGTGAATAAGTGTTTGAAGGTGTATTTATTAAATTCTTGGGGCAGAAATATCGGATATTCTAAATACTAGAACTACAAACACTGAGCTATGGACCTCGGGAGTCAGTTTAACCTAATGTTTTAGAACTGTTTAGGATTTTTGGCGGGAATTACGACTATGTATTGAATACATTAAATGATTTTAAGATAGCTTTTGAGGATGACTCAAAAAACACCAATTCCTACGACATTTTAGCCTCATTTCTCAAAGTTCAATTCGATTAATAACAACAAACTATTGATTGATTCTACGCCATGTCATGCAAAATTACAAATTGTATCTTAAAAGTAGAATATTTTGCTAAATAAATTGAGCAGGGCTACCAAGAAACATATTTCAAAATATGAATATGAAATATGATAGAGATCCTACATCAAATGTGTTTGGGAACGAATTGTATCATATTTTCATCGGAATTATTGGTTTTGTGAACCGCTTACGATTTACAATCAGAAATATCGTCCGAAACTTGGTAAAATATTTCATAGCACACTTACTGCACCGAAATTATGGTATGAATGCGATAGAACCCTCGATGGATGGAACAGTAATAACAATCAACTTTTATCAAGATCAACATTCAATTTCCGAGAAACTTATAATAAAAACGGAGGCGTGTAAGCAAAGCCTTATGTAAAGTACAGTACCTACTTATATAATAATATTTTCGTAATTTTCATAAAGTTACTGGACAAAGTTTGTTTATGAACGTATACCGGCGCACGCGGTTGTGTGGCTGTAAAAACTTTATATGCTGGGAGCATATCAAAATTAAATGTTGAGTTCGTAGATTTAATTAAGTCAAAGACGATTTTAGAGTGAAGTGGGCCGAAGATTTAGTATTCCTTTGCTGAGAAACTGTGCTAAGAATCTTGTCAGGCGCGCGGCGGCCTACATCAAAATTCTAATTAATTTACTCAGTTCAAGCGGTATTGACGGTCTATAAATTACATTTCTGTCTTCTCCAAATCCGATTGAATTATTGTGGACGTTTTCAAGGTGAAGTATTTACTGTATTGTACAATATAATCTTAACTTTGCAACAGGCGTTTACATTGTTTTGCAAACATAAAGCATGTATCTATCTGCCAGACGTGAATATAACCGTGGCGTAGGCGATGGGGTGGTCGCCTCGCCACTAACATCGTCGTGCCGTGTGACGTGGGTTCGATTCCCACACGTGAAAAATATTCTTGTGATTCATAAATATTTTAACTGGCATGTTGGTCTAGTGGTTAGTGATCTTGACTGCTAAGCCGGAGGTCGTGGGTTCGATCCCCACCCAGGACAAATCTTTGTGTGATGAGCATAAAAGTTTGTTCTGTATCTGGGTGTAATTTATCTATGTACTTTGTGTCTTGAGTGCCCCAATCGAGAACAAGCCCTATGATTGTGTCTTTTTAAAGGCAAATAAAGATTTATTTTTACTTTTGCGTTACCAAATATTTTCTTTGTCGAAAGACTTCCCAATTAAACAACCATAACTTCAAACGGTCCTTAGGTCACATTTCAAATTGTCTGGTGCGTGGTCAAACCGACTGCACTTGACGTGGTTTTAATTACCAACCTTTACCCTTTGGACCACAAACGCAGTCGAAATTTGATACTAATTATAATAGCGTGACTTTGCTTTGAACCCGAGACGTGTAATATAACATATAAATGCTCATAGTATATTGGGTAGAAGCAGATCGCTTGCGGTACCGAAAGCTGTTTGTGCTTCTTGATATAGGTAATAAAAAATAAAAAAAATGTTTTTTCTAAAATCTTTTATTAATTTTCTTCTTTACATTATACTCGTATAACATTGAAAATTGAGTTTGGGAGTTAGAAGGTCAAAGACCCTTATTTTTCACGCTTGCAGCAATGTAGTGATGCACTTTTGGGTTCGGTGACCTAGGCTCTAGCGTTCAGTTAAAATAAATTAGGAAATTGTATCTGCCTGGAATATAAAAATAGTGCTGCACATAAAATCATCCCTTATTAAAGAAGTTTACGAGTATATGGCAGTAAAGTTAGTATTACGCTTGTATACTATGAACATACCGACTACTTCCATGTCTTTATGTTCGAAGAAAACAGAAAATTGTCCCCAAATGGTTTACTTCCGATAAATCCATAGAAAGATCCTATGAAGGTATTCTATGCGGTAAAAACACCATTATGTACTTATTTATGATTATGGTGAGTCTTCATATTAAAATAATAAGATAACATTAATATTTAAAGATAAACATTATTATTTACAAATATAAACAAAGTGTATTATAAACTTAAAAAAGTCAATAAAATAGGAAAAAAAACTTATTTATGATTTCAGGCAAATTTATTTACAACGTTATCAAATATCAATGCACCAAAATCATTTTAAGATCTGATACATTTTCTTTAGTAAAACCTAACAGTTTTCTATGACACTATTCATCATCATAATCATCATATCAGCCGTGAGACGTCCACTATTGGGCACAGATCTCCCCAAGATATCATTACCAATAGCACTGGTTCAATCCAGCTTGCAGCCAGCGAGATCTTGCGGTTCCGATCAGAAACCTTACTATGAATTTCAATATGAATTTAGTTGGATAAAATGATAGCGGCCCTATTTAAATTATAACATCTAACAGCGATATCGGCTCCGACTAAGTTGATGTCAAAATTCATAGTAGGGTCTCTGGTTATCATTACAAGAAGAAAAGAGAAGAGCGGAAAATGAATCTGCTGGTATGGTAATGAAATTTACATTGATACGGGATCAAACGGACACCTCCCTCGCAATTGGTTATTTGCCCTATCGTCTACCATCACGATTTGAATGAATATAGAACAATAAAAAGCTGTATAGATCATTCCAATAGCCTGTCTGTGATTAAGTGAGAAATATTATCCTCTCAGTCGCCTCTAGTGGCTCCCGTCGTAATGTGTTCTGAGGGAGAGTGACGTCATTACCCTCTGCATGACAATACCGGACTCACTGTTTTATTTGGCTACGAGATTACGACGAAAAACAAATGTAATAAAATGTGGGAAACGTAATAAAATACAGTGTGATACTAAAGGCTAGTATTCATCATTACAACCCATAAATTAATGTCCGACTGCTAGGCACGGGTCTCCTCCAAACATTTTGGAGGGAATTTAGCTTGTTATACCACACTGGTTAGACGGGTTGGTATAGGGTTTTATTTCGAATTTTCCTTTTCTATCAGTGCTCTTGTTGCTTTAGGTTAGTGCCTTAGTGTATAACACCCACGGGTTGAAATGGGGTAGTGACATTACGAATTCTTAATCCGTCACCACAACGATACGGCTAGTTTTCTATACCTAACAGTGAACATAGTCTCACGCTTTTTATGCCCGAAGAGGTAGGCAGAAGTGCATCACATCCACGTTGCGCTAGCCTAGCTAGTAATGGCGATAAATGCCATTAACCAGGCATATTTTCAGCCTTGTGGATGATACTGAGAATTTCATATTTTCAATATCAAAACCATTTATGCACGATCCGGGGACTACCGCTACGTCATCACAGCAGACTAGAACTATGTATCAAAACAATATACTATGTAATAGTTACTCAGCGCCTTTGCCCAGAGGTGAGACGAAGCAGGCTACTACTACTTAAATGAAAATCAATTGCCGCATGTATTGCACACAGAGCCAGATATAAAAGAAATTTTAGAAAAGTCCACCGGAAATTGGGATGGTATTTGTATAAAAATTGCTATTGCGTTTAAAATGTACAGCTATTTATATTACTAATTAGAGTATGTATCTACGTATCTATACATACGCAGTTTGCATTTTATTGTGGAACCAGAAAGTAAATTGAAAAACAAAAACGAAACGAATCCACCGCGCAAATGTGAAAACGTAGTACAAATTAGTTACTTTTTTGAACACTTTTATAATTGGAACCAAATTGTTGAGCTATCCCACAGTAAGTACCACTAATTGATGTATAGGTAGACAGAAGCCTAAACTTGGACTGTCAGTTGGTGGCAGGTAATGGATGTGAAATAGCACTACAAAAATTATCTCTTAATTGCACGGTCTGATTCCAAAACGGGAAATCTGCGAAATAAAATTTAAGTGAATTTATTTGCTGTAAATTTTAGCGTTGGAACTGTCTATCTGCCTTTTTGTTGTCTCGTCATGACAACTACTGAACCGAACGCAATGATAGGCAACTTATTAAAATTGTTTTTATTAAGACTTCAATTTATTTACTTTTTAATAGACAGCATAATTTGTATTGTATTCACATTATTACAATTTTATGAATTAAACTAGCGGTTGCCCGCGGCTTGGCTCTCGCAGATCTTTGATGCCCGTAGTGGGCATCAAAGATCTGCGAGAGCCAAGCTCTATCTGCTTATATAGCCTATAGCCTTCCTCGATAAACGGGCTATCCAACAATGAAATAATATTTCAATTCAGACTGAATTTTTCAGTTCCTGATATTAGCGTGTTCAACCAAACAAAAAAATCTTCAGCTTTATAATATTTACCTATATAAAATAAATAAATTAGTATAGACGATAGAAAGCAATAGATAGCTAGTGATGTGTTGCCACTGGTAAATAAGATCTTTTACTCTGAATTTCGGTCTATGTTCGGTTTTGATGTCGCTGTCAAATGTTTGAAAGTGACAGCGACTTTTTCTTCGTACATTTGACAGCGACATCAAAATCAAACATTCGAATGTCAAAATTCAGAGTAAGCCCCCAGAAACTTAGTTCACAGATTTAAGACAAATTTTTCTCATAAAATCGGTTACTTAAGCTATCAGATACTTATTTACTGTTAGTGAAATAGGGCCTTAGTATTGTATAGCCAAAGGGATATTGTTGATTATAAGTAAAACATTTACTATTCTCCACTGTTTACCACTACAAAACGTCAATACAAGCCTGCCCTTAAAAATGATGATGTATGTACCAATAAGGCCGAAAAAGCCTCTACGAGTGCCGGGGGCATCGTAAAAGCCAATAAGGAACTATAAAATCCGGCGGTTTGCCAGTACCAATGGCGTAATACAATCATAAGTACTGCGATCACCTGCCAAAAGATTTTCTAAGTATCTTTCGTAAATTGGTGATGGTTAAGAGCAGTCTTTATTATAAGAATGATTTTGCCGCTTTGGTCATAATAATAATAGGTATAAGAATAGTTTCAGACTGCCGTCATTATAATTTGACGTTCAAATAGCAAGGCTACGTGTATGAACTCGAAAGTTTGGTGCACGCGATTTACGCCTTACTGGTCAATAAGAACTACGGCTGATTGTACATTATTTCATATTATATTTACTTCAACATAAAACAAAACATTATATCTTTGTCACCATCTCAAGTAAACTCAAGGTCTTGTTTGGTATAGCATCTTGTTTCTACTTACAACAAAAGCTTAGTAATCAAGATAATACAAGAAACAGGGTTACTGCGTAATAAATTTAAGAAATAAAATTATAAAATCAATGCAACATTTAGTATTAGTATACATATATATTACAAAGTATACTAATAAAAGCTGAAAAGTCTGCTTTTTTGTTTGGTTGTACGCGTTAATCTCAGCAACTACACGCGAGTCTGAACAAATTGTGTGGGAATTATAATTATTATAGTCTGTGTAAATCTGTGTAAAAAAAAAAGAAATAATATTCGTTGAAAAATAGAAAAAATACCATTGAATATTTAAAGTGCTTTAGACAAAGAGACGTATCAAAAAAGTAGTCTAGAAAGTCATAAAGGAAAATTGTGGTTAAAAAATTTCACACGCGGATAAATTGTGGGGATTTATTGCGGACTGAATTTGCACCAGCAGCAAAACGGCGGTTTTGTAAACTATTCACTACAGCTCGTTTTTAATGGAATTAAAGCACAGTTGACGAAGCTTTTGCGTTCTTTGTTAGTCACTTTTGAAAAGTTAATTAAAGGCGTCAAAGATCGTGTCTGGTTCTGTGGTCGGGAAATGCGGCTGAGGGCTTTCTACTGGACGATTTCTCACTACCCTGAGATTGGAACCGCGTTCAATAAATGGCGATAGGCAATCAAGACAGGCATATCAGACCCTGAAAGGGTCAGTGAAATGTGGGTTAAAACTACTGTTTACCTCCTTTAATATTTTCTCAGATATATAATATATTCACATTATTTATGTAAATGTAAATTTTACTTGAAATATTATAATTTTTGAAATTTACTTTTTGTTACTAAAATAATGTAATCAAGCTGTCTACGTAGATACAGAACTTAGATATAACAACTTATTTTTTTGTCACTTTATATTCGTGAAAATCAACCGGCTGATAAGTTTAGTTTCGTTTATACTTTATTGCACATAAAAGTACATATAAATAATTTTACATTAAACACAAAAAGCATGTACAAAGGCGAGCTTAAGGCAAATCTTAAAATGAAGAGGAAAAAAATGTAAGTATAATAAGCAGCTAGATATTTTACGTACTGTGTTAGGAGAGCCCTAGTGCCCAGTGCTGGACACTGGACTGCAATAGGCTGAGATGAAGATGATGATGATGATGTTAAAACAAAACTTTGTTGGGAGGAGTAAATTTTATTTTAGTAAGTACGTTAATATTTCTTTCAACGAGGACTGATGTGATGGCGTGTCCCTTACGCTAACTGTCATAAATACTAAGTAGAGCTATTACGCTTTTCAAACAAGATAAGCGTAATTTGGTTTGTTTTATTTTTATTTTTGCTATATCTTGTTTTGACACACAGTACTTTTCCCTTAAGGGATAGGCAGAGGTGTATCGCATACACATTGCGCCAGCTATGTTTGGTGCTATGTAAAAGCGGCTGAGCATATTGTCATACACTGCGTATATTTTCAGAATCCAGGTTCATATTATTATGAATGCGTAGTTAATTACTGCATCAGTTCGTGGGGTGGAGCTTCTAAGACTATAATATTGAATTGGAACGTGCTCAACGCGCTATTTTGAAAGTTATGATGTTCCTACCTTTTCGACATCCAACAACTGACGTACTCGTATATGGGGCTACCCAAGTTCTTACAGTTCGAAAACTTTTCGTAATTTAAGCATTACGTAGATACCATCGCGTCACGGTCCCATACTTACCTAAAACCACTAAAAGACGACCTCGATGTCCAATACCACCGACCAAATCAAGCTTTGCGCATCGACACTAGGACTTTAATGCTCCTCGAATTTACAATAAAATTAACACTTCCAAACATATAATGAAAATGAGTCTTGAAGAATCTTGAGCTGGCTAAATGTAACATCCTCTAATATACACACACACACACACTCTCAAAAAAAACTTATTGTTATCCTATTTTCTTATATCTTAAATTTCTTATTTTGATAAATAAAGCTAATGATAATTATATTAATTATGTAACTAAATATAAGTTGCAATGTATTGTGGGAAGGAACTGTCTCCTGAGATACAGATTTATTAATCTAGTTCAGGAGGCAGGGCTTCTAATTTATGTACTAAATTATGGTTGCTTTTATATGATGGTTATATCAAAGGGCCCCAAAGACTAGCCCATTGGCGACCTTCCGCGTTTAACCGATGCAAACTGCGAAGGTGGTGTAGATTAGAATTACTATTCAAATTCACATCACCATGTACCATGGGATCCAGTATAGATAGAATAAATAGCTATAGATAGATGGTATCTTATTTTCCGGTACTGTAAGCCAATCCTTTGCAGTAGGTAATACAATTTAAAATGTTCAATTCATCCCACGGGATATTTTTCTTAGAACGGTGTACGACTCGGCGTTCTTTCGAACCAAGATTAAATACCCTCACTAGTTACTTAAGTTCCATCGTTAAACCGTAAATTATTTAACAGAGTTAAACTAATCTTTGAGTTTTATAGCATAAAGAAGCTCTAACTGACGTATAATAAAGCATTTTATTAAAGATTCACAGTAATGTAACTTAATGAGTCATCTAATTCTAAAAATATGATTTGACAAAGGATTTTTAAAACAATGAAATTTAAAAGTAAGTTAACGGAAAACAATAGCGGTGTTCTCAAATTCATCTGTTCAAAAATAACATTGTTTTAAACACTTTTTGAATGAATTCGTTTATTTAAAATGCTGATAAAGTGTTCGTAGAAATCCAATAAATTAGTTTTATTAAGTTCCAAGAATTTATCGTAAGTACCAACTGTTGAAGAAATATTTTTGCTCTTGAAACTGATTTAAAGTCTGAACTGTAAGTCAAATGGTGCTTTCTCGAAAACTAATTTCTATTAGAGTTCATTAAAACTTCAGGTATTTTTAAATTACAGTAACCTAACTTAAATAAGCAAATAGTCTGACGTAAATCCAATTACGTGTAAAAAATAGCGCTCAGGGGAAAACGTCTATCACAATCTGATAAGTAGACGTCTTGCAAAGGAATCTATGAAAGCCTTAGGGTTATATCGCTGGTGCCAAATAGCTTTGGAAGAACAAAACTTTTTGATCTTGCTCTTTGATCGAGTCGGCTTTTTATTCAAGAAAAGCAAAGGAGCGAAACTTTCAAAGTGATTTGTTGACGTATGTTATGTTAGGCTAAGTTACTCATGTAATCATAATGTTACTTTCCTACCTGTGCTTTATTAGTCACTCATTCGGCATTTGTACCCTTAGTCATAAGTACCTTGTTTATATCTGCAATTTCCAAAAGTATTGTTAATTTACTGATGGCGCCACAGATGACGTCGCCAAAACTATTACCTATTGTCTCAAACCTTTAGATGTTAATTTACTAATGGCGCCACAGAGAACGTCGCCAAAACTATTACCTATTGTCTCAAACCCCTAGATAAGAAATATGATAATACCTGTACCATTAACTATCCATCCTTGACTCACCCGAGATAACAAAGTCCATCCCCATCCTCAAACGAGCCGGTGGCCTGTTTAAATACCGACCCGTTGCAGAAGACGACATCATTCGCACTCCATACTCCAGTTCGGCTAGTTACCTTACTATATCTAAGAATATTGTAACTCTTAAGTAATAAATTATCAAAAGTCGAGTCAGTGTTTGAGCTTATCCACCTGCACCCGTAACAATTTGGCGCAGTCGGTAGGATCTTCGAAGACGGGAACAACACATCGGTGAAGGACAACATCGCCTACAGCTGCTGTGGTACCCAAAGGGTTTTGACACTCCCGCCGGACCAATGAAGATCACGTTACTCGTGCTGTGGTAAGTGGCTTAAATACAGTGAACTCGATATCTTTTCCTACTACCTCTGACCCATTCCATCTCAAATCAATTCATTGCCCTTTATACAAAACCATTAACCATGCCTGACGTAGCAGACACTTCTTCTGCCCCCATACTCGATGTACGCACGCTTCTACAACTTATTCCCGAATTTAACACGGAACAAACTGCACAAGTATACAGATTTATTAGATCTGCCGATGCAGCGTTCCAAATATCAAAACCTGAACAAAATCCCATATTATTAGTGTATGCTTTAAATAAAATAACAGGACCCGGTTCCTCTGATGTCCACGCTAAACAATTCGAAAACTGGCAAGATTTAAAAAAATTTCTTATCCAAAAATTCTCACAAACTAAAACACTTGCACATCTAAACCTGGAGTTACAGTCAATGTTCCAGCGCCCTAATGAATCCGTAACTGATTATTTCCATAGAGTCGATCTTTGTAGGAGTAAAATAATTGAAAAACTCACTGCAGAAATCAACGACACAACCTTGATAGGCAGAAAGACCGCCACTGAAGAGACAGCTTTAGGAGTTTTTATTAATGGCCTAAATTCAGACATAGGCACTATGCTCCGCACAAAAGAGTTTGACAACCTCTCCGATGCGGGCCATTGTGCGATTCGCGAAGATAAAATTCGTGCCATGAATAACGCACGTAATTCACTGTATAAAATAAATAACTCACATCGCAGTCCGAGACCACAATCTTCAAATTTCCCTAGAGCTACAACAAACTCTTACATACCGAGAACGCCTGCCCAACAAGACAGGCCAGCTTTTAAACCTAACCCTAATAGTGATAAAATTTGCAACTACTGCAAAAATCCGGGTCATATCATAAGCGAATGTCGCAAGAGAGCCTATAACAACGCAATTAAAAATTCCCAAGCCCCACAAAATTCCGGATCTATACAAAACGCTAGAGTCAATAATTTAAACTCACAAGCGGCCTCAGTGGAGGGCACCACTGGGGACATCGCTCAACACAGCCCATCGGTGGAATTCGACCTCAGTTCACTTCAATTGGAGTAAATACTGAGAATGTATTAAGTATACAAAACTTGATCCCTGACCCAATTAAAACAAAACTAAACTTAGCCACTGATTCAATCAACAAAAAATTATTTGTTAACGCATATACACAAACTTATCCCACGAGTCACGAACAGGGTAACCAGCCCCAAAATCAGACTCTCTTGTCCCAATTCCAAGTACAACCTAATACCAGTTCTAATATTACTAATTCATTTCAAAATCCTGAAATCTCGATATCTACCAAATCCAAGAATAAATCTAAATCGAAATCTAAACTCAAAACTAACTCCGAAATCTCAGGTTCTACTAAATCTCTATTAAATTCTACTAATTCTACTAAATCCAAGAAAAACCCTAAATCTAAATCTAAATCTAAACTCAAAGATAACACTGAATCTAGAACCCCTGAATACTTCAAAATCTCAGCATTAAACGACGTCCCGCCTGATAATCTTTTGCATTGTACTTTCCATATCGAAGGCCAACCTGTAACACTACTTATAGACACTGGAGCAGGAATATCAATCATCCAAAGAAGCAAAATAGGCGACGCAGTTATCAATCAAACCGAAACCGTCTCTATCATGGGAATTTCTAACTCTCTAAACCCAACGCAAACTTTTGGTACATCCGAAATAGCTTTAGATAATTTTCCCAAATTTAAATTCCATGTCGCAAATGTAAATATCAAAGCCGATGGTATTCTAGGCAACGACTTCATGACAAAATTCAATGTCCATATCTATATTCAATCAAAAACAATGCGTGTGCGCAATCAAATATACAGATTACATTTTCTCAATGAAAACATTCCGCATGACTCTAATAGTGGTACTCAATTCTTAAACAATCGTTCTGAAACCGTCATAAATTGTATTGCTAAGAACCTACAATCTGGCACCGCAATAGTAGCAAAACAAACAATAGATAAAAATATAAGCATCCCTAACGCCCTCGTAAACGTTGTGAATCACCATTTCACAATAACTTGCATAAACACAAGTACGGAAGATAAGATAATTACGACCCCTATTGTCCAAGTAAGCCCCTACGACGAAACAATACAACAAATACACAATACAAACATTTCTTGCCCAAACCCATTACGAACAATAGATAGACAAAACAAAGTACTTAGCTTAATTCGAAAAGAACACCTTAACCAAGAAGAAAAGGATTCTTTAGACAAAATTATCTCAGAGTTTGCTGACGTGTTTTACCTTGAAGGCGATTCGCTGACGTTCAGTAATCATACGAAACATAGTATTCCTACTACTAGCGAAATCCCAATTCACACAAAGACTTATCGATTTCCACAAATTCACGAAGCAGAAGTCAAGTCACAGGTTCAAAAAATGCTACAAGAAGATATCATTCGTCCTAGTTCTTCTCCATGGAGCAGCCCCATCTGGGTAGTGCCCAAGAAATTAGACGCATCCGGACAACGTAAATGGCGCTTAGTAATAGATTACCGCAAACTCAACGAAATAACCATAGGAGACAGTTACCCGCTACCCAACATTACTGACATTCTAGACAAACTAGGACATTCTCAATATTTCACTACTCTTGATTTAGCATCGGGATTCCACCAGCTAGAAATTGAACCTAAAGATATACCAAAGACTGCATTCAGTTCTCCATACGGACATTACGAATTTAAACGAATGCCGTTTGGGCTTAAGAACGCACCAGCAACGTTCCAAAGAGTAATGGACTCTGTACTCTATGGACTCCAAGGCGAACGTTGCTTCGTTTATTTAGATGATATCGTAGTATTCGCTTCTAGCCTTCAAGAACATGAACAGAAACTCCGAGAAGTATTGTCCAGACTCCAAAAATATCATCTTAAAATCCAACCGGATAAATGCGAATTTTTGAGGCATGAAGTAGCTTATTTAGGACACATAGTTTCTAGAGAAGGTGTTAAGCCTAACCCAGAAAAGGTTTCCGCAGTGCGCGATTTTCCAACCCCGAAGACCTGTAAAGATATTAAAGCATTCTTAGGACTAACCGGTTACTATCGTCGTTTCATAGCAAATTTTAGTAAAATTACTAAACCCCTAACAGGACTTTTAAAAAAGGATGTAGCCTTTTCATGGGGCGAGTCTCAACAGCTAGCGTTTGATGAATGTAAAAGAATCCTTACAAATCCACCAATCCTCCAATATCCCGACTTTAGCAAAGAAATGATTCTCACCACTGATGCATCCATACATGCCATTGGTGCTGTTCTATCCCAAGGCGAAATAGGTAAAGATCTACCAATAGCATTCGCATCGAGAACTCTAAACAAAGCCGAATCCAATTATTCCACTATAGAACGTGAATTATTAGCAATAGTATGGGCCGTTAAGCATTTTAGACCTTATTTATTTGGGAGAAAGTTTAAAATAGTGACCGATCATAAACCTCTTACCTGGTTATTTTCCGTTAAGGATCCAGGAAGCCGCCTGGTCCGCTGGCGACTAAAGCTCGAAGAATTCGAGTACGAAATTGTGTATAAGGCCGGTAAATATAACTGCAACGCCGACGCATTGTCACGACCACCGGTAATGAACACTAACGTCTTTAGCGACCAGACGAATCCTGAAAGTAATAACTCCGACAATCCCGCAGA
This sequence comes from Laspeyria flexula, assembly GCA_905147015.1. NCBI lineage: Eukaryota > Metazoa > Arthropoda > Insecta > Lepidoptera > Erebidae > Laspeyria > Laspeyria flexula. The sequence continues at coordinate 5,539,766 of LR989956.1, read as the reverse complement.
TCCAAGTTACAGACTTTATCTCGAGAGGCCGAACACCTCTTATAATACAGAAAATCTGTCATTCACTCCTGACAATCTGTTAGACAAAAAACATAAAGATGTACTCATTTTTATCTCTAGTAACATTTCCGAACACAATGTATTATCTAACGAAGCTGTAAATCTATGCCCTGAAATCCAAACCAGCCTGGACAAACCCAGGACTTTGTACCAAATCGATTCTACAACATCAAATCTAAACCAAAATGTCCATTTCGGCGTAACTAGAATAGATCACCATGACTCTTGGGGATCCGAAGAATATTTTAAATGTCTACGTTCTTGCCTAGAAATTAGCCAAGCCAAACACTTATACATACCTGATTTAAAAAATGATAGAACTTGCAACATGCAAGGCAATACACAGTATTACATTACGGCATACTTAGCGGATACCTTTAATACAAAAATTACCATTTGCGAAAATCGAATTACTACCCCTACGGTAGAAGAAATACCCCAAATCCTAAAAACTTATCATGACGAACCATTATCCGGACACCGAGGATTAGTCGAAACTATAAGGAAAATCCGTAACGATTTTTATTGGAAAGGCATGGCTGACGATATAAAATCCTATATAGATGCCTGTTTAATTTGCCAACGAAATAAAACGCAGCGAAAGTCATTTAAGGCCCCTATGGTAATCACAACTCAATCAACTGAACCTTTTGAACGAGTCTCTATGGATCTTGTATCTTATTCGGATACAAGCGACAATTCTAATAAATACATCCTAACTCTCCAAGATGAGCTTACTCGATACGTACAAGCGTACCCAATTCCGAATAAAGAAGCATTAACCGTTGCAAAGCAACTACTACATTTCTGTCAACACTACGGTGTACCTAAAAGATTCCACTCCGACCAAGGAACCGAGTTCATGAACCAAGTAATTAGACAACTTGTTAAGTTCTTTGGTTCCAAACAAACTTTTAACACCGCGTACCATCCACAAACAAACGGTGCACTTGAAAGGTTTCATGCCGTCCTACGTGACCACATTCGCATGTACCATAGTAGAAAACAGAAAAATTGGGATCAAATTATCCCTTTTGCAGTAATATGCCATAACACTTCAGTAAACCAATCAACAGGTCTAACTCCATATGAACTTCTTTTCGGCTATAAGCCCAGGCCATTCTATTCCTTAAAATTAATACCAGAGTACACTGCCTGTGATTACCTCAAAGATTTAAATGAAAGACTCAAGATAGCACGTGAAACCGCCATAAAAAATACTGAGTCTATGAAAGAAAAGGCTAAAGAAAGGTATGATAGTCAAATAAGAAATCCCGCTCAATATATCCTCGGAGAACAAGTAATGCTCAAGGTGCCAAACCCTAACAACCTAGACTCAAAATGGGAAGGGCCCTATGAGATCATTAGAGTAGGGTTTAACGAAAACTATATAATTAAAAAGTCAGGTAGAAACGTGTTAGTGCATGCAAATAGATTAAGACCATATATACCAATTAACAAAAATAATGTAATTTTCCAGGATGACTCGGCTAACCCTGGCCCATCCGATAGAATCCAATCCTAACAAAACTAATTATAATAATATGAATTACTTCCTTAACCTAATGCAAAACCCATATATTAGTTTCATAGTATGCTCAATAATTAAACTCATATTCTATATAATCTTATACAAAATATATATCTTCATTAAACAAAAATGTTCAAGGCAAACTTCCGATCCAATGGAGTAAAAATTTACTTTTCAGGTACTCCACAACCTTGGTTGTTGGGGATACCCTCCAGTTCGAACTCCCATCGAAATCTGGCATCTACTTTGAAGAGGAAGGTGACCTCTTGGTATCTGAAGGTACCTGGAAAATAATAGTTTATAGAAATCTACAACCATTAATCCTCGCGAAAGAATCATTAAAAAGACTCATTAATACGTATCAAATAATCACTTCCAACCACACATTAAACCCTAGCGTGAAAACTACACTATCTTTCGTCAAACTTAATATCAACCGCATAGAATCCAGACTCTCTGAGTTTAACTTCTACAGTCACAATACTACTAATATCCGTACAAAACGAGAATTGATAGATGCTTTGAGTTCAGTCCTTAAATGGCTCATCGGTACACCAGACGCCAAAGACGCTAAACGGTATGACGATTGCATAGAACAATTAGAAAACCGCGAAATTGATATGGCCCACATACTAAAGCAGCAGATGCAAATTGTCTCATCAACAATAACTAACTTTAATGACACAATACGTAAAATTACTTATGATGAACACATCCTTAATGAAGACTTAACGAAAATCAGTAAACACATAAATTCCACAAATACATTATTATTCGACCTAAAACTTAGTGAAGACATATCTACAGTATCTATCCAAATTTTAGAATCAGTTATGGGCCTGGAACAAGAACTAAATGACATCCTAACAAGCATACTATTTACAAAATCAGGAGCTATTCACCCTTCTATTATCTCGTCAGAAAGATTGTATAGAGAACTCCTCTCTACAAGTCACGCCAGAGCAGAAAAAGGCTTAGTAGCATCAATCACCCCACAGAACATTCATGATATCTTAGAGTCAGCAAGTATCACTTCCTACATTTATATGAACAAACTAGTTTACATATTAGAATTCCCTCTAGTTAGAAACGATAAATATAACATTTTTCACCTCTATTCAATCCCGACAAGACATCCCGATTCCTTCATATACACAACAATCCTACCCGAGTACACTTATTTGGCCACGAGCTCCACAAGGCAAGAATACGTAACGTTCAACACGTACCAGAACTGTAAAACCTTCGCACCCAGCAAAACCGTGTGTAAAGACCTGCCTGTTTATAACTACAATACAAGACCCACCTGTGAAATGGCGATTCTCCTATCCAGCGAACGGAACCTACCAAGTCTCTGCGAAACAACAACATTCCCGGCAACGATTAATACATTCCAACCACTGAAAAATAATAGGTGGATATTCATATTACAACATAAAACACCAAGCGTTCTGCAATGTGGTGACAAAACCTCACACCATGACTTGCAAGGAGCTGGTATCATCAACATAGATCCCGGATGTAAAGTATTTACTGGTTTCGTCACCCTAACAGCCATGGACGAAATAACAACAAATATCAGTCATCCAATTGTCACCGTAGATATTGAAGAGGACTGTACAAAAGAACATAAAATCATTGAACCACCTGAACTCATCCCACTAAGACTTAATAATGTTAAATTAGACAGCCTAAACACTATCAAAGAAGAGTTGAAGAAATACTCTAAAACTTTAGAAGATATAGAGAAACCATTCCTGGAAAGACATGCTTCTAAAATCAGCTTCATAAGCTACTCCATCGGAATAAGCATGATCATCTTCCTGGTATATAAAATCTGCTCATGCTATCCCTGGTGCCGCATGCGTCAGTACCGCCCACGAGAGGACGACCGACATAGCCGTGGATGCATTCAAATTTTCAACAACTGTTTCGATAGATCCCGACGACAACAACAAGTACTACCCTTGGAAACCCTGCCACGAAGCCTTCACGAAACCTCGTGCATCTCAGACGACGACTCCGAGACCAACCATTCTCCGCAAACTACTCAAAAATTGCGTAAAACAACGCAATCTTTGTTCTGAGGGGGGAGGTGTTATGTTAGGCTAAGTTACTCATGTAATCATAATGTTACTTTCCTACCTGTGCTTTATTAGTCACTCATTCGGCATTTGTACCCTTAGTCATAAGTACCTTGTTTATATCTGCAATTTCCAAAAGTATTGTTAATTTACTGATGGCGCCACAGATGACGTCGCCAAAACTATTACCTATTGTCTCAAACCTTTAGATGTTAATTTACTAATGGCGCCACAGAGAACGTCGCCAAAACTATTACCTATTGTCTCAAACCCCTAGATAAGAAATATGATAATACCTGTACCATTAACTATCCATCCTTGACTCACCCGAGATAACAAAGTCCATCCCCATCCTCAAACGAGCCGGTGGCCTGTTTAAATACCGACCCGTTGCAGAAGACGACATCATTCGCACTCCATACTCCAGTTCGGCTAGTTACCTTACTATATCTAAGAATATTGTAACTCTTAAGTAATAAATTATCAAAAGTCGAGTCAGTGTTTGAGCTTATCCACCTGCACCCGTAACACGTACCTACAAGGTTAATTTAGATTTATTGAGATAAATCTTTTGGTGGACGACTACAAGCCAACAGAAGACGTTGATGGGCAAGTCAGTTACTTAAACGAATTTATTTTATTTTGGTTACCTTAGACATTTTGGTAATGAGCATAGATAGATATCGCTGTAATTTTGAAACAACAAATTATTTTTAAAATGTTCTAAGATTTACATTCTAAAATTGATTTTGATGTTGTGTCGTATAAGTTTTAATAAACTTATATTATCATAATATTTAGTATATTTGTGTTAATTAATTGGTAAAATTATTTGAAAAACAATCTTGGTGAATTAAAAACAAGATTTTTTTTGTGTTTAAATATTCAGGGTAATTAAAGCAAGTATCATTATTTTACAGTAAAATGTCACATTATTGGAGTGTTTCTGGACTTTTAACAAAATACCTAAGTTTGTTATTAATGAAATCGGTATTTATGAAACAGTAAATATAAAATATGTTAAATGAACAATATCGCATCAAAAGTTACATAAGCACGATACAGATAAAGTTTATGAATTCGATATATTTGTTTGGGGGAAAACCTTTGATGTCTGCCAATTTCCACTGATATAACTTGTGCGGTTAGAGCTCATGGACGAAAAGTATCTAAATAGTTACATAATACATCTGTAATGTTTGTTAAGTGGCTATACTTGCTGGTGGATATGGCAGTTTAGTTATTTTTATGAGAATATGACTAACTTAAGATGCATTTGTTACCGTGCCACTTATGATAACGTTAGTAACATTTAGTTCATCTTAAGGATATGAAGTGCTGAACACTATACTCGCACAATATATAATAAATACACTCTTCCCAAAATGTTAGTTTTAAAATACACAAGACAAGGTAAAGTTCTAGCAACCAGACGATATATTAATAAATAATTATAAACAAATTATAATACTGAGTGCAAAATCAAAATATCTCAAAATTATGATTCATATCTAAAAATAAACATGATGGTTCTTAGTCGTTGTGAAAATGTCTTTACTTTTGGTGTCAAATATCTTGATTGCAACGATATTGTGTTAGCAACCAACAATGTCCCAGAAACCAAGGTATACGTTTGTAGAAACAGCGAGAGGAAGGATTCTGCAAGTGTTTATTAACAATGGAAGCGAGTCTGAGAGGATCTGAATGATGACAAAGTCGGCAGAGGGTGAGATATCTTGACCCGATGGAAAGAATTGAAAAAATCAAGTGAATAAAGTCTTGTCAGCTTTTACCTTTTCTCTGATATTGTTGACTCAACTGATAAATAGGCAGGTGTAATCTAATAATTCTTTAAAGAAATTAGCTTTGAATTAATCCCATAGTTTAGTATTCTAATCGTTACAAGATCCGATGGAGATAATTGAGATCAATATACTTGCCTCATTAAGTAAAACAAAGTTTGAAACTAAGCCGTCTAAGTTTTCGACGGGCATTTAACAACCTCTCTACAAAATGTCCGATCCGTAGTTGTAAGGTATATGTAGGTTTAGTCTATTTTAATAACAGTGAATGAAGATAAAGCGGCTGTTAAAGTAAGGCTAAAATAGAGACGAACACTATATAGGTACACCCAGCATAACCAGCTTAGAATTTTAATTTCGAGCCGCCATCTAGTGAAAAACTCGCAAGATACGAGACATTAAAAACGGCGCGTTGTTGCCACTTCATTCCCGGACAAGACAAGGCAAACTTTATTATCTGTCTGTCTCTCTCGGTCTGTGTTGCCGTCCCTGTCCCGCGCGCCGCTTTGTGATTTGAAATTTATTCAGCCTTGGGCTAACCGTCGCCCGTGTACAACGTGCCCATGTCCGCTGCTCGTAACGGATATTTCGCGCCAAAGTTTACATTGAGGATTGGAAAATGAGTTTATTTTTTGAAGTGCATCAAGTTTGAAAGTGTGGATATTGCTTGTTCTAGTCAATAAGACAAAAGTGTATCGGCTTTCTGCGGTGTGAACGGTTACTTAAGTGTGTGCGATGCATAACAGTTAAGTTGGAGTTAAGCACTTATTAAAAATGTGTTGCAAGATGGGCGCATAAGATTTGTTTCTCAGTGCATAATTGATAGAAAGTATTCGGAGCGCCAACATGGGGACCAATCGGCTGCTTTCACCATTTACATTGCTGCTGATTTGTACAGGTAAGCGGAGCTACCTACTTATTTCTGACTCACCTTAGCTCAGCACGGTCGACGCTCGACGTTCGCCGCTGCGTCGCTGTATCAACAAGCGAGGCACATGCTGTCTGTGTGCCGTGGCCTGAGGTGTAACTAAACACCTATGTGTGCGTTTGTTGACTCTTTAACCGTATGCAAGGGAAGCTGCTTCAGCTATATGAATAGGGTATGATAAACTATTGTACACGTAACGTTCACCGTCCGCCAACACTGCCAACAGTTTGTGTTTAAGATTTCCGGTTGAGTGAGTGAGAATATTTGCATAATACCTATATGTAGACTATAAAATGTGGCATATTAATGGTATTATTTTGCAAAACATTCAAACGTAGCATTTGAATCTTAGATATAAAACAGTAAACCGTAAATCTGGATTTCTAAAGTTGATAATGACACGCGCAATGCGGTATCCTTCCGTAAACATGTAGGTAAACCTTTGTGCACCTTCAATTATACCGTCATTAATAGCTATGGAAATTGTTCCGCATTGATTGTTTCCACCATGTATTAATCTGCATATGTCGGAATATATGATTACCTCATATGCTTCGATATGATGGTCGAATAAAATATTTCAAACTGATTTAATAACTTTGATTAATGCCTACATATGCTCTGCCTACATATTCCCAAACAGCAGAAACTACTATTACATACGTAGATAATAAAATATAAAAGCGAGTATAGATGTTATAAAAGCATGAATAATTAAAAAACCCATTAAATAAGCCTCACCAACTCCATTAAATTGAATAAAACTAAATTACCTTTAGGGATACCACAAGGTAATATAGTGGGCCCGTTACTGCTTCCAAGTAACGACAGATATTTCACTAAAATCATTTTGTGTAATTTGTTAATGGTTAAATTGGTAATGGTACGGTTAATTGCAATTTATATCGCTAATGTACCCACGTAAAGTTAAATAAGCGATTGTAGTCGCTAATAAAAATGTAGGTGTAATTCAATTATGAAACTCATATAAAATGGAATTGTGCATTAATCTTTTTTGACTGTAACACATAAAATTTGTCACAGACGTAAAATTATTTCATCTGGTCATACCAATAGATTTTGCATAAAGCAACGTAATACCGTTTTAGAGAAAGATAGTTGAGTAGTATTGAGTTTATGTTCTAGATAATTTTGAAGAAAAATGTATTCGTGGTTAGCTCAAACTTGAATGCGTAAATTAGGCAACGCCAATGGTGCTGAGAGAGTGAAATCATGTTTATAGGAACCGGTTTTGATGCAGGTGTGCGCGCGACCCGAGCCACAAGCCGCTCGGCGCAGAGTAGCTCCACTGTGCTAGTCGTCTTATCAACATATTTTAATAAAGTACATTGGTATACCTTAAAAGCTATTCTTGTTCTTGTAACTGTAATAAAATTATCATCTTTTCATATAGTTTAATAATTTATGATGTTCCAGCTTCAATTTTTTTTTACATAGAAATAAGTATACTTATCTCAACTTTAATATTTACTTAAACCCTTTTAATATTTGAATTGAGCTAAATTATGGAACGAGATTCTGAAATTAAGTTTTTAAGTAATTAAATATAAAATTAAATCAACCTTTTGTGTAAATTAATTATAATCCTAAATGTAAACTAGGTATTGTAATAGTATCAGTTATAATAAGATATTTTATTAAATTGTGCCAGAGTTCAGAGGTCTATTGTGAGACAAATACAATAGTTTAATTAATGTTATCCGCTGTCATGTAAGTTTATTTAAAACATAAGAAATAAACAAGTAAGACTACCAATTTAATTGCCAAGTTACTTCCAGACATTCAGACTTACACGAACATAAAACAAAAGTCGGCGCAGCGCGTGTCGTCACTTCAAACTTTTTGAATTGTCCCGAAAACATAGCCCAAACAATTTGCACTTTCCGTAAAAATATACTACCACTTAAATATTAAAGTACCTCGCTATTTATGTACGTACTCGGTACTACACAACACAAACAAATTTTATTCTTTAACTTTACCGCTCAGCAATCGCAGCTACAGTTTGTTTAAAACTCCTATAGCTTCCTCGAATTTTAACGAACTAAACCAAAATAGCTAAGCACTTTTCACTTTATTCTTTTTTGATGTTAGAGTCTACAAACCTAAAATTAGCATGCCAATTTCAATCTGCATAATACTGCGAACTTACTTGTTATGTTGGTTACTTTTTGTTGAGTTTATGTTGAGAAATCTATTTCTGTTCTTTACAATTTCCTTTAAATATGTTTCGCGTTTCGTTTCGTGTAGAGATATCCTGTCTTCTAAATTTATTCGGAGCCTGCCAATGAATTGGTAATCGATGTCTTCTGTTGCATTTTTGTCACGTCACTTTCTATAGAGGCGAGTAAAGGATAAATTGTTAATTTATTCGGCCTGTTTAATATAACAACATCGTAAGTTCAATCTTAAATAATTTGTCATAAATTTGCAAAAAGAGGAAATAAAGGAAGTCAAGTCAAATTCTTTATTTCATATAAAATAATATATGTATTATACTTTTGAACGTCACATAAAGCCAAAAAAGGTATCAGCAAATTTGTTTGGCCAGTTCACTGACAAGGTTGATCTCTGAGAAGAACTTGCCAAGAAATTCAGGCCACTTTTATTAATCGCCAAAGTATGTACCTAGGTACAATTAAAAATTGGTTACAGTTTAAAATTAGCGAGTCAGACTGCCTAAGTAATAGTGCATACTTTTACAATGAAAATAGCAACATAAAAATATATTATTATTGATTATAGTAGTAGATAGATACCTACATAGGTACGTTATAAAGTTAACTGTACTTCATAATATATATATTTATCAATATTGTATCCGAAACTTACTAACAAATTTGATCGACAGATATCGAAAACAATAAATTTTATTTGATGAGTGTAGTGACCTCAATACTCTATATATTTTCTTTATTTCATAAAATAGCTATTAAAATAACAACTCATCCGTTCATAAATCAGTCATTACTATGACATTTAGTCTTTTAATAATAAGAATCATTATGTATTTTGTTTCCAACGGTTCGTTTCGCCGTCATAGTTCAGTTCACAAGAAGCTCGTTTTCTTTTATTAGAGCCTTGCAGGCCAAAGAGGGTTTCCGTTTACATGGGACTGATTGTCTACAAGTCCGCATTCGCCACTGAGTGACCCCATCATGTCACTCGCCATGCGTGAAACAAACGCCTCACGATACAAATTATATTTACCCGTTCCCATAACAGACATATTATTATGTATCAACCTGATTCACTGAATTGCTACATGATAAGTTATTGCATTACTCTCTCCATCTACTATAACCGTCGAAGTAAATAAAGCTGTAAGAATTTGATTGCTACGTACACATAATCAATCGAATGGTTTGTAAATAAACGTTTAGTTTCTAACTTGTTATATGGAAACAAGTATAACTGTAAAATAATTATTTCGTTTGGAAATTTGTTAAAGTAATTTGCTCGTACTCGTTCCTAAATTGAAGTAAGTACTTACAATAATATTACGTGATGTGAAACACATTAGAATAGAGGTGAAGCACAGTTTTGACAAATATAATAATAATATTCTACCACATTCACACAGCTCCATTTAGTCCCAATTAAGCAATTATATTTGCTTGTGTTATGGGTACTAAACAACTGATATACAACTTTTTTTTTTTTGTAAATACATACATACTATAGATAAATTACACCCAAAAAATGGTAACCCAAATTAAATGGTACTTAATGTAATAGACGACGAGTATATTATTGAAATGTGTACTTACTCTTTTAGACGTTGAAAAGGGCAGCGCGAGCGGATTTAAACCAGACCGAGCCGCGCTGAAAAGGAATACGTAATTGTATTGCGTTCAAACTCAAGTTTTTACAATTTACAACGATCGCGATGTTTATAATCAATTTAATGGCTCTAGTGTAGTACTTATTTTAATAGCCTCGCGAGCTGATAAATTCTTTTCGATGTTGTAACTACTTTTTGCATGACTGGTAAAAGTTTTATGTATTCAATTTTTGACTTTTATGTCTTTATATTTATCAAAAACATGGTTTGTGTTAGGTACGTGTTTTATTGAAGTAACGAATATCGTCTTTATTAGTTCAGTTTGCGAGGCATTCATTAGGCTCAGAGTGTAACGGTTTGTTCGATCGTTTATCAGTGAAACGTTTTTGGATTCATTTGTATCTGTCTCTAACGTGACACGTTTCTACATCGATCTTTATATTTGAATGTGTCAATGTCTTTCTCCTCAATTTCTCATCAATCAATACTTTTTTAATGGTTGCGGCTAAACCATTATTATTTTCAATATTTTTTTTAGTAAACGAGAAAAGGTGTCTGCCAGCAGTATTATTGGGTATTAATCAATCAATATGAAATTTAAAGGAATTCGTCTAATACCGAGTTTGCTATTAAAAGATCTGAATAAATTTAACTAAATGAATTACTTTTTGAACAATAATAATGTTATTTATTGATTTGCAAGTGAAACAAAGGGTTACTTTTACCCTTTTGAGTCACTTAAGGTAGGTAAAAATGGTAATGAAAAGAAAGTCTGTTAAGTTTTTGGCTTAAAAAATATTTTTGAAGGCCAAAACACGATTTTTTCCGAGAATTTCAAAGAGCGATAACTGGAAAATAAAAGTGTCCAAGTTACCTACCTACTGTACACCCGTGTTCCGCAATCTTAGTATACACGTGCTGTAAGTGCCTTATGTGTTATTTCAGCTTCCTCATACAAATTGTTATAATAATATATTTAAGTATTATTACATATAAAAAACTGAAATGAACCTTGTTACGTTCTAGAAATAAGATTTATTTTTGTTTTATAAACGTTTTATTATTGTAATCTTGTTGTTCTTTAAATAATCGTACCGGCGCAGTCATAATCCTCGGATGAAGATCGTATAGCTGAATAATAGGTTCTTACTTATCATAAACCAACAGTTCTGATGTTCAATGAGGGGATATTAAGTTTGCAATAGGGGTGAACTCGTCACCCTCTGTTTTGCTGCCGCACTGAGCTAATAGATATCTAGGTACATATTATTTATATAAAAAAAACATTTGAATATCCAAGTTAATAAAAATTTACTGGGGCCTACTCGGAAATTATATATTCGACTTAGTTGGTTTTGATATCCTTGTAATATTGGAAAATTACAGTGACCATGTATAAATTAAAGACTAAGTCGAATGCTAAGTTTATTCATTCACAAAAAACGATAAAACGATTTTTTATCCATCATTTTATTATTAAAACACGACACGTGTGTAGACTGAAGTTGAGATAAAAATGTACGTTTTTTGTTACCTTTAATCTCAAGCTTTATGGATACGATCAATCTGATTTTTTTAACAAAAGTGTTATGGAGGGGTAGGGAAGCATTGCCTTTTATGGACACTTCAAACGCTCCATCAACATTGTGTATTGAAGGATCAGCATCGAAAATAATAATATAAACAAATAGAAAATCTTCAATTTTTAAGTAACATTTAGCGATAAATCTCACAATGTAATCTTCTAAAACGACTACTTGTATTTTTATATTAATTTCACAATCGTAAAAATATACAAACAACATGAGCAAAATTGCAAGCAACTGGTGTAGTGTAGAATATAGTCATAATTTTGTATAACCTACAACTCCAACAACAACAAACACGAACTACGCTGTGTAATTTCATACATAAGTCACGTTCTGCTTACGTACCATGCTACCAATAAATTAATATATGTAGAGATATATTTTAGGAGACAGTAGCTCGACGTAATAACACCACTATACCCCTCAAGCGGTACAAGACCTGCCTCTAATGACTTGCTCTACCTATGATTTCTGTTTCTTCTTCGTTTCTTATTTTCCTTGTTCCTTGTATTTGTAGCACATGATACGCCACGTAATCCTCCGATCCAATTGGGTCTTCTTATAAATACGATATAGTTAACCAGTTGATCAAATACTTCGTGTTGTTTTAGCGTTCCATTCCGCTGACTCAAAATTTGTACACATTGTGCGAACTTAGCTTGTCGATAAATTTTATTCGGACTCGTATATTTTTCACATTGTCTAGAAACGACAGAGTTGTATGTTTAGTATTATTCTGACCTACATTATTTGTTTGTTTAGGTATTTATTTATTATCAGAAATTTTTATACATGACATAAGTGTTGGCGTAAGATTAGATACTTTCAGATCTTTCAAATATCTACAACAGACACAATTTATGATCATTAGTAGTAGATACTGAAAAAATATTTTCTATAACTAATATCATCATCATATCAGCCAATTGCAGTCCACTGCTGGATCTAGGCCTCTCCCAACACGCGCCATAACACTTGGTCCTCCGCTTTCCGCATCTAGTCCGATCTAGCGACCTTTTTTAGGTCGTCAGTCCACCTAGCCGTCCTACACTACGCTTGCCGAGTTGCGGTCTCCGCTCTAGGACACGTTTATCCCAAACTCAACTCATATACTATAGTATAATTGCTTGTTTACGTAGTAGTATCCATACAAGTGGCAAACCAGCAAAAACGTATGCGATAAGTCTGGACTTATTTTTATCGAGACAAAGTTTTTATCAGGACAGTTACATCTGGCAATGCTAGTTGATGCTTACCTTGAGAAACTTGGCTCGTAAAAATGGTACTTATTAGATATAATTGCACGTTATATTACGGCCCCGAAACTTCTGCCACCGGGCACCAGTAAGACAACCACTTCCATAAAAGTAGTTGAAAAAGATATAAAACCCGTATGTTGCTCTGAGTACGCCAGCATATGACCACCTGCTTGTATAAAAATAAAGTTTTAAGATGAAACTCGTTTCCTCGAAGTGCCTTTCGCAAACTTAATATTTAAAGGTTTTTATGCTTGAAATATTTTGATTTGCCAGGTGAGTTCACTAAATTCTCGACTTAAGGCCGCAAACTTGAAAATTACAGCAAAAGAACAGTTTTGATTCGTTTAACTCTGCATAACTAAACCTAACAACAATTTAACTAGTTTTAGACATTCGTAACAGGAATAAAAGTTTTCTTCGTCGTTCATCGGTCGGGTAACACGTGTACTACTATGTGAAGAAATATTGCCTAAAATGAATAAGCACTAGTACGGTTCTTTTGTAGAGTGACGTGGTCTTTTTACAAATACTCCAATGACTGCATTATTTCAACAAAACTTCATGTTAAAATGTGAGTTATTCAATTCAACCAGAATGTATTATTATACATAATAATATTTCAGCGAAGACATTTGTTATTATTATTTATTTATATATATTTTATAGTTACTTCAAGTTATTGTTTAACTAATACCGGTTAGTTTTTCAGTAAATATTCTTATTATATTTTATATATACCTACTCAGTAGTAATACACCACTTCTATTATTAAAGTTTTAAAGTGTATCTAAAACCTCCATTTGTCACCGAATTAATGTTAAGAACCTTCACAAATTTTGTTCGTCTTCAAAGATAACTGCTTCTTAGTTATTCAATTTCAGTTGCTCCACGTTATCTTAATATTTCGACGTAGGTAGTCGGTTAATATTTCGGTGAGTGATGACATTTTGCATTGTCTTCTTGTATAATTCAAATTCCATTCAGCTAAATTTTGTTGATAGAGTTTCGCCTTCAAGTGACGTAATAAGGACGTGATTGAAGACTATCTAGAAAATAATTTTAAACTCTAAAGTATCTTATAAAGATCTTACAATCAAGGGTTTTTTTAATACTGGTAGCACCTGCTTTTGTAGTAAGATCAGACTAGCGCTCCTTGAATGCGTTTTATGGTCAATATCTTTGAGTTCTATTATTATTATTTTCTGCGTTTTATTATTTTAATACGACTGTTGCTGAGTTTATTTGAATAGTTGTCTTATATTATGTTACACGTTCTTTGTTTAAAACCTGCAATTGAGACGTGGAAGTTGATAGTGTTGATACACAAACTGTAAGTTTTACTTTTTTGTTGGTTAAAAATATTTTCTTTTATTTATCTATGCGTATAATAAAGTACATTATTCACATTCTCCAATTGTACTTTTCCCCCTTGTTCCCCTATTCTGAAGTTATTTATCTTCCAATTACGTATAGTTAGAGGCTTATTTGAATAGTAATTTAACATTACAGATCATTATCCACCAACTGTTAAGGTATTTAATAACAAAAATTCTTACGACTTGTGAAATTAGGTCAAGATTCAAACTCAAAAGTTATGTTAATTACGAAACAGACATTTACGTTTATATATTAACTTTTCTTGTTGCGTTACTACCAATATAGTAAATTTTATGTTTAACAAACACTTCCAGCGTATCCATGTAGTTTTTGATAAGGTTTATATAAAAAATGTGTTTATACTTTGAAAATTACTCAATTCGGGTTTCTAGTACGGGTATAGGGTTTTGTTTCGAATTCCTCTTTTTCGCAGTGCTCATGTCTGCCTAAAGTTAGTTACCTTAGTTGCCTTTTACGACACCCACGGCTAGAAATGGGGTAGTGATATTATGTATTCTAAATTCGTACCTAGACGGACGAAGACAACATTTTCTAATAACGACATAGATACATAATAATGTTTTTAAAAGACAAGAATGTGGTAATGTGTAGAATTAACGTGATTCAAACTTTAACAGTAACATAATGAAATAAGTTACTAACCACGTTCGCGAATAGTGAATACAGTTCTAACTTGGTACAAGAATAATTAGTAGATAATTATATAGTGGGGTTGCCGAGAATGATCATAATAATTAACACCTCTATTGGTTAATTTGACGCACTTGTATGAGTTCACAGGTGAATTAACTGCGCGCGTTACCTCATACAGGGGGTTATTCTAAAATTAATTTGAAGTAATATCTTGTTGATTCAGAGGCGTAATTGTGAGCTTACTCGTGCGTGGCAGCCAAAATATTTTTGTCTACAATTTGAGTTACAAAAAGTATTATTAGCCCTTAAGTTAATGCACTGATACTAATTTTGATATGCAAAGTACTTATAAAGCAGAGTTTATACCGCGATCTCCCATAAGGATTGATATTTGGAGATTAGCAGAAACTTCACTATTTGTGATCACTGATCGTTGATAATATGTTTACTTTTAATTTCCTCAACTATAACAGTATTATTTTTTGATACTTATTTTTATGTACTGTTTCAGACAACTCGTGTAATGAAAGCACGTAACTCGTGGTCTATTAATCAATCATGCCACGATATCTATGTTTAACCTAAAGGAACAATAAAACTGTAAGCGTATCCTTTCTTTCGTTTCTAAATCTATCCTTTTTAGTATCTCCATCATCTGAATTCGGAATGAGCGTCGAATTTGAATCCCTACTAAAATTTGATTGTTTTGATTCGGTTTAACGAGATTTGAATAAAGTATATCGTTGCTATTCACTTTTACAATATACGGAAGTATGGTAGATTTACGGAACTATTGACAATAGCATGATATAATATTTTATGTGTTGTGAACTGAAGCAAGCTATCTCGAACTTTGCGAACAGGATATTATGGAGACATGTCTTCACTGTGTCGCTTGATATATAATAATTTATTGCTGTTATAACTCTTCATAGACAATGGAACCTAGCTTGTCAGAAAAATATATAATAGGTATAAGGATTTTTACATGTGTTATAATTTTAGGTTAAATAAACCCTGAAATCCACTCATCTTTACCATTTAACTGTGTAAAACTGCAGCCCATGGTTTTAATTGGCTATATTTGTTTATATAAAATATAGCCAATTAAAACCGTATATAATAATAATATTATTATGGTATATTGATGTTAAGACATCAACATTATTGAAAGAAAACAATCACATACATATTCAGTGAAACTCATAAACGTGTTCTATTTTACATCATAAGTTAATTAGCGTACAGATGAAAATTGCGAGGTAGAATTTCACTTATTATGCCATTTAGCAATTGAGGGTCCGTAATATCGCATTTGCGAATTAGAAAGCTTAAAATAACGAATTATATTTTAAAGATTTCATGATAAACTCGATTTTCAGTCGCAATTATCATAATTCATTCTCGGTACATTTCTAACCAAATTAAGTCTTTCTGAAGCATATTTAATTAGGAGAATTATTCAGTTTCATATAACGTTTTAACGGTTAACTTGTTTAAAATCGTGCGTTGTTTGAGTCTAGATGTACTGAGGTGGTTTTAGTGATTATATCCGTTACTCACTAGCCTATATCATGTAATTAGGTTCTAGCACGCGAATGCTACCTAAGTAATACGTTTTAATATATTTGTGTAAGAGTAAAGTAAGCTACTAGTAGTAATTGAGTCGTATGTTACGTTGGTACCTATGCATAGGAATTGAAGTTAATTAAATTTGCTTTTTTATTACATTTCTTTGAATAGAATGGAGAATTTCTCTGCTACTTTAAATGGCGGCACGGTGATTGAGACTAACCAGACGTTTATTTATAATTAGTTCAGACATTTTGTATAAAATGTACCATGTATTTTTAGAATATGTACGTTGTATATAGATACATATAAAGCGTATAGTAACATAATAATCACACATAATAATTATAAATATTAATAAATAGAAATGATTTGTTAATTAAATCCGATTTATCAAATTGTAAAAGCAACTGGAACTTATCGAAGTCAATCTTTTAATTAATAAAATGATAATCTTTGTGTCATATCTTTATTAAATGGTTACCTTTACTTTACCCAATGTTTTAGAGATTAATTACTTTCACGGTTTAAAGGAGTTGTTACTAAATGTTGTTACAAAATATCTTCCGTCTTATTAAAAAGTTTTATGTAATATTAGGACTTAAAGTTTGCTTCAAAAAGGTTAGTTTTGCGTCCAGTTATTTTGGTGATAGGCCCTCTGACGTACCATCGTAGTACCTATATTAAATAATTTAATTATTCTGCTTTTAGTAAATAATGTGTGTTAAAATTGTGCTACTATGTTTCGGTACGAAACAAGAGAACAGCAAAGTTTGTTAAGGAAATTATACCAACTGTCTCTGCTGTATTTAATTTTGTATATTTTACTGCCTCTATAGTAAGAAAAGTATGTACCTGAGTACTCTACAAGGCGACAGGTGTTACCGGGGACTGTGTACCCCCCTAGGTGTTATAAGCTGGTGAGGCGAGGGCACGTAATTTATTAATTAGTACCCATATTAAAATATAACGCGAAGCTTCACAATATTTAAAAAAAAATACCAAAAATATATTCGTTACTTATAAATATTTCCATTTATATTACCTATAATACCTACAAGCTCAGAGAAAATGGCGCGAAGGAACTGAGATTAGTATGTACTTCTAGTTTCTTTACCCTTATAATCCTCCCTAACGGCATAGCGTTTAGCATTAACCCCGACTCGTTCAGAAACGTTCAGATTTTCTCCAAATCTTCGCTAAGTTCTCGATAATACACGAACTCATTGCCAAATTACTGTATCTTTAGACTGAAATTTATTTCATATTTTGTTAATAAAAAATTAACTTTTATGATATAATATCAATTAATAAAATATAATTAATTTATAAAATTTCACATTAATTTTTATTAGGTTCTTGCGGCTTATAATTATATATCATAAAAATATTAAAAAAACTTAGATTAAGTACAAATATTGCTAAAGTATTTAGATCTATCTATATCGGAACAAATAAATAATAATTTTGCTATTAATGCGAGCCAAACATATTTTATGTTAATATACGATTGGAACATCAATATTATGTCAATACATTGATATATTTAGTTTGAACTAGTAATATATGCTACCTACGTGCCAGGAAAACAACAGAAAATTAATTTCCTGAGGCGTTTTAGACTGTGGTGTTTGATCTATAGTAAACAATTCAACGTCTTCTAAACTAATAAACATAATATACGATGTTATTATTAGTAAGTTTGCGGCTCGAGATGTGCTCCAGGTAAATTACATTAAGCTTTGGTAGACATAGCTGTATGTACCTATATATGTATAAGTAGATAATATTGTCTGTACTACAAAGCGTTTAGAGTCAACGCGATTCAGAAATTCACACTTATATAGAGTTATAGAACATCCAAGATTTCACCTCAAATTTAGCTGTTAATTCAGTCCGGATGAAGCCTGGCGTCATCAAAGCGCAGACGAGACAAGTAGGGAGACTATACAGTAAACAAATCCATACAATTTCAGTATAATACGAACACTATTCATCGAACGTCCAAATTGGTTGTCCAAACAAGTTATTGCGTGGCGAGTTACACCACTATCACTTAATTATTGCTTATACCTTTCTCATAGTTAAAGTTAAAAGAAATTAAAGCTACTTATAAGTAGAAACGGACACATAAAAGTTAGCACTTTCACGTGTTCCGTTGAAGTACAGGTTGTGGCTTGAGAGCCTCAATCGGTGTGCGTGTTGCTCACGTAATACATACACACATAGGGTTGATACGTGTTAAACAAAAAACAATTTTACTCTAAATATTTCTCCTTGTAAAGACAGAAACAAATCAAGAACCAAAATCACAATCTTGGTTTAAGATTAACCGTTTTTAATTAATATCGTTATCAATTGTTTTAAAAATTAGGTCGTAGGTATTTATTCCAGTCGAATTACTATGATTGCGAGAATCATACATAACTCAATTGCCAAAGTTTAGCCTACACATTATATTATATTTTTAAACGACTTCAAAAAAGGAGTAGGTTATATGTTCGACTGTATGTATTTTTTTTTATGTATGTTCAACGATTTCTCGGAGATGCTTGAGCCGAAAAAAATATTTTTTGTTTGAAAGGATATACTTCCGAATTGGTCCCCTATTCACCATGTTAAGTTCTGATGATGGAATCTCAGGGAAATCGAAGGCAACCCTCAAATTTTATAGGCACATGTTATTAGTTTCATATATTTTTTAAAGTTATTCAAGTTCAAGTTCAAGTTATTACATCTGATAGTCATCATCTCATGTTGATGAGCTGGTGATGGAAGGTATAACTCCTTAACTTTCGCTTTTTAGTACTGTTTTGAAGTCTGTCACCTTTGCCACATCCTGATAAGTTGAGATTAATATCTATAGTTGCTAACCCTATGCGAACAGAGACAAGGTGACGTTTTCTATTACCCTTCTCAATGTAGGTATTACTAGTAGGAGCGTCCTCGACATTTTTCTTTATTACCTGAAATGCCAAATGCTGTACAGATTTTATACGCTTCGAGCCACGGTTCTGTCCGTATGGAAATAGCATAATATTATGTGCTTCCACATGGTTCACATAAAACTTTATACTTGGCGACTACCTCTGGTTTGTTATTGGGTTTTGTTGATAATATATAGTATTGAAGAAGCTAACTGACCGGCTAACATACGTACAGTTAAAATTATTGAAATTCTAAGTTCAAATTAATAACCAAGAAACGTCTGCACACGTTCCTTATTTTTGTACTTACGCTCCCAATAAAGAAAAACTTCCTAAGAATTCTCACGGGAAACTAAGAAAGTTCCAAGCGGACAAAGTCGCGGGTGAACTAGTTAATGTACTTTAATATTCATTGAATTAACTTTTACGACATTTTGTAAACGGAAAAAATATATTTCCCTTTGACTTGGCAATTAAAATATAATAAAATGTTGAAATATCAAACTTCAATTACAAGAAACAACATTTATTTTATCCAATTAGCAATATTTTGCTTGTTAAAAATAAAATAGCTAACAGTCGAAGTTTTTGCACGAGGCATCCTTCAACGTAAGACTAAGTTGTTTTAAATATTTAGTTAGTTAGCGTTTGAAGATATAACAACAAAATAAGGGGATATTTGAATACTGAAGTAATTTTCTATTCAAAATTAAATGCTTGAAAGATTTATAAGGAAAGCCTATAATAAAACACTATTCAGTAAACTTGATTTTAAAAGTAGATGTTCTAATTACTGGTATAAAACATAAAATAACAAAATATAAATCGTAAAATAACAAAGTATAAAAATTTGAAGCATGTTGTTGAAATATATATGTCAAAATTTTATTTCTGTCGCCCGTTTCTTTGCAAATCTTTCTCAAGAGTAATATTTCATTGTATAAAATTCATTGAGAGTAGCTCCTCTTATTTTCCCATTTAACTTGTCGAATACTTTTCACATTATGTGGTTACAGCCCATATCCATTCGTAAGCAAAGTTTCTCAATGTGATTTCGTGTACGCATAAATAACCGTTATATCAAAAGCAAATATATCACTGCCCTCATTATTCTAACCCTTATGTTAAGGTAGACACACACTGATTTAGACAGGGAAGAGAGAGAGAGAGTTGCCCGTCGTCGCCGCGAGCCGCAGGGTATTGTGACTACATTGCAGATAGCTAGAATAATTATAACTAAGTTTTTTATGGCGCCTAATTCCTAGACCAGCCAAACAGCTTTGTTAAACTGCTTAAGAATTAATTTGTACATTGCCGGCCCTAATATTAACGCCCACATTGGCTGGCTAAAAATAAGTAATTACGACTAAATAGAAAACACGCAATTTTAAGTAATAAGGCGGTTATTCCAATAAAATGGCAAAATCTATTTTTGGGAAATAACAAGTAGTGTGTTTTATTTTATTTTGAGACTTACAATATTAAGAATACAGTTCAAAATGTAACGCTTGCTACGTTGCTGCTATGTCGTTTCTTGCGGTCTAAGTATCATTTTCGCTATAAATTGAAACTAACAATAAATATCTACTTACATGCATTTCTGGCAAAGGTTCTAACTGACAGACTTACCTAATAAGTGCTTTCTAATTAATTCTAATACTATGCCAGTTACCCAGTCCAATGTCATTAAAATCATGCATAATACGAGTGCATTGTACGCGAAACAGAACCTTATTGGCTTCAGAGTACAGACTTAAATTTAGAAACCAATGTTATTTAATTAGCCTTCGGTAGTTATAGTTTGCATAGTGTTCACCATGTTTGTCGTGATCAATAACAATATGTAGTAGACCTAGTACAATTAACCAAGCATGCTACAGAGACATTGTTCGCAATCCCTTGTTGAATTAATTCCCACATCCCAAGAACAAGTTTTTAATTATTAGCAGAGCGAAGTAACTTTTGCCTTAGAAACTGTTTGTAACTAAACTAGTAAATCTAGGACCAAGTCTGAAATAAAAAGTAGTTGGTTAGGTTGTCTTCTGAGAGTGGAACGTAATATCAAGCTCATTGTGGTTTCGATACCCACATGATGAATTGAGAATAACATTCATTTAGATATTATTATGTTCCTGATTAATATGTGACGTAAAAGGCGACTGGACCTAACTTTAAGCAAACAAGAGCACTGTGATAAAAGTAAAATTCGAAACAAAGCCCTATACCAACTTGTCTGGCCAGCTTGGTATAGTAGGCCAAATTCGCTCTAAAATCTTTGGAGAAGTCCCGTGCCCAGGGAGCTTACTCTGAATTTCGACTTTCGATTGGTCGGTTTTGATTTCGCTGAAATGTTAGGAAATTTAGATATGGGCGCTGTCACTTTCAAATATGACAGCGATATCAAAACCGACTAATCGCATGTCGAAATTCAGAGTAAGCCAGTAGTGGGACGTTTATGGGTGGAAATGATGATGTTCTTAACTAGCTTTCGCCCGCGGCTCCGACCTTGTAACGTGTCGGTAATAAGTAGACAATGTGCTATTCTAAATTAAACTAGACTGTAATCTATATATGTATGTGCCAAATTTCATAGAACTTTTCACTCGTTTTAGCATTATTCAGTAGTAACAAACATCCATACATCGATCCATCCATCCTTTCCATTTATAATATTTATTTGTGAAATTGTTTTGTTTTTAACAGCTTCGGTGGCTCTTTTGCTCAAGATTCGATTCCCGGGTCTACTAAAAATAGTGTTGAGTTTATCTGTCATGAATGTTCGCGGTATCAACTCGGAGCTTGGCAAAATGGTAAATGACAATATGCTTACCTCGTATTACGTAACGCGAAATGTGTGTGTGTATAACCTCTGTCCGCCCCTTTAGGGATTAATATTATGTGATAGTATGTATGCATGTATTCTGTTGTTTGTTTTACTGGAATAGAAAGTAACTTAAATATTAAAATTTATTAGCATTTTACAGAGTTTAGTCACTGTTTGATATGTCAATGAAACCAAAGTGACCGTGACGGAGCATAGATCATAATCTGGTAGTTTTTAGAGTTCCGTTGCCAAAATGGCAAAAACGGAACCCTTATAGTTTCGTCATGACCGTCCATCTGTTCATCCGTAGGTCACAGGCGTTTTTTCTGCTAATGGAAGATCATTAACACAAAAAACTACCAGACAGGTGATACTATTTCAATATATTATACAGTATCCATTATTCTTTGTTAAAAAATGAGGTTACTTTTACCCTAGATATTTATTCTATGTAACAGTTCAAGTATTGTTTATATAAGTACAGTAACTTTTGACTAGGTAGACACTGACTAACAAAAACCACCGTAGACAATACACGGTTCAACAAATACAATCTTTGTATGCGGAAGTTCAATTTATTTATATTCCGGGAAGTTATTTATTGAATAGGTCATATACTCCAAATCATTTAAGGGGATAAAGTGACCGGCTCGTATTTCAATCTTCTTGGTACTGAATAAATAAATTCAATACAAGCTACATAAATCTACTGGGTACCCGCATACAGTGGTGGGGAACCTTTATAAAGATTCCCTTGGTTCTTGTTTTCGCATAAGATACGAAAATGTTGGACTTGTGAATAAGTTTTGTTTAGTCATATATCTTAGGGTGTAAAGGCTGGACTACAAAACAATGTGATTTACGAAAGTTACGAAATAGAAATTTCTAATTAAAGTGTTGTTCACGTCTGTCGGACTCATCGTTTTGGCTCCAGATAATTAAGTGGTGTCTGTGGGTAATTCAACCTTTGTTATAAATGTTGATGAAAATAAATCTTTGTTACTGTTAAATGCCTGCACATTGTGCACGGGTATGTTATGTATTTAGGAGAGTTATTATTGAGGTTAAAAATATTCATTGTACCTAACTTTAATAATATTTATTTACATTTAACTTAATTCATTTCCATGAATGAAGAGTTTATTGGAGTTCTAAATTTAAATATTGGGAAACCCTGGGATATGTAGAGTTTTTGAAGCCAGATAAACAAATTATAGCGAATGCATGAGTTAATTTAAAACTGTTTGATGGAGGGTGGGATAAAGTTGTGCTCAACATTTCAAATAACTTCTAGTTTTCTCATGTCATTTTCATTTCAATCTATGTATATTACCAGTCAATTTTTGGAACCATTTTCGCTACGCGCATATTAAAAAGACTTGTCAGTGGAAAATACGAATACATACATATATATCCCATTGACAATATTTTCTTGGCGTCCAAAACGTAGCAATATTGTTAGGTAGGTACGCATATTGTGGCTTTTTGGGCTTTTTCATTTACTTTTTCTTCAAAGGGTTGGAATGTCTATTGAAAGGAGTTTGGGCTGTACACAACGACGTTCAGATAGAGTGGGATTAAAATGGAAGCTTGTCCAATCTTGACTATCAGCATACATGTAATCTTAAATGAATAAATATCTGCACGTGTAATCTAACGGTTAAGGACATTATTTCGACCTTGAAACCGCTCCAAATGGTGTGAGTTCGTTCTGCATATTATACAAAATATGTGCCAGTCATAAAAAGACCCTAACGTGCTATTTAGATTAGATGTACTTTGTGTTTGTCAATTGTTTACAAGCTTTTTTAAAATCCTTAAATAATTTCAAAAATAACAAACTCATGCTTCCAGTACAGGCTTACTCTGAATTTCGACATTCGATTAGTCTGTTTAGATGTCGCTGTCAAATGTAGGGAAATTTAAATATGGTCGCTGTAACTTTCAAACAATTGACAGCGATATCAAAACCGACTAATCGAATATCGAAATTCAGAGTAAGCCCATAGTAGAGCCTTGGAGCTAAGAAACCCACTTAACAGCATAAAAACAACACTTCTTTACAGGGTTAATTTTAAGTACTTAACCAGCAAAGCCAAGCCAATTTGAAAGAAATGTTGCTGTGGTTTGCCTAATCCCTCGAAATACTTATTAATCTAAGGGTTGTACCTCAGGGTTGTGTTGTATTTTTCAAACACAGTGTACATTAAACCCCGGTAGAGATTTATAGCAGACGATATTTGACGACTTGGCTTATGCGGTGAATTCATTTAAACTGAGTTATGTTTCCATTGCATGACGCACGATAACTTATTTTGTAACCGTTCCAAGTCATGGAATAACAACTATTACAGAATCGATTACTTGCCTGTTGTTACCTGTTGATTATAACAAATATTTTTTTAAATAAACAAGTATTTTTTTATTATAATAACTATCACACAAACTACACGTCCTCTGATTTGGATATGTCTAGAGAATAAATGAAGAAATGAATGGAAGAGTGACAAAATAAATGTGATGATGAAGGTGAAATCGTGAATGTGAAAGGAAACGTTCGAAGGGGTTCAAAGGGTTGGAAGACCTAGAAGAACGTACCATGACCAAATAGGTGACGTTCTAAAGAAGGGACAGATCAGGAGTACCTAAAACCGGCGAGAATGTATGAAAAGACTGATGAATGTTGAAGAAGCCAAAGATGTATGTCAGAATCGTTGCAAGTAGAAGCAAATAGTCTCTGCCTTCCCCTCTGTTGGGAAAGAGGCGTGATTTATATGTATGTTTGTATGTACCAGTCCTCCTGACAAATAAGCTGTTTCCATCCTGAGCCATATCTTCAGAACTAAAGCTTTAGGCAACCCTGTAGTTGGAATAGATATAAAAAAATCCAAAAACCTTACGATTTGTTTTATCAAGTGTACACTAATAAAATAGTTACAGTTGCAAATGATACCAATAGCTACTCTAAAAGCTACATTTCAGAATAAAATTTTTAATGACAATCTATAAACGGGTGAACATTAGTTACATTTCAACGTGGTTATGACTATGCTGAAAGTTACTTATCTGTACCTTAATACCGCAACGCTACAAGTACCAACCTTGAAGGTTTTATTTTTATATGTCTGGAATTCACGAGACAGTACTCTCACCGAAATAATAATACTCGGTTTACATAGCACCTACTAATGGGCACCAAAATAATCTATACTAATATTATATTTGACTAGCCTGTTGGTCTAGTGGTTAGTGACCCTGACTGCTAAGCCCGAGGTCGTGGGTTGGATCCCCACCCAGGACAAATCTTTGTGTGATGAGCATAAAGGTTTGTTCTGTGTTTGGGTGTAATTTATCTATAATATGTATGTATTTAAGAAAAAAAATGTATATAAGTATTACATCAGTTGTTTAGTACCCATAACACAAGCAAATATAATTGCTTAATTTGGGACTAGATCGCGCTGTGTGAATGTGGCAAAATATTATTATATTATAAATATTATTATTATAAAGCTGGAGAGTTTGTTTGTTTGGTTTAACGCTAGGATCTCAGGAACTACTGGTCTGATTTGAAAAATTCTTTTAATGTTGGATAGACCACTTATTGAAGAAGGTTAAAAGCTATAAAACATCACGCTATGTCTAATAAGAGCTGAGCAGTGGCCAAATAAAGAATGAAGGGAGCGAAGCCCCGCGCGACTTCCAGTATCTGATATTAGGGAAAAGTTAAAGATTTTATCATACTGGTTTTCTTTTAACTGAATACATTGTGCTGTATGATGTAGGTCTCATCATTTTCTACACATACTTACGTAATATAATCAAATAATATTCTGGTTACAATACTAGGTATCGTATATCGTTATTTGCCAGCATAAAATACGTGTGATCCATATTATTACACTCCAGTTTCTAGTAACTGCATCGACGTTACATATGTAAGTGGGTACTTCTGTACGTGTATTGTTCGTCTGCGAAAACAATAGTCTCGCGCGGTTATTTGCACGCCACTGTTCAACCCGATACAATAGGTGTTTGTATCTTATCTCTTCGTTCCCACTATCCCATTCGCACAAAATTTTCTCATTACACTTTATTTCTTCTTGTCGGAATAAGGTCAATGTGCGTAAGATCACAGCTTAACCTATACTAAGTTTATATTAGGTACTATTCATTGTTCTTCACATTATAGTGAAACATTTCCAAGTTTCTTGTGGATTGTCATCATCTTTATGAGAATTTATAAGCAGACTTTTCTTTTCAAAGGAAAGGCAGATAATTCGGTTTAATTCAAAATTCGAGGTAATACTAGATAGTGTTAGCTTCGCCATACCAATCTTATTAGTACGGTACATCAGCTGCGTTGAGAATACAGTCGTATTCTAAATTTATTATCTTTTAGAAACATTTAACAGTTGCTCACATTAAGTAGGATTTAATTGAAGATTCCTCTAGGCAATTTATTCTATTAGTTGGTTTCACGAAAAGGTATGTAGTCCTTAGTTTTAATGAAATAACTACATAATCTTCTTTTACACAAAGATTTTATTCTAAGATTCGATTATAAAAGTATAATGTCACAAAGTGTGTGGGTCCTCACATTTATTTAAAAAGGCATTGGTGAAGTTATCTACAAAATT
This sequence comes from Laspeyria flexula, assembly GCA_905147015.1. Taxonomy (NCBI): domain Eukaryota; kingdom Metazoa; phylum Arthropoda; class Insecta; order Lepidoptera; family Erebidae; genus Laspeyria; species Laspeyria flexula. The sequence continues at coordinate 5,512,714 of LR989956.1, read as the reverse complement.
TGTTAAGTGGAATAACTTTGAGTTTATTTCAGCTAGAAAGTTGTGGAATGTCGCTTTCGGGAATTGTTTAAGAGCCGAACTTGAACACAATTAAGAAACACTTAGAAGAACTACGGCTGTTGAAACTTCCAAGAGAAGTATGAGTGGTTAGAAATATTGTCGTGAAAACAAATTTCTAGTCAAAATATATGTTTTTAGGGTCAAAATATTTTATGAAGTTCTAGCCTCGTCCTGTTTTCCACAAAATATGATATTCAAAGGGACCAATTCGCGTCTGAAGAATAAATTGGCAGAAAATCAAATCTGTATCAGAACGCCGCGCCGCGCCGCTCATAGTAGTCCGCTAAAGATTTTGGAGCAAATATTTGTGAGGATTATTGTAATTACGTCAAAAGTTTCTGCGCTGGGCTTTAATCAGAGTTACGAACTGGGGTCTTGTGCACATTTGCCTTCCGTGTCACGTGTGAAGCGTCCGTTAACAAAACTGCCTCACACTCAAGATACGGGGAACGCATTACGTATTCGTGGCGTTGCGCTAGTACCGGCGACAGAGGCTTCTAAGGTCGCGGTATTTGTCCCTAGAACAGGCACGCGTGAGCTTGCCCAACATGTGCTTGAAAAATATACTGCTTTCAGTGCTTAAGATTTGATTGTAACATTTACATTCGATGTTCATAGATCGTGACTGCATAATGGAAATATTTGGAAGTCTAAAACAGAATTATTTGTTAACCGAAAATTATGGCTCTTTGTCACGTCCTCTTTGGTATTTATATTTATCCCATCATTTTAACTTCCATCTTAATTGCTTCGGTGATTTGGCGATAAAAACCAAATGAATAGACAGTTATTTTCACGTTTATTATATTAGTGGGTTTGATTTAAGTATATATTCCTATTTAGTTGATTTTGCATCTCCATTAAGCTACAGGGGCTTAGTCAAACATATAAGCTTCACTTATGTAATAAGGAGTATGGAATTAACTCTTCAACAGAATTTCCCCGGGTCCTTAACTCAAAATGTCGACCGTCCTTTCACTATTAAGACGCTTACTGACAGCACTGGGGGCACATTGATCCAAATTCCACATAATATGAACCTCATAAGCTAAGTATTTTGCTCATTCAGTACAAATTTTCATTTAAGTAAATTTTCGTAAGGTTTTATTGCCAGCACATTACTTGGTATTGCTGATATCTAGTGAGTTACATCAGACATTAGGCGAGAATTATGTACATCGCAAGTGACTTATGATTGTCCTCATTTTTTATACGTAGCTTCATTTACTATACATCCTTTTTGAGTCTATATCATTATTGAATTATAGAGAAAGACTTATCATCATTGTTGGTATAAAGTGTGCCAACGAATTTTGCGCATTTCTAAATTTCTGATCGTGCGATCATTGCCATTCTCATATCAGCATATAGACGGTAATAACTGAATACTGCCCTTTTGCTTCCACAAGCTATTACATTCAGCTTAAATTCGTATTACGCGTTTTCATGCATTGTATTCGGTCTTGTTTGTATGACGTTGGTAAACAGGAATCGTATTCGCAATCTCGACATACAGTGGTATGACTGATTTCAATCACTAGTTTTAGAAGTTAAATATGGTTGAAATCTACCAATCGAGATTTCGAGATTGCGTGTAGATCTACACGCAATCTGGATTTAACTTGTTATGAATTTACACATAACAGTAGTGTCAAATGTAATCTGCGTATTTTCAAAGACAAATATGTATTAAAATAATACACGTAATTGTAATACATATTCAAGTTAATCATAAATTATAATTATAAATAGATTTGTCGATATAAAACGTCATCATCATCATCAGCAACCCATTAAGGAACACTGCTGGGCTCGGGTCTCCTCTAACTAGAAAGCTGAGAGGGTTTAGGCCATAATCCACTCACGCTGGCCTAGTGCGGGGTGGTGGATCAGACATACTCATAGAATTTCTTCTACGGTATGTGGGTTTCCCCATGATGTTTTCCTTCACCGTTAGCAGATGGTAAGTCACTGACTAGTACATATAAATACCACAAAGCGGAATCCACATTGGTAATGCCGGTCGGGATCGAACTCGGACCGCGTGATTTGCACGCCGGTCCCTTATCCATTCAGCCACCATCATCGCTTCATAAAACGTCAAAGCAACTGTAATTAATTAATTATATAGGTATGAAGTAGAATGAAACCGCCAACGAGGAAATTTGTCAACTAGGGAACTAAATATTACACAAGGCTGTGCCGCGCGTTAAAATGTAGTCATTAGAACTGCCCCTACTCGGAATTCTCGACCCCGAAGAGTCGTAAACGATATTTGAGTGATAAGTGATAACTATAACTGAGTTTATAACGATGGAATTGAGAGCGTAAAATTGTATGTTCACATCATTCCGTGCAAATTGTCAGTTGAAATTGCGAGTTATTAATTGAGTATTTATAAAACCTATGGTAGGTAACAAACAAGGGAGGTTAACTTCCCCCAACGTGTACCTAAGCGTTGCGGCAACGACCAATTCAATTGCTCAGCTTTTCTTGCTTTAACCAAGCCCCGAGCTTTTTGATTAAAACTTTAATAAAACTGAGCTAAGTGGAATATAGTTAATATTCCATTTATGCAGCGTTTAATTGCCAAAATAAAACAGGTAAAAAGTCAAAGTTTACGCAACAAAGTTTTAATTTTCTATTTTGGCATTTTAAAGGTGAGACATTTAGGTACAGTCGAGTTCATTAATATATTGGCACCATCATTAGATATTTTTGTTGAAAAGGGTGACTACAACTTATTGCATAATGTACAGTATATTTTATTGAACCATTCACATGAGGACATATGTATATTTTATCCATAGGTTCTATAGTATTTATTGAGCTTTTCAACGCTCACAATATTTCGAATCCTTGATGAAGCCAATATATTAATGAACTCGACTGTACCTCTTGTGCAGTTTACTCAGTCATCAAATCAGAGGCTGTAATTAAAATAAGCACATTGAATTTGTTTTTCTTTGAATATTGAATACTTAAGAGATGTATGCAAAAAGAAGGTCTTTTCTTGTATGGGTACTCATCTTAATGTTTCTTTTTTACAACAAGGGCGTTAACACTCAAGTTATAATTTTCCATAATACTGGATTTGTTCCTGATATTATAAGCAATTGTGCTTAGAATAAAATTGTTCACCTAAGCTCCTGATTATAAAGGTGACAGTACTAACAAAGCTGTTTTAATCTTGATAGCTTATAATTAGGTTCACGGCCAAGTAAGTTTTATACTGTCGAAAAATAATTCGTATTATATTCATAAAATGTTTTTGTACTTCTTACAACTTACCTATGGGTGGAAAATATGGCAAACTATGTTATTATTCTCATAATTATATTAAAATAACATGTGATGATGATAATAATGTGTTACATTTATGTAATTTAGGCATATTTCAGCTCGTCAACTCAGCAACGTCAGGAGTCTGCTTTTCTATATCAAGAGGATATAGAAAAGCAGACTCCTGACGTTAATGAGCGTCTATTATTGTCATATTTACCTATATATAATATGTAATATATCCCATTGTATGTTACTGTTTGATCTGAGTAAAGGAATGTCTTAATTACTTTGGCAAAATAGCTTTCGTAAAACGTGATATATCGTACAACAGAGACGATTTTTGCGCACAAAGGTTATACGAATTTAAGGTCACGCGACCCACGCATCGTATTCCAAACTTGTGTAGGTTTGATATAGAACAACGTATAATAAAAGCATGTTGTATAGGTACCTGGGTTTTGAACAGACGGTTGTTGCATCTGGCTTCGTGATTTCGGTTTACGCAGGGCGGCGGCGCCCGCGTCGTTTACCTGCCCAGCCGGTCCTCGCTATCTCTTTCCTTTCCTCTAACTAATGTAACTCTTTCTCTTTCGCACGTGAATGTAGCCATGCAACATCGCTTCTACGTATAAACAGTGCTGCCAACGGTATAACAAGTTAAAATTATGATGTAGGTTGGCGCTAACTTTCTTTGCTTTAAACTTTAAATACAGCAAAATGTTTTAAAAGTTGCCTACGCTTGTAAAGAGTACGATATATAGAGGTAATGAATAATAATTTACTTTTGTTAGTTGTTTGGTGTGAACGTATTCTCTCAAATTTTCCCAAAAACAATTTTTGGTAGAATCCATACTGTATACACAACATCTGCTGAAAATAAACGTCAAGCGAATTGAATCGTTTTATTTGTTTACAAATGAAACGTTATTTCATGAGATATTTTTCATGTTAAAAGCCACAAAACTTAAATTAAATCATAACATTACACAGCAGCAGTTGGTTTATACCTACCTAGTAAAAATAATATTTTTGGGTTTTATTTACAAAGTTATTTTATAATAAATGTACCTTTTCTTATGTTGGTAGCACTGCGTGCCTATCAAGCTGGCCGGGCTGCGCTCAGCGCGAGCGCAACCGCACCGAAACGTGATCGTTTTACTTACCTGACGGCCGAAGCCTATGCATGCATAATACGTTCTCTACAGCTAAGATGAGCACAAGTGGCCATCAACGTTATTTCTACCGTGCCATATGCTACCCGTCAAGGTTTTACAATCTTGTTCCGATGACATTTAAAATTGCATCAGGGATTATAAACATAATAGTCATGTTGTTTTTAATAACATTCTAAGCATAATATTAACGATAGTCATAAAATAAATGCATAAACGTTTTGTTAAAGTATTGCAGTACGAAAATTCACTAAACGTTTATTGTGTTGCTGCAGAGTTTATATTAGATGATATAATAATAATGTTTGGACATTCACACACAGCGCCATCTAGTCCCAAATATACCTAATCACAAAGTTGTAGTTTTTCTCTGAATGCACATCAAGCTAATGTGGTAGGTATTCATTTCGTAATTTTAATTAGTTATAGATGATTTTCTGAGAAAAGTATATTAATCATTTTATAAATAATCAATTACAGGTAATTTCCACAAAATATGTTTAGGAATCTGTTAAAATTTAAATTCTTCCTTTTATTCAAACATTTTAATATCGTTAAAACGTTAAACATGTTTTAAAATTATAAATTATACGGAATAACTTCAATAACAACTCCCAACGTCCAAATTACATGATAAATCATAAAAGCTTTGCATCTAATACATATTTATTATGAAAGTTGTGCTGCTTTTGAAGAAATAAGGTAAAATAAATAATAATGAATTCCATTAAAATAAATATATTCAATGTTTTTATCCTGAAATTCATAAATCTGAAACTAACATTCCGCTTGAATAAGATAAAACGTGTAATAAACCTCATCTGAGAGAAAGACAGTGTTAGCTAAGCTTGAAATATTATAAATATTCATCTGTCATCTTGTCTTCAGTAGGTTTCATTATTCGCCTTTTTGTTTGTGTATTGTTGATGAGTTCGCTCATCCGCTGCGCCTTCTGACCTATGTAGGTACATAGGTCACTACGTTTTTTATTAATCAATCGTCCGTGCTAACACTTACATTAATAACAATTTTGTTAATGTTTCTGACTCTTGTCTTACAATTGCGTTGTCAAAGTTGTCGACTATAGTCTATACCTATCTTGAATTTTATACTGGACAAACGTTTTAGATATCTTTGATCATTTGATCTTTCCACTGCGGCACCGGTGTTATTCATTAGAAACGTCGTTGTTGGCTGACAGGATAAAGATAGTTACTTGTGCTTAAGAAATTCTTATTAATTCAAGTAATTTTTCCTTTCATCCTGATTCCTATATTGAAGGAAATATAATCAAAGTTATAGATAATTATATCAGTTAAAATGTTGACATCTTAGATCTAATCTATCAAATTTTTGATTTATCTCATCTAATTCAGATGAGATAAATCAAAAATATACGGACTAAGTGAAAGACAAATTTGTTATTGTTAACAATAGATACAATCTGATGAGTTTATTTTAAAACTTAAACTATTAGTTCGAGCCAAGTGAGGGCTAGCGGATTTTGTCCCGGATGTGTTGTGGCGGTGCGAGTGAGGAGCGCACCACATGTTAGCTTTTTACCAAACGTCACCCTTCGTTCCGCACACATGTCGACTCCAACAAGCAAAAAACGATCACAAATATCTCACTCATCCCGACGACGTTGATAGTTCTCTCTAATGGCACTTTGAATTTGTTATGTTAACTTTTGAAGTGGGCTATCTTTATACGTGAAAGTAAGATACTACTAATTATTATTCATCATTTCAACCCATAAACCTCCCACTGCTGAGCACGGGTCTCCTCCAAAGAATGTGGAGGGAATCTAGCTTACTATATACCACGCTGACCAGACGGGTTGGTATAGGGTTTGTTTCGAATTTTCCATTTCTCGCAATGTACTTGTCTGCATAAGGTTACTACTCCCTTAGTCGCCTTTTACGACACTCACGGGTTGAGATGGTTTAGTGACATTCGGGTTTCAGAAACTTTATTCTCATTACGAATTACATTCACTTACATGAGAACATAATTATAAAACATGTATCGAACGGTGTGACATTATGTATTCTTAATCCGTGACTACACAGATAACTAATATAATTATTATAAAATATAATTAATTATTAGAGGAACAATATTCATCTGTTATACAAAATGCCAAATTGTGCTTCGCAGTTTACGACCTGTATCTGGATTTTTCAGTATTATTAAGTCCTTGTTAAAAAACCGGTAAAGTGCAAGTCGGACTCGCGCACTGAGGGTTCCTTACGAACATGCATCTTATTTTTTTCTTTTATTTAATTTCAGCTTGAAACCTCTATGCATTATAAAAAGGGTTCCGTTTTTTTTTGCCTAACGGAACCCTAAAAATATCAATTAGTCATGAAATAATGAAACAGATAATATCGATTAACAAATTGGATCCTGTAGAACATTTATTTCAACATAAAAAAAATTAACAAAGTTATTCAATCGACCAAACCAAGCGACCGACGTTTCGACGCTCCCTCTGCGCTACCGTATTGTTATATCAAACCTGTACAATGTATACGACTAAGTATACATACAAACGTATGTGAATCAAACCCCACATTTGCTTTCATAATAACTGTTATTCAATCGGAACAGTGTTTGGTTTTATAATTAAAAGTATAGATTGTAAATTTGTTGGCAGATTGTCAAACAACCTGCGCTGTTTCACATTATCCTGATAGGATCCATATTGGGAACTCCCAAATTCTTCATGTTGTGCTAATTTACCGATAATGAGAGGAGGAGCAAGTCGGGTGGCAATCCAATCTACCTAATGACAAAACTTCCTCCTAGGAAATTCGCTTTACGCCATGCCAATATTCGCAACACCAATTAAAATTCGATAACAACTTTCGGCTATTTTAAAGTTTAATAAACTTGATATGTAGTACCCGGATTGTTTCAAATTCTCTCTAATATGTACGATTATAACTATTTAGATCATTCCATTCAATTTCGCATAAAATTGAATGGAATGATCTAAATAGTTGGGTTTAAAGCGATATTTATACTAGTAATATTGGGCCACACACACATATATACCACCTCAATACATAATTATTATTAATAAATATCATAACTACTAACATATAATACATAATATTATAAGATCAACATGTATGCAAGAATATCAGTACATTTTGCCAATAAAATTGTGTCTTGATGCATATTATTCAGCATGTTGCTGATGATGATTCAGCGTGTTCAGTGACAACCGAGGCTTGTAAAGTAAAATGTTCAAAATATTCCCAATCTAGATAAATAAACCTTTACGTTTTTAGCCTTCAAAAACTGTAGCAAATTCAGAACACGAAATATTTCTGTGAATTTGTAAACTGAAGTTAATAAAAAGGTTTAAAATTTTACAATACGAAGTTTGAGTCTAAACTTTATTTAGAATATTTACATAGTAAATTAATTGTTACAGATCTTTAGTGAGAAACAGTGAAATATTCGGAATGTATTTCTCTATTGATGCCGAGATTAATATAGATGCATGTACATGTATATTAAGCTGGGTTTTGTAACTACTAACTGTAGGTAGTAGATATTCACAAATCTACCGACAAATTCTATTCAATCAACACTTGCATTGAAGCATTTATGCACAGTTTAAATGCTTACAGTCGAAGTTGTTGATTCAGATTATTCGTTGAAATAAATAACTAAGAAATTGAATATACAATAAATTATTGGCAGAGAAGTTTATAATACCTTTACTGCCGCACTCAAAGCGTCAATTATTAGTAATCTGTCATTTACACAATTTTTTAATTGAATAATCGTCTTTAGGTGTATAGACTTAAGTATTACACGTTTTTACTAAATAAACTTTAAAGTTAAGAGTAACGTCTCTGAGTGCGGTAGTTAGACAGTTAGTAACACTCGTTTAGGAACGAAAATTTAATTGTTATTTTAAGTAAATAAAATGGGAGCATTATTTTATGTATATAATCTTTTTACCCGACACTCGCACTAGTTCCAATATCAGGTATGGTTTTAAAGATACAATGCCTATTTTATGGCGATGAGCCTACTGCCATTAACAAGACAAAATATTTGGGTGATCCACAGGTGGTTCTGAGTCTTTGTGTATATTGTGAACGAAAATTGCTTGTTAAGTCTTATGCGATACAATAATATGTAGAAATAGACATCGTAGTCCAGGAGCCTTAAAAAATCTTGATTACTTACTGCTCTAAGAGATGTCTGGGAAAGAGAAGCATTCATAAAGTAGATAGCTTCATGTCTTTTAAAGATCATTTTGTGTTTTCCCAGATAAATGTATCTGTAGAGGTAATGACCTCTCGAATAATACAGCAAAACTATTATAGGTAATACTCTATACTACAGGCTGATACTAAGAACTATAAATATACTATAAAGATATAAAGAAATACTCCACGGACCTTTACAAGGACATCATACTGCACTGTGGCCCTATGTTTATATTTGGTAGTCACACATAAATCAGCACATTAAGAATAATTTTAATGTTATTTGTGTAGAACTGTAACGTCGGAATGGTTGTCCACCAAAATCGCTGTATGATCGCATCTGCATTGCCAAAATTAGCAAGATAATCTTCTGAACTGTACATTATTTCTAACCGTATAGCACGGCATTCAATTAACAATGAATTAAATCTATTGAAATTTGTACTACGCTACACTCGAATTTGTTAGCAATTTGATACATTAGAATGTCTTGATATGCCACAATACCATGTTAACATACAATTTTGCGAAGTACGCTATACAATGACTTCTCGAATTTCTACGGGTCCTTATTTGTGAACAGGTAGAAGGGTCCACAATGGACCTGGGTTACGCTTTAGACTTCAACAAAGAAAGTAAGGTGTGCCTTCTTACCTGAGGCCATTTCAAATACACATAAATAATTGTGGTACCTTAGATTTGCTTTTGAAGCACGTTCAACTAAAATATTATTATTAACAGTTTAACTATGGTTAGGCCAAATAGTATTCTGCTATATAGTAATAGTAGTAATTGTGCGTGACAGTATTTCGATTACCTAATGTGCTAGAGTTGATTGCAGACTTGTTAATGAAATAAAAAAATGTGAAAATTTGATTAGAATGATCTAGCGCTGTGTTGGTTGATGAGCTTCTTTTTTATGCTGCCTAAAGGAGTGTTGCTACGAAAATAGCCTTAATAGCTTATATCTAAGGTTCACTCTGTGTGGCAATATGCCAATTTTAACTTTCATTCGCCGAGCCAAAGGCACAAAAAGTTCAATTTATTGTGAAAATTATTTATTTTTCCACCATTCACCAATTCCGTTTTTGTGTAAATAAATTAGTAAAAACTGAAATACCATACCGCAACATTTTCACTCTAAAAAATATTTTTTCAAATGTCGCTAGCAGATTTTTGTGAATAATAATAATCTCAACGAAAGGAGAGATAAGCGTTAAATATTAAAAAGCTTTCGGATAATAAGTTCGTTCCAATCTTTATAAATAAATAAGTCCTCATGAATAATTAATTGGCATTAAAACAGGTAGGCTCTAGCCTTTGTCGTTTCGACAACGATTTAGGAATGAACAATTAAAAGTTAAAAAGTCTACCAAAGAGGTGCTGTGAGTTTGTAGTCCCAACAGATTAAACAACATTTATAATCTATGTTAGACAAATATAATTAAATTTCCTTGAAAATACGGATTAAGAAGTACGAAAGTTATAATTATTTTTACCTTTCTAAGGAGAAAATATTGATTCTAATCGGCTACCGGTCTCCATTTTATATGTTTCTTTTGGTCTTTTAGGCCACTGTATTGCATTTTATTACATATATCATGCTGTGAAAAACATTGAATTCGACGAACTTAAAACTGTGTAACTATACTTATAATAATATTAGTCGGGTAGGGCTTCGCTCCCGTCGTTCTTTATTTGGCCACTGCTCAGCTACTATTGGTCATAGTGCGATGTTATATAGTCTATGTTACTCAGTGATAATGTAGCTTTCTAACGGCAAAAGAATTTTTGAAATCGGTCCAGTAGTTTTTAAGTTTACTCGTTACACACAAAAATACAAATATTTCCTCTTTATAATATTAATATAGATTACATATTATATTTAAGACAATAGTTACAGAGATTTTCGTACCTAACATAAATATAAATTTACAGCAATTAATGCAAAATTAAATGACAGCGTGAAACAAAAACAGCGGCGGTAAAACCGAAACATTTTGTCATTTAATTACGATACATATTGAATGAAAAAGGTACGCGATGACACACGGACACTGAGGTATAGCAAACAGGACATAATCAAATTAAGGGGGTTTCATATTGTCCCACTTTACTGCAGAATCCTCACAATGAAGGCGATATATCATTTGCAACGGCTTTTGGTTTACTCTTCGTTATTTATGTAACCACCATTTAACACACCGCCCAGTAATTTACAAGAAATTTTAATATCTTTTTTTAAAGTACCCTCCGGTTTTTTATGGTAGTAAGGCCTTTATTACAAGGGTCAGTCAAATATTAGATATTGCTTTACTTTGAAATTTTAGTTAGTGAAGAGAAAAACTGGCAACCTTAATTAGAGGCACTAGAAGAAATAGTCTTAGATGAAATGTGAAAAGAGGATTAGTGAAATTTATTTATGTGTGATACTTAGAATGTAGTTTATTGGGTAAAATTAGAAGTATGCATCTTGCACAAGCTACGGGGCCTAATTTCATCAATCAATCATCATATCAGCCCATGACGTCCACTGCAGGACATAGGATTCACCTAACTTCTGCCACAGAGCGCCACATTTTGTGCTGCCTGCATCCAACGACCACCCGCGCAACCCTTACCAGGCGACCTAACTCATTGCTTATGATAAGCAAGCGATTGCAAATCTATATTCAGATACTAGTGCTACGCAGGATTGATTAAATTGTTCAAGTCTAATTAATTTGTGACAGTACTTTCGTAATGTAATTGTCAGGGTTTTTAACGGCTTTCATTGTCTCATAAATTATTTACGGTTCATGCATCAAGAGAAATAAGCGAACGGAACAGTAAATTATCGACTTTCAGGTTGCATAATGAGAAAAAGAAGGTGCTGAATATTCAACCACTAAGAACCAAGAAATAATAAAAAACTCAAAGTATTATATTATGTCACTCTCTTGCTTCAAACCTCTGCTGATCAATGATAAAGGCAGCAATGCTGCAATCTGCAATGGTTTGTTAGTACAAATTACACATTAATTAGACAGGTTAGATAATTAATATTAGGTATGTATTTGAAATTACAGAAATCATAAATGATTTCCAGCTAGCAACCTGATTACTTAATTAGATTTTTCTTGTTAATTCGCCTTATGACTGATAACGGTTTTATTCTAGCCACTCAAAATATTGTTTTGTACTCGTATCGTCATCATCATTATCAGCAACCCATTATTGTCCCACTGCTGAGAGGGTATTCGTATGTAACGCTAAAAATATCTTGGTATTGGAAATTACGTCTCCATAAAATTTTGTTCAGTCCTTTGACAATAAATATTATTACGAAATAGTGAAATTTATTTGTGCGATTAGTCTCCTCGAGGGAACCCAGTGTCACGCTGGTCTAACTCGGCAGTCAGTCAGATGTTAACCTGCAACGGTGGGTAAATTCTGGCACATATGGCACAAGATTTAATATAAGCTTTCTACTTGTAAAATATTTGTTTATTATACTGTTGTTTATTTAATTTTGGATAAACTATGTACGTACTATGTGAGTTGCTACTTGCGGCTTCCCCCTCGTGGGATGCGGTTAACCCCCCGACAACTGTTACGAAGTATTTCTATGTTGTTCTTTGGCCCCCAGGTAGCCAAATAGGAATTCATCTCGGTAGTTTCGCCGGCTAACATGAACAACATCAGATAGCTATGCAACACAAATATTGTTATCTCAATACGAGTACACTTGTCTCTATACTGACTATGCACTTTTTATACACTTAACAAACATTGACAATATTATACTTTTAAATCATTCAAGAAGTGATCAAAGTAATTATTAAATGTTTGCATGTTCAGTTGTGCGGTCATGTATGCATACAAGATTCAAATAAAAATAAAATAATGATATATTATAACTTACTAAGAATATTTTTTCTAATATTGATTTCACCTAGAATTGACAAATGGGGTGAAATCCTCTGTCATCGTGCATTCCAAGCCAAATCAAACAAACCGGACAAAGAATTCTTTAATGAAAACGAATAAGAAGTCGGTTGATTAAATTTGAATTAGAACCTATTTGGTATTCAGTTTTCCTTCAATATTATATTAGTATAATTTTTGTATGAGCCGCCTTTGAATCGTAAAAAATAAATGGCTGGTATGGATTATGAATAAGGCTGGCACGCATTTGGAAATTAATTCTTACATTCCATAAATTATTCTTTCGTAAACATAGCACAAAGTAGATACCTCACTAAACTTTGGAAATAAACTTGACTACTATAAAAAAATAAATCAATCAGCCGCAAGTATTGGATTGCATGTCGTAGATCAAAGTAACTTTGATATCAGAATTATAATAATTAACTTCTATATCAAAGGTTTAAACAGAATTGATTATTTTTTCTTTAATTTGCTTCTGTTTTTAAACATGTAGCACTGAAAATAATAGGTTTTATTAGTTCAAAAATGTTTAGTTGCTTGTGGAAATAATAACACTTTAAAGTCGTTTAAAGTTATTTTTCCAAAAGAATAAGTAAGGTTCATCCAATACTCTTTATTATACATCACAAATGTAAGTTAATAAAACTTAACTTAAAAGAAAAAGTAGTGACAATGGGTGGTCTTATCGCTGGGTGCGATTTCTTCCAGAAAACTTTTGGATGTAAGTTTATTTAGAAAAATATTATGATACCAATATAGCGTACTATGAATCTACGAAATCGACACGATAGCTACTAAGTGTAGCTTTTTAATTGCAGTATACGTCTTTATTATCCCTGTTGAAGGCAGGAACATTTTTCCTTATTATTTCCTACAGTAAAAAATCCTTACGAAGTGTTTAATCATAGCTGGGATCGTGGTCGTATGGCAATTACCGTCTTGCCGACAATCCACTTAAATTAAATATTGACCGAAAATTACTTTTTCGTTTTCATTAAAATTCTGGTCATTTAAATATACGATAATTTGGTGTGTGGGCGTGTTTGTTGTCGACTATTTTAATAGACTCTTGTAAAGTACCTCACAAATTTACTTAAAAATGCGTCAACCACTTTAATTAGGAAATGTTCACACATAAAAACTTTGTTAGCGGTCAATACGTACTATTACTAAGCTTTTATGCAAATGTTATCAATTATAAATTTAAACTCAGATATCGTTACTTGTAATTCAGAAAGTTAGGTATTTTATTTATAAAAACGTGACACACAATTTTTTAACAATTTATAATTATTAGCATTATATTATATCAGCTCAATGACGTCAACTGCTGAAAATAGGCCTCACCTAATTTTATTATTATTATTTTTTGCATGCAAAAAAATATTTTAATTTCATTTCCTGCATATTATATTAGGAAACCTAATATCAAGTTTAAGCAACTGCTTTACGTCAAAACTTTCTTAAGATCCTTAGATACCTATTTTTATAGCATTCTTTGTGAACTTTGAAACTTAAAGCTTGAAGATCATTTTCAATTAAAAGCTTACTAAAAATTGTACCGTGCGGGAATGTTTCTAACGAAAATCAATTACACATATATATTATAATTATTATTTAGAATAATTTAAATAATTATGTCAAAAATTGTCATGGGTAAAATACGTCCCTGGCGTATTCTGGTAAAATTTTACCAAAATCTAACGAATACCATTTCTAGAATAAATCGCCAAAGTTTAACAGTCAACAGATCTTTATTAACCTGAAGAACATAATTAGTCAGTGTAATGTAGTAGCCTTTTCAGGTTGATAGAATCAAATTGAAATCGTCTGACAATAACCTGCTGCGGCTTTCGGTTAAGAATATAGGAAAATCTATTTCGATTTGATTGACGTATGTACAGACGTTCAGCATAGAATAATGTGTCTTATGAAGAATACTATAGTCGGAGTTCTGTCAGATTTTATATAGGAAATGTGTCAAAACATGACTGATAGGAAATCTATCTGTTGATGGAACATAACAGACAATCGAGAGTAAGCTATCTATCCATTTATCAATCCACTAAACTCGTATGTTTACTTTGTATACAGAAACTATATTTGGTATAACCGAGCTGGGCCGGGAAAATTGTATTTTTAAAGGAAGAATATTTTTTCTATTTAAGGATGTGGCGTAAGAGGAAGCTGTTATTTGCGCGACTGAAACGGCTTTGGAAATCATGGATGTTTCAATGGAAGTGAATTAAAATGCTTGCAGAGTACCAGACAGTCGTCTATGTATATATACAAGGCTAAATTAAAACAGTTTTGGTAGTTTAAAATCAGTTTTAACGTATTTGCATAACATCGAATCTCTAAAATATACATTGGTTTGTTATTTAATTACCAATTCTTTCTTTCTTTCTATTTTAATCACATATCGGAAAATATACGCGTATTTTCGAGGCATACAACTAATACGATATTTAACGGTAAATACCATCAGAGTGTATTTAAATGTCTATATTTAAGAAAAAGTATCATCAATCATCATTCTAACATTATTATCCCAACTTTGGTAAACAACAAACCAAATATTGTATTATTAATGCTTTTACTAAACGTTATTCGATATTATCATTGGAGCAGGATATTTTGGTGTTCTGTTTTTCCATGTCGATAAAGTCATACTTAGATGATTGATCTGATAGTAGGTTCTAAGGCAGGTGAGGTAACTCTCCTTTTAGGAGTTAAAATATGAAACGAAAACTAGATCATACTATATACTGACGACCAATATTTACTTACAAATATTATCATATACCTACAACATTTTGGGTTAAAACTTCTGAATTAAAAAGTAAACAATATAACCAATGTTTTATCGCTCTCGTCATGTCATTCATGCCTATCACATGGTTTTTTATTTGAAAAATTTGACAGACTAGATTTAGAATGCCAGTACTACTATAATAATAGTATTCTATTAACAGGATGTATTAGCTTCATATTCGAAAATACACAAAGGGTAGATTAGGAAACAATAAAAGTACTGGTTACCATAATCGTAGTATAATGGCGTGTTTTTTTGAATTTTCCCTCCACTTTGAGGGAGAGTTTATCATTTTTATCAATCTGCTATTTGATACAGATATTACATTTTTTTTTTTTTTTTAAAAGACAACGCCCGCACTAGGGAACGAGCCCTGTGTCGCGGGGAGCTTTACAAACATGAAACTAACGGACACAAAGTACACCCAGACTAGAAACAAATATCTATGAATTACACAAATATTTGTCTCGTGTGGGAATCGAACCCACGTCACCCAGCACGGCGATGTAGTGGCGAGGCGACCACCTTAACCACTGCGCCACGGTGACATTAGGTAGGTAAGTATTGCAAGGTATTATAACTATTGTGGTATTACATAATGCATATTCTAAGGTATATACTGGCGTGTTTCCGTTATTAAACATGTCAAATACATGTCATAATTTTCATTAATTTGCATATAATTTTGTTTCCTTGGTTGTATTATCGCTGCGTCATAATAAGTGCCGTTACCGCGCTACTAAAAAACCTCACAGTGGCCTTCAAAATGAATATGAGAAAGTTTTTATAGACACTGACTAAGCTGAAGCTTTTAAAAGTTTTTGTTAAAATATACGAGGGGTTATTAGCTGTTTGTTTGCACATATGAAGACAAAGTGATAGTAGGTGAGGTAATGCCGTACGAATTATGAAAGTGTACGGTATTGGTAGTGGCTTGGCCGCTGTCGAACTGTCACGACCGTTATACGCGACCGTTTGTCCCCGAGACCTAACCACTTAGCAGACCTCACACACCCGGTTTTCTATGACACAGTAATTAATTTGCTTTTTACTGTACCTCCTTCAAAAGGGCTAAGCCATTACTGTGCAATGTTTTGCTAATAAATATATATTTTCTATATACTTGTTGAGTAATCCTGTTTCCCTTTTGGGTATGGATGAAAATGGTATTGACGCGCGAAGTTATAAAATATTTATAACGGTTAAAGGGATCGGGAAGTTAATGATGTTATATTTTATAAATTAGATGTGAGATACAAAATTAACAAAATACTTATTTCAAAAAATATAAATACGTATAGGTATAATGGAATAAGCCAGCTATAAGTAGCCAGCCATGTGTTGCGAGGGACTTTAAAAACACAATTAATACCTACAAAGTGGACTTAGACTCTGTATAATAGTTAAATGAATTTATTTCTCAATAAGATATTACAATTTCACTTATTCGAGAACATACATAACACATTATGTAAATTTAAGTTATTGAACAGTCATTTGACACACTTTTGTTAATTCATTAGTTCATATTTCCACAATACACTTCCAATGTAATAACAAATAATATTCAACTTTATACACTAATACATTTTAACACAATGTATACAAATATATAATTGACAACAGAAACGTAGTTCTAAACATTACTTTAACTCGACCAGCAAAAGAAGAAAGTAATGATATTCGATTTAAGAATCAAACGTGTAACCTCGTGTTTAGCAGTCGCAAACTACCAGCATTAGACCAACGAAGGCAGATTAAAAAGAAATAGGTCTTTTAAACATTTTTTTATTATTATTATATCTTTAACTTTTACTTGACATACTTAAATTAAAAATTACTTACTGTTAAAATCTGTTTGGACTCGCATTAAACTTACATTAGGTAGCATTATTTATTGATTTATTGTAAAACCAGTTAAAAATATTTAAGATTGCGTAGTTGCCTATGAGGTCACTTGGCCACGACCAATGGGCGGCACGCAATGGGCTCAATTCTCTCACGAAGAATAAAAATATTAACATAAATATTATATTATTTACAATATTACAAATCTATAGTTTAAATAATTATCTAAAACTTATCCCGTGTATTTAAAACTAAAACTAAAGTTGAGTTTCAAGTTTATTTATTTCATGTTTTCTGTGCTTTTTGCATTCTATTATTTTCTCTGTATGTAATAATTACTTGATTTCAACTATAAAAATTTAACATAAGTATTAAATTATTGATAAAGAGACATCTCTACTTAATGTTGTCATATAAGTTATGAAATAAGGTTACCAGCTATTGATATATGTAATTGTACCCATAATTAAGCAGAGCAGTAGTACGTTAAAGTTAATAAAATCAGTGAACACAAGACATCCATATCCTAATAATTAATCTTCGTAATTAATAGAAATTCCTTACGAAGCTATTGCCTAGTAAAATAGCTATTTCTATTCCAAGCCGGCTTCAAAACCTGTGTTTATAAATTCGTTTTATTAGGCGTGTAGTATACAGGTTAATTCTAAATATGTGAAGCTGAAGGTGTATTAATCGATTAACTTTTAACGGAGCTTTTCGAATGCTTTACTTCACGGAGTAACAAAGTACCCACGCAATTTAAAAATTATATCATGTACGTCATACTACATCGCTAACGTAATCTTTATGTTCTAGTATAAGAAATGACCTACATATATTAGAAAGTTATAGTTTTTTGTTCTATTTTTTAATTAAGTGAACTTTAACAAAGCGAAATTTAAAAGAGTATTCGAAATTTAGATTTAATTCAAGTTCTAAAGTGCTAATGTTTCTATTCGACTATGCTCATTTTTATACTCAGGATAGTTTGTGATATATATTATATCATGCATAAATATTTAACGTGACTAGAAATAGACGTAAAGGTTAAGTTTATATATATAGGCACTAGGTAAACGAACTTTTAATACTTAGTAGAGAAATAAAAACCAATTTTCAACCAGATTTAAAATAATAAAAACCTTTTCAATTTTCAGATTTAATCAGCAACACTAATCAAAATTGCTATAAAAACAAAATTGAGTTATAATTTGTTTTAATATTCTAGAAAAATCCTTTATTATATTGAAAAATATTGCTGTGGAAGGCTAAAAAAATGGAATCGAGGCATAGATTTAACGAAACAGAAATGTAACGTTGTGAACACTAATTGAGCTAATCCGGTTCAACATGGCCGGCTTTTTTACTTTTAATGGGGCGATCGCAGAGTTTCTTCTAAGAATGTAACGGAGAGTAAAGGCATGTGGCCGACTTTTTAAATGATAAACACACATATTATTGTGGTCATGACGCTCGTATGAGACGTCAGAATGTTCGCCACGAGGCCATGTGGTTTTTAATCTCAAATGTTTATTACTTTGTAGTAAAAATATGTTTCAGTCAGCACTTCGGGTTTTATTTCTTTCGTTAGTTTTGATTGAAGTTGAGGTTTATTTGAATACTAGCTGAGCCCGCGACTTTGTTCGCGCGGACAACTAATCGCGCATTTTTCACGGAACCTGATATTTTTTCCAAATTCAAAGTAGCCTAAGTTACTCTTTGTGACATTACCTATACGCCCGTGCCTTATGAACCCCGTCGAAATCGGTTCAGTCGTTTCGGAGTTACCTCAAACAAACAGACAGACATACAAAAAATTGGGTGTTTTTGTTTTATGTCACGTACTTACATACTTTTATATATGCCTACTCAAAGAAGCTGTTAATTAGTTTGACAAACAAAGGTTAATTTTATATTATTTATTATACCTAAACACTCCTACGTAAAGTACGACAATTTTTATGTGGGTTTGAGAGGAATACCAATAATATTTCATCATTTAGAAAGTATGATCAGAGATCTTGAACGCGTCTGATTCAAAAACTGAAAGGACATGACGCATGTATCCGTATTTGTATTCTAAGAAAAATATGAGCAGCTAACTTATACAACAAAATACGCAACAATGTCGGACACTGATGAAATAACCTTGGCTTAGATTTTCTAGAGTATCTTCAAACTAAATCTTTTTTGGAAAACAAAATTTATCTAGTTCAGAACAATAGATATTGTTCAAATACAAGACTTCAAACTAACTAGATAACTTTATAATTGAACTCTTCGATTTTGCATAGATAGTGGTGATTTCCGTGACATTTTGACAGATTATATAAGTAGATTGTATACTATGACATTGCAAAATGTGTAAAACCTGTTTTCGTTTTACAAGTTCATTTGCGTATATTGCCCAGACTTTTGAAGAATGTTATAAAGTGCTAGTTTGTTAAAGAAAAGCGTGCTTTAGATGTCAGAATTAAGGCACTTTTTTCTGTACTTACAAAACTGTAGGTACCTGTGTATTATGGTAGTACTTAAGTTAAATTAATTTAGTTGGCCCTATAATATACTTAATATGAGGTATCGCTTGTTCTATCTCCAATTTGAATTTGGATAGTATGTATTTCACTACCACGCAAAATTAGTACCCGTTTCAATTACTTGTTATTGAGAATACGGGCCCTGATTATAAATACGAGACAGATCCGTAGCAATCTGACACGTACGTAGGTCGGTGCCCGCATTCTCCCACGGTTTCGTCTTACCAATGCGTACGCCTTGCCACCGCTTCGCACTTGATCACACAGCTTGGCCTGTCTGCTAACAATGTGAAACACGTGTGTCCAAAGTACCCTGTATTACGTACATATATGTATGTTAAACAAAAGCGTGGTAGTTAGACCGTTTATATATCGAGTACGGCAAATTTTCACATATTCACACAGCGCACCCATCTGGTCATAAATTACTAAACAAGTGATAGAACTACTTAATTTTTTTTTTTGTAAATACATACGTATTATAGATAAATTACACCCAGATACAGAACAAACAATCATACTCATCACACAAAGATTTGTCCTGGGTCGGAATCGAACCCACGACCTCCGGCTTAGCAGTCAGGGTCAGTAACTACTACGCCAACAGAATGATTTTTAGTTTGTTATATTTGTTTCCACTCGGGGTAGTAGAAAAAGTATTAAATATCGGCATAATCAGGAAATTTAAAGAGAGGAAATCTTGGTAGTCAAGATTATGAAAAGTTGTCACCGAACTAAGTTCACCGAGACAGCTAGTTATGTATAAAATAAAGACTCTAATACAAGTATCAATCCAAGATAATTATAGAAGAGTTTTCATTGAGGACTAAAATTATGTTATATGTCAACTATTTCTACATGTTTAGTTTATTATTTATACCTTAATGTCAATGTGTTAGGGTGATCCCACACAGTGTTAAATAACAATTTGCTAAATGTTATTCACGCTTACAGATCAATGAAAATGTTGTGTAATTTATCTGAGTAATAAAAATACTTCTATTTCAAGAAAAGTCACTAAAATAGGACCTCTATTTGAGTGAGACTTTTCTTGGAAAATAATGGTCTTGTAATAATCTTGGCGGGTAAAAATAATGGTCATTTTTACTTTCAGATAAATTGAAGGAGGATAATGATTTCTGTTTGTTCTATACATAAATACATATAGATCACGCCTCTTTCCCAACAGCGGGGTAGGCAGAGACCATTTCCTTCTGCTACGATTCTGACATACATCTTTGGCTTCTTCAATATTCATCTGTCTTTTCATGCATTCTCGCCGGTTGAGGGTACTCCTGATCTGTCCCTTCTTTAGAACGTCACCTATTTTGTCATGGTACGTTCTTATAGGTCTTCAACGTTTCCTTTCACATTCGCCTCATATATTTGTTTTGTCACTCTTCCTTCATTCATTCTCTCGACATGTCCAAACCAGCATTCCTTTCTCTTTCGTTCTGCCACTATAATGTTTGTTATTTAAAATATATTTGACTTCTTTAATTCGAACATTCGGATTAAATACACAAAGTTGAAAACTTAAAACATGAATGCTATTAGGTAGGTACTAGTTTTCCATTAATTTTCCTTTAAAACAATGTTCTCTATGCTAATATTATAAAGGTTTTTTTGTTTGCTTGCTTGAACGCTCTAATCTCAGGAACTACTGGTCCAAATTGAAAGATATTTTAGTTTTGGATAGCCCATTTATTGAGGAAGGCTATAGGCTATATCACGCTACGACCAATAGGAGCTGAGTAGCGGTCAAACAAAGATCCAACGGAGCGAAGCCCGATTGATTAACATACATTCAAAAATCGAAGGTAGAGAACGTTATTAGCAATAACCTCTTTGTAATTATTATTGGCTAAATGTGCTTAAATTTAATAAATTAATAAAATAATTGTCTTCACAAACTTTCACATTTAAATTTGTTAGTAGGTTTAGTAATTATAGATATTTTTTATAAATAATAACTTATAATTTTATGCACGAATAGCAAACGGTACGTTAGTAATTATTTAGACAATTAGCAACGCCGCGGTCTGTTGTGCTACTTGCTACAGTATTACTTACATAGTATTGTCGTATTGTTTTGGCTTTAAATTCTTTATAGACTCCTAACTCCAGTGTTATGTTTAAAGCAGTTAAAGAAATTGAGCGGCAATTTTCTTAACTCTCTACATATTAAAATTGACGAAATAATACATATAATCCATACTACAAAGAGTCACAGTTCAATAGTTACTTAGTTATAAAATTAAATAGAATTTAGTTCAAGTAGGTTCAGCTGATAATAATTAGGTAAGGTAATGATTATGAAAATTAACCTCGGAGCATATCTTCCCTTGTACACATTTTCAGTTTAGCAAGCATCTTCTCATTAACGAATATAGTGAAATAAAAGCAAATGTATGATTAAGCTAATGTTTCTAATTAGCGCAGAAAAGGTTATGATATATTATTATATTTATTATATCTGAGACAACTAACATGTCTTATACTAATGATACAAGAAACTGCGACATGACGGAGCTCGTTGTACAGTTGTACACGTTATTACATAATTATATAATAAATTAATATAATATTATTATTTACATAAAAACTAGTAAGCTTTATTTTCTAATTATGTATTGAAACGAGACGTGTATTCTTTGAGTAAACCTTTTTTCTCTAACCTTTAGCATACCACTTACCATGTACACTGGAATTAAAGACATTGCTACTCCAAATGGAAATAACCATCTATGAGGTCATACACTAAAATTATGGATGAAAAAAAGAACCCTTGAAACATTTTCTACCAAACCGTGTTGTCATTGGAACGTTCTGCCTAAAAATGTAGTTATTTCACCCTTACTGAACTGTTTCGAGAACAGATTTGACCAAATCTCCAAATAATAAGATAAACACGCATCAACTTCTAAGCTTCTAGTGTGGTTCCTGATTAATAATAACACCACTGCAGGGGAAAATAATCCATGGGTCTACGCGTCTCTGTTTTTGGCTAACTTGGGTCAGTATTTGCAAAAAGCATTTAAATAATCACTGTTGCGTTTTCTAGGCCTTCCCTGTGCGTCTATGGTCATCTTTTAGCTGTGTAATATTATGTTATTTGATGTTTCTTGTTCATCGATCTATTATATTCCGAGTACGTATTGACGTAATAATTCATTATGTATGTAAAAACTGCGAATTATATATTTAAAGTACAATTTTACTCAAGTTAAGTTTTAGTAATAGTGAATATTTTTTTCATTTCACTCCTTCTAAAACAATATATAGTTGTGAAAATAGGTCACGTTTTTACCGTCTGACAAAAAATCTATGGCCGACAATGTCCTTTTTCAATTTATATTATCAATAAAATTCTTTCACATAAATGGGTGCCATTTGTTAGTCGGTGGGAGCGCGGCCAACCGCTGTCGCCGTTGACATTCAATGTTGATTCAAATGCGTGCACGTCCCGACAATCGCGAACCGTACTTATCTACACGCAATTTATTCTAATATCGCTAAAGTATTACAAAAAGTGCTGCTTTATATGTACCACCATATGTGTACATATGTATGTACCTGCGACTTTATCTGCGGACAATTTTCTTCGTTTCCTGTAGGGGATTCAGAAAATCCTTTCTTAAAAGGTTTTTCCATTATCTAACTGCCTTTGGAAAATACTTAGAGTAAGGCGCTAGGCAGTTGACGGACAACAGTTAGTTTTTCTATTAAGATAAACAATATAGCAACTATATATAAATAAACTAACTATAGATAAAAAAATATATTTTTATTTTATAATATTAGATAGCTACATTACATTTATTGTAATACTATTCAACATAAAATTTCTTAAGTTTTTAAATTGTAACAACTGTTAAAAGTAAAGAAACAGTACCTAATTCAAGTGTTAAAAAAAGTTGTAGACATACTAAGAATTATGAAGATTTCAAACAGCTTTTATCAAAACAGTTTTTACAGTCTCCGTTTAATCATAATTTTAAAACCACTGGTAGTCAAAATTTCGATCTACAAAAAAATAATAATATAAAACGAATGGATAAAGCTTACCGATACAATGAAACACCCGCATTTAGTAACATCCATTGAAAAATTACGATTGAAACGCCGAGTTCAAACCTTCTTTGTTACCCTGAGACAACTCAAACTGTCAAAAGATAATTTATGAATTGCTTTGAATTTCTATTTTAATAATTTTCAATCACTGTCAAGGGCTGTTTGACCAATTTTCATGGATCGTCAATAGAGCAACGGAGCAACGTTAGAAATTAACTTTCAGTTAATGTTTTACTGCGACAGGTTTGTACCGTTGGTGTTGCCGTTGAACAAAGACGGGGATGTCTAATTGATTAGTAATGTTTTAATAGAAATAAATTGGTGGTCATATTGATTAATTTTGGTGTTACGGCTTTTAGAGGGTTCGTTACTTTTAGGCATCATTGTCTCGCAATTGAGAAAAGTTCTTTAACGAAAAGTACTAATATTGTTAAAAGACTATTGTAAATCGATCAAATCAATCGTACTTATTATAACTCATTTTACACTATTTTATATCCAAATATTTTGTGTCCCTTAACGGGATTAACACAAGTGACTCCAGTGTCTTTTTTATTACCGTGTTTTTTATTACACCTAGGCAGGGACTTTAATATCAATGTCAAACTTAGACCGTTTAACAACGTTTAAAAACGACTGGAATTTCTATGTGCTGGTCACGTACCTAGTCAATGTAATCTTTCTATAACACTACAACATTAGGCCAAGCCAAACCGGTCACATTTTGACTACTGTTCAAAAGGTTAACTATAAGCTTGCGGAAGTCGTACCACGCTCATTATCACGATCATTGTTTTGTGTTGCAACACATTTTGATTGAGATAATTGAAGAATGTGCCCTACTTTTACGATTTAATCAACCTAAAGAGTAAAAGAGACAAATAGCTTATTGTATACAATCGTGATAACAAGAATGTTGCTATGTTGTAATGTCACAATCACGAGTTATTCTGCTCTGTGGATAAGTGGAGTAAGATGAAATACGTCTTTAAGTCAATTTTCATTTTGTTTTAATCGAAATAAAGTTAAAATTCCTGTGGCAATGGGTATAACCGTATAAGAGATTGTTCATTGCTTAATGATTTCATTTATCTTTAAAAATTGTTTAAGCCATAAACTAATTTCATTTTTTTTTGTTTCAGGTAAGCTATAAGCATTGTTCAAAAATATTACCCTCCTTTTTGGCAATCGGGTATAATAGGCGATGCGACTGACGGCGTTTTCTGATGTTCAAGGAAGTTCTATTAAGGTTTATTTTTTACTACATAACTTAGCGGTGTACAAGCATGCTATTTGGAGCTTTCTAGAGTTTCTGTTGAAATTTTCTTAACAAATTGGAGCTAGGGAATTTCGCTGGTATTACCTCTCTAGTGGTTCTAACATACAAACTCATCAGTTTTCTATTTCGTTTTAAAGACAATGTTTCGCTTCGCTAAAGGTTTACAAACATTCATGCATTTTTTTCACAAATACAAAGTACACACTGTTTACGTTCAAACAAATTCCAAACTTACGGATGATACGTATCGTTTTTAAATTGTTCGTCTTTGGAATTGTTTTGGCATAAATGCATTTTATACGATTTGAATTTTTCACAGAAATATTGCAATTGTGTTTTGTGGTAAATTAACCAAAAGGTATATTACTAGGCAACATTAAAAAAAAACTGCTAACATAAGCATATTAAGTAAGTACCAACTTCCAGCCGCAGTTTCAACCGCTTGACCCGTAACGCATTATCGGGATAATTTATAGCTGTTACACCATGGCAAACGGAAAAAGGGTGAACCAACATATTCCTAGGCTTATAATATTAGTAGAGATAAATCCCTACCGGCTAGCTATTGCGTAAACAATGCTAAGTAGTACATAATTACATAAAGTGAGCTGAATTATTCAGATTGATGTACATTAGTTAGGCTTACTACAATCAGATACACTAAATCCGAAGCTTGAATCAGTAATTTTGACTCCACTGTGACTGTACTACATAGATCATTGTGTGAAATATTATCCCAGAAGAGTTATTATATTGAGGACTTTATTTTTACCTGACCTGAAAAGGAGGGTGAGGGGAGTATATATAAAGATAAATTATAAAGTAATTATAAAATAATCCTCTATCGTATCTGTACGCGTAAACTCACTACTAAACACTATTAATGTGCTTTTCACCAATAGATAGAGTGATTTATGAGAAAAGTTCAGGTATATAATTATATCATACCACGTGGGCAAACCCGTGGGCGTTATTAATATAGAGTTATAGATTGTTCCTAGGAGTCTTTGTCCAGGCCATAATAATATGATCGTTTAGTTTCTTAATTAAAATTTACTTAGGATGATCTTTGTTTGTATTACTAATTGAATGCGTTTAATTATAAAATATTAAATGAAATAAGCTGCGGTTATAATTTACCAACACATAGGCTTTCGTTTCCCATTCCTTTACATACTGATAGCATACTACCAGAGAAGTTAAGCAGATGCAATAATTTTCGGTTAATTTACTTCAATGCACTGTAGTGTCAATTTTTCAACTACGATGTCACACTTAACTCGGCCCAACTTTTTCTATCATGTCTATTCCTGCAATCTGAAAGCCAAGCTTATAATGTAGTTGCTATAGAAATTGTAACATCAACATTGTAGAAATGGTCAAATCTTTACAATGATGTCAAAGTGAATTCAAAGTTATATTCAAATGGGATATTCAAATAATTCACTCGTTCCAAGGTTGAGTATTCTCATCGGATGGCAGTCTTCATTTAATTATTTTAATTAGCTCTAGTGATGTAGTAACCTAGTTAGAAACAATGTGTCACTTTTGACACATCTTTTCATGTTAGAATGTTGTAATTAATGACTAATGCCCTTTTTCTGAGCCCTCAAATTAAAGATAAGAATTCATCGATTAAAGAATAACCTGACTGAATATAAAAGTAAATCAATAGAACTAGATTATTCATTCAACTGTCATTTTTAATTTGTTTAAGTTATACTTTATCCTATCAATAAAAGCCATTAGACGGCTCAGAAACCAGGGCATTAGAGAATAAAATTGAGAGTCGGGATCTTTTATAATTTTATATAAATTCATAATATGTTGAACCATTTCTATAGTTAATAAATCTCTATGTTTGTTGTATATTTAAATGATATTATAGGGATTTCCGCTTTCGGAGCTTCATCCTGTTACTGATTCGGGATGCTATCTATTTGCTTCTTATTTTTGAAATATGTCCTGTTTTAAAACGTGTTTTTTTCTCATACATTGAATTTGTATGATGCTAGTACACACATATAGATTGCATTTCTTTTCATATATTGGAGTAGTCAGAGACCTTTTTTATCCACCACACACAACACACTAGGTACTATTCTGACATGCATCTTTCGCTACTTCACAATTAATCAATCTTTTCAGAGATGCTCGCTGGTATAGCTTACTCCCTGACCTTTTCTACGTTTGTACACTGTTTAAAGAACTAGCTGCTGCCCGAGTGATCGTTAAGTAGTATATGTAATATTCTAGACTCTCTATCTGTATTCTATCTATCTGTTTTTCAAATTTCATGCAGATTCTTTTAGCCATTTTGACGTGATTGAGATCCATCCTTCTTTGCATTTAAAATACTACTAAGATTAAAGTATCTATATTGATTTTACAAAAATTGAACAGTGTGTATGATAATAATAGCTAGTTTCACAAGCGAAATTAAACATCATTGAGTTGTTTTTCTGTCAAACAAAGAATTTATGATAACGTTAAGTTGTACATCACTTATCATTATTATTTTAAATACACATTAAACGGGCAATAACTTTTGACCTTAAATAGCTCTTGAAATTGTGTGAGACCTCTGTCTACCCTCCTTCGGGGATAAAAGTTGTGAAGTTATGTTATATTTTTATTAAAAGGCCTCTATTTTTCATTCCCCATGTTTACTTAATAGTTGTGTCGTTTTTGAGGGCATGTCTGACATATGTCAACTATGGCTATAATGACACGACTGCATGACTGACATGACTAGAGCATGACTTGCGTGACGTCACGTATGTATAATGCAATCGTTGTTAGTTAAATGGTGCGGGGTTGTACACCCCTTATGGCGAGTTTTCCACAGACATACGGATTAATTTGAGTAAGACATTTACCTAGTGTGAAATTAATAATTTCTTTATATATTTATCATGGCGCCTGTCTCCAATTAGTGTAGTCAGAAACTATAGAGCGTTATTACAAACTGTTTTTGTTTGTTTCACCTATTCATATTTTCAAAACATGATCTACGGTTATTACATGTGATCGTAGTGGCAAACAGCATAGACCTGTATGTGCAATGTAGTAACTGCTTTCGGTGGCAGAATGGGTACTTCGCCGTTTGACACCACGAGTTATTGGAACCACGACGATGTCAATCGCACAAGGAAGTTTTTTGAATTGGCTGTTTGGGACCATTTTCATATTAATTTTGTAACATTGTACCAATTGATGTATAACGACGAATATATTTTTTGCCTTCTTCGTTTCACACCTATATAATAGAAAAATGTCCTAATCAACAATACCAAAAAGAGTCCTACGCTCTTTCAAATCTTGGTGTAAATCGACGAAGACAAACAAGACATTAATCTATTGACACCATAGTCCCAAACAGCCAATTCAAAAAACGACCTTGTGCGATTGACGCCATGGTGCCAATAACTCGTGGTGTCAAACGGCGAATTACCTGGCAGAGGGTATAGGCGTCTATACCCACGACTGCTGTTTAAGGGTTTGAATTATAAATAATAAATCATTCCTTAAAATGTAAGTAATATAGGTATAGAAAACCAAACTTTGTACCTACCTCTTCACTCAAAGTATACCTGAAAGTGAAGTGGGCACAAAATGTTTTGAGTATTCTTGTAGTTGATGAGGCATGTGTACGCGTAGTACGTCTCTGCGTTCACGTACACGGCTCCATAAATCAAAACTGAAAACGCACATAATATATAGGTACCTATTTATATAGCTACTACATACATTATAACAGAACATACCTACTTGATATGTACTCATACGTACAATTCACTGACCCAGTTCTGTAACGATTTCATTACTTTGTATTATTTTAAACTATATCTATTCTAAAATGCGACTTGCAAGTAACATTTATTAGATTTTACAGGCAAAAAAAAATTAAGCAACCATTGGCAATTTTGAAATGGTCAAATCATTAATATCATATTATCATTGCTAAGGCGGAGGACAGACCGACAGAGTGCTATGGCGCGTGTTAGGAGAGGCCTACGTCCAGCAGCGGACTGCGATAGGCTGAAATGATGATGATGATGATGATGGCAATGTTGATACCCACCTGCTGCTACACGTAAAGAAACAAAAAGATTTGGTATCTCAACATTGGAATTAGCCCATTTCGATAAAATTTAAATACCTTTAATCATTTTTGTTTTTTTTTAATATTTTACCACATTCACACTGCGCTATCTAGTCCCAAATTAAGCAATTATATTTGTTTGTGTTATAGGTACTAAACAACTGATTACTAAAATACATTTATTTTTGTAAAAACATACATATTATACATAAATTCCACCTAGACACAGAACAAACAATCATACTCATCACATAAATATTTGTCCTGGGTAGGAATCAAACCCACGACCTTCGGCTTAGCAGCCAGGATCACTAACCAATACTCAATACATTTATTGCACTCCACAAGTTATAAAAGTGTTACATAATTATTCAGAATCACTACGCGAACAGGCCAGTCTTGATTGAGAGAGTTGAGAGAGAGAATAATAATTGAAATTGCGAGAATAGAGAGTATAGATGTAAGTGCGTCTCTAGGTTCACTCACCCACTAGTACCGACTGGCCTGATAGCTAGCCTTTAAATAAATTTTACAAAAAAACATAGTGTCATATTTCCAACACATATAGCACTCTCTTTATGAATAAGCCGCCGTGACCCTAAACCTTTTAACCTGCGACCATTTAACCTGCAAGACATTAATCTAAAACTAATAAGCTGTTTGTATGTCAGATACACATGGTAAAAAAGTAGATCGAATCGATAAACCATGCATTTGCTTGTTCATACGAGGAAATGATGAAATTACGACCCGTGGGTGCCTACGAATCAATAAATATTAGCATATTGATATTCCATTGCAATATTTTCACTTGTACTGTTTTTATAGTTTTCCGTGAAGCGAACTGAATTAGTAATGCACTTGTCCACACAACTCGTACCTATTATTGAACATATATGTAGTGACTACCTAGTACCTAGTTAGACTTTATAGTAGGTATTGTTTATGTAGCTACTGTCCCAACAAAATATATTGTAATGGGTGCCGTGGGCCAAAACTGATATTGATTACTAATTCCTAATGATTTATGTAAATATTATAAATTAACATACACAAAGTTACAAACTGTAATAATTAACATTTTGTTAACATATTCTACATTGTGTATATTATACATTGTCCATGTAGTGAGTGAAGGCGACTAAGTACGCAGACAAGAGCACTGCGAGAAAAGGAAAATTCGAAACAAGCCCTATACCAAACCGTCTGGCTAGCGCAGCGTGGTATGGTAGGCTTAATTCTCTTCAAAATGTTTGGTGGAGACCTGTGCTCAGCAGTGGGGTGCTTTTGTCTGCTTAAAGGCTCGTTTACACCAGGTCGTTAGTCGACTTCGCTTGCCAGTCGAAGGCGACAACCAACCCGGTGTAAACATTGAGACGACACGATCGCCCTTCGGCAAACGAAAGGTCGACAAATGCGCGGCTGACGCGCGGCCGGCCGGCGCGAATTAATTCGCACACTATTCCTATTCCCTTCTGCAGCACGTGACGACTCATCATAATCACGACTTCAAATACACTGACACGATGTTAGTAAACTGGCAGCAGCCGAATTCGTTGGTGCATATTCGACTACGCCTTCGGCAAACGAAAGGCGCTCGCCGAAGGCGGTGCTCGACCTGGTGTAAATATGACTTCGACTACGCCGCCTTCGGTAAAGTAAAGATTTTCGCCGAAGGCGATTGTCGACCAGGTGTAAACGAGCCATAACGTTACTCCATTAGTCGCCTTGTACGACACCCACGGGTTAAAATGAGCTAGTGACATTATGTATTCTTAATCCGACA
This sequence comes from Laspeyria flexula, assembly GCA_905147015.1. Lineage (NCBI taxonomy): Eukaryota > Metazoa > Arthropoda > Insecta > Lepidoptera > Erebidae > Laspeyria > Laspeyria flexula. Next base: position 5,481,588 of record LR989956.1, on the reverse strand, counting down.
CAACACGGACTGATACGTATATTATTGTAATATTGCGTAAAGAATCAAACGAAATAACTAATTTGAACATTATTTTATAAATATACGTTTATTGAGTTACTATAATAATGAAAATAATTAAATTAAAAATCTACTTACATATTAAAACTATATATTTCATAAATATAAAATATTTTAGCGAAAACCGAATGTATACTTTATTATTTTAGCTAATACAACACTTTACAACATCTAATACATACATATATCAGGGTCCATTCTTAAGTAAACAATAGCATTTTTGTATGAAAACGATTCAAAAACGTACTTAGTATGAATATGTACTTCATACTATGTTTTTTGAGTCGTTGGGAGCGCTTGGACCACGGACAGAGCAATTACTCATCCTCTATATACTGTTTTAAATCAAAGCGATATTTTTCGCACAAAGAATATGCGTTATCATGCAACGTGGCTATGTTGTCCTCCACTAGAATGCTCTTTTTACCCACTTAAACTAATCTAATTTCAAGATAAGTGTGCTTAATAATTCAATAAGTAGTTAAACCGATTTTTTGCCACGCCTTATTAAATTTGATCAAAATATTCTTACCTAGACTAAAAAAGAAAATTCTAAATTTCCTAGCAGCACCGCTGGCACCTATTTTCTACAAAATGACATAACAGAAGGCATTACATATTCTAATATCTAACAATTTTTGTAGAAATTCCGTTGTCCTCCAATTTGTCCGGGCGTTATATCCTATTAGGCGGTCCTTTTGTTTTACAAGTCAGGGATCAGCTAGGTACAAAACAGGCTGTATAATATAAGTATAATACGTGCCAATATCCAGATCTCATAGTGGAATAGTGACGTAAATTGAAATAAGTAGTAAGTAGGATATTGTTATCACATGTTACTTGTTCCCTCCTTACTTTTAATAATATAAATGGAAAGGGTGTGTTTATATCTTTGTTTGTCGTTCTTTTACGTTGCAAGAGCAATAGACCAACATGATTCTTTGCATAGGAATATTTAGAAGGCTGGAGCGGCACAGGCTTTTATTTATCCTGTTATGCGTTCCCGTGAGTCACACGAGCACACAAACACTTCTTATCATAAGATAATCCTATACTAATATTATAAAGCTGAAGAGTTTGTTTGTGTGTTTGTTTGGATGAACGCGATAATCTCAGGAATTGCTGGTCCGATTTGAAAAAATATTTTAGTGTTGGATGGCCTATTTTTCGAGGAAGGCTATAGGCTATATAACATCACGCTACGGATAATAGATGCTGCAAACAAACGAGGTAGCGTGCGGAAGCATTATGTTATAAAATTCTATAGTACTCGTATATATTTCTCTTCTTATTTTCCACCTGGCGCTATACGACCTTGCAGCTATTATTACTGTTAGATACGATTATTTTCCGTTATGCCTTTTACTATTCCTATACTAGAAACTAGCTGTCATATAATATCTACTCAATGTGATCAAATTACTAACGAATCACCTCCCTTCTAAGAAATAAACACAAGTGTGTGATATAAACTATTGGGAAAACATTTAGTATTTGAAACTCAGGAACATTATCTATGTACTCAAACCACTTAAATACGTAAGTTGTAATTTTTTTTTCGTACCTACAAGCAGTTTTAGCTGATAATCGAACTCTTTCTTCTACTGCGACAGCAAAATAGCCAATTATCCAATTTTGGCGCTTGTACAATAAAGTTACAGTAAGCACGCTAAATGTCAGTGCATGTTACCGCGACATGATTTAACTCAGGTCCTGCTGACAAACAAGAGAAACAATACCTATTACTTAACTGTAGACAAAGTTTTATCTTTCCAGAAACAACTAAAAGTGTTTCAGTTTTGTACCTAATCTTATACTAATGAAAAGCAAAAAGATCTTGTTCTAAGAAAATGTTCATGCATTTTTAAAAAGTTGAAAGAGCTTCAGTATTTCAGCGAGATACTAAAGTATTTTTAAATTTACGGCTGTCTTTTGCTTAGAAAATTACTTATCATAAAAATATTGAAAGAATAAATTTCCATGATGATGGGAATGAAACAACCAAACCATAAAAATAACCTTTAGCTAAAGTTGACTCGAAGAGGGTTTTTGTATTTTACGTTGGCGACGTGATCGGGACCCCATGACATCAGATATTGGTTTTAAATATAATAGATTACTTTTACGGATAATACTTATGTAAGTAGGTATACGGAAAACCGGTTGGGCACGAGTTTCGTGCTCCTATTTCACGTCAACAACAAGTATCATTTTACATAAAAAGTTTTTATGTAAAAAAAAACTTCTATTAAAAAAAACTGTTATTATTATTATTCTTAGATGCGTTTGTGGCAGACAGTAGCTAAAGTTGCCCAGTTGTAGTGGTAATGTAGTGCTGTCTTAACATAATACGTTTTTACCAAGTTTTGTGACATATTGTGTAGAATGTGAAATTAAACATATAGGCTTTAATCTACCTAGTGTATTTGGGCGTAGGTTAGATATGAAAAAAAAGAAATATGATTAATTTGGGTATATGTCTAAAACCGGTTTGATTTTTTAAAACATGTCTATACTCGTATTAGTTACCTAAAAGTAAATTTGCGTACGCCTAACCATCAATCTTCTTCGACACTTCAACGATATAACTAGGATCAAATTTGCAGTTTATGTAAGATTGTGCTAAAAGCATCATTGAAAGTAAAACCTTTTTTAACCTCCATCTAAAAAGCGACGAAGGTTAAAAAAGGCTTCGTTTGCGCCGGATGTTTAAAACAAATGCTAATGAATTCAAAATATTTACCGTCTTTAGAATTGTTGCATTTTTTATCGTAACAGTGAGGCCAGCAGCAAAGGCGTGCGTCACAGTGCTTCTAACACAAAGGGATGAATACCTCGGTGACAGGACATTTGCCTCGGGCTTACGCAATTTTTCATCGGACTTGCGGAACCTTGTATGTGGCGAAATGAAAGCAAACAATCTTTTAGATAGATATAAGTTGAGACTATTGGTTGCTGGACAAATTGAATTCCACATTTCGGATAATCCAGTTCAGAAATTCTTGAGTGAAATCGTTCTGTAATATAAATACCAAATATTTTTGTTTATTTGTCGATGTTATTATCTGAAATCAAATTTACAACATGGTGATGGAAAAACCGTTCAAATACAGGATGCTAATTCTCTGTGATATCATAAAACATTACGCCCAGAAAAACAAACAGGACCGATTTATTTATTGTTTGTTCACTGGTATTGTTTTTGTGATACATCTTTACCGGCCTTTTATTATAAGTAGTATTTACCACCCGTTATAGCGGATCTCACAACCAATTATTCTGTCGCTTAGTAGTAGGTACCACAGTATATACGACAATATACGTAATACTGAGTAAATTATGCATTACGCATTACTGTAATATTATACTGGGTATAATGGGGATAGCCTCGCATTAATACTGTTGGAGGTATTGCTAGCGATCTCTTACAATGACTGAGGCCTACCTACTTAGAATAAATAAAAACACAGATATTATATAACCCCAGAATGGGAAAAATAAGTATGGAAATTCTATAACAAATAGAATTTCCATAAATACAACACATCTGCTATATCCACTTTCGTAGAGCTCGTGCCTAAATTAGGTGATAAGTAGTAGTACAAGAGCGTCGAAACAGCTGATTTTCTTACATAACGGAGCATCACACTTTTTTCGCAGAAGAGGCCTACTCCTACACCCTACCCCTTCGTGCGATGCTTTATTCGGTTCAATGTTTATCAATTTCAATGTTTTCACCGAGCACTTTTCAAAATCAGATAATTTGAAGAGAGTAAAATACAATAACGTTTTGGTCGACCCGCGGATCAAACCCGGGATCTCTTAGACAGCTTTCGTATAAACAGCTCATGCCCCGCTGAGGCTGAAACATAACATGAGGAAGAAAAAAGAAAGTGTCTTTTTATCATTTGATTTCATCTTTTTAACTTTTCTCTGCCAAAACCATTATGGCCAGGAAATAAAATTGCGCTCTTGTTATTTTAACAAATATTAAAACCGGCCTTTCGCTAAGCCTGAAAGAGCAGCATAACTATGTTAAATTTTTTTATGAAATGTAAATTTAGATTCTATATTGAATATTTCATCATCGCATCAGCCCAACGACGTCCACTACTGAATATAGGCCTCGCCTAATTTACGCCACTGCGAACGGTCCTGTGCCGCCTGCAACCAACGGCCGCCCACAAGTCGCAACCCTAACCAGGTCGTCGCTCGGTCCATCTGGTAGGTTGCCGTCCCAAGCTGCGCCTTCCAATACGTGGCTGGCATTCGAGAACCTTTTCTCCCATCGGTCATCAGTTCAACAAGCTATGTAGACATTATTGAATATTTGCTCTTTATTTATTAATCCATTTTACAAAAGACTTGTACATAATACATAGTCCAACAAAACCAGTATATTATTAATCTAGCGCTTAGTAGATCACTGCAAAATTTGCGCTGCACCACTATATCTCTGTTTGAAGAGTAATAAGCTAGATAATAATTAATGTCTAGCGTCAGCAACTCCCTTTATGACGAATTATGCCTGTATTATAATTAACCCGTCAACGAATTATTGAATAGAGCCTTTGTTTCAAAATAATTATAACCTTCGGAACAGTTGAACAAATGGAATGATTGATTTTAATGCATTTACTTTATATAGGTAAGCGTAAATTTTATTGGTATAATTGTTTGATGATAGTATGATTATATTCACAAAAATTGATTTAAAAAGTTATGATGTTTGTTAGATAGTTTTTAACCACGACGTCAGACCCGTTGTCCAAACAATAGATCTTCTATTGTTTCATGTGTATGGCATTCAATATGGTAAATTCAGCATAAATTTTGGTATATCCAAAATATATATCCAAATTGTGTCGCGAATAAATGCGAATTCTAACTTTATTTATCGTTTTATATAATATTATTCTATAAATTTAAAGTTTGACAGAATTTATTGACGTTAACAAAACAACCTCACGATTCTCAAGTTACACAATGTCTAGGAGAATTCGTCTTTGCGCAAGTTTATTTTCTTAGCTGTATTATACAGTTACTGTAATTGGCCGTCTAAGGAAGTTCAGTGCACGTAATACAACGTCATCTTACTAAACACTTTAAATTCCAAGTGGTTGTGCCATCTTATTAAGACTTAAAGAAAAATGTGAACATTAAATGGCCAAGACGTTAATTTCACGAAAGGTGATTAAAGTAAAGTATTGCATATACGGAAATTAAAAAATGTTACGTTTTGAGGTATGAAAGGATGAAAATATCAAGTAATAGTTGTGTATTTGTGGTGAACAATAATAAGGCCTTTTTCTCATTAGGACAGCAATGAGTGGTGGCACATTCGTCGCGCTATTATCACACTGTATACAGCTCTGTGGAGGACACCTTACCTGGGGTTCGCTTGGGTCAACTGTCTGCGTTGCCATAGGTGTTCTAGAGAGAATCAGGCCTAAGACGACAATGTAAGCCACACATACAAACAACGACTTAATATTTCAGCGTCGCGTCAAATTGTTTCGCGTCGCGTCGCATTACCGCATTTGTCGTTGACATACAACAATGAGTAATATTATGTAGTATAACATCCGAAGAATATGAGAGATGTATGAATAGTTTGAATTCAAACTCTTTGTAGCACAATAATCTACAAAAGCCTTACTTGCGATTTCCTGATTAATTTCATCTTATATATAGGTTAGGTCAGTAAATTGAATGCGTCCGAGTTACTACTATTACGAAAACTGTTACAATTTTTTATGAACTCTTTGTTCTTATCACTACTTAGTATAAAACAAAGTCGCTTTCTCTGTCCCTATATCCCTATGTATGCTTAAATCTTTAAAACTACGCAACGGATTTTGATGCGGTTTTTTTTAATAGATAGACTGATTCAAGAGGAAGGTTTATAGGTATAAAATACATACCACGCGGGCGAAGCAGTGGGCGGAAGCTGGTTTATAACTAAAATGGGAATGTCAGTATGACGATACAAAAACGCGAGCTACAAACAAAACACATTACAACAAAACGGGTAGAACACAAGCGAAATTTACCCTTCCAGCACACCATATATTAGTATAGAATTCTTAAATTTCTGTGCGAATATAAAGGCGAGGATACATTTGCTTGCATGCCAACTATTTGTAAGTGCCAAATTGTTTAAATATTATGATAAATGGCATCATATTAACTATCATACAGAAGATTGCAGTGTTTGGTTTCATGGCATGGTATCTATAGTGTTGGTACAAAACTTGCACTAAACGAGAACTTGCAAGTGCCAAGTAGTGCAAAACTAACTCAAAAGTGAAAGACACGTATGAATGGATGCGAGTACTAATTGACATATCAGTCTTAAATAAATTGGAAGCTAATAACTTCCATTTTACTCGTAAACGTAACAAGAATGTGTAATATTTTAAATGCAAATTTATAGCCTGGTGGCATGTGTATTCTCACCTTATTAGACTGACGTCGCATTATACGGAAAGATGGAGGAAAACTGTTATATTTCGCAACCATATATCACTGACGGAGGTGCGTACAAATTAAAATACGATCGTCAGTGCGAAGGGCGAAAAGGGCCAAACCCGTCTTCACACCCTGGTAACACCGAGCACCTCTAATTGAGCTGAAAATAATTATATACCAATTATATCATTAATCATAATGAAATTACCACTTAATAAGCAATGTCAACGTAAATTGGTCATTATTTATTCAACACTAAAGACGAGATCGGTTTGTACTGCTCGTTTATTTTAACCCCTTAGCATTTGATTTGATTAAGAACATTTTCTTAGAAAAATCTCAACTTTCCTTAAAAGAATTTTCCTTTTATATTAAGTTCATTTTAATGAAAACTGATTTTGAATATCTGTCAGAAAAATTGCGAAGTTTTAGAATAAATATGTTCAGCAAAGTTAATTTTACTCAAGGTACGTCCCGGCAAAGACCTGCTGATTTTTTGTGTAGATATCTTACAAATTATGGTCCGAATAATATTTTATCTTACTTAACTATTTATTATATTGAAGTTAACTACTTCCATCTATGAAAACCATATGAAACTTGAGAACGAAAACATCTTATGTTATTGCGGGCTATCATCATCATCATCATATCAGCCCAATGACGTCCACTGTTGAACATAGGCCTCACCTAATTTTCGCCACAGCGAGCGATTTTGTGCCGCCCGCATCCAACGGCCACCCGCAACCTTTACTAGGTCGTCGTCGTTTGCGGGCTATGATAGTCGCTTATTATAATTAGTATGACGGAGCTTTTCCGCTCTTATAATCTTAAGTGGGGCTTTTAAATGTGGGAGGCAACCTTACTTATTAATAGTAGTAATAGGACCTGGTCCTGGGTTACCGTAAAGCTGCCTAGTGATGGCAAGGCTAGAGTCCTGAAAAAATGAAGTGTAAGAGCGTGGTAGATATTAGAAGATCTTTTACGCTCTTTAAGTTCATTTTGTATATATTTCCACACATCGCAAGGAAATAAGCCAAACATATCATTATGGAACCCATTGTACGCCTAGACTTACAAATTATTTATGGAACGAACAAATATGTATACTTTATGGAAATCAAACCACAGCCTCTAGTTGAGTAGACGACTACTAGATCTTTGAGGAAGGCATCTTTTCAGCCACTTAGAGTTACTAAATTAAGTTATTAACTACAACTACAAGGTATATTGTTTATTTACGAACTTTGCATGAAGAAAAAAAAAATCACAAAGATAACATCTGTAGTCGAAACGAAGTTATGTAATTATTTCACGATTTATTACCATATATCATGGACTACGTCTGGAAAAATACTTTGAATAATTTCTTCAGTAAAATTGAGGTTATGTATTCACAAACATGGTAGTTATTAATTTGCGTGTAGTCGAGGCTAATATTTTGTTTGTAAGCAATGGCAACATTATGTTCCTAATAGGTTTGCGGGTATTTAAGTACGAACATTACCTCACATTACAGCAACTATCTTGTTCCTTCCTGTTTTATGTTCGTCATACATATTATGTAAATTATAATTAAGTTTAATAATGTTACATTTCATCATAATCGTAACTAAACGACGTGGTATTATGCTTGAAATAGTCACCTATAAAATGAAATGCATTGAACAAATACGGTATATCACGTCCACAATTATGTAAGTACTTAGGATCACAAAACATATTTACTCTAAGGTAATATTTACATTGAAAACACTAGTTTACTGAGATTGAGAGAGACAACCGCTCACCGTGGTGGCTGGCTCGTAAGTGCGCGGCGAGCTCAACTCGCCACGCTCCCACCACCGTACGTCACGCGGTGTGCGTGTTTATTTATTTATACATAAATATATATCATAAGATCATTAGGAATCTCAGCGAATTTGTGTCTGATTCCATCAGGAGTAGGTATATACGACTATTGAGCAAAATAAATTTCGACTACCATTTTGGTTTCAAAAAATTCTATCGAGTTTTTCTATCACGAAATTCTCAGTATCTGACCAAAGCTGTGGAGTTTCGAAACAAATGTGCCCAGTTGATGACAATACGCTCGCCCCCTAGACCATATATAATATATATAGTTGGTGAAATGTGGGTGTCATGCGCCTTCGTCTACCTCTTCGGGGAAAATGGCGTTACTTTTTGTGTATTTATGTTGAAATGATTTCAAAATATCGTAAAACTACCTTTAATAACTTCAACCGACTTGAGGGTAGCACTAACTGAGATTAACTTGGCCCCGACTAAATGCAAACTCATTTGTAGAGGTCAAGAAAGTAACCAAAGCAACCTCAGTCTTTCATGTCAGTACGTGATTAGCTAGGAAATTAAGACTAAAAGTAGGTTTCGTACACACTTTAAGATTCTGGCTGAAAGGAGAATGCTTGGTAACATAAATTACGTATAACTATTCTGATAAATGATAATGATAATCATAATTCTGGTAAAAATAAAAAATAACAAATTAACGCTCTAGTTGGGCGATAAGTAGAAATAGTCACCAATCAGGTACGATTTTTGGTACATACTTATTACTTACTTCTTTGTAAACTTATTATTATTATAAAAGAATATTCCAAATATCTCTGATGTCGTAATAAAAATAAATAAAAAGCACAAACATTGCTAGCATTATAACTGTTTTAAACTAGAATAAAGAGCTAAATAAGAATCATCGTGAGAATACCCGGCGTCTCAAAGGTCAGTGTGATGTGAAATTTCCTGAACCGTCCACAAAGAGAGTGCTCGCATAATTGTCGTCGCAAATTCGTGTCATTTGCAATTGTAATAGTCAGAGACTCAGCGTTAATTTCTTTCTTAGACCAATGAGGCTTTTATCTTTCACACGTAATTGTTTCACAAACAAGCGTTTTGCTTCTCTGGTATAATTATAAGCTGATGTTTGTAATGTCAAATACAGCCGAACGTGGATAAACATTTGTGCATAGGATTTACATGCAAGCGTTTACGCTGTTGAATGTTGTATCTTGGGTTGTAATGATGCAGTATTAATTACAATTTATACTTACTAGTACTAAAAGCTGAAGAGTTTGTTTGATTTTTTGGTTGAACGGTAGGATCTCAGAAACTACTGTTCCGATTTGAAAAATTCTTTTAGTGTTGGATAGCCCATTTATCGAGGAAGGTTATAGGTTATATAACATCACGCTACGACCAATAGGAGCTGAGCAGTGGCTAAATAACGAACGACGGGAGCGAAGCCCTGAATGCTGTTTAAATTTTGAATTTACATTCATTTTAAGGTTTTAATAACGTAACACAAAGCATGTAAAGTTTGTTTACCTTAATTTAATTACCTTAAACTAAACCGACCGACTATAGATGGCCAGTTTACATATTTAAGTGGCCACAACCATCTAAAACTTGTTGCTTTGAATTTGAATAAGACGATTAGCATCTTTTATTTGGTACGCTCCATTTACTTGTGATAGTATTAATATATGATGCTAACACGTTCTTAGGCTTCGCTTTTAGTTAACATGTCACGTTTTATTCACTGCGAGACAGTGACATTCACGACAAGCAAAAATTCCGAACTCAATATTGTAATCGTGGGATTACGTAACACGTTAGCTGATACACACTTCAAAAGGACTTCTTACAACTTCCTAAATGCTCTCACAAATACTGTTAGATCGTATGTGAACTTTGTGTTACTACACTTAAAGATGGCTGTTTGAAAGCATGTTATTGAAGTTCAGACCTTTTACAACTATACAGTCTTGTCTAACTACATTATTGAGTATTAAAAATCGATTAAAAACATAATAAGTATGTCACACAGACAAATTATTGCGTCTTAAGCGTAGCAAATCAGCTATGCTACTATTTTTATTGGTAACTAGCTGACCCAGCAAACTTCGTACCGCCATATTTCGTGATAATGTTCCATTGTCAAATGTTTATATGGAGATTTTAAAACCCAAAATTTTTAATTTTACTATACAGTTTTTGTGACCTGAATCCATCAGATAATTATCGGCAATCCATTTTTGTTTATATAGATAGGTAGATATAGTCCATCAAAGTAAGACTGTCCTTATTATACTTTAATACTGTTACTTAATGTGAGAGCAAATATAAGGAAAATACTTCATTCTTATTTTGATATTTTTTGAATTACTGTTCAGAATCACGCTTGTAATAATGTATGAGGTTGTAATAAGTAAAATATTTTCTTTGTTGTCCGTCCATTATAGAGTAAACCTATAACATCTCAAAAGAAATATAACAAAGTTTGTTTACCGTAGGTAGCTCATTAACTATGCTAATTATAACTGAACGTTTACGTTAAAGTTAGAGGTGGCTAGGTGTTGATCGTTGTGAGCGTGATAAGGTCCAGTGGTTCGAAGCTCGCCGGTAGCAGGCAGGCATCGGCGCACGCGACCTCGTGTCATTGACCGCCAAGCCGCCGCTTGCGCCCGCGCCGATGCCGTTGCCGCTTCTACGAATGGGTGTCATGCTAAGGTTGTCAACGTTCCACATCGTTTGAACATCCGTTTAACCTTTTATACTACACTGTTAGATATACATGACAAACGTAAGCTTGCAATTTACGTCAATGTTAAGAATATACATAAAAAGAAAATATCAATGTATTCCAAACATATATATTTTTTACGAATTTGCGTTGTTTATACCTAACTTAGTATAGAGCACAGTGATACATAGGCTAGACAAGACCATAGATTTTTTTAAGCTAACAATAGGTAGGTAATTTCTTGGGACTCCGGTGTGTCGTTACTCGGTACTTGCAAGTTTTCATGGTTATTTACGCTGACATGCAGGGGTTGCAGTCGTGGGTGAAATGATAGCACTTTCTTGTTAGATACTCAAAAGGAATTAAAGAGGGTCGAGCAGTTTGAAGCTGAACACACATTATATAGCCTAAAATATTTTTATGCAGTTTATTCACAAAACCTTACATCATCTCATTCATAGTAAATTAAAAGCCAAAAAATCCATTATGTAATCATAACCTTAATTTAAATATCAACAATCGCATAAGAAATAATTTCAACAACCCTAACTAAAAACATTTAGATATGCGTTGAGTGAAAGAGACAGCCTTTCGATATCTTCACTTGAAACAGAAAGAGATGAAGAATCCAGTTGTTGAGATAGAAAAAGAGAAACCAGTGTGAGAAAAAAACACGTTAAGTCATTGTTATTTTCGAAATATGTTAGTATTTTATGTCGAGATATTGACATAGTATTATAAATAAGCATAGAATAGACGTTTGGCATCTAAGTACGAAAAGTACCTAAGTTATCCTTAGCTTTGTGTAAAACTCGTACTAATCCGGTTTTGGTTTACTTTTTAACCGGCAAGGCAAGTTGTTCATGTTTACCTTCATTGTATTTTAAAATTTACGTCAACGTCATAAAGTTCATAATCGCAAAGTCATGAAAAGGTCTTCGACATTTTGAGAATGTACGCGAAAATAAAAACTCAGAACTCATTTAGCGAGTGCGATTGGTATGCTACGTCTTCGTCGACCCCTAATATGAGATAGGCGTGATGCGTGATAATACGTATGTATGTTACATATACATAGCTAATGATTGCCACGTAACTGGCCTACAAATACAGCCAGTTTGTCAATTTATCTTTAACATTTAATCCATTCATACTACAAATCGAATCGAATGTTGTTCTAAGAAGTGTTTCAATGAAATTAGCATAAGATGAGTAATCACCCACGGCATTCTTAGAAAAAAATGAGGAAACGAATCAAATCAATTTGTTTCTATAGATTATGTGTTAAAGGTTATTTAGTACGAAGTAGGTCTTCAAAGCGGGACAAATTTAGATGATAATCAATGCCTCAGTTATGAGGCAGGCGTATTCCTTTTGTCATGTAAATGGAAATATCTAACCGTATTTATTATGTATAATTCTCACAAACTGTTGTATTTTTTTACTTTTAGTTCTGTATCGCAAACGAATGTTTTTGACATGTAAGTATATAAGTGGTAGTAACTGGAACCCATCTAAATGAATTAATATTATTTTTCTTGAGAATAAGTACAAAACTAGTTCAATGGAAAAATGAATCTTAACATTTATAATATAGTCTAACTAAATCTTAGTTTGAACGAGATTTTCTTTTATTTTACAGTAAAATGAACTGTCCAGTAATTTTATTAGACGTTTACCACGTTTGGAAAATTTTAAGTAGAAATCATTTACTTAAAAATTCCAAAGCAAAATTTTAATTTTGTGTTACGAACTTTCGATTTTCATTAGTTTGATTTATTAAATTTTCTGTAATTTGTGAAAGCGATTAAAATGCATCTCTGTGTTGTTTTTTCCGCAATAATAATTTTCCCCATGGATTTTGGCGTAATCCCCAGAAGTTATACGAAAATATTTAAATGAAAATATTTACACATAACTTAAAAATTATACACAACTAACCACAAAAAAAAAAGAACCAGATACTCTATTTACAGGAAATTCCTATACATAGAAAATACTTGAAGTTTGCAATAACTACTTTATTAAATTTTGTTTTCAAATTCAGTAAAATATGACTATCCTTTTAAAATTCTAAAAATGTTTTTATGTTCTGCAATCAGCAGAGACATGTAATTGTTTTCACTGAATAATTGAGACATGTTTAGTAATAATGCTCGCACGTGACAATGTGTGTCCATATCAAATCAGTATATCGTATAAGTGTATAACAATTTAATATCTAGACGAAATCATTCGAACAATATAAAAATAATGATAGTACATGAAGGCGTATTTGTTTTTTAAACCTAAAAAAAATGTACCTACTAGAAATTCAATTTCCTTAGTTATTCAAGGTGGACTTTTTGCCGGCCTTACGCTGGCAATTCAGCAAAATGAAAAGCAATTTCTATTTTGAAGCTAGAAACTGTTACTTAGGTCTTGAAAGTTGCAACTATAATGTAAGTGAATTCGATGAGGCAAGAAAATGTGTTAAGATAAAATTTTCCACTTTGTTTTTTGAGGATTTTTCTTGGCTCGTGCACAGTGCTAAGGTGGAAGATTACAGCCTGTAATCTTCCACCACTGTGCCAAAATTGAACATTCATATAAAGTTTTCGAGGCCTCAATTTGCTGAATCATACGTTCTCCTAAATCACACAAGGTGTTATTTAATAAACCTACAACGAACTCATTTTTAAAATAATAAATCATTGCGGGAATGCCTGTTCCATACACGTATAATTAACTGAGAATAACGTGTATTTCCCTTGCGTATCATAACATTGTATTCTGAAATCGTTTTCTGAATGTATGATTACAATTATTAGGTAATACCTACATTTATATTGATAACATAATATATCAATCATTAATTATGCAGTAATAAACTGCATAATTAAATTACTTCCTTTGTATACATATTGGTCAAAGCGTATTATAATAAAATTTTGCATTAAGGCCCTGTTTCACCGCCTAAAAGATACGAGTAAGTATCTGATAGCTTATAATCTCACACATAAATACTGTGCAATGAAACTAAATGCTTTTGACATATTTTATAGCATTTAAAGCACAGTAACGACCTCCTTATGACGTCATTATTGTAAATTGTATGTTTGTAAGGTCCCCGGTGACAAAGGGATTGTTTCAGAAAGTATAGTTGTCATAAATAAATACATCAACCCACGTGTCATAATGAATATTGAGTTACATAATTCGAGCCAATTAGCCAAAAATATCAGACGTTGTTAAATTTAATGTAATGATAAATTTACAGAGGAATAGTGCCGTCACCAAGGGCTATCTAAAATTCCATTAATGTTAACAGTGACTTTTTTCACCTTTTGTGACCCTTCGTAGTTTGAGTAATGTAAATACTTATGTACTATTATTTTATAACTGAAGAGATATTAAATATTCGGATCCTACACGCATTTCATTTTTTAGATTTTTACATTTAGTAATTGGTTTTGATTTATATTAGATTAATAGCACAAGTCTTACCTCGCAAATACTGTAATGTACTAAGATACTTTTTGTGTTTATAAACCAAATTTGACGTGGGTAAAACGGTTTGGCACGGCTAGTTTTTATACAATACTTAATTGAGCGAAGAGAACTTGAACGATTAAAACAATACAAACAAAACGATTGATTGTTCAGAGAACTAGAAATGTAGAAACAATCAAGACAAAACTTGCGAATACTTTACCGTTATATAAACTATTGTATTCTAGTCACGAAAAGTTCACAGGAACAATATTTGTTATACGAACAAACTCACTATACCAGTCGACACGAATATGTCCGAATTCCTCGAACGCTGTTTCAAAGTTCCTCAAAGAGATATATTGGAATTTACTGTATCTTCTCAGATTGATGAACAAAGCTTAAAGTGAAGATATGGAGCTTCTGATAAGTTGCCCGAAATTGCCAAGATTAGGTATTATAAATATTTTATTTACTTATAGAATATACTTAACTGATAAAAGACTGCCTTTTAGTTTAAGATCGAGATAATGATGTTGTATGTAAACAAAATACATTTAAATATTATACAAAAATAAATATAATCTTGATAATATTTATTTTTGTATAATATTTAAATGTATTTTGTTTCATAAATTTAATATTGCAACTGTTATGTAACTGTATTTTATGGTTGGCAAAAACGGGACCCTTATAGTTTCGTCATGTCTGTCCGTCCACGGTACAGGCATTTTTCTCACAAACCGCTCGATGCATATTGATGAATTTTGTAGAACAGGTGTCTTGTGTGGACCGCTACTAGATTTGGTAGTTAAATAATTAATCAAAGACTGTCACCGTGGCGCAGTGGTTAAGGTGGTCGCCTCGCCACTACATCGCCGTGCTGGGTGACGTAGGTTCGATTCCCACACAAGACAAATATTTGTGTGATTCATAGATATTTGTTTCTAGTCTGGGTGTACTTTGTGTCCGTTAGTTTCATGTTTGTAAAGCTCCCTAAATATGCGACACAGGGCTTGTTCCCTAGTGCGGGCGTTGTCTTTTTTAATAAAAAAAAAAAAAAAAAAATGTTAGTGTTACTGTATGAAAAGTTTATTTACATCATTTGAGTCGACATCATCATCTTAGCCTATTGCAGTCCACTGCTGGACATAGGCCTCTAATAATCCTAACACGCGTCATAGCACTCGTTCCTTGAGTGGACATGGATAGTACAAAATATTATACTAATATTTTTAGCCGTCGACATTGTCAACTACTCGTAGACATAAATGATACTCTCCCCTTCGGGAAAGCCTAGGTTATATTATTATTATCTTATAAAAGGCTTTCGGTGTGATATTAACACATAACTATATTTGTTCCAGTCGGGTATTCGGTTCGCGGCGAGGATGAACAACACGACGCGAGGGAAGGCGATGACGTCACGTTACAGTGCCGATTCGCTCTGGAGCCTCTGGCCGGAGAGTCTCTTACATACTACTGGGTGAGGAGTACTGCCAGCGGACACGACAACGTCGCCATTGGAAATATACCGCTGGGGAGTAACTACCAGTAAGTGTTTTTGTTTATTTATTTTTTACCACAACGGTATCATGTTGGTAAGTAGTTAGCCTATAGACACCCGCAACATTAGAGGCAACGCAAGCGCATTGCCAACCCTTCAAACACCTTCTATCTCCAATGAGCTCTGGACATCACTACTCACCAGCAGAAACAAAACATATTATGTGTTATGATTGCTGCGCTGTTCATGAGGGAATTACTCCCCCCAGGTTGCTCAGTTTGAGCGGGATTGCATTGCCCTACCTCTCTTTAGAACATTGCTATTAGTGGTAGATAAGTTATGAGTGCTAGCAGCAACTGCCGTCTGTGAATGCCAAAAATTTCATTAAGCTGACGAATTACAGCAATATGTACGTAGGTATATCACCCGATATTTACGTTGTAACATTATTTTGATACCGTTTATGAATGATGTTATACTTTATAAAAAAAATTCCCGCCTCAATCACTCAATTAATCTATATAAAATTTCACATGTGATGTTTAAGACGGCCGTGGTTTAAGTGCACACCAAATTTAGTCAAATTGATACCCAAAAATACATTTGCAACCCAAACAAGGTGAAAATGTTCACCAAAAGACAGTTACTACTTACTATTTTTACCGACATAGCACGCGGACGGCAATGATCCAATAACTAAAGATATTTATTAAATCATTGCCATCTAAAGACTAATCTTGGTAGGATATGAATTGAATAGCTACCTAGCTATTCAATAAATCAGCTACACAACAAGAAATCAATGTATCAGATAACGCCCAGCTTAAATTTCTATCACGTAACTAGATATTAAGTATGGTTTAAATTAACACGATCGTCTATTTACCTTTGATGTTTCGAACAGTTTGCTCTAACTGTGGTTAGGAATTGACAGGTGCAATATCGTGCCTCATTTTACATTAAAAGTAATAGGTAGGTTATTGCATTTAGTATCAGTTGGACAGCTCATCGATACTCACTTTATGTAATAATATATTATGTAAAATGAACCAGTATGAATTCAGTGAGACTAACACATTTTTCAACATTTGGCCCTTCTAGCTTCTGTGTGTATGTCAGCCTAAATGTATAGTAGAGCTGTGAGCTATCGACAGGCAACAAATTCTGTACGGGAGCTGTTAATCGAAAGATAAGATATTGAGTTTGCGTAGTCTTAATAGAGACATTCAGATGAAAAAAAAATGAAATAAATTTCCTACCCCCTGTGTTAGCATCGAGAATCTTATTGCCGCATTCTATCCTGAAGATTAATCTCTCTGTGTTATTTTTGTACTCATCAATACAACATCAACACTACCCAGCCAGTTATTTTATGTTTGCAAAAAGACAAAGTGGTCAAATATATCAAGATACAAATCTTTGTTCCGTATAACTAACTGTGTATAGTATATGACCTTACTATTCGCGTAGGACGTCTACAAAACCCTTTTTATATTCGGTCGACGGCTGACAAAATATTCAAATAAGTACCAATTTCTCGGTTGAATATCGGACATCTGCCAACCCTTGTAAAAATAATTAATATTCATGAAAAAGTACAAAGAGCGTTCGTGCCAAACACCAGTAGGGTCAATATTATAACCATATAACTTTGGAATAATAACTAAAGTGTCGGGTTCCTGTTAGGCTCGCCGGAGTACCTTAGAGAATTGTTGTTTTGTAGGTAATGGGAGTTTGTATCATGAGCTGCACAGCGATTCCACTTTATATTAGATGAAGCCATGAAAATCATAATTGTGGCTGGCCTCGGTAGCTTGTAGTAATTGCTTTACACGATGAGCCGTATGATTTCATCTGAGAAGCTAACAAGTACGTACATATATTACGTCTTAGTGGAAAGCATAGCCTGCCGCTCAATCTTAATATGAAAATTGTGCACTAAAATATTACAGTCTGAAGAGTACTGAAGTGTAATGTATAAGTTTGAGGAACCTAAAATCAAGTCATAGAACATCGAGTATCACTGTCTTATATACACGACCTTAACTGGTTATTTATATGTCCGCGGGCTACGCTTCCTTCTTGCCTCATCATCATGAAGGGCGTATGCTTTTAAACTTAATGAGGATTATAAATTATCTCACGGTAATACCTTTTTAAAATAGAGATAAGTTTCAAGGAACCGACAGAAATCATCAAAGATAACTTGTACGACATTTTATACCGAGATCAAGTTTAAGATGCGACGTTATATATAGCCACAGATATATATTGAAAAAAGAAATCAAATGTACAAATAAGATATCTGTACGTAATTTCATGCATGAGCAAATACATTGAATACGATACGACATCGTCTAATAGGAAGAAGATAAATTCAAGATGGAACATTTTCCGTGAAACATTTTTTAAAGGATTTTTTTGGACCGCTCGTAAAAAAACTACATAGATGTATCATGTCTGATGCGGTGCTTGTAAGCAGGATTAAAACCTTTTTGTATTAGTGGGATTGCCTATTGCAAAATGCTCAATTTCACTTAGAGATTTTGAAATTTGTCCAAATAATGTGACGTGCATAGATTTTGAATGTACGTGTCGCACGGTTTTCAGGTCATCAGTCGTCGTCCATTAATATCGGCATTATTAAAGGCGAGGCTATACCGCTGCCTACATAAAAATCTAAATCGCTGAGAGCCTTGAGAAATCCATTTTCTTTGTAAAGACCATCAGTATGATGACAAACACGCCAAATGAAATTATGAGACTAAACGTTTATAGGTATGCATTGACATTTTAATATGGAAACTACGTGTTTTCAATTTATTTATCAAAGATTTATGATTTCAATAACAAGAATAACACATAACATTCGTCAGAGCGAGCGAAATAATACGTTTCATATTAATATGATCTTTCCAAATAAAATACTTGGACTTTTACTTCAATGTAACATACATATTAAAATAATATATTTTTCATATATTTTCCTATTCCCTTTGAGATTGCTACCTGATTATATATTATTCCTACTTTAATAAGTAGAGAAGACGTGCTTGATAAGTTACGAAAGACGCAAACAGTATTTTGGGCTTCAAAATTATAAGATGTTCTCGTATTTCATTGCGGTACTTACACTGGCTTGTTATGAAAAACGTCACAAATGATAACAATGTCACGGGAATAACGCATCTACGGTACCTGACTTTAGACTAACTTTGCCTCAATTTATACCATTTGTTGTATTGTTAAAGTTTGTAGAAGTACAGCAGATACCCTTTTTATTTTTTTGTGTTTCGTCATTTAACATAAAGGAAATAAATAATGACCTCGTGGTCTCTAGGCAAGATCGACCACCCGACACCTCCCTAGGGAGATGTTTTTACAGGTGCGAAACATCTTACAAGGAAGGGTTGGAAGATGGAACACAACTAGGTTTTATTTGCTGCGTCATACTACTAAAGTGACTGCAGAGGGACTCCAGAGTGTCAAAACTCGGTGTTCGCAAGGGTAAGGGTAAACCTGGCTCACAGGAGTTGCAGTGTGGACATGAGGGCGGGATTGTCCCGTAAAAACCTGGATATACGCAAATTATATGTCAGGACCCTGTTCGAGTCGTTTTCGATATCGATGTCCAATGTTTGAAAATTTTAATAATATAGTCCCTTACTACGCTAACCGAGAAGTATATTTTAATTCATTTCTATAATGTATACTTTAGTCCGATAAGACTCAGAACAATCACATCATAGTTTCCTTAGATTTAATAGTCGAAGAATATCCTTTTGATGTCAGGCACAAAGGTGCATTTCAATGCAAAAAGGCTCATTAACACTAGACAATGAAGTGACATACATATATAATATTTACTAAGACGTAAGGTTTTATCTCAGTCAGATTTCTGGCTCCATTATTGACAGATTTAACTTGTCTAATAGTGGTTAGATTGACAACTGAGTAAGCATTGAGCTTCCGTTCAAAAACTTTCCTTCGTGGATTTTAGGGATGGCGTCCGGAAACAACACGTCAATCGGTTTTCTTCGATTGTTATCTGCGTTAGTAACGTTCATTTGTTTTGTTATGAGTAATCAAGCTAAGATGAGATTGACTCCAAAACACATAATATTATGAGCAGGGGTTTTAGGTGAACACGTCGCTACTGAAATCGTGCCAAGTGTTATGTATGCAATATCCATATAAAAGCAATATTTTAGGCCAAATGTTAATATAGTTTTCGAGAGTGGCAGTGGATGTTGTATTGAATTGATTTCCAAACCGACCAAACAATAATGTGATCTAGCAAAAATAATAAATATCTATTTTGTAGCAAATATTTTGTTTTTATTGTTGAAATTTCCGGCAAACATCGTCTCTTGATTCTAGAACCCTTAAATACGAACCCATGTTTACTTAGCTAATATGAATACCAGAATATTGTGGGTGAGTAGACAAGAAAGGTCAATATAATACATGAGCCCTTATGATCGTAAGCTACACTAAGAATTGGTATCTAAATGTTGAATTTGTCCCCTAAGGGAGTGAGAAAGGATAAAATTTATTTTCATAAACAGACTGTGGGTTGGCTCGTTGGTATTTTAATAAAACGAAAGATAATAATATGGATTGAACTTAGGTTTCTTGTGTACCTAAATATTATGTTACGTCATTAGTGTTTATTAAAGAACATAAAAAACTAATCCTATATTTTTAATGAAAGATGTTGGTAAACGCTTTCATTAGCGAAATCAGGTGATAATGAGGTCACTATATACAATTACAATGAAAGAAAAAATAAGAAATATAGCTAAAATTATTTTTAAAACTGCTTTTCCTATTAAGCTCAAGTATGAGAATATAATTACCTATTGAAAGTTTTCTTCTTTTTATCAGAAAAGGAAATTCGTAAAAACTTGAGTTGTATGGTCCCACACTTTCTGCATCTATAGACACATGTCATACCTACTACTATAATTTTGTGTCCTAATCCAGATTGAAAACCTTCTCCTTTTTATCCGACTGCCAGGAAGGGTATTGTTTTTCGCGCGTATCTTATATGTTTGTAAATTTCTTCCAAACTGCTGGATGGATTTTGACAATTAAGGTATCGTTAGATTCTTCTCAATAACCCAAGTGTCCTTAGATAGGTATTAATAATAAAAAAACGAAACGGCGGACTTTTGGCGCCAAGTTGTAAGTAATTAAAATTGTTTTTTAGCCGAACGTATCAAGTAGGGTATCAAAATAAAGGGAATCAAATGGAGATTACAAATATAAACATAATAATAAGTTATGTATTTAAATTTAATGAGGAATAATAATTACAACCATTTTTCGGTCTTTTTAGTACGTTGCTTTATGCTTATCTGTTGATTTTATGCGGTCGGGTTATTTTAATTTAATACAATTTTATTTACCTGTTTTTGCTTTTTTATGTATAAATAACATGAACAGCTAGATTTACATTTATGTCGGCGTTTCAATTACATATAAGATTACCAATTAGTGTTGGTTGCTGTGTACATAATGCTATTTGATGGTAAATATCTATATGTTATAGCCGTGTTAGGTTAACGAACTGGTACATTAATGATTTAATGGTTCCTTGCTATTAATTTGAATTAAAAATAGACTGCTCAAGTGCAAATACCGTAGGTAACCTCGCCACTGACATTGTGGTGAGTGCAGGTTCGATGCAAATGGGAAAAGGAAGCTTAGTTAGTTATTTCGAGTTTTTTTATATATTTTATTTTATTTTCTCCCGACTACTCAGTAGTCAATAAGCGAGTACTCATCAATAAGAGAGTAAAAATACTCAATAAGAAGGTAGAAGATAATGTTTTTCGAGTGACGTCAGTTCCATTGTGATCTTCCATAGTTTAAAGAGCTTGGTCGATTTTAAAATAAGAGATTCGTTATATTTTTGGGAATGGCATTGGTTATATATTTTTAAATATTGTATAATTTATATATTAATGGCCGAAACCGGTTATAAACTGGCTTCATTCTTCCTAATATTAGTTAGTCCCGACTGTTATCGGAATGTCCTATGTAGAATTCTAGACTTGTTTCTTATTTTTCAGTTTTTAATAAGCAGGCGAATTTTTTTGTTGTAAAGTGGAGGCTATATAGTACTTATAATCTCTAGCTAGTTCTTTTAACTATTTTTTATTGAAGGTAATGAATCAAAAACCTGTGAATAATAAACGAAGACACAATAATATATTTACTCTGACCAAACTAAAAGCTCATGAATACATAATTACCATCAATAATACAGAGGAATAATGTAAATGGAATATAGTTGTCAATGTTTCATCTCATAATTTCTTATTACGAAGAGGAAACCTTTCCACACGCGCCAAAAACAACCACAATAATATTAAGGTACATGCCAAGGCTTGTCACCGCTAAGAGGGAATTACGCAAAATTCCTTTGTGTTATTTCTTTGCCTAGATACATACGATTAGCATCCGTTCAAATGTCGAGCGTTTGAGTTGAGCTGGTTCCGGCTTAAAAGAGCTTTTCTCTTTGAAAATAGTTTTTAAACTCGTATTTTCACTGAGAACTCTGAGATCAAACCGCACATTAAAAGCATTAAGTTTATGGTCTGTGTATGCGTTGGCTAACAATTTACAAACGTCCTACGAACCCTCTGTGAAGATAGAGGTTCGTTGCTTAAACATGAACATCTCTAGGGAATGCATTCGTGTCAGCAGAGCTTTGTTCTTTGTAGTTCGCAAAGATCCCATCTCCGCCCACCTCCTGACGTCGATGCTGCAAAGTAATATTGGAGAATAGATGAGAAATTGCTATCTCTTAAGCATTAGTTTGGAGTTAAAACTTTAACTACACTTTAACGGAAGCTCGCGATATTTTCATGCTTAAAAATTAGTGCCTGAGAAGAACTAAAGTGTAAACTTGGATTTAAGGCAATCGATCTATTTAACGATCATGGTTTTATGTCTTCTCTGTGTGGTTTACAATTTTTTTTTACAAATATACCTAATCTGTCTTAGGATTTTTGATGAATTGATTGATGATTGAGGCGTTTGAGATTATAAACCTTTATCTTCATCATATCAGCCCAATGACGTCCACTTATTATTATTATTATTCACCGTCCACTGCTGCCTCACCTAATTTCCGCCACTAACTAAACCTTACTCTACAAAATCGCCTTATATTAAAACACGATTGTTAATATGTGAACATTTGTTACAGAATCTCATACGCGCCATCTGAGGGTCGATTCGACTTGTTGGTGGCGAACGTATCGTATGAAAGGGACAATGGACGCTTCGAATGCCGTGTGAAGGCTGGAGGTTCGGGGCGCACGCTGCACGCGCAGGGGCATGCGCTCACGGTGCTAACGAACCCGCGTGCCCCGGTACTGACGCCTGGCTCGCACGCGCAGTCACAGGAAGGACGGGAACTGAATCTATCTTGTTCTAGCTCTGGAGGTTCACCTGAACCTACTATCAAGTAAGTTGTAGTTATGTATTTTGCTTTTAATCGATTCAATGCATCGATTGTATTGTATATTTAGATAGATATTGTTATTGAGTATTAGTAGCCTTGAAGCAGTTATTTGGGTTAATTTGATTCCTATTCGTTCCCAAATTATTACGTCAGACACTATACAATTTAAAGTTTTCAGTACCTATTTAATAACGGATCCTTATATTTGTTATTTGTAGTCTTATTATTATTTATTTGTCCATGAAGTCTTGAGTGTTAAACGGTTGTTACAAAAAGCGCCTTTAGTTTTTTCCCCAATGCGGAGAGCCGGAGAGGATGAATTCTTTTTATCACAGAACTGGCACGGCGTGCGGCGCTTTTACTGTGACAAAAAAAGAGGATATAGGCCGTATACGTAGTTACCTTAGAACTTAAATGATAAGTATCATCTTATTATAATTGTTAAATTAATAAGTAAGTAGGTATCTGATCGAAAATATTAATATAAAAGCTTCTGGCAGCTTCCTCCGTGTAACACTTAAGAGCCTGTAATCAATACAAAAGGTATGTTCTATGTATTCAGGACAAGGTTTATTATCTACATATCAAGTTTCATACAAATCCGTTCAAAGTACGCAAGATTGTGTAGCAAATATCTAACAACCTTACGTTTACAATATAGGTAGGATCAAATATCCATGCGAATACACTTCCCACGCCAGTTGCTTATAATAAAACTCTATCTAATTTCTATATCCAAGAAAAATATAAGCGTATTATCGTACAAGCGAAGTAGTTTATCTTCATAGAAAATAAAGCCTCGTAGGTGGAAGAGATATAATATATGTTCTTAAAAAACAAAAGGATGTTTAATAAAAGTATGATTCGCCAAACAATGCATGGACTCACGAACCACAGTAGTACGTTAATAGGTATCTAGAAAGAGTGGGCGATAGGAACGCGTGGTTTTAAACGTTGAACTCCCGAGACAGTTAATAATCCTTTGTGTGTTAATTTAAAGTGTCTCTTTTGTGATTATCAATTCATATGACTGCTTAAACACGATAGAATAAGATTACAAAAAAAAGTAGGTTCTTAATCTTACTTCTACTCGACTGCCGTATAAAAGAAGTATTGTGTTTATAAAGCGCACATGTGTATCTATGTTTTCTTCTTTGGCAAGCCCATGATAATTTAACCTTTTAACGACTTTTGTCATTACATTCGTTTTAACAATTGTAAATGTGACGACTATTTTTTTTAAATTTATTTATCAAAATACAAAAATATTACAATAAATATACAATAGCACAAGAAACAAAACTAAGGTTTGTCAATGTGCTAGGTCTCGGAGGATTTGAAATATAGTATCTATAAAAACGTAACAATATGGGTATGAAATTAAAACGCATTAACAACCAATCTATACTAACATTATAAAGCTAAAGAGTTTGTTTGTTTGACCGCTAAGATCTCAGGAACTACTGGTCGGATTTGATAAATTCTTTTAGTGTCAGATAGCCCATTTATCGAGGAAGGTTATAGGCTCTATAACATTACGCTACGACGCGCGACTTCTAGTACTAAATATAATTACTTATAATATATTATAAGTGCACTTGTGCTGCTATTTATAGTCACTATGTACCAGATCGGAAGGAACATTTTTCGAATCAGTCTAATTATAAACCTTCCTTATACCAGAGGTACATTAGACAGGCATTGTAATCATCTATGTTTATACTCATTATATCTTAAAATGATGAAAAGCAACACGAATAAAGTTAAATTAACGACGCCACGACGGCGACGTAAGTCTTCGCCGAGTCGCGCTTTATACGTAGGTGTGTTTTAAAACTTATTCATAAAGTTCCTAATTTAACATATAATTAGGTATAATTGTCAGTCAAGTCGCATGAGTTTGTAATATACCCACGCGTTTGTAAACAGACACGTGTATTGTGTCTACGGTAAAGTTATAGGAATTCAGAATTACTTTAATCTAATTAGATGCACACAATTGTCCATGTAATGATGGAGTTAAGAATACATAATGTCACTACCCCATCTCAATCCGTGGTCGTCGTAAAAGGCGACTGAGGGTAACCTTATAACAACAGCACTGCGAAAAATCCTTTACCAACCCATCTGGCCAGCGTGGTATAGTAGGCTAAATTCCCTCCACAATCTTTCAAGGAGATCCGTGCCCAGCAGTGTTTCGTTTATGGGTTGAAATGATGATGAATTAGATTCACAGTCATGTTATTATTGGAAATGTCTTTATTAGGTTTATGTCCATCAAGTGGACGTCAGACGGCTGATATGATGATGATGATGAATTAGATACACTAGGTGATACGATAATCCTTTCGGTAGCAAAAACTAAGGGTATAGTGTTAGATATTCTCAATAAAATGTGCAAGATTACCGACCACGATAATGCTCCACGGGCGCGAAGCCCTGGGCGACAGTTAGTGTAAAGATTGAAAAAAAAAAAAATATTTTGCTTTCATATTTTTCATTTAGTCAATGGTTGGTTTGACATTATTGTCAATTGCATTTTTAGTGCCACTGTACCAGGTATCCCCAAAACTACTTACCACCTGCCGTACCGAGAGGGATTTTCTTCCACCAAGTATTAACTTTCATAAATAGACAAAAACGTTAATTACCTTTTTCTGTTTGTCAACTAATTTTCTTTTTTGTTTTGTTTAGGTAGCTATTGATGAGCTTTACGAAGTATTATTAATGAAACTGTTTGGAGATTATTTTTTGTTATCTATTCTAATCTCTTTGTTGTGTTTGCCTAACGACTTAGCAATTCAAAACTCTCTTCATAATTCATGTATTTATTCACACTTATTTGTTAAACGTAACTTTTTGCTGCATTTTCATTTGCATGTAGCATTAATCTTTCTTCCATGCGTAATTATATACGACTTTTATTAAAACCAAAATAATTTCTGCGCACAACAGGAATGATATCGAACCAAGTTGATTCGGCGCAGCTTCTACTGTGAAGATGCCGCAGCTACCCGAACCACGCTAAACTAAGCTCCGTTTCGCTTCGTTCCTAATGTGACCTACGGTTTAATACAGATTATCGTAATCCGGGGTCGAAGGGCCAATCTCTAATTGTGACAGCGGGAAACATTGAAAACCAATCACGTAGCGGAATAATTTATTGGACATATTGCTCAAGCCTCCGAGACATAAAAGTCATTAATAGCAATTCGGTGAGCTCGGATCGCACGCTAATTATATTCGCCATAATATTATTCCCTGCGGTGCGGTGCTTTAATATTCACTCATACACTCGCCATTTCCCGAGAACAATGAAATTGTATTGTACAGTTTCTGTCAAAAGTGTGTGGATTTTATGTTGGTACAGGTAACTATTGTACGAGTTATAGTTCCTGTATTCATACATACATATAGATCACGCCTCTTTCCCAACAGAGGCGTAGGCAGAGATCATTTCCTTCCACTTGCTACGATTCTGACATACGTATTTCGCTTCTTCCCTTTTAAATACTTCGTGTATAACTCAAGTAAAACCGAAATATAGGGAGGAGACCTTATCGTAACCAATGAGGTCACATCCCTTTACTTCAATAGTGTAGTAGTAGACTGGTGTAATGAGTACATAAGGATTAAAAATTGAAGCAAAAATAAAATTCTACATGAGAATCCTTTCGTATAGGCCTCGGACCTTTCCCTTTCATTCTCTTCCACCGTCACAACTGACTGTAGGTAAGTAGGTGATACTAATTCTCTCCTCCACTTTGTACGTTTTCGTACCCAAAACCGTAATTGGCTTTTACCTAACGCATTAAGAACGGCGTACGGGGAAGATAAAAAGCTGATAAATGCGGTGATAAATTTCATGTAGGCAGTGACTCGGATTCAATTAGAGTTGGGAAGGAAAGGCTGGGTTCGGTACCAGCGGCCAGCCGCTTGTCGAAATGACCGGTGGCGCACATATTAGGTAACTCTCGGCACAAATAATGAAAGGATAGCGACACAACATGCACTTGTGTTCTAAAGCTCGATTGTTGTATACGAGCCAATAAATTTGTGCGACGCGCAGATAGTGCTGAATCTATTTTCTCTCTTTAAATTGTATGTCCAAGAGCTATCTGAAAATACAGTTACCGAGTACCGCGCCATAGTGTTTAGATATTTTTGTCATATCAGCCTATTGCAGTCCACTGCTGGATATAGACCTCTCCCACCATGTACCATAACACTCGATCCTCCGCTTTCCGCATCCAGTCCAACCCAGCGACCTTTTTTAGGTAGCCAGTCCACTTAGCTGGGGGCCGTCCTACACTACGCTTGCTGAGTTGCGGTCTCCACTCTAGGACACATTTACTCCATCATGCATCGGTCCTCCTGCAGATATGACCAGCCAACTGCCACTTCAGGTTGCTTATTCCACGAGCTAAATCGGTAACTTTAGTTTTATGTCGGATTGCCTCGTTCCGAATTTTATCCTTCAAAGAAACGCGAGCATAGCTTGTACCATAGCTCGCTATTATATTTTATGCGGAAATATTATAAAGACGCTTCCAGGCTCTATTTTAACTTTTATGCCAAACATATTATTTTATTTTATTTTAAATAGATTAAGATTTTTTTTGTGGAGCTAAGTTAGTGTAAACCTTATAGTTTAGATGTGGAAGTAACACATAGAATTTGGGTAAAATTACACACACAAATATAATGTCTATTGTATGCTGTACCCAGATAATTAATTTGCAATGTGTGCCTACATATGGTGTGACATTTTTTTGTCGCAGAGCAAGCACTAGTTTGCATAAAAAGGTCGGCGTCTCGGCCGGATGAAACTAGGTGTTCTGGATATACGTGACAAAAAGCCGGTATGCGCGGTACTACGTTTAACCGGCTATGTGTCCCGGATACATGAGCTATGAGATGCTGCTAAACATGAAACAACTTTTAGTTGAATACAGGAACTTCGTCACCAGCGTTCCGCGCTTAAATTTATGGTAATGTTACTTACTGGGAACCTTTGGAATGAAAAAAGCCGGCTGTTCGTAATCCGGTACAAAGTGATAGTAAAACACAAAACGGTTTACTTACAGTCTTGTTCCTTAAAGTTATGAGTGTGAGTAAGCTTCTTTGTTCAAGTTGTGCTTTTGTCACGTGCCTTAGTAGAGGAGTAATTTTGCTTCTTACACGATTATATATTATTTCGGTCCAGATTGTAGTCTTCTTTGTTAACTAACTTGAAAATTATGCTGACTTGTAATGCTGCTAAGTGAGTGTGCCAAGGTTTTATTATGTGAGCCTCGTGAGGATTTCTTGTTAGAATTGATTGCCTTTATTGTACCTACAATTGCTGCTCATTGATTAGATCACGATGATATATTGTATTTCTTTTTTGCGTAAATACATATCTGCTAATTGGGATACAAAAACATAAACAAAAGCATAGCTACACACGCTGGGTACTATTAAAACTTTATATAATAAAATGTCGTACTTAATGTGCGTACAATGCGGTACGTACCATAATAGTTTGCAAATTGTACACTATTACTAAAGTTGCTAGTGAAATTCATATGCATGTAAGACCTTTAGATAAATGTGATGTGTCAACACCGTCTGCTGCTAATATTGTGAAGATTCATGGAATATATAACAGTTTATCATGAGGCTAAAATGTCCTTAGACTGGCTTCAGATTTTTTTTTTTAGGTTTTTATACTGCGATGATGTAAAATAAGCTTATGGCTGATGATAAGTGGTTGCAGGTGTCCATAGGCAACGGCTTATCGACACTTGCAACTCCAGGAGAATCACATAGTCGTTACAGACAAATTACTTTTACAATGAGCTCTGGGGTGTATTCTGAATTTCAACATTCAATTGGTCGGTTTTGATGTCGCTGTCAAATGTAAGGAAAGATAGATATGGTTGCTGTCACTTTCAAACATTTGACAGCGACATCAAAACCGACCAATCGAATGTCCAAATTCAGAGTAAGCCCCCTGAACACCACCAGCTGAAATAATACCACCGAGGCAGTGTTATTACAGCTGTGGTCTTCTATAGGATGGAGATAAATCCCTAGACAGGCGACTCAGTTTAAGCGCAGGTAATCCACGGTGCCTTACCTACCTCTTTATTTATTTCATGTTGGTCAAATGTAAGTTAAAAAGCTAAGTACGTTTTCGATAACAGTACTATTAGGTTTTAATGTGAGTATATTAATATAGCTGGCCATAATAACCTAAATTCTATTCTTCCTTACTAAACATAAGATCTTTTGACTCGCTGTTGATAATATGTTTCTTTTATCAGTATTAAAATAAATTTGTTACCATTTTAATCCATCTTTTGATTCGTCAACTATGTACTTAGTGTACTCTGCTGGAGTACCACGCCACAAGTACAATAACATGTGCAATCTATCGTTCTTGTAAGCAACATGCTCATCAATTTATGCAATAAAAAGTATTATATAAAAGTATTTTGGCGTGATAATAGTGAAAGCAACTATTGCTCATGCGATGCCAGCGTTAATGGCCGTGATTGTTAATCGCACAATTAGTTATGCGGATTAAAATCTAGCTTTTAAATTAATTAATTAACATCACGGCATTAGCTCATAAATTGAACCGCTCAGAGTTCATAGCTCATGCCTGCGCATTCCCCAATCCTGTCGCAACTTACTAAAAAGTTGTGGCGTTGTTACGAACTGCGAACCCCCGTATTAATAGGCACCAAGGACCGCAATTACAAGAACTGCGTCAAAGTACCTTACCTGTGAATTAATAAAGCATAAAATATACGTTTTAATGAATAAGAAAATCAAAACAACTACGCGCTCTAAATTGTACGTGAAGGAAGGTTGTGTAACGTGAAACTTAGGTACCTTCCTGTTTAAATTTTAAATTCTATTCTGAGTGGGATCCAACATAAACATACGTAGTTTTGATACAACGTGTACATGTGAGTACAGTGTGCATGTATAATTGTTCGCATTCTGCGGCACTGCGCAACATATTTTAGGGACATTAACGTATTTTTGTGTACAGTCGCGAACATTCGTGTATAATTTAATATCATTATCTTCACACGACTTATCGTATATCAAACCACGATACAACAAACGTGATAATTACCCTTGCGTTATTTATTAGTAATATTTTATTCATACTGACCTACATAACGATTATTTTTAAACTATAATTTATCGGCCATTACAGGTAATTTTGTTTATTTGCTACGTGAAATAGTGTTATTATCTAATTATAGTTTCATTCAGAGGGAAACTTACAAAAAGAACAATAATATTCAATCCACTTTTGTACACGAAACTACTATAGTTTGGTACCGTAAACTCTCCACGAATGTTAGAATTTAAATGCATGTAGTATGGTCTGCTTAGAGTAACGGATTCTTACTATTAAACACCTCATAAAACGTTTATTAGATTCGCGAACATAGCAGGAAGTGATAATGAAATATCATACATAGATAATGTGGCAGCTCTCGGCTAAGAATAGAATCCCCTTTCCTCTTCGTGGGTGTCGTATGATGTGATAAAAGGATTGTGGTTTTATATTCATTAACATCCACTTATGTACATTTTTAAAGGTTAAAAATTTAGTTAAAAATGCTCGCTACACTAGAATGTCATAGAGATTCCTACCTTTATTCATCACCTGAATGAAAACTTTATCAAAATTAAATTTATAAAATATAGTCTATAATTCAAACTAATATAGGAAGAAAATAACAATACAATTACGTCATTCATTTGAAAAAAGTTTTAAATACTTTATTATATTCGAAATTCGAACAAATATTTTTCGTCTTTTTTATTTCTATTATATTTTTTTCTAACCACCAGTATTATTTCAGGTGGTACCGTGAAGGTTCGACTTACCCACTAGACGCGATGATAGTCCACGCCAAGACTCGATCGGAGCCAACAGTAGCCACCCTTACCCTGATGCCAACGAGAGATGACGACGGAGCAGTGTTCCGCTGTGTTGTGTGGAACAGAGCCATGTCCGAGGGACAACAACTTGATGCTACTGTGGACCTTAGCGTTAATTGTAAGTACCTTTTTATTAGCTTCATTTGTATTCGCTAATTAACAATGTAAATCAGTAGGAAATTTATACGTATTTAGTAAAATTATATGTAGTTTAGAGGTCAATACAATAATGTCATACCTTGGAACTGATGATGGAGTCGTGATATATATATTGGAACTCCTTAGTGGCTGCTAACAAGCCCCTGGAGTTGACGGATATAGATAAAGAATTTCATATTACATATGTAGTATTGCAGTACTCGATTCCGTAAAATGTATTGAAATTCATCGAAATTACATCTAGAAGTCCTATTCTGATCTATCAGTATGCAAAGGTAAAGCAAAGAGATACTGCATGTATCACTTTGCTTTACCTTACCTTATAAGAAAAAAATAATACAAACGCAACGTCTTTTTTTTATTTCTGCCAGTATTCAAGTTATTGCGAAATCTGCGATTAACATTACATACAGACTGTTCATTCACACATTCAATGAACCTGAAACCAGCACTATGAAGTATTACCGATACGATAAATGCAATAGAAAACATTATAACACCTAAGAAGTAGCTATGAATGGTGTCTTTGATACGGTGCTATGTCAAGCTCAACATTTACTACTTATTAGGCTGCAAAACGTTTCCGAATAAAAACTATTGCAAGAATAGAAAAGTATTTTTACACACAATAGTACCATTTTTGTGAGATACTTAAAAGCTCTACGCAGTACTCAAGAGCTCTCCCAATTCTGTCTCAAGTTGCCAATATTATTTCGTCGTAATTTTAATATGTGCGACATACGAGTAAAAAGTGTAATTCTTATGATTTCTGTTAAACAGTTTATGTGTAATGTAACATAAAATTTGTTATATATTTAGCATTGGAAATTAGATACCAAAATATGAGTATAACACTTGAAAATTAAATAATTCATGCGTAAGAAAATGTTTGGTTTTACTTCACTGAAGGAGTAAAAAGGGGTAAAAGGGACTCTAGATATGATTGTGTGTTTTACACCCAAACTTGAGTTGAGGTTGTCTATGAAATACTTATTTATAAATTTTTGTTAAAACTGGCTGGAGAAGTAGATTTTGGGCTCAGCGATTAACAATAAAATTAAAACTGGTTATCAAAGTTGACTGAAAAATGTCTAAAACGGCGAAAGGAGGCTTTGTTTATTAGCTTACCAACACATTAACGTGACTGTACTCATAGCATTAATTGTGTAGTTGATAGATAGTTTACCACCAGAAATTTAAAATTAAAACATGTATAAACTGTTTTTAATATAAACGGTTCGCACTAATTCTAATTTTATCAATAACTCATCAATTCTATTACACGTTGAAAAACGTTACACAATACTGTTATTGACTATACGATTCAATAAAACAACAATTATGAACTAGCCACCGCTGTGAAAATTAAAGGAAAACATAGACTGTGTCTATCAGGTGCATTTATTCTCACACAAACTGTTAAAGTCAACTGTGTTGAAATGATTACTGTACGGTTTGCAAGCGACGCCAACGGGACGGTACCCGCCGAGTGCCTTGATATCAAGGAATTGTCACATTATTTATACACAACCGCCTTTCTTATTTGCAAATGTTTTAAAACAAGAACTTTTATAGCAGTGACACGGGTATTTATATTTATAAGAACACTTTAAAATTCAAACTGCACTATTTTGAGTGCAGTTTGAAATTTAAAAGTGTAATTTTACTTTATTTTAACTAAATTTACTCATGCTGGCCTGGAATCCATAGATTTGAGATATAATATTGTAAAAACAAACCATCTGCCGTTGCAGGTATTTATTGCTAGGTTGACTACACAACCTTCCTAGATATTGTAACACGATCGATTATTCTGCGGGGCAAAGGCCTCTTTCCATTATCACTACGTTTTTTTAGATTCGATATATTGTCTCATGGCAACACATGGTTTAAATTTTGGCTCACGGTTCATCAGGCATTCGACAGATGTGGCCATCACAATCTCACTTAACTAGGTGGCCTTCTGAACAACATCAGTGAACTGTATCCTGGAACGTAGTATCGTATTTCAGGTCCGGTCCGTTAATTTGACACTTGATATAGGACGACGTTAGCATACTTTGGCTTAAAATAAAATTGTGAATAAACTAACTAGACTGGTTACACTAAAAGCACAGGATGTCACGATTGAAATTGAAATCAATATCGATACAATTTACTTTTGGAATTCGTGTGGGCAGCCCCTGTCGTAGCCTGTGATTGGGTACATGACACATTCACGCTTGTTAACTCTACGTTTGCTTTACCCTGTTTCACTCTATAAAGGATGCCCATAAATATTTTACGAAGTAGGTTTCCTCGTACCGTAATCGACTATAACTTACCTCATTTATTAGAAAGAGGAATAATACAATATATTACTACGATTTGGATACTCCAAAGTGACAACAAGAAGATTATCTCATTCCACCAATCACTAAATGCCAGGTCTAAGCCAGTTACGTCAGCCAAGGCTTTCATGCTTTGAATAAACCTATTCAGGGTGTTACGTTTGTAAAACAGTAAAATTTATTTGTTTATGCTTCCACACAACAACTCTGAAAGCTTATTTACGTTTAATTTCGTTTATGAAGTAGTTTTTTATTCAAAATATTCTGTGTTCACATTCGAATGATATGAAACATTTTATTTTCATTGAATAAACAAAAGCTTTATGATTCACGAATAAATCATTTTAACGTACGGAATTCAATAGTAGCCTTAATTTCAATTTTTTATGTTTTACGTCATCTACATTTCCTATTTCCGAATCGTGCTTTTGATTTCAAAGTTGAAAGCTTTCTGAGAAAAGTTCTTAACATCTTCAGTGATTGGGGCGTCGTAAAAAATGCCGTTTTCCTGCTACCATTTTGATCTTGTTATAAAAAATTAACACAAGAATAATATTGAGATAAAAAGTTTGTAGGTATGTAGGGAGTAATGTCTGAAACTGCTGATTCGTTTCAAAATTTCTTCAGTTATAAGAAGTTTTACCGTAACTAAGTCCTATACGATTCAGTTATGGTAAAAAAAAACCATCTGGTTTAAAAAAAACTAACTACTAAAAAGTTTTTTAAAAACCAGGCAGGTAAAGCTAAGGTTGTTAATTAATTATACATAAAAAAAACTAGGAAAAGTATCCATATGACAAATTATATAAAAATAGAAAAACTTCAAAATACTCCAAAGGATTTGGTTACTATAGCATATTTTTAGATATGAAAAAAACGTTGTGTAACCAAATACACTAGTTTTGTGGCTATGAAAATATCAGTAAAGACGCGACGTTGGATAATGTTTGTACGGACTCTTTTCCCGCCTTGCAAATGTAACGTCTTAGACATGGGAATCCCTGAGCGGAGCCAGCGGCTATCAAGGCAACGCAAAAGCTCTTGGCAAATAACCGCAATGACCTAAAGTAGCGTCGTCGTCGGGAATGGAATCCTGCTCGCTATTATTTACAGTGCCTTACTGTGACAATACAAAGGTATGACTTTCTAAGGCTGGGTCCGCTGCGTTTTTTGAGAGTCTTCTCGCACTGCTTGGCGTGATTATTATTTATATATCCTTGTCATTTTTAGAGTACCTTATTCTAGCACGTTTACGCTCCTGTAAGATATTTCTATCTTATATTTTCAGGTAAAAATATTTTAATAGATTTCCTGGAAAATAATAAAAAATGTATTTATGCTAACTAGTTCTACCTAAGCTGCTCAAACTCGACATCAAGATATTTTTAAAAATATATAAAACTTTTAGAGAATTTTATTTAGATTTTCCATCAGGATTGGCCTTCGTTGAAGTCTAATAGATTCAAGTTTTTGTTTTTATTTTCGATAGAACATTTTAGAGCAACAGAAGGCATACAATAAAATATGAAATATTATGTATGATATTAAACAAAGCATATAAATTCTAGTGCACGATGTAGAAATTTCGTTAAAAATATTTTAAGTTGTTATTAAAATAAAAATTAAACCCAAATTAAAATAAAACATTTAATTAGTATTCGGCTTCTGCGCTGCAGTAAATATATGGGCACATGCAGCAAAAGACAAGCTTTTGAATGTTTGGCAAACCGTAATAAATTGGTAAGAAATTATTAATTAAGTGTTTATTTTAAGTGTACAAGTCAAAGAGAATAACCACTGGGTTTTATTTAGCACAAGCGCACAATTACACACACACTACTGTCCATGCAATGTGTCTTTTGTGTGGCAGATAATGACAAAAAATATATTTTGTAATATTTTTTCGTGGTCAGCTTCAAAGAGAATATAATATACGTTTTAGTCAGCTTTATCTGTAAACTTAATTTCCAGCCAACATTTTTATATAACGTGACTTTGTGTGTCTGCCTTACATTAGAGCTTTCAAAAAAGTGACCAATTAAGGATTTTTCCATTTTGTTTTACATCTGAACCTGGCTATAGTTACTCATAATTTTTTAAGAACGCTGAAAGATAGTGATTTGTAATTTATACTTTAGACTTTATGAACGGAGTGGCCTTTTTATAAAAATAAACACATTTTTTTTCTATAACTAATGCAAAATTAACTCATCAACCTTTTCCAAGAATACAAATATTATTACAGTCGTTTTCTGCTAGTTTTACAATTTCTAGGAAACAATTTTTCTTAGAAAAACATTTTTACTCAAAATTTTCTTTATTCTTTAAGGAATATCGTTAACAATTTTTATACTCTTACAATAGCCAAAACAGCAGATATTTTAGTTATTATAGCGTGCGAAGCCATTTTAGATTTTCGATTTTATGGTGTGAATGACGCAATAAATTTTGATTCAAAATATAATTGAATGTGAGGTGCGGATTGCCATTCAAAAGACTAGCAATCAATAAGAAGTTTCTGAAATGGTTTTTATGATGGTTATTTATACTAAAATTTTGCGTCAGCAAGACGTGACCTAACAAAGTTAAGATACACTATACTTAGGAACACCTCTCTCCCAACAGACATACATGCGCAAAAATTATTTGAGAATCTAGTTTATTTAATAGAATTAATTAGTTAGTTAAGTAAATTTTACTGACAGAAAGGTGCTGTATATTTTATGAACTGGGATTACGCTAGACAATCTGTCAGGTTATGAACTTATAAAGCCAGTCACCGCGACTTTGACTAACGTAAACTAAAGAAAGAGGTACACAGAAAATACATAAAAGACAGGCACTGTTAGTGACGCCAGAAATAAGAATGAAAAAAAAACAAAATATCTACTAAACGCTGTACCCTAAATGTAGGTTTTGTCTTAAAAAATGTAAGAAAATTTGTTAGCGTCAGTTTATTTATCTTATTTTGAAGCCTCAGCACTGTTTCAATGTAAGCAAGTCTTTCGCAGACTAAATATTATTACAGTAATAAACCATCATGGTCGAGAGACTTCAATTGAAGTTAACTCTCTCGTCGTTTAACAGAAACAATCTACTCAAGCCAAAATTCAGCGAAAGTGGGAGTTTGAATCTTAGATTTTATTTCCTCCATTAATTTTATATTCGTAATTTTCAAAGATTAACTTATTTTACGCGATATCAAGGGAAACATTATGAAGGAGCAAATGTACATTTAGCTTTTTTAACGATATAACTTGCGTTGTTTGTTTAGATGGCTAGAATTATTGTTATCGGAGTAACAAACTATTTGAAATTCCATTATTTTTTGGGAGATGATGTATTCATTTATGTCGCCGTAATTTAGATGAGTGCTTAAATATCTGATTATCAAGAGTAAAGTCTTGCTATGCCCTACTTCTCTTAAAACGTATTACATGGTTTCGTTAGCAATGCCAAGTACCATGTAATAGGGGATGAACGTGAAGACACACATATAATTAATATACCGGGTACAAAAGCACTAATACAGAGCAGTTCTCGTTACACGTACATTCCGACCCCTTCGTTTGTTATCGTACTGTGCTTTAACTGCTACAGTGTTACTGCTGTATAATGTTAGTTAAACTTTAATAAATAACCACAAGGTTCAGTGTTCCTTAATAAGGCTATGCAAAGGAGAAATAAAACGGATTTAAACATTTCCGCGTACCATCTGGATAATGTTTATTATGAACTGACCCGAATAAGCAGCATATTACCAGACGAAGCACACGTACGTTCGATGAATGAGCACACTGCATGTTTTTAATCTGACAGGTTTCGTAAACAAAAGTATTATTGGTATTCGTACAGCAATTCGGACCGACACATCCGCTTCCTTTGTGCGGCATTAAGATTACAAACCAACGATCCTCAGTAACCAAACACTAAACGAGAGCTGCAATAACATGGCGGTATTATTTATTGATTCCCAGCATTCTTCGTAACATAACTACTACTTATAGCTTCACTTGTTTTGGGCAAATACTACTAAGTTTTCTAAGATGTCCTATATCAGCCTAAAGACAGCAAAAATAAATGGTCACCCACTCATGCCTCTGAGAACATGTTAGGATGACTATAAATTTGTAATAGCGTAACAGTGCGGCACACTTTACTCAGAGATAGGGTAAAGTTAGCTTCGTTCCCCCTTTTTTTTTTTTTAAAGACAACGCCCGCACTAGGAAACAAGCCCTGTGTCGCGGGGAGCTTTACAAACATGAAACTAACGGACACAAAGTACACCCAGACTAGAAACAAATATCTATGAATCACACAAATATTTGTCTCGTGTGGGAATCGAACCCACGTCACCCAGCACGGCGATGTAGTGGCGAGGCAACCACCACTGCGCCACGGTGACAGTCACTCTTATATAAGTCTCTGCTACTCTTATATAAGTTGTCATCTATTGCAACGGTTAAGAATATTTAAGTGGTATATTAAGTTTGAATATGCACTTACAGTAATATCAACGTCAAATTTTTAGGGTATGATGAGATTGTAACAATAGAATTCTTTTAATAAAAAAAGTTATAATATTTTTCTGCGAGTCATTCTTTGTGGAAATACTGAATCAATATAAAATAATAAACGTATTTTACTTGTTCTAGATTTCCCACGAGTTGAAGTTGCACCAGAAAATCCTTTACGAGTAGAAATCGACGGAGTTGCTACAATGGAGTGCAAAGTTGACGCAAAGCCAAAAGTGAGCACTGTACGATGGACAAGGAACGGAAAATACATCTCGAATTCTTTTACACACACTATTCAAGGGGTGACGGTGCAAGACGCAGGCAAATACACGTGTAGTGCCGATAACGGATTAGGCCGTCCAGGAGAGAAAGAAATGTACTTAGATGTACTTTTCCCTCCCAGCGTTACTGTTGAATCAAAAACTTACGAAGCCGAAGAAGGTGGAAATGTTGAAATTCGATGTGAAGTATCTGCTAATCCTGAACCCATATCAATCGAATGGACGATGGAAGGAAAGCCAGAATTTCGTCAAAACGGCAATATTTTAACATTGTCAAGAGTGAATGCCGAAATGGCCGGAACTTATGTCTGTAAAGCTGTTAATGTTATATCTTCTACTAATGGTAAGCGTACAGAACGAACGAATAGTGCGTCAGTTGCCGTACTAGTGCGACATAAGCCTGGTCGTGCACGAATCAGCCCTGACCGGCCAGTAGCTCAGGAAGGTGCGGGTGTGACCTTAACATGTAGTGCTAAACCGCCAGGTTGGCCAGCACCACAATATCGCTGGTTCCGAGACATGGAAACTTCCGAATCTAAACCGACGGTATTGGCCACAGGGAATCAATACTCTATACCCAGTGCACACCTGGGCAGCGAGGGCGTTTATCACTGTCAGGCGACGAATGAATTGGGTCACGGCGAACTCGCATCTGTCACGTTAGAAGTTCACCAGCCACCTCGTTTTCAAACCAAGTTACAAACTCATATGACAAAACGTTCCGGTGAACAAGACTTTGCGGTCACTTGCAGCGCGCTGGGTAAACCACGTCCCAACGTCAAATGGTTCAAGGACAACGCTGAGATTAAGCCCGATACTAATTTATACGAAGTCAAAACTGATATTACGGAAAACAGAAACTCTGTATATAACGTACAGAGCACCCTCAAATTTAATGGCAAAGCGAGAGCCAACACTAACGATCTATTGCCGGATGACAGGGGAATATATTCATGCGCTTTTGAGAACGAGGTTAAGAAGGTCGAATCTACAATGCATCTTCGAATAGAACGTGAGTAAAGACTATTTTACTGCCGTAACACATTTTTTTTTTTTTATGCTTGACCAAGTAATATACCCAATTTGTGTCTAATTGTATTTTATTTATATTCCAGACGAACCAATTTCGATACGACAACAAAAAAAAGTAGCTTATGATGTAATGGAAACGGCGGAAATTTTATGTAGAGTGCAAGCGTATCCAAAGCCTGAGTTCCAATGGTTTTATGGCTCTAATACAGCCCCATTGCAAATGTCATCTGATGGACATTACGAAATAAATACCACAACAGATAATAACGATTCTTATCTCAGCGTTCTAAAGATAAAGGTTGTCAAACCTCAAGACTACGGAGATTACTATTGTAAAGTGAAGAATTCATTGGGGAGTATTCGACCGCAAATAAGGTTGCAGCCCAAAGGTGCGCCGGAATCGCCGCGTTCTCTTGAGAGTCAAAAAGTGGGGCCGACGTATATTACTTTGAAATGGGAGGCGGGCTTCGAGGGTGGGTTGTCAAACACGAAGTATTTCATTAGTTATCGACGTGTGTCACTACGAGGATCAGGTGCGGGTGCCGTAAGCTCAGAACACTGCGCTACTGATCGCAACACCGAGCTCGACTGGATGGAGTACGACTGCGGCCGAGCCAACCCTTGTAACGTCACGCGTCTCGATCAGCATAACACCTATTCTTTCAAGGTTAGTTTAAACTATTAATTACCAAATAATTATTATAAAATTTGTAGATATTCATTGAAGAACATTCTTAGATACTCTTTACTATTACGCAAATCCTAATTTCACATAAAAATTACCTACTTTATCAGCAGTAATATTGTTAGATTAAGTACCATCCCATCTATTTTGGGGCACATTAAAGCTACGTGCATTATTGCTAGCGAAGTGTTCGCATCGTCATGTGGTAAGCGCCACGGGAAATTGAACATGCCACAAACTAAACGCTTACAAAAACAAAATTTGAAATTACGGCTGAAAGTAGCTGTTGATAACTCAGAATGCAGATGCAACTGCGTCACTTTAATGTTCCAATAAAACACCAACACAAACTTTAATCACTGTGTGTGAAGCCACTTTTAATTGTCTTTGTTCCCACAAGAGCGTTTAACTTCCCGCAAAGTTTACCGCATAACGACAAATGCCAACCTTTTAAAAAACAAAATCTTATTAAGAAAACGCCCCATTTCTATATCAGTAATATGATCGCCAACAGTATCTTTGAAGTATCAATTTTGATTAGGTGATTATAAAATACAGTATTAACTTACATTTTTGTTTTCATTGTTATGCTACCGACAGCATCTCACGTTTGTTTTCAAGGTAAATCATCCGGCGCGTGCCGTACTTTATTTAAGTTTTCGAATGTTTTGTTTTACGTTTTGTGCCGTCGCTATGGTTTTCGACACGCTTTAGTATGCTCACGAACTAGCCATACACTACTTTACAAACTTTTGCTAAATTTATTGTTAAAATTCAGGTGAAAGCTGTGAATACTAAAGGGCAGAGCAATTTCTCCAATGAAATTACGGTAACTACGAAAGTGGATAAAATCAATCCTCCTGAACAAGTGACCTACGACCCGAGCACGCAAGCCATCGCCTTTACAGTTACCCCCACTTGTCTTTCACTCGTTGGAGTTGTGGAAGGTATATTTTCCCCCATTGGTGTCACCCCAGGATGGCAGGTAAATGTTCTATTTTTATTAAACATTTTATATTATTAGATTTTTTCAATATAACACAATCACGAAACTTTCGCTAACGCTCACTCGTGTGTTGACAGCTTTGCGTTTTTATGTGTGTGTTCATATTTATATAGCTACATTCATTAGCTTGTCTTGTATTTTTATAAAAAACAGATTTTATCCTTTTATCTTGATATTAAATTGTATAATAATTTATGTCATTTTTATCATACAAATAATTGTTATTACAGCAAGTAATTGTTAAATAATGATAGTTGTTTTATAGCAAAGAATATTAAGCATGAACGAATATAACACTCAACGAAAGTGATTCGTGAGATCAATATATAGTTGCTCCGATTAAGTACTCACTAATTACAAAAAGGAATCCTCGAACCTGCTAAGTGCTAACGAGCTAGGGAATAAAACTAGTCCTAGAAATGCGAGTCTGTCACGATATTTTAATGTTAGGCTTCCAAAACCAATAGTAAATACTGTACAATATAATAATATGTGTAGTGTAGGTACAAACAAATAATTCGAGCTTTTTGAGTTCCGATTGATCAAAGGACAGATGTCATGTTACAGGTTTTAAAAATAGTTACTATAAATGGTTGC
The DNA here is from genome assembly GCA_905147015.1 of Laspeyria flexula. Lineage (NCBI taxonomy): Eukaryota > Metazoa > Arthropoda > Insecta > Lepidoptera > Erebidae > Laspeyria > Laspeyria flexula. The sequence continues at coordinate 5,439,499 of LR989956.1, read as the reverse complement.
TAAAAGACTATAATCCGCAAAATAGGTCACAATATCCGTTCTATATTTTTGATACGCATCAGTAAACTTGTCACACGATGTTCATTTTATTGTTAACATGTTTGGATATATAGTAAACTTCTAGACCGATTATGTAGTTTCCAGTTTATTTCTTAGTCTTTTTATCTCTCAAATAGAGCCTAGCCAAAATCAAAGGATAAAATATTGATCTTTCTTTCTAATATTACGTAAACAACGCATACACTTAGGCCCTTCGTCCACAAGGATACTCAAGTCGCCGATACCTTACGACTTTAGTCTCTTCGCGACTTCGGCAATACAAACTCGTATACTTCCGTACACAGGTCGCGTCGCGACTTTCGTCGTACGACGTAAGTCGCGCGCTACCTGCCGGCCAATGTCTCCGATACTAATGTCGCCGCGATTTTAAAGATGGCGGAGCAATTTATTATTGAATAGGGTAAGTCCGGGGTAGTTGGGCATAGTTTTTTCTAGGCTCTGTCAGAAATGAATTACATATAATTTTGTTATTATATTTATATCATATAAAACTTTCATATATAAATCGACTATGATATTAAAAACATGAAAGTAACAATTTCTAATGAGATCACCATGACCTTAAAGTTCTAAATTTCTTTATGTTGTAATAGATATAATCGCCACGATAAACCTCATCGACTAACATTTTTGTAATACAAATGCTTAAGTTTAATTAATTAAAGTTCTTAATAATTATTTTCACTAATTGTCTTCGCAGGATTACAAATTAAATATTTTAAAATTCAAATTTTATTTATTTTAGTTGATAGGGCATCTATCGTACTTAGCATTATCAATTCATAGCGGGGCATTTATTTATAGTCAAATAACACTCCTTCTTTGGGCAGTCGTATAATAAATTGTTTTGCAAAGAAGTAAATTTCTGCCAAACGTTATAGTTAGGTTAAATAAATAAAAGAAGAATAAATTATTTCTGATAAACTCGTATTTTAAATACACCATTACAAAAAGTGTGGCGTCTATCCTGGTTTTACTCTATAGTTCATTTTTTTTCTACAGTATGTAAAAAAAAAAAAGTCGCGCGTCGCTAGTGTCACTCGTACACAAGAATACTCAAGTCGCCGATACCTCACGACTTTAGTATCTTCGCGATCCCTGTAATAGAAATTCATAGTCGGCGACGCAAGTCGCGCGCTACCTGCCTGCAAAGATCGCCGATACTAATGTTGCCGCGACTTTAAAGATGGCGGAGCAATTTATTATTGAATATTACATTTTGTTTATGAAGAGAAAAATATATCTGTATATGGCGTGCGCCGCATGCTCAATGCCTCCATTATAATGCGCGTATTATAATAGAGGTCAGTGGTTAACATAAAAACACTTAGGTATTAAATACTCTATAGTGCTCTTCTTGCTTGATTTTTTTTTTTAATAGTTTTATTTATTTAGTTGGTATTTTAATAGGGAGCGCAAAGAGCGCGAAAATCTATCTGTCCGCGATTTCGAAGATGACAGAGCAATTAATTAATATAAAATTTGTTTTTGAGGTAGAAAAATACCCTTGCCTTTATAATTATAAAATGAAAGAATATTCTAAAAAAGAATTTACAGAAAAGGCTTGGATGTCAGTAGGAAAGGCATTCAATATAACAGGTTGGTAATTTTTCTTGGTAATCCGATAGACTTCCTTTTTTCAAAAGCTAATAATGACTGGAACACAGTCCCCAGCATTAAAACGTAGGTAAATGTCCGTTCACAGCAGAGCCAATTTTGTATAGTATTAAAAATAAAACTGATATGCAATTAAAAATTTTGAACAAGTACTATAGAAATTTGCTTTGCTCTTCGACCCGATCTATGCGAACGGACACTAATCATATCGTCATTGAGGAAAATGATATTTCGTACAGCGCCTATTTCGTACGTATAGTCCGACAAGACATGTCGTGCAATTTAAAAGTAGGAAGTACACAGTTACACACTAGGAACTAACGCTATTATTGTAGGAACAGAGCGTTGTCAGACTATAAGTTGATAATAGTTGATAAATATGAAACTACTGCTTAATCAGGGTTCTTAAATAACGAGTGTTAGTTTTTATACCTCGCATCACACGAATGTTTTAAGACTAAATTATGGGCAATTTCATACACTACTTTATCCATTAAAAAATTTCTTAAAACGCTGAGCGAAAGAACTGTTCTAACTAAAATACTAATAATAAATAGTCTGTTTTTCTTAATACAATTTTTATTTACTTATTACTTAGCTACATATAAAGACATATTCTGTAGCGAACGTGGAAATCTCGTGATTTCATGTATTTCTGTATGAACCCTCTTAACAGTAAAATATACTCTACGTTAATACTCAGTGTTATTGTAGCATTTTACGAGCATAAGAAGAATTTTTAAAATTGGTCTGGACCAATTTTAACTTTCTTTTATATACTTAAAACTAGCTTTTGCCCGCGACTTCGTCCGCGTAGATTTCGATATTATATAGATCTTTGTTTTAAGTACAATTCATGAATTCCACAACACCCCACTACAGAAGTTGAATTTCATTTTACGTCAATATAGATAATATTTTCGTAATCGGCGTCCCTGAAAACCTTGAAAATGACATCCATATCAATTTCTAATAATTTTCACACCTATTTCATCAGTAATCGTAAGTTTTTCAAACACCAAAAAGCTAACTCACTTCATAACTGAAGTTCTAATTGCGTATTATCCGTCCATAAAAACCTAAAAAATAACGATTAAGTAGGTACGTCGTTTTCAAACGTCTATCACAATTGCATCCCCTTTGGGATAGAATTTTAAAAAAAAGCAAGGAACACGTATTTGTGTTTTTGATCACATGTAGGTATAAAGTTCCGAAGTAAAAAGACACTCAATACAATTTCTCCTTACAAACTTATTGTGCCCTCTTTCACCTCTTTAAGGGTTGAATTTGTTTTGTTGAATTAGTCAAAATAAATAACATTTTCGTAATCGGCGTCCTTGAAAACTTCAAAAAAAGACCTTATTACTATTTATTTCCTGATCCTTCCTTCTGATCCTGATACAAACCTATTTGAATAGTTTAATTTCGTGTTTTATTTTTAATAGACAGGGGTAGACTGTATAATGATTGGCACCACCAAAAATTTAAGTAGTTGTCAGATTTTAATGCAATCTTCGTAGAACATTTTAATTAAGTATTCCTTTATTTTAAAATAAAAACGTATTTAATCTGGTGATCATGGTTTTATGAACAAAAAAATTCAAAAATGTTTCGAAAAGTACAGTAATTGAAATCAAAAGTACAGTTATTATCACATAAGTATCACTCACTGGCACTTAATATTAATTAGCATTTTTAGGGGTCCGTAGCCAAAATGGCAAACAGAATTCTTATAGTTGCGTTATGTCCGTCCATCCATCCGTCCGTCCGTTTTTTGTTTTTTTGACTATGTGAATATTCTAATTAAGATATGTTTCATCTTACCTCATGCCATAATAGGGCTTATTAGAACGCGAGGCGACAATCACAGAGAAATGTCCACTACGTTTTAGTGACAATGTCGGTGCGAGTAGCAAGTTTTATTTTTCTAGTAGGTATCAGAAAACGTTTTTAAAAGCTACCGTTGAACTCCAATTATATTGACATGGAAGAATAATTTATAACTCTCCTTCGACATTCTGTAAAGCGATAAAAACTTTGCATCTGTTTGTTGCAATTCCTTTGCAGCAACAAACAGTCTGCAATTAATATTTTTTTCTATATAGGAGTGCACCCAGTATCTTCTATTAAGAGTATGAAGATTTTTTCGCTTTCGGTAATAATAAGCTAAAATTACTGTTTCGTCGTCACTTGTGTCCGACATTTTTTAAACGTCTGTGAGCCGTGTAGCCGCAACACCTATACTATACCCTATACTGGCCAAACAGACGACTCGCGCATACGTGCAGATCGTACGACTTGCGTCGCGTCGCCCCATGTGTGGATCAGGCGACTCGAGTCTCCTTGCGTGGGTGTCAGGCGACTCACGTCTCCTTGTGTACGGATCGTACGCGACAAGAGTCTCGCGACTAAAGTATCCAACATTAGTATCGGCGACTTGCGTATCCTTGTGGACGAAGGGCCTTAAAATATAGGAAACGCAAAGAGTACTTACAAAGTTATGTTTCAAACTCTAAGGCCTGGCATGAAGCCTAATTCGGTGGCTCTTGGCAGTAATATTATGACGTCATTGTGGGGGACATTAAAGTATAACGTTATTTGTGTATAATAGGTGGTGGATACAGTGAATCTTCGCCTGTCTGGTACAGTGGCTACTGTTCAAGAAGCTACAGTGGAACTGCCTAGTAAAGCTATGCGAAAAACTGCACGGTACGCGACAGACTTGCCTCACGAAGACAATCCGAGGATAAGACTCAAACTCTGTCTGCAAGTGAACCAAGATGTCTGCAGTGAATATACTGAGGCTGAAAGTAAGTACATGTAACTATGTATTAGCACTATAAGACAGGCTCTGGGTTTAAGTATGTTGTGTACATCGATCTCGACCATCAACAATATTGATGAAAATATTTGTTTTATTTGTATTTGTTTTCAAGGGAAACAGTTTTGTACTAAAAACTAGACGTAGCTTTGGTCATAATTATTCATTTTGGACATTCAAATAAAATAAAATAAATATATGGTATTTAGACAAGACATTTTTAGTTTAGGCAATTTTTATCAAAAGAATCGACTTTAAATGCCAACGAAACGCGCTAGTTGCATTTATTGCAATATAAGCCTCTTAGACAAAAAACTAATAGACGAGAGACTAGGAGTGTCGAACCAAAATTTAAAACTCCCGGAAAGGAAAACTAGAAATACTTCCAGTTTTCCTTTCCGGGAGTCTTAATTTTCCACTCAGTTATAATCACGTTTGACATACAGGGAATACTGACAATAATGTCTCATATGATTTCTTTGGTATTGTTAATATGTTTTCTATAGTAACTGTTCTCAATTACAGTAACGTGTGTCAACATAATCCGGGTTCCCACGATAACAGAGGTTCTTTGTGTATTCGGATTACATTATTCACAAGTCTAAATGTAGGAAAAACTTATTTACTACTTATATTATTTACTATAATATGATATTTTCTTCAACAGTCGGGCCGTCTTATATCAAGGAGCCTTACGGTAGTACCACGGCTGCTATTGTGGGAATATTTGTGACGGCTGTTGTCGTACTTCTATTCGTAGGATTACTATTCCTTATCTACCAATGTAGACGAAGACCTAACAAGAAAGATAGGTCGAAAGACCATGAAATGGATTCAATGAGACAGTCTAAAGTAACTCCTCAGAATCAGGCCCCACCACCATATTACCCAAGTTCTGGTATGGAAAACAAGGCTTTAGAACATTCGATGACTTTATCCATGGATGATACCAAGTCTCCAAGATACGGGTCCACAGGTGGCTACTCCTATCATGTACCACCACACACGCAAACTCACCCTGGACAAACGATGCCAAATTCAGATTGTAAGTATTCAAACACTTTAATAACATTTTCTTTTTATATTTTCAATTCTAATTTCACTATTTTCCATTTTCATGTACACGATTATGTTATTAATTTCTTTGATTTCGACTGTATTATTTTATTTATTTCCTCTTATGCAATCACTAAGGACTAACTTCAGTCGTCGTAGAAGGTAAAACCTCAAATATCCGGAGAGCACGCTTTGCATGACGAGTATGTCTTACCCTCTTAATCACTCATCAGAATACTAATAATCTCGTTGTTCACAGGGAACATGGGCTTCATAGAGAACAGTTACACCAACAGCAATAACGGAGGCAGTGTGAACTCACAAGACTCTTTGTGGCAGATGAAGATGCAAACAGCAAACAACGCTGGTACTTTACCAGCACATCAAGTGTTAGACCGCCAAAGTAATTATGACTATGACCCGATATCTCACGCCGGGTACAGAAACATAGATGATTATGCCCATTACTCCCACCTACCGCACGCCAGCCAAGCTGCTCCACCAGCCGACTATGACATGAGAGCGACACAGAACCCATCGCGTCAGGAGTACTGCTCAGATCCTTACGCCTCCGTGCACAAGCCCAAGAAACGTATGGACCAGCATATTGGTAAGTTTTACTTCGTTTATTAAACCTGATGCCAACTCACAAAATATTGGATTTTGTATACTTATTACTTACATTGGTTTTAAGAAGTGGAATCCCATGTAAACGTAGCTTAATTCTTCAAAAGAGATTCTAAATGTCTAATTACTCGATCACAGTCTTGATAGACAATCATTTTTCTAGGCAGTTATAGTCCAATCTATCCAATGGTAAAGGCGATTTATAAATATTTGTTGCTAGTCGCCAAAGACTTTAAATATCTTAGTGCAGTTGTCTAAACAATAAGTACAGAAATATAGGATTTGTTTATACTTTACATCGTATTAAAATTTGTACAGATTCATAACAAAGTTTGTTGTTATGGTATTGCAGCTAAAATTATAAAAGCTTCCGCAATAGACTTATAACCGATATAAAGTTCGATCCATTTGGGTTGCTAGCCCATATTTAAATTAGTTCGAAAGGAATCGGGTAGCCTATCAATTTTATTTATCGCCTGATATCAAATTGCTGTAGTGTGCGTACTTGTATACATGTTTACATACTCATTAAGAACCCGAAACTACATAATCTGCTGATAGAAACTCTGTAGCTTGCGGGGCTTTTATATAAACCGAAAGATTAAACGTTCTCGTTTCTTGATGAATCTAACCGCCTTGCGAGCTTATTTCTGTAAAAAACGGCTGTCTTAAACAACAGGCATAAATAGTGAAGCAGCCGAGCGGTACTAATGAACAACTTTCGCATTCTTACTACGAACTAAATGTATGCTAGGTAGATGGAATATTCTACGTCGCATAAACCTAGAAATAAAATGAAAATATTGCCTATAACGGGAGAGGTCTATGTCCAGCAACGGACTAGTACATGCTGATCATGTTGATGTACGTGGTGGTACGAATCGATCGGAGAAGTTTATCTATACTTCTCCGATCGATTCGTACCTCACTATACCCCATCTCAATGCACACAATTACTAAATTTATAAACAGTTACCGAGATAAACAGTCCGAATATATTGTATCCCTTCAACAGAGTCACCATACCATGAAGTAAGCGGGCTGCCGGAGTACGGAATGAGGCCTGGAGCAGAGGAAGGTGGCGGCGAGGAGAAGCCACTGCACATGTCCCTGGGCTACGACGAGTCGCTGGAGTCAGGCTACTCTACGCCTAACTCGCGTTCACGCCGTGTCATCCGAGAGATCATCGTCTGAACGCGGCTGTAAGCTGCGCACCCGCGTGACGTCACAACCCCTCACGCTCAAACCCCACCCCGAGTGATAACACGCGCAGCTGACTAGTGAGTTCTAAGTGTAGTGCTAAGCACACTGTTGTGATAAGTCTATTGAAATATTCATATTTTTATACAGGGAACGTAATCTTGAACTTGTGTTAGCGGATTAGTGCCCGAGACTTGAGTGTTACGAGTGTTATGTCTCGTCATATAAACGTGTTTTTGTAACTGTTACTCGACTGAATTGACAAACTAAATGTACCCACAACGTATTAAAATGCAAATATCCCCTTTTATTGACCGCATGACCACTAGATGCCTAATTGATTTATACCAAATTCGGTCAAGCGACTGCGGACTGCGGTAAGACAAAAGAGGCTAGTGCGCCGAAATACAGAACATTATGAAAATATCAACTTTGTGCATATGACGTGACAATGATATATATGCACGTAAATGTTTTCATAATTGTAGCAACTATTGATATTACAGAGAAAAGGACAAGTTTATCAGGCGGACTCTGTCTGTTTGCCACCGTCATAGAATAAAAAAAAAGCTTTCGACATTTGTTCTACGAAACTACCATCTAAAATGAAATCCTTGAACTGCTTTTTTTTGTAACTGTCATGTTGTTCATTCTAAATAATATAGTACAAACAGATATTTCACTCGATTCGGTATCTAGTGGTTGTATCGTCGATGTCTCTATGAATGCTCCCTAATATTTCTTTCTTATTTTTTGAAAGTTAAAATATAGAAAGCATTATATATCATTAGGTACCCGTTTATACATGATATTAGAAGAAAACAAGGTAGATCGTACCCGATGTATGGAATAGGCACGACCCCGTATTACGTGGGTCTTAAGTGGCTAAACGTAGGTGTTATACCTTCGCCTACATCTCGAGAAATTTCTAGTTATGTTATGAAATGAAAGTACTTACAATTTCATAAATACATTTTATTTATTTTAATTCAATTGTAAATATTTTTATGTGACTTATTTTTTTATTTACTTTAAATCAGTGGCCATAAACGGTATATTCTTAATTAAGTTGTATCGAATGAATGCATCCTGGACTTCGGTGTGAAGTCAAAAGACGCATTCTGTCAAAATGATTTTCAGACTTACTTTCATCCATGTTATATGAGAAGGACAGTAGATTGGTTACTTGCGCTGTTTTAGTAACAAACGAATTCAATAGAAACGTTGTAAGATGAGACATGTCTGTTTACAAATTTCAATCATGTGTCTATTGATATAAGAGTAAATTTGTTCAGAGACATTTTTCTCTTACGTTCTTTTTCTATTGAGAGTGTGATGTTGTCCTGCAACTGAAATGCTGTCATATTTTGTGACATTACAATAGTGCCATTTATTATCACGTATTGTAGCATAACGTAACCTTTCTATCTCTTTTTCTCTTATAATTTTTTTCACTTTGGAACGATAGCGTTTCCATATGAACGAAGATTTTGTAGTAATGTGATCTCTGTATTTAGATATATTGAAATTCTGCTTAATTGTTTTAAACCCTGTGCATACTAGCGATTTACGGTTCATCTGCGTTTGGTGATTCATTCGCTAGTTAGCTACGGAATTTATTACGGAGCAGTCATTTTATAATCATCGAATATTAGCATACTAATATAAATATGTCAATTGTGATGAAGAACGTAGGTATCAATAACGTCCTAGTGTTTATGAGTATAGAAATAAATCGAGCCTCCATTTGGCATGACAATGATTGTGCCCTCCGTGTTGTAAAAACAAAATTCTCACTCTTTGTACTCGTTAAAGCATAGTAAAATGTTATGTTACAATTGAGAAAAAATACGACGTACGTTTTTATTACACGGCATTATAAGTCCAATGTTACGTAATTTTTGGCTTACAATTTTGTGGATTTAAATCTTCGAACAATATCCTGTGCCGAGATAATCTTGTCGAAGTCCCCAATTCCTTGTTGTGCCATCCTAAGACGTGATCTGGTAATGAGCTGAGATGCTATATGAATTGCAGTGATGTCGGCAAGATTACACTGCTTCCCGGGAACACAGTTCAGTAACGACCGTAATTACATTTTATTTTATATTAAAATGTTGGTGTTTGTAGAAAAATAATTAACTTTGTATTCTGCGAATGATCCGAGCTCGGCTGATCAGAGCATTTTAATATCCAGAACTCTCACACGAAGGCGTTTATTGAACATTTAGAGAACGAACAGACAAAATTCTATTATACTCAAAGGCTCGCAGCAATCTTTACGACTGGTATTAAAAATCAATCTGCCCAAAATATTCTGTGTTTTGTAAAAAAACGCTATAATATCATGCCATTTGATGATTTCCATATTCATAAACCCTAATTTTTATATGTACTGTTAAAGGGAAACTTAACAACGTAAATATACGTTAAAGAAGAGGTATTTCAGATATAAGTATAGTTCATAGAATAAAGTTCATTATATTATAATGTCTATAGCACATTGGCGATTTTGACAAATGCGATCGCCGATTTTTTAATCCGAATCAGCTATTGAAAAGGGACTCTATGGCTTCTATCGATATTAATTTGTAAGTGTTCAATCGATTGATTGCTGTATGTAACTTATACAATAATAACTGAATCACTACAATAAATGAAAACGGTTATTTTTGTTTATTCGTATATAACTTTAAACAGTTGACGAATAAGAAAACAATAGATAGGTACTTATTTTAGAACCCACTCAGACATTACAGATGACTTACATACTTGTGTGTCGGGTGTTTGGAGTGTGGACATGTGTGTTTGCAGATGTGTGATTTGGGGTGCTTGGACGTAAAATGGTACGTAAGAAGTGTTAATACGCAAAGGTATATATAAATTTTGTAAATATTAGATAATTATTATGATAATGCTAAATATGAGCTACAGTCAAAAATCCTAATGTGCTATGGAACTAAATGTTTATTTGCCCAAATGTTGCATTGCGTACAATTATTACGATTTTATCATGTTTTTTATGAGATATTAGAATGATAAATATAAGATAAGGTTACAAAAATGCTAGATACTTATATATGAAATAGATAGACATCTCATGAATTATATATTAAGGTTAAAGTATTTCTAATTGTAAATATAATTAGTATATACGTTTTCATGTCTGTTTATAATAAAAAAGCAGTTATTTCCAAAATATACTTAAATATTATTGTACTCTTTTATTGTAATGCGTTCTAAGACTGTATTTACGGCACAATAGCATGTAAAATTATATTAGATATAACTTTTTTTTTGGAGCAGCTTTACATAAATAACTACGATCACACACACTGCATGGATACTCTTTTCACAAGTTTCATAAAACCATAATCAACTTTCTATAACAATTTTGCACAGCTTGTAAAATATTGTCATAAATTAACAAAGCAAGGTGAACCTCAAATTTCCTCGTTACAAAATAGCTATGATACAAAATATTAAAAAATGCATTTTGATTTAAACAATTGGAGTATATTTTAGAATAAACTTTGATGTGGTCATCGTTGATTCAGATAGAACTGAAAGAAATGCCTGATCGCATATACCTATAGTTTTATTTTTGACATCAAAAATGTGTAACGATAACAAAAAGTAATTGATGTGTTCATTTCAATTATTAAACAGGTTTTGCTGGTTGGGTTCTTAGATTTATTTATTTTAGTTTCTCTTGGGACAAAATGTAAAAGAAACATCGGCCCTTAAATAAAATCAACTTTTTAAAGGGTTGATTTTTTAATAACTTTAAGAATTCATGACATTTAAAGAATCTCATTATTAAATACAGGAAGACTGTCTGTAATTCAATCTCAATGTTTTTTTTTTCTTATTTTGATCTTCAATGTTATTTCCTTATCGGATCTAATTAACTCTGCTGGGATTTGAAACACGAGATTTTGAGTTTCTTTTATATAAATAAATTAAATTTTATTCCAAGAATCTGTCACGTAAAATAAATCCTTACAGCCTTTGTCTACCATTAAAATACCAATTGTATCGTGGTCTGGACACTGCTAAAAATTACTTTCAATTTGATATGGATTACCAAGGAGGTTGTAGATTTCTTGGTATTATAAGGAAAAAATTATATTCGACCGGGCCGTGCCCGGGACGTGCCATGTGCGTGGTCCGGACGGGGCACGGATCTGAAACGTTAAATACATTTTGTATGAAGCAGTTTATATTACACTGTGCAAGATCCGTGTCCCGTCCGGGTCCGTTTACTAACGTACGACGCTCTACAACACTGTTATGCACGACACGATCACGGCCCGATCTAATATAAATCACCCCTAAAACGCTATTCTGTGTCTCCTTAATCCGTCTGAGATAATAAAATAAACAAATGAAATTATTCTCAGATTTCATGCTTGCGGTTTTTCCGAACAGATAATTAAATCAAATTTTTGACGAGTTTTCCGCAGAATCGAAATTGAAATAAATTTTGATATTGTATTATCTATTTTACTTCAAAAATAACTTATTACCGTTTGATATCTGAGGTTTGCTTTAATCTTTGGACAATTGTTTTTAAAAACTGACTTTACTTTTAGGTTAAATGTGTATAATGTGGTTAAATTTGAGATTGTTTGTCGATGTTACAAGTACATTTACGTTGTGATCTACCTGTGCATTGTTTCCGTTGGCGCGACCAGTATGAGCGTAGCTGACAAGCTGGCCCGATCGTTGTGTTTATAAACATCATTCACACATTATAATATTGTCTCATCATACATTTTGTTTAAGATTTAGAGTAACGAAATCTCCCACCTTTAAAATTGTCCTGTTCTCAAGTTTATTTTCTGTTCATGTTAAATTAAGATTTCGTAGAATTTAGAGTATTATTTAAATTTTTGTTCTAGTTATTCCAATTATGGCATGCACATCTACTTAATTATATAATTTAATAAGTCCTGGTTATTACTATTAGGAACTCTTTCGACGTGTTGTGATGTCATCGGGTTAGAAAGTCCGTTTTAATTTTATCTATAATTTTAAAGATGAGCTTTTACCCCATTCTTCATACCCATACAAACAAATAAACATTTTTTAAAGAAATAGGTAGTTATAAAAAATGAACACATTAAAACAAAATAAGTGAGAGTAATAAAACATGTTCATACCTATTCCTTAAACCATTTTCGTGAAGCAAAAACCATTTTTACAGTCAAATTACACGAAGCGGGTGTATAACGATTTCCATTTTAATTTTCTCGATATAATCATTGTCAACTTTCACGTTTTCGTTTCAAAGTTTATTATTTATGTGTTGAACTTTCAAATGAATTGGTGAAAGAAACAGAATTCCGTGAATAAAAGGAAATGTATCATATTTTCCGTTTATATTTAAACTTTTGACACAACCGACCTGAGTTTAATTTCACAATATTCGCTTCTTGAGAAAACCCTCCAATTTAAACTATCTTAGTCTAATTATCTCTGTAAAATAATCTATCGATACTGCCATTTAGCAATTTATTAATTTAATCATGATTTAACTACTTAATGTACGATATATCACAAATCAATTCAATGAAAATGTGTTTTAATTTAGGTTTAAGAGTTTTATGTAATTAGTAAATCCTATGAAATTTGTAATCAAATTTTGTTAGATTGTTTTTATTAGCAAACGGATTTTGAATCTCCCAAACTATAATTTCGTGTAAGAAATTTGTAGCAAAATGTTTACCCAACATTACCACATCAACGCTACTCTGACCAACGACAACGATACGACAGCACGCTACGTTACTTTCCTTCTTATTCGTCCTTTATTCGTGCAATGTTCAAGAAGGATAATACACAATTATCGTACTGAAATCGTTAATCAGAGTATGATTTCAGCTTATCTAATGTCAACGAATATATAAAAAACCTAAAACATTTTTACTATTAATGTATGTAAATAGACTTTTATGTTTAATTGTTTTATTAGTCACTTCAATTTATTATAAGTAATAATAACAATCGATTTACGTCCTATTGTGACACTGGATCTTACTTGATTAATAGGTAGGTCCAAATACTTAAATTTTTACGTCCTTAAATTTCTTCTAAGGGCTTGCTGTTTTCACCGTTAATTCACGATTTGTCTTTTTCATAATCGTGTAATAAAATCAGCGTGTGAAATGGTTGTTTCCTCACGTTATTATTTACTTATAATAAAGGGCAAGTGTAATCAAGCGATGTAGGGGCCATAATTATGTGCAGAAGCAAATTATTATAAGGTTATTATCATTTATGTTATGCAATATTTTAATGAAATGACAACAATCAGCTGCTCTTGCGTTTATATCATATAAGTGAGGTCTGGATAAGTCTGCCAGAGTTTTATTATTACCTATAAATAATAATAAGACTTTGTATTGTATATAGTATTGTAAACTGCGCGTAAGACTTATTAAATAAATTTTGTCCATAATAAAAAGCGTTTTAATGTCTTTAGCCTTTTACCTTTTAGTTCGTGTAGTGACGGATTAAGAATACAATGTCACTACCCCATTTCAACCCGTGGTTGTCGTACAAGGCAACTAAGGAAAAACTAGGACACCTAGGGAAGATCTGTTTTTTCCTAGAGATTATACCTAATTATTTATAGAGCGAATTTGTGTAAGCGGCGTAAATTCGAAACGTCATCTTTTTTTATTGTCCGATGTGGCAGACGATCATGCAGCCTACCTAATGGTAAGTGGTAATCGCCGCCCGTGGACATGGCTGTGTCCTTTTGGTATTGATTGCGAAGAAAACAAACAAGCCGCTGCCTACCGAAAAGAAAAAGTGAAATAGGTGTTAAAACAAAAAGGGAAATATGGTGGAAAAATTAAATATGAAGGAAAATTTAAACGACGTGGATCGGGAGGGGTATTGCGAGGAGGAACTGGGCCTCTAACGCTCCCACTCACCAGACAAAACACAATAGTATAAGTATATTATGCTAGGTACTACATGCAAGCATACCAACGAGGCACTATTTATTTTATTATATATATACAATCATCTTTTTGTTTAATTTTGTAATTCTCTCGGAGCTCATACTATAAGAAACCAAAGTTCCTTTCTCTACTCTTTGCAAGCTCACACAAAAGTTCTGCATTGAGTGTAATGTGATGTTACTCGAATACTCGACACCGCACTTCGAGCGTACAATAACATTTGGAAGTATTGGAAGCGTAATATAAATTAGTACCTACCATATGAATATGAAATCAAAATGAATATTATGAAAATCGGTTTTAATAATGCTTTCATGTCATTCAATTGTGAGAAGCACGTTTGCAAATCCATTAAAACTGGTTACATACCTTATTATTAAATTAAAAAATAGGTATACATAATTATTTTGTGTCACGTTTTCTCTCGTTATGAACAAATGAAATAATTGAATAAATAATAGTTCATTTACTTTAATGAATTAATGTTTTCAATTTGACTAATCGAACGGAATATTTTCTAACTGATGAATACATTTAATGGTACATCAAGCTTTAACATTGTCAATAAAACAACCAAATAATTGTAAATAATACACAGAAGAATTGAACTATACAATACGCAATTAATTATTGAAAATAAATATTAATTGAGTCTTTGGGTATTTTTTCCCATGGGGATCACCGGTGTCGCCCACACAATAGATTCAACAACATTTTGTTTCGGAAGTGCAAGTGATTGCCCAATTAGGTACAAAAAAAATTCAATGTGATATATGCCTTCAGAAGAAAGATGCTTTCAGACTATGCCTCAAGTAAGTCATATTTTTTGTTGTCATATTAAACTATTTGTTTACATGCGTCGTCGTCGATTCCAGGTTTAGCCATCTTTTAGCATGTGTATAAAACTAAACTTTTTCATTCATTTTAGGTTATAAACAAACTTATATGTTTATAACAATCGTACAACATATATAACAATCGTACTATACCTAAAACGTAAAATGAAAGCTTCGGTTATATAGAGAATATTATTATGTGAACAGAGATTCGTTACTGGCGCGTCAAAAATGAGTAGTTTATGGAACAATAAAATCATTCTCTCCTGGGCTCGAGTTACCTTCACAGAAGTCAACCCTACATGTACTCGTATGTGTGCACGTGTTCTTAAATTACGTTCTCCTATTTATTATATTTTTCGATGCAAAAAGAAAGTTATTCCTATAACTTAACTTTAATAATTATATTCTCAATATCAGCTTAGCCTCAACTAGTGTGGGCTTAAGGTCATTATCAAATTGTACTATTTTTGGCAATTTATTATTATTTTAGAGTCTATAAATGTACCCGGATACTAGTGATAGGCTCGCATTCTATTACAAGGGACCAAACATATAGCTGGCGAAATGTCGGTATCATTCAAAGGCGTGATGCCTTATTATCATTGGCTACTAACCGCTTCAAAATACTGCTGTTATTACAACTATTTGGATAAAAATCGATAACATACAATAGGTACATTATGTTAGGGTCTTGGTATAATCGAAGTAGCAGCTTCAAGACGAGCTCGTAAATCGGCTTGCCCGACCGACTCCCTCTCGGGCCGAGTCGCAACGTTGAAGCGATATTATGTATTACATCGTAAATGTTCATGTTTGGGGACATTTCTCAGTTGGTTTTCTCGTATCACATCTATAAATTGTGTTGGTAAATAAATGTGGAAACCTCAGCACACTCATAGTCGACGCCACTGAGCTCGTTATTTTATTACATAAAATAAATAGTTTGATGTCTGTTTTAATTTTTTTAGACTAGATTCGGCCAATAGGAATATTTTCTTGTGTCGAACTTGACAAGCGAATAGTGCTGATGCTTGAACTTTTTACAAAGACGAAATCTACGTCTACACTAACATTTTAAAGAGGAAATATTTGTAGTTTTGTATGTAACGAATTAACTTAAAAACTACTGACCGATTTGATAAATTCTTTTGCCGTTTGAAAGCTACATTATTACTGAGTAACTAACTGTGGGTCAGACAAGGTTTACTCCGTTGTCTCTAACAGTCAGCACGATTTCAACGGCATTTATTATAGAGGTAATCGGTAATGAAGAAACAATCTCGATCACAAAACCATACCTACTTGCATAATAATATGGGCAATTCATAATATCCTTAACCTATTTATTAATATATTAGAGGTTTATAGTTGTTTTTTTCTTTTTTAGTACCTGAAAAGGCAATCCGGATACCTTATGGGATCCCTCCGTTGTTCGTCTATCTGCACAACCCAGCTTCACCTAACATTTAAGCGATTTGATGTATAACTGTAAGCTTATATTGTTGTATAAATAAATAAATACAAGAAGTAGAACACACATCTCTTCTCATACTAAATGGCTATTGTTCTTTTTAACGTTGCATTGAAAAAACAGAGCTACGTGATTTTGTGCATAGGAATAAATGGACGGCTGAAGAATAACATAATGCTATTTTAATAAATAGTTCTCAAGTATCACGCGAATAAAGCAGCATAGTAAGACGTTTGGAAATATAACTAAAAGGACTTTATTACAAAGTGGATAAGGATAAATATTGTAGCGTCCGTCTTGACGCTAAAGCATCTCGTGCATCAATAGAACGGGATAACTTGCTCGAATATAGTAAAAAGAGCGTAAAGCTTTGCATCGATATAGTATAGTGTATAATATTTTTTGTAGTTTTCAAGCACACAAGGAAACCAATAAATATTAAGATAGGTATGGTTTTATTATGAGATGCGTGAACTATACGTGCAACATCGACGAACTTTAAACAATGTTAATTTAATTATTTTAAAGCAAAATTTGTAACTGCGAAAGCGAATTTTAAATCAAGAAAAAAAAACATGGAGTATATCAACACACAACTGACTGAGTGTGCTTTAGTCAAGCGCTAGGGTAGCTATATAAATGTTCTCCAAGCCGAATTTCGCCAAAAGCTCAACGGATTAACTCCGTTGAGCCAGAGATATTATAGTACACACTACACTAGGTTATGTTCAATAAAACAGATGCGTTTTTTTATTAGTTCACTCGCATAGTCAAATAGGACAGAAGAGGATTCGTGCACAGAACTGACAGAACCAACTACCTAAGTAAATAGCTTTCCAACTTGAAGTTATTATAAAAAACAATCAGTAAAGCGAGTATGACATTTTGTCACCGTGACTTTTTGTCACTATATAGGTAGTTAGGTTGGGTATGTATGGAGATGCGCGCACGTTACTTCCATACATTTTCACAAGAGTAACAAAAAAGCCACCATGAATAATATCACTAGTGATCAGCTCTTCTATTTTCAATTGAACCCAGAGGCCTAATATGCATCTCGACACTCGATTCAAATTGACTATGTCGAAGTCGACATCGCTGTCAAATGTTTGAAAGTGACAAACATAGTATCACGCCTATTTCCCCGAAGGGGTAGGCAGAGGTGTAACACACCCACATTTAGCCAGCTATATTTGGTCCTATGAAACATGGGGCGAGCCGTATCCATTCGCGTTCATACTTATATCTCATTTCAAAAAGTGTGAGGAACAACATCTTTTACTAAATTAGTGGCATAAATTCTGTACTGCACTGATGACCTACAAAGTCAAAACGCTCGAACAGTACAACATATACAATTAACGTCATACCTAATTATATAATCTGCACTCGCATGTGCTATTTCTATATTATCAACTTAATTTGCACACTGTACTTACATACAAGCGCTACTGACCCAAACCACGTTCACTTACATACCAGACTCGATGTTTTCAATGACCTATCTTCACTTAAGTGGAAGAATGTTATGTAAAAATAACGGGGTAGTACCTATGCTAAAATATAGACAGTGCCTGTAACTGGCAAGCTTTTGGTTTCGGTTCTCTCATATTCTTGCATTTTAAAACACCAATTGTTTTTACATGGCTTATAACAACAAAACTGTGCCTCCAGAAGCTAGCATAAAAACTTTTTCGAACGTGCTTATTCTTGACAAGCCGATTTACTTCATTCTTTTTTTAAAGTCAACTGCACACAAGATGTTTTCATGAAACATATAAAACCTGCTTTTTCAAATCTCAAAGCTGAAACGAATACCGATTCAATTTCATCCTTTTACCATGTGAATCCTAACATTTTCCACATGGCTTGAATACTGTGTACTCGAATTTTATTTGCATTGTCTTTCTAATATCCTGTTGGTTCTTGTATTGTTAAATGTTTGTAACATTATCTATTGCTGTATATATGTAATATTTACCCCTGTTTTAGAATTTGTTTATCATGACACTTTGATGGTCCCTTTTTTCGAAATTTATATAACATAGCATACTAAGGTATTCGATAATAAGTGATAAAATAATGAAAAATAAAAGGAAATAAAAAGAGGAAATATAAAATTTAAGAAACAAACGTGCATCAAATTCACTTTACAGATCTAATAATATTATGGCCAAGATATTATTCTGATGTATAAAGTTCTGTTAATGTAAAGTAACATCAAACAAAATCGATTCGGTAGTAATTGCTTTAAATATGTACTAACTAGGGTTTATTCCCTGGAATTCTCGAGCCGAGAATTCCCGGGAAATCGTTGGGGTTTGTTCCCGGGAAATCAAGCTCGAGAAAAGTCGAGAACTCGAGAAATCATGTACCTATATAGAAATTAAATCGTCGTTTGTTGTGTTGCGTGGCGGTGCGGGCCAAAGCGCAGTGGCACCCTTTGATCTTGCTGCAAGCGCTCTGCGGCGTCGTTTTTACACGTTCTTTCGTGTTTCGACTCTAGCAGAGTACCTATTATATAGTTTACGTAGTAAGTGTTTCACAGATTACGAGATAAATTGAAATCAAACAGGTAAGTCTTTTCACTTTTATTGACACATCATGGCTTTATTATTCATATTATTTATTTTTATCAATAATATAATCTAAATATGATCTTAAATTTTACTAGTTAGTACCTACCTATCTGTTCTTTTCTATTATATAAATATATTAATAGATAATAGTACATTATGATATAAGTGCGGTAAGTTGATAATTACAGCCGAGGCGATATTGCTAGCCCGAGCCGCAGGCGAGGGCTACAAGAAAGCAGAGGCTGTAATTATCAAAGCGCACGAATGTCATACGACGTTTTATAACATGTTTGCGAGGAAATAAATAAAATTCGGACTTAAAACAAATACAGCGAAAAGAAATAGTGCGCGGAATAATTTTTACTTGTCACAAATTATCGATGCGCGCGCTACAGCGCTTTTTTTTTAAAGACAAAAACACAAAAACAGCCAGTAAGTATTACTAATAAAGTAACTTAATATTTTTGTGTTTTGGTACAGATAAATGGTTGTAATTTATGGTCTAAATTAATTAAATTAAAGAATTAAATGTTTATTTTATATATATCACAATTATTTCATCTCCCAAATTTAATTTTATTCATAAAATGATGACCACTGTTCTGACATAAAAACTCTTTGCTAAGATTTAAAATAGTAGGTACCGTTCGTTTTAGACGGAGCCCCTTGATTATTAGAAGGTAGGTATATGAGCATGAGAAGCCGTGCAATTTACTTTACATTACCGCACTAGTGCGTAATGAGATACATTACGACACTGAAATTGGTGAAATAAGAGACCCTTTACGAGCAAATATGTTCATGCTTCATGTTCACATACTAATAATCAAGGGGCTCCGTCTAAAACGAACGGTACCTACTTTTTTAAATCTTAGCAAAGAGTTTTTATGTCAGAAAAGTGGTCAACATTTTATGAATAAAATTAACTTTGGGAGATAAAATAATTCTGATATAATTATATAAAATAAACATTTAATTATTTAATTTAATTAATTTAGACCATAAATTACAACCATTTATCTGTACTAAAACACAAAAATATTAATTTACTTTATTAGTAATACTAGCTGTTTCTGTGTTTTTGCCTAAAAAAAAAACTCCGCGCGCTATTTCTTTTCGCTGTATTTGTTTTTTTCTAAGAAAGTCCGAATTTTATTTATTTCCTCGCAAATATGTTACAAAACGTCGTATGAAATTCGTGCGCTTTGATAATTGCAGCCTCTGCTTTCTTGTAGCCCTCGCCTACGTCTCGGGCTAGCAATATCGCCTCGGCTGTAATTATCAACTTACCGCACTTATATCATAATGTACTATTACCCTGTCTCCTGCACCCTAACCAGCCAAAAATGGTGCTGTCAATATAATTATGAGTCAGAATAATATTATTTCTGTATTTTGTTAAAAAAGTTAATTAGCTTTTTCATAAGATTAATGTTTTTGAATAGGTATAATCAATAAAAGCTTTATAATTAATTTGATACTTTTATTTGAGAGGAAAACCACAGAATTTTTTGACGTTATTGGAACCAAATAATATGAATAAGGTACGTAAATGTAAATTTCTCGACAACCCGAGAAGACCCGAGAAATTAGCCTCGAGAATTCTCGAGACCCGAGAAATTGAAAAGCTCGAGAAATCATGAACCCTAGTACTAACACAAACTATCGCATCATCATATTAGCCCAATGACGTCCATATTAACTAAAAAAAAAACTAACTAAACTATCACATATTTACTTTCAATTATACTCGTACCTTCTTATAGTTCATCATTTGAACATGAAATAGATAATTATATGCCCAGACTCCGGTTCTTGTCACAGACGACGCGTCGGTTTAAAACCTTTTTACGTCCCATCAAAAGAGGAGACAGGAGGGTGTTATTGTATGTGTCGAACTTTACGTGTTGGTAACATACTTGAAACTAACTTGATGTTCTGTAGCCATATTAATACAAGTTCGGTTTACTTGTATATATCATCTTTGTTGATAGTCTTTGTCTTAAGAGGAAAGTGTATAGAGCGCACTGTTTAACCTGGTGAATAGAATTCAAACGCATCGTTTGTTTATAAATCCGGTAAATAAATTTAGAAGAGTAATTCTGTTTTTCCTTTATCAATAAATTTACACATAAATTTATGTATCCTCTAACGTGTTGGTAACGGGTTGGTGAAATATCGTCACATTGTTAATTAGGTCACACAAAAAATCTGGTGAAAAATGGTCATACTTCTATAATAATGAATGAATTGCACATAAGATAATATATGGTACTTTTCTATTTTGTCTTTATATAATCTTCGTTGCCAATTTTCAGCCAAAATATTAAAACATTACAAAACATCAGAGTTATTGCCAGTGCTGATAAAATACATCATCAAGATTGCAAGAAAAGTCCCAGAGCTATTTGAAGGAGACAAAAAATAAAATGTGCTGACAATAGTGCACTTTAAACGTGAATAAAGAAGTAGAAGTTGAGAATCGCCTTTCACAGCCATAATTATACATAAATGATCGACGTATAAACTGCATTACTTTACATGTATGGAATTAATCATTGTGCCATCGATACCTTATGATTCCTCGAACTCGATACAGGAAATCTACCGATGATTTACGATTCATGACAGTATCGAATTCGAATATTCTTGGTAGTAGGTTTAACAAAACGAAGAGCATGATACCAGTTTCAGGAATAACGCCTTTGAATTAAACCACTGGGAGACTGTTATCCCGTAGTTTATGCAGTTGCAGCATGTTCCCTTACAGCCGTTATCAGTAATCTATCTATAGAGGGATTTGGCTACTGGAGATATGTAAAATAGAGATATATAATAATCGACCTAGTCTAATGTCGAGATGGTCTTTTCGCCTGCCAGTTATTCGCCAGGGGCAGGCCAAACGACCAAGTCAAAAAAATATAAATATTTATTTTGATTGCGCAGACTTCAAGTTGGCTATAAGATGGTTCACGTAGAACGCCGCTTTAGAGTATCGATACTTTTCGCGGGTCATTGTCTAAGTCCTCTATAACTAACAATACTACGTCACCCATTGACTGACCGCGATTAGATTATCCATCGGGAAACGATCAACGATGTTATCCATTGATAGTTCACGGATCACTGCATATAAACGGCTTTGATCGCCTCTAATGCATGATAAAATTCTATAGACTAGACATTCATGATATTTATTTGTCCATTTTAATGAGAAATAGACAGTTAAGTACGTTATAACTAGGGTTGCCAACCTGTAATATATAATAGTATAAGTATACATTCTTATGTTTTATTCATGTTGTAACAAATTCTAATTAAAATGACGTTGTTTAAAAACAGAGACCGAAAATTACTATATTATTTGCCCATACTTCATCATATTTGTCCCATGTAGGCAGACTTACAGCCAATTCTTACCAAAACAAACATACCACTTATATGTACGTCCTTCATATTATAATGTGCCTTTTACATAATATACTTACATTATTATTATAGAACTCTCATAAACCAAATACACCACAAACAAGTAAATAGTTAGCAACCCTAATTATAACATCCATTATATACATAAAATATTACCTGTATAAAGGTGTACTCACACCTGCACACAAACCACAGAAACAGCTGCTGCGGGTTCATCCTTCCGTTAACGCACTTGCTTAAAATATAATCAGTGTACGCGAACGAATACCAAACACTCGTACTTTACGGGATAATACCTATTACGTACTAATTATTGTATTATATTTGTGATTGATAGCAATAAACCCTTGTAAACACCGATGTCATTTGGCAGGCCTGAGAAAAACCTAGTATGTATAATAAATAAAATGTATTTTTATATACAGGGTGTATACGACGATACGACATTAAATGAAACCACGTGTAGCATGTGATGTTAGAAGGCTATACCAAAAAAATTAAACAGAAATTTGCAATAGTTTAGACGCAAATGTACTTTCTTTATGTCACAGTTGTTCACAGTTTTAAACAACCTGTAGGTATTTACGTTGATCGTATGTTGTCATTACGTCATTCAATTCATTTAAATATCTCTGACTCTTTCATATTATCTTATCTCTTACTCTGCTCCGCACTGTTGTCGTCGTCATGTCGAAAACGTCATGATAGAAAAATAATGTGTAGTTTTATATTCTTAAATTTTTCGACTTAAAATAATGTGTAGCTTTTCTTTTTTTTTTTTTTTTTTTTTTTTTTTTTTTTTTTTTAAATAATTTATATTAGAATATGTTTATAAGGGTTAACACTGGCTGCCTTGTCATTTAATGTCGTATCGTCGTATACACCCTGTATATATATATACCTATTATAAGTATATGAAACGGTTTAACTAAGGTAAGAAGCCATAGCAAGATTGCATAATTATTATTTTTCGTCATTATATAAATTATTAGAAATAAATTTGTGCGACATTTGTTTTACACACATTTTTTTTTTAAAGTAAGCTAATAAAAGCTTGTATAATGGGATATATACAGCTGATTTACGTACATAATATCTAAATTATAAAGGGTATCTGTGTCTCTTATTGGATTGTTGATGATGCGATATGTATATCAAAATCACATAATAAGCTACAAACGGAATCATTAATAGGGTTATCAGTTAAATGATAGCACAGCGTCAACTAAATTAGAGTAATAGGCTCATCACTTTGTACAGAACACTGAATGGAAAATACAATGCTGCGATGCTATTTAAGGTTCATTAAATTTGTTCGCTTTAGCTTGAAGTTTTTTGTTGTTGTTTTGTCCAAAGCAGAGTTTGACCAACCTTTTACATGGTGCCGCACCAACACAACGTAAATTGTCGTAATTAATCTTATAATTTCAATTAATAAGCATTCCACTGCTGGGCACGGGTCTCCTCCAAAGAATGTGGAGGGAATTTAGCCTACTATAACAAGCTGGCCAGACGGGTTGGTATAGTTTCGAATTTTAATTTCCTCGCAGTGCTCTTGTATGCTTGACTGCTTTGAATTACTCTCTGTCGCCTCGTTTGAGATGAGTAGTGACATTATATATTCTTAATCCGTCACTACGCTAATATATTTATTTATTAATCTTATCTTCCTAATATTATAAATGCGAAAGTTAGGATGGATGTATGGATGAATGTTTATTACTCAATCATGCAGAAACGGCTGAAAGAATAAGAACAAAATATGGCACGCAGATAGATTACACAAGCTTTACATATATAATGAACTAACATACTTCAATTGTAATGAAACAATATTATGAAAGACATATTATATATACTCGTATTATATAGATCGTAGGATTTTTTTTTTTAACTCGCGTTGCATCATAATATTTATTGATTTTAAACGGGAATTCACGCGATTATGGTATACCATAATCTACCCTATAGAGGGTATGGTCAAAAGCTGACTCTCCGTCACGCCACGACCCGTATAACGTGGTCGAAACGTCAAACGCCAATGTATAAATACCTAAAATCAATAAATATTATCGTAGGAATTTAACTGAGGTCTATGTCCAGCAGTGGGCGTCATTGGGCTGATATGATGATGACGATGATAGATCATTGTTTCGGTGGTTCTATATTCTAGCTAGGAGGCCAAATTTGGCAAAATAACAGATTGCGAGCACCAAATTTATGATGACAACAAAATCTGTGAACTAAATAAAGTTCAACATCACTACTGTTCTTATGTTTTAACCTTTAACAATACTCGGCCATGCCAAATGATAGAACGCTTTGTGCGCCAAAAGTCTTAATTCACCACACCAATAAAATCTTAAATATATGAATAAAGTCGGGTTGGTTAAATAAAGCAAGGTCGCTACACATCGGCGGCTAGTAAAATAACACTTTTGCAGTTATTCCTAAGGAAAAGATATATCTCCGCTCTGATTTTTCTATTTTAGCTGAGAACGTCCTCTGTTTTGTTTACAATAACGTCTTTATTTATTTTCCAAGTTTATCTGAGAACTCAAAAGGAGTTTCTAGCCAATCCTTCTAATAGAATCTACAGACAAATGTAGAATGAAAATTACACTTGCCTGACCATTCTACAAATTCAATAGACAATTTAGATGTTGTCTAATTCGGCATTTAATTTAGAACATGATAGTCATATTGATCCGCATCAACAAACATTTCAAATGCAATTAACAGTTTAATCCCCTTAATTAAAAATGTAAATTGTTGATATAATTTTATAGGAGTGAAGTTAGCAATATCGGCGTTTACACCGGAGTAGCCTGCTCCATACATTGCTGCATTTTAAAGATAATAATAGAAATTTCGATATGTTACCTAAGAAATTATGTATAAATGTATTTTCTTTCACACCTATTTCCCCAAAGGGAAAGGCAATGTATAATATGTATGTATAATGCATGTGTGTGCAATGCATGTATCACACCCACATTTCGCCAGCTGTACCCTTGCAAACACTGAGTTATACGTATACTACACGGTAGTCCCATAGAATTTTCTTCTCCTTTCCTACTGTCTAAGAACAACTTATCTGATTTATTACATGAATGTTTGTAACATACATACATTAAAAAAAAATAACGGCGACGCTTTCAGCCCAGCCGGCGTAAATGCTCTCAATTCTGACATGATCATTCTGAACAGATCGTTTGATTAACCTACTTGGTGTTTAATCAGAGTTTCATTATTCACGTCTGTTTGTTACAATCTGTTTGTGTGGCGAAGTTACAAATCTAATTACGAACCTATAAAAGAGTCTTTGATGAGGCATCCACCTATTTTGGTTTGTTATTAAACGTTTATTATTTACGTCATTGAAGGTCGACGTCACAGGTTACTGACGATGATGACAATAATTACGATTTAACTTTAGTTATTTAATTATTCGCATATATACAATTATTAGATCCACCAACCCGCACTAGGCCAGCGTGAGTGGATCATGGCCTAAACCCTCTCAGCTCTCTAGTTAGAGGAGAGGGGACCCGAGCCCAGCAGTGGGACTTAATGGGTTGCTGATGATGATGAGGATACAGTTATTAGGTTATGTATCAAATATCATCACTGGACACCTCATCTAATTTCTGCCATAGCAAGCGCTTTTGTTAGGTTATGTAGGAAGAAATAATTTTATTTAATAAATAGTAAGGATAAAAGTAAAATTACAAATAAAACGTAAAGAAAAGAAACAACATAGCCGCAGTCATACATTATTCTTATACATAGTACTGCAAGCATTCTGACAAGTTCACGCGCCTTTCATCCGCAAACACATCAAATTGTGGTGTTTGGCCCAGAAGAGCGTTGAGTGCGGTCAGCGCTCGCGGAATAGGGGAATTTGCTCAAGCTACAATCCTGCAGGTTGACACAACAAACAGTGTTTCCTACCTCGGTGATAGTTATTAGAAACAAACATGGAATAGTTGTTACAGAACTAAGGGATATCGTCGGTCGCTGTCAATTTCAAACATTCGAACTAGTATAAAATCCGACTAAGTCGATCGATGTCGAGATTCAGAGTAACCCATGCAGTGTGAGATTAATGAAGATACTTTTATTATTACGTGAATAACAGAGTATTAGAAAATTGTACTCATACTACAAAGGATATACCACGCGAAAGCCTCGAGCAAGTACAAATAAATCTTTGGTCTGTTAGTACCACGGGAATTAACTTGCTTGGTCCACATAATTATGTAGTTGGAACTATACGACACATGTATTTGTGCTATCTTAGTCTCTAGACAATGAATTACATTGGCTCTGTTCTATTTATACTGATAAACAAGTATACTGCTCAGCTAGAAGCCGAAGAACTTTTGACACAACTTAATTTGAACACAAATCATTACGAATCGCTCTGCTGGTATTATTTTAGCTCTTAGGCTATATATTTCATTGGCGATGGGATTAGAAACCTCATTTTGTAAGCAACTAATACGATTTCCATATACATATGTAACTTTCGGTAGGAAGCGGCTTGGTTGTGTTTTCTTCATATTGTTTATTCCATGCTAAGAGAGCACAGTCATGTAAGTGGACGGCGGTTAGCACATACAATAAGGTGGGCCATTAATTTGAAGCAACAAAAAAGAATATGAAGCACCAGTTTTTATAATAGTTGTATTTTTATTTCGTCAATTCATCATGTTGTTTTCAACAATTCAATTTTTCAAACATTCAAATTTGAGGCATTGGCGTGAGTTCTTGTAGTCTTATAAAGCTTTAATGTATAAGCTTTTAACATTACAATATTAAGAGGTAGTCTTTTTAAACATGAGCCTAAAGGCATTCGACTCATTAGACATCAGATTTAGTCTTTTGATTCCAATATTTGAGAATTAAAAGGCTAGTTTAGTCGTGAGTCTTCAAAAATAAGTCTTTCTTAAAGACAAACAACTAAAATTACCTTTTAACATCTCTGTACCACCCTAGGTTGACTGGTAGAGAATGCCTCTGGCATTAAGTCCGCCTTAATACAAATTTGTGTATTTTAAGTGAATAAATAAATAAAATTCTTATTTTACTCTGACCCAGATGCCTTTTGCAATATGAGGTATTTAAGTGATCAACTTTAAGTTTTAAGTACCGTTTTCAAAATTGTAAAACTTATAACTTTTAATTGCGAACTGCATCCGCACTGCACTCGGCTTCATGAAGGCTGTGGTTCTGACTGGTTAAATGAAATACAGTGAATAAAAATACCCACATATTCGAGTGCAACGTTGTGTTAAAAAGTCAAACCAATCGGTTGTAACTTCATTTCGTATTAACTCCTTGGTATTTAAACATGAAACTGGCTATTTCTGTAAGTATGTGCCACAAGCGATTAGGTATATTAAATTGTATCTTACTATGACACATCTCTGGTAGAAATGCATATATTCTTCAAGAAAAATGGATACTGTGATGATTTCAATTTTAGAACTTGAAAATGTCCCCGTTTATGACAACAGGCTTGCTCTTTATTACACGGGACCCTACTTACCTGGTAAAATATAGGTGTGATGCATTAATCCCTTCCCCTATGGGAAACATGGCATGATACTATTATATTTTATGACATATGACAACAAATACGTATAAGAAATTCTGCGATGGGTTTTTGATAAAAACAAAAAACAATTTAATATTAAATTGCATAATGTGTATGGATTTTCAAAACTGTTAAAAGTAAGTGTTTAATTCTGGTGGTCAGTTTCATCACATTGTATAAATTCAGCTGCAACCACAATGTACATATTGCAGCGCCGACGATGTACGAACTCAGTAGATACATCCAAAAACAACTTTCCTAAAAGTGTTTTATATTTAATACTATAGTTTCACACAAAACCATTACACAAAAGTTTAATGAAATTTGATATTTATGGTTTATAAAATAAGGTCGATTTACATGCCTTATTTTCGGATGGCCTCGAGTGTAATTTAAACTTTACATTGGTGAGTTATTTTTAGTATTGAAACACAAAACTGGCTATTAATAAAGTTCTTCGGTAATTAACCGATAGGATTACCATAACAATTATTTTATTTAGGTTTTACAAATTAAAGTAATTTATATTCGAAAAATGTGCCGTAAAAAGCTTTATATCACAGTAGAAACCTCTTTTTATATTTCAGTCTGTTAATGTCGTTATTGTAACCAAATAGCAATGTGTATCGTAGTGTGACGATACTCATTGTTCGCGCGTTTTTAGGCGTTATAGATAGGCATCACTCGTGCATAAATAACTCTGTAAAAATTCGATAACAACTTACCAAGAAAGAAGATATAGTTCATAAATCTACTTGGTTTTAACTGTAAAAAGAATTTCACAAATGGCATTAAAGTATTTATTATTATTTTCATTATTTTTTGGATTAGATGTTATGAGCTCTTTGCTACCAGTTACTGACCTATAGTAGCGCCCACACATACTCTTAGAAGATCTTCTAGGGTATGTGGGTCTCCTCACGATGTTTTTCTTCACATTCAGCAGATGATAGGTCACTTGACTAGAACATATAAATTGTCAAATGAAACAATAAACTCAATAGCAACGATTTGGTATCAAGTTGGCAAGCACTTCCTCATTACTATTATATGTATTCCAATTCAATCTAGAATTCTGGATCGTGTTATAAATTTATTGAAGTAAACTGGGGGCTTACTCTGAATTTCGACATTCGATTAGTCAGTTTTGATGTGACGCTTGATAAATATATTATGCATACATCCTGCGTGGTGTGTTCATGGAAGTTTTGGCTTAAGAAACATTTCCTATATAGGTAGGTATACCTACATCTATGTGTTAAATAATGAATTGAATTGTTCTT
Organism: Laspeyria flexula; assembly: GCA_905147015.1. Classification (NCBI taxonomy): domain Eukaryota; kingdom Metazoa; phylum Arthropoda; class Insecta; order Lepidoptera; family Erebidae; genus Laspeyria; species Laspeyria flexula. Next base: position 5,409,941 of record LR989956.1, on the reverse strand, counting down.
ATTGTATTGAATATTCAAATTATCAGTATCACTCCGGGTTCCGGTTAGTGGCAATAGACTCGTCTCTTGCTGAAATGATGGTATATTTCATCATCATCTTTTTAATCTAAACGTCCCACTGCTGGGCAACGGTCTTTTCCAAACAATGTGGAGGGAATTTAGCCAACTACAACACGCTGACCAGACGAGTGTGAGGCTTGTAATCTGACGCTTTCACTTATAAATATATATATGTCTATATATATTATATAGGTATTTCATATCTCTGCTTAAGCTTGAGCTCTTATCCTTTTGTCATAAAAAGTGTCATAATACGATTAGAGCACAAAAGGTACTAATTAAGTATAGCCTTCCAAAAACAAAGTGAATACAGTTGTTTATCTTGTGAATTATCTCTTAGTCGTGGGATTTGAAGTGGAAGAGATCAACGGGCTCCACATAGGAATGGCCGTAACTTTTTATTTCATTAGGTAGGACTCATCGACCTTTTGGCGGGTCTAGCACGGAACGGGATTAATCACGTCCGCCTTTAGGGCTGAGTTGCACCTGCTTTCTTCTGCGTTTATATCTACAGACATCATACGAGCATATCGAATCATGCTCAATGTAGGGTTCCGCAGCAAAAAAACTACGATGTTCATATACACTAGTATTTGAAAATAATCCAACCGATTTTAATGAAATTTCATGAGTCTGTTAAATTGTTTCAGCTTGAAAGATTGGATCATTTCAAGAGAAATAGGTGGCGCTGTTGGTTTGATAACGACCACATACAGAGTGGAGTTTTGGTTTTGTTCTTATTTATTTCAACACATTTGTTAGATAATTCAATCCTTATGATTGAACCTATAGATCTATGCCATAAAAGTACAGGGTGTTATTTTTTTTAAATTTTAGATAAGTAAGTTTTTCAATTGCTGAGAAAGCAAATTTATATATTATTATTTACTTGATATTTTGTTTTTAAATGCAAGTCTTTAGCCGTTATAAGCGCTTGTTTAATCCTTTATATTGACTGAGATAAAGTAGTTGCTTAACTACTTTATCTTAGTCAATATAAAGGATTAATGCTAAGGATTTTGTATTTGGTACAAAATTATCCAACACCCAAGTTCAACGACTATTACTGCTAAACTAATAAAGTTATCTTAACCGCTATAAGTAATTTTCATTTAAAGTTCATGAAATGCACTATCATCATGAATTTTTCCAGATTTCTTTTAGAGGGGGGGGGACGCCTTACTGGAACAAAACATTGCTCTTTAAAGTTTGATATTTCGTAAATGGACCATTAAATCGAAAAATAATGTTAGTCTAAAATGACTTGGGGGTTCCCAGTCATTTTAGAAGATCTTATTCAACGATACCCCAGACGATGGGGTAGACGACAAAAAAAAAATCATCCCCACTTCGCATGTATGGGAGCTACCCTAAAAAAAAATATTTTCCAAAATTTTATTTTACCACTTTGTCGACGTAATTGATATACACACTCTTACAATTACAGCTTTCTAGTACTAACGGTTTCTTAGCAAAACCTCGGACAGACAGACAGGCGGACATAACCAAAACTAGTCAGAACTACGGAACCCTAAAAAGCTGTCATATTCCATAGAAAATATATTATTTTGTCTGAAACGGTACGTTATTGTGTCTATAGATATTATAAATGGAGCTTCACTGTGCAAAATAATTCCAATATCTAATACTAAGGAAGGCTTTCGATCGATACGTCTTCCTGAAGAAAGTCTAATCGCAATGTTAGCACTAAGGGTTAAAATTAATCAAATCAATCTCAATCAAAGACAAGACGTGGGGTATCCAACAGGCGTAGTTTAAGCCTTATTTTTTATCTACAGAAAGATTTCACAGATGACTATTCAGTAATAAGAGTATTTTTCGTAGGAATAGAATGTACGTATACTAAGAAGTGTAAGTATAAATAATATTATGATCTGCAACTTCTTTTGACAAAATCCAAATTATTCTGTGGTTGTGATATTTATATATAAACCGTAACTAAATGATTAGGAGATGATGAAATATAAACGTAGCCACATATTACAGGTTCAGATCCTTACATCTATCATCTGGTCATTTGGTTGCTTCGAACATGTTGACAACGTTATCCCTGTAAAATAGACATAAAACCACGCTCGCAAATAAATATTTGATTTCTGGATCAGGCAAAATACGGGTCAGGTAAGAACAGCTTACACGGGACTTTAAATAGCTGGCGAATTATGGATGTTATGTTATACATCTCAACCTCACTTCTAGGGAATGAAGCTGTAACATAATTTGTGCCAAAATGGTTATATTTACTGTCACATTGTTAAGACATCAGCGAGCCTACTCCGAATCTCGATATCGATCGTTGGACTCGATATCGCTGTCAAAAATTTGAAAATGATTTTTTTAAATTTTGAATCATTTAACAGCGATGTCGAATCTGATTACCTTTGAAAGTTGATGTCGAAAATTCGAATTGACTCTCGGAACAATTTCGATATTGCTGTCAAACGATTGAAACAGCGGCCATTTTAATTTTTTTAAACATTGGCTATTCCTCTACTTGTATAGCTCAATATGTTACCGTAGCCTAAACCGCTCGCAATATCGACACACATGAGTTGCAGTCTTTTTCTACCTTCATATTCGCTTCTGTAAATTAAAACTGAAGTTAGTGATTTCTGATACAATGTGCGGAATTCAACCGCAATGGAACTGTATGTGTAGTTCTGATTACTTCTGACCACAACAAACGAAAGTTCGAACGAAATGTGGTATGTTAGTTTCATTTTCGTTAATTCTGTTTTAAAAGACAACGCCCGCACTTTGAAAGTTTGTGCCCCGGGGAAACTTACAAACATACAATAAACGGACACAAAATTGAAAGATGTTCCAAGAAGACACCTAGATTTGGCCTAATTTATTCAGAAGAAAAAAAATACGAGAAAAATTTGACTCTGTCAAGACGCAGGCCTCTTTATTGTAGAAAAGTGATAAAATTAATTGTTCTATGTAAAATAGTCAATTAGTTATATTATAGTGTAATTAGTTATATGATAGGTAAAGGTATATATTATATTATCCTCAACCTAGCTTCTACAAACTATTTTCTTCTACTTGCACCTACTATGCTCTTCTCTGCATCACCCTAAGGTTGGCTGTTACCTTTGTACTTTGTTGTGCATAAAGTTTAAATAAATAAATAAAATAGTATCTATGTTATGAGACAATAGCACTAGTAAAATGTATGGAGGAGGGGTATCAGAACATCCACCTTAACACACACTTCAGTCTTTGAAGTCGAAGGAAATTGCTTATTAAAATACCGTCTGAATTTAAATTAGTTATCTAAACCGCGCTACCATTTAAATTTTGTGCTTTTCAAGTAATATTTGCAAAGATTTATTACCATTTATTAACAGAGGGAGATATTTAAAGAGTACAAGTAACTGAGGATGGGATAACTAGGATCAAAGGAGCTGTTAGATAAAAAGTGTAGTGTAGTTAGAAAAAAAGTGGTCTTAATCGATCCCCTGGAGTAGATTGTACTGCAGTATCTGTGAGGTTTGAGCGATGGTAGCCGAATGGATAAGTGAGCAGCATGCAAAATATGCAGTCCGGATTCAATTCCGATCGGCGGCAGTACCAATTTGGATTTTACTTTTTATTTGTACTAGTCAAGTGATTTACCATCTGCTAACAGTGAAGGAAAGCATCGTGAGGCAACCCAGAAAACTTAGAAGAAAATCTAGGTGTATGTCGATCCACCAACTCGCACTAGGCCAGTGTGTAAATGTGTTGTTGATGATGATGATGATAATCTGTAAGGTATACCAACTTAACGGTGGAAACAAGTGAGTAGCACTTTGAAATTGAATAGACTGTTCTTTTTGGTAAATCAATTAAAAGTACACATAACAAGAAAAGTGATTTTAGAAACAAAAAATAAGGATATTTTTATATTTCAATCAAATCTCATGTCTTAGAAGGGATCAAGAGAACATCGTGTTAAAAATCCCTTTTTACGATCAAGCGGGGCGTTATACACATATTTGATTCCAACCAACAAAATATGAAGATTTACCCTTCATATTCCTATTTGTTTTTATTTTAGAGTAGCGAACGTGGGAGGGCCCCCCACCAGATGGAACGACGACCTGGTTAAGGATAGGTTATTGAGTTAAAGACTGTGACCATAAACATTTTTGTAAAATAACCTATATTTATATTCTTCTAATATTCACTTCATAATTTGTAAATGACGTCATCATTATCATCCTTATCACTTACCACAAAGGTCCACTGCTGGACACAGAACTCTCCAAACATTCCACATCCCGCGACTACATGTCACATAAAACCCTCATAATGACTTTATAATACACATTAACCAAATTACAGCGATGCTACGAACCAAGCTACGTCGACTACGGCGTAGACAGCGCGTAGAAGGACAATTAGAATAAATGAATTTTGTTTGTTTCCCTGCATCTTGCTAAAGTAAATATTATACCAAAGTTTAAAGTAAAGTATATTATAATAATTAATATAAATTACTGTCTCTACAAAAGTTCGCACTCAAGAATTTCATACTGGGTGGAAGAGGAGGGTTGAAGGATAAATTTGGTGATAATGATAACTAATACAATGACATTAAAAACCTAAGTATGATTTTCTTTAAAAAAATCAGACTTCCAAGTAAGCGCAATCCAAAGACACTATTTTGACAAGGGAATTAAAATATTATAGACCTATAATTATGAAATTTGGCAAGAAGCAAGGATGTGTAGCACAAATAAAGGAAAAAAATCCGAAAACCATATATAGTACGTTACATCACCAAAATATTTTTACACGTATCGTATGGAATCGTCATCTCTCCCTACCTAAAAGCTTGTTTTTATAAATAAAATATATTTTCTTTAAAACGCTTATTTGTTTCCAAAGAATTGCACAGAATATTAAACGGGTCGTCTGTAATAAAACCTAAAATACCGTCGCGACTTAGAACCTTTTCCATTAAATAAACATGTGAACAAGTCTTGCAAATTTAAAACTTTTGAAATATTTGCGAAGTAGGTATCAAGATATTTTATGTCTTTAAATAATTTTTCATACGCATATGAAAGCACTCAGGGAAATTTATTTGGTATGGAATTTTAGTTTAAAGTATTGCTCACGAATTCAAAAGTTAAACTCATTTTTTTAGAAGGTTGTGTAATTTCTCCATTTGCAGAAAATAGAAGCAACCATTTTCTTATGAGTGCTCGCACTCATCTTAACTATTTAATAGCAACCTTTTAATGTCCCACTGTCAATGTCACTGACAAGAAGAGGGTGACGTCATCACGCTCTTCCCTCGTTATCGAAGCGGTTTTCTGTATATTGCCTTATATTACTCTCGCAATATACATGTAGGCATAATTTTATTTCTCTTAGTTAATTTTTTAGGCGGACGTCATCATTACAACCCACAAACGTCCTACGGCTGGGCACCCCCTCCAAACATTTTGGAGGGAATTTAGCCTACTACCATGCTGCCCAGAGGGGTTGGGTATAGGGTTTTATTTCTAATTTTCATTTTCTCACAGTGGTCTTCTCTGCTTATGGTTCCTCCCTAAGTCACCTTTTACAACACCCACGGGTTGAAATAGGGTAGTAACACGTATTATGACTAGACGGAATTATGAGATAAAAATGGTAGTTGGCATATGTAATTTTGATCATTGACTCTAACAAAACTCTTCCTTTTCAACCTTGGGAGTTTGACGAGAACCATTATAGAACTAGGTTAAATAATTTACATTTTCCCAATAAAATTTTCTCTAGGGAAACAACTGTTGTCAGTACGGATTACTGATGCCACTGTTTTCCCTTAAATTACAGAGAATAAGATAAAGTTTCAGTACGATTTGCATCCTTATTTGTTTGAGTTTAAGCAACGGTGTAATGAAGAATGAATTAATATTATAATTATTTCTGTTTACGATGGTACGGACGTAAATGATGAATTAGGTAGCTACATTTTAGAAAATAAATTGGGTCTTGGCAACAAACGCGGACTCTATTTCAGTGGAGTTAAGAACTAAGGAGATATATCAACTAGAGACTAGAAAGAAGAAGGCGGAGACTAGCAAGCTAAGATCTCTTGTCGTGGATTAGATATTTTTTTGTGGAAAACATTCGATTTCTGCCAACTACTTTGAGGAATGACGTAAAACTTTGTGTATGTCAGTATTGTAACCTTCTCAATAAACAACTATATAGAAGCTAAACGAAAACTACGTTCCCGTTAAAATGAAGCTTTGTTGTTGTATCCTAAATCTAGATTAACCATCTACATTAATTTATAGCGTGCTACTTTATCTAGTAAACGCCCAAGCTTGGTTTACACGGAATATATAAGACAAAGATATGTCTATTTCATTCATTTTTTCTTTTTTTTCGCAGATTATATCATCGCCTTGTCGGTCTAGTAGTAATTGTATACGACTGCTAAACACGTCATTTAAGACATTTTGGGACAGTTTTTCTTAAACAGCGCCATCTAGTCCAAAGTAAAGCTAGCAAATTAACTTGGTTTAAAGGATCTAGACAATTGATAACCATACATATTTATTTCTAACTACACATAAATTATACATAGAAAAACGCCCAAATACAAAAAAAAACATTTGCAGATAGTTGTTCCGACTCGGAGATCGAACCCCAGACCTCAGAAACCGCAATCATATATACTACCGCTGCACCACCGAGGCAGTCATATATCATATCATTGTGCGCTCGATCGTCGCATATAATATGTTTTTAATCTTATATAGAGTATACTCGTACTGTGTGTCTTTTAATATATCTCTTTTGTCGCAAGAGAAAACTTTCTTCCACCTGCTACAATTCTCACATACACCTTTCACTTCTTCAAAGTTCATCAATCTTTTCATATTATACTCGCCAGTTAAGGGTACCCCTGACCTGCCTTTAAGCCGAAATTTTTTTATTGTATTTAGTTCCTATGTAGATTGTTATTAGGTCTGGTCCTAAATTCTCCAGTAACCTTCGGTTTACGTCGGATTTGCCAAGTGACACATCATCATAATGTCGTTGGTAACGTATGTGATGTCGCCATAAAATCAATATGGTGAACATAAAATATTGGTTTGTGTAGAGGACTACTTACGTAAACGCTTTTTTTAAAAGTCTTGTTGATACCAAACTTCTTTATTTTTAACCGACCTCGACGTTCTTTGTTTGGCTACTGCTCCGCTCCTATTGGCCGTAGCATGATGTTATATAGCCTATAGCTTGCCTCGATAAATGGGCTATCTAACACTAAAAGAATTTTCAAATTGAGCCAGTAGTTCTTGAGTTTAGCGCGTTTAAAGAAACATACAAGCTCTTAATCTTTATAAGAAAAAACTCCAGACGTACAGACGTACTCTTTTTCAACCGGTAATTAACCTATTGCATATCTCCATAATGATGTCGATGTGAAATGAATCATAAATCAATGATATAAGGATAAGGAAGGCTTCAGGAAGTACTCAGTACAATGGTAATGTCTTTAACTACCAAATAATACCCGAGTAACAATTTGAAATCTTCTATACTAATATATCATAAAGCTAAAGACGTTGTTTGTTTGGTTAGTTGAACGCTAGGATCTCAGGAACTACTGGTCCGATTTGAAAAATTATCTTAATGTTTGATAGCCTATTTATCGCAGAAAGCTATAAGCTATATAACATCACGCTACAACAAATAGGAGCTGAGCAGTGGTGAGATAAAGAACGACGGGAGCAAAGCCCCGCGCTTTAAGATATATCATAGCATCGGTTTTTTTTACTTGAAGAGGAAGGAAAAAGTGATAATAAAAGTCGAAACTGTTACTATTCACTGGGCATATTTACAGTCTTTGTTCTGATTCAGAGAATATCCTCCTACTGCCCCAACGGCAACGAGTCAATCAAATTCCAAATAAATATTCTCTTGAAAAATATCTGCTGGTACTTGGAGCCTGGGGTCGGATCCGATTGGCAATACAATTACCCTTAAACCATAGTTATTAATTGGCGTTATATTTGTTAGTGCTTATTTATGAAGACACAGCGCTTTGCATGTCTGTGTAGTGCCGCGTCAGTTCTGTATATTAATCAAACGCGTCTACATGAATTCGCTGATGTATGGCCATTATACGAGTTTACAGGGAGCTATGATGTACTACGCGATGCGCGCCTCGAGTCTTCAGTCTGTGTACCCCTTCGGGAAAGTTTATTTGTTTGAGTGCAAGCTATTTAGTAGCTGAAGGGCTAATAATAACTTTTAAATGTAAGAAATTAAGCATTAGGCTATCAAGTACATGTAACATAACATAACTGGTGAAATATATAGTCCCCCAGTGACAGAAAGCGTGATAGATGCTATTTTATGTAAGAATGCATGAGTTCTAAAGTTGCTACATGATTGTTTACATATTAACGTTAAAATTGTTACATTATTCAGTAAATTTATGTTTCCTTTATGAATTTTCATTAAAATGGTTGCAGTATTTTATCTGACCCGTATTTTTTTATCGTTTCATCAATATTATACGAATAAATCTTGCTTTTGACGTATTTAATAATATTGTAAACGTTTCTAGAACATAAGCCAGTAGGTCATAGACTGTATCCGCAAGCCAAGTACACAAGTTTTCACGATAACAAACAAGTGCTAAAACTAACGATTACCGTGCCAGTTGTATGAGTAGGAAACTTTCGTTATCTTGTTTGGTTTAACCAAACTTGCGATTGTCATGACACTGACTGAAATGTTACGACTGAGTTTTCTCGCGGACCGAATAAGTTACACAGCACTATTTTAGTGGTATTGGTATTTTTTTCAGTAAGTAGAATAATTGCTTTGTAGCCTTAAGGGTTGCTGTTTACTATGTACTCCCTACATAAGTATACAACATTAGTATCGGAGATTTGCGTAATTCTTGTGTACGAAGGCTCTAATTGGTGTACAAGATGTCCTGGTTTTGATACCCGAGTCAAAATTTTTGGGTAGTAAACAGCAACCCTTAAGGCTACAAAGCAATTATTCTACTCTTGCAGTATTATCCGTACACATCGAGTCGCAAGTCGTCTATTGGGCCAGTATAGGTGTAGAGGCTGCACTGCTCATGCGAATTTACAAATTTAAATTCAATAGTACTTAATTGCTCCGTCATGTTAAAAATCTGATATGTTAGCGACGAATAAAAAGTGTGGCTGACGCGACCATGTGTACCAACCTCTTTGAGTTTGTATTCTGGATGTAGTGAAGAGACTAAAATCGTCGGGTATCGGAGATTTGCGTATCCTTGTGCCGAGGGCCTTATAATAAAACACTTCCGCTGCACCTTTGAAAGGGTTATATAGAAACTTCGTATACAGTTCAAAATGCAAGTCACGCGTTGGGCATAGCTAACTGTAACAGTTTATCTTCAAACGGGTCGTAGTATTTGGCTTCCACTTTAGAGATATCGATCGTACGTATTCTATGTATAACAATTAACAAGTGACCCATCAATCTTCGTAGATATTTAATTAATTTTCTTAAGTGATTTTATTCAATTTTCGTAGGTACAGTCTTATATTCGTATTTACCCAAGCATTACATTTGTTTTCTTAAGACTTAGGGAAAACAAATTAACGCCTAAGGGAATAATTTAACATTGAAATGGATATCTGTTTATTTCTATTTAATAGCTTCGAAAACCGCAATTTTCCGGCCTTCACTCAAGTTATGATGAATTTTTATTGAATCTTTTAAGTTCCTTATATAAAATAATAACAAGTTGTGTGCCTGTTCTGTTCGGTTTTCTTAATACTATTGTAAAGAAAATTAAGTTAAAATATTCCTTGCTGTATTTGGGCGTGTTAAGTCGTCCTCTGCGGGTTCCCTTACATTATTTATTGTAATTTTTTTGTTCAATGCATTAGTCAAATGAGTTACCATCTGCTATCGGTGAAGGAAAACATCTTGAGGCAACCCACATACCTTTTATAAAATTCACAGTGTATGTCTGATCCACCAACCCGTCAAGACTAACTGTGTGGATTATAAAGTCTAGAATCTAAGATCTAAGATTATGGCCTACACCTAGCTCTCTAGATAGAAGAGAGGAGACCCGAGCCATGCAGAGGGACATTAATGTGTTATTGCAGACAATGACGATGATTCTCGATGAAAAGGTACACAGTATTTTCTAGGTATTCAATAAGCCTTAATTATTCATAGTAAATACAAGTTTGCTAACAGTTGCTCAAGAAAACAGAAATCCAACAAGTTAGTTGAACAGTTGCGTGATTCTAACGACTGGGCTTGATACCCTTCTAAACACGAACGACAAGTTTGTGTGTAAAAAGTACAATAAATCCTTGTTAATTTGATGCCATCACATAATGATACCTACCTAATTACCTTCCTCTATTACGAAGTTATTTTAGATGCACAAATATAACACGTATATTCTAGGAACATAATGTTAAATCACGCATTTTTACACGAAGAGGTAGCTGGCTATGTAATACAAACATAGAACCAGAGATATTTTTTGCAGCAGTCCTATAGGTTTCTACTGCACCACTGAGGCAGTATTTGTTTCTTTTTTAAACTAGAGCCGATAACACGATCTTATTGTAGAATACTTTGGGTTAGATGGCGCTGTGTGAAAAAATGTGTCCCAAACATTTAAAGTAATATGCTGGCGCATCTTTGTTTATCTCTTCGCAGGCTCCGATAGAGTTATCGGAGCCTGCGAAGAGATAAACAAAGATGCGCACACCCAAAATTTTATGCATATTAGGTATAGAAATTTCGGGTAAGTACTGAAAATTTAGTCCGAAATTTGAAAATGTGCTCGGTTAATGACAATAGACTCCGTTTTGCTCAACCCGGGCATTCAACCTAGAACCTCTTTTGCGCAACACTCCCGCTTTGCCATCAAGTAGTTTTTATCATTGTATTACAATACTTGCTTCAGCACGCGACTTCGTCCGCGTTGTATGTAGGTAATAAAACTATATATTTAAATCTTTTTCTCTGAACTACTCTATCTATTGGTGAAAAAAAGATCTAAGCGTATATAAAGAAGGAAGCGGCTTTACTTCATATTATGTATGCAAGGATATTGTATGTTAAAGAAAAAAATATCTGTAATGTATTTTATTTATTTCAGAATAAGAAATTTTCAAGACAAACATCGAGTACCAAGAAGCGAATAAAAATAGAACCTACGTACAATTTAATATCTTTCTTTTACAAAACAAATATATATGTATATTTTTATTTTTTGTAAGGGTGATGAATAATTGCCCTTAGCCATTTGATATTAATTAAGTATCACAAGGGTCAAGTTCAAACATGGGCACGAAACTCCGAAAGGTTAGATAAAAATAAATGTTGTTTGTAACTACGAAATTAGGTAAGCCGTTTATGATACTGTTAATTAGACAATAATATTGTTTACATTTGGTGGAAGAAGCAGTGAAATAAAAACAAAATACTTACCACCTCGATGTGGATAATTATTTTATAATGCCTCCATCTCACTGAAGTTATCAAAAATAAAGATTGTATTTTCAGGGTTCCGTACCTCAAAAGCAAAAAACGGAACCCTTATAGGATCAGGAGCTATATAGAATACACCCACATTTTTTTTATTATTGGTTAGATGCCATGAGCGGTTTCTTTGCTACGTCGTCTATACTTTTGGTACTAATCTATTGTAACGCCCAAACATGCACTTAGAATTTCTTCTAGAGCATGTCTGTTACCTCACGGTGTTTTCTTCTCCGTCAGCAAATGGTAAGTCACTTAACTAGTATATATGTTACCGGAAATGTATGAAATCGAGGAATTCTATACAAATCCTAGGAAATGTATACAATTCCGAAGCTATTTAGGAAATGTACAAAATATTGTTTCAAAAATTATTTCATACATACATATCCTGGGAATTGTGTACATTTCCTAGGAATTGTGTACAATCCTAGGAATTACAATTCCAATATCATATTAGGAAATGTATAAAAATAATGCTTTCTGTAAAAAAACACGTTGTTAAAATGAGAATAATATTTTTTGTTAAAGCACTCGTTGAGACAATCATGTAACAATCATACCGTAAAATATAATATCTTCAAAATAACCCTAACTTAACCAGTCAGAGTCGGATTGCTTTGAATCGGGGGATGGTAAGTTTAGCTATCGCACATAGGTCGCCGGAACCGCGATTCCCGGGGCTCCTACTTCTGGGTGGTTTGAAAAAAAAATTACCCTAACCTAACTAGTCCGAATCAGATTACTCTGAATCGAGAGGTGTTAAGTTTAATACCGTCTTCTCGCCCCGCTATCCCCTTGTACCCATTGATATCTCAAATGTTTTACATTTCCGATTGCTATTTAGGAAATGTATAGATTTCCTAGGATATGTGTCTAATATCATTTATTTCACACATTTTCGTGCGGTTTTAGGAATAACATACATTTCCTAGGAATTGTATACAATGACGGCTTACGTACATTTCCGTTAACATATAAATTCAACAAAGTGAAAGCCACATAGGTACTGTCGGGTGGAATCGAACTCGGACCACATGATTTGCTTATCCATTCAGCCACCATTGCTGTACTTCCACCTACAACCTTTACAATGACAATACTGCAGGTGATAAAATTGTGTTCATTATGTGTTTACTTCTAAAATATAAATTGTATACCCAACATGGCTGTATTAACAAAGGATAGCGTATATTTTTGGTTAGTTCTAACAATATTCCCATATTCACAGTCACGTTTCACCCGTTTAACATCTGTTGCGTCGTTTTAATTAACTTAAATAGATTTAGAAATTCAAGAACGGTTATGTACGTATGTGTGGTAAAAAAGCAATGAACAACTTTCGTACTCACTATGAATTAGAATAAGGTCAACTTTGAAAGTTTTAATGACTTCATTTGATATTTAAATGATTTTATGTGTATCAAATAGTTTATCCTGTCTGTGTAGTGACGGAATAAGAATACATAATGTCACTACCCTATTACTACTCGTGGGTGTCGTAAGAAACTACTAAGGGAGTAACGTTAAGCAGACAAGAGCACTGCGAGAAAAGAAAAATTCGATACTAAACTCTATGCCCAGCGTGGTATAGTAGACTAAATTTGCTTCACATCTTGGACTAGACCCGTGCCCAGCAGCGGGCTGTTTATGGGTTAAAGTGATGATGATGATGATCATGAACTAGTTAATCACGACTGAGATCGCCTGGTCTGTCAATATAAAATTAACACCCCACTTTCTACATGAACTTTGGTGACAACTACATATACATTCATTAATTATAATAATAATATTCTATTACATTCACACACCGCTATCTAGTCCCAAAGTAAGCAATTATATAAAATGGGTAAGTACTTTGAATTTTATTTTTAATCGATATCGTTTAAGAAACACGTACTTAAACTTTCGCAAATATAATCTAAATCCTTTCAAATCTTAGGTAACACTCTTAGGTAATTCTTAACGATATCTTAATTTAGGAATATTATTATTAATATAACAAATGCAAAACTATGTAAGTGTTTTTGTCATTATTTTACGTTGCACTGAGATAATATATTTACTTGACTTTGTGTAGAAATAGTTGGCTGGTGAGGGACATTTTCCCAAAATTATATTCCCGCGTGTTACGAGATAGAACCGAAAAAATAATTAAGTACTAGTATTTGTTCTTGTACAAGAACAAATTAATAGTATCAAGTAATTACAAAGATTATAATGGAGTGTGTAGTGATTAGCTTCGTTCAATCTCTTCCTATAAGCTGGAACATCTGGGTAATCGGAGAATGATTGATGAACATCAGTGCGGCGCTCGGCTCGCTGAGGTTGCCGAGCCATCCCTATGATAAATTTTTGCTAGTTAATTTGTACAATTGAATGAGCTCAAGTCTATAGAATATTATTGGAAACCGTTCAAACATTAATTCGTATACTCAATCGTTTTGTTTGCATTTGTTTATTCTACTACAATATTTTTCTTAAAATAGCAGACGTTCGTAGCTACGAAGGTCATTGATATTTATTGTCGTCGTTATATTTGAATGCCCTGATCTAATAAATGTTCTGAATGTTCTGAAGTTAAGGCCTATTTTTCTATTTTATGTGTATATTGAGAATGATATGTATATTGAGTTTCTATATTATTAAGTCGAATATTACGACAAACACCCATATTGATTATAATAACATTACCTCTTTCCGAAACTAACTAACTATGGTGATATTTTTTTAACAAAATAACGTACTACTCTTATTAACTCAGGTTATATCTCAAAAATGGTTGAAGATATTTTTTGATGTAAGATTTATTTCATAGCACATGAGGAAAAATTTATCATATATTTCTTATTATATATCTAGAATATACACGAAAAACTTATTTAGTGCATTTTAACTGTTAAAATCTCAAGAAATGAAACGGTGATACTGTACAACTTGAACAAAACACAAGCGGAATAAAGTTAAATATACCAATTTACTGCTCATTTGTTCATTCTTCAACATATACTATATGGTATATTGACGTATTCTCTGAATAGTGTTCGTAACTTTCCAACGAGCGACGGTAAAATTTTCATTAAATTACTCTTTTCAAGCAAACTTACCGCATTGAAATTTTTTAACTAGTTTACGTCGGAAGCCAAGACAAATAATAATAATAAATCTTTATTGCATAGAAAGGTTTACATAAATAGTTTGTAGGCTCTGAATCCCAAACTAGCGTAAGCTGTATATTGGGAGTCAAATCCTTCCCAAGAAATAGTGTAGTTTAATAGTACAGTCAATTTAGTAAGCAGGTAGAATAATAAAATTTAAATAATAATAATAACTCTTGAGAATTGTGTCTGCAAAAATTTCAATGCGGTAACATTGAATTTTTTTAACAGTTTACGTCTGAAGCCAAGGCAAATAAACATAATTATCGCTAAACTTTTAACAGATGAACTATTCGAGGAACGGGAGTACATCGAGCGAAGACCGAAGAATGATTTTAATCGGTCGTCAGCCTTTAGACTCAACATTCCTTTTTTCGTGAAAATCGCTTGCCAATAAGGCTTGGGCCATAATCACACTTTCAGTTTATCCAATGTTCAAATACTTTTTCAATTTATAAAATGTGATTTATGTACTTATCGAGATAAAAATCTTCACGGGGAGCCAGATTTATCGGTTTTTCTGTTTATTACAAAAATATTATATATTTAAATTTAAATATTTACTATAATAAAATTTTAGCTAACTGAAATTCTTCATGGATTATGGGCAGAAATGCAAACACCATAAAAGATTAAAAGGGATTTACTAAATATACGTCCGTGCACAATTGCAGTAATCTCGAAAAGGAAAGCATAGACGTTATATCTACATCTAGGGTCCCTTTAAGGCACCTCCTGAACACCGTGTAGTGTAATATAGTAATGGATCAATAGTATATTACACTACATGGTGTTCAGGAGGTGCCTTAAAGGGACCCTAGAAATCGGGTAGTCAATAAACCTTTTGGTATGCCAATTTACACAACCTTCCGTACACGCAAAAAAGAGAGTCAGTTTTCACCCCGTCTATTATTAAACACATCTATGTTTCTGATGTATGTAATGTATAGAATAATAATGATAGTAGTATGGAAATACTATCATTATTATTCTATACATTACATACATCAGAAAGGCTAAATCAAGTAATTTACGAGGAACACTTGTAAGTAATGTGTCCGTACGTGTTACGTATATTATTACTTTGTTTGTTATCTTATGTCAATAAAGTGTCTCGTTTGCCAAGGTTTTTGTGCCGTGGATTATTTCGAGTGCCATCTCAGATCACGTACTAAGGAAATATGATGTATTTACTTTTGATAACAGTTTTTTTTATGTTGTGATTGATAGCAAATCGTTATTACTGATATGTTCAAATAATACTAAGTATTTACAATTATTTTAAATTAATCTAAAATACCATAATGGAACATTTTATTTACAGCGAAATCTTTTACTTAATATCCATCAGATTGATTTCTAGAAATAACTTTAATTTTAAGTTATACCTGTTCATTTTTTTTATTGGGACATTTTTTTTAATCCATATTTAATAAAGGCCAGAAGCCGAGCTTGTTTTCTCATTTTTGAATCTTGTTGCAGTTGCCTCTCAAAGTAATAAAAAATGTTTCATTAATTATTTTAATTGGCCTAATCTCTATACGTTTGATTATAAAATATGTTGTAAGCATATTTCAAGTTTTTTTTTAATGTACCCAGGTATTTGGTATTGAGAGTTCTTCATAATACATTACACGACACTCGGGAAATTGCTACAAGCAGCCAAGGTGGGTTCCAAGTTGGTTTAATTGACGAGGCCACCGGGACTAAGTTTATCATACTTTTTAAAGGTAAGAACGACTACTTGGGTAGTGTTTTGTTCTTACTAGGTCTAATAGGAGACTAGCCTTTTGCGATTAAACGAACAGTATTTTAAACTCTTCACTGATATTGGTATTTTTTCGATAGAATTTCTTATAACTATGTATTGAAAGTTGGCATAGCATTGAAAATTGGAATGCATTTTCTTCATGACAAAATTGTCGGTATATTTTAAATTCATATAGAATAGATGTGCTAACCAAAGATTTGAATTTACTACTGTCTTCATTGAGATGCTCACGTTTCTGGCAAAGTTGCCAAGTAGGTTCATAGAGAGTTATACGAGCCCACTGTGTGGAAACTTACCAACTTGCCTCATACGTTGGTAGTTCTCTCGACGAAATTGTTCATCCGTACATATTCAGTTATGCTTTATTTTTAATGCGTCTACAACTAATTGGTATATTCAATATTTAATCGTAATTCAAATAGACTGGATAAAACATAAATTAGTTGTTCCAGAGACATTTTGAAAATCACATTTATCACGTAAACCTTTAATAACTTCTCGTTATGAAATAATAATTTAAAAAAATACAAATTATTGTAAACAAAGACAAAATCACAGAGAATACTAAACGAAAGTAAAAGTGATTTAACTATACACCCTTTGTATATTTAAACAGTACAAAATAGTTTAACGAGGCTATTTGTTTCTTATCTGCATAATCCTATCACGACTTATGTGGGTTAAAGTGGTGAATAAAAGAAAAGTCGATAATGTGGCGCTCAGGTTTACATTCTTTAAAACAAAGCTGGTTACATAATTAAATTCCATTTTGCTTATTTCAACGAAAAAGTTTCAACTATAAATATGAATTTATGGTATTTTGAATTTCAAAATTGATGTGAATGATTTTTTTAAAGTTTTGCAAGATGGTACTTGACGGCGTTCTTTTTTTTGTTGTATCAGCCACTTGTATTGGTGTGATTGTGTAGCTAACGAGCTTACAAATGACTACAGCACCTAACCAGGTGAACCAGGTTATCAGGTGATGGCTGCCACTTGTTTGTCGCCATCATAATCATCATATCAGCCCAATGACGTCCACTGCTGGACATAGGCCTCAACTAATTTCCGCCACAGCGAGCTGTTTTATGCCGCCAACCAACGGTCACCCGCAACCTTTATCAGGTCGTCGGTCAATCTGGTGGGAAACCACCTCACACTTTTTGCCCCATTTGCCATCAGTTCTGCGAGCTATGTGGCCTGCCCACTGCCACTTCACAGATGCGATTCGGTGACCTTATATCGGCAACTTAATGAAATAAATATAACAAATGGTAATATAGCATCACACATCTTTCCCCGAAGGAGAAGACGCGAGCTGCAACATATAAGAAAGAAAGAAATAAAGAAAGAAGCCCAAGGGCCTACAGTAAGAGGTTCTTCAAAAAAGAATGAATAGGTTTCGTAGCGGATGGCAACGCGCTCATGATGAGACATCATGAGCGCGGTGTTGCAGGCGCCCTATGCTACGGTAACTGTTTACAAAACAGACGTACCTACGCCTGTTTGCCACCGTTGTGGTCTAAAAAAATCCTAGGTTATTAAATTAAATTATTTTTATTTCAGATTAATATCCATATGTTGTTAGTAATATATATTCACACATTATTAACCGGCCACATTTGAAACTAAAAATGTCATACCAATACCGTTTTTGCCCTACCCAGGAATCGAACCCGAGATCTTTTGAACGGAGTCGCAGTCCCGCTGCGCCACTGAGCTAGTAAAATAAATATAAATGAAATCAGTTCTGGTTAAATATATTACTTTAAAACCATATTTACATTCATTTTTCGGGCTTAATAATCCTGTATTGCATTACCAATCAACAGAAATGTATTTCGGACTGTACGGTCAATCGACTTAAACAAATTAAGTCTACAAATCGAATGCAAATTGAAGCGTGAGTAGGGTTAACTAAGGTGTCGATACCGCTTGCAGATGGATCCTACGTGTTAAAAATTCAAGATGGCGCACACTATTTTAACATGATAATTTTGACCAAATTGCGAACGGAGTTTTCATGATACAATAGTTGCAAAGTAGGTACATTACCAACTCCATTTCATGCTGCAGCTATGATATGTAATTGATAATAATTACTGTAAGCTCTACATTCATGCAATACCAGCTCAAAGGATTATGAATATAACTGATAAATTGTAATTAAATCATGTTTATGTTGCCTTTTAGTCTATATTAATATAATAATTAAATTGTGACATGCGTTACTTTTTACCACCATTCCACGAAGGCGTTGTCACGGGCGAAAGCTAGTAAAAGATAGTTTACAGTCAGGAAATCTTAGAGCACCAAACAAAGTCCACATAAACCTTTATTACATTGATATATTTCGGTCCATGTTATCCACTTTTTCTCTTCATACTCTCGGATCACATTCACCGATGTCAAATAAAAAACTTATTTTTTTTCAATCCTCGAATTAACTAGTTCTTTTTTGCGTTTAGCTATACAAATACAGTTAGTAATAAATTCATTTTTATTTTGTTATAGGATCTAAACATTCTTGAATATTCAATTTTATTATTTCAATTCAATAATATGTAGCCGTTAACAAAAATAACAATTGGGTTTTCCATGGGCCCTAAACAAACACAAATTGGGTAGAATGTGTAGGAATAGAAAATAGAAATGTCCTGGGTTCGAACGTTACAGTATTTCTGTTGAAAAATGTGCAGTTCCGTGTATTGTAGAATTTGGAATTGTAGCCATTTTATAGGAATAGGCTCGCCCTATCACATGAGACCTAACATAAACGGTGAAACGTGAGTGTAATAAATTACTACAAACAGTTGAAATCTGAAAATTGTCCACCTGACATTGAATGAACATTGTGTTCCTGATGGTGAATTAGCAGTGACTCAGAGCACATAGGCGAGGGTAAGAGCGCGTGTACACGATAAGAAAACTCACTGTGTCTACTTAAGAATTTTTTTGGATCTGGCCATTATTTTTTTTCTTACGCAGTCAAGATGTTTTCTTGTTCTTCTGTAGAAACGATACGAATTCTTACGTAGGCACGGCGAGTTGTCTTAGCGTGTACATGCGCTATTAAAAGGTTGGCAGCACTCATGATGTCTCTGGTATTGCTGGCACATAACATAGCATCACGCCTTTTCAGCCGAAGGGTTAGGCAGAGGTATTTCACACCCACAATTCACCAGCTATGTTTGGTCCCATGAAATAGAAGCGAACCTATTGTCATCAACCGGGAACATTTGTTTTCCAAACTCCGGAAAAATCTCAATACTGGAATTTATTGATAGAAAAACATTATATTATTTTCACCCGACCCGGAAATCGAACCTGGAACTTTTTGCACAACAGTCGTATATACTTCCCGCTGTGCCAGCGAGGCAGTTCCATCCCAAAAATGTGTTGTATACAAAATAATCTGCCCGTTTTGTAACCTCAAACAAACTTTGTAGAAAAAACTTGTTGTTGTTAAATTAAAGAAGCTTTGAATAGAAAAATGTATATCTGGCGCACTGTGATACTGGAAGTCTGATGTTTTAAATGACTTTAGTCCCAGGTGGTTGCCAGTTTAAAGTTTTTTATTTTTTTAACTGCAAAGAGTAGTTAAAAAATGTTTTCAACTTTCCGTGGTCTTTACAAAAAGGTACTGAATTAAGAAAATAATTTTAAGTACATATAACTTATATACATATACCCGTAGAACTAAATATTTCTGCGCCTTATACAAATATATGTACGTATGAGGATCATGTATCAGATGGTAGTTTGACGTGTACACAATAGACGCGTTTAAAATTAATATTTATTTCTAATAATATTATTCTCTCTTCCTATAAGAAAGCATTCTTAAAATATCAATTCACAGCTGAATATAGCTATAGAAACATACATATATTGTATCTACGTTGTTCCCAGCTATAAGGAAAGGCAACATTTTAGCCATAAATGTTAACGCTTTGATAGAATAATAATCGATACAGCTTTGTTAAAGGATAATGTACTACTAAGAATAATTTATGAATGCGATTAAAGGGTGTGGCATAATCTAAGCGATATCCTGAAGATAACAATAGATTTGAGTGCCTTTGTGTAGGAAAATGCTGACTCTCCGACTAACCTAACCTATGTAAATTCACTGGTATTTGGTAAGCAAAATAAGTACTTTAACAAAGTCAAATACGTCAACGAAGCGAGAATATTCGTCGTTGCAAGTAATACCAGCATATATACGACTGTCTTTACACACGTGATAATACTTATGCATAAATTGTACTCGTTTCAGGGCTGTTTAAGTTCTGTGCCTTGCATTTTATGTGTTTACTTGGTGGAGAACATTTACCGGCCAAGAATTATCACGTAGGTAGATGAGACGGGAGTAAAAGGCAAAGCGATATATTAGAGATCTAAATTTAAATGTTGTAAAGTAAATATTTAAATAATGTAGCGGGACGAGTTCGTTCAATGGTATAAATGGTATGCTACGTGGCACGGACGTAATAAATAAGGCTATTTTGGTTGTTTATAAAATCGCTATATTTAGAAGTTAACAGTTAACTAAGCACTAAGCAACTAAATTTGGCCAATATTTATGTAAAAAATTGTAAAGTCTGGATTCTTTAATTGTAAGTTTTCAAAATCGTCGGGACACAAGACTTGGTTTAAAAGTAAAAACCCTAAAAATGCAGAAAAATGTAACTAAAATATATTCAACATATAAAATAGTACATTATGTACATTGGTAATAATATATTATTACCGCACTAGTGCGTAATGAGATACATTACAACACTGAAATTGGTGAAATAAGATACCCTTTACGAGCAAATATGTTGTATACCTATGTTTGCTGGTAAAGGGTCTCTTATTTCACCAATTTCAGTGTTGTAATGTATCTCTTTAGCAAAATCGCCTCGGCTGTAATTATCAACTTACCGTACTTATATCATAATGTACTATTACAGGTGGAATTTCATTAGTCATTAGCATATTTCATAATCAAAATAAACATAATCAGATAATCAATCAAAAATCATAATCAATATTTCGAGAACATAATATATTCTAAGAATTACGTGACGAAAATATCTTTTCTCATTTGCATGTACCTAAGTCCATCCAAACGAACATACTTTCGTTCTAATTAATTCTATTAGTAAAAGATTGCTTCTTTGAGGAATTTAAAATCTTGTTCTGACACACACAGGTCTTTGTGTTAGTTAGCGCAAAATCTAGAATCGTAACATTTCAAACTGAATGGGGTTCAGTTGTCTAGTACGCCAACTTGTTATATCACGCTCTGCGATACAATACACTCATATTAACTTCTGTCAGTTCCATTGAGAATTCGCCTCGGAGCAGCCTCGTGGTATCTTTGTTCAGGAGGATCCTTTGTCTTAACTGCACAAACATACCCACGTTTATATATATATATATCATAGGGCGCTAGTAAACAATCAATCTGGATTGCGATTCGTGACATCAATTTGTCTTACTTACATTTCATTATTTCTTTCGGGATTGGTTTTAAAAACGTGGAATAGTAATAAATTTTTTATTAAATGTTATTTAACTTAGCTTGTTTTATGAATAACCATTTTAGAACTTTATAAGCAACTGTGTAAAAACATTAGTGTTAAGTAATTTTGCCTATTAAAACGTTACGTAGAGTAAAGCTTAGCTTTTACAAAATATATATTATTTTTCTGTTTCTTTAGGTGTTTTAATTTTGTTCTAAGCATTGTTAAAGGCATTTTGTTTAGAAGAAACCAGTGTCAGCAATACTACGTATCGATATACGTAGTATTTCTGACAGTCCGAGATTCTAATTAATCGTCAATTGTAACATACTACATGTAAAAAGTAATTACAAGAAGAATCCGTATTTTATTCATTATTATTCAATGGGCACGGAACATTTTATTTGGGAAGCAATCCAGGAGCTCGAATTTGTGACTCCAACGTGATCTTCATAGCAAGACGTGACCTTTCAAGATGGATGGCGTGTTATTTAAGAACAGACTTATTTGCTCATAACGCTTCTATGAATTGGCTGTAGAACGAGTATTGCTGAAACTTTGAATACTAACTTAAAACTTTCGTAATAAATAACATGCATTATGAAGCTGATAAGTTGGATGAATATTTTAAACTCGCTAATCTCAGAGATTGCTAGACTGTTTCCAAAAATCTTTATGACGTTAGTTAAATAAAAAGATGAAGATTGCTATTATTTGGCTAAGACCCAAAAAGTACAGCTGTAAAAGACGTTGGGATAAGTACAGTGGTAGCGCAGTTGGTGTGATGTGAAATATCTTCATACGTTTCAGGAAAAATAGCATATGATGATACTATTATGATGAAAAATAACTGTTATGTTAGTGTTTTTATGTTTTCAGTTTTTTCTTCCAATTTTCTAAAGAAACTATTCGGACTTAAATAAACAGAAATTGCGCACATTTAGACATTATTTTTTAGAAATAATATAATAATAATGTAGAGAGTTGAAGGAAACGTCCGTCGCCTGCCGTCTCTAGCGGTAACATAATCATAATCATATTTATTTGCTTGAAACATGGTATTTTACAGTTCTTACATTTGTTATAATATTATGAGATCAACATATTTCGCCTACTACTAATTCAGCATGCAAATATTGCAATTTATTGGAATAATATTAATTAAACAGTGATGTTAAATGAGAATTTGGGCAGACGGTGATTCACCTTACTCCATAGGCCCGTTACACAACCGACATAGGCCGAAGCCCACGGGAAAGAGATGAATCTAGAATTATTTTATACTGGCCTGTTGGTCAGTGGTTTGTGACCCTGACTTCTAAGCTGGAGGTCGTGGGTGTGATGAGCATGATTGTTTGTTCTGTTTCTGGGTGTAATTTATCTATAATACCTATGTATGTATTTACAAAAAAAAAAAATATTTAAGTACAGTTGTTTAGTACCCATAACACAAGCAAATATAATTGTTTAATTTGGGACTAGATGGCGCTGTGTAAAATATTATTTTTATTATTTTAAAGTACAACCACACTAATTTCTTATGTTAAGTAGTACTAAGAAATAGATATTATCTATTCCGAAATGTAAGAGAAAGAGTATTCTATATTATTTATATTACATCTAATAGATACTCTTCCACTTATATTTCAGAAGAGTAGAACTGCAATCATGACCATTCCGACAGAGCTAGATACAATATTTCTTTAATATTTTCGTCGACTTTTGTCCGACGTGTTTTCCAAATAGAGCTGGTCAAGCGTATAGGACATGTACGACATATACTGTCGCAAACAACTCACAATAAGAGAGATATGATCGGAGCAAACATCGCTATCATCGCTCTTTTCTGAGTATCGTCCCATCAAAATTGTATTCGATAAGTCCTTACATTAGTGTATTTATGTTAGAGTAGAAGCCGCGCGGAGCTTCGTCCCCGGTTTTTTATTTTGCAACTGCTCAGCTCCTAATACCCATAGCGTGATGTTATATACTCTATAACCTCCCTCGATAAATGGGCTATCCTACACTAAAATATTTTTTTAATCGGATTAGTAGTTCCTGAGATCCTAGCGTTCTACCAAACAAACAAACTACAGCTTTATATTAGTACCTATATACATATATATATATACATTTTACTTTTGGCTTCATTCTTTGTTTAATATTACTAGACAATAACGACCTCGGTTGTGCACCAGGCATGTAAACGACTGCTATTCAAAAAGTCATGGGTTCAATTCCCTAGTAGATTTAAAATATTACTGCATGATTCTAACATGATGTTCTTAGTATCAGCTGGAAATGTGCGCAGTCAATGGCAATAATTTCCTCCTTATTATGAAATGAAATTTCGTTTATTCGTCTAGGTTACAAGGTAACACTTATGAAAGTCACAAGATAAAATGTAACAGGTTATCCGAAAAGTAGTGTCAGCAAATTTGCCTACGACCATATTAAATGGGATCTAAATGGCTGGTGAAATAACGTATATAGTCTCGTCAAACTTCTAGTTCAGTTTAACATAGTTGTTCGGATGTTGTTCTCATAAGAGAAGAATGCAGTCTACTACTGTCACTGTGATTAGTTTTGAGGTGATCGCCGCGCCGCGGCGCCGCGCGCCGTACCGAGTGCAGTGAGTTCGATTCGCACTAGAGACTAATTTCTGAGTGATTCATGATCGTTAATTGTATGTTTGTATAGTCTTTCGCTACACAGGGTTTGTTGACTAGTGTACCACGTTTTCTTTAAAAATAAAGATTATTTTTCAAGTTTTATCTCTTGCTTAAGGGAATTGCGTTTTCCCCTAATCGCCTCATACAATATCCTAGGGCGATACTCCTAGTCACTTTATACGCCCACTATATAGACTGATTCCACACTACACAGTAAAACTTCTTTTACATAAAATAAAAGATAGTGTTTTCTTTTTAAGAAACTTTTAAAAGTTGTACTACAAGTCTGTCATAAACATCAATACATATAAATATGGTCACACTGTTCGCAAAGTTCAAAGCTTGGCATGTTGACAAAGCAAATACAATTTTCTTTTACTGAAAATTGCGTTTATATTCAACACAGACCGAGGGCGTTTTGTAGAACTAAATACAGAAACTGAGCTCCCAAAAGACGTTGCAATTTGTGTATTCAGTGCATTGCTGAACAGATTACACACTACAACCTTCTGGATACTACAAGTATAAGACAAATAATTAAATAATTGTATAAAACTAGTTTAAAAAGATATTTTATTCACGGAAATTTTATTATATTATTATGAATTAATTAAGAAGTACAAGTCAAAAAACTTAGTGTTAGTATACGGAAACAAAACAACCGAATACATTTTTAAAAAACCTGTATAGATTTTTGCGATACATCTTGTTAATGATGTCAGCTGAGCGAGTGAGGTTCCCTACTCTCATTACGCACTGCCGATGTCAGTGGCTTCTCTGATTAAGTCAGCAATCGCCAGTTTACTGTGTCCAGTTTCTGTCCACAAAGTGAGACATCATCCATAGAATGTAGTGCATTAAGCATACCAAAACGCCCATTCTTTCCATTTTATTTTCTGGCAAACAGGAACGAGGCAACTGAATCAATTCAAGAAAAATCTTTCTTACTATATAATAAGTTCATCGCCTTGTTTAATACATTCACAAACTTATTAAAATTTCAAACTCAAATACACTAATAAAGATAGATGGTAAAAACAAAAAGCACATCATCTACGTAATCAAATGAGCCAAACGAAACTATACGTATAGTATAATGAATCACGTTATTTAAAATTGATAAATGTACTTACATCTAAGTCTAAGTTAAATTTAATTTAACTTCTAGTTTCGTCAGTGTATCTAATAGTTCCATTTAAATTCTTGTCATTTTCAGCGAACTTAAGATATAAATTTCTCCCAGTGCTTGTCTTGCCTGACACTCACACTCAGACATGCACACAGTAAGTATGTACGTACTGTGGATGGTGGTATTACATCAAATTAACGGTTCGTCGCTCGCTCGTACTCCAACGTTTTAGTTATAGACGATTTAGAATCGAGGACGTCGACGCATTGAGTTTTCACGCTTCATTCACTGATCGAATATTACCTGTAGCTATAGCGCCTATACAAATCTCCCTTATCGCCCCATCTTACATCTTATCGACACTTCCAAGATTAACTTAAGTGAATTGATTTATTGATGGATTCGCCCCCTTAGATAGCTACTATTCAATTTAGCAGAACAATTTATAAACTTGCGTGTTGAAATGTCTATTTTGTTAGGTACTTATATATTTTGTGGAATGAAAATGTTTATGAAAATTAAAACTGAAGATAGTGTTAGGATTTCTGAAATACTAGACCAAAAAAACACAATGACTGATGTTATTTTTTTTATAAATGAATAATGTTGCTTACTCTATAGCTACTCAAAATAGGATAATTATAAAATTAATTAAATAAACGATAGTTACGATGAGAAATAGCTTGCTTGAATGATTAGGTGAAATTTGAATCTAATTGAAAAGTCAGCATTCTCGCATGACACTACAGTCACCTCTTCCATTAAATCAGAATGATCACCCTAACACAAGCACCTGCATTTTAAAAAGCGAGTATAAGCATATTAGTTTTAATAAAAAAATATGAATATGAATAAAAGTTAATAAAAAAAAAATTGGTAACGTCACATAAATTGAGTTTTCGTACTTAGACTGTTAATTTTTGTTAAAAATTTCGGATCAAAAAGTTAGTTTTATTAGACAACTGGGAGAGAACTGAGTCGTACAAAGACATGGCACAATGGAGAAGTTCGTAAAGCATTTATTCGTCTGATTCAAGTTTGTCATGAACGTAGTTAATGTAGTAAAATGTTGAATAATTATGAATGCAAATTGGCCTTTCTTCATTCCGAAAACGGATTGTCGGTTTTCATTAAAAACACAGTGTTAAAGTATTTTTAATTATGAAGTTCTTAAAAATATTTATTTTCGTATGTTCAGGGTGTAAATATAATAAGATTATTAAGTAGTGACTAGACTAGACTTATGCTCGCCATATATGTTATGGTTATGCAGGATCCTTTTTTCACTTTGAAAAAAGAAAATTCGATACAAACCCTATACCCGTCTAACCTGGGTCCTGTTTGGAGGAGCCCTTCCCGGTGTGGGACGTTTATGTGTTGTAATGATGAAATGGAACTTAACATCGCTGATGAAATGTGGTAAATGTGATACCCCTCTTCCTACTCCTTGGGGAATAACGCGCGATGCTGCTTTGATAATCAACATATAACATTTATTTTGGACGAACATACTTCAATCCAATAAAGCCGCCAGAAAATACAATACAAGTAATACGTATTGAGAGATCACAAACAAAAATATAATTTTGCATAAATATTCAAATAGATTCATGTAATAAAAAATCACAGGTACCTATTTGATTTTTTAGTTCATGACCGGCCGGAGAGATTTAACCTGTATGACGCATTAAAATTTTAAAATGCATTGCAATGATTAACATTGCTACTCAAAATAAAATATAAAGCACCACAAAATGTATGAATACAACGATGAAAATGCAAAAGAGTTCATCAGTTGAAATAATTCCAACTTTCGCAATATTAATCACGCAATTTTTAATGATATATCCTTATTAAATGAAAATTAATTACTCGTAAACTGCTTTGTTGTTACTGGTTATGTGACAATTGTACGTGAGGTTGTGGGTATTTATTAATAACGTACTGCCACCTTGGTGAAGAAGGTAATCGCCTCGTCTCTAACATCGCCGTGACGAGTGAGGTTACCGCGATGTTGAATCATAGATATTTAATTTTATTTCGAATGTGTGTATGTTTATAAAGTCCCCCGTTATATAAAGCTTGTTCCCTAGTGAGAGCGTTGTATTTTAAAGACAAATAAACCTTTTTCATAAGATTCGTCCACATCAAACTCACCCGTGTTCGTAGGCGATGTGCATGTGAAATGCATGATCATTTCACATGCACATCGCCTAGAAACACTTATTTTCTTTATGTATGTTTGAAGAATAAATCCAATACGATATTCTACATACTTATATGGCTCGAGAGAACTCTTACAGACATTTCCAAAAATAATAATTAAATAAATTCTAATTTACATAATTTAAGTTATTCTAAACTGACGTAACTATTCATTATTTTTTATTTAGTAATGTTATTATTTAATACAAAAACACAAATTTACACTGTAATAAATAACAGGAGCAAAAATATTAAAAAATCTTTACAAAAATGAAGATATTAAATTGAATAAAAAGTTAAGAACTTAAAGCCAAATGAAGAGAATGTTGAAAGCCGTTATGGACTTATTTAAGGGTCATTCATTCTACTCGGAACTTCAACAAAATTTTATTCCTGATTATTAACTTCACATAATTTCTGAGGCTTAAATACGCGTTCTGCTCTTTAATGAGCTCGATCTTGCTTTAAATACGAAAGTATTAAGCTTCTCATAACGTAGAGACGGTGACCCGATTCTGTAAAAAAATAAATTCTTTGAATGGTGAATGTGTTTTCAAAGGTAGGCGCTGAGTGATTTGCCGTTTAAATTAGAGCACAGACCAACTATTTTAGTACCTCTACTAACGTAAACGTTAGCCAAGCAACTAAAATTTTGTGTTAACTAAGCACATTTTAAATTTCATTTCATTTCACATTTTTGGAAATCTCTTGAGGAGGCCTATGTTCAGCAGTAGGTTTCCTGCGGCTGATATGATGATGATGATGATGAAGAAGCACATTTTACAAACTTCGGGCTGATACTAAGAATATCATGTCTAAAAAATCTAATACCTGAAATGAAATCTCGTTTATTCAACTAGGTTACAAAGAAAGTCATAAGTTAAGAATATTATATGTCATCCAATTTTTTATCCGTGTAGTGACGGATTATGAATACAATAATGTCACAACCCCTATCTCAACCCGTGGGTGTCGTAAAAGGCGACTAAGGGAATAACCTTATGTGGACAAGAGCATTATGAGAAAAGGAATAGTAAGGTGTAGCAGCTGTTTCATTTTACACATTGCTACTAAACCATGTATATCAATATACAATATTGATTCTTCCTTCTCGTATCGACTCCACTCTTTTCGGATTCAGAGCCTTAAACGGTATGAGTGCATCAGATCGATAAGGCGACTACTGTGATCAACCAACCTAATGTAAACGCCTGGTAGCTCAACGACTTAGTTCGGACCCGAAGTCTTCCAAGTTTCTTGACGACTCGTCGCCAAAGCCACCATCCATTCACCATTCTAATAGCTATATATATACATGAGCTATTAGTATCACTTTGCGGCTTCTTTATCAACAACAAGCTCTAATAGATTTTCCTAAACATACTGAGGTACAAATATCTCCCAAAGGTAAAATAATGAGCACCTAAATCAAGCTTATTTTCAATTAAGAAAGGTTTTTCGTAATAAGCCTAGGGATAACCGGGACTTAGGGATATGTTTGCATAGTCCAAATACACGGTGCGATTACGGTTTTACCGTCGAAAATTGCAACTGCAGAGAGGCATTATCAGTACACGGTTAGAGCTCATTTTCATTATTGAACTAAGTTTACACGCTAGGCGATAAATACATTATTTTCGTCAATTACTTTCATAATTCCTATTGCGTAGAATCTGAACTACGAATAAGACTTCAATCAACTGTCATTGTTTTCGAATTCCAGTTTTAAATTCTTTCGCATAATATGCAATCACTGTATTTTTAACGAATAAAACAAAGATAGAAACAAAATTAATTAAATAAACTTGTATAAATTTGCTCGTCGGGTTAGAGATTCGGAATCCTTTCAAAGATCTTTTAAACGTGGCCTACCAAGTTTTACTGACATGATTTTGTTACAACAATAATGTCTAGACTTCAAAAGGAACGATGAACTTTAGGCTTGTTTAGGCTTTCATCTCGTTCATAAGAACTTTTCTTTCAGAAAAATAGAAAATATTTTTCATTCCACGAAGTTTTAGAAATATTTTTTTTTTGTAGACTAGAAATAAATTCGATTGCATAGTATTTGAGCTATAGTTACCAGGTCACTGAAAACATAGTGCGGTTTATTAGGGCCCTGTTAATTAAAGGTATAAAACGGTAGGTATTATGCTCTGATTCATTTGTAAAAAAAAGTAGCAAAAATATCTCAGACATTCCTTTTTACCCGACTGACAGGACGGGTATTGTTTTTCGCGCGTATCTTGTATGTTTGTAAATTTCTTTATACCCACGTTTCTTCCAAACGGCTGGAGGGATTTCGACAGTTATGATATCGTTAGATTCATCTCAAAAACCCAAGTGTCCTTAGATAGGTATTAAAAAATAAAAAAAACAAAACCAAATTTTTTTTTAACCAAACATATATTATCTAGTAGGTTATCAAAATAAAGGGAATCAAATGGAAATTACACATATCGCTCATTTGGAGCGACAGTGACATAACTGTAATTTTTCAATTTTACACTATGTCAGATTTATAAGATTTTTTGGTAACTATAGTCAAGATTCATAACATATTATGTCACCAACGGTTTCGTTCTCTAGCGGGCGTTTTTTGAACTTATAAATGCAACATTTTCACTACTAAAGTAGATTATTATCGAGATCATTTTGATGTAATTAGGTCAGTTTCGCATTTTTTTGCAGTTGTGACTCTGTGTCTCCGAATAAGCGATATATACATACATATCTTGTTATGTATTTAAATTTAATGGCGCCAAATTGTAAGTAGTATTTTTTTTTTAACTAATCTATCGAGTGTGGTATCAAAATAGAGGGAATGAAAATTAAATATATACATATTATTATGTTATATATTTAAATTCAATCAGGAATGATAGTTACAACCATTTTTAGGTCTTTTTAATGCGTTGCTTATCTGTTGATTTTTTCCAGTCGGGTTATTATAATTTTTTAATTATTTACTTGTTATTTTTCTTTATTTCTTTCTATTACTATTACAATGAATACAGGCAGGTAGCAACTAATTCTATAATATATCCATCGCTTCTACATGAAATAATTAACTAGGAAACCTACGTCAACATTACTACAGTACCTATTATAATGCTAAGAAACACGTAGAGTGCTATTAGAACCATGTACATGTTGTATACTAGCTTGAGCCTCTCTTAGTGGTATTTATGGACTATACGAACAAGGTGAACACGAAATGTGATCGATGTATCTTGTAATAAAGCGTCGATTACACCTTAGGAGGCCTTCCTTGTTACACTTTAGAATACATACATGTAGATCATGCCTGCTTCACAACAGGGTTGATACTATTGCCTGCTACGATTCTAACATACATACCTTTCCACTTCATCAATAATTTCACACATATTCGCCGCTTTAGGGTACTCTTGACCTGTACCTTAGAATGTCCCTGATTTTGTCACAAAATTTTGACAAGTGACTATCATTCTAATTGATGTGATTGTAACACACACATAAAAACAAATCACAGTCTCACAAAAAAGACATACGTATACTCCTAGAGAGTTAATTTTTCAAATTTTGTTTTGTCTTTTTATTTTTTTAATTAATTATTATAAATAATTAAACACTCCATTGTAGAAAGTTTCAGTATGCCCTGAGTATACGCCGTATATAAGTATATGAACTCATTTGTTTTCCCCAGATGTATCGTGTCTCAATGCTAATGTAAAATCCAGGGAAATCAAGACATTTCCTTTGTTTGTTAACTATAATTTTGGTTGTAGGGTCTATGTTTACGCAAGTACACTTAGAATATAAGTAAATTAAATAATATTTGACGCTAGGGAATAATTGGCTTTGGCATAATTATTATTAATAAGGAATTTGATTATTCATGCTTGCAAACGATTTGGTGACGCCACTGTAAGTTTGCATTGCATTAATATTATGAGAAAAAATGTTTTATCTTTAAAACAAAAAAGTGAAAAGTATGAAGTATAAATGAAAGTGACTTGACATCGTATAAATTGTTGAAGTCTCAACATTGACAAAATATTTTGTAATCATAAAGCGAAATGTGATACGTATGCCTTTGAACATATAAGTAGGCAGACATACAAAGCACGTGTAATTCGTTATACTTAATTAAGTCGGATGAGTAAACTCTCAGTGAACTCAAACACGTGAAGAGTTTTACTTACAAAACAATATTTCGTGTTGAATTAACAATGCAAGGAAAACCTTACTTACGTCTCAGTTTCTAAGCTTTGTTGTCTATCAAAGTTATTATAATTTTCACATTATTTTAATTAGTACGTGAGTACAGTCAGTTTCTACGAAATTAGTTTTTACATTTCATTTTAGGGAAAAATCTAATCAATTTTACAAGTCACCTTTTTATTTTAACATCTATTATAACGAATATTTAAAACCATTTTTTTATTAATACACATATATACCATAATTAATACACATAGTACACATACATATATACCGCCAAACTGCACTACAGTTTTTTGGCAGTAAGTTTGAGTTTATGTACGCTAACATAAACGCTAAAGAATCTGAGGATATACTTAATAATTTAGCTAAAAATACTTGAGGATATCACAAAGTAATACAGAATACACATTATTAATGTGTGAATTGTGCACACGTAAGTATATTTATATAAGATTTTTTTAATACTATGAGAACATTTTGTGTCTCCTTTTTACAGTTCTAGCGATTATGATTGAAGATCTTTTATAAACCACTGGGTGTCCTATTTACGTCTAACCACTGTATTTTAAAGTACTCACGTATAGCCACTAACTTCATACTTAAAACAATATTAAATGTAACACCCTGAATGCTGCTTCGTTCAAAGGAAACGCTGAAAATAAAAATATGCACTCAGACAAAAGTTCTTTTTAACCGACAGCGGTGTCCGAAAGGAGGCTTATATCTAAATTGTAATAATTTCAATACCTATTTTATTTTAGAAAGAAACAGTAACGTTTTAAAAGTTTAATCAAAAATAGATCTAAGTAAAAAGATAATAACATCTAAAACGGAATAATGTAATGAGCATTATATTAGCCGTAGGTGAATCTACCGAGCGAATTGGTTCATTTATCACTCCCCGCTGCGATAAGATAGGTAGAGGTATTTACCTTCCTCCGAATGTATTAGGGAAAGGTATTATACATACTGCTCGGGGTCAGATTGTCAAACAGATCCTACATATACATCGGTAGCTTTAAACGCAAAGTTATCTTTGTTATTTAACATAGTTCAGGCTTCTATTCCTTTATGCTAAGGTCCTTAATTGCAAGTCAATTTTAATCAGAATAATCGCTATTATTACGTAAATTTTAACCTTTATGTAACGTCAAAATATTTTAAAGTATGTAGATCTACTGCACTCATTACTATACTGTGATAAAATGGTTAGCTGAAACAGTTAATGAGTACTTCCAATTGATAAATTTGCATAGTTGGACAAATATGCAGTGTTAATTCGATAAAAATGAAATATCGTATTTAAAACTTAATTATCCGAACAGTTTCCAGCTTTATTAGTGCCGACTTGCATTTTGAGCTTAATATTAATATTTCATGAAATGACTACTCCCTATCCTCTTTGTCCAACAAATTAATAATACAGGGTATTAGAGAGAGCCTGATTGTCGACTAAATAACTGTCCTCACTGCCTTGTTTGTGTAAGTACACGTGTTTGAACACATTCTGTTATTCAAATTATGATAATGCTTTTAAAACTATCAGTATTCTGTGCTTTTAGAGGTAACCAATATTGACATTGTTACATATACATATTTTGGATTAAAAACAGACAACTATTAATATTTTGGCATAAATTTAGTAAATTTTTAGTACATTTTCAGTGAACCTGATTACTGACGTGAGTACTTAGAAACAAAATGTGCGATTTAACAACTCAGCAAAAATTTCCTATAGTATGGTTAATACTACAGTGAAACCTCGACAAGTCAGCCTATTGCAGTCCACTGCTGGACATAAGCCTCTCCTAATACTCGCCATAACACTCGTTCCTCCGCATCCAGTCCGACCCAGAGACCTTTTTCACGCTAATGACGCGCATTTCATGCCAAACACTAGGTTGTAAAAATGCGAGTGTGGAATCGCTGTGAATGTAAAACATAAGGTTTGTGTGACAGACGTGTAAAACCAGGTGAGGCTTTAAAGTCCTCAGTACATAGTATATAACAAACTGGAGTAGACTATGGTTTAAAAACTTAAACCGAACTCTGGCAAAAATGTGCGTACACATTTGTCCAAGAAATACAAACAAAGCGCCGAGTAATGTGGTTTTATTGAACTTATCTTTGATATACTTGAGATATATTTAAAGTATAATGTAACATAATGCATAATCAACTGAAGCTCAAGATGGTGGCCTGCTAAACCATAACCATAACACTCCTTCCCTCCACCGCTCCGTGGTCGGTTGTATGGCGTCTGTACTCTACAGGCTACAAAAATTGTGTGTACAAAAACGTGCTGAACTCTTTCACAATTTATCTATTGTTTTATACTTATCTATACTAATATTATAAAGCTGAAGAGTTTGTTTGTTTGTTTGAACACTAGGGTCTCAGAAACTACTGGTCCGATTTGAAAAATTCTTTTAGTGTTAGATAGCCCATTTACCGAGGAAGGTTATATAACATCAAGATACTGCTAATAGGAGCTGAGCAGTGGCAGCAAATCAAGAACGACGGGAGCGAGGCCCCTCGCGACTTCAAGTTTTTCATATACACAAATCTTTATGATTTATAGGCGAGGTTAATGTTCAACTTACAAAATAACTAGTACATGAAAATCAATCATTCATTCTCCTCAGCCGTTCTCCCTTATCGATATTTTAATGCCAAAGTGTAAATAATGTCAAACTCAAACTTAATTAACAAAAGTGTACCCTGCACTATTCTAACTACAAATTACAGCATAATCGAATTTAGATTATGTCAAAAGTGACGTAATGATTACTTGTATTAAGCATAAAATGCACTGTCATGGCATTATAAACCTGCGGCTATTTGAACACAGAGTTCAAATTTTATATTTAATAAAACCAATATGCATTAAATATCACCTAATAATAATTATATTAGGTATGATTATTAGGTACATCCAGTCCAGCTAGATACACCAAAATCAGTTTCAAATTCGATAATGTCAAAGTTTGAATGAAAATATTATATTCAAAAGTTGTGTCTTACAAGAATTCGAGCTATCATATTTTTAAGGCGTTTGAATTATTTTCTTAAACGTACACAAAATTTACTTAAAATAATAATAAACATCAATACGCGGCACTCTGCTTTGTTAAATATACTGTTGTCGAATGTTTCAAAACGATAGTGTTCCTAAGATTTTTTTTTTTAAATTTGACAGCGGAATCGGAATTAACCAATCGAATGTGAGATTTATGAATAGGCTTGCTCTAATCGTTCAACATGATCGATTTTAAGAGATAACTGTCTTACCCTCTAACCAAATCTCATACTCCTTTTCCCTGCCGATAGTTACTTGAATACTTAATTAATTTATTACAAACGTCAATCGTGAACCGAGAGACGTAAGTAATTATAGGTTGTCAATAAGTGGCACTTAATAATTCCACCCATATGGGTTACAGCATTGCGGTAAACTAATACCTGAATAATAACAGTTTTATTAATACGATATGGATTCAATTGAATAGAATAAATAATGTTCGAACTACGTTAGACGTTAGATTTATTTGATTTAAAGTTGTATATGTTATCTATCTATTTTTCAGTTTTTTTTTTAAATTTCCAATTAATAATTTAGTCTTTTACCGTATCACTGCATAATATAAAACAAAGTCGCTGCCTCTGTCTCTCCGTCTCTACGTATGCTTAAATCTTTAAAACTACGCAACATTTTGAAGTGGATTTTTTAATAGATAAAGTGATTCTAGAGGAAGATTTATAGGTATAAAATACATACCACGCGGGCGAAGAAGCGGGCGGAAGCTACTTAATAAATCATCATCACTACAATAAGAAGTAGGTAGTAGGTAAGTATAAGTGCCATCAGTTAACTCCAATCATTCCAAGTAAATCGTTTTACTTTAAACATATAACTAATAATCGAAAACTATATCACTAAAAGGTCAAAAGCTATTAAAGGCCATAGTTATATGTAAATAAAACAATACAAAATAAGACAATGATATAAAAAAACAAGGGTTCTAACTCGTTAAATCAGAAAAGTGTAATTTGATTGGACTTACAATCAGAAACTTGAAACGATAAAAGGGGATAGAACCTTTATGACCAAGCTATCCGCCGTCAATTTGATGTTTTTACAAATTTACGACGCGCAAAGATATTAGGCTAAGGGTTCAGGAATGTCTTTTTATTTCGTAAAGTGGCAGAATCAGAAGTCTATCTACTTGTAAGTGATCACCGATATTGGCAATGTACAGTCAAAGACACAGTCAAAAAGTACGAATACTTTGTATTTCTTTAAAGTTTAAAGCCTCATATCAGTGTTTATTGTCATCAAAAATTGATCAGGCACGCGGTGTTTCATCCAGGGAATGGATGATTGAAAATCCAAGTAGCTATGAGCAGATCTTAGATTAACGATTACAACTAAATACTTCGAACTGGATAGATAGAGGTGTACAATTGTGTAAGAGTGTACATACCCATGTCCAGCAGTGGGACAGTATTGGATTGAAGTTATGTATAAGATCATCGACAAATTAGCTTACGTCGTTGCCCATAAACTGTTACATTCTAGACTTCTAACTCACATAACAGTTATAAGTATATATGGGACCTAAATTAATATACGAGTTTTCATTTTAAGTTCAATCTACTAATAATTTTACTTATAACTCATGTAACAAAAAGAAATGGTCCGTTATAAAATGAAGTCATTATTTTTACACTAAATTTCTTCAATACTACCTGATTAGCATAGCAAATGGCAAAAATATCGTTAATGCAGAGTTATTAAACCAACCCTAGCAATTAACACGCCTATGTGTGAGTACCTGCTGTATAAATGTATGAATACACGACAATAGGGTTGCGCAATATACTTAAAACTTTTAAAAAAACATCAATAAATTGGCTTATCCTATTAACTCGGATGTATATTACCTTAAGCAAGCACAACAAGTTGTAAAAATGGTACTTTTACAATACCTACATAATTATACCTACCTCCTTTCATACACTTGTTTTAAAAGTCTATATAATTTAAAAAAGATGTCTTGATTTACTGGGATCGTGAGTGATTTCATTTTAAAAAATAATTACCCTTTAATTTTCCTAACCTGGTTCGAGTCTCTATAGCACCTCAATATGCTGCGAACTATTTCGTTACTTGGCAACCCTACACGCACACACGTATAAAAATTAGAATTAATTATCTGTAGCGAAGAATAGTAGTTGACACGGTAGGCAAACTCTACTTTTACATACCTGTCACGTTTACAAAGGTCCAAATGAGATTTTGGAAGGTCCTCGGTTCATTTATTGAAAATGTAAACGAGGGAAGGACATTTATTACACATGACAGGTATTTGACAAGCACCCTTCCAAATAAAATAGATATTTCAGATTGTTACCGCCGAATTTGTTTCACGTTTTTATTTTATAACGCTCACCAATCTATTTGTGTATTATTGGATGTCCAGGAAAACGGGTCACATATTTGAATATTACGTTATTTGTATAAAAAAATTATTTAAAATTTTTCTTTATATTTTATAACTGAAAGGGTTGCTACTTAATTATGTATTTCCATCTCTACAAGACGTAAGGGTGTAAGTAAAGTAAAAGAATACCTATTAATAAAATATTAATTATTGATTTCCATTACAATATTTTATAGTTACACATTTAAGATGTGAAGTAACTAAATTATGTTGACAATTCCTAAACTTTTATAATCACAACTTGAACTAAAATAAAAGAAACGATAAAGCATTGATTTAAAGCATACTTTTAAGAATAGTATGTTATTTTAATCCATTCAAAAAAAATATAAGTTGTCTTATATGTTATTTTTTCTAAGTTATTTTTTTCTGTTATTTTATAAATATTGTAAGCGCCTATTAACTCAATAATTTCAACCAGATGCGGTTGAAATTATTGAGTTAATAGGCGCTTACAATATTTATAAAATAATTTTTAAATAGTCAGTAGATGAGGAGGCCTTTACCAACAAGTACGTACCAAAGATTGTGGGATGTTATTTTCTATAGACACCTAGTATATAAAGTTACAATCATTAGAAACGACGCAACGCTGCGTACCGAGTACTTGGATAAGGTAGGTGTCCTTCTTGGAATTCAATAATTTTCGGCCCAAGGGACTTCTGATTTCTAAATTTAAATCCAATTACCTATTACTACACATCGATTTAAAAAGAATGTGTGATTGATGTAGGTAGATCTAATTTAAATGTGGACAAAAAGAACAAAATAATATCCACATTCTAGCCCCAAATTGGAAACTGAGGTTTTCAAAAAGCTTGGTTAAGGGGAATAAGCTTGCCTGTTATATCAAAAATGGAACCTTAAAATACATCTCCGCCTATCTTTATAAATAGAAATAAACTGGATAATATAATATTAACGCACATCAACAAGTTCTGAAGTTATACATCAAATATTTTCACACAAAGTTTTTTAGATAACGTAGACGTCAACTGAAACGTTTTCCCGAAATACACACGAGAAAATTTTACGAAAACAAAATCGCGTGTATTTTCTAACGTCACAAAAGTGACTTTACTTATATCTAAGGAGGCTTAGAAACGGGACTATGACGTTAAAATAGAAAATGTTACGGACGCTAATCATAAGATACTTTCATAATAAAATGTACTGCTTATGACCTACACAATTTGATGTACAAATAGAAAGGACATTTTATTTTGTATTATGTCCTGGCTCGATACCCGAACTGAGGCCAGGTTTTTTTGAAAATCTATTTTAAAAATCAAAACAAAACCTATAGCAACCCGTGTGGCAGTGTGGTATAGTAGGCTAAATTCCCTTCACATTCTTTGGAGGAGACCCGTGCTTAGCAGAGTGACGTTTTCTATGGATTGAAACGATGAATAGGTTCCCATTGCGATTAAAGTTCAAAGTTCTAATCAGCTAACTTTTAACGATTGTCAATGTCTATTCTTATCGATGCGACGCCAACTTTTTCATATTGTTACGTCACTTAGGGCTGTCCTATTTTTCTTAAAAAAAATATTAGCCGCTGGAAATGCTGAACTTTTATGAAATCCACACACAAGTTAAGCCTGGTTGTTTGTTTGCTTTCCACGGCTGTCGCGGCAAGTTTTAAAAGTATAATTATGTGGCTTCTTTTATAGAAGAGACCAGCGCAACGTATCGATCTGTTGACAACTTGACAGGCTTTACTCAATCACTGTCGTATAATTATACTACATTATCTATCGAACTCAGCGTCAGTTACTAAAATTGAAAGCGCTTTGTTCCATCTCAAAACTTGAAAACTCTTTAAAGTGCTTCAATTTAAATTTTAAAACATTGCAAAACATTTAAAAACCTGAAATCCTTTTGAAATTAATTCATCAGTTACTCATTTTAGACGAGTTTTAGCGGCGATTGTGTATTTAAACTTAGGTCTGCAATCAACTAATAACTTTTCCTGCGAAAGAAATAAACAGCTATAGTCAAATATACATATTTGAAAGGATTTAATAAAGTACCTTACAAATAATCCAGATTGAAATGCTTTTAATCCAAATTGAAAAAAATCCATCGCTTGCTAATAAATTTACGAATTCTTTTAGAATCTACGACCTACTCAGACTGCCTCATGCTGTGAAATATTAATTCTGTACAACATTTCTCTATACATCGGTGCAGTATTTAAGTGCTACTTTATCTGCTCTTACTGAAAAAGTGTTGAAATAATCAGATGTACACACGGGCTTACGAAGACTTATGTACATTTAGATAGCATTGTACGAATACAAAGGAGAGAACTTATTTCCATAGACCGGACACAATTTAAAACTCCGGGTCGGTTAAAGATTATTTTCTTTGATAGAAAAATTCAATGCCTTTGTACTTTCAGTGCCTTATGCCAGGCTACGTAATATTATGTAGGTTAACATTATATATTAACTAAGTTCCATTAAAACGTCTACATTTAACGAAACTTGTTGTACTTATATCGTACCTTTACAAAATTTGATCATCTGTGTATCTTTAGAATTACCTATTTAAAGTAAACAGGCTGTTACATTACTAAGGGTGCATTATTATCAACATCATATCAGCTGAAGTAAGTCCACTGCCGGGCATAGGTCTTCTCAAAGATGGTTGCATAGAATGTTTTCATCCTTGACTCGAAAAGAGGGGTGTTATAAGTTTCACGTATGTATCTCTGTGTTAATATCATAAAGTGTGAACCAATCATCCATTACGTTAACATGCATTTAAATATGATGATTATAGTTGTATTGCACGTAATTATACTATATAGCTTATATAATTATAGCATGTTTTAAAAAAAATATTAACATTTTTAGAAATTAAAAACAAATGTAAAGTTAGTATTCCATCCAATCCTAATTAATACGATAACATTTTTTACTACCAAAGGCACGATCAAATCAAATCATTAATTTTTTGTCATAGGTTAAACTTAAGGGTGTTATAATGGACACACTGTAACATGTCGGGAATGGCCAATATTTTTGGATCTGTGACCGACAAATTAAAATACATCCTATTTCTAAAATGATAAAACGTATTTTTTACTGTTTTGTACATTTATCAACTATTGATGTCCGGAGAGAACAGAATGATATTAAAAATTCCGCAAACATCCTATTGGACTATGAGCTATATATACTTACCTGAAAAACATAAAAACTTCCTTATTTAAATATCAATTAGCCCTGTCATTTGTTTTGAATATTACAGTAATACCTCGACAGAGTTTTAAAGACAAACGTCTTAAACTTTTGGTAATCATTAAATATTAATTATGACTGTCAGGATTCTTACAGCAATGTGGCAAGGCCACGTATAGAGACGGCGTACATGTGTGTAATTTGTTTTTATGTTATATATACAGAGTGTTTAACAAAATGGTCAATAAATGTCAGATATTACAACGTTGCTCTTTGTGTATACATAAGTACCTCCTAATGGAAATTTAGTCATTGTTACATAAAAACTTACTTCGGCTAAGAATAATAATATAATTATTAAAAATAATAATAACTAGAATAAATTATTATTATTAGGGTAATTAAACGAACAATCTTAATCCTATTGCCAGATAAAATACCTAAAATATTTTATAAAATCCTCACAACATAGTTCTAACAACTTCATTGAAAAAGAAAGAAGTTTAATATTTTTTAAAATTATCAAATTTAAATAAACTAAATATAAAATAATATTATGTTACTACCTAGTACATATTATTTATAATAATAATATATTTAAAAAAAAAATTTAACATTATATGATACAGACTGTATCTTATGATTGACAATACCTGAGTCGTGAAATCGTGAACAAAACTTTATCGTATACGATAATTACATCCAATTTAATGATTCAAATTCTGTTCAACGTCTCTGAATCGAAATTGCTTACGAATATTTCTACACATTTCGCCTCTTTACAAGAGCAACGTGACATCTCATAAAAACTTTATTTTTAATTTATCACGTTGTTCTGGTAAAGAGTATTTATACATATTATGTACAATAACTAGCTTCTGT
The DNA here is from genome assembly GCA_905147015.1 of Laspeyria flexula. Lineage (NCBI taxonomy): Eukaryota > Metazoa > Arthropoda > Insecta > Lepidoptera > Erebidae > Laspeyria > Laspeyria flexula. Next base: position 5,368,109 of record LR989956.1, on the reverse strand, counting down.
CCCTGCTTCGCCCGTGTGGTATGTTAGTAAAAATTACCCTAAGTCCTTCTCCGGAACTTATTATTTCTATGTGAAATTTCCTGAAAATCGGCAGAGTAGTTACGAAGATTAGCTCTTTACATCTAGAAGTCACAAACATTACCTTTTTAGAATATTAGTATAGACCAGCTGTTGCCTGTGATTTCACTGCCGTGGATCTTTGTTTGACCACTTCCCAGCTCCTATTGGTCACAGAGTGATTTTATATAGCTTTCATCGATAACTAAGCTATCCAACGATAAGAATAATTAATTAAAAATATAAGAATTTTTCAATTCGATTCTCTAGCTCCTAAGATTAGCGCGTTCAATCAAATGAAAAAACTATTTTTTAGCTTTTCGATATTATAGTATAGATATGTAGGTATATTACAAAGTTTAGACCTCAAATTGTTAGACGAAGTAACTCAAAATATATCATTAGAACGGCCGACAAAACAGACCACAGAGAGCCAAGCTAATGTGTCAGGCATGTAAGACAAATGATAGCTGTGACGGCGAAAATTTATAACAATGTTATATAATAGATTAATTATCTACTTTGCAAAGTGCCTTACATCTTCTCTAGTATTATATTAATATGTCATATGTTGCCCTCTGGGACGGTAATTCGAACGTTTGAAAGGTGCAACGTTCGAACCCTATAACGGTCCTTTCTTCTTGTTGTCCCTCCAATTAGTGAAGATTTCCGTAACTATTACGTGTATAATTATATATTTAAAGCCTATTTGAAACAAAAAACGTATGTCACGCCCACCAGAGGGACTAAAGGGCTAATAAAAAAGAAAACATTTACTAGATTGCATGGGTATTATGCGAATTTTGTGTAATATGAGTATCGTATCTTATGTCTGCTCCCTATGAAAAAGCCTTTCGAGGAGAAAATTGTTTTCAATTGTTTTCTTTTATAGCTCCCAGAGGTGAAGCTGTGTGTAACGCGAAGGAGTAAAATACGTCGGCAGAATTTCATCTGAAGTTTTTTTCGCTTCTTATAAGGTAAACGTGATAAATTTACGGCAAAATTAGCGAGAATATAGTAATAATATAACGTGTAAAAATAAGAAAAGCATATAAGCATTTTATGAATTATAAATGATATTTTTAGCTTTTATTTTTATATTACACTGTTATAAAATTCTAACGTTATAGCTCTAATGATTTATATTATACGCACTTGAAATTTAAACTAGAAATAGGTATTTATGAACAATATTTCGTTTGTATTATGTTTTCTAACGTTTCATTATAAAACGTTGCCTAAGGCGTTTATATTGTTTAAGTAAACAATCGAAAAAAGGATCAAATTTTAAATTGACTGTCACCGTGGCGCAGTGGTTAAAGTGGTCGCCTCGCCTCTACATCGCCGTGTTGGGTGACGTGGGTTCGATTCCCACACGAGACAAATATTTGTGTGATTCATAGATATTTGTTCCCTAGTGCGGGCGTTGTCTTTAAAAAAAAAAAAAAAAAATGCTCTTGAAAACATTTTATTTTTTACTAGAAGTCGGGCGGGGCTTCGCTCTCGACGTTCTTTATTAGGCCATTGCTCATCTCTTATTAGCCGTAGCGTGATATTATTTAGCCTATAACCTTTCTCAATAAATGGGCAAAGTAAAAGTAAAAAGCAAAACTATAAGAAATTTTCAAATCGGGCCGTCAATTCCGTCACTACACAGATTACCAATTACTAAAGTGGAAATATGATACGGCTGGACAATTATAGCAAGCAGCTCCCGCAAGATCCTAGAATTTATTTTTATTTAGGATGAAAGTGTAATGCTTTCATTTTAACTTAGGCTACGGCTTGGCTGTCTAATATTGTGCAGTTCACTAGTGGTAGCATCATAGGAAAGGAAGGTTTACCCCCTTCTATAATAAGTTCTTTGTCTTCATCTTTCACTCCGTTTCACAAAACGTTTCCAAAGCTTGAACGGCTTGTTTTATTAAACTCATTTATTAATTCAGATCATCTGAATGATACATAAGAAAAGCTCATGTCTTTGATATGTTATACAAAGGAAAATAAACGGTGTCTGCAAATATACCTATCGTGCGTCGCTTCACTGCTTGCCAGATCGTAGGGATATTGAACCTCAATTTCTGACTGATCATATTGCTTGTTAATCCTTAATTCAGTTGAAATTTTTTTTTCATCAATTGCAACAGTCACCATTTAACTCTATGTAATGCCCTCTTGACCGAATTCCTCTTTTATATCACAATAAACTTATTATATATTATATTTTTACCAAAAAAATATGAATTTTCTTTAACTGGCGTTAGCTAACCAACCAATATTCTAAATACTTACAAAATATGGGTAGAAAACAGAAATTAAAATTGTAGTTAGTTGAGTCCGGAATAGTTTTTATTAACTCCAGTTTGTGGGTTGAAAATATGGGTTGAGAACGGAAACACTCTAATTTCTGAGACAATAAATTATTATTATTTAAGGTCTGACTTTTTGTTAGTAATTATTTTTATTAAGTACATATTTAACAGTTTAAAAGACATTAAATAAAATTGACCGCCACAATTGCTCGCGTGTTTACAGCCTCGTACTAAAAAAACGCTCGCGCTCCAAGAAAAATGTAACTTAAGTAGGTAATACAGAAATACACATTCTATGATATAACATTGTCTTAAATAACCACGAGTATCTCCAAGCAAAGCTTCGAGAAAATCACTTATCCGAATAAACAGATACTAAATAAATATTACCTATCCATATCGAAAATAACATCGCCGTATTGTCATGCTAAAAATGTAATAAAATTGCAGAACAGGAAGTTCGGTTGTTTTATTCAAATATATATTGTATCGATACATTATTCATAAGAAATACTAACAATATATGAAAAAATATCCTACGATTGACAAGTAGTTATGTAGGTAAATCTTATTTCATAATCATCACATACCAGCCGTAGGACATCCACTAGGAACGATTAACAGCGGTTGCTCTGGCTTCGCTCCCGTGCATATTTGTTTGGTCACTACTTAGCTCCTATTCGTAATAGCGAGATGTTATATAGCCTATAGGCTTCCTCGATAAATAGGCTATCCAACACTTATGAAATTTTTCAAATGGACCAGTAGTTTCTGAGATTCTATCCTTTGAAATGAAATGAAATCCCGTTTATTCATCTAGGTTACAAGGTAACACTTATGAAAGTCACAAGTCAAGAATGTAACAGGTTATTCGAAAAGTAATCAGAAAATCTGCCTACGAAACAAACAAACTCTTCTTCAGCTTTAAAATATTAGTATACAAAAGTTGTTTTTATTAATTTAATTGGTTTTTAAAAGATAGTAAAATGGTGTTATTGTTTATTCTACATTGATTTTCCCGAGTATAATCTTATAATTTCTGATAAAACTTGTTTGAGTATACGAAGAAACTTACGTATTTATAATTTAATAATATTATTTTATGAATATATAAATAGAGCTAATACTACTACTAATAATAAAAATCCAGGTTTGACAAATGATTTCAATAAACAAAATATCGGTGAAAAAGGAACAAAAAACGGAAATACGAAAGAATTCACTGAATTATTAAGCCAGGGGCGGTGTTTGGTTTGTCAGTTTTGTCACCCTCTGTCGTATAGAGTACATAGTTTGATTACGGTCTCAAAACTGAATACCATCTCTGAGTTAACAAATTATTCAACTTCGTGTGTTATTTTTTTTTCACTTGTTTTTACTTTTGCACTTCTTACTATTTTTGTATGTGAGTTTTTCCTTCTTTTTTTTGCACATTTCTCTAGTCGGAGTTTAGAATAATTTGGCCTATATGCACACCTATGTCCTTTTTTTACCCGACTGCCAGGAAGGGTACTGTTTTTCGCGCGTATCTTGTATGTTTATAAATTTCTTTATTCCCACGTTTCTTCTAAACGGCTGGATGGATTCTGACAGTTATTAATATACAAGAAGTTACAAGTTCCTACAGTATTGTGTCGCCCCTATGACATCACCAGACGACAAAGAGGCATTCCCTTGCAGTTATGACTGTACAGGGTATTAAATTTTTATGTTCACTTAGAAATATGTTACAGCGGAGTTATTTAAATTAGTTTTACAAACAGGGGATAGTGTTGTATTCTTTCTTGATAAGTGGCGCCAAACACATACACAAAAAATTTATTTTTATAATAAATAGTTCAAGTTTATATAATTACAAATAACATTATTTACTATGGAAGTGCTGAGTCTGCTAGTACAAGCCTCATTTGTTTTCTAAGAGGTTCTAATCAATTGCCATTTTAGTAATATTTAAATAAATATTTTTGTAAGCATTTTATACTTTTAGCATGACAGGCCTTTATAAAGTGTGGGTAGGTACTTATCATTTCATGCCCTTTAGGTAACTCCTATTAACTGACTTTTACAAATAAAATTGAACAGAAGCTCTTCATCAAAGTAAGTCTGGTCTCTTGATCAAAGTCTCACAGGAGTCGCTACTGTTGCTTTTGGAATATCATTGTAAAGATTGAATAAGTATACGAGTATTGTAAACTTTAACAATATGAGATATTACTACGTAAGTTATATAAAAGTTTTACTAAATTTTAATCGGTGCCATTTACAAGTCAAATCAATATACTTTCGGTTAAAATAAAATGCTGTCCAGTATCTTTATCCAAAATTATATTTGTTCTGTATTTTTGCAAACGGGTGTTGTGAACAAGTGCGACGATCCACAAGAAAATAGAGGTGTCGTTTGGTGAATATAAAATAATAACAATACAAGAATAAAGAATAAAGAAAGCTTGCCAAGATTTAGAATATAATTAGTAATAAATACCTACCTATATAAAAATGTTTCTTTGGCTTTATTTAATTTTCGTTTTTTGTTCAGAATATTTTTTACTGAAATTGTTCCCTAGTTGGTTATTATTTTTGCTAACAATCCATTTTAGGATCATTTCGCTTCGTACTAATATAATAAAGACCTACTGACTATAACAACTAGAATGAACGTAGGTATTTTGCCTCTCGATTGGTCGAAATGTTTTATTAGAAAGACAAATTACTTACATAAAATTTATTATTTATGTTGTAGTACTTTATTTAGCAACAATATTCAAAAGATATAAAACAGAATCGTATATATTTGCATAATTAAAAAAACGCTTAAGTATTTAACCAACCGGGCAACAAATGGGGTAGTTAGCATAATTTTTCTCACAAATGGACGCGAAGTTTGCGCAAAGCTTCTAAAATTAAGCTTTTTAAAGATTATTATAAACCTAAGCACTTGGATTCTAGGATTAATCTATAATAGGTACTTAAATTTACTGTTTCCTTTGTTTAGAATCACCTTGTCTAAACTAACTAAATTTTATTTACTTTTAAGCTTTCGCTTAAATATAAATAAAATTAAATATTTATTGATTGACCAGGTCACACCGGCCGTGGTCACAGGCTGACTGAGGCAGCTTGTAACCTGGTCGAAACGTCAAGCACTATAAGGTATGTAAAAACCTAAATCATAATCGGATTTAGAATACATAATGTCACTACCCCATTTTAACCCGTGGGTATCGTAAGAGGCGACTAAGGGACCTAACCTTAAGCAGACAAGAGCACTGCGAGAAAAGGAAAATTCGAAACTAAACCCTATACCAATCCCGTCTGGCCAGCGTGGTATAGTAGGCCAAATTCCCTCTAAAATCTTTGGAGGAGACCCGTGGCCAACAGTGGGACGCTTAAGGGTTGAAATGATGATATAAAGATAAAACACGAGAAAAAAAGCCATACTAAAATACATTATCTTACATTACTACTATCAGTTTCTTCTATAAATAAGAATTATCTATGTTAAACTCGCACGATATTTCACGTAAGTACGAAATGTGTAACAAAAACCGAAATGAATTTTCAAAGAATTGTTACTCGCAAATCGGCTTGGGGTAAATTCACAAAGACGTTACCTAAATAGATTTACGTAAAACCTACTGTTCGTTTGACAATATTTTCGGTCCATATCACGGTGATCCCGACTCCCGTAAGGATATATGTTCTTTACCAAACGTCCTACTGAATAGCACTCGCATTTTACTTATCTCAGTTTTTATGTCATGTGTGTTTTACAGTGATAGGAGATACTTATTATGAAATGTTATCGTTACTATGAAATTTATTACGTTATTGAATTGAATTATTTATTCTTAATATTATAGAGCTGAAGAGTTTGTTTGTTTGAACGCGCTAATCTCAGCAACTACTGGTCCGATTTGAAAAATTATTTTAGCCCTGGAAAGCCCATTTATCGACGAAGGCATCATCATATATAACATCACGCTACGGTTAATAAGAGCACCGCAGTGGTCTGGGTGTAATTTATCTAATATGTATAAAAAAAATATATTTTGTTCTCACAATACGAAATTGCAAAAAATATAAGTAATATCAATGCAGTGAATCAGCATTAAACTTAATTTAGACATAAATAATACTTATTAACTACTTAATGCTATATTTATGTATTTGAGAGAATGAGTGAGACGGACAGAAGTCCACTGTCAATGTAAGTTTATACAAAAAAAATGCAATTAAGTTAGTAAAAAGTTTATTTCAGGAGGCGAACCTGTCTATTGTCACTAACCGAGCTCGATTCCAAACACCGAGCCGATACTAAGAATTTCAAGTCAGGCAAATCCAATAAGTACTAAATATTTTTGGCCTAGTGAATCGAACGCAGGACTTCTTGAGCTACAGGCGTACACACTCAGGAAATTTATAAACAAAGGAGGGAGAGTAATGCTTTTCTTTTTCATGACATAAGTATGATCCATTCTTATAATAATAATCTTCAGCATTAATGTACTGAATTATGTAGGTACTTCTTTATTATAAATTATTAGTTTCCTAGTCCAACTTTAGTGTTTAATGTTTCAAATTCAAATGCTTTTTTCAACACCTATAATGCCATCTACCGAAATAACGAGAAAACTTTAAGCCTTGTTAAGAAGTGTCACTGTCAAATTGGTTCAACCAATTTGACACTGACACTTCTCAACATTCTTGTTGATCATTTTAAAAAGGAGGGACATTTAAAAATTAAACGCTAAATATTTAAACCTAACATAACATTAGTCTTTAATAAATAAACAATAATATTTTTTTTATAAAATCTTAAAGCAATATTTACTTTTGGACGCAGCTAAAATATTGATTTACCACCCTAGTTGTATTTGCGCATGTCCGGGGTTGAGGTGGATTTACTCGTAGATTATAAAGGGCTGTGAGTTGCTTCATGTTAAATTTTATATTTTCGTCAGTTTGAGCAATAAGACTCACTAAATATATACCTATTTAACATTAGATGAGTTCTGTAGTCACTGCTAAAACATGGGAAATATCCAAACGAACGATAAACATCTTAAATCGGGGAAATCACCGGCAAAGGGCAAACATTTCATCAGAAATTTAAAAGGAAGGGACAGCAAAAAACATGGACGCAAAAAGAGTGATGCTAAACGGGAGGCGATCGACAGGGAGTTTGATAAAACGCCAGATTCCGATATCAACGAACCGATCGAAACATCAGATAACGATACGGTCGAGTGCGTGTTCAAAACATTGGGGCGGCAGGGGGAGAGCGCGGTGCCGCCGAGCGTGCAGTCAGAGGTAACGGTGACCAGGTGCGAGCCGTGCGCCCAGCCGCGGTCACCGACCCGCGACCAGTCGCCCGCCGCCGCCGCCGCTCCACCGGCGCTCTCGCCCGCGAACGACTCCACTTCCGAGTCAGTGTTCACAGACCCGCTCACGCCGCTCGCCGTCGAGCTCAACCAGTGCTATTACTCGGCCGAAAGCGACAGCGCGCCCGACGACCTGCCGCGCGCGCTCACCCCTGTGCAGGACGTGCCCACCATGACCATAGACATGCCGCATGACGCTGCCGCCTCCTCGCTCTCTGTCGAACAGATCGAAAAAGAAGAAAAACATGACGTATTTGATGACAGCGCTGACCAAAATCTACTCTGTCGTACTGACAAAGCCGAGGATGAAAAGGTTATGGGCACTGTATTTTCCTGGTTGTGTGGTGAGAACAGGTCAGAACGGAATTTAGAGAAGAGCTTGCATGAGTGCAGCCATGAATTCCGTGACAACCGGCTGAAGGCTTGTCCAGGACAGACGTCATTTACTGTATCCAAACATCGAAAAGTAGAGCTTCCTCCAGTGGACCCATCCCTAACTTTACTAGATAACGGTCAGTTTACTATTGCAGCCACTAATAAGTAGTTACAATATTAAGCGAATATTATAATTTCATCTACTTAATCCGCATGCAATTTTGTTTACATTATTTTGTGTAAGTTTTAGTAAATTAGTTTTATTGATACGGATTCCAGATCATTGGAACTCGTATGAAATTGATCCTTATTCTTACCGACCTATGTGTAATTCACTAAAGAGGTGCACACAGCCCAGCACATGATCTGTATTGACTGATATTGAAGTAAGTTTATCTATATATGATAACTTATCTGTCGGAAACCATCGCACCAAAATCAATCGTATCTTCGCACAACGTACAGGGGCCCTTCACCTACATACCTGTAACATCTCGTCAACTGCTATTATTTGAGTACCTGTTGCTGACATATATTTATAACGTTATTACTTTTCACAATGGTCGAACAAACCAGTTTGTTGATGTTTTCACGCATTGAGTCCGAAGCAGACCGACTTTTGAACCAATCAATTTTCAGCTCTAATACAGGGAAATAACGTCGCTTCAAGTTTCTATTGAACATCCATACACAACAAAACATACTTATATAAGACGATCACCTGCTCTTGTAATGAAACTTGATTACCTCTAGAGTAGGTACATACTCGTAATTCCTAATAGATATACATCACTATAATGTGAGCAATTTTAAGTTTTTTGGAGATGAAATCATAGTTTGCGTATTTTCCTTAATGAGTAATTATTTTTGGATGTATAAAATTAGTTTACTACGCACGGTGCGTTCTGAATTGTAGAATAAAAGAAGAGTAAAAATCTTTGATTCACGACTGGTAATAATATACTAAACAAACGTATTGTGTTGTACGTTCACGTTTTTTTTCTTTAGAGAAACAGAGTATCTTAGTAACAAAAGAATGGATATTTGATACCGTTCGAGGTTTTTATTAACCATTCACTATACTGTCTATGTTGTGAACAGAATTGTTGGAGAATACGAATCAATTAAAAAAGATGTCCCAATTAGACCGGGGACCCTAGGCTAATGCGCAACATACCGTTATGGCAAACATGGAACTGTATTTTATCAGGGTATTCACAATACTAGAAACATTTCTATAAAGTTTGTATTGAATGTATCATTGTCGATGACAACGATCGGTAGTCGTCATATACCATTAGGTGGACCTAGCTCATCATTCATCTAGCCAACATTGACTTTTTTAAATCTCTCGACAATTTTAAGACCACACATTATAATTTTAGAACTTCTTTTGGGAACATTTCGGGGTGTCGATCTAAAAGTATCCTCCGTTAATATCAGTTATTATACATAAAAAGGTATATCAGATACTTTATAATTATCAGCTAATACTGTATTCCATGCATGCTGTATATAAACCATATGAGCGTTGAGCGTATCAAAATGCTCAATAATGCCATGAATTTTTCATTTAACGCGACGTTTTCACTGACCCATCCAGTGTATCGCCCCTGTTTCTTTCATCAGCAATCCATTAACCCTTGACTAGTACATATAAATTCCATAAAGTGAAATCCACATTGGTACTGTCACATGGTGGTCGGAATCGAACCCGGACCGCATGATTTACATGCCAGTCACTTATCCATTCGGCCACCATCGTCTTTTCCTTTACAATGTTCATTTACGTACGATGTCTCTTCAACTTGGCGTTTTTAGCTCATCGCATAATTACTCGATGTATGCAGCCCCTGTCCAGGTTTTCTTTAATTTTCATTTTATTTCTTCATCCAATGTCTTCAATTGATATGAACGCTCATTTCCATTTTCATTTCTATCTTCCCCTTTAGGTACATTCTTTTTAATTAGATATTTAATGCACATCTAAAGTGATCAAGATATTGAGTATTATAACCCTCTCAGCTCTCTAGTTAGAGGAGAAGGGACCCGAGCTCAGTAGTGGGACTAAATGGGTTGCTGATTGATACCTAAGTCACCCTAGAAAATTTTAAAAGTTTTTGAACCCTTCTCAAAGATAATTTTATGCAGTTGTTACAGAGAAGGATCGCAGACATTCGAGTGTCAATGACGTACCAATGTCCGATTCAAATGTATTAAGGAAGGTGGCATCACTCACACTGGACAAACTCACTGAAGCCAAAGTGGTTCGTCCAAAATTCGTTCCTGATAAATTGGACTTCAAATTGTATGAAAAATTTGAAGGTAAGCCATGTTTTTACATTAGATATATGATTTGGGAGAAGGTAGGTGACGAATTAAAATTAGATAAGGCGCCTTATGGCTTATCTACTTTGGGTAAATTGCAGTTGGCCGTTGCTTGCAGACGACACAAAATCGCTCGCTGTGGCGAAAACTAAGTGAGGCCTATATTTAGTAGTGGATGTCATTGGGCTGATGTTATGATGATGAACGCAAATATTTTGAAGTATTTGCTTATTTTCCGCTTGCGTATCACACAGAATAATCAAGGTTTATAATATAGTGCAACACTTTAAAAGATCGGATACATTTAAATTAATAAGTAGCTAAATGGAAAAACATTTTTAATGTCACTTTGTGTAAACATAGACTGACTATATTTATCACGTCGCAAACAGGTGAATGAAGACCACGATAAGAATATTATCTTTTATTAACAAATACTCTGTAATTTCTTATCGCGTCTAATCACTTGCTTTAGCAAAGATACTACCCAGAACTCATTAGTATCAAATGTGCATACGTGACTAACAGAACACTGCGGATAATATCCACTGAAAATTATGCAATTATCAACGAATCGTGTTAATCTCACCAACACTTCGGTGTCCCAGTTCAACTATGTCACGATACTCAGCCATTTTCGTTCAAGAAGAAAAAGGGTGCAAGATATCAGAAATATTTGGCGTTTGCAAAATGATGAGTCCAGTTTATTTAGTGAGGATTTATTGGCGAAAGTTAAATTCCAAAGTGCTGTCATAAAATGTATGAGAAATAATCTTGCTGTAGTGTTGTATGTGCCTATGAAGAAGCTAAATATGAATTTTCCTCGGTTTCACCGGTGGTATTGTGACGTGATGTTAGTAATTAGTAGCAAAAATCACAAAGTACTATTTCAGTGTGATATGAAGTTATCTCTGATTATAATGTATATTTACTTCAAAAGGAAGACGGCAGTTTTGTTTACAATTAACATATCTAAGTACAACGTTCATACATTCAGTGAAAATTTATATACAAGTAAGTTGTTAAGTTTCGTGTTTCTGCCCCCTGATTCTGAGCTGTCGGAATATTTTCGGCCAGAAATGTCAGTTTAATTGAAGTTAAAAAACATAATCTTAAAGACTTTGATGGTTGTAGGAAAAAATCTTATATTAATCAGGTTTTAATTTTCTATACAGTAAACAATTTTATAACATAAAATAACTTAAGCCATAAAAATACCTCGTACTAAGATTCGAAAAAGTTTACGATCCGGGAACAATCCGACGAGTCAGAATCAGGGGCCAGACCCGTATTTAACTTGAAAGTTTAAAAAGCGACTGTGGGTAAGTAGGCAGATACGTATGCGTATCTTCGCATAATTTGTACAAATCGCCTTTAGCCCAGATTGACACAGATCGTCTCTAAGATTATAGAGTTGGGAACAGATAATTTTAAGCTATAATTATGTGAATTAAAACAAGGTGAATATTTACCGAGCTAACGAAACACGATTTACGTTGAAAATCCTATATTCGTGAGCATTAAAATGAAAAAAATAATAGCGTCACATTTGTATAGTTTACCTTTATATCAGATAGGTATTTGATAAATCTATGATCGTATTCTGGTATCTGCCAATGTATGACGAATGTTTATTGATTTTCCACACGGAGGCTAACATCTAAATGATAAATACCGACATGTGCGAATAGCTCATAACAATTAGGTGCGGATCCGTATAGCTAATTGCGTCTAGTATATCTATCTCGAGAATATTAATTACGACACATAGCGACATTAATTATTATGATGAAAGTCACGATACGGTAATAATGACTTATTTTCTTTGGAGCTGATACAGTAACGTCAGCAGCTCAACCAACAAAAACAATCATATTAATATGGATAAGATACGAACACTAACTAAGTACATCACTGTATACAATAAATGTAGATAGACCACACCGAGTTCACGCTTCGTTGAGCACACAGACTAAAGAATGGTATCCTTGCTATAGAGTAGGTTCTTCAAGGAATAAAGCATTGTCTGAATAGTGCTTCCTTACTACGATAACGTAGTTCAGTGCAGTGATCTAAAGACCTCTTTTCTCATATTAGACAAATTGAAACTGTTTTATTTAGGCGTCATTTATGATCCCTGATAAATTCCGCTAAACAGCTGTCCATCCAAAATATCTTGTGGTTTTAACTATTTAAGTATTGGTCACCAGAGCATCAGGAGTCTTTCGCAATTCTTAATAAGTACTTATCTACATATAAACTCCGAAACCAACATATGCAGATTAAACTTACTATATTTGTTCCGATCCGGGGATCGATCAATAAACCCGAGAGAGACCTCAGAATCCGCAACCAACTACTGCTGCACAAAAAAGGCGAGTCGAGAAATAAAAATTGATGAATTATTAAAAATATTCAAATAGACCCGTGCCCAGCAGACAATGACACAATTGCACGTTTGCTATTTTTCACTGAAGCATTCTACTCTACCAGTTAATAGGATGTTTTTAAAGCACATTGTCATACTTTATCTCATTATAAGAATGTCATGTCGGAGTCGTAGCAGGTGGAAGGAAATAGTCTCTGTCTACCTCTCTGTTGGAAAAGAGTTCTACCTTTATGTATGTATATTAAATTTATTAATGTATTGTATGCCCTTGTCTTAGCGAACGAAGGTTCGTATTGACTATAACTATAACTATTTACATAATATAATTTGAACTAAGTATGAGTTAAAAAGGCAAGGTAAATTGTAAAAATGCAACCAAAAACTTTCAAGTCTGAAAACCGACTACAACTATTAAAGCTTAAAGTTTTCGACCATCAACAGTGGCGGACCGTGAGTTTGTGGGGCCCTGGGCTAATACTACTCGGGGGTCCCTAGGGGGCCTGCCTAAATTATCAATTAATTGCCATTAAAAAAAAACCGGCTAAGAATGAGGGTTCCGTACGATAATGTATTTTTTAGGGTTCCATAGCCAAAATGGCAAAAAAGGAATCCTTATAGTTTCGTATATATAATATAACTGTATATATTATATATATAGAGTATAACTGCCTCGATGGGGGAAGTGTATACGACTGCTGTGCAAGAGGTCCCGGGTTCGATTCCCGGGTCGGTTGAAAATGGTATTGGGTTTTTCTATCATGAAAGTCCAGTATTAAGATTTTCCCGGAGTTTGGTAAACAAATGTTCCCGGTTGATGACATAAAGCTCGCCCCCTATTTCATGAGACCAAACATAGCTGGCAAAGTGTGGGTGTGAAACACCTCTGCCAACCCCTTCGGGAAAAAAGGCGTGTTGCTATGTTATGTTATGTTATGTATGTTATAGTTTCGTTATTTCCGTCCATACTTATGTCACTGGCATATTACTCGAAAATTACTCAATGTATTATATCAATGGCATTTGGAGAATAGATGACTTGTATGGGCCGCTAAGTAATATTGAGATCTTGCTGCATACTCAATGTAGGGTACGTTGAGTATAGTCCGACATGCTCTTAACCGATTTTTTTTAATTCACAATATCTTCTATTCTGGCTGGGGCGGGCCCTTATATCAGGGGGCCTCAGGCTGCAGCCGCTATAACCCCTACTTATATCCGCCCCTGACCATAAATAATTTCCGAATAAAAATAAACCTGTCAAAATCTATGGTAGGTATAGTACTGTCATTTTTTGCAAATTTAAATTTTCTTACTTTTCTAATAAAAATGTAAATTAAAATTGTATTTAAAATTAAATAAGATATGGTTGAAGTATATTCAAATAACTCGTATAGTAAAAAACACATAATTCAACATTTTTCTTACTTGCAAAGTTCACATAGTTCACATAGTTCACATGTGCAAATGCCAAAATAATTGTTCGTTTTATACATCCTCTCTTTCGCAGCGTAGGTAAATTCTTGTTTACGCGTAGTTACTAGTATATTTTCCATAACAAGTCTCATGATTTTAAAATGAACTAAATGTATGGACTGGCCTTAAATACTTTTACATGCCGGTTCCTAACTTTTAAAATAGAACTAATAATAAAAAATATTTTAGTTTCGTACCATAACAATAACACACATCGTTCCAATCACATATCCAAAAACCTTTCATGTGTTCAATAACCGAAACTAGACATAAATAATATTATGAATGAAGTGGGTTCTTGTAATGAAATGTAAGTGCTTCCAACGTACCTATATTATTCAATTTTAAAATAATACAAACTAAGTTGGCTTGTTTGGTCATCTCTTGAATTGTTCTCAATAGCTTTACATCTAAGTAAAAATATGGGTAGATTCTTAACTATCTGAAGACTTAAGTGACAGATTGTATATGTATATGAATAAATATAATATTTCAAGAAACTGTCAATACATTTTTAAATAGGTTACCATTACCAGACACATAAGTGTTGCGGTAGAACAGCGCCATAATTTTATATTTAGTCTTACATGAATTCTAATATCCATAGTTCTATAGCTATATTTTAACGCTGGATGTAAATTTTAAATAAACATACCTTGGAACCGAAATGGTTTAGCACAGCGTGGTTACAGAGGAATTTCCTCCTAAAAACTAAGGAACAACATTATGGGGTTCTTCAAAAAAGGAGTGAATAGGTTTCCTAGGGTCGGCAACGGGCTCGTGATGCCCCTGGTGTTGCAGGCACCATAGGCTACGTAACCACTTACCATCAGGCAGGCCATATGTCAGTTTGCTAACTGCAACTGAAATAATAGGTGCAGTGCAGAGTTCTATACTTATTTAGATATTTTATATAAGACAAAAATAAATCATTTATTTGGGCCCATACAATAACGCCCATACTTATTGTTTCTTGAAATATATTAGGTTTTAAACGCAAACTTCCTTTGTGATCAGCATCACTAGTTGCATTTTGCATCTGTCAAATTCAAGTGTCATCTCATGATCTGTCAAATTTGTGTGGTTATGGTAGGCTACGATTGTTTATTTTGAGAATAACTTCATATTTTACGTAATTTTGGCATTAAAAACATTATGTTTATCATCTTTTACAGGTCAGATGCTTCTAAACTGGTTTGTATCATCAATAACAGAGAACAGCCACTTTAAATCGTTATTAAGCGTTCCGGATTTAAGGAACCTTGGGATTCAATACTGCACTCATCTCCTTGCCGCTGGTGTACTTAGGCAGATATCTGACAAAGATGCACCTACAGAAAATATATTCAAAGTGAGTTATAACTATTAAAAGTTATCATAAGTATTCTTACATTAAATTCCAAATATCATAATTCTGGTAGTATGTAAGTATAGCATCATCATGTGAAATAGGTTTAGATGGAAATATGTTTATTTGCACCTAAACCTATTTCACATGAAAATATGTTTTTTGTCTATGGTAGCTAGTAGTTTTCTAATAGCCATAAGAGCGTTTATACCAATAGAGTGGCAATGTCGCAATTTAGTGTCATACTTTGTGGTATTCAATTTTTATTATTTAATGGGAGCTATTTTAACAATATGCACTTTTTAGAATTATGTGATAGTGTATGAAAAAGTAAGTATCTGTAATGCTTATATGTTGATCAACATAAAGGAAAGGTAATAGAATATGGCAACGAGTAAGTATATATATATATATAATTTAGGAAAACTAATATCATTAACCCAACACAAATGAAAAGGAAGTAGACAGAAGAATAAACTGTAGTACAAGTGTGAACAGTATTGGGCACTAAAAGAAATCCTCAAAGGAAATTAAATTAACATATGCAAGTCAGCCTTGGACATTTACTAACAGAGTTAAAAACAAAATTCTGTCATGGCAATCATACTCAGTGGCATGCAATTGGAGAGGCCTATGTCCAGCAGTGGACTAGCACAGGCTGATGATGATGATGAATATGTCATGGAGAGAAGCATACAGAAATTGAGAAGTATAGACAAATCAATACTAGACAAAATTCTGTCAATGCAATAAAACCAAACTCAAGGATGCATTGCAATATGCCATGTCCCTGAAGTGAAAGTAAGCAGGTCATATAGCTAGACACCAAGATAACAGATGGACACCACAAATAACAACATAGCTCGGCCCCACTTGAAAAAGACAAAGAGGACGGCCAAAAAAAAAGATGTGTGAAAAGAGGTTGATGATGTCGCAAAAATTGCTAGAAAAAACTGAATGAGTACTGCTCAAATCACAAAAATGGAAAAAGATGAAAGAGGCTTTTTACCGTAGAGGGGCATACAATAAACCAATGATTTCTAATGTTTTACACACTTTTCACCTAATTCTAAAAAGTTTAATTCTAGATAGTCTGGTGCTAATGGTAATGTATATTATAAACTTTTTCAAAAATCAAAATTATACTTCTATCATAAACATAATGTAGAAATTTATTTGTTACAGCCAAATTTGATGTACTATTGGGCACATATGGAGGTGCCAACGCTTCAACCAGTGACTCCAGGCAGGCTCCTTACTTCTGTATGGCCTCCTGACAAAGACTCGCATACATTCTTGACACAGGACAATCAAAGAGATCAAGAAAATAACAAATTTTTCAGCCAAAACAACAATGAGGAAATTAGTGACATTAATGAAGCTAGAATAGTAATATCGCAACTAAAGAAAAAACTTCAAGAGCTAGAATATCAGTTAGAAAAATACAGAATAAACACTCAAATTGAAACACTCAATAAGAATTTAGAAAAACAACTTGATTCCTTAAGTGATTACTGTTTAAATAAAAACAGAACAGAACTGTCAAACAAAGAAGTGCAGACATCAAATGCCAATGAACAAAATAAATTATCAAATAGTAAAGCTGTGATAAACTTACCTGAATATGACCCACTAAGAACAAATGTAAATATTGATAAAACATTAGATTTAAGTAGTTTAGAACATAAAAGTGAGATGGCTATTAAAGATATTATGAGTAAACCTGATGTAAGATCTGATAAAATAGTAAATTATTGTAAGTTAAATAAAAGTAGAGAATCTAATAACACTTTTAAAAAAGATGAATTATCAGAACTTAAAGATAATATTGAAGGTACAAAACAATCTAAGATTCAGTTTCAACTGGGTTTTGACGGTTCTGAACCAGCTAGCATCTGCTCATCAGACGCATCTTTCGTCAGCACCAATGTTTCAGTTGATTTAAGTACCTACAGTGCTAAAAGTTATATAGACCCAACATTGATAAACGATGAAGATGTTACATTTCAAGCTGGTAATGGATCAACCACCAAGATCTTCTACGCTGCAGCTGAATACAAAATACAGCAACTTAGCACAGAAGACAGCCAGACGTCACTGGATCTTAATAATTTCATAGCAGAATCAAAAATCTTGGGTAATGAAGATGAAGTTTTTGAAATAAAGCTAGAGCCTGTATCAAATACATCAGTGTTTAATGAATGTATGCCTCTCACAGATAGTTTAGTAGGCGACCATTCTACTCAAGTAGAACCAAAAGCCTCTAGTCAATGTGGAACTGATCCACCACCTCCTATGCCAGGAATGTCACCCCCTCCACCTCCAATGCCTGGAACACTAGCATCAATTGGTTCAGAGTTAATAAGTATAAAAACATTACATGAAACAAATCTTTTACCAACAAATTCAGATTTGGAGTTATCAATGTCTTCTAAAGCCAATGTAGCGTCATCTACATCTGAGATACCTTCTTCAAGTATTTCCGACTCTAACCTACCTACAAACTCGCTAAGTTCAGCAACACCACCTTCATCAATACCTGCAACGAGAGCCTCACCACAGCCAACGGTGCCCACTGTCAGCTCACCACCTCCTCCTTTTCCGGATAAATGTCCTTCCCCAGTTCCCGAAAAAGGCTCATTCCCTACATCTGCAATGGCCCCCCCACCTATACCTGGAGTGGACCCTTTAACTCCACCTATAGCTCAAGTGGGTCTACCTCCACCTTTAATGTCTAGCATGGGACCACCGCCCCCACCAATGCCTAGAATGGAGCCACCATCCCCACATATACCTGAGATGGGGCCACCACCCTCGCCAATACCGGGAATGGGGACACCACCAGCCCCACCCATGGCAGGAATGGGGCCACCACCCCCACCCATGCCAGGAATGGGGCCACCACCTCCACCCATGCCAGGAATGGGGCCACCACCTCCACCCATGCCAGGAATGGGCCCACCTCCACCACCAATGCCTGGTTTGGGACCACCACCGCCACCTCCACCTCCAGGAATGGGTGGACCACCCCCGCCACCAAGTATGCCAGGAACTGGACCACCTCCACCTCCACCTAGTGGGCCGCTCCCATTTCCAGCACCTCCAATAGGAGGATGGAATGTCCAAAGGGCAAGTAAGTCAACATTCTGTAAAATATGTAAAATTACGTTTTCAAATATTCTGCGTTCTGTTAATAGTGAATTGTTTAATTTCACAGCCTTGCGCAAAACTCCAGTTAAGCCTGCTGCACCCATGAAACCGTTGTATTGGACTCGAATTTTAGCTCCGCCGATACCAACTCACAGTGAAATTAGTAGTAACATTAAACCATTGTGGTTAGAGATAGAAGAAGCAAAACTAGACAATATTGAGGAATTTACAGACCTGTTCTCAAGACAAGTTGTGAAAGCACCCGTCAAGAAGAAAGTAGAAGTTAAAACGAAAATACTGCCAGTCAAAATACTAGACAGTAAGAGATCACAGAATGTCGGTATACTTGCTCAAAGCTTACATGTTGAATTCTCAGAGATTGAGAATGCTATTTACAATTTTGATACTTCTGTAGTCAGTTTAGAGGCTCTCCAACAGATCTATGAATTGGTGATTATTATCTGTATTTAATAATATTCTGTCAACATATAAAAAAAAACTAAACACATTTTAAATGGTTTCTTTGTCTATTCCAGCGTGGCACAGAAGAAGAACTATCTTTGATAAAAAATCACCTTATGAATAACTCAGATATACCCTTAGATAGGCCGGAAGCATTTCTATATGACTTATCAGGTATACCCAACTTTGCCGAGCGGATATCCTGCTTTATGTTCCAAGCTGAATTTGAGGATGCCGTTAGCACAACAATGCACAAATTAGATAATTTGAAACATACCTGTGAGGTTAGTATTTTTATAAATTATGATTTACTTTTACATCAAATTAGTATATTCTCATAACTTTACCTAGTATCTAAATCGTGCCTGAGCTTTGTAGTGATTAGTTTATATTCAAATTCATACTCGAGGGTAACAAACAGGGTTACAGGCCCATCACGCACCTGAGCCATGTGTACAAGCTGTTTTCGAGAGTCATTACAATTCGTCTATCGATATCGTGGCAGAATCACTGTAGAACCTAAGCACAATGCTCAGTAGCCTCGATAGAGCTTCTCAACGGTTGGGCCTTAAAATAAACATGCCAAGACGAAAGTTATGTCATATCGCAATGTAGCGCCTATTAATGTGGGAAGCTCTAATCTCGAAGTTGTTGACAAAAATACAATATAATAAACAAATAATAATATAAAAAACAAATATACTTAGGACAAACGGTCCGGTTACGTAGGTCCAACTTCGCGAAAGAAAGATGTTAACTGCCCAATCCAACTCGGTTGGGGAAGCTACGCACTGTTTTTTCGTCCACAATACCCTAGTGTCCCTAATGTTTGAAGATGAAAGTCTTCAACCAATGTGTGTTGCTAGTAATGACTTACGGTACCTATTAAGACATGGCCGTTAGCTATGGGGCTCATTAGTATGCTCATTGTCGCTCAGCGAGCCACGCAAAAGGGCTATACTCGACTGCTTGTTCGAAACAGAAATGCGCAGGAGAACTAAAGTTGTCGATCACCGAATCGCATCGCTAAAGTTGCAGTGGGCAGGCCGCAAAGCTCGCAGAAAGGTTCTCGAGTGTCGGCCATGTATTGGAAAGCGCAGTGTAAGGCGGCCCCCAACGAGATAGACGACGACCTCGTAAGGGTTGCGGGTGGTCTTTGGATGCAGGCGGCACAGAGTGGTTAGGTGAGGCCTATGTCCCGTTATTAGGCTAATATGATGATAATGATGATGACATTCAAAGTTTATGCAAACCTCTTCAAAGTTATTAACATGATAGTATCCCCAAGAAGCAATAATAAAATTCCATAAAATATTTATAGGACTCCTAAAAAATCGGCCATGTTGCCTATACCTATTTTTTGTGTTCTAGTTTCTAATGACGAGTGAACCTTTGAAGAAATTGTTTGCAATAATCCTAACTCTTGGTAATTATATGAATGGTGGAAATGGTCAAAGAGGACAAGCTGATGGATTTGGTTTAGAAATATTGTCTAAGCTCAAAGATGTAAAGGTAAGATTAGTTCAGGCACCAATATTTAGGAACTTACAAACCTATTTTCTCTATGTGTGTGATTTCCATAAAAAATATAGTAGATATGCTTCAATAAAAGTTTAGTGAGAACACAAGTATAATATATGTACCTATGTATGTGTGAAAATACAAACATACATACTTGTGTTACTCTACATTTCACTTACATAATATACTTGTGTTCTCACTAAACTTTTATTGAAACATATCTACTATATTTTTTTATACACATAGAGACATTGTGTTTACTACTCCTACATAGTAAAATAAAATATACTTACTTAGTTTTAATTGTTATGTAATTTGAAAATGTAGACTACAATAATAATAAAACGACTGGCCTGTTGGTCTAGTGGTTAGTGACCCTGACTGCTAAGCCGGAGGTCGTGGGTTCGATCCCCACCCAGGATAAATCTTTGTGTGATGAGCATAAAGGTTTGTTCTGTGTCTGGGTGTAATTTATCTATAATATGTACTTATGTATTTACAAAAAAAAAATGTATTTAAGTAGTATATCAGTTCTTTAGTACCCATAACACAAGCAAAATAATTGCTTACTTTGGGACTAGATGGCGCTGTGTGAATGTGGTAGAATATAATAACATGTTCCGGACGCGTTAAAACTGGAAAAAAATTGGGGAAGCCCGGATGAATGGCAACCAACCCCACGCATGTTTTAGGTTTAGGAAGATATTTTTAACATATTTATAAATGACATCAGTAATTGTTTCATAAATTCAAAATTTTTACTCTATGCGGATGACATGAAAATTTTTAAAAATATCACTGGTGTTGATGACTGTCATCTCCTCCAAGACGATCTAGGTCGGCTTGAACAATACTGTCTTCTAAATAGGTTAGATTTAAATGTAAATAAATGTTATTACATTACCTTCACTCGCAAAACAAGGGCAACACAATTTAAGTACAAATTAAATGGACATGAGCTTAAACAAGTAGACGAAGTGCGGGACCTAGGTGTTATTCACGACACTAAGTTCACATACGAAAAACATGTGGACCATGTGGTTAAGAAAGCAAACAAAGCTATGGGCTTTGTTATTAGAACATGCTCCCAATTTTCCAATTTAAGTTCTAAAAATTCTTTATTGCTCTTTGGTGCGTAGCATTCTCGAGTATTGCTCTCAGATTTGGAATCCGCGGTACAATATTTATATACAGAGACTTGAATCTGTTCAGCGAAGGTTTTTGAGGTACTTGCAATACAGATCAAAGTGTCACGACGACTCATACGAAGCTAGATGTTGAAGACATCATATCTTGCCCTTGTATAGGAGACGAAGTCACTCCGATATAGCTTGTCTCGTTAAAATTGCCCAAAGTGTCATTGACTCACCAGAACTATTGTCTAAAATTAACCTTAGGGTCCCAAACAGAATGACACGACATCACACTTACTTGGACGTATCCCAGAGCTCCTCAAATTATAGACAAAACTCATTCTTTGTCAGATCAGCTAGAGACATTAACAAATTAGTTAACTTCCCGGAATTAGATTTATTTAACTCAAAGCCACATGTTTTCACTAAAACACTATCAGACTCTTGGTTTGGTTCTCATTCTGTATAGCTACTTTATTTTAGTTTTAAAAAAGTTACTTTAATTTTGTTCGAAACACTGTAATGTTAGTTTAATGCAAATTTGTTATATTTAGTCATACACTTGCGAAAACAGCTAATTGGTGCTTAGTTTTATAATGAGTTGTAACATTTATTATATTTCACTGTATGTTTTCCAAATAAAATAAAATAAAATAAAAATATTAAATTATTATTTTTGTTGTCTATAGTCGAAGCAGTCGAACGTGACTTTGCTCCACTTCATAGTGCGCACGTACATGAACGGCGTGGGCGGGTGGTCTCTGGCGGGCGTGTTGCCGGTGCCTGAGCCCGGGGACGTGGTGCGCGCCGCTGCGCTGGACTTCGCCGAGGTCGCCGCGCATCTAGCCACGCTCAGGAAACAACTTGACGGTTAGTACAAGCTAAAATATACTTTAAGATCACGTCCGTGAAGAAGCTTTAAGCTAGGCCACCTACCTACCTAGTGACATTATTTTGTCGCCACTTTTAAAAATTTGCAGTAGAAAATAAGTTTTTCAATGTTTTTTTTTTTGCGCCAGAGCGTTAGCAATAACAAAATCGATTTTGATTGTTCCAGAATGCAAAGAAAAAACGAAGAAAGTGCTAGAGACAGACGCTCAAACTGGTCTGGAGGAGAAATCGTTAGGAGATGAAAGTAAACGTAGACTTGAAGTATTTAAAGACAAGATGACCGCATTCCTAAACGCTGCCGAAGAGAAAATAAAGACTGAAAACGAAAATTTAGAAGAATGCCGCAACAAGTTTATAGCTACTGTTAAATTTTATCAGTACACACCGAAGTGCGGCAAAGTGGAAGACTGCGAACCGAAAGAATTTTTTTCACTGTGGACGTTATTTTGTAGCGATTTCAAAGACATTTATAAAAAGGAAGAACAGATTGCGATTAAAGAAAAGTAAGATATTAATTTTTAACATTAATTTTTGGCACATAAAAATAATTTTTACTACTTTTAATGTCTCCCATGGAAATTGGCCGAAATGAACTAATTTTTTGCAATGCAATACTTGATCACTTAAAAGATTCATCGTCATCATCATCATATCAGCCCAATGACGTCCACGGTTGAACATAGGCCTCACCAAATAAAAAATATAAAAAAATATTATATAAAAGATTATTTAACAATAACTTGTTTTGTTTCTATTTCATCAAACACAAAAAGTATCTAAGATGCACAATAATTTACTTTGTTGCAGATTAAAAGAAGCTAAAAAGCTACAGGAAGAAAGAAAACCTATCACTCAGCCTAAAAAGGAGGGTGGACTAAAAGCGCGCCTACAAAAGTTGTCCAGTACTACATCTAGAAAATAACTCTATCAAACCATTGTTATGACTTGTATTTATACTAGCAGATATTGCCATTCCAATTTATTTTTACCGCACAATTACTGCTAGGTATTTGCATTGCAAAAAGACATTCCATATAATATACTGTTGATCCTTTAAACTTAAGGGAAACTAAGTAAACTATATATTTGTATATTACTATTATTATCAATGTATAATTTTCTAATGTGATATAATGAGTCTCACATAAGTTTGTGTCGAAGGAAGGCCTACTACTTCATATTTAATTTTAATTTTTGTCGGCCTTTCAAAAACTTTTTGCTACACGCTTTAGGTAACTAACATGATGTATATCAACTGATTAGAAGTTCTTGGAGACAATAAATATGTCTTCAAAATATGTAATAATTTTACTTAATCTTCCAAGTTGTTTACATAATATGTTATATTGTATCATAACAAGTACAAGATTACTACACTTTACTAAGGAGTTAATTATATGGGGCAAGTTTCAATCATGTATGTGTTCTATGTACTGGGTGCATGAGATACCCTCTCAAAAGCGGAAAACTAGTGGTACAAACGTTGGTTTTGGCGATTGACATACGTGGTTTATAAGAGGTTTTTAAAAGGGATATTTTTTCTATAAAATAACTATAGTGTTGGCCTATATTATAATGACCGGAGATAAGCAGGTATAGCCCCGAGGTCGGTGACACCAGAGCATTGTATTAGGATGGATATTCCTAAAAAACGCGTTTAGTATTTCTAGCACCCAGAGAGAAAAGTGTCTCTAGCACCCAGTTTTTGCGTTTGAACATTCATTATTCTACTAAAACAGCAACTTTCACTAAAATGATTTAGTAATATTGTTGAACATCTAACATCATTACAACCCATAAACGTCCCACTGCTGGGCACGGGTCTCCTCCAAACAATGTGAAGCGAATTTAGCATATTATACCACGCTGGCCAGACGGATTGGTATGTAACATCTATGTGCGCAAGCAATTAGAATCCCTTGTAGCCTGTTAGAATAGGCTATCGGCGATTCTATTTACTTAAAAATTATGATATCTGATGTTCAAATCCTCATAACAGAAAATACTGTAATTTTTTAAATAAATACAATTCGTTACAAATATAAAATATTAAACTGTTAGGTATACTTATAAAATATTATACACATCCAGAAATTGTTTCTGGGTATTGAAATATCTGTGCTATCCTGACAAAAATAAAAGAAATATGTTTAAAATGGTTTCTTACTGAGTATCTTATAACTAACAAAAGGAATATGCACAAAAAAGTTGTATATCATAATAGAAGCTTTTTGTTGCAATTTGTAAACAAAATATGTTAGGACATTCGGTACAAAAAAAATACACACGTAATATTGCATAGGGGGTCTGGTTGGAATTAAACCTAACACCATATATCACCCGGTGGAGGGGGAGTATAAAAAGCTGCTAAAAACATCACGTGATTAATGGACATCCCCTGCCACATAGATATCATAACTTTAACAACAAATAATAATACTGCAAATTGCATTATTTAGTTACTTACCTATATAGTTGCTAAGTAGTAAGAATGAGTGAGTTGAGAAAGTGAGAAAACAGCTAAGCTATATTTGTAGCTTAGCAATAGCATCACATATCTGGTATAAGCAGGTAGTAACATAATGAAGGAGCCTGCATGATGTATATAAATGTTGGTTCCATAAAGTGATTCCTTCGTAGAGTGTATTTAGTTAATAATAATTAATTGACCGAATTTAAGGTTTATATTATATTGATACCTGGGATGTGTTCATTCTTTTTATTAAATACATAGGTACTTAATGTTTTGTATTACTCAGAATATCATTAAATATTCCAGTATGTATTGTACCTGAAATAATATTTTATTATACATTCTGCTTGTTTAAAATGCCTGAATTTGTGCATAAGTTATTCATCAAAAAATGGTGCTGTAACATTTGTTGTAAATATTATTTAAACAATATAACTCAAATAATTTAATATGTTTTTTATTTATAAAGTAAACACTTTTCATTCCATATCTTCTGGAATTTTCTTTCAATTTTTCTACTTGTGAGTGCATCACAGAGTTTGAAGGATGCATTCTTCAGTGCATGCCACTGCATTAGACTCAAATGGTTGGTTAATGATCTACTGTCATATTCATTTCTGAAGTTTTCTTCCTGATCAATAAACTTCTTTAATGTGGTAGCATTAGTAACTTTTTTATGACTGTGGATTTCTTCTGCAATTTTATTTGTTTCAGCGGGGCACTTTTTCTCCTTATTCTTTTTTATAAGTTTGCTTTTTACAGTTATAATTTCTTTTCCAGGTTTGTTTTGAGTGTTAAGGAGAACTTTGAAACTTTCCCTCGAAAGTGCTACCCCTTGTTCTGTTTTAAAACTTTCCCTGGATACAATGGTTCCTTGTTCAATTTTGTAACTCTCTCTAGATAATATTTGCCCTTGATCTATCTTAGCATTTGTGCTTCTATCATTTACTTTTAAATCATCTATACTTGTGTTCATAGGTTGAACTTCTTCCACGTCATCCTCTAGTTCATTTTTATTAGATTGATTAATAAAACTAAGAATATTATCAAAGAGATCTTTTTCATTGTCATCATCAAACAACTGTTCTGCTTTACTTAATGATAACTTCTTTTGGTCCCAATTAAACTTTCCAAAACAATCAATATCTTTTAGAGCCAACATTTGTTCCAAATCTTCTGGAAGTACATAGTTGTTAGGTAGAAAGTTGAGCCCTTTTACTTCTAATATGTGAAGGTAAGGGTACAAGTTAGAATACCAGGTAGTGGCATGCTGAGTAAGGACCTTAGTCATCGACCACAACCGGCTGAGTAAAGCATATGGCAACAAACTCATCCAGTGACTCTCGCCTCTTTTTATCCTGTTCAAGTAAAATATAGCTGCCTGTTTAGAACAGATGCATATCCTTAACATTATCATAGAAAATGTTATTATTCTCAACATTACATATTCTAACATTTGCCGGGTTGGTAGATATTTTTCATCATCATTCTCTGATGGTAGAGCTAATAGAAAATTCTCAATATCCTTTAACAAGTTCAAAGCTAAATATTTTTTTAAAGCAGTATGAACCTTCTTAAAGTTTCTATAGCCTATATCGTTGCGGAATTTCAGATCGTACTTGTACAGGAATCTTGAGCATAAAGCACTTTCTTTGTGGAGTGGAGATTGCTTGGACAGTACTTTGATTATGTTATTGAAAACATGCTTCAATGCTGATATATCTGTTGAACATTATGTTGGTTAACAAAAATATTTTAAAGGATATCAGTGCAGTTCCATATTATATCTGCGTAACTAATATCTATACTTAATATTATAAAGCAAAGAGTGGTTGAACGCGCTAATCTCAGGAAATACTGGCCCCATTTGAAAAAATCTATCACGCTACGGTCAACAGGAGCCGAGCAGTGGCTAAACAAATAACGTCGGGGGTGAAGCCTGAGCAAGAGCTAGTGATAAATAAATGAAATATAACTTACCAACTTTTTTAACACATAAAAACATATTCACAGGTGGCGCCAAAATTGATGAGTTGTTCCAAGGTTCTAACATTGTAAGTAGTAACTATATAGACGTAAATATTAATTAAATTATTTTAAAATCACGGTTAAAATATTAATGGTATTTTTTTATGGATGTAAATATTGACCTAACCTTTAACCTACAAAACAAAAGTGTAAATTGCACAGACTAATAATTGCAAATCTTTGGTGCAAGTAAATGTCAAAATATTTTTTTTAAATTTATTACACCATTGCTGCACTGGCAACACAGCCATCAGCTTAAACCAATATTATATTAGAATCTTAAATAATATTATAAACTTTTATACATTATTAAAAGTTTATTGAACAGTCTTATGTACACTATTTTAAACTAAAATTAAGCTACTTATATATCTACAACTTCTATTTACAATACTATAAATAAATAACAATACAAATGGTAATGTGGGCTAGGCGTCAAAGTATTCATCGGCATCACTGTCACAAGGGAAAGTGCCCAGAAGGCTAGCAGCATTGCCACGCTGGATGGCAATGCTGATTCTCTGTGCGAGATAAAAACCAGCCCTCTGGTCACGTGAAGTGTCGATTAACCGCGTCGCTAGTTCATTATAAACGCGGAGAGCACTCGGACCCCATGAGCCTAATGTTTCGACCCCAAACGGCTCAAATAAGTAATTATCAGCTAAATTACTGTATTTGCGCCGTTTAAGGGACTCTGCAGCTGCAGCAGCAGCACTAGCACAACCCGCTGTACTCGGAAGGTGTGATGGCGCAAGGGTATCGACGCAGGTAGCGTCCCACACCAAAGGCCTGCCCATCTTCCAAGGCAGTAACGTCATACCATCAGGTCTCTTCCCATCGTCACGTGCCAAACCTTGAGGTTCTAATAAGGATGGAACGCCAACGCTGACAAGAGCACGACGGATAATGTCATTAAGCTGAGCGTGTCGGGAAAAACGGCCGGCACTCCTGCTGCAGGACAAGCCATGGTGTCCGAGGCTGTCGACGGCTTCACCGCAGTGACAGTGATGCGGAGAAATACATGGAGCACCCAAACGTAAAGCAGCAGCAAGGCGGAATGTGGTGTCGTCCAACATAGTGCCTATGTTGGGCGACGGAAGTGCATGCAGCCACAAACCAGACTCCCATTTTCCCACAGCAAGCAGGCGAGCGCGCTCAGCAGCACTGGAAGCAGTGGAAATTATATTATTTTTTAAAATGTTGCAGAGCGGCGCGTCCCACTGCTTCTGAGAAAATGGGTTAGTGGGTAACAAAGTATTTGGGCAAGCCATTTTCCAGGCATTCAAAGCCTCAGTCTTACACAACACTTCCGAATTAACCAGTGTAGATTTAACCAGGAAAATCTTAGAAAAGATTTTCCTGGTTAAATCTTCAGTGCTGTGGACCGAGGATAAGAAAGCCGGCAAACTTACACTTGAAATTTTGCGAACGCCGAGGCCACCAAAACGGATCGGTAATGATCCTTGGAGCCATGTTCGGTCGTTCAGAGACAAATTTAAAACTTTGCTTATGGTAATTTTTATAATTTCGTCTAATTTGCTTAATAAACTAAACTACTGAAGTACCTAATATGAAACTTATCCAAATACAAAAAGGACTGAGTGAACAAGTGACAAATAACAATATCGTGATTTCTTAACTGTGACAAAAAGCTCTTATACCATTTTTTAACAAAATCTTAGTTTTACGTATCAAAATTAAACAATTAATATACACAGAGTATGTACAATTTTTTATTTATGAAAATAATAAATTACTTACTGACACACGATATTTTTTTAACCACATAAAATATTATTTAGAATCCTTTCACACCTGAATCCTGATGAAAGATGCTTAAGGGCCCTGATTCTGACCCTGATTGAATTGCTCCCGGATCGTAAACTTTTTCGAATCTTAGAATTCTATTTCCGTGGTGATTCCGATCTAGGCAGCAGTGCTGCGCAGCTCATAATGTTGCGCTGTTGTCTATTTGTTCAGTGACTATAGAATTGACAAGATGTCGATTGATGCACGCTATGTGTTATCCTATGAAAGGATACGATACCTAATCACATGAAGTAATAAAACACCGAAACACTTATTTTAGTTTTTTGTACAAATTAATAAAATTTAACTGGCTGTTTTTAACATCAAAAGAAAAGCTTTTTAGAGCAAAATAACGAAGTTGCGAGCACAGCTAGTATTCGGTAATAATAAAAAATAAATATCTGAAAATTTTAGTTCAATTCCTCGCCACCACTGCGTGCAGCGCACAATGTCGAAAATCAAACAGCGACAACATTAGTCAGTTTGACAGCCGCCTGTTCTATTCTATTTTATTTTTCTTTATGGCAAGCGTGCCGATGTCGACAATTCTGCCAATGTCAGATGTGCAAAGGAAGAGCAAGTGTGTAGAAATAACGGTCCAGCCGCCTGTTCAGTGTGTTCATAAGTACCTAATAATACAGGTCAGTGCACTGACTTTTGTTCTGGCTGTCCTTTATAAATGACAGCTAATTTTCTTTGTCTATTTGACCAACTAGCGGAGAAGATTGAAACTATATTTGACGTAATATTGCCGTATTATGATCATGGTCTGATGTGATCTATGGTTGCAAACAAAATTTTAATTTGTTCATAGAAGTAAATGAAAAAAGCTGACTGCCCATTTTTTTTTCTGACATTATCTAGGTCCCTAGGTTTTTATAATAATAGATTTTTATTTCATTGTAGATTTCAACCTGATCCAGCGTTTCAAAAATTATGGCTAGCCAACACGAAAGCGCCCCTTAATGGGACTCCAAATGCAAACAGTCGTCTTTGTTCGTAACATTTGACGAATAAGTCCTCTAAAAGCTGTTGTTTTGATATTACAAACAGATACTTCAATTTTATTTATTTGAACAGATACTGACTGCTATTAAATCGTCAATAGGTACGTGTTAAATCTACAAAGTTTGTCACATCACTAATTTTAGTTCATATCTTCTCCGCTACTGCTTACAGCGCGCAATGGCGCAAATCAAACAGCGACAAAATCAGTTTCAAAGATCTATCCAGAGGTATATACTGGCGACTGGCCTGTTGGTCTAGTGGTTAGTGACCCTGACTGCTAAGCCGGAGGTCGTGGGTTCGATCCCCACCCAGGACAAATCTTTGTGTGATGAGCATAAAGGTTTTGGTTAGGTTTTTTAATTGTTTTGTGTCTGGGTGTAATTTATCTATAATATGTTGGTATGTATTTACAAAACAAAAAAAAAAGTATTTAAGTAGTATATCAGTTGTTTAGTACCCATAACACAAGCAAATATAATTGCTTACTTTGGGACTAGATGGCGCTGTGTGAATGTGGTAGAATATTATATTATTATATATACAGATCAGTGACTTTTCTTTATTTAGAAAAGTAGAGAAAAAATAGTAAATTTTGGCCCATATTAGCTTGCCTGCGATAATATTCTGTTAACTTATTGAAGCCCAATAAGCTGTTATCCGAAGCTAACAATGTAAATAGACATTTTTTATTTTCGGAATAAATATTAAGTGTTCTGTGGTACCAACGGCCAACGCTAGTGTTCTACCATTATTAGGTCTGTGGTTTCTACTATTAGGACTGTGTCTGTGGTGGTACCGGTGCAGGTTGCAGGTACATACCAGCATACCTATATAAAAAAATAGCTGTAGGTAATAAATACATATTTTAAACCATTTTTTAATTGTTAATAATTCTATAGAAGTTAATCTGGGTTGAGAAAATAAGTTTTTGTATTCATATTACGATTTATTTTAAATAACTACATCAAAATGCCTAAAAACAAGAAGGCAAGCACAAGCAGTTCCAGCAGCAGTTCGGATAGTGATGATGGACCTGTAGATGTAAGTAAAATACATATATCCAACAGATAAAAATCAACAATAGGTATTACCGAAAACGTATGTATATGTAAATAGGAATACGAGACGTAAATAGTTCATTGAAATTTGTAACAGAGAATAGGTAGGTATCCATTATTAGTTGGTTGGCACATGTCGTACTATCGTAAATGGATCCCAGTGAGTGGTAGGATCATTTATTTTAGCATTTTGCGAAGCTATAAATGTCAAACAAGACAAATGTACCAGCGTTGCCAATCATACAATATCAGTTGGTATCAGCTGTGTAGATTAATTTTATTGAAATGCTGTGTTGGCCTGTTGAAAAAGAAAAAAGTTCACTGAAAATAAATTAGTAGCCCAAATTATGATCATATTTATGTTCAAAATACTGCCATCATCTTCAGCCTGTATACAACAATTTAAAACAATATGTTGTCCAGGCCAAGGACTTTCACAGGCTACCAATCAATCAAGATCCTGAGCAGTCTACATTAAATGGCTCCTCCCTTCTTTGTCCAAGAGGCAGGTCTGAAAACATAATATGTGTTTTTAATCAATTACAGAGAAATCCACCACCAGGAAAGAAAGCAAAGACAGGTAGTAACAGTAAAAGTAGTAACAGAACAGATGACAAAGAACCAACATGGGTGCTTCAAGGGAAGAAGTTGGTCAAAGTAAGAGAGTTTAAAGGCAAAGTGTATGTTGATGTAAGAGAGTTTTATGAAAAGAATGGAGAATTGTTACCGGGAAAAAAGGGTATCAGCATGACTCCAGAGCAGTGGAGAAAATTATTGTCACTAGGTGATGAAATAAATGAAGTACTTAGTTCCTCATGTTAAGAACAAAATATTTTGTTGTTACTTGTGATTAAAGTGTGTTTTTGAATATTTTTCTGTTTTATTTTGGTTTTGATTCCTCTTATAAATATATAACAGAAATTCACACGATCATGTCTAAGTTATTTTGATGATTTCGATTGGTCTCGGACGGGCTTTTTTTTGTTGCCACATATTAGAATTAGTCTATGGTTCAAAAGTTATAACTTAAATAAGGGTTTATAGGTGTGGACGATCTGGAGAGTCCCCTTGTCCACTTTTATATCAGAATCTCACAAATTTAGGCACCCAGCGAAGATCAAAGACCCCAAAGATCACGCTGCTGCGACCCATGGGTTGTTGAGAGCAGTAAGGCCTGACAGTGGCAAGCGGTGAGCCGTGCGGCAGTTACCAGTGGCGTGGTGTACTCCAATCGTGTCACTTCATGTTGCCAACTGCGTCAAGGTGGTATATTTAAAGAGCTACTATTGCACATTTGTACAAAAGAGCCTCACAGAGATTATCAGCTCTATAACTATAATATCAACTTGATGCAGTCGGCAATATCCGATTGGAGTGCACCACCGAGTACATCATTTTTATATAGAGTGCAACGCGCTATTGCCGCTGCCGCACCGCAGCTGTCCGCATGCGACCGTCACCGAGGCCATAGATTATATTATGGGAAACCGAGGCCAAACAGTTGCACATGTAACTGCGAGGCATTTCTGATAAATAAAACTCTAAAATATGTACATCAAATAATGTAGTTTATTGACAGTAAATCATGTAATAGATGTCGTAGTTGTAGTAGTTCATACTCACAAGTTTAAAACCCATGGTGTAACAATACGAACAAAAAAAACAGGTACAGTATTGAGCAACCTCACTTTACACATTACTGTAAATGGTAAACAAATAAAACACAGCTCTTGAATAAATTCAACATATTATTCTAAAAAATCTAGCGAATACTAGAATGCAAGTTACAGTAAGCACGTGAGTTGATTGCATTTGGGTGAAGGCTCGAGTTGAAAAACACATAAACATCTCCCTTGCGTTATCCATCTCCCTCTCGCCTCACATTGTACTATTTAGTTATAAATGAGATTCAGGTGTGGCTGACACTGGCTTGGCCACCATCGCGGATTTTGATTTTGATGATGCAAAAAATTAGTCGATAATTGGTCGAAATTGGTAATCAAATATCAGAATTGGACCTTCAATGGTTCAAAAGTTATAAGCGTTTTTATTTGGCCGATCTGGGGAGAGTCTCTCCAGCTTGGCCACATTTGTATCTCAAAAATTAGGACACCCAGCGAAGTTCTGTTTTCACCCAGAATTAGTTGCTAATTGGTCGAAATTGGTCATTAAATATCAGAATTGGTCGGGTCTTAGTTTAAAAGATACGAGGAGTTGAATTTTTAAGGTATAGTCTAGGAGCTTTTACCCTATTATTAAACTATAACGTTAGCTTCTAAAGTAAGGATAGAATAAAAAACTTTCGGTTCGAAATTTAAAATGATTTATTATTGTACTTATGTAGGTACCTACTATAAAATTTTAATAATACCTACTTAATCTAACATGTAGGTAGGTATTTAGAACCTCTGGCAGATATGGCAAAGACAGAAATTAAAAAATGAAGTTGGTAGGTAATTTAAATGATAGTGTTTCCAATGTTGAGAACATGCCTGCAGTAGCAGATAAGATTAGAGTTGGTATTTGAGCATTTGGAACATGGCGCTGCGAACGGAGAATATAAATATAAGTGTGTCAATAGATGCAACAGGTTCTGTTGTCAAAAAAAATTATTACCGGAAGTTAATATTTTCACAAAAAAAGCACGTGTTTTTGTACGTAATGATGTGCTATTGTGAAGAAGGTAGTAGTATTCCGTTGTGCCATATGTTATCTGAAGATAATACGCAAGAAAATATTAGTATTTTTTTAAAGCAATGGTTGAGCGGTAAATCTACACCAAATGAAGGTATCTCTGATGATTATGCTGCAATATTGGGTGCTGTTGTAACAAACTTTACAGGTTTTAAATCTACTTATAGCTATTTACAAAACTGTTTTTACATATTAGAGGGTGATAATGACAAAATTATTAAGATACCTTGTTACATACGTCTCGATAAATCTCACTTTGTTAAAAATTTGTATAAACAAACATGCTTTGAACATGAAGATAATGTGTAAAGAACTTATATGTTAAAAGTGTCTTACTACTTAGACAAACTGCATGTTATAGCCAATTAAAAAATATTTTGGAAGATATTATTACCAACAGTAATAATACTGTGTGTACCTGTAACAGATTTTGTGGTTTAACAGATCAAAACAAGGTATCCAGGTGCAGGAATGCATTATTGAAATTACAATCTATGATCACGAATTTAGACACAACACATCTGAAGAAAATACAACTACTGCATATATAGAAAAATATGACGACATAGATGAAAACGCTTTGATAAGGTTTTGTAAAAACATACAGAGACGAGAAACAATATATAACGAAAACATAACACCAAATTTTGATAGTGAAAACCTTTACTATTTCCCTACTTTTTTTAACATATTTATATCGAATTTAAAAAAAAATACCTTTGTTGGGTGAAGTAATGTCTGAATATTTTAAGTTATCCAAACCTAATCCATCAAGTACAAATGTAGAAAGTTATTTCAAAGACATAAAAACTCTTTTAATGGATTGTAATAGAGAAAGATTAAGAATTGATGACTTTTTAATGAAACACATAACACAAGTAACAGGTTGCCTGAAATTAGCTATTAGCGATTTAGGACAACATGGGGATAACACACCTGTCAAATAAAATATTATAACTTTAGAAACAGATGATCGCAAGAGCTTTGAACAAGAATCTGTATTTTTGGATGTTCCATCAACAGTGGAAAATTGGAGAGGACAAATGAAACCCAAATCAAAAAATCTCTATCAATTCATATTTTGAAAAATGGCTCTGTAGCTAATTCTTATGTACAAAATGTTGAAATATTTAATACTTGTGACTTTGATAGTATGATGTTTCAAAGTATGGCTATAGCTTATGTTGATCGACCCCATGTCAAAAAACATATATTGCAGAATAAGGATGCCGAAATTTGTAAAATTATTCGACAAATAGTTGAGAACACTGGAGATAAAACCGACGTAAATAGAAACAGAACTAACTTATTGTTAAATCATTTTCGGACAGAAGATAATACAATACACCAACTAGTTAAATAATATAATCACACATCTATATACATCTCGAAAACAGTGCGTCGTGCGAAATTTTATTGTGCTACATAATGAAAGCTGATAAAATTCTCTACAACTTTGGCCTTTTTATCTAGAGAACGGGGCCTTCTTTGTGCTTCCTCTACTCGAGCTCACCTCGGAGGGGTAAGGACTTTTAGTATGTTTATCTCCTAACTAGTCCAAACAAAGTTCCTAAGTCAAAGTTTCTGCTTTCGACATTTTCCTCCACAATCATTCATTGACTGGCCTAAAGGTACACATTGCGACGCGAGACGCTACGGCCCAGATTAATTATTTTGTCACGCGAATATTTTTATATTGTGATATCTTCTAAGATATTTGTTTAAACTAGATAGTGTTAAGGACACAAATATTAAATTACCGTGCTATCAAACACATTTATTTAGATATAGATTAATACCATATAGGTTAAATAAGCTTCGCAAAAATTCAATTGTGAATTATCCGTTGAAGATAGACATATTCTATCGCGGACTTTTTTACAGATATTGATATGTTAATGTTCTATTATTACTATTGTATTCGCAGCGCATGCGATGAAAGACTTTTTATGACAATTTTTGGTTACATTATTCAAGTTTTAGTAGGGATCTCTACTAATTTCTGGAAATAAATATAGGTAGCCTATGGTAAAAATATATCTTTCACACGGTGAAAGAATTTTTTAAATCGGTCTATTAGTTTTGAGTTAAATCGAAACAAACAAACAAATCTTTTCTCTTTATTATATTATTAGTATTAGTATAGAAGTATAGATAAAGATAGATATATATATACTCTTCAAGCCCTTTCATTTGATACCCATATTATGTGGATCGAAGAAAAAACTGGCGTTATTGTCTCTGAACATAGACACTTTTTTTACATGAAACAATTCATTTTATCACTTTTTATAATAAATAGTCCCACATTTGACCATAACTTGCCTAATTTATTGAGAAAAAAAAAAGAGAATTGACTCGGTCAATTCGTCTATTTATTGTATAAAAATTAAAAAATGAATTATTTTACAAAAAAGTGTTTATATTCAGAGACAAAAGCGCCAGTAAAATGTATGGAGGAGGCGTATTGGAACATCCACCATTATAGAAATAATGAGTAAAGGTGAATGTTTCGACACGTCTGTTCCATACATTTATGAAAAATTTTTTTTAACCAAAACGGATTACTTATTATAATTTAGGTTTAAGGCTGTGTTCATATTGTGATTTAAAAAAAAAATTAATAGTTTTCATTGAAGTTTCTACTGACGCTGTGTTTACATTAAATACTTATACTACTTACTACGATAATTGTATTTTAAGGTCTATGTTAGTAAAAATACAAGACTTGATAATAAATCATTTTATATTTTGGAACCGAAAGTTTTTTATTCTATCCTTACTTTAGAGGTTATCGTTATAGGTAAATAATTGGCTAAAAACTCTTTGATCTAGCTCCTAGACTATACCTTAAAAATTCAACTCATCGTATCTTTTAAACTAAGACCCAACCAATTCTGATATTTCGTGACCAATTAATGACTAATTCTGGGAGAAAACAGATCTTCGCTAGGTGTCCTAGTTTTTGAGATACAATGTGGCCAAGCTGGGGAGACTCTCCCCAGATCGGTCAAATAAAAACGCTTATAACTTTTGAACCATTGACGGTCCAATTCTGATATTTAATGACCAATTTCGACCAATTATCGACTAATTATTTGCATCATCAAAATCAAAATCCACGATGGTGGCCAAGCCAGTGTCAGCCACACGAGATTCAGAGCATCGACGCCTAGGTTTTACGATATTGCTCAAACGTGGAATTGATCAAATGAATCGTAACGTGTAGTTTGCTCATTCTTAAACAGAAGGTAGTAATTATATTTGATAAAGTCTAGTTTGTACAAGTCACCGTAACGTAGGGCAGGTTTGCGTATTTTTGATAGCAGTAGACTTGGTCAAGTCTATCTTAAGAAGAACGTGTGGGATGTTTGTGCATTTTCGCTCAATTTTTTTTGTGCATATTTAACAGGGCAACATATTTTTATTTCTTTGATTCAAATTCAAATCAAAAAGCATTCAAATCATGCACTTATTGTATTTTGCTAAGTTTCAACATTGGAAGATACTTTTAGCTTGCTTTCATCATCAGCAACCTATTAATGTCCCACTGCTGGGCTAGCTTGCTATACAAGCAAACTATTGAAGTTCTTACTTAATCTAGAAGGAACGCTTAATATATGCTTGAGATTTATAATTCAGATCATTAATTAATAAACCATGTCATGGCGAGATACTTCACATACTTATTTGCTTAAGTTCCCAGTAGGTAGTATTTTCACCCTTATCAAAAATCTATTAATTATTGTTATCGTGTTTAAAGGAGGTCTGCAATAATTTTGAATACAAATTCCGTAAACGTAGATCCACCACTCCGAATTTTTTTTATGATTAAATAAAAAAATAACAATAAACCCAAAGCGTTTTCATACTGGCGTTTCTATACGCTCGTATTTGCCAAACGTCTCTAACATACCAATGCAACTGAATTAACATCACATCCCACTGATGGCAAGGTTCTCATCTTCTCTATCAAGAGGGCTGAGAGCGGCTTTACACGCTAGCAATGCGTGTTGACGTCAAACATATCTTCAGAATTGCTATTAGGATATATTGCCTCACTTTATTTTCGTCAGTATCTAAGTAAGTATATAACTAGTATTATACAAATATAAATTCTCGATCTCGGACGTCAGCTCTTTGGCATGCGTAATCTAATAACAAGCGTAGAAAAGCGCCAGTTTGGAAATGCTCTTACAACTTAGTAAAACAGAGAATGGGATTATAAGTCACCATTCCTAATCCCATATTTTATCTACATATAGTCAGTTTATCCTTACGTGTCCTATTTAGTAAAC
Organism: Laspeyria flexula; assembly: GCA_905147015.1. Taxonomy (NCBI): domain Eukaryota; kingdom Metazoa; phylum Arthropoda; class Insecta; order Lepidoptera; family Erebidae; genus Laspeyria; species Laspeyria flexula. The sequence goes on along the minus strand of LR989956.1, from coordinate 5,329,921 downwards.
AATCGTGGTACCTAGGTCTTTTTATTTTAATAATGTAAATATTTGTCCCACAAATTGAAATACTTAGGTGAATAATATGAATTGGTAAAACGGTTATGATAGCGTATTTCTATAATTTTAAATGACAATTAACATTAAAAAGACGTGGCAAGATTGTACAATTACATATTATGTCACGTAAGGATAAAGAGATTAGACAAACAAACAGAAAATCAGAATATAAAAATATATTTACACTACCCACTACTATAGACAGTACATTTTGGTAAAAAAAAATGTCTATTTTAATTTAATTATAAACCTAAATGGAAATATTTGGCATAATTAAACTTCGTTACAAAAGTATTTACTGAAAGGTTAAACAAATACGTCATTGACCCGTATATACCGTGCAATTACAAAGTTTGTCTAGTTCATAGTAATCAGATATAATAACTAAAGAATCACCAGTCATCTATTAGTTAAATTAAGTTTTCCTTGACAGGGTTCGAGTTTCTATTGCGATTCTTGGTACAATTTTGTTTTTTATTAGGCTATATTATATCTACAGACTAGACAACGATTTTTAAGTCCAATAAAAATGCACGGTGTATTTTTAACAAGTAAAAATAATCAAAATACCTTTAAATATGATAAGTATTATATTAAATGGTGAGTGAGGAACCTTCAACCTTCTTGATTGGATGACTGTGTAGTGTGTGGCTATTTTGAACTAAAAAGGTTTGTTTACGCTTTCAATAAATATATTTGTTACAGACTATAACAATTGTATGACATTATATGGCATGAGTAACAATTTATAACTAAACATGACTAGCGTTACTAGTAACGTTCTGATTTAGTACTTAATTTATGAGGAGTACAGTTCCTTGTTCATCACAAAAAGATCTCTAACAAATGCCATAAGTGACTCCCGTTACGGAACAATTTCAGACCCCGAACTGATGCTGAATAAAGCTGCGTTTAAATCTACAGACATTGTTCGTGTGAATTTGGCAGCTCTTTTAGCATCTTTGAGTTACGATATTATAGATAGGTATAAATGGGTTAAGAGTGTTTACACTTATGAACGGCAAATTACTTACATTTACACACTTTTCACCTAATTCTAAAAAGGGTATTGAAAATATAGCTGCTAACTAATAAAAAATTAAAACCATAAATATGACACTAAATTGCGATTTTGCCGTTCATAAGTATAAACACTCTTATTACAAACTGTAGTTTGTTTTTTGTTTGGTAGAACGCTAGGATCTCAGGAACTACTGGTCAGATTTGAAAAGTTCTTTTAGTGTTGGATAGCCCATTTATCGAGGAAGGTTATAAATCACGCTATGGCCAATGGGAGCTGAGCAGTGGCCAAATAAAGAAGGACGGGAGCGAAGCCCCTCGCTACTTCCAGTAGAAGAATATTTTTATGTCTGATACGACACGCGTCTGACACGTTCAATGTCTGTAGATACAGAACGCAGCGTTACTCGGCACAGTCGGCACGGCTGTTGCCACTTCATCAGTATTGCTTAACCGTGATATGAAGGTTCACGTATAGGATGTATGAGCGAAAATTTAGCCCAATGCCCATTCTGTTATATTAATTAGGTACTAATAGTAACATAAACATGAATTCTTTGAACTAAAATTATATTTACACAAGTTCGAAAACTAAACAAATATAGCGTACAAAGCGTCACGTTCTCACAAGTCCGCCATTTTGAATTATTATGAATATTTTAAAATGGCGGAATGGCGTTCCAATTTCCACTTTACAATTTGTAAAAAAGAATTTACTCTCCAGACAGTAACAAATTTCGTATTAAAAGCAAGTTTGTGTTAGATTTTAAATAGGTGCAATATTAGGAGTTCCATTGAAGAAGTATAAAAAACTGATCTTGCTGATTGATATCTTTGGCCATATGTGGGATTATTACTTTATTTCAAAACTATTTATAAAAGGAAGTCATTCACCCGGATAAGTTCACATACCTTCGTACGATCGTGAACAAACGCACTAGTGATCTACACGGCAGAATCTGGACAAACCTAGAAGAGTGTAGACAGGCCAGGGAGGCCCTTCCTATGCTCGACCACAAACTAACTAGGCGTCTGAGACAGCTGTCCAAACGGCAATTGCGAACAGCCACAGCCGTTATCACAGGACATGGTTCCTTTAATAAACACCTTTTCGTTCTAGGCATCACTGACAGCCCTCTCTGCAGACACTGCCCTGAAACCGTTACATACAGGGCTAAGTACTTCAACAACACAGGTACACTCCGACAGATCGCCAGCAATGTCAATAAACTGCTGGCGTTCTTCGGCGAGCTAGGGTGGATCGAGTGAGCTATCCACCCTCACGCAAAAACCGCGCCTTGACGTGGAGTTGCGGACAACAGCCCGCCAAACCATACCATACCATACCATACCCGGATAAGTTCAAACATTCGAAATATAATCTAACACGGCTTTCTGTACAATAATGACGTCACAATGTGGGCATTACTGTGTTTCAAATACTATCAAATATAACATTATAACAATAGGACAGCATTTAGTTCCAATGCACAGCTATTCATGTCAGATAATACAGGTAGAAACAAGATTATAAGGAACCTTTTGACCTAAAAAGTTTATTTTTTATACTATTGTTAAATAGATTTGGTACCAGCTAGGAGTAATAGTAATACAAAAAATGTACAGAAAGGAAATATGTAAAAGAAGTATTGCTATACATAATTCATTTATGTGCGTTGTGTCAAACCGTTAAGGTTTATTTTCAATTGACAGATTAAGACTGATATGTCAGTATCAATAAATTATACATAATGCAGATTATTGACAAATAGCTAATGAGTTAAATTCAATATTTATAATATTAGATGGAATTAATGGAATATTTACTTTTGGTACAGTCAGCGACAAAAGTACACATTTCATAATATCTTCCTCAAAATGGTTACATTCTGTAATGTATTCAAAATACAGATTTTTCTAAGTATTTCTTCATAGATTAAAATTGCAGTCTGTTGGAAAAGGGAGAAATGTCCGATTTATTTCTACGACCGTTATTATCATAAATTGGAAACATTTGTTTCGTATTGGTATGAATATACAATTATCCATATTTATGTGACAAACTGGAATGTATTCATCTGACTCAAGCCAAAATTACAATTTTTTAAATAGTAATCTATATCAAAAACTTTCTATTTAACATCAATATACTAATACTAACATACACTACATAATTACTAAACAAGGCAGCACATAATTTTCTAATTAACTAAGTATATATAAATCATTTTAATCACCTGTACCATAATTACATTGTAGGCAAGATCTTGAGTCCATTAAAAATTAACAATAATAAATAAATATGTATTTAAAAAAAAATAACTGCGCCAATTGGCAAAAATTTCAACTACAACTACTGGCTAACAACTGGTACAAAACCGCGTACCATTATTAATAATAGTCCTCTCGGTAACTTTCAAACTGAGGATAGTGTAAGCGCTCTTATATACGTCAAAACATGTCGCAGAGTCTACGTAAGAATTCGGGTCGTTTTTACATACGAATTGTGTACATTGCTCCGTCGCGGCGTCGCTGACCAAGAAGAAAGTCTTGTCTGAGCTAGACACGACGCGAACTATACCTAATAACGTTCAGAAAAAACTATCGTGGTATATCGAAAAAATCCTTGTCGTGTACATGATGAAATTGGTTTCGTGTGTAGCAACTACACGAATTCTTACGAAGATTCGTCGATTTTTCTTAGCGTGCAAAAGAGCGCTTAGTGATCTGACATAATGTTCAAAGTCACCGTCACGAAGTCTACGTCTACAGAACTACATGCGTGGAAAGGGCAATGACCTTCCGGGTAGTTCCCAAATGGATAGATTATTATATAGAGAGAAGAAAATGTCATTTTGGTTAGATGCCGACACGTTCCATAGAACAAATAGGAATCATCCGACCTTTCAACTCTAATGCCAGCTGTTTCCTTCACATTTCACAATGCTAATGTAATTAAGAAAGTTAAAGATGTTTCTGGCAAAATTTTCATTTTATTCTCATGCTTGACCCTATCGACAGCACTTTTGAAAATATAATTATAAATACCTACATTTTCTATTGCATTTTTGTTGTCTTTGTATCAGGTATCGATAGCACTATGACCAGTTTTCGGTACCAAGAGGGGTGTACTAACACCCATTATACGTTATACGAGTATTTGTGATTTTTCATATATCTATAATGATTCAGACCTCCTGAGAGAATTGGAGACAAAATAACTTACTGTATCTTTGGTCTGATATGGAAACAATTAATATGGAAATGTTTACACATTTCTTTGACCTGAAAAATAAAATATTATTTTGGTTAGTAATTCATCATTACAACCCCTCCCACTGCTGGGCATGAGTCTCCTCCAAAGAATGTGGAGGGAATTTAGTCTACGCTACACTGACCAGACGGGTTGGTATAGGGTTAATTTCGAATTTTCCTTTTCTCGCAGTGCTCTTGTTTGCATAAGGTTACCTTTTACGACACCCACGGGTTGAAATGGGGTAGTGACATTATGTATTCATAATCCGTCACTACACGGACATGGAGGACGGAATGGTTAGCAATTGCAAAAGAATAATCGCGTTTTTATTTAGTCGATGTAGTTGCTAAGTTTAAATATAATCTGTTTGAGAAATTAAAAAAATAAGTAACTAAATAAAAAGAAACTAGTAATGCGCTAGAGACGACGGTACACAGCGCACCCAACAATCTCAGCTCGAGTGACACACCGTCCCAATGTGACAGAGCTAGCTCGACCGCGTACCACACTAGCAGGTGAGTCACACATCTGAAATACTATGAGTCGAGAGTCTCTTCTCGAGACTGCCGATAAACAAGTAGGTGAAGGTACTTACAACTCTGGTACCGTAGTGTATATGCGCGAGAGACACGGCGGTACACAGCACACCCAGTAACCACAGCTCGCACTCGCGTGATATGCCGCCCCATAGTGACATTAACAGTGCTACCGCGTACCACACTAGCAGGTTGTTCATTACTTCACACCGCGTGTCGCTCATCTGAGATACTATGAGTCGAGACTGCCGATAAACACAAGACAAAGACATTTTATATATTGTTAATTATCACGAAATTTTTGCCACTCGTTGGAAAAATCTGACTAGAGTGACAGTCATATCGCCAAATGTCATTATTGCACGCTTAGCCTAAATCTAACAAAATCACAAGTAAAAAATTAATTTTGGTTCAACTTTGTTAGCGAACGAACTTGCTACACCTTATTATATTTTGTAGACCATTCATAGGTATTGTCCAGATGATCTAAATAAATAAAATAAAAATATTAGATAGCTAATCTAATCAATATAATGTTCAAAATCTAACGTCACTTTTTACAGCAGATTTTGAGAAAGTAATTTAGATTTTTTTGATTAATTTGACTTCTACTAATGCAAAGAATAAATAAATGAATTTGATAGCTAATCTAATCAATATAATGTTCAAATTCTGACGTCACTTCTTACAGCAGATTCTAAGAAAGTAATTTAGATTTTTTAAGAGGGTTCATACATTTTCAAGTTGCTCGCAAATAGGTTTTTAAATTACGCACACAGAGCCGAAACATGCACACTTCTCTAATGCTGTGTGGTACAACAATATAGCGCGTACTAATGAGTTTGGTATTTTCTAACCTCGTATTTTGTTAAAGTTGGATAGGACAAAATTTCAAATTAAATTAATCAATAATTATTTGTTATTAATCGTATTGTATTCTATAAACAATTAAATTACAATTTTATTAGAAAGAAAGAAAAGTACAATTAATTTTATATTAGACTAACAATTAATTTCTCAATAATAACTGCAGCTCATATGATGATGATGAATGTGACTATTTGAGATCAAAGTGGTGAAAATATCCGCCATCTTGAACTTTATTGTTTTTGGGCTGATTGCCTCCAAAATCGATATCTGACAATCCCACTGATCACTGGACATAGTTCTGAAGTCAAAATTATAAAAATGCCCTCCATCTTGAACTTTGTTGTTTTTGGGCTGATTGATACCAAAATCGATATCTGACGATCCCATTGGTCACTGGGCATAGTTCTGAAATCAAAATTATAAAAATGCCCGCCATCTTGAACTTTGTTGTTTTTGGGCTGAGTGATACCAAAATCGATATTTGACGATCCCATTGGTCACTGGGCATAGTTCTGAAGTCAAAATAGTAAAAACGCCCATAATCTTGAACTTTGTTGTTTTTGGGCTGAGTGATACCAAAATCGATATTTGACGATCCCATTGGTCACTGGGCATAGTTCTGAAGTCAAAATTGTAAAAATGCCCGCCATCTTGAACTTTGTTGTTTTTGGGCTGAGTGATACCCAAATGGATATTTGACGATCCCATTGGTCATCGGGCATAGCTCTGAAGTCAAAATTCAAGTTCAAGATGACGGGCATTTTTACAAATTTTGACTAAAGAACTATGCCCAGTGACCAATGGGATTATCAGATATCCATTTTGGAGTCAATCAGCCCAAAAACAGCAAAGTTCAAGATGGTGGACATTTTTACAATTTTGATTTCAGAACTATGCCCAGTGACCAATGGGATCGTCAGATATCGATTTTTGTATCACTCAGCCCAAAAACATCAAAGTTCAAGATGGCGGGCATTTTTATAATTTTGATTTCAGAACTATGCCCAGTGACCAATGGGATCGTCAGATATCGATTTTGGTATCACTCAGCCCAAAAACAACAAAGTTCAAGATGGCGGGCATTTTTACAATTTTGTCTTCAGAACTATGCCGAGTGACCAATGGGATCGTCAAATATCGATTATGGTATCACTCAGCCCAAAAACAACAAAGTTCAAGATGGCGGGCATTTTTACAATTTTGGCTTCAGAATTTTGCCCAGTGACCAATGGGATCGTCAGATATCGATTTTGGTATCACTCAGCCCAAAAACAGCAAAGTTCAAGATGGCGGGCATTTTTACTATTTTGATTTCAGAACTATGCCAAGTGCCCAATGGGATCGTCAAATATCGATTATGGTATCACTCAGCCCAAAAACAACAAAGTTCAAGATGGCGGGCATTTTTACTATTTTGACTTCAGAACTATGCCCGGTGACCAATGGGATCGTCAAATATCGATTTTGGTATCACTCAGCCCAAAAACAACAAAGTTCAAGATGGCGGGCATTTTTACAATTTTGACTTCAGAACTATGCCCAGTGACCAATGGGATCGTCAAATATCGATTTTGGTATCACTCAGCCCAAAAACAACAAAGTTCAAGATGGCGGGCATTTTTACAATTTTGACTTCAGAACTATGCCCAGTGACCAATGGGATCGTCAAATATCGATTTTGGTATCACTCAGCCCAAAAACAACAAAGTTCAAGATGGCGGGCATTTTTACAATTTTGACTTCAGAACTATGCCAAGTGACCAATGGGATCGTCAGATATCGATTTTAGAGTCCATCAGCCCAAAAACAGCAAAGTTAATAATTTGATCTTTAATAAAAAAAATATTCCATAACAAAGTATCAACTGGTATTGAACTCTCTTGAAATATACAAATATTACGTAAACATCGGACCGGGAGCGCGGGAAGCAAAGCGTTACGTCCTCTCTCTAGAAGGCCTCAGCCGGTACTGATTTCTCACGGCCTGTGCGCCGAAATATAAGGCGTTTTTAGGCTCTTTTCAAAAATCATTTTAAAATATTTCTAAAGGGATTTCGAAAATATTATGGACATTTATAAATGACAACATCTTGCTTAATAATTAAATGTAAAAAAATCGACTTTTTAAACACATATAGTGTACCAAAATTCTAATCAAACTTGATCAAAGTTCAACATTTTTGAGAATTTTAGTTTTTAAGTTTTAGTTATAAAAAAATGAATATTTCTAATATTTTTTCAATACACTAACTAAAGGACTATATGTAGACCTTAAAACAAGCTTTTTTTTCTATGCATTTCAATTACTTTAGTCCCTGGCGAATCAGAAAGTAGGCTTGTTTCGTAGAATTTCTTAAAACGCTGTGCGAAAGAACTGTTCTAACTAAAATACTAATAATAAATAGTCTGTTTTTCTCAATACACTTTTTAGACAAGAAAACTGTTGTCTATGTATGCCAAAAATTACTTCGCTACATATAAAGACATATTCTGTAGCGAACGTGGAAATCTCGTGATTTCATGGATTTCTGTATGAACCCTCTTAAATTTGACACTTACATTGATATTAGAGAATATAGTGCCAGTGACTATATAGAAGAGCCGTGGTGCTGTGTTGATAATGTCGTTAGGCGAGTAGATGGCCCACGTGGAGCTGAGAGCGAAGAACAAGAATAGTGGCACTAGCGGTCGTATCGCCTCGCTGAACGACCGCATCTTGCCTGTACGATTTCGGTACGACCTGGAAAGACAGGTAGGTACATTTTTATATTAAAATCTGTGGATATGAATATTATTAGAATGATTGCACAATATTCTTAAAAGTTAACCTATTGAATGATGTTGGGGAGAAAATAACAAGCCTCAGGGGAGAGAAAGGACTGTTACTGTTGCTCCAATGCCCCACCAATAATAAATATATAATAGGTTTACAATAGTGTCACAATACACACGGAGTTTACAGATTGTGAAAACATGTACAGCGTAAACGAGTACCTATATTTTTTTATACCACGAAGGTGGCAAACAAGCTTGTCGGAAAAATTCGACAAATATTTTCGTGTTGTTGCTGTTGTTTTGTTGTACTCCAGACTCGTATATTTACGACCAAATATTTTTTAAGAAAATAGATAATTAAGTAATTATTTCAACTGATATTAAGTCTAGCGGTTAAAAGGTTAATAAGCGGTAACCGAACCACTCACCAGGAGGAGCACCACACTACCGAGGCAGTGTTATGGGTACAGTCTGGTATTTCCCCACGCGGCGGGCGGCTCAGTTTGAGCGAGTGTTATTCTTTCTTAAAATTTTATCTTATTTCACGTGAAAATCCTACCTTCAACACTGTAACTCCTGTAAGCCAGGATTAACAGCGATGATCCTTGTGAACTAACCCCCTTATTACAAAATATTGACTAAGTATTAAACCAGGTTTAAATTGACATAGGCCATTCTTTTAGTGTCAGAGTTGTCAATATAAACCTGATTTAATGCGTAGTCCATATTTTGCAATAAGGGGGATAGAGTTTCGACACTCGAAAGTGTAAGGGAATGCCTAACCTACTGTCTTAGAATCCGTAACAAAATTATCAGAAGTAAATGGAGGAGTTGGTTAGAAATCTTAACTTACTTGTAAATATTCCACAAAATGACAGTCTGGCTAGTGAGCATAGCGGAGAAGTAGAGCACGAACTCAAACACGACGCCGGGCCTGATGCCACCCGGTAGTGTCACGTGCCACGCTTTTGGGCCGAACACTGACGTCACTAGCAGGAGCAGACACGAACCCTACAAAATGCACAACTTTTAACCACCTGTCTGATACGAGAAATCGGTGATATGATCTACCTTTAGCAATAGCACGTATTTTAATTTTCTGGTTGTTTCTTCTTAACCCTTTGACCGCCAAGTACGCATTAAAGCGTCATTCAATAACTTGATCGAGACGCCAATGACGTCTTAAAGCGTCCATCGCAATTCAACTTTTACTGACGGATAAAAGTTGGGTAATGTTGATTTTCAGAATAAGGAACATTTATACCTGTTCATATATTTTTATTGCTTGGTGTAGGGAACATAGTTTTTCTTTATTAGCGTGGCGGTCAAAGGGTTAAAGTTTGGTTAGGTTATGATTTATAAATATATAAAAGCCCTTAATATAATCATTCGTTTCTCGCAAGTCACGACAGCGATGCGTGTAACCAGAAGAGAAAGAAGTATTTAACAAAAGTTTTTGTAACTTACAATCATTGTAAAGTCATATCCCCAAGGCAGGAACATAATACCAGTGTTGTATTTCTCCCAGTGTGTCAGATAGAAGTTGAAGAATATGTTCCATATAAGAAACAGGAACCTTAGCGGGCTCACTTCATCTCTGTAATGAATTTGCTTTTATTATTTCATTTCAACATTTTTTTATTCACATAATTCATTAGTTTTTATGTTGTTAATATTTAAAATTCCACAACTATTTATGATGTAGGTTTTTCTGTGTCATAGACACTGAACCCTAGATGGTTTGGGTGGTACTTATGCATCGAATATGTAAGACAATGTACATATTTTTGGTCAATAAATGCAAAAAAACTTACCAAAGCTTTTTTATCATAAATTGCAAATGTAAATTACAGAGACTTATCATCTTACCTCTGTGAGGCAAAAATATAAGTACCTACACGTAAATCGTATTATAAATAGTGTTATTACATATAAATTGCTGCAAAACAATTTTGAACAGGAAATTAAAATTTGTGAATAATTTTGGTTAAGGTAATGTAATTAAGGTCACCAGATAGAATACGTTTTGAATTCTAATTTAATTTGAATTTCATGAACCATTACGCACAGCTAAATATTGACGTATTTTTGCCCATCGAAAAAGCATTATAAAATCAATCTCACTTCAGAAATATTAGCCTTATTGCTATTAAAACAAGGTAGAAAATTCTGAAAGGTATGTAAAATAATATTATCACTAGATAAAACTATTCGTTGAAGAACGTCGAAGAAGCGAAATATGTATATAAAGGTCTTAGCAAGAATTAGTGGTCTCAGCTTACATCACTGTTGGGGAAAACATGTGAACTATATTTTTTGGGCACGGAAACAGGAAAATAATGTCAAATATTCTCTTAAAAAAAAACAGTTAGTAGCTTCTGTTAGTAAATAAATTCAAGTCACCTGCCAAATATGCTGTAGAGGAACGTGGGTATAAGTACTGCGGAGTATGAGTCCAGGCCGTGATCGAACAATTCGCCGAGGGGACCACTGGTCCCTGTACGCCGCGCCTGCTTGCCGTCGATACCATCTGGAATTATAAACTGCTATATTACAACTTTGCCATGGCCATACAAAACAGCAGGATTGTACTTGATGCAAGCCGCATACGCCAATAGCGAATCGGCCTTAGGTGAATGGTTGTGGAATCGATTGAAATCTCCTTTCTTCTCATAATGTTACATTTAAAAAATATAATCGCAAATAGTTACATTCGCAAATGATTATATCCTCAAAATATTACACAAGGCACCAATCACAGACAAAGTGATTCCTAATTTACACGAAATAATGAAATCTCTTCGAGAGGCCTATGTCCTAAATGGACGTCTTACAGTTAATATGATGATGATAGTAGAAATGGGACGTAGGCGGTTTAAGTTTCGTACCTACTTGTCTATTAATAAATAAATGAACTTTTTTTTCTGACGTTAGAAGAAGTTTTTTTCTATCAATAGTGATGCCTAAAGGGGCTTCCCATTGTGCGTGATTTTGGGTATTACTACGTCCAGCAACGCACTGCATAATATACACGACACTCTTTCCATGATGCGTCGTTTAGTTCGGTAGTTTCATTCAGTCAGTCCAAAAATCTACAAGTGTATTCATTTCTCTAAGTAGTTATATAGGAATAACACAAGCGATTCAGTGTTGATATCTTTTATTCCCATCATATTGTATTTTTATTTAGTAACACCTATCAAATCTTTATAAATAAATATTTTCCTTCATCGAAAACTATGAATAAGCATTAGGTTAAAAATTACTGAGCAAAAAATATTCTTGTCATGCATTCTTAACAGAAGTATATTCTACGTCAGCTTCACAAAAAACATCCGCTGATTTGAAATAATAGTGTCGAAAACCCGAAGGTCAGTGAGTTTAAAGTGCTCAAATAATAACACCAATGTTACACAATAAAATGAACCTAATGCCGAAAGGTATCCCGGTTATCGTATCCAAGCCGAGACGATGTATCGAGCGCAATCACCAGCACGTGGTGTGCACGCCCAACAAATGATAAATCTTTTGGACGTTTGAACTCGACTTTCAGTACAGAATTTACTTGCGTTCGCAGATATTTCAGTTCTTTATTTCTATTGAAATAGAAGCGAGCTCGTAAAAAGCCATGTGTACAAACAAATGTTCAATGCTAAATATGTTACTCTTTCGTCCACATGAGTTGAATTACATTTAACATTTTTAATTTCCTGTGAGGTAATTGGAAAAGCCTGTTAGCTTAAACTTTACCTTTGAAAAAATATTCAGGTTTACCAGCCTATTTGTGTCGTACGTATTGGCTATGCCTTTCAAATAGATGTACCTAGGTGTCAGTAAGTAAGCTAAAAATTCAAAGATAACTTTAATGCAAAAATACTAAGAACAGATAGTGCGAAACTTTAGTATCTAAACCGGTTTGCGCGAGTATATAATAGTTAGACTGACAATTAAATTATGTAGATGTTCAGTTTGTTCTATCTAATAAGATTTCTTTTGCGCCTTATATGAACGCATAACATATTTTATAACAAAGTAGATATATTATAGTTACTTTATAGTCAATGTGTAGATACTTACATTTACCCAGATCCTAACCCTGCTTACGATAAAAGTTCACTATTAAATGTAACTCAATTATGTATTAAGATTTTATTTATCAATCCAACGTTTCAAGATCATCGTGATGCGTCGAAACTAGCTGCGTGTCGATAAGATAGGACATGTATTGTATAAATAATATGTATGTTAATTTTTTTTCAATATTAAGTTGTTATGAAAAAAGACTTTCCATCAAAACCTCCAAAGACCAAAAAAGGTAAGAATGGTAAGATTGACATAAAATAACCTGAGAGCATTGGTACCAAAAAAATATTAGGGTACGTTTCACATGAAGTTGCAATATTCAAGGGCTGGTCGTCTTTGGGACCGATTACAGCACAAAAGTATTTTGCGGGGCGAATAATGTGAAATGAAATGAAATCTCGCTTATTCATCTAGGTTACAACGTAACACTTATGAAAGTCACAAGATATATATTTTAGGGTAGGCTGGTAACATTTTTTACTAAACTTAACTAACTAAAAAAAAACTAAACTTTAGAATTCGTTACTTGGTAGGTCTACTGGAATATAGTTTGATAATAATTGTTGCAGGAATTTCTACTTGTAGCATAAACGCCACCCAAAAATATGAATGGTATCTCTCCTAATAAGTCCTTGTAGGTGCAGACACACTCATACACAATACGAATGTGGAGTTGCCAACCAAACAATTTTATTGTTCTCTTCAATCTTAACTCACCGGCAAACATAATAAACTAGCCCTACGCTTATTTTACAGTTTTTTTTTTTTTTTTTTTTTTTTTTTTTTGCCGAAAGTGGCAGACGAGCAGACGGCCCACCTGATGGTAAGTGGTTACCGCCGCTCATGGACGTTGGCAATGCTAGGGGCACAGCCAGGCCGCTGCCTACCTTGAGAGGATAGCTCTCTTTAAACCTCGTTTGAAGAAGGACATGTCATAGCGCTCAGGAAACACCGCTGTAGGAAGTTCACCCCAGAGCCGGCACGTACGTGGGAGGAATGATCGCTGGAACCTTACCGTTCTAGACGATATCGGCTCCAGGTAGTGCGGGTGAAGCCTACAGCGGCGTCGAGTGGTGCGATGGTAAAAAGGCGACGATGGCACCAAATCAAGGAGTTCGTCGGAGCACTCCCCATGGAACAATCGATAGAGCACACAGAGTGACCCAAAGTCTCTCCGTTGCTCTAACGATTCCAAGTTGTCCGTCAGAGTTCCAACTTTTATGGTATAAAAATGGAATTTTGTAGTTTTGCCTTCAACAACCACTGATGCTATGAAGAGTAGAGATAAGAGAGGGTAAGCGGAAGTGACTATCACTAGCTTCCCGGGTGGTATTTGATGAGCGGAAATGCCACTAGGGATGAGTTGAGCGGAAATATCAGGACACACTTTTAACACTTTACGGCCTATTCATGTGGGTGTAAATACAATGTTAATTAAAAATGCCCACACTATTCTATATTGTGTACAAGCTACTTAACAGGATTAGCACTTGGTTTGCCTGTGATAAGTGGTAACCGCCTAAATTCGGAAAAAACACGGTAGACGGTAGGGTAAGAAAAAAGTCTCCTGCAACAAAACACACGTAGTAACATACGTATACTTCTCTATACGAACACTTTCTTTTAATATAATAATCACCTTTCTTTCATTTAATAATATCTGCCTACATTATGAGAGGTGGTGGTGTATAGTATAATGTGCAAGGTATCATTCAAATATGTTCAGCAATATACCTATCTACGCATGATTTATGATGGCTAACTAACGTTTAGAGACAGAATAATACTAAAGCGTCATAGTGTTTGTTTATTGAATTAATACCTACATACAACAATATTATATTGAACTCTAATAAGGCCCAGAACAAACGACGCACGGGGCGGCGTTGTTATATATATCAGAATCTATTCTGTGGCCACGGTAAGACGCGCCGTCGCGGCGTCGCGTCGTCGTCTGTTCTGCGCGTCAGAAACGAGGATGTGTCGTAACTTGACTATTATCAAGGCGGCACATTAAATTTAACATTAGATAACAAAGGGCAACAATAGGATAGATCAGACGGTCCACAAAACAATCACATATTTACATAACAAATAATTTGATTATTTCGTTATTTAATTTGTACGGAATTAGCTTTTTACTGCGACTTATGGAAAGTAAAATAAATGATACAACACTTTCGGTAGGTACCGATGTAGTGAAAGAAATGTGATTCGATTTACTTGTTTGTTCACTTAATACAGATCTGTGAAAATAACTAGCATGAGCCTAGGTCAATTTTCTTAAGACTGGCGAAAAAAGTTTGAAAATTTACAAGAACATTGACCAACATCGTTGCCCTTTATAAAAATTATATTGTTGTAACATATACAAAATAATTTTAGACTATAGAAACTTACGTTGCTGCGTAGAAGATACTTGTCACGTCGTCAAATAGTAATAAGGCAAAAATTGCTATGAACTCGTTTGAATGAAATTATTTATTTTGGCAATAGAAGAACAAGACATCGATATTTTTAGGGTTCGTACCTCAAAAGGAAAAACAGGTTAAGAGCATGTCGGATCATGCTCAATGTAGTGTTCCGCAGCAAAAGAGGGTACCTATCTTCATAGGGCTTACGTTCTTTTGTTGAGATGCGCATTTTTCCGGCAATAACTCAAAAACGGTAAAGGCGATCATGTTCAAAATAATTTTAGTTGGAAGTATTATAAGCGTTATTTTTGTGATTTTTTTTCAGATATTTAGGTTTTACGGTTTAGAAAGTAGAGGGGGGCGGCACAATTTATGCTAATTTCAGAGTGTTTATTTCCGTAAATATTCACATACTTAATAGAAAAAAAATCTTAGAAACCTTCAAGTTTTTTATAAGATCTCTCGAAGTGTGTGTGTGCTTCACACATTGAACATATACGAGTAGATCGAAGAACGATCTGCTTAGAGCAGTCAGTCCTAATAGCTTCAAGTGCTTCAAGTGGTCACTTTTGAGTGATATCATGAATTTTTAGTTATGTTATGGCAAAATAAAAAGGGCAAAGGAAAGGTGGCATGCCTTTCCTTATTATGTCATGAATAGCATCGTAATAAGGTAACGCAGGTTATCGTGTCTCCAAGCCGTACGTATTCATAATATCTATCCAATAAATAGTTTTCTTACAATCATGTTTAGCGTTTATTTATATATCATATCAACATTACTGCGACATTGTTGTTAACTTGAACTAAGTGTGTCACTTATTATCACATCACGCCACTCTTTGATTCCGTCTATAAACAGAGACGCTTTTGGTATACTGAGTGAGAGACGAACTAGCTTACCTACTTACGTATTTCTAGAAACTTGTTATTGTTATTGATAATGACCCTGAGTTTCTTGCCAAGTTCTTCTCAGAGCCCAACCTTGTCAGTGAACTGGCCGTAGGTTTTACTGACACCTTTTTTTGGCTTTGTATGACGTTCATAAGTATCATGTATGTGATCCAAATGAATAAAAAGATTTGACTTTGATTTACAGTAAACGGATTGGTGGCAGAGGCATCTACAGACGTTAAATACGACGAATGCATTAAACGACCAAATTTCACCCTCTGCACGTCGCGCGTCGGTGGACGCATCCACAGATAACATCTGCGTACAAATCTGTCGACGTGTAGTGGAGGCTTAACAAACTCATATTGCCATTAGTTTTTACTTTTTCTTTGCTTAGCTCTATTGCCGCTTTACGCCCTATATGTTCGAAGGGGTAGTCAGATGTGCATCTCACCCACATTTCACGAGCTTCTCGCTCTATTGAGCACAAGTTTTATTTAGATAAGTAAGTAGATCTATACATCACCCGCACTTGGTAACAAGCCCTTTGTCGTGAAGGACCTCATAAATATACAATGAATGGACACAAAGTAGTAATAACCTACACCCAGACTCGTAACACATCTATGAATCACGCAAATATTTGTCTCGTTGGAATTGGAACTCGCAAGGCGGGACGACGCAAACACCGTAACCGCTACGCCGAGTAGGTACATAGCGTAAGAGCATATTTACGTTTACGCTACAACCGAATGACGTGGGAACACACCTACCGTAAGCAATTGCTTCTATTGCATAGGTACAATGTTCATGAAGAACGCATTTAGGTACCTACCTATATCAAAACTACCACATCCGTCTTGAAACGACGTCTAGCTAATGTGTGCTTTATACACACAGAATATGCCACAAATTCTATTAGAGCTTAGATGTTGGAGATCTTCGATATGCATCTTGAACATGACTGAATTTGCATCTAATATAGGTAGAATAATAATATTCGGCAAAAAGAACTAAAAAAAATCGTATTTCAAATATATACTTATTACGAATAAAATAAAGGTAAATTATAATAAGATTGAGTAGGTATTTTATACACGAGGTAGTTATAAGATTTTTTAATTATATTAAGCTTATTACAAGACAAAGGTCAACTTAACTAAGTAAGTACGATGCTAATGGAATGACGATATAAGCGCAGCCTTGAACGTTAAATAATATAATCTGCTGAATGGGTTGTTACCTACCTACCTATTATTCTTATTGTATCCAAGAGACTGACTGCCCGAATGACGTACCTTCCATGACAATTGAAGGGGTCACATATTAATTACTATAATCAAATTAATTATGTAAATATTAATTTTGAAGAAAAATCACTGTATGGGGATCAATTCAACATAAGATTATTACACAATGCTACAGCATAATGTTATTTAATCAAGATGAAAATTACTGAATGGACAAATTTCACTTGAAGCCAGAGGAAGCTTTAAAAATAAGAGAAAGAGAATGCACACAATCGTGATTTCAATATTTACATTACCTACTACTTTCACAAGCTGGTTTATCTGAGTCAGCTTGTGACTATGGCTGGTGTAACTTGGTCGAAACGTCCAGCCAAATAAGGTATGTACTTACTTATAATGATCGCGAGAATTCTCATGCTATATTTTTATTATCATGCAATACAAACGTTTTAAAATGAAAAAGAGTAAGATATTAATGGTTACTGTCCACAGTACTCAATGGCAGTAATAGCAGAACATTCTTATCTTATTGGTATAAATAAAAAAAAATATACAAAAGCACTTACCTAAGGTGTATGCCACAAACAAATTGACAGCAGACACAGCCCATACCCAGTTAGGTATGTAATCTCTGGTGATATTACTCTCAGTCATCGCATAGAAGCCATAGTCGTAGTAGGTGAAGATGAAGAAGTTCAGTACTGTCAACAGGAATCCTGTGAATGTTAACAAGTTCGGTGCCACCCATACTGGACAAAACTGCAACAAAATAATGACAATTTCTTTAAAAATTCACACACTATTAATGTTCTAGGTTTTATTTGAATGCTATAATAGTAAGCAGTGTTTTTAATGAAATAAAAAAATATATAGGTAGGTATAAATATTGTATAAGCTAGTAAGCTTGCACCTGTGGCTTCACCTGCATAGCATATGTTGGTGTATATAATTCATTTACCAGCAACCCATTAATGTCCCACAGTTGGGCTTCGATCTCATCTTCTCTATCTAGGCTTAGGCCCAGTGTGGATTAAATTTAACAAAAAATATGATTTCGAAAAAAATGTGCTATGACTTAGATACTTTTTGGCCATTAATGAAGATTTAATTTATTCATAAAAGGAAAGAAGTTAAAACTAAATAGGTAATAAATGAATATTTATTCAAATGTTTTCATTTATAATTATAAATGACCTTAGAATGGTTCAGGACATTCCAATGATTTAATACAATTTGACTGAAGAACAAAATATAGTTTATGTATATTTTTATTATTTAAATTTCCTTCAGTGAAGTAGTATTTATATTGCAGAGTAAGGTGGAAATAAACATAGCTATAATGGATTTAGAAATATAAGTAGTTAGGTATACCTACTACTTTACATAAAATCTTATCACACTTAGGTAATAAGAAGATTGTATTACACTGAGTGAAGAATAATGTGCTTTTTATAGGTAAATATTATTAGATTTATAAATGGAAACATACCTGAACACACCAATTCCAAAACGGGTGCATAACATAGTTACTGAGTATACTGGTGTCCACAGAGTTATACTGAAATTAAAACAATTTTATTGTGTAAAATACATTTTTACGCATCTTTTTTACTATCATTAAATTACATTTATTTATAAGACAGATGGGTAATAATATGTACTAAATGTTAATACGTATTATTAAGATTTAAATTCTTTATGAAAGTATAATTCGGACACTCACTTGATATTTTTCGAATCCTTTTAATTGATCCTCCGACAGGAAACGAGCCATGACGATCATTTGCAATATTATGCTTATTTCAATGCGAAGTAAATTAAATTCATTGTATCATTTCATAAAATTGCTTTTGAAGTCACTATTTATTGATATTACACGGTATTTTCTCTAATAAAAATAGAGTTATTTCTTACTGATAGCCAAGGAAATAATAAATTGATCGACTATACCTCACTCCGTCATTTCAAAACGACAACTAAAAAAAATCTGCTTCAACTTTGCTGTCAGTTGCTGCTGTGGCCTGTACTTTATTTGACGTTAATGACGTTATACTGTCACTTCATTGACATATCAATACCTACTATTAGACGATCAATCTAACATCAATCTAAAATAGCTAGGTTGAAATTCAATGCTGCAACTAAACCAAATCAACTATAATTATTCATAGTCATAAATTATGACTCATAATACACGTATTGACATCCATAGCATATATTTGGTAATGATTGGGAAAATCATCGTCAGCAACCCATTAATATTTCACTGCTGAGCTCGGGACTTCTCTCCTCTATTTAAATTCTAAAGAGCTGAGAGGTTTAAGAACATAATCCACACACGGTGGCCTAATACCTACGGGTTGGAGAATCAGACATACGCATAAAGGTTTTTTAATAGCTACTTATTAGCCCAACTAATTTAGATTCTACATAAAATCTGGCAGAGCTTTGTTTTATGAGGAAATACCAGAGTAGTATTCATTCATTCCGATATAATTACAAATTAAGATGTATTTCAGAATCAGAATGTACAAAATTATGTAAACGTTTAAACTGATTAATTGTTGTCACATAGCTTGATCGTCGACTGAAGTACCTACATATATAAGTACCTGAAAGGCGAATGTTACACACTAAATATCTCGTTACATTTTGGGTAGGTACCTACCTACTATACATTCGATCCAAATCGCTTCAGTACGACGGTAATTTTCAATTACTAAAGACGTGTTCGTAACTTAAGCCGAAGAAATTAATTATATCGTCGTTATCAGCATCAGCAACCCATTATAGACGCACTGCTGGGCTCGGGTCTCCCTATCTAGAGGACCAAGAGGAGAGGATTACCTACCAGATTATCGACACGTTTTAGGATATCCTGTTTAATCTTATAGACACAGAGTTATTTGCATTGAAAAAAAGTTGCGCCTTATAAAATGATAGCAGCACTTCAACATTGTCCTGTTACAATTACTCAAGATTTTATTACTAGGTCCAATGTTACAAGTTACAACAGATAAGTACCTACGCGTGCATCTCAAAATTTACAACCATCTTACATAAAGCTGACTGTAGTATGCACTATATAAAATGGTTGGCTTGTGAAGTTCATAATTTTTAATGGGGTAATCGTACAAATACTTCGTCGTAAATAATAATCGTCCGTGCAGTTACTACTTATTTATGAACACCATACTAGCATGCACGATAAATATCCTTCTAGGGCAATGGCAATGGCAGCAAAGTTTTTTAGTAGTTTCAAGTTGTTTCAAGTTTCTAGTTTCAAAGATATTCGAGAAGTCATAAAAAGAATTAGGCTGCTTTTGGTGGCGGAACTGGATTAATGCGAAAACTACACTTTAGATGACCATTTAATTAAGTTTTCCTGTAGTCATATAGGATAAATTATTTATCTATTGAATGTTGTGTAAGATATACCGTTAAAAATAACTCATTATTCCTTACTCTCATAGATGATGAAAGACTTAAGCTTCTACCTTAAAATTGGATACAAAACTGATTAGAACCGATTAAAAATGATGAAAAAGGAAATCTTAAAATATTACTACTTGTGTTTGAAAACAATCCAGAGTCTTGGCTAGCGAGTAACAATCCAATAACATTATTGTGGTATCTCTATCATTGGTGATAATACGTCACATACCGATTGTAATGTTTTCTCAAAGGAGCTACGTTATTTCGTTCGCAATATAAACTAGATTACTTACACGCCTCGTAAGATACAGAACACTTTCCTTGTGGATAATATTGTTTTTATTTATTTTTTTAAATAAGAATAATTTTGTTGTTTGTGGTATTTTGTTTTTAATATGTTACACAAATCAGCGGCTCTTCGATTGAGGAGTCAGTATTTGAAACAAGTGGTATATTATTCAACCGCTAAGGTATGTGCTTTCGTTTTTTTAAGGTATTTGATTTTTCGTTTATTTATTTTATACCAGTCTTAAAATATATAAACTTTATGTAAAAATCACAATAATTGTATTTAAACGTCTTTTGCACTAATGATTTAGGGAATTTTACTGCTTATTTAAGTAATTAGTTTAGTAATCCAGATAATCTTTGCTATGCAATTTAATTTTAACGGAATTTTTAATTATTATTTATTAATCTCTACAATTCAGAAAATTATTTTAAACTTATTATGTACCTATATACATATTTGAAAAATTAAACGTGATAGTTAAAATAAGAGTAGAAAGAAAGAAAACTAAATATGATTGGTGCAACTGTTAAAAGGGAAAAAGGACTTCTATATGTATCAGTATCTGTTAAATGTATAGAGAAAAACTGAAAGTGCTTGCTGTAACTTGGACGGGGCGTCAGCATACGTATTGCTCTGGCATAGGGTAAAGAGTTAGAGAGTATACCTATACATATCAGGCTACCAATTGTGCAGATAGATAAAAATAAAATAAATAAATAAAGTACATAGATTTAACCCTAACGATATTATAAGTTTATATTTAATAAGTCAAATTAGTTAAATAAGTCCGTAGTTTAGTTTAATAAGTCCGCAGTAAAAATAAATGATGTGTTAGAGAACTGCTGCCGACAAACTGCTAAACAGTTTGGCAGACTTATACCTCATATTTTGTAAGTTTTTTCTGAGATAATAAAATAAAAAAAATAAAAAAAGTAGATACTCTGGAGAGACGTACTAAGTAAGTAAAATTACCAGAACACGACTAAGTTTTTATTCGTAGTTGTTTCAAGAATAGTCGCAGTTATAGAAGCTTATCTAAAAATTAGTTACAACACTGGCTGTATTGAAGCATTTGCCTACATTAACACTTGTTCTTAACAGGTAGCGGTGGTTCACGAATCAAAACATAGCGTAGTAGTCTCTGAAAGCATCCAAATCTCTTCACGAAGCGTAGTAGGACACGTAATTAACCTTGAAGAGTAAAGAAATCGCAAGGTTAGTCCATAGATGGGTGGCCGTTTGTGGCAATTTCATTCACGAGCATCTCCGTGCTTTGGAAGGCACGTGAAGCCGTTGATCCCTTTTAGCACTTAATGTGGTTGTCGTTAAGTGAATCTGGAAGCCCTTTGGGCGACTGGATAAATTCTAACACCAGGGTCTTACACCCTAAAGTCAAGAACACATCCTATAGGTAATATTAATAAGAATTTCC
Source organism: Laspeyria flexula (assembly GCA_905147015.1). NCBI lineage: Eukaryota > Metazoa > Arthropoda > Insecta > Lepidoptera > Erebidae > Laspeyria > Laspeyria flexula. The sequence continues at coordinate 5,307,614 of LR989956.1, read as the reverse complement.
AAAATATTTGATATTTCATTACGATGCTTCTGAAATCTTCTGAATGCATTTTTGTAGTCCAACTTTTGGCATGTCAAAAATTAGTATCGACATAAACTAAAAAGTTCTCCTGCTTTAAGCTGCAACTAATCTAACCTACTGTTTCTTTTCTAATTAGTAGCAACAAAAACTTCCCTCTATGCTGCGGCAACGTAGGATTAATACTATTAAGTATATATCTTAATCGCTACGGTACCCACAGGACAGGCTTGCCTAGTGTGGGGCCAACGGAAAACACAATTGTAATTAACTTTTTTCTGGTAATAAATATATTTTTATTTTTTTTATCTTGTGAATACCATGTAAGGTACATTTTTCCCTTTTACCCACGTACATATGTTAAGGAAAACAGAAAAGGCGTTTTCCTTAAAATAACTACGTGGGTTTTAAAAATGTGCAGCTGTATTATACAAGTTACAATTTATATTTATTATATATATAAATATAATGTATGACAGTAATAATGAGATAAATGCATTCTTAACGATCGACGGTTTAATAAATAGGTACCTTACAGACCTTACTACTTCACATCACTACAACCCATAAATATCCTCATTGCTGGGCACGTGTCTCCTCCAAACATTTTGGAGGGAATTTTAATACCTATTTAGTTGGAATAAATAAATTCAGGTCATACATTTTTTTAAGAACTTATAAGACCTTACAGTGATTCAGTGTTACCTTACGTGTACCTAAAGCAGCATTAGTGCAAGTGATGAGCACTGAGTAGTAGGTTACTTACTCTCTTTTTCTTTTTTCATTTAATATATTTAATTATAACAAGCTTATGTTGTAAAATAAACTAAATTGAACTTTTTAAACTTTACCTAAATTTGTAGGTACCTATTTTTTTTTTACACTGCACTGTGCCATCTCCGTATCTTATGAAAGGATAGGTCCTAAGGATAGGTTGTGTGTGAAGGATAGGTTTTATTCATCAAAAAATCTTTTAATAGTCGTCTTAGATCAACGGGTTCTTGTATCCATTTAAAAATTGTTTGTTTGGGGACACAGTATCGTTATATGCTAAAAAGCATTTGCATAAATTTAATTTTTCATACATCTGGCGTTCCTATTTAGAATGTAGAAAAGATTTACCGATATTCTCAATGTTCGTGTATCAAAGAATAGTTGAAAAGTCTTAATGAAGCCCTTATTATAAGAAGTTGAAAGTTCATGTAAGACAGATTTGACTTGCTCCAGCAAAAATATTGGTTTAATTTCACCGTATGTTCGCAGTTGTCAGTTATTTTTATTCCTAGGCAACAAGTGATAACATTCGTTGTTGTTATGATGCCCGATACGGGGAATGTAGGTGTACGAATATCTAATAATAAATAATTGTACAATTTACAAGATAACACTATCTTAATGACACGGTATGAAAACGCGTACCTGGGTACTATAATCATGCGAAACGTTTCATATCAGTAGCAAAATATAATTGAGATTGAGCAAGGAAAGAAACAAGAAAAACAGTTGTCCCATTCAATATAAAAGTAGGAGATCCGTCGACTTTCAGTCTGTAATAGATACTTTTTTATTATTTCCTGATATGAGATTCTGATCAGTACCTAACTCGTCATCATAGTAACCCATTAAAATGTCCAACTGTTGGGCGCGGGTCTCTTCTCCTCCGTCCGAGCTGAGAGGGTTTTAGGCCGTAATCCACATACGCTGGCCTAATGCCAGCGTGGTTCAGACATACTCTTAGAATTGCTTCTAGGCTCGTATGGGTTTTCTCACGATGTTTTCCTTCACCGTTAGCAGATGGACATGACACAAAAACCTTACTCTCAAATTTGGCTCAATACTTAACCAAGTATAAAAGGAATGGCAGATAATACCTATACGCTATTATTTAACTAATATTGTTTACATATATTTCACAATGCCTGACCTACAACACTATTATTTATCTTAACACATAACTCAAAATGAATTGATAATGCTGAGGAAAGTTCCGAAACAATTTGGAGGTCATTGAAGAGATAATAATTATTCCGTTAATAAGGAATGTTTCTATGAAACAACTAATATCTATGATTATAAATCTAAAGGAAGGATGGGTTAATTTGTTTGTTAAAAAGCATGGGCCAGTTTAGCTCACACTATATCTCAGTAAATGCCAGTCCGATCTAGAATAAATGTTTGAACTAGGTTTGCTTTTTTGTCCAGAAAGCTGGGCTACAAAGCATCACACTGCAACCTCATAGAGGTTGAGTAGGGAATATTTGAAATGAGAGTATTACATCAAGGCTCTGTTTTCACATTTTCAAACCTATTTTTACTAATTTTTCCGCCCCACAGTTTTTGACTTAGGATCAAAGACGTAAATGTTAAAGGTATAAATAACTAGCACCCTTTTTTTTAATCACCAAAAAAACTAAATTTGTTTGCTAAACATTATGTAGATTTTTTTTGTTGCCATGTTAATTCATTCATTCATTCATATCAGCCCATGCCATGTTAATACTTTACCATAATAATTAATAACTGTTAGTATACGGTAGCCTCGGCGCGCAAGTCTGACTCGCACTTGACTGGTTTTATTTAATAACCTGAGCTCGAAACTTATTATTAAAAATAATTAATCTAATAATATCTCTGTAAATATCTAAGTAAGTATGTTACCTTAAACTTATTGACACGGAGTTATCTTAGGGTGTGTCAAGAACCAAGAACGTACGATTACTTTATTTAGAATTATTAAATAATTATATACCTACAACGTAAACAGTTGTCATAACAAATATTTAGTAAATGTTTGCTACAGGATTGTAGCTGAAATGATAATTTTATCAAACACTTTGTTTACATAATACTGAAGACCCATCTTACTGATTTCAAGTATAGAAGTGAATACAAGGGTTTTTCCCATCATGAGAAATATATTATTATTTTCGGTATTAGCTATGTACCTTTTACTTGAGGAAAACAACATTCGTATAATGACATTATGAAAGCTTTGCAACAAAACGGCAGGTAGTTTGAATATGTGATTTATATCGAAAGAAATTTGCAGGGGCTGTTGTTGAATGTGATTTGGTGGCACCCCAGCATGATATTTGTAGTGGGCAGTCATTTTGTCACTATATTATATTCTATGATATGCTGAAAATCATTAATATTTACGGCTATGATTGTTAGGTGAAGATCCTAGCCCTTGACAATCTATAATGAGCTGCTCTGTTGGTTAATTCTATATCTTCAGTAGGTAGATTTTATAGAGAGGACAGGATAGTGGATTAGCAACTTGTTATTAAATTACTACCTATTGTGTTTTACGCACTTGACATAATAAACTTCATTAATTATATCTACAGATGTTATTGTTTTAGGACTTAAATGAATCACGACATCTTGTGTGTTATTTCAAAGTTTATTTAAGATAATAAACGCAGTAAATAAGTACTTTGACCTCTTTCTGTAATTATACTACGCTAATATCTAAAAATAAAACTACGCTTTTTCCGAGACAAGTTACAAGACAAATACGCCATATTTATTTCTGTTGCATATGTGCGTGATTTTATTGATTGATTTTATTTGATTTTATTCTTTTATGTACAGTCATTTGTTTCTTTAAAAAGAGGTTACCTGAAAAGTTTACCGTGAGAGACTCCCAGAATTTTTGCCAGATGCTCTATGGGATGCTGCTATTTTTGCCAGGATGAGATGCTGGGAATCATCCATGCCAATGCTCAATACTGAAAAACGGTTAATATTTAATGTCTTACGAAGAATACATTCATAGTAGTTAAGCATAATGGATATTAAGCACACTGTTAGGGTATCTTTATACTTCCAGCCTTGGTAGTGGAAGCATTTGCGCAAGAGATGCTCGGTTAGATTTACGGGTTGGGCAAAAACGGTTTATTTTTATGTCATGAAATTCTTAATATCTACCCGGGGTTTGGAAATGTGCCCGGTTAATCGCAATGGGCGCACCCCCTAATACATTAGACCCAATGGTAAGAAAAGTGAGCGTGAGGGCCTTACGCCTCACGGTGAGGCTCCTCTGTCTACACCTTCGGGAAAATAGACTTAGTATCGCTATGTTATGTTATACTTCCAACATTAATAAAATGCAATTAATACTATGTTTCAGAGTGGTCGTATCATAGCAGTACGTAGAGAAGACCAGTCAGTATGGGAGAGACGAGCACCATTCTCCCCGACGAACGTGAACAGGTTGGTCCGGCAGGGGGTCAAGGTTATCGTACAACCTTCCAATCGTCGAGCTTATCCGATGCAGGTATACTATATTTCGAATTGATTAATAGTAAGTTACCCTCTACTATTGTACCTAAGTATTTATTTCAACTTGCTGTCAAAATACTAAATGTATTAGTTAAGAGCACCGTGGACTAAAAAGATTGCGAACCCCTGCACTAGTTCTTTTAAAGAAGGAACGAAAATATGAAATATTGAATAACTAAATTCCTTTTACAGTCGTACATCAATGCTGGAGCAATAGTCCAGGAAGACATCAGCGAAGCGAGTGTCATCTTCGGAGTGAAACAAACGCCAATCGACCTACTCATACCCAACAAGACGTATTGTTTCTTTTCACACACGATAAAGGCTCAAGACGCTAATATGCCCATGTTAGATGCAATATTAGCCAAGGTAAAGTTCAAACGGATAGGTGGTTTTAATTTGTTGATTCCGTTGTTAAAAACCTACGATGAAGCCTAAATCTCAGCGCACACTGATGAGATAGTGCGATGGGATTTAAAAAACAAAATTAAACCTTATTATATAATATTCTCCAAGCTATAGAACTGTACTCCATAGTTCGAAAAAATTTATTCAAAAGCTTGATCCGAAAATTATGTTCCTTTGCCTATCTGAACTGAATTTTTCGTCTAGCCAAGCAAGAACATAGTTACTGTTATTTAATTTTGTAATAAACAACATTTTTTCATAAAATTATTATACTTATTTTATTAGAGGTGTGCAAAATTAGGTCGATACACACGCAAGGTTATCTGTTAATGAAGGTCATGAAACGTACGAATGATTCAGTATTTACTATATATTATTGGTAATTAATGAAATCAATCATATATTTATATTCTATATCTATCTAATTAATTCGGTTCAGTAAACTTCTTTATTCTAATGATCCTTGAATGGGTTTTATCATAGAAAATGGAAAGGTGAAAGAGAACTTTAGGCCCTATCCATGGGGGCCGCTTTGCTTCTCCTCCAGCGATCCTGACGTTTGTGCGGACTGCATCACGGAAACGGTGCTTCAGGGGATGGAATTATTCATCCCCAATAGCAAGTTACCCGTTGGTGGCCGCAGTCGCCCCTGGTATAACAATGCCTGTAGGGAGGCTGCGAACCTCAAGCAGTCCGCATACTTGGCCTGGAACAGCGCCAGAAAACGTCGGGATCCAAACGTCAATGACGTAAAGAGGGAGTACAATGCGGCTTCCAGGTTCAGCAAAAAGGTTATTGCCGCGGCCAAGGCAGAGCATGTTGCCAGAATTGGCGAGCGACTTCAGGGCCATCCCACTGGGATTCGAGCCTTTTGGTCGCTCGCCAAGGCTGCTCAAGGCAACTTCTGTCAGTCCAATCTCCCACCACTGCGGAAGTCCGATGACAGTTTGGCCCATAGTGCAAGAGAAAAGGCTGATCTTTTGGCCGATCTCTTTGCCTCGAACTCGACTTTGGACGACGGAGGAGCCACACCACCCACCATCATACGGTGTGAGAGTTCCCTGCCTGAGATTCGCATCTCGCAGCGTGCGGTCAGGCGGGAACTAAAACTCCTTGACGTCCATTAGTCGAGTGGGCCGGACGGCATCCCTGCGGTGGTGCTTAAGACGTGCGCCCCTGAGTTGACCCCCGTATTAACGCGCCTTTACCGTCTCTCCTACTTGACCAACAGGGTTCCGTCTTCGTGGAAGGTTGCTCATGTCCACCCGATCCCTAAAAAGGGTGACCGGTCGGACCCATCAAATTACAGGCCTATCGCGATAACATCCTTGCTATCTAAGGTGATGGAGCGAGTCGTCAACACACGGCTCCTACAGTACCTTGAGGAGCACCAGCTGATTAGCGACCGGCAGTACGGTTTCCGTCACGGTCGCTCAGCCGGTGATCTTCTTGTGTACTTGACACACCGATGGGCAGAAGCCTTAGATAGCGGAGGAGAGGCTCTCGCTGTGAGCCTCGATATCGCGAAGGCGTTTGACAGGGTCTGGCATAGAGCCCTTCTATCGAAGCTACCATCATACGGAATCCCCGAGGGACTCTGCAAGTGGATCGCCAGCTTTTTAGATGGGAGGAGCATCAAGGTCGTTGTCGACGGTGCATGCTCCCAGCGAAAGCCCATCAATGCTGGTGTCCCACAAGGTTCGGTGCTCTCCCCAACGCTGTTCATTCTGCATATCAATGACATGTTGTCTATAGATAGCATGCATTGCTATGCAGATGACAGCACGGGTGATGCGCGGTATACCGGCCACCAGAACGTCCCTCGGGTCACTGTACAGGAGAAACGGTCAATACTTGTGTCTGAAGTCGAGGCATCTCTAGGGCGAGCCTCCGAATGGGGTGTGAAGAACTTGGTTCAATTCAACCCCACGAAGACACAAGTATGCGCGTTCACTGCGAAGAAGGACGCATTTGTTATGGCGCCTCAGTTTGAAGGAGTATCTCTCCCGTTGTCCGAAAGTATTGGGATCCTCGGCGTCAAAATCTCGAACAAAGTCCAGTTTGGGAGTCATTTGGAGGACAAAGCCAAATTGGCGAGCAAAAAACTGGGTGTCCTGAACAGGGCGAAGCAGTACTTCAAACCAAAACAGCGGCTTGTGCTATAAAAGGGACAGGTTCGGCCGCATCTGGAGTACTGCTCTCACCTCTGGGCAGGAGCACCCAAATACCAGCTCGACCCACTTGACTCCCTCCAAAGGCGGGCTGTTCGAATCGTCGGTGATCCCAATCTGACGGACAACTTGGAATCGTTAGAGCAACGGAGAGACTTTGGGTCACTCTGCATGCTCTATCGATTATTCCATGGGGAGTGCTCCGATGAACTCCATGATTTGGTGCCATCGTCGCCTTTCTATCATCGCACCACTCGACGCCGCTGTAGACGCCGATACCGTCTAAAACGGTAAGGTTCCAGCGATCATTCCTCCCACGTACGTGCAGGCTCTGGGGTGAACTTCCTACAGCGGTGTTTCCTGAGCGCTATGACATGTCCTTCTTCAAACGAGGTTTAAAGAGAGCTATCCTCTCAAGGTAGGCAGCGGCCTGGCTGTGCCCCTGGCATTGCCAACGTCCATGAGCGGCGGTAACCACTTACCATCAGGTGGGCCGCTTGCTCGTCTGCCACTATAGGCAATAAAAAAAAAAAAAAAAAAAAATGCTTTTTTTCAAAAACATTAATACCCTACCAAATTATTTGTTGTTTTGCGAAAAGCTAATCTAAGTAAGTTTTCATTCATAGATAAGGTTTCTTCATTTCATCATAACAATCAGTTTTTTAATTTGATTAGGGTTCAAACCTGTTTTTTGTTAGTCCTCGTTTTGTAGTATGGGGTCTCCTCTCCTCTATCTAGAGAGCTGGGAGGGTTTTTAGGCCATATTATTTATTACTGCTAATTAAAATGTGAAAATAATTTATTGATGATTTTTTTAGAATATAAGACTGATAGACTACGAAAAGTTGATGGATGATGCGGGCAACCGAGTGGTAGCGTTTGGCAAGTACGCAGGAGTGGCTGGTATGATCAATATTCTACATGGTATTGGACTGAGGCTGCTTGCTCTTGGACATCATACTCCGTTTATGGTAAGTAATGCTGTGTAGGCGGCAAGTTCGTAATTTGCGAGAAAGTACTGAAGACAGTACCTACAGTAAAAGTTGGTTCAAGATCATGTGATCTTTAGACCAAAGGCCTCCGAAGTAAATATGTATTTACTTCGGAGGCCTAAACTAATGTTTATTCTAAAACAGGCGTCACACACTACCCAAATGATTGAAAGAAAGTGTATGACGTATGTATACTTTTTGGAAAAATAAAAAATAATTATAAAAGCCAAAGGAGTAGCCTGAATTTCTTGGCACTTCTTCTCCTGGCTCTACCATCTGGTCGTAGAAAATTTAATGACACATTTTTTTGAATTCTTATGACTTAATTAAGAGTTAATCTGTAAACTAGATGAATTAATCGGATTTCATTTCAATATTTTCGTTGTGCAACGAGTGGCGTAAGTAAGCTGGAATTTTAAAAAGTAAAGATCAGTAAGCCTTCCAAGAAAAGCGTTTTTAATGTTTCCGATGTTTTTTTTAATAATTTGTCCTACTTCCTCAGCTCATCTAGTATTGTCTATAGACCTAGAATCCGTGCGCTACCGTTTAGTCTTACTTTACATTACGATCTTCAATTAATTGAACAAGGTTTTAAAACACTTTAACAAAAACTACGTTGTTCTTAGTAAACTAGTAAACATCCTTCAAATTAGACTCTATCGCACCTGTTGTTTACAGCCTCAATAATAATTGTGTTTTTCCTATTACGTTTCATGTTAGCTTATTTTTTATCATAGTATAATTTATTTTATCTGTAACATGACAGATAAGTTTCAGGAAATAGGTAAGTATGTATGTACCATTGTAGGTAACATTCACTTGTTTATATTTACGTTATCGGCAAAAGGTTAAATATTGCCGGTGTATTATAGTCAAAAACAGTTATAAGGTTTTCCAGCAGAAAATTCTTGTCAAGAAGCCTCAAGTTACAAATGTAGTCTTTGGGCTTTCATCTTGCTTCGAGTGGCTGTCTCGAATTGCTGTCGCAATATAGAATTTGTATTTGTATTGCACAGTTCCAAGTTAATCGCCCTTGAGATATCTAACCTGTAGAATATTATGATGATTATTAGGGTTTCATATTAGTTTTCCAAATAGGCTTAGGTCTCTAGTATGTCAGTTGGCACTATATTTTTCTTCAGTTTAATAAACTAACATATAGGTGTGAGGTTTAATTATTTTTAAATTTTGATTCTTCAAAATAAAAAAAACGTTAGGGGTGTTGCAGCTTTAGTATAAACTAAGAATCATCATCATCATCATCTCAGCCTAACAAGAATAACGTTGTGTAATTTACCAGCACATAGGACCCGCACACAACTACCGCAACTCCATGATGGCTCGTCAAGCGATCAGGGACGCCGGCTACGAGGTCGCGTTGGGAATGATGCCGAAGTCACTAGGACCTCTCACCTTCGTGTTCACAGGCTCCGGTAATGTGTCGCAGGTAACGTGATCATTAACTTGTTAGGAAAGTCCTAAATTATAGTGAAATACCGAACTGTAAGTGCTAAATTAAATTAATTATGCTCGAAGGCATAGGTAGAAGAAAAATGTACATAGATAAGTATTAATTTCTTAAGTTTATTTTAACATAATATTACCTATGTTTTTAATACGTTAGAAAAGTGGCGTTCACTATTTTAGATATGAAACCATTTTCCAGGGAAGTCAAGAAATATTCCACGAGTTACCGCATGAATATGTGCCACCGGAGATGCTGAGAAAAGTTGCTGAACATGGAAGTAAGTTCGTCATATTAAGATTATGTTCTTTTTGGTGTGTCCATATATAAAGTAGGTATGTAGATGTTAGCACGCGAATTTAATTACAAGCTACCTCACTATCGCGATCATTGCCTTCAATTTTTTTATCACTCTTAATATTCGTCGTAGGTCCAAACAAAATCTATGGCTGTGAAGTCCGTAGAAGACACCACTTGGAAAGGAAGAATGGCGGTGGATATGACGCGCAAGAATACGACGAATTTCCTGAAAGATATATTTCTACTTTTGCACAAAAGGTACAATTCTCATTTCCTTTATTGCCAACGGTCACGAATTTCTTTCAAGGTGTGCCTCTACACACCCACAGACCACACCTTAAGTATCTTTATAGCTAAGTAAGCGCCTACTTATAAACAAGTGATATCATAACATAATAATGTATTTAATCAGAGATTAAATAACTAGATTGTACATTTATTTATCGGTCAAAATGTCGGTGTGGTCTTACGTTTCTAATTAACAACAAGCTCTGTGCTATAATGGCATGTGTATTATATTAAGTCTGTTTATGATTGGATACGGTATCAAATATGAAAGTATGGATGTAAAAATATTATTAAGTATGCTCTGAATAGTAATGGGTAATACTTTCTTTTCAAGAGCATTTTGTAGAAGAAGTGTCACCACTTTTTTGACTGGATAAAAAGACAATTTTAAATCCGCCGCATAAATATGTCGTTAAAAACATGGCAGAACGACTTATATTATGATGGGTGATTGTTTTGGTGGTTCTATATACTACACATATTTTAATTTACAATTAAGGAAAAATCTACGGGTCGCATGGAGGCACTAGGAGGGCCACTTATATTGTAAGAAATTGTGTGCCCCGAATCCGAGTGGAATTAAAGCGAAACCTATCTTGAATTCATCCCTATCCTTTTTTTAAATAAATTATTTGACAGATAGCACCATATACATCGGTACTGGTCAACTGCATCTACTGGGCAGTCGGCAGTCCAAAGCTTCTCACTATACCTGATGCCAAGCATTTGTTGCTGCCCTCACACACCCCATGGCTGCCGAAGAGTATCGGAGCGCCGGCTTTACCACACAGGTAAGAATCTCAAATCTATACCTATAGGTATTAAAACAAAAAATTGGCCAAGTGCGTGTCACAATATAGTACAATTCTGTTGTTCTTTATTCTGAAAAGGATTTTGTATTTGGTACAAAATTATCCAACACCCAAGTTCAACGACTATTACTGCTAAACTAATAAAGCTATACTTTTCATTTAAAGTTCATGAAATGCACTATCATCATGAATTTTTCCAGATTTTTCAAACCAGCAGTTTAGCTTTTAGAGGGGGGGGGGGGGACGCCCTACTGGAACAAATATTTTCTCTTTAAAGTTTAATATTTTGTAAATGGACCATTAAATCGAAAAATAATGTTAGTAACCCCCAAGTCATTTTAGAAGACCTATTCAACGATACCCCACACGATGGCATATGGGATGGATAAAAAAATATTCATCCCCACTTAACATGTATGGGAGCCACCCTAAAAAAAATATTTTCCAAGATTTTATTTTACCACTTTGTCGACGTAATTGATATACACACTCCTACAAAATTACTGCTTTCTAGTACTAACGGTCTCTTAGCAAAACCACGGACAGACAGACAGACGGACATAACGAAACTATAAGGGTTCCTAGTCAGAACTAAGCTTAAAACTTGAAATCGGCTGGACCAATTAGAATTTTCTTTAGCATCCTCTAACACTAACCCGCGTTAAGCTAGCATTTGTGGATTATGGCCAAAATCCTCTTAGCAGAGAGCTAAAGGAGAGGCCAGGTATGGCACTTTAATGGGTTGCTATTATACCAAATGAAAATGATTCGGAGTGAATGTAAATGTTTTTTATAATCTCCTTTCTTGTTTAGAATGTTGGCGATCTGTGACATATCGGCCGACCCTGGCGGCTCTATTGAATTCATGAACGAGTGTACCACCATCGACACACCCTTCTGTCTCTATGATGCTGATAGAAATAAGGATACTAAAAGGTGGGTGGGTTTTGTCGAATCAAATAGCACCTACTTTACCTAAACATTATTTTGTAAATCGTAGGACTTATAAAGGATTGGATTGATAATTTATTGTTATGTATCGAATTTATTGGAAAGATTGACTTGTTTACATATTTGTTTTTATATTTTAGTAAAGATAAAGTTGGAAATATTCATGACAGTGTTTCGTATAAAAAACGTGTAAAATTCAACCAGTACAATTTGAGTTAAAATATAAACTAATAACAAAAAGATTTTCCCGTACCGGGAAACGAACCCGAGCCTCCTGGGTGAAAGCCAGGTATCCTAGCCACTAGACCATACGGGATGTTACTATAGGAATATGAAATTTTGTTTCAGTTTTAAAGGGCCAGGTGTTTTAGTATGTTCTATAGATAATATGCCGACACAATTACCAAGAGAATCGACTGATTTCTTCGGTGATCTATTGTATCCATATGCTGAGGATATTATGAGGTCGAATGCTTCAAAACCATTGGAAGAACATAATTTCTCGCCTGTGGTACAGGGGGTGAGTATAATACTTCTTTATTGTTACTTGTTATTCTATGGAGTGGTTGGGTTAAGGTCAAACTATGGACGTATATTAGACTCAAAATACAATTGGTACCCTAAAAAACCTTTAAGCCAAGAAGGGAATAGAGACAGCCTTGAAATAGGAACAAAACATAGGTTGAGCATGTGTAGAGTAAAAACAAATAACAAGAAACTCAGGCGACCATTTTAATCGCTTCATTATTTATCTATTGATAAGTTCAGTCACTGGTCGATTGTTATAATTAATTAATTTGTACTGTTTCTTATCACAGGCTATCATTACGAGCAACGGAAAGTTGACGGCTCCCTTCGAATACATCAACGAACTAAGAATGTCAAACACGTAAGTAATTTACGTATTGTTCTGTTTTTATTCCATTAAACGGTTTTTTTTACACTGGCGTATTTATTTACTGCGTATTTTGTGTAATTTATACATATTACAGGCGTCTATAGCTCACGGTAACCACTTACCATAGAGCAGGCCATAAGCTTAATTGCTACCAACGTGCTATAAAAAAATCTGATGTGATTAAACGCACCGAAGGATATGCAATGATGGATAATGAATACAAAAACGCAATAATTACTGAATAATTTAATTATTTCAGCCGATCCCGTCATAAAGTGGAAGGTAATGATCAGCAGACACCGATTCTGATCCTCGGCAGTGGACTGGTGGCAGCACCAGTCGTTGAATATTTGGCTAGAGATAAGAACATTGCTGTTACTATAGGTTAGTATTAATAAAATGTATTTTTTTCAGAACAAATTATTGACTATCTAAACTATCTCAGACACTATACAGACTACTAAATATTATAACAACTTTTTAGAAATAGACTAATATAATAAATTTATGTATTAATAACTACATTATTTTGAAAGTTCACTCAGGTTTGAAACCACATAATATTATTATTGACGAGTATTCTGTCCCATTAACTCAAACTGAATTCTGAGTTAAGCTCGCCTTTGTACTTACATGCTTTTTGTGTATATTATGTCGAGGCCCCTAAGCAATAACTCGGTAATGTGCTATTAAGGGCTTTAAAATAAAATAAAATAAAATAAGTTTTAATTCGGACTTCAAAACATCCATATTTTGTTAGTAACAATGCACTTATAAACTATGTTAGTAGGTACACATAAACAAGAAACAAAAATACACAAAAATACACAAACATTTACTTACACAAAGGCTGTGTCGAATTAAATACAATAATTTTGTCTACTTCGACACAACCCTTGTGTTCGTGATACACCTCCGAACACAGTGAGCTATGATAGGGGAGTCATAGCGTCCCGCTATTACCCTCAGAATGGAGTTGGAGCTAGCCCTTAATCTGCAGAGCAAAGAGGCTGTTTTTTTGCGCAATAGCATGGAAATCATCCACATGCGCCTGCGCAAACATGCCAGATGCACTACAAAATCGGGGCAGCCCCAACAACATTCTGAGTGCGTTATTGTACTGGACACGCAGTGCACTGATGGCCCGCTGCGTGTAGTTGGTCCAAAGGCTGCACGTGTAGAAAACTTGGCAGTAGGCCCTAAACAGTGTAAGTTTTACTGGCGTACTACAACGCGCAAACCTTCGAGCCAACATGTTGCACCGAACCGCCAGCGCCCTGCGTTCCCTTTCGATGTCTACTTGGTCCTTAAGGTCGTCGGTTACAAAGTGTCCGAGATATTTAAATTGTGTCACCCGTTTAAGTTCTGTACCATTGAGCTTAATGGTGGGTACAGAGGATGGACACTTCCCTCCGACGGCCTTAAAAACCAAGTACTCCGTTTTCTTAACATTATAAATAAGGCCATGCATGTGTACGTACCTTTCGCACACCTGCAGTAATTCTCTTAGCGCTCTGACCGTTGGACTCAGCAGCACCATATCATCCGCATAACTGATATTATTTACGCTAACGTCTTCTACGCGACAACCAATCCTCATGCCGCTGAGTTCAACGATCAGGTCATTTATATATAAATTAAAGAGGCGAGGCGAGGTCAGGCCACCCTGTCTCACCCCACACTCCAACTCATACGAATCTGAGTAACTATCACCCCACTTTACTCGGTTTGTTTGGTTGTGGTACCAAAACTGGAAAATGCGCAACAGCTCTGCTGGCACTCCCCTGTCCCGAAGCTTATTCCACAGCACATCGTACGCAACAAGATCAAAAGCGCGGGAGAGGTCTAAAAAGCATGCGTATATAGGTGTTAATCGATCTGTATAGTACCGGACTGTGTGTTTTAATGCCAAGATTGCACTCTCGGTGGAAAGTCCGGACCGAAAGCCAAATTGTGCGTCGTGCAAATGTAAATAATCCCCGAGACGGGCGTCCAGCAGGCCATCGAGCACTTTCGCTGCAATCGTAGCTAGAGAGATCGGTCTATAGTTCCCCTTATCCGTTATATCTCCTGTTTTGTTTTTAGGGATAGGGACAACAATTGTGTGCATGAGATCACCAGGCAGGTACGAATGGCACATACACAGTGAATAAAACATTGACAAGACCCTTGGCAGGTGAGGTCCAGCGTGCTGAAAGTGCTCGACACTGAGACCATCGTGACCTGGTGACTTCCCTCTAGTCATGTTTCTTATTACATTTGTCACCTGTTTACAAGAGAAACGAATGAGGTCGCTGTCACGACAAGCCTCATCATCGACCAACCTTAACTTGCTCAGAGATGACTCTGCTTTAAAATGTCGAACAAACATATTTGCAATTGCCGATGGACCGTCAGCCCCGCCTACATTGTCTGGCAAGCCTGGTTTAACATTCAATTTGTTGGTTGCCTTCCAAAATTGTTTAAATTTCTGATCGGTGTGATGCGAAGCTATAATGTCAAACTTTATTTTCTCTTGATGAGACTGACACCATTTAAGTTTGCTTTTAAAAATTTTACGACTCAAGCACATACCATCATATTTAGGTCCATGTGAAGGCTTATTATGCAACAACCATGTTTGGTAATTTAGTCTCGCTAATTTATGAGCCTCACGCACATGCTTGTTCCATCCCACTATTTGTCGTTTGTCAGTCCTCCGACGCTTCACACGAGTGTGTTGCGCGGCGTCCGACAGAATGTTTACAATACTAGCATACATCATATCAAGTGTCTCCCTATGTTCTAAATTATTACAGTGATAATTACTACACATTGCAAACTGCGGCGGACATTCGATACGGCGCAAGCCATCACTACAAAGCCGACAATACTCATTGATCTGATCATCATCCCTCTCACCCCATATGGCCTGATTTATTCTCATATTATTGGTGTATGTTAAAGGTTTGATAGTTTCTATATTACAGGCTACTGTGATGGGAAAATGGTCAGACCAAAACACGTCAGATACTACATTCACATTCTTAACAATATTGAAAGCGGATTGAGTGACAACACAGTGGTCCAACCACCTTCGACACCCATGCGAATCACTAATGAAAGTGAAACAACCCGACTGAGGGCCAAGAAACTCCGCATCCGCACATAACCATTTTTGTTCAGAGCAAAATTGCATAAGTTCATTCCAAAATGACTCACCCGGGTGCGCATTATAGTCACCGAGCATAAAAACTGTCCCACAATCACTAGAATCCACAATAGCGTTCATTTCGCTCAAACAGTCTGTAAATTCAGTAAGATTGTCATCACTGTCCGTCGGCATATAAACACTAAACACTATAAATGCCCTGTTGCGTGTTATCACTTTTATAGCCGTAAGACGCGCACTTGTACACTCTATAACACTGACAGACTCGAAAATCCCCTTACGCCAGAGAATAGCTACACCGCCATAAGGTCTTCCTTTTAGTAGGCCCTTGGAAGTATCAACGGCTGACTTGCCAGTATAATTGAAGTCGTTGTGTATTTGGCCAAGCAACGGTATATCCTCAGGGAGAAGCCACGTTTCCTGGAGTGCCAAAATATGGGCTGACTGGCACAGTGATCGCACTCCATCAATAGAACGTTTCACAGATTTGCAATTAAAACTTATGAGTGTACACTTATCCATCAATTAGGTCTGAGTATTGTGCTTCAATACAGCGTCTGTTTTGTATTTATTTTGTACAAAACGACGGAATGTAATTCCATCAGGCCAGAAGTCATCTTTTAAGAATACATGTAATTTGCTCCTGGGAACATATAGTTTGAAAGAGTTATATCTCTTCTCTGTTTGCCTATTGATTTTAAACAATGTCACTTCTTCCTTTGTTGTCTCCTTAATGTATGAAATTATGTCCTCCTCGGCCGTATCCTGCGACACATTTGAAATAAAAATAGGCATTTTCACATCCGCTGCCTTGAATTTTCCATCAGGCTTAACGACAGCTTTTCCAATATTACGCTTCATCATTTTGTTGTTATTTTTCCTATATGTAACCTTCTTCCACTCATCCGCATCCCCTACCTTTGGTTTCAGTTGGTCACTCTCACTTAACGTATCAGCGAACGTTTTAGTTGGAAAAACTCGATCTTCCCTCACGATATAACTATTTGCGTTCGTGTTTGTGCTCGACGAGAACACAGTAGGGGATTTGTGTGAATGAATCATTTGTTTCTCGCGGTCCGCCTTCCCGGTGTTATCAGCAGGCGAGAAAGAGACAGCACTATTGCATTCTCGTTGCGCGCGCGCTTCTGACAAAAGCGGTGTCTGAGGTATTCGTACGCTATTGTCGCAATTAAAATACGAGTATGTAGGTAGGTGGGTCATAGTAGGAGAACAAAAATCACCATTTTTGTCAAGTTTTGGGCTTTGTAAGGGCCCTAAGGAATGTTGCAATGCCATAGGGCCACTATCAGATATACTAACATCCACATTACCAAAAGCTACACCTCTTCTCGAGCTAACAAAATCATAATGATTGTTTACAATTGAAGTTCGTTTAAGTGTTTCAATTTCACTTTTGAGGTCTGACAGTTGGTTAGAAGAAACGTATTCACTTTGAAATACTTTAATTTGAGATTGAATTAAAATGATATCCCTTAGCAGCTTCGTCACGTCTATGTGGTCGAAAGTTACCGGTGGTAACTTTTGAAGATCACGGGCAACGAAAATAGGCACAATTTCCGGGTCAGTTTGCTTTAATAGGCCGATTATGTCGTCAATATCCCTCACATTTTTACCTTTTCGTCTTCGATTAGTACGCTTCGAGTCAGGCACTGATTCAAATAAAAGCCGTTTGGCAGTTTCAATCTCTTTTTCCGAAAAGGAGTCACAACATAACCGTACAAGCGACACTTCATCCATAACATCCGCCTTATTTTGGATAAAGGCTAGCAGTTCGTTTATCACAACATTACAACTAGCACATTTTACAATATTCGAAGCCATTTTACCGACACGTAGGTAAATGGATCGGCGATATGCTTTATGCTGTTATGTCAGATTCGGAATCTATGGACTGTACATTTTTTTCAGATTTACATTTTAGGTTTTCGTAAATTTTTCTGCTTTCTTATGATACATCAATGACTTCAATAGACCCACTCGTTGAGAAGATATTGGATAATATCAATAAATAATATAGATTTTTCGATTACCGTGTTGTTGCAAATAATACATAAAATAACATCCCCTAGGCTATGTTATTTTATGTATTATTTTCTTGTGTGCAATAGAGTATTAAAAAAAAAAACAAAGTCGATTCTTAAAGCCTAGTACCTACTGATTAGCTTATAACTGTAATCTAATTACTTACGTACATGTTTTGTATGTAGCTACTGCTGCGGCGTCATCGAAATAACCGTTATAATAAACAGTTTTACTGAAATATAAAATGTTACTTTTATTATTATTCCAGCATCAGCAGTAAAAGAAGAAACGGATGCTTTAGCAGAACGCTACGGAGTTTCGTCTGCGTACATAGATGCTCACGATGATTCTGCGCTCAGGAACCTCACCTCAAAGGCTAGGGTGGTTGTGTCTCTTTTACCGTATGATCTTCATGGCACCGTGGCTAAGGCCTGCTTAAGCACTAATGCTCATATGGTCACTGCGTCATATGTCAGGCCTGAAGTACAGGAGCTGCATGAAGCGTGAGTATAATTAAGCTGAACTAAGCTTAATTATTACCGGCATAGTAGTAAGCTCTCATCCTAATTAAAATAAACTTGATAATCCGAGGAACTATAGTACTATACACGAGAACTATATACTAACAAAATATGAGTGTAAACTTGAAATAAATGATACAATACAATAGTATGAATATGTGAGATTCTTTTACTGATTTAAATTAAAAAAAAACAGAATTCATGACATAAATATATGGTTAGCCTTAAAATTAAATAAACTCTACTGAATGTAACAATTACCTCCTTCCTCTTAAAAATTTGGAGACAACTTTTCGCTTACAGAAACAATATTACTGAAGTGGTGCTGATAGTATGGTAGTCTTCTGTAGGTAGACGATAGATCTTCCCCACACGGGTTACTGAGCAAGAAACTTCATTTTTAATCTGTTAGGTACTTAAATTAAATGAAGCTTATTTTCTGTTTCAGTGCAAAAGATGCTGGTATAACATTACTGAACGAAGTTGGTTTAGACCCTGGCATCGACCACTTGTTAGCCTTAGAATGTATTCACAACATTCAAAACCACGGAGGAAGAATTGATTCATTTGTGTCGTACTGCGGAGGTAAGAGAGAGATAAGATACTCGTAACAATAATCTTAATTTAAAAAGAAAAAGATAAAGAATTGAATAAATTTAATATCGGGGCCTTTTTGATATTCAAAGGTCTTCAAAAATTGGTACAACTTAGGGAAGATAACCTTACAGTTTCGAATTCCGAGATTTCAGACAACCGTTCATCGAACTTCTGCCTCGGTTGCCCGCTAAATTGAAATAGAATAATCCAATAAAGTTCTAAAAATATACCTCTCTATTTTTTCAATATAGTTAATTGTTGAAACAGGTTTTACAATTAAAAATTAAAACTACAGTCCTTAACGTAGTTAACTTACCGCGACTTGCGTTTTCTCTTCGTTCCAGGTTTACCAGCCCCAGAATTCAGTGACAACGCTTTGAGGTACAAGTTTTCATGGAGTCCTCGTGGCGTGCTGCTTAACACGATATCTGGTGCCAAATATCTAAGTAAAGGACAGGTAAGTTGTCATTAAATAACCAAATGACTACTTGATGCTTTTAAAAGTAAATCGTCATGCAGTAATTTGTTCGATTACAGTTTTTTCTTTTTATTATTAGTTACCAGTATTTTTCTTTCATTGTCTAACTTAATTAATACGCAGATACGACGATTACCTACCCAGTTTAAAATTAGATCATAAAACCATGTCATTAATTTACTAGTACTAGTTTTTGACGAAATCCGTTTACCTTATTTTAGATCGTAGAAGTGCTTAGCGGAGGTGAGCTGATGTCCGTGGCTCGTGAACTGACCTTCCTCCCAGGGTTCGCCTTTGAAGGGTTTCCTAACAGAGACAGTACCAAATACGCATCACTCTACGGAATTGAAGACGCTCACACTATGTTTAGGGGAACTATTCGATACAGAGGTAACTATATCGAATTATTAAATAGTTTAAGAAAATAGATAAAAAAACCAAATTAAAGTAATTATTGAATACGTTAAGTAACAATATTTGATATCTTGGCAAGGAGTCAATTAAAGAGAAAATTAATTAAAGAGAAGGACGAGCTTAATATACTTTCCTTTGATTAGGTTTCGCTGAAACAATGATAGCGATGCAATTTTTTGGACTAGTAGACCCCAATCCTCATCCGTCGTTGCATCCTGAGGGACCAAGGATCACATGGGTAAGACGATTTAATGTCATTATATTCATTTTCTCGTAATAAGTACATCTTTTATAGTTTACGCCTGCACTGCAAAGTAATTGCTTTTGTTTAAATAACATTTATTTACAATCTAATTGCCTGTAATCTTATTCTGCATTTCCAGCGTCAATTCGCTTGCGAATTGCTCGGCTTACTCGACTCATCTATCTTCTACGAGAACTTAAAGACGCGGTTAGCAGAACGCATCGGTCTTTCAGGTGCTCAGTCGTTGGAGTCCCTCGGGTTACTCTCAGACGTAGAGATTATCAAGTGTGGCACACCTTTAGACACCATCAGCCACTATCTTAGCAAGAGATTACAATTACGTAAGTGTTCCCTTCATCATCATTACATCACACACTGAGTGTCTCCTTTCAAGATTAAGATATCCTACTAACTACTGATAAACGCGTTGTCAAGACTTTCATATCATAACTCACCGTGTGGTGAGATGTTTGCAAGTTTTGATTGCTTTTATAATTTATCAGCCAATTATCGCCATTTCCGTATTTTTTTTTTTAGATTTAAAGAACAAAAAATGTGGGTTCTGATGCTCTGGGTTCAGCTTTTTCTGAATTTTGTTATGTACCGTATGTACCCGTACTTATCTTTCGTCACCCCCATTAATAATACGCGAGGTGTTACTAACCGCAATGAAGTAACTTACCTAGAATTTATGCCACATCAGAAATATCTTTAGCTTGTTCAAACAGATTTAATTTTGTAATGAATTACATTTTCAGGCAAGGACGAAATCGACCTGGTAGTCCTCAGGCATGAGCTAGGAGTTACATGGAGCGACGGGAAGAGGGAGAGACGAGAAGTAACAATGACTGTCAGAGGAGATCCTACCAAACACACGGCAATGGCCTGGACAGTAGGGCTGCCTACTGCTATTGCCGCTAAGATGGTGTTGGATGGTAAAGAAAACTCTTGATAAATATAGATATACTCTTTTAGTGTTAAATCATTTTAACCGATAGACATCTTATTTAGGTTTTCATGTCAATAAATCAGGTTTTAGTCTTTAGTCGTGTAATTAGGGGCTACTTGGTGAGAAACAAATAGACGTATAGTTAGAATGATGGTAATTATTTAACATAGAAGTATCTTATATTTACTTAATTCAAAATTAAGGAGATTTTCGCTTTATCTTACTAAAATTTGATTCTTTTCAGGTGAAATTCAAGAACGCGGCGTGGTGTTGCCATTCGCTCCTGTAGTTTATAAATCGTTATTATCGCGACTACGATCTGACGGTATCACAGCTAAAGAAACCAGCACCCCACTGAACTGAACCTCAATGTGTACAACAGAATAGTCAAAGTTTTGTGTGTGTGTGTGTGCTGCAAATTCGTTGAATCAAACGAAATTTTCATCTCGCTTTATTTGTGTTGTAAAACTTATCGTTGGCATAGGCTAGAATATAAATGTTACGAAGAAAACAAGACTACAAAATAGGTTTATCAAAAACAGAAAATGTTTTGATTTCGATTTGTTGAGTCGAACATAAAAATATAAAATAAATTGAAGTCTCCTTTAATCTCTGTAATAATAGACACCGCACTTGTGCAGTTATTTAATTTTTTTAACAAAAAGCCTTTTGTCCTGTTATCAGTTAATTCCAGTGCAGTGCTAAATTTTACAATATGAAATTTTGTAAATATTTGTTAAGTGTTTTAATTTGTTAAGTGTTGAGAGTTTATTGTTACTAATAATAAATTAAGCTACTCCTGATTGAATTATGAACTGTGTTACTACAGTATTGTCTTTTAATTTTGTTTATAATAAAATTGCAATTTTGTAAGGTTTCTTTTATTTCGGGATTATGTACCTCCCTACTTATTGATATTTTGGTTTAAATGACAGCTTTAATTTTTACGCAACACAAGCGGTATAAGTTAGGTCTTATGACCTAAAGGGTAATATTTATTGAATAAACTTAATTACCTATAAAATTAGCGTAAAAAGATATATAAGTTCCTTGGATTAACATAGTTTCGCGAGGAGGATTTATGGTAGACACAAAACTCCATGGTATAAATACTTACAGGTATTATTTATATCCGTACTTTATCTATGGACATTAAAATATAAAAAGAAGACTCTCGAATCTCAATTCGATTTGCTTTCACGATATTACACCAATAATAATACTTGACCATTCGATTGATATACCTACTTAGTATATTTATTTGGATCCCTCACCCATCAAATTCCAATGGGAAACGTTCTAATTGATGTCACATTTGTTTTATGAAAAATGATAAAACATGTGCACAAAAAGAAGAAAACATTTATTTCTAAATATTTTGTTAGCTTTGTACGATTTAGACAACTTGCATGCTGCGATGCAGTCAACTTACTGAAAACTTGTTTTGCATCGTCATCATAACAGCCCAATGACATCCACTGCTGGACTTAGGCCTCACCTAATTTCCGCCACAGCAAGGGATTCTGTGCCACCCGCAACCTTTACTAGGTCGTCGATCCATCAGAATCTAGCGGTTGGCTGCCCCACGTTGTTTTGCTTAGCGCTTGTATAAAATTCGGCTCATAATTTTCTTATTTATAAATAAAATACCAAAAAGTAGAGATAATACTAACCTCATACTTTTCTAATACTACAAGCGGCACGGACGCCGTTATTTAAAGAAAAAGTAACATTATAAACGTTTTTGATTTCAGCAAGACAACTGCTGAAAATGAAAATATTGTTGTCCAGTAATGTCATCTGGAAAAAAAAGGTGTGACATGATTGTCATTCTTATATCATTTTTTTGCTAACCTAAAATGTTTTATCAAATGACTTGATTCTGCTATTTTGAGTTATTTTTTACGCTTATTTTTATAAATTTATTAAACCAAATCCCGATTGTGTCGTGACGCGTCCATTTAGCACTAACGATTTTTTAATGTGTGACAATTTAAAATGATGACTTTGCGTTAAAGTCACACTGAAATGGAAAACGACCCGAATAACACAGTAAGTACTGATGTGGAGGTCTAAGGTATGCACCTGCTGTTTGCTAAGGTAATACGCAGCTAATTTAAACTAAAGCTCCGTTACGAAGTAAACAAATAACACTGCATTTTGTTAAAATATACGAAGCTATTTCGAAAATAAACGGTATTATAAAAACATTAGCCGGAACGTAGAAATCCTTTCATGAAGTCTATACATATAAAATGCGTGTAAAATGCTTTGTTCTGAATCTGACTGACGGAGCAACGCACAGCCTAAACCGTTGATCGTACAGACATGAAACTTGATGGGTGTGTTCTTTGTATGACGAACGCCTCCGATAAGAAAGGATTTTCCGAAATTCTACCTTAAGGGTAGAATTTCGGAAGGCGTGAAAAAGGGGGGCAGAGTTTGTATGGAGATATTGTATTAAAGGGTTTTTTTGCTTTGAAACTTTGTATATGTACTTAGAAGCATATCAGCATAAATAAAAAACACATGTTTTTTGGTTTTTAAAATTCAATCCCCAAGGGGATGTACTAATTGTAATAGAGGCATTTAAAAACTATTTGATCGTTATTTTAAAGGGTTTGTGGATGGTTAATACGCAATTAGCACTTCAGTTAAGAAATGAGTTAATGGGTACTTTTTGGTTTTTTAAGAACCTACCTTAAGGGATGAGATAGGGGAGGAAATTAAAAAAAAATGATATAGATGTCCTTTCTAAGGTTTTCAGGGACGCTGATTACGAAAATGTTATCTATTTTGACATAAAATGAAATTCAACCCCTGTGGTGGGACGATAGGTACATGAAAATTCAAGAATTGCACTTAAAAGAAAGTTCTGTGTAAATGTGAAAATTTTGAACATTTAAATCCAATGCTTCTGATTCGTTGTAAAAAACAGGGGTACGCATTTATGTGACAAGCCTTAAAGTGAATGTTGAAGCTTACGTCGGCTGAGTGTGCCAATAAAGTAGTATGTGAATACTTATTCTGGACTGGTACAACTTTCAAAAGACAGATTGCATTCGCTTGAACAGCTGAAGGCCGGATCTAACTATTCATCAAAAGCAAGCATTTCTGTGGATATTGTTGTTGTGGCTGTATGGCTAAGGCTTGTTACATGTGATCAGTGTAGACAAAGGTCGTTCAGTAATAGTTGTTGTTGGTTTATTCGTTATGATTGGTTCAGACGGCGGGTCGCGAGACGGGACGGTGCATGTCGGTTGCGGCGATGCAGGCGCTGCACCGGCTGCGCGAGTGCCGCCTGCTCTGCGACGCTATAGTGCGCGCGGACGACGGTGCCGCCTTCCCAGTACACCGCGCCATACTATCCGCCTGCAGTCCGTACTTTCTGTACGAAATCTTCTTTCTT
The DNA here is from genome assembly GCA_905147015.1 of Laspeyria flexula. Lineage (NCBI taxonomy): Eukaryota > Metazoa > Arthropoda > Insecta > Lepidoptera > Erebidae > Laspeyria > Laspeyria flexula. Next base: position 5,283,218 of record LR989956.1, on the reverse strand, counting down.
TATATCAAACATTTCAGCAAAAGTAGTAGCGCTGGTGGCTGAATGGATAAGTGGTCAGCATGCAAATCATACGGTCGGAGTTTTATTCCGACTGACAGTACTTATGTGGATTTCACTTTGTGGAATTTATATGTCAAGGGACTTAAAATCTGCTGATGGTGAAGGAAAACATCCTGAGGAAACCCCCATACCCTATAAGTAATAATAAAAGGAAATGTCTGATCCACGAATCCGCACAAGGCCAGCGTGTGTGGATTATGGCCTAAACCCTCTCAGCTATCTAGATAGAGGCGAGGAGCCCCGAGCCCTGCAGTAGGACATTAATGTGATTGCTGATGATTTCAGCACAAAATAAAGTAATGCAAATATAGATCTTCATCTATTGTCAACAGGGCACTATTTACAACAACACTGCACTCTCGAGAACAAAGTGATGTGTTGATATCTGGCGTACGATCTGAAATTCTGCTTCTGCTGATCGAGTACGCTTATTTAAGGCGCATTGAGGTCACTGATACAAATGTGCATGAGCTGCTGATGACCGCTGACTACCTCGCCTTCCTTGGCGTACTCCAGCTCTGCTGTGACCACCTGAGAGTCTCGCTTAACCCGAAGAACTGCCTTGGTATTATGATGTTTGCTAGGTTAGTATTATCTATTTTCTGTTATGCAGTCTGATATCAAAAGATCAGTAAATTTTGAATAGAATCCATATCTATGCATAGCATCTGACAGAAATCGGGAGGTAAACTAGCTTTACATTCTCGAATTTAGTGTTTACCTTAATTCCAGACGAGTATTCTGTTATAAGCTCGAAGCGGACGCTAGACGATATCTGTTACGTTATTTCGTGACGGTAGCGACTCAAAGTGATGAATTCCTCCACCTACCTCTCGAGGAACTCAACTCCATCATACTTGAAGACGAACTGAACGTCAAGAGTGAAGAAGTAGTCTGGGAGTCTGTCCTGCGTTGGGTGAACTACGACCCCGACAGCCGTTGGCAGCACACCGTGAAGCTGATGGGCAGCATAAGACTCGGACTGCTTGATACACAAGTACTTATCTCATTTCCAGATTATAGGTACTCGTAGATCTACAATACCATTACACGTCTTTATTTTCAGTGTAATATGAAATGTAAGCAGTTGTTTTAACTTATTTATTTCTTAAAATATTATTCATCCTCGAACCCCAAGAAAGACGCATCTAGGTACGTGACTTCGTATTGCTTTCAGTACTCCTAACGTTATATATACCTATATTGTTTTATGTTTGTTTGATCCAGTTTTTCTTAGAAAACGTCAAGGACCATCCATATGTGACTGGCAACGAAGGTTCAAGACCTATCATTATTGAAACTTTAAAGTTCCTGTACGACTTAGAGATGATTGCTCAGAGAGATGGTGAAGTCGCTACACCCGAGATTGCTCGACCTCGAGTACCCCACGAAGTAATGCTATTTCTCTATTTTAAGCAATTATATTTTAATTTAGTAATCCTCCTCCTTTGTGCATATTTCTCTTTGATTAGGGTCGTGATCTCCAAAAATTACTTTAGATCTGAAAAAACAACTAGACATAAAAATACATGGAAACCAACCAAGAGATCCAATCCCTGACAACACGAATAAAAACCTCTATAAAGCCAATCGATTACTTAGTTACATGTACTACATAAGTTAAACATTTCTAACTGAAATTCTGCGTTGAGTTAATATTCAAAGTAAACTTCATTTTCTTTAGGTCTTATTTGCTATTGGAGGTTGGAGTGGTGGTTCACCAACAGCATTTATCGAAACTTACGATACAAGAGCTGATCGCTGGATTAAGGTAAAGAGTCATTAAGTAGATACTAAAGTAGAAGAATTTTTTTTACCATTTAACAAACCAAGTGAGATGGGAGACGACCATTGACAATAACTTCACCCACAAATAGATTTACAAGATAATGCCAAACTGATAAATAAATGAGTTACTGTTTGAAAAGCTTAAGTTTGGAGTCACGGTGAATGCTTGATCTACGGTCTTGGATTCCACATTGAAATTAATTTGAACCGAGAAGTGGTTTCACATTGAAAAGATTCTATTTTCTTTTTTAGGTAGAGGAAGTTGACCCGGCTGGACCTAGAGCGTACCACGGCACAGCAGTATTAGGGTACTGTATTTACGTGATCGGTGGCTTTGATGGAATGGATTATTTTAACTCGTGTCGTTGCTTCGACGCAGTCTCAAAAACTTGGCGAGAGGTAATATTATACTTAAGCCATTGTAGAATGACCATACTGATAGTAATAAGAAATTTAAGCGACTTCAAAGAAGTGGGTGATCTCTTACAGAAATTATAAGATACCTACAGCATTAATTTCATCATTGTAATTTGTTTATGACTGATTCCTCAGATTATTTCCATGGGCCCGAAAACATGTCACATTTTTCTTCTTCAGGTGGCACCAATGAATGCTCGCCGCTGCTACGTCTCCGTAGCTGTACTGGGTGAAACTATCTACGCTATGGGTGGTTACGACGGTCACCATCGTCAGAACACCGCGGAAAGATTCAACCATCGCACCAATCAGTGGTCTCTTGTCGCTCCCATGAATGCTCAGAGATCTGACGCTAGTGCCGCTGCACTTGATAGTGAGAACTATTATAATACTTAAGAGTCTTCATATTCAATGGCTTGTGGCAATTAACACGTTGCTGGGAATTTACAAACGACGGTGTTTCCTGAGCGCTATGAAATGTCATTCTTCATAGGTGGTTTAAAGAGAGCTATTCTCTAGAAGGCGCTTGCCTGTGCCGCCAACATTGCCAACGTCCATGAGTGGCAGTGACCACTTACCATCAGGTGGGCCGTCAGCTCGTCTGCCTCTTCAGGCAATAAAAAAGAAAAGAAAAAACATATAAGGTTTTAACGTATTTCAACTTAACGATTTTATATGTTACGAAGAAGAAAGCTAATTAAACCACAAGTTCCGTCATTTGTTCAATTATTTTTTGGTTACAGATGCCCATACGCATATGCTTTTGAAAGTATCTTAGTAGCGTATAGAAACTTAAGCTGTTTTATTAGTCTAAAACAATGATATGGTCTTTTCAGACAAAATATACATAACCGGTGGTTTCAACGGCCAGGAGTGCATGAACAGCGTAGAAGTTTACGATCCGGACACCAATCAGTGGACCAACCTCGCTCCAATGCGGTCGCGCCGATCTGGCGTCTCCTGTATTGCTTACCACAACAAGGTATTTAGGTATATTGGATGTAATTATTCTCTTAAATACCTAGCTTCATTTTGGATTTAAAGACGCTTGAAATTTTAAAGAATTAAGTGCTTTGTCTTTCAATTAATGTTAAAAGTAGAGGTAGTGTACCTTTTTTGAGGTTGGAGTACCTAAATGAAACCGGCTGTTCTAATAGCGAGAGTCGAAACGTCTTCTATATTAAACACCGATTTCCAAAAGCCACTTTTATTTGCTTAGCTATTGTTATTCAGTCGTTCCGTTAGTTCGATTTTATTGTGTTTTAACTCCTATCCCACTGATTTTATAAACTTCTTGTAGTTATCATAATTGCTGCGATGAATTGGTAGAAAAAAAAACACAATATCAATATGGTCAGTACTTAGCCTTTTGACATTAATACTGATTATGTTGGGAGGCACTCTCTGCTAAAACTAAACTACAGCTTTCATAATGACTGTGATACTAGCTAATTTTGGCCATTTTCATTCAACCTCAGTAGTAATATTGAATGCAATTATTACATACCTAATTTCGATTGATTAAAGTACTATTCAACATAAGAACCTAAGATTAAATCGGTTAATAACCGTAATTATTGAAATTCTACTATATCTCCGCTTGTCAATTCTCGTTTCCATTTTTTATGGAGTTTGGGTCATACTCATCTAATAGACCCAGTGTTCCTCGCTAGTCGGTAGCCGGCCGGCTTAGCTCTGTTACTAACATTGCTGATTTGGCGCCAGTCACCATATGTCATTACCAAAATACGTCAAAGCTTCCAAATGTTTATATTATACTTATTTATCAGCTCCCAGAAGATAACAAGTCAAAGTCAAAACTGGTTACAGCCAGATTTAGGTGGATCTCTTTATCTTGAATCGTTTATAAGTAATGTATCAGACATTTAGGCCGTGTCTGGAAATTACTACGAGCTAATTTTCATGCGCAGTATGCTTAATAGAAGTATATAATAATTATAATCTTATAGATAGATAGATGTTTCTTACACTTTCAACCAAAACCTAGATTTTTATGAATCTTGCCATATTTACATGCCTTGAATTTTTCAACAAAGGTATATTTGATTGGAATATATGTACTGGATGCGCAGGACAGAGGACCAAGTGTTATGGCGCGTGTTAGGAGAAGCCAACGTTCAACAGTGGACTGCAATAGGGATATGATGATGATGATAATGATATTTGATTCCGGTAATGTTTTCCGGAGGGTTGCGTAGCCAAAGTACTTAGCGGGCAGAAGTATACTAGATTTTAAACGCAGCCCCTACCAACAATTATCAATTTTCCTTTAGGCGCTTCATAGTATCTACATAAGTGCGAACCAAACAGCTTGACAAAAGCTTAAGGCATCATCTTTGCCTTTTTTTTTAAACATACCTAACCATGGTCACACATTAATATTTTATCATTATCAGAAACTTTTCTCACTTCTCATAGATCTACGTGATTGGCGGTTTCAACGGTATATCAAGAATGTGCAGCGGCGAAGTGTATGACCCGGCAGCTAACACATGGGCCCCTGTCCCGGACATGTACAATCCTCGCAGTAACTTCGCTATCGAAGTCATCGACGACATGATCTTCGCTATTGGTGGCTTCAACGGAGTCACAACAATTTACCACGTGGAGTGTTATGATGAGAGAACTAATGAATGGTGAATATCTTTTTATTTTATTTTTTTCTTGTACGTAGACACCTTATGAAGTAAGTAACTACGCGGACGGAGCTTTAAAAATAACTGTACAGTAGGGATCAAACGAACGCCACACCTAGACGTAGCAAATATATTTTTGTAATTTCGTATCGCCTGCATCGGTGCGGTCTTAAAGTGATTTAAACTTCTTTGGATCTTAGCTATAACAAAGGGACAGTGTGCCTCATGCATGATATTTGTTGTTTTTTTTTTAACTCATGAATAAATAGAAAAACGTTATCTGTCCCACCCACTTTATAAGAAAGGCATGTATTTACCAGTTGTTTTCATTATTATCGTGATTTATTATGTAAATAATAATGCTGCGCTGACATGTCATGCATTGAGAGTGTGGTAGGTTTGTTTTTATTCTAAATCATTAAACAGATTTCTAATTTATTAATGTTTTGAAACTATGACTAGTTAGTTAGTCTTTCATTGAATTGAATATTAAGTAAGTCACTGGATTATTGTACATTTAATTTTTAAATTTTATAACTTATGTAGTTTCTAGAAAATTTTGGATAGTAGTACAAATTTTGAATGAGTCTAATAGAAGCAGCAATCAAATCTCTCTTGCCTTTGTCAAATGACTATTCTGATGATTTCTCCGGTACGGTTTGTTACAAGTGCATATATCTAAATGCAGAATTGTATTTGTTTGTAAAAGACCTTGAAGACGTGTCGATTTCAAATTGATTTATTAAGTAATTACAATCATTTGATAGCAGAGTGTCAAGTGGAATGGCATATAAGATGATGTATGATGAAATTTAGTGATCTAAATGTAAGAGATCCGAGGTTATCTACGCTGATCTTGTGATGAGTGCGTGGTCATGCTGTCTATGCTGTGTCATTTTACTCTCGCAAAGCAAGCATAATAAACAATGCACCTTTATTTATTTTAAGAAAGCTTACAGTCTAATAACAAAAAAATCTTGGGCGAAAATTATTAAACGTAGATGTCTCGTCGAAGTCTTTTAGAGGTCTCGTAGAAGTCTCGTAGAGGTCTCGTAGAAGTCTCGTAGAGGACTCGTAGAAGTTTCTTCTTGACTTACTTGACTTAAAATCCTAAGTCCCCTTGTTGGGGCAGTGGGCGTCCACAGTGATCCTCCATCGCGTTCGGTCTTGGGCTTCACGTTTTATCTCACTCCAGGTCTTCTTGATATTCTTCACCTCATCTGCCACTGTGCGTCGCCAGGTCTGTTTGGAACGGCCATGCTTGCGCTTTCCTTGAGGATTCCAATCCAAAACAATTCAATCCAATCATCAGTTGATGTGTGTTGTGTTGATATATTCCTGCGGAGTTTTTTAACGTATTTGTTTTGATTCAAATATGTTTTGACGCGACGGCCGTTAGTCATTTTTTTATCTATGATATTATATTATTTGGAATAGAAAACAAAGAAAGAAAAATATTTATACTTAGATAAATTTGTCAACATTACAACTAACTAATAGGTATAAGACAAATGCGCAGCGCTTGAAAACAACTACACGGATTTAGTAAATATTTCATCAACATCAAGAACTATAGGCACAAGGGATAAATGGAATATCATCAATAATGTATTGTAGTCTATTATTGTGTTATTATTTAGGTAAAGCAGTTAATTATATCTTTATAAAAATACAAAATAGATATTTGTTGAAAGAAAACTTGCTAAAAGTTCAAGAATAATGCCTTAAATAAAGGTGCTTGTTTCTATACAACGTACCAGTAAACGACTATGATCGAATCAGCTAGTTTAATTAATACGAGAACTGTCAGGCTGTGGCGTGAACTCTATATCGTGGAGGTTTTTGCAAGGGACTACAGTTCAATACAGTATAGAGTTCTTTAAAAAAGGAGTGAATAGGGTTTTTAAGAGACTGCAGCGCGCTCGATATGCTGCCGATGTTACAAGTGCCCATTGGCTACGGTAACCGCTTACGGTGCGTGGTAACTGTACCGTAGCCTATGGGCGCTAGATAGGAAGACAGTCTACGGCCCGCCTGATGAGGCGTAGACCAAAGTATAAAAAAGTCATCGCTTCTTCGCTGCCTTCGTTGTTTTTTTTTTCTACAGCGTATTTTTAAAACAAGGCGGTTAACTTAAGTTCGATCGATGAAAAATATGCACACGTTATCAAGGAAGGTCGACAAAGGGTAATGCCCGGCTGACATATCACTCGAACACAATGTAGTGTAAGGTTGAGAAACGAACGTCAAGGAAGGACGACCTGATATATTAATCAGAAAAACGCCTCTTATAATTGACTGGCCTGTTGGTCTAGTGGTTAGTGACCCTGACTGCTAAGCCGGAGGTCGTGGGTTCGATTCCCACCCAGGACAAATCTTTGTGTGATGAGCATAAAGGTTTGTTCTGTGTCTGGGTGTAATTTATCTATAATATGTATGTATTTACGAAAAAAAATGTATGTAAGTAAAAAAAAAGGAATTGTTTGTATTGTAGGCAACCACTTAGAAGTACTTATCTATGTCTGCGCTCATGCGCTGCATCTCTTAGATTTCCCATCTAGTTCGTGATCTTAAAGAGTGTTAGAGAACTTAAACTATATTAGAAAACAGGGACTAAGGTAAAATAAAATATGGCTGCATATAATGGCAAGATGACACTGAAATCGCAGATGGACTATCTCGTAACCACTTGCATCTTGCTCAAAAGTAGCAAACCTATGTACCAATTTACAATTACGACAAAGTTTAAACAGGGTGTGAAAAGTATCTAACATAAGGCAGTTGTCCCACCGCCGGCGAGTAAACGAGTAACTATCGGTTATTTTCTCGTTCAAAAAACGTACAATAGATATAACATTCCGCGTAAATAAAAGAGATTCATATATTAATAGTTGATCGCTGACTGTTCATACTGCCGGCGGGGACTCGTTCCACTAGTTTGTCACTGAGCGACAAGAGCTATCAAAGATAATTCTCGCTCAGCGAGACGAACTAGCAGTTATTTCTCTATAGTGCGGCTTTAAAAGTATACGTATTGTTATAGCCCAGCGACAAAACTATCTGAATTACACACTCGCTTCGCGCTGCTCGCCAACTCGTTTCTAGTTGCTAGTTTTACTCGTTACTCGTTCATCGTCGGCGGTCGGACAAATGCCTAAAGCCTTGTTGGCTTTATCGTTACTTTTCACACAAGTTGTATAATACAAGAAGTGGTCTTCTTGTATTGTACAACCTACCTACCTAGTACCTACCAAAGTAAAGGTGCATCACAGCTATATTTCACTAGGTACTGTTTGGTCACATCTAATAGGGGGCTAGAATATTGCCATTCATCGGGACAATTTCCTGATTCATATCATGTGTATTAAATACTTTTAGCTACATTTGAGAAACCCAATACCATTTTTGCTCGACCCACGAATCGCACTCGGGACCGCTTATGCATTTCGTACATACTCCCGTTGCGCCACCGAGGTAGCTTGTAACACAAGAAATAGTATAATGTTATAATATTCGAATATCATAGGTACGAAGCAACAGACATGAACATATACCGATCGGCGCTGTCTGCGTGCGTGATCATGGGGCTGCCCAACGTGTATGACTACATCCACAAGCACCGCGAGCGCCTCATGGAAGAGAAGCGGCAGAAGATCCTGCTCTCGGAGACCGCGCGTCATGGACAACATCGCACCGCGTTGCCTGATGTAAGTGCTACTTTCACATACGAAACATTTACAAGTATAACCCGGTCCAAATATCTGTGCACGATGAAATGGACTGATATTTTGATCCGGTTGTATGTAGGTAGATATTAGTCGCAGCTTCAGCCTGCAGTACAGCCACGTGGCGATCTGCAATTACCTAATAGTATTTTTTTAAATTTTCCATCAACCTTAAACCTACTTTGAACGAGTTTCTTGTTTTGATTGATTGAAGCGTAAAACCTTTAAAAAATACCATACAATTGTATACGAATATTTAATTTTCTAAATTTATTAAAAATAATCTCATAACACTTTCCTCAGTTCGTTGCTAAATATTACATGCTGTAATTTACTGGATCATCACCATTGCCAGCTTGCGTGTAGATGATCAAAATTTTCAATTCGCCGCATAAGAAATCGTTTTCAAAAATAAATTAGTTACTAAATGATTTTCACTTTTAACCTTCGTATGTACATGTAAATAAATAGAATGATGAAGGTGTATCACACGCAATTTCTCCAGCATTTTGGGTTTGGATCTATTCCATTAAATAACCTTTAATAAAAAAGGTAATGATGTACCCATAGTGCGACCGACTTATCTGTTCAGGCGGACCTACGAGCACCTCTGAGGCGGACAGATGCCGAACAACTAAGTAATAATGTCATTTTGAATGTCATTCGGCTGACAACTTTAGATAAAGGGAGTTTTCATTATAATTTTTTTGTTGTTTTGTGGTAATAAGAAAGTTTCAAATGCCTTATCCTATAAAGAGTGATGCGCGATTGATAAGTCGGTCGCACTATACTTACTTTATCTGACCTGGAACCTAAATCGAAGCTTTTGGCCACCGTATAGTCTCATGTTTATCCCTTAATATTATTTAAATGTATTGATAGTATTTGAAAAACGCCCTTTTATTTTGTTTGTATTCATAGATAAAATATAATCTTATAACCGTAATAATTGAGGTCAATGGTCAGTGAAAAGATAGCGAAACGTATGTTCTTGTTCGTCTACTTATTATTGTTATTCTGTTGAGTTGTTCATCTATTCCAATTCCGATTAGAATATTGATAAACTGGACCTATCTGTTTGTCACAGTGAAGTCAGTTAATGCTTAAGAAAAATCGGTTTAAATACGAGTCGGACTCGCGCAATGAGGGTTCCGTACGATTTAGCAATTTTTTTTTTCGGACTTTTTCCTTTACTTGTACTTCTTGCCAAATTTCCTGATTCTAGTTCAACGGGAAGTGTTTTGTCCGCTATAGCCTTCGTCGGCTTTCAAAGGGTTAAAATAAGTGTGCCTAGCTAAAGTAAATCATGTGTCAGCGATTGACAGTCATAACCTAGTTTAATTTCTATATATTTTTGTGTAGGCGCTACCGCTATGGCGGACTTACATTAATTCATTTCCACCAAACAAAATCAAGCACTATGTCAAGACACATTGGAGCACCTAAACAATCACATTATCCTGATACCATCAAGTCTATCCATGTGATTGTTCTTTTTACAATTATGAAAATCTGTAGCTGCATCCTTCACTACTGAAAGGGGAAACTTTGTAAAAAATTTATTCTTCCTATCACATACATTTTCAAATCTAAAGGTCTCCACGACTGATTAAATCCACACCATCAACGTTGCCTGCCCTACTATAAGATCTATACTCAGTTGGCCAATGCCAACTGAGTATAGATCTTATAGTAGCGGAGGCATGTCTTATAGCTATACATGTACAAAAGCCATTGCTTTTGTACATGTTCGAGGTATAGCTATAAGACATGTAATGAATTGTTGATGGAATTTCCAAGGTGGAAGACGGGGTCTGCCGCATATAAGTAAATCCTTCTTTAAAACTATTTCCCTTTGTTATTCCTACACCCACCTACAATTGCAGGCGTGCATATATTGCAGTAGGTTTCTAACTACTGCTGCATATAAGGCATTAATATTACTTTTATGCTAAGAGACTTGTAAGTATACGAGTATCTATTTCTACCATAATATTATCCTCTCAGCCTTAAACTGGACTGGTAGAAAATACCTGTGGCAATATGTCCACTTTTAAACATATTTTGTACCATCATCATCATCATCATATCAGCCGTAGGACGTCCACTTCTGAACGTAAGCCTCCTCAAGAGATTTCCAATAGGATCAGTTGTATGTGGCTTACATCCAGTACAATCCTGCGTTTCGGATCAGATCATCTGTCCACCTTGTGGGTGAACGTCCTACGCTGTCCATCTTTTGTATATCAATTTTAAGATATATCAATATAATATTATTAATATTCAACGTTTCATGTAGAATATGTCATCCGTGTCGGATATTGAAACGTTTGTTTGCAGAATAACCGGCCGTGGTTGGTGCAGGTGCACCTGATGGAGGACAATGACGACATGCTGGAGCAGCTGGGTCTTATGGAGAACCAGGCAAACAATAACGTCGCGCCGCTTCCACCGCCGCCGCCACCGCCCCCACCACCCCCGCTGCCCCCGCAGGCCATGGAGCAAGATTAACTTCTCCACAGTATCTTAGGTGCTACACTTTCTTGACGTGTAATCTCCTTACCCCGCACTATGTATACCCATCACGGGGAGAACAAGGAAAAGACGCGCTCGTAGCATTGTGGTACTGAGATGTTCGTATCGAGCTTAAAAGTCACTTTCAGCAAGGTCAGTCCAAGGATGACGGACGTACCCCAGGGCCTTGATTAACAATAAAAATGGTAAAGTGACCGCCTGCCGAAAATGCTGCTTTTGTGGCCGAGAAACACTAATTTCAGCGTGGATAACATTCAACATCAGGTCATGACCGCACTAAAAGCTTAATGTAATCAACTTACTATTAAGTTTTTCATATAAATCTGTGATCCATCGCGTCCTGAACACCTGACGACCTACCAGCAATAGATTAGTTTTATGAGAAGCCTTATCTCAAAGGATAGCCCGGCAATTAATTTATTATTGATTATTTGCCTACCATGATATTATCCTTTCTTCAGTTGATATGCCAATAGGGCTCCCTATTCTATATTCTATTTTCCAAAAAATGATCTATTTCTTAAAATTAAAATAACCATTTTAATGAAGAAATGGCTTAATCTCTGAATAAATACAACTAATAAAAAATATTCTTTGTTTCAGGTCTCCCAAATTCTTTTCAGTAATACGTAAAGCCCGTACCCTACGATTTATAAAGTACCTAATCAATAAGATGATGAAATAAAAGAACTTAGGAAAAAGTATAGTGAAGTAAATATTATGTAAAATTATAATGTAACCGTCCTTTATTTTTAAAATATTTACATTTATTATAGCAATTTTGGCGCATTTATAATGTTGTGATATTTTCATAATGTGAATCATTCCTGTATTTTTGGAATATTTTTGAAAATTGTATGAAATTTTTCAGACAAGTATATGATACTTAATAAGAAATTATCGTGTGTTTTATTTTTAGTAGGATTCTATAACGAAATTACACTATCACATTTTCTCCAATCGGGTTAAAGGTGGGGAATAAAATAAACAGAATATCTTTCGCAAGTTTATTTCACAGACATCGGTTTTATCTAAACTCGTGGAGATAACAATAATGTGTTTATCGACATCAATTTTGTTGACAGTTCCATATATTTACGACATGTTTTCATTATATACGTTCTAAAACCTACAAACTCATTAACCATCCGATAAGAGACGAGGGAATATAATTAACATTTTATCGCCAACTAGTCATACAATTCTTTCAACAGCAGATAATGTAGCAGCTATACAGCTTTTCAAATCTCCACTAAACCTCATACTGCCTTTCATTATTTTCCTGGCAAACTGCCTCACTGATAGCTGTCTGAGCAAATGTATTCACACCGTTATCATAAGCCATCCGCTGCCAGATACGTTCTGTCCATGCTACTGCTGTAAAACATGCTCCATTACTGATGAAGGCTCTTAAAGCCACCGCGGTCATCCCCCGTCCCATACATTTCCAACCGTCAGTCCGCACTGACTGCACGAAGCAGTCCCACGCTCCTGAATACCGACCTACCACATCACCTTGCAGTCTTGACTTCACTACGTCAACTGGATATAAACACACCCACGACAGCATACCAGCCACACCTCCCGCAACGAATATCTTCATCACATTTATATCTCCACGAGTCATTGCTTCGTACGTGCCAAAATATATCGCAAACGCTGGACAATCGCGAGCAATAGTCACCCCTTGTCCACGGAAAAGAGCTCTTAAACCTCCAGTTCGATAGATGTAACGTGCACCTGACCAAGCCCCAGAAGGCATGCCATCTCCAGGTTTTGCAAGTTGCAGTCTTGTTTTTACTAGTTCCACTGGAGCACAGGCGAAACTTTGCAGCATTCCCGCGGCGGCACCGGCTGTCGCATGAGTTATTAAAGAATCTGGGTTGGGTAATGCTCGTCTCGTGTTCCCGTAAGCTCCAAAAACTATAGCATTAACTGCTGCTATACCTCCCAAAGGTGCTCCAACTCCTCTATATACAGTCGACAAAGTGCCACCTTTCAACAAAGATCTCGCACATTGAAGTGCACTACCTCTTCCTGACTGTATATATACTTTCAAAGTATCTAAAGGATGACCAGCTACGATTCCCGCACAACCTAAAACAAAAGAAACCCTATTAATATTAAACAATTTGTATTCCTTTGTTATAAATAGAACTGAAAGGCAACGGTTTGTTTCGAGATTTCTAGATAAACAAAGTTTAAAGTTCAATATTATAAGACGCTCTTACCCCCTATGCATCCTGCCACGAAGTCTAGTGCCATATTTGTGGGGCAAAAATCTTTCACAAGGATGTACCTGTAAGTGGAAAAATGTCAGTTTAATTTCATACACTTTTTAAACCAAAGTACCTATGAATTATATTTAGATTACCTAATAAACCATGGTTTTAACCATTTTTACTTTGAGGTAGAGGGGAGAGAGGTTGATGGTCCCCTCAGGCGGGTCTTAACGACCGAACTTAAAATGTTATTGACTACCTCTCGCTATCATGAAGTTCAAGTGAATAAAATAATAACTTAATCAGTTATTTACTTTAACGTTACAAAAGACGATACGTCGTGACCTTAGGGTTCATCTACAAAAAACAGTTGAAGCACTTACCTCTAACGTTCAAATAAGGTAGTCGTAATGAGAATTCACGTTGTCTCCACTTGAGGTGACTCCAATGAACATATTGGTAGAAAAAAGACCGTCGGAGAAACGTCCGACGGCGGTCCAGCCTCCTGAGTGTGCAGCTCGAGTGTGCGGCAGCGCAACGGTCCCGGCTCGACACCGATCGCGATACTTCTACACATTATCTCCTTTCAGGTCACTCCCTATCAAAGAGGTCACACAGACATCTTTGAAACATAATAATTACACCTACGTTAGTAAAATGTATACAGTAACTTTTCCATTTATTTATCATTATTAGCTTCCGCCCGCAGCTTCACCCTCTTGGTATCAATGAAAGGTACTACTACAGACTATTATATTTTATCTGTGCGCTAAATTTCACACAGATCTTTTCAGCAGTTCTGGCCTCATTGAGTAACAAACATCATCCGTCCAAATTTTCGCATTTGGCTATAATATTAGTAGGACGTTCGACAGCTACCAACATATTAGGTACTTAAAAATACAACTTCCTAAGCTAAGATTGGATTAGGAGGACGCACCATAGATACAATCATGGGTTGTTACTTTTTAGGGCATTGTATTTTTCAGTAAATTAAATTTTTATATGACCGACCATCCATTTCAAAAAGATCTTGACTGAAAAGAATGAATCTCTAGATCATTATTTCCATACTAGATTTATTCTTTCAAACCAAGGTACAAAAGAATGGGTACCTTTGTGAGTTTGTGACTTTTTTCTCTCTCTGAAAATAGAATTCCAAAACTGCTTGGTCCTAAATTTATTAAGGTGCACTGCTACTTTCCCAGAAAATAATTTAGATAACACTGCCTTGGTGCCGCAACGGTGTATTCGGTTGAAATTTTCGGGTCGAAATAAATATTTTTATGATCTGCAAATTTTTGTTTCGGAGTTTTTCTATGTATCATATGTATGCATTTATCCCTTAACACAAGTATAAACTAGCTTAATTTGGGATAGATCACACTGTGTAAAAAACCACTTATCTAAACAACAGATACCTATCGGATACCGGCATTCCGCAACTTGGAGATAAACAAAACATTAGCGTCACGTCTTTTATTCCCAAAACAGTAAGTGAAGGCGCCTCACATTAATCACACCCACATTCCGCCACTTATGTTAAGCTCGTCTGCAATAGGGGGCGATCCTATTGCCTTAACCAGACTAATTTCCAAGTTGCGGGCTGATACTGCGAATGCTCCGGGAAACGAACCCAAAACTTCTTGCGCCGCAGTCGTATCCAACACATATAGGTACACAGACACACACACACACACACCCGCTGCATTTCGAAGACAGTCTGAGTTTGAATACTAATACCTACCTAGTTATTGTAAAGCTGAAAAGTTTGTTTGTTGGTTGAACGCGATAATCTCAGGAACTACTGGTCAGGTCAGGTACTAGTCCGATTTTGCCCAATAGGGGAAAATCGGACCAGTATCTGACCTGACCCTGTTGGGTCCATATCTGGTCTGTATAATAAATTGATGTAACAACATGTAAAACATATGGTGAGCAAAAAAACATCATTTGAAATTGAAAAATTCTTTTGATGCTGTGCTAGATAGCCCATTTCTCGAGGAAGGCATAACATCACAAGACGGCTAAAAGGAGCTGAGCAGTGGCCAAATAAAAAACGACGGGAGCGAAGCCCCGCGCGAGTTCTAGTTCAGAGATAAAATTAATTATTATTTTTAAATTTATGTAAGTGAATTTTAAGCAGTACCTACCTAGTCGTTACGTATCGGATACGGGCAACGTGAGCAACAAAATGCTTATTTAATTTAATTGATTTGGTTATTTTTAGATTGTACAGTGTACATGACTAGGTCGATTACGTAACTACGCATTTTATTCTTGGTATCTTAATACCTATTTTCTCTCCAGTAAAGTCCAGTTCGCGTAGATATTGATTTCAAAGTTCAAGCTAAAGATATTATAGGGATTTATATAAAACCTATTAGGTAATAGAATTTCTAGGGGTCCCGTACATAGTTTCGAATTACGTTGTATAATATAGCAATAAATACCCGTTTATATTAATATGTGATTATTTAATAACAATTTAATTTAGTTAAAAACTATCAAAGAAATAGTAATCAGAATATAACTGTTCTTTTTTGTTGATTAAACTACAACTTTTACTTTGTCTTTTATTTCACCTTTATAGTTTTAAAGTAGCATATATGTAATTTCAAACATTTTTCACCACAATGTTTGTCGCGGCAGTGTCATTCGCCCTCGGTGGAATTCGCTCCAGCGTACCACGCTAAAAGTTTTTCGCCACAACGACCTATCGCTACAACGTCATGCGAAACTACGTACGGGACCCAACTAGTGGGTACTCCATTAATATAGGTAGTTCAGGTACCTATTGGCAAGGTACCTACCTACGTGGGCTGTGGCCACTGACTTGAAGGGTAATTTGAAATGACATTGCAGTTGGCCTACTAGGGCGTAAATTATAAAAAGTTATTGCGAGACCGACAGGACAAACGCTTTCGATCTTGTTTCATAGAAACTTCAATTTATAATTTCTATATTATACGGCGTACTCTCAACTCACTGTATCCAACCATTCCTAGTACAAATAACGTCGGGCACATGAGTGGGTACAGTGGATATACGCAATAATACTTAAAATACAGGTGCCTTGATAAAGACAAAGATTCTTTATTTGCCAAAGATTTGGTAGTACAAAGTTGTTAAAAAATAATTGTTTGCGGTGCGTACCTACATATCTACCCGTAGAGGGCATGCAAATATAAACATTGTATTTTCAATAGTACATTAAAGCTATTAAATTTATAACATCTATTATTAGTATTATTACTTACAGAAAATAAACTTACAAAATAAAGGACTCTATATAATTCTAAATACTTATTTTCTATACTTTCTATACCTAATAGTTTCTTAATTCTATTTTCTAAATTATCGTACTCATTAAACATATATTTTTACGCTTATTTAATACTCTTTCTAAAACATCGATGATACCTAATTATCATTTTGAAGAAATTCATTTAAATATATTATAAAAACACTTATCTATTAGCCACGCTTTTACCTAATTTGGGTTTGAATAAATGAAGAGGTAATTCGCGTAACTTGAGGGATTTTGTTGTATACTTTAACTTGTTCTAGATCCGCTACAACATCACACAATATTTCTGCTGATGTGGTGACCATATAGCAGCACAATACTCAAGATGTGCCGATTCAATAAACGAACACTGAAATTATTGTCGATACATTTCACAATTTTCAATCCATCGATAAAACAAACCAGCTCCATCCAACCATGCGGCATGCGTATGTACAGCACTATTTCAAAATTATCTGTCATTAATGTCAACTATGGCACCTATCCTGTCAAATTTTGTGATTGGTCTGTCTTCATCTTCAGATTTGTTGTTGTTCACACATGTTTCAGACATAAAATGATTCTGAAACAAAATTAAAATATGAGACAGAATGGCAAAAAATCTGGCTTCTAGTAAAATATAAGCTTGGCTCTTCATACGAGCTACTATAAAGAGTATAACCTGCGGCAATTAGATACCCATTATGGAGCCTGCAACTGCTCTCAAAAATGTTTCCAAAGAGGATAATATAACACAACAAGAAGAACCTACCTACATAGAAATAGAAATACCTTATAGGCTGTTCCAGTTTCTTAGCACAGAAAACTGTAATATACAAAATATATGTCGGATTTGTTTGTCAACAGAATGTGATGTATTATACTCACTTGTGTCTGCCAAAGAGAATAGTTTTTTATCTAATATATTTACGGCACTCACTAACGTGCAGGTAAGTACACTTTTATCAGTGGCGTAGCTAGTCCCAAAGAAAATTCCAATAGAAGCTTTAAAAGGAGTGTTTTTAGGTTTCCGTAGTCAAAATGGCAAAAAAGGAACTCTTATAGTTTTATCATGTCCAGCAGTATGTCACAGGCTGAGTAGGTAATTGAAATTTAGAGAATAGGTGAATTATGTGAGCTGCTTTATATATATATATATATATACTTAGCTTGGAAGTTATTTAAGTATAACAATGTAAGAAAGAAAAACAGCAAAAATCTAAGAAAGAACGACACATTTTTCCGTATTTTTGACTTTTTAGCTTTTTCTCTATTAGTTTGTTGCTGATGATGAAAGATATATATATCATCTTAATTGTAATTGAAACTTGCTTAGAGCAGGGTTTCCCAAACTTTTAAGACAATGGAACACCCACCAATACTGTTTATTTTATGAAACCCCATATCAATTAAATAAGAATAAAAACTTCTACTTAATAATTTTATTGTGGTATTAAATAATTTGGCGTAACCCTGGTGAGTTTTCTATGGAACCCCTAGGTTCCGCAGAACTCACTTTGGGAATGGTGAAATATTTTATTTTATTTAAAAAATTTCAGTTATCACCTGAAGATGGGCTGCCATCAAGTATATGTGAGCTGTGTCAAACGGCTATCCTACAGTATTATGAGTTTAAACTCAAATGTGAGAAGTCAGAATGTATGCTGCGGTCTATTTTGAAAGGGGAGTTCATTACTAAAGATGAACCACCTGATGGTGAAATGTATGCATTTTATAAATAATTTATTTTATGGTTTATTAGTTTGGGTCAAGACGAAGAGTTTTTAGAAAATATTATATATTTTGCTGTCTGATTGACATGTGATGATTGAAATGTGTTGTATGGTTCCAGGTTAGTGAGTGTGTGCCTCATCAGGTTACACAACTCTTATTAATTATATTTTATTAAAGGGCCTGTCAATGGCTAGTAGTAATGTCTAGGTATAGGATTTTTTTTGACAGTGTCACTGTATGGGAGGTTATTTTTATCTAATTACACAGGTGCACATGTCACGTTGTAATGTAAATGTCACCTGGGCCCTGATTCTGACTCATCGGATTGCCCCCAGATCGTAATTTTTTTTGAATCTTAGAACGACATATTTTTACAGCTTAAGTTATTGAGTTTTACAAAATAGTTTACTGTATAGAATATAAGATTTTGTTATACATCCATTTATATATTTTTTTAACATTATGTTTTTTAACTTTAAATAAACTGACATTTCTGGCCGAAAATATTCCGACAGCTCAGAATCAGGGGGAGGACTGACTTTGAAGCACTAGATCGTATACGCCATTTCGCAAGCTATTTATTTATTTGGTCTAGGCTGTGTTGTAGGAGCTCTGAAGCGTTTCGCACATTTATCTGCATATGCATCCACTGTTACTCCCGGAGCCCGAGGTAGATCTACCGTGAATATCGTGTACAAAACTGGTCCAAGAACAGAGCCCTGTGGTACACCCGCCAAAGCTGAAGTGGCAATAAGCTCTTTTACTCGAAAAATTCTAACTTAAATGCCATACTCTGTGTAGCCTTCTTTTTTCCATAATTGAAGAGTAAAATTTAAAAACTTAAGCACATTGATTTCTTTCCACATAAGATACATAATATGTACACCACATTTTAACAAAACTAAGTGAATATTTATTGAGGGATCACTAGACCTAGCATTGAATTAGGCAATGACTATGAGTATAATAATATTATCATGATTCGTAGTAATTGTCTAACTTTAATTTGTGTCCCTAAAACAGTATAAAGATATTAAGTAACTTTTGATGATAGCCAGGGTTTCGCACAAAATATAAGCCAAACTCGTGCCGTATTGTTATTTATAATTTTAATATATTTATCCAGGCCAGTACAAGAAGAAAACCAAGATAATCATGACCAAAGTGAAGTCAAAGATGAAATGGAATTAGTTGAAGGTATGTTGAGTTTTCTTTTCTTTCTCTTGTTATTATTTATATTGGTTGTAATGTTCAATGGGAGCATTGCCGGCACCAAGTATCTGTCCGAAAATTTCACGTAAATGGAAGTGTTCATTGCCTGTAGAACTTTCAAAAGTTTTCGATGACGGATTTCTGAATAGTGTTTAGTCGGCCGAGATGTCACGGAGACGAAAAGGCCAGTTTCCGATGACTTAGAATAAGGGGTCATTCGTCATTTCAACCCATAAACGTCCCACTGCTGGGCACGGGTCTGCTCCAAAAAATGTGGAGGGAATTTAGCCTTCTATACCACGCTGGCCGGACGGGTTGGTATAGGGTTTGTTTCAAATTTTCCTTTTCTTACAGTGCTCTTGTCTGCATAAGGTCCCTTAGTCGCCTTGTACGACACCCACGGGTTGAGATGGGGTAGTGACATTATTGTATTCTTAATCCGTCACTACACGGACAATAAGGGGTACTACTCATCAAAAGACTAAGCTGGGAAAAGTGTTGGTGAGCCCTTGGCTTTGGTGTGTAGGGATCTTAAACTTCAGTAGTTAAATTTCACCTAAAAAGCCATAGTTTCTATAAGTAATATTAAAAATAAATATTATTGTTTACAGATGTGCAATATTTAGAAAATCTTAGTGATGATACCAATGATATGGATGACAAACTTTACATAGTACAAAATACTAATAAGAGTAAAAGGTATGTGTGTTGTTAACATTCAGACGGCGAAACGAGAAAGTGCTCTATGCTTAATGTAATAAGATATCATTTACAATTTGCGGTTTCAATAACGTCTGTGGTTTTCCTTGTTTATTTTTTAATTGTAAAGCATTCTTTCTGTATTATAAATGAAGAATGAGACTCTAGAAATTTGAGTTTTATAGAGTTAGAATATATATATGAGCAATCAGCATTGTAATTGACACCTACAAATTAACTTTAAATATTTAAATTTTTCAGAAAAGCAATAAAAGTGCCAAAAAGAGGTAAGCTTTAAACTTTTTTTTAAACCAAATATTTATTTATATCTTTTTTATGTTAAAAAATGTTTACATTTTAGGTCCAAAATACTCTCGCAATAAATTAGCCAAAAATGTTCCAGAAAAGAAACAATCTGATTATAACACAAAATCCCACACATGTACACACTGTTCTAAGGTAAGTACGTTATTTATAGAGTACTTAACTCTTTATTTTATACAAAATTCATAAAGAAATACTATAATAAATAACAAAATTGCATGTACACATCCTTCAAGATCGGATCGGATCTAATCCGATGGCATTGCCAGTAGTACAATTTGGGCTCCATTTCTGGCTTTCCATCAGGCAAAGAGGAGCTACTATAAAAATATTTCACTGCTAACCTGAGAGGTAGTTTTGTGTACTAGACATCTCATGTGTTTTACAATTTCAGGTATTCACAAATGCGCAACAATTTAAAATGCACGTTAAAAAGAAACACGGTGTTAAATCCGAAAAGCGGCCTCATCCCTGTGATCAGTGTAAGGAGTCATTTGACTCTGAGCATGACCTTAGCGTGCATTCAGTTCTACACAGTAAAGGTATACCATTGAAATGCAACCAGTGTGAGAAAGAATTTAATTGTAAGTCATATTTTAAATTCTATATTTTAATTAGATGTGTGTAATCATCAATAATAATGCTATCGGCAACGAAAACTGGGAAGTGCTACTTACATACCCCACATTAATAAATTGCGTCCACCCGATCGCGCGATCCATTTTGGATACTGTGTAATCCACGATCCATGCTCTAATTCGGTAGCTACGATCGCGTGGGGCACGTCCACACCGACCACACACACTCTGATCACGAGCGGTAGGTCGTCCGGTGTGGATTCTATTGATCTTTGAACTTGGTAAGTTCGTTCTGACTAGCGGGGTTTGTGCTGACCATTCGATACTAATAAACAGAAAAAAATACTGTTGTAGTTTCTGTAACTACCTATATGTAATTTAATAGTTTTTTCTTTTATTGTTCCCAATAAAACCGATAAGTATGACCAACACTACAGCCAGTAAAGGAGTGTTCCTATATCATATTTACAACAACAACAACGACAACGACAAAGTATTATAATATTGTCTTTACAGCAAAAACAACGCTCCGGCGTCATATCCAACGTCACATGGAGTCGAAACCGCACTCGTGTGAGACTTGTGGCAAAACGTTCACTGAACTGTACGCACTACGCAGGCACGTGCGCGTGCATACCGGCGAGCGTATTGAGAAGAAACACGCATGTCATATATGTGATAAAAGGTATTTCTATTTATAGTTACTAGCTTTCGCCCGTGACTTCGTTCGCGTGTTGTGTAAATATATGTATACAGGGTGTATACGACGATACGACATTAAATGACAAGGCAGCCAGTGTTAACCCTTATAAACATATTCTAATATAAATTATTAAAAAAAAAAAGAAAAAAAAAAAAAAAAAAGCTACACATTATTTAAAGTCGAAAAATTTAAGAATATAAAACTACACATTATTTTTCTATCATGACGTTTTCGACATGACGACGACAACAGTGCGGAACAGAGTAAGAGATAAGATAATATGAAAGAGTCAGAGATATTTAAATGAATTGAATGACGTATTGACAACATACGATCAACGTAAATACCTACAGGTTGTTTAAAACTGTGAACAACTGTGACATAAAGAAAGTACATTTGCGTCTAAACTATTGCAAATTTCTGTTTAATTTTTTTGGTATAGCCTTCTAACATCACATACTACACGTGGTTTCATTTAATGTCGTATCGTCGTATACACCCTGTATAATTGTATACCTAAAACTTCCTCATGGATCACTCTTATCTGTTGGTGAAAACCATATGAAAATATGTTGCGCAGTTTAAAAGATCTAAGCGCACAAGAAGCGAGAAGCGAGTTTTTGTCGGGAATATTAATATTTTATTAAGCTTAAACAGCTCTGGAGATTTGTCGGGTGTCTGGAGATCACTGTGAATTTCGGGAGAATCCAGACGGATCCCGAGCATCTGCCAACCGTAGTGTGAGAGTGTGTTGTGTGTCAGGTTCTCAGCGCGCGGCGTGCTCGCGACGCACGTGGCGGCGCACAGCGGCGCGCGGCCGTGCGAGTGCGCGCGCTGCGGCAAGCGCTTCGCGTCGCGCCGCCTGCTCGCCTCGCACGCGCTCGTGCACGACGACCACAAGCCCTACGCCTGCTCCTACTGCGACAAGCGGTACACTACACTACTAAACTACATTCTTTCCTCATTTAGACTGGTAACACAACTAACCGTATCGAACCGCACTTTCCTAAGCTTATCCTTTTTGTCACTTAAAACTGTCATTACTAGAGCGAGAGCTGAACGCATCGTCGGTTCCCCTCCCGCTCTTTTTTTTCTAGTATACGACAAATTGTCCTGTGTCGCCTGCAACCAACGGCCACCCGCAACCCTGACTAGGTTGTCGGTCCATCTGGTGGGGCCATTCTACGCTTCGCCTTCTACAGGACCGCTCGCAGTGGCGTAAATTAGGTGAGGCCTATGTTCAGCAGTGGACGTCGTTGGGCTGATATGATGATCATAATGATGATACGATAATTGACAGTTCTAAATAACTGAAAGGATAGAAACATAAGAAAGTTTGATTCCGTGCGGTTAGATGTGGTATGTAAACTATAAAATTAGTGAAGTTGCTCTGTTACCACCAAGTACGTACATAAGGCTCTGCAATCAAGTGGGCCTGCTAGTTCCTACTTGGGCTCCAAGTCTGCTTATTTACGAATAGATCAACTGAATCGTAATTGGATCTCAATAGCAGTTTTCATTCATTCATAATTTTACATATTTCATTCAAATTAATAGTCAGAATACCAAAAATATTTAAAACTGCTATTGAGATCCAATTACGATTCAATTGATCCATTCGTAAATTAGCAGAATTGTAATTATTATGTATTATTAGATGACCCTGATTACAGAAATACGTCTCCTTACTGGAAATATTTACTAAAATAACAAATAAGTTCGATAAATACTTATATAGGTACCTACTCCTTCTGGAGAATACGAACATACGTCCTTGTTCCTATCGTTCTTGAAAACGCGCTCAAGTGATAAGATAGTGATGTGATGAGTATTGATCATATAAAATTAAATGCTTTATGCTGTTTTCAGTTTCCGTCATGAGTCCACTCGTAACACACATCACCGGACGCATACGGGTGAGAAGCCCTACGTGTGCTCCGTTTGCGGCAAGAACTTCATACAGAATTCTAATCTTACACTGCATATGCGTACACATACAGGTATTAAAATGTTCAAATACTAGAACTACTACTAGAAGCGCAAACTCATACATTTATTATATTAATAGTACTGAGAACATTGACCTAAATTATTACCACTGGACAGGTGGCTGTCAAAATTATGTGCCTACTTGCTTCTTGCCATGAAATAGCGTTGGTTACTGGAATAGGGACGCACAAAATTTACCACGTTTTAAAATTACGCTAGGTATTCGGCACAATACGGAAACCATAACCTTTTAAAATCCTTTAATTTGATACCCATTCGATAGATTTTGAATCTAAATCTTTTATTTTTAAATTTATTTATGGTTATATATGTATGGTCTATGGTTTGCGGATCATAGTAGGTATTATGCTTTGACCCCAAGCGTAATTTTACTATGGGTAGACTATAGAGTATGGGAAACTCTGTCCTAATGTAATGCTATGATAATACATAATATGTATTATGTTTGTACATATTATGTATATTCTCTTTTCTCATTGACAGGCGAGCGTCCATATTCGTGCTCAGTATGCGAGCGCAAGTTCACTTCGGGCTCATCACTCAAGAGTCATGAACGTATACATACCGGAGAACGTCCCTACAGCTGTCATATTTGTGGGAAAAAGTAACATATATTCACATAAATCTCTTAAATTGTTGATTAGGTAAATAATAGGAGGAATATACGGGCAGGTTGAAAAGCTGTCTGTCTACTGTTTAGTGTACGAAGTAGAGACTCCTAGGGCGGTGCCTTGGCGCCCCATCATTGGGGGCGCCAAAATCAGCCAAAACATACTTACGCCCACCATGGGCCACCGGCGAATTATTAGGTTGAGCAAGCAGCAAATAACATACCTATGATGTAATCACGTGTAAACAATGTTTTAAGAGAACACAAAAAGATTTTATTAGGTGGGGTACTATTTTTAATTGGCAACATCCAAAAACATTTTAAGTATTGCCACTGAATGAAGACAAAGACACATCAAGTCAATTAGGGTTTTGGGATCGACCCCCATATAGAACTACCACAATTAGGTACTAAATGTTCATCGTGTTCGTTTAAAGTATATTTGTTAAGTCCATGTATTATGGGCCTATGGCCAGCAGTGGTCTAGTATAGGTTGATGATGTTTATGAAAATCCCCCACGACACAGGGCGTAAGCCGTAATGCAGATATTTTAAATTAAAATAGAGAATACGCAGGGTCAATGAACCTAGTCGTTCATTCATAATAAACTCAAATACTCAAAATCTGTTTCTTTAGATTCGATATTATAAAATCAAGTGTAAGTAACGTTGTGTGGCAGGTTCGCGCGCATGAGCCTGCGCGTGCACATGCGCCAGCACACAGGTGAACGACCCTTCGCGTGTACGGCCTGTCCCAAGAAGTTTGTCAACGCCTCACGGTTGCGCGATCACTGCCGTATACATACAGGTGAATATTGATCACTTTTCACTAGTGTATTTCAAAGTAGGCGATAACGCCCCCTTGGGGGCGATGACAAGGTCAGGATGGCGTTAGCAGAAATATTTTTTTGCATGTTGACACCTTCAGTGGGGTAAGAGAACATTTGAAAAATAGGAGGTTGAGGTTGAGGTTGTTGGCAGTTTACATATTTGTGTACAGTTGTGAAAATATCAAACATTATTAAAACGTGTATTTAATTCCACAGGGGAGAAACCATACGAATGCGCCTATTGTACGTTCACATTCACAACGAAATCTCACCTAGTGAAACATATGAAGTCACATGATCCGCCGAAGAAGAAATCTGGGAAACAGGGCCTCGTCGTAGTACAACAAGTTCCTACCAATTCCCCAGCTATAACGGAGAACATTATTTACAAAAAGGGAGCTCAAGAACTAGCATCTATCTCTGAAAATACAGGAATAGACGAAGAGAAGATTGATATTGTAAAAGATATAACTTTAGATATACAAGAAGTTCCGCTAGAAGTGACTGGAGAACTGATTTTACAAGATGAAAGTGACATGAAAACAGATCTTTTAATAGTAGATAATAGTCAAAATAATTACCATTGTAATGATGTCTGTTTGAATGAACACATGAATATTGTGAATGAAGAAGTGAACTATAGTAATGATGTGAATCTCGTGACGGTGAATGAAGGAGGCGTGAGTATATCGGCGTCAACGCTCGAAGGAACGACGGTGAAATTGTACCAGTTGGACCAAAGTTTAGTTCAAATACATAGTTCTGGCGGTCAAGTCACTATAAGTAAGATCACTAGCAAAATGACCGCCAATTTTTAAGAAAGTATTAAATTTTATTATTTCAAATTACGATATTATTATTTCTGGTGTATTTTTTATAATGGATGACTAATATGGTACGATTCAGACCAACCGGCTCGCGTCGCGCCGCATCGGAACGGAGCCGTCCGCGTGCCTGTATATGTGCTGCCTATGTAATATGTGCTGCCGCGGTAGCCGTACGGGTGCCGCGGCAGCCGACAGCGTCCGCTGGAATCCGTACGCACTGCAAGCGCCCAGAAGTGCCGCTCTCTTTGCGCCGCGTAGACGTAAAGTGAAATATTATTTAAAATATCGCTTGAAGAACACAACTTGAATGATTCGCTAGCTGTTGCTGCACCGTAATCTCCGTACGACACACGGCCGACCGGCTCCAAGCGGACCCGACGGCAGCCGGTCGGAGCCGGTCGGCCGTCGCGCGTCGCGGGGTGCCGACGGAGGTAACTATGCGTAAGTTGCATGCAAATATGAACTGTAATTACTGTTGATACATTTCAATGTTCTTTAACGCATTGTAAAATGCCGCCCGGCGCGGGCCGATGCGAGCCGGTTGGTCTGAATCGTACCTATCTGTCTTTTTATTTATAACTTGAGAAAGTTGTTTGCATTAAAACATTATTATAACACAAAATTAAATTTTCAATAAACCTGCAGCTTTTTATCGCTGACTTTGTGATACCAACCAAGATTTTTGTATTGTTAATTAATAAATGACAAAATATGTGCTTGCAGAAATCAAAAAATTGCATCTAGTTGTATTAAAGACACGAAACAACAATTATCCGCAGTGGTATTATTTTCCCTATTTTACTCTTTTCACAGTAATAAAACTAAATATAAGTAACAATTAGATATTTTATTTTACATAAATAAAAATACTTTAGTGTCTATATCTACCAATGTAAATGCTTTTACTCTATTTAAACCACGAACTTTTCTTGGCGTCTTCATATTTCTTAATGTTAACTAACATTGAGTTGTGAATCTCTTTCGCGTTTCTGTTCTGGCCATAGTAGTCAACAAACTCACCGTCTGGGTTCACTAGGTAGATGATAATTGTGTGATCCACCTGGGTAATAAAAATTTAGAGTAATTTCAGCATATTAACATTGGATCAAGAAGGATCATACCCTAAAAATTTAATAATGGTATGTCTGATTATGGCCTCATCATCATATCAGCCCAATGACGTTCACTGTTGAACATAGGCCTCACCTAATTTCCGCCACAGCGAGCGATCTTGTGCCTCCCCTATGGCCTAAACCCTCATGATTAATTTCATGATGGACCCACAACTAGTCATCATCATCATATCAGCCCAACGACACCCACTGCTGAACATAGGCCTACAACTAGTAATGTCATTTAACTTTTATTATGACTTTTATTTGAACAAATAAGTTTAGCAGCGACAGGAGGCACTAAGGTTGCATGGAGTGCCTGCGTACCAGCAGCGTTCAGTACAAGGACAAAGAAGACATCGATTTAGTAATTTCTATACTCACAATATAATCCTTGTCATCATCCTGAGGGCCAGCACTGAAGTAAACCCTGTATGACTTGCATGCCTTCGAGACTTGCTCTATTGTTCCCGTCAATCCAAGGAAGCGCGGTGAGAACTCTTTGCAGTATCTAGACGTAAAAATATGACAGATGAGAGTATGAATTGTTTATAAATAACTAGCTTCTTTTTTAATTCTTCTCCTCGTTCTTTATTAGGCCAATGCTCAGCTCCTATTGGCCGTAGCGTGATCATAAAAAGTCTATAGCCTTCCTCGATAAATGGGCTATCCAACACTAAATGATTTTTTTTAATCAGACCAGTATTAGAGATCCTAGCATTCTACCAAACAAACTCTTCAGCTTTATAATATTAGTATAGATAAGCTGCTGTTACAAGCTGACTAGACTAAGACCAGTCATGACAGTCAGTATATAACAGAAAAAATAAAGTACCTACCTATGTAAATAAAATGATCCATGGTAATATGAAGACCCATTTTACAATTCAAATAATACTTATCACTTTAAAGCTTTTAGATACAATGGGAAATGTAACGTTTGGTGTCACCACTTATATATGCCATGGGCATTTAAGGTTTTAGGCCATTAGGCTGCAATTAGACATAACACTTGACAAAGATCTTTAAATTCCCACGAAATAGCTCACAAACCAGCACTTGGAAATTCACTCTTTTCATTTTATAAATAGATAGCATTTTAGATTACTGGTTGTCACGACAACCAATCTCTATATATAATCTAAATATAATCAGTCTGTAATTTTGATAGCCTAAGTCACGACTTAGGCTATCAAAATTACAGACAGAGAGCTAGTAAAATATTTTGAAAACCCAAAATTAACTTACTTGCCAACAATCTCAGGCGAATCTCTTTGTGGGTCAACAGATATGAAGATTGGCTGTACAGGTGGTAGTGATGTGTTCTTGTCTGTAAGATAAGATTTTAGTTAGTACCTTAAAGAGAAAGTGTTGTATCCTGTCTTCTGAATTTAATACTTTATAGTGTTATTATCCTGTTTCATCTTCAACTTATCAGCCATATGACGTCTACAGCTGTACATAGGCCTCACCAAACTTACCTTTAATTAACCTGTTTACTCTGTTCCAAATATGTGACAATTTGTAATTTGATTTTGTCAATTTGCTAATAAGATAAATTTTCATTTTCCACATATAGGGGGTTTTGTGGGTAAGGGCTTGTATGTAAAAATAAGATAATCAACATGTTTGGTTTTTTCTAAATGTAGTTATTCAGTAACATACCGTGCATATCAACAACTGCAGCTAGTTTTTCCAACTCATCTGGGCAAATATCAGGGCAGTGAGTGAATCCAAAATAAATTAAAAGCCATTTGCCCAGAAAATCTGTACTTTTCACCAATTTGCCCTGAAACCAATATTTGAGTACTGTTAATAAAAAAGTAGGTATTAATTAATGATATCATTAAAATTAGGTACCTACTGCATGAGACATTAATCAAGTAGAAATATTCTTATGTAATCATGTAATAATATTTTTTTGTAACTATTGGCTAAGTATTTAGCTATTTTGCTCAACTTATTGTGATAGTAATGATGTTAAGAAAAATAAATTAATGCTTCATTACTTCATCCTAACAAAACCAATAATACAATTACTTACACATATTTCAAGTCAATTTAAACTCTATGCAATACCTCATAAAATAGAGATTGATTTGAATATTTGCCAAGACTGTTGTTGACAACAACTTAGGTCTTTAGGTTAACTGCAAATCTAACCAAATTAGATAGAAACTTTAAGGGCTTGTAATAGTAAGTGCCAGTCAAATAATTTTTAAAATACCTCCGTGTTCACTAATTCAAAGTCGCCTCCTATCTTAGCTTTACCAAGTTGCCGCTTCCTTTCGCGATCGAGCGCCTCTTGTTTTTCCTTTCTAATGTACATCATAAATGCCGTCAGCCCTCCACCGATCAGAGCGGTCGCAGTCATGGATTTCCATGTTATAGCTGACATAACCTTCTTCAGTTTCTTGGGTGGATTAGGAGGACCCGCACATTTCCTCACAGCCGAAGTACTGAACCCACGACAAATTGCGACACACCTATTTCTCAGGATTGAGTTCATTGTTATTATTACGTAATTCTGCTTTAACTTGAGATATATTCAGTCATTAATATTTCATTATCAGGTATTTCACTTGCCTTGCACAACAAATTCAGAAACTCGACATTCGGCGTGTTCGAATTCGAAACGAAATCGAATCGAATATTCTTTTTAATGACAGAAGAGATATTAAATGACACTGACAGCCCTATGTCACTGTCAGTTTGACAGCTGTGAACAGTTTATAAATAAGTAATCCATGGAATCAATGAACAAAAATTAAATTAAAATCCACGGAATCAAATAGTATTTAATATTATGACACGAGCAGCCGCTGTGCGTGGTATAATGGGCTGAATTCCCTCCAAAATATTTGGAGCAGTGCCCAGCAGTGAGACATTAATTCATGGGTTAATGATGATACGTCTGTTTGCCACCGCCGCGCCGTGGTATATAAAAAAAAATGATGATGATGAATAGCTGCAGCTGCATAGCTATGCATGGAACTATAAGGCTGCAGCAGAGCAGCTGCTCTTACACAGTGACAGAAGATCCGTCGCGTCTCTTCCGTCCTTTTCGTCTCTTCGGGCGCATCGACGTTTCTTAGAGATTATGTAGACATTTCGAAAGGGTTATGTCGACAATTTGTAAAAATGATTTTGAAATTTTGTAGACAATTAGGTCGAGCCCAGAACCCCCAGGTACCAGCTCGAATGATCGGTTATACCAATCTTAGTATGAATTGTAATCGTAAAGGCAATGGTGAGAATTGGGTCACTTTCTGTGCTCTTTTCATAGTTCCATTGAGAGTGTTCCGATGAACTTCTTGATTTAGTGCCATCTCGTCACCTTTTTAGTATCGCACCACTCAACGTCGCTGTAGGCTTCACCCATACTATCTGGAACCGATTTCGATAAGGTTACAACGATCATTACTCCCACGTATGTACGTGCTGGCTCTGGGGTGAACTTCCTGCAGACAGTGGCTTGGCTATGTGTTTTACATTGCCAACATCTTACGTCCACGAGCGGCGGTAACCACTCACAATAAGGCATTCAAAAAAAAAGAAAAAAAGGGATTGTAATGGTCTAGTTTAATGGTCTCATAATAAATTGTCTCGTAGAGGTAATGTAGCAGTCTCGTAGGGGTGTTGTAGAAGTCTCATAGAGGTGATGTAGAAGTGTCGTAGAGGTGATGTAGAAGTCGTAGAAGTGATGTAGAAGTCTCGTAGAGGTGATGTAGAAGTCGTAGAAGTGATGTAGAAGTCTCGTAGAGGTGATGTAGAAGTCTCGTAGAGATGATGTCTTGTGATGAGTCATTATAGAGGTTGCAAAGAGGTGATTCGTAGAGGTGATTTAGACGTTACGTAGAGATGGAGTAGACATCTCGGAGAGGTGGTGGAACATTACGTTGAAGTAATGTCGACATTTCATTAAGGTGATATAGACGTAACATAGAGGTGATAGGACATTAGTCTGCTTCTGAATGTTTAATTCTTATGAAAAAAATTAAAATAATTGTACGAGTATAATATTTGTGTAGATTTAGAAATCAACTAACTAAACTTAAATTGATCATGTAATTATTTTAATAAAATTTACCAAAACTGTCTATTATTTTCTATACTCTGAATAAAGTTTTTCTACTATTTGTACGCAGTGCTCGAAAACCCGAGGTGTCATCGATTAAAGAAAAGGGTACTTTTTCTACTTACCTTCTTTTGACAAAGTCATAGTTATTGTTTTGGCTTAAACTGGATGTGTATAGTGCCGGCTAATTTTAAGTTATGGTTTAAGTCATAGACCTAGAATCCGTGCACTGTAGGAACATACCTTTATGGTTAGAGTACTTCTATTGATCTATCTTTATATTCTGTAACAAATATACTTATCTACTTACTCTTAAAATACTCGAGTCGAATATAATAATATGCTAGAGTCGTAAAACACGAAATTAGAAGTAGGAGAATTGCGTGCCTATCGAAATTATTTATAAGTATTTTTAAGACTCGAGTATGGCGGAATAGGGGGACTAATAGGTGTTCTACACGGTTATAAACTTGCGTTCCAACAGAGTGACCTTGGTGGGAGCTTGGTTGCCATCCGCGTAGTTGTATAAAATTTGGTTTACAACAGCCGGCTACACGGTTGGAATCCACCAAGAGCACCTCTGTGGAAGGCAAGTTTATAACCATGTAGCACAGCTTTAACCAAAAAACATCAAAGAAACCTATGATAAACATTACATTTTTTTCAAATTAAAATTGCTATTCAACAACAAGTAGGTAAAATACAGGTACCTACTGAGATTTATAAATTATACCTAATGTCTCTTTCATAAGCCTCTTGTGAACTTATTACAGTGAAAATTAATAGTAGCATTTAATGTACCTAATTTCGAAATTTTCGTAGATCGTGCACTTTGCTAATGAAAAATGCTTGAGGGCGTTGCCGTCTCAACCGCAGCGCTGTGGGTTTATATACATCGTACTTTAGTTCAGCTGTTCCAAAGTCACCCAGTGCCCTCTACACGAAAGAACGCGAGTATTATGGCGCGGTTAATTTTTGTGAGTGTTCATTTTTGTGAAGATTTATTAACCGCCTTTTTTTAAGAACATTTAAATTTATGGTACCTAAAGCGAGAGTTTTAAAACACAAAACAACATTTGCACAAATGAAATCTTAAACTTACTTTAAGACTGATACAGAGGACTGATAACAGGACAAATTACAAATATGGGTCTGGCAAAGCTTTCCTTCGTTGGGTCGACCCCATAACACGTCGAGCAAGCATTTTGGTAAATAACGAGGATTGAACTGCCTATACCATTCGTGCAGTGACTTGGGCAATGACTTTAAAGATTAACTCGCTTTTTAGGATTCCGCAGCCAAAATAGCGAATATAGTTTTTTATTTTTAATATCTGCGTACCTCATTTATTATTAGTGTGTAACCTAAATCTCATTCTTCCAGATTGCTTTGTTGGTATTGATCTCGCTATGGTCAAATATATTTGCACAGGAATATCTACCTCCCAAAATAGGTGGGGCTAAGAAACCTGCAGCTGAACCTACGGTAAGATTGTTTTAAGTTTTGTAAGTACCAAACTACCTATATTGGATTCATTCCTATTGATAGATTGCTTTCAGTTCAGCTGTTCAGGCTTTTTATTTCAAAAGCACTACTTAGGTAGTATTAAATTCTGATCAATGATTTATCCTGACGTTCTAAATATTTTGATATTAACATGTTACTTTTTGCACAATATTCGAGATAAATATTAACATTTCATTTAAGTACGAATAGTTAAAAAAAGTAAAATTACCGAAGGCACCTATAATTTCAAATAAAAAACCATAATTACATATCGTTTTTATACAGTTGCCAGCTAACTATGACTTCTCTTACGATGTACAAGACAACGCCGTGAGCCTCGACTTTGGTCACAATGAGAAGAGGAAAGAAGATCACGCGACGGGCTCCTATCACGTGCTGTTACCTGATGGTAGGATGCAGCTCGTGGAATACGAGGCTGGGCCCGATGGATACAAACCACAGGTTTGATTGTAATTAATAAAATGTGAATGCCTTATTTACCCACTGAAAGATAAGTGTCTGTTAAGTTATCCCAAACTTAATCGACAGAGTTTGACATAATTATCATATAAAATTTAAGTCTCAGTTAGATTATCTGACACTTACCTGCAAGTGTAGAAACAGGTTACTGGACTTAAAAGGTTTAGTTCTGATTGGAGATCCTTAGGATTACAAGGTATTGTATATAAACTTTTTGGGTACCAAAACGTTTTTATTTTAAATGCGTAAATGCCCAAGCTGGTTTAAAGAAATTTCTGAGACGTATTTTTTTATTTTAACATCGCAATTATCATCTAGGTGATGTACATGGGCACAGCGACCTTCCCACCAGCGTCTACAGGTGACAAATTCGACGGATATCATTACAATGCGGCGTCGAACCGACAGAGCGTGAGGCAAGCGCCACCTCGAGGAGGATCGCGTCAGCCCGGAACTGCCTCGCCTGCGCCTCATGCTGCGCCACCGCCGCATGCTGCTCCACCCAACGCCACTCAATGATCCAGTTCTACACACTATCAGGCAGACAAGCACTAGACAGCCCAGCGGTATGCCGCCGAAGCAGTTATCATACGCTTGCTTTATACGATCGATGATCCCGGAATTCGTCATGTGCACACAGCGTTTCTTCTGTGAAAGAACTAGGCAACTTTTCTCCTCAGCAATACATCATTACCCAAATCTATTATCCTAATATCTCATAGTGTAGTAATAGAGAAATTTTGCCGTAAATTTAGGTAGTACAAAAAATGAAACTGTTTAGTGCTTGCCAGGCATAAGGATAAGCCTACACCGAAGCAGCTAATTTACTTTTTGCCTTATGGAATGGAGTTGCCCTATGGAAAATAAGGGGAAGTAGAGAGTAGTATGGAAGACAAAAACTTCGTAAAATAAAAGTAGATTATCTATTCAAACAGGCAAGTCAATCTATAACCAATGTTTTGATTAAAATGTAAAAAAAAAAATGTAAATAAAGTGCAAATTCGGATAAATGTATCATGATGAGTGTAACATTATTTTTACTGTTTACAATAATAATTAATTGAATTGATCCTATAGTGGAGCTTTTAAAGTTTCTTATCTCCAATATCAAACTACATAATTGTTGAGTAGGTAATTTAAACAAAAATAGGTATGTATTAAAACATTTTATTTACACATAAACCTTATTACATTACCTAATTATTTAATTTATTTACATTCTCAAATAATAATAAAAGTCTAAAGCGAAGGAAGGAATCATAAAACAACAAATTAAAGGTACCTTCTTAAAATATTTTTGAAACTTCCCAACAGTTCAGAATCAAAAGCGTGGAGTTAAATAATTAATTGACTTTTTTAATTTAAACTTTCTGTTACACCCTATATAAACAAATATCATACCTACGTTGCTTATCGGGAGACCAGATGAATGGGACACGTTTATAAATTGTTACAAGAATATAATATTCTAGGCCCTGTTTGGCCACCGTTGTGTACGGCTAATTAATGCCGCCACTGCAATTGCGTTTTTGGCAGTTAAACATCTATCCGAGTTGTGTTTCTCAGACTTGGATAGAGTTTTGCTTGCTGGTGACATATATTTGACACAAATTACCAATTTATTAAATACCTACTAAAGTTTAATACGCCGGTTGATATTTCTATACCTAAATTAAAATATTGAAACCGACGTCGTTGATGGACTTATTAGATTAACGACTCTCGAAGCTGTGCTTAATGACTACTTTAGTACTTTGTGTAATGGTGTACAGCATTTCTTCACTAAGTTTGTATTTGGAATTGTAACCTGCCAGACAGAATATGCTGTAGCTATATTTAAATACGACACCGACTATTATGTATTCGATTCGCCCTTTTCGAGCAGACTGCTCCTGACCGTTAGAAGTTATATTGAAATAGTATTATGTGTCCCATTTGCCTGGAAATCTGGACGCCCGATAATATATTAATATGAACACAATGAAAAATGTCCCAATATATTAAGTATCATTAATAAAATGAACCCTGACTAAAGGTGAGTATCGACTAGAGCATTTGATTCCAGTCTATGTGTACCTATTGAAGGAAATGCTCAGGCATTTACCAGTAACATTCCTCCGTAACAAAACGTCGAGAGTCTCGATGTTTTGTTAGAAATAAATACTCAACGTTCGTATACTTACTCACTCTAAATGAGTTTAGACAACATTGCATTTACTTGTAAAAGAACATCGAGAGATTACAGGTAAATGCTCACTCACCGTGAGCAACGGTCGAACGATAAGTCGAGCATTTACAGGCATGTTGTATTATATGGAAATGCTCAAAAAAATGCTCTTGTCTATACGCACCGTAAGACTAATACAATGAAAGCTAGGTGACATGTAGTATGTCGACGTTCTGGTCAGGCCAGTGCACTCGCCTATGAGTTGACATTGAATCGAATCCCACGTTATCGAATGACTGGTAGTCCTTCTGCATATTAAACTCAGCTAGGTTACGATACCTGTTGATTTAAAAAATAAAATAATGAATATCCTGGATACAAGGATTGGTACAAAAGGACCAGCAGTGGACAGTAAAGCTGGAAAAAATCATGATGCTAAAAAGCATATTTATTATATATTATTATACATATTTATTCTGTGTCCAGTGCCTACGTGGAAGCCCTGGAAAATGTAGAATTTGTTTTAGGTCCCTAGCATTTTGATCGAATTTAGTAGTTTAGGGGCAGAATGACAATGTTATTCACTTACTTCATAATAAATTGGAAAATCAAATTCTAAATAGATTTACGGCGTACCTACCTCTTAACGAGTACACAGCATCCGATCAAGAGCATGATCTGCACAGCGAGCCAAGCTAGCGCTAGAGACACTAGCAGTAACTCGTGGATACATACCATCGGGCCATCACTTACCTGGCTTTCATCAGCTGTAAGAACATTAGAGAACAGTTAAATAATTGTGTAATATCTCTTAAGATGGGAAGTAGGCGGCGAGATTCTTTTTCTCCATTAAGCTAACCTCTGCGAGTTAAAGACTGCAGCCATAATAAAACAGGGTACCTATTTACAAAACAAAATCCCTAAATACGTTATAATAGTAAGAATACAATGAGTCACCATTATATTTAATGATTATGACATTCATGACTATTTCTGCTGCATGTAACATAGAGTTAAGGAAACTCCTATTCCATACCTACTAGACCAACACTGCCGTACTTACGTAACGTAGAATGATGATCAGCTCTTACAAGGGTGTCTGCAGACAAAATATCTTTCGAGTCCACCATCATCTCCAACTCCAATGGTACTGCATCGGCGTTAGCGGGCGGGCAAGGAAGAACCCCGCCTTGTGCGACCACATCTCCACCCTGTGACGTCAGCGATGCTTGTTGGTTAGCTTTGCCTGCTAAGATACCGAAGTGCCACCGTCGATCGCCGTCGATAGTTTCGTTGGTTTCACGTACAACCCTGCTTGGTTTGCCGCATTCCGACTGCAATTATTTTAGTTTTGATTATTTTGATGGTATAAAAACACAACTTAAGACAGTTACAGTTTTTTGTGCATAATGACCAAGATTCTACACAGCTCTGAAAACAGCATAACTATTTAAAGAATCGAATTGATAATCTTATGTTAAACAGAGATGAGATATCTGCCAATCTGCACTGAATGGTAGCACAAAAATTAAAAAAAAATTTTTAGGAGATTGTGCCTTTAATGCAAAATGAACGATACTTACTGGTGGACACGTAGGTTTGCAGA
Organism: Laspeyria flexula; assembly: GCA_905147015.1. Taxonomy (NCBI): domain Eukaryota; kingdom Metazoa; phylum Arthropoda; class Insecta; order Lepidoptera; family Erebidae; genus Laspeyria; species Laspeyria flexula. Next base: position 5,246,049 of record LR989956.1, on the reverse strand, counting down.
AGCGGATCATTAGAGCGAATCGAACGACATGTGAGGTTGGGAAACGGAACGCTTTGAATCGTGCTGATAGCCGCTGCATGCCGCCCAACCACGACCGAGTGAATTCTGGGAAATCAACCTGGAAACATTAATGAGTTGTTAGGAAAAACTAGCCTATGCATACTGTTTTATAACCGACGCGACGCTTTGATTAAATTACAGTCATGTGTTTCCAACTGTTGTTCTAGGGTTGATAGTTTAATTACAATACTTACCATTTCATGACGTTCTTTTTCCAGGCCTGATATTTTTTCTCTAGTGATAATAGTTGGTCAGATAAGAAAGTCATTGTCTTTTCAAGCTCAGTGAACACTGAGCTTTTTTTACAAACGTATTTTTAAGCTCAATATACTGATTCCTAATCTCCAATATGTGATTTTCCAATTTATCTACTTAGTATCATTATTGGCGCATATTCTTTGATCTCAATTAAAAAGCTTTCAAACTCATCAGCAGCTAATACAGTAGATTTTTATCTGTTGGCAGTATATTTTGTTCATCTGATCTTAGCATTGCCGGAATAAAAAGAATCTTTAAAGGAAATTTAAGGAACTAGGTAGGTATAAGTACTTACATGCTATTTTAGCATTTTCTTGTTGTAGTTATAATTTGTCTTTATGTAATTTTCTCTACAAGAAGTGATTATAGAACAAAACATTGTATTTTAAGTATGGTCACCATGGTCAAACAATGTATAAATAGTTTCCTAAACAAATAAATGAATGAATGATTAGGAAAAACCCAACATTTTTTGTAAGTGTCTTGAATGATTATATTGTTCCAAAATCCACATTTTTTTTAAACTATACCTATAAATAATCATTTTCTATACCTGACCCGTCGGGCATCCTTTGCTATTCAGTAGCAATACCGAGCTATCACCTAGCTTTGAAGACGCTACGAGATGATATGCCTTGAATTCCGACGTTTCTGTAATTGGTAATAAAAAAAGATTTTGAATTTGTATTCTGTAATGTCTAATTTTAAACTTAATTATGTACCTATATAACAACTACCATCATTTAAACCCATAAACGTCCCACTGCTGGGCACTTTACCAAATAATGTGGACGGAATTTAGCCGGTTCGTATAGGGTTTGTATAGAATTATCCTTTTCTCGCGTTGCTCTTGTCTGCATACGGTTACTCCCTTAGTCGCCTTTTACACCCACGGGTTGAGATGGGGTGGTGACATTATGTATTCTTAATCCGTCAATACACGGATATATAACAACTTTATTAGACAATTTTCATATTATCTAACACTTCACAACACTTCTGTTCACGCTCTGTAAAAGCGAGAATATTCGCTTTAAAAGTTCCATAAATATAATTTTTGAATTATTGCACTTTACAAATCGATGGTTATATTTGGTGAAACTGGCCAAATTAACCAAATTTTCTAAACAGGATGATTTTGCAAAATTGAGAGAGATTTTAACGTAATCCACATTCCAACTCGTAACTGGGCACAGGTGAGCTATCGTAACAAAAGATTACAATCACGGTTAATGAGTTTATTATAAAGAATAGTTGTTCGCGTGTCTTGCCGACTAATAACATCGAATCAAATGACTTAACCTTCCATGCATGTCGAAATAGCCCACGCAAATTCAAATAGATACTACTTAGTAATCGTAATTTTATTTTCATAATTTAACATGAAATTGCTTGTACCTATTTGCCGCTTTTAATATATGATTGAGTAAGAAAAATTGTCTGAATTAAACAGACAAAAAAACTCAACAAAGATAATTGTTAAGTGCAATGAAGCAAATCTTTCATTGAGATTTAATTCGATTTAATTGAAAATAATCTGCTGATTTAAGTTAATGCATTAATCAGAGTTGACTCTATGTACTGTAGGTATATTTAGTCGTCAGACAGACTAGGTTTGAGAGGAGCCCAACAAATGTAAGAACCCGAGGGAATGCCCTCAAATATAGGGACCTATTATCCAATAAAATGTTATTTTTATTTACTGACTGAGAGAGGAGTAAACGCGTGTGAGAAGAAAAAAATATGTAATTTTGAAACAATGGGCAGGATTTTTCAAATTGTACAATTTTAATCTCGTTTACTGAGACTGCAATAAGAAATTAATTTAAATTCATAGAACAAAACAATACCAACAACTACAATATATAAAGTAAACCAATCCAAATTTGATACAGCAAAGTAAAATAAATCTTTCATGGAATGCCTAGGAACTTTTTTTTTAAATATTAGACTATTAGGAGACATCAGACAAAAGTAAAGCACCAAAACAAACTACTGGATTTTCGGAAAAGGTCAAGATAAAATATAAACAGGTACCTACCTGAACTCTCAATTCGCATTTCGAGAGATTCACCAAGTGACACGGAGCTAGCGCCGGTGTCATCAAGTGCTCGTACCACGTACATAATGACAGGGGTATTACTACCACTGCCGTACACCGTGCTTGCTGCAGACGGCATCGCCATTGGCATCTCATTATTAATAGGCGGCTTTATGTTTCCAGCCCTGGAAAAAATAAATGGTTAAATTTTTTTAAAGATTATACATAAATATACAAAATATTCACTGTGACACTTCGACAGAAAAATTAAATTATTTAAGCATTGTTTTTGTAATTTTTTTCAGATTTTTTGGTTAGACGGTTTAGAAAACAGAGAGTTACAGTTTAAGCTATTTTATTTACTTTTTACTTTACTTTTCCGAAAATATAGCTTTTTGATTATGTGAATATTTTCGGAAATAATCGCTCCCAAAGTAAAAGTAGCTTAAACTGTAACTCTCTGTTTTCTAAACCGTCTAACCAAAAAATCCGAAAAAAAAATACAAAAACAATGCTCAATTAACGTAATTTTAGTTGGACGTATTTATACTTCCAACTAAAATTATTATCATAATCATCACATAATCGGATCTACCGTTTTTGAGGAATTGCCGAAAAACTTCGCTTCTCAACAAAAGGACGTAAGCGCTAAGACAACTTTTCTTTAGTGTAAAGGTGCAAACAAACTGGGGCTTATATGATGCCAAGCCACATTGGGACCACCAATGTGATTTGTTCGCTTCAGCGACATCACATAAGATATTTAAATATCATCATCATCATCAGCAACCCATTAAGTCCCACTGTTGGCATCGGGTCTCCTCTCCTTATATAATAATTATTTATCATTTAATGTCTTCTGATTGTCGTAATATAACATACGTCACATCACATAACCCCAGTTTGTTTGCACCTATATTATGACTGCGGTCTACTGTAGAGCAGAAGTACTTCCTCAGGTGAGCGGCTTGGTTTCATTGGGGGTTACCGCTATGCCCTACCTTTCTGTGAATCTTCTTTTCTTATTTCTATCTCTCTCGCTCATACCTTATATTATTAAAATAAACTTTTAATTACCCGATTTCTTTGACATTGAGCGTAGTATCAACCTTTGTCGTCACGTGCACATTTGGAGAACAGCCCACTCGGACCCAGCGGTCGCCCGCCGTCTGGATGATCGGGTTGTTCTGGATCATCAGCATCACGTACGCCATGGATCTGAACAGAACATTAATTACTGTTGCATAGGCTATATCTTTTAGACACAGTATACACTATCAATATACCTAATGTTGAACAGTTTTCAGCAATTCCTTTATAATAATCAACTTTTGTTATTTTAATGTCCTATTTCATCATAGACAGATAAATTGTGTGATAATGGTAACCTATCTGAAACTTAGTTATTAGATATTAGACATTTAAATCTATATAAATTTTCTATAAAATCTGTACTTTATCAGAAATTTATCTGCCAGTTCATCACCGTTGTATTACCAATTGTCAATTAAAGTAGGTAAAAGTGGCCGGTAATAGATGGTTTATTGGAACAAAGCCGCAATCGACTAAACATAATTTTACAGGAAAAAAGAATTAGTGAAAATCTTGAATAATCACAAAACGAGGCGTGTCAAAACGGTTTGTATACCAAAGAGTGAGTTATTTTTTTGGACAGACATTATTGTACATTTATATAGTAAATACACAAAAAAAAACGAAAAAAAAATCATATTGCTGCTAAATAAATGGAAAAGCGTTTCCGTAAGAGTCCATTGTTGTTTTATTGCGGTAAAAATAGTTTTGACTTATTAAATTATTAAATCCAACATATCCTTTTTTAAGGCATGCGAATTTTACAAGAAGGTCAATAATTAATCCATTTTTAAAGTTACTAAACTTACATCTATACAGTTATATATGTACATGATACACCTATAAAGTTTTACAATCAAAATATTATTTTAAGTTGTAAAAGCATTTATCAATAAGAAGTAATTTATCAATAAAGATGGCGGTAATTCTTGGTTATTTTTTGGAATCTTATTGAATATACCTAGGTACTAATTGTGATAACATAACTATTTTTGTATATATGATAATATTATATTACTTTTACTGAAAAACAAACTATGACAGAGGATTTTAGGTATTTTTAATCTTGTACTGTTCATTGCTAACCTTATGTTAAAAGGTTAGCAATGTAGAACAGTTCAAAGTAGTACTGTTTCTCTTAAACTTCTGTCTAACTCGCAATAACTTCCTGAACCTTACCTGGTAACATAACCGCTGGGACTATCAGTAATGCCATAAGCGAAGCTGACGTCACAGTCTCCTCTTAGAGGGAGAGTGAGACGCACGTAGTCACCAGTAGCGCGAGCACTGCACTTTTCCCCTCGTCCCGGAACATAAACACGCCCACGGAACTCACTGCGAGGCTTATACGTCACTATCATCTCTGTTTCTTTGCATTGTACCGTTACTATGGGAGAAAACAGGATGTTAGACAGAAAACTTGTGTGGATAAACGCATAACTTAACGCAAGAAACAATTGCAAGTACAAGAGAGGTAGGCAGGGGATAATCTCTGCTCAAACTGCCACCTGACCTGAGGAGGTACCTCCGCCATATTCTGTATATCACTAGCCTTGTGTTCCTGGTGAAAGTGGTTTGGGGAGTGAAGGTTGGCGTCCATAGGCATTGCATCGTGGTATAAATAAACTTCTAAAAACTACTAGAGGTACCTACTGATAGTGCACAGATATCTGGTAGGTTCTGGACAAAGAAATGCTTTCTTCAACGTTAATTGACAATCAATTTAATTGCTCAAGAACTTTATAATATGGACTGAACAATTTTTAAAACAAGCTGGTTTTCTGATGCAGCTTCTATAAATTATCACTGAAAATACTATGAAAGACTTTATAAACTTACTATTAAGACAGATAACTCTGCGATAGTAAATAGAAGCAGAAGTTCGTCGTAGCAGCCAGGAGCCTGTCGTGATGAAGTCTTCACTGTGCAGGTCGCACAGACCCCGGTCTGGTATCTGTTTGTCTGCTGTCCACGTGAAACCACGGCATATGAATCGGTCAGATACCTCACATGACGTCATACACTGACGAAAAAGATTAAAAACTCAGCAAACTGTGAAATAAGTGATGTGTGCTGACTTCGTCTACGGGGCAGTCCCAACTTCACACTCGATCCCCACTACAACTCCTGTCAGCTGGGATTAACAGCGAATCCTTGCAAACACCGTGTTTTGACACTCGGAAGTCCCAGAAAATACCTAACCTAATGTCTGGGACCCCGCAATCAAATTAATCAGACAGGAGCCTGAATATTAAATAATAATATAATCTTTATTGTAACTATAATTTAGAAGCACTGCACTGAATAATATTCAGTGCATGGTTCGACTTTTCACTGAATTTTAAAACAGTTGCAAAGAAGGAAATTTCTGATATTTTAAGGAAGGTTCAGACATAAATTATTTGTTTTCTCAACTGATTTTAGATGACTATTATAGAATAGAACTCAATACCTGTGTGCAATAACTCCGTATTAGAGGTTTTAGATGACATCATTACCATAGTAAATACTTTATTCCATTAGCTTAGTACTTTGTATTATTTAAAAAATATTTATTTATTTAATTACTAGCTTTTGCCCGCGACTTCGTCCGCGTAGATTTCGATATTTCATAGATCTTTGTTTTAAGTGCATTTCATTAATTCTACAACACCCCACTACAGGAGCTGAATTTCATTTTACGTCATTAAAGATAACATTTATATAATCAGCGTCCCTGAAAACCTTGAAAATGACATATCATATCAATATATCCATATCAATTTCTAGTAATTTTCACAACTATTTCATCCCCCAATTTCATGGGACCAAACATAGCTGGCGAAATGTGGGTGCGAAACACCTCTGCAAAGCGGTAGGCTTCGGGAAAAAGGCCTGATGCTATGTATGTATTTCATCCCTTAGGGTAAGATTTTATTATTATATTTCACCTCCTGAACCCATCCCTATCAAAAATATTAAAAACAACATTTTAAGTTGCTATCCCAATATTAATTTGCAAAACGTTTACTTCAAAACAAAGATCTTTTCATACAACGTTTTATCCCCAATTTCACCCTTCCAAAGCCACCCTTGTCAAAATATTGATGAGGGTATTTTTTATTTTGATAGTAGTACCCCAAAACAAATTTTCAAATCTATAAGTTAAAAAACAAAGAAGTTTCATACAATCTTTTTTATCCCTTTTCACCCCCTTAGGGGTTGAATTTTAAAAAACCCTTTCTTAATACACCTCTAGACATTAGGACTAACACACCCTCCAAATTTTAAGTCGCTACGACCAGCGGATTAGGCTGTGCGTTGTCTGTCAGTCAGTCAGTCAGGACAAAGCCTTTTATAATATGTATGGATTCTGCAATAATATTTAGGTAATAAAACAGTACAACAATTTATTTATATGATTGTTTTTCTAAATTCGTTGTGAATTATGTTAAATATTGAATCTTGCGTATGCTCAGGTGAATAAGTCTTTCCGACTATGGAATCCTTACAATTCTTGACCACTTACCTCGTCCTTGCTGGTCTTATTTATCGTTTTTTCGACGTGCATCAGCGTTTGATTGTAGTATTCTTCGTAAGAACATCTCTCAATTTTATTCGAATCTTTAACAAAATATAAAACAAACTCAAAAATTATGATTAAGATACATTTAACTTGCTTCCGCCCGAGGCTTCACCCGTGTGTTTTATCAGTAAAAGGCTGGTGTCCTTCTCCAGTCCTAGACTATCTCTATGTGAAATTTCATGAACATTGCTTGAGTCGTTAAGAGGTAAAAGTGTTACAAAAAAACAATATAAATTTAGTAAGGAAAGGAAGTAAGAATGACGCCAAAGCAAAGGTTGCTCCGGTAAAATAAAACGCGGTGGCGTTCAAGAAGTTCAAAAGATTAATAAAACTAGTACTTAATCAATGGATGTAACCATCTTACAGTCCTGAGATCAAAAATATTGTCTTCGTAACTCAACATACGCACCCACAACAATGGGAAGTTACGATATTCCAGGCTAACCTTTACGATGATTGATTAAAACATTTTCTAAATGTACTTCTAAAATAATATAGCCACAACTCATCAAAATAATAATTTACCTGCATTCATTGCAATTAGCTTATTATTTTTCTCAAAGAAAATGTGCTCATTGTTTGGTAATGCTTAGTCATAGTTTTAGAAATAGTACTTACCCAATTATGTATTTCATTAAGTACTTATAGAATAAGATAGTACAGGGAAATATTCGGGGTATTATTCACAATATGAGATATTTAATAATAATATCTCATACTCACATGATAATTGAGGTATTGGTAGAGTATTTCGGATAGAGAAAAATAATTCTAAGGCAGGCATGTAAGGAAAACCTCGTTAAAGAGTTCATCCCTTTTCGTCCCAGTTGTTGAGAGAAAATACCTCTGACAACGCGAAGTGCGAGACCATTTAGGTTCCTGTTAAACCCGATAAGCAATAATAATATGTATAATAACAATACAATTTAAATTTTAATGTTCTCAGTAAAACCTTTCGTAATAACGTATACAACTGGCATGCAGGAAAGTAAAAATACATTTTTGTTATCGCAACACTAGCATAAATATACCTATTTTCTATTAGATAACTGTTGTAGTAAAATGCTAGTTACTCAAGTTAATTGATGAAATTCCCGCATTTGCATTGTTAGGGAATTTTCTGAACAATGCGGGACTGGCGGGACATTGTATATAGATATCTGAATTACCTAATGTGTAATTATTGCATAAATTCCAGATGGAAATCACCCAATTCCATAAGGAAAAAATAAGACTGGAATGTACTCGCACTTTTACTCAAATTCTATAAGTTTATTATAATAAGCTTATTGTCTAAGCCTATTGTCCTTACAGGAATATATTCCTGTAAGGACAATATGTATTAAGATTAAATAAATAAATAAATATTATAGATTGTAGACCCGAGTCTAATTTGAGTAAGAGTGAGAGTTTTTATTTCCTTATGGAATTAAAAACAAATAAAACTGATATCAAATACTTCGGGTATTTGATATTAATTTAAGCTTGATACCTCTACGCGTTCTTGGGAATAATATTATTGACAGACGGACAGACAGACGGATAATGGAGTGATCCTATATGAGATCGGTTTTTTGCTTTTGAAGTACCTACGGAACCCTAAAAATAAGGGAAAGCTAAATTTTTGCATAGAAGATCTATGTAAAAATCCATCATAAACATTTCTCTCCAAAGTGGTATTTTTTTTACCTAAAGACAACGCCCGCACTAGGGAACAAGCTCCGAGTTTCGGGGGGCTTTACAAACATACAATTGACGGAGACAAAATACACCCAGACTGGAAACAAATATCAATGAATTACAGAATTTTTGTCTCATGTGGAAAATATAGAACCCACGTTTCTTGACGATGTAGATTCGAACCTTAACCGCTACGCCACGGTGACCAACCTATAATTAATCATAATTAACAATAAAAAGTTACTCACAGTCATGAGTACACTGGTTCTCGATATAAAATGTGTAGTAATTAGATACTCGATAGGACTCCGGTTCAGTGAATCTGTTCTCCTCACAAAGGATGCAGTTACCCACCACCGTGTCGGATGCCGTGATCTTTTCTACGTCGAATACGCGTTGAGGTAACACCCACTGCGCTGACCTATAGACAAACGCATATTTAATAATATAAATAAAATAGATGCTCCGTCTAAAAAGATCGGTACTTTTTTAAATCTTAGCAAAGAGTTTTTATATCAGAAAAGTGGTCAACATTTTATGAATAAAATTAACTTTGGGAGATAAAATAATTATTATATACCTACTATGTATATAAAATAAACATTTAATTCTTTAACTTAATTAATTTAGACCATAAATTACAACCATTTATCTGTAACAAAACACAAAATATTAATTTACTTTATTAGTAATACTCTGTGGTAATACTGGCTGTTTTTGTGCCTTTGCCTTAAAAAAAGCGCTGATGCGCGCGCATCAATAATTTGCGACAAGTAATAGTTATTTGTGCAACAAGAGAGCAAAGTCGTTTTTTGCTGCGAGTGCTGATTTTGAATTCTGAGCAAGCGAAGGATTCAATGATTGAATCACGAGCGTAGCGAATGTTTCTAAAGTTGAATCCTGAGTGTGGCGAGGGATTCAAAGGCACGAGATGCAAAAAACTTTGCTCTCGTGTACCTAACACACATAACTTTTCATCAGCGAGAACACTTTAGGAGAAAAAATAATAAACAGGAATAGGTTGAAATAATAATATAATAATAATAACATAATATATACTAATAATAATATAATATTAAATAACTATTTATTGTGAATCAAAATAATTAACATTGTAGGTAGAGGTACCAATTTAATATAAAAGTTAAAAGTAAAATTTTATGTAAATTAAGGCGTGTTCGGAAATAGCACCCATGATATTTTATTATAATATTCAAAATATATTACGTAACGTTTTTGAAACTAGAAATAAACATTTACAGGTTAAATATCACTTTTATTTGCAGTAAATACTTATTTTCGTTAAAATACAACGATAAGCTAAAAATTCAATAAATTACATTAAAACACATAATTATCTTTTTGCAAAATTTCTATAGTTAGTACGAAATTCCGAACGTCTTTGAGGTCGATGCGGGATCAAGGTGCTCAGTTACCTATTCTGTGGCTCAGTGCTGTCATTACATTTTTTTACTATCATTTTTGGGTTAGTTGCTATGAGAGGCTTCTTTACTACGTCGCGTCGATCAATTACTGATCTATTATTATAGCGCCCACATATATTTAGCATTTTCAATCCGGAAATTTTGATGTCAAAGATGCACGTCGCTCTGGTCGCCCTATTACGGATAAAATGGATGTCATATTTGAAAAAGTGGAGCAAGATCGGCATATCAGTAGTTACGACGTAGCTGAAGAACTGGGAATTGACCACAAAACAGTTTTGGCGCATTTAAAAAAACTGGGTACACAAAAAAGCTCGATATTTGGGTACCTCACGAGCTCACTGAAAGAAACCTAATGAACCGTGTACTCATTTGTGATTCTTTATTAAGTATGACGTAATGAAACCGAACCATTTTTGAAGAAGCTGATAACTGGTGAAGTGGATCACGTAGGTACGACAAGAACGTGCGAAAAAGGTCGTGGTCAAAGGCCGGTCAGGCTTCACAGACTGTGGCGAAACCCGGGTTAACTCGCAACAAGGTGATGTTGTGTGTATGGTGGGATTGGAAGGGCATTATTCATTATGAGCTGTTACCACCAGGCAGGACTATCGATTCTGAACTCTACTGTGAACAACTGTCATCAGTTCAACTGTCAACTTCCTGCTTTAATCTCATGATTAAAGCAAGAAGTTGAGAGAAAGCGGCCGGAATTAATCAAGAAGGGGTTTCGTTTTTCATCATGATAACGCTAGACCTCACACATCTTTAGCCACTCAGCAAAAATTAAGAGTTTGGCTGGGAGGTGTTAATGCATCCGCCGTATAGTCCTGCCCTTGCACCTTCAGATTTCCACCCGTTCTCTGGTCTCTTCAGAATTCTTTAGGCAGTGTCAGGTTAACATCACGAGAGGACTGCCAAAACCACTTGTCGCGGTATTTTGATCAGAAGTCCCAAAATTTCTATAGCAATGGGATCATGTCCCTACCTACAAGATGGCAAAAAGTTATCGAACAAAATGGTACCTACATACTTTAGTTGAATGTAAATAAACTATATTAAAAAATGCGAAGAAACTGTTTCCCCAACCTATTATTAATCTCTAACTTGAATATGTTTTGATTCATATAAGGATAAAACGCAACTTACATCATACAAAGTGAAAGTGCAGTTTTATGAGAATACATTAAATCTATTTTTGCTTAGAGGAAAATGAAACCAATACAAGTAAGGCTTTGATAAACCGAATTTAAGGAAAATCGCAATAGATACAGTTTCATGTTGTTATTTAAGAGGAAAATAACACTGTTATGATTTTACGTTATAATTAAGTATGATACTAAACAACTTCTGGCTTCCCCAAGAATATATTCATAAATAACTATTTTAATTACTGGTTTTGCCCCAATGGGCATGGTTAGATTTGGGAAGACCCGAAAGCAATCAGGCTTCACAACATAATAATGTTGGAGGTATTTATGTCATTATCTTCGATGTCGAATGTCGATTATGTCGAATCACAAGTATAAACAAGTAATAACAGTGCGCAGTGCGATGAAGGAGTATATTTTTTGTTTGCTCTTTCAGGAGAAACCAATTTTTGATATCAGGATACCTATATGAACCTATACCAAATATTTGACACGAATCCGCTAACAGGTGGCATAGATATATGTGCTAATTACGATATACAACTGCTAATAAATGCAGCATCCGCTAATTCCACGATATAGCTCATAAGAAGAACAACAATAGGTACCTACACTCGTTGGTTACTAAAGAACTTAATTAATGAAATGCGGTTTTTGTTTTACAATTGAAAGTTAATCCGATGATAAACGTTATTGTTACCTCACGACGAATCCCATTATTAAGTGTTTAAAAATGTTTTGTTGATTTACGAGATCAGATACTATGCATAGAAGCGTCGAATTATGTATAGAACAGAGATGAATTACCTATGCATAAATTGCTACCTAAAAGCTTTAAAACAAATGACAGCAAGAATTATTATTTCTGTAGGTACGCGTGGTGTACATTTTTTATGATTTATTTATGACTGAAGATAGCATAAAAAACAAAATTAAAAATTTTGAAAAAACCCACGACGATAACATCTATACAAAATAAGAAACGTAACATATAAAAAGGTTTAAATAACTTTATTTTAAATCCCCGACGAAAAGATAATAAGTAGCGTAAAAACAATCCCAAGAAAATTCGTCGGGGGCTGCCATACCCTGACTTGAAATGAACGAAAGTATTGCAGTTTTATGTATATGATACCTACCTAGTTATTAACAATATTTAGTTTACAATATATATTTAATACTAGAAACAGTAATGATATTGGCAGCCCCCGACGAATTTTCTTGGGATTGTTTTTACGCTACTTATTATCTTTTCGTCGGGGATTTAAAATAAAGTTATTTAAACCTTTTTATATGTTACGTTTCTTATTTTGTATAGATGTTATCGTCGTGGGTTTTTTCAAAATTTTTAATTTTGTTTTTTATTTTAAATATTTTCAAAGAGCGCCCTATCTTACTAACTGTAAGTAACTCGTATAAAATTTTAAGAACCTTGATAGATAAATAAAAGTTTTATACTAAGTTATAGAACAAACACATTTTTTTTTAAATTTACTGTTGCAGTAAGTCTTATAACTTGAAATTATCATTTTAATTTTCTTATTTTAAACTTTTTAAGGAGCGCCTCATCTTACCATGTAAGCTCGAGAATGAATGGAATTTGCATGGAGCTTCGACTATATTATATATATTTTATTTTTTGTTGACTTGTGTGCTCATCCGTCGCAGAAAGGTCGCTGGAGCCCCGCTTCGCGGGGCTCCTACTTCTGGCTGGTTTGAAAAAAAAAATAACCCTAACCTAACCAGTCCGATTCGGATTGCTCTGAATCGGGGGGTGTTAAGTTTAGCTATCGCACATTGATTGCCGTAGCCGGACTGCCTTCGGCGTTAGCGCAGTTTTCCACCTATAATAGCTTGTATCTCGAAAACGGTGCGTGCTATCGCAAAAATGATGAAAATTTGGTTACACCTCGAGCACGGGATACCTATAAGTTAGAATAAATAAGGTAGGTAGGTGTTTATATAACGTCAGTCTGGAATAAACTCTCACTTACTAATTTTCTTTAGGCTTATCATTGTATACCTCAGTACTAATATTCAGTGATATAACAACACGAGATCGGTTTTCGGATGTTTTCCTTTAATTGTGCAACTTGTTATTGCTTCTGGCCAAATTTCATGATTCTAGGTCAACGGTAAGTTCCCTATAGATTATGATCGTCAAGATAAATCGTCAAAAATGAAGCAAAAACAGCTGTATCTTTTGATTGCGTTAACTTAGAATTTTGATTTTTATTTTACGCCGAGGGTTTGCAGACCCAAGTATATGATATTAATTTCAGCTTTATACCTCTATGCGTTCTTGAGAAAAATATTCTAGACAGACGGACAGACAGACAGACAGACAGACATACAACGGAGTGATCCTATAAGGGTTCCGTTTTTTTTTCTTTTGAGGTACAGAAGCCTAAAATTGCATAAACGGTCACCCATCTATGAACTGACCTTATCCGAAGTTGCTTAACCTCATGAGTGTAGTCAATATCTCAGTACTACAATGAAACGTGTCCCTATACAGTAACAGGTCTAATTATTTTACAGATAACTGTAAAAATAAGTTTGCTTAGTCTATTGCAGCGCCCCCTGGCGAAAAAATACAATATCGTGTATCCAAAAGTCATCCTCGATAAATCACAAATACATTACAGAAAACCGTATCGAAATCGGTTTAATCGTTTTAAAGATAGAAGGGCACAAAGGTTTCAACGAAATTAACATAGGTTTGCCTAGTCTATTACAGCGCCCCCTGGCGAAAAAATACAAAATCTTGAATCCAAAAACAATCCTCGATAAATCACAAATACATTACCGAAAACCGTATTGAAATCAGTCTAATCGTTTTAAAGTTAGGAGGGCACAAAGGATTCAACGAAATCAGTGTATTGTAGCGCCCCCTGGCGAGCTATTAACATAACACCTATCTAATAACCTGTCCCCAAGAGCCGCACACACTTTACAGAAAACCGCATCTAAATCGGTCAAACCGTTTCCGTGATATAAGGCATTATGTTGGAACACACAAACACACAAACACACAAACACACAGCCTCTCACCCCAAACGCATATACCGTCTCCGTTCCGTCGTGGGTAAAAATGAGTGGGTACGTTGCCTGACGGTAAATAAAAACCGACCTTATTCATAATAGCGGATACAAACCTAGATTCCACTTACTAAAAGAAAATCTCTGTGTTCGCTACTCAGGTATTTTTATTATTATTATTTCTTGGGTAAACCGACTAAGTCGAATGTCGAAATTCAGAGTAGGTAAACCCCCTGTGGCTAGACTGGGGTTATTACCCGGCAAAAAATAATTATTTAGGTACGTCATCTACCCTTTACACAATCAGAAACCGATGTGGCAATGTCAAACACGTATTGTATGTATTTAAGCCTAATATAATGGCTTATCATTACGCATTCTATTAATATGCTTGTTTATAGAGCACAACTTAAATAAAACGTGCAAAACAGTTTCCATAATCATCACGTGCTAAATTCTTCCATTCTGCATTATAAAATGTTAACTTACCGATATTTATGATCTCGATTAGCAGCAAACACAGCGTCATAGCATTCGAACACTGTGGTGTTTCGTAACACTTTCGTGGCCGAATGTTCTGGATGTAAATGATTGCCAGGAACGTTGTCTAGAACCCACCAGCGCTTGGCACAGTTCTTGGGCACTGAAAGAAGAAAAACCATCATGTTTTTGTATGTTGATTGATTTATAAAGGAGTGGCCCAATTAGCAAACAAGAATGTAAGGTTCTACTCCGAATTAGACGTTCGACCTAAACGATATTGATAACTTTCGCAGATATCAGTAAAATGACTTGATCATTTCAAAACTTTCAAATTTTAGACAGGGGTTCATTGTCCAAATACCGAGTAAGCTCTCAGGACTCATGCAAACCCCTAATAGGTGTGGATCAAACTTTGAAAATTTAGAAATTCAAATTCTCTTGTGACAAAATTGTCAGAATTTGAATTTTATAAATTAGGCCATTATTTCTCCGATATACCTACCTAGTTTAAAATTACCAATAAATACAAAAAGTCAAAATACATACTAACTTTCTAAACAAATTTTCTTGAAATATGCAAAATCGTTGTCCAATTTCAGCTGTTCTGAGGTACTGTCTATTATTCCTTGGCAGCTCCCTTTGCCGTACGATACGATGACTCCAGCGCACTCTACATGCGACCTACATCGTTCCAGACAGGCACCAACCAGTGACGCTTCGTTACCGCTCGCCGTGTACATGAAGACAGGGGTTGCCGTCTCGGGAGTCACTCCTGACCACCGCGTGAACGTCATCGATCTTCCGTCAAGGCATTGTTGACTGCATGCTACTATTAAAAAAACAAAAAATATATATTCACAGTATACCTTTCTGTCTCTCTCCCTCTCAAAAATGTTCTTTGTTTTGCAAAAACATCTTCAACAAGACAAAGATCAAAGCAATTTTACTTTTTAAACAACAAACCCCCTTTTAATTTTTGGCAACCTAAATCCAAAGGTTTAATTTAAAGTTGCTTAAAATAAACGGGTGCGATGATAAATTGTATTCAACTGCCGTTATTTTACAATCGTTATTTCATAACACCACTTCTCACCCACTAGATGACATAATTATGTCTACCGACAGATAATGTGACTAATACTAAAGCTAAAGTGTTTTCCAAAAAACAGGTTTTCAAACAGCTAGTATAAGGATAAATTATCTGCATTTAAATCCACCACACATAAGATTCCATGTCCAGTGCGGTCGCGATCGTCATTAAAAGCTCACGATAGTGAACGTGCAATAACAAAATAGACGTAAAATGAATACATTGTATTGAAACGAAATATAAATTTATAATGAAGTACCTAAATTAGATATTCTTTCGTCTAAGTCATAAGTTTATAGAAAAACGGGTATTTCAATAGGTACAAATCTAAAGACCAGTGATAGCTAAAGACTGAAGTGGCAACTTGGGCTTACTACCCTATTAATATAATTATGGTAAGTACGTACAGTAACTTGAAATATATATATTATATCAAAATTAGTTTTACAGTGTAAATTGTTATTAAAAAGAACTAATATAGGTATAGGTATGAAATGCTAGCAAATAAGCCTAAAATCGTAATTGAATCAAATTTGTCGTTCATGAACATGTTATAATATACAATATCATATCTTCTATTCTTACTGTTGTCACTACATCTTTTTTTTCTATAAATTCTATTTTTTTTTGTTTTAATAGCCATGTCAACAAAAAATTTTATATAAATTTTCTACTTTTGCACTGTTAGCTGATAAGACTTATTTCTAGACTTATTATTATTGTAAAACAAACAAATGTTAGGTATTCTTAAGTTAGCTGTGGTTGCCTATAATTGAGAGAGTATCAGGCACGCTGTATGTTTTGATATTTCTTTGTTAAGTACTCGTATGTGTATCTCTTGTTGGTAATCCTTAATAAATAAATAAATAAATGTTTTATTTCAACAAGATTAATAAAATTCTATTAATTAATAACATCTTTTTATAATTCTTCACAAGTAACAATTATTTTATTTTTGCTAGCATTACAATTCGATATTCTTTGAATACCTATTCTCTAGTTTGATTTTAAGTTATTATAAAAACAAACAAAAAATTATTTGAATTTCCTCCATTCTTTATTCGACAAATTTTTAGGGAAATTACCCACAAGCTTTTTTAAATTCTCTGATGCGATAGACAATAGTACAGATATTCTAGTGATTTTAATATTGCAAGAATTATAGTTACTAAAATACCTAATAGGTACCTTTTAAAAAAATTGGTAAACCTTACACACAGCTCTAAAAGCTTACAAAAAAGAAATCGATATGAACTATAAGATGGCGGTGAATAGGTAGGTACTTTATATTTCTAGTTATATCTTAGCAGTAATAGTGATTTTACAGATTTGGCGCGCTTTTATGCATTTCTAGGGAGTGAGGTTCCCATGAAGCTTTGTGTATGTTAGTTATTAGGTAGGTAATATTGATAAGAATAAGAGTTATTGAATGCTGAAAACTTTTATCAGGCATCGTTCACTCAGAAATAATCAGTTCCAGCAATATTACTTCTCTACAAATATAATAACGTCACGTGCGTCTTGTCGATTCCATCTATAGGTACTAAATAATTTAAATATTATTATAAAGCTGTAGAGTTCGTTTGTTTGAACGCTAGGATCTCATGAACTACTGGTCCGATTTGAAAAATTCTTTTAGTGTTGGAAAGCCCATTTATCGAGGAAGCCTATAACATCACGCGCCGTCCAATAGGAGTTGAGCAGTGGCCATAAAGAACGACGGGAGCGAAGCCCCGCTCGCCTTCTAATGTTGTAATAAAAGAGCTTACACAGGCCTCACAAAATTTACGCGACAGCAAGCGACTTTGAGCCGCCTGCAAACAACGGCCATCCGCAACCCTGACTAGGCCATCGGTCCATCTAGTACGGGGCCGTCCTCCGGGGCTCGCGCTTTAGCGCTTTTAATATCCTGAGTTTGGTTCTTTCTATATCCCGTAGGTCAGGAAGGCAAGAATGCATTATGCACAATGACGGGGTGTTATAATTTTGACGTTACATTTGACGTTTCTGTATGTCTGCCTGTGGAATCATAGCTCCTAAAAGTATGGGTCGATTTTGAAGCAGTTGTTTTGTGTTGTTGTGTTGTTTAAAAGTTAACATGATCGTGATGTTTCTTAGACATGATTCATCAAAGTCGGTGCAGTCGTTTTACTACCAGCTTTCATCGGGGGTTACGTAAAATTTTCACAAATAAAACAATTTTTTAATTTATTTTTAATTTTTTTAATTGTTATTGTTGCTTTTGTTTCAGACTATTATCCTGCGGCGGTGCATCTTCGTGTTCCTAATAATAGTAATCTTAAATACTGAAACAGCTCTAAGTATACCTCTAAGATGCCCCGAAGGCGAAATGGGTGTAGTTTTAAATAATCAATACATTTGTATTAATAAAGATCAAGTTGAGTTTCATACTGTAATACCGATGAACCTAGATTATGATTATAACAATATATAACAAAATGATATATATTTCTGATTAATAATTTTCCAGTTCCCTCACTACCGTAACCCCATACCACTTTTAAAACATCGACTAAGTATTTACAGCACTTCGTTTCTTTAGTAACTTTTTTCGGACTACTTACTAGTATAATTTATATTTATCTTTTTTTTATATTTTGGATTTTGCAAATTATTAAAAAAAGTCATCACCATCAAGAACGCGAAGAGTGTAAGTAAGTATCAAGGTGATTTTAATATCAAAAACTCGGGTCTGCAATCCTTTGGTGTCGAGTTCTAAGTAAAAGCAATCAAAAGATACAGCTGTTTGTGCTGCATTTTTATTTCCCGTTGATTTAAATCGTGAAATTTGGCAAGATGAAACAAGTTGACAAACTTGTTAAAGTAACGGAAAAAATTCTAAGCCCGTAAATTTAAAAGGTTAAATAAGGATTTGGGCAAAAGGTGACTCGCCTTACACTAGATGGACCCCTTACACAACCGACATGGGCCGAAGTCCACGGGTCTCAGGGCAACACCGTAGTGCGTGGCTAGGGGTGTCGAGCGGTGTGGCGCCGATTTCGCCATCGCGGGTCCTAAGCGGAGACCCGGAGCGGGTTACCTCGTAAGTAATTATGCCATTAAAAAATTACACTTCCACCCCCGAGCATAGGTATAGCTCTGGCGACCCCTCTCTGGTCAGCTGATTGAGAGTCCTGTGGTCGCTCTTGGAGATCCACTCCAGTCAGCCGACAAAGACGTGCTGGAGTCGAGGCCTAGACTGACTCTCAAGGGCATTCAGGACCGCAGTGTCGCCACTCACATTCAGCTCGCCACTAGTTGCCCTGCGGTTTGTGGGCTTTTCATTTAAACCTGCGCGCTGCGGTACATTTTTTTGTTTATATGGCAAGTGTTTGAAAAGCCACACTAATCTGCCCTTCAAGTTATAACATAATTAAGTATATTTATTATTATCATTATACACAATTATAGACAATGCATAAAAAATAAATAAATACATTATCTTTGTATGTTTCGTATTTTAGTATTCACTCATTCCTTCCAATCTTTGTGATCTACTGTAGTTGCTATGTTTATTGTTCCGAAAATAATGCAAATTAATCAAATAACCCTATACCATTGTAATTGTCGTGACTTCATAACAATTTCATTGTTCAGAATTTTACTTATAATTTAACAGTTGTTACCCGCCTGAAATTGGCTTCCTATGATCAGATAATCCCAATTTTTCTTCTCATAAGAACTTTCCTCAAAATAATAATTTAAAAAGGATTCAATTTGTGGCGTGACCAAGGGAAATATGGAATCATATATAGCTATGCTATATAAGTATATAGCTCTCCTGCACTGTTCGTATATTTTACAAGGCTTAGGTACATTGACTGGCCTGTTGGTCTAGTGGTTAGTGACCCTGACTGCTAAGCCGGAGGTCGATCTTTGTGTGATGAGCATAAAGGTTTGTTCTGTGTCTGGGTGTAATTTATCTATAATATGTATGTATTTACAAAAAAAAAATGTATATAAGTAGTATATCAGTTGTTTAGTACCCATAACACAAGCAAATGTAATTGCTTACTTTGGGACTAGATGGCGCTGTATGAATGTGGTAGAATATTATGTGGTAGAATACATCAGGCATAGCGAATCTCTATCATTTATCTATATATGTGTATATTTAATTGTATTCATCTAAAACTCAAGAACTGTTAGCCCAATTGTTATGAAACTTTGCACACATATACAGGGCGACATGAGCACTCCGACAAAAATAGATAGATACCACGTGAACGGATTAGTAATAATATAAAAATACAAATATTAATGTGTGTATAAATGACTACAACGTAGTACGGGACTAACAGGGGGAGGAAGAAGCCCCCGGTCTTGGGGGGCCCCCAAATGCCGCCGCGTTCCCCTGATTAAATCCTAAACAAGACTTTAAAAACTGTGCTTAAAAATTATTAAAAAAAAGTATATTAGTACCACGTAGAAGAATATTAGTACCACGTAAAAAGTCTAGATTCTTTTAACTTCGCTGAACGCGTCCAATACGCAGGTGGAGGTACCGTCCTTGTAGCGGGTACTTCCCAAGGAATCCTGTGCTCCCCCCTCGGGCTTACCTCGGAGCAGTAAGGACTTTTAGAATGTTTATGTCCTAACTGGTACAAACGAAGTTCTTAAGTCAAAGTTTCTGCTTTCGACATTTCCCTCCACAGTACCATTACAAGCACTCATTTACTAGACTATTATGTTTATTTATAGTTTTAAATGTGGTTTTCTAGTGTTATCGAGATCAAAGTTATGACAATTTTGAAAATACAACATAAAGCCTCCAGTAGGGGAAGGTAGTGCCAGGTTTCCTTTGGCTCATCTTGACAAAGATTTACATATACTGTGTTACTGTGAACTAACATTAGAAAGAGTAGAATGTCTCATCATCGTTTTATTTGTATTCACCCTTGAGTTTCTATTTACCCCGTTTTAACACTTTGTATCTTAACACATTTTTTTATACAATGCTATTACTAAACATCTACCCTCACCCTGTCTTGGAGGCTCTTTAAACTCTTTATAATAAAAAAACCGCCCAAGTGCGAGTCGGACTCGAGCACTGAGTTTTCCGTACGATTTTTTTTTATATTACGATTTTGCGCGTGGTTTTACTCCTGTCGTTCTTTATTTAGCCACTGCTCAGCTCTGTTAGCTGTAGCGTGATGTTACGAGTATAGAGCTTATAAACTTCCTCGATAAATGGGCTATCCACACTAAAAATTTTTTTTAAATCGGACCAGTAGTTCCTTAGATCCTAGCGTTCAACCAAACAAACAAATATATATAGTAGGTATAGATTAAATTTTAAAGCTAACATACAACAGAGCAAAGCAAAGGGTGTACCCAAATAAATGGTACCTTCTCACGTAGTCTGTACTGATGACAACAAATTAACAAAAGGTTACCGCCAAAACCGATCCCACAATAATCACAAGAATGATTCACTTACAACAGACCGACGAAAGGACAACGAACACTCCATATAGCTTCATAATATTTAATTCTAAACACGTTTAACTTCGTCTATATGACTCATAAACTCACAATTTAAAAAAATGTACACAAGTGTTCATTTAATTTACGACTGTTAATAACAACACATCACATAATCTAAGAAAATATTTTTCTAACTAGTCACAAGCACTTCACTAATGAACATTCTAAGTATTACGATCAAACATAAGGATATAAAATGTCGTAAGGTGACCGAATTGGTTCAACAACTGCACTTGTCTGAAGGAACTTGGCTCACCAGGGTGATGAACCAATAGCGATTCGATACACTGGCTACAACCGCACCTGAACAAATATTCTGCTCATATTCTACTGATTGAAACAATTCAAATTTTGGAAAGTTTAATACACGAACTAATTTATTTTTCCAGTTTTTAATACTTCGGCAACGTATAAACGATGATATCGCGCGAAGTTCTGTGATAATAATGGCACTGCGGTCGTGACTTCGTCAGCTCCACTATAGATACTGAAACTATGAAGTGCAGCCGTCATGTGCCGGCCGGCCCCCACTAAGGTAGGTTCGTAGCCGACACGGCCTTGCAGTTTGTTATTATGGGTCTACAGGCTACACTTTACAATAGAGTGACGAGTCAACGTCGAACGATAGTGAAAACGATCATAATGACGTTAGAATTTAGATGCTCGACGTGTTTTGTAACGACGCACCGAACGGGACGTGGCTCAAACAAAACATAGACCTGCCGAACCTAACATTGTGCTATTTCCCGAGGTACCAACAAATTTTAGTAAATAGACGGAAATTTCGCCAAACATCCGCCAACAGGATGACTTCTGTTTGAGTACACTAATGTCTATGCAGATGGATGAAACTCCACCCCTCACTTCCTCCAATGATGTTAGGTACCCTGACATTATGAGCCTCAATTGAGTAATACCGACAATGTACGGATGGGTAATGTAAATGATCATAGTATTGCTTTTCAGTACCAGATATACCTACACATTAATGTTATAGTAAGTAACACGATTTTCTCGTAGCTAGGGAAATTGAATTCGCTCGCTGTAGCGGAAATTAGGTGAGGCCTATGTTCAATAGTGGACGTCGTTGGGCTGATATGATGATGAGAGGGTATTATTAATAAATCATCTTTTGAGTTAAATTTGACTAAAAGACTAATTATCTTAAAAAAATGACATAATATATATTTTATTCGAGAGTTAAAGGCAAAGGTATTAATTTGTTTTGTCATATCATGCAGTGGGACGTTTATGGGTTGAGAGGAGGTGGAGGAGAGGTTAATGGCAACGGTTACAAAATTGAATTAAACCAAAATAAACCTTAGCTACTGCTGAATAGAGCAATCAGGTCACAATAATAAAGCTTTCTGGAATACAGCAATGAGGACATTTCATATATAATTTAGTTAGGTATTTTGTAAGTACAGACATTTCAATGACAACGCGAATTGAGGTTGAATGGAAAGAGATTGGAAGCAAAATAATGAATTAGTTTTCCATACAACGCTTCCTATTTTTAGCCCCCGACGCAAAAAAAAATTATAAGTTTAACGTGTCTGTGTGTCTGTGGCATCGTAGCTCTTAAACGAATGGGCCGATGTTGAAGTGGTTTTTTTTGTTTGAAAGGTCACATGTAGTGATAGTTCTTATATATGTTTTATTAAAATTGGTGCAGATGTTACCAGGTTTTTAGGACCATTAAAATTATTGTTAGGCTAAGCACGTACTACGATTTATTCGTTGCGATTTTTGCAAAGTATATAATTTTCGCAGTGAACGCATTGTGGTGAATTTATTTCGGTTACTCTCAGATTTGCGTAATTTATTCGCAAAACTTTTTTATCTGCACGACCTATTTAAAACTCTAGAATTTCCAACCGGTTTGTTTTGTTTTGGCCTATGTCCTGCAGTCCGCATAGGCTGTTTTGTTTTCCCTTTTAATTACGGGTCAAATCTGATAATCCTTAATACTATATTCAGAATAATCAGGATTAAATAACGTAGATGGTTAATTTAGAATAGAATTTCATTATATTCTCATGTCCCATCCCGACCTAGTGAAGCCAATTTGTTATGTTAATTCAGCTATATTCATTGCATTGTTATGTAAATGATGTTTAAACCGGTCACGGTATCGAAGCAGCTTTATAATACGCCAAATACATTACGCGTGCAACTAGTATACCATTATCTTGGACATGATAGCCCTTGCAAGACTATCTATCGAATACACTATTAAATAAACAATAGATACTAAATAACTATGTATTTTTCTATGTGTAATTTAAAAGAACGGTGTGTACGGTGTCTTCATTTCGTTATGCAATAATGATGGTAGGTTTTTACCCGACTGTCAGGACGGGTAGGTTTTTCGCGCGTATCTTGTGTTTGTAAGTTTCTTTTTTCCCACAAATCTTTCAAACGGCTGGATAGATTTCGACAATTAGGGTATCGTTACATTCGTCTAGAAAACCCAAGTGTCCTTATATGGGTTTTAAGAATAAAAACTTACACGGCGACTTAAACGGCGGGCGGGCTTTTGACGTATGTAAGTTAAAAAAAAATTGTAAGTAGTTTAATTTTTTTTAAACCAAACCTATCGAATTGGGTATCAAAATAAAGGGAATCAAAAGGAGATTACAAATATATACATATGGTATGTATTCGGCAGTCAGGACGGGTATTGTTTTTCGCGCGTATCTTGTTTATTCCAAGGATTATATTATCTAAGTCGGTAACATCGCAGTGCCTATCTATCTATATACCTTAATAAAAATAAATTACTAATAAAATTGCTAAGCCCAAAACTCGAATGGCTGGACCAATTTATTCAGCTAATTCTTTTTTAGGGTTCCATAGCCAATATAGCAAAAACCCTTTTATAGTGCGTGGCCCCAGCGGAAAAAGTTCAAATTATCAGATTTTTAGTGTACCTATGACTTCGTGTAATTGTGTATGGTAAGTAAAGATTTGTGTATTCAACCATTGTTAGTTAGTCATCAAAATCTCCCCAATGGTTGGATAATTAAAAAATTTCCTTACCATACACAATTACATGACGTCATACACTAAAAATCTGATAAATATTATTAATTTATGAATATTTAAGCTCTATTAAAAAAAAATACAAACAAAAAATAAACCTAATTGGTATGAAAATTATGGAAGCAATTGCGTTTTTGTTTCCCCACAACAAAACAATTTGTTTATTTTACATTTCACACAATAGACAGTGTCCTAGCCATTGATTTCGGATCCTAGGTCTATGGTCCTACCAGTCTTGCAATATTTACAACGCATTGTTTCCTCCCCTGCTTTTGGAAGATGACCTTTGTTATCAAATCGGAGACTGTCTGTTGAACGTATAGAAACTGGTTTACGAATTTTTAAATACTCTCCTATGTCTTCTGTGACATTTTTAACCACCACATTCTTTTCTCTTTTTGCGTTTAGACCTAGTATGTAAGTGTCTGCCTCTGTTGACTGGTGCTGGGTTGAGGAGACCGTTGTTCAACAATTGGTGATGGCTAAAACTGGATGGAGTTCAGTGTTGGCGACGGAAAATCTTGATTGAATGTTGTAAAAGTTGATTGAGACATCATTCTATTATTTAATGGAGTTTGTCGAACTATTTAATAAATTAAAGGCTTCTAACGAAGATGCTGAAGGAGGATCAGAAGTTTCTGGAGTAGGCGGTATAAAAACATTTATATCCTCGTCGGATGTAGAACTATCCTCAGAGTAGGTAACTATACATTTTTGTAGGTACTAAAGCCAAAATATTATGCGAGTGAGTTAGGGTTAAGTTCTGCAGGCAAAAAGAGATAAAGAAAGCTCAAAACAAATATCAAAAACAGAGGAGGTTCTTATCGAATTATCGAAATCTTATCGAAAAAAAATACCGACGTCTTGATACGTGGCGTATCGAGACGTCGGTTTTTGCGTCGACAGTCGACACGGAACATACAATGTTTCCGCCTTTAAAAGTATTTAACCTAGTTCAGGAGGCAGGGAGTCTATGTTTTAGTGCTAAATTATGGTTGCAATAAAGATTTGCCTATTATTACGCTATGATCTCAGGAACTATAGATACCAAAAAAAAATGTTTTAGTAAATTTTTGAAAAATTCATTTAGTGTCAGAGAGCCTATTTATCGAGGAAAGTTATAGGCTATATAACATCACCCCACGGCCAATAGGAGCTGAGCAGTGGCCAAACAAAAGCGACGGGAGCGAAGCCCCGCGCGACTTCTAGTAAAAGAAGAAACACATTTACAATAATATATCAGCTAAGAACACAATCACGACAATTTCCTGTCAAAGTAGAACAAGTCACAGCTATTATTTATAGATTTTATTTTCCAAGTCCAAGGCTTCATTTATGACCAGATCGTGCTCACGTTGTTTTAAGAATTTGAATTCTATTTTTTACATGTTAAGGTTTACTTTTACAGTGTTCTTGTTTAATACGTGGAGATTTTATGTTGACAAACATAATTACACTTCATAATTGTTGTTTGCATCCTAAATTATAATCCTTCCTCGTTTGGACTTACAGAGTGAACTACGTGAACTGTTTGAATATAGTGACAGGAAGATATTACCAGCCTTATTTTTTATAATGTATGATGGTAAGCGATTACCTTTGCCTAAACCTATGGACGCTTGCAACACCAGAGGCATCACGAGCGTGTTGCCAACCCTTCAAACCTCTTACTCCCCAATGAACCTACTACGGTACTAGTTTATTTTTCTTATTAATTGTAAAAAGTGATCAGATAGGTGTGTGTATGTACTATGTAGGGTAAATTTATTACATTACTTTATTTATATTTCTTGTAATTTTTTTGCTGATTTAATTGTTTCCCAAGTGGTACATCTATATTTCGCCGTATTCGGTTCCATGTAATATAATTAACAATAACCAGGTAGGTAAATTCCTCACCCGGCTGATAGGTACTGACAATTTTATGACAAGAATGCAATACTATTTAATTATTGTTACTTATATTTTTTTTTATATTTTTATTTCGACCCACTCTTGCACAGCATTCATATACACTGCCAATGTATGTATATAAAAAACTAGAAGACGCGGCGTGGGGCTTCGCTCCCGTTTCATATAAATGTACTCTGTGCGTTGTTCTTTATTTGGCCACTGCTCAGCTCCTATTAGCTGTAGCGTGATGTTATATAGCCAATAGCCTTGCTCGATAAATGGGCTATCGAACAGTAAAATATTTTTAAATCGGACCAGTAGTTCCTGAGATCCTGGGGTTCAACCAAACAAACACAAACTCTTCAGCTTTATAACACTACTCAACGACAAAAAAATATCTGGTTCGGCTTGTACTATTTCATAATCAGGATGACTAATAAAAAATATCACCATTAATAAAAACTTTCTGTCACATCTAAAAATAGAGAAATTTAATATTTTTAGTTTTCATCTCTTTATTATTTTTAGACTGAGGTTAGATCGAAATTATGACGGATTTGCTAACACAATCGTATTTGTTAGTTTGATAGCTATTCTTTATGATGTCACGCGTGTGTGTAAACAATCCAGATCTTTTCTGTTATATTTGCGGCGAGTTTATACCAAAATCGCAGAAAAAACCACTTTCGGACTTAATTAAAAATTGTTACAAAGCTTATTTCGACCGGGAAGTTATAAATATCAAAAAATCATGGGTGCGTAATCAATTTGTGCAGATCTTAAAGTGGTTTCTTTCTTAACTGGATTGCAGTCGGGTTATACAAAATATTGCTGCTTTCTTTGTGAGTGGGATAGTCGAGCGCGATCAGATCATTTTGTAAAAGAACATTGGCCATTACATCAATTTTTTGTACCTCGACAAAAAAATGTTAAGAATGAGCCTTTAGTGGAAGCCTATAAAATCATTTTACCGCCGCTACACATAAAATTGGGACTCATTATGAACTTCGTGAAACGTTTAAATCACGAAAGCGTAGCTTTTCAGTTTCTTAAGTTTAAAGTTTCCCAAGCTTAGTGAGGCAAAAGTTAAAGAAGGCATATTTGTAGGTCTGGACATAAAGAAAATTATTGAAGATCCATCTTTTATATCTACTCTTACTCCAGTCGAAAAAGAAGCATGGAAAGCTTTTGTAGAAGTGACTAAAAATTTTCTTGGTAACAAAAAATCTCCCGACTTTAGTGACAAAATAAAATTAACGTTGGACTGTTACCATATAATGGGATGCAATATGTCGCTCAAAATACATTTCCTTCATTCACATTTAAGCTTTTTTCCTGAAAATATGGGTTCAGTTAGCGATGAACAAGGTGAACGTTTTCATCAAGATGTTGCAGCGATAGAAAAACGTTACCAAGGAAGATGGGAGCCCGCTATGCTAGCAGATTACTGTTGGAGCCTCTTACCCCTGAATCGCACTACAAGAGAAAAGCCAGCCAGTCCCAAAAACATCGCCTTTCCGTACAAAATATTGATAAGATTAGTTCAGTCCCTACAAAAATTGTTATTTTTGACCTGCCATTATATCTGAAAACTGAGATGTGACCGAAAACTTTTATTTATGCAATCCTGTTATATTTGGTGTAAGAAATAAGAAAAACATAGTTAGACCTCAGATAATTTTAAAAGTTTGAAATTTGTTGAGTAGTGTAATTAGATGTGCACGTTCGTGCGAGGTCGTGTCGTTGAGGTATCGGACGTTCGTGTCATCGCCTCAAGTGTTGTTTAAAGTAAAACAAAGAAATAATTTCAAAGCATATATTTTATAATCACGCGATATGCTCGTCGATTTTTATTTTGTGACATTGTGCTTAACATTTTCAACAAACTTGTGCTATTTTATAATAATAGTTACATATTTTATGCTCATAAGCAACACAAGGCTGTGTGTATTAGATAAATAAACTTCAGGTACATGGAATGATACTTTGGTTGGTTTTTAAACAATTTGTGAGTGTGTTACATAGCTTAATTTCAACATTCAATTAATAGTTTTAGTTTAAATAATTTATTACAGACTAATTTTTGATTTAGCTTTAATTGATAACTTAATAAATGGAACATTTAAATCCAATACTGAATACAATATAGCCTCTATTAATATTGAACACTGCATAATACAATAATTACTTTAAAAACATTGTGTCCAAAAATATCAAATACCTATACTTAGGTACCTTACATTTGGCAAACAACATTGAGTAGGTACTTTGGGACCTATTTTAAATACTTTAGTTACTTATATTAAACAATTTAATGATATTTGTGACTTATATCTCACAACCTAATTAAACATTTAAATAGCATTGAGGTATAGCTATTATATATCCAGAAAGAGTTACAATAATATCATTCAAAATAAAGAAATATTTTTTTTTTAATGTATATTGCCTTCATTGTTACTTGATATGTGTAAATTAAAGATTAATATTTCCAGAGATTTTGAATAACTCTTTAAAATATATGCAACCGAAATAACTGAGTCAATATCAACAACATTTAAATAGTGATCTTACGGAACAGATTCATTAAATATTCATGTGTCTACTGTCAAACGCATTCACACAATCGACAATGTGCACGTCATATTTGGGCCGAGAAACAGAAGGACTTATGTCTGCGCTATACCTTACTTCATAGCGCGAAAAGTTCATGAATAAATCACAACATGGTAAAAATAATAAAACCAATCATTCATATAAATTAAGTCAATTATCTTGCGAAAAATTATCTATATAAAAGTATTACCTCAATGTTATCTAATTTCATAATATCATCCAATATCTTTTCAGATTTAAGCAATATTTGCTGCCAATGTATTTAGCAAATGTTTAAATACGCATTTTCGCAAGCACGTGGACAGGTACTCCACGTATCTCATTTTAAAAAGACGCAAGTGCCTGTCTCCAGTTTTGCAAAAAAAGAACTTGTATGCGCCTAAAAAGTTATATTACTTTAGCTTTTTTATGTAAATATTTAAAGCTTATGGATCCAATCCAGGAGTGACAAAATACGCATATATCCTAAGTATCCGAATATAGCTTTGTTGTAACGTACAAAAGCAATAAATATTGCTACTTATCTGAATAGGCCATAACGGCGTTATTTCTAAAATAAAAAAACATTTAAATAACAACAAAAATAAAGTAAATAATAACTCATAGTTTTATCAATAATACCTTAGAAAAGCGATTTCGATTATACAAAAATAGCGTAGCATTTATAGACTGTAAATTTTGCAAGAATTTAATAGATAATCTTAATTGCCGAGAAAAATAAAGACGGCTTTATATTTGCATTGCAAAATTTTCATCGTATAAATATCACTTAAGATTTGCCATAATCAGGTACACGAAAATAAATATTTGGCTTCTGCAAGCTGACTGCGTTTAGTATGGCAACACTCTTGACTTGGCATCCCTAGACATACGACAATTTACTGTCAAATCGCAATAACACAATGTACAAATTGAATTAATGTTTAGTTGCATTTAAAATAAAAATGTAACACTAATGTACGATGCTCAATATAAAGACCACACGCGATTTAATAAATAATAAAAAATAGTCAAAAACTAGCTTGTCGAAATTTCCGCCAAACATCAAAAACGATTTGACAGTAAGCTGACGTTTCTAGTGATGGGATGTGTATGACCAAAAATCGACTTAAAACTAATTGGTGGGTATGCGATCTCTCAAGTAGGAGAGAATAGAGGCCGTGCCTTTAGCGAGGATAGCGTGTCGCGGTTGACGGAAACAGTTGCCCATCAACTCCAAGGTCCTGCGAACAATACTATTGTTCAGCACATACAGCGTTGACAGGTTTGATCTTATTGAAGGTCTGACGTCAATACTTAGACCTTCAACCGATGGAATATTGTGCTAAACTTTAAATTTATTAGTCTGGTAATTGCTTTGTTTTTTAAATACAATTGTAACTGTAATTATTTATTCAAATAGATTTTAACCAGATGACAAAGTTAAAATTTAATGTTTGAAATCAGAAAACACCACTAACGTTAGTTCAGCCCCTTGATTCTGAGCTGTCGGAAAATTTTCGCCCGAAATGTTAGTGTAATTAAAGTTAAATAACATAATGTTAAAGAAAAAAATGCTTGTAGGAAAAAAAAATTAATCAGATTTTAATTTTCTATACGGTAGACTATTATCTAACATTAAATAACTTAAGCCGCAAAAATACGTCGTACTAAGATTCGTAAAAGTTTACGATCCGAGAGCAATCCGACGAGTCAGAATCAGGGGGCAGGAGCTAGGGAACACTATAACATGTAGTCATGTAGGTATTTTGTGATGCAAATAAACATAATTGAATTTTGCGAAAATCTATCACAGTTTGTATAACTCCATAAATAGGCAACGAAACTTCAATGTTTATTACGTTTACCAGGTTACAATTTATTATTATTTTAAAAACATTTCCAAATACACATCAGTTATCATAGGGAAAGCTATTAATAAAATAAGTTGTTCATAAAGTTACCTGAGATTTGTAAAGTTCCCGAGCTCTGGCGGTACAGAAGAAATGTTGTTGTTGGACAGGTCCAACACGGCCAACTTCTTCAGTTTAGCCAAAGCGTCCGACGACACATTGATCTCGTCTATCTTGTTCTCTGTTGCTAACAATATCTCCAAGTTCTCCAAGTCGTATACACAACGTGGTATCTTTGTAAACCTGTTACAATAAAAAACAGAATTTAACTGGATTTTATTATGGCATGGAGATCTCGAAAAATAAATATCTTGTATGTATTATCATCATCATCATAACCCATAGAGCTTAGGCATAGGTCTCCTCGAAAGAATGTGCAGGGAATTTAGTCTACTATACCACGCTGGCCAGACGGGTTGGTATAGGGTATGTATACTTGGGCCAAATTAGATGAGATTGTTTATAAACAAATCACTGTCATAGTGTGTATTTATGTTATGCAGACAAGAGCACTGCGAGACAAGGAAAATTCGAAACAAACCCTATACATAAACCTAAATACTCTCCGCATTCTTTGCAGGAGACCCGTGCTTAATTATGCGACGTTAATGGGTTGAAATGATGATGATGATGATGTTATCTTATGTCAATATCAATGGCATTAAGCTGTAACTACTAGTTATAAACATTTCAAAATAATCCATAATTTGTTTTATTATTTAAATTGGTTAAAAAAAATCTCTAGAAGAGGTATATGTTCAACAGTGGAGGTCCTACTGCTGATATGATGATAATGTTATCATAGAGAGGTACAGAACCGTTGTCAAAATTGTTACACACTTGCAACTCATTGGTACAAGAGACACGAGAGAATTCTTGCTTAGGTCGAGAAACTGTAGCCGCGTCGAGCGATTGATCAAGAGCGCAATGTTCGAAATGTAGTTAGAAAGGTACAGAACGGGTAATTCCCATTAGTTCTAAGGTAATGACGTCATCGAACAAAATTACATTTTCTTCTCTATTTCTATCTTATTCTGTCCGATGACGTCATGTTCCATAGCACATGTGGAAACTACCCCACAGAAGCACAGGTTATTGCTAGTTACTCACTTATTATTTGAGATAATTAGTTCTCTTAGGTTGTGCAAATGTCCCAGTTCTAGGGGCAGGTCTACGAGAATGTTCTTGCTGAGGTCGAGGAACTGTAGTCGCGTCAAGCGGTCGATGTCGGGTGGAATGTTCGAGATGTAGTTAGAGGACAATA
Source organism: Laspeyria flexula (assembly GCA_905147015.1). NCBI lineage: Eukaryota > Metazoa > Arthropoda > Insecta > Lepidoptera > Erebidae > Laspeyria > Laspeyria flexula. The sequence goes on along the minus strand of LR989956.1, from coordinate 5,213,924 downwards.
TGAACTGCGTCAAAGTCTCGCTTAAGTGCACCACGCTGAAACAAAATGTTTAAGAATGAGTACATTACGAGCAGAAATGGCTTTTTTTATTGTTTTAAAAACGGTGAAGAAAAACACCGCGAGGAAACCCACACACGTAGATCTTCTAAATATTCCGATCTGCTTTAGAAATAATAGAGGAGACTTTTGCCCAGCGGTGGGACACTAATGGGTTGCTATAATTATTACTAGGTATATAATACATTAGTAATACTAACCCAAGTGGCATAGAATTGAACTTGTTCTTGGAGAGATCACAGATGTGCACTTCGGCGTCAGCGGCCGCAGTGAACACGTGCTCGGGGATAATGGTCAGCTCACGGCAGGGTACCATCAGGGACTGACTCTTTTTCAACGTGTACCTGTAATAAAAAAAATACTATTAATTAAATTACTTTTTCTAACTTATGTATAGATTGTCCGTGATGGTTAGTTTTTGAGACATTAACTGCCGTACTCAGAGACGTTACATAACTTTAAAGTTAATTTAGTAAAAACGTGAAATTCTTAAATCGATACGCCTAAAGACGATTATTCAATGAAAAAATTGTGTTAATGACAGATTACTGCTAATTGACGTCTCTGAGTGCGGCCGTAAGAATAACTTCTCAAATAGACAAATAATATGAGACTAGCATACGGCCTGCCTTATTCCTATCGAATATCGGTCAACTATATATTACTAATCTATGTAAAATAAATCTGCCGACAACTTCGGCGACATAATCTCCCCGTCTATTAACACAGAATATACCCAAGGAGCCTTGGAGACGAAACTGTATATAAGAATTATTTTAAACCGTAATAATATAGATATAAAGTCCATACTCACTTATCAGGCCACTCGTCAGGGGTGAACCTGGTCTCGCTAACGACCTCCTCAGTGATGCGGTCTCTAAGAAACTTCATCATCCGCTCAGTACCACCACGGAGTACGTCCTGACGAACAAACGCGAGCTTGTTGCCTTCCATACTGATGCTTTGTAATTGCGACAGTAGGCCCAGATTTTGAGGCAACCTACAAAATATTTGATTTATAATAAAATTTTGAACCGATTGGTATTTTTCAAAAATCTTTGGAGTTAAAGCATAATTTTATTATATTGTTATGTATTTGTATCCATTTAAAAATGAAAAATGAATAACTAAATACACACAACGAGTATTTTTAAATATTTAAGCATCGCGTCGCATTGACGCTTTCGTCGCTCACGTTGGACAACGGGCAAAAGTACAGAAATGCGGGTTTTTTTAAATATATATTTCTTGAACTCTGAGGAAGGTTCTTCTTCAAGTAGCAAAAGTAACTTACTTGTTCAAATTATTATTAGTAAGATCGAGCCTCTTCAACTTTTGCAAGAGAGATATGTTCTCTGGCAACACTTCTAGTTTGTTGTCCCTAATGTTCAACACATTTAGATGTTGCATCTGGTCACAAAACTCCTCTGTGATTTCCTAAAACAGTATAAATAATTTCTAACTATTGGTCTGAAAAAAGTAATTAAAAAGATTTTTTTAAAGAATTAAATATATTATTTGGACGTAAGAGTTTTTCTGTCATAAAATACTCCGTATCAGCTCGGAGGTCTGGAAATGTGTGTCCATTATAGACAAAACGCTCGCAATGTACGCACAATTTATTCCTTGGCTAGATTTCATTGGATAAAAATTCAAAAAAAAAAAAAAAAATTATGTCTAAGTAGTGCAAGTAAGAGTTATGTCTAAGTATTTGTATAGCTAATGCCTTCTGAAGGTCTTTTCTCCAGTCAGTTTGATTTTCTATTGAGAAATCTGTCCTCAATCGATGCCGTGTTCTACAGTCTACCACACTTGTTCCTCACCTTAATAAAATTATTAGCCAAATATATTTCTTTCAGGGCTGTACAGCCATAAAAGTTCGGTAGTACTTCGATATCGTTATGGTTCGCGTCCAACATTTCCATCTTCCTCAACTCGCCCATTGGCGGCAATAGTTTTAAGTTGTTGTTACTTATGTTTAGCTTTTTCAAATCTGGATCAACGAGAAAAACTGAAGTTATAAAAACAGTAATAATTGTGGAGGCAAATAGATGTGGCTAACGATAGAATCCTCCTACTCAACAAGTCATTGGCCTCAGTGCTGAGGGTAACCAATACAACGATAGCCTATTTGGTAAACAAATGCTATCGTAATTTGAATATAATAAAGTGGTCTTTAAAAAATATCCTACGACATTGAGACCTGACCTTAAATAATTGACTTTTGCAAACACTGGAGATTTATTCCACCTAGTTTCAAGTCTTCCGTTACAAAACTAAAGTATTATGAAAAACACTGCGTGCATAATAAAAACATTATTTAACATTATTATTTCAAAAGAAAGAAATAACAGTATTAATAATTATTCTGCTAAGGAATATTAAATATCTACACCATGAGAAAACCGACAGTCGAGACCATAACAATTGGGCTAATTTAATCTCCTTTCCTTCGATTGCGGAGTCGGATATAAATTAAAACTTATATAAACAATAAATTGTAGAGGAAAAAAGATGAACCAACTAGATAGCTATGCAATTATCTAAGCTTCTTAGAGTCAACAAGCGGATGACTCATTTTTAATTGGAATGGCTCAGCTGTGTAAATTACTATACTTAGTTTATATTTATTGCACGTTTTTCATATTCTACAGTTCTACACTGTAGTTAGTAGTGTAGTTTCAGTGGCGAGTGACCTTGAAGCGATAGTTGCGTTTTGCGTGATAGGACATATATTATTTTGACTCGCACTGCGCGGGTCATTCTTTTGTTTTATTTATAAAATAAAAAAATATTTGAATGGATTTAAAATCCATTCAAATTATTTTTTATTGTATTTATATTTAAAAAATCATTTATAGGTACCTAATCAACTAATATATAGAATATCGTCTATGTACTGAATATGAAATAAAGTAAAAGATCCGCTAAAAAAAACGAATACGAATCCGGATCTTTCTTCTGCCTCCGGCACATCACTAATCATATACCATCAAAAACTGTTGTGTCTACTCAAGTAGTTTAGGAGCACTTAGCGGATAATACAGCCAGACAGACGCTGATAGCGATTTATTTTACACCATTTGAGATTAAACTATATGTATAATGTTCCTTAGAAATACGTTTCTAAGCAAAACAAGTGTATATTGAATAGAAAGAAAGAAAGAAAGAAAAACTTTTTATTTGCTTGCATACATACCTAACTTAACGCTAATACATTTACTAAAACTTAAAGCAAATAAAGGTACCTGCATCAGCTCTAATGAATAAAGTAATTGTGTGATCGCATGATGCGAGAGTTTGCAATGCTTTCTATTCAGTTAGCTATAACCTATTACATTATCAAGTGTTCCTAATTAATTGGTATATAGATAGGTATCTATCAATTGTTCGGTATTACGTTGTAACCGTAGGTATCACCTATATTTAGATAACCGAAACATGAACTATCGGAATTAGTGTCGGCAACGCGGTCGTGATGCCTCTGGTGTTGCAGGGGCAGTAGGCTACGGTAAACACTTAACTTTAGGCGAGCCGTTACGTAGGCAAGATTGCCACCAACGTGGTATAAAATAAGTAATACTATGGGACTTCTAATCGGAAAATAACTGGGGATTACCGAAAGTCCCGGATAAGTGCGAAAAACATTACACTCGTAAAGAAAATATTTCTCGAAATTACGTGAATTTCCTGTTCAATAATTGGGTTTATTGATACTAAAAACTCTTTAGTAAAAAAGTGATGTTAAAGCTGTGTGTTAAAGTTTACGTTGACTGTGTGTATGATCTCCTTGAGAGTAGTGTGAACAATTAATTATTTCATTGTTATAAAATTTGTGTTTAAAATTAAATTGTTAGTACAAGGTTTACTTATATGAAAATTTTGTAGTGTCAATATTTTTGCATGAAAATCGCGATACATTATAATACGTATGAAGTCGGGCGTGTCGTTATCTTTAATACCAATACCTACACTCGTAAATAATAGTTAGCTATGGTGTTGTAAAACACCATTCAATTGGGGCCATTGATAGTATCCAACTGGCCATACATCGAGGTCATGGGTTCCACGTGGGCGTGGAGTACACTATGATGACCCACACAAACAAATAAAAGAGGAGAGATACATGGGTTACGTCATTCGACACTGGTCAAGTCGCAAACAATCGCAGTGGGATGCCACTCGCAATCTCGACATTCGGCTTGTCGAGATAGTTAACGTTGTCAAATTAATGCTGGAAAATTTTCCTCGATGGCAGTGGGATTGTATACGACTGCTGTGAGAGATCAGGGATTCGATCCCTTTCATTTGTCATAAAATTCACCATATCAGCCCAGATGTTACTATGCTTCAAATGGAACCGAATAATAACTGAAACATCGCCCATAAAGGCACTAACTGCCGTACTCAGAGACGTTACTTAACTTTAGTTTATTTAGTAAAAACGTGTAATACTTAAGTCTACACGCCTAAAGACGATTATTCAATTAAAAAATTGTGCTATAATGACAGATTACTCCTAATTGACGTCTCTGAGTGCGGTCGTAAGTCACAAGCATACATACATTTATTATTGTTAGACCATAACAAGTGTTTGAGTTTGACATACTGCCCCTTATCATTGTCGCATTTAATAACAGAAATTGCATTATCGTAATGTTTAGTCAATAGGTAAAAAATCAATAGAATAGGTTCTATTTTTGTTTGCCAATGTGATAACATTGCCTTTGGCGGGCAAAAGATTATAACGAAACGATTATAGGCAATTAGACTAGAAATAAATACCTCTTAAATTGACAATATCTGGAGGCAATTCATGCAATCTGTTGTGGGACAAATTCAGTTCTAAAAGGCGAACCAAATATCCCATTCCTGGTGGCAAAATCTCCAATTTATTGTTAGATATATCCTGAAAATCAAATAGAATTTTTTATTAAAGTAAGTACAATATTATTGTAAAAAAGATTTTCTTTTGGTGAATTTCTTATAGGTACTTTAAACCAAAGAAAACTATTTAGCAATGAACTATCTTTTTATTTTTTAACACAATTTTGATGTTCAACTGTTGTACTACACTTAACTAGCCAAAAATTTATGTTTCTTACCAGAAAGGTCAGCATAACCAAATCACCAAAGTCAGGTTGAATTTTTAAAAGTTCATTGTGAGCTAAACTGAGCCATTGCAACTCAGTCAGTCGGTAGAATTCCTTCGGGAGACAAGTCAATTTGTTGTGGGCCAAACTTAGGTTCATCAAACATTTCAACTCTCCAAATTCTGGTGGCAATTTTTCTATAGAATTGTCATGAAGCTACAAAAAACAAAGATTATAGTTAATCCATACTTTAGATTGCAATGTGAGAATTTCTATGAATAGGAAACAAACTGGTGTAGTACACAAAAAAATATGAATTAAAACATTTTTTTTTAATTCTGCCGCTACTATACCCAATTTAAATAAAGTTGCCAAGCTCCACAAACAAAATTAGTACAATGAGACAGGTAATACATTACATAAACATAGTTTTCAAGTTGGTATAAAATAAACATTATGATAAAAAATGCAACTGGTGTTGTCTCTTGCTCACCTTGAGCGTGATGAGGTGTTGCAGATACTTGATATTGGGAGATATTACTTTTATTGCATTGGAGCTTAGGTCAAGGGTCTTCAGTGGTTCAGCATTCCACCAGCTTTCTGAGTTTGGCATTGAGAAATCAACTTCTTTTGTTTCTTCCATTACTAGCTCATCAATTTTCCAAACATCTTCTGGCACTAATATATTGAAAATAATGCTTGATTATTGTTATGTAGTATGAGAATTTCAAATCAAGTAATTTATTCCAGAAATTAATTTTAAAGAGTAAAAATAAATGTGTCCGTATACTAACATTGATCATTATCTAAATAATGGATAATGTAGGTATTAATTTTGTGGAATAATAAGACATAATTATTACAAAAACTCGTTTACAGCAACATTTTATTATAAGATGCAGGATTTTCAATAGCTATGCCCATCCCCATAAATTTTGAAAAGCAATTTTTTTTTTTCATAAATATCTGGTAAGCAAATTTTTACACTTACTAAGATAAAAGGTAAATGGTTATCGCGTGCGCACTTACAACATGTTAATAATTTATTCTGCCTCACCTGTGCCCAGTCCCCTATTGCATAAACTGAGTTGTCCGGTTCTCTTGGCTGATTTAATCAAGCCTTTGGATAATACTCCTTCATCCGCTTTTTTGTCTTGAAGATGAAACACAGGTTTGTTAGTAATTTTGATTCGCGATCTAGCATGTGGTATTTTAGACATGTTGAGAGATAAAAAGGACTGCGCCGCTTTTTTATTACTGAACTACTGAAGCGATATCATCATTGTTTTTGTTGCAGTCGCGAATAAACTGATAAAGTGGCGTTTACACAAAACAGCCTATCAAAGTTTCAACATCAGCTGTTCGTTTCGTTTTTAAGGTAGGTACTCATGCAAAAAGTGATAAAATGTTTCTCGTATCTACTGCGTAAGAAAGTTGCAAAACATAACTGATAAATGAAATATAATCTTTAATTAAATAATCATAACACGTGACACGTACAAATATTAATATTATTTAGGTAAAACATTTTTGGTATCGACGACCTTTTGCTGCTTCTATTTGAAACTCAGATGTAAACGTACCTTTAGCATATAATTTGACAGTAGAGACGTTTTGTTCCACAGATATAAAATTAATGTTACTAGAGGTAAAAAATATAAAACGGTGAAATGTAACTTATCAAAAACTTTTGGTAGGTATCAGGATCATTTTAAGAGAACTACAATAACTTTACACTGATTCACAAGTACTCGCAACTTTATTCAAGGTAACTACTTACTTTAGATCGTTACATACAAGTTTACACCAATTACCAGTTTGTTAAATGGTGTTGTCAATTTAAAAATTTCTACTTCATACTTCTACAATAGCAAATTCATAATATTAATAAAATTCCCATTACCCTGCTTTGCGTTTTGCTCAGAATTAAAATGAACATAACTCATATTATTATCATCAACATACATTAATTATTTTAATATTTACAAATTTGGTACTCCACTTAATAACACTTTTTCACATAATTTGAAATAAATTAATTAATGAAAAAATAAATAAATATATTATTTATGTATCTATAATATTTCTTTTTGTATTTTATTTTGTTTCGACATATTGACACATTTTTTTCTTAATCCACTATGTAACTGATGATTTTTGGCCTGAACCATCTTCACCACCAAAGAGTTTGTGATTTGACAAATTAATAAACCTTTATTATCCAGAGCCTATGTTGCAGTTACAAAAAAATATAGGTATACATTGCTGAAGGTGCACAAGGTGCACTAGGTTTATGCTCGCTGACTTTATCAGATGAAATTGACTCCAGAAATGAGTTGTCAAAATAAATATTTTTTTACGGTTTCGTACCTACCTACCAAAAGAAAAAAACGGAATACTTTATAGAGTCACACCGTTGTCTGTCTGTCCATCTGTCCCTCTGGCAAGACCCAGTTGCTCAGGAACAAGTGGAGGTATCAGGCTAAAGTTAGTACCTACCAAATACTCGGGTCTGCAATCCCTTTTAGCAGTGATCCTGGACGTAGGGGTGCCCTTATTAACTCCACAGGCAGCGTGCAGCGGTAGGTACTCAACGGCTCTCCGTAACCTTTATAAGAAGACTTTATCAAGTTTTCTGTCCTGTGATGTAGACATTTCGAAGAGGTGATGTGAACATTTGTTAGATAGAAGTAATGTAAAAATCTCGTAGACGTGATGTAAAGGTGATGTAGAAGTCTCGTACAGATGATGTATCTACCAGTGGTGAATAGTTGGATCATAGATAGGTAATATAATATATTATATGATATACATATATATTACATGAGTTGGATACCACCTGGTACCTATTAAATAAGTTGGTGCTACTATTTTCAGATCAACCAAAATTATACACTTCTCATCAATAAAATAGAAACACATTCGAATTTTTTTTTTAACAAAAGAGTAATAAATACCTAAGATACGACTACCTACCTATAACGACCCAACGACGGGCGATCCGTCAAAGGTTTGTATTAAGAACTTAAGAATATAATTAAAAGTAAATAAAAGAAAAAAATCATTATCAAAGGTACCTACTAGTAAAATAAAATGAGGTATAGGTAATCTTGCAGGACATAGCCTGCAACAACCGGAACCGTTACAGTGCTTATTTTAGCTAGGGTTAATAGAGATAGATTAATAATTATCCCAAAATAAGAGTTGGTAGTAGGTAGGTTAATAATTGAAAATAGAGATGTCATACAAAATATTTTTATACAATTATGTAATTACACTATATAGCCCATACAATCTGGTTAAATGTCTCTAAGACATAAAACAGACAATACTGCAGTAACAATTTGTTTATAAGAACTAGTTGCGAGCCACGCATTGTTGGAATGGGCATGGCTTGCCCTTGAACTCGACTCCTGCACCTGTAGTAGTATTGTTTCATGGATTTTTTCTTTTTGTAGCAATGCGCTCTCTTCGTTGCTTCTCCAATACAAGGATGTCAGCGTAGCAAGGCACTGCAGTTAGAAAAATAAATAAATTAAAACATCTGTCCATTATAATCTCTTAATCAAGGGTGCTACCGCATTATCAGTTATTCCAATGGTATGGAGCCACCAACACCGCGGCCCGTCTATGTAGGTAGGTACTATGTACCAGATAGTCAGAAAAATACTCCTTTTGCACTTTGCTACAATCTAATAGAAAGGAGTCGACAAATTTTAATACAGGTCCCATTTGGGACTAAATACTTCACTGTCTCAATCCTGCACTTCATTATTTTCATTTTATGTTATCCACTCCAATCAATATGTTCTCTCTTTAAATTACCGCTACTAAAAATAAAAAAAAACCTTTTGAGGAAGCAGAATAAATTATTCTCTTTCGGTAGATACATGAAACGTTTCCAATATTTTATACAGAAGCTTCGTAGCCTGCCTCTTTGTCACTTGGCTTTGACCCCTAGGACTAATCTACTTACTTTAGTTTTCAACCCTTTTTTCATAAAATAATGCTCCGTAAGTTTAAAATCCAATAGCAAAGTTGTGGTCTGTAACGCATCCCCAAACACATGATTTATTGGAGATGAAACAGCTTCAGCCGGTGCTGGTTCACCATTGATGTACCAAGACAATTGACATGGCGGACGAGATCGACCTGAAGTGCAGTTAGCCTTGACGTGATCCCCAGGACGATATTTAGTTCTCAGGCCTGTTATAATAGGACCCTGATTTGGTAGAACTGGAACAATAAAAGGATAAACTTAGAAAAAAGATGACATCAGAGAGAGAGGTTTGACAGTCGCAAGTTTAATGTTAATGCATACACGTAATAGCATATTATATAAATGACATTATACTTAGATACCTACCTAATTCATGTGTACCTACGTGAATTAGGTTAGTATAATATGATTAATAGGTTATAACTTGCGTTCCCACAGAGTGACCTAGGTAGGAACTTGGTTGCCATCCGGGTAGTTTGTATGAAATTTGGTTTACAACAGCCGGCTACACGGTTCCACCAAGGGCACCTCTGTGGAAACCAAGTTTACAGCCATGTAGCACAGCTTTTATGGTTAGCATACCTAATTACCTAATATGTTATAATAATTGGTATAATAGGTTAGTATAATTAGGTTAGTTTATTAAATGTAAGTGCCTAATATAAAGGTATGTTTGCGTGTACTAACCGACGACATCCATGTCCCCATGTCCAGATACAGTGGTGAACAGAGGCCGCTCACCCGACACCTCGCAACGGTAACGTCCGGCTGAGTTCGGCACTACCGCTGATAGTTCAAGTTGCGAACCTGATGAGTCGGATTCCTGTGGGTTTTTAAAAAGCAATGTAAATCTTTCTATTGTTTTTAGTTAGAGATCGTATTAGTTTTTCGTTTTACTGTAAGGTAATGTTGTGCTACCTGTTACACTAATGTCTTAGTTTAATCTCTTGGACTTGGAGAAATCCTCAGTCCTCTTGGACTGAAGATTTCTCCTCTCGGAAATCGAAAATTCATTCTAGTTAGTATGGTACTGCTGTAGTTATTATATTTGATAAACAACTATTGTTTTCTTAAATCACGGTATTTTTTAGGGTAGTTCTGACTAGAAACCCTAATAGTTTCGTTATGTCCGTCTGTCTGTCTATCCGAGGTTTTGTTAAGAGACCGTTAGTACTATAAAGCTGTAATTTTGTAGGAGTGTGTATATCAATTACGTCGACAAAGCGGTAAAATAAAATTTTGTAAAATATTTTTTTTTAGGGTAGCTCTCCCATACATGTGAAGTGGGGATGAATATTTTTTTTGTCGTATACCCCATCATGTGGGTTATCGTTGAATAGGTCTTCTAAAATGACTTGGGGGTTAGTAACATTATTTTTCGATTTAATGGTCCATTTACGAAATATTCAGAATAAAGAACAACAGAATTGTACTCTATTGTGATAACGGGCTACTACGGAACCCTACACTGTGCGTGGCCCGACACGCACTTGTTTAGAATGAGGAAACCCACATACCCTAAAAGAAATTCTAAGTACCTATGTTTGGGCGCGACAATAGATCAATTAATTGGTCGATAGCAAAGAAGCTAACCCAAAAAATAATAATAGTAATACACTGATAAAGATAAGGCCCACTTGAAAGGTAAAATGAACTGACCTCAACGTCGACGCCAGGTAGCGGGAACTTCCTCCTTGGCTCGGAGTCTCTTGGCACGTGTCGGAAGAACTCCTTGCCGTCCTTGTACCATTTAACGGAGTACAGCACATCGGCAGGGCCGAGCGCCCAGCGACACGACAGATGCGCGCGAGCGCCAAGTGCCACGTGTGCTGGCACGCGCAGCTCCAATAACTCCAGAGATATTATACGTTCTAGAAATATAAATCATCCTAATTTTATAAATATAAATGTTATCATAGATGGATGGATGATTGTTACTCAACCATGCTAGACTGGCTGAGAGGATCTGTTTGTAATTTGACAGGCTGGTCACATAAACTACTTTTTACTAACATACCACATGGGCCCGTGGGAATAAGCTATCTAGTATCTATATTCTAATATTATAAAGCTGAAGAATTTGTTTGGTTGAACGCTAAGATCTCAGGAATTACTGGTCCTGGTTGGATAGGCCATTTATCTAGAAAAAGGCTGACGTTTTGATCTACCTATGTATACAAAGACAGTCTTGCTTGTGATTCAATTTGAACTAGAAATCTTCGGTACCTAGGGAATAAAATCTGTAAGTACCTACACAACTTTTCATCAGACCTTAAAATGGAAAACCTCGTAGCTCGTACTTACCTACAAACTCGCTGACTAATTTAAGTATATTTCAGAAGTAGCTGACGAGCTGAATACAAAGAAATTTACTTAATCTACATAGAAGAGGTGATGCATTTTAACTCGAAATTAGTGAGCGCCGCGTCGCTCGTCAGGTATGACAGGAATAATGCTATGAAAGAGGTTTTACAATCGATGCAAGGTCAACGTTTCAATGTTTTAATTAATTAATGCAAATGATTTCTAAAAAAAATAATGTTTAAATAACTATAGCCTGACTAACAACACAATATGAAATAATAACGAAACAAGAAAATTAATCAGGTAGAAAATGGTCAAGTATAAAAAAACTTAAAATATTGACAGTGAATAGATTGTGATCACCTCTACGAGACATCCTCATTACTTCTTTAGAACTTCTTTAGAAGTAATGAAAATAAAAAGTTCTTTAGAATATTTATATTCCTATGATTTTCTATGATATATAATCTAAATATAGGTGTACCACTATGAGACTTCTACATCACCTCTACGAGATTTCTACATAACCTCTAGGGGACTTCTACATTATCTCTAAAAGACTTCGAAGTACATCAACTCTACAAGACATCTCTATGAACATCACCTCTACGAAATGTTGAAATCGCCACTACGAAATGCTCACAATATCTCCACTATGAATTTTTAACACCACCTTTAAGCAATTTCAACATTACCTCTACGAAATGTCTCCATCACAGGACAGAAGACTTGACTTTTCGTCTGATAAAGGTTGCACCCGGTAACTATAGCCGCACGCTGCATAATATAAAGTAAGATAAGGCTCTCCTTATATAGTCAACGACCACTTCCAGCGTCACAGATAGAAAAAATGCTGACATGATGATCTAAGGCCATAATACACACACGCTGGCCTAGTACGGGTTGGATATATTATAGGTACCTACCAATCATACATATTTATCTACAAGAACACAACAATCATAGACTAGAAAAAATATTTATTATTATTACGTACCTATGAATCTTTTTATGGGCAAACTCGGAAAATGAAAGAACTGTGACTTACCAAAAATCAGGAGCAGACTGAAGATTGTCAAGAAGTAATATTGTCCACAACAGCTAGTCACCATTGCGTTTAATATTATAGACATCCCCATTAGGCGAAATGTTACTTCGTAATTCTGTGTTTGTCTTCATCGGAACTATTCGGAACTGCAATAAGAGATAATATATTTATAATGTGGTATGTGCCATGCGGTTCTTCAAAAAAGGAGTAAAAATGTTTTTAAATGGTTAACAAACCTCTGTTCAAACTTTTCCTAAAATTTTTAATTTCTGGTTAACTGAAAACAAAAAATTGTCTTTTATCTTACAAGCAACCCCATGTGAAATGTTACTTAGATAAAGTACCATAAAAAATTCTCAATATTACGTACCTAGCTACCTACCCTCTCAATGCGATTCACATATTATGTCTAATTTTTAGCATCATCGCTAAAACTGTTCGCTCCGAGTTTGTTCCGTAGATTTAGAACGATGGCGACGCGCTAGTTGTTACTGCAGTCGCATTTTATGGTTTTCCGGAATTTAATAAAAGCACCACCCCCTGTAAGACTCATTTACCTATATACGGCGACTTCCACGTGAAGAAGAAAATATATAAGAAGTTCGACAATGACATCATCTCGCAACTTTACAATTTTATCAATATTTTTTGTCCTACTTACTTTTTTCACCAAATTTTGTTTTTGATGACAATTTTCATTATTATCATCATCATATCAGCCCAATGACGTCCACTCAATGATATTGTATGCAATATCATTGCGTCCACTGCTAGACATAGGTAGGCCTCACCTAATTTCGATTATATTATGCTCACCATTTTAAATACTAGCCCGGTTTCACCACTGGTGGGTAAGTGTTGTAAACTATATAAGACTCCAGTGACATACTTCTTATTAAAAAAAAATTAAACTTGTGTCATATAAGTTTCAGTGCTATCAAGCGGCCGATATTGAAACAGGCCTTTAAATTTACTTAATATTAAGTACTTCTACCCAACCTAACTTAGGCACGGCTTACCTATTTTATTTTATTTCATGAAACCACAAGAAATTATCACAGGACACAACAATACAAAAAAAATTTAACACTTTTATCGTAAACTTCACAGATAACACTAAACTTGCGTGTGGCTTTAGCGAACGGTAACATTGAAGTAACGAACTCACAATACGGACACTTTCATTTTTGAAATAAAAATATAAATAGGCACATATATATAGGGTTGAATAAGACTCAGGGGAGAACAAAGTTGAAAAGGTTATTGATAAACGTATCTAAGTATCAATTTAATGATTATAAACTATTGGTACCTGCGGTACTTGCCTTGGTAATAAGTAATAAAAACAGGTATCTACTTAATTGATTATTGATATTATAATATCTATTAGCTACATAATAATATGTGTAATGAACACATCATAGGGTTTTTTGTTCTAAATTAAATTGCTAATGAATATTTTGTCTTTATTTTTTTTTAGTTTTTTATTTTTTTTTGTAAGCTCTAGATATTTACAATACCTAGGTAGTTAAGCATTTTAGTTTCACAATCACTTTATGTATATAATAGAGCCAAAAGTTTCAAACATAATTATGTAGAATATGTAGCAAAGACTATGAACTGCCTACATAATTTCTAATTATGTAGCATATCGAATAACTGGTGGTTAATCAAATAAAAATCAAGAAATCATTACTAAATCATACCTACCCATTATAAATTGGTACCATAAACGCTTAATACCTCCTTACCTGGGTATCGGTAGGTATACCTACCTATTATTATATAGAGACAAGGTTGTGTAGGTCGTACATAATTAGTCAAATGTCAAGCTTAGTTAAGAATGAACGTAAAATATTAATTGATTGGGGTTGTAACCTTGGATACAGGGACTTTCCCGTTTCATGAATCAGTAATATCCAATTGGGCTTCTTATAACATTGCGTAGAGCTACTAATTATGAAATAATTTGAGTTTACTTTCATTTTCTTTTTAATTACAGCCAGTGGCGACAATATTGATGTAAGTAATCTCCAAGCTGAGCTTCTTGAGTATGCAATTGAGAAAAAATGGAAGCAGAATGTAGCACAAATTTTAATTTTTATTGCTCATTTACAAGAGTATAGGTATATATGCTAGAGCCTAAGAAGAGAGGAATACCTATCTATAGTAATACTATCTAAAGTATCTTTTATCAGCCATTCTGAGTGCTTTACGGCTACTTTTGAGGTAGGTATAAAAAAACTAAGTGAGTACCTCCAATGTGTGGCTTTAGTCCCGTGACATCCAGATAAAAAAGTAGTAGTGCTGGTCTCCGGCTCTCCAACTATCTCTATGCTAAATATCCCATTAATCCATTGTTCCTTTTCAACATGAAAGAAGGATATCCGAAAGAATATATTCACATATTTATAATATTTGTAAGAATATGTAAATCATATTCATACTATATACACTCCGACTCGCTATCCTTACTAATAAAACTGTTATCGATACAGCCCAATAAAGCATCGACAAATAGGTCCCCTAATTTGGATCATTGTTCTATCTGAAAATAAATAATATGAATCACATTATACAAGTAAATGCCATCGAAAGCTTTCGCGATTGCCATATTGTTTGACAATTGTAAACTAAACAGATTTGGGAGCGGCGCGGAGTTGCAACGGCAATGGTGGCGGCTTACTGGCCATAATCATACGTTACCATAACAGTATTCGCACCGCAAATTTGATCTCAACAATGTTTTAAGCACTGCTACTGGACCGGATTTGAATCGGAATGATATAAGAGTAAATAGGTTTGTGGACAGTCAACAATCAGCATGGGATGCTCTTAGAGCTGCAGGTGTGTATAGGCCATAACATCTTATCTAAGCATTTTTATTAATCAGGCAGGATTGTTAAAAATGCTTAGTTTATGCAAGTTTTTCTAACTCGTTTGTTTTATAAAATGTAAAAAAAACTGTTTTTTTTCCAACTCTGGTAACTGTTCCTGTCAGCTCACTGCCATTGAATAATCTGGTTGTGTTAGGCTAAGTTGGAACTGTTGGAAGCCTCCTCGCGCTGTACAACTATGTACATTCCAAATTAAAGCTATCATTGATAAAAACGCTGGACCTGATTTCTTCTTGATGCAAAAGCTCAGAAATATTTTATGTTGTACAATTTTGATGAAAACTGCGAGTACACTATTTATTACTTAGGTACTGTTTATTATTTATATAATCTCCCACAAAACAAACAATAAGTTAAAAAAATCTGTTTAGGCCTACAATGCTTCTCTTTGCAGTCTTTTATCAAATCGGTGTGAGAGGAATAATTTAAAATATTTTTGTTCACATTCATAATCAACCCAGTTGGTGCCTGTGGTCCAGTTTAGTGTCAGCGTTAAGTCCTCTGTTTGGCGCTCGGCCGCACGTAAGGGCACGCGCGAATATGGACAAACACAATGCCTGTAAATTGTAAATGACGAATGCGCCACGGCTTGTTTGCCCCCAGCCTCCGAGTTACTAGTACCAACTTCGAGCATGAATCACGCTTAATAAAATTACTTGATTAACTATTGAAAGTGTTGGAAGGTTGTTGGGCTTTTTATATCTATAGGTACTAATATTATAAAGGTGAAGAGTTTGTTTGGTTAAACGCTAGGCTCTTAGGAACTACTGGTCCGATTTGAAAAATTCTTTTAGTGTTGGATAGCCCATTTATCGAGGAAGGTATAGACTATATAACATTACGGTACGGCTAATAGGAGCTGAGCAGCGGCCAAATGATGTGAATGAATGTCATCAAAAAAGTGATATGTCATCTGCTAACGGTGAAGGAAATCATACTGAGGAAACTCACATACCTTAGAAGAAATTCTAAGGGTATCTGATCCACTGTCATGATCCGGGTCACCACCCGCATTAGGCGAGTGTCACTGAGTGTGTCTCCAGATAGAAGAGAAGAGTGCCCAGTGCCCAGCAGTATGACAATGGGCTGCTTTTTAAACGACTTCAAAAAAGGAGGAGGTTGTATGTTCGACTGTATGTATTTTTTTTTTATGTATGTTCAACGATTACTCGGAGATGGCTAAACCGATTTAAAAAATTCTTTTTTTGTTTGAAAGGGTATACTTCCGAATTGGTCCCCTATTCATCACGTCAAGTTCTGATGATGGAATCTCAGGGAAATCGAAGGCAACCCTCAAATTTTATAGGCACATGTTACGTGTTTCATATATTTTTTAAAGTTATTCAAGTATTTACGTCTGATAGTCATCATCTCATGTTGATGAGCTGGTGATGGAAGGTATAACTCCTTAACTGTTAGGAGTTGGAGGATAATTCTTTCAATATTATAGGTACTTATAAACCTATAGTTATATTCTTGTAGGTTATTCAGGTGAGCTGTCACTGGAAGGTATAACTCCTTGACTGTTAGGAGTTGGAGGATAATTCTTTCGACATTATAGGTACTTATAAACCTATAGTTGTATTCTTGTAGGTTATTCAGGTGAGCTCTCACTGGAAGGTATAACTCCTTAATTTTTAGGAGTTGGAGGATAATTCCTTCAACATTATAGGTACTTATAAACCGATAGTTGTATTCTTGTAGGTTATTTAGGTGAGCTGTCACTGGAAGGGAAACTTTTTAACGTTTAGGAGTAAGAAGATGATTTATTTAAATATCACATCCATGTATAAACCTTAAGTTATGTTATTTGAAGTGTCTGAGGTGAGAGCTCTTGATGGAAGATAAAGTTGTTTAGGATCAGGTGTTAGGTCGTTGACCCTAAGGATTATCTTGGAAGGGAAATACTCAGCCGGACAGCTGAGTACCTACTAGGGAGAGGAGAGTTCACTGTACCAACCGGCCAGGCTGGGTAGCCCTTGAACCGTGGAAGAGTACAGCTGAACTAGGTAGGGAAGAAGAGAGAAAGGAAACGCACAAGACGATTGAACTTAAATTATATTAAAAAATGCTTATTTATATTTACAATTTTGGTCACACAACTACATGGTCATACACAAGCTAATATTTACAAATTGACCAATCAGAAGAGACAGTATTAATTTTAGAATATTTATTTTATCCACTCGACACTAGGGGGCGTGTTTGCCCCTACATAAATATGGTACGGAATATAAATAGCTCGCGCCGGGAGCTCGGGCCCGCAGTCGGGCGCTGCGGCGCGCCACGAGCGGACGCACTTTGATGGATGTAGGGTTCCGGTGCGGCACGCGGTACGCGTGCGCCACATTACTCCCCCTCAAGCGAAGCGTACGTTGGGTTTGACTGCTCTGCCGGTTCGGGTGACGTAGGTATTGTGCTGAGTGACTGGAACTGTTGTACTCGGGGCTGTTGATGTACTTGGAGTTGAATCTGGGATTGTCGTATGTGAATTCGAAGATGAAGTCTCGTGATTATATAGATGCGCTGGTTTCAATCGGTCGATGGATACAACTGTGGTACGAAATGGTAGCTGTATAGTGAATTGCTTGCCATTTGTACTGCGTTCAATGACCTTGTACGGGCCATCGTAGGGTGGTGTGAGCGGTCGTCGGACGGTGTCGTTACGTAGAAACACATGAGTACATGTTTCGAGATCTTTATGTACGAATGTGTGCAGGTTCGATGAATGAGATCTTTTCTTCGGGGTGAGTGACGACATTGTTTCGATCAGCTGGCGTACGAACTCTGCGTCATTGATGTCCGGCTGTGTAGGCACGAAAAAATCTGACGGGATGCGTAGTGTAGATCCGTAGGTCATCAAGGCGGGGCTGACTGAAGTGTCTTGACATAAGGCTGTACGTAGTCCAAGTAAAACTGTAGGTAGTTCTTCGCTCCATTTGTTACTTGCTGTTCTCGCCATGCTGCTTTTAATGTACGGTGCCATCGTTCTATTTGCCCATTTGATTGCGGGTGGAATGCGGTTGTACGTATACGAGTGACGCCAAGTTTCTTCATGAGAGAGTGAAAAAGTGACGACTCGAATTGTCTACCTTGATCTGTGGTAATCCGTAGAGGGCAGCCAAATCGTGCTATCCACCCTTCGTATACGGCTTTTGCTATTGTGTCGGCGGTTATATCACGTGTAGGTATTGCTTCGGGCCATTTAGTGCAGCGGTCGATCATTGTGACTAAATACCTATAGTCGTTCGATGGCGGTAGCGGTCCTACTATGTCAACGTGTAGGTGTTCGAAGCGCGATGATTGTTGAAACTCGCCGAGAGGACTGATAACGTGTTTTTGAATTTTTGCGCGCTGACATCCGATGCATGATTTTGCCCACGTAGTTATATCTTTATTCATAGACGGCCAGAAGAATTTTGAAGTTATTATTTTTCTTGTTGTTCGTACTCCGGGATGACTTAGATCGTGTTGTGCTTTGAAGGCTACTTGACGATAATTCGGCGGTAGGTATGGTCGAATGTTCGCTGTCGATGTTTCGCACCATATGGGTCGTTGAACTCCGGGTAAATTCACGCAGGTAAACTTCAGGTTGGATTGTTTCATACATGATTGTAGTTCAATGTCGTTTTCTTGCTCGGCGGATAATTTGTTGTAGTCGATTGTATTGTTTAAGATTTCAACTTCGGCGATACGTGATAATGCGTCGGCGGCTTCGTTTCGGTTTCCTTGTAGGTACTTAATGTTCGTACAGAATTGACTTATGTAGTGTAGTTGTCGCTCTCGTCTCGGTGTGTCACTGCTACTTGCCGATCTTGTTAATGCGTAAGTTAGTGGTTTGTGATCGGTACATATTGTAAGTTCGTTGCCCTCGATCAGTCGTCGTAAGTTTTTGACAGCGGTGTACATAGCAAGTAGTTCGCGATCGTACACGCTGTACCTTCTTTGTGTGTCGCTCATCGATTTGGAGTAAAATGCGAGTGGTTTCCAAACATTGTTTACTTTTTGTTGTAGAACGGCGCCGAGGCTCGTATCAGATGCGTCGGTGAGTAGGCATAACGGAGCGTTAGGTATCGGATGTGATAATGTTGTCGCCTCGAGTATGCTTTGACGGCATTGTTCGTAGGCTTTTTCTGCTTCTGTTGTCCATATAATAGGTGACTTGTCGTTTTTCTTACTGTTGTGTAGGTACTTATTCAATAGGTATTGATGTTCTGCTTGATGTGGTAAACAACTGCGGTAAAAGTTAATCATGCCTAAAAATCTTCTTAATTCTTGTACTGTGGTAGGTTTCGGATAGTTTACTATGGCTTCCATGCGTTCTGTCGTGGGTTTGATTCCTTCCGCTGTTACTTCGTAGCCGAGAAACTGTATCTTATCTTTGCCGAACTCGCACTTATCAATGTTGAGGGTGACTCCGTAGTGGTTAAGTCGTTCGAGAACTTGATGTAGATGGCGTTTATGATCTTCTGGAGTTAAACTAAACAGAAGCAAATCGTCGACGAAACAAAATACGATGTCGTCGAGTCCGCGTAATACTTCGTGCATAAAACGTTGAAATGTTTGTCCTGAGTTGCGTAAACCGAATGTCATGCAGTTAAATTCAAACAGACCAAACGGGGTGATGATAGCAGTCTTCGGGGCGTCTTCTTTTATAGGAATACCATAGTACGCCATTTTCATGTCAAGTTTAGAAAAAATTGTCTTCCCTTGTAGTTGGTATGTAAAATCTTGAATTGTAGGTATGGGGTATCTGTCGGGTACAGTCACGGCGTTAAGTCGTCTGTAGTCGCCGCATACGCGTAGAGAACCATCTTTCTTCTTCACGACGTGTAGAGGACTAGCCCAAGGACTGTTGGACGGTTTGCAAATACCCATTTCTATCATTTTCTCGAATTCTAACTTCGCAGCTTTGTATTTGTCGGGTGGCAGTGGGCGTGGTCGAGAGTAAATAGGCTGTCCGGTTGTTTCTATGCGGTGTACGACGTCATGTTTAGCTGAAGTCTTGAGTGACATAGGTCGCAGAACGTCGGGATACTGTTTCAAGATGTCGTGATAAGCGTGGTTGCGATTGACAATGTAAACGGTTTCTTCGGAATTATGAATAAGTGCGTTTACGCTGAGGTCAGTGACACGGTCGATGAGTTTTCTTTGATGAATGTCTACTAATAATTTAAATTTTGCGAGGAAGTCTGCACCCAGTATTGACGTCTTCACATCGGCGACGATGAATGTCCATTTAAAACTTCTACGTAAGCCTAGGTTGAGCTCAAGTGTACGCTCTCCGTAGGTACGTATCTCCGTGCCATTCGCCGCGTATAATTTATAGGCATTTTCTGTTCGTTTCATTATTTGTTTGTTCTTCGAGGCAAGTACTGAGATGTCGGCTCCAGTATCGACGAGAAACTTCTCATGATTATTTCTATCTAGTATACATAGGCGGTAGCTTCCTTGGTTAACATCGATGCCCGCCATAGTCGATGTTTGCGTTAGTTTCCGTTGGTTATTCGTATTGTTTCGATTTTTAGAACAAGGCTGTTCACAGTTGCGAGCTTCGTCTCCATAGCGGTAGTGATAAAAACATAGCCCGTCGGCGTCGCTGGGTCGTCTGCTTGAGCGGGAGCGCGGGCGCGTTCGGTAATTTGGTTGCGCTTGGCTGTGAGAATGCGGTGGCCGGTGGGGCGTTCTGTGCGTTGAACGGTATGTCGGTTGATGTTGATTGGTTCGTAGTTCGGCGATTTCTAGTGATAATTTTTCGATTTGCTTCGTTAGTAAGTCAAACTGTAGGTTATTAACTGTAGTAGGTGAGCTGTTAATTTGAAAACACGATGAGCTTGGTACTTGGGTCGTAGTTATCGCGGCGGCTGTGGTGGGTTCGAAATGTTCCATCATTTTGTCGGCTATCGTAGCTAGAACTTCGAGTGATGCTTCTGTATTGACGGATAGTACGCCGCGGAGTTGTGTTGGTAACTGGTTGAGCCATATGATTTTGAGCGCCTCGTTTGATAATAATTTACCGCTTAGGTCACGCATCTTGCGGAGTAGTTGGCTAGGTTTCGAATCGCCGAGCTCTAGGCCACTAAGTAGCTTTTGCAGCCGGCGATGATCTGATTCTTGAAACGTAGATATAAGCCTATTCTTCAGTGCGATGTATTTACCGGAAGCAGGTGGGTCTAATATGATGTCGGCGATTTGTTCAAGATCACTGCAGCCGAGTAGTGGAACGACGAGGTTGAATTTTTGTTCTTCGCCGATCTTGCTGGCAGCGATGGCGGCTTCAAATTGTGCGAACCATAGGCGGGGGTTCTGTCGCCAGAATGGTGGTAGTCGTGCCGGCAGCGATATGGTGGCTACGTTGCTCGTTGCGGTCGTCTCTCCCGTCGTGGTTGCGGCGCTAGGTAGTTGGTTGTCTTCGTTCGTCATGATGATTCTCGAAGACAACTCTGTTGTAGGCTACACATAGTCTCGGCGAGTCAGCTGGTCGTCAGTTAGGTATACGCAGTCAGCTGGGCGAGAGGTAGGTACTCGCAGACAGCTGAGCGACAGGTATGTGCGATTACTGGGCGAGAATTACGTAGGTACTTTGACTAGCTTTTACTAGGGTCAGCTGATTATATGTACTTCGCCGTATTCGTCCAACGTCTTGTGCGCAACGGGCGTTGGGTTCGTAGGAATCGTAGGGGTCACCAATTTAGGATCAGGTGTTAGGTCGTTGACCCTAAGGATTATCTTGGAAGGGAAATACTCAGCCGGACAGCTGAGTACCTACTAGGGAGAGGAGAGTTCACTGTACCAACCGGCCAGGCTGGGTAGCCCTTGAACCGTGGAAGAGTACAGCTGAACTAGGTAGGGAAGAAGAGAGAAAGGAAACGCACAAGACGATTGAACTTAAATTATATTAAAAAATGCTTATTTATATTTACAATTTTGGTCACACAACTACATGGTCATACACAAGCTAATATTTACAAATTGACCAATCAGAAGAGACAGTATTAATTTTAGAATATTTATTTTATCCACTCGACACTAGGGGGCGTGTTTGCCCCTACATAAATATGGTACGGAATATAAATAGCTCGCGCCGGGAGCTCGGGCCCGCAGTCGGGCGCTGCGGCGCGCCACGAGCGGACGCACTTTGATGGATGTAGGGTTCCGGTGCGGCACGCGGTACGCGTGCGCCACAGTTGTATAATTCAAAGGAATTCTTAGATGACATCTTAAGTTTTCGATATAGTATCTAACGTGCATTGTATACCTAAACTTGTTACCTGTCGCATTTTATAGAGTTGGATTCCTTTATTCTACAATCAGGTTGTGTTGTTAGAATATTTAAATAGACGTTCCCTTCTATCGAAGATTCTTTATTTCGGTTTTCCGTCTTAGTTTGCCAGCCAGTATTAATAAATCTGCTAGATAAAAAGTACACTAAAAATGGAAAAATAAACTATTTTTAACAAAAAAATATTAAAACGACTTCAAATCAGTACTAAAAAGCGAAAAATAAACTGAATTAGATATTTAATTCCAAGAAAAAAATACCTACCTACCTGTTTAAAGAATAATACCCTATTACTAATCTGTTTGAAGTCGGTGCCTGTCAGCCTAATGAGGTTGTATCACTCAGTTTGAACCGTCCACTAAGTACGATCACACGCAAGTGCGAGGTGGTGTGAAGTAGCGAGCGGTAACAGATGTACGTACTAAGTAGTACGTAGCTTAACAAACTCTTTAGGCTTGGCACCGACTAACAGGTAGGTAGGTATTTTTTTCTTGGAATTAAACATCTAATTCAGTTTATTTTTCGCTTTTTAGTACTGATTTAAAGTCGTTTTAATATTTTTTTGTTAAAAATAGTTTATTTAATATTTTTATTTCAAGTTTTTCTTAGGTGTCTTCGATAGGTAATTGATTAGTTAAATAGGTACCTACTTATAGAGCCTTTCCTTGTTATTGCTTTCACTAAGTACTTACCTAAGTATGTACTTACTAACTTAGGTAACTAAGTACAATGTAGGTCTGTATATTAACGAAGGCAGGCCCTAGACTTTCTATGTAGGTACTTACCCATAAACGGAATAAAACATGTGTTCAAATTGTGATGCAGGTTTAACGAATCGCAAAGCATGAAGTACCTACATTATGTCGCTACTTAAATAGGTAGGTACCTAATACCTAGTTACAAAGGTTTTTATAAAGCCTGCAACTTCCAGTTTATCTGTCATTTGTACTTAGGTACTACTACAAAATTCCCATATTTCTTTTCCATATGTTTGCATCAAGAAGAAATCAGGTCCAGCGTTTTTATCAATGATAGCTTTAATTAACTTAGCTTTGACTGGCCTGTTGGTCTAGTGGTTAGTGACTCTGACTGCAAAGCCGGAGGTCGTGGGTTCGATCCCCACCCAGGACAAATCTTTGTGTGATGAGCATAAAGGTTTGTTCTGTGTCTGGGTGTAATTTATCTATAATATGTATATATTTACAAAAAAAAATGTATTTAAGTAGTATATCAGTTGTTTAGTACCCATAACACAAGCAAATATAATTGCTTACTTTGGGACTAGATGGCGCTGTGTGAATATGGTAGAATATTATTATTTATTATTATTATTTATTTATATGTACCTACACGACGAGGATTTTCTCTTTAGAGTCAACATAAAAGTATTGAACATTTTCACATTCATACAGAGTGATAAAACCATGTCGGTACCATACCATAAATATGTTGACAAACAGTTGGTGTGTAATATGGCATTAAGAGATATGAGGAATGCAATGCAATTAGTTGAGGAACTTTGAATTTGGTCAGGCAGGCCGCGACATGCAAGATGGCGCGAACGAATGCGGCGACGACGCGACGCGATATAAGGATCTTCTCACAAATGAGCTAATTTGTTCTGCCTCGCCGCCTTTAATGACTTTTTTGGGTCGACACGAAATCTCGTTATTCAGTACGCTTCTGCTTGTTTATTTATTCGTTTTATTTTTATCTAATAAGATAAAAATAAAATTAATGATTTAGCATTTTTATAGTATTTAGTTCAGTAAATAATAATATATGATAATAAAACTGACCTGTTGGTCTAGTGGTTAGTGACCCTGACTGCTAAACTGGAGGTCGTGGGTTCGATCCCCACCCAGGATAAATCTTTGTGTGATGAGCTGTGATGATAAAGGTTTTTCTGTGTCTGGGTGTAATATATCTATAATACGTATGTATTTAAAAAAATGTATTTAAGTAGTATATCAATTGTTTAGTACCCATAACACAAGCAAATATAATTGCCTAATTTGGGACTAGATGGCGCTGTGTAAATGTGGTAGAATATTATTATTATTATTATATTATTAAATATAAACCTCTTACAGGTGTTATGATATCATCATCATCACAGTATACATCATTACATCAGTAACCCATTAAGTCCCACTGCTGGGCTCGTGTACCTCTTCTCTAACTAGAGAGTATGTATGTATGTATGTAAGTAATTAACTATAATTACTTACATACATACATACATGTACTAACCTACCTACCTACCCATCCACAGGTTTTCAGGGCCTTATTTGATGATGACAAAAGACAAACTGACTGTGCTGATAAATGATTATGTCTAAGGAGATACTTACCTAGATTCGCAACCATTTGTTTTTGCGTAGGGTAGACCGGGTACAATAGTACCACGGGTCAATAGTACCATCGACGATATTTCTGCACACAAGCGTCGTTAGTTTGTGTGCGTAGCGTCAGAATACGCGCGTTTTGTGTTTTGAACAGCTCGCCAGTCGCCGGCGCTCGCGCTGTGAAACGGACGTGTATAGGAAGGATTTTTGTTTTTTGCCCAGCCGCGGTAAGTTTTTACGTCAAATATATTAGCCCATAATTTGCCTAATATGCTATTTGTTACCAAGGTATTGTTTTCTTTAGTTTATCCAAGGTCCAAAGTTTGTATTGACAACGAATTATTGACATTCACTGAGAAAATGACTGGATTTTAGGTGAAGTTCTCTTGACTAACTACTTGGAACAATTGTACCAGTCTCCATGGGGTCAATTGTAGCGGTACAATCAACCCCGTGGTACAATTAACCCTACACATTACATTTTTATACCCAGTCCATTTTATACTTACCTACTACATAATATTTTAAATTGGTTTTAAAGTATATAAAATAAAAGTTATTATTAAATCTGAATATGTATTGTTAAGTACTTTCTAAAACCAGGTTTCTAAAACTCTTCTGAATCTGTACATTTTAGCATAATTCAGGAAGTAACTAACTATTTGAACGTTTGTTTTAGATGCCTCGAAGTAGAGTCAAAACTACGGATCGCGGGTCAAAAGATCTAATCCTTTATGAACAGGCTTATGAAGAAATCCTAAAAGGGCGAGGCATTCGGGCCGCTGCAGATATGTTTGGGCTCTGTCATGTATCGTTAATCAGATTTAAACGAAAAAAAGAATTAAATCCGGATGGAACCGTGTCTATGGGATATAATCCAGCGACCAAAGTATTTTCTGCTGAACAAGAGGGACAAATTTCAAAATATTTGATTAGGACTGCCGATATCTACTTTGGTCTGACGCCTAAGCAAGTACGACGGCTTGCTTTTGATTTGGCAATTAAATATGATTTAAAAAGACCGGAGAGTTGGGATCAAAACGGAATGGCTGGACCTGACTGGTTTTCTGCTTTTATGAAAAGAAACCCAGAGCTCTCGATAAGATGCGCTGAAGCGACTAGCCTTGCTAGAGCTACAAGCTTCAATAGGACAAACGTTAACGTTTTTTTTCGATAATTTAAACAGGGTAATGGAACGTGATAACTTTGAAGCCAAAGATATATATAATATGGACGAGACGGGCATTACAACTGTCCAAAAACCCGATCGCATTGTGACAAAAAAGGGAGCAAGGCAAGTGGGAGCCCTTACTTCCGCAGAACGGGGAACTTTAGTTACTGTGGCTATGGCGGTAAACGCGTTAGGAAATGCTTTACCACCATTATTCGTTTTGCCGCGGCAAAGATATCAAGAACATTTTGTACGTGATGGTCCGCCGGGCTGTATTGGAACTGGAAATGCGTCAGGTTGGATGGAAGCAACACAATTCATGAGGTTTCTTGAACATTTCCAACACCAGACACGATCATCTATTGAAAACAAAGTGCTGTTGCTTCTAGATAACCATCCATCACACATAACAATCCAAGCATTAGATTACTGCAAGGCAAAAGGTATAGTTGTGCTGTCATTCCCACCTCACTGCTCCCATAAATTACAGCCTCTTGACCGTTCAGTTCATGGGCCACTAAAAAAGCATGTAAACAGCGCTTGTGATGCGTGGATGAGAAATAATCCAGGACAAACAATGACGATTTATCATATTCCATCAATTGTTGCTGCTTCATTTTCACAGGCCTTTACACCTCGAAACATCCAAGCAGGATTCCGTTGCACTGGGATCTTTCCTTATAATCGTGAAATATTTGACGACACCGATTTTGGTCCCTCATATGTCACGGATCGTCCAAATCCTGTTGCAAACGAAGTTCAAGAATCTCTTGAGATAAGCACTCCACCTTCACCAATCGACTTGCACCTTCACCAATCGTTACACGAAGACGACGTGACGTCGCCTCCCGAAAATATTGAAGTACCTTCTTTGCTCATTGACCCCTTGGCTATAGACGAGTCGCAAGAAAATGCATCACACGTAGAACCCAATATTACGAATCGAGAATTCTCCCCTGAACTCATACCTAGAAAACCTTTTAGTCCACTTTCCAATAACTTGAATAGAGAACCTCGAAATAGACCGCTTTCTTACACTTCGCCTTCACCAAGTACCAGTCACCAGCACTTTTCTCCAGAAGCAGTGCGTCCACTACCTAAGGCGCCGCCTCGAAAAACGACCAATCGTGGAAGAAAGAAGAGGCAGACCGCTATATATACTGACACACCGGAGAAGGACGCTATACAGAAGGAAGCAGAAGAAGCAGATAAGAAGAAGAGGGCCAAACAAGTCAAAAAGGATTTAGGAAGCTATAAACAGGGTAAAGGTAAAGGAAAGGGAATAGGGAAAAGTAGTAAACCAAAAACTTTGAAGAAGAAAGAAAATGATCCTAAGAGTTCTGAAGACGAAGAAGAATGGTTTTGTGTTTTATGCATGGAGCCATATAGTAGAAGTCGCCCTAACGAAATTTGGGTTCAGTGTTCGCAATGCGGGATGTGGGCACATGAAGAATGTACGCCACAGGAAACTAATTATATATGTCACAACTGTGAATCAGATTAATTTTTTTTCTTCGTTTTTTGCAGTAGGTATAAATCAGGGTCAATTGTACCAGGGGTCAATTGTACCTTCATATAAAAATAGATTTTTAAGTTTTGATATTTCTATAATTGTTATAATGCTTATTGTTGATTCAGAAGCAATGTTCGAGCCAAATATATGGCATATTATGTGGAAACAGTTAAGTTTTTTGTTTTTATTGAAGAAAAGTTATTTTTTTCGTTTTTAAACTTAAGTGTTGATTTTTCATACATGTACCTAAATATTTTGATCTCAATTAATAAAGACTGATGATTGCAGGAGCTTAAGAGTATAAAATACCAATAAAGGTGATGATTAGATAACCATAACGAGTTTTATTGCCTTATATATTATTGGTACAATTGACCCGTTGCAGGGGTCAATTGTAACATGAGACATCTTATAGTTCAAATTCGTTTTTCATTAAGTATTCGAAAGAATAGTTCAACTCTGCATACTTAAATTTGCAGCTTATGAATCTAGTTTTTACAGCATCCTAACATAATAAGTTATATTTCATTAGATTTCTCAATATTGAACAATTTCCAATAAATGGTACTATTGTACCCGGTCTACCCTACCCTACAGACAATTTCTTTAGTAAACACCTCAAGTAAAGCTTAATGATGTAATTCAGAAGTAGGTACATTAGGCACAATAGTATACACTACGAGTAAATATTTAAATATATTCTGATAAGGCTTTTCTTCTCTATATTTATCCAGCTTAACGGCGCAATCGCGAGCCAAATGGTTCGTAGATATGCCATTGTGATGTGAACTCAAGTATGAGAAATGATCTGACGTACCTACTTCTCGCGTCTTTATATAAACATTTTTTACGAGGGTTTGTCAGACAGATGAGGACTGAGCTTCCGACAAGGTTTGGCAGCCACATATAAATCTCCTTATTATTAAATTCAAGATTTGAAATAGTGATATAACGAGCTGACTGTTATAATAGTTTTTTCTCATAGTGTGATATTGTGGATCGAACCACAGTTTATTCCTTTCCAATTATTTTTCTGCAAATTATTGTAAAACGGTAACAATTCTTAGTTTTTGTTTCACGAATTGTATGTACCTAGGAATAAAACGGTTTTGCGGCAATAGGCATAGTAGTTTATAATTGACATTTTCAATCATCGATTTAACGGAGATTATTTAAATTTAAGTCAACGTTAAAATAATTACCTACTAGTACCTACCTACGTACTGACTTCTAAATCCAAGACGTAAATACAATACAACGTACTTATCTTCCATAAGAATCTTATTAGGTACCTTACCTACCTATTTATTCCAGATGGTGATTTTTTTTAATTGTTTTATTTATTTCAGCCATCCACCATGTCGGCTCGCAGTAACTTCAATCTAAGTACATCAGCGTTAGGGTTGGTTTTCTGTTGCTGTGTCCTGTTATGTGCTGGTGCTTCACAAAGTCAACGCTGCAGGCTCAAGCGTCAACCGCATAGAGCTATGCAGACTGACCTCAACGGACGAAGGTGTTGGGATGATATCAAGATTATGTCCTGCTGGGGATACTGTCTGTCTTATGAGGTATGTAACGAATTCGTTCAAAATTTCATACACACATACATAGAGCATCTCGCATTTTGCCCTATTTTATTTTAAAGAAATGTATTAGATCCACATTGCGATAGCTAAGTAGGTGCTCGTAGGTATGTTACACTCACCCGAGCTGATATTGAGAATTTCAAAACAGAAAAACGATTAATTCTATTTTTAACTGGCCTGGGGCAATTACTTATTCTGTGCCTGGGGTTGAACCTCTTGCGCAACAGTGGTGCACACTGAGGCTGCCGAGACAAAGAGTTCAAAACTACGTATGACATTGATTTGTCTAACTGAGAAGGGTCAATATCGAGATACCTAGGCCTACTAATCGTTTTGTTGATATGACTAAAATAATTACGACCGTCCAAAATATTTCAGATTTCCGACTGGCAGTTCCCATACAAACAGTCTCATCACCCAGTTTGTGTGCATGGGGAAAGGAAACACGCTTCGGTGAAGCTTCACAACTGTGATCCTGGTGTACAGCCCGGTACTGATGTCTACCACTATGTAGAGGCCACTGCTTGTAAATGTCAGGTTGGTAGTCCAGTATAATGACTTCAATTAAAACGGTAGTAGGTACCTACCTATTGCAAATCTTTTTCCATAAAATCGAGTACCTACCTATATTTTCCGTCCAACAGCATTTTTTTTTATAAAAAGAATTCTAAAACTTTCCTTCCTTTTCTTTTAGTTTTTACGTAGGTATTTTTGTGTTTTCCATTTCTATATCACAACGAGTTAGCCAGGACAAAAAATCAATTCTAAAAAAGTGGTGATGGTGGACAACCACTTTTAACAAAGAATAGAAATAATATTCGTATTATTATATTATATTATATATACTTAATTCATTATTTTCAATATTACTACATATTCCAGACATGTTCATCAGACGACACCAGCTGCGAATGGCTTCCTCCCGATTCTTCTCTACTTGGAGGTCTTATTCTAAAGGAGGAAATTGAAGAAGAAATAGAACAGAACGAAATTTGAAGATTAAGAACGTCTAGACGCCCTGACTACTTAAAGATGGTCTATCTATAAGTTTTGATTTAATTTAGTATGTTGCAAGTTACGTTTTGTACAAATATGAATAAAAACAAAATGAATCTGAAATAAGTCATCATTGTTTTGCATTTCCATGATTTTCCTAAAAAAAATAATATATCGCTATCGTAACGTATGCATAATAAAATTATTATAGGTCAGTAGGTTACTTTAAATTCACTGTTTTATCCCTTGGTTTTTTCTGTTCCGTGTCTTTCATTAATGCTTATTTTATTTTTGGGTGAGGCAACAAATAGAAAATCAATTATAATCTTTCACAGTAATTTAGAAGGAATAAACATATAATTTTATAAGTTTTAGACCAGTCATTTGAAAAAAGATTTATAGCGTGCCGCGTGCGTGATTATTCTTAATTTATATAATGTAAATAAAATAAAAATAAAATTAAATAAATGCGACTTGCATGCTAGCAACACAATGCAGCAGTTGTCATTATTGGTTATTGGCTGGTGTTGGTGTTATTTAGCTGTCATCGGCAATTTTAGTAATTTTTTATTTATATTCCCTATATTTGATAGTTTTGAGAATTTTTTTTAAGTAATTTATAATGCATAGTTTAATGTGATATATATAAGTTAGTGTGTGTTCTACTTATCAGTCACCGATCACTAAATTGCGGCAGGCATTTGTGTTATGGGAAGTGTTAGTCATGAAACACTGCAGTGTATTTATTGTTTTGTGCCTTTTTATAAGTGAAATTCAATCATCTACCATAAATAAAATAGAATCTGGTTCATTGTTGAAAGTAAATACAACATCTGAGAAAAAAATATGGAACATAAAACTTGATATTTTCTTTTCGAAAACATTACCAGCAGTGATTACCAAAGCGCCCAAAAATGATGTGCGATTCAAATGTGAAGCGATACTAAACTACACTAAAGTGGAACAATACACGAAAAACAAAGAAGGTGTTGCTACATTATTGAAAGAATCACCCCCTGATCACATACAACAGAAATTGTTAGAGAACGTAAAAGTATATTGGCTTAAAGACAATAAAGTCATTGATGATAACTCTACTCAAAGAATTAAAATAACTACCAAAATAGATAAGACTAATGGTACTGTGGGCACCAACTTGAGAATAAAAGACATTACTGTGGCTGATAAAGGCAATTACTCATGTGTGATAAAACAAAATTATGAGAAAAGGCAAACAACACAGTTAAAAGTTGAAGAGAATGTTGAGAACTATGAGATTCCTACATATCCATCATTGTTCCCTAACACGGACATTTATAGCTCTCTAGATATTAACATACAGTCAACCCCAGGCTTAATATCAGAAAGTATACTAACAACTAATGTAACTGATGCTATTCCTCAGAAGTTAGAGCCAATATGTCAAGAATATTTAGGTAAAGTATGTGCTGATCATTTAAAGGGTCAGTTTGTTTACATCCCATACAACACAAGCCAAGCTTTTCTAGAAGATAAACTGTTGAAAGCTTTCCAAGTGACCAAATATTCTAAAGATATTAGCCCTCGTTGTGAGGGGTATGCAGTGCCAAGCTTATGTTACTCAACATTCCCAATTTGTAGAGATCCTTTTACTACAAACAACAAGTTTTTTAGAGAAGCAAAGTATCTGTTTTCTGATGTAAGTACGACTAGTAAAACTGCTGAAGATGATTGGCCTGAAATTGTGTTTGAAAATTTGCCTAACGGTAAGATACCAAACATGTATTTAAAAGCAAACAACACCTTTGCAACCATGTTCAATTACCGACACAATTCTACCATGTTACGCCGTGTTTGCAGACAAGACTGTGAGATATTAGAGAATGAGTTATGTCAAAAAGAGTATGCTATAGCAAAGAGACATCCTCATATTGGACAGCAGTTAACTCTTGAAGAATGTTCAGATCTCCCGGAAGATGATCCCGATTGTTTGGGAATTAGTATTGGTTCTGTCATGGTTTCTGATGATGAATGTTACTGGGAAAATGGAAATGGGTACTTGGGCAGAATCAGTGTAGCAAATAATGGCATGGCTTGTGTAGAATGGTCGAAGCAGCTGCATGTTAAGGTGTCTGATTACCCTGAACTGGCTGGCAGGCACAGCTACTGCAGAAACCCTGGAGGAGTAAAAAAACAACCTTGGTGCATTATTGAAAAAGATGGCAAAACTGATAAACAACTTTGTGATATTCCAAAATGTGCTCATAAAATATGGATTTATATTGTCATAGTTTTCCTAGTAATAACATTGACTATTATTGGTTTTATTATTTGTTTATGCTACAGACATAAAAACAAAAATAATGCTTCCACAATAAGGGACATTAATCTCCCAAATGCAGATAAAAATATTTATGGGAATTCTAGATTGAATTCTCCAATAGAAATGAGTGAGTTGTTAACAAATAATGTTGTTAATCAACCTCACTTAACAAGGAATACACGGAGTGGAGGTGTACTTCGCATACCACAGTATTCTTTATCACAAATAAAATTCTTAGAAGAATTAGGCGAAGGTGCATTTGGCAAAGTTTACAAAGGAGCATTAAAGAAGAATGGTGAAACGCAGTTTGTGGCTGTGAAAGCATTGAAAGAGAACGCTTCAGCAAAAACTCAGGCAGATTTTCGAAGAGAAATAGATTTAATATCTGAGTTAACACATGAGAATATAGTGTGTATTGTTGGAGTGGCCTTGAGAGAAGAACCTTTATGTATGTTGTTTGAATTCATGGCTCGTGGAGATCTTCATGAGTTCCTGATGGGAAGAGCTCCACCTTCTGGAAAAGGCTTGCCACCAATGAGATTGCTAAGCATAGCTAATAATATTGCATCTGGCATGCAATATTTGGCCTCCCACCATTATGTGCATAGAGATTTAGCAGCTAGAAACTGTCTGGTTTCTGATGATTTTATTGTTAAAATCTCCGATTTTGGACTTTCCAGAGATATTTACAGTTCTGATTATTACAGAGTAAGTATGTTTTAATATATAATATCATAATACATAACCTGTTGTCATGAACTATTTTGTTCATCAACTATTTCATAGACAAATGCTGCTACCATATATATCCATTAAGTTATTATCATTGCTCAGCATAGCTACCTACTTTATTTTCTACAATATGTTGTTGTTTCAACTATACTCTCCTTCTCTTTGTCACTACATCTTCTTATCATTATCATCATCATGATCATATCAGCCCAACGACTTCCACTGCTGGACATAAGCCTCACCTAATTTACGCAACCGCGAGCGACCCTGTGCCGCCTGCAACCAACCATAATCATACAAATTTCAGATCACTCAATTTTCTAATCTAACTAGTATTTTAACTCCACCCATACTCCTAAGAGCTAAAACAGTCATCATTTAGTTTCAAAGTTGCCTTCATTGATTAAATTTCCATGGTCTTACATGTATGTAGGTATATCTCTCGTTTATAATATACGAATACCTACAATATTTGTTTTAGCGTCAATATTTATTTAAATGACAGCAAGACTCAACACATTATTTCAATTGACTCATTATACTGCCATCCCATAGATTTGCGTGACAGAAAAGGCTCATTCATTAGCATGCAATATAATCGTATTGAGCAAACATTTCACGCTATAGGTACAACAAACCACTCAATTTAATGTGTACCCATATACGTGTCGGAATGTTGTGTACGTGTTGATATTCACTTATTTTTTTCTAAGATCTACCTACTTAATGTTAGAAAGTGTGAAGTGCGATTAAAAGGTGCATAATCGGCATGGTAACCAATCAACTTGATCGATAAAGAACTCGCAAGTTTAAAACATTTCTCAACAGATGGTCCATGTTGTGAATTGGTCATAGCTCCTCTATATAAAAAAAAAAATCCGATAGATATCCATGTATGAGCCCCATGTCGTACTCTCATAAAGATGTGTATGATTAGTAAAATTACACTACTAGATGTAATATCATAAATTGTGTTAGGTACAAGATATAGATAGATAACTGGCATTGACTTAAATAAATATAGTATCAAACAATCAAAACATTTAAAAGCAAACGACACACTCGCAACCATGTACAGTGTACAAACAACACACTGATTATTTAACGAAAATAATTGTCTTATTCTTCTACCCTATATGGGCGCTTTCTCTTTAACTACGCTTCGCTCTTCTAAATGTAAGCTTTAAAAATTTACTTTAAGATAATCAGGGAATAGTTATCGTCGTTGTAATCGTCCACAGTGGCTTATCTTCTTAATAATGCAGCAAGCATCTGGTGCAGTCGTAAAATCCGTAAAGGCTGCCGTTGATTTATAAGCAGCCAATCACAAGTTCCACACAACTCGCAGTCAAACTACATATTTTAAACGATACGTAAGTAGGGTGACCAATGAAAATACTTATATTTTGTATGTTTTTCAGGTACAATCAAAGAGTTTGTTACCAGTGAGGTGGATGCCACCTGAATCTATTCTTTACGGGAAGTTCACCACCGAGAGCGATATTTGGTCGTATGGAGTTGTTTTGTGGGAGATATACAGCTATGGATTGCAACCTTATTATGGGTAAGAACATCACTTATGTCATAGGCAAAGGTTAGGTATTATCAAACGCTAAAGATAGAAGCAGATTCTTTTAAGAATAAATGCCCAAGTCCCCAATAAGTCTGAAAAAATCTATAAAAGGTAAGAAATCATTGCGTTTCTAGGTCTATTATTGTATGCAAATAAAACATTGGAACTTGTACCTAAGCATTTTTGGATACTTACTTTTAAATACACTTTCACGTAATTATAAAAAGTGTAGTATATAAAATATAGCTCCGATTGAATAAGAAAAGATGAACACATCGCGTTTTTCATATGACACAAAATTGCGACGTTACAACTTCTTAGTATAAACGCTCTTAAGGTTTATTTCTTATATTTAATAGGTACAGTAATCAAGAAGTAATATCAATGGTGCGCGGCGGCGAACTGTTAGCGGCGCCGGCAGCATGCCCACCGCCCATGTACGGGCTCATGAGAGACTGTTGGAAACACACGCCGCAGAGACGACCCAACTTCGAAGAGATTGTTCATAGGTATGTCGTTCTTATTGATGTTGTTGACTATAAGATAGATAAATATATATCATATAAGACGTAGGACGTCCATTGTTGGACATAGGACTCCTCAAGAGATTTCTAATAGGACTGTATGCAGCTTGCATCCAGCGCAATTCTGCGGTTCGTATCAGCCTGGCTAGCGCAGAACGTTTGGTATTAAGGATACAGACTTTGTATATACACTTTTTACATGATAATTTAGAAACAGAAACAATGAAAGTGATTGGACTACCTCTGTAGTGGGGTTTTGTGGTGGGATCATTCTTGTTTTTATTCCTTATTAGTTCAGAACTAATTGGTCGTTTTGGGAAGTGGACGTTTTGGGAAGTGGTCGTTTTGGGAAGTGGACGTTTTGGGAAGTCGGCGTTTTGGGAAGTGGGCGTTCTGGGAAGTGGACGTTTTGGGATGTGGACGTTTTGGGAAGTGGTCCTTATGAGTTAATAATAGTTAGAATTTAAAAAGGCTAACTGCGTACCAAATTTAGTGAAATTGATACCCAAAAAAATACATTTGCAACCCAAAAAAAGGTAAATGTTCATCAAAATCTGTTACCTATTTGTTAGTTGATTAAGTTATTTGTTAATTGGTAGATAAAACTTATTCTGGCGAACAAAGTATTTGTTCCCATTTAAAAATAAAAACATATTTTCAGAATACAAGAATGGATAACGATGGGCGGGTGTCCAGAGGCCGCACCTTCCGAATCGGGAAGCAGCAACTTCGCACACAGACCATCCGGCTCAAACAGAGACTTGCAGGAAAGAGTACCTTTACTACCTCCCCACTGTTCCTCTTCCAACGGCTCCCTAGCTACCGGCAGCCTCAAGAAATTCACCGTCGCCGGCTCCAGTTCTAAAGTAACTGATGATAACTGTTCCACTTGCAGCGAAGTACCTCCCTTAGCACCCAAATCAAAAAAACTTAGTTCAGGCTCCCTCATTGATACTGATAAGGTTGGCACGAAAGACACAGTTGTAAGGATACCTAATACACAATACGGTAACGAAATCTAAGGGGTTCTTATAGATAGCCAATGTTCGAGTTCGTTTTACAATGCTTCTGTGCATTTAATTAAGCTGCTAGTATAAGATAGGTTTGTAAAAAGATGTAGTTTTTGTAACAGTTAGTCTACGTTATTGTATGTGAATGTGTCACTATCAACCTGAAAATAATTGTGGTGTGTAATTATTTTATCGTTTACGCTATGTCATACATTTAATACTCCGGATTATTATGATATCAAAAATTCAAATAGTGTATCTCGGTATACCTTTCTATACAACTCAGCAAACAATTATATTTATCGCAGCTTCGACGATTAAAACAAAAATCTGTATATATTTCCAAATCTGTGAAGGAAGACCTTTTTCTTCGGTTCTTTTGCTTGCAAATCCACTGCAGATTTTGATTAGCATGTAAGAGTACTTAAACTAAGTTTGAACTTTGAATGTTTTGTTGTTTCCATTTGTTCCTTTATATAGGAGTAGTTATAATAATGGTTGTGTACTACGTTATAAATGTCCTACGTGATTCGTTCTTCGCTAACCGAATGTGGTTATTATGAAAAGGTTAATTGGTTCTGTATTGTCGTGTGCATTATACTTCAACAGATACTTTCGCATTTATAATATTAGTTAGGATGACTGGCACTATCATTTATTTTCATATTTAAATAGTAATTGCAATGCTACATGCTGCGAATTATCCTATTAATCTTTTCGCGTTCAGGAAAAAGGGCTTAAATGTATCACTTGGTAATTTGAATCTTATGTTTCCATGGATAAGATAATAAATACAGTACACTGTACGTAAGTACGTATCTTTTACTGTCTTTTTTAATTGTGGGTAAGATTTATGTATTGAATTGGCTTTACTTATCTATTACAATTAGTTGTTAGTCCAAATAGACCGTCACATAGTTGTTAGTTTATTTTGTTGTCAATTATTTATTTTAGATAATTTATTATTGTATCTATAGTTAGTATGTATGCTTATTAGTAGACAATCAGCTGTTGCTGATAAGACTTGAAAATTTTCTTATGGATTTGTTTGTGAGTTGTGATATTACTAACTATATATTATAAAACTCTGTCTTTGTGGCATTCCAAGCAAACGGGGATGTTGACAGTAATTAAAATTTTAAAAATATAACATAGTGAAAAGTTCATTTAATTATTTCCATAAAGTATTTTTTCTTCTGAACGAAAATTATGATTAAATTACAGCAGCTTTCACCATTCATGACGTCACTCTAAATAATTTACTACTGAAATCTATAATAGCTAAGTATAGTGTTTCTTTTTAATCTATTTTAATTACCTATTAAACATAAATAATTGAGATTTATGTTAACATCCCTCTCTCAACAGTGAGTTTTATAAAACCAGTTCAGCTTTTAGCTGTGAAAGTTAATAGACAATCAATGGTATTTGTACTTCTTTTTTTACACCAACGACGCGTTGGCAAAACAGGCGTACGGTCCGCCTGGTGATAATCTCATACAGTACCTTGAAACTACGGCGGTGACGTTAAATGACATCAAATGCCGAAAGACTTGTTAAAACTCAGTGTGAAATTTGTCATTTTTAACGTAATTAATTGTCTATTGTGATTGTGTTTTTCATATATTTTCGATGTTACTCGTAGATAATTAAGATTTATGTCCACATTCCTATTTTGTTAAGCCCTATTATAACTTTCTTTAGTCGCGAATGTTAGTAAACGATCGAGTTTGTTTGTCATACACGACGCCAATTGAGATTTTCATTCAAAACTGTTTGTCAACATGCAGCAACATCGTGGTCATTGTATCAATATTACAGTGATAAGTTAACACAAAATGTCAGTGGTTCGATTAAGAAAAGGTATTTGAAGTACGCTGTGGCCAGTATTGGCGCCCAACATCTGGAGCGGAAAGTTGCATACTATCAAATAATATAACAAACACGTAAATTTTGACAAACAATTTGACCTTTTATCGATTTATTCTATTATATATTGAACAAAGAAAATATACTTATGTTGGACCACTACACAAGAAATCTCAACAAAAATCATTTCCAAAACTACATATTAGCTTATAAGACTGACTGAATATATCAAAGTAAAAGATCACTGTCCGACATTATTATGTAATTAATATTCAAATTATGACATTTTTGTATTATTGGCTTTAAGATATCCTTAATTCAATGTATCGTCGGAAGTTATATGCGATCTCGAAAAAAAAATGACAATACGTAAAATATAGTTTGGCCTGAATTTAGATTACCAGGATGTTGCCATGTACATACATTCTCATTCAGTTATCAACAGACTGATGAAGTGTATCTGGCATACTTCTTATAAAATACCTCATCTAAAACAGCTTTTAAGTAATGATAGAATCGTTAACAGGCAGCCAATAAGATAATTTTCCGACTCCTTTATATATTGGCAGCTTGCAAGTCGGGAGCGTATGGCCTGCATTTGCCACTTTTTAAATACGTTTATATCGCCAGAGTACAGATAAAGAAAATCTGAATCCTACTACACCAGTTGCACTAAATTGAGCCAACTTACATTGTGCGTATTGTATGCCACCAACTGTGTATTTCGATCCAATCATTCACATGGCAAGAAGTATCAATAATGTGCTCTAATTGTTACAGCAATAGAGCACATATTCATTTGTTGGCTAGTCTGGCGACTGTGGCGTTCAGAAATAGTATATATATCACAGAAATAGGATTTAGTCACAGTTAAATATATTATGTTAGTTATGATAATGTCTACGATAAATATTCTGCAGGCGTAAAATTTTTACATTACAAGTAATTAAAGTTAAACATAATTGTAAATTTTATATTTAAAAGTATATATTTTACACTAAAACTAACCTATTTTTGTGCCCTGAATGATTGGTGTTCAAACTATTTGAAGGTATGTCTGATCTTATTTGAGGTCTGTTAATAACCTAGTATTGCCATTTCAATTATTTGACTTTATTTTATATTTTAAAGTTGGTGGCATCATTACTTTATTTGCCTATAATAAGTACCTAATTGTACTTTAAGTAGAAAATAAGTCTATATGTTTTTTTTTTCAACATTTACCCAAATGTTCCTTTTTGAAAATATACTATATATCCAGTTTTACACATTTCTTTATTATAAATATTTAATGTTTTGTACTTTCTGTACTTGCCAAAGACTTTTGTTTTGTATGTGATACTCTTAGTTTCTTACTTAGATGTAAATTGTATTTCTAAAATAAATAATTTTTAAAAGTTTTCTAAAAATAACTTTATTATTAGTGAAATAAAGTACAACCTGGAAGAATGAATAACAACAAATATAATTATTTTAAAACCCAACTACCCTCATTTGGTAACATTAGTTAAATCTGGCTCAGTATTCTTTTTAACAATCAAATATTCTCCATGCACCTTCATATGGACTTTAAGGTTATGGTTCCCTGTAAATCCTTTATTGCATACTTTACAAACGTATGGTTTTTCACCTGAAAATAAAGATAAATTATTACTCATATTATTAATTCCCATCAAATGAAATTCTGAATGTACAATATGAACTACTGATAAAGAAATAAACCGAATGAGAAACCGATCGTCTTGCAATGCGGTCTGAGTTTGATTCCTGCCCGGCACAAAACAATGTGGATATCAATTTGTGAAATTTAACCGACACATCTGTTAATGGTGCAGGAAAACATCGTGAGGAAATCCACACCATAGGAGACATTCTGAGTGTGTTTGATCAACCAACACGCCTTAGGACCGAATCAGTAGGTGTATTTTGGCCTAAGCCCCTCGGCTCTAAGAGGAGAGAATACCCTTGCCCA
Organism: Laspeyria flexula; assembly: GCA_905147015.1. Taxonomy (NCBI): domain Eukaryota; kingdom Metazoa; phylum Arthropoda; class Insecta; order Lepidoptera; family Erebidae; genus Laspeyria; species Laspeyria flexula. Next base: position 5,173,647 of record LR989956.1, on the reverse strand, counting down.
GCAGTGGGACATTAATGAATTGCTACTTTTATTAACCCCCCACAACAAAAGAAGGATGTTATAAGTTTAACAACTAAGTGAGTCTGTTTGGCACGGTACCTCTTAAACAGGTGAACCGATTTGAATGTGATTTTATTTGGAAATAGGTTTTTTATTGATCGTTCGATGTTTTATCAAATCTGTTCAGCCGATTCAAGGGCATCAACTATTTATAACATATCAAAATTAATCTAGTGCACACCTGTATGTATCCGGCGATGTTTAATCAGCACGGTGGCAGTGTAGAACTTGGCTGGACAATACTCGCACTGTTTAGTACGGTTGCCATCGTGTCGATTATTATGTGCTATCAATGCTCCCTTCGTTTTGTATTTAGCCGGGCACCGTTTACACTCGTATCTATGGACGTCGCTGTGACGGGCCATGTGACTAGATAACTGTAAAATAACTATATTTTTAAAATGGAATTCGAGTGTTCAGTCGACAAGGTATTTTTTTTCACGATCATGGCAAACAAGCTTGCGGCTCGGTAAGCTCTATGGTAAGCGGTTACCGTAGCCTATGGATGCCTTCAACACCAGGAGCATCACATGCGCGTTCCCGTGTCCATCAGAATGGCCGGTCGCTACCGATGTTTTACATCGAAATAGTTATAGAAAGTTGCTACCTAGTTGCTACGAATCCTTAGATAATTGCTATTCCCGATTTTTTTTACTGAACTACTTTTTATGGTGACGCGTGACGGGCATTCTGACATCAGGATGGCTGGTCACCTATCCAGTGTGAACAATATGCACAAATGAATCAAGTTTCTTTTTTAACCAATATATGTTTTTAATATATTAGCTAATTAGGTAGCAACTTTCTATAACTATTTCCTATTTCGATGTAAAATATGGGTAGTCACCGGCCATTCTGATGAATACGTGTTGCCGTGGCTTTATCCCTTCCCAATGAGTTCTGGATACCAGTACTCACCAACAGCAACAAAACACAATATTATTACATAATAATATATCTGCGGTGATTATGATATCGGTAGAGGTACTTCCCCAGGCGGGCGAATTCATTTAAGCGGGGATTACCCTACCTCTTATGTAACTTCATAGTTGGGCTATGAAGTTACTAGTATAAGAGCACTACATACGGATTAGCAGGGTCGATTCTCTCTGTTGTTAAACATTTGTCTAAATTACATCAGAAATCGTAAACACTTACCCTAGAAGTTCCAGACAGCTGTAGTCCGCATATAGTGCATATATTAAGTTTTTCTTTACATTTATGTCTATCATGGTCGTGTTGACTCGCAAATGGTCGCGAACAATTCTTACAGTATATTTTCTTCTGAGAGTGTCGTCTAATTTTATGGTCCTGGAATTTTTACAAATGTATAAGATATTTTTATTGCGTAATTACCTGATGTTGTAAAGAGAAACTAATTTGACTTTAATTTTTTCGGTTAACTTTGACAGAATTGTTAAACAAACGTTTTGTGGTTTAAAAACTAAAATGTAACATTTTTGTTATTCGACAATGTTTCCCTGTCATCGCTAACATCTGGAGCCAATTTTATTATATAGGATAAGGCTGCGTTTTCACCAGATATACGAGGATGTGTAGTCAGAAATATTTGTTACTAATAACCAATAGAATCACTTTATTTAAAATTGGTTCAATTTAATTATTAAATATATTAATTCAATTTTCAAACAAATCATTAGCTATCCCCGCACATCTCTGGTGGAAAAGCCTTAAGGTTTGGTTCGGGGATATAAACGCACAACGCAGAAGTATGTAGTATGCGGTGTCGCTCTCATAATCGTATGAAAACGTCTAGAACGGTCTCTTGTTCCGTCGGCGAGACGCGTCAGTGGTGAAAACATTATGTGTGCGACGCCGCAGACCGCATACTGCATTGTGTTTAATATAGTCGAACCAAACCTTTGGATAGCTATACTTACTTTTAGTCCACCGCTGTAATTACATGAGAAGCCACATAGATCACACACATAAGATTTGAGCGCACTGTGCTTTTTGATGTGCGATCTTAAATTTGCTTTGTTCCCGAAACTGGCAACAAAACAATGTCATGTAGTTAAGTCTAGCTCAACTTATTTAAGCAGAAGACTACTTCTGCTTTAGGCGTCTCATCCAAAGACCGCCAAAAAAACACACGTTAAACAATGTCATGTTTTATTTAGGCATTATTAACTATTATAAAAAATACTTCTTGAATACATAATATCTTCCTATTTTGAAGTTGGTTAAAACATTTAAAAAAATAAACCCTCTCAGCTTTCTAGTTAGAGAGGAGACCCCAGCCCAGTCGTGGGCCAGCAATGGGTTGCTGATGATGATGAAAACATAAAAATAGCATAATTTTTCCTAAATTAGGCAAGTAACGAACAGTGCTATTTACTTGTACTATTTTAGACTTAGCGGAGGATTATAATTATGTATGTTGTAAGGATTTATAACCGTAACCTCCAAAAATTTCGTGAAATTTATTGAACACAAGACTAACACAGCTTATTACAATATAGCAATTGTAAAAATCTTTATCGACGCAGGGCCGATGGCGCTTACCTACCTACTACTTACACCGATCAACCCTAGCTAGCGCGACCGCCGAGCGTAGGTACTGAGTGAGGTACATACCATACATGATCTTGCCTTCTGTACGTTTTTATTTTGTGCTATAGTGTAGTAGGTATCTTACCCTTTGGAACAAACATCGCAATAGAATCTTAGATTAGAATGTGTATGTAACATGTGACTGGTCAGCCTTTTTGGCATACTGAACTTTGATTGACAGATTTGACATGATAACTTTGGATCCTGGAAAGAAGAAATATATTGTTAGCTATCAAAAGATGTATATAGGTTTAAGTGTATGGAAAAATATAACAAATTACTGTATGTTAACACATCCAGTTTCTACCCACTATATTAAAAATGTCAAATTTGTCATGTTCAGGTGTTATTACTCAATCAAGATGTGTAGACTACTTGTACAGTCTAAAACCCTTAAGCAGTCTTACAAGGATTTAGATGAAACGTTCTAGATAGATAAACATAGTTCTAGACAAAAATTATTATGAGATTATGCAATATTTTAGTAAGGAAATACATATGTTTTATTTAATTTTACAATTTAGTTCTGCTCCTCCACGTGAGATTAGGAGGCACTCTCACAAACTGTAACGAATTGGTTACAGAGTCTGGACTACTCAGAAACAGAAAACATTTTAAAAATATTAAAATAAATAATTTTCTCTCTTCACATGTAATCGAAAATACATACCCACACACACACCACACATACACACACATGCATTGAATTTCATATATATATTTATTTCACTTGCCTCAAATTCATTTTCTCAAAGTTTACCTCTAAAAATTCCATCTCTAGGGAGAGAGCCTGGAGATCTGTCACACAGGTCCTGAACCTACTACAGACTCCAGCTCTCAGAAGGGTTTAGTATAAGCTATGTTATTCTATAATAATCTAATCTTGTGTAATTCCTTTTGAGAGAAATAAATAAATTATTATTATTACTCTGCCTGACATCACCCATTCGCTCAAATTAGTGGACCCCTCTCTAAAAGCATCACGGAATTAATGGATCCCCCTCCCTAAGTACATAATTTGTACAAAGAAGAATTTGAAAAGAAGGTAATGCTAATGTTACACTTACATCAGTTTTAATATGCACAGTTCTATAATGATGTTCCAGATACAAACATGACCTGTATCTCTTGTCACAAATGTGGCATCTATTCTGTGTAGCAGGCACATGTATCAGTCTATGGGCAAGCAACTGAGAGAAACAGTTAAATTTTTCTTTGCACAAATCACAATCCTTGTCGTTTGTGTGAACATCTAAATGTTTCTGTAAGTCAGCCTTGTCATCAAAACTTTTGGGGCATATACCTGAAATTAGGGAAAGTTATTTCTCCCTTTTTACAGTTCGCAAACACTATATTGAGTACAAAAGAATGGGAAAGATAGATGCAGAGAATTCAGTCACAAACTTCCTTGGCCAACCAATGTCATTATTGTGATCAATAATAAGCAATAGAAATAAAAAAAATGCCTTTTGTATTGCAGTCCTATATAATATAGTATTTTGTTTTGCGAAGATTTAAACCGCACTTCCCTATGCTTCTATTCTCGTTTGTACCCGAGAACTCACTAAGAAGCGACATTTATTACAGCAAGATTAAGAGTGAGAGCCGAGCGCATTCACCACAAAGATTATGCTACTGTTTCTTCTGGAAGGATTTTTATATTTATTTAGATAATATTTACCACAAGAAAACTTGCTCTCTACAATAACATTTTCAATTAATTGGGGTATTTCTAACTTAGGTATTTTTAGTTTGGGTATCTTCAACTTTGTAGTCACTTTCTTGGACTTTCTTTTTCTCCCCCTCTTTGGCTTCACATCTGAAACAGAAACAGTTACCTTTCTGACAATACAATTTTATTAAAAATAGTGATTATCCAGTCCTATTGGAAATTCTACGTCCAACGGTGGACATCCTACAACTGATCATCATTACAACCCATAAATGTTCCACTGCTGGGCATGGGTCTCCTCCAAATATTGACACACCACGCTGGCCAGACGAGTTAGTGTTGGGTTTTGTATTGAATTTTCCTTTTCTTACAGTGCTCTTGTCTGCGTAGGGTTACTCTCTTAGTCAATATGGTGATAATATTTAGTGTTATAAATAGAGTTATACATAGCCTATTTTCCCAAATTTGCACTAAACACTTTTATTTAATATAATAATATGTGTATTACTTGTGAAATACATTGTGTTGTTATGCAATGGCCAAGTCAATCTTTTTTATTTACATAAAAGATTTCTAATATTCATATGGTCAATATAAGATGTTGGTTAGCTAATTACGTAATAACATAAGATAGAAGATCCCCTAAGAAGGGACTGAATAAATTAACAGACTTGGTATTAAATGCATCTCACAACTTTTTACAGTAGAAGAACTGAGTTGTGAGACTTGGTTTTGTTTACGTTTTTACAAGTTTTGTTTTTGATGGCATTACCTTTTTCATCTTCAACAAGGCTTTTAATGTCACCATCATATTCCTCAAATGTAACATCAATGTTATCTAAAACAGAATCACTTTGAACATCATCTTCTTGCTTTATTTCACACTTTATAGTATTTTTTATGTCATCTATATCAACACTGGCATTGATTAAGTTTGGGACATTATTAGACTCTAAATCAAATTCAATGCCAAGTTCGATTTCTTTGTTTTCTGATTTCAAACTCTGTAAGATAGAAATAATGAATTATGAATCTTAAGTAAAGGCTTTTTTAATATAATTATCACATTCTTTATGCGAAAGTTTAGATGAATGGATGGTTAGATAGAAATCTGTTACTCAATGCTGAAAGGATCTGTACTTATTGGACAGATAAATTTGCAGTTTGAAATAGCATTTTTTAATTAATATTTCAATATATTATATACTTACTGAACTAATAATTTCCCTCAATGTTGCTTCCGATGCAATAGATTTATCTCTAAACTCTACAAAGTATTTCACAGTATTCTTACAAGTTGTACAAGAGAACTGTGGCAATCCATCTAATAAAGTGACCTGGAAGTCATACGACAAAACAAGTTTACAACAACGTTTAGTAGATATTTTATAAAAGAAACAGTTTTTTTTCTAAAGGAGTAGGTAGCTAAACTTACATTGAGATTTGTCAACAAGTTGTATTGAAAAACAAAAGTTTCATCTAATTGATGCATTCCTGTTTCTGACGTTAAACATACCCTACACATTTCCATGGTCATTTTTAAGAAGTTAATTCTAATATTATTAAAACACTTAAAAGCTAAGTTTATTTACGTTAAGAAAATAACTTTATTTATGTACACAAATTTTACACAGCAGATGCACGTCATTTTATTATTTTGGAATTGGAATTATTGTCAAATGTCAATGATTGTCACTTGTCATTTTTTGACATTACCATCATAGGCAAATACTTAGAAGGCTTATTGAATTTACAGAGGTAAGGGATCATTTAAAAAATAATCAGGGTTATTGGCATAGTTACAGCACTTACAGCTAAGCTTGGCAAAAAAGTCATGAAACCATGGATTTGGTTTCAAATATCTTTGCATGAAACGGAACAATTTTTTTTGCCTATTGGCAGCATAGCATCGTTAAAATAAGGTATTGTCTATAGTTGACAGCTTAGATTATGGTAAATCTAAGGTTGGTTGACAGACTTATCCAGTACTTGGGCCAAAACGGCATGATTAGAATACTATATACATGGGCTGGGCATTCATGGGCATCATCATTATTGGCAATCAAAATGCTACGTAGCCCTGTCTGAGGCTAGGCATTTAAATAAAATGTAATGTAACGACTAACGTGTAATATTATTATTTGTATCCCAGATGATGTATAAAATCGGTAAATACGAGAACGGCCAAACGGCCAGACAGTACCCGTCTGGCTTTCACTCACGAGCCAGTCGCGAGCTGTAGCTATTGCAATTGCTTGTGAGCAGCCCGCGAACTTAAAATGTACGCCCTCGCGAACAGCCCATTTGCCAGATGGACACGCCCTTAGAAACCATAGATAATTCATAGAGGTAGCGCGATCTACAAAACATAATTTCTATTCGCTCTGTCTATGACTGACTTCATTGACAATTAATTGTGAATTTTGTGGGGCGGAACGTCAAAATTGTATACCTATCGATTGTGCAATAAATTCGTATTTTATCATATTAAATTAACTAGTGTTAGGGTTTATTCGTTTCTCAAATGGAATTCAATAACTAGATGAGAAAATTAGCCGGAATAGTTTTCCATATAAAGGACCCATCAATGTACTGACTCAAGTAGTGGTTGAAATCCTTAGTTCCTGTTGTTTGTTGTGAAAACAAGTGAAATTATGGTAGAAAACGGAGCGTCTAGTGGAGGCAGCGATAGCCCCAGTGCTACTTGCGTACGTTCGGGCTTACTAGAAACTCTGGTTCGTGGTATATGGTACCGTGTACATTGCACGCTCGAGGAAGATTATCTGTGTGTATGCTTGGACGATGGGTACGACGCTACAACTACACTGAATGGCACTTTGAACAATAATAATGTTGAGACTCCGAACAGTGATTTTACAGAAGTGCCGGAGGCGATTGCGAATCAAAAACGACTAGTCCAGGTGGTTAAGTCAGACAATAATGGCCTGGGTATATCTATCAAGGGTGGAATAGAGAACAACATGCCCATATTGATATCGAAAATATTTAAAGGGATGGCAGCAGACCTTACAGAGCAACTGTATGTTGGAGATGCTATATTATCTGTTAATGGTGAGGATCTGAAGGATGCAACACACGAAGAAGCAGTAAAGGCATTAAAAAGAGCTGGGAAAATGGTGCAATTAGAAGGTATGTTTTATCTGTGTTAATATGTGGTCAGTAGCTAGTAATAGAGGCTAATAAAATTGACCTCAATTGCTTCATTTTAGATGAGCCAAGTTGCTAATTGAGCTATGTAGGGCTTAGTTTGTAATATAATTATCTGTTTCATCATATATATTATATTAAATGATTATATTATAAAATAAAGCTGTTAACTAAAATAGATTGCCTGTTCAAGATATTCAAGATTGAATGGAATGCCAGTTTTTTAAATTTGGAACTTAAAGGGTCATGAATATAAATTAGGTTGGTAATTTATTCACCAACTTTGAAGTACCATACATAAAGTAATTTGATTATTAATTGATTAATTAAATTGATCTTTAAAAGTTGTTTTTCTAGTTGAATGTTCAAGGTTCTAATGAATAAATGCCAATATAATAATAATAATATAATATTCTACCACATTCACACAGCACCATCTAGTCCCACAGTAAGCAATTATATTTGCTTGTGTTATGGGTACTAAACAACTGATATACTACTTAAATACATTTTTTTTGTAAATACATACATATTATAGATAAATTACACCCAGACACAGAAATTTTGTGAATAAATTCATTTTGTAATAAGTAGGAGATGAAACCAAAACTGTTAACAAATATATCTGGGTTATTTTACATTATAATGGTCCCCTTAATGGGGATTAAATCCACTACAAATCTGAGTGGTTTCAACTGTAATAGACTACATGAAATTCAATGATGGCCCGAATGGGTAGATTTGAAATATAGAAATGATGAATATTTATTCTAACTTATCCCTTAACCGGCTAATATCTATATTAAAAAATTGCATAATAGTCAGAACCCTCATTGCGCGTGTCCAACTCACCCTCGACTGGTTTTTATTTATATAGTTAAATGGTTATAATCACCTAAAGATTTCACCTTATGCTGAGTTACACCAGTGTGTCTAGTAAATCAGAAATTTTAATGGCAATTATAATAATTATACTTCTTTTTTGCTATTGTGCAATTAAATAGTTCATTTTAAGTAGATCAATCAAATCTTGACGGTTCATAATTCTCACCAAGGTAAGACAACAATAATGATATGGTTAGTGTATATTGAACTATAGAGGATATATAGGCGGACCGTACGTCTGTTTGCCACCGTCGTGGTATAAAAAAAAAAAAAAAATAAATAATTTTCGTGATTCGGAATGTGTTTTTAAAAATAAGCTAAACCTTTATAAATAAACTAGACAGTAAGTATTACTTACTAATCAGGTATATAAATTAAAGTTTATGGAATTTTAGAAATATAATCACTTATTTAAAGAGCCACTGAATGGGAAATGAAATGAAATGAAATGGTTTTAATATGACGACATTATTATAATTATTCATGATCCAATTTTGTGGAAACATACTTATGTCTTTATCTAACCAGAAAGTAATGTCCATACCAAATTTTGTCTGTTAGTTCAGAGATTAACTCATAGTAGTCAATAATATTACATAGTATGTTATTAAGGCTTCAGTTTTGGTTTCGGCTAAAAGCGCATTGAGAAAGGGGTTTCGGCCTTAGATAAGATTAGATTCGGCCATCGCGTCGTCGGCGAATATTCGGCTGAACTTGTGATATTGGCAAAATCAAGTTTCAGTTGCAATGTAAATAGCAAACTCTTCTGAGTTTTAAAGTATTTTATAGTGATTGTTACCATATTTAATTGCAGTAAAATATCTTCGTGAAGTAACACCATACTTTCGCAAAGCATCGATCATCAGTGAGGTAGGATGGGAGCTACAACGAGGGTTCATGGACGATGTGCCACCATCACCTCCGTCCCCGCGACGACGACGTGCGGACACCCGATACGTGCCTTTACTGATGGCTTGTATTGCTAAGAACCTGCGCCATCGTGACCCTGGTAAATATTATGTATACTGTTATATGGTACCTTATATCGCTCTCACAACGGAAAATACACATAAGTATAAAATGAAAAACACTGCTGGATAATTTTGAACACTACGCTTATAAACAGAAGATGTAAATTGCTGTTGTCTGAACTTGTATCTGTTTTAGGCTCGTACCGTCTCCGCTTTGGTGTATTACAAATTGTAATACATCAAAGCGGACACGAGAGAAGATGTGTTACAACGACCAATAGAATGTCAATAATGACACAAAATCGATATTGGTTGTTAAAAACCATCTCCGTGTCCGCTACAAACATAATAGATCGCAAATGTAATAACAATAGTAAATAAGAAGCCTATGGTCTACGATCGCGTTCACACTTGCGTACATTACAACTGGCAGTCTGCTTACTTTTGGTGTATAGGATTCTGGCTATCACATAGATTACAGTGAATGCAGAATGCTGAACTCAAGTCTGACCGCGCTTATGTTTAACGAATGATGTGTATTTGCAGAGGAGCGTACAATCGAGATCTACTCGCCGGACAGCGTGCACGCACTAGCGCTACGCGCCAGTACAGCGTCGGGCGCGTCGGGCTGGCACCGCGCGCTGCACGCCGCCGTGCGCCGCGCCGCGCGTGCTGCCCTGGCGCGCGCTCGCCCGCGACTGCGCCCGCTAGTGGGCGACGTGCGGTACGCTGGGTGGTTGGCGCGCAGGCCGCCACAGGATCACGTATGTATCAAGATATTTATGTTATTTTAATAGTTAAAATAAGATACGTTGTGTTGTTTAGATACAAATTACATCTATATAGGTATAGACATTGTGTAAGGTTAAGCAGTTTATGCACAACTTACCATTATTATTTATTTTAGTTAATTTAGGGTCTTTGTACTTTCTTCTAAACATTATAATATCCACAGATGAGTGCTTCTGGTGGCTCCGATAGCTCCGACGAGGCTGAAGGCTGGCAACCTACTTTTGTGGCGATCACTGATCGTGAGCTCAGGTAAGACTAAATCGTCATGTGAGGTGAGAATGGCTCTTGTAGACTGGATGAAACGCGCCTGCGTATTCCGATGTATTTTAAACAAACATGTTAGTCAGAGATGTGACAAGAGTACGCGCGTGCAGGTTGTACGAGGCGGCGCCGTGGTCGGGCGAGGCGTGGTGCGGCGGCGAGTGCTTCAGCCTGGCGGCGACGCGCCTGGCGTGGTGGCGGCGCGGCGGCACGTCGGCGCTGGGCGTGCGCGCCGGCACGCCGCAGGGTCTGTGCGTGCGCTCGCTGCGCGCCGACACCGGCCACGACCTCGCCGTCGTCGCCTCCACGCTCGTCGACGGCGCGCACCACGCCGTGCGCGCGCAGCAGGACTTCACCTTCCGTTAGTTGAGCACTTTACTTCAATTTCTCTCTCATACCCGATAAATAAGACGCTAATATAAATATAACATCATAGGATGTAGGTTCCGCGGAGCGTGTGCGCGCCTGTCGCTGGGCGCGGGCGGCGTGTGCGTGTGGGAGGCGGCGGGCTCGCTCGGCCGCGGCGGCGCGCGCGCGCTGTACCGCCGCCCGCTTCACGCGCTGAGGGCTTCAGCCGACGACGACCGCACTGCGTTATGGCTACATTTCGCCGATGATGACACTGTGGTAACTATATTCATCAAATAAAATCAAACAGTGTCAATCGAGTCGTTTTTTACTATCATTTAAAGAAAATTTGGCTTGTACCAAATTCATTAGTAATACTGACTATTAACAATTTTGCGATACCATAACACAAATTCTTAATTTGAAAATCTCTGCATACATAAATAAGTATTTCTTAACAAGTTTGATATATTTTATATAAATGTAATGGAAAAATTCAAACCGACGACGGGACTTGAACCCGCGACCCTGCCATTCCGTCTACCATTTGAGCTACGCGGGTGGACGTCCCTGAGATCCATTACCTTTTTAGCATTTATATAAAATGTTACACAAAAGCAAAGGAAATTGCTTAATATTTAATGTAAGTTTGATATACATTATACTTACTATTCCAGGAGCTGGACATGGAAGGCAGCCCAAAGCCGGCGGTATTCATCCTACACAACCTACTATCAGCGCGTGTGCACCAGTTACCGGCGGAAGAAGCAGCGCCGCTATAACCCGAGGTATCCGCGATCGTCGACGCTCTACAACAATGTATGTGAGCTCTCGCAATACATAACCTCAACATATTCGTGAAAGGATTTTTAAAACTTCGTGTCGTAGATTTTGATCGCGATCCGAAAGTTGTGTATGTGAAGAAATGCTATTAGTACCCGAAGTTAAGCGGTGAGTTTTGCTTTAACCGTTACGGGCATATTTGCTATCGAATCGAGTTAGTGAAATGTACATGAAATGTAAATGTGAGTCAGCTGTGTAGGCTTCTTCGACGTCTGTTAAACGTGTATTACTATATCAATCCGTATTTAAGTTTATATTAACGAACCATACAATAATTAGCGACAACTCTCTCATCGAATCTCTTGTAATTGACATATCTGTGATGTAACATTTTATCATGATACTCCCATCATATCGGATCCTTACATCGATATTGATATTTTGTAAACCTATTTAGTGACTGACGTAGTTCATAGAACTATTTTTCAATCGTAATAATATCAGTGATGAATACATATTGCTAGTGTTGGACTAACTAGATTTTACTAAAGCCGAAACCATTCGGCATTTACCGAATTCGGTGGAGACTGAAGTGGTATTTGTTTCGAGTTTAGGTCAAATTTAGTTCTGAATGGACATTAGATATTTCTTATCTTAAAATTAATGATCTGTGACGCTTAGTGTTGGTATCTAATTATAACTATATTTAATGCTTTCATCGAAATTACGAAGAACGAGTATATTTTTTCTATTTCTCTCCCCATTTTCTCTATTACTGAATTAAATAAAAATGTAATATGTTGTACATACACGTTATCTATGAAATGAATACTGCCAAAGAGTTCAAAGGAAAATCGACAATACGTTTCTTGATATAGTGGCCATAGTTCCCTGTAATATAATATATGGTGAATTATTTATCTTAAGTCATATTTATGGTCGGGCAACATAGTGTAATTTTGTCATTATTTTAAGACAACCGCAAGACTTTTCTTACAGTAGAGCTTTGTCTAAATACATTTCGGTCCTAGGTATTAAAACGACCGGACTAGCGTGTATTTCACCTCAGTAATACGTCATTTGCTATAAAAGCCGAAGGCGTGATATTATGATATCTACTGAACGGAAGTGAAACAATTATTACAATCTTTTAATGTGTTTTTCTATTCCAAGTACTCTGAGGCCCTGTTTCAACTGTCTGATAAATTATCTGAGTCTTAAGTTACAGATGAGAAATCTGGCGTATTATGTCTAAAATTTTTCAACTTAGTTCAGATAGGTCTTTAGTTCAGATAGGTCTTCACACAGTGATGTGCTAATGGTACTTTAAGGTCCTTAAAGTAATGACATGTCACTATAAAATGACTACGACATAAATTTGATCTTATTTGAACGTATACCTCGTTATTGCATCCAGCTCAATTGAAGCTGGTTTTCATGAACTGTTGCTTCGTTTGTATGTGGCTGTCATTGTTCTTCCAAAGATATCACTGTTTGATTATTTGTTTTGTTTGATGTAGCTTAATGTAGCGTAGAAGGTGATAATTATTGTTTGAATTGATCATAATGTATTTTTATAATTTCTGTTGTAAATACATAGGTAATGTTTTATAGTATCGGACCGGTATTAGATTTAAAGGCGGAACGGCAACTAAATATTCGGCTTCTGCTACTAATTTCGCCGAAACCGAAACTTAATCGTTTCAAATAAAAATGTAATGTTTATATTTATTATCAAATTATTTAATAAAATCATAAGGTAGTATACTTTTTAGTAACATCATAATTATGGTTTCGGCTTTCGGTAGTTATTGGTTTCGGCTTTCGGTGAATTTTAGGACGGAAACTAATTATATAGTTTTTACACAGCCGTAAATCTAGTTTCGGTAGGACACTAATGTTTTATAAATGGTACATTCCCAGAATGTAGATGATTACATTAAAATTTGCTTTAATATACGTAGCGTTTAAAAATTGTTAAGGTTTAGGGTAAGGTTTCAATAATAATGTATATTGTATAATCATTTGTAACTTGTAAGGGAGGGCAATATAAGAAGTGATATATTATATCTTTCGTATTTATATTATTTTGATATTTTTTCATAATAATCCATTAGGAACTTTGACCCTAATCGCAATTTCGATATTCAATAAATTTATTTCGATATCGTTATCAAATATTTGAGAATGATACTGGCTGTCAACGACCATTATATTTAAATTTTCAAACATTAAAAAATCGATCAATCGAAAATCGAATTTGCGGCTAATGTCTCTGGACACGGCACGTGATCTAGAGTTGTGAATAAAATGCACGGTCACTTTTGATATCAAAGTCTAAATTCCTTTGTGCGAGAAACATGCTGTTTTAAAAACTATCGCTAGATCGAATGCTGTGTGTGCCTCTAAATTTTTATTTTTACATACACGAATCTATCATTTAATTAAATGTTCACTACTATGAATACATTTTGATTTTATCCGAATCTCGATTATTTTAACATTATTATTATTGTTGTATTATTGTAACATTCCTTTATATATTTTAGACTTAAGAAGACATGTATATTTTAGTTTTTATGTGTAAGTGTTATTAATTTGTATATCTAGCTAAAATGCATATTTGCTGTCTTTGTTGGATTCGAAATCGAATTGTAAGGTGCATCCAGACTTGTGTAAATTGCGAATAGTAAAGTGTTGCGAGCAAAAGCGCACGGGCACTAGCGAATAATTTGTAATACTGCAATAATTCTCGAAATAACCTGAAATAAAAAGTAGCTATGCTACATTCTGATTAGTTCGGCCAATTTTATTTGTGCCACAGATAAGATTCAGAAACTTAGTGCACTCGTCTTCATCAGCAACCCATTAAGTCCCACTAGTGGGCTCAGGACTCCTCTCCTCTAACTAGAGAGCTGAGAGGGTTTTAAGCAATAATCCACTTACGCTGGCCTAGTGCGGGTTGGTGGATCAGACATACACATAGAATCTCTTCTAGGGTATGTGGGTTTCCTCACGATGTTTTCCTTCACCGTCAGCAGATGGTAAGTCACTTGACTAGTACATATAAATTCCACAAAGTGAAATCCACATTGGTACTGCCGGTCGGGATCGAACTCGGACCGCGTGATTTGCACGCCGCGCCGGTCCCTTATCCATTCAGCCGCCATCGCTTTAGTGGAGTGCACTCGTGCTGGTAAATAATTTGTGACTGCAATAACTCAAAAAATAATTTAAAATAAATAGTAGCATAATGTATATTCTGATCTGATTCGGCTGGGCCAATATTATTTAAACCACAGATGAAATTCAGGAGTTTAGTGCACGCGTTCTGGTGATTTTATTATAATTAGTTATAACCTGAATAACAAAATTTTCTGGCTGAGCCAATTTTGTTGTTTAAAATGATTGTATTTTAATGTTTGTTAGTGGCGTGGAAGTTGTTTATAACATTATATTGACGTTTGTTATTGAATGAGTGACAGTATATTATAGTTACTGTTACCCAGAGCTTCGCTCCCGCGGATCTCTTTCGGCTACTGCTCAGCTTCTATTGGTCGTAGCGAAATGTTATGTAGCCTATAGCCTTCTTCGATAAATGGGCTATACAACATTAAAATAACTTATCAATTCGCATCAGTAGTTCCTGAGATTAGCGCCTGCAACCAAACGCTACAGCTTTACCAGCGCGTGTACACAAGTCTGGACGCACCTAGCTTGTAAGCTGAGTATAATCAAATTTTACGGGTTAGACTAAAATTACCATTCCATTTACACTTATTTACTTTGAATCTTATTTAAGAGTAAGTTTTTTAATTGTTTTAAAAGCTAATAACTGTTTCACAATTGTTAACTTATACTTGGTACAATGTTGTATGACGTTTAATGTTGCTAAACAATTTTCAACCTTATGCTTATTGGCACAGGATATAAATTGTAGATTAGGCATATCTCGTGTTTCTGTTTGATCTTGTTTACTATCGAACCTGTTTATACGAAAAAGTTGACATTTTGAAATAGGCTCTAAAATAGAAATTCTATTCATAAAGTCTTAATACTACTTCCTAAGATATACTCAGAAAATAACAAATCCATAGAAATCGTAATAAATACTGTAGAAATTAGATTTTTCTTCTTTCATCGGTACTTATAGCAGAGTTGTCATAAACGAAATGTAGCCTATTAATTTGACAAGAATAATACTGATAAATCATGACAGGAAAATGCTTATATTTCATACCGATTATGTAAATGCACTCTGGCACCCATTTAAAAACGATTTCTTACATTATGTAATTTTGACACATTATTTATTTAAAATGATTAGAGTCTGAAGTTCTTGTTACGATTTCTATGAACCCAAATTTATAAAGACTACTTGTAAATCATAGTTACCATGATTTAAAAATATTTAGGACATTCTTTGGAATCTCCAACAGCTTTCCTTTGCAATATCCTATACATTGCAGTCCCCCTTTAAAATATAGTCTTTGTGTATTGCTAGAAAGGGCTGATAATACATAATGTATTGTAAAGAAAAGCGATTGGATTCCATCCGTATAATAAATTAACACTAAGGTAATCTTGTAATCTCTTAGAATTTCTACTGGCGACATTCTTTCATATTATTATACATTTTTTCATCGTTATAATACGGTCGCAATTTCTCTGCACCCCACTACCGCGCTTAAAAGTTTAGTTTATATAGAAAATAATGATCTGTATCATAACTGTTAGCATATACAAGTTAAATGTTATAAAAGGTGGTGTTGCTTAGAAAATTTCAACCTTACGGTTATTGACATAGGACTCTGATCGCCTACAAGTGAACTGTTATAAGACGTCAAATATTGCTTAACAATTTTCAACCTTACGGCTATTAGTAAAGGATAAAAAATGATTTTGTTCACCATACGATGAGATAGAGAGTGCGAGGAAGTGGGAGGGCAGGGAAATGCGACCGTACATTTTTACCATTTGTATGGAGCGCGTAAAGGTCCCGCATAGTAAATAGACTGTATAGAAGTAACTGTCAACTGTCAATATGAACAAGAAATATTGTATTTTATAGTCAATAATGCCGGATCGTATCAGTCAGTGGATCATTTTGTTTTGACCTACGATTCAGCTGGTTATATTTCTGTTTGTGTGTATGTGTGATAGTGTAATAATTCTTGTTATTATTTAAAAAAAAAATTGGAAAAGTACTTATCAAATTATTTGTTAAGACCATCTATCGATGGGTTAGTTGCGTTATTTTACAGCAAATAAAATGGTTCGTTGAAGCATACGATCTGGTAACATAAAGTAGATAAATAATAGAGCCCAATCAGTTGTGACAAGCACTAATTTTAGCTAACTATGTTTCTCTCTTATTACTGCAATATGAATGAGACAGAACACTTTTATAAACGTGCAATTAGCTTGTCATTAGTCAATAGTTTTGTCTCTTCCCTTTGCCATTATAAGAGAGAGATGTGGATAGTTTATATGCAGTATATTCAGTCGAATAATTATATGAGCAAGAAGATTCTTTAAGAAATAATTTAGCAAAAGGCTAAGTTTGAGAGCTGTCCGGGCGATCCGTGAGGAGAGACATGAGGCGCTAGAACATCGTATCAGAGCGGCGCGGATTGGTCCGTACGGATCCGCCCCGGGTAACTGCCGTACATCGTATAGTACTGACATCTCGTTTCAGAGCACTACGGACGCTACGCGTACGGGACAGTTGTCAAACCAGCCTTGGAAGCTTAACTGTTAGAGGTTCTCCAAAATAAGCTGATTAACTTTATCACAGCTAATGATGAAATTGCTATGTAGATAGTGGGGATATTGCTTTTTAGAGTGACATGCGATTTCAATTTTGAGTTTTCAACGCCTATATCCGTGGTTTGCCAATAAGTCGACGATGTATTCGAAAATAAATTTTATTCTTTAAAAAAAAGGTAGCTTTATTATTTGGCAACCACGGCAATTTTATCGGTCAGGATGTTAATGGCATAAAATACTGCTCATATAATTCTAATGCTGAAGTATACTTACAACATATTGGGCATACAAGTGCAGTTATCCAAACGTATTTATTTTAATGGTAAGGGTAAGTCGTCTATATTTCGTTATGTAATTAATATTTTTGTATGTATAACAAGAACAAATAAGGTTTTAATAAGTGACATGAATACAATGATACGTAAGCATTGGAAGAGATTAACCTACTTTACCATTTTAACCCCTTGGACACCATTATCATTTATATGCAACAGGGATTACATTATTGCCGTGGATAATTCTATCTATCTAAAATGAAATGATAAATAAACCATGCTAGAACTTTTAAAAAGTTTATTGATGCTTATATTAGGATTAGGTATTGTATAGAGCTACATACAATGCACGCCATTACCGTAATTCAAGAAAGAGAGAAAGAGGCAAAAAAGTGTTTCCAGCTTATTAAACACAGCCAAATATGTTGACAGTGTGAACAGATAAAAACTATAATAATTTAAAATAAATTATTATTGTTCTTGAACAATAATAATATACAATAACATATAGCGGCACCTTACCGCAATTTTCTATGCTTTTATCCTTTTCTGACACTTAGAACCGTCACTTACTTAAGCTAGATAGAGAGTGAGACTAGAGCGCCTCGTCGATTCTGCCGCCTTGCAGTGGAACTCTCGCTCTCGTTCCGGCTCTAGTAAATAACGATATACGATATTGGAAACAAGAGGCTACGTGCAGCAACATGTGGTCTTACCCTTACGCCTTTTTCCGCGAAAGCATTTCGAGGTATATGACACCCAGATCTCGTCACCTATGCTAGGTTCTATGTTTTAGGAGCGAACCTATAACCATACCGGGCACATTACCAAACGGCATCGTTATCTGAGTTTGTTGAAAAGATTAACCTTAAAATATTGTATGCCTTAATGGCGGGTCATGGTTGAAACTATACTAATATAAACCATTGTAACATCCTATGTACCTGTGATTCACAATAAAACTGATTTTGATTTTGAAAAAAATAAAAAATAAAATAAAAAGTACTGTCAGCCAATTTTGGATAAGCATGGTCTAAGGAAGCAGTAGCTAAGAGTATTGTCGGTCTAATCTCTTTCAATGTTTTTGCAATGTTATTATAAGATGACACGTTTTCTATAATCGGCGAAAAAAATCGAAAAATGGTTAAAATTTTTAAACAATGCCTTGTGAATTTAAACCTTTAAAATTAAGACACAAGGTGAAAAGTCGCATCTTATAATTTCATTTTGTAGTAATTCTCAAACCTAGTCTTACAATTCAATGAGACTGAAATATGTTTTCAATTTATTTATTTATTTATCAGTGACATAATATTTCTACACTGTCTATGCGAACGCTAGATTTCTTATTGTACCTAAACTCACGAATAACTAGGTTACTGTATATTTCGTTATTAAAAGGCAGTAACAGGCATATTGGGGTGAATACGGATTATTATTTAATGTTATTAATTCTAAGGCTTCGATAGCCTTTTTGCGTAAATAACAGATTTAATTTTTAAAATTTAATTAGACAAAAAATGACACTTTAGGACAAATTGTTGACATATTTTTTGAATTGCCATTGGCGTCAGATTACTTAGCTAAAATTTATATGAAACTTCTAATTCAATTGTTTTTTTTGTCATTTATTAGTCTTTTACAGTCGATTGTCAAACAGTATACCTACTTACCTAACTGGCAAAATACCTGTAGATGACTTTACGTGTATTTAAATGGTAATTCGTATTTGCACCCAATCGCGCAACGCTATAATCAACTTGTATGATTTCCAAACTATTTATAAGATTTTCTATAATGTGTTTACAATGCTAGTTGACTCTCACACTTGAACCATCTGTAGTGTCATAGCAAGTTCATTGTCATCGTAGCTAAACATCTGTCATGCATTAAAACAACGAAGAAAATTATGAAGTATTTATTTTTACTACCTACCCTCCTTACTTACGTTGTGTTTTACTTTACCCGACTGTTAAAAAGGCGATGGTTTTATTACTTGGCTTAGTGGCAAAAGACGACGGGATGATGAGAGAGAAACAGCCAAGTCGCTAGTTACCAACTTTTTTTTTTTTTTTTTTTTATTTGGTAAACAAACAATATAAAAAAAAAAAAAAAGTTGGTAACTAGGGACTTGGCTGTTTCTCTCTCATCATCAACTTTAAATTGAAAACGCTATATTGGCAGCCAACGAGACTAAGTACGTGCTAATCCTTCAACCCTTAGCAGGAATCCAACTCTACATGTTGGCGGATGTGGCTTTGGGGCTATACCTAGTTTCAGTTACGGTTTGACTGGCCTGTTGGTCTAGTGGTTAGTGACCCTGACTGCTAAGCCGGAGGTCGTGGGTTCGATCCCCACCCAGGACAAGTCTTTGTGTGATGAGCATGAAGGTTTGTTCTGTGTCTGGGTGTAATTTATCTAATAATAAGTATGTATTTACCAAAAAAAAAGTACTTAAGTAGTATATTCAGTTGTTTAGTACCCATAACACAAGCAAATATAATTGCTTAATTTGGGCCTAGATGGCGCTGTGTGAATGTGGTAGAATATTATATTATTATTATTAGTTAGCCCTTATCATCTCACTGCAGGGCAAAGGCCAAGGCTATACCTTGGTAAAAAATTGTCGAGTAACTCGTTTTAATTGGGTTTAGGCAGGTTTAGGTGTACCTAATATTTATAATTATTTAGGTATTATATGCTATCGAAATTAAATGGCCGGCAACGTGCATGTGGTGCTCCTGGTGTTGCGGGTGTGTCCATAGGCTAATGTAACTGCTTACCATCCGGGCTGATTCTGACTCGTCGGATTGCTCCCGGATCGTAAAATTTTTCGAGTCTTAAAGCGACGTACTTTTACGGCTTTGTATAGTATATTAAGAACTGATTAGTAGATTTTTTCTACAACCATATTTTTTTTTAGCATTATGTTTTTTAACTTTAAATCATATTTCCGGCTGAAAGTTTTCCGACAGCTCAATATGAGGGGGCAGGTGCTAAAGCCTGATTGCTAGTGGTACCTATAAAAAACAAGTAAGTAACAAGTATAAGTACCTATAGGAAAAGTTAGAATACCCAAACGGAGCTACTTATTAATTTTAATGGTGTCGCAAACTATATTTAATGTATTCAGAGCATAAATGTCGTTTTCTCACTCGAGGCGACAAAGTTTAGAGAATCGTGTTGTTCCGATGGAAGTGTACGTTTCATTAGGTCGAGAGGCAGACCGTCGCCGGGGCGCTAGGGCGCTGGCCGCCCGAGAGCTCTCGCCACCCTCCTTCAATAGTCCGCTTATTACAATCTATACAATAGCTGTTACGTCACACCATATCACAACCCATTCTCGACCGTATTATTACCTCGTTACGACATATTGCACGTTGTCGGAATATTAGTCTGTATGAATATGAATAGTCTTGTCTACGCTATTGTCTCGTCTTTCTATTGGAAAGCTGACGTAAAGAAATTAGCTATGTCTGTATTTAGAATTATTTCTCGAAGAACCAATGATTGCTTTAATGATCTACCTAGTAAAATATTTACTTAATAATATGAGATGAAATGGGTAAACAATGTAAAAAATGCTTAATATTTGTCAATTTAAAAAAAAATAAGCACATTCTAAAACAATAGGCACATGATCAAATCTTTTATCCAAAATATAATAGGAATATTGATAGATATATATTTAGAAGCAATATGATAGAGTGGTAAAAAAAAATTGATAGCTTTTGTTATATTATTGCATTGTCTTGAATAAAAAAAATAAGAATCTTAATTTGCGCGTAATAAGAAAACGTTTTGCTCAATTCAGACTTAATAGAAAAAAAGGTGTAAAAGTTTCCAACGGAAACAGGATTTAAGGGCTTATCTGGTTGGGACTTAAAGTGTTGAAATTCTCGTAACTGCGGAATCTAAGTTAAATAACATGAGCACAACTGCGCTCCATGAATAATTTCTAGGAGATTTGATGCTAGGACGTCGACGTATCTCGGTCTCGCTACAGCCAAAATGTTGAGCATTTTGCTTGTTGCAATTCTCATGAGGCCAACAGTCACTGGTCAACGCGCGTATCTTTTAAAATATATTCCTCTTAAAATAAGTTCAGGTAAATGCATATTTTAATAGTTGTTATGCTATTAAAGAACTTGATAGTATTGTTATATTTTTCCTTTTTGTAAAAGGTGTTTGCTTTAGTTTTTAACCGTGGTTTAACCGAGTGGAATTGGATCTTTTCCTGGGATAAAATATCTAAGATAAAGTTGCAATTTTACTAGGTTTCTTTTACCATTTTTTAGAAAATTGCACCATCTTTGTTCATCCTTTCTTCTCGTAACTACTCAGTGTTCATGAGGTTATCTTGGATAAGAGACTGCTAAACATTATGTCCCAGATTCAAATCCCGGGTCTCTATAATGAATTAGCATCAATCTTTCAGAGATAACAAATAAAATAGAATGTTATAATACTATATCTGACAGTTTTCAGTTAAAAAAAATTAGAACACCTTACTTAAATTTTCACGTATAAATACTCAATTTTAAAATCAAATAATCATCATCATTCATTCATAAATTCTTCATAATTATTAATTTAAATAATGAACAACAGTTAACGTTAAGAATTCTGGCTCTCGTTAACTTTGGCAAAGAGTTCCATTGATCATAGAGCAGCTGTCATATCTATTGGGTTCAATTAATAAAGTATGTTCAGGAGATTTGGTTCTTCGCCGAGTCCGATTCATTTCGATGCTATAAATTTAGTTTAAACGTCGTGTACCCTCTCGTTTCGGATGATTAGCGGATATCTGCGTTCGACATTTTCAATTGTGCTGAAATTATAGTACTTTGATGTCCATTAAAATAAAACCGATTATTCCAGTTATTGGCAAAACGTGGCAAACAATTCATATCAGGTTGTTTTGTAAGCTTACATAATATAAGACTCACTGTTAAAAGAAGGTTTTCCATTATGTTTCGGAACTCGTTTTTTATAGTAAAATGAACACTATTAGCTAGAGCAAAATCAGCATCATCATTTCAGCCTGTATTCGTTATACTATGTCGTACTATGGGATCTGTATCCAGCAGTGTGTAACTGTGCAGTGTACGCTTTGCGCTATATCTCGGGACTCCTTTGCGTCACAGCAATTTTATAGACTAAATTTTTGCTCATTATGCAAATTTCAGCTTTATAATATTATTAGAGTAAAATAGGTACAATAGATACATAGTACATGAGAACGACTGACTGAGTCACAGTGGTGCAGGGGTTTGATTCCCGGGTTGGACATCATAGGTAATAAAACGCTCGTCACCAACAACATGGGACTAAACAACTAGTCCAATGTGGGTGTTACCACACACCTCTGCCTACCCCTTACCTAGAGAAAATAGCCCGTGAAACTATGTTACAATATATCGTTATTGGTACTTTATTTTCATATCACTCTCCAAATACCAATTCAATGAAGTGTATCATTATTATTTGGCGAAATTACGGCCTCGTAGACGCTACGGGCTGCTACGTCGTAGCACTCGCTACGAGGCAATTAATGCTGTAGTGTACATTTATGTTCCTACACGACCAATAGTTAGTATTAATCACGTGAGGAGCATGTCCTAGATAGTAATTCACCTGCTGGTCTGACATTAGGTATATCATGTCTGACGTTTTACATCTGACGACGAAATACGAGAAATGTTGTGATTTTATCGTCGTAATCTCGAAATTCTTAAATGAATTAACTTAATTATTTTTAACTTTATTTTATAAACGAACTGTGTTTTCAATTCTACTCAGAAGATGCAAAAATCTTTATGTGGAAAAATAGCCGGAGTGGAGGTTAAAAATTTGTATCATGGTTATCATTTCAACCCATAAACGTCCAGTGGGACGTTTATAGGAGGAGACCCGTGCCCAGCCACTGCTGGGCACGGGTCTCCTCCTATAAAGGTCTCCTCCTTTCTTTCCTTTTCTCGCAGTGCTCTTGTCTGCATAAGGTACATAGGTTAGGTGCTCGTAGGCATAAGGTTACTCCCTTAGTCGCCTTTTACAACAGCCAGGGGTTTAGATGGGATAGTGACATTATCGGCTGCACTCAGTGACGTCAATTGGCAGTAATCTGTCATTAACACAATTTTTTCATTGAATAATCGTCTTTAGGCGTATCGACTTAAGAATTTGACGTTTTTACTAAATAAACATTAAAGTTAAGTAACGTCTCTGATTACGGCAGTATGTATTCTTAATCCGTCACTACACGGACTAAAATTTGTATGGATAACCGAAAATATATTTATAGTTTACGCAGGCCGCAATTGCATAAGAATCACGATCTTACGAAGCGGCAACAAACATGCGATGCGGTATATAGATAGTACTTTCCCTTTGTCCTTAGCTACGTAATTATAAAATTATCACAATACGAGTAAGTGTTTTTAACAAGCTCTATGATGAAGTTTGACTCAACTTTATAATATGAAATATGAAGCAAACCGAATGCACTCATGCATTGCCTCTTAAATAAAAGTTTCACTTGCTCGGCAGTGTAAATCATAATTTTATGATGTACAGCAACGTAGGAGATGCAACGTACCAAATTTACTCGTAAAAGTAATTTAATATGTAGGCGAATAAATACGTTGCCTCGGGACTCGAGCAACTCCAGTATGTAATGTTCTATGAGTTAAATTAATACCCGTGTTTAATAATAGAAGAAGCTGTTCTTTGTAATGATATTAGCTTTGGACGATCAAAGGCCAGCTTTCATTGGATACCAGTCTATGCTTGTACGGAGTAGATGTACAGCTGTTACTATATATATCTGAACGCCTAGCAAACTTCCTTAAAGAAGTTTGTATATGCATGGGTAATTAATTGTAAAAAGTTAATACACTAATGGCAGGTGACCGGTGATTTTATAGGTGTTTGTAAGTATTAGAAGTAGTTAACTCACTGCTTATCAAGCAGACTCATAAGGTCGATAGAACTAGCGGTGATGGCTAAAGGTGTCTTGGCCGCAGTGAAAGTTAAGAAGGATAATGATGAGTCCACGGTTTTTTACCCGACTGCGCAACGCAAAGGAGTGGTAATGTGTTTATCAGCCTATGTATGTATGTTTGTATGTTCCTTTGAAGCACTATACAGACCAAACACCTGGGCCGATTTTTATGATTCGCACGTCAATCGATTCCTCTTAGTCCGGCGAGTGTCACTAAAGACATGACTTTCGTGAAAATTCAATATGGCGACTACTGGACGCCATATTGTGAAAATGAAAAAAATGAAAGTCAACAAACTATGTCAAGTGGGGTATCGTTGAATAGGTATTTAAAAATCATTTTTAGTTTACCTTCAACATTTTTCGATTCGACTCACCGTTTAGGATCTAAATCGATTTAAAGTTGCGTAACAACCATTCTCGCATGAAAAGACGAAAACTTCGTATAACTGTGCGTGTGAATGTGGACGGACATATACTTAAGTATCTAGTAGGTATATTGGACTACATAAAGTATCTAATATCTGACACGATCGCCCATCTCCAATTTCAAACGATTTAGTACTCAACTTCAGTCGAAAAACTATATATAGGTAGATACGAGTACCTACTTATCTATACATATAAAATGCTTTGTCCTGAATGACTGACTGACTGACTAAATGACGGATCAACGCACACCTAACCCGCTGATCGTAGATATCTGAAACTTGGAGGGTGTGTTCTTTGTTTGACGTAGACATCCGATAAAAAAGGATTTTCCGAAATTCTACCCCTAAGGGGCTGAAAATGGGGGGCAAAGTTTGTATGAGACAACGTGATTCCTAGGTCCAGTCTACTTCAAATTTTGCATAAATATTCTTTAACAGAATTGATGGTAGATGTTTTTCGTATTTTATTGAAATTCATTCAAAAATTCCACAGGATAGGGAAAAACAGGATTTTCATTTTACGTAGTATAGTTTTCGTAACTATGGTTACTAAAAACTTAAAAATTTTGGAATGTTCAATTTTGAAATAGGGTAAACTATACTATTGTTGGTACTTCATCAGTCTTTGGCACTATGTATTTTAAATACGAATATAAAGAATACTATTAATTGCTGTAACAAGAAAAATTACACATTTATAATATTATAATATATATAACGACTAAGTACTTAGTTTTCCAACGTCTTTATCACAATTTCATCCCCTTTGGGATAGAATTTTAAAAAAGCAAGGAACACGTATTTGTGTTTTTGATCACATTTTTGTTATTTTTATATATTTATAATATTTATCACACAATTAAAATTATCATATATATAAAGCTAGAAATCGTCCTGTTGTTTTACGGACTAGATATTATACTGTTTGTGCAGATCCAGAAGCTTATTATTACACTCTGTTAGTAACCCATGTCCCTTTTAGAGCAGAAGAAGACGATTCGACCATTCGACCAAAGATCGACATCTTCAACGCGAAATTGAAGGAAAAATGTTACCTTTAATATTGTGTTGAGGTGTAACTGTACACAAGTTGCTAGGGACAACTTTGAATCGAGCCGTTGTCGATCTCAGTTCGCGCATTTTTTGCTAAAGGCCAAGCCTACGTAGCCTTGAGCCGGGTTAGGTCTTTTCTTCGTCTTTTTTGGTTTAATTATTAGTAGTTTGGACCACCGCAAGCTACTAAACAATCCTCATGATATCAACCGTCTCAGTGAAATGACGAGATTGCGAAATTTACCATCGCATAACAATAACATTGACTGACTTATGTCACACAGCTTAAAGAGTTGCGTGTATTAACTTGATATTTTGCCCGGATGTTTATTTATTCATTATCTTATCATATATTAAAAAAAAATCAGTAAAAGAAATAAAAAAATCAATAAATACAATATTAAATACTAGCTTTTGCCCGCGGCTTCGCTCGCATGGATATAGTTTTATAGTTAGACGCTATTGGCAGGGCAGAGCTGTTTACAGCACTTTTTTTGTAAACGATGTTCTTTGATAGGCATCCCTGTCAATAATATTTAATACATAATGTTTCATTATGGTTAAAACATCCAAATATATTTTTCTTAACTATTACTTGAAAAACAAAGAACTATCTATTTAATATTTCACGCCCTGAACCTCCATCCCTATCAAAAAAATTAAAAACAACAGTTTAAGTTCATATCGTAATACTAATTTGCAAAACGTTAACTTCAAAACAAAGATTTTTTCATACAACGTTTCATCCCCAATTGCACCCTTCCAAAGCCACCCTTGTCAAAGATTTAGATGAGGGGATTTTTTATTTTAATAGTAGTACCTCAAAACAAATTTCCAAATCTATAAGTTAAAAAACAAAGAAGTTTCATACAATCGTTTTTATCCCTTTTCACCCCCTTAGGGGTTGAATTTTAAAAACCCTTTCTTAGTACACCTCTAGACATTAGGATAAACACACCGTCCAAATATCAAGTTGCTACGACCAGTGCGTTGTCTGTCAGTCAATCAGTCAGTCGGGACAAATCCTTTTATAATATGTATGGATATCAAGATAATGAATGATAAAAATATAAAAACGAAAAAATCTTAAAAACAAAAATATAAAAAAGAATTAAGAGATGAAAAAAATGTGGTCAACTTT
Source organism: Laspeyria flexula (assembly GCA_905147015.1). Classification (NCBI taxonomy): domain Eukaryota; kingdom Metazoa; phylum Arthropoda; class Insecta; order Lepidoptera; family Erebidae; genus Laspeyria; species Laspeyria flexula. The sequence continues at coordinate 5,146,461 of LR989956.1, read as the reverse complement.
TTATTTGAAACTAGCTAGGTAACTCATAACTAAAAAGTATAAAATAAAAAAAATATAATTTAAAAAATCAAAAAACCCGACTGCTTTAAAAACTGAAAAGAGAAAAACAAGCACTTAGATGTCCGGTCACCCGGTGGTCTAGAATTCTTTAATATATTATTGAATGAATACTATTGAAGAAAATAAAATATATTCTAATAATGGAACATAACAACTGAACAGTCGGGATCCATTGACAAATTACATTGGCTGTCGAATAATGGATCCCGACTGTTCAGTTGTTATGTTCCATTATTAGAATATATTTTATTTTCTTCAATAGTATTCATTCAATAATATATTAAAGAATTCTAGACCACCGGGTGACCGGACATCTAAGTGCTTGTTTTTCTCTTTTCAGTTTTTAAAGCAGTCGGGTTTTTTGATTTTTTAAATTATATTTTTTTTTCTTAGTTTACTGTGACAACACGAAGAAACATCGAAGATACCTCCGATGTTTTAATTTAAGTGTAATATGAAACTTCTGAGGAAACTGTAAAAGTATAACATTATTATAGTGTCACGCTTTTTATTTCCGATGGAGGGTCGACAGAGTTCCTCATTTAGCTATGTTAAATCCCATTTAGAGTGTGAGCTTATTTCCATTAAACTTTGCCCGTTAATACAAATACTCAAACCACGCATCACATTTCATCCCGGGATGAAAATTTTGACAAATTGTGTTTTTTTAATCCAACTGTTAAATAAATTAATATATCTGCAGGTATTTAAGGTTTTATCAAAATCTGTTACGTAGTTTTTGAATCTAAGAATACAAAACATTCAAATGTCTTCACAAACTTTTAATATAGGTATTATTAAAAGTTTATACTGGCCTGTTGGTCTAGTGGTTAGTGACCCTGACTGCTAAGCCGGAGGTCGTGGGTTCGATCCCCACCCAGGACAAATCTTTGTGTGATGAGCATAAAGGTTTGTTCTGTGTCTGGGTGTAATTTATCTATAATATGTATGTATTTACAAAAAAAAATGTATCTAAGTAGTATATCAGTTGTTTAGTACCCATAACACAAGCAAATATAATTGCTTACTTTGGGACTAGATGGCGCTGTGTGAATGTGATAGAATATTATTATTATTATTATACCATTTAAGCTATAAGTTATATTATTATTATAATAAAGTAATTTAGTCGATAAATCAAAATGGTTGAAACTGAGACGTAGTGGGGTTTTAATTTCATACTTAAGATTGATTTGATTTGGACCAACTTGAGCATCAAGTGCTTGTGATGTCAAACTCAAGTGACACTTAACGACGAGGGTCCTTGACTGTGGGTGTGTCATGCTTGTAAATAAACAAGTAATCAATAATATTGTATCCGTTTTTTTGTTACCACGTTGTGGCAAACATAGCTTTAAGAATTTTGTCGTTTACAGCGTGAACGCTCTTTTTTCTGTCTTCAATAGCCCTTCCCTTCCACCATACGCAGCAACTTCATCGTCATAGCAACCCATTAACTCACTACAGAGCACGGGTCCCTCTATCTAGAGAGATATATATGTATCTCTATCTCTACCATGCGCATGCGTTATTTAAATAAAGACTTATTAGAGATCGGCGTTTTCTGGGTTTTTTATAATAAGTACCATAGTAAAATGATCAATCCTATCTCCATACCAAATTTCATGACAGCAATATAACAACACGCCTTTACCTCGTAATGGTAGGCAGAACCACATCACATCCTCTTTACGCCAGCTATGATAGGTCCAACGTAATAAAGGGCGAGTCTATTGCTCATTAATCGGTGACATTTGCAAACTCCGAATTGAAACTAAGAATTTAAAGATAGAAAAATCCGATCCGAGGTTCGAACCCGGGACTTCTATTGAGGCACAAGTACACACTTTCACTGCGCCACCGATAGATTCACGATAGACAACTCAATATTTATCGTCTAAAACCTTAAAGACTTAAGAATCATTTTCCCTTACATTATTTATATACCTAAGGCTTTCCTTCTTGTTCATAATAGCGTACACACAGCAGCGGCATTATGTTTATTACAATTTCTTTTCACGACTTGACGCTAAGTCTTAATGAATACGAGACCTTCAGCGCGTAATAAAGACGAACGTATTATAAACATAATTATTTTATTCTCGTCGTATATTTTGAGAACAATGTGAGTAGCATCGGATGTTAGGTAATTTCATCCGTATTTTAATCAAAGGTAAGGTTATAAAACACCATGATATACCACATTGAACGTGTATTATAAAAGTGGCGTGTTCGTAAATTGAAATTTGTAATGTATTGTCTGTTTACAATGTAAACTAGGATACTGGTTTGAAGGATTTAAAAAAAAATATATCTCACGCTGGCCAGACCGGTTGGTTTAGGGATTGTTTCGAATTTTCCTTTTCTTGCAGTGCTCTTGTCTGCTTAAAGTGCCTCCCTTAGTTACCTTTTACTACACCCACGGGTTGAGATGGGGTAGTGATATTATGTATTCTTAATCCGTCACTACACGGATATCACTCACTTTATGTAAACTTAGCTATAAGCGCTATAATTTTCTAACATCTGAAAACGATTTCAAAGGACAAGGCCAGTTATGTGGGCAACTTTGCTGGCGAATTGGAACAGTGACGAATTGGGAATCACTCAAAGGCACAAACCTACAATCGTACTTACGACCAGAATAATAAATACATCTTAATTTAGAGGCTATTGACGTACAATTCGAAGAATATTCAAGAAAATCCTACTAGAATACTGAATAGTTAGTCTACCTGAATATTCAGTTAATACTTCCTAAATCTATTAACGTAATTGGGTTATTACATTTTGTAATTAATATTCGTGGTTGGTTATGGTGCGAGGTTTAAGCTCATGGCTCAGATAGACAGGGCGATGTTGGTATGTTAGTTTGCAATTTTCCGCTCGGCTGGCTTCGACTTGAAGCATCGCAACCACTCCACAATCTCTCCATCTATACGAGCTATATAAAGATTTATGGTTCTACGTTTTGTATGTAAAAATGCATTCAAGCTTCTGAACGGTAAACGTTGGTTAGATACTTTGGCATTGGCACATAATAACAATGTGAGATAAACTTCATGTGTTTTGTAGATAGATCCCCAATAATAAGCCTATGTGTTCTTTTAATCTTGTTTTTTTTGTACAAAAGAAAACATATGAGAAAGAGAATGAAATTTACGAAGTTTAAATAGTACTTATATTCGCATAGCTCCCAATAAAATATCTGATTAAAATCTTTATAAACACCTAAAGGAAATATAATGAATTATCTGGCATAGATCAGTACAACGTTAGAACGTGCTGGGACGAGCGCTTTCCCTGCACAAAGTGACGTTTATTGACGTCGACTAAACGTTAATGTAGCTCATTAGCACATCAAACTGCTCTCTAAATACAGTGCACGTAAATAGCCGCCACCCCATCAACCTAAAGAGTTTAGGTGCCTTTGTTCACTTAAAATGGGCTAGGAAAAGAAGGGTTTTTTATGTTTATATTATACTTGATTTTGCAAAAGTAAATCAATAATCAACACATCATAATAATTATGTTTTTTAGTCATACTACTAAATAAAGTACTCTTATGTTAATGTTGCAGTCTTTTATAAGCTACGCATTTCTGCTAGTTTCTTAGCGGTTAAGCTCCGACTTGCAGTTAGTAAAATGCACTATGCAGCATGCAAATAAGACAAAGCAGAAACAGTATTTCTGTCCTGAGAATTCCCGCATCAGCATGAAAATCTCTGGCAGTAATCATACACATATGACAATACACAACAGGGGAATCTGTGATGATTCAGGTTACGTTGGAATTTCGTTTTGTCCGGCTGTGTACCGTAAATTTGGTCACTGCCTCGATTGGCGGGCACCGGCCACTGTTTGTACACCCCTTCGTTAGACGCACAATTGATTATCGTTGTCTTTGAAATCTCAATCGTGTAGGCACTGTACTAGCCAATTAACTAATAGGCTACGAGACATAGTTATCCAATCGTACTTTGAATAAGAAAAGGCGTATCGCCTAACCGGTTTAGGAGGAATGTGGACTTGCATATGATCAAATAATTGCAGCAACAGTTTTCCAAATTTGCGATACTAATGCTGTCACGGTGGTGTACCGGTTAAGGTGGTCGCTTCACTACATCACCATCATGATGAGTATCGTGGGTTCGATTCCCACTCGACACAAATATTAGTGTAAATAGTTGATATTTGTTTCGAGTCTGGGTGTTATTTGTGTCCTTAATTTGTCAAAATCAATAATATTTTATTAAAAGTCTCCATTGAAACAAAACTTATTTCCAAACGTGGGTGTTGTCTTTAAAAAAAAATTAAGAATCAACGGGATTCAGAAGTTCGACCAATAATATAATATTGGTCGTTTTTCTTAATATGAGCGAATAATAGAACTTACTGACAATAAATTTTCCTAAAGCCAAGGTTTGCTCAGAAGGAGCCTTCAAAAAGCAGTCAACACTCATTTTAACCATCAAATAATATAAAAAAATCAGATAATTATATTATTTAGTTAGTTAGTTATAGTAAGTTAGTTATCAAATTATTACTAATATCGAAGATACAACTTCTAAAAGGTCTCTTTTAATTATGAGTGTAGTTATTAAATTATTGAGGATTAACTATAATTATTATTAACTATTATTATCTATTTATGATATATATCGATTAGTTATGGATTAAGAAATATAATTATTACATCAATATGCCTTGATCCTATTAAAAACATTACTATAGACTGTTCATCCTAGTTTGTATACAACTTTGGTATATCGTTTTATCTTAATGTTTTAAAAACATAACTTCCCACTAATAGAAATAGGTTAATAATGATAAATAATATGTAAAATGGTTACGTAGCGTAGCAACTTTTTTTAATTTTAAATAACAATTATTATTAACATTCAAAAGGCGTACGAAAGTTTTTAACTAAATAAGACACGTAATAAACAGATTAAACTACATTACAATTAATTTCTGATCAATTTTACGTAAGTACTATTTCACTTTACTATTTCAGATGTGAATCTCTTCATTGGTATGAACTTAGTCGAGAAACAATACGTGCCGACCTTTTTAATAACAAATGAATGTCAATATTCTTTTATCGTAGAGCTAATTAATTAGTTAGCTTGACATTAGGTACTTAAGTATGAGTGTAATATTTGCAAAAGTACTTGATTGGCTTTGCTTTTAGAAATTAAATTCTAGCTTATATTAGTTTTACTCTTAAAACAGCATTGTTTTCGTATGACGTGATGTGTTGCATAAATACTACCACTGCAGATAAACCCTTCTCAAACTAAACCACCTGCCTAAAGAAAACCTTGGTAATATTGTTCCTGCTGATGAGTAGTGGTATCTAGAGTTCATTGGGAAGTGAAGGTGTTGAAGGTTGGCAACATGCATGTTATGCTGTTGGTGTTGCAAGCGGTTAGTTAACCACTTACCACCAGGCAGGCCGTTACCTTGTTTCCTGCCTAATAATTATTTTTCACAGAACTGAAAGGCAAAAAAAAAAACAGAAATTCCTTCAGCAGTCAGTCTACTTTCAAGAAAAGACCGGCACCCAGCAGTGGGATGAAAAAGTTTTTTAATAATGAGTATTTCCCGTAGAAATCTGGAAGATAAATATTTATCAGCATAAACAAAAGAAAACCATCAAAACAGGCTAAGAGCCCAGTCCCTAGCCATGTCCTCCGTATATCTGACGACTTGATGGAGAGTGAGACCGAAACTTACGAAAAGATGACGTGATAGATAAATATCACCAAGACACTAATATATATTATTAGTCGCTAAAAATGGCAATCTTAGGACGTCCTAAGGAACAGCATTGATTTTGATGATTTTGGTTTTAAAAGTTTCGTTTTTAGGGTTCCGTAGTTCTGACTAGGAACCCTTATAGTTTCGTTATGTCTGTCTGTCTGTATGTCTGTCCGAGGTTTTGCTAAGAGACCGTTAGTAATAGAAAGCTGTAATTTTGTAGGAGTGTAGAGATATCAATTACGTCGACAAAGTGGTAAAATAAAATTTTGGAAAATATTTTTTTAGGGTAGCTCCCATACATGTGAAGTGGGGATGAATATTTTTTTTGTCGTCTATCCCATCGTGTGAGGTATCGTTGAATAGGCCTTCTAAAATGTTAATAAATTTACCCACATTATTTTTCGATTTAATGGTCCATTTACGAAATATTAAACTATAAAGAGCAAATTTTTGTTCCAGTAGGGCGTCCCCCCTCTAAAAGCTAAACTGCTGGCTTGAAAAAATCTGGAAAAATGATAGTGCATTTCATGAACTTTAAATGAAAAGTATAGTGGTTAAGATAACTTTATTAGTATAGCAGTAACAGTCGTTGAACTTGGGTAGTATATAATTTTGTACCAAATACCTTAGCATTAAAATGAAATGAAATGAAATGAAATGAAATCTCGTTTATTCATCTAGGTTACAAGGTAACACTTATGAAAGTCACAAGAATGTAACAGGTTATCCGAAAAGTAGTGTCAGCAAATTTGCCTACGACCAGTTCGCTGACGGGGTGGAGCTATGAGAAGAACTGGCAAGAAACTCACGCCACTCTTTTTAAAAAAAATGGATAGTTACAATCTTCTGTAATTTACAATTTGAGTAGCGTGTAAAGTGATGCAGCAGAGCACCACACCGTTAGATTAATCCTTTATAGTTACTTAGATAAAGTAGTTGCTTGTTATAATAACTCCTAATATCTTTACCATTACTTATATTCAGAATAAAGAACAACAGAATTGTACTATATTGTGATAACGGGCTACTACGGAACCCTACACTGTGCGTGGCCCGACACGCACTTGGCCAGTTTTTTTAATGTTATTTAAAATTAGAAACCTTTTGGAGCGAGGAAAACATTATTTATATGATTTTATCTCTCTTCAAACCAAACCACACTAGACCAGATACTATTGTTAATATTCTTCGTGTAATTACATACTAGGTTGAAATAGAATTATTTACGAAGACATTACTATATCTAAGTAATATAAATTATAGATTATAATACAGTCTGTGATACAACGGTGATATCAACCGAGAGAATTAAACAATCTGTTACTGAATCGTTATCGCACTTTACTAAATTGAAACGTTGCCCTTTCAATTATTTATGACAACTCAATTAAATTCATAATCTATATCTTCAAATTGACTGTTTTTCTCTAATTAGAATTTGGACTCAACTTGATTTAACCTATTTGCAAAATAAATAATTGAATTGGTAGCGGCTGCTTTGTACAGTTTTTGTAATGCAAATGCTGTTTCTGGAATTTATTTATTTTAACTTGTGGTTCTTTTAAGAGTTTATTATTTATTTAGTTTATGATTTTTTCAAAGTTTTATTGTTAATCTGTTAATTTAAGTATAGTTTAAGTTATAATTAAGTTAAACCGAATTGTTAAAATGGTAAGCAACGACTGTGTATTGTCACGATTCCATTCTATTAATCCATCGTAAAATCTAGTTGTTTGGGACCAATGTTATCTTAATATTGTTCTGTACTAAATTGTCAATAAACAATTATTAAACTGATATCATTTTTTACTTATAGTGAAGTGAAAAAGAGTAATTGCTGGGCAAAGTTCTCTTTGTTCCCGCATGATCTTCCACGCGTTTCTATTTAAAAGCCAACTGTTTTTGAAAAACGTAAAAACGCCAGCGCTTTAAGGCCTATCTTTGCTTCGCTGACCATTTGGGCTCTCACTGATATGGTAATAATTCTTTCGTAGTCGATTTGGAAACATTCTCAATGTGTATGCATTCCGTATGTTCTATTAAATACATAATGTAGATAAGATGGAAAGACTAATAACAGTAAAAGAACTATATTTTTGTCACCCATATCTTCAGGTTTGTAGAATAATATCTCAATAGTTTGAATAAGCCTGCACAAGAGCAAACACAGATTTGAAGAATATTTGCAGCGTAACCATGGTAACGGCGATGTATCTACACCCGTATTTAGAAAGTGTTCGTTTGCGACGTGCTCAAGTGGGGTCGTTAGCAATACGGCTCGAGTGTCACAGGAGTTTTGAATTAATGCTTTTCCGATCGTGATTACCTGTGCCAAGGAAACGGGCCAACAGCCTCACTGACGTTCGTGACTTAATTAAAACGGACAAAAATCGTTCACCATTTTGATCTTCGAGTGTCTTGGCTTTATAAGTAAGGGAAATTGGAACAATATCTACTTTCTGGTTTTTGTGTTTACCAACCATACGAGTACGTAGCTTAAGTTATTAAGAATCTGAATTTCATAGAGATTAGTCAATTCATTCCAATACTTATATACGAAATTAAGTTTTTTTTGAATATGTCCTAATTGTTACTTATCTAAAACGCTGTTCCGGTCGTGATGATAATGCCGTAGCTTAATTACAATAAAAAAAATAATTGAAAATAGGCACCTTAATAATAATAATAAAATATTATTCTACCAGATTCACACAGCGCCATCTAGTCCCAAAGTAAGCAATTATATTTCCTTGTGTTATGGGTACTAAACAACTGATATACTACTTAAATACATTTTTTTTGTAAATACATAGATATTATAGATAAATTACACCAGACACAGAACAAACCTTTATGCTCATCACACAAAGATTTGTCCCGGGTGGGGATCGAACCCACGACCTCCAGCTTAGCAGTCAGGGTCACTAACCACGAGACCAACAGGCCAGTCCTTACCTGGTAACCTTACCTGGCATCAACAGATTATTTTAATAATTTTAGACATCCCTTATGTTGTGTTATGCGCAACAAATACTTGTTTAAATTCTTACGACCTTCATTTCGTCAGCTTTCTAAATTATTGCCTACACAAGTTAAAATTATTAAATAATAATTTAATTAAAAGTAATAGGCTTTTTTGCGTCATTCTGTTATCAGAAATATAATAAAATAAATTGTAGGTTGTATCTTGATAAACATTAGGTTACCGATAAGCCACTTAGAAATTCTTAATGTTTGCTTTAATGGTTATAGTATCAAATATTCATTTAAACTTTAAACTTAACAATATATTAGGTATATCCAAAGGGCATTGTATACGTGAGGAATTGGCATCTTGTTTTATAATATGATTTTGTATATTACCAGATAAAAATGTCTAGCAATATATAAATCATTATGACTCACTTATCTGACTCGATGATAGCAGACAACATGAGTTAAGTTTACTATAAACCTTAAAATGAGTTTTGGAAACTTCAAAGACAAGTTTTAAATTCTAGGCAAAATTACTTTTCCTTCCCTTCAATCAATTTGAATTAACTGAATTCTTGCGGTAAAGTTAGTCGTTCAAAAATTATAAAATATTATAAATATTAATCTTAAACTTTACTTAAAAAAAATTTTAAAATTTTATTAAAACGGTGGTAATATAGTCAGTAGGCTGTGGATATATATTTTGACGTATTATGAGAATTTATTCTTATAGTTCACTATAGTATAAATTAAAGTTAATTAAAATGTAAAATGTAGCGAGTACGTAAAACTTGGGTGGAATAGATACAAGTCGCTTGAGTATTCTATTTATCTACAAGACAAGGAATAAACGTTACTTGAAATACGGTAGAACAGTTTCCTTTGTTTGTATAGGAAGACGACAGGAAATTCTCAGAGGGGTTTCGTTCGATTTTTTATTAAGTATAATAGATTCCCTGAGCGCAGTCGAAGGATAAATTTTATTTCATCTAATAAAATAGCTAACAGCTCACTTTGTTCAACATAATACTTAGTGACACGGCCTCGTTACATTATATTTTACTTTTTTATTATATTTTTCTGTAACATTTTTAATGTCGTAGGCGTATTGTAAGATAATTCTGTAGGGTTATTAAAATGGACATTTAACGTCGTAATTTAAATATGCTGTCAAGTATAAAATTACTACATGCCGAAGGAGAATGGAGCGCAGCATCATCAATATCAAAAAAACAAAATAGGAGTCATTCAAAACGTTATCATTTTAGACAGGTTATGTAACCCATTCAAGTTTATTGTGGATATTACCTATTTGCTTAGTTTTAGTTTGTTATTAGCATAACATCACAACTTTATGATGAACTAACTATCCCTTTAGTTTGTAATATATTCCAAGTTTGAAACAGCTGTAATACAGGCCTATGAATAAATTTTTTTTTTAATAGGTTATAAGTAATGATTGTTGGTAGAAATAATGGATAATCGGGTCACGCAGCAGACTGGTAAAGTCACTGTGCTATTTATTAACCGAGTAACTAACATCGAAATTACTCGGGTATAGGCGGGTACCTACTATCATTTTCGTTTCCCTTCAATATACCTATTGGGTACCTACATGTATTGCTAATTGCAATTTTAACTAAACATTTATATTCAACTAGCCGACCGACACAACAAACAAACAACCCGACAGACGTTGCCCTGAATGATATACCAATCGATTCCATTTTTTTTAATTTTTATAATACACATATTATATAATATATTACACAAAAATTCATTCAAATCGGTTCAGCCGTTTAAGAGGAGATCACTGTCAACACACGTACAGAAGAATTATATAAATAAAGATAGGTATTATATATTCAGAAATATAAATACCAACACACCCGTCGTCTATTTTCAATGTATATTTGGTTCATATATTTTTTGAAGCTCTTTTGAAATAGAATATTCGATGTTATTTTATTATAGTTTCGTAGTTAGTGTATTTAAAAGCTTTAAGATATAATAAAAACAAACTCATAAACAATACAGTTCTCGAAGATGTAGCAAGTTTTAAAGGCAAACACTTAATGCTAATAGAATATTCGGTTTAAGCTCCGGACTTCAATTTTAGTTACGAAACTCAAAAAGTTCGCAACACTATTGTTCCTGGCATTAGAGATTAGGAGAAGAGCCTAACAAAGGTAAGCTGTCTACAGACGTATAAAAGACGCGGAAGTACAGTCGCGATGATAACAATAATACTTTTCCTTAAAAGTTATATTGAAAATTAGGAAACCCTTTATCGTATAAAATGATTCTTCATTTAAAAACTAGGTATTCTGAGAAATCAATTTTTCGTTATCAAAATTTATGATAGATTTTTTTATTATAAGGTTAATAATAAACATTTGAGTTAAAGACAACTCGTACCACAAGAAAATTAATTTTCCGTCGTAATCTATATTTATATGTAAACTACTGAAAATCACTTAATAAAACTCCAATGAAATATATTGGGGATTATAATAAATCGATATCTTGGGGCTCAAAGGACGAATAGCACAAAATATTTGTTTTCAGGAGAGTCAAATAAAAAACAACGCCTTTTCGTTACATCTCTCTTATTTTTAGAGTTATATCAGATTAGCAGCCATAAACAATATAGATAAACAATAAAATTTAGAACATTTTACTAACTTTATCACATATAATTTTTGCTTTTAAATCCTAATGAACACAAAGAAACACCCTCGACAAGAATTACACGTGAACAATAGAAACGTAACATTAGTTTTGTGGTGAACATAATAAATGAATGCCGCTACGTAGAGAAGTGTAATGAAAACAAGTGCCTTATTTAAATGTCTGCCCCCTTATTTGAGTTAGGGCGATCTCGCACCTGAGCGCAGGGGCTTAAGGAAAGGATGCTAAATAAATATTTTCTAAATGGAAAGGATAAAGGGCACGCTTCGGCGATAAGTTTCTCGAGGTAACGTGAACAAGCAAGACCGTTTGCGTAGGTTCCGACAACATTTCTAATTAAGCGATTCGTTGTTATACCGTATCGTATATTACTTTGTACAGGTCTACGTAATTGTGTGTTCCCTGATTTTGTACAACAACCATTTTAAGACCGTAAACTTTTTGTGCTGAGTTTATAAGTTTAAAAAAAATATATTGATCCGTTTTTTAAGTAATTGAAGAATATGGATGGAAATAATGTATTTAATGTATTTAACAAATTATATAGGTATTAGGAATTGAACAAAAAATGCTTTGTGTAGATAAGAAAAATAATATATCATAAGTCAAAATTTTCACACAGTCACTCAATGAAGATGCTGATTATACTCAATGAATTTTTTGTACTCACATTATTTGCTGGTATTTCGAATCTTTTATCTTAATATATTATGATATTGAAATAGAAGATATTGTGGTTCTGTGAACAGTGAATCATCGTCATCAGCAATCCATTAAGTCCCACTTCTGGGCTCGGGTCTCCGCTCCTCTAACTAGAGAGCTGAGAGGGTTTTTGGCCATAATCCACTCACGCTGGCCTAGTGCGGGTTGGTGGATCAGACATACTCATAGAAGTTCTTCTAGGGTATGTGGGTTTCCTCACGATGTTTTCCTTCACCGGTAGCAGATGATAAGTCACATGACTAGTACATATAAATTCCACAAAGTGGAATCCACATTGGTACTGCCGGTCGGGATCGAACTCGGACCGCGTGATTTGCACGCCGGTACCTTATCCATTCAGCCACCATCGCTTTTCACTTGAACAGTGAATACTTGCAAGTAATAATGTAAATCTTATATGCTATAGGGTGATTTATATAATTATGTAAGTATATATAAATCATAACGGTGGCGCTTCGCCTTTGCTTCCAACATAAGACCACTCTTTTAAGGCATCATAATCTTTTTTTAATAAAAAATCATAATTCCAATAAGAACATGTTGTTTTGACCCAAATCATCCTCACTATTTACTTTACTTTAACATTCGTAAAATAGCTAGTCTAATTCTTGTTTATAATATAAATACTTGTTGGTGATAAGTATAGCATTATAAAATCTGACTCAGAGTTAAGTTTAATGACGTAACTTAGTTAAGTGTATATCCTTAAAGTTATAGATAGAAAGAAATTGTTCCGCTCTTTATCCGTTTCAACTAATTACAAGTTTCTGAGTCGCTCCCAGGAATGTGCTACAGCGAAACTAGATAAATTACATTTATTGCTATTTGTATGCATATTTTATTTTAATTTTATTCTATTAAAGTTTAGTTTTCCTTTTGTTGTGAATTAAACTTTTTTGAATAATTAAACTTTTGAAAGTTACGAGTACCAGCGAGAATTTTTAATGAAAGTCTAAATTGAAGTTAAAATTTTACCAGCTCGTCTCGTCTGCTTATTTGATGTTTGAAATCCTTTGATAATAGAGAATGAGTTGGTACAGTATTCGCTGTTTTTATAGTCATTTTTAAGCGGGATAGACGTGAAGGCGGGATAGAAGGAAGGGACCCCTCCCTAAAGGGGCAACAGTGTTGCCAGTGTCTAATAAGCAGTGAACGGTAACGGCTTACGTGGGTCGTTAGTTTGTGTGCTACCATCGTGGTATAAAAAAAAACGAAATTTTATGTCATTTTGGATATGTATGTATCATTTAGTTGATTTTCCAGCCAACTTTTTTTTTTACTAAAATTAACATGGATAGGTATATGGTACGTCTCTTATCTCTTATTATTAACTCCTGCCAAAGCTTAACTGAGCCCGAATTAGATCCGTTTTACCAGTAGGTGCGGCAAAAACATTCTACCTGGCAGGCTGTTTTAATAAGAAGTTAAATAAGGAGTCCTAAGCTAACAATTTATTTTGATCCAAACCATCCTTTCGTTCTCCTCCGGTGCGAACTTATGAAGTGTCGGGAATCGACTACTTGATGAGATTTTCTGACGAATTGTCAAAAAAAAGTAATAAAAAAGGAATGGAGGTTAATGAAAAGATTGACTCGTAATTTTTAAATTATGTAACAAATTGATATTGAGACGTGATGACTGTTGTTCGTTCCTCCCACGTAGAACGAATATATTTATGCATGTTGTCCACATGCAACATTCCAAGTCTGTATGTACTTTTTTGCTGTGACTTGTGTGTCTGAAACGTCTTTCGAACGCAACTCATTATATAGTTATATACGAGTATATAAAAGTTTGTAATATTTTTAAACTAATACAAACAATAAAGCGATGTTTTTTTGCACAGAGTTACATGAAAAAGTGTAGTCCTAAATGGATTTTTGGTATATCAAAAAGTGTAGTTGCTTATCTGGTATTGTGTGATGACTTATCTATATTATAATTATGTGTAATTCAAACATTCCTTTATTGTTAAAAACAATTTCTATTTATTATTTGAAGATAATCGTCAATTGTACCGGTACAACCCTAGCTTTAAGCGTAATCCGCGGCCGGCCTTATCAGTCTCTGTTCATCTTGTAAGCAATAATTTAATGCTGAGATTATTTTTCACTCTTGACAGCAAGTTTTAATGTCTTTTGAAACGAATTTAAGTCATACTTACCGCCTTCATTCCGTTCATTAGGGTGATTGTTGGCAGTCGGAAATGATTACATTGAGTGAAACGTTGACCACTTTTATTTTAGATAAATTGTATTTTATGGGATTAAGATTTGGAATTGAAATAATATTTATCGATATAAATATGTCTTATTGAAGGATATCACTAAATCTGATATAGCCGATTTCTATGACAATGCCATTACGTTAGATAATCAAATCACTCGGTTGTCAGGTTAGGTTTAAAAAATATGACCCAATAAAATACATTTCACTCAATAAGATTAATCTAACAATTAAAACTTTTATTATATCAAAGTGCATTTTGTATTCTGTGTGAGTACGAACATTACGAACATTAGTCATTTTGTGTAGGTATATGACGAATAAAATGACCGCTCCATCACAAAGTGGTTCAAACCTCAATGGAACTATTTTTTAGTTTCACTACTTGGATACAATGAGAAAATATGGTAAAAGGGTGTAATATTTATGATTCTCATAGGTGGTTTGTGATATTGTTTTTATATAGGTATGTGTTTATGTGTGTATATGTATTTATATACGAAATAATAAGTGATACTAATTTCGAGTTTCACCAACTGGACACACGAGTGTCCGGTCTCTCGTGTCGAGTTGGTGAAAAACCCATCTTATCTTACATACAAATAAATAAAATTGAAGTGTCTGTTAGTAATTATCAAAATAACAGAATTTAGAGAAGGCTTATAACAGAATGTAGGTAAGTTACTTATAACAAAAACACAAGTAAAATTTATGTCTGTCTTTAAACTTCAATACTACTGAACCTATTTGGGCTGCACTTTTTTTGGTGGACAGAAAATTTCACAGGGAGGAACTTAGCCTACTTGTTTTTAGAAAAAAAATCAAAGTGAAAAAATTAAAAATCTATGAAATCGCACGCAAACTAAGTCGAAATAAATTCTTAAAAACAAAGTTGCGAATAAAATCAACAAAATTATCGTACCTATTTATTCGAATATACTGCCACAACAATAGTGGTCATACTATTTTCATTTAAAACAAACGGAGCACACGTAGTATATTAGAGACCGGGCAATTATAAGTTAATTCGAAACACAATTGAATTATTATCATGCTTGTTAGTGCGGGCAACCTGCTACTCTAATAAAATTATGTTGTTAAATACAACGTTTTCAGGCATTCATAATTATCTCGTGTTTGCACACTTAGTTATTTTTATTATTCATATAATATACCGTTTGCGTTTTGCATAAGTTCTAAGATATACGGTACCTATAATATGAATTATGCTTCGATATAATATAAAACGAACTGTTCTTGTTTATCTCAGATAGAGTCAAATTTATAAATGTATGGATCTGCAAGGTGTCTAGACAAAAAAATACATAGGTAAATTCTAATATAATAATTATAAAACGTAGTGAATATATCAAAATGATTTTTTAATAATTCGATTAATTTGCAGCTGAAATGTGTAAAGTAAAACATCACTACATAGTATAAAACAAAGTCGCTGTCTGTTCGTCCCTGTGTATGCTTTAATCTTTAAATCTACGCAACGGATTTTGATGCGGTTTTTATTAGATAGACTGATTCAAGAGGAATGTTTATAGTTATAAAATACATACCATGCGGGCGAAGTAGCAGGTGGAAGCTAGTTTTAAATAAAACATTGATACGGGTTGGTGAAATATTGTCATAGTGTTGATTTGGTCACACAACAAAACTGGTGAAAAATGGTCACAATTCGTCCCACTAGGAGAATAATGTTTTATATTCACATAAAACAAAAATGTTATTATTATGAATTCGGCATTAAAAACCGTAAACTATCGATTGATCTTAATTGTATTTTATTCTTTCGAAAAAAAATTTTATTTTAATTTATTTAAAAAATTCTTTTGAAAATATTGTTTTACAAAATACAAATCAGATCAATTGATACACAAAGTCTGTAAGTCGACTAAATTTTATAAAAAAACAAAGTCGACTAAAAGTGCACGGTGTAGGTATATTTGTTGACTGTCTACATTCCGAGTAGGTGTTCTGTACCGTCAACATCAGAGAACAAGATAACGATTAAAATGAATATCTAATTAATCGTTGACGAAATCTCTATCAGTAGAAGTGTGCCGACTCCGAACAATATAAGAAACGAGCCGAACTTAATTGGGTCACGAACAAGCCGGTGTTGAACATGGGACGTCATTAATTGAACCACTTCTTCCTTTACATTATGGACGTAGACACGGCAGGCCTTAAAAATAATTACTTGTCATTTCATTCTAGAGAGAAGATTGTTCATTTGAGTTTTATGCTAATCCGTGACGGCTCCAGGTAATTCGATCGTCAAATTTTAAATATACTACACTACGTACAAATTAACTAGGCAGCTGTCGCAGTGGAATTCTTCATGAAAAATGTTTGAATCAAAGTTAAATAGAAGTATAAATTTAAAACCACTAAAAACAACTAAGATCCCTACTGACAGTAAACAAAAGAGCTGATGACCTTAAAAAGGCTGAACCGATTTGAGAATGTGAACACTCTTGTTGCGCTATCCAGGCAGGCACAGATACGAACTATGTAATACAGCTTCCGTACGCAGCGTCGCTCGCATGGTATGTTGGTAAATATAGTCAATGTGCTATTCCAAAATTGTAATCTATCTTTGTGCTAAATTTCATTCAAATCTTTTTAACCGTTATGGCGCGATTGAATAACAAACACCCATCCATTCATCTCGCATTTATAATATTAGTAAGATTGGCTACATTACAATATAGTTGTAAATGTGATTGCCTAATAAAATATTGTAACCACTAAACGGGCACATAATCTAAATAAATAAAGATGAAATAATACAAGTTTCATTCAAGTACTACAAAAATATTATTTTATCTTTTGTTACATAAATTTGTTTAAAAGCAACACACATTATTTTGGTGTTTTTCTTATCCTTGCGTAGACACCCTTGAGACAAATTTATTATAAAACATGAAAGCAATGGATAATCGCGATGATTTATTGTTTAATGGGAATTTGATGATGTGACAATGGTTTAGTACGTAATCATTTGGTTTGCTGTTTTCACACGTTTAAATTATATAAGTATAAATATAATTTATAAATGTGATAACAAAAAAGGCTTGAGCTTGAGAGGGGAAAACCTTTACCTCTGTCTACCCCTTGTAGACAGAGGTAAATCACATCCATATTTTGCCAGATATGTTGGGTTCCATGGTAGCGATTGTCATCAACTGGGCACAAATTCTCATACGCCAGACTGATACTGACAATTTCAAGATAGAAAAACCCAATACACCGTTTTACCTGACCCGGTAATCGAACCCAGAAGTTCTTGTGTAGTAGTCGTATAACTCTTGCCGGCAAATTTATTAATAATAACTACATATATAAAAGAATTAACTATATGTCGTAAAAATAATTTTGCGGTAATTCCATAAAGTACGATACTTAACCGACCTGGATATTATTAACACTCTATCCAACCCGAAGATCGAACCTGAGAGCCGGGGCCACCGAAGCAACAAATTTAAATTATGTACATTAACATAATTAAAATTTACATAGAACTATAGCAGCTGGCTGAATACACAATGAGACACAAGAAACGGTTCGCCACAAACTGTCATCGATAAGATGAAAAGGGCAATCTTAGATCTGAGACAATCGAATGACTGATGGAAGGTTCAATCTGATACAATAGGATCTGTTTGTTGTCTTATATTTTGATATTATATGTATTTAATTTTAAGCTGACAGCTGATTTTTTATTTAGACTTCTATTCGGTTTAGGCTCTATACTTTTTAGTTTCAATCTATACTAATATCATAAAGAGGAAAGATTTGTATTTTTATATGTAACATTAACATAAAAACTATTAGACCGATTTCAAAAATTATTTTGTCTATAGAAAGCTACATTATCGCTGAGTAACATAGGTTATATTACATCACGCCACGGCCAATAGGAGCTTAGCAGTGGCCAAATGAAGAACGAGGGAGTGAAGCCCCGTGTGACTTCATGTTTGTTATATTTTAACAAATTAAAAAGCAAGGTCTCAGTACATGTAAAAAATCATGCCATGATTAAAAAAGAAATAATTCTATCTCGTTACAAACTTACATTCACTGTTGGAATGTATTGGAACGAATATGTTTTATTGTATAATGTTTATCCGTAGGCGAGTTCAACTCACTATTGGTCAATTTTCTTGATAACTTGACTATTACCATTTATAAAACAAACAACCACAAACAGAGCTTTATTTCATGGTACAATTAAATCAATTTTCCTGCTAGTATGTACAAAACTCAATAGTATTCAGAGCGTACAATAATACGTCACATTGTACAGAATATTTCCACGCTCAGTGGCGATGGTATCGCATGTACGTTGTTTTCCGGTGACAGGAGGGTTTATGGTACAAATCTCAGCGGTTTTCCTCATCTTAGCCAGAACCCGTCTCGCTGCGAAGGGAGATCCGACAGAGGGAATATTTATTAGGCCCTATGTTTCAGAGCGGTCGGGAAATCTGAAACGGAGCGTTTACTAAAGGTTTTTTAGTTCTATTTTAGTTGCGGGATCGGTAATAAATACCTATGTTACCCATTTTTCTTTGTGGCAATTGAATGCGATTTAAAAACATTGAGACGTTCCTTCAAAAAAATAAAGTTTAAAGTGTCGGAACTAAGTGATGTAAATTAGGGAATATTTTTAAATTTAGAATATTTTTTAAAGAAAGATAAAAATTGAGCTGTTTTAATTAAAAAAAATAATATAGGATAAATCTATTTATTTGCTTTTACATTTTTATTATAAGACAGTATCTTCCCACTGCTCGATTGACGTAGCCATTTTCGTTCCACTACTCTAAGAATCAAGAGCTCAGCTCAAGCCCTATGACCAACTACTGCTGCTAAAAATTCAACTTTGTAGAATGCAGAACGTAAGGTTTATTGTGTGTTATTAATTATTGAACATAATAGCTTTATTAATAAAATATCACATAAGATGATGGCTATAAAACTACCTGTGTTTTTATATTGTGAGTCACGTAACTGTATTGGAATTCATCAAGTAGTTTGGGTGTTTGGATCCCCAAATGGAGTAGATATTTCACTTAAAGTACGCTAGCCAGAATAGTACATTGAAATTTATGAGTGACCCCGGCGGACAACGTATGGAAGTGGTTTTCTCTTGAATACGAGTAGTGCTTTCTGATATAAAAAAGCAGTGAACATTTACTTTTAAAGTTACGGTTGGGTCATAATGTCCCGTTACCGATACAATTGCCTCATATTCGGTTGGAGCGAGTATATAATTACCTACGATGTACCAAATGTTCTACAGAAACTTCAATTTCACAGTTCTTAGGTTAAGGCGATGTGATTTAGAGAACTTGTAACATTCTATTATTTTAAGCTCTTTTCTCCTGTGAACCGTTCTAAGCCAGTTGCGGTAATACTGCTAAGAAACTATCACAATAGAGTATTACCCGACTATATACGGAAGGCTATATTAGTTATCAAGCTACCAGTATATGCAGGTTTGTGACATTTTTTGTCAATATCGTATCAAATTAGATGCATTTTAATTAGAAATTTATAATTTTATGATGACAAAAATGTTTGTTTATTGTGGACTTACTCGGAATGTCGACATTAGTTTGATGTCACTGTTAAATGTTTGAAAATGACAGTTCCCATATTTAAATTTGTGATTTTCGAATAGGCCCTCTTGTAATGGTTATTGGGTGAATTTCAACAGGTCCATTAAAATATTCATTTCCGTGGATTTTTTTATCTTTAGTTTTATATAAAAAAAAATAAAGTTTTTTAATTTACGTGTCTTTTTTTTTCATTGCCATAGCAAATTTTGGGCACGGAAACCATAGCAATGAGAACATGGCGATGAAAATCAAGGCAAAAATATAAAATAACAAAAAGTGTATTGATTGTTCGAAGTAAACAAATAAATAAACAAATAAACAAAAGAAATGGCGTTCTATCGAATGTATCGACGGCCCCCACGTAAAGTATCGAAACTGCAATACCTCTACTTTACAGGAGAGCGATTCTAAGTTTAGATTTAGATTTTTGTCAAACATGAAATTCCAAAATGTTATACTACCGATGTATCTAAAGTGGAAAATTTTACTGTTTTATACTGTCTACTCTAGTTTTTGATAACTATTATACTTTTTCTAATATTACACATTCGATACTTTACTTGGTTACTACTGTTTACTTTTTTATCGAACATGCCAATTTCGATAGTTATCTCTGACAAAATATTCTAGTCTAATATCGAATGTGCCCGTTTCGATACTTTTCCACGGCAACAATTTCTAGTAAACGATTGAATGTGGTAGATGCGATTGTTTTCTTGGTTACATTGCTCAAGTCAAGGTAACTTAACACTAGATTCGATATAAAATACCTTCCTACTACTTATTTATGTCAAGCTTTTAATGCTACTTTTTCTGCGAAATGAAGAAAAACACAATCAGATATTTAATTAAACAATTTGTATTAAAAATATAGAACTAAAAACATTTATAAAGCGGATTTACCTTGTAAAATTCTATTTCTATATTCTATAATTTTAATGTTTTATTTTTACGAGATAATTCTTTTTCTAAAAGTAAAAAAATTAAAATTAAAATTAAAATAATAGTAGAGAACATAGTACTTAACTCTACACTAAGAATATGAGTCTATGTACCTAAGTCTTATGCTCTTGAAATTACAATCTTCATAACCATTTGAAAAAGGAAAGAAAACTTAAGACACTTATCAATCATAATATTATATCATATTCATTATAAAAGAGATTATCACGAGATAATTATCACAACATTTGCTTTATGTACTATTTAACTTGTTTAAGTTACTCAACATGCTTTAATATTAATCAACAATTAATGTAAATAATTATTTAGGTACTTAGCTTTTTTGAGCTTACACTAGAAAGTGATTATTAAAAGAGATCATCATTTTTATCAGTAATTAGATAATTATATAAAATATAATAGCAAATAAAATATCATTTTTTCTTAAAACTCTAGGTAATAACAAATTAAACATGAAGTTGCTTAACAAGGCTATTAGTTTTTTAATATTCTTCTAAATCTCAGTCACAATCAGTTCCAATGTTTTTAGAATACTACAAATAATGGTATGCCTGCTAGCGTATATATAGAGGCTGTAAACAGTTATGT
This sequence comes from Laspeyria flexula, assembly GCA_905147015.1. Taxonomy (NCBI): domain Eukaryota; kingdom Metazoa; phylum Arthropoda; class Insecta; order Lepidoptera; family Erebidae; genus Laspeyria; species Laspeyria flexula. Next base: position 5,124,835 of record LR989956.1, on the reverse strand, counting down.
TACGGTTTTGTCCGGCGCAGTTATCCAACCAAAATCTGAAGTCTTGTGCTCCATCTGCTAATTAAAGTTAAATAAATCTAGCAAACAACTAGCAACCTCGTTGGCCCCACGCTTAGCGATATTTTCAGGCCACATGTAGCATGATGCTTTCTTCTTTCCAGCATCGAATACTGTCAAATGCATAAGTGACAACCTCCTTTTATAATAAAATAAAGAAAACTCTCCACTAGGGCAGTTAAGTACCTTCTGAAAGTCATAAGTGGCACATACTATTTGAGCTTTGTATTTTCGTGCAGTTTGCTTGTTTGAAAGATGCTTGGCATGAGATTATTTTTCTTCTTCGGTAAGTTTTCTATGTTATCAAACGCATGACACTTGTTACATAAATCTTTTTTCGGCATATAAAATGCAATGTTCATGTTATCGTTTACAATAGTGGGATATTGCCTTTCCGTTTGTGCTGCATTGTTGTAGTTTTGCAATTGACTTTATATAACGCAAACATCTTAGTTAAACTTAGACTGTTATCCAAGTACAATTTACTGCTGCTTTTCCTGGTGTAATGGGACTCAACAGGCTGGAATTACTTCACGTGATCACAAACACCACGGCTCATCCCGGTGTCTATTTTTTTAGGGTGATTAAGATGTTTTCCCCTGTTATAAGTGGTGTAACGGACACCACTTATGTCTAGCTTTTCTTGCGCTGTACTGCACGTATAAATTGGCCTGTAATAGCCAGAGTGACACAAAACATTTTTAAGCACTTTTTTATTGGTTCAAAGATGTTGGAATCTGCGTTCGGAACAGGTAAGTAATAATTAGTAGTGAACTTTCTTCTCGATGGTCCTTCCTTAGTTTGCCTCTTTTTTTTCAATTTTCTTAGTAAAGTTGTTATAATACTCCCATTGCTTAGAGTGGTCTGAAAGTTTCCAAAACTTATCGAAAATAAGTTGTCTTACTTCTTCCTTAATATTAATGGAGCACTTCAGCTTACAAGTCAATGGACATGGACTTTTCAGTGTTTTGGCTAGCATTTTCTTACCTTTTTTGCTTACGTGTTTTTGTCCGGAATTTTTCAGCATTTTCTACGAACATCAGTCCATTGCTTTACATGTCTCTTTCTTTTCTTATCCGGATCTTGCTTGAGGGTCCTTTTTCTACTGACAGTGTAAGTGTTGGTTGTTCCTGGTTCAGATGCTGATGCTGATATCAAAGAATTTACACTTGAATGTCACAAGATTCTTGAAAATCGTTGTGACAAGATTGTTCGGTTTGTCTTATTGGGCAATCAAAATCTTGAAGAGAATTAGGAGATGGAGTACATTCATTGCTATCAAAAATAACGACATCAGAATCATTATGAACAATATTCCCATCAACCGCATCATTTTCATCGTAAATCTCATTTAAATATCTCCACTCCTCGTCGGTGAATTGACATCGCATTGGAGATACTGAAAATACAAAAAAAAAATCAATTGAATACAACATATTATATCGAAAATGCAGGGTAATCTATTAATTTGTCGTAGTAAAGTATCGAAAGTCCTACATTCGATTAGTTCATAGCAGAAAAAAGTATCGAATGTACCACTTTCGATAAATTTGCTAGTACAAATACCAGGGAATACTATCGAAAGTGGTACATTCAATGGAAAAAATTACTCTTTGTACCGGTATAGTATCGATGCTACCACTTTCGATAGTTTAAAATCAATTATTAAAAAATAACAAAAAAAATTCTAATTTTTATTATAAACAAACCGTCACCACACAGGTTCCAATAGCAAATTTATATTTTTTTACATTTTAGCTTTTAAACAAACTAAAACACATAAATAAATGAAAAACTTTAAAACTCACCGGGTTGATCATCATTTGTTTCGGAAGTAATATTGTGTTCTGGTTTACTTTCACTGCGTTGTTTTATCATTTTGACCATTTGTAAGCCTCTTCTATTCATTTTGAACTAAAACTTATAGAAACTAACCTAAACCTCACCTAAAAATGCACGCGTGCGTTCTACTCACAATTTCGGGGAACACTGACGAAACTGGTAGTTTCGTGTGGCGCCCGAACACCGCTGACCACGTGTAATATCGAAAGTGGCAAGTTCGATGTTTTAATATGTTCATTTTATGTATTTTCGATTTTGTTCGATTGAAAAACAGTTGAGGGTATAAAAATTAGTACATAATTTTTATATAGAATCATACAGCTTTATCTCTACTTGCTATTAGTGCAATAAAACGAAAATAGCTTTTTTGCAATTTCGATAGTATACGTGGGGGCCGTCGGTATAATCAAGACGACAAACTTATTCAATAGAATGTTATATCTATCCATAGCGATGAAGATTTCATCGATGCCACGCAATTTTTGGTCCCGGGAAATTCACCCTATTACAAAACCACGTAATTATCATACGAGCATGTAGGGTTCAATCCTAAAAACAAATATATTTTAACTATATTTTTATGAAATTATTATATAAGACAGTGCTTGAGGAACAGCCATCGAGTTCGACCTCAAGTCATGATTCATTAGTATTCAGATGGTACGCCACCTAAGTTAGTTATAAAGTCATCTCCATAGAATCGTTATATAGAATCAGTGTACGTGGTCAACGTTTATATCATCCCCAAGTAGAAATAAATGAATGAAGACAACCGAATAATTGATAATAAGAAGGACATTTTTTTATCTTTATGGAGCTGCGAGGAATATATTTTTGTTTGGGATGGTATAATGTCTTGGGAAATGTAGTGATATATTATTGCGTTGTGGTGTTTAGGACGATAGGACATATCATATTAATAATTTAGTTTTTGAGGGTTTAAAGATGAAGAAAGGTTAAGCTCGCTATGGCGTAAATTATGATATGATGATGAATGATTGTTTATCAGTATTTATTCTTCGCCACGACTAATTGTATAATGGGGTAAAAGTCTCTTCTTAAATGGGTCTTCAAGGCAGTTCAAGGGAAGCGTGAAGAAGTACCTTGCGGGCCAGTATGGCACCGGCTGACATGGTACTTCGGTACCTATCCTGTCAGCTGGCAGTGTAATCTGAGCTCCTCTTTTGCTTTCAATCAGGCGTTGAGGAGCCACTATACTCATACTGAGCTACTATACAAAATAAAAAATATTATTTACTTTTTAGTCGTATTCCTTTTACGTCTCGCTTTATTACTGTTGCATATAATATGGCTGAACCTTTTGCCATCTTTTGCCATACCATTTATGATTAAAAATTCTAGCTTTAAAGGAAACAATATGTTTATTCGACTCAGCAATCAAACATAGATAGCAGAAAGTGTCACACTTCTGCGCCACAACTCAGTGTTATATACGTACACACTATATAAAGATTAAAAAGTCCGAGATCGTATTCCCAAAGGTAATATAATAAAGTAAGATTAAAAATAAAAGTTGTGTGTGTCGTCGGCGCGTGGTGGGCCGCGGTAACATTATGATTGTAACCGAATTCGCGAAGATTGAGAAGGGTATACGTCCCCGACCGCGCGACGCCGAAGCGGCCGCGCCGCGCCACGACAGCGACTTTGTTAGCACACACTTGCGAATGAAGAAAAATGTCTTTGCTTAAGCCTTTCCACTCGGCGCGCGCGGAATTGTAAATAGAGATTTATTAAAACGGGACATAGCGAAATTCACAGTTATGTACACCCTTCTCTGAGTATGTACAAAATGGCGCAGCAAAACTTTACCATTTAGACGTCTTTATATCTTTGTTTTTATGGTATTTTCCTGGATTTTCAGTTATGTGGCATCTAAAAGTGATGGATACAGCCTACCCTACTCCTACTCGGAATCTCAACACTCGACTTTTCGATAAATGTTTGAAAGTTTAAATTTTGTCGCTGCCATTTTATAACTTTTGATAGCGATATCGAAATCGATTGAGGCGAATTACGATATTGCGACATTCCTATATTAGGCCTTGCGACTTCTCATTTTATTTATAAAATGTTTCAACTAAGAGATTGATTACCTATGTATTAATGATTATTTTCTATGGAAAGTCGGTGTGTGTCGTATGATCTTGCCATAAATCACTACATACATATCGAATGCGAAGTATAAACTAGTTCTCAACAAATTCAGAGAAAATGAAACTACGAATGTAATAAACTGAATGTAAGGGTATTAAACACAATTTGAAATTTCAAGATAGTATTATCAGAACCCAAATGAATAATTATGATTTCTGTAATTCGTAGCAGTGTGCTACGAGGCGTAGCAATACTAACAGTCTGATCCCGTAGGCATTACAAGTAGATTAATGTTCACGTATAGGTTGAAACCGCTGAACATTTAACAATACTAATGTAATACAGTAAATATAACTTCATCATCATCATCATCATTACAACCCATAAACGTCCCACTGCTGGGCACGGGTCTCCTCCAAAAATATGGAGGGAATTTAGCCTACTATACCACGCTGGCCAGTCGGGTTGGTATAGGGTTTGTTTCGAATTTTCCTTTTCTTGCAGTGCTCTTGTCTGCATGGTTATACTCCCTTAGTCGCCTTTTACGACACCCACAGGTTGAGATGGGGTAGTGACATTATGTATTCTTAATCCGTCACTACACGGACCTCTTAATCCGTCACTACACGGATGGGGACAAATAATATATACAAATATTACTGACAATAATAAGATTTAAAATGACATCATCAGCAACCTATTAAGTCCCACTGCTGGGTTCGGGTCTCCTCTCCTCTATTTAAAGAGCTAAGAGGGTTTAGGCCATAATCCATTCACGCTGGCTTAGTGTCTAGTGACTATGTTTCCTTCACCGTCAGCAGATGGTAAGTCACTTGACTAGTACATATAAATTCCACAAAGTGGAATCCACATTGGTACTGCCGGTTGGGATCGAACTCGAACCGCGTGATTTGCACGCCAGTCCCTTATCCATTCAGCCACCATCGGCATCGCTTAAAATGATAAAAGTTTAAAAAAAGGTGAAATTGTAAAAAAATCTATCAAAGATCTGAAAGGGTCACAAAATACACAAGCTATCTGGCCTATAGCGAGTTGGTAAACAATATATTATACATTCAGTCACCATTACTGCTATGTCCAGTCATCGCAATTACTGTTTTTATTGCATAAAAGGTTCCAATCATCATGCACGCAGTACAAATAAATACGATACAAGTTAATTATGTATAAGTGTGTTTGATAAAAACAAATTCCATTTGTAGTGATATTATCGAGGATTGATATCAAAGCATATTTGGATGTTTTTGTTGACAATGACAGAACGACCACAAAGCCGATATGACAGACATTATATCGTTTGACGCCCGTTCCTTCATTCACAAACATCTAAACAGGACAATTTTGTTTTATATAGTAGCAGTTAATAAATAGGGTACTTATAAAGATGAAATCGTTTCAACTTTGTTTTCCTTGTTTTTAAATTGTATAATCCACCAAATCTTCTTAAAATATTAGGTGGGATTGTGCAAATTGTGCCGCGGATTAAATAGATGTCAAATGTCAAGGTACGTTTGAGGTTTGAACAGATTCTTTTTTGAGGAGAAAAATTTATGCTTATATGTAATATTGGTTGGAAGCATTTCTCCAGTGAGGATAGCTTTGTACTATACTTTAACCCAAACAAAATACTGATTTAGTAGACTCATCTGTATTTTAGGTAACGAATTCGGCTCGTTACTAACCCGGCCTTTGTCAAATAATCTGGTTAGGTACTGTCAAAGCCTTTTATAATAAAATAACTGAATAAATCCATCAGTTGTCTGTCATCGGCGTGAGGTTCGCAATGCATATATCCCTCTGAGCCGATATTTTATGCTGAAATCGACAGTCAATATCGTAGTCAGCGTCCTTGATTTTTAGCTTTATTTATATTGCTTTTATTTACGCTTTTTCGTGTCTGGTTTTTGTCATCGTTCAATCAAATACTTTAAGAGATTTTTTGAACAGTAGAATAATAATAGAATAGAGGAATGGATCTTTTGTTGAATATAATGATATAATTACGAGTGTATGTATTTAATCAATGATTTTATTGTAATACAAGCTTTTGGTCCGTGTATTGACGGATTAAGAATACATAAAGTCACTACCCCATTTCATCCTGTAGGTGTCGTACAAGGCGACTAAAGGAGTAACCTTAAGCAGTGAAGAGCACTACGAGAAAAGGAAATTTCAACACAAAACCCTATATCAACCCGTTTGACCAGTGTGGTATAGCAGGCTAAATTCCCTTCAAAATTTTTGGAGGAGACCCGTGCCCAGCAGTGGGACATTTGTTGGTTATAATGATGATGAAGCGCATTTCCAATGTTTATCTATGTAAGATTGCTACTTAGCTTAACTGAGTACTTAACATGATTTCTGTTTAAAGTTGTACTGCCGAGTTTCGTATTTCTTCGAGATTAGCTTCAACTGAGGACCTGATTTGTAGCAGGGCGTTTATAAAACCTCAAAAAAGTATTTATCCATTTTGTAAATTTTATATAATATGTAACTTTCTGTTCAAAAACGAATAAACATGAAATTGTATACCCTCTGCGCTGCTAAATAGCGGTATTTATTGTCTTTTATTTTTGATAAAATATTTACTATTAAAACTGCTGCTGACCGCTCTTAAAAAAATAAGCAAAAGTAGATTCAGAAAATAAATTATTTGAAAACTGTAGCGAGTACTTGCGCTGGGTGCACTCTTTAATACAATATTTTTCAATTGCACAAAAGGCTACGGTACAAACTGTGGATGTTGGAAAATATCTGTTCATAATTTTAGGGTACCGTAGTATAAAATTATATTATCTATATTGTGGTAATTAAACAAAATTAAATTGAGTCAGACGATTAAATTGAGTTGAAGTACTGTTTAGTAAACAGACGATACGCTTTTATGGTTATGGGCCACATAAGTGCGGTCCAAGTTAACACCAGTCTTTTAACAAATTTTCTGAGGTGCCGATGGCCGAGGTGACTATTTAACTTCATAGCGTAAACTCAGTTTTTTTTAGTTAATGTCTAATAAAATCGTTTGCTATACCACTGGGCACACTTTGACGTCCACACAACGACGAGTGTATCATACGCTAGGTATAGCTTGAAGCAGCTAGAAGATTATGAAAATTTCCATTCGGTAAACATAATAATTTGCTTAGTTCAGAAAAACGTAACTAAATAAGTAAGTCTGAATAATTCAAAAGGTAGTCTTAAAAACCAGAGCCTCATAGCTACGGCCTCCTTTAAAGTAAACTTTTTCTTTACATTACCAAAGAACTGTTAATATAATGAAAATTCTAATTATTCTGATGTATTCTGCTTTAAGTTTAATTAGTTACCTTGTATTTTAACAAGCCATTAGTCGTTAGGTCTACGGATCTTCAATGATTAGTTGGTATAAATAAAATAAAAAGACGTATTCGTAGAGACAATAATACTATCAAAATTAATAATAATAATAATAATAATAAATGATTTATTCTCTCTTCACAATGATTACCTTAAATCTAGGCATATCTAAGTTGATACAAATGAGGTGAACGGAACATTGTGAGAGACTGGTGCCCGAGGTAGGTTTAAGAAAACCTGTATTACAGGTCACCAGGCCTCCACCTGATGCTAGCGTTCAGAACAATAGGAGCGTGATTAACAAGGTGATGTGAATGAAATAAAAAACATTTTAATAACTAAGGGTGACAGAATTGTTTTTGTGTGATTTCTGTGTGTGAGTAAAAGAAATGAGTGAGGTGTACTTGTGAGTCTGTGATGTGTGTGATTGTGTGACTGAAGTAGGTCGAGGTCAGATTCTGATATAGGTTTTTATTTACTATTTAAAATGAGTCAAAAGACATTCTGTGTCCTGATAATCTAAGGTTTTGAGAAATGTGGAAATCGAGTTTTTACAGTTGGATTTGGTAAGAGGATATATGTTAAGTTGTAGGTTAAGTTTATTGTATAGATGTGAGCCAAGAAAACAAAAGAACTGCTGCGCATGTGAGGTGTGGAATTTTTGTGGGTCACAAACTTTGTCTTTACGTCGCTTATTAGTTATTAAGTTTGGGTTGTATTGTAACTGGGAGTTTTTCGTTAAAACTATTTGTTGAATGAACGATTGCCTTATTGTAAGAACATCCCACTCTTTATATAGTTCATCAGTTGGAAAACGGTATGGAAGTCCTGCTGCTACTTTAAGGATAGCCCGTTGAGCCCTTTCGACCTCGATTAGGTATGATTTACTGGCGCCACCCCAACTGGTAATACAATAGTCTATGATCGATTGACACAAAGCGAAGTAAACCATCTTAATAGTTAGTCGATCAGCGGTATTTCTGAGATTTTTAAAAATATAAATAAGCTTTCGCAGTCTAGCCACAAGAATTTCTAGATAGGGTTTAAAGTTAAGGCACTGATCATTCACTGATCACAGAAAATTGATCAAGAGAAGTATTTTAAACTTTGAGCACTTTTTACCTCAATCAGATATAATGTTTACAGGAATTTCCTATGAATAGAGTATCTGGTTCTTTTTTTTAAATAGGTTAGCTGTGTATAAGTTTTAAGATATGATGTAAATATTTTATTGCATAAATAATGTTTTATCAACTTTGAGTAGACAATTTCAGAAAGTGGTATTGTTGGCTGTTATTATAGATCAGTTTCATTATAAGGACTTCTGAAAGATCCTGTTATTATTATCATGGACGTTGGTTTCCATTTACTACCTCAGTATTTCTGGCTTTTCCACTAAAAAGTTTTAATTCCGGGTTGATGACGTGAAAAATAAATAGGTATTGACATAAAAATCCAAAATTCCTTTTCATGTCGAGTGTAGCGATGAATCTAATTCCGTTACTAGACGTTACACATTATATCATTATTATAGAGTGCAGAGTTGCATCGAAACGTTAATGTCAAGGCGTTTGTGGTGCCAGTTCCCAACAATTATCTGCGAGTCGTAATGAATGAAAACTTCTGGCCGCAGAATATGGTGTTCCGTCGCTTTAGCGGACAAGCGCCAACAGAATGCACAGTGATGTGGATACTAAAGAAATTGTTAAACTTATTGATAACTTGTTCATAAGGAATATATGAATTATTGTAGCCTGAAAATAAATGAATTTGATTTGATTGTCTGTAACAAAATACGCCAATTATTTCGATCGTTCATTTTTACTAGTAGTACGTCTCAGTTGTGGCACATATTGCGTTTATTGTAACAAATTGTATCGACTGAGTACTTGAGGACCGTAATAAGACTGCGAATATCACACAGACCTTTTTTATTACTGAGCGAATTTCAATATGTGCCTTCATTTGTTTTGTTGTATGATGGCTATTATGAACCTAAGGAAAACGGAGGTATTAGTTATAATTCATGAGTAGCTCTGAGTTGTTTTTTGATTTTAGAGAATAAATAACAATACAGCATCACGCTTTTATCTTCAAATGGTCACATGAAATAGGGGACGAATCTATTGCCATTAATCAGGCGCATATCCAGACTTTGGAACGATACTGTAAGTTTCAAGACGATATAATTCCAATACGATTTTTGTCCGACCCGGGTATTGAACCCTGAATCTCTTGCCCTGTAGCCGTCTTCTTCACTGAGGCAGCAGAGAATAAGTAATAGGTACTAATGTGAGATGGCAACATATTTTTAATAGTAAACTATGGGTTACTTACGTAAAGAAGTCAGGATTACCGACCGGGTTTCAGTTCAGTAAGGAAATCATCTTTAGGGCGAGTGTGCAACATTCACGCGCCTCGTTGGTCGCCGGTACACCACAGGTCAAAATACCTGTTCCGCACACTGTGCGTTTTAATACATTCGGAGTTTATCGTTTCTACATTGACAATCCTCGGAATCACACGAGAAATATATAAACCTTCCAGACGGTTCTATTATTGACCCTTTTATTTACTTCACTGCTTAAAATTAGGTAAGATTGCGGTCAAATATTTGTGGGACATGTATCATCATCATCATCATCAGCCTGTACTAGTCCACTGCTGGACATAGGCATCTCCAATTGCACGCCACTGAGTACGATTTGCACCTACTCTCATCCAGCGTTTGCCAGCCACCCTACGAAGATCGTCACTCCACCTAGACTGGGGGCGTCCTACACTACGGGACATGTGTGCTAACAAAAAACTTTATATTATAATAAATGTTACAATTTTTTACACTTAGTAAGTTCACGTTCTTCGCACAAACCCATATGTTTTATAGTTTCAGTGTAAAATTGCACAAAAAATATTTTTATTCGGGATCATAAAAATAAATAACTTCGGTGTGGGTATTGTAATGTATTGTAAAAGATTCCACGCATATGTGTTACTGACGACTCATAAAATAACAGAAATGTTTTTTGGGACTTAACAAACACAGTGGTGAATGTTGGTCTGAGATTGAGTTTAAATTTTAATCTTTAGGGACTCAGTAATTTTAATCGAATTCTACTTTTTCTGAACTGCGTGATAAGTAAATTAGTTTGGATTAAGTTTTATGCCAGACAAATTACTGCCAGAGCCTTGAAAAATGGAGGTTTGATAAATGGTTGGCGGGTTAACAGGGTTGTGCTAAATTAAGTTGTCAGTTGATATTTACATTTTTTTTAAATCTTATTCTATTGTATTTGTTGAGTAGATGAATATGCTAGTAATATCGTAGATGTGACTCCATGTCACTAGTTAAAGGTTAATGTCATGGTAACCTTTAACTCATTCAACATTCTTTAGAGGGGACCCATGCTCAGCAGTGGGACGTTTATGGGTTGAAATGATGATGATGATTTATATTACTAGCTTTCGCCCGCGTATGTCGGTATAAAGTACCCTATTATATGCTGTTCAGATTATAATATATCTATGTGTCCAACATACAGTGATTAGTGATACAGGCGTGATTGACTACCAAAAATCCATCCATCCATCCTAATTTTCATGTAATATTAGTGAGATTAGTAAGGTGGATCTGATACCTTTTTTTGTTGTTATTTCTTACTGTGAATACAGGCAAACAAAACCTATGTGATGTGTATACGTGGTTGGGCTTTTTTAAAGAAGAGGGCTTTAGGATAAACGTGCATTGCATAACTCTGATAGAGGTTATTTCCATATTTGCTTTGACAATAATTCTACCTGGAATAGCTCAGAGCCAATTTCACTGATACCCACAACCTCACTTTTGTAAAAAAGAAAATTTAAATCAAATTATAGCCGTGCAAAAATAATAAAAAATAAATTATTCATTCTGTCGTGAATGAAGCGGAAACAAGCAGAAAATTGTGGTGAAAAAAAAAACAAATTAAATAATTAATTAAAAAATCCCTTCCCTTATTAAAAAAGGTACACCAATTTGGTTTGAAGTACGCACCTAGTATTTTTTTCAGTAAATTGTGTGAGTTTTGTGGGTACATTCAGGTACCTTGGGAATAGCCGCGAATATGTTAATTCACAGAGTAATGTAAATAGACGGCGGCAATTTATGTCGCTAAAACACTCTGTGGGATATGTTGGGTTAGACCGAGCCCGGGCTCGGTCCGGTACTTCACGCTTCAATAGTTGCCGATGGCTGCGAATCGGAAACTGATTATTCAGTCACCCGTTCAAGTCGATATGTAAAATAGTTGTCCTATATCCAAATGTTTAGGATCATAACGTATCATTGGGTACTATTCGAGTTTAAATTTTGGTTCCACTTAACTGGATTGATAATTTTAGTTCTAATTTATTTCTTAGTTTTGAAATAGCCTGAAACATTTTATTTCGTTTTATTATGACAGTAATGCCGTTTAGTGACCGATTAAGAATACATAATATCACTATCCCATCTCAACCCGTAGGTGTCGTACAAGGCGACTAAGGGAGAGCAAAAAAGGAAAATTCGAAACAAACCCTATACCAACCCGTCTGGCCAGCGTGGTATAGTAGGCTAAATTCCCTCCACATTCTTTGGAGGAGACCCGTGCTCAGCAGTGGGACGTTTGTGGATTGAAATGATGATGACAGTAAATAATCAAACGCCGAGGTACCAAACGACTGATGATATTTCAGTATTAGTGCGCATTTACATTAGCGTATAAAAGCGCTTATATTTGTAATTACACATTTGCAACCGGTAGAAAAAAATGCATTCGTATGAGGTTATTTGACCGATAAGAACGTAGCAAACGCAGTTATGATTAAAGTGAACTGGCACCGTTTAAATATAAACTATTTAACTTGACAGTGAGGGTCAGCGTAATAAGATAGCTTCTTTAGTGAATTTGAAGTACTTATATATCTTGCTCAATGCTTATTTAGGAGGTCTGAAAATGACACGTTCTGCGTCGCACTAACAGTGTTTGGTGTTTGTATAGGCCAAAGGAAATGGATACTGTGACGTTTGTATTGCTGCGGATCTTTTACTTAGTATTCAGAGCTTTGAACACAGCTTATTATGATTCTGAAGATACCTTACATATATATTTGGTTAAACCTGGAAATAGTTATAAAATATAAAGAGTATTATAATTCTATGTTTTTGATTCTTACATCTCTTCTAACTTTACTGCACCTACTTGTTCTCATCTCTGCATCACCCAAAGGTTGGCTGGTAGGGAATGTTTTTAGCATTAAGCCCACCTTTTGTACATTTACATTGTATTTTGTGCAATAAAGTTTTTTAAATAAAAAATAAATAAATAGTTCATTTAGAATCAGATACACTTTTAAAGATTACATTACATTTTTAAACTAATGCTTTACAAATATATTTTTACTCCAAATAAAAGGAATAAAAAGCCGTTGTATTAATTTAGGTTTAGTTCAGAAACTAGGTAACCTAAATAATCTTCTTACCGAATTTCAGAAAACTGTATATTAATTAAATAATAAAAAGTGAGCCTGGGGTGAAAGTTTTTCTATTCTTTTCTTTACTTTTTTGTGAGCAGAAATTACATATAACTTTTAATGGCTATCCGATCAATGACCAATTGCGTAGGCTGACTAGGTACATGTCTACAGCTATTTTGAAGTAAAATAAATTAATGAAAATAAAATAAATGAAACAAGAGAACATTAGCTTTTTTATTTTTGTGTTGATAAAAAAATAAAGTAGCGAAGTAGTGCTAATTATCTAAAAATAAACTTAGAACAGTTGTCATTAATAAACAATTGTTGGAGAGAGTAGATGTGGTCATGTTTATACTTGCTAATTTTGTACCAAGAAACGATTAACTTGGGTCCTGGGAAAAATAACGTGAGCAAAGGCCTTAAAGCCACAGGTAAATGATTAATTAATTAAATATACAACATCAAAAATCTTCATTCATGATGCTGTTGCAGCCTGCGTAAACTATATTTTCGATTATATAATTATAAGAGTCTTATCCTCCGCTCAAGCTGTTTTGCCTCACAAAGATATTTGCTTATTCTATTTGAGTAAAATTGGAAATATGTACAATTCGTTTATAATTATATAGTTAATTATGGTATGTATCGCCAGTTCCCATATTCCCAGGATGTCATAAGTCAAAAGACGACTAGAGAAATCACAATGTATAGTATTGTGATTTCTCTAGTCGTCTTTTGGAATAAAATAGCATCACGCCTTTTCTCCGAAGGCGTAGGCAGAGCTATGAGCGTCCCTATTTATATCTGGTTTCTGAACCATCAAATAAAAGTTATGATAGGATAAAATATAACTTATTACAGATTAAAACTGACATTTGTACGAATAAACTAGTTCTATTGTTTTGCTTTTATATACAGATAGGTTGTTATACTGTAATTTATGAAAAACTTTTATTTGATTGTTCAGAAATCGGGCATTTTATTAACCTTTTGACCGCAACGTCAAATCGGTATCGCCGTGCCTTGAGCGCCAAGCTTTTAAAATACAGTACATTTTTGACGTGCCATGCCGTCATTGGCGTGGTGAGCACATTTTCATTTTACGTGTATAGACGTCTCTGGCGTTCAAAGGGTTAAATAACCGTGCCCTATAGTGAGAAGTGATAGGTATTTTATGATTTTTTTCTTTTAAGAGCTGAAATTTAGGTATGACCTAGTATGTTGTAGTTGCTTCATCATCAGCAATCCATTAATGTCCCACTGCAGGGCTCGGGTCTCCTCTCCTCTATATAGAGAGCTGAGAGGGATTTTAGGCCCTAATCCACACACGCTGGCCTAATGCAGGTTGGTGGATCAGACACATAGAATTTCTTCTAAGGTATGTGGGTTTCCTCACGATGTTTTCCTTCACCGTTAGCAGATGGTAAATCACATGACTAGTACATATAAATTCCACAAAGTGAAATTCACATTGGTACTGCTGGTCGGAATCGAACTCGGACCGTGTCATCCATTCAGCCACTATCGCTTTTTTGTAGTTGCCTATTTAGAATCTATTATTCTATTATATTTGGGCGTAGTCATAACAAATTATCTTCCAGGTACCTAATTTCTTATTTCTTACGACTCATTGCTTCTAAACTAACGTTGAGCGAAATTTCCTTATAAAAGAAAAGAAAAATTACAGTCTCCCAAAGTATCTTGTAATAAATTTGCTAATTTATAATAAGCTGAGGCAGTTTTGGTCGTAAAACAATGTCAGCCGTTTCCTCGAGTAACGGATTAGTTCTAAAATCATCAATTTTATTCATTGTTCTCGTAATTAATTTGTAAAAGTTTTGTGACGTTTTTGATCGCCAGATAAAAGGTTTTACCGTGTTTCCTTCTGTTTTTTATGTTTCTTTTTAACTTTTGATCCGAGGAAAATTAGGGGAAACAAATGTTGAAAATGTGACGAAAGATCACAACGTAGGAACCAAACCTGTGTCTGTCTGTAAAACGTCAAAATAAAACTATTAAGGCACTAGGTATTTATGGCATTTAATCAAAACGGGGGGATTGTTGTTCTTTTGTGAAACAATAAAATTTATAAATTACTAAAAGACTCGATTTATTAAACAGAATATACACAATACTTGTATAATTTAGCAGTAGTTTGATTAATATATTAATCTTATATTTATCCAATATTGCTAAAATACGGCTTAAATCCATATGTAACGAGTAAATAGAATAGTTATTTTTAAAACTTAACCACAGAAAAAGAAAAGTGTGTAAAGATGGGCCTCTACGTAAAGGTCAGACCATTTGGTGTTTTTATGACTTGAATTTCGTAAAAACTTTTTCTACTGAACATTTACGAGGAGTCAAGAGACATGTGTGATATTTTTTCATCTGTGGTATTAGTTTGCGAGTTTTCGTAACGAGTTTTAGAATTTATCATCACTATTTATGTTATTTATTGTTACAATTATTGTTAAAACTAGTGGTGTGGCTTTAAAGTAAAATGAACAGTTCAGGGGTACCCTAAACCGATGAGTTTGTATGAAAACATTGATGAACGTAGAAGAAGCGAAAGATGTATGTTATCTGGATCAAAGCAGGAGGAAGAAAATGGTCTTTGCCTAACCATCTGTTGGGAAAGAGGCGTGATCGTGATCTATACTTGTATGAATTTATGTGTGATTTTGAAACAGGTTATACATTATACATGCATTGCACATGCGTAACCATCATACACATAACCTAGTGTGTATGGAGAAAGCCACTTGCATGTACAATAATTGTACAACGACAACAATAATAAAACTGTACAGTTTTCTTACATACAGGTTATAACGGTTATGCATATGCCTGATCTAGGTTTTATTTGAGATTATAAACCAGCTGTTAATTATATAATATAATAAAAATTTATTTAGTTCAAAATACAATTAGGTAATAATGTTCTAATTATAAATACATTAATTGTTACAAAATTGTAATTCAATTAATGCTGAAGTATTACTATTCTTATATTATAATTGCAGGCTCGTCCCATATTATTTGGGAGCAAACATAGCAAGCAAAATGTGATTGTGATAAATCTGTACTTACCCTGCCGGAGAAAAAGGCGTGATAATATAGTAAAAAAACGAGACTACAAAAAAATTCGTTGATAGCTTTGAAAGCTCTTTAGTTACTTGTTAAAAGAACACTAGTAAGTGAAACAAAGTGTAAGTAGATGTCTATCTTTGTACGTTTTGTTCGGTACTAAACTATGAGAGGCACGTAGCAGTTAGAGCTTGTGATAGGTTCCTCAATCCCTGAGCGCGACCCACTTTTAGCTACTACACAAACTGTACTTTGTATTTCTTACGATATGCTAATCGTTGGTTTTCCTTTTGATCGAATGCGTTCATATACATGATTTTCCTATATTACCTTCTAAATTGGTATGTTCATTTTGTTAGCGGTGAATTTTATTTTTATTTCTTTGTTTAAATGAGACGTCGCTAGTAGGTACACAGCCTTCAACATCTTACCAGCCAGTAGTTTTACTTCATACAATATTGTCATTTCACAATTTACATAATATCATGACATCATTTCCAAATTCTATTTTCAAAAAGGTCCTTTACAATATTATGATGAATGATTAGTAAAATGATGTTGCGCAATAAACAATTACTAGTTGTATATAAATTCCTGTATCACCTTTAAGTTTTTTTATAATTAAATTTAAATGGTTAAAAAATTCTTTAAATCTTAATAAACTCAAAATATGTCGTATGTAGACGGCTTTGACGTATCCGAGATTTAACCTCTTTTTTAATCTAATAAAATAGTAATTAGTAGACAAACACGAAGAGAATTTCGGACGAAATGAAACACCGGGCTAGGTGAAACGTTTTATGAATAGTGGCTATTCGAATGAAACATTTTATACCTGCGTCAAATGTAGCTAAATTTAAATATGTACTTACCCACGGACTTAACCTTTTCTATTTATATAACGTAACTAGTACGGGATTTATAACAAAAGAATATTTAATGGATTATATGTAGTTATACATATTACATATAAGGTCCCTTTTCCGTGATTCGGTTTAAACTTTAGGAAAAGATGAAACGTGTAACCTCTGGTGTAACTTTCATTTGTACATGTATTCTTTCTGTTAGGTGTAAGTTAATAAGCCGCTTGTAAGCTTCGTTGGTTGCGTATGTGCGGATTAATGTTGAATACAGGTGCGGTTACGTTAGACACACAATATGAGGACGACGCACGTTAGCGCTTGGCGCGACGTTCCGCGCGGTGGCTTTAGCCGTAGCTTTTCTTGTCATCAACTCTTTAAGACACTGTTTATTAGGATGTTTCTTCCGCGGATTATCTGCGGACGTGTTTCTTCAGGATTTAATCGTTGCTCTGTTAGCATCTATTATTATTCATGACATAAATTTTCTTGGCAAGGAAAGCATTAGACGAAAACTCATTAAAACGAAGACGCGGTCTGACTTTTCAAACTAGACACGTTAAGTCCACGCGTGACGCAAGATGGAACTAATTGCTATTCGCAACAAGTAAACTCGTTGCTTATTAAAACTCGCTGTCGTTAACACTAATTTATAAACTTTCACTGTTTACCCACTTCCATATTGCTTTATTAAGATACTTTCGTGTGCGCCGCCGCCACTTGAACATAATTAAAGTAACTCGGATAGTGCACTCGCGGTCTGTCATCAACCAAATTACTCGATGTCTTAGGGTTTATAATTAACACATTCTTGCAACTTTGCGGAATTTAATGACTAAATGGTTTTGTCCATTTAACTAAATATTGGCGCAAGTATTTCTTCACGCTTACGAGGATTCTCACTGTGTTTTTTTGAGTAGCAATGTTGTACCTATTAGCTGTTTTGTAGGAGTTTCTCCCCAGAGTCGTGAATACTGAGTTCCTTTTTACACGGCTGCCCAAAAAAGGAGTGTTAAGTATCTTTGTATGTGCTTTTATTTATTCCACCATGACTTCTAAACGCCTGAACTGATTTAGATGTGTGAGGTATCGTTACAACCCTTGCATTCTTACGAGTAACAAGGGGTAGTAAAATTAAAAACTTACCACTGAAAGTTAATTAAAAAATAATAATAAAATTATTATTCTGCTTCTTTTATATACTTACGATTAAAACTCTCCACTATTAGTCCTTTTTGTGTAATATTATACATTTTTAGATCATATAATAATATGTAAATTATTCCAATTTAATGTTAAGTATTGAAAATGAAGTTTTTTAGCAAACCGATCGAGTCTGTTTATAGAAACATGTAACCAATTTAATTTGGTATTCGATAACCTTAGAGGCAATTTGGACAGCTTGTTTGTGCGGTAGATTAGATGTTTACCCTCGAGCCGCGATGTCCCGCTTGATAACGCGTAAGGGTCGCCCGAGACGTGCCGACCGGGACCCAATATGTGAAATCGTTACATTGACGACTCCATTGCTGCATACCTTATCTTTTTACAGTCCAATTCCAGATAACTGGTAGTGTGTTATATCTACTGCGTAATATTAAATTTGTTTTAATTTTATTGCCTTGGTAGTGCAATGGTAGTGTTTCTGATTACCATACCAAGTACTGGATTATGTTCTCGGGTTGGGTAAACTAGAGAATTAACATGATATACTCAACATTATCTCGGCGTCAGAAATTAGACTTTATACATGAAAATAGGCCACTATTATGTTAAGGGACCTTATATACCTAAATACCCGTTTGTGTGATAAATTTACCTTTAAGTAAAGTAAGGCTATGTTATGTTAATTTTATTTTATAAAACAGAAGCTTACGGAAGCAGTCGAGTGAATTTTATTTATGTTAATCAATGCAGTACTGTTGTCTCGTACGGCTAGCTTTTACTTAAATCATGGAAACAGGTCGGGGTGAGTTGTTCTACACTGTTTAAACAGCTACTTGAGCTGTATATAGTTCAGTAATAATTGCGTTAACTCGTGCGAGTAAGAAGCGATCAGAGAGGTCGGATCGACCCGCCGCGATACATTAATAAAGACATAATCAGTGCGCCCCCGAGGTTGGGAACTGACAGTCAACGACAAAGTGAAGAGTGTACCGTCAGTATATTTATGTCGCATTTGTTCTACGGTAATTCAGATTGACTTGTTTCGTGTTCGCCAAAATTGTTTTCAGGTTCGTGTATACACAAAACAACCAGCGTGGTACATTGCTGAAGTACGCAATTTATTATTCACAAATAGACTACGGAAATTGAGTTTTAACGAAGACAAATTGAACTAAAGCGGAATCAATTACGGGAGATTTATTTTCACTGAGAGAAAGAATTAAGTAACTGCGAAGCAAAGAGATGTAAATTGAATTTTTGTCGTTGCCCCGAAAAGAAAGGAGTTCGGGGAACAAATAGAATGTCGCGATACATTAAAAAGTTTGTCCTTTCCGTATTTTGTAATTTTTTGAAAGCAAATAACGCAGGAACAATAGGGCACCATGTCTCCCCATTCAATTAATTTTGTTCCGCCCTGTCAATATTGGAAATAAACCTATTCCTTCATTAGTAAAGTTTCCTTCATAATTTATTCACAATTCAATTGAAATACTTTCGGCGTTTTGATGTGTTTAAAATTTTACGCTTGTTTTGACAAACCCAGGGGGCGCCGGGCGAGGTGATATGTGATACCAAAATTATCACTTGGTTATTTCCAGTGAGCGGATACTTAGTGCTTATTTACAAAATAACGATTAAGCTTACATCTGCTGGAAGCGGCTTAGCCACGCAACGTTACTTTTGTACTTATAACAACTGTTTGTATCACACTTGTAATCGGGGCTCTGCGTTTTTTTTGTGTTTACTGTAGGTCCAAAAGGTATCCAATACCTGGTACTTAGCAATATGCGTCTAGCAGTAAGAAGCCTACCATTTATGTAATTAGATTCATATCTATTACAAGATTCAAAGATTAAGTACCAAAGATTCCTAGAAGTCACCTTAATATTATATGAATAGCTCTGTGGTATACTTTAAAGCGCAAATACCGCTTTACTTTGAATGTTGATTGCGTTTCGTGGTTACCCCTATTGAATTTGAAGTCCTTTCAATACTCTTGGTAAATTATTGGAAACAGATGTTTTGTAGTGGAGTATAACATTTATTTATGGCAATAATGCCCAGTCTTTATAACTGATTTGCAAGTTCACATCGTATAGTATAAGTTATCTCGATGCGAAAACTTGATAAGAAAACAGATATTTTGTAAGATATTCTAAAGCTATTCTAGCTATACAATAATATAATAGTTAGGTGAGTCGATATGTCCAGCAGAGGATGTCATAGGGCTGAAATGATGATGATGATGATTCTACAAAGCAGCATCGTAAATGCATAAAGGTTTTTTTTTTTGTTTCGCTTTGTTTTTGAGATGTACTTTCTCGCGATTTCTTTCTCGGATATTTGATTGATTAATTTTGAATCGTTGTCAAATGTTTGATAATGCTGTCATAATTAATTCGACCAGATTTAACACATGGACGGTGACATCGAGATTCCTAGAAGGCCCCTGTAATCTACGCTAAATTAATATCTACTAGTGAATTACATATTATATTCTGTCGATACGTTGAATAAGTACTTGTGTATATGGATTAATTGCTAACTAAATAGATAAAACACATACGTATATGATTATCAGCTATGATTACATTACATTATTACTCATTTTGGCGTATTAATTTACCATAGGATGGCTTTGATTACTATTTCGTTTATTAATTATAACAAAATTACTATGTACATTATTGTAAATGAAATATAAATAAAATAATAAATGAAACTATAATGAATTAAATTCGATGATTGATTATTCAATTTAAAAGAAAATCTATGATTTTTTTCTATCTAGTCTACGTTTAGATGTACGTACCGACGTATTATTTTATGTACCTACATTATTTATTATATTTTTATAAGATAAAAATTAAACATAATCATATAATTGCTTTTTAGGTACTTACCAATATTTTATTACAATATTATACACATTTTAATTCGCAATTATAGAAAAAAAAACAATTTGTTCAAATCGTAATAAACATTACAAGAACAATAAACCGGCAGTTCCAGTGCTAATAGTCTTTGATCGTCAGTCGGCCGGCAGATGTTTCTGTTCTCACCTGGCGTATGACGTAGTGTGACCGCTGCGCAAGTGAGCACGCGCCGACCCGCACGCGACGTGCCCGCGCCACCCGCGCACGTGCACACAAACATACACACGCACAACACAACTTTTAAAGCACAGCTTTCGTATAACAGATGCGCTAGTTCATACTATATATTGATAGTTGTATTTGGATTCTTTGTGAATTGATTCTTGAACGTTGCAAACTTTTTGCAGTAAGTACCTACCCGTAGGTTGTGTAGATCAATGCTGTTTAGATACTTTAGCTTATGTACATCTTGTAGATTTTTTGTAATTGGAAAATGACAATAAAAATATAATTGAGCGTATAATGTTAATGCTAGGTTTTGCAAGAAAATTAGTGTAATCATGTAGGGTGTTGCTTTTGTGCCTAAAAGAAACAAAATTTGATGTAAGTCAAACGTTTTTTTCATTATTTTGTTATTGCGGTAGAAATAATAATTTGCAATAGTTCAATGTGTACTTGTGTTTTACTTGTATCTATGACGACACAGCAGTTGTTTTTATAAGCTGTTGTTATTCCACAAAAGTGCGTACGAACTGCATTCGTATTTTGTTATATCGATCGCACTCCCTCACCAATCCGAACATAATTTATGTGTACCATTACACGCTGCATTGACACGCAACTTAATACTTATTTATGTGATTTTAGACCCATTTTGAACTACTACCATTGTTGGGGGCGTGCTCCTGTTTTTTTTAATTTTCTGGGGTGAATCAGGATTAATTTGAGGGGTACATTTAATTTTGCTATTAATTATGCTTCATAGGTTTTACGATCAAAATATGAATGTTGGGGTAAAATCTCCCACGATAAATCATAGCCTTGTTTTTTTTTTATTTAACAAATGGTAAATAGACAGTTGGTCTGATTGTTGTTGTATTAAACTATGGATGCCTGGTATGCACTTATTGCATGCCGGCTCGCACAAAACAGGACGGCTTTATAGAAAGAAAGAAAGAAAGAAATGGAATGGGCTGCCAGTCAGTCTGTGTTCCACCCAGCGAAAGGTTCCAGCAGGCCGCCGAAAATTACTAGGCAGTCTCAGCTAAGCAACATTGCTCAGGTATTGTTACTTACAGTAAGCCTATCACAAAATACATTTTCAACGTTTCGTATGAAAATTTCCGGCAATTCGTCTTATAAAAGACATTAGTAGTTTATAAAACAATTAGTTTTTTTTATACGATGGTTTAGAGTCTTTTTCATGATAGACCTATTAGGCATTTTTTTTTACTCGCAATGCCCTGTTTGCAAGATTAATAAAATTACTTATAAAAGCTTGTATAAAGCTCTCATACTCGTACATTAATTTGTATCAAAAATAATGCACGACTACCTCTTCCAACATCGGAACCTTTAGTCCTACATACAGCTGTGTTTACCTAGCTTGTGTGATAACTTATAAAATAGCTCTGATATCACATATACTGAAGGGTTACTCAGTGTCATTTTTCCGTGGAATAATAATTTTATATTAAGGTCAATTACCTTGATAGGCACGTATAAAAAGGTGCACAGTTAATCGGCACCCCGTGGTCTATGATAAGGCTTCCTTGTCTGTCCATCTGTCTGGCTGGACATTACGGCACACATATGTCATGTAAAATTCGTTTTAAACGTTTTGTATACGTGTCGGACCGTGATGCTTTCTTTCTACTGTTTATTTATAATATAGATGAATATTATTATCGAATCTTATGCTTTATTTGCAAGGTACAGCAACCTTACTCGCTTTCACCTTTACTAGTTTCACTTTCACCATGCAGTTCATAGTCCTCATACCTTAATATTCTAATATTTTTAATATTATAATATTTTATAATATTATAATATTTTACCACATTCACACAGCGCCATCTAGTCCCAAATTAAGCAATTATATTTGCTTGTGTTATCGGTACTTAAACAACTGATATACTACTTAAATATTATTTTTTTGTAAATACATACATATTATAAATAAATTACACCCAGACACAGAACAAACCATCATGCTCATCACACAAAGATTAGTCCTGGGTGGGGATCGAACCTACGACCTCCGGTCTAGCAGTCAGGGTTACTAACCACTAGACCAACAGGCCAGTCGACCTATGATATAACCTACTCGTATGTGGTGTTAGTCTTCCAGAGAAGTACTGCTCCTTATAGCTTTAAGTCCTATGCGAACAGAATACGAGAAACTTTGTTTCTTTGATTGCAACTACAACGAAACTATTAGTAGTCTACGAATTTATTTATATACATTTTTATTTCTTTGTTCCCTCAATTCTGCTCACTGTAGGCTGCTGATTGGTATTATAGCGACTTAAAAATCAAATACATTTTTACAAGCTTTTTATTAACTTGTAAACAAAGTTTGGATGGTCGGGTCTTATCTTGCAACTGAACTTAAAAACAGTTATCCTTAACCAATTGAGATGTAATTTGGCATGCATATGTATAAATATTGGATTATATTTTAATAAAATGGAGCTGATTTGACGATAGAGGCGGCCAAAGTAACTCTGTTATAAAACGACGGAATACCATTGAATTGGGCTCATTTGATTTATATTAAAGAGGACTCCAAACTATAATAACCGAAACTAAAGTTTGATTGTTAAATAAATATTTTTCTCATTAAAACATTAAGTTGATGGTGTGTTACTAGAATTTCATCAATAAATACTCTCAAAGGACTGAGTTATTGAATAAAACGCACGAATTGGCTCACACATTTCAATAATAGTAGGAAAGCACAATACAGCCGTCTTCTGCGAAGGCTTTTACCTATTTCTATGTATATATTGTTGAAGTATGCTCACATGTAAGTAACGCGTGTCTTTACTTCCAATGCTTTGATGTAGTTGTCGGACTAGGTATAATTGATACATCTCAATCGTACGTACTTGAAACTTTATCACGTAGTAAACTACTTTGATCATTCACACCTCGACAGGAATGGACTGATTAAAAGTACTTGTATATTTATAGAATATTATACAAACAAATTCTTTGCAACTGTGTTTTGTAAAGTGTAGATTAATTTTTACGTTTAAAAGTAATTTAATAATTATTTATCCTAAGTATCAAGACAGTCCCTTTGGGAGAAAATATGCAATTAAAACATTTTATAATCTGGGAAAATATTGTTCCCTAAAGACATTATTTACTATGTGAATGCCTATCATTCACCTATTGATTATAATTATCTCTGCAGACAAATAGTCCTACTTGTCTTTGTACTTACGATGAAATATTGCAACGTAAAAAAAATCTACTCTGTTTTTATTTCTGTTCATTTATAAAACGAGTATTTAATAAAGGCTTTGACCACTCAATGGAGATACCTATTTTGTTGTCAGTTTGGTTACCACGTAGTTTTAAACCAAAGGCATGTATAGCATGTTTGTAGAGTGCACGCTGCATACAACTTCACGCTTCAAGCCCCAAATTCGTGCATTTTGATGGAAATTGCCTTTGTGATGATAAAAATTGCTCGGCCGATCGAGAGGGGACGCCGCCGCTCGGAAATGAGTTCATACATTTTATTCCACAATCGATTTTGTTTGATTTAATTTTATTGCTCAATACAGTTGATACCAGTAAATGAGAAAATGTAAATGCACTGTCGAATTCGCGTGTGTTTTGCAGGCTTGAGTTATTATAAAATCGTTACCAATATTAAATGTATGATTGGGATTAACTGACTTTGCTAGCGTTGATATTGATTTTCTGTGTTCATTAAATTTTTTTAGTTTATAAAAATATATTTTTTATCGTTTTCTTTTATTCCTTATCTACTTTAATAAAATAGGGGTAGGTTAAAAATTCATACATAGTTGTCTCTACAATAGTTTAACTATTCTACTGACTAGCGTCTATTTGATTTGTTGTGATTTTACTACATAAAGAAATTAATGTTTTCGTAACGTAAACGCCTATTTGAAATCTTGGCATTCGTCTCATACTTGATGTCATGGGCAAATGTTTAAAAATTACAGCGACCATATTATTTTTGAAAGCGATATTTAAATTAACTAAATTGAGTGTCGAAATTCCGAGCTCCTGAATTCCCTGAAGAAACGATTTGATTGTATGTAATGATTGATTTGAATGTAGGTAAGGGATTTTAGAAGTCAGAAAAGTTGGGATCTAACATAACATATGTATGTTATATCTATAATAAAGAAGTTTGAATGTATAAATGTATATAGTATTATGGGAACATTGACCTGTATTCAACAAGTGAGTTAATTAAATATTCGTTCTAATTTTTCATATTGTATCTAATAAAAAAGTAATTATTTTATAACCAAATAGCTCTATTTATAAAAGTAATTAATTGCTGCTATAATAATTTATATACACGCCATATAATTAACCAATCAATTTGTTATACTGGGTGGAAGTGTTTTCGAAAACTAATATTGGTAATGTATAAAATATGAATAATTGAAGTATTTAAAATTAATTGCATACCATGGACTAGATTAAATGGTATTTTATTATTTCAGGTGCGTCTCGGAGGCAGAGTCAAGTGTTAAAAGAACGTCACTTTGAAAACGCTGAGGCTACGGGTTGACATTTTACAATGCTTCTATCCTTTCCTGTCACTTAGAACCCTCATTTACTAGAGCGGGATAGAGAAAGAAAGCCGAGCCTTCGATTCGATGATCTAGTAAGAAGTGACAGAAAAAGATAGGCACATAGCAAAGTGCGACTCCGGACGGCTAGATTTGGTCCAACCAGACTTGGAATTTCGATATCAGCCTTTTTAGATTTTGAAATCGCTATCAAATGTTTCAAAATTTCATAATGATATCCAAGCTACTCGAATGAGTTTACGTATGCATCTCATATCATACATAAAATTATTGTAAAATATATAACATACATATGTCTTTATGCTAATATATAAAAAATAAGTAAATCGATCAAATTAAAATGTCGAAATGTCGATGAATGATGGTGGTGGTGGTGTAGAGACAGATTTAGAATACATAATGTCACTACCCCATCTCCAACCCGTGGGTTTCGTAAAAGGTGACTAAGGGAGACCTTATGCAGACAACAGCACTGCGAGAGCCGTCTGGCCAGCGTGGTATAGTAGGCTAAATTCCCTCCACATTCTTTGGAGGAGACCCATGCCCAGCAGTGGGACGTTTATGGGTTGAAATGATAATGATGAAATGTCGAAATACCGCCTAGACCCTAAATTACGTTTTCATAAACTTCTTCCATTCAGTATGAACACTGTGTAGTATGGTTATGATAGAATGTATAAATAATGTGTTTAAGCACGATTTGGTTATGTAAATATTATAACGAGTATCAATTTTTCGGTTGGCTAGGCACGGATAATGTCGGGGCGTCGTATCCTACGACTTGACGGTTGCTCATCTATTCATGTTGCTGCAGATTGCTGTTGAGGCTTGTTTCTGTACCTATTAATATATTAAACAGTGTCTAGGTTTCCTGTTCTCCTGCGCTCTTATCGGCGGAGTAACTTCATCCTCTCTTTTCTCTCTCTTTTTTATTTCTTTCACCTCCCGATACGACACTACCCGTACCTTCTCCTTGATCTGTTTAATAAAAGTTCTTGGTCGACCTCTTCATCTCTTGCCTTTTGTTGGTTTCCTGTTTAAAGGGTTTTTAAAAGCAATGATATTAAATTTAGATGCCAACATTATATCTATATACTAATCTCACCACCACTCTCATGAGTACCTCTTTTTAAAAAAGACTCATGTTCAGGACATGACAGAATTGTAATGTCTTTTACAATTATTCATTTTCGATACATGATTAAAGTCATCACCATCAAATTAATTGGTTAAAACTTTATATTTCATTATTATAATACTAATATCAAATAATATATTAATAATAGGTATCATAATAATAAAACCAATCAATTAATATGACACGAGTCTCCTCCAAATATTTTGGAGGAAATTTAGACTACCTATTGTACCTACGAGTATATACCACGCTGCTGGCTAAACTGTACTTTAATATATTTGTTTATTTTCTCCCAAATCACAATCATCATCATCATCATCATATCAGCCCAATGACGTCCACTGTTGAACATAGGCCTCACCTAATTTCATAAAAATCAAAATCACAATACATTTACATAATTGCATATAATATAGTTGTACATTCATATCACGTAGTGATAGTGAGAGACTGGTTTCCAAGTTAGGTAGAAATACCTGTGTTATGTATAACCAGGCTTCCACTTCATGGTAAGTATCGTACATTTGACTGGCCTGTTGGTCTAGTGGTTAGTGACCCTGATAGATGAAACCGGGGTTCGTGGGTTCGATCTCCACCCAGGACAAATCTTTCTGAACTTTATGAGCATAAAGGTTTGTTCTGTGTCTGGGTGTAATTTATCTATAATATGTATGTATTTACAAAAAAATAAAAAATGTATTTAAGTAGTATATCAGTTGTTTAGTACCCATAACACAAGCAAATATAATTGCTTAATTTGGGACTAGATGGCGCTGTGTACATGTGGTAGAATATTATTATTATTTGTTAAACAGGATTACAGAGCATAAACAAATGAAAGGTAGATTTTATTGTAAAGAAGACTTTGTGTAAGTCTCCTCTACAATAAAATCTGTCTTTTGATTTCCCTTAGTTCAAAGGCAGCAGGCATCACTTATCATCAGTTGAATCACTTGTTTATTTACAATGTTCAGTAATATAAAGAACCAACTCCCACAAATCCACCTAAAAATAAACATTTTAATTAATTCTTTTCAACTGATTTTACTTTTCTACCTTCATTTAGGTGTTTTTATCTACCTAAATAAAATCAAGCTCAACGTTTGTGTAGTATTAAAGAATTAAAAAACCTTATTATACAGGGGCAAAATGAAACGTATTTCCTCATAAGTCGGAAACGGTTAAACGAATTGCGGTAATCCCTGTTTGGGTGGTTAGACAGACAGGCTGCCCTTTAAATTATAGAGAGTCGCTCCTGATTAGATTAGAGGTTGACCCCAACATGGTACAAGTTCACGGGTACTGGACACTGTTTTATATTCTTTAAATAGCAAGGGTTCAAAATAATTCATGTCAAGTATCTTTAATGTAAAGAGTGAAGGAAAAATCTTTCCAATACCAATCTTCCACAAACGATAACTAGGGATAGTGGGTTCTGCATCCAATGACTCACCGTTAACTTATATAGATCGTTGGTCTATCTCCAAGTCGGTGAGTGTGACTGACACTGGCTTAGCCACCATTAGGGGTTTTAATTTTGATAACACAAGAAATCTAAACTAAGACCCGACTAAATCTTGACAAAATTAGCGACTAAATTTGGGAGAAAACAGATAGTGAAAAAAAAATGTGGCAAGCTGGGGAGTTGCTCTCCAGATCGGCCAATCCTTATAACTTTTGAACCATTGACCACTAATTCTAATATTTGGTGACTAATTTCGAATAATTAGCGACAAATTTTTTGTTATCAATTTTGAAAATCTTTGTTTTCCCACTGTGTTAGTCACACAATGGGTGACCGTTCCATATTGCGGCTTAAAGCTGGTGTCTAGTTTTAGTATCTTTTGATTATTATTGATCTTATCAATTGTTATTGCAATATTTACAATCCAAGACTCTCATCATCAGCATCATCATCTCAGCCTATTGCAGTCTACTACTGGACAGGCCTCTCTTAGCACGAAGACAAAATGTCTCCAAGACTCTCGAAAAAAGTAATCACCATTATTTCTATCGACTTTTAAGAGGCTAAATAAGTACATATATGGTCAGAGTTGTCCATCCCTCGTACCATCCATTAGCCGTTTTATACTACACCCTTGAGAAAGAATGGGATCGTCCCATTCTTAGCGCAGCCCTTGCGAGTTAAACCGCGGTACCGATACAGTTTATGGAGGCAATTTGTAGAGTGCTTTGGAAAAGTAACTTTGTTTAACACATAAGGAAAATGTTCATGGTTTAATAATGATTACAATTACCATTAAAATGGTTTGATAATTAAATCTTCACACGCGTTCTAGAGAGATGCACAGATGTTACTCGGTCATATGGAACGTTGTGATTACTACAAATATTTATTACAAATACGAAAGCTTTAATGGAGAATGGACGTTTATTATCTACTTCTTACACTACACCATTGTAACTAACACTAACTTATGCAGTAGGTGCAATAAGTTACTTTTTATTTTTAATATTTGCTTTGTATTTGTTTTTCTTTCTTTGTATTATTATTTTATTTTTTATTCTTATCTTAAGTACTCTTGTTCCTACTTGTATCACATGAATGTGGAGAATAAATGTTTTTTCTTTCTTCTTCTCTCTAAATTCCCTGCCAGAATAAGGGCTATCATCATTCCTAAACCATCGACAGCTGAAATTTAACACTAAACGCAAAATAATGGGAACACGATTTAGCAGTCTGCATATACAAATAAGCTTTCAACAAAGTTTTCGTCCCCCGTAGTGTGGCTGTCAGTCGCTCGACGACCCGAAGTCTTTGACTGTGAACAATGTTAATAGTTATGTTAACATCGTCGACATGGGGTTGAGGGTAACTACCTGTCTTTTGTACAGCCTTCGTTTAAAACTACATTATTACTTGATCATTTATTATTAATGGTTGTGTTTAAACTGTTAAAATATCACTCTTTATAAGGTATATGTATGTGGAATTGATTGCGAGTTCTATTGTCAACCACAATAAAAACGCATTTTTGATATAGAAGAAAATAATTAAATTGGTTTTGTATGAAATTCAGAAGCAACCAAGTTATAATTTAAATCAATAAATTACCACAAACCATATTTAAGGATAAAGAAGCATTTAAGATATTATAATGAGGGTTTTTTTTTCATTAATATCAGCTGCAGGAAGTCCACTGCTGGACCTAGGCCTCCTCAAGAGATTTCCAATAGGGCCGGTTGTATGCGGCCTGCATCCAGATCGATCCTGCTATTCGGATCAGATCGTCTGTCCACCTTGTAGGTGGTTGTCCTACGCTGCGCTTGCCGGTGCGTGGTCTCCATTCGAAAACATTTCGGGTTAGTAATAATTAATGAGGGTATATAAAATAAATTCAGATCTAAAAATTACAACGTAATATCTGCATAAGTTCATCGATTTATCGATCACCAATGCGTAAGGCTACCATTTCAAGCATTATAAGGATAGCGACATTAAGCGCACGCTCCATTGATTCTGTTTAGGTCGGTCCTAAAACGTAGCCATAATCGAGCTTCCAAGTAATTTTAACATCCCTTAAGTAGCCACAGCTAATGATCAAAACCCACATATGTGTATCACAAAACATTTATCAATAGAGTTTGATTATAAAATGTCAAATTTAATCGATTCAATTCAATATTTAACTAGTATTTAATGGTAATAAATATCTTAAAGTTAAAAAAGCCAGTCATACTTGAATGGGAACTAATATTTGTACTATCAAATGACTTGAATGTGCTAACGGCGAAAGCAAACATCAAAATTAAACTCGTATATCCCCAAACTCGATGATACAGTCGTTTTATTACAGAGTTTCCAGAGACCCTACTATGAATTTCAACATCAACTTAGCCGGAGTCGATATAGCTGACAGAGATGTTTAAATTTTAAATACGGTCGCTGTTATTTTCAAACATTTGACAGCAATTTTGACTCTGACTAAGTCAGTGTCTACCTTTACGTAAATATTTATTCTAACTTAAAGTAATAAATTTCAATTAGGTACAAGAAAAATACCTATAAAATGCATAATGCATTGTACGGAACCCTCGATGCGCGAGTCACACTCGCACTTGGCCGGTCGTACTATATATAATATGTACCAATGTATGTATTTAGAGATTTATGTGTATGTTTATCAGTTGTCTAGATCTCATAACACAAGCTTATATCCTGTGTAACCTGTGGTCCTCAACGGAGTGATTAGTACTCAGTGAGGGATAATTACTGTCGGGAGTCAAATTGAAAACCCAGAGCGAGCTAAGTATACTGTCAGTATATAATGGATAAGTGTAATGTGATGTTCACGTATTTAAATATACACGTTGTTTGTTGAACATAAATTAGTTACAGTCAACATAGTTTAACAATAACAGTACAATGCCTTTATGGTAATTTTTGACTGTCATCGTTCTGTTTTTATAATAAAAAAAAAATTATGATAAAGTAGTTTTGGCTAAATGGGAAAGAGTTCAACATGCAAAACATTAAATTCGACTTCACTTCCGTTCGGCAGTCCTATGATGATTTCACTTTGTTGAATTTAGTACATAATATTATGTACTACTGTTCCCAACTGCTTCAATGGTGACGAAATAACTTCGCTAGGATACCCAAATAGCAGTAATTTTAAGGATTTGTCTAATCCACAAACCCTTATTGGCTCCAAGCGGATTATGGCCTCAACCCTCAGTTTTAGATAGACCCGTACTTAGCAGTGGAACATACTACATCTTCATTATACAGCGACTATCATCATCACGGTAGCAGCTAACGGGCGTAACGGGCATCAGGCTAAAGTCTGGGATTGTATCTGGTTACATTTAAATAGACATACTTACAAAACGTGCAATATGTATAAAATAAGTCAACAAATAGATTGAAACGAAACAAAACGCAAACAAAATTTTAAAATGATTTACTTTTGCAGCTGAGGCAAATACACAATTTATAATTTTATATTCATATTTATATGCAAATAAATTATGTGATAGTTAAATAATAATATCAGATAATTATAATTTAAAATTATTTACATTTGAGCACAACATGTAAAGGTACAGAACCTAAAATGATAATGTGAAAGGTCTCGTCACTCAGTCTTAATTTGTTGGCACACAGCCATCAGTCCTCACTTATTATGATTTGAAACACCTGCCTGATATCTGCAAATAACGCAGAAATGTAAACTACATAATAATAGGCCATAGAAAGGATAATACAGAAATAAATTAATAGTCATAAAATAAGATGTCTCATAAATCTAATCGTAAAGTATGAAAAGTACTTGAAAGTGCGACGTGCAGCTAGAAATTACACTTTATCTAAAGCCGTAAAATAACCGAAGTTCAGTGATGTTGTTGGTGCATTTCTTGAAACGTTCTGTCACGTCGCCGTTGCTGTGTGACGGGTGGCATTAGGCATCCGCCGTACCAGGCAATTGCACCCAGCGACACTTGACTGTTCATTCAACACGAAGCCAATTATCTCTAGCTAATATTTCACCCTTCTCAGAGTATAACTCAAGGTTAAAAAATGCAATATTCCGTGCACAAGTTTGTTCAAATTACTCCCATATTCCGCGCTCAAGATTCTACACAAGCGTCTGAATGCTATCTCATCTGCATAACCATGCATAAAATCTTGTTTCGAGAACAATAATAATTTGTAACAGCAACTCATTTAAGTTCTTTATGCAGATTTTACAAGCGCTATAAGTTTACAAGATAGTGTCATTACTAAAGGATATTTCCGAATAGCACTTTACAGTCAAATATATTGCGAAATTCTCGGATTTACGAAGTATACAAACAAACATTTTATTTTAATAGATGTCCATAATAGTGACACTTTAGTAAAATGGGTGGGAGGTAAACGCCCCGGAAATTTAAAACTAAATAACTATTAGTGACGTGACGCAATAAAAATGGAAGTATTAAAATTCTTTTCTGCAATCATAATTACCCCAAAACCATAGCCTGAAACAATCAGTTAAGAAGGTGAGGTTAATAATTTAATATTCCCATTCATATTTACGCACCTTTGAGGTTAGTGACCCCGGGCAGTAAATCAAGAAACATTGTCTCCAGTTTTAATTTAAGATATGTATTTTACCAGCCATTCATATTCACTCAGCTATAAAATTTCGATAACTGCTGGCACAGTGTAAAATAAATTTTGTATGCATTTTCATAAAAATAATGAGAATTGAGCAAACAATATGTATTTCCATATCCGCAAACAAAATTGTGTATTCAATTAACAAGTATTCAATAAAAAATAAAAATGTAGAGATGTAATAATTACGGAAATGTTATACAAGTGGATTGTTGGATATTTTTAATAACAGATCATTGAGTTTAGTAGTACGCAAGTGAAATATGAACAAGCTGGTCGAGGCAACAGGAGGGTGGCACTGAGGCGAATGGGCGGTGACGGACGAGCGCTAGCGGTGCTGGAGCGTAGAGCGGTGGAGCGGTAGAGCGGTAGAGCATACTGTAGAGCTGGCGTAGAGTCCGTACCTCTGCGCTTCGTCGACGCTAGCTCACTCGCGCGCTGTCAGCCGCAAGCCCCGCACGGCATTACGGCTTACAACTCTATCACCCCGACTCTACGAAAACTTTATCAAACTTTCGAACTGTGAATAAAAGTGCGCAGTGCTCCGGACCAAATTGGATGCAATTTGTGCAATTTATTTTATACAGTGTGCTGTGACGTAGAATAATTTTGTGCAATTTAATAAAAGTTGGAAACTCTTTGTTGGATATTACTGTTTAAAAGTTATGGATGACCTTTAAATATTATTTATGGGTAAGTTTATGTTGTTAAACGTGTAAAATAATAGCGTTTGCAGGTGTTGGAATGATGTCATAATTACAGAAAAAATATTAGATTAGGTTTTCCTGTATTTATGACATCATTCAAATTTATTACGAATTTTTATTCAAATATTCATCATCAAATATTTATTCAAAGTTAAAATGCAAATTTATTTTTTCTCTGTTCTATGTATTTTGTTTAACATATTTTTTCAATTTTATCAAATTTGATGGTAGATATAAAAGGAAAGAAAAAAGTTCTGATTAATTTTATTTAAAATATTGTAGAAAATAATATTATCTTTATGAATAACTCGGACCTGTATAATTCGAGAATGGCTGGACTAATTAGATTTTATTTATATTCGTTTAAGTTCAAGAAAAAAGTCCAAGATTCTTAAGAGGAGAAAAATTGGATAATTTCAGAAAAAAATGTGCAAGTCTTCAGAATCGCATTTCAGGCGAGCAGAGCTGCGGGCAGTGCTAGTACAATTATAATACTAATTCAAATAATTATATTCTAAGCATAATTAAATTATTATAATAAAACTTACTGTAGGCAATAAAAGTAGTTTTTTAACAGTTTATAACAAACATGAAATGTGGTTACCCGACCAAACGATAAATAAAATTTATGCAGCTTACGTGCATTCTATTATAACATATATTTTATGAATATTTTACTCGAACATTTTATTACCTCAGTATAATACAGCTTTTCTATTAAAACTTATTTATGTTTTTGCTATTAAAGAAAACTATACGTGAAAACGCTTCGCGCTTGGGAAATTAAATGGCATTCTCATACAAAATTAATCAAAATTTCTGACAAAATTTTTGGTCATACTACACATCTATCACAAATTATGAACAGATAAAAAATATAAATCGAAGAGGTCAAGCTGTTTACAAGTGATGATCTTCCATACAAACAACCATTTTTTTTTAAATTAACAACAGCATAAACAGGTCACTTTCTAAAATAAAGAAGGAAAACCACGTGATGAATTTTAAAACTTTCGTTACGAACATTCAAAAAATTAGAAAAATATTTTCAGTAATGTCCAAGTTTTAGGTTATTTAGATGTTCTGAGGTTGAATTAAGTAATTTTTTTAATTGTTAAATGATCGGACTATTTGTTCGATTGTATTTTTAAAAATTAACAATGAATTTGAGTTTTGTATATGTTCCCATAATATTTATCCGAAAATAAAGAAAACTCGTCGCTTGGGAATTTAATCCGGTTATTTAGTCTAGCTGTCGTACAAGAAGCGCTTCGACAATGACGCAATCGACGTTGCAGTAAATAATTATCGAAAAAAATAATGGTGGCCGAATGGATAAGTGACTGGCATGCAAATCATGCGGTCTGAGTTCGATTTCGACCGGCTGTACCATCATTTGTACACATTCCCGCTGCGCCACAGAATTTTATTATTAAAATATTGTATAGTAACACTAGTTAAGCCAATCTTACTAATTTATAAATCTTGCTCTTTCAGAGAATAATGTTATTACATATATTTAAAACTAAATAAAAACGATCTACTTACATATCTACAAGTACTATTTACAATATTATAAATAATAATACAAATGGTAATGTGGCATCTTTCTAAATTATACATGCGAAAATTAGGATGCATGGATAGATGGATGTATGAATGGATATTTGTTACTCAATCACATCAGAATGGTTTGTATGGATGGATGAAATAGAAATTTGGCATTATATAATATTCTACTACTATGGGCCTATACCTACTATGCCTATATGCTATTATAGACTATAAAGTACATAAGCTAGTATACAATAAAACAATGATATAAGCGCCATGGACAAAATTATATACCCAATTTTTTGCGCTTCAGAGCTTTGTACTCATAATAAATATGCAAGCGAATCGAACTCACGACTCATTCTGCGCAGTTTCTGTCAATACAACAGCACGTGTTAGACCATCTGGACATTATCAGCTATCCAATGACTAAGGCTTCACATCAATGACTGAACGAATCATGTGATGGATTAAAGTATTGCTCAGAGCTTAATTAAACTACCTCGTTGGTTTCGTGGTGATGTAGTGAGCTTATTTAATGGGAGACGGGTTTGATTTCCAGACCGGAAGAGTTTGATAGTATTGTCAAATGTTTGAAAACGACAGTGACAATAATTAAATTTTCAAACCTGAAATCGAATATCGTAACTTCGAATAAGGCATCAGATCAGGCCAAGACAGTTACCTATTAGGATTTTTTGGCAAAAAAATCTCTTTTCTACGCCTATTTCCATAACAATACCCGAGAATAAAACCCACGTGGAATTTTTGAAAGACTTGTTCTACTAATTTATTAGTTATTAACTGTTGTCCGGAGCTTCACTCCTGTGGATCTTTGGTTGGCCACTATTTAGTTCCTATTAGTTGTAAG
Organism: Laspeyria flexula; assembly: GCA_905147015.1. Lineage (NCBI taxonomy): Eukaryota > Metazoa > Arthropoda > Insecta > Lepidoptera > Erebidae > Laspeyria > Laspeyria flexula. The sequence continues at coordinate 5,088,773 of LR989956.1, read as the reverse complement.
GGATGCTATAATTATAACCTATAGCCTTCCTCAATAAATGGGCTATCCAACACTAAAATATATTATTTATTTGGTTCAGTACAACCGGTTCAGTAGTCAACCGAACAAACAAACTCTTCAGCAATAAATATTATAGATGTTAACTATAAGTTATAAATCTTTTTTTTTTTTTTTTTCTCAGAAAAAAACTTACAAAATATAAGGTATAAGTCTGCCAAACTACTTAGCAGTTTGTCAGCAGCAGTTCTCTAACACATCATTTATTTTTACTGCCGACTTATTAAATATAAACTTATAATATCGTTAGGGTTAAATCTATGTACTTTATTTATTTATTTTATTTTTATCTATCTAAACTATCACAATTGGTAGCCTGATATGTATAGGTATACGAGATCGGCTTTAGTTAGTTAGCTTATTATTATTAATTTTCAACAAAAAACTATACTAATACCTAGTTTAAAATGATTAAAAACATTAAATTATCATTTTTAAAGCAGTTAACAAAGGTCCCTACAAAATGTTGCATTTTAAAATCCCACAAAACAGAATGTTTTCTGATTGTGATCTAACGGGCACAATGCCAGAATGCTACAAAGAAATTTAATAGCACAAAAACACTCCATCTGAAAATCAAGCCTAGAATATAACAGTCTGCAGTTACTTGTAGAGCAATCTCTTGTTTTTCACTTTCTTCCCTTAAGGCCATCTGCACATTGTCACTAATTTTATCTCGTGTGGCGCGAATTCATTGCGAAAGTCGTGATCGCAATTGGAACATGACGTGTCAATGAAAACACTACAAAGTAGAACTTGGCAGTTGCGTGAAGTGAAATTGTTTACGTGCATAAGCTGAGTAGATTTTTTTTAAGTTAAAGTCGATAGCGTAAGCCAGTGAAAGTAAGACTGCTGCGTAAGGGGATTCGATTCAGGCAAAAGGGGTATTGGGTTTTCTTTCTTTAACTGCTCAGTATCAGCCTAGAGTCTATAAATATATCCAGTTAATGGTAATAAGTACTTCTAAGACCTATCAAATAGCTGGTGAAATGTGATTTTGCATCTATGCCTAAGTATGCTTGCAGGAAAACAGTATTATGTACCGTCAGCGGTAAAATTAAATGGACACCTTAGTGTCTATTTTCCTTTGAATGTTTGAGTACAAGTTTACAAAAATATACTAGCTGGATTTTAATATTGTTAGTAATGAGCTATGTTTTAATACATTTAGTTCCGAACTTGTCTCAAAATTGTAAATAAACAATCAATGTTTAAATAAAGACGACTGAATTTTTTACACTAGTAGGATGTGTTGCTTCACGCCATTTTGTTTTTGAACTGTCCATGCACTTATTACAGCTGACTGTCCGAGAATGTATGTACATTGATCGATAATATCGATCGTTTAAAACGATTTATGCCATCGATCGTTGTCACAACCATCAACATGGGTGTATAAAATCGGCCACAAAGATGTTAAGGTCGATAACTCAAATTATGTAATATTTTCAAAGTATCAATGATATCGATCATCAATCGATAAGGTTGACGGCAAATAACAAAGGAAACGTATGCTTCAACCCTTCAACCTTACTTCTAAATCAAAAATTAATACAGTTTTATACTCGTATAAGTATAGTTGTGAAAATAGGTACATGTTAAACTGCGGTTAAGCCAACCTTTTTCATTGCAAACACAGGGGTTGACAAGTCGACAGCGTGTGGTTAAGTTCGTTTTTGGAATGAGTCAATTGGTCAGATAAGGTGTTAAAATACATTTCAATCGAACTATTTTTGTGTAAGTGTATTGTTTGGTTGAAAGCGCTAATTACAGGAAGTGGTTCGAATTGAAAAAAAAAAATAGTCTTAGATAGCCCATTTATTGAGGTAGGCTATAGGCTATATAATAGTATATAACATCACTTTATGACTAATAAGAACTGAGTAGCGGCCAAACAAAAAACCGCGAGAGCGAAGCTGCAGGCTAGCAAATGTGATTTCATATAATGTTTAGGCTGTGTCTAAACATAAGATAGAATCACGTTTTTTGCCAAATGGTAGGTAGAGATGTATCACACTTTTACATTTGATGGTTAAACGAACTTACCTTAAGTGATGTTCGACTATAATTATACAAGACATCACATCCAAAAGATTTATATAATTCACTAGGTAGTACACTTTCCAATGTACCTGGCATCACACAATATTTAGAGCTAAATATAAAAATTAAAAAGTAATCCTATTGACTCCCCTACACTATGCTACCGAACACTTACATTTGCTATCTAGATTAGGTTCTACGTAATAATAATATAATAATAATAATATTCTACCACATTCACACAGCGCCATCTAGTCCCACAGTAAGCAATTATATTTGCTTGTGTTATGGGTACTAAACAACTGATATACTACTTAAATACGGTTTTTTTTTTTGTAAATACATACATATTATAGATAAATTACACCTAGACACAGAACAAACCTTTATGCTCATCACACAAAGATTTGTCCTGGATGGGGATCGAACCCACGACCTCCGGCTTAGCAGTGAGGGTCACTAACCACTAGACCAACAGGCCAGCCAGTCAGTAAAGATCATAATTCCAGACTCCGGGTTGATACGGAGAATTCCTTATAGAAAAATCTTAACCTTTGACCTGGAAATTAAACCTGGTTCACAGAGGTATTTCAACACTCTTGTATCGTCGTTATTTTTAGATTGAGAATATGAGTTTGATACAAATATCGGATAGCTCTGAATTATATATTATTGTATTTGTATTATTGTATTCAGGGCCCAGCTGCCGACGAGTTTTACTTTCCCGCACCATCGCTCATATCATGCCAAGATATCTATTATTGTACCGATTAATATTATTAGGATAAGTAAATAAACCAAGCCGCACTTGGCCAGCGTATGTGGATTATGGCCTATTTCCTCTCAGCTCTTTAGATAGAGGAGAGGAAACCCGAACTCCGCAGTGGGACATTAATGGGTTAATATAATAATGACAATTAAAATAGATGAAGAGATAAGTACCTATCTATTAATTATTTTTACATTTGTCGGTTTATCTTACGTGATTAGGAATTATGTATATTTTTTCATATTTCACAAGACTTTTAATATGTCTAGTCTATTTAACACAACAGCTATTCATTATATAAATCAATTAAATTTTATATCAATTTCGTGTCGATTGTTACGTCAGAAAGTAATCGATATGATACGTTATTTAGTAATACGTGAACGATTCAAACTCACCTAAATGACTGTTATATTACTAGTATTACTACCACTAGACATGCGAGCGACAAAATTTAAATTTGGAAGAATACTCACTATTTTTGTTAACCTTCAAAGTAGAATAGGTTAAATATAGGTTATTTATATGCCTTTATAGATCACAATACCTAACAGATCACTGGATTCTAGAATTTTTGGACATAGTTATTAGGCTTCTATTTATTTGGTAACGTTACTATATAATAACAGGTAATAGGCTCACTCATATTACATGGGACATAACATAGCTGGCAAAATATGGGTGAGATGCACCTCTGCCTACCCTTTGGGAAAATGGCGTGACTCTATGTTTATTATGTGCCAACCTCAACAATAATAAAATTGTTACTAATATTAAAAGAATACAAAAGATAAGGCTGGAAGGCTGATTGATTATTAGTCTCTTAAATAAAAACTAGAAGTCCTGCGCGACTTCGCTCCCGTTGTTATTTATTTAGCCACTGCTCAGCTCGTGTCCAAAGCGTGATCTTATATAGCCTATAACCTTACTCGATAAATCGGCTATACAACACTAGAAGAACTTTTCAAATCGGACCACATTCAACCAAACAAACTCTAGAGTTTTATAACATTAGTATAGATTACCAAATGGATTTTGAAGCAATAACAACATCCACCAATAACATAGCAGAACAAAACTCACACTATAATTTATCTCAATAGTAGGTTTCTGTGAGTAAGGTGAGCGAAGCCGAGGAAGTTATAATTATAGTTTTGTCAGCGCCATGGCGTAGAAGGGCCAAGTTAATCTCAGCGTATGATAAAATCCTTTCAGCCTACTAAGTTTTACTGATTCTGCAACTAACAACAAACGTAATCAGTTCCGAGTTGTCTAACATTTTTCACGTACTATTTCCCCGAAAGAATAGCTCTTCGAGAGTCAAAGTAAACAAACCTTAAGTTAAGGATCTAATGAAACCGTATGTGTTCCTTGTAAGACATCCTTTTCTTTGTCCACCCACTTCACCTAAGCTCCTTAATTAATTTAGGTGCTCATATATTTTTCCAATCGCAAAGTCTTCTAAATGGCTTTTGGAAAGGATCGATGGCCCATTACTTTGTCTAAAAGAATGTCGCTTACTTTAACATTCGGTGAAGATGTTTCATAATTAATTTGTGCTGTACTCATTACTAACACACAGAGGGAGTTCTCTCACTAAATAAGCTGCTCGTTTAGGATCCTTTATCCTATAGAAGATTAAAACTGTGTGCCACGGTAACATTATATATCTGTTGGTGAAAAGCGGTCTCCTTCTTTTTTCTGTGCTGGTATTCATATTTATTTTTTAGACTTTGACTGGCCCGTTGGCCTAATGGTTAGTGACCTTGACTGCTAAACCACAGGTCATGGGTTCGAATCCCACCCATGACAAATCTTAGTGTGATGAGCATGATTGTTTGTTCTGTGTCGGGGTGTAATGTTCATATCTATAAAAAAGTATTTAAGTAGTATACAGTTGTTTAGTACCCATAACACAAGGAAATATAATTGCTTAATTTGGAACTAGATGGCGCTGTGTGAATGTGGTAAAATATTATATTATTTTGTTTCAATGTGATTTTATTTTCACTATGGTATTCTGTCGAGGATCACTAATGTAAGTTTTTGATAATATAACTGTTTATTTTTTCCATTCCAAACTTTCCTTCTTCTTTTTATCCTCTTTCTATTATTGTTATTATATATTTTTATTGTAAATGATATTGTAATGATAATGATGATAATCCTTTAATAATTTTCATATATAACACCATACTCTATTTTAAATTATTTGCATCCAGTTCTTTACCCTAATTCTTTCTGAGGACCTCATTTTGCCCTAGGTCCCATTTGATAAGACTTATTCTTATTGTTTTATGGTATTCAACTAAATGATAGCAGAATGCACAATTCTCATTGTATGAAAATTGCGTGTTTAAAGCTCAAAGCTTAACCCATATAATTCTATGCAATGAAAATAAATTATTTCGATTGCTATCTCCTGCAATTGAAGAAGGAATGGAGTGTTAAAATGGAATGTGCAATAATGTGCATTGGCTTGTATATCTGCACAAACTATTTCGAGATGGCGGATTATCGATGCAAATTTAACCATGTGTTTGAAATTGATGTTATGATACACGTAACAAATATTCATTGTACCAACCTTGAGTTTAAAAGGTCCTATTTAGAATAGGTATATCTGTGTATAAAGAAACAAAAGTATGTATTTCTATTTTTCATCATTTCAATCTATAAACGTCCCACTGCTGGGCATGGGTCTCCTCCAATGTAGAGGGAATTTAGCCTACTATACCACGATGGCCAGACAGGTAGGTAAAGGGTTTGTTTCGAATTGCCCTTTTCTCGCAGTGCTCATGTCACTATAATACGGTACATACTACAATAAGGGTGTCATAGATTAATCAAATATCCTTATTTAAATTATAATAAATACAACCTTAATCGGTTGATTTGTAGCGCTCTTGTTTAGCCAGATTAATAGCTGAAAAAGTCCTATCATAAAAAGAAGTCGATGATGACCTAAAATCAAAGACACAAAAATTATACGGTGTTGTTTTGTATGGCTTCTTAAATGTTATTTCACCATTATTTATTATATTTAACATTGCAGAACGATTTACGTTCTTGATATTCCTAGTCAATTTTGCGACGTATATTATACGTATATTTGATGAGAAAATTCTATTCCGAGAAAAATAATCCACAAACGGCGCAGAGTTTGATTGATTCAAAAAAAGTTTTCTTTCGCTATTATATGTAAATCTGTAACAAATGAAAGAATTTGTAAGGCTCTACTGAAAGATAGAACTGAGTACGTTTAAGTATTAGAGATCAAAGCTCTCGGGATAATCCTGATGTCGAAATGAAACAAAAGTATTTTCATAGAGTCAGACGTTCGCAAATTAGTGATGATGTCTTTGAGATAACGATGACCACTACACAAAGATAACAACGTTTTAGTCTTATAAAACTGTTTTTATTGAGAGATTTCTAGCTTAGATACCTATAGTAATATTTATCTTTAAATCTGGCTTAGTATTTTTTATATTAAGTTCGAGAGAGCTTACAATAAAAATAAATAGCTTTTTAATAAAAAATGAGCTTCTTTGAAGCAATATATATTTATGTAGTAGAACTAATAAAGATTTGAAAAATTAAGTGTCAGGTGTCTAGTAATTACAACGAATAAAGTATTAGGTTTAATATAGGTACATAGGTATTATTAGGTATGGTACATAATATGTACTATACCTAATAGTATATTAATCTAACTGAATCATTAGAATAGTTGCGGGACTTGCGATCGAAAGCTAATGTAAATTATTTTTGCGTAATTGATAGGTACTGTCACCTTCAAAAATGTGTATTTGATATAATCTACATACATAATATATAAACACGTCTGTTTGCTATTGGGGTAAGCACCTATCAGAGTGCGCTCTAATGCTGACGCACTTCTGTCATACGAAATATTATCATCTGTTACGACGTTTAAGCTGTCACCATTCAACTAATAGCCAGTGGTAATCATAGTTCAAAGACTACTACTATATTAAACAATAAGGAGGAATAGACAATAAACCTTATACATGGAACCGGTATTCTGTAATACTAAGTAAGAACTCTCTTATTCGCGTTACCGCGATGTACGTCGCTATATTTTCGCGAATAGTTCGGTACTTTTTATCCAGGCACTAATTGCGATAGCATGAATACAATTTTAACAGATGTTCAATGATGTGAAGCCAGCTGATGTTTGCGAATACTTCGCTACTTTGAATTAAAACAAAACACAACCGAGGTTCTGTTATTATTAATTTTTCCTCATCGGGTAGGTAGCTTATTTTTATCATACCTTTATTCAATCAAAAATATGTTTTATTGAAAATCATAATTTTGAGAGCGAGTGTACCTATAGGTAGGTATCCAATGCAAGTTAATAGAAGTTTGGGCTAAAACCACACTGAGGTAATTGTTAATGTGGCGAGAATAGGTTAATGAAAATTGTGAACTCATCTCTCAGAAATATTTATGACCTTTCAAAGCTTTTGAGTACCTAATAACGATTTGTAACTTCATATAAAGCCAGACGAAGGTCAATTCTTATACTTTTTTGTCCTCAGATATTAAAATTGTTGCCTATCAGCATAGACACTTTCTATTTTTTTTTGTTGAAAAAATTAAACACATTACTACAGAACAAGCTCTGTGTTGCGAGAGACTATGAAAATAACTAACGGACACAAAGTACTCAGAGACTCGAAACCTTGAAACAAATATCTATGAGTTATATTTATAAAAAAATGTACTGTGTGGAATCGAACCCATATGATTCGGCTCGGCGGCGCGGGGTGGCGACGCAACGTCGTCGGTTGTACTCGTAAGTGGCTAATGAGGCTACGTCACAGAGACAGCCAAACTATCTAGTTTTAAGTATTTTATATATTACCAACATCATCATTTCAGCCTATTGCAGTCCACTGCTGGACGTAGGCCTCTCCTAACACGCACCATGACACTCTGTCCTCCGCCCTCCAGTCAGACCCGGCGACCTTTTTTAGGTCGTCGGACCATCTAGCTGGAGGGCGTCCTACTCTACGCTTGCCGTGTCGCGGTCTCCACTCCAGGAAACATTTTATGTATACCTACTAACATTTATCTTGGTTCATGGTATTGAACCATGAATCTAGATGTTTTGTCTAGGTCCATGGTCAAAAGGTTACTTTAACAATAAATATAATATTTTATTGACATTTTATCAATGACATATCAATAATATTATTATTATAACACGCTTATTCCAGGAACTAACTAAGAGTCGAAACGTACACAAAAGTAAAACAAAAAGAAAAGTAAATTAATAGGGATGTAGGTATATATATACTTAAATTTATATATATCTTTATTTATTATATAAATATTTATATTTATTCGTATCATTAGTACATTATATAGACGCTAATGTTAATATTTTATCTTAAATATCTATTTTACGATATTACTTATAAAATAATATAAAAAATATTTATTGGCATTGTATTTGTATTTGCATTTTTTGTATTTTTTGTATTCTTTTCTTTTTGTTTAGATCATTATTATTTCTTTTATGTTAACCTACACTGTATAATATCTATCGAGGATAACTTTTACTGGCTAATCATGTAATTATATTAAGAAACATATTGTTATATAAAAAAACGCTGTTGTTATCCCTTTAAATAAATAAAATAAATAAGAGTCTAGAATATTATAAATATCAATATATTTTATCTATTTTATCAATATTGTCATTTTATGAATAAGTAACAAAATTATTATAACAAGAATTTCCTAAGCCTGGTTTATACATTTACGTTACATTGATTGAAACAGTCTTTAGGTTATATAAAATAACATGATCAATGGCAGTTTCAATTAATAACTAAGGCTTCGTACACTTAGTGTCTCATGTAAGTAGACCTGTTCTTTATTTGAATGTGTAAAAGTACCAACATGTGGCTCGTTTGTAGCCCATTTATTAAATAAATGAACCTTAAGTACAACGTCATGAATTTTCTTGCTATATTCATTTAGGACAGACGAGACGCCCCAACCATTTTTCTAGAATTTATAATTCTTATTTTAGTACCTACACAAACACTTAAAATATTTACTCTCTTTTTTATTTCAAAAAAGTTTATAAGCAATTGCTTGAAATATTACCTAAAGTTGGAAAATAAAATGTAGCGAAGAAATGGGTTGAAATTCAAAGTATTTTAACCTTTGATTTGTCGGCGTTTCGGACGAATAACATCGACCGTTATCACGGGTCGAGTCGACCTGTCTCGGTCACTGCAATAGAAACCTATTATCTTTTTACAAGGTTTTATTTGCTTGCCTTGTTAGCTAGTGTGTTGGGACGATCCCTTTTTGTTGATAGTCATTTTGTCTATAGCTAGACAAAGTTGGCTATATTTTACGCAGTTAAGTCCATCGACTGTTTGTGTATGTTAGAAAATTAATGTACTTTTACTCTTTCTTTTTTTTAATTTATAAATAAATAAAAAACTTGTACGTATTAAAATTCTATACTTAGGCCGATTTGCATGTGTATAGAATATTTATACAGATCACTATCAAAATGCTGTCAAATTATATTTTAAGATCAGTGGCACTGAGCTGTAACTTCTTATAAACATTTTAAAAATAATATAAAAGTTGTTTTCATTAATTTAATTTTTTTCACAATCATTATTATCAGATAGTCAAATATCGTTATTGTTTGTTCTACGTTCAATTCGACTTAACTGTAGTGTACCTTATAAATAGATACTAACACTTTTAAGACAACACAATAAATTTTTGTTCGACAGAGAGGTCGAATTCAGGATTTCTTACTCACTTGTTGTACACTCAGTTTTACACGCAGTTACTCTTTATTATAGCCACGTAAGTATAATAATAATAAGTTTTATTGTTTTCTCTCACATAGACATTAGTTACATTAAATTTAAAGTAGTAATACAATATTTTAACTCAAAGATTAATACTATGTGAGAGACTGGCAGCTGTACTAGGAGACCTGTATTACAGCTTACCAGCCTCTTCTAACTCTGGATAGGAAACATTGTAATATGTAACGTATTATGCTATCTAGTAGTAGTAGTAGAGAGTGTGTGTGTGATTGTGTGCGTGTGTGTGTGAGTGAGTGTGTATATATGTGTGTGTGTGAGAGAGTTAGAAATTCATACAAAAAATTTAAGTCATAGCAGACGCTCATTGCAAATGAGTGGTCTCCACAAACCTCCGAACTACGACGTACAGAGTTCTCGGACAAACTAAATCAAATTGGAATTCATTTGGGCTTGTACTTAATTAGAAGGGTTGGTAAGAAAGTAGATTAACACTTTCCTCGATAGTTGAATGAACTTACAATTTGGTGCTAACAAGCTAAAAGAGTTTATGCAGCTATTTTAAACACTACTTATTATGTTTGTAATTGTAATCATTTTGTAATGACGCTAGCAGTTGCTCGCAGAGACCCTACTATGAACTACGAATTTTAAGATTGACTTATTTGGAGTACATACTGCTATCAAATGTTTGAAAATGACAGCGGCCATATTTAATTTGTAAAATATCTGACAGCGATATCGATTCCAGAGTACTTTAGACACTAGTCGATGTCAAAATTCATAGTAGGGTCTCAGGTTCAGCTTTTCCATGCCATTCCATCAAATGTACTCATTACGTTAATTATGACGCCTTTGTGCAAAATTTCACGCTCTTGGACTCTATAGTTTTTTCTACGTGACGAGGAATCGGCACGGCGATTTTAGTGACGAAACGACCACCTTAACAGCTACGCTACAGTCATTTATATATTTGTGACGCCAACATAGCTTAGATTAGTTTTGGGTTATTAGGATTTGAATTAAATTTTACAAACTGGTTACTCTCTTTCACATATCGTTTATTGTAATCTTTTCGCAGGAAAATAAAAGAAAATAGTAAGCTAACAGTTTAGCGTGATTGCAAAGATCTGATTTATTATGGCTTTTGTATTTTTGTAAGTAGAGAGAGGTAAACTTTTTGATTAAAATGACGCCTACACTTTACTAAAGTTTGTAAATTACTAGCGTTCAGTTTCAATAAAGTAATTTATATTCTGACAGTCTAAGAAGTGAAATTTAGATCTTTTGAATCTTGTGATTTAGAAAGAGATTTGATTTAGATTACCAAAATATTTTGAGTTATTAACAGAATATTAACTTAAGTAAGTAATTATAAGGACCTCGGAACTGCTGACGTTCATGCATGAAGAAGTGGATGCATGTTGAAGGGGTGAACCGAGGGTATTTATTTATTTATATAGAGTACTGTGTATATAATTATATATCATATGCAATGTATATCATGTGAAAGTTATAATACTTCAGTACTCTACTTCTAGAATGGCTGCAAGCCAATTCCATAAGCTTAACATGAAAAGTTATAAAAATGAAAACAGAAATTTAAAAAATGTAGATTCAAAAATGGCATAAAACTGTACCTAAGCAAAAATAATTCATCGCTCTAGCAGTACGTCAAGAATGCTGAGAATATTCTATCCTATTCATTCTTTGTCGATGAATAGGCTAGAATGCACGTCAATAAAATTTGGTTGAGTATCCAGAAGACTATTCTACTAAACTAAGCGCATCTCTATTAACTACAGGGAGGCAGCGTGATGACACTCAATTGTATGCTAGTATTTATAACACTCGGGCTTAACATGAAATTAAACATTATTTGCACAAGTGATTGCCTAGTTTTCTATAGTTTGTAGGTGATAGTTAGTGGTTCATTACTATAATTAGTCAACATGGTTGACTAAAAGTAGCCTAACCCTATAATTTATTATCAAGTATTATTTATTATTAAAATTACTATTTTTTATTAATATTTTTGTGTAGTAAGTACAAAAAGTCATAATGTAAAACTTATATATTGTATCATTCTTGTACTTAAAATACATTATTTTTTAATACATAAAACATATTAATTCGCAGACTAAAAAGCACTTATTTCAAAATGAAGCAAATTCAAACGACTACTTCATTTCTGATTTTGCATGGCATTTATAATGAATTAATGTCGTACAATTTGTGTAAGCAATTTATATTTATCAGACATAATTGGTAGGATTGCATTTAAATTCATATTATAAATTTGAATTGTTAAAATTATAAAACTGAATATCATAACGAAAGCTTTGGAATTAACTCTATCTAAATTTAAATTCAAAAACCGTAGTAAGTTATGTAGACTTTGAGAGTTTCTGTGGTATTATTTTACGTGGTTAGAAGCGAATAAACTTTTCATTCTGTAAATGCGGTTTATTTGATTTAAACAGACCTGGGTTAGAGCAGAATTACGTATAGGCTCACCTAATTGAAATCTGTACGCAACTAAATTGTTGAATTTTGCGGCTGTATCGACTATTTGAATTTTGAAATTTTGCGGTAGATTTGGAGGTTATTTAGCCGTATACCAGGCTGGCCAGACGGGTTGGTATAGGATTTTGTTTCGAATTTTCCTTTTCTTGTAGTGGTCTTCTCTACTTAGTCCCCTAGTCGACTATTGACTCTCTAATTAATATACGATAATATTTGCATCTGAGTGTTACTCTAGAGTTGATATCCCAAAACATATTATTAGTCAGAATTAAATTCTATTTATTCATTTTATTTCTTGTATGTGAAAATTATTTCAGTTCAACTTAATTCTGTAGGCATTATTAAACTGTCAACCTAGTGTGAGATGCAGGGACGACGGGACCACGGGGATATAATAAGTCCCACTAGTGGGCTCGGGTCTCCTCTCCTCTAACTAGAGCTCTAGACTATCTAGGGATATAATGTAGTAAATAACAACTCAATGGGATATGTTAGCTTATCATGTTGCCTGATATGCTGTCTGCTATCATGTTGATGTACCTAGCTACATCCTAAGATTCTTTTTATCGTGAAATCAATAATTTAAAACGTTTTGTATAAAGATAGCTGTCATTATGTATTCTTGTCACTCGTACGTTTTGAGATCGTCGTTCCAGAGGAATAGCGATGTTACGTTGTATTGAAACTTAGCTTCTCTTTTAATATTAAGTAAACAAAATATTTTGTTTTCCAAACTATTTCTTATTGTGTTTTACACCCGCATATTTTGCTTTGTATATTCCAAATCGTTACAGAACGAAGAGAATTTTAAAAGTATTTTAATTTTATCCATTCAAGTTATTCGTAACGTGAATGAAAGTCATTCCGAGTGGCGTGCGGATACAAAATTATAAAACTCGCTGTTATTATAAGTCCAAGCTTCGCTTTGTTGTCTGCCCTATACTACAAGGTACTGAAAAACTTTCGTTGTTTGCGCCACCTGCATTTTTCTGAATAATATCAGACATCTCGGTGCCTATTCTTATTATGTTAAGACGGAAAATAGAATCGTAGTTTATTTTAAAGACTCATAAAATGCAATAATAAGCTATTTAAACATACTTTTTCTCTTTATTAAAGTAACTGACTGTCGATGTGTGTTCAGAGTGAGACTTGTATTTAAATTATACGCAGCACACATTATTATTATAAACACGCGTATCCAATTTCGTTTTCGCTGATAATCGCACGCCAAACCGCACGTGTTATCGCCAAAAATGGCTTTTCTGCTAATTCTTTCTTTTTACATTAATGAATATTTTTATTATTTATTGAAGCAAATAAAAAGCACTTCGTTTTGAACAGGTACTTCGATTTATTTCTGTATTAAATAAAAATAGAAGCACATATACTCGTACCTACATACATTAGGTATATAAAAAAATAATAAAAATTCGGTTCTGTCTCGAGGTCATATCGCGAATTGTAAGTAAAATTTCGAGTAAATTTAAAATGAACACCAATTTAGTCGTAGTAATTGGAGTCATATTAAAATTACTTAAGCTTTAAGATTAGCGACGGTAACCAGATATTCGGTTTCATGTACATAATAATATGAACGTGTGTGTAAATATTAATTAATAGCAACCTACCATGGACATGGCGTAATGTAAGAAGGTTAAGAATATTATAAAGCGAGCTACACATTGAAAACTATACACCGTGCACTGTTAATCGTCTTATAAATATTTTAGTTTTAGTTCGTAGTATTTATATATGTATATGTTACAGTCAAAACTCTTAACTAGATAAAAGTACTTTCGTCTAAAAACTTCGGTTTTTTCGTCTAAAAACTCAGAAAAATCGGTCAATAGTACTAAATAATTAAATTCGCATATCGAATAAATAAATAGGTATCTTTAGATGTGATGCATTAACCGGATAGGAGGGATTTATAAAAGAAAAAAATAATAGTTTATCAATATAACATTCCAGTACATACAACAAACAAATACAGGGAAATTATTATGTTATATATTCACGGATACTTACTACTGCTATTTAGTGGTACTACTTAACTATTAGTAGTAAGAAATTTCCTCAGCGCTTTGAGCAATGCCGTGTTCAGCATAGTATGTACATCGATTTGTCAAAGTAAGAGCCACTGCATGCAAGTGACAAGACATTTATCGTTGTGAAAGTCTGTACTAGTACGTATACAATACTAGATGATACTTAATAGATGTCATTGTGTTCCATCATGTTACGTCTTGTACACATTTACAGTTGGTTTTTAGAATTGAGGTATGTCAAAATTTTGTGAATTTGATGATTGAGATGATTTTGTGAATGAATTTACAATTAAGCAATACCGTGTTTCATCTCTAACAAAATGGAAGGGAATATTTCCAAATCCAGAACATGGGCCTGTGGATTCAACTCAAGACCTCTCCCGCCACGACACTCGATAGTCAAGCACTCTAAATAATATTTAGAAAGGTGGATACTATTACTATTTATCATCTCCCAAAATCACTTCGTTCTAGATTGTTCTGTATTAGCTAGACGGAACTGATAGATTAACAATGAATCCAAAAATAGTAGAACCAATTGAGAGAGATTGTGTCTGAGTGTGATATTGATCTGGTAAACATTGTCAAATGTCGAGTGACTGTTACGTGTAAGTTTAAGAAAGTCGTTTTAATTGTGACATACGCTTGGACTTGTAATCATTTAGATCATCTGTTTTGTAACAATTAGTTGTATTATCCGTAGGTAATAGAATCTAATTAAATATATTGATAACTAGTCTAATTTTATAAAACCTACCTTTTCCTATTAAGTCAATATTAAGATTCATAGTAGGTTCTCGGATACTAGTGTCAGTGGTCAAACAGTGCCTATAAAACAAATTTAAATTATATAATTCTGCATGGCGTTGGTTTTAATTTGGGATTTTCAAATTATGGATATACACAAGCCTGTTTACACCCATTGGAGTATGCAGCGACCACAGAGCAACAATTTGCTCCGATTCCAATATATCTATTTCGCTTTCATCAATCTCTTCATGTATTACCGACTGTTTCGGATCCTACGATGTTTTGTTAATTTCTCATTCTTTCTTTTATTTTTCTATCATTGTCACTACATACATCTTCATGCAAACCACATCGTTCTTTTACTGTGAAACCTATATTTAATATAATTTTTTTGTAGTTATACTAAGAGCCTGTTTCACCACTGGCAGATTAGTGTTTAATAAACTACTTGAGACTTTATTGACAGATTTTATATGTATAAAAAATACATATGTTATAAAATACGACAAAAATCTGTCAACTAAATTTCATATAGACTATAGCACTTAAAGTGTGTAGGTTCGCCAATCTGCGTAGGAACTTCATAGTGGGTTTAACAAAGCGAGTCCCAATTAAGTGATTTTCCTTTGTGTCAAGGAATCGTTAAGAAAACATGCCCTATCAATCATTAGAACCCGTAATGTTCATGCAATATAAAATTAGAACCATATATTAAAATTTATAGGTTTTATATAGCCCACGCGTTGAACGATGGCATAAAGGTTGAAATATAATAATATGGTACCGCTTTCATAGGCAAGTTGGCAGTATTTGTCCTATTTTTGGCCTTTCAGCTTCGGGATAAAGGGATTAGCAACACAAGTACGGGTATATCTTAAAACATAATCGATAGCCTTTGTTTTGATCGAACAAAACATTCCGGGATGTAACTATTTTCAAACAATATGACCATAACTTCGTAGTAAACAGCTAGGGTACTTTATGGGAACGGATATTTTTTTTATTTGGACAAAAAACTTTTACAAACGTTAAATTTCATTCATTTCATAATCAACAAACTGCCCACAACAATAAAAGAATCATCAAATACGGAGAATTTTAAATTCAATCTACGTCATTTTTTAATAACCAGAGCATACTACAGTATAAATGAATTCCTAACTGATACAAATAACAAAGTTAGTAATATTAGATAAAGCCGTTTTTGTGATACAGACTATTTTGTTACTATGTTTAATACTAGAGAATCTGATGTAGTCAAAAATTTATAATTGACTAAATATTAATATAAGTTTAGTCAGTTTGAATTTAGTTGTAAGTTATAATCTAATCTATTTAATATTTAAATTTTTATATTTGCATACCAATGCTATGGTGAGATACAGTGAAACTGAATATTTTATTATAATTAACCATCTTTGTAAATACCTGTATTTTAGCAAATAAATTGATTGATTGATTGATTGATTGAAATTTATGCGTCCACAAATAAGATGAGACCTCACAGCAAGATCTTCTTTTGTGATTTAATTTCACCGAAAATTGCGGTTTTTAGTGAAATCAGTATTCCAATTACTCACAGAATAGAGATAGGTTCTTTCCTTGTTATTGATTACTAATGCATGAAATATCATTCATAGCCCTTTTTTTATTGATAATCACGGTGACATCACGCCAGAATAGAACTTCAAAGCAGTTCTGAGGATCACCTCTCACCGGAGAAAATAATTAAGAAACTAAAATAAAATTACCCTGTAACAAAATATGGATAACAAGAGTGACTTGGATTATTAATTAAAGTTTTAAAGTCGAAGCTCAGCCGACCGTTTGTCTTGGGCAAGCTTGGAACAACAGAAATGCAATCGAAAGCGAACAAAATACTTTGAATAGCTTTAAATGTGCTTTTGTTTTAGTTTAGCTTCTGTTTTGTTATTATAAGCTTACTACTTTAGCAGTGTAATATAAAATACTCCGATGTTCGAGTGGCGGACAACTTTTGTATATACATTCAGAAAATAAAAACTAAGTAAGTTCTCGACATAATTATGTACCTATTTGAGGGCTTCTAAATATAAGTACTAGAAGTTTATTTATATTATATTTATATTCATTGTTCACGTTTTTGTGGGTAATAAATAATTTCTTATATGTTAGTGTGTTAACATGGTCACAATTGGCGGCGATTATAGTCTCTCAGGAAGACTTTTAGTAAAGTTTTCAACAGTAATGTAGATATATTCTTGAAAAGTTGTTGAAGGTTAAAATTGCAGCAATTGGCGTAAAAACTATGTTAAGCCAAGTATTTTAACTCAATAAAATATTATTATCTCATTGTTATCGTTACCCTTGCATTCAAAACAGGGCTAAATCATGGTCAATGTACAACGGATTTCCTACGAAATTTAATTTAAGCCTAACCTACATATAAAAAAAAATCATATCCAAACAATAATATAGAAAGTAAAAATGTTGGCAAATGTGTCCTACCCTGGAGCTATAATATATCAATTCAAAGATATATCCGGGCTATATAAATCGATTCTATCAACAAATTCGGGGACGTGTGGGGCATTTAAAGTTATTCTTTGATTGTACGTAACGCGAAATTTATGATGGGTAAAAATGCTAGGCGACCCGAAAGTCTATTGTATTTGTCAAATTTTTGAAAATGACAACAACCTTATTTAGATTCAGGGGGCTTACTCTGAATTTCGACATTCGATTAGTCGGTTTTGATGTCGCTGTCAAATGTTTGAAAGTGACAGCGACCTTATCTAATTTTCCTTATATTTGACAGCGACATCCAAACCGACCAATCGAATGTCGAAATTCAGAGTAAGCCCCCAGAGTAGGTTCTCTGGTCTTATGACTATGAATTAATGCTAATAGATTAACTGACCTGCTCGATAGCTTATTTGAATGAATACAATAAGACACTTCACAAATCGTTGCTTTCTTCCATTTTCAGAGTATTCAACATCAAATATAATTTACGGTTATTTTCATTGAATTAATCGATTGGAAATCGTTATTTACTTCGTCTCCTGTAATGAACTGTTCGATCTAAATAATCAGTGAACCATAGATATCGGAATAACAATTTTGTATTGCAGTTCAGTTCACGCGTTTGTTACCCCAATATTAAAATGTGTAGGTGCCATTTTCTGCGCCCACAGAATATGAGGGCGTAACCTATTCTTAGTAAGAAGATAAATAGGTACATTCTGTAAAGGATGGTTAGCGGAGCTTTATTGATTTCTACGTATTACACAATTATGTAAGTGTATAGTACTGTCTTGATAGGCGATAAGAAAGAGAAAGAGATTTTTACAATTTAACAGCATTATGAAAAAATATTCGTCGAATATTTTATAAACAGTCTACAATAATTAAGGCGACGACCTCATCACCGGCCGATATTTGTATTGTGCCTATTTATATAATATCCAATACGGTAAAACTTCTTACACACCCATTACTGTAATTTCTATTATCCGGTACCACTATCGCGTGCTAGTTAGTAAAAATTCCATTGTACAAATTGTATTAGAAAATAATAGCTGTGGGTGGATGTCAACGGATTGTTTAATATAAGAGTCGTTTAACAGGAGGATTTATTGAGCTGGAGCAGTTTACTAACAACCGAGTAGCGTCCGTAGGGCGGGAGTGCGTTTCTCAAGCGGTCAATTGATTAAACGAAGCAATTAAGCAATCAGTCCTCAATGGCAGCGGCGATTGTCGCAAATGAGTGCGGGTTCGACATCTGCGCTCTACCATCGTCACAACTCACCAGTGTACCGCGATGCATCACCCGATAAACATTCTATTTATACCCTGAACTTCACAATTTATACCGTAAGCCCCTGAAAAATACTGGCCCACACAAACTTTTTGTCGCTAATTAATGACACAGCCAAAGTTAAATTTAACGATCCAAATAATTGGTGTAGGCATTCATTGGATTCCTTGAATTTTTACTAGGCTTCATTGAATTTGTTGCTGTATTCTTTATTTATTTAAATTTAATGTTTGACTTTGATATTTTTTCCTTTATAAATATCATTGTCAAATAAACATTTTTGAAGTCTTTAAACTTTTTTGATGTAGAAAAAACTAAATAAATTTAGCTAATACACGAATACATCGTTCAATGTTTAGAAATAACAAATATTTACCAAAGGTTCCATAAAGAAACTATCAAACTAAATTGTTATTGCCGACAATCACGATATGACACAGTTCCACATAGTTCCTTTATGTATAACGTCTCATTTTATTCAGGAGACCTTTTCCAGCGATGTGACATGTTACATTTGTATTGCAATAAACAAGTCGGGAATAAGTTTATAGAGCTATGAATCGTGGGTCCTGCGGAGCGAAATATTCTAAAATTAAGTTGTATTTATTGGTGGAGAGTTTGGCGAAACAGTTGGAAACGACTGTGACATCCGGACCGATCAAAGTGATCGAGAACGAGGGCCGGTGGACGTTTTATTGCGAGCACAGTGCGGGCGAGGCGTGCGGCGCGGCGCGCGGCGCGGCCGTATGGCGGCCATACTGTATAATTGACTCGCTCGCTCACCCATCTATGTGAATGGTAATGCCAAATTTAGGTGCAATCCTCGTGATCGCGTGCTGTTCTACGTAAATTCGACACACAAAGTTGACGGCCATAATATAAATTAGAAGTTTATGCAAGAGGGGCGTCGAAAAGGTTGAAATATCACAATATATATAGGTTGTGACGGGTGGCTGTTTACCTTTGTTGCGCTACTAATTAACAAGGAATGCACAAAGCGGTGCTATCTAAATTGTTATCGCAGTTTTGGATACAATTTCACTATAAAACGTAGTTGTAACAATGAGGTTTAGTAATAAAAACTGGTATGCTATCTCATTAATCTTCGCGATGTAAATGACGACACTAAATAAGAATTTAATAAACAAATAAGCGCTCCACTTTTTAATTTACGACAAAATTCATGAAATTAATTCCTTATAAATATTTAAAAATTCAAATTCGGGCGCGAGTCCTTAAGGGATTTTATTTGTTGAAGTTTTTTTAGTTAATTACATTAATCATAAATTACGACTGTTGTGAGTGTGATGTCAACAGAATGACGACTATATTTGTGAGGCTACACATGTTATATTAAATATATGTGTGGGTAAGTCTATTACAGAGGTGACGTGACCGTCGCGACAAGTTTTCCATATGTCGGGGCTGGACCGATGTTATAACAGTTAATCCCTCGGCCTGACCGCCCCACCGCCCCGCTCACCGCCACATGTCGGCGGGCCATTAAACAGAACACCCTAACAAAAAATAATTACTTCACCAAATACAGTGCCACGGTCACAACTCGTTCAATTTGTGTTTAATCTGCTTAAAGCGCGACGGATGTAATGAAATTAAAAAGTCATGAATTAACTTAACAACCCCTATGTAGCAATGGGTCAGTTTGTTTATGACTGCCTCCAGATGTGAAAACAACATTGTTTTTTGAAGTTCTACAATGACAATAGCTTCGACGGTTGTTTATAACCTTAGCTACCAAAAGTTGATATGAGTAATCCAAACATTTGATGTTTTGACGAACATTTTTGTTAGAATCCTTATTTGGTCCTATTTTAATACTTTTTCTAGTAAACCAGTACGCCTCTTTTGTTAGTTTGTTCATTAAGGCGTAAAAACAAACAAACTGAACTAAGTTTGAAAGTAACTACTTTCGCATTTTATTGTGTGTAAGTAACTATGTGATATTGGGTACACTATTTTAAAAATACCATAAGACTAATTTTTATAATTCAACTTTGTTTCTGTAGTGCTGTACTTCAACAGTCGGATTTTACCTCCTATTATGCCAGGTTAGCTGTCAGTTGGAGGATTAAACAAATTCTGTGCTGTTATGAATTTTGTAATACGTGTAGCTTTTGAAACATTTTGGTATTTGCGTTGATGCACATTAATAACTGAGGAGTTGTATGCAAATGAAAGCATTCGCGGGTTCATGTTGAGAATACAGTAAATGAATTAAATAGAAAACACGTCAAGTTGCTATGAAAGTTCCGGTATGCACATTGTTGGCCGTGTGTCCGAAATTTCGTGATTCTGTCTCGTGTCAGGGTTCAAATTTGACAACTTTGTGAACTATCACTCGGTGACTATGTTTGTGGCTCTGTTCGCGGTTCTGTTCGACGTTCGTTAATATGGCGAATGTTCAATATTGTATGTTCAGGTCTATCAGCACCTTTACAATTAATTTTATGTAACCATGCACATAATAACATTTAATAAATCATAAATGCGTTAAAAACACCATAATTTTGGCTTGAATTAATATGAATAAAATTCATAATTATGACTAACTTGAAGTCAATTAACTAAGTTAAGTTACGAATACCAATTCAACGTAACTTTGAATAGAGATCTCCTCAAAAAAAAGTACATAAATCAAATTCTCAGTATCAAAATCCTAAAATAACTACGGTCTTGCTATTGCCATGGTAACCGAAGGACGGTAAGGATAAGTCCATACAAATTTAGCCGATAACATCAATGGAGCAAGCAAGCATTAAGCGACAGGTTGTTGGTAATATAGTAAGGTCCGGACGCTGCTAAAGCGAAAATGAGAAGAGAGGAGATGTGTATTAAGCAATGTTTTTTCATTGTTTTTAAAAGACAACGCCCACACTAGGGAGAAATCCCTGTGTCGCGGGGGTCTTTAAAAAAGTCGAGCTGTTACGATTTCTTTGTTTCGTTACGCTTATGTATTTCCGTCGCTTCCGTTTTCAGTTTGTACAGAACAGAGCTGAATTTCAGACTACTTAACATGCAAGAGGTTAGAGTGCTTCTAGCCTTATGCTCTTTATACATGAACTGGGGACCTAATGTGGAATATCAAATGTTATCTAAATTTTTGTTTCCTAATTTGCTTTGGCAAATTTTTGTTGCTTTTTGTGAATTTAATTTAGGAGTAAAGGCAAAAAATACTGTGATTTAACTTTTAGGGCAAAAGCGACAAACACCTTCCCAAACAAAGATATTATCTTTTATTAAAATAAACAAAAAATCAAAGCGACAATGGCTAACTAAGAAAAAATATACAATTACACAGGTAACTGAACTCAAATACGGTTCAGGGAATTATAATGATTGGAAGATAACATTATTATTATCATCATCATCATCATCAGCAACCCATTAAGTCCCATTGCTGGGCTCGGGTCTCCTCTCCTCTAACTAGAGAGCTGAGAGGGTTTAGGCCATAATCTACTCACGCCGACCTAGTGCGGGTTGGTGAATCAGACATACTCATAGAATTTCTTCTTGGGTATGTGGGTTTCCTTCACCGTTAGTAGATGTTAAGTCACTTGACTAGTACATACAAATTCCACAAAGTGGAATTCACATTGGTACTGCCGGTCGGGATCGAACTCGGACCGCGTGATTTGCACGCCGCGCCGGTCACTTATCCATTCAGCCACCATCGCTTTTATATTATATTTATTTATTATCTAGAACTACTGCCTATTTATTATGATATTGATATTGATGAAGTAAACTTTTTTGCCTTTTATAATTGAACTGAGATCTCTGTAGTGAAGACACTGTTTTTTACATATATTATTCTTACGTATGTTTTTGCTCTGTTCTTAGGTTTTATTATAGACGGACTGAATGCTATTAACGTTAGTCAGAAAAGGCTTAATGATCTGTTAGCATGTTGTGTAAGGAAGCGAGTATCACAAGTTAACTAGTACTCATCTCGTAATTGGCAGTTGTGTGTGTGTGGCTATCTTGAATTTTATTTCCTTATAGGTACTCATTGTATTAATGATAATATTTGTCTCAAACATTTATATCTATCGGAGAAGGGCGAAAATACAACTAATAAGTGTATACTGATGAAAAAACTTTGTTATATATTTACTATATCCTTATACTTTTTAATTAAAGCAAACATAAAATTCTGTTTGATATTTTTCAAATACTTTCACGAAAGAAACAGACGCATTAAATCGTTATTAATTGCGCTCGTATTATCATAAAACATATTAGTTATTAAGTCAAACATCATATTGCTCACAACGTTTATTAATTTTGTATACCAAGTGTAGTATTAAGTAAATTTCCCCTTCCTTAAATGATTAAAACTCACGCCTCTCTGAACGTATTAAGTGAAAACAGAACTATAGATAAGATCGTATGTATTGTCGATTATACCCACATCTCTCTTGAGAAACGTTATGAAAGTTTAATAGACTCAGCATTGAGTTTATGTCCTTTGCACAACTCTCCTTTACATCTAACTATCTTAGTTTAGGTTGCTGAATTTCTATTAACCATAGGATAGGAATAACGTCCTCAATTTTCTATTTACTTTTTTCGACTAATGGTTTTGGGTCCTTTTTATATAAATTCTCTTTAATTTACAATGATAATGGGTACAGTATTTTCAGTGTCGTTCACAAAAATCTTTTGGAGATACAGATATAAAAAGTTTAGTTTATTCGAAGGTGGGTGATTGTGAGGGTCGCGAATGTAGGTAATTTAGATTCGAAAGTGGGAACTTTCTCCAAAGTACGATGTAAAAGTAAAATAAGAAAGAAACAAAACGTAAAATGCGAGGCATAAAAAAACTGAAAACTGTTGTAATGAAAGTGTTGTAATGGAAATGAACCATTAATACGATAACTTAGAATACGCTAGCGTAATGATTTTAATGCCTTTTGTACCCGTAGTATCTTTTGAAGTAGAAGGAGTTGGATATTCTCAAATAGTGGTAGAGAAAGATATGCTCAACAGTGGGATAGAAAAATAGTTATTAAATATTTATTGGCAAAAAAAAAGAAAGAAGATTGAATACTAGTATTATTATTTTTAGGTTAGATGCCATCAGAGGTTTCTTTGCTACGTCGACTAGTTACTGAACTATTGTAGTGCCCTTTCTCACCATGTTTTCCTTCACCGTCAGCAGATAGTTATTTACTTGACCAGTACATATAATTTCCGTAAAGTTAAATCCACATTGGTACTGCTGGTTGGACTCGAACTCGGAGTATATAAGCATGCCGGTCACTTATACATTTGGCTATCACCGCTTGAATAGCGTCCATGAAAAGAACAGCCATTTCAACAGTTTTAATACAAGTGGCAGAATAATATATTCAAATAGATGGTCGCTAGCAGTAAACGGCCATGTAACTGATAGAAAGCTTAAACAATGGATGACAGTAATATAATTTAAGATACTCTCAATTGTTTGATCCTGTACTCGAAGCGCAGTCATGCGTCGTATGAGGACAATTAAGTCCTGGGCTATGAATAAATAATTGTTACACTTAGTCAACAACATGTTTGGCTAGTAGACTAGTATATTAAATAAAAAAGGCCCTAAGACACTTCCCTGTGGTACACTTGCCTAAATTAAACACTTTCTTATATTTTAAATTATCTAGTTTAGTTAACCTTTTCATGGTACAGTAACTTTAATAACGCTTTTAATTGCTTCAAAATATGATTCAATATAGAGTACCTACTCGTAATTTTCGCTTTGCTATTTTGGTGGTAAACGAGAAAATATTAAGTTCAAAGGAGATTATTAATTATAACATCTGGTCAGTGGTTCTTGGGAGTCTGGAGGCGGTTGCCGCACTCAGAGGAGGGTAGTTGAATATCAAGCGACTAAGGTAAACTCGCTTGTTCTTGGTACTCTGCTTTATTTCGTGTTAGTTTATTACTTTATATGACAGCAGTTTGAGTGAAATTGGACTCTGGAAATAAAGTTGACATTATAATTGAATATAAACTCTAATTAAAAATTTTTTTTGTTTAATATCGGCCTTCTTATTGATTTTTCGTCATATACCTATTTTATGAACATTTTTTACAATTTTGTATACGCGCAAGAGAAAAAAAACGTAGGAAAGACACAACTTAATATAAGAAAATAGCATATTTTCCTAAACTAATCTCAAATTTAAATCGCGATTATGGATATTTTACCAATTCTGTTTTATCTTAAACAAATAACCCCTTATTAATATGACAAAATATTGGTATACTGACGGTAAGTTCACCCTATCGAGGTAGTAGAATATCAAACGACTCAGTGCGGACCTTGTTGCTAGCTCACCGTCTTATTTTAATGAGGATACCCTATTGAATCTCGTACAAATTAATTAGCCCAGTGTTCTAGACATTTTCCAATATTATGCACTTGTATTTTATAGAAAAGTGGAGTGCATTTTGTGTATAATTAAATTATTTTAGCTGTTTTTCTTGAGCTTTATACTCACAAAAGTACTAGAAGTTACCAAAGGTTTAGCTTTTGTTTTAATAAAATGTTTTTAATAACGAATTGGTGAATCGGGGTGAATAGGGACATAGGAGTGGATAGGTACAAAATTTTCTTTTGACATTATAAAACAGTTTTTTATTATCACTACAAATAAAATACATATTTTACGAACTCGGTATGTATTTAAGTGAATTTTAAGTCGAAGCTTAGTAAATTTACAGTACCCATTTGCGTACCTATTCAGCCCCTTCGTCCCTAGGGATTCACTCTATTTTATATTTCTTTATAATAATGATAAAGATGTGTATACATAAAAATGATTATACTATTGTAGATGGAATACATGTTTCATTACATTTAAAAATACATTGATTCCAATACAAATATAGAAATACCAGAGAGAAAACAGTCTATTCAGAAGAATTCCCAACGGTTAAATAAAATTAACATTTACAAATCGAAACTTTGTTTCGTATTACAGACATACTTAGTCTAAAATAATACATATTTACCTACAAACCCAAAATGTTGACTAGAGTTTTTTGCCACTTAACTTAAAGAAGCTCTAGTTTTTTAGTCTATGCTCAGGTATTTTATTTATTTATAGATAGGTATTTTGTATTTGATATTACTTTGGAACAACCTTATTTCTATCATATTTCACCTGTGAAGCTATAGTTAAAAGGGTGGAAAGCCTTTATTTATTGGTAGAAAGTATAATACGTAGAACGTGGAAGTCAAAACCAAAACAACTGTTTACAATCACAGATGACATTGTTAATTTAATCATTAGTGTCACTATTAGAATTATTATGGCACCGTTATAGTATAAGTTTATAATTAGTGCAAGAGCAGAGATAGGGATGTAAGTTGTTGGTACAGAGGGTTATTCCGGTTAGAAGTGGTGCACCGGGTTGGGACACCAAGTGTCGACGGTGTCGGACGGCGCGCTGCGGTCGCCCTTGCCTCGTCGCCTGCTCGACTTGAATTCCTAACTCGGGGGAACGAACAAAAATAACATAACGAGTCGAGCTTGTAATAACATTTGTCCTAATATATTACTATTGTGACGGCTCACAGCGGGCCGGATTTATATACTACCGTGCGAACCGTCACCTTATTATTTATTAATATTAATGCCGCCTGTCTACACCCAAATTATTTTTCATTAGATATGCGAGCTCGCTTTTCTTCACCGTGTTTAACACGTTAATATAACGTGTAAGCAAATCTTTTGATGCGCGGATTTTTCTTCGTTAATTTAGTTGATGTTCTGTCCTGATTTGTGTTGCTTTTCCTGCGTCACGATGGGTGCCATGTGTATTAATATAAGAAAATAAAAATTCAGGTAAGTATCACATTATTGTTGATATACAATTGTGTGAGAATATGCGGTTCATAAAGAGAACAATTTTATTGTATTGTGTACCTGAATGTTTGGTACACAAATTAAGTGACGTAGGTACTTGTTTTATATCGTTGTAGGTCGGTTGTTAGTACAGGAGCTAGGCATGTTGTGCGGTTGAAATATGTGGCGGGATTACTCGCGACGTATTAGCTGGTTTATTATACGAACGCTCTGGATAACAAGAGTTCCATATGAGTACACTAACGCTAGCTAAAAGATAATTTCATGCTACAATGGATAGAATTCTACATTTAGATTGTGTTTCATTGCCTATGTACGAAGTAAATGATGTTTATTTAAACCTAATGGAGAATGTTTTTGCGTTGTTATTTGTACTGTAATGTCTAATGGGGGGTAATAAAAGTCTGGTAAGTACATGGACCTTGTAAAAATATATACTAAATTGGTGTGCCTAGTTTTCTTCTTCATTTCATCAGTTTTATGAGTTAACTGATTAACATTTAGATAAATAAATGTTAGTCGTGTAAAGTTACTGAAACGCGTGGTATAGTTAGCTAAATTCCCTTCACATTCTTTGAAGGAGACCCGTGCCCAGTAGTGGGATGTTTATGAATTGAAATGATGATGATGAATAAAACTTTTGACAAACTTATCGATTGTTATTTGCACTATCTGAAAAAGAAACAATAAATAATTAAATAATTAAATTCATGCTCTACTCTATAATATTAATAAAGTGTCAGATTTCTGCGTACAATCAATATTAACTGCAGTTTAATCTAGGTTTAACATTTCGCGGTTACCGTTGGCATTTAATGCAACTTTATCTACACAACAGTACTAATAAGCTGATGAACATAGGTATGTCGACCACATCATTTGTTCCTACTTATATAATTAATATAATCATCATCCTGTCTCTGTTAGAGTAGGCAGAGACTACGGTGCGTCAGTTGCTTCATTAACTTTCGTGCATTAATATGGTGGTAACTTTTATGTTTGTTGACTTTGACTTTGTTGACTGTTTTTCCTATTTTTTGCAGTGGTCTTGTCATAAGGTTAGACCCTTAGTCGCCTCTTACGACACTCACGGGTTGAGATGGGGTAGTGACATTATGTATTCTCAATCCGTCACTACACGGATTGATAAATATATCATAAGATTTCTTTCACATTTTTTTTCATACAAATCTGAACTAATTCAATATCCTCTTAAAAATATTGTGGAACTATTCTAAAAGGTAAGCGCTTAAACAATAAAAAATAATATATATTTGCAACAATATAAAATCTAAACAAATAATAAATGATGAAGTTATTTCTAAGTTCTAATAAATATGAAAAAAAATATTGAGGCTATTTTGCCATAATTATTGCATATAAAGCTACAGGACATATAAAGCGAATTAGCGTATTTAAGATACCTTGGAGCTTACTATGAATCTCGGCATTCGAATGTTCGGTTATTGATATTTGATGTCGCTGTCAAATATTTGAAAGTGAGAGCGACCATTCTAAATTTCCTTACATTTTACAGCGACATCTAAACCGAATATTCGAATGTCGAAATCCATAGTAAGCCCCCTTGTCTTAAATTTATACCTATCCTATATTATCTATTTTCGGAAGCCAAATTTGAAATTACCCAACAATATAAACTAAAATGATAGGAATTGACACAAATTGTTTTCACTTAACGAATATTAAATCCTCTACCTACCTATATCTATAAAATGTTTATATTAAAATGCCTCTCCACGTCAGTATACCGCAAATTTGAACCGAAGCCTCCAAATATTATTTATCTATTTGGGACACATTTGCCATATTTGTCAAATTAATTAATTATCCTGTCACACAGCATCTGTTTTGTTGTAGATGACCATTTAGATAATGTACAATTGATATTCGATTCGTTGCGTCTTTAAATAAACAAGTATTTATATAAAATGGGCAGGCAATTTTTGACATCGGTAGCGCAGTGAGTGCGCTAGGTCCTGAATTCGAACCTCGGATCGGGTAAAAAGTGTATGGGTTTTTCTGGCTTGAAAATTTCAGTATCAAACCAGTCTGTAAATATGCCCGGTTGAGGCCAAACATAGCTAGCAAAATGTGGTTGTGATGCGCTTCTCACCTTAGGGGTAAAGACGTGATGCTGTTATGGTAGTATGATTGGTAAACTTACACTACGTTATACCCTACGTTTACCAATGACTGGCGAAAAGTGTATGTGTTACATACGCTTCTGACTATCCCTTTGGGAAAATAAAGCGTAATATTATGTTATGTAATGTCAAAAATAATAAACATTGGACGAATTAATTAAGAATCAACGTTAAAGTTCATAATATATTCGGTTTTTCGTTTATTACGATGAAATAATATATCGCAACTTAATTCAATGTGCATAAAAGCGAGAAGCTAATTAAATATTATATTCTTTTAGTGTTTTTTTTTGCTATAAATTCTTTAGCAGGACTGAATACGATAAAATCGTTTTTAATTTAATTTACAATAAGTAATAATGGACATGGAAGTTCGTAAGAATTTAATGGGCCTGTCTAGACTATTGTATCACGATATTAAACTTTAAAGTTTATAAGGCTTAGTACCATCCATAATTAACTATAGCACTACCTATTTCGAGTTCATTTATGTGATTAAAAATAACAAAGTTGTTATACAATTTGTTTATTTAATTGTCCAACGAATTCAGTCGTCTGTGGTTTCTTGTAATTTGTATTGTTAGGAAATTAATTTCATAATTTACTTGGTTTCTGCGGCTAGCAAAGTAAGTACCTACCTAGTCTTTTATACCGGTTACAGTTGAGTAAAGAGCACCTTTGACTCTGTATTCTTTCCCCCTTATTACAAAATACGGACTATGCATTAAACCAGGTTTAAATTGTCAATTTTGACACTAAAACAATGGCTTATGTCAATTTAAACCTGGTTTAATACTTAGTCCATATTTTGTAATAAGGGGGTTTGAATTTAAAATTAGTACTTAGTTTCTAGCACATGTTACATGGAAACTACATTGCTATCGAATTGGAAATTATAGTTTTTATAATTATTATGAACTCACTGCAAATGGTTGACACTGGTAATTTGCAATTTTAGGTTGTAGTGTACACTTATCACTATAACACTACTAATAGACAGTAAATTTTCGTTCTTAACGGTCATGTTTGCTCATTCTCCAAATTTCAATCAACATTACCTACAAACTTACTCAATCTAAACCTTCATTTTCAAAACTTTGCAAAAATAATGTTGTTACAAAATGCATCATTTTTCGCCCTATGCGTGAAAGTTTTATTCAAACTAATTTTAAAGTGAACATTTTTGAGCGAAAATAAAACTTGAACTTTGTAAATTATGAAATTTGAACGTGCCTAGCTTCATAATTTGTCCAAAAGTCTCTTAAGGGCTAGGTACTTATTTATAGAGTTATCCGTCTGGATCTTAATAAGAGTTCATATCACAAAATAAATAAGCTCGTCCATTTCACTCGACTTATGCGAGTTCAAATTAAAACAAAGTTCAAAACAAAGGCAAGGTTTTTGGATATAATTTGCTCATACATAGAAACAGTATGAAAATACATACTCGACTACACGACGGCATAGAGACTGTAAAACAGTTATGAGACGGTAAAACAGTTTCTTAAACTATCTAAGGAATGTGTACGACTTCGGTATTGGGTATTAGTATCTGTCATGAAATTTTCAGAATCAGCCTGGAGTCTGGGAATAGGCTCTCATCCTATTAGGTACATTGGACCTAACTCTCTCTCGTCGGTCCCTCATGGCTGAGGATCGTGGTCATCATCTGATGTGGATGGTTTGCCCCTATTTTGGACGATCTGCCTCCACCGGCATCTATCCATGGCGGTTCGGACAGCTGAGCAGAAGTTGTTTGTTGGTGAGCGTACAATTTCATCGCTCCATCTGGTAGGTGAACGTCCCCTGGCTCGTTTACCCTCTGTGTTTCCAACAATGACCAGTTTCTCGAGGCTCTCATCCCCTCTTCTCATTATGTGGCCAAAGTATGTTAGTATTCGCTGCTGGCAGATCGTGGAAAGGCGGGTTTGGACGTGAAGCTGCGAAAGAATCGACGCATTGGTGCGCATGGCGGTCCAGGGTACCCTGAGCATGCGCCTCCAGCACCACATCTCAAATGCGTCAATTCTTTGCCTTTCTCTGACTCGTAACGTCCATGTTTCCACACCATACAGGAATATGGGGAACACTAGAGCGCGTACTAGTCGGGTTTTGGTGGTGTTGGTAATACCCCGCTTTTTCCAGATGACATTTAGCCATACCAATACGTCTCTTGATCTCCGGTACACAGCTACCATCGTTTTCAACCAGTGCGCCTAAGTACACATAGTGGTCCACGAGGTCAACCCCTGGTATGATGTTTGTCGAGCTGGGCAGTTTGTTGGCACGGTCAACTATCATTAGCTTCGTTTTGCTCTTGTTTACTGCGAGACCCATGCGGTTGCTTTCAGTCTCGAGTCTCTGAAACAGCACCTGCATATCTTCTATAGACGTCGCTAAGAGAACCGTGTCATCGGCGTATCTAAGGTTTGATAACCGCTTTCCACCTATCGGAAATCCTTTATTCCAACCATCGAGTACCTTGCGCATGATAAACTCTCCAAATATATTGAGCAGAGCCGGGGACAGAATGCAGCCTTGTCGCACTCCCATTTTAGTTTCAAACACATTAGAACAGTCGGTGCCGATTCTGACAAAGGAGCGGTTTTCAACATATAGGTGCTGAATTAAACCAATTAAGTGCTCCGGAGCCCCCATCTCATGTAAAACAGACCACAGCCTGTCCCACTGCACGCAGTCAAACGCCTTAGAGTAATCTATGAAGCATAGGACGACTGGGCTATTAAACTCCCTGCTCCTTTCAATGACTTGGCGGACGTTGCGTGGCGACGGAGTAGTTGTTCCCTTGTACCTCTGCCCTTCACAAAGCCAGCCTGTTCTGCTGGAATTTGGCTTTTTAGGAAATAGCTGAGCCGTTGGTTAATGATGTTCAGGAGAATTTTACTTGCGTGGGAGATCAATGCAATGGTTCTATAGTTTTCACAGGTCTTCGTGGAACGTTTCTTGTGAAGAGGAACGAAGCAGGATTCTGTTCATTCGGTAGGCCTAACATACCTGGTGAAATGTGGGATCCACTTTTGCATACTCCTACTGGTAAAAAGGAGTCACACTGTGCAATTCTGTGGTCGACAAATAAGTTATGAGTCTGGGTGTCCGTGTTGTACCTAATTTATATCCGTGAATTGTATGTTTGAAATTGCCTCCACCTGGTTTGTGCAGGTCTTATTAACTAAAATATCTATAAAATAACTACGCTCCTAAACCCATACCCCCTTATACAAAATATGGACTAAGTATTAAACGAGGTTTAAATATTGACATTATTTTTGTGTCAAAGTTGTCAATTAAAACCTTTAATGCTTAGTCCGTATTTTGTAATAAGGGTGATATGGTTTAATATTACCGTTTTTACTTGAATATATTTTATATTAGTTCCAAGTAAAGGTAGTGTAAAGGAAGTATGAATTAGTCGGCCGCCGTATTTTCCACGACACTTGGTACACAAATAGGCCGGTGTATCTGATATCGTAGGAAGTCGTACGGAAGCCGTGTTTACCGTAGCGACCACGAAGCGTCGTAATACCGTGTGCACATGCCGCTTGCCGCTCTCTTGTTATTATTACTTATTTTTACATACCATGCCGCAACTCACGCGCAGTTTTAGACCACCCGAAAGTGTTATCTATTATATCGACTAACTCGTTGTCTATGAGTCGTAGTATACAACGGCTGAAAAGCTAGTGGGTTCAGTTCTCCACACAGACAAAAAAAAAACATAGTTGTTTTGAATCTGGGTAGTACTTTGAATTCGTTAATTGTTTGGACCCCCCACTTCACGAGGTTTGGTCCCTAGTGTGGGTGATGTCATTAAGTTGTTTTTTAAAATCATGGTTTTAATTTTATATATCTAGATCAATGTTGAACCCAAATCCAACAGTTTAATGTGAAAATACTTTCATTTCGTAAACGTCAACTGCTTTGATAGTTTACGAGTTTACGTCTCTTTAAACCACAGTGATCATCATTATTGACCTTGAGATTCGTATGTCATATTCAAGTCATAAACTGTTATTATCTAGAACCAGATTGCAATGACAACCACCAGATTCAATTGTATCATTAAGGATGAGTTAGACTAGTACATAATTATGCCAAAATTAAAAATCAAATAATTTCACACAATTAAATCATCTGGATAAAACTTTATAAATGGTACTTCCTATAGCTTGCTCGCTGACAAAGTTCGCTTGAGATGGGCTGGCAAGAAACTCAGGGTACTTTTAATCGATAATTATCTTCCAATTTCAATGAGTAACAATTTGAAATATCAAACAACCAAAGCACCAGTCAGTAAAATCATGTTTTTATCTAGTTAAAAAATTTGGTTCATTGCTTCATTGTAACAGAAAGAAAAAAAAAGCATCAAAACAAAAACACTTATAATTATTACGCATTTTTAATAGATTTGGATCAATATCACTAATTATAATATCTGTACAGGGAATACAAATTTACCGTAAACATGCTAATTAACCGACGTCAAAGTTTTATGATCACCCAGACGGTACAATAAACCTAATTTCGACAGTTTTGTTGAGACCTGCGGTCGTTTACTACATCGTTATTATCATCAACAAGAATTTGTAATTTCATATTGTGTGTGAAGAATATACACGATGTATCAGAAATTCCTCACACTATTATCCATTATTAAAGAAAGTCTCACCTGACTCGCAAGGTTAACGGTCTACACAACGCGTCAGCTGCACGAGTACGTGCATTGGGAAGTTTGACCAATTGTGGTTTATGACAGAATGATTACTTAATACATCATTGTGACCAATGATCTATTAAGTAAAGCTTGAACTTAACTTTACCAAATACTTATACGTCAAACTTGTATACCTATAACGTTTACTGTTTCCGGGGCACCCTCGCCATAAGTAGCATTTTGTTATATTTTATGTAGAAATCTCTTGTTAGTAATCTTTTTTGCCCTCGAAATAAAGACAAAAATAATGCGAACTGCAAAGGGTAGTACCCGCATCGAGTACTTTCACAATGTTAAGCTAATCTGCCAAACCATTATGCCATTCATGAATTAATTCGTAATGTAATCTTTTAAAGATTAAATTAATGGCTTCTCCCTCTTTAACTTTATTTTACGAACACCTGATTCAAAATCGTTACTATTTATGGAATAAAAATAAATTGGGGCGCCATTTATATTATTGTGATTTTTCCTTGAATCCATTCTGCCTACGATCCACGAGTAAGATAAAATGGGTTTTTTGTGGGGAAAAGGAAAATAAGGATATTTTCCATAATAATTCGTGCGGCAAGTAAGGCTTGTAAGAACAGCTTCTATAAAAATAATATTGCTACTCATGATAACAATACGAGTATACTCGATGAAGGAAAATTTTATTTATAAAAATAAAAAATTAGCGATCGCCTGATTCGCGGGGTCAATAGTCAAGGCCGTGCACCAGCTGCACGAGTTCGTGCCAACCAATTGAAATTGTAATTATTTTTTATTTTAAAAAGGGTGGTCTGAGTTTCTTGCCAGCTCTCAAGACTCAACCATGTCAGCGAATTGGGTCTTAGGAAAATATGATGTTGTTGACGCTTTGTTTATCGTTCATGTATTAAAATATTGACTTGTGCCTTGTTAGATGCAAAGTTCGCAGTTTATGACCCTGTGTATTAACAACAACAATACACATACCAACAATAATTTAGTTTTAGAAGATAACGTTTCATTTTCTCCCTAAAACAGATCTATTTTTGTATGTACAATATAATATTATGTGCATCCCTACAGAGAATGTCTTACCATTAGTGACAAATAACAGTTATCAGTCAGGTAGCAATCTTTCCTAAAATTACGCCCTTCCAAGAGTGGGTTACGATTCAAAAAGTTTCAAAGTCACCACATTTTCCGCTACATTGAGTGAACGGTAATTAAATAGAAAACCAACTCGTAGATTGAAAAATTGAGGAAAAAATTGTCACTTTCAAAGATTGTTCGTTCGCATCGAGTTCGTAAAAGTTCAGCAATGGAGCACCGGGAACTTTTTTGTCGATTCAGTGTGGACTTTCTTGAACGCTCTTCAATAACTTCAATAAGAGAGATATTATCGGACGAACTATTAATATTACCGACTAACAAACATAAGTACCTACTACCTACTTTCTTTTAATACAACTAAAAGCATAAAAAGTGGTTATGTAACTCTTTTTTGCTTATTTATTGACGGGATTTTATGTGGGAAGTAAAAATAATTCTAGGAATATTTAGTGCTATCCACTATATTTAGATTGTTTAAATAGGTATAATAGATATCGGCATCTTTTATAGGTACCTTTAAAAGACGCCCTACATAGGTTCGAGTTTCGAGGCCTAGTTAGGGAAAGCTCTTTACCCAGTTATAGGTCTATAATATTCCTAACATAATTTATTCAAATTATAAATGAAAACAGTGATGTAAGGCAAAATAATCATCATCATCATTTCAGCCTATTGCAGTCCACTGCTGGACATAGGCAATATAATAACTGTAAATATTGCATTGTAGGTTCATAGCTCTACTCGAAAAGTCTAATATAAAGTGGATATCAAATCTAGTTAAAATGGAATGTTTAAATACCCGTAATATAGTTTTCACCAATATCAATCTTATTTATATGAGCACAAGATTAAATACGCTCGAAAGCATTTGTCTTGTATACGCTGTTTTTTAAGTAAGGCGGTGTAACATGCTCGAATATACCACAATTTTCTCCGCCAAGGTAAAGCTACATCCTAATTGGCAGGAAGAAAAATATCGTCAATGTGATTCCCAACGAAGCTTAAATGAATCAAGTAACAAATTTATGAATGAGGTAGAAGTCGCCAAGTTTGAAGGTGGGCAAATCCTGGAGTGATGAATGCACTTCGTGGCACGACCTTAGGGCCGCCAGTCATCCGTCACGTGGCTATCGCCCGTCTCGGCCGACATAAAAATTCTCCCCCCGACGTAACACTTGATTAATGTTTGAAAAAAGCCCAATTAAGCGCACACCCGAACATTTTATTTAACTTTACCCGTATAGTAACAGCTGCTTAGGCGAGGGATCCTTTCGATTTTTACCCCATTATCGCAGGTTAAACCATTATTGAACTCATCGTTATTGCGTGTAACTCTGCCTAAATTATGTTAATCTCTTTTTCTTCGATAGATATTCGACATCTGTTGTTTCGGATATTGACTATTTGGTAATTAAAATAGAATGGTTATTGACGAGCCTGGTTTGTGATATTGGTTTAGCGTTCATTAAACTATTCGATGAATTGTGTTATTCAAATAAATTGTGAACAGTCGGCAGTGTAAACAGACGTTTGTACCTATTATTTAGAAATCAATAGACATGTCTAGTGTCTGTAATGGATTCGATAATACCTATATTTTGACAAAGTAAACAGTTCTATTTTGGTCGATTTAGTTTTGGAAATAAATAGTCTGGGTGTAATATTTATCTATAATATGTATGTATTTACCAAAAAAATGTATTTAAGTAGTATATCAGTTGTTTAGTACCAATAACACAAGCAAATATAATTGCTTAATTTGGGACTAGATGGCGCTGTGTGAATGTGGTAGAATATTATATTATATATTAATTAATGAAGAACTAGATTTTGTACCATAATTTAATTACAATTCGTAGGTAAATAATCCTACTGATATTATAAATCGGAAAGTTAGGATGGAGGGGTGTTTGTTACTTAATCACACCAGAACGGCTGAAAGGATCTGTATAAAATTTGGCACACCGATAGATAATAGTTTGGAATAGCACACCATCATCTCAAACCATAAACGTTCCATTGCTGGGCACGGGTCTCCTCCACAAAAAGTGGAGGGAATATAGCCTACTACCACGCTGGCCAGACGGGTTGGTATAGGGTTTGTTTCGAATTTTCCTTATCTCGCAGTGCTCTTGTATAATGCTCTCAACACAATTATTGTCTTATTAAAATTGTTAACAATTTGTTAAGGGTGTTAATAAATAAAGTTATAGTATGTTGGCGTATTTTTATAAAGCATGATTTTATATTTATATGTAATTGGCACTAAAGCTTAAATAATCTATAAAAATAATACCATGGCTACTTCTAATTTTATTGTAATTGCATTGTTACTGCCACAGAAGAGAGATAAGTTTTTTAGATTCATTGTTCTGTGGTTACTACTATTGCTATGTTTATAGCACGTTTCATTATATTTAAGCATACTGAAATGCCTAAAGTTTCATTTTAAAATCACACCTATAAATCGAGCTGAAAACTTTTATGACTCTCATAACTCGGATTTTCAAGGAAATTTCTGTTAAAATAATTAAAACCGCCAAGTTGAGAGGTTGATTAAGTATCTAACTCTCATTAAAGCGAAGCACAAGGAAAATCAAACGTGGAGATTTTATTGTAGGAATAAGTTTCGTGCGGACCGTGAACCGAATAATCTACGTTTAAATTTTTAGCATCCTGTATACAAATTTGTTAAAAGTGTAACAACGTAAATGAGATTATTTGGAGGCTTAAGCCTTGGGTTAAATGGATACTCGTCTAATCACGGTGAGCGTAACTAAACAGGCGCGGTTCTTCTGATCCTCCGCCGACAATATTGTACAAGATAAAACGTAATTTTGTTGTATTAAATCTTCATCACCATACATCACGCGCTCCGCCGCTTTCATTAATTCACTAACTAATCTAAAAAAACTATAAACAAGAACGAAAAAAGAAACTGATTAGTCTGAAAACTTTATAACACTAACAAAAAGTTGCTAAACAGAGTAACTGATTGTATTACTAATAAATAATGTCACCCTTTGATTGAAGGCAGAGGTCACAAACTTACAATCCTTGGCAGCTGAGGTCATGACTCACGTAATGAAGTGATCGAAGATTCGTACATACCCCAAATAAAATAAGGTTCAAAATACAAACAGTATTAAGCAAGGCAAAAAGATTTATTGAATGTAGGTACGAACTTGTAAGTTTGGTGAAATATGATTCTTCCGAAAGAACAGCTGATATGAATTAACTTTAAGTAGCCTTGACGAAGTTGTTGGTCGGGAGCGGATATGTGAAAACTAACGAATAGAATTAGCATTAGAATATAAGACATCCGATTATTATTTGAGGACAGAGGTCAATGTAAAACTTTGAATTATATTTATTTTCACTGTATGAGATATAGTTTAAAATATTTCGTAAATTTAATATTTGTATTACTTTTAGACAGACAGTATTCAGTATTTTAAACTTAATCGTTACAATATTTGCATACGATAGAAATGACGCAAACGTGGTTGTTTAAATGCAGGAAATAAGTCGAATGAAAACGTCGGAGCCAATTTCTAGCAAATCTCAGCATAAAATCTTATAGCAAAAGTCTAGACGTAAATAGACGGTAGTTGAACGACTTGAGAAAAATATTGCATAAGTATACGGCAAGAGGAAATAAAAGAACCTCCGCTTAGATAAGAAGTGAGAATAATATGATTATTGTAATCACAAGCATTGCTACAGTTCGGATGAGCTGCACCAGACGTGACATTTCTCCATTGAATCAAGTTATCATTCGTGAATCAACAGTTGTTTTGTGAAGTGCATTAAGCGATGTGGTGTTGCCAAAAATTAATAGGACTTTTGCACATGAACATGGGAAAAATGTGTATGCTTTTCGCTACAAGTTTTAGTAGGAATACGGTGTTATATTCTGGTTTTTAAATAAATGTGCTGGCTACCACCTACGTAGGAGAAAGCATAATCAAATGTTTAATTGTATTATATTCTTTATCATAATCTTTCTATAGCTCTCTAATTTATAGTAATGTGTTTCATATCATCATCTTCATCAGCAGTCCATTAATGTGCCACTGTTGGGCTTGGGCCTCCTCTCCTCTATCTAGAGACTTGAGAGGGTTTTAGGTATTAGCATAATATTGTATTACTTTCGTTAGTACTTTAGCATCAATAGTTTAATTATTAGTTATAATCCTATGTGTAGTTAGAATATCGTTTTCGTTGTTGGTTGGCACTTTTGTTTATGAGCTACGATGCCTGCTTACTAGTGTAATTTTGATTTCGAAATCCACATCAAAAGTCTCGAAGCTTTGTCCAATTCCAAGAAATTCCTTGCTTGAATTCTTTATACGGTTAATGTACTACTAAATGGTGCTTATAAACCTTGATCGGTACAGGACATAAACGAAAAACAAGAAGCTATAATTCTCCCTATGTCCGACAGAATGCTAAATGATACTGTAACCCGCAACCAATTTATCTGATATCTGTAAGGAGTGAATAAACTACAAAGTAATGGTGTTTACGTTAAAAATATTTCAGAAGTAAAACAACGTTCAAGAATAGTTTTCTTACCATTAACGAGCTTCCGATTCACCTTTAGTAACTTTTCTAATCGATTATAGTGGCGGAAATAGACGTGCATAAATATTCGAGTTACTCTGACATCGTCAGGTGCCCGTGTCATTTTCGCCTTTTGATGATTAATCGGTAATATTATGTTCAGAATTAGAATATTAAGAACACATAAATATTCAAGAATACTTTTCTTTTAATATAATAAACTAATATTTTGGCACGCATTTGTATATTGCCACGTTTGGATGGCAATGTTTATTCTTTGGGCCAAGAAAAAGCCAACCCGCTAATCACGTGACGTTTCTGCAAAGTGTTTTGAAAGTTTTTTATAAAGAGCACGAGCACTTGGACACCATGGCTCAAGCGTTACGCTATGTTATGCTATGAGGATTTTAAATAAGTTCTTATTATTTACAGGGTTCATAGGATGAGTGTGTTGGGGCGCGGTGTACCGGGCAGTGCTCGCTCGTGTTCAGGGCAATGAGTGACGTCACATGTCGCAGAATGGCGCCGGTGCACGCGCACGCCCGACTACTCCTCACTGTCGCCATCCTTCTTATGAGAGGTAAGTTTGTTAAGGATGGAATTATTTTTATTATTGATTCTTTACTTAGGCTCTCTTTCACTGGCAGAGTTTGTACATGTATGTGCCACTCATTTTTTATAGTGAATAGATTTTTTTAAGGGTCGGCAATGTACTTGTGATGCCACTGGTGTTGCAAGCATCTATCCGCGTCCGCTTACCATCAGGCTGGCCGTAAACCTATTTGCATTAGCCGTGGTATTTAAAAAGTTGTAAGGATAAATTTAATTATGAAAGTTGAATTTTTTGCTTTTATATGAACCACTAATAAGTCTCATGTGTCTTCTTCTAAGTACTTACTTATTGTACATGAACAAGAAAAAAATAAGGGATTATTTTCAACTTGTATAATACGCAAGAACTCATTAGTCCATTAACTAAATAGACATTTACTTATAGAAAGTGTGATGGAGGTCACTAAGTCTAGACAGTCACAGGCGATTTACTAATGAACATATTTAATAAATTAGAAGGCTTTTTAAATGTATCCTATATTAGGGCCTGTTGAATAACTTTCATTATTTCCTTTTATAGAAGGTTTTTGCGTTAGTTAGGGCAACATATACAAAAAACAATTCTAACATAATGGTGTTGATGAATTTTCAATAAATGTCTGTCGTTCATAAAACATTTTTGTTTAATCTCGTTCAAAATAAACGGATCTAAAATCACTAAAAGCCGCCCGGAGGTTTGACCTAAAATCTGTACAATTGTAAAAAATCCTTTCCTGTACCACACCAAATCAACGCGCAAAAGCTCTCTTTTTTCTCAATTCAAAACTCTTATACCATTTATACATGTAAAGAAATTGTGGTAGGAAAGATTAATAATATATTTATAAATTATCAGAATTTTTTTTCATTCAATTTTCTTTAACAGACAACGCCCGTATTTGTGAACAAGCCCTGTTTTGCGGAATAGTTTACAAACAAACAATTAATGGACACAAGCAAATATTTGTCATGAAGTAAACTGTTCAGATAAGCATGTTTATGCATAACTGAACAGTTTGTGCCTTTCAGGCACAACCTTCATGCATTACCTAAGTGTATGCCTACCATTAGTTTATTATAGCGGGTAGGTACGCCCCTTGAGGAGACAGCGCTGCACATAGATTTAGGTAGCACGCGGATCCTAGGTCTATGGCGCTGCATGTGTGTATACATGCAGCATTTATCTAAGCTGCTGCCTGTTGGCAGTACATGGGTCACGCCGGGACTGACATCCTTTTGGTTCTGCATCCATGTATTTACTTTGCTTTTGGATTTTTATAGGTCTGTATCATAAAAATAAATGTTATAATAATTAGTCAACTGTTTAGTTGTGTATGATTTTTATTATATTTTTTCCCATATGTACATTATCTGTTTGTAATTTAGGTATTGTAAACTTCCTCGTGCAATGAATTATACATGTTCTATTGGGTTTGTCTTGTAGTGTTCAGTTTCTGTGTGATGATATACTTCCAATAAATGCTTTTCTTTCTTTCTCTTTCTCTATTTAAGTATAAAGTTACATTCAACTTCGAGTCGCAGTGGAAAAGTTTCTGCATGTTAAAAATGTGACATAATTGGGAGTGATAGGCAGACGGACACTCGTAATCTCGTTGAATATTCATGTGGCAGGCAAGTTGGGTTTTAGTTCAGAATCTGCAATATTAATTAAATAGGTATTCAGTATATGCATGTAGGAAGCAGCAGTCACGCTACCGAGTAACTATGTAAATATAAACAAATTACCTTTCCTAATAGAGCATGCTGATCGCTTTCTACCCGGCACTAGAGCGGTGGATTCGCTCCAGCTAATTTTCTAAGCAAGTTTCTTGAAGCTCAAGCTCACACAAACGGGGTAGCTCCGATATTTATATTAAATACGCTTAGCCTCAAGGAATACTACTCAGAATACAACCTCAATAATATAACTTTCATTTGCATTATCATGGAATGAATTCACGGTTCAAATATATACTGTAAACGGTTATAAACAATTTGTGGTTCAACAAATTTTGATATTATAATTTTGGGTACTTCCTAATATTTATCATCTCAATCCACAAACGTTTCTCTGCTGGGCACGGGTCTCCTCCAAAATATTTGGAGGGAATTTAGCCGACTATAAATACTACGCTGATGGGTTGATATAAGGATTTGTTTCGAATTTTTCTTTTCTTGTAGTACACTTGTCTAAAAAAGGTTTCTCCCTTAGTCGCCTTTTACGACACCCACGGGTTGAGATGGGGTAGTGACCCTATGTATTCTTAATTCGTCACTACACGGATAATATGTATTATTTACTGGCAAGTATTCCGTTATATTAATAATAGTAGACATGAAAATATCTAAGAAGTTATGTCTCAGGTACCGACGCCATTTGTGCAGGGACTCTGGGAGGGTTTCATAAGTAATCTTGATACTTAATTTAAACTTTTTGGATTCGAAAATAGCGATGCCCATCACGTAAAGTGACCAAAGAAAAAAACCATTAATAGAATAATCAACAATCAAGAAATATTCCGAAAACTATAAAGTCGTATATTGTCGGCGTGTTCGTTCTGTGCCGCTCGGTTTAATTAGAGTCTATTCCTGTATCGCG
Organism: Laspeyria flexula; assembly: GCA_905147015.1. NCBI lineage: Eukaryota > Metazoa > Arthropoda > Insecta > Lepidoptera > Erebidae > Laspeyria > Laspeyria flexula. Next base: position 5,046,335 of record LR989956.1, on the reverse strand, counting down.
CTGGTTGGACGCTATTGATCGCTCATAATGTAATTATCGCGATAGGAAGGACAACACAGAAGTGCACTTTACGCCGTTACTTCCACAACAAAATAAGAAATCACACGGCTATATTTTTTCTCATTTTTCCCGACCCACAGACAAAATATCTACTGACTTTGCTTTTATTGAAATTACCCTCTTCGTCGCGGGAAGAACGAATTAAAATCGCATTAGGAAATCCCGTTTCCGCCTAACTTTTCCAGTCTGTGCACAGAGTCCCGGTGTATCGGAATAAATGGCCCAAACTTCGTTTATTTATATAGTCTTGCTGAATATTTATGTTTTCGTTCCTAATTTTGCATTCCCGTCACTTCAAATACAAGTTTACCAAGTCGAGAAAAACTCAGCTTTATACATTTCAACAAAAATATACTTACTTAGTTATTTGCATTTAGGTTGTATCTAAAGAAATTGACTTTATGACAAGATGAAACTTTTACACTGTTTTAAATAATATGTTTTTAATATTTGGATAGACTGTAGGCTTCTTTGTTTAAGTAAAGACTGACAAACGAAAAGTTAAGTTTCGAGTCATTGGTTGTCTCGTTTTGTTTATGGGCAACGTAATCATAATTTTATATTATTTATTTTGAAGCCCTCCCCTCTAAATAAAACAAATTGGACGAAACAGTAAAATGTGTGACATTCTTTTTTTTAAAGATGAAAAAGGAAATAATAAACAAGTTAATATAATTAAAAAATTTAAATAACCCGACTGCAAAAATTCAACAGATAAGCAACGTACTAAAAAGACCGAAAAATTGTTGTAATTATTATTCCTGATTAAATTTAAATATATAACATATGTATATATTTGTAATCTCCATTTGACCCCCTTTATTTTGATACTATACTCGATAGGTTTGGTTAAAAAAATAAAATTAACTCCTTACAATTTGACACCATTAAATTATGTATTATCTCTTTTTGAATATATGTAATCTCCTTTTGATTCCCTTTATTTTGATACCCTATTCGATACGTTTGGTTAAAAAAAAATTCTAACTTCTTACAATTTGGCGTAAAAAAGTCCACCGTTTAGTCTTTTTTTTTTATAATACCTATCTAAGGACACTTGGGTTTTTGAGAAGAATCTAACGATACCTTAATTGTCCAAATCCATCCAGCCGTTTGGAAGAAACGTGAGAATAAAGAAATTTACAAACATACAAGATACGCGCGAAAAACAATACCCGTCCTGTCAGTCGGGTAAAAAGGATGGATGGGAAGGCGGAGGACCGAGTGTTATGGCTCGTGTTCCCGAATGTTATGGACCGCAATAGGCTGAGATGTTGAAAAAAGAATGCCTAAATAAATCTAAATCAATAAAATTTGTCAAATGTATGTCTGTATCCGCATCACTTGAAAACGGCTCGATCGATTTGGGTAATTTCTTTATTATATTCGTAATCATCACTATATTTGTATTGACGAACTTTTTGAAAAGAAAAAATTAGATACGTTGTTTTTGTATGAAAATCTCAATAAATAGTATAGATACGAGCTAAATCGCATCGCAAGGGCGCAGGCGCTAGCATTTAATAAAATTGTTCAAGGTCAATAAAGTTATTTTTACATTGAACGAACAAAATGTTCACTGCTCATAAAAAGGTGTACAAGATGATCGACAAATGCGAAATACGACAGCCGTCATCCAACACGACGTAGACGTCGTTCGACTCAACTTCAGACTCATAAAAACTGTTTACGCTCCAACTGCCGTCAAATTACTAGTAAACCTACTTGTAAGAACAAGAATTTAGTGCGAGTCTAATGTGTCCCAAGTTGGTTAATATGAAAAATGTGGACGGAGTCACGCCTGTTCGCTGTTGCGCCCAAATAGGATAATCGTGTAGTTATTGGCTATGTCGGAATAGATACTAACCACGCCAACCGCTCGTTTATTTACATGCCATAATCCGTGGCATAATTCTGTTATGTGGAAATGTCTTAGTGCGACGCGGCGCCAGAACGGTACAAGGTGATCGATGTCGTGGCATTCAATGATGTTATTTCATAGCTACATTATTTACCTTTAGCCCAAGCTACCGTAAAATTGCGCATTTTACATTTGATCGATGCTACCCGTTTATTGTTTAATGTTAAAGGTACGATATTGAAATCAAATAAAATTATAACTGATTGAACAGTGTGGCGGTTCAAAGAATAATTAACTTTAAAGCTTGTTTTACTTTGACTTCACGTGTTGTTTCGTTATATTGAAAGAGTGATGAATCGCTAAGTAGAAAAAGGGTTTCTGAAGTCCATAAATATTTGTTGCAAGTTTGTGTGTAATTTATATCCCTACGGTCCGCTACACTGAAACTACATTTTGCCTAAAGCAGAATTTGTATAGATAGGGAAAACCTTGTCAACAGAGTGGTATACTAAACTAGATCTTTAACTGGGCTATTAACACAGCGAAGTATGATAACAGCTGCAATCACAGCGACCTACAAGTTATTACGACCCATACAACCGTACGAAACACCTAAATCTTGTTTTTCGTTTACCCGCCAGGGAGCTTCGGGCCTTTTTCTGACATTATTGTGTTATTTACATTTTATATTTTATAAAATCTAATAGCGCTGCTCGTAAAAGGCGACATTTGAGCCTGGAGCAGCAGATGGTGTCAAGGTCTAATATTTCACGGTGACTGCCGCGTTATGTTAACTCACTCACAGCTGGCTGGCAATGATGCTGACTCAACTAATACGTAAATAACAGCAGAAATATACAAAATAATATCACGCGTGTCGGTCGGCCTTAATAGCAGCATAAGCAACAGCAATTAGTGCCGAAGCATTTCGTGCAACCGAGTGGCGCGATTACCGCAGTGCAGTTTTGACAACTTTAAACTTAGGTTGAGAGTTGCCCAATTTGCACTAATTAGTTAGCCCGAGCCCGTCTTAAAAGTTAAAAGAAGAATTTTATTTGGATTCGTCCCACTATAGGGTAGATCAAACTTACATTTTGCAAGCTATGCTAAAGACATTCATGTTATACGAAGGGAGCTTATTGCCATTTATTGGGCCTATTTCCGGACTCGAAATTATTACTAGAAATTTTTGTTACCTAAGCCGAATAACAAACCTGAGATGTCTTGGACAGCTGTCTGTTGTCTGACTCTAGGCTGATGTAGTGTATTTCCTGGCAGAAGAATACTTTGGCTATCCGGAAACTGACCTCCAAAATGTCATTTATTCATAATAATATTAAGCGATGGTGGCTGAATGGATAAGTGACTGGCGTGCTAAACACGCGGTCCGAGTTCGATTCCGACCAGCAGTACCAATGTGGATTTCACTTTGTGGAATTTATATGTACTAGTCATGTGACTTAGCATCTGCTGACGGTGAAGGAAAACATCGTGAGGAAACCCACATATCCTAGAAGTAATTCTAAGTGTATGTCTGATCCACCAACCTGCATTAGGCCAGCGTGTGTGGATTATGGCCTAAACCCTCTCAGCTCTCTAGATAGGGCAGAGGAGACCCGATCCCAGCAGTGGGACATTAATGGGTTGCTGATGACTAACTTACTACTTTTGTAATAAAACGTTCTCAGTTATAGTGATGAGTATACTTTAACTTCTATCTATCTCTGTAGCGAACAAATTTCATTTCATGTCTAGATTTACCTAGATATCGGCGATTGCAAAGCAAATGAATCAATATAAATGCATGAACTATGACTGAATAGAATGTATTTAGAAATTCTTTAAAGTAAATACATTCTACAATGTTAACCATCTGAGAGAGTTATTAAGGAGTTTTAAGTTAGCTGACTTAAATTAAAACTGTCACCTGGGACCCTACTAGATAGATATTTTGATGTAGTTTACATTAAATATTATGCAATTTCTTTTGCTTTCGTTTAACATTTTTATATAAATGCTAAACAAGTAATGGAAATATTCAAATCTGCAACGGGACTTGACCCGCGACCCTGGCATCCCATGACGTTGTCATGACGTCAGCTGAATAACAGGTAATGGATAAATTCAAACTCAGAGAATTCCACCCGCATAGCTCAGTTTGATATAGTTGTCTAAAGATCCTGCTAAACAACAATGCAATACAATGCAATGAGCATTCTCATGTTATATTACAGCAAAATAAACGCGATTATTAGCAAGTAGTCTAGCGAACATTCTAGCGAGTTTCCCTAACGACGATTCTAGTGAGCCTTCAAGTTTGCTTCGAACTTTTTACCGACCACCCATGCAACAGTCAAGTTTGAAATCTTCTTAAAGAATATTTCTCAGTATTCACTAAAGCGTTCGCTAGAAAGCTAGTGAAAATGTTCGTAGCGATGATAAGTTCTGTTTGTTGTTCAGCTTAGAAGTTCGTTAATGTCTGAAAATTGTAAAATTTCAAACACTGTCATCATTTCGTCATTTCAAAATCGACCAATCGAATGTCCAAATTGCGAGCGGCCTTTACTCCAGAATCGGTTACTCAAGAATCTTAATTATGACGATTTTGAGATCATACCTACATAGCAGCTCACCAAAGGGATAGGCAAAAGTGCTACATACCCACATTTCCATAACTATGTTACCCCTTATTACACGAGACACAAGAAAAAGGCGTGACACAATGTTTTAAGAAGAAAGGTGTTTGACCACACCTTTTTGTTCCGAGTCGAAATCCTTATAATAATAAACACTATAAGCAGTTAAAGCAGTTCAGCCATGTCGTTATATCACGCCAACAGTAAACAAAAATACGATTATTACCGTATAAACTATTGTTTCAGCATTTTTATATATCTTTCATTAAGTGTAAATGATTATTATAGACATAAAGTTTGGATAATTTATTGTGTTCATTGTTCAACGGAATGTATTGGAAATGGGTACTCGTAACTTGGACGATACTCTGTCCTCTTTAATTTGTTCGGCTGTTTGACTTAATCACGTCTTTTGTATAGATACGAACTATTGTTTTGTTGTTGAATGGAGTCTTTATGTTACAGATTGTTTCACCCTAAATTTACTGATTCTATTCTAGTTTGAATTATAGGCGATTTACATGCTAAATTTGTCTAAAAAGTAGATTTTTCCAAACAACTAATCTAGGCTTGTTGTGGCAAAGTTGGTGTAAATGTACTAAGCAAGAGGAACCAGCTTCGTTCCACAAGTCGAGAAAAAACAGCATTGCAAATACCATTGTTAATGGCAATACCGACTGTAACATGGGACTAAACATAGCTGGCAGCGCCATCTAGTCCCGAATTAAGTAATTATATTTGCTTATGTAATGGGTACTATACAACTGATATACCACTTCAATACATTTTTTTTCGTAAATAGGTACACTTAATATTATAGATAAAACACACTCAGACAATGAAAAAACAAGTATGCTCATCACAAAGATTTGTCCCTCCGGCTCACGAACTACTACGCCAATAGGCCAGTTAATGCTATGTTTACTAATATGCCAAATAAACAGCTACCACGGTATGGGTACGTAGATATTTGCCATAGGGCAGGTGTCACTATCGTCACTTGGGCGTTTCGAATAGCCAACAATCTGTGAGACAAGATCTCGTCTGTGCTGCTAGAATATCAGTTACTAATGAGCTCTGGCTACCTCACTCATAAGTTAAAACAACACTACTTGATTACCATCGTTAGTAAGGTGCGTATTACATATATATAGTACACTAAAAGTCGCGCGGGGCTTCGTCGTTTTTTATTTGGCAACTGCTCGGCTTCTTTTGGTCGTAGTGTGATGTTATATAGCCTTGCTAAATAAATGGGTAATATAACACCAAAATAATTTTTCTAATCGGACCAGTAGTTCCTGAGATTCTAGCGTTCAACCGATAAACAAACTCTTCAGCTATTTTTTTTTTTTCTACCACATCCACACAGCGCCATCTAGTCCCAAATTAAGCAATTATATTTGCTTGTGTTATGGGTACTAAACAACTGATATACTACTTAAATACTTTTTTTTTTGTAAATATATACATATTATAGATAAATTACACCCAGACACAGAACAAACCTTTATGCTTATCACACAAAGATTTGTCCTGGGTGGGGATCGAACCCATGACCTCCGGCTTAGCAGTCAGGGTCACCAACCACTAGACCAACAGGCCAGTCAAAGTTTTTATACCACGACGGTGGCAAACAGACGTACGGTCCGCCTGATGGTAAGCGGTTACCGTAACCTATGGGCGCCTGCAACACCAGGGGCATCACGAGCGCGTTGCCGACCCTTAAGAAACCTATTCACTCCTTTTTTGAAGAACCCCATACTAGATACATAATACTTTTACATACATTTTTCCTACTAAATCAACCATACAGAAAGAATCACAACTATGTAACAACAATATCAGTTGTCATTGCAACAAAGAGACACACAAAAAGTTATAGCAACTATGTATTTCATTTTAATGACTACACAAGAGTCACAATAAAACATATTTAATGCGCAGATATTTTAGCTCAAGTGGAACATACACTACGTAGATTACTCGGTGGCACATTCGGTACTAAGAACAAATAACTGAAGTCGTTACCATAAAAATATACAACGATATTTTAGAGGAGCGTGTATTCCGCATTGGAGCGGTATCTCCATACTTTTCACATTACTTATGCATAGACTACAGATTGAAACGAGTCGCGTAGTTGCTCCGTCATCGGTATTCAAAGCCAGCCTCGTCCGGCTTAACCGCAACCTGTCTTCGATCCTGATTGTCTACAAACAAAGAATAACAAAAATATATTGTGTGACGTCCACGTTAACGTAGTTTTAATAAATTGCGTGTCCCAATTGATTCAATTGTTTGTGAACACAAAAACATATTCTATATAACGATTGTGAAATAGCGGTTATTCAAACCGCGTAGGAAAATGAGTAGGTAATGAATATTTTGCTGTTTCAGTGTTTAGTAAACATGTAATTAGAATAATGCCTTGCCGCATAGTGAATAGGGAATGTAGATACATTTGAGTAGCGCTGAATGGGGTTAACATATTTATAGTGTTGACAATTTATTCGCTGTATTTTCTGTATCAGATGAAGGTTTATCTACGACGTTTGGTTCAAGGGACGTGGGTGCCGACGAGAATCCTCTTTTCTTGATAGTACCAACCAAGATGTAAAACGATTTATTATTTCGTGATCCTTAAACCAAACTGTGTAAGATTATCTACATATATTATATTTTGATACGAATTCATTGTTATCACTGAAAGATATTTGGTGTATTTTAGTTTTGAATATCTTGAACGTTGCGGGTTTTGTTATTAATTTGTGTATTTATGAAACATTTTTGTTTATCTTTGGTATGAATGTTAACATTTTATTAATAAGATACAGTTGTTTTCCGTTTCCTTTTGGGTTTGGTCCGGAAATTTATTTATTAAGATTTCGGATAAATGGTTGAAAGATGGATTGATAAAAATATATTCAGTAATGGAAAATTTTGTTTCTCTCGGGTTCAAGGAAAATTAAGTTTTATAATATATACACAAACAATCTTTTGAACTACAAACTTCGTTTTATTTACCACCAATTAATATTATTATACAAGATTTAATTTACCGAGAAAGTTCTTACAAAACAGATATTCATGTAATTATATTTTCTTTGAATGTAATAAAAAACCTTAATAGCTTGACGAACTAAGAAAGCCACTCATAAATTAATTGAATTTTCGAACAAAAATATTCAATATGAATGGAATCAAATAAATTTGTTATATTTGTATACAATATGATATAAGATATAAGAGAGCTTTTCTCAAAGCTCGTCTCAGACGTGACCACTTTGTACTCAGCTTTGGTTAACACAAGGAAGGATTATATGTTTGACAGGTATGCATACACAGCATCCATGAGGAAAATTTCCTCTTACCGAACGTGAAATCCTTCATATCGATTTCGTAAAACGAGGAAAGAAAAATTGGTATCGAAAAGATGCTTCCACGATACAAATGCGAGCATTCGCGTGAAAGGCATTTGTTTTATATGTGAAAATAATTTCATAACATAAATTGTTTATTTTTACGTCTTAAACTAAAACTTAAGCTAGCTGTTGCCCGCATCTTTGTTTGGTTGCTACACAGCTCCTATGAGTCATAGCGTGATGTTATAAAGGGGCTATCCAACACTAAAAAATTTCGACTGCCTTCAATCAAATAAACAAACTCTTCAGCTTTATAATATTAGTATAGATTAATCCATGGACTGGCAAACCCAGCGCAGGACGGCCACCCACAAAGTGAACTGATGATCTGATCCAAACAGCAGGATCGCGCTGGATGCAAGACGCTTACAACCAGTCTTATTGGAAATCTCTAGAAGCGGTCTATGTCCCGAAGTGGACTACCTGCGTCTGATATGATAATGATGATGATAGATTAATTAGTTCCTTTCAAGTAACCTAACACAGCATCACGCCTTTTCCCCCAAAGGGGTTGCATCACATTTTCATTTCGCAAGCTATGTTTGCCCCATCGAGTAGGGGCGAATTGTGGGTTCAAATTATTTCCAAGTGTGGGCGTGTATTTATAAAGAAAAACAAAAAAAAACTGTTGCACCTTAAGGGATCATATTATTATTTGTCTGAATACGACGCTCTCACAGACAGTTATATAAAACCAATCTATTATGATAAAATCCAAGTATTGATTTTATTCGCAGTCAATCCGAAGTTGAGATAAACGATAACAAACCGAACATTTGAACTAATAACAACGTTATAAATAGACATAGTTGGGTACTGTCGGGCCCTGAACAGTCACAAGTGAGAGCCCCTTGTTATCTCGCCCCTATTGCCGGGGTAATCGCTGCCTCAAATAATTTATGAAATATGACATAATAACCTTTGTAATAACGGCTACAGTGCCGCCATGCAGATAAAACACTTGACGCTTATATTGTTATTGACGAAAATCTTAAATACGATCCGATACAACCTACATTTCGTCGGCTGGTTTTGTGTGTACTTATATATTTATTTAATAAATCAATCATGTTTAGTTCCATAATTTTGTATGTTATTTTTTCAATCTTTGTCTTGTCCTAATGTTTTGTATCTCTGGTTTATTTTTTTTCCTTTGTATGTCTTTTATAAGGCGAAGGTACACTGACTTTCAGGATACAGGTTAAACCAAGTTTAGAAGTCAGAGTCATCATATATGAACCACTCGATTAAGGAAATAGTTTTGTAAGAAAGTGTATGTTACAAAAGTAGAACAGAATAATATAGATAATTTCGAATCGCAGCTTTTTTGGATGTTAGGATTATATAATTGTAGAAAATAAGTAATTGTTTAGAAAATTTAAAACTTATTACTATAACATTTTTTTGCTACAATGACCTATTTCTGCCTTATGTCATACCTTTAAATAAACCGACGTTTCCGGACGGAAAGTTTCCGCTGGGAAAGACCTTGGATTCCATCAAAGCATAGCAGATAAAATAAGAGATGATACGAATACTGAAACATGCATGAGCGTGGTTTATTGTCCTGCTTCTTGTCTAATCTCTATTCTGGTAGAGTTTTAACCCTGTGGATCCAGTACTATAATTTTCTTTTAGAGAAATCGCCACGTACGAGACCTTTTTGAAACAGATTACCTAAATACAGCTCAACCGAAGGCCCAGCATAGATACAGCATCGAGGTTATTAAATTAATATGCATATTTTAAATGTTCTATTGCAAAGCATTATCGTAATTAGTGGTTATCCTACAATCTTAATTACAAGGGAACAGACTTATTCGAACGGATATGAGCCATTTTATTTTATGGTTTTAAATGCTCTGTACCTTTATTGCTCACGTTTTAATAGTATGTATTTCAATTAATGGCAAAGGTAGATATAGGATAGTTAAAAAGTCACTCTGTAATTAGTTAAACATGTTAATAGCATTTGAACTCTTAGTTTAGAGGATAAAGGCCGACATGGATTTAAATTTCTCCAAGATGTCTCTGAGAATGTTCAAAGAATGTTTGTTTTTCTTCTGTGCGAATTTTTTTCAGGAAAGACGTCTGTGTATGACACTTGAAAATTAGCATTAAGCATATTATCTTATCAGCGTGGGACGGCCTCCCACCAGATGGACCGACGACCTGGTCAGGGTGGCGGGCGGCCGTTGGTTGCAGGCGGCACAGGACCGTTCGCAGTGGCGTAAATTAGGTGAGGCCTATGTTCAGCAGTGGACGTCGTTGGGCTGATATGATGATGATGATGATATTATCTTTTTATAAATATTGATAGAACCATTTTTGAAATACTGAACAGTGTTTATAAGTATATAAATGTGTTTAGTTTAGGGAAAATATAATTAACATAGTAGTATTACATGAAGAGATCATTTCTTAGTCTACTGATACAGAAACAAACTAAATGAACTGGAAGTACTAACTCTTTCCAATTGATTTAATTCATACCTTGATCGGAGGTTGATTTTTAAATTGCAGAAGCAATTTAATCTCGCGGCTCGCGGCGGTTGCGTTCAGATATATCTGAGTGTGAGTTTCGTTCATGATAATCATTGTCGCTCGTTACCAGCAGGTAATGTGGCCCAAATACGAAATGCTCTGCAATAATTCGATATTTTTGCTCGAGTGCGCTCAGCGGCCGCTCACACCGAGAATTCGTACCCGCCGAATATGTGAAACAATTTTCTCCTTATGAATAAAATTTTAAGGTGCGTATGCAAATTTCCATTACGGAGGGCTGTCTCCTGTAATGGTGTCGTATGGGATGTTATTTTCTTTTCATATAGACTACGTAAAAGCGACGTTTAATACGGCGACTCTGTAACTCTTGTTTTCCATCTTCAGTTATTGTGACTTTGTTTAGCGTTGGTATTCATTTCACTGTCTTACGTTTTAAAAACAAATGAAGTATTAATAGAAGGATTTTCTATTTTCTGAACGAAACATACACAAATTTTTCGTTCAGAAAATAGATAATCCTCTCATCTTTTCGTTTCTTAATTGATCAGTAATCCTAAGATATTACAATAGTTGTTTGCAATGGTACCTTATTTTAAATATTACACTTGTCTTAGTAAATAATATTTAAAATTAATAATAATAAATGACAAATATGCTTGTTCAAATGAATTAATGAAATGGTAATAACACAGTCTTGCATGTCTGCAGAAGTGCAAGCAAGCGAGAACTACGTTAGACCCTTACAGGAGAAAAGCTGACGTCATTCAAATAAATTAATCTTTATAAACCGTTACTATTACAAACGTGGCAACACACGACTACTTAAACAAAATACGGTTACACCACACAGTAGGGGTGGCCAAATAAAAAATGACCGATATGTAAGAGATGAGATCTGAATTCGATGGCCGGCAGTACCAAATTGGATTTTAATTTGTCTTCTTCTTCTTCTTATCGTGTGGGCTTGAGGCAGACCCTGGTGTTGGAATTTATCAAGTCGCCCAGAAGGCTTCCAACTTGACTTAACGACTACCACATTAAGTGGTAACCGGGACCAACGGCTTTACGTGCCTTCCGAAGCACGGAGACGCTCGAGAATGAAATTGCCACAAACGGTCACCCATCATGGATTGACCTTGCTGAGTGTTGCTTAACCTCGATGATCGTAACGAACGTCTCAGTACCACAATGCTACAAGTGCCTCACTTTGTGTTCGCGCCTATATTTTCGGTACATTTTTTAATATCTCCCAGATTGCTAAATATTACCGTATATAAATAGTAATAGTAATAAAACATCCATTTTCCATTCCATATAACATATTTGCTGTTTGACCTACTTTGGTGACATTAAGCAGAATTTTGTGAGATATTTTTTAATATAAATACATAATTTGAGTACCTACTATGAACCGATTATGATAAAGAAGGATCCTTGTAAACCATCACATAAAAGTTGCGGTAATTATCAAATGTACCCTCTAATACATTTGACTTAACAAAGCTGGCCTTTCCCCTTTTGGAAATAAGGCTATGCTATATTGTTTCATAGTTCGATATTTGAAATTTATATATTCGAACTTGTTTGTTATGATTTTAGCAAACTTTGAGAAAGTGCTGTAATTTTCTAAGCTTTTCCCAAGCGTGAAGAAGTCGGTCGTCATTTGGTCTTCATGTTCTGAGTGCATTCTGTACCCTAGAGGTAGTAGAGGTACTTCCATCGTTACACGTGCAAAATAAACTATTGAACCATGCCTTGTACCTCGTCAGTTGAATGAATTTCCACGTCTGTGAATGCGTTCCAATTTTCTAGCATTTTTAGTTACTGTTACATAAGAGTCTGAAAAGCGAACAATTCTTGTCAAGATGTTTGCAATGTTCTGTACAGTTTTCTAACTATGAGTTTAAAAGTAACTGTTGGGCCCACCGTGTAATTAAGAAAAGTTTATGTTAACTGTACTCAAACTAAAGATAACCTGTAAACTACTACTGTAAACCTGTACTTCAGATCTCAATACTGTAGTACTACCAAGAGAAATCACGAATTTCCACTTTTAATCAAAAATAATACTACAATTATTTCCTCTCATAAAAATTCAAAAAGGTACAAATAATTAAGGTGAAACACTTATTTTCACTGCGAGCGACTTAACAATGTCCAATACCCGAGTATTTTTAATTCACAGAAATTTTACAAAGCTGCAAGCTAACAAAATAAACTGTGCATTCGTACAGAACAAACAAAATTATTTCTCATTTTTAACTTCGTCGAAACCTTCGCAATTTCCACCCTGAAATGTTTCATACAATATTATCTTAGGACTATATTAATTAAACTTTTAAATGGGTTAACTGCCTAATAGAGCTAAGTGCTTACAAGCCTACAAATGTTTTTATTAATACACTAAACTTTTAATTAACATATAAAACATTAATATATCGTGCATAATAGCTGTTTCAATTACAACATTGTAAACAATCATTTTATTAGTGTTGAGTGATGGATATTGGTCTTTCACTAAATTTTGCCGACCGTATATTGCCTAGCTTCAGCTGCTTGCTTTTTCTTGTTGGGTAATTGGTGATAGACAAATTAGTTGTATTTTTTTATAATTATTGTATGTCCATAAAAAAAAAAAGTGGTTTTTTGGAGCGTTATATGTGTAATTCTATATATTAAATCAGACATTATGTATATAATGATGAGAACCAGCCACGTTTATAATATTGGAAATAAATGGTGAATCACTGTATTCTTACTCAATCAGGTGAAATTTAATTTAAAATCTCATGATGGGAGTCAAATCCATTGCTCACCGCTTAGTTGTAGACAGGAAGCTGACCAGTTAACCTTTTACACAATCTGTACAACTATAATGAAGGCAAACTATATACTCGTAAGTAAGATCGCAGCCGGAGTTACGGACTATGGAGTCTGGCAATCCATCAATCAGACTCGTCGGAATAATGGTTTATTAATCATCAGTACTTGTATTAGGTCGGCATTCCTGTAAAGGCGCGAACTCACTCTATTGTAAATTTTCTTTAATGTTGAATAGGGTTGAAAATTGCAAATCATATTTTTGTATTGACATTGCGTGATTAGGCTGTTCAAGGACATTTAGATTTAATTTAAATGATTATAACAATAATACCAAAACTTTTACGTTGAACAACTAAAATTTAAAATTGTCATTAATAATGTAAAACTTTAAGTTCAACAAGTTATGATCGTTCATATAATAATATTTTATTTTTATATTATTCATTTCTGTAGCCTTTATTTTTTTTTGTTTGTATGTATTTCAGATTAAGTTGCTAGAATGGACGTAAAGCCAATTAATATTAAAAATAAATAATAATAACAACAATAAAACGTAAAGGTAGATGATTATTTACTAGTTACTGATATTCCTAAAAAATCCCCCATCTTTTTTAAAGGTTTTCATTGCATTACGTCACATTCGATTCCAAAAACAACATTTTCATGTATACGAAGTAAAGCCTCGTCTTAAGTTGAAATCAATCGATCTCCTTCACTGAACGTATATTGATATTCAAGCTTATATCAACAGTATCGTATAATATTAGAACAATCAGATTGTTTTTGAAATAAAACTGAAACTGTTGCCGAGTTTCCTTGTTCCCTCGCTCCGTCACCATACCTTTGTTTAAGTTATGTTTCAAGGTCACTGCTATTTATATAACAGTTCTTTATTGGGTATTATGTTGGCCTAATACTAGTTAGTTGCAGTGTTGGGCACATTTTAATTGCATTTAACAATTAACGATTAGGTAATTGTAATAGTGGAAAATTACTTTAATTATTATTATTTGTTATTTTCCATAGTTAAAACCAGGTATTTCAGGTGAAATAGTGAGCACTGACATTTCTTCTTTGAAATAATGTCAATGGACGAATCGTAACAATACTTTTCGTCTACTCGATAGACGGCGTTGTGAATGTAACGCAAAATAAATATTGAATGTTAATTAATTAGTTTCTACAAGATTCCTTGTTATATTCCTTTTATATATTGTTGTATAAGCACACAGGATGGTTCTGAATCTTTTCTTAGACATGGATTATTTGAGTTTATCCTTGACAAAAATACTCTCGGAATTATTTTTGTGTACACGCACTATAAATGTCCGGCCGCTCCAAAGTATCATAAACTTCGCTGACCACATCAAAGTTACCGTAATTGTAGTGAAGAAAAACAGTAGCTAACGATTTTCTTTTATGTGCACAATGTAACTAAAATTTAAACTACCGCTGCTGAGGTTTTCCAATGGAAAAAAGTTTAATTGATATGTTCCTTTGATTTAAAGGCTCAGTGCAATACACCTGAGGAACTTATGTCAACGAATTTGTCGGTTGAATATTAACTATTTACGTGTAATAGTTTAAGAAATGTTTTAGTATGTCAAGCAGACAAACAAAGTGTTGAATGCAACAATCAGGTAAATAGTCTAAACAAAAGCTTAGACGTATCCGATTGTTTCGACTTCTGATTAAATAGGTTATAGATTTTAATCGATAAGTCTCTGCTTTATAAAGATTTGATCATCCCATTGTTCTTGGTAAACACAAACGTATCTATAAGATCCAGAGATTATCATATTAAATATTGGAATATGTATCCGTTTGGTATAAATTCCTTCGGTTGGTACGTTGTTTAAAATCATAGTAGTAGTGTGTTTTCAGGCTGTAGAGCGAAATGCAGTAAAATGTCTTTCAAAACTGTCTCACTGTGGGAAGGAGTCGTAATTGGGCATTACTGAGCAGTTCGCTGGTGCCAATTGCTCGAGGGATTATAGGCAGTCAGCGTGATGGTTCACGGCCACATTCTGTCTGCCAATAACGCTCCTCGTAGTGTTAATATGACGTTCGAGACTTACGACTTAAATCGCTTTCTGAATGGAGTATGGGCACTTGACTAATTTGGATAGCCTTCTACTTGTGTCAGTATAAGTATCAAAACAATAGTTACTTTTAAGGATTTTGAGTATGTGAATGAAACAGGCTTTTCATGATGTGTCAGATGTGTGTTTTTACGGATGCAGATGACTTCGCTCCGACGCAACTTGAAAAGAATGTAGGTGCAGGCGACGCAAGGTCGTTTAGTGTGTGATAACTGATAACCAAATAAAAATATAGTTAAGTATCTGTAAGTTTTCAGAAACATATAGGATATATATATTTTATACAATTATACATGAATTTGTGTAGGGTTATGCACTTTATTGTGATACTCATTTTTTAAACTATGACATATTAGATGGGAACTAGGTGGAAACAGGAAAACTTGAGGTAATACTAGACATTGGTAACATAATACGCGGAATAGCTTCCGTGTGTGGTACGTTGGTAGGTACGTAATAGTAATAATAAAATAGTCTTTGAACATTGAACTCGCGAAACAGCTGATTTTATTCGAGTAATAAAAAAATATCTAAAAAAACAAAATTTACTTTAGATATAAACGTTACCATGACTACTTGATTGCGTAGTCATGTAAAATACTTAAATTTTCAGAAATAAGGTTATAAATAAATACACAAATGGAGTTATGGAGCTTATAACGTTAACAAAGCGTCAAGGATGTTCCGCTACATTATTCGCAACGGTATATTTTGTTCGATACGCCTCGAAAGTGTCCTATTATCTTTATTTGCCAGTGTCTCTTGGTCCAAATAAAACGGGAGGCATTCGCGCTAATTGATACTGTCACAGCATTAAATAACGACGAATAAAAACGTCGTCGATTAAACTCGATAATACTTAGTTCGGAAATTATCTTTTTGCATCGAATATCTTTTAATGGATGTCATATTTAATTATGACGCTAATGATTTATGACGTTAAGAGTTAAAGTGCCTGGCAACGCTAACAGCGTTTAAAGAATTTTAATTTGATTGTAAATGACACTTTTATAGGTTCACAGTTTTCCGCAAGGGGATAGGTAGAGGGTTGTCCCACCTACATTCCGCCAGCTGTTTAGTATAGGGGGCAACCAAAACCTATTGCCAAACTTTGGGCTGAAACTAAGAATATCTAGACAGGAAAGCCTAAAGATTTCTATTTATGGATTTAAAACGGGAATTTACGCGATTATGATTTAGGTATTGACGTATTTACGTTTACGTACGTTTATTGGTAACGTTTTTTTTTTTTTTTTGTTTTGTTACTTCCTAAGCAAATCAATAGCAAGCAATATCTGTATACCTAGTATTATTACAGGCACCGCCTGCTGGATTTTCTTTAACAACCTACTTTGGTTTTATGTTTCTCAGTAAGTGATTTTTTGTGAATTTTTATGAGAAATAAAGATCTTTAACCGTATTTACATAAAAAAATAAAAACGAAAGGTTTCTGTTTCCAATTTTTTCTCGTTCTAAAATCACGCAACGTCTTTGTGAGATTTAGATCTTAAGTCATTATCGGCGCCGAAGCAGTACACTCAGTTGCGCTCGCGCCCCTTACTTGCCACACCTATGTAAGAACGTGTACCGCTCAATATGCACCTACTAGGCAGGGATTACGCTGCTTAATTCTTTGATTGCTCAGTATCCAGATGTCGACACATTTACTAACAAATTGTAATTTTTCTGTATGTGTATATATAAATTTGTAGTTTAAAGTGTTACCTGTGGCTTACTACACTTATTAGGAAACTGTTAGAGTAGTGAGCAATTGTATAAATAAATAAAGTCAAAATATCTGAAAACCAGCATAAATCTAATTAGAAGTATTATAGTATTACGTAACTCATACCTGCTGTTGACTGTTACTCATAGCTTGGCTTGTTTCCCTCTAACGAAAGACAAATATGAATTTACTAAGCTTGGCAATGCATGAAACGTGTGCCTGACCATACATTATAAATTTAAGCACCTTCAATCTTATATAAGTACTTCCAGAGCACTAAGTATAGGTATTTATACTAAGGATTAAACATTTATTTCATTTTACTATATTGAATAGCAGAATCTTTGCAGTCCCACGTCTTAATCGAGTTTGCAGTTTCCTTTCATTCTGCTGTGTTTCATATAATTTGAAAATTCGTATACTATTAGCATTTTCACTCAGTCTATGCTATAATTTCATCTATTTACTTGATTATACTTGACATAATCACGTTTTATTCTACTCAGCTTGCAGAACAGCTTTCCTTTCTTACATACTTTCGTTCAAACGATCAATTTTTGGTTTTTAAGTTCATATGTATACCTATGTGTTTTAAAGCTCCATTTTTCAGAAATTAATATTAGAAAACGGATTAATCCTGATTCTATTACTTAGTAATCCTACCCAGAGAAGACAAAATAAAACTAGACAAAAAGACAGATAATCTAAGAATCAAAGTCTAACTTCTCGACAAAGACAAAAAGCGCTTATCAGTTCTTAAGAAACTTTCAACAATACACCATGTATCTAGTTTGTAACATTCTCAACAACGAACTCTCAAAGGACTCCATATAGGTTATATAATTTCCAAGAGTGAGTTCCGAACACTAGGACCTAATATTAACTACATGCTTACAGAACGTTAGGTTTATTAACTCAGTTGAGGATTAAAGGGGCTATTAAACTAAGTTGTGTTTGCGAAATAATATATTTGGTGCCACCACAGAACAGAGATAGGTTTTTTTATTGCTCTGTGGGCGCCACAATACATTTTAAGAACGATTAATTACTATTAAAGGAAACATTAGTAGAGGTCATACTTTTCATTATCTATCCGTGTAGTGAAGGATAAAGAATACATAATGTCACTATTCCATCTTAACCTGGCCTGGCTAACTGGCCTGTTGGTCTAGTGGTTAGTGACCCTGACTGCTAAGCCGGAGGTCGTGGGTTCGATCCCCACCCAGCACAAATCTTTGTGTGATGAGCATAAAGGTTTGTTCTGTGTCTGGGTGTAATTTATCTATAATATGTATATATTTACAAAAAAAAATGTATTTTAGTAGTATATCAGTTGTTTAGTACCCATAACACAAGCAAATATAATTCTTACTTTGGGACTAGATGGCGCTGTGTGAATGTGGTAGAATATTATATTATTATTATTAACCCGTGGGTGTCGTAAAAGGTGAACAAAAGAGTAACCTTATGTAGACAAGAGCACTGCGAGAAAAGGAAAATTCGAAACAAACTCTATACCAACCCGTCTAACCATCGTGGTATAGTAGGCTAAATTCCCTCCACATTCTTTGGAGGAGACCTGTGCCCAGCAGTGGGAAGTTTATGGGTTGAAATGATGATAATGATACTTTCCATACATAATTATAGACGCTTCTAATTACATGCTACTTGACATGTAGGACCCATGAACTTAGTATACTACCACAGCATAAAGTGTATGATACGATCATGACACGATCGCGCTTTTAGTCAATCTAAGCAAAACAGCAAATATTCACATAGCAGTATCAAAGCTATGGATTATTGTTGGGTGGTGATAGCCCAATTAAAAAGTCTGATCACTCTCATTCTTATTAAACTTGTAAGAGAACTAAAGCGAACAACACAGCTCTTCAAATAGAGAACATGTGGTCGCAATGAGGAGGGCACATTGGTCAACCGTTAGAAGAAAAACAAAACTGACCAAGTGCGTGTCGGGCCACGCACAGTGTAGGGTTCCGTAGTAGCCCGTTATCACAATATAGTATTTTGCCAGTGAAAGTGACTCACTAAAGGATTAATGCTAGGGATTTTGTATTTGGTACAAAATTATCCAACACCCAAGTTCAACGACTATTACTGTTAAACTAATAAAATTATCTTAACCGCTGTACTTTTCATTTAAAGTAAATGAAATGCACTATCATCATGAATTTTTCCAGATTTTTCAAGCCAGCAGTTTAGCTTTTAGAGGGGGAGGGGGTCGCCCTACTGGAACAAAAATTTGCTCTTTAAAGTTTAATATTTCGTAAATGGACCATTAAATCGAAAAATAATGTTAGTAACCCCAAAGTCATTTTAAGACCTATTCAACAATACCCCACACGATGGGGTAGATGACAAAAAAAATATTCATCCCCACTTCACATGTATTGGAGCTACCCTAAAAAAAATATTTCCCAAAATTTTATTTTACCAATTTCTCGACGTAATTGATATACACACTCCTACAAAATTACAGCTTTGTAGTACTAACGATCTCTTAGCAAAACCTCGGACAGACAGACAGACGGACATAACGAAACTATAAGGGTTCCTAGTCAGAACTACTTAACTACTTAATAGTAATAATAAAATAGTCTTTGAACATTGAACTCGCGAAACAGCTGATTTTATTCGAGTAATAAAAAAATATCTAAAAAAACAAAATTTACTTTAGATATAAACGTTACCATGACTACTTGATTGCGTAGTCATGTAAAATACTTAAAATTTCAGAAATAAGGTTATAAATAAATACACAAATGGAGTTATGGAGCTTATAACGTTAACAAAGCGTCAAGGATGTTCCGCTACATTATTCGCAACGGTATATTTTGTTCGATACGCCTCGAAAGTGTCCTATTATCTTTATTTGCCAGTGTCTCTTGGTCCAAATAAAACGGGAGGCATTCGCGCTAATTGATACTGTCACAGCATTAAATAACGACGAATAAAAACGTCGTCGATTAAACTCGATAATACTTAGTTCGGAAATTATCTTTTTGCATCGAATATCTTTTAATGGATGTCATATTTAATTATGACGCTAATGATTTATGACGTTAAGAGTTAAAGTGCCTGGCAACGCTAACAGCGTTTAAAGAATTTTAATTTGATTGTAAATGACACTTTTATAGGTTCACAGTTTTCCGCAAGGGGATAGGTAGAGGGTTGTCCCACCTACATTCCGCCAGCTGTTTAGTATAGGGGGCAACCAAAACCTATTGCCAAACTTTGGGCTGAAACTAAGAATATCTAGACAGGAAAGCCTAAAGATTTCTATTTATGGATTTAAAACGGGAATTTACGCGATTATGATTTAGGTATTGACGTATTTACGTTTACGTACGTTTATTGGTAAAGTTTTTTTTTTTTTTTGTTTTGTTACTTCCTAAGCAAATCAATAGCAAGCAATATCTGTATACCTAGTATTATTACAGGCACCGCCTGCTGGATTTTCTTTAACAACCTACTTTGGTTTTATGTTTCTCAGTAAGTGATTTTTTGTGAATTTTTATGAGAAATAAAGATCTTTAACCGTATTTACATAAAAAAATAAAAACGAAAGGTTTCTGTTTCCAATTTTTTCTCGTTCTAAAATCACGCAACGTCTTTGTGAGATTTAGATCTTAAGTCATTATCGGCGCCGAAGCAGTACACTCAGTTGCGCTCGCGCCCCTTACTTGCCACACCTATGTAAGAACGTGTACCGCTCAATATGCACCTACTAGGCAGGGATTACGCTGCTTAATTCTTTGATTGCTCAGTATCCAGATGTCGACACATTTACTAACAAATTGTAATTTTTCTGTATGTGTATATATAAATTTGTAGTTTAAAGTGTTACCTGTGGCTTACTACACTTATTAGGAAACTGTTAGAGTAGTGAGCAATTGTATAAATAAATAAATAAAGTCAAAATATCTGAAAACCAGCATAAATCTAATTAGAAGTATTATAGTATTACGTAACTCATACCTGCTGTTGACTGTTACTCATAGCTTGGCTTGTTTCCCTCTAACGAAAGACAAATATGAATTTACTAAGCTTGGCAATGCATGAAACGTGTACCTGACCATACATTATAAATTTAAGAACCTTCAATCTTATATAAGTACTTCCAGAGCACTAAGTATAGGTATTTATACTAAGGATTAAACATTTATTTCATTTTACTATATTGAATAGCAGAATCTTTGCAGTCCCACGTCTTAATCGAGTTTGCAGTTTCCTTTCATTCTGCTGTGTTTCATATAATTTGAAAATTCGTATACTATTAGCATTTTCACTCAGTCTATGCTATAATTTCATCTATTTACTTGATTATACTTGACATAATCACGTTTTATTCTACTCAGCTTGCAGAACAGCTTTCCTTTCTTACATACTTTCGTTCAAACGATCAATTTTTGGTTTTAAGTTCATATGTACCTATGTGTTTTAAAGCTCCATTTTTCAGAA
This sequence comes from Laspeyria flexula, assembly GCA_905147015.1. NCBI lineage: Eukaryota > Metazoa > Arthropoda > Insecta > Lepidoptera > Erebidae > Laspeyria > Laspeyria flexula. The sequence goes on along the minus strand of LR989956.1, from coordinate 5,024,718 downwards.
ATTAATATTAGAAAACGGATTAAACCTGATTCTATTACTTAGTAATCCTACCCAAAGAAGACAAAATAAAACTAGGTACAAAAAGACAGATAATCTAAGAATCAAAGTCTAACTTCTCGACAAAGACAAAAAGCGCTTATCAGTTCTTAAGAAACTTTCAACAATACACCATGTATCTAGTTTGTAACATTCTCAACAACGAACTCTCAAAGGACTCCAAATAGGTTATATAATTTCCAAGAGTGAGTTCCGAACACTAGGACCTAATATTAACTACATGCTTACAGAACGTTAGGTTTATTAACTCAGTTGAGGATTAAAGGGGCTATTAAACTAAGTTGTGTTTGCGAATTAATATATTTGGTGCCACCACAGAACAGAGATAGGTTTTTTATTGTTCTGTGGGTGCCACCATACATTTTAAGAACGATTATATTATATTATTACTATTAAAGGAAACATTAGTAGAGATCATACTTTTCATACTTTTCATTGGGTTATTCCCAAAGTACTCCATTCTTTTGTTCCAAAAGGATAAGAATCTCATACATTCATTCCCAAGTTACTCCATTGAATTTGTATTATTTAAAAATACCTATTATTTTGTTCCCATTTTGCTCCATACCAAGAATTGCTCTCCAAGTACTCATTATTACATAATGTCACTATTCCATCTTAACCCGTGGGTGTCGTAAAAGGTGAACAAAAGAGTAACCTTATGTAGACAAGAGCACTGCGAGAAAAGGAAAATTCGAAACAAACTCTATACCAGCCCGTCTAACCATCGTGGTATAGTAGGCTAAATTCCCTCCACATTCTTTGGAGGAGACCCGTGCCCAGCAGTGGGAAATTTATGGGTTGAAATGATGATAATGATACTTTCCATACATAATTATAGACGCTTCTAATTACCTGCTACTTGACATGTAGGACCCATGAATTTAGTATACTACCATAGCATAAAGTGTATGATACGATCATGACACGATCGCGCTTTTAGTCAGTCTAAGCAAAACAGCAAATATTCACATAGCAGTATCAAGGCTATGGATTTTTGTTGGGTGGTGATAGCCCAATTAAAAAGTCTGATCACTCTAGATTAAACTTCTAAGATAACTAAAGAGACCAACACAGCTCTTCAAATAGAGAACATGTGGTCGCAATGAAGAAGGCACATTGGTCAACCGTTAGAAGAAAAACAAAACTGGCCAAGTGCGTGTCGGGCCACGCACGGTGTAGGGTTCCGTAGTAGCCCGTTATCACAATATAGTATTTTGCCAGTGAAAGTGACTCACTAAAGTACACTATACAACAATTGTAACAGCTAATTGTATCTTAAAATAATATGTATACAGCCATATACGTACTAACCGCGAGGTGGGCCTGGTGACATGTGATACAGATTTATTATTAAATCTACTACATGCACCAGACTCGCACAAAGTTGGACTATACCCTACACCCTGGCAATACACCTTAACATGTATTCACTAACTCTGTGTGATGAAATAAATCGTTTTTATTATTATATTATAAAGGTTTAATGCTAAGGATTTTGTATTTGGTACAAAATTATCCAACACCCAAGTTCAACTACTAGTACTGCTAAACTAATAAAGTTGTCTTAACCGCTATACTTTTCATTTAAAGTTCATGAAATGCACTATCATCATGAATTTTTCCAGATTTTTCAAGCCAGCGGTTTAGCTTTTAGAGGGGAAGGGGACGCCCTACTGGAACAAAAATTTGCTCTTTAAAGTTTAATATTTCGTAAATGGACCATTAAATCGAAAAATAATGTTAGTAACCCCCAAATCATTTTAGAAGACCTATTCAACAATACCCCACACGATAGGTAGACGACAAAAAAATATTCATCCCCACTTCACATGTATGTATGCTATGTATGTATGTATGCTAACGTAAAAAAAAATATTTTCCAAAATTTTATTTTACCAATTTGTCGACGTAATTAATATACACACTCCTACAAAATTAACAGTTTTCTAGTACTAACGGTCTCTTAGCAAAACCTCAAACTCTCACCTATCTCGGAATAATAATAGACAGCAAATTTAATTGGAGCAATCATATTGAACATGTTTGCAATAAACTTAGACAATTTTTAGCCAATATTACAATATTAAAAAATCTAATTCCATACAAAACTAAACTAATGTTGTACAACTCACTTGCTGAAACTCATATACAATACGGACTGAGTAGTTATGGGCGTACTTATAAATCATACCTTAATCAAATATATAAGCTCCAACTAAAAATTATTAAAATTATAGTATCCCCTAAAGTTAAAACTAAATTTACCAATAACGATTCCGGCCTATTCAAACACTGTAAAATTCTCCCAGTTCAGACTAAAACAAAGCTTACCTTACTTAAAGAAAACTATTTTAATGAAAGCCTACATAAAAAAATCGAACACCCTGTATATACAAGATCCGCCGCTCGAAACTTACTCTGTAAAACTCGGGCTGTCAATACGTATGGCGAACGAACTACCTCCTTTTTGATACCGCGATTTATTAACAGCTTACCTTCTAAATTACGTGAAACGATCACACCGATCAATATAAAAAACAAACTAAAAGACCATTTTCTAAATAATATTGATTGCCCTCTCGTAAATGCGCATACCTAGTTCACATTTTTTCCTTAATAGATAATTATAATGTACCCACAGTTTAATTATAAAGAATAATAAATGTTACTGTAAATTGTATTCATACCCGTTGTCTGTAGCACGATTATGTTGACTGTATACCTATTTGTAACTTTGTACACGTTGTTTTAACGAGGAATTGTTATTATAGCGTCATAATAAACCTCTGTGGTTTTCAGAATGCTATAAAGACCTAAACAGATGTATAAGCCTTTATATTGTTAAATAAATAAAAAAAAAAAAAAAAAAAAACATAACGAATCTATAAGGGTTCCTAGTCAGAACTACGGAAACCTAAAAAGGTTCTTAAGTAGCGCCACGTACTGGAAAGTGCAGCGTCGGACAGGACGGATGACCTGGTAAAGGTTATGATTAGTCTTGGGGTAGATGGCATAGAAAGTGTTAGATGAGGCCTCTATCCAATGAACGACTATAGACTGAAATGATCATGAATGAACAAATTTTGCAAAAAAAGGCCTACCACAATTCACTAAAGTTTTAACACACCTCACAATCGCCAACAGATTTCATTAGTGCTGTCGAAATATAACGATGCACGCCGATAATAACATTTCACACAGCTGAAACGTTGGACGTACTTGTATCAAATTTTATTAGTAGATGCGCTGATAATACTCTCGATATTCTGTAGTCTACAATATTTTCAGCTAAAAATCTCGTTTAATTGCCTTGTCAGTAGCAAGTGTGTTTTGTGTATTCCTTTAGCAAAATTGAAATGGTTTTGTGTAGTGATTTGAATACATTTGGCACCTCCATCTGACGTCGTGATTACAGCTTTAAAAGGTTTGATATCATATATATCTTCACTGTTTTTGATAGTAACTGATTGTACTCAGATTCAGTTTTGTATTTGTAACTCAATTTCTTTTGATAGCGTTTTCTAATCTACTAAACGTCGCGTCGATAAAGTTGATACAATTTAACTGTAATGTATCCAGTGTCTATGTCTTGAATGGCGATTAACCAGATAAATTGATGGTGATTTGTTTTTCAGATTTGGAAACATTTCCGTAAATATATAGTAGTACTATCTATTGATGTCTTAAATCGAGCAATGGGCGTTATGTCCCAGAAATAAAAGTATATTAATAAAAAGTTAATGCATAGTTTGATTGGATAAAAACACTTAAATGAATATTGTAAGTAATCTAATTTTCCTAAAAGCATAAAATTTCCATAACAGCACATATCAGGTATATGGCGGACTCTCTCTCTTTTCACTCAGTTTAACTGCCAGCGACTGATAACGACGATATAATTCCACTTTTAAATTGTGCTTAACGGCTCCATATAACATTCAGCAGTAATAAATGTACCTAAATATTAATATTTCAATATCCAATTTACGTCATAAGAATATTCGGCGCCATTTCTAAGAAGTAACTTGTTGACTTATATTTCTAGTCGTTAGTTTGTGTACTCAACAATACATTCGTTGAAGAGGACCTGAACACATTTGATGTTAATATTTATCGTTCACTTCACTCTAGACTCCATATTTTCTTCATTACTTATGCATAGAACACAGATTGGCTGCAGCACTGTCATCAATATTCAGTCAGCGAGTGCAACTAGGCCGCTGTTACATCAACCTTTTGATATCTTTATAATTGCTTCGCCAACTTTGTGGGGTATTGTGTGAATTGCAAATTGCGATTGCCCTTTGTACGTATGAAACCTCTACGAGAAGTTAATTTGTTCACTTTGTAGGCGAAACAGCTTCATATTGCTCTAGGGTAAACACGATCTTGTTTAATTTTGTATAGCTGCCTGAATTTATTTTTAAAGGTTTCCTTTTTTCTAAAGGTCTAATACATATGTACATGCATACTACTGTTATGCTTTTTTCCTATTAGGTAAGATAATAAGCGCTAGTATTGTACATAAATAATTAGATACTTTAAGAGCCTGTCTAATACACCAATTTTTATATATTAAGACAAGTAAAATTTAAAAACAATAGTCTACAATTAAAATAATGTATCCTAATATGATCACGCCTTGCCCAATACTTAATATTTTTTAATTTAACAGCCTAATGGCTGTGGTTTTGGAGATTGGCCACTTATACATACATGTCATAAGCTATGAGAGATAAGAGAGCGTATCAAGTAGACGTCAATAGTACATCTGGGGTACAACAGGACACTAGACGTTCTATTATACGTTTTTGGCTACAGATAAAATAATAAAATACACAATACTATTGCAGCCTCGCTGCCTCGATAGGGCACTGTATAGGACTGCTACACAAGAGTTATTGGGTTAATTTCCAGGGTCAAGCAGAAACAGCAATACGTTTTCTATCATAAAATTCTCAGTATCAGCCTAAAGTTTTGAAATGTGCCCAGCTTTTATAGCTGCAACATAGCTGTCGAAATGTGAAAGTGATGCACCTCTGCCTATACCTTCGGTGATGTAGTGACGCTATGTTAAGTCTAACAGACAGATAAGTAAAGGCTTCAAGAACAATTATTTAGACGATAAATATAAGCTTAGACCTCTGAATAATGTTATCTATAAAATTGATTTTCAGTGCTTTGTGTAACTACACTTTATTGACAGATACTCAGTTGTTATCACAAAGGTATTGCGAATAACACGTTCGCTCAAAATGTTTTTACCAAAATAAAATCATGTTTGCTCGCTTATCGGATGAAAAATCAGGATCTCTACTATCGCATTGTACTCGTTCAATATTCATAACTATAGCAAAGCTTTTACAGAAATTTTCTATATTATATGCGTACAATCGACTGTATTTGAAAAAAACATTACAGATTGTACGCAAGCATAGGACGCACCCATTATCTGTAATACAATCACATCTAATAAGAACTCTTGATATAGGTTCGATGTCTATCGAGTGCCTGCTCTTATTAACATAATAATTTGCATCTGATGATACGGCTTGATAAGGTAAATACGGTTAAAAACCTCTTTATATGGAAGTTTTTTTATAGAAATTTGTACCTTTATCGTAAGAAAAATTTATAACAGTGCCGTGTAAATGAAATTTAAGGGATTTTGATTTGTGTGAGTATTTGAATCTTGTGACTAACTTGCAGTGATTAAAGTAGTTCGGAGTCCTCTATTATATAGATTTTCGATTCGTACAGTGTCGCGACGTTAGGTAGTGTAATATAGTTAGACTAAAAATTAATTTTAACTTAATTTTATTTTTACGATGTTGAGTTTACTCTAATATGAGAGATGATGTTGATTGTTAAAATATATAATTAATATGATATTAATTAAAATAAATTCTATTAGAATAGAGTTCACAAACATATTTGTAAACAGACACAAATTATTTTTACGGGGCCAATTTGCAATCTCAATATTTAATTTCGGTATCGTGGCCAAATATTTAAAAAATAAAACTGCCAGTTTAATTTTTATCATAATTTCTACACACTTGCCCTTTCTGTGCATATCTGACATTACAGAGTTGTCGACAATTCTCGGTTCAAATAATTATGTCGACATTCCAAGTAACGACTTCCGAGGAACAACTAATTAATAACTTATTCTGTTTGGAAATCAAAAGTCAGAATACACGTCGTACATACATAAACGTACATTCCACATGACAGTTTATAAATTGAAAATAATTTCTTTAAATTGGAATATATCAACATTTTTACGTAGTCAATTTAGTCGAAATGCAAACAACACGTGGATAGCAAATAGTTATCTATTTTTAGGATTATTTTTCAATTTCTCTAATCTGGTTGAGTGTTGTGACTGCATAGGTACAATTAATATGTTGACTTTGGAATTTGATCTTTAATAAATTGTAAATAAGAGCATGTTATTAAAGGAATAGGAGCTGCAAAGTCCAAGTCTCTATTTATTGGGATTATAATAGTCTCGTGTAACTTCAAGCATTTTTATTACATACTACCTAACTGATAGATTTAGTGATGCTAGCTTTTGTGCCAAATTTTTTATTAGTAAATCGATGTTAGTTAATGGCTGCTCAAAGTATCTCTCCTTCTAATACCTCAAAAAAAAATAGAGAGAAAAAAAATTGGATCAAAAGCTATCATCAATAAATCTCAATGCTCTAAACCTTTTAATTGCGTAAGCTTTTATAATAAAATATACAATCAGTTTGAACTTATTGTAGTTTAATCTGATACGTAAATTGGATGTGGATGTTGGTTTGTGTATTCACATTTCAAAATAAAGTCGAAACTTAACTTCCAAAACAAATTATCGAACAACAAATTAACAAAAGCAACTGCAGCATTCAATCAAAGTAAATATGCTACAATTAATTTAATACTTTGATATCAAAGCGCTACCAAGTTGTAAGCTCATTACGTGAACCCGAACAGAAATCAGATCTCACTGAAATTATATAATTTTATTTCGTTTGATACGTAAGTGGTTGTACGGAACATTGATTGATAGAGTAAGAACTTCAGAGTTAAAGTTTACGTGAACATTTCTGGCGTCCTCCACCCCCGCACCTCACTTAAATAGTGGGTTAGATAAGCGAAGCGAGCAGCCTTCCTACTGCCACTTTAAAATATATTCCTGCACTAAAAATTCCTTTGAGTTTCTGCACAATAAAACGACGTTGACGTCGCCTACCATTTTTACGATATACCTTCCTTCACTTTTTGCTTGTATCTTCGGAGTAATTAGACCCACCCATATGCCACATAAAGATTTATTATTATCAGAAACCAAATGAATGGTTTGTTTATGCAGTGAATGGAAATTCATCGTCGTACCAAAATATATTATGTAACAATCTAACTACCAAGACAACTTTTAATTAAATTAATTAAAACTTCCCATCGCTTCTGTTTGGAACAAAAATCATTGTAAGAAAAATATTTTTCATTTGTATTGTTTCGTCTTGTAATACAATTATATATGGCGGAATATTAAAAAAGTAGGTACTTACATGCGACTTAATACTTTAATTACTTCATATCTATATGTAATTTTGACTATTTCTTACATAATAGTGGCTATTATTGGCTTCGAATCATGATTCGATCTTTATCACATATTGATAATTATTAATAGTTGCGGGTCTTCCATATAAAAAAGAAAATTCTTAGTTCTTAATTCAAGAAAACAAAATTACTTTTCAATAAAATATTTATAGCATTAATAAGCATAATATATAGCAATAAGCATTAGCACAGGTTTTCAGCATAAAAGGAGCACAGTTAACTCGAACCGCAAATGAAAAATAGATTTTTTACTGTTTCTACTGTTATTATTGTACTATTTTGGCTTGAACCATAGATTTTAGTGGTCCGAGTTAATTGCGGTCCCAGTTGCCGTAAAGCTCAGAACAGTTCTTAAAGCAGTAACATTTTTAATAAGAAATGTAAAATGGAATGAGACTCAATTAGTTAAGTTAGCTTAGTTCTAAAAGGTATGAAATTTTGGTTCTACGTCAAAATGAGATCGATTGGTATCTGTTTGTTTGTCCATTCAGATCGCAACCCTTAGATAACTCAAATATTTACATAGGCAGCTGGATTTCAGTAAGATTAAATTTGTAGTACATATTAAAATGGAAATTATATTTATAATATAATTAAAATGGAATTTATATTTATAATATAATTCCCATTATATTATATTTAAAATACAAAGTATCTACTTTCAGATCTTACTTTGTTTAATGTAATCAGCTGGTATTAAGATTATATTTTAAATTGAATTAAGCCTAATGAAATATTAATATTATATCATAAATTGAATGAACCTTAATTGAATTTTAATATAATGCAGCATATTTTATCGATCTCTTTGTAATAATGAGTATCTACCTACATAAGCTGATATAAAATTATAAAACTCTAAATTTCCTGTACACTTTTCTTATTCTTTCAAGTTATTACCTTATTTAAAGCAAACATACCCTTTAAATTAATCTATTCATGCATGAAACGAGAGAAAACCATAACACCTTTACGATAATTATCGTCGTCTCAAGTTTTGAGCAAAACATTTCTTTGCACGCGCCACGCACACATTGACAAACACATGTCAGTGACGTATGTTCACGTATGTGTGTGCTTGTTCGTTAAGAAGAAGGTAGTTTAAGAGCAAAAAGTTAGCAATATGCGGCCTGTAAACGTTCATTGTTGGTCGTATTTCGACGGAGGTCGGGCGTTTTCATAACTCGTGAGGTGGGACCTCAGTGTATAATCTTGTTTACAAACCTTCCTGCGAAGATACTTACAGTAGACATAGGCTATAATATGTTAATTTGGCCCACGACTGCCGCGCCATACCGACCCTATATTGAATATTTTGCTTTTACTGTATAATTTAACATAATGAAATTTCTACTAAATTTAAATTATATTAATGTTCAAATCAGTCTTGTTTTTATTACACTTGCTCCTCTAGAAATACTTTCACAATAATGACGTATCTACTGCCTACTTACTCTGTAAAACAATCCCATTCAACGATCACAGATATTGGTTTTCTTTTCTATCAATAGTCGATGGGGTTATGTGTGAGAGGGACAGTAGGTAATAATATGCATATTGAATGATTTTGTAGAGAGAGGGGGTCTAAATAAATTTGTAAGATTACAGCCACCTCTAATTCCATAGTTGAATATTACTATCGAATTCTAATATTTTTTTCCAAAATCAAAGTAGCCTAAGTCACTTCTTCTGACATTAGCTATCCGCCGGTGAAAGTTTCGTCGTAATCGATTCATTTGTTTGGGAGTTTACCTCAAATAAACAGACAGACAAAAAAATATAAAGCGTGTTTTTGTTTTTGTTTTATTTACCCTATATACTTTCTTGCTTCTTCTAAAAAGCTGTTATTTTCATATTACAAACATACACTTAAATTTTATTTATTTGTATAGATAATAATATACATATTATGGAGCTTTGTTCGAATTTAATTCAAACACAAGATTTTTGCCCATTTCGATTTCGTTATATTGTTATTTAAATGTTTACAAATAGCTCTTAATACATTGCTGCAAAATTTAAATTTATTTGTGTTCAAATCAGTATAACTGGTTGTAGAGTCATTTAATATCAATTAAATACAATAGATGGAGGCTTAATGAGCACAATTGTGCATAACATTGACAGATTACCAACATCGCGTATTATTACAATAGTATTCTATTGTTAAATGTTCATTTTTGACCTCATTACCGAATATTTAAATAACCTGATGACTAGAAATTGTCATATAAACATTTGAAGGGTTGGTAATGAGATGAGACATCGTCGTCTGTGTAAATGAAAGTGTAAAATAAATAAACTAAATTTTATTTGACTCGCTGTTTTGGCTGTATATAAATCCGGGAATGCATTGCTGAGAGAAAATATTATATAGGTAGTTACTAGTGGTACTTATCAAAATATATTTCAATACTCGTAACTCACTACACCAATGGCGTCGAGTATTCATGTAGTCTTCTATTAATTATCTACACCTTTTCATACAATACCTATACTTCTCAACTTTTTTCTTGAAGGGGTAGGCAGAAGTGAGTCAAATACCAATTTCGCCAATTATATTCATCGTCGTCATTCAAATGCTGGACTTAGGCCTCTCGTAACACACGCTATGACACTTGGTGTTCCGCCTCCCGCATCCAGTTACACTCGGTAAAATTTTTCAAGTTGTCTGTCCACCTAGCTGGAGGGTGTCCTGTCGTTTACCGAGTCGCAGTCTTCACTCAGGGATACGCTTGCATTCTGCGATGTGACAATTATATTAGGTCCAATGTAATAGAGAGTGAACCTATTCTTATTTTGTATAGGGGCACTTTTGCTCGTCCTAGGATGATACTGTTGGAATGATTGCTGGCACACTGGCCGTTGAATTGTTTATGGTGATTAATCTGTCGCATTGTTGTTACTCGTAACTAAGGCGTCTGCTGTCATCTAGGCTAAAAGCGTAATTCTGCTATATGTAAATATATTTATTTACATTATATATTTATTTATATTATATTTAATATATTATAAAAGATACTGAGAACTGAGGATCTGTAATGCTGCAGCCGTATATACCCCTGGGTACCCTGCTGGGTCACCGAGGCAATTCTGAACCTTTTACGTACACATAATATCACTATATAATATCTAATACATGTAATAATTTTGACGTAACATTAATTAATTGTAAATATTCCGCTTTACGCGAACGTTATAGGCAATTAAACATTAATTCAGGCTATAACCATCAGGTTACGACCGACATAACCGTATCATCGTTAACACTTTGGTCAAACGGCCGCGTGAGTCCATTCGCCCGTATGTCCAGGGACCTTGTACAGCCTGCGATCTTATTAAAGGCAGCTTCATTGTCTAATAGTACTGGAAATTAAGCCCTTTGTTGTGCTATCCTATCCTAATATAAACGAGAAAATTGTGTAGGCTGATGTATATATATGTATTTGTTACTCTAATTTCGTAACTAAATAAAATATGGTGGCTGAATGGATAAGTGGCAGGAATGCAAATCATGTGGTCCCAATGCGATTCTGACCAACAGTACACTGTGGATATTTCTTTGTGGAATTTATATGTACTAGTCAAGTGACTCACTATCTGCTAATCGTAAGGGAATACATATATCCACATGCCTACAATTCTAAGTGTGTGTCTGATCCACCAACCCGCATTAAACATGCGTGTGTGGATTATGGCCTAAACTCTCTCAATTCTCTACAAAAAGGAGAGGAGAACCGAGTCAAGCAATGGGATATTAATAGGTTGCTGATGTCTCTAATCTCACCACTGGCAGTTAGGTAAATAATAAACAATCATAGACTTAACTGGTAGATTGTATAAGAAAATTATAAAATCAGTCAACTTACTTTCGATTAGGTTATCAGATACTTATCTAGCAGTCGTGAAATAGAACCTAAATATTAATCAAATCTTTTTTTCCATCTAGTACAATATCAATCTTCAGGCTAATACTGAGAATTTCGTGACCCTAATACCTAAAACCGGTTTAACCCGACCCGAGAAACGAACCTAGGACTCTTGTATAGCAGTTGTTCTCACTCTTATTACACCAAAAACCTTTTAGTCTCTTTTAATTTAACAGTCTCATTTTAATGTGTGTTTAATTCGTGGCTGAAATTATAACAGTGTGTAATTAGGGGCGAAATATTTAGTAGGTGTAAAATCTGGACCATATTCATAATATGTCGTTGATTAATGAAACCAAAACACGTTACGAAAATGTTGGACATTATTTTAATGTTTTGTATATTATATTAATATTATCAAGAGGTATGTTTCTGAGCTTATTAGTTTGGATGTAGGAGGTAACTCTAAACTTCTTATTCGATTTTCATGAAATTACACACACAGTCTAAGACCTGCAGAAAAACACTGGCATTTTATTGAAATACCACACAGTCGAAGCGTAAAACTCAAGAACGGCTGAATCAATTTTGTATTTTTATAAATTCCGTGAAACGCTTTTATGAGGAGAAAAATTTAAAGAATTGCACTGAAAAACGTAGCAGCCACATTATTCATTATTCCATTGAAAATGTTCCTAGCTGTGTTACAAAGACGTGACGTCTACCGGTTCAGCTTGTTTTAAATAATATTCTAGTACTACAAGGTAACACCTGAGTCCTAGGTGGCTAGGGACTTTACAAATATACAATTTCAGAAACAAATTACATTTGGTTTAGGAGCAGCTACCGGCTGGAATTCGATCTTACAACATTCAGCACTGGTTGGCCTTTTGATGATTATATTGAAATAGAAACCGCGCGGAGCTTCGCTCCCGTCGTTTTTTATTTGGCCACTGCTAAGTTCTTATTGGCCGTACTGTGATGTTATCTAACCTTCCTTGATAAATGGGCTATCAAACACTAAAAGAATGTTTCAAATCGGACCAGTAGTGCCTCAGATCCTAGCGTTTAACCAAACAAACTCTACAGTTTTATAATATTAGTATTGATTACTATTTTAGAATCACTGTATTTCATCATTGAGTAAATTGACACAATTTAATATTTTATAACTATTCAACAGTCCACGGAAGCATATTAAATTAATAGAGAGCTTTTAATCATTCTACTTAAGAATGATTTCACGTATTGGGAGCAGACGCTATTTACTCTCAATCAGGCAATAGATGAGTAGTTTTGACCAGTTAGATCATTTGACCTCACAAATTAGTGATTCTCGTGATTAACTAAGCTAACGGATGCGAATATTTCGCTGTAGGTACGCAACTTCAACAAGAGCGTTGATTGATCAAAAGTTTCGTATAAACATTTGTTAATACTTGCGTGCAAAATCAGTGTAGCATTATTTGGTCTACTTCCGTAACCCTCGCAGTCCAACCTGTCAAAACTATAAGACATGTTAACTTAATGTTTAGCCAGTCAGAAAAGTTTGCAAAGGATGTCTGGCATTTTCGGATTCTTTTATGGAATATCTGTTATAGCGGAATGGACATGGTGAATACGCTTTGTTTGAGTGGTTGTGTATTAGTATACACAACCACTCACACTTCCTTATAAACATAAAAAAGAGATTTTTATTTAAAAAGGGCATGTTATTATTTTATATAATTTACTTTTATTTTATTAAAATCTACAAAAAAGCCTTCTAATACTGATTTGACATAGAGCTTCGTAGACAAAGTGCAATCCACCTTTATTTAAAAGAATGCTTAGAAATACTGAAACAAAATTATAATTTTAGCAAAATACGACGCAGACAACAATCTACAGTACTAAGTAACGATGAAACAATCGTAATTAAATTTGCATTAAATAACGTGAAAAATAACTGAAAGTCAAAATTTTTTTTTTTTTTTTTTTTTTTTTTTTTTTATTGCCTAAAGTGGCAGACGAGCAGACGGCCCACCTGATGGTAAGTGGTTACCGCCGCTCATGGACGTTGGCAATGCTAGGGGCACAGCCAGGCCGCTGCCTACCTTGATAGGATAGCTCTCTTTAAACCTCGTTTGAAGAAGGACATGTCATAGCGCTCAGGAAACACCGCTGTAGGAAGTTCACCCCAGAGCCGGCACGTACGTGGGATGAATGACCGCTGAAACCTTACCGTTCTAGACGATAACGGCTCCAGGTAGTGCGGGTGAAGCCTACAGCGGCGTCGAGTGGTGCGATGATAAAAAGGCGACGATGGCACCAAATCAAGAAGTTCGTCGGAGCACTCCCCATGGAACAATCGATAGAGCACGCAGAGTGACCCAAAGTCTCTCCGTTGCCCTAACGATTCCAAGTTGTCCGTCAGATTGGGATCATCGACGATTCGAACAGCCCGCCTTTGGAGGGAGTCAAGTGGGTCGAGCTGGTACTTGGGAGCTCCCGCCCAGAGGTGAGAGCAGTACTCCAAATGCGGCCGAACCTGTGCTTTGTACAGCACAAGCCGCTGTTTAGGTTTGAAGTACTGCTTCGCCCTGTTCCGGACACCCAGTTTTTTGCTCGCCAATTTGGCTTTGTCCTCCAAATGACTCCCAAACTGGACTTTGCTCGAGATATTAACGCCGAGGATCCCAATACTTTCGGACAACGGGAGAGATACTCCTTCAAACTGAGGCGCCATAACAAATGCGTCCTTCTTCGCAGTGAACGCGCATACTTGTGTCTTCGAGGGGTTGAATTGAACTAAGTTCTTCACACCCCATTCGGAGGCTCGCCCTAGAGATGCCTCGACTTCAGACACAAGTATTGACCGTTTCTCCTGTACAGTGACCCGAGGGATGTTCTGGTGGCCGGTATACCGCGCATCACCCGTGCTGTCATCTGCATAGCAATGCATGCTATCTATAGACAACATGTCATTGATATGCAGAATGAACAGCGTTGGGGAGAGCACCGAGCCTTGTGGAACACCAGCATTGATGGGCCTTCCCTGGGAGCATGCACCGTCGACGACGACTTTGATGCTCCTCCCATCTAAAAAACTGGCGATCCACTCGCAGAGTCCCTCGGGGATTCCATATGATGGTAGCTTCGATAGAAGGGCTCTATGCCAGACCCTATCAAACGCCTTCGCGATATCGAGGCTCACAGCTAGAGCCTCTCCCCCGCTATCTAAGGCTTCTGCCCATCGGTGTGTCAAGTACACAAGAAGATCACCAGCTGAGCGACCGTGACGGAAACCGTACTGTCGGTCGCTAATCAGCTGGTGCTCCTCGAGGTACTGTAGGAGCCGTGTGTTGACGACTCGCTCCATCACCTTAGATAGCAGGGACGTTATCGCGATAGGCCTGTAATTTGACGAGTCCGACCGGTCACCCTTTTTAGGGATCGGGTGGACATGAGCTACCTTCCACGAAGATGGAACCCTGTTGGTCGAATAGGAGAGACGGTAAAGGCGCGTTAATACGGGGGTCAACTCAGGGGCGCACGTCTTAAGCACCACCGCGGGGATGCCGTCCGGCCCACTCGACTTGTGGACGTCTAAGAGTCGGAGTTCCCGCCTGACCGCACGCTGTGTGATGCGAATCTCAGGCAGAGAACTCTCACACCGCGGGATGGTAGGTGGTGTGGCTCCTCCGTCGTCCAAAGTCGAGTTTGAGGCAAAGAGATCGGCCAGGAGATCAGCCTTCTCTCTTGCACTATGGGCCAAACTGTCATCAGATTTCCGCAGTGGTGGGAGATTGGACTGGCAGAAGTTGCCTTGGGCAGCCTTGGCGAGCGACCAAAAGGCTCGACTCCCATTGGGATGGCTCTGAAGTCGCTCGCCAATTCTGGCAACATGCTCTGCCTTGGCTTCGGCAATAGCCTTTTTGCTGAACCTGGAGGCCGCATTGTACTCCTTCCTTACGTCTTTGACGTTTGGATCCCGACGCTCTCTGGCGCTGTTCCAGGCCAGGTATGCGGACTGCTTGAGGCTCGCAGCCTCCCTACAGGTATTGTTATACCAGGGCCGACTGCGGCCGCCAACGGGCAACTTGGCGTTGGGGATGAATAGTTCCATCCCCTGAAGCACCGTTTCCGTGATGCAGTCCGCACAAACGTCGGGATCGCTAGAGGAGAAGCAAAGCGGCCCCCATGGATAGGATGCGAAGAATTCGCGAAGCCCATCCCAATCTGCCGACTCATAACGCCAGACTCTGCGAAACCCTTTCGCTGGTGAGCGATCGGGTTTCACAACAGGGGCTCTAGTACGGACAAGGCAGTGGTCAGAAGACCCCAATGGGGCATCGACCACCACCCTGTAACCGTCCGGATGAGTGGTCAGCAGAAGGTCCAGCAAAGAAGGGTTATGGCTCTCGATATCTGGTATGCGGGTGGGCTGCATAACCAATTGTGAGAGACCATAGGCCGTCGCCATATTGTATACAGTTCGTCCTGGGAGGTCAGTGGTCCGGGACTTCAACCACTCATTGTGATGAGCGTTAAAGTCACCAAGGACCACCACCTCCGCGGACGGGTACTGTTCCAATATTTTGTCAATCCCCTCTTGGACGCTCTCAAAAAGCTGAGTAGACCCCAAATCACTGCTCGGGGACCTGTATAGGCACGCATAGATTCGGGTGAGACCCCCATGGTCTACGCGCAGCCATAGAAGTGACAGGTCCCCTTGTTCGAGGCCCCGAAGGCGGCGACAACATATATCGCCCCTGACGAAAACGCACACCCCGGCTTTACGTAGGAACAGGTGCTCCAGTTCGTATCCGGGGTATTTAAGGTACGAAATATCGTCAGGGGCACATATTTGTGTCTCCGTTAAAAAGAGCAGGGCAGGCCGCGCTGTCTCAAGGTGGTGATGGACAGCGTCGAGGTTACTGTGAAGCCCCCTAACATTGCAAAAGTCCACTTGGAGTGTGGAAAGGGGGTCCGCCGTATGGTACATGCTCTTTTTATTTTTCCGAACCATAGTTTTAAAGAGGTATTAAGGGGGTGGGGATGATTTAAGTGTAGTGTAAGGTCCCTGTGACCCCTAAGGAATAGAGGCGGGGCATAGTCAGGGCCGATGCCCGAGTTTTGTGAGGGGCTGACGCGAAGCACGGAAGGGCCCCCGGTGCCCCCCCGCATGCAGTCACCGGGTTCCACACCGGTATCCCAATCCGGCCCGGCGACTACATGACGGGATTTTCGCCGGTTGGTAGGACAGCCTCCCGGATGGGATAAATGTTAGATCCGGGTTCGGGTCCCCTACTGACCGGCAGGTGGCCGGCGGAACCATTCCCACCGGGTCTCCCTGGACTTCGCGTCAACCCATCACGCTCAACACACCAGCCCAGACCTCACCACCGCATGCCTCCAGCATCACAGGAACCCCACTCAACACCTGGGAAAGGAGGTTGGAGAGAAGGGACGGCTTTCCCTGCCCTTTAGCCGAAACGCCTGATGGCTTCACGGCCAAAATGGACAGAGCGGTGGTACCTACCCGTTCGGGTCCGTAAACCCTACCACCAGTGGGAAAGGAGGGGTAGAGATAGGACATCAGTACCGCTGGGGACAAGAAGGGGGTGCGGTGCTGATGGCTGGAGAAGCCGGGGTCGCGTACCCGAATCAACTATTCTGCGACCGGACAGGGCACAGAAAGGTAATCCTCTGGCTAAAAAATCAAATAACTTGTATTTGTCATATTTATATACTTAATGTTAAATAAATATGTAAATTGTTTTGCAAAGAATATTAAGTCTAACACAGCAGTATTTTAAATACATAACACCAAATTCTACTGAAACATTTTAACGTACTTATCAACAGTGCCTCTAGACAATGTTACACGCATTTTTCGTTAACGCCGAAGGAAACATGAAAATTGTATGGGATTGACGTCTATGAGAGAAAAGACAAAACAGTGCAGTGTAAGGAAACGAAATGTGGTAGACAATGTTAAAAAAAACGCAACGCTTCGTTTTCTGTTGCCTCAAACTAAAAATTGTATGAAATGTAGACTTTTGACATATTATGTGCTAACGCTTTGATATCGCCCATCTGCCCACTGTCAATATGTTGTTGTGCCTTGATTTTCACCATTTGCCGCTTTAAAGTGTAAGTGGCGGTGTCTCATTGAACTTTGAATCTTTGAATCTTTCTAAACTTAACGCTTATCGATAGATTTCATTTAAATATTCGATATAAAAATGGTTTTAAAAACGGAAGGTAACCTTTTGATATAATTAATAACATTTTTAAGATCTGTGATGACAGATCGATCCCAGTACATCGTGGTAATGCCATGTTTGAGAACTAGGTTGGGCACATGCCTGTAAGCAGTGGCAGCAAACGACGCCGACGGTGCGGTAATAAAGAGAGTCTGACCATGGCTGCCCGCGCCGCACCGCCCCGCCGCCGTCTGCATTGTTCTAGTCTAGGAGCATAGCGTTTTTATGGTTCCGTAGCCAGAATGGCAAAAACGGAACCCTTATAGTTTCGTCCTGTCCGTCCGTCCGTCCGTCCGTCTCTCATCTGTTTTGATTATATGTATAATAATATAAGGCTCCCAAAGTAGCATAAATTGTATCCCTCTATTTTCTAAACCGTTAAAACCTAGAAATCTGCATAAAAATAACACTTAATAAATACTTACTTAATAATACGAGTACAACTAAAATTATTTTGAACATAATCGAATGCACAGTTTTTGAGTAATTGCTCTTCTCAACAAAAGGACTTAAGCGCTATGAAGATACGCTTACGGATATTTTTATAAAAGTTGTCCCAGTAAAAAGAACTATCATAGACAATAGACTTTGCTGTTAGACCATTGACGGTCTATCCCATATTATTATTATTATTACATATTTAGTATTTAGGCGACAAGCGTTAACGACTTGGCGTTAACGCTTGCCGCTTGGTAGACAATGTTACAAAAAAGAGGCAGACGTCAATTTTATTCTGCCTCGCTGCTTTGAAATGTAAATTCTCTATGCTTTTCCTGGAAGTCCGATGTCAAATGAGTTGTCAAACTCAGCACATACGTGCCTTATTTTATGTAATAGTTATATACTAATCTAAAACAATATAACTATAAGATAATTCACAACGGGCAGTGCGCTGTAACAATGTAAACACTCGTCGAGGTGCTTGCTGTCTCGACACGTTGGTTCCTACGCCAGCTGTGTCGCCGAAAAACTTTATGGATTTGTGATGGTAGAAAGAAAGAAACGCTTGCGGCTAACCAACAAGGTCTGCTGCGGTAGGTACGGCTTCTCCAGTTGCTGGCTTTACTTTGAATGCAGCAGCTTCAAGTACTCCGGTGTACATTTCGGGCCTGCACGACACCACAATGCCAGAGGACACCGAGAAGTATGTGTACCTTAAAGCCAAGTACAATTATTTGGGTGCAGCTTCTGGAGACACGTCGCAGTGTTTGTACCGTACGTCGGTACAGGCACCACAAACAGTTCAATTCTTGCATCTTATAATGGATGAGAACTTTTGACCCGAGCATTTTGTGTTCTATCGCTTCCGGGAATAAATACCACCTGACGGCACATTAAAGTGCAATGTGAAGAAGTTTTATAAATTATTATTTTATGTATGTACGTTATTTTAATAATTATTTATTTATGAGAAATTGTAATCCTGAGAATAAAGAAAAGATTTATTGAAACCAAAATAATTATGTCCTTCCTTCCCTAATCTCATATGTACTAGTTCATTACCTATTTTTACATTTTAGTTAGGTACATAAAAATAAATAATCAATAAGTTACCAGAACACTTACCTAAAAGAAGTAATAGTTGGCAGATGATTATAATTACAATTATATATACTAAAACATTTTATCAAATCGGACCGATCTGTTTGTTTTGGTTGAACACGATAAGCGTATTATTTGTTATTAACTTTACTGTTAGCTAAATTAAACACAATATTAAAACATACTGTATCACACCAAGTAATCGTTTTATTATCTAACATAAAAGTATTAATTTATTTTCGTCAGAAATACAAAATATTCTTCTCTCTTTGGCTGAACATATCTCTCTTTACAAGTTATAATGTTGAGTTGTTAGGTTCTTGATTTCTTAATTTTCACTGCTGAAACCATTGATTGCTACGAAACATTTGTTTCTAATAGTATTATAGTTCTGAATACTTTATTTAATTTTGGCATTTTTCCTAGCATTCCTGCCTTCAATATTGACTTTTATTTCTCCTTCATTTCGCATCTTCATGCATTGTAAAATAAATCTTGGTTCATGTAATTCTCGCACGTCAGTTTGCGTTGTGACTTGAAACTATAGATGTAAATATAATTATATTATTATATTATACTAGTAGGCGATCATACAAATAGTGAAACTTGACATTCTATTTTTTGTATCTATTACATAATATACTCTCGAATTCTATATAATAAAATTGAGTATTTTTATTTGCGTTTATATTTATTTTGATTGAAACGTAATCTCTTTGTATTTGTTTGTTGTCATGACAATTATTATTGTCACACTCTGACCACAGAATGTAAAATGTATACTCTGTGTACAGAATATATTAAACGACACTGTAAATCCCAAAAGGTTGTATGTTCCTAATTTTTTCCGTTTAAAATCTAATGTATGTTATAAGTATGGTCTGCAATAGTTCATGTAGTTGTCGCGATAAACCTCATGTTGATGTGTGACTACACAAGTCTGCACAAATGTTATCGCAATGTATCGAGCCAAAGAGCTCAAAGAGATTTTTCAACGCAGCTCATTGCATCATTCACCGAAAATGTTTGCTTAAATCATGCTTAAATAGAGTCAAAATATTGTAATATCATAAAACATGCAATATTTATCAAAATTAAAATAGTCACTACTTCTCTTTCTGCAGAGTCTCGACAACCGCTTTGATTTCCTTAGATAAAACCAAAGCGTTAACGCATGTCAAAGGTGTATTTTGGCATAAGGCAAAAGAAAACACAACGTTTCATTTTACGATACTGTTGTTTAACATTGTTTGCAAATTTTTATTTTGTTACAATAAAAATTTACGAAAAGTGAATGTATCTTTTTCTACCCGCAGACCGTAACTTAAAATTTTATTCATATCATCCTCTCAACCCATAAACGTATTTAATATTACAGTAATCACTTACAAAAGATTTAAATTAAACATAACGGAAAAATATAGGTACATACAACCTTTTTGGATGTTTCAGTGTATATTCTGTGCACAGAGTAGGTACATTATAGATTCTGTGGTTAGAGTCTGACAATAATATTGTCATGACAAGTTTAGATAAATAAACGCTAGTGTTCTACTATTAGGTCTGTGGATAAATAGAAATAAATACTTATAAACCAGATGACAAGCATTATATTTTCTTTGATAACAACAAACAAACAAGACATACAAGAATATTAATGGGAATCAAAATACTCTTTTTAATTATATTATTAAAGAATTCGAAAGTGTTAAAGATTCAGAAATGTCAGGTTTCACTACTTCTGGGGGCACCCTTGGATACCTATTTACATCAATAGTTGCAAGTCGCAGCGGCGAGAATTGAATGACCCAAGATTTATTTTATGGGATGATGATATACGAAACGAAGAAGAAATAAAGTCAGTTGAAGGCAGGAATGTCAGAAAAAAAGCCATGGTTAAAAACAACGATTTCATAGCATGAATAGTAAAAATATAAGGGTTCTGTTTTTACCTTTTGCGGTACGGAACCCTAAAAATAATAACATTATATCGTGAAAAGAAAGGTGCCGAGCCAAAGAAAAAGAATCTTGTATTTCTGACGAAACTAAATATGTAATGATTTTTTGTCAATAAAACGATTACTTGTGTCATACAGTTTGTTTGGATGTGTTTATAATAATTATTACGCCCTCTTGTTAATACTATTACTTATTATGTGCCTTATGCGTAGGTCGCGGGCACAGCTGATTATTAAAAAATATGATTACCTTACTAATAATAATATCTACAGATAATATTACTTCTTTTAAGTTTTGTGTTTCGGTAACTGCTTGAATATTTTTAAGATATAAGGAAAGGCATATTTTGGTATCAATAAAGACATATTTTCTTTATTATCAAAGATTATAATTTCCCATAGATAAATGTCTTATAAACGACCGTACATAATTATAAAAATAACTACTTCACATTGCACATAATAATTATACCTACGGTCAGGTAGTATTTGTTCTCGGAATCGACAATACAACACAATACGCTTTGGTCAAAAGTTCTCGTTCATAATAAGATGCAATAAGCACGTCGGTACTTCTGTACTACTGAATACAGTCACCACAAACACCTTTAAGAGTGACTCTGCGACGCGACTCCAGCAGCAGTACTCTCATAATGTACTTGGCTTTATGGTACACATACTTCTCAAAGTCCTTTGCCGTTACAGTGTAGTGCAGGCGAGAATTAATGTACACCGGAGTACCACAGCAGTTCTTCTTGATTCGCTGCCGGCATTACCTTTTTTGCACCTACACCAAACAGTGCACAGCGCGTCGTGAATTTTCTTATTATTGAAAACAAAATATAAATTTATTTGGGCGCGTTGCATTTAATTTAATTATTATTTTATAAATCAGGTGCGTTTGTACTAAGTTTGGCAATTCATTTGACGTTCAGAAAAGCCATAGAGTAGAGAATTTACGTTTTAAAGGGGCGAGGCCGAATTTTGCCTCGTTTTTGTGACTTTTCGTTTTCCTGAGACGCTAACGCCAAGGCGTTAGCGTCTCAGGAAAACGAAAAATGCGTTGCGTGATAACTTTGTCTAGAGGCCCCAGGCAATTGGGTAAAAATGTTTATATTATGTGGTATTCAAAGGGGTTGTACAAGTAACCTATATAATTATGCATAGCAGGGTTCATTAACGTTATACCCCGTTGTTGTGCCTACTTCGGTACGCTCGTTATATTAACTGCATCAAGGAAGAAAGCCTTCTTACTTTAAATTAATACAGGAGATGTTAAGAAGCTAAACAAATATTTTTGTAAATAAGGAAACGACTGAAGAAATTGTATCTGGTTCGTTTTTCAAACATGAAAAGAATTGCTGTGTACACAGTAATGGGAACATGCAGGTATGACTTTAATGTGCAGATGAGATGGGGAGAGTAGAGACATAAATAATCAATAGTATTTACCATTAATATCCCACTGCTGGGCAAGGGTTTATCCTCTATCAAGATAGCTGAGAGAGAGAGAGAGAGAGATACACACTACTTGCAATTTTCGTGGATCAGACATACCCATAGAATTTGTTGTAGTATTTTCTCATGATGTTTTCCTTCAGCGCACCGTTAGCTAATTGTAAATTACATGCCTAGTACCTACATTTAAATTCCACACTATTACTGCCGGACCGAATCGAACAGTCGCTATCCTATGCTTTTACCAGAAGTTTATTTAAAATTCCTTTTTTTATATATTATATTTAAGTACACTTCGAATAACAGGAAGTTATTACAAAAAGTGCCAAGCCTACTTTATGAAGAGTTTCCAGAGCGACTGTGAAACGGGAACACAAAATTATATGTCACAATGTTCTGCGGAACTGTGACGTCTAATTTCTTACCGCTCTGCGCAAAATTACGTCCAACGTACTAGTCACAGTTTGAACTAGCTTTGGCCTGCAACTTTTCCTGAGTTACACTCAAGATTCACTGGTAATGTTGCTTGGTAACTACATTAATTATTCCGTTTAAAATTTTTACGTGTTTGCAAGTTTTTGAGCTTCACAGAATATTTAGTTGGTGAAATAGTGAGAAACTCGTAAAAAGAGGTTCTATTTCTTTTTGTTAGTTTATACATATTTTTCAGTTATCAACCGGCTTCATTAAACTTCAATAAACAAGTCCATTGACACATATAATGTACTTAAATAAATATGTTTGTTTCGCTAATCACAAATTCAAAAAATCTTTATGTAATTATATATAGTATGTTTGTTTAAATAATATGCATCATAATGTAGAAATAAATCAATGTTCAAATTAATGAAACGAGCTAAATTATGAGCACACCAATCATGTTTACATACCTAATTCATATTCAAATAATAGAAATATTTTATTATTTACAAAAGTTAAATATCATTTATACTCAATATTATATCAATAATTTTATTTTGCTTCTATTGTTTACTGAGTATAAACCAATAGATATGTGGGTATATTATTCAAATTTGAATTCCAATATCATTTAAAATACATAACTCAATATTAAATATGATGCTTATATGTTATTAGCAACAGAAGTCACATACGTAAGTTTTCCTTCCCCGTTATTCATCTCTCCTCGGCTAATATAATACGGTCACATTTTCTCAACACTATTTTGCGCCACCCGCTTTCCCAATTTCACTCTGCCATGCTTTTTTATACAACGATTGTGGCAAACAAACTAACAGTTCGCCTGATTGTAAGCAGTTACCGTAGCCTTAAGACGTGTGCAACATAAAGAGATCACATGGGCGTTGCGGACTCTTTAAAACCCCTTCCCTTTCCGCATGACCTCTAGATACCACTCCTCACTAGCAGGAATAGAACACTACCAAATTAATAATTATTATGGCTGCAGTCTTTTAGGGGGAAGTACTTCTTCAAGCACACGAAATCGCTTGCAGTGGTGGAAATAAAAAAGAAATGCATAATTTAGTACTACTTTTCATAATTATTATTACTTGACAGTAACTTGACAAGCCATCATTTCCAATCCCATTCTTTATAACGAAGGGATGTTTAACAACAATACAACTTTGACGAAACCGCTAGAGCTAAATCTGTTCAAGTTTAGACAGTTCTGAAACTTGAAATGTTCTCAATTAAATAGGCTATTACAGGCACTTTCAAATTATCAGAGCCTGCTACTGGATTGGAATATTAAAAAGAGACAAAAAACTTTATTTAAATATTAAGTGTTCCATTAGACATAATTTATAAGAAGGTTGTTTCTTTGTTATTTATACCACCAATGGGTAACAAGCGTACCAAGCTTACTCTCAATGTCGAAATTCGATTGGTTGATTTTTATATAGTTGTCAAACTTTGAAAATGACAGTGACGATTTTTAAATTTTCAAACATTAGACTGACCCTTGATAAAACCAGTCGTCCGTATAGCCTGGTAAATTTGTTTGTGAGACTACCATGGTTACCGGGTGAGTGACTAGGGATCAAGTCACTAGGGGTGAAAGAAAGAACTTGTCAGCAGGGTCTTAGTTGAACGTGACTCTCACTTATGACTAGTCAGACCTTTCTTAAATCTTATATATCCAATCCACTACCATCTACTTTAAAATTTGTCATTTAATCTATGTGTTGCTAATTTTAAAATATTTTGGATGCTTTATAGAACCAGTTTAAGATAATAGATTGCATTTATATTACACAATATCCAATGACGTATTCGAGAATATTCTATATATAACACTTGCCACATTAATAGGCTATTACATAGAGTCATTACTTACATAGGCGCAGCCAGATCGTATGAGACGTTTCCATCTGACGCTTGAAATATGAGGACGATACATTCAGTTAGCACTTCCCCGAACTTATATGATAACACATATATTATGGCCATGGTACAATATTAACAGAGAATGAAAAAGTAGCGTAATTATGAGCTGACAAAACCAAACTATACATCGCATTTTCAGTGGAGAAAATTCGCAGGTTAATTAATGGTAGACGAATTTGAACCTTATAATTATTCCAAAAGAATAAAAATGGCTGAATCCAGCTGCTGTCTTACAACCATTTATGAGATAACGTGTCCAGTATTTACAAACTTATTCAGGTGTATTTTAATCAGACACGTTATTGCCAGTCCAAGTGTTTTAATTTTAAATAAAATAAAAAAGCACAGTGCTGTACTTTATAACGATGCGATGGCAAATAGTGGTATTTATTTATCTTTATCGTATAATTGTGTAAACTTTAATGATTAAACATTCAATAAAGAACATACTCCACCAACAACCAGTAAACCGACTCGCCATCACGACATTCGATTAAATAGGCTTTATGAAGTCGAAGCTCGGAATTTATGAAGTCGTTCAGGCTTCAAACTTGACTGAATGACCACAACATTAAATGGCAACGGCTAACGACTTTAAGTGTCTTTTAAAGCACGGAGGCTTTTGAGAATAAAAGCCACGAAGAATCACCCATCTATGGACTGACCTTGCCTGACGTTGCTTAACTTCGATGATTGTTACGAACATCTCAATTGCGCAATGCTACGAGTGTGTTTGTGAAATGTTTCAAAATGGTTTCAACGATTTAAACTTTTTTGATTTTTGAAAGTGATAGAGAAATTGATAGAAATACTTGAATCGAATATCAAATTGTGTGTGAGGAGTAAATCGTCAAAATTGTCAATTGTGTTAAAAATATATACTGAAAATAATAAAATTGTAATCTTTGTTATATATTATCTTATTTCCTTCAATTATTATATCGATTGAAGGTAGAAAATATTTTTATGAAAAACTTCATTCGCTCTTTGTTAATAGAAACTTATTGGAAATTGATTTAATTTCAACGTACAAACGTATAATATCGGATATTGAGGTTTATGAATTATTTGAAAACGGTCATAGAACTATCAAATGGGAACATAAACTTGATTTAATTAATATATGATATTTATTAATGGTCGGTGCGGTTTCATTAGTTGATTGATTTAATTCGCTTTTTCATATTTGTGTTAATAACGGCTCATAATATCGTTACTATTTAATAAAAACTCGTTACTGAAACTTTATTTAAGTTTTATTGAATAATTATCGAGGAATGTTTTCGAGGTAATTTAAAACAGCGTATTATTTATTTCAATTTCAGTCAGATACGGCACATATAAGTAATTATTTACTTTTCTTTTGTTTTATTATACAGTTTTTATTAACAGCTTAACCAACAGCTGAACCAGCTTACAATTTTAATGTTCTTTGGTCGATTTAACGTAACTATAACGACAAGTGAAAGGAAAATAATCTCTGTTGGGAAAGAGGCGTGATCTATATGTATGTATAACGAGAAGTACGCCAAAAAAAATACACTAGAGCAAATTAAAATTTTCAATTCTAAGGGCTATCGACATCGAACAAGCAAAAATTGAAATTGCGAGTAGGCTCCATGTTGCCTTGTGTCATCGCCATTTTTAAAGAAAAAAGAAACAAATTTTTGAGGTGCGACAAAAATCCTTTTTTTGGTAATATGCTTTGAAAGCACTTACTACAGTAAAAATAACAAAAAAAAATTGGATACATTTTTATTGGATACATTGGAACAACGTTAACGGTCGTGGTAATATCTCTTCCAAGGGGGAAAGTAGATATGCACTATCGCACTGACAGTTTCCCGATAACGCTATGGCACATGGCGACACTTGAGTGCAAAGGGAGCGAAGTTATTGTCGTTTAACCATCACATTTTAGAACGTAATTGAATGTTTAGTGCAGAATTATCTTCATCATAGTCTAATCGTATTGCTAGTTTCACGTAATGATTTTCGCTGATAGGAAGATAAAATATGATAACATTTTATTTAATAATAATATTTTACCACATTCACATTTACACAGCGCCATCTAGTCCCAATTTAATAATAATAATAATATTCTACCACATTCACACAGAGCAATCTAGTCCCAAAGTAAGCAATTATATTTGCTTGTGTTATGGGTACTAAATAACTGATATACTACTTAAATACATTTTTTTTGTAAATACATACATATTATAGATAAATTACACCCAGACACAGAACAAACCTTTATGCTCATCACACAAAGATTTGTCCTGGGTGGATCGAACCGACGACCTCCGGCTTAGCAGTCAGGGTCACTAACCACCAGAACTAGACCAAGAGGCCAGTCAAATTAAGCAATTATATTTGTGTTATGTGTACTAAACAACTGATATACTACATAAATACTTTTTTTTTGTAAATATATACATATTATAGATAAATTTCCGTTAAGAATTTAATATGTGTAATATTAGTGGTTATAATATCAACTATCTATCCAACAGCTTTCAGAAGTAAAAGGGCATACAGCTCTTTTATTTCTGAAAGCTGTTTGGTCACTTCTCGACTCCTATTGGTCGAAGCTTGATGTTATAATTATAGCCTATAAGTCTTTCTTGATAAAAGGGCTACCCAACACTAAAATAATTAAAATATGTTTACTGTTATACTTTTTCCGTGTGTCACGAAGGAATTTGCAAACGCATATAATTTACGGATACCCTTTAATGAATAAGTTTTTACCTTTAAAAGTAAGTAAAAACTATCTGTATGTACGCAATTTCATAAACGCTTTATATTATAATAACTATTAACTTATACTCACTAATCATAACAAAAGAAGCTTTTTTTAAAATCATTTCTCTTTTGTCATCAACAAATTTTCTTCGTCAAATTACATTAAGTTAAATCGTTTCGTGATACAAAACAGTCGTATGTTTATTTAAAACGTGTTATGACAAGATATATTGCGATCTGTCACTTATTTCTCACGAAGACGTTGACAGCCATTTAAAATAGCCTTGACATGATAAAATGACTCAAAAAATGAAAATTTTGCTTTGATTCGTATAGCGGCATGTGGTGAATATGTTTTATGTCGTATTTTTATGACTGTTGAAAGTTTATTTGATTTTTATGAAGTATTTATACTTAATGGACTGATGACCTACTCAAAATTGTGGGGAATTCGATACAGAAAATCATGGCTTTTTTTGAGGGGAGCCTGGCCCCCGTTTTTAGCAAAATAGTAGTAGAAGTAAAGTAGTGGACGAATTATTCGTACCATAAAATATTTAAACATGGTTTTATGTAGTATTCATCTATTCTTGCTTGAAGCCCAAAAACTCGTTATCTATGTAGTTTTTTGGACCCTCTTGGAGCACCCTCCTTCATGTGCAAGCAATGGACGTGGAGGCAGTCATTTATCGTGCCAGTTGTCGCCAAGGTCAGTCACTCTGCAGTATGATCTTAATACCTTGATTTACAACATTTTAATCGATACCCATTTCATTACAAATATCATTATTTTCAGTAAAATAACAGACGTTTCGAATGAAGCTTTATAACAATTACTCTCCTAACATAATACGCATCATACATTCAAATAAATTAACTTTATATAAAACATACATTTCTCTATTGCAAACTAAAGGCACGGAATCCCATCAAAACACCCTTCGTGGCGCGTTAGGAAAAATATATTGAAACTATTCAAAGGGGTTTTAACACAATTCAGAGTCCGTAGACCGTTACATTACCCCAGTTGAGCAACCCTAACCGCGACTTGTGCCAACTGATTGCTATTTATCTACATACAACATATTCTTTCACGAAGAAAGGGAGAAGATACTTGGAAACATGTTTTATAAGCTTCGAGTGGTACGAGATTTTTGGATTAGGTACTTATGTGTGTTAGTCAGGAAAGACGATAGCACTTTATATATTTATTTTCTATAAGTACCGTTTACGACTTTATGAAAAAATGAGGTTACTTTGATTTCTCAATTTTTATAATAAAAGTAGTGATGGTGTTGCAGGCGCCCATAGGCTACGGTTACCGCTTACCATCAGGCGGACCGTACGTCTGTTTGCCACCGTCGTGGTATAAAAAAAAAAAAAAAAGTGATGTGAAACTAGTAAATAGTTTAATTTCATTCTCATAATCAATTAGAAAACTACAAAAATTGCCTCATGCCCACCTCTGCAACTCCTGTGAGCCAGGATTAACAGCGATGACTATTGCTAACACCGAGTTTTGACACTCGGGAGTCCCAGAGAATGCCTAACCTACTGTCTTGGAACCCGCAACGAAATTAATCAGAAGTGAATGGAGGAGTTGAAGAAGTACTGAAGGTGCAAAAAGTAACTTTTATCTAGTGTGTAAGAAATACGATTTATAATTTGCAAATTGGTGCCTCCTGCTACCAAAAAAAATGTTTAACTAAGGCTTTCAGCTTATAATGTAGTCTGTTATACTAAAGCAGAGTTTATTAGATTTTAGCAGTTTGTTTTCTCATTTTAATGCGTTGCATCTGCAATTTCCAACTTCATTTATTGCTTCATAAATCAAATGATATTGTTATTATTGCAATCGCACCGTTTGATATATAGCTAGTCTATTCGCGTCTTATTAGAAGATACTTAGTAATAAATCACAGAAATACTTTACTGATATCACGCATATATTGCAGTTCAATTAAACATGCTTCCCGATTGAGCACTTCTCTACCAGAGGCCTTATATGTCTTCATATAAGTACAATATGTTTCAAAGCTTAACTATTTAGAGCCTGTTAGAGAATATCACAAATCTCTATTACTCAACAGCTCTTGTGTTCGCAATATCGTGTCCTTACTCAAAATGTTCTGACATTGTTCCGGGAAAACGTCACATACATCACACAGTGGCACTGTCTAAACAACAAGCTAATAAAATTGTTTTCTAACGCGGAATCTTGTGAAAAACACAACAAGTTATGATACACAACCGCCATCGTCCTAAAATACCTCCCTCAGCTGAAATTTAGCTTCTTTCGACATGACAATATTATTTTTTCAACGGTAAAATGTTGCTCTTATAAAATCCAATGCCAAAACAAACAATGTCTGTGGAAAAACAAAGATTCCTACTATTTATCGCATCAGAGAATTAAGGCGGCTTAATATTCAAAGAATTCCGGCATCCTTTATCTAAGACAAGAGAAATACAAGCAATTTTTATAATTTACTTCGTTACTCCCTTGAGTTGACATCTTGTATTTGCGCTGTCTTCTCTTTATTGTATTCTAAATGCTAAATTGCTGTAAAAATCTTTTTTACCTCTTTTATTTATTCACTCCTATTTAATTTGGTGTAATAGGCTTGAATTATCAATAACGACTGTGTTGTAACATTCAACGAGTTTGTATCTGTAATCACCTACTTAAATATGAATAGCGAACATTAACCCTTACTCAGTGGTGCTATGGAATCATAAGCTAGTTTTAATTCAACTTTTTTATTTACATCTTATTACTTATAACCCTTTTGTGTCTCGCTGCTGCCACAATAGTCTGCTTTTAGTTATAATTTTTACGGATTCGGCGGAGATCAACTATTGATTAAAATTAATTGTTGGACTTTAAAGCGTTTCTTGGATAATAGGAGCTGAGCAGTGGCAAAATAAAAACGACGGGAGTGAAGCTCCGCGCGTCAGCTAGTAGTAAGTACATATAAAAATCTAACACAGAAACACTGCGACATAAACCAAAATCATTCACAGATCGTTCCAAACACATGTTTTCGGCAATAAACAGTTTCAGTATTACATACAATATAAACGCGCCTTCACACTGCACAGATACGAACAGTAGGATTAATCATTTTGTGTGGGGCCCTCATCAGAGTCAGCGTACTTAGATAAACAACGCCGCCACACCAAACAATGCGTGCAGTAATTGAAATGTGTTCAGACCATGTCGTCCGTCGTCGCGTCGTCAGCTAAACAATCATCCAATTACGATTTTTATAATCCTTGAGACAATGCTCTCGGATATGAACTCGTGAGTCAGTTACAGTACCACTTATTTCTTTGTTTAGACTAAGTTTAAGCTAATAGGTATATTGATTAGATCGATTTTAAGTTAAATAAGTCTTTTAAATCAATTATTTTCAAGGCATATTTTTTCGCCTTGTTGTGATAGATTTTTTAAACACACATTTGATGGATACACAGTGTCCCCAGACACTGGACAACTTTTGACGACCATATTTATTATGTTTATATACAAACAAGAGAGTCATAAATAAGTTATACTTATTAAATTTGTCACCATTTTATATAGGGTTGGCACGTGCATGTTCAATTAAATTGTTATCATCGTATAGTATAATCGCGGGGCTTCACTACCGTCGTTCTTTATTTGACCACTGCTCAGCTCCTATGGGCCGTATCTTTTCTTTTCTTTTTTTTTTTTTTTTTTTTTTAAAAGACAACGCCCGCACTAGGGAACGAGCCCTGTGTCGCGGGGAGCTTTACAAACATGAAACTAACGGACACAAAGTACACCCAGACTAGAAACAAATATCTATGAATCACACAAATATTTGTCTCGTGTGGGAATCGAACCCACGTCACCCAGCACGGCGATGTAGTGGCGAGGCGACCACCTTAACCACTGCGCCACGGTGACAGTCAGTATCGTGATGTTATAGCTTATAACCTTCCGCGATAAATAGGCAATCCAACATTAAAAGATTTTTTTAAATCAGACCAGCGGTTCTTGAGATCCTAGCGAATAATAAAACAAATTCTTCAGCTTTATAATATTAGTATAAATAACTATGGGTGTGATGCATTTTTACCTACCCCTTCAGGGAAGAAGGCGTGATGTTAAGTATATAATTAAGTATGTTTTTATGTAGTCTCAATGTTTGATTCTCAATTATAGTTAAACATTGTTTTACGAAAACCAATGTGACTTAATATGGTTTTAAGTACACGTACAGTTAATGAACATGAGTTAACAAGATATTCAAATGTGTACTATCGGCCTAGCTCATTTAAAATGCTAATGCACTTTTTAAACGTGCATAAGTACAATGCAAACATACTGAGTATGTATTCAGATGTACTGTAATCACTGCAGCCGCGGCCTCGTCCCATTTGTTGAAATAAGCTCACGCATTTTAATTAAAATCAATGACATTAGAAAACTTAAGAGATATTTATTTAAAAACAATAATTATGTGTGAAGTGCCAAGAACATAAACAAAGAATCTGATCATAAAACGCTCATCATAAATCTCTTTTTCTAAAGCTTTTTGAATGGCAGTTATTTCCTTTTATACATTAAGCATCTGCAATTATTATTTGAAGATTGTCCTGTATTCAATTTTATGATCTCAATCTTATAAACCGATTCATAAAATGAAACCTTACAGTTACAAAGCAATTATAAATGAAATACCCAAAAACATAAATTTTATCTTCCCTGGGAACACCGAATGTACAGTCGAGTTCAATAATATATTGGCACCATCTTTAGATATTTTTGTTGAAAAGGGTGACTTCAACTTATGTAACTTAATGTAAAGCATATTTTATTGAACCATTCACATGAGGACATGGTTCTATAGTATTTATTGAGCTTTTCAACGCTCACAATATTTTGAATCCTTGATGGTGCCAATATATTAATGAACTTGACTGTACTTAGAATAGAAGAGCGTCGTTATAGTATTTCAGAATATTAGCAACTCAATCAGTCAGCTTGTGATCATATGTGTGAAAGGTTGAAAATGAATCTTTCAGGTTACCCATTTGCATAAGTACTGCTATCTGCCGAAGCTCGGTCACCCAGATATACCTATATTTCTATTTTTACCCTACTAGGACGATTGAAAATGTGAGTTCTATCAGCCTATGATGTTTCAATTTTAAGGTAACTAGAAGCCTCTTCTACCTTTTATAGATCATACATTCGTTTAGCACTACTACGAGACTAAACGAAATTTGAATCAACTTTTTGTAGCTAGAGAGAAAATCGATTTTATTGTAGAGTGTCTTAGGCAGGTGCACAAAGGGTGACATTTTCTAGTGTTTAAAAATAACTGGTTAGTTTAGATAGAAAGTGAAGATAAATCTTAAGAGCTGACAGTGGCAACTGACAAGTTGTTGCTTATCTAAAGGTGAGAAATCGTTTTAGTTTCTGTATATCAATTTGCTTTAGATTCAATTAATATTCTTGTTTTTTGTTTTTAATAAAACTTTTAGGTTTATAATGATTAAAACTTAAACTTTATTAATAAACTTAATCTCTCTCCAATATTTTAAAATGGACTAAGAAATTTTTTACTTAAATAAATAAATTTCGGAAGCATAAATATCAATATTTTAGCACCAAAAAAACAAGCTACCCGCTGAAACAGTATTTTTTAGCTTTTTACCAAAGTTTAAGCTTTAAAAACTTTTCACATACATTATTCTTTTTGAGAACCTCAAGAAAAAATATTTTCACCTTCTAAATAGTTCGTATTTCGCAGTTTTGGCGTGAATTTTAAATTAAAAATTTTCTAATACAGTAAATCCTCTTTTCTTTTCATCTTCTAGATCCAAAGCATTTTTTTAAGTGTATCAAGCGTTAAAGCGCTATAGTTTTAGAGGTCATGCTATATTAATGAATTTGATAGCAGAAAAACAGTTGATAATATTGAATCTTAGACCCTACTTATTCGATTAGTCAATTTCAATATCCTTGTCAAATTTAAATTAGATTTGAATCAGAAATACATAATTAATTATGAATATACGTGTTTGAAATTAAGTTATTTTGCTCATATGGAACTCATTAAATTGAAGTCTAAACTCGTCATGAATAGCATAAAAGGCGCCAGACTAAACGTTCATAAATCGATGCTTTCGAACTTCAAGCTACAGTGCGTGAAGTTGAACCTTTTATTTTAATTGACTCTAACGATGAGTATCGAGGTATAATGACGTCACCGTCTCGCGCGTTTCGATTACTTCGATTTAAAGTTGTTCCATAACATTAATTTTTAGTATATTATGCTATTTTCTAAGTAAATTTAAAGCCGTCATACACCCTTGGTTAAAACTTCAATTACAATCTGCCTCAGGCATTCCTGAAGAGTCCTCATGTGTATGAAGGCAATTGTACTGTTTTGCATGTGGAGTAGTAAGGCTTCATCCAGCTTAGCTTTTGTAAGTTAGTCATGTCTCATTAAAACTATAAGTTATAACTTCACGTCTATATGGAGTTTTGTATGTTTACAATTTAATGTCTCAATTTCACACCGTAAATAACCGTCTATCAGTTTTCAGTTACTTCAGCATGTGAAAAACTTTTCAGTTCACTTAGTCTGAGATGATACCGTACACTCTCGCTAGCATAAAGTTGACGTAGCTCCCGCAATATGTATCAAACTTAAATTTATGAATACCTTAGCTATTTACAACAATATGAAAAGTTTACACACCGTCTAACTTCTAATAGGTAGTACAAGACCCGCCATTAAAATATGTTCGCAAGAATGTTAACATTCGTTACTTTCGCTGATTATAAATAAAATCATGGCTTATTAAAAGTTAAGTAATGTTCACAGATCTCTGCAAGTTAGTTTTAGAGTTATAGTCGTACTTATGAATCATAAAATGAGAATAAAACAGCCCGCATAGAGTAAGTTATAAAGGTAAGAAATGACTAATGATTTCTTAATAAACTTGGGCTGAAATGGATATAGAGTTTTTGTAAACAAATCACTGTCAAAATGCTGTCATATTATATGCTGTCATGTCATAGTATTAAGATTAAATAAAAAAATATATTTTCTTATGCCGATTTCCTTGGCATTTAGATACAATTTCATAGTATAAATATGTTAAAATAATCCAAAAGTAGTTTTCATGATAGCCAAATTTAATGTTGTTTCGTTTATTTTACATGCATTTACCGTTTTTGCCTGAGCCGGGAATCGAGCCCAGAACTTCTTGCGCAGTAGTATGCAGTCCCATGTACAGTCAGACAACTTTCTGTTCGACCAGTTCCAAACATTTTTATGTGTTTTTGTTGGTGATGATCAAACTCAAGTCAGCAATAAAGCGTAGCGTAGCGAATTCAATGTTCCGATTATCACAGCACAGGTCTCTGCAAGAAGATTCAGTAGTCCAGTAAAACAGGAAACTGGAGAAGGACTGAAGAAACTGGTCGGGCAGAAACTTGGCCGATTGTACCACTGTATGACCGAGACAGTTAATACATAATTTGGTCTGTAAAATTGTTATTACGAAAATTATATCTAAATACAAGTTATGATAAATAAATACCATCTACTGAAAAAATTGTGGCCTAAAACTTCCAAAAAGCGGTCCGGGTTCTATAAGGTCCATAAATTATTTATTAGGCGTGTGGAAGAAAACAAATATTGTTCCATTTCAACCCCATTTATATAACAAATAAAAATGTGGTTTACCTTCAATAAATTAAGGTGAAGTAGAATAACATGTAATATAACGAAATGTACAACTACTATTCACACAGAAAACTCTAAACCTTTTTACGTACAGAGTACTTATGTTTGGGCGAAATGTTTTCAAAGCACATTTCGATTTTAATATTGTAATACCATTTTATAATACGTTGGAATGCTGGTTTGTCCAATTACAAAAAGAAAAAAGTCAGCCAGTCGTAAAAAACTAGCTTAGGGCCCCAAATACATCTATTAAATAATTTAAACAAAGGCTACGACGAATCTGTTCGTTTTGGAAAAATTTATACTATCAGTTTGCGAAGAAACATTAATTAATTTATGTAGATGAAATCTTATGAAATCATTACAAAAATAATAATGGTGAGAATCGTTTTACCGGCGTAGATTGCTAACAATTCAGCAACAATATTTGATTCAGCGATTTCTAATAAAATACAACAGACAAAGATAGATAAATCAAATAAGACATTTTCGAAGGAATAATGAAATTGCGGAAATCATATATTCCATCCATATTTGCCTACCACAGGTTGGATAAAGACAAATCAAATCGCACCCCCAATTTGACACTGTCAAACCTTACAGCCGTTGTCCGTGGACCATAAACTTGGCACCAGTCCATAAAACTTGGAAAAAAACTAGTGAACAAATAAATGTCCGTCGTCTGTTTTGTCAAATCTGTGAGGTACGTGCGCTCTTTGGACGAAGCGCGGGGAACAGAGCGGCGCGAACTGATTTTATAGCGCCATAAAATCTCGTGAAACGCGCCCTTAAATCACAACGCTGCGTCGTATTTCATCGTTTTGGTTGTCAATGTTTATTTTATATCATATTTTACAGATCCCTCCTGTATAAATCACACTCGGATTGATATACATTAAGGTCACGTACTTTTGGCAGAAACGCTTAGTTTGAGCTCGTTCCCCACCCGCCGTGATGCGTTGACAAGTGGTCGCCGTCCGCGGAGCGCTCGCCGTGTGCGCTACCTCACGCCTCACGCCTCACCACGTGATCTATCGTGTGTCGTTTCCTTGTATCATCTATAAGTGGAAAATATTGCCCACAATGCACTTTTAGAATAACTGATAGAGCTGCCAAATATTTCTTTGGCTTTTCCAATCAAAGCTTTCCCAATAGTTGGCATTATATACCTATTCATCATGAATAGACATTAAGTAGTGATCGTACACTTGTAAGTAATGGGAGTGCTCCATAATAATAGGGTTAAGTATCGGTCAATAGTGAGTACCTCATTTGAACGAGGGGTTTGTGAAAAAGGCCCTTAATGTGACGTAATCTTGCCAGAGATTGGCCACTTTAGTGCGAGCCGGGAAGCTATTCATTGAATTCCATCCCCATTCAACGGGCCGTCACTCGGAATCAGAACTAATCTTGGAAACATTTTTTAATTTGTCCTAACAAAGCTTGTCTTTGGTAGCTGTTTCCATCAGCTTGCATTGTTAGCGATATTTTTCAGAATAATGTATTAAATAGTAATGGCATTAACAAATTTTGAATCGAAAATTCTCTTGTCTTAAACTGAAGTAGGTAGATTATATAGAGCTTTAAAATCTTTAACGATAATAATGATGATAAAAGTTGGAGCATTTGCTATCTGAGCTCACGTTGTTCACGACTGTAACAGAAACACTTCTAAATTTATCAGTAATAACTATCTCCTTAATTTAAAACTTTTGCTGACGGTGAGGCGGAACAACAATAGGGATAAATAAACTAAGCTCGGTATCCTCAAGTTGCCACTGTTCTTTACAAGCTTACTTACTTCCAGCTGTCGGCATCTCGGAAACAGAAACAATTTTGAAATTTAATTTTGCTGCAGCTCTCTATAGCCTCGTCCTCGTACAGTCGAGTTCATTAATATATTGGCACCATCATTAGATATTTTTGTTGAAAAGGGTGACTACAACTTATTGCATAATGTACAGCATAATTTATTGAACCATTCACATGATGACATATATTTAATCCATTGGTTCTATAGTATTTATTGAGCTATTCAATGCTCACAATATTTTGAATCCTTGATGGTGCCAATATGTTAATGAACTCGACTGTACAAAAAATACAATGTATTACATAATAAAGCTAAAAATACTATTTGTTAAGCAACGATCAATTAGCTTATAAATTTAAATTTTTATAGACAACCTAAGTTTGGGACACAAGTTGACACAACTGATAAATGATAGGTACCTAAATATGCATCAAGATTTACACAGTCCAATATTATGTTTAGTTTTGTTATGTAACAAGGTACACAGGTAAATAAATAACACTAATTAACAATAAGAAAATAAGTAGACTTGTAAGTAGTTTAAACTTGGTAGTAATATTGAATCACTGGAATATAAATGATTAATTTTAGATAACAGGCTTTCTAAATCTTCTTAGTTTCTTACAACTTTGGGCAACTCTAAGTTATACCTGAGTTTTTTTTATAAAATCATAAGACTATGAAAACTTAAGTTTTTCTCTTAAAAGGTTTCTCTGTAAAACAAATAAAAAAATATTTCTAAAAGCCCTTTTTAGGGTTCCGTAGTCAACTAGGAACCCTTATAGTTTCGCCATGTCTGTCTGTCCGTCTGTCCGTCCTCGCTTAATCTCTGTGACCGTTAGCACTAGAAAGCTGAAATTTGGGACCAATATGTGTATCAATCACGCCGACAAAGTGCTAAAATAAAAATTGGAAAAAAATGTTTTATTAGGGTAGCCCCCCTATATGTAAAGTGGGAAGTGTTTTTTTTTTTAATTTTAACCCTAATGTGTGATATATTGTTGGAAAGGTATTTAAAAATGAATAGGGGTTTACTAAAATCATTTTTTGATAATGTCAATAATTTCGGAAATAATCGCTCCAAAAGTAAAAAACAAAGCGTCCCCCCCCCTCTAACTTTTGAACCATAAGTTTAGAAAATACGAAAAAAATCTGAAAAGTAGAACTTTATAAGGACTTTCTAGGAAAATTATTTTGAACTTGGATGGAAACAACAGATGGAAACTGCAGTTAACCAATATAATTTGGTCCCTGAATCGTATGAGCGCCTATACAATCCAGAGGTCAAGTTTCATTTGCCCGTATTTTTTTTTTAACTTCGTTTACATAATATTTTATTATCGAAACTACGGAACCCTACACTGAGCGTGGCCCGACACGCTCTTGGCCGGTTTTTTTTTTGTCAAATTTTAGATGATTCAGTTTCTGAATAAATTGAAAACAAATATCATGTCTTATCAAAAGTTAATTCTAGTTAACGTTCTTATCGACAGTTGTAATATAAACAGTCTTCAGAAAAGGAACAGTGTTTATAGCAGTAATCATCGAAGACAAAACAAAGCGTTGAAAGGATCAGCGATTACTGAGCTAAGACGGAAACTATTGAATAAACAAGTGAGTGGCGATCCGTCACTGTGTCTTTCTGACGCGTCACTATATTCAATGACAGGGGTAGGGCAGTAGGTAAGGTTCGTCGGTATTCCATTTATCCACTTTCTTGACAACTCTGGATGCAGCCATGGGTGTCTCGTACTTTTTCTATCGAAAATAGTCAGTGCCAGCCCAGGACTGATATGCCTAGTATATGGCTATGAATCTCTTTAGTTATTTCTTAGCTGCTATAAATTTTAATCGCGCACAACGTCTTATTACTATGCATTTTGTACTTATTAAATGAAACTGCCTCGGTGGCACAGCGAGAAGTGTATACGACTGCTGTGCAAGAGATAAAAATGTATTGGGTCGGGTAAAAATGGTATTGGGTTTTTCTATCAGGCAATTCCAGTATTTAAATTTTCCCGAATTTTGGTAAACAAATGTTCCCGGTTGATGACAATTAGCTCGCCACCTATTTCATGGGACCAAACATAGCTGGCGAAATGTGGGTGTGATACACCTCTGCCTACGCCTTCGGGGAAAAAAAATATAATTTAAAAAATCAAAAAACCCGACTGCTTTAAAAACTGAAAAGAAAAAAACAAGCACTTAGATGTCCGGCGGTCTAGAATTCTAAAATATATTATTGAATGAATACTATTGAAGAAAATAAAATATATTCTAATAATGGAACATAAGAACTGAACAGTCGGGATCCATTGACAAATTAGATTGGCTGTTGAATAATGGATCCCGACTGTTCAGTTGTTATGTTCCATTATTAGAATATATTTTATTTTCTTCAATAGTATTCATTCAATAATATATTTTAGAATTCTAGACCGCCGGACATCTAAGTGCTTGTTTTTTTCTTTTCAGTTTTTAAAGCAGTCGGGTTTTTTGATTTTTTAAATTATATTTTTTTATTTTATACTTTTTAGTTATGAGTTACCTAGCTACTTTCAAATAAAAAGTTGACCACATTTTTTTCATCTCCTAATTCTTTTTTATATTTTTGCTTTTAAAATTTTTTTGTGTTTATATTTTTATGATTCATTATCTTGATATCCAAACATATTATAAAAGGATTTGTCCTGACTGACTGATTGACTGACAGACAACGCACAGCCTAAGCCGCTGGTCGTAGCAACTTGATATTTGGACGGTGTGTTTATCCTAATGTCTAGAGGTGTACTAAGAAAGGGTTTTTTTAAATTCAACCCTTAAGGGAGTGAAAAGGGATAAAAACGATTGTATGAAACTTCTTTGTTTTTTAACTTATAGATTTGAAAATTTGTTTTGAGGTACTACTATCAAAATTAAAAATCCCCTCATCTACCTATATCTTTGACAAGGGTGGCTTTGGAAGGGTGAAATTGGGGATGAAACGTTGTATGAAAAAATCTTTGTTTTGAAGTTAACGCAAATTAGTATTACGATATGAATTTAAAATGTTGTTTTTAATTTTTTTGATAGGGATGGGGGTTCAGGGGATGAAATATTAAATAGATAGTTCTTTGTTTTTCAAGTAATAGTTAAGAAAAAATATATTTGGATGCTTTAACCAAAATGAAACATTCTGTATTAAATATTATTGACAGGGATGCCTATCAAAGAACATCGTTTACAAAAAAGTGCTGTGAACAGCTCTGCCCTGCCAATAGCGTCTAACTATAAAACTATATCCATGCGAGCGAAGCCGCAGGCAAAAGCTAGTATTAATTATTGTATTTATTGATTTTTTTATTTCTTTTACTGTTTTTTTTTAATATATGCTAAGATAGTGAATAAATAAACATCCGGGCAAAATATCAAGTTAATACACGCAACTCTTTAAGCTGTGTGACATAAGTCAGTCAATGTTATTGTTATGCGATGGCAAATTTCGCAATCTTGTTGTTTCATTGAGAGGTTTGATATCATGAGGATTGTTTAGTAGCTTGCGATGGTCCAAACTACTAATAATTAAACCAAAAAAGACGAAGAAAAGACCTAACCCGGCTCAAGGCTACGTAGGCTAGGCCTTTAGCAAAAAATGTGCGAACTGAGATCGACAACGGTTCGATTCAAAGTTGTCCCTTGCAACTTGTGTACAGTTACACCCCAACACAATATTAAAGATAACATTTTTCTTTCTATTTCGCGTTGAAGATGTCGATCTTTGGTCGAATCGTCTTCGTCTGCTCTAAAAGGGACATACTAACAGAGTGTAATAATAAGCTTCTGGATCTGCACAAACAGTGTAATATCTAGTCCGTAAAACAACAGAACGATTTCTAGCTTTATATATATGATAATTTTAATAATGTGATAAATATTATAAATATATAAAAATAACAAAAATGTGATCAAAAACACAAATACGTGTTCCTTGCTTTTTTAAAATTCTATCCCAAAGGGAATGAAATTGTGATAAAGACGTTGGAAAACTAAGTACTTAGTCGATATATATATTATAATATTATAAATGTGTAATTTTTCTTGTTACAGCAATTAATAATATTCTTCATATTCGTATTTAAAATACATAGTGCCAAAGACTGATGAAGTACCAACAATAGTATAGTTTACCCTATTTCAAAATTGAACATGCCAAAATTTTGAAGTTTTTAGTAACCATAGTTCGAAAACTATACTACGTAAAATGAAAATCCTGTTTTCCGCTATCCTGTGGAATTTTTGAATGAAATTCAATAAAATACGAAACACATTTTCCATCAATTCTGTTAAAGAATATTTATGCAAAATTTGAAGTAGACTGGACCTAGGAATCACGTCGTCCCATACAAACTTTGCCCCCCATTTTCAGCCCCTTAGGGGTAGAATTTCGGAAAATCCTTTTTTATCGGATGTCTACGTCAAACAAAGAACACACCCTCCAAGTTTCAGATTACGATCAGCGGTTTAGGTGTGCGTTGATCCGTCATTCAGTCAGTCATTCAGGACAAAGCATTTTATATGTATAGATAAGTAGGTACCTACCTATATATAGTTTTTCGACTGAAGTTGAGTACTAAATCGTTTGAAGTTGGAGATGGGCGATCGTGTCAGATATTAGATACTTTAGGTAGTCCAATATACCTACTAGATACTTAAGTATATGTCCATCCACATTCACACGCACAGTTATACGAAGTTTTCGTCTTTTCATCGTAAATTCCTACTGTCTAAAAACCTACATGCGAGAATGGTTGTTACGCAACTTTAAATCGATGTAGATCCTAAACGGTGAGTTGAATCGAAAAATGTTGAAGGTAAACTAAAAATGATTTTTAAATACCTATTCAACGATACCCCACTTGACATAGTTTGTTGACTTTCATTTTTTTCATTTTCACAATATGGCGTCCAGTAGTCGCCATATTGAATTTTCACTAAAGTCATGTCTTTAGTGACACTCGCCGGACTAAGAGGAATCGATTGACGTGCGAATCATAAAAATCGGCCCAGGCGTTTGGTCTGTATAGTGCTTCAAAGGAACATACAAACATACATACATAGGCTGATAAACACATTACCACTCCTTTGCGTTGCGCAGTCGGGTAAAAAAGGCGTGATGCTATGTTTTTAAATGTAATGTAAGTCTCAATTATCAAATTTGCGTCACATGTTGGGAGTTGCCGATGCGTTTAGCATAGATACCTCATCAAATACTAATGATAGTATTATGATTTCAAGTATTGGAATACATCCAACAAAGCCCACCAAGTACACAAAATTGGATCAGCGTCCACAGAATGGAACTGTAGTGAATTGGTCTCTTTAATAAATGCGTGCACATGGTATCGTTATGAACAACGAGTGAGCTAACGATATTGCGATCGACAAACTCGTTTTCACAGCGACATTCATTTCATGTGGTTTCATATCGTTCGTGTTGGCTTGCTGCGGAACTGTACCGCGTGTAAGCAATGGAGACAGTTATCCGCCTCATACACCAATATTGATATCACAATATAGCTCCATGGCTGTGTCCCTGGAGTAGAAGTTAGAGTCGTAACAGATCAACGTTTTGTCATAGTCATAATATAGGTATTAGTACGGGATCCCTGGTCCAATTTTTTTTTATTACTATCAAGCTAATTTTTCGTGAGTAGCTTCATTTCGATGAGACATCCAACAATTTCGTATACCAAAAGTTTGATTGTGGTAGCTAACAGACGTAGCAAGGGTATAGCAGACCGGGAAGGAAATACCGGTTTCCGACTTAATTTTTTGAGTTCTAGCTAAGAAATTGTACGGATAAACTAATAATAAACTAGAAAAGAAAAACAGTGGATGAATGTGACATGTCCCGAATACATAATTGGCTGAACTTTGAAATAATGAATTATGTTTATTCATGCCTCGCTTGGAGGAAATCGAAATAATACTCGTAATACCATCATAAGATTTTGTAGATCTTCTTTTTATCGTATAGACTTGTAACCTTGTATGTGTAGGAATTTACCACTTCAAATAGAAGCAGGAAAGAAGTGCTTATCGCGTTTTCTAAGGTATGGATGGCGGTGGTTTTGCTAAATGTCAGGCTTTGCAAATAATATTACGATTTGATAACAACACTATAGCTGATTAATTATAAACGTAGACTTTCGGTTGTCTTAATAATACGTTACAAAATTGGATCACGGATCACGTTTGCATGTGGGGATACATTTTTTTTTTCATAGTGTTTCCTATTCTACCTTATCTGGTCTGCGAGATAACAGTAGGCTAATATCCTCATCATATGAGAAATGACCCACGCAAAGAAGTAAGGCGTAAAAGGTTTTTGACGTTCACAAATATTCAAATATCAGCCATAAGACGGCGACTGTTGGATATAGGTCTCTCCGCGAGATTTTCAGTAGAGCAAGTTGTAAGCGGCTTGCATCGGTTCGGATCAGATGATCTGTCCACCTTGTGGCCGACCTACGCTATTATGTTGTTCTTTTCTCCTGTTTCAAATATATTTTACCATTTTAAATTTTAATTAAATTAAGTATGTATTAATTATATTTATTCGCATTTTTTTTTTGTTTTAGGTATGTTAATATGAGCTGCACATGGAAAGCAGGTATGAACGATTGCATCTCCTATATTGTCCATTGCCAAGTTTCACAACACGATTTAATTACCTACTTTCTATTCATGGAACGGAACTACTGCGTGATTTCTGTATTACGTCCTTAGAGTTCGGGCCACGAGTAATCCACTTAGGATTAGCCATAAACAAGAAGGGCCATTGTCGCGACACGAGCGATCTGTTAGCGTCTAAGTGTAACTGATAAAGGGCGTCGACGGTATTGTTCGCAGCGGTATTAGGCTATAATCCGGTGTCGCGAGAGCGCCTCGTTAGCTTGATTGTTCGGTGTCGCCGGCAGATGGCCGCCGTAATCCGAGGCACACGCTGCCCTCCGTGCCTCACTCACCCTCCTCCGCGAAAATATAGCCTCTTTGTGTTTGTTGCATCTGCAGGTATATTGTACACCAAAATTGGACCGTACGTTATGCTACGTGGCCCGTTTTGAATGCAACCGGTATGAATTTTATTATTCTCTTGAAAACTTATTGTTATCAGAGCAGCTGAATGCATTGTTTATGTACGAGCATATGAATCGGGTTATTTTGCAAACATGAATGCAAACAGATTCATATATATGTTAAACTAGTTGTATTACACAGACTTATTAAAATGCAGGTATTCGTATTTTTCTGATTTTACGAATTCGATATTTTGGCGAGCATTTTA
This sequence comes from Laspeyria flexula, assembly GCA_905147015.1. Taxonomy (NCBI): domain Eukaryota; kingdom Metazoa; phylum Arthropoda; class Insecta; order Lepidoptera; family Erebidae; genus Laspeyria; species Laspeyria flexula. The sequence continues at coordinate 4,979,969 of LR989956.1, read as the reverse complement.
ATTGTATTACATACATACGTAGTGCGAGTCAAAGATTAAAATGTGATAAAAGTTGTCATAATTACAATAAACCTGAATTGTATTTTAACGAACAGTTAAGACTATTTTAATTTAAATTCAGTACTCCTATTTTAAAGTTGGTTAACAGATATCCTGTATTAAATCGTCAAATGTATGCTTTCTAAAAACAATTTTCTAAACACAATTTACAAAAGTCAACTATGTTGAGACCAATTTATATTGGGTTACTTTGTAAAGTTTACACCCACCATATCTTATCCAAACATCTGTCGTTACCACTAAAGCAACATCACAAGACATATTTAACAAGGCAAGGAATTGTGCTGCATAATATTGGTAACCTTATGGTGCTGATGGAACTGAGCATTCCCTTGTAAAGGAACATCGAGCGATCACCATTTTTAACGGACATCTGAACAACGAACAGAGCCAAACATAAGAGAACAACGTCGCTACGAACATTTTCACGAGCATTTAACGCATGCCCCAATGAGTGCTAAAAGCTCGAAGCTATTTTTTTGTTTTTTTTTTTGCCTAAAGTGGCAGACGCGCAGGCGGACCACCTGATGGTTAATGGTTACCGTTGCTCATGGATGTTGGCAATGTTAGGGGCACAGCCAAAAAAATCCTTAAACCTCGTTTCAAGAAGGACATATTGTCATTGGGCTCAGAAAACACTGCTGTAGGAAGTTCACCTCAGAGCTGGCACGTATGTGAAGGCTCACTAGAATGCTTGCTAGAGTGCTCGAAAAAAGCTCTAGTTTATTTTTCTGTTATACATTGACGAGAAAGCTCAGTACATGATTATAAGTAGTTAAAAGAAGCAGGCTGCTATGAAACAATTCTGAAGTTACAGGTAATAGCGAGTCATTTTCAAAAACATTAGAAAGCTGTCTGCTAAATCGATTTGCCAAGAATGTATTTTATAGAATGAAATGCAGAACGAGTTTCATTCGAAACATTGGAATTGTGGTTTATGGTACTTCGCTTACTGTTGGTCTGCAATTTAACTTATATGACTTACGAATAGGTACTTTAATCGTTATCGAACAAATGTAATATTATTACAAAAAAATATTTCATCATTTCAACTTATAAACGTCCCACTGCTGGGCACGGGTCTCCTCTTAATATTTGAAGGAGAAAAAAGGGATAAAAATATTATTAATTTATTTATATACCTACTAACCGTTGTCCGTGGTCAACACTTGGCGGAATTTGATTCCAGTGAGCACAGAAACTTTTCCATTGTAAGTACATTAAAAACCTTCTTCAGACTACAAAGAATATTAGCTGAATTGGCCGTTTCGAGTTTTGTATTAATTTTATTAATAAACATTACTATAGTAAATATCATTAAGGTAAAATTCTCTAACACCTCAAAATATGTTGCCAGTGACAACGCCTTAAATTACCTCATCTAACACCAATAAAACTTTCTATAAAACAAACAGCCGTCACTAAACACAGCAATACAATAAAACAAAAGCGTAGCAACATTAACGTGTTACTTCCTTTCATAGAAAGTGTTTAAGCAATCAGAACATTCGTAAAAGCCATGTAAACGAACAACGATCTACATCCATACATATTACGTACTTACCTAAGTACAGTCGACCAAAAATATGGTCTACCACCCTACGTTTGAGATTTCATTTCACAACATGAAACAACAAGGTTGATTTTCCCTTGCAATAATATTATTATAGTGACTTTGTTCTTTTTATCTTGTATCTTGTCTTTACCATACCAATATGTTTAGTCAAGTTTGAATTATCACAGCTTACAAGTCATGTATTTATCTATGCATTATTTCAATTGAATCTTCAATTACTGCTAGCTGTCGCCTGGGGCTACGTTCCCGTGGATCTTTGTTTGGTCATTACTCAGCTCCTTTTTGTTGTAGCGTGATGTTATATAGCCTATAGCCTTCCTCAATAAATAAGCTAGCCAACTCAAATTACTTTTTAATTCAGTTCAGCATTTTCTGAGATTAACGCGTTCAACCAAACAAATAAACTCTTCAGCTTTATAATATTAGTATAGACTAGAAGTCGCGCGGGGCTTTTCTGCTTAGCTCCTATTAGCCGAAGCGTGATGTTATATAGCTTATAACCTTCCTAGATAAATGGGCTATCTGTCATTTCACATAAACTTTTGTTAAAACTGGTAGATCACTTTCTTGACCGACTGTACATCTGTTCATAGTCAACGATGACTAGTTAGTAAACATAACTGCACTATATAACGGTCTGCTTCAAGAGTAAATGCTGATGTGAACATTGAATGCGATGTATTTTTAAGTCGTGTGTGATCTTTGAATAGTTTCCCGTTGATGTTGTAACTCTGAGCATGTGATAACGAATATAGGTGGCAGATTGTATAATTACCAAGTAGGGCTAAAAGTCAACCCATATTATTTATTTATACAAGAATTAATACATCGGTAAAACACCAATGACAGCATTAATAAAAAAAGAAAAAATATGATACAATGAAATAATAAGAATAAAAGAAAAAGAACACATTCATGCATCACGCTCACATAACCACAAGCACTCAAACAGTATTTTCGGCCATACATCCGCAAAAAGATTATGATAATCCGATCGCACAGAAACTTTTGTCAAAACTAGTAGACCAATTTTTGACTGACTGCACATCTGTTAATAGTCAATGATGACAATCCATATTTCACATAAAGCCTTTCTCTGTTTAATCAGTTTTTACAGGTGTCACGGAACCATACGATCTTTTATAGGAAAGGTTAAAGACTTTGGACTGATATAGGCTATAAGTTATCCCATTATACGTTCCCATGGGTCACGCTTTCGAAACCGTTCGGAAACTAGTTTTCTATAAATGGCCAAAGCAGCACCGATATTTTTCAGTAACGTGTCGTTAGTGGTGCCAACAACTGCGCCAGCTTATATTATTAAACGATAAGCACTCAACTTCAATAGCGCCATCTGCGTTGCTTACCAATATTCACTTTAAAATTTTCCATAATTCGACAATAATGATAAAAAGAATTGAAAGAAATTAATAACGTAAAAAGGATAACGCTAATATCCTGTAGCTAATAAATAATTACTTGGAAATCAAATTTAGATATAATAAAAAAATTAAAAAATGATTCGATACAGCGACCATCTCTAAGTTTCCTTACATTTGACAGTGACATCTAAACCGAAGTTGAATGTCGAAATTCAGAGTAAGCCCCCTGTATACAGCAACTTGTTTGTATGGTGATTTTATTTTTGAAAATGACCCATAAGCGATATGCTTTAAAGCTTTAGTCTCCAGGTTCTATCAATTTCTCAGTATTACTAATATGTCTTACGAAGCCACACCAAGCATCACGTACGTCTTGTCTTGTTTACACAATAAACCGACGACGAAGACAGCCGTGATTTTAGGATATCGGTTACCAAAAGGATGCTTTGACATACCAGATAATGCTTGGACGGAGTTGTGGTCGGTACATATAGACTGTAGGAGGTCAAAGGATTACCTAGTTACTATACGGAACTATCCACAAACTAACCGCTTGTTCGACGCCCACTGCTTCATCTTGAAAACAAACAGTGGCTAAAGGTTACACATAAATGTCTGTAATACCTAAGTAAAATCAAAGACAAATTTAATTACACATATCTCTTCAGTAGAAAACAAACGAAAAAACCGGTCAAGCGCAAGTCATACTAGCGCAATTTTTTTTTTACATTTTTTCAATATTAATATAGTTCTAGCAGTATACAAAACTATTCCAAATTTTATATCAATAGCATAAGTGAATTCTGAGATATAGCGCTGGGACAGATAGACAGACGGACGTACAGGGCTAGACTATAAGGGTTTATTGTAAAATTATGTATGTTTTCAGTTAAGGATCAAATCATATCAATAGTCTGGTAATGAATAATAAAGACCATGCCTATCGAGGTTTCCTATTGAATGTCTTGTATCTGAGAAACGTGCAAATATATTTTTATTGATTTTAGAATATACATTCATAAAATTTGTTTGTTGCGGGCAACATCGAGTCGTTTTTGTGATTAAAACATTGAGCTCTTTCAACCTTCTATTTGCATATTGAAATATTTTAGAGGAAAATGTTCAAAATATACAATTCAATTTATTATCTGGACTAGCAATCGCTGCGCTTTGTTCGAAAGCTATGTCGATAAAATGTAACCAATGTCACTTTTCAGTCTAGCAACCATATTTGTGACGTTACACTATATTGATGTGCCAAAAAAGGTTTAATGTTAGTTTACGAAGTGATAATTTTTTTTTTTTGCAATATTCCCACAGTAACTAATATCATATAAGACAGTTAGATCATGCCTCATAATTAATACTTATTAATTGTTGGCATTAAATTAAATTATTATTTACAATATAGTGGCACTTACATTTCGAGAGTTTCCGTGCTTCCGAAGCCACGTAAAGCCATTGATTCCAGTCACCATTTGATTACCAATAAAGTAGGCGATTTTCCTTTTTGTGAGCGAGAAACAAAATGAATACAATTTCAATGCACTTGATTTATGCAAGGAAAAATCGAAACGTTTTGTTTTGATTTTTCCTTGCATAAATCAAGTGCATTGAAATTGTATTCATTTTGTTTCTCCCTCACAAAAAGGAAAATCGCCTACTTTACCAACATATTCAGCTAGCATGGGTAGGGTAGTCTTATAACCTTTTTTGTGGAGAAAAACAATATATAAATAAACATTGCGACGCATATATATAGCTAAAACCCTTTAATGATTATATCATCGAAATATTATGACAAGTCGAAGGCAAAAGTTACCAATGCATTCTATTCATCTATCGGTTTCCGAAGCGAGAATAGTTTTATAAAGTATGTCAGCACACAAACTATGTCTGAATATCAAATAATTTTGAGAGATATTGCATGTCGGGTAACAAAGCGGTGTTATTAATTTTTCTATTGGATACCGGTGGTAAAGGTGAAAAGGGAAATTTCATGAAAATTGTTATATGACCTAGTTTTAAGCCCCGTCTATACCAGGTTATTATTATTTTATAGTATTTACAATACAAATTGAATTTTATACAGCTAAAGTGTAGTAGTAGTAGATCCGTGTAGTGACGGATTAAGAATACATAATGTCACTACCCCATTTCAACCCGTGGGTGTCGTAAAAGGCGACTAAGGGAGTAGGTAACCTTATGCAGACACGAGCACTGAAAGAAAAGGAAAATTCGAAACAAACCCTATACCAACCCGACTGGCCAGCGTGGTATAGTAGGCTAAATTCCCTCCACATTTATTGGAGGAGACCCGTGCCCAGCAGTCGGACGTTTATGGGTTAAAATGATGACAGGGTACATAGGTTAGTTGCTCGTAGGATGACAGTTAAAGTGAAACTTTTACAAAAAGCTCACAAATCAGAGGTCGGACTCCTGACAAAATTGTGCCTTAAAGACTGGCTACTTAGCCACGCTGGATAGCAAGACTAATGCTTTACCCTACGAGAATTTATCGTACATATTTGTTGTAATAATTTTTTTTGTCCGCGGTGCTTTCTCTCTTATATTATTAGATCTTAAACAGATTATTTTTATCTACCGCTTTGCTATAGAGGGAAGTGGATAAATTCCGTCCAACTCCTTCATTCACTTCTGATTCATTTCGTTTCAAAACAGTAAGTTAGGCATACCCTAGGACTCACGAGTGTTAAAACTCGGTGCTTGTAAGGGTCACCGCTGTTAATGCTTAGCTTACAAGAGTTGCAGTGGGACTGTCCCGATTTTTATCGTAATCGTATCGTAATAATAAATATCGTATATGTAATGATTGCCTCGGTCTCCGGGTTTTTTTTGTCTTGAATCTCTTTGTATCAACAATACACATAATCTAGAAAATATTCCTCGTTGATGGCAATGGGCTCCTCCCCTATTACATAGGACCAAACATAGCAAAACGTGAGTATGAGGCAGCTCTGGGTTCCCCTTCGAAGAAAAACTTGTAAATATAATGTTTGTTGTACTGACTAGGTACTTCATAATAGTTTTCTATTTTTGAAGTGACCCCCAGTCCGTTTCTGCTTAGAATAATCTGAATCTAAATCGATACTGTTTACAGGCTGTCAGGCATGCCATTTCGTATGTATAGTGCTTGCGTCTCGGATCGGCAACCCAACACATGAAATGGTTTCCTAACTAATTTATAAACGTACCCTACTAGTCCAACTACTGAAGAATATTTGAACAATGCTTGAGAATTTGATTCATTGAATTTCATGTCCAAGTTTTCATAGTATTTTAATTTAAAGAGGAGTAATGCGGAGTTTTGGAGATATCAGAACCGTGAATGCGAAGTACTGTGTAATTTGAATTATTTATTGACCGCAATTTTCGTTCGTTAGGGGTCAAACTTCCAAACTAAGGTGTGTATACAATCACTAAAGGTTCACAGTTTATTAATAAGATGCAACCTCTTTACTCTTCAAATAAATTTCATTCCCTCTCATAGACTTGCAATACAATAATTTATTTCTTAGTTAAAGCAGCGCCTTGCTGAGTCGCTAACTCATCTGCTACTTTATAATATATACGGCTTCACATATTTGATGGGTTTAGATTTGAGTAAGCTACTGTTTTGCGAGTTCATCTATTATTTACACTAGATAAATACGATAGTTAGAGAAACATTATCTGCGGTCGGACACAGAGTTAACAAAGCGAATAGATGAATCGCGACGATATTCCGGCACCAAATGCTTTGTGGAACTGAGCGCCAGTCAACCTGTCATGAACGGATTGAGCCGAGCACTGACAGGCACTGGGTGGCCTTTTACTAGTTGTTCACTCAGTTCCAAGGGATAAGAATGTTTTTGTTGAAATATTTGTTAATAAGACATTAAAATGTTGTTGAACTCGTATCATTATGGTACTGAGATGTTCGTTACGAGCATCGAGGTTAAGCTACACTCGGCAAGGTCTGTCCATGATGGGTGACAGTTTGTGGCAATTTCATTCAAATCTCCGTGCTTCGGAAGGCACTTAAAGCCGTTGGTCCCGGTTACCACTTAATGTGGTAATCGTTAAGTCAAATTGGAAACCTTCTGGGCGACTTAATAAGTTCCAACACCAGGGTCTGCCTCAAGCCCACACGATAAGAAGAAGAAAAATGTTAATAAAATAAAACATAGTCCGTGTAGTGACTAAGAATACATAATGTCAATACCCCATTTCAACCCGTGGGTGTCGTAAAGGGCGTCTAAGCAGACAAGAGCACTGCGAGAAAAGGAAAATTCGAAACAAAACCCTATACCAACCCGTCTGGCCAGCGCGTTGTAGAACGCTAAATTCCCGCAAAATGCTTGGAGGAGACCCGTGCGCAGTAGTGGGACATTTATGGGTTGAAATGATGAATGATGATGATTGTGATTTTAGATGGTTTAAAACTTTAAAGCCTTCCTTAATAAATAATACTGGAAGCTAGGTATCGCCACGTATCGCGTTTACAAAAAACTACAAACTTAATATTGACTTTCATATTCGAAGATTGAATCTACTAACTAGATGTAGGAGTGCAGCATTTAATTACCTACTTAGACACTCACAAATAGATACAATTACTGCTGAGTACCTACTTCTCTTATACTTACTTACTTCATAATAAGACAGCCGCGATTATATGTATCATATGTATATAAACTCACACTGCCATACTAGACGATATTATATTAAATAAGCACCACGTTAAATCTCAATGGTGTTGTGAATGACAATGTTCCTACTCGAGGGTGCATTGCCATCAACCCTTACGATGTCTTAACTACCTCCTCCACTGCTATTTTCACCCATATACACTGCAAAGCTTACGCATAATCGTTTTTCACCCTCCTATGATCTCTTCGGGTTATAGAACATACCATTTTCAAGTCAAAAGTAAACCGCTTTAGCATTAGGGATCATAATTTTCATTTTTAAAAGGGTAATGCGAAAATGATGCCTTTAGTATTGCCAGTGTTTGTGTTATGCTAAAAGTTTGTCATCTAACGGGAAAATAATCTACAATTACCCTGTTTGAGGTTGACAGATGAGCAGTGCGATCGATCTAAATAGGTGCTTTATAAACATTTTGCAGTAGTGGTCCACCACGCAAAATTTTAAATACATTTTATCATCATCATCAGCCTGTACTCACGCACAGCTGGATATAGATCTCTCCTATCCCTAATTCCCGCGCGATATAAAAATAATTTCCTAATCTCAGAGACGGCTTTAAGCATAAAATAGCTATTATTTATATAAAAAGCCACATAAATACATTAAGCTAATTAATTACAGTTAACGATCTCACAAGAGCTTCTAAATAAACACGTAGAAACAAACCTAAGGTGAATTCTTAACAGATGGGTTACGTCTAGTCGATTTTGTATCGAGAATAAACAATCGATTCTTTGAATAATGCGTAACAGACACTTCACATTCTAAGAAACAATACTGACGAACAAAAATCTGAGCTCAACCTTTTGATGGCAATTCGGAAAAAAAACAATCGGAATTGGTTTCCTTAAACTTGTGTTTCCATCTAAATTGGTTGAGATTTCATTTCGATTGTAATATTATAATAATTCCACAGTGCTGTGGTATGTACCGAGTTGTGGGATGTTAGTTGTGGAAAATTTTACAGAATCAATCCAGACTATGAGCGTGAGTGGATTATGGCCTAAACCCTCTCAGCTCTCTAGTTAGAGGAGAGGAGACCCGAGCCCAGCAGTGGGACTTAATGGGTTGATGATGAATCCAGACTATGGCTATGGTTAAGGGTCAAATTATATTAAGCTCTAATCGCACTGGTAAATCATTAAATATTAAGCCATCAATCCTCATTCTTTATTTTTTTATATTTCCTACTAAGTAAACACAAAACTTTATATAATTTTAAATAATAATTGGGATCAAGAAGACGACAGTATGAGCTTTTTTTTCATATAGTGCGTAATCAAAAAACAACTTAGCATTTTATGAACAATTAAATAGAATTAGGTAATTATATTTTGTTTCCTCAAATATTAAGTAATTTATTTTCGGTTATAAGCGTATATTAAATTATCTTTTTTAATTGCCGGGGGAGTAAGTAAAAGAACGTTTTTCGAACGACCTAATCATGATATTACCACTACAAATAGGATCACTAGTTATTTTATACCCACCTTTTTCGTAAATAAATATCTTTACTTTTTATCAGAGCCATAAATAGATGATTAATTAATATGCCTACATCACCTCGTAAAATGTTAGAAGTTCGACAATATCGACGTTACCTAATTAGAGGGCTCGTTCATTAGTGACTTGAAACTTATACTCGTAATCCTATTAAATTATAGAGGTACGTATATTTGTTGTAAAACTGGCGATTACGGCCCTTTGTTACTGAATATTATGTCAGTTCTATATAAGTATACGTTGTGTGCGAGTTTCGAGTCCAGAGTTGGCAGGGATTAAATTTGTACACATTAAAATTTGGATGCTATTTTTGTTAAGTACTTTGTAACTGTATGTGTCTTTCAGTTCTATATTTAAATCAAAATAAGTCTAGAATTATTGTGCTCTTAAATCGCAAAAGTAGTACAGTATCCGATGAAGCTAACCTAACATTAAAGAACATCATTACTCTGAATAGAAGTATACCAAATTGCAGTACAGTTACCTTCAGTACTAATATAGCTACCTACACATATAATATGATACATTATGTAGAAGAAATAACTACCTAAGCAATAGGATAAAGTATGATACACAAAATGTATTTAAGGCTTTCTACTTATAATGAGATATTCTAAATATGTATCATAAAATTTTACCGTTCTTCATTAATAATAATAATAATAATATTCTACCACATTCACACAGCGCCATCTAGTCCCAAAGTAAGCAATTATATTTGCTTACTTTGAAAAAAAAATTCAAGTAGTATCTTGGTTACTGATATACTACTTAAATATATTTTTTTTTGTAAGTACATACATATTATAGATAAATTACACCCAGACACAGAACAAACCTATATGCTCATCACACAAAGATTTGTCCTGGGTCGAACCCACGACCTCCGGCTTAGCAGTCAGGGTCACTAACCACTAGACCAACAGGCCAGTCAAAATAGTAGGGTAGTAATAGTAGGGTAGTATTCCCTTCTACTAATTATACTTAAAGTACATAGAACACAGCTGAGAAATATACAACTCACGTCAGCAATGTTTGCGGCATTTGGCCACTGCATTCAACAGTAAAGAGCCTTGTTTATTCAGTAAGCTTGTGCCGGCCATGTCTTAGCACACCACTCAACGCTCCGATGACCGAACGAGTGTGATGAAAACGGGCTTCAATGATCCAGTTAGGGGGAACTAGCTCACTCATTACCATCTCATTAGCATACACAAACATTAGTCACACATCGGAAAGGCTTAGAGAGCCCGCTGTGCCAACAAGCCACGGTTCTCCAGACCACTTCATGCACGATTATTGTACTTAGCTATTGTCTGCACAAACATACCTTGTTTGTGGAACAAACGTAACGGAGTACGGAACCAGATTAGCCCTTGTTTATCGTCTTACTTACAACTTTCTGACTCATACTGCCTTTGTTCTGTAAATAACAGACTCAGCTTTTATAAAAGCAAATAAATATTTTTTTATTATTACCATGTTAAATTATTTTGTAAATATGCATACGCTTATGTTTTTTGTTTATTTTGTTTAGCGATGTTCGAGGTTATAAGGTTACACGAGTTTTTGATGATTACGGGTGAGAGAGAGATGATGAGGACCACCTCTTGGTGCGCAATGCGTGCTGACTCTATAAAGTACATTCCTTCCTGAAAAAGATGAGATACCACTACTCACCAGAAGGAAAATAACACTGGTTATATATGATATTATAGCTGCGATGTTTTGTACGGCGGAGGTACTTCCTTAGGTGGATGACTCAGTTTGAGCGAGGGTTACCAGCTGTGCCCTACCTCCTCTATATGGTTTTTTAAGTGTTTCACATATTTTTCTTTAAATTAATTTCTGTTTAAAATATGCTGTCTAAATAAAAACACAGTTCCAGTTATTGTATGTGTGTTAATGTGGGCGTAGAAGGGATGTTATAATATCGCGTGGTCGTGTTTGCATTACGACATTCCATTCGGTGCTTACTGTATTTGGGCTATGCTGTTAAATTATGAATATTCATTTAAATCGAGCTCACTCATAAACCGTTTCAAACATTTATTACTAAGCTCTGCGTATTTATACATCAATGGTTCAAACTCTGATATTTCTTGAAGTATAAAATGAATATAAGCACCAATTTGATGGGACGTGTAATCTGCCAAATCCCTCGTAAATTCGCTTTAGCCTGAGGGCCAGAAATCCTAATTTGGATGTCAATCGATTTTCACGACAAAAATCTATTTCTCACAAAATTCCAATTTGTAAGATTTAAGTATGTCGCTCGGGTGTGAGGATGGAAATAATATCGAGATCGTATCGATACCTAATTATAATGTCTCCGACTTGGTGTGCAGGGTTGATGCGATTGGAAATGGCTCAAGTGTCACAGATACTCTTGAGTCGTCTATCAAACCAGAATCATACCTTCCTCAAATAAAAATCAACACAAAGTTAGAACTTGATTTTGATATTCAAAGTGTACACCCGAACTATCAGTGAGCATTCTACATAATAGGAGAGATCAAACAATTTTATAGATCACGGCATTTCAGAGCCATAAAATTAATGGATTCAGCATAACGTACAGATGGTGCGAGCCCCGGCAACATTGTTAAACACAACAAATTCGTGTTGTTATTAACGGTGCGGCGTAAATAATTCATGATATTATTGAAGTTAGAAAGTACACAATACGAATTTTGGTTATAATTGAAAACGGACTGAGTTCGGTTTATTCTTTGTGAATTTATCACTAGGGCCGAGGAGGCAGAGGAACGACGACGCGTTGTTCAGATAAAGTTTATTTTATGACTTAAGCGAGAACATTAATATTCATTACTGGCGCGAAATGAACTAACTTTATTATATAATAAAGATCAAAGAATGGACGCGTTGCACGGGCTTTTCCGGACATTTTATTATAATTTTTAACCTCAATATTGCAGCCCAATTTGGCGGGCCCTCGTAATCGGGAGAGGCACTATTACGTATGTACATATCATATATATTTTATTCAATCCTTTCGTTCCCCTGCGACGTGCGACTATAGCGGCAGGGTCCTCGCCGTGACTATATTGTACCGCGATTTAATAAAACTTCCCCATGTAATGCAATTCTTTAGCAAATTTAAATTCATAGCATTGCCTAAACTGGGTATTTTATAGGTCACTATAATTAATAATAAAGAAGTTTAATTCTGTATTTACATTAAAACTTTTCATAATTAGGTATATCATAGAGCTTATTGTTTTTGTATGTAAGAATATCAATTTCAATGGAAATCCTCGAAACACAGTAAAATCGTTCCAAATGTATTGTTAGTGCTTTGACGCGTTGGGAAAAGCGTGTTTTGCCCTTTCTAATTAGGAAGAGTGCATAATGCCTGCTTTACTACAGAAAAATAAAGGCTAAATGAGCTAGCGAAATAAAATGAAGAACAGTAAATGAAGCTTTAAACGAAGAAAACTCCAAATGAAGAGTTTGTTTATTCAATCAATAATAATAATAATATAATAATATTCTACCACATTCACACAGCGCCATCTAGTCCCAAAGTACCTAAGCAATTATATTTGCTTGTGTTATGGGTACTAAACAACTGATATACTACTTAAATACATTTTTTTTTTGTAAATACATACACATTATAGATAAATTACACCCAGACACAGAACAAACCTTTATGCTCATCACACAAAGATTTGTCCTGGGTGGGGATCGAACCCACGACCTCCGGCTTAGCAGTCAGGGTCACTAACCACTAGACCGACTGGCCAGTCAATCAATCAAAAATGCCAGCAAGTTATTAATAAATAGTAAAAGTTTATCATTTCTACGAAATAGTAGGTACCTACCTATTAAATTAGAAATGCTATGTTACAGTCAAAACTCTTCAAAAGTATGACTGATAGAACCAGTCAAAACTCTTAAAAAAGTAAAGAGGTCGGTACTTAACGAGTTGTCAAAACTGGTTCTGTTAGGTTAGGTTAAAAAAAAGGTAACGTTACGTTCGTTTTTATAATTATTATAAAAAACTAACCTAATCTAAACAGTTAGTTCCGAACTCCTTACTTTCTTAAGAGTTTTGACTGATAGCCACCAGTCAAAACTACTTTTGACTGGTTAGAGTTTTGACTCTAACATACAAAACCTCTAAATTTGATATTATTCTTGTATCAATATTAAAATAAAAGGATTTCCTACCTTCAAGTGAACATTCAACAAAGACGTTTATCTGTTCAAGTTATCAGAGAAAAGTAAATGCTATTGCGAGCAAATGGTCTAAAGATTCAAATGGAAACTGCTAACGAGGAGCTTAATCTTTTTTATTCACAATATAATTTTAGATAAAGTTTTTTTCATGCCTGATGTAGCAGACCGTCAAGTCACACACCTGATGGTAAGCTGCATGAATGTGAGCAATATTAGGGGCACAGCCAAGCTGCTGCCTTCTTAGAAATGAGAGGAGACCCGAGCCCAGCAGTGGGACATTAATGGGTTGATGATGATAGCTGGCGAAATTTTGGCTGTTAAGCACTTCTGTCTATTCCTTCGGAGCATAGAGCTGCGTAATTATTAACTAATATAATTAACGTATAATTATAATTAATTTAATACATAATTACCAACACGTCTATTTAGGCCGACATATTTCTCCGACAGCTTACTTCATTAATTAAGTAGTGTCTATTAATTAATTTATCTGAAATTAATAACTAAGGGATGTATGGGTATCAGTGAAGCTACAATTGAAGTGACGAGTACCGTGATGAGTTCTCGGTTTCGATACTGGAGTCGGGAAAATACATTATGATTGTTTTTATAGCAGTAAGGCAGATTGGAACTACTTAAGGCATATAAGTAAGTAATATTATTAAGGCTGACATAATGAGGACGTGAAATAATTTGACGTGAATTAACTTGTGAAGTTATTTAATTTGAATAAAACAAATAAATAAAAATTTATTTCGATTTTACTTGATAAAATATTTCAATAATGATGATAAGTTACATTCAGAACATTAATGTTACAGTGCGGTATTCATTTATCTGACACTAGGCAACAATAAATTATTTATCTGGGCAATATTTTATCTAAATTGTTCAGAAATGTTTAATTTATGAGTAAAATATAGAACAATTAAAATGTATTCTTTCGCCTATAGATAACATAGAATCACGTATCACGCCATTTCCTAAACGGTTAGGCAGAGCAACATCACTTTATTCTTGGATTAGATTTCACCAGTTATATTGTAGTAGCCAGTATGAATGGGCCGGCACGTCCTGAGAAGTACTACCCTCTAACAAAATATCAACGTATAAGTAGCAGTATATATTATACTCTTGCATTTCATCTGGTGAGTGCAGGAGCTCCGGAGGCCCAATTCCTCCTCCCAACCCCCTTTGTTTTCTTTTCCTCCCTATTTCCTCATTCTTCCCTTTAACAGCCATGTCCATGGGCGGCGGTTACCACTTAACATCCGATGAACAGCATGTTCGCCTGTTACTTCATTCATTCATTTTCTACCCATAAACACCCCAGTCCTAGGCACGGGTCTCCTCCAAAGAATCTAAAGGGAATTTAGCCTACTATACCATGCTGATCAGACGAATTTTCCTTTTCTCGCAGTGCTCTTGTCTGCCACATCGGTTTTTTTTTATTCTCATATAATTGGGGCCGAGTGGCTAGTAACTGAGCACATTTCCAGTACATTTCTGGTCAATAGATAGGATAATATAAATAATCTAATAAAAGTAAGAAAGCACGGAAAGAACACAAATTATATAATTTAATTCAAATCAAGTCTACCGCTTTGTGGCTTTTGTTTAGTTATATACAAAAACCAAAAAGCTGTGATTGACTTGACATCTACGTCCATCGTACGTTTCTCGGCTCGCATGTAATACCCCTCTGCCTACCCCGTTCAAGAAAAAGAAGCTCAAATTGTCAGCTTCACCTCATATCTTAATAAAAACAAAATTAAAAATTTTGAAAAAACCCACGACGATAACATCTATACAAAATAAGAAACGTAACATATAAAAAGATTTAAATAACTATATTTTAAATCCCCGACGAAAAGATAATAAGTAGCGTAAAAACAATCCCAAGAAAATCCGTCGGGGGCTGCCATACCCAGACTTGAAATGAACGAAAGTATTGCAGTTTTATGTATTTGATACCTACCTAATTATTAACAATATTATTAATATTTATTTAATACTAGAAACAGTAATGATATTGGCAGCCCCCGACGAATTTTCTTGGGATTGTTTTTACGCTACTTATTATCTTTTCGTCGGGGATTTAAAATATAGTTATTTAAATCTTTTTATATGTTACGTTTCTTATTTTGTATAGATGTTATCGTCGTGGGTTTTTTCAAAATTTTTAATTTTGTTTTTATTTTAAATATTTTCAAAGAGCGCCCTATCTTACTAACTGTAAGTAAGTCTTATAACTTGAAATTATCATTTTAATTTTCTTATTTTAACCTTTTTAAGGAGCGCCTTATTCTACCATGTAAGCTCTAGAATGAATGGAATTTGCACGGAGCTTCGACTATATTATATATATTTTAATTTTTTGTTGACTTGTGTGCTCATCCGTCGCACAAAAGTCGCCGGAGCCCCGCTTGGCGGGGCTCCTACTTCTGGGTGGTTTGAAAAAAAAAAAACCCTAACCTAACCAGTCCGATTCGGATTGCTCTGAATCGGGGGTGCTAAGTTTAGCTATCGCACATTGATTGCCGTAGCCGGACTGCCTTCGGCGTTAGCGCAGATTTCCACCTATAATAGTTTGTATCTCGAAAACGGTGAGTGCTATCGCAAAAATGATGAAAATTTGGTTACACCCCGAGCACGGGATACCTGTAAGTTAGAATAAATAAGGTGGGTAGGTGTTTATATAACGTCAGTCTGGAATAAACTCACTCTTACTAATTTTTTTTAGGCTTATCATTGTATACCTCAGTACTAATATTCAGTGATATAACAACACGAGATCGGTTTTCGGATTTATTCCTTTACTTGTGCAACTTGTTATTGCTTCTGGCCAAATTTCATGATTCTAGGTCAACGGTAAGTTCCCTATAGATTATGATCGTCAAGATAAATGGAGCATAAACAGCTGTATCTTTTGATTGCGTTAACTTAGAATTTTGATTTTTATTTTACGCCGAGGTTTTGCAGACCCAAGTATATGATATTAATTTCAGCTTTATACCTCTATGCGTTCTTGAGAAAAATATTCTAGACAGACGGACAGACAGACAGACAGACAGATATACAACGGAGTGATCCTATAAGGGTTCCGTTTTTTTCTTTTGAGGTACAGAACCCTAAAATTGCATAAACGGTCACCCATCTATGAACTGACCTTATCTGAAGTTGCTTAACCTCATGAGTGTAATCAATATCTCAGTACTACAATGCTACGTGTCCCTATACAGTAACAGGTCTAATTATTTTACAGATAACTGTAAATATAAGTTTGCTTAGTCTATTGCAGCGCCCCCTGGCGAAAAAATACAATATCGTATATCCAAAAGTCATCCTCGATAAATCACAAATACATAACAGAAAACCGTATCGAAATCGCTTTAATCGTTTTAAAGATAGGAGGGCACAAAGGTTTCAACGAAATCAACATAGGTTTGCCTAGTCTATAGCAGCGCCCCCTGGCGAAAAATTACAAAATCTTGAATCCAAAAACAATCCTCGATAAATCATAAATACATTACAGAAAACCGTATCAAAATCAGTCTAATCGTTTTAAAGATAGGAGGGCACAAAGGATTCAACGAAATCAGTGTATTGTAGCGCCCCCTGGCGAGCTATTAACATAACACCTATCTAATAACCTGTCCCCAAGAGCCACACACACTTTACAGAAAACCGCATCTAAATCGGTCAAACCGTTTCCGTGATATAAGGCATTATGTTGGAACACACAAACACACAAACACACAAACACACAAACACACAGCCTCTCACCCCAAACGCATATACCGTCTCCGTTCCGTCGTGGGTAATAAAATATGATGTACAATTGTCAAAATGCGTATGAAAATATACCTAAGTATGTATCCGTACCCAACGTTGGAACATCGCCGTGACTTCCCGTTAAGTCTTCGTGTCGTTTCTAGATCTGCAATTCTTCATGCGCCATATCTAAACGAGCATCATAACGACACGCTGGTAATCTCACAATGTTATGGCAACGCTCCGACTCCCCTCAACCAAAACTAAACCCTAAATACATTAACTTAAGACACATTTTAATATCTAATCTACACAAGCACAACATGAATAATACCCTTTGAATAATAACTGCATTTAAAAGTTTAAAATCTTTTTTTCTCGGTGCCAACTTTGAAAACAGAATGAGGTTGCAAATGTAACTAAACTTAAATTTATTATTCTATATTGTATTGTTATATCTGATTTATAACATTCTCCATCCTTCAGTTAAATTATGTTATTAATGACAGTAAATGAATATGACAATGACATGTAGAATATTTATAGTATAGTTTTTTGCTGTATTATCCATACTAATATTATAAATCTGAAGAGTTTTTTTGGTTGAACGCTATGACCTCAAAAACTACAGGGCCGATTTGAAAAATTCTTTTAGTTTGGATAGCCCATTTATTGAGGAAGGCTATAGAGCAGAGGCCAAATAAAGAAAGACGGGAGAGTCCCTCGCAAAACCAGCCTCCTCTACCTCAAGCAATGAAATGTTTATACTAATGTTTAATAATTGTTATTACTAATGACAAAACTATTTTACTTGAAATAATAAAAACTTTACGAGAAAATTACAGTATTCATTACACAACACAAATGCAAGCTTACGTCTGTCAGCCTAATACGCCCCCACAATCTGTTAATCACGAGCCATTGTTGCAGAAAATATCCATAAAAAACTAAATGTATATGAACATCCCTCATGTCAGCATAAACAACACACATCACAATAATTTGTGGCGACCTTTACACGTAGTCTCCGACATGGTGTGAATTATGCTCACTTAGTTACTGTTCTGCGCTTAATTTCACATAATCCATCTGAGTGTCGCGTATCCCACATAATTGCGGTGTGGAATTTTGCTATGCGTCGGTCGGATTTGTGGCAGAACGTAGCTGGAGCGAAGCGAAGCGGGAACGGCGTTAGACGCCCGTGATCCCGCATCAAGTTGCGAATAATTGAGTGGCACCCTCGCCCGCCACCACTCTAAGTGTAACACTTAATTAGACCACGTGAGAAGTGCTTAATACCGTTCACAGAAGCTTTGAACACATTGTTGCATTAAGCGTAAACAATCAGCGCTAATTACTTCATGTTTGTTATAAGTATTATGTTGGCTGTCGCACATCATACTCGTTATTATTCAAACTTGCCCCCACACATTTATTAATGGCTCCTCGCTTACTTTCGTTGAGCAACTGAACAAGAATACTGTAGAGCCACTCGTATTATTCTAACGACGCTATTAAATTAACATTGATGTGGCTGTTAACTGAAAGGTGACCAATTACGTTTGTCCCTCCGTTTATCGTGTTTGTGATTACACATACGAATTGTTAAGGTGGGTAAGGAGAAGTGAGTTTTGATTTGAAGCGGACTGTCGTTGTTTTGTTGGTAGAAGGGGTATTATTTGCGACGAAAATTTCAAATTTCACAAGGCAGATAATTTGGCATTCTAATAATAATATAAAAAATATGCTATTTAATCTGTGAATTCTTGATAAATAAACGGGCGAGCACTTGCTCAAGTGTATTCCGATCCCGATGTAATTCTATCGGCAGGAAGACCCACGTGGTCGGCCGGCTTCACTTTCAGGATTAAGGAATTTGTTCCTTAATGTGTACCTACGCCTCGCACATGCCTCGCGCTAACGCCTCTTGTGCTATCCAAACTTCAACGAGACAGTTTACATCGTACGACATTTTTATGAGATATTATGGGAACAATAGAAGCGTATATCCTAGTATATTAGAAACTTTAGCAATTGTACGTGAACCCCTTATGTTTCGCTGAAGCTATTTCAACACAAAGTTTCGACTTTTACGATAATGTCAGCCATTGCCATTCAAACGCGCTAAAACTTTATCAATGTGTGCGAAAGGATAAGCGTTTGGCTCGTACGTTATACACACATACATATAACATATTACTATATCAGGAACATTCAGGGCAGCTTAATATGAGAATAGATTTTGGATCCGTATTCTGTGGTGGCTACTTAGTTTCTGTCCGGGTGTCCCTGCGTTCGTATTCTGGAGTTGCAAGTCGATAATGCAGCTATTCTGATTTCCCGTGAGTACAATAAGTTTAGTGAAGTATTGCACAGCAGTATATTATATTCATTTTGTGCAAATACTCCGTACCTACTGTTTGCGAGGAGCCAAAATCAACAAACAGAGAGATCATTAAATGAAAGGCAAACATTTTCGTTAAATTTCTGGTAAGTAAGGTAGCCACGTTTGTAGTGGAAATATTAATAACTTATTTATTATTTCAATTATTTTATTGGAAAAATGTAATTGCTAAAATAAAAACTGAACTTAATATGGTCTGCAACACGTAACTCTACGGGTATAACAGGTACCTACTGCTTTATGCTACTTTAATTTTTAACTATCGGGTAGACTGTATGCTTGTTATATGCCTGTATAGTTATGGCAGAAAATAGTTCTCACTATTTGTGTACTATACTAAATACTATTTATAATATTTATATTCTATCAAAATTTGTAGTAGGCTTAAAAAGACCTACCTCCATACCAAATATTATCAAAATTGGTTGAGCTGTTTGAACGTGAAGGAGTCACAAACATAAAAGCACACCCACTCTAGCCTTTATAATATTGGTATGATCATAGGTTTAACGGTACAGCACCAGTATTTCCACATCTTGCGCAGGAGTCGTAAACATTAGACGCCATGAAGGAGTCTAGACATAACGTCGATTATTTTCTTTAAAACGATTAGTTCTTTATGGGTCTTGGCAAGTGTGCAAAAGTCTCACGATTTGAATCACAATTTTGCTTTAGTTATTGTAGCCTTCCTAGTTTCCTTGGGAAATACAGCACCATTCTTTAGAAATTCGAACTAATTATAATAAATGCCGGTCAAGGAAACTCGGTATCTTACTAAATTAAAAGCATCACTTTTCAATTAATATTCTAAGAACAGCTCCTTTATTTTTTACAATTTATTTTAGGTCTACCAATTCAATTGAATTGAGTCGAATGAGTTTTGAGAGAAATGAGTCCTATATAAAATTAATTGCGTCACTTCAAAGACTTAATATTGCACGATTCTACGGCAAAATTCGTTGCCTAGTTACTTTACTAATACAAAAATTTAAATGAACAATATAATAGTTATTTGTTGAAGCTCATAGTACCGTTGTCAAGGTCTTTATGAACTGTAATTATCTCTAGTTATAACAAAAATATTTCAGGTCCCTCGTTTCATAACTAGTTTGGAACTCAAATGAACGAACTGAACACAACCGTTTTCACAATTAATACAGTCTTTAGAGATTTCATGCGGACTTCTTTACGCTAGTGAATAGTTTTACTTTTGATGTGTGTGTTCATATATGAACCGAATTTAAAAATTATTTTTGTGTTCGTCAGCCCTTTTTTACCCGACTGCCAAAAAAGAGGATAATATTTTTTGAGGAAGGCTATTGGCTATATAACATCAAGCTCCGATAAATAAGAGGTGAGTAGCCAACAAAGATCCCCCGGGCAACACAGCTAGTGTTAGATAAAGTAAAAACAAAGGCTGTATTGGCAGCGAAGACCTCTGACGAACACCCATGATCAGCACAAGACTATCTACGTAGAGATAATTATCGGGGTTTTCCGTAGGGTAGACCCCTACGGAAACCCACAGCTAGTACTTACTTCCCTCCCAGATATAGATATATAATATACAATATATATTATGTATGATAAATCTGCTGCGTCCGTTCTCTGTCTTATCTATTTCTATTATACCCATAATGTTCATTCATATTTTACAAAGTTAACAATCTTGAAATCAGTAGATGGAGAAAAGCCTTTTCACACGGACGTGTTTTGGCTGAATAAAAAGCGATGGTGGCTGAATGGATAAGAAAGTGCTAAACACGCGGTCTAAGTTCGATTCCGACCAGCAGCACCTGTGGATTTCACTTTGTGGAATTTATATTATTATGTACTAGTCAATTGACTTACCATCTGCTAACGGTGATACAGCGGGAAGTGTATACGGCTGCTGTGCAAGAGGTCCCGAGTTCGATTCCCGGGTCAGGTGAAAATGGTATTGGGCTTTTCTATCATGAAATTCCAGTACTGAAATTTTCCTGGAGTTTGGTAAACAAATGTTCCCGGTTGATGACAATAGGCTCGCCCCCTATTTCATGGGACCAAACCAAAAAATTGCTGGCGAAATGTGGGTGTGAAACACCTCTGCCTACCCCTTCGGGGAAAAAGGCGTGTTGCTATGTTTAATATATAAACGTCCCACAGCTGGACACGTGTCTCCTCCAAACATTTTGGGGGAAATTTAGCCTATTCCAAATATTATTTGGTTACTTGAAGTGTAAGAAAATAGTATCATTTCACCGCCACTTATGATTGTATATCATTAAATGAAGTCAATATTGGGTAAGTGTCGACGTGGGCGTTTTTATAGTTACTATACGAACGCCCACGCTGAAGTAATTGTGTTGTGTCATAATTATATGCATGATAAATTTACCAAATTGAAGCTAGCTTCTGCGAAAGACACGAATAACTTTTCTTGTTAAATATTTATATTTTGTGTTTAGTTATGGCTTCTGTTATTTTTCTTGCTTTCGTTGGAAATCAGCGTTTGTTGTTAGAATGTTATACTACAATTATTTTTTTAGGTCGCTACATAAGGTCTATGTGTGTAGAGTTCTATTTGCTCAATCTTTTTTATTTGTTTGTTGTTTATGACGTCAGGTTTGGTGTTGTGTTTAATGGGATGACGGCAAATATTTCCTTATCTAATAAAGTACTTATGATATACTTACATTCAAGATGAACTTACATAAGATTTTTTCATAAACATAATTCCGTAATACATTATCTTGAACTATCCGGTAGGGTTTAGGCAGGGTTAGCAATTTGTGCCCAAAAATATCTAATGCCAAATTTATTTAAAAAAATATAGTTTTATTTAGGAGTCAATCAAATTTCAAAACAACCATCCATACAAAATTTTACACTAAATAAATAACAATCATTTGCACAATATGTGTACGCGCATTATGCTAATTCTTTTGTAAATAGTACTTTTCTTTAATTGCCATGAAAAAGTTTGTATGAAACATATTTTTAGGAAAACCACGGAGAAAGCAATAGTAAAAAATTTGAATAGTAGTTTGTAAAAAGCCCTTAATTTTAGTTGGATTTGCTAAGCTTCTTTTATAGAAACGGTTGTAAAATTCGATATAGGTAATTGTGCGTAGCGTTTTTGCGGTCATATCGGAAATTACTATTTCAATCGTCTAAACATAAAGTAGTTTTTAGTACAATATCCATTTCTAATATAAACCTTATAAACCGATATCACAATATCCCAGATCTTAAAGCGACACACTTCTATCGTAGTTATTAGGTACTCCAACAATCTTTAAGATTTCATATCTTCTCATATAAATTGTACTATACCGGTCATAACAATAACAGGCGCGACAATCCCGTGTTAATAACGCGTCTGTTTGGTAGATGCTTAAATTTGATTATTATGCAATTATCTATACTATTGTTAAAGCTTATAAGGTTCAAATTTGCGTCAACATATTAGTTTTGCATTGCATTAGCAATCTACTGAACCTTTCGTTTGTGTCATTAACAGATACAATAGAAAATCGATAATGTCTGGACTCACTCTGCGAATACTAAATGCTTATATGACTTGATTTGACATCTATTTGATTGCATTTTCTGTATAAGAAGTTAAAGCTTAGTCTCTGTTACAAAGATAATTGGTCCCACTTATGATTACAATCCCTAGGGTACTTTGATCAACAGTTTCGGTACCTACGTCAAAATAATGCCGTCTTTTTCGAACAGTGTGTGAAGAAATACATGCAAATGAGACGGCACCGTTACAGTTTTTCAGAAGACTTATCGTTGAAAGAATCAAACTGAAGGCTAAAAGAGGTTGAGCCAGTGAAACATACGAAGATTCCTTCTTTAAATGACGAAGTCCGACTGGAGAAGTACCTTTGTGAGAGTTCTTTTCCAGTCAGTGTGAAGTACCTACTCTTCAGATTTTTCGACTACAAACCTCGCACTTCACAAATACAAAGATCTTCTTATTTAATTGAGAAAACTTTTGAGTCTTCTTTTGAGTGGAGCAGTCACCACTATTTTCTGTTCTCTTATTTCTTTTTGACCTCTCATACAACTTCATCATCAGCATCATTATCTCAGCCTATTGCAGTCCACTGCTGGACATAGGCATACATCAACAACAACCAACTTACTACTTAAAAATTGAAGGGAAAATTAAAATTGCCATACATTTTTAGTGGTCATACGACATTCAAGCTTCGAAGCTCTAAGGATATCCATTTTCCATTGTCTAAGTATAGCTATTAGTCCCCACTTTACCCGCATATTTTTTTATCAATGTTGTCAATAAAATTCTCTTTAAACTGTTTCAGGTCCTAGACTATCACTATGTGATATTTCATGATAACCAGTTAAGTGGTTAATTCGTGAAAACGTAACAAACTTACAAACTCATTTTCATATATTATTAGGTAATTAAGAATTTAAATTATGTATCAAACAATGTAATACATAATATCTTTAGTTTAATATAATATGATTATTCAGTATTTCAGACCCATCTAAGAGATTGTGCTGCCATTTTAACGATATGATGTCACAGAGGACAATCGCAGACCTGTAAGCAGCTTATAGGAACATGTGATGACATCATCAATACTGAATGTCCATGTACCTACTTGATGCTGTTATGGGTCGCTTTCATGAAATTGGAACTATAAAAAATATTTTTTTTTTTAATTTTCATCTACACTGTTCGGTATTCAAGTTTGTTATTTACAAATAACGTGATATACATTTGAATGCAATACCAATATGAGAACCAATTTATAACACGTGCTTTTGATGTGCTCCTAGGCCCTGACGTCCTTTTAGTTACTCGTGTGTACCTAACACATATTCCTAAACCCGATCTGTATCTATCAAGCAGCCATCTATCATTCTATGTCGATGCCGACCGTGCGTTTGCATAAAATACAAAAGCTTGTTGTGAATTCCGAGTGATCACGTAAAACAAAATCTACCGGATAAACAACGCCACTGAGAGAACGATGGTGAATTTGAAAATTCAACGAAGTGCTTCAAATTTTAATCACGTATTACCTATTCTCTCGGTACCCCTTCAAAAGGTCTTAGAATGTTTGAAAAATAAAGAACAGTTGCCAAGAATTTCAACGAAAATTTTGGTGCAAAATGCAAAATTTTACTTAACACTCCCTAATCGTAAATTTAATAAGAATATTCTGTGCTAACATCTGCCCGTTAGACGGACGGAGCAAACCAAAATTACATTTTTGTACTAGCATGCAGACAGTAATAGGGTCCATTACACCACATTTATAAAGTTGGAATTTTTTGTACTGCGGTAACGTTTAACGGCAACTGTTTATGAATGTTAGCAGTGCCAAAGTGGCAAAATATCATGTCATATGTTGTTACGGTAATGTTACGGGTATGTTGAACGGCCATCTATGTGAACAAGGTTGTCAAGAGAACTATGAACGAGTTGTAGGCAAACAGTGTTGTAGATGTTCCCAGGGGTGCTAAGAGCTCTTTTAATTACACATAAAATGCACAACTGCTTGTTTACTACGCCACGACATTTAT
This sequence comes from Laspeyria flexula, assembly GCA_905147015.1. Taxonomy (NCBI): domain Eukaryota; kingdom Metazoa; phylum Arthropoda; class Insecta; order Lepidoptera; family Erebidae; genus Laspeyria; species Laspeyria flexula. Next base: position 4,954,801 of record LR989956.1, on the reverse strand, counting down.
CGAGCACTGAACGGGATCTTTATTGACACATTCACTTGGTCGCCAGGGTTGCCTCGAGAAAAGTGAAAAGAAATAAAGAAGTGTGGCAACAATTTTATCTGATAGCGAGTCTCGAAGGAATTGTCGAGATTTTATTTCTGTATGAATGGCAATTTAGGTAATTTATTTGAACTTGTTCTATATTAAGAATTATACTAATTGTTTAATAAAGAAATAAGCTTTGGTATCTACTTTTTATTACTTCTTTCGTGTAATTCGAAATTAACATGAAATGAAATACTTACTTCTTTTAATTTCATTGATTTGACAGATCTATATTGACCTACCAAACTATAAATTGCATTAGCTAGTCTTATTTTACATAGCTAGTATGGACAAGTTAGCCTACCTGATGATAAATGCCAACCACTGTCTGTGAAGCTGTGAAGACAACTATTTATCAGCTGAAATCATATAGTTTCTGGTCTATCAACAAGAGACCCTATATTTACATTTTAAATCCAGCAAGCGAAAACAACCACTCAATCGAATAAAATTACATTCTACACTCATATTATCCAACTTTGGTAATTCCAAATTAACTATTATAACTTGCGAACTTTTAACATCCAATCAAACGACAGCCCTGCCGATTCGTGATTTCACAACAACTGGAAACTGTAGTGTTTGTATAACGTTAGAAAGCACATATACACATATATGGAAGTCTACTCAACAGTAATTACTTAGAGATCTCTGCTACTGACGTACAATTTACATTATGTGAGACTTATATCGGGTTACCGGCGATTGAGTCAAGTTGCCAGTATAACGAACTCTGTCAAAGCTATGAATGTTAATGTGCTTCTGTAATGCAATCTAGTATATCTCTGTAAATGTTATTTGCTTGTTGTCTTTGTGGTATGTTGAGTATTATGATATAGACAAGTAACTTAGACGTAGCGCCACTTAAAGTGATTATAGTTAGGTTATGTGATATTTAAGACACGTCATAAAGGATGAAGTGACTATTTAATTATATTTAAAAGACACGTGATACACTTGACATGACATTAAATGATATGATAAGTGATGTAATAAGAATGCAACCAACACATATTGATTAAATTAAATGTTTTACAAGCATGACAATTTCGCCTCCACCCCAATATGCTCAGAAGATCAAGTCTTGCCAATCAAAGCATACTTAATACCTAGTCTTATTACGGTTTAATTGACGGCAAAGTTGTAAAAGATTTTTTTTTGTTATAGACTATATCATCAATTCAAGCAAATCATCTACAACTGAATAAAAGAAAATAAAATCTGAACCAAAATAAACTTATACACAATATATACCTATTACAAATATTTTAATTCAATGTAACGATTTGTTCAAATGTTTCCAGAAAATAGAATTTTACACAGATTTGTTTCACGATAACTACTGATTACATCTGCACTCGCTGCATCGGCATCGTTGGGTGCTCTGCCAACGAATTAAAGCATGTTCAGCAAATGAAATAGCATAGGTATACTAAAATTTATACAATTTATTAACATGTTCTAGGTCTCGAAACATTACCTTATATCAAACCTTAACAATGAACACTACGTGAAAACACATATGAAACATTACTAAGATAAAAAAAAAAATATAATTTAAAAAATCAAAAAACCCGACTGCTTTAAAAACTGAAAAGAAAAAAACAAGCACTTAGATGTCCGGTGGTCTAGAATTCCAAAATATATTATTGAATGAATACTATTGAAGAAAATAAAATATATTCTAATAATGGAACATAACAACTGAACAGTCGGGATCCATTGACAAATTAGATTGGCTGTCGAATAATGGATCCCGACTGTTCAGTTGTTATGTTCCATTATTAGAATTTATTTTATTTTCTTCAATAGTATTCATTCAATAATATATTTTAGAATTCTAGACCACCGGACATCTAAGTGCTTGTTTTTTTCTTTTCAGTTTTTAAAGCAGTCGGGTTTTTTGATTTTTTAAATTATATTTTTTTTATTTTATACTTTTTAGTTATGAGTTACCTAGCTAGTTTCAAATAAAAAGTTGACCACATTTTTTTCATCTCTTAATTCTTGTTTATATTTTTGTTTTTAAGTTTTTTTTGATTTTATATTTTTATGATTCATTATCTTGATATCCATACATATTATAAAAGGATTTGTCCTGACTGACTGATTGACTGACAGACAACGCACAGCCTAAGCCGCTGGTCGTAGCAACTTGATATTTGGACGGTGTGTTTATCCTAATGTCTAGAGGTGTACTAAGAAAGGGTTTTTTTAAATTCAACCCCTAAGGGGATGAAAAGGGATAAAAACGATTATATGAAACTTCTTTGTTTTTTAACTTATAGATTTGAAAATTTGTTTTGAGGCACTACTATCAAAATAAAAAATCCCCTCATCTATATCTTTGACAAGGGTGGCTTTGGAAGGGTGAAATTGGGGATGAAACGTTGTATGAAAAAATCTTTGTTTTGAAGTTAACGTTTTGCAAATTAGTATTACGATATGAACTTAAACTGTTGTTTTTAATTTTTTTGATAGGGATGGGGGTTTAGGGGGTGAAATATTAAATAGATAGTTCTTTGTTTTTCAAGAAATATTTAAGAAAAAATATATTTGGATGCTTTAACCAAAATGAAACATTCTGTATTAAATATTATTGACAGGGATGCCTATCAAAAAATATCGTTTACAAAAAAGTGCTGTGTACAGCTCTGCCCTGCCAATAGCGTCTAACTTTAAAACTATATCCATGCGAGCGAAGCCGCGGGCAAAAGCTAGTATTAAATATTGTATTTATTGATTTTTTTATTTCTTTTACTGTTTTTTTTTAATATATGCTAAGATAATGACTGACTGACTGACTGACTGACCTGTTGGTCTAGTGGTTAGTGACCCTGACTGCTAAGCCGGAGGTCGTGGGTTCGATCCCCACCCAGGACAAATCTTTGTGTGATGAGCATAAAGGTTTGTTCTGTGTCTGGGTGTAATTTATCTATAATATGTATGTATTTACAAAAAAAAAATGTATTTAAGTAGTATATCAGTTGTTTAGTACCCATAACACAAGCAAATATAATTGCTTACTTTGGGACTAGATCGCGCTGTGTCAATGTTGTAGAATATTATTATTATTATATTATAATGAATAAATAAACATCCGGGCAAAATATCAAGTTAATACACGCAACTCTTTAAGCTGTGTGACATAAGTCAGTCAATGTTATTGTTATGCGATGGCAAATTTCGCAATCTCGTCATTTCATTGAGAGGGTTGATATCATGAGGATTGTTTAGTAGCTTGCGGTGGTCCAAACTACTAATAATTAAACCAAAAAAGACGAAGAAAAGACGTAACCCGGCTCAAGGCTACGTAGGCTTGGCCTTACTGACTTTGAACTTACAGACAACGCACAGCCTAAGCCGCTGGTCGTAGCAACTTGATATTTGGACGGTGTGTTTATCCTAATGTCTAGAGGTGTACTAAGAAAGGGTTTTTTAAAAACGATATATGAAAATTTGAAGTAGACTGGACCTAGGAATCACGTTGTCTCATACAAACTTTGCCCCCCATTTTCAGCCCCTTAGGGGTAGAATTTCGGAAAATCCTTTTTTATCGGATGTCTACGTCAAACAAAGAACACACCCTCCAAGTTTCAGATTTCTACGATCAGTGGTTTAGGTGTGCGTTGATCCGTCATTCAGTCAGTCAGTCAGTCATTCAGGACAAAGCATTTTATATGTATAGATAAGTAGGTACCTACCTATATATAGTTTTTCGACTGAAGTTGAGTACTAAATCGTTTGAAATTGGAGATGGGCGATCGTGTCAGATATTAGATACTTTAGGTAGTCCAATATACCTACTGGATACTTAAGTATATGTCCATCCACATTCAGACGCACAGTCATACGAAGTTTTCGTCTTTTCATCGTAAATTTCTACTGTCTAAAAACCTACATGCGAGAATGGTTGTTACGCAACTTTAAATCGATGTAGATCCTAAACGGTGCGTCGAATCGAAAAATGTTGAAGGTAAACTAAAAATGATTTTTAAATACCTATTCAACGATACCCCACTTGACATATTTTGTTGACTTTCATTTTTTTCATTTTCACAATATGGCGTCCAGTAGTCGCCATATTGAATTTTCACTAAAGTCATGTCTTTAGTGACACTCGCCGGACTAAGAGGAATCGATTGACGTGCGAATCATAAAAATCGGTCCAGGCGTTTGGTCTGTATAGTGCTTCAAAGGAACATACAAACATACATACATAGGCTGATAAACACATTACCACTCCTTTGCGTTGCGCAGTCGGGTAATAAGCCGGTTGTTTACCCACTAACATAAGATTGTCCATGTCTCTGATGTAGCAAATATGCATATGCAACTAATCACTTACTTTAATAAGATATTATTATACCTTGCCGATAACTGATGATGATGACAGTGAAAATTTGAAAACTTTTGAAACAAAATTTTGTGGTCTCGGTATGACGTTCTATCTAATGCTTTTCTCAATGAATCATCCTCATCATCATCGCAGCCTATTGCAGTCCACTGCTGGACATACGTCATACGACGTCTAATTTTCAAATATGTTTTATTACTTTGTTGTTATAATTATTGTAAGTAAACTTTAAAAGTATATTATCCTATACATTACACCAAGTTTACGAGGAATGTACAACTCCATTAGCGGCATAAGTAAGTACGTCGTCAGCTCAAAGTCACGTGCCGCAATAAACGTTGGATCAACGTCGCGTGCGTCGCGTCGCGTCGTCGTGAATGAGTCGCTCAACAAACGCTCGCGCTCTCTGCCGCCCGGTCGTCCGTCGGCATCGCACGATCATTATAGCATTTTCATAAACTTTGACATAATTCCGTATGACCACGTAAAATATGACATCTTCATAGTTTATAATATAAGGCTTTGTAAAAGTAAATTAGTTGCGATTCATGCTAGTTTCTATCGCGCCTTTTGGTAACATTAACACATAATGTGTACTAATCATAAAAGTCCAAATTAGGTCTTTAAAAATACCATACCCGCCTTTATTCATTAAAATATTGTTTGACATCCAAATGAGTTCCAAAATATTACCTACCAATTATGTAATTTGTATTATTCGTTTGGTTATTCAGACTGAGTATGGACAAATGTTGGTTTTGTCCACCACATTCAGTCTGAAGATAATAACCAACTGAACACAATTAAGTGTCTCGCAAAACACAGTCAACCAATCATAGCTCACATTCGTGACTACGATAAGCATCTATCGCAGCAATAAGGCAATAGAACATCATAAGTTTGCCGTCAGAAACAACTGAGCCGAGATAATGAAACATGAACTTTAGACAAAATGAACTCGAGAAGGACCTTCATTTTTTCGTTTTTTTATTATTAAGGAGCTCTCTTAATTGTTTTATCGTTTTTAATGAAAGCTTTTCTATATGAGCGTTTAAACATACCGACATAATAATATAATAATAATATTCTACCACATTCACTCAGCGCCATCTAGTCCCAAAGTAAGCAAGCTTGTGTTATTGGTACTAAACAACTGAATGTACTACTTAAATACATTTTTTTTTGTAAATAGATACATATTATAGATAAATTACACCCAGACACAGAACAAACCTTTATGCTCATCACACAAAGATTTGTCCTGGGTGGGGATCGAACCCACGACCTCCGGCTTAGCAGTCAGAGTCACTTACCACTAGACCAACAGGCCAGTCATGGAGAGACAAGACATGGGTAAGCTATGTCGCGTTTTTAGAATATTTTTGTTTTTTTTTTTAATAAATTTATTTAAAGAAGGAATAATTCCTCCAGAAACTATTTTATTCCGTAGTAATTTGGATAATAATTAATTTATCACAATTATTATTAAAACGCGAAGTAGCCTACTCCTATCGACAGAAACCCCATAATAGTCTAGGTATTATGCTCGCAGTTAATATAAACAAGTTACAATAAAAAAATATTATTTGTCGAGTACGTACGTTTTTACAACTATAGCATCATGGGGCAGCTTTCACAAATAAGAATTTTTAAACGAAGTTTAAGAACCCTCTCCGATCGTATAGTGGCCACTTAACGTTTTTCGTACTAGTAAAGTGGTTTAATTAAAATGTTTAAACGTACAAAACAGTACCGAACATTATGAAAGAACAAGCTAAAACGATTAAAAACAGAAAAAGTTTCTCATAATATTTTGTTTTGATTTATTTTGTATACGATGCAGAATAGTTGCTTAAGTTGGCAATTAACTGTTGATTATAAGGTAGTGCATTGCTTTAAATTTAGAAGTGCTTATGAGACGAAAAAAGTTATTGCTTTTCAGGTAATTTTATAACCATCTACTTTAAATATTTTGATCGTTAATGCAAGCATTTGTTTATGTTCCTAGAAAATAAATTCGATTCAAATTCAAACTCTAATCTGTCAGTAACACAAATATTTTTCATATGTTCCCCACATATTGGTACATATTCAATGTTAGGTGACTATTTAAACGACATCAAAAGAGGAGGAGGTTATATGTTCGACGGTATGTATATTTATTTTTTTAACCAGAAGATCAAAAGTGCAGACATACCTTATTTCAAATGAAGAAATATATTATTATTATTATCTAACTATTTATAATATGAATATGAAGCGCATCTAAATAATAACGGAATCAGCCCCAGTATTATTAGCGCAACACTTTAGTGTAAAATACCACTTAACGTACCAGCTCTAAATACTAGACTGAAAGCGTATTTATCTAGTGTATACCTTACCCAATCGTAATCAATGTAAGTGGGTCGCTATTAAAAGGCACTCAATTTGTTACCCATGTGCGAAGTATACCGGCGTCGATGCGACCAGCACTTGTTTCCGACATAAAACAGATGCCACTATATCGAATGCAACTTTTTGTTCAATTTGTTTAAGAAACACGCAATATATTGATATATTTATGAGATTCGTGTTTTCTGTGACTGTTTTTTCTTGTTATAAGACACTAGGTTCCGCTGGCAGCTCCGTCCGCCTGGTACCTAGATGGTAGTAAAATAAAGCCTATTTGCTATTCTAGAATATAATCTATCTACGTGCAAAATTTCATTCAGATTCCCTCAGGCGATCAGGCATGATTGAGTAACTAACATTCGTCAGTATATCCATGCATCGTAACTTTCGCACTATAAGTAAGATTTTAGAAAAGTTGAAAATCTGTTCCGTAACATTATTTTGTTAAGCTGCCGCATGCCGGCACCACCGCGCAGCGGTAGGTAGTGTGTAAAAATGCAGCTGCCCAAGAGGTTTCGTTTACCATAATTGCTCTCACTCACTATCTCGCTCTAGTAAATGACAGTTTTAAGTGACAGAAAAGGATAAATGCATAGGATGGTGCAAAAAAGAGGGCGGGGCTGCTAGTTTCGTTTACCATCCCTGGGTCAGACAAAACTGTATTGAGATTTTCTGTCTTGGAATCTGCAGTACCAGCCTAAAGTCTAGCAATGTAATGTAGAAAGGTGCCCAGTTAGGGTTGCACCACCGCACATCGCGCAACGGGTGCAGCCCCGACCCGCACTTTCCTGTGGTGCAACTCTAAACGGGCACCTTTCTACATTGATAGACTTTGGGCTGGTACTGCGGATTTCAAGACAGAAAATCCCAATATCGTTTTGTCTGACCCAGGGATGGTAAATGAAATTAGCAGCCCTTTTTTTGCACTATCCTATGCTTTTATCCTTTTCTGTCACTTAAAACTATCATATACTAGAGCGAGATAGAGAGTGAGAGATAGAGATAGGAACGTAGGAAAGTGCGATTCCGTCCGATTAGATGTGGTCCAATCCTAAACGGCAATAGGCTTGCCTACTAATTTATAATAATAATTGTTATTATTATTATTTATTTTACCTATTTTTCTCAAAAAGGTAAATGTTAGGTATACAAAATTGATGAAGCTTTAAACCTTTTACCTTTTGAGAGCTGGAGTCCGTAGTAGGTTCGAAGACAAACAGATCTCCAGGCTCTCTCCATAATTTTTGAGTGTTGCATAGCCCATTTATTGAGGAAAACTATAGGCTATATAACATCACGCTATGATCACCAGAAGCTCAGTAGTGGCCAAACAAAGATCCAGGGATGGGCAATAGCTAGAGTAATTATAATGCTCACTAATTAAGAATTACACTACACTCAAGTTACATTGGTAACATGTCCACAAAATACCACGTAAGCCAGATGATAGGTAATATATTTGTATAAATATATATTTTCTGAATTCTTAACGCTACATATTAGATTCTTTAAGGTTGACACACATCAAAGTGTCGGCGTTGGAGCGATACAAAATGTCGCAAAATGAAATTTTCGACCCAAGGTTTAGCGCTGCTTTGAACTACGCTCATTGATCATTTCATTTTTTATTTCGTTGTCGCAACATATCGCACTGTCTTTATGTGCGTTGACCCTTAACGATACGAATCACAATTTGCAACATGACAAGTTTTGATTAATATATAGAATGTTATCAACTAACTTGACAGAAATATAAAGCACTGCATTACAAAGATGGCATACAATCTAAAGATTTTAGATGAGATTGATTATAGTAACATTTTGATCAAATCAGTCAGAAAAGAGCAAAGAAAATAAAGAAATGTAGTACAAATGTTCTTTATAATAAACAAGAGTACGGACCGTCTGACGATAAGCATTTACTAGATAAACCTTTATTTATTTAGAACATATTTTATTGTATATCAAATTGGACACGACAACAAAGAAGCATCATACGTACAGGTTCAAATCTGCAATATTGGTTCTAATTAAACAATAAAATACTTATCTATAGATTAGATAACTTAAAAATAGATCCAAATGAAATGAAATGAAATCTTGTTTTTCATCTAGGTTACAAAGTAACACTTATCAAAGTCACAAGTTAAGAACGTAACAGGTTATCCGAAAAGTAGTGTCAGCAAATTTACCTAAGAACCCAACAAGTAGGAAATCATATTGGAAATAACTTAATTGTACATAATGTAGAGATATATAGGTTCACTGTTTGACACCACGAGTTATTGGCACCACGGTGTCAATCGCACAAGGACGATTTTTGAATTGGCTGTTTGGGACCATGTTGTCAATCGACAAATTAGAGATATCTACATAAAAATTGCTCACATAAAAAAAATGGAAGCGGATTTTCCTTTTGAATTCTAAAATGAGTAGGTACGTGAAATCAGAATTTTTTGTTAAAGTGACCGCTGCTAAATAATGAGACATAAACGTATGTCGACGCAAAACATTCCAATTTATAATAGTTTCATATTTTCGCATTTCACATCCCATAAAATTCGAAAACACAATACCCTTATTATTTCCAATCCACCTATTATTACTTCGAACACAACATATTCTTGGTATTACACATTACATTCCGCATGTTATATTCGGCATTGTATCGTAGATTGTGTCTGTAATTTTAGTGACAGCTGTCAATTCATTACATTTACAACAGGATTATCGCGTGACTGGTGCTTGACGCGTCATGCTCGGGAACGATGAAGGCTTCCTACTACGAAACAGTTTGACGTCTGCTTTCATAAATGTCAGAGGTATAACTAGTAATGTAGACGACTGACGATCTGTTTTAATTTTTGATTGCAATGGTGGCTATACTATTTCATTGAGGCCGAGACTTATAGACACGTAAGTTTACTAAGTCGACACAAATCTCACTAATACAACATACATGCATATATATTATATTTTTAGTTGGACACTGATATCCAACACAGACCACTTGCCCAACATTCATAATAATATGCACTCTCTCTCTCGTATCATCTGTAACTTCGGCATTTATTTAATGACCACTGCACTGACCCGAACAATCAAACCTACTGAGCGTATTTAGACAAGTAAATTCTAACATCTAGAACTGACAATCAAAATAATAAGCTCTAAGATGCAATACAGTGTAGACGAACTAGTCAAAACAATTTTATTATAAATCTATTACATCTTTTTCACTACACAAAAAATATATTTACCTATAGGTAGTAACTATTAATAAAGCAACGAGAAGGTTCTTATAAAAACTAGCGCAGAGCAACGAGGTTTTCTTTGTTAGAAAAAGGGCTTGTGTTCCCTCTTATTCCGTTCTAACAAAATGCTTGTTGAGTTAAAACAATAAAGCTTTTATGCACATTTTCTGTAAACATTTCAACTAATATTAATTAACGTTTAGCTAATTTATACCACACTAGCTGCACTTATCCGTGTTCATCGCAGTTTAGAAATATAGTCTAGGTGTAAACAAATGGTGTCAACTACCTCCATACCAAATTTTATCAAATTAGTGCAGCCGTTTAAGCGTGAAGGACTAACAAACATACAAAGACAAATTCAAACTTTCACCTTTATAATATTAATCTTATTGTATATTTTGTTGTCGTACAGTCAATAGTTGATGACCACACTAAACAACCACCGTTGGGTCGAAATTCTCTACAAATTCAATAAAATTTGAGACAATTACTTGAAGATATATCACACAAAAAAAATGTGTATGCTCGTGTTCTCACAGATATTAATTGTTTGAGTCTCAGTAATTTATTTCGTAAATTTTATGTTTAATCGTTTTGTCACAAAGATTGCATAAGAAGTGGACTAGAATTTATTGTGTTTAAAAGTAATTCAGAACCGCAAGAAAGCAGTCTTAATAAAAACTATCAATAAAACGAGTAGACAAATTTTAACAAAAAAATCTGTCTATTTGTAAAAATGAAATGTTTTCACAAAAAATAAAAAAGTATTACCTCGATACGGAGCGTCGTATAATAAAAGATGCAAACCGACGACGTTTGCGAGCCGTTTTTTTGATAACACATATTGAAACCATACATTACTTCGAGTTCTGGTATTACCGGTACACCTGATACCAAGATTGCTTGTTAGTATTCAAGGTATCACATTCTTTCGTTTTACTATCGCACGTTTTAGAGATGATTAAAAACAAACGGTGGTTTACGCGATCGGTAGAATATTTCGAACACTGAGTTTTTGAATTGACTTTTGCCACCTTTACAAATTGCCTAGTGGTACAATGGTATTTTTTTGAGTTATTGGGATAGCCCATAGTTTCGTGTGGGATCTTCTTCTTTTCAAAGACCCATTCAATCAAATCTTTTTTTTATTTGATTGTTGTAACAAATAAAAACACTACTATGTTATAGGGGTCTTAAACACATTGTAGACTCCAGCTCTCATTATGGACCAATTTATAACCCTATCGAATTGATTTCTTAACCAATAAATTTCTAAAATACACAAAATACATTTTGAGGGAAATAACAATTAAATTGAAATCCAATCAAATGTTTGAAAATGACAGCACTAAGTATAAGTTTTCAAAGGTTTGATAACTAAATCTATCAAATAGGCCCTCAGGCTGCATAATATTAGAATAAAAAAAGTTAAATATATGGTGTTCGTGTAAAAAGTTGAAAGGATGCAAATTAAAATTACGCCGGTCGTGTAATTGGTTCTTTCTATAAAGTTAACAAATTATAATGGCTTGTTTGCATGTGTTGTAAGCTGTATAACTGTTTTGCATTCACTATTACTCGTATTATCAATGTGCGTTGGAATTCGCCATGGGGGAAAACGTAACTTACAAATTATTTCAGGCTCTTTAAGTGAGAGCAATTGTGAACTGTTATTTTTGAGCCAAAGTTGATGACATCTATGATTCTGATGGCTGACGGGACCGAAAAGTTATATAGTGGAGACTTCGTTCATACCACCGGCAAGCGCAACGTAGGACGTCCAACCACAAGGCACACAGATGATCTGATCCGATTGGACTTCTTAAAGAGGCCTATATTTGGATATCAGTAGACGGCTCATATGATGATGATGATGTGAAACCTTTTTCAAAAAATAGCGAACTTCAAGACAATGTATAAAAATAAAAGTTCCATCAGAGCTTAATTGTGAACTCGTGAAATTGAAGCGTAACTTTATGCTGTAGTAAATATAAATGAAAATAGTAAACAGTTATCGGTGACCTGAACAGCTTTTATCTTAGCCTGCCCGCCACCAGATGTCAACAATAACGAACACAATTATTCAAAATCCAATCCGAGTATTCCATCGATACTTATTCAATTGGATATTTGCACAGCAACTAGCCGAGAAACATCGTTAGATTTATCGAGGCGTACTATTGGCTCCCAATTGTTCTGAATAACAGCGAGACGGGCCCGAGACGTGGATGTCCTATGACTACTTGAAATAATGTACACTCAGCCTTCTGTTGCGAGCTTATCTAAAATGAAAATCTCTACTATGAACACGACGAATTTTGCCTTTGACTGTATCGTTCGCTACCGAAATATAAAGATACTTTTATTTTTAATTGTGTTTTTGAGATTTGATTACGAATATCTGGCAAAAGTGTGGAGTGATATTTCGAGTACTGGGAATCGACGTTCCATGTTTATGTATGTATATGTGGAGTAAGCGAATAAGATACTTATGTCTGAACAGAGACGCATTACATACATACTCTGCCTACTACTTTTATTGTAGACAAGCATGATAAGAATCACCTATTTACATTTTCAAGTATTTTCTCTGTAATAAGTATTAAATTGACATATTTTAAGCGAAATTTGAGTGTATTGCACCTTTGCTTGGGAATTTATCATCATCAGCAACCCATTAAAGTCCCACTGCTGGGCTCGGGTCTACTCTCCTCTATCTAGAGAGCTGAGAGGATTTAGGCCATAATCCACACACGCTAGCCTAATGCGGGTTGGTTACTCAAACATACCTTTAGAATTTCTTCTATGATATGTGGGTTTCCTCACGATGTTTTTCTTTACCGTTAGCAGATGATACTTCATAATATAGATTCAGATGATAGTCACTTGCACAATCCACATTGGTACTGCCGGTCTGAATCGAACTCCAACCGCATGATTTGCAGTCAGTTATCCATTCAGTCACTGATTCGTATAATTTGTTAATTATAGGTGTGAAACTATATTGTATAACTTTAAGATTACCTAAAGAAACAATTTTTCTACACTTCTTCACATTTTCAGCAGTATCATTCTCCGCTTATTCTTTACCAAGTGTAACTAAACTACGCTAGAGTTGTTGGGCTGACCAAACTTTATGTAATACTCAAAGGATACAAAGTGCTACGTTCGTGCACTATCGCTCGCCGCCGGCGTCACCTGCTGACACCTCACTTAGTACCATTTCCTTCTTCACACAAGTGCACTAGTCTACTACCCCCATCGAGTACTATGTACGAGTATACAATAACTCAATATCACAGACGGATATCATGCTCTTTTATATCTATGAATATGATATAAAAATCAACCAATAAAACAGAATTGTATATCCAGTGAACTGATTCTTTTGTTATATACGGCAACAATATCAAATATAATGAAATTGATTTTGATGTAGACTCGTATGTTCTTGTAGTAGTCACTAAGGGTCTCGTAAAATTGAGACCTATTCACGAAAACTGTAATGGTTTTAAGTAAAGAGGCTTTATTTGTTGCGAGCTAGTAACATCACATCTTTATGATCTTCAAACAATTTCATTAAGAAATAATTCAGAATAAAATTACCATCTTAAGATTACTACTGAGGTATAACTAAATATTCAGATATAATTTACTGTGTACCTACTACCAAAAAAACTTACGTGTATCCCTTTAGCTCAAATCATAGATCATATATTATTATTACCTTCAATACTACATATTTAAGTAGTTATTAAAGAAACAGCTAAATAAGGAATCTTATGATCAAAGAAGAAAAGTTTCGTAAAAAATATTTTGGAGATAAAGTTCGTCGGTCCACTCCAAGTGTTTTATTTTATTTACTTGACAAAAAATACGCCGAAAAACTGACCTTAATTGACTTTAATTTGAGTTTTAATTAAGCTGTTTTCGGTGAACCGCAAAAACTAAATCATGTGAAATGACCGTGAGACATTATGCGGTCCGGACCGGGATTATTATCCGCTTCAGTACTTAGTGGTGTTTGTTCTTCACCGTAAACTGTTGTGCTAATATTGGCATGTGCCGTTCACCGTTACTGTTTGCGCTCTCGTTGTCTTTATTCACCAATTTACTTACATTTGAGCTCCGCCCCGCGGGTCGTAAAGTAATATTATCCACCGCTGGGCGAGGGCAATAGTGCCTCTTTTACGGGCCGCGAGCGAGCGTCACATGGGAAATTATTTGACGTGGCGTTTAATGGATTTTTGCCTTCATAACACGCCACCTACAGGCAAATAAAAATACTTTTAGGTATATAATATCCACTATCTGCATATGTAGAACGTCTATTGTTTAAAAATTGTTTTACTTTAGGTGCAAATTAAATAAGACTAAGTATCTAAGTTTGTTTTATCATAAAAAATTAAACTCACCGCCAAGCTTCAGTATAATAGGCATATTAACTTAACATCAAAATCAAATCATATTTTTTGAAATTAAATGTCATATTATTGTCTGATTGTAGGTATATAAATGTAGTAAGGGTTGTTATAAGATGAAGCTCGTTGGCAAATATACTTGTAGATCGATATTCCAATAAGCCGATTTCAGCGTGGTCGTTACCTAATTATTTTCGCAATTTACGGTTGGAGCGTCATTTAACGCCAATTACTTTACATTTAGAGTAATATTGTTGATATTTGTTGACGGAAATAAAGTTTCTGGGATTTTTAAAAAATCTCATTTCTATGTGCAATGGGTTACAAATTTAATATTTCACTTTGTTGGCGCGCAGAATATGGAGTCACAAGCCTGGAGTTATTGGAGCTGCGGGTGCCGGCACACGTGGCGCTTGGCGCGCGCGCTCAGCTGTCGTGCCGTTGGGCGCTCGGCCCTGCCGACGTGCTCTACTCCGTCAAATGGTACAAGGACGGCAAGGAATTCTTCCGACACGTGCCAAGAGACTCCGAGTCAAGGAGGAAGTTTCCACTGCCTGGCGTTGACGTTGAGGTCAGTTCACTAGACTATTTTATGTAATAAATTGAAGCTTAACACTAATTGTAGCTAGCGTAAAGTAGGACGACCCTCAGGTAGATAGACCATCGACCTAAAAACTGTCGCTGGGTCGGACTGTATGCGAAAGACAGAAGACCGAGTGTTATGGCGCGTGTTAGGAAAAGACTGTGGACGCAATGGTCGCATGGCAATGGAATAATAGTAATATAATCAATAGGCTGAATAGTACTACTGTAGCTAAGTTAGTCTTAACTCAAAACCAAACTTCGCTTAAACCAAAATTAATATATAGAAACGACTCGATACTGTAGTAAGTAATACGCTTGGCCGCATAAGAAGTTCCGCTTTGAAATCGATATTCATGTCACACTTTTAATATGTGCCCGCGTAACGTTGGTAACTGCGAGTTTCAAGAGGTTCACAAGGCAGGCACTTTGTCTGGTGCCCCTACGTCTGTCGAAGGTTGCGTTGTTTCTGAACAATTGTGTAAATGCCGCGGCAAGTAGATAATACGGATGAACTTTTAGAGTAGATACGTATAATTGGATTAATCCGGTCGTGAGTCGAGTTTGCTTAGGTCTCCCCGAGAGGAAACAATATAAAACAGGAGCGGATATTACGCGGTGAAGAGGCGCAGGTGTAAACAGACTCGCTCTCGTGTGGGACTCATTTATACTTTCTTTCATTTAGCTGCCGCCGCTTATCATCTACAAGCCATTTACAAATTTTTATTGCTTTTTATATTTATCGAGCAAACAAAACGTAATGAAAACAATATCTCCAAATAAATGTTGCACTCCCGAGTTTTTATGTGAGTAGGTATCCGCTGGTAGGCGTGCGTACCTAACGATATACACTTGTTTTATGTGTTACGGAACTCGATAACTCAGAGAGAGCAAGGGAAGAACTTGCACAGAATTATTACACAGATAAATTACTGCTCGCACAAATTTTGATTAATATTTTTTATTGAACAATAGGAATCTTTATCTATCCAAATCAGTTCACCAAACGATGTAATAATAATCAGGCAGAAAATGATGATATGACGTGCTGCAAACCATTGAACATAATCTAGGTAGATATATTGTAATATAAGTTGTATGAAGGTAAATAAATTAGATGAGAAAATGGCCTGAGGATCTTTGAAGTTTCTACGCAATTTAAATCTGAAGTTAATTTAATAATACACGCTCAAAAAAGTCCCGGAACGCGGTGAGCGCCGGCGGGGAGAGCTAATGACAACATAACAATTAACCGTCGTACTTACTTACAAACATTGTTTCGTTAACTTACTGTGTGCGAGCTCTCGTCGTAGATCTCGAGCAGATTGGATTAAATGTTCGCAACATCATTCTGCCTACTTCTTTACTTTAAAAATTAATTACAAACGAAGTCAAACATTAATCTTAAAATTTATTAAGAGATACCTAGTTTTTGAATATCAATGAAGAAAACCAGTGGAAAAAAATGGTAGACTTGCGTCTATATTATCAATCATTTGAATTAAAATGTTCTATTAGCTTAGGAACTTGGAAGGAAGCTACAGAATATTTAGGGTTCATTTAAGGCAACCTCTAGATTCCACAAGAAATTGAAATACTTACACAACAAAAGAGTTTAGGAACCGTGTAAAGAATTGAATTTCTCGGCACGAAAACGATCTTTGGAAATTATAAACATTAAATTTGTGTACCTAACACTTATTTTATTATTATCAACACCTCTTGATTGTCTTGAAAATAAGCTGAATATGCACTCGCAGAATAACTAAGATAATTTTGAAGTACTAGTACTTGGCAATATTCCACAAACAACAAAATATTTTAGTTGTGAACATTTCGAAGTGTTTCTCTTGTAATACTGCTTACAGATTCTCTGAAGTAGTTGTGTAGTCTTTAGTACTTTTATTTCTTAGAATCTACTAAAATTTACTAGGTAAACAACTGCTATAGAAATTGAAACGAAAGATTGATGTTACAAGCAGTAATATTATCTTGCAGTGTAATTTTATTGTCATCGAATTTATAAATCAACTCGTATTTTTCAAATGTTACTATAATATTGTTAATATAATATTTTTTTATAAATCTTGTGGATTTGACATGGTTGTATTTATTTTCTAAATATTATCGATTTGTCGATTATAGTATTGAAAGATGATAATACGTCAAGTTCAAACCATTCACTTCTTAACACAATAATTAAATATGAAAAATTTTCAAATTCTTTATGATCGTTATTTCTTCAAACTTGCTTTTCTTTGCACGTCTGACATTGGCAGAATTGTCGACATCGGCACGCTTGCCATATAAAAAATATATATTTCCAATTTTTTTTTTTGGATTTTGTAAAATTGTGATCATATTTTTTTTCTTCACCAGAAATCAAGTCCAAATGGCGCCAATGTGACACTATACCCGGCTGTTCTGGAGACAGGTGGTAGATACCGCTGCGAGGTGTCTGGAGAACGGCCACTCTTCCCTACAGTATCTGACCACTCTGACATGGTCATAGTAGGTAAGAATTTTATATTGACTAGTTAATAACTAATGTGACATATTATAAATATATATGTTTATCTAATATAGATAGTTCCGGTTTATGTGGTATGTGAATGTTGTAAAAGCAAAGATTATACGAGTAAGTTTGAATATGAGCAATTAGTTTTTGATAAAGTTCCTGATCTTGCAAAGGAGGAGACAGTATGCTATATTAATACATGTGCCATATACCTACATAATATATATATTATATTTACGACCTAATCAATGCCAAAATTACGATAAGTTTTGCATAATTGATAATATATTTGTCATTTAGATTTAAGTGGTATTAAGACCCTCTCATCTCTCTAGATAAAGGAGAGGAGACCCAAGCCCAGCAGTGGGACAATAATGTGTTGCTGATGATGATGATGGTGAAGACACAAATTAACTGTTGTTCTACCAATGTTATTAACTCTTTTTATAACAAAATATGGTTGTTTATGGCAATAAAA
This sequence comes from Laspeyria flexula, assembly GCA_905147015.1. Lineage (NCBI taxonomy): Eukaryota > Metazoa > Arthropoda > Insecta > Lepidoptera > Erebidae > Laspeyria > Laspeyria flexula. The sequence goes on along the minus strand of LR989956.1, from coordinate 4,936,710 downwards.
ATAAATGCATTCGCATAGTTCACTCAGGTGAAACCGTAGACAGATGTTAATAGTTAATAATATAATATCATGTACAAATTCCTTTCCTATTCTTTGAAACAAAACAGCCAACGAAATTGTTCTAGTAAACCATACTGTGGCGAATTCACGTGGAAATACATCATGACGTTTACTCCAAATGTGAATTTCAATTTGGAGATGGAAGAAGCATTAGTTTATTGCTTCGGTACTTGGTGGAATTGCAACACAATTAAGTAATCGCATCTACTACTACATTTTTGTAATGCCAACTAAACAAGTTACTCGTTAGCTCTGTTATGTACTGCTAATAAATTGCTTTCGACTTTGTACATGAATATCGCAGCTAAGGATAGTTTCAGCCACAAAAAGGGGTCTTTCCCCTTTGGGACCACGACACTTTGGGAAAACCAAACGGACCACGGTTTGGTCTTGGTGTGAAACAGCCAATTCAAAAAAGGCCGTTCCGCGATTGACACCGTAGTCCCAAAGTGTCGTGGTCCCAAAGGGGAAAGAACCCAAAAAGAGTCAGGTTTAATAAATAAATAAATATTCTACCACATTTACATAGCGCCATCTAGTTCCATATTAAGCAATACATATTATACATAAATTACACCCAGACACAGAACAAACCTTCATGCTCATCACACAAAGTTTTGTCCTGGGTGGGGATCGAACCCACAACCTCCGGCTTAACAGTCAGGGTGACTAACCACTAGACCAACGGGCCAGTCATAATTCCTGGATAGAGAAATGAATTTGGGATTTTGAATTTTGATTAAACGAACAAGGATATATCGCACTCGTATGAAGTCTGAAGTCATTATACTTAAAATAATAACTTTGCTTTCTGTTATAAAGATAATAATCACAATTAATGATTGTAATAGCTTGTCCGCTTTGCCAGAATATCGAATTCAATAAACAAAAGGCTGAATTAAAACTATACCACTAGCGATGCTAAATATAGTATGAGACTGAACTATTTGTATTCTAGTCTTGCTTTCAAGTAGACGAGCGGTCTTCCCCTGAGCGTACTTAGACGCAGCTTAGAAATATATATCAACAAAGTGGACAGCACTATACAAACTATACGCCCGTGCTCAAGTAATATCTTAAGAAAATCCCCTTTCCAAATGCATAACCGTATTGTTTATGACAATTTTTCCAGAACATATTGCATTTTGTATATGCATGACTGCCTATTCACCAACTTTAGTTTAATCTGAATTATTTTATCAGGCAGATATTTTCTTTAGAAGATGTTGGACTTAGATCGCAGGTTAGAATTTCATATTAATGTGCTGATGTAACTGAGGGTACAGATATCTTGTGTAATCACATATAAACCTACAGATAATATGTTATAATAGAGTGCTACCGTGTTCAGAATCACACCTTTAATTAGACAAAAAATGTTCGATTAAAATAAATTGTTTTTTCTTTTGCAACAGCGTTACCAGATCACGGGCCCACTATCACGGGTTCTCGACTTCGATACCAAGTCGGTGATCGAGTGCAAGTCAACTGTACATCAGGCAGGTCGAGGCCAGCCACACGCCTTGCCTGGTACATCAATGGGGAGCCAGCGCCTACCTTCGCCCTCCTTCCCCCCACTCATGAAGTACATGAAGATGGACTGGAGACTACCAGTCTTGCATTAGACTTTAAAGTCAAGCCAAAGCATTTTAGAAAAGGAGATCTAAAACTTAAGGTAAATTAAATTTTGTATTTGAGACATAGGAAACTGCCTACGTAGCGAACTGAAAAAAGAAAAATAAACTTAAATTAATTAAAACCACTTAATTACTAATAAATAAGTGGTTGTTACAAACTAGTGATTGGAACCTTCTTTTATGTGTTCTAACACATAAAAGAAGGTTCCAATCATTAGTTCCGACTCCGTTCTTCCTTATTTAAGTACTAGTAGTACTATGCCTAAGTTAACATTTTGAGACAAAGAGTTCCAGAGTATACCAAACCTACAGACTTAAACACGCAACGAAATAAAAAAAAAGAATATGGAGGATTTGGGAAGATAAATTATTATCCACTTCTCTCCATAGCAAAGCGGGTGATAATAGTCAACAAGACTTACTAGAAAGAAGGCACCACGGACAAAAAAATTCAATTACTTACCTATTGAGCTAATTCTGGTTTCCGGAATAAGTATGGCAAAATCACATTTATAAACGCATAAATATTAAAAAAAAAACAAATTAGTAAATTAATTCTTTTATTTGCTACACAGTGACGTATTCACTGTATTGTAATACCAAAACAAAACCCCTAATGCCGTCTAAACTATTGTTGCCATTAACAAATAAGTTTATTGATTACAGAAATGTTTCAATAATTTCACAATCAAATACGACATTATCAACCCAAACGATTTCGTTTGTCCTTTAAAATAATTAAAGTCTGACTTGCTATTTTATTTATAAATAAAATAATAGTATTAATGGACACAAAGTAGACACACGCAGAGTCAGAACGGCTACTTGGAACTTCGACATTGAATTTGTGAAATATTTGAAAATGACAGCGATGATATAAATTTGAAATTGACCGATTGAAATTCGAAATTTCGAGTATGGTCAACAATCATAAATCGTTATAATTTTTTTATCCAATTAAAAACTGGCATACAAAGAAATTTACTAATATCAATATATACACACTGAAATAGCAGTTTCTTATATTGATAAGAAACTGCTAGCAGAAACTATCATGAATAGACAAATTTATTCACAGAGACAAATTACTCCGTCTCAAGCTTCATTTTCATGAACTACTTCTCTCTAATACGAGTATTAGCAAACTCTCGTATAATTTCTGTATTGAGTTTGTCGCAGTATCGATACGAAACAACATCAAATATACAAATAGGAACACAAAAGTCAGCTCAATATCGCAAATATAAATACATAGATTAGTTTATTTCTTCCATGACCTCTATTCTAAGTTAAATTGAGAACACGTACAACTCATTCATTTCCACAATCGTTGTTAGTAAGATATTTTATGATATAAATATACAATACTCAGACGAACACATTGTTCCTTGTCAAACAATTCTTAGAAGCTAATAAAGTGCGTATCCAATCAAGTGTGAGTAAACTTACTGATGTCACTCACATAACTGTTTGTTAAGCAGTCGATGGGAAAATATAACGTAACAAAGACAAGATAGGTTATTTTTGTAAAACATCTTTGATATAGATACTTGTGTAACGTCGAATTAAGGGAATCATATCAGAATCAATTCCTTACGGCCCTAAAGTATAGAAATATATTTTATAGCTTTTTATATATTCTTAAGGTACAGTCACATTGAGGTTCTTGAACTTATACTTTTACACACAATGGATGGTAAATTCTCCAAAAAAATTAAATCTCTTAAGACTCGATTCATAATATTACCGAGGCCTAGATAATTCTAGGCCTAGATGATTCATAAATTTACCGATGAATTTGGTAATTTGTAAGTTTAGTAATAGTAAGGCCTCTATTTAGTAATCCGTCAGATTATTTACAATCTATTACAAACTGTTTAAAAAGTAAGGCACCAATTATAACACCCCAAAACATAACAGGTAACACAAAATTTATATAACGTTATATAACATTGTATTACTTTTTATAACCCCTATATGGGAACACCATTACCCTAAACGGGTCAGAAAGGCCTCGCTTTTAAAACTTGGGCTTGTAATAAAGAATGTAGATATTTATGATGTTGTTACAGTGTCTCGCGACGATAGCGACAGTATATTGGAGGAGTAATGAGGAGAGCGTGCAGGGGGAGAGGCTGAAGGGGTATTCGAGATCGAGGGAGTTGACTGAGGGCTCAAGAGCGGACCGCGTGCAGGCGGCGGGCAAGCCCGGGGCCGCAGCGCCCGGCCAGACGCTTGCCACCTACCTACTACTATCCTGTGTCGTACTACACATGTCACACTTTCATTCGTAAGAGGACGCTTTATTCTTCAATTGCCGAAAAGACTAGTGACGAGTTTGATAGCAAAAGTGAAACGTGTGCTAGAACTTTCGAGATAAAACGCTTCGTTCAAAACAACTAAAAGTTGGGCTTAAACGAATGTAATCAATTTTGCGTGTATGACTATAAGTGATAAAGATAGACGTTAAATGTTTTATTTGTGATGAAACGTGTGCCATCTAACAGAGTAAATTATATACGAACAATATTTTAGTTTGAACCTCTTGTTACATCCAAAGATAGTTTCGGTAACCAAAGTTAGAACATTTATTTATGTTCAACAGATTGTATATTTTAGAATAACTTGAACGCAAGTATTTATATACTGTCATTCCAATGTAAGGTGACTCTTATTCGTTGTACATATAGCTATGTCGTTTTCAAACTAATATCGGCTGATGTTGGCGTACATTTGAACTGATGGGTTGGAGTTGAGGGTGCACAGAAGCACTGAATGTAGTGCTAACCACTAACAAATCGGTCAATGAACTGCCTTTAAGCAGACGTTTAATCTGAGTGCTGTCTACATTGAACGTCTACCGGCCCCCGAAGGTGAACATATCACAATCATTGACCATATTTTTAGCTAATTAGAATGAATACTTTTGTATATCAACACATTTATCGTGTGTACGCTTATTAATATATACGCTTATTTCTATAGAATATGTTTAATTGATTCTTCATTCAGTTTTTTTCAATCGTACTTTATGTATTATTCAGTTAAGTTTTCGTCACAGAACGGTTGTAATGAAGTGTCGACGAAACGCAAGTCAGTTATTGTAATGTATTGGACGTTGACTATAAAATAATACATCTATAACACAGAACGTCACGTAGACAAGCCGTGGGTGCGACGAAAGCGTGTTGTAGGCGTTATGGAAGCATAGCGTAAGCTTAACGTAAGCGTGACGGGGGCGTGAAACCAATCATAACGTCGCCACTACGGCAGGGATATTTTATTTACCAATGTAAACTCAAACGTATATAGTGGTAATGAGATATAAATTCAAAAGCTCTGGAACAAAGCTGACACAATATGCGTAATGGGTAATAAATAAAGCTAATCTGAAGGTTGGTAGAACTGATTCCTAATACAATGTGCAAGTTATCCGTTTTCTTTAATGAGCACATTCTTTCATATTATTGTTTAATAACAAAATAATAAATTATATACTTACCATGGTACCATCGGGGAATCGAGTAAATTCCTGTTTTTTTTTATATTTCTAATATCATGCAACGCAAAAGTTTCAGCCGTAAGACGTCCACTGCTGGACAGCTTCCTCAAGAGATTTTCAATAGGACCGGTTGTATACGGCTTGTATCCAGCGCGATCCTACGCAAAAGTTTAAAAGTTAACCAATGTTAGCAGTCTATATCAATATTTCTTCGTAACATATTGTCTTGTCTACTAATTGTGCGTATCTACTGCGTCTCATACTCACAGTGCATTGCTTCATGTGACACAATTTGCAATTGGTACTGTTACCTAAGACTAAAAGGCCGACTAATGAAGCTATTGTAATCAAGGATATCGATATGACAACATCAGGGGGTTTACTCTGAATTTCGACATTCGATTCAGTCAGCTTTGATGGCGCTGTCAAATTTTTGAAAGTGACAGCGACCATATCTAAATTTCTTTTCATTGACAGCGACATCAAAACCGACCAATCGAATGTGGAAATTCAGAATAAACCCCCATGCTATGGCTGTCAATTATAATATATCTTTCCCTTGTATAGTCGACAACACAATTGCTTTAGCAGTATTAACAAAAAAATTCCATAAAAATTAAAATTCAATAAGACTAATTGATGACAACTGTCACTGTACTAATGTCACTTGCAAGCAATAATAGACATTATTGTTTAGTGATATGCAAACAACATTTATTCTAAGGGTGGTAAAGCTATTTTATTTTCGACTATACTATTGAGTAGCATGGTAATATTCTATCGTATAGCTATACTGACTTTTATTACATTAAATTATTGATCGATTATGTACAACGATTGCAACATTTGATTGCATGAAAATAATCGGTCGGATTTGTTTCGAATGTTCGTTCCTTCTCTTGTTTCCAAAGGGTAACTCCCTTAGTCACCTTTTACGACACCCACAGGTTGAGAGGGTGACATTATGTATTCTTAATCCGCCACTTCATGGATGTTCTCTACATTAATATTAGCTTTTAATGCAACCAAAGGTGAACCAACAACTGTATTTGACACTAATTGGCCAAAATCGGAAAGGATCAATGAGCTTTCAGAATTTCCGTGTACACAATAATGTGAAATTTTCTATACATCCATTATCAATATTGTGTGATGAGAGGCGTACAATACATTCATGTTGTTCATGTAAGTAATTAACGAGATTGACAAGCGCTCGCCGTATTTATTTACAACTAGAATTGGTATACTTTGTTATGCAGACGGTGCACGTTGGGACGTTACAGCGTGTACGGGAGAATTTTTTTACTGTTTGGTACTGTTTTCCCCGTAGACATTAGCTTATACATGTACACATATGTCTAAGTTAGGTAATAACTTAGCGTGTGTCGCGAGGGTTATTATTTCTTAATCATTATATTATCCAAATTAGAGTTCCTACTATAAATTACAGTTTTTAGTTACTATTATTACGGTGAGAATTATTACATTTATTTATTCAATCGTCTATGAGCGGCGGTAAGCGCTTACCAGATGGTTCAGGGGGGCGTGGGCCGCCTGTTCGTCTGTGACTTGAGGCAAAAAAATATATAAAAAAGTGGTGTCTTTGGTGTATCATTCTACGTTCTACCATAATTATATTATATTATTTCTTTTGTATTCAAAATATATAAAACCAATTCGTATTCTTAGTAATACTCTCATACACAATTTATATATACTATTTATGTTTACTTATAATATTGTACTATCAATGGAAGCAGACGACAGGATTATTTCTGGAAGAATTCAAAATAAATATATATTCGAATCACATAACTTAAACCTACATAAAAACCCTCTGGCATGTAAGTTCATGCCAAAAACTAGCAAGAAAAGAATATTAAATTGCGTCTTCACACATTTTTTTTAAAAACTTGATTTAAGAATCATTTCTGCGAGCTCACCTATTTAATAAAAGGAAGACGTGTGCAAATTGGCACAAGTGGCTGTAACTAATTAAACCGAACATCGATACTTTATAAAACCAAACTTTAAGTAGTCGAAGCAGATACCGATTAGGAGATCGAGTTTCATCTTAAACAACTCCTCGCAGCGAATCGCCAGTAAACACAAAACTTTTAATTAGAAAGACGGTTTTAAATTATCCGTGACTTGGAATCTGGTCATAAAAATAACACAGGTTCGCTATTATTTGCAGTCCATTTACTCACAGAACGATTAAGTTACATGAAACGGATAAAAAACTGGATTCCTAGAAAAACACGTTTGATAGATACAAATCAAGCAATAAACAATAGAGCCTGGAACTGAAAAAATACAAAGTTGCTGTCATTTTTGATCAATTGGCAACGATATCGAATTCTTCTACTCGAATGTTGAAATGTCGAGTATAACCTCTGCAATGCTATTAACATCAAATCAAGTTGCGTAATACCAAGCACATGAGTAGTATTTTTATATCATTAACGTATATTGACGATAGGATCCAAAGAATACCTGGTAATTACAGGATCTTTCACTAAGTATGACTTTAAACGTCATAATTATTATAAATACATAACAAAGAGTAATTTCAGATTACAAATCCACATTTCGGACTGTAATTTTTATATTGAATGATGAAAAATATGTCGACATGTACGAAATACGAGTAAAACAGGTTTTTTTGTCAAAGGAGGACTGTTTATTTTACAATATTAATTGGGTGTATTCATTGAGAAACACGTAAAAATAGATAATTTTATTTTTCTATCTTGTATTTTTTTTTTGTTTATAATTAGGTACAATTTCAATGCGTACATACCTAATACTCTATAAAATATATACCTAATAATGTTATTCAAATCAGTTAAGTGCCGAAATAATTAAGTTTATTTGTAGTTACTAAATTGATTTACTTGTGGAACGTGACTGGAAATTTCAAGTTTTATAGAGGATATTGTCAACGGTACTTCAAAGAGGTATCAAGTAAGGTACTGGTACTATAACAGCAAACAGTATAATTCTCTCTCATATAATACACACATATATACCTTTTTTGATTTACTAAAAGAGACCTTAGAAAAAATTCATAATCTATAGTCATAAAAGTACTATACAGATTCGGCATCATGCATCGGCTCGGATCTCCTCTCCTCTATTTAAAAAATCCGAGAGGGTTTAGGCCATAATCCACATACTCTGGCCTAGTGCGGGTTGGTGGATCAGACATACACTTAGAATTACTTGTAGGGTATGTGGGTTTGCTCACGATGTTGTCCTTCACTGGTATAAATGGTAAGTCACTTGACTAGTACTATATAAATTGCACTAAGCGAAATCCACATTAGTACTCCCGGTCGAAATCGAACTCGGTCACTTATCCATTCGGCCACCATCGCTTCAACAGTTTCATATGTGTATAAAAGTTTTGTTTTATCGAATATTCACGTGCTCTACTCAATTTTTGAACGAAGTTCCGTAATCTATCACAACGTATAACGACTTAAAATGAAAAAAAGCCCCAGTAAAGTATGAAGCATTTTCATGGGGATGTCGAATCTACATGCGAATAAAGGGTATCGAATGACAATCAGAGCATCGCGCGTACTAATTCGTTTTTCGTATCCAAATTGACAGAGACAGCGAACCGTAGCCATTGTTCAATGAATATCAGACTGCAACATGTACTTTAATTTATTTCTGTTTGAAAAATTTATTCTGTAGCACAATTTTCTTTAAACAAAAGATTATATTGTTACGATTATTTCAGTTAATTCCATGAGTTTATCGCAAGAATAGGAAACAGTAGAATCTGTATGAATAAGAAACTATAGTTTAGCTTTACAAATACGTGCAAAACCTATTTTAAATTTCCAATAGCAATAAATATTTGTCAGTCCACAAGAGATATTAGGAAACAATAACGTCATAATACAGCCTTAATTACAATTTCACGTTAATGAAGCACGAAATTGGATAAATCATGTAATTATTGCAGACAAATATAAATTGTCTATTGTGTGCAAAATATGGGGCCGTTGGTAGCCCCGGTTCATTCACGAAATATGCTTCCATAATGTATAAAAAAGATATCCCCGTGGAATACAGGCCGCACTATGTAGGATTGCTATCCCTAATAACTATGCAGAATGAAATGCAATTATCCTGGCTCTTTTATTCCGATTATGCTGCTGTTTTCTTTTATATGTAAAACAAGAATAGGTATTTCTAATAAAAGCGTACAATAGGATCGTGTTTTAAAAATAACAGCGTTAGATTGTTGACTGAGATATGACTGTTTTGTGGTTAAGACCTGAACTCAAACAAGGTTTGTTTGAGTTTTAATATGGACAAAATCTTTTAATCGCTCGCTTTGGCTGAAATTATGAGGCCTATGTCCAGTAGTTCAAATCATTGGGCTATTATGATGGTCAAGATGATATCTTTTAATACACACTCCACTCACCGCACGTATATTAACGTACATTGCTGGTGAAATATGAATGTGATGCACCACTGCCCATACCTTCAAGAAGAAGGCGTGACGTTAAGTTTTATTAATTTTAAATATTTTTTTACCTGAAGTGGCAGAATCGGCCTACCTGATGGTACGCGGTTACCGTGCTCATGGACGTTGGCAATGTTAGGGACACAACCAAACCGCTGTCTACAGTTTTCACTGTCGAAAAATAAAAAGTCTCATACACTATGTCTGTACAAACACTGTAGTATCGTTCCTTTACGTGTTTATTCCTTGTAACTTGAAACAAATGGTGACTGCAATGTAAGTGAAACACAAGTTGCCGTAAGTTTAAACTTAGTACTGACGTTAACATACAAGCGCTGCGATAGACTCGATTACATTCACCTACCTGCGAGATTTAATCAAAATTACTCGATGCATCGTCGAGTTGTCTTAAAAACCATTAGCCTTATATCATAGTCAATGCCAATTGCCAGGGCTTCCCAATTTTTCTCTAGTGCGGCTCCCTAGCATCAAGTTACTCTGATCAGCGGACCCTTTAAAATAATTAATCCCTTTGGTAATTTTATTTCCAAAATTTAATGTTTTACTTAAATGTACGGCTTCCCTTACTTTACACTTCTACAATATGCTAGGCCGCGCAATTATATGTAACAATTAAAATTTTCATTAATTTGGCGACCGATGCTATTCTGTCGTCTAAAAAGAGTTATTAACTTAAGAAGACTAATATTTGCAAGTTCTAAGCAGACACTCCACTCATAGGCTCCGTATTCAATGACCACGTGAACTTTATTACAGCATTCACTTACAGTAAGACTCCTGACCACCTCGCACAAAATGCAACGTTAGATTTCATTATGCGGTATGCTCCTCTATTTTAAAGCAAACTGTCTGCATATAATCCGCACTGCTTTGAAATTAGCTTAAATAAACAAATATGAGGACAAAGTTTGTAGCCGCTTCTATCCTAATGACATTCATCTGTTCTATAAACGGAACTTAGTTGATAATGACGGTACATAGCTCGTAGAACTGATGGTCGAAGGTTCTCGAATGGCAACTACGTATTTAATTGAAAAGCGCTGCGTTGGATGGCCCTCCAAGAGATAGTTGCAGGCGGCCCTAAATCGCTCACTGCGGCGGAAAGTAGATGAGACCTAAGTCAGTGGACGTTATTGGACTGTTATCATGATAATGATATTTATACTGTTCTGTTACCAACCTACTATATTCAAAAGATTCCAATTGTGGTGAGTAAAATTTCAAAAATAAAATCAAACATAACTTCACTCCTTTAATTCCCAAAGGGGTAGACAGAGCTGAATCATATGTACATTTCACCAGCTATGTTAAGTCCCATGTAAAAAGGGGGCGAGCCTATTGGCAATCTATTAACCGGGCACATTTCTAGACTCAGAGCTCATACCGAGAATTTTAGGACAGAAAAATCCTTTTTTTGTCCGTGCTAAGAATCGAATCCATGACGTCACACTCCCTCTATGCGCTATCAATGCAGTTCCTATATATCATTATCTCTACAAGCTGCCTACGAACATTATACTATTTTAATTTGTATTAAAAAAATAACCGATCTCAATATGCTTTTACAAGTTTAGGTCGGAATTAGTAAAAATTTATAAATGCTTTTTATATAGCTAGCATTATTTTTATAAGCATTTTTAACAGTTAATAATGGGTATCATTTATAGTACAGATATGAGAGGCCTAACAACTGATGATTACCATAATACCAACAATATAAACCTACATTTAATTATGAATTATGTAAACACATGAATTTAAATTTATTTGTGTATTTCAGTTAATTAGGATTCCTAAATATGAGTATTGTATACATTAGAATACATTATGAATTTAATGTTATGGGTCGTAAACATTCAGGTATTTATGTTTCTTATTTCAGCGATTAAAACTTGAAAGTGTTAATGAAATTTTCAACTCGCATTGCAAAATTTGGACATTTCTGGCTTGCTTACATTAATGGTAATTCTAATTGTGTACATTAACAAAACTACATGTAACACATGCAAACAATTTTAATTCAGTAAAGTTTTATCTGATCTTTTGCAGACAAGAGCACTGCAAGAAAAGGAAAATTCGAAACAAACCCTATACCAACCCGCCTATGCCTAGCATGGTAGGCTAAATTCCCTCCACATTCTTTGGAGGCGACCGATGCTGATACACAAGACATGTATTTTCTAATATAATAACAAAATAGGTAAATTAGATTTTTTTTTTATAATTTTTTCTCTAAAATCAGTTGATTTTACTAAAAATATTTTTCCTCATAGAATTTCCAGTGAACGGTCACTTTGATTTCATTACACAGTAGGTAAATTGTAAGCCTGTACTGTTGGAATACGCCGCATTAATGTCGTAAGTGATTGGACTCAGTGTATATAAGCGGATTCAATGTATATAGATAGTAGACGTCATCGATACGATATTACCCCAAATGCTATCACAGTGTAACCCGAACTACCTCGGCTGAATGAGAAGGCCTCGTTGAACAAAGAGTGGGGCAGGACTGTGACGTGGCTTGTAAAGTGTGCGTTGACTGTCGGCACACCGTGCCATCTCCGATACATTTCAGTACATTACTTCGTCATCACGTCCCGCTACCGTTTTTCCCCGTTGCGCCCTTAGTTTGACGAAACCTCTGTAATGTTCATCCTATTTACACCTACTGAAATATTTCTTAACTGGAGCTGGCCATTAAAGTCTTTATTCAAAACATCAATGCGATGAGTAGCCAATTCCAATACCCAAAACTGTTTTATAATACATTATTTCTTGTCGGAAACCGTTGCGGATATAATTTATTTATCTCGTAATGGAAATCAAAATTGTATTGTCGATGAACTAGTACATGGATAATACATATTACATAATTCGTTTCATGTGCTTACTTATAGAAAACTAACACTAAATGTACAGGGATAAGTAAATATTTAAAACAGGATAGTTGAGAAATTTTAGAGAATTATCGAAATATTATATTGTTAATAAAATATAAAAATATTACATAGCAACAACGGTGTGAAAATTAAATTAATGTGTATTTTTTGGTAAAAAAGTTTGCTTTAAATTTTTGGATTTCCATTGGAATTGTCAATTATTTTACGAAATGAGTTCGTATTATAAGTTCCCTAATAACATACATATTTTGTGCTTAATGTATGCTAAATTGATGAAGTATATCCAAAATAACATTTACACTTCGTGTGATTTAAGATAAGTAAATAATGAACGCAAAAATGTCTGAGCGTCTGCCGCAGAATACATTTAACCACATTTACCTGCTTCAACTCCAAATTTTGAAAGCTTTCATTCATCAGACTCATTTAACGTTTCTACAAAAAGAACACAGCTTCAATGTTTTCAGTACCTACATACTCTAACTATGTTTTACTACTTCATTTTGGTTTGCATACTAAGCTAATAAAAATGTAACCATGCGAAACTTTATAAACGAAAAAATATCAAAGCTGCTCACTAAACCTCTTGAGGATTGTAATCTAGCTATATTTTACTTGGACATTGATCATTGAACGGCATGGCAACGTGAGTGGCGCTTACGTCCCATTGCATCGGCATCGCGTCGCTGTTGTGTCATGATCACTATATAACTGGAGCTTTTCCGTTGTCAATATAGCGATTCTATCATGCTCCTAGTATTGCAAATATGTACAGATGTCTTACTTGCAATTTAAATTTCCTCACGTTTAACAACGGGATTTAAATCGACAGACTGCAATAGCTAATCATTAGTAAAGCTATTCTTTCGACATATTCTTATAAAGATATTTGAAAACAAAATTATAAATGTCAGAAAACATTTTTAATTTGTAATAATCTCTAAAGTTAGAAGAATATCCCTCCAGAAATGAGTTACCCTTGTTTACACTATGTTTACGTGAAAAAATGTCTCAGCATCAGCATTGTGGTACTGAGATATTCGTTACCATCATCGAGGTTAAGCAACACTCAGCAAGGTCAGTCCATGATGGGTGACCGTTTGTGGCAATTTCATTCTCGAGCGTCTCGGTACTTCGGAAGGCACGTAACGCAGTTGGTCCCGGTTACCACTTAATGTGGTAGTCATTAAGTCAAGTTGGAAGCCTTCTGGGCGACTTGATAAATTTCAACACCAGGGTCTGCAAGCCCACACGATAAGAAGAAGAAGCAACACGCAACCGATATCCCTTGTACTCGTATTGTGAATAGTATTCATATTATATATTGTCATGTACGCTTTGAAACAGCCGAAACAGCCCAGGTGAGCCGCTCGTTTCTCGCTGTTTTATTTCTTCGTTAATGTCAATCCATGCCAGTTCCGAGCAAATTACTATACTAACATCGGAATTTAATATAAGGTACAATTACGAACGCCAAATATGACATTATGATGTATATTTTTGTCAAGTATCATAATTTATTTGCTTGTGTATCGGATACCGATGAACAAATAATTCGGCGTTTGTGTATTTATAAAACATCGGGGTTCAAATTGTAAGAGACATTTTTTGAGCAAACAAAACTGATCTTTACAGCCTTTGAAATGTTATGTAGTAATGAACAGTTTTGATTGCTTGTGGAATATCTCGTTGGTCTGTTTGAGATTATGAAATGTTTGTGGTGGCAGTATATACCTAAAGGTAGTGTTTCCTGGGATAGCAATATGTTAGTTAGACAGCTACAATATGACAGTGATTGATTTGATGAAACGTTGCTAATTTATGTATAAGACAACTTCGAATGGGTTTATGATACTTTAAGACGGGCAATCGTGCTATGCTAATGTTAAATACATGATAGAAACAGTCTAAAGACATGGAGAATATGGTACCAGGCTGTAGTTATCTATACTATATTTATTATAAAGCTGAAGAGTTTGTTTGTTTGGTTGAACTAAATAATCTCAGGAACTACTGAACCGAATATTAGCCACTTTTTGGACTCAGTTAATATACACAATTGCTATAATAGGAAACAGTAACTTTAACCCAATTAAGACATTGACTGTAACTACATCTATTATAAACTATTTATGTAATATACTTAAGTGTATAATTTCGTGGGACTTTCCGGAGTACGCAAATATTGTTGCTTATTGTTATTAAATATTTATAGCGTATAAATACGATTTGTACATAATGAATATATCTTGTAGCTCAAAATAATTGAATATAAATAAATCATGTGACCTATTGTGGTATTTTATTTGCATCAATAACGTATGCCCTATATTTTTTAGTATGTACTTATTATTATTGAATAAAATATATTATTATTATTATTTTTTAATAGTTTATTAACCCGTATAAACGTAAAACAAGGGAGGTTTATATTATTGACCGGTATTAGAGGTTTTTCTTCGATTCATACCACGAGCTTTTCGCCCACGCCACGGTGTAATCGGGAAAGATCAGAGTGAACAATAGAAAATGGTGAAATGACGACATAAAAAACCGGTTAAGAGCATGTCGGATCATGCTCAATGTAGGGTTCCGCAGCAAAAGAGCTACGATGTTCATATACACTAGTGTTTGAAAATAATCCAACCGATTTTAATGAAATTTCATGAGTCTGTTAAATTGTTTCAGCTTGAAAGATTGGATCATTTCGAGAGAGATAGGTGGCGCTGTTGGTAGGATAACGACCACATACAGAGTGGAATTTTGGTTTTATTCTTATTTATTTTAACACATTTGTTAGATAATTCAATACTTATGGTTGAACCTATAGATCTATGCCATAAAAGTACAGGATGTTATTTTTTTAAAATTTTAGATAAGTAAGTTTTTCAATTGCTTAGTAAGCAAATTTATATATCACTAGCTTTTGCCCGCGACTTCGTCCGCGTATATTTCGATATTACATAGATCCTTGTTTTAAGTGCAATTCATGAATTCTACAACACCCCACTACAGGAGTTGAATTTCATTTTACGTCAATATAGATAACATTTTCGTAATCAGCGTCCCTGAAAACCTTGAAAACGACATCCATATAAATTTCTAATAATTTTCACACCTATTTCATCCCTTAGGGTAAGTTTTTCAAACACCAAAACCAACCGATTAACTCACATCTTAACTGAAGTTCTAATTGCGTATTACCAAACATATAACTTGAAAAACAAAGAACTGTCTATTTAATATTTCACCCCCTATCAAAAACATTAAAAACAACATTTTAAGTTCCTATCCCAATACTAATTAGCAAAACGTTAACTTCAAAACAAAGATCTTTTCATACAACGTTTCATCCCCAATTTCACCCTTCCAAAGCCACCCTTGTCAAAAATATTGATGAGGGTATTTTTTATTTTGATAGTAGTACCCCATAACAAATTTTCAAATCTTTAAGTTAAAAAACAAAGAAGTTTCATACAATCGTTTTTATCCCTTTTCACCCCCTTAGGGGTTGAATTTTAAAAAACCCTTTCTTAGTACACCTCTAGACATTAATACAAATACACCCTCCAAATTTCAAGTCACTACGACCAGCTGTTTAGGCTGTGCGTTGTCTGTCAGTCAGTCAGTCAGTCAGGCAGGACAAAGCCTTTTATAATATGTATGGATGTATTATTTACTTGATATTTTGTTTTTAAATGCAAGTCTTTACCCGTTATAAACAAGCAACTACTTTATCTTAGTCATTATAAAGGATTAATGCTAAGGATTTTGTATTTGGTACAAAATTATCCAACACCCAAGTTCAACGACTATTACTGCTAAACTAATAAAGTTATCTTAACCGCTATAGTTTTCATTTAAAGTTCATAAAATGCACTATCATCATGAATTTTTCCAGATTTTTCAAGCCAGCAGTTTAGCTTTTAGAGGGGGGGGGACGCCCTACTGGAACAAAAATTTGCTCTTTTAAGTTTAATATTTCGTAAATGGACCATTAAATCGAAAAATAATGTTAGTAACCCCCAAGTCATTTTAGAAGATCTATTCAACGATACCCCACACAATGGGGTGGACAACAAAAAAAATATTCATCGCCACTTCACATGTATGGGAGCTACCCTAAAAAAAAATATTTTCCAAAATTTTATTTTACCACTTTGTCGACGTAATTGATATACACACTCCTACAAAATTACAGATTTCTAGTACTAACGGTCTCTTAGCAAAACCTCGGACAGACAGACAGACAGACAGACGGACATAACGAAACTATAAGGGTTCCTAGTCAGAACTACGGAACCCTAAAAAGGATTCCTCCCGATAGAAAACAACATTTCACAAGTTACTATCAGTAAGTGGATTTCTCTTTATTGAACGATTCCTTATAATTATTAATTACAACGATAGTAACTATATTAAACTAAGGATATCGACTAACTTAAATTAAAAAGAAAAATACACAATATTTACAACCTATGTACATAATCTAATATATAAGTATAATGATTATACAATGTTTCAAGGAAAATCTTAATTTGACTAACACTATTAGGAAGTGGTGAACCTTCATTCATAATAGTGAGGTGACCTGTGCCCAGCAGTAGGACGTTTATGTGTTGAAATGATGATGATGATCATAAATGAACATAACAATGGATTAATGACATGTACCAACATTTTTATTATTATTAACTACTGTGAATATGTAATGTGAAATTAATGTGAAATTATGTTGATACTGTTTAATTTACTAAAGATCCTATGTACTACCCATATTTAGGCAAATAAAGATTGATTGATTGAACCTAACACAATATAAAAATAAAATATTAAAAAGTGGTTAAATAATTAAAAAATGGCATCATAAAATTAAAGTATATTAGAAACTCATAACGTCGGGTTGTATTAAGTATATGAACTCTTGCAGCTTTATTCGAAGTTTTTAGCTTTATTCCATTTAATTACATATAATTTCTCACTGAAAAAATATTATTTTATTCATAATACGTTTTATTTCTGAGTGCATGTTAAAAGATCCATTAATGTCACGAGAGTCTTTAACAAGCTGGCAGCCTTTTATTAAGTTTTTTGACTATAAATTATGTTGTAATAAGAAACCCTTTTCGTTGAGTATACTTAATTTACTGCTTTCTGTTTTTTAGCAATATCTCAAATTATAATTCTCATAATTAAATTAATAATTATATTTTAATGGTATGTACGTAAATGAATATTTTATACTTATGAAATGTTTTTACGATTCAACACTTTAGACGTCATCATCATCCTCAGCAACCAATTAAGTCCCACTGCTGGGCTCGGGTCTCCTCTCCTCTAACTAGACAGCTGAGAGGGTTTAGGCCATAATCCACTCACGCTGGCCTAGTGTGGGTTGGTGGATCAGACATACTCATAGAATTTCTACTAGGGTATGTGGGTTTCCTCACGATGTTTTCCTTCACCGTTAGCAGATGGTAAGTCACTTGACTAGTACATATAAATTCCACAAAGTGGAATCCATTGGTACTGCCGGTCGGGATCGAACTTGGACCGCGTGATTTGCACGCCGGTCCCTTATCCATTCAGCCACCATCGCTTAATACTTTAGACGTAGCTCCCATTAAATTAAATATATACTTATATTAAAATTACTACACTTTTTCTTTTAATATTATATCGAAAGGTCTATATTTTCGCCAGGCCAATAGTTTCCACTCTTCACTTAGCCAATTTTACTCAATTAACCTGCAAAACAAACGCAGAGTGTCCCACCCTGTATCGTTGTAATGAATTCTTTATGTAACTTAATATTACGGGACGAAACTAAGTCTAACTAAAAGCAATACGTGCCGGGGCTTTAACATCGAGGATTAAATCTGTTAACGTACTTTTACCTATTTCAAAAGTTGTTATTAACGTTAAATTTTAAAACATTGTTGGGACTCCATGTAATGTTGTTCTCAACATTTTAATTTCCCGTTTTTGTTTAACCTTTTCTATGCTATGGTCACGTATACGTGACATATATACTGTTATATATATAAGTATATAAAGGTACGGCTGAAACAATCTGTATAAATAAAATTTGGTACACAAATAGATTTAAAAAAAAAGTAGCACAAAGGCTACTTTTTGGCAATTTAAAATGGTGGCCAAAATCTATACTAATATTATAAAGCTGAAGAGATTGTTTGGTTGAACGCTAGGATCTCAGGAACTATTGGTTCGATTTGAAAAAATATTTTGGTGTTGGATAGCTCATTTATTGAGGAAGACTTTTTAACACGCTACGGCCAATAGGAGCTAAGCAGTGGTCAAATAAAGAACGACGGGAGCGAAGCTCCACGTGAGTTCTAGTTGTATTATAATTGCAAAAGTGACTCAATATTTCTTTATTACGTTTTCTCAGCGACAACACTGAATGAATATCTATGAAATTTGATTTAGTAATTGTTTAGGATCTTAAGAAGGACCAAGGCCACTTTTTGTGTACTCTCTGTCCAGTCTTTGTATGGTATATACGGGCAAGATTACGGAGGGAAGCTCGTAAATTATAAAATAAGTTAACTAACTCATTTTTGATTACCAGCGATGACAGATAACCAAAATGAAAATTACCACTATATCAAGCAAAATTAAACTTAAGTACTACGAGATTGAGAAGCTTATTGCTTAGATTGAAAATGTTGGCCAATGTTTGTAAATACATATATTGGGTCAATATGTAGATGGCCCAACTAGATACTTTTACGATTACACACGTAGCCACTTTTTTGCGGAGGTGTAACAAAGTAATTTGAGCTTTTTACATAATTACTAACGTTTATAACTTTGTTAATATAGGAATTCATGTAAAGTGTCCGACTCAATTAGTCCAATAGGTACCTATATAAAACGTTATCAGTGTTCAAATGTATAATTGTATTTTTACTCCATTATGCCAATACAAATACATAAGAAACTAAATACTTGTTATAATTATTGTTGGTTATTGATGTCTACGATCGTGTACATCGTCACTAAGAGATTATTATTAAACTGATTGGCAGTTTTTGAAGTAAATGGGTTCAAACAAATACATTTACATTTTTTATTAAGTACTAAATAGATATCTAATTAAGAAGTAAACCAGTTTATTCTTTGTCTCCCAAATTGTTTTAACAGCTTGCCACTGTTGTACACGACTGTATTTGTACCAATATTAAGAGGGTTCATAAACCAAAAACATTTAAAACAAATAGCTCTAATTAAAAGCTATTTGTTTTAAATGTTTTTAATACACCTTTTTAGCTTTTGGTGAAAGATATGTAATAGGTACGAAATCATTGCGTTAACATTTCCATCTATATGCAAATAACACTTTACAGAGCATTTTTTTTTATAGTAAAATAACTTTAAGCATTACGGATACTTACTTTTTAACAAAAGTTCACGTAATTCTAAACGATGTATTGAAAACATTTAATAAAACAAGTAAAACAAAAAATCAACAGATAAGCAACGCACTAAAAAGACCGAAAAATTGTTGTAATTAATATATATTCCTGATTAAATAATTATTAATAAATAATTATTCCTGATTAAATTTAAATATATAACATATCGACGCTTGAAAGGCAAAAGTTACCAAGCGACATTTTGGGCGATATTGAGTTATATATATCATTGAAATCAGCGAATTTTTCCGCGTCGAATGATCATACTCTCATACCGCTAGGATGACTTTTGTTGTCGCTTGGTAATTTAAAAAACGTCACATTTTAGCAGTTTTCGGCGACTAAGCGACAGAAAATTTACCGATTTATGTAAAACTTTCACTTGGTAGGGTATTTGATTTTAACTTTTAGATTTAGTAATTTTTGCCTTGACTTGAATAAATGCATTTATAAATAAAGTATTTTTTGCCTTACGGTATCTAGATTATAAATATTGCTTAAGAATTTTTACCCGGTTATAATTATATTTTTTTTGCCATTTAAGATTTTTTGACTCACCTTAATTATGTACTCGTTTTCATTTAGTATTTTTTTCCTAAATGCAAAGTACTTTAAAATGTTATATAGTAAGATTTGACCTGCCTAAAAAGAATATAATATTGTCGTTTGGTCATATTTTACCTACCGTTTTTTTATTGTTTTCGTGACTTGGTTAACTATTTCTGATATGAAATTTGTATAAAAACGAGCTGATCCCTGTTGCATTTATTTTGTTTTGTCGCTTATGCGCGCCGTAAAAAGATTTTTATTGGCGGTTGGTAAGAAAAATTTTGATTTGTGTTCATGAAACTGTCGCATAGATAACCCGCGTGCTCCCGCGCACTGCACAAAGTGCCCTTCGTCGCCAAAAATTTGCTCTAGAGTAGCGTGATGGAGTATGCTCCGATTCGTCCCTCATCAGATGAAGGTCCACAATCGTTAAGTGGTTGAGTGTATATTACTGCAAGGGCTGGTATGAAGTTGGTCATCATCATATCAGCCTATTGCAGTCCACTGCTGGACATAGACCTCTCACAATACGCGCCATAACACTCGGTCCTCCGCCTTCCTCATCCAGTCAGACCCAGCGACCTTTTTTATGTCATCAGTCCACCTAGCTGGGAGCCGTCCTACACTACGCTTGTGTTTACTCCATCGTGCATCGGTCCTCCTGCAGATATGACCAGCCCATTGCCTCTTCAGCTTGCTTATTCTACGAGCTATGTCGGTGATTGTAGTTCTTTGTCGGATTGCCTCGTTCCGAATTTTATCACACACGTCAAGTCGAGAGGCTCCATCCAGGCTGCCCAGCATTTCGCTGAACCGTTCCAGTGACTCTGCCACGATGACGATATCGTCGGCAAACCGAAGGTGTGAGATGTATTCGCTATTACTGTTAATGCCCCGTCCAGTCCAGTTCAGCGTCTTGAAGACGTCTTTGATCGCGTAGATGAAGAGCTTATTACATCCCCCTGTCTCACCCCTCGATGCAACTCGATGAAGTTGATATTTTGCTCCTGGTTCTGAACAGTCATAGTGACGCTTTCATAGAGACACCTCTGCACCTCGATATAGCACCAATCGTTACGACATCGCTGCAAAGTACCCAGAACCACCCAGGTTTCGATGGAGTCGAAGCCTTTCTCCTAGTTCACGAAAGCCATACAAAGCGGTTGATTGTACGCTTTGGAACAATCTGCCGAACAGTATAGGTGTGGTCTACGGTGCTGTAGCCTTTTCGTTACCAGACTTTTTCTGGTGGCTGAAACTCGTTGAGTCTTCTGGCGAGGCGATTTGTGAACACTCTCGAGAATAACTTGTAGATGTGGCAGGAGTGAGATGGGTCTGTAGTTCTTCAGCAAGGTTTTGTCGCTTTTTTTGAAGAACAAAACCAGCGCACTCCCGCTCCCGCTCTCCGGATGACAGAATTAAACAGACTCGCTAGCTCGTTCAGGATTGGAGCCCCGGGTGCTTTAAGATGCTCTGTCGTAATTCCTGTCATCTGTATCATGTCCTCGAGACTTAATGTTCTTAAGTTGCTCCAGAGCAACTTTGACCTCGCCCTGTTTGACATCACGGATGTCTTTCGTGTAATGGCGCGTGAGTGGGGCTCTGTGTTCAACATCGCTGGGTCTGATAGGATTGGTCGTCCCTGATGCGTAAAGGCGTTTATAGAAACCCTCATTTCCTCGAGAATCTGTTCAATCACAGCCGCAATGGCGCGGGTTTTGAAGTGAGAGTTTAGGTTGCCTTTTTACGCTATTACCGGTTAGAAACACCCTTCGAGACACCTCTCATAGCGTTTTGACCACAGTGTCGGTTGCCAACATTGCCATGGGTTTCCAGCAGGTCGCAACAATTTTGAAGCTCCAGTTGGAACTTTTCGTATCTCAATGCAATTTGAGGCGCGGTGGGTCGGAGAGTAGACTTAACCACACTTCAGAGCCGAAAGCCGGCCTTTCCGCTCTAAAGTCTATATTTAAAACGCCTCAGACAAGTCAGTGATCACTACTGTTATTAAACCTATAGATCACCCAGACATCTCTCAACATATGGTCAGCCATGATAAAGTCTATTTCGCGTTCACCGTCACGGTATGGGGGATTCACCAGGTCCACTGTCTATAAGTAAGAATAAGAATAATTTATTTGCAATAACTAAAGTACAATATTACACAAGTTCTTGAAGTCACCTTTTAAGCAAATATATGCCTGCTGCTAGGTGCTATGCTAGGTGAACATCACTCTTCCGGAAATCATTACAGAGGTACTTATTATTACAAGTCTTTTTTGACAACATTTGAAAAGAAAAACAAAACAAAATAAAAATACATGATACAAGAGAAACAAAAGTGTGTGTGTGTGTTTGTGGGATTTTTATCTTTCAATGTGTGTGCTTATATAATGTACTACGTACGTTGGTAACGACGAATTACTTAGGTGTTACTGTGAAAGAGATTTTCAATATCGTCATAGGTCTTCATCTTGAGACACTCTGTAAGAGACTTTTTGCATTCTCTATATGTCAGATGGTAAATATTTACGTCTTTGTTAATTTTATTATATAATACAGCCGATTGGTAGACATATTGTCTTTTTGCATATGTGGATTTCATACGAACTGTTGGTGCAACACAATATTTTCTTCTCTTTTGGGGACGATGAGGATCATAGGGAATATTTTATGTAGCTTGAGTACGGCATGGAGGATGTATAACTTCCTCACTGTAAGGAGGCCGCATTGACAGTAAAGATCTTGAGTTGGAAATCTAAATGGTTTAAAGTACATCACCTTCAGAAGTCCTCTTTGTGTGCGCTCCAGTTCGAGAAGTTTTATTTTCGTAGCACCACCCCACACGGTTATACAATAAATCAAGATTGATGGAGCCAATGAGATGTATATTTGGTTTAATAGAGACACCGGAGTGACATGTCTCAATGTCTTGACTAACCAGATGAGTTTTCTAGTTCGAGCCATAACCATATCAGTATGTTTATGCCAAGACAATCGCTGGTCTACCATAAGATAAGTTTTTTCTCTAAAGGAAGAATTCATTAAGAAGAGCCACTGTGACTCCAAAAATTTGCACAGCATCTGCCCCCAGTGATTTCGGCACCCCACACTATAGTATCCAATTTTCATTTTACCACGTTTTTGTACTCCCACTTTGGCATTGAAATCCCCCATAACAACGTTATTGTGAGTCTTGATGGTATCATTAAGCGCATGTCTTCATACATGGCTTTGAGGTCGGTCATACCTATACCACCGTCAGGGAGTACCTGTCGGTGATTTTTAGTATGAGGTATACTACTCTTATCGACACACTGCTGACCTCTACAACGTTGAAAGCGAGTATTTTGTTCTCCAGAAAATCGACATCACCCTGAAGGGCTCGAACACCTTGCCGAAAGTAGAACAGGTGACCTGACTCAAGGATCATCGTGTCCTCTCCCTGTCTACGGACTTTAGATAACCCAATATGTGCCAGTTTATGCGACCTAGTTCTACCTCGAGTTCAGTGTCATGTTGGTCCAGCCCTAGAGAGCGTCCGTTATACGTAGCCAGGGTCACTTTTGGTAGCCATTTCCCATAGCCTTGAGATTCCTCTCATCCCCTATCCCGCTGTTACCGCTACCTGGAATCCCGATGTTAACGCTGGGAATGGTGGGTCTATTCTGTGGTTTATGGTAATCTGGCCTTTATACCACACTGGCCAGACAGTTGGTATAGGGTTTGTGTCGAGTTTTCCTTCTCTAGCGCAGTTGCTATAGTGCGATTTATCTCTTAGTCGCCTCTTGCGACATCCCGAGAATGACAGGGAGTGGTGGTATTATAAATTCTTTATCTCTGTTACCACACGGAGAAGGATGATGTTGATGATGATGATATCCATCGAAAACCTTTGTTCGAAAGTTTTTAATTTTGCGTACTAAAATCTACATTCGTTGTTACTTGTTCGAAAAAATCCTACACAAACCGTATTTAATTTGTAGTATAACTAAAACTGCCTAGTTGAAAAGTGTTTGTATTTTCTATTTAAATAATTTTACCTAAATGACAAACGTGTATTACTTCTGGATGCGTTATTTTGCTTCAAACTCAATTATAAAATAAATAGATTTAGCTAAATTTACTTGTTAGATCTTAAAATTTTGCTGTCGGTAAGTAATTTTTACTTGTTTGAGTTTTTGTTAAAATTTTAACCAACCGACACTATTTCCTAAAATATTGAGAAAATTCATAATCTTTAAATGCCAGTTGATAAAGCCTTCAAATATCATTAAAAATTCGTTAGAATCAAGTAGTTATTATTAATAGGCGATTTTATATGAATTTTTTCTTCAAAAAAAAACTTTAAACTGCTCTGGTGTAAAGTTACCAATATGTCGCTTGGTCATTTTTGCCTTTCAAGCGTCGATATGTATATATTTGTAATCTCTATTTGATTCCCTTTATTTTGATACTCTACTCGACACGATTGTTTAAAAAAAAATTCAAACCCCGGATTGAAGCGCCAAAAGTCCGCCGTTTTATCTTTTTTTACCCGACTGCGCAACGCAAAGGAGTGGTAATGTGTTTATCAGCCTATGTATGTATGTTTGTATGTTCCTTTGAAGCACTATACAGACCAAACGCCTGGGCCGATTTTTATGATTCGCACGTCAATCGATTCCTCTTAGTCCGGCGAGTGTCACTAAAGACATGACTTTCGTGAAAATTCAATATGGCGACTACTGGACGCCATATTGTGAAAATGAAAAAAATGAAAGTCAACAAACTATGTCAAGTGGGGTATCGTTGAATAGGTATTTAAAAATCATTTTTAGTTTACCTTCAACATTTTTCGATTCGACTCACCGTTTAGGATCTAAATCGATTTAAAGTTGCGTAACAACCATTCTCGCATGAAAAGACGAAAACTTCGTATAACTGTGCGTGTGAATGTGGACGGACATATACTTAAGTATCTAGTAGGTATATTGGACTACATAAAGTATCTAATATCTGACACGATCGCCCATCTCCAATTTCAAACGATTTAGTACTCAACTTCAGTCGAAAAACTATATATAGGTAGGTACGAGTACCTACTTATCTATACATATAAAATGCTTTGTCCTGAATGACTGACTGACTGACTAAATGACGGATCAACGCACACCTAACCCGCTGATCGTAGATATCTGAAACTTGGAGGGTGTGTTCTTTGTTTGACGTAGACATCCGATAAAAAAGGATTTTCCGAAATTCTACCCCTAAGGGGCTGAAAATGGGGGGCAAAGTTTGTATGAGACAACGTGATTCCTAGGTCCAGTCTACTTCAAATTTTGCATAAATATTCTTTAACAGAATTGATGGTAGATGTTTTTCGTATTTTATTGAAATTCATTCAAAAATTCCACAGGATAGGGAAAAACAGGATTTTCATTTTACGTAGTATAGTTTTCGTAACTATGGTTACTAAAAACTTAAAAATTTTGGAATGTTCAATTTTGAAATAGGGTAAACTATACTATTGTTGGTACTTCATCAGTCTTTGGCACTATGTATTTTAAATACGAATATAAAGAATACTATTAATTGCTGTAACAAGAAAAATTACACATTTATAATATTATAATATATATAACGACTAAGTACTTAGTTTTCCAACGTCTTTATCACAATTTCATCCCCTTTGGGATAGAATTTTAAAAAAGCAAGGAACACGTATTTGTGTTTTTGATCACATTTTTGTTATTTTTATATATTTATAATATTTATCACACAATTAAAATTATCATATATATAAAGCTAGAAATCGTCCTGTTGTTTTACGGACTAGATATTATACTGTTTGTGCAGATCCAGAAGCTTATTATTACACTCTGTTAGTAACCCATGTCCCTTTTAGAGCAGAAGAAGACGATTCGACCATTCGACCAAAGATCGACATCTTCAACGCGAAATTGAAGGAAAATGTTACCTTTAATATTGTGTTGAGGTGTAACTGTACACAAGTTGCTAGGGACAACTTTGAATCGAGCCGTTGTCGATCTCAGTTCGCGCATTTTTTGCTAAAGGCCAAGCCTACGTAGCCTTGAGCCGGGTTAGGTCTTTTCTTCGTCTTTTTTGGTTTAATTATTAGTAGTTTGGACCACCGCAAGCTACTAAACAATCCTCATGATATCAACCGTCTCAGTGAAATGACGAGATTGCGAAATTTACCATCGCATAACAATAACATTGACTGACTTATATCACACAGCTTAAAGAGTTGCGTGTATTAACTTGATATTTTGCCCGGATGTTTATTTATTCATTATCTTATCATATATTAAAAAAAAAATCAGTAAAAGAAATAAAAAAATCAATAAATACAATATTTAATACTAGCTTTTGCCCGCGGCTTCGCTCGCATGGATATAGTTTTATAGTTAGACGCTATTGGCAGGGCAGAGCTGTTTACAGCACTTTTTTTGTAAACGATGTTCTTTGATAGGCATCCCTGTCAATAATATTTAATACATAATGTTTCATTATGGTTAAAACATCCAAATATATTTTTCTTAACTATTACTTGAAAAACAAAGAACTATCTATTTAATATTTCACGCCCTGAACCTCCATCCCTATCAAAAAAAATAAAAACAACAGTTTAAGTTCATATCGTAATACTAATTTGCAAAACGTTAACTTCAAAACAAAGATTTTTTCATACAACGTTTCATCCCCAATTGCACCCTTCCAAAGCCACCCTTGTCAAAGATTTAGATGAGGGGATTTTTTATTTTAATAGTAGTACCTCAAAACAAATTTCCAAATCTATAAGTTAAAAAACAAAGAAGTTTCATACAATCGTTTTTATCCCTTTTCACCCCCTTAGGGGTTGAATTTTAAAAACCCTTTCTTAGTACACCTCTAGACATTAGGATAAACACACCGTCCAAATATCAAGTTGCTACGACCAGTGCGTTGTCTGTCAGTCAATCAGTCAGTCGGGACAAATCCTTTTATAATATGTATGGATATCAAGATAATGAATGATAAAAATATAAAAACGAAAAAATCTTAAAAACAAAAATATAAAAAAGAATTAAGAGATGAAAAAAATGTGGTCAACTTTTTATTTGAAACTAGCTAGGTAACTCATAACTAAAAAGTATAAAATAAAAAAAATATAATTTAAAAAATCAAAAAACCCGACTGCTTTAAAAACTGAAAAGAGAAAAACAAGCACTTAGATGTCCGGTCACCCGGTGGTCTAGAATTCTTTAATATATTATTGAATGAATACTATTGAAGAAAATAAAATATATTCTAATAATGGAACATAACAACTGAACAGTCGGGATCCATTGACAAATTACATTGGCTGTCGAATAATGGATCCCGACTGTTCAGTTGTTATGTTCCATTATTAGAATATATTTTATTTTCTTCAATAGTATTCATTCAATAATATATTAAAGAATTCTAGACCACCGGGTGACCGGACATCTAAGTGCTTGTTTTTCTCTTTTCAGTTTTTAAAGCAGTCGGGTTTTTTGATTTTTTAAATTATATTTTTTTTTTTATATAATACCTATCTAAGGACACTTGGGTTTTTAAGAAGAATCTAATGATACCTTAATTGTCTAAATCCATCCAGCCGTTTGGAAGAAACGTGGGAATAAAGTAATTTACAAACATACAAGATACGCACGAAAAACAATACCCGTCCTGTCAGTCGGGTAAAAAATATATCTCCGATTAAATTACATAAATCGAGAGCCACAAAATTATGACACTTAATTGCGACGTTGCCATTTCTCTGTATAAACCCTCTTAATCATATTACGTTGCAAACAAGCCTCCATTCAAAGTTTTGTTTAATTGCACTAACAGTCGTACCCGTACTCTATGTATTCAGATAAACTTTATCTTATTCAAATAAATTGGGTATCTCGTATGTCAATTTTATATCGAGAACGGGCTTAAGGCTTCTGATAGAACGACCCAAATCCTAAGGTCTTTGCAGGGAAACAATCCTTCGGTTTAGTTATTTTTCCTTGACGGATTGTGGACTGGCATCCACGCTTAAGTGTGACGGCTGAAATACTAAAGAAAAGCAAATTTAGTTATTTTTATGGAATAAAACTATTGATAGAAATAATCCTATGAAGTCCGTAGCTTCTGAGATAGTTTGTTTTTGTAAGTATATGTGATTCTTTATGGTATATTTTAATCACTGAAGTTTCTATGCGAGCGACTGGCGATAGGCGATAGAAAAGTGGTAATTTCCAACCCACGGGTTGAAATGGGGTAGTGACATTATGTATTCTTAATCCGTCATAAATACTGATGATAATAATAATAATATTCTACCACATTGACACAGCGCCATCTAGTCCCAAATTAAGCAATTATATTTGCTTGTGTTATGGGTACTAAACAACTGATATACTACTTAAATACATGTTTTTTTTTTGTAAATACATACATAATATAGATAAATTACACTCAGACACAGAACAAACCTTTATGCTCATCACAAAAATATTTGTCCTGGGTGGGGATCGAACCCACGACCTCCGGTTTAGCAGTCAGGGTCACTAACCACAGAATATTATTATTAAAGCAAAAACATTTTTAGTGCATACAATCAGTTTGCTACGTAATACCTTTTTGGTTTGAGGAAATTTATCCAATTTATTTTAGTGAATGAACAGGGGTAATTTGCGTACTGCCATTGTGATTTCCGGACCAATACATCAGTATTGGGCTTTGTATATGACCCTCCGATTTTCCCCTTGAGTACTTTAACTCATTGTGATCATAATAGAGTACCTACATGTGAATTACTGCTTCCGAAAGCTGTTCGTAAGTACAAGAGGCTATATTGTACGTCTCTTGGTCTATTCATGGGAGTACTGAACAATGTCATTGGCATCGGAAGCTAAATATCGGGTTATATGTTTGAAGGAATATGGCAAATAGAAGGGTCTCAGATATATCTCTGGTATTACTCATTAAAATATTTATTTATCATACAACATACATCTACCATTACAGTTACCCAATTCGGTAGTGTAGAATATAGTATAATAAATATTTACATAAACAACTTATATAATAAATACAAATACTTCCTAGTACATAATACCCTACTGTGTCTGAGTGGAGTGAAGTCATTAAATGAAAAATTAAACAGATCTAGTTCCTCAGCCACTAAGTTGAATATAGTTGAATATAGGACTATAAAATAAAGAGGAATATAGGACAGAGTGGAAAACAGAGTGTTATGGCGCATGTTAGGAGAGGCCTACGTCCAGCAGTGGACTGCAATAGGCTAAAATGATGATGATAATTACTCATGTGGTAACTTAGTTCTCCATAAAATACCCAATAAAAGGGAAAATACAGGAGAAAACTGACACGCATGAAAATACTCATTCACCATGGTCGAGGAATCGTTTCACGAAAAAGCTAAATCTAGTGAGCTTTCTTAAAAACACGTTATTATGGTAGTCCATATCAACGCTTTTTCAAGAAAGCTTGTGAATTTAATATCTATTTGAGTTGATGTTATAATTGTTGACTATTCTTCATAATTTTATCACGTTTTTGATAGACTAAAGTAATAGTCGCATAGTACAATATCAGTATCAACCGTCACAAGCGATTAAATTTTAACTGTACCGAATAATTTACATTTACATAAAATATCAATCAGGATACAATAACAATCAGGATCGTACACAGATGAATGACTTGAGAGTGAGACAAATTACATCTGGAGACAGTTTAATGAAACTATATCACAAAGAGGCGTAAAACAAAATACAGTATAACCATTTATCCATCTGTCTATTAGTCTAGACAGAAAAACGGTAAACAAAATTTTAGATTTTTGTTTTTTTTTAATTGTACGGTTGACGAGCTTCTAATGTGAGAGATCTATGCAGACCTACATAATGTAATGCATGAATAGTTCGACACACCAATTTAAGAAATGTTCCTTTCGACCACCATCGCTTGTTAGTACTACTGATACGAAACAGTACATTCATAGGTATTATATAGTACAGTCAGATATCACAATTCTATTTTAGAATCAGTTTTAACAATGTTTACGTCAAATACAATAATACATTAATCAATAAGTTCTGCATTAATTACGAATAATGAGCAAACTTTTTTCTTATCAGAGAATACAGTCGACGAATAAATCATTAAAGAATTAACAAATTGAATCACAATCTACGTAAATTGATAATGGAAAATATTAAACGATATTTGTATGATTTTTTTTTAAGGTCTATCGACAATACCATAAGTAAGCTGTTGATTTTTTTAAGGTCTTTACAATCATACAATTACCAGACCTGTGTGCAGACATTTGTCATAAATAGGATTATAATTTGATATAAATAGGAACTTAACGAAACAGAAGATGGGGATTACAGAGACTTCTATACAAGAAGTCACGTAAGTACTACAACAAGAAGAGAAAGGCGAAGTCGCATCCAGAGGATAAAAGGAAGATAAAGGACAGAGAAACGACAACGACACGCAAGATAAATTGTATCTAAATATACTATTTACATGCGTTTTTCCCGTAGCTACGTAGCGTACTGTCACTGCGTCGTTTTTTCTTAGCAAGGCAGAATGGCGATTACTGACAAGAATTGAACTCTTGAATAAAATAACATGAAGTTGATCTAACGCAGAATATGAAGTTCAAAAACTGTATACTAAAATAATTTATTGAATTTGATTTGGAGAGGAGAGTATGGTGTTTTGGTTCTGTACCTTTCTGTGATATTTCAAACTATAACCAATTAAAATTATAACAACTATGGCGATTAAAAAGAGTGGCCTGAGTTTCTTGCCAAGTTCTTCTCAGAGCTCAACCTTGTCAGTGAACTGGCCGTAGGCAAATTTACTGACACCTTTTTTTACCCGACTGCGCAACGCAAAGGAGTGGTAATGTGTTTATTGGCTTTGTATGACGTTCATAAGTATCATGTATGTGATCCAAATGAATAAAAAGATTTGACTTTGACTTAAGAACATTTCTTTGCTAAAAACACAAACTGTAGGCCTACCACTAAACCAACGAGTAAGAATTTACTTGTTTATAATTTCAATTGTTGAACTGAATAAAATAATTTATGTTCAAACTTCTTCACTATTCAGAAGACTTATAATCAAAACGAAACTTTGTCAACTCTAAAATGTTTAATAAACGTTGTTCTAACTCATTTATAATTTAATATAAAACTACCTATATGAAATATCATCGAGTCACTTAATTGAATTATTTATCTCGGTACTGATACAAAAATATGCCTTCGTTTCTAAAGGGTCAATTAAGGTAATGAACAATGTCAAACAATATACTCGTAGTATTATAAATAATGTAAATGAAATAATTACTTTTGATGTTTGCGCGTTATCCGAAATAACTGAGTTCTTTTCAAGGATGTTTTATTTATAGATACGCCATTAATACATAATTTATAACACATATATCCCTAAATCCTGGCCGGAATCACCATACATAATGTCACTACCCCATCTCAACCCGTGGGTGTCGTAAAAGGCGACTAAGGGAGTAACCTTATGCAGATAAGAGCACTGCGAGAAAAGGAAAATTCGAAACAAACCCTATACCAACGCGTCTAGCCAGCGTGTAGGCTAAATTCCCTCCATATTTTTTGGGGGAGACCTGTGCCCAGCAGTGGGACGTTTATGGGTTGTAGTGATATCCCTAAAATAGGTATATGGTAGGAAAAGGTGCATGCTCTAAAAACCTATCTCTGTTCGGTGGGCGCATCCCAAGTTTTGCCAACTATGTTTGATCTTATGCAATTGGGAGCGATATTGTCATAAAAACACATTTCTTAACTCCGGGCTAACACTGAATATTCCATGACAGGGTTTATCTGTACAATTTTAATTGACCTAAAAAGTCAAACCCAGGACCTTATATTACACAGTTACAGTTAGTAGATCACAACTATGGTCTCCACCTAAGACTTCCGTACTGTCCGGTCCGTAGCCTCTTAATATAAAGATTGTATATATAATATTGAGTATATATAATATAATAATAATATAATATTCTACCACATTCACACAGCACCATCTAGTCCCAAAGTAAGCAATTATATTTGCTTGTGGTATGGGTACTTAACAACTGATATACTACTTAAATACGTTTTTTTTTTTGCAAATACATACATATTATAGATAAATTACACCCAGACACAGAACAAACCATCATGTTCATCACACAAAGATTTGTCCTGGGTGGGGATCGAACCCACGATCTCAAGCTTTGCAGTCAGGGTCACTAACCACTAGACCAACAGGCCAGTCATATAGTATACGTTTATTTAAGTGTTGTTTTTTCTTATTTTTATTATTTTACCTTTGTAAATCTTTTTGTAAAATATACTTGGCTATAACTTATACGTGTGGATTATAAACTCTGTCGGTAAAAATAAAGTAAAAATATTTTTAATTACACAAACTAAGCATCGAAACACAACCGAATATACTGCACAAGACACAAACTCACTTTCATGTCACAAATTAAATGACTAACGCGTCTACATACCAAACGCCATTGGCCCTGTTGTATTAATTATGTTGGTGCGCAAAAAATACGTGAATCAGCTTGTATCGCGTGACGTGTAGCCGTTAGTACCCCGTGCATAATGCGCTGAGTGGATACTGAGCCACGTCGCCGCGTCGCATCGACACCGCAACGGTCCGTACTCCCCCACAACCCAAATTGTCTGCAGAAATATTATAAAGCTCCAAAGTTTATATGTTTGAACGCGTTTATTTCAGAAACTGGATTTTTTATTTGATTATTTTATGTCCTGTCTGTTCTATCTTGCCCCCACCAAATGAACTGATGACCTGATTCTGAGCTGTCGGAATATTTTCGGCCGGCAATGTCAGTTTAATTAAAGTTAACAAACATAATCTTAATGGAAAAAATCTTATATTAATCATTTTTTAATTTTCTATACGGTAAACAATTTTATAACATTAAATAACTTAACCCGTAAAAATACGTCGTACTAAGATTCGAAAAAGTTTACGATGCGGGAGCAATCCGACGAGTCTGAATCAGGGGGCTGGTCAAGATTGCAGGTGGCCGTTGGCTGCAGGTACAAAATCGCTCGCTGTGGCGTACAGCCTGAGTCAAAACAAATTTATTTTAGAAAATTTGAATGACTTATCCTTACCTAAAATAGGTTGTATATCTGAAAACATATGTAACGTGATTCATCCTGACTCTGGAAAGGGTTGGGAAAATAACTTCTACAGTATTATAACCATGTTATCTTGGGCGCATGGCGTACACCTTATTATACGTGAAACAATAAACAATCAATGTTCGCAGTTGTAAATGAAAATTAATAGGTCACGTTGTGAGGGCGCGCTTACCTTTGCTCCGACCTTCTGGGGAAAGTTCGCGCCCAACCTAACAGTGCCTAAGTATTGTGCTTTTGCCATTATACAATACATATATGCTATATTATTAAAGTCAATATTAATACTACACGTTATACACATTACAAAGATTTTGCTGATAAATAGAAGACTGCTATAACAGAGCCCTTTAAAAAGCCAACTTGTCTTAGAATAACTCTAAGGTCTACCTATAAATACTAAAATTGAACCCAATTACAAGTGAATATTACGACGAAAATTAAAACATTGGTGGCAAAATGTGAGTGTCAAATACCTCTGCCTACCCCTTCAGAGAAAAAGAGATGCTATGTTTCTCATTTTTATGTTTTACAAATAAAAATAGCGCCACTTTATTAAGATACATTAAAAAATAAAACTGGCATAATCAGCACAAAAGTAAAATAATTTCTGGACCAAAATTCAATACATTTCCGCATCGTTTTCATATAATTCATGGAACGGGCAACAAAGGGGCCGCTATGACAGTACGAGATGGCCTATCTTCGTTTGTATGATATATCTAACCAATTTAAATATCAGAGACAGACCGAATTAGGGAGCTATGACGTCAAAGCGGCTAACATAAACCGCTTTATAGCTTTTATTTAGTTTTAAGAATAAAGATTTACTTTTTTCTATTCTGTATTATTAAGCCAATGTAAAATAAAGAGTGTTATGAATTTGACTAACCTAAAGCGTTAAAAGGAAGTAAAGGATACAGGCCGCCCAAAATCAACCTCTGTAGATGTTCTTACAGAAAGCCCATGTTTAAAATAAAAGCATTTATGATGAGGACTATGATACTGAACAAAATAAAATAAACTATTATTATATATTTAGTTTACCAGAACAGAATGTTAGACAAAGGACTAGAGATGAAACGAATATACTCATATTAGGTATGCATATTATAATACGAGCGACCCGTATTCATATTAGGTTATAGGAATCTCATATATTAGGTTACTCGATATTAGTCAAGTATTAGCCAGAGCCAACGCGAACGCGGCCACGCGAGCGAGGCGAATACAATAGTATCAATAGATACCTATTAAACATCATCAAACATTGCATTCATATTTTATTAATTCACTATTAACCACATATTATTGATAATGAAGCTATTATATTGTATTAAGCCTCGCGAGTCGGAATACTAGATATAGAGCATAATACTAAAACGTTCACTCCTTACCCTATTATCTGACTAATATCGAGTAATAGGTATGGTATTAGAATATGACGTAACTAATATATCCTATATTAGGATTATGCGAAATTGAGCCTAATATAACATCTCTACAAAGGACTCACAAGCCAAATAGTGAGAAAAAATTGCAAATCACTAAAGAGAAAACATCACCCTCGTTTTTGGCAGTCGGGTAAAAATATTAACTACCAAAACGTTTAGTAACATAAAAAAATACAAAGCGTAAATTACAATTTACGCTTTGTATATCACGTACATACTTATATGTACGTGATATTGTGTAATACATCTGATAAAACCTACCAATAAATATGCACAAGCTTTCCAATTTTACAACCCCAATTGGAAATAATTTCTACGAAACAGCATTTCACATGGGAGTTAAAAAAGATATTGCAATCTTTCCAGCATATCAGCATTGGGAGTAAACTGGGGTCGGACAGCATCAAAGAAATGCTGCATTCACATTTTAACTGGCGGAATTAAGTTAGTTTATTTGAAGTAAAATTTGTCAGCATAAACATCCATTAAATTGATAAATAAGCTCAGCCAACTTTATAACAAGTAAAGCTGTATTATAATTAATAAAATCATGCTGGATAGAAGGAAAATACGTCTGAATAGAAACTTTTTTTTTTTTTGACACAAACCACTAACTGAACTAACGTTCAAGGAGTTTATAAGTTTAAGTTTTTAGTAGGTACGAGTATACATACCTACAGTAATTCAAAAAGATAAACCAAAAATAATTTAATTTAATTTACAATTTATGATTACAATTAATACTTTTTAGACAATTTAATTAAAAGTTGATTTAATTAATCTGACTTTTACGGTACCTATTTTAAAGCTTTTGTTGTAAGGCAGCTTCAACAAACTATGGTTATAAAGTACTTTCATTCCATTTTCAATGCATTCACACGTCACTTTGCATTCAATATCGGAAATTAAATCTCGTTCGTTCCTTTGACAGATATTTAAAATAAAAGTATTCGCGGGCTTAAAATACTTTATCATTGTTTATTTTATTTTAAACAGCATTTAAGTTAGTGTTATTTCATTTCTTGTCATAGGTATCGTATATGAAGTCTACAAGGCTTGATGACAGTTGACTATGACTTTTTCAAAATATTTTTTTTTTCAATTTGGCAAGATGCCTATCATCATATAGGTACATACGTACATAGGCACATCAAAAACTTAATTCTTAAAAATGGGCAAAAGTGACATAACTTTCATGCCAAAAATAGTACCAATATTATATTTTTACACCGAGGATAGTGAAATTGTTTGCAATTTGCACTAAATTATTTGTTATTGACATGTCAGTTGAGGGCGCGTGCATTCACACGATTCGCACATTGTATGTTAAAATGTTGAATGTTGTGAACTTTATTGTATGCATGCATTTTAACATAATGTGTGCAAGGATTTAGCATGCATTTTTAAAAACTTAGGTATCTACTTACTTATTCCTTACTATAACCCATTAAAGTGTTATTATCTTTTAAAATTGGAATATGATAAAGTGCTTTGAAACTTCCTTGTTCCGTGGTTGCAAAGCTACGCACTTAAAAAAGCAATATAATAAAATAAACTTGCTTACTCCTTTTACCTGCAATGTCATTCTGTCATTAATAATAATGGTATCCAAAATCACAATATTCGTCAACGTCGGTGAGACCGTTAATCTAATAACGACGATTTGTTGAGAAAATGCGGCAACAGGAGCCCTACTACGAACCTTGAGTTACCGTGATAATGTTACGACAAAACATTAAAATAAATTGTATGAAACGTCTACGTCACTCATTCTCTGTCCTGTAAATGTATGAACATTAATATTCTGAGTATTTCAATTTTAAAGAGGAGTTTATTGTGAGTGTTGTTTGCCTTTTGTTGGTGCAAGCTTCTAGTAAAACTAGATTACTGTGATGACACATCTACGTGGATAACAATGTGTATTCTTACCTACATGCTATGTATATACGAGTACTTACTCAGCTAAAGCTTACGAATAGAATATCAGACGACTAAGATTGTGAAAAGGTCTAGGTTAAGTTACTGTTTATTAATATACCTAGGTACTTTAAGTTGATCATCATCATCATCATCATCATTTCAGCCTATTGCCTTTAAGATATGCTGTTATTATTGTATGGAATCCGTATTTTATTGGAACAGCTAGATTATAAATATGTTTATGAGTTTGTATGTGTACCATGATATAAATTTCGAACTTTCGCATTGATACCTTTCACATAGTAATTACGGGTTGATTTTAGGCGCGTTAAATCTCTGTTTTGGGGTATTTACTTGACTTCGGCTTACTGCGCTAAATTAATTTCATTTACTCCGAATCTACAAAACTACATTAGGTAAGCTCCACACGTTGCACACATAATTTTCTACTATAGGCCACAGCATGGATACATTATGTTTTCTTAAATTAAACTACTATTAATTTATGTAAACTTATCATTGAAATTTTGATACACTGTGAATTTAATTGAATCATGTTTGACGAAAGTACAGAGGTGGCATTACATATCAAAACATTAATTCCTAAGACATCTATGCCTTAGGTAAACACAAATAACAGCCTGTTTAGTATGTAAGATCACTCAGTCCCATGAAAGTTGTGTCGTTAGGTAATCGATCATTCTGCATTTGCAACCGAATCCTGTATTTAATCGAGTAACCCTCCATACTCTGTTGTATTTGCTGGTAATAAAGCCACCCGGATTATTGGACTAGCTATCTAGTTAGCCGGTTCGCAGACGGGTTAGTTAGAACTAACAATATATAAAGCCATGTTGATGATATCCCCTACAACTACATAGGCACTGCGCTCCTGGTATCTAGGTTAAAATTAATTCTGAACATGGTTCTATGAAAGTATAACGCTAATAATAAATTAATCTGAAGAAGAAAGGACGTTTGTATTGCAGTACTGTAGCAGTGAAGCAGACTATTACAGGTAGACAGGTACATTACTTTAATACTTGTTAATTTTATATTAAATTGCTTATTCGTATCGATATCAAAAATATACGTCATGCGAATACACCTAATTCTTTCTGTGTGAACTTTTGCTAAGCACGCTTTCACGACTAAAACTTGAACTTAACTAAACTTAACTTGTTCACCAAAGAGGGTGATTTTTTGTGCTTATCATTATTAACATAATTACTGTCATTAAACAAAATTTCTTATAGGCCCACACAGAAATCAACAAAACACTCTGAAATTAAATTTTTATCAAGTTTAATTCGGCATACATTCACGCAATACTTAACGGACTGTGTAATCCTAAAAAATCGACACAAGTTTAGCATAAAAAGGCAATAATACGCGCTCCTTAGTAGAGGGTATCTGTTCCTAGTGTTGTGAGTCATCATCCAATCCCCTCATGTAATGCAACCCCGTGTCTCTTCCACTCCGACGGTGGCGGTGCCCTCCCGTCGATAAGGAAACCGAGGGAACAAATTTAAATGGGAAATGCCTGGAAATGGCTCACGCTATTGTTGTACGATACCCAAAGGGGAGATATCGGACCCAATATCTTTCCAACTATTAGCATTGATATTTATTTTGTGTGAGAATTCAAAACAGTCAGCTATGGCACACACGGCACGAGCCTGTTGAGATCCGTTCGACTGATTGATTAAAATAAACATAATATCAGACCACTCGTTGATTTTATCGGGCATGCATGCACAGGGATTTAACAGCTCAGTCCCCTTGCCATAAATGTTAAAATTAGTAGATAGTAACGTATTGTTTTGTTACCTTTATCGATCAATCTTATTTATGAATTTTATTTGACACAGCAATATGATTAGGTATAAGAAATTATATTTACCAACAAGCTGGAGGGAGCTTTGGAGGGATAATATCGTGTTGCGGGTTCGAAGACAGTAGGCTCGGTGTTCGTGGGAGCCATGGCTGTTAATCCTGACTTACAATAGTTGCAGTGGTGGGCATGAGGATGGGATTGTCCCTGGAAAAGCTGACCATTGCAAATTAATTGAACAAAGCAGATCTGCTTTTTTACGCTAAGATAGTTTTTCACAGAGAACATCATTATCATATCAGCCCAATGACGTCCACTGCTGATCATAGACCTCACCTAATTCTGCCCCAGTGAGCGATTTTGTACCGCCTGCAGCCACTGTTAGTAGTAGTTAATTTTCTGCAAAAATTTTACTCATTCTGCCTTAATATTGGCTAATTATTAATTTACAAACTATAGTAGGCGTATTGCGTACAAAAACTAAACATAACCATGCATATCGTAAGTATAGTATAGTTAATGCCAATTAAAATTTCTAACAAAAAATCACTGACTTTCAAATTCATTTATTTTATTTTTTTTTTTTCTTTCTTTCCTACTCGTAAAATCTTATATCATCTGGTGGTTTAAGGTTTACCAAACTTTTTTAATGGCGCATTGCTCAAAAGAAGGCAAGAACATACCTAGTATATAATAATTACTAGTGAAATACTGTTCTCTTAGTTTAGTGTGAGAAGTTGGCAATGTTGAGCAGGTATGTCCCGAGGCGCGCTATGAATGGAGAATAAAAGTTTTATTAAAACGCAGCCAACGCTGCAACGAGTGCAAACTTTAACTTAACACCATGACGTCATAATATTTTACGCAAGAGCTACGTCAAAAATGCCGAAGATTTAATAGAACAAAAGTTCTATATATATCTATATATTTCTTGGTTTATTTATATCTTCGTTGTTTTCGTTTAGGAGCTCAGCTCTAGTTGCAGGATACACATCCTCAATCATAAAATTCTTAGTATGGGTTGCTAGACTCACTGATATACTTATGTTTAGAATTTGGTGCACTTTGTGTGTGTAGGTTTATGAAGAATATTTTTTTGTAACTTATATCACTGCTGAGCAAAGGTGGCTCTAATGGTTTTCCACGCATCCCTATTTTATGCTAAATGTGGTTGGTTAAACAAAAACCTAAATCATTCTTAAAAATTCAATAATATCGTACATGTAACGGCGATATCAATGTCGCCGATATTAGAATAGAAAGAAGCGAACATTGGCTAGCTGCCGAAACAATAAGTTTTGTTCTTCGATCGTTGTTAGTCTGTGCGAAGTTAAGGCGCAAGTTTACAAGCAAAGTTGACCAGGTTCTGCACTGAGATTAATGAATATCTATGACTCTTGTTTGTACTACTTGCCCCAACTTCAATATTGCTCGTCCGACTTTACAATTGGAAGTTTTGCTAAATACAGTGCACTTTGTGACTTTCAACACAATGTTTTGAATACAGTTCGGTGAATTGTTCTACTTAAATAAATTAAACTTTGTTCTGTTGACGATACAAAAACTTTTTATGAGACAAATTTCTATTTCATAATGTTATAATCATTTTGTCGTATGAACGTCGTAATAACAACAAGACTGCCTGGGTGGCGCAATGTCCTGGGTTCGCTGCCTGACTAAAAGAAAGCATTGCATTTGATTTTACAGCATAAATTATTTAACACAAAGAAAAAACAAGTTCAAAAAAATATTAAAATTTAAAAAATCATCAACCTTCAATGGAATATATTAACTTTAAATTGGTAATATTAGAATAACTAAGTGTTATATAAAATAGTACGAATAATAGTAGTTTGCAATCTCAGCAGCGTAATACACTGTTATATTGCTATAATTTTCCCAACAGACTGATAAAATAGTTGTTTCTTATTTACTACCGGCCCTGCTCTGTGGCCAAACTTATACATTGGTAACCTTTATCTTACATTAATTTTATGATCCCATACGACACCCATGGGATGTGTTGGGGTGGGGTATTCTCTGAAGGCACCGCGCAACACGCACGATCATTTTGCCAAGACAAAAGTAATTGATATAAAACTTTGAATAAAAATAGTTTTAAAAGAGATGAAAGATGTCGTTATGTGAAAATTATGACGCATCTTAATTTACACGCTTCTTCAAGTAATACTGCCTCGGTGGCGGTGGCAGGTGTATACGATTGCTGTGCAAGAGGTCCCGGGTTCGATTCCCGGGTCGGGTGAAAATGGTATTGGGTTTTTCTATCATGAAATTCCATTATTAAGATTTTCCCTGAGTTTGGTAAACAAATGTTCCCGGTTGATGATAATAGGCTCGCCCTCTATTTCATGGGACCAAACATAGCTGTCGAAATGTGGGTGTAAAACACCTCTGCCTACCCCTTCGGGGAAAAAGGCGTGATGCTATGTTATGTTATGTTATATTCAAATAATAATTAATCTTACACTGTTAGATATTAACGAAAAATAAATTAATAAAAAATAAATTTAAATAATTGATTGTTGACCAAAAATTAATATTTCAGAAAAAAACGCTTAACCTGAGTTAGTTTTCTTAGCGTAATTGACCGGAATTGCTGTAGAGCCAACTACTAACATTTTGTAATTCAGAATTTTAAGACTGATTATGATTTAAACACCAATTGATAAAATATGTGTTTCTAAGAATCAGTCTAAAATCAATTTCAAAAAATAAGCTTCAATAGTTTAAAATTAAAACATTTGAGTCTGCAAAAAATCTACAAATATGTTCAAAAATAATTAACTCTCAAAAACTCTTAAGTAGTTCTTATCAATTTATATAAATAAAAATTTATTGTTATCAATATAAATTATCGACACGTTAAATATCACTTAGTTATGCACATAATTTACTCGCTCTTTTTATTTATGCACCAATTTGTTATATTGCGTGTCCCAACAAACAAGAATTGATATTATCGACCAAATTAACAAATAATTTAGGGGAGATAGCCCTCGCAACACCATAATATTATACAACGTCTGCTTTGTATCGTTTTATATCAGAATTAGTAAGACATAACAACTTAACATAGAGATTTTTAAATTAAAAAAAGTGTTTGCAAATAATATCAACTAAGAAACAAAATAATAGATGCGATTTTTCACGTCATTTATCGAAATGTATCATATCGTTTAGGCTGTATGATGGTGCTAAATATTCATCATTCATATTAACAACATGTAGTTGTTTCACACATTCTCATTGTATAGAATTTCGCAAAAAAGTAACTTGCGTATTGCATTTTACCAACACGCAAGCTAAACCGCGTAAAAGCTAGCAACTAGTCAAAAACATACATCATAGTAAGTATACCGTCGTATTTCGCTATTTAATATTACGAAGGCATGAAGCAATAAACCATATTACCTGGATATAAAGAAGATAATGGCCTGCAATTCTGATAAATTACTTTGTGCAGAATGTTGGGAGTGCTGCTGTTCCTCGTATGAGTATTATATTATGCTGTTAATTTGTGTAATGGCGTTGTACGAACTACCCTAAAGGCCAATTAATTGTATAATTTATTTACAATTTACATTAAATGTTATCTTTGCTAAATTCTTTAGTGGCTCATTTTATACGCTATGTCTTCCTCATAATTCATCCTTGTTTACTTTCATAGCATTAAATCTAAATTAAATATAAAAGAAACTAAACAAGAATTATACGAAAAGTTTCCTTTTATAAGCAAAAGAATAGTGCTTAATTTTAATTATTCATGCTATGTTAATTTTTATGAAAAATTTAATAAGTTTCTAAGATCTGTGATGTCTATACGTGTTGTAAATAATTTCTAGTTTTGTCTGGTACAATCTCAGTTAATTAAATCACGATTTATTCTAAACCATCACGCTTAAAAGAATATTTTAGCATACTTCAAAAGAATTAATTTCACATAAACAACGTCATATTTAAGCTCAGGGTTTCATAATAATAAGCTAATTTAATTAATTTGGTCCAAAGTTGGAGCCGCATGAAGTCCCCTACAATAAATGGTCAATTAACCTATGTAAATTGAATAATTTTAAAATATTCCCAGTTCGGGCCATGTCAAGGGATAGCCGAGGTGAAAATTCTAACTAGTTTGACCCGCCAGCCACCTCGACGCTTTTCTGATTAACAAAACTTTGCGGCCACCGCCCACTCGACAGTTTCATAAATGTCATGCATTTCAAGTTTTCAACTTAATAATACACCGGCAAGTGCCAGGATACACCTCCGTGACGGCTGTAAGTGTCGCTAACTTAGCCCAAGTTCAACAACTTTAGTACGGCCAAGGAGCGACACCATCACTAGTCCGACAGACACTTCTCGCCGGCTAGGCTACTTAACTCACAGACATCTTACGCCACTTAAACAAAAACGCAAAAGTAATTACAATTTACCTTGTAAAATTGTTAAAAGGTAAACCCAACTTTTGGTCGCGATATTCGGTTGAATGCCTTAAACATTATTATTCAGAAATGAGTTTTAGTGCTCGCCATAGTAACAGTTTAATGTTCAAACGAATACCGAGTCTCTCTCGAAAGAACATTTAGATAGGTATTGATCGACAGAAACCTATAATTTTAGACGCTATCAGTGTAATTGCTGAATTATGCAAAATTGTATGGATAGAAAAGCTTTGCTGAAGAAATTTCGCCAGTGAGGGCTTTACACTGCGCA
Source organism: Laspeyria flexula (assembly GCA_905147015.1). Lineage (NCBI taxonomy): Eukaryota > Metazoa > Arthropoda > Insecta > Lepidoptera > Erebidae > Laspeyria > Laspeyria flexula. The sequence continues at coordinate 4,892,927 of LR989956.1, read as the reverse complement.
GTTTCCATTACGGCACAATTAGGTTTGGTGTAGACAGGTAGCCGCGCTACCTCTACCTACTAATTTTAATTAGGAATCATCCAACGTATGAATACAGCAATAGAGGTCGCGTAATTGCTAAGATTACTTGTGCGTGCACACCCATAGGTCTTAGTTAATTTTAATGGTGTCTAAATGAAATACAGCGTGAGTTGCGTGGTGAACAACGCACAAGTAACTCAGCCATTACTCGTCCGTCTCGTTTGTATCAAGCTGAATCTTTTATAAAGACGAGGCGTGTCCCAGAGCCGCGGCGCCGCCTCTAATGATGATTTACTCGCGCAAGTTCCCACGGGCGGTGTAATTTTCCCTTAGTAAGGCTAGACTACACACACACCATTGTGTTGTCCGAACTAAAGTGAAAACAAATGAAGAAACGCCTCCGTTTAATCATTCATTCGTGTGCGCCACGTGAGGCGTCTTCATTGAGATTTATTTTGCCTTTTATCGGTCAAGCGTTGGAGGCAGTTACTTATTACACGGACCTTACTTACACAGGTTACCTTATTCGAAGGTACACTTTCTACGAATAACATCCAGTTTTCGCCCCGGCAATAAATAAATAATCAAAATTTTAATTAACTTTCATGATTGAATTAAGTATAAAGAATTACCTGTTAGCTTTATACATATTTATTGCTCTGCCGTTGATTACATTAACTGTTCTATGCGTACATTTTCTGAGAGATTCTCAGCGAATAGATTGCCAATGTCGGTACCTGTCAAAAACGTATTTATCACATTTCTATTGTCAGATATTTTTGGGACGGAAAGCTCCAGGTATTTTTAAATTTCATGACAAATGAATGGGTATTGTTGACGTTGGTGCGCGGCAGTGGGTACGGGCATGGCGACGGCGTATGTTTTGTTTCTTTTATCGAGTCGAGGGTGATTCGAGGGTGCGGGCACCAGCGAACGGACCCAACCGACCCGGGTTAATTAACGCCGGCCCGAAGCGAATATTAAATGTTCGCAAATAGACTTATTTGTCCATATGTCGGTTGTGCCTTACGTTGACCGCAACTAGACATTAAATGAGATGTCCTCGCTTTGTTCAACCAAATTGTATGAACGAAGCTAGTTAGCGAGTGCCGGGGTCCCCCAGCCACCGCTCTGGCCGGTGTATAACTAAATGTTTAGTGTTCACTGATGTGGTTATGATTTGTGCGGTACTCCACTATAAACACAACAATTACTAACATAGTTACACAGTGGCTGCGTTCATAGTCAATTTGCTACGAATAAAATTAAATTACGTTATTATAACCGTATTGGCTTGAAAGGACAATGGGTGTTTAACATTTATGTATGTATGGGATGTGTAATCAGTGACCCACATTGTGACCTACATCAATATGTTTTGTTAGGATCATACATTTATAATTTTAGACTTTATGATTAGAAATTCAGTGTTGGTTGACTGATTAGCTGTTGAATATAAAAAAATAATAAAGAGTTAATTGTAATAAATTAATGTCTGTGATATAGGAAAACTGACCGTTTCGGTAAAAATAATAATAATTAGTTAGTTTTTTTGTTTGGTTGAATGCGTTAATCGCAAAAACTACTGATTCGAATTGAATTATTATTTCAGTGTTGGATAGTCTATTTATCGTGGAAGGCTTCATAATACGCTACCGCCAATAGGATCTGAGCAGTGGCCAAACAAAGAACGACGGGAACGAAGCCCCGGACAAGAGCTAGTGTATTAATAAATGGCTGCCTCAGTGGTGTAGCGGGAGTGTATATGACTGCTGCACAAAATAACTCAGGTTCAATCCCGGGTTTGGTCAAAAATAATATTGCCGTTTTTAGTCTTGAAATTTTCATATCAAATGTATACCCGGTTAGTTGCAATGGGCTCGTCCCATAATGTGGGGGTGATGCACCTCTACCTACCCATTCGGAGAAAAAGGTGTGATACTATAATATAATTTGTTATCTTATTAATAACATTAATGGAGGTATTTGTAGCATTATTCATACATACATATAGATCACGCCTCCTTCCCAAAATTCGTATCATTATGACAGTATTTTCGTCATGATTAATTAGAATATACATCGTAATGCAAATAGTCAGCCCTTAGATGGGTGATAATTTGTGATATTTTCAATCTCGAGCGTCACCGTGCTTCGGGGGCAGGTAAAGCCTAAGGTTTTAAGTAAAATTGGAAGCCTATAACTTCACAAATTCCATCACCCAGGGCCTACCAAAATCCCAAACAATAACCAGAGTTTTAAGAACTGTACCTACCTATAAAAAGCATTTATACTTTGTAAAGTACTAATATAACAAAAAATATATCCATTGAGTACTAAGAAAGAAAGAAAAAGTAATCGTAATAAATATTACAAATAATATAGTTAAATAATATTATTTATCTCAATAAATAAAAAAAATCTCTGTAAGTATACGACACGACACAAATTACACCAACACCGACGCGCCGCTGCGTCATTCTTACCTTTTGATGTTCCACGACTTGAAAGTATGTTTTTAGGTATAAGATAAATCGTTTAAATAAACATTAGTAAGTTATGAGAAATGTCTATTAAATCACTTCTCTTAAAATAATCATATTTTGAACAAGAGTCAGTAAAAACTTTTTCTTGAAAATGAGTACAGTAGCCATTGATTTATAAAAAAACTCAACGATAAAAAATTGGTTCTAAAAGTAGAGCTCAAAATGAGTTCAATTTTGACACAATGTTTTCACTGTCAAGAGGTGTGAACATCAAAAAGTTTTATTGCTTTAAAACTACCTAAAAAATTTTAAACCTTTGAATTATAAAATTGTTGAAGCTATGTGTCAAGCTATAATTAAACATAATATGTAATTTTATTGTACTTTTAAGTGCCAGATATAAGTATTTCTTTTTATTACCAATTTCTCAAAAACAATCATACAAATACCTAAACCAAAATAATGTGCAAATACGTTTCAGTTTATACAAAGAGGGATCGCATGGTAAGATTCCCAGAAGTGTTAGCAAATTGACGTAATGTGCTTGCTCCGGGGAACACGATGAACAGTGGGCCGCTATTACAACGGGGGGACTGCATTCGGGATTCTTAGCTCACCTAATACAAACTCACAGTAAGGTAAAGTAAGTAGTTAAGATTCTAAAAATGTGAATAGAAATAAGAAGAACTGTATATAATTATTAAAAAAAACATGCTGCCCTGGGCGTAAATAAACAAATATGTATATAGTAGATAGAGACTACGTGGGCAACCCATCCACAATAGAGTACAAGAGATGACGAATGAAAGAAAGACCTAGTATGAAGAATGAAAGTACGAGAGGCATACATAAATGATAGAACTGGTATGAAAGTAAAAAGAAAAAAACAACTGTAAGGTAAGTAAATACACATTAGTCATCATTATTTCAACCCATAAACATTCCACTGCTGGGCACGGATCTCTTCTAAAGAAAGTGGAGGGAATTTAGCCTACTATATCACGCTGGCCAGTTGCTTTGTATTTTCCTTTTCTCGCAGAGCTCTTGTCTGCATAAGGTTATTTCCTTTGTCGTCATTATGTATTCTTAATCACGTCACTACATGGAGTACACACATTAGTAATGGATCATTTCAATGGACTTTAATGTTAATAAATAAATAATTTCTTCATTCAATTCAAGTTCTATATAAACACCTTTATAGAGCTAATAAATTTAGATTGTTTAATATTACTTACATATTTTAAACGAATCTAACAAAATGTAAAGTTCATACATGTTTGTAAATGTGATACGTTGATTTCTACAACAATATACCTATATCTTTAACCATATATAGGTATATAGCACTTATACCACTAACTTCGATACTGATAAAAATTGTTCTAGGGTTACTGAGTAAAATAATTATGACTTAATTAACCACAATAGTATCTGTGGTAGAACAACTATTCAGGTCGCCGATAAAATAAATGTAAACCTAGAAGTTTAACCAATAAATAGGTTTGTTGTTTTTCTTTACTATGTGTGGTTAAAAACTTATAAATGAGAATATTTAACACAATAGTAACCATTTATTGCTGTTTTAAAGAGCACATTTCTAGTGTCAACTGCTAATTTAAACTTTAAGCATTTCATAATTTCAAAATAGCCATTAAGCTAAGCTTGGTAATTAAAAGTTATTAGTACTTAATATAACGAAAAAATATTGCAGAAACTACACTAAGCGCCTTAACGAATGAACATACACATAGCGGCATCTAGCGAACAATCTTATAACTAGGCGTGTATTGTACAAGTTCGCTACGGAAATAACTTGAGCTTCTCTCACTAGGATGTGGTGTAGAACAAGGTTTTGTTAACTTTATACAAAGTGGAAACGAGAATACACAACAGTAGCTAGCTATCAAACTTAGGTTTGTGTCACAACTTCTTTAAAATATGTTCGGAATATGAAAATTGGTGCTCAACTTATAAGTAAATACAACACACGTTAGGTATATATTGTTAGTTTCGGCAGTATAGATAGCGTTTCACAGAAACAACATTACATTAATTCTTTTGTGTCTGAATTGTAGTCAGATGTGTTTTACACACAATCATATTTTTCTGTTATTTAATTAACAAAAAAAAAAACAAATAGTTGTCATAGACCACGATTTAAACCGCAGCTAAGTATAATAATTATGCTATTGCTAATAAACCTCTGAGGCGGCTCATGTTTTTATTACCCGACTGCGCAACGCAAAGGAGTGGTAATGTGTTTATCAGCCTATGTATGTATGTTTGTATGTTCCTTTGAAGCACTATACAGACCAAACGCCTGGGCCGATTTTTATGATTCGCACGTCAATCGATTCCTCTTAGTCCGGCGAGTGTCACTAAAGACATGACTTTAGTGAAAATTCAATATGGCGACTACTGGACGCCATATTGTGAAAATGAAAAAAATGAAAGTCAGCAAACTATGTCAAGTGGGGTATCGTTGAATAGGTATTTAAAAATCATTTTTAGTTTACTTTCAACATTATTCGATTCGACTCACCGTTTAGGATCTACATCGATTTAAAGTTGCGTAACAACCATTCTCGCATGTAGGTTTCTAGACAGTAGAAATTTACGATGAAAAGACGAAAACTTCGTATAACTGTGCGTGTGAATGTGGATGGACATATACTTAAGTATCTAGTAGGTATATTGGACTACCTAAAGTATCTAATATCTGACACGATCGCCCATCTCCAACTTCAAACGATTTAGTACTCAACTTCAGTCGAAAAACTATATATAGGTAGGTACCTACTTATCTATACATATAAAATGCTTTGTCCTGAATGACTGACTGACTGAATGAAGGATCAACGCACACCTAAACCGCTGATCGTAGAAATCTGAAACTTGGAGGGTGTGTTCTTTGTTTGAAGTAGACATCCGATAAAAAAGGATTTTCCAAAATTCTACCCCTAAGGGGCTGAAAATGGGGGGCAAAGTTTGTATGTGACAACGTGATTCCTAGGTCCAGTCTACTTCAAATTTTGCATAAATATTCTTTAACAGAATTGATGGAAGACGTGTTTCGCATTTTATTAAAATTAATTCATTCAAAAATTCCACAGGATAGGGAAAAAGCAGGATTACGTGGTACAGTTTTCGTAACTATGGTTACTAAAAACTTCAAAATTTTGGCATGTTCAATTTTGAAATAGGGTAAACTATACTATTGTTGGTACTTCATCAGTCTTTGGCACTTTGTATTTTAAATACGAATATGAAGAATATTATTAATTGCTGTAACAAGAAAAATTACACATATATAATATTATAATATATATAACGACTAAGTACTTAGTTTTCCAACGTTTACATCACAATTTCATCCCCTTTGGGATAGAATTTAAAAAAAGCAAGGAACACGTATTTGTGTTTTTGATCACATTTTTGTTATTTTTATATAGTTATAATATTTATCACATTATTAAAATTATCATATATATAAAGCTAGAAATCGTCCTGTTGTTTTACGGACTAGATATTATACTGTTTGTGCAGATCCAGAAGCTTATTATTACACTCTGTTAGTAACCCATGTCCCTTTTAGAGCAGAAGAAGACGATTCGACCATTCGACCAAAGATCGACATCTTCAACGCGAAATTGAAAGAAAAATGTTATCTTTAATATTGTGTTGGGGTGTAACTGTACACAAGTTGCAAGGGACAACTTTGAATCGAGCCGTTGTCGATCTCAGTTCGCGTATTTTTTGCTAAAGGCCAAGCCTACGTAGCCTTGAGCCGGGTTAGGTCTTTTCTTCGTCTTTTTTGGTTTAATTATTAGTAGTTTGGACCACCGCAAGCTACTAAACAATCCTCATGATATCAACCCTCTCAATGAAAAGACGAGATTGCGAAATTTGCCATCGCATAACAATAACATTGACTGACTTATGTCACACAGCTTAAAGAGTTGCGTGTATTAACTTGATATTTTGCCCGGATGTTTATTTATTCATTATCTTATCATATATTAAAAAAAAACAGTAAAAGAAATAAAAAAATCAATAAATACAATATTTAATACTAGCTTTTGCCCGCGGCTTCGCTCGCATGTATATAGTTTTATAGTTAGACGCTATTGGCAGGGCAGAGCTGTTCACAGCACTTCTTTGTAAACGATGTGCTTTGATAGGCATCCCTGTCAATAATATTTAATACAGAATGTTTCATTTTGGTTAAAGTATCCAAATATATTTTTTCTTAACTATTACTTGAAAAACAAAGAACTATCTATTTAATATTTCACCCCCTGAACCCCCATCCCTATCAAAAAAATTAAAAACAACATTTTAAGTTCATATCGTAATACTAATTTGCAAAACGTTAACTTCAAAACAAAGATTTTTTCATAGAACGTTTCATCCCCAATTTCACCCTTCCAAAGCTACCCTTGTCAAAGATATAGATGAGGAAATTTTTTATTTTGATAGTAGTACCTCAAAACAAATTTTCAAATCTATAAGTTAAAAAACAAAGAAGTTTCATAAAATCGTTGTTATCCCTTTTCACCCCCTTAGGGGTTGAATTTTAAAAAAACCCTTTGATAGTACACCTCTAGACATTGAGATAAACACACCGTCCAAATATCAAGTTGCTACGACCAGCGGCTTAGGCTGTGCGTTGTCTGTCAGTCAATCAGTCAGTCAGGACAAATCCTTTTATAATATGTATGGATATCAAGATAATGAATGATAAAAATATAAAAACAAAAAAATCTTAAAAACAAAATATAAAAAAGAATTAAGAGATGAAAAAAATGTGGTCAACTTTTTATTTGAAACTAGCTAGGTAACTCATAACTAAAAAGTATAAAATAAAAAAAATATAATTTAAAAAATCAAAAAACCCGACTGCTTTAAAAACTGAAAAGAAAAAAACAAGCACTTAGATGTCTGATGGTCTAGAATTCTAAAATATATTATTGAATGAATCCTATTGAAAATAATAAAATATATTCTAATAATGGAACATAACAACTGAACAGTCGGGATCCATTGACAAATTAGATTGGCAGGCTGTCGAATAATGGATCCCGACTGTTCAGTTGTTATGTTCCATTATTAGAATATATTTTATTATTTTCAATAGGATTCATTCAATAATATATTTTAGAATTCTAGACCATCAGACATCTAAGTGCTTGTTTTTTTCTTTTCAGTTTTTAAAGCAGTCGGGTTTTTTGATTTTTTAAATTATATTTTTTTTTCTCTTAGAACTTATTGAACTGAATTCGAAATAAACTATACTGATCAGTATTATCACTTTAAATGTTTATAATAGATAATTTATTATCAAAACAATAAAATTACCGATAGCTAACTTGACCCCAACCCTGACTCTTACCACGAAAAAATGATAATTGGCATTATGAAGTAAGACGATACTGTATAATGACTCTATATATTTTTATTGCTTAAAATGTTACCTAAAGAAGACCTTAAACTTTAAAATATGATAATTTTAAAAGGAATGTTTCACCCTTTTTATCGTCAAAAAGGTATGCAGAGGTGGTCTTGTGTAATAGGAGCCTATTGCCATTAAAATAATATCTAATGTAAATAAAAAGACAGACGGACTGATGATCTGGTAAAGTTTCCAGGTGGCCGTTGGTTGCACAGAGGCGCTCGCTGCGATGGAAGTTACGTGAGGTTGAAATAAAAAGATGTCAATCACTTTCTGGAACAAATTGACACAAGACTATTGTAGACATTGATAAAAATAAATGGCATATTAATAAAATAAAAAACTTGAAAGAACAATCGTTCTCTCAAATATATATTTTTTTTCTTTTTATCGGTAAGCTGTAATACTCGAATCACATTCGGTTGCATACGTTATCCCTGAGTCACACGTGTGCGCCTTAATTATAATAATTCGTCAACACGCCACAAGTCCACAACCCTATCTCTGCGTGTACGTTCACAAAAAGCGCGCCAGTTCATTAAAAAACTAATCGCAAATAATAATGACACGCAATCTTTTGATATTGGCAGTACTGTTCAGCGCATGCGCTAGACAGTTCAGTGGCGACCAGTTTTAAATTTAGAATCGTGTCGCCGGAATTTCGCTGTCCTATTTCTACAGCAAACGGGATATTTAACTGAACTCAAAGGTACGATTGTTATTGATGATCATTTAAATTATTCGACTCAGTGATTTATCGGAAATGGGTCCGTCCGTGTGATGTGAAGTGAAATGAGGGCTGTCAGAGTACAGTGAGTGCGTGAGTGGTTATGTGGACAAATTGTTGTGAGTACTACGCCAAGATGTTTGGGAGAACAATTGTGATGTTATTGTTGTTGTGGAAACAAGGTGAGATACTTAACCCTTACAATTATATTGTACTTTCATAATATGTAGTAGCCGGTGACAATTCATTAGAATGAAGTGAATGTACTATCTACTATAGCTAACTATATAAAACGCATTTGCAAATAAATAATACTTAGTTCTCATAGAAAGCGTAGTAAAAGTATGTAATTAGAACATTGTGCCGAAATAGGACGTAAATAGGTATGTGTATTTCTCTAGAATGATCGTACTGTATTTATAAACTAGTTTTATGAAATAATGTAGGTATTATACTGTGTTATACCGATACTAATTCAGTAACCAGTGAGTCACGGTCAGCTCTCCGGATGACACTCACCCATTTACAAAAGAAACGAAACATTATATTTTAATCGATCACAATCAACTGGTCACCTTGTGTTTGTGTATTGTTCCATGATCGGTATAATCGGGCTGTCTCACATGACGTCATTAGACTGCTCTCCGATACATCTAAGATTAATAAATGTTATGTTCAGGGAATTACAAGTTTAAATAATATTAACCGTATTAATAAACGTGGTCAGTAAATAAAATAATAAAAGAAGATCTAACTGCGAAACAACAGAGTTAAGACAAAAACAAAAGATTTTTTATAGGTTAAACCTGGTTTTGCGTAAGTCCTTGTTTTGTTATATATAGCTAATAGAGGGCACAAGTTAGATATTGTGTCGGTACTTACGATAATGAGAGACTGACTTCAATGAATTTACAGCACGTAGAGCGTATGGCTCACTACTAACATCGGCGCTGAATGTTGTTGGTTCGATTCCCTTTTAGGAGATAAATTATACTCCACGTTATATTTTTGCAATCTTGTGAAATAAAAAAAGAGAATAGAAATAGAAAAAAAGATTGATTGTTGTATATAGAAAAATATATTAGTCGTATAATACCTATTATTAGTCGTAATTAAAGAAAAATACCTTTACCATTGCGTTTTTAAAGCCTAAAGGAGTTCACACACGGCAGTGATAGTATCGGGCTATAATATATATATTTCCATTATAGCTGAAGTGAGTGAAGTCCTTAACCCATTTACAGCGACCGATCTTTATAAAGATCAAAAATATACATAAAAAATAACATCAATTAATTAATATTTTTGACAGCAGAGTTCTAGATCCTTATATACCAATTCGTGTAATAAGCATTTGACCGTGTTTCGGAGTGTAATTTGTTACAGTAAAATTATTATTTATAAGCGTATTTGCATCTTGAATTAATTTCTTAAAATTAACTTTCGAGGTGTCATCTAAACAATAAGTTTTTATAGAGTTATTTCGGATTGAAACACATTTGAAGTATGATTTTTATAAATTTATAACCTCTATAATGAATCTTTGGAAAAAAAGAGACTTGCTTCCTGTTTTTTTTTTTTGAAAAATGATTATAAATTTTATGATCGTTATAACGATCGGTAGTAATTTGGGGATGCATTTAGATTTCGTATCAAGACCACTGTCTCTAAACGAAATCACATATGAAATGGAATAATTAGATTATGTAATCCAATTTTCCAAGAAATATAACTATTTTACCACTTGATAACGTGAATGCTTATATGACAAATGATGTTTCTGTGAGGAAGTTGTAATTTTGATCAATTTTTCAGGTTTGATACACATTTCATGGGTGTGTAAGTATTGAGGTTTTTAGCTAAGGGCTCTTACAGAGATAGAATACATGTCGTTCGACAGTGATGACGATAGTGGACCTTTCTCTTCTTTAGCAAAAAGGAGACGAACTAACGAAGACCCTCCTATTGAGGAAAATATCCAACCTGAGCCATCTAGTTCTATTCTAGTTATTGATAGGACGTAATTGTTCTTTTTGTTGATTCTACCGTAACAATCAATCAAAGCATACTTGGAGAAATAGCCAAAATTCATCAGACAGGATCGGTCTGATAAATTTTGGCGACTTCTCCAAGTGTCTAATGACAAGAAAATGAAAGGCGATATCTTCAAATACCCTGCATACCTAATAAATTAATTGTAAGGTCAATGATGGTGTTCCCTAAAAACTACATGGAAATTGCATGCTAAGACAGAATTGACTATCTAGTAGAAGTACTAGAGTACAATTATTCTCAGCTTTGTTGTGTTTTTTACAAAAAGAACTCTTTGTCAAAACATACGAACTTCACTCTTTTGAAGTGCAAAGCTCATTTACACCCTAAACCGTGCTTTGTGACTTACAATACTCTTACATAAATAGACCAATTACTTAATTAATTTTTTTCAGATAAGGAATAAAGCCTTTTTCTTGCAAAAATAGATATTGTGTCTCTCTAACGAAATAATAGTACTGGGTGGCGCAAAAGTAGTGGCACTAAAGAAAATGCTTTTTTTTTTTTTATTATACATTTTCTGTCATTCTGTTGTTGAAAATTGTGTAGTGAACAAATGTAAAATACACTGAAAATAAACATGGACCGTTTTACTCCCCAAGAACGTGGAATATCAGTGATAAGAACACAACGTGAATTTCGTCGACGATTTCCCCACCGTCCGGCACCGATTGGTCGCACAATTCGACGCTTTGCCACACACCCACTAAAAGTTACTGTATGGTGTGGCATCTGTGTTGACAGAGTGATCGGACCCTATTTTTTCGAAGACGCTGGAGGCAATGCGATAACTGTCACTGGAGAACGCTACAGAACCATGTTACGTGAGTTTTTGATACCCAGTTTGGACGAATTGGGGCTGGAGCACATCTGGTTTCAACAAGACGGCGCTACGGCACACACAGCGCGCGACACTATGGACTTAGTGAGGGACGCTTTTCCAGGCCGAGTTATCTCTCGTTTTGGCGATTTGCCTTGGCCTGCAAGATCACCCGATCTGACCAGTCCAGACTTTTTTCTTTGGGGTTTTTTGAAATCTCGGGTGTATGTGAACAAGCCACAGACTCTCGCAGCTCTAAAAGAAAACATTCGTCAAGAAATAACGAACATATCGCAGGAAGTGTTACGGCAAGTTATGCAAAATGTCATAAATAGGGCTCAAATGTGTATCAACTCTGGAGGTCACCATTTAAAAGACATCATCTTTAAATCCTAATGGTACGAAATTTAATGGCACAAATATACATTTAAAAAAATCTAAATCTAGTTTTCTAATTTAGAAAAAATGTTATAGCTGAACCAAATAGGGTCTTTACTTTTGCGCCACCCGTTACTAGCATGAGTGAACCTACCCGCCTATTACTACCGATCGTTATAACGATCCACATTTTCCGAGATTTCCCGATAACCCTGATTTTTTTTTCTATTTTTACACATTTACTATAGGCATGATGGTAACAATATCTGAAAATTAGAAAGATACGAGCCAAAAATTTGTTTCAGTAACAACTGGGTTAAAGCTCTATAAACCGTCAATACACGGATATTTGAATTGGATAATTGGCGCTGGTAATTCATCAAATTATTTTAGTGTGGGATAGCCCATTTATCGAGGAAGGCTATAGGCCAATTAACATCATGCTACGGTTAATAGAAGCTGAGTAATCAAAGAACGACGGGAGCAAAGCCAATAAGAATAAGGACATGACAGTGTTCTTTTAGCATTGATTGCGAAGAAAACCTAACTAAGCTTCCAAAAAGGAAAGGAGAAATATGGAGTACAAGGAAAACAAAGGGAATAAGCTAACATAACATGACAACAGTTTAAAGTAACAATTTAATATTTCAGATTCTGTACGGAGCGTCCGGCTGGTGGAACTCCGAGTACCTACCCATGAGCGGGAAGGCGGCATGGCCCTCCTTGGTTGTCAGTACGATATGGAGGGAGACACCCTGTACTCCGTCAAGTGGTATAAGGACTCCCGGGAGTTCTACCGCTTTGTACCTAAGAATGAGCCTCCCGTATATTACTTTACAACTCCTGGAGTTAATGTTGATGTGAGTATCGTAGTAGACTAATAGAATTTTGCATTCAACGGTTTTACAAATGTAGAAACTTATATTTTTTTAAAGGTAAATTAAAAGTAAGGTAAGGTTTATTTGTAGCGATGGTGGCTGAATGGATAAGTGACCGGCGTGCAAATCACGCGGTCCGAGTTCGATCCCGACCGATTTATATGTACTAGTCAAGTGACTTACCATCTGCTAACGGTGAAGGAAAACATCGTGAGAAAACTCACATACCCTAGAATAAATTCTATGAGTATGTCTGATCCACCAACCCGCACTAGGCCAGCGTAAGTGGATTATGGCCTAAAAACCCTCTCGGCTCTCTAGATTGAGGAGAGGATACCCGAGCCCAGCAGTGGGACTTAATGGGTTGCTGATGATGAAGGTTCATTTGTACTGCAGCTTATGTAAAATACTAGCTTATGTCCAATATATTATTATATCTCCAGTAGTAGATCCATCAATAGATAGATTAATGAAAACGGCCGTAAGGGAAATACTACGACATCCATTTTGGAAGATTTACGTTACTTTCACTTAAACGACATAGTAGAAAAGAAAATCCCATACAAAACACATAAGGAAGTAAATAAACTCGCTTAGTTTGTATTTATCAACGAAACAATGCCTCGTAGAGCTGTTATATTTTCCGTGAATTCGATTAAAGGTCTCAGTTTTTACACACCGTTACCTAAATCGAATAAGAGATAGAAAATAGGAATAAGAGATTTTTGGTTTTTTGATCAAAGACCAGACTACACGTGAAGCTTACTGGTCCTACTCATCATCCCACTGCTGGGCACGAATCTCCTCCAAAGAAAGTAGAGGAAATTTAGCCTACTATACCACGCTGGCCAGACGGGTTAGTAAAGGGTTTGTTTCGAATTTTCCTTTTCTCGCAGTGGTCTTTTCTGCGTAAGGTTACTCCCTTAGTCTCTTTTTATGACCCCCACGGGTTGAGATGGGGTAGTGACGGACCAGTCACTACCCCATCTCAACTGATCAAGTACTAAATTATAACCTTAAAACGTATTATTATTGTTTACTAATATAATGTTCCTTATTGAAGATTGTTTAGCATTAGAAAAGGAAAATAATGTTTTTGAATCGATATTTTTATACAACACGTGAATAAAAACCGTAAGCTTACCATGGAGCAAATTTAATTATTTGAATCAAATTAGCTATACTCAATGATTTTAAATGGGTGTCCGTCTTCAGGGTTGCCCACTTCATGCATTTCAAAGAATATTCAAAGGATTCCCATAATATGAACATTCTGAAATTTGAAACATCGAAATTGTGTCTTGTGAAAGCATATTTTGTGCTGTTCCTAAAAATCATTGAAAACTTGAGAATTTGATTGTGTCAGACGTCCAGGTCATTGACTTCATATTGAAGTCAATTTCGAGTAATTATGGTACCAAAGTTCACATTCACGCAGTCTATAATCATATTTAAATAGATACATGGAATCTGCAAATGGTCGCAAATTTGCAGTAATGTTCGCAAATGACGATAATATCACTTGAAATGTCATCTCTCCAATCGTACCTTCGAATACTAATAATATCTAGTATATTTTAGTGTCTCGAGTAAAATATTTCACTGTCAGACTACAAAATATTCTGTAAGCTATGTATTTGTGATATTCAGATACTTACAGAATGATATAACAGATATTTTATAGCAGAGACATTTTTACAGGCAGCATTGCCATGTTGACTGCCACTTAAACAAACTAGCATCCGCTCGCGGCTTTGCCCAAGTCAAATGAAGGTGGCTTATTTTCTTCTCCATGTTGAACTAACGAACAAACAGAATGACTCTTAAATTAACAATATAATCAGGGATTATGTTTAGTAGAAAGTAGTGCCCGGCATAATGTTAGCTTCTGTACTGATACTTAACAATCCATGAAAGAAATATCCTATACTTTTTGAACCTAGTTAATAAACTCAGCATCTCAATACGAAAGAAGCACTATCACGGCGCGAGTTTTGAATTTTATTTAATGCGTAGCTATTCCAGGTTTGAATATTGTTATTTAGTTTTGTTACTTTAATCATATCGTTCATCATCATATCAGCCCAATGACGTCCACTGCTGGACATAAGCCTCATCTAATTTCCGCCACAGTGAGCAATTTTGAGAAACCAATGGCTACCCGTGCGTACAAAATTATAAATTATTTATATATATTATTCCCAATGCCAACGATTGCGTAGAAATTTTGTTTTCATAGAAACAATAACATATGGGACAGATTCTTTTTAATGACATCACTGACTCATTCAAATCAAATGTTTATTTTTAAAACATTTATGATAGAACTATGAAACGTTCTTATTTTTTGAATTTGTTACATCAAACATTAAAAATAAATAATCATTGAAAGTATATTTGAAATCATGTTGGACAAGGAGGACTCTTGATATGCCCGTTTGTTTTTATGGATTAATTAATGAACATATTAAAATAGTTAAGAAGTTATTCTTAAATTAATTTATGCAGAATTTATTCAAGGACTGCCGAAATAAAATTTGGCCTGTCTATCCGTTTGTTTAAAGTTATCTCTGAAACGACTAAATATATTTTGACGGGACCTTTACAGGCGGATAGCTAATGTCATAAGTAGTAGCTTAGGCTACTTTGATTTTGGAAAAATATATATATATTAGGATTCCGTGGAAAAGTATCAGAGTTCAAGAATTCAAGGGAATCCGAACTTAGTTTTCCACGCGCACGAAGTCGCGGGCACAACTATTTTAATATACCTAATAATAATTCTTTATTCTATTTGAGTAAATTTTCCAGATAACTCGTTCATCGAATACCGTAGTTGCTTTGATGAACCTATCGCAAGAGTCAGCGGGCCACTACCGCTGCGAGGTGTCTGGAGAAGCGCCTCTCTTCACCACCGTCACAAGGCAAAAATATATTAATATTCACCGTAAGTTAATGACACCATAACAAGAGTAACCACATATCACACTAATAGCGAAACTAGTTATAAGGTAAGAAATACCACGAAGCAATTTTGAGCCTTATTGCAATTTGCGGAAGACGGAAATTCCCGGACAAACCAATAATAACTATTTTGAACTGACAGTACGGTATATGAGGTACCTACGTATCCTTTCTCTGTACAAAAAAGTTCAATAGATTACTGACCCATTCACACACGAATTGTTCAAAATATTTCTCGAGAGAAAGCCATTAACATGTTTGAGAAGGTAAATTTCCAGTAACTATTATTAGGTATATATAAAAATTTTGACTGAAAATGACAATCTAGATTCTACGAACAAAGAGATTTATTTAACTGAGCGGATTTATACATTGTCGCTTATTGTTCGATTGTTTTAAGTTAGTTTTTAATTTTTATATGTAGGTATGTACATAGGCTATTGCATTAGGTTGTACCTGTAATAATAGTTTTATGTGTGTTTAAATAAATAAATAAAAAAAGTTTAAAGTGCTGGAAAACCTCCGCACATAGTAACGAAATTGTTTATCACAAATACAAACCAATTTAACTTGAACTCAATTTATTCCTCAGTGCTACCAAGAACCGGTCCTCGTATCACTGGTCTCCAAGAACAGTACAGTATAGATGATATGGTGGTGGCCAACTGTTCTCTGCCTCCTTCACGGCCGAAGGCACATCTCAAATGGCTGGTAAACGATCAGCCTGCTTCTACAGAGTACGTGCTTGGACCCTGGTATAGGGTTTCAGCAGAACGTCCTGATGCTGCAGAAACGATACTTCAAATAAGTTTTCGAGCGACTCCTGATTATTTTGTGAATGGTGCTATTAAACTCAAAGTAAGTTTGCATCTCAATCTTTATAGATTTATATAATTTATATTCATTATAGGATTCGTCTTAAAAATCTTTTCATTACAATCCATAAACGTCCCACTGCTGGGCACGGGTCGCCTCCAAACAATGAGAAGGGAATTTATACCACACTGGCTAAAAATCTTATAAGTCTTAAAATTTTATGACGAATCCACAATAAAAAATAAATCTCACATATTTTTTTACTAATATGTAACTCATGTTACCTGTTTCAGTGCCAGGCCACCATAGCGCCGCTGTACCAAAGAGAAACTGAATCCACACACTACATAGCTCTCCCCAATATAATCCCGACAGTAACTGATCCTCCTGATTCTAAGCCAGTTTCTTTGGTTGCAGGTAAGATAATTATGACGTCATAATTTTATTAAGCTGATTTTTTTTCGATCTATTGGAATAGACCTCACCTCATTTCCGCTACAGCTAATGATTTGTGAACGTCATTGGACTGATATGATGATTTTGGAATATAAATTGGTGAGGTGTAAGGACTCCTCCCCCAATAGCCTCTAGGACATTGATATTTTATTGCTACTAATGGATGGAATCCCATTAATATACAAAAATTCGGATGTAATCCATAAAACTCAGAGAAGCGTTAATAACGAAGAAGGTCTTCATTTCGGTAGCTTTCAAGCATACAATTTTTTTTAAATTTTACTTTACACTGCAAATGCACTGCCTATACTATATAGACTACGATCAAAGTTAATTTTTAAAATAAGAAAAAAGCGCTTCTTCTTGTCACTTTCACAAAAATATTTTTATTTTCAGATTATGCCACATCGGCGGAAAACTCCATAGCAACTTTAATCGTACCAATTATTTTCTTAATATTAGTATAAATTTTAAGTTTTATGCATTTAAGTGTTGAACCGAAAAATTACAAAGATTATGTTTGTTAAAGCCTTTTAGTACGGTTCAAATTTCAACAGTTTTGTAGCGAAACGTGGTGAATACAAGGCAGAACGTTTTAGATACGGTTAAACAATTCTTTGGAAGTTCACAACTTGAACATCAGGAAATGTACGACGTGCTGGTTAGTTGTACATACTCGCATGTTAGCAACTAACTAGGGAACTTAGTCCTGCTGCGAAGCCAACCGCTCGCAATCTTGCATACTATACTACGCGTCGTTTAGGAACCAAACAATTACAGCACTATATTATAATTATGTGAATGTTTTGTGCATAATTATTATGTAAGTATTTAGTTTTTTTCTTAAACCACCAAATATACTTAAGTTCTCTAGTATGCTGGTTAAGATTATATTCTGTAGTACGAAGCTGGTGACACAAGAAAAAATTTGAATATGTCAATTATTTTTCAGGGGCATATATTGAGTATCTAAAATAAATAGAACAGCTACTTTTTTATTTGGCCCTGTCAAAGAATTATAAATTGGTTTTTGTACCTAAATACCAACTTTATTGCTTAATTAATAAGCTAATCTTACTGAGCAATTAAGTGAACATGGATGAACTGTATTTAATAAAAATGCAATTGAAATATAACTATTACGCGTTTGGTGAACTAAATAATATTTAGACATAGGTTTATAAATCTAACCATTATATTTTTACGCTTGATTAAGATACTTTTAAGCAACCCTAGTTTTATGGAGCAGATTCAGAGAATTTTCGACCATAGCCTTAGTTTTGAAACAAAACACTACTCCGTTTTCTAGAATTCTTTGAATATTTTCGATATGCTCTTATACCTATATAATTGTAAGTATACGACATAAGGCCTCCGCTTTAAGGCGCTATTCTGATGATTTGAAGAGTGATTCTATTACTATGTAACTTAAAGCAGATTATTAGGAGAACTTCTTCGATTTAATACGACAAAATATACTCCTCGGACGATACGGGAGGAAGATACGATTGACATAGACATCGATATTGTATCAAATCTAAATCATTCATCGAGAAAGTGCCCAACTATGCGTTATCAAGAAATATTCTGTAAAATATCTAATGTAAGACAACTTTAATTTGTCGTTAAAAAACCTAAAATATTATTTGATTAGATAATCAACAAATACATTATTTAAAGAAAATTTAAACAAAAATTATTATTCCCCTTTATAAAGCTAATAAAGGTGAATAATTATTTTTATAAAGCTGTTTTCTATTTTTATTTTTATTCGAAATTTATAAGTTTTATAAACTTAATTAATTAATTAAACAAAACCATTTAAAATTTTGAATTAACAGTTATCAATTAAAAATGATATATGCATTTATTACCCAGAAAGTACTCACGAGTTATTTTTATTTTTCTTATTTTGTGATACTATTGTAAATAGTACGTTCAAACAATAATAATAAGGTATGTATTATTTTCCATGCATTTAATTTACGTGTAAAATATGAAGTGTATAATATTAGCAAGGTTGTGATAAGTTATATTTTTTTTTGTATCGGTATCATTTCTGATTTATAGAAAAGGATTTTAAATAAAATTTATAAATAGAAACTTTTTAAATTATTTATTTACAATTTACTTAAGTTTTGCAGGTTATAAAGAGCGTTTCATTTCTGTCTTACATGCCGAGGTCATTGTTTTATGTTTAATATCCGGAACCACGCGGGCCGGATGGTCCACCGCTAGGATAGCCCTCATCATCTCCTTCATTTTGAGAACCCGGACCGGAGCCTGGTCGTCCTCTACCACGGCTTTGTCCGCCAGAGAACCCTCTGCCTCCTTGACCACCACTGCCACCCTGACTTCCCGGACCGCCTCTTGGGTAGCCTTCACCATCTTCAGAACCACTAAGAGAATTTCCATTTCCTCCCGGACCTCCACTTGGGTAACCACCTGAACCACGTTGCCCGTTGTGGGAATCACCATTGGAAAAACCACCGTTTGAACCACCTTGTGGTCCACCTCTAGGATAACCATTTCCTTGAGCTCCGTTCAAATCATCTGTTGAGCCTGATTGGAACTGAGACTGCCCTTGTCCAGGTCTGCCACGAGACCCTGCTCCGTTAGCACCAGGTCGCCCATTAGGATAACCCATGAAGCCTCCGCTACTAGAATCTCCTTGTCCGAACCCACCTGATTCATTAAATTTAATAATTCATAACAAAACTCTTTTTGGAAAAGTTAAAATAACACAATGAAACGAAAATTAAACCTGTACCAAACCTTAAAACTTTATATAAAAGTTGGATACCAAATAATTACATGAAAGTCCCCACGGATTATTATATCTGTGGATCCCTAAATGTGAAGCACACATATAGAATGTGCCACCTAAAATAAACATAAAAATCCCACCTGCATCTTGGTAACGTCCAGAGTTTGGACCCTGGCCTTGCTCAGATCCAGGGAAGCCAGCGTCACTGCCTGGGAAGTTGCCAGCGGGACCTCCCTGAGGATAGCCTTGACTTCCATCCTGACCTCCTAGACCTCCTTGAGTGTAACCTTGATTGCCACCTTGACCACCACGGCTGCCCGCACCTGGAACAGTAAGAGATTGTGATAAAATATACATGGCTATAGCCAATGGACACGACTCCAACAAAAAGAGTGCTGTGTGCAGAAATTTCAACATAAAGTCTCATTGAGATTTCTTTATACGTACTGGTAACAAGATTTTTTATAAAACTGTATTAACAATATACTCACCACGACCAAAACCAGAGCCGGAACCACCATTACCACCGCCTGAAAAAATATACGTGTATTTCAAATGAAAAGAACTAGTAAATACAATACATAAGGTCTGGATTAGCATTTGGCTTACAGTCAAATTTAAATTAATTTCAATTTCACTGTTTAATTTTCTGGGGTTAAAGTCTTTCATAGATTAATAACTATACAAATATTCTTATTAAGCAGTGGCTGTTTTGTAGCATCTACGCTCCAGGTATTGGCTTGGCCGTAGGCAAATTTGCTGACACCTTTTTTTTAGCATTGTATGTATGTTCATAAACATTTTAGTATGTGATCTAAATGAAATAAAAAGATTAGACTTTGACTTTGCAGGTGTCTTTGCTCGTAGATTATAATAACCAATATCATCCCGGAGTTATGAAATGTGCTGAGTTAATGGCAATAGTCTCATCCCCTATTATATGAAACTAAGAAAACTGGCGAAATGTGGGTGCGTTTCATCTTTGCCTATCCTTTCGCTAGCAAAAGTCCAACAGTTTAAATGTGCAGAATTATTGAAAAGATTTTTCCTCTTGAAATGAAGTGTGTGACAGGTGTTGCCATCAATATTATGAACGAACCCTCGTAACGTATCTGGGGCTTATATCCCTGCGTGCCTGCCTCGTACTCGACTACCTGCTTCCTGCCATCGGGCAGCACTACGTTATATTCCCCAGTGGCCAGGTCACCATCCCGCTGCTCAGAATGACCAAATTTAGTACCTGTCTGCGAGTCGTCCACATCATAGCTAAACTCGTATTTAGCGGGCTCCTGAAATCACCAACTTCAAATTACAAGATAGTTTTGAAATCCACATTACTATTATTTTATACTTTGGTGAGTTTAATGTTAATATCGCAAATATTTGGTAAAAAAATATTTTAACCTTTTAACCGCCTGACTTATTTAAACCAAAGTGCATTAAATTATACCTAAATAATTTATTTTCACAATTATATACTTAAACATAATTTTGATAAATTACGAGCCGAGGTATTTGATCATAAATATACTATACTACTCTGACGAAATTGACACGTAAATCTTTGTCAGATTAATCCGACATAGGCGGTTAAAGGGTTAACGAGCTGTTCGTACTCATGTTTTTCGTATTTCTATTTAGCTTATTTTTTATTTGTCAATGTAGGTAGGTTAAATTTACAGATCTTCTGTTATTAAAAAAGTGAGCACTACATTGTACCCATAGGCATACAAATATTATATAATATTACATTTGCTTCGCTTTTATAGTTTTAAATATTTTTAGTTAGTAGTTAGTTAGTAATCAGTAATACCTACTCACGTTAGATTCACCTCCATCGAAATCCTGACCATCGCCAGAACCTCTGCCTCCAAAACCACCTTGACCGCCTCCAAAACTACCCCCCTGTCCGCCTCCAAGACCACCCCCTTGTCCACTACCTGAACGGCCACCATTTGAGCTATCTCCAAATCCAGGTGCTCCATAAGTTGAAGATGGTGATCCACCAGCACCACCACCAAAACCTCCTTGAGATCCAGAATTTGGAGCTGGTGCTCCTAATGACGTCAGCCTTTGACTTCCTGGCTGTGAACTATCTCCAAATCCTCCAGTTGGTGGTGGTCCATAAGAACTTTGTAGTCCTTGTCCAAATCCAGGGCTACCAGACCCACCAAAGTTATCGCTTCCACTTCCACTTCCAGATCCCTGATTTGGAGGGCCATATAAGGATTGCGGTCTCCCTCTATTACCACCAAAGCTACCTGGTGATTGACCACCTGGACCTCGGGATCCACCTCCATTACCACCAAACCCACCTGGTGATTGATCACCTGAACCACGAGAACCACCTCCATTACCTTGACCAGGTGTACCATACTGTGAGCTGGGCGTATTACCCCGACCTTGATTAAAACCACCTGGGCTTGAAGATGAGCCGAAGCCCCGAGGCCCCTGATCACTACCTCTTCCAGAAGGGGGACCATATTGGGTATCAATCGATGGTCCTGTTTGTCCATTTGAATAAGAATCTTGAGGTCCGTTTTGGCCTAGTCCACCGCTGGGTCGAGAACCTCTCTGGCCACCACCTCGACTTCCAGGCGGCCCATATTCCGACGATGGACTGCCACCAGATGTCCCGGTTCCAGAAGGAGGTAAATAGCTATTCACTGGAGGCTCACATTTGCTTGCCGGCCACGCAACTGCGGCTAACAGAACTATATACTAAAAAAATAAAAATTTATATTGAATGACATAATTATAATATTAACAAACTCAATAATATATAAAACTAGAATAACAAACACTTACTAAAATCATGACTGGTGAACTATCATGAACCACTACCTAACTAAATTCGATGCGATGTGTTACTTTACAAAGTTTTAGCTTTTGAATACATTAAATTTGAATAGTCGGTGTTTATATAGGAAAGTTGTGAGTAGTGAGGTGAGCGTGATACCTATAGCAATGTAAGAGTAGCTCACGCGTGTCGTGGCTCTGCGTCTAGTTTCGTGCATCTACACATACAAGTACAGACGACCGCGACGCGTCCTGCGCCGTGTGAATCCCGCCGCGACACACGCGCATGCAATGATATGAAATAATAACTCTGTCACGTGACGAATACACAATTAATTACAACAATAATACTGATTTATTAGAGTAAGTATTTGTTTTCCCAAGGGACTACAGGGGTTCTTCAAAAAAGGAGTGAATAGGTTTCTTAAGGGTCGGCAACGCGCTCGTGATGCCCCTGGCGTTGCAGGTGCCCATAGGCTACGGTAACCGCTTACC
The DNA here is from genome assembly GCA_905147015.1 of Laspeyria flexula. NCBI lineage: Eukaryota > Metazoa > Arthropoda > Insecta > Lepidoptera > Erebidae > Laspeyria > Laspeyria flexula. The sequence continues at coordinate 4,869,813 of LR989956.1, read as the reverse complement.
ATCAGGCGGACCGTACGTCTGTTAGCCACCGTCGTGGTATAAAAAAAAAATACATGTAACTGAACTGAATTCATAGTTTTTGATGTGAATCTCTATCTCTAAGGAAGCAAATAACCATATGCAGACCAGAGCAGTGCAGGAAAGGGAAAATTCGAAACAAGCCTATACTAGCCCGTGTAGCTAGCATGGTATAGTAGGCTAAATTCCCTTTACATTCTTTGGAGGAGATCTGTGCCCAGCAATCCAGCAAGCAACAGCCGAAAAATGATAATGTGAATTTCGAGACACGGAATATTGATTTAGACTAATAAATAAATAAATAAAATTTGAATCCTAAATCTATGACTGATTACTGATATTAGTGACATAAATTGGTATCGTCTATACATTTCAAGAGTTATCTCTTTACATCATCATTATCATCATCATATCAGTCCAACAACGTCCACTGCTAACCCCTTAGAATTCAGATTAATTTTAAAAATCCCTAGATAGAGAACATAGCAATTTACCGAAATACCACACAAGTGAAGCCGCGAACGAAAGCTATTACCTATATAAATGCCAAAATGTGTGGATGGATATATTATTATATGGGTTGATGGCTGAAAGTATCTATAAACTTCTACCCGCGGTTTCGCTCGCATGGTATGTGAGCAAAATAACCAATGTGCTATTCCAGGCATATTCATACAAACTTTTAGAGCCTTTCAGGCGTGATTGAGTAGCAAACATACATCCAGACATCCATCCATCCAACCATCTATCCATCCTTGATTTCACATTTATAAATATTAACAGGATTACACCAAATACGATAACAATTAACAATTTTCGTTTACAGCAAATCTGCCTTGCTAAGAAAGAACGACGCATTTACATTAATCTGGTCACAGAAAAACGCACGTAAGGCAAATCACTTAAGATGTATTATTCTCTGGACTTCAGATGTAGTTGTTCCATTTTTCGTTAGCAAGAAGAAGAAATATTCATTGAGGTTTATTGTAGATAATACCTGATCATTAAATTTATGAAAGTATCACGTTACACATCGTTTTGATCCTCAAATCGCCAAAAGATAATGATCATGTAACGATACCTCAATGGACAGTGTTACGCGCAATATTTTATTACATTTTTAAACATACGACGAATGTGATTGTTTTTACTCGACTACGCGACGGAAATGAGGGTAATCTGTTCATCATATTATTATGTATGTATGTTTGTTCCTTTGTTTTATAGTGAAATTGACATCGAAATAACTAGCGTATTGAAATAAGCCCCCCTTATGGGCTTCCGTTCACACCAACCGGCTCGGAGAGCATCGGCCGGCGCTCTTCTTTTCACACAGACCGGCTGAGAAGAGCACTGTTTTTGAGGTTTGGATGAACTCGGAGTCGGACGGATGCGCTCGGAGCCCAGCCGATGCTCTATAAGGGCGGTATGCCTCTAGTCCGCGCAGTCAAAAGCAAAAATCATGCAAACGGAGCCGGTCGGCTACGCGAGCACGAATGAATACGTCATCAGAGGCAGCCGGTCGGCTCCTCTTATTATATCACACTAAGAGCATTAGGTTTGTTCTTAAGCATTGTCAATAATAAATGAAGTGACACGTGAAAATAAACCTTATTACAATTATTCAAAACTCTGCTTTAAGTGTGATAAAAATCTGCTCTCCTCTGCGAGCCGGTCTGTGTGAACGGACCCTTAGTCAACATGTAACCTACTTCTCATAAAACTACGTCTCACATTGGTCTAATATATATCATTGTGAAGAACATTGTATCCGTGATGTGGAGCCGTGCATTGATCTGTGTCATCCTCGCTAGTTAGCGAGTCGTGATCGCGTGTCGCAACATTATCGGCTGCCGGCACCCTTCGCGACCACTTGATCACTACGAAACCTATATACAAACTAATGAGACTTATGACTTCACGATTTTTGGTGTCGTTATTGTATTATTTATTTTCTAACTTAGATTTGGAAATGGCTTCACTCGATACTGAGGATGGTGCGATGATGGCTGAATGGATAACGGACCGGCGTGCAATTCACGCGGTCCAAGTTCGATCCCGACCGGCAGTACCAACGTGGATTCCACTTTGTGGAATTTATATGTACTAGTCAAGTGACTTACCATTTGCTAACGGTGAAGGAAAACATCGTGAGGAAACCTACATACACTAGAAGAAATTCTGTAGTATATCTGATCCACCAACCCGCACTAGGCCAGCGTGAGTGGATTATGGCCTAAACCCTCTCAGCTATCTAGTTAGAGGAGAGGAGACCCGAGCCCAGCAGTGGGACTTAATGTGTAACGGAAGATACTGAGGATATTATAATTAAATGCTTAAATCAATGAGAAGTTTGGTAGAGTGAGGCTGCTTTCGGAAATTGCTCCAAGTATTTCATTCCAACAGTAACTACAACTATGCTAGCTCGTATTAGTCTCTGTTGAGCAGAAATGTTGTCTTTTGGCAGATCATTCAAAAATATTCCGTTGTTCCGTTTTTTTCTTCTAATCTTCTGATATTAGTTCTTCGGCAGAAATGAATTTATTAACTCTTGCCCAAGGCTTTACTCGTACTTGGTTTGTCAATAAAAAGTAGCGTACATACAGAAACATATTTTCAAGTTACATTCAAATTCTTAAAATGGTTTATCGTGAAAGTATAACAAACAAACCTGCTTACACATTATATAAGATAGTTAGGACAACATCAAGCTTTGTGAATATAGCTAGTTTTGCGACATTAAATCACGAGTAATATCAAATAACTGTAATAAACGAAGATGTGTCATATGTGACTAATTGTATACCATAACCTTACTTACTTACCTTTACTATGACTTTTGCAGAAAGTTCAACATTATATTACTCGTAATAGTATCGAATACTTCATCCATGTTTCTCTTATATGAGAATGAATAAAATAATCACAAACTATATAGTAGAGAGGTTTCAGAAGAGGACGACTATCAAATAAAATGATATCCGCGACGCAGCTTATCGTGACTTACAAAACGCGGTGATGCTTAAAACTGAATATGACAAACGGTCACTTATTTATACCAGAATCGTATCAACCAACAACGGATTTAGAACCAACGTAAGCTTTCTGATATAATTTCTGGAATATAAAGTGCACTAACTAGCGTTTCGAAGTTTCCTCAAATCATCGTTCCTCTTTGATGTTGCAAGCAAGCATCGGATCACTGTCATTATTGATAAAAAGTTTTTAACACTTTTCGGTGAGTAACGTATGTTGCATTATCTGTACTTATATACTTACATATCTATAATATTATTAAGCATTAGAGTTTTTTTATTTGGTTGAACGCTAGGATTTTAGGTACTACTGGTCCGATATGAAAAATTATTTTATTGTTAGATAGCCCATTTATCGAGGTAGGTTTATAGGCTACATAACATCACGGTAAGGCCAGTAGGAGCTGAGCAGTGGCCAAATAAAGAATGACGGTAGCGAAGTCCTATGACTTCTAGTTTCAATATATTTCACTAATTATATATTCGTTTTCATACAATCACATCACTGTAATGTTTCACATATTGTCCAATAAGCGGCCTAATGCGATCGTGTATTAGTGAGTTAGCGAGAATAGATGAAGCTCATTGTTCATCATTATCAAGTATTCGTAATGCATAAATCCTACATGGTTACAGTCAACTTCGGTACAATTGTACTGCACTCTGTGTCAATACTGAAAGTGGGTCAGCGAGACAGATTGATGACGAATGCCAGCACATCGCTCTAACCCATCGACCCTTTGTCACTGTATATACCCTAAAGCGTGTCCACTTAGATAGATTGTATACTTGGAATATTGTCTTTACTATAAATACGTCTTCGAGCCAAACAAGTCAACATAATATTATTTGCTTTTCCAATAAAGTGAAAATCGGCAGTTTCTTTTAAATCTATTTGGATGATTGCGCAACCATTCTTCTTCAGTATTTGACTGCTTGTTGTAATCTTTCTCTGTAATGTATTATTGTATTATTTTTTTTGGTTAACAGACGAATTTACATTAAAATTTAGGTATGGTAGGCAATTTAATAAAATATTTTGTGGCTTAGTGATCTAAGTATATCAATCATGGCTCCTGATATTTTGTGTTTTAGACTTATGCTATCTTGACTCAAAATGAGCCAAAATTATTCACATTGTATCAAATCCAATGATAAGTTTACACAAATTTACCCTAATCAAATAATACATACATACATAGCATCACGCCTTTTTCCCCGAAGGGGTAGGCAGGGGTGTTTCACACCCACATTTCGCCAGCTATGTTTGGTCCCATGAAATAGGGGGCGAGCCTATTTTCATCAACCGGGTACATTTGTATACCAAACTCCGGGAAAATCTAAATACTAGAATTTCATGATAGAAAAACCCATTTTCACCCGACCCGGGAATCGAACCCGGGACCTCTTGCACAGCAATCGTATACACTTCCTGCTGCGCCAGAACCGCCTAAACTGAGGCAGAACTGCCTCGGTGGCGCAGCAGGAAGTTAATAATAATTAACTGCCTCGTTAATAATAATTAAGTAATCAAATAAGTAAAGATATTTTCTATGCTGTGGCCTGTATTGGTTCAAGTTTGCTGAACGTTTGGAACTGGCTGTAAGCTTTTAAAATCTATCAAAAATGTAATCATCTAAAATCTATCAAAAAAAGTTCGAATAACTTTGCCAGTACAAAATGTTAGCAAGGCCCAAGAGGTGTTACTTATTTATATGCACCTCACTTTGTTAGAGTGGTTGGCAAATATAGTGTAATCTATTGTGCAGCTGTATCGTGAATTTTTTAAAACAGTTTTATGAAAAACGTGCTCAACTCAATGCTCAATTACTTTTGAAACACAAAGTCCTTTAATATAAACCTCTGTACACGCATTAGTTTTTCACGTTATTTATTTAAAATTTTAAATATTGCTCTTTCTTTAAAAATATTGTTTATTAATTTTGTTTTCTTATTCACAGTTAATAATAAATGTACTATTTCAAAACAAGCATGGAATACAATGATAGGTAGGTAATAGAATAAATAAGAAAACACTAACTGTCGAATAAAACAACGGTTAATTTGGGTACGAATATAATTATGAAAATAACAACAAAATATCTATGGCTTATTTATTAAATACATACTTTTTCTCTTGAGTTATTAGGTATTTATAATTCATCAATAAAAAGATGATTTTCTTCCACATTTTATAATTAATATCAATATTATTATACAATAATAAGTAGGTAGAGATATGTTACCTACAATATTTTTACATTCGAATGTATATTGTAACATATCTGATTCTATAAATACCTAATATTTAAACTTCACTTAACAACTATCACAGTTAGGTATATTCATACTACTTAGTTCTACTCATTTTAATTATTTTATATTAATTTAATATATATAACAAACCATCGTTCATTAAACAATCACACTAACAAAATATTCATCAAAACAAAAAACAAAATTTTGTTCATATTTTTATTGGAATTCGTTGTTTTGTGTAAGTACCTACTTAGTACGGACTTAGTAATAGCGTTGGTAGTCTGAAAATATTTAATTACGCTTAAAATAACAACACAATAGACAAACATCTTCTGCTTACGACTTCACTTGCGTGGTGACTCAATAAAAAATAGCTTAAGCCCTTCGCCAAATGCTAAAAACCTTTTGTGGCAAAATTTGTCAGTCGACTTTTAGTTTAGAAGTGAAAGGGTTACAGACTTTCGATTTTTAGATACTTATTAGTTGTTGAATCAATAAAATATGGCACTGGGGATAGTGGCTAGTTAGGTAACCTTACTATTTTACCCATTTAGGTACTTACCTATAACATAGGTTTAGCCTATAAGTGGGACTTTGAATAAGGGTAAATGAAGATGTTTCGTTAAGTATGGTTGATTTAACTATCACATTAACAACATAAATAATAAATTATATAAGATTTTCATAATAATATCTAAAATTATCGAAATAAACTGTTAGAATTAATAGGAAATGTTCAGAAATGCATGATTTAATTACCTAAGTTTAGAAACTGGGTCTAATCCCTTAAAATCTATGAAAAGTGCAGCCAAATTCCAATTATTGTACATATTAAAAATATTAGGAATAACATTTTGGATTGGTACGTCATAATCAGGTTTAGAAATATCTAGCAAAGATGCCTTCAGTTTCCTTTTTCCTAAAATATTAAATCAGATTGCTAATATTTTACCGTAGGCGCTTACAGTTAAAATAACCAGATGATGTGGCAGTGGCGTAATTGTTTAAAAACACTGACGTAAGTATACCAGAATATGTAACTTTTTATTTATTTATTTCTTACGTAGTAGCGTAGTGGTTAACTGTTCATGGCAAGCTTCTAATATCAAAATTTTACGATACATCTGTTTCTATTCCGTATGTAAAACGCGTTATTTAGATATTGAAACCCACATCTTTTTACCCATTTTATAATTCTCTCTAAAGGCCTTACGCTTTGACTATGTATAATATAGCCAGTAAAATTCTTTGTTTAAGGGACCTGGGGGCTCACTCTGAATTTCGACATTCGATTGGTCGGTTTTGTTGTCGCTGTCAAATGTAAGGAAATATAGATATGGACGCTGTCACTTTCTAACATTTTGAATCGAATGTCGAAATTCTGAGTAAGCCCCCTGTATGCCAGACCTAAACCCGCCAACATTTTTTTGCAAACCAGTCTAGAGGGACGTGCGAATGTTTGTCGTCGGCTATATCATTATCATTACTTATATATATCTAAGTTTGGGTACGGTTTGGGCAGTCTGTGTCGGTGAATTATCAGCTTAGATATTTAGATTCCTCAACAGAATTCCGCAACTCATCAAAATTCTAACATTACAAAAATATAAAATTTACACATTCATCGATCGACTTTTAGTACAACACGACATACGTACATGGCACACATTGCCTTAAATAAACTAAGGCGTTTCAAACCTTTTAGCTCAAACATCCTTCATTACAAAGAATCACAGAGTACTTTCCATGCAAAAATAAATAATTCTAGTTTCATTTACAATACTGTTTGCATGTTAACTGCTTCTAACTTCTCTTTCTTATTAGATCGGAAGAACTGTTCTATCTCGGCGAGGGATTTGCCCTTTGTCTCCGGTACTAGGAACAACACGAAGAAAAATGCGAGAGCACAGAAGCAGGAGTACATCCAGAATGTGCCTGCTGGTGTCAAGGCGGCCTGGAAAATAGAAATACATATTAGGATGATCTCGATGCAAGAATATTATTATTTCTTTTTTAAAAAGACAACGCCGAACGTAGAAAACAAGAACTATATCAAAAGGGATTGAAATGAAATGAAATCTCGTTTATTCATCTAGGTTATAAGGTAACACTTATGAAAGTCACAAGATAAGAATGTAACAGGTTATCCGAAAAGTAGTGTCAGCAAATTGGCCTACGAATTTCGAAGCGCATAACTATAAATCACACAAATATACGCTTGAGGGAATCGAACCCACGATACTTGGCAAGGTGATATTAGTGGAGAGATGCAGCGACAGTCGTGGAAAACTGTATCTAATAAGTATACAGATATGATTTTCTGTTTAGCTTCTCCTTGTACTGGATTGACAACTAAGAACCGAAATCTACCAAAATGATATCGAGAGATGTGTTTAAACCACAGAACACATGAAATAATCCCTTTCTCTGGTCTGTGGTTCTAAAATTCGAAGGACCTGCTGTGAGTCGCGTGTGCATTCATATCGTCAATATTGTTGAAACACATTTCATATCGTCAATATTGTTGAAACACATTTCCCCTTTTCTCCTCTCATCTCTCGTGTCAGATGAGAGTAGAAAAGGTCGTTTCAGCTTTGATAAAGTCCTGGCCTCAACCTCAACTTTATCAACACATTTTCCCACAAATGATCTAATAAAACCCCCAATAAATACTGTGTCCCATTCATTTCAAACAAACGTAGAATAAAATATTAAAATCAAAGCTCCACATTTAACATGGAAATTAAACATCGTTAATTTTGAACAAACGCGCTTTCATGTCGCTAAACAAATATATTTAATATTCAAATTATATATAAATGCTGCAGTACAATTACATTACAATAATGTTATCGCAAACAGATTCTGTTGTATAATTAAATTCTTGCGATGACTGGTGCGTGTTATACTTACTTAGGTACTACTACAAAATATAGAAGGATCACAATGATACGCACCATGTAGTGACGGATTAAGAATATATAATGTCACTACCCCATCTCAACCCATGGGTGTCGTAATAGGCGATTAGGGAGTAACCTTATGCAGACAAGAGCACTGCAAGAAAAGGAAAATTTTAAACAAACCCTATACCAACCCGTCTGGCCAGCGTGGTAGGCTGAATTCCCTCCATATTCCCGTGCCCAGCTGTGGGACGTTAATGGGTTGAAATGATGATTAAAGAATATAAGTAACTTACATCAAGGGCGTGGTAAGACTTAATGACGGAAAACATGGAGAGTAGGTTGACAGCGCTTGCCATGGCTGACAGCTGAGAGCGGTAGTGTGCTGGGAACAGTTCACCGAGCAGCAAGAAGGGTAGACCACCGAACCCGAGCGAGAAACCCAACATAAACACCACCAAACTCGCTATAGGTAGGTACCTGGAACAAGGAATATGATGTTGATGATCAATTACCTACGTATTCTTCTTCATCCTACCCTTATCTTAAGAAGCAGTCATTGTTTCTTATATATCTTTGCTTTGTAATACTTAGACTCTGTTTTATGTAGTTTTTGTGTCTTGCCTTGTTAAATATGTACTGTCACTTATTTTGTATGATGATGAAATTTTTACTTATGTAATAAAACTAATGTTTTGTCTACCAGCTAGTTTTTGAAAAGCAAAACATAAGAATTTCTTAATATGTTCAGGTATTTTATTATACACTCATGGCATGTATGAAAGGTAGGTGAAAAATCTGCGAACAAAGTTTTAGATAGGCTATTTAGCACTATCTACATATAAAGCACTTCCAGTGGTGAAACAGGACCTAACGGTTGTCATAAATTATGTTTTAACATTTCCTTACTGTAAGGTATTAAAAAAACTAGCCTGCATTATTCACATTCGGAACTAAAGTCTACATCGCAATGACAAGGAAAACGAGTGTCAAGATCCAAACATTGCATTAGAAGTATGTCTTATATTTTCCTCTAACGATAATAAACAAACGTCTTTCTGTAGACACGTGCTGCATAAAAAACTGCTATAGAACCAGCAACAAAAATTTACATACATAAACTACCATTATTATTCTATTTCGTATTTAAGCGTATCATTTAACAAAAGATTTCTGAGCACTCAAAGAACTTTAACATGCTCGTAATCGCAATAATTATGAACCGTTTAAAAAAAACCTACATAATTATATTAGCTTTCACACGCGGTTTCGCCTGCATGCTAAATCGGTATAAAGTAACCTATGTGCTACCTCTGAATTTATCTATCTGTACCAATGTCAAATTTCATACCACTCCTTTCTGCCATTCTGACGTCACTTAAGATACATACCAAGTAATAGAGGATAAGCAAACTGCCTGAATAATTCACAACAGCAAAGATCCACAGAGTATCACTCAACTCAAACATCAAACTCAAGACCTTGTACACACTCCCACTGTATCACTAGACAATAAAGAGTTCTTGAACCCTTACCCGAGCCACGGCGCCTCCTTAAGTTGGAAGAAGAAAGCAGCTCCCATAGCGCCCATTGACAAGCACATGATAGCAGCAGAGATGAGAAGTAGTGGTCTTCGTCCTGCTCGGTCGACTAGCATTGTACTGACGGCATTGCTTAAGAGTTGAACTACGCCTATTATAATTGTTGCTGTCATTGCGTCTAAGGTGCTGCCTGGAAATATGAAAGTTTATATTTATTTTAATACATACCAACTTCGATTAATATTCTTAAACACTTTTCTTACAAGCCTTATTTTTGAAGAAATTAAAATTATTAGGAATTTGAAAGAATATATTGTGTTCTACTTGTACTTTGATCAACGATATCAATACGAGCAAATATTACCATTTCTGTTGGACGATAGTAGATGGTATCGTTCAGACAGTCTGTAATATCTATCCCTTTCATCTAGAGATAAGGACAGGTACTACAGACTGTCAAATCTAAATAGAATTACTTTATTAGAAACACCGCGAAAAATGCCAGACATATGCATATATGTGAAGCAGGTTATTAAATTTAAAAAATCCCACCTGCACTCCTAAAAATCTCCACTGTAAAGAAGATGACGGCGTCGATACCACTGTACTGTTGAAACACGAGCAAGGCGAACCCGATGATCATGGGCTTGATCACAGAAGACGAGAAGAACACCTCCCGACTGAACAGGCTTGGCGGACCAACAGGCTTCTCACACTTTCTGAAAATGTTTTTATTTATTTATATATTCTTTATTGTACACGTAAAGAGTAAATACAGAGATAAGTAAGTGAAGTGCTACAAAATGTAGGCACAATGGGCTGTCTTATCGCTTATAGGCGATCTCTTCCAGACAACCTTAGGATGGATTTGTTGGAAGAGTAAATAGTAGTCAAGTGTACGTTATTATTAATATATGTATACTTACTAAAATATGATGTATTATATTATAAACAATACATAGTTTATTCAAATTTAATAAAAACGTAGCATTTACATAATACTTATATTAAGATTTAAATGCAAAAATGATAACAAATACCAATACAATAAAAAATCAAGAAATTTGCATGTTTATGTTAATTTAAGTCTAATAAAATAAATAATTTGAATATTGGAATTAGAGATATCGTAAAGATCTGTAATGTTGACCAAATTAATCAATCACAATTTTATCAATATGACGAATATTTTATGACAAAATAGATGTTAATCATATACCTATAGTAACATAGATACAGGAGCCTTCTTATCGGTTGAAGAGCCCTTCAATAAATATGACAAACCAAATTTTAAAAGGTGAAGTGGTGTGAAACGAATTTACTATGGTAATTTAGTTCTGGCACTAGTCTTGTTAAGTAGTTTATATATCCTACGGTATAAATACATTTTGAAATTATAGATATGTTCAGCTATTTTTGTTGCTGACTGTACAATTAATGGACGTAAAGTACACTCAGATTCGAAACAAATATCTATGAATCACCCTAATATTTCTTTTGTATGGGAATCGAGCCCAATTCACTCGGCACAGTTATGTTAGTGGCGAGGCGACAACCTTAACCGCTACTACCGCTAATGATTGCTTTACACCGAATGTACATAAATAAAATCTATACTAATATTTATTTTATTATAAAGCTGTAGAGCTAGTTTGTTTGGTTGAACACTAAGATCTCAGGAACTACGGGTCCGATTTGAAAAAATATTTTAGTGTTGCATAGCCCATTTATCGAGGAAGGCTATAGTTTATATAACATCACGCTACGACCAATAGGAGCTGAGCAGGGCCAAATAAAGAACGACGGGAGCTAGCCCCACGCGACTTCTTGTACACAATATGATCGTTTTTAACGTCAACTATGTATATAACCTTACCTTTGTTTCCATATGAATTATCATTGCTAACAAAATGTTTCGACAACCATCTGACATCCGTCTTTTTTATAATTACATCCTCATATTTTTCCTTCTACAATTAGTCTATTCTATGTGCAAATAGAAGTTTTATTCTCGTATATTATTATTACTGTGCTATTATTCTCATGCAATGTTGTAAATCAGGAAAATCTTGTTTTTATCTTATTCTATCCAAAATAACGTTCTGTTCAAAGTAAAAAAATGTATTTGGAGTAGACGTTTAACCATCTATGTAAAATGTCATGAACATCGGTTGAGTGGTAGTGAAAATGCAGAACAAACAAACATACAAACTTTTTTCATTAATTTATAAATATTATATTTGCAAGTTCCACAAATATTTTCGCATTTGAGTGTTCTTCCTGTAAATCCTAAGTGTCTAAAGCCTAACTACACATGATTAATAAAATGTGCAATTAAATAATATTACGCCACATCGCATAACATGGCAATAGTTTATTTTTCACCATTTATAATAAATACTGAATAAAATATCTATTGCACACTAATTTATTTTATGTCCTAAATTCTGTACGTGCCTACGCATATGTTATTTTAACTGTAATTGCTTAATGAATGCCGAATTTAATTGGAAACAAACGTGTTTTTCTCTTTGCCATACACTGGTGGCAGGCGTGCTGCCACCTACGAAGTTGGACAATCGATTAATGATATTGATTGGCCATGACTGACTGTATGACTGCAAACAACGATCATGTTCGAATATTTTACCCAATAGGAGTGTAAATGTTTAGAAAGAATTATTGTTTTACACCACTGCTAATTAGATGATTACTTTACAGAAATTTGTTAAAATATGACGGACCCAATAAAATTTGAATATTAATTATAAACAAAGTCCTATGAAATACATAACAACACGTCGTTTTTAAATAAGTTTTCGGTATCGTTTTTGGCCGAAGTAATATTATATTCTACAACAGTACGAATTTTCAATCTAGTAGCAGATCCAAAACTGGGTACGGCTTAGCCGTATATAACATAATCATACACTGCAGCTTTGGGAATCACTTGTCACTCATCACAACCATAGACATAAAACTACGGATAAAAACAAAATAAGTAAGTTAAAACACAGAAACGTTGCTGTGTTGATCTACTTTATAAATCATAGCGCTATTTTGCTTTCTATCCGCAGATAAAAGCTCTACATCTTATAAAAATTCATGTGTTCAAATGATCATCATCATCATCATCACCATTTCAACCCATAAACGTCCCACTGCTTGGCAAGAGTCTCTTTCAAAGAATGTGGAGGGAGTTTAGCCTAATTTAGGGAATTTGGCCAGACGGGTGGTTTTAGGGTTGGTTTCGAATTTTCCTTTTCTCGCAGTGCTCTTGTCTGCAGAAAGTTCCTTTAGTCGCGTTTTACGACACCCATGAGTTAAGATGGGATAGTGTCATTATGTATTCTTAATCCGTCACCACACGGATAAATGATACGGTTAAAATGATACTCACTCATTATTCTCTTCTTTAACAGTGGCAGTGGCACGCGCTGATAAGTGCAGCCACTTGATAGATTCTGAAGCATCCAAACCTTTTGATTGCAGCCAAACTGGAGACTCGGGTAGAGGCAGGAGGACCACGAATAATGCCACTGAAAATAAAATATATGAAATTATTAATTTCGATCTTCTTCTTATCTTCAAATTCTTCTAGTGTTGGAATTTTCAAGTCACCCGGAAGGCTTGCAAGCCTTATATAATAAAATAATAATTCAGAACATGTGGCACTTACCACAGAACACGGCAGATAGAAATGCGAGGTACCTCCAGTACAGCCAATTTCCAGCCACATATGATATTAGGATACCCATAGACATGGACAGCGTCGGTAAAGAACCAAGACGTCCTCTGATCTCAGGGTCGCAACACTCGCTCACCTACACACAACAAAAACAATTCAATATAAGTCGAAATATCTCTGTCTGGCAAAATTTATCTTGTGTATTATTTATTCTAAGTTCAAAATTTCCCAGCGACATTTCTCATCTTATAACTCTCTTCAAAAGTGTAAAACAAGTATTTGTGTAATTGATAGACATTTTAGTCTAGGCGTACAAGTCCTTTAATTGTACGTTTGTAAAGTTTCCTACGAGACAACGGTTTCTCCTTGGTGCAGGCGTTTTCTTTGGTAAAAAAAAACAAGTTTAACTATGAAAGCGTACCAAACATTCAATTTCGCGTGAAAGATAAGTCATGATGTATATGATAAGCATTGTATAATACTTTGACATCTCAGTGACTGAGATTTCAAGAGGTTCTTACACAATATAAAGAGGTGCGATATGTGTGCTTGTTTTATCTATTTGTCTAGTATGTAGAGTCAAGTATGTATTAGCTAATACTAGATAAAGACTATTCCTCCAACGAAATAATCATTACTTTAAGATAACGTAAAAGTGATGATGGCTGAATAGAAAGCTGACCGATACGTTACAGTTAGCAGATATAAGTCATGTGATTATTATATTATTAACAACTAGAAGTCGCGCGGGGCATCGCTCCCATCGTTCTTTATTTGGCCACTGCACAGCTCTTATTAACTGTAGCGTGATGTTTCACGACGGTGGCAAATAGACGTGTGGTCAGCCTGATGGTAAGCGGTTACCGTAGCCTATGGGCGCCTGCAACACCAAGGGTCACCAGCGCATTGCCGACCCTTAAGAAACCTATTCACTTCTTTTTTGAAGAACCCCATACTGTAGTCCCTTGGGAAAACCTCGTTCGGGAATTCATTTCACAACCTGATAGTTCTTGGGAGGAAATTCCTCTGGAACCGCGCGGTACGAGACCATTTCGGTTCCAAGGTGTGGGGATGAACTCCCTGCCGATGGCGAACGGTGCGATGGTAGAAGGTGGCCGTGGGTATCATCTCAAACAGTTCTTCCAGCCTATAACCTTCCTCGATAAATGAGCTATCCAACACTAAAAGAATTTTAAATGAAATGGGTTCAGTAGATCCCGAGATTACCCCCTACAACGTGACAAACTTTACCTCTTTATAATATTAGTATAGATATAAGATAACAAAAGAGACTGTCCTTCTTACTATAACACTATGATACACATAAACTAAATGAATTACTTGTTAATATATTACATCTGTAACAATTTTTCTTTATCGTCTTAACTAATTATGTCTTTATAACAAGAGTATTTGTTGGAAAATAATGCGCCAATATTGGAGGTCAAATAAATGTACAGGTTGAGTGAAGACTAACAAGGACTGGTTATAATAATGTTGCATCTGATAAACGTGTCCATCTTCTCATTAATACTTTCAATAGATAATTAATTAAAGATATATTTCCTCTTAATTCACGCTTAAGTTAATCAGCGTCATCTATAATTGGATGCAAACATCGCAATCAAAGTCTGTTTATCTACGAAACAGGAAATGTTTTATTGGTTTTGTATATGCTTGCATTAAATATTTGTAGTGTCATTATTTGCCTATTGTTTTGCGAAATGCTGATTCAATTTAGGGTTATGTACATATTTTGATAGAGGTATACGCAGGTGTCTCTCTCAGAGACATTTTCTCTCATTTTTAACTTATTATCCACTAATTTATATTTATATAATTTATATATTATTTTAATTTTAGAGTATTCTTCTTGTAGAGTAATTTAGAGTGTACCTATTTAAATTATAATATAAGACTTTGCATGTCGTTTATACGGTAAAACATGCTGTACCAACATTTACACTTTTAACACCTCTGTAACCATATTTATGGCAAATGAAAATGTTATTATTATAGGTAGCTGCCTATTTGCTATTTCAAACTATTATCTATATATGTACCAAATTTCAAAGATCTTTTCAGTCGTTCTGGCGTGATTGAGTATCATCCATCCATCCATCCATCCTTCCCTCCTAAACAATCTATGTTTGCCTGTTACGCTATGTTTGCCTTTTACGCTTTCAAAACCAATTAAATTATTGAACGGAATGTTCGGTTTAGATGTTGCCGTCAACTGTTTTAAAGTGACAACGACCATAAATCTAAATTTCCTTACATTTGACAGCGACATCAAAAAACCGAACATTCGATTGTCAAAATTCAGAGTAAGCCACTTTTTCTCGAAATAGGAGCTTTAATAAAGAGAGAATATAGTTATGTTCTCTCTAAACTATCTTCTATATAATATATAAAAAGTAAAATTTAGTTCGCTTATTCCATAGGTGTTTGTTCCAATCGTGCAATGCAGTGCTCTTTACTCAATGCTCAGTAACTCTATTTTGGGGGCCTACATAACTTTTCGTTATACTATGTTATTTTTATCGTTACTACCTATAGTTTATATTTTTATTTTTAAAATAGTACATATTTACAGTGAATATAATTGCAAAGTTCACAAAATCTCCTTCTATATAACCTACATACCAAGAACATAACATATTTGGCACTGTTCTTCAACAAATGGACGTACATACGTATGTTAGTCAATGTAATAGTACAAAAAATATTCAACACGTCTTTTTATTTGATTATAACCAATACTCTTGTTAGTGTCACGTGTAATAGTAATTCACTTTATCCGGTACTTAAAATCTAACTCAAATAAAAATTAAACCTGCATAGATTGCTTTTGTTTATGACTTTATGCCGCGGAAAGGTATAATAACATCACCTGCCTATTGTACAGTATCGTAGGTACATCCCATGGAGTTAATATATTATAGTAAAGGTTTATGAGCATTAACGCGTATCGCGAATGGAACGATATACGAGTATTATTTAAGCATTTTTTTTTGCGTATTTAACGCTCTTTTTAGCATATTTATTTTGTATACGCTATGCGCTTCATCAGAAGCAAAACACTTGTTGTTTTATTTACGGACATTTCAGTAATTATTCATTTTTAATTCACTACAACTTGTATGAAGGCTGTCTTAATGCCAAAGTTATTAAAATTCAGTTTAAAATGAAATAAATATGATTTCATACGATATGTTAATATATAATTTAAAAGCACATTCATAATTATTTATAATGTGCATACCCAAATATTTATTGCATTTTTAAGCAAGGTATTAGAATGTGCCCCAATTTGACATAATTATTAACAATTTGTTTTTTTTGCACCGATTTATGATTATTTACTAAGACAAGAATATGACTCTGTTAACTTGAAAAGGATACCACTTGTAGACACTCCAGAGTCATTTATTCCTAAATTCCTCGGAGCATTTAGCCGACGTCGTATCTTTTTAATTGTATTCCACCAATTAAAGAAATGGTAAGACATAACAACAACAATAGTATGGTACATGAACACTAGCTAGGAAGTTCTTTAGACCTTATTTTAAAAAGATACTGACAGTACATGATGACATGATGACAAATCTAGAACCATTTCTCATCATTTAAGAACTAAGAAATTTATTAAATACTTACATATACTTGAGCAGTTGCTAACACGAATCCGACACCAACGCCAGTAATCATTCTGCCGACAAGCAGCAGCGGGTAATACTTGGCAAAGCCAAGAATCAGCCAGGCAGCCACCCATATCGGTGACGTCAGCTGCAAAGTTCGCTTGCGACCTGCACGTTCCATCAGAGTCCCGGAGATCATGCTGCCTAAAAAGGCTCCCAAAGGTGGAATTGCTCCTAAAAACCGATTGAAAAATTAGTGTGATGATTGTATTGGCAACATTATTTGGAAAAAAAAATTAAAAAGCAAATCACCATTAACGAGATTAAAATTAAACAATTTATCATCTCACTCTTCACTACAATCTCAAAAAAGTTTATCCTTGCAGACAATTCCTTGTATATAGTAGGTATGTACAGCATGAAAACTTTCACATCTTTATAGTAATAGGCCTAAGAGAAATAGTTTTCCCTCGTAGTAGTATAAATCGGACAAAATCCTGAGACCACCAGAAGACAGGTTTAATACAAAATTAAGGTGTCCACCCACTACAACGTAATTGGTGACGTTTTTTACGACCAGTCCTGGACGACGGTTCACTTCCGTGCCTAGTCTTAACCAAAAATAGGCGCAAAACTATATTGCTATGTAGACGCTATAGAAGTTTGAATATTCAAATCGAGCTATTAGAATTCATAAATTTTTG
Source organism: Laspeyria flexula (assembly GCA_905147015.1). Classification (NCBI taxonomy): domain Eukaryota; kingdom Metazoa; phylum Arthropoda; class Insecta; order Lepidoptera; family Erebidae; genus Laspeyria; species Laspeyria flexula. The sequence continues at coordinate 4,852,024 of LR989956.1, read as the reverse complement.
AAAGCAAAAATTCCGCATTAAATGGTTTTTGTATATGAATGCTAAGGGAAATCAAGTTATATTAAATTTGAGAACTAGTTTAGAACGGCATCTTCATTTTAAAATTTGAAATCGATTTTAATCAGTTTTTTTGGAAAATCCCAATATATTTGATAGTCACGTGCAATGTCATGCGAGACTCTAAAACTCTGTCGCCACGTGATTATTTAGTAAATTGTTTTGTGTCAAGTCTGATTTGTATACCTGATAAAATCCAAGTCATATAGGTAATTATTATTACTACAACTCATTTTAGTAGGTCGTACAAACGATTTAAAGGAGATGTAATTATGCATTACTTTATTAATTACTCTACAATGAAACAAACGAAATGAAATTATTACCCACGTATCGTTTTCAAGTAAATAGTTGTCTTCAGGAATACACACACAAATGTAATTTTAAAAAAAAATACATAATTAAGAATTAATTACGAAATTTTCATCCCATAAACCGAAATTTTCTTTTATATAAGCTTAGGTTAATTCGAGGTTTTTCCCGACCAAGGCATGTAATCCAAGATCTTTTAAGCGAGAGTTGAATAGGTACACCACCGATGTGGCTCCGTGGCAGCAACATAAATGAAGTCATAGATAAACTAAAAAAAAGACAAGTTCCTTACCTATCCATGATTTCTGTTCACTGCTTTGAATAATTTCAGGATCAACGTCTTCTATAGAGGGGATGGCCGACGCCGAGTAACCTCTCACCAACCCGATGATTAGAAACGGCAGCGAAGCGCCGAACGTCAGCCATAACTGTATAGAAATAAATGAGTAAGTTACTGCGACTTAAACGAAGATCATGTTGACAAGTTGACACATACATAAAACATAACATAAAAAAAAACAAAAAAGAATTTTCTATCATGAAATTCCAGTACTAAGATTTTCCCAGAGTTTGGTAAACAAATGTCCCCGGTTGATGACAATAGGCTCGCTCCCTATTTCATGGGACCAAACATAGCTGTGGCGCAGTGGGAAGTGTATACGACTGCTGTGCAAGAGGTCCCGGGTTCGATTTCCGGGTCGGGTGAAAATGGTATTGGGATTTTCTATTATAAATTTCCATTATTAAGATTTGCCCAGAGTTTGGTAAACAAACAAATGTTCCCGGTTGATGACAATAGGCTCGCCCCCTATTTCATGGGACCAAACATAGCTGGCGAAATGTGGGTGTCAAACACCTCTGCCTACCCCTTCCGGGAAAAAGGCGTGATGCTATGTATATGAAACACCTCTGCCTACCCCTTCGGGAAAAAAGGCGTGATGCTGTGACAAGTTGACAGTGGAATATTTCATTTTCAAGATCACGCCCACACTTAACACAAAGCCTATGGCTTTAATATAATATATATGGCTTATACATACAATTAACCGACACAAAGTACTCCCAAAGTAAAATGTAACAAATATCTATGAATCACAAAAATATTTGTCTCGTGCGGAAATCGAACCTGTAATTCTCTGCACAACAATTTTAGTGGCGAGGCAACCACTTAGTTGACAGCAATGTTATATGTTATGTTATAAGGGAAAAACTTTAGCTACAGCTACCAAGCAAGATTTCAGATTTTATTAATAAGTAGTAAGTCTAGTGAATGATGTTTCTTAAGGGTCGGCAACGCGCTCATGATGTGCCTGGTGTTGCAGGCGCTCATAGACTACGGTAACCGCTTACCATCAGGCGGACCGTACGTCTGTTTGCCACAGTCCTGGTATAAAAAAAAAAATATTGTGCTAATGTGCACTATCGTCAATACACTCACAGACAAGTATACTCGTATAATATTTAATAAATACATCAGATGATTAAGAACTTCATACAAAGCCAAAAAAAAAATTCTATTATCAGTTCGCTATCAACTCTGAGCCTTGAGAAGAGTTGGCAAGAAACTCAGGCCACTTTTTTAATCGCAAAATTTTACACGTCATAACTATAAAATTTTACTCATAATTATCATGTTTTATGACGTAGTCGGTATAAAAAATAAAAACTTGATTCTACGTCAGCTAACTTACGTACCAGACCTAGTGTCTACATCTTACGACTATACATTTAATAAAATAAATGTCGCAACAACTCATTATAAATTCTATAGGTGTAGAAATAAATGTTATTTTAATACATACATAACAGGTGATAATTAATAATGAAGTTATTTAAACAAACGGCAACGTAAACAAGCTCATCCTTTTTTTTTGTCATTTTCTCTTATAAATCAGACTTAATATAACGTATAGCTATATAACAATGTGTAGAATTATATAATTATACTTAAGGTGAATGTTCCGATACGCCTACTCCATACATTTAACTGGCACTATTGTTTTTGAACACAGACACTTTTTCATAAACATAAACATAGCATCACGCCTTTTTCCCCGAAGGGGTAGGCAGAGGTGTTTCACACCCACATTTCGCCAGCTATGTTTGTTCCCATGAAATAGGGGGCGAGCCTATTGTCATCAACCGGGAACATTTGTTTACCAAACTCCGGGAAAATCTCAGTACTAGAATTTCATGATAGAAAAGCCCAATACATTTTCACTCGACCCGGGAATCGAACCCGGAACCTCTTGCACAGCAGTCTTATACACTTCGCGCTGCGCCACCGAGTCTATGTTCAGAGACAATAGTGCCAGTAAAAGTATGGAGAAGGCGTATCGGCACATTCACCTTAAAACTTTTTCATATTATCTCTTATTTATTAGAGAAATTTAGACTTTGATAATATCACAGTAGAAACTTTAGAAAATTCTCTGTTTCTTGCCACAACATACTTGTATTTAAAAGTGTAAACAAGCAAATGGTAATACCATTGTACTAACGAGAAAGGTACCAGATGTGTTTAAAATTTGAAGCAAAGTACTGGAACTGGAACTTGAAACCCACAATTACTTTAATATGTAAATCAGCATCAGATATTAGGGTATTGTATATCTCTAAGGTGGTAAACAATTTTACGGTCGGCCGGATACTTAGCAGATATTGCAACACCAGGAGGTTTATATGCGCGTTGTCAACCCTTTCAAAGTTTAAAAAAAAGTTTTATTCTGTTTTTTAAGATATACAGGGTGTATACGACGATACGACATTAAATGAAAAGGCAGCCAGTGTTAACCCTTATAAACATATTCTAATAAAAATTATTAAAAAAAAAAGAAAAAAAAAAAAAATAGCTACACATTATTTAGAGTCGAAAAATTTAAGAATATAAAACTACACATTATTTTTCTATCATGACGTTTTCGACATGACGACGACAAAAGTGCGGAACAGAGTAAGAGATAAGATAATATGAAAGAGTCAGAGATATTTAAATGAATTGAATGACGTAACGACCACATACGATCAACGTAAATACCTACAGGTTGTTTAAAACTGTGAACAACTGTGACATAAGGAAAGTACATTTGCGTCTAAACTATTGCAAAGTTCTGTTTAATTTTTTTGGTATAGCCTTCTAACATCACATGCTACACGTGGTTTCATTTAATGTCGTACCGTCGTATACACCCTGTATAAATATAAAAAATCAAAAATTCAAAAGTACATATTCCTTTTTTAAGATACTAGATTTCGGAAAACCTCAGCAGGAATTCATTTCACAACTGTATTCAGTGAGAGAAAATTGCAACGAACCCGTCCTGTTCGCGGCAACATTTACAAACAATTTCAGGAAATATTATACATATTTTAAATCTGAGCATATAGTTATATGCTCAGATTTAAAATATGCCTTATACATTGTTAAGATATTGATGTCAAAGCGAGATTGTTGTCTCGCTTTGACATCAATACCTTATTGATGTCAATCAATACCTTAATAATGTACAAATAATGTGCATAAACATATTATTGGCACAGTCAATTGACGTGAAACTGTTAAAAAGTAAAAGTGAATATTTCACGTAGCACTACTGTTACTTATTGAAGTACTGTTGTCTGTTAAATGTACAATGGTACATAGTTATTATTATTCTACTCAGCCTGATTTCTTGTATACAGGGTGTATACGACGATACGACATTAAATGAAAAGGCAGCCAGTGTTAACCCTTATAAACATATTCTAATAAAAAAATTTAAAAAAAAAAAGAAAAAATGAAAAAGAAAAAAAAAAATCTACACATTATTTAAAGTCGAAAAATTTAAGAATATAAAACTACACATTATTTTTCTATCATGACTTTTTCGACATGACGACGACAAAAGTGCGGAACAGAGTAAGAGATAAGATAATATGAAAGAGTCAGAGATAGTTAAATGAATTGAATGACATAATGACAACATACGATTAACGTTGTTTAAAACTGTGAACAACTGTGACATAAAGAAAGTACATTTGCGTCTAAACTATTGCAAATTTCTGTTTAATTTTTTTGGTATAGCCTTCTAACATCACATGCTACACGTGGTTTCATTTAATGTCGTATACACCCTGTATTTAGATCATTGTTTACACTGAATTATATATGATCTTGACATCAGTAATAAAATATCATAAATATTTGAATTAAATAAAGCCTCGATTCAAGGTAAAGACGCAGTTTGATGTTATAATAAATTATAATCGTTACATAACTTCCAAATATTCAATTTACAAGACCGTTACATCGTTTAAATTAAATATTTCAAAAACAGTGATCTCGAAACTAAAACAACAACAACTTGTTGCATAAAAACACACAAAGAGAACGTGCCCTTTCTGTGGGTCTCTGAATCTCGACATGGACTTAGCTACGATACCGCTGTTAAATGTTTGTTGGTACCTAATCTTATTAAGTCGATAGCGAGATTCAAAATTAGAGCCTTAGGTGCCTCCAAAACTTAGATTTATTCCCGATTACAACTGTTATCTATACTAATATTATAAAGCTGAAGAGTTTGTTTGTTGAATGGTAGGATCTGAAGAATTACTGGTCCAATTTGAAAAATTCTTTTAGTTTTGGATAGCTCATTTATCAATATGGCTTTATAACATCACGCAACGGCCAACAGAAACTGAGCAATGGCCAAATAAAGAACGTGAAACGACTTCTATTTTACTATATGAAGCCAATGTGTTTTCGTTCTAAAGATTTCTTTAAACAAGGTGTGATACATACTAGTATGTATAACAAAAATAACTGTACCTATGTTTTGAATTGCTATAACTAAAATACCTTTACTACCGGTGAATGAAAACAGTATAATGTTTACTAGACAATTGTCTTACCTGTAAAACTCTCAAGCCTGGCATGTCTAGTACCTAGTCTAGTTACGCTACATACAATGTAGCATGACTCACCAGAATGCATAATTATAATAAAATAAAAGCCTATGTCTACTGTAAACTATTCTGTAATAAAAATAATCTTAGTCCGTTACTATGTGAAATAAAGGATACCCGATGAAACATTCTTTGCCTTTGTTTTTCTTCTGAATGGAGATGTTTTCTCAGTCAATGCGACTCAGTGACAAATCTTGCTGTAACAATTGGCAATCATGCAATTACAACAACTAGGAAGTTATTAGTACAGGTACAATTCTCTCACACAATAACGACGCCCGCATAGCAACAATCACCACAACCAAAATAATCACTAACACTAATAAATTGATCAATTTGCCATTCATTACAGTAATATATGTATACAATTGGGTGCACCTACCAGTGGCGTGCTGATCAACGGAAGAGAACTATCACGTCTCGACATTGCAAGTTTAAAGTGATTCATTCACGTGCGTGTTCTGTTAACAATTGGATCGTTCACGTGACAGGCATCCTGGATTTAAACATCTTTCCTAACAGTATTCTAGTTTCCTAAAAGTACTCTAGTACCTCATGATCGTACAACAATGAGCCCGCAATGATGATATTCGCAATGACCCATAGTCAATTTGCCACAACGTTGCATCAAATAAGTTAATTGTTCAGTTTCTTAAAACTTTCTTTTTTTTAATATATTTTTTTTAATTTATGAATGATGATGAAGGCTGTGAATCAAGCCTAGTAGATAGATATATCACCGACCTATGACCGTGGGAACTTTGTTTGCTTTTTGCTGAATGTACAGATATAAATGTCACCAGAAATGCATATTTTGGGAATGTTTACCCTCTGTTATTGTATGGTATTAGCATCATCATCTTCATCATCATATCAGCCCAATGATGTCCACTGCTGAACATAAGCCTCACCTAATTTCCGCCACAGAGAGCGATTTTGTGCCGCCCGCATCCAACGGCCACCCGTATGGTATTATATATTGGGGAAATTCGACTAACATCCAATCCACTTTTATTCTCCAGAAAAAAATGCATCAGAACAATAATTATAACATGCATAGTACGGAATCGTTAAGAGATATTTAAAAAACTAAGGGTTAACTCACATCAACAGGTATCTACATAATATTAGAATTATGGCTCTTTGTAAAGAACAATATGCAATATTTTAATTATTTTAAATCGGAGTCTAAGAAAAATGTTCGTAATAAATACAAACATAATATTAACCTACCTACAATTAATAATATTATGTATTTTGTATAAAAGTACGTATAGTACTGCCATTCGTGTATACAACAACTTACCAACATTTATTAAAGAATTAATGGAAATAAATTTAAAATTATAAAAGAAATGTTTAATTCAAAATGTTTTCTATAGTTTAACTGAGTATTTTGGTAAGCAATGATGTGTAACAATGTTAGATTTTAAGTGCATGTTTAATTGTTTTTTTGTTTTTTTTCCTTATTTTCTTTCCATTCATATGTCTATCCATGTCGGACATGCAACATTCACACTGTTGGGACAATTTGTACACACAGTTATTCAATAAATGAATCTGAATCTGATACCAATAGGTGTATATACATATAGATATATATATACGTTAATAAATATCTCAAAAGGCACATTTTTTCTCTGAGTATCTACATTGAATAATACATATTAGCTAGCTAGATTTCAGATCGCAAAATGTAATTTTGAAAAGATTGCTTTTCAAGATACCTCTACTTTCAGTCATTGTTTACTATTTATATTTCTTCACTACATAACATAAACGAATAGCACAAACGACAATAAAACATTAGTCATGTTTTAATGTCATTTGTGCAATTCGTACTTTTGCAACTCATATCGAATTATTATTATTACTTTTGTTTCCCGCATAGCTATGGAGGGAAGTGGATCATTAATTTCGTAACGGGTGCCAAGACAATAGGTTAGGTATTCCCTGGTACTCTCGAGTGTCAAAACTTGGTGTTGGCAAGGGTCATGCTGTTAATCCTTTATCGTAACTCATATCGATATACTTATGGTAAAAATATAGGCTATGTAAATTCCATATTGAGCCTATTGCCAGTTTCAATACATAACGGTATAATGGACTTATTTACTCTAGTGTGGACATAACATGCAATGGTAATATAAAATATTATCACCCCTGCTTTGTCAAATGGTTACGTAGTTATGTTTAACAATCACCAAGTGTTGACAATAATACCAGTACTTGGTATTTATAAACTTTTCTACTGTGGACCGTAACCTTTTTATCTCACAGTGAGTACGAGCCTTTAGTCGATCTGATAGGAAGAAATTTTAAGTGAAGTAAAATATGGCGGCATCAGGCGCATATGCGCTCGCTGACGCCGCCCAGTTCGCCGGCGGCGGATCGGCTCCGCAAGGAAAGATTCCTCCCGGAGCCGCTCCGCCGCCTCCTTCTGCGAGATTACCTCCTCGCAGAAGGATGCGACCGCTTCCCAACTCCTGTCACTGCCGGCCATCGAGCTCATGACGGCCGGCAGCGAGAGGTCCTCTCCAACGACTGCGACGAGGCCACGGCGCAGCCCTTCCCACGCCGGACAAGACTCCAGCGTGTGCTGCGCCGTGTCGTCGTCGCAGTCGCAGTGGTGGCAGACGCCAGAACCAGAACCTGGCCAGCGTGGTATAGTAGGCTGAATTCCCTCCATATTCTTTGGAGGAGACCCGTGCCCAGCAGTGGGATGCTTATGAGTTGCAATAATGATGATGATGACTGATGTCCAAATTTCATTTAAGTAGTTATTTTTTCAGTTTACCGATTTTTTTTATTCAGTAGAGTTGCTTAAAAGTATGAGTAATAATATAATTATATATTTTCTTATAATAACAATATAATTTTAGCGGAATATTGCGAATATCTTATAACACCCTAGAATCAATGCGGCTTAACCCAATTCTAAAAAGTATTACTATAAGTATTAATATAATATTTATAAATAAATACTTCGTGGGTGTGTGAAATTTCCTCTATCGTGTATCAAGCAATTTACTAACATGAACAAAAAAGCGGTACGTCATTTACGCTCGTATTCAATCGATTGTAATCAATGTTGGTAACACCTGTTAATTATTATGATTGTAATGCTCCGACAGCCTTGCGTCGGTTCAGGTATTGTTCAGTCTTAGATGTAATTTTCACGCGTCGTAGGTTCACCAAACATTGTTGACGAGTTGACGACTAAACTAGAAATCCGCTTGACAGTAATTGAAAAGATTGCTCTACGGTTAGAACTGGTGTTGTTGTTATAGGTATATAAACATATAATATAAAATACCTCGGGTCACTCACGTAAGGAAGTCGGGATTGCCAACCGGGTTTTGGTTACTTTAGGGAACCATAATCAGGGTGAGTGTAGTGCCGACTTCTTTACGTGAGAGAGCCGTATTATTAACCTAATAATTATGGTATTGCCAACGTCCATGAGTGGCGGTAACCACTTACCATCAGGTGGGTATATCATATTGTATGTCATGTAGACATTTTTTTTCTTTTTTTTAACTCACTTTAGTTTTAATAATATTAAACACCTAAACATTATTTTAATATACTAACATTATTAAATTATTTTGCTCGATTTTACACATGGATGATATATATGATTGGTCATCATCATCATCGCCAGTCATATCTTACTAATAATATTAAATGCAAAATTTAGTATGGACGAATGTGTGAATGGCTGTTTGTTACTCAATCACACACGAACGGTTGAAAGGTTCTGTATGAAATTTGACACAAAGATAGATTTTAGTAAAGAATAGCACATGCATAGATACCACGTAGGTGGAAGCTAGTTAGTTCATAAATAGTAAAGAGACGATACTTATCATTCAAAGAACTATTTCCTAATAAAACTACTGAAAGACATTCAAACAAAATCATCAGTTTTATAATAAACAATATTACCTGTGACATCTTTATTATAATATCCAATATCTATCAATGTGAAATAACTCTTAGATTATTATGAGTAGAGAGGTGGAGATCGGAAATAGCAACACATCTCGTTGTTGGTAGCTTTAATTCGCGATTTGATGCCAAAACGTGACAGCCAGCGTGATATGACATTGTATGCTCCCAGTATGCTACGATTCAGACCAACCGGCTCGCATCGGCCCGCGCCGGGCGGCATTTTACAATGCGTTAAAGAACATTGAAATGTATCAACAGTAATTACAGTTCATATTTGCATGCAACTTACGGTCGGAGCCGGTCGGCCGTCGCGACGCGTCGCGGGATGCCGACGGAGGTAACTATGCGTAAGTTGCATGCAAATATGAACTGTAATTACTGTTGATACATTTCAATGTTCTTTAACGCATTGTAAAATGCCGCCCGGCGCGGGCCGATGCGAGCCGGTTGGTCTGAATCGTAGCTAAGACGGTCAGATGACGGTAAAACACGCACGAGACTATAGAATATGTTTGTTTACAAAATGATAGTAAAGGTCACTACTGATGAATGAATGAATGGATTGAATGAAATGTATTTATATCCAAAGTAGTTTTACAGTGTGTGTGTACATATAATAATGTGATGCGAGTATTGTGGGTTCGATCTCCCAAAGGACAAATCAATCTTAACATTCAGATACTCAATCTAAATCTGATACTGTATATTTTATCCACGAATTTATTTTGTAACTAAAGTTACCCACGACATAATATGTACCCTACCATTCAGAAAGGAGTAAATGAATAATTTCTAAGAAATTTTGAGTTATTACAGAAATTAAAATTACGTATAATAAGACAATGGGTAAAAATTATTCGCAATTAGCCATCCCTCATACATTCAAAGAATGTAAAATTGTTGCTGACTATTCATTAGTTTCGTAATGTTTCTTAACAATAGGACGTTGATCCAACCATTAGCTTAATACATTCAATACGAACATCGTTTATGATAAAACTATAATGAATAGAATCTCGCACTACCGTTACTATAAGAATTAAAAACATAAATTTACATAACATACAAACTAAACTACTTTTCATATATTATCCTACTGAAACTCGGGCCGACCTCGACGACTGAAAAGTCCTTGAAATGTCGGGATATGCGAAAAGTTTAATAACCCGCGAAATACTGAGTAAAATGTGTTTTATTTTACAGGAAGTACGAAATATGGTTTTCATACAAATAGGATTTTTGACTGTCAAAAATTAACATATTTAATGCTTACTGTGGATGTCTATAAGGAGAAGTTTTAGTAATCCAGATACCTTATACTTCACTCTTTAGCATACGAAAAAAATTAAAAAAGCAACATATTACGGATTAATTATGTCACAATATTAATTTATACATAAATTATAGTAAAATTGTAACGTGGCAATGCAATTTGCGTAATAACAACATCTATGAGTTAAATATGTGCTAGATATTTAGGTTTTGTAACTAGGTAATATTAGTTGATAGGGTTCATGTATTAACACAACAGTAATTCTATTATGAACACTAAATCAAATATTACTTCGATGCAAATATGAGAAAAATATAAAAACTCGACCGCAGCAATCTTGAACGAATGCAATCAAGTTTTTTAATTTGGTTTCTTTTTACCCGACTTTATATATATTTATACGATTATAATACATTAAGTATGTCACGTTTTATGATTGTACATCTCATTGACTATTATTTATTTGCATTTTGCCTTATTACTAAAAAATAACGTCAAATAAGCCCCAGCCCCTTATTCTTTTTTCTCTATCCAAAGACAAAATAATCTGCTGATTCGTGACTGACTATTCTTCTCACTTTCCCAACGACAACCAACATCTAACCTTACACAATTACAATAAATAATTAATTTATGTATCGAAACACGTTTAAACTCATTATGTAAGAAGACGTCGGTATAATAAAGCACGTGCTATGGTCAATAACAAAGATTAACATGTTCATTTTAATCAGAATTCAGATAACTACTTATTTGCAAAAACATACATCAGTTATAGAACCGGTTTTGGCAATAAAAAAATACAAGTAGGTTACCAACCTATATTTTTTGTGCAGAATCAGTCGTTAAAAAATAATACAAAGAAATAAAACTTGATTAGGTTAGCTAAAGTTTTTATTAAGGAAGATTTTACTAGTGAAATATAAGACAACTCATTGGAGAACGGATAGGGCACGATGCACGATGACTTGCCAGGCAATTATCAGCCTTCTCTATTTTTTCTTTACGAGTAAAAGAAAGCGAGCGAGAAAAAAATATTTAAGTATTTTTTATTTAAAAACTTTATGCACAAAATGGTTCAATGGTGGGCTTGATGCCAAAGGCATTGTCTACCTGCCAACCTTAGGGAGATGCAAAGAAGAACATGGTAGGTGCAAAGAATAAAAGAGAAATTGACACTTGAGCAAATTATATAAGTTAAATAAAAATATATAAGTAGTACAATAGATTAAAAAAAAACTCACTGTGCCTTAGCCGAGTCTTTATTTACTTCTATACTTATCTCAGCCACAACTTTAAAACTTTCATTCTATTTGTATAATAATCCTAAAAATTCATTTAAATAATTTGGGTCAGACTTTTGAAAAACCCAAAATCGACCACTTTCAGTAATAAATAAGGTATTTTGCTAAATGTCAGAATAATATAGTCATAAAAATAATATTGTCTACTGAAACAATAGCAGCGGATTAGTTCAAATGTAACAAAGATATTTCAAACAATAAGAAAACTAATGTAACCAAAAGGTACTTATATTGCTCATTAAAACAGTTCCTCAAAGAAAACTCAAGGTTAAACAAACTATATTGTTTCCTATAAAAATAAACACTAATTTAAGTAGAAACTGCCAACTGAAGAAGTTGTATTAGTAGAATTAGTAACACACATTACATTTTTCCTCGTGAATTAAATTATGATGTTCTTTTTTTTGCTTCTAAAAAGTCTGAGCACGAACATGATTGACTCGTTTCTTGCCTTACTACTTTTTTTATACCACGACGCGTGACAATGGCAAACAGACGTAGGGCCCGCCTGATGCCAAGCGGCTACCGTAGCCCATGACCGCCCCCTCATCATCATCACTACAACCCAGAAACGTCTTACTGCTGGGCATGGGTCTGCTCCAAAGATTTTGGAAGATATTTAACCTACTATACCACGCTGGCCAGACGGGTTGATATAGGGATTTGTTTCCAATTTTCCTTTTCTCGAAGTGCTCTCGTCTGTTTTTCGACACCTACGGGTTGAAATGGGGTAGTGAAAACATGTATTATTCACTACACGGACTGGGCCGATGGCCGCCCCCTACTACATACCAAATATGCAGGCTGTAACGGTAAACAGTCAAAGTTTTACTTTATCACCATCGTCGTCATATTCCAAGACCGGTTCTATGCGGCTTGCATTCTTAGCGATTCTGCGGTGTTAATACATTGTTAAATAAATAGTAATTGATGACTATCTATCCCACAAAGCATCGTTCAACAACTCATACAAAAACCTAATTTATGAATGACGCAGATCGCAGTGCTAAAGACATTATGACACGAGATCGATTAACACTACGAACCCTCATTATGAAGGTAGCGTATTATTTAATTTTTTTTTTATTTAACTGAGTTTCGAAGCTAAAATTTATACCTAATTACCGAAATGCCTTAACTCAAGAATGTGTAACCGTAGAGCTGTTACACAGAGTTAATTACGCGGGAAGTAGGTTTTGAATCCCTTGCAAATGTCAAAATATGCATATATGAATGCATACGAATAAATGGAACATAAACGCTGTGTCTCATGATTGCGTTTACTATAGAAGACTAATTTTTTTCATTACTAAGTAATTTCAGAACTATCCATTTCTTTTTAACCTTTTGACCGCCACGTCAAATCGGTATCGCCATGCCTTGAACGCCAAGCTTTTAAAATACAGTACACTTTTGACGTGCCATGTCGTCATTGGCGTGGTGAGCACATTTTATTTTTACGTGTATAGACGTCTCTGGCGTTTAAAGGATTAAAAGAGTGGCGTGAGTTTCTTGCCAGTTCTGCTCATAGCTCCACCCCGTCAGCGAATTAGTCGTAGGCAAATTTACTGACACTACTTTTCAGATAACCTGTTACATTCTTAACTTGTAACTTTCATATGTGTTACTTTGTAACCTCGATGAATAAACGAGATTTCATTTAATTTCATAGTATTTATGATACCTACATACATTTCAGCTTGATTACTAGATAAACACGTTATTGAAAAAATAGGTCTTGTCTTGCCAGACGGCCAAAGGAATGATCCTATATGGGGTTCCGTTTAACCCTTTTATAATACGGAACCCTAAAAATATAGTCGAATTTCAAATTAAATTGGGTGAAACAGTTCCACATTTTTTCTTTAAGAACTTAATTCTCAAACCATAACAATTTACTGTTATTATATTTACAGCTTTTTGAAACGCCTAATGTGTACCTGCTCTTAAAAATTACAGTGAAATGACCGGTATTTTTTTTTTTTTTTTTTTTTATTCCGCTGCCATCTTACAGTTACCAGTCAATCAAATTAAATCACTACTGTCATGTTTTTGTGTTCAATAAATTACTGTTTAACCTTAAGGCTTCCTATTGCTTCTTTGTTATTTAGTAGGAAACTAACAAGCTTGAAATTTAAAAGAATAAACAGACAGTCAAAGAAAGTTATTTTTTGTGATAGAGCATTGAAGTCTATATTGTTGATGTTATAGTGTAAGTGTCTCTAGTAATTTTGCTTCTCAATATTTTTTGCGAATACAAGAATAAATTAGACAATGCGACAATGCAAATACGAACACACGATCTCAGACCTAAGCCTACCTAACTTATTCATGTCGGATCTGCCCTAAAAAAAAAAGAACTATATACATTTTTCCAGTTAGATTGAGACATGTTTATGTTCTTAGCCAGAGATCATCAACATAGTTATTTTTATTAATATGTAATTTTATTTTTCAATCTATGAGAATTATTGAAATTGAAAAGTGTCACTTCCTGCAATGACGCATATATTCTAACTGGTACCTTAAATGTGGTTGAATTATGAATTTTCTGAATCCTGTCATCGATTTCGTATAGATAGATACAATTTATTTAGAAAATAAATATCGAGAAAAACATGCCACTTATAATTTGGTTAATTTAAATAAAATCAGGGCCTTACAGCTCTCATACATAAGTACGTCTTTATAGATAACCTCTCAAGTGTTAGATATACTTCACTTTGTCTGTTTACAAAAAATTACAAGTACATAGATATTCGTACTTATATGATGGATAACTATGTATACATAATACATAAGGCGCGTTGGAATCGATCATATATTATATATATTATTATTTTGTCATTCTGTCACATCCAGAAAAACCACTAAAAAGGAATCCGAAACTCCTCTTTCGCCTTCATCATCATATTATTATCAGAGCAGCCCAATGACGTCCACTACTCAACCTCGCCAAATTTCCGCCAATGAATTGAACTTAGAATTTAATTCAGAAAATGAGTAGTAGGTAGTAATTTACTTCTGAAAAAACAATACCCGTCCTGGCAGTCGGGTAAAAAAACCGTAATCTGGACTGTTTTGCGGGCGTTTTGATACAAAATAATTTTATAGATTTCGATGTGCTCTTTCCAAATTATATTTATTTTAATATTTGTATTCACTTGGCTGTTAATTAATTCATTTTGATAAAACTACCAAAAAGACAATTTTGAACATATTAGATCTGATACTAACGTAACTACTACGTCATTGAACACTAAACACTCTATCAATAATGTCAGGGTTTACTTTCGAACGTAGCAATGAAACAGTTAGCGATAAACCTATAAATGTGTGTATTCTGTAATAATACTAGTCAGTCGTTTTTACGATAATTTTCTGAGTATTTATTTTATATAAAAAGATGAAGTATACCCAAGTAAATATTATTAAACTCATTATGAGGACCGATACGTAAGATAGTTTCTTAAGTTTATTTGTAATCTACTAGAAGTCGCTTCGCTCCCGTTGTTCTTTATTAGGCCACTGCTCAGCTCCTATTCGCCGTACCGTAGTGTGTGGCCTATGTTACTCAGTGATAATGTAGTTCTCTAACGGCAAAAGAATTTTTGAAATCGGTCCATAGTTTTTAAATTTATTCGTAACATACAAAAATACAAATCATTCCTCTTTATAACATTAGTATTTCTATACTAATGTTATAAAGAGGAATGATTTGTATTTTTGTAGGCGAAGTGGCGGGCAGAGGCTAGTCTTTACTTCTGTATAGACTAGCCTCTGCCCGCCACTTCGCCCACGTAGTGCGTCGATAATAAAAGTAGTCTGAATACTTCTCCAGGTCTTAGACTATCCCTATGTGTAATTGGCGTATAAATATAACAAACAATCATAGGTACTTTTGCATTTATAATATTATTAAGGAGAGATTTTATCATATAGTTATCGTAAAAATATGGGACAAATATAAGAAGTGTGTTAGCATCGGAACGATTGATGTTCTAATCTTTACCTACTTAAATTGAAGACATTTGTGATGAATGTATGTCTCTATATAGTCTCAATACTCTCTTTTAATCTATTGCACAAATTTAGTGTTTTCTTTATATCACGACGGTGGCAAACAGACGTACAACCCAAGTGATGGTAAGCGGTAAACAACCCATACTGTAGTTTCCTAAATTTAAAAGAATTTAAATCATTTTTTATTCAACTACCACGGTGTGCTGGGCAAGAGTTCCTGGATTCGATTGCTGAGGCTAGCCAAAACGGTATTGAGTTTTTCATTAAATTCTCGGCTATAGGTTCGCTTCCTATTACATGGGGCTAACCATAACTGGATGGACAAGATGGACAGACGACCTGGTAAAGGTTGCGTTTTGGTCGTTGGATGCAAGCGGCACAAAGTCGCTCGCAGTAGCGGAAGTTTGATGAGGCCTACGTCCAGCAGTGGACGTCATTGGGCTGATATGATGATAATGATGAAGCATAAATAACTGGCAAAATGTAATCCCTTCGAGATAAAAATATATCTTTATTATATATAATTCTTCTGTACGTGTGTTGACAGTGAACTCCTCCTAAACAGCTGAACCGATTTGAATGAATTTTTGTGTATGTGTTCAAATGGATTTGAGGATGGTTTAGATTCACGATTAAACCCAGCAGATGGCGCTGCAATCGATTGGTATATCATGCAGGACAACGTCTGTTGGGTCTAGTCCAAAAATACGATTCGCGAACAATAAAATATGCACAAGAAAATTGTTGAAAGAAGAAAAATAAATATAGTTATTTATAGTACCAAGTAATCAGCAACAAAACTATGTAAGTACAATATCAACATGGGTAGTGTATCGCCTCTTTGTCAAGTTTTAGTGCGCGCGAGACACGACGACGCTGATGTTAAAATGTAACACTACATAAATAATTATTGCTAAACACACATCGTCACTGGAGACCAGAACCCAGCAGTGGGAAATTAATAGGTTGCTGACATCTATTTTTAAGGTCATACAGTTGCATGGCCTTAAAAATAGGACATGACACCTATTTTTAAGGACACGCAGTTGCATGTCATCCTACTAAATTCAATCCAATATTTCTGCTATGATTTTTATTTTATTCTTATTTTTACACCATTTGACAGCATTTTTGAAAAGATAAATTCCTACATATATCGCGTTTTTTAGTACGTTTAAGTATCATCAAGTATCCTTAGCATAGATTTCGGTACCGAGAGGTAATTTAAGTACACCAACATGAACATCGTTTCTTATAAGCGTAAAGTTGAAAATTGCCTAAATTATTACTTTCACTATACCTACATTTTCACGATGTTCCATTAGAATATGATTTCGATATTTTTCTAACCCAATTTTATACGTAGTATAAATTGGTAGGTTTTAAATACCTAGTCTATCAAGGTAAAGTATAAATAAAATATAAATTAAGTTTTTCTGGTAGAACCATAGGTTCGATAAACCTTATACGTCAAACGCTCATCGCTTCAGTGTCTAAGGCAAATATATTCTGTATGTACTATGTAATGTATGATTGAATTTTAAATAACGCATATATATAATTATGAATGAGAGCTTAAAGGTAATTTAAAAGCTAAGCAAAAATATTTCAAAGGTTTGGTCATTTCATTACGTTGGTACTAACGACCGGTTAACCTTTGAAATTTATAAATATATCATAAAAAATAATACCACTGATATCCAAGTAGAGACAAATTACACACGTGTAACTTGGGTAAGTTACAAATTATCCAACCAAACACATGTGTAATTTAATCTTTAATCTATGTATATATACGTTTATGAAGTACTTATACCTAGAATTAATTTCTCAAAAAAAATCTATTGAAAATAATGAATTAACGCGTGCGACATAGACTATATTTTTTTACAATATCTCTTTAAACATGCTTTATGTTTGTACATGTAAAATAAGTTTAAAAAAAAATATATTAAAAAAAAGCTCCTAAAGAATAGTTTAAGGACCTTACAGAATTTGAGCTATGTGTTGATGAGTGTAGGGTCGTAGTTTACGGTACCAACATAATACGTGTAATGTATGAAAATAGATTTCTCGCAACTTCAACAAAAAACGCTCAGATGGTCTCCCGAATAAGCTCTATCTATCTATAGTTCAATGATTCTTACTAAAAGATGATCATAGCTAAATTGAATCTACGTGGTCTATTTAATCCGAAATTATAGTTTTAATAGTTCATTTTTAAATAAGTATTTAAATTAGAAAGTTACTTAATTATAATTATATTACAAATTTTTTTTCCTCTTAGCCACATTAATTGCTTCACTCTAAACATTTTTCTTTAATAATGAACAACATGCACTATTTAATTTAAAAACAAACAAAACTAACCTGTTTCAAAAGCGCCGGCGATATTTTAGTCATCACGCACCGATGTAAATACACCGCTCAAAAAAACTCAGTTGACTAAACGAACAATATAACCACTATCAAAACTCACTAAGTTATGCAGTAACACTAACGCACGATCTATACATACACACGATGTATAACTCCGTAGCACTGACGACCGACTTCTCTTGGCTGTCAAGAATGACTGCAACAATACCCACTACCTACCACCTGTTTTGATTACATCTGCGCTCACGCCTGGTCATGTGAGATGATCCAACATCGCAGGCCTCGATACGATAACCTCAACAAGTAACGCTAATTCAAAAAAGAACCTGTTTAAAAAATCATAACAATGTCCCATATCAGTAAGGTAAATATAATAAATTATATTACAAACATGCATAGGTTACAATAATTTGCAAACTGGCATTGAAGAAAATAGTTCATTGTCGTCCTTCTGTATATTAGAACTATTTATATATTACAGTGCATCCATTTAAAACTTTTAAAAAATATAGTAAGTAAAATGAATGAAAGTAAAAAGGTTATGTACATATACAAGTAACTATCAATACTATTATAACACTAGAGAATATAAAAATTTTACTTTCTGTTTAATATTTAGTTTGTAAACATTCATTATAAATTCGTTAATCTAACGGTGTAGTGCTCTGCTACATCACTTTACACGCTACCCAAATTGTAAATAACAAAAGATTGTAACTATCCATTTTTTTAAAAAAGAGTGGCGTGAGTTTCTTGCCAGTTCTTCTCATAGCTCCACCCCGTCAGCGAACTGGTCGTAGGCAAATTTGCTGACACTACTTTTCGGATAACCTGTTACATTCTTGTGACTTTCATAAGTGTTACCTTGTAACCTAGATGAATAAACGAGATTTCATTTCATTTCATTCCAAATATGTAGTTAGGTAACATTAATTAGTATTTCCTAAAACTTTCAATTCTTTATAAATCTTCATGCAATAAACTGAAGCCAGTTGTCCGTATAGTGAAGTATTAAGAATACACAATGTCACTACCCCATTTCAACACGTGGGTGTCATAAAAGGCTAATAAGGAAAATTCAGAACAAACTCTATATCACATTCTTTGGTGGAGACCCGTGTCCAGGAGTGGGACTTTTATGGGTTGAAACGATGATAATGATTAACATTGAATAGTAATTTTAGCTCCTGTAAGTATTAACGGTATTTAATAAAACTGTAATAATAATTTTATTAAATTTGTTTATCCACAAATTAATCACTTAATGTGATATTTCGCATACATATAATTGATTCATAATGTTGCTAATAAATATTTATTTCGCATAACGTTATGACCATAAAGAAACTTATAATAAAATTAGAACCTTTGTCTAAAAAGTCGTTAATCAAAATAGGCGCATCATGTGATCTGAGGCCGTATTGTGTAAATATACGTATATTTATACCACAATTTATACGTAATTGGATTAAGGAAGTCAGGTGACAATGCGTAACAGGTCTATTGTACAAGCTCCTACAGAAGTAATAAGATAAATTGTTAAAAATCACCCGGCGAAACCGACTTCAAACCCTTTATTTATTTATTTATTTGCTTCAAATTTTAGACTGGCCTGTTGGTCTAGTGGTTAGTGACCCTGACTGCTAAGCCGGTGTCGTGGGTTCGTTCCCCATCCAGGACAAATCTTTGTGTGATGAGCATAAAGGTTTGTTCTGTGTCTGGGTGTAATTTATCTATAATATGTATGTATTTACAAAAAAAATGTATATAAGTAGTATATCAGTTGTGTAGTACCCATAACACAAGCAAACATCATTGCTTAATTTGGGACTAGATGGCTCTGGGTAAATGTGGTAGAATATTACATACAAAAAAAAACAGACAAAACTTATTATTAAGGCGGACTTAATACCAAAGGTATTCTCTACCAGTTCACCTGAGGTGGTGCAGAGATATAATGAAAGTAGGTGCATATGATCCAGAAAGAGAAGGAGGAGACATAATATACAAATTATTATCAAAAATAAAATTCTAAAATTTAATAATATTAATGATATATATGGTATATATTTATATTAAATTTAAATACATAATATAATATAAATAAATACTATTGTTAAACCGTTTACTAGGAGTACTTAAATCATAAGTTATTGAGTCATAAGGTGAGTTAAATGTGTGATTTTAGTGTTTATTTTTCTTTGTCAATTTTGCACAGATTATCAGCAACACCTCTGAGGCGTCGGCCTGTAAACTACATCACCATAGTGAAGTACTTTTAAGTTTTTATTTTAGTTCCTTAAAATTGATACGCTAGTAAGCTAAGCTAAGTTCAATATTTTTTTTAAGAAGTAAATAAACACACAATTACTTTCGTTTTTGTTAGTATTGAAGAATATTTACGACTCTACCGATTCGTCACCATATAGCAACGTAAAAGTCAGAACAGTGACCTGGCAATCGCATAAGCCGGATTTCGTGCGCATCACAAAAGCGCGTTGTGCATAGAAAAACACAATTGAAAATATTGCAAATTGTTTTTCCATTCATAATAAAAAAGTTCGGTATTATTTTTAGAATATAATTATTTATAGTTTATTCGATTCTTAAGCAAATAAAATAACTGATGGTGCTGTATCGTCTGCTTGGCTTGCTTGGCTCTCCTTGTCCATTTGCTCCATTTAGAGCGAGAATTTGTTGTGCCCAGGTCTTTTTGGACTGTTATAACCGGGTCTTCTTAGTACACGCTTATAAAGCGGCATATTAAAATTGTAAATCTATATAATTACTTAGTTGAATTACCTACTTATTGGAAATATTAGACATGTGAAATTTGTGTTTAAAACAAAATAAAATGAATATGATCGAATTTCAATAACAATCCGATCTAATACCTTACCAAACCTAACTAGGCTACTTCCCTTAGTCGCCTTTTACGACACCCATGGGTTGAGATGGGGTAGTGACATTATATATTCTTAATCCGTCACTACACGGACACAACCATAAATCATTCAAAATAACCTGCAAGTTAAATGACAACTGGCACATTGGCATGTCTGAAAACAGATATAACTTACCTATCTCAGCTTAAGCATGTCCACTAAGAAATCAAAAGTGTTGCAAGTCCACCTAAGTATTATGCATCACTTTTCATCTTAATCTACATAGGATTATGATAAAAATGATAGATATAAACAATTTGACAAGTAGGGCTTATATTATCCGGATGAACTGGCTTAACCTTACTATCAGATATCTTTGTTCGAGTAACTTTTTCCTGTGAGTATAACGAAATCGTACACATGCCGACAATAGTCATCAATGAACTCATGTCTCATCATGTCTCATTGGCCACTACTCAGCTTCTATTGGCCGTAACATGATTTTACATAGCCGTTCAACCAAACAAACAAACTAGTATAGATGTAATAGTTTTCATCCTGTTCAGATCATCTTTTTTTTTCAATCAATCAAAAATATATTTATTGCGAATATAGGTAACATGATTATGTTGTTGTAATACAGTTTTTTTCAGGGCGCCATATTCTGCATTTAAGCTTGCAATATATTATCAATTATAATTAATTATTAAAAATTCATTTTTTAATTATACACATTATTTATCATTTTCATTAGTGATTAGTAATATAGAATGTCATAAAAATAAATAATAATAAAATGTCAAAATTTCAATGTCAAAATATTAATAAGAAATAACACATACACCATTTTATAGCCATTAACAGATCAACGTTAATGGCTTCTTCAATCTTTGCACGTGACAGTACTTTACATAATAGGTACGTTGGTAACTATACGAATCTATTCAGCGTCCGGAGTTACGTAGTTAGTTTCTTTCACATCAATAAAAGAAAATGATTATATATTATCAAATACGATAAGATTAAATTGCTAACTTACATATCTGTTGCTGTAAAGATTATTCTTCCGATACGTCAGTGATTTACTGATAAGATTCATTTTTATCTGTTCTCACAATGACCAGGCCAAATGTCTAAATACTCGTATACTGCGTGTTAGTTCAGTTCATCTCAGCCCCAATTTATTGTTGAGAGTTGAAAAAATATATTTCTTTTTATTACTGTTCATCTTTTTATAGTAGCTCAGTGGCTCATCTTCGCCTGGTGGAAAGCCAATAGAAGCAATCACATGCATCTGACAGGATACCGAAGTGGAATGTCAACTGACATTGCCATTTTCTTGCTTTTTTCCCGTACAGTGCTTTTTCACGCTTCGGTTATAAGAATTAGGATGGCATGTTATAGGAAGGAAGATATGAGCCGTTTGCGCGGTTGGCAGTTCGTTCCACATTTTGATGGTAGAAAGAGATACGAATATTTAATATTTAAAAGAATACATAAGAAGAATTGCGCAAATATTTAGTACGTGCAGAGTTATTTCCAAAGTCCTCACTTGGAGAGCGAAAGGTAGAATAAGGGCTAAAAGCATATTATTATCATTTTTTTATTATTCATATTTCTAGCTACCGCAAATTAGCTACCTGGAGTTGCGAATGAATACTATATCTACTAGAAGACGTAGGTAGACACAATTCAAATAAACAACAATAATTTGGATAACGAATCTGTGTACTTCGTGCAGTTGTGTGCTATAGAACCAAAGATGTAACTTTCTTTCTTTCTTTTTTTTCTTTTTTTAAAAAGACAACGCCCGCACTAGGGAACAAGCCCTGTGTCGCGGGGAGCTCTACAAACATGAAACTAACGGACACAAAGTACACCCAAACTAGAAACAAATATCTATGAATCACACAAATATTTGTCTCGTGTGGGAATCAAACCCAGGTCACCCAGCACGGCGATGTAGTGGTGAGGCGACCACCTTAACCACTGCGCCACGGTGACAGTCGCTAACTGACATTGTAGCAAACATTTTGGTAATTGAATCTTACAATGAACATCCATAACTTCGATTATTTTTAAAATCAACTCAACAAAGGAAATCATTTACTGCTGTTTGTAATGACACTATAATATTAAATACTGGGCTAAGCGACTGAAAATATTGTAGATGTCAATAACCAGAAATATATTATGAAATCTCGTGATCACGGCACCGTTTCATTAAACGCCTGCTGAAATTATTTTAGTTAGTTGTAAACATGTTTCTTTGTACAATTTACTTTAAATTTCTTTGTGATGTCACAAAGGCAAGTAATAATAAAAACAAAGTGAACTGAATAACGTCCGAGTATGAACAATATTCCTTTTTTATAAATTTTATGGATTTATGAACTAGAGATCCTGAAAAATAAAACCGTTTAAAAAGACTACCAAGTTAGAATTACACTTATCTATATGTGGTTAACAATTAAATTATATCCATATTAATGAATATAGATTTTGAGTAGTAAAATCCATATTGTATTATTTATTCGTATTAACAATATACATTGTGTTTGAATTTGAAAATTATATAAAAAAACAAAATAAATATTAATTAAATACGTCCTGTATTTAATTATTTTCAGAATAATTCCTCTGAGCCTGTTTCTTCTATTAATTAGGCTACAATATCTATTAGATCTAAATAATGCAATAAAATTCTAAGTAAGATTTAAAAGAAACCGGATTTATTCTTCTTTTAATTAATGGAACAAATACTATAATTTTAACGATGTTCATACAATAAATAATGGTAAAACTTCATCATATCAGCCGTTGGACGTCCATCGTTGGACATAGGCCTGTTCAAGAGATGTCCAATAGGTACGGTTGGAAAAAATGCGGCTTGCATCTAGCACGATCCTGCAGTTCGGATCAGATTATCTATCCACCTTGTGGTTGCATACATAAAAAGAAAATATTAGTACATGCGTACATGGTGCGTACGTTATGACATATAAGGTTTTTTTAATACCATTAATTGAACAGTTAAATAAAGTCTATATTTTGAAACCTCGTGACGCCTTTTTGACAATGACAATACAATATTGCTAAAGACATAATTCGCACAACATAATATTTCAGTAATCTAATTAGAGCCTTCTTTATAACAAGAAGAGCAAATACCTTTGCAGGTATATTAAGACCTTAACCTTTTCAGGTATTATTTAGCAAAAATGAAGAGGGCCACGACTGCGACTGAGTGTCATGCATTTATAAGGCACAAATCTTACAAAAGTTAGAAACAGAGTAAATCTGTCAGAATATAAATTCATAAGGAACTATTTTCTATGTAAAATCTCAAAACACAAGGGGTCTCAAATTATTGTCTTAAGTCACGAACAATTGTACGAATAATCATATAAGTATATAATTTTGGACACACAACCACAAGATTATGTTTGTCTTCAAAATGCTGACTAAAATTAGCCGCAAGCTCAAATTACTGGAACTAGCCACAATTACTTTGTTAGTAAACAGCCAAGTTGTCTATGTAATATTTTAAACATAAAAGCATTAAAAAAATCCAAGTACAAGTCATCTATTTAAGGAAACTTCCAGCAGATTTTCTTCAAATTAACTGTTAACGTAAAGAAAATAAAATACAGATTTTTCTTCACTAATTTTAATTTTATGCTTATTATCACATCATGTTGAGGCACTTTAAATAAACCCTGCATTTTCTATTGTATTCTTTTTAGTGTCATTGTGTCATGTGCCCATCAACAGCATCACCTCATGTTTTCGGTTTCGAGAGGAATCTTCTGTCAGCTTTTAGTAGGAAACGAACAATTAATCGTTTTTATTTCACCTATCACATTTGCAGAAAAGAATATGAAAATTGTTCAATTTCTCTCGAATTTTTTCATGTATTTATTAATGCGACTAATATTTCAAACTAATTAATATATAAGTGAAATATTAATGTAGAGCATTATTTTACAAACAAATATTAGACGCAACATACTTTAATTATTATTATTACAGATTTGACATGATTTCTTTATATACCTATCACATTACTGATATCTGCAGATATTAAAACAATACCTAAGACATTTTAAATGAATATTATCATTCATATCTTCAGTATAAAAATTTCATACAAAATTAGTAGTTCACATTGATAAGCGTTCCATTATTACCGTGTTATTGAAATAATATGCAACAATTTTAGATAGGGTATCAATTACTGCTGATAACACATACTGAACTACAATCAGTGTATTTTAAACTACGGCATTAAAATGTGGTTGTATCCAGTTTTAATTTTAGCTTTAACATCAGGTTCATATGTTACAGGTAGGTAAGACTTTTTTATACCGTTGAAGTGGCAAATTAGCTCAACATTTCGCTAGTACTAATCGCCTTGAGTAGTAAGAGGTATTATCTGGCTAGCTTACCTGCGTAAAATGTATCGCGATACTAGCAAGTTGACAACTTATTAGGCTAAAAGATAAAAGAGTTCATAACAATTAAGGGTTAAAATCATGACGTACGTAATTTTTATGAGAAAAATATTAATTACATACTCTTTTAAGCGAATTTAATAACATTTTAAGGAAAATATTTTTATGTATATATTTTTAAAATTAGTAAAACAATGCAACATCGCCTTCTATAAATTTTACATTATCAACTGTTGCAGCTCAATTCGGTGATAACCCTCAAGATTTCGGGTATGTGACCGTAAGGGATGGTGCTCATATGTTTTATTGGTTATTCTACACAACTGCTGACGTAGAAAATTATACTGAGCGACCTCTAGTAATATGGTTGCAAGGAGGTCCGGGTGGATCTTCCACTGGTATCGGTAATTTTGACATTCTTGGACCTTTAGATCTAACACTACAACCTAGGAATTACACTTGGGTAAGTTATTTAAAAATATATTGCTAAGGTTATTTTAAAACAATATTTCAAAATGATGCAACAAAATCGAATATTTACAATGTCTCTCCCGCTTGATATAACTAAACACAAATTATAGTTGTCTACAAGGCGCTTGAGAGAGCCTTTACTTAACTCTAAATAGGTTCTTTTTACAGGTCAAAAACTTCAATGTACTCTTTATTGACAACCCAGTAGGTACTGGATATAGTTACGTTGAAGACTTGGGCCTTCTAACAGTAACCAATGATGAAATCGGTAAGTATGTTACTATAATATAATACGTTTGCATTTTTTGTTTTCTTCTACAAACCAGTTTTAAACGACAATTAACAGTCAATAACCTTCACAGCTTTGGACTTCGTTGAACTTTTGCGAGGATTTTATTCTAACCATCCTGAATTTGAAGGCGTTAACCTTTATATTTATGGACAATCATATGGAGGAAAAATGGTGGTTGATATGGCTCTACGTATACGTGAAGTAAATATTTTTTATTTCAATCAAATTATCTGTATGCTAAACAAAGGTGGTTATACTTTAAATATTTTTAGGCAGAACAAGAAGGTAGACTGCGATCCAACTTAAGAGGAATCGCGATGGGTAACGCATGGATACATCCTGTAGATTTAACACTCACATGGGGACCATTGCTATTGGCAGCTGGTCTTGTAGACCAGGCAGGATATGAAGACATTCAAAGAGAAGCCAGGGAGGCTGAACGTCTTTTCAACGAAGGCCAATACGTCCAGTCTACTCAACAGTGGGCAAATACGCAACAGGCAGTGTTTAGAGCCACAACAAGAGTAGATTTCTATAATATTTTAACTAAAATGGAAGTACCTAATTCGATTGGTGATACAAGGAGTGCTTACGGTTAGTATTATTAGGTATACCAAGTGCCTGATTCTGAGCAATACTTACATGAAACGTTTAAAAGAACAATGTTTCTATGAAACCTGTTTTTTAATTTTAAATTGTTTTAAGAACTGTCAAGAGCTATGATGATCCAGAATGCGCCCTACATGTACAATTCAACATCAACAAGACAAGAACAGATTGACCTGAATAGTTTTATGAACAATGAAGTGAAACAAGCTCTGAGAATCCCTGATCATGTAACGTGGGGTGGACAGAGTGGTCCAGTTTTCGATTACTTAAGAGAAGATTTCATGAAACCTGTTACTGAAGGCAGTGAGTACTAAATTTATTATTAACATTCACTTTCTCTTCCAAATAATAATGTTCTCGTTGACATACGACTTTGAAATTAACTAATTACATATTTCATTTCAGTTGAGAAACTCCTGGACCAAGAGGATCCTATTATCGTGACGAAATACAATGGAAACCTTGACTTGATCTGTGACACTCCAGGTAAAAATTGCCGAACTTTATTAAGTACTGGCTAGAAACTAGTGTCGATGAACTCAATGTTAGTGAAGATCCCATTAATAATCAGATCTATTTCAAGCTTACTAACATGATCAGACTGAAGACAACTGCTGTTGAACATAGGCCCCAGCGACCCATCTTGAAAGGCCTGCATTAAGGTATATAATTTTTTTTGCCAATGTAATCTATACCACTTGAAATTCCAGGTCAAATTTTATGGGTTGACCGTTTAAGATGGCATGGAGCAGAAGGATATAAGAATGCGACTCGTGTTCCTATTTGGGAAGACAACAGATTAGAGGGATATTACAAGTCTTATGGGAGCTTTAGATTCTTTTGGATAAATGTCGCTGGTCATAGTGTAAGTATTAATTTTACAACTATGGTACTACTATATTATTATAAATACATTTTTTTTTTCATATTCGATTGCTTTACGGTAACCGTAGGCGGGTCAAAAGCTTGTTTACCTCTATCGTGGTAAAAGTTAATAAAAATGTGTGTCAACAATAACAAGAACTCTTTCTTCTAGCTGTATTTTAGTAACAACTAAGTATAAGTACATAATTATGTATGAAGCAAACACATAAAATTTTGCTGCTCATACAGTTCATCCGTACGTCTCAAACATAATTTAAAAACTCAATTGCATTTCAATCACATAAGATGCAACTGAGTTTGGAAACATGCATCTCAATATTGACGAACTCTACCCAATAGTATATGCAACATTTATTTGGGTCAAGCGAGTTCATCTTTAAGGTCAAACCGTTGTACAACAACTTACGTCAAATTACAACCACCATACTTTTTCTTGAAAGAGCGATTAACCACAGTGAAACCATGCAGTCATATTTTAGAGCAGCTCGTCCGTAGAAGTACTTCTGGACTTCTGGGCTTATATAGTGTACTATATAAACCCAGAAGTCTACCAGGATTGAGATGACTAGTCATGATATCGCAATGGTAAAATAATGTATCACCAGGATCTAGAACAGTCAATTTATTTTAGATAAGGTGACAAATCGGAATTATTATTCATGGCGTGGCCATTTTTTGTGGTAGTCTGCTACGCGGCCCACCTGATGGTAAGCGATAACCGCCGCCCATGGACAAGACTGTGTTCTTTTATCAATTGATTGCGAAGAACATACAACTCGGACTATACGGAAACATGATGTGTTTCAACAACTTTTTCATCAGCATTTAAAAACTGTTAATATTTTGAATTACGCTTGCGCATTTGGTGGAAATGAAACATTTATGCTGAATGCAGAAGTCGTAATTACAAATACGAGAGTTTCAAAACGCTCACATGAAAGCACCCTAACTTTCATCTCTTACAAGTTTCCTACCGTGTAGTATGTTGGTAAAGAGTTATGTATATCTGTATACTACTATATAAGTCTATCTGTAAACCAAATTTCGTTCAGATCGTTTCAGCCGTTCTGGCGTGATTGAGTAACAACATCCATCCACTTATCCTAACCTTCACATTTCTAATATTAATTAGTAGGATTGGCTGATAATTGATTTTGTATGTTTTTTATAAAAATGCTAAAAGTAAAGTATAAATTCAAACCCACGACGGGACTTCAACCCGCGACCCTGCCATTCCGTGTGCAGTCCTCATATATACTTATAGCAGTGCTCTGCCATTGAGTCACGCGATTGGACGTCCCTCAGATCGAATCTATCCATTACCTGTTAACATGATGACGTCATGACAACGTTTTCAACGGTTCAAGTCCCGTCGTGAGTTAAAATTTTTCCATTACTTGTTTAGCATTTATACAAAATTTTAAACCAGAGCAAACTTTCATTAATTCAAAATTAAATAATAAATTTTTCATGTTTCATTTTAGGTGCCAAGGGACAACCCAGCAGGATCAAACGCTTTTCTTCGCGATATGACTTCATTTGGTTGAATAAAATTCAGGAATATGAATAAATTGTTCTAAACCTTAAAATATATGCACGAACTTAGTTATTTGTTTCCTACACCTACTACTTCTAGTAAATTGTTTTGGCTGTCAATTTATTATGATTTTAGCAAAACTGAAAAAGCCCTATAGAAATGTAAAATATAAAAAATATAAATTTTTCTGGCAGATAATAGTGATTATCAAAAAAAAAATATTTTTAATAATCGCCATAAACATCAATAATTGACATTCATAAATTAGATATGACTAATATCTACGTTAGGATAGTTGTACTATGTACCTACTGGTTCTGTAATCTACTGGAAACCAAAAGGTTGATGATATTAACAGTGGACGCCATTGTGATCATAAGATGATGAATGAGATATTTTGAATCGAAGCAATTACTTAAATCCTTATAGCTGTTGCTAAAGGGATTTTTTATTTCTTTTTGTGACCTTGCTCACTTAACTTTACAGGATAGATAACTAATTATAAAATTTCATATTACTATGTAGGTAGAAACACCATTCACAGTTCTCGCTTGAATCTGACAATAATATAGTCGCACAGAAGATATTCAGTTAAATATCAAAAATAAAATTATCTGGTCATTACATAGTCGCACTATTATATATTAAAAATACGAAATCGGCTCCTTATTTTTTACTTACATTAAACAGTACCATAAAGACAACCTCTAAGCTAAATAAATATAATGCTAAAAGTATCTCGTAAATAAAAAATAATTCGGTCTAGTTCATACTTACGGTCCTAACATCATCATAATCATCATCACCATAATAATCAAAAGGTACCTATTAATATTTATCGCAGATAGGTACCAATCAAATCATCATATACCAATTTCTTCACATCTAATCAAAGATAAGAGTTAATAGTATTTATCTTTATTATTTATCACCCAAATGGCATTGTTAATCCACTTTAATGTAGAACACTTTTATACTATCAATTGAAATATTCAAAAAATATTAATTTGTTGTAAATATTCGAGCGTATACCAGTTATTGAGAAGTGGAGGGAAAATGCGACGAAGAGTTGTAATAGGTTTAAGCGTGACGGCCGGTGTGGTTGTGGCGGCAGGACTTGGAGTGCTGATATGGTGGCTAGTAACCAGAGGTGAAGAGGAACCTTACACAGTTATTGGTAAGCTAACTAATTATTATATTGTAAGCCCTTCTAAAAGAAGTAAATACTTAGAACTAAATAATAGTGACAGGTACAGCAATTCTCATTATCCAATTAAAGAGCAATGGACGAAGGTTGTTCCAGAAATAGAACTTTAAGATTACACCAGAATTATTAACACGACTGTTAGTCTTGTTGGCACTCGATAATATGTTTGAGAAATTTGAAATTGTAAAACAAACAACTTCTAAAACAAATCGTCATCATAGGTATTCAAAATACCTAGCTACGATGTTAAGGGCTCTTTCAATTTAGACGTTTCGAGTCGGTGACAGTCTGACTGTTATGGTTTTCAGACCCTAAGCAAAGTTCATAAACACTTTAGAAAAAAAACGTAATAATTAAATTTAAGGATTTTTTCTATATAATTTTTTTTTTTTTTTTTAAAGACAACGCCCGCTCTAGGGAACAATCCCTGTGTCGCGGGGAGCTTTACAAACATGGAACTAACGGACACAAAGTACACCCAGACTAGAAACAAATATCTATGAATCACACAAATATTTGACTCGTGTGGGAATCGAACCCACGTCACCCAGCACGGCAATGTAGTGGCGAGGCGACCACCTTAACCACTGCGCCACGGTGACAGTCTTTGTTGTATCCTAAGCCTCACCGTGTAGTGTAGTGTCGTCAAAATTAGTTATAATAACAGAAAATAATCGTACACCAATTTACCCTAACTCCAACTTTAATAAAAAAACTCTTTGTGTAAACATGATAGAAATAAACACATAAGATTGTCTATTAATGACCCTCGTATGAACATAATGCCTAGGTTATTATAGTCATTACTCATCACATGAGTCATTATTAAAATAAGCAGAATTATCTCGTTGTAATTTACTTACTCCGGACATTTATTGTTACCTATGTTTTTAAGTATTACTGTGTATATGTAAAGCTGAACTTCAACTTGTGTCGAGATTAATGAGTTTTAGATACCTACCACATATTATTTTACAACCTTAGCGTCACACTTTTCATAATTTTATCCAAAGGGATATCATAGTTGCATCATACCCACATTTCGACAGCTACGTTTGGTCCCAATTCATAGCTGAAACTAAAGACTCTCTAAGTAAAGACTAACTTCATGACAGGAAAACCAATACAGATTATTTCCCACCCGGGAATAGAACCCAAGACCTCTTTGTAGACGTATTCACTCCCATTACATTGCTAATGATTCTAGTTTTTCTACGGTTGGTACTAAAGTAATAAATGGAAATTAAATAACTGTTCAAGTGTTCAGTATTTACAAAAAAATAGTTTAATTATTTGAAATTTTCGTGTGTTTATATATATATTACTATCTTCAAATATTCTACCACTATTATAATTTTTGTTTTTACTATTAATCACAATTTTGATTCCTACCGTAAACCCTATTAAAGAGAAAGAATTTACGGACACAGTTACAAAGCAATTAAATAAACTCTACAGAGTTAGAAGGTGATGGCATCGGCTCTTCGGCTTACACAGCAGCCTTCACAAGAATACGTGATGTCGGGGAGGTTTTCTGGTGGTTTTATCCCACAGTCGCAAGCGCACCCTTAACTCGACCACTAGTACTATGGTTAGACGGTATTACCGGTCTACCACCTAGCCTATTAGCCAATCTAGGAATGATTGGTCCCTATGACGTCAATCTTGAAAGTAGAACGGACTCATGGGTAAGTCAATTTCAATTGTAGATATAGGAAAGATTTATTAATAAATATTATTTAGGGACTTTTTACACACCACCACTTTTTTTTTATAAGAGGGGAAATGTATTCCATATACTGTCCCGTGCGGGGACACGGGACAGTTATGTGGGACGTTTACACTACCGCAGCACCATCGAGCTGAGATCAAAAATAAATTAGTTTTAAATCTTCTATAAGTAAAAAATTATTATGATTAACCGTCCTTATACTCAGTGATAAAGTAATAATAATTCATTAACCTTTCAGGTCAACCAGTGTAACTTATTATTTATAGATGCACCATTAGGAACTGGATACAGTTCTCCATTGGATGATACAAAGATACCCAAAAATGTAGGTGGAAATGGTAAGACACACGTACCCTTTACTTATCTACAAGTTTCCAATACAATATTTTTCACGACTGTCATATTCTCTAACTACTAGAATACTTGACGTACTTACCATGATACTTCTTCAAGTTTAAGACACAAATATCAGAACTCAAAATTTGAAGAAATTTAGAGAAGAAATACTTTTCGTGTATATTTTAAAGTCGCTCTAAACTTATTTCTTTTTCGTAGTGGAACAGTTACTTGTAGTTCTGGAATCATTTTACTCAACACACGAAGACTATGTGGATACACCTTTATACATTTTCGCACAAGGTGATGGTGCTAAGACAGCTGCTGTGCTTGCAATCAAACTCAAAGAACATGTAAGTACACCTGCATAACATACACCTTAATTAAATTGATTCATTAAAGAATAATAATATTTAATAGGTTAGGGAATAGGTTTCATAATTCATGGGCTTCGGTAACTGCTTACCATCACTGTGTTCTTAGCAGCTACCGTCGTGGTATAAGAAATATAGCGATGATTTTGTGAAAAAACTTTTAGAACATGTACAAATTAGCACAAATTTCACATAACAAGAACAAATTCACTCTAGCCACACACAATTATTATCAAGATCAATCTTTACAATAATAAAACGACAACAATTCTATTACAGACCGAAGCTAACTACACTAACTCACTTAAAGGTATTGCGATAGGAAATGGTATAATTTCTCCAGCGTTAGTGATGACAAAACTCGGCTTTTACCTTGAAGAGCTCGGTTACATCGATGGTAACGGGCGAGCCGCCATTGAGACTTTATCTCAAAACACAAACAGTATGATGAATACCGGCAATTTAGGAGCAGCATTCGACAATTTTATAACATTAACTGAATTTGTTAATGAGAACGCTGGTGCTATTGCTGTTAATCTTGGGCACATTGTTGAAAAGTTAACTCGGAATACTGCAGAAAACCGAGGTAGTTATTTATTGTACGTACATCTTAATAAAATAGGTTCATTAATTATTCATTATTATTTTTGGGTTAGATACCATGGAGGCTTTTTGCTACGTCGACTAGTCTATTACTACTGATCTATTGTAGCGCCAACACATACAGTTAGAATTACTTCTACTAGTATGTGGGTTTTCTCACGATGTTTTCCTTCACCGTCAGCAGATGGTCAGTCACTTGACTAGTACAATATATAAATTCCACAAAGTGAAATCCACATTGGTACTGCCAGTTGGAATCGAACTCAGACTGCTTGACTTTCGCGGTCACTTATCCGTTTGACCACCATCGCTTTTCACACAACGTTACATATATTATTATTTGTTTTTTCAACTAGATTTTCCAGTTCATATTACTAAGTTAAATTTATTATAGATAGGTAATAAAATACATAGAACATCTTCGATTTGATCAATAATCATAATATTACTTAAAACATTCTTTCAGATTACTTCAACCAAAAGAATTATATAAAGAATGTTTTTGGTATCAATGCTTCTGACTTTATGGAAAGTGTGGTTGCACCAGCACTGGGTATAGATTCAGATGTAAAGTATGATGCATACCGAGAGACCCTACTTGAACTTAACCGAAATTCCTTCATGGAACCAGTTATAAAGGAAAGTAAGTGTTATTTACATAATGGTTTCAGATTAATAGTACAACCTACTATCGAATACTTTGAAGTCTATTATACTAATTACATATTTATAGCTGATGTGATAAAAACGTATCAAATATCCTCACAAACTTTTGCATGTATAATTGGTAAAGTGGTATGTATGTAAATGATATTTCTTTACAGTTGAATATATACTGCAGTCTACTGATCTCACTGTCTCCATCTATAACGGGAACTTAGACGCAATATCAAATACACCAGGTAAATATTTTATTTATACAAATTAATTAAGATGTTTACATACTCAGAATGCGAACAATATTAATTCATCAACGTGCCTCCATTTTTCGCCAACCCCTTCCGAAAAAAAAGGGATATAAGATTGAATTTAATGACAGTCAGGTACAATTAACAAAAGAACGTGTTTAGAGATCCGGAAGAGAATTTTTGTGACAAAATATTAGCTGTTGCCTACCTGGCTAATATAACATAATAAAATATAGTTGATTTTACTGAGACTGAAATGAGGGGATTCGGAGGAGAACCAAAGCGACCGAAATAACTCAATGTATAGCTAAACAGAAGGGGCAGTGGGCAGAGCAAATAGCTCGAAGGACCGACGACCTATTGGGGAAAAATGTTCTTAATAGTCGACCACGTGCCAGAAAGCGTCGTGTGTGTGGCACTACTGAAAATTATGATGTTGATGAATTGTATACTTTCTAATCAAAACCTTAATACCGATATCCTTTTGAATTGAAAACGATTTTAAATATAATATAATAGGTTAGCCAACAATTATTATAATGATTATTACGTATGAGTAAATAACATAATTATAAGGTTTTAATTTTTAATTCAAAAGCACACATTTTCATATTTCAGGACAATTAGAATGGGTGGACAATCTAAGCTGGGATGGACAATCTGAATTCAAGAACAGTACAAGACGTACACTTGTAGTGAATAGATTAGTAGAAGGTTATTTCCGAGAAACGGAGAGACTGAAGTTCTACTGGATCAATGTTGCAGGACAATCGGTAGCGTACTTGATTGGACTATAATTTATTTTTCACTTAATTGCCTTCAACTTAAGGAACAATATAATAATTTTATAATACCTATTTGTACCTTGACATATCATCATTGGTCTTGTATTTTTTTATTATTGGTCGATTATTCAATATCGTAATTCTGACTGATCAGAATTATAACCATGATATGATTATACTGAGCCCAAGAGATAAAGTTATGGATTCCTATCACAACGTTCTAGGCCACTAACCACATTTATGCCATTTTGAACTTAGTTCATTTTCTAGTTGATGACTTAAAGCTAGCTACGAATATAACATAGTTATTGACTATCAGTAGTGGAAAAAAATGGTTAGTTTTTATGTAACGTTTTAATAATGCATGATAACAGAGTGGAAACTCCAAGCTAATAGAAACATTGTTCTGGCGAAAATTACAATTTACAATGAAACAAATAAATATATTTCTTCCATATTATTCAATTTAATCTCATGTTTTATTTACAATTTTTTCTACTACATTGGCACTGCATCAGGTGTTAGACTCAGCACTAATACCAGAATAAGAGGATCTTTAATTTGATGTAGGATTTAGAAATTAAACATGTAATAGTATGGTATTATATATTCAATTACTTTAAGAAATGTTTTTGATTCTTCGGCAGGCACCTCTCGATAACCCGATTGCTATGAACAGAATTTTGACAAGGATCATCACAGAGGAAGCCGAAGACGATGAGGATGAAGATAAGGAGGAGGATGGAGATCAGGAACCTTACACCGTTGTGGGTAAGCTACATAACAATTTCAAACACAACTTTTTACAGTTCTTGACTGGCGCAATAGCAATCTATACATTCTCACTATTTAATTTCACAGAATTAGAAGGCGAGGGCATAGGCTCTTCGGAGTATACAGCAGCCTTCACAAGAATACGTGATGTTGGCGACATATTCTGGTGGTTTTATCCAACGGTTGCAAGCGAACCCTTCACTCGACCACTTGTACTATGGTTAGATGGAGTTACCGGTGTACCACCTAGTCTGTTAGCCAACTTGGGAATGATTGGACCATACGACATTAATTTAGAAACCAGAAATGACTCATGGGTAAATGTTTCATACATAAATATGAAATCTTAATCTAAGTAATTTATGGCAAATCTTTACCAGATCGTCGGTCCATCTGGCAGGGGGGCCGCCCCACGCTGCGCTTTCCAATACGTGGCCGCCACTCGAGAACTTTTTGCCCCATCGGCCATCAGGCTATGTTGGAATATATATTTTGTGCGGGCGGCACAAAATCGCTCGCTGTGGCGGAAATTAGGTGAGGCCTATGTTCAGCAGTGGACGTCATTGGGCTGATATGATGATGATGATGATGGCAAATCAAAAGGGTAAAATCTGACCCAACTCCAAATGGATATTTTTATCTAATAAAAATTAAATTTTCAGATAAGTCAGTGCAACTTGTTATTTATAGATGCCCCATTAGGTACTGGATATAGTACCCCATTGGATAGCACTAAGATTCCCAGGAGCGTAGATGAAAACGGTAAATTCACCCTTTGAATAATTATGAAACTAGTTGACTCTATACTTTATTTAACAGTAGGGCACATAGTGAAACTAATTTGTGATGAGTTTCGTACCATCAGTAAACCCTTCAATAAACATCACAAGAGAAGATCTAGTTAAAAGAAAATTTCTTCGCGATTACAATTAATTAAATATACTTACCTTATTTTTAATTAACTCCCTCAAAGTTTACATTTTACAATTTCAGTGGAACAGCTTCTTGTAGTTCTGGAATCATTTTATTCTGTACATGATTACTACAAAGATGTACCATTATACATTTTCGGACAAGGTGATGGTGCTAAGACAGCTGTAACACTTTCAATCAAACTCAATGAACAACAAGTAAGTGTAAATAAGTATTTTACCATTTTTAAGCTTAAATGAAACATATAATGATATCTACGAAGTACGAACCCTGCAAGACTAGCGAGAAGCTATTTTTGCCAATACTGTATTAAGTAACATTCTTTTTTTTTGAAAATTACATTCATGCGTAAAAAAAGCTAAGTCAGAAGCTAAGTTAAAAGATAACACCGTATTGTATATAAAACTTGTAGATTAATTCATTATATGTAAATGAATGCTCCGTGCAATGACGGATTAAGAATACATAATGTCACTACCCCAAATCAACCCGTGGGTGTCGTAAAAGACTAAAGGAGTACCTTTTGCAGACAAGAGCACTGCGAGAAAAAACAAACAAACCCTACATCAACCCGTCTGGCTAGCGTGGTATAGTAGGCTAAATTCCCTCCACATTTTTTGGACGAGACCCGTGCCCAGCAGTGGGACGTTTATGGGTTCATCATCATCATCATTTCAGCCTATTGCATTCTGTTTATGGGTTGAAATGATGAAAATGAAATTAATGCTTGATGTTTTATTTCAGACAGCAACTAACAATACTATCAATATTAAAGGTATTGCGATTGGCAATGGTATAATTTCTCCGGCCTTAGCGATGACAAAACTTGGCTTTTACCTCGAGGAGCTCGGTTACATCGATGGGAATGGTCGAGCCGCTATAGAGACTTTATCTGAAAGTGTGAACAGTTTGGTAAATGCTGAAAACTTTGCACCAGCTTTCGATAGATTTATATCACTTGGCAATTTTATTAACGAAAATGCAGGTGCTATAGCTGTTAATCTTGGACACATTGTCGAAAAATTAACTCGGAATCCTGCAGAAAACTCAGGTAGATATTACTACATAAGATATGCAGCTATGAACAGAATTACTTAACTAACACGCTGTAAAACGCTCAGAAGGTCTTCAGGAAAACAAGTACTCAGTGTTTCTACTTGTTTTCCTGTCTATTTTAAACTGGATTCATATTCGTTACAATTCAACATCGTGCTTCACACTTTTTCAAAAGATATTTTACTATTCAAGTAACAGTTAATTGTTTTGGCAATTAGATTTTCCATATTTCTATTTTCAAGTATTCGATCAAAGTTCCTTTTGAAAGGTAATAAAATACATAAATGTAATTTTAAGCATTTATCTATATAATTAAAATTAAAACCCATTTTCAGATTACTTCAACCAAAGAAATTATATAAAGAATGTTTTTGGTGTCAATGCTTCTGACTTTATGGAAAGTGTGGTTGCACCAGCACTGGGTATAGATTCAGATGTAAGATATGATGCATATCGAGATACCGTGCTAGGAGTTAGCAGAAATTTGTTCATGGAACCAGCTACAAAGGAAAGTAAGAGATTCTTACTCAATTGTTTGAGATTAAGGGTATATTATTAGCTTTATCTGTTCAAATAAATAAAATTGAAGTGTCTGTTTTTAATATCAAAATAACGGCTTTTATTAGGCATTTAAAGGTAGGTATGTAATTACTTACTAGGATACTACTTACTAGGACGGCGATGGTGGCTGAATGGATAAGGGACCGGCGTGCAAATCACGCAGTCCAAGTTCGATCCCGACCGACAGTACCAATGTGGATTCCACTTTGTGGAATTTACCTATATGTACTAGTCAAGTGACTTACCATCTGTTAACGGTGAAGGAAAACATCGTGAGGAAACCCACATACCTAAGAAATTCTATGAGTATGTCTGATCCACCAACCCGCACTAGGCCAGCGTGAGTGGAACCCTCTCAGCTCTCTAACTAGAGACTGCTGGGCTCGAGTCTCCTCTCCTCTAACTAGAGGAGAGGAGACTCGAGCCCCGCAGTGGGACTTAATGGGTTGCTAATGATGATGATGTAATTACTTATTACAAAAACACACTTTGCATATTTTTTGTTTGTCTGCTTGTTTGAGGTAAACTCCGACACTAAGAAACCGATTTCGACGGGACTTTTACTGGCGGATAGTTAATGTCACAAAGAGTTAATTAGGCTAAGTACTTATATTTTGTAAAAATTATCATGATTCCGTAATAAAATGAAAAGGCTATAAAATTACAAATGTTGTGTTCTCTTTATAAATAATAGCCCAATGATATTGTATGTTAAAACAATATCATTGTATTAGCCTACCTATTCGCCTGATGTGTGTAAAGTTTCATCAAAATCTTTTCAGCAGTTTTGAACCTACTCTTAACATCTAACCTCAGAAACTTTTGCATTTGTAATATTATGTAAAGTAGGTATATAATATATAGGTACCTAAGAAATTCTATGAGTAATATGTGTATTAAATTTACAGTTGAATATATACTGCAATCCACTGATCTCACTGTCTCCATTTATAACGGGAACTTAGACGCGATATCAAATACACCAGGTAAATATTTCAGACAACAAATTAATTAAGATGTTTACGTACTAAGAGAAAAAAAGAAATTGATTTATGTTCTACACGTCGCTATTTTTTGTTTGCTCCCCTTTTTGAAAATAGAACACGTCATGACATTGCAGTATAATGACATAAATGCAAAAGGCGAGCTCCGGAAGAGAAAAAACACACTAAAACTAAATCAACAATTTAGTTTTATTTGTATGTATGTTTATTTACGCATTATAGAATGCAAGCCGTCTGTAGGTTCATGCGCAAACATAAAATAGGCCCTACATCGGCTTTTGTTATTTTCACTTCCTTGATGCATAGAGCAAACCTACGGATAATCATATTAGGTACTCCTTACCGCCAATACCCTACGTTCTCTCTCTATATCACTATCATCAAGCAACTTATCCAATATGGCCTAAATATTTAAATTGTTTTACCAGCTATAACAATTACTTTTTTTACCCAGTATCTACTTAACATAACTCAAATTTCAGGACAATTAGAATGGGTGGATAATCTAAGCTGGGACGGACAATCTGAATTCAGGAACAGCGCAAGACGTACACTTGTAGTGAATAGATTAGTAGAAGGTTATTTCCGAGAAACGGAGAGACTGAAGTTCTACTGGATCAATGTTGCGGGACAATCGGTAGGCCATTTATACTTAAACGCCATTATTTTTTCAATATTTTCCTTTACGGGATCATTATTCATAATTATTGGGTATCTATCCATATCCAAAAAACTGATCACATTTTTAAATGGGCACAACCACAGATAGTCTAGTAAATGAGTGCTCGAAATGGTAATGTGGAGGGAAATGTCGAAAGCAGAAACTTTGACTTAGGAACTTTGTGTGGACTAGTTAGAACATAAACATACTAAAAGTCCTTACCCCCCCCCCCCCCCGAGGTGAGCCCGAGGGGGGGAGCACAAAGAAGGTCCCGTTTTTAGGTTTTTTGCTTACATCTCGAAAACAGTACGTCGTACGAAATTTTATTGTACTACACATTGGGTGGGGGGTAAGGACTTTTAGTATGTTTATCTCCTAACCAGTCCAAACAAAGTTCCGAAGTCAAAGTTTCTGCTTTCGGCATTTCCCTCCAAAATCATTCATTGACTGGCCTAAGAACAGAGATAGGTTTTCTGTGGGCACAACATAGTTTGACATAATAATATGTGCAGTCAGCAACAAAAATTGCTGAACATATCCATAATTTCATAATGCATGTATACCGTAGCCAAGGAACTTATATCTCCTATAGCATACCTAATTACCTACATAATGTATTGTTCCTATGTCCTATTATTTTATAATTTTTAACAGGCACCTCTCGACAACCCAGTTGCGTTGAACAGAATTCTATCGAGAATCATCACTCCAGAAGAATAAAAAGATTAATAAAAAAATATATAAACGTTGTAGTTATAAACTGTGTTTCAATTTTTGCCCTTACCGTATCAAAGCAATGAATTTATTAATTATACATATACTATTTTATTATAGTCTAATAATATTATATTACAAAGCTGAAGTTTGTTTTTTTTTGTTTGGTTGAACGCGATAATCTCAGGAATAGTTCCTGAGATTATCGCGTTCAACTAAACAATCTGATCGGTCGGGGCCCTGATTCTGACTCATCGGATTGCTCCCGGATCGTAAACTTTTTCGAATCTTAGAACGACGTATTTTTACAGCTTAAGTTATTAAGTGTTAGAAATTAGTTTACCGTATAGAAAATTAAAAACTGATTAATATAGGATTTTTTTCAACTTCCATCTATTTTTTTAACATTATGTTTTTTAACTTTAAATAAACTGACAGTTCTGGCCGAAAATATTCCGACAGCTCAGAATCAGGGGGCTGATGTGTGTCTGTGTGTCCGTGTAGTGACGGATAAAGAATACATAATGTCACTACCCCATCTCAACCCGTGGGTATCGTAAAAGGTGACTACCTTATACAGATAACAGATAAGAGCACTGCAAGAAAAGGAAAATTCGAAACATACCCTATACAAACCCGTCTAGCCAGCGTGGTATAATAGGCTAAATTCCGACAATATTCTTTGGAGGAGACCCGTGCCCAGCAGTGGGACGTTTATGGGTTGTAGTGATGATAGTAAATACTCAGAACTTACAGATAAAAGTTATTCGTGTTTACAGATTTTTTCTTACTCAAAGAGGTATTGTCAATGTTCCTACGTATTGTTAATATTACGTCATGGATGTATCTCTTGTATTATTATTTTCTAAGTACATACTACGCCTAGGGAATGGACAATAAAAAAACTATAGATTTTTGACATTGTCTATGTCAATATGGTTGTCTTGTCAATGTCATT
The DNA here is from genome assembly GCA_905147015.1 of Laspeyria flexula. Classification (NCBI taxonomy): domain Eukaryota; kingdom Metazoa; phylum Arthropoda; class Insecta; order Lepidoptera; family Erebidae; genus Laspeyria; species Laspeyria flexula. Next base: position 4,810,039 of record LR989956.1, on the reverse strand, counting down.
TGTCAATTATTCTCTGTGGTGTACGAATTGTACGATCGATTTGTACAAAGATTAAAGGAATTATTGTACTTTTCCATTAGATTTAATGAAAAACATTGTTCGTAATGTCTTTAAACGTAATTGGAATAAATGTACATAGTTAACTTTAATAAGTGAAGTTTCGAAAACAAGTTTGATAAGGATTTTTCTAAACAACATTGGGTACCTACTCCAGTTCCGGTTCATAGTATCAACAAAAATAAGATTTGATCTTGCATCTAAGTAAATTAAGCCTAGAAAATGGCTGATATCCTTGATATATTAGACATCGAACAGCCAACGACTGAAATAAGCAGGGATAGCATTTTACATGGAGACAAAATAAAGAAAAAATATGTTACTGCGAAAGCAGTGAAGCGGCCCGAGGGAATGCACAGGGAAGTCTTCGCGTTGCTTTATAATGATAATAAAGATCTACCACCGCTTTTGCCTACTGATACGGGTAAATTACATTGCATCATTAATTACATATTGCTATGCTGAGGTTTTATGTCTGTCTGTTGTTTGGAAGTTGTAACAATAGTAATAAAACACAACGCTTAGCCTTAAACTGATGATTTATTGGATGATTTAATGAAAAATACAGTTCGTAATATTAAAAAGATGAAGATAATGAAATGCGAGAAGGAAGTAGATTATAAATGAAAGAGATTTTGTTTGACAGTGGAGTACGACAGACTTATATTTTAATTAATAATTTGTGAACTCGTGAATAAAAACTAGTTTAAAAACAGTGCATATCAAATCTCAAATGAATATCTATTAAACTTTTCCCAGGCAAAGCTTACAAACAAACCAAGGCCAAACTTGGCATGAGAAAAGTGAGGAAATGGACTTGGGCACCATTCACTAACCCGGCACGTAAAGATAATGCAGTGTTTCATCACTGGAAGCGAGTCTCTGATGAATCTAAAGAGTATCCATTTGCTCAGTTTAACAAGGTTAGTTAGCTAGTTTAATGCTTTCTATCATTTATTGAGTTATTTTTGTGTCATGATGTGTATTTGTTGTTGAGATGAGCTTCTTTACAAGCTAATGTTTGATATAATGGTTCTAGTATGTTTTGACATATGCCTATTGTGTGATATCCATGGTTCATGGATCCATCCATGTTTAAATTATGACTTTAACTAGAATAATATTTTAAAGCAACTAACAATTTCTACTAAAAAATAATAAATAAGCTGAGATTGTATGAGTATGAAATATGCATTTCGAAATATTCATGGTGTGGCAGACCACGAAAAAATGGAATGATAATCTAGCTAGACAAATACCACCAAGGCTGGACTACTTTACCCACTAATAGGAAAGCATATAAATCATGGGGGAGCATCATCCAGTATTACCCAGCAGTGAGATGGAGTGGGCTAACAGTAACAGTTAACCAATATGAGATAAATCTAAGTCAACAGATAACTTCGTGATGCACCTCTACCTACCCCTTTGCAAGTATGGATGCATGATGTTATGTGATTTTATTATATTTCCACACGGGGCCAATCATACTGACGCTCTTCAAGCATTCTTTGACTCAGTGTCTGATCGTATGCTTAATGCCGCCGATGATTTATTTTTTATTTTAGGAGACTTCAACATATCAAATGCGAAATGGTCGACAGTTGCTGGATTGCCACAAGCATTGGATACAAATAATGACCATAAGGCTATGGCACTTTCGGACTTTGTGTTTATCTAACTTAGCGCAGTTTAATTGTTGTCTAAACGATAATGGTCGCATTTTGGATCTTGTTTTGAGCAATGCTGACTGTCAGGTGTCTGCCAGCATATCACCTCTGACCCCGGAAGATTCCCATCACAGAGCTATCGAAATCACATTTCCTCTAAATACTACTATTCACTTAAAAGAAAATAAGCAATTTAAATATGTATTCCATTCAGCAAATTTTGATGAAATGAGTAAAGGTTTAATGAATATTGACTGGCAAATCTTAAATAGTATGAATATAGAGAATGCAGTTTCTTACTTTTACTCAATTTTACACAAATTAATCGAAGATCATGTTCGTAAGAGGAAATTATGTCTCAATCGGAAATTTCCACCTTGGTTTTCACATACTCTTATCAAAGTAATTCGCAAAAAATCCCAAATTCATTCCAAATGGAAAATTTACAATGACCCTCGTGATTATCAGGAGTTTCAATTTCTTCGTGCCCGGGTGAAGAGATTACAAACAGAATGCTACAATAACTACATAAAGTTCACTGAAGACAAGCTTACCGTGTCCCCTAAATACTTTTGGACCTTTATTAAATCAAAATTTTCCGTTAATAATACCCCAGCTTTTATGACTTACGAAAATAAATCATCTAGCGACGGTGAAACAATTTGCAATTTCTTCAATGACTACTTTCATTCTGTTTTCGTACCCGTAAATGATACTGACATTAGTACTAACTGTGATACTTATTATCCTGACTCTCCCGTTAATATAAGCGAAATTAATTTTATTTCTTATGACCTTACTTTAAAATATCTCCAACAAGTGGACGTAAATAAGGGCGCTGGAGTAGATCTAGTTCATCCGCTACTTATATCAAAATTATCCAAAGAGCTCTCGACTCCGGTGTCCATAATTTACCAAAAGTCATTGAAAGAAGGTCATTTTCCCAGTATCTGGAAAAAAGCTCTTATTACCCCAATTCCGAAAGGTGGTGACAAGCATGACATACAGCAGTACCGCCCAATATCAAAATTATGTATTTTAGGTAAAATATTTGAAAAAATAATTACACATGAATTAAGCATTATGACCTCCCGACATATTTCCTCAAAACAACATGGTTTCTTCCGTGGTCGGAGTGTTGATAGCAATTTGGTACTTTATACAGATTATCTGTTAAATTCCATGGATGCAGGACACCAGATAGACGCCGTGTATACCGATTTTTCAAAAGCTTTTGATAAAATTAATCACTATACTCTAATAAATAAATTAAATAAGTTCGGTATACACGGTGACCTGTTACGCTGGATAAGTTCCTATATAGCAAACCGGAGTCAAGCAGTTGCAATAAAGGGCTACACTTCACGATTCCTTGAAATATCATCAGGCATTCCACAAGGATCGCATCTCGGTCCGTTTTTATTTACCATATACATAAATGACATAGAATCATGTTTTAAATATAGCAATCACCTACTGTATGCCGACGACACCAAAATTTTCAAAATTGTTTCATCTTTGGAAGACTGTCAAAAATTACAAGCCGATTTGTTACGTTTAGAACATTTCTGCCTCAAAAACCAGCTCTTCTTAAACCCGGATAAATGTGTCACTATTTCTTTTACCCGTAAGCATAATCCAATTAAGCATGATTACACCCTGTCGGGGAAGGTTCTCGGGCGCGTCAGTGTGATTAGGGACCTGGGGGTGATGCTTGATGACAAATTACGTTTTGATTATCACGTTGATAATATAATTTCCAGAGCTTACAAACAGTTAGGAATGATTCTTCGTCTTGGACGCCCATTCAAAAATACAACTACATACAAATTACTTTATTTTTCATTCGTTCGAAGTATCTTAGAGTTTGCCAGCATTATCTGGAATCCCATTTACGCCATCAATAGCAATCGTATTGAAAGCGTACAGAACAAATTTTTAAAATCTCTGGATTACCGGACAGGCCACTTTTTCGTTGACTATTTAACATCCTCCAAAAGACACAAAGTGCCATCTTTAGCAAATAGGCGTCATTACATGGACGGGTTGTTCCTTTATAAAATTGTTAACGGTTACTCTGCACCTTTACTTGAGCTCATTAACTTTAGGATTCCCAGAACCTCCTCACGTTCTTTGAGTACATTTCATGTTACCCCTTGTAAAACAAATTACGCTGCTAACACATTCGTAAGACGCTCCTGCAAATTTTATAACAAAAATCTTGCAAACATAGACATATTTTCTACTACAATGGGCACTTATAGGAAAAGCGTTTTTAATAAAGTGACATTAGAATTGATGTAGGGTATATAATAGAGAAATTAATATTAAGCATATCAATAATAATAGTTTTAAAACTAGCATAGTTTAATATCGAGACACATTTAATTGTTTCCTATTACATAGGTATATAGTAGTTAAATATTTATATAATACATGTATAGTTAATAAAATTAATTAAGTAGTTATAGATTCTCACTCTTGTTTCCACTCAATATTATATTAGTATGTAAGAAGTGGAACTACTGTGGTCTAGTTTAAATTAATGATTGTATGTTTATTAGTTTAAGACTGTTTGTTCCCAAATAAATAAAATAAAAATAAATTATATTTATAATGTTATTTAACATTTTTAGCAAGTAACAATCCCGTCATACTCTGAGTCGGAATACAACCAATATCTAAAATCGGAGGACTGGAGTCAAGCTGAAACTGATCACCTGATCGACTTGTGTCAGCGATTTGATCTCCGTTTCATCGTCATACATGATAGGTGGGACCGCGCTGCATTCAGAGATCGAAGTGTAGAGGATCTAAAAGAAAGATATTATGGAATTTGTGCTACGCTAAGCAAGGTAAGCCATACTAAATATAATATTTATGTATCTTAGTCCTACTAATGGGAATCACTATTACAAGAGAAGGAAAGAAATACCTATTAGCCTACTATTACTGATCAACTTAGAATAATAAATAATAGTAATAATTTTCAAAAAGGATTAATAATAATATAGCAGGGCAACAATGCTGTAGCTAGTTATACATAACAAATACCCCCCGACTGCCTCACAAGTGACTCTACTTTGTTACTGAAATAATGATTGATTCCAAATTTCGAACTTTTCAAACAACAATTTTCAGGTGAAAACAAATCCTTGGTCCAACACGGTTACTATGGTAAATGGCGAAAAACGTATTTACCACTATGATGCCGAACATGAAAGAAAGAGAAAGGAACAACTTAGGAGACTTTTCGACAGGACACAGGAGCAGGTAAGAATATGTACTTCTTGTTTATTGTATTATTTTTAAGAAACTCTCTTCCTTTATTCTTTAGAAGCAACAAATCAAATCTGCATTCAAAATCTTTCGAAAATTCACTTGCCACACCCGAGAATTGCAGACTGCTGCTTGCAACCAGCTAAAATTGAAAAAAAAAATTATATATTTTTTTTTATGGCATCTATCGATAGGTTCAATCATGAGGGTTCGAATCTCTCTAACAAGTGTGGTAAAATAAATAAAAACAAGAAACAGCAAAAATCTATTTTTCAATTGAAATTTGTTTGAATTTTTGAAATGTTAATATTATCATCAATATCAGCTGTTTTCTCTTATGATTTTGTAAATAAGTATCAAATATCGATATTGTTGTTAATAAATAAATAAAATTTGACTTTGAGTTAAATTGTAACAGGGTTCAACAACAATTCAAAATTGAAATAGTACAATCATGTTGAAATAACTGCTATAATAATAATAATATAATAATAATCATTTATTTTCAGACATGTAGTCCATAGTAAAAATTAAATTACATAAAAATTAAACTGTATCTACATTTACATTATATAATACATTAATATACATACAATTAAAATAATAATAAAAATAAAAATACAACTAAGGATAAAAAAATTAAAACATGAAATTAAATAAGTACGTACAAACACAACATGAAATTATTATTTTTAACTATTTTACGTACTTGAATGACGCCTGGTGGGTTGTCACCCAATGCCACAGTATTGGACTGCTTATATTGTCGGCAATGGTAGCTAATAGGCTGTTGGGGCTATCGCGCACGCGTTTCATAAGAGAAGCTATCCGTTTCCTCATCACTGCGTAAAAGTCAGGTACTCTGTAATGTGCGAACATGCCCGACGCGCTGCAAAAGCGCGGTAGCCCCAACATCACCCGGAAGGCATTATTATATTGAATTCGCAGAGCATTGAACGAGTTTTTTGTATAGCCGACCCATAAGGCACACGTGTACAGAGACTGGCAATACGCCTTAAAGAGTGTTATTTTTACCTCTTCTGTACAACGTGAGAACCTACGGGCCAGCATATTACATCTAACTGCCAACGCTCTGCGCTCCCTTTCTATGTCCGTATCGTCAGACAAGGTGTCAGTAACCCAGTGTCCCAGGTACTTGAAACGCGTGACTCTGTTAAGTAAGGCGCCCCCTAAGGTGACTGGTGGTACTGTATCGTAACATTTGTTACCCGCCTTAAATACCAAGAGCTCACTCTTGGTTGCATTGTACCTAAGACCATGGGCCACTGCATAGTCCTCACAGATACGGACAAGCCCTCGCATAGCACTGATAGATGGGCTCAGCAACACCATATCGTCCGCGTAGCTGATGTTATTGACACACTGTCCATGGATGGAACATCCGATATTAGTATTGCTGAGCTCACATATCAATTGGTTTACATACAGGTTGAAAAGCTTTGGAGAGCTGAGTCCCCCCTGCCTCACCCCGCATTCCAACCTGTATGCATCCGACAAAACACCTGCCCACTTTACATAATTGCACTGGTTGTTATACCAGTATTTCAAGATATTAATGAGATCAGTTGAAAGGTTGGTCTCCTCGGCCAACTTTCTCCATAACTTGTCGTATGACACCAGGTCAAAAGCCCTGGAGAGGTCCAGGAAACAGGCATATACAGGTGTTTTTCTATGTGTATAGTACTGGACGGTATGTTTGAGACATAGGATAGCTGTTTCCGTTGATAATCCCGGCCTGAAACCAAATTGTGCGTCGTGTAGTGACAGGTGTTTATCCAGCTGTCTATCAATCAAACCGTCCAGCACTTTAGCAATAATAGTCGCCAATGAAATGGGCCTGTAGTTAGTTTTGTCACTCGAGTCTCCAGTTTTGCTTTTCGGTATGGGTATAACAATAGTTTTAAGCATATTAGCGGGCAGATACGAGTGGCTCACACAAAAACCGAATAGCATTGCCAGTACCCGTGGTAAATGTACACCAGCATTTTTCAAATGCTCCACGCTCAAACTGTCATGTCCAGGTGACTTCCCCCTTTTTAGACTTTTTATTACTGTAGCTATTTCCTTAGCTGTGAACCTAACGGGCCCCTCCCCTGACCCCCCCACGACCTCCAAACGAACTGAAGACGGACCAAGGGGAGACTCAACCTTAAAAGTTCTCTTGAACATGTTTGCAATCTGCTTCGGATCATTAACACCCTCTATACTCACAGGCAAACTCGCTTTGGGATTCAAACTATTAGTCATTTTCCAGAAACTATTAAATCTTTTCTCACTATGATGACTAGCAATTATATTCATTTTTACTTGATCTTTATTATTTTGACACATTTTTAGTTTACTTTTAAAAATCCTTCTGCTTTCAACCATTTTTTCATACAATAACCCACTTTTTGGTCTGCCTGATAAAGTCCAGTTTTGAAAATCAAACCGAGCCTGCCGATGAGCGTTTTTTACATATTTATTCCAACCCGTTATATGCCGTCTTTTACATTGCATTTCTTTATTGTGACTAGATATTGCACCCTCACTGAGAATACCCACAATTTGCTTATATAATTTATCTATAACTATTTTATGTTCTATATTATTACATCTAGTATCACAGCATTCTCTTAATTCTACCGGAAAGTCTACATTTTTTAACTGATTATTGCAATATTTTGTATACAAATCTATTTGTAACAGATCTCTGTCCCCCCATACTATCTTATTACATTTCGGCAATTCAAGCGTAACTCGTGATCTTATTATATTAAGGTCGCACTTTATTAACATAGGTAAATGATCTGACCACGAAACGTCATACAGTATGCTAATGTCTCTTATAGAACTCCACGCAGGTTCAGTTACTACGCAGTGGTCTAGCCAGCTAGTAGAACCATGTGAATCACTTACGTATGTATATGTGTCCGAATCACCGCCCAGCAAGCTAATGTCCGCACAACGCCACTGTGATTCCGACGCAAAGTTCAAAAGTTCTTTTCCGAATAGCTGATTCGGTTGTGCGTTAAAATCACCAAGAATATAAACCGCTTCCACACCACTGTTTTCAATAATAGCGTAAATTTCACTTAAGCATTGCACGAATTCACTTAGATTGTCCAATGAGTCAGTTGGCATATAAACAGAGAACACTAAAAACGATTTACCGCCTACTGTTATTTTGACAGCAATAAGACGCGCACTGTTACACTGTACTGGCGACACATTATCAAAGGCGCTTTTGCGCCACAATATTGCGACGCCACCGTACGGTCGACCTCGTAAGATGCCTGCCGACGTATCCACCGCCGAATTGCCCACGAAGTCGAATTGTGGGTCTATACTGCTCAAATAAGAAATATCATGAGGCAACAACCATGTTTCTTGCATTGCAATTATGTCAGATGTTTTGCACAAGGATCTGACATAGTCTACTGATCTAGTGATAGATTTACAATTGAAAGTCACAAAAGTAGATAATGAATTAGTATTATTTTCATTATTTTTGTTATCCATTGTGGGTATTTTTAAAAGAATCAACTCGTTTCTTAAAGTCTATATATTTACGGAATACAATTCCTTCCGGCCATAACTTGTCGTCTAAAAATAAATACAATTCGTGCTTTGGTACAAATATCTTATAAGCATCGTATTCCCTATGCTTTTTCATCTGTATTTTTTCCACACATACATTAATCTGGGTTTTCGCTAGTATGTACGAATGTATATCACTCGGAGATGTACTTTTGTCAACATTGTTGATAAACAAGGGTACTTGTATGTCAGCTGCTCTAAATTTTGTATTACTATCTATATTCGCACGGCCTCTAACTCCTATAAATCTATACTTTAACTTCTTTTTCTTTTGTGCTAAGATCCATCCTTCGTTAACGTCATTCTCTTCATTATTTACTTTCATATCTGAAACGTCTAATAACTGTGTTTTCAATGGTGTTGCCCTTTCAAGGCGTGAGGCGGCATCAGCATATGTTTGTATTTCCTCCAGTGTTTTGTTCAGTGTATAATCGAGGCCCACTACTTCCCGCACCTGCACCTGACGCAACTCACTGGTTACCATATTCGAAACCGCGGTACCGGCCTCCACGTGCAATAAGGAAGCGCACGCGTCATCGAAGTGTTCGAGTGAAACATCATTATTTGCATTACATTCGCGCAAGGGTGATGGAGACAGTCTTGTATAACTAGCTGATTTTTCTATGGCAATGTGAGGTAGGTTCGGCGTTGTAGTAGTACATGTTCTATTAGTACTGCTATTTAAAACTTTTGAAGTGGAGTTACTTGCTAAATGTGAACTTTTAAGCTTTTTTATATCCTCTTTAACTACATATAATTGATCCTTTGTGACGTATGTGTCTTTATAGGTGTTAAGTTCTTTCTGTATCAGTAGAATATCCTTTAAAAGACGGGTAGCATCTAGATGATCAAAAGTGACCGGTGGAAGTTTGTGAAGTTCTCGCGCAACAAAAATCGGCACTAGTTCAGGGTCCGTTTCTTTTAATAATGCAACTATATCATAAAGATCTCTTTCGCTCCTACCTGTACCTCTTCTGTTAACTTTACGCTTTGACGACGGCGCCGATTCATACAGTAACTTCTTTGCATTTGACACTTCGTCTGCATTAAAAGAAGTTGTGCAGATACGAACTAGGCTCTCCTCGTCCATCACATCTATTTTATTTTGCACAAAGGCAATCAATTCATTAATCACAACATTACACGTATTACACTTGACCGTAGTCGAACCCATTATCACTTGGGACATCTTTTAATTTCGCATACGACCGCCGCCGATACTTCGACGCGTTACGTCGCGATGACACGCTTAGTGAACCTGCTATGACATGTCCTTCTTCAATAGAGGTTTTAAGAGATTTATCCTCTTGGGGTAGGCAGCGGCTTGACTGTGCCTATAGCATTGCCAATGTCCATGAACGGTGGTAACGGTAAGTCATCTGCTTGTCTGCCACTTTAGGCAATAAAAAAAAACAATTAATGAACATAAAATTATTATTTTCAGATTGATGAAGAACAAATGCTGCTAACAGAGCTTAAGAAAATCGAAGCAAGAAAGCGTGAGAGAGAAAGAAAGACCCAAGACTTGCAGAAATTAATATCTCGACATGCTGACAGTGGTAACATAGTGCCTGTGAATCAAGTTAGCAACAATAACGAGGGAACCAGTACTCCTTCTAATAATGCGGCTAGTATTGCTAGACGACATGACAGAAAGTTGCACAAGAAGAAAATCACGGCTCAACAGAGACCCGTGCGTACTGTCGAAAGTGTTGTAAGTTTCTTATATTTCGCTTTTAATTTCTTAAAAAATATCATCAACCATTTCTCATGATCTTTTAGTAAAATTATTGTCATCTGCTTAGATTTCGAAATATTTTAATGTTTGTATAGTGACAATGTATCACTGTCGTTTTTGGTCAGTCATTATGAAATCTAAACTAATTATTATGAAGCTTCTTTTAAATATATAGATACTAATTATAGACTTTGTTTGTTTAGTTGAACGCTAGGATCTCAGGAACTACTGGTCTGATTTGAAAAAATCTTTTAGAGTTGGATAGCCCATTTATCGAGGAAGGTTATAGGTTATAAAATATCACGCTACGGCCAATAGGAGCTGAGCAGTGTCCAAATAAAGCGACTTCTAGTCATAAATAATACTAGCCCATTTGCCAATTATTGTATTTGTTATACAACATTATGTAAAAATATATAAAACTTAGTTCACAATATCCTGCTAACTTTTGTAGACTGTGGAGTGGTCTGGAATCAAATTCCCTGAGGCGCGTGGTACTGGAGTTTGGCTGCGCTCTCAACGCATGAAACTACCGCCTGGTGTGGGGCAGAGGAAGACCAAGGCGATAGAACAAGAACTGAGGGTTATGAATATTGGTTTGTAACTTAATCATATTTTTTTTTATTGCTTGAAGTGGCAGATTATCAAGGAACTTACCTGATGGTAATTTGTAACCGCCGTGATTGCCTAATATTGCTTTTGAAAGTTTTTTTGATACCTACTTTTATGGACCTCAATTTAAAAATATAAAAGAAACAGTTTGCCTAACATGAAACAAATACAATTTATGTTGAGGTATTGTGTAATAATCTTTGATATGTGTTGTTTCACAGACATAGCTCCCACACCAACTGAAGGTATATGTAAACATTTCAATGAGCTGCGCTCCGACCTCGCCCTAGCTCTCGACTTGAAGAATGCGCTGGCATCGTGCGAGTTCGAGCTGCAAGCGCTAAGACACCAGTATGAAGCTCTTAATCCTGGCAAGGTAGGCATTATTTTTTAATACCACGCCACGACTGTGGTAGCTTGCCCCACCTGATGGTATTGTAGCCTATACCCCACGTTGGGCGCTACTATAATGACTGCGTGCGGGTGAGGTTTTTGTAAGTTTAGTTTTTTTAGAAAAGAAACACCCAAAGTTAACATTCTCAACTTTTGCTTAAATAATAATAATTATTATTAAAATGTTGAAAGTTCATCTGAATCAATATCTAAATATTAATTTTTGTTCCAGACATTGACCATCCCGCCATCTATCTGCAATGCTGTAGCAGACAATGATACGAAGCCTGTTGTGGGTGAAATCATTGACGTAGTTGGGTCTCCGAGTGCCCTAAACACAACTATATAGTATTATATTATAATAAACAAGTGACTCTCATTGAGTGCTTCAAAACAGTGACTATGTTGAATTGGTGTTAGTGCATTGTGACGGAACATTGTAATAGATTTATTTTGCTAATAATAAGAATTATGTTGATAAAAATATAAATATTTTTTAATTGAAAAGAAACTGCAGGATAGAGAGTCGTTTTGATTATGTTCTCAGATAATTCGCTCCGAAAGTAACAAAAATTGTGTCCAGGGGGGCACAATTTCCTTTATCTTCTAAAGATCCTCTATCTTCTAGGAGAATTGTTGTGAAATCCACCTGGAGGGAAAGTACTCTAAATACTGGAGATAGGTAATTTTACTCAAAGGACACATTCCTTTATTTTAAAAAAGAAACAACTGCATTCATGGATTTCCGATTTTTCGAGAGAGAGAGATTCGCTTGCCACACCCGGCAATCGAACCAGCTAAAATCCAAAGAATAATACCCTGTACTTTTATGGCATAGATCGATGGGGGTCAATCATAAGGATCGAATCTGTAAAAAAAAACATGTTAAATTAAATAGTTTTGGGAATAAACATTGAAAAGCACACAGAAATAAACTTTTTCTGCTCTTAATTGGTTAGCAAATTAGCCTTATTTTTTTTTATAATATTAATATAATTATTTTTTTGTTTTCTGTGACACATGAATAAATTAATGTTTTTGACGTTTTAAATATTTTATGACTTTAAATAATAATGCTGTATGGTTCAAATATTTACACTTTAATTGTTACTCTTAAAAATTACATTTTTTACTGTTCATAAATCAAAAGCTGAACAAGCCTTTTGTAAGAAAACCTAAGCCTATCCTATATATAGGCTCAATTAAATGACACTACTCGACCAAAACAATTATATAGATGCCTGACAGCTAGATATTTTTATAAAACTAACCAAATCAACATTTTGTTGTTCTAGTGACATGATAGCAGTTGTGTACTCGCCAGTACTCGCTTTCAACAGTGATCACTTTGGCACATTAAAAATTTGGTTTAGTTGGTTTTATAAAAATATGTCTCTGTCATGTGCCTAATTGTTTTGGTGGAGTAGTACATTTTACAACTTTTTCATGATAATTATGTCTACTTAATAAACATATCAAAGTTTAGATCTGCCTTAATTTCTTACATAATTATCTAATTTCAGTAATTTATTGACTAAGCTCTATCTAAAACATAGCTGATCGCCTGGAGGCCCAATTTTGTAAAGACAATTTTACATTGTGCTGTGATATATTTAGCAAAAATTGGCACATAATTATAAACCTAAATAGCTCCTTTCGGAGCTCCATAAGCGTCTGGCATTCTTTCAATGGTATATTTATGTTCAGCAACATACATAATAGGAACACCTGGTATTTTTCTTATTCTTCTTTTCAAGTCTTTATCATTTGTAGCGACTATGTAACATTTATGTTGTGTTACCCTTTGTACAATGCAGTCATCGGCATATGTGCCCTTATGAAGACAAGTAATCCTCTCAAAACGTGGGTCTTTGATTATTCTCAATGCAACACGGTATTTACGTCCAAGTTTTTCTAATTCTGCCAATACACAGTCAGTTATGTAAGGAATGCATTTCGCATACAAACAATCCATCATAGATTGTACTATGTCTAATTTATTTTTAATGGAAAAGTTGATAAAGTTAGTGTCAATAAGGATATGGTAAGGTGGCCCCAATTGAGTGTTATACTGGAAGAATAATGCGGAACTTGCTTGCGGGGCTTCTCGTATTTTCATCTCATGAGGATCTATTTTTTTCTTCTTTGGTTCGACTCGGTTTGCAGGTTTGATGCGGCTATCGCTGAGGCTGATGAGCTTCTTCATTTTAGCAAACTTTCTCTCAACGATTTTACGAGTTTTCCGTTGTTTCCCCTGAAATAAAATACAGCAATCAGTATCACTTTATCAATATAAAAACTTAATTATAATATAATAAAATAAAATACATACCATTCTAGAAATGAAAAAAAATAGCTAAATGGGCTCTTGTTATCGTTAAGATTATGAATTATCACGATTTCGCGCAATACCAAGAGAATTTTATTTTATAATAATAGTAAATAATGTCACATGCATGTCATATCACGCTGCAGGCAGTTAGGTTATGTTATGAAGTGTAGCGCTGTATGTATAATAGCAAACCGAATGTATTCGGTACAAAGTAACGGGTGCGTCCATCAAGTACCGAGTACCGACACGTTACTCAAGAATAAATTTCGTTACTAGTATTTTTCGTTTTTTAGTGCTGATGTTTGTATTTAATTATATAGACAAAGAAATACATGTGATTCCTTGTAATTTAGGTACAATATAACATAAATTAATACGACGTAAACATAAGTAGGTACATCAAAACCCACGATACACCGTTTTGCCACAGAATATAAAAGGTACAGAAAGCACATCTCATATACTATAATTATGTGCTTCACTACGCTCGCTCCTACGCTCCTACGCTCGCGGTCGCGCTAGCTACGGGTCTACGGTTAGGCCGGCGGGGCCCAATGGGTGACTTGGCACCGCGGCAGCGCAAAGTACAAAGTACTAACGAAGCAACATGAACGTCATAAAGTAAAACACGACTCGATGAAATGCTCTGTAATTATATTATATCAAAAATATTGAGTAACAATACGATAGTAACGAGTTCTGCATATCATAGTAACGAATTCATACGGGTACACAACTTCTCGTTACTTTTACACCTCTAATAATAGCATACTAGTGTTCTACTATTAGGTCTGTGACCGAATGTATTCGGTACAAGTAACGGGTGCGCTATGTCGGTCAATGTATTAAATTTGTACAGTAATTTATTGTCAGTTAATATTACCTTGTGTAACAAGGACAACATTAGGATTGACGATGTAATGCGGGACTTGTTGCTATGCGCTGTGGCGCGAGCGCCGCGAGCCAATCCACGCGTTGCACCTTCCCCTCTCTGCGCCCGCGACCCGCAGACGCTAGCAGCGAAGGGAAGGAGCTCGACCGAAGCCGCGGCGACTGCCTTCTCCTCCGCGCCTCCGATGCGAAAGGTCGTAGTTCGTGTGACGATATATTTGTGTTTTTACTGTAAGCGTTTGGCTTAAATGTGTAAACTGTGTAATAGTTATGTACAGCATATGATAAATGTATGTGTAAAGTTGATTAAAAGAGACTTTAAGTTAGTAGAGAGTGCATTTTATTGTACCTCTGCCCTTAAACTGACGTCCATACGTGTGGCTAGACTAGTGCCCGTACGTGTGGCCGTTAAACTTGTTATTTTTCGCTTAGTCTTAGTAGTATTTATGTTGTTTAAATTTATACAGTAAATTCCGTATAATTATCTGTATCCGATTGTCATCAGAATCTGTATCGCAGATCGAAAATCCGTATAAATACGGAGAAATCCGTATATCTGGCAACACTGCCTGAATGAAGCCTGAATGCACGGCCCATTTCTGTGGTTTTGATTGACGGTTGATGAGCGTGTAATGGACGCCTTATGAATGAAATTATCTGTCACATTGTCATTGTCCGTAGTATCCCTTATCAGTGTTGCCGTTTTAGCGCATTTGGCGCTAGATCTAGTGCAATTCTAGGGTCTCTGGCGCTTTTTTTCTCATGACTACGCGCTAAAAAAAAATTTAGTGGAATCTGGTGCAAAATTTGATATTAGTTAACAACCCAAGTTAAAGTGCACAGTATCGAGACAGGACACGTAAAACCATAGAGAAAAAACAGCGAGTTGATATAGATTGTGTATAGGACGCCTAAAATGAGTTGATTTAGTTAGTTCGGGTATTTCCCGACCAAAATGTTACTGATGCCTTTATTGTTTTATCCTGAAAAAACAAGTGGAAGTGCTAAGTGGGCGGGGCACGCGTGCCACAAGTAAGCGTAGTTCCGCTACCTTAAATCGTCTCCAATCGTATTTTACATCGCGTCAGTCAGTCTTCTTGTGCCCTGGGTTGTTTAACGTGATTTAACCGCGAATATGCCTTATTGTGCCATTTTGATGTGTAAAAATGATGCAAAAAAAAGGGACAGTAGCTAGTACAAGCTTATCATCGGCATCTGGGGGTGATGATGAAAATGACGATGTTGTGGAATTGCTTAATTTATTCGATTTTAGTACCTAACTAAGATAAATACTTATACGAAAATGTCTTTATTTGATAGATTTTTATATACCTTATTTTCAATTTTAGATTCACCAATCGTTTAGCGGAATTTAGTGCATTTTAGAAGGATTTATGCAAGATCTAGCGCAATTTTGATAAGGGTTTAGTGCATTTTATTTTCGTCAAACGGCAACACTGTCCCTTATTAGTCTGTGATTGTGTCAACCGTCAGCCGTCAGGGTATAAGTTATAAGTGTTCTGTGGTGTCAACCAACTGCAGAACTTTTGTTTTGTGATCGATCGACATTAAAAATGGTTTCGAACTCGACCCTATCAGCGGTAGAACTTCTCAAATTGGGAGATGACACCAAAACAAAGCCTGTATTGACTGAATTCTGGCCTGAAGCTGTCGGAATTCCACTCGGAATAGCCTTAGCATGTTTTTTAAACTTCCAAACTAAACGTCCAGCTCTCAGTGGTAAGCATAATTTTATTACATAACATTATTATGATTCAAAATTCACTAGTTACAGTTAAAAATACTTCATAAATAAATGTTTTTTGTTTATGTCGGTTGTGAAATCGCTATTGCTTTAGAATTAAAGCAATAGCGATTGTTATTTATGTTACTAGAAAATACAGTAAGAGATAAATTTTTTTTAAGGCATTCAAAAACACGTCATTTATTCTGGAGGCTTAAGTTTGATCTTGCGGTTCGTGCAAGACAGGCGAAGTGATTATTTAGCAGAGAAAGATGCTGTATTGAGACATTATGTTGAATTGCACCCTGAGGATTTTCCTACACCTCGTAAGATGCTCTATTTTACTATTTTTAGTAGGATATTATTATGTACATTATACAACTATTTACACTAAACACTCTATTATGATATTATCATGGAATTTACAGTACTTACAATAGTTTTACTTTTGATTTATTACTGCCCACTTTTTTAGTACAGCTTTCCATCAGAACTGCAGGTCAACAGTTGTTATCTTTGGAATTACGCCTACAAAATACTTATTAATAGCTTAATATGTTATGAGAATTGGTTAATTTGGAATAAGATTTTAAACATTTAAGGTGGACCATTCATTTTGATATCAGATTGGCTGGTCAATCTCTGTAGAGAAGTAACTATTTGGAATTACTGAGTTTTTTTTTTTTGGCCAAAATTTGCTGATCAATTGATAAGTAATTGCTTATTGTCCTTGTTTCTTCTATTCTATTTGTTAGCCACTAGTTTTAAAAGTCCCTATGCCTATTATAAATGTGAGGGCTAAGTATTTTTATATACTTATGTGAAACCATAAGGTGAACTAATTATTTGTTCCTTTATTAACTGTTTAGCAGTTAGTTATTAAAGGGAACAATACTGTTAAAATGATGATGTGGTAGAATATTATATTGATGATCTGGAATATGTATTACATAATTAAGATGTCATAATTAAATAATATACATTACATAAGGAAAGTATGGAAATAATAGAATAGAATAGTATTAGTTTGCTACATACTTTTTTTTTTTAAACTTATTTTTTAATTTTGAAAAATAAATAATTATATATTCAGCTATAATAAAATGTAGGTTTTTTAAGTTAAATAATAGGTATTTAGTAATTACTTTTACTTATATCTTTTATTATTACCATTTATCAAACATGTATTAATTGGTGAATGTAAACTTTTCAGCACGCAGGAAGATCGGTGACATTCTGGAACCATGGATCCCTATTCGTTAATTGATTAGCTACTATTTAGTATAACTGTATGTAACTAGGAAATGATTACACAAAAGTTGGTTCAAATCATAATTTATTGCAATGTGTGGCTACAAAAAATTCACATCTATAAATTGTTTTTTGTTATTTACCTACACAAGTTTTATGTGACATAAATTAATGTATATCTCATTGTTTATTATAGATGGGAAACAATAATGATGT
The DNA here is from genome assembly GCA_905147015.1 of Laspeyria flexula. Taxonomy (NCBI): domain Eukaryota; kingdom Metazoa; phylum Arthropoda; class Insecta; order Lepidoptera; family Erebidae; genus Laspeyria; species Laspeyria flexula. The sequence goes on along the minus strand of LR989956.1, from coordinate 4,792,256 downwards.
TTTATTAATACCATCACATAATAAGTAATTTTCTATCTGTCTTTTGTGTCTTGTAAAAGGTGTTGATTTAGGTGTATCATCACCTTATAACCAATAACCTGTCTTTAATGAATGACAAATGTGGCAAAATGCAAGGGAAACATATAAATTAGCTAGTTTTATTTGGCGCTTTTTAAGGTTAGTCTAGAAAAGCTAATGTGGGCCAGATAGCTGATAAATGCACTCAAGGTAAGGAGCCAGCTAGATAGACTGGCAATATAAAGATGGCTGTCAGAGGAAACATGCATCAACCTGTCTATATATCTGAAGACCGCAGTTTGGTGACTTAATTTGGATCCTCTGCACTGTGGGAGCGACAAAGAAGAAGAGAGAAAATACTACAAAAACTTATTTATATCTCACCTTGGTTCACAGCCAGTGTATAATGATTGCTGTGCAAGAGATCTTGGGCAATTTACCCCCCATTACATGGTACCTACAATAACTGGCGAAATGTTTGATGCAATACCGTTTCGGCAATAAAAGACGTGACGTTAGGTTACAAAACAAATATATGAGGTGAATGTGAAAGGAAACGGAAGACCTAGAAGAACATACCATGACCAAATAGTTCGTAGAACCGTTCTAAAGAAAGGACAGATTAGGAGTACCCTCAACCAGCGAGAATTAAATTAAAAGACTGATGAATATTGAAGTAGTGAGATTCATAGAAAGTGGAAGGTTTTTTTTTTATATACCACGACGGTGGCAAACAGACGTACGGTCCGCCTTATGATAAGCGGTTACCGTAGCCTATGGGCGCTTGCAATTAGTCTCTGCCTACCCCTATGTTGGGAAAGTGGCGTGATCTATATGTATGTTAGGTAGGTATATATGTATTATACAACTGCGTTTGTCATTCACCTATAACTGGCAGAAAACTTGAGAACCATTAGTCCAATTGATATGAAACTTTGCACACTTATGGGCTACATGACCTCTCTGACAAAGATAGTTCGATACCCTGCCGGCGGAAGCTTTTGAAGTTACACTCAAGCCTAGAATGACTTATGCTTATGCAGGTATATGTAGTCAATGGCAATTTTCATATTAATTGTCATTACTACGTCACCCCATAGCTCTTTGATTGTACAGTATCATGATCTTTATGTCTATGCAAATAGTGTTGGGCTAATGCTGTCACATAGTCAAAGCCTTCCCCACATATAGCACAATTATGAGCATCAAATACTTTACTGGTATATGGGTGGAACATTTCTTTAGCGCTTTTATGTCCATAAGTTAATAAAGGTTGGTTTTCTGGTATAATTGGCATACTAGTTTGTGGTTTTTCATTAATTAATTGAGGCATAAGGTGATTCACGTCTTTCATTGGCATTGGGGGATCTTTGCCAACATCTATGCCTATAATGTCTATGTTACTACTATTGTTGAAGCTTTCATTTGGCATCTTGGGAGCACTTTGTGGCACTATTTGATGTTTCTTCAGCTTATGTAATTTCTGGAAAAAATAATAATTTTTGTAATTATAATTGCCCAGGGCTTCGCTCCTGTCGTTCAATGTTTGGGCACTGCTCAGCTTCTATTGGCCGTAGCGTGATGTTATATATATAGCCTATAGGCCTATTATAGCCTTCCTCGATAAATGGGCAATCCAACACTACAAGAATTTTTAAAATGGGACATATAATTCCTGAGATCCTAGCGTTCAAATAAACAAACAAACTACAGCTTTATAATTATAGTATAGATTAAGTATAAGTACTTGCATTTTTTTTTGTTTAAATAACAAAGTTTGATCAGTAAGTTATGATACTCACCAAGTCTCTTGCATGTATGTAGGCAGTGCCACATAAGTCACACTTGTAGTTTTTGATCCCTCTATGTTTGCTCATATGCCGGGTAAGCTCACTTGAAGTTATAAATGATTTGTTGCATAACGTACATACCTGAAAATAATAGAAAATAGTGTAAAAAAGAATAACATATATGTAGGCAACTGGTTTTTGTAGTTAAAAAAGTATTAAGGCGAATCTTATATGACTAATTGGCTATAAAACATCTCACTTACATGATCCCTCTGTCCAGTGTGTATTTTTAAATGAGCATGTAGGTTTCCTTGTGCAGAAAATCTTTTACTGAAACAATAACAAGAAATAGTTATAATATACATAATTGAGATGTCTATTGTCAAGTTTCAAGTGATTGCTGTTCAGCCTTTTACACTTTGTATACACCGCACCGTTCATCTGCTAAGCAGTCAGTCTATAGAGGCCCTAAGAGGCTTCCAGGAACTTGAAGTTGAGCAGCTTGTGTGTTCGTATGAATGTGGTACATACTAGGGTGTGTTACGACCTAGCCCGGCCAAGGCGCCAAAAAAGGCCGTGGCAATGTCAGTAAGCAGTACGGATGCGTTCTTTTCTGTACTCAAAAAGAAAAAACAAGTACCGCTTTATTTCACCAGATATGGAACATTTTTTGTGGCCGGGCTATAACATATGCGTCCCAGCCCGGCCACACTTCTATCTAAAAGAAATGGGACCTTTATGATATTATTTAGGTATGGGGCACTCGTACGCATCGTGTACCATCGAATCGAAGTAGATTTTCTTTGAAATCAGTAGTTAATACAGTTTACTTACGATTCAAACTTTATTATATGAAATGCCTTATAAAAATATTAGAGCAAAAACGTAATTTGAAATGCCTTATAAAAATGTACTGCTTACTGACATTGCCACGGCCTTTTTTGGCGCCGTGGCCGGGCTAGGTCGTAACACACTATACTAAGATATTTTAATTTATGTATATTAATTTACCTGCATACTTCACACTGAAATGGTTTCTCTCCCGTATGTATACGAACATGTATTGTGAGGTTATGCTTCTGAGTAAAACGCCTTGGACAGTACATGCATACATATGGTTTGACACCCGTGTGAGTTCTGAAATATGAACACAAAATATATTACTTCTATGACCTATGTGGCCTGCCGAATGCTACTTCAGCGATGCAATTTCTGAGCAGCTGAGCAGAAACTTTAGCTCTCTATCAGAAATGAGGAGATCCCCTTATTTCTGATTCGATTACGCAAGAACCAAAAGAAAGTCTTTGGTTGCAGGAGGGACAAAGTCGCTTGTTGTAGTGGAAGTTAGGTGAGGCCTTTTCTTTGTGTTGTTATTCTTTAAAAAAAAGGGAAATATTATGTACAAAAATAACAATAACCTAACATGCATTTCGAGTTGTGCCTGACATCGAAACTGTTTGTCACATTGGTAACAAGAGTGTACTTGTTTAGGCTTTGGCTTCGGTCCTCGTTTTAACTTATCAGCTTCCGATTTCCTTTTATAGTTTGTATTCCTTTTCTGTTCAGCTAGTTTACATTTGCTGTAAATAAATATAACTTTATTATAGATCTACATATCTGAGAAAAGGTACAGTAATTTTAAATCAATACAGTAGACCGCGAATGCTTCACAGTGATGAATCACAGTAGTCCCATAGGCCATAATGGGACTACTACTAGATATTCTTTTGTAGTAGTTTGTTCTTTGTAGCACAATGAATGAAACATTTTTAAAAGTATTATACTCACCATTTCTTTATTATAGTTGCATGTGTAGGGACCTAAAAACAAAATAATATATATTATAATCTGTGTACTAGTAACAGATAAAGAATACATTATTTCACTACCCTCTCTCAACTCGTGGGTGTTGTAGAAGGTGATTAAGGAAGTAACCTTATGCAGACAAGAGCACTGTGAGAAAAGGAATATTTGGAACAAACCCTATACTATACCAACTCATCTGGTATAGTAGGCTAAATTGCTTCCACTTTCTTTGGAGGAGACCTGTGCCCAGCAGTGGGATGTTTATGAGTCGAAATGAAGATGATATTTAACACCTATATACACTAATCAGTATTCTATGAAGATTACTGACAAATCCTTTCTACAGGCTCCGGCCCTCAATATTTTCAAATGTATAACAAAGTATTGCTATCAATACTTACAATCGGGTCTGTAGCTACACTAGCATCATTGTATCTGCAAAATTATATAGAACAAGTTAGGTTTATGAGCATTCATTTTTGAATACTGGCATCTCAAAAATGGCTAACTTTTTAAATAAAAATTTACACATTACTAAAGTATTACTTTTCAAGTTTACATGAATGGGTGAAATAATAATCGAGTCAAGATCTGTTGCCCAAAATTCAAAATTGTATTACCAAACACTTCACAAACTTCCTTAAAAAACTTGTTATGGGACAACACTCGTAATGTGAGTGTGAATGTCTTTGTTTTGTCTTCAAGAAATAATAAGAACAAGAAATTATTAGGTACCTAATTATGTAGATACAGGTATAGGGTAGAAGGTTGACTTAACTTACTTGCTAGGAATACGTAATCCTAAATATTGTCTCAGTCTTATATCTGCGCTTTCGCAAGTTTGTTTGAAATGATACGCTATACCTAATTTATAAATACAGTTGCTGCACATTTGTTCAGGCAAACCGTCATCTTTGCTTATCTGAAAATTTGTTTATATTAGGGCATCTAATTTGTTTTCCTGTATGATATATTCGTAACTCTGATGAATAGGATTAATATCTCATAGCCCTAAGTGCCCTAGGGCCTGGTAGACGTAGTCTAGAAAAAACAGAACTCGATTTCAGCGCCACCGGGATCGATCGTCCATCGAACAAGTGACGAGGACTCGTACCATTATTTTGCTTGCTTTTCCTGAGATTCATGGAGTTTGATGAGAGGCGGTTGTTATTTAGAGATATGATAGATAAATACCATATTGTTTTTAGTTCTTTTTGTCATGGCAGGTCGTTTTATACAACTTAAATATCAGAGGTTAAGGTTTCTGCGCCAAATAATTATTCTGGTTCAAAATATGTAAACAACAAAAAAATAATAAAAATTCGTTACCTTTATATTACAACAATACTCTATCATGTCACATAATGATATATTATAGTTTTTTGTAAAAACTGAAGAGAGGACTCCTTCTTCTAAACATATTCTACAAATTTTATTCATGTTTCAGCTTCATTTAATAATTATTTTGTATATAAACAAAAGTTTAATAAACAATCGGCAAATTGCAGCGAAAGACAGTTAGGCAGTTAGGACAGTTCTGTCACAGACTAATAACACAGACTACTAGTTCTGTGGCGACCATAGACAATACAATATTGCAATACTGTATTGTCTATGGTATATCAATATATTGGTGGCGAGCAAGGAACATTATTATATCTCCTTAGGAAACAAGGAACTTACATCTCCTTGTTTTAAGTTCCTTGGTGGCGAGTCAGAGTCCCTACCTTAGAGTATTTAATCAGTCAATGCAATGGTCGCCAGTCGCCACCTATAGTGTATTATCTATGGTCGCCACTAGTGATGGGTTTACGCCCTGGCATTTAGGGCGGAAAAAATTAGCACCCGATATCCGCCCAATAAACGCCCAATGACAGGGCATTTACTTTTCTTTATAAAATTATACATTTTTATATTTTTTGTAACAAAATAACATGAGAATAAGTACCTGATTACTTTAAAAACACAATTTTTATTTATTTATGATAATAGGTAATTAAAATAATAAATGTATCCTTCAACTTTATGCAAATTTCTTATAGAAAATCTTCATAAACTTCATTTCAATAACTTGCAACACGATTTATATGAAAACTGAGGATAGATATATAAAATTAATGACTGTTAATGGTCACTATTGTCATAAAGGATAAATTACCGGTCATGTAATGTCAAATTCAGTCAAATTGACTAAATGTTTTTTATTTATTAATTTTAACTTTTATTACGAGGTACCTAACATAATCCATAAAAAAAATCTACGAATATTTATATTATTTAGGTATCAAATTAATACGTGACTTAGATCGCTATTACAAGCAGGTACTATTTACCTTATTTCTGAATGCCCGTAATGTTGAATTTTGCCGATTTTGAGCCGATTATCTCCAAAAATTTTTTCCTTTACTAAATAATCCATACCAAATGCATGCTGTAGCAAGTGGCAACCTATAATTAAGTCTACACTAAGTTTGTATCCTTCTTTGCATGTAAGATATTGTTTGTATTGGTGTAAGATTTGTTGAGTTGTCCTAAACAAATCAAATAAAAAAAAAATCGATATTGGACTATCCCTTCGACTATTTTTACATACATTTGACATAGTTCTGATGTTATATTTGACAACAGATCTAAGTGGTCAAAGAGATCGGCAGATATCGATTTTGGAGTCAATGATTCCATAAACCACATTGTTCAAGATGGCGGGAATTTTTGCAACTATAACTACAAAACTAAGTCAAATAGTCAAAGGGATCATCAAATTTCAATTTTGGAGCCGACTGACTTAAAAAAAAATATATTATAAATTTGCAGAAAAATGATACCCATTGATTATTACTAAAAAAATTCACGGACGCCATCTCGGATCCCGAAATACTCTTCATATTCGTAATTACTGCCGTCGAAAAACCCCGAAAACGATGTACCCGTATTGTTATTACTGAAAAATTTGCGGGCGATATCCTGAATCCCAAAATAGACGTCATATTCGTAATCACCACCCCCAAAAACGATACCCGTATTGAATCTATGTGTATCAATACGAAATCGTATCAAATTTATCTGTATTTTTTACTAATTTCATTTTATTTTGAACAATTAAATCACAAAAACTCTAAAACAACACTAACGTATCAGTAAAACTAAAATACATATGTTTTATTAATTAATTAATACTTTTTTCGAGTCTTTCTATTTTAAACACATAATATTAAAATGTTTACGTTCAGCAATTCGGTGTTTATTCGGATGTAAAATTAGTTTTTGCCCTATTTGTCTAGTTTATGCCTTTTTGCCCTCGCCCACAGAACTGTCGCTTTCGGAGAACTGAGAACTATGAACTACCACTGGAGACAGAATACTACATCCATGCTCGCGATGGCGACGGCGCGGCGACAGTATGGATTATGGATCAATAGTCAAACAAAACGTTTCAATTTTATTACTGGTACTTTTAGAGGTCACTGTGAAGTGTGAAAATGCCAGAGTAAAAATTATGAAGTAAAACGCGGTAAATTTATATAAATCTAAATATAAATATAATATAATCTGAATCACGAACAGTGACCATATTATTTTTCAATGAAAATAGCTTGCTGTAAAAAGGTAATATAATATGTAACAAAAATGTTTAAATTAGCTTGAAAGTCTTAGACCGTGATCCGTCTTGATCTTTATATTTTAAATCATCATACTGCCAAATAGGTACCGGCTAATTTTTAAACGTAAAAGTAAATAATATTAGATTTATAGTAGTAGTAGTTGAACATAATTTACGATGATCATTCAATTCTGGCACTCTACTTTTGTTGCTGACTGTACATTATTAAATGCCTGTATAGGTTCTGCATACTAGGTATGTAGACCTAGTTCGTATGTGCGTAACATAAAATTATTTTTCCGCCATTCCAAACTAAATTCAGAGTAAAATGAAAAAAAAAAACAATGGGCATGCACAATAATTAGAAATAAAATATATTTTACAGTATATCCATTTTAGACATTAGCGACAGATGTAATAAGTTTAACGTAAATATCAATGCCCTTCAGGAAAATGTCGGCTTTGAGGAATTCATTATGATCGTGTAGTAGTACGGGCGTATTATTCATTGGTGAGAAACCCAGCGCTGGGATGCCTAATGAACGGACGTATCTGTTATCACTGGCTACTGGAAATATTCTATTGATCAGCTTGATGTTCCTATAAAAATACAGAAAACATAGTTATTATATTGGGTACCTACCTAATTATTTTATTTATATAACACAACCTACATAATTTGATTATTTAGTACTCTATACGATATTATTATAAGTAGAAGATACTTATAAGATATTGAATCATCATAAAAATGGTAATGATATATTACAGAATAAGCTTACAATTCATCAGCAGATGCCTTGAAGGCGACCCAGAATGGATTGCTGGCATCGAGCTTCGTGGGCTCTACGCGCGGGTTTCTTTGTTCAAACTCTATAGAGACACCTTCACCTGCGTCTTTGCACCATTGCAGTATCTGTTGAATAAACAGTGATTTAGAAGTTTTCATATATTTCAGCTACCCTCTTCTGCCCTGCCCTCGGTACGCACGAGCGATTTAAATACAAAAATTAGCCAAATCGATTGTAATCAGGTCTCACGTTTTAGTAAGACTAGGTACCAAACGTCAATTCATTTTTATTATACCTATACGATTTTTATTAAAAGTGAACCTAAAACTTACCTTTTTTTCCAACACGTCATGACTCAGAGTAACGGCTACTCTTACGTCAAATACTGCGCTCAATTTCTCTGGAATCACATTAGATTGAACTCCACCCTGAAAATATTTCCAATAATTGAACAAAGAATGATAATAATTTAAATATAATTTAATATTAAATTATATTAAAGCTTTAATTTGATACTGTTATAATACCAATGTTCAACAGTACCTAAGTAATCATTTCCATTTTGCAGCCAAGCTCTGCGCGAGTTCTAGTAGGTAATTCGTATATAAGTTATATAACCTATCTAGTAGTCTAATACTGTTCCTCCTACTTACGTATATTTGTGTCAAGTTAATTGTTGTGACGTCACCGACGGTTAGTTTCGGGTCACTCTCGAGTTTGTTCTTTTCCTCGGTTCTCATATCCATAAATTTATCGATTATGTATCTCAACTAAAATAAAAAAAAGTCAAGTAAGTAAATTAAATTAGGAAACAATACACAATTGTAAAATCTAAAAGCATTGGTAATATTACATAAGTATAAGTATATTATTATTTAATACCTTTTCGCCCGCGTTATTTGGAAGTAGTAGTGAGCCGTGTCCAGGCTGTCCAGTGCAGTGCACGTGAACCTCTGTAGAAAAAAAATATATAAAATAGGTAAATTTATCTTTATCTATCTATGTAAATATTTCAAATTTGGAATACTAACTCCTAGAAATATAAATTCAGTTTATTTTTAATTCCCATGAGATAGTAGAGATTACCTATAGCAACTTTTTACTGATACCTACTTACACTCTACGTGCAAAACTAGGTGTGGACGCTGGTGTCGTATATGACTTGTAACTTCCTGTCTTCTTGCAGGAAAAATGGGTTAGAAAACTATAAAAGTATAAGCCGCGCTACGAGTTATGAGCGCTCTATTTTAGTGGAGGGGATCTACGCATTTGTACACTGTACTTTTTGAACTCGACCAATATGTGCTAAGCGCGGGAGTTTAGCAGCAACTGATTGTCCAATCGTGTGCAAGAGCTGGCTCGGTGCGTGCTTCCCTACCCCCTGTTACCAAACAGACCTAAAATGCGTTCTGCGCAGGAATGGGCAGCGATCATAACTCGCGGCGCGACTTATACATTCCTAAAATCATTTTTAAAACCAAAAGTTTCTTACGCCACATGCTCCTCTCGCCATAAAATAGGACAAACTCTTCACTTGGATTTGCCATTCCCTCGTCCAACGCAAAACCCACATTAAGATCTTTAAAATATTGAGTGTGAATAAATTTCGCCATACCATCCTGACTACCAATTTCTTCGTCTGTAAAATAGATAAAATCAGACTTTAGTTGTGTTATTAACTTCATAGCATGCCTCGGGTATGCCTCCTATAAATAAATACTTACCTACATAATGAATCCGATAGACTGGATAAAATAAAATAGGTAGTTTTCATTGTATCTAATCGTTGTTATCTTAATTAGCCATTACATAAATGACAATGGCATAACTACTATAGGTACCTACTTATAACAAAATATTCTTGATAATGTAAATTTTTGGATTACCTACAAAGAAAATTGTTACATTACCAGGCACAAAAGACACATGTATTGTCCTTTTTAGCTGAACCCCAGACTGCTGGAGACTTCGGATGGCCTCGAGATATTGAATACCCACGCATTTCATGTCCTGTGAGCCACGAGCAAATATCTTGCCTTCTTCATCGATGTGGGCACTGAATGGTGGGTACGTCCAACTATTCTGTAATTGTTGAATAATCCATATTTATTGGCAGTTTTGACTAAGTTTTATTTTGTTGCCTAATGGGCTAACGGCCAATACAAAATACATCGTGCAATTCGTGTTATGAGTATCTACCTACGTACTTCTAAGAAAACTTACACGATTCGTTATTGCAATCACAAAAAAGCTAAGCAGGTAGCAGGTTACACATAGTTTCAAAGTTAATCTTGGCAACAGTATATTTATTTAAACAATTTAGGTATGTACCATATCATGGATGATTTGGTGGTATCATCATTATCAGAATATCATCATATTAAAGGTTATAATTTACTAACTTCGAAGACGGGCACTACATCCATATGCGAGTTCAACAAGATAGTTGGTAATGTTTGGTCTTTGCCAAGCCATGTTAAAATCACAACAGGCTTGCGTGGCACTACTTCGTATACTTTCACCCCAAGGCCGAGCCCTTTAGCTTGTTTTTTCAAGAACTCAACACAGCCATCTGTAACAGTAATAAAGTTAAATTATAGAAAGTTTAATAGACCATTTATAACCGGCTTTAAAATGGAGGAGGTTCATGTTCCACTATTTAAGTATTTATGTATGTGTCACAGCAGAATAGAAGATGGGACTTACATCTAAGCATGACTGTCGTTAATGACATCATGCATCACGCTTGCTTTCGGTTGTTAGACTTTCGACATGTTTTTTCAATGGTAACCGAATGGATAAGTGACCGGCATGCAAATTATGCGGTTCAAGACTAGTCAAGTGGTTTACCATCTGCTGAAGTGCTGACGGTGAAGGAAAACATCGTGAGTAAACCCACGTGCCCTAGAAGAAATTCTATGCACGTGTGGGCGTTACAATAGATCAGTACCTACATAGTTATCTGGTCGACGACGTAGCAAGGAAGCCGCTCATGGCGACCAGAGTTGGGCGTAGTTAACTACTTTTGTGTAATCAGATTACTAACTACATCGAAAAGTAGTTAACTACATGTAGTTAACTACATGTAGTTATGATTACTTGTAGTTTAACTACATGTAGTTATGATTACTTGTAGTTTAACTACATTTGTTAATATGATTACTGCAATCAAGTAGTTTTAATTACTGATTACTTTGATTTCTAAGAACATATATTTTGTAATTAAATAAATTATGTATTGTGTAGGTATTGGTACTTGCAAAAATGGCCGCCATCTTGAACTTTGCTATTTTTGGCCTGATTGACTCCAAAATCGATATCTGACGATCCCTTTGACTGTTTGACATAGTGCTGATGTCAAAATTGGCAAAAGTGGCCGCCATCTTGAACTTTGCTGTTTTTGGCCTGATTGACTCCAAAATCGATATCTGCCGATCCCTTTGACTGTTTGACATAGTGCTGATGTCAAAATTGGCAAAAGTGGCCGCCATCTTGAACTTTGTTGTTTTTGGGTTGATTGACACCAAAATCGATATCTGTCGATCCCTTTCACTGTTTGACATAGTGCTGATGTCAAAATTGGCAAAAGTGGCCGCCATCTTGAACTTTGTTGTTTTTGGGCTGATTGACACCAAAATCGATATCTGTCGATCCCTTTCACTGTTTGACATAGTGCTGATGTCAAAATTGGCAAAAGTGGCCGCCATCTTGAACTTTGTTGTTTTTGGGCTGATTGACACCAAAATCGATATTTGACGATCCCTTTGACTGTTTGACATAGTGCTGATGTCAAAATTGGCAAAAGTGGCCGCCATCTTGAACTTTGCTATTTTTGGCCTGATTGACTTCAAAATCGATATCTGTCGATCCCTTTGACTGTTTGACATAGTGGCTGATGTCAAAATTTTCAAAAGTGGCCGCCATCTGGAACTTTGTTGTTTTTGGGTTGATTGACACCAAAATCGATATCTGTCGATCCCTTTCACTGTTTGACTTAGTGCTGATGTCAAAATTGGCAAAAGTGGCCGCCATCTTGAACTTTGCTGTTTTTGGCCTGATTGACTCCAAAATCGATATCTGACGATCGCTTTGACTGTTTGACATAGTGCTGATGTCAAAATTGGCAAAAGTGGCCGCCATCTTGAACTTTGCTATTTTTGGCCTGATTGACTCCAAAATCGATATCTGACGATCCCTTTGACTGTTTGACATAGTGCTGATGTCAAAATTGGCAAAAGTGGCCGCCATCTTGAACTTTGTTGTTTTTGGGCTGATTGACACCAAAATTGATATCTGTCGATCCCTTTGACTGTTTGACATAGTGCTGATGTCAAAATTGGCAAAAGTGGCCGCCATCTTGAACTTTGCTGTTTTTGGCCTGATTGACTCCAAAATCGATATCTGACGATCGCTTTGACTGTTTGACATAGTGCTGATGTCAAAATTGGCAAAAGTGGCCGCCATCTTGAACTTTGCTATTTTTGGCCTGATTAACTCCAAAATCGATATCTGACGATCCCTTTGACTGTTTGACATAGTGCTGATGTGAAAATTGGCAAAAGTGGCCGCCATCTTGAACTTTGCTATTTTTGGCCTGATTGACTCCAAAATCAATATCTGACGATCGCTTTGACTGTTTGACATAGTGCTGATGTCAAAATTGGCAAAAGTGGCCGCCATCTTGAACTTTGCTATTTTTGGCCTGATTGACTCCAAAATTGATATTTGACGATCCCTTTGACTGTTTGACATAGAGCTGATGTCAAAATTGGCAAAAGTGGCCGCCATCTCGAACTTTGCTATTTTTGGCCTGATTGACTCCAAAATCGATATTTGACGATCCCTTTGACTGTTTGACATAGTGCTGATGTCAAAATTGGCAAAAGTGGCCGCCATCTTGAACTTTGCTATTTTTGGCCTGATTGACTTCAAAATCGATATCTGTCGATCCCTTTGACTGTTTGACATAGTGGCTGATGTCAAAATTTTCAAAAGTGGCCGCCATCTGGAACTTTGTTGTTTTTGGGTTGATTGACACCAAAATCGATATCTGTCGATCCCTTTCACTGTTTGACTTAGTGCTGATGTCAAAATTGGCAAAAGTGGCCGCCATCTTGAACTTTGTTGTTTTTGGGCTGATTGACACCAAAATTGATATCTGTCGATCCCTTTGACTGTTTGACATAGTGCTGATGTCAAAATTGGCAAAAGTGGCCGCCATCTTGAATCTAAGTTCTGACTAAAGCACTATGTCAAACAGTCAAAGGGATCGCCAGATATCGATTTTAGAGTCAATCAGCCCAAAAACAGCAAAGTTCAAAATGGCGGCCATTTTTCCAAATTTTGACTTCAGTACTATGTTAGACAGTCAAAGGGATCGTCAGATATCGATTTTGGAGTCAATCAGCCCAAAAACAGCAAAGTTCAAGATGGCGGCTATTTTTCCAAATTTTGACTTCAGTCCTATGTTAGACAGTCAAAGGGATCGTCAGATATCGATTTTGGTGTCAATCAGCCCAAAAACAGCAATGTTCAAGATGGCGGCCATTTTTCCAAATTTTGACTTCAGTACTATGTTAAACAGTCAAAGGGATCGTCAGATATCGATTTTGGAGTCAATCTGGCCAAAAACAGCAAAGTTCAAGATGGCGGCTATTTTTCCAAATTTTGACTTCAGTACTATGTTAGACAGTCAACGGGATCGTCAGATATCGATTTTGGAGTCAATCAGCCCAAAAACAGCAAAGTTCAAGTTGGCGGCTATTTTTCCAAATTTTGACTTCAGTACTATATTAGACAGTCAAAGGGATCGTCAGATATCGATTTTGGTGTCAATCAGCCCAAAAACAGCAAAGTTCAAGATGGTGGCTATTTTTCCAAATTTTGACTTCAGTACTATGTTAGACAGTCAAAGGGATCGTCAGATATCGATTTTGGTGTCGATCAGCCCAAAAACCGCAAAGTTCAAGATGGCGGCTATTTTTCCAAATTTTGACTTCAGTACTATGTTAAACAGTCAAAGGGATCGTCAGATATCGATTTTGGAGTCAATCTGGCCAAAAACAGCAAAGTTCAAGATGGCGGCAATTTTTCCAAATTTTGACTTCAGTACTATGTTAGACAGTCAACGGGATCGTCAGATATCGATTTTGGAGTCAATCAGCCCAAAAACAGCAAAGTTCAAGATGGCGGCTATTTTTCCAAATTTTGACTTCAGTACTATGTTAGACAGTCAAAGGAATTGTCAGATATCGATTTTGGTGTTAATCAGCCCAAAAACAGCAAAGTTCAAGATGGCGGCCATTTTTCCAAATTTTGACTTCAGTACTATGTTAAACAGTCAAAGGCATCGTCAGATACCGATTTTGGTGTCGATCAGCCCAAAAACAGCAAAGTTCAAGATGGCGGCTATTTTTCCAAATTTTGACTTCAGTACTATGTTAAACAGTCAAAGGGATCGTCAGATATCGATTTTGGAGTCAATCTGGCCAAAAACAGCAAAGTTCAAGATGGCGGCTATTTTTCCAAATTTTGACTTCAGTACTATGTTAGACAATCAACGGGATCGTCAGATATCGATTTTGAAGTCAATCAGCCCAAAAACAGCAAAGTTCAAGATGGCGGCTATTTTTCCAAATTTTGACTTCAGTACTATGTTAGACAGCCAAAGGGATCGTCAGATATCGATTTTGGTGTCAATCAGCCCAAAAACAGCAAAGTTCAAGATGGCGGCCATTTTTCCAAATTTTGACTTCAGTACTATGTTAGACAGTCAAAGGGATCGTCAGATATCGATTTTGGTGTCAATCAGCCCAAAAACAGCAAAGTTCAAGATGGCGGCTATTTTTCCAAATTTTGACTTCAGTACTATGTTAGACAGTCAACGGGATCGTCAGATATCGATTTTGAAGTCAATCAGCCCAAAAACAGCAAAGTTCAAGATGGCGGCTATTTTTCCAAATTTTGACTTCAGTACTATGTTAGACAGCCAAAGGGATCGTCAGATATCGATTTTGGTGTCAATCAGCCCAAAAACAGCAAAGTTCAAGATGGCGGCCATTTTTCCAAATTTTGACTTCAGTACTATGTTAGACAGTCAAAGGGATCGTCAGATATCGATTTTGGTGTCAATCAGCCCAAAAACAGCAAAGTTCAAGATGGCGGCCATTTTTCCAAATTCTGATCACAGCACTAAACAGTCAAAAGGATTTTCCAAAAACAAAATCTCTCATTTGAGCGGGTTTATTACAACATCATATTTGTGTAGTTAAAAAAGTAATCATAATGTAGTTAAAAAAGTAATCATAAATGTAGTTAAAAAAGTAATCATAACTACTTTTTATGATTACATTTTGTAGTTAAAAATTTTGATTACTAACTACAAAATGTAGTTGCAGTTAGTAATCAGTAGTTAGATTACAAATTGCCCAACACTGATGGCGACTAACCCAAAAATAATATTAATAAAAAAAATATACCTAATATTCAGTGGTGGATGGCGGACACGATTACTGGGCCTTAGGGCAACTAAGGCCCAGTAATCGTGTCAAAAAATTGAGAAAGGGGCAGCTGGTACATACTACATGGCCTGGGGCCTAGGGCGGCCAAGACTACAAATCCGCCATTGCTAATATTATGGCTAATATTATGTTTATATTTACTACTTCTACCTACTTACATATACATAAACTAATTTCAAGACTTGTGCCGAATTTACGATTAAATTACTTTTGTTGCTGACCGTACCCACCTACATACGTGCAGCTTCTTTGCAAATAATTACCTCTCTCAGACCAACAAAAAAGTAAAGACAGAGCATCACGAACAATTGCAGTGAAGTCAACTTGACCAAGACATTCCAAATAAACACACAACCTCACGCACACACCTACACTAAAACCGAGACAATTTCTTTTAGTACGTCACGAGTCGTCGCCGCATCGTAAACAAATAACTAAAATAAAAAAAAGTGATAATGCCTACCTGTGTTGTGAAAGGTTGCAAAAACAACAGTAATATACAAAAGAAATCCCATGGAATCACTTATCACTTGTAAATACTTGAATTTACATAATTTCTTAATTAATGAAACTGTAAATTTAAGGTTACTTTTAGGTTAGTTGGTACCAATACTGCCAACAAAACAAAAATAATAATGTGGCCATAGCTATGATTTGATATTTCCCCATTTATTAAACCACAGATTATACTCTGTCGATTCGTTTTCTTTTGTGAAATTTGTAATGACCTTACAAATTCATGATCCGATTTAAAATAATTAAAAAAATTAGATATTAAATAAATAATTAATTAATTTTAAATTTACGAATTTTTTAGAATATTTTTTTAAACGATTCAGAACACATAAATCGAAATAATTTAAATTAGTCTCTAGTAAATAGTATTCATTGCAAATAAAACGATTTATACTTAGATATAAAAAATAATTTATTTTGACAACAATACTACCTACAGCGTTGTGTCTACAAGGGTAAAAATAGGTATTTTTTTTTTTCAAAATCAGTGATTTTATTTTATTTTACTAACATCCATCCATACATATTATAAGGCTTTGTCCTGACTGACTGACAGACAACGCACAGCCTAAACCGCTGGTCGTAGCGACTTGAAATTTGGAGGGTATGTTTGTCTTAATGTCTAGAAGTGTACTAGGAAAAGGTTCTTTAAAATTCAACCCCTAAGGGGGTGAAAAGGGACAAAATCGATTGTATGAAACTTCTTTGTTTTTTAACTTATAGGTTTGAAAATTTGTTTTGCGGTACTACTATCAAAATATAAAATACCCTCATCAATATTTTTGACAAGGCTGGCTTTGGAAGGGTGAAATTGGGGATGAAACGTAATAAAATTTAGAAATTATCTTAATATATGTAACAGGCTGATGTCTGTACATTATAGATCTTAAAGAAAAAGTATAGGTCTTTTTAGGGCAACAGGAGCCAAAATTGTCTGTCTGCCTATCTGTCTGTATAAATAATTTCACCAATGTGTTGCTAGAGGTCTGATTTAATACAGGCCTGTGGTAAAATATCTGTGAATGTTAAATATGTTATTCCTACTGTTTTATGCGAACCGAATTATGAATGTATGAAGTTTTTATACGCAATAGAAGTCATTCTAAACAATTGAGATACAATACATACACAACAATATCTTACTCGTACAATATACATACTTATCCCACACACATAATATGATCTCCCAAATTATAGGGAAAATGTTTAACAAGTGGCAACCCTGCCAACAAACACATAGACAAACAGGTGGCTTCATTTTGATGTTCGTGATGCTCCGTCTTTACTTTTTTGTTGGTCTGAGTTACCTCTAAACATTCATTTTTAATGGTTCTTAACGCTTTGATAGAGGTGCTACCTACTAATTAGGTTGGAACTTGGCACGCAAGATAACAATTATTACGCTTTACGCTAACCCTTCAATGTATAATGAAAGGGAGGGTGAATAGAAAGCCAAAGGTGAATAAAAAACTTAAATAGAATCATTCGAATTGATTTTTTTTTAAATTATAACAACGATGACGATGGCCATTGCTGTCAAATTATGATGTTGATGTTTTTAAAGGTTTGGTTATTTTAAAAAAAATGCCCAATGTATCCCAGGATTATAAATAGGTAGGTAGATACAATCTTTTCATTTCATTTCCAATTCATAGTATCGTGTATGGAGCCGGTTATCGCGTAATATATCTATGGATTTATTTTACATAATTAAGTATGTACAAAAACATTTCAAGGTTGAGTTCAAAGTGAAGATAAAGGTGATAGTCTCACGTTGCGTGTATGATGTCAATAATATTTAATTGGTATATTATTAAAAAAAAAGAGTTTTTAATTTAAGAAAATATCTTAAAAAGTTCCCCACACTTTTGTACAATAAAATGTTTTATTCGTCTATTGCGTGTTTTCTAAAAATTATCATTTAGTTCTACATATCTGCATTCTACATAAAAAGCCTGATTAAATGTCTTACATTAAAAACGTTATAAAATAATAAACTTACCATAATTAACGTTAGGTTGAATACTTGGTATTCTTAAATATTCGACGAAATTCGCGATGGCTTGATTTTTTTCGTAGTTAGCTGCCATGATTCGTGCTACGTATCGCACCAAACACTGTAGTGGTTATGATTATTTTATTTCAACAGACCACGAGCCGAGCGAACTCTAGATAACAAAACTTGAAAGTTTGTATTCCGCCAGTGATCAAAAGATAAGTAATTACCTACCTATCTACTGAATTGATAAAAATACTTACTGAGGTACCTACTAAAACACATTTTCATGTCAAGTTTAAATGATTGCCTATTTTTAGGGTTACGTTATAGTTTCGTCACAGCCGTCCGTCCGTCCGTATGTCACAGGCATTTTACTCAAAAACAACTCGATGTGTATTGATAGAATTTGGAAAATAACTATCTTGTGTGAATTTAATTTTTTGAAAATTGATAAAATAACCCTACTGAAGTAAGGTAGATAGTGTGAAATAAAAAACTATAAGTAGAAATACAATTTTAATTATAACTAAACCAATATAATATACTTACTAGGCATTTTATTGATTACCTAAAAAACACAATACTCAAAAACAAAATACTAAACTTTACATTATTTTACTTTTGTTTATGGAAGTCAAAACATTGAGATACATTTTAGTCTAGTAAAAGTCAATAAATTAAATAACGAATACATTATTTTAATAATTTCTGATAAATAAACAATTAGTTTACCGTTCATGGTAATAAATATATATTTATCTTAATACGTAGTTCTTACGTATATAACAAATAATAAAATAATTAAAATTTAAGACCACAACAGAAATAAAACAGTTAAATGCACAACAATTCCTTCAGTAGGTACCTATTACTTATATCTAACACGTACCTAGTAATAAGAAAATAATTAGGTAGCCTACTTCAATATATGGGTACTTTTTCATTATGAAATTGTAATTAAATATTCACATAATTATATTGGATATGTTTATTTGCCCCCCGTTTTCGAACACTGCGTTGTCAAAGCTAGAATACACAGCCCAGGGGTACATAACGATATTGTTTCTATATTTTGATATTATTATTTACGTTATCTTAAACTTACATTACATTTAATTGAAAAAATAAAGTTTCCGTAGTATTGCACATAGAAAGTACTTTAAATAAATGCGAGATTTTTTTTTTAAAAGGCACAGACGGTAGACTGCTAAATACGATTAAAATTCAGTCGTCTATACTCTAGGAGTCACCATGCAAGGAAGTTTAATTAAAATTAGCTTAAAACATAAACGTTATTTTACAATACAACCGTTTTAGACATTAGCGACAGATGTAATAAGTTTAACGTAAATATCAATGCCCTTCAGGAAAATTTCGGCTTTGAGAAATTCATTATGATCGTGTAGAAGAACTGGCGTATTATTCATTGGAGAGAAGCCCAGCGCTGGGATGCCTACTAAACGGACGTATCTACTGTCAGTGCCGCCTGGGAAAATCCTATTGTCCAACTTGATTTTCCTATAACATACAGAAAACATAATGTAATTAGTAGGTAAGTATCTACGATCAGTGTGAATAGGTATTAGGAATTTTTTTTATATTTAAACTTTTTATTAAATTTAGATTTAGATTCATTTTAATGTCTATTAAATAATATATAATATTTATTTCTATTTCAACCCAGGTATAGTCGAACACATAACTGCTTTACCATTTTTAACAAAAAATTCCATCATAATTAAAATTCAATAAGGCTCCTACTGATGGCAACTGTAACTGAAATGATGTCACTTGCAAGCAAAAATAGACATTATTGTTTGGTGATATGCAAACGACATTAAAATTTACTCTAAAGGTGGTAAAGCAATTTTATTGTCGACTGTACCTAATCATCTCATAACGTTGAGCAATTTCGATTTACAATCAAAATTGTTTTATGTGATAATTATATCAGTATTAAATAATCGTGAAAATGGTAATTAAATTTTATTGAATAAAATAGTATGGATGTGTGAAATCAATGACTTACAATTCATCAGCAGCTGCCTTGAAGGCGACCCAGAATGGATTGCTGGCATCAAGTTTCGTAGGCTCTACGCGCGGGTTTCTTTGTTCAAACTCTATAGAGACACCTTCACCTGCGTCTTTGCACCATTTCAAGATCTGTTCAACAAAAATTTATTTTGAATTGGAGAATAAATTATAAATAAATGAACCGAGCTCTTGGTCTACAATGGGGCAAATCGAATATTTTTTCCTTCGTGACTTTTATCGTCATTAGTAACCCTCCCCCGCCCTTTTTGGTAGGAATGCTCATATTTACTTAAAATACCTAATAACTTACCTTTTTTTCCAACTCATCATGGCTGAGAGTAACAGCTATTCTTACGTCAAATACAGCGGTCAATTTCTCTGGCACCACATTAGATTGAATTCCTCCCTAAAAATATTATAATGTATTCATAGCTGTACTTAATTTTAATGTAAATAAACTCAAATGATATTCAAATGTTAACATGATAAATAGACATTATGTTAAATTTAATAATGTCAAAACGCCCATCTTCAAATAATAAATTTAGCCCACTTACCCTTACATATCTTTTTAGTGGACAGCTTGAAAATAAAGTAAGGCTAAATAAATAATAATTAATAAATACATATTCTAATGATATTTATATTAAATTTTGAATGTGATGTCTTATACTATTCTAATACCGTTCCTCCTACTTACGTATATTTGTGTCAAGTTAATTGTTGTGACGTCACCGACGGTGAGTTTCGGGTCGCTCTCCAGTTTGTTCTTTTCCTCGGTTCTCATATCCATAAATTTATCAATTATGTATCTCAGCTAAAAATAAAAAAGGTCCTTATGAGTATGAAAATTTATGAAGGAACTATATGACTAACATTACAGCGGTGTCTTAAGATCCAAATTTATAAGCATTATTCATAGAGATTCCCTTTTATCCTATTTTGGCAAGGTCCAAAAACAGCGCTTTTTACCATTTTAACTTGGTAGTACTTTTTGTAGTGTAGTCTCCTTTCTTTTTCCCCGAACCTATCACTATTAGACAGCTAATACGGCGGTAACTACCCATTACTTCTATAAAATTTATACTAAATACGAATATTAGAGGTCATGTTTTGGATTAAGTGAGTTTTGTGAAGGGGTTAATTTTCGAAACTACTCTTCCGATTAAGTCTTTCACCAGTAGAATGTTACGTTATCACTAACCGATATAGGCTATTGTTTATTAATTATTAACCCCCGAATCAAAAAAAAGGGTAAACTGACCCACGCGGGCATAAGCTAGTAAATATTTAATATGAAATCGATAAATAGCATTAAATTTTATTACCTTTTCACCAGCGTTATTGGGTAGTAATAGTGAGCCGTGACCAGGCTGTCCGGTACAGTGCACGTGGACCTCTGTAGTAAAAAAAAATTTAGGTTATTTTTCAGAATAAACGAAATTATAAATTGAAAATTTAATATGTAGTTTTCGAACACTGTATTATTTGACTTTTCCTTTCCTATACCTTAGGGTGTCTATGCAGAGTTGAGTTATATATCTAACTTAACCGTACTACGGGTAAAAGATCCTCTTGGTGAAAACTGAGAATATCGTTTATTTAGAGAAAAAATATGGTAGATAACAATGCAGCATTGCCAAACCGTTTCAGCGTAAATAAAAGTAAAGATTCCTTACGCCAAATGCTCCTCTCGCCATTGAACAGGACAAATTCTTCATTTGGATTTGCCATTCCCTCGTCCAACGCAAAACCCACCTTAAGGTCTTTAAAATCTTGTGTGTGAACAAATTTCTCCATACCATCGTGACCACCAATTTCTTCGTCTACAAAACAGATAAACCTTCATATTATTTGTAGAATTGTTTAATTATTTATTTTAGATTCTTATATACATGATCTAAGACTTAAAACACACACATCTACTTTTCATGGACAGATAATGCGGGCGAAGCAGTAGACAGAAGTTAATTATTTATTATAAATTATACATTACCAGGTACAAAACACACATGTAACGTCCTTTTTAGCCGAACTCCAGATTCTTGAAGACTTCTAATGGCCTCAAGGTATTGGATACCCACGCATTTCATGTCCTGCGAGCCACGAGCAAATATCTTGCCCTCTTCGTCAATGTATCCACTGAATGGAGGATACGTCCAACTTTTCTATAATATTAAATATAGATTATGGTCGGCGCAATTGGCTGAAGAGAAGTTAAAATTACAACAGCTAAGTTTAGTCTCATGAAATAGGCGGCGAGCCTATTGTCATCAACCGGGAACATTTATTTACCAAACTCCGGGAAAATTTTAATACTGGAATTTCTTGATAGAAAAACCCAATACCATTTTCACCCGACCCGGGAATCGAACCCGGGACCTCTTGCACAGCAGTCGTATACACTTACCGCTGCGCCACCGAGGCAGTTTTTTTATTTCATCCATAGGTAGGTTTATTTCCTCCTTATGAGTAAGAGGCATCAAACCTTACATACCTAGTTATGTGTGTGGGTGTGTAGTGTATTGTGACCTGTAGATTTGGAACCAGAACCAGACTATTTATAAATCAGTGAAAAAACTTCATTGGTGTTTTATTCCAAATCAAACCCTAAGACGTAACAATATTTTAAATAACCACTACTAACTGCCATTAGCGTTTCTTAAGTTATAATTATGTGCGTTTATTAAAGTACTTCTTTACTACTCTACTAACTCTGAAAACGACAGCATGATTTAGATTTTATTTGCGAATATATTACACAACCACGGTTTATAGTCTATATCAGTAAGTACCTAATCACGGTATTTGATGCTATCATATTTGGTAACAATAAGATGGTCTGTGTACTTTCATATAAAATTAATCTCGCTTGTAAATAGTGTATATAATATCTAAATAAGATAACTTATCAGATAATTTCCAGAAATATATAAGAGTAGGTTTAACAACAGCTTATATTATAATAATTTACTTACTTCAAAGACGGGTACTACATCCATATGTGAGTTCAACAAGATGGAAGGTAATGTTGGTTCTTTGCCAAGCCATGTTAGCAATACGATAGGCTTGCGTGGCACCAATTCGTATATTTTAACTCCAAGGCCGAGTCCATTAGCTTGCTCTCTCAAGAATTCTACACAATCGTCTGCAACATTAAACAAGCTATATTATAGTCGGCTTCATTAGAAATATTAAAAAACTACCTTCATGGTCAAGTATGCATATTTTGTCACGAAGAGTTAGTTCATGATATTATTAAATTTCAAATAAGAAAGATAATCAAATGTACACAACTACAGTTACGTATATATCACAGTAGGTATAGGTAGGTATTTCAAACAATCGTGAGTGAATAAGTAGGTGATATTATCCAATTGCGCTATGTAGGGAGGAGTGTCAATAAATTGCGAGTTCCAATGCGCTGTATCCTGATTAGGCTTTTATACTTTTAGGATGTAGGTATATAGGTGTAAGCTGTGTAACCAGTTACATGTGTTTAGAAAACTTGATGATACAATTTCAAAAATAAATTCTAAGAAATTAAATTTGATAAAAAAAAATCATGTGCATTTTTAAGAAACAATTTAAAAAAGTATAAAGGCGGGCGCGAAAAAATGTTTTAAATATTTTTTCAATAATGTACCTACCTACACTAATCCTTAATTATATTATAACAGGGTGAATAGAAACCCAAAGGTGAATAGAAACCCAAAAGGTGAATAGAACGACGGTGTCATTGTAAATTAAAATATCGGCCTGCACATTTTGGGGTTAATGGTGATTCCCCCGTTCTTGTTTCCCGTCGAGGTAATTATATTTGAAAAAAAAAAACGTAATTATGTACTTATTAAATAGAAAAATTTTCGGGGCAAAACAAAAACGGGCGGAATTAGCGCTAAACCACATTTTGTGTCGATTTTTAAATGGATAGGCAATTGCTTTAGCTAATATTTTTTACTATAAACTTATTTAATATTACAATATTACCTACTTAGTCACTTCTAAACAGTACCTACGTTTTAAGTACTTATTTAACTTATTTAATATCGACCTATTGTATCTTTTGCGGATGCACAAGGAAAATATTTATAATTTGGACCTTCGTTTATTATTATATTCGTATATTAATACGTGCGTAAGTACACCTAGGTTCAGTTCAAAGTGAAAATAAAATGAAAATATATTTGTCTGTCTTCACGTGAACACATACGTTTTGATGAAATTAAAAAAATATTAATCATACAAAGTCAAATATAGATTACATAATAATACACTTACGATAATTAATGTTGGGTTGAACACTTGGTATTCTTAGATACTCGACGAAATTCGTGATTGCCGGATTATTCTCGTACTTAGCTGCCATGGTTCGTACTACGTATCGCAGCAAACACTGCAGTGGTACTGATTGCTCGCACGGGACGCGTACGGTGAGCCGAATGAATCCTTGATAACAAATTATATTCAGCAAGCGATACAGATAGGTGGTTCGGTAAATATTTAATTGAATATTAGGTACATGCGTACTGAATAAATAAATACATTAAGGTAAACTACCTCTCCGAGGTCCCGGGTTCAATTCCCGGGTCGGGTGAAAATGGTATTGGACTTTTCTATCATGAAATTACAGTATTCAGATTTTCCCGGAGTTTGGTAAACAAATGTTCCCGGTTGATGACAATAGGCTCCCCCCTATTTCATGGGACCAAACATAGCTGGCGAAATGTGGGTGTACTACACCTCTGCCTACCCCTTCGGGGAAAAAGGCGTGATGCTATGTATTAAGGTAATGTTATAAATTACTGATGGATTTTTTTAATATTTGTATCTTGTGCAAAGATATCATCAGCAACCCATTAATGTCCTTCTGCTGAGCTGGAGTCTTCTCTCTATCTAGAGAGCTAAGAGGGTTTAGGCCATAATTCACACACGCTGGACTAATGCGGGTTGGTGGATCAGGCATACCCTTAGTATTTATTTATTTGGATAATTATTTGGAAATTACGATGTTCTCCTTCACCGTTAGCAGATGGTAAGTCACTTTTTGAGATTCGCTTGGAAGTGGCAAACTTTTGTCAACTAGCTAACTTTACTAATAGGTGTTCTACACGGTTATAACCTTGCGTTCCAACAGAGTGACCTTAGTGGGAGCTTGGGTGTCAGCCGCGTAGTTTGTACGAAATTTGGTTTACAACAGCCGGCTACATTGTTGGAATCCACCAAGGGCACCTCTGTGGAAGACACGTTTCCAACCATGTAGCAGGGTTATAAAAATGCCATTCTTAGCAAAATTCTAAAAGTACCTAACCCGTGGAGTTTTATAACTTGTGAAAAACAGAAAAAAGGTCTCAAAATGCAAAAAAAACTTCTAAAATTAAGCACAGAAGCTTAGAACTCTATAGCAACCATAACAGCAGGCCATAGGGATTAAGCTATTAGCACATAATAAATATAGTACTATCTGCTCTTGCTACTGCTACTACTGCTGTTAGTCATTGACTGTTAAGGACGGAAGACTGTTAAGGAGTGTTGATTTCTAGACTTCAGCGTACTACAAAAATAGACATACCTAATAATACATATAGCTACTTGATAAACATCCCTAAGAAAGGTCTTAGGAACAGGTATTCCAAGTAAAATAAATTATTATCCAATAGTAATAATAAGTACCTAATAGGATCTTCATTTATGATAATTATAATCTTTAGATACTTTTTAATTTGATAGCATATTATTTACAGAAAATAAATTTTAAAATAATATTTACAAATAAAAACTAACTAAATGTATCATTCAAATAAAAAAGGGGGAGGAAATTATAAATTAAAATGCGGCATCAATAAAATTGGCAATGCTTATTCTTTGTGCAAGAAAAAAAAAAAAAACTGTGCAGATTTGACTGAAGTTTGCGGCAAATGCTATCAAGTGCAATCCATAGTATAGTCGACCAGTCAATCATATTTTTGCTATACCACTTTTAACAAAATTTTCATTGAAAGTAAAATTCAATAAGACTCATTTTATTATTGTTGACGTTGCGCATTGATGACAACTCCCACTGTACTGATGGCACTTGCAAACAAAAATAGGCATTTTGTGCAAACAATATTTACTGTAAAGGTGATAAAGCAATTTTATTGTTGATTATATACCTACCATAATGGTAAGATTTCAAATTTATGACTTTTCATCTGACCTTAACAACATTGGTATTTACATTATGTATAGCTAAGCCACACCATATTAGCGTATTGAAGACAATATGAGAGCAAATTAAAGTTCATTCAATTTAATATTGAAGACGAAAAAAAATATCTGACCCTTCTCGGCAAGTCTTAAGATAAAATACATATTTTATGCACAGAAAAAAAGTAGGAGCCTGAAAATAACCCTCTATCAAGATTACTGAAAAATGCTATCTTTTAGCTAAAGTATAAAAAACTGTTTGCAACAAATACTTACAAAATTTGGATCTGTAGCTACATTAGCATCATTGTATCTGGAAATTACATTGAACAGATTATGTTCATTAGTATTTATTAATGTAGGTACCGGTATCATTAAAAAGGCTCAACTTTTTATACTTATGACAATTTGTACAGTACTTACAGCTTTTTAAATAAAGTGAAACATCGAGCCAAGGCTTTCCAGATACTATTCTCACCACAATATCAATTTTCTCAGGAACGCGATTGAACTCATAGGTCTATTAGATTACATTTATCGTGATACAATTTTTGTTACATACTATACGAGTACAGTCTATTTATCAGTTTCAAACGTTATTGTATTTAGTTACTTTACAAAAAGTGCCCCGTAATGCGTAATGTTTATAATAATTCAAAACAGCGCAAAGCTGTCAACTTTGGCTGTCAATCTGTCGTTCCTGTCATGTCTATCCTATGTCACTGTCACTTGCACGGTACACAAGGGCACACAGCTTGCACTCTCTCTTGCACCGCTTCCTGCCCGCCCGCCGAGTAATTCCAACTCTACTCTCTTTGCCTTCCGATTTAGGGAAAGGCACTCTGAATACCATAATTTTATTAAGTATAAGTGTAATACCCATAGATTATACACATATACTGGTGTAATAACTCTTTTATTCTATTTTGCTGCCAGGGTTGTACTAAAAAATGAGGGTTGTACAATGTTCGCACAACAGCGGCAACGTATTAATTTTAAATTCTTTATTCAGATGTAATAATTAACTTTTAAGGAAACAAATTTCAATTAAATTCTAATAAAAAATAATGTGCAAAAAATAACATTTTTTGCTACGGCGGCGCGGCAATGCGGCACGGCATGGCTATATTAAATATAGCCAAACAAATTTTGTTATAGTCTGTTAACAAAATTATGTCAGTTTACTTGTGTCATTTCCGTCATTTTAGTGTCAATAATAAATCGTTCGTTGGACTTTAAACGAACGAAAACAAACGACGAAGTAAAGTAAAATATTGCGAATTATCTATATGATACGGTGATTATAAACATTTATCGGTGATGGATATCGATTATTACGACGTAACTTCTGAGTTAGATGCTAGAGAGATATTACGGTATCTAAATCATCTCGGCATTCATAACATTAGTGGAGAAGCACTTAAGTATTTCATAACAGGTTTGTTTTAGTTTATGGAACGACCTATTATTATGCCTATTTCGCGTATTAAACTTCTTCATTATTTTTTCCTCATTGTTGAGGATTGCGACCACATATCACAAGTCTCCTCTGGGTGCCATCATTGGTTGTTTGGACCGCACGATGCATGCTATCCAACGCACTCTGCACCGGGTCAGACCATCTTGGAGTTGTCCATATAGGTACACAGTAGCGATACACTAACAGTTTAGTCCTGATTCGGATAATATTTTTTGTAAACCCCACTGCATGCCATAGAGGAGATGTATGCTTGGTAATGGAGTTTTAATGACACCCTTCTTAACTATCGATGTCAAATGTAATTCTATGTTGGGAAGAATATAAATTTCATAAGAGATCTGTAAAATTGCTTGCTGTGACGGAAATAGGATGAGGCCTATGTTCAACAGTGGATGTCATTGGGCTGATATGATGATGATGATGAAGGTATCTGATGGTCTTGTTGGGTACAGACAAAATTAAAATCTAATATTGACTGTAACACAAGAAAATTACTTACCTTAGTTTTATATTAATCTTATCGCTGTCTCTTGAATTTGTACCTAAAGTAGTATATATTTTTTTGTTTATACATATTGTTGAACTATGATTCTCATTTTGTCAATTCCAGACTTAAAGAAATTGATAAAGTATGACTTGCAGCAGAAAGGTTTGCATAAAGAAGAAAAATATGAGGCACAAGGTCCAGAACGGTTACATAGTGCTAGCACATTTTCATCCCGCATCAGGTCCAAGGTACATGATAACGGTCCTCTAAAATGTACAAGGGAGTGCCAGCAGACACGTAAAGCGTTTCATGTGAGGAATATACACTCTGCTCCAAACTTGGGACAGCCAAAAGTAGAGGAAAAACCACTTAGAAGAGCCTGTTCATGCACCCGTGTTGAAAAGAAACCGGAATTAGTTAAAGAAAAAAGTACTATAACCATCAGTCAGAACTGTGAGTTCATTTATTTTACGTATTTACCCACCATAAGCAGAAAGTAAAAATGTGTCTTATTTTCTAAGCATCGAGAGTGTATTTAATTAAAGATATACTTAAGACATAGTCTAAACATTAAATTAAAGTATCAATTACAGATTTTATCTCAACATCTAATGCTATTGATCCTATTGAACATGCAAACTAATGAAACCAGTAATTTATAAATGAGTCCTTTTTATCTTTTAATAAAATCTTTTTTGCTGGAAACGCAAATTGGTTTTTCTTATTGATGATAAATCGTCCAAACCATCTCTAAATAAATCGCTAGCTAGAGGGTCAACATAGATGAATTTTACCACTACTTGCCTGACATTCGTGTGATGTCAAATATATATGTATAATCTTAGTATATGATAATGATAGAAAAGTAAATAGTTAACTAACATGTTTTTCTTTCCACAGTAATAAAAGTGGTCAAACCACCAACAGTGAAGAAATGTGATCCAGTATCATTATATCATTACTATACTTCCTTGTGGGATAAATATAAATCAAATGTTCCTGGAGAAAATGATTGGTCCGATCTCAGGTGGAACATTAGACAAAGGATGGCTGGAAATAATCCCAAACATGTGGCTATTAAGGTATATCTTTAAAATATAACTGATATAATTATAATTTTCATATTTGTGTGAGTGTGTATTGAGATGGGTTAAACTCACCAATATCGAAACTGATGAATGATGATTTAAATTGAATGAAGTACCTACTTCCATTCCAGAATAATCTCTACTAAAATAATAAAATGCATTACTTGTTTTCTTTGTATTATGCAATTTGTATGTGAAATAGAATTTGACAGGTTAAAAAAGGCTATGGTTCTGCATACCAAATTTAGTAAAATACATTTGCAACCAAAAAATCTTACCCTATTTTGTTCTTAGTCTTTATTTTTCTTTAATATGAATTTTTACACGACAGCCAAAAAAATGAGGATCATGTTTTTTCTCTTCCTCTTGTCCCGCAAATGCAAACTAGTCGAAACATGAACAACTCATGGATGGTGAACCATGCTGCGCTATGTGTGTGTATGTAATGATGTAATAAATAATTAATGGAAGCTGGATTGCATCTGGCATAGCAGTACAGTTGGCCGGCTTAAATATTAGTTACTATCATTATAATTATCTAGTGCTTATGTACACTTTAACCTCTGTTTGTTTGTGAAGTTTTATAATGTAATCTTTGTTTACATTTCAGGTCCCCCAATCCCACAGAGACAAAGAACAACGACCTCAATCCTGACATAGACTTTTGATGATGAATCTATTAAGATATGTTCTTAATTATAAATAATGAAAAGGTTATAAATAAAATAAAAAATATTTTTATGGTTTCTGTATTCTAATTTCTATAATATGATATTCTACCACATTTACACAGCGCCATCTAGTCCCAAAGTAAGCAATTATATTTGCTTGTGTTATGGGTACTGAACAACAATGTCAACATCTATGTTATCTACATGATAATATTTATCTACCAAAAGTTAGCTTCGCTCCTGGATCTTTATTTTTCCATTACTTAGCTCCTAATGGTCGTGTTATGGTCGCTTATGTATGTTATAATAAAGATTTCCTCGATAAATGTGCTATCCAACGCTAAAAGAATTTTTCAATTTGGTTCAGTAATTCCCTAAGATTAATGTGTTCAACGAAATAAACAAACTCTTCAGGTTTATAATATTAGTATAGATACCTACTATTTATGTATAAAGCTGAAGAGTGCGTTTGGTTGGATGTGTTAATCTTATGAAGTACTTTTGGTGTTGTAAGCCCATTTATCAACTTTATTGTTATCAAAATAAAGGTAAGGAACTCGGCTGTTTCTATAATATTGTTAATAGTAATTTTCAAAGCAACACTTTTTTATGTATTGACATTGGTCTAAGAATATTGTATTGGAAACTCAATTGGGCAGACTAAATAAACACCAATGCTAGTGAAATTTTTATTTGTTAAAAATTCTTCAATAAGTTTATCTAGACATAATTCTTGAGTAGAGCACTGTTATAATTATTACACTTGATCCAATTTGAATGTCTGTTCTTGTAGTCTTGTGTCTGAGTGAAGGAGACGCAATATTCTCTCCTCTATTCTCTCAGCCGCTGCTAAGGTTAGGATGAGAGTGTCGTGTTTCAGCATTGAGTATACATTGAGACCATATACTGGCATTATGTTAACATGGGGCAGGCTGTCCGATGCTATTGTTAGGTTTCTTGGAGCATAATCTGTACTGGAAGGAAAAATAAAATTATTAATCATTAATATGTATAAGCCATAGTGGTTTTAGCCCGCAGGAGGCCACCTATAAGATGGGTACATATAGGTTAGGATTCTAAGGGACTGCTAACTGTAGTATTCTACTAATGCTGGAGAGGCTATTCCAACAGTAAACTTTAACAGGGTGTTATAGAATAGTTAAATTATATAAATAATAAAAAATTTACCTAATTTTAGTTTTAAAGTTGTTTTGATATTGCATTTGGCATTGACTTTAGATTAACCGTTTATTAAAGTATTGAGCAATGTTTTATGTGCTTCAAAAAAGTGTAGTAGATACACTCTAAAGTATACCTCAGGCAAAGTGCAAATTATAATTTTGGTCAAACAAGTGTATTTTTGTGACAGTTTCATCATCATATCAGCCCAATGACATCCACTGTTGAACATAGGCCTCACCTAATAGCCGCCACAGCGAGCAACAGTGACAGTTTACATATTATTTATTAATATTATAAAACCAAAGAATTTGTTTCTTTATTTGATTGAATTCGTTATTTGAGGATGTACTGGTTCAAATAAAAAAAAATTCAGAGTTGGAGCTCAGTAGCCAGGCAAAGCTCCATGAAAGCGAAGTTCCAGGCAACAGTAAGTATTAAATATATTTATAACTTACTCATCAACAATCAATACTGATGGTCCCCAATTCCTCTGTTCGATAAGCTCCTCTAGGTATCCAGACTCTTCTGTAGGCAATTCTAAGTCTTTAACTACATGTAGGTCGTCCTGTGCAAGCTTGGCAGACAACGTTGTTGTTAGCCCATGTATTCTCTTGTGAAAAGGTAACATGAAGAAGTGCGATTTGCCGGAACGCGGACCGTGGGCAATACCACCACCTTTAAAGAGTGGGGAACGAATTGATCCATGGCGAGCGCGACCTAAACCCTTCTGTGGCCAAGGTTTTCTACCACCACCTCTCACTTCAGCTCTAGTCTTCGTATGAGCCCACGAAACCCATCTAACCTTTCTTTGCCAAATAACATTCTGATGAATTAAGTCTAGCCGCGGGGGTGCCGCATAAACCAAAGGATGTAATTCAAACAATCCAAGCTTTTTCTCTTCTATTGTGTCTACATTCTCAATCCAAACTTCACGGGGTTTAGTGTACTGCGGAGGAAATGCCCATTCTTTTCGAGTTATACTTAAATTTGTGTTAGCAGAAGGAACGGTGACATTTGATGAAAATACTCTGATTTGAGGCGCAATAGATATGTGTAGCCTTTTAATTGCACTTATTAGTGCAGATGTCATCATTATTGTATTTCACACACTTTTTGTATCAATTAAAGGAGTATTATCAAATCGTAACCAAATTGCTTAAAATTTTATGATACAAACATATGACATCTGTCAAATTAGTAAGGTTATATATTTTTTTCTATCTTCTAAATAAGTAGTTCTAAGGCAAGGGTATTAAAGAAAACTGTCTCTTTACTGTCACTGTGTGTACTCTATAACGTTGCTATTATATATTATGCTATTATATATGTTATGCAAGTGGGGTACTTAAACATTGCACTTTGATATTTTTACACGACGCGAAGGATATTCTATCAGGTGTCCGTGCGTCAGCCGTCGGCCTTTTTTATTACAAGGCTCCTTTCACACCTGATGGAACATCTGTCGTATCTCATCGGTCGCGTTACGACAGAACATTCAAACCAATACAAAAACATTCGGCCTTTTGCACTCATGAAACCAATAAGCTATAAGTTCTCACTTGACCGATGATCCGTCTGCGAATCTCAGAAGGATAATCATCGATCACCGTAAGATGATAATATAAAATAACTTGTAGCGGTTACTAAAGTTAATTAAACTCGCTTTATTAGGTACCTACTAAGGATATCTTAACTAGTTAAGATTATATAAGTTCCTTGATATCTATCAATCTCCTCTCTATCAATCACTAATAATTAATATTTTTACATACCTATCGAAAATGTGTGTGGTTGGTCACCTTCTTAATGCAGATGTATGACGTAGTAACTGAAAATTCGGGAATTTTTGCTCAGAAACTAAAAATATAAATAATATTTTTAGTTTCTGAGCAATTCCCGAATTTTCAGTTACTACGTCATACATCTGCATTAAGATCGGTAAGTTGCTGATTATATATTATCTTACATCATCTATAACCCGCCACCGCCCACCCCGTACTGACGTTAAGCAATGGCATAAATTGAAAGTGCAGATTTGTGGCAATTTTCTCCCGGCGGGGCATTAATTACACTACGGCGTTCCGAGAGCAAGGAGCTCATTCGGATCACTATATAGCACCATTATACAGCCCAATTTCAATTTCATCTCTCCGATTTGGCTCTGAATTAGGAGCGATTTATTTTCATTCGTACCTAACATTCTCTTCGCCCGGGCCGTCGTGGAAGGTAAATGTTAAGACTTCCACAGATTTATTGCTTTTCATGTGAAGCTTGACGGCTTCATTGTTACAATAGACAGCAATATTACTCTTTCAAACTAGAGTTTCAAATCTCGCTGCGCTCGTTCTGTGAATTTTGTAACGGTCCCTTATGACAGTCGCGAGATATAAGTAGGTACTATCGACAAAGTTTACGCATGATCAACTTGCTTTAAGAGCGTTTAAACCAACAGAGTGGCAAATTTTGTGGTTTACAATTTTTAGGTATTATTATACAGAGTAATATTTAAAAAATATGTATACCTACTTACCTAAACTTTTTAGACTTTAACGTGAAAATGTATTTAATAAAAAGTAAGTAGGTACCTACCTACCCGTAATGCTTACAGTTATTTAAATAACTTATTTTACAATGAAAATAACGCCCTGCAAGTTTCCAATGTGACATGTAAACGCAATGTTTTCTTATATTTTACACACCTTTCACCTAATTCTAAAATATTTAATTTGTAATAAAATATTCGTAATAATATAATAATACCTAATAATATACTACCACATTCACACAGCGCCATCTAGTCCCAAAGACCCTGACTGCTAAACCCGAGGTCGTGGGTTCGATCCCCACCCAGGACAAATCTGTGTGATGAGCATTAAGGTTTTTTCTGTATCTGGGTGTAATTTATCTTTAATATGTATGTATGTATTTACAAAAAAAAGCAAATATAATTGCTTAATTTGGGACTAGATGGCGCTGTGTAAATGTGGTAGAATATTATATTATATATTATATACATACATATAGATCACGCCTCTTTTCCAACAGAGGGGAAGGCAGAGACCATTTCCTTCCACTTGCTACGATTCTGACATACATCTTTGGCTTCTTCAATATTCATCAGTCTTTTCATGCATGCACATGCACAACTAAACACAGAAGTTCCTAAACTAAAATACTAGCTTGACTCGAGTTTTATTCGCTTATTCACAGTTTAGAACACACCACTTCTTCCTTTGAGCCTACAGTACCTACACTGTATCGCTTATACTTTGGTCATTAATCGTCCTGTCAACGGCACTGACGGCAATATCCTCCCCTGATCTCTGTAGTTCGTACTTACCGAGTCCCATGTTTATTTCACTTGAAAACGAAGTTCAAATGGCTTTTAACTCTATCCTGTAGACGATTAGGTATTTGAATGTTGTTGTATACGAGTAGGTAGATCTAGAAAATATTAATACTTAGGTAAGTAATTTTCGAATGAAAAGTCAAATAAACAATTTAATTGAAATTTTTGACTTAAAATTTGACTTTGAAAATACGACACCAAAACAAGTCTAAGAACCATTAACATTATTTGTTTACGAGCTAAGATGCCAGAGACAGACACACAGTCACGTCCACCCTATAACTGAAAGATAATATTTATTGACACGTTTCCCCACATAGCGTAGGTCCAATTTAATACAGGTTCAATTATCACATATCGGGCCATCAATGATTCCATTCTCCAGACTGACACCAGTGACACCTACTAAGAATTACATAGATCACAAAACCACACTTATAGCGAACACAAGCACTTATAGCGAAATTGGTAATTGTTGAGAAAAATTAGTAATAGTTAACAAATATTGACAAGTAATAAGGCACTTTATGTATATTTATCGCTTCATAAACCTATATTTAATTATGTATAAAATGTCTCGGCTTTATCCAGGAAGATAACAGTATAAAGTATTAAACAAGGCAGTCTCTCATGTTGCATAGGATGAATCACGGTCCCTCGCAGTATAAATGACGGCCAAGAAACTCATCTCAGACCATTCATGGGCTTTTCTTTACTTAATAACTCGTGTGGAACATAATTTTGTTTTCTTTGGAGCCTTTGCAAGAATCCTTACGGACTTTTGTTACTATAAATTGACCACGCAAAATTTTCTGTTTATAGTGACTTGTATGTCAAAACGAATTTAAATACATATATGTAGTAGGTATACTGCTACAAGATATAAGTTTATATCATTACCAAAGTTTATTCAATACTGTAGTTATACTATAACCTAAATTTCGAAGTGTCGCGTGAAATTACGTATGGATTGCGACACTAATATAATTATTATTTCATAATAAGAAGAATCGTATAAAAAATTCATGCATCATCCAAATTGCTTTGTTGAAGGTAGGAGGTTTAAAATTCATCCGGAAATTCGGCATTTATTTCATGGTACTTTTGAGCGATTTAACCGTTATCGTTTCCTTAAAATTGGGAATGGACATACCCTAGAGCAAAGCTTAGTACAAAAATAATACATATTTGAACTTTGGCGACCTAGCAAATATCAAGACTGGCCTGTTGGTCTAGTGGTTAGTGACCCTGACTGCTAGATCGGAGGTCGTGGGTTCGATCCCCACCCAGGACAAATCTTTGTGTGATGAGCATAAAGGTTTGTTCTGTGTCTGGTTGTAATTTATCTATAATATGTATGTATTTACAAAAAAAAAATGTATTTAGTAAAAAAAAAAAAAAAAAAATGTAAGTAGTATATCAGTTGATTAGTACCTACCCATGACACAAGCAAATATAATTGTTTACTTTGGGACTAGATGGCGCTGTGTAAATGTGGTAGAATATTATTATTATTATTAAGTCGTAATAATTGTGATTTCAAAGAAGCCTATTTCAAACGGAACCATATACAATCAATTTATTTTAAAGTATGCTAAATTAAAATCAATATTTATATTATTGACTATTTAGCATAGCATAAATTACTATTGGACAATGAGAATTTAATACTGTTTTGGAACGATGCCGAGAATATTATATTGTTAATATTGTACCAAACAGCCGTTTATCATATTTGGCGGTTACCTTATTACATTATGGATTTTTTAATCTTTATTACCGCTAACGAGTGAATCATAAATCATGTTTGGCCACACCCTGTTCATCGTTATAAGATTGCAATGTCTTATGAATTTAGATACACGTTTATATTATAATCAGCAGCGGATTTGTGTTATGACCTAAACTAACTCGAGGTTTCTACTATGGTAAAATGACTACAGTCTTCTGAGGGGTAAACGTCTCGTAACAGGGTGTTTAGCTCAACGACAGACTTCCCAATAGGACAAGGAAGAACAAGGAATAACAAGGAGTTCAATTCAGGAGGTAATTTTCAAAAGTGGTCAAATCCAAATCTATAGATTCTAAAGTAAGAACACAACATTTATAATGATTTTCTCCACAGTTTTACCAGCGGCTACCATTAGATCTAGACCCCACAGAGCAAAGCAAGAAGGTTATAGACCAAAAACAGAAGAAAAGTGTCAACTATATTGACTTTCTTGTCTTCGATTTGGTGACATTCTGGCTTCATTTCTTTATCTTTTGGGGATCTTAATTTTATAGCCTTTCTGAATAGGTTAAGTAATTTATTGTCAAAATTTTTTTAAATTAGTCTAGTAGTTCCCAAGAAAAGAGTGTTAAATAGGTATCTCCAGTTGAGTATAGGTTGATTTATTCTATAAGACAATAGAGTTACTCGATGACGGTATCATTTTCACTGTGTCCTATAGTCCTATCTCTCTTTAGCACCTGTAGTTTATTAATGCAATTAAAACTAACCCGTTATATGAATGCGCGTTTTAATACCAACATATTTTACACAAGAAATACAATTTGGCCCTTGCAAACAATGTAGTGTATGTCCTTTGTCATAGAAATAGGACGTGGCATACCCTCGGCCGCTTTCATTTATTACCTTCGTATTCATAGCGAAATGAGTGTACCAAGCCCTTGCTATTGTGATTTATTTATCTATGGTACAGAACAAAGGATGACCGCCACAGGATTTAGGATGGACGTAAATTTTTACTTATCTCTATTTTATCATTGTTTTGTAGAATATGTCACAGCAGGGCATCGTACCTTGGTCCGAAGGTTTACGCAGAGGTGCAAAATACCCGTATTTTACCAGCTATGTTAGGTCACAGAGGGCGTACTTATTGTTAATTCACGGAAACAAATCCAGACTTTACTTTAACTTATATTGACAAGTTAATTCCATTTACAATAAAATTATTTATTTTTTATTTTCTTTGATGCCCAAAGAAGGTTCTTATGAGAGATAAAGAGAGAAAAATTAACTTAACACCAAGCTTCTAGAAATAATGGAAAAACTATTATTTGGACTGGACTAAAAACCAAAATCTAATTTATAGGGAAAAGTCTCTGTGGTCATGGAAACCGAATTCCACGCGAGTGGAGCCGTGTGCTAGTTTAAATAATAGCAAAGGGAAGATATTTTTTTTAGATTTTGACGCTCTAGTTTTTGTCACGTCATTTCCTTCAAAGATTGAATCGAATGATGAGATTCCGTGCACGTACAAAATGCACGCCCGCACAGTTGGGGTTCGAACTCACAATCTACACATATAAAGTAAAAGAGCTAACAGCTTTTCTACTTTACGAGGATGTATATGTTGATAATATTAGTATGGCTTTAGAAAGTCTAGATCCACCACTCTAGCTGTATACAAATATGTCCAAATGGCACTTCAACACATTAACGACAAAAAACACGTAGTAGGGGTCTTACTCGATATGACAAAAGCATATGATAAAGTGTTATACAACATACTTCTTAATAAATTATATGGCTCCGGAATCCGCGGTCCATCATATCAATGGTTTAAATCTTATTTAGAAAATCGAACCCAAATAGTCCAAATTGAAAACTGTAACGTAGAAACAAAAGAACTAAAAACAATACGATCACAAGAAAGATTAATTTCATGCTCAATCCCGCAAGGCAGTGTCTTGGGATGCTTACTATTTCTACTATACATTAATGACCTACCAAAAGTATTAAATAAAGAAGAAACTTTACCAGTTCTATTCGCAGATGATATTTCAATATTGATAAAATATGACAACACTATTACCCCTAATGACACATTACAGCAAACACTACAAACTGTAACAGGCTGGCTCCATGACCATAACTTAGA
This sequence comes from Laspeyria flexula, assembly GCA_905147015.1. Lineage (NCBI taxonomy): Eukaryota > Metazoa > Arthropoda > Insecta > Lepidoptera > Erebidae > Laspeyria > Laspeyria flexula. Next base: position 4,753,848 of record LR989956.1, on the reverse strand, counting down.
AGTTAATTATAGCAAAACAAAAACTATTCAATTTAGATCATACAACAAACCTGCCATAGATATAAACACAACTTTTAATAATATACCTCTTGAAACTGTTGACACTTTTAACTTACTCGGGATTCATATAGATACACACATAAATTGGAAAACTCATATAGAGTGTACAAAATCAAAATTATCCAAATTCATTTATGCCCTTTTTCAACTTAAAAGTAGTACAGATGTTAAAACAGCCTTATCTGCATACTATGCTTATGCCTACTCATGGCTAAAGTATGGTATTATGCTGTGGGGGAATAGTGTAAATAGCGAGGATTTATTTATACTACAAAAAAAATGTATAAGAATAATAGCCCAATTAGATAACCGAGATCACTGCAGACCATTTTTTATTAAATATAAATTATTGACCCTCCCATCCATTTATATACATGATATCTGTTTATTTGTCTTAAAAAATATTGATTATTTTACCAAAGTTAAAGATACCCACAATGTTAATACCCGTAATAAAGGCGGGCTTTATTTACCTCATTCCCGAATAAAATGTTAAACCAAAGTCCATATTATATGGCAGTAAAAATTTTTAACAAGTTACCTAAAGATATAAAACAAGAAACAAAACAGATACCCTTTAACCGAAAATTAAAAGCATTTCTCATAGAGAAAGCATTCTATTCAGTAGAAGAATACTTTGAAAACGCAAAAATAAAAAAATTAATATAATCTCAATTTACATAAATAAATAAATACCTTAAAACCAAAAGAAACCCTCTATCCTAAAATATCCGATCTTTATCTTTAATTTTTATGCTTAGATTAAATTTATATTTGTCATATTATAGTAATGATAGATATAAGTCATGTTTTTGATATAATATGATGTAGATTTAAGTTTATTAATATAAATTTCGAATAATATTTAGATTATTAGATAATAAGATGTATGTGATAGGTATAGTGTTCCTATAATTTATCACTATGTTTAGAAGTTAGTAATAGATAAGTACATAAGTTTTTATTTATATTATACCCTCATTTTTGCAATGCCTGTCAACGGCGCTAAGTCATGAACTAACCTATTATATAAGACCTTGTACCACTTAGTTGCAAATAAATGTTTGAAGTTTGAAGTTTGAAGTTTATTAGTTTTGGTTATTTAGTTTGACTTTCTTCGTGTTCTTCTTAAATGGAAAGCCTTTAAAAGCCTAATGGTGTCGAGATTAGCTTTATGGGAAGTGTATGACACTTACATATTATATGGTAGCACAGTGAGTCATCTTGTCTCCAGGCGTTGATAGGAAATGTTGGAGCCTACTTTGGTCAATAATTTGATACGATTAAACATTGCCATTTTCTGGAACGATGTAATAAATATGTGTGAATGGGTTACTTAGCACCAATTTACTTTTCAAATTTATTGGAATGTCCTATTTATATTTTTTTTAAGTGACATCCACCAACAGCTAATTATTCTAAACCATGGGCTAGAAAAGATAAAAATATGATAGCTAATTTAGGACTAAAGTTAACTGCCCCATATAATCTAAGATCTAAACTGCCTCATCGTAAAGGTAGATGTTTACCATAAACTTTAGATAGACATATGTTCGTTTACTACAAAAATACGAGGAAATTTCCAGAATAAAATGACAGACAGTTAAAAAAGTCTTCATCGCACAGAAACGAACCAGTTTACAGTCAGCACTCACTTGGTTTGTGTATTGTTCATCGAGTGGAGGGTTTACAACGCTTTTATGTATTTCCTCTCAAACATTCCAATAAAATTTATTGTGTACTGTTAATTTATACCAAACTAGCTACACGGAGACACGTAATAAAACCACAGCTGAGTACGGTCCACCTAACCCTGTCCGTATCGTTAAAGTTTGTCGAAGTTCGCTAAAGCTAGCGACAACGTAGCTAAAACTGTCACATTGATTCCTTGTGCGACAATCTCGGATGTAGGTGGACCCTTGTTGGGTTCAACTAAATGGCAATTTGATCGATCGTATAGAGCTACATAAGTTTGGATAGATGACCTCTATTTTAGTAATGTTTTGTGATAAGTATTATTATAAGATTACGTATTATTAAGTATATATACTAATGTTTTAAAGAGGATTGATTTGTATGTATTTATAACGAATGAATTAAAAAACAGCTGGACTGATTTCAAGAATTCTTGTACCAGTAGAATACTATGTTATCACTGAGTGACACAGGTAACTTTTTACCTAAAGCCTATATGAGAAATAATCTTAAGAACAGCTACGCAAGCCGCTGACTGAAACTGACTTTATCTTTTTTTTTCTTTTTTTGCCCAACAATAATTTGATAAATTTTGTAAACTCTTTTTCTATCATTTCACATAGATATATCAAATTTGCAAAGGTCCAACGCACGTAATAGCAGCAATACTGACGAATGAGAGGACATTACGAAATTATAAGGGTTCCGATATATTAGGCAATTTGAATATTCCGTGAGTAAGTAGGTCAAGTTGTCTGTGTATGGAGTCCATATAATATCTAAGCTTATTGCATTATTGATTGAGAAAAGTCCGTCCTCGTGGCCTGGTATTTGATCAGAAATGTTCATAAATTGTTGACGGAGACCTGCCAACATCTTCGATATCCCCAGCGTCTTAGGAATGTGCCGCTTCGTCATACCAATTGATGTTTATTGCTTACGTATTAACCTTTGTTTTTAACGGTAGAAGAAGCTTGGCTTGAACTTCTTTCGTTTTTATTTAAAATATAATAATACAAGCTTCCGTAAACGGGAGCTGTTTCGTATATCGGTAAAAAGTAATCTTTGTGAATTGTGATATTTCAGACAGGTAATCTATCCGTGCCAAATTTCATAGATTCTTTCCAATCTAGGTGATTGAAATGAAATGAAATCTCGTTTATTTATCTAGGTTACAAAGTAGCAGTTATGAAAGTCACAAGTTAAGAATGTAATAGGTTATCCGAAAAATAACGTCAGCAAATATGCCTACGACCAGTTCGCTGTCGGGGTAGAGCTATTAGAAGACCTGGCAAGAAACTCACGCCACTCTTTTAAATAAATAGACAGTTACAATCTTCTTTTAGTTACAATTTGGATAGCGTGTAAAATGACGTAGCAGAATAGAGTTTTTCTGAGCTTGTAAAACAAAAATAACAATACATTTGTCTTACAAAATAAGCCCGTGTAAACGTGTCGTTATAATTAAACAGTAGTAGGAATAATATGGCGGGTTTTAATGACATCATTACTAGGTAGTAGGTACTTGCCGTGGGAAGTAGGTACTAGGTACGAACATCCCAGGTCACCGCAAATTAGGCGGTGTTCTAATTTCAAATAGGTAATCTCATTTGTCAAGCGGTACTTTAATGTGGCATTTAAGATATAGCGACGTTGGAATTAACTAAATTGAGGCTAGTCTAGTGATAACGAAGACTAATGTTTTGCTTTAACTAAAAAAATGATTCGTTTATTTTACTTTGTGAAATATGTACAGTGAAGCTAATGAAAAATTGCCTTTAAAGCTTGACTATTATGTTTTATATACTATTATAAAAAGTATAAATTAGCACTTACCTTCAGATGAGCCTCTTATTTGTCAGCTTTTCGTCTTAGCCACAATTTAGCGGCTGGCTTAGCGGTCATTGAAGCAGTATTGAATAAGTAGGTACCCCTTCTTTTCAGGAGACAGAAAAAAAATTATAAGTAATAATATGTCTAAAAGACATTATTAAGAATTTACATCTTTTAAAGTAATTGATGTATCATTAAAAACAATTGGGGTTATGTAACGATAAAATTATAAAAATAAATACATTTTTCCCCCCGTCTGGCTTGAAGACCGCCCGATGTTGGATTACTTAGATTTCTATAGGTATTCTTAGCTGGTATTGTTTCATGGAACAGTTAAATTTTAACAGATTGTGCTAAATTTATATATATAAACTATAATATATGAACTGTTATTTAAAAAAAAACAGATTATTTTTGATTATAGAAAAACTAATTACTCCAAATTAGAAACTTACTGTACCTTCTCTATTTAATACACATAGAGATATCATTTTATGATTTTCCGGCAAACCAAATAAATACACAATAAAATGGATAATTAATTATTAGGTACTATAGATAACTAAACAAAGAGGAAATAATACGTTAATTATAGCTAATGTATTACTATGTCTTCTACTCATAAGGCCTCTTTCATAACAATATTAACTCGATAAATCTTTTCCTTAATCTTATACTCATCACTTCCATATCCAACCTTTCATTTGCAGATCAGAGAGAAGTAGAATATCGAGAAAATAAAATGGGGATCCGTATTTACCGATGCAGGGGCTGTGCAGCAAATTGTTTGTGGATAAACAGATAGGAATTCAATCGTCCCTGTATTCGTTTGCATTGAGTCCGATAGCCTAGGAGTTAAAGAGATAAGTTCTACGTGAATAGACATGCGAGTTGGTCTGTATTGGCCTAGATGTATGTGTGTGTTGTTTGTATTACAATCGATTGGTGCAAGCCCGCACGCAGTATATCAATTTGTTTATTTTCTACTGTTATATTTATTTCCAGATATAATATCTTTTGTATGTTTTTCGATTTAAGTGGACAAAGAGAGAGGATTATATCTACATATTAGATACTAATATTATAAATATGTAATACGAATTTGTTAGTTTGTATGTAAAAGGTAATCTTTGAAACTACTCATCCGAACGTCATGAAATTTTACATAAAAAAAAAAGGATAAAGGAACTTTTTACCGAAATATCACGTGGGTGAAGCAGGGGTGGAAGGTGGAAACTAGTGTGTAATGAGTTACAGATTTACAAGAACATAATCTCCTCTCATCTTTGCTTTGGTGCAGACCAGGCCTAAGTTCCAATTAAAAACGAATCCCGGCAATGCGGAAGAGTACATTTGTTTTCTACTCGTATGTGTGTATATGTGCGGCAGGTCATTCAGCTATGTGCTTCTTTACTACGTCGTCGACTAGTTACTAATTTATTGTAGCCTTTACACACACTTAAAATTTCATCTAGGTCACTTATCCATTCGGCCACCATCGCTTTCTACGGCAGGTTAAGGAGTTAAGGGGTATGCCTAGATATCATCCCAAAATTTGATAACTAATGAATAATAATAATGTATATTATTATATATCTATTCTACTAGCATCTACTTGAAGTAATAAATTCATGAAATTGTTTAAAATCAATGTATAAATTAATTAAAACTTTCGCAATCAATCAATTTAATAATCACTTAAATCCATTCGTTATCTGAATTTGACGTTCAGTGAAATTTTAAAGTATGCAAATTACGGGTAGATGTGTAAGTGGTATTTCATGACAGATTTTTTATGCTTACAGCTAAAGTTCTTTTTGAATAATTGGACAAGTTTGTTATAGAACTTGTATTTTCAAGATTAAAGTTTTGGTTTTTTAGTATTCCAATCATTATAACTATTGATACATCATTTTTGTCTGACCGCGTCAAATACGAAAAGGAGGATAATATTAAAATTATGGTATAAGTAGAAGAAATGTAGGCTTTGTTGTGTGACATTGTAATTTCTGACTATCCCTTGTGAGAGAATGCGAAATCTTGAATACCTGAAAATATTTAATGTTAACAAAATTTTTATAGTAAGCGCCTTTATAAATTAGGTTTCAGTTTAGTAGGTTGGTGACTCAAGCGTTCGATTGATCTTTCTTTAATTTCATTTCTGAATCTTCTACATTTTTAGAATGAGTGTGGCGTTAGGTAGTATATAGGCCGTTTTCCATTATCTATCTATCGATGGATTTGGCTACCAGAGACTTTGACATAAGCTTCATACAAAATATGTCAAAATTCTATCTCCAGTTGCCAAATTTATCTATAGATAGATTACTGAAAACCACCATAAATAAATTCTTTAATATTGTAGTATATTCCAATCTTAACCTACGTAACATTTTACGCTGTGCGACGTAGATGTGTGCCAGCTAGCGACAAGATCGCGACGCGGCCGACTGAGTGGCGCCAACTACCCTCCATTCACTATTGTACCTTTTAGCCGCTGCAGCGACAAACAGCATTATGCTGTCTGGAGAATTTCCTCGAGCAAAATGCGGCCGTTATAGGTTTTAAATTTTATTTTTATTGTTATAGTTTTAGGTACTACGACAGAATGTCGATAACAAAACTATCACAGAATATTTATAGGTATTTTACGTATATAGACACCTACATTATTTATTCCTTACAGTGGACCTAATACTTACCTAAATTAAATCGCAGCGTGTACATCAATTTGAAATAATAAAAATCATGTTGAAATAATTATTCATCCTCCATTTTGATTTCCATTTGACATCGAGACAATGTACAAGTACGAGTATTATTTTTTCGGGAAAGCGTCTAAGTTACTGTGTCTGTCATTATAAATCAACATAAATAACTACTATTATTGATACATTATAAATAAACAAAAAAGCACTATTATACTCAATAAAACAAAAAAAAAAAAACTCGCGTTTGGTTGTAGCGATGAAAAGGCTTAACTTGGTTTCGGGGTTGTTTGTTCTGGTTGAATAGGTCGTCGCCCTTTGCCTCGCAGACACACATGGCTGTGACGAGAAACAGGTATATTGCCTGTAATAGACTAATGACTCATTCGATTTTGTAGTCTATCGATAATGAACTTGAATGCAATTTCCTTTGAATTTAATTAACCACTCTTAGATGTATTTTTGTGAAATGAAATGAAATCTCGTTTATTCATCTAGGTTACAAGATAACACTTATGAAAGTCATAAGATAAGAATGTAACAGGTTATCCGAAAAGTAGTGTCAGCAAATTTGCCTACGACCAGTTTGCTAACGGGGTGGAGAACAGGCAAGAAACTCACGCCACTTTAAAAAAACTTTTGGGTGCGTAAAGTGATGCAGCAGAGCACCACACCGTTAGATTAACGAGTTCATCATCATTCATCTTTACAGATATTATGTTTCTAGCTAAATTTTGGTCAGTTAGGTATGGTGTGTGATACGTCCTAATGTTCGTTATTAGATACGCGCCATGGATCAGAACAAAATTGCTTAATTGTAGTGACAGTTGCTGTAATACAAAACCCAACGGATTAGTTAATATACTTAAAGTAACTTCCTCACGTTTGGCATTACTTGGTAATTTTATTCAAAAGTGAATAAAAATAAATGCGAAGACAGTAAGTAACTAAAGTTTGTAGGCTTGTTCCCAGCCGGTTTTCTATCTTTTGGAACGATTCAAATGATTCTGACCATTTAGGGCTTTCTTGGAATCTGGAAATTCGAATTCAGAATGAAGATCGAGAAATATATCTTATTTAATGATAGAAATTGGAAAATACTATACTCGAGCCGCAATGTATGAAGAATAAACAATAACAACATTTGAAGATGTTTTAATATCTGTTTTTGTTTTGTAATACCTACTAAATTATTAAAAACGACTTATGAATTTTTTATATATGTATAAAAGTAATCTAAGAAGTTACAAATGTAATCGGCCTAGGAAAATATATTAAATATCAATTAAAAATCTAAAAATACAATTTGACAGTGATTTGTTTACAAAAACTCTACATTTATGTCGGCCCGAATATAGTTACATACTTAAGGAATGTTATATAGGTGATTTAAACACTCTTTTTTCACAACAACGTCACTATGTTTCGGGTAGAGGCAAAGATTGACTGACATACTGAATTGTGACAATCTGATCGTCACACTTCATATTATATTAAAAGGCGATGATTGTATATAATATATCTGCAGTGTGGATGTTTTTATTGTAGGTATGTAATTATGTATTCAATATAAAATTATTGCATATTTTTTCGCAGCTGTAAATAAATTTTTGTTTTAAGTACCATCTTTACACTTAACAATGTAAGTAATCCGTTCGTCTTTAACCTTTTCTGATGGCTTAAAATTTAAATGGCCCGCTCTTTGATATACTTTGAATAATTCTGTGACGCAAAGTGTTTCTCGAGGAAGGTACTCGAGCACCTACTTAGGGGTATCAGGCGGAAGATTTATACGTAATCTCTACTCAACAAGTCAAATTTAGTAAAACAAGATATAAGGCTTATCTACTTTTGCGGCTACATTTTGTTGTTGTGTCTTTTTATTAAGATTTTAAATTACTTACTAACTAACTTACTTTGAAGAAAATATAGTCTTCTCGTTGCTTTATAGTCCTCATTGTGTAATGCTGTGACCGCCTTTATATAATATATAGGTATAATTATAATGTATAGGTATAATTATACGATATAGTGCCATCTGGATCGATTGCAGCGGGGTGTCCAGTGTACTCCAAAGTTCAGATCAATATATCGAGCTACGCAAAAGCAGTATGAAGAAATAAGAAGAAAGATGTCTAGTGTAACATAGAACTTACGACAAGAACACGTTGACCAACGAAATGATATACCAAAATGTGACGTTTATACATGAAAGACGATATACACGTAACAGCATGTGTAATGTTGTTATATACTGAGTGTCCAAACAAAAGGGACACGTTTTGAAAACGGTACAAGTATTTAATGTTCTAATTTTTTTAAAAGTACCTATAATCCGTTCATAAGAATTGACTACCTAAATGTTAGGAATTTCACCAAAGTTTGGTTTATTTTTCATTTTACACGTGTAAAAAGAAAAGGTAATGAAATGTATATAATTATTTCTCATTTTAAATATTTTATTTTATGCAAATTATTGCAAATCTATTTAAAAAAAATAGAATATTCTAATGCAATACGTCATATTATTCAAATTTAATATAATAATTATTATGTATCGATCGCTTTGTTAGCTAACATTAAAATAATATCTAGAGTTTCGTGCCGAAAATAAGCGACGATTTTCTCTTCGAAAATTCACCTTTTAGAAATGAAAATATTATGTTTCTGGAAACATCAAAGTAAGATTATAATTTCATCGGCGTAATGAAAAAAGTTTAATCTTTACAAACTTAATTTACGAGGTACCTAAGAGTAGCTACTTATTGCACTTAACAACAAGGCGGTAGTCTAGCATAAAACTGTTTTTGTCAGGAAGAAAAACGATGAACGAAAGTCGTAAAGTCTACGTTACCCTAATAGTTAGTTTTTTATATATTATCGATTTTTGTACGAATGAATAAGTCCAATGACGTGAAGAACTTGATACACATTAAATTGACGAATTTGTGCTACTGTCAACGTCTGCGTCGGCATGATGTGCCATAACTTTACTGCAATTAAAAGTGTCCTAGCTAGATGTACTCCATATATTTTGTGCACCAGGTTCCCTATTTGTTTTCGAAAGTTTTTTGTTCGATTTTTTATTATATCGAACACGGGTTGACCATTTATTGGTATACGACTGTAAGTGAATACTTCTTTTCATCATTTCACATCATTTCATTACCCATAAACGTCCCACTGCTGGGCACGAGTCTCGTCTAAAGAATGTAGAGGGGTTTAGCCTACTATACCACGCTGGAGAGACGGGTTGGTTAGGATTTGTTTAGAATTTTTCTTTTCTCGCAGTGCTCTTGTCTGCATAAGGTTACTCCGTTAGTCGCCTTTTACGACACACACGGATTGAGATGGGGTTGTGACATTACTTATTCTTAATTTGTCATTACACGGATCGAATACTTCTTTTATATTCGTTCAACTGTTTTAGAGTAATTTATTAATACTTATCTATTTATTCGAGACTATTATCTGTGGTTTAGAAATTTATGTTGTCGTCCGCATTTATTCAATGTGCCCATTAACTGTCTAATAATACAATTTGAAAATAGCATGCAGTTAAATTTATGTGGAAACATTTAGCGTTAGTTGGTGCGATATTTTTGCGGAACTAACAATAAATTACACGGGTCGTTTTACAAACTTTAGTACTTTAAAATTTAGTAGCCCATACAGCGACATAATCTATTCGATGGATTGTATCGGTATTTGTGTTGAGCCCCAAGTTGTGGTTGTGGTCGCGAGTGTTGTACTAAATACGGTAGATGTAATATAAAATAGGTTCATTATTTATTCTTAAACCTTGGTGACCCAGTGACAGATTGCTTGACTACTACGCTAGAGGTCCAGGACTAGTTTGACAAGTGATGGTGGCCACGGGGTGTAAATCATGCGGACCGAATTCGATTCCGACATGCAGTACCAATGTGGATTTCTCTTTGTGGAATTTATATCATACTAGTCAAGTGAGTCACCATCTGCTGATGGTGAAGGAAAACATCGTGAGGAAACCCACATACAAGTAATTCAAGTGTATGTGTGGGCGCTACAATAATAATAATAATAATAATATTCTACCACATTCACACAGCGCCATCTAGTCCCACAGTAAGCAATTATATTTGCTTGTGTTATGGGTACTAAACAACTGATATACTACTTAAATACATTTTTTTTTTGTAAATACATACATATTATAGATAAATTACACCCAGACACAGAACAAACCTTTATGTTCATCACACAAAGATTTGTCCTGGGTGGGGATCGAACCCACGACCTCCGGCTTAGCAGTCAGGGTCACTAACCACTAGACCAACAGGCCTGTCAATATATATAAAATATATCAGTAATAACTGGTTGACGTAGCGAAGAAGCCTCTCATGACATCTAACATAAAAATAATAATAATAGAGGAACGCAGGACGCGTTCGATTCTCGGGTCAGGCAGAATGGTATTCGGTTTTTCTGTTTGGAAATTCTCAGTATCAGGCGAAGTCTGAAAAAGTACCCTGTTAATGGCAATAGGCTCGTCACTTATACATGGATATCGGTGCATAGGACCAAGCACAGCTAGTGACATGTGGGTATGATGTCTCTCTGCTTTACCCTTTGGGGAAACTCAGTCTTTTATATTTTTAAGTTCAAGCTGCACAATGAACGCATTCACGGTGGGCGCACTCCTCAGCCGTGACGTATACGTGACGCGTTGACTCTAGACGCGCGTAATAAATGTATTGGCGTGAAGGATCAAACGTCAAAAAGGCGTGAGTAATGACTCACGCCTTTTTGACGTTTGATCCTTCACGCCATACGGTGAAATTTTAGCTCACTTTATCGGTAATTGATACTGAATTTCAATTCTGCTATCTGCATGTAAAGTTTTGATGAAGATCTCTCATTAATATTACCCTGTCAGTGATGCAGCATGCCACATATACTTTCAATAAGTTGGAACACGCTTGCAAAGAGTACGAAGAACTAGTGAGTAAAAACTTCGTGAAATATCTTTAGGTTCAAGCTTTCTATTGGTCTTGTAGAAACTTCTGTGTCTTGAACAAAAAGAAAATGTTCTTTATGGAAGAGTCAATGTAATATGGATTGATATTTGTGAGCTGATTCATATTTATAGGTTCAGAAAAGTACAGTACTAAAAACACATAGCTTGATTGAAATTTTGTTGCTTTGTTTAAATTATAGACAGCTGATTAGCTCCTTTGCCATTTTAAACGAGCAATTTTTGAAAATCACTGGTTTCTTGACAATTTTGATTTAAAACTTTGATGAAATGCTTCTTTTTAATTGCTTTTGCATAGCTATGTTTACAAAAAAAAACAATACTTAAAAACGCGATCTTAAAAAATCTTACCGTGGTTCTGTTCAGTAAGTAACTCCGTAACCTACAATCATTATCCGAGAGCAAAGCTGAGTTATTCCTTTCTTTAAATCACTAGGCCAAAACAACTTTTAGACGAAATAAGGATCAATCAAGAACAAGTACTAAGTGTATAAGATTCGATTACTGTAGATAATTCTGAGTAGAGATAATAACATTGCTCCATACTCCTTTGTTATAAGTTTGTAAAAGTTTGCTCTGTGGTTCGGTAACGCTAAGTTCATTAAAATTCATTATCAAAGCGTAACATGCCTTATTATTTCGTTAACCTTTAGGCTAGGCCTGGACTACGAGATTTTTGCCGAGCGGCAAACAAGAGCTTCAGTATAATGTCTTATTGCCAAAAACACACTATATTATTTAGAAAGTAAGCAGTTGTACAATAAGAAATGTGAGATATATGTATATCAAGCTCATTAAAAGGTGTTCTTATTGTACAGCAACCTACTTGTTTAAATATATTATAGTAGAAACAGCACTTTTTCTGTTGGAAACCGCACTCTTAATATAAGACAGTACTACATGTTTTTACAGCCGTGACAGTTTGAAAGAGCGTCTTTTATTAAAAAAAAAGCTAATATTATTATTTGATTTGAAAAAAAAAATTTGTCTTGGGTGGGAATCGAAACACGACCTCCGGCTTAGCAGTCAACCACTAGGGGAACAGTCCAGTCAAAATATGTATTTGAATCTTGAAAATGCTAGATTCTTGGTCTTCATGCTAACTAATATCAATGAATCATAGTCATAAATTGTTAGCTCTCACATTCAGTACCGAGGATTCACATTACTCCTGAATTTTATTCTGAATAAAGACAAAAAATAAACGCTTTTATTTTAAGTAAACACTTTTTTCTGTACTCCTTGGAATAAAATGTTGAAATTTATGGTTTTGGTGGTGACGTGATGCCATTTTATGTGAAATATATTTGAATTATAGTACAACGCTATTTAGATAACTCTACTATAACATATTAAAAGCGAAATATGTGATATTTAAAATCTACGCATTTTTAAAAACATTTCAACATTGAAAAGCAGTACACCTACTAGGAAAAGAATTTTACGCATAAAATTGTAGGCGGTATCGGGATTAATTTTGGCTCGAATTTTCACCAGAGCGTAGCTTTTTTTAAAAAGAAAATAAACCGACTTATAAAGTCTAAAAATACAACTTAAAGTCTAAACTTATCTATAATATTCAAAGAATTATTCCCTGACACTTAAACGTTAAGGAGTTGTACCTTTCATCATCAGCACAGCAACATGATGAATACTAGGTGCAAATATCAAGGTGAAATAACTTTTGAAAATATATAAAAAACGTGTTTATAAAATTTGAGAGTTGCCCTCGATTTTTCTAAGACCACCATCATGTTGTCAGGTTAAGATATCTTAACCTCACAAGGGAGCCTAAAGCCTATGCTTCCTTAATATATCATTTTCAAAATCAGTCCAGCTGCCAAGTCACGGGCAAAAAAAATTGTGATGTATTGAGAACCTCCGAATCCGGTTTTGAATTCTTTTCGTGATATAGATCTACTGCGATAGGGCAATGCAGGCATTTTGGCGTTCATAAAAGTAACATAAATAGCTTAAACACCAGAATAACACATAACCTTTTAAATAATTCCAATATTGTCAACCCTCAACCGGTGAGAATGCATGAAAAGACTGATGAATGTTGAAGAAGGCAAAGATGTATGTCAGAATAGCAAGTGGAAGGCCTCTGCTTACCCCCTGTTGGGAAAGAGGCGTGAGCTATATGTATGTATTGTCACCCCGTAGATTATACAAGCAAAATCGCGAGCGGTTGCTAGTATTATTACGAATTACGACGCTAGTCAAACCTTAATTACATTTTTCTCTGACATTTAAAGGAAGGGTCACTCACAATCACCTGTTCACACAGTAAATGAGAAACGTTGACCCTTTTCTATCTGTACCCTGCGCGGGCTTATTGAATCAGTGGCTGTAACACTTTCATATCTTGAGGTGGATACATATGCTATCGAATGCCTAATATTGTACAACATAACAATGTATTGTGAATATTATGAAACATTTATAAGTAATGTAGCGTACATTTTTATTAGTAATATACATTAAGATCGATTGAACATTGAAATCGTCACCTTTTTATCATCGCACCACTTGATGCCGCTGTAGGCTTCACTCACACTACTTGAAATTAATATCGTCTAGCATAGTAGACTATGCATGACGATATTAATGTAATGTAAATATGACATTAATTTAAAAAACGATATTAATATAAAGAACGATCGCTGAAACTTTACCGTGCTAGAGCACGGTAAAGTTTCAGCGTTCTTCTTCACGTACGTGCTGGCTCTGGGTAGAACTTCCTACAGCGGTGTTTCCTGAGCGTTATAACATGTACTTCAAACGAGGTTAAAAGAGAGCTGATATCCTCTCAAGGTATGCACCTTAACTGTGCTCCTGACGTTGCCAACGTCCAGGAGTAGTGGCAACGTTTACCATCAAGTGGGCTGCCTGCTCAGACATAGAAAAACATTAAGAAACTCAAACTCCGAAACAAACTTGTGATCGATCCCCAAAGCTCAGTAACCATAACCGTATACACTACTGCTGCGCTAACGAGTATAAAATAAATCTACGTCTCATCTACGCGGAGTCTACGTCACACCTAGTATTTGTCTACGCGCAGTCTACGTCGCATTTAGTATTTGTCTACGCGGAGTCTACATCGCATCTCGTATTTGTCTACGCGGAGTATACGTCGCATTTAGTATTTGTCTACGCGGAGTCTACAGCGCATCTCGTATTTGTCTACGTGGAGTATACGTCGCATTTAGTATTTGTCTACGCGGAGTCTACATCGCATCTCGTATTTGTCTACGTGGAGTATACGTCGCATCTAGTATTTGTCTACGCGGAGTCTACATCGCATCTCGTATTTGTCTACGTGGAGTATACGTCGCATCTAGTATTTGTCTACGCGGAGTCTACATCGCATCTCGTATTTGTCTACGCGGAGTCTACGTCGCATCTAGTATTTGTCTACGCGGAGTCTACATCGCATCTAGTATTTGTCTACGCGGAGTCTACATCGCATCTCGTATTTGTCTACGTGGAGTATACGTCGCATCTAGTATTTGTCTACGCGGAGTCTACATCGCATCTCGTATTTGTCTACGCGGAGTCTACGTCGCATCTAGTATTTGTCTACGCGGAGTCTACGCTGCATCTAGTATTTGTCTACGCGGAGTATACGTCGCATCTAGTATTTGTCTACGCGGAGTCTACATCGCCTCTAGTATTTAATTTTGTCTACGCGGAGTCTACATCGCATCTAGTATTCGTCTACGCGGATTTTACGTCACGTCTACTCATCAACGTGGAGTCAAGGCATAGTATGTTTACGCGGCTACGTTAATATCGCAACATAAAGTCTCTCTCTTCTCGTTTCTAGTTCCAGTAGTTATTTTTCAGTCAATCCTTTTAGATTGACTGTAACACTATAAAGTTACTTTAATGATACTAGTTTAATTTTACTGGACTTCTGAGTCCACTCTGCTTGCCTACTGAAAAGCAGAGAGAAAGCAGAGCTCTCAGGTAAGCAAACCATGCAAAGATAAACACTAGGCCAACTACAGCCTTATTGATAACAAACGCAACGGTAACATACGTTTGGATCAACAGAGTTTCGAGTGCTGAACAAGTCGGCCAAAGTCAACTAAATGTAAATGTGCTATAAGACCCGTGTAGTTTCTTATCGTAATCCTAACATACATGAAAATTTAACGCTGTCGACGGCCGTATTCAACCCTTCAATATTCCCTTTTCATCCTAAAATTTTGCTTGCTTTAACTTCACAGTCTTGCTAGCACGTTTGTTTGAAACTTAATTAGCTTTTGAAGGGATTTCTGTTAGTATTATATTACAAGGGATTTATTAAACAATACGAATTTGGTTTTGCTAATGAATTACTACGGAAATTGATCAAAAGGATTCTTCGGATCGTTCTTGCTATGTTGATGTTGGTTGCGAACTTTAATCTAGGTTAATAATTTTACTGAAAGCCTGATAAGAAACAAATTACAAAAGCTCGGACGAAAAACACAGTACCCTATTCTAGAATATGTTATTAGAAATAGATCAGTTCTCATGACAATTATCAATTACTCTCTGCGATGCAGAAGAATTTATTTAGATGATTAAAATATTTGTTGTTACGTATCGCGTACCGTGAATCACGTAATAATTCGTAAGCGAGCTTTCATAAAATTTCTTAAAACAATTCGAATTAGATACTTACCTTCGATCTAAGAAACTTACCTAAGAATTTAGAATACTATGTTGAAAATTGAATGACTATTTATGGCCCGACTCGCGATCGTAAAAATTTTCTAATGTTCGAAAAATATCAATTATATCATTGGCACTTGCGTACTATTCATATATTATGTGTACTATATACATAATACTTATTTTTTAATTTTTTTAGCTAAAGAGCTAAAACAAAAATTTAAGTATTTAATTAAAAAATGTCAGAAATATTTTGTGCATTCATACTTAACTGTAATTATATTTTGAAACAAGTTTTAGTTACGAAGTTGTGAGCGAAATGTTAATGAGTGTGGGATTATGCAACCTTGGTGGTTTTAATTTGTACCATGTTTAGGTAATAGGGTGAAGGTAGAGCGTATAATACCAACTCGGGTAACCGCAGCGTAGACAAATAACAGAAATAGGGACAAAATGTTACAACAAGATGCTATTGTTTTTTGGAGTTCTCTTGTTTTATACACCGTAAATTAAATAATGTAATTCTTTTTCTAATATACTATAATAGTACACAAAAAAAAAACACTATAACTGCTGCACTCAGAGACGTCAATTAGCAGTAATCTGTCATTAACACATTTTTTTCATTAAATAATCGTCTTTAGGCGTATAGACTTAAGTATTACACGTTTTTACTAAATAAACTTACTTACGTTAACTAACGTCTCTGAGTACGGCAGTAAGAGACGTAGGTTAATCATGTTATAACATGTTTTTTGAATCAATTTAGTAGTTTTAAATCCAACCATCTTCATAAACATACGCATGTACACAGATAAAATCCTCTTAGACAAACGCGTGAACACCTTAATAATTATATTCAACATTCAGCCTTAGTTTTTATATCCTTAGAAAACAGTACAAAGTTGATATTTTCTTAATTTGTTCATTAATTCGGTTTTACTATTAGCACTTGTTTGGTGTCATCTGATATATGTATAATATGTATATTTCATCTACTATAGTGATAGAACAAGATATCATCAATAAACTTTACGGCACATTATTCTACAACAAAGATCTAGTTAAAATACAGTAATTAATGTAATTTGTTTGAGTTAATTTGGAGTGTATTAACCAAGACGATACGATCGTCCAATTTTGTTAAGTTTAACAAAGTTAAAGGATCTCTCGACCCGGACTGCTAATGAAAAAATAACATCTTGGAGTGATTGAAGAACATAATGCTGAATATACTGAAGTGACCTTAATCGGGTACTAAATGTGTTATAAGACTAGGTTTACAATAATTTTGTGGTAGAAAATGAATCACACGGTCCTATTTTGAAAACGTAAAATTGTCGCTTTCTACGACACGAGTTTATGTTTAAGAGATAATATTAAATATGTGGGACATAGCTCCAGACTCCGATCGCATAATAAATAAATTTGATGATGGAAAATTCCTTATTCAAGCATGGTATTTAACCTCACACACAAGAAAATATGAGGATGCCACAATATTCAACGAGATATCTATGACGAAGTTACCACATTAATCACTAGATATAGCCGTAGTTTAGTGATTGCATGTTTTTGTCTTCTGTATATACTACATATAATACATGTCCACCGCTCCACAAAAATGAAAATCAATTTTTACTCGAAAACAAAAGATGAATCTGTAGAAAACCATTGATCGTGTTGCGATGTTTGTGTTAAAAAATAATTTTATTTTTAAAAGATGATGATTCTTAAACTAAATGTATCAATAAAATCTTTAAAACTGTCGCGACTTGTACACATAATTATTAAATTATAATATGAGTCTACGACGCACAGGGCAAATAAATAAGGTATTTCATATTCCTTAAATATAATACGTGACGTAGACCCGTTATATAATAGGTATAATAATTTAATAAAGGTATCAATTATAAAATCAATACAAGAACTATTTTTATATAATAAAAAAAAAAACTGATAATATCTATCGTTGATCTCTGTTATCACCGATGAACACCGCAGATGTGAAGTCGTTACATTGATAGTTATATCCTGATAACTGGTCATTATCGTGAACGGGATGTAGCAATTATATAACAATGTGACCTTGAAAACTCTAATAGGTCATAACCGCCTTAAATATTTTATAGATGAACAGAAATTACACATTAGCTGTATTTTATTTAAATCTCGACTCACTTCGGGTGTAATTAATTGAGAATTTTAAAAAAACCGGGCTAAGTGCGTACTACCACTCGTTCTTGAATTCGAAAAACAGTGTAGTAGTAAGACGCGGGAATTTGCCAACACGACGGTTCAGAATCAGGTACAGTACTTAATTGTACATAAAACGATCTCAAAAATACAATTAAATTATTTTAACATTTCGTACCAATTTCTATTTTTCCCAATCCAATTAGAAATGGATAAATTCGACAAAGAAGT
The DNA here is from genome assembly GCA_905147015.1 of Laspeyria flexula. Classification (NCBI taxonomy): domain Eukaryota; kingdom Metazoa; phylum Arthropoda; class Insecta; order Lepidoptera; family Erebidae; genus Laspeyria; species Laspeyria flexula. The sequence goes on along the minus strand of LR989956.1, from coordinate 4,735,437 downwards.
TGCAGATATAGGATAAACACAGATCAACAGTGTTAGCAATTCATAGTAAAATATTCTCCGTATTACTTATACGCGTATTTCATTTAATCGCTTTTGCGCTCGTCTGTACTTTGATAGTGGTGTGGTATCGTGGCATCGTGGCATCGGCAATATGGCGTATCGTCACGTACACCCATTCCCGTCGACATTCATATGATTTCTTAATAAAGTGCGACCTAGCCTCGAGCGGCAAGCGCCCATATCAATAAGAGCAGAGGGAATTTAATGAAATTCCCTTTAAGAATTCCTCGACGGCTCTTAGGTGGGTACATTCCGTAATTCCGCGTTATATTATGCCCTTATTACTTTTAATTGGTTGGGATATTTTATGTATGTGTTCTGTACATTTTTTGTTTTATGAGAAAAATTCGTTACTTGTGTGTGTGTGTAGCAAAGAATTTGGGTAACTTCTTGACTTTGTCGACGTTCTTTATGTGAATTAAAGTTCAGTAAGAAACATCGGCAGCATCGTGGCGGCAGCATAAAAAAAAAAAAAAAAAAAAAAAAAAAAATAACAAATTACGCTTTCTCGATTCGCGAATCTCATAATTATATGGCATACTAAAATGATATTACCCAAAAATTAACTTAGTTAATTTTGGATAATATTTTTCAAAGTGGTCTTTACTTTGAAAATTATCTTCAAAAACACACCGAAGGCTGTATTGTCATCTCAAACCTCTTGTCATTCATACATCGTGTAATTTGAAATGTCATCTTGTTATAATCAGCGGTGCCCTTCTGCACTCTTGAAGATAACAAAGGCTCAAATAAGATGGCTTTGTAATGGTGTATATTCACAAATGGGGATGGGATTCAATCACACATTGTCGTTGACACGTCGAATGACAACGATTTATGTTGGATCTTTGATAGAATTATATGGTATATCAACAGGTGGTTACCGATTTTAAGGAGCAGTTAAAGATTGAAGTGACGATTAATTTTTTACAGAAGAGTAGATTCCAAAGTTTTTAATTTGTCTAAGTATAATAAAATTATGGCGATAATAACTGTTTCTTACGCAAGATGGAAGACAGGAGGACATACATAGGATTTTTTTATCAACGAAAGCTAATTATCTAGATGGCAAGAAGAGAAGAGGATGTCAACAAACAAGGTCAGAAGACGACCTAAAATTTACGGCTGGACAACTTTGGAGAAGGGTAGCGCGCGGCAGGTCCCAATGGAAAATGCGAGAGTAGAACTATGTCAAGACGCAAAATAAACTTTGAGATATACAACTAAATTAAGTTGAAGTGTTTGTTTGTAAAATCAAAATAACAGCGTTGCTGCATTTTTAGAGTGGGTTTATGAAAGTATGAACGTTACTGATAACAAAAATACACTTTGTAAAATTTGTATCTGTTTGTTTGAGGTAAACTCCGAAAGCACTGAACCGGTTTCGACGGGACTTTTACTGGCGGACACTATGTAATCGCATGCGAACGAAGTCACGGGCACAGCTAGTATAATAAATAGTAAACAAGAACATGTCTGGTACTGATACCAAACCGAAAAGTTTTTTCTATTATTTTCGTATTAGGTATGTCGATTTGTTTCTACTATTATTTCTGAGTATTATTTAAGTACTTATAGAAAATAATACTGCTAAATTTGAACTTCTTCTATAGGCTAAATATGACGTAGATTTATATAGGGTATTCAATCTTAGGCGAACCAAGCATTTTGAGAAATTACGTTAAATTATATTATATTTTCTTAACATTTTTATAGCTTTTATAATTATTATTGCAAATATTACAATTACATTATATGGAAATATATTTAAGTCCATTATGAGTTGCAGCCATTTCTCTATTCTCAGAAAATAATGTGGGTGGCAAATGCGTAAGTGGTTAGTAGAAATCTACTTCCTAGGAATGGAGTTCCACTGAAACGGGTGAGTCATTGTATTACATGGGAAAAAATTCAATTTATATTCTTCAACAGTAGATATTTAAAAAAAATCTATAATTTAATAAAAGTTCCTGTTAATTAAAATTAACGCCCGCTATGAAACATGTGTCCCGGGCTAGTCCCGGGGGACTTCATCATTACGACCCATAAACGTTCTACAGCTGGGCACGGGTCTCCTCCATACATTTTGGAGGGAATTTAGCCTACTATACCACGCTGGCCAGGGGGGGTTGGTATAGGGTTTTTATCGAATTTTTCTTTTCTCGCTGCGGTCTTTTTGCTTAAGGTTACTCCTTTAGTCAACTTGTACGACACCCACGGGTTGAAATGGGGTAGTGACATTATGTATTCTTAATCCGTCACTACACGGACGCGCTCTCGGGGAACTGACTCGTCTCAAAATAAATGTGTATGATGAATCACAGAAACATTTGTCTAATGTAATAATCAAATCTACGTCACACGGGACGGCGCGCTGCGATGCAAGTGGCGAGACCACCTCAACCTCTACGCCACAGTGACGGTCTTGTAACAAATAGTCATACGTTTTTCTAATCTAATCATCAGCAACCTATTAAGTCCCACTGCTGGGCTCGGGTATTCTCTCCTCTATAAATAGAGCTGAGAGGGTTTAGGCCATAATTCACTCACGCTGGCCTAGTGCGGGTTGGTGGATCAGACATACTCATAGAATTTCTTCTAGGGTATGTGGGTTTCCTCACGATGTCTTCCTTCACCGTTAGCAGATGGTAAGTCACTTGACTAGTTCAGATAAATTCCATAAAATGGATTCCACATTGGTACTACCGGTCGGGATCGAACTCGGATCGAACACCATCGCTCTATCTTTTCTAATCTAATGAAAAAGAAAAATATATTTGTCGTTCGCAAATAAGTGTTTTAAGCAGAGTTTCTAACGTAAAGAAACTGATTATTTCAGTAATAAAAACAGGCTTTTGACATTCCAAGTATAAACAACATTTGAGTCTCTTGTACACATGAGCGTTCGCTATAAGCATATTCCACCTTGTTATTTTTAATTATAAGAAAGTTTCTTTGGCACCAAAGTTTACTCACGCTCGTATTAAATTAGTCCATTTTCATATAAAAGATTCAAAAGCTTGAATAATAGACGCCAAAGTGAAATTAAAGATAATGTTGAGTAAATATAGAAGACTGAATTAAGATAACAGTATTTATATATTGATATTTGTTGTACTGTCTGGGTTAATATATAATTTATTTAAAAAATAACTTTTGTGGTAGGTTGAATTTGATATTTGTAGAATTAAATGAGAAATATCTGGGAGAATGAGCTATGTTTGAAAGGCGTAAGTAACGACTCATACATTTTATCCCGTAATTCTACAAGATGGCGCTGAACAAAAACCATTTTTTTTTGAAAAAATCACGATTTTCCAGGTAATCTATATTATTTTTGTAAAGAGGATGGATTTGCATTTTTGTATATAACGAATAAACTTAAAAACTACTGGACCGATTTCAAAAAATCTTTTGCCGTTAGAAAGCTACATTATCACTTAGTAACATAGGCTATATAACATCGCTACGGCCAATAGGAGCTTAGCAGTGGGCAATAGATAAACTTGATAAACAACACTCAATGTACAATTTTTTATTTAAATCAGTATACAAATACAATTTGTAAACATTTTATTTTATAACACAATAACAACTCGTATGAGGTTTTAGTCTTGTTAATGTTTTAGCAAACAGACAGTATTTTCATAAGCTCAATAGTCAACCACAATGAATGTCTGCTAATTACAAGAGTGAAAGACTAACATTATTTAACGGGTACGAGTCTAAACAATGCTTAGGTTTGTTTAGTGCATTCCAACATCGCTTTGTATAAATTATGTTATGAAATTATGAGCGCGGTGCGTCCACAAAATACAATTAGGGTCGAATACGAATGCTCTGGAGTCTAAAGAACCACGGGCATAACGTTGTTTGTTATATCGTTATGATGCTGCATATTTTAGGCAAGGCTTTGCGCTGTGCTTTTTTGTAGTCACTTCATTAGAATGTTGGTTTATGAATTCGCGATTTTATTCTTTATTGTAATGTATCAAGGATTATGTAGTACGTGATTATGTTCAATTAAAAATTTCTTTGATAGCTTATTTGCATTGCAATATAAAATTAATATGTTAATGTGCTTTAATTATATTATGTGAGTTCTGGCTTTCGTCTGCGACACTAACTTTATGGATTTTTCCTCTGATAAATTTACAAGATTCCTTTTTAGATCACTTACATAATTTTAGCAGACCCATAAAAATTGTTTCAGTTAGTCAAACAATTGTTTTTATTTATACCCATTTTAAATGAATTTATACCCATTTTCTCTAAAGTTAGTATTCGCCATCATTCCTAATTTGTCTAAGAGAAACCTTGAGGTTTAAATCACGTTTCCATTTACATTAAAGACAGTTTACTAGACGTTTTGGTTCTGAAACCTCTTACCTCGTATCAGAGTTATGTGTACTATACATACCCGTAAAGGTATCCGAAACCGATTCCAATTAGTGTTGCGACACTAATTCATATCGATCTCAATAGATCGACACGTGTTAATTAGTACATCGACTTAGTACGGATTAAATACATAGGTAGTCAATGTATTAAGGATAATTTGGCGCTATTTGAAAATGTATATGTCTCTAATAGGAGTCTGTGGGAGGGTAGTTGACTAATAGGCTGACTATATCACGAGTAGCAAACCGGCGTACGGCCCGCTATGGACACCTGCAACACAAGGCGCATCAGGGGGCTTACTCTGAATTTGGACATTCGATTAGTCGGTTTTGATGTCGCTGTCAAATTGAAAATAACAGGGAAAATATCTAAATTTCCTTACACAGTTACACAGTAAATTGTTGACAGTGACATCAAAACCGACCAATCGAATGTCGAAATTCAGTGTAAGCCTCCAGGAGATTCATTCCTTTTTTGAAGAACACCATACCGTAGTCCTTTGGGAAATTTCGTTAATTCATCTGATCACACATCCTGAGAATTCTCTGGAGGAAATTCAAGTTAAAGGGATTTTGTCCAGCTGTAGCCTGAAGTGGGCTGATGATGACAAGTAGAGCTTGGCTGAGCCTCTACAGACCTTAAGTTGCAAAAAACGTTTAGATTGTTTACTTGTAGCAGTAGAATGTATGTTATTGTTATGTTGTTTTGTGTAAATACTCGTAGTTTTAGTTATAGCAAATTAAATAAATGTATCATTTCGTACAAGTTGTTTCCTGTAGTACCTACACGAAAATATAAAAATAAAGCTCCACGTTTTCTATGGAGTTATTTTACTAATACTATCAATCAGTAGTTTTCAATAATTTAATCAATTGTACCTTCAATACTATCAATGAGTCTCCCAATATATTTTTTGTGGTATTTATCTTGATTCACATTTAAAAGCTAAGCTTTCTAAGCATTCTAAACTAATCTTCTGTTATTTCTTTAATCCTTACTCTTCATTCATCATCATTCACGAAGTCCAATTATTCCTAGTTTATTAAAAGTAAAGTTGTCAATTCAGTAGAAATATATTCCTCAGCATTTCTATTCAACGTTTGGAAGGTGAATCTTAATTATTCTCAGATTTTAAGCACTATTTTATCAAATGTTGGAACACAAAGAAGTGGCACAGACAGAGACAGGCGATTTGTCTTCCATATAAACCTCATTATGTATATTCTTGATTCCTTTCAGACAAGTTGCGTAACGCGACTATTTGTCGATATTCAACGGACTTTAAAAATAAGTACCTATCATTGTATTTATTTTAGTTTCCATAACTCTTTATTATCTATATTAATATTATAAAGAGATGATGTTTGTGTGTTTGAGAGTTTGGATGTTGGGGGTAATCTTCGAAACTACTTAACCGACATCCCGGATTTTTTTTCATATAGATAGTTAGACTTGAGCAAGGACTTTTTTACAGACGAACCATACGGGCAAACCCGTAGACCCAGTCAGAAACTAGTGTACAATATAGGTTTAATATATTTGACTAAACAGACAAAACAATGTATAATGTCCGTTCCATTAATAATCTTATCTTACTTGAGAAAGTTAGGATGTATGGATGGATTTTTCTTGGCCAGAACGGCTGAAGGGATCTGTTTTAAGTTTGACATACGGACAGATATATTATCTGGAAAAGCACATAGATTACAAACCGACATACCACGCGAGTGGAAGCTAGTAAACCATAAAACAATGTACTAAATATATTAATAAATTTACATGATATCTGTATATCAAACTATAATATCAATAAAAGCAAGGATGGAAAAACAGGGTCCATAACTGTAACCCTCTATAAGTGTAACACGTTAAATGTACTAAATATATATAATAATAAAATTGTCTATTAAAATCCATATTATTAGCTATACAAGAAGTCTAATTAATATTTCTGATCATTGAACTACAAGGGAGATGTAAAATTTTTGTATATACTGACTACAAAACGAAATTATTTCTTCTTATATTTTCCTATTTTGAAGACTGAAAGAGTATGGGAGTCCCTTATCCAGTAGGGGGGAGACATAATCTAACTTTAACATTATTTGTGTACATTTTTCTCAAATGTCTGTTCACCTCACTGCTGTATTATAATTATCTAACATTACAATTCACCGCACCGTGCACATTAATCTTTATGATATTCATTGTTCAATGATTTCATATTAAAGTCTACATAAACCAGGTATCACAATACGTTTGCATATCAAACGTCCACTGCACAATACGCCGCAAACAGAAGATGCAATAATAATTATCAATTCGAAAGCTGAATTTCGTGTTTCACTGAATGTCTAGCGGTATATTTCCATTGTATGCTGATATTAAAATATCGTTTGTAATTAATGTTATGTGGGAAAGGGATTGTTATGAACTTTAAATATCTTTTGTTAACCTGTAACGCAAACATTTTAATTCTGTTAAAGTCTATATTTTAGAGTTTGATATAAGAGTTCGAGATCTACTTACCAGTTAGACGCGTTTTTAACAACTGCCAATAAATCCGGATAATAGAATAAAAAAGCAGAAAATTTAATCCTCTAATTTGATGCTAAAACCTGGAATTCTAGGTTTATCCGATCTATTTTTGCACAATAGTCACTCGAGCCATGTCAACCTCGCTTCAAGGTGACTTTTGTCGAAGAATCCAATCTCCAACCATTAAAAAAAAAAAATTATATGGAATATATTACTTGCAAAATGTTTGGAAATTTATAACTTCAATTTCAGATTACAAACTTTATATTAATATAATTTTTTTTTTTTGGTTTTTATGGAACATTATCTATATATGTATATATAAGTCCATTGTTACATAAATATAGTAAAGCGTTTTACTAAAACGAAACTTTAAATTCAAATATATCTTTGTCGTTTCGATAGCGCGATGCACGTCCCAGCTTCAATCCTCCATTGTCCATCTAGTCACGTGTAAGTCTTAATGGTTACGTACAATTGAACCACCTTCCCACCTGAAACGATAGCCTTACCACCAGTATTCCCGACGCACTAACCATTCTCCGCCCCATTACACGTTTATATACCGTATTACAAAAGCTGTAAAGACGTGAGTCGCTTACACGATCTCTTCAGATGGTATCATTAAGTACGATTGTACAAATTGAGTGGAGTTATGACGCGGCATGAAGATTCGTGGAAGCACCCTCGCGGATCTTGAATTTGTAAGGGCAATGCCGGAGTCATCGCTATAATAAATGATCTTGTTGAAGCGCTGCGCCGCAATATAGGAGCTCGTTGGCTTATTCTTATAATGGAATCCGGTATAATTAACGGGATACTTTATACTTTTACGTAAATAAATATTGCGTTGAGGCCGGGATAAAGTTGCGACTTAAAACTGTCAACCGCAGTAGGCTAGAGGCGCGATCGCTTCGTTTTCCTTTTCACCCTTCTGATCCGTATCTTCGTCTCCCCTAGGCCTGTTGCATCCCCTTTTTATTCCGAGCTTTAGACGGCCACGGCTGTAAGAAATTATTGCGAGAAAGAGCAATAAAAGTTTACAGCGATACGTCATTCTAAGAAAAGCAATTCACGATTATTGAACAAACTAATTGGAAAGTTTTATTTGTTTGTTATTTTGGCTTTTTATTTTTAATACTTACTTGTTATTTAAAAAGTGGATTTATTAACATATCTTATCTTATCGTATGGGCTTGAGGCAGACCCGAGTATTAGAATTTATCAAGTCACCTATAAGGAAGATTATTATTAACATATTTGAAGATACAAGCTTTAACTGAAACGATGTTCATTTTTGCAAACAAGCACAATTTTCCTGTATATTATAATTCAAGAAGGCACTAATATTTTGTTATGTATAAAGTCAAAAGAAACACATAGCCTTTGTGTACAAAATTGTACATAAATCCTATTTATTACTCTTAATAATGGTTGCTGTTATTTCGGCTAACTGACAAGTAGGACAAAAACCACAACGACAGCTAAAGTGGGGCGAGGTGTCACAAACTGTTTAGCTCTATATTAAATGACGCCAAACGCAAATTCCAGCTGATACAACATTTATAACTCGTTGACTATTCGCATCATAGTGGTAGGTGGAAGGTTTAAAGGCTTCACTCGACTTTGATATGGATTTAGGGATCGCAAACGGAATATTTTGACACTTCCGGTTTGAGGTACCGACTTGAATCGACTTTGAGTTTGTTTTGCATTTATTGAATGGATGACGTAACAGAGATTGAGTCGGTAAACCTTCTGTGTGGTCGCACCAAGTTTACGACAAAGAACCAACTCGTTCAAAGTTTACTCATTAAAGAATATTTAAATTAAGATCCGCTTCAATATAAATGGAAGTAAAATGGTGTTTATTATTATTTCGTATTGTGGTTTGGCCACAAACGGATTAATTTTGACATTTACCGGGTGTTGCAAAAAGTGGTTATAATATCATGTTAACAGGCTTTGTACTTGCAGATCACACGATGTTGCGGTCTACGTATCTCTATCTATTATACATTCTTATTAACAAACCGTGTGTATTAGACTAGTTAAATAAATATTTGAGCACTAGTACCTAATATCAACTATAAGTTCTTATAATCTAGCCAATTTTAGATATCATTTTGTCTGTTTGCCAGTCGTAATCATACAGTAATGGATCACCAAACTTGGGTTAATCCTCTTCTTGCCGATGACACAATTACGATCACAGAACAATCAGATGTCTGTTCTGTGATTACGTTAGTCCGGTTGACCGGCTCATTTAGAATAGCAAGATTATTCCATTTTCTAAAAAAGGAGGTTGGGATTCACCTTAAAAAAGTTAACAAACAGTTAAATAGCACTATTAGTTTTTAATTAGAACGTGTTTTTTCCACTCAATGTCGAGAAAAGGTTTACTAAAAAACCGTTATACATGGTTTCTAACGGTCTGTGAGAAAGGTTTGCTAAAGACATTTACATGAATATGAAATGATATTAATAAAATTGAGTGCGATGCTGCGTCACCACTCGTATCTACAGCGAAGTCGTAAGTGCTGCATATTGTTATGTGAATATTCGGGATTCTTCAAGTCTTCATCATAGTTATGAATAACACAAATTTCTGGTAACTACACTTAATGTTTGGTATACGATCCACTTATTTCACTTTTATACAAGTTTTAATTGGCATAACAATTCAGAATACTTTTAGATGTAAAACTGAAGTGAGTTGAGTGCTGTTAAATAAGTATTAGGTAAAGGTACAAAACTAAAAAAAAAAATATCTTCGTTTTTAAGTATTTTTCTGGTCCCGTACCTAATGAAACAGGGCACCACAAATATACGACTACCAAACAAAGATTCAAGAGACCGAAGTACATCCAAATTTAGAGCAACTATTAATTTATGGGTCTTACAATGATTGCCTTATGTGGATCAAATTAACCTCGTGATCAGCAGTCGCAAATTAAGACACAAGACCAACTACGCATTAAATATAGATGGTAAATATCAATTGCCTGATGAAAACTATTATTTTTTTTTACAATTTTACAATCCGGTATCGCACATGATTCCTAAACATTGAATTAATATTCCACTATTATTATAAATGCAAAAGTTTGAATGGATGTTTGTTTCTCAATCACGCCAGAACGGCTCAAAAGATCGGTATGAAATTTGGCGCACCTATAAATTATAGTCTGGAATAGCGCATAGACAATTTTTACAGTTTAATATATTATACGACGGGAATTTATACGATCATTAAGTATTTACCTTATATTTAATGGCAAAAGTAAATATTTACCTTAAAGATCCAACACATATTGAACTCAGCAGAACCAATCAATTACAACAGCAAAATAAAAGCTGTAAAAACAGGATTATTTTGATTTAAATTTAGCTCTTCTCCAAAGTCTAAATATTTTAATAGAATAGTTTATTTAATCTGTCTATTCCAGTCAGTACAGCAATTATAACAAACAAGGAAGTTTTGTACTTGTATCTGTGCCAAGAATTTAAATTGTAAATTACAGTTCCTGTTAACTAGAACTTTGACTAAATCTATTAGTGTTCTAAGTATGTTTTGTACATAAATGTTTACTAATTAGAACAGATTAATTTCTTAGTACCTATATTTATTTAGACACACTACAGTTTCCTACGGGTACCATTTATTGCAACTTTTAAATAAATAAAAAAAAAAACATTTGACTTTTCCCGTGAAATTCTGAATTTTATTTCAAACAAACCATTGACAATAACGAATACAATAAAAAAATCAGTTAAACCGTTTACGCCGTCGTACAACATACATTCAAAGCAAATTATTTTTAATTTAATTTATTATTTGTTATTCAAACAGAAGAAGATTAAACTCTAATTAAATGCGCGTTATTTCATACATTGTTGTATAATAAAATAATATTTCATTTTATAATGATGTCGATTAGGTACGCATCTATAGCTTACAGACCCTTGTGTCATGAGCATGACGTGCAAGTTGCGATTGCGTTCCAAAATAAAAGACAATCGCTCCCTGTATAACATGATAGCTAATAATAATTGAGCAGATCATCGTCACATCAGCAAGTATCGAAGATCTTATAAACAAAGTACTTATCCAAAATAATGATGATATATAAAAGAGTAAGTCAAAAAACAAAAAGTACATGTCATGAGATAAAGGATGAGCAAACAAATCGTTCATTTTCATAACAAAACTGTCAAAGATCGATGGATTTGAATATAAATACTTTTAACGTTGAAGTTTTTTTCCAGAATTTGAAATATTTTTTTTATAAATTGGATATGTATATGACTTGTTATGTAGTTGGTGTTTTGGTATTCGAAATGATTGATTACTGTGAGTGAATACTGGGGTTCGAATCTATCTCGGTATGAGGGGAGTCAATGATCGATGCGCGCTGAGCATTGCCAATTATCATAATCCACCCCGACGTATGTACTTAAGTCTACGTTTTCGAACACACAAAGCTAAATGAAATAACAAATAAGAAAAGTCTAATAAAGAAAATATTTACATTTGTGAATTGGTAGACTAACTGCCGTACTGAGAGACGTTACTTAGCTTTATAGTGTATTTAGTAAAAACGTGTGATACTTAATTCGATACGCCTAAAGACTATTAAAAAAAAAACTATTATTCAATGACAAAATTGTGTTAATGACAGATTACTGCTAATTGACGTCTCTGAGTGTGGCAGTAAGTGGGCCTCGGTATCGATATTCACATTAAAAGTACACTATCAATTTAAAAAAATTAATTATATAAAGATTTCATTTTGAATACATTTTTCTCTCATTACTAAAAGTTGTTTTCATTTAACATCGCTGAAAAAGTTGACGGAAGGTCGGAAATAATTTCTGTACTGAAGATTTCTTGAGTTTCGTTTCATGTCTAATCCCGGCTTAATTTTTAAAGTAATTTTCATAACGAAAAATGTAATTCAATTCTGAGCTCATAATATTCCAGAACGAAATTTAGACTAGTAGTGTTAGCTAAGTGTGGACCAGCCTTTATACAATTGATCTATGCTACGGTTATTGTACTTTACTGAATGTGGAGCATTTGGCATCGTATAAGGTTCGTATATTTGAACAGTCAGCAAAGAGATCGTCGTTTCCTCGCTGCCGCTTCATCGATTTATTGATATGAGTATTTCACCAAAGCAGGGGACACGTCTCTGTAAAATACAACGAAAAACAAAACGTATTTCATAAATTTTCTTTCTACTCTTATTTGCACTTGAAAAAAGCCATTTATATTCCTTCGCCGCTGGGAATCCAGGGTTTATATCCTTGAAATAATATACGAAAGTCAACGTTCGAGTTCATTGACATTCAGGCTCAATCAAAAAGGTAATCAATCATAATCACCGCATAATGTAGACGTGAATAACTTATACTATTAGACATTCATGTAAGTTTCATCGACTTGTGATGTCATGATTCTAGTTAATACATCATAGCAATTGAACTTGGGTGTATTTTTTCGGATATCATGTTATTAAAAAGTCACTTACATACAGGTGGACTGTAGTTATTCTAGCCAAGTCTTTGCAGATACAACACCTATAAGTTAACTAGACTGTAAAACTCTTCCCGTTTTCGTACCTCCAGATACTTTTCTGTAAAACTACTGCACAAGTTCCAGTTCAGCTTTGTCTAAGATTTATCGTGTACTGAAAGTATAATACGGTCAGGAAGTTAAAAAGAGGTTCCTTTGACTTAATACTTGCTGCGGTTACTTAATTATTGATCAGTGAAAGGTCAACGAAAGATTTTGATAGCCGTTTGCAGGGAAGTTAACCTTCGGAACTATTGCGGTGTGTCCTGAATTCGGGTTATTAGGATGACAAGAATTGTTATCGAAGGTACGAAACTGATAGATGTGTTGTGGTTTTGACGTCGTAGTTGATAGGGTCGGTCTCGTTCAAATCTATATGAAGGCTTACTGCGTATATATTTGCGGTTATTGACGAAAGATGAGACTAATCGAGTATTAGGTAGTTGAATACGTTCGTGATTATTTACAGAGGACCTTCTTGGAACTCGATATTCGATTTCATTGATTTTCAAATCGCTGTCGAATGTTTGCTGTCATTATCAAATATTTGATAACTATACAGGGTGTTTGGCGCATGGACCGACACAATTTTTCCCTGGATTTGGGGGGTCAACAGCTATGTTTTACAAATACACCCTATGTCTTAAATAATGCGGTTGGTTAAATATGTTTTTATTTACATTTTTTTTAAAAATACCCAAATTCTTACCTTTAATATGAAATAACTTTTTTTTTTGTGGGTGTAATGGTACAAAATAAATTTTATTGTATTCGCCAATGCCTTCTTAATCTAAATAAATCATTATTTTATACAACTGCTTTCAAAAAAAAATGTTACGTGCTTCCGAAGTTTAAAAAAATGTTTAAATGTATGAAACATTGCAACTTTTAAATTCATAAAAAAAAAACTAATATCCCTTTGGAACTTAGTTTTATTTTAAAAAGTTCTTTAGTTTATATCCTTTCGAACGGTATACTACATGTCATAGAATACAATTGATTATGCAGTCAAAATACTAGTTAGAAGAGTCAGGGTTAAGAAAAGACTTATAACGTTTTTGTGTTTTTATTAAACTAAAGTTACAAATCTTGTTCAAATTGACCTCCTCCATTTCTTATACATGCACGACATCTGTTTCTTATTTCAACAGTCGTCATATGTAGTCGCATTTCTTCTTTCATAATGTTAATTTCATTTTACAGTGTGACCTGTAAAATGAAATTAACTAGAACTTTAAATTAGCGATCCTGCCCTACGTACGCCAGAAAACTGACAAATCCTGCCAAACTCAATGCACAAACTGCCAAAATAATGCCAATCACATTTCATAGCATTATTATCACTTTCCTACAGCTATCATGCACGTTATCGAACACTTTATGCCCAAAAATCCATCCTTTTTGCACATAAAAACTGGAATATTGTGTAGGTACATACCTGCCTAACACAATTTTTCAGAAAATAATACAATGCCGCTATGTAACTTTTTCCGCGTTGGCGCCAAAACTCCCAAAATCGTAAACTTTTTTTTTTTAATTTTTTATCACAATGGAAACTAGTCCTTCAGTGGAAATATTAATGTTTTTATTGTTCTAATATTTTGTCATATTTTGTCGTAGTCTTAGTCAAAGTCAGTCAGGCGGTTCGGCCCTTGCAAATTTTAGTATCCCTTTTTTTACAAAGAAATGAATGTTTTCTATGACATGTAGTATACCGTTCGAAAGGATATAAACTAAAGAACTTTTTAAAATAAAACTAAGTTCCAAAGGGATATTAGTTTTTTTTTTATGAATTTAAAAGTTGCAATGTTTCATACATTTAAACATTTTTTTAAACTTTGGAAGCACGTAACATTTCTTTTTTTTAGCAGTTGTATAAAATAATGATTTATTTAGATTAAGAAGGCATTGGCGAATACAATAAAATTTATTTTGTACCATTACACCCACAAAAAAAAAAGTTATTTCGCATTAAAGGTAACAATTTGGGTATTTTTAAAAAAAATGTAAATAAAATCATATTTAACCAACCGCATCATTTAAGACATAGGATATATTTGTAAAACATAGCTGTTAACCCCCCAAATCCAGGGAAAAATTGTGTCGGTCCATGCGCCAAACATCCTGTATATAAATCAATCAAGTCGAATGTTCAGATTCAAACCTTTCGAGTTGGGTATCAAAATAAAGAGAATCAAAAGGAGATTACATATATTCAAAAAGAGATTATACATAATTCAATGGTTCCAAATTGTAAGTAGTTCTATTATTTTTTTTAACCAAACCTATCGAGTAGAGTATCAAAATAAAGGGAATCAAATGGAGATTACAAATAGGTATATACATATGTTATGTATTTAAATTTACTCGGGTATAATAATATTACAATAATTTTACGGCCTTTGCCTTTGCTGATTTTTTGCCGTCGGGTTATTAATTTTTTTTTTTTTTTTTTTAAATTGTTTGTATACAATTTTCATGCCAAAGCATAAACAACAGCATAACAAGCAGTATGATCTTGGTCATACTGTATAATAATAATTGTAAAATACAAACGGAATGTAATTAAAACGAGAAATGAAGATCAGATTCTCGTCGCAATATCGTTCACACGAAATGAAAATATTTAATCAATTTACCTGTTTTGTTATAAATGTATTGTGAAGTAACTGAATAAACATTTTGTTTGGTAACGAAGCACTGGACAGTATTTCTTGCAGTTTTAATTAAAACACTGTTATTTTATCGATGCTGTACCAGGTGCCTACTTAGGTACGTATAGTGCTGTAATTTTCTTAAACAACGACGCTGGCTAATTGTCCTAATATACCTTCAGATAAGCTAGACCGTAGACATGGATGCCTGCAGCACCAGAGACATCATCATTATCATCATTATATCAGCTCAATAATGTCCACTGTTGGAGAGACCTCACCTAACTTCCACCACAGCGAGCGACTTTATGCCACCAGCAATCAACGACAACCCGAAACCCTTACGAGTTCGTCGGTCCAGAGGCATGGATATGGTTATCTCGTTGGTTTAGTGGCAAGTTATATGACTGTTTAACAAAAGTTTTTGTTAGTTAAATCACAAAAAAAAATTGCGGTCCACGTGTAAAAAAAGTTTTACTGATTCTGGGTGTACTTGTCTCTGTTATTGAATGTTTTTAAAATCTTCGCAACTTAAGGCTTGTTCTCATGAGCGGACGTTCTCGGTTCTAAACAAAGCCACAGATAGAATAGATATATAGCATATATATGATAGATATACAGCAGACACATACGACTTATAAGGAGACTGGTTTTACTAGAGGTGCGAAACCCTAAAAAATATCGATTTATTATCCATCTTTAATGAAAAAATATCTTAAGATTTTTTTTCTGTAAAAAGGAAAAGTTATTCGTGCCTATTGTTTGCTTGTCATGATGGTTATACTATGGGTGCTCATTATAATTGTATGGGGGATGACAAGCGAATTTTCCCATTTTAGATGACCGGACATTTGATAGGGGTTGAACCGGGAATTGGGAGATGAGAGACATATCCAAAGTGACGGGTATTTTGTTATATTCACGACTCAAATTATATGTACAAGTGCTTGTGAAATGATTTAGTTTCGTATTAATCTTGCCTGTGTGTATATAAATGTAGGTATAATAATTTTACTAGTGTTTTTGAGATTTTACGGCGATTTACATTATCATAACTAATATTATAGAAGGGATGGTGGCTGAAAGGGACCGGGCGGCGCGGCGTGCAAATCACGCGGTCCGAGTTCGATCCCAACCGGCAGTACCAATATAAATTCCACTTTGTGGAAATTATATACTAGTCAAGTGACTTACCATCTGCTAACGATTAAGGAAAACATCGTGAGGAAACCCACATACCGTAGAAGAAATTCTATGAGTATGTCTGATCCACCAACCCGCACTAGGCCAACGAGAGTGGATTATGGCCTAAACTCTCTCAGCTCTCTAGATATAGGAGAGGAGACCCGAGCCCAGCAGTGGGACTTAATGGGTTGCTGCTGATGATGATAATGATGAACTAATATTATAAATTGAAAGGTGAATTCGTTACGTTTTCACGGCTAAAACACTTATTAATGTATAGCCTGCAGATAGTCTAGGAAGAGTCCTAAAACAGAATATATACTAGAAAGAGATTTCAATACACATAGCTAAAGACTTTTAATCGATATATTACGCAGCGTAATGCTTCCCACTTATACATGTACAATACGAATTCTCATGCAGATCAGCAAGCTCTCGCGTAATCCCACAGTGTCTAAAATGTTGCTGAATTGTAATTCCTATTACTGATGGTCGTGTCTGTTCTGGAAGGCCTGTGTCACTTTTGATGAAATACTTTTGTAAACAAATCTATCGTTAGCATGTCTTCGGGCGGTAGTAACTGGAAAACCTGTAGGTAGGAGTTTTAATTTGATCAGACCTGTGGATAGGCGCTCGTTCGAGACACCGCTTTACCTTTATTTGAACAACAATAAGAATCTTTTAGACGTACCTAGTACGGAGTTCTACGTTTAGACAAGAACTTCAGTTATGAAGATTGCGGCAGAAAGAGAGAGAGAGAGAGAGTTATTTGTATTATCTAGTTCAAATATAGAAAATTTTTCAGTACAAATTAATACTTTTCCACCGTGCATAAAATAAAATAAATAGCCATTATTTATTTTATTTTATAACTTTCGTTTTTTAATTTTTTCATGATTTATTAATAAATTGCCCTGGGCTTCGCTTCCATCATTATTCGTTTGACCTCTGCTCAGCTCCTATTGAGTATAGGGTGATGTTATATAGTCTATAGCCGTCCTCGATAAATGTGCTACCAAACACTAAATTAATTTTTCAAATTAGACCAGTAGTTCCTGAGATTAGTGCGTTTAACTAGCCAAACAAACAAATTCTACAGCTTTTTACCCGACTGCCAAAAAGGAGGGTAATGTTTTTAATATTTGTATACATTTCACGGCAGAATTGTAACGTTACAAATAAACAGGCGACTAATTTTCACCTCTAATTAAATTAGTGCTAAAAGCACCACACAAAACACACAGTATTCAAGACACCGCTTTCCCTTACAACAATAGTCTAACCTTCAGTTACAATATATGCTTTACATAAACGTTTACACGTTTTAATTAATTAAATTCACATGTACATATACTCTAAGGCAGTAGTTCTTAACCTATGATCCGAGGACCATTGGTGGTCCCTAACTGTAACAAAAGTGGTCCGCGAAGCGAACGCACTGATTGGGCCGCTGGGATTATTACAAATTATAATCACACATTATCTGCCATTCATTGTTCTATTCCGAATATATGTATTTACATAAAGCATTATGACTACAAGATTACTTCAGAGCAGTGGTTCTTAACCTTTTATCAGTGACCATTTAACTAATATACTGTCTTGTCATGAACCACTAAAAAGTTCATTTACTGATTGACTCCAGAAGTCTTCCGAGTACCTATAATTTGACACCACGAGTTATTGGCACCACAGTCTCAATCGCACAAGGACGTTTTGTGAATTGGCTGTTTGGGACCATTTTCATATTAATTTTGTAACATTGTACCAATTGGTGTAAAACGACGAATATCTTTTGTGCCTTCTTCGCTTCACACTATGGTGATTTGGACAAGTATAATAATAAAATGTCCTAATCAACAATGCTAACAAGAGTCCAACGCTGTTTCAAAGCTTGGTGTAAATCGACGAAGACAAATAAGACATTCGTCAATTGACACCAAGGTCCCAAACCGCCAATTCAAAAAACGTCCTTGTGTGATTGACACCGTGGGTGCATAAACCCGTGGTGACAAACGGCGGGCCGATATAGGTTTATAGGTACTCGAAAGACTTCTGGAGTCAATCAGTAAATGAACTTTTTAGTGGTTTATGACAAGACAGTATATTAGTTAAATGGTCACTGATAAAAGGTTAAGAACCACTGCTCTGAAGTAATCTTGTAGTCATAATGCTTTATGTAAATACATATATTCGGAATAGAACAATGAATGGCAGATAATGTATGATTATAATTTGTAAGCAAGTAGTTAGGGGTGTACTATATGTAATAGAAACACATTATTATTGTTTACTAGCTGTCGCACGGAGCTTTGCTCCCGTCGTTCTTTATTTGGCCACTGCTAAGTTCCTTTTGGCCGTAGCGTGAAACATCACGCTACGGCCTTATTATCTACAGCTTATAGGCTATATAACAATATAGCCTATAAGCTTTTTTGATAAATGGGCTATCGAACACTAAAAGAATTTTACAAATCGGACCAGTAGTACATAGATGGCGCTGTGTGAATGTGGTAGTACCTGAAAAAAAACTTTACAGCGCTATAATATTGGTTTTTTTTTCCGACCAAGAAGTTCCCTTATTTTTTTATCGTTCTTTGCTTAATCCTGTAGAAACTAGGTACTGCCAGGTTTACAGAGCGACGAGATTCTGTATCTCATTAAGTTACACTTGGTGTTGTCCTAAATGGATACTTCTTTTGTGCATGTGTGGTCCACATGAGCAGAGGACATGTATTGCAGTTTCATCTAACTCCTGGCAAAATCTATACATTCTGGACTGGCTCAGGTCGGTGAGGATTGATGAAGCTTTGTACCTATTGAGTTGGAGCTGCTCTTTGGTACGCAACATATGAATAGAAACACATACTGTATTGATAAATAAATATTGTGTGTGCTATCGTTTGAAGTAATCATGTACTGACATATTGTACTAATGGTATAAATACGAGAGTCAGTTTGTTTGTTATGTTTTTAAGAATCAACCTTGTGAAAGAAATATACTGTGAACTGGAACTAATAATACATACATACATATAGATTACGCCTTTTTCCTAACAGAGGGGTAGGCAGAGACTATATTCTTCCACCTGCTACGAGTCTACATACATCTTTCTCTTCTCCAACATTCATCAATCTTTTCATACATTCTCACCGGTTTAGGGTACTTCTGGTCTGTCCTTTTTTTAGAGCGTGCCCTGTTTAGTCAAACTAATAATAACCCTGTAATTTAACCAACAAGCGATGAATTAATTGTATTTCATTTTATGTTATACTTCGTTTCAAAATATTTACTAAAAGCGTAAAAAAACATGTTATTTCACCGAAAACATATTATTATTATCTAGTTACAACATAATAATAATAATATTCTACCACATTCACACAGCGCCATCTAGTCCCAAAGTAAGCAATTATATTTGCTTGTGTTATGGGTACTAAACAAGTGATATACTACTTAACTTATATTATAGATAAATTACACCCAGACACAGAACAAACCTTTATGCTCATCACACAAAGATTGGTCCTGGGTGGAGATCGAACCCACGACCTCCGGCTTAGCAGTCAGGATTACTAACCACTAGCACTAGACCAACAGGCCAGACCAACATTCGAAATACTTATAAATATTTTTACAATAGTTATTTAGTGAGTACAGTATTCTCGGAACTGGGACCGCAATTAACTCCGACTACTAAATCAATTAATTGTGCAATCCAAAAACAGACACTACATAAGAGTTAACGTCGCCTATGGACTGCAACACCAGGTACATGACTTGCGTGTTGCCGACTCTTTAAATACCTACATTAAGAACCTAACATTGTATTTCCTTAGGAAAATCTCAGCAGGGAATTTATTCTGCAGCCGCAGTGTTCGAGGAAAAACACATAATTTTAAAAGAAACTAAGTATTTTCTAAACAATGATAGCACCATCTCATAATTAACAATAGTGTCATTCTAATGTTGTCACAGACCCCGATATTATCCTTAAAGTAACAAACTATCCCAAAAGAGGGACCTGGTACCTCTATTTGTATGAAGATGTAGTACAATAAAATCGACAACAATTCTATAACTTAATGTGGATATGTCAATCAAAATAGACCTTTAATAGTATCGAAAAATGTCCTTTTACAACTTAAAACTAAAGTCAAGCTATAGGTACTATTTTTGCGTATCCTCTGCTAACTGATTTATGATGCAACAAACTTTGGTCCACGTTTCCGCTCGAGTAGGCAGTCTCCCTCGTGAATTGTGCAACGTTTAATATTCATAGGGGATCAGCAGATACTTTGGGGGCTGAGGGGATATTTATAGAATATCTTAAGTTCAGATCAAATGACTACCAATTGATTTTTCACGAATTGCACGAAAGCAACTTCTTTAAACTGCGAGAACTTTAAAAGCGAGAAACTCTCCGAATTTAGACAATCATTATTTTCTCTGAATGTTGATATTTTTCTATATTTTTTTTTTCTTATCATTACAGGTGCTATGAATATTGAATAACCTTTAAAACAATTTATATATTTTAAATTCTATGCTTAAACAAGTTTTTCTGGTTTTATTTTATTGTTTAATTTTACTTTTTAGTTTCTTTTTTTTTGTTTGTAATTAATTGTATACCTAAATAGTTTTAATACTTAAGTAGGTATTTAATTTAATTATTTTCAATATTATAGTTTTATCTGTGTAAATAAATTATTTTTTTCTGATCCTAAAACCATTAGCTATGCATATTTATTTGTTTTCAGTATAAGAGAAATGCAGTTTCGATTATTTATTACTATTGATGTGCTTGGACCATGTTATTAATGAAAGAAAAATAAACTTTATTATGTTTGTAAAAAATATGCTACATTCGTACAAAATTCGTCAACAATGTACAAAAATAAACCGGGAGCAAAAGAGATAAAATTAATTTCCCCAAAAATATTTCTAATTGATAGCCTCGCAAATATAATCTGTCTGTTGGCAGCCCTACGTGAGGGCACATAAACAATAGGTATAATTTGTAAGCGCCCGCGCCCTCTGCCGGATCAACAATAGCTAAAGTTAAATGGACCATCCCAGACGAGGAATGCGCACGTTTTATTGGTGTAAAATATTCACCATGGACTCAATGTTCGGTCATAACGTGATATGTATTAAACAATTATTGATTGGTGTCCGGCATTTGTATTGTATTGCTTCAAATTTTAATTTCAAAGGAAGAGTCTTAATAACTAAGCATTTTAAATTGCAGTAGCAACGAAGCATAAGGTCAATGATTGAACAAAAAACATTCATAAGTAAGCCTTATTGCAGCAGCAATAGCACATGCCATTAGCGAAATCAGCTATTCAGTGAGAAAGGAGGGAGGGGGGAGAGTTAGAAACATGGAGGCAGTAAGTCCATTTTTAGTCTAAAATCAGTTACACACTGAAGTGTATATACTGAAACATATATTTTAAAAAGGATTTACATGTTCCCTTTATATAGAAAAGGAAATCCGGTTCCCAACAAGAGACCAAGCCTTTTAAAACTGAAATTAGCTTCATACGCACGCCCTACGGAAGAAGGGTAAACAGACAATGTTATTGTGAAGTCTGCAGTCCGTATTCTTTGGAAACTGCGCAACATCGACGCGAAACGAATTTCAATGTGCATTTAGAACAAAATAAAAAGGATAGACATAAAATAAGGTCCAGTTTCCAGTGATATTTGCTAATATTTATTTGTCACGAATTTGTGGTATGTTTTGTAAAAAATATAAATTACTTAAAGAGGTGAATATAAACATCTGTTCTTGTATCTATTTCTGGCGAAACTTATAACATATCATGCTTGTTTCTCGCAAAGCGTAGGCAGGTACTAGATGCTTATTTGTGGCTCTAAGGATATGTGCTTGACTAGGCAAAAACGAGGTAATTTATTTTAAGACTAGTTATTTTCAGATTCAGTTTTATTATAACTACTTTTTATAATGTTATTATTACCTTTAACTTTCGTAAAATTTATAGTTTGACATCTCTACCAATTTTCTTTCACTAACTAAAACTGACCTAGGTTACGTAGATAGCCTTACGTGTACGGTGGGATATAAACTTCAACCTACCAATCTACAAGGAATAAGTCCAACTAGCTAACTTCACAATCTTTGGAGGGGACCCCTGCCCAACAGTGGGACGTTTATGTGTTTAAATTAAATTATAAGTCCAACTAAGGCCCTTTTCAACGCAAAATTGCCTGTCCGAAACCTAGTTGACATATTTAGTACCGAACGACAGCGTCCCCGGTGCACCCGGACGCTGTCGTTCGGTGTTATGGCCCGAAAGGGCCCGGTGTCGGTGCCCCGTAAGGGGCTGTCGCTGGGTGGGCTGCTGATGTTGTAACAAGTTACAGGGCCCACCCATTACGGCGAAGCGACGGTGCACAGGGGGTAGAAGACCGGCGAGTCCCACATAACCGACCCGTGTTCCCGCACGGGGCGGTATGCGTAATGCATTTCCCCTCAAAAAAAAAAATAAAAATAAAAATATGCTACATTCGTACAAAATTCGTCAACAATGTACAAAAATAAACCGGGAGCAAAAGAGATAAAATTAATTTTCCCAAAAATATACACATAACCACACACATAACCGACCCGTGTTCCCGCACGGGGCGGTATGCGTAATGCATTTCCCCTCAAAAAAAAAAAATAAAAATAAAAAAAAGCGTCTTAGTCGAAAATACTGCATTAAAACTTTGTATAATATTAAATTAGTTTTGCCGCTAAAACTAGAACTAAACCAGGTAGTTCAAAAGAAAGCTGAAAAAGGTAAATCTTACTGTTTACAAATAAAAAGAGAACAATGTAGGAAGCAGCGCTTATCGTCTCACACACATCGTAAAAGTCAACTGGAGGAAAGAGTTAGTGTTGTGTTGTTAGATAAGGGGGTAGTGACGTCACTTTACTGCAACTTTGCGATGTTCATGCTAAACTTTAACCTTCAACGCATGTTATTTACCTGCCGTATCACCGTATCGTTGAGACATCTTATTTTTACGAAGGAAATTGTTTTCAGAGGCAAGCCAAGAGTAGTTTTTCGACTTCGAATTCGGTTGTGTAGTAACACGCAGCAGGTATTCGATTTTGGTTATATACGTTCTAAGCGACGATATGATACGATAGTGAACCTTGTGGCAAAGTGTAACAGAATAAATATGTTACTTAGTGCATCTTGGTACTTGGGCCATCTATCGAGATTCAAACAGTCTACTCAATCAGGGTGCTCCGTGGTACAGTATTAATAGCACATTTTCTAGACTACTAGCACTAAATATTTCATGAAAGCTTAACTCACTTCCACTTTAACGATTCGAGGAATGAACCCTGGTCCTCGGCTTAGCACTGTACATACCTACCACATAGAGAGGTAGAAAAATATTTTTTTTGTTTTATTACGGGTTGTTTCCATTAAAGATATATAGATGTATTTAAATAGAAATATTTCTTCACTGAGCCGACGAAAATAAATTTGTTTCGCTTTCAATTTATAACACAAAAATAAATTAATGAAATTCACACCACCAGTTAGACAGCGAAAGGGTTGTTCCTTATTTGAATAAAAAACGAACTCTAGAACAAAACGTTATAAAAAAAAACAAAAAAAAACGTTCTACATCTGCTATCTTTGTTGCTAACGACCAATGTCCAACTTTGCCACATTAATTTTATTGACTCCGAATAAAAATGCCTTCTTTTCAACTTTTATTATTTTCTTCCGCCTCATTGCTCAAGTTTTCAGATTTTCATTAAAACATTGTTATCAGGATATTTTATTGTTGATCTCAAGTATATTTTACAACGTTCGTGCATGGGATATTTTTTATTTATGACCACAGTAAAATGTCTAAATGTATATTTTATTCATAAATTATATTCGTAAACAAATTGCCTTAAAAATAAATTTCTATCTTATACACCTTAGATTTACAAATAGGTAACTTATAATTACTTTGGTAAAACTTTTTTCTAGGCGTCTTAAATGAAATATCGTGTACAATATAATATGCGGTTTTTAAAGAAATTAACAAAACATTTCTTTACTTCCGTTTTCCGTTAATCAGATTTGGTATTCTGAAATTTCCGATTGTTGAGAAAGTACTTTCCCAATACAAGGCTTATTTCCCAATACGAAAGTTGTATATCTACAACAAGACTTTAACATTTAGCGAGCACTTTCTCGAACAAAAATCATCCAATCGCAAATGTTCAGGTATTTATCTGATACTGTTCTATTCCCTACGTAACTTGAATGTACCGAATACCCGATAACACAAAGCATTAAACCTTATTCGAGAACTTTCGACAACTTTCTCCGTTTCTTACCTATCTATTTAGGCAAAATGAACATCTGTATTTTCTAGAAACACTATAGTTTCATATAAACTATCATTTTGAGAAAGGGAACTATCACGCTCGACATTTGCATTGGAGGTGCCTTATTACTTTCATATGAGCGCTGAAACGACAGTCTGTAAGGCATTAACCTCATTTTGGCTTATGTCAAAGCAAAGAAAACTGTCCATGATCTTAGAATACCTATTTTTCAATGTGTCTACTTCTTACTTAACGATTGGCAGAATGAATTTTTTTTTTTTTTATACCACGACGGTGGCAAACAGACGTACGGTCCGCCTGATGGTAAGCGGTTACCGTAGCCTATGGGCGCCTGCAACACCAGGGGTATCACGAGTAAAATGCCACAAACGGTCACCCATCTATAGGTTGACCTTGACGAACATTGCTTAACCTTGATTGGCGTAACAAATAATAATATGTCAGTACCAAAATGCTGCCAATACCTCCTCCTATATATTGTTCGACTAGAAGTAGTGTGGAGCTTCGCACCCTACGTTCTTTGTTTGGCCACTGCGCAGCGTATATAGCCAATGCCTTCCTCGCTAAATGGGTTGTGTACTCGATTAATCATCATTCTGATTATCATCATCTGATTTACATTATTTATATATGCAAAATTGGAGCACACGTTAACTTGTAAGACAACTTCAACTAGTAAGATTCAATTACAGCCACCGCGATAAGTGAAAACAAATAGAATGCCATTGTTAAAAAAAATGTTAGTCGAAATCCGGAATTTGCTAGTTAAATGTACTACTAGTATTTGTATAAGTTAGTCAATGTCTTCGTTGTTTGTACTACAAATTTAACTAAGGAGCACTTGCACAATTTAACTAATTAAGGTTTAAGCAATCTATACATTTCAGTACCAGTCTAGTTACTAATTACTAGATCTAGATTTACACTCACATAAACTTTAGAACGAGCATGTGGTCCAGTAATCCATTCAGAATTTACTCTCCGATTAACTGTTGAGCTATTTACTGAATTAATTACATTATTTTTTTCTGTGGCGGTAGTAAGGTGAGGTCTATGCCTGATATGATGACGATGAAGAGGATTTTTTGCGAATGAATAATAGGTTTAGATCCAATATAAGTACATATATTGCTTTTGTCTCCTGCTTTGCTGTGGAAGGAAGTGGATAATTTCTTTTCAACTCCTCCATTTTATCATCATCATATCAGCCCAATGACATCTGCTGATGGAAATAAGTCTCACCTAGTTTTCGCCACGGGGTTTCCCTCAGAGATCGAATTAGAAATGAGGAGATCTAAAAGAATTTCTAAATAATTTCGTTGTGGGATCCAAAACATTTGGTTAGCATTCCCGGGGACTCCTAAGCGTCTAAACTAGGTATCTGCAAAGGTTTATCACTGTCATACTTATGTGTTATTTCCGTATACAGTGTGATTTTTTTGTACATGCTAAGTTTTAGATTAGTTTATTTTTGAGTCGATGATTATGATGCACGGTAAAACTCTAATGAGTTTATGTTTTGCATCATCCCTGATGTAAAACCAGAATTAAATAAATAAATCCTTGCTTACAGGAGTTAGAATGCTAGTTGTGAGAGTGGGGCTATCCTTAAAAACTAAATGATTTATAATACTAATAAACTTTAAGCTTAATACTATGGTGACAATAAATTTTTGATAGGAGGTTTCAAAAGAAAGTACAAACTCCTTGATGGTATACTTATTTGTCGGTAATAAAAAATGTTTTATACGTTGTCTGAATAAAGAGGCTTTACTAGGATTTTCTTGGTAGCGGTTTCCTTCGAGATAATTAGTACTCGTATGGTTCGCATTCTCTCCCAACGCGGCATTAATTGGAGACTAAAGGATATAATAAAATATGAGACTGTTTTGCTACCAGAAGTTTCTTATACATAATACTTTATAAATTAATTAGACTACGAAATTCCTAAACAAATACATTAAATAAAGAATGCCGTAAGTCATATCGGTATGATATTGTGATCAAATATATTTGATGAACTATGTAGAAAATAGAATATCTGGGCACATAGCGTCTCTAAGTCTAAGAGAAGCTTAGAGTCAAAATACTTTAGCACCTCAGTCACGAAAATAGAAGTTATAGTAATTTACAAAGTTATACTTTATAATATTAAACTCAATCTTGCTTAGAATGGCAGGTACAGACTATATTTGATTAAAGAAAATTTCTTTTATAACCACGAGGCTTATAAATTCATTAAACACTGTTCTTTTATATTAAAACAAAATTTTCTGGCTTTACAATGATTCAATTGGATTATTTCAACTGTATATTTAGAAGTAGTCCTAATAATGTCTCGTAAAGGGTCTCACAGTATTGGAAAGTTGTCAATCTAAAGGCGGGGCAAAGTGGCATCACATTGCGGGAAAAACTAAGGGAAAGAATTCACGGATTGATTTTCAACCGCACCCGTCCGTGGTATTGCGACCGTGACATGCGTACGCCATGAAAATGTTTATATATATACATACATACATATTATAGCGTTACATTTTTCCGCAAAGGTTGCACGTAAGTTTTGCAGTCTATATTAGACCTTATTTAACCGAGGGTTTTAGGTTTACTATAGTTTTGAGCTTGTATTGAGTGTGTCTAAAATGTGGACCTAATTACAGGTGTATTAAGTTTAATAAAATATTTACACATAACTTAAAAACATACACAGCTAACCTATTAAAAGAAAAAAGACCCAGATACTCTATTTACAGGAAATTCCTATAAATAGAATATCTGATTAAGATCAGATTCCTGAGGAAACGTACCCAACTAAAATTCAATTTCATAATCACTTTCTACTAATTTCAAGATTAGAGAATCAAACTTTCCTGCGTCTCGTCGGGACCGTCCGTCACGCGTTGTTCCTGAATTAGCTTTTTTGCACTATTGATATATTATGCAACTTCGTCTAAGGGACATAATAGGGCATAAAATATATATCACGATTGGAAAGCTGGGTAATGCCGCGTCATAAACTATACAGTAGGAAAATCTATTGCTATGATTTTATATTGTTTTGTCAACAATGTATGATGATGAATTCGACATAGTATTTTGAGTAGGGTTCGTTATTAATCAGAAAATATTTATATGTATTCATGGTTAATTTATCGTATACAAACGCAGCAGAAGCAAGTGTAAAAGCTGTTATGTTATCAAATTCATGACGGCTTGAACCGTTTCATAAAAATTAAACCGCTTTTATATTTAGAAATATATCTACATTTATAATTAAATTGCAGTAAGCTACTTTCTGATAAGTATTTGATAACCTATTCAAAACTTAAGTGACAGGTTTTTGAAATATTTTTATAAAATATCTGATAATATCGCACACCCAGGGAAACAAAGGCGTAAGCGAAATTCACTAACTTTACAGGAGATAAAAAAAACTGTTTAACCAGATGTACCTTTTATGTTTTTGATCCTATGATCTTATGTTATATACCAAAAAATAGTAAAAAAATCAAGCATTTTTTTTATGTACATTCAAAATACCTCACATTACCTCGATAATTAATAATTAATGTTTAAAGTTTTACAGACGTTTTTCTTATTTGTTTATGACTAATCCTTAAATGTAAAGATTTTTACTCCAATGACAGTTTTCTAAATACTTATTATAATATAACTGTTCATGATTACGTCTTTTATGAACTTCTATAATATGATAAAATACAGAGGCTAAGTACTGCTTACCGCCTTTTTCGCTTAATTATATTTTACATTTCAAAGTGTACAACGTATTTACAGCTTTGTTTGTTAAAAAATAAAAATAAAATGTAATATTAAGTCTTAATGCAGACTTTTTAAATAGTATTTTCAATTAATCCATTACTGTAAGGAATGTTAAGCCTCTCAGTAATATACATTTGAGTGGTGTAATAAAATAGGGTTTTAGAAAATTGCAATAATTTATACATAAAAGATCCTGTTATGATATAAAACGAATAATAATGAATTAATAATCTTTCTAAGAGGTGTACCTTAAAAAAGTAACTTCATAAAACTCAAAAATCTGGCAGTAACAAAAATCGAAAAAATATTTACTATTATATCACTCAGTAAACAAACAAAAGAGTAAATTGTATTGAAACAAAAACAGGAATTTTCATTTACTTATATTTATCATAATTATACGTAAGTATCTACTTATTATACGAACTAAAGTTATTAAAATGACTATTTCTGTGTAATGAATTTTAAATTCAAATACTTATACATATAGATCACAAAAAGTCATACAAAGTCCAAAAGGTGCCAGCAAATTTACCTAAGGCCAGTTCACTGACAAGGATGAATCTTAAGAAGAGCTTGCAAGAAACTCTGGCCACTGTTTAAATCGTAAAAATAGTTAAATTAATATAATAAATAAATGGCATATACACCACATCCACACACCACACTGCCACCGCATTTCTTGACAAATTTTATCCCGATGACACACCCAATACCCCGACCCAGCAAACCACACGCAACAACACTCTACACCCACCAAACACTAATGAGGAGCCACCGTTCACTATAAACGAAATCACAAATATCCTAAAATATATGAACCCGGTGAAATCACCCGGCGCTGACTACCTGACTTCCGATATCTGCCACCATTTCACACTCTGCTTCCCCGACATCATAACCAATCTGCTTAACCACTGCCTCTCCCTGTCCATCTTCCCCAAGTCCTGGAAACATGCCATCATCAAAATTATCCCCAAACCTAATAAGACAGGATAGACCTCATCATCATATCGCCCCATAGGAGTCTTACCTATTCTAGGTAAGACCCTCGAAAAACTCATCACTCAGAGGCTCACACATCACCTACACACCACACACACATACAACACTAAACAATACGGGGTTAAACAACTAATATCCAGTACACACGCCTTCACTAACATTGTCAACACCATCACAACAAACAAAAAACGGGAACTACACGTCGCGATGATCTCCCTAGATATCAAAGCTGCTTTCGACCATGCCTGGTGGCCGGCAATGCTCACACGTCTACACCACACAATATGCCCCAGAAACATATACACAATCATACAAAATTAGCTTTCCGATTGCACAGCCACAATTCATTACGCCGACACCATAGCCACTAAACACCTCACTAGGGGATGCATCCAATCTCTGTATGCGGGCCGACCTTCTGGAACCTAATCCTAGATGAGTTACTGGACATGTCCGGTGACTCTCCAGCACGCGGGTCATTTCCTGAGGGTTGCGGGCTGCAGGCCTTTGCTGACGACATCACCCTCATCGCAGTACATAAAAAACTCACCACACTCCAACAAAATATCAACCAATGTCTTCACACTATACACAATTGGGGCATCACGAATAAACTCACTTTCGCACCGGATAAAAAAACCATTGCACTCGCTTTTACACGAAAAACAAAGCTACTCTACATCACACTCAACCACACACATATATCCCATTCAGCCGTACTGCCAGGGTGCTGGGGGTGGTCTTCGACGACAACTTATACTTCACTCAACATGTCGATTACATCACAGCCAAAGCACGAAAACTCCACAATAGACTCACCCAGTTTGTACGCCCACCTGGGGTGTACACTCTAAAAACATTAACACATTGTACAGGGGGGTAATTGAACCAATAGTCTGCTACGCCTCCAGCGTCTGGTAACAGGCCCTGAAAATCAGCACGAACAGGAAAAAACTTTTCTCACTCCAACGAGGCTTCGCCCTTAAGATTATCAAAGGTTTCCGCACCATTAACACCACAGATGCCTTTTCCCTCTCCACCCTCACACCACTTGACATAAAGGTGCTCGAATATGCCAAAGTCGAACAGACGAGAATCACCGGGGTCACCGATTACCTCCCTGACGACATCACACTTGATACACCCACTCATCCATCACAACTACTTCACCCGACCCCCCGTATCCCACATCCTTTCAATATCATCAACTCACAAGACTAACTTGATGGCACATTCCCACGTCATTTAGACGCACACCACAAATACACTGATGACAGCAAACACGATAACCTCGTGGGAGCTGCCTTCATTGTACACACAGTGGCAGCAGAAGCAGCAAATCACTGCGGCCATCATTATGTCGAACTCCAGATCAGCTCTCGAAAACATTAATAACACCCTCATTACACATTGCCCACGTTACACGCAATGTCACTATGTACAAATCAGCCCATACAACCTACAACATTAGCAGCAGCACTAGACCTACTCGTAATGTACAGAGTTGATTTATCCAATTTCGGTGGCTTTTTTAGCAGGGCACTCAATGGCTCCCGTTTTGTGATTGCTTGGCTTTTTGAAACGTAAGCAAGTTGCAAATTTCGGTGGGTCATTTCTTCTTTGTGCATTCTGATATGGAGTGCCCTAGTTTACCACAGTGTACACACAATACATAGGGACTGTTTCTCTGCACGATTTGGCCGCATGACCATATTGATGGCATTTGTAACATCTTGTCACAAGTGTAAAGTCCCTAACTGGACAGGACGACCAATTTACGAAAAGTCTGGCTTGTGTTATTAAGTGGACGGTGTTACACAAAAAGGATCCAACCCACAAAATGTGACTTTTGAGATATTGAAGTTTGAAGTTTAATTTGTATTTGCACATTGATGTACTATTATACCGTCTTTATTTCTTTGGGTAATATGTGTATATATTTATAGTAATTTTATAGTCTGAAGAATTAATTAGTATAAGCTTATATTTTTTGAAATATTTCAATAAACAGAGGGTTGGATCCTTTTTGCTAAATGTAATTTTTAATTAATGTATGTTCATTTTTCATTTCACAAAAACGATCCAATATGGTATATCGATGTGAGATAATTGATTTAATTAATTATATATACATATATATATAGCATAGGTGAGGCCTATGTTCAACAGTGGACGTCATTGGGCTGATATGATGATGATGATGATGATAATATATAGCATACAGCTGCGTTGGAAGATGTTTTTAAGATTCTTGCCTGGGACGGATTTGGCATCAACATAAATGCCGAGTACATCACCCATTTCCGGTATGCTGACGATATCGTGGTCATGGCAGAATCACTGGAGGACCTAAGCACAATATGCTCGATAGCCTCAATACAGTTTCTCAACGGGTGGGCCTTAAAAAATGAACATGGATAAGACAAAAGTTATGTCTAATCGCTGTGTAGTGCACGCCCATATCGTATGCATAAATGGCTAGTACATCACCCACTTTTGGTATGCTGACGATATCGTGGACATGGCAGAATCACTGGAGGACCTAAACATAATATGCTTGATAGCCTCAATAGAGCTTCTCAACGGGTGGGCCTTAAAATGACCATGGATAAGACGAAAGTTCTGTCTAATCGCCATGTAGTGCACGCCCATATCGCATGCATGCAGCAATATCTCAGCTTTAATCTCGAAGTTGTTGACGAATAGGACCTAGGACAAACGGTCCGGTTAGGTAGGTCCAACTTCGAAAAGGAGGTTAATCGCCAAATCCAAAACTCGGTTGGGCAGCGTTCGGTAAACTACGTACTGTATTCTCGTCCACAATACCCCAGTGTTTGAAGACGAAGGTTTTCAACCAATGTGTGTTGCCAGTGATGACTTATGGCACTGAGACGTGGCTGCTAACTATGGGGCTCAAGAAAGCTCACTGTCACCCAGCGAGCCATGAAAAGAGTTGTGCTCGGAGTTTCCCTGTGGGATCGAATCCGAAATGAGGAGATCCGCAGGAGAACTAAAGTTGTCAACACGAACTGCATTGCTGAAGTGGCAGTGGCAGGACATATAGCTCGAAGAACCGATGGCCGATGGGGGAAAAATGTTCACGAATGGCGGCCAATCGATCCCCCCATAAGATGGACCGACGATCTGGTCAGGGTTGCGGGGGGTCCATGGATGCAGGCGGTGCAAAGCCGCTAAATGTGGCGGAAGTTGGGTGAGGCATATGTCCAGCAGTGGACGTCGAAAGGCTGATATGATGATGATGATGACATGTATATATATATATATATTTAATTAATAATATCAATATATAACTATATATATATATATATATATAATAATTAAAAATAATCCATTAAAAAAATATTTTGGGGTACTTAAAAAAAAAAGAATCTATTTTATTATTTTAATACGTTGACATAAAATATCTTCTAAATTTATCAAAACCTACTCATGTGGTTAGGATTATTTTTGTTATTTTAATTAGAACCTTATCATAACAAAATCATTTAGCAAAAACGATCCAAACCGCTTGAACCCTTTTTATGATTTTGCAAATGCATTCTTTTTCATTTAAATATAATTTATCAAATACAATCCAAGTAAATTGGATCCTTATTCACATTTTCATTGTAGACTAGTTTCTTTATTTGATAATTTCACTTTAATGATCCAAGGAGGTTGAATCGTTTTTGTGAAAACAAAACCGAAACCCGTCATAGATGTGGGTTGGTACCCCATGTCGATAAAAACGTTAATATTCGTATTTTGTTCTGGTTGTTTTTGCTATATGAAAATATAGACCATAAAGACCACTTTGGCGTACTTAACTCATTTTCGACCATCATGTGGGTTGGATCCTTTTTGTGTAACACCGTCCAAGTATAAGTAAGTACTAGATTTATAAAATAGGTAGGTAAATAATTAAGTTAGTATAAAATTGAATACCTAACAGACAAATTGCAATAAATAAATTATAGGTAGGTACTTACATTCAAAATTATGCTATGAAAAGTTAATTAAATAAACAACCCGCACCCGCGCATGCGCTGTAAGGATGAATATGCACACGTTTTGACTTGTTTGTGTGACGAGTTCGTGATTACTGCCGCAGACTAAATAAAACTTTGAATGGGAAAAAGGCGTAAGCATGATTATTCTAAAACTATGATGCAGGTGTAGACGTAAACAATTAATACGGCTGTTTTTGTTTGATTATTTTTAAGTGTGATGGGATGTAATCAGTATTATTTTTGGAAACTTATTTTATTATTAAACATTAAAAAGCATATTAGGAAATACATTTATATAAATGTTTACTTTACTTAATAAAACAAAAGCTTAAGCACAATTAGGTGTCTTTTTATACAATTTTACGTGCTTATGTTGGTTTATCGACTTCTTTAATTGGAAAAATATAAAATTTATATAACGTGATAAATTATTTTTTTGGTATAAAACCTTCATTTTACGTCAAAATTTTTTGGAAAAAATTGACCGTATGTATCTTTACTCATACTATTCAAAAATGCAAAAAAAAAAAATTGACGTATTTGTACTTACGTCTTTGTTGATCTGGGTGTGCGATATATCTATAAATATACCTATTGGAATATAAAACACTTATCAGCAAGTAGTAAAACAAAGCCTAAGCTTAATAAACAGAACCCAAAACGTGGCTTTACTTCTGTTTCACTTTGACAGCAATTCTAAGGCCCGATGCAGACGTGTGTGTTATCTGTGTCTGAAAGGTCTCCAGACTTTTATTCGCGGCAGACAAAAGTCCTCATACTTTGTCTAGGGACTTAACGCATACAGCCGTCTACTTCCTTGCTTCACTAACATTCAAAGCTCGGTCTTAAGCCTCCGTTAGTGGTTGGAATAAGTATGTGACGTATTATTTGTCAGAACGGGTACTAAATATGACTATTTTGATGTAGGTATTTTAGTTCATCTTGTAGAAAGTAAAACTATTGCCATTATAAAAGCAATATAATTCTGGAACAGAGTACTTATCGGACATATATTTTTATAGCTTGTAATAATATAATATTCTAATTATTACCTAACATTTTCTTTTTATAAAATCAAATGTAGTTAAGGTTGACGTAGAAGTCCGAATTTTGTATATCAATGAATGCAACAATTCACATGTTTTCTACAGTATTAAATTCAAGAACATAACTAACTATACTAATCATAAAATACCCTCAAATTAAAATGTTCATTTGAAATAAGTTATAAGAAGGTTGGACAAATCATTTGATAGAAATTGTTAGTCACGTGACATCGGCCCTCCCTACATACAATACGATAAAGAGAAAGACACAATTGAATTTATTATCCACCAAAGAATATCAGAGGGAGACTGCTGAGCAGACAAAAATGTAATTTGTTTTGGTGGATTTATTTTATGATCTAGTATTGGCAACTGCATTCTTTTACTATGGCAATATTAGGGTGATAGAGTTGGTTAACAATAGTGGTGCAGTTCTTATGTAGTTGACTCAAAATTCTGTTAGATGGCGCTATAAGAGTTTAGAGTATTTATTGTGAAATTTAATTTAATTTATACTAAGCAATAATAAATTCTGGCCAAATTCAAATGTCAACGTATATTCTCATCAACCAAAACAAGACTGGCCTGTTGGTCTAGTGGTTAGTAACCCTGAATGCTAAGCCGGAGGTCGTGGGTTCGAATCCCAGTCATGAGCATGACTGCTCATGCTGCTCGCATGATTGTTCTGTATCTGGGTGTAATTTTTCTATAATATATATTCTGTATGTATGTACAAATAAAAAATATATTTAAGTAGTATATCAGTTATACCCATAACACAAGCAAATATAATTGCTTAATTTAGGAGTAGATGGCGCTGAGTGAATGTGGTAAAATATTATTAAAAAAAAAACTAATCCACGATAAAATCCATAAAATAGTATACTATCAAACTTTCATACAGATAACACTGGCACCCTTTCAAAAGATCCTATCACCTTCAAAAAGCAAGCCAAATACTAACAATTTTATTAAGGAGAACAAGAACAATACATATAAATGCTTATTTTGGGTAACCCCATTTATTATAATCCTGTTATAACAAAACACTATAGTCGTGCAAATTCGGAATGCATACATTGTGTACTGTGTCCCAAACAATGGGTCCCTAACTGTTAGAACCGTGTAATCATTTCAGATCGTTTAACGTTAGGGTCGAGTGTCATCAATGGTTGGATGTTTATGGATAGATAATTAATTTGTGGGTAGTCGTATACCCAGATCGTGGTCTGTTATGGTCCAATGGAGCTATAAGCTATTAGCACTTGATAGTTCTGCTTGGATTCGTTACACGTGAATCTAATTATTTTTATGTATTGTCACGTACTTACTTTTATCTATTATTGGCAAAGATAGGGTCATAGTGCCCATATGTTCGGATTCAAACACAGTTAACCCTTCACTACTATTAAGGTCATCAATCTTTTATTACATAAAAATCCGACCACCTTTTAAATGAACATTTTCAACGAATAAATGTGTTTTATGGACACAGAATTTAGTAAAAAGTAAATATACGAATATTTTTGTATGTTTTTCAATAACTGAACAAACACAATAAACAATGTTTCGTATGCAAAGCCGCGTCCTGTAGATAATAATAACGCGGATAGCAATATTGCAAAAACTAGGTTATTGGACAATACTAGCGGAATATTTTTTATTATTGTCATACATTATCAATGAGATCATTCACCCCTTGTTGGCACAAGGAAGGCTAGTCTTAGAGCTTAGTAAGTCTGGGCAAACTTCCAGAAACACTTTTCTGAGTATGGCATTACAGTTTGTAGACATTCTAGCTTCTTCAAAGTAGGAAGAATAAATTGATGGCCATCTCTGTCTCGCTGCTGTATTGTCGTAGCTGTAAAACATAATAGTTTATTAAGCTTGTCTATACTTAACATGTTAAGCTGAAGAGTTTGTCTGTTTGTTTAGTTGAACGCGCTGATATTAGGAACCACCGCATTCGAATTGAAAAAATGTTTTAGTGTTGGATAGCCCATTTATCAAGGAAGGCTATATAGGCTACAATAACATCATGCTACGATCAGAAGGAGCTGATTAGTAAACAAAGATCCACGAGAGCAAAGCTCTGGGCAACAGCTAGTATTATATATATTGCAAATGATAGATAGACTGATAACTGGAGGTCACGACCCTCAGCACTGAGGACAACTACTTGCGGAGGAGGAATATATTATGGAAATTCTAATCATTTCTTTTGAGTTAAGCTGTTTCTCATATCACTAAAGTAGCACACAAGCATAATAATAATAATATGTGTTATGGGTACTAAACAACTGATATACTACTTAAATACATGTTTTTTTTTGTAAATACATACATAATATAGATAAATTACACCCAGACACAGAACAAACCTTTATGCTCATCACACAAATATTTGTCCTGGGTGGGGATCGAACCCACGACCTCCGGCTTAGCAGTCAGGGTCACTAACCACTAGACCAACAGGACAGTCAAGCATGCTTTTATACATGAAAGTAGACTGTCTTATTATGTAAGGAATAAAAGACAATAGAAGATCAGCCAAAAAATAACATTACGCCTTTAATAAATCATACGCTTGGACAGAGATGCATCACATTATCTCATCCACATTTTGTCAGCTATCTTTGCTCCACGTGATAGGGAGAGAGCCTATTATTATTAAATGGGCACATTTCTAGACTCCTTTAAACTCCTTTTTTAAGGTCTTGCTCTTGCTATTTCAAACTTAATGTTTGCTTTGGAGTCTTGCCTGCTTGCTATTTCTTACTTAATGTACAAAAATCCAATATACTTTAGATATATTCATAAAAATCTTCGCATATATCACAAAAATAACTATACGTAGAAATCCTTTACTAATAGGCGTTCTTTAATTTAATTACTTTAGTAAACGACTTGAATCCCGCTAAAGACCAAACATTTTTCATCGTTTATTTTAACGTTTACTTAAAAATGTTTAGCAAAGATTAAAGCCAATTTCTCAATATCTACGGTAAAGCTTTTGAAAGATTTTTAAATAATAAAGCATTTAAATACTGTATTAAGATGAAAATCACAACAAAAATGTGTAGTTATTTTGGTGATAAACCAAAAATGTGTGTACATTGTCCGCGTTGTGGGGCTTTCCCCTCTGTTTACGTGTGTCAGTGTAGCCCCTTAACACAAATGCATTGATTTAATCTTCTGGCCATAGGGTATTGACCTCTTCGTATAAAATATATCAATATAAAGTTTTAGTATATTTTCTTTAGTACAATAAATTGACATAGATATGTATATCTATGTCAATTTATTGTACACGTATTGTATTGTACACGTGGTTTCATTTAATGTCGTATCGTCACCCGTCGTACACCCTGTAGGGTGTATACGACGATACGACATTAAATGAAACCACGTGTAGCATGTGATGTAAGAAGGCTTTACCAAAAAAATTAAATAGAAATTTGCAATAGTTTAGACGCAAATGTACTTTCTTTATGTCACAGTTGTAAACAACCTGTAGGTATTTACGTTGATCGTATGTTGTCATTACGTCATTCAATTAATTGAAATATCTCTGACTCTTTCATATTATCTTATCTCTTACTCTGTTCCGCACTTTTGTCATCGTTATGATAGAAAAATAATTGTGTAGTTTTATATTCTTAAATTTTTCGACTTTAAATAATGTGTAGCTTTTTTTTTCTCTCTTTTTTTCTTTTTTGTTTTAATAATTTTTATTAGAATATGTTTATAAGAGTTAACACTGGCTGCCTTATCATTTAATATCGTATCGTCGTATACACTCTGTATTTGTGAATGTTTAGAAAGTGTGGATAATTAATACGTATAACAGGGTACTTACAGTCATAATTGTACGCATAACTATTATATTATAGTCAACTAATAAATAACGGTGATATTTATATAAGTATATAGATTAATCATAGATAGAGATTAATCACTCAGAAATTCTACCTTATTTATTTTATCAAATTCATCCACTTCAATTTTAAAAAATACAAATATAGCTAGATTTTTCATTAAAAGTATTTATATATTTTTACTTTTTACTAGAAATGCAATAATTTTAAATGTTTCTGTTTTTATTAGACCTCTTTCCTGTTTATATCGTTCAATCAGCATAGAGCATAATGTTTTCACAGACTGGTTATAATTACGTACTAAAACTGTGTTCTTGGCAATATTCATGTGGTGTAATAATGTCTTAGTATTTTTTTTCTTTCTTTTTAAAGAGACAACGCTCTCACTGGGCATCGGGTTTTGTATTACGGGAGATTTTACAAAAATACAATTAATGGACACAAAGTACACGTTAATTTAAGAAAAAATGTAATTGTCAAAAGATTGATGTAAATAATGATGGTTTGTTTAACAGACAGCTAAAGAATATTTAGATAATTTAGGTGCCGAACTAGTAGAAAAAAACATTTTATTACGATGAAAACAACAGCAAATAGCTGATAAATAAATCATTTAGATTTTATCTGTAGTTATAGATTTTTTTAATAGTAAAGGTTGTTGGATCAATCAAAGGTTAAGGTCCAATAACAACTTATAGGTCAAATGATTACTGGAAGTCGATAAGTCGTTTTGTCTTTTGTTTTAACTACATTCCAGTGTTGAAATTTTAATTAATTTTAAGTTTCGAAAACAAACGTTCCCGGTTGATGACAATAGGCTCGCCTCCTATTTTATGGTACGAAACATAGCTGTCGAAATGTGGGTGTGGTGTCATACACCTCTGCCTACCCCTTCGGGGAAAAAGGCGTGATGCTATGTTTTGTATTTATGTTTAATTTATGCTATCTGTACACTGTTTGTTTTCCAAATAAAGCAAAATAAATAAATATTTGAAATTGCGTGCGAAAATTTTAAAGTTTGTCTTTGGTAAAAAAATAAAAAAACCAGTTTTAACGAAAACTTTAAAAAGTTGGCAGTTGCGACAACTAAAATTACTTTGTGCCGTTTCGAAATCTTGATAATCCTCTAGTTGATTTTGATAAAGTTGTCAAATGTTTTAAAATGGAACGACAATATTTAAATTTTTTAAAATATTTGCGTGTAAGCGACATATTCTGAGATAAAACCGGACTCAAATCAGACAGTCTATTTCGAACTCCATCGGATAATC
Source organism: Laspeyria flexula (assembly GCA_905147015.1). NCBI lineage: Eukaryota > Metazoa > Arthropoda > Insecta > Lepidoptera > Erebidae > Laspeyria > Laspeyria flexula. Next base: position 4,695,659 of record LR989956.1, on the reverse strand, counting down.
AATATCCCGCCTACTTCAATATTTCATTTTATATGGAATTTTAGCAGTTTTTCAATTACCGAGCTCGGAATAGACGGCGGAATTACGAGAATGTCAACTAAAAATTATTATTAATCTACAAGTTAATTAACTTAATTCAAAATTGCTTCTTTAATACAACTTTAGTCTTAAGCTATCTATAAGTTCATAAACTGTAACAGTCTGACCACAATTAACTCGACTGATCTTGCCAAGCCTATCAAGATCTCATTAATGAAATAAATTCATGTTTCAAACTCGAAATTAAGTTTTGTTTGTACTTTAATTATCAGAATACCCACGCTGTTATAATGTTATGAGAATCTCGACAAACAAGCAAAAATATTCTCACTTTATTTTAAGACAGTAATACCAGAAAATATAGCAAATTTAATTACTTTCGTCTAGAAAGATGTTTGTTTGAAGTCCTTGTTTATATTTTGTTCATTCAATAATTATATAAAAAGTAATGTAACTTTGAAAAATAATTATGAAATCGCTTTAGATTGTATGTATATAATTTTTCCTAAATTTAATCTAATTCTAATTTTACGAAGTTTATATTTTTTTGAATTAATTAATTAATATTATTATGAAGAAATGTTTAAATTTTAACTATATTAATTTTTCCAATAAATGTATGAAAGTTTATACAATATAATTATATGGTGTTTTTATATTAAATAAAACAATTTTGAAACGAACACACAAGATAATTTTTAAAGACTTTTAGTTAAATAAAGATAGACAGAATTTCATGAAAATAATGTGTCACTGAAAATTAACTCTGACAATTTTTCTGAATATAAAATGGAAATGAAACGATCCCAAAGGGCTCTGTGATTTATTTTGTCAATTAGTAAAATTGAATACTGTTAGAACACTTTTATAAATATCTATAGCCTGTAGGTGTTCTGTATTACAGAACGAGTTAAAATGTAAAATTGAATAAAAATAAAATTAATATATTTTTTTTATAATAATATTCTACCACATTTACACAGCGCCATCTAGTCCCAAAATAAGCAATTATATTTACTTGTGTTATGGGTACTAAACAACTGATATACTACTTAAATACTTTTTTTTTGTAAATACATACATTATAGATAAATTACACCCAGACACAGAAAAAACCTTTATGCTCATCACACAAAGATTTGTACTGGGTGGGGATCGAACCCACGACCTCCAGTTTAGCAGTCAGGGTCACTAACCACTAGACCAACAGGCCAGTCAAATATTCTTATGAATGAAACGAGAAAATTTATTTAAAGCCTACACGAACTCTAAGTCTTCCAAAAATAAGTCTAAATAGTTATTAAAAGACTATTTCTTTAAGAATACTTTCGAAATGGAACATGCTACCCTCTTGGGTGGCTGTGAAAAGAGCTCTTTTAGAGATTCCATTTGAAAAGAACAAACAGATGAGTAACCTCGTTCATCAACCCGTGAGAGCCCGTAGCGCTTAAGCCTCCGCGCTCTACGGCCAGTCTTAACGTAGACCGTTCGGTGGCGCACGCCTGCTACGCGCCCCTCTACGAATACGCGCTACGATAAACGAAATGAATAAATACGTCACGAACAGTGCAGTGCTTCATAAAAAATAAAACAAAAAATATAAATGTGTACAATAATATAAATGTAAATAAAGTGATAGTTGAATATTGTTGTTATAAAATTATTATTCAAGTTATTGTAAAAATGTATAATCTAAGAAACGCGATTAGAATATTTATATTTCTACTAATTACACAAGGTAAGTGCAATGTGATTTTTTTGTTTTGAATAATTTATTTATAATTTATTGATCTAGTGAATAATGAGGAATTTATTATAATCTAATTGATTTACTTGATGTTAATGTGGTACGCATGTTGTTTTAATATTGAAAAGGTTTTGAAGTTTGTTAAGACCGGTTCAGTGAAGTATTTATTGACGTTGACCTAAAATTATTCATTTATTCAATGAAAATGTTTTGAATAAAAATTAAATATGAAGGCGTTAGGAAGTTATTGGTACCAATTATATTTCCTTGTGCTGGTTAAACTATCTTGAATTGACTGTAAAAATTAATACAAAAGGATGGAGACCATTATTATTTAGAGAACATAAAGAATTAATAAAGAAATATCGAGATTACAATGACGTTATATTAATACAATAATATATGTATGTATGAATATATATATTGAAATAGCCAATACAGTTTTTAAAGCTCTCCGGTTTGATATTTATTCATCTTTAGGAGCACCTTTTAAATTGACTATTTAAATTGGCTCATAGTGTCTCTTGAGGAGGCCTATGTCCAGCAGTGGACGTCCTATATGATGATGATAGTGTCATAATTTTCTCATAAAATTGGTTTTATTTAAATTATTCAATAAGTTCATTAAATTTATTGTATATAATATATTTCATGAAATTAGTGAATAATTTAAATATGAATAACCTTGAAATCAATATGCTTAAAATAAAGGAAAGACAAAAAAGAATTTTAATAAAAGAATTTCTAGAATTAAAAATTTTTTATTAAATAATTAATTATAAAATTAAATTAAAGCTAATTTAATTTTACCTCAAAGATTCTATTTTTAAATTTAGGAGATGTTTGGGCGTATTTTATAGTGGTAAGCTAAGGCTTTATTCTTGTTATATTTATTGCTTTGTTTGTTAGAGCTAGGCAATTAGTAGGGATTCGAGAATAAATCTTTGTTCATATATTTTGTTGTATTATTAAAGGGACCTTCGTATATCAGTATTTGTCATATGTCATCATTAGTTTGGGGCACTTTTGGCATAGTAGGCGTGCTAGCCCATAAGTTCCGTTAATGCCTTGCCTAGCATATGATTTATGACCTAGAATGCTTTCGTTTGTTACAGATATTATGTGTATTTTTGGTACTGGCCTGTTTGAAATAAAATCAATCGGAATATTTTATTCATATAAGAGGTCAATGTTCGGGATTTGTGAGGCGATTGTAGCATTGCGGCATTAAGATGTTTGTTAATGTTGTGAAGTTAAGCAAATTCCGTAAGGTCGAGGTATAGATGGGTTAATAACATTTACTGAATTTTCCTTACTATGCTATTTAGAAGGCATGTAAATTTCTTTGTCTTCTGAGTAATTAATTAGTTTTTGAATTTTGATTGGGGGCATATCCGATAAGAATACGAAAACCTAATATTAGCTATTTGATGGACCAGTTTATTTGTTTCGTGTCGGCTTAGTATAGGCCATATTATTGTTTGGAGGTTTTAGTGGTACGTTGTGTGCACTAGTTAACGAGTTAATTATGCTGTTCGAATGATCAAAGGCTTTAACTCAACACTGAGTGTACCGGTACGACAATGGAAAATTGTTCAATATGGCTTTTCAAAATATTTACTGAAAGTTTATTACGCTTAACGTTTACCGTAGTTTGAAAGATAGATTCTTTACTATTAGAATTTAAAAAATGAGTGTGTTTATTTGTGTTTCGTTTTATTAATGACGAAGTTTAGTAAAATATTTTTATTCAGACTTTTACGTCTGCCGTAGTTACAGTTAATTGCGGTTTGGATTCTCCCAAAGCAGACAAGACAAATAAAGTTATACCATCATCACCAACATCATCATCCATGTAAATATATTTTTTTAAATTCTGTTTTTTAACCTTAAATAAACTGACAGTTCTGGCCGAAAATATTCCGACAGCTCAGAATCAGGGGGCAGGTATCGCATTGTGTGGGAATATATTTATATATAGTTGTGTATTGCGGTTATTGTCTCAAAGACATTTTATGCACCCATCTGTTCTTCATATATATAAAATTGTGAATAACTGTAATATTAGTCGTTAGCTAGTAATTTCAATTTGTTAATTATTTTTTATTAGACTGTTGTTATAACAAAATCTAAAATAAATAAATATACAATAAACAACCAATAGAAGTGTAGTAATTAATGGCTTGCGTATTCAATTAAAATATGTTGTAGTTTTTACATTATAATTTTATTTAGTGTCTTTAACCTACAGAGGTGTATCAGATTAATTATACGATAAATTTAGATTAATTCTACATTATTTAAGTTATTTTATGTTACTCTAATTTTATAAAGAAAATAACTTTAATTAATATATATTATTCTCATGTCTAACAATATTTTAGCGGTATCACACAAAAGACACACTAGAACTATTTTAGTAGATAGGTATGTGTATCTAAATGCATAAAATTCATTCAAGAGAGTCTTGTTACCAGATGACTCTTCCATTACGACATTCTTATGGTAAGATGCTTTCCAGTTAACTAATTAAGGGTTCAATTGCTTGTATCTTTAATCTGGCAAAAAGCCTATGTATCAACCATACACACACACACATTAAACAGTATTCTAACTAATAGTTACTGTTTTTTATAAATTTCATTTACATTTAAGATTTTACTTCCCTGCCAAGTTCTTTTTTTTTGTAATAATGTGAGGAGCGGGGTCTCCTACCACTTCAACCACTGCTGTTGTCTAGCTTGTAAGATATTGAAAAGTAAATTTTATTATTATTTATTTATTATCGGTTGGTGGCTATATTCTTATGATGATACAAGTATTTATTGCTCAACTAAAAGGTCGGAAGTCTCTTTAAAGTAAGAGATGCCTTACAAAAAATTATGAGCGAACTCAAAGGGGTTGTTTGTTAGATGATAATGTATTTATTAGAAGCTTTGGCTTGTATCTTTATTCTGTGGGTTGCCAGCAAAACTTATGTCAGAAGGTACCTATTATGGGTACATGTTTTATTACTACTGTCTTTACAACAATAGATGTTTTACAACCAAATATAAGGGAAATGAAAGGGATATTGTACGATGTTAATTACGTTTTCTGTTTTGGCGTCGCTGAAGCCGAGTTATTTGTTGAGGTGAATACAAGGGAAGAGAAACTACTTGAATATTTGAAACGTCAAACAACTTGTCGTTAATAAGTTTCCAAGAACATTATACCTACTTAATGGGATGTTACATGAAATTGAAACCATTTTTTTTTGTTATAAATAAGAGATAGACTGACTAGCAATCTAGTTACTTTCTAACACATTAGTTACTAAACATAACGAAAAATATTAGTACGGTCTACGGTGTACGATTCTATTCGTTGATTGTATATTATGTTTGTAAAGTCACCGGGGACAGGCTTTGCAGAAGAATGTTGTCTCTAAACTGACAGAGACAGAATTACTTATAATATGTGGGAGATATGGTGGCAGTTAATGCGTGTGAGTGATTACACTAAAAAAAAATTAAAAAAGATTCGAAAGTACTGGATCGTGTGTATTGCTTGTTATATATATTTTTATTTAATTGTTGAACTAAGCTGGTTCGTGAATTAAAGTTAAATTATTGCCTTGACGGCTCTGTAGGTATGCACTTCTAGGTTCGGTGAGTTTATGAATTGTGTTCCTGTTTTTGGTACTTGAGAGGTCTTCCTCTCCACCTGTTCTAGGTGGAGAGGAAGACCTCTCAAGTCTATATAAATACATACACATAATACTTATCAATACATTTTCTAGACATTGTACACTTTGTAATGTTTATACATCGCGTAAGTGTCGGCTTGTCATTGACACTGACACATCGACTCGGTTTTAACACGAACAAACACGGCTTACTTTTCCTGTCACGACACTTATCAAATAATTCATATTACTGTTCAAATACACGTCATATTTGAGCTTTTGTATTCGAAGGAGTTGAGGAAATTTAAATTAAGTTTCCCATACTTTAATTAAGGTTTAGTTAGTTTTAAGTTAATAACTACGTACATCGATACATTGAATGAGTCTCAGGGAAGTTAAATTTAGTAAGCGGGACAGGTCAAGGGATCACCTCTATAATATGCCATATACAGCTTTTTAAAGTACTATGGTTAAGCTATAGGGAAATAATAGTTACAATGATACTTGCAGAAATGAAAGACGATGTCATTCTTTAATTTAAGGATGACTGTTTTTTTTTCAGACCTGTGTCAGTGGGACGATAGTGTCATAAAATTAGAAGGAAAGTTTTTGATCAGCAGTGGCTGAGCATGTTTCAGTTACTGTCTCACCCTTGCCCTCTTCCATCAGTCTATTTCATAGGCACTGTGATGAGTGTATTGAAAATATTTAAATACTTAAGTATATTTAACATCATTAAAATAAAGAGCAATTCTGCTGTTATAATGACTATTCCCTCTTAGTTACATTATCATGTAAATTAAAAAGAAATTAAATTAAATATTCGAAATATAATTGTATAGTGGGCACGTAATCTTGATTATAAATATTATATTTGATCATAATTTATATCTTGATATAAACTTTCGTAATTATAAATTTATAATGTAGGCATAAAATGTTTGTTATTTTTTATTACCCAGTCTAACATTACGGGTCTTTAGAAACTTTTATACTTCACACAACTTTACTTTCATTTCATAATTCAAACATAAAACAGGCAAACTCATGAAGTGCTCGTAACTCGAAAAGATTATCGTTTTCACGTTTTTATGCCTGACCTTAATTATGTTATATATTGCCCAATTTTTCCACATCATGGAGTAGAAGATTATGCAAAATGGCTGAATCTTTAATAAGGATAATTGCTTGACTTCCCTCGGGGTTTGTGGACTCTGCGGTATAAAATTATTTTATTATGCTGTGAATTTGTCGGGTTAAGATAGTTGTTGTAGCGTCAAAGTAGATAACAATACTTAAAACGGATTGCGGTGACAAAGTTACGTAGTTCAAGGTCTTCAAAAGCTGATACTCGTATAGGTACCTATAGTTGCTATTTAATTACTATACGATATCAGGGAAGTATGCATAATTATGTGGGAATAATTTATTTTTTACTTTAGATGTTTCGTTTATGAATATTAAAGAGTCCTAAAACATTTTTCGACTTATTAATGTTTGTTTTACGTGAAAATTTTATGTCTCAATGTACTGTTTATGCGAATGTGTAGATGTGAATTAATGACAAAATGTCAAGTGACTCGATGTATTGTTAGAAGTAAATGCTTGGTTTAAATGCCAGAGAGGAGAGCTTTACGTTTCGACGTGATTTCTGAAACTTGTATTCATTTAACAAATTATGTTAACAATTAATGTACACTATGCTTTGACATAATTAACACAGAGGTATGTTTTGCCACAGTTCTAAATAGTTTTACTAAATCACGTAGTGGTTAGTGTGTCGGTACTCACTCGAAATGATAACATTTAACTTATACACGCCCAGTTCAACTCCTACATCAACTTTTCCAGACTTCATTTAATCTAAATAACAGGCTATTCAGCTTAAGACAGGCCGTAAAATGAATGCCATATGGAAAAAAATTAAATTTATTTATTATGGTAATACAAACAAATTATATCGGCATGCAGTCGCTTATACCGCGAACACATTTCAAAATCATGACATTTAAGCGGTCCTATCAAAATTTTAATGTGGTCGTCAGTGGTCGCTGTTATTTTTTTTATTTCAAATACGTCCCTGGGTGTCGCTGACAAATGTGTTGCGTTGATCTTTGTCTTGAAAGGTGCACATAATATACTCTTTATTTTTTTCTTAAGTTTATATCCAGCCAAGATGGAACGGATATAGGGGATAGTATGTAAGCAGTTCAAATAACATCCTCCGGGATCACTTGGCTACTTAGAAGAAGTAGTTAGTTGTACGTGTTTGGTAGACTTCGTGTTACTAGAATCGTTATGCAGTCATAGGTTGCTGTTTGTTGTGATCTCCCGCGAATGCGTTATTCAGTCTCAATTAGGAATTAGAAGTACTTGTTATTTATGTTACGCAGGGAGTATAGATAAATAGAAGCTAATGGCGTGCTTCAATATAGTGTTAGTGTTGGATTATTAGTTTGCTTCTGTTTATAATGTAACTACTGGATAAAGTGGTTTAACGATCGAAACATTATACACATTGTGACTGGCCTGTTGGTCTAGTGGTTAGTGACCCTGACTGCTAAGCTGGAGGTCGTGGGTTCGATCCCCACCCAGGACAAATCTTTGTGTGATGAGCATAAGGGTTTGTTCTGTGTCTGGGTGTAATTTATCTATAATATGTATGTATTAACAAAAAAAAAATGTATTTAAGTAGTATATGAGTTGTTTAGTACCCATAACACAAGCAAATATAATTGCTTACTTTGGGACTAGATGGCGCTGTGTGAATGTAGTAGAATATTATTGTATACGTTTTTTTGCAGACTTAGCAACGTAACGCAAACTGATCATCATATATCTCACTAATTGATTCATTAACTTATTTTTAATAGACCACATATAATACATACATACATAGCCGTTTTCCCCGAAAGGGTAGGCAGAGGTGTTTCACACCCAGATTTCGCCAGCTATGTTTGGTCCCATGAAATAAGGGGCGAGCCTATTGTCATCAACCGGGAGAGTTTGTTTACCAAACTCCGGGAAAATCTCAATACTGGAATTTCATGATAGAAAAGCCCAATACCATTTTCACCCGACCCGGGAATTGAACCCGGGATCTCGCACAGCAGTCGTATATACTTCCCGCTAAGCCACGGAGGCACCCAGGCCACATATAATAATCGCTGAAAATGTTTTAATAACAAGTAGTTACGTCTAATCGATAATTATAATTACATAATTACATTTCGATTGGCTGAGATCGATATCATGGTAAGATGTTTGTGTGAATGTGATTGAAGATTTAACGGTATTGACCTTGACAAATCGAATGTGGGGATCTCGATTAAGATCCAAAGCACTAACTGCCGCACTCAGAGACGTCAATTAGCAGTAATTTGTCATTAACACAATTTTTTCATTGAATAATCGTCTTTAGACGTTTAAGACACACTCACATACACACACACACACACTAACTCACACACAACACATGTTCACTCGCACACACACGCCATTGAGTTATCGTTAAAAAAATTATTAGTTTTGTTTAAAATATCTTGTACTAAATTCACTTTGCATGTTAACTATTAGTATTATAATAACAAATTTGTTAGTATAAGCATATCAAATCAGATGAACTACTGGAAGAGCGAGCTTTCCAAACACAAGCATGTTATAGCTTAAATGGAAAGCCCTAAAACTGAAAAATGTATGCAACCTCTGTTACAGAAATAAACATTATTATTATTATTATTATAAGACGTCTTAAGTATTACATGTTTTTACTAAATATACTTAAAAGTAAAGTAACGTCTCTGAGTACGGCATTTAATCAATTTATCGCACGTTTCCTATTAGCCTCATAGTAAAAACAACAGTGTATAGTGTCCCGCTTCCTTTAATGAACACTGGTTGTATATAAAATAAATTAAAAATAGTTTAGCTTTTTCCACGGAGCCTACATTTCGCATGCTTAATAGAATACTGACCTAACTAAAAATAAGCATTTTTATGAGGAATCGCAAAAGAAGATCTTGCTTTGAGGACTCATCCTACTTGTTGAAGCATACAATTAACACTAGTATAATTAAACGTGGATACTTGTATTTTTAACGTATGGGTACGTATACGTCGGTAGATGGTGCTAACAGAAACCTGTTTCTGTACGTAACTCAATTCTGACCTATCTACCAATGGGTCAATTTTCCATTAAGCATGCGATTTGTGTGTTAGCTTGAAAAGTAGCAGCAGTAAAAACAGTCATATTGATTCTTTAACAGCCAATGTGAAGTTGTTTAACACCTTTCGTTCACTCAAGCGAAGTGTTTAATTTATTTAGCTGTTCGAAAATCATGTCAGTAGGACACACTGAATTAAATATTAATGAAACATGAGTAGATATGTGTGTAGAGTGAGACAGAGAATTAAATTAGAGGAAAGTAAATTGTCGTGTTTGTGTGTCTGCTTTAAGTAATGGAAATTTTGAAAATTATTACCCTTCCTCATGCGAACGACATCGTTTTCTTCGAGACATGTCCAGCAGAGACGTTTATGGGTTGAAATGATAAATAAAGGTGAGTCTATTGCAATTAACTGGGCAAAAAGCTAAACTGTTTTGGCCCGACTCCTCTAGCGTTACCGCGGCAGTTAATAAAATACCGGTTTTTATGTAAGTACGTAGTGAACTATTTACTAGCTAAAGATTTAGCTGAATATTAATGTTAAATTATAAATATTACAATAATAAATTAGTGAAGCTTTTATAAATAATAACCTTTAAGACTAAAACTACTTATCCGTTAACTAATTTTATCTTTTAAAATATATTCCGCAGATTTGGGTATTTTATAATAAAAAACAAAACAAACCGCTCAATAACACATATTTTCTTGTTTATACCAGCCCTAATCTTTATTTATATATATTGCTTCTTCAATATTGTACCTAACACGTAAATATAGACCGTCGAGTGTCCTTAGATATTTCTTGTTGCGTTATTATTAATACTCTATATTTTATTGGCGATCTTATCTGTATGTCCTCTAACTCACGACGCATTGGAGGTCAGTCACGACAGCCTTTGTAAACACAACAGCAATATTGGATGCTGGCCTTTTATCTTGAGGGCAACACTATAATGATTATTTATTAACATTTTTTCTGCGTGTAAATGAAATACTTTGTATTAAATACAATAATATTTACTATTATTGTCTGATTTGTTTTTGTCTAGTACAGAGTTTAAAATATTTTGCAGTCATGTGTCATCATTATAACCCATATTAATAACCCACTGCTGGGCACGAGTCTCCTCCAAGCTTTTTGAAGGGAATATAGCCTACTATACCCCGCTGGCTGGACGGATTGGTATTGACTTTTATTTCAAATTTTCCTTTTCTCGTTGTGCTCTTGTTACTTAAGTTTAGGCAGTCACCTGTAGGCTTCAAGATTTAGTGTAGTGACAAGACAGACCGTTATTCAACCGTTATGTTTACGGTTCGATTTTCGGACTGGTACCTACATTATAGCCAATATTTTACGTATGGTAACCGCTTACCATCAGGTGGGCCGGACGCCTGTTTACACCGTCGTGGTATTAAAAAAATTACTTTATTTTCATAAGTTTTTTCATTTTTTTTTACTTATCCCGTTGTCTGTAATCAAATTGAAATCAAATTTTGCAAGATAAATTTAACACACTTCCCAGATTCCGATTTATTTAAACCTTAATATATTTGGAATATCATACCGTTGTTGGCCACGAAATTTGTGGTTCGAACTGACCATGTCATAAACGATTAATTTGATTGGTCGTCGTGGAGTTTTCCTCTATATGAGCGTTCCACTAATGATACGGTTCATATCCTATCATTAGCCGAGGGCTCATGATGACGTGTGTTACCGCCTAAACTTCTGTAATAGCAGGAAAAATATACTATTTTATCATGATAATATATAACTTATACGCTAAGAATTAGAAAGATTTATTAGTAAATTGTTAAAACATGCATGTCGCTGAGTGCAATATCTGATGACGGCAGATAGTAGAATGTCAAGCAAACCGTGGATGTTATTATTGTTAACAATGGTTTTATTATTGCTTGAGTGTGTTAAGTTGTGGCTTGATCGGATTAGGCTGAACGCAGATGACAGCTGACGTTTGACGTGTGATATTATGGTTGACACGTCATGTCAATTAGTCGGTATAAAAACTGTGAGCGTTGTATTAACGGGGCATTCTGTTGAACGGAGAGCTAACGATTGGACGTGCTCTCGGCACAACTAACCTCACTACAGTCCACGTCGTTAAGTGGTTAATTTTGTAGTTTTAATCTTAAAATATTGTGAACATCCTTGATTGTTTTGTTATCCAAATCGGACTACTTAGTAAAGATTGGTGAAATGAACTGTGTGTTGGTGTTATTTTGAGATTTCCCTCATGTCTGAACAACATCCTGACGAACCGAAAGTGAAGACCCGCAGCCACTCCGCCTACATACATATTAAAAATAAAGCCCTAATCAAATTTGACGAGACTATAGATAGAGTATGTAGAATTTTATTAGAACCGTTCAGCAGTTTAGGCGTGAAAGAATAATAAACAAATAAACACAGACTTGTTATAAGTTAGGAATAGTATACAACCTTATTTCTACTTAATGCGAAATATGAAAGTAGTTTGTTTAAAATCAGTAGCAGAATCGATTCCAATAGTTTTTTATACACCACAATAACGGCATACTTGCTCTACTAAGTAACTTATTCTCATAAGAACGAGAGTTCTTTAACATGGCCTGGTACCACATAAAAGGATTTTGAAAAAGGAACGTTCATTTTCATTAACTGATTCCTCTACGTGTTAAAAAATTGTGACCAAAGTGACTATAAAACTGCTAAAAAATTAAACCATGTTTTTTCCACCAAAGTTAAATGTTTGTGTGTTTTAGTTGTCAGAAACCCCTCTATTGGGAAAGAGGCATGATCTATAATGTATGTATGTATTCAAGTTTTACTAAAGTAATTAAAACTTGCTAACATTTTATTACTTGCAACTGACGAAAATCCTGTTTCAATACTGTACATATGCTTTTACATCAAGCGGCCTAAATTCCTCTCGATCCCATCCAGGCAATCTTATCCCATCCACAAAATTTAATTCAAATTGGTAACATTCCATAAAATCAGTAATGTGGCATTACGAACAACAATTCGTGAGATTTGTGGCATCTTAATTCGTCTACGGATCCACAAATGTTTTCTCATAATATAAATCAAGGAGACTCGACCCTTACAATGTAGCAGACCTTAGATTTTATATGAATTATATATGTTTGAATATAATGCGAGACCGTTTTTGTTGCATATTTATTAGTAATCCTTTGAAACCCTTGATTTTAAATGGTAAGGTGAGCAAGATAAATACTAGCAGCCACGTGTGTGTTCTAATATTTAACTAGCTTTCATGTCTCACAAAAGAGTACAATGAATCTCTTGAAATAATAAATACGCAGTGGTTTTCCATAGACAACATTTATTCATATAAACCATAGACTACAATAAAATGTGTTTTATAAATTATCATCATCTTTAAATAAAGGTTGGAACCTAAATTGTTTTTATACATAAAGTGTAAATAAAAATTCATTCACTACTTATGAAAAACACATTTTAATATACCGTTATAATTTTATAAAATAATTTAATATAAGTAGTTATTATTCTTCACTAAAACGATTCCGTAAATCGCCATTTAAGAACGAGACATAACATGTGATACTTCGGAATTTGTTTCTTTGTAAATCTAGTGATTGTAATATTTATCACGATTGTATTTTCAGCACAATTCACACAGTAGATATATTTTAGCCAACCTCATAATTCAGGCACTTAGTCAGGCACACGCTACAGTATTATAAACGAAAGTACACATCAGCTAAATGCGTAAAAAAGAAATAGCCACAGTAAAACCACATGTACTAGCTAGAAATTAAAAACACTAGGTGTCTATAAACATTTAGTGAGCCACAAAACTAAAATGGAAGATAAATTTCGAAGAAGACACGAAATGCTTGAGGCGCTAACTACTTGAGTTCACTAGCAGGATTATTGTACCGAAGCATTTATCAATGAAGTTGAATAAGTTAGATATGGTCTGTCTATATTCGCGTTTGTTTGCTGAACTTTATTGTAGAAGGTCTAGAGACACAATTAGGTTGGTAAATTCATTTTGCAGTTTTCGGCTGTGTAAGTACTACAAGAAATTAAAATACAACCGAAGTGACTTACACATAGCATTTTACTCGTCAACAAAAACGTAATATTTGGATATTAATTAAAAAAGTAACTTTTATAAGATTATAAAATAGTACGTATCTATATCAAATACTTTTAGTGTATACAGCCAAATTCGGAAAATATCTAAATAGTTTAATAACTTTCTATATAACGTTCTTAGTTAACGTAGCATTTATAATTACGTTTGTTGTCTGTGCGTAATGTACAAGTTGTGTACATAAACAAAACTATACTTACATAATTATTGTGTTTGTAAATTGTATTATAGGTATATATCGAAAAAACTGTCGCTTAACGCGTCTAAAACACGTGGTTGTATAAAACATAGTTTTAAGGAAAAAGTGGTTCGCGTGCTATCCGTACTTGTGACAGATTTCAAGTCATGGCTATTAGGGCGCACGGCAGCTAAAACATTCAATTACAGCTTTTTGTTTTCTCTGAACTATTTGTAGTTCTGAGAATTAAAGTTTAGAATAAAGTTCCGAACACACTAGGTATTTTTAGGCATGGTGTTTAACTACCTTGCGTAGAAGTAGTGTATATGTTACAGTCAAAACTCTTAACCAATCAAAAGTAATTTTAACTGGCAATATCAGTCAAAAATCTTAAGATAATAATATAATAATAATAATAATATTCTACCACATTCACACAGCACCATCTAGTCCCAAAGTAAGCAATTATATTTGCTTGTGTTATGGGTACTAAACAACTGATATACTACTTAAATACATTTTTATTTGTAAATACATACATATTATAGATAAATTACACCCAGACACAGAACAAACCTTTATGCTCATCACACAAAGATTTCTCCTGGGTGGGGATCAAACCCACGACCTCCGATTTAGCAGTCAGGGTCACTAACCACTAGACCAACAGGCCAGTCGAAAGATAGTAAGGTCTTATTTTATTTAAGACATTTGACTGATATATCCATTCAAAAATTGACTGGTTAAGAGTTTTGACTGTAACATATATAACTGATGCATAAAAGGTCGATGGATTCGATTGTTAAACAAAAACGTTATTAGGTTTTTCTGGCACGAAATTTTCAGAGTCAGGAAGGAATTTTAAAACGTGTCCGGTTATTAGGTTTGCCCCCTTTTTACATAGGACTTTATATATCTAGTGAAATGTAGGCGTGATGTGTCTCTGCCTAGAACCTTCTACATGAAAGCTCTCGTGAGAATTTAACAGTGAATTACCCGTCGACTAAACTTGATAAATGTCAGTAAAATTCAAACGCGTCTGAAAAAATGTGTGACGTATATATAATTAAACGTTCACCTGAAACATCACTTAACTTAAGTAACAGAACATCGTGCATTCGCCGTTTGAACGAACATCGAACTGAACAACGAACAGAGTTAAATATAAAGCCAAACATCACTAAGAGCATTCCAGCGAACTCTCTTCTTCTCTTTCTTGTAAATGCTTGGCAAAAAAATATTTTTCACGAAGATGTCCAACTTGACCAATCAAATAACTGGTCAATACTAATCATAGAAGGGAAATGTTAGAATTGGCTTGGCTTAATCTACTGTTTTCAGAAGACTCCTTAGAATGCTCACAAGAAAGCTTGCTAAAACGCTCCCGTTTATTTTTGGGTAATTTTTTTTATACCACGACGGTGGCAAACAGACGTACGGCCGGGTACTTCGCGCTTTGACACCATGAGTTATTGGCACTACGGTGTCAATCGCACAAGGACGTTTTTTGAATTGGCTATTTGGGACCATGGTGTCAATCGATGAATGTCTTGTTTGTCTTCGAAATGAAATGAAATGAAATCTTGTTTATTCATCTAGGTTACAAGGTAACACTTATGAAAGTCACAAGAATGTAACTGGTTATCTGAAAAGTAGTGTCAGCAAATTTACCTACGACCATTACACAAAGGTTTGAAACAGCGTAGGAATCTTTTTGGCATTGCCGATTAGGACATTTTATTATTATACTGGTCCACCATAGTGTGAAACGAAGAAGGCAAAAAAGATATTCGTCGTTTTACACCAATTGGTACAATATGTTACAAAATTAATATGAAAATGGTCCCAAACAGCCAATTCAAAAAACGTCCTTGTTCGATTGACACCATGGTGCCAATAACTCATGGTGTTAAACGGCGAAGTACCCGTATGGGGTGTACAGCCGCCTGATGGTAACCGGTTAACGTAGCCTACACAGTATAATAATTAGTATAATATAAACATTCGCGAGAATGTTCATTATAAGTAAATACTCAAGTTTATCACCACCTTTAAGTTTATTCTCATGCTCCATATTAGTCCACAACAAATGTTCTTTTGTATTCCCAATAGACAACATTCCCGTGTACGATAAATAAATAAACACCCCTAATAGAGTGCCGCTACAAAAATAATTAGATGAATTTAGTCCACGAGGATTCCTGTGGAATTATTAATGTGGGAACTATCAGACAACAGTTTTGTCGGTACGAGCTGTTAATATGGCGGTATTTGAAATGAAATGAAATCTCGTTTATTCATCTAGGTTACAAGGTAACACTTATGAAAGTCACAAGTCAAGAATGTAACAGGTTATCCGAAAAGTAGTGTCAGCAAATTTGCCTACGACCAGTTCGCTGACGTGGTGGAGCTATGAGAAGAACTGAAAAGAAACACGCCACTCTTTTAAAAAAAATGGATCGTTAGTTTTATTATTTACAACTATATTGCGCTATCTAATATTGTTACACCTATTAGACCAGACAAGTGTGATACTAATAAATTACAAAACAAAACTAATTAATTATAAATAATTTTCGGGCAACAGATATGGACATATTTTTATACGTCTCTAATGAACTGTTGCTTTTCAAGTATAACTATCATTTCTGGAAAACAAAAAAGAAATAGTCAACACTCTCGTAGTGTATCTTGTTGAATTTCGACGAAACTGAAAGAAAATTGCTTGAAATACTGACGGTATATCACACCTACATCCTAATACTAACCAGAGTTATAGAGCCACCTTAAGGAAAATATCGCAGTAATACGTCATAAAGTGCTCTGCGTAAAGTTTTCGAAGTTGTATGAAGTCAGAATTAAGAGAATTTCAAGATTCCTCTATAATATTCCGAACATTTAGGAGTATCTTTTGAACACTTCTCGCTGAGCTACATAGCTACTTCTTGGAACGTAGTTATAATAATATGACGGATTCGCAGCGTATTGCAAAACTGCAAAGGAAAATCTGATGGCCCGGGCTTTGAGTTGGACGGATGGTTTTATTGTATGCGGAGGAAGCTCGAACATAATGTCTAGCGGTTATTGTACTGCATTCAGTAGCCAGTGCATCTGTTGTCAAGCCTTTATATGTACGTGTCTGATGAACTTTTACCAGCCTTTCAGACTTGATTAGATGCTTCTTGTAATAAAAGTTCTATCTATATGAGTACTTTAATATTGACAGATTTTTTCGTGTTTATAAATATTGATTAATTTTGTATATTTTGATAAAGAAAATTTTCAGATAATTACTGTTTTATTTTCCTCTTTTTCCTTCCTTTCTTCCATTTTGACTCGTTCGATAATACTACTATTATAAGTTCGAAAGTTTGTAACAACGACAGGATATTATAAACCCATTCAAAAACTACAGAACGGATTTTAATGACATTAGACACATTTATATTTCACCTCTCATTTAAACAAAGAGACATTGCGATAGATTTGTATTGAGCTGATAAAAATGTAATATTTAAATCGTTACGTGTGTTTCCGAATAAAACAAGTACTTTCAAGTAAAGCTAGCTTAAGAGCACAAACAATTAAACACTTGAAAAATAAAAGATCTTCTACAATATATCGATAGTTAACTTAAAGAATGACCATCTACATGAAAGCTCCCGTGAGAATGCGACAGTGAATTACCAAACAGTATTAATAGTTTAATACTAGTAGTACGGATAAATTTTAAAGTCAGTAATATTCAATGGCGTTTGAATTTTTGTACAGCCAATAGCCATCTTATAATCATTAACTGATCGACTTGTAGCAAAATAAATGTCGAATATGTTTTTATCTCGTAATTTGACTCGCATTTCCACAAAATATAAGGAATAATAAACTGAAGAATATAGATAACTTAAATTAAATTTACTATGTAGATCTTTCGTAGGCTTCATACACTTGATTCTTGGATACTTTAATCCAAAACACAAACTATAAACACTGTTGGGCAGAGCTCAGGGTCATTTTATTCAAAATGGAAGACAACTGAAACGAAACATTTTATTCAAGACCACAGAGAGTCCTAAAAAGTACGTAATCAGTATATGCTAACAGTTGGTTCGTACATATTATTATACCTTCTCATATACCTGTTAGTGGTCTAAAACATCGTTCCTACTATACTAATGATACTAATCATTAAATAAAATGGTATTGTTAGGTACAGCTGTTCCGCACATAATCTACAGAAAGGGTACAAAGGTGTATTATACACGTAATTAGTATTGTTCAAAGCCACATTATTAAAATTAACCTATTTGTGAATACCCTACTGGATAATTGGATATTTGAACTAGATAGTTTTACTTTTATATTTGAGGTTTTATAAAGTTTTATATTTGAGTGCTGGAAAGTGCATAGCAATTTCATGTTTATGGCATCAATTATAAACTTGGAAAATGAGTAACATAAGAAGTATTTTGTATTACCTATCTAATAAACTTTACGGAGGAAATTGAGAAAAGTTAAGATTTAAATAAATAACTAGTCTACCCCCACGACTTCGCCTACGTCTTAGGTATGCAATAACTTTCCGTAGCTTAAAAGATCAAAGCGTACCTATAGAGGGAGCGATTTTATTTGAAACTAGTAAGCATGCTATAGTTACACTTTAAAGCTTATATCACTTAACAGATTTTGATGAAATTACATACAAAGATAGTTGAAAACCTGGACACCAGGACCCCTATTACAGACATACATAGGTGACTTTTTACTGATATGCTACGTGGGTGAAGCCGCGGGTGGAAGTAATATACCTACAAACATTATGATCAAAATGGAATACTTTTGCTGCGTGAAATTAAGTTACCTCAATAACTTATTTCGTTCCACTTGCTGGGCTAAGGTCTTTTGACATAAATTGACAAGATTGTAGATACTCAGTAGACTATAATATTGTCCATTTGTGTTAACACTCTGACCAGACGGGTCTATAGAGGACATATTTCCACTTTTCCTTGTGTTGGTTGAGGTAAAAAATAAATCTTGTTTGTCTCTTTAGAAACTAACTTTTGTGAAAGTCATAAATTAACAAAATGTAATCGGCAAAAAAAAGTCGGAGGCAAATAGACGGACTATTTTCCTCCGACTGGATGGTTTGATTAGTTTGGTTGGTTAGTTAGCTGATAAGGTAGAGCCAAGAAGAACTGGTAACCAACTCATACTCACGATTTGTGCCCCTAGATGCCTCTTACGACTTCCTTAAGATGAAAAGGTGACACTGTATTCTTACGCGTTATTCTTTGAACTTAAAAATAAGCTTTAACACAATAATAATATGAAAAATTTTTAACTTTATAGTACGGCTAAGTATTTCTAGTATAATATTTCTAAAGAGCCTTGCCAAGAGCCTCTATAAATGTACTAATGATGTCCTTTCTTGATTCCTGCATCTATTTATTTTCTGCAAACATTTTTATCTTTGAAGTCTAGAATTTCCAATTCCCCAGTGATAAAACTCAATAAAATTTCCTGCAATATTTTAAACTGGGTTATTAGAAAATATAGGGTCTTACTGTCCAGTAAGGACTCCTTCCAGCTCTTTCTTTATATATAATTATATTTAGCGTATTTTTGAAATTTGTAGTTGAAATATTATGATTATTAAATATGATATTGTGCTTCATTCCAGGATTAAGTTCATTTAGACAAAATTATTGTTCTTAAGTTTTGTTATTTTTAATATTGATTGTAGTGGAAGGATTAAGTTTATCTTTTATATATTTATTCCGTTTTCCTAACAGAGTCGTAGGCAGAGGACATTTCCTTCTATGTGCTACAGTTCAGAGTTAATTGTAAACAACTTTCATTTCTTCAAATTCTCACAACATAATTGCTCAATATTATTATAGCCTACTGAAAAAAATCACTGATTATATATATTGTAAGTTAATGTATTAACTGATAAATTAATACATGGATTTTGATTGTGAACAAATTGTTGCTGTAATTTAATTATAAATGTTCTCAGTTGGCCAATTTTTATCTCCAAATATCATCATCATCATCATCATCATCTCAGCCTATTGCAGTCCACTGCTGGACATAGGCCTCTCCCAACACGCGCCATAACACTCGATCCTCCGCCTTCCGCATCCAGTCAGACCCGGCGACCAAATATCATGCAAAGCAATAATTCAGACATGCTTCTGAAAATCTATAACGGATTTTTTTTATATAAACACTGTTTCAACGATTAATCGCCAACTTATCGCAAACCTAAAAAGTTTTTCGTTAGATCTACTTAATTTTAGAATATAGATATTCAGTAACTTCAAAAATTATGTACGTAATCTATCAAGCGATCTTAGGTTTATAGCCGATTAAGAAGGTAAGGGACCGTTCTACAGATAAAGGTTATGCAGCACAAAAAAAATACTCAGACGAAACGTCAAAGGATAATTTATATAAGAAGCGACAGATGGCGAGTTAGTTTGAGGACTATTGATTAGATTCTGTGTTAGTAATAAGGGACAGCCTCCAATTAGAATTACAGAATTAGGATTAAACGGATTGGAGAGATAACGAGAAGACAACTTTAATTTCTAAGTAAGAAATTTCTCTGGCGTTTTTGCCAATAATTCCCTCTTTTTACTCCCTAATTACTTTGGAAATTAAAAGAAAATTGTGGCCAACATAAATCTTTATGGAAGACTTTATTTAAATTGAAAAAGAGACGGTTGTGCGCGTATTAGGTTCGCTTCATTCTGAATGATTTAAATTTTAAGATTCTGAAATGATAAATTTGAAATGTTTTCGTTTGTGTTGTGACTGAATATTATAACAGTAAATAAAACATGAAGGACGTCAACTTTTGTTGGCTTGTAATAGTAGGTTTTGTAAATTTTCCCAAACAGTCCCAATCAACTAGATAGCTTTTAGTACGACAGTCTAGAAATTAGCATAATGTTCTAGAAAATGGCACAATTTTAAATAGTGATTAACAAATCTATATAAAGTGAACAATAAAGGGTAAATTAGAGATTAAAACACTAAAGAGAAACATAGATTTTCATATAGATATAACCTACTTCACGAGGTAATTGGTGCTCTGTAGTAAATTTTTTAATCTTTTTTATTGCATGAAACTAAAAGTTAAGTAGAGTTTGTAACAAAGGCTTAAATATCAAAGCCAGTTTTAATAAAATGGACTAGTAAGCGTTAGTGGTAGGATTAACTACTCACGAAATGCCGATGTACAAACCGGGTATACAAATTCAAATAAAAACAATGTAAGCACCTACCAAGTATCGATCTACCGCAGTACCGAAAGGTCGGGTTATTCTACGATACCAAAATTAAGGTTAAAGTTACCCTAACGTTAACCTTAATTTTGGTAACTTAAGATTAAATGTCTCTTTTAATTCGTGTATTCCACTAAAACAAGGTGCCAATAATGATATCAGTCTAACAACACCGGCTTAAGGTTGATGATACAGGATGTTCCGATATGCCTCCTCCATATATTTTACTATGTTCAGATACAATAGCGCTTATTGTATCTGAACATAGACGCTTTTTACATATACTATTCATTTCACCCCTTTTCTACTATTGTAATTTTTTTGGATTTATTGTAAATTAGAAAAATTTGACTCTGTCAATTCACGGGTCTATTTATTAATTATATTTATGGAATTTATTAATAGACCCGTGAATTGACAGAGTCATATTTTTCTCACAGACTAAACATTTTAAGTGTGTTTTTGTTGTAAGTTACATATTATTATATACTTTCAAATGCCTACTCTAAAAAGCTGTTATTTTGATATTACAAACTGACACTTCTATTTTATTTATTTAATTTTGTATTTATATGGAAGATTTGAATTAAAATTATCCTATAGAGTCTAAATAACCCAACCTTTCTGTAACGTGTAGATTCACCTTTCATTTGACGTTTTTATACCTCAATTTAGGTAGACTCATTTCGTTCAGCCATTCATTATCAAACATACGTATAACACGAACCTGAAAAGTGAATTACTTTTTCCAATATGGAGCTACAATTTGTCTGAAAACTTCATTATAGCATAGTTCACCGATAAAAGATATGGCACAAGTTTATATACCGCTCAAACTTTAAGCAATTTCTGAATGTGGCCAACTAGAATAAGTCAATTTTAAGGTGTGTCTAGACGTGTGTGTTTATCTCGTGCGATAACTTAAGAAATTAAAATGTACTAATCATATTTGATCGGATTAAGAATACACAATGTCACTACCCAATCTCAACTCGTGGGTGTCGTAAAAGGCGACCAAGGGAGTAATCTTATGCAGACAAGAGCACTGCAAGAAAAGGAAGATTCGAAACAAACCCTATACCAACCCGTTTGGCCAGCGTGGTTAGTAGGCTAAATTCTGTCCATAAACCTTGGAGGAGACCCGTGCCCAGCAGTGGGATGTTAATGGGTTGAGGTGATGATGTATAATAATAATATAATATTCTACTACATTCACACAGCGCCATCTAGTCCCAAATTAAGCAATTATATTTGCTTGTGTTATGGGTACTAAACAACTGATATACTACTTAAATAATTTTTTTTTTGTAAATACATACATATTATAGATAAATTATATTCAGTTACAGAACAAACCTTCATTCTCATCACATAAAGATTTGTCCTGGGTGGGGATCCAACCCACGACCTCTGGCTTAGCAGTCAGGATCACCACTAGACCAACAGGCCAGTCATATTTCAAGTCATGAATCATATTTGTGTGACAATTTTGCGCAGCATAGAAAATACCTTATGCTTAAGAACGTTTATACCAACAGACTGGCAACGTGTGTGTCATATTTCGTGGTTTTAAATTTATATTATTCAATCAGAGCTTTAAAAAATGTTTAATACACTTTTTAGAATTAGATGATGGTCACGAAATATGACATTTAATTGCGACGTTGCCACGATAATGGTATGTATTTCCTATGCTGCGCAAAATTGTCACACAAAATATTTCGCTTACAAGTTATTATCAAAATATATATTGTACGGATAGGAAAAATAGGTACCTATTGTAAAAAAAGAAACGTCTAACTTTTCACCACCGCTATGTCAACCAATACAAATAAATTATAACCATTTTTATGATGGTCAGACCTTATAACGCTCACTGGCCAGTCTAGATCTGAGGCCATTAAACCGTAGAGGGCAGATATAAATGGAAGAGCCTGTACATCGAGTGATCAACAATACTTCAAACTAGCCACGACCTTCAGCAAATAAGATGCCGACTAAGAAGATTAGAGATTCTTACGATGTTAATAAAGGCATACAATAAATTTTAGTATTTATTTATCTTTGAAATACTTTGGATACTTGTAACTTGATTCAAGTTATTAACTTCTTAGTTCGATATTTTGAATTGTTGTTTATGAACCTAGTGTGTTTTTATTAATGTATTCGTACCTTAATAAAAACACATTTCGTTAACCATTTATTTTGTTATTCAGTCTAGACATAGCTGTGTACTAAAAATGTATTAGAAGGCTGTAAAAGGACGCGATATAACACGGCTAAACGTATTTTATGATTAAACTCTCAATGTTCATGTTCAACTACCGATGTCTTCGATTGTGAGTCTTTCTCTAGACTATAATATATTTGATGACAATCGATAGAGTAGTTAAAACGACAAATATACAAACTACCTTTTGTATAATAAAATAATAAAAATATTTTACCACATTCACACAGCGCCATCTAGTCCTAAATTAAGCAATTATATTTGCTTTTGTTATGTATAAACTACAAAAAAACATTTTTTTTTGTAAATACTTGCATACATTTTATAGATAAATTACAGAACAAACAATCATGCTCATCACACAAAGATTAATTTAATTAAGGCTTAGCAGTCAGGGTCACTTACCACTAGGCTAACAGACCAGGCTTAAAGTCGTATTAATATAATTAGTTAAATTACCAGTGAAACAAGTAAAATGTAAAAGGTGAAAGTTTCTTCGAAATTCTTTAGTAATGAAGTTTAATTAAGTAAAAACGAAGCTTATATTCGTTTTGTTCTTTGTATACAGCTGTTATCGTTTTCTTTTATAGAGGTGTGCAAGCCGTTCAACGGCTGCAATATTTGCATTTAGGTAGCACTTTAAAATAATTGAATAAGTACTTACGTAGCTTTTACAGCGTAGTGCGGGTATAACAGTAAATCTTGATTTGAAGAAACGTGAACTGCATGCACTAGTAGAAGTTTTGTTCTGATATTAGTCGTAAATTGAAATCGTACATCCCATTTCTGTGTACTTACTGTACAGGAAAATATTTATCATCTATAAACGGCTCACTGCTGGGCACGGGTTTCCTCCAAAGAATGTGGAAAATATTAAAAAGACATATTAAGAGCAATGGAGTAGGTAAGTCCAATTTCCATTTGACATTGAGATTACCATGTCCAGCAGTATTCCGTAATTTATACTTGTAAAATTCTTGTACATTTTTTTGTGAAAAAAGAAGATTTTAATTTATTTTTTATTTCATACAGCGCAATACACGGGCGTGGCCAGATTTTAGTTTCGAGGGAGGCTTTATGAAAATAAAACTGCAAAATTATATATAGATCTTGTATTAATAAAATACCTTAAACATTTCGGAGGGAACCAAAAACCCTGGCTACGCCCATAGTACGATGACCGCAAAATGTTAGTAACAATTTCCATGAAACAGTTTTGAAACTACTCATATAACCTTGAAAACACTTAATATTGGAATGGGATCCAATTTATATTTATCAAAACATTTTATTTTCACTTTTTTTAAAGCTATAAAATTTTATGATTTTTGCCAATAACTTTGTTAGGCTCAATAATATACACTTAATTTTTATATCCGTCAGTTACAGTGCTGAGTGCTGCTCTTAATTTTCTTTGATTTCAAATTTTCACTACATTTACTATTACACTGGGGCTTACTCTGAAATTCGACATTCTAATGTTCGGTTTTGATGTCGCTGTCATATGTAAGGAAATTTAGATATGGTCCTTGTCATTTTCAAACATTTGACAGCGACATCAAAAGCGAACATTCTAATGTTGAAATTCAGAGTAAGCCCCCTGGTTCTTATAATATACAAATCATTCAAATTTCACGAGTATCTCCGACGGACAGACAGGACACTATTCTGATATTCGTATTATGCCATGCAAACTTTCTAATGTTAAAAAGGGTGTAATTCCCAAACATAAGACCGCTATTCTAGTTCCTGTTATTGTAAAACTCTTACTATGCCCACGCAATATTACATTTTTCAATATAATCATCTTATAACACACATACGACCACTTTATTATATTATGTAGAATCATTCGCTTACGTGCTAGTATTAGGGTTGTAACGAGTTCCACAAAAGTGTCATTCACCAAAATTATTCGAATACGCTCAAATACCACTTTGCCGTAGTTATCCGAAAATTTCATTTTATTTTATATCCATTACCTTCTAAGATAAGTTTTTATTTTATATCAGAATGCGTAGTCTGTGTTCTAGTTTTGTACAATAGAATATTCAAATTTGGGGCAACGCCAAACAGCTTTGAACGTTTCATGGTAAAAGAGCTTGTGTAGTTGAGAGGCACTATGACACTACTTTATTCAGTCTATTTCAAATAATTCTTGATTCGGGAGATATGATTGGTTAGATTGTCTTGATCTGGGCGGAATAGATGTGTGCAAATCAAGGATGTTAGACGGAATTGTCGCACGAACTACGAGTTTCTGTTCCTGATAGACTCGTAATGGATTATGGAAAGTTATGCTAAATGTGCGCCTGTACAATCGAACCGAATGTAGTTTGTTACGTCGATTTTATGATAAGAATGAATAAATATGGTGTATTGTGATCTAAATATGAGAATAGACTTTTACTACTTACTATTTTCGGCTTACAACTATTTGGTTTACTTACTGCTTCAGAGGCACAGTGGGAGAGTGAACTACTGTTGCGTAAGAAGTCCTGGGTTCAAATCCCAGATCGGGGAAAAAACTATATCAAGTTTTTCTGTCATGAAATTTTCATTATTGGCTCGGAGTGTTGTTCTCGTTGAACTCGGAATGTTTCCGGTTAATGGCAGAAAGAAGGAATGGCAGAAGGAATATTTATGGGATGAAACAAAGCTGCTGAAATGTGGATACGATGCACTTTACCCTTCTCCTTAAAGTAAAAAGGCGTGACTAGTGTCACGCCTTTTGACGTCATAGTTGACGTGACTATGTTATGATTCTTTATTTTAGACTCAAATATTCATTGTATCATCTGTTACTTTAGTATCGTAAAAATAAAATGGTCACGTAAACCATCTTCCATAATTTGAAACAGAAAACGTGTAGTTTATTTCTTTAAAAGCACTGCAATTGCTATTCTCTGCGTTTCAGCCAACAAACAACCACTACTAGAGTTTATAATAGTAATTTCAGGCTGTAAAGCGTGACCGAAATTATACAATAGTTTGTTTGGAATTTATGAGAGCACAATTGCGTCGTTCTAGTCGAAGCCATCTATTTCTTTTATGACTTAGCGCAGTCGTTTCTGAGATAATCAGGTGTAACACATAAATAATGGAGTAGCAATAAAGGCGTTCTACGTTTGTAAAATATTGCCTTCTTATTTGCCTCTGTTAAGCATTATATCATGCAAGTTTGAGAGAAATTGGTACTGATTCATGGTAACAACATCCGCTTTGGAATTGCTGTCGTTTAATTAAACACTATTAAAGGGTGAATGATTGCTGGTATATTACTTTTCAGTAAAAGTTGTCGGATGCTTTCTTAATAATGTAAAAACTTAACATGGATAAAACCTTTACAATATTGAGAAAGCCGTATTTGTAGCTGATTAGAATTTTTATTACTTTTATAAGTCTTATATAGAAGTTAATAATGAATTTGCATTTGCGACTTCACATGCTTTAAAATAACTGATATTGTATGATTTAAAAATAATTATAACAAATTACATATCGAGCAGGAATTGTATGTAGTTTTTGGGTGAGAAATAAACTTAATTTGTTATAATTTTAAACTAATTTATTATAAAGTTTTTTGACAGTCATTGACTCGTTCTGAAATATTTATCTATAGAATTATATTCGTATAATTACAAATTCGTATGTATGTACTTTTATGCTGTTTTTCAAATACCTAATAATTTATTGTTTACCTATAACTGTCTCAATGCCGCAGCGGAAACTTCGCATTATATGTATTACTGCATGGTTGTATATGAGATTAGATGCGATCGTTGTATATACTTACCTACATAATATCGAGATCAGTGACAATATCACGTTACCAAACTTGATTTACTATGTGATTAAGCAAGTTAACCAATCAGTAACATTATACATTGTAAATAATATTCAGGAGATATCTAACTTAAGTATTCCGAACGTTCCCCCTAATTTAATTTAACAAGATTACTTACGAGCCTTTCTTTGGCTCACAGCTCAATTTCTCAGAAAACGTCACGCCCTGAAATTTGACACAGCAATAAGAAAAATCCATTAGTTGATTTTCTTCTTATGTAAAAATATTGATCTGACAAATGTTGACACCTTAGTAATCACATAACTAATTTATACGAGATCAGCCTACTAAACAATGATTTCTAATTAAATTTTGTTCTAAACCGATTTTAAAACGATTTTATAGGTATATAGGCTATACCTACATATTTATAGGCTTTGTCTCCGTGATTACACGGAGAAGCGTCAATACATTATCTTTTTCATATTTTTATTTTATCGTTTTTTTAAATAATTTGAATAATTTACAACAGAAAAGTGTAAAGTAAAACATCTTAAATGGGTAATTCCCATTTCAGATGTTTTACTTTACACTTTCACATTGATTCATTCACTACATTGATATCATTTTAAAATCTTTTATTTTTACACGTGTAATATGCAAGATAATCCATTTCTAATGAGCGGATACCTATAGGTTTTATTAATAAAATCTTTTAACATTAAGTAGTCATAAAACATTGGGTCATGATTTCAACCCATAAACGTCCCACTGATGGGCACTGGTCTTCTCCAAACAATGTGAAGGGAATTTAGTCTACTATACCACGCTGGCCAGACGGGTTGGTGTAGGGTTTTGTTTCGAATTTTCCTTTTCTTGTAGTGCTCTTGTCTGCTTAAAGTTAGGCGTCTTAGTCGCCTTTCACGACACCCATAGGTTGAAATATGGTAGTGACAGTATGTATTATCAATGCGTCACTACACAAAGTAAACATTAGGTACTTATACCCTTTTGAAAAACGTGCTTCTTTTGTTTGAACATCCAGCATATAAGCTTTAACTTACAATATACTTACTTTATAACTTACAATATATCCTATGTCAAACGAATGTATAAATTGTAACAATATTATGCAAGAAAGGAGCAAAAAGTTTGTCCATTATGCATGAGTAAGAAACCATAACTTGTAATATCCAATAAGATATTCCGACGTATTCTAGTTTCTTGGTCATATTTGTATAGAAATGGAGAAATGTACTACATTGCAAATCCTATTTATTATTAGATTTTATCTCTTAGGGCAACCTCAGACGTACATTATAGAGCTCATTATAATTATTATAGACAGCACCTAGGTTATATATCTTGTATGATGCCATCATTAGGCAATTTTATTATCCATCAGGTAACTTATTATTATCAATCACTTAAATAATGACTGTAAAAAACTTAAAAATTAAATATTTTCGCGGCAATGCCCTATATGTCACTCCTAAAATTAAACAACATCTCATAAATCTGAATGTTAAAATCCGTCAACTTTTTAGGCACAACAGTTTGCAAAAGAAAGAGATTTACATACCAAAACTCATTACTCTTCTTTTGTATGGCAGCCGGGTAAAAAAAAAACACAATTTCGTATCCATTACATTTGCCAGGAGTTGAAAACAAGGCGTGTTTAGGTTAGGGCTTAAAGCTTCGGAGAAATGCATGGTATAAGGTTTTTTATCATAAAATGTACTTAATAGCATTGACGCGGCAACTTTACCTATAAGTATACGCTTTTATATTTCCAGTTATTTTTAAATGTTTTAATATTGAATGTTCTAATTAATAAGTTTGGTATTGAGTCACATGCGGTGTTTGCACGGAGACGCAGCACGGATGGCAATAAAAGTCCCGTTGAGATCAGTATGATAAATAATGATTTTCTTTATATGAAATAGTTTTTTTATTCTAAACTTACGTGAACATGTCGCAAAGAGGCCTAACTTAATATAACCAGCCAGTCCAATTATTAATGCATTTAGTTCCATTTTATCTCAGTCAGTACGTACCTAGATACGTACGTGTGTAACCAGTCTAAAACGGATTTCGCCGACAGGGGTTCGCTATACACAATAGATAAATAACGATGTGTGATCCAAAAAGAGAAAGTTCAATTGGATCCTTTTATAAAAAAAGGATTTATGATGTATGCTTGCACTGAAGCTGTTATGTATTGTTTGTTATAAAAAAGCAAAATTTACTTGCAACATTTTTTTTTTCAATCTCTTGACGCAGACGAGTTGATTTAATGTAAATAAATAATAAATAAATAAATGTTTTTATTTCAGAAAAATAATTCCATCAATAGTATAAAAAAGAACGAATTTAAGAAGGTGACAAACAACATTGAAAAGTAAATATTTCTTTTTCTGTGACAAAGACCGACGTAAAATACGTGATACGTGAAAATTTATTTTATAGTTTATGGAATGCTACTAAAGTATACATTGGGTAAAGACTCATCGATTAGACGCAATTAATCACAAAAGTTTAGGGTTCTGACCGTGTAACGGGTGTCCTAGATGTTAGCATGACCGCGTAAACTAAACCGAACTTGTTCCTAAGCCACGATAACAACCAATCTAATGAGTAGTCTATCTATATTGTTATACGGTTCACATTTCCAAACTCCACCCTGATATAAAACAATTTGAAGCCTCCGTGGCTCAGTGATTAGTGACCTGACTGCTGAGACAGAGATTATGGGTTCGATTCCTACCCAGGACAATAATCTTTGTGTGATGAGCACAATTATTTGTTCTGTTTCTGGGTGTAATGTATCTATATTAAGTATGTGTTTCCAAAGAAAAAGTTATTCAAATATTACAGCAGTTATCTAGTATCATAAAGCGATGGTGGCTGAATAAAGCGATGGTGGCTGAATGGATAAGGGACCGGCGTGCAAATCACGCGGTCCGAGTTCGATCCCGACCGGTAGTACCAATGTGGATTCCACTTTGTGTAATTTATATGTACTAGTCAAGTGACTTACCATCTGCTAACGGTGAAGGAAAACATCGTGAGGAAACCCACATACACTAGAAGTAATTCTATGAGTATGTCTGATCCACCAACCCGCACTAGGCCAGCGTGAGTGGATTATGGCCTAAACCCTCTCATCTCTATAGTTAGAGGAGAGGAGACCCGAGCCCAGCAGTGGGACTTAATGGGTTCCTGATATATCTTGTATCTAAATTACAAGCATTAGCTTATACAAATCTTTTTTCTATATACCATTTTTACCCACACCTGGAATCCAACGCATCATGTTAATATCATTAGCAGCAATAGCAGCGTAATATAAAGCCTTTAAGCATTTAAATGATAAATGAGTTGTACCCGTAAGGATTCTGCCAAAGTCAGTGCACGACAAACGCGTTGTCACTCTTTATAAAGTGACGCTGCCTCCGAGTACCAAATAATTTTACTTGAGAATAAAATATTCACAATGGTAATATACATAGATAGGGGCTTTTGATTAAATCACAGTCATTCTCCGTTTCCCTTCTCTACTGTAACATTTATCTGTGAAGCAAAAACTTGAGAGTAATGTTGACTTGCAACTCTTCATTCTACTTCCTAAAGAAAAGACATCGTAAAGTATCTCGTCCGGGATGTACATTAAAATTAAATGAGGCGTTTCTCATAAGACCACTTAAGATACGTAGCGAAGAGACGATTTAACTAAGCGGTGCATTTTCTTAAGTTATCGCGCCTTAAAACGGTGCTTTAGCTTGTTTTATTTATATTTTTTGCAAACCATTTGAGAGACTTATAAGTCTATAGTTCGTTTCATCATCATCATATTAGTCCAACGACGTCCACTGCTGGACATACAGTTTGCTTAAAACTAAGCAATTATTGCGTTTGATAGATAGTCGCTATACAGGGAGGTTCGATAGTTTGGTCCGCACGTTGATATCCCATATTAAAATGAATAGTGGTTATATGAGAATACGAAGTCTCTATAGCCCGTAGGTTTACCTTCAAATACATCCGAAGATCAGCACTAAGGGTAGGTAACTAGGTATATTAAAAAAACAATGTTTGGAAAATATTAATATTATAATACGACTCGTTTTCTAAAATACATTCGTGAAAAAATCGATCCCAGAGACATTCACCAGACATGTAAGTTTCATAGTAAACATGATGTAGTCCACAAATAGAATACATTAAATACAACCCAGTTTTATTGTGATTGTAGTTTTCATATCAGCTCAGTCAACCCACAGTCTAACCATCGACAAATTTATGTGTGTCGAATAATTTTACGCGGTTACTCTAAGACAGTTTTACGAGTATGTAGAGAAATCGATCACCAACGGTGTACAATGACACAGCAACGGTCAGATTATGGATGAGGGATCATTCACTGCATGTCGTATCTGTTTGTATTTTGAAGCGCGTACATATAAAATAGTGTTTTGCTTTACCCCGTAAAATATTTGGATCCTTTGTATTTTTATATTGACACTTCAAATTGTGGAGGTCATTGTCAGTCCATTATACCTAACATGTCAATGGTCTCGGTTATTTTGATTCCTGTTTTAAAGATTTGTTATTTGATCTTCATATTTTTGAAACATGTCAATAGTCACGACTTTATTGATAATGTTGAATGTGAAACGGTATAAATTTACATTGTTTTTTTTTTGCCTTTTTTATGAAAAACAATCATACTTTTAGATACAGTATTAGTTACTTACATAAAATATTTTTAGAAGGCCTAAATAATTGAGTTCGCAGAAAAATTATATTTGACAAACACGTTAACTTTTCAATACACTTTAGTAACACAGTTAAAATAATGTAAATAATGCCTTGCTTCTATTGTAAATAAATAATTATAACAAATATCTGTAGCCCAAATTAATAAGACATATCTTTTCACAAGACTCGTAATCAATTTAAGTCATGGCACTCTCATTTTGTGGAGCGCTTTGTCTGATTCCACGCAATGCCTCGGCTCGGCTGCCTCGTCTCGCTTGACTTGCCTCGCTTGAATTCATTCAGGAGCGGCGGAGAATGAGCTCGCGCTTGTCGCCTCGTATCTACACTCACAAGGCTCGTTTCCAACGGCTTGTACTCCTATCCAGCTGGCAATCTGCCAACTTCAAGTACATTTCCCGAGCAATCACAACTTAACATGAAATTTCAATTTTTATGCTGGTTAGCGCACGAGAAAAAACATCGTTGGCTTAATTTTATTCGCCGGAAAACTTGTTAGTGACGTAAATAGCGTGCTCTGTGTGTTCATTTCTTTCGTTTTTTAATCTTTTTGAATAAATTGCATGAAAAACTAAAAGAATTTATTTGTACGTTTTGAAACTCAATATCCATGATAGTCGGCCTGTGATATGACATACTTATACGTGAAAATGACAGAACTTTTATGTAGGTACTGTAAGGGGATTACGCGTAGTCAGTTGAATTAAACACTTTATAACTTTTATATCTTCGTTTATTCTCTTTATTTACGCGGAACAACTAACTAGGAACGGTAGTAAAAATACACACAATTATTATTATGGGGCTCCGGCCCACACCCAAATTCACATTCGACTGTTTGCTTCGAGAATCTTCTCGAAGCTCATACTTTTACTTCCGATCAGAATTCAAAAAGTGACAGCGTAAGCGTAATGAGGTTTGCCATAATAACAGAAAAGGTTATATGCATGGCAAAACTCCACTTCCCCGCCGCCATTGAGATTGCTTTTACCCGGTAGTAAAGCAATCTCAAAATTTAGGTTAGTCTGCCTAACAGGTGGAAATGATTTGGTGGATATGTCCTTACTAACTGGACAGCCAAGAACAAGTAATCTTGGACTCTGCGAATTATGTATTTTTAAAGCATTGTCCAGATTATACGTGGTGATGGCTTTGAGAGCCAAAAACCACTAAAAAGATTCTCATATCCCCATGTAATATAAGTTTACATATAGTATAAAAACTAGACAGACATATTCAACACATAAGTGTAAAAAAATAAAATTTTGTAACAATTATTTCAATCAAAGCTCCAGTGCAATTCAACTTCACACATTTAATTATCAATAACCTTGTGATGGCACGGCTGCTACACGAGATGTTTCCCTCGTCCATGAGGGTCCTTTTCCCTGCTGTTTTATTATTTTTCTGAAATCATAACTTCTGGGAGTACAAAGATTCCCAGGTGTAACAGAACCACCCTGGTTTGGCAAGTTCAACATATTCTCTTTGTGATCTGGTTCATCCAGACTGATCATTTGCATTATCGTTTCCTTTAAAGTTTGTTTATTTGGAAATAATATAATGCTCAATTTATTCTTATAATTGGATTCTGTCGCCCGCTAGTGTTGAGAGTGGTACACTGTAAAAACGTCTTCCTTAAAAATATATCTAAACGCATAATAATATCGTACTTAGTGTTATATAGTAATAGTGTCGTAAATGCTGTGCATACAATTAACTTCGTGGCAGTGGATTGAGTGAGAAAGTAATAGTGTCGTCTCTTTTGCTGACCGGCACGCGTAAGGACAGCCATATCAATCAGCTCTCTCGCACTCGAATACTTGTCATAAAACCCGCACACTACGATGTCTTTACTTCACACACCACCGCAGAGTATGTGTTCATCGGACAGCGACATTCACGCGGCGGTAGGGAAGGTTAGTGACGAACACACATTCATAAATACCCGTAAACGCAAACTTATGGAACTTGATAATATATCTAAGCAACATATGATCGATTTTGAGGAAAAATTCGACCAACAAATCCTGATATGGAATAAATACATTACGGATAATATTACTAATAGCATCACTACCGCCGTGAATACAGCACTTACCAGCGAGTTGTCGAAGATTACCCATGTGCTTTCAGAACTTAACGCTAATGTTTTGAAACTTAATAGTGACACTATAAACCTAAATAAATCACTGAACGAAGTAAATACCCGGCTGTGCGAAATGGAGAAGTCGCTTAATTTTTCAAATGACCGGCAGGATACCTTTGACAGTCGATTGAAAATAGTAGAACAGAAAATATGTCAAAGTAATGGTCTCGACACCCAAATCAACTCTCTGGAAAACAAAATACATACTATGGAACAGCAAGCAAGACAGTGTAATGTTGAAATAACGAATATACCGGATAAACGAGGTGAAAATCTCATGAACATAATACAGTGCCTAGGCGACGCGATCAAACATCCCATACAGACATCCGACATAATAGCCATTCACCGTGTACCTCATGCAGATCAAAATGACCGTCGTCCGAAAAATGTTGTTGTCAAATTCGCAAACAGAACCCTACGTGACAACGTGATTGCCGCCAGTCGTGCAACGAAGGGGTTGAACTCGTCCACATTATCAGTATCTGGACAGCCGGTTGCAATCTACGTCAACGAGCACTTAACCTTGAACAACAAATTGTTATTTCGTCAGTGCCGGGAAGCGGCCAAGAAGAACGAATACAAATACGTCTGGGTCAAACACGGAACTGTTCTTGCCCGTAAAACGGATATTTCCCCAGCAATCGCAATTAGAAAACCCCAGGACATCGCTCGGATCAAATGAACAAAATATGTTTACCAACCGATCGGTCTGTAGTATCATAAATCTATTTCTTATAATATTAGTGGCACTGTCTTCGTATGAAAACATGACCTATTTTTGTCGACATTTATATTGTAATAAAAAAAAAGTACTTAAATGTTCAAAGAAATGTCTAAATTTATGCCTTTGTTACCCTTATTATGCAATAATCTTAATTAATATTTTCCTAGATAAAAGTCTTATCTCCAAAAGAATAAATACAAACTGCTGTATAAGTTCTAAAAAAATAAATATATTCAAATGGTTCATGCTTATTCAACATTACCCACAGCATACAGTATTTTCAATTTTATTAATACTCAATCAATTAATTCGTAGTACAATAATATATATATTCTGTGAAATGTTAACATATCAGCGTTACATAAACTTAAACCGCAACAATAATGTTATTAAATGTTCTTTAATAGCGCTAATAAATTACATAGTTTATCCAAGCGACAAACTATGGTTAATTTGTTATACATCTACTATTGTTGACTACTTATCATGTTCATCTACTCTTTCCTATTATTTTTGTTGTACATATGTAATAATAGTGCTACTCCATGTCAATGTTA
This sequence comes from Laspeyria flexula, assembly GCA_905147015.1. Classification (NCBI taxonomy): domain Eukaryota; kingdom Metazoa; phylum Arthropoda; class Insecta; order Lepidoptera; family Erebidae; genus Laspeyria; species Laspeyria flexula. The sequence goes on along the minus strand of LR989956.1, from coordinate 4,660,190 downwards.
AGAAGTTATGCTCGACGTGTGTGCGTACCATACCTAATAAATCACTATATCAATACTTTTGTAACTCAACATGTGCATCTATTGTGAATAATCTAACCTACTGTGACCCTAATCATTTGTATTCAATATCTTATGTGTTTACTAATAAAATTCAATGTTGGAAATAATAATGTGTTGTCAGTATACTACCAAAACTGCCGTGGATTAAGGACTAAGTTGAACACCATTTACATGAACATATTGTCGCACAATTATGACATAATAATATTGACCGAGACCTGGTTGCACGATGGTATAATGCACAATGAATTTATAGACGCCCGTTATAATATCTTCCGATGCGATCGAGATCGCGCGGCTACAAACCGACGTGATGGCGGTGGGGTGTTGGTGGCCGTACTGAGATCGTTGTGCGCCGTGCCCTGTGCGCCAGCGTCTCCTGGCGCCGCCCCTTACGACATTCCATCAATTATAGACTACGTTATATTAGAACTACGCATCGGTAATAAACGGTATATGCTAAACGCCACTTATATACCGCCCAACACAAATTCTGATGATTATCTCACCTTCTTCTACGAAATACAAAATATTATACAAATAAACAATTATGACAATTTTTATTTAATAGGAGATTTCAATTTACCTCATCTTGACTGGTATCTCAACGGAACACAAATGAAAATTCGTAGTACAGACAATCTAGGGCCACCATATTCGCATTTATTGAATTTTATGTCCGTTATGGACTGTGTACAGGTAAATGTTTTCAAAAATAATTTGAACAGATTACTAGATTTATGTATGACTAATTTATACAATACCACAGCTTTTTCTGCACCTATAACTCTAGTTCCACCAGATTCACACCACCCTCCTTATTACATCTTAATACCAATTGACAGAAACTTATCCAAACCCATGCCGATAAAACCCCACACAAGATATTGTTATAGGAATGCTAATTACGAGCTAGTCAATAACGACATTTTAAAGATTAATTGGTACGAATTGCTTCAATATAAGTCAGCTGAAGACTGCGTTAATGTTTTTTATGAAAACATATATAGTATTGTGCGAAAACATGTCCCTTGTAAACGCGTTTCCAACTCTGATTTCCCAGCTTGGTTTACCCCTGCGCTGATTCATATTTTCAAGAATAAGAACAGGGCTTGGGTTAAATGGAAAACATATAAAAATGAATCAGACTACTCCACATTTTCCATGTTCAGAGAAAGATTCAAAAGAGAATCAGTTCTATGCTATAATAGATATATGAAATCGGTAGAAGATAGTATCCCTAAAAATAATAAATATTTTTGGATGTACATAAAAAACCGCAAAAACCAATCAGACATTCCTATCAGTGTTAACTTTAGCGGCAAAGAGGAGGATAGTCCTGAGGGTATTTGTAATTTGTTTTCCTCTTTTTTCAAATCAGTATACCAGCCTTCGGATGTGACCGACTCCTTTACTACTGACTGTTTAGCAAATGTAGATATGGCAGTGCCTAACAGTTCTATCATTAGTGACATACATTTATTGGAGGAGAATGTGGTCAGAGAACTCAAGGCCCTAGATAGTACTAAAGCCTCGGGGCTAGATAATATTCCACCTATTTTTCTTAAAAATACTGCCGTAACCATATCCAAGCCCTTAGTTGTAATTTATAATAAATGTCTATCCGAGGGTATATGCCCTACAGTGTGGAAATCAGCTCGAATAACACCAATACACAAGGGCGGGTCAAAGAGAGATGTAGCTAACTATCGCCCAATTTCTATTTTACCTACTTTATCTAAGCTTTTGGAGAGGTTGGTGCATAATAATATATATCCGTATCTACATAACATCATTCTGCCACAACAGCATGGTTTTGTGCGTAGACGCTCTACGGTAACTAACCTTATGGTATATATTACTGAGCTATTTGTCAATATGGACGCTAATAAACAAACTGACAGCATTTATACCGATTTTCGTAAAGCTTTTGACCGCGTAGATCATAAAATTTTGCTTGAAAAACTTGCTTACAACGGAATTCGTGGTAATCTTTGGAGGTGGTTTAAGTCTTATGTGACAAATAGAACGCAAAAAGTCGTGATCAATGGTTACGAGTCTGACACAGTGGCTGTAACTTCTGGGGTGCCGCAAGGTTCCATTCTGGGTCCATTGCTGTTTAACCTGTTTATTAACGACATACATAACTGCTTCCAACATTGTAAATTTATATTATATGCTGACGACTTAAAAATTTACCAAAAAATTAATGATCCTAGTGATCAGCGTGCGTTCCAGCAAGATCTGCATAGGTTTAAGAATTACTGTCACGCTAACAAGTTGCAACTGAGTCTCGATAAATGTAAGACAATAACATTTACCAAGAAACGGTCGTTTAGTGTTCATGCTTACTCCATAGGCGGTCATTATCTTGACAGGGTACATACTATCCGAGATCTCGGAGTCACATTGGATAGCAAGCTAACATTGGATGCACATGTTGATAATATATGTAGTAAAGCCTTTAAAATGTATGGGTTTGTCATGCGAGCTAGTAACGACTTTGTACGTCCTCAGACATATCTACATTTATACAAAACTTTAATTCGTTCGCAGTTAGAGTATGCTGTATGTATTTGGGATCCTATGTACATGAAATACACTGATAGCCTTGAAAGAGTGCAAAAAAAATTTTTACGTTGTGTACACTATAAATATTGTCACAGTTACTCAAGCTATACGGAATTATTATTGAAATACAAGCTCTTAGATTTAAAATCCAGGAGAATACAAATGCAAGCATTATTTATGTATGATGTATGCCATAATAGGTACGACTGTATGGACATCGTCAATATGATACACTATAGAGTGCCCACTAGATCACACGTGCGAGCCTGTCGCGCGACACCACTATTTCAGACGCAAAAATCGCGTACGAATGCAGGCAAGCGTGCACCAATCCATCGTGTAACTGATGCTTATAACTATTACTTCAGTCACGTTGATATTTTTTCAAATAATGTAAGTGCATTCAGAAATTTAATAATTAAGGATTTATCTAAAGGTTAAGTGTCTGCATGTTTTTAAGTACCTACTGTTTTAGTCTGTACCCAGTTTAGTTTAATTTAAATATGTTTATAAAATAATAATAACAATTGTAAACTTTGTGCCTTCTGCTCTTAACAGTGTCTTATGTACTTGTGTATTTTACTTGTGGTAAACGGTGTGGATATCACAATCACCTTAAACTAATTTTGTCTTATGTTACTGTAACTATTCATTATTGTGATGTTGTTTGTTTACCCAATAAAGTCAAAAAAAAAAAATAAAATTTATTGCAATTTTTGAGAAATTGCTGAATGAAAATTCTATCATCATTTATTTTGGCTTGGTATGATAACTCATCCAACGCATAATAAAACGTTATCAAGTCTTCTTGATATAATTGTTTTCTCAAGTAGAACTTTTCTACGAAGTCTACTCGAGATGGGAATTCTGTCCCCAATTCTTTAATTAGCTCTGTGAACCTTTCAGTAGTCTCCACAATTTTCTTGTAAAAATACAGAGCAGGCCCCGTTAGGTATGCGCCCAACAGTACTTTTTTCACATCATCATCTAACTTGTGAATCACCGCTATCTGATTAAATTGTATTATGAAATCGTCGAACGACCCATGTATTCCGTCAAATGTGGTTGACGCCATTTTATGCGGTTACACAGTATACCAATTCCAATAATAGATAAAACCCCAAGATCAAATTTGTTAGTGATACACTTCAAACTTTCTCTGTGGGTGAATACTTGCGTTTTTTTTTTTTTCTTTCTTCAATTTTCTAGGACGCTTAGGCGCCTCCACCATGTAAGGGGATTACGCGTAGTCAGTTGAATTAAACACTTTATAACTTTTATATCTTCGTTTATTCTCTTTATTTACGCGGAACAACTAACTAGGAACGGTAGTAAAAATACACACAATTATTATTATGGGGCTCCGGCCCACACCCAAATTCACATTCGACTGTTTGCTTCGAGAATCTTCTCGAAGCTCATACTTTTACTTCCGATCAGAATTCAAAAAGTGACAGCGTAAGCGTAATGAGGTTTGCCATAATAACAGAAAAGGTTATATGCATGGCAAAACTCCACTGTACCTATAACACGATGGTGGCTATGCTATTCTTATCAATATACCACATGAACCAAGCCACTGATCAAAACCAGTGTACTACAAAATAAGGAACAGATGATTTTACAAATCATTTTACTGACCTTGTCCTGCAAATTGGTTTCATAAAGATGTCACCTTATTGCCACCCTACATACAACGTTACCCTGGTCAAATAAATATCCATTACTTCGGCTTGACGAAAACCCAGTTAAATGATTTTCCTTGATTCTCTTGTGTCTCGTGGAAATACATAAGGAAACAGATATTATTTGTCAAAAGTGATTGAGCGGGACTGTGGCTTGATTGCGCGGTGACATAACGTTGTACGACGAATAGGTTAGGGTACATAAGGTACTAGCGCTGAAATTATACGTCGTACACCTTTATAGTAGGCGACACGATAACAATACGATGTTTTGTGTTATTCATTGAGTGAATTGTCGCAAAAAGGTTGACTTACGAAAAATTTGTGACCTACGATTCAGTCACTACCTTAAGTGCACATATAATATTTAATGTATAATTTTTAAAGTGTAAGTGCAGTAGACTCAATATAAAGATTTAATGGGTTCATACAAGTATTTTGTACTAATTTCAAGATAAATGAAGGATTTTGATTTAGAAGTTAAGTTTGCTGTAGTACTAAATACAGTGAACTTAAGAGATTAATTGGATAAGATTACGATAAGCTCATTGTGGTTCCGTTTTTTTCCAATACAATGTTAAGTTTTCTCTCAATCTGATATTATGAACTCTCCCGTGTTCTTATTATTTTCATCTGATAATGAGCTTTGTTTTAATGCACGAATCGTTTTTTAAACTCTAACTAACATGACGTGTTATCATTCTTTTAACATATACATTTCTGGTACTGATCGTTATAAATTAAGTACATTAGTTAATACATTTCAGAATCGATTTTGGCACGTATGTAATTTTAAAAAAGCGATTGCGGCTGAATGGATAAGCGATCGGGGCATGCAAATCACGCGGTCCAAGTTTGATCCCGACCGGCAGTACCAATGTGGATTCCACTTCGTGGAATTTATATGTACTAGTCAAGTGACTTACTATCTGCCAACGGTGAAGGAAAACATCGTGAGGAAACCCATATACCCTAGCTAGAAGATATTCTAAGAGTAGGTCTGATCCACCAACCCGCACCAGCCCAGCGTGAGTAGATTATGGTCTTAACCCTCTCAGCTCTCTAACCTCGAACCCAGCAGTGGGACTTAATGAGTTGCTGATGCTGATGATGAGTAATTTTTATATGACGAATAGTATGACATGTTCTTCCGTAATACTGGAATTACTTTCACGGTATATCTAAATCTTTTCTTCGGCGTAGCGTCGTTTCTTGTAAAAGTCAAAGATCTGAGGTTATGTTCGCTTCGAGGCAGACTCGCGCTTGAATTACGAGGCAGCGACGACTTTTACTTGATTATTACAAAATTACACATGGTATTGTGATTACATTTCTACGTATAGCTAAAAAACAAGTAATTTGTTTATTGTACTACGAGGATATAAGAATAATTTATTTTGACGTTTGATATGATAATTTAATTTAATTTGATTGTATATTTAATAAAAAGGTCTTCATTTTGACTTTAATTCATTCTTGGAAGTCAAATTAATTGCGAGAACAGACAGATTCTTATCAAACTGTATTTACCACAAATCTTCACACACACGAACATTCTCATTGATATAATTGATATTAAAGCCGCTGCAATTATAGTTTGTGAAAGTTTCTGAAAAAACTATAATAGAATAATAGATGTAGGATCTATTTAATTTTGTCTTACTTGTCTTCTTGTGATCACGGCCGGGCGGCCGGGTGTAACCTGGCCGAAATGTCAAACAAAATACGGTATGGAAATGCCTAATGTAGGATTGCGCGAATACCGTTTTTATTTCGAATATCATTAAACGCAAAGGTAAATTTAAGAAGAAAATTGAAAGTCCTTGGACTAATCCTACATACCTATTGCACAGTAGTAGTTTTAGGACCTATTCTACTATAAATCATCATAAATATTTGAATGAGAAATAAGAGAGAATGGATCTTTATCCTAAATTAACTGGAATGGTTAGAGAACCATTTCAGTTAAATGGATTTTAATGACCCTTTACACTAGTATTGATTACACATCAGAAAAACATGACAATAATGCGATTCCGTAAGTTATCAAAACTAAAACATCTGCTACAATAAATAAGCAGTTTTAGAATGATATTGTTATGAAATAGACAAGGTAGTCCATTTTATTTACCCACATACTTACTTTTTTATATCTTATTGTACACCTAAACGAATGACCGTCTATAAAGTAAACCGCAATGTGGAAACAACATTTTACTCGTAAATTGTACGGAACACGTAAACTTCCACACAAGGTCGTCTAATACACAAAACATTTAAAACAAAACTTTAGACAAACGTTATTTTTAATGTTCAGAGTGCGTACAATGGCCCTTCCCTGGACACCCCTTTAGCAAAGGCCTTAGGAGCTCAAGTACCGTAATTTATTTACTCTAGAAAAAATCTCTTTATAGCAATAAAGGTAAAAAACAAAAACTTCAATTAAGTGTTTTATGTTGTTTAACTTTATGGTTTGTAGGACGTTTTTATTTTGTGTTGCTTCAACAAGCCTTTTTGTTAAAAGTATTATTTCAAGTTCTAGCATACAATGAAAAATGATTTTCTATTTATATGAGATGTTAGTTTTTTGGAGATATTTAGCAGATTGTTTTTAATAAAAGCAACTAGAATTTGAACTGTGTACGAAATCAATGTTTTGATGATGAATAGATAACTGTGTTAATATTATATTTTCCGCTTCAATAATAATTAAGGTTCCTTGTCGGTACATTGTGTCAACCCATAAACGTCCCACTGCTGGGCACCGGTCTTCTCCAAAGAATGCGGAGGGAAATTGACCTACTATACCACGATGGTCAGACGGGTTGGTTTAGGGTTTGTTTCGAATTTTCCTTTTCTCGCAGTGCTCTTGTCTGCATAAATTTACTCTCTGCTCTCTGCTTGTCGGTACAGTAAAATAAATTTAAAATATTATTTTTAAAACATCGCTAAATTAGACGAAGTCTCGTCTAGTTCGTACCTTTTACTTACAAAGTAAATGGCAAATTACAAATGCTCGTTTTAAATCTCGGCCATGCTCTCCTAAAAATAGCATGTCAGAAGACATAAATATTCAGATTTACAGTAGGCTTACCACAAATAATATTTGTGAGATTCAAATATATTCGAATTTATCCGCTAGATTCTTTTACAATATATTTTGTATTTAACATAATTTCATGCCAGACTTCAGAATTTATTTCACGGTAGACCTATTGTTTAGACCCTTATACGAGTGACGATATACCAAATAGCAAAACCTTCTTGCCTAGAAAACTAAGTGGATTCGTCGGTTAAACGGTCATGAAAATCAAATATCTGACAACGGCTCTAAAACCAATATAATATCGTTATCCCTTCGACCTAAAGAGGTCAGATGGCAATCGTTGTACCGCCGTTTTATGGAAAACTCAGCCAATGGTTGCATACTTGAGAATAAATGCTTAGATAAAGAATTTTGATGGTCACAAGGTTTTTGAAACCGATTGCATTTTGTAGAAATTTATATATTACTAGCTTTTGCCCGTGACTTCGTCCGCGTAGATTTCGATATTACATAGGTCTTTGTTTTAAGTGCAATTCATTAATTCCACAACACCCCACTACAGGAGTTGAATTTAATTTTACGTCATTAAAGATAACATTTATATAATCAGCAACCTCGAAAATGACATCCATATCAATTTCTAATAATTTTAACAACTATTTCATCCCCCTATTTGATGAGACCAAACATAGCTGGCGAAATGTGGGTGCAAAACACCTCTGCAAAGGGGTAGCCTTCGAGAAAAAGGCGTGATGCTATGTATGTATTTCATCCCTTAGGGTAAGTTTTTATTATTATACTTCAGCCTCTGAACCCATCCCTATCAAAAATATTAAAAACGACATTTTAAGTTCCTATCCCAATACTAATTTGCAAAACGTTAACTTCAAAACAAAGATCTTTTCATACAATATTTCATCCCCAATTTTCAAATCTATAAGCTAAAAAACAAAGAAGTTTCATACAATAGTTTTTATCCCTTTTCAACCCTTTAGGGGTAGAATTTTAAAAAACTCTTTCTTAGTACATCTCTAGACATTAGGACAAACACACCCTCCAAATTTCAAGTCGCTACGACCAGGGGTTTAGGCTGTGCGTTGTCTGTCAGTCAGTCAGTCAGTCAGTCAGGCCAAAGCCTTTTATAATAATAATATACATGGATGTATAATGTAAGTACAAATAATGAGTCCCACAGATAATAGTTCTGAGTTCAGGATTTATGGTGTCTGTGATTTATTTTTAGTAGCCTTCACTGCAAAGCTGCTTACAAGAATATCAACCAGAAAATGTCAAAAAATAAATATTCCATACCGCGTACCACATGTATGTTTAATTACAAATTTTAAGTAATTAAATAAACTTAATTAATTATAAAGCCATTCAAATAAAGTAAGTTTTGCTTAATCAATTATGTTGTGGTTTAATAAACGTACATTTTCATTGAATTATTCATAGTGATATTAATTGTATAAGCTCGAGGGCAGATATTATAATACTAGTATCACACTGTTAACTTTTCATTGGCTATTTTTTTCAAAGTGACTCACTGTTGGTAACCAGTTACTACCGCTCTTCATTTTCATTTCAACCCATAAACGTCCCACTGCGGGGCACGGGACGTTTATGCCTTACCGCCGTTACTTACAAATTATTAATACGAGTATACAATTATACATGCGATAAGGTAGTAACGTCGCATTTGTAACTTAGTGCTCTTTATTTTCGCAGAGTATAATACAAAGAAAATTACACACTATCAACTTAAATTTAGACTTACAGCTATTTCTATTGATGTGTATTGTTGGTTTGTAAATTGAAACATAACCCGGTCATAATAACGTTATTAAGTGTGTAAATTATTGTAAATTATTATATTGAGTGTGTGTATTTATAAAATATAAAGATATTTTTGTTTTAAACAGTGATAATGATGTTAAAGTTCACTGACAGCTGGTGGGGTTGGGGCCTGTTTTTGTGAAGCAGCTAGATAATGTAGATTCATAAACTAAAGCTGATTACGACACGATAGTTATCTACTACAAACATCATCATCATTTTCCCTCCGCAAATAACCAGTAGATCATATATTATATTAGGATATTTATTAGCATTATTCATAATTTAAAGGTGACGTCATCAAGTCACCTTTATTTTACTAATTTATCACAGTTTCATTAGCAATGGTTCATGAAACCGAAGGCATTTTAGACAATGAGTAGAGTTTCGCCGCGGTCAGTATGAAAGAAACTATAACTGAGAATAAAATCGTCTCTATGCTGTCTGAGAGGGCTCATAAGATCCTTTTATATTTTCTTACTACAGTATTCAGGTCATCTATAAAGAAAGCTTAGCTTTTTGTGGAGTGATACATAGCAATCTGAGGTTTTGAACAATTTTTGCGTGGGTTGTTGGGTAAATCGAACCCACGCTTACGACATGAAGTGGCAATTTATACTTGTTACAAAGATGAATATTTGTTCAGGTATCGACAACGGAAAATGCGACCGTTATGAAAAATATTATAAAGATTTGTGTGATATATAATAAAAAGCGATGGTGGCTGAATGGATAAGGGACCGGCGTGCAAATCACGCGTTCCTGGTTCGATCCCGACCGGCAGTACCAATGTGGATTCCACTTTGTGGAATTTATATGTACTAGTCAAGTGACTTACCATCTGCTAACGGTGAAGGAAAACATCGTGAGGAAACCCACATACACTAGAAGTAATTCTATGAGTATGTCTGATCCACCAACCCGCACTAGGCCTGCGTGAGTGGATTATGGCCTAAACCCTCTCAGCTCTCTAGTTAGAGGAGAGGAGATCCGAGCCCAGCAGTGGAACTTAATGGGTTGCTGATGATGATGATGATATAATAATATTGAAATTAAATCTCAGGAACTGGTCCGATTTGAAAAATTCTTGTAGTGTTGGTTAACCCATCACGTCATAAAATATAAATATATTTTTGTATTAAACAGTGTTTATGACGTCAAAGTTCTTTTATAGCTGGGGTAGGGACCTGTTTTTGTGAAGCAGCTGTCGTAATCACCTTTAGGTTTTGTAGATTTATAAGCTAAGGCTGATAACGACACGATAGATATCTACATTTAAACGGAAATGGATAATCCCTTCTCAGTGTTCTTTCTGTAAGGACTAGGTCAAATTGGCTGGAAATTTGAAGGCTATATAACATCACGCTACGGCTAATAGGAACTGAGCAGTGGTCAACTAAAGAACGACAGGAGCGAAATCCCGCGTGACTTCTAATTTGAATAAGAATAAGAATAAGAATATGTTTATTACCATAAGTATTACATACAACATTATGTTAAAATAAAATAGAAATAAACCATGGAAATAACAATGTTAGCATTGAACATAATGTTTGATTACCGAAACTCCCCACACTAGGCAAAGCCTGTCCCGTGGGAAGCTTCGAGCAATTGTCAATCGAGTTTAGTATGCATATTTATGCATACTGCAGCATTGTATATGAAGTACAAGTACACTATTTAAAAAATATAAAAATTATACTTATTATGTAGTATCTATTCATAGACTAATGAAAAATAAATTGAAAATAAAATTAAAACAAAAATAAAAACAAAAACAAATCACTTAACAAAACTATACTTTTACTACTTCTGAGATAATATTATTATATTTAAACAAAAATTCCAAAAAAGAAAAAATTAATAAATATTAATTCTAAGATTGTGCATTAAGTTACACTAATCTTTTAAAAAGGTCTTCTGTTTTGTCATAAGTCCAGCCTAGTAGTACCTTAATTAGTTTTGATTTTGCCTGTTGGTATGACAAAGTATGCAAATGACACATTTTATTTACTTTATTATATATAAATGGCTTAAGATAATGGCAGAATCTTAAGAAGAAAATTTAATATAGTTTTACACGTTTGTAAATTTTGAAATTGTCTATATTTTGATTCAGTATCTTTTTATTCAAAGTTTGAAAAACTTTGAACTGAATCAATTCTAAATTTGATTTTTTGTTTGTTTGAAAGTTTAATTCTTTAAAACAATTGAAATTACTTACGGTGAGGTAGTAAACTTCATAAGTTTAAACATAAAGTTTTTAGTCTGACACAAACATTTATTAACTCAGTAAAAAAATATTTTTATTACTAAAGAAAGCTTCGTGCAGTATCATTCAAAAGTTTTTTCTGTTAGAATATGCCCAACCGAGTTTTCTTTTCCACCAAATTTTCCTTGCAAAAGCTCTGGCCAAAGATACGGTACTAAAGCAAAGAAAAACTGGAAGAAGCCTCACATCAAACCATTCTACCCGTACTTAACAGGGATACTTTTAGAAAAAGCAAAAGTTATAATATCCCTAACGTTTATCTGATTTTGCATAAAATCAGAGATAATATGAACGCAAGGGTAGAAAACGCTTACCCAGTTTTTTCCGAAGTTCAAGGGCGCAATGTGGTATGAATTAGTTTTATCTCTGATGTCGTTTCGGCTCTGAAAATGGGTCATTAATGGCTTCATTTGTATGTGTGAAGACGTACCATAATAATGTTTGTTTCCACATGTTCGTGTATATGAAATCACTGTTACAACGTGGTAAAAGTGCTATCGCTTTGTAAATTGTTTTAAACTGAGATATTGTTGTCAAACTTTTTAAGTGTATAAAAGAAAACAACTTGTATTTTTGACAGCTGTTGGGCATATCAATACTAAAATCAAACTTAAAATAAAATAAAATAACATGGAGTTAAAAATGTGTATGCCCGGCATATCCCGTCCGAAAAACGCAAAAAAGTATTAAAAAGCTATTTGCAATTTTGCCTTTAATTACTACGAACTTTTTTTTCACATATATGTTCTGAGATCTATCTCACAATAAAGAAATTCGATTGATTTTTTATATCAATGTCAAATGTTTGAAATTAACATCATCATCATATTATCAGCCCAATGACGTCCACTGTTGAACATAGGCCTCACCTAATTTCCGCCACAGCGAGCGATTCTGTGCCGTCCGCATCCAAAATAACATGATCACATTTAAATTAATTTTCGAATATTTCACAACGTGAATGAAATCGACTTAACATAACGTCTAAACTGAGAGACCCCCTTGATTGAATAAAGTATTTTGGTTTTCGTCAAGAAATACAATGTATGGTCGCAGGACAATCAGGCCATACAATCATATATCGCTTGAGGAATAATCCAGCCTTATCATCAGATATTCTTAGCTTTCAAATTACAGTAAGTAAATACTGTAGGTAAGTTATAAATACCATGTAATGTCGCAGGGAAATGAGGATACCAGGGATTTCAACAAATCTCTAAGGATACCACGAAATCACGGAAGATGTCGAATATTCTTGTTAATACGTCTTCTTACTATAAAATGTTGAGTGATAATGACATAATACAATATAAAAATATATAATGCCAGTGAAATTTCCTCATTTCCCTACGACATATATAAATCGTCTCAAGTTGGATTTATTATAGACGGGATTTGCAGTACATTTTATTTGACGCCAGAATGGTAAATCTTTTGAAACAGCTAAAGTAGCCCTCGAAAAAGAGTTTGCATTATAAATAAGACAATAAGCTATGCTTGATGAATTCAGATTACGAAGGCTTTGTTGATGAGTGGTATTGTATTCAAAATAAAGGATCAGGAAGCACTCTCAGCTCTTGCTTGATCACCGAATCACTTTTGTAATGATTAAGCGGTATTAGGGGAATATCCATTATGAACTAATAATTACGAAGAGCCATCACTTTCTTTCAATTTGTTTATCTTTTCTGTATCTTTTGTACGATTTAGATATCGTAATATATGTCTAATGTCCGTGTAGTGACGGATTAAGAATACGTAATGTGATAATGTCATTACCCCATTTCAACCCATGGGTGTCGTAAAAAAGACTAAGGGAGTACCTTACGCAGACAAGTGAACTGCAAGAACAGGAAAATTCGAAACAAAACTCTATACCAACCTGTCAGGCCAGCGTGGTATAGTAAAACTAAATTCCATTCACATTGCTTAGAGGAAACCCGTGCCAAGTAGTAGGATGTTGATAGATCGTAAAGAGTCACGGCCTTATTAAGCACGGTTTTCATTTGTTTTCAGCAAACAACAAGGCAAATATCACCAAAAATAACAACAATGTGTGAACTGAGTCCCTTGTATAAATTTTGATGTAAAAGCAACCTAAACAATAAAGTGTATGACAATCAAACTGACCTTTAAAGGAGATTAAAACAAAACACTACCGCAAAGCAAAGAAAAATAGCTTTGAACCGAAAATTACATCAAACACCAATACCTATCTGAGTAAACAATTTGATGTTGTCAAAAACAACTTATTTTCCTTCTGTAGGTAGGGTATTCTATTGGGAAAATTTGGGCAAACGATTTTATAGAATACAATTGAAACAGTTCAATCGGTCCAGTAGATTTCCAATTGACAGACAAAACAGGCCCACTAATCGAATCGTTTGGGAGGGATCCTAAAAAATATTGCTAAATTGAACTTGTGCGCTTTTGTTCTGTTTTGTGGACATTGTAGCCGTTGATAATAAATAAATTGTGTTTTCAATTACACTCACCTGCCTGTTATGTTTTAATATAATTATTTTTTTGTCTTTTTCTTGTTTGATTATTTAATGGCTTCGCTGGCGTAGCGTAAAGTTTATACAACTGTTCGATTCCCAGGTTCAATTTCCGAGTCGAATGGAAAGTTTATTGGGTTTTTCGATCACAATCGCAGTTTCAGCCCGAATTTTGGAAATAAATGTGCCCGCTTGAAGACAATAGACTCGTCCGCTATTGCATGGGACAACGGTTTGATATACCCCTGCCTATCCCTTTAGGGAAAAAGGCGTGTCACACTGTAATATAACGCGAAAAGTATTTGATGTACTACTTATGTCGCTCATTACTTTTAGCAATAAAAACGTTGGTAAATCACTGCCTGATCAAAATTAAATAATTATTATGACTTTATATAAGTATTTGTCAGTAAAGAGATTCTGGTACTTTAAAATATAACGTTTGAATCTCTAAAGTGGTTTTAACAATTTTAGTTTTAACGGTATCATCTGTACATAAGTATCTACAATGAAAAATCTCGACAAAAACTAAAAATAACTGTGTATGTGTAATACATTATAAATACACGTTACGTGTTTGTGTAGGAGTTGTTATCTTTCTTTCAGTCTGTATTATTGTATTCAACACATTAAAATAATTGCTTTTAAAAATCGCTAGCAATATTAATTTCAAGACATTACTGTGAATACTTCTCACAATAACAGCGACCGTTTTTGCATTTCCAATAGAATTCCGAGCACATTCTGGCTATTTCAGTAGTCAACACTTCAACCAGACAATATTGCACGCTTGCTTGACACATGCCCAGTCAATTGCCTCTTCGTTCAGACAATTCAGTTAACAGTACGTGGAAATACAATCGCAAAATTACTTACAGACAAATTATGCTTAAAACTTGCCACAATACAACCAAATAAGTACGTATTCCAACAATTTATCTATAATGAGTACTAAATTACACGCCGAACTAAAATTACACTAGCAAAGTGCCACGATCACTAAATTTTATTGGTCACACAATACGCAATTGCAACGGTGTAATGGCATTATTCTGTAAGCGACAAGCATTGGATAGAATACTAATGTATCTCTACGGATGATGTAGGTTTAGGGCGTGAATCATGGCTACACAGCCTGCAATGTACAATTGAATTTGTACCCCGAATTTTTATTTTATTTTGATAGCAAATTGTTTTGTTTCAGTTGAGAACATAGATTGGATACTATATTTTATTACTAAGTGATAAATGTGTGTTTTGGTCCAGGATTTATCGTTGGTTGGATTTAATTTATTACAGATATAGTTTTCGGATGCAATCTAAGTAATTTGATTGTAGCTTTTTTTGTTAAAGTAATATTTTTAGCGCTAAAAATTCGAATTCGTTCGAGCTTGGAAGACATATATGTACATACAATGTGAAAATATTCTATGCGTTGTTAAAATTAATTTTGCAGCAACATTGGTTAAATAGATACTATCAAATTATCAAAGAACTTTGTAAACAGTAACTGATATTTGGTAGAATTTAAAAATCTTGTAATTTAGTCCATAAAAAATGATGTACATATCAATAAATTAGTTTTTACAAGGAAAAACATTATTTTATTAAACAATGTTTATGTATTTTTATTAATCATGAAGAAATGCCTGGAATTCTAGACTGAAGATTGAATTGGTAAATTGAATTTCTTTTTCACGAGAGCTCGACCTTCATCTTTTATAATTGCTCTGTCGTACATCTATAATTTACCAAATATACTTACACAAAATCTTGATTGATTACGAGCTAACGAACTGTTATTAACATGTAATGAAAACAGGGATATAGCGGCATGAAATGATAATAACTTCAAGATTGCCAAAGTTACTTGGGGAATTTCTTTATACGTTCTAGCTAACTTGCTGCATAGCAATAGCGTCAGATATTATGTTCGTCGAGAATTTTATGATCGTGGAAATTACTTCGCGAATATTGTTCACGTCATTTCGCGATATTAGAACCTGCCGCATTTGACACTCGACTATATAATATCTGGCTCATTTACATAACGTTAGATTTTATGAACGAATTCTATGGTCTATGATAAAGCGAATGGGTTCCCCTCTAGAGCTGCTACCAATGACTGAGAGTATCAAACTTTAGTTAGTCATAGAAGTGAAATGAAGCAATAACCGATTTAGATAGACCTGGTAATATAGACAGAACGAGAATGAGGTGATTGGTTTGACCGATAAAGTGTGACCATTTCGCAGGATGTGCAATACGTTTGAGTTGAAAGTTTCCGCGCGCATGCCTAAATGGTCGATGGTTAATAGCTCACATTTGGCGGGTATCAAAATTCTTGTGAATGGGTGAGCTAAACGAGCCGGTTGCTCGTATTTCCGTATGCGGTAATGGCCGCTTTAACGTATAATGTAAACGAGCCAATCATTCACGGTTGACCTATTTCCATATCCAATAATACTAAGGAGGTTATGACTCTGGTGATGAAATGTTCATTTGCTTAACTGCCTTTGCGAGAATTTTTATGAAGAGTAAGCATTTTCATATTCGGAATAATTCAAAGTGAATGTTGGAACCGTACATTTTTATTTGCCTATTTTTTTCAGCAGCAATATTGTTTCTAGCGTGTCCCTGAACCAACTTATATACCTAATACTCATTTAGGCTTGACGATGATGTACCGCGAAATTATTGTATGTTTTTGCGGTGAAATAATGTGATAATTATTACGGGTAGTATTGTGTTCACTGTTAGCTTTTTAAACAAGACAACGTGATTATAGCTGTGGAAGCAAGTACAGTACAAAAATGAAGACTCTTTTATTTGTTTACCTTGACTTTCTAAGCTGCTTGTTTTGTTTGAACCGAAATCAGTTGCTTGCTACGTACTTAATACGTTGTGTATAAATTTTTGATAAAAGCATTAACACACCTGGTTTATGAAATATTTACTTTGACTTGATATATTATTATATTACAAATAAAATACGATCGTTTCAAGCAAGTTTCTTTTGTACTTAACAAGCCTAAATTTAGCAAAGAAATACCCTTTACCTTTTCGAGATTATAATACAATACTAGCCTATTTTATTTTCGTATACTCACAAAGCGCTTACTGTGGCGGAAATTAGGTGAGACTTATGTCTAGCAGTAGACGTCGTTGAGTTAATAAAATGAAGATGATATTTCATTCAATAAAATATTTACACATACCTAACTTTAAAATTATACAAAACTAACATATTTAAAAAAAGAACCAGATACTCTATTTACAGGTAATTCCTATAATGGAATATCTGATTGAGATCAGATTTCTGAGGAAACGTACCCAAAAGGCTAGCCACATTACGGCGTTGGATAGCAAGGCTAATGCGTTGCACCAGGTAGAGAGAAAAAAAAAAGAACATGATACTCAAAAATTGACGGTTAATGAAGCAGGCTATACATGTAAGAACCTACGGTTATAACGTTACAAGTAAAGCCATCATGTAAAAACAAACTACTTGCGAGTACATGCACTATTTTTTTTATTGCCCAAAGTGGTAGACGAGCAGACGGCCCACCTGATGGTAAGTTGTTACCGCCGCTCATGGACTATATATAGCGCTCAGGGAACACCGTTGTAGAAAGTTCACCTCAAAGTCGGCAGTCGGCACGTACGTGGTAGGAATGATCGCTGATATCGACGATATCGGCTCCAGGTAGTGCGGGTGAAGCCTACATGGTCGAGTGGTGCGATGATAAAAAGGCGACGATGGCACCAAATCAAGGAGTTAGTATTTCTCCTTGCAATAATATTATAACTGTGATCATTGTTCTCTTTATCATGTCAAATTTGCATATATTATCAGAAAAATCAACACATAAACTTTTGTCACAACAGCTGGTAGACCACTTACGGCCGACTGTACCTACAGAGATTTGTAATAGGACAGCCGCAACGCATAACTTATTCTATTGAATTCTTTAATATTCCATCTCATTATTTATTTGGCAGACAACAGACCAACGTGTTTCTTTGAAGAATATTTTCTACTATTCCATGTGGACCGACAGACATAGGGAATAATATACGTGAGCTAGTTGCTCGACTTCGCCAAATACATATACTATTAAGATTTTGTGTAGAAAATGTAAGACTTTTATATTATTTTTACGAACACTTGCTTGGAAAAGCCACAAATATCTTATGCTCTGTGCCGCAAGTGACTTTATAAATACATAAACATTGTGGCCTAGCTGTTGGTGGACAACTGATATCACCGTACTAAGTGTCGTGGGTTTAATGCCCACACGTATTCTTGTGTTTCATAGATAATATTTGTTTGGAGTCTGGGTATATTGTATGTCTGATAATTGTATATTTGTCAAGTTCCCTAGTTCGAGTGTTGTACAAAAAATATAATATGAAATCTATGCTTTATTTCTTAAAAGTATGTGACATATTTTTTATGAGGTGAGAATGGATTTCATGGTTCTACTACAAACCTAATAAGAGAAGTACCTTTTACAACATCATAGTTGTAGTCACAATATTCCGATAGTGTTCTGTTTCTGCTGGTGTGATCTTAATAGGTCATTATCGAGAAAAGAAAATCACCGAGCTTTCAGTAAGTGAGTCTCAGTTCATAGACAATCGTTTAATGATATAATACATATTATGTAGACAGCAGTCTAACTATTTCTCTGGCATTTTCGATATTTATACCCAGCGGTTCTCTTTTGACAAATCGGGTGAGCAGCCGACTTGCCTGTCCACCCCAGCAATAAAAAAGAAAGCTATAATTTAAAGTATTTTGCAATTTGGAACTTTATTTCGATACCAATACGATTCATTTAACCTTGATAAAACAATTGGTATTGTAACAACGCCACATGTCACACGGTTTTTTGTTTTCTTATTATCTAGGCTCTACTTCGCTTTGCCCGCGTCAATAAAAAGTATCCATGTCACTCTTTGACCCTCGAACTATCTTTGTGCTATAAATCACGTCACTCCACTGCCAAAATTGACGTAGAAAGGACGAACTAACATATTTATGCATGTATAATACAGTAAATTTATTTAAAGAATATTTTACTCGCAGTTAACGTTTGCCGAAGTGGTTAGGTTAGTTATCTGCAGTTCTTATAAATTTAGGCGCCGCGCCGACCCCGATAGCGGTCAGAGTTCCGAGTTTTGCGTTTCGCGTTCCCACTTGCGTACATTGCAACTGGCAGACTGCTTCCTTTTGGTGTGTTTTCTTTGTTTTTTATTAAATTATTTTATTTAATAATATCATCATCATCATCATCATATCAGCCCAATGACGAACAATAATAATAATAATAATTTTATTTAATAAAAAATACATGTTCTAATGTATCAAAAACAAATGACGATCAGGCTTGATTGTATTTTAAAGCGGCTCCACGGTTCGTTCGGAGCAAATTCACCGTTATGGATATAATTATATCTCACTAGCTTCCGCCCGCCGCTTCGCCCGCCTGGTATGTATTTTATACCTATAAACCATCCTCTTGAATCACTTTATCTATTAAAAAAAACCGATTCAAAATCCGTTGCGTATTTAAAAAAAATAATATATAGGGATAATATATAGGGATAACGGACAGACAGTGACTTTGTATTATATTATACAAGCGGACCCGACAGACGTTGTCCTGCATGATATACCAATCGATTGTATTTTTTTTATTTTATTTTTTATTTGTGAATCTAAACCATCCTCGAATCCACTTGAAGACATACACAAAAATTCATTCAAATCGGTTCAGCCGTTTAGGAGGAGTTCACTGTCAACACATGTACAGAAGAATTAATATATATATAAAGATATGTAGTGATGGTATTACAGAGACATGCATGCAGATGTGGTTTGTGGTACGTATAAGAGACGTATGTTTAACAGTAGTTGTCTACTGATGATAGTGTTTAAGTATAGAACGTAAAACATAAGGAGAAGGTGACAGCAAAAAGTTATTATAGTTATACTATTAATTATAATAATATGATAATATTCTACCACATTCACACAGCGCCATCTAGTCCCATAGAAAGCAATTATATTTGCTTGTGTTATGGGTACTAAACAACGTATATACTACTTAAATACATTATTTTTTGTAAATACCTACATATTATAGATAAATTACACCCAGACACAGAACAAACCTTTATGCTCATCACACAAAGATTTGTCCTGGGTGGGGATCGAACCCACGACCTCCGGCTTAGCAGTCAGGGTCACTAACCACTAGACCAACAGGCCAGATACTATCGGAAGAATATAAAAATTAGCTAACCGAATGAAGATTTATATTAAAATTTAAATTGGTAGGCTTTGACGTCGCATAAGACAGTTTGTTTTCCTAAATGAAAAAGGCCAAGCCTTAATATGTACACAAGTTATTTTGTACCGAGTTTTATTAAAATTTAATTTATTATTTTTCAGAAGAAACAGTTTCGGTTATAACAATTTCAAATTAAGAAATTTGTTTTCTTATTCTAAATGATTACCTAATAGAAACATGTAAGATTGAGTTTCAACTTCATTCATGCGTTAATAAAACGGTGTAATTTTTTAATAGACATCAGATATCTCTATTAAAAAAATCACTTACACAATGAATCACTTAGAATATAATTTTAAAGAATCTTTTTTAAATATTTGTGAATAAAAATGTTAGTCCACTGCTTAGCTACTATTGGCCGTAGCGTAATGTTATATAGCCTATAACCTTTCTCGATAAATGGACTATCCAACAATAGAAGAATTTTTCAAATAGGATCAGTAGTTCCTGAGATCCTAGCGTCCAACCAAATAAATAAACTCTTCAGCTTTATAATTGAAATAGATATGTTTGTTCACTCAATAGTATTTGAACAGATAATGGCAGTGTTTAATTATGAATTCGGGCCATCTATTTAAATTCCAACTATCAGACATCTGTTGGTTCCCGTGATATCCTTTGTTTGTTTAAATGCAGCTGCACATTGTGTCGTGATTAAGTATTTGCGTTTTGTTAATACCGAAACAAAGAACACTTCATCATCATCATCAGCGACCCATTAATGTCCCACTGCTGGGCTCGGGTCTCCTCTCCTCTATCTAGAGAGCTGAGAATAAAGAACACTTGTGTGAACTAAAACTACAAAAATCTAACTCACAAGTTAATATGATGTCTACAGTTAATTTTTTTACTAGAAGTCGAGCGGGGCTTCGCTCCCGTTGTTCTTTATTTGCCCTCTGCTCAGCATCTATTGGCCGTAGCGTGATGTTATATAGCCTATAATCTTCCTCGATAAATGGTCTATCCAACACTAAAATATTTTTTTCAAATCGGACCAGTTGTTCCAGAGATCCTAGCGTTCAACCAAACTTATTTGATCGGTAGAATAAACAAATTCTTCAGCTTTATAATATTAGTATAGATTGTTTTTATTGGCAAATAATGAATAATCCGCTACTAAAAAAAAATATAAAAGAGATAGATCATCGACAATTTAAAAAAAAAATTAAAAATTTGATGACGATGGACCTCAATTCAATATCGTGTGAGTATGGTTCATGTGGATTTCTAATAAGACATAATAATATAATTAAAGATGTTTTCATATATCTGTAGATGACTCTCGAATATCTTATTTCTATTAACTTTGATTAAAGCTTTCTAGACTTGAAAGCGATAGGAAAACACTAAATAAAATAGCAAATAAAAATGGCTGGGGTCGTATTTTTTCACGATGCTGCGGCTTATACTAAGTACTGTCTTGTTTAATGTAGGTTTAAATTTAAAGTAAGCACTAGCTGCGAAATAGCTCTCTGAGAAGCGTTTTATTGGGGCAGTATTCTTTACCTTTCAGGGAAACAGCTTAATAGTAAAACTGTCAAGATAGTGTTTTGTTTCATGCGAAAAGAGTTATCAGGGATACTACTCCTAATTATGATGACTGGTTGGTCTAGTGGTTAGTGACCCTGACTGCTAAGCCGGAGGTTCGATCCCCATCCAGGACAAATCTTTGTGTGATGAGCATAAAGGTTTGTTCTGTGTCTCGGTGTAATTTATCTATAATATGTATGTATTTACAAAAAAAAAATATATTTAAGTAGTATATCAGTTGTTTAGTACCTATAACATAAGCAAATATAATTTCTTACTTTGGGACTAGATGGCGCTGTGTGAATGTGGTAGATTATTATATTATTATTATATTATATAATGATTCCGCTTGCTCGATTTTGATAATATTACAAATAATTGAAACTGACAGAGACAATTTTTTTCATAGTCATCGTGGCGTAGCGATTAAGGTGGTGCCCCGTTACTAATATCAAAGTACCGAGTGTCGTAGATTCGATGCTCACACGAAATAAAAATTTTGTGTAGTTGTTGGTATCACAAAATTGTTGCGGGATTTTGAAGTTTAGTTTTTACTAAGTACCCTATATTTAATAATCTAATTTCACTCGCTATCAAATTAAATTTTATTTAATCTCTGACCCTTACTATTGGATAACATTTTACTCTGAAATATCCATCAATAAATTAACAAACAACTGTATTATGAAAGCTTTTCATTTTGCATTTAAGTATTCGTAATTAATACGGAACCACCTGTTAAAACATTATTACTTATAAAGTCAATTTACTGTAATTTCATTTCGGTTCAAAGCGATAATTAATGGCTTTAATGGCTTTCGTGAACCATTTGGGCTGTTGACAAATTTTTATATCGTATTTTCATTTGCAATAGCCATATTATTATTGGGTATTGCAACTCAGGTCCGCAAAGTACTATGAGTTTAAAGTCTATATAAATAGCGACAGTTTTACAATAATTAAGTTAAGTGTGATTGATATGTCCAATTGAAAGTTGTTCACATTTTAGTTTACACGGTATATAATATATATACATGGTATAGGTATTTACCATCCATTCTCTCACAATGCTGAGAGTATACAAGCGTTAATGGGCGTCAAATTCTTGAAAATATTAATGTGGTGCTCAATTATCGCTTTCATTTTCAAACAGTATGATATTGATATTAAAAAATGAGTGCGAGATATTTTTTAAATTTTTCATAAGTTCGTCTTTGTTACCAAGCTAGCTAGACGGGTCAGTGTTCATATTCACCACTATAAAAGTGACGTAGACAGTCGTCACACGTAAATTACTCCAATTTATAGATATTCTAAAATTAAAAAAATGTCTTAAAAAAGTTCTAACTACTGAAGTTAAGAAACACTTAGTAAAATAGTAGGTTCATTTATCTATTAAAATAACTTTTTAACACTATACAAAAGAGACCTTTATTTAATAAACAAAGAATACTAAACGATTTCGGTCTAAATAGGTTGAAATAGGTTGTGGAAAGACCACAACCTATTTCAGTGACATGTCTCAAAGTCGTTTATTAAGTAATTTAGTGGACATAAGAAATCTGTTCCAAAGTCTTCATCTTCAATCTAGGAATATTGATTTTCTTAGGCCTCAAATAGACGAACAAAATTAGTTTTTGTAGATAAAATATTGTGATCATTATTCAAGTCGTTTACTAATGTTGTCTGTTTGAGAAGCTTGCCTAAAATATTAATGAAGCTGGGATTACAAAACGTTCATTTCAAACTTATCATCCCGATATGGATGAAAACTTTGGGTGTATTTTAGGAATCGCTAAATTCTTTTAATATTGGTATTTTACGGCTTATTGGCTTTGGGATGAAATATACGACATGATTTTTCTTTTTTTTTTATATTACTTAGGTTGCTAAGCGACGGCGATTGGGAAAGTAACCGATTTGTAAAACGTGTGATCGGTGGTTCCAATGTCAATTTCTTATTATAAGTTATGGGACGCTATATTATGTTATCGGTAAAGAAGAAGTAGCAAGAACGAAGTATGTCTAGCCCTAGATAAATAAGTATACCTAATAGTGATAACGTTATTACTTTTTTGATATTAAGAAATTTGAAACTCGATAATTTTTCAGTTTTATTTATGCTATGATAACTTTGGTATTACTGTTATTTAACCAAATAGTACAAAGACTATATTATCAGTCAAATTTCAAGATAGTCTTTACTTCATATCGGATATACTAAACTAAAAAAAACGGCATGGCATTAACGTTAATTAACCAAATAGTACCTACTAAGATTATCAGTCAAATTTTTATGTTTACGTCATATTGGTTATATTAAGTCCAATAAAAAGACATTAATAGTCTCACTTGCAATTCCAGACTATAATCTATGACCATATAATGTATGCCAAATTTCATTCAGATCCTTTCAACCGCTTTGGCATGATTAAGTCACAAATATCCCTCAATACGTCCATCCTAACTTTCGCAATAAAATATTAGTAGGTTATTGACATGAAGTCTTTTAAGTTAAACATCAGATTTGTTATATGCAGGTGTACGAAGGCTTTAAGTGGTACTGTTAACTGAAATTACCAATTCTCCCATTGATCGTGTACCAATCAGAGGGTGAAACTAGGTATGAGCGCCTCGTTAACACGGTGCACTGGCTACAATCAGAGCTAAAGCTCAATAATTCCCATTTCACCCTATACCACAGATTAGATAATAGTTACTACGTAACAGATACATCACTCCCATACAAAAGCGAAAATACCTACGTTATATTAGCCTACAAAAACGAACAAACGACGCTGCAAGAAGAAACGTATTCTAAGAACGCGCGCCGAGAGTCGAGATTCCCGCGTACACCGCGTGAGTCCGTCATCGAGCAAAATCATTAGGGTTGTACAAAGAACATTAATGAAAATAACATGGCTGAAGTGAAACTTAAATTTTCTTATTTATGTTTAGTTTATGTACAATGAATGCAATGAAGTGAATGCGAGGTAAGCAGTTAACTTAAAACTTCTAATTTCACATCAAAATCAGACTTTAGTTAAGATTAGCCGCTAGACAATGCGTGGCAACTTTTTTATTTAAACCCGTCAAGTACCTTCGGAGATTAGCGTGTACAAGCATCCAAACAGACAAAACATTTGAATATCGTCGTATTGTATTCTGTTACAATTTTTACTTATATTAGTTTTGTTAAATATATTCAATGTACACACAATCAAACAGTTAATGTCTGATTCCGACTCGCGCTTGACCAATTTGTTTTGCGAACTCCACGCCACGCGAACTCGATCGTAATAGACAGATGGACAAACTCGAAAACGACTCGATAATGTAGGTTATGAAATACAAACTGCATTTATTTCTGTAAGACCGCACTAAACTTTCTGGTAAATTTTAAAGAAAGAGTACCTACATACAAGAAGCATTTTAAAATTACTAGGTACTACTAACTAACTAAAGCCAGCTGAAATACGTACCTACTTTCAAATAACGTAACGTACCTTTCTTCATCTTTAGGCAATGAAAAAAAAGACATTTTTTTATTTTTCTTTTGTCTATGACATCCAACAACTTCACAATAATTAACCATCGTGTTGTTAGTCAAAACTTAATATACCTACGTAGTGTACGAAAATATCGTTAGTATCACAGAGTACATTATGCGTTTTGAGCGGGAAACGTGCTGTGTGCGCTCTCAGTGTCGCGTGTGGAAGCCCTCTGGCGATTTGGCTCAGTTGTGAGCTACATAGCGGTAGGCACATAGCGCGTGACCTTGAGCGAGTGACGGAGGCCTGCCTATACCCTCAATAGTTTGTTACAAATTCAATAGTCACTCCATACAGTTTAATTTCCGTAAACTATTATTGCTCCACTCCTATGAGTGAGAGCGTAATGTCAAAAGCTTACATATTCCTCAATAATCGGGGCATTAAATACAAATACGGCACTTTAATTTATATGCAAATCATGCTCGTAGCATTTATTATGCTAGTATGCAGTAGTATCTACTATAATAACATAAGTTTGACTTGAAGTTTTGCCATTGAGTAGTTTTTTGTTGTCCGACCTTTTGTTACACATTGTATGAAATTTTCATTAGAAAGTTCAGAATTTGTTTCGCGGTATACGTACAAAAAATTGGTTGGAGGCACAAAATCGCTTACTGTAACAGTAATTAGGTGCAGCATCATGTCTAGCTGTGGAAGTCATTGAGCTGATATGATGATGATGATGATACGAACAAAGTCGCATCGTATGAGTGTTTTAAAAATGACTTCAAATAAAAATAATAGCTATATTTATAATCATATAAATGTAAAGATAAACGATATACGACTTTTTATTTTTTCCACTGTGGTGCAAAACACCTTTTCCATCCCTTTTTTATCTAAGAACTCTTAAAAGATTTCATGGTGCTTACCGCGGACCTTTTTGACAAACATTTGGAATGCAGGACTAAGGATTACTTTTCACGAACTTTTTTAGATATTTCCTGAGCCTGTTTGTTTTTCATGACATTTCGAACGTAAAATCTGACGAACAAGGGACCGAGCACAACTAGGGAAATTAGACATACATCGGTCTATCCCTTCGGGGGAAAATCCGCCATTTTTGTACTAAAACTGATGTAGTATTTTAATTAACGAATATACCATACTTTGTAGTTTAAAATAGATAGTAGTAAAAAATAGATGGTGAACATTTAATTTTATTATTATTGTAGCTATGATGTGCTATCAGAGTTTTAGTAAACTTGACTATTAACATATTCAATAAAAAAAAAATCGATCAAGTACATAATATAAATAATAACATTTGAAATTATTTACTGAGTGCCATACCTATCTTATACTTTAAGGCAAATACATTAAGATTGAAATTCTAGTGAATAGTGTAGACCTCATGGAGGGTTTAAAGGGTCGGTAATGCGCTCATGATGCCTCTGGTGTTACAGCCATACTTTTAAGCCACCACACCACCTTTAAGAATGGTGAATAACATATTTACATTTAAAAAAAAAACTTCGACAGCATCTCTTGGAAGCGCAGCGGAAACTGAGCCACGTCAATGCCAATATTTCCTTAATATAACTATAAACGCACGCACACACACACACACACACACAAACACAACTATGTTGACGTCCACATGTTACATGCTAGCATACCAATTATAATAGGTGCCAGTTGAAAACCAGCGCTTGGCTATCTGCTTAGCATAAGCTGAACTGGTCCCCAATTTGGCGCAACCGTGAGGCACACATTGTGTTGATATACATTTCATTTAGTTTTTACTTATGTCTCCTATGTTTTATAATATATCTCTCTTGTAGCGGTTGTACCAAATAAATTAATTTTTCTTTCTTTCTTTCTTTCTTTCTTTCTTTCCATACATAAGTTACGATAGTCGCTTACCATCGGATAGCCGCAAGCCTGTTTCCACCATCGTGGTATAAAAATCTGAAGAAAGAGGCGTGCTAGTATTTTGCAACAACTTATAGTTTAAGTTAATAAAGAAATTTCTTATAACTACTTCTTTCTTCATCAGGTTCTCAATGCTTGCGGAACGTCCACGTGATGGTACCAGACGCTGTGGAGCGAGGTGCCAGGGTGGAGATGAAGTGCCTCTACGACCTCGAGCAGGAGGTCTTGTACTCTGTCAAGTGGTATCGAGGTGACCGCGAGTTCTGTAGGTACTCGCCACGGGACGTACCTCCACTCAAAATCTTCAGAATACCTGGCATTGAAGTCGACGTAAGTTCTTATTCAAAATAGTATCTACCTAGTAAAGTAGTGTTTTTTTAAATTTTTTAGCTCTGGAAATTCTTTGTAACTGCATATAATAGAAGTATCCTTTTGCTACACTTCGCTTGGTCTGAATAAACTAAACAAGTATAAGATTACGTCAACTTTGTTTCAATACAAATGTAGTCTATAACACTAATCAGTAGTGAGATACAATTTCACATATTTTGTAGTGTTTAGTAAGGATAAAGGTTACTTAATACTTCAGTAACTGCCTCGGTGGCGCAGCGGGAAGTGTATACGACTGCTGTGCAAGAGGTCCCGGGTTCGATTCCCGGGTCGGGTGATAATGGTATTGGTTTTTCTATCATGAAATTCCAGTATTAAGATTTTCCCGGAGTTTGGTAAACAAATGTTCCCGGTTGCAGACAATAGGCTCGCCCCCTATTTCATGGGATCAAACATAGCTGGCGAAATGTTGGTGTGAAACACCTCCGCCTACCCCTTCGGGGAAAAAGGCGTGGTGCTATGTATGTATGTATGTATACTTCAGTCGGAATTGATTCATTATTTTTATTTTTATCTTTTTCTTTATTCCTTTACTACGACAACGTAATGTATCCATCCATGATGGTTTTCATTTAGTATCGTAGGTTTTTAATAATATTAAGTTTAATTAGATAGATGGTTTTACAATTTCATACTTATCTAAAGAAATATGGCTCAGTTTTAAACAGATCTATGAAAACATAATGTACAAGAAATCCTGTCTCTTAAACTAAGTAAGACTTGTATCTTAAGAGACAGGGATTCGGCCACTTAATAATTACATATAAGCTTCTAACTTAAAACGTAACGTGAACGTTTATCTCTATAAAAATGAAAAATAGTCATTTTGTAAGTGTCCACCCGACACCTATACTTAAGTAAAGTTTCGTCAAGACAGCTAAACACATAAATTCTCACTCGCATGCATATAAAGTAGCTCTCATTCGTGAGGTAAATGAACGAGTATCGTGAGAACATAGCATGCATTAAAGTAAACCACGATAATCAATGCGGCAACGGTACCGTCAAAGTTTAAACTTCTAGTCGGCAATTAAAGTTTCACACTTAGATACTGATCTAACTTATCCTGATAAGCTGCGTTTCCGCACTGGACTTTGATGGAGTTTGTAATATCTTTACAAAGTTGTAAGATAATACGGCTAACTTGTTTCGTTGCAATTTTAGATAATTAGACGTTACGTTATATTTCAGTTGCAACATTATCGCTGGCGCGGTCACAATTAGCTGATTTTATTTCACCTATTTGGGAGATCAGTGAAAGCCAGGTAATGGGTAATGGGTTCGTATCGGGTGATAACATTGCAGTGATGGCGATAGTGGTCATTATTTGCAAGCGATTGCCTCTCTTTAAGCCAAATTGCCAATGACGCAGTTATAGGAAATTGTTATATTATTTCAGATATGAAAAGAGATAAAAGGATTTCTGCAAAGAGCTAATATCAGCCTGGAGTGGGATTGGTGCCTTGTGAGAGACATTCACATTCTATCACAAAGCCTAATCACATTTATCTGTTTGTTCCGATTATGTAAAATTGTGTGTGATATATTATTTGACGGCTTTGAAACTAAATTAGTATGTGTTAGATTATTTTCAGCTAATTTCCCCTATTATTTATTGAACAGCTATCGTAGCTATCGGAAACCATACAATGAAATTTTGTAAAAATAGTGAGTTTAAACTTATTTGTTTATTCGGTACTTCTTTACGTGAGACTGAATATATTTAATGAAACTTGTCACACAGATGGGACATATTTTATATAAATACAAATAATATATTAGTGAAGGGAAGTAGCAAGTAGGTATTAAAAGTCACAAGAGAGAGGTGGAGGAGTTATGTAAAAAGTAGCGACAGTCTGTCAATGTACGATTAAACAATATAGCTTCTGCCAAAACTTCGCTTGTCTAGACGGCTTCGCTTCCAAGTTTGTGAGAATAACGCTGAGCTGTTAAAATTACTGCTATTATGCAAATATTTATGACGGTCGTTTGTGGTCTATAGCAGTTAACGTTTAATGATAAGTTTGACTTTATAAATCTACTGGACAATGTGGGATGTGGGCACATCGCAAAGTTAGGTTAATTGCCTTATGCAACTTTTATTAGGTACATTAATTATAGTTTTTAAGAGAGGTAAGGCATAAGAAGGAGGTAAGAGAGAGAGAAAAGAGGTAAGGAATAATTCCACAGTGCTTTAATTTTATTAAAGATATTTTTTTTATGGTATATTTTTAAATTCCATATCTTCTTTGCATGCATTTCATAAAAAAAGCGATGGTGGCTGAATGGATAAGGGACCGGGCGGCGTGCAAATCACGCGGTCCGAGTTCGATCCCGACCGGTAGTACCAATGTGGATTCCACTTTGTGGAATTTATATGTACTAGTCAAGTGACTTACCATCTGCTAACGGTGAAGGAAAACATCGTGAGGAAACCCACATACCCTAGAAGAAATTCTATGAGTATGTCTGATCCACCAACCCGCACTAGGCCAGCGTGAGTGGATTATGGCCTAAAAACCTCTCAGCTCTCTAGATAGAGGAGAGGAGACCCGAGCCCAGCAGAGAGATGATGACGTTAGGTTGCTGATGATGATGATGATATCTACTTTGATTTGGCAAATAATACTATCTATGACATAGAAATTCCAACTCTATTTTGAACGACATTAGTGCTAAAGCCGCACAATTGTGTTACTTTTCACTGTAGGTATAAATTTGTAGGTATTCGTTATATTTGATATTGTTAAGGTTATGCGTTAAAGCTTATTAGCACGCATTGCACGCACCACACCTAGTCGTTAAACGCACCGCACGAAATTTATATGACAGTTCAAATCACGATGAATAGAGAAACGTGGCTTTTTGCATTCTAACGCAGTGTGAGTACTGCAGTATGGAATAGAAACATGTCACTATTGTTGCTTCATATTAGTTACAATGTAATAGTATGACTATGTGTTTACATACCTATATATTTTTAGAAATATAATGGCATAAAACTAATGCAGACAATTAGTTTTATGCCTGTAAAGTCTTTAGCTTCTGCCCGTGGCTTTGCCCATATAGTGTAGTCCGATTTAAACTTAATGGTGGCTCGGATATTCTCTGCAAACGCGTGAATGCGCAGGTAGATGTATCATGCGAGTGTGTGCAGTATACAAACGTAACTTATAAACTCTCACACTGTCACGCGTGCTGGGGGAATTAGGTGTAAGGAAATTTAGATATGGTCGCTGTCACTTGCAAACATTTGACAGCGACATCAAAACCGACCAATCGAATGTCGAAATTCAGAGTAAGCCCCCTGTATTATTATAAGCTGTTGCTTTTATATTACAAGCAGATACTTCAATTTATATAGATATTATGAACTCTATAATTATATGTGTATAGCATAGATATATAACAGTGAGGTATTTTTGAGTATACACGTTTGTTATGTGTCGAAAACCTTTGTAAGCTATTTTAGCTGAAAAAATCGGAGAATACACTCAGAGCCCGGTTTTTAATTATATAGCCGCTACGTTTTATTTTCCTAGAATGCGTTTTTGTTATCAATTTTCAACAACGATTTAAATCGCAACGAGAATTTTTATTAATTTTTTTTACCAGTAAAAATGAATTAATAACAAACCTAATATTAAATTACCTAGAAAACTGTTATAAAGTGCTTGAATTTAATCAAACTGTTAGAATTTCCAGAGAAATTAACGGCATGTTTTAAAAGGAATTTTTGTTTAACGTTGGCGCTGATACAGTGTTTGAAATACGATACTTTTGATGGAAACATTCGGTCGGAAACGGTTTTACCGCATAACGGCAAACTATGTAGCTATAGAAGTATGTTATATACACGAATGGGCTGCGGATACTATTTGAAACCACTTGGGCGTTTCAAACAAGCTTAGTGACTAGTTCTGAACAAATAGAAATCATTTACTCTTCCATTTATATAAAATTTTACATACATTAATGTATCGCATGCTTCTAAAATGCTTTGAAGTACAGTGTAACTTGATGCCATTATTGCTTTATTTATTACTAGAAGACGAGCGGGGCTTCGCTCTCGTCGTTCTTTATTTGGCCACTGCTCAGCTCCTATTCATCATAGCGTAATGTTATATAGCCTATAACCATCGATATATGGGCTATCCAACGCTAAAAGAATTTTTCTTATCGGACCAGTATCCTAGCGTTCAAACAAAGACCCGGGAATCGAACCCGGGATTAGTCTTATACACTTCCCGCTGCACCACCGAGGCAGTTACCTATAGTATATAGGTACCCACACAGAACAGAGATAGGTTTTTTTCATTGTTCTGTGGGTACCCATATTGCCACTAACGAACTTATTACTCTTCATCTTCAGATGACCCACCTATATACGTTCCAACTTAATTTTGAAAGTCAACCCACTTTTGTAAACTAATACATGTTATATATTTACGTAGAAAATATAAATGTATAATATAATTCGTATAGAAAATGGATTTCTATTACAACACAAAATGAATGTTTTATCTTATATATCACACATCGTTAAGCTTTATAATGCTACTAATATTATCATTGAATTTAATATAAAATGTAACCATGTTGAGCAACTTACTTTTGCTCGTAAGATTAAAAATAA
The DNA here is from genome assembly GCA_905147015.1 of Laspeyria flexula. Classification (NCBI taxonomy): domain Eukaryota; kingdom Metazoa; phylum Arthropoda; class Insecta; order Lepidoptera; family Erebidae; genus Laspeyria; species Laspeyria flexula. Next base: position 4,627,878 of record LR989956.1, on the reverse strand, counting down.
TGTAACCCTTTTTTGTTGTCGCAGTCCGCAGCGAATACACGCGGCTACGCCACCATAGATGTAGTACGTATGTTTAGATAAGTACGCAATGAACCAAGTTATATTCACAACACGAGACCACCATTTGACTGACATACACACAATTCACTTGCCATGAAAATGAAATTTCCCCAGCCATTTCTCTTTTAGGGCTGCAACAACACGACAAATTATAACAAGTATGAAATTAAGTTTTGTAACTTTCTTCGTCGGATGTTCAAGTCGTCGGTTTCGAGTTTACAAAAGCTTCTGAGATGTAATTATAATTTTAAGTGAAGCCATACATTACATTTACGTATTAATGTAATTCATTATGTAGCTGTCTGCGAAGAGGACGGGTGATTTTTTTATTCAAACATACATACGAGTTGGTGCTCGAAATGTCGCCAGGTGCAAAACGTTGCTGCTGCGAAAAGATTCGGGAATGAAATTATAATAACGTTCCGTTTGGTCAAATTAAAATTTCGGTCTGAATTAAAATCTCAGAGGGCACTTGGGTGAAGCTTTTAATTTCGTTACTCTCACTTCTTGACATTAGAGTGTTTGATATAAAAGAAATTTTAATGTTGTTAAAATAGCGCTAAAAATGTATCGTCAAGGTAAAACCTTTTGATATTTCATGCAGGAAATATAATTAACGATCGCCGTGTGCCAAAATTATCTCATAAATTTAATAAATTACATTTAAAAGTATAATAGACACCATTTCAGAGCGAAAAAATAATTTGTTTCATTTTTGGAGTCGGTATTATGACTAAGCACAACTCGGCGTTACGTCGGTGCTGTAGTCAGCATTTAAATATATCATGTTCGCATAATTGCGTGTAGGTAATTCTCCCGTGTGTAACACCGCGAACATTTATTTATTTTATCGCCTCAGTTCGCGTCAAGAAAACTCGCGTATTACATAATTATGGGCTCAATGGTTTTTATTGCCGCCTATTGGGAACGTAGCCTACGTAGTTATAATCTTTATCTGTTAGCTCACTATTCGTGGAAGAGTTCCAAATAACCAATTGTTATGCCAACTGTATCCGAGTATCAACTCATTTTAACGCCCATGTGGGCCACTTAAATTTTATCGCAGGGACGCAACACGGCTTCATTACTGAAAACTGTCTGGTATCCTCATTAATGTCCATAATACATACGTTCTGTGTGTCATTAATAAAGTTTTTATCACGTAAGGGTATCGCTCGCTAAGGGATCGGTTCGACGACTGACGATTAATAAACGGATAACGGTATGGCCTGTTACAACTGTAATTTTATTTTGTTTTTATCACCTCAGAGGTGTATATTTGGTAATATCGTTAGTATAATGTTGAATTTGTCATAACAATCATACCTATATAAAACGAATATTATACGATTTCAATGTACCTGTTTGAAGTCGATTAAAGGAGCCGTTTAGTCGATATTTTTATTTCTACGACAGCGAATACGAGCTACGCGTATAATTGTGCCTAATGATAGCTTAGAATGGGGTCGTTTCATTTTTTGTCTGCGCCGCGCCGTAACCCATAATGTTCGATTGTAACCGATATCAATTAAGGTTAGGAGAAATTTAGTATAAATGGTAAGTACAAAATAGTAATTCTCGTACAATTAAATAACAAATAGTAATAAAAGATTACATGGCCTAATGCTTTTATGTTCGTTACGATCATCAAAGTTAAGCAACGTTCGCCAAGGTCAGTCCCTGATGGGTGAATATTTGTGGCAATTTAATTCTTGTGCCTCCATGCTTCGAAAAGCTCGTAAAGCTGTTGGTTCCGGTTATCGCTTAATGTGGTAGTCGTTAGGTCAAGTTGGAAGCCTTCTGGGCGACTCCAGCACATTCGATAATAAAGAAAGGTCATGTTTTTACCCCGGAGGGGTAGGCAGACGTGCATAATTCCCACATTTGGGGATATAAAACATAGTTGAGAAGCTATGTTTGGTTCCACGTAATAGAGGAAGAGCCTTTAATAAAAAATATCTGTTTTTTTTTCCCCTTAGATATTGTAAGATGTGATGGCTACGACTAGGAGCTTAAAATAAAATCCTACATAATTGAAAATTATTTTAATGAAAAAATATAATATTCTATAGATATAGCAATAATTTGAACTCAATTCAAAATCCAGACAGACAGAGTTTTTATTTCTTTTTGTGCTTTAGGTTCACTTATTGAGTAAACATACCCATGTTCTCTCAATAAGTGATCCTAAAACCAGTATATCAAAGGTTTAAATTGATCAAACAGTGCCTGCTTTAATCAAATGGTTTATTTTAAAAGTCTTTCTCTCTACATATGTATATGAATTTAATGAAAACCTAAAAGCCCTGGGCTATAAGACTAATTTAAATAATGTAGAGACGAATAGATTTTGAAGGTAAATCTGGCTTTGACTTTTAGCTTTTGTAGGTGAGTTTATCAAACTTAATGTGACTTGAATTTGATTAAAGCTTTAAATAAGAGTGTATCTTTATACGATCAAATATACTTTGTATTTTAGAATTAAATTGAATTTAAATTTTATTTTTCTTCCGCTGTAAACATACGCTACCCCTGTAGAGTGTGTCTGTGTCACAATAATAATAATAATAATGACCGGGGAGTGTACTTGTGTGAGTTTATATAGCGCATACAAGTATATTCGTCGGTCAGTGTCACATTCACATTACAACTTAGGTTAAACTGTCTAAAGGGCCTCTTCATGAGCGTACATGGCCTTCCAAAAGTCCGAGTCACCATTGGCTCGAGATAAAGGAAAGACATACATAATAATAATAATATTTCATCACATTCACACAGCGCTATCTAGTCAAATTAAGCAATTATATTTTTAGTTTTATGGGTACTAAACAACAGATATACTTATTACTGATATACTTAAATATATATTTTTTTGTAAATACATACATGCCATATTATATATAAATTACACCCAGATACAGAACAAACAATCATGCTCATCACACAAAGATTTGTGACCAACAGGCCAGTCAAGTCAGTGTGGTGGCAAATACTACCTATCTGTTCTATTCAATACATGTGACAGAAGTACACTGGTAACTGGTAACATGATACTTGGGCCAAAATGGATATAGAATAAGCAATAACAATATTTAATGTCTGTTTTTATAAAACCAAATCTATGAAAACAATGTATTTATGTATGTTCATCTTAAACCCGAGAAATGTTAGCCCAAATGATATTATTATGAAACTTTGCATACGAAGGAAGGGCGACATGACCACTCCGACAAACATAGTCTGATACCACGCGGGCTGAGCCGCAGGCTAAGCAGAAGCTAGTAAATTAATAAAAACAAGTTTTAGATTTGACAGTGATTGTATACAAACATTCTATATCCATTTCAGCTCTAATATAGTAAAAATTTCGACATAGACATATAGAGTTGATATCGCTGTCAAATATTTTAAAATGAAAACGACCATATTTTAAATTGTGATTTTGTCTGTTGAATTTCAATCAATGTTGAATTTCATAGAAGCAGCCATGTATTCAAAATGTATTGATGTGATATGTACGAAGAAAGGGAGTGTTTGCGTTTGTCCATTAAGGGTTGTTACAGAGAAGTATGCCAAATCTTCGCCTTGCACAGGTGTGATAAGTTCCTAGTCGTAGCCATCACATCTTACAATATCCAAGGGGACAAGAAAGAGTAGATGTTTTTTACCCGACTGCCAAAAAGGAGGGTAATGTTTTTATATTCTTTCTTCTTCCCCACACGGCAGGTTAATTTATTTATGTTTATCACGAGTCAGTGTTCGTTTCCTGCAACCTGCATTAAGAGTTCCGTCAATAAAGAATCGAGAACTTGGCAGGTTTTATACATTTACGTTCTAAGTGAGATAAAGTATAAGTCGCAGGTGGATTATTATGTTTTCTTCCGTATAATGATTATATTTTTACCGAAGTATTTTACCACCTCTCTTGTTTTTGTTTACTTAAGTGTGAAGTTTCGTAAAGCAGACTTTTACCGCATATGTGTCTAAATTACGACTGTTTGGTATAAAATCTATGTCTTGTTTGTTTTTGTTTAGAATACTTTAAAATGTTTAGCTAACTTTTACACCATTGTACTGAAAAAAATCATCAGATATCAGAAAATATGACGTTGTTTCCTTTTAGACTGTAACTGTGTATGGAGAAAATATTGTAATTCATTACAATAAAAAATTACTTTAACGTAAATATTTTATTATCCTACTATGTCCGACGTGGACCAGAATGATATTGATACCTTATTTGTGTTTACCAACATATAAGGGATTGAGAATGAAACTAAATATTTGCACTAACTTGTATCTAGCATTTAATTGGTTGTGTATAGATCTACAATGTAACCAGGCTGAAGATTTGAATGTAATTTGGAACTAGTTAACGAGTGTAACTTTCTTCCTGATGAAAATTTTACACGACTCGGTAATTTTAAATACATTAGTTATGTGGATATCGATCCCGAAGAGCACATCTAACGTATTTAATTTAATCAACTATGTATTTGTTTCAAAGTAGGTTTACTAGTTTTGTGATAAAACAGAAAAAAAAATATAAAGACAGTTGAATATCTTTTTCTTGTCTTAGATAAATATTGAATTAAAATATCGTTATAAACAACTAATTTCTTTAGAATTATCACTAAACTTTTCACTTCATTTCAGTTCAAATAAAATTTACAACTACCTATTTAAATATTTTACTGAAAGTTCACTAAAACCGTTAAATAAAGTAAATATTTAAAAGACCATTGAAATATAAAATGAAAAATAAATTCAAATTTCAAAGGTTTTATTAAACAAAAGAAGATAATTCTTTTTATAGAAATATTAGAATAAATTTATTGGAAATGAATAGACATTAATAAATTTTATTCTCATTGAAAACCTTTAAGAGCATCAAATTATGTGGAAGAAAATGAATGCCATGAAAATCTAATGTAATAATTATATTATTGTCTCAACTCACATTTCGTATAAAATAAAATTATTAGTTTTAGGTTTTTATCGTTAGACGGTATCCCTGTAGTGACGGATTAAGAATACATAATGTCACTATCACTACCCCATCTCAACCCGTGGGTGTCGTTAAAGGCGACTCAGGGAGTAACGTTATAAGAGCACTGCAAGAAAAGAAAAATTCGACACAAACCCTATTACCAACCCGTCTGGCCAGAGTGGTCTAGTAGGCTAAATTCCCTCCACATTCTTTGGAGGAAACCGTGTCCAGAAGTTGGACGTTTATCTGTTGAAATGATGAATGATGATTGTTAGATGGACCGAGCGAGAAAAAAAGGGTTCCTTTTGTACCTTTTCGGTACGGAACTCTAAAAATGAAAGAACAGCAGGTTAAAAATAAGACAAAATGTATACAAAGTTGGAGTTTATTTAACAAGAGCTTTATTCTTAAAAGGATGTTCATTAAAAGGGATTGAAACAAATGATACACCCACTTAATACATTAAGTACTAGAGAAGGTTGTATTTCTAAAGTCCTAAAATAGGGTTAAAAATAAATAGGACATTTAAAGTACACTGTGCCTTAAAATGTAACTATTTTGAATTAAATTAGAATTTCAATAAGATATTCCGTCTCCGAAACTTATTTAAGCTCCCAAATCTCTGATCAAACCTGCAACACTATATACTTTGTCATAATATCAGAAAATAATTGTAGTAATGGCACTAAAGTGTGTTTCCGACAGGAAATTTCATGTGCCGGTTAGTTTCTTTGAAACTGTCACGCGATGTTTTCATATCGTGTAGCACTTAGTTTGACTTTATCAATGATCACGTTTTAGTATAAAGTCATGTTTTTGTTTTCAATCTTTCTTAAGTCAACTACAGAGGGCCTTTGAATCTCGACATCGACTAAGAGTCGATCGCTGTCAAATGTTTTAATATTTAAACATAGACACTGTCATTTTAAACATTTGATAGTAATAGTCGCTGTCATTTTTAAACGTTTGACAGCGATATCGAATTCGACTAAGTCATCTCATTATCATTTCAACCCATAAATGAACAACTGCTGACGGGTCTCCTCCAAAAAATCTTTAGAGAATTGATGTATGATTATCAGTTGTCTATACCCCAAAACACAAGCTTATAAGTTTACTTTGTGCTAGATGGCACTGAGAAAAAAAATGTCCGTAATATTTATTATTTAAATATCAAATACGCTATTGATATCCATTAGATTACGATTACAGTCACTTGGCATCGGAAAATTATGTTCAGTATATGTATAGTCACAGTTTAGTTTGCTATATTGCCTTTAACGGCACATCAATTCTCGTGTCTAAAGGATTATGCTAGTCGATTGAGTAGCACTGTCCGGCGCTTTATGTCCTGATTATATTCTCCCATTGTGTATTACTGGAATCAATGCTTGTTTTGTGAATAGCATAAACTGGAACTGTTTCATAGGTTGGGTATTGAATATGTCAGGATGAAACTATGGATACACGTTGATTGTCACTGTGGCGTAGCGATAGTTGTCACCTCAATAGTAACTTCAACGTGCCGTGCCGTAGGTTCGATTCGGGGCAAAAATTTATGTTTTTGTAGTGTCTACCACAATAAAGGACTTAAGTACTGAAGCTATCTTTTAAAGAAAAAAAAATCTTCATCGTTTTCATCACCATAAGGTGCTTGTGCTTTCATTTTATGTGAAAGTATATGATTATAGTTATATAATGGGCTGTATAAATATTTTCTAAGTTCTCTCTTGCATACAATATAGTTTATTATGGAAACGTTCAGTTGATTAAAAATAGTGGCGTTAATTTTTCTCGGTTCTTTTTATGACTCAACCCTGTTAGTGAACTGGTTGTAGGCAAATTACCTAACGTTACTTTTTTTGGAATGTAATTTTGGTGAAGTTGAATTATTGATTTAATTATTGTCACATTTTTCAATTCATCACTTTTATAAGAGTAATCTAGAAGGATAACCGAGTATTTTTTTTTCATTATTAAAAATAGATGTCTTTAATAGGTACATACTTCCACAAAGTGCATAACCTGAGGCGATCTGGGCGTGACCACAAGATAGCCATGGGCTAGGTGGACCTGTCGCTTGCATACAAGGAGTGTTGCCGAACCAAACACAAGACACACACAACACACACACAACACAACACAACTGTGAACGCACACACAAGAGGAAACCACAAAGCAGTACACCTAACCATGAAATGTATTCCAAAATTATGAGTAAAATTTAAAATTACCTATCATTTGAAAATACGTTATGCGGCCTTTTACAATCGATATTGCCACGAACTTGGTTTTATCATCATCATCTAAGCCTATTGCAAGCCTCTCCTAATACACGTCATAACACTCGGTTCTCTTGTATTATAGACCAAATGAAAAATTGGAATTGTACTGCAAAATTCGAATTGAAAACGCAGCCCAATTTTTTAACAAGAAACGATACACCTCATTTTTTTTATCACAAAATAAAAGGCTCTGGCATCATAAATACTTTGAACTTGCAATACGTCACAAGTCACAACCAACAATTATTTAAAAACCTACTATACCACGCTCGCCCGACGGGTTGGTATAGGTTTTGTTTCGAATTTACCTTTGTTCGGAGTGCTCTTATCAGTTTACGGTTAAATCCCTCAGTCGCTTTTTACGACGCCCACGAATACATACCGAAATATTAGTAAATGCCCTGAAGCCCTCATAGCATCGTGGTACTGAGATGTTCTTTACGATCATCGAGGTAAAGCAAGACTCAGCAAGGTCAGTCCATGATGGGTGACCGTTTGTGGCAATTTTATTCTCAGCGTCTTCGTACTTCGGAAGGCACGTAAAGCCGTTGATACCGGTTATCATGTTATGTGTTAGTCGTTAATTCAAGTTGGAATCCTTCTAGGCGACTTGATAAATTCCAACCATACAATAAGACAGAGAAGAGAATGCCCTAAGAGTAATACAAACGATTGAAATACTCCTACGTAGCGCTGGGTGGGTTTAATTTATTCATTAACAGTGGAGTTCTAAAATAGTTAAATAAAAGAATGGCCGATTTGTCACTGGCAGTGGGTCAGGCTTGAGTTGACTGTCGATACCTGACACTAGTTTGCTTTGTTTGCTTATTATGGTATCAGACAATATTGCCTATATTCGGCTCGAATATCTATTGACTGCGGCGTTGACGGCAAACGGTTGGATAAAATTGAATAATGGACTTATTTTTGTTGTGTCACAAACGGCGCGCGGCGGCGCGCTATAAACGATGATTTGGTTCAGATTAGTTTTGTTTTATTTTTGTGCAACTGAACTGTTTTTAAATGTTATGATATGAAATAATTTTAGGAATGAAATTCAGTATTCATATAAAGTAAATAATAGTACATTATGATATAAGTGCGGTAAGTTGATAATTACAGCCGAGGTGATATTGCTACAAGAAAGCAGGGGCTGTAATTATCAAAGCGCACGTATGTCATACGACGTTTTATAACATATTTGCGAGGAAATAAATAAAACTCGGACTTTCTTTGAAAAAAACAATACAGCGAAAAGGAAAAAGCGCGCGGAATAATTTTTACTTGTCACTAATTATCGATGCGCGCGAAAAAAAGAAGACAAAGGCACATAAACTAGTAGGTATTACTAATAAAGTAAATTAATATTTTTGTGTTTTATTACAGATAAATGGTTATAATTTATGGTCTAAATTAATTAAGTTAAAGAATTAAAAGTTTATGTTATATATATAATAATGATTTTATCTCCCAAAGTTAATTTTATTCATAAAATGTTGACCACTTTTCTGACATAAAAACTTTTGCTAAGATTTAATAAAGTACCGTTCGTTTTAGACGGAGCATCTTGATTATTTAGCCTGTGATTTTGATAAACCGTGCGTTTTACATTACATTACCGCACAAGTAATGTAATGAGATACATTACGACACTGAAATTGGTGAAATAAGAGTCCCTTTACGAGCAAATGTGTTATAGAGTGTATTTATACAATTGAAACCACAGTTTTTCATAGGTATTTACTTTTTTTAGGTCTACCGATAATAGTGTTTTATTTACAACAACTTACATCATGGAGTTAATCTGATGATGGAGTCGAAAAGAGGTCCTGGGAACATTGGAATAAAATGACAGTCTGTTGAGTTTCGGCTTGTTTGATTTGATTCGGCTTGAAAAAGACTGGGATTTATTTTTATTCTTAAAAATAAGATTTATTTCCATAGACAATGTAATACCTTTTTCCTAGTTACATATACTTATTTCTTTTTTCTACGTTTATAATTATGAAATAGGGTATTTATTAGACAGAATTAATTTTGTTTATTATTTCAGTAATTACTGTTGAGAGTTAACAGTTTCCAACAAAACTTTTGTTCCGTTTATGACTAGATCGTTCTATAAGTTTTTGAAAGACGGGTTGACTCGCTTGACTGAATATCAATTAAGAATATTACGATGACCAAGTAACTTTTCATATTAATAATTGACCTAGATTACACTTAATTGCTACCTACTAAGTTAGAGCAAATCCGTTCGAAAATTTGTTGGTAAATGTAATTCAAGTTTTAATGTTTTGTTTGTTAGTAAGTTATTTATAAGTTTTATTAATAACTGGGAGTGACATTTAGGGCAAGGAGTCACGTGGCTTGAGCAGTGGAATGCAAATAACATGAAAACATTTTTTTAGAGCGGCTTTTTTGCTACGTCGGTACTGGGGCCTTATTCTCCCGCAATAGAGATAAAATCTCTATAGAGATATTTAAAATATGAACACAAAATCTGACAGATGTCGTGAGAAACTTAAAATCGGTATTCTCGTGATCTCACTCTCGACATCATGTCGACACCCAGCTCTCGACATGCAACGAGTGGTCGGTAGCAGTAGACATACGAAATGTCACAAGAACTATGGAAAATCAAACATGACAAAACTCGGTAAACTTGATTGTCAAAAAATGTTAGGCGGCAAATTACAATAAAAATAACCTAAATATTAGCGTGTATGTACGTTTTTAGCTAATTTCAAAACCACCGTATAACTGTAAGGTATATATTTGCAGTATTTGTATGTGGTTACTGTATTGTATTTTCGGGTTCAGTAAAACGCAATTTCGAAATAATCTTTCGCCTTGAAGGAGCTCGTCTACAAATTGATGAATAATGTGGTTGAGCAACGCATCCAAAAGACAAAAGGAAAAGACATCATTATAGATTATACACATGGATATCATCTTAAATCAAAGGTATGTATGTGGATACCTTATCATTCAAATACTTATAATAGACATGTTAGTAATCCTAACTATCCACCCAACTTGAGAGTTGGTTAGAATTAGTAGTACCTAGGTATAAATTGCATGCCTCTCCAATTTAATATTAAAACTAGTGCTTCAAATTTAAAGTAGAAATTCTAAGACAAGATTTGCCTGATAAAATTATTGTTTGTTTATGAATACCTAGTAAGTTTCAATTAAGTCATATATATCTCAGGTAAGTACTAAGTACCTACACAAATATTTCCACCTGCCTTTACTTCACATTGTTCATCAAATTATGTGAACAGAATAAAAAATACCCACTAACATTACTTATATCTAAATGAATGTTAAATATTTATGTAAGTATATATTAAGTACCTATTCTTCTTCTATTTGAATTCAAAAAATATTAAATCCAGTTCATTAATTCTGGCAGTTCAAGGAATAGCCATATTTGGAACAATTTTCCTTTAAGTACCTTCCTTAAAATAATTTGAAGCTTATCTTAATATAACCCAATACACATTTTAAACTGATTACTTTTGTTTTGAATGAAATGTATATATATACTTGCACAACATAACTATTATTCTTTTCAGAAGATATAGGATGTGCAATCAGGCAATGACTTTCTACAGCTGCAGTATGAATAGGGGTTTGGACACCGGCATGCAATAAGAAAACAGACTTTTAAAATATACTGGAGGCTTAAAAGATTATTGTACATGGTACACCAAAGAAGACTGACTGCAATTTAGATGTATAATAATAAAATTAATAATGTAATTTCATTTTCTTTTTATTTTCTTTGGTACCAACTATAATATTCCTGCAAACATATTACTTTCTATGTCGAAAATAAAAAGTTTATGTAACTTTTTACTAATTTCACAACTTTCTTTTATTCACAACTTTCTTCCCTACAGTTAAAAGCACAATACTTACCACATATATGTAACTATTTATATATGAGATGGAGTACATTTATATAATAGCTTAGGTATAAATAAACTTTTTAACTTTTTGTGTAGAATTTAATATATAATATAGGTTCTATAAACAATGTTAATTCCACTATGTAATTGTAATTAATCATACAAAGTTCCACATATATTTTCCAAAGTTAGAGATAGATTGTTGGCAATAAAATCCCATCCTTTTCCTTTATGATCAAACAACAAAACACTCCACTTCATTATAACTAAGTAAATGCTTGATTGACTTCACCCGCCACATCATTATTACAAGCTAAATTCGGTATTTTACCGTCAATTCAACGTTGTTGGACGTAAGCAATGCTTGTAAGATAGATATGTTCAGCTTTTGAGAGATCTTCGCTCAACGAGTTCCTGTAAACTTTTATAGAAAGTCGACAAAAATCTATTGTGAAATTCATAGTTGGCTTTCACTCCTTTCTTCAAAGCAGTCCCTTCAGTTAACTCACTTATCTATTACTCGTAGAACGTAACTTTTCATTAATTTCTTGAAATAATATCAGTTTTTGAAAGAAGAGAAATATGTAATTTAAATAACAATTTTATACCGCGAACGTCAAGTTAGTTTGATAATTTTGACCACAGATAAATAATTTGACAAGTAATAACGTTACGTTTAACGCTACCACGTAATTAGCTTTGTTAAATGTAAAAATTAAATAACTGCTCCAGGTACCGAATATTGTTATTAATTTTAACAGTTTTATGAATAAACTTGCAAATAATAACTATTTATGAAATTATAAATAAAATTTGGTGGAAAATGTTTAAAAGTCTGTTAGGTTTTTATGTACGCATGATGAACTGAACGTATAGGCATATTTTGGTCTTTATTTAATCTGTGCAGGCTTATGAGATTTTGATCACCCTCGACATGAATGTCGAAAGTGCGCGAGAATACGGTTTTGGTGTACTTTCGACATTTTCTAGACATTTTTCTTTAGACATTCATGTTTCGACATAATCTCTAAACTAGAGATAATCTCTAATCAGGGAGAATAAGGCCCCTGATCTAAGTATTGTAGCGCACTTATAATTTCTTCTAAAGTATGTAACCCACATACCTACATACATCCTTACGTTTTTTTCCTTCACCGTCAAAAGATAGTAAGATAAAGTACATATAAATTCCACAAATTAAAATCCACATCTGCATCGGTACTGCTGGTCGGAATCGAACTCGGATCGCATAATTAGCATGCCGGTCACTTATCTAAAAGTTCAATTTTTCTAAACTTGAACTGGGATTTCACTGTTTCTAAAAATAACTATACTTAACATTTTTAACTTCCAAGTAAAATCAACAGTCTCTGTGAGTAAATAGATATTTTTCAAACTATTGTGCTACGTATGGATTGATATTCTCTTATTTTCGTCAGAATTAATCATCCATCCAAATCAGATAAAATAAGGATCAAGTCTCTCTCTGTTGATTCGCTCAATACCTTTCCAATTCTGGATTATGTGCTATACTTTGTTTAATTGTGTAGTAAAGATAAAGTTTAAAACAAAACTGATTGTTCTTACAACAGGTAGCTGCAAGTTATTATAATAATAATGTTCTACCACATTCACACAGCGCCATCTAGTCCCAAATTAAGCAATTATATTTGCTTGTGTTATGGGTACTAAACAACTGATATACTACTTATATACATTTTTTTTTGTAAATACATACATATTATATATAAATTACACCCAGACACAGAACAAACCTTTATGCTCATCACACAAAGATTTGTCCTGGGTGGGGATCGAACCCACGACCTCCGGCTTAGCAGTTAGGGTCACTAACCACTAAACCAACAGGCCAGTCGAGTTATTATCGAAACTCTTTATAAAATAGCTGCTACGGCATTCAAAACATTTAATAGAAAGCTCTTAAACAATGCTTTGAAGCGGAAAATATTTATTTCACAGTATTTTGAACTCGTTTGTTTACAGGTACCTATTGAAGGGAAATTGTTCACTGAAAACAACAACGAAATACTGCAAAATATAAAAGGAACTCTATTTAACACCTTTTGCATCAATCAGAAACATAGTAGTAGGTTTTTTTTTTCCTTAGAACCACCAACAGGGTCGGTGCCTTGATTTCTACTACTTTTCATTCATACTAGTTCTCTCTTTTATGCCTCTCGCACTTTTATTATCTACTTACTTTATATCTAACATCATCTTTTGTCCTTCTTGTTCCCTTGGTACCGCATATTATTTTAATATTTACAATTTTCTTACTAATTACTTTATTTATACATTTCATAGTAGTAGATTACACACACACACATTGACTGCCCTGTTGGTCTAGTGGTTAGTGACCCTGACTGCTAAGCCGGAGGTCGTGGGTTCGATCCCCACCCAGGACAAAACTTTGTGTGATGAGCATAAAGGTTTGTTCTGTGTCTGGGTGTAATTTATCTATAATATGTATATATTTACAAAAAAAAAAATGTATTTAAGTAGTATATCAGTTGTTTAGTACCCATAACACAAGCAAATATAATTGCTTACTTTGGGACTAGATGGCGCTGTGTGAATGTGGTAGAATATTATATTATATTAATTATGTATAATAAGTTAATTAAATAAGTTACACAGGCTCGCAATCATCGAACGGGTAGGCAGAGGTGTATTACACTCACATTTCGCGAAATATGATACGTCACTGAGCTGACTAGCGTTTTTTTGCCATTAGCCTGGCATATTACCAAAAATATTATTTACGTCCGCCGCATTAAAGAATACGCTCTAAACGTGAAAGATTTGACAAACATTTAATTAACAGACAGAAAGTGCACCCAGTTTTGAAACAAATATCTATGAATAACACAAGTATTTGTCTTGTTTGGGAATCGAACCCACGTCACTCGGCATGACGATGTTAATTGAATTTGACTAGCAACTTAACCGCTATGCCGCGGTGACTATTGCCACTAACCAGGCTCATTAATAAAGTATTAAATCAATGTTAAAGGAGCTAGCAACTTTAACGACTAGTAACCAATGAAACTAATCACCACTGAAAACAATGCACAATGCCATAGATACAACCACGCCACTCCCAACTTTAAAATGGTTCCTAAATTTACTTTAGCAAAATACGTAGAGGATTAAATGCCCGTAAATTCCGGACACTCTTCGCTAGACCTTTGGCTTACCTTTTAGGGTTACCCTTTGGTATGACAAGCGTGACTTGTATGTGTACCTATGTGACCACAGTATGGGACGCAAAGATCGTATCAGTATATAAGTAGAGTCACGTACATCATTTTGTGCTTACATGCTTGTGGACTTTGCAGTGTATGCATCTAATTTGTACTACAACTTGTGATTACTCAAGAGACTTCCTGCAAATATATTGCTTCGTGGTATCTAGTTGTATGGAAGGTATTATTGTGGTGTTTTATAAAATGAACGGCGCGTCCCAGAGCATTGAACTCAACAACAGCTGGTTTTATTTGCGCAATAAATTTTAAAGAAAATCTTACCAAATCATCGTATTATATAGGTACATAATTTGATAAAAATCTATTTTACCTTCTAATATTCGCTAAAAACACTGAAACAAATTTTCTTTTTGTTCTACGAAATACGATGCGCGAATTGATGAGAATTTTGTCGAATAAATAAGCAAACAAACCTACCCTCGTGTTTATTCAATTATTATTGAATCACGAATTTGCAAAAAATACGCCTTCTGTGAATTCTTATTTTTATACGTACAGCCCAGGCACACCTGATGCCTGATTGATGAGGCATTATTGTCAATCTTAATATTCTGTTCAGAAACAGGCTCTCTTTCAACCTACATTTGATGTATCAATCTAACAATCCCTGTATAAATATTTGGTCATTTAACTCAGAGATTTATAGACTGTGGTAAATTAAGAAATGATGAAAATTTTTGGGAACTAATTTTCAAAATAAACAGTGCTATGTCAATTTTTGAGTTGTAATATTCATAGAATTATTATATATATATTTCTAAGGTCTTTACCATACCGCGCATTGCCATGCCGGCACTAGCTGCAGGCTTTGATATGGCAAATATTTTATATCAATAGGTGCTCTACTAAAAAAAAATTAAAGTCTTCATCTAAAGTCTAAATTGCTCAGAAGATTTCAGTGACGCGTTTAAAGTTTTTATAGCAAACAGTTTCAAACTGTTTCTGAATCTGATTCGGTTCACATAAATCGTAAAGTTGAAAACGAATTCAGAGACACTCGTATTGTTATTTTTCTATTTATTTAGAAGGAAAACGAGACTTAATTAGGAAACTGTTTTAAGCATGGTTTAAGTTTTTAAATCTTTATGGTTTCATCAGGGTGTCCACGTTCTGTTGGATACACGGTGCACACTGCAAAGTCTGACTCTTACACTTTTATAGCTAAATAAATAATATAATTTAATACTCTTGATACCAATAATGACTGAATGACCTTGAAATTAATTCCGAATTTTCATTTTAATATAACTATCGTTTTTAAATACAACATTACGAATTTATATAAATGATTTGTGTGAAATTTCGATCGTAAACTTAAATTTTGTGTTTTGAGTAATTTCATAGATAGTCTACGGGCGATGCTTAGGTAGGTACTTAGTTTTTACCTAAAAGTACCATATTATATATATTATTTCTCATTTACATAATATAATATCATTATTTATACCAGTTTATCTTTTGTTTTCCTCTCACTTAACATAAACAAGACTACCATGATTACACAGTGATATGTGAGCGTATAAAATAAGGTGATCTTAAGCATTAAGGTAAATGTGGCTGGTGTACACGGCACTTATCAACACGCTGCGTCATTCATAATGTCACGTGTACGAGGGGACTAAAGCCTTAAACATTTTTACTTGAATATTTCAGTAGACTTTTATGCAAAGTAACTTGTGGTGCCTAATTACTTGGCTAAAGATCTACGGCACGACATCATGTTAGGAAATCCTTTGGGGTAAAATGTCAGTAAGGATTAAGTACTCCGTTAGTCACTTAGGGAAATGGTAATAGGCTGTAGTCAGCTTACTCGTTGAGCAACATGCGGTAGTGGTTTATTTGTACATGTACTTACTTGTTGTGTGAATTCTTCGTTTGTTCAGACGGTAATTTATTTGTTTATAATAATAATAATAATAATAATATTCTACCACATTCACACAGCGCCATCTAGTCCCAAAGTAAGCAATTATATTTGCTTGTGTTATGGGTACTAAACAACGGATATACTACTTAAATACATTTTTTTTTTGTAAATACATACATATTATAGATAAATTACACCCAGACACAGAACAAACATTTATGCTCATCACACAAAGATTTGTCCTGGGTGGGGATAGAACCCACGACCTCCAGCTTAGAAGTCAGGGTCACTAACTACTAGACCAACAGGCCAGTCCAGTCCAGTTTATGAATGTGAATTGTAAAAGTATAACATAAAACATTATTCACCTTGTAGAGACGGAGACAAAGAATACGTTTGTCACCACTCCCTGTGGTTCTAGTGATGTCGTAAGAGGCAACTAAGGGAAAATTACGCCATAACAATTGTGCTGGAGAAGAAAACTTGAAATAAAACCCTGTACCCACCAGTCTTGTCATTGTGGTATAAGTAGACCAACACCACCACTACGATACACAAGTGGCATAAAATTGCTCCCTGTGACGGAATTTAGGTTATTTAGGTCCAGCAGACGTCATTGGGCTGATATGATAATTAAATATTGCGCTCCAGGACACAGATCACTGATGTTGCCTACAGGACCGCGAAGTTAAAATTGGACTGAGCCGGGCTCATTTGTCGCATGCCTGACGAGCTGTAAGCCAAAATACAACTTAACTGGCACCCGCAATAATAAACTGACATCGCGGCAGACCTCACAAAAGATAGTAAGATGAGTTGGACTAATACTGAAAAAACTGGTTCACAATGACTACGTACTGAACATTATGGAACACATTTGGTTGGATTTATTTTTGGTTTGATATTGGGTTGATATTCTGTTTCCAAGAGTTACAACCTACAACCTAAACAATAATAAATTAATATAGGTACATATATCATGTTATAAACCAATATTTTATGGAATTGGACTTTGTTTATACTACTCGTAGTGCTCACAAAGCACATATAACAAATATTTGCACAGTGAACATTTAAACAATAACAGCATACAATATAATATTTCACGCCTAATATCAATATAACATGATTATATATTATGTTAATAAAGGTTATCACAATATTATTTCGCGGTGTTTACCAGCTAATAATACAAACCGCAAGTTTAAATACGTTTCAACACAACAGGCGTTTAGATTAAAATCGATGCTCATTATTACAACCCATAAACGTCCAACTGCAGGGGGCTTACTCTGAATATCGACATTCGATTAGTCGGTTTTGATGTCGCTGTCAAATGTTTGAAAGTGATCATATCTAAATTTCCTTACATTTGACAGCGACATTAAAACCGACTAATGAAATGTCGAAATTCAGAGAAAGCTCCCAAGGCGCGAGTGTCCAAATCTATATTTTCTATGTATTTTTTTTGTTTCTTTTTTTTTTTTTTTTTTATTAAAAGACAACGCCCGCACTAGGGAACTAGCCCTGTGTCGCGGGGAGCTTTACAAACATGAAACTAACGGACACAAAGTACACCCAGACTAGAAACAAATATCTATGAATCACACAAATATTTGTCTCGTGTGGGGATCGAGCCCACGTCACCCAGCACGGCGATGTAGTGGCGAGGCGACCACCTTAACCACTGTGCCACGGTGACAGTGTGTATTTTTAAACAACGCCCGCATTATTGAACAAGTCGTGTGTCGCGAGGGACTTTACAAACATGCAGTTAACAGACACAGAATACACCGAGAAACAAACTCGTTCGGTAGTCCCGAATTCCTTGCGTCAGTGTGCCGTAACTATAATATGCTATGTCATGTTTAAATAAGACTATTTTTAAATCAACCGATCAGTTTGAACCGATTAATTACAGTGCTTCATTGATCTAGAGACGTGCGATTACTAAATAATGATATATTATAAATAATGTTAGAAGTATTTTTACGTTCCACTAATAGTTGTTTTTAGTCTGAGTGTACTATGTATCTATTTTATTGTATGTTTGTATAGTTTCCTTTACACACACGTTTAAACGCTAGAAAGTAAGCCACTTTCTAGCGTTTAAACGTTGCATTTTAAGACGTAGGTGCCTCAAGTGCAATTCTATTTACAACTCGTTCTATTGACGTAACCACATAGGATTATAGGATTCCGTGTAGTGACGGATTAAGAATACATAATGTCACTACTCCATGTCAACCCGTGGGTGTCGTAAAAGGCGACTAAGCAAGGGCGGATCCAGCTTTGGCGCCAGGAGGGGGTCACATAGTCGTGATCAAGTCAAGAACTTATAATTTAATTTTGATAACAATAGATACAAGTAAAAAGTAGGTATTTTATTAATGTACGTAAGTACTGTACTTAAAAATATTTATTCTTTATTGTACACTTGAAAAACTTAACACATAATAACACGTACATATTGCCATCTTCTCTTGAAGACATCCAGAGAAGCACTATCACGCACGGAATGAGGCAGCCTATTTATATTCCATAACCGTGGTGAATGATTTGTCTTAACAGCTAAAGGTATGTCGAGGGGTATGAAGCAAAACTCAGCAAAAGTGAAGAGGTGGCACGACAAGGGTTTCCAACAAACAAAATAGAAACAGATAAAATACATATATTTAAATAACAAAATCAATTTTTCTTTTACGTCTTCTCCCGAAACGCGTTATTACGTCATTTACGTCAATGGGTACGTTTTTATGAACGTGGAGAAGTGCCAGTCCGGTTAGGCGATCTTCAACCATTGAAGATCTTAGCCACGATTTAATTCTGCGCAACGTAGAGAAAGACCTTTCTGCTGTCGCTACACTGACAGGTAGTGTAGCTATAATACATAACAATTTTCTTATATTAGGATACATATCGATGTCACAATTTAAAATAAGATCAGAAATCGACTGCGGTATGTCCTGGTTCCGCTGCCACTTCACCATCCACAACCGATATTCATTTACAATGACAGAAACTGGAGTGTTATCTAGTAATAATGTATAGTCGGTAGCTAGTTGTTTCACAGTTTCAATGTCTTCATTACTATATTCACTTTTTGGCATGAAAACGCTTAGCTGAAACAAATTAAGTACATCAGGAGACAGGCGGTCCTGGAGATCACTTATTATTGAATCTAGAAGAGGAATGTATATAGCTCTGCGGAAATATTCTTCAGCAGATTGAGTAGGTTGGTTATTAGGCCTATGTATTTGTTTTGATACTATTCTGGGACATTTAATTTCTACATCTAGCTGCTCAGCTACTTCTTTAGCCTCTTCAAAAAGCTGTCGGTAGATTACGTCAACATTTTCTCTTTTGTTTTGTAAAACACTTAAAGTATCATTAATAGCGTCCGTAGCTTTTTTTAAATCAATTGAGTTCGATTGCAGTATTCTGCTTAAAGATACAGTAGTACCTGAAAAATAAAAAGTAAGTGACTGTGACTGTAGTGCATAAATTAAGAATTTATAACTTAATATAAACGGTATGTACTCATAGCATAAAATATTAACAAAACAACAACATAATTTTAAAATAGGTTTAGTATACTCGTATAAGTTCATTTGCCAAACAATAAGAAATAAAATAATTTAAGGAAGTACCCACCTAATACATCACTTAAACAGATGGAGGATATAATAAAGTCAGAACTGCGCAATGTTTGCAGCAAGCAATGCGAATCATTGGCAGTTTTATTGTCTTGCCAAGCAGAAATCTTCTCCAGTGCGCTACAAATTTTGACTAAGTTGTCTCCTTGAAATTGAAGATGCCCATCATGCCTCTCTATCCAACGTGTCTCACAAATACCTTGCATGGCAGCTCCGAGTTCTATTTTAAAAATTTCATGCCTCTTAGCGGATGCATTGGCAAATGCCACAACTTTTCTCATTGTGCCAGATGTATTGCGACAGAAAACTACTTTGGATGATCTTGCCAATGAGTTATTGAGCACATGGTTGTTGCACGGGCAACGTTTAGCATGAATGGCTATTTTCATCAATTCTTGCACTGCACCTTTTGTATCTGATGCCATAACCGAGCAGCTGTCAGTTCCAATACCCACACACCAAGATAAATCTAAGTTAAATTTGGTACACAGATTTTCAACGATTTTCGCCAATGCTACACCTGTCAATCGAAGCTCTATGTCACCTGATTTTTTGTCCTCACGTCTAAGAGCATCGTAGGTATCACAAAAAGTCACAAAATGTTCCTTAATAATACCATCATGCAAATATCGGAATGATAGGCTCAGCTGTGAGATATGTGATATATCTGTTGTTTCATCGAACAAAATTGAAAAATATTTAGCTTCCCGCACATTCTGTAAAATGTTTTCCTGGATGATTTCTGCGCAAACATCTATCAACTCATTTTGTACAGTCTTACTGATGTACGTGGCGTTGGATTTTGAAGATTCTAAATGTTGCTGCAATGCAATATCGCCAGAATCTATACGGAATTTTAAAAGGGCTCTAAAATTCCCTTCATCGGCTACTACGCTGTGAACGCTGTCATAGTTCAGCAATTTACCATCGTCGCGTTGGCCACGTAACGATATATTTTGATGGCCACAAAATATTATAGTTTTTACGATTGGTCGCAAACGTTCTCTATTTTCATTTATTTGTTTCAGTCTTTGACTATTTACTTGGTTCATTATGTTAATTTCCGGTTTATGAAAACTCAATAAAAAGTTCTTCCCAGCTTCGACAGCTAATTCGTGGTATTTGTTTCGCTGGTGTGTTAGCAGAACACCATTTTCACCTAGCAAATTATCGAAAGCTTTTAACGGTTCTTTTACGAGTCGACATAAAAGTGTTTTTGTCTGTATACCACCTCCAGGAGCTACTACAAACAAAGCACAGTACTTGCAGTAAAGACCCTGGTCTTTATGCGACAAAACAAGCCAGTGAAACTTGTCAAGGTGAGACTTCTGAGCATATTTTTTTGTTTGTTTTCCTTTTTTATTAACAACACAATGCGGGAAAGTATAATTAGGGGGAGGCTGCCAATGCTTTTCAAGCAACATAGCTTTAGTTGAATCATCTATATTTTCCCCTATATAACAAGCAATATCTGAAGCAAACTTTTGTTGAGAAAGTGAAGTCTTTATCTGATCAGAATCAGAAGTCGATATACATATTGTAGGCTGACTATCGTTAATAACAGGAGAGCATGTTTTTTCTTCATCTAAGGTTAATGTAGGCAATGTAGCTGTAGAAGCAGAAGCATCGGCAATACAATTATTTTCATCTGTAGTTGTTGTAGGTGAATTTTTCGAGTGAGCAATCTCAAGCTTTGGTTTCTTTGGGAAAAATGAATCTATTTTTTTTATTGAACGTTTCAATCCACCACTACCATCTCCTTTTCCCTTAGAATCACCCTGCAAGCAAAACCATGCAAATTTCACCATGCAAATTACACACCCTACAACAGACAACAGACTGTTGCAAATACATATTAAATATATATACATAAAAACACCCACATTCGCTATAGTACAGGCTGGTGGCGCAGGCGCATTACCTCACAAACAAAGCAAAACCATGCAAATTTAACACCCCACATCAGACAACACACTTTTGTAAACATATGAGTTATAAGTACATAAAAACATAATAATATAGGTAGTTTTACAGTCCACTGCATTTTCCATAAAGACCTCACTTAAGTTTAGGCCCCTACACGATACCTACTTACTTTAGGTAAGTATAGTGTTAAACAAGCAAAACTTTTCAGGTTCTCTAATATTTTATAGTTTTTAAAAATCTGTAATATACAAATAAAGTAAAAAGTAGGTAGTAAGTAGGTAGATTACTATTTACTTGTTGTAAATGCATGCCTGTTTTTATTTATAATATATATTTCAAGATTATTTTTAAGTTTATGCATGCTATACCTATTCATTTTGTTGGTTGCTCTCTTATTTTATTTTTAAAAAGCATTAAAATCAGTGTGGTCACGACGATACACTTGATTTCATTGTGTGAATTTATCTAAGATTTTAGGTTAGGTCAGTAAGCTTAATGCTCTTCAATCTCCCTCGTCAAAAAAAAAAAATAAGTAGGTACATAAGTCATGCATTAACAACAATAACATTTAAGTTAATTTAATTTAAAAATACACACGCACTGGAATAATGAGAAACTGATTACTTACCATTTCTTGTAATTAATGAATTTGCAGCAACAATTTTTAAGAATATTTATAAAGTTACACTTATAAACACATTATAGGTAGAAAGAAATTTTAGTTTTTAACTTAGAACTATGTTGAAGTTTAGTCGTTCCGATTCCGATTGAGGTTAGGTCTAGCTAGACGTTACGTAGTCGACAAGCGCGCGCAAGTGTGGCGCGGTAAAATTCAAATTTTCGATGCGTTCGTTCCCAAACGCTTGCCATCATACAAAATTATTATATTATATTAAATTAATTAAATATTGAAGGTATGTAGTTACATAAAATCTGTATGGTGACAAAATATATAAATAAAATCATTATGTTCAATTAGTGGTCCACCTAAGTCCTGGACCAGCTCAGGGGGGGGTCATGACCCCGTGACCCCCCCCCTGGATCCGCCCTTGCGACTAAGGGAGTAATCTTATGCAGACAAGAGCACTGCGAGAAAAGGAAAATTCGAAACAAACTCTATACCAACCCGTCTGGCCAGTGTGGTATAGTAGGTTAAATTCCCTCCACATTCTTTGGAGGAGACCCGTGTCCAGCAGTGGGACGTTTATGGGTTGAAATGATGAACCAAATAGGGCACCAAATTAAAATAAATATGCTGGAATTCGTTGTTCTATTTTATCAAAGGTATGTAAATAACCTATCTTACATTATAGCAATTACAACCTTAAATACGGAAATTAAATTATTCTTCAAAACAATTTAGAATGTATATAATAACGTCGTATATTTACATTTTGTTTTAATTAAATTGTACCTGGAGGCGACAAAACAAAGTAGTGATTTTCTAAGAAGAGAAATGTGAAGGAAAATCGTTTATAAAAATATTTTCTTTTTTTAACTCAGGAGGGATAATAAAATTAATTTGTTTGAAAACTCTGGTTATCTCCCAAGGGAATCTTAAGGTATAGAAGGACCTTCAGTTTTCCGATGCCAGTTGGTAATAATAAATGGAAGTTCATTACATTAATGAATACCAATGGAAATGGCTTAGTGGTGGTTTTGGTACTTTTGAAATCTGATTGACATCGACCGTGAATTTACATCATTTATTTAAAATTACAACGCTCACACTAGGGAACAAACCCGCATCGTGGGAAACTTTATAAACATACAAATAACAGACACAAACTACACCTACAGTCTGAGTCACATAAATATTTTTCTCGTGTAGAAATCGAATCAATGACACTATATTATTTCAAAATTATAAACAATTAATGACAAATTAAAAAACGGAAATCATCAGCAACTTATTCATGTTCCACTACTGAGCTCGGATCTCAAAACAATAAAATTGACTAGAGGGCTGGCGTGTTTCTTGCTAAGAGAATTATTATAATAATAATAATATTCTACCACATTCACACAGCGCCATCTAGTCCCAAATTAAGCAATTATATTTGCTTGTGTTATGGGTACTAAACAACTGACATACTACTTAAATACTTTTTTTTTTGTAAATACATACATATTATAGATAAATTACACCCAGACACAGAACAAACCTTTATGCTCATCATACAAAGATTTGTTCTGGGTGGGGATCGAACCCACTACCTCCGGCTTAGCAGTCAGGGTCACTAACCACTAGACCAACAGGCCAGTCATCATCAGTCAGATGTACCTAATCCGAAAGGGGGTGGTAAAGCCATTGAGAACAATTCAAGAGATAACATATTTGCGAGGAAATAAATAAAACTCGGACTTTCTTTGAAAAAAAACAATACAGCGAAAAGAAAAAGCGTGCGTAGACCAACAGGCCAGTCGAGTATTAACATTACCATTCAACGTAGCAATTCTTCCAGTCATCTGGGTACGTTAGTGGTTGACATGACAGTGATACTGATGCGTAATGAAATGACTGACTCATAGACAACTTTTTTGGGTTCTGAGTTTTATTTCAAAAGTGGAAGTCAACTGCAATATATAGCAAGAGGTTTGTGTATCAACATTGACACATTCCTCCTTATTGCAAAGTACGGACTAAGCATTAAACCAGGTTTAAATTGACAACTTTGTCACTAAAATAAAGGCTTATGTCAATTTAAACCTAGTTTAATACTTAGTCCATGTTTTTTGTTTATTGCCTAATTGAGATTTATGGATTACGTATTCGTTATAACTTTATTATTTTCTGTATACACTAGGTGACGTATACGACGTATATTGAATGGTAGCGCATTTCTAACGCTCCATTAGATTGCTCCCGTTATAAAATGGAAATGGAATTGTATTGTATACAATGGTTAGCTTCAATGAAACGGGTATACTAGTAACACAAATGTTTTATCTAGTTAAATTGTTTCTGTACCTGTTGAAGAAAATTGCATAGATTCAAACTTTACAAAAGCGAATAGGAGACGTGAAATAAAATATGTGTTGTAAAGAACCAATCTAACATTTACAAAATCTAAAATTGCATTTATATTTGCAGACATGGAACGTGCTATCTCAGACAAAATAAAATATATTCTATTAAATTTTACATTAGAAAAAATATTTTTGTCTGATGGGACACGCGTCTAACAAGTTCCGTGTCTGTAGAAATAAATAGAAAATAGAAAACATTTATTGGTACAAACACAAGACATACTGAATAACAAATACATAGACAGAACAAATACAAACAAACAGCAGTCTCACGTTTGTACCAAATAGGCACCATTTCAGCATAATGCCGAGCACAAGTGCCCGGCGCTGGTTTTCAAATAGGCCTATTTAATGTGACGTACGGATGCTTTTAAAAAAAATAAAAATAACAAAAATTAAACAATATGCGTGCTTACGAAAGAAGAACTAAATATAGCAAAAACATTGAAAAACAAAAGAACAAAATACATTATAATATACTATTTTAATCTGTGATCGATTGAGTTTATCGATCAAAATCAAAACTGTCACAGCTTAATTTACACACCATCATCATCATCATATCAGCCCAATGACGTCTACTGCTGAACATAGGCCTCACCTAACTTCATTAACATACCATACGTATATTATTTTATTTTTGCTTAAACGTAACATATCCCTTGTGTTAAAATGTCACCTTTGCACTCCAAAAAATACCTTCTGTATTAGAAATTCATAGCTATCACACCTTTAATTCGTGAAGGAGTAGACATAGGTGCATTACTCCTGTATTTGACCAGCTATTATCAATAGCCGAGCTTATTTCCAAAACTCATTCTGATACTGAGAAATTAATGACTCATATGGTTTTTGCCTTGACTGGTAATCAAGCCCAATACCTTTTGCTCAGTCTATACATTCCAGCTGCTTCATTACGGCAGTCTGAAAATACCATAAACAAAAAAACTAATTATATTTTCCATACTTTCATAATTGCACGTATTGATTAATCTTTTAATAATGTCCTAACCTAACTTGATACGCCTTAATGATGCGGACATAAGCCGTTAATATACCGAACGCACTTCGTCCGGAAACAATATGGATATATGATATTGGGTTTATCCGGAAATCAATCAGGAATACGTCGAAATTGCCGCGTGTATTTCCGTGCGGGAGAATTTTGTTGCAAATTATTGCCGCCGATGGGTTCACTTGATATTGTCAATGAAAATTTATATTTGTATGAGTTATGAGGGAAGTGTTTAACTTGGATATGTGGTTGTGGTTGGCTTACATTTACAACTAGGTGTACATATTTTTTTCTTTTTTAAGCGATGGTGGCTGAATGGATAAATGACCCGACCGGCAGTACCAATGTGGATTCTCACTTTGTGGAATTTATATGTACTAGTCAAGTGACTTACCATCTGCTAACGGTGAAGGAAAACATCATGAGGAAGCCCACATACACTAAAAGAAATTCTATGAGTATGTCTGATCCACCAACCCGCACTAGGCCAGCGTGAGTGGATTATGGCCTAAACCCTCTCAGCTCTCTAGTTAGAGAAGAGGAGACCCGAGCCCAGCAGTGGGACTTAATGGGTTGCTGATGATGATGATAATGATTTTTCACGACTTTTGTACGGCTATTGTGCAAGTGATTACGAGAGGTAGGACACAGCGGGTAGATCTAGCTCAAACTGAGCTGTCTGTCTGGGAAAGTACCTCCATCCTACTGAAGCCCGCAGCCATTATAACATTTTTGTGTTCCAGGCGTTACATAATAAGCTACGGTAACCGCTCACCATCAGGCGGGCAGCTTGTTTATAATCTTTATCATCACAAAAGTCCCACTGCTGGGTTTGATCGTTTATGGGTTGATATGATAATGATGAAGATTCCTATGATGGCAATAGGCTCATTCCGTATTACATTAGACTAAACATAGCTAGGAAAAAGTTGTGATCTCCCTCTACCTACCCATTGAGGAGAAACGCTTGATGCTATGTATTTATCATAACTTTGAAATAATAAACAGTACAAAAAGTTCTTCTTACAGTTTAATACCTCTACAATAATACTGTTGAAAAAAACAAACCATACACGAAAAGTTTAATAAAACCATTCACCTTCTGCCATGTCTCAATTACGGTCGCAAGCGTTTATTTATACTCTTGATCTTCTAAAAAATATAAAACATATTTTTAAATCAAAGTAACCAATGTTTATAACCCACAGTACACATTGATAGTCATCGTAATACAAACAAGTAAGACCCTAAGGCGATTGAACGAGGATTTATGTTTGAGGATTTATGTCTTCCCGTTTTCTTGGCACAAACGCTAAGTACGAAGAAAATGCTAAGCTCTCTTCTATAACGAATATATTTACGTATGAGATTCTGAGAAACTCGGCTTTGATTTAGGAGAAGTATGGTGTTATTGTAATAAGGTATTACGCAATCTGTTCCTTATCTCAATCCTAATGAAAGTTGGTGGATCTTCTGCTTGATTGGGCTTAAGAGAAGCTTATTGGAATAAGTTACCTAGAAAGCTTACATAATAATTATATCGTCACGCCTTTTCACCGAAGGGGTAGTAATAGAACGAGCCGAATCCCACTGCACCACCGAGCACTCCAAGGCACTCGTAGCATTGTGCTACTGAGATGTTCGCTTGCAAGGTCAGTCCATGAAGGGTGACCGTTTGTGGCAATTTCATTCGCGAGCGTCTCCATGCTTCGGAAGGCACGTAAAGCCGTTGGTCCTGGTTAGCACTTAATGTGGTAGTCGTTAAGTCAAGTTGGAAGCCTTTTGGGCGACTTGATAAATTCCAACAGCAGGGTCTGCCTCAAGCCCATACGATAAGATAAGACCAAGCACTTGATCATAACAAACAACTTAGTACTAAAATACTACGAACGTCCAGGATGGCGAATTAGACAAAGGCTTTGAATTTCATATTTCTTCAGTGAGTTTCATAAAGATGTTTTTCTTTCAGCCTCAGAAGATGTTAAATTGTATGCCTAGTGATCGTATTGGTGATTGATCAGAATCAAATTTAGAATCCTTGCTTAGAAATTATAATACAAAGTAAATTTTAATTGAGTGTAAAAAATTAAGTAATAGTTATTTTATCAATATCGTGTCATAGTCCTTGAAAGAGTACGGTTCACAGAACTTACAGAAGAGAAAACCATGAATATAATATACTCATTTTTTATCAGTTTTTGAAAATACTACGGAAAAATGTTTATTTAGTGCCTTTCAATCTTATTTTTTTTTCTACTTACCAGTACCGTAGTACTTAATCGTCAAATACCTATTAACAGAGACCAAAAATCAATTCTATAACCTTAGAGTGACAGTGGTACGCACTACGCAACCCCAAAGCCATACTTCGTACTAAAATAAGATTTACGAAGGCGTGTAACATGTTACATAATTCAAAGATGCTACTCGTGGTGAATACGTCTTCCTTAATTTTCTAACAGATTTGATTCCTTACAAAAGTCGCACGAGGAAAACGAATTCACATTTCATATATTCGAATAATTACTTCTAGTCCAATTTAAAAGGGCACATGTGTTATAGTGCGCCAAGATCTCGGTGGGCAAATAAACCCTTTTAATCCTTTTCGTCTCTGTTGCCTTCGTTGTTGCTATTAGTCACGTCTCTCCGGACACAAATGGCATTTTCCTCAACTGACATAATCATCTGACAAGCTGAATTTCCCTTTTTTCTTTATGACTGAATAAAGTAAAAGGCACCCGTTTACATTCCTACTGTAGTTTCACTAGTTATGTACTTTTGGGAATATCAAAGACTTGTTACATTGAACGTCTGTCTGTCGTACATTGCTCTGAGTACTCTGTACTCACTACTTAATTCGCCCAATGCTCCCTCATATTTAACTCCACATTTCCAATACCTCTGCAACACTCATGATCGAAATCTTCGGTCATCTAATAATCTTCTTCTTCTCTGTCCTTCACATAGTTCCAGTCTTGTCCATTCTTCCTTCTATATTCAGTCCATACTTCTCTGGAACGCACTCCCTCTCGAAATCAGGATGTCCACTAACCGTGATATTTTTAAGGCTAGAGTTCGCGAGCAGTATAGCAGATTGTTGGCAGAATCATCCTAACGCCTTAATTATATTTTTTGATATATATTATATAATATTTGTTATTATTTTATATCATGTATTTATACATTTATGTATATTATTAATATGTATCTAGTATTAATATATGTAGGTATTTGATTAATTTGTTTAAGTATTTTATATAACTAGTTAGTATACTTTTATCTTTTTCAATCTTATATTCTTACTTGGCACCTACCTCTTCTCATCTCTGCATCACCCAAAGGTTGGCTGGTAGAGAATGCTTTTAGCATTAAGCCCGCCTTTTGTACACAAATTTTGTGCAATAAAGTTTTATAAATAAATAAATAAAACGTCGAAGGTTAGTTCCACTCTATATTTATGGCGCGAGGCGCTTATAGCTTTGCGGTACTGAGATGTTCGTTACGATCATCGAGGTTAAGCCACACCCGGCAAGGTCAGTCCATGATGGGTGACCGGTTGTGGCAATTTCATTCTCGAGCGTCTCCATGCTTCAGAAGGCACGTAAAGCCGTTGGTCCCGGTTACCATTTCATGTGGTAGTCGATAAGTCAAGTTGGAAGCCTTATGGGTAACTTGATAAATTTCAACACCAGGGTCTGCCTCCAGCCCACACGATAAGGAGAAGACTTTATACATGTATAAAAAAATAGGCAATTGCTTCATCTCATGATATGCATCTACTATTTCCTAAGCTAACAATATCAGGAGCATTATCATTCCACACAATATAGCCCTTAAAATAGATGAGTTGGCAGCATTAGAGACCAATATATTGAATAGTGAATTTGACCAATATGTAAAGCTTTTGAATACAAAAAACGATAGTCTCGAAATAATGTGCTTTTAATGTTTTAACAATAGCTCGTATTTTGAATTGGCTAGCCGTAATCCCCCTTAATACAAAATATGGACTAAAAATTAAACCAGGTTTAAATTGACATAAGCCATTGTTTTAGTGTCAAAGTTGTCAATTTAAACCTGGTTTAATGCTTAGTTCGTATTTTATAATAAGGGAGGAATGAGTTTATCGATCGAAGATTGATCCTGTCCAGGGTGATAGATTTAGGTATCTATACTTAATATTGTAAAGCTGAAGAGTTTGTTTTGGTTGTACGTTATGATCTTAGAAACTACTAGACCGATTTAAAAAAATATTTTAGTGCTCCATAGCCCATATTTTGAGGAAGGCTATAAGCTATGTATATGACATCACTCGATATTTACTGGCCTGTTGGTCTAGTGGTTAGTGACCCTGACTGCTAAGCCGGAGGTCGTGGGTTCGATCCCCACCCAGGACAAATCTTTGTGTGATGAGCATAAAGGTTTGTTCTGTGTCTGGGTGTAATTTATCTATAATATGTATGTATTTACAAAAAAAAAATGTATTTAAGTAGTGTATCAGTTGTTTAGTACCCATAACACAAGCAAATATAATTGTTTACTTTGGGACTAGATGGCGCTGTGTGAATGTGGTAAAAAAAAAAACATCACGTTATGGAGCTGAACAGTAGCCACATAAAGAACAACGGGAGCAAAACTCCATTGCGACTTTTAGTAACGTATATAATTGTATGTATGTTTAGAATAAGGTATTTATAACTATGGAATGTAAAAAAAATATTCCGAAATAAATGAATTATTATTCTGTCTCTTTTTTCACGGCTATACTTCTCTGAAAAAAGAGACATAATAATAATTCATTTATTTCGGAATATTTTATTTTTATACCACAAATTTGATGAAAAAGTGTTGCCACGAAAATTTGGCTTAATAAATATTATAATGACGTAATATAGAATTACTTTCTTAATGAAGTAAGGCAAAAGAATATAATTAAATGACTCATTAATCTGTACACGTACGAAGACTTTAACGGAGTAAGAAAAAGGTTCTTCATAAATAAGGCATGCAATTATCCATAAGTTGATTATTTGTCTTCCACGACGCGCAAATATCGAGTGATTGTGTAAATAGAAAATTGATTATGTATACCGTACATCCATATTCAAGCCAAGGATAACAGTAGGCAATTAAGTAAATAGCATAGTTCGTATAACTGGGTATAGAGCACTGCGGATATACAGAGGCGACAACTATCAAATTAATCCAGTTAATTTACATTAATTGATTATTTAGAGACTAGAAGACGTGCGGTGTTTCGCTCGCGGCGTTTTTTAATGGCCACTGCTCCGCTCTTATTAGACGTAGCGTATTGTTATATAACCTATATAACCTTCGTGGGTAAATGGGCTATCCAACACTAAAAGAATTTTTCAAAACGGGCTAGTAGTTTCTGAGATCCTAGCGTTCAACCAAACAAACAAACTCTACAACTTTATAATATTAGTATAGATAGATTACTGCTGTATTGAGACGCGTTACTTAACTTTAAAGTTTATTTAGTAAAGACGTGTAATACTTAAGTCCATATGCATAAAGACGATTTTTCAATGAAAAAATTGTGTTAATGATAGATTACTGCTAATTGACGTCTCTGAGTGCGGCAGTTAGAGTTGGATGTATGCAGAATTAGCTCTTAACCACGGGGACAAAATTATATTATCACTTAAATTGATATAATTATGACTGTTTGACTGAACGTTACAATTGCGCTTACGCAATGCGTTACAATAGGTAGGCCGTACAAGTCAAATAAAAATGTTTGCATTAATAAATATTAAAATGGATAAAGACACTATAAACTCCTAGTGTTATAGTAGGTTAAATTCCCTCCACATTCTTTGGAGGAGACCCACGGCCAGCAGTGCGACGTTTGTGGGTTAAAATGATGATTATTATGAAACTTCCACGGACTGTTTTAATAAAATTATATTTCATGAATAATACTGTATGTGAGTATTTAAAACTGAGATTAAACTGATTACTTGCTAATCCTTTGACAGTTTTTGTCCCACGTCATATTAAGCCGGTAAAATGTTCTTTTATCATCCAGGTCCGACAACCTGACGTGTTCCATTAAACACGTAATACTAACATATCAGTAGACATATATATGTGTTCAAAGCTGCTTGCTGAGAATTTCTTGATTTAATTTAATAACCCAAACAGTTCCCTTGAGTTCCTCATAAACGGACGTTAATATTGCCTCAATGATGAAGATGTGAATTAAGAGTACATATCTATATATCGTGCTTCCTTTTAAGTATTTTGAACACGCTTCTAAGACGTACCTAACTATAAAATTTTGGGACATTCTGTTTGCTGAATCAGACCTGATTTATTTATGTATTTGTACGGGAATTCACGATTATGATTTAGGTATTTACATACCTTATGGTGCTTGACGTTTCGACCAGGCTACACCGGCCGTGGTCATAAGCTGACAGTCAGTCAGCAAGCTTTGACAGCAGTCAAATCATAATCACGTGAATTCCTGTTTAAAATCAATAAATATTATCATGCAACGCGAAATTTTAAAAGTAAATAGAGTTGATTGAAACGGTGAAGGCAAACATCGTGAGGAAACCCACATACCCTAGAAGAAATTCTATGAGTATGCCTGATCCACCAACCCGCACTAGGCCAGCGTGAGTGGATTATGGCCTAAACTCTCTCAGCTCTCTAGAGAGCTTTAGGCCATAATCCACTCACACACACACACACACATAACACACATAGAGGAGAGAAGACCTGAGCCCAGCAGTGGGACTTAATGGGTTGCTGATGATGAGAGCTGATTTATGGCCAATATTTTTGCAATTCCTTTACTTTTCTTTTTCAATAATATTACTAAGTCAAACGTACAACTGTTATAAGCCAAGCTCCAACTGCCTAAATAGAATCAACAATTCAAGATTTTGTATTTCTTCCCTTCGCTAAAACCACACTTATTTTTACATTTTTATTAGCAGTATAAAAGAAAAGTATTCAACACTCCTGTGTTTTGCTTCTCTTTATTACAATCGTCTCATTCTCGACGTATTTTGGCGGCGTTATATGGACGCAATTTTATGAATTTTAATAAGGCTCTGTTATAAAACAGAGTTACGTTTGTATGAATGAAGCTCCCACAGTAATACTAACCTAGATAACCTGACTATTACTGAGCAAAAGCTAGTCTATCTTCTGTTTAAGCTATTGTATTCTTTACTAGTTATTATTAATAAAAAAAGTCGTACGATTTAACGGTGAATACCTTTTATAACATGACAATACGAATTCCTAATATCGTATATTCTTGTTAGTACTTTTAGATACTTATAAAAATGTGAATAGAGTTGGCCTTATTTAAACTGATTATAATTATGACAAATGACATATGGGGCTATATATCAAAGTCACTGACTCACCACTATTTCACAGCATCAGATATTGGTGGTGCGAGCTAGATGTCGTCGATATAATCTATACTAATATTATAAAACTGAAGAGTCTGTTTATTTGTTTGAACGCGCAAATCTCAGGAATTACTGGTCCGATTTGCCATACATTGCCGATAGCGCATTTATTGAGGAAGGTTATAAGCTATATAACATCATGCTACAGCCAATAGGAGCTGAGCAGTGGCCAAACAAAAGTGACGGGAGCGAAGTGGGACTTATATATTTTAATTAATAAAGCCGTAGGGTGGTGTTGGCAGATAGGCTGTGGTGTGTAGACTCTGTAGAGGCCTTATAATGCTGCAATGTTTTTATGTTTTTACGTATAAATCAATGTCCCTGATAAAAGTATATTTTGTTCATGTAAATACAAATATAATAAATGACTATTGTTTTGTTACATAGCGGGAAGCCAGCGACGCAGAGCGGCTCACAATCCAGGCGGCTACCCAGACAGCCGGCGGACGGTATACCTGCGAGGTATCCGCTGACGCGCCGTCTTTCCAGACAGCGCAAGTGCACACACATATGTATGTTGTTGGTGAGTGACGCATTTGCTTTATAAGTATCCGTTTGAGTTAAGGCCACGGTCACGTTGGCAGCGTTGAGAGTTGAAACAGCAGAGGCGCGGTGCAGCTCTAATCGTGTAACTTTATGTAGACGACTGTGTTAATGTGGTATTTATAGAGCTGCTAATTAATCTTTTGTTCAACGAATAAAAATATAATAGCAGCTATTGAGTTGCTGTTACATTCGGCAACACAAAGTTACCCGATTGGAGTGACACCGCGCCCCGTGTCGCCGCTGCTGTCGCACTGCTCACCGCTGCCACCGTGACCGAGGCCACGAACATTTTCAAATACAGATTTTTTGTAGGCTCGATTTCTTTTGTTTTTTATACTCTGACGCCACCGTCATACAGGCGTGCGGCCTGCCAGATGAAAAGCGGTTTCCGTAGCCTGTGGAAGCCTACAACACCAGGGGCTTAACAATCGTGTTGCCGACCCTTTAAAAAACCTGTTCTATACTATTCTAAAGAACCCCTTACTGTAGTATTTTGATATACGCAAACGCGGTGCATGTATTTTATTTATCGCAATTTTAAAATAGTTAAACGCCCATGTAATGAATTTACATGTTAAATGACTCGTTCACATTATCTCTGCACTTCTCACGTAATATCTGCGTACTCAATGTTTTCTCTATGGTATGTGACAAAAGTGAAACAAGGGCAGTGAGAGGCGTTTCGATACCCAGTTCACTAGTATTATGGAGTAATTACATTTAATTTAACATGTGGAGAATTGGCATTTTAAAATTTGATTAGAATTAGTCTAGATATGGTCTGCTGTTAGATAATCAAAATGACGATGATGATTTCAAAATTAAGAGAATAAAACTTAATATAGAAAGAGGAGAACATATCATTTAAGTAATCGTCTTTTACTGCCACACTCAGAGACGTCCGCAGCAGTAATCTGTCATTAACACAATTTTTTCATTAAATAATCGTCTTTAGGCGTATTGAATTAAGTATTTTTTGTATTTTTTTTTTTGTAATTAAGTATTAAATTTTAAAGTTATGTAACGTCTGTGAGTACGGCAGTTAAACCTGAAAAAAATCGTAATAAATTAGTTAAAAAAATCCAAAAAACCATTACATAATTATGTACATACAAAAATGCACTAACCCAGTAGTTACAAAGTAAATACAAATAGGTACATACAACACATTATCAAATGCTTATACACCGTAAGAAAAACTTAAAATACACTTAGGTACTATCACTGCACCGTAGTAGGTAAATCACTATAACATATCGAGTTTTCCAGCAAATCATAGAAATTTTATTGTTATTTTCTCGTTACTTAATTTTAATCTGTGTCATAATCAGCTCGACCGATATATTTATGCAAATTACAAGGGGACAGCTTAAAGTACCTTTATATATTTTCTTCATGTCATGATATACCTTTGAACGATAAAACAGGCTCCCAATCAACCCTTTCAAAAGCGTCACACTTTATAGACTACACAATCTGAAGACCCTATAGGACCGTAAAAAACCTTAAGGGTGACACTGTTTTATGTGAGCTCTGTTTTTAGAAGTTAGGGACTGTTTATTTATAGCTAATATTTATGTAGTAAAAGAAATAGCTTTGTAATACACTGGGCGTCTAGACCTTTTTAAGAAAAAAATAAATAAATATATAGTCATGGCAACCTTAAGCTATAATTTGAAGCAAAATTTATCAATAGGCTTGTGTCAACTAACAATGAAATCAATGGATGAATGTTTCTAGACGTAAATTGTAATATTTAAACAGGGAAAACCGAAATAATTCCACATAAAAATTAATGATTATTGTTATTTTTACAAATTAAAATCAAATAAATACCCCCCCTGGCTCCTCCGCTGTGAACGCCAATCAGAACGTATTACGTCACATAGTGGTATGCCGCCATTATTGTTTTGACGCTTGGTTAACTTTTTCATACAACAGCACAAGTCACTTCGTTTTTATTCTATTAATATCATTTTTAAAATATGAGATTTCCATTTTTATTTCAACAAAATAAACTTTTGCCGTAAGTGAACACAATCGTTTGCTACTATGTGACGTCATTCACGACGCCATGACACTTCTTGTGTTTTTACGCCAGATTAAAAATATTTTCTTAAAACTTAAAATATGTGTTTTAAATATAATTTTTATCATGAAATATTATTTTTTTGGGGTAATACAGGTACTAAACTAACGAAATAAGCCATTTTTGAAATTTACGACACAGGCCTAACTCAAATTCAATTTGGTAAGTTTTTGATAGAAAATTGTAAAAAATAATATTATATAATCTAAGTACTTACAATTACACACTAGTGAAATATAAAATAGGTATTTTTTATAATGGTTGTGATGGAAATGGTGTGTTTTACGTCTACATTTTTTATTTTATTGTATACCAATGTTATTCTATTGTATATTTTTTCAAAGGACCAAATGAGTTTCGGTTTGAGTAATACCTAATAATTGAGACGTTTTTTGAACTCAAAATTGGATTAAAATGCCAATTCATTAAAAAAGGTTTACATTTTGTGCTTAATGCGATCATTTTTCGGAGACAAAATATTATTGAAAACACAATATAAATGTTATTTAGTTAAACGTGTACAATAACACACATAAATATGTTTTTGTTTTGGTAATATTACATCGTCTGACTAAACCGATCCTTAAATTTTAAAATACTGCTCCCTATAGATTAGCGCGATGCAAAGAGACTCAACACAAAATATAGCCTTAGGGAACCTTCATAACCTACTTAATGTTCATTAGCTTCATATTGACGTACCTGAGTAATACCTGTTACATTTAACAGTAAGTCAAAGATATAAATCACCTCAATTTCAAATGACATGACTTATCAAGTCCTAAACTGTAGATGAATGACTTATGACTAGGTGGACGTTTTTGGGTCAAATATGACGTTTACCTGCTATTATAAAATCAGGTTGTATGTCACATGGATTGGTTGTGATTATGGGCCTGTTTGAATAATAATAGGGATGGGTCATTGATTGATGACTTTCAATATGTCATAATGAAGATATTTATGACAAAGCTATCCTAATTGAAGTATTGGGTTGACTATAGTTTAATATTACTATACTCGATGTAACTGTGAGTTAAATTATATTTATTTATTTATATTTTTATTCTGTATGCAACAAGTACTTTAATTCGTGATTTTGGTACAAAAATCGATGTTTATAGATAGAGATAGATCAAGAAAAACGAATGAATGAAACGAATGGTTATCTTATAGGCCAGCTATAGTAGCTTAATTTCAAATCATAAAGTTAAAATTTGGCAATACTTTTAATTAATCAATGTCACCTTTTCTGGATGTATGTCTATGAATAATCTCCAATTCAATATTTTATAGTTTAGCTTATAATCATAATTTAAAGCGATCTACGTAGTCACCATCATCATATCAGCCCAATGACGTCTACTGTTGAACATAGGCCTCACCTAATTTCCGCCACAGCGAGTGATTTTGTGCCGCCCGCGTCCAACGGCCACCCGCAACCTTTTTAGGTGGGGGGCCGCGGCCGCCCCGCGCTGCGCGATCAACGTAGTAAAAAAAAAAAATTTTAATGTATTCTATGCAACTACCAACTATACATCTTACAGTAGAACTCATTAGCAACAAATTTTATATTTAGATTCAACAGTGTGACTCATTACGAACTAATTTAGTATTTATTATAAAAAGCACATTTATTCCCCAACTACAAATGTCTCCTCGAGCATAAACAGAATATTTCTAAGTGATATCACTAATTGGATCAACATCTCATGCAGCAGCAGTAACAGCTAATAACACGGTGCCTTAATTACCACAGTTTGTTCCACGAGGCTCGTTTAAACAGAACATTATTGCATTAACTGCCAGTCTCAAAACCCTTGAACTAACTACTTATAACCCTTTTAATCATACAACGATTTATATGCGGAAATGCGTAGCTATTTTCTTGCCCTATACAGATAAATTGGTTACGAAACTGGAATGGTTTCTTGTGGAGATATACTATATGTAGCTGAATGTTAGTTATTCTGCCAATAAGGGCCAGGTTCTACCAAATAAGAGATAATAAGAGAAGAAATTTCTTATTATCAAGCAATAGACTTGCAATCAGTGGGGTATATACTTGGTTATCTAATGAGAACACACATATTAGGATAAAAATATTATTTAATGTTAATTCAGCGTAAAGGCTATTATTTGTGTGGCAAATTTCGTATAAATCAATTCAATAGTTTTTATTTGAACTAATAAAGGTGTAAAATTGCAAATATTGAAATGAAATTGTTAATTTTATCTAATTGACGGTAAAAAATGCTGTAGACCATTTTGATGCTATAAATCGCGATCCAAATTAGGTTTTACAAGCACCTATGCTCAAATAGCTCATGCAATCGACGCACTACCTACGTATAGACAGCGATATTTCGTTGGAGTACGCAATAAAGCTTCCAATTACCCTTTGACGCACAAAAACCGCTCTCAGTTTGAATATATTAAGTAAGTGGAGCTATGTAGTCAGTACTGATTTTTGTAGTGAATTTTTTGATGGTTGTTTGACTGCAGAAGACTTACCATAAGGTCACTTATTTTTGTTTAAAAAGGGTAGTCGAAATAAAAGCGGACTGTAGTACTTAATGCTGGTTTAATAGTTACAATTAGATCATACAGAGCGGTTGATCTTTGACGCGATATGAATGGTACAGTCTGTAGTGGGGACCGCCGCGCCATGCCATACCGCCTCCTTCGGTCGACAATGTGTGTCGAGGATCGAGGTTCGATTCCCGACAATAAGCAGAGGTGCATCAAATTTTTGCGAGCTAATAAATTAAGTCTCATGTAATAGGGATCGGCCTATTGCCATTAACTTGACACATTTTCTAAGCTATGTAGGGAACGAATCCAAAACTTTATATCTATTCGCATACCAACAGAGCAAAGAAGCCGTCTAATCAATGTTTAGTCCTATCAACAAAAACTGTCAATTAAAAGGTAGTATTTTTTATCTAACTTCATTTGAAATGTACCCAGGCAGACTAAACGCCGACGGCAAACCAGAAAAGGAAAAGGGTAATATTGTCTTTCAATCACTTAAATTAAGTGAATGTGTTTTATTAAAAGTATTCATCAAAAGAAAATACTACAAAAGTGAAAAATAGCCATTGTTATAATAAAATTCAAATTAAAACACAAAACGTCCAAACTTAATAACAAACGCGACCATGAAAAGGATCCCTTCAATATATCTCACTCATTTTCAACTACATATAATTTCGGGATTATCGCGAACAAAGGTTGGAGCTAAGCATGCATACAAAATGGATATTGTACACCGTTGATCGCTGATAGGTGCCCATATTCTATCCCTTTATTATGTAAATAGGAATAAGATGCGAGGTAGCGATACGCAGTATAATACAAAACAAGGGCACTAGTTTAGATTTATAACCTAAGTTGAAACAAAACGCAAACATATAGATATATTGAGTCATAGAACCGCCTATACCCTTATCTATATACTCGCAAATGAATACCTATATAACACGAAAAATAAGTGGTTTTTCTGCCGAAATATTATACACACTTATCTTCTATACGTTAACTGCCAAAAGTAACATAATATATAAGACACATAACGTTGAGTTTGAATATGAATGCTTTGTTCTGAAGGTTATCCCGGGAGAGTAATTAAGCCGTATTGACGCGTTTTGATCCCGAGGTATTAGTAAGGATAGGGTTCAATTTTATGTGAATATCTGTCTCGTTACTGGTTGGAAGGAAAAATGATTTTTATAACACAAAAAAGCATTAGATATTTTTGACATTATTTTTTCTTGAACGACTCTTTAGTCATCGTTAGAAGCTAGCTTGCGGCCACGAGCGGCTTACTGAGGATGACTCGGAATCTTGGCAATTGACTTAATCAATTTCGATATTATTTTATCGATAATTTAAATAAGGTCAGCATCATTTTCAAATATTTGTAAACGATATCAAAATTAAATAGAATCTGAACATTCAGTTTGTTTACATACACAATTTGCATTCAGATATGACATTCAGTTTGCGATCAAATCAATTTCGATTTTATCCAAAAATAATAATTTTATTCAATTTTGTCAAATTAGTCTGAATTTTTAATCTTATTTGTTTCGCAACTGACTTCAACTTTAGCGTACGTTTCTACACTTATCGTAATAGACGTAAGTCTACAGGAATTCCCCAATATAGCACTTACTAAAATACCTTGTTCCAGTGTTACCGAAGTCTGGCCCGAATATGTACGGCTTAAAGCGTCGCTACAGACCTGGCATGAAGCTAAAAGTGGAGTGCATCAGCCGTCACTCGCTGCCAGCCGCCAATTTATCTTTCTTCATCAATAATGATCAGGTAAGTCCTTTGAAAAGTTTTACTCAACGTTTGGTTCTTTTATTGGTAAAACCTTTGAACTTTCGCGACCAGTACACACTACATTAAATACCTTTGTTTTTACATTTTAAAGTAGCAGCAGACGTCATCATGACGACCCTTGTGGTCGTGTAACAAGTAATGGATAAATTCGATCTCAGAAACATCTGTCCGCATAGCTCAGTAGCAATAGTAAATTCATTCCTGAAATAAATTAAAAATAAATTGCACCGATCGTAGTTACAGTATATAACGATTAAATATTGGTAAACTGTCACCATAAGATTGTAAACATTTTTGGGTAATAGTCTAACTCCCGAGATTATGAACTTATGATATTTTGTGAACAACAACTAACCATTATAATTAAACCAAATTATGTTAGTTAATAAATCAATACCATCTGCTTGATTTCTTCGCGTAGTAGGAGCGTGAATGAATTATGCGCAAGAAATCCTAGATTCAACTTCAGGGTCAGGCAAAAATGGTACTGGGTCTTGAGCATTTTCGTAAGAGTCATAACACAATTTTGCGAAATGTATGTTTTACGGAGTCCACAACTTTCTCTTACTCATTTTCACTCAATGAGCGTTTCATTCATTTGAACGTAACATTATACAATATGCATTTACAGTCACAAACCAAAAAAAATGCGTTTCTAAACCCAGGCTTTTTGTTTTCTTCTCTCTGGGTTCTCCAAAGCTTGTAAATCGATGTATATACAATATACATATAACCTATGTTTACTACCTTTTAGTTTATCCAACTTTTTAGCGTTACCCATTACATAATAAACAACAATCTCATATTCCACTTATAATAATAATATTGTTCAATATTTGTGTATTGAATTAAGAAAACAATAGTCATTAACGTCATACTTGCGTGACTATCCCGTCCACAACGTGACTATTACGGGCATTCCAAACTTTCTCGGGACTCACAATGTGTTTTATTGTTGCCGCGGGAATCAACATCGTTGTGCCCTTTGTTAGTCTTCTATTCTTGCGAAAGACAAAAGGGAAACTTGAAGGAATCGAAATGGATTTGAACGAGGAAGGAAAGTGATTTCAAATAAATTGCTTGATTGGTTTTTTCGTTTGTTTTTGTGTGTGCTCATGTGAAATGTCTTGTGAAACATTAGCGATTAAAACGCATTGAGTGGTTTTACTATCCTTAATACATTTCTAATATAGGAGCACATTATATAACATCATTTAATTGTCATTTTAAGACATAAAGTACTTACTTACATCATAATTTTTCGTGTAAAAATCTTAATAATATTTGATGTCATTTTAGGTGATTTTAGAATTGGTTTTTTTATATTAACTTTTTATTTAAATCATACGAAAGTGTGTTTGATTTGTCTTTGCTTTAAGTAGCAACGAATAAACGTGATTTTTTTGGCCAAAAACAGACCATAAGGAATAACTTAGGGGTTTCCGTTGGTCACACAGATCTAGTTGTGGGCTGAAGGTGGAAGAAGATTAAGTTTGTAGCGATTCTAATTTGTAAAGGTATTTTAGATAAATCTTTTACAAAAAGGGTTGTCACAATGTAAATCTAACATTTATTCTCCGCTCCGAGGTAAAGGATTAAACTAATTAAAATTACAACAACATTACGGTTCTGTTCGTTGTTTAGTTTATGAGTTTAGATGGTGTTTGAAGGATTAATAGTATTAATTACCAGTCCTGAGAGTCCTGCTTTGCTAAGGGAAAATCGCATTGAATAACATTTAAAAACATTTTTTAGATTCAGAATTTTTTGCAAGGTAGACGTTCGGTAGTACTTTTTTGGAGATGAGACAGATTTTGTATTAAAACGAATGTATCTCTCTTTCAATCCATTTACGTATGTTAAACTTTTACTTAAAAAATTGCTCTTTCTTTATTTGTAAAAAATCCGTTCAGGGGTGCGTGAACATTATGTCCAAATTAAGCAATTATATTTGCTTGTGTTATGGGTACTAAATAACTGATATACTACTTAAATACATTTTTTTTTTGTAAATACATCCATATTGTAGATAAACTACACCCAGACACAGAACAAACCTTCATGCTCATCACACAAAGATTTGTCCTGGGTAGGGATCGAACCCACGACCTCCGGTTTAGCAGTCAGGGTCACTAACCACTAGGCCAACAGGCCAGTCAATTTATTTATTGATACATATATTATAATATATTATATGTTTAAGAGTTGCTCGTTTAATTTAGTAGATAGTTTAGGATTGGCTATATACCATATAAAAGCTACACTAGCCGTAGACAGGCTATAAAATATACTGTTATGGCGCTCCCATGTAGTGGCTATGGTAAGTGTCACATAAAATGTTTAAGGGCCTCAGCATGTTAGATTCACGTCCCTATGTGTGGCTGCAAAAACACAGATAACATCTAAATATAGAAAAATATTTATTAATTTTAATTTCAGATTTTTAACCCTTGTCTGTAAAGAGCTTTCCGCAAGCTTTCAAAAATTGAACCACGGAAGAGTGGTTAAAAAATCCAAGAGAAATTAACTTGTTTTATGGATATCCACATAGCCATACGTAACAGAACCCTTTTTGTGAGCTAAAACATTAAGCCGACGTGTATTGATGACTCAGCCTGCGAAATTTGAAATACCGCACCACATTTTCTTTCGATAGTCGGCTTATCTGTTGAATTCAGAGGAATAATTGGAATGAAGTGAAAATAAATATTATTGAAGTAAACCATTTTTTACTTTTAAAATATAGCCTTCAGAGATGAAAACATTTCTAGAAGCTATATTTTAAAAACTTCACCTTGTCAGAGAAAGTTTTATTTAAGTTTTTTTACAAAACTTCTCAAAAAACAAATGTTATATACATTCGAATTTTCGAAATTTATACGGTCGATCTAGTTTAAAACTTGAACGCTGCATAAGTTCAAAAATTTTGTGGAAAAAATGCAAAGTACTACGTAATGTGGAATTCGGCAAGGCCTGTCGACCATTTAAAGTCATGCTTCCAACGAGAAGTAAGGCAGTTCTAAATTCAAATTCACGGGAGCAGACATGTAAATAGTCTAGAACTCTGTCGGGTAGTTCTGAAACTTAATTAGGTGCAAACTTTGCTTTGCCGCGCGATTATGACAATGCGCTTATGTAAGTTGACTTCTGTTTATAGTTTTATATTAATATTTTTAAAGTTCATGAAAATTATGTGTACCGTTAAATATTTCCAGATTATCGGAATATTTTCTCATCTAAATCCAATAAATTGCTATGTGGTCCATTATATGCAGTTGAGGTGATGGCGAGCGGTATACCAGCAAAACT
Source organism: Laspeyria flexula (assembly GCA_905147015.1). Lineage (NCBI taxonomy): Eukaryota > Metazoa > Arthropoda > Insecta > Lepidoptera > Erebidae > Laspeyria > Laspeyria flexula. Next base: position 4,584,097 of record LR989956.1, on the reverse strand, counting down.
ATCTATAACCTACAAAAAAACCTGTGCCTCCCAAGCACTTCTGTAAGTTTATTATTGGAAAGAGAATAATCATATAAAATATCGGCCGTATAGTGACGGATTAAAAATACATAATGTTACTACCCATCTCAACCCGTGGTTGTCGTAAAATGTGGCTATAGAGAAACCCTCAAGCTCTCTCACAGTGCCTTAAGGCTTAAACAGACAAGAGCACTGAGAGAAAATTAGAAACAAACCCTATACCAACCCATCTGGCCAGCGTGGTATAGTAGGAAAAATTGCCTCCTAAATATTTGGAGGAGACCCGTGCCTACCAGTAGGACGTTTATGGTTTGTAATTATATAAAATATGAAAAAAATATGAGTGAGGAATCTAATTGAATATCTATTGACGTACTTTATATTTGATTGCTACGGTGGCACAGTGGTATAGTAAACGGTTGTGGTTGCTGAGGTTTTGCGTACGATCCCCGGATCGAAAGAAAAATTTGTATGATCTGAAAATACTTGTTTCAGAGGTTGGGTGTTTTTTAGGGTTCCGTAGTTCTGACTAGGAACCCTTATAGTTTCGTTATGTCCGTCTGTCTGTCTGTCTGTCTGTCTGTCTGTCCGATGTTTTGCTAAGAGACCGTAAGTACTAGAAATCTGTAATTTTGTAGGAGTGTGTATATCAATTACGTCGACAAAGTGGTAAAATAAAATTTTGGAAAATATTTTTTTTTAGGGTAGCTCCCATACATGTGAAGTGGTGATGAATATTTTTTTTGTTGTCTACTCCATTGTGTGGGGTATCGTCTTCTAAAACGACTTGGGGGTTACTAACATTGTTTTTTTGATTTAATGGTCCATTTACGAAATATTAAACTTAAAAGAGCAAATTTTTGTTCCAGTAGGGCGTCCCCCCCCCTCTAAAAGCTAAACTGCTGGCTTGAAAAATCTGGAAAAATTCATGATGATAGTGCATTTTATGAACTTTAAATGAAAACTATAGCGGTTAAGATAACTTTATTAGTTTAGCAGTAATAGTCGTTGAACTTGGGTATTGGATAATTTTGTACCAAATACATAATCCTTAGCATCAATCCTTTATAGTGACTAAAATAAAGTAGTTGCTTGTTTATAACGGGTAAAGACTTGCATTTAAAAACAAAATATCAAGTAAATAATACATCCATACATATTATAAAAGGCTTTGTCCTGCCTGACTGACTGACTGACTGACAGACAACGCACAGCCTAAACCGCTGGCCGTAGCGACTTGAAATTTGGAGGGTGTATTTGTCCTAATGTCTAGAGGTGTACTAAGAAAGGGTTTTTTAAAATTCAACCCCTAAGGGGGTGAAAAGGGATAAAAACGATTGTATGAAACTTCTTTGTTTTTTAACTTAAAGATTTGAAAATTTGTTATGGGGTACTACTATCAAAATAAAAAATACCCTCATCAATATTTTTGACAAGGGTGGCTTTGGAAGGGTGAAATTGGGGATGAAACGTTGTATGAAAAGATCTTTGTTTTGAAGTTAACGTTTTGCAAATTAGTATTGGGATAGGAACTTAAAATGTTGTTTTTAATGTTTTTGATAGGGGGTGAAATATTAAATAGACAGTTCTTTGCTTTTCAAGTTATATGTTTGGTAATACGCAATTAGAACTTCAGTTAAGATGTGAGTTAATGGGTTGTTTTTGGTGTTTAAAAAACTTACCCTAAGGGATGAAATAGGTGTGAAAATTATTAGAAATTGATATGGATGTCGTTTTCAAGGTTTTCAGGGACGCTGATTACGAAAATGTTATCTATATTGACGTAAAATGAAATTCAACTCCTGAAGTGGGGTGTTGTAGAATTCATGAATTGCACTTAAAACAAAGATCTATGTAATATTGAAATCTACGCAGACCAAGTCGCGGGCAAAAGCTAGTGATATATAAATTTGCTTACTAAGCAATTGAAAAACTTACTTATCTAAAATTTAAAAAAAATAACACCCTGTACTTTTATGGCATAGATCTATAGGTTCAACCATAAATATTGAATTATCTAACAAATGTGTTAAAATAAATAAGAATAAAACCAAAATTCCACTCTGTATGTGGCCGTTATCCTACCAACAGCGCCACCTATCTCTCTCGAAATGATCCAATCTTTCAAGCTGAAACAATTTAACAGACTCATGAAATTTCATTAAAATCGGTTGGATTATTTTCAAATACTAGTGTATATATTATGATGAACATCGTAGCTCTTTTGCTGCGGAACCCTACATTGAGCATGATCCGACATGCTCTTAACCGGTTTTTTTTCTTTATATAATAATAAATATGTATTTAAAGATATGTTTATAAGTTGTCTAGATCCCATAATATAAGCTATAGTAGCTTACTTAGAGCTAGATGGCGTGTGTAAAAAATTTGCAAAAAGATACAGTGTTGTTTAATCCTAATTTATTTCGATAAATCTCATTCTTTAACAGTTAGAGCCAGTTAAGTACAGTAGGTATATTCAATGAAATACTTAAAGTAAAGCTGCAGGTGTATTTTCAATATCGTTTTACGTATTTTATTTCCCCTACATGCAACTCAGGAACCATAATTTTCGTTTAGAGCTCAGCACGTAATCCTCTAATTTTCTTTCGCCTTTGGAATAAATATATGTTGGTAACGTTTACCACTTAAGGCACCTTTATGCGTACCGTAAAGGCAACGACATGTCTCCAATTCTAGAATATATTGATCTATTTTTAGCTACCACTTATTTTTTCGACTGAAAAAAAAACAAAAAAAAAGCAACACAGAAAAACATCTGAATATCGTAAAGGTAGGCATTCCTTTGGTATCTCAACAGCAAAAAAGTTAATTGGATTCAAACGTCACGAGATTGACATAGTGAATAGAAAAATAAATTGCAGTAGGCAATTTTATTTTGAAAATTTACTGGCTCGCGATGTGCCGAATGACAGGACAATAAGTTAACAAGAATTACGATAAAAAAAATCCAGTGACGCAAAATATTGGGCTCTTTTATATCTTGCTTTGTTATTTGAAGCGAGTATAACATTAATCAAAGAGTTCTAGCACATACTAGGTACTGAACGTACCTATGTGTAGTGTAAATTGTTTCTTATATTATTTTTTATCACAAAGGCAGCACATATATTACAATTTAGCCAAAGGTTTTTTGCTAGCATGTTTTTAGTAATATACAATTTATATAAAGTACGTATTGAAATAAATTACACTAAACTTCTATTTCAAAATTATTTACTCAAACTGGAGATACTAAATTATATGCCGCCCTTGTATTATTATAAGTTTATGCCCCTGTGTTATTTTGTTTACTTTTACTATAATCATTTGTTTTTTAAACCAATAAGTATGGTCATTTTAACCTGTTAAAAGTGGCTTGTTTTTTACTCTGAACTATAATTTCAGCTTAAATTAGATAAGTACATAAAAAAAAATGGTTTCAAAAGTATTTGAATTATTTTTATCATATTTCCATGAATTGTAATTTGTTATTGACCTTGGTGTGTAGGTCAAACTATCTGACCTTATTGTGGAATTTAAAAGGTTAAATATATATTATGTACGACAAAACCTTATCTATACTAATATTATATCTTCTTAGAAACTACTAATCCGATTTGAAAAATTCTTTATGTGTTAGAAAGCCTATTTATTGAGGAAGGTTATAACATCACGCTATGGTCAATAGGAACTGAGCAATGGCCAAATAAAGAACAAAAGTTGAAAAACTAAAATTATATATAATTGAGTAATACGATACATTTTGATCGTGTGGTTTCTATGTGAGACTAAAACATTCCAAGATTGAAGTTTCAATACATTTATTGACTTGAGTCAAGTTTGGTCACAGGAGTAGTTACTAAGTAACACTTATAAAAGTTGCATTAACAAAGTTAACGCGAAGTTTCTCGGTGAATCACCTTTATAGGAAAAAGTGACAGCGATTTACGCTTTCATATTTTCCTCTTATTTTTGTTTCAAATATTTTTACTTGCAAGAAAAAAAAACTATACAAGAGACAAAGCGCTTTTTCTTAAAGTTTATGTTATTTATAAAAGTGCATATATATAGATATAAGACCTTTTTGTAAGATTTTTCTGAATAAACTGTGTTTTGGTAACACATTTTGTGTCCGAAATTTTTTTTGTGGCATATTCAAAAAAAAGCGCTCGCTGCGTCGGAAATTAGGTGAGGCCTATATTCAACAGTGGATGGCCTGATAAGATGATGAAATTCAAAATAGTGCTTGTGAAAAAAATCTATCCATTCGACAAACAAATGCGTTAGAATAATGCATCTGTCACTTGGATTACTGATACTAAAATTTTTCAACTGGAAATATTTCTAATATTATTTTAATAATAATAAGATAATAAGACGAACTTTTAGTCGCCACGGTGTATTATACATGTCTATAGTATAAGGGCACTTCTAAATAAAATCAGCCGTTTGACTTGTGATTTCGTTCCATTTCTAATCAAAAAGAGTGGAGAGGATATGCAAGGTTCTTCCCTCGTAACTCATTCACTATAAGCGTTTTAGTTTTAAGACCCTGGGTCGCATTTAGTATCCAAAATAAGTCTAGGGGTAAGGGTCGTCTTTCAATGGTCGGGAGGATAGATCGATAGGCGTACAGGTCGTTGGAAGATCCGCAGGGAATGTTTACATATTGAAAGTGCTACGTGCTAACTGCGTTGACCTTTGATATCGATAAGAACAGTTTTAACATTATTTTTTGTTCAAGAAAAACTGGTGTTTTTAGAGGAGGCTTTTTTACTGGAACTGCACAGCTCAATTCGGGAAGTAGGCAACGTGACCGCGATCGATGTAACTTAAACTTACTCGGAAACTTGACATTCAACTTTGTCATATTTGCTATAAATATAGTAAGAGAAACCAGACGGTACTAGGTAGTGATAATGTCAAATCGTTATTTCAAACAAAAACAACGCTTAGTTTATCTGCTGGTAGACACCATAATATACCTTATAAACCAGATAATAAGATCCTATTTTCATTTTACTTGACATGCCTAAAATTTGAATATTGTTTGTATCAGACAAACTATTATCTCGAAATTTGCTGAACGACGAAACCTCTAGAGATTTGTTCTGTGGCCGGCCGACGACTAATCATAATAATACGGTGTACTAAGTCTTAACAAGATTATTAGTGGCCCTAAACGGAGCACTTAATTATTAATAACCAGAATATTGTTTTGTTCTAGAAACACTAGTTAATTGTATTATTTTAATAATTATTATCTAATAAAGAGCTACTCTCATGGTAACTAAAAATTGAATTGCTAGAGAAGAAAAAGAGTTGCCTATTGTTTTTATTCTGAATTTTTTTTTAGTAAGAATAAAATTGTATCGATCGCAGAATAGAGAAAGAGTTTTTTTATGTGTTCTGTGGTATCGATTAGGATTGGGCGAACCGCTTTTGGAATTTTAAAATGTATTTTTAATAAGATAAATGTCTAATTTTACAAACTTATTCCACTGTACTGGGAACAACTGTGACTGGGGATAACGCTGTCTTTAGAAACTAAAGCGCCTTATAAAGCAATCAATCACAAAGGATTGTAGCTTTGTGATTGATTCTAGTTCGTTGCATCTTCTGGATAGCGGATGATACTGGTAATTTCTGTATGATTGGTTATTGTGGCATTTGTCGACAATATTAAAATTGAAAGCATTTAATTTTCTCAGATAAGATTCTTGACAACTGATTGCTTCAAACAAATTTTCGTTTTGAAGTTATGCTGGAATAATTTCCGACCGAAAAACCGTATAAAGTTGGATAATTCTGATATTCTATGTTAGCATGCAATAGTGCTCATTTCTGTAGCTGCTTGTTGCACTTTGTTCCCATTCCGTGTGACCCACGACATTTATAGAAATACTAGAAGTCGAACGGGGCATCAGCTTCTATTGGCCATACCATGATGTTATATAGCCTATAACCCTCAACTCAACCCTCAAAATCGGATCAGTAGGTACTGAAATGCTAGCGTTCAAACAAACAAACTAACAAGCAGCTACAGTGCATTGATTTAACTATAAAACAACAAGGAATTGAAACTACTTTTTACCAGTAGTAAATGTCACTAACAGTAAGTGGTTCCATTGATTTGTCGCACACAAAGTTCCCTTTAGAAAAGTCGCATTATTTTCGAGGTCTTCAAAGTTGCAGAAAGAACTTTGAATTTCTTGCATCTGTTGCTTTTGATTAAATTCTATGCTCTTTGCGGTCTCAAAGACAACTTAATTTGGTCTCGGACAACCTGTTTAGTCGTTCTACCTTCTTTATTTGTCACTTGTTCACGTTATGCCGTGGAGATTTTCTGTTGCAGACAAGAATTTTCCGGCTAAAAATGTAGTAAAAAGACTTTGTTGCCCTTATCTTTATTCGTATGTTACTACGGCTACCTTTAAATGTTTTAAATATAAACGATATTAGGAAAGGTAACCGTTAATGGATGCCGGAGTTAGAGGTCGAAGGGAATGGTTATATTGACCCTACTTGGAAGCAGGCAGATACATTTAGTTTTCATGTGACTATACAATATACATACTAAGTGGGTAGCTGAAAGTAAGGTCGTGTACAAAGCTGAAAGAATTTTATACTTAACTGTGAAGACTGCTGAACATAACTTTGTCTTCGATAAAGACCAAAAAAAATGTTTTGCTGTGTTAAATTCGTGTAGTGACGGATTAAGAATACATAATGTCACTACCCCATCTCAACCCGTGGGTGTCCTAAAGGCGCCTAAGGGAGGACCTTAGGCAGACAAGAGCAATGTAAGAAAAGGAAAATTCGAAACAGACCCTATACCAACCCGTCTGGCCAGCGTGGTTTAGTAGGCTAAATTCCCTCCACATTCTTTGGAGGAGACTCGTGCCGAGCGGTGGGACGTTTATGGGTTAAAATTAATTTGTGTTTGAATGTTAGAACTCCCTAACGAGGTTTTCTCAAGGGACTATAGTATGAGGTTCTTCAAAAAAGGAGTGAATAGGTTTCTTAAGGGTCGGCAATGCGCTCGTGATGCCCATGATGTTGCAGGCACCCATTGGCTACAGTAACGGCTTACCATCAGGCGGGCCGTACGTCTGTTTATCACCGTCGTGGTATATATAACCCAGATGCTAAAAAAATATTTTGTCGCTAAATACCCTTCAACATAATTACCATAAACAGACGCAAAAAAACATTTAAATTTTATTCATTACGCTAGTACAGAAGAACTCTCTTTATTATAATTTGTAGAGCAAAATAAAATTTGTCAACAAAAACTTGCTAACACTGGGGACAAAAAACACAGTTACATCACAAAATATTTTATGTTTTTCCCCACTATAAATGAGTAAGAACTTTTTACCTTACTCATTCGTAGACAGTGTAACGCGTATTATTAAAAGTTTATAATAGAAAGCAGTATTAGCGAAACAACACGGCTCTTTCCAAGTCACATTTGTTATTAAAACTTTTTAACACATTTACACTTCGATGGCGTGTTGATTCAGGAACAAAAAACAAACAAAATTGGATCATTCAAATTACTTGTTTTGTTGTTTTACTATGCACAGTTCATGATTATCTAATCAAATCTAAATCGAAAACAAAATTGATGAAACAAGGTACGATTCACAAAACTAAAATAATATTTTTTTTTCCTAAAGTGGGAATTTATCTAATCGCCCAGAGGTCGTAACAATCTCGATTTTCAATTGGTTGATTTCGATATTGTTCTCAATTCATATATTTGAAAAAGACTTCATACATTTCAAAACGCCCGACATATTGAACTTCACCATGTTGAACACTACGAGAAAGAGCAGCAGGCTTCTAAGTAGACTTCTACATTAATTAGCAAATAGGAGGCTTTAAAGTGAGAGTTTACATTAAAATTATTTTATCACGCAGAACCTAAATATATTTCTGTTATAAATTGATTTTTCAGCCTTTTTACGAGTCCAGTAATCAAGTTTCAAGATTATAGTTCCATATAAATGTCAGCTCAGTTATAAACGTCTGAAATATATCAGATAGTTCCTCCGCCCAACTAGTAAGAATAAACTGATTGTCTGTACTTATTGGCGACAAGCCAGTTCTCTCGCAACTATTTGTTCGCCGTTCCTGTATTTGAACCTAAGTTAAACTCAATATGTTACTTTTCTTTTGTGTTGAAAGAAGACAAAAGATTAGTTGCTTATCATACCATGTGTAATAAAAATTCACTGAGCGGAAGGGTTACGTGGGGTTAAAAAGAATCCTGTTGTTATAAAAATGTCGTCTGCTACGTAGATCCTGTCAGAATAAAAAAGGTTAACCTTTGTCCCAAGTTCTAAACGGGTTCATACTATGTTATTACTTAATGTATGTACTCGTAACTTCACTCAATCTTGGTATATAAATCTTAGTATCAAACTTCAATAGAAAACCTTTCAAGGCGTCTTTTCAGTACAAAGATAAATAGGTACTTCAAGAAAGAAGACAATAAAACCGATCCTATGAATACAACTCATTCTGCGAAAGTGGTATAATATTTTGAAATCGGAGAAAAATATTTCAGTGCTGCGAAGGTAATATATCGTTTTGTGATATAGTGGTCGTAGAGACTTTATATCGAAATCTCAAGGGGCATTAACCACTGTACTTATATCTACACTGAAGAGGGACAAAGAGGACGATTATAATGATACATGCTAACGTAAATTAGCATGTAAAATAGCCGTCTGCGAAGTTTTATACAAAAAAAAATCGTTATTTATAATCGTGTTTGGTAGCTGTTAGAGCTTTTATTCACGCATACTTTTGATTTAAATTATGTGACGGGCACAAATATTTCATAGAATAATTTTATTTACAAAAATAATATGGGTTTTCCCTTTGTGATCACAGAAGGGCAGCCGTATATATTCTCATTGCGTCACTGATATAACATGTTTAATTTTATAAATGTATGATATATTATTTATTACGGAGCAAGTCGACGCGAGCATATACATATATACTGATTGGAAAATAAAATGGTTTTGATACTTTATCATATTAATAAGCAGGTATTTTTTTTTGTAATTGATAAACATACACTCTAGCAACATTTTGCACAATGTTGTACAATTTCAGTCACAGTTCACACAATCACAGTTAGTTGTCCGCTGAGCCCGGTCACCTAGACTTCGCATAGTAACAGTCACAAAATAAAATGAACCAACTATTAATGACATAATATTGTAGTCACAGAAAATATAGACTTTTCTAAACCCACGATACATCCACGTAATACATTGAACGCAAACTCTTTCAAGATTTCTCTTCTAATCCGATCAGAAATAAAGATTAGACTTGAACAAACACATTTATCAAAATTACTTTGGAAAAGGTTTTACCTTAGGAGCGAAGTTTTCCACACAACTCATAGAGATAAACGAGGCAAGGCTCATAACTGTGGGAAAGCTTCGCGGCCGGAGTTAGGGGTTAACGTTGACGCCCTCGAGCTACAAGATGGCGCTCATCAAGGCCACTTACGTCATGTTTAAACTGCAGCCTTGTAACAGGTGTTCATATTTAGTTAAACCACTAGATTTTTAGATTGTTCCCTTTACGTCGAGCGGTGAGAGTTACTACGTTTTTATTGTCTCTATGTCGTCGAGAGTCGAGTCAAGACAAGAGAGAGAGTCGAGTCAAGGGAATTGCAGAACGTTCATTTACAGAGGTTTACTCTGAATTTCGACATTCGATTCGGTCGGTTTTGATGTCACTGTAAAATGTAAGTAAATTTAGATATTTATGATCGCTGTCACTTTCAAACAGTTGACACTTTCAATGGAACGTTGAGATTCATTCGCTTCTTTATGATTAAATATCAATTTGATTTCATTATTTAAATTTAATTTTACTCCCATTTTAGTTCGCGAGTTAACCCTTTTAAAAAGATTTTATTTGTTTTTAATAATAAAATCTTATTGTGAGATAAAAGGTAAAGTACATTGAATAGATTTATAAGATAAAAATAAAATATTAATCATGCCATTTAGGCTTTTAACATTATAATAGTTTAAATTGAGTGCGTAGGACTGAAATAATGTTGAAATAATAAATAGGTACTTAGACAGAGATTAGTATATAATTTATTTACTATATTCAAGAATAAAAATAAAAATATTTAAGGTAGTCAATATAAAGGTGAGTTATTTTCTAAATATGAATGTTTCCTTTTTGTTTGAAAAGGTATTCTTTCCTATTGGTCCCATGGTCATCAGATTAGGATCTGATGATGGTATCCTGGAGAAATCGAGGGTAACCCTCAAAATTAATAGTCACTTAATATCTTTTTCATAATTATTATCTGAACTGATATTATCGTAGAACTGATGGCCGATGGGGGAAAAAGGTTCTCGAGTGGCTGTCACGTATTGGAAGTCGCAGTGTGGGACGGCCCCCCACCAGATGGACCGACGACCTGGTCAGGGTGGCGGGCGGCCGTTGGTTGCAGGCGGTACAGGAACGTTCGCAGTGGCGTAAATTAGGTCTGGCCTATGTTCAGCAGTGTACGTCGTTGGGCTGATATCTGAAGTTATTCAGATATTTGTATCTAGTAGTCATCCTCAATGATGCCGGGCTGATTATTGAATAAACAACTCGATAACGGTTAGGAGTATATTATGTATCTTTTATAATTAAAAGTCTAATTTCAATTAACGAATCAATACCTAGCATTTATACATTGATCCCGTATTTTTCTACATTACGTCAGAGATGGGAAAGGCCGGTAATACATCTTGATGTCACAGGTGCTACATCCTGTTCCTAAGGCTATAAACATGTTTTATTGCCAACCAAGTAGTATCAAATTCGTTGAAATTTGCACTAAAATATATTAGAAAAATATATTTCATATTACCATGAATTTAATTCGATATAATCGGGTTTAACGACACTCATTTCAATAAATATTTTCATATCTTGATCGCCCCTTTTTTATTGTGATGACAAAAATAATTTGCTCCCATATTTTATTTCACGGGTATTTTATGTGAGTATTTTAGAATGAAGTTATTAAAAAATTTGAAAGTTTAAAATGAATAGATAGATAGATACTATTATTATAATATTCGAGAATAATCGAAGTTAAATCGATTACTTCTAAAGAATTCGGACAAATGGACTTCATGTTTGTTGATACAAATAAAGGTTTTATTTGCATCAGATGTTTTGATATATTTTAAATGCAATAAAGACATAACGATAATCTGATCCAGGATCCAACCGCAGGATTGCGCTTGAAGCGCTTGCGATGCAAGTCGCCAATACAACCGGTTCTATTCGAAATCTCTTGGGCAGGCCCACATCCAGCTGTGGACGTCCCACGGCTGATATGTTAATGATGATGAAAGACATATATAACATGTGCATAACTGCAAAAATCAAGATTTTAAATAATGTTGGTCTAACAATAATTGAACATATTATACTGAGTTTCTTTAGTAAAAGACACAAAAAACATCCAAAAGTACTTTGTTGCTACACGAACACAAATAGATGAACGTCTCGTTCGGTTGTTGGTACACTTTGTCATGTCCGAGCTGAGTTTTTCTATTGTCTGTTTTTCAATTCGTTGAAGGGTCAACGCTTTGAACTTGAATAAAATTCTCTTTGGAGACTACACCTGCATGTCTGAGTAGTTATTTTACGGCGCATTATGTTTCAAAATGGTGAATAAAATTTTACCTTTGTCGAATTTTGAATATTTATTTTTCGTCAGGTATATAAATGTACTGTATAACAAACTGGCTATCACAGTTTGAATTTAGAATGCAATTTTTTATTTTCCATAAATGTATGTAACTTGAAGTTATGTTATAATGTATATCATAATTCATAACTTCAAGTATAAAACAATAATATCAGAACATTAGTCGAAACAATTTTGGTCATCTTATAGGTAGAAACAGGATTATTATATCCAACTTTTGACAGTCCAAATCCAAAGACAGACATCAAATCCTGTTTCCCCTCACAAACAGGATTTGATGTAGCTGTCAAAAGTTGGATATAATAAATTCTTGCTGCTTGACAACTAAGTACCTATGTATTTAAACCCTGAAACTTGAGACATAATTAAATTCATAATTATTAACATTTTTAAGATAGCTTAAAAATGTTATTATGAAAATAATTATGTCTAATAACTATCGCTCAAATATCGTTTTGTCGCGTGTCCCTACTAATTAGAATGTTATTTAATTGATAAAAAGTTTAATATACTTCAAGTTTAATATACTGCGAAGTGAGGTTTTAGCTTTGCTATAATGTGAAAGATGAAATGAGTCAATGTTAGTATGGTAGTAGTAATCATATACCACCGTAAGGGATGTGAAAAAATAATCGATTATGGAAATAATCGATTAAAAATCAATTTTTTAAAAGTAAAAATCGATTTTAATACGTGATTTTATTTTTATGAATAATCTATTAATTATCGATTTTTTTATATTCATTGGTCTTATGGGCCCTTCATCCCCAACTCACACAGTTGGCGTGTAAGCACCTATTGGTACCGGCTTCTTCGGCTCCACCAGAGAGATTGTTCTCGAAAGCTGGTGCCATATTAACAAAGGCCTGGAGCCGTATATTATCGAAACGCTTACTTAAGCTGGTATTCCTGAAATCGTTGCTTACGGATTTCTAGTTTTTTTTTAATTTTTTTTTTTTATTTATTTGAATAATTTAATTTTGTTAATTTATGTTACATTTTAATTTGAACTTTTTATAATTTGATTTCTAAAACTTTAATTTGTGATGATTTCCTATTTCCGTTGTTTATTTTAAAGTAATAAATCTATTGATATAATATTTATGGCGTTTATTTTGAACTTAATTGACAAATTAGCAAAAAATCAATGAATATAAGAGAATCGATTATTTTCTTAAGAAAAATCTTTCATGCTACAAAAAAAATCGATTAATGAAAAAATCGATTTTTTAGGTACAATGTCACATGTCTACACCGTACCACCTAAAACCATAATAATATCACAGAAAACATAGTCCAAATATATAGCTTCTAAATGGATTAGTAAATAGCGTCATTACCGTCGCTTTACGCACAAATATATCACTGTGAACGCAATGAACTGATATTAATGAGCCTCACAGTAAATTGTTTGTGCGGACTTATATTATTGTACATAATACATACAAGAAGAGTCATTATAGTAGGTATAATCATATTAAGTCGTATGGTGACGGATTAAGAATATTATGTCACTACCCCATCTCAACCCGTGGATGTCGTAAAAGGCGACTAAGGGAAGTAACCTTAAGCAGACAAAAACATTGCGTGAAAAGGAAATTTCGAAACTAACCGTGGTATAGTAGGCTAAATTCCCTCTACATTATTTAATAATAATAATAATATAATATTCTACCACATTCACACAGCGCCATCTAGTCCCAAATTAAGCAATTATATTTGCTTGTGTTATGGGTACTAAACAACTGATATACTACTTAAATACATTTTTTTTTGTAAATATATACATATTATAGATAAATTACACCCACCCGTGCCCAGCAGTGGGACGTTTATGGGTTGAAATGATGAATCATATTATTTGAGTTTAGTAATCATCATATCAGCCTATTGACGTCCACTGCTGAACATAGGCCTCACCTAATTTACGCCACTGCGAACGGTCCTGTGCCGCCCGCAACCCTGACCAGGTCGTCGGTCCATCTGGTGGGGGGCCGTCCAACGCTGCGCCTTTCAATACGTGGCCGCCAAGTAATACTGTAAACATGATATTCCAAAAATTGAATATTTTTGGAATATCAATTGGAAAGGAGTAGACTGTAAAACTAATTAATGGAATACCTATAACTGTTTAATTTATTGTCTGTTTAGATTTTATTTGTAGCTTTCTCGGTGGTACAGTGGGAGTTATACGAGTGCTGCACATGCAGTCCTAGATTTGATTCCTTGGCCAGGTATAATGGTATTGTGTTTGTCCTTAAATTTACTTTATCAAACTGAACTTAGGAAATATGACCTCACTAACCTGGCGAAATGTTGGTTTGATAAACATCTACCAGGGGTAGCCCTGCGGAAAAAGGCTTAATGCTATTTCTGTTTAAATTATTCTAGTGGTTTTCCTTTCTGGATTGGAATATTGTCTTCTTCTTCTATAATCTTTGTTATTTCGTATTGTTTTTGTAATAGGAATCATTAGTACCACATTCATTTCTCTTTGGTACATGATTATAAGGAAAAACAAAATGGAAGCTAACTAAAACACAGCCTACAAAATAAACATCACAAAAAATTGGTCGACGCCACAAAACTTATCTTTAAAACTACATCATAAAACTAAGTCGTAAAACTATTCAGACATTATGATGCAAAGGGTAAATGATACAAAGACCGTAATACTATAAAATGATAAAAGCTAGAGTTTATTTGACATAGTTTGAATCGTAATTAACTAAAGAAGCCATTAGATTTATTCTTTCTTTATTTCACATCCACATTTCGCCAGCCATGTTTGGTCCCATGCCATGTTGTCATCTACCGGGAACATTTTTTTTTACCAAGCCCCGGAATATCTCAATACTGGAATTTCATGATAGAAAAGCCCAATACCATTTTCACTCGACCCGGGAATCGAACCCGGGACCTTTTGCACAGCAGTCGTATACCATCGTTATTGTATATTACCCTTTCTTTGTCTTATCCGATTGACAGGTCACTAATAGTCACGATTAATCGACCGTTTATCCACCCCTGGATTATACATATGACGTAATATGAGTCTAACTTTTTCCTTATTATTATTATTCTATCAGAGTTACACATGTACCTAATTAACTTGGAGGGGATCCTTGTGCTTTGAGGTTTTGAATATTTACGATCGAATTACGAACTTTTACGATCTAAATATAGAATGATTCAGCAGTTTGGAGTTGTGTGAAAAGACTGTTGAAAAAGTTTTGATTTATCAAATTTTCAGCGTCAACAGAGAATTTTAAAAGTTTGATAACTTCAAATTGTTTTTCAATCTTTCGTATCAAAATAAATGGTCTCGATGGGCCGCGGGCCCATACTGGCCAGACGGGTTGGTATAGGATTTGTTTTCGAAAATTATTTTTCTCACAGTGCTCTTAGAGTCGCATTTTACGACACCCACGGGATGAAATGGGTTAGTGACATTATCTGTGAATCTGTCACAACACGGATTAACCATTTACTACCCAATTTGCCATTTTTTATTCATTCACACCATTCATTACCCAAGCTTATATTCAAGTAAAAAAAATGTCAAAACATAAATAATTATTTAACTCTCATCTCTCCTTAGCCTTTGGATATAAAAAGCGTGACGATATATTTTTTATGTCCAAATAATATTAGTACAATAGCATTGTTCAGTTTTAACGCCCTGTATCACCATACAAGTGTGAACTGTGAGGATGTTGTAGACAAATTGCGAAGCGTCCGCCTCGGGCTGTTCCACAAAAAGTTGTAATTTGGAAAGAGGCGGCTCTTTGTAATGCATTTGCGAGCCAATTCGCCTAAGTCGTAGATATTGGAGCCAATTCGAATACGTTAGTTCTAAAGTATGCAAAGGAGCGAAGGTTTTTTTTTCATGTTTTTACGTAGTGCACACTGCACACCACACGTGTTTGTTGATGTAATTGAAGTTTAAATAACATTATAATAAGGCTAAATTCTTATTATCATCATTACAACCCGTAAACTGCTGCTGGGCACGGGTGTCCTTCAAAGAATGTGGAGGGAATTTAGCCTCGTAGACCACGGCCAGACGGGTTGGTATAGGGTTTGTTTCGAATTTTTTTTTCTCACAGTGCTCTTGTCTGCATAAGGTTATGGATAAAATGGGTTATGACATTATGTATTCTTAATCCATCACTACACGGAGTGTCAAGCAAAAATCTTCTCTGTGTGTGTTCTAGACAAACAAATATAATTTGTAACATCTTTTGTGACACGAATACGTTATTAAATTACATAATAATATATCCAACTGAGCACACATGTATTTTATTAATTCAATGATTACTTACTCATCTGTACTATATCTTTATCTTTTTGACAACATTCTAATATTATTATAATATTTTCCTAAAGCTTCTCTGGATTAGGCGTCTTGGTGGCACAGTGGCAGTGAGTAAGACAGTCAAGACCCAAGTTTTGTTATCATGAAATTTTTAGTATCAGTCTGAAGTCTAGAAATGTGTCTGGTTAATTAATATCAATAGGATCGTCCCAATTGACTAAACATAGCGAAGTGTGGGCGTTAAGCTCCCATTCGGATGAAAAGCATGAAGCTATGTTGTTTTGTTGTGTTGTGTTCTCTTGAACACTGGAATCTACTGAGATTACGCTACATATAATGTGATGTGTGAGGTGGTTTACCTTACTGGTAACTCGCCAAGTGTTGCTGGCTCGTTGCTATGATAAATATGAGGGTTTTGATTTTTGTTTTGCGCCAACAGCAGTTATTATAAATATACTTTTCTGGCTAAAATTTGGCAGTTGGCACTGCTAATTTGGATTTCCTCGGCAATCTCTGTTGTATCAAAATAATAATATTACCTGAGATACGAAGTACTGGAATCCTTATATCGACTATGCTATGTATTATTATAATCTTTTTTCTATAAATTCCACCCCGTCAGCGAACTGGTCGTAGGCAAACTGTTACATTCTTAACTTGTGTCTTTCATAAGTGTTACTTTGTAACCTGGATGAATAAACGAGATTTGATTTAAATTAGCAAAACTGATATTTAGTATGGTGTACTACTTATATACTCGTACTTACGTTTGAGAAATGATTTCCTGAAATTCTTGGAGAAAATTCTCGGAAGCGAAGTTATATAATATCCTGACGCAACTAGCTTGTGTATAATTTAATCTATGTTATTGCAACTCTGTCTAATTGACGCCAGCTCAAGAACGTTTGCTTTCAAACAATATTAGTTGGCATTGACGCAGAAAGTCAATTACTATAATTGCTTCCTCGATCTACACTCATCAGTGTAGATTAATGTGATAATCATTAGTTTAAATATAAATATTATATTATTATAATTATATAGGTACCTTATCAGCAACCCATTAAGTCCCACTGCTGGGCTCGAGTCTCCTCTCCTCTAACTAGAGAACTGAGAGGGTTTGGGCCATAATCCACTCAAGCTGGCCTAGTGCGGGTTGGTGGATCAGACATACTTATAGAATTTCTTCTAGGGTATGTGGGTTTCCTCACGATGTTTTCCTTCACCGTTGGCAGATGGTAAGTCACTTGACTAGTACATATAAATTCCACAAAGTGGAATCCACATTGGTACTGCCGGTCTCGGAACTCGGACCGCGTGATTTGCACGCCGGACCCTTATCCATTCAGCCACCATCGCTTATAGGCACTTGGTGGCGACTAATTTCTCTGAATAAATAATTATTATTATATTATTATTGTATAACCTATAACATTCCATGATAAATGAACAATCTAACCCTAAAAAGAATTTAATTGACACCAGTAGTTTATGAGATTGTTGTTTTCTAATGTTTACTAGTATGTTGATTATAATTGCAGCACATTCTCGCCTTACTTTCAATCTTAATATCAATCACCCTATCTCAATCCAATCTGGAAGTAAGCCATAGAACTAACTCTTTTATCTTCTGCATCTATTCCAAGCACTTTCTTCAGTGTACAGTGCAACGTAACGTACTCAATACGACTCTTGGTTCACTTTGTAAACATGAACTAATTCAAGTTAGGGTTGCCACAAACCTAAAGAATAGAACGAAGAAGATATAATAGACGTCATACGTCATAGTTAAAAGAAATTCAATATAAAAGAAAACATTGCAAACAATTTGAAATCGTATCTTATAGTACCGATAGAAGTACGATAAAACGAAGATGTAACCAGCAATGCGTTACATCTTCGCTAAGGAGACACGTAACCGATATGTTTCTGACGACGGCAGTAGTGTTATTATCGTAAACATTTTCCCATATTCGTTGCTTCTTTATTTGCTTCAGAGTCTACTCGAAGTTTCGGATTTTAAACATTAGACAGCGAAATCGAAATCAACTAAATCGATTGTCGAAGGTGCGTGCCCTTAGGAAAAAGATTTATGTCAACTATAAGAAAGTATTATATTTAGGTATCAACTATCTTTAAATTTCTGTTTCGTGTTTCTGTTTTAGTTCTGCGAAAAAAGTCCTTTCACATAATCGTTACGTTCCACGAATATTCAGTTTCTTTTTATTTATTAAAAAATATAAACATCGTTCATTTATACAATACTGGTCAAATGATTTAAAAAAAATATACAAAAAAAAAATCAAGTTTTCCATTACACGATTCGTGTTTTTATTGAGAATCTTGGTACAATTTTTTTTGTTTTTATAATTATTTTTTTATTGTATGTATTTTCAGTCATCGATTAAAATGACCCATACAAAGTATGTAAGCTGACTAAAATTGTGAACTTTTGTATAAATTTAAACTACGTATTTATTTAGTGAATGTTTGATACACTACATTGCTATCTACGTTGTGACGAATTAAATAGTTTTTAATGTGACTGTTATTATCAAGTATGCAGTATATTATTTGTTCTTATCAAAATAAATGGAAACTGCTGAATGGAATGCAAGGGGTTGTAGATTAAGGGCGTTAGATTTTATGGTTATACCCTTTTGATAATAAAATCTAAGGGCTTCGTGTCACGATACTTTCTTTACCAGTGATGGCTTTATCTGACTTGTTTTTGTTGGGGGAAGTATTTTCATTAATATTTGTTGTCTTAGGTACTTAGACTGGTTGCTAAAATGGAAAAATATAGTGCTTTTAACCTTTATACTCCAATCATAAATAAAACGTTATCTGTTTTGGTAAAAAGTACGTAAGGTGAGTCTATTTTTTTGATAATTTATTGATCATTTTAAACCTTATGCTTATTGATATAAGACTAAAAATGATACCAGTGCATTAGTTGTCGAAAAACCAATGCTTAATAAGGAAATAAAAATAAGACATATCTTGGAAATATCATAATATATCTTAGCCCTATTATAGAAATAGATATATAAACATAATTATAGTGTATATATGTATTTACCCAGTTGGCCGTTTTTAACGAGAAATTAACTGCGCTACTTTTCCCCTCAACATAAAAATTTATAAGTAGCTAACACATTATCAACTTCCTTATCAAAAATAAGGCTGTCGTAGTAATGTAAGAAAGACAATTATGAGTCAATTTACGAGTAGAAAGCTATAATTATAGTTCCCCTAGTTTATAACATATTAAACGATGTTCAGTTAAAGTAGTAGGTAACTTTATATTGGTCAATGCCGCGGAACTATTAAATATTTTTATGAGATACGATAATATCTAGGAAAGAGGTCAAGTCATGTTATTATTTCAGTTATGCTTTTAGTGTAATAATAGGTAGGTATACAAACGCGTTCAAAATATTGTGATAATATTCAATTTTTATATATACATATTATATATATGGGATGTTCGGCGCATGGACCGACACAATTTTTTTGGGGAATTCGCTACTCATTAGCTAGGTTTCTCATATTAGCTCTAATAAAGAAATATTTATAAAAACAAGAAAAAAGTACTCAATTTAATTATATATTTAGTTGACGTCATGAATGTTAAATTAAACATTATTTCATTATAATTTTGAAAGGAATAGGTCATGATTGACTTTTTTCCGTCCGTGTGATCCTCAGTAATACATAATAAGGATACATTTTAATCATTATAACTAGTTTACACTACTACACTAGGAAAAATAAATGTAAATTATTGTACATATTTTAAAAACATAAACGAACATAGAATGTAAAGATAGATAGATAAAATATAAACTGACTGATATATCCGCGTAGTGACGGATTAAGAATACACAAAGTCACTACCCCATCTCAACCCGTGGGTGTCGTAAAAGGCGGCTAAGGGAGTAACCTTATGCAGACAAGAGCATAGCAAGAAAAGGAAAATTCGAAACAACCCTATACCAACCCTGGTCTGGCCAGTGTGGTATAGTAGGCTAAATTCCCTCCACATTCTTCGTAGGAGATCCGTGCCCAACAGTGAGACCTTTATGGGTTGCGATGATGATAATTTTGACGTAAATGGTAGGTGGTAGCGAAATGTTTATTTCTTTTTTTTTTGTAGCGAAAATGAAAGAGGCCAGATCAATCAAACTAAGTGGTTAACAAGGTACCGTTGCTTTAATACGAACTTGGAAAGGTGCCTAGTATTTTACGTGTCAGAGCTTTGCCTTAGGGTTAATTTAGTCAACCTGCCAGTTTTGATAAGTCATAAGTCATTTATTTCATAACAAAATAATTTGTGTTGAAATGTCTTACTTCTAATTACAATTATTAATATTATAAATTTCATTATATAGAGTTATTGAATTAATTAATAATGGTAATATAATTTGCTAGCATAATAATAATCTGAACACATTAAAATAATTCAACCAACATAGAACACTTCACCATCATAATAAAAAATTAATAATATAATCAATTGCACGACAAAAACATAACATATATTAATTTAGCAACATACTTATAAATTTACCATTTTAGCCCAACTCTTCAACACTGTAATAGCATTTTTCCAGCAGGATATATTTTATCAGCATATAAGAGAAATAGATGAATCTTGGCAAGCCATCTGCCACGTGGCGTATGCAAACCTAAAAGACACCACTACTTACAGTCGAATCAGAACTACTATTATTAATCTCAAAAATAAGTACCTGAGAGAAAGAACGAAAAATATTTTATTATGTCCGATAAATACAAACGGCGCACAATAGATAGATCTTAGAATATAAAAACACAGATTATAGACAGTAATAATTTTTTCCAATTTTTTACAATCTGTGGTGGCTTTTCCCATTGAAACTGTCAGGCAGATTGATAGATTCCTAATTGTGACGTTTAGTTCAAGTTACCTCACATAGTTTCTAAGATTTATTTACTAACAATATTGTTATAAATGTTATATAATAATATGTTGGTTTATAAGGTAATTAATCTATGGGACATAGTAGCCCGAAATAAATAATTTGTTATGTTTCTTTTCCTCACGGCTATAGTTCTTTAAGGTGAGAAGTATACCCGGTTTGGAAGGCTTAGTCGGGGGCACAGGTCCAATATACAGAGGCCCTTAAAGTATTTTAATTTAATTTAAAATGGCAGTTAAAGCACTTACCACCGCCACATCTTAGCTGTACTATTGTAGTGTAGTTATGATCTGGCAACGGTAAGTGTAGAGCTATGGCATGATTATATGGAATCAATAAAATTTGACTGTGGGTTTGGATGTTCGGTGGAATGTTATTATTATTTCCTTTATTAAATTAATTTCTCACATTTATTTACATTTTTAAAATACATTTGAAAATAATACATTTCGAAATATAAAAATAGTGTGGGGGACGTTAACAAGTTACACTATCATATTATTTTTATTTTATGAGGTGAATACAGTACCTAACTGTCAAAATATCAGCCACAACATTTTTGGATTTATTTTTACTATATCACCGCTTAATACAAATCAATTTTATCCCCCAATACAAAATGGAGCCGAATGATGCGAATTATTTAATTCATACAATAAAATTAATAGGCTTTATTTCTTTAATAAAGATATACGATGCAGTCCATGTTTATAATTAATCTATGCCTATAAAAGTCAAAGGCAATTGATGCTCTCATTCATCGACAGAGTGAGCTAAAATTTTCGAACTTTAACAAAGCATCAGAAATTTCAACTTTGTAGTCTGAAACTGGTTATTATTTGCTCTTACATAACGTTTTTAAAAACGTTATAAATAAAATCGTATCACAACAGTTCTTCCTTACATTTTTAATTATTGTTGTTAAGTTTGACCCAACACTAGTTTAAGATGATAATTCCAGCACACACAACACTTTAGTCTTAAATTAAGGTATTCTAAAGTTATACTTGTACATCATCATCATTTCAACCCTTAAAAGTCCCACTGCTGGACATCGTTCCCCTCCTAAGATTATTTTTACATAATTTTCTTTGAATTAAATTTAGGTATCTCATAAAAAAATAAGTTATAATAAACATCTAAAGCGTATAAAAACTTGGCAAATTTTACTATTTATATTCTGCTAATACATTGGTTCTCTATTTACGATTAATTACAGTTTGATTAATTACTGCATTAATTTCAAAGCTTTGAAGATTATAAAAGCAAAAAGTAAATTTATATCTTTTGATTTGATTTCTATCTTTCATCGAACTTTGCGTCGATGAAGCTATCCAATTGATTTGATTTTTAATTACACCTAGAATTGTGAAGGACTTAATGAAAGTCGAGTGTTAATAGTTCAATTTAAATTATAGTTTACGCATTTTACTCAACAGCTTGTCAAATACAATTAATGATCGGTGTGAGTGGTGAGTTTTTAGTAAACCTGTACAGCCAAATTCATATTAAAATTAAAGTACACGTTCCTTCAAAGAATTTGGAGGCAATTTAGCCTACTATACCACGGTGGCCACGTGGGTTGGTCCTTTTCTCGCAGTGCTCTTGTCTGCATAAGGTTTTCGTCGCCTTTTATATATGCTCACCCTCTATTTCATGGGATGAAACATAGCTTGCAAAATGTGGGTTTTGATACATGCGTGCCTAACCTTCGGTGAAAAGGCTTTATATTAATTTATTAAAACCTACAATCAGCAGAATCACATGCATGACGGAAAGTAGTGGAGAAATGGGCTGAAAGCTAAATGATGTAGGGAAGACAACAACATAATTTAAAGTTCATAATATGTTCAACTAGTTACCTTCTGAAACTTGGCCTATTTTCCACATCTCTAAGGAGCACAAACATAAGATTTTCTAACTAACTTATTTTTCCACTTAATACAACTTCAGCAATTTCAAATTGAACAAACTTTTTGCTTTAATGCCTGGAGTAGTGATGTGCCCAAGTATAATCAGGGATGGTCTTAAAGTAAATAAAAAGACTAAATGTTTAATTGTATGTCTCGTAATATTTGTAAGAAACAAAGTTTAATTTGACTCCAGTAAATTTAGTTAGAATTTTTAGTAGATATATTCACATACCTACACATCTCGTGAAATCTAATTGAAATAAATTAATAAAACTTTACTTCACTTTCGACTTTGGAGTATATCTATTTCAATATAACGAATATCTGTAGATATTCCGACAAAACCAGAGCTTCAGCATTCATTTTGAACTAAAGGAACAAATAGAAAAAGGCGTACGCTCCGGGAATTCAAATCGTTCGAGAATATCTCATGTGCTTGCGATATTTTATTACACAAGGACGATCCACTCGTAGTGGCCTTAAGAGCCTCAAAAACTATACAAAAAACCATAATATATAGTACTGTACTGTTGACTTTAACATAATCTGACAATAAATACTGCTATAATTCCGGGCATTATCCCTGAAATAGACGATTTGGTACGTCAACCGCTTTCCTAGAGGCGTTTGATATTCGGAATACGCAGTTTTAGCCAGTTTTTATTGTGTCACAGTGATATATATTTCTTATCTTCGGACTTATTATGTTCTAGAATAGAAAGTGCTAAATATTGTAGGAAATACATATTATATTGACGAGCACGATCCGTATAATTTTTATAAAATTTATTAACAAAACGTAAATTTTGAGTCTTGAATTCTCACTGAAAAGGACACAAGGATGATCAAAAAGTCGGACCCATTATGTGGTCTGACATATGAAGTATGTAAACAAAAAGCCATCAATGTAATTATAACATCCCACAAAGATCAATCAATCACACCGGCTCTCAATACGCACTGTATAGCAACATGATAAATTGAGTTCGTCAGATGAATCGCATGGGTGAATATAATAATAATATAATATTCTATCACATTCACACAGCGCCATCTAGTCCCAAATTAAGCAATTATAATTGCTTGTGTTATGGGTACTAAACACCTGATATACTACTTAAATACATTTTTTTTTGTAAATACACATATTATATATAAATTACACCCAGACACAGAACAAACCTTTATGCTCATCACACAAAGATTTGTCCTGGGTGGGGATCGAACACACGACCTCCGGCTTAACAGTCAGGGTCACTAACCACTATACCAATAGGCCTTAGGCCCCTAGGTTTGCCTGGGTGTAATTTATCTATAATATGTATGTATTTACAAAAAAAAAAAAAGTATTTAAGTAGTATATCAGTACTTTAGTGCCCATAACACAAGCAAATATACTTGCTTACTTTGGGGCTAGATGACGCTGTGTGAATGTGGTAGAATATTATATTTTATAATTATTAATTTGTTGGTAGAAAGGTCGCAACCCACGTTACTGAAGTAATAAAAGCCGAGTTCCTTTCTAGCTTACGGAAATTTCCTTAGACATGTAATCAATCAACTTAATGATACCTAAAATAGTCGATTTGCCTCATCAGTGTACCTACGGAAATATAAACACCATCTTTAGGTGAGGCTCGTCAGTTTGATGTAATCTCACATTGAGCTATTAGTGTGTAATGTCTCATGAATAAATTACTTGGTAGTTGTTTGATAGAGAATTAAATGACGTTTTATTATTCACTTGTTTATTTACCAAACGTTTAATCTCTAAGGACAGGTTTTTGTGCTCATAGAAGGGAAAAGGAAGAAGAAAGAGAATAACTGAATGAATGTATGAAAGAAAAGTAATCCATACATGAGATGCAAAGGATTTCTTTGATTAGGTATTCAGTATATTTTATCCGTCTAGAAACCACTATCCTACTTAATATTTAAGGGCAAAAGTTGAATGGGTGTTGTTACTCAATCATGCTCGAACAGCTGAAAGGATTTAGGGTGAACGTCCAGCTGTGGTGTTTCAATGCGTTGTGACATGTCCTTCTTTAAACGAGGTTTAAAAAGAGCTATCGTCAAGGTAGGCAAACGCTAGGCTGTGCCCTTATTGTCAACGTCCATGAGCAGCGGTAACCGCTTACCACAAAGTGGGCCTGCTCATCTGCCACTTCAGGTAATAATAAAACAAATGAAATTTGGCACATAAGTTAGATTATCTGGCATATAGACTAACTTTTACAAATGTACCAACGGGGCAAAGCTGCATATAGAAGCTATATTATACTGAATTATAAATTAAAAAGCTTAAATAATAAAAAAAAAACTTAAAATTAGTAGAAACATAAAAGAAAAATTCTTGTCATACTCGACATTTTGTCAAAAATTCATAATCGTGTATTCGCTCTAATAACTTTAAAACTAATAAAGAAGACTTGGTTCCTTTACGAACTTGATGGTCGTAACTCGGTTTGTCGCCACGTCCTTATATCCTGACTCCAAAGATATTAAAACTGCAATAACATTAACTAAAAGAGGGTACTCTGATAAAATTATATCACCTATTTTTGCTCTTCTTTATCGGTGTAACGACCCATATTGGTTTTAAGGAAAAAGAAAAGTTTCTTGTCGTTATCTGTTCTGTCACGCGAGGTTCAAGTTAACAGGTCTTAATGTTATCTTTGTAGGCGCTGAGTCAGCATGTTCTGCATCGGGTGGATGGCGAAACAGTAGGTGGTCCTATGACCGCTTACAGCACCATACAATTCGTCGTACAAAAACATCATTTCGTCAGAGGGAAAATTAAGGTAAGAGAAAATTGCTTTGTTAGTATTAAATATTCAGCTTAACATTATTATTTAGCTCATACGGAACAATGAATCTTTTATTCAATTAGGTCATGACGTCAAAAGTAACTTTCACAGAGTTACGCCGAGTTCACAAGGGTAAGATCCTTTATGAAACTAAGACAACCCTTCATCTCATAAATGTAAATATATTAACTTACGGCTACTCTTTGTACTATGAGGAAGTAACAATTTCTCAATGACGTCATGAATTACGGGCTGCAAAATGAATGAATCAAAATTTGAGTCTAATTTATGAGCAAATCTAAATTTGAATATAGGGACTGAACGAACTGAAATTCAGTTTGTAAAATTACCCATTCAGACAATCTTCGCGTACAATAAACGTGTAATCCTGAATTATAGATCATCAGCAACCCATTAAGTCCCACTGCTGGGCTGGGGTCTCCTCTCCTTTAACTAGAGAGCTAAGAGGGTTTAGGCCATAATCCACTCACGCTGGCCTAGTGCGGGTTGGTGGATCAGACATACTCATAGAATTTCTTCTTTTCTAGGATATGTGGGTTTCCTCACGATATTTTCCTTCACCATTAGCAGATGATAAGTCACTTGACTAGTACATATAAATTCCACAAAGTGGAATCCACATTGGTAATGCCGGTCGGGATCGAACTCGGACCGCGTGATTTGCGAGCCGGACCCTTATCCATACAGCCACCATCGCTTATAAATATAAATAAAGATCTATTACGTTCAAATAGTTATTGTTGCAATGAAATGTCAATCAAATTATGTCACGACATGAAATTCATGACATACGAGCACCAAGGTACAGTCAAGTTCATTAATATATTGGCACCATCAAGAATTCAAAATATTATGAGCGTTGAATAGCTCAATAAATACTATAGAACCTATGGATTAAATATATGTCCTCATGTGAATGGTTCAATAAAATATGCTGTACATTATGCAATAAGTTGTAGTCACCCTTTTCAGCAAAAATATCTAATGATGGTGCCAATATATTAATGAACTCGACTGTACCAATTTCACCTTGTTATATAGTTGTAAGGTAGGAATAAAGCAGAGAACTATTGGCTGTAGAGTATGATATTCCGTCGCTTCAATTTAGAACAACTTCCAAATTCGTAGAGTGCTGTTCGTAGAATGTAACTTAAGTGATACTAACATACTCGTGCTTTCAAGATTTACATATTAATACAAGTTTCATATACATTATGTTAATTAGTACAAGTTTACGTCATGAAAGGATAATAAAATACATAATGCAATTTAATGATGCATGGCTGGACATAAATGGACCAACAATTTTAATAATGATAACTCTTTTTACACAATCAAATTCAAATTATTTATATGTTGAATCAACAAATAAATATTTTAAATTTCAAATCTGAATTTTATTGTTTTACTATTACGAAGGTTATAACACGGAGATACTAGTTATGATATTCGAGGTAAAGCAACTTTCTGTAGGGTTAGTCCATGGATGGGTGACAGTTTGTAATATTTTCAATTCCAATCGTTTCTTTGCTTCAATAGACAAGTAAATCCGTTGGCCCTGGCTAGGTGCCACTTGATGTGGTAATTGTTATTCAAATTAAAGCCTGGTCCCTGGTGATTAGCTTAAAAATCGAACACTAGTAGACACTAGAGTGAGAATTTTTAGGTAGACACCTAATAAGCTTTAAGCTAATTGTCACTGTGGTGTAGCGCTTAAGGTGATCACCTCGCCAATAACATTGCTGTGTCGAGAGACGTGGGTTCGATTCTCGCATGAGAGTTTAGCGTGTTCAACCAACCAAACAAACTCTTTACTTTTGTAAAAGTAATTAGTATAGATAAATAAATATCATGTCCGTATGTGTGTAGTGACAGATGTCGGATTTGTCCGTAGATTAAGAATACGAAATGTCCCCATCTCAACCCGTGGGTGTCGTATGAGGCAACTAAAGAATTAAGCAGACAAAAACACTGCCAGAAAAGGAAAATTCGAAACTAACCCTATACCAACCCGTCTGGCCAGCGTGGTAAAGTAGGCTAAATTCCCTCCACATTCTTTGGAGGTGACCCGTGTCCAGCAATGAGACTTTTATGGATTGAAATGATGTTATAAAGATCGGAAATTATATAACCGAATCATTCTTTATTCATGTTCATATAAAAGAAAGTTTTTGTACAAAATTTCAAAAAGTCCTAAACTAATTATTACCGTTGAACAGAAATAAGTTTTGCTATTCTTTCTTTTATTTAGTTCAGTGGCTTTAAGCTGCCTCTAGTTTATTAGGTCAATGGGTAATAAAACTGTTACAATGTTTTCTTGATTCATCTAATTAATAGTCAATTTCGTTAAAATTTTTGCTTTTATCAAGATTTGCATTCAGTGGGTATTTAGGTGATTCAGCCAGTTGGTTTTTGTTTGGTTATAATGAACTTTTGTTTGGAATAATTACATTGATTAGTACTTTTTACAATAGGTTTGTATGATACATATTCTAAAATATATTTTAGTCACAACATTTTAGCTGCCAAAGATTAATGACAAAAACTTAAAGTTTTTTTTAAATTTATTTCAACAAAAATAAATGTGTATGCCTACTAGTGATTGTTTCGTAGTAGTAAGAAAACATTAACTCACTTCTCATTAGACGTGGTAGGTAGTGCTGCAATGATTCTAGAAAATGCTGAAAAGCATCCTCTGGTCTTAATATAAGATTATAAAAATCAAAATTTTTTATCGGAAAAAAATGTTTTTTGGTAAAATCAGAAAACATATTTACAGTACTTTTCCTGGATGCTGAACTAAGCGTAAGCTGTTTTTCATAAACCAGAGTTTTCTCTAATAAAAAAAGACACGAGTACAGAAAAAACAAACTGTGTGTCTGTGCGTGAGTTTGTGTGTGTGTGTGTGTGTATGTAAGTAAATCTTTCATAAGTAGGTAAAAGTATGTTTCCGTACTTAGCAATATGATATAATAGCTCACACACGCGGCTCTGCCTGCGTGATATGTCGGTAAAAAGTAGCCTATGTTATTTTATATTCAAATCGATCTGTGTGTAAAATACTACGCACAGCCAATCAGATAATCATACATATCCTTTCAGTCGTTCTAACGTGATTGAGTAACACACATCCATCTATCAATTCTAACTTTCTCATTTATAATATCAGTAGGATACGTACATTATCTACAAGTGCATGGATATAACCTCGTTTTCACAAAACTTTCCATGTTGCAGTTGCAAGTTTGCAGCCAGTACGTATAGTGGTTAATTTTTGAGATGTAATGGTAATGTTCAAGTCTTCGTGCACGAGTATTTTAGTAACAAGGGACTGATATTAAGGTTATATTTCACTATAATTTTATTTAAGTGATGTGGCTTTTCAGGACTTTATTATTTTATTTAGATTTTTTGAGAAATTTTAATGTGAAATACAACTATTTTAGGATAGATCAGCCCAACGACGTCACGGCGGCACGACGGCCACACCTAATTTAATTTTAGACCACCGCGAGCGATTCACATTTTATATACCTAGGTATAGGTATAATAGGTATTACTTCATCATTAGCCAATAGTTGACATGGACATATGAATTCCACTGTCGAATTATCCCAATGGATTCAAACTCTCCTCTCTAGAAAATCTCCTGGCTGGTCATTGATGCATTATAATTGTATGCTACTAATATAATTCATGAAATCTATTTATTCAACTACCTTACAAGAAATCTCATATGAGTTTCTTTGTATGGTAGGTTTGGGCGATAGGCCGATTGATAAGCGATTTGTAGATAGGCCATACGGCCATTTCGCTGACAATTTCCTTTTTTCCAGATTCGGTGTACAGCCAGCATATACTCCATATACCAGCAAAGCTTAGAAAAGAGCGCTGAAGAGGAGAGGATAAGAACCACTCCAGTCAGCCCTCCAGAGGTACACGAAGCAGTCGTGTACTCAATACACCGCTTACCAGAAACGAGTAAGTATTTTGTGTTTTTTTTTAAATAAATATTAGAAGTCAATAGACCTTTATGGAATTTCGACTTTCGAATTAGTCGATTGTCAAATGTTTTTAAAATAACTATTTTCAAATATTTGACAGCGAAGTCGAAAGTCAAGATTCCGGGTAGACCCTCAGCACAAAGTCCTAAGTTTGTATTAAATCAAGAATATAGTAAAATATGCGTCGGTTTTAGATACGTTAAAGGAATGTCTTTGGGATTGATTTCGGTACTTTACTTACTTTTACGTTACTTTTTATATAAGTTTAAATTCTTTTTTCTATCAAAACGGCTACCTTTTATTTCAATGTACCCAAATTACAACAAAAAATATACTGTTTCCTTCGTCACGTTCACAAAGAATATTTTTTCCTAACACGTAAGAATTTAGTACGACTATCGGAAATGATCAAGCAGAATTACGTTTGTAACTACCAAATTATTAATGGGTTCCGTTTACCAATTTCTGTGAAAAGTTTGTGAAAGTGACCTTAGACTGAAGGTCGAGCTAGACCACAGAATAGAGATAGAACAAACATTGTTAATTTGTGGATTGGAGGGATATATAACTTCAAACGTCACCCGATATTAGTAACCAGCAAGTAACAAAATAGGGTTGGCACGCTCAAAGCCAACATACTACTGAACAACGTGTAAAATTATTATGAACATAGTCTGTCCCAACATAAACTTCAATGGACAAGCAACCCCGCCGCCTGGTCCAGCGGTCGCCAACCACATGTTGTCAGAATGTTTAACTTTCGACATTGTTCTATGGCAACACGTCCTCATACTTCAAAATTTCTTGAAAGGTGACGTGCTGTGACTGCAACAAAGTAGTTTAGGGATAATTTAACGCCCGTAATGTTTATTTCCTGGCGAATATGAGCCCTTATGTCCTCATGAGAAACATAGTAAGCTTGAAATGTTGTTTCATGAGAACTTAAGTATTATAAGAAACTATTAAAATATTATGGCAAGGCACCAAGAGGCTACTTATATAAGTAGGCTATGTTAATAGAATTTCATGGAAAATTTTACTAGAAGCAGTTAAATTTTTTCACATTATTCTATTATGAATAAAATAAATCCGTCGATCGTGTTAAAAGTCCGCTCTCAAAGACCTTAACCTCACCTTAACCTTATCTAATAGATAAGTCTCGTATTAAAACACTGTTATTATGACAGGAGAAAAAAATATTATAACAACAGCTCATCATCATCATCATATCAACCCAATAACGTCCACTGTTGAACATAGGCCGTACCAAATTTCCGCCACAGCGAGCGATTTTGTCAACAACAGTACCCGTAACATTTTCAAAGCAACACCACGATGCTGTTTTCATATTCGCTTTTTTGTTTATTCAAGTTTTAGGAAGTAAATTCTGATTCATGATTTTATTTGAACTATTCTCAATACCATAATTTAGTCTAAAATAAGAATATGAATATAATATTGGTACGATTTGAGTACAAACTTCAACAACATTTTATTATTTCCATAGCTTATATTCAAATATATTCACGAAACTATCTTATTGGAGGGATGAATTGAACATTCAAATGTAATGTTTAAATTCAAAGCCTCTAATGCTTGTGCTGCCTATTCTCCGAATCTATTTCCACTGGCATTTAATTACAACTGAAATCTATTTCGACGGTCCCAAAATAAAGCTTTCGTTGTCATTAATTTATTGAAAGTATCAATACGTTTCAGGTGAACGTTTGGAAACAATACACCTACTGTTTGTCGTTTCGCGGTAATTTCCATAATGTTGCCGGAGCGAGGTCTGCGTAGCTACAAAATTAACTGTTGTGAGTTTAGCTGAGCTAAGCTAAACTAGAAATGACCCAGTTCCTCGTTACGGTGAATGTTTTAGTCCAATGTTTACGGATTAAGCTACGAGCAGAGCTAAAGGATCCCTTTGTAATATTTTTGTGCGTTTTAATACTGTCCAGAGGCTTTACGAAGGTTTTTCCCCAATTAAGATTATTGTTTTTTTGTTCTTATGATTTAATAAACCAGCAGATATAAAAGGATTTTGAATTTTCAAGGCTCTTTATGAAAATTGAGTAAAGCGTTGGAGTTTTGTAACATGCGCAATAATCTTTTCGTTTCTTTCCAAACATAAAAATAATATTAAAAAAAAAACGAATTATGGATAACCACATTGTTATTGAAACTTTTTTGTATACGTGACAAAAAAGTTTAAAGTAAAGCAGTATAAGACCAAACAAACAGGTAGAATTATTACTCTAGTACCATAAGATGTCAAAAGCAGAAGATACGAGTAGGTGTTAAGTTTCAATTTCTAAAAGGCTTTATCCAATCATTGTTCATCATCATCATCATAATTTCAACCCATAAGCATCCCACTGCTGGGTACGAGTCTCCAAAGAATGTGGAGGGAATTTGGCCTACTACTGGCCAGACGGGTTGGTACTATAGGATTTGTTTTGAATTTTCTTTTTCTCGCAGTGCCTCTGTCTCTTTGTCTGCATAAGTTTTAACCTTAGTCGCCTTTTATGACACGCGCGGTTTGAGATGGGGTAGTGACATTATGTATTCTTAATCCGTCGCTACATGGATTATTATATAATCACCGTTTTCGATAGTATAATCATCGTTATTGACTCTTAAATTATGAGTACCTACGAATAAAATGATTTTAATATGACATTTTTTAACCAAAACTTTATTTTCCCTACGTACATGTACATATAAAAAACTACAAGCTTCAATCTCGAACAACAAAAATAGGCTTCGAAATAAGCCGCAAATCTTAAAAGCATTAGCGTCTCGAAACACTGTTTCTTGCTACTGAATCATTTATATTCCAGGCGCTAAATAGGGGAGCAGGCCTTGTGTCAGGGGTTGCGGATAAATTTGTTCCATTTTAAGGCTAGCCTTTTTTCTGGTAGTTTTTCGAGGCCACACCCGTATGAGAAGCGGTTTGTGTCAGCGAATAAGTTATTCTTCAAATGTAGGACAAGTTAAGATTAGGTACAAGGTATTTAACCCATTTACAGCGACCGATCTTTATAAAGATCAAAAATATACATAAAAAATAACCTCAATTAATTTATATTTTTGACAGCAGAGTTTTAGATCCTTATTGACCAATTCGTGTAATAAGCATTTGACCGTGTTTCGGAGTGTAATTTGTTACAGTAAAATTATTATTTATAAGCGTATTTGCATTTTGAATTAATTTCTTAAAATTAACTTTCGAGGTCTCATCTAAACAATAAGTTTTTATAGAGTTATTTCGGATTGAAACACATTTGAAGTATGATTTTTATAAATTTATAACCTCTATAATGAATCTTTGGAAAAAAAGAGACTTGCTTCCTGTTTTTTTTTTTTGAAAAATGATTATAAATTTTATGATCGTTATAACGATCGGTAGTAATTTGGGGATGCATTTAGATTTCGTATCAAGACCACTGTCTCTAAACGAAATCATTTATGAAATGGAATAATTAGATTATGTAATCCAATTTTCCAAGAAATATAACTATTTTACCCCTTGATAACGTGAATGCTTATATCACAAATGATGATTCTGTGAGGAAGTTGTAATTTTGATCAATTTTTCAGGTTTGATACACATTTCATGGGTGTGTAAGTATTGAGGTTTTTAGCTAAGGGCTCTTACAGAGATAGAATACATGTCGTTCGACAGTGATGACGACAGTGGACCTTTCTATTATTTAGCAAAAAGGAGACGAACTAACGAAGACCCTCCTATTGAGGAAAATATCCAACCTGAGCCATCTAGTTCTATTCTAGTTATTGATAGGACGTAATTGTTCTTTTTGTTGATTCTACCGTAACAATCAATCAAAGCATACTTGGAGAAATAGCCAAAATTCGTCAGACAGGATCGGTCTGATAAATTTTGGCGACTTCTCCAACTGTCTAATGACAAGAAAATGAAAGGCGATATCTTCAAATACCCTGCATACCTAATAAATTAATTGTAAGGTCAATGATGGTGTTCCCTAAAAACTACAGGGAAATTGCATGCTAAGACAGAATTGACTATCTAGTAGAAGTACTAGAGTACAATTATTCTCAGCTTTGTTGTGTTTTTTACAAAAAGAACTCTTTGTCAAAACATACGAACCTCACTTGTTTGAAGTGCAAAGCTCATTTACACGCTAAACCGTGCTTTGTGACTTACAATACTCTTACATAAATAGACCAATTACTTAATTATTTTTTTTCAGATAAGGAATAAAGCCTTTTTCTTGCAAAAATAGATATTGTGTCTCTCTAACGAAATAATAGTACTAGCATGAGTGAACCTACCCGCCTATTACTACCGATCGTTAAAACGATCCACATTTTCCGAGATTTCCCGATAACCCTGATTTTTTTTTCTATTTTTACACATTTACTATAGGCATGAAGGTAACAATATCTGAAAATTAGAAAGATACGAGCCAAAAATTTGTTTCAGTAACAACTGGGTTAATAGGGGTAATTTCAGTGTAGTTACGGATAAAGAATACATAATGTCACTACCCCATCACAACTACTAAAAAAGTAACGTTATGCAGACTAGAGTACATCAAGATAAGGAAATACGAAACAAACCCTCCGTCTGGCCAGTAGCGTGGTATAGTAGGCTAAATTTAAAAAGACATCCTCCAAAATCTTTGAGTAGACCCGTGCCCAGCAGTGGGACGTTTGTGGGTTATAATTATGATATTCTCATATTTCTCATTCAAATATTGCGAAATAAAAACACATGAAATTCAATCCATTCAATGACTAAACTAGACCTATACCCCTTTATTACAAAATATGGACTAAGTATTAAACCAGGTTTAAATTGACATAAGCCATTGTTTTAGTGTCAAAGTTGTCAATTTAAACCTGGTTTAATGCTTAGTCCGTATTTTGGAATAATGGGGATCATGTGCTATCCACAGATGAAGTCAAGTGGTGTATCGCGACAAAATATTCTGCGTTTTATAATTCTAACAAGTACATTTCATTTCATTTCATTTATTTCGTCCAAGAACAATTTTTACATTGTGTGTGAACAATAATACATTATAAAAAATAAAAAAATTAGATAAAATAAAATTACATATTGTGACTAAATAAAATAATAACTACATGAAAAATAAATTAATTTAAGATGTCAAAAATGCAATGTCAATGTATATCATAATAAATTTTAAAGGTACATGTCATATCACAAATTAACTAACAGCATATTAAATCAAATACAAATAGCTAATAACAACCTGTTTTTGCTCTAGGCTAGGATTTTCCGTACCTTTGATTTCTTTCAACTGCAGTGCTTATTGTACAAAGAATGAGTTATTTTTCCCACAATTTTATGTGCAGATATTTTTCCTGTACATCCTTTTGTTAAATCCTGGTACAACGTATGTTACGTAGAAACAAGATTATGGCCGTGTTGTGTGAGCTTTCTTTTACAATCATTGTCATAGTTAGTTCAAACATAAAATACGGTGCAAAAGTCTGTTGCACATTTATGGAAATGCTGGTTTTGAATTGTACGTTAAAATATGACTCAGTCTGGACTCAGTACACTTGTAACAGTTGCACTCGTTGCAAGCTATGTCCTGCTCTAATATACCTCTTTTTACCACCTTTTGGATCTCTTTTGATTTCTTTTTTTTAATTTACTTTTAATAATTTAAAATTCAAAATTAATATAAATTCTAAATTCAAGCCGTATAATCCAATAATAATATTCTACCACATTCACACAGCGCCATATTCTAGTCCCAAAGTAAGCAATTATATTTGCTTGTGTTAAGGGTACTAAACAACTGATATACTACTTAAATACTTTTTTTTGTAAATACAAACATATTAATATAATATAATATATAATATTCTACCACATTCACACAGCGCCATCTAGTCCCAAAGTAAGCAATTATATTTGCTTGTGTTATGGGTACTAAACAACGGATATACTACTTAAATACATTTTTTTTTGTAAATACATACATATTATAGATAAATTACACCCAGACACAGAACAAACCTTTATGCTCATCACACAAAGATTTGTCCTGGGTGGGGATCGAACCCACGACCTCCGGCTTAGCAGTCAGGGTCACTTGCCTAGCGTCCCACTGGAGGACATGGAGACCGCTAGACGCTTAGGGATGATTTATATTAGACCGGGCCGTGTCCGGGCCGTGCACAACCGTGTTGTAGACGAGCATCGTACGTTAGTAAACGGGCCCGGACGGGACACGGATCATGTACAGTGTAATATAAACTGCTTCATACAAAATGTATTTAACTTTTCAAATCCGTGCCCCGTCCGGGCCACGGACACGACATGCCAGGCACGGCCCGGTCTAATATAAATCTTCCCTTATTCAGTTGAAAAAGTTTATAAATACCCACGGCAGCCACCACTGTTAAATAAAGTGATACATGCCAATGTTCTATAAAATTAAGTCACAATCGATGAAATTCAGTGTGGTATCATTGCTTTGCAATCAAAGTTTGATTCATCGTTAAAAAACTTATTAAATTAATATTAAATCAGCGTTCAATAATAATATCCTTATGTAAAACTGGCTTATGCTAGTGACCTTGTCAGATGGTATATCAATTAGAGTCGCTTATGCCTTTCTTAAATCTTAGACTATTTTTATGTAAAATTTATGTATTGATTATGATACGATAAGTGCTTTAGCTGTGAATCTTGAATTGAATCTAAAAAAATAGATAAAATTAGTAGGATTAGCGTAACTTTGTCTCTTTTAGGATGACAAATTGACTTTCGACCCAGAATTGCCTTAACGTTTGAAAAGACCAACGTGTAAACACGCGGCTGTTTTGTTATCGCATTCAACTCTCAGTTTGTACGGCCCGATTTGGACAACATCATTGATTAGATCAGCCGTATTTGAACTGGATTTAGAAACACGAGAGTGTCCGTTTAGAGTCATCGTGTGAGCTTTAATGAACACTAGTTCCTAATAATAGTCTGGCTTCAAAACTAGTGAACTTGTGAAGCGGACGAACTGCTTTATTGCCAGTAAATATGCCATGATTAACGTTATATGAGTTTCGAGTTAGGGACCTGAGTCATTGGTTTATAAAAAATAAATAAAGTCATGTCATAAACAGGTGCTTATTGCATTTAACTGGACGCATACTGAGAATTTCAGTACCAAAAATTCTTACAACACTTATTAGATTATAAGCATTTAAAATACAAATGCCAATATAATTATGTAGCGTCCGAAGTTTGCCTATTATAGGTGTTTTTTAGATGTTTTATACTGGCTCTAGTTTAAATATTCCTCCAGAAATTAGTAAAAAAGTTATTGATCTACTACGCGTGAGTATTGCAAGATTATATTATTATATTTTAACATTGGGTGAGCTATGTGACTATTTGCGTCACGAAAATAAACTAAACCCAACTCGATCTTATTTATTCATGGAAAAACTACTGATTTATTAACCAAAGAACTGTTTTTGGCAACATTGTGTTCCCAAGCGTCAAAGTGTACAGTGAGTGGAAGCTAATTTTACAAAAAATAAAAAGAAAAAGAGGAAAAAATAAACTAAAAATCTTTTACACAGTTACAGTACAAATCTATTTACTTTGTATCATAACTGACTATAAATAACAGTAGCAAAGCATCTAGTTCATGTTGTTATGTTTCCTTGTCACGCATTTATTGACCAGGGTATATAGAGGGACATTTTTCTAAGTTAAATAGGGACCTCCGACAAGCTGGTGAAGTCCCTGTTACCTGGCAACCCTCATATCGGTGTTTTATATTGATATATGTATATATGTGTATGTGTGCGTAGTATGTGGCAGTTTGGGACCGATATAATTAAAGCTGCTAGTTCATTATGTAGCCGATTTTTTTATTTTATTTTTATAATTTAATGCCAAATAAATCTATAAGTGGGTTGGGTTGGTAAATTATGGAGATAATAGGCATAGTGCTCCAAAATCAAATATATTTTATACTAAGTCTCATTTATGTTTTACCTTTTAATTCGTGTAATTCGTATATTCGTTTAGGTAAAAGTAAAAAAAAAATATTAAAAAAAAAGATTAAAAATAAAAATATTTTCGCCAATACGTCAAGATGATATATTATACTAAAACGGTCAACATACAAAGCTTGCCTCATACAAATAAGTCTTATAAATCCAAGTTAATCCCTTGATTGTCCAAGTTAACATTGTAAACATAGCCTTATACTGTTCGAATCTAACTAGTACATGTTTTTGATACATGACACCAATAATTAACAGAAATTGGGAACATCTACAATTAATTAATATTCAACAAACTCTCTAAGAACATCTACCCAAGCTTTATTTGACCCGGCGTTTTCAAGTTTCGTTTACATGGTCCCATTAATCAGGTTTTAAGGCTATACTTTATTACCTCGGGGGTAGTTAACAAATGGTTCGTGCTTCTTAACAAAGACAGACAATGGGTAGATGGGTAGAGCCTTACCGTACCGTGGTTTAACGTTCCGTTAAGAGGCGAGTTATCTCGACTTATCCCGTTCCAGTTTTGTTAAAACAATGTTATTTTATACTTTTAATTGATTCAGTAACAAGTTCTGTACGTACCCCCTTATCAGAGGATTGCTTTGTGGATTAAAGGAAATTTTAATCAAGGAATGCTATGATTGAAAAAGTTTTTTTTTTTGGTTTCGCGTCTGTGGACTTTGGCATGACCCATTGTTCCGATCTCCGTAACTACATAGTATCCTTTATTCTCGTAGTTGGTTCCGTGTAATGATGGATTATTATTAATACATAATGTCACTACCCCATCTAAACCCGTGTTTGTCGTAAAAGATGTCTAAGGGAGTAACCTTATGCAGACAAAAGCACTGCAAAAAAAAATTCGAAACAAACCTTATACCAACCCGACTGGCCAACGTGGTATAGCAGGCTAAATTTCCTCCACATCCTCTGGAGGAGACCCGTGCCCAACAGTGGGACGTTTATTTATGGGTTGAGAGAAAGGTTGTATTATAATAATAATAATAAATTCATTTATTTCGGACAACAGAGATCCATAGTTGGTTATTATTACAAATAAAGCTTATATTTTAGGGTTAGTAACATAAATTAGATAAAATAAAATAAATAAAAAACAAAAACAAGTGATGATTATGCAGGAAAATCAGTATCCTACATAATCACCCTTTGCACAGTTTAGCTCTCCGCTACAGCTCTCAGGATGTAGTTGCGACTACTCCGCACTCAGCACAGCAGCGAAGCAGTTTTCTTGCGGATTATGGCTTGGAAGCCGTCTGTGTGGGCCTTGGCAAACATTTCTGAAGCGCTGCAGAACCGGGGCAGTCGCAACAATATCCTGAATACATTATTATATTGAACGCGTAGAACAT
This sequence comes from Laspeyria flexula, assembly GCA_905147015.1. NCBI lineage: Eukaryota > Metazoa > Arthropoda > Insecta > Lepidoptera > Erebidae > Laspeyria > Laspeyria flexula. The sequence continues at coordinate 4,544,872 of LR989956.1, read as the reverse complement.
TCAGCGATCTCTTGGTGTAGTCTACCCATAGGTTGCTCGTGTAAAAACTTTGACAACAGGCCTTGAAAAGAGTAATTTTTACTTGAACAGAGCACCGAGCAAATCTACGGGCCAACATGTTACCTCTGACCGCCAGTGTCTTACGCTCCCTCTCAATATCTGTATCATCCTTAAGGTCGTCAGTGATGATTTGTCCGATGTACTTGAATTTTGACACTCTGTTTAATTGGAGACCATTCAATCGCACAATTTCAGGTGTAGAGTCAGGACATCTACCGCCGGCCTTGAAGGTCATATATTCACTCTTAGTGACATTATAAAATTATAGTTAGTTTAAAATTTCGTATGTATGTCAGAGCTTTTCATAACTTTTTCCAAACCACTGTTTTTAACATTTCTTTACAAATTAATGTATATTTTTACCCGACTACGCGAGGCAAAGGAGTGGTTTAAATTCATCAATCAAATTGAAAAATTAGATTAGCTGTCGAATAATGGATCCCGACTGTTCAATTGTTATGTTCCATTATTAGAATATATTTTATTTTCTTCAATAGTATACATTCAATAAATATATTATAGAATTCCAGATCTGTGCTTGTTTTTTTCTTTTCAGTTTTTAAAGCAGTCGGGTTTTTTGATTTTTTATTATATATGCTATTCCTACATTTAATATCATTTTGCTATTAGAATATGTAATTAAAGCTTTAACGTTTAGTAAACGTTCTTTTGTGCAAATTTCCACATTCACCAGAAAGGGTTATAAGCTCCTATAATCTATATTAAGAAACCCCAACACGTGTTTAATTCAAAACAGATTATTGATATTGCGTTCGAGTATCAATTTAATAATCTCTGGATGAGTAAATTTTCCTCTTTCGTTGGTTCGGTTATAAATGGGTTGTTATCTGAGTTCACACTGTTTGTGAGCTCAATGTATTGACTAAGGTATTTGGGTATTGACAATGAAAGTTTTATTTGTGTCATGTTTTTAGGTTCGGTGTTATATGTATAGCCTTTTGTGGCTAATTTTGTTTTTTATTTCTTTATTTTAGATAAGCAAAGAATAAAAATAAGTTGATGTTTTTAGATTTTTGTACTAAAATGTACAAAAGGAGCTTATACGTATGACGAATGCGAATGCGTGGGTATGATTGTCTGTCCGTCTCACAGTTCTCTATTACTTGTGCTGTCACAGCACAGTGTTGGAACTACTGACGTTATTGATTGAAAATTGAAATAGTTTTGGTTTTTTTAGTAGTTTAGTTTGTTTTTAGGTGGCGCAGCGGGAAGTGTATACTACTGCTGTGCAAGAGGTCCCGGGTCCGATTCCCGGGTCGGGTGAAAATGGTATTGGACTTTTCTATCATGAAATTCCAGTATTGACATTTTCCCGGTTTGGTAAACAAATGTTCCCGGTTGATAACAATAGCCTCGCCCCCTATTTCATGGAACCAAACATACCTGGCGAAATGTGGGTGTGAAACACCTCTGCCTACCTCTTCGGGGAAAAAAGGCGTGATGCTATGTTTAAATATTGGCTATTGGTCTTTGCTTCTTATCTTATATCTTATCAAAACTTAGATTAGAATATAAATCGAAGTGTATATACATTAGGTACATTAGTGTCACATAAGAAAACGATCACGTTCTACAAAATATGTGCTACCTACATCTAATCTAGTAGTTTCCTAGTGCTTTATACGATTGGTAAAAATAGTGTTTGTGTCATTAGTATTCCGTGTTCATACCATTAGGTCTAATAGCCTAAATGTTACGGAGCGGATGTACGGCCGGCGTGCCGAATTTCTATTGCGAACTATTGTGGTAAATCTACGCTTGCCACAGTAAAATTTACCTTAAATCGAGGTATTAAGCCGAGATTTAATATTTTAAGGGATGCTGTGATAAGTAGATACTGTTGAGAAAATTAAGAAAGCAGATGATAGAGAACATTTGAGAATATTTCACCTATAAGAATTGAATTAAACGATGAAGAAGATACTGTTTACGGGCAAAAAGAGGTTTTGATCACTTAGCACGGATCCATAGCTCCACATACATACTGTTGTTGACATCTAATTAAAACGTAAAAAATCTTCTATGTGTCAGAAAGTCTGCCTAACTCGATTTTCTAAATATACATAGAAACAATCGCATTCCAATGATTTATAGAAATTTCTTTCCGTTATAATTATATTTTTTTGCATTATTTTATTGGGGAGCATATTGGTATAAAGGATTTTTTGTGAATGCGTCAATACCGACTTTCTTTCTTGACCCTGGCAAGTCAATAAAAGAAATTGTGTATGATCCATCATCTCTCAAAGGTTTAGAACCACTAGCCTACTATGCAGCCATGGCATTACATGCATCTTTTAAAAGTTTCTCCCTAAGTATGTAATGGGCAGATTGCTTTTGGTTGAAATCAGGAGTAGAACATTAATAATTTGACGAACAAAAGATGAACCTGCATTCGATGTATTCGAGTAATAACATCTCTCTAATAAATCGTAGTACAAAAACGTGTGAAGTGAACACTCAGACGCTCTTTGATAGCGCCAGTGTGACCCATGTCGCCGTATAAACTCTTTGTCATCTTGTGTACTGCACTGCTTCGTTGTTTTTTTATCCAATGGGATATTATTTCTAGCTCTTCTATAATAATGTGTAGTTCATGATGGTGGCTTTGAATCTAGGTTTCCTTTATGTTTGTTAGTTATAAATGCACAACTGTGAGTGTTTTCTTAAAAAAAATACCTACTTTTAAAGTTATAGTAAACGTTGTGTCACAGGGGAATAGTTCAACAAACACATACAACATTAACTGACGACAACACCCACACTCGAAACAAAATATACATAATTCACACCATTATTTATCTCCTGTGGGAATCGAATCCACGTCACTTGGCACGGTGATGGTGATGATAGAACGTGAGCGTGGCAATAGCCCATTTTGTGTACAGGGGGCTTACTCTGAATTTCGACATTCTCCTTATTAGGTTTTGATGTCGCTGTCAAATGTAAGGAAATTTAGATATGGTCGCTGTCACTTTCATACATTTGACAGCGACATATCGAATGTCGAAATTCAGAGTAAGCCCCAAGGACTGTAACAAAAAATACATAAAATAAACAAGATGGAAAGAAAGAAAAAACACGGAACCTTATACCTTATTGGTACATATTATAATATTCAGATATAGAGCAAAAAATTATATTCCTTTTGCAGGTCACGATGTGTGTTCGTTTGTACAAACTACGAATGCTAATGTGGTTTCTATCGGGCCTTATTTTCATAATAAACTAGCGCGTTGTATCTTGATATTATTTCGGATTATCCTCGTCGTAGAAATATCTGGGAAATATTAATGAGAACTAGATCCGACATAAATAGTAACTAGCAAAATTAGTGATATTATATGGACTAGGGTCGATGTTCGGCGACAATAATTAAGATGAAATACACGTATTTATGTAGGATCATCAAAAACAAGACATTAATTAAAGCATCTAGATATTATATATTATTATTCGAACCTAAACGAAACCTAAGTACCTACAACATTATTCGGAATTACAACAGGAGATATTATGTTGAACTTGCTTCATAGTAAAAGTATATTTCTAGATTCTGAAGATGACATAAAATCAGATTACTACAAACTTTTATCAATGAAATCTTTTAAACTTACGCGACTTAACTATTACATTATTATGCAACGGGTCTACGTCAATTTTTGTAACTTTTGTCAATGACTTCACCCGGGTGACCAACGGACCATTATTTCACTACAGCCAGAAACGTCTCATTGCAGGGCACGGGTCTCCTCCAACTATATTGAAATTTAGCCTACCAAACCACGCTGGCCAGACCGGTTAGTATAGGGTTTTGTTTCGAATTTTCCTTTTCTTGCAGTGCTCTTATATAAGGTTTCTCTCTTAGTTGCCTTTACCCATGGGTTGAAATGGGGTAGTGACAATAATAATATTCTTAATCCGTCACTACACAAATGTGAAAGCGGGTAGACCGTAGCGCCAAAATATCGGAAACTATGAACATCTCGAACATTATAATATTTATAAGTTAAATGAACATGATAACTTTAAAAACTACATATATACAGTGAAGTTTATTAACTCAGCAGTCTAATCAATAATCGTTCTTCCAACGAAATTTGAATAAAATATAACAAAGGGTTACTAATAAAGTTACTTGTAAATATCATACCTAATATACACTATAGATGTATCTCATAAACCTAGAAATCATAAATTTTCTTAAAAAACATTCCAAATGTCTTTAAACACTATTTCGTAGAATATTGAACTACTTGTATCAAACATTATCCCCTTTATTACAAAATACGGACTAAGCATTAAACCAGGTTTAAATTAAAAACTTTGACATTAAAACAATGGCTTATGTCAATTTAAACCTGGTTTAATACTTAGCCCATATTTAGTAATAAGGGGTAATAGTTAACCACCAATATAATAACAGCTCGTTGCTTAAGAAATTATCAACACAGATCAGTTAAGTACTCATGTTGTACTTAACTCAGTGGAGCAGTGTGTCATATTCGAAGAAACCCTATCTAAGATAAACAGCTCGGAGCGTAGTAACAAACCAATACTGTTTACAGTGGATATTTGATATTCAACTGCATTAGAAGTTCATATTACCCAGCTGCCGGTGTTGTGATAACTTTGTATAAAGTTCACACGCGTTCTTGTACGTGATTTCTATAATAACGTAATTTTTATAAAGACTTAAATGATATAAACGTATGATTTTATTTATGATTGCTTTAGCTGCTTAAAAAAGTAGAGAAGTCCGGATATTATTATGTGTAAAATGCCCCTGGTGTTGCAGGCGCCCATAGGCTACGGTTACCGCTTACCATCAGGCGGACCGTACGTCTGTTTGCCACCATCGTGGTATAAAAAAAAAATGTGGAATCTTTTTATCGATTCTTGTTAGTTTTTTTTCTTTGCTAAGATAGCTGGATTTGTTTAAAATTGAATAAAAAATCTTAGTTAAATGATGGATAACATTATCAACATTTATTATATACCTACAATAATATATTATATGAAAGTAAAATATAATAGAAAAGTAAATATATCTAAATAATTTTCTCTCTAATTTTGTTGTCCATTTTTAATAAAAAGGTTTCGTGGAAATCCTATGCAAATTTTGAAAGTTCAAATATAATAAAATAAAAATAAATAGTAACCAAATATAAATATTGAATTTATTTGGAAAAATATGCGTTGTTGGGTAAAATAAAGTCAATAAGGAAGGATAGGGAAGGAAACTAGAATGGCGAAGAACAGAATATACGAGAGAACTTTTGCTCCAAGAGAATAAAATTACAAAATATGAAATTATGGTACATATGGTAACGTTCGAGCGATACTGCAAGCATTTTTATAAAAGTTTATGCATATACAATGTTTTGAAATTTAAATATTTTCTTTCAAGTGTTGGATAAAATTAAAACATTAGAAAATTTTAACGCTGATTTTTATATCTTATGTTTAAAAAAAAACAAGGTCGTTTTTAAATATAAAATTGAAAAAGAATTTTCATTCTTGGAAAATATTTTCTAAAGGATAATAGAATATTGTATCTATTTAAAACACAATATTCTATTATTATAAACTTTAATGTGACTTGTTTAAGAAATAAAATATAATTTGAATGGAATTTAATAGCTTTTCATTGCCACCTGATCACCAAGATATAAAATTTCATCTATGTGTTGATAATTAATATGGTAAAAGATCCGCCAGAATCGAACAGACAGAACGGATACGGATCTTTGTTTTCCCTCGGACATCCGCGGATACGGATATCCGGCGTATCACTACGTTACATATCATTTTAAGGCACTGATAAGACGTTTGTTGGGATTAATCTCAGAAACTACTGAACGAATTTGATTATTGTTTTCATCAAAGGTAAAGGTTTATCTAAAAAGGTTATACATAAACTATTTTTAACAAAAAAATATTAAAACGACTTCAAATCAGTACTAAAAAGCGAAAAATAAACTGAATTAGATATTTAATTCCAAGCTAAAAATACCTACCTACCTGTTTAAAGTATAATACTCTATTGCTTATCTGTTTGAAGTCGGTGCCAAGCCTAAAGAGTTTGTTAAGCTACGTACTACTTAGTACGTACGTCTGTTACTGCTCGCTACTTCACACCACCTCGCACTTGCGTTTACCTAGTGGACGGCTCAAACTGAGTGATACAACCTCATTAGGCTGGCACCGACTTCAAACAGATTAGTAATAGAGTATTATACTTTAAACAGGTAGGTCGGTATTTTTAGCTTGGAATTAAATATCTAATTCAGTTTATTTTTCGCTTTTTAGTACTGATTTGAAGTCGTTTTAATATTTTTTTGTTAAAAATAGTTTATTTTTCCATTTTTAGTGTACTTTTTATCTAGCATATTTAATAATACTGGCTGGCAAACTAAGACGGAAAACCGAAATAAAGAATCTTCGATAGAAGGGAACGTCTATTTAAATATTTTAACAACACAACCTGATTGTAGAATAGAGGAATCTCAAAACTCTCAGCTTTTTATGTCTTTCTTTTTTCCTATAAAATGCGACAGGTAACAAGTATAGGTATACAATGCAGGTTAGATACTATATCGAAAACTTAAAATATCATCTAAGAATTCCTTTGAATTATACAACTTTATCTTCCATCAAGAGCTCTCACCTCAGACACTTGAAAGAACACAACTTAAGGTTTATACATGGATGTGATATTTAAAGAAATCATCTTCTTACTCCTAAACATTAACAAGTTTCCCTTCCAGTGACAGCTCACCTAAATAACCTACAAGAATACAACTATAGGTTGATAAGTACCTATAATGTTGAAAGAATTATCCTCCAACTCCTAAAAGTTAAGGAGTTATACCTTCCAGTCTGTCACTGGAAGGTATAACTCCTTAACTTACTCACCTGAATAACCTACAAGAATACAACTATAGGTTTATAAGTACCTATAATGTCGAAAGAATTATCCTCCAACTCCTAAGAGTCAAGGAGTTATACCTTCCACTGACAGCTCACCTGAATAACCTACAAGAATACAACTATAGGTTTATAAGTACCTATAATATTGAAAGAATTATCCTCCAACTCCTAACAGTTAAGGAGTTATACCTTCCATCACCAGCTCATCAACATGAGATGTTGACTATCAGACGTAAATACTTGAATAACTTTAAAAAATATATGAAAAACGTAACATGTGCCTACAAAATTTGAGGGTTGCCTTCGATTTCCCTGAGATTCCATCATCAGAACTTGACGTGATGAATAGGGGACCAATTCGGAAGTATACCCTTTCAAACAAAAAAAGAATTTTTTAAATCGGTTCAGGCATCTCCGAGTAATCGTTGAACATACATAAAAAAAAAAAAAATACATACAGTCGAACATATAACCTCCTCCTTTTTTGAAGTCGTTTAAAAAGTAAATGTTATGTCTTTACGTAGTGTGTAGAAAAACTGCGTTACGAAATTTGCATTTTGTACAATATAATCATCATCATCATCAGCAACCCATTAAGTCCCACTGCTGGGGTCGGGTCTCCTCTCCTCTAACTAGAGAGCTGAGAGGGTTCAGGCCATAATCCACTCACGCTGGCCTAGTGCGGGTTGGTGGATCAGACATACTCATAGAATTTCTTCTAGAGTATGTGGGTTTCCTCACGATGTTTTCCTTCACCGTTAGCAGATGGTGAGTCACTTGACTAGTACATATAAATTCCACAAACTGGAATCCACATTGGTACTGCCGGTAGGGATCGAACTCGGACATTATCCATTCAGCCACCATCGCTTTGTACCACAATGTAATATTGTTTTGTTAATATAAAAATAGTAATATAGTTTGTAAAACTGCAATATTGTACATGTTTACTGTCCCATACCTACTTAGATGTTTGTTTTGTAAAGTTAGATTGGGAATAACAAGCGATGCGCTCTATTTTACTTTGAGAAAATCTTCATAGAGAAGTCATTTATAACTTTTGATTCAAAATATATATTGGAGTGTGAGATTTATGAGTATTTGTTTACATTTATTTTTATGTTTAACAAGAGTACATAAGGCAACATTATAACTATATCGACTGGCCTGTTGGTCTAGTGGTTAGTGATCCTGACTGCTAAGCCGGAGGTCGTGGGTTCGATCCCCACCCAGGACAAATCTTTGTGTGATGAGCATAAAGGTTTGTTCTGTGTCTGGGTGTAATTTATCTATAATATGTATGTATTTACAAAAAAAAAATGTATTTAAGTAGTATATCAGTTGTTTAGTACCCATAACACAAGCAAATATAATTGCTTACTTTGGGACTAGATGGCGCTGTGTGAATGTGGTAGAATATTATTATTATTATATGCATCAATTTTTTGGCCATTTTTTTGTCAAATTCCATGGCCGTATTACTCACATTACTCGTAAATTTTACCCCCGTTGAATGGAGTGTATCAACCAATTTTAACTGAATCCTATTAAGCGAGTTTCACCGTATCAATAGCTACTCATATACTAATTCCACTTAACTGTTAATGATTAAACACCAGTAGTACACGCATACTACTGACGTCAGTATTTCAAACTAATTTGCTTCATGGTTTGTTAATGATATTAAGTTTATTAGGAACTATCGTACCATATTTTGACAATCGAAGTATTAAGGTCTACATAACCACTTAGAATTAATTACTTATGCCCGATATCAATAAAGCTTAGTCGTTATTGGGGTTTCGAAATTATCACCATTATAATTATTTGTAAATGGTTCAGTATAACATATTTTATAACATTATATTCAAAATTTTAGGTATTCGACTTGAAGGTCTTCTATAGTTTATTATACAGTTCTAGTACTAGCCAGGCCAGGCGATACTGACCCATAGTCAGTGTTGGGCACATTTTTATTGCAACAATAATTATGGATTAATTGTATGTTAATCGCCACCAAACAACTGATAATTAATAATTTGTAATTGTGGAAAATTACTTTAATTATTATTCTTTGTAATTTTCCACAGTTAAGAAGTTGTTAGTTTTTTGGTGGCAATTAATAAGCAATTAATCATTAATTGCAAATAAAATGTGCCCAACACTGACTGATATTTAGGTATACAGGGTGTCCCGAAACTCAACGTCAAGCGGCTACCGGGCGATGGTATAGGCTGTACCTGTTCTGAGAAAAATATTTAAAAAATCCAAGTCATATGGTTCAGTCATAAAAATTGTTTTTTGAAAATTATGAAAATCGATAACTCTGTGGACATTTTTAGGTATTGCTATAACATAGTGCCAGATTTTGCCAAGATTTTTATTTTACATAATCCTTATTAAGTATGTTATAGTTTGCTGTTACAAATTCAAAAGTTACTTGTGTAAATTATTGAATTTGTAATTGTGGAAAATTAATTTAATTATTATTATTTGTAATTTTCCACAATTAAGAAGTTGTTAGTTTTTTGGTGGCAATTAATAAGCAATTAATCATTAATTGCAAATAAAATGTGCCCAACACTGACTGATATTTAGGTATACAGGGTGTCCCGAAACTCAACGTCAAGCGGCTACCGGGCGATGGTATAGGCTGTACCTGTTCTGAAAATAGGGCTCAAACATTTGAACACTACACTTTTTTTACCATGACTCTATGTAATTTTTTTTCTTCAAAATTTACACAAGTAACTTTTGAATTTGTAACAGCAAACTATAACATACTTAATAAGGATTATGTAAAATAAAAATCTTGGCAAAATCTGGCACTATGTTATAGCAATACCTAAAAATGTCCACAGAGTTATCGATTTTCATAATTTTCAAAAAACAATTTTTTATGACTGAACCATATGACTTGGATTTTTTAAATATTTTTCTCAGAACAGGTACGACCTATACCATCGCCCGGTAGCCGCTTGACGATGAGTTTCGGGACACCCTGTATATATGACATGAACATAATTAAAAAATGCTATACTTACTTTGCGATTGATTATCGCATTATTCATCACTCTATGGTGTTCAAACAAAGTTATAAATACGCTGAATAACGTTGACATGACGTAAAGTTAATTTCGAAGATAAAGCCTACAAACAGCTGGAATTCCCTTGAGAGCTCAAAGAGGCAACTAAATGATACTGAATAAGTTTAAATTCCTCTGTCATTAATCTGTTTATAATGATTTGCGTAAAGTGTCCCTAGATATTTGTGACAGTGTGATAGCTTTCAAGTTTGATTTGTTGTTGATCTTATTATCTTTGCACTTGAATATCCTTCCCACTTTTACAGTATCACCCCGCTAGGTCCATTCTGTCATAAGGGCACTTTACTTGGCGGACATTCGCCGTGGGCAAAATGGCAGAAACTAAACAGCCCCAGTTCCTTGTTTTTGTACTTACTACTTTCTTAAAACTGGACATTCTCACTCTCTTACTCACCGACTTTTAACACTCTGGATTCCTTGTCTGTGCTGAGAGTTCGCATGTTTCTCACCAGCGTATACCGCTTTCATCCATCCTGTAACATTACTTATATTATATTATGTTAATAATAATACTATTCATTGCCACTCAGTGATCAATATATTAAAAATTTAATTCTTAACATTGCAAACCATGTGATGCTCTTTCTGGACGCACAGGTTAACTCAGATATTTTTGTGTGAATGTCTTCTATAGTGGACAATGATAACGTGAAGATATTTGTTGAGAATTTCGAGAATATGACACGTTTCAGAGATAATGTGACCTCAATAGAAATAGCTAATAAGAGATAAAACAGGGAGCTGCTAATAAAACTGAACACAGGACTTATCTGTCGGGTATGACTGGTTGTAATAGAGAACATTATATTCTCTTTAGTATCTCTGAACTATTTCGTATTAGAAGTAATATTAACTAGAGTCATAATATAAACGTGTCATTATGGAAATACACAAGGTAAGATACTTAGTTTTTTTTTTTAAAGACAACGCCCTTACTATGCAACTAGACCTGTGTCGCGGGAGCTTTACAAACATGCAACTAACGGACACAAAGTACACCCAGACTTTGTCTTGTTTGGGAATCGAACCACATCACCCAGCACGACTATGTAGTGGCAAGGCGACCATCTTAACCACTGCGCCACGGTGACTGTTAAAAATATACACAACATTGATACGAAATTGAATCTAATACCAAGAATATAATAACATAATAATGCATCATGTCTTTTCTCCCACCGGATGGACCGATGACCTGGTAAAGGCTGCGGGTAGTCGTTGGTTGCAGTCGGCACAAAATCGCTTTTCAGCAGTGGACGTTCTTGGGCTCATATAATGATTAAGTATTTTTCCTGAAAGGGTAGTCAGTACATTACACCAGATTTCGACAGGTTATTTTCATTAAATAGGCCTATTTCCAGACTCAACGGGCTCTCGGGTCTTGTGTTGATACTGAAAATTTTAAGACAGAAAAACCCAATACCATTCTTGGCCCAGGACCACTGCGCAGCAGATGTATTGCGGACAACATCAATTTAGAATCAATTCTAAATTTAATCTAATACTAACATCACACAAAGTAAAATTATTACTACATTTTATATATTATATACTAATAATATGTATGAAAATATAATATCAAATTCAAATCAGTTAGCAATATTTTCATGGCGAAGATTTTTGACATTCTTTAATTTAAAATATATTTCTTGTAGGTTTCATTTCACTTCGATTTCGTAAGTAGAAAAAGTAATGGAAGCAATTATTTTTTGTTACTTTTCATCAAACGGGGCGCTTACTTTACGACGCGAACGTCAGATTTTAAATTGTCATCGATAAAATATAACAATTTTATAGTCAGTTGAACGCTCTTCGTCGACGTAATTGAAATGTCAAATTGCTATATTTTACCAAAATATACTGTCATAATATAACATAAAGAATCATTTTAGATTGAAATTCATTGCGGTTCAGTTTGTTTGATTAATGATATTAAGTTAAAATTTATGTTTTGGCAAATTTTAATAGTATGTGATTTTATTATGGCCCTTTGGAGATCTCCTACAAGCGGTCAACCGTAGTAAAATTCGTAAACATACTTCATTGACTACAATATACTTAGTAGATAATATTAAAGTGCTTTTATAGTAAAGTTGAATAAATTAATATTCATTTAACTTTCTAGTGCCATTATAAAGTGACATATTTTGGGACTAAATACTATAAAGGGTTGATATGAGATGTTTTGATTAAAATTTGAAGTAGAGCTGGTATAGCTTTTACGCTATGCATACTTAACGTATTTGGAAAGGTTCGAATAAAATGCAATTTCCAATCGGATGTCGTACAGACTTCACTTAAAGGTGCACTGATGTCATCTAACGTGTATTAGTCGCTCCTTTTAGAGCCACGAATTTCGATTAGGTATATTCTGAAAGAATTTAAATTTTATGATAGTGAGTGAAAATAGAGTTATATAGCAGATTGCTATTAATCTCAAAAGGATTGTTAATAAAATTATAATAAATATCAATAACATAAGTTTTATAAAATGATATTGAATGAAACTGAAATTATTGGTAAAGATCTAATCTTGTATTTTCTATATTGTTAATTAATAAAAAATAATAAAATATAACATATTATTATGAATTATGAATAAAATTTGACTTTATTAATTATGTTACGAGGTTAATTTATTCTTTAGTTGTTACGAAATTATGTAATCTAGCATAAAACGGTTGATCACATTCTCAATTTTTTAAATCCGACTCACAACGGTAAAAATCCGAATACACTATGACACAAAATCAAATAAGTGATGTTTCAATTTCAATTACAGTTCCAATCACTTGAAGATAGTTTTAACAATGTCCGTGGTTACTGAGGTAGTTGAGGCGAACAGCTCAATTGAACGTACTAATTCAATTTTTCTCGAGTTATCTGAGAGTAATATTTGCTGACAATTAGTTTGGTGTCTTGAAACAGCCTGTTATTTTATTGTTTGAAGCTATGATTATCAGTAATTTGTTATGGGTTTAATTCGCGGAACCAAGGTTTTCATCATCATCATCATATTATTATCAGCTTAATCACGCCGCATCACACGCGATTTTGTGTCGCCAAATTTATAGCTTGCAATAATTAGAATGATGATATTATTTAGCATTATCTGTTGCCCGGAGCTTCGATCTCGTGGATCTTTGTTTTACAACTACTTCGTTCCTATTGCTCGTAATGTGAGAAAGAGTTTTCACAATCTGAGATCATGAGGTATCACCGCAAACAATATATCGTCTTAATATCAACTGTTATAAATACATATAGATTACGCCTCTTTCCCAACAGAGGGGTAGGCAGAGACCATTTCCTCCCACTTGAATATAATTCTGACATACATCTTTGACTTCTTCAACATTCATCAGTCATTCTCGCCGGTTAAGGGTACTCCTGATCTGTCCGTTTTTTAGAACAGTACTTATTTAGACATGGTACGTTCTTCTAGGTCTTCTCCTTCCAACATTTCCTTTCACATTCGCCTCATATATTTGTTTTGTTTCATTCATTTAAAGATATATCTTCCAAAATAACAGTGAAATACGTTTTTACCCGACTGCCAAAAAAGGAGGGCAATGTTTTTATGCGTATGTATGTAAGTATGTATGTATATATGTGGGCATTTCTTTTCCATTGTGACCTTCTTGAAGTGTGAGGTGTCATTAGATTTGTATTTTTCCCCCGAGTGTCATAGGCTATGTGACGTCAACAAAAAACCAAAATGGCGGACGTAAACTGTCAAAACAGACGATTTTATAGTGCTATCGCAATATGGGTATCAGATAAAAGCTAATTAATAGCCTAATTCAATTATATATGCACTAACTATTGCCCGCGGCTCCACTTGTCTCTTGTAACCTAAATAGCTTGACCGATTTTGAAGTGCAAGGTGTTTTTTTTCGTATTTTTTTATTCTTATTCATCCCCGAATCTCTATATCTATACTAAACTAATATTATAAAGCTGAAGAGTTGAGCTGACAAAGGCTACTTTTTGGCAAAGCAAGACAGTCGGGTTTTTTGTTTTTTTAAAATAAACACTTGTTGTTTATAAAATGGTAGGTGAGCTCTTAAAATTATATAGTTCAATAGCTTATAACTTCAACTTCATTATAATGATAACGAGTGTACCTCGTTAACACACTGTAACGTAATATTAGAGTTACAATCTTGAACACCTTTGTGATTCTGTTACCACAAGGGATTTCGTCTGCGATAATTAATTTTGTTTTGGTGTAAAGGTGGAAGTGTTCCTTACAAGTGTGACAAAGTTTAATGAGGATTATTGTCTAAAATGTTTGTATTTTTTTTTACCCGACTGCGCAACGCAAAGGAGTGGTAATGTGTTTATCAGCCTATGTATGTATGTTTGTATGTTCCTTTGAAGCACTATACAGACCAAACGCCTGGGCCGATTTTTATGATTCGCACGTCAATCGATTTCTCTTAGTCCGGCGAGTGTCACTAAAGACATGACTTTAGTGAAAATTCAATATGGCGACTACTGGACGCCATATTGTGAAAATAAAAAAATGAAAGTCAACAAACTATGTCAAGTGGGGTATCGTTGAATAGGTATTTAAAAATCATTTTTAGTTTACTTTCAACATTATTCGATTCGACTCACCGTTTAGGATCTACATCGATTTAAAGTTGCGTAACAACCATTCTTGCATGTAGGTTTCTAGACAGTAGAAATTTACGATGAAAAGACGAAAACTTCATATAACTGTGCGTGTGAATGTGGATGGACATATACTTAAGTATCTAGTAGGTATATTGGACTACCTAAAGTATCTAATATCTGACACGATCGCCCATCTCCAACTTCAAACCATTTAGTACTCAACTTCAGTCGAAAAACTATATATAGGTAGGTACCTACTTATCTATACATATAAAATACTTTGTCCTGAATGACTGACTGACTGAATGAAGGATCAACGCACACCTAAACCGCTGATCGTAGAAATCTGAAACTTGGAGGGTGTGTTCTTTGTTTGAAGTAGACATCCGATAAAAAAGTATTTTCCAAAATTCTACCCCTAAGGGGCTGAAAATGGGGGGCAAAGTTTGTATGTGACAACGTGATTCCTAGGTCCAGTCTACTTCAAATTTTGCATAAATATTCTTTAACAGAATTGATGGAAGACGTGTTTCGCATTTTATTGAAATTAATTCATTCAAAAATTCCACAGGATAGGGAAAAAGCAGGATTACGTAGTACAGTTTTCGTAACTATGGTTACTAAAAACTTCAAAATTTTGGCATGTTCAATTTTGAAATAGGGTAAACTATACTATTGTTGGTACTTCATCAGTCTTTGGCACTATGTATTTTAAATGCGAATATG
Source organism: Laspeyria flexula (assembly GCA_905147015.1). NCBI lineage: Eukaryota > Metazoa > Arthropoda > Insecta > Lepidoptera > Erebidae > Laspeyria > Laspeyria flexula. The sequence goes on along the minus strand of LR989956.1, from coordinate 4,529,402 downwards.
AAGAATATTATTAATTGCTGTAACAAGAAAAATTACACATATATTATATTATAATATATATAACGACTAAGTACTTAGTTTTCCAACGTTTACATCACAATTTCATCCCCTTTTGTACACGTATTTGTGTTTTTGATCACATTTTTGTTATTTTAATATATTTATAATATTTATCACATTATTAAAATTATCATAATAATATATATTCACAATATAATAGAAATCGTCCTGTTGTTTTACGGACTAGATATTACACTGTTTGTGCAGATTCAGAAGCTTATTATTACCTACACTCTGTTAGTAACCCATGTCCCTTTTAGAGCAGAAGAAGACGATTCGACCATTCGACCAAAGATCGACATCTTCAACGCGAAATTGAAAGAAAAATGTTATCTTTAATATTGTGTTGGGGTGTAACTGTACACAAGTTGCAAGGGACAACTTTGAATCGAGCCGTTGTCGATCTCAGTTCGCGCATTTTTTGCTAAAGGCCAAGCCTACGTAGCCTTGAGCCGGGTTAGGTCTTTTCTTCGTCTTTTTTGGTTTAATTATTAGTAGTTTGGACCACCGCAAGCTACTAAACAATCCTCATGATATCAACCCTCTCAATAAAAAGACGAGATTGCGAAATTTGCCATCGCATAACAATAACTTTGACTGACTTATGTCACACAGCTTAAAGAGTTGCGTGTATTAACTTGATATTTTGCCCGGATGTTTATTTATTCATTATCTTATCATATATTAAAAAAAACAGTAAATGAAATAAAAAAATCAATAAATACAATATTTAATACTAGCTTTTGCCCGCGGCTTCGCTCGCATGTATATAGTTTTATAGTTAGACGCTATTGGCAGGGCAGAGCTGTTCACAGCACTTCTTTGTAAACGATGTTCTTTGATAGGCATCCCTGTCAATAATATTTAATACAGAATGTTTCATTTTGGTTAAAGCATCCAAATATATTTTTTCTTAACTATTACTTGAAAAACAAAGAACTATCTATTTAATATTTCACCCCCTGAATCCCCATCTCTATCAAAAAAATTAAAAACAACATTTTAAGTTCATATCGTAATACTAATTTGCAAAACGTTAACTTCAAAACAAAGATTTTTTCATAGAACGTTTCATCCCCAATTTCACCCTTCCAAAGCTTATTTGTTTGTCAAAGATATAGATGAGGAAATTTTTTATTTTGATAATAGTACCTCAAAACAAATTTTCAAATCTATAAGTTAAAAAACAAAGAAGTTTCATACAATCGTTGTTATCCCTTTTCACCCCCTTAGGGGTTGAATTTTAAAAAAACCCTTTGTTAGTACACCTCTAGACATTGGGATAAACACACCGTCCAAATATCAAGTTGCTACGACCAGCGGCTTAGGCTGTGCGTTGTCTGTCAGTCAATCAGTCAGTCAGGACAAATCCTTTTATAATATGTATGGATATCAAGATAATGAATGATAAAAATATAAAAACAAAAAAAATCTTAAAAACAAAAATATAAAAAAGAATTAAGAGATGAAAAAAATGTGGTCAACTTTTTATTTGAAACTAGCTAGGTAACAGGCTAGGTAACAGGCCTATCGCGATAACGTCCTTGCTATCTAAGGTGATGGAGCGAGTCGTCAACACACGGCTCCTACAGTACCTTGAGGAGCACCAGCTGATTAGCGACCGGCAGTACGGTTTCCGTCACGGTCGCTCAGCCGGTGATCTTCTTGTGTACTTGACACACCAATGGGCAGAAGCCTTAGATAGCGGAGGAGAGGCTCTCGCTGTGAGCCTCGATATCGCGAAGGCGTTTGACAGGGTCTGGCATAGAGCCCTTCTATCGAAGCTACCATCATACGGAATCCCCGAGGGACTCTGCAAGTGGATCGCCAGCTTTTTAGATGGGAGGAGCATCAAGGTCGTTGTCGACGGTGCATGCTCCCTGCGAAAGCCCATCAATACTGGTGTCCCACAAGGTTCGGTGCTCTCCCCAACACTGTTCATTCTGCATATCAATGACATGTTGTCTATAGATAGCATGCATTGCTATGCAGATGACAGCACGGGTGATGCGCGGTATACCGGCCACCAGAACGTCCCTCGGGTCACTGTACAGGAGAAACGGTCAATACTTGTGTCTGAAGTCGAGGCATCTCTAGGGCGAGCCTCCGAATGGGGTGTGAAGAACTTGGTTCAATTCAACCCCACGAAGACACAAGTATGCGCGTTCACTGCGAAGAAGGACGCATTTGTTATGGCGCCTCAGTTTGAAGGAGTATCTCTCCCGTTGTCCGAAAGTATTGGGATCCTCGGCGTCGAAATCTCGAACAAAGTCCAGTTTGGGAGTCATTTGGAGGACAAAGCCAAATTGGCGAGCAAAAAACTGGGTGTCCTGAACAGGGCAAAGCAGTACTTCAAACCAAAACAGCGGCTTGTGCTATACAAGGCACAGGTTCGGCCGCATCTGGAGTACTGCTCTCACCTCTGGGCAGGAGCACCCAAATACCAGCTCGACCCACTTGACTCCCTCCAAAGGCGGGCTGTTCGAATCGTCGGTGATCCCAATCTGACGGACAACTTGGAATCGTTAGAGCAACGGAGAGACTTTGGGTCACTCTGCGTGCTCTATCGATTATTCCATGGGGAGTGCTCTGATGAACTCCATGATTTGGTGCCATCGTCGCCTTTCTATCATCGCACCACTCGACGCCGCTGTAGGCTTCACCCACACTACCTGGAACCGATACCATCTAAAACGGTAAGGTTCCAGCGATCATTCTTCCCACGTACGTGCAGGCTCTGGGGTGAACTTCCTACAGCGGTGTTTCCTGAGCGCTATGACATGTCCTTCTTCAAACGAGGTTTAAAGAGAGCTATCCTCTCAAGGTAGGCAGCGGCCTGGCTGTGCCCCTGGCATTGCCAACGTCCATGAGCGGCGGTAACCACTTACCATCAGGTGGGCTGCTTGCTCGTCTGCCACTACAGGCAATAAAAAAAAAAAAAAAGGTAACTCATAACTAAAAAGTATAAAATAAAAAAAATATAATTTAAAAAATCAAAAAACCCGACTGCTTTAAAAACTGAAAAGAAAAAAACAAGCACTTAGATGTCTGATGGTCTAGAATTCTAAAATATATTATTGAATGAATACTATTGAAAATAATAAAATATATTCTAATAATGGAACATAACAACTGAACAGTCGGGATCCATTATTCGACAGCCAATCTAATTTGTCAATGGATCCCGACTGTTCAGTTGTTATGTTCCATTATTAGAATATATTTTATTTTCTTCAATAGTATTCATTCAATAATATATTTTAGAATTCTAGACCATCAGACATCTAAGTGCTTGTTTTTTTCTTTTCAGTTTTTAAAGCAGTCGGGTTTTTTGATTTTTTAAATTATATTTTTTTTTTATATTATAATATAATATAATAATATATGGGTTGTGCTTTGAAGAACTGTTTGAGATGATGCCCACGGCCACCTTCTACCATCGCACCGCTCGCCATCGGCAGGGAGTTCATCCCCACACCTTGGAACCGAAATGGTCTCGTACCGCGCGGTTCCAGAAGAATTTCCTCCCAAGAACTATCAGGTTGTGGAATGAACTCCCTAACGAGGTTTTCCCAAGGGACTACAGTATGGGGTTCTTCAAAAAAGGAGTGAATAGGTTTCTTAAGGGTCGGCAACGCGCTCGTGATGCCCCTGGTGTTGCAGGCGCCCATAGGCTACGGTAACCGCTTACCATCAGGCGGACCGTACGTCTGTTTGCCACCGCCGTGGTATAAAAAAAATAATAATACTCTACTACATTCACACAGTGCCATCTAGTCCCAAAGTAAGCAATTATATTTTCTTGTATTATGGGTACTAAACAACTGATATACTATTTAAATACTTTTTTTTTTGTAAATAGATACATATTATAGATAAGTTACACCCAGACACAGAACAAACCTTTATGCTCATCACACAAAGATTTGTCCTGAGTGGGGATCGAACCCACGACCTCCGGCTTAACAGTCAGGGTCACTAACCACTAGACCAACTGTTTTGTCAAATGTTAGTAATTGTTAGTTAATGAATTTAGCCTTTAATTAAGGCAGCACTTTATCATGTACTTCTATAGCATGTGATATCCGCAGATGTTTAAGTGTTGCTTCGTTGGTTGTCTATAAATAAAATAAGCTAAAATATAAAAAAGATCGTCTCTTCTTATTCAGCATGCTTGTTGTTGAAAATCATGTGTAGCAAGCAAGTGCTGAGCATTTGAGGTTTTCTGAATTGGATGAGTTCGAAATATTTGATTTTTCTATATTATTATTAAAAATGTAATTTTTGTGAGTTTATGAAACATGATGTTATCTTCGAAATTACTCATCTGATCTTCATGAAATTTCACATACAGAACGTCAAAGACAAAGAAAAGGCCATGGACTTTTTAACGATATACCATGCGGGCGAAGCTGCAAACGGAAGCTATACTACTTAGTTGGTTTTGATGTCGCAGTCAAATGTTCGAAAGTAATAATAAAGAAATAGTAATAATAATAAAAGAATAATATAGTCGCTGTCTGTATGGATTTTTAAAATTGGGGTATCGTTGGATTCGTCTAGAAAACCCAAGTATCCTTGGATAAGTTTTAGGAATGGGGGGACTTAAGCGGCGGGCTTTTGACGCCAAATTGTAATAAGTTTAATTTTTTTGCGTTGCTCTCTGCTGATGTTCTGCAGACGGGTTATTAATATTAATTCTTTCTTTTTTAAATTATATTTACTTGTTATATATTTTAACATGTATAAGAGATATCGCTCTATGCTTGTGAGGTTCGGGAAGTGTAGTCTGGTAGCTCGTTGTCTGACCGTTTGTTCTACGTAATCAACTTTAATCCTGTTAATAACAACACTAACCTTTACCCTCTCCGTTTGGAGATCGACGACAGTTCTATTATCATATTCTTAATACTTACAACAAGTATTGCCAAAGTAATCTTGGTGAAGACGACGAATGGCCAGATTTTGTTTCCTGGACTATACGTCTAGATCATATACCTATCTGTGGTAAACGGTGTGGATATCACAATTACCCATATTATGTATCATTATGTATAAGTACATTATGTGATATTGTTTGTTTACCCAATAAAAAAAGAAAAAAAAAAAAAAATATAGTCGCTGTCACTTTCGAACATTTGACTGCGACATCAAAACCGTCTAAGTCGAATATCAAAATTCAGAGTAAGCCCCCAGTAAATATTATTCATCATCAACAACCCATTAAGTCCCACTGCTGGGCTCGGGGTTCTAATTAGAGAGCTGCGAGGTAAACCCTAGCCATATATACCCAAGCCATAATCCACACACGCTGGCCTAGTGCGGGTTGGTGGATCAGACATACTCACAGAATTTCTTCTAGAGTATGTGGGTTTCCTCACGATGTTTTCCTTCACCGTTAGCTCATGGTAAGTCTCTTGAGTAGTACATATAAATTCCACAAAGTGTAATCCACATTGGTACTGCCGGTCGGGATTGAACTCGGACCACGTGATTTAACGCCGGTCCCTTATCCATTCAGCCACCATCGCTTGAAAATATCATCATTCAAATGAAAATATTAAGACTAAACAGTCGAGAAGCACCCAACGATTTTGGTACATAATTTTTCTAACTTGAACGTATTTTCTTTTTTCTTGAGGCTAAAACAGAAAATAGGTTGTTTTTATTTTCTAGAAAATAAAAAGTGAGTTAAGCTTAGGATAGAAACCGAGATAAGTACCAGAAAAACATGTGGTGAAAACAAAATAAAGGTGGGTTTACACTAAGTACTCGTATTTTGTGTCGAGTATTACGGCGCAAATAAAGAAACATTTTAATGGTGTTTATTTATAAAGAAAGCTATGACTTGACATACAGGATTTTTTGTATATACCATGTAATGAATATAATAGAGTCCAGTGTCCTGTTGGGTCAAAAACTATTTTATCGTTCAAGCTGTAACCAAGCACACACATTTACAAAATTTCATTATAAGTAGGCTATCGTTAACGTAGTGTTAATAAGGTTTCATATTCTACCCATAGAATATTTCGTCCAGTTGAAAAACTATTCAGAAGAGAAACGGTCCAGATGAGAATCTGTCTAGGAAATCGGTTGAGACCTAGTTTCGGAGATTGATGAGTATGATCAATGTGACAGGGGCTTTTGGATTTTAATTTGTTGTGTAGTTGTTATTTTAAGTTCGAATAACTCTCGCTGTAATCGCCTCAGTTGTTGAACTGTAGCACGTGCCCCATCTCCTATTCTACGCGTCATTTCTAAACTAAACGGTTTCGTGGAATCCTAAGCGAGCTGCGAATAATTCGCAGACGAATTCAAAGTAGTCGTCACACTGTTACTACGTTTATGTGAGAGTTAATTACTTAATCTGTTATAAATTTGTCTTTAATTATTGTTATTCTATTATTCTATTTCAAGTTTCATTCATGTTGAGTAATTTTCAAAATGTTTTGTTGGATAATGTAATTGGTTCCTGTAACCGTGTTAATTTAATAAATAAATGACTTATGTGTCATCTCGGCACTAGAAAACTCGGCACCTGGTGTCGAGGTGCCCCGAATTGTTATAATTTAGTTTTCATCCGTGAACTCAGCACATATACACACATGTAGTTTATCGATCGATATTTGAGCGTATTAAGACTTAAGACTACATCTATTTGATGGCCAGCTACTTTCTAATAATAAACAATTATAGAATCTCAAAAACTTTATTCTACCCCTCTGCAATGAATGAAGCTCGTTAATTTATGACGGAACAAATTAGAATTTAATAGGTAAACTACTAAATAATATCTTTCTGGACTACGTCATTCGGTCACATCGATTCATGAATATTTGAATAGGAAAATGTCGACTGTTATTTGTAACTCTTATATTTATTATACCGATATGGTAGTAATAGCTCAACGAATAAAGATGAAAATCCTTTTGTTGTTTCTTCAAAAGGGTAGGTAGAGAATAGGTGCATATCATCCACATTTTGCATTCTATGTTAGATCGCATTAAATGTTAGTGGGGACGAGTCTATTGTTATTAACTTTTGACTGGCCTGTTGGTCTAGTGGTTAGTGACCCTGACTGCTAAGCCGGAGGTCGTGGGTTCGATCCCCACCCAGGACAAATCTTTGTGTGATGAGCATAAAGGTTTGTTCTGTGTCTGGGTGTAATTTATCTATAATATGTATGTATTTACAAAAAAAAAGTAGTTAAGTAGTATATCAGTTGTTTAGTACCCATAACACAAGCAAATATAACTGCTTACTTTGGGACTAGATGGCGCTGTGTGAATGTGGTAGAATATTATTATTATTATTAACCGGGAATATTTCATATGCATACACTTACACTTACGAAACATTACTAAATGGTGCATAGTTTTATAATATGCCACACGATCCACGGCCCGCTTGTAGACCACCCATGATCTAGACCATTAATCCGACAAAGCTTACACTGGATTACGATTCTACGATTAGGGATTCTAGGAAGGTCCTCTTATAATCCGCTGTCATATCCTCTACTTATGTAGGTTTTAGTTAATACTGGCCTTATTTGTATAATTTCATAAATCCCAGTTTAAGAATAAAGCCGAAAAAATATGAAATTAAATTTTAGGTTCACTTAAGCCTATTTTGTAATTTGTAAAATTTAATATCCAGTCATTACAAGGTCTTTTCATAAGTGATATATTGAAACATTTGAGCTTTCCATTATACATTTATTATCGAATTAATTACGTAATTGTATTGAATTTCTAAGACTTCCATTTTATAATGGTAACGGAGTATGAAATTGATTTCTTTGAAACATGAACACCATTTCTTAGCTCTGTTGCAAATTGTTACTGTGCTTAATAGGAAGCCATCCTTTGCAATGCTTGATAAGATCTCCATTCAATAATTAATTGACTCTTACTATATTCCTGTACTCACAAAGTAATTATATTACTACTCACAGAGTAAATATTTTGAAAATTTTATGACATCTTATGTATTTATATTATGACATTTTATTTTGTATTATATGTGTGTGTACGTTTTTCTGTAATTGAGCCTCAGTTGATTTTAAATAAATGATTATTATTATTATTAATTAGACGAGAGTAGCCAAGAACACGTTTACCCCTCTGCCAAAGTACATGAACAATTGATTCGTGTTCGTTTATTTGTGTGACGATTTTATCTCAGTGTGCTTATAATAGAAATGTAGATTTTTTCTCATTAGTGTGCGGCAGTTCGATGGGTGCCGTACGTGCATACCACACCTCCCCCAAAATATGACAGAAAAATAGTAGTGTTAAGCTAGCGCAAGGCAACTCTCTTCTTGCTTTGGGCCTGTAATCAGGGGGCTTACTCTGAATTTCGACATGCGAATGTTAGGTTTTGATGTCGCTGTCAAATGAAAGGAAATTTAGATATATTCGCTGTCATTTTAAAACATTTGACAGCGACATCAAAACCGAACATTCGAATGTCGAAATTCAGAGTAAGCCCCCTGTTCGGACCGCTATTTCATAAACCATATTGATATGTTGATGTTACACATTTTGTGAAAGATTAACAACTAAACATCATATTCGCATTAATAAATTATCACTCTGTCAATGTAAAAGAGATTTATGTTAATATTTGATCGTCTGGAAATTATTATCTTCTGGTTTTTATTTTTAGGTTCAAAATTGCCTAGTAAAGTTTTTCTTATAACTCTTTTCTTGTGTGAGTGCGATATATCACTAAGGATTCCAGTTTGTACAAAAACTTACTAACAGAAGTGGGCCGTTCATAATTAGCAAGGATAACTAGGTTAGTATGCGTAGTTAAGACAAAGTGTTACTGTTAACATAAAAGTCTGTTTTGTGAGTTTTCTATTGTTCCTCAGGGAAATTTGCCTCAAGTACTAACAACTTGTGAAATATCGTTATAGGATTATAACTGTTTCGCTGTCTTATGATTGAATCATCAATGATTAAAGGATTCTTAGACCGTATACGACCTCTGAGTCTCTGTTAGGATAGGAGTAGCTGTTAATATGATCGTGTCGAGTGACGTAGGTTCAATTCTCACATGAGACAAATTTTTGTTAGATTAATAGATACCTATTATTTTCGAGTCTGGTACTTTGTAAAGTCCCCCGTAAAACAAGGCTTGTGTCCTAGTTTGGGCATTATCTTTTTGAACTTTAAAAAATCTTCATTACGTTAGTAAAGCAAAATTTTAATTAATTCAGCTGGTTTGCGAGTTGGAAGGTCAATGATCCGCAATTTTCGTGCATGTACGTACTACTGAGGTCCTTCCTACTGAACCTTCCAAATCCTCGGTTGTTTTTACCGAGAGGGATTTTTTGCTAACCAGCTAATGTAAATACTACCACAATAAAGAATGAGATGAACTTAGTATCTTGCAGTAATTGACAATAAGTATCTATACTAAGCGATGGTGGCTGAATGGATAAGAGACCGGCGTGTTAAACACGCGGTCCGAGTTCGATTCCGACCTGCAGTACCAATGTGGATTTCACTTTGTGGAATTTATATGTACTAGTCATGTGACTTACCATCTGCTAACGGTGAAGGAAAACATCGTGAGGAAACCACATACTCTAGAAGAAATTCTATGGGTATGTCTGATCCACCAACCCGCACTAGGCCAGCGTGTGTGGATTATGGCCTAAACCCTCTCAGCTCTCTAGATAGAGGAGAGGAGACCCGAGCCCAGCAGTGGGACATTAATGGGTTGCTGATGAATGATGATCTATACTGTGGTATCTCAATGGAAGGCTCAATTCCCTGCACATTGTTTGGACGAGACCCGTGCCCAGTAGTGGGACGTTTATGGGTTGCAATGATGGTGATGATGATGATGATGATGATGATCTATACTAATAATTATAAAACCAAATAATTTGTTTGTTTGGAAACGCGCTAATTTCAGGAACTACTGGTCTGATTTGAAAAATCTTTTAGTGTTGGATAGCTTATTTATCAATGAAGGCAATATGCTATATTATATAACATCATGCTACGGCCAAACAAAGAACGACGGGAATGGATAAGTTAGCTGCAAAACTTTATATTTATCTATAATCACTATTTCAAATAAGACATCAATTTAATTTATATTTTACTTGAAATTCTTAAACTCAGTAATCTGATTGCGGGTTTACGAGTCGTTTATTTTTGTTAAGAAAAGTATTACAAATAGTTGTGAAAGGATCTTGTTTAAGAACACTTTCAATTTATACGGGTTAGGTTTTGGTTTCGTTTCTATTCAACCTCAGAATAATCAACTCAACGTAATCTTTTAAGGGCTAGACGAGATTTTGAAGAGAGCAGTTTCACTGGAATAGTTTTAGTGTTAAGAGAACCTATGGATTTATAATAACATAATAGCATAGCATCGCGCCGTTTTCCCCGAAGGGGTAGACATAGGTGTATCACACCCACATTTCGTCAACTATGTTTGGTCTCATGAAATGGGGGTGAGCATATTGTCATCAACCGGGAACATTTTTGTTTTCCAACCTCCGGGAAAATCTTAATACTGGAATTTCATTGTTGAAAAACCCAATATTATAATTCACCTGACCCGGGAATCGAACCCCGGACCTCTTTTTCTATTACATCTGCGCCACCAAGGCAGTTAAAATGTAAATAAAATGCGATTTTCTCTATGTCAATTTCATTTTGCAACGTTATTCAAGTCATTGTAATATATCCATAAACATGTACCATACACGTAAATAAACACTAATTATATTTTTTCTTCCACAGATGGCAGTAACACACTGCGGAGCGCACTGTCTACAGTTATATCGAAAATATTTATTTTATTAGCATACTTTCTTCCAAACGTTATAAGATAATTGCTTGTATTTCCATTAGTTAGTAACAATTTATAATCGAAAAGTTCATACGAACGTATAGAACCAAAAATCCTCAAGTTTCTATGACTGACAAATTCTTATTTATATTTTCACCATCATTACCTTGTAGTTGTGCCAACCCGAATTTATGTATTTCATTAAATGAAATACACGAAATATGATTCTAATTTAATTAATTCCTTCGTACAATTATTTTAAGGCTTAAATTATCTTACCTACCAAACGAAATTGTAAAGAAAATAATGAAAACTTGTCCTTAAATGATTTCAGAATGTTGATTTGTTGAGATGTATTTTATCATTTGCTTTGTATTTGTTTTAATATTTATAAGAAATTTTCCGGCACGAAGATTTGTGTATATACTAAGGTATGTATATATGTAAATATGTGCTCAAATACTATAAATAAAGTATGGCAATGTGTTAAATATTTTAATAATCTGGTGTTTTATATTTGACCTGTCATTTAGTAAGTAAAAAATACAGTACCCACGTAATTATAACCCACTTAAAAATCGTCCAAAATGATGAAAGCTCGGAACATCGTTCGCTTTTAGTGTAATTTGGGACGAGCGACTAAATTGATGTGCGCAACAATGAAAAAAGTAAAAGACAAAAAGGATTATTATACAGTCTGCGCTGGCAGTTAATGAAGACATTTTATGATGCCTTAAAATATAAAAAGAAAGAATAAAATTTTGACAGGTTGTGAAAACATTAAAGATTTTCGTTATCAAATTCACGGCGCAAATTGTGGATTCTATATTTGAAACATTTTGTTGTCCGTTGAAATAATTTATGAAAAGATGGCCAAGTTTTTATTATTTTGTGGGTAGAATGAATATTAAATGGCAATGCTTATTTAAACTATGATAATATACCATGGTTTAATCTGAGTGGCCTTACTTTGAAATAACTATTAATCGAGTCAGGATCGCGTGACTACCAACACTATGTAAGTAGTTCTAGGTCTTCACGAAGTACTGCACCGGTGCTGCACTGAGCCTGATGAACGTCAGATATTATTTCACGATAAAAAAGGGTAAGTAAACTTTGCTTTAAAACACCTAAATGGAAAGTAACACTTAGGTACGATTCAGACCAACCGGCTCGCGTCGCGCCGCATCGGAACGGAGCCGTACGCGTGCCGCGGCATGCGTACGGCTGCCGCGGTAGCCGTACGGGTGCCGCGGCAGCCGACAGCGTCCGCTGGAATCCGTACGCACTGCAAGCGCCCAGAAGTGCCGCTCTCTTTGCGCCGCGTAGACGTAAAGTGAAATATTATTTAAAATATCGCTTGAAGAACACAACTTGAATGATTCGCTAGCTGTTGCTGCTCCGAGCGGACCCGACGGCAGCCGGTCGGAGCCGGTCGGCCGTCGCGCATCGCGGGGTGCCGACGGAGGTAACTATGCGTAAGTTGCATGCAACTATGAACTGTAATTACTGTTGATACATTTCAATGTTCTTTAACGCATTGTAAAATGCCGCCCGGCGCGGGCCGATGCGAGCCGGTTGGTCTGAATCGTACCTTAAAGTACATAAAGTTGTACGTAGTTCTAACGAGAGTAACCGGTTGGAAATATCTTCGACTTTAAAACTCAGTTCAATATGTAGTTTTAAAGAAGTTGTAAACTTAGTTTTCAAAACCTGTACTTTGAAATCGAAAGTAACGCAAAGAGTGTGAACTAATTTATCTAATAGTTTGTTTGTTAACTTTATAAGAAAGTCTCCGCCCCTCATTTGCACTCCTACTGACTCTAGCCCGTTGCGGGAGACGTCTACAAACACATAATTAATGGACACAAAGAACACAAAGATTTGAAAGAAATATCTATGAATTAGACAAATATTTGTCTCGAATGTGAATCGAACCCACGACACTCGGCACAGTGGCGAGACCTTAACCGTTGCGTCTCGGAGACAATAGAAACAGTATTTCTCTACTGTAATGGATTGCAAGCTAATCGTTTCAATCATAAGATATTATAAGATACTAGCTAGTGTATAATACAAAAAAAACCGCCCAAGTGCGAGTCGAACTTACGCACCCAGGGTTCCGTACGATTATGCAATTTTTTATATATTTTTTTATGATCGAAATGTTAAACTATAACTTAGAATAAATATTCACGTAAAGGTAGTGCACCATCTTTATGTAAAGTCAATCCGGAATAAACTCTCACCCTTACTCAATTTTTTTAAGCTTATCATATCGTAACTACACGAGTACGTTTTCGGATTTTTCCTTTACTTTTGCAACTTGATATTGCTTTTTGCCAAATTTCATGATTTTAGGTCAACGGGAAATAATACCCTATAGATTTTGACTTTTTAGATCGTCACTAATAGAGCATAAATGGCTGTATCTTTTGATTGCATTTACTAACTACTCTGATTTTATTATTGCGCCAAGGGATTGCAAACTTGAGTATTTGATATAAATTTCTTAAATAAAATATTCTTGACAAACGGACAGACAGACGGACAACGCAATGAGTCTATCAGGGTCCGTTTTTTCCCTTTGATGTACGGAACCCTAAAAATGAACCAATTGCCGAGAGCCTTTGAAGCGAATGCAACAAGGCACACATATTCTGAAACGTACACAGAAATTGCCCCTCCAAATCCTCTAGTAATTTAGTTGTTGAAGGCTGTTGTTTGTTTCCACTAACAGGCTATCGAATACTACACCTCGATCAAATAGGTAGGCTGTTGTTGTTATAAGCCTATATATTGTAGGTAGGTTGATCAGTAGAATCTATGTATTGTTACCACAATTTGCAGTGGAAATAAAGATTCAAGAAAGTTGTAGGGAAAGATTTTGTATAAAATATTAGATCAATTTAATGTCTGATCCTCTAGATAGAGGAGCAGAGACCCGAGTACAGCAGTGGGATATTAATGGGTTGCTGATGATGATGATGATTGGATAAAAGGCAGAAACATTGAACTGTTAAAATAAATATAAACGCAGCCACTATTCTCAATCATGGACTATGAACTTGAACGATTATAACTTTTCAATAATGATGGTAAATTATGGAGGAGTATTCACTACAATAGACAATCATTTATTACTTTTATAATGCTTTGTTAGATTGTAGGGTAAGCTCTACCACCTAAGATTACGAATCATTGTGACGACGTCTGCTAAAAAAGTTATTCTATTTACTCTCAATAAAAATACAAATATAAAAACATGTCTTTACTTCTGTACTAAATAAAAACAAAGAAACATTCCTACTTCTATATTAAGTTAAAACATTTCAAATAATTTACCTATCTAGATACTATTAAATTAATTCCCAGTTGGTTTTAGAAAGTTCCTAGCGGTAGGTGTAGAAATATTTTAATTTATATTCGTTTCAAAGTACTAACATAGGGGCAAGCTAGTACAAAGTTTGCTCGTCAGTTTTACTTGAATGCACCTCGTAAAATTTTACGATTTCATTGGACAAAGTTATGTAAAAGTCATATTTATGGTCATATAAATACGAGTTTATTTTCAATGCTTATTTAAAAGTAATAGTTTTACAGTATATTTGTATATTATTATTAGTTATCTTCTTTAAATTCGTGTTCCTAAACATGTTTAATATGTTTTAACACATCTTATAAGTGTATTCACGTACATTAGTGAATGAAATAATGAAATCAGAATACTATTACACACAGAATACTATACAACACAGTTGAATAATATTAAAGTGACTATTTCATTTTGCAAAAATTTGATAATATAATTAATCGACTAAGCCGAATGTTGAAATTTCGAATACAAAAATCGACGGTATTCAAACTACAAGATATAAATAAACAATGCCGCAATATAACACTATTTCAATACGAGTTCATAATGGCGGTACTGTTTCGTTGTATTTTCTTTAGAATATTTTCTATAAAATCGTACGAAGCCATTATGACGGTAACATTAAGTCCCAGTATTATTGCAACGCTGCCGCAGACTGCAATCAGTTCAAGTACTAAAGGAATTTGTGCTATATTCTCTTTTAATAGCGTGTTATTTGCACTGACAACATTATTATAGGCTTTATTGCAGGTAGCAAATTGTCTATTTGTTTTTAAGGAGTGTAATAATTTTGTTTAATAAGATTTTTCTGCATTAGTGGGTTATTATTTCTACAAACATGCTATTGATAGATAGATAGGACTAACAATAGGGGTTCCCAAAGTTACACACACAATTTTTCGATATAAAATAATAAGTACAGATATGGCAGTTCGTATCTTAGTAAGTTATAGGTACCTACAGTGTACACAGAAAGATACCGTAAAATAAATTCTAAACAGAACCCGGACAGATTTATGATTTGTTTAGATAAGCCCGGGATGATACAAAAATATCATAATTGTTCAGCAAAATAAAATGTTTTTGAAGATCTAAAGCATTTTTATTTGCATATTTTTCACATGAATATTTTTTTATTCGCTATTTTTGTTTAGATAATTTGCTGTGATAAAGGACTGACATTCGGTTAGTATAGCTACCCGATTTTTTATGGCACCAGATTTGATGCAATATAGATCTATGAATACGTTTCTATACATAAAGTTAGCAAAATAATAAACAACTTTGTACGACATTAATCAACATGCCACTCGGATAAAGCTGTGAGGATAAGCTTACAATTGATACATACACATAAAAAATAATTGCTCGTTTAAGTAGCAAACATAACAACACGAAATTCATCTAAAACTAACGTATACCGTAAACTAAACACAATATCCAGCTAAAATTAAACAGATACAGGTCTGTCTGGGCACATAAAACATCTGTACTTTGTGAGAATGGCCGTTCAAATGGCGAACAGTGGTAATAGTTCGTGTTCCTTACGAACTGTTCTGAAGCCGTAGTTTCAGGACATTTTTATTACCCGCATTACAGTTGTGAATAAAGCTCTTGTCTATTATGCAACTGGACTGAGAATTGTAAGTTGTTTAGTAGCTATGGTGCAATGCGCTTGTTTATCCTCTTTTGTAAATCTGTAGCACTTGTCGACGCTTTTCTTGACAGCGGGCCATAGGAGAATTAGTCTCTAATAAAACTCTTTGGTTTTATTTTGTAAATTTTATAATTCATTGTAAGGATTTTGAGGCCAATCATTAACTGATAGACGAGGAGGGTTCTTGATCAGGTATCATAATTTCATCTAATCTATCTCACAACTGCTGCATTAGTCATTGAGGAATAATATTCACCTCGGGCTATGCACTCGGGCCGATATGGATGTAAAACAAACAATAACAACATAATTTGACTATATTTTAGTCAGTTTTTGTAAAACCAATTATATTAATAAAAACATCTTTTGGGTTATTTTGAAATGTTTATAATTTGTAGTTACCAACTGCTTAATGCCTCTTAAATTGGCATAAGAAAATATATTAAAAATTAAATATTAAAATACAATTTGACAGCGATTTGACAGTGAATTGTTTACATGGAATTTGTTGGAATTCTTCCATTTTAGAACGGTGTCCCAAGAGTTTTCAGAATTTAGAGAATGATTAATTTTAAAGGTAGTCGAAACTTTAACATGAACTTTATTATTAAAAACTTAATAGTTTTTTATAAAAAAGTAATAAAACTGCATGACCGTAAATTAATTAAATTAAAAGTTTTTATTTTTTATGTGTTTTGTTTATGGTTTATTCAATCAGACAACACGATTGTTATACATATCTAACAGCTTAATACGATAAGTTTAGGGTGCAATTTTTATTTTCTCTATAAATGCATTTCACGATTAAAACACAAACTTTTACGAAGATTGTAGAGGCTTTTGAAAATGAAGCTCGATTTTCGATTACTCATTTTCTCAAAGAGCTAAAAAGTTAGATCTAGCCAACGTAGTACAGTTCAAAAAAAATGTTGAAAGTTTTCTAAATCGTAAATAGTGAGGGAAAAGGATTAAGAAGATACTTTTCCTGTCTAGTTTGATAGCGCTCCGAGAGTATATACAACTGTAATTTCTAATTATCTCAGTTTTGATTTTATAATGTTACTCAGGGCACCTCACTCTAATATAATAATAATAATATTTCACCACATTCACATAGCGCCATCTAGTCCCAAATTAAGCAATTATATTTGCTTGTGTTATGGGTACTTATTATTTTTTTTGTAAATACGTACATATTATAGATAAATTACATCCAGACACAAAACAAACAATCATGCTCATCACACAAAGATTCGTCCTGGGTGAGGATCGAACCCATGACCTCCAGCTTAGCAGTCAGGGTACCACTAGACCAACAAGCCAGTCTGAGATACAGAGTCTAAGATAGTAAATTAAAGCTTTATATGACAGAAAGGGATGTTTCTAACATAGAAAAGTAAGATTCCATGCAGTTACATATGTGGTACAACCCTAAATCAATCAACGCAATGGTCGAACCAATATTTCATAATCTATATTCCCCTTCATATTGAGTCTCTTTCAATATTATCCAATCACTAATACAACAAGTAAACAATACAGTAAAGTACATACAAGAACATAAAATTCTCTGGACCTTGAGGGACCACAGTACTTCACAGAGTGGTTCGATGAACCGCCCTGTTGACTTAGGACAAGTTTACTCGATGTGATCAACTCTTATGCCCATAATCTCGGCCAATAATAATAAGATATATTTTATTATACTATTCTGAGTTGATTATGTGGGTATACTCGTAGGCGATCGTAAATTTCGAGTACAAAGACTTGGATGTGATTTATTATGTTTTAGTAAAAGATCTAATATATTATGAGGATACAATATTAATCTAGCTAAAATATAATATATTATATAAATAATATATTATATTTTCACACATTCACACAGCGCCATCTAGTCCAAATTATGCAATTATTTTTGCTTGTGTTATGGGTATTAAACAACTGATACACTACTAAAACACATTTATTTTTTGTAAATACATATATATTTTATACATATATACATATATATTTATAGATCAGAAACATCAGAATCTGAATAAACAATCATGCCCATCACATAAATAATTTGTCAGGCAGCAGGAGAGTGTCAGGCAAAGCAGTCAGGTCTCTTACCACTCGCCAACAGGCCAGTCAAAGAGTGAACAAAATATGAGAACGTAACGACTTTTGTTGATCCGTTTGAGACTCATTTATGTGCAAACGCTCGGATTTCACATAAGCGGAGACGATAAGAGAAGATACTGTGTTGCACCAAAGCGCTCTTTCTGATGCGTCTTTCCTTTTCTGTCACGTAAAACGCATAGAGAGGAGAGCCTAGTGCATTGTCGATTCCATCGTGTGTGGTCGCCATCTCGCTCTTGTTCTCACTCTAGTAAATGACGTTTCTATTTGACAGAAAGGTATAGAAAAACAGAAATAATAATAATATAATATAACTAAGCCTTTTAATGTTGCATGTTAATTTTTAACAAAATGTGTAAAGAATTCCATATATATCTGTGGTAAATAACATATTTTATTTGGATATCATCTAGTTTGTACGACATTTTCCGCAATAAATGATTTATGACTTATGAAAAGTGCGATTCCCGGTGATGATGTGTGATGTGGTCCAACCGGACACATCACTAAGCTTGTCTCTTATTGGAGTAGATAGAGACCACAGTGTCCTCATTGCTCAGATCCAAACAAACCTCTTCCATGATGCTTTATAATTATTAGACGTGCAATGAGTCTCGTGTGCATTATATGTATATTCAAATAATGCAATCGATTTAAAATACAGTCTACCCACAAAATAAAAATCTACATTCAAACTATAAACCGTATCTCATTCAGGTAAAATTCGTCGACAGTTTGCTAACCCACATAGTGGTTTTGTACCTAAATGTATATTTTACATTTAGGTACAAACATAGGTACAACATTCGTCTGCTGCATTTCGTGGGAGTTTTAGGTTTGCAGCCAGCCGTTGTTGGAATGATCTTCCACCACCATTGCGCTCTCTGAAAACGTTACATAGTTTTAATAAGTCTTATAAAAAACATTTGTTACATCAACAATTGCAATAATAAATAAAAATAAAAATAACTTACCTATAACACAGCAG
Source organism: Laspeyria flexula (assembly GCA_905147015.1). Classification (NCBI taxonomy): domain Eukaryota; kingdom Metazoa; phylum Arthropoda; class Insecta; order Lepidoptera; family Erebidae; genus Laspeyria; species Laspeyria flexula. Next base: position 4,510,373 of record LR989956.1, on the reverse strand, counting down.
CTTTACTTGAGTAAAAATTATTTATAAACATAGATGCAACATGTTTCTGTCCTTAGCGTCTTTGCTTGTGTAGTTTATGTGCTCCGTTTATTATGTATACATCGTTACACAATTAATTATAAACACCACACCACACTCACTTTTTCACAAGTGTATGTATTTAATTTAAATTAAAGCATTTATTTATTAATTATGTTAGAAAATAGTATGTTGTAGATAAAGTTTAGCGTCCTTTTCGTCCATGTTCTTTTTTGTGTTGTTTTGTCATAGTTGTCATTGACATTTGTTACTTTTTGACAAGTGACAGCTATGACAGTTTCAATTTAATCGATTAATTCAATCGATCGCATATTAAAATTAGTATATACATTTGGTTCATCTCTGTATATTTATGCTGTTTTATTTATATTTATATTTTTTGTATAGCGGCATAAAAATTGTTTTATTTTTGTTATTTTTTTAATTTAAGATAAGCCGTACGTCACACCAAATAGGCCCATTTGAAAATCAGCGCCGGGCACTTGTGCTCGGCATTATGCTGAAATGGTGCCTATTTGGTACAGACACGGGACTGTTGTTTGTTCTATCTATATATATTTGTTATTTAGTATGTCTTGTGTTTGTACCAAATAAATGTTTTCTATTTCTATTTCTATTTCTATTTTAAAAGGATTTTTGTCAATAAACCGGGGCAGCTCAAAATGTCGTTTCAGCTCTATACAATGACGGACGACACAATGCAGTGTAGTTCAAATATGTATGAAGTCCACGATCTGGATAGGTATATATTTTAAATTATTAAAAAAAAAAAAATCGCTCGTTATATTTCGACTCAAGAAGTAGGCTGAGGTCTATCACGCCTATATCTCTAAGTTAGGTCCCAGTTACAGGAGGTGAGCTTATACTCATTTACTGGGCACAGTCAGATAATTTTTGATTTGAGGAAAATGCCACGGAATTCTGTAGTGTGAAGTATTATAGTATATTATTAATCCAAATTTGATTTCAACTGGCACGCGGCAGCACCAATGTGGATTTCCCTTTATGGAATTTATATGTAATAGTCAATTGACTTACCATCTGCTAACGTTGAAGAAAAACATCGTCAGGAAACCTATGTGGGTATAGAATTTCTTCTAGGGTATGTAGAATAAATTGTAAAATAATAATAATTCACCAACCCGCACCAGGCCTGGATGAGTGGTTGGCGTAAACCTTCTTAGCTCTCTAGATAGAAGATCCCTCTATTAACACGCGCCATAACACTTGGTCCTCCATCAACATGGAACCAAACACAGCTAGCGAAATATGGATACACATATACTTACGCGTTCGAATGCTATGTAAGAGACCCCCAAGCTAGCGTCTTTCGAGCGTCGCCGTCGTCGTGTCAGCGTCCGCACAGCGTTGACGCGACGTCGACGCCGCGGCGACTTGACGTCAGCGCTGGCCGGCTACTAAAGGCTTTGCTGACGCCGCGTTAGCCCGGGGCGTTCGGCAGTCGTCCAGCACTGCCGTCACGCCACCACAGCATCGACGCTGTGCGGACGCTGACACGACTAAGACGCTCGAAAGACGCTAGTTTGGGGGGTCTCTAAGCGAGAACGTGGGTGAATACGACTGCACGCGGTGGATTAGACGATGCGCTCGGCTCATACTCTTTATCTCGCTCTTGTAAACTACGGTCCTAAGTGACAGAAAAGGATAGCAGCATAGGAAAATGAGATTTCCTGTGACTAGATGTGGTCCAATCTTTAATGTAACAGTCATGATTCCTCGGTCGCTGAAACAGTCGTTTTTTAAAACTGTCAAGTTAATATACTCCATAATCCCTTATATAGAACGAGTGAGGTAAACAAATTAAAGGTAGTGATTAATTTTCCGTCACCGGGACAGGGAAATGAATAATTTTGACATTTATCTTCATCCCTTTCATTTGGTTATTTAAAATGATCAAAGTTGATATTATTCTGTTTTCCTCAGCATATTTTTTATGATTAATATTTAATTGAGAGAAGTAGATTGGCAGTGAAAGTATTTAGAATGGAACGAAATAATTTGAATGATACACTTGTTGCTTTCAAGTGAAATTAATATTTTAAGTAGGCGAATGACATTACGTTAGCAAACAGACGTATATCTATATTATTTATATCTATCCTCCTACTACTGGTCAATGATCTTTATCTATCAAATAACAATAAAATAGCTTCGTCCTACCTCTTTGGAAAAGCAATGTAATTAGGGATAAATATTTTTTAGGATCCTTTCTTTCAAATGGTAGAAGTCAGTCTTCTTGTTGTTGGTGTTGGACGGCCAGTCTTACATGGGCTCGTAAATGATAATACGTTGAAGTAATATAATTTATTAATCATAATAAATAAAAATAATACAATAATAAAGGTTCCTAAATATAGAATAAAGAAGTATATTATCGAAAAAAAATGAGTAAAAGTTTTATATTATCACTGGCTGATACAAAGTTTTAATTGTCACGTCTCATACTTAAATGTATACCCCTGTCTTACGGAGAGAGCCTGGAAATTTGTCACACGAGTCCCTATCATCATCATCATCATATCAGCCCAATGACGTCCACTGTTGAACATAGGCCTCAACTAATTTCCGCCACAGCGAGCGATTTTGAACCGCCCGCGAGTCGACGAGTCCCCTATTAAGCCTACTACAAAATCCAGCTCTCACTAAGTTTTAATTTAATGCTGTAATTACATTATATCAAACAACCATTGTACTTTTTCAGAATATTTAAAAAAAAAAGTGTTTACTCAATGAATACAATATATCAATTTAAATCGATGTAGCAAAAAGTTAAACGATGTTTGATCTGTATTCGAATAGTGTCTTGCGGGACCACTTACAAAAGTTTTAATATAATTGGCCCCATTGGGTAGGAAGCTTCTGGATAGAGATACTCAGAAATTCGTTCCAGCACGACTGTATAAGTTTCTCGCAAGTTTATTCTGAATACGTTCTCTGCACACTGACTAAACCTTCATTTCTATCCATTAATTAAGTCATAATTGCATTTTACAAAATAAAATATTATTTTTATGATATTATACATATTACATAGAGGAGAGATTTTAACGCAATGACATTTAAAGCAGCATCTTTGACATTGTATAAAAAATATAAATTTAGGTTAGGTAATTGTTGTAATTATTGAGGACATTGTTTTTATCATTGATTAACTTATATTAAATTTGCATGCTATGTACTCTGGCTAAATGGGATTGAACTTTCTGCATATTTTTGTAACATCACATTATGTACCACCCCTTTTATCGCAAATAAAGAATTTGAATTTGAATTTGAGATAATATATGATAGAGGAGAGGCGACCCAAGCCCAGCAGTGGTACATTAACGGGTGCGGCTGATGATGATTATGATATTTTTTTTAGTTTTACGCCTACATATTTTTATGTTATTTTAAATGATCATCATCATTATTATTATCATAGCAACCCAGCACAGCATGGCTCTCCTCTCTTCTATCTAGAGAGCTGATAGGGTTTCTAGGCCATAATCCACACATGCTGGCCTAGTGCCAGTAATGGGTTCTCAAGATGTTTCCTTCACCGACAGCAGATGGTAAGTCACATGACTAGTATATATAAGTTCCACAAAAGGAAATCCACATTGGTACTGCCGCGCTGCCGCGCCGGTCACTTAAATAATACATAATTATATTAAATAATGAATGTTTGTTATTTTTGTTTGACTAGATTATAATGCTCGAATTGGTCCGTGTGAATTGTGTGTATTTTTTAATAAACCTACCTGTATTATTAATTAGCAAAAAGAAAACTAAATTTTGATAGCTTAAAATTGTCAAATTTAATATAGAGCCAAATTTTCCCTGAAGCGTCAGTCTAACAACGGAAATTTCAGCCTTCGTAAAACAGTCCTCTATGCAAATCCTTCGGATTTTCATTTTCTTTTTTTTTATGCCGAAATCGTGGCCTCCCAAAAGTTTGTTGATACGAAAACATGCGGTGTGCCCGCATGTCAATGTTTGCGTCAGCAAAGTGAAAGTAACTGAAAATTGATTTAAAAACTTTTTTGCGTACCTCCACAGTAGGTACAATTGGTGTAACTTTCTGAAGTGTGACGTAGGCCAATCGCGTATTATGTTTACCTATAGTTATTGTTTTTATATTCGAAAAGGTTTATTGATATATTCGGAAAACTGTGGGTTCGATCCCCACCCAGGATAAATCTTTGTGTGATGAACATAAAGGTTTGTTCTGTGTCTGGGTGTAATTTATCTATAATATGTATGTATTTACAAAAAAAAAAATTGTATTTAAGTAGTATATCAGTTGTTTAGTACCCATAACACAAGCAAATATAATTGCTTACTGTGGGACTAGATGGCGCTGTGTGAATGTGGTAGAATATAGAATATGGTAGAATACTGTTAGATATAATCATTTTAGTTCCATGCTAGCGAAACAACTTCGTATAGATACTACCGATATATTTTGCTCACTCACTTATGTGTACGGTAACAAAATATTCTGTTAGTATCATATTTTTGTCATATTCATAAATATAAACAATAAACTATGATACGGTTCGAAAACATCTACAAGTTAATGGAGCTTTTATAGTCGTATGCGGCTGAATGCGGTTACTACGTTCTTAGAAAAGTCTGCAAAATGCAACTCTTTTGACACGTTTTTCCTCGGAATTTTTATATACCTGCTTCGATTCAAAGAGCGATGGAAATTTTCTTAAAAGCATAACTTAAAACATGTTGACTCTTCTGGTAATATTTTGTTAAGTGAAATTTTTAACGATCTTAAAAATAGTTTTAATTTTAAGGTAAAATATAATTTATTATTATATTTTAGCTTAAAATTGTTTGATAAAATTATCAATGAATTTGTTTTAAATTTTAGTAAAACGTGTCGGAATAACTATACGTATTTTGATTACTTAATCTTGATTGATATATTATAAGGAAGTATGATTTCCCGAACTGAAATAACTTAATTATATTATTATGTTTTGCTTAAATTATTTGCTTGAATTACATCGACGGCATTGCAGTCGAAAGTTAATCATATAAAATATTTTATAACATGCAACGTGAGATTTTACCAGAACCCTCTATCTAAAATTTTACCTTGATAAAATTACTTGACCAACACCTTGTGTAACTTATCGATCCATTCACAATTCACACGAACACTATTTCGTCACAGGCTACCCGTTGTACATTGTCGTTTATATTTTAACCAGTCGCCAACTCCGTTTGAAATAGTGCCAAAGCACTTTTGTTCAAGCTTGGCATGAGTATGACGGGTGAAAAGATGACGTTGAAAAGTTGTACGGAGACAACCAGTACAACAGTAGGTAAACTACGTTATCAAACTTTTTGGCTTTTGACGTTTGTTGGCTAGTTTTATCTTTCAGTCTTTCGCTCTCGAATGGAATACTGTTTTAGTAACGTAGCAAGTGAATTATTATAATATATGTGACTGGTTACGCAAAAAGGGATCTCAAGGGAAAATAATTTTCTAGTAAATCGCGTTTAAAGTAAAACAAAAAAAAAGTATCATGCATATACCTATAATTAATATTTTTTTATTTTTTTTATATTCTCCTTTATTAAATTAAATTCTCACATATAATTACATTTTTAAATATAAATATAAAAAATACATTTAAAATTAGAAAATTAATGTGGGGGCCTGCCGACATCGGGAACAGAGTCCAGGTGCCGACGGTTAGGGCTCCATAAAAAGGAACCTCCTCACAATACGTGCCGTGTCGAGGAACACTGCCTTCTGTGTCAGGCCCTTTATCCAACCACCTAATTATATTATTTTTATTAAATTAAAATTTTAACTGTCTCGGCTCACTAAAAAATCATTAAATTCAAACTACAGCACCTGTAAAATATTCTTATTAGACCAAAACAAAGCTTGTGGACCACAGAATCAAAATTCATGAAAAAAAAACCGTTTCCAATCCCTTTAGGTCCTGTTTTGCGTAACCACTCACATACATATAATTATGTATATAGGTTACATAGACCCCGAAAGTACCGGATTCCGTATTGGCAATATACTGGTCATCTATAATATATATCTATTAAATAATGTTTACGTCTCAAATAACTCTGAACAATGTACGCATTAGCTTTTAAAATAATTGTGATTAAAGGAGAGAGCCTGGAGATTCGTCACACAGGTCTTTGAACCTACTACGGACTCCAGCTCTCACAAGGTTTAGAACTTATACTTACCTAAGCTATTCTATTTTTGTACCCAAAATGTAACCTTTTGAGAGAAAATAAAATATATATTTTTATTATATTATTATTATTATCTTAAAAGCCCAATTTAAAAAAAGAGTTATTCCCATATTGTAGACCAAAACATAAATTATATTATTAGATTTTTAACACGACTTTTAACTCAATATTTTAACGCTTCAAAAGTTTTTTTTTGTTATATATGTAATACCTAACCAAAACACGTACGGGATTTTTCACCTGGGAACTGTTTTGGTTCTATAGAATATTTGAAATGCCAGTTTTAACTGCTCAGTGCTAGCACAAAGCTTTCCTTCCAATAATGAACACTGGAAATAATTAAGTAGTCTCGCACTGAAACAAATTGTTATACTGCCTTATAGATTATAGAGGCAATCAATCTTTATTCATTGTATCCAAATTCAAATATCAGTCAATTTCAAAGCAGAGTCAAGTGAACACAATCTCGGTTCGCTAATGTGTTCTAAAACGAAATTCACGAATCAAGCTACTTGAAACCATGTATCATGCAAACTGTGTGCAATATTGCAAGTCATAGGAGGCCATTAAACTGCTTATGATTGGACGATAAGCAATTTTGAGTCTTATTTCCTGGTTTAAAAGAGGAAGATTCCTGTGAAACGTTGATATCTTTGGAGATTTTACGAGCTGGTGATCAGCCTAGTGAGGTAAGATTAGACTGTATAAAGGATGGTTATTTATTTTATACGTCTTCCATTTTATTTTTGCTCGTATCTTAAAGAAGGTCGAGTTTATTTCAAGTATTTTTCGTAACCAAACAAATATATTTTCATTACAAGCAGAATTTAGTAATACAATTTTGGCTGTCCTCAAAAACCCGAATTCATTGTTTTCAACTGTCTGATGTATCAAAACATAACTATATCAAAAAAAAAATTATGAAAAGAATAAATCATACTCATTCTTTTTATCAAGCTTTTCATAAGTGAAACTAGGACATGTAGGTAATACTTACAACAAGTAATATATTTCAGAATCAGAATCAGATATATTTCACTTGTTTCAAATATGTATTTTAAATGCTAAATAACCGAACATGAACGGTTTTAAGAATTTCTATATAATTAAGTCCAGAAATCATTTGGTCCTAGACAAATATTTGATCGAATCTCTTTAAAAAGTTTCAGCACCATTGAACCGAGATACGATCAAGGAACATTTTCAACGTTAAACGGAACTCTTACTGTGTCGACTTGATCGTCTATTGAAATTTAACAACGACCCAACTAATGGATAATTTCACGGCTGAACATTGCATGTCTGGTTGATTTATTTTCTTCGAACATAAGCTTGGAGGTAGTTTAGATCGCGTGCTAGATCGACATATCGTCGTTTATCAATAAGACCTCGTGCAGTGTGCTTTACGTACGTATAAGTGAAATCATTGTTTAAATTGTTTAAAGTGAACAAATTAGAAAGGAAAAATCTCGTTTATTCATCTAGGTATAAAAGTAAATCGGAAAGTATTAATAAAAGTTGCCATATATTACCTATATATAATTATGAAAATTTAGATTAGAATAAAGCATTTAAATTTTAAATTGAAGCGCTCTTCCTCCTTCCTAGATTTGCTGTGCCCGACAAGATCCATAATGAAGCCTGTAATTATTATACCATCTAATTGACATCGTGGAATGCAAATAAAGTATTGAAGTCATAAATTATGAATGTTACAAAAATATAATCCAAAAAAGTAGGCTAAGCATTGGCTTACCCTACTTTACGTTGCCTACCACCAGTTTTTTAACAAGGAAGAGCAATGAAAAGAACTAAGAAACTCAGTCTATTTTTTTTTTTTGGATCCTCAATTATTTTTATCCATCATTAATATGAACATCAATCGCTATCTCAACTTGCTTGTAAATTTTCTCAATATTTTATTTTATTTAATGAAATTCTTTATCAATTTGTTGAATACCTACTTACTCATTTTGATAACTTATAAATTAATCCAAAATTTGAATTCATAAATATTAGTAATTCGTTGTGCCCAAATACGAGTAGCTCCTTCGAATTAATCAACTTTTGACTTAAGACCCTCACCTTTGTTCAATATGTTTCCAACTTCAATGATTAATCAACAGTTGATCGCTTGCATTGAATGGCAGGTGTTGTTTATCGATAAACTTTCACGGCGGTACAGAGCGTAGTCATGGCAACAAATGACGTCACAGCATCAAGGGAAAGGACCCTTGTCGAACTTCCCCCTCTCACTTTCTGATCTTTGGGTTATTTAAACCTCTCATGCTGGTAAGTGAAGAGCTGAATAAAATACTCATGGTATGACGTCATACGATACGGTTCGTTGCCGTATTTTTGTTTACTTTTTCGTCGAAGCAACATTGTTTCATTCATATTTGTTTTAGGATAGGCCTAGAAGCAATTTCAGTTAACAATAGAATATTTTTTCACGGTGCCACTATAGAACGAACTATTTAAAATATTCCGTTGAGCGTTGTTTGTGTTTAAAAACATTGTGATAAGGATTTAGTTGCTTGTGAAAGCGAGTGAGGTAGGTGGTGTTGCCGGCGGGAATATTTATGTGTACATTTTGAATGTATTTTCGTTGGAAATCAACCGCCTTTTGTACATGTTAGGTATTACTTACATAATATTTATTTATTTAAAACTTTATGCACAATAGTACAAAGGTAAGCTTAATGCAAGAAGGCATTATCTACCAGCCGACCTTAGGGTGATACAGAGAAGAACATGGTAGGTTAGGTTAGGCAAAAATCAAGGAAAATTGTGACTAGAATAAGCTATTATGTTAAATACAATCGATATAGGTATAATAAAATAGTAAATATAGGTACTACACATACAATAATTAGATACATATTAAATCTGAATGTAAATAATATACCTAATGACTGGCTAGACTAGTCTAGCCACTAGCCTAGACTGGCCTGTTGGTCTAGTGGTTAGTGACCCTAACTGCTAAGCCGGAGGTCGTGGGTTCGATCCCCACCCACGACAAATCTTTGTGTGATGAGCATAAAGGTTTTTTCTGTGTCTGGGTGTAATTTATCTATAATATGTATGTATTTACAAAAAAAAATGTATTTAAGTAATATATCAGTTGTTTGGTACCCATAACACAAGCAAATATAATTGCTTACTTTGGGACTAGATGGCGCTGTGTGAATGTGGTAGAATATTATTATACTAACTTGTTAATTTAATACAAGAAGTTTCAATATGTTTTAGCTATAGAAAAACCTCGAATATGTATCGACTGCGCAATCGTTTCTTTTTAATGCATAAATAAGTTTTTGTAAGACAAAAAATCTTTCATTTCTCAGTAGGTAAATGATGCTTTCTTCATTGTTTACTTTGAATAAGTTGATGACACAGTAAAACTATATGTATTTTTATTAGCTATCGTTCTACAACATTATTATCTTGAGTAAAATGAACATTGAATAAAATATAGTATCCTCCTTGCTATGTAAATGTAAACCCTCGATCAATATCAATAAGATATGTATTGCCATTAGTAGGCACACTCCACAACTTCCCAAGAACCTTCATCAAGATCCTTAACCTTCTTATTTACCAACCGAAAAGGTTTTCCTATTGATTCGTAATGTTACGCGTCAGTAAATTTTAGGTTAAGAAAGAATAAAATGAGAAATTGAAATAAAAATATTAAAATTTACTTAGCAATCTGATTTTGTTGAGGACTGATTTCATTATTACATGTTTTGAAAAAGTTTTTATCATTTCTAATTTAACACAAAGTCAAACAAGTAAATATAATTAAAAAAATTTAATAACCCGACTGCATGAAATCAACAGAGAGCAATGCACTAAAAAGACCGTAAAATTATTGTAATATTATTATACCTGATTAAATTTAAATACATAAGATATGTACTTATATATTTGTAATCTCCTTTTGATTCTCTTTATTTTGATACCCAACTCGATAGATTTGGTTAAAAAAAAAATTGAACTTCTTACAATTTGGCGTCAAAAGCCCGCCATTTAAGTCTTTTTATTCTTAAAACCTATCTAAGGACACTTGGGTTTTCTAGACGAATCTAACGATACCCTAATTGTCAAAATCCATCCAGTCGTTTGGAAGATTCGTGGGAATAAAGAAATTTACAAACATACAAGATACGCGCGAAAAACAATACCCGTCCTGACAGTCGGGTAAAAAATAAAATTGTCGTGGACGTCATTGGCCAGCGTGGCATAGTAGGCTAAATTCGCTCCAAAATCTTTGGATGAGACCCGTGCCCAGCAGTCGTGGGACGTTTCTGGGTTATAGTGATGAAGTAAATAATAATAAAGGTACCTATTACTATAACTGTTACTATACCTATTACTACAGTTTCAGCACTGCTCGTCCACTTTGTCGACCGACTTTCCTGTTGTTATTATTACAAAGGCGAACTCGCCTTGTGTGACGAATACCCAAAAAATCCTTTGCTTTTCGGTGTATAACATTTTACCTTAGCCAATTTATTCTAAACCTTGCCTACACAAACAGATAACGACACTAAATATCAATATGAATTCATGCTATTTTTTGCACCGAGATTGAAAACTTGCGGGTTATAGTACGTGTCACGTCCATCAAGACAAATAGGATTGTCGATCAGCTAAGTGCTGCTTTGCTGCAACTAAAGGAGTTGCACCTCCACAACGCTGATTTTCATCGACATCCTTAAAGTGCGTCAGTCAAAACCGAGGCAACTGATCGCTCAATAAATACAATAATGAAAAGTGTAACTGAGTGTGTAATTGTGCGTTTTGTGCCTAAAATGAGTGTATAATGGATAAATATTGGTATATAAAGAACAATGGAAAAAAACAAGGACTATGGGTAAGTATATACGGAGATGAAGGATGGTGAGATATGGTGTAAGTATAAATGTCGGTGTGTGATTTAATTTAAAAATAATTTTTACTATTATAAATTTCAGGGCCATGGTCATGGCTCCTGAAGCCATCGAAAGGACGTCATGGGGGCATCAACAGGACTCCAAAGAGAGGGGAGATCTCCATCCCAGGCTGGCGCGATTAGGCAAGTAAGTATTTACTAATTTTAAGTGTACTTAGGTAAAGTAAGGTGAATGATTCAATTAATTATAGATTTATACAGGTTTAATTATGGATGAAATTCAAATTAAGTAACAATTCAATGTACTTACATTAGATTAAAATAAAAATTCAACTTTATGATATAATGAAAAATAAGATAAAAATGATAAATGGATTGCAATACAGTTCAATCAAGTTTATAATAAAAAATAATTTATAATCCTATTTGTGTCAATAAAATCTGTTTTGTCAGGTACTTGTTTTTCAAAGTCTTATTTAGTGTGAATTTGGATTTCAGATTGCGAAGTGGAGGTGGCAAATCATTCCAACAGCGAGTGGCAGCATATCTGAAACTTCCTCTAAAAGCTGCTGTCCTGTGCCTTGGGATTGTGAGAGGATCCACACCAGTCCGGTTACTATAAATGTAGTTGTCCTGTCTCCATGTCAATTTATTGTAAAGGTAATCAGGTTTATTTTTAGAGATAACACCGAACAGCAAGCAGGCCATGTGCACCCTCCTTTGGTCTGCCATTTTTAAAATCTTTAATTTATTTAGGTAAGGTGTGACATGGCTTCTCCTTGGAATTTTGGTACAGTATCTGGCACATGCATTCTGGATCCTCTGTATTAGCTTATTAGTTCTAGACAAAAGACATGGGCCATACACTGTGTCACAATAATTTAGTTTTGAGAGTACCAGGCTATTTATCAGCTGAATTCTCAGCGGAGTTGCTAAAAAATTGCGAAACTCATATAGTATTTTTAAGCGATAAAAGCAATTCCTGAGTATATTATTTATATGCTGTTCAAAATGGAGTTGTGGATCCATTAACAGTCCCAGATTATTTGCGCACTCCACCCTCTCAACCGGTTGGCTCATGAGCGACACCCTAGGATCACATGCTACCACTGACTTTACCGCCTCTCTACTACCCAGTATCATAAATTTCGTTTTCAGAGGATTTAGGACAAGTGAATTTAATTCTGACCAACGATTCACCCTCTCCAGTTCTTCATTTATCATATCTACTGCCATCCGTGTATCCACGGGACTGAAGGATGTGTAGATTTGTGTGTCATCAGCATAGAAGTGATATTTGCAGGTAGTGAGTGAATTTACGATATCTGCACTATACAGTATGTACAGCAATGGACCCAAAATGGACCCCTGTGGTACGCCCCTGGACACAAGACGAGGTGTTGACGATAATCTGGATCCATCCTCTCCAGAGATTTCAGTATGCTGTGTTCTATCATATAGGTAGCTGTAGAACCATTTTATGGTGCCGGGGTCAAAGCCATAGTAGGCCAACTTAGACAGCAGAAGAGCAGGATTTATGGCATCAAATGCCCGGGAATAGTCCAATAATACAAGTATTGTGGCTTTACCCTGATCACATGCTTCCAAAATGTTTCCAACAACATCACTTAGAGCTGATGCTGTGCTGCGACCCTGCCTAAAACCTGACTGTAGGTCTGGGAGAATGTTGTTTTGTTCTAAATAGAGTACCATTTGAGTATGGATAACTTTCTCCAGTATTTTTGACAGACATGGCAGAATACTTATAGGACGCAGGTCTTTATAGTTGGTTGGGTTATTTGTTTTTAGTATAGGACGAACTATAGCATGCTTCCATAGATCAGGGAAAGTATGTGTATCTATTGATTTATTTATAATACTTGTAATGGCCTGAACGGTAGTGGGCAGTGTCAGTTTAATCATTTCCAAGGTAATTTTATCTACACCCTGTGCATTTGAGGACAAACCCCTCAGTATCTTTAGTACAGTATCTTGGCTAACTGTTCTTAGCTTGAAAGTAGCTGAACCATAACGATTTTCCTCGAAGTAGGCCAGCTGAGAGAAATTCAACCGACAGCTACCTGGGACATCCAAGAAAGCATCGTTGATTGGATCAGGATCATCAAAAAATGCCGGCAGGTGTCTTTCTTCATGATTCGGAATCACATCTGACTTAAGGTTCCTCCACAATAGCTTTGGGTTATTTTGGTAACTGTTAATGTGTTTAGTGTAGTATGCCTTCTTCTCTTGCTCTAGGGCTTCCGCAGCTAGACTCTTAAGATTTAGGTAATAATCCCTACTACACAAACACACACTACAAACATACAAGATACGCGCGAAAAACAATACCCGTCCTGACAGTCGGGTAAAAAATAAAATTGTCGTGGACGTCATTGGCCAGCGTGGCATAGTAGGCTAAATTCGCTCCAAAATCTTTGGATGAGACCCGTGCCCAGCAGTCGTGGGACGTTTCTGGGTTATAGTGATGAGGTAAATAATAATAAAGGTACCTATTACTATAACTGTTACTATACCTATTACTACAGTTTCAGCAGTGCTCGTCCACTTTGTCGACCGACTTTCCTGTTGTTATTATTACAAAGGCGAACTCGCCTTGTGTGACGAATACCCAAAAATCCTTTGCTTTTCGGTGTATAACATTTTACCTTAGCCAATTTATTCTAAACCTTGCCTACACAAACAGATAACGACACTAAATATCAATATGAATTCATGCTATTTTTTGCACCGAGATTGCTGAAAACTTGCGGGTTGTTCATAAAGTTTAAAATGCTATAACAACCCATCAAGTCTATTCTGTATCATGTAGGTTGTCAGTATTCTAAACGGAAAGGTTCGCAATAATTCATTTTAAGTGTATAAATTGCCAGTAATATTCGCTCACAAATTCGGTATATTTCCATTCTGGTGCAAACGAAAGAAATCCGGAAGCGTATCTCCTTACGATTCCGTAAATAGGGAGATCCTGTTGAGGAAAATGGATTTTTGTGACGAACTGCCTGTATCAATTTGTATGAACTATGTAATTGAAAACCCATTCTTATGCGTATAGCTTTTTTATTCGAGTAAAATTCAAGCCAGTCTGCTGGATTTTAGAGATGCGGAAAGAAATTCTCTGGGGTAAGAGCATAATTGAGTTTTGCCTGTTAGAATTCACAGATTTCTTGTAGAATTGGAACTTTGCCCGATAGATGACAGTTTATCTTTCACACGTGCAATAGAGAAAATTATGCTAAGTCATAATGCCAGAATCATCTAAAGTCACTGAGTTTATGACGTCATGTGCTGATTTCCTACTGTCTACTACAATATTGAAGTCTTTGGAGCGGAATTATGGGTTTTCATTTTGAGTAAGAAATAAGATTTTAGGCTTATATTAGAATGCTTATCTTTTAAATGATAATTCTGCAAATTCAGATAGTAAATCTATATAATTCCTTTATTAATAATTTATATGAGCTGAAATTGATTCCAAGAACGACTATATAACATCATAAACAACTAAGTATCTTTCATTTATTTATTTTAATCTAATAAGTAGGTAAGTGATGATGGAATTTATATGAACCTACTAGTAATGCGACCATACCATCTGCTAACGATGTTTTCGTGAGGAAATCCACATGCTAGAAGAAATTCTATGGGTATTTCAGATCCACCAACCGGCATTAGGCTAGCGTGTATGGATTATAGCTAATACTCTCTTAGCTCCCTAGATAGACATTAATGGGTTTAAAGTAATAATTAAAATGATAAGTAATTTTATGCTACATTTCAGATTTGATTTTCATGACAGTTCTACTATTTTTTTTTATAGTTTTCTTTTTCTGCTAGATTTAGCGCCTGTTTCACCACTGCTAAATAAGTGCTAGATAGCCTATATGAAACTTACTTGACATATTTTCGACGTGTTTTTCATATAAAATCTGTCAAAATGTTTCAGGTAGTTTATTAGACACTTATTTGAAGGTGGTGAATAACTTATTTTTTTATTATAAAAATGCAATATTTCATATCAATTGGTTGCGTAACTCGTATATAGGCCAAACTAATGTCAATAGTTTGGGTAGCGATTCGAAAACGTTTAGTAGTCCCATAGGTCACATTATTTTAGGGAGTGATGTATTACCGTATGAGAGGTCAATTTCACGCTGTTTTCCCTTTTACGGCTGTAGTTGTAGCCATATATCATACAAGGCAATAACTAAAGGTGAGATGAGGAAACCATGTGTTCCGTCTGCCGAGGTCACGGCATACTACGGTTATGTACAACAGAAGAAATAAAAGGCATCGATTGATTTATGGAACACAAAATAAAGTTAATAACAAAATGTGACTACTGTTTTTTTTTTCTATATAACTGAACTGGCAGTAAGAGTGTAAGTGATTTACACTCTCAACAATATGAATATTTTAAGGAACTGTATTTATTTATCTAAGTGTAAAAATATTGTAATAAATCACATATTAATTATTATAAATCTTATATCTAATAAAAATAAGTAATCTTGTAATAGTAGAAAATATTACATAATATTTATTATTTATTATAACCTTAATTAATATATACCTACATAATTATCTAATTAAACCAAGTTTAATAAGATAAGTGTATTTCTAACATAAAACTAGATACTTTGCAATATTACTACTTATACAACTAATAACTAGTACATTATTTTCAAGAACCGTCAAACTAACAAGTCGGCGATAGCTAAACACTTGCTGGAGTCAGGGTCCAACCACTGGATTGAGTTGCACAGGCCTCAGGTACTCTCCACCGATCGTCACTATTACTCCAGAATAGCACGAGAAGCGGTTGAAATTAAGAAACATAAAAATTTTAACCGGGAGGATGGGTACCGCTTATCAACATCTTGGAATCCAGTCATCAGCAAGTGTAAACATCGCCGATATGACAAAGTAGGCCCGTGTGTAGACGTTATTAGTGTAGTGTGTCGAAGTACCGACAGTTCATAAACTATAAATATAAATGACCACAGTGAGGGTAGTAGCAGAAACCCGCACGCATCAGGAACGACGCTCGGCCGCCGCTCCAGTCAGCCCGTGACCACGGTCGGTGTAATTCGACCGAAACGTCGGGCAAACAAATAAGGTATTTTCATATTCCTTAAATATAATACGTGACGTAGACCCGTTATATAATAATTTAATATGTGTACAAGTCGCGAAAGTTTAAAAGATTTTAGTACATTATTGTTATGAAAATAGCTACTTTTAAATTTAGCCCTCTTCCGCTCTCCTAACTATTGTGCTGTGTCCAACAGGTTCATAATTGTAACCTACATTATACTTACCATCTATTTGTACATTATAGAAGCAATAAATGATTGAGTATTGTTGATTGATTTACTAAAGTAGCGGGTATTATCACAGCGCTAGAGTAGTATCCTTCTGGCAATTTCGATATTTGATTGTGCATGCGGTGAAGAAAGAACGTCTCTAGTCACTTTAAAACAACAATGGACGACATTAAACAGTCTTTATTAATTTCCAGATCGTTGTCATAAAAAAGAATGATAAGCTTCAATTTAATACAATATAATTTAATGTTAATTGTCAAAAGAAATTCATGTTAAATAAAAATCAATTTGTGATTGACAGAAACCTTAAATTTTTTACCGAATCATTAAGGAAAAAGTCTTAAAAAATATGGTGGACGTATTGTGCCGAGCAGAATTTCCAAAAATTGATACGACGAAAAATTAATTTGTTTGATCCTGTCATTGTACTGAAAGGTAGAAATTGATCCCAATTAAGAGAAAATTGAGAATTTTCGTATTTTTACGGCGATATTTCCTTTTGTGTAACAGCGAAAGTAATATTGAACAAAATTGCGATGTCACCGTCCGTAGGCGCGTGTAACAATAACATGTTGAATTTTGAGACTTAAAATTGTTTGCTTATAACCGTTATTGGCTACTACTATTTCTATCGAAAATTAATTGACCCTAAGAGTTTTTGCGCAGATAGTTTTAATGTAACTAGTTAAGACAATTTTTCTTCGATTTAAATAAGTACCTACTCAACGCAATAACAGTTTCAAAAAAAAACCCTCTAAGAGCATGTCGGACGGACGGACAGACGGACATGACGAAACTATTAGGGTTCCGTTTTTGCCATTTTGGGTACGAAACCCTAAAACCAAGTCAGCGGTGACGCCGTGCCGTGGCAGATCACGTAAAAGATGGCGTGACACAAAAACTGGACTATATTCTAAAGCTTGACAATCATGGCAACCTTTGCCTAACTGTGACATAACGTGGGCTGTCAAAGTTGTAGAACTTTAAACTATTATAATTCTGTTACTGGTGTGTAGTTAATACCAAGGATTTTGAACTTTTTTTTATTTATTTACTTATTACAAATTTACAGTTATCCTTACAGGCTAACCTAATACGATAGTGCAGTGTTTAATCTTAATGCTATAAATCTACATACCACAAATAAAAATATTCGAAATCACATTGAAGCCTTGTAATGCTAAGTCTATTAGCAAAATGTAAAAACTATTCGTACGCTGTAACAATAGCATTTGAGTGCCATAAATAAATCTACCTAAGCCGTAAAAGTGTAAAAGAATCAACCAAGAAATTGAGACATTGAAGGTAAACACTATATTTTATTTATTGTGTATCTATTTTATATTACGAAGAGAAAGCCTCTGAATAATAGAATTTTGGTAGACGGAGCGTCTTGAAAATTACGACTGTTTGCTTTACAAGGCTTTTAAGTATTGGCGCGTACACGAATTTATTCTTTCCTTAGTCACCCAATTCCCGTACTATATAATTAATATACCGCAAGAAATAAAGTATATAAATATTTATGTTAATTTATGCACCCATTTCAGAGAACTGTAGCGTAAAATAGATTGAATTCTGATTGTTTTAGCAGTACCTCTTTATTATCCACTAACAATTTATGTAGTAATAAACTCATAGAACACTGCATTGAATTTAAATTATTCGTTGGATTTTAATTTATAAATTAATCGGTATAATTATTTTAGCTCTGTTAAGATCGCTATAAGTATTATTGTAATAATTTTATTTTCAATCAATAGTGTTTTAAGTAGGTATTACTGCACAGAAAGCCGTGTCAGGAGGCTTACTCTGAATTTCGACATTCGACTGATCGGTTTTGATGTTGCTGTCAAATGTTTAAAGGGACAGTGACCATATCTAAATTTCCTTACATTTGACAGTGACAATCGAATTTCAGAGTATAACCCCTGACTCGGCTTTCTGTGCAATAATAATACCTACTAAAAACACGTAGGTTTTCGGCATCGCATCCACACTTCACCGGATAAAACAAATTATTAGGAGTGAAAATAAAAATAGAACCGTCTATGCAATAATAATGACATCACAAGGAGAGTGATACAGTGCTTCATTTTGTGCAATGTTATCAAAAATGCATTACAACAATAAGACAGCATTTAATTCTAATGTACAGCTATTCGTAATTATGTATGAAGAAAATGTTGGTTGATTTAGCATTCAACCTACACAGCTGAAATTTACTGGAGCTAGATGTCAGAATTTTACAAAGGAGTTCCGAAGTAATATGGGCGCTTGCTAAGATATTTCTCAGAATTCCAAATTTAATCGTCGGAAAAAATGATGAAACTAAAGCTATTTCAGTTTAAAAAGTTTTTACTAAAACAACCTATATAAATATAATTTGGAACTATAGTTTCCAAACAAAACAAATCGAACCAGCTTAACATTTCAATTTTTACGTTACCTATAATTATTACCAGTAACCATGGCATTACCATGTCAATTGTGTACGTATTGTATTAAGGACAAAAAATATTTTGTTCAACAATTACAGGTTGATTGTTCGTAATATATATTTTTGGTATAACAAAACCTGCTTACCTTTGTTTAACGTTATTTCGACACGTATTCTGTCATTCACTTGACAACGATTTGATATCTCAATATTTTGTTTATTGTGTATTCTGTACATATTATCTTAAATTGGTGACCCATTTTTTGGTATTTGTGGTGCTTTTCTTTTGCGGGTTATATCGTAAGCAAGTCACTTATGTTCTAATTATAATGTATGTCTACCATCAGCCGATTCAAAAGTGGAAAAGTTGTACATTTAGCGCGAATATCATTTGTAGGAGGTTAACTCATGGGCCGCTGATGTCATATCAAGTTCCGCCGGCCCACCCTCTACAGAGAAGAGATGGTGCACAGAGGGGTTTAGTGGGTATTCCGGGGTTGACCGGCGAGTCCCATATAACCATCCGTAAACGCATTCCACTCTTTAAAAAAAATAAGGTTAACTCATATTACATTCAGTAGGTTTTGCGTAAAAGAATAACAAACATCATGGCACAAACATCGCATTGCGTTACGCTTACCTATTATGCGTTATGCGTAGAGAACTTATGTATACCCGATCATGTAACAATTGTTGTATGATTTCCCAAGAGAACTATAATTTGTAAATAATAATATTATACAGTCAGAAACTAGAGGACATACTTTACGAGATTATGTAGATATTATAATACGACACTGTTTTCTTAACGATGTCATATAAAATTTGAATGTCTCTCATCCTTGAAACTTAAGACAGCAAGAGTGTATCTTGAAATTCTAAGTTACGTGTCTACATTTGTGTATTTTAGTCATTTATAATGAATGTTATGAACATTATATAAGCAGCCTATTTGTGCCTTTTAGAGATGTTTATGTTGATGTTTATGTTGTTATTTAATTATTGACTTGTTCTATGTATGAGTGCACAATATCTCAGTAAATAGGTACTGTGCTTGTAAAGTTCTCTACAACACGAAGCTTGATTTACGCGACTCGTATTTAAAATAATTTCCTTTAAAATATTGATTCTCCACAGAAAATTAGTCCCAGTTTCCCGGAAAATAAGCTTTTGCAAATAAATTTATAAGAGCATTTCTCGCAAATAGTTCGAACAACCATCAAATTGATAGCTGTAATTAAAGAAGGCAGTAAATTGTATGCGTCAATTAAAATGTTCATTTGTCTGCGTCGAGTTGGCTGGAAATATCAACACCGGTTGTAATCAATACGTAATTACGGTTGGATGTAATTTCGCACAATTGGAGATTGAAATACTTGTGTTTTTTAACGAAATCATTGAAGGAGACTTAATAATAATAATAATAATAATAATAATAATAATACGAGGAAACCCGCTCCGGGTCTCCGTTTAGGATCCGCGATGGCGAAATCGGCGCCGCACCGCTCGACACCCCTAGCCGCGCACTACGGTGTTGCCCTGAGACCCGTGGGCTTCGGCCCATGTCGGTTGTGTAAGGGGCCCATCTAGTGTAAGGCGAGTCACCGTCTGCCCAAATCCTCATTTATCATCATATATTCACCGCTGGAGGAGGCAAGCAGGCGACGTTGTTACCGTATACCAGATATCACAATTCCACCGAACACCCAAACCCATAGCCCAATTTTATTTGACTCCATAACATCATTCAATAGCTTTACACTTATCAGTGACAAATCATAGCTGTACTACAATAGTGCAGCTGTGATATGGCACCGGTAAGTGTCTCATCCCATTCTAAATTAAAATTCTTTAAGGGCCTCTGCGTGTTGGACCTGTGTCCCCGCGTAAGCCTTCCAAAAAGACCGGGTATACTTCTCACCTTAGAGAGAAGTATAGCCGTGAGAAAAGAGACATAATAATAATATTTATTGGTTAACAAGTTATTCCGTTAAAACTAGTTTTTGGAGTCTCCCTTTAAGCTTAGATAAGCCTGTATAAGAAGACTCCGCTCTTCCATATCTAAATACAATTACTTGTTAATCCTAAGTACAAAATTATGAATTGTATACAAATAGAAGGAGTGGTAAGTTGAAAGGTTGTGTGTGTGAGTGTGTGTGTTTGTGTGTGTGTTTTTGCGTGTGTGTGTATGTAAAATGGTTTATTCCAATAGTTTTTCCGTTTCATCATAGGAAAGTGGTGTAATCCAATCTGTTAGCATACTTTTACAATCTTTTAGGTTCTTGTCATATATGTAGATCTTTTTGTTAATTTTATTATATAGTTTCGGAGCACGTTTACTATATTGTATACTTGAGAACCTAGTCTTAGTCTGAGGAACTACAGCTACTTTATCTTTTCTTCTTTTTTTATTAATGTTAGAGTCATACGGCAAAGCTTTGTGTTTTTTTAATATAGTTTTTATAACATAAAGTTTTCTTACAGAAAGTAAATTGCTGATCTGGTAAAGGGTATGAGTGGGATATCTCCTATTTTTAAAATAAATAAGTTTAATTAGAGCACGTTGACCTCTTTCTAGATCGATGAATCTAGTCTTGGCAGCGCCACCCCAGATGGGGATACAATATACCAAGACAGATTGTACCAATGCAATGTAAACTTCATTAATGATGTTTCTAGTCTTGTGTATACTTTTTGGTACATTCTTTGGCACAACATGCCTCAGCGATTTAAATATCCAGCTCAGCTTTCGAACTCTGTTTGTGACCTGTTCAAGATGAGGAAACCAAGATAGTCTCTGATCGACGATTACCCCTAGATATTTAGTTTCAGGTACTTTATGTATCGTAGGGCATACACAGTTATTTAGATCGTCACATGTATGTACTCTTAGGGTGAAATCAGTGTTAGGTTGTGAACGAGCTGATATACTGAAACATATAAAGTTAGTTTTGTTCGTATTTAAGGTCAGTAGATTATTATTTAACCACGTGGCTATAAGAGTCAGGCCAGCTTCAGCACTACGAGCAACATCGCTCCAGCAATTCCCAGTAAAAACCACTGCAGTGTCATCCGCATAGGAAAAAATTTTTGCGTTTGGTATTTGGAGGTCGCACAGGTCATTAATGTACAATAAAAACAGCGTAGGACCGAGTACGCTACCCTGCGGAACTCCATATGTGACATTTGCATCGCAACTGTAAAAATCTCCCACTTTGACTCTTTGCTTCCTGTTTGATAGATAGTTTTTAAAAAGCTTAAGAGGAATATCTCTTATTCCCAAGGTTTCGAGTTTTTGTAGGAGGATGGGAACAGAGACGGT
Organism: Laspeyria flexula; assembly: GCA_905147015.1. Lineage (NCBI taxonomy): Eukaryota > Metazoa > Arthropoda > Insecta > Lepidoptera > Erebidae > Laspeyria > Laspeyria flexula. The sequence continues at coordinate 4,488,081 of LR989956.1, read as the reverse complement.
GTCAAATGCCTTTTTAAGGTCCAGAAATACAGTTAAGCATTTCCGCCCATCATCTAGATTTTCAGTAATAAGTGAAGTGAGGGCAGTAACTGCATCTTCAGTTGATGTACCTGGTCTGAACCCAAATTGCATGTTACTGAGTATATTATATTTTTGCAAGTATTTGAACAATCTGACGTTAATTAGTTTTTCCATTATTTTAGAAATAGCTGGTAAAATTGAGATGGGCCTGTAATTATTGACATCGTCTCTGTCCCCTCCCTTGTGTACCGGAATAATGATTGATTGCTTAAGTGAATCAGGGAAAATTCCTTTAGAAAAACACAAGTTAGCTAAATGAGTAATAATAGGGACAATTACTTGGTTTGAGTATTTTAGGAATCTAGAGGAAACTCCGTCCCATCCAGGAGAACTGTCAGATTTTAGGCTCATCAGAATTCCATTCACTTCTTGAGGATCAGTGTCTAGTAAGACAAATGAGTTTGATCGCGCAGAACTAGAGCTGGAATAAGGGCAAGTGGAGCAGGAGTTCGTTACTGACGGGAGAATTTTTTGGGCAAGTTCCTTCCCGATATTCACAAAATAGTCATTGATGAAGTCTACAGATTCTGTTGGGGACGATTTCAGCTGTAACAGTTCTGTACTATCAATGTTTGTGTCACTTTTATAAGTAATTTTTTTGATGTTTTTCCATAAAAGTTTATTGTTAGTTACTGATTTTGTTATTAGTTCTTGTTCATATTTTCTTTTTATTTTTTTAATTAAATTGTTGCAAAAGTTTCGGTATCTACGGTAAGTAATTTTTAAAATTTCATTATATGGATCATTACGAGATTTATTTTGTAATTTATTACGTTGTCTAATACATTTTAGCAAACCCGCAGTCATCCATGGTTTGATCATTCTTTTACTATTTGGAATCGTTTTGGTAATAATATGCTCTTTTATGGTCTCAGTTAATTTATATAATAGAATGTTAGTTAGTTGTTCCGGGTCATCACAGAAAAGAAGCTCCTCAATATGGCTTTCTTGAAGTTTTTTTAGAGCCGATTCAAAATTCAATGTTGAGGTAGTTTTATTAGCTTTAGTTTTAGTTATTACTTTAGACATCATTAGAAGAGTAGTGAAGTGGTCAGTAATAGTCGTTTGAAGTATAGCAATGTGAGCTGACACCTTTTTTGCATTAATCTTAACCATAAAATGGTCTAGACAGTTTGATTCTCGCGTAGGTAACGTGTGGCCAGGTAGGATACCATACATAGATAGCATATTTAGGTAGTTGACCCTGTTTTTGTATTCGTGTGGTGACTCAGAATCTTTAGAGATAAGGTTGATGTTAATATCACCCGTTATTATTATATTTTGGGTGGAATTTAAGTTAGAGAGGTGATTACTGAGAGAATCAACAAAACAGTCAGTGTTTGTGTTTGAGGGTGATCTGTAAATACCTAGAATAGTATTATTTAGAATTTCAATTTGTAAACACGTTGCTTGAGATAGATTTAATTCTTTAACTTTAGGGTTTAAATTTTTTTTTATAAAAGCAACAATACCATCATTTTGATTGTATTGACGTTTAGTATAGAAAGAGGAATAATTATTTAGACATGGTATTGGTTTATTGGGGTGTAGCCTGCATTCTGTCAAAATTATGATGTCAGTGTCAAAGTTAAAAGTAGAGAGTAATATTGTAAAATCATCAAAGTTGCTGTAAATACTTCTTATATTTTGCGATATAATAGTTAAGTCATTTTTTTTCGGGTTAATATAATTATGTAATTCCGTGGAATCACACTGATAATTTTTTGCTACTTGAATAATATCCAAATCTTTGATAGTTTGTAGAGTATTATCCATTTGAAATTGATTTATTGAGAATGAGAGTAGCTGTTAAAAACGGGGATATATGTTTAGTTATCATGTCAGCCTTCAAATTGCGGCTCAAATAGTAAAATAGGCATTGAGATTGATTTTGAGTAAGTAACATTTTTAAACTTAATTTGTGTAGTAAATTAGCTTTGGTGTATTTGAGAATAAGATCTAATTGTGAGTTGTAAAAGATAGTTTGTGTGTGTTTGTATATGATGCATGAATATTGATTAGTGTGTAACAGTATTGAAGTGATATGTGGATTGTTTATGTTGTGTGAGTGTAGACATTTGTAAGATAGGTGCCGTTGAAAAGAGGTTGCTGTACATTTGGGTAAATTTATACATGTCTGAAGTACCTGTAAATAGTGGTGTATGAGAAGAGTGTCATTTGTATTTTGTGAATTGTTTACATTTTTGTGAGCAGTTAAATATATTTGATAAAATATTAAGAGAGTTTTGATTACAGTACGAATAATATGCAATGGAGAAGTCCGAAGAGACGTATATGGTTTACCAGGCAATTCTGGGTCGGCTCCAGTTAGTCAGATATCTTGCGATCCGTGGTGTGGTCCGTTCATAAGCTGTTGAATTTGATTCTCGTTTGTAATCATAATGATTGGAGATTGCTCGTTTTCTCTTACGTATACCTTTCCGTAAGCGGTCCAGCAAAATTTGTACGTCTTTGACTTAGCCAGGTCTCGTGCTAAAAAATATAAACGTGCTCCTTTTGGAGTCAAATGTTCAGCTATGTATATGGGAGTATCTTCTTGTGTTTTCAATCCAAGATGTTTGGCACATAGCTTAGTTTTGTGCCTGACATTGAATGTTTTGGTTGATTTTAAAATATCATTTTTCAAAAGCGTTGAATTGGTTTCCACAACAATGGGTGAGTTTTTATTAGCGGTAGTTTTCGACCTTACTCGGTATATATCATTAATGTCAGACTTTGAAATTTTGCAATCCACAGATTTGGAAAGGCTAATAACCATCTGGATGAGATCTTCCTTATTTTCATTGGGGGATTTCGGTACATTTTTAATCTCAAAGCTTGACTTTCGGCTACCCATTTGCATTTCTTCTAATTTGTTTTCCAGTATAGTAATATAGTTCCTGTCTTTCTTTGCTTGCTACTTACATTCGGCAGATAACGGACTCAGATAATTATGACGTCTTTCTACGTATTGCATACGAGTTTTCGCTAATGTGCAAAGGTACAGTGATACTATTACTATTGTGATCACTTTATACAATAATTATATGAATAACAGTTCTCTTTATCATTATTTTCATGATTATGATAAGAATATTCCGTTATTAATTTAGTAAGAAATATGACATTTGTAAAACTATTAAAATTGCATGCCGTCTGGTAAAATGTATTGGATCATTATGTAAAACCATAACACCTGTATTCTCTGTACCTACATTTATCGCAATAAAATATTCTGATTCTGATTCTGATTCTGATATAATTATTTAACGGAACATATAATTGGAATAAAACATAACTGTTTAATTCCGATTATATGTTCCGTCCGTATGATTATATGGTCTGTCACCGTGGCGCAGTGGTTAAGGTGGTCGCCTCGCCACTACATCGCCGTGCTGGGTGACGTGGGTTCGATTCCCACACGAGACAAATATTTGTGTGATTCATAGATATTTGTTTCTAGTCTGGGTGTACTTTGTGTCCGTTAGTTTCATGTTTGTAAAGCTCCCCGCGACACAGGGCTTGTTGCCTAGTGCGGGCGTTGTCTTTTTAAATAGAATAGAATAGAACTGTGCACCAAATAACACATTAATCTCAACATTCACATTCAATAGTTTCCATTTGAAAGAGTCACAATTATCCAAAATCACAAAAATTTCGAATTACATTTATAATAGAATAACTTTTCTGTATATACTGGGTCAGAACTTTACTCCAATAATACCTAATATTTAAATAAAAAAATGCTTTTTCATCCCTTGCCTAATCTAAAGGCCGGCGGCCTAAATAATTCACAGTTAATTTCAGGAAGCCAGCAAATGGTCTCACACTTCTACAATCGGCTGGTTTATTTCTACCAGATGTCTAGATTTGTACAGATTTAGGGTGCTCGGGGGAAATCAGAAGTGATAAAGATAACACTCCGTCGTCAATGGCCAGTATTATTACTTACATAAACAAAATTACTTACACTGAAAAATTAAATAGTTGCAGGAGAGCGGTGAACTTTAGCACTTTGTGAATAACATTGTGAACTCTACGACCTTGAGTTAAAGTTCAGAAGTAATAAACGGGTAAAAGTATTCTGGTACCTGGATAACATCGATCATTACGCTAGTGTTGCACTACTGTCCGTGTAGTGACGGATTTAGAATACATAATATCATAACCCCATCTTAATTTATGGGTGTCGTAAATGACGACTAAAGGTTGCTCTTGTCTGCTATGATTACCCCATATGCAGATAAGAGCACTGCCTGAAAAGGAAAATTCGAAAAAACCTTATACCAACCCTCCTGGCCAGCGTGGTAAATTCCCTATACATTTTTTGGACAGAGAACCATGCTCAGCAGTGGAACGTTTATGGGTTGAGATGATGATGTTTAAAGTTCCTTATTTATTGGTATGTGCGCTATTTTGTGGTATAACTGGCAAGAAGATTGTTTCATTCAGTAAACTTATTTATTATAAACATTTGAAACCAAAAACATGCGTTCATGATTGAGTACCCTAACATGAATACATCAAATCAAAAAAGGTATAGTTTTATACAGTAGAAGAAGATACATCCCAAAATATTCAAATACAAAACTCGGTGGACGCTTAAAATACAGAGAATAGGTACACTATTTTCAGATCCTAAGATTAAATCTCAACGTTCAGTGAGTCGTATATCTAAGGATGTTGTACAACCTCTATCAAGTTTTCCGGCAGTTAGCTTTTTGTATTATATAGCGTTTTACGGGTGGTCGGCTTACGTAAGATAATAGTGATCGGTAGAACTGACAAAAAATAAATGTCGTTGTTTCGGATGAGATAGGTTTTCGTTTTAAATAAGATAGACAGCTGTCATTTGGATCGATTTTGATCCGGGCGTGTTTTTTGTTGTAGTGTACATATAAAACATAAATATGGGAACTTCATCGAAATTGTATTTTGTAGTAGATCCAGGCCACTTTTCGTGCGAAATTTCATGATACTTCTGATTCCATACTAGTAGAACTAAAGATTGTTTAACTTTCATAAGAAGTTTATATAGCTACTTCATAAGAATTTATATAGTACGGATAGGACAGCACATTCAAAATTAAATTAAATGATATAATTTTGAGCTCGATTCAGATACAAAAAAGTATTTGTTTTTATTTAGGTAGTTCTTCAGATTATATTGGTTAATATTGCATAAACCCAACCATTTGATAGCGTTACTGGTACTTTTCTTAATTAAATATTTTTATGGATTAAAAATAAAAACATTAGCGAGATAGCATTTCAAACTAAGTATCTGCCTATTTGTCGACTATTTTATGGATATTTTACGACTGTCTGCGTCTCAATATTACGACAAAACTTGGTTTTACAGACACTAGCCATTGGTCGCTTTTTTATTTAAACGCAATAAAACAGTTTAATTTTATTCATCGGATATATTTCTTATTCTGCTTGTAGTAGATCGATAATTTGGCACATTTTTCTACAGTTCGATGGTGACAATGCGTAAGGCCGACCTGATGGTAAGCGGTAGCCAATGGACGCCTACAATACCGGTAGTATCATGTGTTTTGAGGACCTTTTAAAATCAATGCCCTACCCAATGAGCAGGTGGAGGCAGCCGGAACACACCGCTACCAAGTGTTAATATGGCTGTGGTAGACTATAGGGTGTGAAGAGTGCGGGGGGGGGATCTTGCCCAGTCAGATGGCTCAGTTTGAACGTGGGTTACCTACTATATCCTTTCTCTAAATCATCGCTATCATTTTAGTGAAATGAGATCTTTCTGTTGTTTGTAAGCGGCATAAAATTAGGTAAGGCCTATGTCCAGCAGTGGACGTCATAGGGCTGATAATATGTTGACGAGATCTTTAAAGTGGGAATGTTTTGTTTTCTCGAATTACATACAAAAACCAAAGTTGGTCATAGACAGACAAAAGTATCGAAATCGGACTTCCCCGTCGGTATTAAATTAAAGTAATTTATAAGTGCTATCCTTGAGCCCGCAGTGCGACGTAGGGCGTTCTTGTTTAGGGGAAAACTTAGCGCGTTACACTAAAATGTTAGTGTTGGATATCAAAATAGCATCGAATGCAGCGCTTCAGCGCTTTACGGTACACTGTTTTGTTGACGAAATTTTCGGTAGAATGATCAATTTTGATGTCACAGATACGTTTGAATATAACGTTTTCATTATGTTTATTATCTCTTGAGACAATTATTTTAATGTTTTGTTTAACTTTGGAAGAGTTGGAATTGGGTTAAGTGTACTTATATTTGATGACGTCATTATTTGGAATGAGTAATGATAAAATTTGTAATTTTTGTTATCTTTCTCATTCATTTATATTGAGATGGTTATTTTTATTTGTCGAATGATACAAAATTATATAAGTAATAAAGATAATATTTTTAACGTGGAAGAATAAAGAATAAAAATATATGACTCTTAATATCAATAAAGTTACAATAAAATAATTTGTTATTATATAGGTACAAAGGTTACTAACATAGTTTCTTAAGTTGTACTTACACTTATCAGTCTTTGTAACTTTATGAATAAAATTAAATATAATACATTTTCCTTTCTCAGTCATTTGTATGGACAATAATCATATCCGTCTGTCTAAGAGTTGTAAGAGTGGATAAATTACAAATGTAAACGTTTTTGTTACCCTTTGCAAAAAAAATGCAAAACATTTTCATAAAATGAACCTTTAGATAGACTATGCCTTGGTTATCATAATTTTCAACTCGGTTTGTTTTTACTTACTTTGATCACGCAAACAGTACTTCAATAAGCTGCGTTTATATCTACAATCATTGAACGTGTCAGACACCATGCCGTGTCTGACAAAAATATTCTTCTATATGAGAGTTTATTAAGCTTTTTATATCTACTTTAACGTGACTGCGCAGACAAGGACAGACAAGAGCTGTCAAATTCTATAGAAAAACAATATTTTGTCTGACACGGCACGTTCATTGTCTATAATTATATAAACGAAGCTTTATAATTTAAAATGTCACGTCACCAGGAAATCCAGCGTGATACAAAACAGGATTAAACAGGCAAACACCAACAGCAACTTTATCTCTAACTTAACCGAGCCGAACATCAGTATTCAAAGCTCGCAAATTTTGTCACGTTAAATTAAATCAATGATGAATTACAGTGACTCAGCGGAAAAGCTATAAAGCAGCTGGTTGGTACGTTTGAGTCACCGCGTGGCGCCGTCTGGGCGAATGCCTCCAATGCAACAATGCGAGACATCACCCCAACCACTTGAATAAGACCCCCACTAATACCCAAAACTATTCATAAACAACCAAAAAATATAAGATGTGGAATTCAACAGAGTTCTACCTATAATGGACGCGCCTGTTTATTTTTATCTCCTGCATGCACGGGGGATAAGTTTTAGGGGTTTTCTTCACAGTATCGCAGAATTATTGTAATATAAAACTACGGTCTCATAAGCATTTTTGGGGAAGTTAAAAGTATAACTGATTTTATGTTCGCTGTTCTTGAAGTTTATGACATGATTATACTGTTAAAGCCTGACAACTTTGGAGTGGTGGTTATATAATAAAAACTGTATAAATTTTGTTAAGATAATAAGAAGTTGTTTCAACTGTAAGTCTGTCATGATATTTGAATAAGGATGTATATTTAGTATAGCGATGGTGGCTGAATGGATAAGGGACCGGCGCCTGCGTGCAAATCATGCGATCCGAGTTCGATCCCGACCGGCACTACCAATGTGGATTCCACTTTGTGGAATTTATATGTACTAGTCAAGTGACTTACCATCTGCTAACGGTGAAGGAAAACATCATCGTTAGGAAACCCATATACCCCAGAAGAAATTCTATGAGTATGTCTGATCCACCAACCCGCACTGGGCCAGCGTGAATGGATTATGGCCTGAACCCTCTCAGCTCTCTAGTTAGAGGAGAGGAGACCCGAGCCCAGCAGTGGGACTTAATGGGTTGCTGATGATGATGATGATGATGATGATGATGAATATTTAGTAAGTTACGAGTATGTTGTTATTGTGCGGCAGTCATTTTGTCATCTTAATGATTTACAAAAGAAGTTTTGAGAGCACTGATGTTATTAAAGAAAACTGTTTTTGTTCGATCTTCTGTTATAATTCTCTAGATGGTTTAATTTATCGGTTCAGCCACAGAACAATTAAAAATCTATATCTGTTCTGTGGGTTGAACGTTAATAAGCGTATTTATACCCTTAAACCTTTTTGACAAATGACCAATGAATGACGGACAATGGACTTCTTTTCAATTGACCACGTATGCTATGCCAATTACAAACGTATGAAAGTATGACGAAACACATGAAATCCACTGTTCAAATTACTTAGTCAACGATAATTCTAGAAACTTGTGCTAAAACAATTGAAACTCATTGTCAATAGAATCCATAGTCAGTTTGTAAGTTAAATTGTGGTCACACATTGTAACAGATTTTGAGCTTAATGAGCGATTCCAAACTTTGACGTAGTTTCAACTTAGTATAACATTTAGCCATTTGCTTTATTTTGTAGGATTCATGTGTGAGCTCAAATTAAATTTACGTGATAATTTGATAGAGCTTTAAATTTTGTATTTATTTCTTAACGGATTTTAGGGGAAATAAGTATTTGATTACAATCTATAATAACATACTAAATATGTACAATATTTTAAACTAAATTTAACCAAAATATTTACAAATAAAAACTACCTAAATATATCATTAAATTTAAAAAAAAAGTAACAAAAGGAAAAATTAAAAATTAAAATACGGCATCATAAAATTCCGCCACATCGGCTGACAGCTTTGCCACCATTCATTTTGCCATTGTATTGCAAAATGTATTTATTTTGGTCAGACATTATGTCAAAACTCGACTTTAATTATTCTTTATTTTGCCACTGCTTCTATAAGCCGTATTACTTTACTAGACTAGTGACTCAGTGATAATGTAGATTTTTATTTCTTTCGTTGTTTTTTCTTAAGTAATTAGACACTGAGTTTGCTGTAAATATTGTAGATGTAAATGTTACTTTAAGATATTTTGGATATAACATCATCATCATCATCACCATGACAACTCATAAACATATTTAAGTGGTATGTTTACTGGGCACGGGTCTCCTCCAAAGAATGTGGAGAGCCTCTTATACCATGCGGGCCTGACGGGTTAGTATAGGGTTTGTTTTGAATTTTCCTTTTCTCCCAGTGCTCTTGTCTGCATAAGGTTACTCCCTTAGTCGCCTTTTACGACACCCACACCCACGGCTTTAGATGGGGTAGTGACATGTATACGGATAATGCTATCTTATTCTTCTACTCATTCTTATAATTACTTTTTAATATATTGATTTAATTATTACAACTATCACAATATTCAAAAAGAAAGTACAATTTCTACAAGCTTTCTTAAAAATCATCAAGAAACTATATCTGTATAAATAAACCCTGAGTCTACGCATAGCTCAAACATATATTCTATTTCCAATACAGCTTTGTCTTCCAATAAATATCAAGATTACTTAACAACTTCCCTGTCCCCATACAACTCATTTTGACTATGTCCCACGTCCACTGTTTTTTTTTAATATAAAGCTAATAGACATTATTATATACCTCTAAAAATATATACATATAAAAAAATTTTATTTCATTTTCCAAAATATTAGGTTTATTGCTATACGTTCACGTAGGGTTTGATAAAATATCACGTCACGTTCAAACCAAAAAATGTACCTGAAGTTGTATATAAAAATGTTCACCTGTGACTCATGAACGTATGGTATTACGTTTGTCTGAGTCACATGTGACTCACTGGACAGGGAAGTTGTTAACAAAGGTAACAATGACTATTGTAATGTCTGTCATAAAGACGTTATAAGCGACAATACAGACTCCTAACAACCTAAATACTCGTCAATTCACTTCATTGAACTCAAATACTGCTTTAGAATAAAACATCTTCGTAATAAACAATGTAAATGAGAATTTCTTTTCGTCTTGTTAAAGTTTGCTTAAACGAGTTTTTCCTAAATAAAGATATTTGAGTCGTTCCAATCCAATGGCTACTGAACATCGCACGAAATTCCTCAGCCAGTTGTTTAAGCCAAACGTCCTTTCTAAACAATCTAGGGGTTGAGTGCAAACTTCGGTTTATTGAAGTTATAGATATAATACATCTAAGATCTGTATTGAACAGGATATTTATAATTCTCAAGGGAATATCGAGTTGAGATTGTTTGATTATTACAGTTTGTATGTATGTTTTGTATGTTGAATGAATCTCGTGTTTGTTTAACAAGTAATTTATAAGATTTGTCTAGACTTTTCTCTCTATGCAATACCTAATTCAAATGACGTATTACGGTAACTGTTACATTAAATATGAAGCTAAGTCTTTGCCTTTGTCTAACATTTTAAAGAAATTAATGTTAAATTTCAATGGTAAATGTTGGTTCTGGTCGTTGACTTTTGAACTGTAGTAAACCAGGTTTACAAGTCTTGCAATGAAGTCTTCAGACCGCTAAAATATTTTATACAACTTTAATATTAAGCATATGAGAATATGCCCGATGGGGCAAAAAAGTTCTCGAGTGGCGGCCACGTATAGGAAACTTACGCATTTGCCGCTGCCCCCAGCCAGATGGACCGACGACCTAGTAAAGGTTGCGAGTGGCCGTTGGATGCGGGCGGCACAAAATCGCTCGCTGTGGCGAAAATTAGGTGAGGCCTATGTTCAGCAGTGGACGTCATTGGGCTGATTATGATGAAGATGATATGAGAATATAAAACATAAATACTATTTTATACTACTGCTATTTTATATTCCACTAACCTAATTTCATATTCTAATTAGGCTCAATTAGCTTATGATCTATGTAGCAGTTTAAGTTATAAGTAAATTACTTATTAGTCTATAATTTAAGGCTAGATTGTAATATTTTTGATGTACTGTTAAAATAGTACGTCATACCAAAAAAAAACAAAAAAAAAAATAGCTTATGATTAAAATTTTCATTACCTTATCTAAGTCGGGGTCGCACCTTCATCTTTTCCACGGAGAGGATCTCTGTTTACAGTAAAAAAAAATGTGACTATGGCAACATTAAGGAAAATCAACAAGATGTTTTATAAAAGTGTTGTTAATGTATTTCATTCCTTCAAAGAGGACGGACATTTAGCAGACGTTTCCGTCGATTCTATCTTCACAGTATCTGCTTCATCTCTCAAATTATCCTGATGAAATCTTATTCTCAGCACGCCCCTGCGAATCTTATGTCCTGATTCTGTTATTTTTCCTACGAATAGAATGAATCTTAAAACTTTTAAGTCTCTAATGACGTTTATTTTCGCGTAAAGTTGTTTTGTCCATTGTCTCAAGGCCTTATTTACTTTTTGCCCGGTTACTTTTGCAGTGGATATCCCGTACCCAGAATTTCGTATTTAAGCTATGTCCTCCCTTTTGCCACTTGAATTATACAGTAGCGGAGTTCGTATACAATTCAATGTCATCCCTCAAGTTTCTTTGTGATGTTTGAAATCTTTTGTCTAGCTATCATTTTCATAATATTACAAACGGCAATGTTTTCTTCACCATATACTGTTTAACGTTTGACACTTATTTAATGTCATTTGTGTGGTGTTTAAGGAGGCTGTGAAATCTATTTCTATACTAATATTGTAAAAATAACTTTTGTGAGTTTGTATGTTACTTAAGATCTCAGAAACAACAGATCAGATTTAAAAAATTCTTTCTCTAATAAGAAGCTTCATTATTCCTGAATAATATAGGTAGCGATTTTTTTCCAATGCTTTTTTCTGCATAAGGTTACTCCTGAAGTCGCCTTTTACGACACCCTCGAGTTAAGATGGGGTAGTGACATTATGTATTCTTAATCCGTCAGTACACTGACTATGATTAAATTACAACTTTAAAAGTTTACGGCTAAGGAATTTGTTCAGAAAATATATTAATTTTGTAAGTATTCAAGTACGTAGGTTAATATAAAAGCAAAAAATCATATTAGAGACAGATACGGAAATGAGAATCTGTTGAAAGTAATACCATCCATAATATATACGAGTACCTTATCTGTTCAGGAGGTTACTAAAATGTAGGCAATTTTACCGTGATTTGGGAATAAAAGAGAAAGAGATTTGAAAAGAAAGAGAGAATAATATTAAAATACTATATCCATGCTAAAATACAACTGGATAAATAAAATAGACAATTTTATTTTAATTGACAAATTACCTAAAAAATAATTTTATATTACTTATAAGTAAACAATTTACTTTATGATAGGTTTTAGGTAGTTGACAATTGTTCTGTTCATTGATGTCATTAGCTGGTCTGTCAAGTAAAAAAAAATATCAGTTTGTATTGATATACGTCGTATCCATGTACAATAACGACCTCTTGCTATCGTTATACAACCCTATTTATAATCGTCAGACCAGAGCTATCATCATTTCAACCAATAAATCCCACTGCTGGGCACGGGTCTCTTCCAAAGAATGTGGAGGGAATTTAGGGTACTATACCACGCCGGCCAGACGGGTTGGTATAGGGTTTGTTTCGAAATTTCCTTTTCTTGCAATGCTCTTGTCTGCATTAGATTACGCTCTTAGCCGCGTCTTTTACGACACCCACGGGTTGAGATGGGATAGTGACATTACATATTCTTAATCCGTCACTACACGGATAAGAGCTATCATAAATTTTAAATGCCATGTAAATATTATCATTACGTTTTACACATTCTTACATAATGCAGTCCTCAATTCGTACGTTTCTGTGAAAGCACCCTTAGATATAAATAACAAAACGCAGCCTGTAATGTCCCGGAACATCCAAATGTATCACAAAATCTCATTTAGGCCAATACTGTCATTGGTGAGGCTTGCGGCTACCAGTATATCTTTTTCATCCATTTTCTGTGTCCATTTTGGGTTTTACCGGGCATGATATTTTAGGGTTTTACTTTATAAGGGACCGAATGTACCTATTGTTGCGGTAAAGATAGTATATCCTTATGCGTATATCACTGCTGTTCTGTGTTAATTAAATGGGTTGAATAAGTTGGATGTGCAGGGTGAAAGTACTTTAAAATATGTTATTTTACAATTAATAGGTATATAAAGTGATTATACATTTGCTATGTATAAGTTTAATTTCATCGTTTTTTCTCAAGAAACAAAGTCTCATAGAAAAGTATAAAACTGACAGACTAACAAAAACCAAAGAAGAGAAAGTACGACAGTCATGGACTCGACAGGTAGCGCTGTTTTCCAGATCTGCAAGACAGTTTACGTATAAAGCGATTTGTGGCAGTACAATATCTTCTAGGCCCACAAATAATATATTACTTATTTTAAGTAAATTTTATATCTATACTATCCATACATATTATAAAAGGCTTTGTCCTGACTGACTGACTGACTGACTGATAGACAACGCACAGCCTAAACCGCTGGTCGTAGCGACCTGAAATTTGGAGGATGTGTTTGTCCTAATGTCTAGAGGTGTACTAAGAAAGGGTTTTTTAAAATTCAACCCCTAAGGGGGTGAAAAGAGATAAAAAAGATTGTATGAAACTTCTTTGTTTTTTAACTTATAGATTTGAAAATTTGTTTTGGGGTACTAATATCAAAATAAAAAATACCCTCATCAATTTTTTTGACAAGGGTGGCTTTGGATGGGTGAAATTGGGGATGAAATGTTGTATGAAAATATCTTTGTTTTGAAGTTAACGTTTTGCAAATTAGTATTGGGATAGGAACTTAAAATGTTGTTTTTAATATTTTTGATAGGTATAGGTTCAGGGGGTGAAATATTAAATAGACAGTTCTTGGTTTTTCAAGTTATATGTGAACTTCAGTTAAGAAGTGAGTTGATGGGTTGTTTTTGATGTTTGAAAAATTTACCCTAAGGGATGAAATAGGTGTGAAAATTATTAGAAGTTGATATGGATGTCGTTTTCAAGGTTTTCAGGGACGCTGATTACGAAAATGTTATCTATATTGACGTTAAATGAAATTCAACTCCAGTGGTGGGGTGTTGTGGAATTCATAAATTGCACTTAAAACAAAGATCTATGTAATATCGAAATCTACGCGGACGAAGTCGCGGGCAAAAGCTAGTAAGTAATATAATATTCTAAAGCTGATGAGCTTGTTTGTTTATGTTAATCGCGCTAATCTAAGGAAGTACTAGGCATATACCATCATGCTAGGACCAAAAGGAGCTCAGTAGTACCCTAACAAAGATGAAGAAGAAAAGCGCGAAGCTCCAGGTAAGAGTTAGTCATGTATATAATAATATCATCATCATATCAGCCCAATTAGACCCAATGACGTCCATTGCTGGGCATAGGCCTCACCTAATTTAAGTATATAAAAGTACACTATATAATAATAATAATGTCTTAATTCTTAATGTCTTCAGTGAAAAGTGATATTTACATTCACAGCCTACCCTTATAAAGAACCTTATCAATATTCCTACAACTCAGGTTTTAGCTCAGCACATTAACATCACTTTCAACTATTAATGAATATAATTCTCTCTGCTTCAATAAAATTACGTATTCCACTGAATTTGGAGATCAAATACAGAAAACTGTTTGCGACGTTAGATATCTACGCTAAATGCTTCTGTGGTAACCAAATTATAATTTGATTAATTAATGGATAATTTGAACGCGAGTTTGGAATAAAGCCTCCATTAATATGGCAAAATAGTTTTCTTTAATTTAAAATATAATAGACTCCTATTATTTATTTATTTGTTCTTTTTATTTTAATAATTTTTGCAGAAAAAGGTAAATGGAATTATGGAGACCGATAGAGGCATATTTCCGTTAATGCATTTCGGAGTGTCAAGCGTAGTCGTACAGAAGTTAAGGTTGTTTTTTTATACAAATATAAAAAATAAAAATAATATTCTTACACATATTCGGCCAGGAACAAAAATGTATGCAATCAAAACGTTTTTTTATAGTATGAAAGTTTTGAGTCTGTGGTTTCAGGCAA
This sequence comes from Laspeyria flexula, assembly GCA_905147015.1. NCBI lineage: Eukaryota > Metazoa > Arthropoda > Insecta > Lepidoptera > Erebidae > Laspeyria > Laspeyria flexula. The sequence goes on along the minus strand of LR989956.1, from coordinate 4,472,939 downwards.
TGGGCATATGGCTGACATTTTCAGGCTGCAAAATCTGATTTCGACAATAAAATATTATATGAACCAACATACATTGAGATTTAAAAATAAATTGAAACACTTAAACGTAATTGGTAGAAATGAAAGATATACATATTTTTGACTGCCAGGTCAAACTGTCATGAACTCATGACCAAACAAAAGTTTGTTAATTATAAACATTTAAAATTTGTTGGTTTTGCAATTAAACATTAAAGTTGGTGTTTTTAAATTAGAACTGCCTATTTCAGAAAATGATTTAACAAACTCAATTCAATTGTTTTTGTGTGTGGCTGTTCTTTAATTCATTATTCCAAGTAAAGAAAATTACATTAATATAATTATTAAAAAAATCCTATTATTTCGACATTATATACCAGTATTTATTATATAACAACATTACATTATACAAGTAATTTTTAGCAAGTCCTTTGTGCTCAAAAATCCGTTTCGATATTTTAGAGGTATTTTGGTGTAAAATTGTGAAAGGTATTGTTATAAAGTTGTTTGGGCTTGTAAACGAAGTTTCGCTTGCTCATAATCTAAATAAGTAGGTTTCTGTTTGAAACTTGCGACAGACTAGGTACCTAGTTATCTAGTTTGTAACGCTTTTTAACATATTACTCTTGTTCTTTCATTCTAAATTCTTAATTGATCTTTAAATTTTTTGGAAATCTATCAAATATCTTTTTCTCAAGAATGCGTAAAGGTATCAAGCTAAAATTCATATCAAACACTCGGTTTTACAATCCCTTGACTTGATAAAAGAGTTCTAAGTTAACCCAATCAAAAGATACAGCCGTTTTTGCTACATTTTTGGTGTATATCTTGATGATTAAAAAGCCAAATCCAATAGGATACTTTCCGTTGACCTAGAATCATGAAATTTGGCAAGAAGCAATATCAAGTTGTGTAAGTAAAGAAAAAAATCTGAAAACCGTGCCCTGAAGTCATATCACTGTATAGTAGTACTAATATTGGAAGGAGTATGATATGATAAACTTAAAGAATTAGAGTAAGAGTGAGAGGTTAATTCCGGACTGACGTGAATATTTATTCTAACATAAAGTTATACATTTCAATTACAAGAAATATATACAAAAATGCATAATGGAACCCTTCGAGCGCGCATCCGATTCGCACTTAGCCGGTTTTTAAAGTTACGTTCTTCTTCAATCGCTTAGCGACAGTGAAATCAAATTACACGTCTTAAAAACAGGCTATTTTGTTGTCAAGGGGAGTGTAACAAAAAGCAATCAATCATAGAAGTTCGTATTTTATATTAAGCCAGTGAACGTGATCCACTTTACAGAATTTACAGGAAAATAAAGAACTTTATTGTTATAAAAGTGGTATTTCATTTTAGATAAATGTTAATAACATTTATAGTATTTTTGTCTTTCAGTAGGGCCTTTTAATTTCATGTTTAGTAGACAATTTATTAGCTAGGCTAGATTTTTAGGGCTTATGAAGATCTCTTACTAAAGTAAAAAAGCTCAACTAGAGGAGTATTGGAGCAGGCGTTCATGAAGGTACCTAGTGTTTTTGAGGGATTTTCGAAGCCTATTTCTGAAGATTTACAAGGACCTACAATGGAACAAATTCTAAAATTTCAGAAGTGTTGTTCTTTAGAAATACTACGAAACGAATTTCAATGTTTCTTATACGTTATTTTTCATTCATTTCAACCCATAGAAAGTCCCACTGCTGGGCATGGGTCTCCTCCAAAGTTTGTGGAGGGAATTTAGCCTACTATACCACGCTGGCCAGACGGGTTGGTATAGGGTTTGTTTCGAATTTTCCTTTTCTCGCAGTGCTCTTATCTACATTAGGTTACTCCCTTAGTCGCCTTTTACGACACCCGCGGGTTGAGATGTGGTAGTGACATTATGTATTCTTAATCCGTCACTACACGGATTTCATCATCGTCATACCGTATATTTCATTATTATTCTGCATGATAAAGTCACATATGTTATGATATATTAAAAGAAAGCAAAACATTGACGATGTTTGCCCATAAAATATAATTAAGGAAACCAAAGAAAAGAAATGATGTAATAGGTACTAACATAAACATAATTTTATTAACTTTTACATAATACATTCTGTTGGCTAATGTAAATACCACAGTAATTACAGAATGTTGATAAATAAAAGAAAAGATGTAGGCAGGTATATAAACAGACGTCTACTGAGTTAGGCAAAATAAAGTCGTAATAATATTGTCAATGAACCGTGGTAAATTATGGCTCATTTACAATGAGTCAGTAGGCTATAGAAATTAGGAATTTCTTTCATATTACCAAAATTACTGATCGGTTTTCTCTTTCAATAAAATTCATCTATGGGTCGAATTTGGCACAGCTTTGTGTACCATACCAATAATTTAAAAGATACATCGGGAAACTGGAGTTGTGTATCATATTAAGGTTATGGTTTGATTGGAAATTTTATTCGGAACCTCAGAAAATTCTATAAGATAGGCAGTTACTTGACTGTGCCCCTAACATTGTCAAGGTCCACCATCAGGTGGGCCACCTGCTCGTCTGCCACTTCAGGCTTAACAAAATAATAATAATATTTAAAAAATAAGCAAATTTTTTTTTTCTTAACTTGTGACAGTTTAACCTCATTGCGGCTTATCGATGGCTGATTATTAAGTTCATTTCCTACAAACCGAACACTGATTTGGTAATAGGCGGGACTCAGTGTAAATTAGTCTTTGTAGATTAATATTCACGCAGCATCCACTGGAAATTAAAACAAAATATACTTTATTTAAAAAGTGACTGGACAGTGACAAATTCAAAGTTGTAATCCAGGCATTTAGGATGCCGTTTGAATATTTAATTAGATGACTTGGCTTTCAGCAGTTTAACCCTAAATCGTAACAATAGGGGTATAGGTTATTTTAGTAGGTGGTTGGTACTGTTAAGAAAATTTCAGTTACTTAGTAGCGGTCATCAAAGCTCACTAGAGGAAGGGAGTTAACCAAGGGTTTTGTCACTTAAGTTGATTTTATTTTAAGTAGACGTAGACGTATTGAATGTGGAATTCATAATAAAAGCATTTTTCTCTTATTTAAACCTGTCTTTGGTGTAGGATACGTCACAGAAAAATGCTTGTAGATGTCATATTACTGAAAAAATATTAACTGAGTGAAACGGTGAAAAAATCATTAAAAGTTTAATGATTCATTTTCTTTTTTTATTAGTTTTCAGTAAATATGCATGCTACAATACTTTTTTTTTAACGTAAAAGAATACGATGGAAAACGAAAGGAAATGTTATTCACACTCAAATTTTAAAACAATATTTATGTTGGCGCTAAAATGCATAAACTAACAAAACTTCGGCCTTAAAAATAATCCCGAGATTGTATGCATGTGTAATCATTATGCACCTCACGTTTTGCGACTTCTATATTCAAATTTTCTAGCTTTGCGAGAAAATATAACTTTAACGCTGTTACAACTACACTAAAACTTTTTTATGAAACTCTAAAATGAGGCAGTATATTTCCTTGTGGTATGAGTTTCCTTGCCACGTGATTGCTGATCTTTTGATCAAAGAATAGCGCTAAACACAAGGCTATGGATTTATATACACAAGACAAAAATAGTTATATAATAATATTATATAATAATAATAATAATATTCTACCACATTCACACACATCTAGTCCCGCAGTAAGCAATTATATTTGCTTGTGTTATCGCTACTAAACAACTGATATACTACTTAAATACATTTTTTTTGTAAATACATACATATTATAGATAAATTACACCCAGACACAGAACAAACCTTTATGCGTGTGATAACACACAAAGATTTGTCCTGGGTGGGGATCGAACTCACGACCTCCGGGTTAGCAGTCAGGGTCACCAACAGGCCAGTTAAAGTATGTATGTTTGTTAATTAATAACAATATACTATAGTAGTAATCTCGGCGTACGGCAGGATTAGTGATTGTCGTACATAGCTTTTTGATTTCTACCTTACATTTCATTTCGATCTTAAAGGAAAAAAAAAATGAAGAAAGTAAGGTGGAATCAAATTTGTATGTTATTACTTATTACACATAATGTGAAATTATTATCTAAAGGCAGGACCATTCGCAGTGGCGTAAATTAGGTGAGGCCTATGTTCAGCAGTGGACGTCGTTGGGCTGATATGATGATGATTATCTAAAGTGTAAAGTATTCCGACGACGAATACCAGTATGCGGTAACACCTACAATGGTTTATGTTATACTGTAAATATTAAGTTAACTATAAAACTGTATGTATATTCAATAAAAAAAAATAAAAAAAACTTTTTTTTTTTTAAAAGACAACGCCCGCTCTAGGGAACAATCCCTGTGTCGCGGGGAGCTTTACAAACATGGAACTAACGGACACAAAGTACACCCAGACTAGAAACAAATATCTATGAATCACACAAATATTTGTCTCGTGTGGGAATCGAACCCACGTCACGTAGTGGCGAGGCGACCACCTTAACCACTGCACCACGGTGACAGTCTCTTCTTTCTTTTAACTTTCTTCGTTTATTTTGGTTTATTATCAAGGGACTGTAATGACACCGTAACCTGTAACTTCCTCATCTATTTAAACTGCCCATCTTCTACATTTCGCAGTCAAAATTGCTTTCCTGTTTCTAATAGATACTTAAAACCTCCACTCTGACGAAATAAAACGAAGTAAGTACTTAGCCGTTAATTTTATTTAGATGTCATTTTAAATCTCGCTCCAACGCACTACGCATCCAAACATCAAAGCTGAATTGGATAATTTAGATCTGCCTTCATAAAGAGAACGACATCGTTATGTAAATACATTACGATTAATATAAACGAACGAGAAATCTGTCAAGTAGTAAAAAAACATTCAAAAGACTCGTAAAGACGCGGACAAATTGATTTTCTTCTTGTTTATGTGTTTAATTTCGTCTGTTTAGTTGTGTACTAACCATTTTTTATGTTGAATGTTTACCTGTCAAATTATGGTACTGATATGTGTATTTTTATTACCCGACTGCGCAACGCAAAGGAGTGGTAATTTATGAAAATCATTTGTGCACGCTATTCTCCAAAATTTCGCGACCGATTAAAATTAAATTTTATGGTTCTGGTTGGTTGTTTCCAGCTTTAAAGATTTGGATCCGATAAGTACCATTCTTGGCAGGACCACATTTAAAAATATTATTTATAATAATAGTTTAAAGATAAGTTATAACAGCCAATAGCCAGTTAAGCCAGTGACACAAGCCACAAATGTATTGAGGAGAACAAAAATATTACCCAGGTATCTCTTACTATATTTGTGTAAATTAGACAGAGACAGACCTCAATGGCTATCCGTTACTTTAAGCTTAGCCGGTAAGCCTAAAAGATTTTATATCTCCGGGATGACACAGTCTTTTTCGATAAAACAAACCAAATACCACAGTATAAATACAAAAATACGCATCTCAAACAGAGTGCGGTGCGCCGCAACCATTCGGAGATTCAAATAGGCTTATTGCTTTTTCACTTTAATGTGAGGCGATTTATTCCTGTACAGAATACAATACTTCGAATGAAAACCCACAGATAACCGTTCAGTGAATCGCCAAATTAACTCTGTAATACACCGTTTAATCCCTAAATGTTCTTGTTAATGTGTCCATTCTGAGATCCTCACTTGTCTTAATTAACTTAACCCTTTTGAGCGTCTTTGAAGTTCATAAGTTCTATAAAGAAAGGTTGAAGGGTTTTAATTCTATGTTAACATTTTAGTACATAAAATTGAATAAAAAAATAAACAAATGGACAGTCTCGTTTAAAATTTAAATACACTTCTTCTTTACTCAAATAAGCACGGATTTGGTATGTAGACTTGTTAAAAAAATATTAGTAACAACGCGATTGTATACAACGCATTTATAACTACTTTTATGCAATATGCAAATTTAGTTTATAGAGCATTGATTGGTTGATTGAATAAAATGTGAATAAATAGAATTGAAAAATTAAATAATAAGTAATTGAATAATTAATTCTTTTATTTTAAGTTTCTGGAATGCGTGTTTATTTCAATCGCAAGGAGATGAAGACGACCTTATATTTACTACATATCACATTACTTGTAGTCTCAAAATGCTTAAATGACACGTTTTTGTATAAAAGTACCTACCAACAATTTTGATCATGTAATTCTTACACAAATTTCATTGAGTTGCCTCATTTTTGCGCCAATCTGTGTTAAATATTCTTGTATTATAAAGACGGAGTGGGTGATAATGTAAAGCGAATTGCTATGATACATTACACAAAGTAGGTAGGATGGAGTGAATGTAATTTTTCAAACAGTTGGTTCATTTGGTAACAGGCAATCGGACACTGAGATACAAAAATTTGGCGGTGACTTTTTAAATGTAGTCATTTCTTGTTTTAAATAGTTTAATGTTTATAGGATTGTATTATCGTAAATTAACGCACACTGCAGCAATAAATGCTTTTAAAAAAAAAATATATTGTTACAATATTTATGGTAAAACAATAAAGAAAACTACTTAGTTTAATTTTCAATTTAAAATAAACTTTATTTACCTCTTGTAAATAAAGTTTATTTTAAATTGAAATTATAATTAACTATTTAACTCTGCCCCTAAGGAAATTAAAAGAATTGGTTTAATACAATACATCTTAAAACAAATGAAAAAATGTTTTCTTAATTATTCACTATAAAGTTTTTATAAAAAAAGTTTACTATGCAGTGAAAATTAAATATTGATTTTGTCTACCGCAACTAGGGCACGCGCGTGTAAAGGAAACAGAAATTTCAGGAAATTGGCCATTAACAGGTCGCTGTGCTGTCGTCCACAGTTACAACCACTCTATACAGCTTAAAACATTGGACGTGTTTTATTAAAATGGAAAACTAGTGACAAGAGCACTGCAAGAAAAGAAAATTTTTAAACAAATCCTATACCAAACTTTCTGGCCAGCGTAGTATAATAGGCTAAATTTCCTCCACATTACATGGAGGAGACCCTTGCCCATGAGTGGGACGTTTATGGGATGAAATGATGATGATAGATCTCAGATCATAAGACAAATACTTCAGATAGGTATATAAAACTAGGCAAATGAAACAAAGACCCTAATAAACCTTACTCTTAATAAATAAAACTGACGCATAAGACGATTACAAATTAAACCATCAGAACTTCAAGGCGTAAAATTTTTTTCAACACTTTTACTACTTACAAAGAGAAATGTAAAGTTCAAAGAAGTCGTTATGGGACCCAAAAGTCCACTTGTATTCAAGTTGGTGCTAAGCCACACCTGGCGTTAGGATTTACTCACAATGTTGGTCGGTGACGAAGTTTTTGGGTCGGTACTCGTATTAATGTTACTCACTGCGTGATTCCAGATGTATTTTGTGGACTTTCGTATGTATAAACTTGTATTAATCTCTTGCTTATAACTTAGCCATTAATGTTTAATTGATTTGGCAAATCCGGGGCTTAACATATGGGTGTATACGACGGTACGACATTAAATGAAACCACATGTAGCATTTGATGTTAGAAGGCTATACTAAAAAAATTAAACAGAAATTTGCAATAGTTTTGACGCAAATGTACTTTCTTTATGTCACAGTTGTTCACAGTTTTAAACAACCTGTAGGTATTTACGTTGAACGTATGTTGTCATTACGTCATTCAATTCATTTAAATATCTCTGACTCTTTCATATTATCTTATCTCTTACTCTGTTCCGCACTTTTGTCGTCGTCGTGTTGAAAACGTCATGATAGAAAAATAAAGTGTAGTTTTATATTCTTAAATTATTCGACTTTAAATAATGTGTATCTTTTTTTTTAATAATTTTTATTAGAATATGTTTATAAGGGTTAACACTGGCTGCCTTATCATTTAATGTCGTATCGTCGTATACACCCTGTATGCTCCAACCAAGGTACGCCAATATTTTCGGCATTAGAAGGAATTTTGTAGACACAATTATACCCATTTGTAAACACTGTAAATATTTTTTTGTTTGTAATATATATAATTATATTTCGTGGTGACGTAAACAATTCTTTACGAGTGCTGTGTAAGAGATCTTAGATTCGATGCCCGGGCCGGGTAAAAATGGGTTTCCTTTTTTTGTATACAAAATCTATGTATAAGTAGAAAAACGTTGTCATAACGTCATCATATTAACAGGTAATGGATAAATTCGATCTCAGGGACGTCCACCCGTGTAGCTCAGATGGACGAGCACTGCACACAGAATGGCAGGGTCGCGGGTTCAAGTTCCGTCGTGGGTTTGAAATTTTTCCATTACTTGTTTAGCATTTATATAAAAATATAAGCCCAAAGTCTGAAAATGTGCCTGACTTATGGCGACTACTTTATTACATCAAACTAAATTTGAAGAAATATAGGTGTAATACCTCCGGCATTGCTGTGATAGACGTGTTGTAATATTTCACGTTGCATGTTCAAATTTGAGATTATAAAATGGGAATTTCCGTAATTATGTTTTAGGTACATACCTTATTTTGCTTGATGTTTCGAGATTCACGGAGCGTGGTCACAATCTGACTGGTGAGGCGATGTCATGGCTTTGGCGGTGAGATAGATACATATATATGTATATATAGATGTAGCTACCTCAATAGTATAGTTTATAGTTACTTACTAGTTTATACAATAATATATAATATATTCTACCACATTCACACAGCGCCATCTAGTCCCAAAGTAAGCAATTATATTTGCTTACCTTTTTCAATTTTAATTTTTTAACTTTTGTTTCTCTAACGGTCCTCATATTAATAGGCTTGCCTAGTTTGAGGACCTAGTAAATCATGTACCCACCTCCAATCTTCAAATCGAACTAAGATAGCTGTACGCGTACTGTTCGGGAATATCCTTGTCACTCCTGTAACACAGTGTAAACTAGCATGGGAGTGGGGGGGGTACCTGTGCTGACCGCTGCAGCTAGAATAATATTCATTATCTGGTGGCTCTGTTTTAATATTGTTTAAGTCAATAAACTATCTATCTATCTATCTATCTATCTATGGGTACCAACAGGCCAGTCATGTGAGAGTACCCTCACATTATTATTTATTTTATTGATAAAATATAAAGTTATATATGACTGATGATATATATATGACTGGCCTGTTGGTCTAGTGGTTAGTGACCCTGACTGCTAAGCCTGAGGTCGTGGGTTCGATCCCCACCCAGGACAAATCTTTGTGTGATGAGCATGAAGGTTTGTTCTGTGTCTGGGTGTAATTTATCTATAATATGTATGTATTTACAAAAAAAAAAATGTATGTAAGTAGTATATCAGTTGTTTAGTACCCATAACACAAGCACATATAATTGCTTAATTTGGGACTAGATGGCGCTGTGTGAATGTGGTAGAATATTATAATATTATAGATATGGATTTTATACTCTCTGAAATAAATGAATTTGAATTGAATTGAATACTTCTCTGCCTAGTCTTTCCGAAATAGGCGTGACTCTATTCTACTGAATACCGGTTTAATCTGACCATAATACACATTGAGGTTTACCACGCAGAGAATCTCGAGCTAAAGCCCGTTTTGAATAAATCACACTTTATTTAGCCCGCACAGGCCACATTCAATCTCAATTAAGCTTCATTCAATTAGTTGATTCGGATTCACTATAGCGAATTGATAACAAACAGGTAAACTGAATGTACAAATATTGATATAAAATGTGTACAGGTGGACATTGGACAATAATGCCGCGAATTGGACGTATTTGTTAAACAAAATTGTGTTTCGTTTTAACAATACGTTTTGATTAATTAATTTTCCAATAGGTTAGCACGATATTGTTTTCTGTAATGTTGCTATTTATTATAAAATTGAACATAATATAAATTATAATTATGAGGCTGAGTATAAATTAACATTTAAAATGTTCAACATAGTTAAATTTAGCATGACGCCTCTCTTCCCGAACAGGTAGGCAGAGGCACATCCGTCATAAACTCCAGAATAATAATAAATTTATCTCAATATTATCTTATCAATGATAAGAGACACAATATAATGTATTAGCAGCTCATTGGAATGTAATAAAATAAAGAGAAAATCTGATAATCGTATTTGCTATTACATCACAGGAAGACTAAGTTTGTTTTCAAACTTAGTAAGTTATAAATGCTATGTGGGCATATAAATATAACGTAGAATATTCATCATATTGAACCGAATATCCGAGTACAGCACAAACGGCAGACTTTTTGTAAAAAGCATCCAAAATGGATAAGCCTTTTCATAATTGAAAATAATATAATTTAATATTACTAAAACTGTCTACGAAAATTGAAATAGGAAAGAAAGTTAATAAATGTAATTGTGATTAATGTAGAACGGTGATGGATTACAAAAAAAAAAAACTTTTATCCAATTTATCAAAGCGTTTTTTTATTTCAATCCGTTCTAATTTCTCGTTACCTAACTCTACTGAACTTTGTTGCTTCAATGAGAAAGTATTTAAAATCCTTATTAGACCTTGGTGGATTCCGCATTGATTCGATTGGGAACTAAAGAATGTTTTAACAAGAAAACTTTAGTTTGAAAGTAATTTCAAGTGACCTTGAGTAGAAAAAGTTCTTACTGATTCAAACCGAAGTTAATAGATACGTACCTCATTGTTTTTAATATCGAATGTTATTGATACACTGTTAATTTATTTATAACTAACTTCTACCTGCGGCTTTGTCCACGTGTATTGTTGGTAAAGTCAGCAGTTTAATCATTAATGTTCTTCCAACGAAATTTGAATAAAAATAATAATACAAAGGGATACTTATAAAGTTACTTGTAAATACCATAATATACACTATAGATGTATCTCATAAACCTAGAAATCATACATTTTCTTAAAAAACATTCCAAATTACTTGTATCAAACATTAAAACATCTGGAACAAACATTAAGACATCTACCAGTGAAAATCCGAGATATTTCAGGTTTAATAAACTAGCTTCCTAAATATAATAATAATAATAAATCTTGATTGTAACAAAAATGTGCTTACAAACATGTTTAAGCCCTGATTACCGAACTAACTAAAACGAAATAAATTTTATAACAACATTTGAAAAGTGTGCAGGACTTGCCCCCGTAGACAACTGGCAAATCGCTGATTCTATCCGAAATGTGACTTCAATACATTTGAACACATCCTTTACATAAGCTATCGCGATGTCACGTGAATAATGTACTAATTTGACATGTAGATAGAATAGACAGATCGAAGCGATTGCCACTTGTTTATGGGAGCTGTTTATAAGTAATGTTCTGTAGAGCTGTCAAGAGAAGTGTAAAGCCAGATTATTGTGACAATATCCCAGAGAGAGATAAGCAAGAGGATAAAATAAGAGCCTAAGTATATTGTGTTTTTTACACAATATAATAGGTTTTGGGAGTATTTCCTTTTATCCAATAAATCTTGTCTCAAAATGAAACTATTATTACATGACATTAAAACCATGTCAAGCGCCTTGGATCATATCCTAACAATAGATGGCTAGACAATTGTGCGTGCACGTGTACACGTGTGACCTTGGCCAAGGTCACGAGTGTTCCCGAGGGCTTGTAACAATAGGTGACGTAATCTCAATGCTGTCACCTTTAGCGTGGTATTAATGTTAGTATTGATTATTGATTTTATCATATCTCGTTACCGCGTAATAGCATTATTTATCTATTGAATATTATCGTTATTTATCTGATAAACCATAATAAATAACCTGTAGCCTCATGTATTAAATTATATAGAATTCAACTCAAATTGAGTGAGCAAAATGAGAAAGTAATATTTTGGAGAAAGGTCCTACTGTCGGTTCACCGATATTTGTCACAAACACAGGTCCACACACATGCCCGAGTAGTCTCGTTATGAGACTTTTGCGCGAGAAAACTGATTCTGAGCGAGAGAAGAAACCTGGATGGAAGAGTACGAGACTATCGCGTGCGGTAACACCGAGCCAGTTCAGTTAGTATGACTATGTGTATGTCCAGACTGCGAGTGCCAAACAAGAAGCCTTGGTTGTTTGGCACTCGCAGTCTGGAAACTACTACTAAACTAAGCTTTCGATTAGAGCTCTTACATATCACGTTTTCACATCACATCGACGCGTGTCACACGCAACATTATCGGTGTAAACACGATGTTGTGGCAATCAATACCAATTTTCCAAGACTGTTTCAAGTTTAGCAGCGCCGATACGTGGTAGTGAAACATGCGTTGACGGTGCCTGAATAAAAGTGTAAAAGAGCTTTTAGATCTTTCAACCTACACGTGCGATTGGGTGAAGCAGCGCGTGTGGTTGCTAAAGGCACGTCCACACAGAAGACATTGTTTTGCCATGAGCAGCAGCGTTACGATCTGGTTGAGATAACATCGTTCTTTGGGGACCGGCTACTGATAAGCGGTTATAGCCGCATATAGACGTTGGCAATGTTAGAGGCATAGCCAAGCTGCTGCTTACCTTGAAAGGATTGGAGGAGGAAACAGTTGTTTGACAGATACAAGCTTACAAAAATATGAAAACTCAGTTATAAATAAGGATTCATAGTGTAGGTCCTTGAAGGGTTATTGTATTTTTATTTTTATTTATTTATTTAAAATGTACAAAACACATTACAATCGTAAATACAGTAAAATATTAAAAACAGAAGAATACAGAGCTGGATTGCAAAGTAAATATATATGTGCATACAATGACAATATTATTTATATTACTTAGTGCTATGTATATATTAAATTATCTAGAAGGACTGTCTTGACGTTACAATTTTTATAAATTTTATTAATCTTTATGGAGGATGTCTTTCAATGTTGTCATGAATTTATTAAAGTTATCATCAAATATATCAATAACTGCATTATTGTCTCTAGCCAAATCATTATAATATTGTGGGTGAAAGTGGGTGAAATTATTTCACAAACTCAGTAAAAATATTATTCAACTAAACCGTATAAAAGATGAAAACCACATACTCTAGAATCCTAAGTGAATCTGGCCCACCAACCTGTGGCTAGCCAGTGTGTGTATAAGAATTTTCAAGAGGAATCTAATTTGAAATATTTCGAATTAGTACGGTCCACAAATAGTTATCGTAAGTCTAAGTGTACTTTGTGTCTATTAACCGTAAGTTTGAAAGGTTCTAGAATGAGAAGGAAGCATTAAGCCTTCCGCGGACCGTCTTTTTTTAAATTACTGGAAAGTTAGAAACTCAAGTATGTGTCGTACATATTGAATTATGTTCCTATTAATAATTATTTAGTATTTTATGTTTACACCTTTTTTTTTCATTTAATTTATTACGCCTTCTTATCACAAGCCTTAGGACTTAGGTTGCCTTATAAGCTGAAACATAAAACCCTGATACCTAAGTCATGAGTATTTTAAGACATTTAAATAAAATCATTTGCTGTTCTTTCTAAATTGATTTATATTATAGATGCATCATTATTATTCGATTGTTCGAGATTACGTTTATAATATTCATGGATGAATTTTAATTCATACTCCGAAATTCATAAAGCAACATTAATATAAAACAGACGCTAACGTTCATCACGTTATTCGTAAAAAACGAAGTGAGCCAAAAGTTTCCAGGAAAAGTCACATTAAGGCGCGTCACCGGAGACTCATAGTGATATCTAACTTTACCTGTGACGGTAGACAACTTCGTGTGATCTATGATCCCCTGGTACAAGACCGTCATATATTTTTGTCTGAAATACTTCCAACTGTACGTTTTATTCATTTTATGAGGTAGTAAGTAGTTATTGGTTTAGTTTCTGTTAGCGGTCTTCAGTTTGGAAACTTTGATGTTTGTATTTGTAGGAAGTTTATCGTGAATTTTTTTTATATTTTGATGGATATTGTCGGTGTTGATTGAAATGTTTAGAGGAGACCTGTGTTCAGCAATGGGGCATTAATTTATGTGTTATAATGATGACGATGATGATATGTTACTTAAACGATTTGAAGTGTATTTTGCTATGGTAAATTACGTGGTCAGCGGACAATGTTAAAACTTATAAGTTTTTTCTTTTTTTTTTCTTTCTGCATCTTACATCTTGGCAATCTGTTAGAGGAACAAAAGTCCAAGCTGCTGACTGAGTATCCTCTGAGTAAATTGTCGCTATTATGGGGGACTTGTTCAGTGAGTCATCTCTCATTTTCTGGCCGCGAATCTTGTCGCAAGTTCTGGGATACTATAGCGTTTCAGCCGGGAGAATAAGAAATTTCCAGGGCCCTGCAGTTGGACAACCAGAACGTTGGTGAGTCGTATGGTAGTTTTTGCTATATGGTTCAAGTTCCTGTTTGACCGTTTTTAGGTTGATGTCTGAGTACATGAACACATTGCTGACGTGCCGGGGGACTTATAAGTTTAAATAGATAAATTTGCAGATGTATTGTACGAAATAATTCAGGTTGTATGTCACGTAGTTCGCCGAAAACACGTATAGAGTTGGCAGATGTTCATTACTATATTCACAAGCAAATCGATTCCGTTTACTTGCGCTTAAAAGAGAACTTTCATAAAACGAAGTTCAGAATACATTCGTTTTCACTCAAGTGTACATGAATAAACGATTTTTGAAATTGATTTTAGCTTTTTAATGCATTTTATGTTTGTGTGTTGAAAAAAGTTAATTTATAGGCTAGTATATAGTTTTTAAAAATTTTATTCCATAAAATGTAATGTTAACATTCCCAAATATAGTTACTAATGACGTAATTTACCGCAAATGTTATTAAATTTAAATTAAGTGTATAATTATAATGTTTTATTAGGGCTTAAATAACGTTTTCACGCATTAATGTTCACGTAGTGTCGACTATCAAAAGTATTTTGTGGTTGTGGATTATTTGAATTGTTTTGCCAATAATTACTTTCATTTGCTTATTTTCACAATGAACACGCGGTGTTCATTGCATTTAAAAAAAACAAATAAATATGTATTTTTTCGAACTTCAAATGATTGTTGTTCGATATTCAATCCACGTGTTAGTTTAGAAAGAACAGCGTTTTATCACTGCCTTGTAAGTGTATACGAATACTTTCCGATCAAATGTGCTCGCTAAATTAAAATACCAAAAAACCTTAGTTTTAGTTTAGTAAAATAAAATAAAGAAGTAAATTTTTTTTTAAATATTGGGTTTATTTCAATTCAATTGTAAATATTGGGTTGTAATTTATTCATCATCATCATCAGTAACCCATTAAGTCCCACTGCTGGGCTCGGGTCTCCTCTTCTCTAACAAGAGAGCTGAGAGGGTTTAGGCCATAATCCACTCACGCTGGCCTAGTGCGGGTTGGTGGATCAGACATACTCGTAGAATTTCTTCTAGTGTATGTGGGTTTCCTCACGATGTTTTCCTTCACCGTTAGCAGATGGTAAGTCACTTGACTAGTACATATAAATTCCACAAAGTGGAATTCACATTGGTACTGTCGGTCGGAATCGAACTCGGACTGCGTGAGTTGCACGCCGGTCCCTTATCCATTCAGTCACCATCGCTTTAAATGTAAAATATATTTGTAATAATTTAAAATAATTTTTAATTTATTATCAATCTAGGAATTAATGGAAAATATATAATTATGTTTAATTTCAGTACTCCAATCGAAACCCACAAAACAGTGTTGGTCAGAGTCTGTGGTTAGTTGGATGTGTACCGGCTTACGTCGCATTACCGGATCAATGACTCGTGGAGGCTGTGCGCTAATGGGGATAAATGTTGCTTGCTTAGATCAAACCCGTAGAGACTTATTGAACTTCTTATCGTAATTGTACCGAGTTTGCTACGAGTTCGTAGCTTGTTGGAACTACGGCGCGCGGCGTAGATATGCTACGGATATATTCGTAGCAGTATTAGTGAGTACAGTTTACTTATGGTCTCATAAAACTATATAGTCTATATCTGAACATACTTGTTTGTTATACGAAATTTTTTTTTTTTTGACTGGCCTGTTGGTCTAGTGATTAGTGACCCTGACTGCTATCTCCGATCTCCACCCAAGACAAATCTTTGTGTGATGAGCATAAAGGTTTGTTCTGTGTCTGGGTGTAATTTATCTATACTATGTATGTATTTACAAAAAAAAAATGTATTTAAGTAGTATATCAGTTGTTTAGTACCCATGACACAAGCAAATATAATTGCTTACTTTGAGACTAGATGGCGCTGTGTGAATGTGGTAGAATATTATTATTATTATTTTGTATAAAAAATTCTGTGTGATCGAATCATAAATGAGGAGATCTGTAGGAGGAGTAAAGTTGTCAATACAGCTCACCGAATCGCATCGCTGAAATGGCAGTGGGCAGGGTGGATAGCTCGTAGAACTGAAGGCCGATATGGGGCAAAAAGGTTCTTGAGTGGCAGCTACCGTATTGGAAAGTGCAGCGTAGGACGACCCCCACCATGGACCGATGACCTGTATAAAGTTACCGTGATTACCGGTACGAGACACAAAATCCCTCGTTGTAGTGCAAATTAGGTGAGGCGGTGATCTGATATGATGATGATAAAAAAATAGCTAACATTTTTTTGATTACTGAAATCTACTCTCTATATACCTGCCTATATGAATAAACTCTTATTTACTGACTAGCATTCCTGTGTTATTTATTCAGTATTCTGATTGTGTATCACTGGTAACCTAAAAACATATTTTCCCTGTGATAATAAATAATCACAGCCATGCACCAGTTTTAAAAAACACCATGTTAAAACAATAACCCATGACCACCCATCAAAATTTCAACAAGTTACGTCAACACGAACATCCAAAAGTCCATACGTCCGAATATAACGAATGTACAGTCATAAAGAAAAGGTCCATGACTCATTACGGTTCAAAAGATAAACGGTTTGTTTACCAAAAAACATTTATTTACTGAACATTTATCTAGGGGCCCTCCGGTATTTAGAAAGCGATAAAAACCTCACGTCAGTAAACACCCTTGAAATATGCTCACTTTACATCGCACCAGCAAAAACAGACGCTCGAATAATATTTAAATTATACCTTTGATGTGTCTGCGTTTGCATCTTTTATGTTTGACTGTACTTTATTATGAATTTTTAATTATTGTTTTTAATTTATTTGACCCCGTTGAATGGCAATGTTTCAACTTATATATAACTTTAATTTTAACTAGCTTCTGTCTATGGCTCCAACCACGGATTTGTCCGCATGTTATATCAAAAAACAGTGGCCTATGTGCTATTTCAGACTACAATCAATCGCTGTGTCAAATTACATACAGAACCATTCAGCCGTTTTGTCATGATTGAGTAACAAAAATCCATCCATACTAAGTTAATTTTTTCATCCTAATTAAATTAAATAAAAATTTTAATAATTACATTCGTTTGAGTGGGAGAAAAAGACTATTTTTTTTTTGATATATTATTATTTTATCACCTTTTTTTTTTGGTTCTTGTATCACATTAAAGTAGTTCATCTTTTTCTATAAAAGTATTCCATCCTATTCAATACTTTTAAAAGCGGTGTCTTGTGCCAAAACTAGTATGTATATATTTTATGTATAATCTCGCACTTACCGATCCAAACTGCGCATTATTCATACCGAATTTGCATATTTATATTGGCCAAGTTATTCTTATTTGAATTTACTCACATACTGCTAAAGTTTGATGCCTTGGACCCTACTCATGATTTCGAAGTATACAATTTTGATTTGAAATCAATACTTATACGTTACTCTCGTGCGAATACAAATATAGCTAATTCACGGGATTATTGACAATCAATCAAATTTTTTTTTTAAATCGTGAATAATTTTTGGGCCTGATAGATTTTTTTTTTTTTGCATATACGTTAGTGGTATATTATTTGTATAGAGTAACAAAGTTTTTAGTAGAAATCTACGGTAAAATTTATACTTATCATTATGTCTAATTTTACCGTATATTTTTTTATTCTTGTAGAATTTTATTGTCTAAATTGCGAATAGGTATCGATGGTTGGATTCGTAGAAATTGGCTGTAAAATTTGTATATGTCAGTTTCAATTTTTGACAACGATATTGGGCTGAGCAATGGAATGTCGAAATAAAGAGTAGGTTCATAGTAGGGCTCGTAAAAATCGACTCTAATATTTGTTTCTGTTGGCGATCCGATTTTATTAGATAATGGCACCAACAGTCGTTCAAAGATACAACTTTTTCGACGTGAATATAGCTGTCCAAAACTGACGAATCGAATGTGTAAATTGAGTAGGGCCACTTGAAGATAACACCTTGAGAAATTTCAGCAAGTCTTCGATAGCAGTTAATATAAAATGCGTGATTGTGTGAGTGAAATACGTGCTTCGGGGAGGCGTGTAAACGAGGTTTGTACGCGAGATTCCTTATTCAAAAACCTATATTAATTCAGAGCGGATCTCATTATACCTCTACGAAATTAAATTGGAGGCATGTGATTATTCGTGCGACCGACTCCGGCCGTGTGTCGGTTCCCCGTAATGAGATAGGGTTTGCTTTACACTCTACCCAAACATTTTTGTATTTATTTTGAATACGTTGACTTAGCGTATCCACAGAGATTTCAATACATGACTTTTTTTATTATTTATCTGTGTTTTATGTATGAATATAATTTTATTTTTGTTTTTATTTTAGTTTGGTGTGGATTTGTGAAATATTATGTACCTATTGAATTTTATAATAGGTATGTGAGAAAAGTCTCAAGTTGGGTATTTGTTGTTTGTTTCTGCCCATTATATCATTCATGTATTATGTCAATAAATTAATACGTTTTCCAGATTCTAGATGCTCTGTACTTCAAATTTAGTTAACATTCGTCAAATTTTCGAAAAAAAGATTTGACTGTCACCTTGGCGAAATAGTTAAGTTTATTGCCTCACCACAAACAACGTCATAACAAAGAAAAATCATAATGTTTTAACATGCAGTAATTAGTGTACAAAATAGGCACAGCAGTGAAAATCAAACAACAATAGACTCTAAATTTCCAACAAGTCGTTAATATGTAATTAGAAATAAACCAAACTTACCAACAAACTTTCCAAGTGTATTGTATGAGAACAATACAAACAAAAGACTATAATTTTATTATGAGAGTTCGTAAGAACCGTTCTAGAAGGGCCTATGTAACGTTAGTTGTTAAATGGCTTTTCAACAACTAGCGTTACATAAGAGCGTCTATGCAAAACATTCTATTAATAAAGTTTAATAACTTATTCGACCAAGTCCACCGTTTGTTACGGCTCTCTTGACACCCAAAGCCACCCTTGACTGTGTAAAGCTCAAGTTGTTTACGTCTCATTCTAAGGAAAAACTCTGGAACAGGGAAGACAAATTGTCATTTCTTTGTCGTTGTATTTTTTTTTAATTTACGCGGGATTCAAATTAATTGAATTGTTCTTTAAATAATAACTACTTTAAGAGAGTTAGTGTATTTAATGTTTCACGTTCAAATAGGTAGCTCAATTATGGAATACTGCACTCACCATCACATTGCTCTAGTAGTATTGTATTTTCCCTAGTAGGTGGCGTAGTGCGTTTAATGAAAAAAGTCATTTAAAGGGATATTACGATTCATTCATACTCTTATGTTAAATGGTCATCTTTAGATTTGAATGTTTTGTTTTATGTTACAGGTTCTCTTTATACGACTGTCTTAACCCTTCTAGAAATCCTCTAGAAACGTTATCCAAAACTTTAAAATTCATTTCATAGTAATCTTACTGAATGTCTGCAGAATGTGCAATTTACTATGAAATATTATAATAACAATGAAAATTAAATCGTATTAGCATTACCATTGATTCAATTTAATATTTATTAAATATTCAGTAAAACTTCCAATACTAACGTGCAAAATCTATAAGTAAAACCGTTCCTTTTCTAAATGTTTTTATTTCTAACCTCGTAGAAAACGTTACGACGCCAATGTTTATTTATTGGGCTTTATGGAAGGTATGGGATTATAGCTGGCAGTGAGCCCGACCAAGCCTTCGACTATCGGATACATCGACTGGTGGACGTGGGTATTAAGTGCTATAAACTGACTGCAACAACCTGCGTTACTTGGAAGTAGAGTAATAGTCCAGTCAGTCTTTTTTTTTAAGCTTAGTCGATCAGGCAAGAGGATATTCCGATTTATATTTATTTTAGAATCTTTTAATTGGCACTCGATACTCGACACTATTATATCGATATAATTATCCATGTAGTGACGGATTAAAAATTGTATAATGTCACTACCGCACTTCTGTCGTAAAAGGCGACTAAGGAAGTAACCTTATGCAGACGACAAGAGTACTGCAAGAAAAGGAAAATTCGAAACAAACCCTATACCAACCCGTCGGGCTAGCATGGTATAGTAGGCTATATTGCCTCCACATTCTTTGGAGGAGACCCGTGCCTAACAGTAGAACGTTTATGGGTTGAAATGATGATGATGAGTCGACACTGTCAAGTGTATGATAATTTTAATATACATAGGTGCTATCCTCTTTAACATTTGACAACGATAATAAAATCGCCTAAGTCAATTAATGTCGAATTTCTGTTTCTTTTTTCACCAGTTTCGGTATTTTTCGAAAATTCTTAGTATTTTTTTTGTTGAAAATTCTTAGTGTTTTATTTGTGTAATGTAATAGTAATAGTGTGTTAATAGTAAGGCGATTAACGCTTCGGCGTTGCACTTTGCGCTATTTGATTGGAAAGGATTATCGAGACTTAGCAATTTCCAAATAAAACATTTGTTTACATTTTAAATTATTTATTCATAATATTTTATAACCTTTATTATGTGTACATTAGAGTTCATTTAATGTATAATTTTTATTTACATAAATTGCGTCCAAGCTTTAACTGCAAACTGGCATAGGTAGCACTTTTAGCATTTGTCTCATCACTTGCTGATAATAATATAATATAATAATATAATATTCTACCACATTCTACTTGCTGATAAGCAAGCATATCTCATCTATCCTACCGATACCTTCACACTGTCGTGGGAAAGTCAGTTTACATGTTACTAAATTTATTGGCCTTCTACTTAGGGCAACGCATTAACCTTGCTATCCAACGCGGTCCAAAATGTGGCTAGCTTTTTGGGTACGTTTCCTCAGGAATCTTAACTTAATCAGATATTCTATTTATAGGTATTTCCTGTTCCTAGTATCTGGTTCTTTTTTCTTGAAATAGGTTAGCTGTGTATATTTTTTAAGGTAGGATGCATGAAATATATACTTTTATATAAAGTAATTGCAGCCAATAATTATTTCGCTTTGGAATATTTTGTCAGCAACAAAATTTTGAATTTAAACCTATATTTTTCATGTTCTCGTCTCGCTCCGAGCACGACACGGCTCATAGAATAAAACGACGTAGTTTTGTTTGATAAAACAGAAACATACAACTTTGAACATGCAATTTTAGACATTTTAAATTGAATAAAACAACGTTAATCTATCTAGGTATATCAATAAAAATAAAAGTGTTGTTAAGCTCTTAAGTTGGAACTGGCTGGATATAATTAGCCTAATTTATCAGTTACGTTTCCATACATGTATTATTTGTTATAATTAATAATAATAAAATACTTTACTTACATTATTAGATGCATTGTTAAATAAATTATTTGATGAATAGTTGTAAATTCCTAAAAGATAATGCATAGAAGGGCTCTATGTAGACAGTTACCCTAATTAAAAACATTTACATGTTATTCAGTAACTAAACGGCATGTTCAGACCGTAATCTTGTTAAAATATGTTAATAACATATTATTTATCTAGCTTAATAATATGTTACTATTTTTTAACAAGATTACTGAGTAAAATGCTTTTAAAAGTTATATGGTAATTATTATAGTACCTATTCATTTTCGAAATTATTAAACTCTATCTTCACACTGGGCTATGATGGCCACAATTAGAATATTTTTATAATTTGTTAGGTGAAAAAGCGGTAGTGGCTGTACGAGACAATGACTGGCATGCAAAACATGCTGCCTGAATTATTATTGTACTCTTACCAATAGTACATCACTTTGTGGAATTTATATGTACTAGACTTTGACTTAACATCTTTATTCAAATTTTCTTCATCAATCATTCAAAATCCATAAGCCCCGATTAGGTCACCGTGTGTGGACTCAGTTCTCTACATGGAGGAGAGGAGACGCTTGCCTAGTAATGGTATATAAATAAGTGACTATATATATTTATTTTTGAAGTTCACACACAGTATGAATAGTATAGCCACTATCGGTTATATTCGAGGTTTATCGTCGTTGTATCGATGATAGATACAACTGGGGCTGTTCTGTAATCAGTTATCATGGTCTATTGTGTAGAGAACTTGTAATGCGTGAGTATCAAGTGTTTTTTAGTCATCATAATCTTCATATGCGTTGTCAATTTTATCCAAGAGCGTTGAGTTAGGTGGCAGCCATTCACAGCTGGTGTATTGAGAAGAACATACCTGAAAGTAGAATAGAATTGCTTCACTTTTTTTATCAGTAGTACCACTCCGGGTGTCGTAAAAGGCGACTTAGGGAGAAGCAGACAAGAGCACTGCAATAAAGGAAAATTCGAAACAAACCCTATACCAACCCGTTTGGTCAGCATGGTATAGTAGGCTAAATTCCCTCCACGTTTTTTTGAGGAGACTCTTACGCATTAGTGGGACGACCACTTCAACCACTAAGCCACGATGACAGTGATATAGAAATAAACTAATTGACTGAGCACGAGCCGTTGCAATGTCAGTTGAGTCTTAACAAAGTGCAACTAACTATTTTATATTTCTTTCAAGTAATATTTACAAAGACATTATTACATTTCAATTGTAATAACAACGTAAAATAGAATTAAACGAATTTTTAATTAATTGTTTCAGCGCAGAGCTCAATGCGGAGTTCAAATATTTGTTTAAATCATTCGAAGCGTGAGCTGGTGACTCGGAAATTGTGCCCAGTCGTTCATTGACGCGGTCTGATGATTAATAGCCACAAATTTATGGCTATGAGACTAAAGGGAAAGACTTTTGAAATGGGTCATTCCATGGGTTGAACATTTTTAATTGAATGTCAAGTCTTACATTTTCAATCTTTTCGATTTTCAATTACATTTATCTACAGTGTTATCATACATTTGAGTTTTTATTGGGTTTTATATAGATTCGTTTTAATGTATATATGTAAGTATGTATATAGAATGTATTTTAATAGTATACGTTCATAATGATATATATTTTTTTTATTAGATAAAATTACTTAGGATCTATCAGTATTTATTTCTGCATCACCCAAAGGTTTGGCTGGTAGAGAATGCTTTTAGCATTAAGCCCGCCTTTTGTAACATATTTTGTGCAAGAAGTTTTTAAATAGATAAAATAAATAAATTACGTCACAAAGTAATATCAAGAAACAATATTGTATGCCTTTGATCAGTTCCCAATTCAAAGTTTATATACAGCAGAGATAACAGATTGTTTGGTATCTAAGCTTTGTGTGTACAAAATAATAGTTTCTACTATTAATTTCGAGAGATAGAATCGGTATTAAAGATTAATTGTACTCTTATTTAGTCTATATAAGAACTATTTAAGATATTTCTGATAATAAAATTAAAGTACTAGAAGTCGCAGTAAGTTTCGCTCCCGTATTTCTTTATTTGGCCACGGCTGAGCTTCTGAAATGAAATGAAATGAAATCTCGTTTATTCATCTAGGTTACAAGGTAACACTTATGAAAGTCACAAGTTAAGAATGTAACAGGTTATCCGAAAATTAGTGTCAGAAAATTTGCCTATGCCTTCTATTGCCCGTAGCTTGATGTTTCTCGTAAGACCTCCGGTTTTTTATAGTCATTCGGTACCTTAACTTTTGAATTCAAATCGGACCAGTAGTTCCTGAGATCCTAGCGTTTAACCAAACAAACAAAGAAACTCATCAGATTTATAATATTATTATAGAAGTATATAATTATAACAATAAAAAGTTTATTGTAGTCGGGGTGGGTCGGTTAATGATAGAAGCTTTAGTAAATGACATAAACTTTAATTATTGTAAGCACTTTTACTACGATTACATCTTGGCGCCCAACGTGGGGCGCCAAGATGTAGTCGAGTATGGCCGCGCGTGCGTCGATATTATTGTGTAAAAGTGCTTACAATAATTAAAGTTTATGTCATTTACTAAAGCTTCTATCATTAACCGACCCACCCCGACTACATTATCATATAAAATATTCCCAGTTTGTTTAGTTTATTGCACTTTTAGTTTACAAAGGCATCGCAAATGATAAAATACTAAAGTTTTATCTTTAACGTACCTTGTTGTTACATAAATTTTAATAATTCCTTTAATCCATTGTGTACTGAATAGATAGGAAAAGGTGCTTGGAAACCAAAATTTGTGGTTTTACTGATTATCTATACTATAATATTTTAAATCTGAAAAGTATGTTTGTTTGTTTAGTTGAACTTAGAAACTACGGTTCCGGTTTTAGAATGGGATAGCACATTTATATAGGAAAGTTATAGGCATACATCACGCTACAGGCAACAGGAGCTGAGCAGTGGCCAAATAAAGGACGACGGGAGCGTAGCGCTGCCCGGCTTCTAGATAGATATATCATTTAAATCGCTATTAATATTATAAATGTTAAAGATCAGACTGAACCGATTTTGATGAAATATTGTAAATAGATAGACTAGAGCTAAGGAAAGGACAAAGGTTACAAAGGATATATATTTAAAAAAGGCTAGAAGGGGTTAAAATAGGGGATGAAAGTTGTTGTATGGAGTTCATCGCTGTCAAACAACTTTTTGAAGACCTCATGGAATAAATAAATTTATGTTCTACCATTTTTGTTACATATGTATATCTAGATGGGATATCATTCGCACACACAGGTCGGAAAGGTCGTATAGAAGACGAAATAAAGTCAGAATTAAAGAAAAAAGTCCTAAAAAAGACTCTAATAGACGAACATCACAATCATACAAAACCACTTTTGTATTGCAAATGTATTTGAAAATTTCATTTCAAACCTGCACCGCATTCACTGCTATGTCGTTTACTTCATTGAAAAGTCTTTCCCGATAGCAGTGATGGTTGTTACACATGAATAGAAACACCGAATATAGGCAGTATAAGGACCGAACGAGGAACGTAATGAAATTGATCCTATGCTTCAATGCCTGGGAAAATTACCTAGCATACTATTGGACTTTACACGTCAAAGTAATATTTGATTATTCAAATTCAACGTATATTCTGAAATGAAACAGTTTTCTTGAATATATTGGAAAACAGTTTCTACTCAGGCTCCTGATTCTAAACTGTCAAAAAGTTTTCGGCCGGAAATGTCAGTTTATTTAAAGTTTTAAAATATGAAATGTTTTAAAATAGATAGTTATAGAAAAAATATAATATTATTCAGTTTTTCATTTTTTATATGATAACATATTTTCTACTAATAAATAACTTAAAACGTAAATAAACCTTACGAAAAAGTTTACGATACGAGAGCATTCCGAAGACTTAGAATCAGGGGCAAGACTCCGCCCGCGTAATATGTCTGTAGGTAGCCTATGTGCTATTCTCGATATGTGCACAAAATTTCATTCAGATCCTTTCAGCAGTTTTATGTGATTGAGTAAACAAACATCAGTCCGTGCTTCTGTCCTATCTTCTATCTACCCACCCGAACTTTATAAAAGTTGTGCGATACTTGCAAAAATGTATACACCGTTGCACATAATACGATTACTGTGTGCAACGGTGTGTTAAAATTTTATAATAATGTAATATAATACTAATATTCTACTACATTCACACAGCGCCATCTAGTCCTAAAGTAAGCAATTATATTTGCTTGTGTTATGGGTACTAAACAACTGATATACTACTTAACTACATGTTTTTTTGGAAATACTTACATATTATAGATAAATTACACCCAGACACAGAACAAACCTTTATGCTCATCACACAAAGATTTGTTCTGGGTGGGGATCGAACCCACGACCTCCGGCTTAGCAGTCAGGGTCACTAACCACTAGACCAACAGGCTAGTCATCATCATAATAAAAATACATTTTAATTTTTTGTTTTAAGGTATCATTGGGTATATTTTTGTATTATATATTTGTGACAAAAATACACCACAATGATACTTCAAATCACTTGACATCTCCTTAGCTGCTTCATATATGAGAAATAGACACAGCTTATACGGTAATGGCACAATATATCTAATCCGTCTTTATACCGATGATGCCAACGTTATGCGTAAATAAATAGGGATTAGATTTTATTATGCAATTTGACGTAAAGGAAGGTTTAATATGGGTACATATAATTTAAACAGTCGCGTTGTATCATAAAATTGTCGTCTCGAGATTATGGGCAAAGTTTATAATTTGCTTCGTTAAGCTAAAACATATTCGTGTTACTTAGTTTTATTAGTTTATATGCATCTTATTACCCGACTGTCAGGACGGGTATTGTTTTTTTTTACTTATAATTTTTGTGAGTGTGTACCTTTTGTTATTAAATGTTTTTTTTATTACTTATATTATAAAGAGCAGTCTTATTTTGTTTAGCGGGTTTAAAATATAATAATAATATAATAATAATATTCTACCACATTCTTACAGCGCCATCAAGTCCCAAAGTAAGCAATTATATTTGCTTGTGTTATGGGTACTAACAACTGATATATACCTACTACTTAAATACATTTTTTTTATAAATACATACATATAATAGATAAATTACACCCAGACACAGAACAAACCTTTATGCTCATCACACAAAGATTTGTCCTGGGTGGGGATCGAACCCACGACCTCCGGCTTAGCAGTCAGGGTCACTATCCAATAGACCAACAGGCCAGTCAATATATTGTTAGCGGTAAGCTCACTGGAGTTAGTAACAGGCTTTACCCTCGTAATAGGCATACCATAGAGATGCGAAAGCTAATAGTAACTTTTAAACGAAAAGTTAAAAGTATATATGCACCTATATCATTTCTAGATCAGTTCAGTATTAAAAGCGTCAAAAAGTAGGGTAACAAACAAACAATTACTCTCGCATTTATAATATCAAGTAAGGGAATTTGGTAAGACCTATAACAAGCAGTGCACGTCATTGGTCATGATAGTGATGATGATGAAGAACGAAGTAAGGAAAATAATTTTCCTTTGATCATCATCATCATCATCATCATATCAGCCTATCGACGTCATATTATATATTATATTATATATAATATTATTATCATATTCTCTTGTAGTACCAAAACATTCTATTAAAATAATATTATACTAGAATCAGTTTATTAGTCTTAAAATTATTGTAAAGTTCTAAGTTAACACAAACTTAAAACATAACTTCTGACTGGCCTGTTGGTCTAGTCGTTAGTGACCCTGACTGCTAAGCCGGAGGTCGTGCGTTCGATCCCCACCCAGGACAAATCTTTATGTGATGAGCATAAAGGTTTGTTTTGTGTCTGGGTGTAATTTATCTATAATATGTATGTATTTACAAAAAAATAATATTTAAGTAGTATATCAGTTGTTTAGTACACTTAACACAAGCAAATATAATTGCTTAATTTGGGACTAGATGGCGCTGTGTGAATAAGGTAAAAAAAAAATCCGAATGTTTCAGAGTTCCTAGATTTACTTTGTTTGTCTTGTAGTAAGAAAATATAAGCGACGTGCTTTATTAATTTGTAGGATAAACAACAGCTCTTAAGGCCTTGTGGGTGAAACCTAAAAGATATTGATGACAAGAAAAGGGCGGCATAAAGGCTGATTTGTCACGGGCCGGAGTAAATGTGTCTAAACAGAGGAATATGGTCGTAGAGGCTTTAAACGAAAAGATTAATATGTCTAAAATGTTTTTTTTTCTTAGTTCTTAATGTAATTATATTGTATATTAGTGTAGTGTGTAAATAAAAAAAGGCCTCTGATTTACTAATTTCTTGTAAGTTCTAACGACAATTTATTGTAAAACATGGTAGGTGTTAAAATATAAAAATACATTTTTATTATTAGTTGTACCATTTAAATTTCTTCACTCTGCAATCTGCTACAAATTGTATACTCTAAAAAAATATAATACGTACAATGTGCCTGGATGCTGAAATTTTGAAGATTAATGTCATTGATTGCGTCGTCATTACTAAAGTAAGCCTAGGTATGCTTTAAAATTTATATGTGTACTAACACAGTCCACAAAGTTTTCTTTGGCCCAGACTTTTCTAAAGCAATGTTGTATCCGAAACGAAACACCACAGATCATACGTATTTACCCGACTGCGGAACGCAAAGGAGGGTAATGTTTATTTTCTGTTTTCGCCGCACGGTCTTTGGTTGAGTATTTTTTAATTTAGTATCAAATATTTTGACTTTAATAAAACTTCACATTCCTTTTTCTCATTCCAAAATTTGCTTACAAAATATATGTTCAATGGCAGATGCTATCATAAAACAGGTTTATATCAAAGAATTCCCTCAGCAGCCTATTTATTTGCAGTAAAAAGTGTGCCTACGAACAAACTCGACCGTTCAGGGACAATAGAGGATTTTATTAGTGATTTAGCGATGTTTTTCATTTGAATTATACCGACTTTGTTTTACTAAAGAAATTTGGGATTTATGTGAAATTTATTTCTGTGCTTGCATTTTGATTCGAAATAACAGAATTATATTCTAACACTAGGTTCTATGCATGGTTTAGAATTTAGAATATTTAGTACTTATAACTATCGAAGAAATTTACCGCCAAAAGGCACAACACTATCTTTTGTCTTGTATAGACTTTACTGACACTCGACAGGAACTTTATGATGTTTAATACTCGCACGAAAGTGTAGCACCCTTCTCATAATTTTAGGGTTCCGGACCATACAGGAAAAATAGACAGCTTAAGGTTTACTCGCGCCTTTGTATTATTTTGTATGTCACTTTTGCTTTTTTCAGAAATGGTTTAACGTAGGTACTTAGACATACATAAAGTTCTTTTTAACACATTGAACGCCAGGCTGCAGAGTCAATAGAAAATTGGATTTTTTGGTTGACAATGGGGTACATAACATAGCATCACGCCTTTTCCCCTGAAGATGTAGGCAGAGGTGTATGACACCCACATTTCGCCAGCTATGTTTGGTGCCATGAAATAGGGGGCGAGCCTATTTTCATCAACCGGGAACATTTGTTTAACCAAACTCCAGAAAAATCTTTATACTAGAATTTCCTGATAGAAAAACCCAATTCCATTTTTACCCGACCCGGGAATCGAACCCGGGATCTCTTGCACTGCAGTCGTATACAATATCCACTGCGCCACCAAGGCAGTTAAATAAGTGAATAAAAATATAATATAAAGTAAAAGAAAAATCAAAGAACTTGGTTAACCCGTGTGAGATCTAGTTACCTTGCATCGACAATCTTCAGCAGCAACAAAACGAAAGACGTCAGTGCCAGCAGCTACTCCTTGATCGCAATGCCGTAAACGAGCCGTGAGTGGTCTTCGAGCACCGTGCACACATACTGGGTGATGAGACTTCTTGAATGGAAACTCCCAATCTGAAATCTGAATAAACAACGTCATATTGGTATTTAAAGACAATATAGTACCTATGATCGTAGATTTTTTTTTAAAGACGGTTAATGACGTCTTTAAGAAAATTTCAATATTTTAAAGTTATGTTCAAAAAGCTTTTAAACTTTCACGACACACAATATATTAAATTAATGAAATGGGACCACGTCACTTAATAAGGTATTTTATATTCCTTAAAATATAACATAATATCATCATATATAACATAGCATCACGTTCTTTTGAAGAGGTAGGCATAGTTGCATTACAACTACATTTCACGATGTTTTCAAATTAAATTTAACTGAAAATAAATTACGTATTAATAATAAAATAAAATCATCCTTTAATAATGTAAATAATTTATAAATTTGTTTCAAATATACCTAAGTAAAATAATTTATAAGTGTGATTATAACTGTTAGTGTAGGTTAGTAAATAAAAAAAAATTACGAGTACATATCGATTTCTTTTTTATTGCCTGAAGTGGCAGACGAGCAAGCGGCCCACATGGTAAGTGGTTACCGCCGCTCATGGACGTTGTCAATGTTATATTTTATGAAATATAGCTCAATCAATTCCAATCAACATCACAAACAAAATTCCCTTGTATTTATCGATAGCTATAAATATACCCATATCTGTCTGTACTAGCCTGTAAAACATTTTGTCTCGTTAACTTCCCTTTTGGAGAGCAATCGAAAGCTCTTCTTGAATTGTCCTTATTTGTTTCGTGGTACTATTTTTTATCAAGCATCCTCAGTACGTCATTGAGAAAATAACGTTCAAGTTTGAATGCAATTATTTTTTATTTGAGTACCTTTATAATGGTTTTTAGCATTTGATATTTTCTAAGTGTGAAATTTTACTAGTTTTGTGTGTTCTGAAGTTTGAATGTCTTCTTAGACGACGAATTAACAAATTCTCGTCAATCGTCGGGTATCGGAGACTTGCGTATCCTTGTGTTCAAAAGGCCTTACTGTTCCGTTTGTATTTCGTATATTTCCGTCGTAGATCATTATGTTTATAGAAATTAAAATAGAAGCTGAAGCAGAAGGCTGCTTATTTGTAAATTTTGCACAAAGGGTTCTTACGCGAAATAAAGATCAGCTTTATTAATTAGTATAACAAAAGACATCAAAATTCTAAACGATAACAAAAAGTTTACAATCGGCTACCTAGAAATATATAAAAAATTGATGCCAAATACACACGATTAGAAAGTTGAACTTTGAACTCCATATTGTAGTGGAATATCGCTTTGCTATTTTATCACTGACCCTAACCCAAGATACTGAAATACCAACTCATTCAAATTTAACAACAGCCAAGATTCCGAGCCTCAAGAATGCTAAAGCACTGCTATAACCGAAATAAACTTATCTTAACAAACATGCATACATCACAGAAACATCCTGAGTGATTACATACTTTACTATAAGCACGTTTTATATATAGACACGGTACTTTTGTTCATATTTAAAATTTAAATAGTTTATTTTAGAATTTTATACAATTTGTCTTATATATTCGGATTGTAATAAAAGCGATGGTGGCTGAATGGATAAGGGCCGGAGTGCAAATCACGCGGTCCAACTTCGATCACGACTGGCAGTACCAATGTGGATTCCACTATGTGGAATTTATATGTACTAGTCAAGTGACTTACCATCTGCTAACGATGAAGGAAAACATCGTGAGAAAACCCACATACCCTATAAGAAATTCTATGAGTATGTATGATCCACCAACCCGCACTAGGCCAGCGTGAGTGGATAATGGCCTAAACCCTCTCAGCTCTCTAATTAGAGGAGGGGAGACCCGAGCCCAGCAGTGGGACTTAATGGGTTGTTGATGATATTCGGGTTGTAAGGGATTCCGATAACAAGATGTTTTTAAAACAAAAATATAATTTTCTTCTATGCATAACTATCTATTGTCCGGAGCTTCACCCCCGTGGATCTTTGTTTGGCTACTATTCAGCTCTTAATGAATTATTATTTAATATTTATTTACATTCATAATTGCGCATTTAACTTTAATTTGATGGCATAATATACTTATATCTACCTAAATATTAACTTAGAAGTACATAATTTAAATATAAAGCCGCTCTTATGACATCCGTGTATGTCAACTGCCAAGGTTCCAGTCGAAAACCAGCGCCAGGTACCTATAATTGGTGACCTGGCTTCAATGCTGAACTGGACGCCTTTTGGTTGCAGCCGCGAGACACATATTTACTACAGTTTTTGTTATGATTTAGTAATTTGTGGTATTTTGTTTTATTTATTTATATATTTAATTGTTTGTACCTTTTACTTTTTCTGTGTATCTTTTACATCATTTCCTTGTATTTTTACTCTGTCTCTGTGCTGTACCAATAAATGTTTCTTTTCTTTTCTTTTCTTTTCTAATGGCCGTAATTTTGTATACCCTACAGCCTTCCTTGGCCAATAAAACAATAATTACTACTTACTTACGTTTTAAAACAAACTCCTTAGCTTTATAATATTATATGGATTAATAATATAATTATATATGTATTTTAGTCAGTGCTTTTTAAAATCCAACTTTTCACATTGTGTCCGAGGCATTTTATTTAAATGCACACTTGTGCACACTTTACTGATTCGCCATTTAAAAAATGCTTAATCTAGGTAAGACGCGTCTATTTATAGACAGTCGCGTTACAAAGTATAAATGAAAATTCGCAGCCGCTACCAACCACCACATGGAATAAAATATGAGTGTGGATATATATCAATGTGTCCTCGTTGGCAACAACACCAATGATTTTTAGCCAAAAACTTTTGGCGTCAGTTTATACTTTCCTTTAGTTCTTTTTATAAATATAACGATAAATAATCTAAAGTTTTACAACCATTGATTAATTTGATATTTATGTTAATAGCCACACTTTCGTTAAAAAAGTTCAAACGTCTGGATTGTTCTTGAAAGTCTTTAGAACGATTTATGAAGTGAAGAAGTGGATAAATTGTGTCAATAAAAGGTATTTAGGATTTTGTATCAATAGATTTTTTTTCTAGAAATCTGAACTAAGGATGCTAATTTATGTATTTAATTGTGTTAAAGTGGTGCTACCCGAATGGATAACCGACCAACACATTTTACCAGCAGTATTAGGGTCCGTTCACACCAACCGGCTCGGAGGATGACAGCCGCTGGATGGAAGAGCACTGTTTTTGAGCGGATGAACTCGGAGTCGGACGGATGCGTTCGGAACCGAGCCGGTGCTCTATAAGGGCGGTATACCTCTAGTCCACGCAGTCAAAAGCAAAGAGCATGCAATCGGAGCCGGTCGGCTGCGCGAGCACGGATGAATACCTCATCAGAGGCAGCCGATCGGCCGGTCACACTAAGCGAGAAGTGACACGTGAAAATAAACCTTATTACAATGATTCAAAACTCTGTTTTAAGTGTGATAAAAATCTGCTCTCTGCGAGCCGGTACGGACCCTTTTTATGGATGTCGTATTTTGGAATTTATTTAAACTTATTATTATATATTCATAATTACAAAAACACATCTTATGGTATGTCAGATTCACCAATTAATATTGGGCCTGATCAATTATATGATGGTCTAAACCCTCAAGCTCACCAGAGCTGTCATTAGACAAAAACGAAGAGACCCTTGCAGTAAAATGCACTGAAAATAATGTGTTTAGTATTTTTGAAACATTTTTTATTTCTGATGCCATACAGTTACTTTTACAGCTTATTATTAATTAAAAACATTGTATTATTATATACTTTTTCTTTTAACGGAGTTCTTTTTCAATATAAATTCAGTTTCTAACTCGAAGAATAAAAGAAAACATTTTGGTCCAGTAAAGAATTCATTGCAGCGATGTAGGTCAAACTTATTCGTATTTGAAAACCATATTAATATGAGCGTCTAAATGTATCGTATTTCGATACCAACCGACTTGTTTTACTTGTTTCTTTTTACAGTAGTAGAGCTGTTTAATATACATACATATATTAGAATATTTTAATTCTTCAATGTTTAGATTTGTGAGAAATATTCGCTTTTTTCATTTCTCTTTTGTTTCTGAAATTTAATTTTCGCATTGGGTACTGATAGACGTGGGCAGTACTTCACTATCAGTACAACGAAATGTTAAACCCTAATGAATATGTCTTGTTTGTTTACAGTCGGGGTCAACAACTTTTATAATTTGTACATAATAATATAAACACAATTATTATAAACCTTTATGTATATAAAGCCTAACATGCCACGACTGTGCTGTGACGGTGGAATGACGTAGGCATAATGCCGAAGACGCGCGGCGCGGCGGCACGCGATCGTCATGCAATAGGTACTACAAAATCGAGGATACACATAATTATTATTTCAATAATTTTATTGAAACAACCTTAAAGCAAATTAAGCAAAATCA
This sequence comes from Laspeyria flexula, assembly GCA_905147015.1. Lineage (NCBI taxonomy): Eukaryota > Metazoa > Arthropoda > Insecta > Lepidoptera > Erebidae > Laspeyria > Laspeyria flexula. The sequence goes on along the minus strand of LR989956.1, from coordinate 4,438,781 downwards.
ATCTAAATAAGGAATTTGGTGTATCCAAATTTCTTAAAGACGAAATACGTAAATCAGAAATAGAAATACATAAAAAATTGTAAAAACAACTTGCGTGTTTGACCTTCATGTCATTGTCTTCTAAAATGATCTAAACAAGACAAGTGTGCATAGACCTAGCACGAACTTATTATTAACCCACCGGCCAGCCCGAATAGTATTTGCTCAATTCGCCCACTGCAAACGCGGTTAATAAATTATGAGTTATGATGAAAGATGCTTTACTATCCACTCGAGTTTACGAGCTTGCTTCGTCTAGGAAATGGTTTAATTTAAACCTCAGTTCTAGCTCTTTTGATGTAATTAAACAAATAGCAGAATTTCGTAGTAATTTGGATGGAGTTTTAGGAATTTCGTCTTGTAACAGATGCGCGTAGTATGTCTACGGTGGCGTAGTAATACTAATATTATGTCGTAGCAGTTTTTTTGGCGTAGCATTGCTACGGTGTTGATACAGTGCTACAGATAATGATCTACACTAATATTATAAAGAGGAAAGATTTGATTGTTTTTTTGTTTGTTTGTTTGCATTGAATAGGCTCCGAAACTACTTGACCGATTTGAAAAATTCTTTCACTGTTAGATAGCCCATTTATCGAGGAAGGTTATAGGCTATATAACATGACGCCACAGCCAATAGGAGTTGAGTAGTGGCGACTTCTAGTAATAAATAAATTTATAAGTATGTCAATGGTATGGAAGGCAACGATGCTAATATGGATTTATTGGAGGGTTGTGGTGACCATGTGATTTGGAAATTTAGGTGATAGGAAGTATCAAATGTTTACAATGTTTCTCTTAGCGGTGGAGGAAAGTGCTTAATTAAACTAGGTTATGACTGTCAATATCAGTGCACAGTGCGAGTTTTTGCGTGTGGCAAACACGTTTGATCGTGACTACGTTGAGTTTTTTTATTTGGAGAAATTGCATATCTATTGTCACTAGATGGCGTTATTCTTAATTTATACAAATTGTGGTTTACGTCGTCATGATTTAGCGCGTTTGAAAAAACTCTCACTAGGCCCTCTAAAATGACAGTGACAGTGTAGTGTACATGTACATGTGTACATAGATATTATATAAACGGTTATTACTTCAAACAAAACAGAAACCTTTTCTTTCATATTTACAATAATTACTCCCTTGAGAGAAAACGCTTGAGTGGTTGAGGTGCACTTCGATTAGTCACACACCGCCGCTTGGACCGTCTATATCTTTATATGAGTTGACATTTACGGAACAATGTAAAAAATAAATCGCAGAATCCCTGTTCAAACCAGAAACTCTATATTTTATATGAGACTTAAAATAGTTAGTGGTCACGTCTTTATTTATACTAGAAGTCGCGTGGGGCATCGCTTCCGTCGCATTTGTTTGGCCACTGCTCAGCTCCTATTGAATGTAGCGTGATTTTATATATATATAGCCTATAGTCTTCCTCGATAAATGGGCTATCCAACACTAAAACAATTTTTCAAATCGGATCAGTAGTTCCTGAGATTAGCGCGTACAAACAAACAAACTCTTCAGCTTTATAATATTAGTATAGTTCAGTAAATCGTCATCATTTTGCGATCGTGATGATATCATCAGGATCCTAAAATGATGTCATTATTATGATCACAGAGTTATCCCAAAATGATTATGATATACTATAGCCTCGTATAGGAATCGAACCCCTATGGTTTTGATTCCTATACAAGACTTGTGTGGTTAACAAATTACATTACTCGTAGTATTAGCAGTAACTGTTACACCTAAGAAAATCATCAAACATTTCTTTAAATAAAAAAAAAAAAATAACATCGGTTCATTATTTTAGGAGTTACAACGTGACAGACAAACACACTAGCAAAGAAGAACATATTCAAAACAGTCGTCTTTACAGCTTCTAGTTAAAAAGTAAATACCTACGTATACTTTGATGTACAAACAAGAAAATGGTTATGTTCAAGTTTTGTTTGCTACAAAATGAATAAAGTTTTATACTCTACGTCTAAACCGTCTACAGCCATGCTTACTAGACACACAGGTTTGTTTTAAAAGTTTGAATACTAATAAAATTGATTTCAAGGCCGGGTTTCAATATTTTAGTAATAAAGTAAAATTTTTACATGTATTGTATGTACAATTGTACATACATGCGTCTGTACAATGAATAATTATACTATATTTTTTTCTCAGATATTTCAGAAACAGCTCATAGGATCTCACCAAAAATATTTACATTTATAAATTGTTCCTTTTCAAATTAATCTGTTCATTTTCGTATATATCGAAACCAATTGAACTTTAAGAAAATTAAAATTTTCTACTCCATACCACCATTTTGTAGAATTATGAAGTAACTGGATATGACACACTTACTATACTGCTTTTTTGGTCATAAGAACTTTGACTCTCTAACATATTATAATTATGTATGTATAAAACATGAAATGCTAGTGCATCAAAACCACATTTAGCCAGTTATCATATGTCATATGTAATGGGGGTGAACGTGAAGCCTCCGGCCATTAACTGAGCAGATTTCTTAAGAGAAATTTATGAAAGAAAAAACTTAATGCCATTAGTAATCGAACTCTAGACCTTTTTGCTGCACCAATAAATAAGAACATTCTTTTATCACCTATAAATAAAGTAGTATTGAGTACTTACTTCTCTAGAATCGCATCGACCACCGCAGGCTGGAACCTTCACAGTATCCCAGCATTTAAGGCCATTGTTATCTGCTTGTTCAGCTCTCGCCAGGTAGACCCTTAGCTTGCAGGTCGATAGGCCACGCGATGACGTCATCACGCATAGTGCCAAAATCGGTAGAAGATGTTTTATTGGCATGATCTGTGAAAATCAGTCAAGTTACTATTATTTGCCTTATGCTTATATACATAGCGTCTTTTATTCCCTGTGGGGGTGTATAAAGGTATTATTATACCACACTTCCATTTCACCAGCCGTTCTAATGTAGGATACACATCACCTGATTATAGCGTAGTCTGAAGGCTGTATACTTCATAAAATAAATATAATATTAATTATTATAATTATATCCGTGTAGTGACGGATTAAAAATACATAATGTCACTACCCCATGTCAACCCGTGGGTGTCGTAAAAGGCAAATAATCTTATGCAGAAAAATGCACTGCGAGAAAAAGAAACTAACTAACTATTGAAACTTTTTTTTTTTTTTTACTTGGGGAAATGCCTGACGCTTAACCCTCGGTCTTGGGGAAAGAACCGAGGGGTTATGTGGGGCTCGCACCCACTAAAACACCAAGGTGTTCTTCTCGTCGCGCTCTGCTGTGGTCATGGGAGCGCAGGAACATTCGTCCGCGACATTGAAACTAACCCTATACCAACCCATCTGGCCAGCGTGAATTCTCTCCACATTCTTTGGAGGAGACCCGTGCCAAGCAGTGGGACGTTTATGGGTTGATATGATGATGTAATGATTACTCATATAAGGATTTAATGAGTTGGTGGCCTAAATGAGGGACCGGCGTGCAAATCACGCGGTCCTAGTTCGATCCCGACCGGCCGGCAGTACCAATGTGGATTCCACTTTGTGGAATTTATATGTACTAGTCAAGTGACTTTGCATCTGCTGACGGTGAAGGAAAACATCGTGAGGAAACCCTCATACCCTAGAAGAAATTCTATGAGTACGTCTGATCCACTAACCCACACTAGGCCAGCGTGAGTGGATTATGGCCTAAACCCTCTCAGCTCTCTAGTTAGAGGAGAGGAGATCCGAGCCCAGCAGTGGGACTTAATGGGTTGCTGAATTATTTAAATGAAGACGACAATAAAATTGATCAAAGTATTTTTTATTTTATCAATTTTATTGTCGTCTTAATTTAAATTTAGAACTTAAAATAAAAATTAGATAATTTTTACTTTAAGTTCTAAATTAAGATCACCGAACTACAACAAACCACATTAGGCATCTAATGAAATATTCAAAGCAAAATAAATGCACTTAGCATTACAGAAACACAATCTACATAAAATTGTAAAGTACTTTATACAATAATGCAAAACCACTTCATCAAGTCAGTTAAACACTTTGAAACGCGAACTTAACGCAACTAAAAGAACCTTCCATTAAAAAGATGTCTTAGCTTAGTTAACTTTACTTCAATCTTGAATAAAGAGCACTCACCTAATGCAGTTTAGTTTACAAGACACGTACTGGTTGCTGGAAGGTTTTTTAGAAACTGGATACTCTTAATTTAACCCTTTGTATCAAAGTACAGTCAGTGCCATAATTAATGAACAAGCAGTTATAAGTCAGTTAGAAAATTCAAGGCATAGTATAAATCTTAAAGATGAACAGAAAAAGAGAATATTCCATTATCCTTTATTATATTTGATGAATTAAAAATATTATAGAAATGTTAAAAACAAAATAAAAAAAGTAACCTAAAAACATAAAACCACGTTGTTTAAGAATTTCTAAGCAAAAAGTTTTCATATAATTTTGCCCGACGACAAAATTCATGGCCTGTATTATTTAGCTACAATTCAGACGTCCCAAGTCAACATCAATATATTTGCTCCACAAAATTCGTATAATATTTAGATAAGAGATTCAGTACAGATGTCTTGCAATAAATCTAAATAAATAAATATCAAAAAGTCTTACCAATGATATTTTTCAAAGAGTAAAAAAAGAGTCTAAATAAAAAAAACACCTAGATAAAAATATTCCCGTAAAATATTTTATTGTTTTAGACGTAGATAGCTACATTATCATTACCATTATTGCCTATTGCAGTCCACTGCTGGACATAGACCTATTCTAGCTAAAATCTTTAATATTTAGTTAAATATTGTTAGTAGAAACAAAATGGTGAATTTTTATAGAAGGTTTTGTACTTTTCCCAGAAGATGGAGCGATGATCTATAAAAAGGTTTTGAACAAAAGCTTGCTTTGTTCAAAACCTTTTAGCTCCAATATAAGTTGCTAAGCTTATTTTAATTTCTTTTTTTTCGTTGTGGATTTTTTGTAATGTTTAGTACTTAACAATGCACTACATGACATCCTCTTGCACATGTTGTATATTGAGATAATGTATTCATGCTCAATACTATGTCAGCATTGAGCATCAATACAATAGCTGACGTTTTTTTTAGATATTTGTTTTAATATTATCAACTTTTTATATGTGTAGCTGACTGTACAAAGTTTGTTCCTTCTGAATTAACATTACGATTCCTCATTCCGGCTGTTTAACTATACACGGTCAACGTCAGCCTATAAAAAGCCTGTAAAATAACAATATAAAATACATGGCCGGCCTTTTACCGTTCGTATGCAAATTGTGAATTTTACAGTTGTATTAAATGACCCGTAAAGAATGGCCATCACTATACTCTGACGTATTTCCCTGTAGGTAGGAATTATTGGATCTTCTTTGTGACAAAAGTAAGTCTATTAGTGTTGACCTTATGTTTTCTATTGCTTTTATTAAGTTAAATTATATTAGGTTATTTAATTTAGGGCTAAATTACAAAGGCGGGGTTTCGTTTAAATACTATTATAATAAAAGCTTTTTGATTGTGTTTATTTATTAGGTCGCAGTAAATTTAGAGAAGAGTATGTGTTTGTTATAAATAATAAACTTTTGAATAATCGATGATGGAGAGACATTTCTTTACATTTGCTTCAAAGTTTAACAGATGACGCTAACAGCGGTAAGGGATTTTTTGTGAAATTTCGCGTAAAGTTATGAATTATGAAAATAATAAAACTAATTATTTAGATTACATAAAGGTAGAGGTCGTAACGTGCATGAAACAGTTGTCGGAAGTAAAAAGAGATTGGCGTTAACCCCACCGACAGCAAAAAATGCATAGATTATCTAAGCTATAATAAGATTCAACTTTTTTTTATACTTTCACACATTCACACAGCACCATCTAGTCCTAAATTAAGCAATTATTTGCTTGTGTTATGGATACTAATATTTTTAATTACATACTAATTATAGATAAATTCCATCTAGACACAGAACAAACAATCATGCTAATTACACAAAGATTTTTCCTGGGTGGGAATCGAATCCACGACATCCGGCTTAGCAGTCAGGGTGACTATCAACTAGGCAAACAGGCCAGTCATCAGTCGTCTTCAAAGCAAAATAATAAATTTCAAGATGTATCATGGAACTGCCTCGGTGTCGCAGTGGGAAGTGTATACGACTGCTGTGGAAGAGGTCCCGGGTTCGAAACCAGAGTCGGGTAAAGATGGTATTGGGGTTTTTCTATCAGAAAATTCCAGTATTTAGATTTTCCCGGAGTTTGGTAAACAACTGTACCCGGTTGATGACAATAGGCTCGCCGCCTATTTCATGGGACCAAACATAGCTGGCGAACTGTGGGTGTGTTTACACCTATGCCTACCTCTTCGGGGAAAAAGGTGTGATGCTATGTCAATGTATGTATGTAATAGGGTACGAAAATATTTTTTTTATTACAAAATATAATCATAAAAGGGACCATAAAACTGAATTCTCATATTTTTTAATTTGTTGTTTCTTTATTCTAAGGCAATGTAATTAGTTAAGTTTTATTTTACTGTTTGCGATATCATCATAGAAACAAAGCTGAGTTTGCGTCTGGTATCTAGCTAGAACTAGTTGTGGAAGCTGTTTCAAAAACTAGATATTATCATTGTACTATTTCTGTAACTTGTTCTGAACTGGTGCAGAAATAACGTGCTTTTGTGCAGTGCAATATGTATATATTTACACGAGGTAAATACCGTCTTTGTATTATTTTGATAACACTTTTCTCGTTTCCTTTTATCTGATGTTGCAACTTCGTTGAAATTTTTTCACTGAAATCTGTTATTTTATTCGTGACGAAAGCAATATAAAATATTTGTGAACAAATCACTGTCAAATTGGAATATATTTATTAGTGGAATTTAGCTGTAACTTCTAATTTAAAGTAACAAAAAAATAAAAAAGTTGTTTTGTATTAATTTAGTTGGTTTTACAATAACATACATTAAGACGAAACTCAACGCGACAGCTTGTAACTAATAATTTTTATATTCAAAAGCATTTTTCAGTATAAAGAATTAATTTTCATTTACTCTATAATTTAATGTCTTCGTTTTACATTCAGCGTGTTCACAATGTTTAGTACTTAATAATCCAGTCTGGACATTGACCCTTCTTAGCCTGTCAAACAAAATATAACCCTTTATTAAGTGAACAGTCAGCAAAATACATTTTCATTATAAATATGAGCTATATGTATATATACTTAGTTACAAAGTCAATTATAGAGTAATAAAATATTGTGGTTATTTTGTTATATTACGAAGTTTAGAAAGAAGCTTTCGTTATAATTAGTTGTTATAAATATAGTTGTATACAGCTTTCCGTTCTAGTCTGTGTAGTGACGGATTAAGAATACATAATGTCACTACCCCATCTAAACCCGTGGGTGTAGTAAAAGGCGACTAAGGGAGTAACCTTATGCAGACAAGAGCACTGTGAGAAAAGGAAAATTCGAAACAAACTCTATCCCAATCATTCTGGCTTGCATGGTATAGTAGGCTAAACTCCCTCCACATTCTCTGGAGGAGAGCCATGCCCAGCAGTGGGACGTTTATGGGTTGAAATTAGGATGAAGATTACAGCTTTCAATAGACTATTTCATTGGACTAGTAGTCACAGTATGCGACTATTAATCACGAGATAGTGGGTTCAATTTCTAAATAAGACTAAAATATTTATGCTGGCAACAGTCGTCGGTATTTGCGGTGCTGGCGTGTAGGTTATATTTTATAAAACAAATAAACTGGAAAGAAACTCCATTTTCAGATATTATAATAAAACAATGTTGTAGTGTACTCTTTAGGTACTGCAACTACTAAAAATAAAATTTAGCGTAAGTGCTTTGTATCGTAATAAAAATGGATTATAATATTTTTGACGTCAAGACTACGTTCAATGCAGACTTTATATTTAGAAACATAGTATGTCATCATTTGTTTTTTGCCCGTGTAGTGACGGATTTAGAATACATAATGCCAGTACCCTATTTCAACCCGTGGGTGTCGTAATAAGCGCCTAAGTGAACTACTTAAGCAGACAAGAGCACTGCGCGAAACGGCATCTGGCCAGCGTGGTATAGTAGCCAAATTCCCTCCTCATTCTTTGGAGAAAACCGTGCCCAGCAGTAGTAATAGTTGAAATGATGATGTCATATTTATATATTAAAAAAACTACCAAAAACTAAATTTCTTCCGAATGCAAACCATTTTCCACCATCACGTTACCCTAGAGTCGACTAGTAAATATTATCTCTTGTATTAAATCAGCCTTCGTACAAAACTAAAAACTAAAATTAACATTTATTAGGCCACTTTCATCAGCAATCCATTAAGTCTCAATGCTGGGCTTGGGTCTCCTCTCCTTTAACTAGAGAACACACACTTACATTATTGTATGCTGAAAAGCAACGTAACGATAATGTCCATCTGCATTCGTCATTATAACAGGTAAAGCTGTTGAATTTTTGCCTTTTTAATCCAAAGCCTTTTCACCCGATCATTATCAAGTTAAACTTTTATTCTTAGACTGTTTTCATGCATGATTTCGTGACCATTACCATTAAAGGAAAGCTGTTTAGAAAATTACTAGTTCGGTGTCAAGATTCGGTAATTGAAACGCAACTAGTTATTATTAACGTAATATTTCATGAGACAGAAAGGCTCAACCGCTATTCATTTTGGGCAGTGATTCAAGCACCCTATACTCGTAATAGTTATTTGAATAATTTATATTAATTTGATGGTATTGTGCCTGTCCAAATATTCTGATAACGTGCTTTTAATTCAATATCAATTCCACGTATTATTATCACTTTAATTACAAAGGTAATTATAGACAATTATGAACACACACTAAATCAAAATAGTTTTAGAATTATTTAGTTTCATACCATTAAAGTGGACAGTCACGCAATATCATATCGTGTTATGGATTGACTACTTCGATGGCGCAGTGTGTAAGACTGCTTTGCAAGAGATCGCGGGTTCGATTCCCAAGTCGGGGAATAACAGTATTGAGTTTTTCTATTATGAAATTCTTAGTATCAATCCGGAGTTTGGAAACAAAATATGCCCGGTTGGTGGCAATAGGTTCTCCCCCTATTACATAAGATCTAACTTATCTGGCAAAATGTGAGTATAATGTACCTCTGCCTACTATTTAATTTACAGGACTACCCGCTGTACTTTACGTCTCTTACTCACAATAAAATTATTCTTTTTTTGTGTAAATTTTAAAGAATCTCGAAAAATAAAAACATATTTGTCTGTGTGAGCCGCTACTTCGTTTGTTTACTCGATAAATATAACAGAAGCTGATTTATTTTTCAGCAAATATAATTTATTATGAGTGACATCTACTTTGACAGATCTTTTATAGGTTTCTAAGCAAGCTTTTTGATTTTCAGAAATAATCGCTCCGAAAGAAAGTAGCATAAATTTGTGCCACCTCTTTCTTCTGCTGTGAAAGTCTACATTGAGCATTTTTTACATTATTTACAGCTTCTGCTATCCTAATTACTATCCAAAGAACCATACGTGTATAACAATGATTACATTCCATTTATAAACTTTCATTTAAATAAAAATTAAAATATCCATTCATCATTTCAACCTACCAACGTCTCACTGCTGGGCACAGTTCTCCTCCAGAGTGTGAAGTGAGTTTTAGCCTTCTAGGTATTCCACGCTGGCCTGACGGATTGGTATATGATTTTTTTGGAATTTTCCTTTGCAGTGTTCTTGTATGCATAAGGGTAACCTTATTGTAAAACAAAAAACCTTGACGGCTCTCTTAAGTCGCCTTTTACGACACCAACAGCTCCCTTAAGTCGCCTTTTACGACACCAACGGCTCTCTTAAGTGGCCTTTTACGACACCAACGGCTCTCTTAAGTGGCCTTTTACGAGACCAACGGCTCTCTTAAGTCGCCTTTAACGACACCAACGGCTCTCTTAAGTCACTTTTTACGATACCAACGGCTTGGATGGGGTAGTGACAATATGTATTCTTTATCCGTCACTACATGGAAAAATATTCATCACAACTATTCAAATACCTCAGTTACCGATCTCGATCAATAATCACGAGCGTTGAACACATATTGTAATCTAAAACACGTGACTAGCAGACACCACAAACTTTACTCATATTTTCTAGTTCCTGTGGAACATTGTGTCAGCAAACCAACCAGTCTAAATAGAGCTCTTAGTAATATAGACATTTGATAACAGCGGAGCTAATAAAAATATATTTGGTGAGATATATAGACTTAAAAATAATAATATATCGTTTGGTTGACCAGTGTTGGTTGACAATAACCTTAAATCATGCCAGCAATTTTTTGTAGAGGGAATTTAACTTCAATAAAATTGAATTTAACCTTAAAATCACCGTAAGCAGAATGATGGAACGGAGGCATACGACCAGTTTTTATAACTAATGCAAAGTGAAGTCCACATTTGGTACTACCAGTTGGAATAGAATTTGGACGGCATGCCATTCACTTGCACATTCAGCCACCGTTGGCTTACCAAATGAGCTTTAATTTACAAAATTATAAAAATGTAAAATTAATATCGCAATTTATTTTAAATAATGTTTAATGACATCATTAGATTGTGTATTCAAATGTTTACATCGCATGTTCTTTTTCACTCGACATTGACAAAAATCTTTTATGACAAGGCTTAATATTAAAAATGTATGTCTAGCCAAAAAAAGAAATAATATTCACTCATTAGTCTATCTACTAGACTAAAACCCCAAAAAACTTTTCAAACAACTTTGATAAACTCTTCGAAACTCGACTGTTGCGTAAGTAACAAACTTTGATAGTTTCTAGAATATTTTCCATTGAAAACCTGATGAGAAATACTTAACTGAAATTATGAAGGCAGTTGTCTAGCCAACTAACTTATAGTGTTGCTTGTTCGAGAAACTTCGATGTTACTTCTATAGAATTTTCTTGTTGTAATATCTTAGAACTTGTGTAATATATTTCATTGAGGAACTTTTATCTTATTTACAAGGTTATTTGGTCATATTTTCTAGTTTTCTTTTATATATATATTTTAACTAGCTTTTGCCCGCGACTTCGATATTACATAGATCTTTGTTTTAAGTGCAATTCATGAATTCCACAACACCTCACTACAGGAGTTGAATTTCATTTTACGTCAATATAGATAACATTTTCGTAATCAGCGACCCTGAAAATCTTAAAAACGACATCCATATCAATTTCTAATAATTTTCTTACCTATTTCATTTCTTAAGGTAAGTTTTTTAAACACTAAAAATAACCCATCAACTCACTTCTTAACTGAAGTTCACATATAACTTGAAAAACAAAGAACTGTCTATTTAATATTTCACCCCTGAACCCATCCCTATCAAAAATACTAAAAACAACATTTTAAGTTCCTATCCCAATACTAATTTGCAAAACGTTAACTTCAAAACAAAGATCTTTTCATACTAAGTTTCATCCCCAATTTCACCCTTCCAAAGCCACCCTTGTCAAAAATATTGATGAGGGTATTTTTTATTTTGATAGTAGTACCCCAAAAAAATGTTCAAATCTATACGTTAAAAAACAAACAAGTTTAATATAATCGTTTTTATCCCTTTTCACCCCCTTAGGGATTGAATTTTAAAAAACCCTTTCTTAGTACACCTCTAGACATTAGGACAAATACACCCTCCAAATTTCAAGTCGCTACGACTAACGGTTTAGGCTGTGCGTTGTCTGTCAGTCAGTCAGTCAGGACAAAGCCTTTTATAATAATATATGTATGTATGGATGGATAGACTTCATTTATTTGAAATTAGTTACTTTGAATTAATATAATCATCATCACAGAGAGTATAATATTTGCTCTTATTTAAAAAATAAAAATATTATTAAGCAAAATTTTAAAAGTTCGTTCAATTGTTTTTCTGAGTAACGGGTGGAAATTATTATTTGCTTAGGAACAATTATAAAAGGTGCTCAAATCGATGGGCAGAACCTAGAAACTAATAAATTAGAACATAATATTCCATTACACATTGTGATGTTTGAATATTTAAATAAATTCTAAAATATGTTAACAAATTTCTGGCCCTTGTGCTATCGTTTGCGTTAACACGAAAATATATAAAAATGTAGGGGCAATAAAAATACTTCATAGAACTGACTTCCTGTTGTACTATAAAAAAATGGCAGAAGGAGAAAATGAAACAAATTCTATTTTTTTTAATCGATTGTTCTAGTAGTAAAATAAAATACCTTGCTGCCTCGTTGCTACAGTGAATGCAGCACCTTGTTCTATAACCATATTTCTTATTCAAATTAGAATAAGATCTTAAAATTATTAGTTTACAAAAGCAGTCTTAAAATTTCTCTAAGGTTTGCAGATTAAATATTTGTCCGCTACACAAATTGTTCTAAGATCATAAATCGAGCCTATTTCCGTAACAGTTGAACATGCTCTTCATCATTTATGGGTCCTGATGTTATAATCATTTTATAGCTTATAACCTCCTTTGATGAAACCCTCAGTTTTATATTAAGGTTTTTGAAAATGGAAGTATAATATCTTCGTTTCTTTTTTATATAATGACCTGCGTATCCAGTTGCCTTCAACCAATTTTTTGAAGTGTAAAAAGAGGATATAATACGTAGGTAGATATTGGCTGGGACTTGAACGATCTCAGTGCGGGGCGACTTTTGAAATCAAAGTCAAGTGGCTCCCCAACCGTGTCAAAGCCTTCTTCCGACCTTTGTGACTCGTTAATGATAATAATGTTGATACTTTGATATTGTAACGATGTTTATCATTGAATTTTTATGTTTTAGTCGCAGTGAAGTTGTGTATTGTGTATATATTATATTTGTGTTTATGTACTCGAAGAGCGGTGAAAATATTTTTTACCGTTTGATCAACAACCGAGTTGTGAGTTTGAAAATTAACATTTTGTTTTCGACGTCTTTGTTTATAATATGTAATAAATCATTTTACACGTTGAATTGATGGATGAGAGTAGCTGCAAATCCATCTCAAGTGCGTGCAATTGGAGAGGTCCAGCAGTGGACTAGTACAGGCTGATGATGATGATGATGATGATGATGACACGTTGAATTTGAATGAAATAGTTTTACTTTATATCAGTGATCGTATTATATATGAGGAAACTCCTAGGACACGTTGGCGGCATGATATATAATACCTACTTCATATATAACATACATACTGATACATAGGTAATAACCAAACTTGTATCTTTCCTCAGGAATCTGACCTACCTCAATCAGTTATTTCTTTAACTGGAAATGCTTCATTAAGATAAAAAAGTTCGATATATTTTGTAAAGTTCTTAAGTTATTTTGTAAATATTTGAATGAAAAAGGCGTTCTTGATACAAAAACCAACCTTCTGCTTCATATAATATATATTTAAAAAAAATAAAACAAAAAACTCTTAACGAAAACTTATTTATTTATGACTTAGATTGTATGTGTCAGATCAAAGAACCAATTGGTGTACTAATCCTTCGGCTCTAGTGACTGTTAATATAAATAAAGATCTACTTAATTATATCGTCCTAAATAAATTTGTGCCGCTTGCAACTAACGGCGGCCCGCAACATTGACCTGCCCCCTGATTCTAAGCTGTCGGAATATTTTTGGCTGGAAATGTCAGTTTAAAAAGTTAAAAACATAATGTTAAAGAAATAGATGGTTGTATAAAAAAATCTTATACTAATCAGTTTTTAATTTTCTATACGATAAACAATTTTATAACATTAAATAACTTAAACCGTAAAAATACGTCGTACTAAGATTCGAAAAAGTTTACGATCCGGGAGCAATCCGACGAGTCAGAATCAGGGGGCTGGTTGTCGGTTCAGCTGATGGAGGGCCGTCCCACGCTCACGGTGAGATAAATTAGGTGAGGCCTATATCCAGCAGTGGACGTCTTGAGCCGATGAGGAATTAAATTTGTACTTCTCAAATAATACACGAAAAAAAGTATTAATTTATTAAAATCTCCAGGGAGTAGTTTAGCATTGTCCACCTGTGTACTCTTTCAATTTGTTACGAAGTCCAATCTATCTGTTGAAAGGAGTTTCACTTTAGTTTCGTTTGTCCATGAGCCCTTGGGTAACGTTCATTTCCTTGAAACAAAACCTTCAAATCACTCGCTTTTAATGCGATTGTTAGTTGATAAGTGTCTAATGGCCAGTTACAATATTCAAATATATTTTTTTTACGTATACGAAAATTTTGTATATTAGCAGCTGCTATAATAAAATTAATAACGAAGTAGCAGTAGTAACTAGTATTTTGTCATGTACATAACAGTTACGTAAATGACAACAGAATCCCTTATAGATGCAGTGGTTCTACAAACACTGTCACTGAATAAAAAACCTTTAAAATTTTATTCGATATATTTTAAATATGATGGTTAAAAAATACGAGCAAAATATATAATAAAAATATTAAAATTAATTTTAGCAAAATAATTTTAGTCAACCAAAATAATATTATAATTTTGATAATAAAAATGAGTCAAGAGAAAACTTGCCGTTAAAAAGACCATTAAAATCCTTTGAATTGCAAGAATTCAAGTTTATAAAGTTCGCCAGAAGCAGATGGAAATAAGAAAAATAGCATTTATTTCTTTGGAAAAATATTATATTTGTGCTATAGCGGAGTAGAGTAGCTCCAAGCAAACAAATTTACAAGTAATCTATTTGCAAATGTGAAGTCTCAGACCAAGTAAATAGCGAGATAGACTTATAAGTTCGCAGTTTGTCCAAGTCATTCATTTCTAACTCAAAAGCTGCTCTATTCTCCTATGCATTTAAACCAACGGTGTACATAGCATTCTGCTAACGCATTCATTTTCATACTAGTTGCAAAATTTACTCTGTCTTATAAATAGAATAGATATTCATCGGTGAAGATCAGAGTATTCTAGGAACTTATAATCTATATCTTTAACTATACTAAAATTATAAAGAGGAAAGATTTGTATTTTGTATGTAACGAATGAACTTAAGAGCTAATGACCGATTTCAAAAGTTATTTTGCCGTTAGAAAGCTACATTATCGCAGAGTAACATATGCTATATAACACTACGCTTCGGCTAATAGGAGCTGAGCAGTGGCCAAATAAAGAACGATGGGAGCGAAGACCCCGGCGATTTCTAGTATTCAAATAAATTTTGGAACTCATCAAATCAGAGACGAGCCTCTTTCATAATCAGCCATCTGAATTGTGCCCTGTTCATGACAATAGGTTTCACCCTCTATTACATGAGACCTCTGATATCTGATAAAATTCGGATGTGATATACCTCTGCCTAAACTTTCGGTGCAAAAAGCGTAACGCTATGTGTCATACTATTAAAAGAAGATTAGGCTAACTGCATATTGCATACACTAACAGTATTTTCACGTCGCGTGTTACATTTTGATTGCTTCATTTTGTGTGCATATGAACGTTCAGATTAGCCATTCTAATTGTACAGTAAAGTTAATTACATACATGTTATCAACTAAGTTAATAATGGATTATTATAAGCGCTGTCGGGTTGAATGTTCGCTGCAACTATTTAAAGTCTACCACGAAAGCTTTTAATGGGCCGTGTAATTAATATTATGTGTCCAGTCTATCTTGTCAGTAAAGTACTCGTCACTTTATGACAGTTTTTTTCGGTCCGAAGTATACTCTCACTCTTATTGTAATTTAGTCGTATCATTTATATTTCAGTATTACAAATTTATGGTTTTCAAATCTTTTCCTTTATTTGTGTAATTTGATATTACTTCTTGAAAATGCGACAAAAATAGAGCATAAACGGCTGTATTTTTTATTTGCATAGACTTAGAACTCTGATTTTTATTTTTCTCTGCTCCAAGGGATTGCAGATTGAATTTATTTTCAGCTTGATAACTCTACGCGTTCCTTAGAATATGGGTCTTGATAGATGGACATGATCCTATGAGGATTCCGTTTTTTCTTTTGAGGTGCGGAACCTTAAAAATTATAAAATTAAAAATAGAAAAATAAAGAAAGTAAAGGTGATATAATTATCATTTCAGATTTAAATAACCCTCAAAATCGTTTGTATCTAATATGAAATAGGAATACGAATATAATAGGAAAATGGCATTGTACTTATGTCTTTTTCCATCTATTTATCAGTGAAAACTATTGTGTATTGAGCGTGAATAATGATCTATTTTTGGCTATTAATTTATCCTTTATATGCGCAATATACTAGAAAGTAACAATGGCAACAACCCCATTTGTTAGATAATGGTTGTATTGTATTGGAGCGCTGTTATATCAGGAAACTCACGCGTAAGTAATAAAATCAAACGTGATCTCTAAAGGCATGGCAACAATCGAAAACTTTTGTACGCTTACACCTGGGTCATTTTCAAATTGTATACAGATATACTGCCAGATAAAATCCATCCATATCTAAAACTGTCTTCTAAACCCACCATTTTTAGAGTTTCGTATTTTAAAAAGAAAAACGGACCCTTATAGGATCACTATGTTGTCCGTCTGTTTGTCTGGTCCACCTGCCTGTCTGTCCGTCTGTCAAGACTTTCTGAAAAACGTGTAAAGGTATAAAGCAGAAATTATAATTTAAATTACTCGGAGCTGCAATCTTCAAAACTTCTAACAATACTGTTAGCTACTTATCTTCTTCCTTAAAAGTAAAAATGGAAAAAATCATGTTCCTATGGCACACTCAGTGCGCGAGATCGACTCGCACTTGACCTGTTTTTTTACGGTTATTTGAGCAAATTATATCATTGATAATTTACAGGCATGTAAAAACTATAGGTACTTATACCTAATGTAAGATTTAAACATAACCATTGTAACGTAAAGTGAAGAATTAGTAATTGATTGCTGTCAAATGTTAGGAAATTTTAATATGGTCGCTGTCATTTTCAATCATTTGACAGCGACATCAAAACCGACTAATCGAATCTCGAAATTCAGAGTAAGCCCCCAACACTAAGAATTGAAAAAACAACCACCTTAAATTTCTTTTCTCATTTCTTACGGAGTTTTTGAAAAATGTGCGATGCTGAATTGGTTCGGTAGTTATTTTAATAAAAGCCTTTCTGAATTAACACTATAATTCCAAAGCTAAAAGTTGAAATAGCATTCAATCAAAAATACACTATTGAAATAGTGATGCGTTGCTATAAAACCACTGATAGTTATTACAGACTCCAATTTGAACTACCACTCGTATTTAAATTAAATGTATGCATAGTTTAAATCGATATCAATCGCTCAACATGCCTCCTATAATTCCCCACAATCAAGGACTAAAGATTTAACTCCACCATCATTACAAGGCAAAATTATTCTTAAAAGTATTATGTAATTGGTTTTATATGCTCGTAGATTCGTATCATACAACATTTTGTTCTAAATCTATTAGGTCCATTAGCCAGGTTTTTTTTTACTAAAGTAATATATTGTTCAAAGGTTCTAATCATGCGATCGCGTGATCGGTGGATGGTTGGCGAAGTAAAATGACCGTTCGCCTGCCGAGCAATTAGCCAAGTTTGATTGAATGGAATAAGTGCTGCTGAGTGCTTGTTTTTGTTGTAGATTTTGTGTTATACGTGCGATATGTTAGGACCAAATGTCTTGTTATAATGGTTGATTATGTTCAATATGTATTTTGACCATTCCAGCAGTCAAGTCAAGTTAAAGTATGACAAATCTGTCATTCTAAAATAGCTAACTATATTATGTTACGAATTATAGTGACTGTGTAGTTTTTATTTTTTTTGTAATGTTGTGTCGGTACATTAATATATTACGAGTACAGTATATTATAAAGCTAAAGAGTTTGTTTCGTTGAATGCGCTAATCTCAAAAACTATTTACCATTGTATTCATACTACGTCACTACAAATTAAACCTTTAAATTAGGTGAGGCCTATGTTCAACAGTGGACGTCATTGGGCTGATACGATGATGATGATATATTTTTAAGTTCCAGGAGTTATTGAGTGCTTTAAGACTCAAGATTTTGTTTATACAAAAAGATACACTGTTCCCCAAACAGCGTCTCTAAAGAAACATATATTACATTTCAGTCTAGGTATAGAAAAATGTCGCATGAATTCTTGATAGGTTGGAGATACGGTTTGTAATATAAAATAAAAAAAAATATTCTAACCAACGCAACGCATGTCTTATTAGCACAAACAAAAAGAAAGACTCCGCAAATATTCAGAATATTCAGATTTATGCGTACTGAACCCAGTTTGTTTAGCAAAACGAATTTATAGGGAATGAGAACGTAGTCAGAAGATTTCCGTTATTTGGAGGAGCGAGTTGATTGAACCTTCAGTGTAATATCCTGTGTTGAAGCGACACTCATTTTTCGAAGCCGTTGAGAAATGGTCAAGAACGAATCGATTACCGGTACACATCTACCATAAGTTACCATGGTTTACGAATTGATAGAAATTTCCTATTCTTAATAAATGTAGTTCAAAGTGGAAATGGAATTGGTAGTCCTATATACTATATACTCATGCGGCCCAGCAGGGCTTGTGAGAGCTGCGAAAATAATAATAATAATAATATTCTACCACATTTACACAGCGCCATCTAGTTCCAAATTAAGCAATTATATTTGCTTGTATTATGGGTACTAAACAACTGATATACTACTTAAATACATTTTTTTTTTGTAAATACATACATATTATAGATAAATTACACCCAGACACAGAACAAACCTTTATGCTCATCACACAAAGACGTGTCCTGGTTGGGGATCGAACCCACGACCTCCGGTTTAGCAGTCAGGGTCACTAACCACTAGACCAACAGGCCAGTCAGGCTCAGACCAGAAAAGGCACCGAGTTCAAGCTTCAAGAAAGATATTAGGTTTTTCTGTGCAAAGTTGAATCGCGAGTTTTGTGGTCTATTCCGTTTTATTAGATTGCTAGTTCGATTAATCGAACAGTACTGAAAAAATATTCCGTATTGTTAGATTCAGATTGTTAGTTCCAATTGGTCTTAACAATTTGGAAGTATTATCTAAAGACTTTTAGTTCTACTAGTCGAAAATTGCGGCAAAATACGTATGTGTAACGGAATACAATCAAAGAAATGGTAACAATCTAACAGAACAACGGAATAGAGGGGTTTCGGGGGACGTTCTTTAGACTACCAGAACAGTGTTTCAGAAACACACACAGGCAAGCAAGCCCTCATAATAGAGTCCCGGTATCGCGGTCAAACGAAAAGGATTTAAGTCATCGACTCTTTGAAGAGTCTTTTCGCTTTTTATATATTTTATACAAAAAGTCAGCAAGTTGAAATCCAAGGCTCGTAGGAAGATAAACGGATTGCAGGACAAAAACTTATCTAACACAGCCTTTCTCGAACACAACTCTAGAACCGATCGCAGATAGAAAAAGGAACACTTAACAACGGTTTTGTTATTTATTTCTTTGGTTGCTAACGCAATATTCAAGTAGATGGTTTATTTTTTTATTGTATTCTAGCTGTAAATATTAATTTTTTGTGCAATATGCAGAATCAGTTGTAAAACGTTTCTTTTTCATATTATCCAGATGTCAGATGGCACAGCGATCCAATAGCGAGATTTTTTGCTTTTGTCAATTTTTTCAGTGAGGCTTGCACCAAGCGAATTCTCTACCAGTAGTGGACGTCATTGACCTGGATATTCCATGTGATTTTGAAAAGCATGGTTTTGATAAACAAACTTTTACTATGGATCAAGCAGAATTGGTTCACCAAGCCGAAAACTAGCGATCACTTAAGTTAATAATCAACATAATCAAAATCTTCAAATTCAGGTCAAACTTTTAATAAAATTTACACCGAAAGCAAAGATTTAATTTAACAAAATTAAACGGCGTCATTTCGCTGCAGCTCGATTAGACGGTGCCAGATTTATTGTCTTCTTTAAACCTCCCGAGATCGTTTAGGTGAATCAAAATTTATGGGAACGAATCTTTAAAAAAAAAATATAATTTAAAAAATCAAAAAACCCGACTGCTTTAAAAACTGAAAAGAAAAAAACAAGCACTTAGATGTCTGATGGTCTAGAATTCTAAAATATATTATTGAATGAATACTATTGAAGAAAATAAAATATATTCTAATAATGGAACATAACAACTGAACAGTCGGGATCCATTGACAAATTAGATTGGCTGTCGAATAATGGATCCCGACTGTTCAGTTGTTATGTTCCATTATTAGAATATATTTTATTATTTTCAATAGTATTCATTCAATAATATATTTTAGAATTCTAGACCATCAGACATCTAAGTGCTTGTTTTTTTCTTTTCAGTTTTTAAAGCAGTCGGGTTTTTTGATTTTTTAAATTATATTTTTTTTATTTTATACTTTTTAGTTATGAGTTACCTTTTTTTTTTTTTTTATTGCCTGTAGTGGCAGACGAGCAAGCAGCCCACCTGATGGTAAGTGGTTACCGCCGCTCATGGACGTTGGCAATGCCAGGGGCACAGCCAGGCCGCTGCCTACCTTGAGAGGATAGCTCTCTTTAAACCTCGTTTGAAGAAGGACATGTCATAGCGCTCAGGAAACACCGCTGTAGGAAGTTCACCCCAGAGCCTGCACGTACGTGGGAAGAATGATCGCTGGAACCTTACCGTTTTAGATGGTATCGGTTCCAGGTAGTGTGGGTGAAGCCTACAGCGGCGTCGAGTGGTGCGATGATAGAAAGGCGACGATGGCACCAAATCATGGAGTTCATCAGAGCACTCCCCATGGAATAATCGATAGAGCACGCAGAGTGACCCAAAGTCTCTCCGTTGCTCTAACGATTCCAAGTTGTCCGTCAGATTGGGATCACCGACGATTCGAACAGCCCGCCTTTGGAGGGAGTCAAGTGGGTCGAGCTGGTATTTGGGTGCTCCTGCCCAGAGGTGAGAGCAGTACTCCAGATGCGGCCGAACCTGTGCCTTGTATAGCACAAGCCGCTGTTTTGGTTTGAAGTACTGCTTTGCCCTGTTCAGGACACCCAGTTTTTTGCTCGCCAATTTGGCTTTGTCCTCCAAATGACTCCCAAACTGCACTTTGTTCGAGATTTCGACGCCGAGGATCCCAATACTTTCGGACAACGGGAGAGATACTCCTTCAAACTGAGGCGCCATAACAAATGCGTCCTTCTTCGCAGTGAACGCGCATACTTGTGTCTTCGTGGGGTTGAATTGAACCAAGTTCTTCACACCCCATTCGGAGGCTCGCCCTAGAGATGCCTCGACTTCAGACACAAGTATTGACCGTTTCTCCTGTACAGTGACCCGAGGGACGTTCTGGTGGCCGGTATACCGCGCATCACCCGTGCTGTCATCTGCATAGCAATGCATGCTATCTATAGACAACATGTCATTGATATGCAGAATGAACAGTGTTGGGGAGAGCACCGAACCTTGTGGGACACCAGTATTGATGGGCTTTCGCAGGGAGCATGCACCGTCGACAACGACCTTGATGCTCCTCCCATCTAAAAAGCTGGCGATCCACTTGCAGAGTCCCTCGGGGATTCCGTATGATGGTAGCTTCGATAGAAGGGCTCTATGCCAGACCCTGTCAAACGCCTTCGCGATATCGAGGCTCACAGCGAGAGCCTCTCCTCCGCTATCTAAGGCTTCTGCCCATTGGTGTGTCAAGTACACAAGAAGATCACCGGCTGAGCGACCGTGACGGAAACCGTACTGCCGGTCGCTAATCAGCTGGTGCTCCTCAAGGTACTGTAGGAGCCGTGTGTTGACGACTCGCTCCATCACCTTAGATAGCAAGGACGTTATCGCGATAGGCCTGTTACCTAGCCTGTTACCTAGCTAGTTTCAAATAAAAAGTTGACCACATTTTTTTCATCTCTTAATTCTTTTTTATATTTTTGTTTTTAAGATTTTTTTTGTTTTTATATTTTTATCATTCATTATCTTGATATCCATACATATTATAAAAGGATTTGTCCTGACTGACTGATTGACTGACAGACAACGCACAGCCTAAGCCGCTGGTCGTAGCAACTTGATATTTGGACGGTGTGTTTATCCCAATGTCTAGAGGTGTACTAACAAAGGGTTTTTTTAAAATTCAACCCCTAAGGGGGTGAAAAGGGATAACAACGATTGTATGAAACTTCTTTGTTTTTTAACTTATAGATTTGAAAATTTGTTTTGAGGTACTATTATCAAAATAAAAAATTTCCTCATCTATATCTTTGACAAACAAATAAGCTTTGGAAGGGTGAAATTGGGGATGAAACGTTCTATGAAAAAATCTTTGTTTTGAAGTTAACGTTTTGCAAATTAGTATTACGATATGAACTTAAAATGTTGTTTTTAATTTTTTTGATAGAGATGGGGATTCAGGGGGTGAAATATTAAATAGATAGTTCTTTGTTTTTCAAGTAATAGTTAAGAAAAAATATATTTGGATGCTTTAACCAAAATGAAACATTCTGTATTAAATATTATTGACAGGGATGCCTATCAAAGAACATCGTTTACAAAGAAGTGCTGTGAACAGCTCTGCCCTGCCAATAGCGTCTAACTATAAAACTATATACATGCGAGCGAAGCCGCGGGCAAAAGCTAGTATTAAATATTGTATTTATTGATTTTTTTATTTCATTTACTGTTTTTTTTAATATATGATAAGATAATGAATAAATAAAGATCCGGGCAAAATATCAAGTTAATACACGCAACTCTTTAAGCTGTGTGACATAAGTCAGTCAAAGTTATTGTTATGCGATGGCAAATTTCGCAATCTCGTCTTTTTATTGAGAGGGTTGATATCATGAGGATTGTTTAGTAGCTTGCGGTGGTCCAAACTACTAATAATTAAACCAAAAAAGACGAAGAAAAGACCTAACCCGGCTCAAGGCTACGTAGGCTTGGCCTTTAGCAAAAAATGCGCGAACTGAGATCGACAACGGCTCGATTCAAAGTTGTCCCTTGCAACTTGTGTACAGTTACACCCCAACACAATATTAAAGATAACATTTTTCTTTCAATTTCGCGTTGAAGATGTCGATCTTTGGTCGAATGGTCGAATCGTCTTCTTCTGCTCTAAAAGGGACATGGGTTACTAACAGAGTGTAGGTAATAATAAGCTTCTGAATCTGCACAAACAGTGTAATATCTAGTCCGTAAAACAACAGGACGATTTCTATTATATTGTGAATATATATTATTATGATAATTTTAAT
This sequence comes from Laspeyria flexula, assembly GCA_905147015.1. Lineage (NCBI taxonomy): Eukaryota > Metazoa > Arthropoda > Insecta > Lepidoptera > Erebidae > Laspeyria > Laspeyria flexula. Next base: position 4,415,396 of record LR989956.1, on the reverse strand, counting down.
AATGTGATAAATATTATAAATATATTAAAATAACAAAAATGTGATCAAAAACACAAATACGTGTACAAAAGGGGATGAAATTGTGATGTAAACGTTGGAAAACTAAGTACTTAGTCGTTATATATATTATAATATAATATATGTGTAATTTTTCTTGTTACAGCAATTAATAATATTCTTCATATTCGCATTTAAAATACATAGTGCCAAAGACTGATGAAGTACCAACAATAGTATAGTTTACCCTATTTCAAAATTGAACATGCCAAAATTTTGAAGTTTTTAGTAACCATAGTTACGAAAACTGTACTACGTAATCCTGCTTTTTCCCTATCCTGTGGAATTTTTGAATGAATTAATTTCAATAAAATGCGAAACACGTCTTCCATCAATTCTGTTAAAGAATATTTATGCAAAATTTGAAGTAGACTGGACCTAGGAATCACGTTGTCACATACAAACTTTGCCCCCCATTTTCAGCCCCTTAGGGGTAGAATTTTGGAAAATACTTTTTTATTGGATGTCTACTTCAAACAAAGAACACACCCTCCAAGTTTCAGATTTCTACGATCAGCGGTTTAGGTGTGCGTTGATCCTTCATTCAGTCAGTCAGTCATTCAGGACAAAGTATTTTATATGTATAGATAAGTAGGTACCTACCTATATATAGTTTTTCGACTGAAGTTGAGTACTAAATGGTTTGAAGTTGGAGATGGGCGATCGTGTCAGATATTAGATACTTTAGGTAGTCCAATATACCTACTAGATACTTAAGTATATGTCCATCCACATTCACACGCACAGTTATATGAAGTTTTCGTCTTTTCATCGTAAATTTCTACTGTCTAGAAACCTACATGCAAGAATGGTTGTTACGCAACTTTAAATCGATGTAGATCCTAAACGGTGAGTCGAATCGAATAATGTTGAAAGTAAACTAAAAATGATTTTTAAATACCTATTCAACGATACCCCACTTGACATAGTTTGTTGACTTTCATTTTTTTATTTTCACAATATGGCGTCCAGTAGTCGCCATATTGAATTTTCACTAAAGTCATGTCTTTAGTGACACTCGCCGGACTAAGAGAAATCGATTGACGTGCGAATCATAAAAATCGGCCCAGGCGTTTGGTCTGTATAGTGCTTCAAAGGAACATACAAACATACATACATAGGCTGATAAACACATTACCACTCCTTTGCGTTGCGCAGTCGGGTAAATAGCCAATGATAATTGAGACTTTATGGGCTATTCGTGTGCTATATACTTCATTTTTATTAGTTTTAGCTCGTTGTTCAATACTAATGTGATTTTTAATGCTAAATTTGTTTTATTTATTTCTTACCAGTAAGTTAACATGCTGTTTATAGACACAGTAAATTTTCGTCATTTAAATAATGCATCAACGAGAGTTCGGCTTTTGTTTATGAAGTTCACGTTTTCTTCTGACATTGCAGGCCTATACATAGTCTATCACGCGGTTCGAGTTCGATCCCGACTAGCAGTACCAATGTGGATTCCACTTTGTGGAATTTATATGTACTAGTCAAGTGACTTACCATCTGCTAACGGTGAAGGAAAACATCGTGAGGAAACCCACATACTCTAGAAGAAATTCTATGAGTATGTCTGATCCACCAACCCGCACTAGGCCAGCGTGTGTGGATTATGGCCTTAACCCTCTCAGCTCTCTAGTTAGAGGAGAGGAGACCCGAGCCCAGCAGTGGGACTTAATGGGTTTCTGATGATGACATAGTCTATAAAAACCACTTATTAGTAGTCTGCTCTGATTCTGTTTGGTACTTTTATTTCATCACTGTTTTCTACAATGAGCCATTATGGTAAGATTTTTCAAAATCATTCTTAGAAAATGCGTGTCATTAAAAAATAGGTCATAACTCAATTTCCTAAAGCTTTGTTTTGAAATTCATAAACATTTATTATGCGATTCAGAAGACTGTATCTATGGCACAGACATAAACGAGTTGAAAATAAAATTAGTGGGTCAATTAAACATCGAAATTTTTTATATAGGTAGATTGAAAATTGATTACCATAAACAAAATATCAAAACCCTGTTCCTGAACAGCCTTGTTTAATGTCATTTAACTTTCTACATACAAAGTTCTTGACCCAAACTAGTAAGTAACAATATGGAGCAAACTTACCCTTATTAATATTGAATCGGTTCTGAGTAATATTGAGAGACTGTCGCAAAAATCAATCGGTATGTTTGATGAGACTTCACCAAAGTATTTTTTTTACAATTCGCATTTTAGAAGCCATCTTTGAAAAAGTTACTTGACTTCCGTGTTGATCTGATAGTTTTATTTAAGCTGTATTTGCCGCAAGTAGACGTGTTTAAACAAATAAAATTAGCTTAGTTTTTAATGACTTATATTTACCTTTTGATATATATATATATATATATAATCTAGAACATTCATAATTTGATAATTATGAATGTTCTAGAAGTCAGAGAAATGTGTGCTAAATGTGAAAAAATATATATTTACGTTTAAAATTACAAAGCTTTCGTATTTGGTGCCGTATTAACAACGAACCCATTAAACTGACAATTTCAATTAAATTTTGTTTGTAAATTCGTTGCGTTGCTTTTGACAGTTTTCAACATACTCGTAGGTATTGCTTAAATTAGAAACACGTGTAAAGTCCTCGTAATGGTAAACAGAAGTCCTACCATGAATCATGATCCGAATGTCAATAGACCTATTACTGAATTTCTAATTCTAATTGATAACCTTGACATGATATTGATTTTTTTAATAATTTCCACTAAGTAATTATTTAATTTTGATAAATTGCTCTAGTTTTTGAAAACATTAACATTTGTATTAGGAACATGATTTAGACCCATGCCCAGCAGTGGGACTTTTATGTGTTGAAATGATGAAACATAAGTATACTAGGTATATACTACACATACATTATGTAAGTATAAAGTACACTAGACTGACACTTAGGCTAAATAAATAAACTTATTTCAATATTGTATTGCTTGTCTTTCAAATTGCTTGGTCGAATCTTAAAACGAAAGCGAAAACAAAATTAAAATGCGCGTTTCACAAGAAGGTTTTAGGTACACTCTATCTACAACATCAACAATCAAGAACTTTAATAATGCAAGTATCAGAAATTTTTAATAAACCATGTCGGGTGTAGACCGCAAGCCTAGCAACTTCTAACAAAATGTTATCGAGTCAAATTTCATTAATGAATGCCGAGCGAAGCTTGCTATGCTACCCTTACTTAAACCTTAGGTATATCACTAAGTTTAAACAAGAATCAGCTAACTTCACGAGATATCGGCTTTGTGCTTGTCTCTACAAATTAAAGTACATATAGATATTATAGTACCGTTACTAATTGAACATAATTACTTAACATTTGAAGTTTATCTTTATTTTCATTTAACTAAGACTTATTTTAGGTTAACAGTTGCTGCCGTGAAAAGGGTTAGTTCCTGCTTTGGAGTTTGCATTAACAGAGTAACGTAGGCAATTTTAATGACATTAATGTCTTAAAATCTTAGCTGCTAAGACTCTAATGTAAGCATAGATTAAGGAGTTTGTAATAAAATGGTTTACCTTATGTCTGCTTGGATATCACAACGTCCTTTTGAAATAAAAAACAATATGAAACCCTCTTAGAAATAAATACCTATGTAATTAATTTTATTAGTGAGTAGTAATAATTATAAGACACTTTAAAAGAACACGTTAGTTTAAATTTAATTTATTCAGAAGTGTAAAATATTATTCATAAAAGCTTTAATATTAAGTATCTTGTGATAGAATTGCTATCATAAATTTTAGTTAGTAAATAGAATTAATGAATGGAGTGCCTATACACGAATATGTGTATGAAATTAGCTAATTTTAATAGCAATTTCATGCTGGATTTGCGCGCTATTATATGCTCATATTTATCATACGAGCGTACACGAAAGCTTCTTTCCGTCTTAATGCGCATAATCTAATACCAATATTAGAAAAAGCGTTTTATAACTGTTAATGTATTTACAAATAAATTAAGTGAATAATTTGTGAATAGAGTAGACTTTTCTGCACAAATTTAAACCAAAAAGGAGAGATCTTTATATGTAATGGTTAGGCAGCAGTATTTTTGAAGTTATGCATACCAAATTTGAATTTAGAAACATATTATAACAGTGCAAAGACCGCACAAATGAAGGGAATTTAGCCTACTATACCCAGACGTTGGTTTCGATTTTTTATTTTCTTGCAATGCTTTTTTCTACTTAAGGTACTTAGACTTTGTCTACTTAGACGACAGCCATGGGTTGATATGGGGTTTTAAAATTAACTTATTCTATATCCGTCACTACACAGATAATGTAGTTATATCTTGCAACACGAAAATTCAATTTCAATATGAACAAAACTTTTGTTAAGTTCAGTAAAATAAATGTTACTACTTCTAAAAACACGTTAGCGAACTACTTTTATAAAAGACAGTTAAAAATCCAATAGCAAGCAATTTTCGCTCTTCATGATTAATGAACTTGAAGTATTTAAGTTGGTCAAAGCTCAGAATGTACTTCATTAGTATTCATCGTGTACTCTTTCTTGAGAGAGTACTGACGAAAAGCTTATTAAAAACGTGAACCTAAACCAACGCTATCATCTTTTATGTTTTGAAGAAACAGTAGGTAGTACAATGGCTCCCGCTGAAAATCAGCGCTGTATCACTGTCAATAGCAATCTGCTAAAAAAGTTGAGCTCAGACGGTGGCTAATTTCTGGACTTAGTTGTCATAAATAAAGACAATCATTAATCACAGGTAGATTCCATATTTCAGAAATTAGGCGATTTATATTATTATCTAGTTTACCGACATTTATAGTGCACTTCATATGCCTACTTTCATTTATAAGGACTTTTAATATAATATAAGTAGGAATTTAAAGTTGCTTTTCGTTCTGTCTGTACTTTAACTAAAAAAAAAAATATAATTTAAAAAATCAAAAAACCCGACTGCTTTAAGAACTGAAAAGAAAAAAACAAGCACTTAGATGTCCGGTGGTCTAGAATTCTAAAATATATTATTGAATGAATACTATTGAAGAAATTAAAATATATTCTAATAATGGAACATAACAACTGAACAGTCGGGATCCATTATTCGACAGCCAATCTAATTTGTCAATGGATCCCGACTGTTCAGTTGTTATGTTCCATTATTAGAATATATTTTAATTTCTTCAATAGTATTCATTCAATAATATATTTTAGAATTCTAGACCACCGGACATCTAAGTGCTTGTTTTTTTCTTTTCAGTTCTTAAAGCAGTCGGGTTTTTTGATTTTTTAAATTATATTTTTTTTATTTTATACTTTTTAGTTATGAGTTACCTAGCTAGTTTCAAATAAAAAGTTGACCACATTTTTTTCATCTCTTAATTCTTTTTAATATTTTTGTTTTTAAGATTTTTTTGTTTTTATATTCTTATCATTCATTATCTTGATATCCATACATATTATAAAAGGATTTGTCCTGACTCACTGATTGACTGACAGACAACGCGCAGCCTAAGCCGCTGGTCGTAGCAACTTGATATTTGGACGGTGTGTTTATCCTAATGTCTAGAGGTGTACTAGAAAGGGTTTTTTAAAATTCAACCCCTAAGGGGGTGAAAAGGGATAAAAACGATTGTATGAAACTTCTTTGTTTTTTAACTTATAGATTTGAAAATTTGTTTTGAGGTACTAGTATCAAAATAAAAAATCCCCTCATCTATATCTTTGACAAGGATGGCTTTGGAAGGGTGAAATTGGGGATGAAACGTTGTATGAAAAAATCTTTGTTTTGCAGTTAACGTTTTGCAAATTAGTATTACGATATGAACTTAAAATGTTGTTTTTAATTTTTTTGATAGGGACCCATCCCTCATCTCCCATCCTCTTAATATTTCACCCCCTAAACCCCCAGGTTTAGGGGGTGAAATATTAAATAGATAGTTCTTTGTTTTTCAAGTAATAGTTAAAAAAAATATATATTTGGATGCTTTAACCAAAATGAAACATTCTGTATTAAATATTATTGACAGGGATGGCTATCTAAGAACATCGTTTACAAAAGAGTGCTGTGAACAGCTCTGCCCTGCGTCTAACTTTAAAACTATATCCATGCGAGCGAAGCCGCGGGCAAAAGCTAGTATTAAATATTGTATTTATTAATTTTTTTTATTTCTTTTACTGTTTTTTTTAATATATGCTAAGATAATGAATAAATAAACATCCGGGCAAAATATCAAGTTCATACACGCAACTCTTTAAGCTGTGTGACATAAGTCAGTCAATGTTATTGTTATGCGATGGCAAATTTCGCAATCTCGTCATTTCATTGAGAGGGTTGATATCATGAGGATTGTTTAGTAGCTTGCGGTGGTCCAAACTACTAATAATTAAACCAAAAAAGACGAAGAAAAGACCTAACCCGGCTCAAGGCTACGTAGGCTTGGCCTTTAGCAAAAAATGCGCGAACTGAGATCGACAACGGCTCGATTCAAAGTTGTCCGTAGCAACTTGTGTACAGTTACACCCCAACACAATATTAAAGATAACATTTTTCTTTCAATTTCGCGTTGAAGATGTCGATCTTTGGTCGAATGGTCGAATCGTCGTCTTCTGCTCTAAAAGGGACATGGGTTACTAACAGAGTGTAATAATAAGCTTCTGGATCTGCACAAACAGTATAATATCTAGTCCGTAAAACAACAGAACGATTTCTAGCTTTATATATATGATAATTTTAATTATGTGATAAATATTATAAATATATAAAAATAACAAAAATGTGATCAAAAACACAAATACGTGTTCCTTGCTTTTTTAAAATTCTATCCCAAAGGGGATGAAATTGTGATAAAGACGTTGGAAAACTAAGTACTTAGTCGTTATATATATTATAATATTATAAATGTGTAATTTTTCTTGTTACAGCAATTAATAGTATTCTTTATATTCGTATTTAAAATACCTACATAGTGCCAAAGACTGATGAAGTACCAACAATAGTATAGTTTACCCTATTTCAAAATTGAACATGCCAAAATTTTGAAGTTTCTAGTAACCATAGTTACGAAAACTATACTACGTAAAAAATTAAAATCCTGTTTTTCCCTATCCTGTGGAATTTGTGAATGAATTTCAATAAAATACGAAAAACATCTACCATCAATTCTGTTAAAGAATATTTATGCAAAATTTGAAGTAGACTGGACCTAGAAATCACGTTGTCTCATACAAACTTTGCCCCCAATTTTCAGCCCCTTAGGGGTAGAATTTCGGAAAATCCTTTTTTATCGGATGTCTACGTCAAACAAAGAACACACCCTCCAAGTTTCAGATATCTACGATCAGCGGTTTAGGTGTGCGTTGATCCGTCATTCAGTCAGTCAGTCAGTCATTCAGGACAAAACATTTTATATGTATAGATAAGTAGGTACTCGTACCTACCTATAATATATAGTTTTTCGACTGAAGTTGAGTACTAAATCGTTTGAAATTGGAGATGGGCGCTCGTGTCAGATATTAGATACTTTAGGTAGTCCAATATACCTACTAGATACTTAAGTATATGTCCATTCACATTCACACGCACAGTTATACGAAGTTTTCGTCTTTTCATCGTAAATTTCTACTGTCTAAAAACCTACATGCGAGAATGGTTGTTACGCAACTTTAAATCGATGTAGATCCTAAACGGTGAGTCGAATCGAAAAATGTTGAAGGTAAACTAAAAATTATTTTTAAATACCTATTCAACGATACCCCACTTGACATAGTTTGTTGACTTTCATTTTTTTCATTTTCACAATATGGCGTCCAGTAGTCGCCATATTGAATTTTCACTAAAGTCATGTCTTTAGTGACACTCGCCGGACTAAGAGGAATCGATTGACGTGCGAATCATAAAAATCGGCCCAGGCGTTTGGTCTGTATAGTGCTTCAAAGGAACATACAAACATACACGAAGTTTTCGTCTTTTCATCGTAAATTTCTACTGTCTAAAAACCTACATGCGAGAATGGTTGTTACGCAACTTTAAATCGATGTAGATCCTAAACGGTGAGTCGAATCGAAAAATGTTGAAGGTAAACTAAAAATTATTTTTAAATACCTATTCAACGATACCCCACTTGACATAGTTTGTTGACTTTCATTTTTTTCATTTTCACAATATGGCGTCCAGTAGTCGCCATATTGAATTTTCACTAAAGTCATGTCTTTAGTGACACTCGCCGGACTAAGAGGAATCGATTGACGTGCGAATCATAAAAATCGGCCCAGGCGTTTGGTCTGTATAGTGCTTCAAAGGAACATACAAACATACATACATAGGCTGCCACTCCTTTGCGTTGCGCAGTCGGGTAAATAATGTACTGGTGACGAGCCGGGACTTGATTTTTTAAATAAATGATACGGGGACGAGTCGGGATATGTTTTTTATTAGTGACGAGCCGGGATCGTGCCGAGCCGAACTGAAATAAACAAATATTTCTTACTTTCTTATAAAAAAAATAGATTTCTAATAAAAAGACAGCCATTATTAGTTCGTACGGGTTACTGGAGGAATATAATTATAGTGATTGTATTTGTGTGTTATATTTTATCGTCAAGTCAATTGTCAAAGGATTCAAGTCATCGACTCTTTGAAAGTGTAAAAAAAATCGGCGAGTTGAATTCCAAGGCTCGTAGAAAGATAAACGGATAACAAGACAAAAACTAATCTAACACAGCCTTTCTCGAACAAAATACTAGAACCCAAGAATTTAGAGCTAAGCAGTGGCCCGACAAAGAAAGACAGGAGCGAAGCTCTTGCATAGAACTTCTCTCAAATATTAATACCATTAAGGTGGCAAAACAATTTACTACGACAGCTTGTACTAAGTTTATATACACATATCAGTAGATGCACGAGCGTCGCAAAGGCCTTTAATATTTCAGCGTCTAAGTGATATTAACATGCGCTGTAACACTCAAGGTGCAATAACTACCGTATGTAACATAAAATACACGTTCTAACTTTAAATAATTGTCCATGTTCTACTAGATAATATGGAAATGGAATATATATTAATTTATGAGAGACATAGTTGCAATGAATGAAGCGATGGTGGCTGAATGGATAAGAGACCGGCGTATTAAACACGCGGTCCGAGTTCGATTCCGACCAGCAGTATCAATGTGGATTTCACTTTGTGGAATTTATATGTACTAGTCATGTGATTTACCATCTGCTAACGGTGAAGGAAAACAGAACAAGAAATTCTATAGGTATGTCTGATCCACCAACCCGCACTAAGCCAGCGTGTGTGGATTATGGCCTAAACCCTCTCAGCTCTCTAGATAAAGGAGAGGAGACCCGAGCCCAGCAGTGGGACATTAATGGGTTGCTGATGATAGTTGCAATGATTTGTTGTGCAGAGGAAGCTTTCAAAATAACTCATCTATACTAATATTATAAAGCTAAAGAGTTTGTTTGTTTGAACGCAAGGATCTCAAGAACTACTTATCCGATTTGAAAATAGATTTTTATGTTGATAGACCATTTATCGAGGAAGGTTATAGGCTATATAACAACACGCTACTGCCAATAGGAGCTGAGCAGTGGTGCGACTTCTAGTAGGAGATATTTTCTAGTTAAAATGATGAAGATGTTGTATCACTTCTATATCTACGAGTATACACAATTATAAAGCTTATAAGTTAGTTTGGTTGAACGCTAGGATCTCAAGAACTCATGATCCGATTTGAAGAATTCTTTAAGAGTTGGATAGTCCATTTATCCAGAAAGATTATAAGTTATATAACATTGCGCTAAAGCCAATAAGAGGTGAGTGGCCTTACAAAGAACGACGGAAGTGAAGCCCCGTGCGATAAGAGGCCATGTTTCCAAGTTTGAATGTAAAAGGCAATCTTTCGAATTCCGAAAAAATCGAATTTCATATATCGATAGCTTAGGATCCGAATAAACCAGCTTCAACAGGTTAAGTATGTCTTCATATAAAATTGTTGTTATTATGGCAAAGTCTGCAGTTAATATCTCGATCAGATAAGTCAAACAGGTGCACGGTTCAGAATAGTGCTTACAAACTAATAACTCAACTTCATAGTTACCTTTGTTACCGTACTAAGTGAACGGAACAGTTCACGGCTTTGAACAAAAGGGGCATCAGGTTACTGTTATCATAATAACGTGTGGATTAAGTCTGTGTGGAAATCTGCCTTGTCTTTTGTCTTCGAAATCTATTATGGTGAGATTGAGATTAAATTAGTTGGGTCAATGCCTACATCAAATTGAACTTACGACCTTATGTTTTGCTGCTGCTCTCGTTTTAAACGTTTTGACACTACTCACAATCTCGACGTCCAATTGGTCGATTTCAATATCGTTGTCAAATATTTGAAAATTTAAATTTGGTCATGTCATTTTCAAACATTTCACAGCGATAACGGGCCCTCTGGTAATGAAAATTTACCTTTAAAATATGTAAGTTGTAGATTTTATCGGGCCACGTGTATAACTGATTTTGTATGATAAATAATAAATATATAATACTTACTTGCTTACGATGTTTCATACTGATCATTCATATTTTTTATTTCAGAAAAACAGCTGTTTTACACGTGATATTCGATAATCTTCATTTTGTCGTGGTAATACATTCGACTAGCCGATATACATTTAACAAAGTGAAATCCTCATTGATACTGCCACTCAGAATGGAACTCGGACCGCATGATTTGCTTGCCTGTCACTTATCCATTCGAACACCCTCGCATACTAGTCCAAAATTCTGTAAAACTATAACCTATTTATCTTCTCTGTATCACCCTTTAGGTCGCTTGGTAGCCAATGACTTTGGCTTCATACATTACATTGTGTGTGATAAGTAAAATAATTTATTCATATTATTTAAAAAAAATAAATTTTTTTTGTCTCTTTCTTGAAAAATAGTATTTTATTTTTTATGTACGACCTCTGTCTGATTTTCGGGTACAACAATCAAAGAACAAAATCACTATTATTCGGCCCACAAAACGGAATACATTAATGGCCTTTCTTTGCAACGTTCATGAATATTGAATGGTTTCACTTAAGAGTCAGAAGCATTTCTTTTTCTTAAATCTTGACAAAACTGTTTTGTAAAGGTCCTGTAATGGTACATAGTTTAAATGGACAATAGAAATTTAGAATACATAACTTGCTAACTTTGAGAAAAAGTTTAGATTTAAAATCAATTATTTAAGAAAGTCGTTATGATGCCTTTAACTCAAAATGTTTATGCGAAAACTTTTATGCTCCTATTTGAGGTATTAACATTAAATTTAATGTAATATATAGAATGAGCTATAATACAAACATCTTATTAAAAAATAAGATTTAAATTTATTATTATATTTGAGTGGCTTCTTTGCTACTTCGAACAGAGACTGATCTGCTGTAGCGCCTTGCCCACCCTTATTATTTAAAGTTCTCTGCTGGTACGTGGTGCTGTCCTAGATAGATATTTCTTTTGTGCATGAGTATTAGCAAGATGTACATACAAATATATATCGCAAATAAAATACCAGTAATCATTATCCAGTAATTTCCACTGTTGGAAATATCAAACGAAATAATTATAATGATAATAATTTATTTAATAATAATTCATATCTTAAAAATCATACACAACTATTTTAAAAAAAGAACCAGATACTCTATTCACAGGAATTTCCTATAAATAGAATATCTGATTGAGGTCAGATTCCTAAGGAAACGTACCCAAAAGGCTAGCCACTTCACAACGGATGGATGGCAAGTTTAACGCGTTGCCCCAGATAGAGGCCAGCCTTTGTGTCATGTGATATCTCTGAAAAACGCTTACAAATTTCACGATAGTTAACTAATAATATATACTTACTACTAAGGTACGATTTCTCCTATATCAAAAGGGCTGAGAGAGCATAGGCCCTTAACCACACACATTGCCCCGATGAGATAAATTAGCTTTCATCAGCAACCCATTAATATCCCACTGTTGGGCTCGAGTCTCCTCTCCTCTATCTAGAGAGCTGTGAGGGTTAAGGCCATAATCCACACACGCTGGCCTAATGCGGGTTGGTAGATCAGACATACACTTAGAATTTTTACTTCAAGGGTGTGGGTTTCTTCACGATAAATTGCTTAGTTATCTTAAAATTGTTGATTCAAACTTAATTCTGGTCACTTCTCCTTTTGACTCCACTCATAATGATGAGTTATTTTTGACGTCCAACCAAATCAATACTTCTAAAGTAAAATTGATACTATAATATAATTGCCCCTTTACAAACGTCCTTGAAACGAACCTTCGTTGGCCGGAATACGGATTGTGTAAATTCGACATCAAAGCTAACTTGGGCGGACATTTACTGACGTTAAGTATATAACTTATAATAAAACAGTTCATAGAAAGCACCTTCATAAGCTTACTATATTTTGAAGGGAGCTTTGTTTGTTGAGGTTCAAATAAAGTAGGATATTTATCTAATATGGCAGTCTAGTAACGGTGTGGTATGAGGACTCTGTATAATAATAATATTATTCTACCACATTTAGACAGCGCCATCACACAAAGATTTGTCCTGGGTGGGGATCGAACCCACGACCTCCGGCTTAGCAGTCAGGGTCACTAACCACTACACCAACAGGCCAGTCGCAGCCAGTGTATGAAGCTGACGTCTATAGTCGATAAAATACAGGTCCATAAAAACAAAGTGAAATCATTACGTTTGTACTTTATTCATCATCTTCATCATTATTTCAGCTTATTGCATTCCACTGCTGGACGTAGGCCTCTCCAAACACGCGCCATAACACTCTGTCCTCCGCCTTCCGCATCCAGTCAGACCCAGCGACCTTTTTTAGGTCGTCGGACCATCTAGCTGGAGGGCGTCCTACTCTACGCTTGCCGAGTCGCGGTCTCCACTCTAGAACTGAATTTTCTGATTATGGCGTGGTGTTCAAAGCGTTATTAATATAAGAATTTATCTTTTAGTAAATTCAATTATAAGTAAATGAAATAAATCTATGAATATCTAACATATAAATATAAAACTAGTACAGAGTCCTTTATTATTCACCAGACAGAATGTCTACCAAATATTTTGGGATGAAATTCTCTAGAGATTTTTATTAAATAATTGTGTACTTGCTCTGTGGTTACTGGTTAGAAATAAGACCTTCTAATCTATACCCATGGGCTTTGTGATGTAAGGCGAGTGAAGGATTAGAATGTGTGTTTGTTGCGTTATGTACCTACTATACAGTACATTGAACAACAAATCCTTTGTTTAAATTAATTAACGAAGAATAAACATAGTGATGGTATAATCTTGTTTTAAAGTTGTTGGGACAAATCCTCTGGTAAAAACTTTTAAACTTTCACGACTCGCATCAAATTATTTTAAAACGGGTTTATGTCAGCCCGTGACAAAGATAGGTGCAATTCGATCGAAACTTCGGGCAAAGTTATTTACTATTTCTTATAATGTAATAATAATATAATATTCTACCACATTTACACAGCGCCATCTAGTCCCAAATTAAGCAATTATATTTGCTTGTGTTATGGGTACTAAACAACTGATACACTACTTAAATACATTTTTTTTTTGTAAATACATACATATTATAGATAAATTACACCCAGACACAGAAAAAACCTTTATGCTCATCACACAAAGATTTGTCCTGGGTGGGGATCGAACCCACGACCTCCGGTTTAGCAGTCAGGGTCACTAACCACTAGACCAACAGGCCAGTCAATACGTGACGTAAACCCGTTTTAGAAAACCCACTGGTTTTCAGAGGTATACAGGGTGTATACGACGATACGACATTAAATGAAACCACGTGTAGCATGTGATGTTAGAAGGCTATACCAAAAAAATTAAACAGAAATTTGCAATAGTTTAGACGCAAATGTACTTTCTTTATGTCACAGTTGTTCACAGTTTTAAACAACCTGTAGGTATTTACGTTGATCGTATGTTGTCATTACGTCATTCAATTCATTTAAATATCTCTGACTCTTTCATATTATCTTATCTCTTACTCTGTTCCGCACAGTTGTCGTCGTCATGCCGAAAACGACATAATAGAAAAATAATGTGTAGTTTTATATTCTTAAATTTTTCGACTTTAAATAATGTGTAGCTTTATTTTTTTTTTATTGTTTTTTCTTTTTTTTTTAATAATTTATATTAGAATATGTTTATAAGGGTTAACACTGGCTACCTTGTCATTTAATGTCGTATCGTCGTATACACCCTGTATAAAACTTAGTAACAATTTCAGTAAGGTACAGTGAGAGTGCATACAACCACTGTGCATTGGTTTTAGTTTCAATTCCCGGGTCGGTAAAGGATTTCTCTCTCATGTTATTTTCTTTCATCATCATTACAACCCATAAATTACTGTCCCACTGCTGGGCAAGGGTCTCCTCTAAACATTTTAGAGGGAAATTCTCATTATAAGCGTGAAATTAGGTAGCATTTTCGGTTAATGGCAATAACCTTTCTTATTAAATAGATTTGTTTTTATTTGTATTTGAAGATTAGAAAATTGATTTATTTCAGACTAAATTTACATAGTACAGCACATACAAAAACTATAAGACCTTTGTGAGTCCGAAAAAAATTTGGCATGCAATACCTGCATAGCTTAACATAATTATTTTTAAACACATTTATTTAATTTTGAATTCAGAAGAGTCATTTATTAAATTTAAATCTTTATTGTGTATAATTATAACTCTTCAACTAGGTTAGAAACTTGTATTTCAGGAGACAGTGAAACCAACCAGTTGAATTTTATAAATGCTTACTTAACTTAAAATTTATTTATTTATCCAAACTTACAACTATCCTTACAGAATATTCCAATACGATAGCGAAGCCATCTCAACCAGCAAACTATAATGAAATTAGTCTTAAAAACTAATTACCACTCTATAAATTAAACTTATTTGTAACAAATAACAATTAACGCTATTCTGTTGAATTCACTCAGAGTAAACGCAAAATATGTTTTTTTACTTCAACGAAATCGAAAAATATAATTATATGGTTGCAAAATAAATCAGTAAAATAACCTAAAATATAACCAATCGTGGACCACTCAATGTCAAAATGAGTTACTCTAAGAAGGTTATTTTGTTCAATAAACAAAGCACCGTTTAGTTAGTAGGGTCTGCGAGGATGGTTGCCTGATTAGATTGTGAAGTTTGATCTTTAAGTTTGTTCAAAGTGAGTTGCATGCGTATAACTTGTATAGATATTCTAAGTAGGTACTTTACCTTAAACTGCTTTCGCTTTCCGGTTTGAATAGTATCAAAGTTAGCCTGCCTTGACGAGGAACTGGGATTCCAGGGTCCCGGAATAGGTTGAGGTTCAATTCCCAAGTCAAGCAAGTTTTTTTTTGAGTTCTTCTGTCTTAAAATTCTCAGTAACAATCCGGAGTCTGTAAACGTAAGTGGTTAAGAGGAACATGGTACGCGATTCTTCATACACCTGTATTTCCCTGTTTTCTTCCTGACTACTGCCTCTAACGCAATTTTTTTTTTGTAAAGTCATGGTCAGCTAAAAGGCATCTAGACATTTCATGTCTATCAATTTTGATAAAGTTGTCAAATGTTGGAAAATATAACGTAAAATATATAAAATATAAATTTTGAGACATTTTACATAAATTTGAACGGCTAATAAGAAACCCTCTGGGGGCTTACTCTGAATTTCGACATTAGATTGGTCGGTTTTGATGTCGCTGTCACCTTCAAATATTTGACAGCGACATCCAAACAAACTAATCAGATATCGAAATTAATAAGTAAACCCTCTGATAAAAAAATCTACATTCAAAAAACAATAATTACAAAATTATCTACTTTGCAAAAGTATTTCCAGATTATATTTTGTTGAACAAAATATAAATTGGATTAATAATATTCCGTTCAATCGGCAAGCCGTGATTTGGCCGGTTCGTCAGTAGAGACCCTAACGAACCATATTGTTTTTCTGTGCGCAAAATGATTACAAATTAGGAGAAGGCTCTTTGGCTGAACTACTGACAGACAAACTCAATTTAACTTTGGTCAACAATGTTTAGAAAGGATTATATTAATTTTATAATAATACGGCTTTATCACTGTGTAACGTTTCAAGCAAATTAGTTGATATAATAGATAATCTCTCATATAAGTTATAATTCAATTACAAGTTAGTCAAACCTGGTTATAGGCTTTTTTAGAATTCTGTAACAAAATAACATAATCTAAACGAATGTTATTGTATTTATTAAAAAATATATTGAAAATGATAAGTATATAATGACTATATGATGATGACATCATCATTATCATATCAGCCCAACGGCGTCCACTGTTGAACATGGGCCTCACCTAATTTAATAAGTATATTACTACTCGATAAATAAATACTGACTGGCCTGTTGGTCTGGTGGTTGGTGACCCTGACTGCTAAGCCGGAGGTCGTGGGTTCGATCCCCACCCAGGACAAATCTTTGTGTGATGAGCATAAAAGTTTGTTCTGTGTCTGGGTGTAATTTATCTATAATATGTATGTGTTTACAAAAAAAATGTATTTAAGTAGTATATCATTTGTTTAGTACCCATAACACAAGAAAATATAATTGGTTACTTTGGAACTAGATGGCGCTGTGTGAATGTGGTAGAATATTATTATTATTATAATTTTTAAAACAAAGCCGGAGGTTTTAAGCTAGATTTCCAAACGATGCAAATATTTGAAAGGCTTTAAAGTAGACCTACATTAAAACCTTTTTGCCCATAGTGCAGTTAGTTAAAATTCAGAATATAAAAGTAAAATGTATATACCTTGTTTAAAAGGGTCTTCTCCAAATTAATCTAAACTAATATTATAAAGCTGTAAAGCTTGTTTGGTTGAACGCTAGGATCTCAGGAACTTCTGGTCCTATTAAAAAAAATCTTTTAGTTCTGGATAGGCCATTTATCAAGGAAGGTTATAGGCTATATAACATCACGCTACGGCTAATAGGAGCTGGGCAGTGGCCAAATAAAAAACTACGAGAGCGAAGCCTTGGTGTTTCTAGTAAGTTATACAATTTTAGTTTATAGGTAAACAGAATAAATATAAAAAAGTGTAAACAGCTGGATAAGGTATTCTAACTGTCTCGGTGGCGCAGCGGGAAGTGTATACGACTGCTTTGCAAGAGGTCCCGGGTTCGATTCACAGGTCGGGTGAAAATGGTATTTGGTTTTTCTATCATGAAATTCCAGTATAAAGATTTTCCAGGAGTTTGGTAAACGAATGTTACCGGTTGATGACAATAGGCTCGCCCCCTATTTTATGGGCCAAACATAGCTGGCGAAATCTGGGTGTGAAACACCTCTGCCTACCCCTTCGGAGAAAAAAGGCGTGATACTATGTTTATGTTTTTATAAAGTATTCTTACTCCATGTAGATAAGTAGAATAAAGAATAAATGGTGTGGTTATCTTTGTGCCACTATATTAGATTAAAGTGGTTTAATGAAATCTTACCTACGTTACTCCTGGGAATTGTTTAGTCTAATGAATTTCGATGTTATTAGTTAAAGTTGGAGATTGAAACAGTGGCTTGTACACAATAATTAAATTTCTGTTGTTAAGATAAGGGGGTTGGGTCAGATTGGATGCGGAAGACGGAGAACTGAGTTTAATGGCGCGTGTTACGAGAGACCTATGGCCAGCAGCAAGTGCAATAGGCTGAAATGATGAACTTCGTTAATGATTCCTAGACAGTAGGTTAGGCTGGGACCCTCGAGTGTCATAATTCGGTATTTGCAAGGATACATCTTTGTTAATCCAGGCCACCACAGCAACTCCTGTACAGTAAAGGTTAGAGTATCCCGTATGTCGGTAACATTGATGTTTCTGCGGTTCTTCTTAATAACAATTTAACTGCCTGAGTCAAATTTATTCGACAAATATTTTCGTTGTTTTTTTCGCTAGAATTGTATATTTATGAATAAATACCCCGAATTGTTTAATCTCTTTTTGTTATTTAAGTCCAGTATAACAATGCGTACAGGGTGTTGATGGGGTTAGCAAGGTTCTGCAGTGCGTCGGGCATGTTTGCGGAAGCTAGCATTGATAGTTTTGCCGCAATAATGCGTAAGCGTTGCGCCTCCATGCTTAGATGGCTGCGATCCAGTAACAACAGCATCCTGTGCGTATTGGCTGACCGATGGGACTCTCCGCTGCTAAAGCGATGAGTGCAGCTACATGCTGTCAAATGACCATGCATGGGGAGCGTCACATCGGACAGCAAATTTTTAATTTAATTTAATTTTTTACTTATTATAATTTTATTAATGTGTATAATAATGCTTACTTACACTAGTTTTTAAATTTTATTCTTGTTACTAACATAAATATGGATTTATATGGTCTGAAATAAATTTATTATTATTATTATAATTACTCTTCATTCAATTAAAATAATGTTTTATTATGAAAATGGTTAATTAGGTACCTAATTATTTACCATATAATGCACTTCAACTGGTAATAGATCTGGCTCTTAAAAGGTTAATTTTTTAACGTTGTGTACGCCATAATTATCAAATTGTGTTGGTTCATTGTTGAACAATGAAGTGACAGATTAAACCCTTTACTGTTCTTGTGTTTATGAAGGTTCGCAAAGTTATTTACGACGGTGACTCCACATTATTTTGCGATCACAAACTGTCGCTTGGAAGTAGGTCAAGGAATTTGTCTCAGAACCCTACAACTCAAAAGTATGTGGTATGTGCTTACAAATTGTTACAAAATGTACGTTTAAATCTTATTACTTGCATTAATCTTGGACGTCCTACTGTATAAATAGCCGATTGAATCAAATACTCGAAATAATTTAGTAAATTACATCAACAGAACTGAGGCGCTTGTAGCATTGTGTTACTGAGATTTTCGTTACGATCATCGAGGTTAAGCAATACTCGGCAAGGTCAGTCCATGATGGGTGACCGGTTGTGGAAATTTCATTCTCGAGCATCTCCGTGCATCGGAAGGTACGTAAAGCCGTTCGTCCCGGTTACCACTTAATGTGGTAGTCGTTAAGTCAAGTTGGAAGCCTTCTGGGTGACTTGATAAATTCTAACACCAGGGTCTGCCTCAAGTCCACATGATAAGACAAGAAGACTGTTGTTAAATTAGTTCAGCCTACTAATACACTTGGAGTAAGGTACCGCAATAATTCTTAATCAAATTAAGTAGAATGTATAGGGTAATTTATCTTCCGCATGATTGAAGTTATAATAACGGTATCTGATAAATATTTTATTCCTCAATGTAATTAATAATTTGAGCACTACCTAGGGATGTTCGGCCTTAAGTTAGATGGTGTGCTCACTGTGCGTTATGGTATAAAATGGTACGACCTATTTATTTGAAGAAAAAAAAAATAAAAAAGAAGAAGAAAAAAAAGAAAAAGAAAAAAAATAAAAAGAGCTAACAATTAAAAGCAATTAAAAACTTATAAAAAAAAATACTAAAAAAATTTCTTGAAAATTAATTTAATATTATTATTTGATTGCCTTTGTATTAAATTTCATCCTGTATAATGTAAAATAAGTTGCATGCCGTAACAAAATGGTATAAAAATAAAAACTCTACACACCGAACTTAAAGCCATTTTTATTTGCAAAAGATATATCAGATAAATAAAATCTTTCAATTGATAAATTTTCATGGTATTTTTATCATGAATCCATAGATATTTCAAAACCATTTTCCACGTTTGATATTATAAAGCATCGAGCTGTGAAAAAACAACATACAAAACAATGATAAAATAAAGGAAGAAGAAAATAACATTTTACTCAATATATTTTTAAGACTTTCTGCTATTTTACAAAAGATTCAGTTGAAAATTTAGTTCACTAACTGTGCTTATTAAAGTTTTGCTGAAAAAGCGACAGTAGACTGTAACAGGTAATTTTTATTCTAGATTTCTTCATTGTTGTACTTTATTGAATACTGGCTTCTAATTTATGCCGTTAGGAAATAACCTTTCTTTTTTTCGTCTATCTTTGTCTAGAATTTTATAAAGTTCTATTTAGTTCTTTCAGTTAAGAGGTACCGAGTTCGATTCTTGTGTCAGGTGAAAATGATATTGGGTTTTTCTATCATGAAATTCTAGTATTGGGATTTTTCTATATAAATATAAACAGTAACTTCATCAAAAATTTTCTTCAAAAAATATTGTCCCACTGCTAGAATTGGGTTGTTGGTTTCCTCTATCTAAAGAGCTGATATGGTTTAGGTCATAATAAACACGCCCTTGCCTAGTACAGGTTGGTGGATCCGACATACACTTAGAATTTATTTCAGGGGATGTGGGTTTCCTCACAATGTTTTCCTTCACCGTTAGCAGATGGTAAGTCACATGACTAGTGCATTATAAATCCCACAAATTAAAAACTATAGATTAATAGGTACAAGGATTATGATCTGATGATTTTATTTCCCCATTCAAAATTGATTGCCTATACCAACATTTAAAATATCTATCTATATAATATAGAATATATTACTGAGGAACCTGTGACGCCACGGGCCTTACTCTGAATTTCGACATTCGATTAGTCAGTTTTGATGTCGCTGTCAATTGTAAGGAAATTTAAATATGGTCGCTGTCAGTTTCAAGCATTTCACAGCGACATCAAAACCTACTAATCGAATGTCTAAATTCAAAGTAAGGCCCCAGCACAGTAATTATACCTAAAATTGCGCCCTCTACGTTCTAATATAACAAAAACACAATAACACATTCAAAATCTTGTACGAAACAAAATAATTAACTTTATATTAATTTTAATTACTTAACTTTGAAGTACTGTTACTTCATTATGAAACCAGACGGATAATATAATTTACTTTTATTGAAAAGGAGGAGTGTGTAATGAGTGCGTGCCAACAACAACTCGTTGCTTAGGAATTTGTTTTTGAGTTAATATCGTCGAGTTACGCGGAGAGTTTGAACGGTTGAATAAACTCGTAAATTAATTAGTAATGAATATTTAAATACAGCAAATTTAATTTATTTATTTAGTTTCTTGAAACGCCAGGTCTTCTTTTGAATAGAGGATGAAAAAATGAAAGAGATGTGTTATAAAACAAGCAATAGACAGGCGGTAAATTATCATCATCATCATTAGCAACCCATTAAGTCCCACAGCTGGGCTCGGGTCTCCTCTCCTCTAACTAGAGAATAAATAATAATAGAGGCGGTAAATGGGTTTCTATAATACTATTGGTAATCTGCTATACAACTTCTTTTCTCGGCTTTATTTCAAATTACATTTCGTTTTATAAAACAGCCATTTAACATAGGTATTATAAGTGATCCATAATTTTCTGTAAAACTTTTAAATTTATTTTATGTGTATATGGCGATTAATGCTGAAAGTATTCAGAGAAATTTTAATTAATAAAAGAAGTCGATATTGAACACGTAAATTTCCGCGAAATTTTCTGACTTTCAGAATGCGAACAATCCTCATCAAATGTAGTGTTCAGGCCTTTCCGAACTTGATAATCTCATTGGGTACCCACTCCGATCATTGATTACAAAATGTTCTCAGCTGTGAAACGGCTCGTCTTTGTTTTATTATCTCAATGTATCCACAACTTTACCGCTGCTAACTAGGAGATAAACTGTTAGTATAATTGGGTTGCAGGTTATTGGGTCTTAGAGTTTTCAAATTAAACGTAGTTGTCTAGATGAAACTTTAATTAGCTGTTGCCCAGGAGTTCGCTCCTTTTTGTCATTGGTTATCCTTTTCCCTCCCTATTTTTTGGCCGTAGCGTGATGCTATATAGCTTAAAGCCTTCTTAATAAATGGGCTAATCAACAGTAAAAGATTTTTCTTTTAAA
This sequence comes from Laspeyria flexula, assembly GCA_905147015.1. NCBI lineage: Eukaryota > Metazoa > Arthropoda > Insecta > Lepidoptera > Erebidae > Laspeyria > Laspeyria flexula. The sequence goes on along the minus strand of LR989956.1, from coordinate 4,393,398 downwards.
TTTTTCATGTGGATTTAACTTTGTGGAATTTGTATGACTAGTCAAGTGACTTACCATCTGCTAACGGTGAAGGAAAACAACGTAAAGAAACACATGAGGATTTCTTCAATCTCCTAGTTGGATCAGAATTACTTCTAGGGTAGTTTACTTGTACTAGACCAACGTGTTATGGGCTGAACCCACTAAGCTCTCTAGATAGAAGAGAGACCCGAGCCCAGCAGTGGGACATTAATGCTTTACTGATGACAATAATGATAGTTATATTTACACATCACATTATAGTAGACTATATATTATACAATATTTCTAAGAACATACTCTCTTTAACCTACGTTCTTGTAAATATATGAATTTGATTTGATTTGCAATAATATTGTTTGTTCTGTGTCTGGGTGTAATTTATCTATAATATGTACATACATCACACACATCATTTACAAAAAAAAATGTATTTAAGTAGTTTATCAGTTGTTTAGTACCCATAACACAAGCAAATATAATTGCTTAATTTGGGACAAATACCTCATTTATATGCCAACATTCGTCTCAATTTACTATGTAAACATATTCTAAGGAAAGCAGTAAGATAATAATAAAAACAAGTCATAACTTAGTCGAGGTTTCCGTTGTCGTTGACGATATCGCAGTGCAGTGCTACTGACAATGATAAATATATGCGTAGAAATATAAATTACTTCGTTGCCTTATTTTTACTTGAGAGAACTTATTTCAATATTTATGGCGTTTACGTGTTAGGAACAGGCTTATCTGTGAATTGTTTTTACTGCGTACTTCAGTTTTTTTTGGGAGATAAAAATATTTTTGAAATAAATATCTCATGAAAAGTGCGGTAAAATAATGAGCAGAGGCGTTTGTCTAGCTGTGGGATAATACTAGCTATAAAGAATTTCTATATACCTATATTGCTAGCAGCCTGTAGCTTCCATGAAAGGCCTCGAAGTTTCTGAAATTTCAAAAAACCGGCCAAGAGCGTGTCGGGCCACGCTCAGTGTAGGGTTCCGTAGTTTCCCGTCCGTTAGACGTGCCAGAAGTTTTCGATGGTAATTTTGAATTGCGAGAACCTATTTTAATAATTATTTTTTTGTTTGAAAAAAGATACGTTCAGGATAATAAAATATTATGTAAACGAAGTTAAAAAAAAAATTCAGACAAATGAAACTTGACCTCTGGATTGTATAGGCGCTCATACGATTCAGGGACCAAATTATATTGGTTAACTGCAGTTTCCATCTGTTGTTTCCATCCAAGTTCAAAATAATTTTCCTAGAAAGTCCTTATAAAGTTCTACTTTTCAGATTTTTTTCGTATTTTCTAAACTTATGGTTCAAAAGTTAGAGGGGGGGGGAGGCTTTGTTTTTTACTTTTGGAGCGATTATTTCCGAAATTATTGACGTTATCAAAAAATGATTTTAGTAAACCCCTATTCATTTTTAAATACCTTTCCAACAATATATCACACATTAGGGTTAAAATTAAAAAAAAAAACACTTCCCACTTTACATATAGGGGGGCTACCCTAATAAAACATTTTTTTCCAATTTTTATTTTAGCACTTTGTCGGCGTGATTGATACACATATTGGTCCCAAATTTCAGCTTTCTAGTGCTAACGGTCACAGAGATTAAGCGAGGACGGACAGACGGACAGACAGACAGACAGACAGACAGACAGACAGACAGACATGGCGAAACTATAAGGGTTCCTAGTTGACTACGGAACCCTAAAAAAGAACACCACGCTTGATTTGTATCCCTCCAGCTTTAGCAAATTTAATTCGTATTTTATATTCAAATGTAAACAAAATTTAAACATTTGTTATTTAATATGCATGCCCTTATTTCATATTCTAAATGTTAATTTAAAAATGTTAATCTAAAATTTATATATTATTCATGTATTATCATACTCATGTAAAAGTACGGTAATAAAAGCTTATTTTATATCATATTCTAAAATATAGTTACCAATTTGTACTCTGGCATTCATTTAACAAGAAATTTACATTAAAAAATAAATGCTCTACCGGTGAGTATGAAATACTTAAACTCCAAGCCTCATGGAATCCACATACACAATGACGCCCACAAAAAGTTTTATAACGAGTTCCAAAGAAATGTTTCCTCAGTCTTCCCATAAATAAACACATGGTCCCTTTGTCGTCTTAGCGCCCACTCAATGTGAAATTCATAGCCGTTTCAAGCCATAAACTAAAAGAGTAAGCTACTTAGCCACCGACATATATCTCTCGTGCATCAAGGAGCTCGTTAATCTGTCTGTCTGACGTCACTAAGACTCGGTTGATCGATCGCAAGTCAGTCGTCCAAAAACTACGGATTACTTTTAACTGTACGAAATAAAAACCACGTTCACACTATCGAATATTAGTATAAACGATACACCGCCGATCTTGTAATTGAAAGCGTAACAAGGCATGTTCATTTTATACCGCCACCCGGTAGGAGGGTATCTGTCACTCATCATATCAGTGACGTCAACTGTTGGGCATAGGCCTCACCTAATTTACGCTACAGCGAGCGACTTAGTGCTACCCGCAACTCACGGCTACGTATCCACAACCATTTCTGACACTTATAAACTTCATCAGCAACCCATTATTGTCCCACTGCTGGGCTCGGGTCTCCTCTCCTCTATTCTGAGAGCTGAGAGGGTTTTAGGCTGTAATCCACACACGCTGGCCTAATGCGGGTTGGTGGATCAGACATACACTTAGAATTTCTTCTAGTATATATATGTGGGTTTCCTCACGATGTTTTCCGTCACGGTTAGCAGATGGTCAGTCACATGACTAGTACATATAAATTTCACAAAGTGAAATCCACATTGGTACTGCTGGTTGGAATCGAACTCGGACCACGTGTTTAGCACGCCGGTTCTTATCCATTCAGCGACCATCGCTTCTTCACCATCACTTATCATCATATAAAATTAAAATTCAATTAAAGACATTTTATTTACTGCCCATTTGGCAGACGAGATTGCGGTCCACCTCATGGTAAGTGACAACTGCACCTCATGGACATGACTGCGTTCTTTTACCAATAGTTGAAACACAACCAAGCTCTGGGGTGAACTTTCTGAAGCGGTGTTTCCTGAGCGCTAATACATATCCTTCTTCTAACGAGGTTTACAGAGAGTTATCCTCTCAAGATAGGCAGCGGCTTGGCTGTGCCTATACATTGCCAACGTCCATGAGCGGCGGTACCCACTATTAGATTTGATGGGGGGCAATGGGCATTCCACCAAACTTATTATTCAATTCAAACTAGTTGGTCATAAGAGAAGCGCGTTCAACCAACCAAAGAAACCCTTCAGATTTAATTATAAATTAGTTTAGATAGTGTTCAATTATGCTGTTTAAATAAAGAAAATAAGCGCTACAATAGATCAACTCTGGTCGAGGTAGCAAGGAGGCCACTAGTGGCTTCCGGCCCAACTAACCATAATAATTATAAAAAGAAAATTGGACCTGTGTCCCCATGTAAGCCTTCCAAAAGGACCGGTTATTATACTTCTCACCTTAGAGAGAAGTATAGCCGTGAAAAAAGAGACATAATAATAAAAAGAAAATAATATATTAGGTAAATACAAGACACCAAAAAAAAATCGAAACCAAAATTGTGTGTATCTAAAACCTCCTTTAGATACGCATATCATACGTAATGCGATGTGACAAGTAAGACTTGCTACACAAATGTGAAATGACATAATTATTGCCAAAGAAAAATGCTCTCTAGTGACTACTTGACTTACCCAAGTTGCCAAATTTTTCCGAACCAAAAATGAAGCCTGGCTTAGAACCAAACTTTAGTAGAAAAACTTCGTACAGAATATAAAATTATTTCTTATCTTAATTACTTAGACAGTTCTGTATACATAATGGTCGTTACTATCGGGTGTATTTTTAAATCACGACGGTAATAATAATAATAATAAAGGTTTATTTGTCACAATAAATATCAGTTACAAAATTGAGCTTAGACTAAGAGATGTAAATACATGAGACACAATAATTACTGTTAACTGGATCCCAAACTAGGCGGTTGCCTGTAATATGAAAGACAGTGATCAGTCAGGAGAATGATGCAGTGTATATATTACAGTGAGCGTAGATTTGTGAATTTTTTGTTTCATCACGACGGTGGCAAAAATCTTTTTTTTTATCATGATGCCTAGGAAAGGTGTGTTATACACATATTTTCCTGGCTATGTATGGTCCCATGTAATAGGAGCCGAGCTTTTGCCACCACTCCGGATTAGTACTGAGAGCTCCATAACAGAAAAATACAAAACTGTTTTCTCGACCCGGGAATCAAATCCAGAACAGTTTCCGCGTCAGTCACTATACACTCCTGCATTCTTCGCCACCTAGCTTATTCTTAAATATCGTAAACTTATGTCGCGTTTCTCTCATCTTAGTTCCATTTTATAGGAGTCCAAAACACTATTGTGTTTATTTAACCAGACTGAAACTTCTTGCGCTAAGTTCATTCAAACGAATAACTCAGGTTAGTATATAATATTAGTATCAACGTATCGATTGATTACTGCGGTTTGGCTGTGTTGCCGAATTCAAATTCTATACCGCCGAGCAGGCGAGAATTTACACCTTTTCCGTGTCTCAAGAAACACATAAAGGTGTCAATTTCCGTTGGTATGAACATCTATAAGCTTTGATATGGGGAGCCAATGCCATCCAATATCGGTACCTTACTCGTATATTATCGCTCTCCCTTGAGATTGCCCAGGTCAGGTGTCACAGCGAATATACCACCAATGTCCTCAGAACAAAGACCTATTGCATACGCTTGGGAATCGTTGATTATAAATAAAGAAAACTTTTAATTGGTTTTCAAATTCTAAGTCCCAGGGATATACCTGATTTAAAAGCAATGAGCAATTCTTACGGTTCAGTCATTTACATGATTGTATTAAAGTTTATGATATCAAAATCTCAACCCTAAAACCTTTCTGTACAGTTTTCTCAAGAATTTTATAATATGACCGATAAAATTTAATTTAGTCTTCGAGAGTTCCTTAAAACATAATAAGGCAGTCTTGTTTTCCATTCCAGCAGTAATTAAGCGAAGCAGAGTTAGTAGAAGTTATCCTTGTAGTGACGGATTAAGAATACATAATGTCACTACCCCATGTCAACCCGTGGGTGTCGTAAAAGGCGACTAAGGGAGTAATCTTACGCAAACAAGAGCACTGCAAGAAAACAAATAGACTATATACCCGTCTGGCCTGCGTGGTATAGTAGGCTAAATTCTCTCCACATTTTTTGGAGGAGACCCGTGCCTAGCAGTAAAGCTTTACATTAACACCTTACTGCTGGGCACGTGTCACGGTTTAAATGATGAGTAGTTAAGCGGCTTTGATGTAATTTCATTCCTGTTTCGTTTAATATCACAAAATCTGAACACTTATTTATTATAATCATGGTCAAAAAAATCTCACAATCTACTTTTCACGATTAAATTAACAATCTGTAAATGGTCCATCACCATAATTATTTACATTTTATAAAGCGCTCGTCATTTTATTTAATTAAAAGTCTAAAGTGTAGTAGCGTGCTTATTATTAGTACACTATTACTCCCAAAAACTGGTATTAAGGGAACCTCTTTTTGGTTGTTAAGTACAATGGAGGTAATTGCCTTAATTGCTAGGCCAAAGTCCATTGTGCCCGGCGATTTGGGATTCGAATCATGTAGAATAAATTCACCTAATTTCTTTTCGCCACTATTCTATGTTGTACCTTTTTATTTTGATATACACGGCCGAATTGAGTGGGAAAATAAAATGTTATTGCTACAACAGTGTTGAAATTTGTTAGAGCAAGTTTTGTTTTGTTATTTTATTTGTACAAATGTGATGTTTTATCGGAATTTTTACTACTTTTTTTATTGTTAACCATTCAGAGATAAATATTAAAAAAAAATTATGGTTGCTGTCATTTTCAAACATAGTGATATCGACTCTGTCTAATCGATTTCTAAATTTATAATAACGTTTTTAGTTATCTCTCCCTACTAAAAACCAGTATTAAAAAAAAGAAAATCTTGAGTAGTTAATTCCAGAGAGTGTATCAAGTTTGATAACCAAACTAAAGTACTTTTATAAAATCACAAGGAAATGGCACAACTACGTCGACTATTATAATAATGTGTACACTTTAAAGACCGGCGTACAAGTTAGTGCTAAATGAACGTGCTTCCGCGTTGCAAAATTACTACTTCAAGTGCTTCTCCCTAGAACTATGTAACCTACATTTTCTAAATAGTATGATTTACTAAACTATTCAGTTAAACTATTTTATTTGAGGTATTAATTTCAAATAAAAAAAAAATGTTTTTTCTATAATAAAGTGTATTTTATCTCATCAATAATTATATGTGATACCCAAAAAAGCAAATTAAGAATATCAATCAGCTCCATAAGTAAGGTATTATCGCAACAGTAATTTTCAATTTCACGCTTATTTGAAAACCTGGTGTTTGAAAATATGCCCTGTGGGATATTTAATTCGACATCTAAGTTTTGAAGCATATACTTAGTACAAAAACAAAGCAACACAGAGTTGAATTTCACTATTTACAATACTAAAATTGTTATTTGTACAGTTTGTACACCAGAACTTTCTACTTTCTTTCTTTGATATTGATTTAGAGTGAGTGTAAAGTTTAGATTACGTATATGATTACGTGCAAGCAGTTCTGCTATGCATTTGTTTTTAATTTCTTTCAGTCAGCAAAACACAAAATATACTTTCGAATGCATACGAAAATATAAACAAACATTTCGATATTAAAGCAACCGTTTGAAAGCTAACACACCCCGCTTCGGTTGCAAATGTTATGTGAAATTTGATGCTAGCCAGTCAGCGCTTAATACATGAATAGAACGATGCACTTACCACGAGTCGCCACAGTCACAAATCGTTAGCAACTGTAGTTAACGAATATCCTGATGAATCTATACCAATATTATAATAATAATAATAATAATAATATTCTATAACATTCACACAACGCCATCTAGTCCCAAAGTAAGCAATTATATTTGCTTGTGTTATGGGTACTAAACAACTGATATACTACTTAAATAATTATTTTTTTGTAAATACATACATATTATAGATAAATTACACCCAGACACAGAACAAACCTCTATGCTCATCACACGAAGATTTGTCCTGGGTGGGGATCGAACCCACGACCTCCGGCTTAGCAGTCAGGGTCACTAACCACTAGACCAACAGGCCAGTCAAAGTTAAAAAATTATAAAGCTGTAGTGTTTGTCTGATTGGTTGATCGCTAGGATCTCAGAAACTACTGGTGTGATTTGAAATTTTTTTTTTAGTGTCGGATAGCCCATTTATTGAGAAAGATATATAACATCAATTCACGACCAATACAAGTTGAGCAATGGACATATAAAGAACGATGGAAGCGAAGCCCTGCGCGACTTCTATTAATACTGTAATGACCGCACTATGAAGTAGCGGTGTAACTGTGGTCGCCTCATCACTGACATCGCCGTAGTCGTGGATTCGATTTCTACACGGAATATAAATATATTTGTATCGAGTCTGGGTCTTTATGTCCGCTAACTGAATGTTTGTAAAGGCCCAAGTACACAGTGCTTTTCCTTTTTGCGGTCGTTTTAAAATTAAGTTGTCTGCTGCAAAATTTGAGGTTGTTAACACGTTCAGAGTTTAATCGCACAAAAAACGTTGATGTCCAATATAAAAAAAAACAGACTCAGAACGCATACTCTGTGTCAATTCATTCAAAATACCCAAGATATTTAAAAAATTAGTAATATTTGTTAACATGAAAATTTCAAAAAAGTTACCTATAGAGTCCATTTTGTTTACAGCCGAATGCACAAAAAATGGATTTGATTCGCTGTTACGGTTTCAATTATATTAAGTATAATTCTAGCTCAATGAAAGTAATAATAGCATTACTATGACATTTTTGTATGTTTATGTATTTAGCTAGAGAGGCATAGGCAACATAGGTTCAACAGTGAACGTCATTGGGCTGATATGATGATGATGATGAAGTATTATGACTGGCCTGTTGGTCTAGTGGTTAGTGTAATGTATAATATGTATGTATTTCCAAAAAAAATGTATTGAAGTAGTATATCAGTTGTTTAGTACCCATAACACAAGCAAATATAATTGCTTAATTTGGGACTAGATGGCTCTGTGTGAATATGGTAAAATATTATTATTATTATTATATTATTAAGCTTTAGAGGCTATTATAATTTAAGTTAATATTACAAATATTTTACAAATGTGTTCAAAAACACAATAAAACTATAATTACTATAGTTTAATAGTTCGAACAAATAGTACAACCCCGGAACAGGCTGTTAGTACCATGAGTTTCCTTCAATAAAAACCTGCAATGTTTTGGAATTTGACTCCATTCACCCTTATCTGTTGTATATTAGTATTCCGTACCCGTTTCTCTTGAAGCTTATTTTGTGATTGTTTTAATAAAAACTGCAAAGGACGCTTACACAAATAATGTCAGTAAGTGACAAATTTTGCGGGTTTTCAGATGCTTATTTATATTTTAGAATATGAATTATTTTTTTGTTATTTATGCGGAATTTTTATCACTGCTATAATAATCTGGGTGGCAGCCGTTACTCTTTAATTGTATGTTTGTATGTATCAGCTATAAACAAACCCTATACCAACCCGTCTGGCTATAGTGGTATAGTAGGCTATTCCCTCAACATTCTTTGGTGAAGACCCGTGCCGGCAATGGGACGTATCCCACATACGTCTATTGAAATGATGTATCAGCTGTCACCCGGAGATTCACTCCCTGGATTTTTATTTGGCCTCAACGTATGTCCTATTACTGATAGCGTTATGTTATACCCTCCCTCAATAAATGGTATAATATAATAATACCCCTGCACGTCACGTAAATATAGTCATTTCTTCTTTAGGACTGCCTAAAAAGATGTTCCCAAACTAACTAGTTCTCGTAAACCGTTTATCTCCTTTTCTCTCTAATTAACTACTGCAATGTTATGTTTTAGAACCTAACACAGCCGTTGGATGTGATGGGCTATTGATAATGATGATGTTTTTAATATTGTGCTCATAAACATTGGATAAAATGAATGCTAGAGCAAAAAACGCAAGACTAACTCTCCAACTTCAACACGTTCACGAAGTTATCAGGCAAACTAATATCGCTAATTAACTTCCTTGCTCCATTCTCTGTCTAGAATTTTAAAGCCTTTAGGGCCCAAAACTAGGTACTAAAGTTGGACTGGGAATCAAAAGTGAATTTATAATTAGTCCAGCTGGCGAGCAGTTTATTTTAAAGTACTTATTAATAGAATGAAATGGAGCGAGTAATTTATTTCAACGGTCAGAATTTCATATCAAATTATCTCGATGTTTGATAGAAGGATCGTAATTTGTATTTTTTTTATTTTGATTAGAACACAAACAAAATAATTTTGTTGTTTTTTTTTTTACTTTTTAAAAAGACAACGCCCGCACTAGGGAACAAGCCCTGTGTCGCGGGGAGCTTTACAAACATGAAACTAACGGACACAAAGTACACCCAGACTAGAAACAAATATCTATGAATCACACAAATATTTCTCTCGTGTGGGAATCGAACCCACGTCACCCAACACGGCGATGTAGTGGCGAGGCGACCACTTTAACCACTGCGCCACGGTGACAGTCAAAAAATTTAATATCAATTTGTCCTCTGCTTGTAATTCTTTTTTTTTTAATACATATAAACAAAAAGTATAAAAATACTTCTTAAACCTTACATTAACTTTGTTAATATACGAGTATCTCATCTCACTGTCGTTATTTGAAATAGAACCGTGCTCTTAGTACTCTTAAATTAATTCCAATCAAATCGGTATCTAATAAATCTATACTCCAATTCAAGTTTCAGGTAAATAAAAGCCTCGAACGAATTATATTAAAGCGACCCTTATGAATCTGAAATTTAACGCTTTCGGGTTTTAGTATCTGTACTACAATAGTCGTCTACGAAGTAATTGACCTGAGAGGTCTATAGTATTTGGCAAAGTGCCTCTTAACATTAGACCCGTTAGGGGTCAAAACAATAATTTACTTCGTCGGGTATAAATAAAATAAACGAGGTAAGTGGTTTGGGTTCCTTATATAGATTTACTGCGCAGTTTTTTCTTAATCTTTAGTTAAGAAGCGTTTGTGTAAATTCGTCTAGACGTTTGATCTGCCCCCTGATTCTAAGCCGTCCGAAAGTTTTACGATCGGAAACTGATAGCTTGACACAAGGCAGGAACTCGATCCGACGGAAACAAAAATGCTGTTCATAGATCCGAACGGATACTCCTCGGAAGGGTTTTAGAATCCGAGAACTGGATGTGTTTAAAGATAACGTTACAAAATTGTAAAAAAATTACTACAGTAGTAGAAAGCTATTAGTATCAAATAAAAAATATGTATTTATTTCTTTTTACAAATAAATGTAATGGCTATAACCTAATAAGAGCAAAACGTTAATTAGTATTTACCTACTATTGTTTTAATAAAAAACATTTATTTTTCTTAGACTAATAGTTTGATAGTAACTTTGTAAACACTGCTTCGCAAACGTCAACGAAGTAAATATTGTATAGTTTTGAAATTAAAAACAAAAATAAAAGTTAGAAATTTGTTAGAAAAGTGATTTTTACTTATTTAAAAACGTTTTATTAATTCAAAAAAATAATTATTACTGTAAGTACTGTAACATATTTTTTTTATAAATGTTTCGTGGTGTTTTTATCGGGATTGATTGTGTAAATTTTAATTTTATAGAAACGAGTATCGCTTGAGCAGTTAATTTCATGCAGGCTCATAAAGACCTGGCACGAGGGTGGCTCATAAGCCCTTTATTTCAATATAATGATCCTCGGAAGTTGAATCCGGCGCAAAATTGTTGGCTGGAACTTTTGCCACAATTGATGTCATCTATATGTCAAAAGTTTCCCATGTCGGATTTTTGAATTGCATTTAGGCTCCCGCTTCGTAAACCTTGCCACTCGGATATGGAAAGGGCAGTTTCCGACGGCTTAGAATCACAACCCTGAAGTCGGCAATCAAATTGGGCCATACTAGTCGTATTAAAGATTATTACAGTGACCGTCGGTGAAAAAACTTTCTAATTTATATTATTATGTTATACTAATTACATAATTTTGAAAGTATAAGCAGTCAAGTATAAATTACCAACATATGGTTTTTTTTTCCACACAGTATGTTAAACTTATAAGAAACATGCAGCTATAACATCAGAAATTGTGAATTTAAAATCCAAACAGACTTTTATTTATTCTAGATAGAAATCACATTAATTACGAAACTTTTCAACAGCAGCAACATTTTCGATTTGTTAATTACGAATAAGTCGACATTTGCCGTTAAAATATTCGCTTTAAAATCAGTCGTTCAAATAAACTACCTTAACGTAAATGCTGAGCTAAAATACAAGCTTCCTTACGGTACAAATTATCTAAAAAGCCGTTTCCACGAACGAGGTATTTCTCCAAACATTTATATATAGAAACAAACGACAGTTTCCGTCGACACCGGTACACATACGAGAAGCCCTTTTACAATATTGTAAAGACGCTCTAATTCTGAAACACTTCCTGGAAAATCGAACAACGAAATACGTGTTGTAAAACATTTTCTTTTCTTTTATTTCTTTCAATAATGTGCTTCTAGGTATTTATGAATACCACTGGTTTAAGAAATGAATTTATGGGAAACTGATTAGGTATAATTTAAATTTTTAATAGGTATAATTTCAACTACTCCTTTTGCGATACAAACGTGGAGATGTTCGGATCAAAATTCTGACATCACCACGCTCGTCAATGTAAATGGCCGAGCCGTCTAATCTCCCTAGTGGAACTAAAAGAAAATGAAGATACTAATTTTAAAATTCACTGAACAAATACTTTGATTACCTAAATCACAGACGTGAAAGAACACCGCAAAGTATCAAAGACACTTGAACTTGAAATACTTCTGCAAGTTTAAGTGAACAAATTCAATATTAAAGTCTTAATTAGGAAGATATGAACATTATTTCACAAGATATAACCGCCGACATATTGCTTCAAGTTCAAACCTACATTAAACTTTATACACGAGACACTCAATATTGGCATAATTAATTTAATAAATAACATCTAGCTTTGCCTGAAGGAATGAACAGCTGTTTCATAGGCAAGGTTTGCGTATATTTTTTCCATGCGTATATTTATTATATCATTTTTTTCCAAATTGCATTTTAAAGGTAAGACACTTTATTTAAAGTCGAATTTACATTACGAAAATAGTTTGTTTTACGACACCAGTTTCATCAACAATTTCACGTGTAAACATCGAGTTATTTATATGCATCATGTTATTAAAGTACCTAATGTAAATTCGACTTAAGGATAATATGGTATTTGGACACTTTCTATAAAAAGTATCAATAACATTGTAATTTAAATTGTGGGGTTTTTAGTTTTTAATAATTTCTTTGACATTAAGTATTCAACTATAAAAATTTAAAAGATTTTTTTACGGTAAAATAAAGAATGACTACCAATAAGTAGTCAAGAAATACGTAAGAATATTTTCTTACGTACTTCTTGAAAAATAGAACCAGATAGTATTCTATCTGATTCTGTTTTACTGGGTAATAGTTGTCACCGTACTACGGAATTCATGGCAATCTTTGTCCTCATCACTGAAGACCTCGCATGATTTAGAGATACACACTTGCATAGTAATTTCCATAGTACATATGAAATTAATGTTTATGCCTCTATTCAAAAATAATTAGCCAGATTATGAATTTTATTATATTTCATCATTAGCAACCCATTAATGTCTTTCTGCTGGGCTCGGGTCTCCTCTCCTCTATCTAGAGTGCTTAGAGGGTTTTTAGACCATAATCCACACATGCTGGCCTAATGCGGGTTGGTGGATTACTGTCTTTACAATAATTTTATTCACCCATGTAAAAAATAACAATATTTGGGGTTTCTTTGTTTAATTAAAAGCAGGCTTTAAATCAGTGGAAAATAATCAAATCACAAAACTTTTTGAAACCGTTTGACAATCGGTCACGAAATCCTATTAAACGGAAGATCAAAGATTTAAATTGTCTCATAATGAATGGGGTTTTGTTACAAGTTACGAAGTTATTATCAAACAGCAACTGTTACCTAACTAAGCGTACTGGGCTGTAATTCACTTCATTGAAGAGTCCCTGTAAGGACTTGGTGATCCTTTGAGTAAGATTGCAATTATATGCAGGATAACATAGGCAAATATTTTATTTATTACTTATAGTGCAAAAACCTCACGTTTGACTGGCATAGTAATACAATATTTGTCTAGACAATTGACCTCGACACATTTCACCACTAGGTTCATCATGATGAAATTGTGTTACCTACTTGAAAGTTAATTTACCAGTAGCATAAAGACTCGAGACACATGTCGTGACAATGGAAATTAAAGCAATGAAACTACCTACTTATCTTGACTTGATAATGTTAACATGCAAATTGTTTAAATTTTAGGATTTAGTTTGTAGATACATACTTTAGTTTGTAGGTCATGTTCAGTTACAATTTTTTGTTTTGGAAAGGTTTAAATCGTTCCATATATTTACTGGCTTACATAATTTTATTGATTTGTTTATTTTTACGATTTTTCTATATTTCAAATAATAAATAATATATTATCAACACTCTTCATAATATTATATCATCTAATTACAGTACCTACCTACTTTAAATAATTATTATTATATTGTACTATACTCTTACATTAAATTTTTTCATGTTTTGTAAAAAGGGGGTTATTACAAAATACGGACTAAGCATTAAACCAGGTTTAAAATGACAACTTTGTCACTAAAAATAACATAACATAGCAACACACCTTTTTCCCCAAAGGGATAGGCAGAGAGAGGTGTTTCACACCCACCTTTCGCCTGTTTGTTCAGCTATGTTTGGTCCCATGGAATAGGGGGCGAGCCTATTGTCATCAACCGGGAACATTTATTTAGCAAACTCCGGGAAAATATTAATACTGGAATTTCTTGATAGAAAAGCCCAATACCATTTTCACCCGACCTGGGAATCGAACCCGGGACCTCTTGCACAGCAGTCGTATACACTTCCCGCTGCGCTACCGAGGCAGCACATGCATATTATGAGATATGGCCCATTAAACACGTTTTATATTTCAGTGCCTTAACTCTACGTTTTACACTACAATATCTTTAGTGTCTTCTACTTGCTTATAAACCACCTCTTCAAAATAAAACTACATTAGTTACGATACTAAATAGCCATTGCACTGCCGAAAACTTTTGCCCTGTGGCAAAGCACCCTTTATAGTTCATAAGTTATGAATGGAATGGTTCCAATCTAATAGGAGAAAGGGGTCGGCCAAACTTTTGTAGTTTAGACAAGGATACACACAAATGAACTTTGGCACGAAATATTTTTCCTTAATATTATTGTAGTGTATTGCATTTCAGAAGGTACAAACCTTCTGAAATGCAATAACTTTTGTAGTAAATTAAACTGAGTCAAAATGTTCCTTAAGATACATTGAATACAAAGTATTAATTACCTTTATTTTACTTTATAAAATATATGAATTTATAAAAACTGCTATTGAAATCCCATTACGATTCATTTGTTCCGCTCGTAAATTGCAAACTTAGGACGCTGAATTTCACTCCAGCGAAGAAGAAATGAAGGCCGCATAGAACTGGTCCTATTGGAAGTCTCTTGAGGAGGCCTATGTCCAGCAGTGGACGTCCTACGGCTGATATGATGATGATGATGAAGAAGAAATAAGAGGCAGCGAGATATCTTGTATAAATCCAAATTATAACTATTTTTATAGGTACATAAAAATGTACATAATAAAACAATTGTAGTGGAACGATAAACGATCAAAATTATTCTAAAATAAACTTTTTAAATTTAATTTCTATGTGAGTTCGTTCAATGTGTAACCTGAAAACATCTTTTCGATTAGTGACCACGTTGAGTGTATGATACGCAGTAACAATGTCGTTGGTGCAAGTTGCAGTAAAAAAAAAAGGTTGATGCGTGCGCTAGGCAACTTCTAATGTGGCTACCGTCATCGTCGACCCAAGTACTCATCAGAAGTACTTTAATAATTACGATAATCATAACTTTATTATTATCTTAACATTGCATGGTGATCTTTCGGAATTGGAAAAGCACAAAATCGAAAACTCATTTTCAAAAAGATCAATAAATAAAATAAATTGTAATGCAAATGGCGTCTCTCTTCGCTATTGGTAACCATCCAATTTCGAAATTTTATAAACAAAATACACAATACAATACATTTTATAAATAAACATATATTTCACAAATTTAAAAATCTGTGTCTGTGTGTTTTATGTTCCCACCAAAGAACAATGTCAATGTTTTTTTATAAGCCTCAAAACTCAACAAAACTCATGAAAAGTTAAAATATTGTAAACTTTAAAATGACGTACAGTTATCATGGTACTGGAAACTTTGTGAAAGTTCCTGCGGGCATAGTAATCGGTAGACCAAAGTTAGTATTCAACTAGAATTTAACTCACTACCACGGTATCTTTACACGCATGAACAAATCTGTAAGTTTGAGTGAAAATGACAGAAAAGTCGAGTTTATAGAAAGGGCACGTCCCAAGACACTTCTTCGGTTTGTTTGCGACTTTTCTTCATGTACTCTTTATGCGATAACTTATGCATCGCTCCCACAACAAAGATAAAACTATGGTTTTCGGAATATGAAGTTATTTGACAACATAATCTTAATATCTCTTAGATAAATCTATACTATACTATTATAAAGCTGAAGAGTTGGTTTTTTTTTGTTTGGTTGAACGCGTAAATCTCAGGAACTTACTGGTCCGATTTTAAAAATTATATTAGTGTTACATAGTCTATTTATTTATGACGGCTATTAGGTTATATAATATTAAATTAGTATAAAACGGGTCTACGTCACGTATTATATTATAAGGAATAGTAAATACCTTATTTATTTGCCCGACGTTTCGATCGAATTACACCGATCGTGGTCACGTGGAAACTCTACTGGATTTAGTAGTTAATAATAAAAATACATAAATCGAACTTGGACCGAATTTAGCATGCCGGTCACTTATCCATTCAGCCACCAACGCCTATATTAGTTTTTCTGTATTGCAATTCTCAGTATCAGTTAAGATTCTAGCAATGAGCCCAGTTAACTGCCCCTATCACATAGAACGTAACATATTACCTCTGCCTACCTCTTTGAGGATAAAAAGCGTGATACTATTACAAATATCAAAATTCCACTGGTTATTAATAACCAGTTTCACTCTTCACACCTTTTCCAGGTTTTGGAGAGCAATAAACAAAGGGAACGATTAACTATACAGTATCATTGTCTTCTACTTGTAAACATAATAACCGAGTAGTCGTATAATTTTCAGTTCATGTGTAATTGAAAGCTAGACGACATTAATGCCGCCAGACAAGTACGGTTCTCTGTATACTAATTATGAATTTAAATTCTCATATACGCTGTAGCCTGTTTGGTGTAAAGAGAAACTTAACAAGTCTAAACTATGACGCAGAGTCACGCAAATAAGGAAAATTATAACAAAAGATTATTTGTCTCATTTTACCGACTTGGTTGCAGTCAATTGAGGAAAATTGAGCATTATTATGCGCTATGAGCCAGATATTAAAATCATTAATCATTCTTGGCTGCAAATGTCACCATTTGCTATGATGATGAAGCCTTATTAGCTTACAAATTAAGTTTATTTTTGCAGAATAAATTTCATAGAATAAAACGTTGACAAAACAATACCTTCTTTATAATAACAATTTTCTTGGACAAACGTATTTGAATCATCTTGGTAATGGAACTAGTATTATTTATTTATTTATTTATTTAAACACATATAAAACTATTATTACAGGTACAACCTAATGCAATAGCCTATGTACATAAATATAAAAATTAAAAACTAACTTATTTATTTTGTATTATATTTTCTAATAGTAGGCCTTAACGATGCCTATCGTATTGCTCAAATAATATCTATTACTTAGTACTTATTGGCAAATATGTCAATTAAAATAAAAAAGCTTTTGAAAATATTGAATGTCAAAAATATTATAGCAAATAAAACTGAATTCAATTAAATAAACAATGTATTATTCTTGTTAAAAATCATTAAAAAGAAAATACGAGTAAGAATTTTTTTATAAGTAAACGTGGTAATGTTACCTAAGTCTACTTCAGTTCACCCCAATATTTTGGTGTATTCCTTTTTATAATCTACCCGTTCTAAAGGGCGTTTCGTTAAAATCTAAACCTATTAGTTAATAATTAACATCTACACTAGCGTTCATCCTTTATTTCTCCCGTGTAAAATATAGACACAAAACTGATCGTGAAAACTGACTTCAATATCCGTCGATTCGTTTTGGAGTTAGCAAATAAACAGATAGACGCGGCAAACAACGTTGTTTTACATTACTTACTGCCGTATTCAGAGACGTTAGTTTATTTTGTAAAAACGTGTAATACTTAAGTCTATGCGCCTAAATACGAGTATTCAATGAAAAAAATGTGTCTCTGGGTGCGGTATTTAGAGATTTATCTCTAAGTAATATAAAACAAAGTTACTACTAAAGTTAATACTTTAGTAACAGAAATACATAATAATATAACTTTATAACTTTGCATACTATCTACTACTTCGTTGAAAATATGAATAAAGATATTCCGAGACTTTCATGGCCATAAAATGTAAGTCTATCGCTATAAAATATTTTAATTTACAATATCGGCACAATAAATCACATTCATGTTTCTACGAGCTACGGGCGTCAGGTTTGGCTTGCAATCTGTAAACAAAGATCATTTATCAGTGTGAAACTGAATGTGACGTGATTTTTAACACCGCGCTGACGAAACGTTTCATTCACATAATTCTCGTTGCATGTATAAAGGTGAAGAAATTAGCACGCACCGTTCACACGCAATAGATTAACTGATAGATTAGTCACTAATAATACAAATCATTAATGCTATGCTTCAAAATAAATCAAAATAATTTAAATTCAGAATCAGGGCGTTATAGATATTTAAACAGAGTAAAAATTAATCCAAGATTCACGAATACGTGTTTAAGTATACATAAATATTTGCTTTCAATTTGTAGATATTTCTAGAAATAAATAGTACCATTTCTTTTCATGTTTACTAAAGTTGTGAAAGAGATTTTTACAACATTAATATTTATCTGTTCCATATTCAACATCCTAAGACAAATAAGAAATAAAAATGTTTCGCGATTTCACAGAAGTCATCATTATTAATCTATACAGAATTCAGAACAGAGCCTTTATTTTTTTGTTAGAATCACAGTACCAAAATTTTTTCTCTCATTTAGGTCGTATAACCTGATTTTTATTTTAAGACAGTTTTATTTATATCAGTTCAATATTTATCTCCAGGGATAAATATTGAACTTGTTTCTTAGAAAAACCGTTGTGGCTGCCTTATGTCTCTGTTATTTTTATACAATGTAGGTTAAGACATTAGTGTACAAGTACTTTTCTTAGTATTCAGATATTTACCATATTCAATATCACGATTTTATATATCACATTAGGATAACTGTCTACTTTTACGCGTCACGTGAAATGGCAGGAGACACAGTGTCTTTATATGTACATATATAATGACATTCAAGCGATATCAAAATCACCCAAATTGAGTTAGATTTCAAGTTCCTCTGAATTGAGGCACCTAATCGAATTGTTGAACGCGATTCATAAACGATTTTCAAGCCAGATCACAATATCTCATTTACCTGTAATACGTAAACTGTTCCTATAAGTACTAGGTATCGGGTAATCGTTAAAGAATCACGTAAACGTGAACAATACATTTTCGTATTTCCATAACAAAAGACGTTCCTTTATAAACAAACAAGCTAAACATTATATATGGAGATGAAATATGAACTTAATTAAGATTTACACAAAATATGATCAAGGAAGCATTACAGTCGTAATTGATATTTCACGCCCTCAACCAGATTCATATTCGCGAAGTTATTAAATACCTTCCCTTCCGACCTTGTCTTGCCAAATATTCTCTCGAGAATAAGGCTCAAGATAATAATAATAGTATTCTACCACATTCACACAGCACCATCTAGTCCCAAAGAAAGCAATTATATTTGCTTGTGTTATGGGTACTAAACAACTGATACACTACTTAAATACATTTTTTTTTGTAAATACATACATATTATAGATAAATTACACCCAGACACAGAACAAACCTATAAGCTCATCACACAAAGATTTGTCCTGGGTGGGGATCGAACCCACGACCTCCGGCTTAGCAGTCAGGGTCACTAACCACTAGACCAACGGGCCAGTCAAAGATGATGAGCTTAAGTAACTAACATCCATTCATACATCCATTTATCCATCCAAACTTTCTATTGTTATTAACATTAGTAAGATTCTATACCCCTCAATATACCATTAACAAGCAGCATTTTATACACGAACTTTGCAGTAAATGTGTCAGTATTCAGGTGCGGAGCTGAGAGCGACACTTGACCTGACTCGCTTCAATAGAATGAATGCGATAGGCTGAGGACTAGGGGCCTTGCGTGTATGTTAATCTCTATATTCTCTCTGTCATCTATGTCTTAGTTAGATATGGATTGGGATTTGTATTCAAAACTAGGCTTATATATTGCTTAAGGGATTACCCCAATGAATTATCAAGTAACAACTAAGGATGTTCGACTAAATCTGTTGTACACTGCTCTTGATATATTTGATATGTTGTAAATTTTAATACTAGCTTAGTATTGCGGTTTTTATATTTTTAATTCTAAATTGAATGGTTATTTTGTTTGGCCCTCTTTCGTATTCCAACAAATGAGGAATAAGCCAATGGGAATTTTTGCTTATGAATAGGTTCATAAGCAAAAATTTTAACCCGTTGGCTTATTCCTCATTTTTTGGAATACGAAAGCAAGAGAAAATAAGTAAATTATATAAAATAAATTCGCTAGTTTCATTCATCGGCCTTCTATGTAGAAGACTCAATAAGACAACAATTAATATTGATAATCTTAAACATAAATAAAAGCAACACTTTCTTTCACAGTTGTAACAATACAATATACTAGTGTTTCTAAGTGTAAATATACGTATATGTAATTGCGTTTATTTTAATTGTATAGTTAACAAATTAAAAAAAAAATTGTGGGTAGATGTGTAATACTTAATTATTATTATGTGAACATTGTGTCACACACAAATCATATAGGTTTTTTTTTTCATATATATTTTTTTTATATTTAAGTAATAAATTAAAAAAAAATGTGGGCGCGATTGCAGATAGAATCTAGCGAGAGTTAAATTAAACAGCAGTGTAAATCTTGCAGAAACGTGTATCCATAGTTACGCCACAAAGCTTCTTTTCAACTGTCTACTCCTACTACTTTTGTTAAAGGGTACGATTTAAGGTTGGCAAACATTTATATCTGTGGTAACACAGGTATAAATTACCATGGCAGAAAAAAAATCAAATGAGTCGCCGAAATGAATATAGAATTAAAGGTAAATATAGGTAATTTATATACTTTTATATAAATAATATTAATCCGTCAAATGTGAGTCTTTTTACCCGACTGCGCAACGCAAAGGAGTGGTAATGTGTTTATCAGCCTATGTATGTATGTTTGTATGTTCCTTTGAAGCACTATACAGACCAAACGCCTGGACCGATTTTTATGATTCGCACGTCAATCGATTCCTCTTAGTCCGGCGAGTGTCACTAAAGACATGACTTTAGTGAAAATTCAATATGGCGACTACTGGACGCCATATTGTGAAAATGAAAAAAATGAAAGTCAACAAAATATGTCAAGTGGGGTATCGTTGAATAGGTATTTAAAAATCATTTTTAGTTTACCTTCAACATTTTTCGATTCGACGCACCGTTTAGGATCTACATCGATTTAAAGTTGCGTAACAACCATTCTCGCATGTAGGTTTTTAGACAGTAGAAATTTACGATGAAAAGACGAAAACTTCGTATGACTGTGCGTCTGAATGTGGATGGACATATACTTAAGTATCCAGTAGGTATATTGGACTACCTAAAGTATCTAATATCTGACACGATCGCCCATCTCCAATTTCAAACGATTTAGTACTCAACTTCAGTCGAAAAACTATATATAGGTAGGTACCTACTTATCTATACATATAAAATGCTTTGTCCTGAATGACTGACTGACTGACTGAATGACGGATCAACGCACACCTAAACCACTGATCGTAGAAATCTGAAACTTGGAGGGTGTGTTCTTTGTTTGACGTAGACATCCGATAAAAAAGGATTTTCCGAAATTCTACCCCTAAGGGGCTGAAAATGGGGGGCAAAGTTTGTATGAGACAACGTGATTCCTAGGTCCAGTCTACTTCAAATTTTCATATATCGTTTTTAAAAAACCCTTTCTTAGTACACCTCTAGACATTAGGATAAACACACCGTCCAAATATCAAGTTGCTACGACCAGCGGCTTAGGCTGTGCGTTGTCTGTAAGTTCAAAGTCAGTAAGGCCAAGCCTACGTAGCCTTGAGCCGGGTTACGTCTTTTCTTCGTCTTTTTTGGTTTAATTATTAGTAGTTTGGACCACCGCAAGCTACTAAACAATCCTCATGATATCAACCCTCTCAATGAAATGACGAGATTGCGAAATTTGCCATCGCATAACAATAACATTGACTGACTTATGTCACACAGCTTAAAGAGTTGCGTGTATTAACTTGATATTTTGCCCGGATGTTTATTTATTCATTATAATATAATAATAATAATATTCTACAACATTGACACAGCGCGATCTAGTCCCAAAGTAAGCAATTATATTTGCTTGTGTTATGGGTACTAAACAACTGATATACTACTTAAATACATTTTTTTTTTGTAAATACATACATATTATAGATAAATTACACCCAGACACAGAACAAACCTTTATGCTCATCACACAAAGATTTGTCCTGGGTGGGGATCGAACCCACGACCTCCGGCTTAGCAGTCAGGGTCACTAACCACTAGACCAACAGGTCAGTCAGTCAGTCAGTCAGTCATTATCTTAGCATATATTAAAAAAAAACAGTAAAAGAAATAAAAAAATCAATAAATACAATATTTAATACTAGCTTTTGCCCGCGGCTTCGCTCGCATGGATATAGTTTTAAAGTTAGACGCTATTGGCAGGGCAGAGCTGTACACAGCACTTTTTTGTAAACGATATTTTTTGATAGGCATCCCTGTCAATAATATTTAATACAGAATGTTTCATTTTGGTTAAAGCATCCAAATATATTTTTTCTTAAATATTTCTTGAAAAACAAAGAACTATCTATTTAATATTTCACCCCCTAAACCCCCATCCCTATCAAAAAAATTAAAAACAACAGTTTAAGTTCATATCGTAATACTAATTTGCAAAACGTTAACTTCAAAACAAAGATTTTTTCATACAACGTTTCATCCCCAATTTCACCCTTCCAAAGCCACCCTTGTCAAAGATATAGATGAGGGGATTTTTTATTTTGATAGTAGTGCCTCAAAACAAATTTTCAAATCTATAAGTTAAAAAACAAAGAAGTTTCATATAATCGTTTTTATCCCTTTTCATCCCCTTAGGGGTTGAATTTAAAAAAACCCTTTCTTAGTACACCTCTAGACATTAGGATAAACACACCGTCCAAATATCAAGTTGCTACGACCAGCGGCTTAGGCTGTGCGTTGTCTGTCAGTCAATCAGTCAGTCAGGACAAATCCTTTTATAATATGTATGGATATCAAGATAATGAATCATAAAAATACAAAATCAAAAAAAACTTAAAAACAAAAATATAAACAAGAATTAAGAGATGAAAAAAATGTGGTCAACTTTTTATTTGAAACTAGCTAGGTAACTCATAACTAAAAAGTATAAAATAAAAAAAATATAATTTAAAAAATCAAAAAACCCGACTGCTTTAAAAACTGAAAAGAAAAAAACAAGCACTTAGATGTCCGGTGGTCTAGAATTCTAAAATATATTATTGAATGAATACTATTGAAGAAAATAAAATAAATTCTAATAATGGAACATAACAACTGAACAGTCGGGATCCATTATTCGACAGCCAATCTAATTTGTCAATGGATCCCGACTGTTCAGTTGTTATGTTCCATTATTAGAATATATTTTATTTTCTTCAATAGTATTCATTCAATAATATATTTTGGAATTCTAGACCACCGGACATCTAAGTGCTTGTTTTTTTCTTTTCAGTTTTTAAAGCAGTCGGGTTTTTTGATTTTTTAAATTATATTTTTTTTTACTACGTTGATCGCGCAGCGCGAAGCGGCCCCCAACCTGATGGATCGATGACCTGGTAAAGGTTGCGGGTGGCCGTTAGATGCGGGCGGAGCAAAATCACTCGCTGTGGCGGAAATTAGGTGAGGCCTATGTTCAACTGTAGACGTAATTGGGCTGATGTGATGATGGTGACTACGTAGATAGCTTTAAATTGTGATTATAAGCAAAACTATAAAATATTGAATTGGAGATTATTTATTTTATTTTTATTTTATTTTTATTTTTATTCTTTATAGACATTATATCCTGAAAAGGTGACATTGATTAATTAAAAGTATGCCAAATAATTTATATTATTATAATAATATTAAATTTAATTTATGATTTAAAATTAAGCTACTATAGCTGGCCTATAATATAACCATTCGTTTCATTCATTCGTTTTTCTGGATCTATCTCTATATGTAAACATCGATTTTTGTACCAAAATCACGAATTAAAGTACTTGTTGCATACAGAATAAAAATATAAATAAATAAAAAGTAATTTAACTCACAGTTACATCGAGTATAGTAACATTAAACTATAGTCAACTAAATACTTCAATTAGGATAGCTTTGTCATAAATATCTTCATTACTTACATATTGAAAGTCATCAATCAATGACCCGTCCCTATTATGATTCAAACAGGCCCATAATCACAACCAATCCATGTGACATACAACCTGATTTTATAATAGCAGGTAAACGTCATATTTGACCCAAAAACGTCCACCTAGTCATAAGTCATTCATCTACAGTTTAGGACTTGATAAGTCATGTCATTTGAAATTGAGGTGATTTATATCTTTGACTTACTGTTAAAGGTAACAGGTATTACTGAGGCACGTCAATATGAAGCTAATGAACATTAAGTAGGTTATGAAGGTTCCCTAAGGCTATATTTTGTGTTGAGTCTCTTTGCATCGCGCTAATCTATAGGGAGCAGTATTTTAAAATTTAAGGATCGGTTTAGTCAGACGATGTAATATTACCAAAACAAAAACATATTTATGTGTGTTATTGTACACGTTTAACTAAATTACATTTATATCGTGTTTTCAATAATATTTTGTCTCCGAAAAATGATCGTATTAAACACAAAATGTAAACCTTTTTTCATTGAATTGGCATTTCAATCCAATTTTGAGTTCAAAAAACGTCTCAATTATTACGTTTAGGTCTCCCTCAAACTGAAACTCATTTGGTCCTTTGAAAAAATATACAATAGAATAACATTGGTATACAATAAAAATAAATAAAAAATGTAGACGTAAAACACACCATTTCCATCACAACCATTATAAAAAATACCTATTTTATATTTCACTAGTGTGTATCTTATATATATACGTATACTTGTAAGTACTTAGATAATATAATATTATTTTTTACAATTTTCTATCGAAAACTTACCAAATTGAATTTGAGTTATGTATAATTGATAAATTTTGCTTCAAATTATAGCTTAAGGTTGCCATGACTATATATTTATTATATCTTCTTATATCTACTAAAAAAAAAATATTCTAATAATGGAACATAACAATTGAACAGTCGGGATCCATTATTCGACAGGCAATCTAATTTGTCAATGGATCCCGACTGTTCAATTGTTATGTTCCATTATTAGAATATTTTTTTTTCTTCTTCAATAGTATTCATTCAATAATATATTTTAGAATTCTACACCGCCGGACATCTAAGTGCTTGTTTTTTTCTTTTCAGTTTTTAAAGCAGTCGGGTTTTTTGATTTTTTAAATTATATTTTTTTTTAGTGTATAAAAATATATATACCCGTCTATATTTATTGCCTTGAAAATGGATTAGTGATCTATAGGAAATTTTGTGTATTCAAACGTTGCTGCTTATCAAGTTTACCTATATAATATTTGCCGATAAAAGCCATAATAAATATTATTTGCATATATTATTATTTACGCCACTGCAAACGGTCCTGTGCCGCCTGCAACCAACGGCCGCCCGCCACCCTAACCAGGTCGTCGGTCCATCTGGTGGGGGGCCGTCCCACGCTGCGCCTTCCAATACGTGGCCGCCACTCGAGAACCTAACCTTACCTCGTAAATTAGGTGAGGCCTATGTTCAGCAGTGGACGTCGTTGGGCTGATGTGATGATGATGATGATGATATTATTATTATATTTTTTTATACAGCATAATACATGTTTTAAATGTTTTAAGGTAATTTACAAGTGCATTGTATTCCTACGTAGATATTACAACATATTATATTATATTTATTTTTCTTTGTATACATATTCTGCTTTAATAATAGTTGGTGAATCAAATAAAATAATTTAGTAAATTATGTACTACATATATGACTTTTGATGTATCGTGAATTTTTTTAGACTTACTACCCTTTGCACGGGTGGACTCTTTTCAGCATCAACATTTAACTAGTAGCTGGAAACAACCGCACTAGCCTAAACGAAATACCGCAGAACACTGAATTCTTGAACAGTCATCACGCAGAATGGCAGCCAAAATAATAAACTTGAATGTAATTGATCATGCTTTATACAAAATGCCACACATTTTAGCTTTTGTTTACGTAGAAAATAAATAAAGGTAGAATTCCATGTTTTATATACTTTGCAGACTGTCAGAAAACTGATATTTTTATTTCGATTTTACTCCCAGGTTTGATAAGTTGTATTATTATTTCTCTAGAATATTTTGTATTGTATAAGTTTAATGGTATATATAAAAAATCAACCGAAAATAAGAGGTCTGTGCGGTTACTGTAATGTACTTTTTTCATACAATTTTGATAAAATTATTATAATTATTATGAATATTGCCAAATATTTCTTTTTCTCGATAATTGATCAATTGTCATAAAAGAAAGGCCATTTATTATAATTTTAGCAGGAAAAAACACAGCATAATATCTCAAGAGAAAACTTAATCTCATAATATCATTTTACCCCAAAAACGCCATAATTTTAAGCGTCGGCACATAAATTACATTCAAGAGCCTCCACTCCTATTTGCAACACAACGTGGTCGGATTCCATTGCGTCTAAACTCATACAAAATGTATGCGAAAGCCAAAGAATCTCGGCACATGTGTACGAATTGTAACTCCGTAGAAATAACAATAAACATATTATGAAAACCTTTATTCTTTGTCGGGTTTTGTTACATAAAACAAAGCCCACTTTCTGTATTATTATTAAACGTTGTGGCCCTGACTTCAGCGGCATGGGAAATGCTTACGGTTATAGAAACATAATGTGATGCTATTATATATTCTGCACGTGTTTATAGCCTAATTAATCATTGTGGTGTTATTTTGGACGTATGCTTTGTTATGCTATGATGCGGGCGTAAAATTGCGGTGTTTGTCGTTTTATTGCCGTTATAAGGCCAATAAAATGTGTAATCATATAAATATGTTAATGTTGACAAGTTGATGGACGTTATGTTTTGTGACTAAACATTATATGGCAATTTGTGTTTAGATAAAAAAAACAATTGTTTTCATCCTTCTTTTATTATGAAAATAGAACATACATATTAAATGGACAACCGAAAAAAATATAATTTAAAAAATCAAAAAACCCGACTGCTTTAAAAACTGAAAAGAAAAAAACAAGCACTTAGATGTCCGGTGGTCTAGAATTCTAAAATATATTATTGAATGAATACTATTGAAGAAAATAAAATAAATTCTAATAATGAAACATAACAACTGAACAGTCGGGATCCATTGACAAATTAGATTGGCTGTCGAATAATGGATCCCGACTGTTCAGTTGTTATGTTCCATTATTAGAATTTATTTTATTTTCTTCAATAGTATTCATTCAATAATATATTTTAGAATTCTAGACCACCGGACATCTAAGTGCTTGTTTTTTTCTTTTCAGTTTTTAAAGCAGTCGGGTTTTTTGATTTTTTAAATTATATTTTTTTTATTTTATACTTTTTAGTTATGAGTTACCTACTCGTAGCTAGTTTCAAATAAAAAGTTAACCACATTTTTTTCCAGTTCTTTTAATTCTTGTTTATATTTTTGTTTTTAAGTTTTTTTTGATTTTATATTTTTATGATTCATTATCTTGATATCCACACATATTATAAAAGGATTTGTCCTGACTGACTGATTGACTGACAGACAACGCACAGCCTAAGCCGCTGGTCGTAGCAAATTGATATTTGGACGGTGTGTTTATCCTAATGTCTAGAGGTGTACTAAGAAAAGGTTTTTTTAAATTCAACCCCTAAGGGGATGAAAAGGGATAAAAACGATTGTATGAAACTTCTTTGTTTTTTAACTTATAGATTTGAAAATTTGTTTTGAGATACTACTATCAAAATAAAAAATCCCCTCATCTATATCTTTGACAAGGGTGGCTTTGGAAGGGTGAAATTGGGGATGAAACGTTGTATGAAAAAATCTTTGTTTTGAAGTTAACGTTTTGCAAATTAGTATTACGATATGAACTTAAACTGTTGTTTTTAATTTTTTTGATAGGGATGGGGGTTTAGGGGGTGAAATATTAAATAGATAGTTCTTTGTTTTTCAAGTAATAGTTAAGAAAAAATATATTTGGATGCTTTAACCAAAATGAAACATTCTGTATTAAATATTATTGACAGGGATGCCTATCAAAGAATATCGTTTACAAAAAAGTGCTGTGTACAGCTCTGCCCTGCCAATAGCGTCTAACTTTAAAACTATATCCATGCGAGCGAAGCCGCGGGCAAAAGCTCGTATTAAATATTGTATTTATTGATTTTTTTATTTCTTTTACTTTTTTTTTTAATATATGCTAAGATAATGACTGACTGACTGACTGACCTGTTGGTCTAGTGGTTAGTGACCCTGACTGCTAAGCCGGAGGTCGTGGGTTCGATCCCCACCCAGGACAAATCTTTGTGTGATGAGCATAAAGGTTTGTTCTGTGTCTGGGTGTAATTTATCTATAATATGTATGTATTTACAAAAAAAAAATGTATTTAAGTAGTATATCAATTGTTTAGTACCCATAACACAAGCAAATATAATTGCTTACTTTGGGACTAGATGGCGCTGTGTGAATGTAGTAGAATATTATTATTATTATATTATAATGAATAAATAAACATCCGGGCAAAATATCAAGTTAATACACGCAACTCTTTAAGCTGTGTGACATAAGTCAGTCAATGTTATTGTTATGCGATGGCAAATTTTGCAATCTCGTCATTTCATTGAGAGGGTTGATATCATGAGGATTGTTTAGTAGCTTGCGGTGGTCCAAACTACTAATAATTAAACCAAAAAAGACGAAGAAAAGACCTAACCCGGCTCAAGGCTACGTAGGCTTGGCCTTTACTGACTTTGAACATACAGACAACGCACAGCCTAAGCCGCTGGTCGTAGCAACTTGATATTTGGACGGTGTGTTTATCCTAATGTCTAGAGGTGTACTAAGAAAGGGTTTTTTAAAAACGATATATGAAAATTTGAAGTAGACTGGACCTAGGAATCACGTTGTCTCATACAAACTTTGCCCCCCATTTTCAGCCCCTTAGGGGTAGAATTTCGGAAAATCCTTTTTTATCGGATGTCTACGTCAAACAAAGAACACACCCTCCAAGTTTCAGATTTCTACGATCAGCGGTTTAGGTGTGCGTTGATCCGTCATTCAGTCAGTCAGTCAGTCATTCAGGACAAAGCATTTTATATGTATAGATAAGTAGGTACCTACCTATATATAGTTTTTCGACTGAAGTTGAGTACTAAATCGTTTGAAATTGGAGATGGGCGATCGTGTCAGATATTAGATACTTTAGGTAGTCCAATATACCTACTAGATACTTATGTATATGTCCATCCACATTCACACGCATAGTCATACGAAGTTTTCGTCTTTTCATCGTAAATTTCTACTGTCTAAAAACCTACATGCGAGAATGGTTGTTACGCAACTTTGAATCGATGTAGATCCTAAACGGTGAGTCGAATCGAAAAATGTTGAAGGTAAACTAAAAATGATTTTTAAATACCTATTCAACGATACCCCACTTGACATAGTTTGTTGACTTTAATTTTTTTCATTTTCACAATATGGCGTCCAGTAGTCGCCATATTGAATTTTCACTAAAGTCATGTCTTTAGTGACACTCGCCGGACTAAGAGGAATCGATTGACGTGCGAATCATAAAAATCGGCCCAGGCGTTTGGTCTGTATAGTGCTTCAAAGGAACATACAAACATACATACATAGGCTGATAAACACATTACCACTCCTTTGCGTTGCGCAGTCGGGTAATAAACAAAATGTTTTTATGCAACGCTGCGTATATGAATATGAAAGAAAAATATTTATTTTTACCCAAAAGAAAAAGAGGGTTAAATAAATCAACATATGCAATATATACACAGCATAAATATATGGATATTTAAATCAATTTAGTCTCCCGATAAAGTTATTCAATATTAGAGAGAATATTATAGACCGCACTTTTCAAAGCCTAAACCAAATAAGGCTAAGAATGAAGCCTAAATAATGACAGCTATGTTTGTAATGAGTAAATGCACGTTGCCCATAGAAATTTTCTCATTATTAAATGACTAAATATTTACTAAAGTTTCCATATGTAAAATTTTGGTGAAGTTTTGATAGTGAAATTTATTTTCATAATTATCCTCTCCTAAGAGAACTATTTCTATTATAGTACTTAATAAGGTTTTTTCCATTTATATAAAATTTATTATCTAAAATCTGCGTTTTTCGAGCACTTTCATGATTTACATTGTAGGTATCTTTAAAAAACTAACAAATAATAATAATATTTTACCACATTCACACAGCGCCATCTAGTCCCAAATTAAGCAATTATATATTATTTGCTTGTGTTATGGGTACTAAACAACTGATATACTACTTAAATGTTTGTTTTTTGTAAATACATACATATTATAGATAAATTACACCCAGACACAGAACAAACAATCATGCTCATCACACAAAGATTTGTCCTGGGTGGGGATCGAACCCACGACCTCCGGCTTAGCAGTCAGGGTCACTAACCGCTAGACCAACAGGTCAGTCACACAAATAGTATCTGATTAATGCACAAAATTTGAAAAAGTTTCTTAAAAAATATGTAACTTACATTGTAGAGTTAAATAGTGACACCAAAGTGATCAGGTACGACAGTGGATAATGTATTTTCTTTAGACGATTGTCAACTATTATTCTTAGGCATAAAAGTAATAAAATTTCAATAATTACATTTAAGAATCAAGTATGCCAAACTCATTACGTTTAATGTCAATTTGTTCTAGGTCTAATAGTCTGATAATAATAGATCTTAATCTTAACAACGTAAGTACTATTTCTGTAGGTCAACCGTCTACAGCTAATTTGAGATTGAATAAAACTATTGACGTGGGATTCGTAGAAAGTCACTTTTGCTGTTAACGAAGGGCAAAAGGCGTGAAGCCATACAAATTCACTTTAGCTGAAGTACTCGTATAGTTTGATTGGTTTCAATATTTTATTTTAATTGGTGTAATTACGTAGATTTTTATAACTTAACTATAATGTATTGTAAGAAGTAATTGATCCTGGAACATTTATATATAAATCACGCCTCTTTCCCAGCAGAGAGGTAGGCAGAGACTATTTCTTTCTACCCAATACAATTCTGCCATACATCTTTCACTTCTTCAACATTCATCAATCTTTTCATACATTCTCGCCGGTATAGGGTACTCCTGATCTGTTCTTTTATTTAGTACGTCTCCTATTTGGTCTTGGTACGTTCTTCTGGGGGTTCCCCTTCCAACGTTTCCCTTCACATTCGCTTCATATATTTGTTTTGTCACCCTTCACTCATTTATTCTCTTGTCATATCCAAACTAGCGTAATATTCCTTTCTCTATACCTATTATATTTATTTATTCTCTATTATATTTTATGCCCCAACGTTCCCTTATCACACTATTTCTTAACCTTTAGGTACTCAAATTTACCTCAATGTAGTATCATCATCATCATATCGGCCCCAAGACGTCCACTGTTGGACACATTCCTCATTCCTTGTATATAGTCATTTAAGTATGGTGATGCTCAATTGACAAAATTGATTTTAGCCTTAATAATTTTATCAGTTGAGCATCACGTCCATACTTAAATAATTATCATTTATTACGCTCGAAGCCCATCTAATTTCGCGAAAGTAACTCCTTCGTCCCCCATTTTTATCAATTCTAAGATATGCATATTTTATTGCAATATAAAATGGGCATCTGTTGACTTGTCGTATAAAACACGAGGACAAGCGTGATATCTTCCTTTTATAGCAATATAAAATACTTTTGTGACGGCTTCTATGTAAATTGACATTTTTTATCAGGAACTTTGTTGTATATACTATACGGCGGCAGTTGCAATGCTTTGAAATATTATATTGGCGGATATACAGGGTGGAATATTGTAATGCCACCTGGAGGGAAAGTACTCTGAATATTAGTGATAGACAATTTTACTCAAAGAAAACATTCCTTTGTTTTTAAAAAGAAACAAAAATGCATTCAAAACTTTTCAGTATTTCGCTTGCCACACCCGGGAATTGAACCGAATTTCCCGAATCGTTAAATACAGTTCTGTTTCTTTTCAAAAATAAAGGAATGTTTCTTATGAATAAAATGATCTATCTCGAGTATTTAAAGTACTTTCCCTCCAGGTGGCATTACAAAATTCCACCCTGTATACTGGTATTCAAATAGGTATGTGACGTATTACAAAGGACAATAAGCGGTGTAGTGTACTGACCACTGAGTCACGGAGGATTCCAATAATAATTTATTATTGACAAAAAAAAATACGAAATATTTAGAACAAAAATATCAAACAATTTCAACCTGTCAATAATAATTATTTATTAATATTATTGATAGGTTGAATTGAATTGTCTGATATTTTTATTCTAAATACTTCGCATTTCTTGTTGTTGACTAACTTTCGGTTGAAAATTATGTATTCAAATCTTTGAAATTTGATTCTATATATTCGTAGTACTAGACAGTAAGTTGTTAATTATTTTACTAAATTAGGTAGAAAACTCTTACTAGAATTTCATATAGTATCGATCTTTTAATCTAATAATTCTGTCGCTGAAACATCCTGAAACTTTCACTTAAGGTTTAATTGAAATAATTTTCACATTCCATCCTTAGTAGAATTCCTTCGAGATGTTTAATACTTACCTTTCTAAACATATCGCCGAGATGCTAATGTTTTAACGTCTGCTACTAAACTTAAGCTAAATTGGGACTCTCTTATTAGGAAACGTAATCCAGGACAGGGGACAACAAATTATAGAGGTAGAAATCTCATTACAAATTAGAACCTAGAGTTGTACTGAAAATCGAATTAGGTTATGACTGACGTGCTGAAAAAATGTAATTTTTTTTAAAATTCGTTCTTATAAATATAGAAATTTAGATAATTAAAAAATCTGAAGTATTTCACGAGATTGGTCCATCATCTTCTTAAACAGGGAATAAAATAATAATTATAATAATATATATACTACCACATTCACACAGCGCCATCTAGTCCCACAGTAAGCAATTATATTTGCTTGTGTTATGGGTACTAAACAACTGATATACTACTTAAATACATTTTTTTTTGTAAATACATATTATATTATAGATAAATTACACCCAGACACAGGACAAACCTTTATGCTCATCACACAAAGATTTTTTCTCGGTGGGGATCGAACCCGGCTCTCCGGCTTAGCAGTCAGGGTCACTAACCACTAGACCAACAGGCCGGTCAAAATTCGTAATTATAAGTGATAAATATTGATTTAAAATACAGTTTTGTGAGACAAGGTTTCATAGATCGTAAGGCATCAATAAATTAATTAATAATAAACAAAAAAAAAAACGAACCATATACTTTTATGTCGAAAACAGCTTTGAACTGAGTCCCTCGCTCTAATTTGACACGCAAAGTTAACGATATTTGAAAGTTGGTGTAAGAGGCGCCATCTTTGCTTCATCAGTAACCCATTAAGTCTCACTGCTGGGCTCGGGTCTCCTCTCATCTAACTAGAGAGCTGAGAGGGTTTTAGGCCACTCACGCTGGCCTAGTGCGGGTTGGTGAATCAGACATACTCATAAAATTTCTTCTATGGTATGTGGGTTTCCTCACGATGTTTTCCTTCACCGTTATCAGATGGTAAGTCACTTGACTAGTACATATAAATTCCACAAAGTGGAATCCACATTGGTACTGCCGGTCAGGATCGAACTCGGACCGCGTGATTTGCACGCGCCGGTCCCTTATCCATTCGGCCACCATCGCTGCACCATCTTTGCTTTGCATTTTCCTAATAATAATGCATGAAAAACGTTAACTTAATGTTTACATTTAGTACCTTGTATTCTATTGAATTTACTTTGGATGTTTATAACTATCACTTACATAATACCTATTACAAAACAAAGTACTTCGCCACGTATGTATGTGATAAATTCAAAAACTATGGAACCGATTTTCATGCTGTTACTTATCATCAATAGATAGAGTGATTCATTAGCGCGGTTAAAATTTATAGTTTTATTACCCATACTAGATGTTGCGCGGAGTTTCACTCCTGTCGTTTTTCATTTGGCCACTGCTTAGCTCCTATTGGCTGTACCGTGATGTTATATAGCCTATGTTTCTCAGTGATAATGTAACTTTCTAACGGCAAAATATTTTTTTTAAATCGGCCCAGTAGTTTTTAAGTTTATTCGTTACATACAAAAATACAAATCATTTCTTTTTTAATATTAGTGGAGACATACGATGCGAGCGAAGCCGTGATTATGAGTATTATTAAAAACTTTTTATTTTTTTTATATTTTTAATGATACTAACTTCGGTCAGCTTCTTCAAACTTTGTTGTAATAAATTTTACTTTGCTCAATAATTGCTTATTGTCTATTTTAAGTTTTAATCAAGTTAATAAAATTCACTAAAGCGTGGGCAATATATATTATATTATTATATATTTACATATAGTTTTTCTGAAGAGTAACTTATAAGAATAATAAGTTGGAATTTAATATAATAATACTCTCTATTCAGCTAAATATAACACAAAATGGTTTACGACCACCGCGAAGTGAAAACAAATTCGGTAAACGTATTGTCTAGCGTAAATTCAAAATAATACTAACAATACCTGAATTGTAGCCACAATAAGTCTGAATTTTCAATACCTTTCCCCTTTATTCGCGTAACAAGGTCAACTTCCATTGTTTCCTGGCGTTTGAACATTTCTCAATAATACCTTCTAACAATATACGTGGAGCAAAATCCGGAACTAATGCTACTCTCGTTATTAGCTGTCAACTTGTCTACGAAGCAGAGAATTTGTTCCTAATAAATCTCTACACAATTTACTTTGGAATGTTTGAAGTTTAGCTAATAATGAGGTTATTTTGATGTATAGTTCGGCGATTCGTATTGTTTATTGGAGTGTGACACGTGAGATTGGGATATACTACATTTATTATGTATGATCTGAATTTCATTAAAAGCATTACATAAAACAACATAGCATCACGCAATTTTCCTCGAAGGGGTAGGCAGAGGTATTTTACACCCACATTTCGCCAGCTATGTTTGGTCCCATGAAATAGGAGGCGAGCCTATTGTCATCAACCGGAAACATTTGTTTACCAAACTCCGGGAAAATCTCAATACTGGAATTTCATGTTAGAAAAGTCCAATACCATTTTCACCTGACCCGGGATTCGAACCCGGGACCTCTTGCAGCAGCTTGCACAGCAGTCGTATACACTTCCCGCTGCGCCACCGAGGCAGTTAAAAAAACATTACAGTTAAACAATTTTGTTTATATTTCTATAATACCTATCATCCGCAACTCATTAATGTCGCACTGCTGGGCTCGGGTCTCCTCTCCTTGATCTAGAGAGCTAAGAGAGGGCTTAGGCCATAATCCACACACGTTGACCTAGTGCGGATTGGTGGATCAGAAATACACTTGGAATGTTTTTTTTTAAATTTGTGTGTTCTTACGATGTTTTCTTTCACCCTTAGCAAATGGTAAGTCACTTGATTAGTACATATAAATTCCACCGGTCGGACTGATCTCAGATCGCATAACTTATATGTAGATCCCTTATCCATTCGGGTACCATCGCTATATAATACCTATAGCATTTAATATCGCTTGCTCAGAGTGCTATAGATGAGAATCCTACCTATGGATATCTTCAATGTCAAATGTATAAAGTGGTCTAGCGCAGGATATAAGTAGATTGCCTGTAGGTTTGCTAATTTGAACGAAAAAACTAGCTTTACGCTATATCGTATCACTGCTTAGTCTGATTCAATAAATATACGGCAGTCCCGTAGTGGGTTTGAATTTTTCAATTACTTGTTTTTTTTTTCATCAACAACCTATTAAGTCCCACTGCTGGGCTTGGGTCTCCCCTCCTCTTACTTGTTTAGCATTTATATAAAAAATCAATAAATATAGTTTAACTAAAATACAACAGAATGTAGATAATGGGAAAGAAATTTCGCACGAAAAAAGTAAAGCCAAGTCTTTTATTACCTCAACCATATTCTGCCGAACAGGCTTATTAAACACAATAAAACTTTTTAGTTCTTTAGTCTCGCATAGCAAAAGTTTTCCTACTTACAACATTTACTGGCAAAAATGGGATGCCTTCTTTTTAGCTCCGAAAAAGGACGAAAATAGTTGTGTCATAAAAATTTATACACATATTTTCATACAAGCAGAAAACTGGTGATTTTTGTCATCAGGAAGTTTCGGTTTCCGTCTAAGTGAACTCTTAAATTTTATTATATAAACAATCGGGTAAGTGTCAATTTACTTACTCGTATTCATGATCATAATTTCATTTTAAATTTTTGAAGAGCTGCATTTCTATTTATTCCGTGGTATGTCTTTCTTGTCGATTATTTCATTCCATTATGAATAATTCAGATTCAAAAATAGAGTATAAATGTTTGCTTCTGAAAGATTCATTTCCTCGTAAAATAAATATACTTACACAGTAGAATCTCAAAGAAAATCACCAACAACCAAATCAGTTTACCTGTACCCAAATAAATTCAGAAATAAAATTGCCTTTCTGCATATTTATGATTAATACAATTTATTGCAAATAACCTTTATATGGAAAGCCAGGTCGAAATTTAGAAGCTTTATAGAATGTTACAATTCAGGCTTCGTAAATTTTAACACGAGGCACGAAGGTAAGTACGTCAATAAAAAGTTATGTACCTATGCTATTGAAAAGAATCGTTTGGTGTATTATCAAAAGTATTTACTAACATAAAAAGCCAGTAAAGATTTCAAAGGCAAAGTTAGTGTGCCACCTATCTCCGGACTCAATCCTCAACACCGGAAAGTTCACCACACTCAATAACCATCTGAATATAAAGTGGGTCGTCTGAATTGATTGAAAAAACTTTCATAGCAACATATGCCATGGGCAATGTGTAGCAAAAGTTATAAACAACTATTGTACTTGATTGGTTTGGATATAAATGAAAATATTTGAGCGATTGGTTTGAACCGCTTTTGGTAATAAACTGAATATTTTATTCAAGTGGTGACAGGTATTACAATTTTTTTTTATTGCCTGAAGTGGCAGACGAGTAGGCCGCTCACCTGATGGTAAGTGGTTACAGCCGCACATGGACAAGAGCACTGCAAATATATATACAAATACCTATACCTATAACCCGTCTGGCCAGCATCCCCTTCACATTCTTTGGAGGAGACCCGTGCCCAGCCGTGAGACATTTATGGGTTTAAATGATACAATCAAAAAATTAAATGTTTAAAAATGCCAACGACATCTATCGGCCTTGTTTAATGTTGACAATGCTTATAAGAAATCATAGTATTTGTGGCTTTAGCTAGCTATGGATGTATCCATCTTCCAATTATTATCTTCTCAATTTCGATCGCCACCGATGTTATCTTGTTCTATATATTGGTACAAAATGTAAATACCACGCTTAGAATATAAGTATGATTTTATTATTCAAGGGTCGTATCGTAAACTTAATAAATGTTATTAGAATTGGCAAAAAATGCTGTTTATGTGATTTTTAATGTGTCCCTTTCTCCCTCACGAATGTGTATTATGTATGTTGTATAAATGTCAATATTAAGTAATGTATGTAAATGTGTAATGAGAAATTTGGCAAACCGTTTCTTTGTTGACAATAAGGCAATAATATGAAGGCTGCGTACCTTCATATTAAGAAAACATTAAGTAGTATTTAGGTCTGATGATGAAAGTACTTGCTTAGATTTTTTTTATGACTGTTTCTTTGTTGGTGAAAATTTTACTTTAAGTTATCTTATTTCTAACAATTTTAGCTCAATCATAATTATTATATATTTTTTTATCACACCATTTGCAAGGATATTCTTTGGTAGACGAGAAAATGAATAAGACGTAATCCGAAAAATGGCTGGAACCTAGTTGTAAAATGGTTTTAAAATCAAATAGGACTAGAAAATTTTACAACTACCAGCCATTTCTCTGGTTCCGTAGCCAAAATGGCAAAAACGGAACCCTTATAGTTTCACCATGTCCATCCGTCCGTCCGTGTGTCACAGGCATTTTACTACTCGTCGTATATTGATGAAATTTGGAGAATAGGAGTCTTGTGTGTGCCGCTACTAGCTTTGGTAGTTTAATAACTCGTTCTCGTTGAAAATAAGCCTTAAGTCAATACGCATAAGAGTCTAATGCACACAAAGCGTATAAGACCACAACACATGTGTCTGAAGATGCACTAATTCCAATACAAATTGTATCCATATGCACACAGGCGCAAGGCGGTTGAACTAAGTAGACAGATAAAATAAACACTGAGCATTGTTGCTTTGTATTCTGTATAAGTGCATACTCATGACAAAGGACGGATTATATTTAAACATGCAAGTGCTGATCTACCTTAGTAGTGACAGTAGTAACTCTTCTGCTACGTCACTCTTACACACCACTGAAAAAGGATGAAGGAGGATGCAGTCCCCGAAAAAAAAAAACAACGGTATCTTCTTGTACTCGTTTCTTAAAATTAATAATAATAATAATAATATTCAACTACATTCACACAGCGCCATCTAGTAGTAAGCAATTATATTTGCTTGTGTTATGGGTACTAAACAACTGATATACTACTTAAATAATTTTTTTTTTGTAAATACATACATATTATAGATAAATTACACCCAGACAGAACAAACCTTTATGCTCATCACACAAAGATTTGTCCTGGGTGGGGATCGAACCCACGACCTCCGGCTTAGCAGTCAGTCACTAACCACTAGACCAACAGGCCAGTCAAATTCTCAGTATTAGCCTGGAATTGATCATAAATGTACATTTATAGTGGCAATAGACTCACCGAAACGGATGTCATCCACTTCAATAGTTATAACAATAACATCTTTTTTCTTTGAAGCTGTAAAAACAAAGTGCGTCATAACTCATAAAAAAGTCTTATCATCTGCGTTAAAACCAACCACATACGAGTTTGGGTTTCATAATATTTTTTCAAAACTTTAAACAGAGATTTCTCCCATTGATATATACATGCTAGTATTATACTTCACTTCGGTATCTCCTCATTATTTAATTTCATGTTTTAATTTGAACCCCATTGTAATTTTATTTGAATTATAAGTAGATTATAATATTTTTTTTTATAAATAAAATTAATCTATGGACTAACGGTCTGCAAATTATGATTATTTAAAAAAACATAATTAAAAAACATGAAACAGATTTTAAGAATTTTACTTACAAGGAATGGGTACCGTACCGCTTACCATCAGGCGGACCGTATGTCTGTTTGCCACCGTCGTGGTATAAAAAAAATGGGTCATGTGAAAATAAATGTTTTTTATTTATTTATTTTAAATGGATAACGTTTAGTAAAACTACTTTTTATACTTGTTTTATACAGAAGTACTGGGAGTCAAAGTAAATTCGTATGTTTCTACAGATGAAGACACGGCTTTGAGCTATTTAAAATAAATCGGCCACTGGTTTTCAAAATGTTGCTTTGAAGCACCAGAATCAACAAGTTTACTAAGCGCGTATTTGAATTTTTTTTTGCTAAAAAACCTCGAGTACGAAACGTCGTCGAAAAAAAGTAGGACAAATTTTGCTAAAGCAAGATACATTAGTACTGGGTGGCGCAAAAGTAGTGGCACTAAAGAAAATGCTTTTTTTTTTTTTTATTATACATTTTCTGTCATTCTGTTGTTGAAAATTGTGTAGTGAACAAATGTAAAATACACTGAAAATAAACATGGACCGTTTTACTCCCCAAGAACGTGGAATATCAGTGATAAGAACACAACGTGAATTTCGTCGACGATTTCCCCACCGTCCGGCACCGATTGGTCGCACAATTCGACGCTTTGCCACACACCCACTAAAAGTTACTGTATGGTGTGGCATCTGTGTTGACAGAGTGATCGGACCCTATTTTTTCGAAGACGCTGGAGGCAATGCGATAACTGTCACTGGAGAACGCTACAGAACCATGTTACGTGAGTTTTTGATACCCAGTTTGGACGAATTGGGGCTGGAGCACATCTGGTTTCAACAAGACGGCGCTACGGCACACACAGCGCGCGACACTATGGACTTAGTGAGGGACGCTTTTCCAGGCCGAGTTATCTCTCGTTTTGGCGATTTGCCTTGGCCTGCAAGATCACCCGATCTGACCAGTCCAGACTTTTTTCTTTGGGGTTTTTTGAAATCTCGGGTGTATGTGAACAAGCCACAGACTCTCGCAGCTCTAAAAGAAAACATTCGTCAAGAAATAACGAACATATCGCAGGAAGTGTTACGGCAAGTTATGCAAAATGTCATAAATAGGGCTCAAATGTGTATCAACTCTGGAGGTCACCATTTAAAAGACATCATCTTTAAATCCTAATGGTACGAAATTTAATGGCACAAATATACATTTAAAAAAATCTAAATCTAGTTTTCTAATTTAGAAAAAATGTTATAGCTGAACCAAATAGGGTCTTTACTTTTGCGCCACCCGTTATATTGAAATATTTTTTAAGTTTTAAATTTTACAAGATTTCATATTACTTAGTAAAATGAAAATGGTTTAAAAGGAAAAAAAACTTATAGACAGATATTATTATATAGTAATATAAGTAGAGACCCTATAATACAACTATACTAAGGGCATTATTCTTCTATTACTGGATTCTCAGAACGGCTATAACGATTTGGACATCCTTCAATATTTTGATTAAGAATTGGTTTTTAAATACATAGATTTCTTCCCTGAAATTAAGGGAATTATCCCAAAAAATAAACACAAAAAAATGATCATAATAACGCCATCTCTTAGCCAGTAGTAGTAACAACATTATTATGAGACGTTTGAAGCTAATCATAATAATAAAGTCAAATCTTTTTATTTCATTTTGATCACATACATGATACTTATGAACGTCATACAAAGCCAAAAAAAAGGTGTCAGCAAATTTGCCTACGGCCAGTTCACTGACAAGTTTGAGCTCTGAAAAGAACTTAGCAAGAAACTCAGGACACTCTTTTTAATCGCCATAGTAGTTACAATTTCAATTGGTTACAGTTTGAAGTATGAAATTTAGCACACAGAGGTAATAATCCCTCTGTGTGCTAAATTTCATACAGATTTAACGGTTTGGACGAGCTGCTTTAAGCTATTCCAGACTATAAAGTCTGGAATAGCTCAAAGCCTACTTTTCATCAATATATTATATACCACGCGGGCGTAGCCCAGGGCAGAAGCTAATAATAAATAAAAAAGTATTTAAATGAATTAACAGTACAATTTAAGCTCATACATAGTCCTGTCCAAGTGTCAACGACCTCAGCCTCTTAATCAAATAGCCAACTACGTAATAACTTTATATGTTCCGTAAACCACAAGTTCTAACTAAAACAAGCTAGCACATACGCGGTCTGAGATAAACATTTATCTATATCTGTAGTAGTCCTTTATGTATGTTGTGTCCAGAACAACATTCATTTCCATTTTGTGAGAGCTTCGGACTATATCTTACTGGTCTAGCGTTATATAATTTACACGGACGTAGTTCTTTGTTTCGGTAAATAATATCATATACAAAATTTTATGCGTTTGTGTTAAATAGATTTTAAGTAATCGGTGTGTCAAAAGTGGCTCCAAATGGTTCGTGTAATACTACACACGGCTGCGTCTGTCAGATTGGAACTTGTCTGACACGCGGCCGCGTTCGTCGATTTGTAAAATGTAGTTATATAATATTTGGCTTTGGACAAAGTGGACGCAACAGTGTCTAAGTCCTACAGAAATATCTAGAACTGTACCATACAGCGATAACCATGTACACATAAAGACTCAAATTATAAATTTACTATATCTTATATCTTTACTAATATTATAAAGCTGTTTTGTTTGTTTGGTTGAACGCTAGGATCTCAGGAACTACTGATCCGATTTGAAAAATTATTTTAGTGTAGGATAGCCCGTTTATTGAGGAAGGTTATAGGCTAATTATAAATCACGCTACAGCTAGTAGGAGCTGAGCAGTGGACAAACAAAGAACGACGAGAGCGAAGTCCCATACGAATTCAAGTTATTATATAAATTTTAATTTTCTCCTCTAGTTGCCTTCCCCAACATAGAATGAAAAGGAGTGGTGAAAATTACAACAAGTAAATAATTCAAAAATTAAAATAACCCGACTGCAAAAAATCAACAGATCGCACTAAAAAGACCGAAAAATGGTTGCAATTATTATTTCTGATTAAATGTAAATACATAACATAATTATGTATATATAATATGTGTAATTTCCATTTGATTCCCTTTATTTTGATACCCTACTCGATACGTTAGTTTAAAAAAAAAAAAAATTCTTACAATTTGGCGCCAAAAGTCTGACGATTTTATTTATTAAAACCTACCTAAGGACACTTGGGTTTTTGATAAGAATCTAACGAACCTTAATTGTCGAAATCCATCCAGGCGTTTCGATGAAACGTAGGAATAAAGAAATTTACAAACATATAAGATACGCGCGAAAAACAATACCCTTCCTGGCAGTCGGGTAAAAAAGTAAAATAAACTACAGGGTGAGAAAATACAGAAGACCCATGTATCCTGCATTAAGCAGTAACGGAGTTTCCCACGCTCATTTTTAAGGATTATTTGCAGGCGATTTGCATACACATTGAGCTTATTTGTGACCGCATTACTTTAAACTTATGGGATCAAGTCCCATTGGGTGTCTATAAAACCCCGGTAACCGATATATATTACCACATTAAGTGTATAGAGGAGTCGGCGAAAAATATACATGGCCTTGCCGGGGTTCAAAATACTTAAGTTATTGAACGGATATGGTGTCTAAAACATATTTTCTTAGATATTTTTTTGGACAGAAAAAAGTACTCATTGTCATTGTGTTTGGGTTAAGATTTTCATGTTTGCTTAACTTTACAAATTATATCAAAAGAGAAATAGCTTAGTGACGATAGATAAAAAGTTTATAAAAGACAAAAAGAAAATGCATGAATTTCACTTTATTCGATCTTCTTTTCTTATGTTATTACACATGCCAAACTGTACACGCAGTTTGTTGGTGGAAGAGGCGATCTAACTTACTTCACCCGTAATTTTACTTCGTCTTTAGTAAAACTGAAAACTAATAACTAAGAAATAATATAAATTTTAACCTTATATAAAAGTCTAAGGTCCCTTTGCCTTTTATTTGAAGGTTAAATTTTATTTACAAGAACCTGTAATAAAAATGAAGACAGAAAGCTTAAAGTTGTAAAGTAATATAAAAAAAACTCTTCTATCTTGATAAATTCTAATTTGTTATTTTAATATAAGATTTACTAAAACAGAGTGTTAATAAAATACTTTTCTAAACTTATTCCATAAAGTTTAGCACTGTCGGTCGGCTGAAATGTTACAGTTTGCAAGTGATTTTCACCAAGTTCATTTAGTGCCATCTCATGCCCTAATTAAGACTTCCAAAGTTATTAATTTCATAAGAATAAATTGGAACTTTATACTTTTCAATGAACCAAGTCAGATTATTTAATTAAATTATTCTTATATAAGTTAATTTGTGCCTAACGAATTATGGTTAAAATCTGCTGCACAGCTGTTGTAATATATATACTAATACCTATTAAAAACAGTTGGTATAGTTAGAAACGACATTTAAAAATAAAAACATAGTCATAATTCCTCATGGCATTTTACAAGCAATGATAGTTTAGGTAAAACTAATTATTCCACCACTCTTCGGCTAATTCATCGTTTCGTCAAAATACTAATATATATAAAATATATATATATATATATAATTTATTAGTGAATGTTGTAAAACTACTAGACGAACTCTGAATGACAAAATAACAAATAAATAAATGCTGTTTCATCCCATTGGGACACTGTCATGCGACGTCCCACTGCTGGGCACGGGTCTCCTCCAAATATTTTGAAGAGAATTTGGCCTACTATACCTCGCTGGCCAGACGGGTTGGTATAAAAAAATGTATAAGGTTGTTTCGAATTTTCCTTTTCTCGTAGTACTCTTGTCTGCTTAAAGTTAGGTCCCTTAGTCGCCTTTTACGTCTCCCACGGGTTGAAATGGGACAGTGATACTGTGTATTCTAAATTACGGAAACAGAAATACAAATGAAATACTGAGACACCATCTACAATAACACAGTCACTTCAACTGCATAACAATGCAGGTAAAAAATGTTTGCTAATTTGCTTCCAACAAAGGCTTATTAAAAATTCTAGCGATGAAAAAGCTACAGAGCAACTGTCGATAGTTGCGAAATAAAATCCGTACAACAGCAGACTAATGACGGCTCAAATAAACTCCTTTTATTTCGAAATGGAATTTACGAGCGCTTTTTGAAATTTTAAAACATGTTTTACTCATGAAGTACAATTGATGTAACTGACATTTGACTGGCCTGTTGGTCTAGTGGTTACTGACCCTG
Source organism: Laspeyria flexula (assembly GCA_905147015.1). Classification (NCBI taxonomy): domain Eukaryota; kingdom Metazoa; phylum Arthropoda; class Insecta; order Lepidoptera; family Erebidae; genus Laspeyria; species Laspeyria flexula. The sequence goes on along the minus strand of LR989956.1, from coordinate 4,348,731 downwards.
ACTGCTAAGCCGGAGGTCGTGGGTTCGATCCCCACCCAGGACAAATCTTTGTGTGATGAGCATAAAGGTTTGTTCTGTGCCTGGGTGTAATTTATCTATAATATGTATCTCTTTACAAAAAAAATAATATTTAAGTAGTATATCCGTTGTTTAGTACCTATAACACAAGCAAATATAATTGCTTAATTTGGGACTAGATGGCGCTGTGTAAATGTGGTAGAATATTATTATATTATTATATTAACTCATCAGCAAACCATTAAGTCCCACTGCTGGGCTCGGGTCTCCTCTCCTCTAACTAGAGAGCTGAGAGGGTTTAGGGCATAAACCACTCACGCTGGCCTAGTGCGGGTTGGTGGATCAGACATACTCATAGAATTTCTTCTAGGGTATGTGAGTTTCCTCACGATGACATGTTTTCGTTCACCGTTAGCAGGTGGTGAGTCACTTTACTAGTACATATAAATTCCACAAAATGAAATCCACATTGGTACTGCCGGTCGGGATCGAACTCGGACCGCGTGATTTGCACACTGGTCCCTTATCCATTCAGCCACCATCGCTTATAACTTGATAATTGCTATTATCATACTCATGTTAGGTTTTAATTATGTTTACCAATTTAAAGTATGGTTTACATTCTTAAGCAAACAGGTAAACTCAAAAGTCAGCCTTTTAATACCAAAGTGGTAGGCAGAAGTCTATCACACTTACAATTTTGGAAGCTATGTTAGGTGCCATATAGGTAATAGAGACTATAGGAGTCAATGTTCAGCCATATTTTCTAGCTCCGGACTGATATTGTGAATTTTCTCACACAAAAACCTAATAAGGAGTTTGCCTGACACGGAAATCGAACCCATAACATCCTGTGCAGCAGTCGTATACAAATAACATTTTATTATACAAATAGTATTAAAAAAAAACGAAGCATGTCTGTCTCTTAGTTGAATAGTCCTAGGCAGTTAGGTACTTCTGTTGTTTTAAACTAAGAAAAGTAAATTACTTAGAGACTTTGATGAGTGTTTGTCTTTATATTTATGTAAAGGAATCACAAATTTAGATAATCATCTTAAATCACGACTGACAAAGTTCGAAACTTAGTTTAATGTTTATAATTAGCCACCATTTACATCTTAGCAAACAAGTTGGAAATCGTTTTACCGTGCTAATTATCCTAACTGTTTGAACTGCGTTTAGAAATGAAAGTATAAAGTTTTCCACCATTTCCCAGCTACCTCCGTGTTCTATTTGCAAACTATATAATAATAATTATATTTTCAAACTACTTAATTAAGCTAATAGTGGATAGAAACAACATTTTTAAACTAACTTACGTACCAACTAATCCTCATGTTTTCCTCTTTTGAAAAGAAATATTATTATTTATTTTTGATGATAAAGAAAATTAATTTGTTTAAGAATTATTAAAAATGTGAATGAAAAATTCAACATAATTTTTTTTTGTTGTAATTTATATTTTGAATATTAAATTCCTACTAGTAGGAATTTCACCACAAAAATATATTTTTTGGTGTTAATCTGTAATAGGTACATCATCATATCAGCCCAACGATCCCCACTGCTTAACCTAGGCCTCACCTAATTTCCGGCACTGCGAGCAATTTTGTGCTGCAACCAACGGCCACCTAGTACTGGGCAGCCAGAGCTTTTACATGACACATTCAAAAAAGAATCATACTTAATTTTATTAAGCTAAAAATTTATGAATTTAGAAATAGTAAATTGCTTTTCCTGGTCTTTACTTTTTTTAATTTAAGATTTTAGTTTTATAAACATTTTGATTTGTAATATTCTGAAAGTATTATCGCATAGATAAATGCCTACAAGCCTCATTGTTAAAAAGCCGGTGCATTGTGGAACAGAGCTTAATCTATGGCCTTTGTTCGTGGGCGAAAGCAGATTCGTGTTAGCCCGGTTTTAGAAGAACAATGAAATTAATCTTGGATATTCATTTAGCTAAACTAATGGATAAATTATTACACGGTAATTTTTACACTCGTGACTCCTCTGTTCAATTAGTTTCTTCTTTAGCATTTGTATAAATTTCCATAAAATTGTAGACTGAATTTTAATAGTAGTTTTTAAGGGTAGTTTATAAACTTTCCTCGGTGAAGTAGGGAGGATTACGTACGTACGGACTGCAAGAGAGGTCAGGCGGCTTACTCTGAATTTTCGACATTGGATTGGTTTTGTTTTGATGTCGCTGTCAAATATAAAGAAATTTACTTTCAAACATTTGACTGCGACATCAAAGCCGACTAATCGCATGTCGAAATTCAGAGTAAGTCCCTTGTGTTTGACCCTCGGGTTGTACAAATATAGTAATTTGGTTTTTCTATTTGAAATTTTTAATACCAGGAAATGTGCCCGGTTAATGGCAATAGGCTCACCCCCTACTGCACGTTGAAATATGTGAAGCATCTCTGCCTACCCTTTTGAGGAAAAAGGCGTGATCTATGTTTATGTCAGGTGTCTTTTCTTCTCAAACGTTTACATACATATCCCGTACAATTTCCAAACCAATACAATATAATTTGATCGTTCCATTTAAATTTCTATTAATAAATTTCACTTACGACTAAATGAAACCGACTTTATAATGACGTTTTGAGATTGTATTAGCTTTGATGTACATTTTAATAGCATTAATTTAATATAATTATATCAAATAAATGCCGTGTAATGAGATTTTATAAATTACGCATAAATGAGCTTGGAATAACACGCATAGGTGTATGTATCAAGTTAACCTGTGTAATACATAATACAACAAATAGGTTTTCTCCAAAGAAAAAATAGCAAAGCTCTGTTACTTCGTCGAAACATTAATCTTTTAAATGCTGAGTTAGTGTAGCAATAGATGGGACTTATTGAAATAAGTCCTATTTAAAGAACAAGAATAATAATAATATTCTACCACATTCACACAGCGCCATCTAGTCCCAAAGTAAGCAATTATATTTGCTTGTGTTATGGGTACTAAACAACTGATATACTACCTTAATACATTTTTTTTTGTAAATACCTACATATTATAGATAAATTACACCTAGACACAGAACAAACTTTTATGTTCATCACACAAATATTTGTCCTGGGTCGGGATCGAACCCACGACCTCCGGCTTAGCAGTCAGAGTCACTAACCACTAGACCAACAGGCCAGTCAGAATAGTGAAGTAGTAGCGATTTATAATTCAAAGTGGGTGTCAAGAACTCAAAGATTTGGATAATGCTTTGTAATAGTATCCTCTGTGTTCAGGATACCAGCTGCTGAGCAATTCGTCGTAAACTTCGTGTAGAATTCGATTACAGTTGTTTGCAATGCTAATACTGTGAAGGAAGTTTCTCTTTGATTTTGAATCGAATAGATATTGTAGATACTCACCTTGCTAGGAAGACAATTTACACGATAAGATAATAGATCCAAATATATAATAAAAATAATTATACTTACCCACAATAAGTAAATAAAACAATAATCATTTCTTTACCGAGACAAACCGTTTTTCCCTTCAAAAAGACAACTTCCACACTAGAGAACAAGTTCTCTGCCGCAGTGAACTTTACAAACGGATAGCCACCCGTAAAACACTTCGGTATACCAAACAGTTTGTTAGGAATTTATTTTATTTAATATGAATATTAGTAGCAAAGGCTTCTGACTGATGTTGATGAACGAGCCGTATGAAACACAAACAAATTGCAGGTTCTCTTTGATTATCTGTGCAAACGTGTTTCTGCAACTCGTGCATGCATCGAGTATCTTTATTAGTAACGTAATTATTTGATGATTTTTGAAGTATCTGTCGAGAACAGTTTCATTAATTAACATCAAATTATTATTTTAAAGCAGACGTTATTTATGAAGTCATTTATTTTTTCCTTTGCTGTTAGACTAATGTGGAGTTCATATCGGAAACAGTTGTTTCCCATTTTTTTTAATACTTACTTCTATGATACCTGCTATGATATTTTAAGTACATGAATCAAATTAGCCCACGCCCTCCAGACAGATGATCCGACGACCTAAGAAAGGTCGCTGAGTCTGACTAGATGCGGAAGGCGGAGGACAGAGTGCTATGGCGCGTGTTAGGAGAGGCCTACGTCCAGTGGACTGCAACAGGCTGAAATAATGATGATGATGATGAATCAAATTGGAGTTCCTTGAATATTTCAGGCTGACAATATTGATGAAAACTTATGTTCATAATTTCCATTATTTCCTCGTTTCACACAGCCTTACGGTTTAATCCTTAGCCTTAATCCTTAGGTGTTTCGGATACTACCGAATAGATACATCATGCAAAACCCTTTTAGAGAACTTTTATCTTAAATGCAAATTAGCAGTGTAAACTAGGTTGCCTTCGTCATAAGTGTGAAACAATGTATCTTTATATAACCCCACATCTTTGTTTGAAGGGGTTGGTAGAGGTGTGTCATATATCACTGCGACTGCGACGACGACACGGCGCAGCACACGCTGGAGTCTTGTCCGGCGTGGGAAGGGCTGCGCCGTGGCCTCGTCGCAGTCGTTGGAGAGGACTTCTCGCTGCCGACCGTCATGAGCTCGATGGCCGGCAACGACAGGAGTTGGGAAGCGGTCGCATCCTTCTGCGAGGAAGTCATCTCGCAGAAGGAGGCGGCGGAGCGGCTCCGGGAGGAATCTGCCCTTGCGGAGCCGATCCGCCGCCGGCGAACTGGGCGGCGTCAGCGAGCGCATATGCGCCTGATGCCGCCATAGTAAAGGCTGCGGGTGGGGGATCGGGGTTCACTCCCTCACCCGCTCCTTTCCGCGAAGGTCGACAGCGTCCCTGGTGCACCCGGACGCTGTCGTTGGGTGTTAGGGCCCGAAAGGGCCCGGTGTCGGTGCCCCGTAAGGGGTTGTCGCTGGGTGGGCTGCTGATGTTGTATCAAGTTCCAGGGCCCACCCATTACGGCGAAGCGACGGTGCACAGAGGGGTTTTAGTGGGTATTCCGGTCCTTTTCAGACCGGCGAGTCCCACATAACCGTCCCGTGTCCCCGCACGGGGCGGTATGCGTAATGCATTTCCCCTCTTAAAAAAAAGAAAAAAAAGGTGTGTCATATATACATTGACACAGAGCCATCTAGTTCCAAATTAAGCAATTATATTTGCTTGTGTTATGGGTACTAAACAACTGTAAATACATGTCATACATATTATACACAAATAACACCCAGACACAGAACAAACAAACAAGCTCATCACACAAAGATTTCTCCTGTGTGGGAAACGAACACACGACCTCCGGCTTAGTAGTCAGGGTCACTAACGAATAGACCAACAGGCCAGTCATATATAAATTAAGCCAACGTTATTAGATCTCATATGCAGAGGACAGAAAAGAGACTCCGAACATATATTGAAAATCTATACAAATAATTATAATTGGAGTGTCTGTTTGTAATATTAAAATAACCACATTTTACTACATGCATAATATGAATGTATATACGGTAAATATACTAAAATAACATTTTTTAAATTTTTGTCTATCTTTCTGTCTGTCTGTTTGTTCCGGCTAATCTCTGGAACGGTTGGACCAATTTTGACGAGACTTTCACTGGCAGATAGCTGATGAAATAAGGAGTAACATAGGCTACTTTTATTTTAGAAAAAATTCTAAATTATTATAAAAAAGTAATGTTGCTTTTGTAAAATTCCACGCGGACAAAGTCGCGGGCACAGCTAGTTCATAATAAAAACATCGGTTCTTATACTCGGAGATTGAAATCAAGTTCTCTCAAATAATACGTAATAATAGGTGCGCCTAACCACGAACACGGTGATACGTACTTTTGTTTACTCCGTAATTTTAATAAAAATAAGTTGTATTTTGCGTATATATCTGTGAACAAACTATATGGGAACATTGCTTGTGCTTCTGTGAATAAACTTTGTGAAAATCAGGAACAAATAAGCGCCAACACCAACGTAATCAAGCAAAAACCAAATCAAAATTGTGAATAAAGTGCACGATACGGGTAATTTGAAAAAAATGTTTTTGAAGAGACCTACTCAAACCACTAACACATACACACACAATTTTGCTGTGTCATAAAGCAATCGTGGATGTGTGAGTTAAACCATTTGAGCTAATTTTAATAAAGGAAAAAAATACACTGGGTGTAGTACTTTGGGTAATAATACTATTTATTATTCTTATAAAACAACTTTCTACAACAAGGTAACATTGCAATTTTGGTAACGCAAAATTTTTATATATACACTAAACTAAACATCTTAACATCTAAATCACTGACAAATAAAAATGTTGCCTATTGTTAACGAAATAAAACACATTTTCATTCAACAGATATTAAGTCGGTCATGGTATTCAAAAGGATAATACTAATCACTAAATGACTTGGTCTAACTGAACTTCTGGGTGACGTAACAAAAATCTAATTACGTTGGATAAGAGTGATTCGCTGAAGATACACATCGGGTACTTCTGCCTGCACTGCTTTGGAAAAGTCGTTCCATAATCATAGGCTTCTTTGAAGATTGCATGGGCTGCGCTGTTTTCTTCGTTTGACTCTAATCTGTAATACAAACATTTTTTACGATAATTTTGGAGTTTATCTTATTGTTTACATGGAAAAGTGTTTGGAAATTAAAATAATAATTTTAAGTCTCTATTGAAGCATGGTGATTTTGTCACTGAATGTTGGGTCCCATGTATGGCAAGCCTATTAATTAATATTATTATAATAATATATTAACCGGGTAAGTTTCCAAACTCCGGTCTGATTTTGGAAATTTTATGGCAGAGAAACCCAATACCGGTTTACCCGGCTCGGGAATCAAACCTCTTGTGCACCAGACGCATACCTACCTACTGTTCCACTAATGTAGTATAATGATGAATATAGGTATTTGAAATGTATTTCACATCCAAATAAAAATATACTATGACGTAGTTCTTTTTTTTCAAATCGGCCCAGTGAGTGGCTCCTAGCATTTAACCAAACAATAATACTTTTCAGCTTTATAATATTAGTATAGAATATCTTCATTTCAACCCATAAATGTCTCAATGCTTGGCACGGATCTCCTTCAAAGAATGTGGAGAGCATTTAGGCCACTATACCACGCCAGACAGATTGGTTTAAGGTGTTAAGGACATTCAAATGGTCGGTTTTGATGTCGCTGTCATCATCATCATATTATTATCAGCCCAATGACGTCCACTGCTGAACATAGGCCTCACCTAATTTCCGCCACAACGAGCGATTTTCGCTGTCAAATGTAACGAAATTTAGATAAGGACGCGGTCATTTTAAACATTTGACAGCGACGCCCTTAGTCGCCTTTTACGACACCCACGGGTTGAAATGGTCTTAATCCGTCACTACACTACACTGAAGTATTATATACAATATCAAATAAATGGTAAGTAAACACAAAATGTATCGATAGATAATACAGCTTATCCGCTCTAATAGGAAACCTCCTTGCCTCAGTGCTAACAAGGTGTTGAACCAGTAAGTATAACCAGATTATATACTGGTCTCTCTAACTTAGCTCGGTGCACGTAGAATCAATATTTGCTTGCTTTGATTAAATTCCGATTCGAATCGATTCACTAGGAGCATCAACTTTGCATTGTTGATACTAGATACTGTATTTTCATAGTAATGCTTGTAATATAATTTTCGACTAAAATAATGAACAAATGATCTAATTTATATACAAATGGATTTCATTCAAATTATCCTTTAATACAATACACACAACAAATCGCTCCTTGAATACAAAAGCGACACAAGTCGAAATTCATAAATTTTACAGGACGGCCAAAACAAAATTTTGAAACAGTTTTTTTTTCATTTTTTATACTTTTTTAAATTAAATATAACATGTTAATATATCATTACAAGCGTATTTTTTAGCTCTATCTATGTACAATATGGACTTTGTGATAGCTGTTACCCACTATGATAAAAAAGCACAAAAGTCCTTTTTGCATTCAAAATTTGAATCAATATCATAGGAATTATGTCAAAAAATATATACAAAATTACACATACCAATGGTTTATTGTACCTTTTTGGCAAAAAAGAGGTTTGAAAAGTTAAATTCGTATCACAAGGTAATAACTTAAGTAAATGAACAACAATAAAACACTTTAAAAAGTCATAATCTTAACATTAATAGCTACAATCTAGATGAATTTGGTATGTGACTGTTTATTCAGTCAACTCTCTAAAACTTTTATATTATTAATTTGGGGTTTTCTTTAAAAAATCAAGAGATAAAACTATAATTTATAGTAAAGTATTCATACAAAACATATTAATTAATCAATTCCCTAACTAAATTAACAGCCCACACTCATTTCTGTCTCTGAAACTTTAACATTAATAACTTATACAAAATATGAGATCAATTCTAAAGGCACAGACTTCGTTAGTAGCACAAAATATTATGTGATTTTGTAAGACTGTAGGTATATTATTTTTGTGTATTATTATTACAAATATACAGTCTTACAAAATCAGATAGTTTTAGAATGATACAGCAATTGCTTTAGTGATTAAATTAGATTAATAGTATAATAATACTATATAAACTGAATTGAAGCCCCGTCACTGTAGCATTCGTCACTAATTTAAAGTTGTTTAACTAAAGACAGTGGGTGTTACCTATAATAATATGGTTAGGTATTTATAACTGTTGAATATGATATGATTAAGACGCATTAACTCATAGTTGCTATGAATGTGGTGTATAAGGTGGCATAAATTTGTTTGAGAAAAGATGTTAAGACTAGCAATTTGTATTGGAATCTTACTTACAGTGCGAGTATGATGTTGCGATGCCATACTATGGATTGCATGTTAACTGTTTTTTTTTGGTAAAAATCTTTAAACTTGTTTATATTTATTACATATTACTTACATAATGAATAGAGCACGTATAATTATTACAAACTCCATACCAGATAGCAACCTGACCCTAACCTATGATTACTAGAGGATGAAAACAGTGAAATAAACTCTGTAGCAAATGCCAAAGAGACAAATAATATGCCAACAAGATTTTTTGTGCTTATATATTTTTGAAAATATTATTAGTAACGGGATTGCAATAATAATGTTAGAATAAATATTCTGGTAAAGGTAATATCCAGAAGAAAGTAAGGTCTAGAATAAACTCTCACACTTACTCAATTTTTTTAGGCTTATCTCTCTGTACCTCTTCCAATATACTAATTACATCCAATAAACTAATTACATGAGTACGGTTTTCGATTTTTTTCCTTTACTTGTGCAACTGATATTGCTTCTTACCAAATTTCATGATTCTAAGTCAATGGTAAGCGCCAAGCACTCAAATTTTGACTTTTTGATCGTCAAGATAATAAAATTAGCTATGCGACAAAAATGAAGCATAAGCGGCTGTATCTTATGATTGCGATTACTTAGAACTCTGAATTTTTATTGTGTCAAGGGATTGTAAACCGGAGTATTTGATATTAATTTCAGCTTGATACCTCTACGCGTTCCTTTGAAAAATATTCTTGATACATGGACAGACAGAAAGAGCAACGAATAACAGAGTGATCTTATAAGGTTTCCGTTTTTCCCTTTTGAGGTGCGGAACCCTAAAAAGAGAATTTAAAGGGTTTTTTAACAAAAAACAATCCTTAGTATGATATCGCAACTTCGTACTCGCGCTCTACGCAAGATTCCAATACTAATTTGCCAGTTTTAAAATCTAATATCATACAAATTTATGCCGCCTTATACACAACATTCATTAAAACTATGAGTCAATGGGTTTTATCACATCCTATTCAACATTTACCAACAACCTATCCATATTTATTATTTAAAAAGTTAAAAACCTTATATATATAGACGAATCCTACAGTGATCAAGTTTAATAATAAAAGCAATTGCTTTGACATTTGCTCGATGCCTGTAGAAAACAAGTCAACACTTTTGTACATTTTTATAGTTAAATTGTTAACTATATAGCACTGAAATAATAACAACAAAACAAAATTAATATATAGGGTAATTTTTATTTCAAAAAATGTAACGAAAATTACACTTATTTTCATGCAAAACGGCCATATTTCTAAGGTTTCCATTCTAGCACGCCAAAAATAATAATTTATTTGAGTATAAATCAATGCAAAAGGGACGCATTTCAAATATGCCACTGTTGTATTACAAAATATGATTACAACTACTTGATGTTAGAATGCAAAACGGACGTTTTCCAAAATATGTACCTTTTGTATTATAAAATCTAATCAAACTTAACTGACGTTTTGAATGAAACACAGACATATTTTGGATAGTGGCACTTTTTCACGCAACTGACGTGCGTTTGCGTTTTTTCGGGGCACAACTCACAAAATGGCTGTCTTGCACTGACATTACCTGTCAAAATGCTCCAATACAAAAAGGGCGGCAAGCCATTTAGGCATAATATAAGCTAAAATGATGGGTGTTTTATTTTTACTATAAAATATAGTCGACTTAGGTACCATTTTTGCAATAAAACGATTTTCATTTTTTTTTATTTGTGGCCCTTTTGTATTCAAGGAGCGAAATATTACAGAACAAATCGGTATTACTTAAATCACATGAAATGTAAACAGTTTTTGATTGAACACTGAATCTAATTTGAGATTTTAAATTAACATGATTGTAAAATATTGCATTGGTAGTAGTTTTGCGTCGATTGCATTATTAAATTGTATGGTTACAATTTTATTATGTATGAATAAAAATTTCATTTCATTTTAACAAACAATACGAGAATGAAGTTAATAAGAACTCATCAATTAGACCTGATTTTCTGCACGATCGCACCTCTTTTTACTGCTTTTCCACCTCTTTCGATTACTTTTTCTCTATTTATTTTTAATTAATTAAAATTCTAAATTATATTTCATAATTCGTAACGAGTCTACGACAGACCGCCTGTCGAAGACCCGGATGACATTCTTTTCTAATTACTAGTATTTACACATACACATTGGTATACCTAATCAAATATAATTTACAGTTTGTTAATACGTACACTACGTTTATTTTTATTAACGGGCCCCCACGACCTTCCCTATAAAGATTTCTCTTGCCTGCTTAGGTACTCCTGAGTCTCTTGCTTAGGGGCCCACCCGAGGGGAAGGCAGAGACCGCTAGATACTGCAAACTCGAGCGTTTGCCCAATTGATATGAAATTTTGCACACATTTAAAGGTTGACCAGTGACTCTGATGAATAGTTGGTAATCACGCGAGCGGAAACTAGTTTTCAATATAAAAAATTATATTTATTTTTAGCCCAGTTACTCTATTTAATTCATTTTGGATAGTAAATTGGTTGCTGGTCGCCCTGTTCTTAAAGATAGTCGTGACATAAGCATATTACATAATGGCAGTTAACTGCAACGAGTGCGCGACGCAAAGCCTGACTTGATTTTAATAAAAAGTCTCCATATATTATGCTGTCCGCTTTCTTAGCTTTAGTACCTGAGTATGTTAGTATTTATGAGTACGACATAATATTATACCACTAGAAATGATTAAATTATAAAGTACTAGTTTCCAAATCCAAATCAAAAAACTGTTTAATTAAGCAATTTATTATAATATATTTTTTGGATCACTTTACTACTATTTTACACAACTTAATGCAAACAAAATCATATTATATACATAATATTTATAAATTTTAACAATATACATAGTAATATACCCAATTTGTTTTACAAAATTGTGACCTATATCTCAACCCAAATTTCATGAAATACATATAATCTACATTTAATAGACAAGACATCGAAACATTTTCAAAAATACTCTTTTAAATTTTCTCCTTTGATACACAATGTTCCTTTATAAAGTGAACGTCCTTCATAAAATGTAACAATGTGCTCTCCTAACAATGTCACCATGATATAGCCATGTTGAATAAGTGATGAGAGTCTGATATTCTTTCCAAGCCAAGATCCCTCATCACGATTGTAATAATGTAACGCTCTGAAATTTCTGTCAATAAAACTGTCTATTTTCAAACAAAGAGAACGTAATATTTGCTCTTTTTTGAAAACGATGACTTTTATGATTACATCAGAAAATTAATAAAAGCATTGGGTTATTTAAAGTCCTTGATTACGTTTCTCATTTATCAAACTCCGTTCAGGTGAACTCCGAGCTGCATAATGAATTTCAATACTTGCCACAATCTTACTCGATAAGAATACTGTATCACAATTTACGAAGCGAACAAATACGATCCATCAAATATCTCAACAGTAAAAGAAAATTTTCTTAATTAGCTATATTATTCAGTGTAATCGCTGTGGCTTATAATGTCTCAAGTGTCATAATTATACATGTTTCCTCTAAGTGCTTTCACAAGAATTTATAAGGAATATAAAAATACGAGTAGGCGGTAGCTCAACAATATAAACAGTGATATCGTTTACCAACAACTTTATTTATATACCTAGTTACTAAAAATATACAATTTATTGAAAAAAACTGAATATATCGTGATGGGTATCACAATATACTGGCTATAGACTGGCCTATTGGTCTAGTGTTTAGTGACGCTGACTGCAAAGCCGGAGGTCGTGGGTTCGATCCCCACCTAGGACAAAACTTTGTGTGATGAGCATAAAGGTTTGTTCTGTGTCTGGGTGTAATTTATCTATAATATGTATGTATTTACAAAAAAAAAATGTATTTAAGTAGTATAACAGTTGTTTAGTACCTATAACACAAGTAAATATAATTGCTTACTTTGGGATTAGATGGCGCTGTGTGAATGTGTTAGAATATTATACTATATTATAATATATACATATATCCTTGACAAATTATCCCACTTTAGTCAACGTTAAATTTTAGTTTTTTAAGTTTATTCAGCCTTGTCCCGCAACGGGTAATGAGTTGTTGATCATATTTTATTATAGAGAGGTGTAAATCGCTTGATTCACACTTTCTTATATTAACTTTTTATCTAATTGACACATTTGCCGAAAGATAACAAGCAACTATATTCCTCTAATCTCGAATTCAATTTAGATTTGCATGGAAATGGATACGTAAAAAGAAGATTGTGTTAGAGCACAATATAAGTATTATTACGTCGCTACGCGATGTTGTTCTATGGCTCCGTTATTAAGAAGATGATTCACTGGTATGTAAAGATAGTTGCAGTTTGTAAACGTTTTTGTGCAAATTTATTCGGAAGCTCTCTTTTATTAAACCTAGCTAGCTAGTTTAAATTACGGTCTTAAGGGCATTCACAAACGGCAAAGGGGCAGACAATATAAAATTTCAATTGAAATCACTGTCTAATTAAGAAACAAAAGTTCCTTGTGTAGTGTTGTGTGTACTCCCAGTGATACTCCCTTTCTCCCAAATATGCTAAAAACTTAGAGTTATGATGGCTACGTTGTTTAGAACATGGGTTAGGTATCTAATGTATTTTACTTGACGCATCGACCAGGTAACACGGTAGTCTCAAGCTAACGATTAATATTTTAAATATCATGCATTCCAAAAGTAGTAAAAGTAAATATGGCTCAAATGATCCATGGATAGTCTATATATAAAATGTTTAATAGATAACCAGAAAACTGTAGCATGATATTCGACGTCACAAATTCAGAGAATCATTGCAGGTTGAGGTAGACGACGATTTCATTGACAGTGAATGCACCTCTTTAGTATGTGTATGCACGACTTTACCTATGATGGAACAAAAACACAGAGTGAAGTTTTATTAAATCGGAGAAGACGTTTAGCTTCATAACAAATAGCTATAAATTATTTGTGAAAATATTAAGTTAGTGCGTGATATATTGAAGGAAATGTAATATAAATATAACATGGCGTCACGCCTTTTCCACGAAGGGGTAGGCAGAGGTGAATAGTGATATAATATGAAACTAAGAAAAGCCTTCAGTTTTTATCTAACTATTAGTAACAAATTTAAAGTAGAAAGACAAATAATTGAGAAGGGAAAGAGAAAAGATTGTCCATTAAATATATATATATAGAGTTTAAACTCTGTCAATTATGATACATCGGTAACATTATAAGTTATAAGTATTAAAAGTTAAAAGCAAACGTTGCAATTTCGAAGTGGTATGGGAGAACTATAAACTCTGTTGATGCCAAGTTTTCCAGAAGATTATCTAGTGAACAGATAAATGTATAGCCTGTCTGTCTCACTCGCACACTGCACTCTTGATCGAAGAAAAAAGACCCATGTCCACTATCCCAAGGTGGTAAAAAAATTCTTAATCCTATCATTATTTCAAGTTTCCCATGAGTAAAACGTAGCATTCTGCTCTAAAAGACATCAATTATAAATTTTGCAATTTTATAAAAATCCATAATGTAATAATGAGCTATCGCTTACAGAAACCACAAAAAATGTTGCCTATGAAAAATCTTTCAAAGAAATATTTTCACTTCCAACGGATTAAACTCTATTCAACGGAAGGCCTTGCAAAAAAGTCCGTTAAAAAAATTGAAACATGCCTCGAAATAAAAACTAATCTGGTTTTAAAAATACGTCGGACATCTGTAGTTACTGAATGTTATCTATGACGTCGTTGACAAGGTACGATGGACGTAGTACAATTTAGCATTTTTCGCTACGACTAGAGTCGAAAAATTAACTACATATAACTACGAGTATGCACTATGGAAACTATAACTATGCACTTTTATATTATTACACTTTTGACTGGCCTGTTAGCGTAGTGGTTAGTTACCCTTAATGCTTAGCCGGAGGTCGTTCGATTCCCACCCAGGACAAATCTTTGTGTGATGAGCATGATTGTTTGTTCTAAGTCTGGATGTAATTTTTCTATAACAACTATCTGTCAACTATTTCTTTTCAGATAAGTTAGACCGAGCAGTATAAAGTGTTGACTATTATTGAATTCATTTTGTTTTTGCCACTGACATTGAGACATTTTTGCCTTTATTTTATGCATGCAATTTTTGACCTAAACTGACTATTTATTGAGCTCGGTATACTGGGTACGAGTATTATTTGACACTGTTACTTTGACAATATGCTTTGTGGTTTACGGTGCAGTGCCTTGTGTAGCTGTCTATGATCGTCTGTCGAACGTTGCAATCCGTCGAATCAAGTTCCATAGGCATCTGCCAATTGTATAATCTCATTCTATAGGTGTCGTAAAAGGCGACTAAGGGAGTAACCTTATGCAGATAAGAGCACTGCAAGAAAAGAAAAATTTGAAACAAACCCTATACCAACCCGTCTGGCCAGCGTGGTATAGTAGGCTAAATTTCCCTCACATACTTTGGAGGAGACCCGTGCCAGCAGTGAGACGTTTGTGGGTTGAAATTATGTGTTTTAAAACTAAATACTTAACACCTAGCCACGGATTAACGTCACAGGTCTCTAAAGAAGCTTTAAATTTTTCAATTATATTATGTACATTCTAGAGTACATTCTATAGCTATACATTCTATAGAGCTGAGAGGATTACCTCTCAGCCACAGATATATATCTCAGCTCTATAGATAGATGAGAGGTGACGACGTGAGGGACGTATTCTTTTATTCGAATCATAGCATATCTTAATCTAGTAAATTAAGTATGTAAGTACACACAATAACTTAATTTACTAGATTAATACATGCCAGACCAGTGGCATAATAATTATACGCATATTCACTGTCATTAGTTAGTGCAGTATAGTTGAGATACCGAATCAATAACTGAATGTGAAACACCGATCAGAGCATAGTGTTGAAATGTCGATACGTCAGTGTCTGCTACTGAAAGCCCTATATTCAGACAACTGAGTGAAGTAGAGCTAGTAATTCAATAGTCTCTTTTAAAAGTCGAATTGTTGGTTGGAAGTGCACCTCATATGTGGCGTTACAGAGTTTGTTACAAGAGATCTCATAGTATTCTAGTGTAGTGGTTTTTCATACCCATTTTGCATAGGGAGGGTATTAAACGACATACATGTTACATCAATGTTGAAGTACCGTCAAAAGGCATGAAGGGTAAGAGTGGATAAAAATTAAAAATCTTAAGGTCTTAATTTATCTCACAAAATCCCTACTAAAAATATTTTCACAATGATGGACAACAAAGAGGCTGATCGCGTTATTATTTATAAAATAAATAAAAAATTCAATAATAGAGCAGAAATAATATCTGTACAAATAAATCAAATTGAAGTGTCTGTTTTTAATATCAAAATAATAGCTTATTAGAGTATTATGAAAGTACGTACGTAAGTACGTTACTTATAACAAAAACACACTTTTCAAAATTTTCGTGTGTCTGTCCGTTTGTCTGTCTTTGTTTGAAGTAAACTCCGAAACGAATGAACCGATTTCGACGGGACTTTTATTAGGCTACTTTTATTTTGGAAAAATATTAGGCTTCCGTGAAAAAATATTAAGATTAAATGATAAGAATACGAAATTTGTTGCCTACACTATACTGTAGTATTAATATATTATATTCATTTCTACTTGAGAACCTTCTCATTTCGTTTGACAAAGTTTTTTATTTTAACAAAATTTAGTACTTTTCCTAAAATCATACATTATTGTTCGGTTGGATTTTTACATGCCAAATAGTTATTTTCTTTGAGTCTCCAACGTAAGTTGAAGCATTGATGTCAGAATAACAATGTGTTGTGTAAATGGCACGACCCTTGTGACCTTAGATTATATAAAGTAGTAAATAAAGTACCGTATAAAGTATATTTTCTTATGTGAAAATAAATATTAGCTTTTTCGTTGTAGAACTATAATATGAAAATATCGGATACTATTTCTATGAAAAATGACAATAAAATTTCTAGTATAGAACACTAATTCTGATTGAGTAAATTAATGAACGAATATATTATTATTGTTATATGTCTAGACCATTCAATACTTTGAATGAAAACTGCGGCTAAATCATTTTATTATGTGCCAACATATCGCTTTTTTCTCGGCTATACTTCTCTTTCTAATTTTAACAGAGAGTGAGTTTTTTGGATTATTAGCTGCATTACCTATATCGTGACATTCAGCAAAGATCACTGAAAACATTTTGCCACCATGATATTTTCAAAGATAACCTAAATATCTCGTATTTGTTAAAAGACATAGGTACTTAACCTATTTCAAACTTCTGGGTGTAGCGTAAAAAATCATTAGTACTTATCACACTACTGTGTGTAGTTTAAAAATGATTCAACACTTCTCATATAGAGATCAGCGCAGACATGGAGCAGAAGTAAACCGACTAATATAGTTTTAAATTCAACTTTAAGCCGTAAAATGAAATAAAGCTCCTTAAATAGCCACAACAAGAAACGCACGTTCGCGTCTCATTTATAAAAATAAACCAAATCCGTGAGGAAACTGCCTACGGAAAGTCATGCAATCATATCCGTTACCAAAACAATTACTTATATCCGACAAAATGAGCAGAGCAACATTTTTAAAAGCATTTCTTGAGATTGCCACCCACAAATCACAGTAAAAGCATGAAAATTATATTGCATTTACTTTAAAGACAACTTACGTAAGCATATAGATGAAGCCCTGTCGCACCTCATTGTTGGCAGGTCGCGCCCCGAGTTCACAATAGAAGAATCTCGCGCATTGTATTGGGTCATACAGCAATATTCTTTTCCATCTCACAGCCGGTTTCTGCGGAATTCAAAACTTATTGTTGGACATTCAAAGTGAAATGAACGTTCTGAGTAATGGATACAGTTGGAAATAAGTTGGAGTTGCCATATCGCAGGTGGTTAAATTTCACTTAGTTGGTGTCAGTTGGTGACGATAGATGACCTGGTTTTGTCGCTTGAATGTTCACTTAGAATGACAAAATTAGACTATTTTGTGTTTCTATGTCTCAGTGAGGTGACAGTAAGAGATTAAATTTTGTACCATTTTTCATTCCCAAGATATTATGGTTAAAAATGATAAGGGACACAAATCATAAGGATTATGGCGCGGACAACGATTATGATGATGATGGTGATGATAATGATGATTTTTGATAAGCAATAATAATTTGAAATAAACACCCTATTGTAAAATTTAATGTAGATATCGTAATAATGCAATGTCAAAATACCTTCGCCGTCAACGGGACATTGAGATGAAGTTTGCTAATAAGGCTATTTTTAGTGTGCCACTTTTCGAGCGCTTATAACCTATCTACACCTTTTATAACATACAATATCATTGATTGTAAGCTTCTTATCAAGGAAGGGTAAAGATTACTAACTTCAGAGACAGAGAGAGAGATATAATAGCTTAGGAAATAATATTTCAGTAAAACTAGACTTCAACTAAACAAACACGAACTCCGGAGCAAGTTAATCGAAGAAACAATATCTCCTTAGTCAATAACCTCACACAATTCCATCGATACCGTCAGTATAATCACTAGTTAGCTCTTAACATTCGATTCTAAGTAAATTTAATCCGTTCTCAAGTTGCCAGATGGTGGAACCGCTTATGCTAATCTTGAGTAGCAGGGTGCTCTAATAATCTGTAAAATGTGCTAACTTCGCAGACTAAAGGCGATGTTTAATAGTTTGACGTAGAATTATTATATGTGCATATAATTTTGTACCTAAATTTACTTCGGGGACCGTATTAATATTAACTTAAGGTGAGACATAATTTATTGCCACGTTCAGGGTATGTTGGATACGTGTGACTGCCTAGAGAAGATATGGGTTTACAAAGCATGACCATTATGCATATTTTAAGAATATTCAAAAGGAAAAACTATACATATCACCACGTCTAACTTCCATTGGAGTAGGCAGAGATAGAAGAACTGCAATTTCTCTGATATAAACACAACCTGTTTCCTCTATATTCATCGCTATGTTCATACAGGACCGTATGTTTTGGGTATTTTTATTTTTTTGCGCTTTTTCACATATCACTACTAATATTAATCATCATCATCATCATCATATCAGCCGTAGGACGCCCACTGCTGGACATAGGCCTCCTCAAGTGACTTCCAATAGGACCGGTTGTATGCGGCCTGCATCCAGCGCGAAACAAAATTAATTATACAAAAAAAATACTAGTTGCTGCCTGGAGCTTCGTTCGTGGATCTTTGATTAGCCACTATTCAGCTCCTATTGACCGTAGTATTGCCAATATATAGCCTATAGCCTTCTCCGATAAATAAGCTATTCAACACATGGCGATATTTTTTAATTCGAAGCAGTAGTTTCCGAGTTTGCCGTTCAACTAAATAAACAAACAAACTTTTCAGCTTTATAATATTGGTATGGCTTAATCATTATTACTCAGCTATTTAAATCGCACTTTATTACCGAGAATATACATTCATAGGGTTATTAACCCCAGCGATGCCTACGCATCGTTGTAGTTGATATGAAATAGGTAGCTATATCAAATATCGTTCTCAACGTTGCCTTTCCACCTAGTACATTCGTCCTTAGAAGTATTACAGACTATGTTTATACGGAGAGATTTTTGGTACAGTCGAGTTCATTAATATATTGGCACCATCAAGAGTTCAAAATCTTATGGGCGTTGAATAGCTCAATAAATACTATAGAACCTATGGATTAAATTTATGTCCTCATGTGAATGGTTCAATAAAATATGCTGTACATTATGCAATAAGATGTAGTCACCCTTTTCAGCAAAAATATCTAATGATTGTGCCAATATATTAATGAACAATATATTTTGACTGGCCTGTTGTTCTAGTGGTTAGTGATCCTGACTGCTAAGCCGGAGGTCGTGGATTCGATCCCCACCCAGGACAAATCTTTGTGTGATGAGCATAAAGGTTTGTTCTGTGTCTGGGTGTAATTTATCTATAATATGTATGTATTTACAAAAAAAAAATGTATTTAAGTAGTATATCAGTTGTTTAGTACCCATAACACGAGCAAATATAATTGCTTACTATGAGTCTAGATGGCGCTGTGTGAATGTGGTAGAATATTATTATTATTATTATTATTATATTATTATTAATTCGACTGTACAAAACAATAAAAGATCACTTCGTTTGTAAAAATATATATCCAGTTGAACGTAAGTATGTACGCAATATTAATCTCACGCCATTTTGTCGTGAAGAAAGGACAACAATAGCCTGAGGACTTTTAAAGTAAAATCTGAAGAACCATTTTGCTGAGATGTCAAGAGAAAAGGTTTGTTTCAAACAGTATTTTATTATGACCTCCAAAGACAATATTCATTATTGGAATGTCCCATATATATAAACTAGGTGGAGCATATTAGCAATTATTTATGATGCCTCGAAAGGCCCGTAGAGCCAATAAAGTCAATTTAAAAGCCTTTTGGTCGACTTGATAAATACCTCGTGTCTCAAGCCTATTCGATAAGAAGATGATTTTTACGAAAACATTGGATTCTTCACATTTTAATAGTCGGGCGGGGCATCACTCTCGTCGTTCTTTATTTGACCACTGCTCCGCTCCCATTGGTCTTAGCGTGTTGTTATATAGCCTATGTTACTAAATGATAATGTAGCTTTCTAACGGCAAAAGAATTTTTGAAATCGGTCTAGTAGTTTTTAAGTTTATTCGTTACAAACAAAAATACAAATCTTTACTCTTTATAATATCAGTATAGATTAATAAATAGATTGAGCCTTGTAAAAAGTGTATAATGTAATAAAAGAAAGCTATTAAAAAAATTATAGTATTATTATTTATATTATTAAGGATACAGGATCTTGAAGTAATCGTCTAGATGACGGAACGGTCTTCCAATGAATTGCACTTACGTTCTACGGTCAAAGACGGTCGCTTCCTAGCATCAATAACTTTCAAATTGAAACGTGTGTAATATATTATAGCTTCAAACTATTATTTTCCAATACAGAAAAGCAAGTTACGACATAACATTTTCATAAAATTGTTTTAAAATTACCAAAACTTTTCTATGGCGATCATTTTTCAAACTTTTGGCATTTACGAAACGTTTTATGAAAGGAAAAATCGCTCTGTTGTAGATGAAACCGTAAAAAGACAATTTAGTCATCGTTAGTATGGTAATAAAGGTATTAAGCATTGCACTCGGGGAACCATAAATTATTTACTTTACCAACATGAATTGGCAATGATATTGTTGAACGCATATTTTAAGTGCTCATTTCGTTGCGAAATGCTGTTTGCTTTTTTTGAATTACCAATCGTAGTAAACGAGATAGTTACTGTTATTTTATTTTTAATTTTATTTAATTAAAATCTTGCATAAAGGCGGACTTAATGCCAAAGGCATTCTTTACCAGTTGACCTTTAGTTAGTGTTAGCCTACTTCATCTTGGTACTGGGCAAAGGTCCCTCCCATCTTTTCAATGATTTTCCATAAGCGGCTAAAGTAATCTTGTCTTAGTGATATTTATTTATTTATAACTATCATCACGCCATCTTTTTTTGTGGTTTGCCATTGTACCGACTTTTTCTTTCAGGGAATCACGTGGTGGTAATTTTAGGCAACAGCTCTTCAGGTATATTGTAGTACCGTATATTCTGTCATGTTGATATGACAGAAATAGTGAATAGAAAACACCAGAGAATGTTGAATCCAATTATCTAAGGTTTAAAAACCAATCTTAAGGACTCTGTTGATTCTTTCCGAATTGTCCAGGTGATTGATGCTGTAGGAAAACGTGCAATAAACTTACATTTCACCAGCTATGTTTAGCATCTATATAATGACACGAGGATTGCCTCGTGTCAGGCAAAGCAGTATTAGTCTTTCCGTTGCAAAATTCTCAAAATAAGCTTGAAGTCTGACATTGTGCTGGGAAGGTGTTTATGTCTCTCCTTATTATATAAAATCTAAACATAGATGGTAAAATGCGAGTTTATTTCACGTTTTCTCACAGCTATATTTATTTTATTACAAATTATTCAAACAATATGCATTAAAAAGGTTTCGACATCATTACAATTGCAGTATTTGTTTGGCCCAGTTGAAGCATATCTCGAGGAAAATAAATAGAACGGAAACCTTCAGTTGGCCCAGAACCCCAGGACACTCGTTTGTAAATAGCTGATAATTTATTTAAAGCAACCGAATAAAACAACGATGTTTATTATTCGGCCACCAGTGAAATGGATGGAATGCTTTTGTTAAAAAATCTCGACAAAAGGTTCTCTAACGAAGAGACGAGGATCCCATACATTAACGCAGCGTTGCAGACAGTCTGCTTCACAAATATAATGAGTACGCTTTTATTTTGATCCGATTGTGAATAAAATAATGATGCTATAATATTATTGCATATTGTCTATTGTGAATCTTTGTTCTTTGAGCTATTTCAATTTTTTAATTTCATCAGCAATTTTTTTTTTTACTATAAATAGTATTTGGTTTCATCTTTGCTTTTTTATCATGCTTTGTAATTTTTAATTACTTTTTCTTATTTTTTTTTTATCCATTTTTTGCTCAACTTAATAGTATAAAGTTATTGATTAATAAGTTATGTACAATAGAAATTAAAAATATCTTTGTATACAGGTAAATTGCACCAAGTACCTACCAGTGTAAATTGATCGATTGATTAATTCATAATATATGTATTGTACCTCAATACGTGCACATTAACAATGGTGTAACGCATAATTTGCAATTTGTTTTTGAAACATTTACCATTACGTACAATTACAGTATGAAAAAATATATAAATATAATTAATAAATATGTTTGCCTCCGTCGTATAAAAAAAGAGTTAAATTACCTAGCTTCAAAATTTTGATTCTAAAATTTTAATTAAATTCTACTAGTAAACAAGTACGCATCGCAATTAGTTTGAGATGCTACATTATTCCTGACAAACGGTAACAGTTGTCACAACAAAAAGGTTTCATTTCCTTCCAACCTTTCAGTAGCTTATAATTACCTTAATTGTATTTGAATATAGTTCAAAATTGCGCAGCAGAAAATCATAAACAAAGTACCATACACTCAATTTATTTTCTTTCTATTGTTTCAGACGGTAGTAATTTAACCAAATAGAAAAGTCAGACCAATACTAACAAAATGTCAGAACATTTTCTTAGCTTTGATCTTTCTTTCAAATTACTTTATGTAGTCAAAATCTCTGGCAGCGGCCGGATTAATTACGTCTTGAAAGAGTATAAAAGCTATCGTACTTTATAGGACTAACTCAATACTAAATCTGTTCGTCATTAGAGGTCGCTTTTCTCTTTATTGAGATTTGGAAGGACACTAGTGACAGTCAAGTAATTATATGCTTTTAGATACTGAGACAAACGGTAGCAAGATTAAGGTAGCGTATTATTTTACACAGTGAATGGAGCATAGCGTGTGTGTTGATTTTACTTACTCCACGCCATGCCGAATGCCATGCTTTATCACGTTAGACTGGATGTGTGACACCGCCGATACATTTCAGTACAATATAACGTTATCATGTTTTTTATTTTTAACGACTGCCAAAAAGGAGGGTAATGTTTATCACGCGTGTGTATGTATGTATGTATGTGGGCATTTCTGTTACATTGTGACCTTCTGTAGTCTAAACGGCTTGGCTGATTTTAAAGAGTGAGGTGTCATTAGGTTCGTAATTTTCCCCTGAGTGTCATAGGCTATGTGACGTCAACCAAAAACCAATATGGCGGATATAAACTGTCAAAACAGACGTTTTTTTTAGTGAATCGCAATATGGGTATCAGATGAAAGCTAATTAATAGCCTAATTCAATTATATATATGCACTAACTATGGCCCGTGGCTCCACTTGTCTCTTGTAACCTAAATAGCTTGTCAGATTTGGAATTGCAAGGTGTTGTTATAATATTCGTAGTCATTCCCGAATCTCTACATAAATAGATAAGATAGATAAAGATAGGCTTAGGATAGCGACATTTATCACTATAATTCTATTCTATATAATGGAGAAAATGCCTTCATTCAAACAATTTTATTTATTACGAAAGCAAGACACTGTATATGCCCATGGTATTCTAATGAAACGGGCTAAAAATATAATAATGAGACTATTTACTTTCGGAACAAATCTTTACTATATTATACTTTCATGAATAAAAATTAAACTTTCTAAAAATATTCATAAATAGTTATGTATTCATTGTAGAAAAATCATCCAAATTAAAATGAAATGAAATCTTATTAAAATTATTAGGAGAGGGTGAGTCATACGGTTACGATAAGTGCTTTATGAGAACCCATTTCCCAGTTCACAATCAGAATGTGAAATCTTACTTAGAACTCAACATTCATATGATACATTACTGTCTGTATGAATTTAACATGTCTGCTCCAAATCGCAGACGAACATTTATGAGCTGACATATCTACGATTCCAAACATTTCTCCTGATAGATAATTTTGAACATTAAAATGTATAATTCCAGGAGTATTTCGACTGCCTCTTTAATACCTTTCACATTCCTTATTCCCCTTTCTCGTTTATTAGATTCAGAGTTTGCATTTAGCTAAACATAAACTATGTCCTTTGAAGTATTAATGTCAAAGTATTAAATTGCTCTGATTTCTCTGAAGGCTTTAATAATTTGTAAACAGATTACTTTTATAAATGATTTCAGTTAATATGAAGCAATTAGAGAGGATTTATTAGAATGAATGGAATTTGATTGAAAATCAATATTTGTTATTTTGGGACGAATAAAATTGCTACGCTTCAGAGAGTAAATAAATATTTTGTTTGACTGGCCTGTGGGTCTAGTGGTTAGTGACCCTGACTGCTAAGCCAGAGGTCGTGGATTCGATCCCCACCCAGGACAAATCTTTGTGTGATGAGCATGGTGGTTGGTTCTGTGTATGTATGTATTAACAAAAAAAAGGTATTTAAGTAGTATATCAGTTGTTTAGTACCCATAACACTAGCAAATGAATTGCTTAATTTGGGACTAGATGGCGCTGTGTAAATGTGGTGAAATATTATATTAGTATATTTTCAATGATATCAAAATATTACACTAATTTAAGTACCCGTTATTAATTTATTATCTAATAATATGGACTACTATAATGCTTCTTAAGAAGTAGGTTGAGTTCGTAGTATATTATACAAAAAGATACATAGTATTGACATAGTATTGGAATAGATTTTCGCAAAAAATATAAAATAGATATAATAAAACAAATACCCGTCCTGGCAATCGGGTAAAAAGCTACACGCTACTACTACAAATTTTTAAATAGGTAAATCGTTGATTTTGGATCTTGGTTTCTATATCCTTGATTTAAGCTTTGAAAATCAATGCGGTTTCAAAACCTACTCTGGCTTCTGGAGAGATTAGTTCTATACTTGAAACTTACCGTATAATATTGTGAGCTAACGTCTCTCTTGAAGAGCATTCGCAGAAGTTTGGACGCTGCTGTAAGAGCTTGGTAATCTTTGACCAGCAAATGAAGGCTGTATAATACTCCAACCAGCAATGCCAGCAAAATGATCAGCCTGGAAAGTTAAATTAACTGTATTAAAGTAAATTTAGTGCATTATTTAGATGTACAGTGTTCATTAATATATTGGCACCATCAAGGATTCAAAATACTGTGGGCGTTTGAAAAGCGCAATAAATACTATAGAACCTATGGATCAAATAAATGTCCTCATGTGAATGTTTCAATAAAATATGCTGTACATTATGCAATAAGTTGTAGTCACCCTTTTCATCAAAAATATCTAATGATGGTGCCAATATATTAACGAACTCGACTGTACAAATGATATAAATTCTTAATATAAATAATATTAGTATAATTATCATCGTTTCATCCCATAAATGTCCCAACGCTGGGCACACGGGTCTTACGCTCGCCAGACGGGTTTGTTTCGAAAAGAAAATTAATATTGATAACTTTTTCTATCAGTCATGCTTATGTCCAAAAGTGCAATTTGTCCTGGGGGCTTACTCTGAATTTCGACATTCGATTGGTCGGTTTTGATGTCGCTGTCAAATATTTGAAAGTGACAGCTACAAATCTAAATTTCCTTACATTTGACAGCGACATCAAAACAGACTAATCGAATATCGTAATCGTAAATCGTCAGAGTAAGGCGCCTGTGCAAATATCATACTACAGTATCAATATCGTAGTGACTATCTCAAATGTATAGTTGAATTTCAGTGGATTCGCAAAATAATCTATTAACTATCAGAGTGTATCTCCATTCGTCAAAAAACCGTTTACAGCGTTGACGTGACTAAACGGTTTTAGTTTGGTTTATCGGCAAAATGTCAATCTTCACAGGCTCAACTGACACCAAATTCTCTCGATTTTTATGTTCGTTGCATAGACTTTTATATCGTGTTATTTTAGAATTTGACTAGTGGTTTTATGTATTATTATTTTATTTTATTAATTGATAACAATCTTTCATTATTAATCGCTAATTGGTAAAAAATGTAAAGCAAGTTTTTTTTATTTATTAATATTCTGCACAAAAGAAGTACATATATAAGCGAACTTAATGCCTGAGACATTACCAGTCAACTTTAGGGTGATGATGATGAAGAGAAAAACTGAGGGAGTTGTTTTCAGTTACAATATAATTATGTGTAAAATTAAAATTCTATAAAATAAATATAAGAAATTTCATCTTACAACTAAACTAATTATAAATATGTATATTTATAATTTATATTAAGTTTGCTATATCGCTGATGAACTCTGGCCTTATAATATTATGATTTACGGTTTGTGGACGTCCTTATTTCGAGATGGAGCGCATTCCATAGATGGATAGATTTTATACATTTACTTAAATTTTACGTAGTATGCGTTGTACTTATTGAGTAACATAAAAATTTATACGCTTCTTTTTAGCTCACACTATATTCTTTTTCTTCTGCTCTTTAGGTTTGATGGAAGATAACTTTCTGAGTCAAGTTTGCCTATGTACAATATGTTCTTTTTTTTTCTTTGCATTACTTATTTTAATATTTTGTGTGTAGAATAAAGAATAAAAATCACTTTTGCTTTTCATTTTGATCGTAGGTAAATTAATAATATTAGTAGAGTTATTATTACAGCAGGTGACCAACGAGTTGCTATTATTTTATTTTTAACATGAATCACTTCATCACGAAGACACCGCGGGGTTTATTTTTGAGGAAGGAAGACACAAAACTCATGAAAATAATAAGTATAATTATAATTAAAGATAAGTAAGTCTACCATGGAACTAATTCCGAAATTCCGGATGATATTCTGGATGTACAGTAAGCCTTAGATACGATGCGATCCAACTTAGTTACGCATGAGTGCAAATTTTCTACGTTTTTTGTGGATTTTCTAGCAAATATCTTTCATAAAAACGTTTTTTTGTCTAGCCAAAAAAGTCTGTTTAATAGTCAGCAATTAACTTTTATTTACAATATAGATTCGTACCAAAACTAGTAGAAAACAGCCATCTAACATACCTATTTAAAAACTATTTATATTTTCTTGCGATACAAAATTTGTTTCATGGAAGTTACTGTTTTTTTTTGGGTGATTACGTCATATTAATATCAACAATAAATATAATATGGAAAGAATATTGCTTTTCATGTTCAAACTTCATACTTGGAATAAAAATTCCATTTACTTTCTTTTTCTTGAGAAGCGGTTTTTGTTGAGTGACAATATGACCAAGAAGTAAACACTTTAAATGTTACGTATTTTGTAATAAAAAGTAATTGATATACTAAAAGCGAAACAGAATGTTGTATAATTTATCTTTATATAAAACAGTCCAATTATATCTTCACGTTTACTAATAATACAATTAAACTGTAAATAACTTTAACGGAACCCAATTAATTCCCAGAATGGTTTTGTAAACAGAAATTCGTACAAAATGCCGGGAAACAACCGTTTCTTTCTGAAATTCAAATGCTTTGAGTCTTGCACTAAATTATGGACACCCTTAATTAATTAAATAAGTCAAGCCAACCAAAAATCGTTGGCTTCGTTCTGCGATGCGGTGAATATGTTTTTGCTATAGTTTAATCAGTATTATCATACATAGAACTATATTTGGCTGAGTAAAAATAATAATAATATTCTACCACATTTACTCAGCGCCATCTAGTCCCAAATTAAGCAATTATATTTGCTTCTGTTATGGGTACTAAACAACTGATATACTACTTAAATACTTTTTTTTTGTAAATACATACATATTATAGATAAATTACACTCGGACACAGAACAAACAACTATGCATCACACAAAGATTTGTCCTGGGTGGGGATCGAACCCACGACCTCCGGCTGAGCAGTCAGGGTCACTAACAACTAGACCCACAGGCCAGTTAAGTAAAATAAAATTGAACCTACAAAAGTTTCTTATTAAAATTTTACTGTTATTATGTCAAACAAGGCTAATATTTGGTAGTTTTAACGTCGATCATAGAAAATATACTTCTGTGTCTATTGTGTAAGTGCGGCAGGCACTCAGAGACATCAATTAGCAGTAATCTGTCATTAACACATTTTTTTCATTGAATAATCGTCTTTAGGCGTATCGACTTAAGTATTACACGTTTTTACTAAATAAAATTTGAAGTTCGGTAACATCTCTGAGTACGACAGTTAGTCTCCAAAATTTAATATCACATAATTTATTTTTACTTAATAATGGATCAATATTTTTGTTACAATATATAATATGTTTAAGTACATTGCAATTATAATAGCCCTTATATTGGCAAAGTAAACGATCAGTATAACATACGTAAATTGTTTACAATAATTCTATCATCATTTATTATATCACTTATAAAAAGAAATAACTTACAGAACGATACTTACTTACATTTCAAAACAACCAAACAAAATCAATTGAAAGAGCCTACGTTTTATGAGCAATGTATTTGAATCCTTTTTGTTTTTATCACTTCTTCAGCCGTAAAGATTGATTGTTGTAAAAACTTGAGTAATAGAGGCTGACCTTGAATCGATATCTCCAGTTTGAAAATTTATTTTGTTATTAAAAAAACTCTCACAAAAAAAAACTCTCGCTAAAAATATCTATGTTAATTAGAGTTGAACGAATCGTTAATTATAATTATCTCGCCAAAAATGTACGATCACATTATAATAATTGTTTTTTTTTAAACTAAATTAAGACAGACATTACGTAATAAATTTGAATAATTTAAAAAAGGAAGCTATTATAAAATATTTTTAAATAAATTTAAAACCGCTAAACAAAACTCATCTTACTTGATTCCCATTTTTATAACACACGCACACACTCACACGACTTATAACAGACAGAGATTTCAAAGAAATACCTGGGCATTCCTTCTTGCGCTGATTAAATTCGAAAATGCCATTTCTCCGCATAGCCACGGTACTTACCGAGACTTTAGTTACGCTGCCACGTTTGGTAGGTATTAGTGTGAAAGCGAATGCAGTAACCGTTAAGGTCTCCTAAACTAGAACGTGCTATGTAAGCAGTTTGCGAGGAGGAAAGTGGTCGTGCTGTAGTGCCTAAACAAGTTTGTTGTTAATTTCCTCTAAAGATTAAGGATAAGCAGATGGTCCAATTGCGTTGCTGGTAGCTGAAGTAGGTAGGTAGTAGGCTTAGAGAATATAATTAAAGATTTTACTTGATCTACATGACATTATTAAAATTGACAACTTAACTTAACGATTCTATTTATTTTATCTTACTCATTCAATAACATAATAATATATATGTCTACGTACATAGCCAGCGCCGCTAGCGGGGACGGACGGGCTGTGCGAGCGGGCTGTGCCTCATTGTTCGTTTGTTTTGTTAATTTAAGTGAGAACTATGTACTTATTTTAGACAAACGTTAGGATAAGATAGTGAGAAAATTTTGTAAAACTTGAACTGAATAAATAAGAAATATATTTGTAACTATATTAATCAAAACGGTATCTAAGTGTCAATCACAATATAGTAAATAATGTACCTATCTTAAAAAAATGATTCGTGTCAGATAGATCACCAAACCATGTATGAGATTGGATCCGAAATGGGTATATAGGCTTTTGCCTTGAATACCTTTTAGAGTGGATCCGACACGCAAAAATTAAGTTAAAAGACTAGGGTGAACTTTTTATTAATTGATCATATTTGCCATCGATACAATATTTTTAAGAAAAATTTCTTAACATACTTTGTTTGGTGATTCAATTTTGGTGACTATTATTTCAGAACCCAATACAATTATTTGATGACTGATTATAATATATTTAAAAAGTAATTTACAACAATAAATAAATTTTAAAATCAAATAGGTATCCCGAAAACATTAAAAGAATTTAATATTATCCTTAACTAAATTCAGAAGGCCTTTTTAATTAGAAAAAAATTAAAGCAGAGATTTCAAATACCAAAAGGTGAAATCCACTAGAAATATGGCCTAAAACTGCTTAACAAGAATTTCTAGTTGAATATGGCAAAACTTTTTAAAATCCAACTTGCCGTTCGGTATTGGAAATAAAAAAGTTTTTCAATCTGTTCGGTAAAGTAACTTGACCGAGTCAGTCCGTCCACGATTTGATATAACCAATAAATCAGCTACTTGAGGTAGGTAAATTGTTATTACCGGCTGAAAACATTTTATTAAATCTAGTTACTAACTTATTACATTTTTTGCCGTTAAAATATTCAAAGGCACTTGGTGAAACCCAAGAACAAATCCAGTTCTTGTTAAATGTTCTGAAATATTATTATGGGTCCAAAAAAGGTCGGTACATACAATGATAGCCTTTTAGAGGTGTTTTGTTAAAAGTTAGTACAATGGGTGCAACGATCCTTGGCTCATGAACTTGAGGATATAGGTGTTGGATACACAAGGAACCCAAACCTTTTTGCGTACTGACGTTTACGACGTGTAAAATAAAGGGTTCAAACTCTACTCTATTCACGACATTATAATTTTGATTTACAAGTCAAATTAGCAAATTATATTTAGCTTGCTTTTGTGTTCCAAGATCAAATGTTAGGTTAGTTTCGTGTCAGAATTTAAAGGGCTACTCTCAGCAAAGTGGTGTTATGCACAATTGATATTTTTGTTCGCCTGTATATTCCTCTGTTAAAAAAAACGTTAAGTAAAATAAAAGCACTCTGCAATTACCATTCTGTATGAATAGTAATAAGGTCGTTAATTGTTAAGTAGAATTGATCATCTAACAACGCTTCTCTTTTAATGGCACGATATTGAAAAACTCTTGAATCTTGATAAAAGGAAACAAAATTGGTTAAAAGTTTGGGTTTCAATTGAATCTATCGAATAGTATATTTATCGTAGTTTTTTCTCCTCTTTGTTTCATCTGCTGTTTTAATTTTATTGTATATATTTTTCAGCTACATACCTTATCATTTTTGACAGTATTATAAACAATCCGTCTCAATTCAAAATAAGGAACACGCACAGCATATTAAAGAACACGTCAAAATAATAACGTTCGTGGCTTTATGTATTTACATTTCCCGGTTTCCTTTTGTCACAATAATAATAGTGTGCCACAAGAAAGGAGACCACACGTAAATCTTCTTCAGCGAAGTTATGGAAGCGAAAACCGCATCAAAACACATATTATTGTTCGTAAGATTAACTTATACAAGGGAGTTAATATAGGATGGGGATATTCCATTTGTTTACATCAGTCTACTATCATAGGTTTTCGTAAGTAAATCATCTGTTATTATGCCTAATCTATTATAACTAAACTTAATACAATCTGTACTTTGAGTTATAGAGGCAAAGAAAAATATTTCTAATAAATTGGGTTCAGGCCATAGTTTACGTCAATTAAAAAAAAATATTTTTTTTTTGTTTTTAATTATAAGAATAATCACATACAACCTCTATTATGGTGTACGCAACAAGTCATGGCTAGATGTGAATTTAAAGGCAATTTGATTTTAAAACAAAATGTTTTAACGAAAAAGTCTTACCAACCTGATAAAAAAAAAAATATAATTTAAAAAATCAAAAAACCCGACTGCTTTAAAAACTGAAAAGAAAAAAACAAGCACTTAGATGTCCGGTGGTCTAGAATTCTAAAATATATTATTGAATTAATACTATTGAAAAAAATAAAATATATTCTAATAATGGAACATAACAACTGAACAGTCGGGATCCCTTGACAAATTAGATTGCCTGTCGAATAATGGATCCCGACTGATCAGTTGTTATGTTCCATTATTAGAATATATTTTATTTTTTTCAATAGTATTAATTCAATAATATATTTTAGAATTCTAGACCACCGGACATCTAAGTGCTTGTTTTTTTCTTTTCAGTTTTTAAAGCAGTCGGGTTTTTTGATTTTTTAAATTATATTTTTTTTATTTTATACTTTTTAGTTATGAGTTACCTAGCTAGTTTCAAATAAAAAGTTGACCACATTTTTTTCATCTCTTAATTCTTTTTTATATTT
Source organism: Laspeyria flexula (assembly GCA_905147015.1). Lineage (NCBI taxonomy): Eukaryota > Metazoa > Arthropoda > Insecta > Lepidoptera > Erebidae > Laspeyria > Laspeyria flexula. The sequence goes on along the minus strand of LR989956.1, from coordinate 4,316,242 downwards.
TTGTTTTTAAGATTTTTTTGTTTTTATATTTTTATCATTCATTATCTTGATATCCATACATATTACTTACAAAAGGATTTGTCCTGACTGACTGATTGACTGACAGACAACGCACAGCCTAAACCGCTGGTCGTAGCAACTTGATATTTGGACGGTGTGTTTATCCTAATGTCTAGAGGTGTACTAAGAAACTGCAAATTAGTATTACGATATGAACTTAAAATGTTGTTTTTAATTTTTTTGATAGAGATGGGGGTTCAGGGGGTGAAATATTAAATAGATAGTTCTTTGTTTTTCAAGTAATAGTTAAGAAAAAATATATTTGGATGCTTTAACCAAAATGAAACATTCTGTATTAAATATTATTGACAGGGATGCCTATCAAAGAACATCGTTTACAAAAAAGTGCTGTGAACAGCTCTGCCCTGCCAATAGCGTCTAACTATAAAACTATATCCATGCGAGCGATGCCGCGGGCAAAAGCTAGTATTAATTATTGTATTTATTGATTTTTTTATTTCTTTTACTGTTTTTTTTTTAATATATGCTAAGATAATGAATAAATAAACATCCGGGCAAAATATCAAGTTAATACACGCAACTCTTTAAGCTGTGTGACATAACTCAGTCGATGTTATTGTTATGCGATGGCAAATTTCGCAATCTCGTCGTTTCATTGAGAGGGTTGATATCATGAGGATTGTTTAGTAGCTTGCGGTGGTCCAAACTACTAATAATTAAACCAAAGAAGAAGAAGAAAAGACCTAACCCGGCTCAAGGCTACGTAGGCTTGGCCTTTAGCAAAAATGCGCGAACTGAGATCGACAACGGCTCGATTCAAAGTTGTCCCTTGGAACTTGTGTACAGTTACACCCCAACACAATATTAAAGATAACATTTTTCTTTCAATTTCGCGTTGAAGATGTCGATCTTTGGTCGAATGGTCGAATCGTCTTCTTCTGCTCTTAAAGGGACATGGGTTACTAACAGAGTGTAATAATAAGCTTCTGGATCTGCACAAACAGTGTAATATCTAGTCCGTAAAACAACAGGACGATTTCTAGCTTTATATATATTATGATAATTTTAATAATGTGATAAATATTATAAATATATAAAAATAACAAAAATGTGATCAAAAACACAAATACGTGTTCCTTGCTTTTTTAAAATTCTATCCCAAAGGGGATGAAATTGTGATAAAGACGTTGGAAAACTAAGTACTTAGTCGTTATATATATTATAATATTATAAATGTGTAATTTTTCTTGTTACAGCAATTAATAATATTCTTTATATTCGTATTTAAAATACATAGTGCCAAAGACTGATGAAGTACCAACAATAGTATAGTTTACCCTATTTCAAAATTGAATATGCCAAAATTTTGAAGTTATTAGTAACCATAGTTACGAAAACTGTACTACGTAATCCTGTTTTTTCCCTATCCTGTGGAATTTTTGAATGAATTAATTTCAATAAAATACGAAACACATCTTCCATCAATTATGTTAAAGAATATTTATGCAAAATTTGAAGTAGATTAGACCTAGGAATCACGTTGTCCCATACAAACTTTGCCCCCCATTTTCAGCCCCTTAGGGGTAGAATTTCGGAAAATCCTTTTTTATCGGATGTCTACGTCAAACAAAGAACACACCCTCCAAGTTTCAGATATCTACGATCAGCGGTTTAGGTGTGCGTTGATCCGTCATTCAGTCAGTCAGTCAGTCATTCAGGACAAAGCATTTTATATGTATAGATAAGTAGGTACCTACCTATATATAGTTTTTCGACTGAAGTTGAGTACTAAATCGTTTGAAGTTGGAGATGGGCGATCGTGTCAGATATTAGATACTTTAGGTAGTCCAATATACCTACTAGATACTTAAGTATATGTCCATCCACATTCACACGCACAGTTATACGAAGTTTTCGTTTTTTCATCGTAAATTTCTACTGTCTAAAAACCTACATGCGAGAATGGTTGTTACGCAACTTTAAATCGATGTAGATCCTAAACGGTGAGTCGAATCGAAAAATGTTGAAGGTAAACTAAAAATGATTTTTAAATACCTATTCAACGATACCCCACTTGACATAGTTTGTTGACATTCATTTTTTTCATTTTCACAATATGGCGTCCAGTAGTCGCCATATTGAATTTTCACTAAAGTTATGTCGTTAGTGACACTCGCCGGACTAAGAGGAATCGATTGACGTGCGAATCATAAAAATCGGCCCAGGCGTTTGGTCTGTATAGTGCTTCAAAGGAACATACAAACATACATACATAGGCTGATAAACACATTACCACTCCTTTGCGTTGCGCAGTCGGGTAATAATATATTACGTTTGCCTTAATAAGCGATAAAGGTAAGACTGCAAACTCAGAATATCTCATAGTTCAACATTTATGTTGAATTCTAAGGCAAACTTTAGCAATAAACGTCATTCAATTTGCTGCACAGCGGCAATAGAACGTTTGAACTCAAAAGGTAACAAAAGAACGTTGCAGTAGAATAGTCAGATGGGAATTTATGATACAATCTGATGGCCGAGGCACATGCCATGAGGCAATATTCTCATGAAATAGTTCTTTCTAACTATCTGTCGTTTACAGCATACAGACGGCTTTCAATGTGGGCAAAAATTTCACATCATTTTATTTGAAGTGAAATGGTTTACGACATTAGATTAGGTTTATCTGGGACTACTGAGTTTGTTAACTTGATGTTTATAGTCATCAATGTTAATCTTTCACAACAGGAGTCACAATAATAATATATGTAATTTGGCATGTATTATCCCGAAAAATATTTTAATGTTACATTAAGAAAACAATATCACATCTACATACATCTACAATTAACTTTATAATTTCATCCATTATATAAACTGCCTCGGTGGCACAGCGGGAAGTGTATACGACTGCTGTGCTAGAGGTCCCGGGTTCGATTCCCGGGTCGGGTGAAAATGGTATTGGGTTTTTCTATCATAAAATTCCAGTATTAAGATTTTCCCGGAGTTTGGTAAACAAATGTTCCCGGTTGATGACAATAGGCTCGCCCCCTATTTCATGGGACCAAACATAGCTGGCGAAATGTGGGTGTGAAAACACCTCTCCCTACCCCTTCGGGGAAAAAGGCGTGATGCTATGTTATGTTATATAATCATTTCAACCCATAAAAGTCCCACTGCTGGGCACGGATCTTCCCCAAAGAATGTGAAGGGAATTTAGCCTACCATACCCTGCTGGCCAGATGGATTGGTAAAGGGTTTGTTTCCTATTTTCTTTTTCTAGCAGTGCTCTTGTCTGCATAAGGTTCCTCCCTTAGTCGCTTTTTACGACACCCATGATTTGAGATGGGGTAAGACATTATGTATTCTTAATCTGTCACTACACGGATACATATGGACACTTAAATTGGCGCATTAGTAGTAGGTAAAACTAATGCACCAAGGTATATTTTCACTTTCTACCTATTTGTACTATTACTCTATGACTTACTCTGTGGCTTGTTTGTATCCTACAAGTACTATTGCATAACGGTCCTTGTCAAGACAAGATGTATCTAATATTATGTTACCACAAATATGGCTAACCGGTTTGTTGGAATTACTCGATTATTTACATAGTACTAAGTGTACAAGTGACAAATAAAAGTTATAATTAACTCACCGTGCTTGAAATCTATTGGACTTTGGTCTACTTTCTACAAGTAACGCATTCAATGGTTTATTTTATTCACAAAACCCCGATATTTTTTCCAAAATCAAAGTAGCCTACTGTTGTTATTGTAGTAATTAGTTTGAAAACATTAAAAAAAAAATGCTCCGATTACATAACACAATTCGAAAACCACGAAATATGACAATAAATTTCGACGTTGTCATTCCTCTGTAATAATAATAATAATAATTGAAGAGACTCGCGTTAGGTGGATGGGTCGTGGGCCAGATGCGGAAGGCAGTACTTCTGGACACGGCACGCATTGTGAGGAGGTTCCTCTCTCTGGAGCCCTAACCACCGGTAGCTTGGTCCCTGTACCCGATACCGGTGGGTCTCCAAATTTTTATATTTTTAAAAGTATTTTTATATATTATATATTTAAAAATGTAATTTTTGTGAATCTTTTTTAATAAAGAGGAATAATAATAAAAGTTTATTCGCATTAAACATGGTATACCGAGCTGTTAAAAATATAGTATTTACATTTCCGTGTTTGTGTTGTTTTGTCACGAGGAAGTAGCAAGCAAATGTACCTGAGCAGAAATTATAATTACACACCCATATATATGCATACCAAGAAAACTACAATTATTACACAAGTAGTAAAAGTATTTGTATGAACGCTTAATATAAAGTGCCAAATGTAAATTAATTTATATTCTGTCTTGTATTATATTTCATTTTGCGCTATAAAAAGCGATAATTCTTAATTGCAATAAATAATGACAAACAACAGCTGCGCTTATCTTTAAACATTTTATTTATTTTCCTTGTGTTTTTATTTAATTGCGTGATGTGGCCGTCAAGGGACTTGTATCAGGATAATGTCGCCAGAACAACTCAGCGATTAAAGGAAGTAATTATTACAATTATTCCATTACACTCTTCGGATCGTCTGTTATGTTGGTAAACAAAATTGTTATTCGAATAAGCTCACTTTTTACCCGACTGCGCAACGCAAAGGAGTGGTAATGTGTTTATCAGCCTATGTATGTATGTTTGTATGTTCCTTTGAAGCACTATACAGACCAAACGCCTGGGCCGATTTTTATGATTCGCACGTCAATCGATTCCTCTTAGTCCGGCGAGTGTCACTAACGACATAACTTTAGTGAAAATTCAATATGGCGACTACTGGACGCCATATTGTGAAAATGAAAAAAATGAATGTCAACAAACTATGTCAAGTGGGGTATCGTTGAATAGGTATTTAAAAATCATTTTTAGTTTACCTTCAACATTTTTCGATTCGACTCACCGTTTAGGATCTACATCGATTTAAAGTTGCGTAACAACCATTCTCGCATGTAGGTTTTTAGACAGTAGAAATTTACGATGAAAAAACGAAAACTTCGTATAACTGTGCGTGTGAATGTGGATGGACATATACTTAAGTATCTAGTAGGTATATTGGACTACCTAAAGTATCTAATATCTGACACGATCGCCCATCTCCAACTTCAAACGATTTAGTACTCAACTTCAGTCGAAAAACTATATATAGGTAGGTACCTACTTATCTATACATATAAAATGCTTTGTCCTGAATGACTGACTGACTGACTGAATGACGGATCAACGCACACCTAAACCGCTGATCGTAGATATCTGAAACTTGGAGGGTGTGTTCTTTGTTTGACGTAGACATCCGATAAAAAAGGATTTTCCGAAATTCTACCCCTAAGGGGCTGAAAATGGGGGGCAAAGTTTGTATGGGACAACGTGATTCCTAGGTCTAATCTACTTCAAATTTTGAATAAATATTCTTTAACATAATTGATGGAAGATGTGTTTCGTATTTTATTGAAATTAATTCATTCAAAAATTCCACAGGATAGGGAAAAAACAGGATTACGTAGTACAGTTTTCGTAACTATGGTTACTAATAACTTCAAAATTTTGGCATATTCAATTTTGAAATAGGGTAAACTATACTATTGTTGGTACTTCATCAGTCTTTGGCACTATGTATTTTAAATACGAATATAAAGAATATTATTAATTGCTGTAACAAGAAAAATTACACATTTATAATATTATAATATATATAACGACTAAGTACTTAGTTTTCCAACGTCTTTATCACAATTTCATCCCCTTTGGGATAGAATTTTAAAAAAGCAAGGAACACGTATTTGTGTTTTTGATCACATTTTTGTTATTTTTATATATTTATAATATTTATCACATTATTAAAATTATCATAATATATATAAAGCTAGAAATCGTCCTGTTGTTTTACGGACTAGATATTACACTGTTTGTGCAGATCCAGAAGCTTATTATTACACTCTGTTAGTAACCCATGTCCCTTTAAGAGCAGAAGAAGACGATTCGACCATTCGACCAAAGATCGACATCTTCAACGCGAAATTGAAAGAAAAATGTTATCTTTAATATTGTGTTGGGGTGTAACTGTACACAAGTTCCAAGGGACAACTTTGAATCGAGCCGTTGTCGATCTCAGTTCGCGCATTTTTGCTAAAGGCCAAGCCTACGTAGCCTTGAGCCGGGTTAGGTCTTTTCTTCTTCTTCTTTGGTTTAATTATTAGTAGTTTGGACCACCGCAAGCTACTAAACAATCCTCATGATATCAACCCTCTCAATGAAACGACGAGATTGCGAAATTTGCCATCGCATAACAATAACATCGACTGAGTTATGTCACACAGCTTAAAGAGTTGCGTGTATTAACTTGATATTTTGCCCGGATGTTTATTTATTCATTATCTTAGCATATATTAAAAAAAAAACAGTAAAAGAAATAAAAAAATCAATAAATACAATAATTAATACTAGCTTTTGCCCGCGGCATCGCTCGCATGGATATAGTTTTATAGTTAGACGCTATTGGCAGGGCAGAGCTGTTCACAGCACTTTTTTGTAAACGATGTTCTTTGATAGGCATCCCTGTCAATAATATTTAATACAGAATGTTTCATTTTGGTTAAAGCATCCAAATATATTTTTTCTTAACTATTACTTGAAAAACAAAGAACTATCTATTTAATATTTCACCCCCTGAACCCCCATCTCTATCAAAAAAATTAAAAACAACATTTTAAGTTCATATCGTAATACTAATTTGCAGTTTCTTAGTACACCTCTAGACATTAGGATAAACACACCGTCCAAATATCAAGTTGCTACGACCAGCGGTTTAGGCTGTGCGTTGTCTGTCAGTCAATCAGTCAGTCAGGACAAATCCTTTTGTAAGTAATATGTATGGATATCAAGATAATGAATGATAAAAATATAAAAACAAAAAAATCTTAAAAACAAAAATATAAAAAAGAATTAAGAGATGAAAAAAATGTGGTCAACTTTTTATTTGAAACTAGCTAGGTAACTCATAACTAAAAAGTATAAAATAAAAAAAATATAATTTAAAAAATCAAAAAACCCGACTGCTTTAAAAACTGAAAAGAAAAAAACAAGCACTTAGATGTCCGGTGGTCTAGAATTCTAAAATATATTATTGAATTAATACTATTGAAAAAAATAAAATATATTCTAATAATGGAACATAACAACTGATCAGTCGGGATCCATTATTCGACAGGCAATCTAATTTGTCAAGGGATCCCGACTGTTCAGTTGTTATGTTCCATTATTAGAATATATTTTATTTTTTTCAATAGTATTAATTCAATAATATATTTTAGAATTCTAGACCACCGGACATCTAAGTGCTTGTTTTTTTCTTTTCAGTTTTTAAAGCAGTCGGGTTTTTTGATTTTTTAAATTATATTTTTTTTTAGCTTACATTTTATATTTTCAGTCAACCCACGGGTTGAAATGGAATTGTGACGTTACGTATTCTTAATCCGTCACTTCACAGAAAAACTCACCTATTAAATTTATATATTACTAGCTTCCGCCCGCTGCTTCGCCCGCGTGGTATGTATTTTATACATATAAGCCTTTCTCTTGAATTAGTCTATTAAAAAAAACCGCATCAAAATCCTTTGCGTAGTTTTAAAGATTTAAGCATACATAGGGATATAGGGACAGAGAAAGTGACTTTGTTTTATACTAAGTAGTGATTACACGTTTGTTTTGGTTTTCAAAAAAGGTAATTGATTTATTAGTTTTTATATAAAATTTCCAACGTTCAGCAAAAAAATTGTTTAAAACAAAGTTCTCGCAAAACTAACTCGAAATAAATTTTACTACAGATGTAACATTAATAAATGGACTTGGTTCTGCAAATGCTCCGGCTGATCTCCTATTTAATGGGACCAAACTTTGCTGGCGAAATGTGAAGAATACATCTGCCTACTCTTTTGGGGGAAAAGGCGTAATAATTATATAGGTACCTACTCAATTACACATTTCATAGAATGACTCTGTGCTTCAATATCCTTCCTGTTTCCCCAGTTTCACTTTCCCACGCTCACTCTTCGTGCAGTAAACGAATTCGTTAACTGCGCGGATTTTACATGACATTTATGTATTATAACGTTTGATAAATTTGTGGTATAAAATTAGAAATCTTTTTTATTTGACTTTTTTATGACTGCCACACGGTGACTCAGCAGGAAGTACGAGTATATGCAAATGATGCATAAGAAGCCTGTCTGGACTAAAATGGTATTGGACTATTAATTTTTTTTTTTTCATAAAATAATTTCAATTTTTAAACAAAATATGTGGTCAAGTTGATCGCTCAAAGGGTTCATCCCCTACTACATAGGACCTGACATAACTGGTGAAATGTGGTTGTGACCACTTCTTCTTCTACTCCCACTTTATCAGGGAAAAGGTCAAGACGCCATGTTTGTTTTGTTTTTAGCCGAAATGGATGTGCGCCCACGAATTGTTGTAATTTATTTGCGTTGGCAATAAATATGTACAAGGCTAATTAAATAGGCATCGATAACAGTAAAACATTAATTTGTGGTTACAATTAAAGCAAAAAACATAATTCTGGCTACTCAAAATGTATCATATAAAATATAACTACGATATTATATTATTTAACGTTGTAACAACCGAACAGAGATAGCTTTGGTAACAACAATATATTTTTTAACACAATAATATGAGTTAAATAGCTTTTATTATTAATAAATAAAAACAGCATTTCAGGTCACAAGAAGTGAGTGAATAGTGTTGAGAACTACAGTAGAAATAAGATATTGTTCAAGGCTTCCGATGATTTGTCGTTTTTGGAAGAGTAATTTTAGTATTAATTTGTTTTTACCTAAGCAATTAAAATTATTATTACTTGTATATTGACTAATCCATCTAAAATCCAAGATTTTGTCGCAGACTCTGGTCAAATAAACACACCAGTATCTTTGTGACGTAAGAGTCATGAGGCGATTGGAAAACGTCCCTATTCATAAGTACCTACAATATCGTACAACGAGAAAGTTAGTTGCAAGGTAAGGTAAGGGCTAAAGAGTAAACCTTAGTAAATTGACCCCTCGACATTACCCTATAGTTTATGTACAAGTTTATCTCCGGTTGTTTCTTCATTGTTGTTTATTGATAGCTAGTCTTTATAACTATGCATAGTCGACCATTAAATTGCTCTACTATCACGCTATGACCAATAGAAGCTGAGTCAAAGCAAACCAAACAAAGATCCACGGAAGCAAAGCTCCGGGAAACAGCTGGTTATTATATAAATACCACATTGAATTTTCCCAAAATAAGTTGAATTTAGCGTCCAATGCGTGAAATATAATTATGACATTTGTAACTTAATAACATTTTGGCTTCAGCTTTTGTACATATAGCCAGGAGGTATATGAAAACAATGGCTGATTCGAGTCATTAATGACGAGCTTAATATTCACAACGCATACGCAGCCAATTAAAATTAATACAAACCTGTTAAGTATTACAACGTAAAGGAGAGATTTTATTAATTAATCAGCTTTGTGGAATTAAAACATGACGTCATATTCATACTTTTTCCTCTGAAGAGGCAGCAGAGAATACGTTTTATAATTTTCCAGTTTTGTTCTTCAAGACAGAGCTGTAAATAACAGTAAAAAATATATTACTGCGTGTAGAGAGCTACTAAGTAATGCAAGAATTAAATTTTTTGATAGTGTAAATTCCACCTTACCATATAAATTATTTGTTATCTGTGCCAACTACCTAATATTATCTGTGGTGTACACCACCATTACTACCACTTTCTTCAATAAATGTCTTCTATACTGATCTTGCTAAACGAGTGTTATTTCAATATATATCTTATCAGATATATAATAAATAAGGGAGCGAAGCTCCGGGTGGAAGGTAAGTGGCAAAATAAAAATATTATAATATTTTTACTTGATGTTTGTAATTTCTTTTTATTCGTTCAAGTGAATTTGTAATTCTTTTTGAAATAAATTTTTATACCTTGCGCGACATGATAAAACTTTGCATAAAATTGATATTTTCAGGAATTTTCAGAAACTGATTATGAAATTGGAACTACTCACAGACATTGCAATTGCTTGTTACAATTTAAAGCATGATGACATTGAATTTGTTGTTTTTTAATTCACAAATGGTTGGATATTTGAAATAACATGCTGACTGCTTGCGAACGACTTGTTGTCATATAGAGATATTTGATTTAAAACGAGAGTATTTAAAAAAAAATTTATTAATGTAATACGTAAATATCATTTTACTTTCAATCAGCTTTTGAATAATTTTTTTTGTCTTAACTGGCAGACGATCCAGCTGCCCACCTGTAGTAATTGGTAACCACCGTTTATGGACATGACTGTATTCTCTTAGTGCGAACAATGCGCAGAAAACACAACCCAGCTGGCTACCGAAAAGAAAAAGGAAAATAGGGAGGAAAAGGTAAACTAAGAGAATGGAGAGAAGGAATTGGGCATCCGCAGCTCAGACGCTCTACACAAGATATTCAAATACACATTACATTAACTGAGTTTGTACAGTCAGCAACAAAAGTGAGAGATGAACATAATATATTCAAAATTACAAAACCCATGTATACCATAGCATACATAAATTACTTAACAAGACTAGTGCCACAACTGAATTTACGATGATAATTCAATTCTGGCTCTTCTAGTCTTACTATATAGTTTATGTATGCTACGGTATAGTACAGTAACTGCCTCGGTGGTGCAGCAGGAAGTGTATACAACTGCTGTGCAAGAGGTTCTGGGTTCGATTGCCGGGTCGGGTGAAAATGGTATCTGGCTTTTCTATCATGATATTCCAGTATTGAGATTTTCCCGGAGTTTGGTAAACAAATGTTCCCGGTTGATGACAATAAGCGGCGAAATGTGGGTGTGAAACACCTCTGCCTACTACTAAAAAGGCGTGATGCTATGTAATCAATGCGTTTTGCTACTTTTATTACTGACTGTACGTAAAAGTAAATTGAAAAATTTAAATAACAAAAATGTAAAACAAAAATCGTTTCTAAATACTAATAACCAGTCCATTAATAAGTTATTTGAAGTAAATTTGAACCCAAATATTAGGACCAACAATTTCAAAAGTTATGAAGGTTAATGTAACTATCGATTAGGACTTAGGTTCTCGATTTTATTTCGTTGCTGGAAATTGTCTTGTATAAAATAAAGGTTCGCTCTTTAAGGTTTACTAATGTCCTTAGGGATATTTTAGCATTGGGGCTGAATTTGATTTAGTTTATTCTGGTTTTGAGAGAAATTAAAGATTATAATGATTCTTAATGTAATCTTCTTCTTCTATTTTAAAAGTTCTACTCTTATTGGTGGATCAATCGCCTCTGTTCTTATCCTCTGCCTTCTTTATGACCTCTTGATACTATTAGATTTCGCTTTTCTCTGTGCCTTGGTATATTAAATTATCCGCGTCCTCTTATTTTTTTTAAATTGTCTTACTAAGATGGGATCATCGTATACGGCTATTCAACTTTCCTTTTCTAGTGTCTGCAGTTCTCAACTAAATGATATTTATAATCATAAGATATATTATATACCTGCTAGATAACACCATTCTTTTTCTTTCCAAGTCTAATATTAACGGCTAACATGACAAAGCAAAATCTCTTCTGCTCGAAAATAACTCAAAAGCCTGTATTAAAACAGCAATCGTATCGTTTAATAAATGACCCCAAAACTGAAAATCATCAACATGAATAAGTAGTTAATTTTGATAAGAACGATATCATTATAATTGAAGAACGAATTAAAATAAGTTTTGTATAATACCTATTATTGATTTCCTCGTTAAAAAGTTTATGAAGTCAAATACAACAGTCTCTAAATAGACAGATTCATTAAGAGGCAAACCTTGACCGAAGAGGCTATACTTTGTAAAAACTCACCTGATTCAACTTTTAATGGGACAGTCAAGTTAAGATAAAAATTCTGTACCGCCCTGATATTTAAATAGGTTTATGGGTGCTATTAAACAGAATTTATTGTCGAGTTACGCCCCATTTTTTAATATTATTTAGTAAAGGTTGGGTAAATTATCTTCTGTTTTGATTTTGATATTCGTATTTGTGTTTTTATGTCGTATGTATTGCAATATCCTTTTATCTGTTTACATTATTGGTAATAACCATAGAGGTAGCGCGCGGATCCTAGGTCTATGGTAATAACATAAATGTCATATAGGTAGGTATCGGCCTTTTAGTCATTTCATCCCATAAACTCCACTTCTGGGCACGGGTCCCTTCCAAAATTTTTGGAAGAAAATTTTTTTTTTATCAAAATAAAAATGTCAATCAAATCAAAAAAAAAGTAAGACAGAATCTGATAAAGTGACAACCTTGTCAGATGTCTAGATTCTGACATAACTCCGAATTATGAACTCCTTTGAATTTTCACCACTCAATAATTTTGAGACGAGCAATATTGTCACTATTTTTTTTAATAAAACAAATAATGACATTAATTCAATCTATTTTTTGTGGTTTACATGATCAAGCCTGATAATTCGTTACCAGACATTTCACCGTCTTCAGAAAGCACACATTAGTAAAATATTTGGCTTAACCGACAAAGACAGAAACAAAATGAAACCCCACTCAGGTGAGCAATTATTCTAGGGTTGGCAACTAGACAGAAATAGGCACACATTAACAAAGGTCAAATATTTCATAATATTCCCCAAGTTATCACTCACGCATTGTCAACGCAACCCCACCCATTTGTTTGTGAAAATTTTGACACAGGAATTTCACTTGTTACAATTCCTGGCATATTATATTAAGTCCTATTTTCGCTCATATACTTATATCATAAGACAAGCAGACCTTTCGCTTTCTGCATTTCATGTCCATAATTATAAAATGAATTTTATGAATCTCACAAACCTTTGTGGGAATTCAAAGTTTTCATTTCAAGTTTTGACAAATTAGAATATTGCTAACATAATATTAATACTACTTTAACCGTTTTATTCGTAAATTTCAGTACAAAATAATTAGAAACAAAATTAATATCGAGTTTTATAAACACATTATTTTCTGAGAAACACAACTAAAAGAACGTAGAATGCTGTAGGTATAATTTCAACTACAATCGGTCAGTACCCAGTACCCACTTTGTATGTATGTCTCTCATTTAAAATCATCACAGGGCCAGTTTATTTTTTGCTTTATTCGTTGAGTTCTTTCTTTTTGGCTAAAGAACGCCTGCAAATTGGGACATGCACTACTAATTGAAATTTTCTGTTAACCGTTCCAACTTGAATATATGCAATAGTTCAGACTCAGGGCAAGTGTTTTTGTATATTGTATACCATTTTTTTTTTATTATACTTATTATCTCTTCTTTTAAACTTCATATATACACAATGTATAAAGGCGTACGAATGCTCAAGGCATTGCAAAAAAACTATGACATAATATTAGCGTGTGCCTGACAAAAAATCGCAACTATGTATATATTAAAAATCTAAAATATATACTGAACCAGTAATTTCAAAATCAAACCTTCCTCAATGTTAATAGGAGTAATCTATATTCATGATACTTACTTATATTATATGCTCGAACAAATCAAACTAAAAGAAAAGCACCAAAAATCACACTGATTCACATGCCTATGTGTATTTTATAATTACCAATGTCCCACAGAATCAATAAAAAGATTTCCTTTTTGAAGTTTACTCCCCTAACTTATCTCCCTCTATTTTTAGGTATATAAAACATTGAAGTATCCCTCTAATTTAATTAAATATGATATGTCTGATAAAAGCAGACCTCATCTTGACCCAAGCCTCATATGTAACCAGTTCCTTATTACTGAATAGTGTTGACTTGTACGAAACAAGATTGTGTTTACATAATTTTATCTGATGCACGTTTTACGGTTATAACCCTCCTTTGACATGATATTCATCGGGGACATCAAGTCCTGCATAATGTGTACCAGTGTATTTTCTCTTGCATACTTGCTTTTTTATTAGTTTGTGGCTTGTGGTGGCCAGTTTTTCTAGTCTTATTTAATAATGCAGAATACCTGTATTTGTTTATAAGTTCTAGAGTCTCCACCGTCCCCTCCAGTGGGCGCTAGGCAAGAATATGGTAGTAGGATCCGGCTAAATATATGGGGAAGGGCGTGGGGCCCTCACAATAAAACACAACTGATAAATACGTACTGATAGTATTAATTTTAAATGTCAAGAAGTGCGTGCACTGTACAAGAAATCGGAATAATAGTGAGCCTTTAGTCTTCGACGGGTGGTCCGACGAAGACTCGGTTCGAATTTGAATTAATTTAGGATTTTGAATTTTAAATTATTAAAAGTAAATTAAAAAGAAATCAAAAGAGATCCAAAAGTTGGTCAAAAGAGGTGCAGTCGTGCAGGACGTAGCCTGCAAAACGGGTGCAACCGTTACAAAGTATTATTTATAAGGCTGTTTTACGTGTAAGTTAATGCAGCTTGCTTAGGTAAAACATTATGAGATCTTAATGTAAAAATACAAAGAACATTTTCTGTTTGCGTTGTGGATATATTTATTGGTAAGTATCAGTGTTTATATCAGTGCATCTTTTAGTTTTTAGTTCACTTTTTTTTAAATATTAAAAAATAAACCTTTTACTAATCATCAGTTATGTATATAACTTTTAATAAGTAGGTACATAAGAAATACCATAAAATTTAACTAAATTTCTAAAAGTGACATCTATTGTTATCGTAAGTCACTATTGTGTCAAACTGTACTTAATTTACCCATGGGTTCTGTCTGACGTTCCGTACGTTGTAACGACATCTATTGAACATTTTACGAACTACATCGTAAATTCGAGCCAAATGAGTGGGTGAATGTGAGGAGTTTTATGAGATCTCACAAGAGGGCTATTTTTTAACCTTTTTTAAATCGTTAATAATAAATCTTTATAACTCACTAAAATTGATTGGTTTTGCTTCACTATCATGAATGCCCAATTTCGTGAGGATTATTAAAGATTGTAAAAATTATTGAATTTTTGATGATATTTTACTGAGCATGTTGTGGATTCGGATAACGGGTCACGCATAGAGATACAGATTATTATATACTATAGCTAGTATATAATAATATGTATCTCTACCAGCCACTCGCAACCCATGCTAGCGTAAGGGTTGCGGGTGGCCGTTGGTTGCAGGCGGCACAAAATGGCTCGCAGTGCTAGCAATTAGGTGAGACCTATGTCCAGCAGTGGGTGTCATTGGGCTGATATGATGATGATGATAATGATAGCTAGCTTTTGTCCATGGCTCCGTCCGCGTGGTACATCGGTAAAAAAAAATATAATTTTAAAAATCAAAAAACCCGACTGCTTTAAAAACTGAAAAGAAAAAAACAAGCACTTAGATGTCCGGTGGTCTAGAATTCTAAAATATATTATTGAATGAATACTATTGAAGAAAATAAAATAAATTCTAATAATGGAACATAACAACTGAACAGTCGGGATCCATTGACAAATTAGATTGGCTGTCGAATAATGGATCCCGACTGTTCAGTTGTTATGTTCCATTATTAGAATATATTTTATTTTCTTCAATAGTATTCATTCAATAATATAATTTAGAATTCTAGACCACCGGACATCTAAGTGCTTGTTTTTTTCTTTTCAGTTTTTAAAGCAGTCGGGTTTTTTGATTTTTAAAATTATATTTTTTTATTTTATACTTTTTAGTTATGAGTTACCTAGCTAGTTTCAAATAAAAAGTTGACCACATTTTTTTCATCTCTTAATTCTTTTTTATATTTTTGTTTTTAAGATTTTTTTATTTTTATATTTTTATCATTCATTATCTTGATATCCATACATATTATAAAAGGATTTGTTCTGACTGACTGATAGACTGACAGACAACGCACAGCCTAAGCCGCTGGTCGTAGCAACTTGATATTTGGACGGTGTGTTTATCCTAATGTCTAGAGGTGTACTAAGAAAGGGTTTTTTAAAATTCAACCCCTAAGGGGGTGAAAAGGGATAAAAACGATTGTATGAAACTTCTTTGTTTTTTAACTTATAGATTTGAAAATTTGTTTTGAGGTACTACTATCAAAATAAAAAATCCCCTCATCTATATCTTTGACGAGGGTGGCTTTGGAAGGGTGAAATTGGGGGTGAAACGTTGTATGAAAAAATCTTTGTTTTGAAGTTAACGTTTTGCAAATTAGTATTACGATATGAACTTAAACTGTTGTTTTTAATTTTTTTGATCGGGATGGGGGTTCAGAGGGTGAAATATTAAATAGATAGTTCTTTGTTTTTCAAGTAATAGTTAAGAAAAAATATATTTGGATGCTTTAACCAAAATGAAATATTCTGTATTAAATATTATTGACAGGGATGCCTATCAAAGAATATCGTTTACAAAAAAGTGCTGTGAACAGCTCTGCCTTGCCAATAGCGTCTAACTATAAAACTATATCCATGCGAGCGAAGCCGCGGGCAAAAGCTAGTATTAAATATTGTATTTATTGATTTTTTTATTTCTTTTACTGTTTTTTTTTAATATATGATAAGATAATGAGTAAATAAACATCCGGGCAAAATATCAACACGCAACTCTTTAAGCTGTGTGACATAAGTCAGTCAATGTTATTGTTATGCGATGGCAAACTTCGCAATCTCGTCATTTCATTGAGAGGGTTGATATCATGAGGATTGTTTAGTAGCTTGCGGTGGTCCAAACTACTAATAATTAAACCAAAAAAGACGAAGAAAAGACCTAACCCGGCTCAAGGCTACGTAGGCTTGGCCTTTAGCAAAAAATGCGCGAACTGAGATCGACAACGGATCGATTTAAAGTTGTCCCTTGCAAATTGTGTACAGTTACACTCCAACACAATATTAAAGATAACATTTTTCTTTCAATTTCGCGTTAAAGATGTCGATCTTTGGTCGAATGGTCGAATCGTCTTCTTCTGCTCTAAAAGGGACATGGGTTACTAACAGAGTGTAATATAATAAGATTCTGGATCTGCACAAACAGTATAATATCTAGTCCGTAAAACAACAGGACGATTTCTAGCTTTATATATTCATTCGCCCTGCTATCGTGGGGCGAATGAATATATATATTGTATATATATATATATGATAATTTTATTAATGTGATAAATATTATAAATATATGAAAATAACAAAAATGTGATCAAAAACACAAATATTACCTACGTGTTCCTTGCTTTTTTAAAATTCTATCCCAAAGGGGATGAAATTGTGATAAAGACGTTGGAAAACTAAGTACTTAGTCGTTATATAATGTTATAATATTATAAATGTGTAATTTTTCTTGTTACAGCAATTAATAATATTCTTTATATTCGTATTTAAAATACATAGTGCCAAAGACTGATGAAGTACCAACAATAGTATAGTTTACCCTATTTCAAAATTGAACATGCCAAAATTTTGAAGTTTTTAGTTATCATAGTTACGAAAACTATACTACGTAAAATGAAAATCCTGTTTTTTCCTATCCTGTGGAATTGATGAATGAATTTCAATAAAATACGAAACACGTCTACCATCAATTCTGTTAAAGAATATTTATGCAAAATTTGTAGTAGACTGGACCTAGGAATCACGTTGTCCCATACAAACTTTGCCCCCCATTTTCAGCCCCTTAGGGGTAGAATTTTGGAAAATCCTTTTTTATCAAACAAAGAACACACCCTCCAAGTTTCTGATTTCTACGATCAGCGGTTTAGGTGTGCGTTGATCCGTCATTCAGTCAGTCAGTCATTCAGGACAAAGCATTTTATATGTATAAATAAGTAGGTACCTACCTATATATAGTTTTTCGACTGAAGTTGAGTACTAAATCGTTTGAAGTTGGAGATGGGCGATCGTGTCAGATATTAGATACTTTAGGTAGTCCAATATACCTACTAGATACTTAAGTATATGTCCATCCACATTCACACGCACAGTTATACGAAGTTTTTGTCTTTTCATCGTAAATTTCTATTGTCTAAAAACCTACATGCGAGAATGATTGTTACGCAACTTTAAATCGATGTAGATCCTAAACGGCGAGTCGAATCGAAAAATGTTGAAGGTAAACTAAAAATGATTTTTAAATACCTATTCAACGATACCCCACTTGACATAGTTTGTTGACTTTCATTTTTTTCATTTTCACAATATGGCGTCCAGTAGTCGCCATATTGAATTTTCACTAAAGTCATGTCTTTAGTGACACTCGCCGGACTAAGAGGAATCGATTGACGTGCGAATCATAAAAATCGGCCCAGGCGTTTGGTCTGTATAGTGCTTCAAAGGAACATACAAACATACATACATAGGCTGATAAACACATTACCACTCCTTTGCGTTGCGCAGTCGGGTAAAAAGTAACCTATTTTCCAGACTACAATCTATCTGTGTGCCAAATTTCATACAGATTCTTTCAGCCGTTCTGGCATGATTGAGTAACGAACATCAATCCATAAATCTATTCAACCTAACTTTCGCATTCATAATACTGTAATAAAATTTGGGGCAATTTAATGAATGGCACACAAGTTTAAGTAAAATATTCATCCAACACCCACAGTTTTAAAACATACTTAGCAGAAACTACTATATCTATATACAATCTTAATTACTTCGGTGACGATTTCAACGATAAGACCACCTCTTGTCTACTACATTTTTTTTTTGTAAGTAGGTATGTAATTAATATATTTACATACATTTGTAGTGTGCAATTAGGAGTACTTATTCTATCTATGAAAAAGCTATCTCCTTATAATACATACAACTAACAATGAAGTGATAATAGCCCCTTTAGAATATATACACCATCCACACTCCGTCAATAAGGCCAAGCGCCTTCATTAAAGAATAATTTCAGAACCGTGGCCGTATATTTTTTCATTCCCTGTTATTAAAGGTTTCTCTGCAATATTATTTGATGACTCATTCCGACCGACCATTCATCAGGAAGGAGGAAATAAAGGAGATTTGTTGGTAAAATGCCTTCATTACAGCGGTTCATCATTCACAAATATTTTCTTTGACGTTTCCTTGAATAATTTGAATAATAATTTTAATAAACGTTCATGCGGTTTGCGCTAAGCTCATTAATTGAATGTTTATTTCAACGAGTAAATGTTTGTTTGACAAATGTAAAATAATAATTATAATCAATAGAGACAATTTAGAAAAAAAATCATGCCCTTTCATTTATCCAATTCATCATCATCATCATCATCTCAACCCATAAATGTCCCACTGCTGGGCACGGGTCTCCTATCCAATTATCTACCTAAATTGGACGTAAAAAAACGTATTATGGTAATAGGTCTTTCATCATCATCATCATATCAGCCGTAGAACGTCCACTGCTGGACATAGGCCTCCTCAAGAGACTTCCAATGTGTCTTTATTTATTATATTATATTAAAAAAAAAAATTCTGATCCCGTTGTGCGTATGGTTTTGTTTAGTAAAAAAATACACAGTATATAATCTATGAGAACACCATAAAATTAAATAACACCACAATAATCGTACTGTTTTTTATAAAATACGAATGCACATTTTTTACACTGCCATCTAAATTGAAAAGCACAAACAACAGCACAAAGAGAAAGCTAGCGAACAAAAAGATGAAATGTATACTCACTAGATGGCATAGCTTGTCTTTTATCCCTATATCTTTATAAATGAAGATAAAATAGAAATGAGTTGTGTGTAGAAAGGGGTTGTAAGGGTATAACGTTTTTATTAATGCTTCGATAAAATGTTATCATTCCTACGACTATTAAAGCATAGGCTTCAAAATGTATTACTTGAATTGGAACTTAATATACCTCACCTTTATATTAAACAAGACCTGTTTTGGTTTTCATTTAATTTGACTTTATGACCATGGCCTAATCTCGTGTAGATTTTTTGATCATCTATAGTAATATTATAAAGCTTTTGAGAGTTTGTTTGTTTGGTTGAGCGCTAGGGTCCTAAGAACTACTGGTCCGATTTAAAAAAAAAATATTTTAGTGTTGAATAGCCCATTTATTGAGGAAGGCTATGGAAACATAAAAAACGCTAACGCTAATAGAAACTAAGCAGAGTGGGCCAATTAAAAACGACGGGAGCGAAGCTCCGCGTAACTGGGCATTATTTCTCCATTTCTCCGTTTTGCCATTACGCTCCACTACAATGGACAGGCAGCCTTACGCCTCAAAATGTCAAAACAGGTCACCGATTCGGAACTACTATTTTATTATATATAAATTTATCATCTCTGTTTTTGTTCCTAGTAAATTAAAGCAAGCGCAACACCCACACAAGAGAAGAAAAGCCTCGAAAAACCCTGTAACACAACCTATCTCACGAGCGAGGTAAAACTGGCTAATGTTGTTCTCATAAAAGGGGAAACCCGTGCCAAGCTTCGGGCACTGATTCAAATTTCAAAGCACTCTCACAAATCTTTACAGTAAGTACTAAAGTAAAAATTCGAAAACTGAAAGCTGACGTATACCTAGATAATAAAATTTTAAAGGTGTTCAGATATTGCCGCATAAATTCTTAGTGTTTAGACGTCGCACGAAGTTAGAAGAGCACAGGTCTAGTTTTATTAGTGTATTGCCATTCATTGACTAACTCATAAACAGGGCAAATTTTAGTGTCTTACCAAACGGTCGAAAATGATCCTACGTCCTAAGTCCACTAAAGGCCACTAAAACAAAAAGTGTGCAAACTCGCGTGTAACAGTTAGTTGACTGTGAAAATAGGTAGGTATATGGGCGTAGTAGTGCTTAATATAGCAAAAAATAAAATATATAAAAATATAATAAAATATAGGCCTTTTTATCCAAATACCGTAACAAAAGAATTTTTCTTCATCAATGCAAGTCACGAAAACATAATAGGTACTTAATCAAGATTGAAAATAGGTCTTTATTCTGTACTTCTTATAAAATTTAATAAGCTTTGTACCTAACCGTAATGGCAACACCATTTAAATTATTTAGATTCTCTGTAATTTTGGTTAAATTCAAGTAAAAGAGAGCGCAAACATCTGTTGGTCATTAAAGTACTATTTAAGGTAGGTTAAGCAGGTACCGTCACGTTGACACTTTAAGTCGGCCCAAATTTCCATAAGCTCTTTTAGCTACTCCAACCAGAACAAGTAGATATGCCAAATATAGCCTTGTATAGCCGTGTAACGCGCAAATGCGGGTAGGGCTGGCGATATCAAGTTCTGTAAAGTTTTGAGAGAATTCTTATTACTGTTAAGATTCTGGCGTTGTTTATAGAGGGAAATTCACATAGGTATAAATGAGAATGGAAGTAGTAATAAATTCTATTACTTTTGAGAATTAAGACAACATTTGCAAGAAATAGAAGATGAAAAATGTTGGTTTCTTGAATTTATATTACTGAGTTCCAAGAAGTAAGATTAATAGATGAGGGGAAAGAGAAGAAACAGGCTGCCTGAAATACGAGAGCGTTAAATTTACCTCCCCATAAACATCAATTAATTCAAATGGTCTGTGGGGACATTGGCGTAATTGAAATCCTTGGTTAGAATAGCCTGATTTCTAATAAAAAGTTTCTGCGTTGTGGCTTGGAAATTGGGGAATTGTGGAATATTTTAATGAAATTTTCAGCAACCTATCCGTTACCATACATAAATAAATAATTACCAAAGTTATTAAAGACAAAATGATAAAAATAATTATAAAAGTTTGATTGATTGTCTTTTTAGTTCCCCATCTAGTTGGAGCACTTGAGAAATTATTGTTATCAAAAAGATTTTTTCATAAAATACTCATAAATTGTAAAACTAATTAGGTACCCTGAAAAAGTTTATAAAACGGCTAAAGTGCATGGTGTACATCTGAGCTAAGTGTCTAATATCAACAAAGATTTAAAGCATAAAAATATCTAAGAAAACAAAATATCTTTTTCTTAGTTTAGCATTGTTATAACCCTAGACTAGAGCTTAGAACATGCCTGATATCATGAAGAAAATAGAGTGTGAGTAAAGAGTGGAAAGGGGTGCTACCGGCCTCGGAACTGATGTGAAAACGATGTTCCTCAAACACATTTATTTTATTGCCACCATCTTGGTAAAGTTCCGTCCAATTTTATAGGTTAACACCGATCGAAGAACTGTCTGCAATTAGACAGATTTTATCGTTTTCACAGATGGATGGGAAAACTACACGGTCGTAAAGGTTAGTTTTGGTTCGTGCCGTGTATTTCTTACGTATCTACACATCTTGAATCTAACCCTATTTGCTTATTGCGTATCTTTTAAAAGCGAAATAGATTACATTTATACATTTGATGTAAGGAAACATCTATAGGTATTTAAATTATAACACGGCAATTTACACGATCATCATTCAGATTTATATACCGACCATATTACACAAAAAATAAGGTATAAACAGTATGCAACACAAAAATTGTAAAGTAAATACTTATAGAAATCATCTATAAACTCCCAGCGATTAATAAAGAAACGTCCTCCAAAAGTTGAGGACGCTCATGCAGTGTGCAGGGTATAATTTCAAGGATTCTTGCAAACCTGACGCCGTTCTCAACTAAAATCTAGGTCTTTAAACTTAGTCTGCATGCTCGATCATCCAATCAAGAATCCATTTATCCAAAAGCTATCCTAAGTCCTCGCATTTGGAAGTCTCCTGAAAGTCGTCGCCCTCCGGCCGCAGATGGCTTTTAAAGCTTGAAAACAATCGTTAAGATGTTTGGATTAATGGCCCTGAGCTTGAGTTTGGGCGTTCGAGCTCAAATAGCGACCCACTTGTTAACAGTCTAACAGTTGCTGAGCTTATTTTAGAAGTCAATATCGTTTCAAGTCTATTCGAGTTTGCACTGCTGAACTAACGGCGAACTAATTTATGTCTAACTAAACTTCGGATGCGATTGCAATGCTGCATCTACTCCGACCGATAGCTTTTATTTGTTTCCTTCAATAAAATAGTGAGGAAACTTTGTCTTCAAGCTTCTATGTACATCGTTATTATGTGGAACAAGCTCATTATTAATTGGTTATTGAATCAAGTTAAACTTGTATTGTAGTTTTGAGACTAAACATTGTCGCTTTTTTACCCGACTGTCAGAACGGGTATTGTTTTTTTAATAATATTAGTTGCTGATAATTATTATTAGCTTAGTCATTTAACTAAATTAATATTTATCAGATAAAAAGTGCTTTATAATTTTGTGTCAAATAAAATGATATCTAACACTATTAATCTTTACTCGAATGTGATTCCAGAAACTCACTTGTTCCTATCAACAATGAAATCATTGGCCAACGAAGCATAGCACCCAAAATCCATTACTGTACAATTCCATGATAAAAGTTCATACAGAATGGACATTTGACGGTCAGATATGGGCAAATTACGTACCTCAAAACCTTTGGCCCCCGCCAAATGACACAAATGCGTAATCCAAACAACAATGTGGTGTAGGCTCGCGTCCCAAAATTAGCTAACCGGAAAATAATAATCGCTTTAAACCCAAAGCGTGGTGTTTGACCCTTTTGAATCGACTTTAAATTAAAAACAACAATGACTCTGCTTGTTTAGTTTGCATAATTTTAGAATATTTTTCGGGAGAAGGATTATGAAAAGGAAAAATAATGTTTCTGTATATCTCTGCCTAATTTTGCAGCTCTAATGAAATGGGTTGATGAATGTTTTTGTAACTTAGATAAAAGTCATGTCTTTTTACCGTTTTTTGTTCCATCATCATCAATTCAACCCATAGAAGTCACACAACTGCTGGGCACGGCTCTCTTCCAAGAAACGTGGCGGGAATTTAGTCTACTATACCTGGTATAGTGTTTGTTTCGGATTTTCCTTTTCTCATAGTGCTCTTGTCTGCATAAGGTTAGCTCGCTTTTACGACCCACAGGTTGAGATGTGGCAGTGATATTATGTATTTTCAATCCGTCACTACACAGTTATGTAGTTTAATGGTGTAAATTATTATTTTATCATGGGAGCCATTTACTCTTTAGAGCAGTGAAGTTTTTAGTTTTTGATCTTAATTACCGTGATTTGACATATTAACCACATCAGTATTATTATATTGATAAACATATTGTTCCCATCATACGCATCACGTTAGAGTTTGTTTACAGATTTTATTACAATAATGAACTTAACCACTCTAAAAACAGCATAATATTTTTATAACAATTCAATAATAAATTACCATTTTTATCAATTCTTTGAAATAGGATTTCATAAATTCAATGTACGGAAATGGAATTCTACCTCAAAGACATCATTTAGATTTAGGCCTTCCTTTTGTGTGACTAAAAATATATCTTTCTTTGTTATATGTGAATAAAGAGATAGAGAGATCAAGTCGCTTCTAAACATAACACAATATTGCCTATTTGGTAGAACAAAATATTGGTTTATCTCACGAACGCGATATACCTCTAGAAACACGAACTCAAGGAAGCTACGAACTCTTTGTTATAATAAAAATTTCGGCTGTATTACAAGAGGAATATACTATGCTACATATGGTTATAATCTGCGGTTATATCTTTACATGCATAATCATTATGTATAGAACAAAGATAGTCGCTTGAATAGTTCGCCAAAAAAAGTTCTACCAGTTTTGACAAAAAAATATGTGAGGTCTAATTACGGCTAAGGTTTAATTGAAATAATGCTAAAATAAGGGTATGAGTTACTGTTGTCGTTAGCTGAGGCAATACAAACTTGATACATATTATGACGTAAAGAAAGTGGTATTTAATATTCTCTTTGATACTGAGCAATGGTCACTCTCAAAATAATAATTATTGTAAGGGCAAGTAGAGCTTGTTGTACCGTATCGTGATAGATCACATTTTTGGTCGACTGCACTCGCAAAACTGTCAACGCTAGGTTATACATAACGATTATGAATGTACATGCCTAACCTAGGTTATAACTTAACGTGTATGGCGGGCTTTATAGCTCAGAATTAATGTTTCCGGCAAAATAAATCCTTGTTAGACCGTCGAGACATAAAGTAAGCCTACAAGACAGCGCTTTCTCATCAGATTTGTTACAATTAGGTATGTATTTAATATGAGAAATTATATTACTAAGAAAGTATAGAATCAAATAGAAGCTTTTTATTTGCTAAGAATGTAGGTATTACAATACGGTCTTACAAACTAATGGCGAATCTTTTCACATTTTACCTGTAAGACATGTAAAAATTAAAAATACTTATGAGTTAACTAAATTAAATTATAATGATTCATCAGCTAAGAAGTTAGCTACAGAGTAATAACATTTATATATTGGGGAAAACGGGTTTTAGAGTGGAGACCTCGTCTCGGCAAGCGTAGTGTAGGACGCCCCCAGTCTAGGTGGAGTGACGGTCTTCGCAGGGTGGCTGGCAAACGCTGGATGAGAGTAGCTGCAAATCGTACTCAGTGGCGTGCAATTGGAGAGGCCTATGTCCAACAGTGGACTAGTACAGGCTGATGATGATGGTGATGATTAGAAAATATGAAAGTTGCTTTTTAAAAATTCTTAGTCGTTGTTCTTTGATACAATTTGGTATTTGATTATATACAATAGGCGCCATACACATTACGCTTTTTTTTAAATTTTATGTCTGCACATAATCGATGTGTAAGATCTTAGGGCTTTCGCGATCGATGCTCCTAGTATTGCAAACGCCCAAAAGCTACGGTAACTGCTTACCATCAGGCGGGAAGTACGCATGTTAGCCACCACCGGCGTCGGAGCGTCGTGGTTAAAAAAAATAATGTCCAACTTGATACAGACAAAAATAGTAAAACTCTAAAATGATTCATTTAATAATAATTATTCTATGAGAAGAGCATATTATCCTTACATAGGAAAATATCATCTAGTTTTCCTTCCTCCCCGTGTATAATAATAACGTTTCAGAATAACAAACCGAGAACATATTTCGTGTACACGATATGTTTCGATAAGGACCAACAATCCCTAAACTTATACGTGTAAGTTTCAGCACAAAGTTATAAGGGAAAAATATCACAAAAACTGTGTCAAGTGTTGTCGGTATATCGGAGATTAAGTCCTAAAAGTATCAGACGTGAATAAAATCGTGACATTAATAATGAATATTTTATTATATAAATAGTTAAAATAGCACCGGTGTCTTCAATGCTTGACCCACCACTCCCCACCCATCTCAATCTCAGAGTAAACTCTGAGACGAACATCAGGATAAAAATCAGGAAATTAAAATCGCCTGCGTATTATGTCAGGTAAATTTACAGTACCTATATTGTGTCCTTTTCTAAGTCATAGACTTAAGTGTTTAAGTTTTGGCTTTAAAAAACCTGTCAAGTATGAGTTGCACTCGCGCACTTAGGGTTCCGGACGAACATGGTATTTTATCATAGGAATTAAAATTTCGACCGCTGATCACTAAATTACTACTACTACTAACTATCGTATAATTAATAATTTGAATTTACGATAGTAAACGTAGCCGCGACCGATTTGGGTGCCCTTCTCTCACGCCGCATTACTATAATAAATTATAACCTATATCAGTACCTATCCGGTTTTTCACGGATTCCTGTGCAATGAATTCCCTCTACTGTAGGTTGAAAAAGGAAGAAATAAATCGATCTTTCTTAAGTAAATTGTCGTAAATCTAATATAAGTCTCATGCACATACGATACTTTGCTTAGAAATACACTTTTGCATCAAAAAAGTAATGCTAAAAGCGCTTCAGAACTTGTAACGTTTCACTATTCTAATAACAACCGTTATTTCATTTGGAAAGCATTTTACACTCAAGTAATAAACTAACAGTTAGAATGTAAACTCGGTTGTTCAGTGACTGCGGCAACGCGAAACGGTTTCAAGCGAAGCTATTTGACAACGATTAAATGTTGATTTTGTTTAAATAACATTGAAGTTGTTAAATAACTCCTAAAATTTAAATGTAGATAACTTATAAACTTTCCGTGTAGTGACAGATTAAGAATACACAATGTCACTACCCCATCTCAACCCGTGGGTGTCGTAAAAGGCGACTAAGGGACTTATGCAGACTAGAGCATTGCAAGAAAAGGAAAATTCGAAACAAACCCTACACCAACCCGTCTGGCCAGCGTGGTAAAGTTGGCTAAATTCCCTCCACAGTCTTTGGAGGAGACCCGTGCCCAGCAGTGGGACATTTATAGATTGAGATGATGATGATGAACTTATAAACTCTTTTTTTTATTTTTTCATTAAGTTTAATGTTTACTTCCGTATTGAAACAAGAAGAATATAAGGCTAAATTTCCTCCACAACCTTTGGAGGAGATCCGTGCTCAGCAGTGGGACGTTTTTGGGATGTAATGATGATCTATCATCAATGTCTGATGTCCAGATAAACACTTATTGCTCCCTATGTGTACATATTTCATTTTTCGCCTCATTTACCCGTAACTATTTAATATATCTAAAACCATGTTTACCTTTCATAACGAACACTTTAAAAAAATACATCAAAAATCTTTTTTCCCTTAACCAAACCTTTCTTTTCACTAGATACTATCAGTTAGGTTGAATGTTTGTCCAGAGTCCTTCTTACATCCGGCCAGTGTAATAGAACTTTATGACTGTGCCGCCAAATCCTCGGACGTTGATTAGGGTTCATAGACGTCCTTATACTACTGTCTGTTGTTGGGTACTTTTCGACAATAAGGCCTACAATAAGGCCGGCGGGCCTTTTTACCTGCACACGACAAAATAGGAAGTTACAATGTTCCGTATGACTACTAATATTATATGGACGAGATTTGGTAAAGATGCCTTGCCGTTTTAGAATTAGTTGGCGATGAAAATGGAAAAGTTAAATTTTGATTTCCTAAATTAAATACGACTCAAAATATTACCTTTTAAGTTTGATTATAATAATATCAAAGAATGCAATAAGTCATTATAATCAATTACTTTTCCGAGATGACGATGACCCGAAGTGAAAGGTTTTTAGTGAAAAAAAAACAAAAAAAAATAAAAACATTTTAATAGCATCCATTTTCATATTGTCTCTAATGAAGATTTTTTTTTTATTATCACTAATAAATCGTTATCCACACATCATTGTTGAGATCAGACAATCATGAGTTTGGTTTAATTTAATGTGTTCAATGTACGCTGTGTGCGTGTATGCAACGCAACAGTTCTTAGTCATAATTGGATCTCAATAGCAGTTTTAAATATTTTTGGTATTCTGCTACTAATTTAAGACCAATATTATTATAACATATGAATGTATAAAAAATTTACGAAAATATAAAATATATGAATTAATGAAAACTGCTTTTGAGATCTAATTACGATTCAACTGATCCATTTATAAATTAGCTGACCTGGGGCCCACCTAGAAAGAAGCGTAATGTAATTTTTATCTTATTTTATACGAGAAATTGTAAATTTACAAATCAGTAACATTCGCAAAAGCAAAACCAGGGGCCCAATCCTACTAACACAATCGTAAGCCGATGGTCTCATTCGACAGCTGTGATTGGCTTAATAAGTAAATCGCGCCATATTGCTGACTTGTCATTGGTCGATATTAGTCCATCGGTCTGCTATCGACGTGCGTTATTTGTTATTTAGCAAGATCGGGCCCCTGCTAAATGGAAATAGATTCAACTTACAATGTTGTAGTCCGATCTAGAAAAACTATTATCGAAGACTTCAGTTGGAGACTATCCAGTTTTATTGGATGAAGTAGCAAATTGCATTAGGTAGGTAAGAAAAAGTTGTTTGTGATTGCAACAAGTTGTGGCAGAGACGCGGGAGTTTAACGCTAATGGGACAAACTTGGCATCAGCGACGTATTAGTAAGGTTTCTTGCACACAGGTCGACAAGTTAAGAAGAAAGTTACTGGTGATTTATCCGTGTAGTCATGGACTAAAAATACACAATGTCACTACCCCATCTCAACCCGTGGGTGTCGTAAAAGGCAACTAAGGGAGTAGTAACCTTAAGCAGACAATGGCTCTTTTAATTCATGAAATTCAATTTGCTTCTATTGTTTGAAAAACAAAAGGTGTATCGAATCAGTCAATAATAAAACAAGCTAAAAACATAGACGATAAAAAAAATTAACAATCTTACAAAATGGTTGTGCAGTCTTGCACAGCTGTTATACAGAAATTATTAAATAAGTTTTTTGCTAAATGAAAAAAAGAAATATAAAAGAATATCAAAATATATTCTAGTATATTCAAACCTAGTAGCTGCTTATAAAATAAATTGCTTAGACGCTGTCACGTTGACGTCACACGATAAAAAGTTAGAGGTGTATTTCACTGTCATTTTTGTATAAAGAGGACATTATTTGCATACATCGACGCGAAAGAAAGTTTTAGTGAGATATAACTTCGTTTGTTTTTTTATGAAGAGACTCCCTGGAGTAGACTATGTATACGAGTATTCTTATTTTAAATATACTGAAGCGCATGGTGAAACGTTTGATTGAATTTGAATATTTATTGGCTTGAGTTGAATATTGAAACATATTTTTTTTGAATGGCCCACTGTTAGGCACGGGTCTCCTCCAAACATTTTGGAGGGAATTTAGCCTACTATACCACGCTGGCTAGACGGGTTGGTATAGGGTTTCGTATCTAACTACTACTACTTCCTCAGTCTCCATGTACGACACCCACGGGTTGAAATGGGGTAGTGACATTATGTATTCTTAATCCGTCACTACATGGACAATAGATAGATACCTAAAAATACTGTATTAAATAAAAATTGCATTCAACATAACGAAAAAACAACATCTCTATGTAGTTAAAAAATATATGTTCGAAAATCTTCAAAGTAATAATATTTTATCCTATTTCTATTACAAATGTGAAAAGTTTCTGAAGATGGATAGATTTGTTACTTTTTTACGTATAAACTATAAAAGTAATAACTATATTCAATGGATATTATTGAAATATTACAGGAATTTTTTCGAATTTTATGTTTCCGTGGGACATGTTCACTATAATGTATTGATTGTATTTGTATTCTTCGATGATTCAGTGAATTAAACAAATCATCACGCCATTTCTTTTAAAGATAGGCAGTCATGTATCACACTCATATTCTTAATTTAAAATCGTAATCTTAACTGTTCAGTCCCTAACAAATTTATATATTATAAGATCTGCAGTACGTACCAGCATGTTAAACAAGGCACTCCACGAGTAATTCCCACATGCAATCTGGATTTGAATGTCTCGGGTAGCGAATAGGGATTTATAATTGTGCAGTTTCTATACTATATAAACTCTGACTACGACGTATAACATAAATTTTATTGCAATAATCAAAGTTAGAATCCGAAAGAAAAAAATCTCTCTTTCAAAATATACATATAAAATTAGGCTAGGTAAAGCTCTTCAATTAATTTTTATATAACTATGTGTTAATATACCACATAATATTATGACTCTTTCTTGCCATATTCTAAATTAAAAAAAAAAACAAAATTATATCATCATCATCAATTCAACCCATAAATTCCCCACTGCTGGGCACGGGTGTCCTCCAAAGAATGTGGAAAGAATTAAGCCTACTATTATACCACGTTGGCCAGACGGGTTGTTTCGAATTTTCCTTTTCTCGCAGTGCTCTGCAAAGAAAAAGGTGCCTTTAGCCGCCTTTTACGACACCAACGGGTTGAGATGGGGTAGTGACATTATGTATTCTTAATCCCTTACTGACTACATGACAACATCGAAAAAATAGAGTATATTGCAAAATTCAGGAGCTCATTTATTATCAGTTTACTATTTACATATACATACATATAGATCACGCCTCTTTCCCAACAGAGGGGTAGGCAGAGACCATTTAATAATAATAATATAATAATATTATATAATAATAATAATATAATAATATAATAATATTATATAATAATAATAATATAATAATATTATATAATAATATTATTATTATTAAATGGTCTCTGCCTACCCCTCTGTTGGGAAAGAGGCGTGATCTATATGTATGTATATGTAAATAGTAAACTGATAATAAATGAGCTCCTGAATTTTGCAATATACTCTATTTTTTCGATGTTGTCATGTATATTTCCTTCCACTTGCTACGATTCTGACATACATCTTTGGCTTCTTCAACATTCATCAGTCTTTTCATGCATTCTATACATCATACTATTTACTCCGAATAATAATAATAATATATACATACCTGATAAGAAAGTCTCCAGAGAAATGCATCTGTAAGCGTGTACAAATAAACTGACATTCTTTATTCTTCATTATCTGTCGTACCGGCTGTTGGTAAGGTTAGTTCGCCCTGACCCGTCTCTTCTATTTTATTTGATTCAGTGTAATCTAGATTCAGTTGATCGAGCTTATATACCTTTAAGTTTATTTTCTTCATCATTATTGTGATCTCGATGAATGTTTGTGTTCTTCTCTGAAGAGAAATCTTCGTTTAACATTATATTTTCTTCATAAGAAAGAAAGGTTCGTTCATAAATACCGTTTATTCGTAACACACTTACCCAAATCTGAGAACAAATAAAAATAACACGCAAAATACGTTCACCACAATTGCATCAATATTTACCATTTTGTTGCCCTCAAAAACTGTAGAGGGAAAACAAGAATGAGCGTCAAGTATAGGCGGCTATGTGGGCTTACTCTAATATTGATATTCAGAGGGTATTTTCTTGCATTACAAAGGGTTTCAATTTTATTTGTAACCCCCCCGGGTCCCCACATAAAATCTGTCGGGATTTGACGCAGCGCTGACTGGATGAAAATAGAGGTATAACCATTTTCCGTTGGCTTTGTCTACGCTACACATTTACGTACCTGAGTGTGAGGAAAATGGTAACTAAAATGTTTTCAATATACGCTTATTAGCGTTATTGAAGAGCGAATTTAAAAAATAAACGATAATGTTCATCCATAATAATCGTAGGGTATTAAATCTAGGAAGTATATATATTTTAATACCGCTAATTAAAATTTGCTAATCGAGTTGTGCTTACAAACAATAGAGTGGAACGGTGACATTAAACAGTGAAGGGTACGGGAACAAATCCGAAACCCTTTCGGCCGGTCGCTGCACGAAAACAATTAATATGATTTATGAGAGAAATAAAAACCCTTGAGGCCATTTAGCAGCATTTTTGCTTTAGCAATAGTCGACTTTCGTAATAAAATTTGATTTATAATATATTAAATTTCACAAAGAAACCGAGAGAATTGTATTAACAAAATTGCCGGTAGAAAGTTCTAAATATAGGCATAATATAGGTTATAAACAAGACTCCCACATCCTTTTATGTTATATTTACACGGAGTTTGAAGAGGTTTGTTTCCTTCGAGTGAAGTGGGGAATTTATATTTACAAGTAAAATAACCAATATTCGTATAAAAGAATTTTTTCGTGGTAGATACAAATTAGGTACGTAAATGTATTCGTTTGCGCGAATGTTATTTACTTTAGTACGAGTAGGCAGTCAATATACTTTGTTAAAAGACTTTATGAGATAATGTTTTGTTCACAATGAATACGTGTAAATTTAGTAATTTGCAGACGTTTGTATTAAAGAAACTTTATTTTTTTTGCAAGTCTATTTTCTGTTAAATATTTGACTGACAATTTTATTACAATTTCAATCTATATGACATGAAAACGGCTTATGTTGTCAGGTGTCATTACTTATAACATGTACAAACAAGACAAAATAACATGTTTTCTTTACGTCTACAAATATTTGGTCAACAGGTATTTGTAAATAATTTCATGATGCAAAATAAAAGTTGTCTAAAAATAAAAATCACGTTTATTCATCTAGGTAACAAAGTAACTCTTATGAAAGCCACAGGTTAAGAATGTAACATGTTACCCGAAAAAAAGAGTGTCAGAAAATTCAAATTTGCCGTGATTCTCTTTAAAAAAAATAGATAACTGTTTCAAAACCTAAATCAAGGCGATAGGTAATTATCAAAATATATCTGAGTGATGTTTGATGAGTATGGCAGTTAGTAAGTACATAAGCACACAAATATGACAGTCATGTATGTAGATAAAGGTGATTTGTTGAAAGGTCACGTGGCACGTAAACACTTCGTTGACCTTTCTTGGCGGAGCAGAGGCTCGACGGCTCGTGTGAGCGGTATTTATGGCCTGCTAAGCTTAACGTGTTTGCTGACATTTTAAAAACGTGTGACGATGTTTCTGAGCCAGTTAACTGTAGTGTGGCTGGCGAGCTTAATCTTAATTATTTATCTTTATAGTAATTAAGAATCATTGTACATTTTTTTTACTTTCACGCCTTTTGTTTACCTACTTGTTTTTTTTGTGCCATAGTTTTAGCATTAAGTCACCTACATAACTATTTTAAGTTTATCATCATCATCATATCAGCCCAATGACGTCCACTGTTGAACATAGGCCTCATCTAATTTTTTGAATAAATGATTGACATCGGCTTCCTACGAAGAATAAAATTTAGAACCTACGGTAACAAAATTTTTTTCATAAGCGAATTTCATTCTCTCTATCCATATAGAGTTTGGACATACATCGATGCTAAAACCAGTTGTCTAATTAATAACCTTTAAATTGACAACTTTGACACTAAAACAATGGCTTATGTCAATTTAACCTATAAAACCTGGTTTAATACTTAGTCCATATTTTGTAATAAGGGAGTATTGAAAAACTAAAATCGTTTCGTACTTTTACACGAATCCCTGGAATTTCATTTATGGTATACCTCATCATCCTCATCATATCAGTCTAATAACGTCCACTGCTGGACATAGGCCTCGCCTAATTTACGCCACCGCGAGTGAACCTTGACCAGGTCATCGGTCCATCTGCTTCACCTACCAATACGTGGCCGCCACTCGAGATTTTTTCCCACATGGTGTATCTACTGAAATAAAATTTACAAAATTATATAAAACCGTTTCACAATAAGACTCTTTTGTTCCATTTCAGTCCCGACTGGATCAATCAACAACAGATCCCTAACAAATACTATAAAGGCTTGTCCACAACAATGGTCAGACATCACGTAGCGACAGACAGCAATATTGTATGCAAATATTAAGCTCGCAGATTAACTGAGCACGGTGTTGATTGAATGAAATAAGAGTACACTGAACCGTTGTAGATATAATGGTCTGTTGCATTCTAACTACGTCTATCTAAACAAGTTATTTTTGTATAATATAATATTATAATAATAATAAAATATATAATAATATATTATACAAAAATAACTTGTACAACATACTAAATAATTTGAATTGATTTAAAACTCCAAAACTATTCTAAGGATTTCGATTAAAATTTATACGAAACTTTATCGTTCAAGTTATTCGGAATCTTACATTGATAATGTATATTATTAATTTATGAATAATGCAACTCAGGAAAACCGCAATATTTTCAAAAAAAAATTATTTAACTTATTATTTTATCAGCAGATACCGTATAAGGTACGGGAATCTAAAATCGAAGTAGGTTTTTGTTTCATTAATAAAAAGTTTAAACTTTTCAAATGTGGAAAAGAAAAAGGGTTACAATTCCATCTCTCGTTCAACTTCTCAAGCTTAAAAGTAATGCTTACAATACAATTGAAATTGAATTCTTGGTTCTCGATGTATGATAAGAATCTTATAGAGAAATATTCGAACGATTTTACAATACGGAGCGAATGGAACTAGGGGATTAGTCTGGGGCCCAGACTCTGGGCAGAAGAGATATTGTTGGAAACTATTTGTTACTTTTTGATGAATATTTTCTTTTTTGACGAAGACAAACAGGCGTACGGTCGCCTCGTGCCTGGATATAATGCTACAAAAACTAAGGTAAGATATTTAAATTATTATATCAATCATACACGTTAGGGCTTGCATGATGGTTTTAATCTTGCTTGCAAAACCAACAGGCGAACCCTAGCGGTATAACTGTACAGTTTTATCACACGGGTTGCCTGTCGGTTATGCATGCAAGGTTAAAACCATCATGCAAACCCTAGCGAGTTTGGCGACCATAACATTTTTATAAATACTCCCACTATCTAATAACGGACAAATACAAGCCTATTATTATAATATAAATAGGGGAAAAACAGGAAGTTATGGAGTAGGTATGTCTGCTGCGCTAGAAGTCCAGGGTTCACGGCCCGGGTCGAGTAAAAAACGTTTTTCGGTTAACGATAGGTTTATCCATATATGTGAATAATAGGCCCGTAGTTCAAAAATGTGCCAAGTGTGCAGTTAATGCAATAGATGCACTCTGAAATACAAACATAGCTGCTGAAATGAAAATGATGCAGTTCTGCTTTCTCCTTAGAGGAAAAGGCGTGAGATGTGTATATGTCTTTTTGCTTTTTTTTTTGAAAACAGAACAAAATTTCCTTCCAACATTAAATTCTAATTCGAAACCGTTGAATTTCAGTTACACGAACAATTTGTGGGTGAATAGTTCGATATTACAAAGGCAACCTGTTAGCAGTAATCATGATTCTGACAGCATAGCATGCGGCGTAAATCGATACGGCTGACTGACGGCCGGTTGTCAGCTCAGACGTAATTACGCGTGCCTGTGAAAATGATACCAATTTTAAAGCCTTTTGGCGTGCTCTTTTGATATTCATAGCGTCAAGCTTTTTCCCCGAAGGGGTAGGCAGCGCGGTGTTTTGAATGCTATATCACACGTCTTATTTTATTTATTTTATTTTATTATATTTGGGATACTTACAGCTAGAAACAGGATAAACTTAACTATAAAATATAATGGCCATTTACAAGTTTCCACTAATAGATTACAACTACTTATCATAGGTCCCATATAACAATACATACATACATATACATATAGATCACGCCTCTTTCTCAACAGAAGGGTAGGCAGAGACCATTTCCTTCCACTTGCTACGATTCTGACATACATATAACAAACCACGAGCCTATTCCTAGGCTTCAGGTTCTTATAATTTCTTAGCAGAAAAATAAAGTAAGTACCGTTTTTACGCGACCCGGGAATCAATCCCATGTCCTGTTGTGCAACTATCGTAAAAATTTGAGGTCTCTGCAACGCTTAGTTTTAAAGATCTCCGCATTTTATGGCACAGCCTCGTTCAAACTCTTATAAATTTTTAACCATAATTTAGGCAAAGATTTTTTTG
The DNA here is from genome assembly GCA_905147015.1 of Laspeyria flexula. Taxonomy (NCBI): domain Eukaryota; kingdom Metazoa; phylum Arthropoda; class Insecta; order Lepidoptera; family Erebidae; genus Laspeyria; species Laspeyria flexula. The sequence continues at coordinate 4,279,879 of LR989956.1, read as the reverse complement.
GGACTCTTATAATTTTTTACAAAATCTCAGCCTAGTTTCTTTTTCAAATTATCCCATATAGTGATTGCTGTTTAATTTAAGTTTGATTGCAGTTTTTATTTTAAAATTTTGTTGGTCGTTAATTAATTCACAACATTATCTATTAGGGTTTACCAAATTACTCTATATCGTGACTGTTTGCCATTATATCGTTAAGTACCTATCAACCCTTTTTTTGAGTGAAGCCTTCACTGGCAAAAAATTTAGGTCATTTTATTTTTGGTAAGGTAGATTTAGGCTTAATAAGAACCTTCGTCGGACTTCAAACAATGTTAAAAAATAAATTAGCTTAATATTATTAATTGTTTATTAATAATTAATTATTCCTAATTTTTTATTAATAATTAATACGGCTTTTATATAAATTATTATTATATAGATAAACATGTTTAACTTGTAATGGTTCTGGAATTAGCTTTCATAAGAGTCACTTAATAATATGATTTATCACGATCTCACTAACTATCAAATCAAGCGCTCTGTTTTACGACTCATAAATCTAAAACCACTTTACCCCACGAATAAATCTAGAAGATATTCAATGATTTTCGATTCAACGGTTAAATTAGAGTACAAACATTCCCAACCGGAGATCAAACAGGAAATTATGATAATTATTTACACCTGTTTACATCTGCTAATGGTTTTCAATGATTGGGGCTAGTGGGGCACGTGTATTCGTAATGCAAGTGCTATTTGATTATTCGTTGTGATAATTTTCAGTTTGCAACTGTAAATAGATTTGATTCGTATCAGGCTTGCTTTGTCAACAGTTATTGTGTGATGTGAAACAGAAAATGAACGTAAATTAGGCAGTGTTTGTTGACGAAGGTAAAACATGAAAGCAACTTAGTTAAATAAAATCTATACCAATATTATACAGCTGAAGAGTTTGTTAGCTTGCTTGTTTATTTATAACAATTTAGTGTTGGATAGCCTATTTATCGAGGAGGGTTATAGGCTATATAAAATCACGCGACGGCTAATATGAGCTGAGCAGTAGCCAAATAAAGAACGACGGGAGCAAAACCCAGTGGTGTTTCATGAAATTATGTACTGCGAGCGAAGCCAAGCCACAAGCAATAATATGTAATATTATTAATATAATATTTTACCACATTCACACAGCGCCATCTAGTCCTAAATTAAGAAATTATATTTGCTTGTGTTATGGGTACTAAACAACTGATATACTACTTAAATACCTACATTTTTTTTTTGTAAATACATACTTAATATAGATAAATGACATCCAGACACAGAACAAACCTTTATGCTTATCACACAAAGATTTGTCCTGGGTGGGGATCGAACCCACGACCTCCGGCGTAGCAGTCAGGGTCATTAACCACTAGACCAACAGGCCAGTCAAAAATTATATATAAAAAATATAATTGTTTACCAAAACATCGGCTATTAAATAGATAACATTGTTGCCACAGTCACGTACAGGTTGCATTGTCAAAGCATTTTTTCAGATGGTCGCATAAAATTGATTTACGAAGGCCTTTTTTAACATGTGTTGGATATCATGTTGCTGCAGACGTAATACCATTAAAATGTCATTATTAAACGGGATATTATTATGCAGAGATTATGACAATGTAAGTAGCTTAAAAAAAAAAACGATGGTGGCTGAATGGATAAGACACCGGCGTGCAAATCACGCGGTCCGAGTTCGATCCCGACCGGCAGTACCAATGTGGATTCCACTTTGTGGAATTTATTTGTACTTGTCATGTGACTTACCATCTGCTAACGGTGAAGGAAAACATCGTGAGGAAACCCACATACACTAGAAGTAATTCTATGAGTATGTCCGATCCACCAACCCGCACTAGGCCAGCGTGAGTGGATTATGGCCTAAACCCTCTCAGCTCTCGAGTTAGAGAAGAGGAGACCCGAGCCCAGCAGTGGGATGATGCAGATGATGATGATGATGGTTTAACGAAACCATATCACGATTTAATTCGATCCCAACGCCATCTAGTGGAAATGTGGACAACAAACAAAATAAATTATTGATTATTTTTGTGATGGCATTGAGATCGAATATTTATTATGTTTATGATGTTGAACATTTAGTGTGGACAAGACAAATGAATGTTGAATGACTTTTCTCCAGAAAGTAGTAGATACATGCTTATCCATAAGTAAATGTTGATCAAGACCCTAATGTACTGTATGTGCTTGTAGAAATAGGGGTCATAGATATATAAAATTGTACATAAAAAACGCGACGAATAGTCTCCTAAATGAACCAAGAGTTGAAATTCTACTAAAGCAATTACAGCAGAATGATTGAAATTTTCATTGTTCATTCGTATAACCAGGGCGTGGGTGTTTAAAACTGGGCCGCTCGTAAACCGCCTGTCCGCATACCGTTGTGTATTGCACAGATGCCGTCCCGGACTATCGTGGGCATTATTAAATTTGTACACATCTATGTCATATTTATGTGTTCTCGTGTTGGTAAGCCATTGTTAACACATTGCTTAATGTCATCGAGAATCATTTGTCATGTGGTGTGTTAAATTGCAAAGCTTAGGACTTAGGTACTCTGAATTGATGTCGCTGTCAAATGTTAGAAAATTTACATAACTATGGTCGCTGTCATTTTCAAACATTTGACAGCAACATCAAAACCGAACATTCGAATGTTGAAATTCAGAGTAAGCCCCCCTTGTGGTCCCATTACGAGACTGTCTTATTTATTTCAAACATTTTCGTTGGTTTCGACTCTGTCACAAATGAGCTGGTGGACGGCTGGTGAAAGCTAGACGAAAGTAAAGCAATTTTAGGTATTTGAATACCTAACGCATATTCACATTAATTCAAGTATTTTATGTAGTTCTAGAGTAAAAAATTCATAGTCATAAAGAAACCCACCTTTCTGTCAAAGAGTATTTAATTTAATACGAACGTAGAACGTGTAAGCTGTAACGTGTATTTTGAATATTTGTGAAAAATATGAAATTTAATTATAAAAAATAAAAAGAGAACACCATTTACTGTTTTTCGTGAAAAGAAAGAAAGAAATAGAAAAAAGAATTACAATAACTCATTGCCATTTTTTTTGGTATATTTTAGGAATAATCTGTTTATTTGTGGTCAATTATCTCGAAACAAACCACACATTTAAGAAATATATTTATTTATTCGATATTTATATATTATGTATCTATTGATTATAAATTTAATATAATATGACATTTAGCTCAATTTATAATATTTGCCAGTTCAGTGTTAAGAGCCAGCTTAGGTTGAGTTAATTACACACTATTTTCCTTTGAAAGCCTGGCTTGATTAGCAGTGATGTAACGGGTGCCACAAAACTTTGAAGGCAAACTTTGATTTAGTGTAGTTATTTATAAAAATGTTGTTTTTAAAGCTTTATTCTGATTTTATTCATTACAAATTCACGTCTTATTTAGTTTTTACTTTTTGAAATTTTTATTCACTGTTTTTTTTTTTTTTTTTAAAGTCCTTTAAATTGTAATTTTATTATAAATCAACGTGTAATTTATCACAAGTTATCCTCTAAAAACTGTGGTTTACTTTCATTTCCTATTACTACATGAAAGTTCAATTTACACAAAAATGAAACGCGTTATCGCAGTGTATACATTACAATTGTTTGAGATAAATCCAGAGAGATGAAATGCATTCTATTGTTGTGATTAAGTTGTCAAAGCAGCAGGCTTTTAAAGTCAAAAATGTTGATACAGGCCTCACCAGGTAAACACTCCCGCTACAACACCAAAACAAACAGCAATATAAATAAATATAAACCAATCGACCTAACGTTAATGTAGCAACACCCAATATCGAGTAATAGATTTGTCAAACAATATTTCTAATCTCCACAGAGTTGCCAACAATAGGTAGTTGCGAGCGCTGATTTGTACATCTCATTCCCAATAGAATACGAAAGACACAATAGGATATTATCGGAAAGCGATTAAGGAATCGATACGTTTATATTCATACACCCGTCTAAATTGATGTATGAAGGTATTGTAGGTCCTACATAATCGATTATAATTAAGGGCTGTTTGTTTTGTCTAAACGCTTATCTATATACATAATACTAAGGAGATTATTTGTTTAATTGAACGCGGTAATCTCAGGAAGTACTGAACCGTATTGAAAAATTCTTTAAATGTTAGATAGACCATTTATCGAGGAAGGCTATAGAAGGATACAGAATCGCAGGTTTAATTCCGTAAAACTTCTGTTATTTGTATAAATATATACATGCTTCTTTTTGTTTAATCTAATGGGCGACCGCAGCGGTTTATATTTTATACTTATATATATTATATATTTTATATTCTACCTATGCGTAATTACATCTTCGATATTAAATCATTAAAAAAAGGAAACTTTAAAAATGAGTAGTAGAATTAGGTACTGTCTATTTTTGGCCTCACTCTTGCAGAAATCAAATAGCGTGCATCGTAGCGTGTGACAGATATTGTGCAGTGGATTTCTAACGTTATATATTTAAATATATATAATGAAGGTTACATAACCATTGTCCACCATAGACCCAAACAAGAAACTTTTAATTATAACATCATAATAAATCACATGCCAATGTAGCAAACTCGAGTAATTTATTACAAAATTAACCTCATTTTGTAAGTCCAAATGCAAAGTTTTGTAAGAAGGAAACTTAAATTGATCTTACTTTGGAAAATTGATAAAAACGTTAAATTTACCTTTTGCGTGGCGAAATTCCTTTTTATTCTTAAGGACCTACAGTATGCCTCTTGAGCCTAAATACGTTTATAAGTACTCTTAATCTTCATTAGATTAGAAGAACCTACAGCCGACTGTAAATGCGGGGACTATTATTTTCTATTTTTAAATTTGAGTGATTTACGAGATAAGAAAAGTTATCTTTGTATTTTAGGAACAATACGTAAAAAAAATTCTGTCAATAAAGTTTCAGATAAGCCTATCTGAAACTTTATTGACAGAATTTTGAAGAAATCTAGGATTTATTTGCCAGTGGTGAAACAGGTCCTTATTAAGATATCATCATCATCATCATCATCAGCCTGTACTAGTTCACTGCTGGACATAAGTCTCTCCAATTGCACGCCACTGAGCAAGATTTGCGGATACTCTCATCATATTTATAATATCCATAATCATCATTATCATTTCAGCTTATCGCAGTCCACTGCTGGACGTTGTCTTCTCCTAACACGCGCCATAGCACTGTCGTACGCTTTTCGCATCCAGTCAGACCCAGCGACCTTTTTTAGGTCGTCGGACCATCTAGCTGGAGGGCGTCCTACTCTACGCTTGCCGAGTCGCGGTTTCATAATATTAAATATTGTTAATTTTTTTTTGGGAAATCTCAAGGATTTTACTCCAATAATACCTGTATACCGTTATACTTTATGACTCAAGAGTAAATTTGTATGAAACAACATAACAATGATTAAAGTTAGACTAGTTGGTAATTTAATCATCATATCAGCCGCAAGAAGTCCACTGCTGAACATAGGCCTCCTCAAGAGATTTCCAATAAGGCCGGTTGTTTGCGGCCTGCATCCAGCGCGATCCTGCTATTCGGATCAGATCGTCTGTCCACCTTGTGGGTGGGCGTCCTACGCTGCGCTTGCCGGTGCGTGGTCTCCATTCGAGAACTTTTCGGCCCCATCGGCCATCAGTTCTACGTGATATATGTGCCCTGCCCACTGCCACTCCAGCTTGCTAATCCGGTGGGCAATGTCGGTAACTTTGGTTCTTCTGCGGAATTAAATATCAGCATATTAATAATTATAGGTAATTGAATATCACCATCAAAGTCTGAATAAAAAAATAAGAAAAATATCTTTCCTTTCAAATCAGCGTGAAAAATTAACGCTATGAAAATATTATAATAATATCTAGTCCTTTCATTTCTAAATACGAAGCCAGTCAGCAGAGTTATTAAATAAAATTATTCAAATTTCCACAAAGAAAATCCTTCTTACAGTTGAAGGAAAAAATTCAACAAAAATGTCTCGTTGGATCCTTATATCGTAAAGGAAAAATATCTCCTAATTTTAAAGAACGTTGACGCAAAAATGTCGTTGAGATGTCCAATTACTTACTTTACTTTATTTTGTTATTTTAACCAATAATACGACACTAATATAGGATCAAAGACATAATATAGCGTCACGCCTTTTTTCCCGAAGGGGTAGGCAGGCCAACAGAATGGAATTTTGTAATGGCACCAAGGCTCTGATTCTGACTCATCGGATTGCTCCCGGATCGTAAACTTTTTCGAATCTTAGAACGACATATTTTTACAGCTTATGTTATTAAGTGTTAGAAATTAGTTTACTGTATAGAAAACTAAAAACTGATTAATGTAGGATGTTTTTTCTACATCCATCTATTTTCTTAACATTCTGTTTTTTAACTTTAAATAAACTGACAGTTCTGGCCGAAAATATTCTGACATCTCAGAATCAGGGGGCTGGAGGGAAAGTGCTCTAAAAACTGGAGATCGATCATTTTACTCAAAGTAAACAATACATTAATTTGCTTACCACATCCGGCAATCGGACCAAGTAAAATCCAAAATTAACACCCTGTACTTTAATAGCATCGATCAATAGCGTCAATCATAAGGATTATATCTTTCTGAATAATATGGTAAATTAAAACAGAACAAAATCATAAAATTATAACTAATAAATTCAATGGGATAACATTAAACAAAACACAATTTCATCAATTTGTCGGTAGGTATTGATAAATCACGCCCTCATTCACCTCACACAGACACAAACACGTTAAACTTATTACACCTCTTTTTGCGTCGGGGGTTAAAAGAAGCGTTGGTTGAAATACAGCTCTAATTTATAGACAAACATAATTATTGATCAATAGCACGGTAGAGTTTATCTTCGCTATAAACATTAATTATTCATTAGATAATTCATCGTATTAATTGCATTGTGCTTGTCAAAATCAACTTATACAAAGTAAACACCAATCTCTATTGAGATGCTACATGTTCTAAAACAATTACACATTTGATAATATGCCTTATTTGCTCTCAAAACAATTCATTTGAAACCTAATTTCGTACACTAAATTCGCTTTACAGAACATTGTCTTTAGATACACTCCATTTTAGACCGTAAAACCGTTGTTTTATGGATGATAATACTGTGAACGTAGATACTAAGCGTAATAATTGTGTGGAAGTCTGTATCTTACGGCAAAAGTTCTGAGGAAAAGACTAACTTGGAATCGATTTGTCTGCAGAGTTTGCTAGTTCAGGAAAGATACTGAGACACATTCATAAATCATTAAACTTCAATGCTTGGGAAGATAATTCATTTTCAAACGGTTTTGTATTATTACTAGGTAGCTTTTGTCAGCGGCTTTTCGCACATAGTAGGTACCTACTCCTATGTCGGTAAAAAGTAGTCAATGTCCTTTTTCAGATACTAGACCATAATGTGAAAAATGAAGATCGATTGGAGGCCTTTCTTTTGATATCCCACTTGATCTAAAAGTTGAAAAAAAAATCTTAAATTCTATTCTTTTTTCAGCTAAATAGAGTGAACTATTCGAAATTTCATGTCGACAGTGTGACAGACAGACATAAATATGGCTATACATAAGGGTATATACATAAGGGTTCCTTTTATACCTTTCTGGTACGGAACCCTAATAAAAACAAAATCATCCTTCAATACATCCCAAAATAATAGTATAGGGTAGTATAGTATACAATAGGTTGTGGTTAGACTGATTTTTTTTTTTTTTTTAAAGACAACGCCCGCACTAGCGAACAAGCCCTGTGTCGCGGGGAGCTTTACAAACATGAAACTAACGGACACAAAGTACACCCAGACTAGAAACAAATATCTATGAATCACACAAATATTTGTCTCGTGTGAGAATCGAACCCACGTCACCCAGCACGGGGATGTAGTGGGGAGGTGACCACCTTAACCACTGTGCCACGGTGACAGTCATTTTTTTCATTTCATAACATTGAGTCTGCTTTCACCTCATTTCTTTATAAAATAAATTACGTACATAAACAACTTCATAAACAATCTAAAAGTAGTTTCAATTGCACGGAAATGTTCTACAACGACCACTCACAAGACATGCAATGAATTCGAAGCAATAGAGAGCTTTAACAAAATTTATGTGACTAGTATAGCGATAAAAACAAATTAAATCATAAAAATGTTGAATAATTACTATTTACGAGCAAAGCACGTTCAAAATGAAAGCTTTATCGTGTAGTTTTACAAAACGTCGCTATCGCGCAAACATGATGAGTTAAATACAGTAATTTTACGTTACTTTATGGAATTAAGCAGTTAAAAATAAAACCGCTTAATAAACAAGTCTAGGTATTATAGAAACTTATAACCCACGAAACAGGAGACTTACTCTAAATTTTGACATCCGACTTAGTCGGTTTTGATGTCACTGTCAATTTTTGGAACTGGCACTGGCATATCTAAATTTCCTTACATTTGATAGCGACAACAAAACCGACTAAGTCGAAAGTCTAAATTCAATTTTTAATTATTCCCGGAGGTCCTATTAAAAATTTTGACATTTGACTGTCGATCTATATAACACTAGGATTAGGATAGGAACTGCTGATCTGATATGAAAAATTGTTTTAGAGTTGGATAGGCCATTTATCGAGGAAGAAATTATATTATAGCTATTTAAAATACGCTATCGGAGCAGTGGCCAAATAAAGAACGACGAGAGCAAACTACGCGTGACTTCTATAATTTATTGGCAATACAATTTAAGTATAACATTCTACCACATTCACAGTCTTTAGTCTATCTAGTCCCAAAGTAAGCAATAATATTTGCTTGTGTTATGGATACTAAACAACTGATATACTACTTAAATACATTTTTTTTTGTAAATACGTACATATTATAGATAAATTACACCCAGACACAGAATAAACCTTTATGCTCATCACACAAAGATTTGTCCTGGGTGGGGATCGAACCCACGACCTCCGGCTTAGCAGTCAGGGTCACTAACCACTAGACCAACAGGCCAGTCAAATTTATTTCAATACATTTTATCTATCGAATCAATATATTGTAAACTATAACAGATTTATCATTACCCAGCTTGCAGTCGCTACCTTAGAATTTCCCTCTCACACAGGAGTAGGCAGTCGTTCTAATTTATGTCACTCATTACTCAGAGAAGGGAGTTACAACGAGATACGTTACTGTGCTTCTCATGTTATGAGAACGCGTGATAATTACACGACGCAAGTCTCTGAGACAACGCTTCATTTATTTGTACCTATATATTTTTGTAAAATACCTGTTGAAATTTTGTGCTAAGATATAGGATTGTAATTATATAGTTTTCTCTCAGTATACGAAATGAACGTTAAATCAAACATCGGAAAATTTTAAAATGAGACGCTTGGTAGATTCTTTGTTAGCAAGCCAATGGGCCGGCCCGTACGGTTAAATAGGTACTACTATACCTCAGAATATCAACGCCAAGTATCAGTATATACAGGGTGGAATTGTAATGCCACCTGGAGGGAAAGTGCTCTAAATAATGGAGATAGATGATTTTACTTAAAGGAAACATTAATTCGCTTACCAGTTAAAATCCAAAAAAATAACACCCTGTAGTTTTATGGCATCGTTCAATAGGGTCGGGTCAATCATAAAGATTAAAACTTTTTAAAAACTGTGGTTAATAAAAAATAGAGCAAAACCATACAATTTTTACTTAAAAATTCAATGAGATAACATAAAGCAATTTTCGATGGCGGTTACCGTTGACGTCGCCACAGGCTGATCTACCATGACAGGCAATAAAAAAAACAAAAAAGAAAATCAAATAGGTCACATATCAGTTGTGCACGACTTAATCAATTTGTCGGCATGTGTTGATAAATAAATAAACTCCATTACTTCAATCACCTACATTAGAGGGTCAAATTGCGTACATTATTAAAGTTAACTATCGCCTACCCGTACCTTTCTATATTTAGAAAATGAGATCTATTTATTTGCATAGTGATGTCAATTGAACTTTAATAGGACTAATTACACAAAACATTTCACAAAGAAGGCATATTTGTCTAAGATCTAGATAGGCATTTTAGCTCACTCATTTTAACAAAAACAAACAGGAATTTATATCACATTTTTTACATTGAAAATATCTCTATGTTTGAGCAGGGACCTTATTAATACCTAGATATCACTTACAATCTGTATAGTGACGGATTAAGAATACATATTGTCACTACCCCATTCCAATCCATGGGTGTCGTAAAAGGCGACTAAGGGAGTAATCTTATGCAGACAAGAGCACTGCGAGAAAAGGAAAATTCGAAACAAACCCTATACCAACCCGTCTGGCCAGCGTGGAATCGTAGGGTAAATTCCCTCCACATTCTTTGGAGAAGACTTGTGTCCAGCAGTGGGACGTTTATGGGTTGAAATTGTTGAAAATGATGATCACTTAGACTAGAATACAAACCATTATTTTAAACTGGTGTTCTTTCATTGCGTTATAAAAAAGATAATGAGAGATGATATATAATATAATAATAATAATATTATATTCTACCACATTCACACACAGCTCCATCTAGTCCCAAGTTAAGCAATTATATTTGCTGGTGTTATGGGTACTAAACAACTGATATACTACTTAAATACATTTTTTAATAGTAAATACATACATATAGATAGATAAATTACACCCAGACACAGAACAAACCTTCATGTTCATCACACAAAGATTTGTCCTGGGTGGGGATCGAACCCACGACCTCCGGCTTAGCAGTCAGGGTCATTAACCACTAGACCAACAGGCCAGTCAAGATAGAGATAGATTTGGCATTATATTATTTTATAAGAGAGAAATAGAATTGGCGTTATGTAGAGTCCGTAATTTACCTCGTTTGTTATTACATCGTGATAAACAGACAAATAGACAGCTAGAGTTATTTTTATCGTAGAAAGTACTTCAGTATCAACCCCTTTTCTGTTGTTTATTCATATATCAATACAAGTATAATGAACAAAACGACGTCACTTGGCTCAGGTGCGCTGCCGGAAAGCGGCCCGCGTCACTGAAATTATGACGCCTCTGATTTACTGCTCACTTTTGTTTTGTCGTTCCTAAAACGTACTAAAAGTGTCAGGCCAAAATAGAAATTTGTTTTTTTATTCGTAGGGAAATTGGCTGACACTATATTTTTGGGGTTATCAGACTTTTAGAAGAATAACTTTATCTAGATGAATAAATGAAATTTATTTTGCTATTTAAGTTCACAATTAAGGGAGTAAGAATTTAAATTTAAAGTTTATTTATTATATTAGGTATATAATGTGGCACAGCGGTAAATGTATACGACTACTGTGCAAGAGGTCCCGGGTTCGATTCCCGGGTCGGGATAAAATGGTATTGAGTTTTTCTATCATGAAATTCCAGTATTAAGATTTTCCCGGAGTTTGGTAAACAAATGTTCCCGGTTGATGACAATAGGCTCGCCCCCTATTTCATGGGACCAAACTTAGCTGGCGAAATGTGGGTGTGAAACACCTCTGCCTACCCTTTCGGGGAAAAACGGCGTGATGCTATATTATGTTATTATATACTGTGTAACATGAGACATGCACGCTAAAGGTCGATGGATACCCTTATAGCTAGCATGCATAAAGTTTATGTAAAATGTAGCGTACTTGTGATAAAACTATGAACTTTCACTAAGTTTTGAAAATGAAAAATGAATGCAAATAGTAACTAAATTTGATAAAATTTTGTAAGAAAAGTTAAATTAGTATTTACTTTAGATGAGATTTTCCTTTGAATAGATGAAAGGCACAACGTACAATTATAAAATAGTAGGTAAACATAAAAATAATTGAGATATTAAAAAAAAAGTAATTCAGAAAGTACTTCAATACCAAAATGCGTATTATTTCACCAAGTCCAAGCATCTACAAAGTAAATTCACAAAGGCAAACTCGGTTAAAAAAGGTTCCCAAGGTAAAGGACAGTATAATGACTTGTTCAGGAAAAATGCTTCAAGGGAGTTAGTTGCTTATGGTTCATAATTAGCTAAATTGTCTACTTCCATAAATCATATTCGTTGTGAAAATTTGCGAACGTTCATGAATTGCAAATAAAAAAAAAAACATTTTTTAAACGGGTTTACTTCACGTATTACATTTTAAGGATTATCAAATAAAAGCTACTTCTTTGCCTGGCTCTAGTGACCACAGTCCTTTTAATTCAATTGAAACGTTGGGAAAATGCGTCATTTAGATACGTTTTGAAACAACTAAATATAATCATCAGCATACAAACAAAAGGTTCAAGTGTGTGATTATTTATATACCTCTTACTTACATACGTTTTATTGATACCTACATTCTTGTTTTTACTATTTTACACTGGTTGGTAACTAAAGCGTCCACGTGGAATAGAAATAAATGAAAGCAGACAAGGTGAATCGAGATAAGTTAGAAAACAGCGATGTCAAATAGGATAGCTATAATATACAAACGTATATTATTTCAGTATCAGCGATATCAGCGATGGTGACTGAATGGATAAGAGTCCGGCGTGCATGTCACCCGGGCCGAGTTCGATCCCGATAAATTCCACAATTCCACTTTGTGGAATTTATATGTATAGTGTCCCAAATTAAGCAATTATATTTGCTTGTGTTATGGGTACTAAACAACTGATATACTACTTAAATACTTTTTTTTTTTTGTAAACACATACATATTATAGATAAATTACACCCAATTAATAATATAGTCAAGTGACTTACCATCTGCTAACGGTGAAGGAAAATATCGTGAGGAAACTCACTTACCCTAGAAGAAATTCTTTGAGTATGTCTGATCCACCAACCCGCACTAGGCCAACGTGAGTGGACTATGGCCTAAACCCTCTCAGCTCTCTAGTTAGAGGAGAGGAGACCCGAGCCCAGCTGTGGGACTTAAATGGGTTGCTGATGATGATTACTTCAGTAAATAAAATAATACCTATTCCAATTCAATCTAAACTTCAAAATAAGTCAAGGAAAATAGAAGTAAATGAAGTTAACTACGGCTTAGAAACATAAATCTCCTTACTAACTTTCGTTCGCCTCTCAAAAATAAAGAAAAAGAAATAAAATTCAAAAGGCAAGCTTAACTTTAATACAGCTCTGATTCACGATAAACCTGTGCGAAGCTCTTCGTATACTTACAAGTAATAAGGAAAAATAAATTCTTACATGTTCTTCATTACTTTGGATAGATTACACGTGAATTGAAATGAGTATTAAACAATCTTTTTTATATTCTTCAATATTAAAATCTGCCTTAAATGAAATTTATTTAAGATAAGTTTGAATATTATAGTATGAATATTTAGTTTATACATTGCATTTTATTTATGTATTTACAGTTTTTTATACTGATATTATAATTTATGAATCTTCGTCTTATCAGCCCAATGACGTCCACTGTTGAACATAGGCCTCACCTAATTTCCGCCACAGAGAGCGATTTTGTGCCGCCCGCATCCAACGGCCACCCGTACTAATATACAGATCATCTATGAACTTCTATATATTTTATTGTAAGGTTAATAATAAAAATAAAGAGGGGATGAGAGCCTCGAGAAACTAGTCATTGTTGGAAACACAGAGGGTAAAGGAGAAAAGGAGAGGTACGAGCCAGGGGACGTTCACCTACCAGATGGAGCGATGAAATTGTACGCTCACCAACAACCAACTTCTGCTCAGCTGTCCGAACCGCCATGGATAGATGCCGGTGGAGGCAGATCGTCCAAAATAGGGGCAAACCATCCACATCAAATGATGATCACGATCCTCAGCCATGACGGACCGACGAGAGAGAGATAAGGTTAATAATATAGTATGTTACTTTTGAATTTTCCTATTTTTATTTTTTATTTTATAATAAGTTGATCATTGTGCACCTACTTTGCTCTACTCTGCATCACACAAGGTAGACTGTTAGAAAAGGTCTACGGCATTAAGTCCACCCATGTACCAATGTGCATGAAGTTTAAATAAAATTATCGGGACTTGTCTCAATGAATTTGACCATAACTATTATCTTCTTAATTCCAGCTACTGTAATTACTTGCGGTGAGTTGTCCCATCTGTTTAAACGTTGTAACTTAAGATCTCATTTCATTGATCGAATAGTTTGGGCCACAATTTAAGGTGGGTGGGTGACTGATTTGGAGTAAGACCGCAGTAACATTCCTGATTCTTGATGATAGGTCTGAGCTAAACCTATTGTTACAAAGTTGAATTAAATTCAACATCATTCAATTAAGGTATAATTATTGTTTATTGGTGTCATGGTTACTTAATTGATGATTGGTTGTTTTTTGTATTTAAACCTACATTTTATGTACAATTTGTTTTAGTTCATCAATTTCTAAAATGTATATTATTATACAGTCGCTGTTATTATTATGACATCGAAATTAATCAGCTAAAAGTGATCCCATCCGTTAGGGCATGCGCGTCTATTATAATTTTACATCTTTTGCCCAGGACGTAATAATAAATACGTCTAAATTAAGTTTAATGCCGATTCACTGCATATTGTGATAACAAAATAAATATTTTTTCTTTCTTTCTTTCCTCCGTAAGTCATTGTCCTCAGTGCTGAAGGTCGTGACCTCCAGTCATCACAATTTTTTTTTCGATGTTACCAATGTTGCATGTGTCATGGCATGCTATATCTATATTATGTCCAAGTTAAAAATAGATGTTGTGACACGAATAGAGAAAGGAATGTTAAGCTGATTTGGACATGTCGAGAATGAATGAAGGAAGAGTGGCAAAACAAATATAGGAGGCGAATGTGAAAGGAAACGTTGCAAGGGGAAGACCTAGAAGAACGTACCATGACCAAATAGTTGACGTTCTAAAGAAGGGATAGATCAGGAGTACCTTCAACCGGCGAGAATGCATGAAAAGACTGATGAATGTTGAAGAAGCCAAAGATGTATGTCAGAATCGTAGCAAGTGGAAGGAAATGGTCTTTGCCTACCCCTCTGTTGGGAAAGAGGCGTGATCTATATGTATATATATGTATGTCCAAGATAATAATATAATAATAATATTTAGGTTTCGTCAAACTTCTAGTTCACTCTGAATTTGCACCCCGCTGCTGTTTTACATAGTAAATAAACTTCGTTCGAGTTCAAGTCATTGTGTTGTATCCATTTGATACATAAACAAACAATAGTATAAAATTATAAGTCCTGTAGCAATGTTTCAGTTTATCGTGGTGACCTGTTGAGGCTGTGACGTGTCAGCTTCGGTAGCTGGCGTTCGGCCAAACTCGGGCTCTTTTACATAATTCTTCGAAGCCCCGATAGCACACGTTTTAAACCTATTACGAGATTGATGACCCTTTTCACGGCTGCAATTACTGGAGTCGTCAGCCGAAGATCAATGTCAAAAATATTGGACATTTAAAGGGTTGAGCGCTAAGCTGAACTGTTTACCGAAATATGGATACTCATTGTTTTTTGTTTGTGTACTTTTTTGTTATATTTAACGCAGTGATGTGATGATAAGTCTGGTAAATAACTTGAATGAAAATACTTGAGTTTTTTGTATACCTCCTTCTTTTTATAGCTAGAAAATCAGAAAATACCTGTGCATTTGCAGAACCAGTCATTTTGTTATGTATTTTAGTTTTACATAAAAGTTATATTTCATACTATTGTTAAAAAACCTGTCAAGTGCGAGTCGGACTCGCGCTCTGATGGTTTCGTACAAACACGCAATTTTTTTATTTTTTTTTTGTGATTGAAATAAGATATAGGTACGTAACGGGCTATAAAATAAAATTAAATGATTTATATTTCGAAATAATTCCATAATAGTGTTAGTACTTATAAATGTTTTACTATTTTACTGATTTAGGTAAATGAAAAAAAAATAAAAATTATATATATATTAGTAAAAATTAAAGTTAAACTTATAATTAGGTACTTGTATAATTTTTTACTCATTTTGTGAACACAAAAACTGACCAAAATAAGCAATTTTTTCAATTTAGGGAACATTAGTACCTATTCTATCTGATACTTAAATACTATTTTAAGTTGAATCAGTGGTCCTATCATCAGATAATTACTCCAAACTGATAAATGGATCTGTCCTTAAACGCCTTGAACATAATGGATTATGGTAATTCCTGAAACTGTTGCTAACTCACGAACCGTTAAAATTTTAGAAAAGCCAAACCTCTATTATTTTTATTTTTCTAGTATGTGTCATCATTATCATCATCTTCATATTTTCTTATGCTTTATATAATTTACGGAAAGTTGCAAGCATAACTACTTTGATAACTGCATATCATGGTTATGTTGCCTCACTACTCAGGTTTGGCGTTATCTTTTGGGGTAATTCTGTAGACAAAATGCGAGTTTTTTTAGCTCAAAAACGATGCATCTATGTGTGCTCTAGATCAAAGAGACTCTTGTAAACCTCAATTCAGAAAACTTAAATTATTAACTTTGACTAGTATTTATATCTATGAGATCATTATATTTGTTAAGACTAATCTCAATCTATTTGAATTTCGCAAACGAGATCGCCACAAGCATAAGCTACATGTGGTTCACAGCTCTACTAGACTCCTACATGATAGTATATTTTGCACAGCCATACGCATATATAATAAAATTCCAACAGACATAACAAACGTCACAGACATTAATCGCTTAAAAAATAAATTGCATAATTTCTTAATTGACAAATGTTACTACACCCTAAATGACTTCTTGACTGACATACTATAATTTTGTTATTCCCAACAATCCTACTATTTACAAATTTGACATTTTGTGTTGAAGTGCCCTCGTTATTTATAAGACGTATGTAAAAAAAAAAAAAAATATTGTAAAATTATTTTATGCATGAAAACCTATTGTATGCCTTTTAGGTGGAACATTGAGGACTATTTATAATCTTTAACAACTGTACCTATGAACCAATGATCACAATAAATAAATTGAATTGAATCATCTCAGCCTATTGCAGTCCACTGCTCGATATAGGCCTCTCCCAACACGCGCCATAACACTCGGTCCTCTGCCTTCCGCATCCAGTCAGACCCGGCGACCTTTTTCAGGTCATCGGTCCACCTAGCTGGAGCGCGTCCTACTCTACGTTTGCCGCTACGTTCGCGGTCTCCACTTTAGGACCCGTTTGCTGTTCGCATGTGTCAAGCCTTTGTAGAATAAAATCATAACATTTATGTATTTGTGCAATTTATCGCTAAAACCATAATTTACACTCTAGTTCAAAATAGATTTATAATTTAGTAAGATTGTTAACTGTAATTTATTACGTGTGCTTGAATAAGTTCAAATTATTGGTTGTTAGCTGTTTCTTGCAACGTAAACTAGTAAATATACTGGTTAAGTGGTGGCTGTTATTGTGAATGCTTTATAACTAGCTTTTATTTGGTACCTATTAATATCGGTTTTATTAAACTTGAATACATAAATGCAACATTTTTTTATATGTCTGGTCAATAAAAATATTAACGCAATAATTATTGACTTAGTTTGCATTCAAATATAAAAAGAGATTATACATAATTTAATGGTGTCAAATTGTAAGTAGGTAATTTTATTTTATTAACCAAACCTAATGAGTAGAGTATCAAAATAAAGGGAATCAAATGGAGATTGCATATGTTATAATTATATTTAAATTTAATAATAATTACAACAATTTTTCGGTCTTTCTAGTGCGTTGCTTATCTGTTGATTTTTTGCAGTCGGGTATTTTAATTTTTCAATTCTATTTACTTGTTTGTTCACTATTAAAACTCGAAAGGAAATATCAGTTGTAGCCGTTGTGCAAAATGTTGACAGTAGGAAATTGAATGCCATGTATCGTAGCATCGACAATGAGGCGACTGCGGCTGGTTGGCACCACTTTCACTATTGACATCTCTCTTCCTCATCGACCAGTCTTGAAACTATTTTTTTCATTTCCATACAACAGTTTAATAGTTGTTATTTTTAACCACTCAATTGATCATCATGAAATTTCAAAGAGAGCTGGGGGACATAGGCTACTTTTACTAACGTAATTCGTGGGCACAGCCGTGGCCCGAAGCTAGGTTGTGTCTCAATGGCGAATCTGTACAGCTATGCAACGCCTGTGAGTTGAGTTATATTGAGTTGTCTATCTAAGTTCAGTATTAATCTGGAGTTTCAAATGGTATGTCTCAATGTCACCGTGAATGATGTAGTGGTGAACAACGCCGCGCGAGTTCGGATTTCAAGTAAGACAAATATTTGTGTGTTTTGTATCGAATCTGGGGTACACCACCAGGACTTGGTATCCGTTAATTGTATGTTTGTGAGATAAAGGGCTTTATAAATAGCTGGCGTTGTCTAAAAACTGTGCTTACCTATGCTGTTTTTCATAGTATCTATCCATAAAATCTATATCATTCTATTGTTAACGTAATATTAAAAATTTACTGCTTTTAAAATCTGTTACAAAACCTATATTGATATTTTATTTAATGCCACCACCCAAATTCAAATGAAATAAAGGGCAGAAGCCATGATGGGTTCTGACGTAATAATTAAATTAGAAAGTCGTTCGTCCCGCGATGGGGTTTAGGAGCTCGTTACAATCTACGTTCAGTAATGATGGGCAGGGCTTGGATCGAGCGAGCTCATTTATCTTATATAATGAATGACTATAGAAGATAGCAGCAGTTTGATAATTACTGCTACAGGCATTTTAAAGGCTCGATTAATATAAGAATTTTGTCATTGAAATTTGAAATAACATCACACCTTTTTCTCCGAAGGGGTAGGCAGAGGTGTATCACAACGAGTATTGTCATCAACATGGCACATTTGTTTTTAAGATTCCGGGAAAATCTGAATACTGGAATTTCATGATAGAAAAAACTTTCAACAGACCCGGGAATCGAAACCTCGTGCACTGCAGTCGTAAACAATTCGCGCTGCGCCACCGAGGCAGTTAGAATTTTACATAATATAATTGATTCAGTAATACAATTAGAGGAAAAATAATCGAAAAAATTCAGTTCTTAAAATATATCTCAATAAAAACATTATTGTAAGTAAAAAGTTCATGAACTAACAAAACGTTACCTTAACAATTAATTATTGAGAACTTAGATAAATCAATATAAACAACTTCAGCTCCTTACATCTGTCGACGTGGACAAAAAGTTACCTTCTTACCTACAGATAAGACTCTGATCTTCTAAACATAAACTGAACTAAAAGAAAATACAATTAGTCAGTTATTCTTGTAACTGAAACGACTGTGTTTTAGAAAACTTAACGTAATGAATAATACAATGAAATAACAAACTTATATTAAAATCAATCCATTACATATTTATTAATTTTTATAAAATTAAATTTAAAGAAACAATGATTTCTTGATTTCCTTGTTTGAGTCGTTTAAGATAAGAGGCGTCGGGCCGCTCTCTGGGGTATTTTTTACACCTACTTAGATTACTTAAGGTTCAAATAATGTACTAACAAACAATTTGTTTTATTTTATTTTTTTATGTGATAGCCGAAAAAGCGACATAATTTTGTAGCTAATTAGTTAGGGGCATAATTTTGAACCATGAGAACGCTCCTGGAACATAAGATTTAAAATGAAATTGTCACAAATGGGCACCCATCATGAACTGACCTTGCTGAGCGTTGCTAAACCTCGATGATCTCGAATATCTCAGTGCCAGTATTCTACGAGCGTCTCGTGGTTTTTCAGTAAAACTAATGACTAGATTAACAAGGAAGTCGAGAGAGATACAAAGTGAATAATACATTGCATGATCCAACCGAATAATAACACAGGAACTTTTTACGATCTGAAGTCCCGCAAAAGACATGAATGTTCAGAATTATGACTTCCAAACAAAGCTATTCACTTTATTGTATTATTACGACTGGCGTGACGTACACTGATTTCTTCAAATGGCTTCTCACCAAAGGCTGTAACATGAAAAACATCATTCCTACACATCAAAGTGCTCCGAAAGATGTGAATAAACATTTTGGTTTATTGGCATACTTCGCATAAAAGCATAAAAAGGCGGCATTCGCCTTCAAATTGTTTTGTTTACGTGCCAACAGGCTTCTCAACAACAACGTTTGTGTTTTTTTGATTATAAGCTCAATTCGTATTGCTCGCTAATGTTATATCATTTACATTTGTGCTGATTCTGTTGGTACAAATTGAGTTAATTTAAGTAATTGAGTCAGAGCTAGCTTTCGGTTATTAATTAGGTTTAGATTCTAGTTGTTGTTTAGTCGTAGTTTGATCAGTGGACAATGGAGGAGTGACGAATTAAAATGTAGGACAAAATTGTGGAGATTTGAAAACGAAATTTGCTAAATAAGAGAAAAAAATAGCATTACGTCTTTTTCCGAGGGGGGAGGCAGAAGTGCATCACACAACTACATTTAACCAATTTTTTGGTCTCATGTAACTCCCTCCTTATTAGGCCCTAATAGCCCTCCCCCCACAGCCTATAACCAAGACTTTCCAGGCCTCTCTAGTTCCTCTTTAGTACTGAGAATTTTAAGGCCCAAAAACCAAACTGAATTTCCCCCCACCTTGGAATCGAATCTAACACCTCTTGCACATCGTATATGTATAAGACATATACGAACAGGGTGGCAATGTACAAATATTGTTTCAATTATTGCAGTACCGCTTTAGGCAAGAACCGTAAGTATGTTGGAAACTGAATAGTGTGAGAAAATATTATATTACAGTTACAGTATAAGCAAAGATTGGCCTCGTTTTTGTGAAGTCCTTAAAAACATATTTTCTTTCAAAACATACGCAGATTTGTCAGTGCTATCTATTTACCACTTGGTCTCAATTTTCTTATCGTTAAACAAAGTTTCAATGATATCGAATTCTAACAGTACTTCTGTCTCAATAACTTTTTCAGGGCAAATTGAGGACTTATCGATAAAACTTATTTAATATCAATAGTTCTCTTATTTGTTATGAAACTTATATAATTTACTTAAGTAAAAGTGAATTGATTATTTGTGTAGATTAAGCAGGTGTTTCAAGGTGTTCTTCAAGTATCCTTTATTTTAAGTATTAACTACTGTTACTCATAAATTAATTGTGATTACAATGAAGTGTGTTTTCTTCTTGTTTGTAGTTTCGCAAATGTATTCGATATGAATGCTTTCTATCCACTGTATAATCCCATTGTAAGTAATTGAAGTCAATATAGTGATGCCTTGATTTAATATCTTCACAATATTTACGCCACCGCGAGCGGTCCTGTGCCGCCTGCAACCAGCGGCCACCAGGAACCTTGACCAGGTCGTTGATTCATCTGGTGGGGGGCTGTCCCAAGCTGCACCTTCCAATACCTGGCCGCCACTCGAGAACCTATTTCCCCATCGGCCATCAATTCTACGAGCTATGTGCCCTGCTCACTGCCACTTTAGCGATGCGATAGGACCGCTCTCGGTGACGTAAATTAGGTGAGACCATCATATCAGCCTAACGATAGCAGTGGACATCGTTAGGCTGATATGATGGTGATATAATATATATAGTGCTAATATAATATAATATATAGTGCTAATTAAAAACGCACTACCAGCTCATGTCTTTCCCCCTTCCTATAATATAGGATTCTTCAAGCGAAGTGTGAAGAAGCACCTAGCGGCCAGCATTGGGCTCCCCTTTTAGTTTTCCATCACGCGAAAAGAAACCATTGTGCTGAGTTACGCTAAAAAAAATTGGAAGCGACTAATTTCATCATTTCAACCTATAAACTGTTAGACACGGGTCTCCTCCAAGGAATGTGGAAGGAATTTAGCCTACTATACCACGCTGGCCAGACGGGAGGCTATAGGGTTTGTTTCGAATTTTCCTTTTCTCGCAGTTTTCTTGTCTGCATAAGGTTACTCCCTTAGTCGACTTTTACGACACTTACGGGTTGAGATGGAGTAGTGACATTATTTATTCTTAATTCGTCACTACACGGATAAACGACCACTTTAGTCCTTACTGTCGCATTCAGAGACGTCAATTAGTAAAAAAATTTTTTCATTGAATAATCGACTTTAGTCGTATCGACTTAAGTAGTACAAATTTTAACTACTAACTAAAATTTAACGTTAAGTAACGTCTCTCAGTACGGCATTTAGTAAACTTACGTATCATAAATAACCCGAAGCGTCGTAATTGACCAGATATACTGTCTCATTTCCCCATTTACAATGATCATCTGCATTCTTCACTTCAATCGGTGATTTATCAGGCCACCCTTACATTTTAGTCTGCTGGAAAAGTCTATCGAAGAGTTCGCCAGATAATATAGGGGCATTCCGGTTGTGTCAGTTCATTGTTCCAAAGTTGAACTTTCCTATTGAGAGCAATATAAATGTTCGTATTGGATTCGTGTAACTTTACCCGGCGTATGTTGGTTAGAAATGAATCTGGTTTTTACAATTATTTCAACTTTATACTTAAAAGGTCATCATCAGTTTGAGATTTTAAATTTTCTGCAATATTTAAAATTCCTATCATAATCATTTATATGTATTGTGTGTATGGTATTTGTAAAACAGAGGTCATTTTACAATAGTCATCTTAATGATTTAATGAAATCATAGTTCTCTATTATTTGCCATAAACACAAATAGGTACTTAAATATATTAAAAAAAAAACAAATCATCATCATCATCATTTCAACCCGTAAACGTCCCACTGCTGGGCAGTAGTTCCCTCCAAAGAATTTGCACTGGAAAAGTGGGGTTCTTCACACATCTCTAATTAATTTTTGAATCCATTTCTGTACCTACTTTTGTAAACAATCACACAAATTGGTACCCATATTAATATCATCAACGTTTATATATCAATGTATGGATTCACTAACATTACAAACAACAGAACCAAATACGTCTGTCTTATCTCAATTTTAGTGTTTGTTTACAATGCTGGGTTTCCAGATACAATTATAAAGGGGCTTATCGAACAGCAGCGATTGAATTAGGGAGGAGGCTTGCTCCTATAATACACAGATTACAGACATAAATCAACCCTTCAGTTCAAAACTTTGAATAGGAACCTTGTGCTGCTCAAAGTTATTATCCGACCACGTGACTGTCTGTCTTTGTCTGTTTTAGTAATGCAAGTTAGAGAAAGTTAATGTTTTTCATTATAGTTTGAACAAGGCTTTAACTGCGTTTTAATTTTTTTTGACTTGTATCTGTGAAACTATTGAAAATTAATTTTTCAAACGAATGCATAATATGTGTAATTTCAAATACAAGGTTTTCAAAAAGTTAATTTGAAAGCGCATAAAGTATCAACTCACAATAATAATACATGATTTATTGATTTTTGAAATAAAAATCAACAAATCATATATTATATTAGTGTGTGTGAGAATCAAACCCATGTAACTTGGAACACATTAACCGTCTCGGTGACATTCAAATTTTAAAAAGACCTGTCCCTACCTATAAAAATATGTAGTAAATTATTGATGTGTGTGCCTTGATATAATTATTTAATTAGTACATTTCATAAATCGTCACTGTCTAGTCTAGACAAATTAATTCATAATTTAGCAAATTGTCTAACACCAATATAATTTAGAGTTTAATCAATTAAGCGTGAAATTAATTTATAATGTAGTCGACATCATAAATTAATTGCTAAAAGTGTCAAATTTCGCTACATTATTGAAATTTATGAATGATTTTAACATAAGAGTGAAAATAATAGTTTAAAATATAGTTCTTTGGTAAAAATAGCTTCCCAAGCTATGTGATAGTACGAACATTGCAAAACTTTTAACGTTCAAACCACCATGGCTGGTAAATGAAAATCCGATCTAAATATCAAGGAAGATAGGCCTAGCAGAACAACAGCAATTTAAACATACTATACAATATAAATACCTACATATTTTTCTTTTGCATTTTAGTGTCATTGAAATCTCCTTAACAACTAATTACTTAAATAATCGATTGATGACCACCTTGGACGTCCGGATTCTGGATGAGAATGTATGAGTGTTGCGTGTGAAAGCGCAGGCAGGTTCGTAGCCGTGCACCGCAATGCGTTTGTGGCCGATCCTGCGTAATATGTAATATCCCACTGATATACGCAAAGTGGGAAACCATCTTTATAATTTGGGCAAATGAATTTTATTATTTCTCAAATACTAAGCTTATTTTTAAAGACAGTCTTCTTGTTGTCTAGAGTATAGCTTAAATATAAAACTGTTTAAGATTTTGTTAGAAACTCAAATATTATTGTATCGTAGTAAAGTTTAGTCACAACCGCCATTTGTTCACCGTTCAATAATAACGAAAAAGCAATTCTGTTTCATTTTGAAAAGATGGCCGCTTGAATGACTTTGCTTATCGCTATCTCTTTCAAGAGCTACATAGCTATAACTTGTACTGAGTACTATTCCTTTGGTGTGCACTTGCAATCAAAAGTCTTTTAAGTTGTTTGCGAATATTTACTGTGAAATTTCAACATTTACAGATCATTTTCTACGGTTTGATATTTTTATTTTTTATAGCTTTACTGTGGTATAAATTATTGAAAAGTTTTATTGAATGACAAATGGGTGTTTGATGTCGTTTGTGTTGAAAATTAGTAGTATTTTGAATATATCATTCCAATACCTTTAAACGCGATTATGATAATCACTTCACACCTAAGAGAAGCGATGCTAGAATTATTAATGTAATATTCTACCACATTCACACAGCGCCATCTAGTCCCAAATTAAACAATTATATTTGCTTGTGTTATGGGTACTAAACAACTGATATACTACTTAATATTTTTTTTTGTGAATACATACATATTAAATATAAATTACACCCCGACACGGAACAAACATTTATGCTTATCACACAAAGATTTGTCCTGAGTGGGGATCGAACCCACGACCTTCGGCGTAGCAGTCAGGGTCACTAACCACTACTAACACCAACAGGCCAGTCAACATCAAATGTTCAACTTTCATTGGAATTTGATCACACATCACATTTGACTTAGTCGATCATAATATTGTTGTGAAATGTTTGAAAATAACAGCAACTACATTGAAATTTTTAGACCTTTAACAGCGATATTGAAATTGACCAATCGAATGTCGTTATTCTGAGTAGAACTGTTCCAATCAGTTTGGTCATCATTTCATCCCATAAAATTAAATATCCAATGCTGGGCAAGGGTCTCCTCCAAAGAATGTGGAGGGAATTTAGCCTACTATACCACGCTGGCCAATCGGTTTGGTATACGGCTTGTTTCGAATTTTCCTTTTCTCGTAGTGCTCTTGTCTGCATAAGGTTACGTGCATAGTCGCATTTTACGACACCCACGGGTTGAAATGGGGTAGTGACATTATGTATTCTGAATCCCTCACTATACGTATGATTGGTCACAGTAAGCTTATATTACTGTATTGTTAGGGTAGACCCATAATAATAATAATAATATTTTATTTTTGCAGAAAACACTGTTACATAGATGTTATAAAATATATGTACATGTTTCAAGTGATTCTACCGTAAGGCATGCAAAATGTAATCAAGATTGACATTGCAATATGTATATAAATTAATTAACTATATTATCAAACATTAATAATGAAAATTTAATAATAATAATAACAATTTAATACTAATAATGATAATTTAATTATTTCAATGTTGTTCCCATGTCCAGTAGTATTTTATTTTGGATAATTTTTTCAACGAAATTGATTTCAACTATTTTAATTTAAGGACTTGTATACTAATAATCTTAACCTACTTGTATAGCTTTCAAACAAATTTAATAAAATGTTTTGTACTTTAGACGCATGCCAATGTAAACTAAACTTAAATTAAAATAAAAATGTTTGCCACAGATAACCACAAGCCCATCTCTTATAATTTAAATCTGCAGATATCAACGTTATTATTTGCAACGTAAATAAATCCGCGAAGCAGCTCGTCTAATTAAATTTTCTTGGCTACAGCAAAGTTTATTTGAATAAAATATTTGAAATGAAAAGCAGTTTAATGAAAGTGTCATTTTTGAATGTTGAAATATGTATTCAGGTATTAAAAAATGTTTCAAATATAGAAGTAGTTGCAATAATGAAATAGTGGACAAATTAGTAAGATTATGTTTTGATTCAGAGAAAATTTTCACAAGTAACATTATTTTATAGTTGGGAATTAATCGCATCGGAAAAGACCTTTTTTTTTATTTAAGCTCATTTACACAGCGCCATTTTGTCCCAAATTAAGCATATATATTTTCTTGTGTTATGGGTTATATATATACTAAACAAAGGATACATTACTCAAATACATCTTTTTTTTGTAAATACATATTATAGATAAATTACACCCAGACACAAAACAAACAATCATGCTCATCACAAAAATTTTTGTCCTGGATGGGAATCGGACCCACGACCTCCGGCTTAGAACCACTACGCCAACAATCCAGTTTATTATTTTGAATCTCATCATCAGCAACCCATTAAGTCCCACTGCTGGGTCCGGGTCTCCTCTCCTCTAACTAGAGAGCTGAGGAAGGGAGCTGGGAAATTTTGAATTTGTCATTTAAAAATGCGATTCATTTTGGCATCTAAAAGCCATTTTTCCAAAAGTAGCTAGTTGTAAAAAAGTTACGTATTATAAAAGTGAGTGCTGTGCGTATTGTAATCGTTACATTATATTGATATCTATTATATAAAAAACACTAACAACATACTTATTGAAACAAAATATACAAAAATACATATCCATCATAGAAGATCTTAGTCCAAATGCTTTAATTATTTCTTTTTATCTTAAAATTATCTCCACCTAATTTCACATTCACATAAAAATCTCTTAACCTTACAAGGGCACAAATTTACTAATTATTCCTAATCGCATCTAATACAATGAGATCTACCATCTTGAAAGGGTTAAGTGTGTAAAACGATTTCAAACGAGATAAGGAGTGGTTTAGGGTTGATTCTCCAAGTCCTTATTAACCAAAGGCCGGTCCTCGACCTGCAATTAACAGTGTAAGGTTAACTTTTGGGCTTAATTTAATTATAAACTTAATTATTGCGGTTCATGTATCATTGTAATGTGAGAGATGGTAAAATCTAGATTGTTACTTAGTAATGGCTTTTGTTACTTGAAATTAATTTTGATGATTCGAGTATAATGAAAATTCTTGTTCAAATTCAGTAAAGCTTAAGATAAGTAAATCTCTTTCTATTAGCGGTATCTTATCTGTATTATGAGTACCTGTTGTAGGGTTTATTGGGCATTTTGTTTGAACGTGAAGAAGCGTTAGATTGTGTGACTGTAGATTTTAGTTGATTGCCAAATGAAAGTCTTTAATTGTAATATATAATCTGTATTATTAATAACCACAAAATTAGACAAAGGAGCGAGGGAGCACACGCGATGCTCGCTAATGCTGTACGTGTACTGACGAAACATTATTATAATTACGGAAAGTTGTTGCACATGCATGGTGTACGATTTCATCGTAACACCGGTTTTTATTTCATTTGATTTGTCTTAAAGGGAACTCCGATCTTATAATAACTGAATCTATAAGCTTACTTTGTAAATAAATAATTTACTATTTAAAAGTTATATTTATGCCATCAAAAACAATACTTGTAAAAAAAAACAAGTCTCGCAATTCAGTTCTTTTACCGTAAAAAGTTGTGAGATGCAATACCCTTCTGTCTTAAGTTATTACGTAATCAACTAACCTAACAACATCTTATAGTGACCATATCAATATAAAACATATTTTACGTTTTAAATTTTTTAAAAAGAAGTGAAGAAGTTGAAAATGGAAAGAAGTGCTTCGAGAAAAGAATGATACGACAGTGCCGCGTTTTTCTCGATTTTGCGGGGATAATGCCGTGCCCCCAGATGTTACATTTACTGCATTATTTTGTATAAAGACAAACTACACAGTAAAGAACAACAAAGTCCAGCCAATCTTCGAGTGATGCAGACGAAACCGTCTACTCTTTGGAAAACTTTGAACAAGATTGAAAAATAAATCATATATTATCACTGCACACATTCTTAAAATTTATCACCGTTTAAAGTGACCTACGCTGGCACTAGAACCAACTAACAAAAACGTTTACTACACAGTTATTGTTCCGGTAGCATCTCGCTTCCTAACTTCAGCGTCCAAGCTTAGAGAATTATTTCTCTATAGCAAAAGTTTTATTGAAAAATCAAACTTTACTGGCTTCAGATCAAAATTACTGGACTGCAGCACTTGTTTTTAATGTTAAGTTCCTGGTTTGAAAGTAAGCAAGGTGCTAGATGGTAAACGTTAGTTTTAAAAATATGATAATTTATTATGATAGCATAATATCATCATATCAGCCGCAGGAAGTCCATAGGCCTCCTCAAGAGACTTCCAATATGCATCCAGAGCGATCCTGCTGTTCGGATCAGATCTTCTGTCCACTTGGGTGGATGTCCTACGCTGTGCTTGCCAGTGCGTGGTCTCCATTCAAGAACTTTTCGGCGACAACGGCCATCAGTTCTGCAGTTCTGCAGAACAGAATTATGATAGACTCCTTAAATATTTATTTATACTTCTGGCACAACATATTATTAGCAGTCATCGTCATCATCATCATTTCAACCCATACACGTCCCACTGTTGGACATGGGTCTCCTCTGACCTTCAAATAATGTTTTCTTTTTCTCGCAGTGCTCTTATCTGCTTAAGGTTTCTTAATCGCCTTGTACGACACCGACAGATTGAAACGGTGATTTTTATTCATACCACGACGGTGGTAAACAGGTGTACGGTCTGTTCAACAGTAAGCAGTTACCATAGCCTATGGACGCCTACCTCACCAAAAAAATCACGAGCAAATAACAAATAAGTTATTCTAAATGCAGAGGTCGGCTTAAATACCTCAGATTAAAAATTATACCGTAATACATACCAGATATGGATACGAGGAAAGAATGGGAATTAATCACTAACACGGTACGATGAAGGAAAACATTATGCATTACGAGGAAATCCGGACCCTTAATCATAAGCGTGTTTAAATGATAAATGGAAGGGATGGGGCGTGCCGCCATGTTTGGGTTGTAACCTCCGTGGATTATGGATACATTAAGTATCAATCTTTTGACATTGCTTTCTGGTTGCGTGTTCATGTTTAGATTAATTATTATGTCTCACATCAAATAGCATTACTTAAACTTTGTAAGGGTTAAGCAAAAGTGTATTTTACCCACATTTCACCAGCGATATTCGTTTCCATATAATCACAAATCCAGATCAATATGTGTGTATTTGGGCAAACCTTCATACCAATTAGGCTAACGGTTCTTGAGTTTATGGTAAACATTATATACACACATAAATTCACTTTTATTAGATAGATAAGATTTATAATGATATTTTCCAACAGAAAATTATGCATTCATCGTTTTAGAATCAATTAACTGATATGGTTTTCGTTAATAACAATTTTATTTTTATTGTTTTTGGTCTAAAACCATCGTCAAAAACCTTTCTCACGCTTGTTTGGGGCATATAGTTAAAAGTCTATAACAAACATTATGATAGCTTTATTTTTTTTTATTTAATATTCAGTTAATTTTTAAATAATCACAAAAGCCCTCAAATTAAATAACAGCTCCTGAATCACGTAAAGGATTATTAAAAACACAAACGTAAATACCCCGAACCTAACTCAACCCCAAAATATTTTTTAATGCGTTGTAGAATAGCAGCTCATAAAAATATCACCCCAAAAATATTATTAGGTAATTTTTTTTGCTAAGGGTAAAAAGGTGAAGGGTATAATGCCTGAAACTAAGGTTATAAAATATGACATATTTTTCGCATTATTGATAATCTCTTGAACTGTTCTCAATGGATTTACCACCCCCTTTCGGGTTAGGTTAGGTTAGTACATCTGACTGACATTATTTTTTTCTTTTTGTTTATTGACACTTATGTAATATATTAATATAGTCATCACATCATCATCACGTATTTATTATAACTTAAGTTTTAGTTGTTGTAATAGATTATTATATTACAGTCGACAAATTCATTCAAATAATTTTAAAAAATGTTTTAAAATAGACACTAATTTGATAAAAAAAAATGAAACTTAACATTCAATACAATTCCTAATTTGTCTTTGGCTACCCCTTGTAAATAATATTCATAGTTGGTCATATAACTACAAAGTCCTAGCCTAGAGCATTAATAGTGTATGCTGCTATGTGAGATTTTTACAATCCCAATAAACATTGCCGTTTCGATTGGATCACTAATTATTGTGGTAGTTTATACTCGTAGTTCTTCGTACCTATTTGATTTCAAATAGCTAGTTAATTGACCACTTAATCAAAACAAACCCTTTTATTAATTAATGATTTTGAACAAGTGACGCAGCATAACATTTTAATAATATGAAGTGCCATTGAGGTCAATGTGTGTGAAATTAAATTTTCCGTACTCACTCGTTTGGGCGGCGAAGCTCCTACATTGTTAACTGCACTAGTCTAGGGTCTTCACGCATTCAAATAAAATACAGTAAAGTACTAATTTACATCATTTATTCATTTAGTTTACAACATCAGGGTTGTCAAAGTTACAATGACAAAGTTGCTTCGAACTTTGCAAGGTTTGAGTTGACGTGAACAAAATGCTATGTGAATTGTTTACATACGTGTAATATTATATGCATAAATGTTTGGTTTTGTAATTTGGTACGCATACAGACAAAATGTTCGTGCCATTATGTTATTTATGTTATGTTCTAGTCTAGGTGATATTATCACCACTTAATTACAAATATGACATTTATTTTCGACAACAGTAATTCAGAATAATAATATATATTTTAGGGCAGCCCTGAGCGTCATTACCCGGACACATATCTAGGTCGGCGTCATGCTCGCGTCATGCTTGAGTCTCTCCACAATAGATCGGAAAATGTGCGCTGTTGCTGAACGCGTCATTCCTATATTAAGTGAGGCTACATGCGTTAGAACAATCAGTGGTATTGCTTGTGACAGTTTATAATTGTTTACGCGTATTTAACCTTGTTTAATGAAGTAATTATGATATATTTCGTTGTTCGCATGTTGTTTTGTGAGTTACAGGACTTGTTGTAAAGGTTGAGCTTTCCTGAATTTTATTGTGTGTGGCATGTGAATTGTAACTCACTCTCTCTTTAGGATACTCTATCTTTCTTACTTGCACTCTTGTCCTTGGAGTAGTGTTGGGCACATTTTTATTGCAATCAACAATTAACGATTAATTGCATGTTTTTTGCCACCAAACAATTAACAATTCATTAATTTTAAGTGTGGAAAATCACTAATAATAATTAGAGTAATATCCGCAGTTGCAATTGATATTTTTTTTGTTTTTTGGTGTTAATTAATTGTTAATTGCAATTAAAATGTGCCAAACTCTACCTTGAAGCAAACACCAACATGCCTATCATTTTGACTTCTTTATTTCCATTTGAAACAGTCTTTCACATGGAAACTAATACTGTTACACATTTCTACCTATACATTTAGTAAGTTATAGATTATATTATCGTACTTGTATCGAAAAAAAAACAAAACATGACTGCCTTTCTATCATCGCACCACTCGACGCCACTGTAGGCTTCGCTCACACTACTTGGAGCCGATATCGTCTAAAATGGTAAGGATCCAGCAAGCATTCCTCCCACGTACGTGCAGTCTCTGGGGTGAACTTCTTACCACGGTGTTTCCTGAGCGCTATGACATGTCATTCTTCAAACGAGGTTTAAAGAGAGCTATCCTCTCAAGATAGGCAGCGGCTTGGCTGTGCACCTAACATTGCGAACGCCCATGAGCGGCGGTAACCACTTACCATCAGATGGGCCGCCTGCTCGTCTGCCACCTCAGGCAATAAAAAAAACATTACACAATGCTTTTACACACTCGTCGGTATTAGCATAAGTACCAAGCCAAAGGTGTACAAACAGAAATACCGAGTCGCATATTAAATTAGTCACTAACCACACGAATAAACAAAAGCGCGAAAATATTTTTCTTTTTCCTCTACCGGCGTTATCTGTAAATAAATGTGATGCAAAAAACGCTCCCAGTCATAATAGAGTGGTGCAGAAGCACAAACAAAACAAAGTTTAAATGGCAATTTTAAAAGTAAACTAATTTGTGTTATAAAGTGCAAACAACTGCAAGATTAAATACACGAAGATACAAACTTCACTTTAATTAGTCTTGTTTGTGCAATATATAGTGAAAAGTTTATATTTTGTGTCCCTGTATGTGAAATTTGATAAATAGTTGGCAAGACCATTTGAAGCGAAATTATGAAATTGGTTATTTATTATTTATTTATTATTGTCTAAAATTATTCATTATGATATTTCGAAGCTTTCATCATCATCATCTCAACCCATAAACCCACTCTTCCCACTGCTGGGCAGGGGTCTCCTCCAAAGAATGTGGAGGGAATTTAATCTACTAGCACGCTACTGGCCAGATGAGCTTAAAACCTAAAATATTTTTTCAATTCGAATCAGTAGTTCCTGAGATTATCGTGTTAAACTAAACAAAATGTTAGTATAGGTTTGTTAAATTAAGCAGTAGATAGGGTTAATATTGTAAGGGTTCCGAGGAAAAATATTTATAGCCCCGTTCGCTTATTCCTCGTTACGTAAAACGTTTTATTTTTATTTAGAATTATATTATAATGTACTTATCTATTATTATTTTTTTTTTAAATTTTATGACATCCTATGTATTTATATTATGACATTTTATTTTGTATTATATGTGTGTGTACGTTTTTATGTAATTGAGCCTCAGTTGCTTTTAAATAAATGATTATTATTAAATACAGTCAGCATATCCATTTGTTTATCCTCTCTCCAATCTATAAAACGCGAACACTCACGGTCACT
Source organism: Laspeyria flexula (assembly GCA_905147015.1). Classification (NCBI taxonomy): domain Eukaryota; kingdom Metazoa; phylum Arthropoda; class Insecta; order Lepidoptera; family Erebidae; genus Laspeyria; species Laspeyria flexula. The sequence continues at coordinate 4,246,765 of LR989956.1, read as the reverse complement.
ACCCTAAGTAATAAATAACAGAACCCAAAATAGAAAATAAACGAATCTATTTTAAATTTTGCTTTTAAATCTAGATCCCAAAGGTCCTAACATTATTCAAACATGAGTGTCACCGGTATGTAGAATGATCGTTACATATTTAAATTAAAAATTATAAGCTAGAATGATCAAACGCTGTAAGCTGTGGTCGTAATATGTTACCCATATCATCCCGGGGGCATTTCTAAATATATCTCATATTTGCATCGTGACGGTTTATAAAGGATGTTATGAATACTTGTAGGGATGGGTAATGGTGTGTTTGTACAACTATTTCAGTCAAATTAATAGTGTAATTAAACCAGCCTTGTGGAAAGTTAGATATAATTCAGATATACTTGTTCCTGAAATAAATCGCTTTACAAAATGGAATCGGACGGGATAACATTTTCCTATGTTTTTATTCATACCTAACATTTGGAACTATTATTTACTAGAGTGAGAAACAGAGTTCCCACTCCGTGATCGCACGGGGTGGAATTGACTGTGGTCTCCGCTCTCACTCTTTACCTCTCTCTAGTAAATGACGGTTCTAAGTGACAGAAGAAGAGGTAAAGAGGCCTAGATCCAGCAGTCTAGATGACGTCCAGTCATTGTACTGACATCATCATCATCATCATTTCAACCCATAAACGTCCCAATTCTGGGCACGGGTCTCCTCCAAAGAATGTGGAAGGAATTTAGCTTACTCTATACCACGCTGACCAGACGGGTTGGTATAGCTTGTTTCGAATTTATATTCCTTTTCTAGCAGTGCCAAGAGCACTGCTAGAAAAGGAAGACACACACATAAGGTTAACTCCCATCGCTTTTTACGACACCCATGATTGAGATGACTTTAGGTATTCTTAATCAATCACTACACGATGTATGAACGTATGAACAACGAGTATTAAATTTAATCGACTTAAATTAAAATAAGAGTACAAGTAACATCATTTAAATCCATAAACGTCCACTGCTAGCACGGGTCTCCTCCAACGAATGTGGAGGGAATTTAGCCAGGGAACACCACTAGCCGTGAAACGACAAAAAAAGCGGTATCTTTTCACACTTAGAGCTTTATAAGCGTAAAAAAAAAATATAATTTAAAAAATCAAAAAACCCGACTGCTTTAAAAACTGAAAAGAAAAAAACAAGCACTTAGATGTCCGGTGGTCTAGAATTCTAAAATATATTATTGAATGAATACTATTGAAGAAAATAAAATATATTCTAATAATGGAACATAACAACTGAACAGTCGGGATCCATTATTCGACAGTCAATCTAATTTGTCAATGGATCCCGACTGTTCAGTTGTTATGTTCCATTATTAGAATATATTTTATTTTCTTCAATAGTATTCATTCAATAATATATTTTAGAATTCTAGACCACCGGACATCTAAGTGCTTGTTTTTTTCTTTTCAGTTTTTAAAGCAGTCGGGTTTTTTGATTTTTTAAATTATATTTTTTTTATTTTATACTTTTTAGTTATGAGTTACCTAGCTAGTTTCAAATAAAAAGTTGACCACGTTTTTTTCATCTCCTAATCCTTTTTTATATTTTTGCTTTTAAGATTTTTTTGTTTTTATATTTTTATCATTCATTATCTTGATATCCAAACATATTATAAAAGGATTTGTCCTGACTGACTGATTGACTGACAGACAACGCACAGCCTAAGCCGCTGGTAGCAACTTGATATTTGGACGGTGTGTTTATCCTAATATCTAGAGGTGTACTAAGAAAGGGTTTTTTTAAATTCAACCCCTAAGGGATAAAAACGATTGTATGAAACTTCTTTGTTTTTTAACTTATAGATTTGAAAATTTGTTTTGAGGTACTACTATCAATATAAAAAATCCCCTCATCTATATCTTTGACAAGGGTGGCATAGGAAGGGTGAAATTGGGGATGAAACGTTGTATGAAAAAATCTTTGTTTTGAAGTTAACGTTTTGCAAATTAGTATTACGATATGAACTTAAACTGTTGTTTTTAATTTTTTTGATAGGGATGGGGGTTCAGGGCGAGAAATATTAAATAGATAGTTCTTTGTTTTTCAAGTAATAGTTAAGAAAAAATATATTTGGATGCTTTAACCAAAATGAAACATTCTGTATTAAATATTATTGACAGGGATGCCTATCAAAGAACATCGTGTACAAAAAAGTGATGTGAACAGCTCTGCCCTGCCAATAGCGTCTAACTATAAAACTATATCCATGCGAGCGAAGCCGCGGGCAAAAGCTAGTATTAAATATTGTATTTATTGATTTTTTTATTTCTTTTACTGTTTTTTATTAATATATGATAAGATAAAGAATAAATAAACATCCGGGCAAAATATCAAGTTAATACACGCAACTCTTTAAGCTGTGTGACATAAGTCAGTCAATGTTATTTTTATGCGATGGCAAATTTCGCAATCTCGTCATTTCATTGAGAGGGTTGATATCATGAGGATTGTTTAGTAGCTTGCGGTGGTCCAAACTATTAATAATTAAACCAAAAAAGACGAAGAAAAGACTTAACCCGGCTCAAGGCTACGTAGGCTTGGCCTTTAGCAAAAAATGCGCGAACTGAGATCGACAACGGCTCGATTCAAAGTTGTCCCTAGCAACTTGTGTACAGTTACACCCCAACACAATATTAAAGATAACATTTTTCTTTCAATTTCGCGTTGAAGATGTCGATCTTTGGTCGAATGGTCGAATCGTCTTCTTCTGCTCTAAAAGGGACATGAGTTACTAACAGAGTGTAATAATAAGCTTCTGAATCTGCACAAACAGTATAATATCTAGTCAGTAAAACAACAGGACGATTTCTATTATATTGTGAATATATATGATAATTTTAATAATGTGATAAATATTATAAATATATTAAAATAACAAAAATGTGATCAAAAACACAAATACGTGTTCCTTGCTTTTTTTTAATTCTATCCCAAAGGGGATGAAATTGTGATGTAAACGTTGGAAAACTAAGTACTTAGTCGTTATATATATTATAATATAAAATATGAGTAATTTTTCTTGTTACAGCAATTGCTGTAACAAGAAAAATTACTTAATTAATAATTAAATTAATAATTAAAAAATTAATTAATTAATAATATTCTTCATATTTTTAAAATACATAGTGCCAAAGACTGATGAAGTACCAACAATAGTATAGTTTACCCTATTTCAAAATTGAACATGCCAAAATTTTGAAGTTTTTAGTAACCATAGTTACGAAAACTGTACCACGTAATCCTGCTTTTTCCCTATCCTGTGGAATTTTTGAATGAATTAATTTCAATAAAATGCGAAACACGTCTTCCATCAATTCTGTTAAAGAATATTTATGCAAAATTTGAAGTAGATTTCTAGCTTTATATATATGATAATTTTAATAATGTGATAAATATTATAAATATATAAAAATAACAAAAATGTGATCAAAAACACAAATACGTGTTCCTTGCTTTTTTAAAATTCTATCCCAAAGGGGATGACATTGTGATGTAGACGTTGGAAAGCTAAGTACTTAGTCGTTATATATATTATAATATTATAAATGTGTAATTTTTCTTGTTACAGCAATTAATAATATTCTTTATATTCGTATTTAAAAAAACATAGTGCCAAAGACTGATCAAGTACCAACAATAGTATAGTTTACCCTATTTCAAAATTGAACATGCCAAAATTGTGAAGTTTTTAGTAACCATAGTTACGTAAACTATACTACGTAAAATGAAAATCATGTTTTCCCCTATCCTGTGGAATTTTTGAATGAATTTCAATAAAATACGAAACACGTCTTCCATCAATTCTGTTAAAGAATATTTATGCAAAATTTTAAGTAGACTGGACCTAGGAATCACGTTGTCCCATACAAACTTTGCCCCCATTTTCAGCCCCTTAGGGGTAGAATTTTGGAAAATCCTTTTTTATCGGATGTCTACGTCAAACAAAGAACACACCCTCCAAGTTTCAGATATCTACGATCAGTGGTTTAGGTGTGCGTTGATCCGTCATTCAGTCAGTCATTCAGGACAAAGCATTTTATATGTATAGATAAGTAGGTACCTACCTATATATAGTTTTTCGACTGAAGTTGAGTACTAAATCGTTTGAAGTTGGAGATGGGCGATTGTGTCAGATATTAGATAATTTAGGTAGTCCAATATACCTACTAGATACTTAAGTATATGTCCATCCACATTCACACGCACAGTTATACGAAGTTTTCGTCTTTTCATCGTAAATTTCTGCTGTCTAAAAACCTACATCCTACAACACCTGTCTGTGATTGCTCTAATAATGCTGACACAACATTTCGGATAACCTGTTACATACTTGTGACTTTCATAAGTGTTACCTTGTAACCTAGATGAATAAACGAGATTTCATTTCATTTCATTTCATTTCATTTCATTTCATTACATGCGAGAATGGTTGTTACGCAACTTTAAATCGATGTAGATCCTAAACGGTGAGTCAAATCGAAAAATGTTGAAGGTAAACTAAAAATGATTTTTAAATACCTATTCAACGATACCCCACTTGACATAGTTTGTTGACTTTAATTTTTTTCATTTTCACAATATGGCGTCCAGTAGTCGCCATATTGAATTTTCACTAAAGTCATGTCTTTAGTGACACTCGCCGGACTAAGAGGAATCGATTGACGTGCGAATCATAAAAATCGGCCCAGGCGTTTGGTCTGTATAGTGCTTCAAAGGAACATACAAACATACATACATAGGCTGATAAACACATTACCACTCCTTTGCGTTGCGCAGTCGGGTAAAAATATAAAACATTTATGTCCCAATGGTTTTTTATGACTCACTCATATGCCGACTCGTGAGGCATAGAATTATGCCAGTACTAAGTCTTGAAACGTGGAATGTTCGCAATGTTGTTGATTAATTTTTATACAGAGACCATACTTTTATAAGCTTCTATGAATTTACGAAATGTTCTAATAATTTATCTTTTTCATTTAGTTACTACCATGGTGGTTGTTATGCAAGAGGTTTCGGGTTCGATTTCCGAGTCGTATGAAAATGAAATTGGGTTTTTCTATCCTCAAATTTATTTCAGTATTGAGAATTTTTAAGTTTCGAAAACAAAATATGGAATTGGAAAACAAAATATGTCCCCGAAATGTGGGTGTGTAACACCTCTGCCTAAGTTTATGTCATGTTATATTTCACTTAGTTGCCGAGTTAACTATAAGGGTTCCGCCCTTATAGTTTCGTCATTTAACTCGTTATTCCATTCTCACGGAACCTTAAAAAAGTTCTCACGTTACATTATTTTGTATTCAAATCTGTGCTATTTCTCTATGCACTCAATATTTAACAGACAACAGATGGCTACCCCTTGTAAATAATATTCATAGTTGGTCTTTTAACTACAAAGTCCTAGCCTAGAGCATTAATAGTGTATGCTGCTATGTGAGATTTATACAATCCCAATAAACGACCACAATTATCAGTGATCAAATCGAAAGATTTGATCACTGATAATTGTGGTCGTTTATACTCCTAGTTCTTCGTACCTATTTGATTTCAAATAGTTATTTAATTGACCACTTAATCAAAACAAACCCTTTTATTAATTAATGATTTTGAACATGTGACGCAACATCTCATTTTAATAATATTATGAAGTGCTATTGAGGTCAATTTGTGTGAAATTAAATTTTCCGTACTCACTCGTTTGGGCGGCGAAGCTCCTACATTGTTAGCTGCACTAGAGTCTAGGGTCTTCACGCATTCAAATACAATACAGTAAAGGACTAATGTACATCATTTATTCATTTAGTTTATAACATCAGGGTTGTCAAAGTTACAATGACAAAGTTGCTTCGAACTTTGAAAGGTTGGAGTTGACGTGAACAAAATGCTATGCGAATTGTTTACATACGTGTAATATTCTATGCATAAATGTTTGGTTTTGTAATTTGGTACGCATACAGACAAAATGTTCGTGCCATTATGTTATTTATGTTATGTTCTAGTCTAGGTGATATTATCACCACTTAATTACAAATATGACATTTATTTTCGACAACAGTAATTCAGAATAATAATATATATTTTAGGGCAGCCCTGAGCGTCATTACCCGGACACATATCTAGGTCGGCGTCATGCTCGCGTCATGCTTGAGTCTCTCCACAATAGATCGGAAAATGTGCACTGTTGCTGAACGCGTCATTCCTATATTAAGTGAGGCTACATGCGTTAGAACAATCAGTGGTATTGCTTGTGACAGTTTATAATTGTTTACGCGTATTTAACCTTGTTTAATGAAGTAATTATGATATATTTCGTTGTTGCATGTTGTTTTGTGAGTTACAGTACTTGTTGTAAAGGTTGAGCTTTCCTGAATTTTATTGTGTGTGACATGTGAATTGTAACTCACTCTCTCTTTAAGATACTCTCTCTTTCTTACTTGCACTCTTGTCCTTGGAGTAGTGTTGGGCACATTTTTATTGCAATCAACAATTAACGATTAATTGCATGTTTTTTGCCACCAAACAATTAACAATTCATTAATTTTAAGTGTGGAAAATCACTAATAATAATTAGAGTAATATCCGCAGTTGCAATTGATATTTTTTTTGTTTTTTGGTGTTAATTGCAATTAAAATGTGCCAAACTCTACCTTGAAGCAAACACCAACATGCCTATCATTTTGACTTCTTTATTTCCATTTGAAACAGTCTTTCACATGGAAACTAATACTGTTACACATTTCTACCTATACATTTAGTAAGTTATAGATTATATTATCGTACTTGTATCGAAAAAAAAACAAAACATGACTGCCTTTCTATCATCGCACCACTCGACGCCACTGTAGGCTTCGCTCACACTACTTGGAGCCGATATCGTCTAAAATGGTAAGGATCCAGCAAGCATTCCTCCCACGTACGTGCAGTCTCTGGGGTGAACTTCTTACCACGGTGTTTCCTGAGCGCTATGACATGTCATTCTTCAAACGAGGTTTAAAGAGAGCTATCCTCTCAAGATAGGCAGCGGCTTGGCTGTGCACCTAACATTGCGAACGCCCATGAGCGGCGGTAACCACTTACCATCAGGTGGGCCGCCTGCTCGTCTGCCACCTCAGGCAATAAAAAAAACATTACACAATGCTTTTACACACTCGTCGGTATTAGCATAAGTACCAAGCCAAAGGTGTACAAACAGAAATACCGAGTCGCATATTAAATTAGTCACTAACCACACGAATAAACAAAAGCGCGAAAATATTTTTCTTTTTCCTCTACCGGCGTTATCTGTAAATAAATGTGATGCAAAAAACGCTCCCAGTCATAATAGAGTGGTGCAGAAGCACAAACAAAACAAAGTTTAAATGGCAATTTTAAAAGTAAACTAATTTGTGTTATAAAGTGCAAACAACTGCAAGATTAAATACACGAAGATACAAACTTCACTTTAATTAGTCTTGTTTGTGCAATATATAGTGAAAAGTTTATATTTTGTGACCCTGTATGTGAAATTTGATAAATAGTTGGCAAGACCATTTAAAGCGAAATTATGAAATTGGTTATTGGCTGTAATTCAATGTCTAAAATTATTCATTATGATGTTTCGAAGCTTTCATCATCATCATCTCAACCCATAAACCCACTCTTCCCACTGCTGGGCAGGGGTCTCCTCCAAAGAATGTGGAGGGAATTTAATCTACTAGCACGCTACTGGCCAGATGAGCTTAAAACCTAAAATATTTTTTCAATTCTAATCAGTATGAGATTATCGTGTTAAACTAAACAAAATGTTAGTATATGTTTGTTAAATTAAGCAGTAGATAGGGTTAATATTGTAAGGGTTCCGAGGAAAAATATTTATCGCCCTGTTCGCTTATTCTTCGTTACGTAAATACAGTCAGCATATCCATTTGTTTATCCTCTCTCCAATCTATAAAACGCGAACACTCACGGTCACTACCCTAAGTAATAAATAACAGAACCCAAAATAGAAAATAAACGAATCTATTTTAAATTTTGCTTTTAAATCTAGATCCCAAAGGTCCTAACATTATTCAAACATGAGTGTCACCGGTATGTAGAATGATCGTTACATATTTAAATTAAAAATTATAAGCTAGAATGATCAAACGCTGTAAGCTGTGGTCGTAATATGTTACCCATATCATCCCGGGGGCATTTCTAAATATATCTCATATTTGCATCGTGACGGTTTATAAAGGATGTTATGAATACTTGTAGGGATGGGTAATGGTGTGTTTGTACAACTATTTCAGTCAAATTAATAGTGTGTGTGTGTATGTAATTAAACCAGTCTTGTGGAAAGTTAGATATAATTCAGATATACTTGTTCCTGAAATAAATCGCTTTACAAAATGGAATCGGACGGGATAAAATTTTCCTATGTTTTTATTCATACCTAACATTTGGAACTATTATTTACTAGAGTGAGAAACAGAGTTCCCACTCCGTGATCGCACGGGGTGGAATTGACTGTGGTCTCCGCTCTCACTCTTTACCTCTCTCTAGTAAATGACGGTTCTAAGTGACAGAAGAAGAGGTAAAGAGGCCTAGATCCAGCAGTCTAGATGACGTCCAGTCATTGTGCTGACATCATCATCATCATCATTTCAACCCATAAACGTCCCAATTCTGGGCACGGGTCTCCTCCAAAGAATGTGGAAGGAATCTAGCCTACGCTATAACACGCTGACCAGACGGGTTGGTATAGAGCTTGTTTCGAATTTATATTCCTTTTCTAGCAGTGCTCTTGCCTACATAAGTTTAACTCCCGTCGCCTTTTACGACACTCATGATTGAGATGACTTTAGGTATTTCACTACACGGTGTATGAACGTATGAACAACGAGTATTAAATTTAATCGACTTAAATTAAAATAAGAGTACAAGTAACATCATTTAAATCCATAAACGTCCACTGCTAGCACGGGTCTCCTCCAACGAATGTGGAGGGAATTTAGCCAGGGAACACCACTAGCCGTGAAACGACAAAAAAAGCGGTATCTTTTCACACTTAGAGCTTTATAAGCGTAAAAAATATAAAACATTTATGTCCCAATGGTTTTTTATGACTCACTCATATGCCGACTCGTGAGGCATAGAATTATGCCAGTACTAAGTCTTGAAACGTGGAATGTTCGCAATGTTGTTGATTAATTTTTTATACAGAGACCGTACTTATAAGCTTCTATGAATTTACAGAATGTTCTAATATTTTATCTTTTTCATTTAGTTACTATCACGGTGTCTGTTATGCAAGAGGTTTCGGGTTCGATTCCCGAGTCGTGTGAAAATAGAATTGGGTTTTTCTGTCCTCAAATTTATTTCAGTATTGAGATTTTTTAAGTTTGGAATACAAAATATGTCCCCGAAATGTGCGTGTGTAACACCTCTGCCTAAGTCTATGTCATTTTTTATTTCACTTAGTTGCCGAGTTAACTATAAGGGTTCCACCCTAATAGTTTCTGGTTAAAGACATTTATTTCTCATAAAGAACAGGATACAAGTTCACTTACATGAGAAACTTAATGTATAATTAAACTTAAATATTAATGTTTGTTAGTCGATGGTTTTAGAGCTAGAGGTTAGTAACAGTAGTAGAAGTAATTGAATTAAATGTAAATTTATAAAAGGTAGATACAATTGTATCAGAATTTAATTATTGAAATCGGTCCAGTAGTCTTTAAATTTACTCGTTACATAGCGAAATACAAGTTTTTCCTCTTTATAATGTAAATAGTAAAAATGAAGTTATATATGTATATATATATAGGTAAGATTATTATTTTTATTTTAAAATTAAAGTGAATTTCCGCTGAGTAGGTACATTTGTAGTTTTTTCTTAAATATTTTGAAAGAATCTATGTCTACAATATCCTTTGGTAAGCTATTATACATTTGTGCCCCTTCAAACAATATATTTCTTTTCCCGTAGTTTGTTCTTGGTGTAGGTAGATTAAATTTCTTTTTATTCCTTGCGTTGTGTTTGTAATTTCTTGTAGTGAATTTTAAGTTCGATTTGATTTCTTTTGTTATAATTTTTTTAATAAGAATGCACGTTTTATATTTGTATATTTGATTTATGTTTTCGTCATTTAACTCGTTATTCCATTCCCACGGATCCCTAAAAAAGTTCTCACGTTACATTATTTTGTATTCAAATCTGTGCTATTTGTCTATTCACTCAATATTTAACAGACAAATATAAATATTACAACTAATATAGAGATACCATAATTTAAGGTTATAATACGGTCAGAATGACGTCAGGGCCAAGCTGGTCGAGTAGATGCGGCGGCGCGGCGTGCCTTCGCATAACAATTTCAGCTTATGCTAGTTTCGGCTATCGGCTTGACCTATATGCTGTACTTAATAGTTTTTATTTCTCTGGACCTTGTCTTGAAACAATATTGAATAGAACCTACGAATAAAAAAAACATTTGACAGTGATCATAACATTTTTAGATTCTATTATTAAAACTGGAAGCAAAAACGTGGTATCCGTTGTCGTTTATATTATTATAAGCCAAGAGATGGAGAAAAAATGTTAGGTTTATTTATTAATTCTACATTTCTTTACTAAGTCTGCATCACTGATACAAAATATCTAAGGCATTAAGTCCGCCTGTTTAATATTTTCATGAATAAATAATTTATTTATTTAATTTATTTGTCATATTTATGACTGTGTGCACAATCATGTAATGGATTTAATCCCTCTTTACCCCTTTTTTTAATTTAATACATTTAAGTAATTTTCATTTGTAAATATTATTATTTAAATTTAGTTTAGAATATTGTATATATTTAGTAAGTTATTATGTAAAAGAAAATTGGAATCGTGTTTGTAATTCTTTCCAGGTAATTATAAACTAGTACTACTCAATTGTTTTGAAGTAGGTATCTACTTATTCAAATTTGACTCAAAGATATCTACAAAATATTTCATCATCATCATCATCATTTCAGCCTATTGCAGTCCACTGCTGGACGTAGGCCTCTCCTAACACGCAAAATATTTACTCATCATCAAATTTACACTTACTGCCTTCTTTATCAGTCAGCATAAAATAAAATATGCTCAGAAAAAATGAATGTAGATAAATTTTGTAGATAAAATGAGGGTAAAATCCAGTTCAGGTCGAGAATGGTGTATCAAGAACAGAATTATATTCTCAAGAGTGGATCCTTAGAGACTGCTACTGTTGCATATTTATGCAATGCCGAGGTGTTAACTACTCTCTTGCGAATGCTCACAGGTATTATAAACTAGAAGTCACGCCGGGCTTCGCTCCCGTCGTTCTTTATTTGGCCACTGCTCAGCTCCTTTTGACCATAGCGTGATGTTATATAGCCTATAACCTTTCTTAATAAATGGGCTATCCAACACTGAAAGAATTTTTTAAATCGGATCAGTAGTTCCTGAGATCTTAGCGTTCAAACAAACAAACAAACTCTTCAGCTTTATAATTTTAGCTTTATAATTTTGCTTTTTAATTTTAGTATAGATAAGAATGTTGAGTACGAGTAATTTTAGTATAGTTTAATTTTAGTATAGATAAGAATGTTGAGTTTATATTACATTGTCTTCCTAAGATTTATAATGATGTTACGATACTGTTTAATTTTTTTGACATTGCTACAAAATTTAGCTGAATCGAGGCATTTATTTAGATAATTCGATGAATAAATGAATGACAACAATGATTTAGAGAAATAGGTAATAATAATGGTTTCAAAACTGACTTAAATGCTGTGATATTAGTTTGTGATACCACAAAAAAATCTAAATAGTGACTAATTCAAAGACCAATGTTTTAAACCAGTCCAAACATTATTCTTTAAATTTAATACTGATATAGACTGTTATCGCATTATTCTGAGGGGTTAAATTAAATGGGTTGGTACGTACCTGGTGACGTAATCGGGGCTCATTGTACTTCTGAAGTATCTAATCCCTTTGACCTAGACCAATTTGATTAGGAGGTCGAAGTCGCGTCGAGTAGAAGGTATACGGACTTTATTATACGCTTCTCCTTACATTACAAAGTACATTAAAAAGTACAACCAGTAAAAAATATTCTATCTGAATGTAAATTTTTCTTTTTATGTCTCAGTTCTTGTATATCATTGTTTATTTTGTAAATTTATGTTATTCAACGTATTATTTGTTTCGGTTTAAACAAATTTTACTTAATTTGTTTGCCATATTATCCATTCCATTTTATTTTATTTTATTTTATTTGGGAAAACAAACAACTGTACATTGTATCTTACTGGCTAGGTACATAATAAAGTAAATTAACGTACAATCCACGGCGTTTCCACATATTACTAAGATAAGTACAGTTTAAACCTAGTTGTAGCTTAAGGCATCTATACACTTTAGTCTAAGTAGAAGCGTTTATACTAATGAAGTAACTATTGAAGTTGAAAAAGTGTTTGTTTTATATTATTTTTAAATTCATTACGAGTAGAGGCAAACATATCGACATTATTAAGGAATTTATTGAAGTCCTTAACCATCCTATGGAGGGGAGCTCGTTCACCCGCATTCGTACGACTAGCAGTCGTAGCAAATAATGGGTAAGCGCGCGCCTCACGTCTTATAACAGTCCGGGGCACTATATAATATAAAGCGTTAACAAGTTCTGAACAATCATACTTATTGCTAATGAGATCATATAGCATCATAGCCTGCAGTAACAGTCGCCGCGAGTGTAGGGTAAGCAGATTAAATTTTTTCAAAGAATCATTATATGTCTGATACCCGAGGCGACACTTAAACTGAGTTGCTCGTAGAAATTTACACTGCACTCTTTCAATTGAATGGTCGTACTTTTTATATAAGGGATTCCAAATCATGCTGGCATATTCTACCTGTGGTCGCACAAGAGAATTAAATAGGTATAGGAATGTTGCAGGGCTCTTAAAGTCTACAGTAGATCGCATCACTAAGTTATGCATTTTAAAAGCAGTGGCTATAATTTTATCAATGTGTACATCTAGATGGAGTTTACTGTCCAAGAAGATACCTAAATCGCTGACTATGTTTTCTTTAAGTAGTGGTTCATTGCATAAAGAATAGTTAAAGTTAACAATTTTTTTATTTTTAGTGAAATTTAGATATTTGCACTTAGAAATACTTAATATTAATTTATTAACATTACAGTAGTTAGTCAGTCTGTTCAGGTCCTGCTGTAATAATTGACAATCGTCTACGGATTGGATTTTCCTATAAACTTTGAGATCATCGGCGTACAATAAAAAATTACTATTGTGGAAGCAGTTGCCGATGTCATTAATATAAATAATAAATAATAATGGCCCTAAAATTGATCCTTGCGGTACGCCCGAAGTAGCCAGAAAAGAGTTAGAAAGGTATCCATTAGTTACAACACTTTGATTACGATTACTTATATATGATTGGAACCACCGCAGTAAGTTACCCCTGATGCCATTGAATGCAATCTTGTTCATCAGGATTTCATGGTCAACTCTATCGAATGCTTTTTTAAAATCTGTATATATAGCATCCGTTTGTGCTCTACTATCCATGTTATTAAATAGGGAAGTAGTAAAAATCATTAGATTGGTGATAGTAGATTTTCTTTTAACAAAGCCATGTTGTTCTGGTATTATAGTTTGTTGGATGAACGTATATACTCTCTGATGAACAAGCGATTCCAATAATTTTGCGAGAGTGCATAATATGGAGATAGGCCTGTAATTCTCAATATTTTGTCGAGATCCACTCTTATGCACAGGGACTATATTAGCCTTCTTCCAGATCAAGGGAAATGTACCAGTAGTCATACATTTGTTAAATATAATACAAATGGGTTTGCAGATTGTGTTAGCTGTCCATTTTAAAAAACAAGGGGGGATCGCATCAGGTCCAGGCCCCTTTGTAATATCTAATTCTTTTAATTTATCACGAATCTGGGTGAGACTAAACTGTATGTCAGAAAGTTGAGTATTGTTGTTGATAGATGAGTCTGACGGTGGGTACCAATCGAGTGACAAACTTGTTGGCTCGTATACAGACTGGAAAAATGATGAAAAGAGGTTGCATATATCTATGGGGTCACTAGCCGTTATATTATTGTAATACATACGCGAGGGAATACCCGACCTACCTCTCCGATTGGCCATGTATGTCCAAAAATATTTAACATTGCGACGAATACTGTTCTCTACAGTTTTAATGTAAGTATTAAAGCATTTCGCACACTCCTTCTTAAAGCGCTCTCTATATAAGGAAAAAACTTCGTAATCCGACCTGTTCCCATACCTTTTCCATTTTGACCATGCTTTTTCCTTATATTTGTATATATGGATAAGAGGTTTGGAAAACCATACGGGAAAATTGTAGTGTTTTGATTTTGACAGGGGTACAATTTATTTCAACATTTATTTCTATTAAAATTTCATTGTAAACAAACAGTATTTCTTTTAAAGCTAATAAATTAAAAATTTCGTGTTTATTTACAAAGGAAAACTTCCAAACATCGCAATTGCATCTTCAATAAAATATTTGCACAAAGCCAATGAATATTACAATAGCAGGCATAATGCGAAAGCTATTTTTCTTTTCGGCATCCCTGATTCCACAGATTTGTACCCTTCATTTTCAAAAAGGGCTTTTGTTTGATTTAACGACGCTAAGCACGCATCTCGGCCCTCGTTCCCTTAACCCGAATGTCCGAAGAACAACATTTTTTTCTTTATATTTAAAGTGTTTTCATCAAGCGTGTTGGTAGACACCTGCACCTTAAAATGCTAACTTTTTCTGATGTAATGGCACTTTGGTAAATCCCAAGTTTAAACAAGTCTGGCCTTATTTAAATAAGGCTCTATTACGAAAAACTTGCAGATTTTTTGCTGAGTTTGGTTTGCTGTTATAAAATTAGTTTTCTTTGTAAATTGGAGAGATATAATATTTTATTCGTAGGCACTTTTGATCTTTTAGTTTTTTCACTATAGATAACTAGAATCGTTGGCAGCATATTTTTGTTTAAACCAATTAATATTTTTTACTTTGTATTATGTATTATAATAGAATTTTAATTATAAAAAGAGTATTGAAGAGAAAAGTGGCCAATGTTATCTGAATACGAACGAGCTTAATAAAGAAGGTACAGAAACTGACAAGAAGTATTTACGATAGTATACAAACGGTCTCTAGATAGAGGAGAGGAGGCTCGAGCCCAGCAGTGGGACATTAATGGGTTGCTGATGATGATAATGAATATGGAAGACAAACCATTTAAAATTAGATGACACAATCACATAAAACTACGACGAGACAGCCGTAGTTTTCATATCACCTATCCTCATCACATTCTCAGAGTATAAGCTATTTTTTACCAACAAATTTAATATACTATCTGGTGGAAGCTAAAAGAATCTAGAAATATAATTAAATAAAAAAAATATAATAATATGTGCTAATAATTTATGAGACTTTATTTATTTTAAGTTAATTCATAAATTTACACACATTTTAAATTTACTCTCATACAAGGACTATTCGTTAACTAGTATTATATAGACAAACATGTATCTCAACATATTCAGAACCCAATATTCTACCTATCCCACAACGTAGTTCCACTTAATTGGATATAATACCCAATCAATCCGGTATCACAACAGACACCTAAGGTCACTGTCGGTACGCGTTAGATAATTTATACGCCCAATATACCCGTCAAAATTCCATTGAGTAGTGACAGCTGAACTAATCGCCTATTACCAGAGGTTTGATAGCTGTCGATCCAATATAACCGATTAATTTCGATAATCTAGTCTGTTATGAACCGCGAGGAAAATTGCTGTTAATATTATGTGTCTATCTTTATAAATGAATATTAATGGCGGCGTGGAAAGATCATCTGTTGAGGATGGCTCAACAGTCAACCGTTTTGGTCTAGTTTTATCTGTTATTGTCTAATGGTTTACCAAAATTAATCTTATAATAACTTTGGAAAATCCAGCGAGAAATTAAGACAAATTTATTTATACTCGGAACCTCCTAAACAGCATTCCGCTACACGATCGATAAGAATTAAGATTTTAATTTTCAAAAGAATTAAAAATAACTTTTATTACAGTATATCTATAATGTTTGCTTATCCTTCTCCAGCTCCTTAACTATCTTTTTGTGAAATTTTATTATGATTGATTCAATAGATAAGGCATAGAAGAGTAAAAACACAATTAACCATTTTTCGACGCAATATTATTAAGTTACGACTGATATTTGATTTTGTAGCAGTACGATGTTATTTTATTCTATTTTAATTAAAAGTTTCGAAGTAATTTAACAAAGTATTCATATTATATTTTATCAAATTGTAGATTTCAACTCTGGAATTATTACTGTGAGTAAAATTCAGTTGAAAGTCGTTGGCACGAATGCAAACGGTAACAAACAGAACTGTTCGTATGTAACATGGCAAAGTGCTTTGACTAAACCGGGCACTGGCTTTCGCCCCAGGGATTAAAGCCCAGCTTCAAGAAAAATACTTTCCTGGTTGAAATTTTTTATCTTTTATTTACAACGCGGAATGAAAGTGCTAATGCGTTTTTATCAAAGAATTCAATTTGCAGATGCGTGGGTGAAAACTTTTCTTGAAATTTAAATCTTTTGCAGTATTGTTGTCGTATCTTTGGAATAATTTTACATTAATAAGAGAAAAATAGATGGTACGTGCTTCTGTTCACATTGAAGTATATGTAATGACGTCATTCTTATTATTTCTTATTATTTTTTTTAATTAACATACTTACTATTTAAATGAAAAGAGTGTAAGACGATGAATCTCGGTGTACGGAAAAACCGAAACTGGTTTATGATACACTGTACATAATATGTAATAATTTAATAAGCTGTTTGAAATATTAAATAAATAAAAATAAATAAAAAAAATATTTACTGTCTATACTTTCTGCATTATAATTTATTAATTAAAAGTCGAAAGAATATTTTCTTAAAATTTCAGTGACAGTTTTTTTCCCAAACGCTAAACATAATTATACAAACGACAGCACGGTTGCTGAATTTAAATTTCGACTTAACTAGACTTTATCGATTTATGCTAATATGGCTAATACGTAACAATTACTCACTTTAAGCATTTTGGCTTCTAACGAGGCATGATTCCACATACATTATGCGACACAGAACACGACACCGCTAATTTCTTCCAAGCCATCGCGTCACCGCAAGAGCATTCATGATTAATGATCGCTGATAGTCGAACAAAATTGATTTTACGTTGAAGCATGTTTAGGGGTTAACTTTTTATATTTTAGACGATACTTCTATAACTATATAAGGTACGAACTTGCAGTTGATATATCCAGCGTCTTAAAAAGGGTTAAATATTCACACTTTCAACAGAAGAGATAATCAACTTTTTGAATCTTTTTTTTTGTCTTTTCAAACCAGTTTTAAAAATTATTTTGAATACAAAATCCTTAAGCTGATTCAACAGTTCAAAATTTAATAACTCTGATCGATCACGTAAGGTTTTGAAACGTTCATTTTGATATGGTTTCTCAATAAGAAGACGATATAGTTACCTATTCGAGATAAATTGTTGAAAATTAATTTAATAATTTTAAAATATCAATCTCGTGTCGCCTGCAAAAATAAACGCTCGCTATGGTGGGAATTAGGTGAGGCCCATTTCCAGCAATGGACGTCATTGGGCTGATATGATGATGACGATGAATCTCGTTCCAGTTACACGAAGTATTATGTAAATAACTCTCTGTTTATGCGTTATAGGGTCGTCACATGTGGCAGATACGACATATTATAATGTGCATAAGGAAGTGAAATGATGAAATCAATTAATGATTTTGTATGTTGAAATTACGAATTTTTTGGTTCTCCAGTGACAGCCACGTATTGGAAAGCGCAGCATGATCGGCCTCCCACTAGATAGACTGATAACCTAGTAAAGATTTCAGGTTGTTGTTGGTTGCAGATGGCACAGTTCCTGAGGATAGCGCGTTCAAACAAAAAACAAACTGTTCGGCTTTGTAATATTCGTATAGATTACTAACCAACCGGCACTATCACAAAAACGATTCAATAAAACTTTTGTTAGTAAAAAAACATACATTAAAAAGCTTACAAATATACGCTATCTTCGAACTTATTGTGATTTTGAGGCACTATAGTGTCCGTTTCCGATAACACTTCTGAATGGAAAACTTTGGAGAGCTTTGTGTCCTATCTCTTGTATGTTCAGTTTATATATTCTATAATGTCATATTATTTTTATGAAGTCAGATATTGGGTAGGGTTGCCAAGATATGTGTATATTATAAGACAGTTTTAATTATAACTTTAATCGTTCTTTTCTTCTCATAATTATTAATCAGTATCAAAGTCCAGTTCACTACGCGTGGTATAGGTCAAACTTCTAGTTCACTCTGAAGTTGCACCTGCTCCTGTTTAACATAGTAAATGAAATGCTGTTTAATTTCGTTCGGGTGTATGCGGGGGTTGAGAGCGGTGCTTCGTGTTCGGAAACGCTCGTGCTACCATCTAGCGATATAAACGGACCCCAACACACCTGAATGAAGTTCATTTACTATGTTAAAAAGCAGCGGGGTGCAACTTCAGAGTGAATTAGAAGTTTGACGAGACTAATACCATGTATGAGTAAATGAGTGTGATTTTACCTATAAACATTGCAATCAAAATATATAATGGGAATGCATCATATATACTTACCGCGAGTAGGTTACACCGGGTTAAGTCACAAGCTAACATAAAAATTACAGAATTCTTAAATTAATTCTAAACTTCTAATGAGTATGAAGCCTGTAACTATAAAATAATGGCAATGAACTGAGGAAGGTAATATTAGTGTAGCTTACTAGCTACACTAATATTACCTTAGTATTTTATCATTTCATACATTTTACACATCCTTAAAATATAACTCGGCAACGTGGTAACCGTATATCGGGACGTTGCGTTTAACAACGTCGTTGAGTCCCGTATCTCGAATACATTTAGGTCGTCACTCGTTTAAGAGCAGCCATTACATGTTCTAACTTAAACCAAACTCTTCTTGTCCATTATTATTTTGAATATCGTTAAAAGGTCCTTATACTGTGTTAGTTTTAGTTTTTATGCCATTGACATGTATTGTGAAGGATTTATAAGGTGCTATGAAGGTATACAATTATTTCCATTTTTTCACTCATATTCTATACTAGTTTCCGTTTGCAGCATCGCTCGCGTGAAATATCGGTAAAAAAATAAAAAAACGATTTTATGAGCGAGAGAAATATGAAAATGTTTCACAGGGGATTTTGTAATGACACAAAGTACACCCAAACTTGAAACAAATATCAAGAATCACACAAATATTTGGGAATCCAATCCACGTCATTCAGAGTGGTGATGTTATAAGCAAGGGGACTACCAAGGTGACATTTAAAATTTTCGATGAAAGAGAAGCTTTATTGCCAAACTCCTCCGTTTTTATTCGAGAGTTATTTTTATAGAATTCATAATATACTCGTATTCTCTTATTGCTTCCAAGAATGGTTCGTGTTGCAGGAGCCGGATAGCCCCCACCTCCGGAGTAACGACTAATGAAATTTCAAATAATGAAAGACCGAGTTAGCGATCAGTGAAAATGAGCCTAAATGAAAAGCCTTAATTTATTCTTTCCTTTGAGTTAACCCATTTAGACCCGCCGTCCTCATTTGGGGACATGTTTTTAACTATCGACATTTTTTAATATTAGTAGACCAGCATTTATTCAGATACGAATTTGTAATGTTAAAGAGTTTTACTTCGTAATAAAAAATATAATTTTGTGAATTATTGGATAAAATGGATAAATTTAGTGATTTTATTTACTGCATCACGCAAATATGTACTTCATCTAAGGTTAGTAATGATTTTTATTATTTACACCATGATTTATTATATATTTTTTGTAAATTTTACATCCATAAAGTAACTACTAGTAAATAATGCTATTTTGTCAGATGTTTTACAGGATTTGGCTATAAATAAAGGCATTTTAGTATGGTGTCCCCAAATGGGTCCAATGGGCTCATTACTAGTAATACATATAATAAATATAATTATTTTTTCTTTATATTTACAGGTTTAGTTACAGCATAAAAATGATAAAACAATTTTTTAGTGTTCCTAATGACCATCGAGGACTCGAGGAAGCCATTTAAAGTATTTTGAATGAAGAAGATAATCCTGATGTTAGTTATGATCTTGGTGGCCGTTCCTCCACATCCGACTGTTCTTATCGGTGAAGAAGAAGGCGATGAACACTATATTCAGAAGAATAACCTTCCTCGTGATACCGTAGTTTGAGTTGAAGTTTTTGGGTCCCGAAAATACCAGGAATGGGACAGCAGGATGACAAACCGTTACAGAAACATAGGCGAGTTGAAAACCAGACACTATGACTCTCTTTACCCATTGGGAAAGGTAAAAATATATATGCAGGAGCAGAGGGTAGAAAGGTTGACGTTGACATTCCTTATAGCTTCCAAAATTACAACAAAGGTATGGACGGAGTTGGTCAAGCTGACCAATCAAACAGATACAGAATAGCTCTACGAGGCATAAAATGGTGTTGGGAACTGTTTCCTTACATGCTAGATTTAGCTGTAGCAAATGCTTGGCGCCTTCATGCTCTTACCGCTGAGAACAGACAAGACCTTCCCTAATTTCGCCGATGTATTGCAAGGTCGTATTTGAGGAGTGTTGGAATGGAGAGAACCGATGGAAGGCCTCGTAAACCATCCTCGGTGGTGCCAGATATCAACCTAGATGGTGTTGGATACTTTCCCCAGATACTACAAAGCCAGCTACGATGCACCGAATGCCACATGAAAGCACGTTGGCAATGAAGAAAATGTATTATTAACATTTTGCATCGAAAATAATTGTTTTGAAATATACCACAAATATGCCCATTGGACCCATTTGAGGACGATGTTTTTTTTCTCATAAGGAAAAATATTTTAAATTCTTTTTTCTAATATAATGTCTAATTACCCACCACTACACATGATAATAAAGATTTTTTCAAAAAAACATCATTAGTTTGTATTTGGGTCCAAATGGGTTAATTGCTTGGTTCTTTAGTTAAACAATTGCTACAAGCTGATACAGTGTATTCACTGTATCATCTTGTAGCAATTGTTTAACTATAGGCCTATATATGGCATATAGGCTGCCAGACACGGATTCACATGCGTGTATTTGTTTAATTACATGACCTTTAATATTTTAGATATAAAAATATGTAACGGTTGCACTCGTTGCATTATAAGAGCCGCACCGAACCGTTATAAGGCCCGTAAAATAAAACACAGAGAACTCACTTCCAGTTGCAATTAGGCATTGTAAAAATAGCAGATTTAACATACAATTGATAATTTATTTTAAAATAACAGATACAGAATACAGATATCGGTACTTATTAATTGATATAAATGTAATGTGCTTTTATTAATTAACGCGAACACAACTTATTAATACAAATCAATTAGCCACAACAGTAATAAACAGATGCTCTTTAAAATTTTCGAAAAGCTTCCAATAAAGCCGCTGTTGTTCGGTGAAACGCAATTATCGCTTTATTAATTAAACTCGTTAAGATTAAAATCATTAAATAAACCATTTAAATAGTAATTCATAAGAGCCCACATTTTTTTTTCTGTTATGCGATTACAATATTTAAACTCGTTAAGATTAAAATCATTAAATAAACCATTTAAATAGTAGTTCATAAGAGCCCACATTTTTTTTCTGTTATGCGATTACAATATTTTTTTATTTAATATTATAACTGCCTAATATTAAAACTAAGTTTTCTCCTTATTCTTTGGAGAGAGCATCGAACTAAAAAGACCGAAAAATGGTTGTAATTATTATTTCTGATTAAATTTAAATACATAACATAATTATGCCATGTGTATATTTGTTATCTCCATTTGATTCCCTTTATTTTGATACCCTATTCGATAGGTTTGGTTACAAAAAATACTACTTACAATTTGACGCCAAAAGTCCACCGTTGTCTTTCATTAATACCTATTTAAGAATACTTGGGTTTTTGAGAAGAATGTAACGATACCTTAATTGTTGAAATCCATCCAGTGTATTGGAAGAAACGTGGGAAAAAAGAAATTTACACGTGAAAATCCACTTCCTGGCAGTCGGGTAAAAAGCCAATGTCATCTTGGTTTCTACATGGATAAAGTAACAAAGGAGATCTTAATCAAAGGTCTATTAATAGTGATGACTACGTTGTTAAACACTACCCACGCTTGACGCTATAGTCCTAGTACATATCATAGCGTGGGTGTCGAAAGGTTACTACGTTTGTACAGAGCGTTTCCGCCCACGCTGAATCATCATAGTGCTGCTATAGCTATAACTAACTAGAGATCTATACTAATATTATAAATCTGAAGAGTTTATTTGGTTGAATGCTAGGATCTCAGGAACTTTGCTAAGTAAGTTTGCTCGTAGAGATAAACAGCGAAGCCCGACGTTTCGGTCGAATTACACCGACCGTGGTCACGGGCTGACTGGAGCGGCGGCCGAGCGTCGTTCCTGATGCGTGCGGGTTTCTGCTACTACCCTCACTTTGGTCATTTATATTTATAGTTTTTGAACTGTCGGTACTTCGACACACTACACTAATAACGTCTTTCATATTCCTTAAATATAATACGTGACGTAGACCCGTTATATAATAATTTAATATGTGTACAAGTCGTGAAAGTTTAAAAGATTTTAAACAGCGAAGGCCTGAAAATTGCCTGGTAAAACTTGGACCGTGTAAATAGTCCTTTTAATCCATTAGACTAGTATGCTTTATCGATACAAAGTGCATGTGTTATGTTGCGTAAACCCACGCACTCTGCTATATTAGTAGACTTACATACATGTCACGTTGAGTACTTACTGTTGTACTAAGGATTTATCAAGAGGCGTCGGTTGTTCTAAAGTTTAAATTTGCAAATTGAGATTGTAAAAAAGTTTCTAACAAAAAATAAAATTTTATTTTATCTGGAAAACCAACTGACAGCAATAATTATGATACAAAGTGTCAATTAAATTGGCCACTACTCAACTTCCATTAGCCGTAGCGTGATGTTATAATAACCTATAACCTTCCTCAACAAATAGGCTATCCAATACTAAAAGATTTTGTGTCAAATGGGACTAGTAGTTCTGGAGATAGCAGGCTCAACCAAACAAACAGCTTTAAAATATTAAAATATAGATTTGTATAGATACGAGTATTCAACACAGTTTACGTTGGTTTCAGACTTTCAGTTCCTAATGTGATAAAGTCCAGGCCTCTTACGGTTTGCTGACTACACTACCGGATTTTCTGATTGAAAAACCCCAATTACACTGCCGGGGTTGGCTTTCAAAACCTAGCTTAGTTTTAGCTATCCGAAGCGAAACTCGTTAGCACTAAGTTACAAAGAGACTGTTTTATCTGGACAGAGATTACCTTTTCAGAAAGGAAAAAGTCTTTTAGGTAATTTAGTAAAAATAAACAAAGCTTAAATAAATAAAATCTGCTAAGAATATTTTTTTTTTTCAAATGTAATGCTACTAGGCCTTTATTGGGGCAACGCATGCACGCACGCAACACCTTGCTAGCCAGCCAGTCGTTTAGACACCCTTTTCTCAAGACTCAGATCTCAATCAGATCTATTTATAGGAAATCTAACTATGTTTCTTTTGTAAATATTTTAATTTTAGAAGTCACTAATTTCATGTATACAAAGAATTCGTATAGTTTTTATTCGAACACGTTAGTTACAAAGTTCTACATTATATTAACCTTAATAAAATTACATTTACGCTATTTAAGACCAACAGTATTGTGTTTCAATACTGTAAAATTTGTGAAAAGCGGAAATAATACAACATTATTTGAACATAATATAACTTGTTCTATTATGATCGTGGGCGTTTGGTAAATGTTGTATCTCTAAACCTAACCTTCAGAATAGTCGAAGGAAAATATGTGTATTTAACTATGAACCCAGGAAGAAATAAAAAAGAATAATGTTCTCCATACCGCCCGATAAACACGAAGTGGATTTATATATGTTTTCTTTTTTCTCCATAATAAAATTTATCGATGAATGAGACGGGATATTATTGTAGGCACGCGTCGAATTATGAGCGATAACAAGTCGGTGCGAGTTCGATGAATTATTCATCGATACGACGATCGATACGTCGCGGAGTTGAACGTAATCTCGACTTTTGTATTAATTCCGGTAAATCTGAGTGTACTTTTGTTAAGATCTGGTGTTCAAATATTTAAGTTATACCTGAAACTCGAATAATCTGTATGCACTTAAAATATTTTTTTTTATTAATCCATTATTAATTATTATTATTGGGTTAGATGTCACAACGGGCTTTTTTGCTTCGACCCACTTAGAATTACCATGATATGGGTTTCCTCACGATGTTTTCCTTCACTGTCAGCAGATGGTAAGACACTTGACTAGTACATATAAAGTCCACAAAGAAAAATCCGCATTAGTTCTGACGATGACGGTCGGAATCGAACTTGGACCACATGTCTTGCATGCTGGCCACTAATCGGCAATCATTGCTTTATGAACTCACAGTATTATAACCTCCTCCTTTTTTGAAGTCGTTTAAAAAATACACTTCACCTATTTTAGTATTCATTAATTTTCACTTTTCTGTGCTTTTATATAAAACGACGAGGGAAAAATGCTTACAGTCTGCCTGATGGTAAGTGGTTACCATAGCCAATGGACGCCTACAACCTAGGACATTCATAAATGAAATAAAAATCAAATGAAAACTTTACTTTTGTCTCTCTAGATAGAAAAACTCTTGATTTTTGTTTTAATGGCCCTTTATATTAGACTAATTAAAACATAGTCTTTGATTCTAACATCATAGATTACAAAAGAGTTCAAATAAAAAAAAATAAGTTCACGAATAGTCATGAATAAAGTATTCCTAAATTCAATTTCACAATTCACTTTGCACAAAGAAACATTTTACCTTAAAAGTACAAAGTGACAGCTTAATAGTAAAAACTACGACTATAATATTTATAAAAGATGACAGCTCCATTGTGTCCTTTGAAAGTCTTATGCAGTTCGTATTATAAATGCCAGCAGATTTTATCTTGGCCCCTTTAGCAAAACTTTCTCGATGTTATAAAAGTTTAATAAGTTACGAGCTAAGAACTGAAAGGTTTTAATGTCTACAGCTACAATTTGCAGCTCGCTATTATTAATTGCAATAGCGTTTTCGTTAAATTTTCATTCAATTTTGTGGATTAAGGTGTTAAATTTATTTTGCTAATATTAAATTAATAGTCTTTTGACTGTCACCGTGGCGCAGTGGTTAAGGTAGTCGCCTCGCGAATTACTTTGCCGCACCAAGTGACGTGGGTCTTATTTCCACATGAATCAAATGTTTGTGTGATTCATAGATATTTGTTTCGATTCTGGGTGTACTTTGTGTCTGTTATTTGTATATTTGTAAAGTCTCCCACGTCACAGGGATTGTTTCATAGTGCGGGCGTTGTCTTTAAAAAGAAAAAAAAAAGTAAAGTAGGTACTATCTTACGCCCAAGACTTCGCCCGCTTAGTATATA
The DNA here is from genome assembly GCA_905147015.1 of Laspeyria flexula. Lineage (NCBI taxonomy): Eukaryota > Metazoa > Arthropoda > Insecta > Lepidoptera > Erebidae > Laspeyria > Laspeyria flexula. The sequence continues at coordinate 4,221,011 of LR989956.1, read as the reverse complement.
AGTAAATAAAAATACACATTTTATACACCTACACGTCGTACACGTGTTTTATCCCGAAAGGATATGTAGAACCTCTACATATCTTACATACAACCACATTTTTCCAGCAAGGTCCCATGTAATAGGAGACTAGTCTATTACTTACCTTTCAACGTTCGATCTCTTGAATTTCTCACTAGAAAAAACAAATCCCTCTTATTACAAAATAAGGAATAAGCATTAAACCAGGTTTAAATTGACAACTTTGACACTAAAACAATGGCATATGTCAATTTAAACCTGGTTTAATACTTAGTCCATATTTTGTAATAAGGGGAAAAATCTTGCATTGCCGTGGCCACGGGTGAGAGATAATAATATATAAACTATACTATATACTATTATAATAATATTATTATTAAGCTGAAGAGTTTGTTTGAATCAAATCTCAGGTACTACGGGCCTGATTTGAATAATTCTTTTAGTTTTGGATAGCCCTTTTATCGGGGAAAGCTATAAGCATTACATTACGCTACGGCCAATAGGAGCTGAGCTGTGGTCGAACAAAAATGACATGAGTAAAGCCCCGCACGACTTCTAGTTATTTAATAAACTTTTAGCTCTCAACAAAATAAAGCGCATTTATACAAAAGTTTAACGTACGTGAAACCAAGGCGCACTTATCCATTTTCCAACTTTTATTTCACTCTTTACACGGTCGGAATTTTCAATTTATTTAATTTACTTGTTCAGTCAAACGTATGGGCAATATGTTTTTCTAGTGACCGTTCGGGTTGTGTACGTAAATTTAAATACCATTTGGCGATATGTTCGTTATATTACACCTAACAAACTTTTGTTAAGTCTGCAGTAAACAAACAAATAAATATATATATATCGCACTCACTGTTCAAAACAGTTATAAGATGAGAAATGCCGCTGGACAATTTTTGACCTTACAGTTATACACGGAAGATGGAAGGTGTAGTGTACACACATCTCAACTTATATCTGTTTTGCATTGGTAGTGCGATATAATAAATATGTAATGGGAATGTATACACTCTCTAGTTGGTAGTAGTTGAATTCTCATGTTCATCATCATCATCATTTCAATCCATAAACGTCCTATTGCTGGGTACAAGTCTCCGCTAAAGATTTTGGAGGGAATTTGGCCTACTATACCACGCTGGCCAGACGGTTGGTTGCTGTTTCGATTTTTCCTTTTCTCGCAGTGCCGTTTTGTCTGCTTATGCGCCTTTTACTACACCCACAGGTTGAAATAGGCTAGTGACATTATGTATTCTAAATCCGTCACTACACAGACTGTTTTCTGAATTCCCGGTTGGCCATAACTTTTCTGTAATGGAATTATCTGTACGTTTCTATTAACTTTTGAATTTTTGCGTTGCATGATATTATTTGAATTATAAAACAGGAATTCACGCGATCATGCATTGTTCCACCAGCCGTGTTCACAAGCTGTCTACAGCCTAGTCAAAACAGGAGTATGTAAATATGTATGGTATGCTCCGTATTGTTTAAAGCCTTCGTGGCTCAGTTGTTAGTGACCCTGACTGTTGAGACAGAGGTCGTGGGTTCGATTCCCACCCAGGACAAATCTTGTGTGATGAGCACAATTATTTGTTCTGTTTCTGGGTGTAATGTATCTATAATATTATGTATGTATTTACGAAAAAAAAGTTATTTAAGTATTATATCAGGTGTCTAGTATCCATATTACAAGCATTAGCTTAGTTTGGGACTAGATGGCATTGTGTTTGAATGTCCAAAGACTATTATTTTATAATGTCCATTTTATAATTCAAATAATTTTGCAGTATGATAGGATACATTTTTTATGGAAGCATGAAAATATAATAGGTATCGCCCATGTAATAAGAAGCATTGTTGTATGAATGCAAATAGTAAAAAGGTCTTTAGCTTTATGACGTAATCATTCTTTGTATTATAACGTAACAGGGCTCTTCGTTTTTCGAGCCAGTCAGTGCTTTGATCCTTGAAAATGTATTTTCTTTTGCCAACAATGCGCCGTTGAAAGGTTTTCATTCATTTATGAATATTTCGTACTTATATATTTTGTAGTGGAATGTTTTTGCATTATTGTTTCATGCCAAAAGAATTTCAGTGTAATTATTCATCCTAAAGATGATTCTTGCGTGAATATTTTTTTTATAAAAATTTCTTATGCATTATATTGTATGAAGCTGTTTTAAAACAGTGATGAGGTTTGGCACTTTTTTTTGTCATAATCTCTTTGATTTTGATTAAGCCTACTTACTCCTATTTTTTTAATGTTTGAACTAGGATGTGTCATAGTTAGGATATAGAAATTCGTCTGATAGTTTAGAGTAGACGCTCAATAATAATAATAAGTACGATTATACTTGTCATTAACAAAAAATGGAGATAAGGTAAAATTGGATGGGAAATACAAAACACGACAGAGGCTTAAATTAAGCTTTTATTAATCATTCACATTGTACGACCATGTACATAAATATTTTTAATTTAAAATGGCCAGAGGACTAACAAAAATTATTAATGCTGACAATCGCTTCTAAAATAAATATACTTAAAAATATATTATACTTAAGCTCTTAGAGATATTTTTTTACAAAAACTCCGTGCTTTACATTTTTTTAGAACACCGATATCTTTTACATCGATCGACATTATGGAAATGTAATACGATAAAATTAGGTTGAGGACGATAGGGTAAATTGGCACCAATATTTGAACAGCAAAATCATGATGTTTTATAATATTCATTATGGTAATAGAATATGATTTGGTTAAAAAATAATTCAATATCGACTTAAAATAAAATTAAAACGGCAAGCTGAAATCACAAGATGTGAAAAACTTTTCTTGTTGTTCAAACAGTTATACAACTATGCAAGTCACACAAATTAGTCATGAGTAGAACTTCTTAGTGCTACAACAATAACAAGTCTCTAAACTTGGGTTAGGTGTTTATACAAGCAAAGTGAACTTGCAAGTTTACCACGAATAATCACCTGAAAGACATTTATGTATGCATCTATTAGATATTACTTAAATCATGTAATTGATTAAGATCAGAAATGGTAGGTAGACATTTTAGTTGCCCATAAATACCTTACAGCACATTATTTATATTTAATTTAATGATTATTGGCTATAATAAATCTGAAATGAGACGTGATCCAGGTCTTCTGGTACTCTGTTCCAGCATATCCTCACGTGAATTCATATCCATAATGTTCATTACTTACTGGCTTGTTGTCACCTAGTCCTGCTCTGGATTTTTTTTACCAATGCTATTTATCAGAATTTATTGCCAAAAAAGAGCATTTTATTTAATAAAACTTAATTTTGTTTAACTTCATAACGTGGAAACTTGTTAAAAGCTTTAAATTTTCATACTTTTAAAATCCTTATAATTATAGTCATTAGTTTGTCTATGTCTGTATCTTAAAAAAAATCCTTTACAACTAAGACTTTTAAGAGTGATATTTCTGTGTCTGCATTATTTCCTGTTTATAATATTTTGTTAACAAAAAAATACAGTAATAAAGCATTTAGCTTTACAGCAAATTTAATTTAAATACAGTTTTAAAACTACATTATACAGATTTAGGACGTACAATTTTTATATCCGATAAAATGAAAGTTGAAAATATTACATTTGATGTAGAAAAGTAAAAATATACTGTCATATTCAACGTGATTCAATTTTATATTTAATTAAATACGGGCGAGCAAACACAGTTGCAGTATAGTTTTCGAATGGAGCTGAAAACAAATTATAAAGTTTAGTATACATTTTGATATAACTTTGGTACTCTCGAAGCAATTGCCAGCTAGGTACATTTAACAGATGTAACCTAATACGCCTAAATGTATCTATATTACATTATTCATATATTTTCATCTATACAATAGCACATAAATAATTAGTCTATTTTAAAATATATTTCGCTTTAATATACACATTTTCTTAACTTATCACATCCTTTAGCCTAACAAATAAACTTTCTACAATAGTCAGTGTAAAGAGCTGCAGGAAGACTTTCAACGCCAATAACGGAGGACTCGAGCTCTCGGGAAACGTAATTCGATTTTCCCCAAACATGTTTTCTTCAGGCTAACAAAATCATATAATAATATCAAGTTAATTTATCCCAGACGTATAACTCCATTTAACCCAACTTTACTCAAAGGAGGTAATCGAATTATTTCCTAAACAAGTCAAGCCCTCCATGGCAATTTTATTACGATTAAATATCATAACTCTGCTTTACAGCGTAACACTAATCATATCGAAAATATTCTGCTGAAATATATTAGACAATAATTTAATTTCTCAAAATACGTTCTCACTTTGAAAATCACCTACCAACATGAAATATTTTGTATACGAATGAGAGAAAAAAATATTTTAAGACAAATATTTTCCTAAAGATTGTATTTCTAAGAATGTTCTTAGTGTAACAGGAATGAATGAAATTTTGAGGAGGTAGTAATGAAACGAGAATAAGTAGATGTACTTATAAGCCCCGGGGAACTTGGTTTTGAATATTTCATGATGACCTTTAATCTAGTAGGGTAAGACAACATCCAAAGCAGCAACAAGTATTATTCTTATTCTCCAAGTTATTTTAAACACTATTGTTATTTATTGTGACACAGTTATTATAATTATTTAAAATACATTATTATTTTTTAAAACCTTTTCACATGGCTGAAAAGGCTTTTCAGCCGGCAGTAAGTTCAATGTCTATTTTAATTATTGTTATTGTGATTCATTAAACGTTTATCTGTTTCAAGGAAAGGGTTCATAAATAGCTTCTGTTGTGTAATAAAAATAGCGATAGTTTGGATAAATTGGAACCCTGTAGTAACTAGATCAGAAAGATACATTTAATTGACATACAAAAGCTCAGGAAGAAACAGGACTCATCGAAGGAAGATTGTGAATTCAATAATAAAACTTTTTTCTTAAAATTATAAAATACAATAACAATTTAAACTAGTACTCTAGTTACATTTTTACATTAATGTATGAACACAGTAAAATTATATTTATATGAAGATAGATGCTTTGCTGTTTTTACAACAGATTAGTTCTATAATAAAACGGTACAATTATGTAAATTTGTAAAAATCTAGCCAAAGAAAATTTCGTAGGACAACCATTTACCTTGAAAGTGAGACGAGAAAGCTAAAGGTACACAAAATTTGTATAATAGTATAAATAAAGGGTACTAAATATTTAATCTACGAGCTATAAGCGCCTTGGTAGGTAAAATATTTGATCAAGGATAGGCGAGATTCGTGACATCGTTTAATGTAGTTGGAGTGTGAACTCACGAAGTATGAGACCGCAGCCCAAAATCCAAAGTGAACGCGATCGAAGGCAAGTCGATGTCGCGTTCGCTTGACTTGTGTCTGAATGCGGCTTCTTCAAACTAAGCTCATTTACTGCCACTGCAAAGAGTTATTATCATGAGAAAATGTATATAATATAAGATAACAATTTCTTAAATCAACCAATTAAAGTCTTATGACAATATCGATTTTGATATAGTTGTCAAACTCTTCAAAATGAGAGTAAACAAATTGAAAAGGACAGTTGTATGAAGTCTATTGTTTTACTTTTATATTCAGTCAAAATACTATACTTAGCGATGAATAACTTTTGTTTGATGGATGTTAATTAGAGCTTCGATAAAATTAAACAAAAATATTTTAAACGTAACTTTTTGTGGGTTTTCAGTATACATTTGAATCAAAAATGTATACTAAAAATATATGAAGTCTTAATTATTTAAACCGCAGACGAGATTTTTGTGAAACTTAACTCTCTTGCCAAGTTTTGCGGCATTCATATTAACGTAAGTGAAAGTTTGTTTCGTAGTTTTTTAAGTTCAGCAACTTCTTTCAAACCCCATTTAGTTCATGGTGAATATCTTTTAGCGAAGAGCTGATTGTATAAGTTAAAAAAAAGGTTGTTTAACTAGTAATTTTTATCTTCTGAGTAATATTATACGATGCCAAATTGCACATCGGCGTTTTTAATCTTATGCTCTTTTTTACTGTGAGTGCCTACGCGTTAATATATGGAGCTTGCTTACCGGTTACAGTTTGTTTCTTAATATCAGCATACTTTTCACCCGGACCTACTTCATCTGGTATAGTAGCAGTACACGTCAGTTGAAGTCTGCCATGAGCTGGTGCTTTCAATTCTGCTATAGACACCCATAATGATAGGGGAATCACGGGCGGTGTTCGTGGTCTTTCTTGAATCTATTGAAAAAATGTAGGTATTACTTTATTTGAAGTAATTTTGGCAAATTAAAAGAAAAGGTGAAATAAAAGAAAACATGACAGTACACTAAACTTAACAAGCTTAGTTTCATAAAATTTTATTGAGTAACTTTAAATTTTTTTTAAATTTCAAATCCGTCCAGCTGTAATTTAGAAAGTATTCAGTAACAACCATATATTATGTAAGTTCTACTGCAGAACTAACTGGATGGCACCAATAGTTTAATTAACAGTTATTTAAACCATTAGCACCATTCAGCCCATTTTTTACTACATTGGGTTTGAGCGTTGATAGAATTACGAATCCCGTGCAATTCTGCAAGTAACTGTATGTACCTACGGATAATAAAGTTATTAATATATATTATTATGTAAATTTTATTTTTTTGTTTTATAATCTTTAAATCTTATAAATTTATGAATTAACCCAGAACGACTAAAGTACCTTTAACTAAAGAAACAAATAAATATAATGGAATTAATGCAAAGAGAAGTAAAGCAGATGAAATAACAATTATAAAACCAGGACAATCAATGGAATCCATGAAATTAACATTAGAATACTCATTATCGTATTCTAAGCAAAGTTCTAAGGTAAAGCATACTTAAATAAGGCATGTTACTTTGAAAACATTTCTTAAGAAGAAAGCTTCGTTCACAATTAAATATTCCTCAACTCGCTTAACGAAGGAAATTATTAACGTAATCTTTGCTGAGCCGGCGAACTTCGAATATTTATCATCAATATCGAGCACGTCATGGATGACAAATAATTAAAATTAACTAAACTTGGATTTTGTGGAAAAGAATTTACGATTTGGAAAGACTTTTTGATCAATGCAAATTCAATAGACAGATCAAGCAGTGTTATTGACAAATGTTTCTTACTGCCGTACTCAGACGTTACTTAACTTTAAAGTTTATTTAGTAAAAACTTGTAAACCTTAAGACGGTACGCCTAAAGACGATTATTGAATGAAATTATGTTAATGACAGATTACTGCTAATTGACGTCTCTGAGTGCGGTAGTTATATTCATTTCAATGATTTCAGTTAAGTTTAATAATCCAACACGACTCTTTACATGCACTCACGGCATTTTTACACATAAAGAGTAAATTATTTCTGGTTTTTTTTCTCAATAAATTAGCTAAGTTATTGCCAAAAAATCAATACGCGGGCCAATTTATTGTAGAAAAGTAACAGAACAAACAACATAAATTAACCATAAATTAAGACCATATTAATAAAATCTCATAAACAAAATTGCATAAATTTAATTAAAATTTAAAATGGATAATGTAATGTAAAAGATTAAAAAAACTCTGTCCTCTTTAAACGTTCCCCACAATAAATATTTGATTCAGTTCCTATTGTTAAAATAATTTGTGATAGTATAAAAATCACTTATTTTATTCAACAAATGAGATCTAGGTATAATATTCTAGAGGACATTGAGAGGTGTGACATTCTACCTCTCAATGTCCTATAGAATATTATTATCTCTAAACAAAACCAAATAACAGGTCACTTAATTAAAACTCATGTACAGAATCTGGAGAACTCACATTCTACGTTGTTAATTTAAATTTTCAGTTTCATATTACCCCAATGTTAATTAGTGCTTGTGTAAAGAATTCTCTAAAAATAACGTGAATACCGCGTTGTTCGCGGCACGCGTGGCTCAAAGAGTGGCCGAAATTAACCGACGAAAATTAAATTACGGTATCTGAATCAATTTAGCATCGCACGTCATTGGTTATTAAATTTAAACGTTTAATGAAACACAATAAAGTTCAAATTTAAAAAACGCAACCTAAATGAAACATTTTAAAAATGGAACTAAAATTCAGTTGGATTTAAAAACACGTGTTCTGCTCAAACCTTTGCCATTTCTTCGCTTTGTGCCTCCTTCAAAGTGCACTTATGATGCTTGGTGTTGTTCACAGGTGGCGCTTGAGTAGTTTCGCTCACTAACGCCCAATATTTTGCTGTGTAGTTGAACTCAGGGGCTAGGTAACGGTGCTGATGTTTTCTGTTACGATATCCACCGCCACCTTTTGTGCGAGTGGAACTTGATACGCGATACGAGAAATATCTTACTGACTCCTCATCAACCTAAAAATGGAAAAAAAGACTTTCATATCTACGTGAAAGTGTTGTTTTTGGTAAATAGTTCATAATGGGTGACTGAACTGAAAGGTCATTGAACCAAAAAGTGCTTGCCTAGTGACTTTCCAACCTGCAACCCAGCTGATTTTTTCAATTCGCAGATTAATATCCAAATAAAAAAAAATGCTAAATGATTCCTCTTTAAAATTTTCTAGTAAAATTTCCGGTTCTATTAGTTTAAAAAATACATAAAATCTAATATACATAATATGAATGATTACCTTCTCATTGTCAATATACCAAGTCAACTTCGGCGCAGGGGCAGCTGGTGCACTAGTACAGTTGGCACGAAGTAAGCCTCCCACAACTACGTCTGGCTTACCAAACGTTATTATTGGTGGATGTTTCTGTGCGTCTGTCAAACAAGTACAACATTTTAGAATATTGATAGTTAAATACATTTCAATTATTTTTAATACTAGTTATATAATATTGCGTAGTGTAGGACGCCCCCAGTCTAGATGGAGTGACGATCTTCACAGGGTGGCTGGCAAAGTGGCGTGCAATTGGAGAGGCCTATGTCCAGCAGTGGACTAGTACAGGCTGATGATGATGATGATATAATATTAATTTATATAGTAATTGATTATTGTAATATAAAAATATATTTAAAAAAAAACGCATCAAAATCGAGGCAGACACACCGACACGTCAAACTTATAACACCTCTCTTTTTGGATCGGGGGTTACAATCAAAATCCCAAAAACAGAAAAGTTACAGAAACAAGTCCAGAAAACTGATAATGACGTTTTTGTTTTTGTATTCATAATAGTAAGGACCAATAATCATTCTATAACAATTCGGGATTCAATAATTATAATTAATTTAAAGTTTGAAAGTTCATGTTACATAAACATCTAGAAACAATTTGTAAATTAGATTTGATGTTACAAATTAAGGACTCAACACTTAAAGCTCTTCAATTAAGCACCACCAGTTTAATTTAACAATTTCATTTACAACTCGTAATTTATGAAAGAATGACATCTTATTTACTCAATTAACTACAAAGTTTCGTAATCGCTAACTTGAGTTACAATTTTGAATTTATTCAATTTGCGGTTATAATTGTTAATTAACTTTTCTAACAATATAATTAAATTTAACATAAAGTTTGCTCAGCTATTGTTTTGTGATGTTTTGGGTAAACGAAAAGGGGTCTGGGGTCGGGATTGGAACAATTAATAATAACATAACCTTATGCCTTTTCCCAGATAAGGTTAGGCAGAATTATGTGTTTGCATCGTTCATAAGTTACTAAGGGTTACATTCCTCCAAAATCATCAAATCGTCTCATTAGAAGAATAATGTCTTATCTTCAGATAAAACAAAAATGAAATTATTATAAATTTGGCATTAAAAACCGTAAACTATCAATTGATCAAATTTGTATTTTGTAATACTGACTAAAGAATAAAATAAAAATTTATCAATCGATAGTTTACGGTTTTTAATGCCGAATTTTTTAATAATTTCATTTTTGTTTCATGTGAAGATAAAACATTATTCTTCTAATGGGACAAAATCTTCTATCTGCAGCTTGGCTCACGTCTTATCGATATAAAAAAGAATTTCTATTTATATAGCTCTCTAAAGTGACCTTACTCGTAAGTTCGGTTTTCGATTGGTATTGTTGTCAAAAAATGTTTGAAAATGTTAGCGACTATATTATAACTTTTGAAAAGAGTGATACTGAAATCGACTAATGGCCGATTTCAATAATCTATCTATCTACGGATTTGGCTACTAAAGTTATAATTTTGACATAAGCTCCATACAAAACATGTCAAAATTCTTACTTTAGTAGCCAAATCCATAAATAGATAGATTATTGAAATCGGCCGTTAGTCAAGAGACTCCGAGTAGGAACACAAAACTCATCTTGATTTTATGCGAAAAGACATTTTGATCTGTTGAAACATGTTTATTTACGTTTTGCCAACGCACGTCACGTAAATCTTAAATTTCCTCCACAATGTTTGGAAGAGACCCGAGCCCAGTAGTGGGATGTTTATAGTTTGTAATGATGATGATGATGAAACCTGAATTATAACATCCAGCGAAATTCGGAAATATATTTTGTCATATGAATATTACAACTAAAGAGAGAAAAACACATTTAAACCATCTCGTAATGAACAGAAACGATTTGCTCACGTTCAAAGAGAATGGTACAAGAGCTTATAACGATCTCCGCGATAACATCATTGTGGCCATTGGGCAAGTACTCATTGACCCGTTAAATGTGGCTTTGGGTGGCCTGTTGACTTAATGGTAATTAAAGCTGCTTTGGATTGCTTTTTGTTACCTAAATTGGTATTCTGGTGATCCCATTGCGTCTAAACGATCTTCTTTATGGATGAATCCTTTGTTGTTCTGAGACTACGGCTTGGAAAGTGTTAGGACCAAAACATTATAGAATGAAACGTATACTGTGGCACGACTTTGTGTCGTGTATTTGAACACGGAGATGATGGGACGCCGTTGGCAAAGTCGTTCTAAGGGCCGGTTCTAACATAAATTGTTTTAAAATTTAAAAATGGAATCATTTTAAAACATTTCACAATTATGTCGATATATTGGCCTATTGTAACGTTTCTTTATTTGTTTGGTTTATCGAATGTATCACACACAACCACGGTTTACGATATAATCTTATAGTGGTTTATCATTTTTCGGGTCATTAGCCTTATGTGGCTCTAGACGCGTGATGTTGGAAACACATTATCGGGGTTTTTACGAGACAGGGTAACAGACATCTAAACATCAATCTATCCACATTGAATTTTGAATTTATAATATTAGTATCTGCCTCGGTGGTATTGCGAGAGTGTGTATAACTGATGCGCAAGAAATCGATCCTTCTTCTTATATCGACAGCAAATCGTTTAAATTGTGTCAGCCCATAACTTGGCCACGGCCACTGCACCGTTGCAATCATCAAATCTTCTTGCGTGCAGTTGATCCTGGATTCAAGAGAATACAGCTTTGGCAAATTCAAAATTTCAAAAATTTGGAGTAACAGTCCGGATTTCAGAAATGTGCTAGGCTAGTGAATGACTCGCGATTGTCATTATAATACCTTTGCCTACATCTCCTTGGAAAAAAGTTGCGATGTTTGTTATAATTATACATATAATGAATTTTGAGTTTCTTGTACAATTGATTTAATGTCAAAATAGAATAAAAAATGTGTGAAAATGATAATATACCTCGGTGGCGCAGCAGGATGTGTATACGACTGCTGTGCAAAAGGTCCCGGGTTCGATTCCCGGGTCGGGTGAAAATGGTATTGGGCTTTTCTATCAGGAAATTCTAGTATTTAGTTTAGTAGATTTTTCCGGAGTTTGGTAAACAAATGTTCCCGGTTGATGACAATAGGCTCGCCCCCTATTTCATGGAACGAAACATAGCTGGTGAAATGTGGGTGTGATACACCTCTGCCTACGCTTTCGGGGAAAAAGGCGTGATGCTATGTATGAAAATGATAGTACTTTCAGACTAAAATCTCGTATCAAATCACAATCCACAATAAAACACGGTCAAACACTTGATAGATGAGCGCAATAAATACACAATCAGCCAACAAATCCACCTTCATTTGTACAATGATACCGTGAGAAATAACAAAGATAATAACGGTTCGATATATCACACGCTATCTGCTATTAATTGAAGTACCTCTTCATATGAAGAGCTTAGGAAAATTATACACGAGTGTTATTTATCTGCAATTCTGTTAGTTTTGATATATTCATTTAATAAACGCATTTCATTTCGATTAAAAAAATACGTTTTCAGATGGTTGCTGGCTGCAGGCCTGACCAAATTACCTGTAATTTGGTATTGTACTAAACAGATGTCCAGATTTTTAAATTATATTTAATCATCATTACAACCCATAATACTGCTGGGCACGGGTATTCTTCAAACATTTTGAAGGGAATTCAGCCTACTACCACGCTGGTCAGATGGGTTGGCATAGGATTTTGTATTGATTTTTTCTTTTCTCGCAGTGTTCTTGTCAGCATAAGGCTACTAAATTAAATTACTTCCTTAGGTGCCTCTTATGACACCCTTGGGTTGAAATAGGGTAATGACATTCTGTATTCTTAATCCGTCACTATACGGATATATTATTTTAGCTTTATATATTGAAAAATTTTTAAAAATTTTTAATTTTAAAAATTTATTTAATTAATAAAAAATTATTAATAAATATATTATGTCGGCGGAAGTTCGTACGACTCGTCATTATAAGACAGTAATTCACCATTTATTGAGATTAATCACGTGTTTAATTGATTTACTAAAATCATTTAATGATTACTACATTGTTTATGTAAGTTTTATCAGTTCTTGTTTAAAATAAGTACTTAGTTGCTATGACTGATCAGTCTATTGAGATAAGTGACGTCAGCTCAGCTGACGTCACAGCTTTTAAAAACTCTGATGTACCTGGTGCCTCGTTATATATATTATAAATATATTAATAAATATTTATTTATTTATTTAATTTATTTTTAAATATTTGGTCTTCTTGATAGTAGCTCGTATATGTTTGAATATACTAAGCACCCCTAGCCTTGTCCGAAATGCAATAAAACATTAAACACATACAAAAACAGCTTACAGCCGCTCAAAAAAGCTAATCTGAAATAGCCCTTACACTCCCCATCTACCCTTACGCCCTCAACAAATCTAATAATAACGTTAACATTTCACTATAGACCTTTTATGATAATGACCACCCCAAATGTGAGTTTGGACAATAGAAGATAACAAAGTATATTTTTGTTGAATGAACTAGGCACCTTATTCAGGATGGAATAAAGGTAAAATTAAGAAATAGTAAGCTCTGAAAGATCTCGCTTTTATACTTGTTGTAATATATTTTTTGTTGTAACGTATTGGAATATTTAAATAATTTATAATAGTGATATTATTTAATATTGTGTAATTGTTTAGAGAGAATACATGAAAAGACTGATGAATGTTATAGAAGCCAAAGATTTATGTCACAATCGTAGTAAGTGGAAGGAAATAGTCTCTGCCTACCCCTTTATTGGGAAAGAGGCGTCACGTTCATGTATTTGTGTTTGTTTTGTGTTAATAATATTGTTACTATATTCCATGTACATAGTATAAATTAAGCACTGGTGTTGGGTATAACCTGTAAAGATTAGTGTATGTTTTAAATGAATAAATAAATAAAAAAATAAATGAGATTTTTTGATTTTTGATTATTGAAGAGAAATTATATTTTACATTAAATTGTGATTTTCCTTTTGCGTAGAAGCATAATAGCTAATATTTATTTTCTTGTATGAAACTTTATTAAAACTGAATCACAGAAGTATTTTCCCTAGAGTCGAGCGTATGAACTGTAGACAACTATATGTCATAGTGCTATAACCGGGTTATGTGCAGCCTCAAGTTCTGAAAAGTTCTGACAACCGAAGGAAATTAGGTTATCGATACGCCACTAGTTCGGGAGGAAAGTTTGGATGATATTCGCACTCACGACAGCTTGTGACTCCGTAATCACATTGTAAGAGGATTAAGTCCTTTGCTAAATATAGATATACTGTTCAGCATGTATATATTAATTAGTGAATGTATCTTATTAGCTTATTATCTACCAATACAATATAAATAAATAAGTTTTGTTTCTTTATTGTTTCGATACTAAATTTAGGTTTTTATCAAAATCTGACTACTTGTTTTAGTAGTAAAAAAAATTGATTAGGTATAAAGTTTAAAAAAAATTGACTTAGTATGTTGATTTCATAATGACGTCAACCTATGCCAATATAATGAATTTAATATTGACATAGTGTAAAATAAAGTCGCTTCACAACGGATTTTAATGCGGTTTTGTGGTAGAATATAAAAAATATATATATATAAAAAAGATAGAGTTGTTCATGAGGAAGGTTTAGGTGTATAATTTCATTACATACAACACGGGCAAAGCTGCTGAGCTAGTAATAAAAGGTAGATTGATTGATGATAATTTTAAAGAAACATCCAAAAATATTAAGTTGGCGTTGAACTTGTATTTTTAAGTAACAATAATTGCAATACATAAATATAGGGAATTTTATGTGAAATACATTTTACGGTATTGAGAATTTTCTGGACATGGTTTTACTTGGTAAGTATAATGAAACTAATCATGTAGGCTGTGTGTTCACACAGCCTACATGAACCTAACCTCAAAAAAAAAAAAAACTTTTTCAAACCTTTGCAACAGTATAAAATAAAATAAGGCCAATGTTAATCAAAGAAGGTCCTTAACCTCTGAGGACCATTAACATTGGTCTTCTTAATACCTTAGAGAGAAACCGCAAACCTTAGAGAATTTAATACTTAATTTTAGTTTATTCTACTTTGACTTCTATGCAAAGCTTCAATAATGGTGATTCTTGAATAATTAATTTGCCCCTAGTCTCAGTTTTATATCGCTATAATTCTCCGTCCAATATACGGAGGCAGATTACAATGTTATCTTTTTAGCGACGTCTTAGAAAATCACTATCATTTCCGAAGCGTTGAAGATTGGACAATTTATATTCATGACTAGTAAACCGGGGTAGACGTTATCAAAATTGGATTATCCTACAGGCGATGGACGTACTGCAATTATATTTTCTTATTACTGTAATAAATCTAATGCTAAGAAGGTACTCATTATTCAAATAATTTCAAATAAATAATAAATAAATTCAATTCAAATATTCAAGCTATAGTCCAAGTAGTGACGGATTAAGAATAAATAATGTCACTACCCCATTTCAATCCGTGGGTGTCGTAAAAGGCGATTAAGGGCTTATGCATACAAGGGCATTGTGAGAAAAGGAAAATTGGAAACAAAACCCTATACCAAGCCTGGCTAGCGTGGTATAGTAGGCGAAATTCCCTCCACATTCTTTGGACGTTTATGGGTTGAAATGTTGTAGTTTGTAAACAAACCATATCTTCATATTATTATATATTCTTTAAAGATCAAACAATTTGTTTCAGAAGCATACACACATCTTTAAAAATTATTATTATAAAAATGTTTCAAAATTTCAACACAACATTTTTCAAATATTATCTTTTATATAAAATATTCACGGTATCCTTCATTTCATCCACAATTTTACGCAGTGTGTTGATACTTCATAATAAGGAGATACTGCATACATTTTTCATAGCTTGTTTAAACAGAATGTTCTGGGCTTGCTCCCTTTACACGATAACGTCAAAACAATTGGGTTAGCCCAGATGGTTGTATCAGCTGACGACCATACGAGGACCAAAAAGGAAGCCCTCTGAATGAGTTATTCTCTCTAATGTATATATTTTTGTATTCCGGGTATATAATATATTTATTTTTAAGTATTTCTAAACTAAAGGCTTTATACAAGTACAAGTTATGTATGGCACTTTAATAAACTTACCGAAAAAAACTGTGAAGAAAAGGTACATGTTTTTTACAATTTGCAGTCATTGGGGTGAATGCTTAGAAATGAAGAAATAATTAATATTCTGATAAACGCCTTGCGATGAAGAAAGGATTATTATCTATTTTGAAAAAAATCTACTGCTAACGATAATTAATTTAATAACATTTAATAGGTACATTAAAATAACTTGAATTTAGAATGAAATCATTTTTAATATTGAATTAGTCACAGAAGAAAGAAGAGTTATTTTATTAATTACAGCCATTGAAGTAACAAGTGAATAATTTCTGGAATAAGAAAATTTAGAATCAGCAAAGGCTTCAAAAATATCACAAAATTTTTTAGACAACACTACACTCTCAGTAGAATAGCTCTTGAAAAGTAATCACAATTTAATATTCAAGATAATATCACACACTCGTGTCATTACGAGTAACCAATCAAAAAATCAATAGTTACCGTTTAACTAGTGTGGAACCTCCCTGTTCCCTTAAATACCGTAACGCCATTGCTAATAACAGTTTCTACTCACGACACGGAACGGCAGTTAGCTTGTGAGGCCGTGAGGTCGTAAACATGGGGCAACTAGAATGACACCTTGAACCAGTTGCGTTGTGAATAGACGCCAGTTTACTTACTGCTTAGGCTTGAGGCGTAATTAGGCTTAGAAAGTGATACATTTTGCATTTAGAATGGTGAATTATGACCTTTGTAAATTAGGCCGTAAGGAAGTCTCGTATGTAATATGTATGTATGGGGTGGTATTCATCACAAAGTTATAATTAACTTGCAATGTTTGTATGTTCGGGTCAAATCTTGCAACTGAATTTTTAAATAGTTATCTTCAACCGATTGAGATGAAATTCGGCATGCATATTTAAATTAGATGAAAATGCAATATTTTTATGAGATGAAGCTGATCTGATGATGGAGTTAGATGGTGAACTCTCTTTTAAACGACGGTATGCCTTTGAGTTTGGACTCATTTGATTTGTATTGAAAAGGTCTCCAATTTATAATAATCGAAACAAAAATTTTGTTTGAAAATTAAATATTTTTCTAATGAAAATTTATTTTTGTGTTCGACTCAACCTTTATCATAGACTGACACACTAGTAGTTGTACCACTAATATTTTTTTATATTTTATAATTAAGAAATTTGACTCGTTTCAACTGACAAGTATAAAAGGATAAATAAAATTAAATATTACTTACAAACAACAGTCAGCAGATGTTCGTGTGATGCTGCAGTGAAGATTGGCGTCTCTAATGAAACCTCGCACCAGTACAACCCTGACGCCGATGGGTCCAAGTTATCTATCGTTATCGAATTCTCCGTTGACAGCGTCATCTGCAACAAGTAATTTATAGTTTAACTTAAAATATTATCGTTTAAATTCAATGTAAAATAGTTGCATAAGAATAATTGTAATCCTAGGTTACTTGTAGAAACAAAAAATAGAAACCGGATAAAGTTTTGAAAAAATAAAAATTCCTAATTTTATGAAAAAGAAAATGACGGTCTGGTCAGCTGGTAGCTTTAATGTAGTGAGAATTCAATTTTAACATAATTATTTTAGTAATGTTCATATTTCTAGTGCACAGATCTATTTTTCATATTTATTTTAAAAAAAAGATATTGAATTTGAGTAGTTTTTTTTTTATATTAAGTAATTTTCACATTTTATCATTTGCATTACTTAAAATTTATAATCTTGCTTAGAATTTCTCTACGTAAACATAATAAATAATGAAAAAGCTCACAATTTTCCCGCCGCATTATATTTTGTACCTCATAAATCTTAACAAGAGACTATATTTCAAGAATCTGTCATAACACAAAAGACGGTAGATGACAAATATTCCATACGTCATATAAAACGAATAAAAAGGGCCGCTCGATCCTATTTCGTTCCTAAACTAGTTCCATTGTCATGTAGATTACATGCCTACCTAATCAACAAAGCCTCACAAACACGGACGTTTGTCTTGAGTACGTACGTAAATCGCAGGCAAGAGTTCTGCAAGTCTTTGAATACAGCGAAAATTTAAATACCCTCGGAATATGCCTGAGAGCAAAAGTTTTATGATGTTCACGTAAAAGCGCCTATTCTTTAAAGACTTTTCAAACAAAGTCAGCAATAGCGAGATGTGTGTGTCCGATTAGCTTGCTGCATTGTATACAATGTTCAGTTTCTTTATATCGAATCTAGCTGTGGACGCGACTTCGTTCGCCTGCGATTTCATAGTTTTTAATTTTTTACGAAACTGATATTTTTTACAAAATCAAAGTAACCTACGTTACTCCTTGGGACTATCTGCGAGTAAAAGTCCCGTTGAAATTGTTCTAGACGTTCACGCGTGATACCGTGACCTAGAGAAAATGCATAACTTCTGACTACCAATTAGTTACCTATACTTTGGGAAGCACTTACAGATATTTACCATAACAATGGTTTAATACCCAACTTACATTAAGCCGACCTCCTGGGAAGGTATAGCTGGTGAATGGTGGGGTCCTCTCGCGGACGTATTGAAGCAGCTTCGTTCCAGTCCTCAGGAACTCCACCTTGTAGAGGAGCTGAGGTGGAACTTGGTGCAAGCAACGAAGAGTTGCGGAGCCACCCCGAGCTACCCATGCCGGGGCTACTAGACGGACGTCCACGTCCGTCGCTTGACCGCTTCCTGGTGAAAAAAAATATATATTGAAAAATTTTACTACAAAACAAAAAATTATCTGCAATTAGCAGGTTCTTGATTGCTGCATTCTCATTTCTGCAATTTTTTAATTGCGTTACGTTACTTGTATGAACATCTTATATGCGAATAATCATTACTTTATGTATTTAAAAATAAATATAGGTAATCGAGTACTTCTAGATGAATAATGTGAAATATAATATAATTAATTAAGACGTCTATATACGTAGTTTTTGTATCAGTATTAAATTTCTTGAAATTGCTACTGGCGCTTACGTACTTAAGTATGAATTAAAAGTAAATCAATTATGTTTGTATATAACAAGTTCTAAAGTAGGTTTACAGGTATCGTTTTAGCATAATGTCGGGCACCTAGTGTGCTCATTATGCTGAAATTGTGCCTATTTGTATTATACCATTTCAAGTACCAATAAAGATTATTTTTATAATATATTCTCAACAACAAAATAGTTTCAAAAATTCACAAAAGGAACTATAAACTTTTACCTTGCTGTAACTATTAACACGAACTCTTTGTAACAATACTAAAAGAAAGCAAAGAAAATATACAACAATAACGCTAGTCAAACCTTTGAGCTGCACATTGTCTCCAGGTCAATTACGTCTGAATAGTCCCCGAAGGTAAAAACTAAACACAAATGCTAGCGGCACAGGCACCAGTTAGTTGTTTGCCTATTTAACTCGAGTTTTTTGCGTTTTCCTTATTTCTTGTAGATTTAGGAGAAAATTCAATTCCCTTAGAAAGTACAAGGCGAGTGTACATGATAAGGTCTCCTCTCCCCTTATGTTATTAACATACGACTCAAACGTGTCTCACCCTGTTTACTCGAGCAAACTGAAGAATAAAGGTTTCTTCAATCTCGAAGAAGAGTTTTGTGATACCCAAAATATAGATCCTTCAACAAAGTATTTTTTCGATGTTACCGCAACAGAAAAAAATCTTAAAAACAAATCGTTTAAGCGCTTAGTTAAATATACCGTGGAAACATTTGCATACGACTGAGTCTGACATTTTATTGATTAATGATACTTAATGTTAGTTTTTTGAATATTTAACAGCAAAATGTTGAAATAAATAACCTTCTTTGAGCTCTTTTTACTAAAATAAGAACGCAGGTGAGTCTGCTAATGAGAACATTACTGTTGTCATTCCCCGAAATTCACAAAAGGCGTTTATTTTTCACAAGAGCAAATTAGGTCTCGGAAAAGTGAGGATTTATTAAAATAAAGCTTAGGATGTCTGCATAAGGTTCAAGATTGCTTGCAGCGTGGAATATGCGCCGATTTCCAGTATCATTTTCAAAGTAAACATATGAACATCCGTGTTTCACGACTTGTTGCGATACTGTTACATGCAGGGGTTACACGAAGATAGCGGCAAATGTCTTGAGGGCTGAAGACGTATAGAGCATACATCCATACAGCCTCCCTGCAGAGGGGGTGACATCCGGGAACGTGCTTCCGGTATACGCATCACCGACACCGGACAATGAACGTGTCGCAGGGTTGCTAGATTGTGCAAATTTGATTACGGGGCAACATTTCGAAGTAGGACACCAGGTCATGGCGTTAACTTTTAGCTATTGTTTTGAACGAACAAAGCCTTGATATAATTCAGAGGTGTTTCTGACTGTAACTGTATCTAAGTTTATGGTAATGATGGTCTTAAAGTCTGCAGTTTGATAACGTAATATCTTTTACATTGCCTGTGCGAAACATTGTGTTAGTTTTCTTAGTTTATTTAAACCTACTAGTGAGTTTTAAACTTTCATAGCTTAGAGAAGTAACTCTGGTTCTTAGTACGTTACACGAGAACACATTTTTGACTAAGTAATAGTGAATATAATACTTTATGAATGCCAATGCTTGCCAAGAGTGTTGACGTCATGTAAATTTGTCACATACCCAGTATAACCACCCTGAAAATATCGAAATTTTATTCAAGACTTTTTCTCGACACAAAAGCAAAACCTGTTCTGCATACGAATAGTTTTCTCCCTAATCTCAGTGAGAATCCACCCGTTCCTTTAGTCAAGAGCCAGTAAATTAAATAAAGAAGCGCCCAGTGGTCGGGGCGAAAAGCTTTGGAACACGTGCGTAAGGTCTCTTAGACCCACACCGAACCTAATGGATTTTTAAGTGTTGAAAGGATGCCACAACACGGCAGTACATTTTAATGTTATTTACCAGTACCATTACTTGTTTTTGTATTGTGAGATAATATAATAAGACCACGTCGTTAAGAGTAGAGCTTTTATCTGTGTTCAACATCAAGCGAAGAAATTTTTGTACGTTCTAAATTAAAATAATGGCCCTTGTTACAGTCACCGGAACGAGAAACTGTTGAGTTTTTGAACGGCACATACTAAAAATTTATGGAGACCCTTTTTAGACTAGCCGTGATTTTTTCCAAATATACCCTGAATGCGTAATCACGGCAATGGTGAAAGTCCCCAATTTTAACATTCATTTATATAGAGAGTTAAAATGGAGTGGGCGAGTAAAAATGTATAGGTGGGTTTGGGTAAAAATGATTCAACTAACGCGAGTAAAACTGTGCTGTCATGAATACTCTATTTCCTTTTTGCGTTCTAGAATTTGACCTTCTTCTTTTCGCCCTCACCTCCAGTTAGCCGGGGTCGGCTGTATTTGACAGATATCTATTAATAAATTTTTTTATTTAATTTATGAAAAGCAACTAAACATTTAAAACATTATTTTAGATGACACCAACGTTTGTGCTGAGTTTATCAAGTACTGCTCTACTATATTTAAATACATGCCTGACACATAAGCTATCGACATGATGTCACGTCTGTCTGTTTTTTTGAGGTAAACTCCGAAATGACTAAACCCATTTTGACGTGGCTTTTACTGGTGGATAGAATATAATCTCATAAGGAACAACTTAGGCTACTGATTTTTAATAAAATAAAAGACCGATAAATACGGGAACGACTTTGACTTTTTACTTACAAAGTCGCAAGTGTGCTAGTCAGCTAGAATAGACTTATTACATTAATTCTCCTACAGTATAAAAGCCTTGAAGCACAAAAATATAATATCAACAAGATTATAAGACCGTCATTACACTCTACACGTCTTGCCTCCCAGGAGTACCTACGCAATACTCAACGTAGGCCATGCATCAGAAGCCCCCGGAGTAAAATAAGTCTACATTGTACTCAGTCTCTTAAGACTGTGATTAAGTTACTGATGTACATAAGCAACAGTATTTACAAAGTAATATGGGTGTATTTTCACACACAGAATTGAGTAAAATATATACAGTGACAGATTAAAAATACATAATGTCATACGAACCCATGGGTGTCGTAAAAGGTGACTAAGTTTATGCAGCAAAAAGCACAGCGAGAAAAGGAAAATTCGAAATAAACCCGTCTAGGCAGCGTGGTATAGTAGGCTAAATTCCTTCCACATTCTTTGGAAAAAACACGTGCATAGCAATGGGACGTTTACGAAAAAATTAAAAAATACATACGTCATGAAAAATTAATACGTCAAACTTTGGGGTACTTACTTTATGTATTTGAAATGAAGACTATTAAAGACAACAATGATAGAAAATTTCAAGATTTATATTTAATGACGATTTGTGTAACAATATAAGATGGCCGTCTTCGGTATCAATATCGTCACGAATTTATATCTTAGGACTGATTTAAACGTATTTTTATATGCAAAATATCAAAATGATGCGCATGGAACAAATTTAAAATGGACTTCTAAATTATGTCAGTAAAAGTAATATGTTGTTTTTTTTTATTTCCTTGGCACATCGTACGTAAATGATGATAATTAAATTAAAATTGTTAAATGGAATAGGGTCAAAAGAGAGCAGATGTTTCAAAATAGTATGCAGAAGTACAAGGAATCACAGCAGATACGCCTGTTTTACAGCCCCAATATTTGATTTCGTAGTAACAAAACGTATTAAGTGAAATAGTCCAGAAGTTTATAAAGGTAGTGTGCTAGAGAGCTATAAATGCCAATAAGTTCTTATTTGAATTTACGCCGCAATTACTTGGAAAAGTTTGAATTGTTTTATTCCTTACGACTGAATTGAATTAATAATAATAATAATAGTCCAAAATTGTGTTATGGTACTAAACAACTGATATACTACTTAAATACATTTTTTTTTGTAAATACGTACATATTATAGATAAATTACACCCAGACACAGAACAAACCTTTATGCTCATCACACAAAGATTTGTTTTGGGTGGGGATCGAACCCACGACCTTCGGCTTAGCAGTCAGAGTCACTAACCACTAGACCAACAGGCCAGTCAATTTCGTTCTAGAATTTCTACTAATTCTAAAACATGAAGGTTCTTTTATTTACGAAAAAAATAGAATAGCACGCGTCCACGTGGAATACCTGCATAATAATTACCAGACACAAGAACCACAAAATACCCCAGCGTGCTTGCTATTCATGATGTAATTTATAATTGTGACCAGATTGATACATCTTCAAAGACCTGTTATATGGATTTATTCTTTTCCATGTTCTATTTTATTTTTTCATGATTCACTTGAAATTTTGTGTCTTGCTAGCGTAGTGGAAATTTACGAATAGAATATTTGGAAAATACTGGAGTAACGAAAATAAGTCGGTATCTTAGCGATTAATGTCAAAAACAAATCCCGTATCAGCAAGAA
Organism: Laspeyria flexula; assembly: GCA_905147015.1. Lineage (NCBI taxonomy): Eukaryota > Metazoa > Arthropoda > Insecta > Lepidoptera > Erebidae > Laspeyria > Laspeyria flexula. The sequence continues at coordinate 4,197,661 of LR989956.1, read as the reverse complement.
ATTCTTATGGGAAATTAGGCATGATGACACAAATTACATACAAACTCGGCTAAGATAATGTCTTAAAATTATCGACAAATTTATTTAAAATACTATTATTTTGTAATTTAAGGCAAGGACATTTAATTTTTATTCTATACTACTAAAGAGGAAAGTTTTGTATTTTTTTAATGTAACGAATAAACGTAAAAGTTACTGGACTGATTTAATAATTATTTCACCGTTAAAAAGCTACTACATACAACTGGCCCCATTGGAAATCTCTTGAGGAGGCCTATGTCCTGCAGTGGACTCTCTGCGGCTAATATGATGATGATGATAGAAAGTTACTGAGTTACATAGGCTTTATAACATCACGCTACGGCCAATAGCAGCTGAGCAGTAGCTAAATAAAGAACAACGGGAGTGAAGCCCCGCGCGACTTCTAATTTAGTTATAAAGTAAAACATTAAAAAAGAAAGTACTTAAACAACATTCACATTAATACTGTAATCAGTTGGAATTAATAAAGAACGAAAAACAAAATAAAGAAAACAATTCATTATACTATTTCACTTTGAGAGAAACTTAAGAGACCTTACACACGAGCCTAACGATTTAGGTAATGTATCGTGTAATGTAATTCGTATTGCTTGAATGGTATACAATCACGATAAAATATACACTACTGAAAGCTTTCAATCGTTCAAAAAGCTGAGCCGAGAGCTAAAAGGATTAAGTATACGCGTAACGTTGAACCAGATACTTTATTATTTTAGCTTTTTCTAAAGCTGCAATGACAGGCCAATATTTAAGACTAGTAAACCATGAAGGAAGTGCAATATAAAATAAATTGCTGATCGATTTTAAATAACGATACCTAGAGTGCTGGAGATTGATTTTGTTATGAGTGCAGACATTTTCGTTAATAACATTAGAATTGTTTTATGTAGGCTTACTGTAGGTTCGGAAGTTAATATATTAGGAGCAATTGGGCAATAAAATAAATGAATCAGTAAGTAGTAGAAAAATAAATATACATAATATCATACAAACAAACCTTCAAATCTTATCAATAAATGACTTTACCTACTCCACTGATTTATTATTTTACTATTAATTCAAAATCGATATATTTTTATCGATAATAACGTAGGTAAATATCGTTATACATAGATTATATTGAATAGAGAACGAAGCCTGGCTGTTTCAAATAACTTGACCGAAATCCAATTTATTTGAAAGCGAATCCGTGTATCCATTTAAATAATTCATTGTTGTTACCATTCCATATTTAATGATTACAAATTATACAAATATTTTGGAAGACCAAAATAATGATGTCGGATTTGATTAGAAGTATGTTTGCTTACGAATGAATTATTTATTCGCTGAGTTCTGTTTTGATAATAAGGCTGAAGATATTGGTTATGTATTTTGATAAGTCGGTCACAGTAAGGTTGGTCCGTAATTATTATTTTTTTTGGTAATATCATTAAAATTTCGTTAACAAGATAATGGTAATTTGATGAATTTTATCATAATATATTATGAATAAGAAAGACTACGTGGATGTATATTTATATTTTTTTATATTTGCGACTCTTTCATGGAGAAACTGCTTTATGGTTTGATGAAACTTGGCACACACACATACCTATAATATTTTAGGTCACGGTAATGTTAGCATAAAGCTTTTGCTTCCAGGTCAGTCATATCATCTCTGGAATTGGCGAAGTCTGGCTTTTGCAGCAGTAAATGTAAGCATACAATGCGTAGATAATCACGTCATCAAAAGTATCTCTATATAAACAAAGTTCATTCGAAATCAATTCATATTCATACACATAGATCACACACATACATATAGATCACGCCTCTTTCCCAACAGAGGGGTAAGCAGAAACTACATAATTATTTACTTCCACTTGCTACGATTCTGACAAATATCTTTGGCTTCTTCAACATTTATCAGTCTTTTCATGCATTCTCGCCGGTTGAGGATACTCCTGAAATATCCCTTTCGAAAAATATTCTCGACAAAATTCAAAATAGATAAACACAACCAAATCCACCAGTATCTTATTTCACCAAAGCTACATTAATACCAATGTAATTTATTACCCACAAATACCATGTTAAAGTAACTTTCCTTATCCCCTATCAAATAAAACCGTAACCAATATACAACAGACGAAATATCGACTACAATCAATTCACAGGTTTAGGTAAAGGCAACACCCACAAACAAATCGCCTACATTTCGCCTCGGTATTGTAAGTAGCCGTCTTGTATTGGATAACAGTGTAATATATTTTTTCCGTCAAACCGACGATTGGGGTCGGCCGATATGGCTCGGTCCGGTAGATGCGCTGCAACTGACACGCAAGCTGGCTACTATATTGGCTACTTTCTGCTAAGTTTAGCACTGACATGGAACATTAGCTTCCGTCTAATGTAATACAGGCTTAGATAAATCATCATATGTTGTGGTACGAAATAAAGGTACGCAAATCAATTCAGTACCAACACGACAAAAAATATTATTACTGGCTTCTTTCCGTAAATTTGCTTGCTTAGTATGTCTTTAAATAATAATTATCATAGGCAATATATAATGCAGCTAGAAGGGGGCACAAAGAAATAAACAAACATTGTAAATAATAAGACTGGCCTGTTGGTCTAGTGGTTAGTGACCCTGACTGCTAAGCCGGAGGTCGTGGGTTCGATCCCCACCCAGGACAAATCTTTGTGTGATGAGCATAAAGGTTTGTTCTGTGTCTGGGTGTAATTTATCTATAATATGTCCCTATGTATTTACAAAAAAAAATTTATTTAAGTAGTATATCAGTTCTTTAGTACTCATAACACAAGCAAATATAATTGCTTACTTTGGAACTAGATGGCGCTGTGTGAATGTGGTAGAATATTATTATTATTATTAAATATAAAATATGTACTACAAGTCCCGGGGGTCTTTGCTCCCGTCGTTCTTTATTTGGCCACTGCTCAGCTCCCATTAACCGTAATGTAATGTTATATAGCCTATAGAATTCCTCGATAAATGGGCTCTCCAACACTAAAAGATTTTTTTAAATCGGTTCAGTAGATTCCGAGATTACCCCCTACAACCACAAACTTACAAACTACCTCTTTATAATATTAGTAACGATTAAGAAAACGTTTTATAAAATGTATTCGCAATACTCAGTATATTTCTTTTAATCTGGAGCGTGAATCTTCGGTAGCGAAATAAAAGTGTTGCTATATTGAAAAGGAAATACTTCTGGCGTGATAGGCTATTACGCCTAGTGAACCATGGTTCGATGGCTGATATTGGCAACTTATTTATATTTCGATAGCAAGTGGGTTTAGGTAGAGAATATAGTTTCGCCAAGTAAATTATGTTCACCTACCTCTTTATTATTATGTATTCTTGTATATAAATAAAACAAGATAAAAATAACTTAGACTATTTTATGTGACGTGTGCAGAATCATCTCAGATGGATGAACAAGTGAGTATCGAATCTGTTCTTGGGGTATTGGGTTTCTTTCTACTTTTTGCACAGCAATCAATCCGTCTGTGTTCATTTCATTTGTTGATATGTGTTCTATTTAGGCCGAGATAATACCTGTACCAACAGTTTTGCCTACGAACTGATAAAATCAGTAATTTTGGTTATCTGTAAATAACATTTATTTCTGGGAATTAAATCGAACCATTAACATCTAATTATATTCAAACACAAAATAAAATCTAAATATAAACCCTAATCACTCCAAATATAGAAGATATTTACGTAGGAAGTACCGTACTCAAACATGTCCGCATATTCAGAAATAAAAACAATTCACCAAGGCTGATTCCGGGACTCGTAAAATCAAAACCCAAATCTGACGCTTGGTAAATAGTCGACGCAAATAGCAGTCGTGGGTCCACCAATTAAGGCGTGGGAGTGACCTACTGAGGCTTAATCGCTTTCGTCTTCACATTCTGTCGGCGTCAATGGACTTAATTCGGATAGGATTGTCCTAATTCCATTTTAAGATAGACTTGTTGATATCAAAAATATTATCTTAGTAGCTGACACGAGAGACGTTGTTCAGTCAAAAGCAAGACAGATATAGCTTTTCTTCCTTCCTCGGACTTCAACAAATAAAATGATCACGAATCTAATTCTCACTATAATATTGTATAGATTAAAACGGAAAGTAAAATAACACTAAAATTAAAGCGGCTATACAACCTTCAGTAAACTGTAAACGCTTTGGGATTAGGTCATAATCAGAGCGCGTAATTAGTTTGCTAATATAATTATCTACATAATGGGCTTAACAGAAAGTGAATATCAAAGCACTTCCAACATCAACTGCTTTATTGAATAATATCAATACCAGTTTTCATTCTAAATTTTTTACCTATTTTAGAAATATCGTCTTTATCAGTAGTTAGAATAAAACCTAAATTCACTCACCTGACTTTAAAATGTAGAGCAGGAGGAGTATTGAAAGCCATGACGTCATCGGGGACTGCACCATCGCCCAAATGTTCTCTTCTTATAACACCATCACTTTTAATCTCTTTATCACTTACAAGCACGTTAATATCACAATTTCATTTCATAAACCATGTTGTAAGTACTGTCACTTTAACTAAATTATTGTCATGGCTGCCTCTGAAAACACCAGTTTTTGTTTCAAGTATTAATTTGTGGAATTCTGCCGGATGAAAAATTGCGTCATAAGAAACAGAATGAATTTTTAGCTTTTTTTATTAAGGTCTTTTATTAAATTTTTTATGATGTTGCATTTATTTACGGAAATAAGATTCAGATGTTATTATCCAGATATCATTTTAATACATTTTATATAATTGGTTTGTTTTTGGAAATGCGGCGGTTTTTTGCTAGAGTCAATTCGTTATCATCATCATCATCATAATTATTACGCTACTAATATTTCTAGTCTGTACTGCAAAATATTAGTAACTTATTTTTAGTAGACTACAATAGTATTATTGTTTGTAGGTTTGCTAGATTGAAATAAATTGATATGAATATTATTTTCACAAAAATGTTACATTCTGTTTACAAAAATCATGATAAAAGTTTTCCTATTTTTGGCAAAAATATAAGTACGATCTTTATCTTCCTGATATAAGTCTCTGTAACAAACTTCAAACGGAAGTAAGTCCACTAAATAGCAATATACTTGCCCCAAGTGGGATCTAAAATCGTCTTTGGCGAAAGTCCTTCGAGGTTTACAAGTTGAGATAAAAATTTATTAAACCGCAAAGGAATTTTAGTTTTGCTTTGAAATCAAAATAAATTTTCAATATTTCAGAATTATGTGACGAAAATAGAAGAAAATTTTACTCTGTCTTTTATTTCGTAAAGTTGAAAGTAATATTCCATTGTATAAGTGTAGGTCCTATAATATAGATACAAGAATTTTTGAAAATTCGATTTTAGTTTACTTACTCCATCAATCACCTATTGTCATTGTTTTCAAATTCCAAAACATCTAGAACGATACAAATCATTTGAATAGTACACTGAATTATTCAACCTAAATTCATCAATAGCACCAAGTCTTGAAAAGTTAGTGTCAGCAATATTAACAAAACGCTTACTCAAAGATGTTGAGGTGTCCAAACCTAGGTATTTATCTAATGTTCGGGGAAGGGTTTCGTTATCGTTCAACATCAGTCCCAACATGATAATAAAGGGTTTGGCCGTACGGTCCCCGACTCTCCAACATTTTATTCAATAAACCTTCAATATATCCCCACAGCTACGGGTCGCGTCCTCTACTAAGATATTTATTGTTCACAGTCCGGTTGACTGATTCGATTCACTTGTTATCAGACAAACAAAAAGTGTGTAAATCAAAAATAAATTGTTATTGAAATATCATTTTCATACTGGAAAAAGAATTACTGACTTTTATTTGTTGCGTCGTTGGCCTGTTGATTTATTTTTAAGTAAGGTAAATGTATTGTTTATTTTTTATTACAGACGGTGACGTTGATAGACGAGCTAAACGCTCAACTGTTACCCACCAAGTAACCTACACACACGTTTTTTTTTTTAGCTGGACTAGCCACAGTCTCACATCCATTGATACAAATCAATATAACGTGCATTTTTTTCTCCGAACGAGCTTTGTAACTTTAACTATCCTGGTATTCTATTTATCGGTAAAAACAAAAACTTAAAAGGTGAAAGATTTTCCTTTGATTATCTTAAAAAATTGTCTCCTACAAGATTACAAGAAGCCCAAAACACTCATAGTATGCAAGACTGTGATAGTTGAATGGTAATCCATCAAGTAGTTGGTGCCGACGGCTAAATAACAGTGATAGATGAGTTCAGCTGACCTAAACGCTGTCTTTGCATTTAAGTTGACTCTGACGAACATCTACCCGATGGCCATATCCCCTGAGATATCGCAGATAGAGGACTTCTAACTATACTTTATACTTATAATATAATACTGGTAAGATTTGTATTATTGTAGGTAACGAATAAAATTAAAAACTAATGGACCGATTTCAAAAAATATGCTGTTAGAAAACTACATTATCATTGAGTTATATAGGCTATATTACACCACGCTACGGCCAATAGGAGCTGAGCAGTGGCCAAATAAAGAACATGTGGTATAATTATGTTGGATCCATTTTTACTTTGATTATATTAATAGTCTGCCAATGGACCAAAATAATTTGGTGATATTTGAAATTAAGTACCTAATTATATATAATTATATGTTGTCTAATTATATGTCATATAGTGCCAGAATTGAATTATTTAATTCGGGCAGTGTAGTCTTGTTAAGTAATTTATATATGCTACGGTATACATGCGTTTTGTAATTATGGATATGTTCAGCTACTTTTGATACTGACTGTACCCTCCACATCTATTAACCTTTTCATTTGATGCATTAAGATAGCGTTATCTATAAGACATTATAACACAGTGTTACGAGTTGAGGCTTCGGGTATTGAGGAAAAAACAACAGCGTATCAAATGTCGAGCAAGAATAACAACTACCTATTGAATCCTTTTACGGCCGATTTCAATAATCTATCTATCTATGGATTTGGCTACTAAAGTTAGAATTTTGACATAAGCTCCATACAAACTGTGTCAAAATTCTAACTTTAGTAGCCAAATTCATAGATAGATAGATTATTGAAATCGGCCATTAGTGTATCAAATAATGTGAGTCTAAGAAATTTACCCATTAATCGAATAAATATATTAAATAAAAAAAAATGTTATAAACTTGATAGTTTAAATCATCATTGCGTTTATTCGTCCACAAATCAATAAATCAATATTATAGCTATTTGCTAACGTAAATATTTACATTTCTAATTATTTAATTAAAAACAACGTAACAATACAAAAACAAAACAATAAAACAATTCAATTCGTCGTTGCTAAACAAGTAAACAAAGAGCAAGATGATACACTACCTACTGTTACAGCGGACACCTTAAGCTCCGAGGCAGCTGCTGTTGCCCGAACTAATTAACTTCTGCTAAGCTAAATACTTGAGACTACCGCGTAATTATTTCTCAAGATAGACGCTTACTCTTTAAACAAAAAGCAATAAAGGATGGTTAATTGAACGAGTACTGTAGAAGACACGTTAAAACAAACGTTTCGTATCCAATGAAGTTAAAAGGCAACCAAGTTAAAGTGTTTGCTGAGAGGTTTTCAATTAGGTGCGTCGCATTGAAGATAATTATTTTCCTTCGATAAATTTGGTTTGCCATTTATTCATCTCAATCTTGCTCATAAGCAACATTAACTTTGTACTTCTATGTGTTTGTAAACGAATTGAAATAAAGATCTGTAAAACACAAACTTATATTAAAATCAAACTCTTCAGTTGTCTTATATAAATAACAAATCCAACCTTGAAATTGTCATCTTCATTATTGTGTATACAGAAGTGAAAATAAGCTACACTAATAATATGCATACTAGGTACATGTGAGTGCGAGAGAGATGACTATGCCATAGACATAATGATAACAAAATTAAATCCAAATGGAAATATTAATTAGAGAATATTAAATAACTTTCAATGAGTAAAGATGAGATTCTTTAATTTTTAAGTAGTTTATGTTTAACTTTCTTCTATCTAAAATTATTTAACTTTGGAGCTTTTAAAGTTCAATTAAGGACTATTTAAAATTCGAACGAACAATTTTATAAGAATGACGACGGCAAAACTATCCTAATATCTAGTTAAATAAATAATTAAATTAATTGTGTAGTATTTTATAATTTCAAAAATAAAATGACTTTGTATTCTTGATATCAAACACACGGAACAGAAAACAGATCGTATAATTGATTTTATGTAAAATATTTTGATAACGGATCACTTAATTCTTGTTTCTTACTCATCAATATCGGCGGCTCTGAAATTTTGTTACTAATTACAGTATCTTCGAAAATATGGAAATTGATTAAAGCCTTACAAATGAGCGGCTGTTCACAATCTAAATCACAGAGATTATACGGCTCTCTAAAGCCTATACCTACAGTAAGTGATCAATTTAGTCAGCTTACATGTAACGCAAATAAGGTAAAATTTCCAGTGTATGTTTTTAAATTAAAGAGATAATAACTTCGTCACGTCAAATTCGATACATGGCAGAAGATGCGGGAATTTGATTCTTATAATATATATTGAATTTTCTTCGTGTCTTTATATTGTGAAGGAACTCGTTAAAGAATTTATTGATTTATGCAATGTTTTCTTAACGTATGTTTCTACATTTTAAATATATTATGGTGTAAACTTTATTATAAATAAAAAACACTCAGTGTCATCAATGTTTATTGGTCCTCAAAATGATGTCCTATCAAAAATCTTAAAATTTCCATTTCTTAATTTCCACTAACTTCATGACTATTATATTATTGAATATGAAGTGTTTTTGAACGCCGAGATTCCAGACACAATAGAAAATCTATTGTTTTGGGGTCACCGGTGACCCCCATGGCGCTCAAAGACTTAAACACCGTTGGATTTTCATACTAGGCATGCTATTCCAAACTTCAAACTTCAAACATTTTATTTCATATGGATCACACACTTGATAAAGAACGTCATACAAAGCTAAAAAAAGTGTCAGCAAATTTGCCTATGACCAATTTTAATAATATTTGACTGGTCAGTGACCAGTCAAATAACATTTCTTGTAATGATTTAGCTATAACATCCTCTTTCGAGAAGATAATGATCACTGCCCGACTGGCATAGAAACCCTTAATACAGCTCGCGGTCCCTTGATCATTACATATTTAAAAGCCAGCATCCGAAAAGTAAAACAAAACTTCTGAAAATCGAGTATCACCCTCAAGTAGTTTGACAAATTCATGTCAAGATAAAGCACTTAACGGCCCCCATAAACTTTGCTATCGTAATTTCGTTTTAGGGTGATGACTAAATTGTAACCCTGGATATATAGCCATGCGTATCGTAAAGGTAAGCGTATACTTCAGTGCAACAAGGGGTGAATGTAAATTGCTGAGTGTAAGAAAAGACATAAACTGTAGGTAATAGATGCATTTGGTTTCAGCCAATTAAATTGGAATTCTACCTTGTAATGAAAAATTAAAAGCTGTAAATTAGTAGGTATAATTATATAAATCATTGTTTTGGTATTTTGTGAGTTGACTCAAACATTAAATTTAATAAGTGACGGAAATGCGATGTTCAACAGTCAAAATCTACAGGCCCATAATGAAAATGAGACGTCTAAAAGTATCATAGGATGGCTTATTACAAAAAAAAAATTGATTTTTTTTTGTACACGCTTTGCTTTGCATGAGGTCCTGGGTTCGATTCCTGGGTCGGATGAAAATAGTATTGGGCTTCTCCATCGTGAACTTCCAGTATTGAGATTTTTCCGGAGTTTGGAAACAAACGTTCCCAGTTGATGACAATAGGCTTGCTCCCTATTTCATGGGGCCAAATAAACATAGCTGGCGAAAACTGGATATTCAAGTTTAAAAACTGATATTCCTTTGAAAACCAAGTACAAACACATTCAAATCAAACTTATATCAGTCACTGTTTAAGTCGCAGGTTATAATAATCTAAAACATTTTCAAATTTTGTAATGACCAAAATAGTCGGCGAAGCGATATAGTCTGTCACAACCATTACAATGCCCATTAATGGTAGGTATGAAATTTAATATACAATAATGTCCACGACCCATTCTAGTATGTGAGAAGCTTTAATTGTAACTCATATATTATATAACGATGCGTATCGTAAGGGCGAAGCCACACTTCAGATAGCGGGTGACATGGGTAGCGTTAACATTGAATTATATACCCTTTGAATGTCTCTTTTATTATGACGTTCAACAGCTGGGAGCTTATGGGTATCAAAAAGCTTTAGGATCATAGAAAATTGTTTTAAAGTATATTTGTAAATATCTCTATTTTTTGGAAATTAAGATAAAATATAGTCTCTTTCTTTTCTCCTCTAAAGGGTAGACAATACAATTATGCATCATACCCACATTGTAAGCTCCATATAATAAAACTAGCTGTAGCCCGGGGCTTCACTGCCATCGGTCTTTTTTTGGCCGCTGCTAAGCTCGTATTGGGCATAGCTTGATGTTATATAGCCTTCCTCACTTAAAGAGTTTTTCAAATAGAACAATTTGTTCTTAAGATTCAACCAAACAAACTTCAGATTTATAATATTTACTAGAAGTCGCGCGGGGCTTCAGTCCCGTCGCTCTTTATTTGGCCACTGCTTAGCTCTATAAATGGGCTATCCAACACTAAAAGTATTTTTTAAATCGGACCATTAGTTAGTTGTTATAGTTAGGAAACTATTGTGCTGTGCCCGACAGGGTCCATAATTGTAACCTACATTATACCTACCACCTATTTGTACATTATGGAAGCAATAAATGATTGAGTATTGAGTATTGAGATCCTAGTGTTCAACCAAACAAACAACCAAACTTCATATTTATAATATTAATATAGATAGTATACATGCGAGCCTTTCCCAAAATGGTTTAAAAAGAGTAATGACACATTTAATTTTTACTTCCTCACAATACGGAGAATAGAAAAAGAAAAGGACCTTTATAAGTCCGAGACCCAAATATTTATACCAAACACAACATATATACAAGTCCATGTTTGAGGTTACGCTCAAACATGGACTTTTATGTCTCTTTACAATTTGCAGTGAACAAACTTATTCGGGCATGTTAATGGTCCAACCTTGATGACTTGTCAAAAGAATGTTTTGTTTATACTGAAAAGCCAAATAAACAAACAAAAAATATAAAGAAACAAGCAAACAATACCGGCCAATAATTGTATATTTCAAAAGAACACAAATACTGGTTATGTATAAAACAATGTACGTTTTGCTTTCAAAACTTATTCACAATAGGTGCCTTTCTATTGCTTTGTAAATTAAAAGTTTTTCAATTATTTTCACCCTTGAGGAGTTATTATAATTATAGGTACCTAGACTAGTGTTTACAAATTGCAAATGCCCTTTAAATCACACACTAATAGAATATAAGTTGTATAGTAATTTCTGTTGCAATCAATCAGTAATCTTCAAACTAGTTTACCAATCAAGTATTTTCTTTTTTTTTAAGAATAGCTTCATTGGTGTAGTGGCTCCACCTTTTAAAAGAAACCAAATTATTAGATGACATATTATCTTATCTTATTTTATCTAATATAAATTTTATCTACCATTGATAAATAAATATTTCTGTTTCTTTGAAAACAGAAGGACTATTATATTGTCCTTCTGTTAAAAAATCCTAAACATGATGTGAAATTTCAACAACGACTCGGCCGATTAAATTGTATATATACGAGTACATTAAATGTTAAGCAATTTTCTTTACTTTGGTTTAACATTTTAAATTGTTATTTTCTATAATATAATAATAATATTCTACCACATTCACACAGCGCCATCTAGTCCCACAGTAAGCAATTATATTTGCTTGTGTTATGGGCACTAAACAACTGATATACTACTTAAATACATTTTTTTTTTGTAAATACATACATATTATAGATAAATTACACCCAGACACAGAACAAACCTTTATGCTCATCACACAAAGATTTGTCCTGGGTGGGGATCGAACCCACGACCTCCGGCTTAGCAGTTAGGGTCACTAACCACTAGACCAACAGGCCAGTCGGCCAGTCGTCTATTGTTTCTACATATAAACAAAAGCTTTTTTGCTCCGAAGGGGTAAGCAGAAATGCATCACACTTACATTTCGCAATTTCGGCAACAGGTCGAGCCACAGGAAAGAACTAGTTATGTATGTTTTATTACACTTTTTATAAAGCTCAATCCTTTCTCGTTTACGTCAATTTGAGTTAACATCAATCTTCGCGCGTCGCTCATCTATTGATGAATGACTTAGACGAAAACAAAATGTTACCCGGCTTATTTATAGCTATACTGACATAATGTTATTACGCTAATACATTTTTCTTGTTTAGTACAAAATATACAACACATTAAGGCCCTGTTTCACTAGGCAGATTAAGATTTTACATATCTTTTCACAGTTGCTAAGAAGTTGGTATTTCAATATTACTTGGTATTATATTGCAATTCTATAGTGTGCACATTATTATTATATCTGAAGGAAATTACTTTTAAATGTATGTATGTTAAATGCTTCAAATACTTTTATAAAAAATGTGTCGTGTTTGAAAGCTTAAAGAAAACCCAACAGAATTTAAAAATGAGAATTATAAAAAAATAACTAACAAATACAAAATAAATCTGAAACTGTTAAAAAAAATTACTTTGTGGTGAAGTCTCCATTCTGTAAAAGTAAAAATTACTTTGAAAACTTTTGTAGTAAAAATACTCTATTACCACAATAAGTAGTCATTAGATTCGAAATGCAGGAAAAAGTTTAAAAACAAGTGCACCGTATTTAAAATCAACTTTTTTTCTCACCACAACGAGTTTAGAGCTTTACTGAAAACAAAATATAGTACCGATGTATCATACTCGTAATATAAAAATCAATTCAGAACACAATTTTACCTATCATAAAGGAATCTTATTATCTTGGTAATTGTTTCACTGTAGACTGTAAGTAATACTTCCATCTGGTTGAATAGTCAAAATAAATTATTCTGAGCAAGTAACGAACCGTATAAAACCTCTTTTGAAAATCATTCCTCATTTAATCCGTGATTACGTTGCAACACGAAACAAAAATGGAGCCCCGAGATTATTTCCTCTCATTGCTTTCTTGTTTCTTTCCTTTAAGGCTACGTTATTAGAATAGGGACGCCTTAGTAAAAAAAATAACATTTGTTTCAACAATGTACTGTGGATTATAGCTGAAATTGAAACTGCTGTAACGTAAAGAAATTACACGCGTATTAATGTGTGATCAAAATTTATCTTCTTTATTCAGGGTTCCTGGAATGACGAAGTAAGATTATAATGTGTCACCATTTATTTTCAGCCTCTGCTTACGAGGCAGATAGGGTAATAAACCACAACCATAATAGACTTGAGAAAAACCACCAACCACAACCCAACATTTAATTAAATCCAATATCATCCAAAATCAACCATAAATACATACCAGCCTTAATATTTAAACTTTACTCCAAAGATTGCAAGCAGCTCCAAATTCGATGGAAAATCAAATTTATTGTACAATATATATACGTCGACAGCTGCTCCTAATTGCATTTGCATGTCTCAAACAGACAATCAGACAAGTTAATATTATGATGTTTGTTATCTACTGTGTATTTGGAAATTAGGTTTTTTGATATTGAGTATATGTATATATCACTATAATTTTGACTAATATTTTGTAATTGTAACTGCGTGATAAATATTGATTTTCCTTCAAATCTATTTTGTTTTATTAGGGCTAAACGTATTTTCATATTAACGTGACAATTCCACCTTCATGCCCACCACTGCAACTCCTGTAAGCCAGGATTAACAGCAATGACCCTTAAAACACCTACTATCTTCTTAAAATAAACTTAAAATTAAAGAAGGTATTTCATTGTACCATTTATAAACTGTAGCTTCTTCTGCATAGGGTTCGATTTCAATTACTTTTAAATGAATTTCTAATAATACTTTTCACCCCTATTGTTTAAAATTGACGAAAATTTTATAATCCTAAAGTCAGCGGTTTCCGTTGTGCTTTGATTTGCTAATCAATTTCTGCCAATCAGTCAGTCAATTTATTCATCATCTAGTGATTGAACAAACACATCTTTATAACTATATATTAAAACGTTGTTGCAACTGCTACCTAATTGCTAATTCATTTAAAATATCTGTTACAAAGAAGAAGAGAATGATAGCGGCAAGGGATACTTAGTGCAAGTCTTTCGAAGTCCTTTTGGTACATGGTACAGGAAACTTTGTGTGTCAAAGAATATTGTCCTTAAAGACACACTTGGAACTATTGCCCGTCGACACTGCAGACACTGCAAAAGTCGTAACGAATTTTATCTCTTCTACCGTTCTAACCAGCTCTCAAATTAGTCTTTTGTTGGTAACGTAAAATTAATGGCGGCAAATAAAATGAAAGAGTAATTTGACATCAAAGAACAAAAGAAGTAATTGGACTGAATGAAAAATGTTCTATCCGTACCGCAATACGGCGATTAAAATAAAGGGTCGTTAAAGTTATTATTTTGTTTGTCAACATTTAATGTTGTTTTGATGACTGCACTCATATTTTATGACGAAAGAAGTCTCTTATTCATTAAAAGAGCAAAACCACTTTTATCAAAAGAGCATGTCGGTGTTCCAATGAAATAATCTTAAGACAATGATGGACATATTATCTCACCTTTCTCTGTCTTAATTCCTTAATTATGTGTTGGAAGCTCTGGCAGATAAGTCTATATAAACGACTTTCGTAGTTAATTTTTTATCTTTTTTTTTGTACTCGAGTGTTTCCAACATTTTCTAATTTATAAATGCCATTACTGCCTTCTTTCTTGTTTTAATATTATTTGTACCAAATGATTTGGTTCAGGTTGGTTCATTGGTTCATAGCTTCATCATTTACAGATTATCTGATCTGTGTAAAAATAAATTGTATCTATGTTTATACTAATAAATATATTTATTACCAACAATGGTTGTGTTCTTCTTGTGGCATAATTCTTTGGATAAAGTTACCATTTTCACTCCAAAGTCACCATTTAATATTTTATTTAGGTAATCACTGCTACTATGACATTTTGAATTTTCAATCTTTATAACCAACTTTTCACAAAAGGATTCACAAGAATGATAAAATATTTCCTAAAATGCACAGCAGAATATAACTTTTATCTTTGTATAAAGATGTAACAATACCATCTGAAACAGGTAGTAAAGTTGAACAGTTTGGTACATAAAATATTTCAGCATCACAAAGCAAAACTAGTGAAATTAAAAACTCATTTAGCTGTACATGGTAGCGTTGGTGATATTTTTTATATTACTGTTTTTGGAGTAGTACATAATAAAACTAGTAGTTTTATAAATACAATGGCTAGATGGCGAATTTCTGAAAAATAAATTGTATAGTAAATTTGACCAGAGTGTTATAGTAGTAATCTAAATTTCCTCCATAACCTTGTAGGAGGAAACCTTTTAGGGTTAAAATGATGATGATGATGATAGCAGGTTTAATTTTTTCAGCTCTAGTTTTTTAGTGCGATGTACGAGTATAATTATTTACATTACATATTTTGTCTAATAAATATAAGACATTTTATCCAACCTTTTTAACAAATGATACCAACATTGAAATAAAATTAAATCAAAAATAAAAAGCAAACGTTCCATTGTTTCACTTATCACCAACGAGACCCGGTCAACGCTCAACCTCACTGTTTTCAGATGAGCGGGTCTATAAACGCCTTTACACATTCGATATTTTGCATTTATAATTGAGGTCGGCGGTATTTGCATGCAAAGTTTTACACTTGCATGCGTACCGGACGTAAATCCGTGTATATTCACGACTGCAAACATGGTTTGCATATAGTAGTAAATATCATTATCTGCATACCTATGTTACACTGGTATGCAAATTCAAATGAAATGTGAGAACGCAACCATGAGTTTATACCTTTTATTTAGTGTTATCGTCCGTGTAGTGACGGATTAAAAATACATAATGTCACTACCCAATGCAACCCGTGGGTGTCGTACAAGGTGACTAAGGGAGTAACCCTAAGCAGATAAGAGCACTGCGAGAAAAGGAAAATTTGAAACAAAACCCTAATACAACCCGTCTGGTCAGCGTGGTATAGCAGGCCAAATTCCCACCAAAATCTTTGGAGAAAACCCGTGAATAGCAGTGGGACCTTTATGGGTTGATGATTAATTGTTATGGATTCGCGTTAGTCTAAGTCCCAGGTGATAAAGTACAGCTAGCTGTTGTAGTTTGGTTACAAATGACAAATGAAGAGTACTCCAACTCATTCAATGAAAGATAGTTGCGAAGAATATTGGCAAGAGACCATGTCCCTGATCAAAAATCTAAGGGAATAGTTTAGCTGCATTACTACCACCTCACTCTTCCAAAAATGACCATCACCTTGAAATTGCACATTCAAAAGAGACATGAAAGAGGAAAGAGGTCAAAGAAGAAGAAGTCTAAGGCCAGACTCCACCAAAACAGAGATCAAACAAGAAAAAGAAAGCGATTTATAATTTTACAAACGATGATTTTGGAAACTTTTGATTTGGTGTGCGTTCCCATTGAGGGACCATACCCTATTTTTGAACTTTTAAATGAAAGAAATGGAAAGAGGTCAAAGAAGAAGAAGTCTAAGGCCAGACTCCACCAAAACAGAGATCAAACAAGAAAAAGAAAGCGATTTATAATTTTACAAACGATGATTTTGGAAACTTTTGATTTGGTGTGCGTTCCCATTGAGGGACCATACCCTATTTTTGAACTTTTAAATGTATCAGCGCTAAAGAGCGTATGTTTATAGCGCTTACGTCCTTTTGTTGAGAAGCGCAGTTTTTTGGATATAATTTAATGGGCCTCTTGGGCTTTTATTATTATATTTTTCTTATAATTAGCGCTGCTTAAAAGTGGAAAATGTTATTGTATCATAAGAATTATTATAATTTCTATTTTATGTTAAGTTACTTATGTGGCATTAATAATTTTTTTTTTTTTAATTAATGTCAACAATCAAACTTACCAATTTTTATTTATAATCATGGTCATCATCATCATTACAATAGTTAATAATGTTTATTTTCACCCGAATATAAGCGCCGATTTACAGGTTACAGGATAAATCCATTTAACTTGTAGACGTGTGGTCACCTCGCTCTTAGTTTTTTTCGCAATAATTAGATTACTAATAACTACAAAACCCAACATTTTTTTTTAGTTTTTTCTGAAGTAGTCTTTAGTAAAAATTTTTACTAAAGGTTAAGCTTTACTTTTCATCAAAATAACTAGCGAATGCTACGTAAATTGACTTTTTCTTTTGAGAAGCGTTTCAATTGAGGGACCATCTTTAACTGATTGTAACTTTTTAATGGCTTCTTTTAGAAACTCGACATTGAATTTACAATTGTTCTAGAACTTTTACTAACGCTAGACATATTCAAAATATCTGAATTTTACTTTGGTCTCCACCAACGGTGAACTAGTGGTGTTCAATTGAGGGACCACCTTCTGCATGCTATTTCTTTTTACTGAGTGAACAAGAAGAGTTAATATTTTGTAAATTAGTTCAACAAATCTTTTACTAACAGTCTTCATTTACAGCAGCTTTAAATTTTATCTAGATTCTGAGATATGGATGCCTGCCATGCACGACTGAGGGACCACCTTTAACTGACTGTAACTTTTGAGTGCCAGCTTTTACAAATTTTTGGCTGAATTTACAATTGTTTGAGAACTTTTACTAAAGGTTGATACATTTAAAAGTTCAAAAATAGGGTATGGTCCCTCAATGGGAACGCACATTTTGATTTGCATGTTTTAAGTTAGTTATTACTGCCTTAATATCATTCATCTCTTCATCGGAATATAACCAAAGGAAAAAAAATTAAACACAAACAAGAAATGATACAAAATACAAAAAAAAATATCATCCACGACTTCTTACATGAACGCAGTATTTGGGAAGCTCTGCACCTTTTCTAGTAAATTCGCTATTTCACCTATACGAGTACACTCGTAGCTATATCACATTAAACATAATGGATACTGTGCTAATGTGAACATCGAAGATTATCATCGCATTAGTGAATTGAATACATATTGAACCAAACAACGACCGCAACAATCGGATCATGATAGCTTCGATAGTTTTCATGCGGACTTTGTACCGGTGAATCGGTAATTATTAATTAATTGAAACGTGTTATTAACTATTTATTTTAAACATATGTTTGCTTTGAGTTCGGATTCGTATACGATATAGTAATTATAGCACCTCATATGCTAAAGGATCCTACAGACTTTCAGTTCGCCGGACGAGGACAGCCTATCGGTTAAGCGCTTTGGTCGCCTATTCGGCTCGGTCGGCTATTGTGATTAGCTTTCACTTTCATGATGTCAATGAGCGCATTATTGGGCTAAATTGAAACATGATGATATGGCTAAAAAATCAGTGAAACAATTTTCAATAATATACAGGAACTATTGAAGCTTTCGGTCTAATTTCAACAAAGATATCTTCTAGTCTCGCGTTAGCAAAAAAGAGGGTCTGACACACATTCTGTGTGCCGCAAAATCTTGTGATTGTATCTAGATTCATCGCAGAGCTTAGCATCTAATACAATCTCATTTCTCGCTCACCTACTACATATTTAAAATGTCTTATCATGCAAACAAACTAATCCAAAGCAACTCAGGTCATCTCTCGATTAGTGATAGTCAAAGCTGAACGAAAACTCGTATAAAATCGTCAGCTTAGCTCATTCCACGCCCAGCTTCTGTAAAGACAGCGTCATTTGTCCACTCCCGAACCATTAAGCATGGTTAAGTGGACGTTTGTGAAAGTTCACTCTGAGCCATCATGACCAAACTTTTTCGTTTGTTTACTTTATTACTGGCATTTTACTTTGGGGTGTGCAGTTGATTTGAATAATGTCTATATTATATTTTCCTCAATTCATACATATTAGTGCTAAAATTAAATGGCTATTCATCTTTCTGTGTTTTCCCCAAATTACAAAAAAACGAGCAAAAAAGCAAAGATGCGATGAGAGTAAATAATTATTTTTATGTTATAATCAACCAAATATAAGTGCAAATTGAAAGTAACTTAAACAATAGTTCGTTACGATATGATATACGATATATGGCGATAGTCTGAGACCTGGAAAAAGTAGCGTAAGTACTGTTTACTGATATACCACAAAGGGCTGGCAGTCAAATTCTATTGGCTGTATCATAGTATAGTACTAAACACTTCTAACCAAGTTATTGTAAAACAATATTTAACTTAAGATAAATTTCTTTAACCAGATGATCATACAATTCACTCGCTTTCACTACGACATGTAATCCTTTAATCTATTGAACAAAGCGCTATTGTAATATATTTTTACTGCAGTGCTCTGTTATTTATGCAATATAGTATGAATGGGGTATTGAAATAACACAAAACTTTTGATAACCAAAGTTCTTATTTATATAAGGTACAATTTCGTGGGTTGATAGTGTCCGTATGGAAAATGTGATTTGATCCATATTTACGTAGGACGTCCACTCATTACGTTGATTGATGATCTGATCAGAACAGTAGGATGGTTGTAAGCTGCATACAACAGCTCAGATTGAAAATATCTTGCAGAGCATATCCAGCGGTGGACGTCCTATGGCTGATATGATGATGATCAAGATGAGAGCCCGAATCTTTTCATCAGTCGATGGTGCTTGCGTGAAATATAAATTAATTCATGCCATAGAGTTTACATGCTAAGACTGAATAAATATAGCCTATGTTACTCGGTAAAATTGTATCTTTCAAAAGGTGAAAGAATTTTTAAAATCGGTCTTTTAGTTTTGAGTTAAATCACAACAAACAAACAAATTTGTCCCTATAATTATATTAGTATAAATAAAGATAGAAGTATAGACTACTCTTTAAGCCCTTTCATTTGATACCCATATTATATGGATCGACCAAAAAAAGGGGTCCGCCATTTTGGAACGGCGGCCATATTGAAATTATTAGAATTTTGACTTTTGAATAGTGTATTGTCACCGGAACTGAAGGTGTTTACCAAATTACAGCTCGATCAGATACCGACAAGTGGTCAAAAAATGGTTTGCCAAATTTGTAAGTTACATACATACATTGCAAGTTAATAGAAAGCTTTTAAAAAAAGCAAAAGTTGCAGGTGGCACAAAATCGTTCCCTGTGGTAGAAATTAGATGAGGTCTATGTCCAACAGTGGACGTCATTGGGTCGATATGATGATAATGATGATAACATGTTAGGAGAAATGAAACATACGTTTTTAAATTTTGGATATGTTCAGCTACTTTTGTTGCTGACTGTACATAATGGTAAAATCTATTTAAAAATAGTATTTGTTAATTTTGCAATTTATTATGATGTATGTTTTTGTTAGAAACTCTTAAAACATTTATTTAAAAGGCGCTTAGTATCAAAGAAGCGTCGGCTCAAAGTTTCAAACTTTTAGTTCCAGTAGTTTTCGCTATGCGTTTGTATTCTCAGCTAGTCAGCATCTGAATTTGTTATTACTTTGTTACGTCAGTAGCATATTATATCATTAGTTCTAGAAGCAGTTCGGCAAGTGGCTTTTCTCATGCAATTATATAAAGCTTGTAGGTATTGAAATAAAAATACTAAAGTAATTCTGCTCTTTGTTTGTTACTTTTAATGTGGATCCAATGAACAGCAATACATAACATTTGATATAAAGGTAGTTTAGGAATTGGAAAACGACTTCTTACTTTTTTATTGCCATATTATAATCGGAACAGGCCTACACTCGCAAAGCGGTTCCAATCCAAAAAGAATAGTTATGGGTTTAATAATTATATTCAGAGAAGCAATAGTGTAATTATATTTTTTTTAAAGACAGCATTATAATTACTTATTTTTTGTAAAGATTAGAAACAATTGACTGTCACCGTGGCGCAGTGCTTAAGGTGGTCGCCTCGCCACTACATCGCCGTGCTGGGTGACGTGGGTTCGATTCCCACACGAGACAAATATTTGTGTAATTCATAGATATTTGTTTCTAGTCTGGGTGTACTTTGTGTCCGTTAGTTTCATGTTTGTAAAGCTCCCCGCGACACAGGGCTTGTTCCCTAGTGCGGGCGTTGTTTATATTAAAAAAAAAAAAAAAAAAAAAAAAAAAAAAAAAAGGCTTCAATATTATGTCTCTTTTCTCACGGCTATACTTGTCTGGTGCTTTTGGAAGGCTTACGCGGGGGCACAGGTCCAACACGCAGAGGCCCTTAACAAATTTTAATTTAGAATGGGATGAGACACTTACCGCTTCCATATCACAGCTGCACTATTGTAGTACAGCTATGATTTGTCACTGGTAAGTGTAAAGCTATTGTATGATGTTGTTTGAGTCAAATAAAATTGGGCTATGGGTTTGGGTGTTCGGTGAAATGGTAATGTCTGGCATACGGGAACAACGTCGCCTGCTTGCCTCCTCCAGCGCGGTGAATATATGATGTTAAATGAGGATTTGGGCAGATTTAATTATTATTATTATATTATTATTATAACCGGAGCAAAACCGAGTGTAGAAACTAGTTTCACATAAAGTTAATTACTATGTACTCTACTTTATTCTAAAATATATAACAGCTATTGAAAGCCGAATTGGGAATGAAACATGAAAGGCAAGTAGCAACGTCTGATTGCTCAATTTTACGAAGTCTTAAGAGAATATCCAATGAAGCAACATCGACAGTGTTAAAAGAGCCAGAGGTAATATCCCAAGGATTACGGCAGGGTTCCAGGGCCCACCCATTACGGCGAAGCGACGGTGCACAGAGGGGTTTTAGTGGGTATTCCGGTCCTTTTCAGACCGGCGAGTCCCACATAACCGTCCCGTGTCCCCGCACGGGACGGTATGCGTAATGCATTTCCCCTCTTAAAAAAAAAAAAAAAAAAAAAAAAAAAAAGGGTTAATCTTAACAAAGAGGTTGTGGGTTTTCATGAAACCGTTGTATGTTTGATGAAGACTGCGGGATGAATGTTTAAGGTTTTAATGTATTTCGAGTTACATAATTAAAATGATAATTATTAAATGAACTTTTTTTAATTAATTTGAATTATAATTATTTAGAGAAGAAGTACCCGGAAAATGAGCTTCACTGGACATTACATGTAGTAAAATTGATTAAAATTTCGACGACCCATATTTTCAACTCATGCACAAAGAATCACTTACACTAAAGCCCGTTGGCACCGATAGGGCTCTACTTCCAATAGATACAGTTCATCATCATCATCATCATCATATCAGCCCAAGGACGTCCACTGTTGAACATAGGCCATAGATACAGTTAGTGAATTAACTGTTACTAGTTTAATTGAGTTCATCAATTATGGACTCTGTAGAGCAGAACACAATATAATTTCGTAATACATAAGATGACCCAGGAGATATTTCATACAACATATCCAGAAGAGCGGAATCGTGTCGTATCAATAGGTGAAGAAGAGGGCAGAAGACAGAACAGTAGCAACATCCCCACTGATAAGAGTCTAACTCTCTACCAAAGAAGAAGAGAAGAGTAAAGAAGCCGAGCACACTACATGTATTGTGTCGAAATCTATATCATCGAATCGATATAAAAGGTTATCTCACTTAAGTTTACACTGAGATCCTTTCACAGCTTCGAGATGTTAGGCCATCATTCTTATTTATCATGTTACGCTTCTTCCATGCTGACATGACAAAAGGGATTGACTATGTAAACGAACGTTTCAACGAAAAAGTGGCCAGAAAATATCGGAGTCTTTTATAATTTATGGCTAAATTATTGAATGGATTTTACAATTTACAGCTAAACTGCTAAATAGTTTTTATAATTTATGGCTAAACTACTGAATGACTTTTAGTAAAATTTTAAATTATAATATTAATGTAAGACCTGTAAACGGTTTAAGTATAGGGTACTAAAAAAATCGCCAACAGAATTTAGTGTAAGTAAATTCTGTCGGCAATTTTACAGTTAAACTGTTGAACAGTTTGTTGTTACATTTGTCATATAGATAGTCATTGGCCTGAATAATGCAATCAACTATTTAAAAGACATACTTATTCATTTTTAAATTTCACGAGAAACCAGAATTGAGTAAATAACTTTTGATTTTAAACAATAAGTAGCCGAACCAAACAGCGCAATATCGATAATTTTGCCGAGGGGGAAGCGAGAAATGAAATAAAAGGCAGACAATAGCCAGCGAGTGAACGCATTAAAAGCAATTATGTAACGTTCATCCAATTTAAAAACGCTGCTAACGATTCCCCTTTTTAATCGTTCTTAATTCAAAACACACTGTTATTATATGATTAAGAGAAGGCCTGCTTTTAAATTTATATTTGGTCTCCTAATAATAATCTGCATTGGTTTTCCGCAAAGTATATACACATAATATTTTTATATAGTTAAACCGTAAGTGACCGAAACATTGTCAATCAATTAATCCATCACGAAACTTGTTTATAAAACAAACGGCTGTGCACGGGACACGCAAAGATAAAAAAACAAAACGCTGTATTTGAAACCCACTAGTTCATCCTATCAAAGAACACTCGATTCATAGAGGAATGCAAAAAATCTACGTCATGAAAGCACTGGAAAATCAAAAGGCGGTGACACTGAACAAACGTACAAACGTGTGATACACTACACGGTCGTTTGTGGTAAAAGACGCTTCTAGAAAGATCTAAGCTTGAAATGATGACGCACAGTTTTAGCTCGTTACGTGCCTAAGGGCCTTAGTAGACGTGTTATGTTTAACATCCGCGATAGGTGATTAGGCCATTAAAAAGACGAATTGCGTCGAATCGAATGTACATATAGTAAAGAGTAGTTAACAAATTAATTTCAAGTGTCCTTAAATAGCTTTTTTTGTTCGAAACAGCTTGTAAATTTTTGATCCGTTTCAATTCATCAATATAATTTTATGAGCACAGCGTTTAGGAAGCTATTCTATTACCATTCGCTTCTTCTAAAGTATGTCGTATGCGCGTCTGCTATGGCCTTAACACCACCCCACGCCTACGCCTCGCTAGCGAAATTTATTTTTACCTAGGGCTGCCACCCGTGAAATTACGTCTGGACAAAGTGGTTAAAGAGCCAAGATATTTTCTTTTTAATATCGTCGTCTGTTTCATGCATGCCTGTGACTTACAAAGATAATTTGCAAGCAGACACGTGGAAGAAATTCTAAGGAAATTAATGTGGATACCAACCCTGTTATTACGTCAGAGCCGTAGGGTAAATCGCGCCCTTTAAAATGCGGTAAATGAGTGTAGGATAATTACGACCATACCATTACAACGTATAAAGTTAGTACTTACTTGTTTTATATTTTTAAAGGACCGTTAAAAACTAGGTCGATATTTGTGAAAACACTAAAATATATTTGTAATAAAATAACATTTAATTTTTACTTCTTATGTTCTAATGAAATGTAATTTTATTTATAATATATGTAGTTTGGATGACAATAAAATAATTTGGCCGGATCTTCGAGCTGAACTAATGATAGAGCCAAGAGTTTATAATTGAACTTGAAAATAACTAAAATATACGTTATGTTTCAATTATTTTAAACAACTTTCATGCTGTTATTTAGATACTAGATTTAGCCTGCAGCTTCATCCGCGTTGAATATCGGAAAAAAATTCCCGACTTTAATTCTATCTATATAACAAATTTCATACAGATCCTTTCAGTCGTTCTAGCGTGATTGAATAACAAACATCCTTCCATACATACATACTTCCACCCACCAATACATCCTAACGTTTGCATTAATAATACTAGGAAAAGTATTAATCTGATGATAACTAATGTTATATTCAAGCCCAATAACAATTTGGCCTCGGACTGCCACAAGAAATTTATATTTCGAACGATAACTTATTCCAAGCTATTTACTTAAGCAGAACATAAATTTATATGACGCAGAATTGTTCTGTTAATGTTTCTCATAAATACTGATGTCATGTATGGGAACGGGATAGATAATAGCTGTTGTACCTCGTTGTAAATCACAATAACCTATTTTCCTATGTCTAGCAACTAGTGCGACACGTCAAACTAATGATATGATATGATCTGTTAATCATTAAGCGTGACTCGTGTTATTTTTGTTATATAACATTATGTAACATGAATTACACTGTAGTAATTGTCACTTGTCTTATTAATGATATGACAAAATTGATGGTGTGATGGTTTTTAGTAGACGTTTTTTGTTACTTAATTTTATGTAACATAATTGTAAAATAATATAAAATACCTATAAATACATAGTATCCATTAGGCAGACATCGTCATATTCGTTAGTAATATAGAAAAAAAAAATTGTAATCGTATTTAAATCATTATGACTATCCGATTAGATTATTTTTCTCTGACGTAGGTGTAGTAAGAAGAACTATATCATACTCAAACAACTATGTTAGATCATACATTTTTTTATTGTCCGACGTGACCGACGAATTGATAAATTGAAGTAAGATTTAAATATCTCGAATAGAATCAGATAATTTACCACTTGTCTAGGGCTCTAAACAGCTATCTATACATTCGTCTATCCATCCATCCACTTTAGCATTTTTAATATTAGTAGGATCATCATATCAACCCATAAACGTCCCTCTGCTGGGCACGGGTAAGTTATTAGTAGGATATAATACGCTCATCCTACAACGCAATCATAAGATAGACAGCTTCCAAGATAATCCTCAGCTCCGTAAGAGGCTGTATTCAGCCATTGCCTTAGATTATTCAGAGCCTAATAATAATACATACTTAGTTACGTCATAACGCTCGAATCTGAGATGAAATATTTATTTTCATACATAAATTATTTTATGTCGATCCCGAGAGGGCGCTTATGGATAATTATGATGTGCTGCTGTTAATATTAGAATTAGCTAAGTTTTGTTCGCGGTTTCAACTATGTTATGGAATCAAAAATTATAAATAATGAATCTATTCTGTTGCATTTTCAGAGCAAAAATATGTTTTGCGTTTAGAAAAATATCATCGAAGTGAAAAATGAGATCGCAACCATTTTATTAGCTACATAACACAAATGTCTACGACGTAGACCTAAAGTGCTACATGTGCTACGACGTAGCCAAGAGCTACGAATTATTTCAATTTGAAAAATACATTGCAAAGTTACGTAGCTACAGACAAAATAACAATATAGTTGTAAACAAATGAGAAAATAGAGCGTAGCTGTAATTAGATGTCAGTGTGTAATAATTATGAATGTTACCGCACCTGCGCTTCGACGAGCGCCGAGCGAGATACAAAACTATGTAAGTATAGTTTGATAGGAACTATTTTGTAGAGCATCTGTGAAACTATTTTTATTCGTTTTATATAAGTGTTGCGATATGATTTGAAGGCTTGTGTTACGAAAGGTATTAAACCAACAAAAAATATATTATATATACATACATAATATATTGGACTTCTTTCAATTTTTAATTTTTAAAAAATGTTATTTCTTAGATTGAAATTTGATAGCAATTTTTTATGACCATTTTAATAATACACTTTTCTTCTGCATATAATCTTTAACTATGCCAATTAATACACTTATAATAATATGCTAAAAATGGGTATTCACTGCACGAGTCATAGAAATCCTCATTATTATATGAAGAACAAAAAGGCACAAACTCTGTACCTAGTTAAGAATATTTCATCATTAAAACCAAATAACAGTACCCTAGGTCGTGTTTACATTGGCCTTTTCGATGAATACTGAAACATCTGTATGTTGTTTGTTTAGGCGGAGCTAGGGTCGCCAACTAGTTATGTTAAAGTTCCCAAGAACAAACCGCTTTATTAACTTAAAGTTAATTGATTGATGTTCTAATAATTGTTCAATTGATCTCTCCTTATTCTGTTTTCATTAATATTTGCATGCCCAAGGTGGAACATGGAGGAACTAAAAACTAATTGTAAATATACTTAATGTAATAAACCCAAATTAGCAAATAAAAAAAAATGAATTTTAATTAATTGAAGGATAAATATATTAAATACATTTCTATAGATTTCTCATATTCGGAAATAGAAATAACAATTTACTTTATTTAATAATAATAAGATTTTTACGACTTTATTTAATTTAATAAGTCCTGCCTTGACACTGTGGCGGAAATTAGGAAAGGCGCACTCACCTAATTTCCGCCACAGTGAGGCCTTTATCCAGCAGTGAATGTCTTTGGGCTGAAATGATGATGATGATGATAATGTATGAGAGACATTATCACTTGAGGGTTTACTCATAAACCTGATAAGCGATATTGATATCTGAGGCAAATATTTTAAAATTTAAATTTAATCAATATAATTTTAAAACATTTGACAACCATATTGAAATCAATCAATCGAATTCTAGGATAACGAGTAGCCTAACATTTACGTCAATATCAGGTCATATTCGCGCAGTGGAAATAGAAGTTTAATATATTTCTATAAAATTTACTGAAATTCAGGTAACGAGACTTGTCCAAGAAAGTGACATGCTATTAACGAAGAATTCAATTTCGAAATACATCGACTGCGTTGGTGAGTCATGACATTTCCGTCGTGTATTGCATCGACCGCATTTCCCCCTCCCTTTCCTCCTTTGCCAGTGACGTTATAATGCAAGTTCGTTCATGACATATTGCAAAGACATGACTAACCTAAAACTGGGTGCAGCGCCATTTTAAGAGCGTTTACGCACGCCGGATTAAACGCTGCGTTTTTTACCATTATTTTGTGTTACATTTTTGGACGATATTATTTGAAATTTTATTATTTATTTATTTATTAACTTTAGGGCATTGTTGTACGCTCCAGTTGTCCATGTTTGAAATCTTATTTAATTTAATCTTTGCACTAATTTGGACTATTTTTAGATGTCAGGCGTATACTCAAAATCATATTTAACAGAATGTTTCTACTGACTAAAATATAAAAACGCATCGTTATCAGCCAGATGGGTGTAAACCCCATAGATCACCGTGACACATGCTTTAATACGAGTGTTTTCTTTTTAATTTAGAAGCTGCCGGGCTTGTTAAACGGTACTTTAAGTATGCATTCAAATGGGTAGGGTAAGTGCGTCATAACCGCTTATACAGCTAACCATAAAAACACAATTACTTTAAAATTTGAAAAGTTGGAAGCCGTTATCCATTTTATTATTCTGCACCTTTATAATAAAATTTAAATGTTAGAAGAGATATGATATTATAAGAAACATCAAATATAGTAATTCTCTAAATGGGTAAGGAAAATTAATCGCACTGTTCTTATATAATAGAGTGCATTTTTTAAGCAGTGACACATACTTAGAATTGCGACACTGTGATCATTTGAAGGCTTGATTATTGAAGTCCTAATCAAGCCGAAATACACAAAACTGTCAAACAATAGGCACTCAAATATAAATTATTGAGAAAAATAAAGAAATTCACTAGCGCTATTTACGTAATTGTTTTATACGTTTATTTGTCACTGAAGCATGCCTAAACGTCTGAATTGATTTAGATGAATGGATTCTTGGAAAGTTAAGATTCAAATCTGAACTCAATTGGTGAAGTTGCAAAGTCTGTTGAGACCGCCAGTCTTTTAAGAATAGTTTGATAATAAAGTCAAACGCTTACTTCCACAAACAAGTATTGGTAGATGTATTCATCAGTTTAAAGCTAGCTCATTCATGGATATTCTTTCAGATGCTTAAAACTTTGTTGCTTAAGCCACATTTAAAACAATCTATAAAACAAGAGCACTTTGAAGAACTTGAAGAGGCTTTGAGATTGTTTCAGAAGGTTAAATTGTCAAGTTTCTACGTAAAGTTCGAAGAATTCAGTGACAGACATGCTGCATGCTTAATTTCTTTCCAACTCCTCCATTTACTTCTGATTAATTCTGTTGTGAGTTCTAAGACAGTGTCACCAGGTATTCGCAAGGATCATCGCTGTTATACCTGGCTCACAGGACTTGCAGCGGTGGGCATGAGGGTGGGATTGTCTGAGTCATACCAAAAATTAAACATGTTATTTATTTTCTTCTGGGATTTGGTTTGAACATGTGGACTAAGTGAAGGAAGAAGGGGTAACAAAACAAATATGTGGAAAAAATTATTTTAGGTGGTCCCCTTTCAACAGGGACGCTTTAAAGTTAGAACAACTCAGTAGTACCCTGAACTGGTAAGCATATTTCAAAAAATTGATTAACGTTGAAGAAACGAAAGAGGTAGAATGCCAGGATCGTAGTAGGTGGAAGGAAATGGTCTCTGTCTAATCCTTTTTTGAGAAATAGGTGTTATCTAAATAATATATATATGGATCTATATATATGGATGTTTTAGCGAATATAATATATTATGACAAAAAAATTCTATTCAAAACAGTATCGTAGTGTATGCTTTTTCAGTATAATAAAATTATATAAGAATCAGCTGTCGAAGTAAACCATAGTGATAATATTTCATCGCAATGATTAATTAACGTGGTTTACGTACAACAGCAGCACGTCAAACTTTATAATTATGAAGAATTGTACTTGAAATTTGGTTAATTTTATTTGGAAACTATCTGTTCACTGCGGCTTTGACCATGTATTTAATTTCCGTTACTACAGAAACTGAGTATTTGTGTTTTTCTACTTAAATTTTTAATTTATTTCCTCATTTTTTGACCTTCTATAGACTTCAACAAATATTTAAGCAAAATCATTATCCAAAGATTGTGGAGGATTTTTTTCGAACTAAATTCCTTTAACGTATTTAATCATTCATTCTTATATAAATAGAATAAAAGCGAAGAGTATCGAAATTTTTATCAATAATGCAAAAAACAGCAGCAGAAAGAACGCCTGATATTAGTTTTCATCAGCACTGTTTAGAGAATTCTACTTGAAGAAACATTTTAGTTTCTGAATACTTTAAATCGATATTGTGTTTCACTCTATCTATATAATACCATCGGATATAAAAATGTTTTAATACAAAACCATCCAAGTGTACCTTGACCTATCAATTTGACTATTGTACATCATAGATATCCGTGTAGTTATAGATTAAGAATATATAATGTCACTACTCCATTTCAACCAATGGGTGACGTAAAAGGCGACTAAGGGAGTAACCATATGCAGACAAGAGCACTGCAAGAAAAGAAAAATTCGAAACAAACTCTATACCAATCCGTGGCCAGCGTGGTATAATAGTAGGCTAAATTCCCTTCACATTCTTTGGAGGAGACCCGTGCCCAGCAGTGGGACGTTTATAGGTTGAAATGATGATGATGATAATGTACATATGATAATATATTAAGTAATGTAATATATTATGTAAGAGTTTAAAGTCCAGAGGCCAGCCACAACCTACCATTAAGAATAATACCTACAGAGTTCTCAAATTGGTATCTAAAATATTATTTCATTAAAATCCGAACAAATAATACCCACACCTCACGCCTGTCAAAATGAGCTAGATAAAAGTTTCCAACTCAAATTTAGATTAAAATTTTGCGCTTGTCTGGATTTTATAAAGGTCTGAAAATCTAAAAGATTACATTATATTAAAAATGTTGTAGTAGACAATTCTTGAAGGTTATAATAAACAGGATATATATCGCAAGATACCTAGATTATAAATTGTAAACTCATTACTCATCTTTTTAAGTGTGCGATAGTTGAGTAAAAACATTAATGAGATCATCTTTATTGCAAACAATGTAGCCTTATATGTCAGACTAATAACTGAAAAATGTTTAGCTAATATGAAAATTGTTGTTTAGCTATTAGAGTTTAATTTAGCATGTCATTTAATTGTAATTATAAATTTAATAACTTTGTACAATTTAGTAATCTCTAAATTGTGTAGATATTTTAAACTAATGGTTAATAATTGTTCTATTTGGATTTATAATTATTATGTTCATGGTTAAAATTTGTAGCTATATATAAATCGTGTAATTTTAGATATTACTATTAATTAATATCTAAGTTTCGATTACAGAATGCTGCAAAAATCGAACAAAAGTATCTTCAAGGGTATTTATTGAAAAGCAAATTCCTTTTTAACGTAAGGTCTAAAGTACGACCGCATTTCATGATATATGTCTTGCCCTAAAATAAAATCTAGGTCACAGGAAATTTTGCTTTAACCCTATTACCTATATCAATACAGGTGCTATAGTTTATAGATAGGTATCGTCAGTACCTCCTGCGCAGGTCATGCGCAGTAGAGCTCTGCGCGAAAATCAACCTTAACGACGTTAAACTTTTCATTCAACTTTTCTAATCAGAATTCTATTGAAAATAAAGTTCAATTTTGAATGAAATATTCGCTAACGAAGGATATTTTTTTTAATTTAATTTTTTGGGGAAATTAGTCTAGTTTTAAATAAATTCACTAGAAACTATCCACTTACGTAACGTTCAAACTATACGCACTAGAAGAAGTCGTGAACAAAATAAAAGTTGTTTATTTATTCGTATTGCCTACTTCCTACCACTGAAGTCGTCGGGCGCGGCCGTTGAAAAAACACTGTCATTTATCATGTGGCAGGCGATCGCGGCACCTGTGGAGTTACCGTTTTTTGCTACATGCCGCGTGGTACAAGCCGCGGAGCGCAAAACGCGCGGTACTGCCTTCGCGAGGGCGAGACACTGACTAACAGTTCCCTACCCCTCCCGCTACCGATCGACCGTCGCGCACCGTGCAGGCCCCGCTCTCCTACTCAAAAGCCTTGTTATTCGCGGGACAATTAATACGATTGAGCTTTTTCGAGTTGCCCTTCAACTTAAGTTTGCTTTTACAACTTTTTTATTCGATTTTTTTTTATTGAGACACCTTTCTCTTCTTTCTGATATTTGTTTTTATTTTCTCATTAATATTGAACGTGAAATTGATATCGTAAGTGATTAGCTTTAATAAATGCATTATACTGATGGCACTTAGCATAATGTACTTTAAGAATTGTGTGAATACGTGAAAATGATATTTATATAAACAAAAAATATTTATGTACTTACAAAAGCTGTTGGTTTATCCAAGATTGCAAATATTATTAAAAGTAATATTCATTTGAGCGCTTGAATAACTAAGTCTAGCCATTCAATAAGTAGCTTGAAACATAAAATATATTCAAAACTGATTCAAAAATTTGAATTTTATATCCATTTTATGGCTTTATATTGTAATAAATGAATTCCTAAGTAAACAAAGACTTCGTAATATAAATTACGAGGTTGGCTGCCAACACCTACCTGTGTATAAAATGTAATATTAATTTCTGCACTAGCGTACCTGTTGCGATTATTTTAACATCAACCTCCACTGTTTGGTTTTTGAGATAGTTTTATTATTAAATTTATGCACCACTAGCTTACGCTCGCGGCTCCGCCCACGGAATATATCAGTTAAAAGTTTAGTATACCAGACTCATCTAGGTATCGGCTACAGATCCTTTAGCCGTTCATCGTGATTGTGTGCCAAATATCCACCAATCCTTTCGTATATTTAATATTAGTATGTTTAATAAAGAAGCCTTAAGACTGAGACAACCATTCAAATAATTTATTAAATAATACTATATTATTTGCATAAGAAAATCTTTGTTATAAAACCTGTGGCAAGTCTCTTGTATACCTAACGTTTTTTTTATTTGATATGTTTATTGTACTCACGTAAACTTTCATGAACCTATGTAAAGTACATTTAATTTAATTTTACAATCAATTTTGTACAGGTGGACTACGTTGGCAATGCTAGGGGCACAGCCAGGCCGCTGCCTACCTTGAGAGGATAGCTCTCTTTAAACCTCGTTTGAAGAAGGACATGTCATAGCGCTCAGGAAACACCGCTGTAGGAAGTTCACCCCAGAGCCGGCAAGTACGTGGGAGGAATGATCGCTGGAACCTTACCGTTCTAGACGATATCGGCTCCAGGTAGTATGGGTGAAGCCTACAGCGGCGTCGAGTGGTGCGATGGTAAAAAGGCGACGATGGCACCAAATCAAGGAGTTCGTCGTAGCACTCCCCATGGAACAATCGATAGAGCACACAGAGTGACCCAAAGTCTCTCCGTTGCTCTAACGATTCCAAGTTGTCCGTCAGATTGGGATCATTGACGAATCGAACAGCCCGTCTTTGGAGTTTTTAATGATTAATAAGACAAATCTTGAAGTTATAAAGTTACCTATGCATACCTCTTTGGGGAAATAACGTGTGATAATATTCAACATAGTACAGAATACGCTTTTGTCGAACTGTTTAATTACGCAGCAAAGTTTCCTAGTTAGAACACGTGCAACGTATATTTTAGGAGGTACGACTAGTCTTAGAGCATGCACTTTATGTTATAGTAGTTATGTATAGAGTGTGTTCCATTAAAGTTTCTATAAGCTAGTTTTAATGAGTTTGTATGTTGTACTTAGAATTTTGAAGAGGAATAGTTCTAAAATACATTTTTTGTTTTTCATCAACAACCTATGAAGTCCCACTGCTGGGCTCGGGTCTCATCTCCTCTATCTAGAGAGCTGAGAGGGTTTAGGCCATAATCCCGTGAGTGGATTATGGCCTAATAATATATTTAATCGCAATGAAAAATACTATACGTACTATTCTCGTACCTACTAAATATCCAAAAAAAAAAACATTAAAATCGGTCTAGCCGTTTTGGAGGTATGCGACCACAAACACGGTGACACGAGATTTTTATATCTTAGACGATGTAGTTTTGCGTTAATGGCGTAGTTGTCAGAGATTTTGTTCTACTACAAGCGACTGTTAGTGGACCCTAATAAATAAAACAAAATAATAAATTAACAAAGGTTTTTTCATTTGTAATCCCGAAGCAGCAAAACTTGTACCTTTACACTAGACATTTCCAAAATATACTGAACCGGCACCGAGTGTCGACAGATTGACAAAACTGTGAAAATAAATTTTAGTTATTGCCCAAGCTTGTAGTCACTCGAGCTTGGGTGAAAGATTAATGATTGTACGAATGATCTTGAAACATGAAGGTAAGTTAACCTTCTCCCTTATATAATAAAGCAGATAATATATAGCAACAGTTTTCTACAGTATGATTATACCAGCGTGCCTTTTTCGGTCGTCTTACTTTGTTTAGGCTTTAGGTCATAGAATACATTTAGCCGATGGGACGAGATACAATACAGAAACCAAAAAAAAACAAGTTTCTCATAATACTGCTCGTATTATTAAGATTATTAGTACAAGTATTTTTAAATAAAATGAATGACGTGGCAATATAAAAATTATATAAAATACTTAAAAAAAATATAATATAAAACATCAAATCACGAAAAAGATTTTTTTAGCAGTGTTAGTAGATAGTATCTCCCAATCAATTCTAGTTAACAACCAAATTTTTTATAAGGTAAGTTAAATAAAATAAATCACATGGTGTTGGCGCCTCTCTTCGGTATCTGCGGCCTGCCAACGGTGTCTGCGGGGTCTGAGGCGTGCGCGGGGGCGCACCGCGCGGAACCGGCTCCGGCGCCTCGCTTCGCTGCTCACTCAGCTCAACACACTCCACATAGCTTGACGCGCAATTCACATCCTTGTAAATTTCCCAAAATAAAATACAGTACCTACTGTGTAATTTGTCTGGCTATCAGTCTTTTTATTAAGAAGAAACCCCATAGAGGCCTAGTCAGTGGGCCTCTATGGGCGAGGCGTCTAAGCGAGGCGCCGGAGCCGGTTTCGCGAGGTGCGCCCCCGCGCACGCCTCAGACCCCGCAGACACCGTTGGCAGGCCGCAGATACCGAAGAGAGACGCCAACACATGGCAATACAAAAATTATATAAAATACAACAACTAAGTATGTAAAACTTAAAGATACCAATCTTTATTGTTAATAGACAAACATAATAATATTCCCTCAGAAAGTCTCGCTACATTAGAATACATTATGTTATCATAGAAAATGTATGTTCGAAGTTCGAACACATTTCAAACTTGAATATAATTTAATATGTATAACATCCACGTTACACAAGATTGCAGTTAGTAAACAAGTACTTGCGTTCGTAGCATCGTAGCAATTTCGTAGCACGTAATGACCATCTCGTAGCACTACGTAGAGGCGTAGCACGGCATACATTTTAGTCGGATGTTTTCAGTTACTATACAAATTAACGAAGTCAGTTAGGCGTTTAACTAAATAAGCTTGAACTAAATGCCTCAGTTTACACACAGATTAGAGATATTATATGACTGTGGTATTTTGAATTAGCTTTGCTGATTAATATGACAATTATGAGACTTTAGGTCACTCTGCGTGCTCTATCGATTGTTTCTTGGGGAGTGCTCTGATGAACTCTTGGATTTGGTACATCGTTGCCTTTTTATCATCACACCACTCGACGCCGCTGTAGGCTTCACACTACCTGGTACCGATGTCGTCTAGTATGGTAAGAATCCAGCGATCATTCTTCCCACAGACGTGCCGGCTCTCAGGTGAATTTCCTGCAGAAGACAAATCCTTCTTCAAACAATGTTTAGGGGCTATTTTCATTAATCGGGCTTAATATATAAATGTTTATTAACTCCAGGTTGATACCGAGAATTTCATGATAGGTTAACAATATGTACCATTTATGCCCTACCCGGGAATCTAACCCGAAGCCGATTCCCACCTCACCACTGAGGTAGTTCTAGTTAAGTTGTCAGACACGCGAGCAGCCCACCTGATGGTACTAAAGCTACTACCGCCGCTCATGGACGTTGGCAATGTTAAGGGCATAGCCAAGCCACTGCCTACCTTGAGAGAATAGCTCTCTTAGGGCCCCCTATTCATCATCTCAATTCAAAAAATCACAGTGTTGGCCATGGGTCTCCAAAGTATGTAGACCCCTCTATTACATAGAATAAAACAGATCTGACTAAATATGGGTGTGATTAAAATCTACCTACTCTTTCAGGGAAAAAGGCGTGAGGCTATGAATGATTTGAGTAAATTTAAATAAATAAAATATAAAAGATATTGTTGTTTTATAACAGAGATCCAGGGTCATCTCGATCGTCATCCGAATCCTTCAACTCCATTTCACAATTATATTGTATTGTCATTGGATTTACATTTGCATGCAAAATTTTAGCTCAATTGGAAAGCGACAAGAATTCCAAATCAGCTTCAGAGATTTGACCTCAACAAACGATCTTATATATACTAAAATTGCGAGTTAAATATAAACTTGTAAATATAATAATATTTATAGAAATTGAATTGACAACTGACTCATTTTTTTTGAAGTCGGTCAAAAACTATATTTTGCCGTGAAACGATGAATGCCGTTTAATGCATGAGATTTTACATTCACGAAGATTATGCTAAGATGGCCCACTTAACTTGACCTATATTCTAGCTTAGCTCAATAAAATAGCTACCGTGAATATATTGGAAATTGGACTTACAAAAAAGTTATTGTACTTGCTAAATTTTTAAACCTTTTTTAACCTATAACTTAAATATTCTTTCTATTTTGTGTACTCGTCGTCTCATTGTCACGCAAAGGCTCCATTATCTTTTAAGTCCTAACATAATCCACCAGTGCTTTTTACCAGCGTTTTAAGACCTGCCTCGATGACGAATGTTCATATTTAGGGACTAACTGAATCAAACTAGTGCCCTTGTAAGCACTAGTTTAACAGTTAGTGCATTATATATCATGCATTATTATGTAATAATTTATTTCACGCACCCAGCATGCAATACATATGAGAACTTATTTAATATCACACATGTATCAACATCATCATCATATCAGCCCAATGACGTCTGCTGCTGAACAAAGGCCTCACCTAACTTTCGCTACTCCAAGCAGCGAGCAACTTTGTGCTGCCTGCATCCAACGACCAACGACCTTTACCAGGTTGCTGGTTCATCTCGTGGAGAGTCGCCCTACACTACTCTTTCCAATACGTGGCCGCCACTCGAGTATGCTCATAGATAAATAAAAATAGGGAAAAATAAATTTCATTTTTGTAAGGATTTAATTGAAAATATCTCTCATAAAGAATTCATCTTTTATTCTCCATTACAATGCCACATAAAACATTTATACAGTAATATTTTGTGGGCAACCCACCGATACGTCAGCTGTATTATTTCATACAAAACTACGTACATTTGGTTAACAATCACATTATTGGTAAAATACGAGTGATTTAGAATTAATTATAAAATTTGTTTTAATTTTTCCTGTCTGTTTTTGCTTGCTATTTGAGCCTGTGGCCAAAAACATAATTGGATTTATCTGCCTTAAAAATTTTCAGCATCAGTCCTGAGTTCAATTCCCGCGACGAGCAAAAACCGTATTAGTATTGTCAAATAAAGCGGTTCTATTAGTTTATAACAAAACATTACATATATGGGTCAGTTTGGGAAAAAAACTCTCAATATGCATTTCACGTGCCAATGCATTATTCTCTTACTACAACATTGACACACTAGAATAGTTTAAAATTGGTAAAAATTGATGGCAATTAACATTGTTAGTTAGTTTTAATAAATTGTACTAAAATTCTTATAATTAATACAGTATTTCTACTGTATTTTAATACCAAACCGACTTGATATAAAAAGCAGCAAATAGCAAGTCTTATAAAACATCAGTCGTTAGAAAATTATTCGGAGCTTACAGTCCGAAATATCGGAAATTTAATTTAAACAAAGTAAGACAGGTGCGTCTGAATGATCGACAGCTCCTCAATAAGATACCTAATGAGATTATAACGATTTGGTATCAAGTAAAGTAAGCATCAAAATTTGTTTCATATTTCTTTTGTTCGATATAGTTATTTGAAATGTTTACTTTGTAAGTTTATTCAGAGAATTATTTGATGTATTCGACAGTTTATATAGGTTTTGTTATATTTAGTATATTGATCTATTATTCTATTTATGAAATTTAAATAAAGCCAGTTAGTTTTCATCATAATCATCATCATTATAACCAATAAACGCCCCACTGCTGGGCACAGGTTTTGTATGGTTTCACAATACATTACCTTTTTTGCGCGGTCGGCAACCTAGTTTAGCTTCGCGTGATAGTAATCTTAATAAGTAATTTTCATTAAATAATTGAGTATATCACTAACAGTGCCACAGTAAACATTATCAAGAAGTGATTTGCCTAAAACTAAGTCTTGTAACCTTATGGGGAAATAAACGACTTCTAAGTACATCCTTCTTTTACGTGCTCCATACAAACTTCTATACAACAACCAACATTAAGTGTAAAGGACTAACTAGACTTTACAGCTCCCCTCAAATATTTTACAGGAAATTTAGCTGGCCAGACGGATTTGTTTCGATTTTTCATTTTCTCATAGAGCTCTTGTCTGTTTAGTTTGTCAGTCGCCTTTTACGACACCCACGGCTTGATATGGGATAGTGACATTATGTATTCTTAATCCGTATTGATGATACTTTCTTTCTCACAAGTTTGAATTCTATACATATTGCTTTTGTTTAGAGTTTTACTATGGAGAGAAGGGAATGATTTATCATCACATCACTTCAGCCTGTAACCGTGCACTGCTAGATATAGTCTTCATCTAACTAACTTTAAAGATTAGCCAAAAGAACAAATAATAGAAAGTTTCTCGGCGCAATAAATTATCGCATTGAATTTTTTTAAGTTCTTAACATGAACTTTGAAGATTCCTATGTTTATAATAATCTGATTAAATGTTTATGTACAGTCAGAGCTCAAAAGTGCAGTAGCACAACAACGCTCACTATCGTGTGGCGTGCGGCCGGGCCGGTTTTGCGTTTACATATGTGTGTGTGTAAACATCAACAAGACGCGACGCGACGCTTCAAAGCGTAGACTAGAACAGCAAAATATGATTAGTTCGTGCTAGACAAAGATAACGATATAATAATATGTTCGTTTTCATAACTGTATTATTCTTTACAACTGCTGTGAGTCATTAGATACTAATACAGTAATTTAACAACTTAGTAAGTTAACTGGTAGCTAAGTGGTTGAAGCAAGACACTATTGAATCACAGTGGGGCCGATCGCGTTTCTTATCCGATCTTAAATAAGTGCAAAAAGTGCACTTAAATAAGTGTAAAACTTGATCTAAAATTTTAAGCCCTTATTGGTATTTGCGTTTGTGTTATTTAAGGACGTGACCTTAAATAAGTATGGTTTGACTTAATTAGAGATGGTAGTTTTTTAATTGGTATTGCCTTTCGACTTATTTGACAGTTTTGTGATCTTAATGCATCCAAGTGCATCCTTAATTTAAGTCGCACCTAATTTGCGTGCATCCGTCTGATCCGTTCGATGTCCCTGATGCTACGTTTGTGAAATTGTACAGACTATCGAAAGATACAGCGCATTATCTAATACAAACATTGCACAACGAAATATCAGGACAACGACAACATGGAATACCGAGTCATATAAAAGTCAGAGCATTATATTAGAAAATATTGGACGATAAAAGAACCGCTAGTTTAATACCTACTATTCAAATATTAAATTTTAGGTTTTGGCTACACTTCACTTTCTCGGGCATGGTGGCTACCAAACAACTGTGGGCCACGGAGTTTACTTAGGGCTAAGTCAGCCCTCAGTGAGTAAATGTCTGGATGAAGTGACCGAAGCAATTATAGCAGTAAATCTGCCCATGGCAATAGTTTTTCCTGTGACTGCAATGGATAAGGATATCCAAAAACGAAGGTGCTCAAAACTGCCAAAGTTACTAATACTAGAAAAGAAATAGGTCGGTGTGTACCTCTTGACTTATTCCTGCCTATTTTTTTTAGATTTCAAGAGATAGCAGGCTTTCCTGGAGTTATTGGTGCAATTGATTGCACACACATTTCTATTATTCGGCCGAAAGACACGGCGGAAACTCCTGCGCGGCTATTTTTTAACCGTAAAGGTTTTTATAGTCTAAATTGCCAATTTGTGAGTACCTTTTTCCTAAAAAGACTATACATATGTTAATACTTATTACAACTTGGCTGAGATTAAACATTAAATTAAATTTTATATTTCAGGTATGTAATTCAAAAATGGAGGTGATACAATTTAATGCCAAGTTTCCTGGATCCACACATGACGCTGCAGTTTGGCAAGGATCTAATTTAAGTGTTGCACTAGAAGAAAGTTATATACAAGGGACTACTGGAGAGTGGCTTTTAGGTCGGCACCACGTTTCATTATTAATGAAAACTTGTTAAATTTTTATAAATGATTATCATTTGTATGTGTATTACATAGCATAATTAATAATTATTTGTATTTTAGGAGATTCAGGTTATGCGCAATTGCCATGGCTCATGACACCTTATGCAAATGTAGAAGACAATACTCCAGAAGCTCGCTACAATATTGCCCATGCTAATACTAGAGTTCTAATCGAAAGATGTTTTGGACTCATGAAAGCAAGATTTAGATGCCTTCATAAACATAGAACTCTACATTATGAGCCAGTAAAAGCTTCCAAAATAATTGCTGCTGTGGCTACATTGCATAACTTGGCACTGCAGAGGAATAATCCATTGCCAGATGAATTAGGTACAAAATCATTTCATGTACTAGTCATGATATATATTAATTAGTCATTTAAAAAACATTAATATTCTTATTTTATGTTGCAGAGATACATGAAGAAAGGCATGATCCAATTGCAGCAGATCAA
Organism: Laspeyria flexula; assembly: GCA_905147015.1. Taxonomy (NCBI): domain Eukaryota; kingdom Metazoa; phylum Arthropoda; class Insecta; order Lepidoptera; family Erebidae; genus Laspeyria; species Laspeyria flexula. The sequence goes on along the minus strand of LR989956.1, from coordinate 4,156,695 downwards.
AATGTCCCATTCGCACTTGCAGCTAGAAGGTTGAGGGAACAAATAGTGAGGCGTTACTTTATTTAAAGTGATGCAACCACAGAGCCTTACTTTTTACTTTCTGTTTAATATTTAGTTTGTAAACATTCATTATAATTCGTTAATCTAACGGTGTTGTGCTCTGCTGCATCACTTTACATGCTACCCAAATTGTAAATTACAAAAGATTGTACCTATCCATTTTCTTAAAAAGAGTGGCGTGAGTTTCTTGCCAGTTCTTCTCATAGCTCCACCCCGTCAGCGAACTGGTCGTAGGCAAATTTGCTGACACAACATTTCGGATAACCTGTTACATTCTTGTGACTTTCATAAGTGTTACCTTGTAACCTAGATGAATAAACGAGATTTCATTTCATTTAATTAATAAAAATTCATATCAACTTGTTAATTGTATTTTTATTTATTTTATATTCATGTGTAACACAAAACTATGGCCGGTTCATAAATGCTTCTGCAATAGTAGAAGCTGCTTGCAACAAGTATCTACCCAGCACTTCAGCTGCTTCTGTTTGTGCATGAGCAATAATTTGTGCGGCATCTATCTGTGCTTGTGCATTATGCTGCAACATCTCCAACATTGGATCCGCAGTTGTCGGTCGACGAAGTCGTCGTGTCGAGGCAGACAGATTTACCCTTTTGGACACTACTGGTACACTAGGTGGAGGACTAGTCATAACTGGCGTATTTACATCTGCAAAAAATAAAATAAGATTTATACATTGGCTGTATAAAGGATCACCGGTATAAAGGTGTAACCAGAGATAGAAGCAGTTAAGTGATCCTACATGTAATATTATACTTACATGTATCAAAAATAAGATTCTCAGACTCTTGGCTCACATCTGCTGATAATATATCCTTTGTAACATCTGCAAAGTACAAAAAACAGTTTAATTCACAGATTTTAATAAGATTCAGTTTAACAATAAACCCTGGCTAAACATTCAATGGGTAACATTAATATACCATTTCAAACAGTAAAGTGCCTATAGTATTCCTCACAGTTGACACTACTATTGGAATCTCCCTAATATTTCCAATTAAGTTTGTATTCAGTACTACTAACCCCCTGTATCAATTACAATATTGTCAGGATACTGGTTTTCATCCTGTGTAGGCTTGGTCTCCGTTATAAATTCAATCTGTTCACAAATCAAAGTATGACATATTTATTATGCATATCATTATTGTATAATTACAAAACCCATAGAACTATCGTACCACACTCTTCTGTTGACTAGAAATTATGTCTCTAACTTGCGTATTATTTGGCTGTATGGCCTGTAACAAATAAACAGCTCAGTAATTTGTCTTTTATTTAAAGCATATAAGCAGATTCACCTTTTACCGCCACATCAAATCAGAATTCAGTTTTTAAGATTTAGTAATAAAACATAAAACTAATGATAATATGAATGAAAATAATATCTTTATCTTGTATTTAAAAGGACCTGAGTTTTGTCAACTATAGATGACTTCTGTGCTCAGGGCATACTTGTGCTTGTCATGTTTAGCTCATGTTGGCATTTAAAAGGTTAATGCTTCAGTTGTACTTGTAGTTGTACTTATCTTATCTTAACAAACAAATACCTATTCCATTTATGTTTGAATAAATCAATCATGTAAATAACTTACAGTTTCAATAGCTCCTGACAGGCCTATGACTGTGGTTATGCCTTCTATGGATAACACCTTTGATTCAAGGTCAGATAGCTTGTTTTTTGGAGGTGGTCCACCACCAGTGCCATTAAAACTTCTCTTGTACAGTCTCATTTTGGCCTTAGTTTTTCTCGCTAATAATTTGTATGTCTGTAAGGATAAAGTATTTTACAGTAAACCGTTAATATACAAAATAGAGATGATTAGTACTTAATAAAATAATAATAAACTTCTACCACATTCACACAGCGCCATTTAGTCCCTGATATACTACTTAAATACATTTTTTTTTTGTAAATATATACATTTTATAGATAAATTACACCCAGACACAGAACAAACCTTTATGCTCATCACACAAAAATTTGTCCTGGGTGGGGATCGAACCCACGTCCTCCGGCTTAGCAGTCAGGGTCACTAACCAACTGACCAGTCAAATAAAAAGCTACCTACTAAAATTGCAAATATAAAAGGAAAAATAATTTTAAAATATGTGAAACACTTCAAACACACTTCAAGCCACTCCTTTTGGGATTTTTTAACTCCCATCTTGTTTAAACTTTCTGTTAGCTCACACCACAAACTTTTTGTGGCTGGAGCTTGAATATTTCCTACAAGGGAAAAATTCATTCGTTATTTCAATTACTTCATTCATTTCAAGTAAAATTTGTGGATATCTATTTGTAACTTGTGAATCTACAAGTTTATGTTGTTAAGGAGAATCTCTAAGCATCCTGATGCTTTGTTATCATTTATCTTTACAAAGTTTTAAATATAATATTAATTATTAATTTATAACTTACCGTTAACCATTTCTGGATTACTCAAAATAAAATCAAGAAGACATGTTTGCTGTTCTTTCCTCATTCTTGCTTTTTTGTCCATTTTTAACAAAAAAATCACCACAACAACAACAAATAAAAACCTGTGATAAAAACTGACGCTTTTTCTGACGTTTATGATATCCGATTATAATCTATGGTAGTGTCCTTAAATAAGGTTTGTAGCATTTGGTAGTTTTTTAAGAACGTATCCTTAATTAAGTACTAACGCGATCGCATAAATTTAAGAATGTGTCCTTATTTTACAAATTTAAGTTCATCTTTATTTAAGGTTGAAGAGAAACGCGATCGGCCCCAGTGATTAGCGATATTTGTGGTTCGATTCCAGCTTATAACGATATTTTATATTTATGACAAAAATATAATTTTAAATATTATAATGTAATTTTGCATGAAGTTTATGGCATTAATTATAATTTATGTGATTAATTATGGGGTTATGAAAAGAAATGAGACAAAATGTTTGATTCGTAATTAAATATTATATTTCATTTTTACTATCTACCTACTTATTGTAAATTTTATTGAGGTTTATAGCTTAAGTATTCGTTTTCTCAAGGAAAAGAGGATTGAAACTTAACCTCAATCTTACAATCTTAAACTAACTTGTCCTATAGCCAGCACGTGCCCTTTTCACCAAATTCACAAAAACTACTTCTTCTTACTTAACTGGGTTATTGAATATATTTTTTGTAGTAAATGGAAAGATTAATAAGTATAGTTTACTTACTAACCTATTGTAAGTTATGTAAGAAAGTTTTTTTTTTCAGATTTAATTTCAGAACAACAAGATTACTTTTTTTCAAATACCCAATTAAGTATAATCAATTATAATATTGCAGGCGGATAGTTTCTGTGCTAATAATTATTAATATTTTGTGTGGCCTCCGTTGTTCTCAATACAGCTGAGTAGACGTCGGCGCATGGACCCCACAACATTCTGACAAATATCTGTCCCACGTAAATTGTCCCATATTTGAATGCAATGTTGCTTTAATAATTCAGGACATCTCTCGTCCCGTGAGTCCCATCTTTGGACCATTATACCCCATATATTTTCTATTGGGATTAAATCAGGGGATCGTGCTGGCCAAGGAATAACGTTGACCTCTGCATGTTCCCTAAGCCATTCGCGAACTATGACGCCACGGTGTATTGGACAATTGTCGTGCACAAAACTAAAGTTATTTAATTCTTCTCGGGGAAAAACATTGCGCACTGTAGGTAACATTATATTATTTAAAACGTCCACGTAACTGCTGCTGTTCGCTCGCGGCGGAACAAACTCTATTTCGCCCGGTCCTTGCGCACTGATCCACCCCCACATATTAACACTTATTCTGCCTGACTCCGTGTTAGCAACAATGTTACTATCAGACCAGCGTGTATTGTTCCTACGCCACAACTGCATCCTTCCCTTCTGACAGGACTTAAAGGCTTTTTCGTCCGAGAATATAGTCGTTTCCCAGTTAAAATCGAGGTATTCCCGGGCGAAACGTAACCTTTCGTCTTTATGCCGTTGCGTTAAAAACGGTTTTATTGCTGGCGTCCGGTGATGCAGGCCTTCGGCATGGAGTACGCGGTGAACAGTCATCCATAACGTGTCAAACTCATCAGCCCATCGTCGTGTTGGTATGAAACCATTAGTTTCATACTCTGCCACCGTATAGCGCCGCTGGTTATGGTTAATCAGCGGTGGCCTTCCACTCCTTGCACGAACCTTCAGGCTACCCTCGTCCTCAAACCTCTTCACCCAACGGCTCAAAGTATTCCTCTAAAAAGAACGTTTTTACACATTAATGTAAGCAAAAAAAACACCACATCTATTTGAATAATTATATAATATAAAAATAAAATAGTATAATAATATACTTACGGATAAGCCAGTTTCATTTGCTATTTCACTTATATTTAATCCATTCATATTTAAAGCCACAATATTAGCTTTGACGTCCATACTTATATTACTTGTAGACATGTTGAAATTAATATTGAATCGAATCACGGGAATAACACAAGCACTCGTAACTAAGTTCACCAACCAACGACGTCATTTATTTTCTCTAAGCCAGTAATTATTCCATTTTATTTCAAATCCACCTTCATACTTTTTACATTTTATGTTGATCTTTGCTAAAGTTTAACAAATAATATTCTACTTAAGAAACATATTTTATTCATCAACCTGATATTAATTTATAAATGAAACACAAAAAGCATTACAAGATCCGAGAATCGAACCATCAACCTTTGCATTTCCATTTCCATTAATTATAAAATTAATTATAAAATCATGCTGGAACCACTCGGCCACGGGTTGCTTACATAGTTACAACGAAATTATCGATAATATTCATACGGAAGAACAATTTATGTGTGTGTGTGTGTGTGAATTGTCTTAAAAGAAAAAGGTCACAAGTAGCGCTAGTGTTGACGCTATAGTTGCGTAGGATTGCTACTGCACTTTTGAGCTCGACTGTACCTTAATGTTTGTTTTAATGGCAAATAAAACTCAATATACATAGATACACCAAGTACAGGGGGCTAACTCTGAATTTCGATATCCAACTGTTCGGTTTAGATGTAGTCAAACGTAAGGAAATTTAGATAAGGTTGACGTCAAAACCGAACATTTGAATGTCGAAATTCAGAGTAAGCCCCCAGGTTCAAAACATAATATTTTTTAATATACAAGCTGTTTCGTGCCTCTTTACAAGTCAACTTATGCAAAGTATTAGAGTTATCGTTTTATATCTCAATCTTTTGATATCATAACAACAGTTGAATTTGCTTCGGCCCACAAGTTTGTTTTATGTTATTCATGATTACGAGTGTTCGGCACAACATTGGTAGTAAAAATTTATTGAATAAGGAGTTTCTTTTATTTCTTTTAACTGTTCCGAACAATGGAACGGTCAAGCCTATTGCGATATTATTTTTTGGCTTTGAATTGTTATCCGGGACTTGCAAACTCGACATTCTATGGACTGATTTTAATATAATATTATTAAAACCAACGATGTAGACATTTTTATAAGTAATTATTACGGGTCACACGTCAATGTGACGTAAATTTCTTAAGTAGTGAGCCGTAATAATATATGAAAATATTTTTGATATCGCTTAAATCGCCTAAGTGCAATGTCAAGCTTCCAACTACAACCTCTATTTGTGTATTTTTGAAGTGAAAAGTAGACGTGAGACGTGACGTAAGTATAAGTGTTTGAGCAGTAACTGAAACAGTAATTTTATTATTTACATCAGTTAGACACACGACCATCAACATCATCCAGCCCAAAGACGTCCACTGGTGGATGTAAGCCTCACCTAATTGCCGCCACTGCGAGCTATTTTGCGCCACCGCGCTGGCAAGTTTACTAGGAGATAGACGATAGATTAGATTAATTATAAAACGGTACTTTAAAAAATATTGAAATAAATATTTGGGCCATTTTTTAAACAGTGCCATCTAGTCTAAAATAAGTTAATATAAGCTTATATTATAAGATAAATATAACTGGTATACATACCTACGATATAGAAAAGCACCCAAACTCCGAAACAAACATTTGCAGATATACAATTTATTCCGTCCCGGGAATCGAACCCGAGACCTTAAAAACTGCACTGCCGTAACTAATAATAATAATAATATTCTACCACATTGACACAGCGCCATCTAGTCCCAAAGTAAGCAATTATATTTGCTTGTGTTATAAACTAATACTACTACTACTACTGGTACTAAACAACTGATATACTACTTAAATACATTTTTTTTTTGTAAATACATACATATTATAGATAAATTACACCCAGACACAGAACAAACCTTTATGCTCGTCACACAAAGATTTGTCCTGGGTGGGGATCGAACCCACGACCTCCGGCTTAGCAGTCAGGGTCACTAACCACTAGACCAACAGGCCAGTCAAACTCCACCAAGGCAGTCACAAATAACACATTATAGCACATATTTTGTAACATTAAATGCAAGAATAAATACAGAGAGTCAAGATTCAACCGGGATCGAGTTCACGATGCTGAATCATTAATCGCAAGAAGTGTGGTGGTGAGACTGTAACACACTTCCAAGTTACTACTATGAGTTTACTACTATAGTAAACTTTAGAGACTAAAAAAACGAATTTTCATTCATTTTCATTAATAAATGGCATTGAACTGAAAAAACATGATAAATATGTTGTATGCAAAAGCCAAATCAAGTAAGTTTGTGCATAGCTTAGCTCAGCATTTTAAAAAAAACTAAGGAGCACTTTGGCAGTCAAAACATATTTATAGTGTAACGGAGTTTCTGAAGGAAAAGGAGTTCGAGGCTGTCTAGACTAATAACTTTTTGTAGTGTAAATTTATGCCTCTGCTTTGATTGATAAATCTATAATATAATGTTTTGTACTACTGACCTCGTTAATTAAAGACTAACCTACACGGCATTTGACATATCATTATTAACACTTGACATTATATCCATTTTTGACATCTCTATAAATAAATATTTTTAATTGTTACAGTAACAATTAATTATTATGAAATAAATTTTAATAGATAATTAATTAATAAATAATGTATTTCTATATCTTGTGTATGCCTTAAGGTAAAATATGGCTGAACACTGTTTTCTTTTCGACACCATGTATATACTGTACCCATATTTGCAAAATAAATTTATCTTTATCTTATCTCTATCAATTACTTTTAGTACCAGAGAGCTGCCCAATAGCGCATGGATATGTTTATTAGTCATACTAACAAAGCATAAAGAAAATTTTGAAAAAAATATTAGTTACTCCCCTACATGTCAAATGGGGATTTGTTTTTTTTCCTCATGTGCCCCATAGTGTGGGGTGTCGTTAGATAGGTCTTTAAAAATATTATTGGTTACCTACCATATTTTTTTATTTAGAGATCCGTTTGCGAAATCTTAAGCCCGAAAGTGGGTTTGTATGCTTTTTGCGCCGCTCCCAGGATGTGTCTAGGAGTTTTGTATAACAATTATAAAAATCAGCACTCAGAAAATAAGAAAAGTTAGTAGGTAATAATTTTATGTAATTTTAGTACCGGATACCTAAAAATTGGCCGTCGGCACAAGTTAGCGGTCCGACGACCTAAAAAAGGTCGCTGGGTCTGACTGGATGCGGAAGGCGGAGGACAGAGTGTTATGGCGCGTGTTAGGAGAGGCCTACGTCCAGCAGTGGACTGCAATAGGCTGAAATGATGATGATGATGACAAGTTTGCGAGTATGCGTACGTTCATAGTACATACTATCACTACTCTCGTCTACATTTTGTTTCTCAAAACATAAATTACTTCTGGTAGCTTTAGGATCTCACTCTATAACGATAAGTTGTGTCGAGCAAATAAATAAGGCATTAAACTAATTCCGTCACCTCCTATATAAAAATTAAATTGTGAAATAGTTCAAAGGAAAGTCGTGACATTTTCAAAGTATTTATACATTAATCAAGAGAAGGCGAATATAAATTAGTGAGAATAACCATGTTCCTAATAAATTAAGAGCTGCATAAAGTTACTAACAAAGTAAGTTTATTCCGAAATAAAACTTTTTTTTATAAACTTTATGTTATAAATGTTTGTTCCATTGTAACATTTATATTAAAGATGCTACGGTCTATAATCCAATACAGAGCCACTAGTTTGAAAACAATAGTTGCAGAGTATATTTATTAATACTTGTGGCACGGACACTGGACGTGTTCTGTTGAAGTAGGGTTTAATTGAGGAAAAGTATTGCGAAATCTTGTGTTCGGTATGTGCTGTGTCTAGTTCAAGATAGGACATAGATTTATGTTCTAGATTTTTGTATTTGTAGTGAAATTTAAGAATTAATAGTTCTGATTCTTATATTAATAATATTATACTATTTTGGGTGTCTCAGTGGCGCAACGGGAATGTGTACACTCAACGTACGCCTGCGCTTGCGTTTCTAACTTATTTACATTTTATTGTTTAAGAGGGTTAATACAGAGGAATGGAAGCGTCGCAATTTTATGTAATTTTTCGTGGTTTTCGATTGTTATTATTTAATCGGTGCTAGTTTTTTGAAATGTTTTCAATAGACTTTTTAGAATTAATAATAATAATATTCTAATAATAATATTCTACCACATTTACACAGCGCCATCTAGTCCCTAATTAAGCAATTATATTTGCTTGTGTTATGGGTACTAAACAACTGATATACTTACTACTTAAATACACTTTTTTTTGTAAATACATACATATTATAGATAAATTACACCCAGACACAGAACAAACCTTTATGCTCATCACCCAAAGATTTGTCCTGGGTGGGGATCGAACCCACGACCTCTGGCTTAGTAGTCAGGGTCACTAACCACTAGACCAACAGGCCAGTCAGTCAGTAATTACGTGAACGTGTATTAAAAAGTAAGTATCCGTAAAGCTTACAGTTATTCTACTATGAAAATAATGCATCGCATGTTCCAATGTGTTTTTTGCATATAAATAGAACTGTAAACGCAATCATTTCGTACATTTTATACACTTTTCATCTAATTCTAAAAAGTGTATTGAAAACATTTAAAAAAAATTGCTCCTATTAAATAATATTGACTGTCACCGTGGCGCAGTGGTTAAGATGGTCGCCTCGCCACTACATCGCCGTGCTGGGTGACGTGGGTTCGATTCCCACACGAGACAAATATTTGTGTGATTCATAGAATATATTTGTTTCTAGTCTGGGTGTACTTTGTGTCCGTTAGTTCCATGTTTGTAAAGTTCCCCGCCACACAGGGATTGTTCCATAGAGGACGTTATCTTTAAAAAAAAAAAAAATACACCTTGCCATTTCTCTATATGGACCCTCTTAACATAATTTCTTTATTGTAACAGTTTTGACTAATTCATTATCATCATTTCAACCCATAAACGTCCCACTGCTGGGCACAGGTCTCCTCCAAAGATAGTGGAGGGAATTTAGCCTACTATACCACACTGGCCAGACGGGTTGGTATAGGGTTTGTTTCGAATTTTCCTTTTCTAGCAGTTTTGTTGTCTGCATAAGGTTACTTCCTTAGTCGCCTTTTACGACACCCACGGGTTGAAATGGGGTAGTGACATATTATGTATTCTTAATCTGTCACTACACGGACCATATGTATGACCATAATGCATTATAAAAATTACGTATAATACAGTTCACTCGTCTTATTTCTAAAGCATCAAGCTATCAAACCTGCCACCTGCTGTATAAAACGCAAAATGTTATAAAGAAAACATCTTCATATAAATTAATATGCGATACATAAAATCAAATCGAAACAATTAACGGACAAACCATTTGGAATCACCGCAGCGTTTGGCAATTGTATCAATCACCCTTTTGAATGACCCTTTCATTTGTCAATCGAGTAGATATCGACAAAAAGGCTTGTTTAACATGACATTTATTGGCAATTTACATTTAGCCTAATTTTAACTTTATCAATCAAATTCGTATCTTAAATTTTAGATATAAGGCTGCATTTTAAATGCTCAATATTGCAGAGCTATTTATACGTATAGAGTTAATGGTAATGGGAATATTTATAAAGACTTCCGAGTGAAACACTTATGACGTATTCCATGAGACATCCTATATTATCTATAGTTTACGTGGAATATTGACAATCAAGTTATTATTAAAAAAAAAAATTAAATTTATAAAGTCAGATTAAATATGAAATAATACTTATTATATTAAACTTTGTATAATAAAACATTATTTAGACGGTATCAAAATTATTTCAAAAGGATATATTATTAATAATTTATAATTGCCATTATTTTCAATTAAATTTTCTCACATAGGTAATAATAATATTATTATAGGCTAACATACACTATTTAGTTTTGGTAACCAACCTATTTAAAACTTGCGTTTACAAGGGGAGTTAGAACAAAATCTTGAGTTGCGACGAACTTCGCTCACTTTACCTAAACAAAACTTTCGTATTAATAGGTAACGTGAAATATCGACGTGGGTGTGTACAAAATTGATTTATTGTAAAACTTGAATGTTCTCAGTTTGCAAATGAATTTTACAGCCTATGGTTTGGCAGACAATGCGTGAAGTTCAAACCAATTAAAATGATTCGACGAGTAAGTGCGTATGTAGAATGACTTGTGTGTTTGTGCGGATAACAGTGCATCATATCAGCTCAACGACGTCCACTGTTGAACATAGGCCTCACCTAATTTACGCCACTGCGAACGGTCCTGTGCCGCCTGCAACCAACGGCCGCCCACAACCCTCACCTGGTCGTCGGTACATCTGGTGGGGGGCCGTCCCACACTGCGCCTTCCAATACGTGGCCGCCACTCGAGAACCTTACAGGAATATTAGCACTTAATGATTATTTTTCGTAATTTATTCGATTAATAAGATTCCCTTCACTTTCGTTTGAGGAGACTCGTGCCCAGCAGTGGGACATTTATGGGTTGAAATTATGATGATGATAAATAAGATTACATTAACGTAAACTCTTGTTAAACGTATAAATAAACAATCCCACCCTCATGCCCACCTCTGCAATTACTGTAAGCCAGGATTGATAATTATGACCTTAGCGAACACCGAGTTTTCACACTCGGTATTCCAGAGAATGCCTAAAAAACCCGACACGAAATTAATCAGAAGTAAATGGAGGAATTGGAAATGAATTATCAACTTCCCTCCATAGCAAAGCTGGAGACAAAAGTAATATGTATCCTATTAGAGAAAAAGCACCGCGGTCAAAAATTTAAAAAAAATGGGGCCTATTGAGTCTGATTCCAGTAATAAGTATGGCAAAAACTTAAGCGCACAAAAAATCACCCGGGTCGACACAAGATCCCCATTACACAGTACACTACTGTTGACGATATTTGAAAACTATATTATACCCTATAGTTAAATGAATAGTTGTAATAGTTGAAGTACCAACCTTACAAGATATCGTTTTGTTCGACACGATAGTGTGTAATATCGGCAATATTCGTAGTACAAGATGAGAATAGCGTAGCAACAGCTGCCAGCTTCCTCTAGGAGTACTACGCCATGTAGACAATAGCTTTTTACGTAGCATATATTGTAGTAACTAAACTGGTTAAGAGGAGAAGTTATGTTACCTTCATGCCAATCATCATCATCATCACTACAACCTATAAACGTCCCACTGCTGGTCAGGGGCTCCTCTAAACATTGTGGAGGAAATTTAGCCTACTATACCACGCTGTTGCTATAGGATTTTGTTTTCAATTTTCATTTTCTCGCATTGTCAAATACAAAAACATCCAAATTCAAAAAGGAACAGTCTAATCATTTTTAAAACTATTAAATAGTTTCAATATTTTAAAATTACCAAAAAGTTCTAATAATTTTTCCGACAGAGTCAGAACGCACAGCGTCGTGGCGCAGACTAAGGCATTTCCCAACATTTTAAAGAGAAAGACTGATTTTAGAGAAAACTGATCTAGTTGCTTATCTAGATTGGTATAAGCTTTTATAACAATAGTGGTGTAAACTTGAATAGATTAGTATTCTATTTAAATAACCGTTCGTTGGTACAAAGACCTCAAAACACAAGTACATCAGACTCATATTAACATACAAACAAAAAACAAGACCAATTGAATTTAAATGAACGAACCGCTTTTAAAATTCCAAACACGATTTGAACTTAATTCCTGAAGCAGTTAGGTCGGGTCGGTAGCAATCGGAATTTCAGAAATTCCTTGTACAAGAATTAGGTTTGTTTAAATAGTGCGTTTTGATAAAGAAGAATGAAGATTGTGTGGCTGACTGGTTTTATCACTTTAATTTATTACTAAATTATTATTAATCTTGATGTTTTGGATTTTAAGGAAGTTAATTATTAGTCTTTTTTTTTTTTTTGACAGTCGGGTAAAAATCTTTATTTATATACACCCAATTTCAAAATTTATTAATTACAACAATATAAACTATATTAAACTAAGGTTATCAACTAACTTAAATTAAAAAGAAAAATAAGCAACATTTACAACCTAACACAATAAAAAAAACAAAATATTAAAAAGTGGTGAAATAATTAAAAAAAGTAATAACAGTTAATATTTTTGAAGAAAGTTATAACATAATGTACCAATAATTCGACTACCTCGGTGGCAAAAACCATCTTTAGGTGAATGGTATAGAATCTAATACGGATGCAAAGGCTTGCCCACTGTTATAATAATAATCTTTATTCTTAAATATTTATTTAAGAATAAAGATTAATTATGGCATCGAATATAGTTAGCAAAATGTTGGACTGATACAGCTCTTCCTCGTTGCTGAAATAAGTAATTTTCTATAAACAATTCAGCAATTTCAAGCATATATTATACATTATAATATTTATTATACATTTCCTTATGAAACTGGAAATATTAAAATGAAACACATCTCTAAAGAGAAATAGGAAGTTAATAAAAACCGAAAGCTTATACGATACAAGAGCAATTATTCACTTGCCATGCATCTGTTCTCGATTTTACAACAAACTTTTAAAAAAGTTAGCCTTCAGTTAACAATATCAGGGAAAGCGCAACAGACGTCTTTTTTTTTGTACTGATCGTTTTATTATCCGTTGAAAATTTTTGCAGCATTCTGAGCATCACGGCAGAAAATATAATAATATTAAAGTAAATCTGTACTAATATTATAAGGCTGAAGAGTTTGTTTGTTTGGTGTTGATAACTAAACGCCGGGCGACCGCGGGTTGGCGGCCGTCGCGGAGAGGAGGGGGCGCGCCGGGCGCGCTGTCTTCGGGGTGACAGAACACTTCACTACTGCGTCATCGTCCATCGCCAAACACTCACGCGCATAATTAAAATATTGTCACTTTTATCATAATTATATTATACAGTCCACTAATTATTATCGGAGTTTCCATTACGCCATCCTAGTAATATCTGTAGGATAGGACACCCCAATACAGTTTGGTTAAATGTGATTTGAAATATTATTTTGTGGTGGATAAACCATTTATCGAGAAACACTATAGGCTTATATAACATCACGCTAAGGCAACAGAAGCTTTTCAGTAACTAAACAAAAAGATGGGAGCGAAGTGTGACTTCTACTCCTTATTAAAATGATTTCAGGTACTTGCTACCAAAACACACAAGAATAATTCCTCTAACTTAAATCTAAAGAAGCCACAGATGCTCAGCTGTGTTTTACGACTTTTCAGCTTTACACTTTGTAAGTAGGCTTATCACGGAATCCTATTAAAGTATCCATTAACAGATATAGAGTTTACGATATTGGAAATCGAACCAAGCATTTGGTACTTACAAAATTTTATGCGCCTATTAAAAACGGTTTTGTTGAGAACCTATTTTTCAATCACATTCATTCAAGTTTCGATACTGCTGCATATTGCAAGCTTAAAATTTTGAATGTACATATGTATAAAATTTACATTAACTTATGCATTAGGCAACGCTTATGTCCAGCAGTGGACATCATTGGGCTTTACTTTGGTATGTATGTTTACAAATCCTTTTGAACCACTTCCAAAGGACCGATTGAAATGAAATTTTGGCCTACGTAACTTTAATGACAAAACAATAAAATGGCATCACGGAGCTGATTTAATGATGGCATTCGAACTTTTGCATTTTGTTTTTGATTGAACTTTTGATTCTGACTTTGAATTCAACGAAATCTTGGAAAAGGGTCTAATTATAATTAAGATAAGCGTGTAACTTTTGTAGTTTAGTAAAGGTGAAAAATTTACAGTATTTTTTTTAATTTGTGCTATTTCGTTGTTCATATTAGTAGTACGTACAGAGTGGAGCCAAAATTCAGTTTTAAATTCTTACGAAAAATACAACAGTCATTGTTCAAAGTCACATCTGCAATACAGTTATTCGTCTCTATACAGGCGACAAAACTTCGAGAAGGGAACATTATTTCGTGTCAAGCACTCGCTCTTGCTCTGAATGCCTTTCTATAAGCGATGCGCAATCAATCACTATCAAATACAGGCAAAGAAATATCTTCACAAATTCAATGATAGAATGCTTGGCCTCTGGACAGGCAAGTATAGACTTTTAGGACATGAAATTGAATCATGTGAATAACTGGATTTCTGTGTCGTAAAAATAGATTTAAAATAACATTAAAACAGGCTACACTCAGCGCACAACGATAGTGGTATAGGTTTTACGCAGGTGTCTCGAATTATAACAAGATGGCACTGCCTGTGTTTAGATATTTTTAGTCTTCTTATTTTCTTATTGTATGGGCTTGAGCCAGACCCTGATGTTGGAATTTATGAAGTCGCCTAGAAGGCTTTCAACTCGACTTAACGACTACCACATTACGTGATAGCCGGAACTAACGGCTTTTTGGTGCCTACCGAAGCACGGAGATGCTCGAGAATGAGAGACGTTCGTCCACAAACGGTCACCCATCATGGACTGATTGCCCGAGTGTTTCTTAACCTTGATGACTGTAAAAAATATCTCAGTACCACAATGCTACGAACGCTTCATAATATACAAGAAGAAGAAGATCAAAACGTGGAGTTTCATCCTTATTGTAAGGGTCGTTTCTGAAAAAAATAATTTAATTACAAAATTTGTAATTAAATTATTTTTTTCAGAAATTTGAGATTTCAGAAATTGAGATTTGGAAAAATACATTTAATATATTTCTCCAAATCTCAATGGAGGGGAGATGGGGCGGAGATAAGGAGAGAGTTGCTGGACTGGTGGTAAGGCAAACTTTTTTTAGTTACATACACCAGGCTATATCGATATTTTATACTATTATAAAGTTTAAGAGTTTGTTTGGTTGAACTCGCTTATCACAGGAACTACTGGACCGATTTGAAAAAATCTTTTAATGTTGGATAGCCCATTTATCGAGAAAGGCTATAGGCTATATAGTAGCAGGCTACAGCCAATAGGAGCTGAGCAACGGCCATACAAAAAACGACGGGAGCGAAGCCCTGGGCAACAGCTAGTTCAGATATATGCCTCGTTTGTCTGGACACCCGGTATAAATGGATACAATTATGAATGTGTATTCATTATAAATTGATTTCCAGTATTCATTATAAGTATTCATATTAATGTGTGGGAAGATATTACGATAGCATTCACGGAAAATTGTTATTTCATATCGTGTAATGTTTCAAAGTTTAGCATAATATTTCATTAGGATCGTCATCCTACGCATTGTGAACTTCAACGGAATAGATAATTGTTTCAGCTTCAGGCGATACAATACTGTTTAAGTCGTCGTGAATCTATTTCTGACTTTAAAGCTTTAGTTGTAATTATCAACGTTGTACTAAATGGTAAGTTTGATAAAGGTTAGCGAACTTATGTACGTGGGTGGATGAAGCAAATTGCAAGGTTTCTGTACATTATTCGAATTTTATGTATTCAAAATACATACATACATACATTATACATCACGCCTCTTTCCCAACAGAGGGGTAGGCAGAGACCATTTCCTTCCACTTGCTACGATTCTGACATACATCTTTGGCTTCTTCAACATTCATCAGTCTTTTCTTGCATTCTCGCCGGTTGAGGGTACTCCTGATCTGTCCCTTCATTAGAACGTCACCTAATTGGTTATGGTACGTTCTTGTTATTCTAAATATATACCTATATATTGCACTAAGAATATTGTTATATCAATGTAGTGACGGATTAAGAATACATAATGTCACTACCCCATCTCAACCCGTGGGTGTCGTAAAAGGCAACTAAGGGAGTAACAGACAACAGACCCACCCTCTAATACATTACACCTGTCATAGCTGGCAAAATGAGAAGGTCATGCGTCTCTGCCTACCTACAGCGGACGGGAAAGGCATACCGCTATTAAAACGTAATGTTTTATATATCACTAACTGTTTCCTGTGGCACCACCCACGTGGAATTTGACTCCAGTGATAAGCGTATAACAGAAAGCCGAGCCGTTCTCAAATTAAGGCGTAACTCCTTAATCACGCCATATCTTGAGAACTCAGAAGAAGATGAATAATCCCAGTTCCCTTGAATTCCCACTGCTGGATACGGGTCTCCTGATCTCCTCCAAAGAATGTTGAGGGAATTTAGCCTACTATACCAGACGGCCAGACGGGTTGGTATAGGGTTTGTTTCGAATTTTCCTTTTCTCACATTGCTCTTGTCTGCATAATAACGCCCTTAGTCACCTTTTACGCCACCCACGGGTTGAGATGGGGTAGAAACATTATGAATCCAATCCATCACTACACGGATTTATTTATTAGTTATATTTATTTTAATTTATAGATAACAATAAAACTTCCAATATGATAACATAAAACCATTAATACTCGTATTTTGTAATAATCTGTTTTTATCGTCACGTCTAACATCCTATAAGTGTTGAAGTTACAAGTCACAGACTTCGTTCTCATAAAACAAAGACATTAATAACAATAATATCGATACTATACGAAATAATTGCACCAATATCTAGTCTTTTATGAGTTCATAATAGTTTTCTTTGTAGGAATAAAGTGCCGTTCACACAGTGCACAGACAGTCACTCAGATGCACTGCCCGCAAGCGGCTTTATATAATAATATAGATCTACGCTATCGTAACGTGGCGGCACAGGGGGCTTTCTATGAATTTCGACATTCGAATGTTCGGTTTTGATGTCGCTGTCAAATGTTTGAAATTGACAGCGATCATATCTAAATTTCTTTATATTTGAAAGCGTCATCAAAACCGAACATTCAAATTCATAGTAAACCCCCAGACGCGGACAGACAAAAGCTGTCAAATTCTATAGAAAAAATATTATTTTATCTAAAAGAGTAGGTACGTTCCATGTTTGTATATTTATACGCAACTTTACAATTAAAAATGCAGACACAAAAACATACATAATTACTATTATGGGACTTATTTATCATTTCTGACAAACTCAACAATCTGTCCTAACCCATAATTATGTATTAGATAGTTCCACCTTTTAGCTAATATTTTCAGAATGCTGTTGTTGCTATTGTATAGGTTGGTTTTTATGAAACATTAGACTGTAATAGGGAGCCTACTATAAATATCGATTTCAACTTTGTGGGATGGACAGCAATATTATGTTCGACTAATTCGATATCGAGATTCAGAGTAGACTCTCTGAATACGGCTACTCACACAGTGATTTAGAATTTTTTTCTGTTTCACGACAAGTACAAAATGCATAATTTGTAGCATTCAGCATGTGTTAAGTCTCTGGATAGATTTTATATATCATATCGAAATTTTTCAATTTAAATCATTATCGAATATTATACTATATAGAAATATCTCTTAACAAAATTTCGGATAGGTAATCACACGATATCGAATTCGACTAAGTCCAATGTCAACATTTCGAGTAATTATGAAGTAGTCCATTTTATTTGATAATTCGATCATTACATTATTTGCTCACTCAGTGCGTTCTCTCGCTCTTATAAAATTAATTCAAGGTAAGTTATTTGAATTTCTTATTCAATTCTTTTGACCGAAAAGGCCTGTCTTCGATTTTATTCGAATAAAAATTCAAGGTTTTAAGCCTGACTGATTGAATTTATTCACTCTGGGGCAGTTTCGGTACCAATTAAACCGATATTCTTCCTGCTATTTTTAGAAATAAATATCTGTGAGACCGAGTTTTACCTCAGCAGATGGCAGTGCAATTCATGCAAAAAAAAAACGTGGAAAAAACCAAATTTTATCGTAAGATAATAAATAAATAAAATTGTATCAAATTTTGAGAGCGTTTCTAAAGTGCCAAAGAATAATATTTTAAAAGTTACAATAATATAAACGTATTTACTACCAGTCTCGAAAAAAATTCATTAGAATTAATATTAAAGAATAGAAATAATAATAAAAAAAATAATCAGGGTCCCTAAGTACATCACACACACACAACAGTTTCCTTATAATAGAAACAGCTTTGCCAAATTATGAATTCAATAAGCAAACATGCCTAAACTATAACTTCTGAATTTATACACTTAAAACTCCTTCCACATCAAACTTTTCTAGGAAATTTATACTATGTACATTGTACAATGTGTATACTCAAGTTTGGCCAAAATTTAAACGTAAATAGTAGATTTTTAAAGTTTCGCGACTAGTACACATATTTAAATTTTATATACGTGACGTAATACAAATTATAAGGACAAAAAAGATACTTTTTTGGATGACAGTGATACCTGTCTTGGCTAAGTAATGTTTCCCACGAAACACAATATTTAAACCTAAAAATATGTATTTTATACATTAAAATGTATTATGCAAATGTTTAAACCGTTTCCAAAAAGAGTGTGAATGTACCTGAACTCTTTAAAAATATTACACAAATTAAATTAGAAAATAATAAAATGGAACAACTATTCTAGCAACTATTCAGATCGAAAGACCCTTCAACTTAAACATGAATTATCACCAGTTACCATAGACATCGTTTGATCTATACGCATAAAGTATTATGGTGTAGAGATACGGTGCCATTCATCAATTGCAAGGAACCGTAAAAAAACGATAAAATTTTCCGGTTATATATACATAAGACGTTTGGGGGTAATAAACATGTTGCTTTAACGCTTTCTGTAGGTACGCGCTTTCACACGAATCTATTCGTGAAAAGGGTTCACCTACCTACGTCGATATTTAGATACGGGGTGTTGCCATCATCAATTCTGAGATATGTATACATATTTTTTCTTTTAATTGCAACGTAGTGCGTACGTACACATAAAAAAAAATCAAAGGAATCTATCTCATATTCCGTTGTAACAAGTGTTAATTTGTTTCTACTTTAAGGTTTGTAAATGTTGCGAATTAAAAAAGTTTTATTGACAAAAGAAAGGTGTTTTCTTTCTATATTTTATTATAAGTATTAAGTACTCCCAGAAACAATAGATGTTATTTATTATGCTGTACTGGTTAAACTGTATTTATATTATTACCTTAGATACTTCAGCTGCCGTTGATCATTTTCTGTCATTACAAAGTTTAAATCCAGTCCATTTAATGATGATCTGTCAGTGCTAGACATTTTCACATATTTACTTTTAAACAATCACGTTATATGACATTATTTGAATTAAAATTGGTTCATAAGTGACAGAGTTCTGAGGTAAAAACTTTTTTGAAGTCGGTTAATAAGATACTGACACATCGTCAGGCAATATGTGGTATGTAAATAGGTACATGAGTGCATTTTATATTTGCATTGAATTACCGTTTTATGCTTAAAGTTATTTTCTACTAAATAAAGGTTTATGAAAAATAAAATATTTTCATAAATAAATGTACATTTTTTTTTCAAGAATTTTATCTCGTGCTAATTTTTTGCACAAATACAAACAGAGTACAGTTTATGGCAACCCTACCCGCCCACCTACTTCTAAGCTTGGTATAAGTAGCAGCAGTTGCGTGAGCAATCTATTGACTGTGTAATTTATATCTTTAGGGGAATTTTCATGCTGAGACATTATTAAAATAATGATAAAACACTTATGAGCTCAACACGGAAGCTTTGTTTAATTTACGAGTATGATATACTTAAATTATTTTGCTGTTTTGTGGTATCTATAAATTTCTTAGCGTGTACAAATGAAAGTTCCTTACATGACACAATATTATTACTATTCATAATTATAAGTAGTACTCACTATTCGAATCGAATTACACCCACTGTTATGGTTCAAATTCAATAACAATATTTGCTATTCAAATTTTCTCCTTTTAAAAACTAACAAAAATGTTCAAAAGCTAAAAAAGGTAAAGGTATCAAAGCACGCACTATTGCAGTTTTTCGTTGTTCCAAGTTTTTTCGACTAAAGCATCAAAACCTCTAAATACATAGATAAGCCTATCTGAAAGACACTTACCTACTTTTGACTCAAGATTTGGTACTAGATAACCAAAATGAGGTTTACTAAAGACAGCATTTGGGGTCGTTTTACCTAAAAGACGATTACAGTCTTCTATTTAATAAATTTTATGTCTGTGTGGGTTTGAATGTGTAATGACTAGTTAACTATATAGAAATGAAGAGGTTTCGTTGGAGCGTGATAAAAACTAAATATACCTAAGTCTTTGGTAGTGCTATTGGTATATATAAGGAAAAACTCACTTAGATAACTTAAATGAAGCGATGGTGGACAAATGGATGATTGACCCGCATGCAAATCATGCGATTCGAGTTCGATTCCAAGCGGCAGTACCAAAGTGGATTTCTTTGTGGAATTTATAATTAAGTCCTATTCATGTGACCTACCATTTACTAACGCTAAAGGAAAACATGGTGAGGAAACCCGCATACCCTAGAAAAAATACTTGAGGTATAATATTTATACACGCCTCCGAGGCAGTCTTAAATAAATAACAATTGTATTATTAATAGTCTGGTGGTGTAATTGACTATTTTAATGCCTCTTCGACCTGCAACTTCGCTCAAGATATCTTGATATAAATACAATTTGTCCCTTTGTTTATTTCTTTTGGTCGTTAAAAACGCAAAAATCACTTTACTTTTTATAAGAAAAGCAAACAAACCATCTATTTAAACGACTTCAAAAAAGGAGGAGGTTATATGTTCGACTGTATGTATTTTTTTTTTTTTTTATGTATGTTCATCGATTACTCGGAGATGCCTGAACCGATTTAAAAAATTCTTTTTTTGTTTGAAAGGGTATACTTCCGAATTGGTCCCCTATTCATCACGTCAAGTTCTGATGATGGAATCTCAGGGAAATCGAAGGCAACCCTCAAATTTTATAGGCACATGTTACGTGTTTCATATATTTTTTAAAGTTATTCAAGTATTTACGTCTGATAGTCAACATCTCATGTTGATGAGCTGGTAATGGAAGGTATAACTCCTTAACTGTTAGGAGTTGGAGGATAATTCTTTCGACATTATAGGTTCTTATAAACCAATAGTTGTATTCTTGTAGGTTATTTAGGTGAGCTGATACTGGAAGGTATAACTCCTTAACTATTAGGAGTTGGAGGATAATTCTTTCAATATTATAGGTACTTATAAACCTATAGTTGTATTCTTGTAGGTTATTCAGGTGAGCTGTTAGTGGAAGGTATAACTCCTTGACTCTTAGGAGTTGGAGGATAATTCTTTCGACATTATAAGTACTTATAAACCTATAGTTGTATTCTTGTAGGTTATTCAGGTGAGCTGTCACTGGAAGGTATAACTCCTTAACTTTTAGGAGTTGGAGGATAATTCTTTCAAAATTCTAGGTACTTATAAACCTATAGTTGTATTCTTGTAGGTTATTTAGGTGAGCTGTCACTGGAAGGGAAACTTCTTAATGTTTAGGAGTAAGAAGATGATTTCTTTAAATATCACATCCATGTATAAACCTTAAGTTGTGTTATTTCAAGTGTCTGAGGTGAGAGCTCTTGATGGAAGATAAAGTTGTATAATTCAAAGGAATTCTTAGATGACATTTTAAGTTTTCGATATAGTATCTAACCTGCATTGTATACCTATACTTGTTACCTGTCGCATTTTATAGGAAAAAAGAAAGACATAAAAAGCTGAGAGTTTTGAGATTCCTCTATTCAATCAGGTTGTGTTGTTAGAATATTTGAATAGATGTTCCTTTCTATCGAAGATTCTTTATTTCGGTTTTCCGTCTTAGTTTGCCAGCCAGTATTATTAAATCTGCTAGATAAAAAGTACACAAAAAATGGAAAAATAAACTATTTTTATCAAAAAAATATTAAAACGACTTCAAATCAGTACTAAAAAGCGAAAAATAAACTGAATTAGATATTTAATTCCAAGCTAAAAATACCTACCTACCTGTTTAAAGTATAATACCCTATTACTAATCTGTTTGAAGTCGGTGCCAGCCTAATGAGGTTGTATCACTCAGTTTGAGCCGTCCACTAGGTACGATCACACGCAAGTGCGAGGTGGTGTGAAGTAGCGAGCGGTAACAGATGTACGTACTAAGTAGTACGTAGCTTAACAAACTCCTTAGGCTTGGCACCGACTTCAAACAGATTAGTAATAGGGTATTATACTTTAAACAGGTAGGTAGGTATTTTTAGCTTGGAATTAAATATCTAATTCAGTTTATTTTTCGCTTTTTAGTACTGATTTGAAGTCGTTTTAATATTTTTTTGATAAAAATAGTTTATTTGGTTAACTTATTTATCTAACGAAACAAAATACGAATAAAATGATGTATTATGAAACAGTAATATTATTTTCTTTTGCGTACACACTGTATGACCTTTACTTAATTTAATATTGTCCATTTTCACGTGCAAAGAGTGTCGTGAAATTGAGTTTTGTGACGACTGCTTTTTGTAACACATACCTATACTAAGTAAGTAGATAATAATAGAGCACATTTGCTTTGTCTCTAAACCTGCTAAGCTACAACGCTTTTATTAGAAGTGTTCGTGGCGAACAAAAGAAAAGATTTTTGGTCTTCTAAAATATTTATCAATTTTTTTGGTTTGTGTAGTGTAGGTTGTGTGCAAGAAGGGAATGTGTGGCAGTCTGTATCCACATTACGTGTTATGTGTATTTGAGTAGTATGCTTGGTGTAGTGTAAGGCTCAACACAAAACTATAATTGGATATGTCGTCTTATGCCGATAGTATAAGGTCGAAGGAAGAAGGTATAAGGTCGACATTAAGTGCAATGGCGTTGACATAAGGTATATAATATAGGTAATGCATCTATATATTTATTTTATCTTAATAATAATAATAATATTCTACCACATTCACACAGCGCCATCTAGTCCCAAAGTAAGCAATCATATTTGCTTGTGTTATGGGTACTAAACAACTGATATACTACTTAAATATATATATTTTTTTGTAAATACATACATATTATAGATAAATTACACCCAGATACAGAACAAACCTTTATGCTCATCACACAAAGATTTGTCCCGGGTGGGGATCGAACCCACGACCTCCAGTTTAGCAGTCAGGGTCACTAACCACTAGACCAACAGGCCAGTCAAAAAAAAAATCTTCTTTATTTGAATGCTTACTCGACTGTCCCCTTTAAACTATTGGTAATAATATATTGTTCGTGCAGTGACGGATTTAAATTACATAATATCACTATACTATTTCAACCCGGTGGGTGTCGTAAAAGGCGATTAAAGGACCTAATTAAGCAGACAAGAACACTGCGAGAAAATTGAAATTGGAAACAAAAACTAACAACCCGTCTGGCCAGCGTGGTATAGTAGACCAAATTTTCTCCAAAATCTTTGAAGGAGACCCGGGCCCAGCAGTGGGAGTATAGGTTGTAATGAAGATAAAAAAACTTATATAATGACAAAAAATATTTAAATTCAAAATGTTACTATAGTATTTTAATTTTATCTTTTATATGGAACTTCTGTTTAATAAGTTACATTGTATTGCAAACATTTGTAAGGGTAGATATGTTTGAATGTAATACTCTATACTATTTCTACAGAATGACAACAAGGTCTTAAATTACCATATAAGATGTTTTCATTCCTGTAATGTGTTCCCACAAGTTACGCGAAATAAACAGCAAGATAACTTACATAATATGAAGCACTAAGTTGTAAACTTGTTTTACAGCTTAACATAAAACTCCAGTATTATAGTATATTGTTACAACAATGTTGCGGAAATACTAAATATTGAACATAGAGAAACAAACTATTGCTTGGTATGGTATGGCGGGCTGTTTTCCGCAACTCCACGTCAAGGCGCGGTTTTTGCGTGAGGGTGGATAGCTCACTCGATCCACCCTAGCTCGCCGAAGAACGCCAGCAGTCTATTGACGTTGCTGGCGATCTGTCGGAGTGTACCTGTGTTGTTGAAGTACTTAGCCCTGTATGTGACGGTTTCAGGGCAGTGTAGTAAACTATTGCTTTCAAGCTAATATATTTCAGCGAGTTCGGTGAGGATGCATTGTGAAATAGGAAATTACATAATATGAACTTTATCTTTATATCGTTAGAGTACTTTTATATTTGAATACTGTTTACATATGAGTAGCTTATTACTGAAGTAAACGGGTTACGATTACGTTCATTCATAGGTAGTAATGAGCTCATTTTAAGGCAACTGTCAATGACCAGTCCTGCCACGGTTTGTCAGGATATAGGGCGCTTCATCAGAATCATCGTCATATCAGCCCAATTACGTCCACTGTTGAACAAAGGCCTCACCTAATTTCCGCCACAGCGAGCGATTTTGTGCCGCTCGCATCCATCGGCCACCAACCTTTACTAGGTCATCGGTCTATCTGGTGAGGGGCCGCCCCACGCTTCGCTTTCCAATACGTGGCCGCCACTCGAGAACATTTTTGCCCCATCGAGAATCAGTTCTGCGAGTTATGTGGCCTGCCCATTGCCACTTCAGAGATGCGATTCGGTGAGCTATGTCGGCAATTTTAGTTCTCCTGCGGATCTCCTTAATTCAATCACGCAGGGTAGGTGTATAATAATATAAATAAAATTAATTGCATACTTAAAATAAAAGTTACATATTACCAAATTACTAGCAAAATTAAAGCTAAACTTGTTAATGTAAGACAGAAGTTTCGAGAAACGCAGCCTGAAGGAAACCTTTTAAATCTCCTTATAGCGAATCGTCTGTAACAAACAACGGGACCCAATAATTGCGTTATATAAAGTTTATTATAGCCTCGATCAGTGGGCAGTCGGATGAAACTTCAGCCGTAACGCTCACAATTGTCTCCTGAGGAAATTGAACCGTACCGGCATATAGGGATGATTAAATAACTAAATATCGATATAATTGCAAACGTTCATTAATTTTACCTTTATTTATATTTTGATGTTACTGAACTTATTTCAATTAAAGTTGCCTATTCCATTATTGCTGACCAGAGTCAGCTTTGACAGGACACAGACATACATAGCCTTGTAGGTATGTGTGAGGAGACTTTTGCCCATCTGTAGGACAGAATATGTTAGGAAAAAACGTTGATTTAAAAAGCGACAGAAGCAATATAAATTATATCTACGTGTCACATTTAATTTTGTTAAAGCATCTATAATATATATATTATCATTGTCCTCGTCAGCAAATAGATATCTGTTGTATGATAGTCATCAAGTAAAATGTGACAATTATCTAACCTGGGCAATGATACTGGCCTGTCGAAAAGTTTACGGCTGGAAATGTCAGTTTATTAAAAATTGAAAATACATAATGTTAAAGAATAGAAGCTTTAAAACAAAACGAATATTAGGTAATCAATTTTTAATTTTCCACGCAATAACCTATTTTCTACCAACTAAAACCGTATATAAATTTCGTTTCAGATTCGACAAAGTTTACGATGCAGAAGCATTCTGACGACTCAGAATCAGGCGGCATTCCTCAATTTAACGCAAACAGCTTTTCTCTGCAGTCTTCATTCGTTTTGTTTCTCCATTGTCTGAAAAGATGTATCGATTACATATCGACATTAATTCATCATGTTAGCCGTAGGACGTCCACTGTTGGAAATTCTTTCTCCCCACCCTTCCCTTCTCCAAGAAATTTCTAATAGGACTGGTTGTATCGAGCTTGCATCGAGCGCGATCCTTCGCCTCGGATCAGATCATCTTTCTACCCAGTGGGTGGACGTCCTATCCTGTGCTTGCCAGCCAACGATATTAATTAGCAACAAGATTGTTTATCGATATTTCAACAACTCCCATTCCTACCGGATTCCGCCGTCGGCTAGATTTAAATCTATGTGTATATGTAATACTTAAAGCGGCGAACCAAATAGACTCGAAACTAAGCTGACCTTTAAGTCACGGATGTAGATATTGAACTTGATAAATTTTTGTTACCTACCTTGATAAGGACTTGTAATTTCTCTTTGTTAAGGCTACTTTGCTATAAAGTAATTTGTTTCAAATTTAACGGTATATTTTAACTGCGTCGCCATCGGTGGAATCATGCAAAAATGAATGTCATCGGCAAGGGCCTGCAGGTAGTCCAAAATCGCTGCGTTTGGAAGAGAATGACGAGGAGAGCTGACCCCAAATGACATGGGATAAGGATAGACAAAGAGAGAGAGGTGGCGTGGAGGGTTTGAGTTCGACTGCTGCGCATTCCTGGGTTTGATTCCCGTGTCGAGTAAAAACGGAATTGTTATATAATAAATACCAATAGGCTCGCACATTTGTACAGTAGTTACACTTGTCTTGTTTTATTCACTATTATTCACTCGGCACTGTCACTTATTTTAAAACTGAATAGCCACGAAACGAAATGATATGTGACGTGCGGATTATAAGTTTTCTTTTTTTAAGTACCGTTTTTGTATGCTCGCGACATATACCTATTTGTTTTTTCTATTGTATATTTTTTATGTTCTCATTTTAAGTGAAATCTTTGTAATTCTTTCTGAGAATAAATATCTTAAACCAGGGAAGTTTTTCGTAGAATTGGTACAAAGTTTATGACAAATTTATTTTCAATAGAGCTTGATGGGCAACTATTGCTTTTACTCCTACGGCTTAAGTCACTTCAAATGTACTGAGAAGGAAATAGAAAGCATATGAAATATAATATTATTATGTAAATTGCCGATACAGCATATTGAATGCTTCCTCAAGCGTAATGATTGCTTGACGTAACATAAATATCCAGATGAAGTAAGCAAATCCTTTTACTTTACGCACATACATATTTACGTACTTTTATGTACGTATGCTACCTAATACATATTATGATTATTATATTATAATATATTATTATTTTCATTTTAGTTTCAGGCAGATCCTAAGCCACGCAAAACTTTTTTAGACTGGAAGTCGATGTTCCTACTGGCGAGACAGAGACAGAAACAATATCTCTGAACATTAACACTTTTTTTATCATATCAGCCTAATGACGTTCACTGTTGAATATGCCTCACCTAATTTCCACCACAGCGAGAGATTTTGTGCCGCCCGCATCCAACGGCCACTCGCAACCTTTACTAGGTCGTCGGTGTTTTTTTACATTGAACAATAAATTCATTTTATCACTGTTCTAATATAAATAGGGCCACGTATTGAGTTTTGGATTACCAAAACTTATTTAGGAGACTTTTTATTAAACTTGCCTAATTTAATGAGACAAAAAAAAACGAGAAAAATTTGACTCTGTCAACACGTGGGCGTATTGATAGACTCAAATTTTTGTTGTTTTTTTTTCGCAGGCCTATTAATATGAAAAAGTGATAAAATAAGATAAGATAAAATTTATTTGCTAAAAATGTGGTAGTACATAGGTGGTATACATATTTATAAAAGCTCAATACACATTTTGCTATATAATACTAGCATGCAAATTTAGTGGTACATTATAAGTATTTATACAATTCTCCGATATAGCACAGTGAAACAATGCGACAATACACAACAAGTACATACATAATATGGCCTTAATTTAACTTATTTATAGTCTAAAAACTCTTTGACAGAGTAGAAACTATTTTCTACTAACCAATTTTTAAGTGCCGGTATAAATTTATTTAGCGGTAAAGATTTGTAACAGTCGGGGATTTTATTATAAATTTTGATGCACATCAAGTAACAATTTTTTTGAATTCGACTGGTCTTAGGTTTTAGGTCTATAACAAGTCTATTTGGGTTTCTAATGATATTTCTCTTGGTAAGGTCCTTGGCTTGCTTAAATAATTTTTGATTTTGTTTAACAAATTTACCTATTTCCAGTATGTAAAGACATGGTAATGTAAGAATTTTTAATTTTTTAATATGGATGACACGATACATCTGGTGCAATATCGCATATTGACCTAATACACCTTTTTTGGGCAATGAAAACTTTTTGTATGTCTGTACCATTTCCCCAAATTAATAATCCGTAACGGAGTACAGATTCGACATACGCAAAGTAGGCTGTACATGCAGTGTTCAGACTGGCTATCTTTGCTAATTTGTATAGTGCATACGAGAATCCATTAATTTTATTTGCCACTTTATCTATGTGTTCTATCCAATTCAATTGATTATTAATTATTATACCTAGAAATGTCGCATGATTAGCCGTCGTTAGAGTTTGTCCTTTATAATTAATATGTATGTCATTGTCCTTAAAATTATTGAAATTAATAATATGTGTCTTAGATAAATTTATTTGTAAGTTATTATTATTAATTGTTGCAAGTAAAATGTATGAAGCAAGCGTATCAGAACATCCATCTTAACGATTATCACATAAGTGGTAACCGGGACCAACGGTTTTACGTACCTTCCAAAGCACGAAGACGCTCGAGAAAAAAATTTAGATATAATATATAATTTAAATGCCACAAACAGTCACCCGTCTATCAAGCGACCTTACCGAGCATTGCTTAACCTGGATGATAGTAATGAACATCCCACAGAATGTTACGAGCGCCTCAGACATGTTTCTGTCCAAACTTACCTTTGTAAATTAATGTCTGACTGTCTCAGTCAACAGTAGTGATTTGTGCAGTCAGAATGTCCGGTCTTGAATTCCATTTCCCCCTGTCTAAAATGCATAAAATACGATTGGGTCGGGAACTATTTAGAGAATAAATATAACGATACATTATTAAACTTAAGGGCTTTACCTACATCTTTAATTGTACATTAAATTCACGAAAATATTTTTTATTCATTATAAATGCAGAACAAAATACAAGTAACTTAAAGCGAAAGACCAGCCTATATAGAATAAAAGGTATAAAAGATAATTAGTACAAATACAGAACACCCGCACTTTCATTCCTTAAGTCATTCGCTCAAAGTGAAAATTACTCTTTTTCCTCTATCGGTTTCTTTTAACATTAGCCGAGACTTTTAAAACTGTACAGCAATTAGAGTTTAACTTGCCAAAAACTTTTAGTATTGGTTAAAAGACTATTGGTTAAAAGATATTTGTTTTTGAAAACGAATTCTGAACTGTATGTTAGTGATTTATGACATCACAAAATATTTTACCGAACACATAGGCTTACTAATATTCCGAAAATCATACACAACGGACAGAAGAAAATAAAAAGAGCACATAATAAATTATGTCATTGTATATAATGAAAATACGTATAGAAATATTGTTGTTTGTTTTCCGACACATATCTCTTCTTGTCATTATCTCCTCCATCTCTCTTTGGTGGAGTGAGTTTTAAGTGACAAAATCAAAATTTATATTTATATACTTTTTTCTTTCTTTCTAAAATTTACGAACCTACCTATGGCCATCTAAAATTTACGAAGAAATTTAAGTTGTTTTGACAATTCCCGCTTAACCTTTTGACTGCCACGTCAAATCGGTATCGCCGTGTCTTGAGTACACACAATGTATCGATTGCTCAATAACTTGGGCGACTTCATATAGTATCAGCGTGAACTCACAGTTTTCCCTATCTGAACTATTCCACTTCTATCCAGTAGGTACATAAGCCCTCAACTTGACAACGAAGAGCAAAATCCCACACACTGTGACTTTCTCTCCGATAGATATTATTTTAGATGTCTTCCCCGTAAGCGATATCGTTTATGGTTACAAAGAGGTTTTATGTAAGCTCGAAAACTTTCAGCCAATATTCCTTTAAGATTCCGGACACGATTTGCTCGACATAAAAACGCCTTAGCCATACCTAATGCCTCCAAATGTGCTTATTTGAGGCTCAACTAAAGTTATAAATATATTATGTACGTATGAATGCGGATAAAGGTGAATGTCGACGGTGTAGTGGCAAAACATTTCGGTGACATTATTCAAGTTTATATTCGGTTTGGAGACGGGGAGTAAGATAAAACTGTTGCTGTAGCTCGATTATGCTCTCAATGAGAAAACATGAAACTGTACCTACACTAGACATAATAAAATTACTGTGTGTAATCATTATGTAAACAATAATGACGCGTCTCATTATACTGAAAATTGTGATATAATTAGGTACTACAAAGTCCGTCAGTGCCGTAACTGGTCAAAATATTTTATATAATTATGGTGATGTGGGATATCAATTACAAGTTAAATATAGAAGCTATCGGCTTTATGTTGTTGTAGAAATACAGGTCACAAAATTTAACCCTTAAACCCGAACTCGACCATAACTAAAAACAATGATACAACAACAATGTTAATACAATATCTTTGATTAAAAACAAATGCTATTTATTTACGAAGAGGAGACTGAAAGAGATTATTATAGTCATTCTAACTTTTTTTTTAATCAATAACTCCGCTACCTATGGCCATCTAATACATACCTATAACAAAATAAAATAAATAAATAAACTTAAGAACAAAATCCTACCTATTAAAAAGTAAGAAATTATTAGTTGTTTACAATAAACCACGGTAATCTGGACTCTGCTAAGTTAATCTGATTCAACGAGTGTTATACCAAACTTATTAAACTCATACCTGGAATTCTAGTGCTAGCAGTTCCACAGTAGTGGACGGGTTAACAATCAAAGCTGTAATGGCTAACTTTCCCGAGCGGCTCTCAAAACGACAGCTATTCCGTTTCACTGCAGGATTTCACTTCTAATACGGACTGCAAGGAAGTAATACTAACAAGCTTCTGAAAGACACTTTGAATAAGCCGGCTGGAATAACCTTATATAGATATTGTGCTTATAATCATTTTTAACGATGTATCGGACCCGCAAAATCTTCGATTGGAGTTAATCTATAAGTAGTAGTTCAGTGTTGAACTTAAACACTTCTTTTCAATCAAACAAATTCAAACATTGTTCTCTGAAATTAAATATGTACCTATAAATAACAAAAAAAAGTCTCTGAATGTTGCATCGGTAGTCCAGTGGGTTTTCAATGTTAGTAGGTAAGTATTATATGCTGAATATAAAACACATGTAAAACGGTTGTGTAACCATTTACCACGTACCATTACTTACTGTGCGATAACCTGTATCTTATTTTCGATAGAATTTTGTTTAGTTCTTTTACTTTTGTATACGACACTTTCATTCGAAACATATTACAATTTGAATATAAATAATAAATAAATAAAGTCCCTTTATTATAAACAGATCTTCACTTCAATATCTGTAATGCCAATTCGTACCAAACTTCAAGAAGATGAAGTCACTATATTTAGAAAAAAAATAAAATCGTATTTCGTTCGGAAATGATATCATACACCTTTCAAATCTATTCTATAAATAGAATATCAGTATTCGTCCAGGAGTGAAGCGTGGGTGGCACTGACGGTGGCATTTGTTGGCAATTTATTCGAAACTCGTCAGGCGTGCGCATAGGTAATGAGGGTACGTTTACCGTTCCTTTAATGGTAGTAATAAATGTGTGCATATCGGAAAATTAGGTGCAGGTAATTGTGGGAAAACTCTTTGAAGGAAATAACCACCACCACTTTGAAGAATAGCGTTCGTTTTTTATGTTAGTTGTCATAATAGGTGGATATATATTCTTCCTAAGGTTTCTTCCGGGGTATAAAAAAAAAACTAGTAATTAGCAGCCTGTGCTAAAACAATAGATTGTCTGGAATGTCAAACTTCATTAATCTATCAATTGGATGTTTCTACTAAATACCTAATGGAAAATTAATTTAAGTATGTTTCCGTGTTACACAATAATTGGCAATATGCTTATTCATCAGCAACCCATTAAGTCCCACTGCTGGGCTCGGGTCTCCTCTCCTCTAACTAAAGAACTGAGAGTGTTTAGGCCATAATCCACTCACGCTGGCCTAGTGCGGGTTGGTGGATCAGACATACCCATAGAATTTCTTCTAGTGTATGTGGGTTTCCTCACGATGTTTTCCTTCACCGTTAGCAGATGGTAAATCACTTAACTAGTACATATAAATTCCACAAAGTGGAATCCACATTGGTACTGCCGGTCGGGATCGAACTCGGACCGCGTGATTTGCACGCCGGTCCTTTATACATTCAGCCACCATCGCTTGTTAATTATATATAATTATGTATATAATGTTGTTAATATGCTTATTAGCTTGGTTAAATAAAATTATCATAAAAAGTCTTTTAAATTTCTTAGATGTCTTCTCTCGAAATAAATCTCTATCACTATCGTAAAGCCGTTTCTACTCGGATTCAACAGATGGAAACATAACACCATAGGTTCGTATCTATATCAAAAACAGAGTTGCACAACAATAACAGCTGTTATGGAGTATCGTATTAACCTAGTTTCTATCACGGCTATCCATATTCCCTATATGGAAGTATTAGAGTATGGAGGGAAAAGATATTGTAGTTATCGTAGCGACTGCTGAACACTGTGCTTTAAATGAAATTAAACAGTTATCTTTATTGCATATTAGGACATAATTTTACATACATACATACATAGCATCACGCCTTTTTCCCCGAAGGGGTAGGCAGAGGTGTTTCACATCCACATTTCGCCAGCTAGGTTTGGTCCCATGAAATAGGGGGCGAGCCTCATCATCATCATAGATCATCATTTTCTTTGTAATAAAGTAGGTATCGTAGGTACGAGTATATTCAAATTTACCCATTCAACCAACCATTTCTTTTTCAAAAACCTTTCAATAAGTGAACGAAATAATCACACGACAGAAATAAGAAGACCAATACAAAACTTTCTATAGCAAAATGATAACGAAACTCGGAGTTGTGACTAAAAAAACAATTCTAACA
Source organism: Laspeyria flexula (assembly GCA_905147015.1). Taxonomy (NCBI): domain Eukaryota; kingdom Metazoa; phylum Arthropoda; class Insecta; order Lepidoptera; family Erebidae; genus Laspeyria; species Laspeyria flexula. Next base: position 4,123,453 of record LR989956.1, on the reverse strand, counting down.
AAAAAAAAACACGACCACAAATAATAAATATTCCAAAACAAAATAATATGAACTAAAAAGTAAAAAATAATTGCGTATTTTTCTACAACTTAATAAATCAATTAACTTTAGTAACTCAACACATACCTATGAATAACAAACAATTATCAAAATATTTTCAGAGTTCTCCCAAGTAAAAAAAAAAAAAATACAGTCGAATTGATAACCTCCTCCTTTTTTTGAAGTCGGTTAAAAAGGATTGAGAATTGTTTCACTTACTACTTACAAAATGTTAAGTAATAGGCAGATGACTATAAGAATAAACAATTTTGACGAGAAGAAGAATTTCTAGAATTTTAGGGAAAATAAATTCTCTATTCAGTCAGAAGTGGTCTTTTTAAATCAGACGAAGGTACAAATCTCCTAAAAATAGCACTTATTTGAAACACAAATACGGTTTAAAATTCCACAAAACGACAATCATTACTCGTACTACTCCATGACAACACATGACATGACATGTGTAGAAATCAGTATTAACCGACTTGCAAATACTTAAGTCAATTTTCATGTTGTCACTGTCTAACTCACGGAGAAAAATGAGGATAGTATACTTATATGGTTGTTATGTGTCAGTTCAAAGTGATAGCCATAGTGTAAGCACATTAAATTTTAGCCTTATGTTTATGTCTCCATAATGGTGTGAGAGGGTAGTGCGAGGATAGTTTGCTATGAGTGGTTCGCCACTAGTGTCATAATAATTGGATAATTTTTCACTAAAAGTAGGGTACAATGAGAATTACTCACTTAAATAGAGTGGGTAAATATTATATACTAAATGAAGGCTAACAAGATCTGCCTTGATTGTATTTTATCACTGTTAAAGTGGAGGCTATGTATTTATGCGCTATGTGTATAGGTATAAGCATGCACCATGCGGTCTACGCAGCCCATGATCGGAACCGGTGTGGAATCTTGTAATAATAATTATGTGGTCGCGGTTCTCAGCAATGAGAGAATGAGGAATTGAGGAGAACAATATATCAAAGGAAACGGTTTATTCCCATCCAGCCACACCCAAACCTGTAACAAAATTGGGAAAAAAATCCCATCATGTCATAATTTTACTCGATGCAAATTTGGTGCAATATTTGGTAGTGTTACTGATTGGGACAAAAAAAAAATTGTAAGTAGACAATTTTTTTTGTCCCAATCAGTAACACTACTAAATATTGGTGTTTCTGGATGGGAAAAAAAATTGCATCCAGTCACACTGTGTCTCGTTGGAAAAATTAAACATTTTATATTAATGGGCTGTCTTTGACTAAGTACCTACCGTCCGTGTGATGACGGCGTAATCTAACATCAACCTGAATATACCAAACCGTAAGTATGGTAACATGGTTTATGAGGAGACCCACCTAGCAATGAAACAGAATGACTTGTTAATGATGATGACGATGATAATAATTATGATTGATTTCTTGACTAACATCACTGCAAAGATTTAATTTTATTCAAATTTACCTACATCATATTTTAAAAGCGCAACCTAAATTCGTCGCATTATTTTCCTCGTAGCTTTTATAGGTGAAAACATGTGCGTCATACGGTAGCACTCAACTTGATCATTTCCATTCAAATCAAGCGGGCGTCCCATAGATCTCGTTTATGTGAGATCAATGAAGCGGCCATATTGAAATGCACAGTGGCGCCGATTCTTCAGCGTTCATAAAAACGCTATGGTGTGGAGCACGTGTGTTGAATGTCACGGAAAATTTTATCTGCGAATGTGATCCGTTTGATGTAAACGTTGGGTTGTTACACACTGGATTTAAGGAAAAAAACTGGGGAGATACTTGATACAATGCGAAGGCACTAACTTTGTGACGATGAACCAACAGATTATTACTGCTAGAGATCCCATCCTACCCTCAGCTTAAAGTGGAAAACGATATCTTTATCCTTATTAATAGGTATCATAAATTCGAAAGTAAATATTTTTATTTGTTTTCAACTGGACTATCACTGTGACGTAGTTAAATCCATTTCCTGAAGTAAATATCCAGATTTAGTAAAATACTAACTTCTATGTCCTAAAATATCCACCAAACCATTATGGTTTGTACTTCAAATCCCTATTTAAGTAATATGATCTATAGACTTATACCTAAATAATATAGGTTCCATCTACTTAAGCCGCAAGGTCGATAAGATACCTACATCTATATTCACGACTATACAAAAACATATTTATAAACGCAATATTAGGGATGCCACGACGTCGTTCTCATGCTGACCTTTGTATCGCAAAAGCTTGAAGGCTTTATACCCCACTAAGGGTTTGCTACCTTTTCTATTGAATTGTTATGCCCTGAGAGACGACCCTGTTTTGTACGAGTATCTGCGCCCGATATTGTATGGACTATAACGCTTTGCTTTCAAACTTACCGCTGACTTGATATTTTGCCAACAACTTTTAATATTTTGACTTGGCAGGCGCGTAGTTATAAAGATTTTTTGTGTCCAATATTAGGGTGACATCACTAGTTTCGGGTTATTGAACCAATTTAGTTTGTAATATGTTTCGTATATTCCAAAGTTCACCCATAGAAATTGGTATTACTAGAGACATCTGGCCACCGATAGCCTGAGAGATAAGAAATCATTCACCAGCAGAACTGGATTATATTACACACCAGCAGAAATAATACTTTCAGAGTAATAGAATGATATCTTATCATCTTCATCATCTTATCAGCCCAACAATGCCCACAGCTGGACATAGGCCTCACCTAATTTACAACACCGCGAGTGATTATATGCCACCTGCAACCAACGGCCACCCGCAACCTTGACCAGGTCTACGGTCCATCTGGTGGGGGGCCGTCCTACGCTGCGCTTTTCAACATGCGGCCGCCACTCGAGAACGACAAACTAAAATACTGTCAAGATAATGAACAGCAAATTAAAATGGACATTATAGCTAAGAACCACTCAAATAAACAATTTGAGACTTTTTGGAAAGAAAGAAATAAATTAAATCCTCCGATGAGTCTGCCAGTGAGCGTGGCGGGTGTGCACGAACCAGCAGATATAGCGAATCTGTTTAAGGAGCATTTTAACCACCACCACACATTTTAACCGGCACCTGTGCCGGTTTAGTTAAAGGTGACTCTACCAGTCACCTTTAACTAAACCGGCACAGGTGGTCAATGCTGTGGCCAGTCCTGAGGACATAGCCATTCGATTTACTGCAAAAGAGGTTGCATCAGTGATATAATAATAATATGTATTATATAATAAGCCCGATATTGTGGTATTGGACCGATCAAAGCGTCTTGCAGTGATTGTTGATATCACAGTCCCTCATGATGAGAATCTCGTGAAGGCTGAAAAAGATAAACAAACCAAATATCTTGATTTAGCTCACGAGATTGTCGACATGTGGGATGTAGACTCAGCAGTCATTGTAGCGATAGTTGTCACAGTCAATGGCCTAGTCGCAAAGAGCCTCGACCAACATCTGAAGAGGCTCGAGCTAGGTAGCTGGATAAAAGGCCTGATACAAAAGGCAGTACTCCTCGGCACGGCACGTATTGTGAGGAGGTTCCTTTCTCTGGAGCCCTAACCGTTGGCACCTTGGACTCTGTTCCCGATGTCGGCGGGCCACCACAAATTTTATATTTTTAAATGTATTTTTTTTTAATATTTATATTTGAAAATGTAAGAATGTGAGAATGTAATTTAAATAAAGGGAAAAATAATAATAATACTTTATTTCCTCACAAATTATAAGTAGGTTGTTACATAGTATCTGTCTTACCATTTAATTAGTTTACAATACAATTGTGAGGACTGGTGTCAGAAATAGGCGTGAGCCTGCACTACAGATCACCAGGCACCCACCCAACTTTATTTACGAGTTAGTATGGTTACAAAATAATACAAACTTCTCATATTTTAATATATACCATTACAACTTATCCTATTTTAATAATAAAATTAACATATTTATCAAATGCCTCAACAATTTTGTGCGTGTGTGTGTGTGTGTGTGTGAGTGTGGATTGACGAATAACAACTGATCTTATAGATCATGATGAAGTTAACCTTCTGTGTTTGTGTAATTCAACCCTTTAAGCCATTTCACTATTTTTGGTTTACATGCAGTTTTGGTGAGGGTATATATGGAGAGAACACGATTTAGTTTGTTATAAAGATTAGCACCTTGGTAGCAAAAGAAATTATGCGAGAAACTAGTGTTATATTTATTTACACGATAAGATCAATGAAGAGAGGTAAGTCACCAGGGCACGATGGCCTCAGCATTGAGCACCTGAAGTATGCTGGTGTGCACTTGCCTCGAGTACTTGCTCTATTTTTTAATCTGTGTGTCAATCACTCTTACTTACCTAACAACCTCATGTATACTATCGTAGTGCCTATTATTAAAAATAAAACTGGGGATGTCTCCGATACGTCCAATTACAGGGGTATATCACAGCCAAGGTGCTGGACGGTCTGCTTGACCAGCAATTAGCGAAACATCTTGAACTCCATGATGCTCAGTTCAGCTTTAGGCCCGGGCTATCCACCGAGAGCGCTATTTTGTCTCAAGCAGACTGTTCAGTACTATAAGCTAAGAAAAAACACCTGTCTTTGCCTGCTTTTTGGACCTATCGAAGGCGTTCGGTCTGGTCAGCTACGAAGTGTTGTGGCATAAGTTACAGACTGAAACTTCTTTACCACTTGAAGTTATATCGATATTTAAGTATTGGTATAACAATCAGCGTAACTGTGTAAGGTGGAATGGTGCCTTTTCAAATGTATACCGGTTGGACTGTGGAATGAGACAGGGGGGATTAAGCTCGCCTCGCTTGTTCAACCTGTACATGAATAGGCTGATCGTTGAACTCAGCAACACCAAAATTGGATGTCATATTGACGGGGTGTGTACTAATAATATCAGTTACGCTGACGATATGGTGTTCCTGAGTCCATCGATCAGTGCAATGAGGCACTTATTATCAATATGTGAGTCCTATGCGGCGACACATGGGCTCAAATATAATGTTAAAAAAAGTGAACTGATGCTCTTTAAAGCAAGTGGTTTCGCTTACCCTACAATTCCAAGTGTATTACTTTGTCAAGCGTATATATGTGTAGGGTAACGAAATTTAAATATTTGGGCCACTGGGTCACCGAACTCACCGATGATTTAAAAAATAATGCTGATATTGATAGGAAACGTCGGTCGCTGGTTGTTCGTTGTAACATGCTGGCCCGCAGGTTTGCACGGTGTACGAAGGCAGTCAAAATTACGCTTTTTAAAGCATGCTGCCAATCTTTCTACACCTGCAGTCTGTGGGTCAATTATACGCAGCAAGCATACAGCGACCTACGAGTTCAATACAACAACGCACTCAGGGTACTGTTGGGGCTGCCATGGCGCTGTAGTGCATCAGGCATGTTCGCGGAGGCACGAGTTGATAGCTTCGCAGCCATCATTCGCAAGAGATGTGCCTCACTTCTCTCTCGCGTCCGTGGCAGCACCAACACTATCATGAGAGTGTTTACAGATCGGTGGGAGTCCCCCATGTTACAAAGATGGTGGAGTTTTAGTTATAGTATATTTATTTTTACTAACATTAGTTTTTAAGTATTTTGTAACGAACAATCATTATGGACTTGGTCTGAAATAAATGATTATTATTATTATAAGAGATAGGTATAAACTTAATAAAATGCTTCAGAGCATATAAAAAAAAAAAGAGTACCTAAATGCAATTTAGAACTGTTTAATGTCCGGCAAACATCTGAGTGCCTAAGCACCAAGAAGGCCTAAGATTTTCGTACTGTAAGTATTTTTGCAGAAACTTAAGTCCTATGCCGGGTGTTTATGCTTGTGGCGAAAACGCAGTAGGTAGTAAATGTCTTTAGTTAAAAAAAATCTGAAATAAACTAAAACACCATTCAACTTACTTCTTTCCACAATAATCGCAAATAAAGCCAGGATGATTATGTACTCTCTCATGTCTCTTCCAAAGTCTAAAAATATCATACACTTTGTCACAGTTAGGCTGTGAACATAGCCCACCACTTTTGTTTAAATGAACCTTTCTGTAGTGGAACTGAAGTGACAGCTGTGACAGACTCTTGCGTAGACATATATGGCATTGGAAGCTCGTAACTGTTAATGCATAATGCGTGTATCTGAAATGAAACACTAATTGACTTGAAAAATATGCTAGCACAAAGAAAAACAGTTATTATAAATGCGAGAATATTCTATCGACTAAACCTACAAAAAAATTACAAGTCAACGGATATTTTTCAAATTCCGCGTGTTTTTTTTTCCCTTCTTGTATACAAAGAGTATTATAGGGACTATATACGACTCTACACAACTTAGGAACCTTCAAGAAACGAGCATACTAATTTTTAAAAGGTCAGTTAGGCATCTGTGACGCCCTGGATTTGCATATGCACATAAGTAGAGGGAATCACTTACCACCAGGTGATCTGCTTGCTCATTTGTCTCCTCTATTATAAAAAATTAAGAAAGAAAACATGTAAACAATAATTTTATTAAAAAGTAAGGGAATAATATTTCTACCTGTGAGCTAAAATTGCAGCTTGGTCTTTGGCAACAAATTCGCACATCAAACACTGTAAATCATTTTTGGTCCAATGCTGTTGCAAATGTTCGTTCAAATCTTTAATACTTTCCGTAGAATATGTGCACACACCTATAATAACAACAAATGTAATTCTGCTCATTAACTCAGCATTTAACGCACGCTGTACATTGTATAAAATTATGTTACTCACCACAAAAATTTGCATGTGGAATATCGCTTGGAATTTTGTTTTTACATACGTTTTTCTTTGGATTTTTTTCCGATCCTAAAAAGACAGTAAATATGCTGCAGTTCACGCGCTACTAACACTTTATGTATTGAGCTTTAAACAGAAGTAGTTACGACAACAGACACAAAGATATTCATAGTATCTACCCGAAGCAAAAGTGGAGAAGAAACAAGAAAAAAATAATGTTTTAAAAACCCAATAGATGTGTGATGAGCCAAGTGCCCAATAAAATATTGGCTGAGAAGTATAGAAGATGTGTGGTGTCTGGTGTCAAAATAAATATAAAAGGCGAGTTTAAATGTGAACGTTGAAAGCGGAAGACCTAGAAGAACATTCCATTAGCAATTGTGGACGTGCTAAAGAAAGGACAAGCCAGGAGTACCAAAAACTTGCGACCATGTCTAAAAAGATTGACGTTGAAGAAGCGAAAAATCTGTCAGGGTCATAGCAGATGGAAGAATGTGGACACTCCTGTGTTGCAAAAGAGGCGTTATGTTTATAAGACACTTACCTGATTTAAGTGGTGTGTTTCGATTGACAGTTCGTTTCTTTTTCTTGGATTTACATGTTTTTAAATGTTTTCGGTACCATGATTCTGATGCTGAAATAACACATTTTTATTTATTTTTCAACTCTTTTTGTCCTGATTTGATTTATAAATATATTATTAACTATATATAATCACTAAGTCCTAATATTACTTTAAGCCGTCACGTTTACTATTACCGTGCACTTTTAGTCACCTTACAAACTTTGTCTCTCTAAAGAAAAAGAAAGCATTTTTATTAAAAATTAAATTTAGGAATAAACAAAGATAGTTCTTACTCAAAAACAGCCAAAGTCAAATAATGAAATTCCAGAAAAACTAACCATAACTTCTTTCACACCGTCTACAAAACGTTTTTGGCATAAGTGCAACAGCATGAGTGAACAAACTGTCAATATTTATTTGAGTATTATCATCACTTTCAAAGTGACCTACTGTATCTACAGGTTCAGTTTTATTCTCTTTGTCAGTTTTTTGAAGCTCACAATTATTTTCTGTATCAACTAAATCATATTCATTTTCAATTTTAATATTGCCATGTAAGTTAACATCAAACATATTCACATCATTTTCATTATTTTGAAGTAGTTTGAAATCTTCTTCTTCAAGTAAAATTATTTTATTATTTGTTTGTTCTGTATCAACATCGTCATTAAAATCCTCTTTTTCTTCTTCATCAATTTTGTAGCCTAGTATAGGCTTTTCGGTGTAGAGTTTCTACAAAAAAAAGGAACTTGAAACAAAAACTAAAAATTGAACACTGCAGTTTTTGAATGAACACTACCCTCCACCTGGGGGATTATACCAGGGGCTCAGGGAAACAAGACATTTAGTTAACTTAAATAAGCGCATCTTAATATTAATGTTTTTTTTTACTAATTTTTAATTGGCATCTGGAAAATCTAAAATAAAAGATGCTCATTGTTACAATAACTGGGTCGACGTTATTTCCACCTAATGTTGACCTTAACACCTTCGTCCTAACACTCCCCCTAATTTTATGTCGAGCCATACACTACACTAATCGCACCACTCTCTCTAATACAGCTATGTACACATCATACTCATCCAATACACATATCACTAAGTAATTAGATATTGACACAAATTCTCTTCTTGCACACCACTGTCACTATACATGTGAAAAATTGTTAAGTATATTGAAACATACTTAACTTCATTACAAGATAATAATCAATTTTAATTTTACACATTGACAAAAAAAAATTGCATATAATTTTTTTTTAGCAAAAGTAGTATCAGTACCATAAAAATAATAAAATGCCATTTTCAGTGTGAGACATATAGTTCACAACAATGAGTATAGGCATAGTCTAGCCTATCTGCAAGCATAGCCAGCATCATGTTCACACTCCCTCGCACTTGATGCACCAGCAAAATTGCTTTCTCGTACATTACATTTCATGAGTTAAACTACATTTATATATGTACTTGTCAAAAGTGTGTATTTTTTTAATTTATTTATCATCAGTTAAATACAGACTATATTATAGAAGAATATTTTCGTATATGTACATTAAATTTCTGTAGATATAAACGCAGCTTCGATCACACCAAACATTTACATTTGTATTGTCTTTATTTTTATTAGTAATTATACTGTGGTGCTACATTTAAGTGCAACATGATTAAAAACCCCCAACTAAATCCATCACAAATGTGGTCTTAATGTACATACTTTTTCCCCTCCTACTTTCTTCTTATTAAATAATGACACATGTTTACAAAATGCTTTTACCATTTTCAAATACATAGTTGGTACAAGTCATGATGCCACATACCATATCTATTCAACAAAAATAAATTAATTATAGTTTAATAGAATTACGCACTTACCTTACAAAATTTTACGAAGTTTAACTTTATAATCATGTTGTAACTATTATGGCGAATAAAAAGAGTGGCCTGAGTTTGTTGCCAGCCAACCTTATCAGTGACCTGGTCTTAGGATTTTGCTAACACCTTTTTGGCCTTGTATGATTTACAATAAATATCATGTAGGTATGTGATCAAAATGAATGAATGATAATTATGTGATTTTTTAAAAATAAAATGTGGTGCTACAATTTTCATAATACATTTCGTGTGGTATCCCACAGGCTTTAGTCAATCAACCAATCTATAATTATAACACCATCTTAAACAATTAGTTTACCGCTATTTCCTATTTTGAATAACATTACAATAGTATCTAAACTCACCCGAATATCCGAGGCAGATCTCCAAAACTCATGAGATTTATGACATTTTTCCTTGAACGCAGCATATTTTTTTACATTAATTGCACAGGACTGACATATTGTTCGAGGTTGATCTATATTTAATAGCTAAAAGAGATTATTTATATTAAAATACACAAATTGTTACTGAAGATACAGAATTGAAGTATACAACAGTACTCCTGGACCACAATTCAATTTTGTGAGATGTAAGCGGGATTGTAATTTTGAAGTTTAAAGGTTTAAAACACCATAAATACTTTTAAAATGTATTTAGTGCAGTAACTGTATAATTTTTTAAATATTGTAAGCCCGTAGTAGTAGCCTGATTTCATTCCTATAATATATAAAAATAAACCTATTTCACTCAATTGCAACAGTGAGAATGTCTAATTTTACATAGAATTCTAAAATAACTAGATAGGCTGAACAAATAATGAGTAAATACTGACCTAATTTTATTTTTGACCATGGTAACCTCTTCCTGCACTAATTGTAATAAACAAGGTCAGAGTGTAGTACCCAGGAAAATACATTTTTACAAATTGTCCATTTTATGCTTTTATAGAATAGGTACTTACCAAAATTTAAGGTTTCAATTTCGTAACAATAAAAGTATTATACCATCAACATTGAAATATAAGATGGAATTGTTCAAAAGGATAATTTAATAAGCTTTCATTGAAATCTAGTTAAGTATTTAAAATAAAACTTTACATACCAGCAATTTTATATAGTCATATTCTGAGTACTACACTTATACCTATCTACTACGAGTTTAAACCGAAAAAATAATTAAATAGAATATTCTTATAATCTTCTATAATTACCTCCAAATCAAAACAAAATTTGAACACTTTTAACCATTCACCTTTACCATCCAAATCAACAAATTTCTTGCATTTTGAATCGATACATATACGACACGATTTATGATTGATTATTTCATCATTTTTACGATTATAAGCCATTTTTTATAATGAAGATAGAGTATTCAACACTATTTATTGTTGTTTTTGATTAAAGTTGTATGTTGTGAATTGTGATGTCAATTAGATTAGAAATGTCAAATACGTCTGGTTCCTATCTTGGTTCCTATAGGTTAGTTGACGCAAGGCTTCAGAACCATCCGCCAATGTTGTGCAAGTACCAAATTAAAACGTGCCTCTGATTGGCTATTACAACACTAAAACAAGGGAGATCCAAAACATTACGTTCCATTCCACTTTGAAAGTACTTCATCATTTATCATCATTACAACCCATAAATTAATTTCCCACAGCTGGGCACGGGATAATATTATTATGGCTGATAGTACCTACTTATTTTAATGATATTCTATTGAGAAAATGTACTTCTTGAATTATAAAAAAATTAACCTCTAACTTCATGGACATGGTGGTCGGTGGCACATACCTACTGCACATACCTACACCTTATTTACTCCTACTCGAAATCGGTTCAGCCGTTTCGGACTTTATCTTAAACATTCAGATAGACAGACAAACGGACACACAAAGATTGTAAAAAGTGTGTTAACGTAGAAAAAAAAGGATCTTCCTACATACTTTCCTTGGCCTCAACTCAGTACAACTTCATTATAAAGCAAGTTTATATATTAGTTGACAATCTTGTAATGATCGTACCTTTAACGGTACATTTTTATACTTCGACGGTGGCAAGCAGACGTTCGGTCTGCCCGATGCATGGTACGAGTAAGTGGTTACCAAAGTTTATGGAGACCTCAATATCTGCAACACCAGGGATACCTACGTATCACGAGCGCGTTGCCGACCCATAAGAAACATATACACTTCTTATTAAAGCTTACCTACATTAACGTCTCGAGGCGGTAGCGGCATTAAAATTGTTTAGGTACACAAAGGAAACCTAACTAATGCACCTACCTGCCAATGGGTTAATTATTATAATGCAAAAATAAGGTGTCATGCGAATTTACCCGTAAGAAAACTTTTGTACATAGGTACCTACCTATTTATTAAAGAATTTAAATATTTTTAATTATTGTATAATATTTTAATAATGATCGCATTAGTTTTACCTACGTATTTTATGCTGGATAATGTCTTTAATGATTTATATTGAATTTAGTATTATCTGTCGCATCTAACAACTACAACATAACGACCACTCTATTAAAGGTGCAACAACAATATTAATAAGAATATATACATGCAGTAGGTACTGTCACTAATTTTGTCTACAGAACATTAAATTATAGCTAAGAGCCAATTACCTACACACAGTCAGCAAACTCGATTCGAGAATCCGACTAGTCTTCAAGAACATTCTTGTCTAGTACCTATACCTACTCGTACAATGAAATGAAATGAAATGAAATCTCGTTTATTCATCTAGGTTACAAGGTAACACTTATGAAAGTCACAAGAATGTAACAGGTTATCCGAAAAGTAGTGTCAGCAAATTAATTGTCGACGACCAGTTCTCTGACGGGGTGGATCTATGAGAAGAACTGGCAAGAAACTCACGCCACTCTTTTTAAAAAAATGGATAGTTACAATCTTTTGCAATTTATAATTTGGGTAGCGTGTAAAGTGATGCAGCAGAGCACCACACCGTTAAATTAACGAGTTAAAATGAATGTCTACAAAATAAATAATAAACATAAAATAAAAAGTTTGGCTATGCGGTTGCATCACTACATACTACATTATTTGTAGGTATCTATCTGCTTATAATGTACGGATAGTTATGGCAAGTACAAGCACGTAGGATACGGACAGACGCACGCTTGTGGTACGTGAATAGAATATCCACCTTTGCCTTTGAATTTGAAGATTATCATCGGCATCTTCAGGGTACCAGTTTATCGATATTCGTCTTTTATTACTGTGGAGTACTTACATATAGGTTTTTGAATATTAACTTGTTGTAAAAGGATATTGGAAACGATGTACTTTAAAAAAATGTTATACTGATAATGTGCAGTCTCAAGAAACCGTACATTGCATTTTACATTTATCGTTGTACAGTCATCGTCTGGTAAGTGCTAAGCAAAGGTATTGTTATACATAGAATCTATGTATTTTGTCTCGTAAAGGTGATGTAGAAGTCTCGCAGAAGTTTGGTATAGATGATGTGGAAGTCCGATGGAGGTGATCAGGAAGTCTCGCAGACACCCATTAGAGATCCTGTAAAGGTCTCGTAGAGGTCTTGTAGAAGAAGTCACGTAGAGTTGATGCTCTCTTAGAAGTGATGAAAAAGTCTCGAAGAAGTATTGTGAATGTCTCATAGAACTCTTGAAGAAGTAACGTAAAGTCGTAATAGCCTTGTAAAGGTGATCTAGAAATCTCGAAGAGGTCTCGTAGTAGAGGTCTCAAAGAGGACTCGTAGAGGTGATCATGTTATTATTACTTGATCTAGTAGAGGTCTTTTTAATATCACCCAGTATGCAGTTAGGTATGTATACAAAATCAATTAACTTTCTTATTTTTTCACTTTCTAATTAAAGTGCCAGTCAAAAATAAAGTCTGTTTTCTAAACCTCGGCTAATAAAATAAATAAGGGTTGGTTTTTGGTTATGTTTTTACTGCTCAAAGAATGATGTGTGCGCTTAAAGTGATCTAATGTTTCCCTCCATTGAACGCAAAAAACTGACTAGGTTGATAAATTGAGCAATTTTATCTCACTTTAGCGAATACCTTCGTTATGAGAGCCTCAAGTACCGTGAATAACTTGCAGATTCAACTATTGATCATGATATACTATACTTAACTACTTATACTTACATACATGGGTAGATAGGTAGGAAAAGTTTAAGGAATAAACACAACGTAAAAATTTTTCATTTTTCATTTCAAAAAGTTACTCTCATATTTTATCCATATTTACAGAGCTATCGGAAAGTTTTCGGTTAGAAAGGTCAGTTTATTTAAAGTTAAAATACATTATAATAAAAAATACACTAACATCTAATATTAATCAGTTTTTAATTTTCTACACCATAACCTACTTTCTGCGAATAAAATAATAACTTAAATCGTAAATAAACTGAAACTTATACGGGGGAATGTGCAACTACTGTGTTTACATTCTGAGTGTTTGCCAGATGTTTGTTTGTATTAAAGTAAAAGGAATTCTAACAAGAATATGAACATTTTGTAAACAGCAGTTTTTTTATTCTAGAACTTTTTAGTAAAAGTTGACAGTACAGTTTTATATTAAGAATCATGACAACGGTTGCTGGGATGGTCTATTTCAATTCTTAACAGTTTGTACTCCAACGACTTCAGTTTTTAAACGACTTCAAAAAAGGAGGAGGTTAAAATACCTATGTTCGACTGTATGTATTTTTTTTTTTTATGTTTGTTCAACTATTACTCGGAGATGCCTGAACCGATTTAAAAAAATCTTTTTTTGTTTGAAAGAATTGGTGAAGAACTTCCGAATTGGTCCCCTATTCATCACGCCAAGTTCTGAAGATGGAATCTCAGGGAAATCGAAGGCAACCCTCAAATTTTATAGGCACATGTTACGTGTTTCATATATTTTTTAAAGTTATTCAAGTATTTACGTCTGATACTCAACATCTCATGTTGATGAGCTGGTGATGGAAGGTATAACTCCTTAACTGTTAGGAGTTGGAGGATAATTCTTTCGACATTACAGGTTCTTATAAACCAATAGTTGTATTCTTGTAGGTTATTTATCATAAATCGCTCACATTCACAAAATCCTATTTACCTATCTCTTTTCTCAGATTGACCAAGAGTCCAAAATTTTCAAGAAGCGTTTTATAATATGCCAGCTATTAAATAACATAATTTTAATCTTTTTACATTTGGGCCCAAACATGAATGGTAAGGTATCAATTTCCTTTGGATGGTACTGATTACTATTACACCTGTGTGAAACCTGGACGCGGCACTAGTTTCAAGCAAAACGGAATGCGATTACTTCTTATGAGATATAATATATAGATTACGCTCATTACCGCTGTCTAGAAGTTTTATTGGAAAAGAAAATATTTTCCTTGGCAAGTATTACTAAAATATACTTAGAAAAAGTGTATTTTTGAAATCGATAATACGATACTCTTAGGCGCCCGAATTTATGACGCACATAACTTTCTCGAAGTAGGTTAAATAAATAGATTCACTTTAAATCTATAGGCAGAGCGTTAGCAAAATTGTTATAGAATATTTCGTTTTTTTTTAATTTGCGAGTCTTATAAACGTTACCAATTTACTATAAAGATAATATGAAATGACAAATTATGAAAGGAGTCCCAGGCATGTCTATTACTAATTCGTGTTTTAAATAAATTATTTTGGCTAAGCACACAAAAACCCAACATTTGTGAACTTTGACCTTGTACGAGTATATTTATTTTTGCACAAGTGGGATCCATGGGAACTTTTCTCATTTTGTTTGTAATGGTGTTCCAGAAATTTGTAAAAAATGTAAGCTCTATTCGAATTATTGTAAGCTTGAATGCTTATTTTGACTGGGTCCCGTAATGGATTACAAAACGAAACCGAAAACCTGTGCGTACTTTCGAAGCGGAGCCTCAGGCTGTCATAAACGAGTTTCGTAGCCTCTCGTAATGGAATAAGTGTAGATGTATTAAAAATATACATGACGGGGTTAAGAGTTCCTTCATGTACCTATATTTGGTACCTGGTAGACTGGTAGATAATGCCTTAGGCATTAAGTCCGCCTATACATTGTATTGTGTATGAAGTTTTAAATAAATAAATATTTTTAATCACAATACATGTAAAATTTTGCTCGTGTATGATATATCTAATGTACATATGTGGCATTCTTCCATAAGTATTTATAATATCATATTTATCATCAACCCTTTAACCCGATCGGGTAGGTACATTACACCGACATTTCACCATCTGTGTTTCATCATTCATCATTTCAACCCATAAACGTCCCACTATTGGGCATAATATACCAAGCTGGCCAGGCGGGTTAGTATAGGGTTTGTTTCGAATTTTCCTTTTCTCGCAGTATTCTAATCTGCATAAGGCTTTCTTAAATGCTTAGTCGCATTTTACGAAATCCATCGGTTGATATGGGGTCGTGACATAAAGTATCATCAGCAGCAACCCATTGAGTCCCACTGCTGGGCTCGGGTCTCCTCTCCTCTAACTAGAGCTGAGAGGGTTTAGGCCATAATCCACTCACGCTGGCCTAGTGCGGGTTGGTGGATCAGACATACTCACAGAATTTCTTCTAGTGTATGTGGGTTTCCTTACGATGTTTTCCTTCACCGTTAGCAGATGGTAAGTCACTTGACTAGTACATATAAATTCCACAAAGTGGAATCCACATTGGTACTGCCGGTCGGGATCGAACTCGGACCGCGTGATTTGCACGCCGGTATCTCTTATCCACTCAGCCAGCATCGCTTCTTGACATTAAGTATAAAGGTGAAAAAATATATTCGAATTTTGTCGTAATGCCTACTTTGAATGCGTAACCCGGGATGTTTGTAAATTATGTTTAATATTTTACATTTTCCTTCACTTTGAAAAATCAGGACCCCTGAAACAGGCGAAAATTCTTTTTTTATCACAACGGTAACGAGACGTACATGTCATAATGGCTTTAAAGGTTTATTTGCTTGAAGGGCTCTCTTTGACTACCTTAAATTCGCAACTCATAATATTTGCTGATATTTTCTTATTTTGTATCTACTGTTTTGTGGACCGGAATATAAAACCATTTTGGTGTTTATTTATAGACTATTAGGAAGAAGACAAAATGACTGCCCTGATGGTTATAGTTTACGACTGCTGAATTTGAGCTGTAAGATGAGGAGCGGGTCGTAAATAGTCTTGTTTTTAGTCTGGGTGTACATTTGTTATTATTATTTTTCTTATTGCCTAAAGTGGCAAGTGAAATGAACTAAGTGGTCCTATTGGAAGTCTCTTGAAGAGGCCTATGTCCAGCAGTGGACGTCTTACGGCTGATATGATGATGAAAGTGGTAGACGAGCAGACGGCCCACCTGATGGTAAGTGGTTACCGCTGCTCATGGACGTTGGCAATGCTAGAGGCACAGCCAAGCCACTGCTTACCTTGAGAGGATAGCTCTCTTTAATCCTCGTTTGAAGAAGGACATGTCTTAACGCTCAGGAAACACCGCTGTCACCCCAGAGCAGGCTTTTACGTGGCAGATATTGCAGCTCCAGGTAGTGCGGGTGAAATATACCCAGTTAATTTTATGTTCGTAAAGTTTTAAAAAGAACTAACCTCTCAAGGTAAGCAGAGGCTTGGCTTTGCCCCTAACATTGCCAACGTTCATGAGCGGCGGTAACCGCCTACCATCAGGTGGACCGCTGGCTCGTCTGCCACACCAAGTTTTCTAGGCCTATAAAAAAGTAAAAATAAATTCATGATTTCAATGTACTGTCATAACTGCCTTATTTATCAAACAAACAACTTAAATATTCAAACACATTCAAACAAATTTCCATAAAAGTCTGAGTACGAGCTAACCTTGTTTTTAATGTCTTCAGTAAATTGTCTGCCGATGAATTATTATTTTCTTTGCCCAGTTAGTGCTTACACGCACTTAAGAAGGCTTATTTATTTAATTTGTTCTTTATTCAATTACAAGCTTTGAGCTAAAAAATAACAAAAGAAAATTGTAGTAATAAAAATATACTGGCTTACGCATAAACACTACTTTGAAATTATATTTATTATTACCTTAGTGTTGAGCTGTCATGTTATATAATTGGATAAAAAACATTCACATAATATAAGATATCTTTGTCATTCCCGTAAAAAAGTAACAAACATTTGATAAATAATAAGTAACTGAAAAGTTTTAACTAAACTGAAATTGAAGAAGAACTTGAAGACGTACGCCTCATGAATAACATGCAAACTTTCTCCAAATTGAGCTACTCTACTCAAGTTACTCAAGTTTGTCAATGACGTCATAAATTGTGATTCAGATTGATGCCATACTGACACCAAATAATATGAACTACATAGTTTATTACTTCATCATCATCATCATCATATCAGCCCAACGACGTCTACTGCTGAACATAGGCCTCACCTAATTTACGCCACTGCACTGTGAACGGTCCTGTGCCGCCTGCAACCACTTACTTACTGAGAATGAATGCAGTTTATTCTGCCTAATCAATGAAGAACAGCATAACTTTTGCACCTACCATGTTCTTCTCTGCATCACCCTAAGGTCGGCTGGTAGATAATGCCTTCTGGCATTAAGCTTACCTTTGTACAATTGTGCATAAAGTTTTAAATAAATAAATAAATAACTGTATGCATAAGTTTAGAGAAAAATGTGTCGAAACATATCAATCTTAGAAACCATTTTCTCAAGACTTGTGCAATGCAATTATTTCATTCTTGTTTAGCACGGCAGTATTCTCAAGAGAGTTCGATGCGTAATGAAGTCTAAATTCGGTTATTTTATAGTCTCAATCGATAACTTTAAACATAATAACCAATGGGATTAATTACGGTATCTGCTAGTGACGTATTTAAACGTATGGCGTCGTAAAGTTGACGAGATTCGATAAGTTAAAGCAACTACATGCAGTTTAGCCAATCTAGAACCTGATGCCGTAACCAGGTTAAGTGCTTAATCTCAAGATGATGAAACTTTGGTATACTAGGTTTAAAGAACTTTATTACTCAAAAGAACATTACAGTCCACTTAATGAGCATTTTCATGTACATTTTACTTAATTTATACATACAATTTTGCAACAGTAGTTCGATAGTAACATGCAATCTTATGTTATATATATGTTATGTACTATATTTAATTATTACTATTAATTTAGGTAATCATCATTTTTTTTATTTTTTATAATCACTTCAATGACTCGAAAAAGCCGATGGTAATCACTACATATTATAAAACTTCTGTCCCTATGAACCCTACTGTTTTTGTAATATTAATAACGGTGCCCTCCAGTTGCTGCTATATTCCTAAGAGTTGTTGTGTTCAGAGGGTTCATACAGAGGAATGACAATGTCGCAATTTAGTGTCCGATTTCGTGGTATTCGATTTTTATTATTTATTCGAAGCTATTTTATTTAAATTTTTTCAATAAACTTTTTAAAATTACGTGAATGTGTATTAAAAAGTAAGTATCCGTATTGCTTATAGTTATTTTCCAATGAAAATAACGCCTTACAAATTCCAATGTGTTTTTTGCTTAGGTACATATAAATAGAACCGTAAACGCAATGATTCCGTACCTATTACTAATAGATATAATTACTATAGTTTAAAAAAAATAGCTCCGATTAAATTATAAAAATCGAAAACCACGAAATATGACACTAAATTGAGAAGTTGCCATACCTCTGTATGAATGAACCCTCTTAAATTTTATAACCAAAGCCTTAATAAACGGTCTATCTTGTGAATTGCTTTTATCTAGATTGGACTAGTGGGTCTTAAGTTTAAAGAGTACAAACAAACTTGTAAGCTTTATAATGACAGCAATTTTTTAAATCTTGTTTTTACAGAAAATAGTAGATAGCACTTTGTTTAAATTCTAAGAATCTACATTGGATGATATAATTAGAATATTAAGCAAAGTGTTGAAGGCAGTTGTAATTGTTAATTTGATCCTGTCAAGTAGGTTAGGTTTTCGTCGAATATTATTTCGTTTATTTTGCTAGAAACATCAAAGTAAATGTAAACATAAGTTGGTATAGTTAGGCCGGAACCCTTTCAGACAACTGTTGCTTGTCAGTGGAAATAAGCAACCATTTATTTTACCTACCTCGAATGTTTTCTTTACACAGATTTTTTGTTCATACAATGTCTGAATGACTATGCAAAGAAATGTTATTTCGACAATTTTAGTTGCTTACGGCCAAGCGATGGCAGCTAAATGGATAAGGGACGTGCAAATCACGTGGTCCAAATTCAATACCGATTGGCAGTACCAATGTGGATTCCACTTTGTGGAATTTATTATGTACCTACTAGTCAAGTGACTTACCATTTGCTAACGGTGAAGAAAAACATCGTGAGAAAACCCACATACCCTAGATGAAATTCTATGAGTATGTCTGGTCCACCAACCCGCACTAGTGGGTCTATTAATAGCAATTCTGGACTATAATCGATTTGTGTCATAAATTTCAAACAGTAGCAAACATTTAAATTTAAAATGAAGTTTTAAAAATATCAAGATAAAATTAGTTGTATTATCAGTGTCTTTTGATTTTCAATTCAAGCTCCTTCTAAATTGCCAAAGTATTTGTTATTTTTCTGTTAATTAAAATGTATCTTTTTGAGATTCATTATTACCCACGACGGAACGGAGACGGTATATGCGTTTGGGGTGAGAGGCTGTGTGTTTGTGTGTTTGTGTGTTTGTGTGTTCCAACATAATGCCTTATAGCACGGAAACGGTTAGACCGATTTAGATGCGGTTTTCTGTAAAGTGTGTGCGGCTCTTGGGGACAGGTTATTAGATAGGTGTTATGTTAATAGCTCACCAGGGGGCGCTACAATACACTGATTTCATTGAATCCTTTGTGCCCTCCTATCTTTAAAACGATTAGACTGATTTCGATACGGTTTTCTGTAATGTATTTGTGATTTATCGAGGATTGTTTTTGGATTCAAGATTTTGTATTTTTTCGCCAGGGGGCGCTGCTATAGACTAGGCAAACCTATGTTGATTTCGTTGAAACCTTTGTGCCCTCCTATCTTTAAAACGATTAAAGCGATTTCGATACGGTTTTCTGTAATGTATTTGTGATTTATCGAGGATGACTTTTGGATACACGATATTGTATTTTTTCGCCAGGGGGCGCTGCAATAGACTAAACAAACTTATATTTACAGTTATCTGTAAAATAATTAGACCTGTTACTGCATAGGGACACGTAGCATTGTAGTACTGAGATATTGATTTTCTTATTCTTATTGAAAATTCGTCGGGGGCTGCCAATATCATTACTGTTTCTAGTATTAAATATATATTATAAACTAAATATTGTTAATAATTAGGTAGGTATCAAATACATAAAACTGCAATACTTTCGTTCATTTCAAGTCAGGGTATGGCAGCCCTCGACGGATTTTCTTGGGATTGTTTTTACGCTACTTATTTTCTTTTCGTCGGGGATTTAAAATAAAGTTATTTAAACCTTTTTATATGTTACGTTTCTTATTTTGTATAACGTAAAAGCTCCTATTAACGACCCCCTAAAATGTGACTCTATTAACGATCCAATTTTTAAATCACTCATATTGGACATAAAATAGAGTTTCAGAAATGTCATACCTTAAAAATTAGTTACGTATTTTTGTTGGCCTCCAAAAAGAGTAAAGTTTGTGTGTTTAAATAGCCAGTGAAAGAAATAATTTGAATGTTAAAGGGACGCGCCCGAAGCGGACGCACATTTCATAGTGTCGCGTCTCCAGCCACGTAAATACACCTAAATATTACTTAAGGAAAATAACACACTAAAAATGGATTTGTCTTCTTGTTATCACATTACAACTTTAACGTATATATTCTTTTTCTAAACTAACTCTTAATATAATACTTTTTATTGGTTTTTGTGTTATAAAATCATGTTTTAATTTAAGGCGGTAATACAATCCAAATTTCAAAACTTGATTCTAATAACGACCCATGGCGTTGTTAAAAATTTTGAGAAAATTTAGTATTTTAAAATAATATCAATTATAAACTACCTCATTTGATTTTATTGTTTTCTTGTTCAGTTCTTAAAATTATTTTACATCGTTAGATCTATTAACGACAAAGCTATTTCTTAAAGATTTTGTGTAAAACTCGATTCAACGTTAGACAATATCCCTATTATTATAATGGGTCGCTAATAGACCTTCATACTTGATTCTATTACCGACTCACAACTGTGACGATATTTTTGGTGATATAGTACACAAAAATAAAATGTATATTTTTGGCTTATTTCTTGCATACGTGACGTTTTGAGAGATTTTGTCACAGGACATATTATTAATGTAAAATAATATTTGCTATCCAGTTTCAGTCATGCTTCATGGCATTGGCTATATTTCATTTGTTTTCAAATCAAATAAAAATGGCGGGACGGAATGCGGGCCGTGTAACTTATATCTCTATCTATATCTCTTTAAAGATTGTGTTCTTTTATAGAATCATGGAGCCGTAGAAGCGCAAGTAGTACGCCTCTGCTCAACTAGAAACTGCGCTTCTAGCTATAAATGAAGGGACCAGCATATACGAAGCTTCAAAAACCTATGGCATACCGAGGATAACTCTGCGTGCCAAGAGAAATAATAAATATATATTATTATATATATATATATAATATATATTATATTTTAATTATATATATATCACTAAAATAAAAAAAATAAGTGCTCTAAGCGTTGCAATAAATAATTATGTTCATATTGTGATAATGTTGATCTCATAACTATTGTTGTTATATAATAAATGCCTTAAAAAATATTTTTTTTTATTTAATAGTATAGAAGAAATGACAACTTCGTACCGGTCGGTAAAAGAAGTAGAAAAATCGTTAATAGAATCTTGCCGCATTCTATGGGTCGGTAATAGAATCAACTACTCTTTTGGATTAAATAATTATTTAGTAATTATTGTGTTATTGAATATTGAATTTAAGTACTGAATTGCAAAGAATACTTCGTTGAGATTAATTATAAATTATAACATCTTTCCTAACATAACAGCTTATATCTATTTTTTTAAAGTGAATCCTAAGACAGCTAAAACTGGCGGTAATAGGAGCTTTTACGTTAGATGTTATCGTCGTGGGTTTTTTTCAAAATTTTTAATTTTGTTTTTTATTTTCTTGAGTTATATTATGTTCTTTCCTTATACAAATACAAATCATTTTATTTGCATTCCTTTTGCGTTTCCTTATCAAAAATGGTGATTACATTCCTCAGATTATCTTTTCGAATTCCGTATTCAAAATTAAACAACTTAATTACTTCAAAATGTGTGTTAACTTATCTCATGCAAAGAAAACCTAGTCGATATAAAAAATATACATTCCAAAGATTTTTAAAACTTTGTCTCTCAAATGAAATAAAATTTTCATGTGATCGTCGTCATATTCCAAAGAGTTGAAAATCGCGATTAATAATTGAAGTCCAAACTTTTATATTACAAATGACTCTAAAGTTTTCAGAACAGATGGACGAGACGCTTAATTTGAGTCTTAGCTACATTATTCCAAGAATTCGTATAAATTGTTTCAGGAATGTTTATGGCAGGTGCAATTTAATTTCAAAAATTATTTGGATGCCGCTGGAGAGAACGTCATGTTGTTTTTACAAAATATTAGTTTAGTGCGTTGAGGTAAGTAAATGTTGGCTGAAAAAATTGTTGAATGTGGCAAGTTTAACGGCACTATGGGGCAGCAAAAAATATTAATGTTTATGGTTTTTTTAATTGATTTATATATATTTGTTCTTTAGCAGAAGTATTATTCTTAAGTGAGGAAGTCGTTTTACATAAAAAAGCAAACAAACTCCAGAAATATTTACAAGGCATATTTAGAAAATTTTCCTCAACTTATCTCGGAACCTTCGAAATAACCGTGTCGGAAGGTTTCCAAGATATCAGTGCATTGAATACGGGGAGCGTTTAATGTTGTGACGTTTAAGGTTCGATTTATACTCGAAGATAAGGCGCAGTAATGTCTGTGCGTGCGTCACTGTAGGCCAGGTGTCCGCAGCTATTTACCGCCCTACTTATTCAAGTGCCGTACGCTCTGTGGGGGCGTAACTCCCTACGCTTATGGATCGCGAGCGCGCGACCAGTGAGTACCGACGTGCCGGCTCGTGCGGACGCCTCGCACTCAGTCCCGTGAAAAACGAAACGAGACACATATACGTACCCATCGGGGTTAGACAGAGACACTGCGTCCACTGCCATCAGCTCCACTTTCAACAGGTCGTTATTGTAACTTCAACTAAATGGTGATTCCGTGCAATAATTCCTACTTTTGTTGTACTTTTATTAAATCGTTCGCTTTAACTTTTATGAGTTTCGTGCAGTTATGGAGCTTCCAAGTTACTTTGCTAACAAATTTTATGATTATTTGATTTGAGTTCGGTTTTGTGTTATTTGTTGTCGCTCTGTTGTTATTAAAATGTAATAAGAGAAACAAACTTTTAAAGTTAACAATTTGAATATTTGCCCAAAAATAATATTATAAAAAAAGTGTGCAAAGAAAACTTCGTAAGAGTTTAAATTGTTCGCAATAAACGAAGAATAATCTAGAACATTGTGTCGTTTGTAAACAGTCTTTTAAGTAAACGTAGTGAACATTAGATGTCTGAGATGTCCACCCACCTGATGATATGTGGTCACCGTTCGCCATTTATATCAATGAAGCGACAATTCTGATGTATCCTTGTTAGTACGAACCTTTATTTTATTATTGAGTGAAATTTAAGGGCCGTAGCCTCAAAAAATGGTTGATAAATGAGGGTCTGAGGATAGTTGATGTGGTTACTTGTGGATTCTATCGGTGTCTCGAGTCCCATCTTGTGGGCTGACAATACTTCGTAAGGCTAAACTGACCTACTTCCTATGGCGGCCTATTTGAAAGTAACTTGATATATTTGTTCGGAAATATTGATGCGTAATTTTACCAACAACACAGTATGAGGTAACACGTTGATTATGAGTGTCGTGAATAATGCCTTCGGTTATGTTCAATAAATTATAATTCTATCGACACATTAATTAATAACAAATGATTCGCATCCCGTCACTTATCTATTCGGCTATTGTTATAATTTATTTACAAAAAAGTACAGTTACAGAATACAGACCAATTGGTGCTTAAAACTACATATAATTAATAACATATTTAAATCTGCACTCCAATTAATACTGTACACAGCTTCCATGACGTACAGCTTCAATTAAATGAAAGTGAAAAAATTAAAATAAAATAACAAAATTAAAAAGAGAAATAATGTTAAGGTACATTTAGTTGGCGCAAGAATTCTCCGAATCTGTTGTGACTATCTACAAATATATCGACATATGAACAAACAAAAAAATATTGTCTACACATTCGCAGCAGAGGATTGTTGAAGGACAGGTTATTGTTATTAGTATATTGTACATTTACACAGCGCCATCTAGTCCCAAAGTAAGCAATTATATTTGCTTGTGTTATGGGTACTTAAATACATTTTTTTTTTGTAAATACATACATATTATAGATAAATTACACCCAGACACAGAACAAACCTTTATGTTCATTAAACAAAGATTTGTCCTGAGTGGGAATCGAACCACTCCAGCTTAGCAGTCAGGGTCACTAACCACTAGACCAACAGGCCAGTCAAATTATATTAACTAATCTATTATATTAAGTGACCGGCATAAAAATCATACTGTCCGAGTTCGAGTCCGAGCGGCAGTACCAATGTGGATTTCATTTTTTAGAATTTATGTGTACTAGACAAGTGACTTACCACCTGCTAATGGTGATGGAAACAATGTGAGGAATTCCACATACCCCAAAAGAAGTTTTATGGATTAGACTGATCCACCAACCCACACTAGGCCAGCTAATGCTGGATAATCTGGATAATGGCCTAAACCCTCTCAGCTCTCTAGATAGAGGAGAGGAGACCTGAGCTCAACAGTGAGAAATTAATTTGTTGCTGATGATGATGATGAATAACAATAAAGTAGAGAGAGGTAAGTAAGAGTATGTTTATCATTTGTCTCAATCCCATAACTCAAGGTTATATTAACTTACATTGGGTTAATTAATAACGCTGTTAATTACAAAAAAAAATTCCAATGGACGTGACGCTTTGATATGTGTTATAAAATGGATAACACTCGTATAGTTTCTAAGGCGAACAACATACCCATTTCATCACACGCATTCCATCTATACTAATATTATAAAGCTGAAGAGTTTGTTTGTTTGAACCAGCTAATCTCAGGAACTGCTGGTCCGATTTAAAAATTCTTTTAGTGTTGGATAGTGCATTTATCGAGGAAGGTTATAAGTTATATAACATCACGCTACAGCCAATAGGAGCTGAGCAGTGGCCAAACAAAAGCGACGGGGCGAAGCCCTGCGCATCTTCTAGTTAATAATAATGTCAATAATAGAATAATAATTAAAATCCGTGTAGTGATGGATTTAGAATACATAATGTCACTACTCCATCTCAACCCGTGGGTGTCGTAAAAGGTGACTAAGGGACTAACCTTATGCAGACACGAGCATTGCAAGAAAAGGAAAATTCGAAACAAACCCTATATCAACCCGTCTGGCCAGCGTGGTATAGTAGGCTAAACTCCCTCCACAATCTTAGGAGAAGACCTGTGCCCAGTGAGGGTGATTTCATTATTATATACCTATATATTTTTTTATAATATATTTACATATTTTATATATATTTTTTATATTATTATATATATTACTTACAACGGATCTAGTTTAGTTATTACAGTTTAGCTTTATACGTATGACGTTATGATCGAATTTTTTGACTGTCACCGTGACGTAGCGGTTAAGGTGTTCGCTTCGCCACTATCATCGCCGTGACGTTTAAGGTTCATTCAATTCCGACGGGAAATAAATATTTGTATCACACAAATATTTATTTTACCCGACTGTCAGGACGGGTATTGTTTTTACCCGACTGACAGGACGGGTATTGTTTTTCGCGCGTATCTTGTATGTTTGTAAATTTCTTTATTCCCACATATCTTCCAAATGGCTGGATGGATTTTGACAATTAGGGTATCGTTAGATTCGTCTAGAAAACCCAAGTGTCCTTAGATAGGTTTTAAGAATAAAAAGACTTAAACGGCGGGCTTTTGACGCCAAATTGTAAGAAGTTCAATTTTTTTTTTAACCAAACCTGTCGAGTTGGGTATCAAAATAAAGAGAATCAAAAGGAGATTACATATATTTAAAAAGAGATTATACATAATTGAATAGTTCCAAATCGTAAGTAGTTCTATTTTTTTTTTAACCTAACCTATCGAGTCGAGTATCAAAATAAAGGGAATCAAATGGAGATTACAAATATATACATTATGTTATGTATTTAAATTTAATCAGGTATAATAATATTACAATAATTTTACGGTCTTTTTAGTGCGTTGCTCTCTGTTGATTTTTTGCAGTCGGCTTATTAATTTTTTTAAATTATATTTATGTTTTATACATATTATTTCGAGTCCAGGTGTACTTTGTGTTTTTATTGTATGTTTGTAAAAATCCCCCGCAACAAAAGTCTTTTTGTCTTATTATTAATAAATTTAACCGACTATTTAGAAGAGATTTTTTCATCGTTCCTAAAAATAAGGAGTCTAAATTGTTATATTCAAAATTTTACTTTCAAAGTGCTCCAAAAATCCTAACACAATTTTCCAGTGAAATACTTATGGTTTGAAATTGCCTTTCATAAAAGTGCATCTTAAAATTACACTGGGTGAGCACAAAGAGAATTGCACTTTACGAGCGCACTTTGCACTCATAAAAATGACCACGATTTATATCCGTGCTTTTGCCCAGCTTTAACATACATCTTTTTTAATTTTTTAATCATTTAACATCTAAAATTAAAAACAAAAATTGTTAAAAAAATTATGATTTCAAAATAAATCACAAAACAATAACACATAGCATCACCCCTTTATCCAAAGGGGTGGGTTAGAAGAGCATCGTATCCTCATTTTTAACCTCTGATGCAAAAAGAGGAGTGTTATAAATTGACGTGTCTATGTCTTTGTCGGCCGATTATTATGTTTTTTTTTTTTTTTTATTGCCTAAAGTGGCAGACGAGCAGACGGCCCACCTGATGGTAAGTGGTTACCGCCGCTCATGGACGTTGGCAATGCTAGGGGCACAGCCAGGCCGCTGCCTACCTTGAGAGGATAGCTCTCTTTAAACCTCGTTTGAAGAAGGACATATTGTCATAGCGCTCAGGAAACACCGCTGTAGGAAGTTCACCCCAGAGCCGGGTTTTTATGTGCTTTTTTCGTTTGAACATGATCATGATGGTTCCCAGGCATGTTTTAACTTATATAACAAAATTGGTGCACACGTTTAAAGTTAATATCTCTTGTTAGGGCTTACTTTACAAGAACACCCTTAGAAAAGTTCAACCGAAATAAAAATTTCAACCAATTAATTGAAAGCTACGAGCCTCTACGGAAGTGCTACGAAGTCTACGATTCTGTAGCTGCTCTACGCGGTCCATTGAATAAAGGCAATAGCCTCTATTAACGTTAGTGGAAGCACGTTGGCTGTGTAAAAAGTTTTTATTGATACATTAAGAACTGAATAGAAAACTAATCCAATAGACTTTTTCGAAAACATTTTAGTTTTAATTTTTTTTTTTTTATTAAATTTTCTGCACAAAACAGTACAAAAACGGACTTAATGGCTGAGGCATTATCTACCAGTCAACTTTAGGGTGAAGTATCTCTACTTCACCCTAAAGTTGACTGGTAGATAGTGCCTCAGCCATTAAGTCCGATAAAACTGAGATAGCTGCTTTCAGTTAACAACATCAATATGAGAATAAATATTCTAATAACAATAAATAATTACAAGTAGGTACGTCATATAATAAAGTATATACATTAAAATAAATTTATTTAATCAATTACCAAATGAATGACAGCGCATCGCTTCAGAAGCTTTTCAGGTTATTTTTTTTTATAGTATTTAAAAAAAAAAACGAAAATTTTATTTACTTTATATTTTATGTGTGCGTATACCACTACACTCCACTTAAACGGCTTTACCAGTTAATTAGTATTTTTTGTCTTCCTAGATTCCTAGATTGTTCAGAATTAATCAGACCCAGTAGATGGCACTGCAATATTGGAATTAGGCAAAAAAATTTTTTTTTTAATTGTAATACTAGAAGACGTCTAGAAGACGTCCCCCACTTGGCCGTAGCGTGATGTTATTTAGCCTATAACCTTCCTCAATAAATGGGCTAAAATAATTTTTCAAATCGGATCTGTAGTTCCTGAGATCTTAGCATTCAAACAAACAACAAACTCTTTAGCTTTATAATATTAGTATAGATTAAAATTAAATAGCAACAAAATTTGGTTTGAGAAATTATCCCTAACGTTATTTTTTTTTTTTGTCTTCAAATTAAAATAATCATAGTAATCAAAAGTTAAATTAATAATTAGTTAGAAGTCTAAAGTATTTACAGTACTGCCTGTACAATATCGTGCATCACGCAATAAACTTCAAATTTATCAGTACTACGTAAAAAAACTATGAAAACATAACATAATACAGAAAGACACAGTTACTTTATTATCCTTAGCGTTGCATATATAAAGAAAAAATATACTTTTTTTATTGTCTATAGTGGCAGACGAGCAGACGGCCGGTACCTTAGTGGTTACCGCCGCTCATGGACGTTGGCAATGCTAGGGTCACAGCCAAGCCGCTGTTTACCTAGAGAGGATACCTCTCTTTAAACCTCGTTTGAAGAAGGACAATACTTGTTATTATTATGCGCGGTTCCGTACATAATATTTAACTTTTTCGGTGTATGTTTTTTCGTGAAACTATAAAAGTGTAACACTTATACATTATATAACACATAAAGTTATTAGTCTGTAAGGTAGGTAAGCATCTATGCTAACTCCAAAATTAAAAAATAAAATTATTTTCAAAACAATAGTAGTATGAATACGAGAAAAGTAACAAGTAAAAGCTAGTAGATCAAAAGCGAAAATGAACCAAATGCGGTAAGAGAACAATGTTTGAATTAATGTAAATTTATTTTGTGCTGACGTATTTGTGGTGAGACACATGCATCGCTGAATCTCATTATAGTTTATCAATAGGATTCAGATTTATGTATCTATAGCCAATTACTGCAGAGAGATAATTGCTTTTTATAATGTTTTCGGGCTGTATTGTCTTTTTTTGTACCATGACGGCAGCAACAGTCATGCGACCCGCCTCACAGTGCAGTGGGTCGAAACTGCTATAAAAGGGACATAGGATTCTTTTTTACAAAATCCACTTAAAAAAAATACTTATCAAAAGATCTTGTCATTCTGATCAATAGTTGTTGTTACACGTTTTTTTCTAAAAGTAATAGTTTGCCTGGAAAAAAATATTTTCTCTTTTAGTTGTATGGAATGAAACAAAAAGTCCTAAAATTTGGCTAAGTCTTGAGAGGTCTTGCTTTAAAACTATTATAGGCTTATCCTTTGGGTTATTAGCTATAATTCTACGCTTTCAGCGCGCACCTATAGTTGCCCGTTCAAAAGTTATGAGTGTCAGTAAATTGATAAAAAAATAAGTAAAAAGTACTTTGTATTGATAATATCATTCATAAAATAATTTTGTTACATTATAATACTAATTATTCAGTGATATTAATAATTTGGAACGCATATTTAATGAGAAAAAGTACTTACAAAAACACATTCAAAAGTTATGAAGTTCAGTAAACCCTTAAGAAAACTTAGGATTCTTAGGTGCTTCGGAAGGTACGTTAAGCCGTTGGTCCCGGTTATCACTTGATCTGGTAGTCGTTAGGTCAAGTTGAAAGCCTTCTTGGTAACTTGATAAATTATAACACCAGGGTCGGCCACAAGCCCATTCGATAAGAAAAAGAATATTTTTTTACAATTTAATGAACATTAAAATATAATTTATAAATAATCAGCAACCCATTAAGTCCCACTGCTGGGCTCGGGTCTCCTCTCCTCTAACTAGATAGCTGAAAGGGTTTAGGCCATAATCCACTCACGCTGGCCTAATGCGGGTTGGTGGATCAGACATACTCATAGAATTTCTTCTAGAGTATGTGGGTTTCCTCACGATGTTTTCCTTCACCGTTAGTAGATGGTAAGTCACTTGACTAGTACATATAAATCCCACAAAGTGGAATCCACATTGGTACTGACAGTCGGGATCGAACTCGGACCGCGTGATTTGCACGCCGATTCCTTATCCATTCAGCCACCATCGCTTTATTATATAGATATTATTATTATTATAATTTATACATACAATTTATAAATTAACTACTTGTGGTGGGTCATCATCTCAACCCATAAACGTCCCACTACTGGGCACGGGTCTCCTCCAAATAATGTGAAGGGAATTTAGCCTACTATACCACGCTGGCCAGACGGGTTGGTATAGGGTTTGATTCAAATTTTCCTTTTTTCGCAGTGCTCTTGTCTGTATAAGGTTACTCCCTTAGTCGCCTTTTACAACACACACGGTTTGAGATGGGGTAGTGACATTATGTATTCTTCGTCACTACACGGATACTTGTGGTGGGTGATAAAGAGAATTAGTTGAAGTAGCATAAACAGAATTAAGGGGGAAATTTAGTACATAATAGTAATTACTTTATTTACTTCTTTACAGTTAACATTCTCTTAATATATAATTTTGACCATTTTTTTTAAAGTTCCATACAACCTAAAACTAACTACATATACAAACTGAATTCCACTCATAGCTTATGACAACTAGAGCTAAATTGCTTTACAATTTTGCTTTGCAAACACGAAACAGATTATTACTATCGATTATTCATTTATATTGAGACCAAGTATTAGTATTCGGTGTGCACTCCTTTTAATTAGCTTTGTCGTTAGAAACAATACCCTCGGCTCGTGAAACTGAAGCTTTAACCATAAGTCAAAGCGGTCGTATGAGTATTAATTTCTCATTAAGTATTGCCGTCACGTTTCGACCGAGAAATCAAATAATGGTTAAGAGG
The DNA here is from genome assembly GCA_905147015.1 of Laspeyria flexula. NCBI lineage: Eukaryota > Metazoa > Arthropoda > Insecta > Lepidoptera > Erebidae > Laspeyria > Laspeyria flexula. Next base: position 4,092,034 of record LR989956.1, on the reverse strand, counting down.
CCTACCACTAGTACCTCCTTGAAATATTTGTAATGATATATTCATTATTATCGGTTGGGCTTGTATTGGAACTTGAGGGCTTACTCATAATATCTGTATATAAATCGTGTCATGGTGTTTGTGGTCGCTCACCTCCGAAACGGCTCTACCGATTTTCAAGATATCATCATTTCAACTCATAAACGTCTCCCTGCTGGGCTCGGGTCTCCTTCAAAGAATGGGGAGGGAATTTAGCCTACTATACCAATAGATATACCTATATAATATATACTACACCTATTATACCGATTTGCAAGGTATGAGGGACTCATATTGTTTGCACCACGATTAAAAAAAAAAATTATAGCAAAACAATGTTTGCTGGGTCAGCTATTCACTTAATAAATTTATTCAAACTCCAGGGTCCCTACTCCCAATGTTACCATTCTATTTATCATAGTCAAAAATATACTAGCCGTAGGACGTCCACTGTTGGACATACGCCTTGCTAAGAGATTTATAAAACATAAATAAAAGTGAAATTTGGTCGTCCTATTTTGAAACATTTCACACCAATATTAACAATGACCAATCGAATATGAGGTTGGGGGGTAGGGTTAATGTTTGGATTTATTAACATTTTTAATGGACTTCGGTCCAAAATAAAGATTTATTATTATTATTATTAAGTACATGAGGCTTAAAGCTGACCAAAAAACAGTATGGTATATTCGTTCCTCAATAAACAAATACATTTAAACAACCCATACGGAACTTTACGAATAAGCAGTTAAAGCTTAAAGCGATTCAAACACATTTGATGCAATGAACTTAATGTTTGCACTGAAATTAAGCTCCTGCAAATGTTCTCGTGACTAAACAATCTCGTTGACATCGTATAACGCGATATAGGAAGCACTAGTGTTGTTCTCGTTGAATCAAATAAACGTTTTGAATATTTCACGATGAAACCTGCGAGTTCCTCTCAATGTTTTCCATTGCAGTTTTGAAACTGATTACAAATTTAAATCGTTTACGTACCGCGGAACGCGTATCAGTGTTTGCTCTGGATTAGAACCCGGATTCTGAACGCTCGGGAAGTTTGCCGTTCGTAAATGTTGGTTTATTTACAAGAAATGCATGTTTGTAGAATAATATCTATTAATCAGTTTTCCGTCGTACGTATCCTTGAGTGACGATCAGACGAATCAGCAAGCGTAGAGTAGGACGCCATCCAGCTAGGTGAACCGAAAACCTAAAAAAGGTCACTGGGTCTGATTGGATGTGGACGGTTATAGCGCGTGTTAGGAGAGGCCTATATCCGGCAGTGGACGGCAATAGGCTAAAATGATAAATCAGTTTTAGACTTTTTACACGAAAACTTATGTTGTTTAAATTTGCCTATGCCTATGTCTAGCAGTGGACGTCCTAGGGCTGATATTATAAGGATGATTCTATTTTCTACCATTAAATAACTTAAGCCATAAATAAACACCCTTATTAGATTCGAAAAAAATTGCGACAATACAAATGCACTCCGACGGTTTCGAATCAGGGTTACGAGTTTATATTTAAATCTTCTAGGGTTGCGTCGATTGGAGTCGTGCAAAGTATGTTTTTGTGTTAAAATCGGGAGCGAGGTAATAATTTATTTATTCGGGATGCATTCTTTATTTTGAGTTCGTCCCTGTTATTGCTAAAAATAAGATTGTCACTGGATAATAAATTAAAGTCAGTCGTTTCAGTGATTTTTGGACGTGCAGAACGATTATATTTTATGAATAATTCGTCTTGTAATAATTATTTTGTATGTTGTTAAGGTCTTCTGTGACACTGGAAATGTTACAAATGTGGGAGTTACTTTTAAAAAAAAGTAAGGAGTGATAAAAATCGGATAAATAAAGTGGGCCGCATAATTTTTATTAATATTTTTAAGTTTGAGTGCCTTAATATATATACTCCATGCAATTGTGAGCTTTAATAACAATACAAATACTTCTCAAATTTCTTTCACAAGCACATTTACAGCACAAAAGTACTGGCACAAAACCTTGCAAGTATATTCACACTTACCAAATCGTGCATTAGTAAACATTATTCCACGAAGTATTTCGAAAAAAAGAACATTAACACACTTAGCTTACTTGTTGAATACGTCGGCAAAGATAACGTATGCTAAATATATTCATGCTTTTATTCCCAACTCTGCGAAGTAAGTACTTACAATGTAGAGATTAAAAAGAAGCGACTGCAGTATAATGTTATCTACATAAAATAATTGTCTTTTGTTTTAATTTTGATACGAATTTGGAATTAAAATATAATTAGATATTATGTAAATATTTTCTTAAGAACTAGATTGTCCATATAATAAATAATTTACTCAACTAATTAAATTAAAGTTGAAAGATTATTAGACTATAATTATATGTTTGAAGATAATATATACTTCTAAAACAAACAACATATTTCAATGTCTATTTAAATAGGAAATAAAATGTTTTTTTTTTTAGTGAAGTACCTAATTTGTTGTTGTTATACAAGTAACAAATCATCCACCAGGGATTCATCTCACAATTTTGTCTTTTGATTGATCCATTTTGATATCGTCGTCAAAAGTCTGAGAGTAATAGCGACTACTGTTTAAATTTTTAAACAATTGGCACTGACATCGAAATCAATTTTTTTAGGTGAAATATTTATTTTCATTTGCTAATTTGTGAAATAGTAACAAGTAAAGTAAATAACCTTGAGTTTTGGCAGGTCTGAACGGAAAAAAATATAAAAGTCTATGAATAAAACAAAGTCCCTTCCCGCCTATGTTTGCGTTTTGCAGCTTTAACCATCAGTTAGATAACTTTTCAGGCATATTTTATAAATAAAAACTAATTAAATAGGTACCTTATCATGACGCACCTTGCGAATGAAGCCGTTGATGGAAGCTAATCTAGGTATAATATAACCTGAAGAGTTTTATATCCTTATGGAACGACTGCTAAGCACTTTCAGGCACCAACTGCCGCATGTGAACATAGACAGAATTTTAAAATGTACGTATTCTTATTCTAGTTCCATACAAAGTAACAAATGTTAAAATTATGCAGAATCTCTTCGATTCTGACTTCAAACAACGTACTTTCATATTTGCATGATGTATTTTTACCGATGAACTCCAGTTTTCACGTGCATACTGATTTTGGTAAAAAAAAACTACGTTTGACGTAAGGTTTGCATTTTTTTTCTTTATTTAAATAATTGCTCATTTATGGGCTTAAAAAGAAGGAAAACATTGTGAAGAAACCCACATACTCTAGAAGAAAGTCTATGAGTATGTCTGATCCACCTATCCGCACTAGACCAGCGTGAATGGACTATAGCCTAAACCCTCTCAGCTCTCTAGTTAGAGGAGAGTAGACCCGAATCCAGCAGTGGGACTTAATGGGTTGCTAATGATGAACGAATGATGGGCTTAATAATAAACACAGCTGTTGTGTATGAGTAAAATTTAATACATGTAACATAATACATACATACATATAATATTCTAGATTAATTATTATAGTCCGGGAGGTACTGTCACTTTTGGACTAGTGATCGATCTGCACACGAATTTTTTACCATGCGTAGTTCTCCACATTAACATGTACAATCCGCTCGTCAGTCAGTCCGTAGCGGTGGGTGTGGGCATGGGAGGCTGTGAAACTCGTCGGAAAAACTATAAAAAAAGTGATAAAACTGCTGATTAAAATTGGTTTAGATGGCCACATCCACCGCGGTCACGCTGACTGACTTTCGATTTGGAACAGAGTAATGGTTAAACTCTTCAATCAATTACATTTGAATCGGAGATAAATCACTGATAAAAAAGTGACACTATCTCCTGTACTATTAGACCTTTCAATATTTATAATACATATGAACGGGTCATACCTATTTCTTTACCATAGCGTGAGTACAATCCTTAAACACGCTTACAAAAATATTCCCCACGGGATAAAAATGTCAACACGCTAATAAGCAATGCTCAATGTTGTCCACCTACCGTGAAATTCCTATATAAACATATAGGCTAAGTAAACAACAGAGTTGTAATTGAGTCATGTTTTTAATAATGTTACCTATTTATTTTAATTGGAAATGGGATCAGCTGTTCTACGGGGATTTAATGTGTTTAACTGTATTTTGATGTTGTAATTATATATTTCGTAGAACAATTACATCGAGTATGTTTGGCGAATATTAAAATGAACATTGATATTAACCAAGGATTGATAAAATGCAATAATTAATTTTACTGCTTCATTAATTGTAGTAGTATTCTATTGCTGAACATTTGGAACTGGATTGATAATAATGTGTACATAGCATAAAACCGTGCCTGAATAAATATTTGAACAGGAAACAAATATTTTGTTCCAAGTCTAAGTGTTTATGAGTACTACATTACAACCCATAAACGTCCCACTGCTGGGCACGGGTCTCCTCCAAGGATGTAGAGGGAATTTAGCCTACTATACCACGCTGGCCAGACGGATTGGTATAGGGTTTGTTTCGAATTTTCCTTTTCTTGCAGTGCTCTTGTCTGCATGGTTATACTCCCTTAGTCGCCTTTTACGACACCCACCGGTTGAGATGAGGTAGTGACATTATGTATTCTTAATCCGTCACTATACGGACCTTATGATATTTTTGAATACTTGGTGTTAGTTAATTGTGTTTTTCTTTCTATGCTACGATACGGGGTAAGTCCCTTAGCGTGGGTATTATCTTTGAAAAATATAACCAAAACTGCCTAAATGGTAAAATGAAGGTGCGGTATTTTCGAGGTAAAAGAAGAGAGAAAAAAAATCTACTTCAAATTATAAACACCTCTAGTAAGACTGTGACAAAAAGAGTTTTATACTTTTAAGGCACTCACTTTACTCGTAACGCACTCACTTTACTCGTAACGCACTCACTTTACCCGACACTACATTTAACTATCTTGCCCATACATTGTATATAATAATATGTCGAGGCAACGAATGCGTGGTTCTATTTAAATATTTACCTACCAATGTTTGTAGAAAATCAATCACTATCATTGAGTACTATCTGTTTCCTTAATACTCTGTGTCCGAGCAACAAGTCGGTATTGCGACCTATATTCGAACACACCCAACCAATATAAAATGTCGCCTTAAGGTAAACTTTGTACTTTATTCTGCGTTCAACGCAGAACAACAAGTTAATTAAAGTGCTATTTGCGATTGTTTACTTATGTTAGTGGCTAATAATTACGTTAATGTAAAAAAAGACTTGTGGGAATGGAACGTGACACTATTTCTTTTCTTTTCTAGAATAGAGTCAGCTATACATGCGTGTTTATAGCCTCAGTAAGGTCAATCATATATATATATATATATGACCTAGAAGTATATGGAAAAAAATTGTACAGTTTTGCATTTAGACGTAAGTAGTGTTGACACTAGTTAAAATAGTTTGTAACTCGTAATATAAATAATGTTATATCATCATTATACACTCGCTCACTCCACATTTTTTCGATGAGACCCGTACCTAACAGTGGGATATTTATAAGTTGAAATGATGATGGTAATTATGATCATCATTATATATACCCAACGACGCGGACGACCAGTGCTGAAAATAGGCATCACCTAATTTACGCCATGGCGCGCGCCATTGCGAGGGGTTTTGTGCCGCCTGCAACGAAAATACATAAATACTACATAGGATTTTAATTTTTCTTATAGCATTTATTATAATAATAATAATAATATTCTACCACATTCACACAGCGCCATCTAGTCCCAAAGTAAGCAATTATATTTGCTTGTGTTATGGGTACTAAACAACTGATATACTACTTAAATACATTTTTATTTTTGTAAAACACACATACATACATACCTACATACATACATATAGATCACGCCTCTTTCCCAACAGAGGGGTAGGCAGAGACCATTTCCTTCCACTTGCTACGATTCTGACATACATCTTTGGCTTCTTCAACATTCATCAGTCTTTTCATGCATTCTCGCCGGTTGAGGGTACTCCTGATCTAAAACATACATATTATAGATAAATTACACCCAGACACAGAACAAACCGTTATGCTCATCACACAAAGATTTGTCCTGGGTGGGGATCGAACCCACGACCTCTGGCTTAGCAGTCAAGGTCACTAACCACTAGACCAACAGGCCAGTCATTATTGATTTAAAACGGGAATTTACGCGATTATGCTTTAGGTATTTACATACCTTATGGTGCTTGACGTTTCGACCAGGTTACACCGGCCGTGGTCACAAGCTGACTGGTGAGGCGATGTCTGTCGAAACGTCTAACCGTCTAACGAAATACCTAAAGCATAATCGCGTAAATACCCGTTTTAAATCAATAAATATTTCCTTATAGCGTTACATGCATAATGATGCAATATTGTTGACAAATGTTTAAAATTTAAATTTGGTCTTAATGTCAAATGTCTTTTTCAAACATTTGAAAGCGATATTTAAATCGAGATTGAAGTAAGCCCTTAGCACACTAATCCCAAAACATCGAAGAAAGAGCAGAAAACCTTAAATCAAATCTTATAGACAATTATTTGTTCATCATAGTAAAAGTAGGTTAATATCTTCTTTTAGCCAGAGTACACTTATGACAAACAGTGATACGTTATGTTTATTTAGTTATGACGAAAAAAGGAACGTAACACAATAAATATGATTGAGCTCTCCATTCAACAAACTTTAAATCGATAGCCGAAATGGCCTTCGTTACGTTAATTTGGTTGAATATAATAATAACTTTTCACTTGGTCATAAATAAAATCGATACCAGACTAGATAATTTAGGTCGGTATCGATTTCGTAAGAAACAAGTCTAGAATCGACTGCTAACAAACATTATAATCTCACATAGACCTTTATTTTTTTTAAACTTAGGTATACAAGCTGTGTGTGCTGCATGCACGCGTCCTTGAACTTTGAACTCTCGGATCAGCTGATTTTAGCATATACGATTAAACTGACGTACTGCTAATTTTATTTCAAGTAACAAAAAAAATAAACGATAACTTTAATATCATTATGACTGGCCTGTTGGTCTAGTGGTTAGTGACCCTGACTGCTAAGCCGGAGGTCGTGGGTTCGATCCCCACCCAGGACAAATCTTTGTGTAATGAACATAAAGGTTTGTTCTGTGTCTGGGTGTAATTTATCTATAATATGTATGTATTTACAAAAAAAAATGTATTTAAGTAGTACCTATATCAGTTGTTTGGTACCCATAACACAAGCAAATATAGTTGCTTACTTTGGGACTAGATGGCGCTGTGCGAATGTGGTATAATACTATTATATTATTATTATATTTCAATATAAGACTAAAATTCGCATCGGGTTTCGCTCCCGTCCTTCTTTATTTGGCCGTAGCGTGATGTGAACCCGCTAATCTTGCGAACTACTGGTCTGATTTGAAAATAAGAACTGAGCATTTGCCAAACACAGAACGATGCGAGTGAAGCCCCGGGAAACAGCTTTTAAAAATATAGAACGCCCGAGATTACGAGTATGCTCTCTGAGTCTGTTAATTAATAAGCTTAAAAAGTCCCTTGAAACAAAGAGTTTATGTGTGTAGGCGTTGAACAAAAAAACAACATTAAACATCGACAAGCATACTGCATTAATCCAAGAATAGACAACTAGTTCAACTTTAATGAACTCTATATAATGTAAACTTTTTACTAACCTGTCAGCGACATACCTTGATGGAGTGCTAAACTTTAACCAGCTACTTAATTAAGTAACTTGGATCAGAGGCAAGTTAGTTCTATTTTATACCGTAAACAAGTTAGTTACAAACTTCCTTCAACTGAAAATACATAAAATACTGTGGGATGTAAAGTCTGTGGCTTATTAATAAACAGGATATTGCTTCCTTGCTCTCAAGTAGTATCTTAATACTTTGGAAGCCTCTGAATAGAGATAGCACACGATCTTCTCCAAGTTAGATACTGATGGTATATTTCTGGAATAAAAAAAAAACTTTAAAGATATCTTTTCAGATCAATTAATAAATTTAAAAATAATGGTTTTGTGTCATGTGAAAACATAACCTAACCTATTTTATTTTCCCGAAAATGAATTTAAATTTTTAGTTTTGGGTATATTACATGAAATTATACTGGTTTGCTTTTGTATTAATAATGAAAAAAAACAATAACTAAACGAAGTTATTTACGACGTAAAAAAGACGTGCCACATTTTTACCCGACTGTCAGGACGGGTATTGTTTTTACAAGGTGTCATTACTTAACAAATTATTGTACCTATGTTGAAATTCCAAGTCCTAATTTGATCAAGAGTAAATACGAACAAAGAGAATACTTAGCTTTTTTTAACTTTAACAAAGTCTGATAATAACTAGCCTTTACTCAAAGTTGAGGTCCCGTAGGCTAAGTTTCAAAATAAATACGTAGGCACTTATGCCTATAGTTATATACACGGATATCCGATGACGATATTGGTCCATTGGGAGATTAAACCTTTAAAAACGTTTAGATGATAATTATATTGTTTGAATTATAATCCAATAAAATATCTTTGACTCCATTAAAATGGGTTCGACGCAAATAGCTGTTTCGTAATTTATTTTAAATGGTTGTTAATTAATCGCGTGATTTTTAAATTTATTGCTATGTACCCATTATGTGCATAGGTTTCAATGAAAATGACAGCAACTACTGATAAAGTTTGAAAATTGAATTTTATGGTGTCATTTTCAAACAGTTGACAACGAGTTCACAATTAAAATGTCATTAAATGGTTTCTCTTATTAATGGGATTTTTGCTAAATGTCTGCCTCCTACTAAAACTATTATTACCTATCAGTTCATCAGGTCTTGCCTATTTAATGATAATAATATAAAAAAATATTTGGTCCAACAATCTTGTGTGACTCGCAGTATATGCAAGTAACTAAATAATGTAAATTAAAAAAAAAGGTTTTATTTGTCACAGGAAAGTGTCATCGTTATAATTCATGAATTCTCTTGTAAAAAGGTTTTATAAATTCTACGTAGGCGCTCTTTAAAAAATTATTACGTTAACAAAAAGGAATGAAAGAATAAAAATCGTGAAGATTATATATATACCAAATAACATATAAAAACATTCACAAAATTAGTTCTGGCGTATTAACATTATGATTACGCAATTTCAACATCAACTACAACGTCCATCTGTCAAGATGATTTTTCTCAAGAACACGTAGACATCAATATCAAATAATTAATTAATATCAAAAATACGGGTCTGCAATCCTTTGTTGTAATAAAAAAGTCAGAGTTTATCGAATAATATACGGTATTTCCCGTTGACATAGAATCATGAAATCCCGTTATCGCAATCACAAAAAAAATGTGATGTTTGTACGGAACCCTCAGTGTGCGAGTCCGACTCGCACTTGACCGGGTTTTTTTAATTTAACAGTAATCTAAATTATAAATTTGCATCAGTATCGTGTAAAGTAAAAATTTAAAAATTAATTGAATAAAAATATTTTTAATATGTTTTTATATTCTTTTCTTTATCGTACCTCAGAAAGTTGAAATAAAAGACAGTAATTTTAGAGTGTTTTCCGGGCAAATACTTATCACACTTTAAGCTTTCCCTAAATTTCGTGATGTTCTCGAAACTTCTGACGGTTTTCAGCGTGCAATGTGAGGGGAAATTCAATAAATTTTCTCAGGGGAAATTCACCATTAGACATTGCAGGTAGGGCGCGTGAAGAATCACCCATTTTAGAATGTAATATTCCATGGTCTTTAATATAATGGTTTTTTTTTTTCATTTTGTTACTGAAGGTGAATGTATAAGCTCATTTAAATTGTGAAAATGTTACGTATATTTTTAATTATGGTTAATGTTCTATATAACAATTAGAAATAGACCAGTGAATACAGTATAGTCTTATTATATATTAAAGGCAAATTGTAAAAAGTAAAGTAAAAGACTTTAGTAACAATGTGTAATTTTTTTTTAAATATTATTTTATGTATATTAGTTGTAATATTAAAAACTACACGTTTACTCTACTCGTTTAAAAATAATTTCTCTACATTTAAAAGATCTGAAATTAAATGTCACCATTACATTATTATCGTGTGACAGAAACGAATAAATACGAAATAACAGGTACGGACTCACAATAAAAAATGCACCCCAAATACAATTGATTACTTCGCTTACGATTTTAGCACAAAAAAAATACTTCGCTCAACTTTAATCAACGCAACCCTAAAGAATTAAAATAGAAAGAAACTCGTGACCTAGATTTGATTCGAAACCAATGTAACGAGTATTTTTAAGTTATTTAATGGTGGAAAGAGTTCAATCGTTCAATGAAAGAAAGAAAGAAAGAAAGAAAAATCATTTATTTCGGCTTTGGGCCTACAAAAACAACACACTGAGAACAAAAAAAGACAAAGAACAATTAAAAAAAAAATAATAACAACAAACATCAGAGAGAAAAAAAAATAAAAAAAATAAACTTAAATAAATATGGTGTAATGGTTTAAGGTATGCTGTTCTGCAAGCCCCACCGAAAAAGGCCGCCATCTCAGCATGGGCTGGGCAAATAGTACCCAGCGCACGTAGGGGTATTCGAGCCATAAACGCGGTCAAAAGTCCATGGATACAAAGTACACAATTCCCAGGAACAGTTGTTACATGTGGGTACCCCAATATATGACAAATTAAAACCTACCACCATTATATTTTTCACTCGCTTGCATTAGTTGTAGTAAGTCGTCATCTTAGCGTCTTGCAGCGAATACGTAAATAAAATAATAAGTGAACGATTTTGAAGTCGCGTTCTGAACTCTTTCAAGAAAGTGGTGGACTTAAAAGTGGTTATTCTCATAATCAATATTATTGAGCCAGGTATGTACTATCTATATTACTTCATTATATTAAAATAATGCTAGTATATTAGAAGATGTAGTAGTTTTCTTAAACCGCAAAACACACCCGTTAGATTTTGTGTTATAAATGTATACAATTGAGTTTTTGTTATACTTCAGGGAGTTTCCGGGCACATATTTTTTTTTAATATAATAATGTAACTATCCTTCTTTTAGAATACATTAAGATTGGTTGCCTAAATTTACCTATTCTATTTTTTTTTATTTTTTCTTTGATGACATTATTGTACAAAACCAAGTTAATTATTCACTTCATATTTCTAATACAGTTTTTTTTCTTGTTTAGGTGGATCTGGTCTCCTGATTTGGACAAAAGAACATTTATACTATATTACAAAGAAGAGCCCAGATAGGGAATTGGCAAAAAAGTGGGTTATTGTGGCGAATGCAATAATTAACAGACCGTCATTACCCGTTGAAGATATTCAAATGTTTCGCTGCCAATTTTCATATATTAAAACAGAAATGAAGACCAGGTGGCTTCCTGCCAGCAGAACTGACCATATTTTCTTAAAGAAAAATCACGATTGGTTGCAAGGCTCAGTGGAAATTCCTGACCTAAGATCAAACAAACCGGGTAGTCCATTAAAGAAATTCGATGACTTGAGTGACCGCAGCAAGAGACGTAAAATTGAAACTCTGAAAGTAGTAGTAGTCTAGTATATGCTACCCAGATGAAACTTAGAGAGGCCGGCAATAAGGACGCCCCGAAAGTCGTCAAGGATATAGCATTATTATATGTAGAGTTATACTCCTGGCACCCTATGACTCCCACGGTACACAAGGTACTGATTCACGGACCTCTTGTGGTTCAACATGCCCTATTACCTATCGGAACCTTGACGGAAGAAGCAGGTGAGGCGAGGAATAAACATTTCCGGCAATTTCGCCAAAACTTCTCGCGAAAGTTTTCTCGCCAGCAGCAGTGCAACCAAGACGTTCTAAACAGGTTGCTTTTAACTTCAGATCCATACATGACCAGCATAAGACCGAAAGCACCTAAAAGGTCAAAGCCATTTAGCGCAGCAGCCATGGAAATGTTACTACCGAGTGAAGTTGACACCTCATTCGAAGAACTTCAAAATACTGAAGATAAGATGGTCGAAGAAAATAATTCTGGTGATGAAATCGAGTGGGACTCGTCCGATAACTAATTAGGTACCCTATAAAATGAAATTAAAAATATTACGTAGCTTTATATAGTTTTTTTACACATATTCCTAAATAAGTAGTTTCTCTCCGATTCACTCTTTGCTATTTTCCTAACTATGTTAAGTAAAAATAAAAAAATAGTATATATATTACTGTTATGGACTTATAAGTAGAATAAGGCAGTAAAATAATTTTGACCGCTTTTTTGGGTCAAATACCCCTATGTGCAGCGCTGGTTTTCAGTTGGCAACCGCTATATAGGTGACGCACGGACGAGTGTATGATAAAATATAATTAAATAAATAATTAAAAAAATGTGTATCGTAACTTATTTTTTAATAATATTTGGGACATTTTTAACACAGCGTCTTCTAGTCCAAAGAAAACGAACGTAAGCTTGTTTTATGGAATCTAGACAACTGCTAAATATACATATTATTATGTATTTCTAAATGTATGAGTAAAGCCGTTCCGGGACCAACGTCATTTTTCTCATCGACGATGTGACGATTTTATTGTACTTCAGTCGGTCGCTCTTCGCCAGAACAACAAGGGCAAAGAAACGAAATAAAAGGGATGTATTGATACTTGAAAAAACAGTTGTTATTGATTGTTATGACACGATAGAATAGCAATTATTATACGTAGTTAAAACAATAGCAAACATTTATTTTATTCTCATGAGTACTTACTGAGCTGGCGAAATGTGGGTGTGAAACACCTTTGCCTACCTCATTGGGGAAAAAAGCGTGATGCTATGTTATGTTTATGTTATGTTTACTAATTGTAGTCACACAGCGGGCGTGACGGGTACGAGCAGTAACCTGATGGAGGCCTGAATCACCAGGGACATTACGAGCAACAAAACTAATTTATTAATTAAATGTATTCTATCATTATTAATAGAGAAGGTCACTGACCTGCTCATAATGACCCTTTAAATATTGTTAAGAATTTTTATTTACTAGTGGTAAATTCTACTAATCATTTTATATTTTCAACATCAGTCAAATGTGTAACCTACTTGTCATCAGTAAAAATAGGAAAAAAAAAACTCCTTTCGTTTAGGCGCGGCTACGCTAACGAACGCACCACACCCAGAACGCAGAGCCTTTTATAATGAAAGTTGTAGCCTTATTTGTTTTTCATTGTAAATAGCATTATACGTTTGTACAGTAATGACTGGTTGGATCTGTGACGTTTTTCATTTGTTTGATATCGGCGAATGCTGCGTTTATATTACGGACATTGAACGTGTCAGGTGAATGCCGTATCATACAAAAATTGAAAGCTCAATGAAGTGTAGGTTACTAGAAAAGTGAACAAGCTAAATAAATTGCAATATAATGATGACATTACAATATAAGAATGAACTCCCTACTACCAAATCTATTAAGATCCAAATTGATTTAAGAGCGTTTATTCATATGAACGGCAACGTCGCAATTTAGTGTCATATTTCATGGTTTTCAATTTTAATTATAAAAATGAAGCTTGTAGTCGTGTTGTATAACTAATTTATTATATTATAAACACAAATAATGATCTTATTTTAGTACGGAAACACTACATTTTACAAAGTTGAGTGTGGCGTCCGTCGACAGTAGCGCCAGCGTTAGCGTTCGGGGTTCTCAACGACCCAAGAATAAGCCGTGATTGGTTGGCGCGCTACAAGCTATATTTTAAAAATATGTGAATAAATTTGTATGAAAAAGTAAGTACTTATCCGTAATGCTTATAGTTATTTTACTATGAAAATAACGGCCTGCAAGTTCCAATGTGTTATTTTCTTATAAACAGAGCTGCGAACGCAATCATTTCTTACCCTACACTTCACTTAATTCTAAAAAGTGTATTGAACATATTTTTAAAATAAAACTCCTATTAAATAATTAAAATTGAAAACCACGAAATATGACAATAAATTGCGACGTTGCTGGTCACAATTATAAACACTCTTAACTAAAAAATTAACATCAACAATTTTAGTGAACAAAGCCGAATAAATGATATACTCCTGAACATTTTGTTCCGAATTCTTGCCAACAATGTATAAACTACTAGAGGAGTTTCTCTGTACCTTTGTTATTTACCTAACAAAGTAGCTCTTGATTAAAAAGATGGAACTATGTTATTGTACTGTTCTCGGCTGAGCAATAGGTAAAGTATGATTGGATGAGGAAATAAATGAATATAATTTTAGATCAAAATAGTTTAGCTGTTTTGCTATTCTTAGAAAATTGGCAAGGAAAAGTAAAACTCATTTGATGTAGCCGCATTAACTGCTAGCTATTTTTCGAAGTTTGATTTTTTTTTTTTTTTCAAAATATATGAATGTTCTTTGTGTCTATTAATTTTATTACGTCACGTAATCGTTCTCCTTTTAAAAGAAAGTTGTGATATTCGTCCTTTTAAATTGAATTTTATATTCTCTTTCCATATAACTTTGTTATACTAGCGTATATTAAAAACAAGTGCATATTCACGCCCGTATTTTCATGCAATCTTAAGTTTTCCACAGCTTTTGTTTACGGGAAAAGTTCTTAATATCCGTCTGGTTATGTATATGGTAATATGCAAAGTGACTTACTTTGAAAATGGTCAATAAAGATCCCTACGTATGTATTACAGTATTTAAATAAACATTGTATTTTAAAATAAAAACAATGAAAATGCTTCATATTACGGCAGAGTAAATAATAATTAGAAAATAACAAAATATTTAATAAAAAATATAGTAAACTAAGAATAAAAAAGGATTTTTTTTGGGGTAAACGTTTTTTAAGTTATAAAAAAAATATATTTTGTTTATTTTTATCGCAAAAATATTTTATTTACGAGTAACAATCAGAGTTCAGGAATACGACTTCATTCCAAACTTGACGACAGCAAATATTAAATTAAAAAAACAAAAGAACATTCTAGTAACGTACTCTTAAATGGAGTAAAAAGTAAAAGACACAAAATGTCCGCTGTGAACTTTACTGTGAAGCGAGACAAGCACTTCATGAAATATTTTCTGCTTTTATTGTTCGTATCCAAAGTACTGGGGCGTTTAAACTGCAATAAAGCTTTAGATCTCGTTGAAATCTGTGTGTTTAAGCTGCAACTTGTTGATAGCATCAAGCGTGTCGTTGGTGACCTGCCAAGTAATTATGAGTCTCTTCCAATGTTATAGTTTATTCGAAATGATTAAAAGTTATTTTAAATGGAGCTTGTGACCTCGGCTGATATAACCTTGTCTAAACGTTAAGCAAAATAAGGTGTCTGTGTTGATGCTGGACAGAAACAACTCGCATTACCTACACAACATTTAAAAAATGAATGTTGAGACTTCAAAATCTATTATACTACAGCAGCTCCCCTATCTAGAGAAGTGAGAGGGTTTAGGCCATAATCCACACACGCTGGCCTAATGCGGGTTGATAGATCAGAAATATCCATAGAATTTCTTCTAGGGTGTGTGGCTTTCCTCACGATATTTTCCTTCACCGTTTTGACTTTTGACTATATAAATAAAATGTTCCTAAAAAAATTCTACATTACACACATACCAAAAACATACACATATACAAATACCAATCTAAAATATCTAAATTATGAACACGTTGCGAATGGACGTGAATCCGAAGGCTTCGGTGGCGGTTTCTAGACACAAAGTAGTACGTGATCTTAATGTTAATAATCTTCCAATATGTAAATTTACCTGACAACTTTTTTGACTTTGCATGACGTTCATAATTATCATGTATGTGATCTAAATAAAAATGAAATATTGACTATTTAACTGCTACTACGTTGTTTTATTCTAATAAAACTTTAAGGTGCCTATAGAATTTTCTGGGTGTAAGATACCTCGAGGCTGGAGGCAATAAAATACAAATATATTTGTCTTGGATGGGCCTGGATCCCACGTCACTCGACCCAGCGAAGTTGGTGGCGAGGTGACCACCATTACCGCTACGCTACGGTGACAGTCAATTTCTCCCCTCAATCAATCCCCCTCCTCCTCCTTCCTTTTCCCTCTTATTTCTCTTCTTTTTTAACCATGCTCAATGTAGGGTTTCCCAGCAAAAGATCATATATTATATTCCTTGATTCCTGAAACCTTATCGTTTCTTTAAAAGTAGTATACACAATGCAATAAGGTATTAACTACACTACAGCTACATATTACTTGCAACGTTTATATCATCATCATCTTATAAAATCCATATTGACAATAAACCACGTCAATGTGGAAAGCCCTTCAAGAATTAGTAGGCAGTTTTATTAATAGATTAGTCGGTTTTGATGTCGTTGTCAAATGTTTGAAAGTGACAACGACCATATCTAAATTTCCTTACATTTGACAGCGAGATCAAAACCAATTGAAAATCGAAATTCAGAGTAAGCCCCCTGGTTAAATTTCGAACAAAAGAGCATAATTTCTCGTGCGAATGTTCGAATATTCAAGCAAAACAAGCATAAACAATGCCTCTGTCGGACTCATTAACAATCGAATATTGTAGACTATAAATGCACGCTGTTGTAATAAACTAGCTTTTTCACGCAGCTTTTAACAGGAAAGCCGAGCGATTTCCCCGGTTGAAAGTATCGAATGTCCTTTTATAGTTATTACATCGTACAATCGGCAAATTGCTGTTTTTCATTAAAGTGGTTACGATTCAGTACTTTTTGTTTCTTGATTGTTGAATTTTGCTATGGTTTTTATGTGCTCTAATAGACTGCTTTTGAGGTGGAACGGGATTGCTGCTTAAATGCGTTGTCTTTAAAAAAACAAAAACGTTAATTCTAATTTCATGGAGTATACATTCCGATAACGGTAAAAAGGTGCATGTGTCACTCGGTAATAACTTACAATCTACTGGTTAAAGCAATTTTTTAAATCAGTCCAGCAGTTTCTAAGCCTATCCATTACATACAAACAAATATTATGTTAGTATAAATTTGTCATATAATTTTTAAATACAAATTTTTCACTTAAAAGACTATTACTTGAATGTTGCGCAGCGGGAAGTGTATACGACTGCTGTGCAAGAGGTCCCGGGTTCGATTCCCGGGTCGGGTGGGTTTGGGTTTGGGTTTTTCTATCATGAAATTCCAGTATTAAGATTTTCCCGGAGTTTGGTAAACAAATGTTTCCGGTTGATGACAATAGGCTCGCCCCCTATATTATGGAACCAAACATAGCTGGCGAAATGTGGGTGTGAATCACCTCTGCCTACCCCTTCGGGAAAAAAGGCGCGATGCTATGTTAAATGTTGAAGTACACAAAATAAATTTGCTTCTATAGAAATAAATCTGGGTTTTATATCTTATTTCTCCTCTAAATCTGGCTTATACATCAGCGATATACACATAGACGCTTCCTGACTTACAAAATCAGTGTACATTCGGTAGCATATATACTGTAGAGCCATAATTATATACACCTCAGGTAACACCTGTTCCTTCCTCAGATGTATCTTTCCAACATCCGTCACTGTAATCTCTTAATGTATCTCGTGTTGCTAGTACGTACCTGTTATGTCTCTATCAGTAGTAACTGTAGAACATTTTAGTTGTTTTTGTGTAGTCTGATGTATAGAAAGTATCTTTATTGCTAAGATTTATTTAGGTATGTGCTATGTATGTAAGGTATGTTTACGGATTAACAATACAAAATGTTACTACCCCATCTCAATCCGTGAGTGTCGTAAAAGGCGACTAAGAAAGTATTCTTAAGCAACAAGAGCACTGCGAGAAAAGGAAAATTTGAAATACCCTTTAACAACCCGTCTCGCCAGCGTGGTATAGTAGGCTAAATTCTCTCCACAATATTTGGAGGAGACCCGTGCCCAGCAGTGGGACGTTTATGAGTTGTATTTTGATTTAGGTATGTTATAAAAAAACCGGCCAAGAGCGTGTCGGGCCACGCTCAGTGTAGGGTTCCGTAGTTTCCCGTCCGTCACAATAAAATATTATGTAAACGAAGTTAAAAAAAAAATACGGGCAAATGAAACTTGACCTCTGGATTGTATAGGCGCTCATACGATTCAGGGACCAAATTATATTGGTTAACTGCAGTTTCCATCTGTTGTTTCCATCCAAGTTCAAAATAATTTTCCTAGAAAGTCCTTATAAAGTTCTACTTTTCAGATTTTTTTCGTATTTTCTAAACTTATGGTTCAAAAGTTAGAGGGGGGGGGACGCTTTGTTTTTTACTTTTGGAGCGATTATTTCCGAAATTATTGACATTATCAAAAAATGATTTTAGTAAACCCCTATTCATTTTTAAATACCTTTCCAACAATATATCACACATTAGGGTTAAAATTAAAAAAAAAAACACTTCCCACTTTACATATAGGGGGGCTACCCTAATAAAACATTTTTTTCCAATTTTTATTTTAGCACTTTGTCGGCGTGATTGATACACATATTGGTCCCAAATTTCAGCTTTCTAGTGCTAACGGTCACAGAGATTAAGCGAGGACGGACAGACGGACAGACAGACATGGCGAAACTATAAGGGTTCCTAGTTGACTACGGAACCCTAAAAAGTACAAAAAGGTAGACTAAAAAGTTAGGAGCACCGTGGGCCCAATTCCTCCTCCCAATCCCTATAGTTTTACTTTTCATCCCGACTTCTCTTTTTATTTTGTTCGATATTTCCCTTTTCCTTTTCTCTAGGCTCTTTCGTTGGTTTCGAATTAATTTTAATTACAATTAAAATGCGCCCAACACACCCAGTGTTGGGCGCATTCGACATGCGAATCTGCTACGTTAGGCAATAAAAAAAAACCGTGATCTAAGTACATTGTAAAAACACAAAGAATTGAGAATAATAATTCTAGCGATTAAAAATTTAAATAAGATTGAAGTGAAGATTAACTCGATCGAGTTAGTCTTCACTTCAAAGGTCTTCAATAGGCCGTTAAAATATTTATTAATAAACCAATAATTTTATTTAAGAAGACTTTAGTGATTAAGTAGGCTAATGGAATTTGGTAGAAAGTAAATAGATTGAGATTGAGGAGCTTAATTATGGACAGTAATAAGGTTACGCAAACCGAAAATCCTGTTTTATTTTTACTTTAGTTATCTCTGAAGTAACGTGGACTGGGGCAATGATAGGTAAATTGTGTTATTCTAACATTATTTCACTTTTTACAAAGGATAATGGGTTTGCATGATGTTGTTTTGAAAAGAAAAGATTTTTCATCCAATCTAGGTAGTGGCCACAAAGGTTTACCTGTATTCGTGTTGTTAAGGTCTTGTTTTTAAAAGCAAGACCTTAACAATAAAATCTTATTTACAAAAGAGTAATTTCGTACATCCATTAGACTCGAAAAACTAGTATCCATATTACAAACATTAGCTTAGTTTGGGAGTAGATGACGCTGTTTGTGAATGTCCAAACATTATTATTATTCTCATACCGTTTTGAAGGATTGTGACTACGAACACCATGGCACGAGATTTTTTACCCGACTGCCAAAAAGGAGGGTAATGATTTTCGCGCGTATGTATGTATGTAGGTACATACCTACATACATAGGTACATACAGAACAGACATGCCCGCATACATACATATGTATGCGGGCATGTCTGTTCCATTATGACCTTCTGTAGCCTAAATGGCTTGGCTGATTTTAAAGTGAGAGGTGAGATTAGATTTGTAGCTTGAAATCTAATAAATAGCCTAATTCAATTAAATATACACTAACTATTGCCCGTGGCTCCAATTGTCTCTTGTAACCTAAATAGCTTGATAGATTTTGAAGAGCAAGGTATTGTTATATTCATATTCATCACCGAATCTCTATCTCTAAGCCATTGACCTTTTACCAGTGTATTCTTCGAATTCATAGGCAGTCGAGTTTTTTAGTTTTTAAATAAATTCTTGTTTTACATTAGATATATTATATCGCGTAGTTTCTCGATGATTTTCATATTGTAATATTTAAGATATATGGAAAGTTTAGCACCGCCCCGTCGAGATTATTTAGGCAGTAGAATCGATATGGAGCTTGATCCTGTTAGTTTAGGATACTAATACGTGCCAATGGGCTTGATACGATTTATTAGTTTGTTTTCGTCCTAATTCGGATTTGTGGAAGAGTTTAATTAGTATTTAATCGCTTTTACTGACTTGTTTGTTTTAAATATGTTGATAACAATAAAATAGTATGGTATTATGAAATTTATCAGTAGATATTGACCCAGTTAGTCAACCAATTAGTTTGTGACCTGGGTCTATAATTGCATTTGAATCGTTCGTTCGTTTGAATCGAAAAGTTGTCAAATGTTTAAAAAATAAGTATAGTCACTGTTATTTTCAAATATTTGACCAATCGAATGTCGAGATTGCGAATAAGAGCTCCCGCACATATATAATTGTAACCTAACAACTGTCTTACTATTAAATTGCATAACCTTACAATTTGGTTAGCCAAGTTTATAACAGTAACTGTATGTAATCTGAAGTGAATTTCGATTCTAATACGATTGGTGTCCAACTAATTGATGACCGCGACAATTTCTATTAATATTTTTATTTAAATATATGTAAAAAATATATTTTTCTTTTGTTTCAGATCTTGTGAACCGCTAGCCATGTGTTATTTCAGCATAATAGTGATAATATTCGATTATATTGTATTGTGAAGTGGTTGTGAAACGGCGAAATGCATTGGCGAGGCTGCGTTCAAATTTTGATACTTTTCACCCACTTATCTGGAATAATATTAGGTAAGTTATAAGTTAAATTTATTATTCGATAAGCGAGCTTTTTTTCCCTACGCAAGCAAATACTAAAAGTATTACTGGTAGAACTAATATCATGCATACGTCTATTTAAGTATTTAAGCAATAAGATAGTAACTAGTGGTGTGATGATAAATTCGTTGCGGGTTCCAAGACAGTAGATTGGTTTTTCGCTGAGAGTCAATGCTCGGTGTTCGTAATGGTTCGCCATAGTTCCTGGCTGGTCTTGCTAAAGTCACAGTGATAATAGTTACCTACGTTGTTTCATCATCTCAATCCAATGACATCCACTGCTGAACATAGGCCTCACCTTTATTATTTCACTTTATACGTAGCGAAGCACGTACAGGGCCGCTAGTATTTTATGTATATACCTTATTAAATAAAAAAAAATATTTGTATTATTTGTTTTTTCGTTCCGAATGTACTCCATTGGCGAATCAGGTAAACTGACTAGTTAGGGAAACTGACGAGATAGCGAAAATGACCACTTAACGTAATATAAAAAACTGACGAATAAGGAAACTGACGGGAAAATTACCAATTAGAGAAACTGACGGGTGGTGACCTAACTCCTAATTTGCCGTCACATAATTTTTACTCGTCAAATGTTAAAAACGACAATTTCAAAATTGACATCTGCCCAAATCGCAAGCTATTCAAAATGAAACTATATAATTGTTTTCTAATTGAGGTTTCAATAACTTCTGTACTTACATACAAATATAGTTAACTGGTAGACGTATTGAACGCTATAACATAATTAATCTCAGCTAAGCCGGACGGCCGTAATCCATACACATATTAAATCTGTTCAGAGTTCAGGTGAGCGTGTACACATGATATATTTTAGCAGAAACCACTTTCAGTTAGTTTATCGATTAATTGAGAGGGATTAGCCGTAGAATTTTGAAGAAAAATTAATGATCGTCTTATAAAATAATATAAGATTGATTATTTAAGATACCTTCTATTATTAATAGTATTCATCATCATCATATCAGCCCAATGACCACTGTTGAACATAGGCCTCACCTAATTTCCGCCACAGCGAGCGATTTTGTGCCGCCCGCATCCAACGACCACCCGCAACCTTTACTAGGTCGTCGGTCCATCTGGCGGGGGGCCGTCCCAATAATAATAATAATTAATAGTATTATCTCAAATTAATAATAATGAAGATAGCTGCCGAAATATGGGTGATATACCTCTTCCTATCTCTTGGGAGAAAAAGGAGTGAAGCTGTGTTTTTTTGTTTTTCAAATAAACAAACCTGTAATTTGTAATTTTAATTTGACATACTAATTATTTAATTACTAACATAGGTTTTTAAGACAATGTTACTAACAATATATGGACGAAATGGTCTGAAATAAATGAATTTTATTTTATTATTTACATTGTTTCCAATGACAGACAGTAAATGACAGAGATAACAGAGAGTATATTATTATTTTTAAAAAAGAATGATTTTTAATTAAAAATAATTCACATAGAAACCGTGCATTTTATTTTGTTTCTTACCAAATGTTTTTGTAAACGTTGGAAGTTGTGCAATTCAGCGTGTGGTTTTCGTCCGTACTAAAAAATACGTCCTCTTTTCCCATGAGCACCGTGTAGATATCGTACAAAGAGACTAATGGATTACGTAGTACGACCTACAGCTTCCACCTGTGTGCTTTTTCAATTTACCGACATCACCAATCCTCTTGTCAAACGCCTTTTTACTACATGCTATAAAAATATACACAATGGGCCTTCAAACTGTGTCACTTTTTGGTCGTACCAGAAACTGTATTTTTTGTGGCAAAAATTAGCTAAGGTTCTAGGTACCTCTTACCACAGGCTTACTTGAAATTGTTTGGAAATAGATTCTTCTTAACAAATTGATCACCTACGTAATATTTAACCTGCTTTCTTTGACATCGCTGCTGGTGCTTCATTCGATTTTTGCCTTTACATAAAAACAAAATTTTTACGCTTTTTGCGTACAAAGCACTTATGTAATAAAATTATTACGTTGTTCACACAAAATGAATACCGATTTCCGTTGTTTGCTTATTTTATATCAGACTGGCTGTGTCCGCGAATTCGTCCGCGTGGAATTTAAAAAAAGTAACACTACTTTTTTTATTATTTTTGAATTATTCTAATATAAAAATACTGCTAAATTACTGCTTATTACATCAGCTATCTGCCAGTGAATTCCCGTCAAAATCCATCTAACCGTTCCCGAGATAAGCCGGAACAAACAGACAGACAGACAGACAAAAATTGAAAAATATACATTCATATACATGTAGTAAAAAGAAAAAAAAACTCAATTTATTTATTTGTATTGTATAGATAAGACTACGTAACTGTGAATAAAGCGCGTTGCAGACGGAGTTAATCAAAATATAGTAACTAGCCTGTCGCCCTGGGCTTCACTCTCGTGGATCTTTGTTTGGCCGCTTCTTAGTTCCTATTGGCCGTAGGGCGATGTTATAGTCTAGCCTTCCTCGATAAATGGGCTATTTTTTCAAATCGGACCAGTAGTTCCTGAGATTAGCGCGTTCAACCAAACAAACAAACAAACTCTTCAACTTTATAATATTCAACTTCTGCGGTATCCACTTCCTTTGCACAAAGAATTTTTCCCTTCAGAGGAAATATGTTGTATAATAAAGCAAATAGAATTACCAACATAACTAATTGTCGTAAGTCAGAATGTAAAAATATAATCAAAGAATGGTTACTCAGCCTTAACTACTATGACACAGAAAAGATGCTAGAAGTAGTAGTTTAATAAAAATAACATCCACACACACACACACACACACACTCACCCACACACACATGTATTATTATTAGTATTTTTTTTTATATTTCTTTCTTTAAATACATACTTACCTCCTTACGCCACGGGTTGACCATCTGTAGGTACATTATTGTTGTGATGGGGGGCCTGGAGTTCTGAGATACAGGCTTAATAGCTTAGTTTATACTCCAGATCTCCCACAAATTACGTTGTCAAACTAAAATGTCAACCG
The DNA here is from genome assembly GCA_905147015.1 of Laspeyria flexula. Lineage (NCBI taxonomy): Eukaryota > Metazoa > Arthropoda > Insecta > Lepidoptera > Erebidae > Laspeyria > Laspeyria flexula. The sequence goes on along the minus strand of LR989956.1, from coordinate 4,068,126 downwards.
AAATTACTGTACCAACTCTATTTTGTAATCTGTGGAGATAAATAAATGTTATTATTACTATCCTCTTTATTAAAATAGATTCACAAAAAATTAATAATACATTTAAAAATATAAAAATTTGGAGACCCACCGGTATCGGGTACAGGGAGCAAGCTACCGGTGGCTAGGGCTCCAGAGAGAGGAACCTCCTATTATTATTATTATAATATTAGTATATATAATGGTTTTGGTCTGAATCAGGAATCGCACACGAAACCTGATGCCTAAAGTGGTCACCCTATATACAATATAGATCAATAAAACAGTCAATTTACGCTGTGTAATGGTTTCAAGTCACGTTTGTCGAATCAATTTACATTGCGTATATCCCTTCTATGAAAACAAACAGAGATTTAATGTCAATAAATGCAAATATTCAAACAAACATATTTATGTTGTATGTTGATAGTCAATAATTACGGTAATTAACCGATGAAATGGAATATTTTGATGTACATTATTGGACTGCCTTGCTGGCACATGAGGAGTATGTAACTCTGCTGTGCAAGACCACGGGTTCGATGCCCAGGTCGAGAAAAATGGTATTTTTTTTTTGCACTTTTTTACACAGCGCCATCTAGGAGTAAGCAAATGTAAAGCTTGTGTTATGTGAAGATAACTGATAAATGTTCATATATAATTTCTAAATTATATATGAACATACTTATTGGGCACTCAAATTCCAAAAAAAAAAAATTTGCATATCATACAAATATTTATTTCGACCCGGGGGTCAAACCCGAGACCTTAGGAAACCGCAACAGTTTAAATACCACTGTGCCACCGAGGCAGTCAATCTGTGTCAAGAAATGTGTTATATTATGGCAATTGGCTAGCCTTCTATTACATGGGACGTATACGGGTCGACTCATAAATCATCCCAAAGGACCTTTTTATTCATCCCAATTTCAGTTCGATTGCGGCGGAGATAAGAAAATAATGACATCCTATTGCATCTAAAACTCCACTTCGCTTATTTCCTCTAGACTAGAAGATGGCCCTGAGGTCGTATTTAGAGTGTGTGTAGATCGGTATCTAATATTTTTGACAGCACCATGCAGTATAACGGAATTGTTAAAATAATAACGGTAAACGTAATACCGTTAATGTTAAACATAGTCAGTAAAGTTTTTCGATCATGATAGAATAACGATTTATCATTAAAGAAATATGGGGTTCTTCAAAAAAGGAGTGAATAGGTTTCTTAAGGGTCGGCAACGCGTTCGTGATGCCCCTGGTGTTGCAGGCGCCCATAGGCTACGGTAACCGCTTACCATCAAGCGGACCGACGGTACATCTATTTCTGACCGTCAAGGTAAAAAAAAAAAAAATACGCAGTAGGGATAGAATATAGGGATTAAAACAGATGACAAAGATACGGTAGTCGTGGATTTTACTTAATATATTTTTTATAGTTGATAAAATGTTTCATTAATTGTAAATGTTTCATTTTTTTTGTTATCATTTGAAAAGTTATATCTTCTTACTTTTGTAGGTACTTTTCATTTATACACTTTCAATAAATTCTAGTGTTATGAAACTTTTATGTATTGGTTGCGTGCCTTTTCTAGGTAATAAAGATTTCTGATAAACTTTGATTGTGTTATAAACTCGCTCATTAATGTAGTTGTTTAAAACCTAAATAACTAAACATACAAATTTAATAAACCTTTTTAGGTTTACATTTAAAACGTTCATGGTTTTATATAGTAGGTTAGGAATAAATTGATTCATTTGATTGGCTGGACATTAGCAAGCTATATATAATTATATACCTATATATTACACACTATATGGGGATGACGCGTTATGGTCGTATAACATGAAAATATAGGAACACGAATTTCACATAACGCGTCTTGAGCGTTTTTAGAAGCCATTACACTAAAAAAACGAAAAAAAACCCGATCTCTTTATCAGTTTTTTTACTCCCGCGATGTGGATGTTTTAGAATGATCATAACGCGTTGTGAGCAGATTGTTTGCTCGACCAGCATTTTTGTCTTTTGAGCATAACGCATTAACGTTATAATCATAGAGTACGTTACGGTAAAAAAAAAGGTATATGGTTAGCTTTAGTTTAACCTAGAACATTCTTCCACAATAACTAAGAAGAACTTTCCACGATCAAATTGGAGACGTTAAAAAGAAAGGATAGATAAGGAGTACCCTCAACCTGCGAATATGTATGAAAATATTGATGAATGCGGAAGAAGGGAAATATGTAGGTGGAAGGAACTACGAACGAACTAGGAAAGGCCTACCCCTCTATTGGGAATGAGGCTTGGCCTATTTGTATGTAGGTATTTAATTTAACTTTACACGTAATACATTTATTCTAATAAATGTATTGTGACAAACAAAAGAACATCGCCAACGTGTTCACGTCCGCCGATCGACAAACTTGACACTCACGTACATTTGCTCATGCAAACTTTGAGAACGGAGGGACTAATATTATACAATATATTCGTGCGTCTCAACCATTAGCAACTTTAGCGACTTTCTGCTTTAGCAGATACCTAATCTTCTTAATTTTGGGACGGTATTAGTTTCGGTATTGGTACAGAATTAGATTCCTTTTGTTTCCGCTTTTAATTAGATTCTCGGGTGGTTTATGTTGTCTGGTACCTTAAAATATACGCTTCCATAATACAATACCTATATAGTTAGGCTGGATACATATCTGGGAGTTACGTAATTACTATTAAATAATATTTTCGGTTTATTCAGTTTATAATATCTTAACGTCTTATCATCATACATTGATACTAAAATTATAGACAACACACACAAAATATGCGGACCATCATAATATATGTTACCATCAGATGTGCGTTGCCAACCCTTTAAGGCCCTTCCCTCCGTTTTGCACCGAAAACGGCTATTTTCTGAAGACTCCTAAACGGCTTGTTCGAAAAATTTGAAAAAAATATATTTTGTTAATTTATCTATCTACTACATTTCATTCAGCATATTTTGTGACCGTTGTATTATAGTGTAGCACAAGCGCAATTGCGCGGGGATGCGCGGTGACATAAGCTAAGCTCCGCCCATACTCTCAAGGTTATTGGCGACTAGTTTTTTTTTTTATACAACACCTGCACTAGGGAACAAGCCCTGTGTCGCGGGGAGCTTTACAAACATGCAAATAACGGACACAAAGTACACCCAGACTCGAAACAAATATCTATGAATCACACAAATATTTGTCTCGTGTGGATTTTACGTCGTCTAACGCAGAAATAATACTTTAATTTGGTCATAAATTCAATCATCGTAAGTTTTACAAGTTTTATACCTATATAATATAATATATATAATATTCTACCACATTCACACAGCGCCATCTAGTCCCAAATTAAGCAATTATATTTGCTTGTGTTATGGGTACTAAACAATTGATAAATTACTTATAACATTTTTTTTGTAAATACATACATATTATAGATAAATTACACCCAGACACAGAACAAACCTTCATGCTCATCACACAAAGATTTGTCCTGGGTGGGGATCGAACCCACGACCTCCGGCGTAGCAGTCGGGGTCACTAACCACTAGACCAACAGGCCAGTTTTATTTTATTCCTTACGAGATAGATTTACGTAAGCCTCTTGTAGAAGGCTTGAGCACGGATTTTGCAAATGGCCAGTCTCTGAGAATAAATCGAGTGTAATTCTGTCACCACTCCCAACTTATTTTATTCGTTACGTGAGATTCAGTGTCATCATGCCGAGGACATTCGATTCATAAATAATTTACGTAAACGTAACTTAAAAATTTACTTTACTGTATTATTAATGTTTGTTTATTAGTACAATTTATACTTCTAGTTTGTACGTAACACAAAGTTTTTTTATTTGAAACTAGCTGTTGTCTCCGTGGAATTCGGTTCCCGTGACTAACTTTTCCATTTACAACAGTGTTTACACGTTTTTCAGTGCATTTTTTTCAATTTGTAACAATAAATTAAATGCAAACAGCATGTATGTTGTGACGTCACTCGCTGTGATAGAAATTAGGTGAAGCATTTTGTTTTTTGATTTAAAGAACGTAAACGTTATAAATGTAACTTCAAAATTTGAAATAATCTTTAAAGAATGTTCAAAAGAAATAATCGAATAGGCTTTACCTGGAGATTGGTACCTGCCAAAATTCGTGCGCGATAATTTTCCTTCACAAAGTCGCTAACTTTAGTCAACCAAAAAAATAAACTCAACATATTACCTTAGCAAACACTTAAATGCATTACTAGTAGGCAAATGGTGAAACAAATTCCAAACAACAATATACCTTTTCTACCTACAACACAGTCTAAAATCAAATAGCTGTCCCGACAGCCTAATATCGAGAGAATATAGAACAAAGTTGCGATATTAAATTGGATAAGAACTACTTACCTGTTGGACGTAAGGTGCTAAGTTTCGTAGCTCGTTCCGCTTACGTCACAGATTTAAATTTTGCACATAACACTTTCAACTTTACCCCTTAAGTCGCGCGCGCGCACCCTTACGAGTAGGGCGTGTTACCTGTATACGTGCGTGAACGAGCGTATTTCAATAAATATGACGAACGTTGTGAAGTGCAATGTATGTAACATCGTCATCGACGAGATGTTGTCATATATACAAAATAAAATATCAATCGCGGACGAGGAAACACTAGTGCGTATTTGTACATCGAGTTTTACAAGTGAGGATATTAAGAACTCCAAAACACTTTTGTTTGAGTCTATGCCAACGGACAAAAGAAAAATTTTGCGAAAGAATAAAGGAAAAGAAGAGCGTGATGTAGCAGATATTATCAACCTTTTTAAAACTACGGAGCCTGATATTATTCCAGTTTTTGTGGCAAGACAGTTGGATAAACTACCGCCAATCTTGTGGGATCATCTGGACTGTTCTAAACTGCTAAAGGACATGATAACGATGAAGACTGAAATCGAAAGCATAAAGTCGACTTATGCTACGCTAGAGAATGTAAATGCATTAAGAACGGAAGTTTGTAGGCTAAAAACCGATTCCCTACCGCCATCGGCTTTCAAAGTAAATGTGAGTCGAGGTGCTTGGATGAACAGTGGCCCGATGGGACTTTCAAATAATGGTTCTAATACATCGCCCAAGGAGTTTAGTTCTATAAACATACATGAATCATTGAACATGAAATCGCCTTCGACATATTCTGAACAATTGAGGGTAGAACGAGAGGAGCAAATGAAAAATAAATTAAACGACCGGCAACGGTCGTCGGTAGAAAGAACACAGACGAGTGCAGGTGTCGGTTGCGGTGCGGGACGAGTACAGCCAATAGCAAGTCAGGAAGCGAGCGCTCAAACCGGTTCGACGGCGACGTCAGACACACCGCGTATGATTACACAGTTAGCGGATCAGCTGTGCGCTACTGATAAGAGTGATAAGGCAGGCGGTGATTGCGCGTCAGAAATATATTATGAATCTGAGCGCTCGAAAAATAATAACACTGAAGACTGGCAAAAAGTAACTTATCATAAACAACGAAATAAATACCGTTACTCGGGGAAGTCAGGCGTAGCAAGAGACTTGGAATGCACTTTCAGAGCTGCCGAAAGGAAAATTCCTATGTACATTACGAATGTGCATATCTCGGCAACAGAGAAAGACATCACAAACCATATTTATAACAAAACAAGGGAAATTGTGTCCTTAGAGAGAATAAGTATGAAAGTGGAAAGAGGACACAAAGCATACAAATTTTTTATATCTGAGGCAAATTTATCGAGATACATGGACGAAACTCTGTGGCCCGAAGGTGTCATATTCCGACGTTTTGTATATTTTAAGTACAGGAAAACGAACGATGAGGGTTCACCCAACGTAGGCGGTCTAAATAAACCAAATAATGGATAGTTGCCCGTTCAGACTTGCCACTTTTAACTGTAAAAATATAAAACGATCAGTAGACGATGTTCGAAGGCTTTGCCTTTCGTGTGAAGTGGTGTGTCTGCAGGAAACCTGGTTAATGTCGCACGACATACCTTATATGGGCACCATTGACAGCAGCTTTGGATACACAGCGACGTCGGCGATGGATACGTCTGCGGGCATCCTAAGAGGACGTCCCTATGGAGGAACTGCAGTGTTGTGGCGGTACAATGCGTTTCAGCAGGTTTCAGTGTTACAATGCAATAATAGTCGTATTTGTGGTATAAAAATTATAACGTGTGATAGGCCTGTGATCGTAATGAGTGTTTATATGCCAACAAACTCCGTAGATAATTTACCAGAGTTTATAGACTGTTTAAGTGCTGTGAGTGCGATTGTGGACGAATACGGAATTGATGCTGTATTTATCTTGGGTGACTTGAATGCGGACCCGGGTGAGTTGTTTTACAGTGAGCTTATTAATATTTGTAACGACCAACTCTGGTCATGTATAGACACAGATATATTAGGGCTACACTCAGGCACTTTTACTTTTATTAGTGATGTTTTCGGGACCTGTAGCTGGCTAGATCACTGTATAACTACTCAAGCGGCAAAGCAGTCGGTGATTGATATTAATGTAATATATGACACTCAATGGTCGGACCACTTCCCGCTTGTTATACATTGTGACATAAAATTACTAACCCCGAAAATACTGCCTAAAATTATAAATGCAAATAAAGATGTTTTATGGGGTGAACGAAGTGTGGAACAAATCACTATATATACCAGTGAGTGTCATAGGAGGTTAAGATTGATTGATTTTCCTACTGATTTTATAAATTGTGCGGATCGTGTTTGTAATGATCGTGGTCACTGGCGTACTTTAGACACACTTTACGCCGATATTGTAACTGCCCTACGGGACGCGGCGGTGGTGAGTCGGGGAAGTACGAGTGTGGGGGGAGGTGGCTCGCGCATAGTAGGATGGAATAAACATGTTAGAACGGCTCATGGGGAGGCTAGGTCCAAGTTTCATGAATGGGTGAGTTGCGGTAAGCCCAAGGTGGGTCCTGTGTACCGAGAAATGTGTGAAAGTAGACGAGTTTTCAAGTCCAGATTAAAGTGGTGCCAGGACCACCAAGAACAAATAAAAATGGACTCTCTTGCGGATAAGCACTCAAAGGGAGACTTTAGAGGCTTCTGGAAAAACACAAATAAAGTTAATGTACGACCTGGCCTTCCTGTGAGTGTTGATGGAGTAAATGACCCTAAAGGCATTGCAAATGTATTCAGGGATCATTTTTCTGTGAGCTCGCCATTGGGTCCCGACGGGGAAATGCTCAATAATAACATGAACAGTCATGCATTAACTACCGCGTTTTGTGCGAAAGATGTGTTAAAAATCATACGAAGTATATCTAGAGGTAAGTCACCGGGTCATGACGGTCTCAGTATTGAGCACCTGCAGTACGCCGGACCACATATCGCGAGGGTGTTGGCTATGTTCTATTCGCTGTGCGTGGGCCACTCTTACTTGCCAGCTGATTTTATGATGACGGTGGTAGTGCCTGTAGTGAAAAATAAAACCGGTGATCTCACTGATAGAAGTAACTACAGGCCCATCTCCCTTGCCACTGTCATAGCAAAGGTGTTTGACGGGTTGCTTAACGCGCAGTTAAATGAATACGTGACATTAAACGATCGCCAGTTCGGGTTCCGACCGCGGCTGTCAACGGAAAGTGCAATATTGTGCTTTAAGCATACCGTTAAATACTATACAAACCGTAAAACGCCCGTATACGCTTGCTTCCTCGACTTATCCAGGGCTTTTGATTTGGTTAGATACGACCGTTTATGGGACAAGCTGAGAAGCATTAAGCTACCTGAGCAACTAATTAACGTGTTCCAGTACTGGTATTCACACCAATCTAACAGTGTACGATGGGCGGGAGCAATGTCGGATCCGTATCGGCTCGAAAGCGGAGTCAGGCAGGGCGGATTAACATCACCGACACTTTTCAACGTGTATATTAATGATCTGATCGAGGCTCTCGGAGGCCAGCGCGTCGGTTGCCATATTGATGGCGTATGTATTAACAATATGAGTTACGCTGACGATATGGTTTTGTTGAGTGCTTCGATCTGTGGTCTGAGGAAACTGATACGCATCTGTGAGGAGTATGCGAGTGGACACGGTCTAAAATACAATGTAAATAAAAGTAAATGCATGGTCTTTGGGTTGGGTAAAATGTGTCCCCAGGATTTACCTCCGGTATTGTTGAACGGTGTGCCCCTAGAGGTTGTCCATCAATTTAAGTACTTGGGACACATAATTACAAACGACCTCAAGGACAATGCGGACATTGAGCGGGAGCGGAGAGCGTTGTCCATTAGAGCTAACATGATAGCCCGCAGATTTGCGCGATGCTCACAGGCGGTAAAAATTACACTATTTAGAGCATATTGTACGTCACTCTACACATCCAGCCTGTGGGCAGATTATAACAAACGTAGTTACAACGCTCTCCGCATCCTGTTCAATAACGCTTTCAGGGTGGTTTTGGGGCTGCCCCGCTTTTGCAGTGCCTCTGGCATGTTTGCGGAGGCGCGCACTGACTGCTTTCATGCGACCATGCGTAAACGATGCGCGTCACTGGTACGCAGAGTGCGGGATAGTTCCAATGTCATCCTGAAGATGATAGGGGCACGATTTGATTGTCCTTTCCTCCGGCACTGTTGTGACAGACATGTTGCAGTAGTTGTCGGAGAGAGATTGCTTTAATGTAAGGTATGTAGGTATTTAGTAATTATATAAATTTACATTTGATTTTATTATTATATATTTTATTGTAAATTATTTTTAATTATTGTATTATTATTATTGAATTCCAAATTTTAATGTATTTATTTTTGTTGTGTGTGTTTTATATGGGTGTACAACCTGAAATAAATGATTATTATTATTATTATTATTATTATTAAGTTTCAAGCTTAATCAATTATAACATCAATTGAGTCGTTCGATAAAACAATGCTGCTTCTGTTAGGCTTTTAATTTAGATTTTGTTTTATTTCATATTCGTTAGTGGATACAAATTGTTATAATTATATAATATTTATGAAAACCAGTTTAAGTCACATTATAACCTTAGGGATGTACAACTAATTTGGAAATAAACAGGGGCTCTAATTTGTTATGAGTTAAATGTTTTTATACATATAAAAATATCAACTTTTTGTAAACATCTGAAGACACTGCGACGAATAAAATTTCTTTCTTATCCGTTTACTTGGCAAGCTTTGCAGTAAGAAAAAATGCATTTATTTGCCATTTTTTTAAATTTGGAACACTAAGTTTTTTTTGTTAATATATCGCACAGAAAACTCTCAAGGTGAGTTCAACTTGCATTCACTGTCTAGTTTTTTGATGTTTAACATTTAATTTTTTTTTTAAATGGTTGAAAATAACACAGAATACTGTCAATTATTTCCAAACCGACAACTCCGTTTCATGTACTCAAACAATAAAATAAAATTTGAAATTCCACACAATCAGTGTTCAGGTGTGCTCAACTTTTTGATAAAATCCATCTGTTTAATGACGATGAGAGTCATAACTGTGCACATAAAAACTTTGCATATTATTAATAATTGCGGAACGTATGTAACGAAGCTGTTACAGAGTTGCAAGTTCGCACAGTAATTAGCAAGAAAGTTTTGTTCTGCATGTTGCATTTATTGCACTTTTATGGACGCTGTTTGGTGACTCACGTGGTAGTTTTAGGGCAATTTGAGAGTGTTGTGATTTCAAAATTGGAATGTAATGTTTTGTAGTTTTTATTGAACTTTTTGAAATAAATAAATAATTATTAGAGTGCACATGAATTACGAATGATGCAACTCGAATCGACAAATTAATATCAGTTGTAATATTACAATATTATAATAAGTATTGTAGGTATCGGTGGTAATGTTAAAATTGTATCCATTTTACTTTTTTTACTTTACTTTCTTAATTATCTTTTGTAACTATGTCCTATATTACGTCAAAGTAATAAGTATTACATGGCATCAAATATAACAGGCAAAATGTGGCTGCATGCATTTCTGCTTACACCTTTGGAGAAAATGCGTGCCAAAAAGTTACAGTACTCATCAGAAAATAAATTTCAAAAAGATAACGATCCCTATTTTTGCTTAGAAAGGGATAGTGCTTATTTATAAGTAGTTTGATTATATACGTTCTTCGAAACCTATAGCATCAATCAGTCATTGACATTTTTACTCCTTTCTTGTGAGAAGCTAGATATTATTCATCCGTTCACATTCACACAGTGCCATCTAGTCCCAAATTAAGCAATTATATTTGCTTGTGTGTGTGGGTACTAAACAACTGATTATATAGTACTTAAAACATACATGTCATACATTTAGTTGAATTTTGACCATGACAATTTTGATGATCTGTTGATGTAAGTTGACGGTAAGGCGTAAGGGAAATAAATATTACATTTGCATAAATAAATTGGGATAAGCAGGGACCTATTACGTAAATTATTTATTTATGCAGAAGTTTCGCATGAATAATCTATATAAGCTTGATTTAAAACTGTACTATACTTCAAAAGTCTTCTTTGATTTATCGTTGAAGAGAACCACAAGAAATGTTACTATTTATTTTATTTTCAAAATGCATACAGCAAAGCCATTGCAACTTTCAAGTGAAAATATATAATGATCGTAAAAGTTTAGTTCTAAGAGCTTTTCTTAGAAAGAAACGGTGAACTCTATATAGTGGCTCCTGTGCTATTCTGGTAATGTTTAAGTACCTACTTCAATGTATTAGGTTATACGTCACTGTCTTTTTGTTTATCATTAGTAGTTTTAAAATACTTCTTAAATGTTACCGAAAGATGCCAGATAAAACGGATTCCTGTTTGAATTTTTATAGGAAATTCCTGTGAATAGAGTATCTGGTTTTTTTTGTAAATAGGTTAGTTGTGTATAATGAATAAAAATGTTCTTTTAGTTATAATAATGTTTCCCTCTCTTCGATCTTCCGAAGAAAAAAAAAAAGTTCTCAATTTTGTAATTGCTGCTAATTGTTTAATTTAACTGCATTACATGTATCTTCTAAAGAATACATTGTTAATATTTCCAACAAAAGTAAAATGGGATCTTTTTAAATCGGTATCTCCCGTATCCTCTTTTCAATTAAAGTGAAAAGACACTGAGAGAGTTTTAATTGTCTGTAGAGTGAAGGAAATTGGGTACCTATTTTAAACGAACCCATTGTGTGAATGAATGACATTGACTTAATTATTTTTTTGCAAATTATGACAGACCCTTTTTATTTTTTATTTTCATTCTAGGGTTGTTTGAATGAGAAAGAATTTTTAATATTCTGTGCAGTTGATTTATTGTGTTTAATTTCAATAGGCAATGTATTTGAATAAGTTAGTAAATTGCCTTTACAATTTTTCTTGAGAGTTTCTTAGTTCGTACAAAAATAAGTTTTATTTTATTTTTTATATTATTTTATTTGGGAAAACAAACAGTTACACAATCTTCTTAAATTAAGGTCTTAATATTAAGGTAGGTATATTATTGCGTAACATACAGCGTTAACCACATCTTAAGTATACATACCGTGTAACATTAGACGTTCATCATTATACGTGACTTGTAATATTACCATAGAAGGAAAATTTACGATTTATCATAAGGCCATGTTACACACTGTTTTTCTGTACAGTAAGTATGACAACAAAACCACGTAGGTATCTCGTATCGAAAGAAGTAGACATTTTAAAGTGCAACAGTGTCTCTTAGAGCCAATAAATACCGAGGGAGTTCCCTTTGTAAGTCTTCAAGTGACTGTAATTAGATTTCAGAATTACATCGACCCAAGGCTAGAAGTTTCTGAACAGGTGAGGCGAGTTTAAAAAGTTATTTCACTCGCTTTGCTACGTGAGATTTGTTTAATAAGATTCTGTGCTGGATAAAATTTCTGTAAATTACTATTCTAACTTCTAGACTATATAAAATACTTTCAATTGCAATTTAATGAAATTAAAACTTTAACTACACCTGTCTTATGCACTCGAATTCTTATATAGATTTTTCCTTTAATAGAACTGGCGACTATACTTACTTGTCTAAAAATACACAGAATGTATTAATTTATTGACCTATTAAATCAGCGACCCAGTTTGAATTAAAAATAATTAAATCAAAGTAACAGCTAAAAAGAAAATAAATATTATTAAAACTTTTAACGAAGTTCACTGGAAGCTCGGCGAGTTGTTAAAATTTTGCCAAACATGAATATGGTGTGTTTATGTAAATACTCTGATACAAGTTAATGATTCCTTCACACGCAATTTGGAGCTTTCCAATGCATATTAATATGGTCCTAAATGTTCTGTGTATCAAACTAGATACTATGATATTGTGTTTTTTGTATTTTGATAGAAAATGTAGCTTAATTTTATCCCACTACTGAATATAAGGTGTATAAGGATGATTTTCATCAAAACTACTCAATAGATTTTGAAAAAGGATTGACTATTTCTTGGAGTACTATATAGAATATGTTGTTTATCCATGAGTCTCGAGGACGGAGCTGCGGGTGAACACTCGTTTATAATAATTGAAGTTAAAAAAATTCGGTGTTGTCTCAACAACACGGAATTCGGATTAAGAATACATAAAGTCCCCGTATGTCTCTGGGTGTCGTAAAAGGCGACTAAGGGAGAAACCTTAAAGTTTAAGACTTAAACAGATAAAAGTACTGTGTGAAAAGAAAATTCAAAACAAACCTTACCAACCCATCTGGCCAACGTGGTAAAGTAGGCTAAATTCCCTCCAAAACATTTGGAGGAGACCCATGCCCAGCAGTGGGATCATCATCGTCATTAAAACTCATAAACATTTATGAGTTTTAGTGACGATGATGATGAAAATAATTTGATGAAGTTTTATTACAGAAAGTTTTTTAGTTTTTAAAACAAAACATTAAGGTGTTCGATACATACATTGACGGAAAATTTAGTTGAAATCAGTTTTATAAGCATTTTGTCAATACAAACCAACGGTAAGGATTACATACATACATACATAGCATCACGCCTTTTTCCCCGAAGGGGTAGGCAGAGGTGTTTCACACCCACTTTTCGCCAGCTATGTTTGGTCCCATGAAATAGGGGGCGAGCCTATTGTCATCAACCGGGAACATTTGTTTACCAAACTCCGGGAAAATCTCAATACTAGAATTTCATGTTAGAAAAGCCCAATACCATTTTCACCCGGTCCGGGAATTGAACCCGGGACCTCTTGCACAGCAGTCGTATACACTTCCCGCTGTAAGGATTACGTATGTATTAAATATCAGATGACCTCTATCTGTAACAACATAAACTTGTGAACAAATCAAGTACAAGTACCTCTATAATTACAGGGATTTGGAGCGGACCGCTGTTTATTTCGTGAAAATCGATAAGTTTACTTAGAGACCCCCCACACTAGCGTCTTTCGAGCGTCGTCGTCGTATCAGCGTCGGTGGCGTGACGCCAGCGCTGGACGCCTCTGCCGAACGCCCCGGGCTAACGCGACGCCAGCAAAGCGTTTAGTAGCCGGCCAGCGCTGACATAACGTCGCCGCGGCGCAGTGTCGACGTCGCGTCAACGCTGTGCGAACGCTGACACGACGATGACGCTCGAAAGATGCTCGTGTGGGGGGTCTCTCACTAGTTTTACTGCCGACCCGATTAGATAACGCCTTTAAAATATGTTTGTTTCTTCACATCGGATGGAGGTATCTATACTAGCTATACTAATATTATAAAACTGAAGAGTTTGTTTGTTTGGTTGAAAGCTAGGATCTCAAGAACTCGATCGACTGGCCTGTTGGTCTAGTGGCTAGTGATCCTGACTGCTAAGCCGGAGGTCGTAGGTTCGATCCCCACCCAGGACAAATCTTTGTGTTATGAGCATAAAGGTTTGTTCTGTGTCTGGGTGTAATTTATCTATAAAATGTATGTATTTACAAAAAAAAATGTATTTAAGTAGTATATCAGTTGTTTAGTACCCATAACACAAGCAAATTTTAATATTGCTTACTTTGGGACTAGATGGCGCTGTGTGAATTAAAAAAAAAACTGGAAAAAAATATTAATGGGTGGCGTATTTATCGTGGAAGGTATAACCTCCCACGATAAATACGGCTATATAACATCACGCTACTGCCAATAGGAGCTGAGTAGTGGCCAAATAAAGAACGATGGGAGCAAGCCGCGCACGATTTCTAGATTATTTTTAGAAAAATAAATAAATGTACGGTTTTCATTTTGGTGTTGATAGTTCTTTATAAATAACGACAAAATCAGAATATGAAGTTATGATGTAATAAAGTTTAGTGATTAATAATGTTTGTCAATAACTTTAAAATTATCATCATTGGTAAACTAAATTATATTATAGTATAGAGTAGATTGCTTAGAACAAATTCGTGGGTTTAATTGCCATAGGATAAATAATTGTGGCCCTCAATTATATACTTACAGGTAAGTACCCTATGACAGAGGACTTATTCATTAACACAGACGTTTTCTTTCATAACCACAAAAATAAAACAAAAAATTTTACCAATGTAATGTTAAATTGCTTACGACCTAAATAAAATCTGGCTCTACCACAAACAAAGCGAACAACAAAACCAATTTAACATTCATACACGTAATTTTTCCACATCCTACATACAAACTCCACACATATCCGGATATAAGAATTATTAAAATCGCGGCTCGACCGACTGACTTGGACAAACGAAATAAACAAGAAACGAAGATGACATTTTTGCGTGGGGCTTCCACAACGCCCTGAATATGTAATGACCTACGGAATGAAATAATCTCGTTGAGAGTGTCTCATATGAATGTGTTACGTGTATGTTAGCTAATCAAGCGTCGAAATGTGTGTTCGGATTTTTGAATAGGGTGTTGAAACGAGTTTGTTAATACATCCACATATGAGGCGTTTAATAGCCGAAGGGGTGGACAGAGGTGTATCACATCGACAGGTTCCATAAAATTTTTTAAAATAGCGAAAAGTGCGATTTGATTCTAGATGTAATCATTTTTAAATGTCAATCATTTTTTTTTAAAAGAGTGGCGAGAGTTTCTTGCCAGTTCTTCTCATAGCTCCACCCCGTCAGCGAACTGGTCGTAGGCAAATTTGCTCATACTACTTTTCGGATAACCTGTTACATTCTTGTGACTTTCATAAGTGTTACCTTGTAACCTAGATGAATAAACGAGATTTCATTTCATTTCAATCCAACACTTACTCAATAGTATTTAACACTAAATACATATGTATATTTTTTTTGTGAACAAAGCGATGGAAGCCGTATGGATAAGAGACTGGCATGCAAATCATGCGCTCCCAGTTATACGTACTACTATTTATACGTACTAGCCTACTTTCCATTTGCTAACTGTGAAGGAAAACATCGTGAGGAAACCCAGAAGAAATTCTGTGTATGTTTGATCCACCAACACACATTAGTGCCGGACTAATGTATGTGTGTGGATTTTACCTAAACACTCTCAGCTCTCTAGATAGAGGAGAGGAGACCCGTGCCCAGCAGTGGGATATTAATAGATTGCTGATGATGATGTATTAATTTGAAAAACTAATGCCCACACTTCATCACTATTAGATATATGCTAGATAGCCTATCTAAAAGTTAGTTGACAAGTTTTTAACGTATTTTTCAAATAATATCTGACACTTAAGCATTATATAGTTTATAAAATATTTATCTGCCACTGATGAAGGCCTTATTCTGTTTTAAACAATTAAATATGATAAGCCGTATAAATTCTTCAATAATCTCTTCCACGCAAACAATACTCGACGGTAAGTTAGTAATCAAACAACGCTTTGTTATCCATTTCAGTTCCCTAATAGCTTTGTCGGACACAAATTTTAATTGAGTTGGTTAAATTATTCTATAGTTATAAGTTTTCGAAATGACACTAATGATTGTTTACAATTGAAATACATACAGATTCGCACGTACTATTGCACGTACGAATATTTAGTACGTACGAAACATCCGTCCATCTATCCTTTCTTTCACATTTGGAATATATGAATGAAAAATAAACTCATTAGCTTTCAAGAAAAATTATGCACAGCTAACCTATTTAAAAAAAAGAACCAGATACTCTATTTATATATTAATTCTTATAAATAGAATATCTGATTGAGATCAGATTCCTGAGAAAACGTACCCAAAAGGCTAGCCACATTACCGCGTTGGATAGCAAGGCTAATGCGTTGCCGCAGGTAGAGGCCAGCCCTTGGGTCATGTGATACCTCAGAAACACGCTCACAAATTTCACGAAAAAATTTGTGAGCGTTTGGCCCCCAAGGTCCAAGAGTTTCAACCCCAATAGGCTCAAAAATGTAAATCTCACCAAGACTTCCATTAATAATATTCTAATGGGTGGTGGTTAAATATATATATCAGTAGTAGTATACATATATCGGTATGTCAATTTGAGTGAAGCTAGGTGTCGAAGCTATTAGTTGCTGCCCGCGGTTTCGTTCACTTGATATGTCGATATGTCAATCTCCTTCTAAAGTTCCAGATTTTAATGATTTAGTTCCTTAAATTTCACATAAAGATAATGTGAAATTATCTCTATGTGATCAGTAATTTTCAGGGTTACCATATATTAACACAAAAAATGCCACCTAAACCTATATGATTTGTATGTGACACAATGTTTCGACCTCTTCCTTACATAACAATAATAGTAATAAAGTACTACATTACATCTACCCACATTTTTTTTGTTAAGTCGTGTGATTGTTAACAGTACAATTAAAATAAACGCAATTACCTAACTTACTTCGCTTTCTTAATCATACTATAACAATATTATACTAGACAAAATTCTTACGAAGCTTATTATAAACACAGTCTTATATATGTTTTACTGAAGTACTTTCTACAAATCATCCAAATAAAATTGTTGTTATAAAGTACAAACTGCAACAATATATTTACACCGCTTGCAACGCAGCTTTTTCATAAATATAACAGGTAGCTATTTTCTTTGACGTCAGCGCAGAAGCTGCACAAAGAAAATAAATGTGATGTTGAAAACTGATAGTGTACTATTTTGAAAATTTATTGTACGGATTATTTGATAATTAAAAAGAGTTTCTTGCCACTTCTTCTCAATGTTTAACCCTCTTAGCAATCTGGCCTTTGGGTAATTCGCTGATACCTTTTTAACTTTGCATGAATTTCTTATTGACTGGACTGTTGGTCTAGTGTTTAGTGACCCTGACTGCTAAGCCGGAGGTCGTGGGTTCGATCCCGACCCAGGACAAATCTTTGTGTGATGAGCATGAAGGTTTGTTCTGTGTCTGGGTGTAATTTATCTATAATATGTATGTATTTACAAAAAAAAAATGTATTTAAGTAGTATATCAGTTATTTAGTACCTATAACACAAGTAAATTATAATTGCTTACTTTGGGTCTAGATGGCGCTGTGTGAATGTGGTAGAATATTATTATTATTATTATGTATTACTTATATGATCTAAATAAATAAATGACTTGATGTGTTTGTGCTTATTTACTGATAAATAGATTAAAATTTTGTTTAAGAAGTTTTATTTAACAAAGGTTAACTCGGACTTTGCTCAATGTTTCGCAGCAAAAGAGCGTATCTTCATAGCGGTTAAGCCAATATTTAGATTTTATAACGTTCCTCTTTTGATGGGTCAACTATATTCATAAAGTAAGAAGACATTTATAATTAATTAAAATCACTAAATTTATTATTAATTTAAATAATATAAATATTTATCTAAATCCACCAACCCGCACTAGGCCAGCGTGAGTAGATTATGGCGTAAGCCCTCTCATCTCTCTAGTTAGAGGAGAGTAGTCCTGAGTCCAGCAGTGGGACTTAATGGGTTGCTGATGAAATATTTATTTTATTAAGTAGAGTGAACAAGATTTTTAAGGATCGGCAACGCGCTCGTGATATCCCTGGTGTTGTAAGCGTCCATAGGCTATGTACGGTAACCGCTTACCATCAGGCGAATCACAGAACACATAAAAGTAGCCTCTTCCTTTGTTCTGTGAAGCGGACCGTATGCCTGTTTACCACAGTGCGTCGTAGTATATTTTTCATATTATTCTATTTCTTTTCCTATTATTATCTCGAAAGGAAAATATACAAAGTAAAACCAATATGTAGGAAGTACTTGTCCTCACAAAAGGCTCTGCCCACAAAAGCTTATAGCCATTTGTCACTTATAAGCTACTTAGGAAACGGGAAGGGTAGATAAAAACTCAGAGATAATGAGAATCATCCCGCCCTTTACTAACCAAGTCTTAGGATGAGATTACATGAATAGCGGAACGGACCTGAGCTGAGTAGTGTTTTAATTTAAAGAAAAGCACTTTGTACGGGGCCTAAAACATTTTTATTTATTTATTGTAGAAAAGTGTCCTTATCCTATGGTTCTTATTAGGATGGCGAAATAGTAGTCCGATATAATCAAGAAGTAACAATACAGGAGTTAATTATGCGCGTGAGTGTTTGGCGATGGATGATGACGCAGTGACTTTTCGTTAACTGTCATTCTCATGATAGCGCGCGCTCGCGCGCCCCCTCCTCTCTGCGAATGTCGCCAACCCGCGGTCGCCCGGCGTTTAGTTGTCAACATTTATTTAATTCACAAAATCCATAGCTCTTCAATTTTACAGTTTTGCTTAATATCTAATCTTACAGCCAAATAAGGATTTATAATTTTCTATATTAACTTTTTTATGCATCTAGAAACAGAACAATTTAAAAGGTATCATCTTAAGTGAGTGTGATGTGTGTAAGGTAGTGGGGTATTTATTTATTGAAATCAAATCAAATTCAAGTAAGAGATTAAATTTTAAATTTAAAACATTCTCATCGTTTTCGCTACACAAACGACTTGAATTGTACAAACATAATAATGTACTTTCGTTATGATGAACATAATTAAATTTTGAAAGTTTAAATTTTTTATTTTTCTTCAATAACGATGACGTAACTAGCAAACTCCGCTTCGCTCAGTTTCATTGAATATTACCTTTATAGTTGACACGTTTTTGTTAAGACCTCCTTTTACTTGTGAATATTTTAATAGGCTTTAATATTATTCGTGAAGCTTGTTAGAAAAATTGTTTGGAGATTATTATTTTTATGCTTCATTTAGGTTGTCAATCTTCATATTTGAAATATGATAAAAATATTAAAAAAAAATTCAATATTATAAAATTTTTGATTACATTTTAATTTTGTAGATTTTTTTAAACAAAACACGTATTATGTGGGGTTCTTCACACTTAAACTCTAATATAAAATGTACCTCTATAATCAGAAGAGTTCTATTAGAGCCCTAACAAACGAAGCATGATTCTTAACGTGACGTTTGTGCTATGCATGTGTGCATCAGCGCGCATCGTTGCTGCTTGGCTACACTCGTAGCGCAGCATAGCGTGCTATAGACACCTGGCGTAGAGCGTCTACGGCTGCGTGCAATTTTTGTTTAGTTATAAAAATGAAGAGTAAAAAATAATACAATCTTTTTGTAATAGGGACTTTTTATCATCATCATCTTCATTAATATCTCACTGCCATGTGCGGATCCTTTATTCTATCTAGAGAGCTGAGAGGGTTTTTTTTTTATATTTTAGGAGAGGATTTTTTATATTATTTGCGAAATCTACCTACTTTGGCTACTTTTATTTTCAATACTAGCAAAATGTTTTATTAAATATCAATCTAGTATTTATTTCTGATCTAGTATTATTAAAATAAAATATATTATTTTAAGTTATAAACTTCTGTAGTTAACAGTGGAGAAGTAATTTGTAATAAAATGTACATGTGTACATCTTATTACAAATTACTTCTCCACTGTTAAATAACACAAAAGTTTTGTCATTATATATGTATATAATGACAAAACTTTTGTGTTTTTAATTTCACAACTCCATAAATATATGCAGGACAAATAAATACGGTACAAAAGAATCTTTCGGGCAGTTGTGTTGCGGTTCTAGAAAGAAATACGAGCTCTAATCAAGCGCACTCTGGACTACGCTTTGTAGTGATTTGTGTCAGGGAATAAATACACTTCCAATTAATGAAGATATTACTGGCTGTGTCGTTCGAATTTCAATGTTGTTTTCTTTTTTGCCTTATTTGAAAAAAGACTAAGTAAACAAAATTCGTTCGATTTTTAAAATTTGCTTTAAATCTTTATTAAAAAGAACAGCGTTATCCAACTGACATTATTATAATATACTCGCATATCTGTCTGTATTTTTTGACTGTCACTGTTGCGTAGTGGTAGGTTGTATTCAAACACGAGAAAAATATTTTTGTGATTCATAAATATTTGTTTTTAGTCTGGGTGTACGTTGTATCTGTTAATCGCATATGTGTATTAAGTTCCACGACAGTGGGCTTGTACACAGTGTGAGTGTGTATTAAAAAAAAGATATCAATGTAATAGTAGTGACCGACAATGACAACGACAAAGCTATAGTTTGTTAGTATGTATTTTATATACAAACAGTATGTATCAAGTGAGCCACCTTCATCATCATCAGCAACCCCTTAAATGCCCCACTTGTGTGCTCTCAGATCTCCTCTCCTCTATCTAGAGAACTGAGAGGGTTAACATATACGTAACATATACTTTAAAACTTTATTAAATAATGTCAGCAAAATTATTTAAAACAAAATAATACCTGTTGGGGAAATTGATTTGAGAGCGAAAGGGGTGGACTGTATTAAACCACTCACCGGAATCCGCAACTATAATATAATATAATAATATAATTTATTCACCAAAGGTTACAGATTAAACAAATAGGTTCACAATGATGTTGGTTTTTTACATGGAATCTGTACAATAAAATAACCCTGTCTCTCAAACTAGGGTAACCTGTATCTTGAGAGACAGTGTTCAGCCATTAAAAGTATCAAAAACAACTGAATACACAGACTGTAGACTGGATTGATCTAGTAAGAATTTTAGCATTAATATGGTAGGTATCTAAATAAGAGAAAAAATAATAATAATAGGTAATTAATTAATTTTGTATAATAATAGTTTATTATACAAATAATCAAAGAAAAAGCATTTTGTGTGTGTGTGTGTGTGTGTGAGTGTGTGTGTGTGTGTGTGTGAGTGTGTGTGTGTGTGTGTGGATGCGTGTTACTTAAGCGACATAGGTAAGTAGGTAAGTAGGGACTCTGTTTGAGTATAATGCTGTTGTAGTAACCATAGTGTGAGTTTTGATTTAAGTTTATAAGTATTAAGATTCGAGATGGATATCTGTTTGTGAATTTTTTGGTAAATGCGAGTACAAAATGTATAATATTGGTGTGATGCAAATGTAGTACTATGTATTGTACGTTTGAGACGCATGGTTCTTTTGTTAGGGTCTGAGGATGGGAGATTTGAATGTAGTACTTTGCAGTCCGAATAAAGCGGTGATCTCCATAGATTTTGGTCGTCAGTATTCCTCGGGAATGCACTAACACATCGAGATTCAGTCCAATATGTATATTAATATTTTATTCACAGCACCGTACTAAGAAGCGCGTACGCGGCGAGGCGCCATATTTGAGCAAGTCCTTTTTTTTAGATAAGGATGGCAGCACTGTCACTGTCATGTTTGCGTGCGCGCGGATTATGGTCTATACAGTCCATAGAGTATTTCAAAAAAGAGAATGATTTGTGCTCACATTCATAATATGCAGAAAATAAAGTAAAAGTACGGAACAATATCAAACGAAACAAAGAGTAATCGGTTAACAAATTGATGCGTCAATTTAAATCGATAGGACCAGAAACAATCGAGTCAGATAATTACAAACAAGGGTTTACATGTTTTAATTAACTTCTCTGCTCACGTTGATGAGTCGTTAATTGAAATCTGTTCTACAAAACTTTATTATTGCTGCTATAAACAAGGGAACAGCTGTTTAATAAAAGTTTGGAAAAATAGCTTCCAATTTTGATTGCATAAATACTACTCTAATATTCAAATATAAATATTAAAAACAAAACTTGAATGACAGTCTTTACACACAAACCACCGAAGTAAATTTAAAAATTAATTGATTAATTCGCTCTTGTGGCCTCCAATTTCTATAAAACGATGACTTGTGTTCGACGAAGTTGACTTCTAAGGGAGGGAAGATCTCAGCGTGCTAGTAATAAAAAATATTTTTCTATCTCTGATGCTGTAAATAAAAAAAAGATTTTATACAAGAAGACACCGTTCAAATCAAGTAGCTGCAAGGACTGTCCTACTTTTACCGCCTCAGTGATTCAAAATCTTAAATTTTTTTGAAGCAGTATTAAATACTCTCTTATACATTTTACTTTTAACTAAACACAGCCCCTTCTGTCTATCATTGATCTTCCTTGTAACATAGACTATACTTAACAAAGTACACAAATACACTCCTTTCAATTTCCATAAATTTTATCACAGTGTTTGTGAGCCTACAGAAAATTTAAAATTTCACAGGCGGGTAGTCCAATATCGAAGTGCGTAAGTGACATTTTTTGTGTCGGGGAAAATGGCCGCATATTTCCAGGAAAATTTAATCAAAGTCTACGAACGTAGGTGAGGGTGGGAGCTCTAGTTTACGTTACAAAAGGATGGATTCTCGAAAAAACTTGCATTTCAATTACATTGTAATGTATTTGGTGATTTAATGTTTGAGGTCACAATTTGGAAAAGAATTAGGTTACAAAGTAACTCTGATGAAAGTCAATTAATAATGTAACAAATATAACCCGAAAAATAGTTTTTTTTTAAATTTGCATACGACTAGTTCACGGACAGGGAAGTTGGAAGAACTGCCAAGTACTACGAGGACTTATGACTGACAGTAATTATAATGTAAGTTTTTGGCTCATCAATTATTCCTGTTCGAATTGTGATTAAAAACTTTTAAACTTTCGCGATTTGAACACATATTTTAATTATTATAAAACGGGTGTATTTCATTTCATTTATTCATTCAAAAAAACAATTTTTACATTGTAGTACAAGCAAGATAATTAAAATATAATTCAACAATTAAATAAGTCAGTATTTTAAGTTCCAATATCATAACTAAAACTAATCAAAACTATTAATAATTAATGTCAAAAAAAAAAAGTTTACATGTAAAAATGTTAATAATTAATGTAATCAATATAATGTTAAAATGTCAGTGATATATAAAAATGTCATCAAAAATAATAATATATTGAATATTTTACATGTCATCAATACTATAGTAGCACTCATGTAACAAGAACAGTTTTAGGTGTTTTAGAAAATTATTACACCACCGCACCGTTACGAAAAAGAAGGACAAAAAATAATAATATTAGGTATATTATTATTACTTTTATTGTACTTGTTTTATTTTTAGCGTGTTGGCAGTATGTATAGCTATATATTACCTATGTCCAGCAGTGGACTGCAATAGACTGATATGATGATGATGATGATGATGATATTACTTTTGGCAAGAATAAGGCATTAAGATTCATTACCTAGTTAGGAAACTGTTCAAATGTTATTTTTAGTTTTAAATACCACCATCTGGTATAGATTTAGCGTTAAAATCCTACAAAAAATTGTTTAACATCCAAATTATACAACAAAAGAAAACATCTCGAACTCTCATATAAATTTTATAAAAATAAAACATCCATTTTAAGACAGACTTGAATAAAATACAGATGCATCCAATTCAACTTCTAATCAAATCAACAATCGCAGCAACTGGAATGAAAATCATAAAACGAAACCTGCTCTCCGGTATCGTCGTATAAATAAGAGTATCGGTAATAGAATTGTCCACCGAAGCAATTTCTCGTTTCCGTAAGACGAGACGGAATCTCCATCTGGCGTATAAAGAAAGCAGGAACTGAATTTCCATTGTATAGGTTCACAGAAGAACGTCCACTCTTCAAAACAAACAGCTTGAAACTAAGTCAACATTTTTATTAACTGTTCCATTCGGGTTGTTTTTTGAAGAGCCTGTTCCTTTCGAGCCTAAGTGTTTGAGGGATTATTTATTTTATCCTTCAGTTTGGCTGTCAATTCGATTTTGTTAAAGCTATATAATAGCACTAGAACCGAGAATAAGAGAAGTATTATTTTAGGTTAATACTTTTTCAAATAAAACTAAAAATATTGTTTTATTAGACATATTTATTTTAATACAAACAAATCTTTGTGTGATGAGCATAAAGTATTGTTTTGTGTCTGGGTGTAATTTATCTATAATATGTATGTATTACAAAAAAAAAAAATATTTAAGTAGGTAGTATATCAGTTGTTTAGTACCCATAACACAAGCAAATATAGTTGCTTAATTCTAGATGGCGCTGTGTGAATGTGGTAGAACCATCATCATCATCATCATATCAGCCTATCGACGTCCACTGCTGAACATAGGCCTCACCTAATTTCTTGTGGTAGAATATTAAAAAAAAAATAGTTTTTGGTTGGAGGCAGAAATGGTATACTCGTAGTAGCATTTCTTTTTTTTATTATCATTACATAGTATTACTAGCTATTTCTATTCAAAGCAATTTTCGTGTTTTTTTTTCTGAGGACGAATTTGTATATTATTATTAATTATACAATGTCAATGATTTACAGGCAAACATTATTATAATATTCTGAAATAATCCTTTTGGATTATTAGGGTATTTACATACCTTATGGTGCTTGACGTTTCGACCTTTGGTCTCAAGCTGACGCATACCTAAATCATAATCGCGTGAATTCCTGTTTAAAAACAATAAATATTATCATGCAACGCGAAAGTTTAAAAGTAAATAATCCTTTTGGAGTCTGTCTGCTGAAAGTGACTAATAACTACCAATAAAGTTTTCATCTATTTAATTAACGACATATTGTTTAAACTTTGTAGGTTTAGTGTTAGGTCTGTTTGATGGACGATAAATTTGACGTCGGTTCTATTGTGTACTTACAAGATTTATGTTACTACTAAATCAGATCTTGATAGTGGTTGTAAAACATGATTGTACGGAATGCAATGGTCAATCTTTTGAAGGTAAAGATACTATTTTTATGGGTAAGGATATAAAAATGCGATCTTTACATGTTACATTGTTACATCATTATTATTTTCGTCTAGCTTTATAATCTATCCTGATCAGAAGGTCTAAGTAGCTAAATGTCCAACAGGGCGAAACGAATACTAGAAATCGCGCGAGGCTTCGTTCCAGTCGTTCTTTATGTGGCCACTGCTCAGCTCCTATTGGCTGTAGCGTGATGTTATATAGCCTATAACCTTCCTCAAAAAGTGGGCCATCCAACACTAAAATATTTTTTCAAATCGGTTCAGTAGATTCCGAGATTATCCCCTACAACTTCACAAACTCACAAACTTCACCTCTTTATAATATTAGTATAGATTATATTATTATATGCTTGTTTCCATTGTATATGCGTTTCGTTGATCTTGAAGATAAATAAAGTTCCTTAACTAAACCCTTTATGAGTTTTCAAACTTTAAATCATACATAATTATTGTTCTGTGTCTGGGTGTAATTTATCTATAATATGTATGTATTTACAAAAAAAAATGTATTTAAGTAGTATATCAGTTGTTTAGTACCCATAACACAAGCATATATAATTGCTTACTTTGGGACTAGATGGCGCTGTGTGAATGTGGTAGAATATTATTATTATTATAAAAACCCAACTATTTCTATGTTATCCCAAAACAAGCAAACAGAAACATAAGGACCCAAATTACAATACATAATATGAACATAACATTTTTTGATCAACACTGAAAATAGTCAGATACACTCAACATTAATAAGAAAATGTTATTTAAATGAACTTGAAAAATAGAATAGATTGAACTCAATGAGAGGTGTTAGTAGACATTATTCTAACACAACAAAATTCTAACAGAATTAAGTTTTTTATAAAATCAGTTAGCTGTTGTCCGGAGCTTAGCTTCAATGAATTATTGTTTGGCAACTACTCAGCCCCTATTAGTCCTTCTATTAATATGTATATGTATTAGTGATCTTATATTATTATAGCCTATTGCCTTCCTCAATAAATGGGCCACCCGACACTAAAACAATATATAAATTCAAACCAGTATTTTTTGAGATTAGCTCATTCAACCAAACAAATAAACTCTTTAGCTTAATAATATTAGTTTAGATATTTAGTGCTATCTTTGGAGGAGACCCGTGCCCAGCAGTGGGACGTTTATGGGTTAAAATGATGATGATGAGATATTTATTCATTTAATAATACAATGAAAACGCAATCCAAAATAACTCCACAAGAATACGTACAATAAATAAATCAACACTAAATTCAAAACATGACACATTGTGACTTTATTACACGAAGCTGAATATCTAAGCTTTAATAAACATCTACTACATACATACATACATACAATAATGACGACGATATTACTTAGTCGACGCAGCCATTTCGACTTGAGCATTCGCGAGTATTAACCCTATAATGCGAAGGTATATTTGCGACTTTGTGAGTAATACTCGTAGGTTTACTAATAATATACTTGTCATTACGTTTTGTTGGTAATGAGAAGTGTATGAGTTACGTAATGTTTTCAAAAATATTGAAATATTTTGAAGACATGGGATTAAATAGATTTTGCTGAAACGACACACTTATAGACTACGTTTTGATTAACACATAATTATAATAATTTTTATCCCAGTAATAAAATATTCCCATGAGCTACGGTAATTAATTCTTAGCTAGAAGGTAGCGTAATAAAAATATGAATTGTGTACTATCGTAATCTGTCAAGAACAGTATTATAATTATTTTAAATATGTATCAAAACAAAGTAATTACTCCCCAGATATAGTATTACCCATGTCCTTTTATGTCGCCCAAAAAGGATTCTACCAAGCGTTCATTGTTAACTTTAACTTAACCCTTTCACTGCCATAGGCACTTGGGACAACCAGTATATAATTAAGATATAATAGGTATTTTATTCGCATACAAAATTTAATAATTCAAAGTGTATTAGGTACAAACACAGTTGGTTTTTATAGGGTATGTTTATTTAACGTTCGGATATATTTTTAGTTTAGCTTTATCGGTACATTCCCACCTACGCGTTAACTACTTTAACTCCTACGAGACTAGATTAGGAGCAACGAACTCTAGCAAATATTGTTATATGATAAATATTCATGTTAGAATAACATGCCCCAAATGTACTGTTGGTGTACCATTATATAAAGTCTGAATAACCTACTCGAAATATTGACATTAGAATTACTTGATTTTAATTTTGTTAGCAAATTTAAAAAAACAATTATACATGGTAGCTGCCTTTTTGAAATATTTGACAATGATATCCAAATCGACTTAGTTGAACGTCGAGATTTCTTCTTTGTGTTTTTATGTAGGATATATGCCAGGATTTATTGATAATAATAATAATTAACATCCCACTGCTGAACATTAGTCTCGTCTCCATCTAGAGAGCTAAAAGTTTTTTTCAACTGTAAAACACGTATTTATGCACTTAAACCTTACTCATGCATCAGAGGCATGAAAATCCATTCAGCAATTTTTAAGTTTATCGCGAACAGACAGATAGACGCGGTGGAGGACTGTTATATAATACTTTGTGATTAAAGACGCACGTTGTCTCAACTGTGTAGGTTTAATGTCATATCTCTCTCTCGCTCTTTCTCTCATAAAATGTCTATGATGCTTTTATCTATAGATACATACAAATAATTGGTGTATCTGTTTGTAATATTGAAATAACCGTTTTTTACTACATGTATATGAATATATATACGGTACATACTCCAAAATATTTTTTTTTTACAATTTTTGTCTGTCTGTTTGTTCCGGCTAATCTTTGGAACGGCTGGACCGATTTCGACGGGACTTTCACTGGTGGATAGCTCATGTCACAAGGAGTAACTTAGGCTACTTTGGTTTTGAAAAAATATCAGGGTTTCGTAAAAAAAATTAAAACTCCATGAATGCGGTTAGCCACGCGAACAAAGTCGCGGGCACAGCTCGATAAAAAATATCGAGTAAATCATGATAAAACAAACTCCATTTATACTTTTAGCAATTGATTTACTGTTAAAATCATTAGCAACATTGTCATTTACTTACTCACGCATAACAGAATACGTCGGTCATGACAAATTTGGGCCAAACACCGCAAGTAATTCGTATTAATGGGTTTGATGTGTTTGTAATGCTATTATGGACAGTTTACTCCGGACATAATGTAAATTAATATTGTACATTAGCTGTATGCCACAGTTTTATCCGCGTCTACATTTTGGGTACTAATATGGCTAAAGGCATCATTTTTTTCAATTAAAGCCATGCTAGTCTCCGATAAAAATAGTTAGAAAGGAAATTTAAATGTTTTGGAATAATAAAATTAAATAATTGTTCCTTAAACACGATAAATTATGTTGAAATATTTTATTTTTATCATTTCAACAAGGTGGAGGCCTATGTTCAGCAGTGGACGTCGCGTCGTTGGGCTGATATGATGATGATGATTTCAAACATATTATAACTGTCCTGAAGTTTCACCCATACATTCAATTTTGGACCGTTGGTATTTCGGTATCTACTACATACCGTGGCATACAGCGGAGTATACATTGCAGTACGTTGGCAGATGATCGCGGTATTGCAGGAAGTTTCTCTCTTTCTCTTATATACGGCTCGCGGTATCGTAAGACTTAAAAGAACACTAAGATTGGCAACTCCAGTGACGCGACGTTCAGTTTTGATGCGACTATGAAGCATAAGTTGGCTTTTAAAAAGGTTGGTGTAGAGTAAAACGTACTTCACTTCGGAGCAAAAACGGTTATTATATCGATAGTCGAAAGACTATCATCATATGGTGTACTGTTACAGTCTTTAGATGCGAGTACTTTTAATTAAGTTCAGAGACGAGCTGTGCTATGCTGTACATGCCAAAGCATCCCACATTGTGCAAATGTAGTTGCAGGATGCAATGCAACCCTATGTGTTGGTGTGACCAGATCCACACCACGTTTCACACCAAACTATATGATGCTCTTCACGTTGTCAAAGACTTTAGTAATGACTGGAAGTCGCGACCCTCAGCACTGAGGAAAACGACTTGCAAAGGAGGCATCCCACGGTGTACATTAACCCTAAAACAGCTCCTTACAGTGCCTCTACAAAACTTATTTATGAACAATTAATACCAGTGCGTGACGCTATCACGCATCTATCGCATGATTATAACACATAACTTGGCCGTTTACGTTTAGCAAGCAAACCGTAAACTGATTAAAAATAAACCATATTATAAAATATTACGGATATTTGTTAACTTTGTGAGTGTTTCAAATTATGTTTTTAGGCATTTATTATGAATAATTAAGGTTAGAGTTCGCGTGAAATCGGCCGCCTATTCGAACACGAATTTTAAACTCTTTTAGGATTGTCATGGTCGTTAATGATTTTGTTTTTTAATATTATTGAGTAGTTTGTATTAATTAGGGCGACGTTGGAAGGCCTATGTCCAGAAGTGGACGTTCTACGGCCGATCTGATATGATGAGGGCGACGTTAGACTAAATTATAAGCCACACGAAGTGAATTATCGTATATATAATTATATAAGAAGTTTAATTCAAGGGGAAGTATGTCAAGGGAAAAAGTCATGCCTCCGACCAGTGAGGGAACAGTTACCTATATATACCTAGACCAATTGAATGTCGCGTTTGTGAGTAAGATCCATGTACACTGTCTATTGCATACCAAAAATAGGTTGATGATAGCCTTAAAAATTATCAAGAAAGCTACTTAAATGCTATATTATAAGATGTATATTTACATAAAGCAAAAACTTTGAAACATTCAGGTAAACAACAACATCGATGTTTACAGAAAAGTCATAGATCAATTTTGGCAAACAATAAATAAATTTCCTCTTTGATTGTGCGGAGAACATGCCAAATGTTTAATTTATTACTTTCATCAAAACAATAGGAAGAACGGGCACTCTATATTGATTGTATTATCAATTATATCGATAAATGGTTCATAATAATTATCTCAACCCATAAACGTCCACTGCTGGGCACGGGTCTACTCCAACTCTTTAATAAACAAATGAACTCTTCTAATAAGCGTAGTAATAGTAAGATAATATCCTAACACATACAACATAACATAGCATCACGCCTCTTTTCCCAAAAAGCTAGGCAGAAGTACATCATACTCATATTTCACCTGCTATGTAAGGTCCCATTTAATGGAAAGTGATCCTATTGCAATAAACTGGGCGCATTTGTTAGCAAACTCCGAGTTGATATTGGGAATTTTGTGTTAGAAAAACTGAATAGCATTTTTACCTGACCTGGAAATCAAACCTGGAACCTCTTTGGCAGCATTCGTACACACTTATCACTGCGCCATTAATATAGTTATGTCCTCGTCTTATAAAGAAAATAACACCCGTGCTCAATACCATCAATGGGATAGAATATTGTGGAATGGATATAATTGGGACTAACGAGCGAATGCCAAGAAAAAGAAAACAAAAACATATTGATACATTATTTATTGATAAGAAACCTTAATTTTCTTGGAATAAATATACCATTTGTGTTGTAATCTAGTTAACTTTAGCTTGTACGAAGATAATTATAGGGATCGTAAAATTAAACAGTAGTTGACATGTTCTCGTTACTTATCTATACATATTATAAAAGGCTTTGTCCTGACTGATTGACTGACTGACTGACTGACTGACTGACAGAAACGCACAGCCTAAACCGCTGGTCGTAGCTACTTGAAATTCGGAGGGTGTGTTTGTCCTAATGTCTAGAGGTGTACTAAGACAGGGTTTTTTAAAATTTAACCCCTAAGTGGGTGAAAAGGGATAAAAACGATTGTATGAAACTTGTTTATTTTTAAACTTAAAGATTTGAAAATTGGTTTTGGGGTACTACTATAAAAAAAAAATACCCTCATCAATATTTTTGACAAGGGTGGCTTTGGAAAAGTGAAATTGGGGATGAAACGTTGTATTAAAAAATCTTTGTTTTGAAGTTAACGTTTTGCAAATTAGTATTGATATTATATGTGAACTTCAGTTAAGAAGTCAGTGAATGGGTTGTTTTTGGTGTTTGAAAAACTTACCCTAAGGGATGAAATAGGTGTGAAAATTATTAGAAATTGATATGGATTTCAAGGTTTTTAGGGACGCTGATTACGAAAATGTTATCTATATTGACGTAAAATGAAATTCAACTCCTGTAGTGGGGTGTTGTGGAATTCATGAATTGCACTTAAAACAAAGATGTATGTAATATCGAAATCTACGCGGACGAAGTCGCGGGCAAAAGCCAGTACTATTATATAATAATAGAGACGATGTTAAAAATTTCATTTACATAATCTGCTACTTTTTAAGTTTTTTAAATGAGACCAAGCACGCATTAACAGCAATCTCTCTGTCGCGTGGGAATTTATAAACATAAAACGTGGGGTGTACGGGCTTAAGACAAATTATTTATTTTAAGAACCACACAAATAAATAAATAAATAATCTACCACATTCACACAGCGCCATCTAGTCCCAAATTAAGCAATTATATTTGCTTGTGTTATGGGTACTAAACAACTGATATACTACTTAAATACATTTTTTTTGTAAATACATACATATTATTACACCCAGACACAGAACAAACCTTCATGCTCATCACACAAAGATTTGTCCTGGGTGGGGATCGAACCCATGACCTCCGGCGTAGCAGTCAGGGTCACTAACCACTAGACCAACAGGCCAGTCAAATACCTATACCCATGATATAAATCATGCATTGCATAGGAATTGAACCTACCTACGATATTCCGTATTGCGATATAAGTGACAAAGCGACCATCTTAACCGCGATACAGTGATAATTGATTTTTCTTAAACACAATAATTCTGAAAAAACAGCATTTTCACAAAAAATATCTTTCTAGAAGCGCGTGGGGCTTCACTCCCGTCGTTCTTTATTAGGCTACTGCTCCTTTTGGCCGTAGCGTGATGTTATTTAGCCTAAAATAAATTTTCAAGTCGGATAACACTAAAATAAATTTTCAAGTCGGAACAGTAGTTCCTGAAATCACAGTTCAACCAAACAAACAAACTCTTTAGATTTATAATATTAAAATAGATTCATTATTTACTATTTTATAACCGTTGACATTATTGCAATTACGCCTAATACCAGCTAAACTTTACAAGAATAATGTGAACCGGGCATTATACAATAATACTTTTCAATTTAACGAAGAGCAAGATTCGAAATAACATCACATAGCCGGCTCCCATAATCAATACCTCCTCAAAATTACCTGCAAAATAATCACGGAATCACAAGGAAGAATTTATATAGAAGATTAAATTTACACGGCACGTTTACGACACTGGATCGCGAGGGTAGATGTAAAATACGGCGTCATTTAGCCGGTAGGCCGGGTACAGTGATCATCGTAAAGTTAGCTAGGTGACTTGCGCTAATGTTTGTAAGCGTCTCGTTATAAGAAGGGCCTCATTGTCGACCCGTGTCTGAGAGCAACGCCTTATAATATTCACGTATGATTATCTAGGCTTTGTGCTGTAATTAGGAATGAGAATAAGAGGGGGACGTCTTAAGTTCTTAAGATTATGTTTTAGACACGAGACGTGGTCTAGCATAAAACAAATACCGAAGTTTTATAATGGTATTTTAGGCCTTTAGACATGTTCATTCGCATTTTTTAAGGACAACTATTCTTTCTCGTTCCTGGAAATGACAGGAGTAAAGTAAGAACTTGATACAAATTATCTTGGGCAGGAAGAGGATATTTAAAGCAACACAACATCATTTCACGTACATAATGCACTACCCCATCTCAACCCGTGGGTGTCATAAAAGGCGACTAAGGAGGTAACCTTATGCAGACAAGAGCACTGCGAGAATAGGAAAATTCGAAACAAACCCTATACCAACCAGCCAGCGTGGTATAGGAGGTAAAATCCCTCCACATTCTTTGGAGGAGACTCGTGCCCAGCAGTGGGACGTTTATAAGTCGAAATGATGATTATGAAAGTACCGTGTAAAACAGGGCCTGTGATGGGTGTGATAGGTTTTTGTTCAAATAAGACAGACTTGGAATCACTATCACTATGGTATGGTATGGTTTGGCGGGCTGTTGTCCGCAACTCCACGTCAAGGCGCGGTTTTTGCGTGAGGGTGGATAGCTCACTCGATCCACCCTAGCTCGCCGAAGAACGCCAGCAGTCTATTGACGTTGCTGGCGATCTGTCGGAGTGTACCTGTGTTGTTGAAGTACTTAGCCCTGTATGTAACGGTTTCAGGGCAGTGTAGGAGCACATGAGCTGCTGTTTCCTCCTCACTCATGCAGGCTCTGCAGAGAGGGCTGTCAGTGATGCCTAGAACGAAAAGGTGTTTATTAAAGGAACCATGTCCTGTGATAACGGCTGTGGCTGTTCGCAATTGCCGTTTGGACAGCTGTCTCAGACGCCTAGTTAGTTTGTGGTCGAGCATAGGAAGGGCCTCCCTGGCCTGTCTACACTCTTCTAGGTTTGTCCAGATTCTGCCGTGTAGATCACTAGTGCGTTTGTTCACGATCGTACGAAGGTATGTGAAAGGGATGGGTATAATGGGCTCAGGTCCCATCACACTCGTTTCTGATCCCCTTCTTGCGAGCTCATCCGCTGCATCGTTACCTCTAGATCCGCTGTGTCCCTTGATCCATTGTAAGATTATGTTGTTGGTGTGGCTTATCAGATTTAGGTTCTGATGGCATTCCAGTATTAGTCCTGAGTTCACTGTGTGGCTGTTTAGAGCCTGTAGCACAGCCCTGCTGTCCGAGAGTATGCGAATCGAGTGACCTTCCACTCTTCTGGCCATGATCGCTGAGGCGGCCAGAGTTATACCCATACACTCGGCTTGGAAGACCGTGTTGTATATACCCAAGGGTTTTGAAATGTTGATATTAAGATCCTCGGAGAAGATGCCAGCTCCAGTTCCCATATCTGTTTTTGATCCGTCTGTGAAAACCCGTAGTTCCGCTAGGTTTTGGGATTCGTAGCGGTGGTCTTCAAAGAGTTGGATTTTGTATTTTTTGTCGAAAACGTATTGTTTGGGCACACGGTCACACGCTGCTCCTATTATGGGCAGCTCCTCTACCAGTTCTTTTAGTAGGGATGTGTGTTTCGTGTTTCTATCGTGCCATAAGTCTAGTGATTTTAGGCGTATTGCCGCTGCTGTTGCTTCCTGGCGGATGAACAGATCCAGTGGTAGGAGTCCTAGCATGGCTTCCATTGCTGCAGTGGGGGTGGTTTTCATGCAGCCGGTGGTCGCCATGCACGCCAGTCTTTGTGTCCGTTGTAATTTAGCGGATGTTGTTGTCTGCACTGTTTTTGTCCACCAGACGATAGCACCGTATGCTATCATAGGGCGGATAACTGTTTCGTATAGCCATAGGATGATTTTCGGTGCCAGCCCCCACCTTTTCCCAATCATCCTTCTGCATTGCCAGAAGGTGATTCCGGCCTTGACTAATTTATTGTCTAGGTGGCTGTTCCAGGTTAACTTACTGTCAAGTATCACGCCGAGGTATTTTACCTCGTTTGACAGTTTCAGCTCAGTGTCAAAGAGTGTGGGTAGTCGGTATTGTCCTAGTACTCTTTTGTTTGTGAACATGACTAGTTCAGTTTTCGTCGGGTTCACCGACAGGTCGAAGTCCACGCACCATTTCTCAACGGTGCGAAGAGCTTGTTGGGTGAGGTTACATACGGTTCCCGCTACTTTCCCTGAGACAAGGATAGTGAGGTCATCTGCGTAGCCTATTGTGTAATCGCGGTTTCTATTCAGCTTTGTAATTAGGTCATCTATTACTAGATTCCAAAGGAGAGGGGAGATAACTCCTCCTTGTGGGCAGCCTCTGGCTATCAGCGCTGCCTGATCATCTCCACCAAGGCGAACCACTCTATTACTCAGCATGTTTGTTATCCAATCGGTAAGTATCGGTTCCACACCATGTTTGGACAGGGCGGCCCTGATACTGGTGAAGTTTGTTTTGTCAAAGGCTCCTTCGATGTCGATGAAGGTGCCTAGGCAGATTCCTTGTTGTTCGATAGCTTCCTCTATCCGATTAACTACCAGATGGAGTGCTGATTCCGTGGATTTGCCGGAGCTGTATGCGTGCTGGTTAGCATGTAAGGGTAATAGTTTTAATGCACCATCTCTCAGTTCCCTCTCGCATAAGCGTTCCATGGTTTTCAACATGAATGAGGTCAGACTGATTGGTCGATGTGCTTTGGGGTTTGTGTAATCACCCTTGCCTGGCTTCGGGATGAATATGACTTTGACTTCTCTCCACCCCTTCGGTACGTATCTATGTGCCAGGCATGCCTTGAAGATACTCTCGAGTCTGCTTGCGATTGGCAGATCTCCCCATTGCAGAAAGCCCGGGATAATCCCGTCTGGGCCAGCTGCTTTGAAGGGGTGGAAACTCTTAAGGGCCCACTGGACTTTCTCCAGGGTGACCACTTTGTCTGCGAACTGCCAGTCATTGACAGTTGGTGTAACTTTTTCCTCTTGCCAGTCGATTTGCGTCGTGAAGGCGCAACCAGGGAAGTGTGTGCCGATCAGAACACGCCTAACTTCTTCTGGCGACGTTGTGAGTGTATTGTCGTCCTTGCGTAGGGACGTGGGTGCGGTTAAGGTCTGCTGTGCTAAGACCTTTCTGACCCTGTTAGCTTTTTGGCATGATTCAATGTTTTCACAGAATTTCCTCCAGCCCTGTTTGCTGCGGTATCTGATGCATTTTTTGTAGCTGGATTTGGCTGAGCGATAAGCATCCCAGTCCTCTTCCATACATGTGTTCATAGCTCTGTTAAACGCCTTTCTTACCTTGCCCCTTTTGCGTTCCAACTCTGGGCCCCACCAAGGTTGTTTCCCAGGTGCTTTTGGAGGCAACGTCAGTGGGCAAGATATATGGTAGCTGTCTATTATGGATTTGGTCAGGTGATTTACCTGTACCTCAATCTGTGTTGTATCCTCTAAGATCTGTGGGGAACATTGTTGTGCTAGTCCGTTGTTGAGATAGAGTACAAATTTGTCTCTGTCTGTTTTCCTTGGGTTGCGTTTCGGCGGAGTCTGTATTGTCTCCGCCTGTAGGCTGAACCGAATCCACCTGTGGTCCGAACAGGATGTTTCCTTGGAAACATGCCAGTCCGTGACAGCCTCTGCGGCGGTTTCAGTGGCCAGTGTTAGATCAATTATCGTGCGGCTCTTCTTGGTGACAAAAGTCGGTTCAGAGCCGGTGTTTAGTAGGGTTAGGTTTGTAGAGAAAAGGTATTCAACAAGGGACTTACCTCTGTCGTTTTGGGAGTTCATGCCCCAAAGGGGGTGATGTGCATTGCTGTCCGCCCCAATGATGACCTCCAACCTCTCCCTTGCGGTGTGGTCTACAAGGCGGCTGAGATCTGGTGTGGGCAGCCCTTCCTTCTCAGGCATGTAGGCTGAGGCGAGGATGACCACTTTATCCTCTGAATTCAGCTGTGTTTGTAGCCTAATGGCTGTAAGATCCCTGTAACAGAACTCTGTAAGGGCCTGTGTTTGTAGGTTATTGGTGACAAAAATGCATGATCGGGGATGGTCATGATCACCAGTAACTATGAGCTTACCTCTTAAATTCGAGAGCCCCTGGATATGGCCTGCCCTAATCCATGGCTCCTGGATGAGGGCAATGGCTGTGTCTTGAACCTCCAGCCACTTACGTAGTTGAGCCGTGCCGACACGGCTGTGCTGGAGGTTCGCTTGTAGGAGGTTAATCCTCTTGGACGAAGGGGGCACCATCAGTGGTGATACCCTCCTCATCCCCCCCTATTTGTAGACCCGCGAAAAGGTCAACGGACTCGGCGTCGTCCCCGAGGAGGCCGGAGATCGAGGACAGGATGTCCTCCGCCTCTCCCCCCCCCCCGGGTCCGACACCCAGCCCGTCGCCGACTGGAGCGGATGGTGGTGCCGCTACCGGCACCTCCACACCTGCGTCGGGGTTATTTTTGGTAGGAGCCTCCTGTGAGGGGTCCTCCGTGGTGAGGGGCTTTTTAAGCTCCTGTTTTATGGTGGCGGTGATCGGGTCCCATCCCTGCGGGACGTCGGTGAACCTACCATTCCGACCCTGAAACTTCAGGTACACCGTCCCTAGACAAAAAGAGAGACGGCGCCCGGTCTTCATCAGAGTCGGAATCTGGCTCTCCGGGACTCCGACCACCACGAACCATGCGGACGCTTGTTTTGTGGCGTTCTGCAGGGTCCATTTTGCCACTTCTAGGTGTTGGTTCTGGGCGGATAGCACGCGCCCTAAGACGCGCACATCCTCCAGAACCCCCTGTGGATCCGGGACCAAGATGCAGCACCGTGCCCGAAGTGGGATGTCCCCCTGGTTTTTAACGGCCAGCCTAGTGCTGGACGCTAGCCCCAGGTCGGGGACGATGCTTTGAAGCCATTTCAGGCTGTGGTCATCTTGGCACCACAGTTTTAAGACCCCCTCCGCAAACACCGGCTTCGCGTTGAATTTTGGAGGGGGTTGTGTGCCGCCCAGGATGTCTTTTACGAGCCGGGCCTGGATGCCCTTAAGCACCAGCTCAGACGTCTCCTGGCTTAAGCTGCCCGTACGCTCGCAGGTTATTGCCACGTTAAGGGGCGAGCTAACAGCCTGGGCGTATGACTTGGCGGCGTCCTTTTTCGGCCGGTCCAGCCTCTGCTTCTTGTGCTCCCCCCGAGGCGAAATCGTCTCGTTGAGAGCACGTTTAGCAGCGGCCTGACCCGTGCCCTGAGGACGCTGTTTGGGGTCCGTGCCGCTGGTTGATGGCGTGTTCCTTCCCCCAGCGGCAAATTTGACCGGACCTGAGGGCGCTACCCGATCATGGGAAGCGGTTTGGTTATAGGTTGGGAGTGACGCTTTCTTCAGCTTGGCTGCCAAGCGTCTCTCCGTCCTCGTTTTGCGCCGACCCTTTTGCTTCTTAGCGCTGGTCGATGGGGCAGCAACTGCTCCACCTTCCGCGCCAGAAGCTTGGGGACGGAGTTTGGTTATACCCTTCCTCTTAGGCAGTTGCCAGTCAGAGAAGGCGTCGTCCGTTCTGCTGCCACTACAGGAAGCCGACGGACTGTCGCACAAGGGTATTTGTGTAGAGGTTTTAGCCTCTGTTTGGTCGTTCCGGGTGCCCGGGGTCGGAACCCCTGAGCTTCCCGGAAGTGTTTGGTTGGTGTTGGTGTTGGTGTGGTGTGTAGTGTTCGTGCCTTTCCCGGTGCCTACAGCCGAGGCTGTTGAGCTGCCGTTTCGGGCCAAGTGAGCGCTGAGGGCGCGTGTGGTGTTCTTTTTATCCGCCCCGGTGCCTGCGGTTTTAGTCGCTGGACTTCCGGTTGGGGTGTGTTGTTGTCTGTAGGTGACTTCCCCAGTGCCTGCAGCCGAAGCCGCTAAGCTGCTGGTTCGGTCTGAGTGTGCGCTGAGGGCGCGTGATGTGGTGATCCCGTCACTGATGCCCG
Organism: Laspeyria flexula; assembly: GCA_905147015.1. NCBI lineage: Eukaryota > Metazoa > Arthropoda > Insecta > Lepidoptera > Erebidae > Laspeyria > Laspeyria flexula. The sequence goes on along the minus strand of LR989956.1, from coordinate 4,029,449 downwards.
AGGACGGTGCCTCTGAGCTTTCAGCTAGGGGTGTGCTGTTGTGATTTTTAATTGGCCTATCTGTGTTGTCCATTTATGTTCAGTGTATAGATTCATCTCTTTGGCTTCCCACCCTCCCCGGAGCCCGCAACTGGGAGTGCCTTACTCGACATAATTCGAGGGGCACTAGGACTACCAAAGAGATATAGGAGTGCAAGGCTGGCTTACAGTGCGACATCGGGAACTCGATCGGGCTGGCGTTGGGGGCATGAGGCCACCCACAACGACTGATCAACCCTCACTTGCTCCGTCAGCATGACCTTCACCCACACCCTACACTCCTCGCCGGTGGCCCACTGATGGTACACCATGGCCTAATTTCCCCAACCGTGGCTAGTGGTTGGGGCTACCGTTTGGCTTGAAATCCGGGCCAAAGGGGGCGTGTTGCCTCACGGACGCATAACCGCCAGCGCCGTTCGGCTCAACCCCCCAGGATCCCATCATCCCCGCGTACGGCGTTCAACTGCGCAGGTCCATGACGCAGGTGACTGCCCAGTCACATGGGTTATTTTTTGTTTCGGGGTTTTCTTCCCCTAGCCAGTTGGTTCGGTTATGGCGCCGAGGGTTCGCCTACGTGCATTTATATTTGGCTGCTAACGGTTCCGGGGTAGATGTTGTTGAGCGAAGCCCGTTCTGAACCGCAGCATTGTCCGGAGGGGACGACCCGCTAAGATATTAGGCGGGCCCGCCCCCAGGTCGCGGCGGCGGCCTGGAGGCGGCGAGGACGTATATAAAGCACTTGTCGGTGCGCGTTAAATAGCCTAGCTTCGCTCACCTAGGCATACCTACGCTGTTGTCGTCTTAGTATTTCTTGGAATGTGACTCCCCTGGCAGAAGTTACCTCACTAAGGACTAGGCACCGACCCCCCCCCCATCACTATCACTAATGGAAGCTTCAAATTGTAGAGAAGCCTCACTAGCAAGCTTTAAATAGACTTACAGACGAAATAGAGTATTCATACCACTAATATGCGGCTATTTTCAGAAGTTATAAAATTTTAATTCAGAAATCGAAACACAATCATATTTAAATGGTGTTATTATCGTAGTGCTCTTTGAAAACTGCACCTTTGAAGCATTTTGCAGTGCATCCTCCAACCTATCAATATCTCTTGGAATAAATAATTAAAAATAAATCTAAATAAAACATTCCCAGGTATCGCATTATTAGAGATTCAATCCTTATATAAAGAACACAAACTTTCAAATTAAACAACAACTATCTGTTTTCTAAGCAGCTGAATAGTACTGCAATAGGAAACTAAGAATTTGCGAATCTTTCCTTCGTTCTTGCGTTTCTTTTTTTTCAAAGTATTCTCAACAATAGTTGCAGTTATTTATTTCTTAGTAAAGTAGAACTATATAAACTTTTATGTTTAAAATATTGCGTTTTATTAGAATTCTTTATGTATTTTGTTAATTGAATTTTAACATGAGTTTTTAGTTCTGAACTCACAGTCAATTTATTATTAGTCAACAATTTAAATAAATACTTTTAATTCCTTGCTTAAAAGAATTGCAGGGAATTTATAGATGGAAACGCCCTGTGAATATAAATAACCAATCATTTTGTTTTGTCATTGTAAATAAATGCTAGCTTCCGACAGTGACTTAAAAACCCATCATCGAAATTATTATTATTTCTTATGTTAATTCAACAAGTAATCTATAAAGTAATATATAAGGTATAGACTGTCACCGTGGCGCAGTGGTTAAGGTGGTCGCCTCGCCACTACATCGCCGTGCTGGGTGACGTGGGTTCGATTCCCACACGAGACAAATATTTGTGTGATTCATAGATATTTGTTTCTAGTCTGGGTGTACTTTGTGTCCGTTAGTTTCATGTTTGTAAAGCTCCCCGCGACACAGGGCTCGTTCCCTAGTGCGGGCGTTGTCTTTTTAAAAAAAAAAAAAGAAAAAAAAGAATAATAATAATAGTAATAAAATATTATAATTCACTAAAATCGACGATCTTTTAACACCAGCAAAGATGACAGCAAAATTTGGACAACGAAACTACTAAACAAAACAAGTGTGATTGTCTATCATAACCGCCGCACTGACAGAGGAATAAAGTTGTTAGTAAACAAAATCACTTGAGCAACTATCAACTTTATAATAATAGCCAGTAGACGTAAATTTGATCTTACTACTTATTTTACAGTGACATATATGACAGTACGATATTACGGCTATAATGAACTTAAAAGCATAATCATTGTCATCAAGTAAGCCGATACGCCTACAGAAGCTATTAACGTCCACCACATTCCAATTATGGTATCTGAGCTATCACTCGATCCTCCTGTGTCAGACCTAATGACTGGACGTAACAAACTCATTAATGGTTTTATTGCCTTGTGGTTGCTGTTTTTTAATAGCTCACAAAATCAAAGGGTTTGTGGTTATTGAAAGTATATATATGTTAGTGAAATATATAAGTACTTATGTATATATAATCGACCTGCAATTCCAACCCAGGATTTATTGCGTGTAGGTACCTAATTATTATTTATTAAAATAAAAAAAACATAGGAATTGATAGTTATTTTTTTTCTAAACCCATCTTTGCCTTTGCAATGAATCAGTTAGGAGCACATCGATTGGATAGTTTCAAAGTCGATAACGAGTATTATAGAAAACATATTCTATGTTTTTTAAATATTCATAAAATTTGGCTGGCCTGATGGTCTAGTGGTTAGTGACCCTGACTCCTAAGCTGGAGGTCGTGGGTTGGATCCTCACCCAGGACAAATCTTTGTGTGATGAGCATGAAGGTTTGTTCTGTGTCTGGGTGTAATTTATCTATAATATGTATGTATTTACAAAAAAAAATGTATTTAAGTAGTACATCAGTTGTTTAGTACCAATAACACAAGCAAATATAATTGCTTAATTTGGGACTAGATGGCGCTATGTGAATGTGGTAGAATATTATTATTATTATAAAATACTATTCGTAAATAAAAGTTGTGTATTTTCTGATAGCCATTCCCTTATCTTTGTTCGTAGTGGCGGGAATGGCGGAGGTATGGGTGGAGCTCCGTGCGCCTCGGTTTGTGGTTCACCGACACAGTGCAGTACTCAGATGTGAACACAATGTCGATCCTGATTCACTTTATAAGGTAAGAGCGATGTGCGGTTGATACATGATACAGAGACACCCTTTAAGGGCTTATATATACGATATTTTTAAGGAAGTATCGAATCGTTTATCAAATGTTGAGTATTGTTACATGTCGTTGCATTATTCAAATTTTTATAATAAGAATGTTTATTTGCGAGAAGCATGGTAAAATGGTGGAATTGTAAAAGTACAGCATGTATCATCGTTCAGAAACGGAACGAAAATAAATTATATACTTACTACAAATAAAGAAGTAATTATTTTATCTGTATAAAATAATTACTTCTTTATTTGGGCCTGTGCCCGGCACAAGAAACTATTTTAAATATTGACTAGACTATAAATAATCTATAAGTTTCATTTACAGAAAATTATAATATTAAACTAAATTTAAAAATAATATTTATAAATAAAAACTAACTAAATGTATCATTAATATAAAAAAGGGGGAGGAAATTACAAATTAAAATATGGCATCATAAAAGTCCTCCGCATCGCTGCCATTGTCTGTGGGAAAAGTGCCCAACAGACTGGCAGCATAAATAATAATATTATCTGTTTCAAAATTCGAATTTCAAAAAAAAAAAATATAAAAAGAAAACAATAACAAAATTTGTTACTAATATTTTCATTTATATAAAAATAACAAGTTCAGGTATTTCCACAACGTAACCATATAATTTTTACCATTTAAATTACAATTAGTATAATTAAGGTAGATTTACATTAATCAATAACATTTTTATAGGTTTTATACATACCTACCTAAAATATTAGAACATTTTATAGTGAACGTTATAAGTTGCTATCTTGATTTTGTCGTCCTAAAACTTTGAACCCTAAATTAAATTGTCCAAACTTATCGCGGCTGAACAAAACCTTCGCCCGCACAAGTACCAGTTAATGAACGTTGCACGCAATTCCGTTACCTCTAACCTTTTGTAACTCTACAATTAAAATAAAGCCTATTTTCAAGCTTTATCCGACGTAAAACAGACAATTTCTTTAGTAGTAGAGTGAAAAAGTTTTTAGAAATACGTAGAACTGAAGTTGAAGCACACTATGAAATCCCAATATGGAATTCATAGTGTGCTAGTGCACACCTCGCTAGCTTAATATCTTATGCGTGTATTATTATGATAATCAAAAATCTAGAGCTGTTAATTATTATTAAATAATATGTAAAAAAGGTGAATAAAAAATAGAACGGAAAGTTATATTCACAGATTATCACCATGTGATATTCAAACATGTTTCTTGTTTTTCTAGACAAGTAACAGAAATTATATTGTACTTACTATCGTTTATTGTATAAATGACGTAGTCATTGACATCCTTGTCAGACATCCTATTCGGTTAATTATCAATAACGTTGGCCTAATGGCTGGAATTGGTATTCTAATTAAATTGAGGCCAATCCTACATAGTTAATTGTTAGTTCGAGTATATTGACCTAACCACAAATGTAATTTCAAAGATACGTTTGACATGACTTGATTACCTCAGTGGCACAGCGGCATTCGGTTTCTGAGGTATCGGGTTCGTTTCCCGGGTCGGAACAAATATTTGTATGATCTCAAAATGTTTGTTTCGGAGTTTGGGTGTTTTACTATTTATATTAAGTATGTATTTAGAAAAAAAATATTTGTTTATAAGCTTTTATTAATTTACTATGAGCAAAAAGAGGCTGTGTAAAAAAAATATCCCAAATAATTAATTATTTATTCAAAAATATTTAGGAACGCGCTATAAGGGCCGTATGCCTGTCTACGACCGACGTCGTATAAAAAAGCAAGCTATCTATAAAAATTGTTAACTATAATAACAATATTTTGTGTAAAATCCTTTGCCCAACCATTTAGGTCAACCAATCTCGTGATAGCCACTTTAGTAGCAATCTCTTAGAACTTGCTTCAAGTACTAATATCCTCAAAGAGTCCAATACACTCACTAGATGTTAGTGGCATACAACTTCAGTATTAATAGATACTATATACTACTCAAAATAAGTATAGACATAGCATTATTAAAAATAAAATTAAAATAATTTGAATTTATTTGCTTCAAAATTCCAACATTACAAGAAGGCATTATTTAAGTATTATTTTGTGTCTTATCTGAAGCTACATTAATAGTTAAATATAATTATTTTTTTGCGTCGCCGAGGCAGTTAAGACAATAAAGACTGATAATAAACAGACTCCCCATTTGGGGGTATTTCACTGCACTGAAGGGAGATGTTAAATCGGCCTAGATCGGATTGTTCGAGAAGGATTTGAACATACGCCCGATGCGAATTGAAATTCTAAATCGCATTTGAAATTCGAATGCAAAGTTTCAGCAAACACCTATCGGGTGTTGTTCGGTACTCTGTTAGTGACGCATCGATAAAAAATAAATTATATGCGTTTAAGGTGAATCACAGAGTGACATCACACGGTAAAAACGTTCAATATCATAAAATTATCATAAAATGGAAAGATTTTTGATTACGATCGTAATAATAATTTTCAAACGATGAAATATTTTTTTACTCGTCTTTTTTCTCACTAGCTAATTATTAATTGAAATTTAAACGTATCTGTGTCATGCTAACTAAAATGTGACAGTAATTTCTAGAACACGTTCCAAAAGGTTTTAACGAACTAATTCTAATTTGTAGTTTCGTGTTCTCGAATAAACAGACTCCGGGCGTGCATTGATCGCTATAAAACAGACTGATACGGAAAATTCCTTGAATTACAACGATTTGTTTTATGAGGAGAGTTTTTTTTATGTGTTCCCGATTCTGTTAATTGGTTTCAAATAATTCCATATTAGTTTTCTCATCTCTTCAAAAGTAAACTGTGTTTTTCTTTACGTATGCTTTCTCCAATCAGAGTACTATAAAACTCCCATGTAGCATTCAGACACCTTTAGTCCAGAACCGATAGTTACGTCAGCGCTTCGTCTATCAAAAGAATAGCACAATGCAAGATTCGATTGGATCCGTCCGGTCAGACTTTCAGACTTTTGTAACAGTACACGACGCGCGACGTCCTGAAAACTCATTCTAAGTGAATTATAACTTTTTATACATTTTTGTTTTGTTAAGAACGTTACAAAATAAATTAACAAAATGTTTAGGAGGCTACTTGCAAGTTTAAGATGTGGGATCTAAATATTCTATGTCTGTTTAGGTTAATTTTAGAATCCAAGTCTCGCTGCAGTCAGGCTTAGTGCCGAAAGTAGCATAAAGAAACTGTGTCCCACCTGTGTCGAGGAGCTTAATATAAGTAGAATTGTCTGGAGTAGACATCGTACTGCAGTTAGACAAACTGAAAGTTAAAATGGTGTACTTAACAATTTGTTCAGAATTGGGTCAAGATTGTTACCAATAGTTGGTTTCCTATTTTCTATCAACATCAAACTGCTTACGCGAGTTTTCTTCTGTTGTATTGCAGCATCGTGATAGAATAAGCTACTTAACAAGTCTTTCGAAGATTTTAATAATTACAAAAAATTCGGTCTTTAACAAGGAAAAATATGCATAAAAGAGTTTGCAAATTAGCAGTGATCTTGCTCTAAGGATTACAGACATTTATAAAGATCTTGTTTTTAAAACCTTTTCTCAGGAGAGTCCCTTCCGACTTCCATCCAGCAATAGATTGGATTGTTGGTAAAAAAATAATTTTGTAAATAATAGTTGTTCCAATTATTCTACATAATATATCTCTTATTTTTAAGTCATCATCATAGATTTGTAATATTAATATTATTTTATAGGTGGTTTTCTTCAAGAACGGTCAGCGCCTCATGAAATTTGTTCGCGAAAGGGACCCTCAATACGAGCTGTACAACATTACAGGCGCTGAGATTAATGTAAGTCTCTCCATTTTATTTCATTTAATAACAATTTCAAAATAAAATTAATCTTCTTAGGGTACATAATATGTATGACAGTTAAAAATGCTCTGCGCTGCGCAGACTATATTATAATCTGCGTAGCGCAGAGCATTTTTATTGTCAAGCCATTAGCGACTTTGTTTTCATTCCAACAGTCCTTATGCAACAAAAATAATAATATATTGTTATGGAAATAATGCTTAAGTTTCAAACTATCAAACACAAGAAAGTTTATGTTAGATGATTCGTTTCTTTATTCAAAAAACAAGATTATACGAAGATTAATATTCCATCGAAGATTGTTTTCAAGAAGTGGCCTTGTATTATAGACCCTTAGTTAAGTTCTATATCGACAATTTGCTCATTACTTTGAAAGTAAACACAAGCACGACCCACTTCCAAACTTTTGGAATAAACAGTTGTGGGTAAGGCAACAAAAATAAAACAAAATTTTACTTCGTAAGATCTTCAGTTGCTTGTGTGAAAAAACAGTTCGTTGTTTACCTCTGTCAAAGGTTTCTCAGGAAATTGATTAACGATTCTATTATTACAGTTTCTGTATACAAAAATAAAGGAAGATGGTTTTGACATTTAAAACGCGTTCTATTAATACATTTGCTTAAAAAAGGAAGTTTCATAAATTTCTTATTTAAACAATGAATTTTTTTTTTATATTAGTTTTTTTCAATATCCTTTGAAACTATCTGTAAGGATTGATATAAATATACGTTTAATTACGAACACATTTTGTCAAAATTCATTAAATAATTGCAGAATATAAACAGTGAGTAGGTTTAATTTTATTTTAATCTTTTACATATTTTATCAACTAATAACATTTACAATCGATTAACATGGAGAAATCGATATACTTATGCGAGTTTTTATGACAAATTTTAATAGTATCGATTTATCTGAGATAATCGATTAATAATTACGTCACTTATTACTAGGTACAGTGAAGTCTAATAAAGAATTAGTCTACCTGAAGCTTTATTCACTTAAGCGTAAACTGCGGAACCGTCTAGAATTTTTATTACCAAGGCAACTCAGTCACGCCATCAAGGCTTAAGCAATTAATTCTTAAACGTTGTCTCACGTACCATGCTTGCCTTCAGATCCAAGCGAATTAAAATGGTGATCTCTATAAAATGAGTCTTAATTACTTCAATTTAAGCATTTAAATTGATTGTATTTTTAATCTAACTTTGTTAAACATAACTTTTAACACTAAGGGATCGGCAGAAGTAAATCAGAGCCATATTTCACCAGTTATTTTGTTCCCATGTAATATGGGGGAGCTACCCATGGGTACCGTAAAAGGCAACCAAGAAAGTAACCCTAAGCAGACAAGAGCACAGCGAGAAAAGGAAAATTCGAAACAAACCCTATACTAACCCGTTTTGCTAAAGTGGAATAGTAGGCTAAATTCCCTCCAAATTATTTTTATTTATGGGTTGTAATGATGAATATGGGCGAGCTTATTGCTATTAACCGTGCACATTTTTTAGACTGAGCTGATACTGAGATTTTCTAGACAGAAAAATAATACTGTTTTTGCCTGATCCAAGGATCGAACCCGAGACCTCTTGTATAAACTCTCACTGTGACAATGGCGCAGTCCTGTAGTTACTATGTAGAATATTTCCAATATTACAATATACTGTAACATCATTCACGCATGTTTTCATCGTAATTGTTAGTTAGAAATAACTACCTGTCATAATATATTGGAATTGTTTTGCAGTGCATGATCCGTGTCCCGTCCGGGCCCGTTTACTAACGTACCTACGATGCTCGTCTACACCACGGTTGTGTACGGCACGGACACATCCCGGTTTAATATATATCATCCCTACGTCGTTGGTCGCTGTCATATTCAAACAGAACAGTTGACAACGATATCAAAACAGCCCCTCTAGACAAGTGGCAATCGATTCGATCTATCTATTCTATCGACATGTCAAATTAGTACATTGATCACGTGACTTGTCGATAGCTTATGTCAGAGATGTGTTCAAATGTATTAAAGTGGCAAGTCGTTTAGAATAGACAGATTGAAGCGATTGCCACTTGTCTAGGGGGGCAGAAGAATCAAATTTCGAGATTGCAAGCAGGTTCGAGAAGATCTGATACGTGTGTATCTTACAGTATGTATAATATCCAAACAATGGCGATGTAGTTTACAGTGTGTGATTTTCATTTAAGGTTATAATAACGTTGCCATACGTTGCCGGGTCCTCTGGGAATTCGTGCAGAGTTGGACACGACCGCAGGACGCTCTTATTGAATTGGACAGTAATTAACAATTCCCTGAACATTCGTGTTGGTGTTATTGTTTATTAAAGTGTCTTGGTTTGCTAGTTACAATTTTATTATAATACATAAAAATAAAAAACTGTACACACACAAAACTTAATAGACAGTTGTGGTCTTTCGTAATGTTATAAAATAATCTTAATCTAATTAACAACCCCCGTGTACCCCTTCGTAGACAAATTTATGGAGTTTTCGTGGATCTAGAATCCGGAGTGCTTGTTATTTAATGACCACAGAGTACATAGGTAACCACAATCAGGCGGGTCAGCCTATTTGCCGAGGTATATAAAATAAACCCAAATATACCTAAATCCTTTGAAAAATACATAATTTTGTATTATCAAGAATGGCAAATACTGAAAAGAATTACCGTCATCACAGTGCTCATATCTAGCCCTTCCCCCATTTTAACGTAAGCGACAGAAATCGAATTTTACAGAACGGTTTTAAAAAATATTTTTGTACTGTAAAAAAAAAAGTTGTATATTTTTATTATTGTATTTTTACGCGAAACGTTAATAAGGATTGTTTGGTTATCGTTTTAACTGTTACTGATAATAAAAATCTCAATTTCGATAAAAGTGTCGCTTACGATAAAATGGTTATTCATTTACTTCTTAGCTATAATTATCTTGAGTTCTAACCGAAACCATAAATAAACATATTTATAAGCAATTTAATTATGAATAATAACATCGACAAAAGAACTATTTCTCTGACATCAAAGCACTATATCAAACGTCACTTAGTTTTAGCACTCACTTATATTCCTTTCAACCAAACTGCCACTTGATACTCTTCATCTCGTCACTTCATAAATAATAAAAGAAGATCAAAAAAACTTGCCAAAATATTATGTGCCTTATTTTATTGGAACATCACAGAGTTATTGATATCACTGAAATAAAACCTCATAAAAGTTATACAGCTTTATTATATGTGTTTATTTTAGTTTTCATAAATAGTGGATGAATAAATATAACCTTTACTTCATAAATAAATGTTCAAATATAAGATAATTCTGTTGTAGTACCGTCGTTTTTGCTTGTCGACTAGCTCAATTGAGGAGTGACTCTCCAAAAGGGCTATTTTCGGGTTTCGAGAGATTTCGTTTTTTTTATGCAAAGCGATTTTTTGTATATAAACACATCGTATTATCGAAGTTTCCGGTGATAAAACTTCTTATTTCCCTAAGAAAAATGAATCCAAAAAACACGTTTTGGAGCAAAAATTACTGATTTCTGGTTTATGGGTTTTTTTTTTCCCAAAAACTGAGGAACTATTAACCACAATAGCTAGAATAGGTACATAAATGTTTAATAGTTAAAATATTTATATATGATAAGTTATCAGTTTTTACCAGTTTCTGAAAAAATTATATATACTGAAATAAGCACTTTTGGAAAGTCACTCCTCATTATACCAATAACTCTTTAAAATTTCAACAAAAATTTGTTTACTGGATCTTAGTAAAAAATATTCTTTAAACACCAATCGTTTTTACCGCGCCCCCAATCATCCTTTTGTTTTATCATTTAGAAAGGGTACGGAAACTCAGCATCGTTAGTAGTCAGAAGTAGCACTCGCATTTAAAAGAGGTTACATTACCATGCTACCTTTTTCAAGGGCGGAAAGACAAAATAATAAATAAATATCTAGTTTTTAATGTCAGTTTCTAATTTTGAAAATAGTATCGAAGAATGATTCTTTTTTGTTACTTCTGAAAATCAGTGTCCTGTTTTTTTCTTATAACTGAATTATATATTCAATGCTATGCCTAATATCATTACATCAATAACCCTATAAACTTTACTGCTCGCCTGATCTTTTAGTTAAGACAGTCATTCTTAAATACTTGCTTCAGTGGATTCCATCGCCTCATCGAACACTTGGATAATAAAACCTGAAACCAGTCTTGTGTCGCGGCGAGCTTTACAAACACAAAAATATTTGGACACAAAGTACACCCAGACGCGAAACAAGTCCTATGAATCACACAAATATTTGTCTAGACTCTGAAAATATATTCCCCTTATTTCATAGAATCAAAAATAGCGTGCGAAATGTGGACGTTATGCGCCTCTGCCTAGCCCTTTAAGCAAAAATCTATGATATTGTGATAATTTGTACCAGTGAAAGGTATATTTGAATGATTTTCTATGTATAGAAAGAAAATAATTATTTAAAGAAAGACTTTTTCAATTACTCGTATAAAATGGTGGGTAGGCAAATGTTATTCTGGAAACGTGTCGGATCCTTTACGATCTCAAGCGTACTCTCGGGTCAACCGCAAGCGACGTGAGCACCACGACTGGGGCCAGACAATCATTTCAAATGCTGAAACTTGTTTATTTACGACAATTGTTGTTTTAAATTATAACGGTCTAGAAATATTTTATGTTTGTTGGTACTTTCAGTACAAGATTTTGAGAAAGAATTCTATACAAATAAATATAATTAGAGTGTCTGTTTGTAATATTAAAATTACCACTTTTTACTACATGCATATAAATGTATATACTAATCTCTGAAACGGTTGGACCAATTTTGTCGGGACCTTCACTGGCAGATAGCTGATGAAATAAGGAGTAACTTAACTAAAAAAGTAGCCCATACTTTTAATTTAGAAAAATTCTAAAATTATTATAAAAAAGTAATGTTGCTTTTGTTAAATTTCACGCGGACGAAGTCACGGACACAGCTAGTAATTAAATATTAATGAAACATACAACCGTATACATAGCCACATACCACCGTTTCCATCGGAAATCTCTTGAGGAGGCTTGTGTTCAATATCCTACGGTTATTTGACGATGATGATGATGAAAGGGTGATGAATAATGCAAGCATGTGTGGATACAACAGACAAATTAAATTTGATATAGTAATTAACCTAGTACAAACCGACGTAAACGTTGTAGTAATAGTAAGTTAATTCATCTCTCAAGAGACTCGTACTTCATAGGGGCATTTAATTTAGCAGCTAATGTTTCTATAACATTGATTAAAAAGAATATGCTGAACTGTAACAAAAGCGCTTTGCTCACAGTAAAAAGAATTTGAGTAGTGTGCATTACAAATTGAGCTCCGTAAAACGTTGTTGAAGATATATTATCGGTGACTTGAAGCTGTAACGTGACGCGTCGACAGTCTACACTCGCAGTACATTACAATAATTCACTCTCCGTCGCTATCGTCACTACGTCCCTCACACTAATATATTTCAGAAGGACTCTTCTCAAAGAATTTTAAGAAAGAGTAGTTAGTTTTAGTAGTTTTAAATATATGTATTATTACTGCTGGTTAACAAATTCTAAGTTCGGTCAGGTAAAAACGGTATTGGATTTTTTCTGTCATGAAAATCTCACCATCAACGCAGACTTCAGGAAATGTGGTGAATTAATGGTTATAGGCTGGTCCCTTGGTATAGTATTTTGTCAGCTATATTTTTTTTATTTTTTTTTTATGTGGGAGTACACATTCTGTGTCCTCCACGTAGGGATCCTTAGACATGATCCAAGACCTTTTTTGGGGTTTTTATTTATTTAAATTTATATATTTATTTTTGGGGGTTTGCCAATTTTAAAAATCTATTTAGTATATGTATTTTATATATATTTCTTTATTTTCCTTCACTTTTCTCTCTTCTTTATTTATATTGACCGAACTCTGCACCGATGTGCAGGGTGAAATACCAATGTACAAACATCATTTTTGCCTAAATGGATCTCCCGCTGCACATCGGTGCAGAATTGGACTTGGCAAATCTGGAATTAGAGTTCCTAGCCTTATTCACGACAGTGAGAGGACAGGCGGACAGACGACAGGGCTTATCCAATTTTATACGAGGGGATATTCTGCCCAGGCCGACATGTGCTGGTCGACCGCAGCGCGATGCTTCCTGCTTGACGACACTTCTCTGGCTTATATTGCCTACAATATGGTCCAAGACAAAGTGGTCCTGTGCGCGTGTCGCGCTGCGGGACGAAGTCGAGCTTAAATGAACAGCCTGAGCAGAACATACCCTCTTTAATGTTTTGGGGGGACCACGCACAACAACACCCTCTTCTTTGCCGGACTTTTCTGCTGTATGAAGTGAGACCACCTTAGCAATAGGCCACTACCGACCTTGCTAAGGAGTCCCACTTCTTCCTTATTGGGCAATCCATGTCGAAGGCGTTGTGTGCCCGGTCCTCCATTGTCAGCTATATTAGGATATAGCTGATAAAATGTGGTTGTGGTTCTTGCCTATTATTTGACAAGAAAGGCATGATTTTATGGGCCGCCTCCACGGGCAAGACAATTGCGGCGATACATATTATCGTCGTGCCACACATTTCTCTACAATCTCTCACCTTGTTAAAAAAGCCTACAATAGGTCAGGTAGTGTACAGAAATACGAGGCACGACAATAATATCGCCACAATTTTCTTGACTTGTAACATAATTATTAATTTGTTTGCAGTTAGAAAGTCTTTCTCCGACTTCGGTCACACTGGACAGGCTGGACTTTACTGCATCAGGTCCATACGCCTGCGAGATCGCGTTAGAAACACCTCTGTACTCCAAAGTTTCCAGAATACATGAACTTAATGTTATTGGTAAGTCATTTTTAGTATAGTCTTGACTATAACTAATTAAAAATAATAAAAGTACACTAACTATAGCCCAGAGCTTTGCCCCAATAGATACCTACTAATTCAACTGCTGAATAGGATATTGTATTATCCTATTCAGCAGTTGCATTAGTAGGTAGGGTTACTAAGCAATTGATTTGTATCAATCGTCTGATAAGTCGAAAGGTACAGTGTTCTAAGCAGTAACCTTTACATCCCTACGAAACATAAAAAACTGATTGTCATTGGAGTTTTTTTTCAGTTCGGCAGAAATTCCGTCCAAAAATAAAAATCAAGCACAAAAAGTTGTCGTCGAACGAACATCTTCAAGCGACATGTCAGAGTGCCCCCGCGCACCCCGCGCCTCACCTCACCTGGTTTATAAATAATATGAAGGTAAGTAAAAGATAATAATATATTGAGGATGCCAGTCTAACAGTGGACGTCCTATTAAAAACAAATATAATAATGATGATGACGTAAGCGTTACTAAGAAAATATTTATCTCTTCATATTTTACTTCGTAACTTTTGATATAATATCAAATTTTACGAACTAAAAGGTGATATTTTAATAGCAGTCTAATCAAAATCTTAAGTTAAGCCTTGAAACTTAAACTCACGTGATCACGTGAGACGTAATGACACGTGATTCATAACAATAATATAATTTGTGTTGTGTAAATTCCACAATAACAAACTACTGTTCCAGTACCATAATGTAAAATTATGGAATGTTTTTTTAATATACAATTTTTTTTTAAATCTGGCTTCCTTATATTTTCACAAAATTGAATTCGTATTTTTGCTTCATTATATTTTCACAAAATTTAATTCGTATTTTTGCTCTTAACTAGACATATTATACTTTATTTTGATCTCAGACACCAAACCTAACAATCATAGTTTTGTAAAATGTACATATATCATTTTATTTCTTATAAATCTTTTAAATAAACTGAAAAAGTTTGATAAATATTCAGTTGCGAATAATCATACCTGTGTATTTACAGGAATATTTTATGAATATTTATGAAATCAAACTCAGAAATTCACCCGGGCTTTGAATTTCATTGCTGAATTGTTATAATCTTGGACTGGGTAAAATAATTTAAACAGAACAACATTATTATCTTGTCGACGTACTCGTAGTAAAGAAGCCGCCTATAGCATCCAAATAAAATAAAAATAATATGATGTTACTAATTATATTCACCAATACAAGTTTCACCATTCCTATCCATTAGTGTAGTGATCTCAGAACTTGAACTGCCTACTACCAGATTACCATTTTTCATCATCATTTCAACCCACAAACGTCCCATTGCTGGGCACGGGTCTCCTCCGAAGAATGTTGAATTTTCCTTTTCTCGCAGTGCTCTTGTCTGCATAAGGTTACTCCCTTAGTCGCCTTTCACATCACTACATGTAGGGTAGGTACGTATATTTATTTTTGATACGTCATTGGAATAAAAATATAAATAAACACGTTCTTGACACGTGTAATATTTTATAGAGACCTATTTGTCGACTACCTGAAACGTGTATGGATAACCTCGTTACACAATATATAGGGAGTTTTCACATTTTCCGATATTACACAGGTACATGATATGAACATCAATATTCGTTTATGTGAACTCATATAGTTACTAGTAAAACTTTTAGGCTTGATATTGTTTGTCAACATTGTCGGTGAATATAAAGACTGCGATATATTGAAAAAGTATGCATTGAAAATTCTTATATAGTGATATTTTAGGTGATATTTAAGTTTCCGTGGAATGTCGGCTAAGTAAGCTTTGCTAAGACTTAGAGCCAAATTCACAGTCATGACTTTACAAAAAAGAATGCAAAATAGCTTTCCAAAGTAAACTTCGAATGCCGAAGAATAATTTCGAATGAAATTTCCTTTAATTTTTAAATTTGGATTATGAAACTTTATATTGGTTGAAAGTTGATCCCTCAAAGTAAAGTCAAAGTGCGGTCTATGAATCTGGGCCTTAGACTATCTCTACGTGTAATTTAATGAAGATCTTTTGAGTGGTTAAGGCGTTAGAACGTGAGAAATGAGTTCTGAGATCTATCCATTCATCCATCCACCCATCCATCCATCAACCAACCATAAGCTTTAGCATTTATAATATTAGTAGTAAATAGTAGGTATTTATTCAGTTTACGGCAAATATAAAAGCACTACATTTTACACGTATAAATTTATGGATGAATACATGTCAACTTATCAGTGCCATGTTTTGGTTTCATCCCAATTGAATTCGATATCAGTCAATTGAAAAGGTGACAACTGAAAACTATGGACTCAGCCTTCATTTAACTCATATCTGCATTTCATATTGAATAATGTGTGTGAATACAAGTTCATTAAGGAAAGGGAGATATTGTCTCTTAGGTGTCAAGTATACTAATTTCGTTTTATTTTAAAATAGTAAATAGAAATAGTGAATTGAAACCACGGATATCCGTAAGCAGCAGTTACGCCTATCTTTCAACTTTCTTCCCCCTTCAGAATGAGAAAATATTTCAACTGAACTGAATAATAACACTAGTTTTAGTGAATCAAGTTTAAGGTTTAACTTTATAATGTAGGCAGGCAAGGGACGGCCACAAATCATGTTTTGCAGGGAAAGTTAGATCTGCGGCTTTTGTTCTATAATAGCGAGATAACTCACTGATGTAGAAATAGCTAGTTTTGTGTCCTACGGCATACTGGTGTGGTGAAGAGGATATAGAAAATTTAATGGTGTCCGCCAAAAGCTGTTAGACACACAAAAACATTGATGTATAAATTGAAGATAAACTACTTAACTGTAACTTTAGTTTTTATTTTGACTTCTGTAT
The DNA here is from genome assembly GCA_905147015.1 of Laspeyria flexula. NCBI lineage: Eukaryota > Metazoa > Arthropoda > Insecta > Lepidoptera > Erebidae > Laspeyria > Laspeyria flexula. The sequence goes on along the minus strand of LR989956.1, from coordinate 4,012,605 downwards.
ATTTCCGAGAGGATAAGAATGTACAATATGAGATAAAGCTACAATGAATAAAATAGTGCAATAAATCACTTAATTATTATAATCTTTTATCTAATAAAGATGAGTAATCTAATAACATAAAAAATCTTAATATTTATTTTATTTATTAAAATAAATTATCTAAAAGTAAATAATTAATAAACTAATTATATATATAGCATAAAACTAGATAGTTTAATAAGTACATTATTATTATGCAAATAACTACTTTTAAATTTAGCCCTCTTCCTCTCTCCTAATTATTATATTTTGCCTGACAGGGTCCATAATTGTAACCTACATTATACCTACCACATATTTGTACATTATGTAAGCAATAAATGATTGAGTATTGAGAGTATTATTTAAAAAGAAAGAAAAAGGATTTAAAAAGCTGTTTTAACGGATTTATCTACAATGACTTGAACACTATAATTCAATAGTTATTCAGTTTATTCATAATAAAATACACCTGAATATCGCTGACAATTACAAGTATAAGTAAGGGTCACTACTGAACACAACAACAGTCGTCTAGGTATATTTTATTTACGTAAGTCAATAACTCGAACCTATATAAGGAAAAGCTCTGACGATCGCGTGTTCAATATTATTAACCTTGATAACCATTTCGAAAGGAAACGCATAGAACAACTAAATTTGGGGAACTATTCACCAAATAAAGAAAATTACTAGAAGTGTTATATATACTTTGTTATAATCAGTGGTTCCTTCGTAATACAAATCAAAAATACTTTGTAATTAACTGTGTATAATAATATTCAAACCCTTGGGATGACAGAGTATTAATGAACACAAAATATTAAGACATCACAGTCATGATTCAAAGGCTGGCCTTTACCTAATGTTATTCTTTGTTTGGCCACTGCTCAGCTCCTATTAGCCGTAGCGAGATGTTATATAGCCTATAACCTGCCTCGATAAATGGGCTTTCCAACACAAAAATAATTTTTCAAATCGGACCAGTTCTTGAGATCCTAGCGTTCAGCCAAACAAACTAACTCTTCAGCTTTATAATATTAGTATCAATTTTTTTTACTCAGATTTTCATAATCGACTAATACTCGTACTATAATATATTAAAATTTTCTTTATTCTTGTTACCACTTCATCTTCACTTCCTATTACGTTATACTCTTCTGGTAAAAACTCAAATTAAGGTAAGTTAGACTCGCCTATGGGCTCTACAAAGAGATAATTGATATTTCTTTTCTATGTAATTTTACCGAATAGTTTTCTCGACAAATCAATCATTTATTTTCCATGAAAGTAAATACAGTAAACATTAAGCCCGTTTTCTCAAATTCAAGGACATCCTAAAAATACTGCTAATGAAAATACCTTAACTTATATAAATAGGCTGGTATCAATTGCCTACAACATGGATCACGTGAAACCTGAGCGTGTGACTGAAGTTCTTGGCTATATATATTTTATAGGTGCTAAAGTTCGTTGAAGTCGCTAATTGGGACCGTTTTTTGGTACTATTGTTTTATTACATCGTTGAATGAAATTACTTGTGATAAAATTAAAGATTATTTGGTCGAGATTTACTATTGTTACCCAACTGTACCTATTTCTATTTCTGTATTCTATTATTTCATAGGCTTTTGGGTTGGGGGTTTTGATGTCGGTGTCAAATGCTTGAAAGTGGCAGTAACCATATCTAAATTTCCTTACATTTGACAGCGACATCAAACCGACTAATCGAATGATGAAATTTAGAGTAAGGCTTATGTGGCTATCAAATGTTTGACCATTTGATATTAGGTTGTCATTTTCAAATATTTGACAACGATATGGAAATCAACCAACCGAATATTTAGAATAACCTCAGAAAACTTACTTCTGCTCCATTAAATCTGTACTGTTTAAAAGATGGCTTTGATATTAGTCACCGTAACTAATTTTTGAGCAGAAGGAGATTATTATTTCTATATATGACCACTACTAACCCAGGAACTCTTCAACAGGTGGACGAAAGACTCACAACGCCCCACGGCACAGTGAGTGTACACCGCCATCACCACGGGATGCCACTGTCTATGACTAACTCGTCGCTAGCGTTCCCACTGACGAGTCTCCAATTGTACCCCAACCAGACAGTAGACATCACTTGTCTTAGCACTATACCAAGCTATGCGAGTATTGGCGAAGGATTTGCTGATGTACAGAACCATACCGTCACTGGTAAGTATTTAAATTAAGAACTTCGTTATTTCAAAGGAGTTTCTAATTGTGATACTAAGTACTCAGCTATTGGGTTTATGGAAAACACTGTTGTTGATAAATGAAAAGATTTTGGATGATATTCTGGAGAAAAATTACACCAAGCACAAAATTAATCACGTTGTCTGGCATATAAATAAAACCCGTTTTGAAATCGTACACAAAAACGTTCATTTAATTTTAAAATTTGAAATTTGTTATACGGATCAAAGACTAATACGACAATATGCTTCTATTATACCTATTATTTTTTATTTTTTATTACTGCGTCTTTCGTGAAAGATGTTTATCTTCTCATCATCTTAATTAATATTCATATCATCAAAACGTCATAAACGTCAAATGTGCACACATATTCTGCAGCTACTAGGCATTCATCGCACTTGTTAATGTGTCTTAGATTATGGTTATAAAAATCTCAATTAAATCAAAAAAAAATATGTAATACAATATTTATTTAATTATTTAATAAGGCATAACAACGTATTTACAATAAAATCATAGAATAGTAACAGTATTTCATCAAGGTTCAGTAAATACATCAATTATAGGTATACACATCACTCTTACTTATATATACTTAACTGTAATCCATATTCCCGAATAAATGACATAAATACCAGGATACCTTTGTATATTGATGGTTGTCTCTGCCACTTGGGAAATAAAAAGTGTCTACGTTAATCGGTTTACATCAGCCCTAATTCGAGATGTAATCAAAATACAATCTCGTGTGACGAAATGAAATTACACCCGCCAGTCAGTGTAATGTTAGGATGAAATTAATCCAATTTAAATTTTCACTTTAATTTGAGATCACAAACATATAATGTTGAACTAATAGCAATCCAGATAGTATTATAAAAAGTAACAAGAATTTATTTAAAAAACTAAAAAACCCGACTGCCTAAAAGTAGCCTTCGACAGTCAATTTAAAGCAATGAATTTGAAGAATACACTGGTGAAAGGTATAGGCTTAGATATAGAGATTTGGTGATGAATACAAATATAACAACACTATTTAGGTTACAAGAGACAAATGGAGCCGCGGGCAATAGTTAGTGCATATTTAATTGAATTAGGCTATTAATTAGCTTTCATCTGATACGATGAGATAGCCCTAAAAAACCTCTATTTTGACAGTTTACGTCCGCCATATTGGTATTTTGTTGACGTCACATAGCCTAAGATACTCGGGGGAAAAATATAAATTAAATGACACCTCACACTTTAAAATCAGCCAAGTCGTTTAGGCTACAGAAGGTCACAATGGAACAGACATGCCCACATACATACATACGCGCGAAAAACATTACCCTCCTTTTTGGCAGTCGGGTAAAAACAATATAAATAGCCACTAAATCTTCTGTGACAGATCAAAAAGCGCCTAATTCTTTTGATCTGTCACAAAACACTTAGTGGCTATTTATATTCCCTAAATTATTTTCATTATTCTTTCAACAAAGCAGTGCTATTACTTATTTATGTTTTATTCAAGTCTATTATTTTTATTTAGTTCGTCAAAAGAAAATGTATTTAAAAAACACTTATCACAGACCTAGACGTGTTTTCATAACACTGTAGAGTTTCTTTTGAAGATTAAAGATGCTGAAAATATCTCTTAAAATTAAGTGTAGCCCAAAGCAAGAGAAAATCTCAGCCTCGAAAAATTATTCTCGTTTGTAAGCGTCTTAAATTCACGTCAGCATTTTAGTTTTAATAATATTTTCTTTTTCAGTTAATGTGGTCCGCATCGAACCAGCACCGACTCAGCTACCTGTCAAAATTGTTAGCTCCGAACTGAATTTATCGGCCCGATATCATGTACAGCCTATATTATTTATATTAGTCATATTTGTGTGCCATATATACTACTAAATTTGCGTTAACTAACCACTGTTACATAACATCTGTCAAATTTGTTCTCGTATGTAATATGTGTCTCATATTAACAGTAACATCGGTCTTGTAATGTGCCACTGCGGGAATGTTTGATAAAGGTTGTCTGATGTTAGGAATAGCTTCAATATGCTACAGATTTCACTGCGTTGAACTAGACGCGGTAAATGTAGCTTTGTGAGTGTATATTCTTATCTGATGTTAAATGAAACAGTTTTTAATTAACAAAGAACTAGGTACTATTTTACGCAGTTAGAGTCTGTGTGTCGTTTAAAGTACTGGGTAGAATGTGTGTGTTTAATGAAATATGGATTGAATGTGGTGCTAAAGACGTTTTTTTTTTTAATAAAAAAAGTTTAAATAAGTTCTAAGCATTCTTTATTCTAAATAGCCAGTTTAACTATTTGATTATTGTTTCGTAACATCGTGCTTTTGTTATTCTTCCTCTGGCATTGTCAATTTACAAAATTAGTCTGGATTGCGTGAGGTTAGTAATTATATTTCATGTTACAACTTTGACAGGTGTTAAAATATCATAGTGAAGACATATCTTGATATGATTATTTTTTTTCAATTAATGTGTGCTGCTTAGATTTCTTGGGAAATGGTTTGAACGTGATAATCGTGTATATAATTTAGGTTGTTAGCTTTTGTATTGTATACAGTTGAGATAAAGTCTAAAATCTAATGAAGAAAAAAGCAAGCGTTTTCTGTTTGGTGTGTAACTTAATTCCTACTTTAATTTCACTGTAATATTCCTAACAATAACATTGTAAAACAATAAATTGCGGACTAGAATTGATAAAGTCGAATATTTTATCAAACTGCTTTAAATAACCCAATTCAAACAAATATGATTTAATACTCATTCAATACAAAGGACAGGGCAAAAAAAAATCCAATTAAACTCTAGTTGAATTGTTCTTTAATCAATATTCCTATCTTAATAACAACTAGTCACCCAAATAACATGATTTTCAATGAATATTAAATTAAATTCAAATAGCAGTCTATTTATTTAACTCTGTGAAATAACGTCAAAATATGTATTTCATGAAAGTAATAAAATAATATAATATGGCATCACCCTATTCATATTATAGTCTGTTTATAAATTTTACAAAGTCAATCACCATAACACTGTGCAACGGATTAAGTTTTAAGAATTGAAAAGTTTTCTATGCAAATTTACTTTAAAAATTAATTTAAGAGAGCTTTGCAGTGCTTCTTGGAATCCTTTGTATATTAACCTTTTAACTTATGTATGCGTAATTATGAGACTGAATTAGGAAGTTAGAGATGTAATTGACCCTTTTGACACATCCCTATCAATGCTAGAGAAACTGTATGTCCATTATGTATAATAACGTTGTGGCCAAGCCGAAACAGCGTGGGAAAGAGCTAACTAGCAAAGTCACTTCAACAACAATAGCATAATATATAAGTGACTTATAAAATACGTCGGCTTTTACATATCAATGGAAAGAATATTAACAAATTGTTTTAAATAAATATAATTTAAATTACCAATTCAAATTTCTGTAATGAATATAAATTCTGTAATAAACTATCAAAGGTCTAATTAAAATTTATGTAAATAAATGTTAAACTTATTAGAAAACCAAAAATTAGATAACAAAATTCTACATAAAGACTTATTTCAATATCTGGATACTATTTATGTAATGCTTAGAGTAGTGAGTAGGCGAAGATATATTCATTGTAATTTGCTCTATTAAATTATTTTATTTTAGAAAAAATATAATGAATGTGGAGCAACTTGCAGTGTAGGTTAAAAGGAATATGAAAGATGGTTTCACTAAAAGTATAATAGCAGATACTATTTTATTCAAAATTTCTAGAAAATGTACGAACAGAGTTTCATACCGACAAAAAAAAACGTGCTATTTCTACGCTAAATATACAGACCCTACCAATGTATTATAATGTATCTACTGTTTTTGCTATTTATATTTTTCAAATAATTGCGATAAAGTCAATTGTTTTTGTAATATTTTCCGAATAAAGTGATAAGTGTGAAGGATGGCGCTTGATGTACATGATATGGTGTAAAACATCACACAATATACTATAATAATGGCCTAACGTTCAATAGTCTACGGTAAATACGTCATAACTGTCTGTACTACTCCCAACAAAATAAATATCAAAAACCTACCTAAATCACAACACTATGATATTCAATATAGAGTTGATAATAAATTTCATAGTAAAATAGAATTGAAAAGTCAATTTACGGAAACCAGTGTAGGTATATGCCTAATCAATATGATTTGAGTGTGTTTTCGCTTCGTCTAGACTTTTTTGGACTGTTAATACCAGTAAGGTTTGTTGATTGGGAGGAGCCGTTTATTTGATTTTTATCGATTTTACAATCTTTTCTAGATAAGAAAAAGATCAGTGATTAAATATGATATAAAACTGTCAAAGAAGTTTATACTAAAAACAAAATATGTTTTATAAATTTCCAGCTAGCTTTTGTCATACATCTATATTTTTAAATTTAATATTGTAAACCTTTTCATAAAAAAATATTTACAAAATTGATTTGAACGTTCTATATTTTGAAAGACAAGTTATTATGTTAGCTTCAAAACAGTGCTTAAATCGTCTTTCATCAGCAACTACAAACAGAATGTCCGTGTACATGCTGATAGGATTGCATGTTTGTGGAGACAAAGCATTGGCGATGTGCAAGCTCTCTGAGACCTCTGGGTTCAGTTCAGTTGCCTCGTATTGTGTGCCATACGAATTTAATGATCTAGCAATCATTGTACGACAAGAATTGGAACATTTCAGAACTGTATATAATTCATTTAATTCCATATTTACATAATATGCAATCAGTTGTATCAATGAGTATGCTGTTCATACGATAGATTCCAGTAAACAATTACAGAAATTTATTTGAGTGGCCATATAATGATAAATAAATACATACCTTGGGCCTTGTTATAATAATCAAATAGGTACTTAATACTTAGAAAATTGCTGTAATACAAAACTTAATAAATCTAGATTTTTTTTTATTATAAATTTTTGTGCGCATTTTAGTGACTTTCTGTGCAGTAACGACGTCAAAAAGAGGGCATTAACTGTGTTTCAAATGCTATCATAATAAAATATATTATATTAAAACAATAAAACATAATTATATTTAGTTTCACAGCACAGCTATGCGTGTCAGACTATACCTATCTAAAACTTTTTTATTTTTTTTAACTCTCATAATTATTTTTCAAGAGAGACTACTAAATATTTCCCCGACAGTGCTTAGCAGACGGTTACTTATGGCCACATTAAGAGCATATTGTGCGTTGTCTTATTTTGTTGATGAGAAACGTTTGGAGCAATTGTGTAACAAAAACATATCATGACTAGGAGTGAGTATTTGTAAACAATTTTATAAGTGTTGTCGAAAGGAGAGGCGTTCTTATTATTCTGTTTGTTAAAGTGTAATGTATGGGCCGTTTTTAAATTAGATTCTCATTCTAGAGTTGCTGTTTTATGATGTGAAAATACGTAACTATAAAAATATTAGATTTTTCACAGATATATAATAGAAACGATGAAATATGGAGTTATTTTAAGCATTGACCCACCAACTTTGGGCAAGCGTACGTCTTTATGACTTTGGCCTAGCTCTTTTGATATAGGAGGGGCGAACCATCCGAAGTGGGACACTAATCAATTGTTTTATGCATACAAATATTTATTTGAAACTACAAATATTTTAATACTTACCTTAATGTTTTGACATCAGAAAACAGTTCCTCAAAGTATGTGAAATAATTTGAAAGCATATTTCTCACATATAAATTATGGAGAAGAAAGGTGTATTTCAATGTTTTCCAAATTAAAGGAAGAAAACAACATAAAATGTATTGTAAAGTTATCGGAACGACTTAATTTTTGATCGTAAACTCGGAAATAGCAAGGCTTAAAGCGTAAATTAAGTAGATAAATATAATGTGTGTAAAATTGTAACATAAGTGTAAAACTGTAAATTAGATTATTAAGTGTATTCTGAGAATATTTATCATAGTGTAAAATAATTTGGTTACAAATTTCGTGCAGTTTTTGTTCTACAATTTGTGAATTTATCCTTTGCTGTTATGCCCAAAATTGGTGTGCTAACTCAATATATTACACTATACAAACAAATTGAAACAAGTGAATACGTACAGCCAAATTCACATTAATAATTTTATCATAAACAAGATTAAATAAATAACAAAAAGCTACTAATATGTAAATTTGATTTGAAAATGATATCATTATTATACGAAACAAGTAAAATATCATTAACTTGATACCCTAATAATACCTACCTAATACATTTTAAGTTGAAAACACAAGGATTTAGAACACTCCAAACATAAATTATTCCTTTGTTGAAATAAACACTCTATTTATTACCAGCCAGTTTTCTGCGTATTATATTTTAACACCTGAATAATAACGTGCAATTTAAAAATCTGTTAAATATAGCATGCTTAAAAATAATTAAAAGAAATAAAAAAAAATAACACAATCGAATTTAAATTTTCACTTAAATTTTTTGACGATTTTATTCTTTTAGTTCATTGTTATTTAAAGTTGAAATGTTATTCAAATTATTGTATTATTAAGCAGAAACGTAAATCATATTTTAAATACTCTGGGTATTTTTCTTTACTTTACTTCTTGAGCGTAAGTATGTATTGAAGTTAGCAACGCGCGTACTTACCTCCCTTTGGTACGTACTAACTTAGATGTAAAGTGTAGAGCGATGTGCCGCAGGGGTAAATACTACTAGACGTGTTTGCATAAATAACCAATACATACAGAGTCCGTTCTGGGCCCTGATTCTGACTCGTCGGATTGCTCCCGGATCATAAACTTTTTCGAATCTTAGAACGATATATAATAACTTTAAATAAACTGACATTTTCGGCTGAAAAATTTCCGATAGATCGGGATCAAAGGGCAGGTCTCTTGCAATTTTAGAGAAAATAAATACAGCTATAACGATAAATTTGCAATATTCAAGTTGAAAATATTTACTCCTGTGATTTTGTAAAAAAACTGCATTGAAATTCAAAACATAATTTACTGTATTTTCTATATGGATGATGTAATTTATGCAGGCTATCGATGTCTTCCTTATTGCTATACACTCTTTATATAAACCTTAAGTCTTACTGTAAGTTAGATTTTATATTGTAATAGTTGTAATGTCGACAGATGAACCGATTCGATTTTGTTTTTATAAAACCGTTCTTGCTTTGAGGCTGATTTTAATTGAGCTTTAATTGAATTTGAACCGAAATACCATTTATTTAATTACGTTAATTGCAATTAAATATATAGTAGGTGGTCAGTCATTTAATTGTATTAGGAATTCCGACTCAAGACTCTAATTTATATATCATTTATGATACAGTGAATATGGCTTCTTTTTCCTTATCCCATTTCCAATTAAGTGCAGCTTGGGCCTCAAAATTCAAATTCGAAACTCAAATTAAATCAGCCATTATTGTTTTCGATGCAAATAAGATTATTGAGTGTTGTCAATTACGCTTAATTGTAAAAATATAGTAACTGCGTATTGCTAGGTTTTATTATTCAAATCATTTACCCTCCCTTTTATATATAAATGTATATAAATGTGAAACATATATTTCGATGGTAATTTATTTACGATTTTATAATAACTACATAAAACTTCCTAGTGATTTGTTTAGTGTTTGGATATATTACGCTGTAAAAACGAATAACTGGTAAATATATCTAATGATATGATAAGTAGCTCTAGTTTAACTGGATTAAGTAGAGCTACTTTCTACTCTTATGATATGAAAGCGGGACATAGTCATAAAAGAGAATAATTATGTATTCTGGCCCAAATGCGTGGTATGTCCAAGCCCTTATTGTATTAAGTTGAAGATACACAAAGAGACAGCTGAGCTGATAGTAGAATAATGAATAAATGTTATTATAATTATCGTGTATTTCATCGTGTAACAATCTGTTGCGCTGGATTTGTATGGAAAATAATGTCTAATATTTACAAGATGTGAAATTTTATCTCTTTATAATATAAATGTATTACACGTTGGTTTACACATAATAAGGTTTGTTTTATTCTTGTTTTACCTTTATGCTAATTCATTTTATAAATGAATGGTACGTACTTAGCTTCTAATCTTACACTCCGAACAATATACAATTAAGCATTCGTAAAAATTTACAACTTTGTTCTGTAAATACTAAGTATTTTATTCTTGCATCTATAACAAGCTTAATATATATATATATATATATATATATATATATATATATATATATATATATATATATATATATATGTTACAGTCAAAACTCTTAACCAGTCAAAAGTAGTTGCACCCGCACCTTTCCGTGTAAGCCGACAGCGTCGCCGGTGCACCCTCTCTTAACTAGTCAAAACTACTTTTGAGTGGTTAAAAGTTTTTAACTATAACTATAACATACATATATTCAAAGCCCGAAATATTAAAGCACTTCAAAAATACACGGCCCAAAGATAGTCTGCAATTTTCTTACTATCTTAAAGATCACTTTTTTTTATTTCAGTATACAATACAACAAAAATAATTACTAGCTCAACAAGTTTAAGTGACAACTCACAGATTTTAATGGCACTTTTGCAAGTTAAGGTAAAAAGGAACAACAACTCGCCCAAAATAGCCCTGTAAATATAAACAATAAAAGAAATTTTGGCAAAAGTTAATAAAATAAAATAGGCAAAAAGTTTTGCGACCCATTTGATGAAAAACGTTTTTTGCCCCACGGCCATTTACAACACCCGAGGGCTTAACTCATTACCCAAGTTTTAAAACGGGTACTTGAACAGGTTACACTGACAACCCTATTATTTTCTGGAAAAAAAAACCTTTATAACAAAAGTTGGATAGCCTACATTAATAGTTTTCGTAATGGCCTTTACTCGAGATCTTGGAAACAAATAAATCCAAAACAATTGAGTCAGTAAAGTTGGAACATCGCGTCGTTAACTCTGACCTTCATCGAAATCGTCCCGGCAGATTTGAACTGATATAAACACTCGTATTTTGTGAGATTTGGTCTATAGGATAATGCTGGGATCAGTCAAGCGCGTTCGAAGGCCAAATTGCGCCTTCTGTTTTGATCCCCAAGCTCGTCTCGGCGAAAATCTTGTTATACCCACTGTTATGGACTTTATATATCCACTACGCATCGATGTGGGGCTGTATTAATATTTAGAAATTGCAAAACGTTGAGTGTATTAGAAGTTCGATTTTATCTAGCGTTTTTTGCAGATTGGAGTAGATAACATTGTCGCGATGAGGTAAAAAAAAGCTAATAAATTTATGTTTAAATGGCAAAAATCTGACAAACATGAAACTCCTTTTGTCCGTAGTAGAAAATTTTAGAAATTATATTATAATTACTAGACATATTCCCCCTTATTTCAAACTAAGTATTAAACCAGGTTTAAATTGACATAAGTCATTATTTTTATGTCAAAGTTGTCAATTTAAACCTGGCTTAATGCTAATATTTTGTAATAAGGGGAATATGTTAAATGATTTTTCAAGTTTTCCACTAAATAGAAGGTTATATTTTGACGCAATACACTTTTTATGTAATAAAAGTTATATTGAGGTAAAAAGTGCAGAAAGAATTGAAAATTGAACTCAATTCACGATAAGACCGAAGGCTTTATTAATAAACTAACTCAAACTAGAATTCACAAAATCAAGTTTATCTAAGATAGCCCGATAAAAAACAAAAAAAACAGACAAATATTCGACTTGTTACTAAAAATCATTGAATACATTCAAGCCCCTAACAGACGATAACCAAACTCTCAACGGGAAAATGGACAACTCTCGAAAAACCTTCAGCGAAACTTTTGTGTTGTTCAAACCTAAGCGAGGGATCGTAGTAGATAAATGTACCACAGAATACCAATAAATGATCTGAGGCGTGAGATTGGAACGATACAGTTTGAAACTAACATGCCTGTAGATAACACACTCGAACAAATAGCCCTTTTCTAAATACGGAGAGTAATAATTACTGACGCGACCGTCTCACTCGGTCTAGTGTTTCTAAATTGTTTAGGGCTGTTTCTAGCTTTTGGAATGTGGTGATTTTTGTGATAACCACTCACTGAAATTAAACATTGATCTATAATTATAATTGAATTTTTTATCATCAGCATTATTATCCTAGAGATGATTGCGTCACGCCTTGACTGTCCGATCCAGTTCAAATGGGTGAAAATTATAACGGGTCAGGACTGACATTTTATATTTATTTTTAATTAATTGTTTTCCTTGACATGAATTATGAATTTATTTTATGACATGAATGTTTATTTGAATTTATATTGATATTTTATAATTTTCGTCTTTTATGTTATTTTTGTATTTTATGTTTAATTTATTGACTTTTTGTATTTGTGCTGACTGTTTTTAATACCTATACTATGGACATGTTTCCGTGGATCCGTGTAGTAAATAAGAATACATAATGTCACTACTCCATTTCAACCCGTGTCGTAAAAGGTGACAGCGAGAAAAGCAAAATTCGATGCAAACCTTATACCAACCCGTCTAACCAGCTTAATTTACACATTCTTCTGAGAGAGGAGAGCCGTGCTCAGCAGTGGGACTTTTATGAGTTGAAATGATGATGATTCTATTCTACTTTAGTGTTACCACGTTAGTCAGACAGGTTAAATATTATATGAAGTTTTCCTTTCTCTCATTCAGATGTATTGTAATTTCTCTTAGTTGCATCTGATGACTTTAAACCATTTCAATCTCAAAGTGATGACACATTATATTTTACCATATATTACAATACGCTGACACCACACGAAGATATCTTAAATAAACGAGCATAAATACCAAAATGATCATAACATACTAAGAAGAAGGAAGTAGCAAAGCGAATAATAATAAATTCAGTTGAGATAAATTGTTAATGAGAGGCTTTCGCCACGATAGGTAAGAATGTGTTCCAAGGTCGACTTGAGAGAGTACTTCTTAGACTTCGATAAACACAAATCTTAGTACCTGAATGAGGGTGTTATTGATAATAATAAATTAAATCTAAAATGAGAATGGTGTTCACTAATGAGTTATTTCATCATTACACCACTGGGAACGGGTCTCCTCCAAAGATTTTGGAGTAAATTTGGCCTATTATATACCATGTTGTTGGTAAAGGGTTTTGTTTTTGTTTCGAATTTTCCATTTCTCGCAGTGCTCTTGTTTGCTTAAGGTTAGGTTCCTTAGTCGCCTTTACGACACGAATTTTTTTTGCTCATAATTATCAATTCCTTACAAAAACAGCGACCAATATAGACAACCCGACTAGATAACGACACAGATATTGTGAAATGTACACAGAATAACTAATAACGCGGAGGTGCGAATGGTTCCCGCACTGAATACTTAATCATAAAACCTACTATTAAATCGTATTGGATACTACAATATGTAATAAACACGGGGAATTCTTGTACATATGGACTGTGAAAGCCAGTTTGGGAGATGTTTGTTTGAAGTTATTAATTTTGGTTGAACAATTTTTTTTTAAATCTATACTTTACTTGGTGTATCCGTGTTGTGACGGATTAAGAATACATAATGTCAATACCCCATCTCAACCCGTCGGTGTCGTAAAAAGCGACTAAGGGAGTACCTTATGCAGACAAGAACACTGCGTGAAAAGGAAAATTTGAAACAAAACCCTTTACCAACCCATCTGGTGAGCGTGGTAATAGTAGGCTAAATTCCCTGCCCATTTTTTGGAGGAGATCCGTGCCCAGCAGTGGGATGTTTATGGGTTGAAATGATACTTATAATTTTCCGCAATATTGTAGTTACATACTCAGTTCAATTTTAAACATCAGTGATGTAATTTCATTCTACAGAGGGATTTCAACTCGTGCCTTTCGAGTTATCTAGGTATGTATCGAATTTCTCAATAAAATTGTTATTAACTATTTTTTGCCCAGCAGTGTGACTTTCTATTGTTATTGACGTGATGTTTTCTCACTCAGAGACGTCAATTAGCAGTAATCTGTCATTAACACAATTTTTTCATTGAATAATCGTCTTTAGGCGTATAGACTTAAGTATCACACGTATTACTAAATAAACTTTAAAGTTAAATAACGTCTCTAAGTACGGCAGTTATGTTTCGCATTATTTTTAATGCCAATGAATTTTTGTTTAACCTTTCGTTTTCCAACAAATTTTTTTTCCACGTTACAGTAAAACAGAGTTTCTCAAAGTACTAACGCGTAAGTTTTAATGAATACAGCGTTCCAGCGCTACAAAATTTTATTTAAAAAGCAATCACAGTCTCCCAAACTTTATCAGACGGGTGCTAAGAATACACATTAATGTAGTAGCTACAGACTTGCACAATGTCACTGAATATTGTCTCTAGTTGAATTAACAGGAGTTAAAATAGTCATCATTCAAACAAATAAATAAAAATAAAGTGAACCGGTTGATTCGTTCTCAAGTGAAGCGCGCACGTATACAAAAGCCTAAAACCAGATAGAAAAAAGTTTTGTCTATTTAAATTTACAAATTTCATGTACTACTAGCCCGCAAAATATTGTCTGATTTACTACGTTACTTTTACTACCTTTAGCACCAAACTACTTATTTATAAAGCCTTCAGCAAAAAGACATTTTTCAAAAAACATTCAGTCCTCTTCATCTATTGAATTATAGAAGGGAATCAGGAAAGGCAAACGGGGTAAACCTCTTCCCATATAAATTTTAGTTTGATAAACTATGTCGGTCTTAACCAAGATCCTTAATTAGTATTCTGTCCCGTTGGTGACATCAGCTATCTGTTTCAATACGTAGGATAGGAACCCTTGACTGAACTAGATAATGTATCTATAATGGTTTAAGGCTCGACTGCATTAATAGAAAAACGAGATAACAATACAATAGGAACATTTACAACAAATTGAATTAAGTAATTTATATATTTATTAGATTTTTTCATTGAATAAATAATCGTCTTTAGGCGTATAGACTAAAGTATAACACGTTTTACTAACGTCTCTGAGTCCGGCAGTTAGACTAATTAAAATTTGAATATCCGAATGGGCTTTCAAAAAAGGGTCGAATCTACAATTTATGATATAGGGTCAAATTTTTAGGGTTGAATGGGCTCGTAGCCAATGAAATGCTGAAGTTATGATGTATAGATGAATAATTGCTACTCAATCACGCCAGAACGGCTGAAACCAATTGTATGAAATATGATACATAGATAAATTGTTGCCTGGAATAGCACCTAGGCTACTTTTTACCCGACTACGGTGAAACCAAAAGGAAGGGTTATGATTTTGGCAGTCTACCACTACATACATACTACTACATAGGTACATAGACTAGACATAAACTACTGAACCGATTTTAAGGAATGAGGTGTAAGAAGTGTTACTGGCACTTGTAAAATCATAGTAGGTGTACCTACCTACAGTAGCCGACCACGACTCTATCTTTGACCATTTTTGTACTTATATATTTCTGAATTTCTACCTGAATTATTTTTTTTTAAATAGAATAAATTAAAAAAAAAAATACAATTATTTTTTTATAAATAACATGTAAGCGATTTAGTTCACACTGTTAGCTTATAATGTTTTTTTTTTTTTTTTTTTTTTTTTAAAATAAATAGAAGATTTTTATACACATTGTTACTAACTTTCCCTCGTAACTTCAGCCAAACCAATGTCCGTAATACATTAAACATTCCATTACATTAAATATTTACATTAAATATTATATTACTAAAAACGTTGTCATGACGTCATCATGTTAACACGTAATGGATAAATTCGATCTCAGGATAGTCCACCCGCGTAGCTCAATTGGCAGAGCACTGCACACGGAATGGCAGGGTCGCGGGTTCAAGTCCCGTCGTGGGTTTGAATATTTCCATTACTTGTTTAGCATTTATATAAAAAGTCCGTCAAATACCCATGAAATTTCATGAAGATCAGTTGAAAACACTTTCGGATGCATTATACTATTTGGGAAGATAATATTATATTGCACACAGTGCCGCTGCATAAAGTCTATCAGTTTGATGGAGTCTGTTCCTAAGGGTAAATAAAACCCAGATGATAAACCAACAGAAAGGTAAATTTCATCAAGTCCAAACCGCACTAATTTGTATCTAACGGTACAATGGAACTACGAAACCAATGGTGGGACGGATTCAAAATGGGATCTATAAATACACCTGAGTAGTAGTTATAAGTATTATGTTTATTTTAAAATTTAGATAATATATTCATTATCAACCCTTAAACGTATCTCTACTAGGCACGGGTCTCCTCCAAAGAATTTGGAGGGAATTTAGCCTACTATACCACGCTGGCCAGACGGGTTGGTATAGAGTTTGTTTTGAATTTTCCTTTTCTCGCAGTTCTATTGCCTGCATAAGGTTTACTACCTTAATCGCCTTTTACGAGACAGGCAGAAGTACTATCGTGTGTCTTGTAACTCTGCACAAACAGAAAACATTTTGACAAGAATGACTTTTGGTTGACTTTTATATCATACTAGCTTTTGCCCGCGACTTCGTCCGCGTAGATTTCGATTTTACATAGATCTTTGTTTTAAGTGCAAGTTAAAGAATGTTTATGCAAAATTTAAAGTAGATTGGACATAGGAATCTCGTTGTGCCATAGCAACTTTACCCCCCATTTTCACCCCCTTAGGCCTAGAATTTCGGAAATTTCTTTCTTATCGGATGCCTACATCATTCAAAGAACATAACTTCCAAGTTTCAGGTCTCTACAATCAGCGGTTTAGGCTCTGCGTTGATCCGTCAGTCAGTCATTCAGGACAAAGCATTTTATATGTATAGATTGAGTAGATGGAGCCCTAACTCATTCATCAATCGCATGTCCAAAAAGGCAATAGTTACATAAACATCCCAAAATAATACAACAAAATAACATTTCTTATTTTGCATAACATCCCTAAAATTAATATTGAATAGCATAATACCTTTTTTACTTGTACCGCCATTGGCGAAATCCAACTACAGTCTTCAGTATCAGTTCCGGGAAAATGAATTGAAGTGGAGGGTCCGGAAACTGGCTTGCTCCGCCGCTCACTGTTTTTATCCGGTTTTAGTTCAAATGTTACAAACCTTGTTATTCTCAAGTTATGAATTTGTTTGCATTCAGGGGACGAAATAATCCGGACCCAACAGGTGTGAGCCGAATGTCTGTGGAATATTACGCTTTAAAGAGTTATTCGTTTTTCTTTTTATGAATAACTAGCTTTTGCCCGCGACTTCGTCCGCGTAGATTTTGATATTACATACATCTTTGTTTTAAGTGCAATTCATTAATTAAACAACACCCCACTACAGGAGCTGAATTTCATTTTACGTCATTAAAGATAACACTTATATAATCAGCTTCCCTGAAATTTCATGGGACCAAACATAGCTGGCGAAATGCGGGTGCGAAACACCTCTGCAAAGGGGTAGCCTTCGGGAAAAATGGCGTGATGCTATGTATGTATGTATTTCATCCCTTAGGGTAAGTTTTTATTATTTTATTTCACCCCCTGAACCCATCCCTATCAAAAATATTAAAAATAACAATTTAACTTCCTATTCCAATACTAATTAGCAAAACGTTAACTTCAAAACAAAGATCTTTTCATACAACGTTTCATCCCCAATTTCACCCTTCCAAAGCCACCCTTGTCAAAAATATTGATGAGGGTATTTTTTATTTTGATAGTAGTACCCCAAAACAAATTTTCGAATCTATAAGTTAAAAAACAAAAAAGTTTCATACAATCGATTTTATACCTTTTCACCCCCTTAGGGATTGAATTTTTAAAAACCGTTTCTCAGTTACACCTCTAGACATTAGGACAAATACACCCTCCAAATTTCAAGTCACTACGACTAGCGCTGTGCGTTGTCTATCAGTCAGTCAGGACAAAGCCTTTTATAATATGTATGGATTTAGAGTATAGTCGATCAATCGCCGATTATTATGTGTTTAGGAAACAGTGATAAATATAATTAGTTTTTGCCTGTGGTTTCACTCGCTTAATAATGTCATTGACAAGGCTATATAACATTTCGGAGCTCTGATTCGTTGCTCTATTGAGACGTCACAGAAAAACTTTGCTTTTATAAACCTACTAGTGATACCTAATGGAATAGGGCTGGATATAGACAGCTAGTGAAAAGTTCAGGCCTTTACTCAACAGTGGAATGATACAGGTTGAAAGAAAAAAAATACTAGTGATGAATCAGGCATAAATAAGATTATATTTAATCTTATATCAAAATCTGTGCTATGGCATATTAATTTATTGTAAACAAATTTATTCATAATAACTTACTAAACTAAACTTACTACTTACTTACATTTTTGAGCCTTTTCGGGTTGAAACTCTTGGCCCTTGGGGGCCAAACGCTCACAAATTTTATCGTGAACTTTGTAAGCGTGTTTCTGAGGTATCACATGACCCAAGAGCTGCCTGGCCTCTACCTGGGGCAACGTATTCGCCTTGCTATCCAACGCGGTAATGTGGCTAGCTTTTTGGGTACGTTTCGTCAGGAATCTGATCTCAATCAGATATTCCATTTATAGGATTTTCCTGTAAATAGTATATATGTATATCTGGTTCTTTTTTTTAAATAGGTTAGCTGAGTATAATTTTTAAGTTATGTGTAAATATTTTATTGAATAAATTTAACTTACTAAATATTATGTAATATTTTTAACCTAAAATTAACTTACTTATTTAAAACTAAATAAAAATAAATATAGGAATAATGAACAAAAATGTTATTTATATTAAAACAACAATATGTAATAAGAAAATAAATCTATTCCAAATACTTATTGTGAATTCACTAAAGAGGTCACCAAACTGAGGTAAGTTCTCCAGTTAAAGTCCATCCGAAGCTGTCTTGAGCCGAGGGCTATAATTATGCAAAGTTTCGACTTTCCAACTTAAAGGTGGAGTTGTGGGACAGAAAAGGTCAGACGAAAAGAAATTTACGACTACTCAAAGGAAACCCTTTGAAGTTTTGTGAAGTAGGATACTCTTGAGGACTGTCTAATTATCGACACGTGATACGGAAAGTGAAAGAAAATTTGGTTAGCTTTAATAATATAATCTAACTGATGGTTGAGGCTTTTTATTAGCCAATTTCAATGTGACATGATCATGAATCAATGTGAAGTTTCGAAAAAAAATTCAAAACAATAAAAAATAGTTAACCAAATCGGTCCAGACGTTTTTGAGTTCTAACGAGATTAACAAACAACAGTAAATTTTTGTATAAATATATTTCTTTGTGTCTTGTCATAGTCTTTAACGTTAAAAGCCAATATTTACATAAACATCAAAGTTACCAGCCGAAGACTAGGGAGAGGTTCACGATTGTGACGAATTGCTGATGATTATCAAGATTTTTATCGATAGCCACAAAATTTATAAACGTACAGAAACACGAAAACGCTATTACAACAGCTCGAAGAAAATAAAAGTGCGTCCAACACGACATCGTGGGGGCTTTCATTAATTTGTTAATTACTTTTATTGTATCATTTTATTTCTCACAGCTTAGCAAACCCTTGAAATGGTGGCCAACGTAATTGTTGAATTTACAATAGCAAGGACCTGTATTACAGGGTTATGGCTTGTAAAATGATTAGCTGCCGCCGTGAAAATAAAATGTCTGATGTTATAAAGATAAACGTTATTGTTTAATTTAATATTGCTGCAAAAATAATAGACATTTTTGTCTTGAGTGTAATGTTATGGTTCGGATTCTAAGACAAGATGAAAAGGGATGAGATAAAAACAATACTATTAAAACAATTTTTTTAGCCTTCGAAACAATTATATCTGTTGAGCTATCCTGAAACAGACTCCAAAAGTACACATTGATTTTAAATTCATTAATATGTAATGTTGATGGATTAGTATTGGCATATACGTGTTCTGCTTCCGCCATGTTATATTTGATATCAATCAGTGCGCACAACCAGCGCAGGCAACGACTCGGGAGCTAGAGTCCGTGTCTATTCGCACCTCTGACAGACTACAACTATCTGACAGGAAACGTCACACGTTAAAAGTGTCACAATAAACAGTGTGGCCAGTAAATTTGTTGTTTATAAAAATAACTTTTATTTTCCGACAAATATATTTTATGTTCTATCTAACACCCGTCCGCGGCTCCGCTAATGTGGTATCTTAGTGAATATACTGTTCAGACAATAATATATCTGTGTAACAAATTCTATACAGATCCCTTTAGTCTAGAATTTAGTCTAGTATTATAGCGTGATTGAGTAACAAACATCTATAAATCCATCCTAACTTTAGTAGGATATAAATTTATATGTTTTAGGTGACAATGCACAATGGTAGGATTTTCGTTCTGAAACATTAGAATTATATTTTGTAGGTTTACTATAAGCGGGAAATTTGAATTGAAACTTTGAAATTGGTATTTTTGTAGCTCCACATTACACTTACACAAAATTGTTTCGAAGAATACAGAAGTAATTTAAAACTACCTTATTAAGGTATAGTTAATTCTAATGTAGACATAAAAAGATATTATAGTAAATATTTTTTGTCCTAATATTTCTAACCTTTGGCGCACCCACATGTATGTCTTTGACAAATATTGACTCCCACAACTGTAGATAGGGTACCTACGAGTATTATGAAATAATTTAAAATGTTCTACGTATTTTGTGTCTCGTTGATATTTGATTAAATATATACCTAGTTATTATTAGAAGTCTTAAACTGTTCTAGATATTATTAAAAAATAAAACTGACTAATTTCAGAATAATAAATGTGATTGTTTGCATTATGATAAATATATTACCGAATTGAAATCATAATCGAATGTTTTTTAAATAAATTAAATTGTATTTTAATTTATTTAAGAATAAGAATAGAATAAGAATATGTTTATTTATTATTATTATTTATTTTAATCGATGAAGATTTATTTTTTGCAAACATTTTAGGGAGGCAGCGGCTTGGCCGTGCCCCTTATATTGCCAATGAGTGGCAGTAACAGCTGACCATAAGATACGATTCAGACCAACCGGCTCGCATCGGGCCGGGCCGTGCGGCGTTTTACAATGCGGTAAAGAACATTGAAATGTATCAACAGTAATTACAGTTCATATTTGCATGCAACTTACGCATAGTTACCTCCGTCGGCATCCCGCGACGCGTTGCGACGGCCGACCGGCTCCGTCCGGCTCCGACCGGTTCCGACCGGCTCCGACCGGCTCCGACCGGCTGCCGGTCGGCCGTGTGTCGTACGGAGATTACGGTGCAGCAACAGCTAGCGAATCATTCAAGTTGTGTTCTTCAAGCGACAGTTTACAAGTAAAAAATGGATACGGAAGAAAAACTAATTTCTTTAGTTTAGGGTACGATTCAGACCAACCGGCTCGCGTCGCGCCGCATCGGAACGGAGCCGTACGCGTGCCGCGGCAGCCGACAGCCGAGCCGGTCGAAGCCGGTCGGAGCCGGTCGGCCGTCGCGACGCGTCGCGGGATGCCGACGGAGGTAACTATGCGTAAGTTGCATGCAAATATGAACTGTAATTACTGTTGATACATTTCAATGTTCTTTACCGCATTGTAAAACGCCGCCCGGCGCGGGCCGATGCGAGCCGGTTGGTCTGAATCGTACCTTAGTGGGTCATTGTTTTGTATAAAATATTATTTTTTTATATTATTATTAATATTTGTAATAATTTCGAGTGAGTTTGTGCGTCATAAACATTTTGTTTTGAATAAAACGATTTAAAAATGAGCTTATTATCTTCTATTTAAAACAAGTCTATTTGCATTATTAGACTCAAAAGATACCAGTTAAAACGCTAAACTTGGTTTAAATCACAAAATACTTGAATAGAAAATGTAAAAGGGATTCCTGGGGGATTCTCAGCTTTATTACATGAAAGTAAACACTGAGTGCTACAACTAGGGAACCCGCTCTCAGTAACTAAAACGTTTTTCTGCGTTATTTTAAACCTTGTATTTCGTGAAACAAAGAGAGGAATGTTGTTATTTTTAGTTTCGTTGACATGCAATTTTGTTAAATTGTTTTTATTGCAACTCTTAACTCATGAATTCTTTTCCAGTCAAGTTTTCATTTTACTCGTTTCCAGATCTTTTTTTAAAATTAAATAACAGATAATATAATTAATAAATAATTCCTGGCTCAAAACGTTAGAAACGTCGCTGGAAACCCAATTACTCCTCTCAATCCTCTTTGTTTTTCTTTCCCTGACTACTTCCTTTTCAGTAGGCAACAGCTTGATTGTTTTTTGTTAGCAATCAATGTTAAAAGAACACAGCGATGTCTTTGGACGATGGTTATCATAAACATTAGGTAGGTCGTATGCTTCACTGACACGTCAGGTAACAAAAAAAAACTGAAAGAGATCACAGATAGCCTCACCCGTATTGCGGCAACGCTGCCTCAAAAGTGTTGTGTTGCCACTTATTATAATGCATGGATGGCGGAAATTTACTTACTGTTGTTTGTAAAAAATATAATGTAACGGGAAAGTTTAAAAATAAAATTGTCTATTCTAAATTCAATTACAATTAGAAATTACTCCTTACAATGGTAATTCATACGAGTATAAAAAGATATATGAAAAAAAAAACAGCAAATTTTTTTTATCTTTCTTATATTTTAATGCACATAAAACGTGCTTATTACACCGTATCTATATGACAACGTATCCAATACAATGTACCCACTCCAAATAGCTCGTATGTAAACATAAAATTTGCTCTGTTGCAGAAAAAATGGCATAGGCACATTCCCATGCCGCAGCCTGTTTACACACCGTCGATTCGAGTCCAAGTTTAATCAATCAACAGATGTGTTTATACAATGATGTAATGTGTACATCATAGGCTTTGTAGCAAGAAATGACATGCATAACAAGAGTACTTTTACTTTTTATTCGTTACATCGCTTTAAAGTAAATGGGAAGGTTTGTTTTGAATATTATAGGTACATTGGAATGAAAACATTTGGAAACTTTAAATAATAAAAAATATTTGAATCTATCTATACAATGTTAGTTTCCGTCTCTTTAAAATAATCCCGCATTTAATAAGCTGACCAAAACGATTGACGAAAACATAGATGGGAATAGCTTTACTCTCTATAGATAATATTATATTCTTCAAAGTAATGTGGAAAAGTTTAATTTAAAAAAAAAACGCTTTGAACAAAAAAAAAGACAATAAAACAACAAACCAACCAGTGACATGAAATTGATGACGACAAATGATTTCTGTATTATTTGTTACAGTTCTCGCAAAAAAATGGAAATTATAATTCAGATTTTTCGAATATTTTAATTTAAGTGTTTATTTTAGCGGTCCTGGGTTGTAATCGTTTCAATCTGAGGCGCAACACTTCAAGATTAATGATCGTCGTAATGATACACAATGAAGTCTAGGCGATGAATGACATGAGACAAATTGTCCTTTCATGACAACATAATGAGAAGTAAATTAACAATTAGTTAAGAATAGTGGATGAGAAAGCAAGGGTTGAGCTAAGTATGCGCTTGTTAATTAACAAGTTATTATATTTCATCATCATCATCATCGTCGTCATTACAACACATAAATGTCCCACAGCTGGAATGGTACCTTTATGTAAAATTAATAAACAAAAACAGCACAACGTCCACCCAGACAGATGATATCGATCGAAGAAAAGCGGAATTGTCGTAACTTGAAAGACCCAACTTTACGCCAGAACCAAAAATACTAATTCAAATAACTCATATATTTATAGAGATAGAAAGTAGAAAATTGGTATTTATTTATATTAACCTAGACTACCAGATCCTTGTCTAAATTGTCGTAATATTTGTGTATCATTGATTTTAAACAAGTTACAATAAACATGTTTCAAATTCAGGCAGCAGAAATGTTGTATCTGTGAGATGAAATCTATGGACAACTTAGATATAATATATAGAGATGATAATATTATATATAATATATGAAGTATTATAGATAGTAAATGAAATTTTATATATTTATAATAAAATTGATGAAACAATATTTGGTATTAAAATATTAAGGTTCTCGAAACTTTCTCGATAAGAATTCGTAAATTGCCATCTCCGCCGGTCGCCACATGCAAGATTTGATCTATGAAACTCTGTATTGCATTTGAAGGCTTCCAATGGAAACTAAAAGTTCTCGATTCTTATTCCCTTGTGGTATTATTTGAAATATTGCCAGTCGGATGTCAAAGGATACGATAGCTTATTTCTTTTGAGGTTATATTCTGAGAGTTTTAGATGAAAATAGTTGATGTAGATAATAAATAAATATACATAACATTGTGTCAGACTTTATAACCCCGAAGTGGTAGGCAGAGGAGTACCTCACCCACATTTTGCCAGCGAACCTATTGCTAATAGCTGAGCTAATTGATGACGGGCCTGTTGGTCTAGTGGTTAGTGACCCTGACTGCTAAGCCGGAGGTCGTGGGTTCGATCCCCACCCAGGACAAATCTTTGTGTGATGAGCATAAAGGTTTGTTCTGTGTCTGGGTGTAATTTATCTATAATATGTAAGTATTTACAAAAAAAAAAATATTTCAAGTAGTATATCAGTTGTTTAGTACCCATAACACAAGCAAATATAATTGCTTATTTTGGGACTAGATGGAGCTGTGTCAATGTGGTAGAATATTATTATTATAAAAAATAAAAAAAAATTGAATTAATCTATCTAAACAAGTAAATAATTGAAGTGTCTATTATGCATATAAAAGTATGTATGTTAGCATTCTATTATCACTGAACCCTAATATTTCTGACGAAACCCTGATACTTTTTCCAAAAACAAAGTAGCTTAAGTTACTCCTTGTGACATTACCTATCCGCCAGTAAAAGTCCCGTCGATATCAGGTCAGTCGTTTCGGAGTTTACCTCAAACAAACAGACAAATAAAAATTTTGAAGCGTTATTTCTCCACGTGATCGAGTTTGCGGGCACAACTAGTAATAAATTATGATAATACCTTTTTTGTTTGACTCAAAAATCGAATCTGGGATATCTTGCTACGCCACTGACACAGTCAATAAAAAAAATTATAATTTCTTCTATCTTCCTATTGTGATTCTTTTTCTTGTAATAATCATGTACTTGAAAACTTTTCCAACCGTCCTGTATCGTCTCAAAGTCGTATCACGTTACAAAGCGGGAACAAAACCCAAATATAATTAGCTGAAAATGATAATTACCTCCCCTCTGTTTATTGTAATTAAATATTTGAATACAAACGACTCTGTTGTTGTTAACATTTGAGTGGAGAATTGTATCTGTTTAATTCGCTGGGCTATTTCAAAGTAAGCATAGCATTGTTGTTTTTGGAGAAAATCTAATGCCTAATACATGCTATTGTAAATTTAAAAGCGATGGTGGCTGAATGGATAAGGGACCGGCGTGCAAATCACGCGGTCCGAGTTCGATCCCGACAGGCAGTACCAATGTGGATTCCACTTTGGAATTTATATGTACTAGTCAAATGACTTACCATCTGCTAACCCTAGAAAAATTTCTA
Source organism: Laspeyria flexula (assembly GCA_905147015.1). Lineage (NCBI taxonomy): Eukaryota > Metazoa > Arthropoda > Insecta > Lepidoptera > Erebidae > Laspeyria > Laspeyria flexula. The sequence continues at coordinate 3,986,719 of LR989956.1, read as the reverse complement.
TGAGTATGTCTGTATGTCGCACTAGGCCAGCGTGAGTGGATTATGGCCTAAACCCTCTCAGCTCTCTAGTTAGAGGAGAGGAGACCCGAGCCCAGCAGTGGAACTAAATGGTTTGCTTATGTAATTTTAATTCCTGTTAAAATAAATTCACTTTTTAAAACCCTTGCTATGAAGAGACATTGTAAGCATATGAGACAAACGAAGTTCGCAAATCACAATTATAATGATTTGACTTATAAAATACTAGACGTCGCGTGGGCTTCACTCCCGTCGTTCTTTATTTGGCCACTGCTCAGCTCTTATTAAGCGTAGCGTGATATTATACCTTCCTCGATAAATGGGCTATCCAACACTAAAAGAATTTTGAAAATAGGTTCAGTAGATCCCGAGATGGTCCGTGTAGTGACGGATTAAGAATACATAATGTCACTACCCCATATATCAACCCGTGGGTGTCGTAAAAGGTGACTAAGGGAGAAAGAAACCATAAAATTTAAGGCTTAAACAGTCAAGAGGACTGTGAGGAAAGGAAAATTCGAAACAAAAGCCATACCAACCCGTCTGGTAGCGTGGTATAGTAGGCTAATTTCCCTGCAAAGTATTTTGAGGAGACCCGTGCCCAGCAGTGGGAGGTTTATGGGTCTTAATGATGATGAATGATGATCCCAAGATTACCCGACTTATTCGTCAACTAGCGAGCTTCTATTTTTACTTTTTTTTGTCTTCAACTCGCGCGCACATCTAAGACACGGTCATAATAAAAAAAAAATTAATCCTTTTTCTCTCTTTTTCCTATGACTGTACTTTAGAGGTGCGTGCGAGTTAACGAATAATCCCATAACCCCTACAACGTCACGAACTCACAAACTTTACCTCTTTATAATGTTAATTAGAATAGAAGTAAAACAATAATAATACTAATATTCTACCACATTCACACAGCGCCATCTAGTCCCAAAGTAAGTAATTATATTTGCTTGTGTTTTGGGTACTAAACAACTGATATACACATCTTTATGCTCATCACATAAAGATTTGTCCTGGGTGGGGATCGAACCCACGACCTCAGGCTAGCAGTCAGGGTCACTAACCACTACTACTATTAAAAATATAGAAATATAGTATAGATGAACAATATCATATTTCAGTTCATAATCTAATATCTAGCTAGCCGAACTGAATCTGATCGGAGCGTGAAGTGCCCAGAATTGTTAGAACCAATAAACTGATATTGGTTATTATAGTTGCTTGAGATAGTGCTAACACAGGCAAGTGGTTTTCGGTCTACTTACTGAGTTTAGTATTTATTAACCAAGCTGTCTAATCTTTCATGATATTATTATATTGAAAATGTCACAAGCAACAATTCTAATTGATTTGAAATATTTATTGGATAACAAGACTTATTACGAACGGCTTTGGTCCCTAATCTGGGCGAATAAATTAATTTTAATTCTAGAGAAAATTAAATATTTATCGAATTGTAAGTGCCGTTTTTAAAATATAAATGTATAAATAATAAAATATGAAAATGTTGTCTTTATAAAATAACCATAAATAAGAATTGCTACTTTAGATTCATTTAGCTCTTCATATACCTACAAGATCTAAAGTTTATATATATAAGTTTTCTAAAAGCTAGCTGCCTACAAAAGGTGGGCCCTATATTTCAAGCATTTTAGTGGAAATAAAAAAAAAATCATTTTGTTTCTTGGTTTCCAAAATAATTACTAAATTATACAATGAAAAAGTCAGTTTACTATAAATCAATTTTGAAGTATTAAAAAATGTTTTCCGTTTAGACAGGGTCTTGTACTTTTAAATCTTATTTTATACAATAAATATCTTTAATTTATGGCCTTACCCTTCTCAATCTTAAAGCTCGTGAACTTAAATAAGTTCATAAAATTGAAGAACCTATTTTAATAAAACTTTAAAAACTTGCAATTTTATATTCTTCCTCATAAATGTATTGAATATTTTTCGAGTACTCTTAATTTAAAAAACTCATATTATTATATTGTCATCAGATTTCCATAAGTGGGCAAAACTTCAACTTTATCGGAAACCGAAAATATTTGCAAGATTCCATTACAGATACGGCGACAGGTGAAACTAAAAGTTAGAATAGATTGCAAATAAAACAATGTTTTAAAACAAAATAAAATCGAGACCTCAATAACAAAAAGGCAGATTAAACAACAAAAAGGATCGTGTCTAACGCTCTTCTGTCTAGAAAATTGCGACGGTAAGGATAAAATGAACCATATTTATTACGGTCCACGCTTTATTCCACATACACGGAAAGGTTTCTGTAAATTAATTGCCGATTACATGGAGCTACGAGGTAACATACGCCCCAAACAGATGAGGTTATGGCCAAATTATATAATTGAATACATTACTATGGCCATTCGACGGACGTAATGGGTTACTGAATTAGTGTTGTAAATATATTGTTTGGTGTTTGTTAGGTGTGGATTGAAATAAAATGTTTACGGTTTAAACCAAAACCGAGACAAGAGAAGATTGTTTTTACCCGACTGTCAGGACTGGTATTGTTTTTGGCGCGGATCTTGTATGTTTGTAAATTTATTTATTCCCACGAATCTTCCAAACGGCTGGATGCATTTTGACAATTAGGATATCGTTAGATTCGTCTAGAAAACCCAAGTGTCCTTAGATAGGTTTTAAGAATAAAAAGACTTAAAGGACGGGCTTTTGACGCCAAATTGTAAGAAGTTAATTTTTTTTTTTAACCGAACCTTTCGTGTTGGGTATCAAAATAAAGAGAATCAAAGGAAGATTACATACATTCAAAAAGAGATTATACATAATTGAATGGTTCCAAATAGTAAGTAGTTCTATTATTTTTTTTAACCAAACCTATCGAGTAGAGTATCAAAATAAAGGGAATCAAATGGAGATTACAAATATATACAAATGTTATAAATTTAAATTTAATCAGGTATAGTAATATGTATTACAATAATTTTACGGTCTTTTTAGTGCGTTGCTCTCTGTTGATTTTTTGCAGTTTGTTGTGTTTATAATCTATAAAGTGCGTGTGTTTTGGGCGAGCATCATCCTCGATGCATGTGGATTTCTGCGGTCGGTGCAATTCGATCGGAATGTCGGCCAAAAAAATAAGGTATTTAGTATTCCTTAAAATATAATACGTAACGTTAACTCGTTTCATAACAACTTAATGCTTTGTCTGTTGTGTTCTATTTATAATTTTCTCTACAGAAATGTGAATGTAATTGATTTGGTTGCTGATTCCAAGGCAATTCCTTGGACTCCCCTTCCAAGTATTTAAACTCGGTGTTTGCAAGGGTTCATAATAAGAGTTGTAGTGATGGGAATGAGTTAGTACCGAGTCGTCACTGTTCCGCTTCGTCATCAAAAATTTTGCCCATACTAAAAATCCCCACTCGTCACTGTTTAAAAATGCCCATCATAAGACTGTCCCAAAAAAACGTGTAGCGCGAGATATTGCCGATATAGAAATTCTACTAGTTATCGAAACAAATGTCCTCTCAACTCCTCAATGGTGGATTCCAGGTATTTATGTTGTTTTGTTTTTAGTGTTATGTTTTTAACATAACATAGCATCACGCCTTTTTCCCCGAAGGGGTAGGCAGAGGTGTTTCACACCCACATTTCGCCAGCTATGTGTTATGTTTTTTTTTATAGTAATTAAGATTAATGCATCCAACTGCATGAAAAATGATTGTTTTGGTCCGTCACAAATTCTCCGTGGCCTTTTTTATATGTTTACTGTACAGTGGTAACATTATGCAACTACTGAACTCGAAGTAGTACTTTCGATCATCACATAGACCAATATAATAATAATAAAATTGGTTGCGCTCAAAAATATATCTGCGTATTACTGTCCGTCACTGTCACCCTTATTACAAAATGTGGACTAAGTATTAAACCAGGTTTAAATTGACATATGCCATTGTTTTAGTGTCAAAGTTGTCAAATTAAACCTGGTTGAATGTTTAGTCCACATTTTGTAATAAGGAGGTTGGAGTTTTAAAAAATCAGACACGTACTGGCTATTCAGCAACAAAAAAGAAAAAGAAAGAATCAAGTATTTTTTAAACCTATAAAGGATACTTTACATAAACTTATTTACTCCGTTAAATGTTCAATTTTTATCTTATAAAAAGCTTTTTCCCATATTCATTACTTTATGGATAAGAATAAAGCCGACGGATAAAATATTTTCAATAAACCAAGAACTGAATTATAAATTGGCCAATAGAATATTCCCATTCCATTATAAAACAAAATAATCCCATAATTGCGGATGGACCCTGAGCATCTCCCATAAAACGGTTGAACGAACGATCGGAAATGAGGGCTCATATCATAATCACTTCCTGGATTCAGTGGTGGTAAAATTTCGAGAAATTACTGCTACGCAATCGTATACAATATTAATAAGGATTTTCAGTCTTAATCAGAAAATTGGGCAAGGGAAACGCATGAATGGGAATTATGGTGAATATTAATATACAATAACAAAACCAGAAAATAGTAGAAAATGGAGATAAATAGACGAAACTACAAAGTTATGGGTGATTAAGTAGAAGAAGATATCAAGAATTTCGTAGATTTGAAAGGCGTTTAACTATTTAATGTATTTCCAAAAAAAAAATGCTAGACTAGATGGCGTTGTGTGTGTATGTCCAAAAATAAACATTACAAACTGCCTCGCTAGTGCAACGGGAGCTTGTAGGTATGATTGTACGAGGTTCATTAAAAAGTGAAATAGAAATATTTAATCAGCGTAATTTAATGCCAAACATTTACTTTCATATGCATATACTATACATTATTAAAATATGTTATGCCTAAAACAATTTCAACCACAAATAAAAACACATCATTCACTCGTATCCGTACATCAGTATCGTAACCTCGTATCAGCAGACATATATCTACCGAGACAGACAATCTTCCTTCTACCCTTCGCTCCGACATATTTATACCCTAGGACTACTCGTAAACACTCTTTATAGCCCGTCAAGGGAGCGAAATTATTTTAGTTGCTCCCAGATATGGTTTAAATGGTTCCGCCGTTTCCCCAAATATTTGGGGTTGCCATTTTATGCATCTTTGATACCCTGCTTTAGTTTACACGACATAAAAACGACTGTAATTGATTGTTTGGAGAAGTAAAATTTATAAGAAATAGCAGGTTAGGTAACTGAAGTTTAGTTGTCAATATCTTTGGCATTGTTTTTTTTTATAGTAGCACAGCGTAGTAGATTATTTTTACCTCATGGAAAGCTGAAAGAAGAACCCAAAATTGCATTGTCAGCTGACAAGAGTGACCTGTCAGCCAGTATCACCATGTTGGCGCGCAAGATGCCTTTTCACGCTTCACTTGTAGGATCCCAGATTATTGTCTCTTTAACCGGCTTTCCTCAATGGAGAGTTTTGGTCGAAAGGTGTTGTATATCGACGTTTTCATGGAAGAGCAACTCGGCGTTTCGTGACGTAGACGTTGAATTAAACACATTATGTACATATATCAGGTTATCATAGCGGCACCAAGTCGCTCGCTGTTATAGAACATCATACTATAACCGATAGAAGAATAGTTGTAGCCAATCAAATATCCACAGGAGCCAAGCCCGGGCAACAATTAGTGTTATATAAACGTGACTAAAACACACGTTATTATTAAGCGTAATTAAGTGAACAACACAGAAAATGAAGTCTCCTTTAAACCTTAATGGTCTGAAGCAATTGTAGTAAGAAAATACAACTAATGCGAAGACGCTCGTGTAATATAATTGCAAAGTGTTTGTCACTCTTCTAGAAGTAATAACTTGAGCAATTCAACTTGAGTTAATACAAGTGATGTTTATCAACTTGAAATAAATTAGTTTTTAGATTATTTCGTTCAACTTTTATCATTAGTAGCATAAAGTTGAAATGAAAGAATCAAATTGAAGATTTATTTATTATTTATTTATTGAACTTTATGCACATTGGTAGGTACATAGGCGGCTTAATGCCGTATATCTTCAATTAAATTCTTTTCAGCAACCTGTTAATGTCCCACTGCTGGGCTCGGCTCTCCTCTTCTCTATCTAGAGAGCTGAGAGGGTTTAGGCCATAATCCAGACACGCTGGCCTTTTGCGGGTTGGTGAATCAGACATACACTTAGAATTTCTTCTAGTGTATGTGGGTTTCCTCACGATGTTTTCCTTCACCATTAGCAAATGGTAAGTCACATGACTAGTACATAAAAATTCCACAAAGTGAAAACCACAATGGTACTGCTGGTATCGGAATCGATCTCGGACCGCGTGTTTAGCACGCCGCGCCGGTCACTTATCCGTTCAGCCACCATTTCTTTTTAAGTATTTTAAGACTTACTACAAACTTAAAAAGTAATCATTATCTAGTACTTATATGACTGACTTGTTGGTCTAGTGGTTGGTGACCCTGACTGCTAAGCCAGAGGTCCTGGGTTGAATTCCTACTCAGGACAAATCTTTGTGATGAGTATGAGTGTTTGTTCTGTGCCTGGGTGTAATTTATCTATAATATGTAAGTATATACAAAAAAAAATATAGTTATGACATATTTATACGATTAAAAACTTCAAATAATTCCATTCTGTGAATATTTCGTGTGAAGCCCCAACCCACCAGGTCGCTATACCTAATTAAAGTTGTTTATTTTTAGTTGTTTCCCATTACCATATTAGATATCAGCCCATTATCCTTATAGGCTTCATTGAGCTAAATTAATTAATTATTTCGTCTTGAATTACAACATGTTTGATAAACACCTTCATAAAAGCTTGCTTAAGTAACAAAGTCCTCCAATTACTGCCTCGGTGGCGCAGCGGGAAGTGTATACGACTGCTGTGCAAGAGGTCCCGGGTTCGATTCCCGGGTCGGGTGAAAATGGTATTGGACTTTTCTAACATGAAATTCCAGTATTGAAATTTTCTCGGAGTTTGGTAAACAAATGTTCCCGGTTGATGACAATAGGCTCGCCCCCTATTTCATGGGACCAAACATAGCAGGCGAAATGTGGGTGTGAAACACCTCTGCCTACCCCTTCGGGGAAAAAGGCGTGATGCTATGTTATGTTATGTTATGTCCTCCAATTAGGCTCTAGATCAGTGTTTCTCAAACTTTTCTATTCACTGCCGCCAATAGAAAATAAATAAACTGAAAACGCCCAGTGCTTCCTTCTTTTATCAAACGTTTTATTTCGTTACTAAACGTGACAACATGCAAACCATATTTCTACCAAACCTTGACAACGCCCCCTACTGCTCTAGATAAACATCTTGAAGAAAGAAAAGAAGATCTTGAGCCTAATCAAGTTGGTCGCTTCTGACGTAGCGTGTAGGTCGAGCTAAAAAAATTCAATCACAAAACAACAAAGTTTTATAACTGAAAAGTTTCAAGTAATTTATTACAGTTGCCACATTTTCTGCTACCTACACAATTGTTAAAGGTCATTAACATAAAATAAACAATATTTCATTGAAAATTATTCATTATAAAGCTACGTGGGTAGCGTTCTTGGTAATTGCTAGACTTATTTGCGTTTAACAGTACATAAACATGAAGCCTTGTTAAAATTACGACCTACTTTAATTTTCTAAAATTGGAGTATGTATAATTATTTTTTAAAAGAGAATTTTTTTAAAAATTACATTGTTTAACATAAAATAATAATATAATAATAATATTCTACCACATTCACGAAGCGCCATCTAGTCCCAAATTAAGCAATTATATTTGCTTGTGTTATGGGTACTAAACAACTGATATACTACTTAAATACATTTTTTTTTTTGTAAATACATAAATATTATAGATAAATTACACCCAGACACAGAACAAACCTTTATGCTCATCACACAATGATTTGTCCTGGGTGGGGATCGAACCCACGACCTCCAGCTTAGCAGTCAGGGTCAATAACCACTAGACCAACAGGCCAGTCATTTGTCCAGAAGTTGTGAGTTTAATCTATTATAATTATTGTGCTATTGTACAAAGCTAATATTTTTTTATTAAATTAAGTGGCTCTTTCTTTTCACTATATAAAATATTTAACGAATAAATCAATAACTAGCCCAATCATAATAGTAACATATGCAATACTAGATGCATTTGAAATTTTGTATTTGGGTTCTTTTTCAGAACGTCTGATGCAGATGGTATTTCTTTATGTTGATGTATGTAAACTGGTAATTTCTGTATGTAAATTTATCATATGAAGTATGCACGTGATAGATTATTCAAATAATTTCAGTTTGGTTATTATACTAAAACACGTCTTTTTTTAATTGGACACAAATAGAAACACCCCTATGATAATTATAACTTTTTTTACACATGATACACAATATTCAATAGTTCCTCATCAAATCTTATCAATATTCTTACGAAATACTGTTCTTTTATTGTTGTTTTGTGTATATGTCAAATCAAACGGTTATTTACAAAAATAATGTGATCTATTTACTGATTGTGCCATTGTAAGACCAAGTATGTAATTAAACTAGTTAATTTCAAATATTTTAATGTATTTTTATATAATTTAATCATAATTTTATGATAAAATACAAATATTAAAAAGTCTGTAATTGAATCGTTCGATGTGACGTCACTTGTTTACCACCGGCTATAAAAAGCCGACGCTCCGCCGTACTCGGCACATTCACTCCGGAGCAGTCACACCGAACGGACCTAAGTTAAGTAACCTGTTATACTTTGTAATTTCCTAATATGTTTTTGATGTTGTGTATACCTTAACTTGTAATTTGCTGTATGATATTTTTATGTCTATAAAATAAATTGTTAGACTAATCTGCTTGTTGAAAAATTCATGAATACTCTTTACAAATAAATGCCTACTAAATAGCTAAATTCCAATCTATTTCAATTACCTGAATTTATATAAATAAACTATTTGTCCCTATGTACGTCTATTATTTTTTTTAATAAGTTCAAATGAAATTATCTCACATCAGAAGTGGGATCGGAACCTATTTTATACATTGTTGTTTTAATTTTATTTTTTTGTTAAAAAAAAAAAACTTACAGATGGAGACTGCCCTGGTAGAAAACCTGCTAAAAGCCATCCGTGATGCTGTAACTGTTAACCGCAGTGAAGATGATGTTGTGCTGCCGCCGTTTGATCCGGAAAAGAACGACAACGGTGCTGAAAGCTGGTGCAACAACATTGACATCATAGCCAGGGACCGTGGATGGAGCGGCGTTACTACTGTCAGCAAAGCCGGTAAGGCCCTTAAGGGCTCTGCTCTGTTATGGTTTGAGACCTGGGACCCAGATGAGGGTAGAACCTGGGAGAACTTTAAGACATGTATCAAAGATTTGTACCCCGAGAAAAAGAACCTGTCGGAAAAACTTTCAAAAGCTGTACTTTACACCTCAGACGTAGCAGAAACCTATTGTGAATACGCTAGGGAAAAGCTAAGGTTATTACGTAACACTAAAGTCACATTTTCTGAAGGACAGTTGGTAGAGCTTGTTTGTGGAGGTATATCGGATATTAATATTAGGATGGCATCGTTTAACAGCCGCGTTAACAGTACGTCGGAACTGATATCTCTTTTTACAAGCTATATTAAAACCCCCAGAAAACGCCCATCCGAAACTAGTAACGTAACCTCGACTATTAAGCGTCTTAAGTCTGAAAATCCAAACTCTTTCAAGCCTACTTGTTTTCAATGTAATAAAACTGGTCATGTTAGATCTCAGTGCTTCAAAAATAAAAAAGATGTCCCAAATTCTGAAACGCCTAAGATTCAATGTTCTTACTGCAAAAAGGCTGGTCATGATGAAACGATTTGTTTTTTTAAAAAGAGAGATGCGACAAAAAATGATAAACCTAATAGTGTCAATTGTTCCACTAATGGTAATTTATCGCTTACTGATGTAAAAATTTGTGAAAGACCAATTAAAGCTCTAATAGATTCGGGTGCTAGTTGCAGTATTTTGAAACGATCAATTGCGGACAGTTTTGGCCGAAGGCTAGAACCCTGTTCGAGATCATTAAAAGGAATAGGAAATGGAATGATTAGCATCTCCTCAAAGATTAGTTTACCTGTCAGATTTAGTAACGACCATTTAGAAATCGAATTCTGTGTAGCTAATGACCCAGATTGCCATTATGATTGTTTGATAGGCAGAAATGTTGTTCAGAATCCAAACGTAGCTATTGTTTTAGACTCCAGTGGTTGTAGATTGGAACGAGTAAACTATACAGATTCAGTTAATACTATAAATTCTCTTAGCAATATAGATAATCATAATCAGGATTTAGTGGAATTAACAAGTCATCTTGATTTAAACCTACAGCATAAAATAAAACATATTTTTGATAAATTTCCTAAAGTGTTGCCAAATTCTAACTATATCAGTACAGTTAAAACAGGTGAAATGACCATCAAGTTAAAAAGGGATGAAGTTGTTTATTATAGACCATATAGGCTAGCATCCACAGAAAAAGAAAAGGTTCAGGAAATTATTTCTGATCTTCTTAAAAAGAATATAATTAGGGAAAGTCAGAGTCCATTCGCAAGCCCAGTCCTTTTAGTAAAGAAAAAGGATGGTAGCGATCGCCTTTGCATTGACTATAGGGCTCTGAATAAAATTATTGAAAAAGACAGATACCCGCTGCCCTTAATCGAAGATCAAATTGATAAACTAGGAAATGCAAAATATTTCATTTCTATAGATATGAAAAATGGCTTCCACCAAATCCCTATAAAGGAGGAATGTATTAAATATACTGCTTTTGTTTCCCCTGATGGGCATTTTGAATTTCTTAAAATGCCATTTGGTATCTGCAACGGCCCCTCTGTTTTTCAACGGGCCATTAATAAGGCAGTTAAAAACCTAAAATTTCTGTTAGTATATATCGATGACTTGCTGATTCCATTTTCCGAAATAGCACAGGGTTTAGAATACCTTGAACAAACTATTGAGGCTCTATATTTGTCGGGATTTACTGTTAACTTAAAAAAATGTAAGTTTTTCGTTCAAGAAATAGACTACTTAGGTAGACATATTTCTAGTGACGGTGTTAGGCCGAGCAATGAAAAAGTTAATGCTTTGACCAACTCCCCAGTCCCAGGTACAGTGAAAGAAGTCCGTCAGTTCATGGGACTGGCAAGCTATTTTAGAAAATTCATACCTGAATTTGCATATCGTACTGCTTGTATTACTAAACTCACTAAAAAGGACCAGAAATGGCAATGGGGACCCGAACAAGATACGGCTCGAGAGTACATCATAAAACATTTAACTTCCAAACCACTATTGAATATATTTAACCCAAAGTTAAGAACTGAACTGCACACAGATGCTAGTAGCATAGGATACGGTGCTATACTTTTACAAAAAGAGGATAAACAATGCCGTGTCATATCATACTTTAGTAAACGTACTTCTCCAGCCGAATCTAAATACCCCTCGTATGAATTAGAAACGTTAGCCATTTTTAATGCTCTGAAACAATTTCGGATTTATTTACTAGGTTTAAATTTTACTATCGTTACGGATTGTAATTCCATCAAATCGACCATGACCAAAAGAGATATTTCCCCTCGCGTAGCAAGATGGTGGACATATATGCAAGATTTTACGTTTCAAATTGTATATAAAAAGGGTAAATTCGTTAGTCACGTTGATTATCTCAGTCGTAATCCTGTCATAACACCTGCAGAATCATCAGAGGTAATTAATATAATTAATGAACCAGATTCTCCACCATCTTGGCTACACTCGGCACAAAATAGCGACCCAGAGACACAAAATCTTTTAGAGAAGGTTAGGACCGGTGATACAGATACAAACCGATATATAATCAGAAATAGCTTGTTGCTTTATAAGAATGAGGATGGCGATCCACCTAAATTTTTCATACCAAAAGGCTATCGACTCAGTTTATTGCGGTTGTTCCATGACGAAAATTGTCACGTTGGCTATGACAAAACCCTACACAAAATATCCGAAAGCTTTTGGTTTCCTAGTCTAGCTGCTTTTACAAAAAAATATATAAGGCATTGTTTAGTGTGTGTAGGGGGTAAAAGTCATTCAGGCCCGAAACAAGGCTTCCTCCATCCTATAGAAAAAACATTACCATTTCACACGTTACATTTAGATTGTACAGGACCATTTAGTGTATCTTCCGAAGGTTATAAACATGTTTTAATAATGGTTGATGGTTTTACCAAATACTGCATACTCAAACCACTTAAAACGCTTAACGGTCAAGAATTAGTCTCAATCTTGCGAGAGAACTTAACTTTGTTCGGTACACCTACTATGATAGTAACTGATAGAGGCACTAATTTTACTTCTGATCACGTACGATCATTGCTTAGAGATATGCAAATAAATCATCATATGATAGCCACGGGTACCCCTAGAAGCAACGGCCAAGCTGAAAAATATGTTGGTACTATAATTAATATGCTAACCACTACTGTTAACGATTCTTCAGAATGGCCAAGCGTTTTGTGGAAAATACAATTGTCTTTGAATACTACAATACAAAAATCAACAGGTTTTGCACCAATAAGGTTATTAATTGGTTGCAACGGAAATATACCTCCAATACAGGCTCGCCTAGACGAAATACAGGATAATGATTCCGTTCAAATCATTGATGCTGAAGCTGATAGGGACTTAGCTAGGCAAAATCTTAAAGAGGCTGCAGAACAATATAAAAAACGATTTGATAGTACTCGTAGAAATAATTTAGTCTTCAATATAGGTGATATAGTCTATGTAAATCAAAACCACAGAAGACATGACAAATTAAGTCCTAAATTCAAAGGCCCTTACGAAATAATTGATATTTTAGAGCATGATAGAATTTCTTTGAAGGGGCTTAACACATTAAGGAATCTTACTGTGGCAAAAGAAAAATTAAGGCTTTGGCCCGGAGAATGGGTCGAACAAAATTCTTATTTTGAGGAGTCCCCATAGCTCCAGCAATATTAGCCATGATAGATTATTATTTCTTTGTTGTTAGATTTTACTTTATGCAATTATTTAATTTTTCATGTATACTTAGGAATATTTGTAAATTGATAATAGCCATTGTTTATAATTTGTGTTCAATTAACATTAGATGTTTAAAATAACATACATTTCAACAAAACAATTTTTATATATTACTGCTGGTCGGTCACTGCCCTGATATCAGTCTGAAATTCACGCGCAGCAGGTGATAGGACTGATATGTCAAGGCCAGAGACTATTGTATGAACTGCTGGTCAGCCACTGCCCTGATATCTTTCTGAAATTCACGCGCAGCAGGTGATAGGACTGATATGTCAAGGCCAGAGGCTATTGTATGAACTGCTGGTCGGCCACTGCCCTGATATCTTTCTGAAATTCACGCGCAGCAGGTGATAGGACTGATATGTCAAGGCCAGAGGCTATTGTATGAATTGCGAGACTTTTTGAAAATGATTATAATTAGCTTGGTACTTCGAGAGCGAAGTACAGGTCAGTCTGGCCGTGATAGATTATTCAAATAATTTCAGTTTGGTTATTATACTAAAACACGTCTTTTTTTAATTGGACACAAATAGAAACACCCCTATGATAATTATAACTTTTTTTACACATGATACACAATATTCAATAGTTCCTCATCAAATCTTATCAATATTCTTACGAAATACTGTTCTTTTATTGTTGTTTTGTGTATATGTCAAATCAAACGGTTATTTACAAAAATAATGTGATCTATTTACTGATTGTGCCATTGTAAGACCAAGTATGTAATTAAACTAGTTAATTTCAAATATTTTAATGTATTTTTATATAATTTAATCATAATTTTATGATAAAATACAAATATTAAAAAGTCTGTAATTGAATCGTTCGATGTGACGTCACTTGTTTACCACCGGCTATAAAAAGCCGACGCTCCGCCGTACTCGGCACATTCACTCCGGAGCAGTCACACCGAACGGACCTAAGTTAAGTAACCTGTTATACTTTGTAATTTCCTAATATGTTTTTGATGTTGTGTATACCTTAACTTGTAATTTGCTGTATGATATTTTTATGTCTATAAAATAAATTGTTAGACTAATCTGCTTGTTGAAAAATTCATGAATACTCTTTACAAATAAATGCCTACTAAATAGCTAAATTCCAATCTATTTCAATTACCTGAATTTATATAAATAAACTATTTGTCCCTATGTACGTCTATTATTTTTTTTAATAAGTTCAAATGAAATTATCTCACACACGCTACATGTTAAAGCACGAAGACGTCGCAGTTAGCCGCAACGTCAACTACATTGCGCCTGGTATCGTTTTTAACTGTACATTCATGTAAGTAATATAGTTAACATTAAAGAACAGAAAAAAGAAACGAAAAATAAAATCATGTCCTATATACCATATTATAACACTACAATAATCAGTACCAATAGCTATCAGAGTTTGCAATAAGTTAAACTGAGAACGGTTCAGTATACACGTACAACAAACTCATAATATTAATAGGTTTAGTGTACATTCGGCTTGTATTCCGCTATCTGCACCGTGTTAACTCAGAAGCGGCACGCAAGCGGGGGTTAAAATTTATAACGATAAGTACGTTAGAAGACGGTATGTCGACGCCTGCTCATTTCAAGTTAGATGAGTTCTGCCGAGCTCACTTTAAATAAAATTAACTATTCATCCCGTGTGATTCAGTTAAAAGCACAATATATTTATTTTTAAATCCGTTTAGATGCTTAACATAGTCTTATTTCAGTTTAAAACGTATTATACTGTTGAATTAAATTAACTCTCGTATCACAGAAATATTTAAAACATATAACTTTAGACGAAAACTTGTACTTTGATAAAATGCTGGTGTTCACTAATTTTTCGTTTGGTGTCGTCACTAAAATTTTCGCAAAAATAAACTCACATTACAACCCATAAACGGTCCATTGCTGAGCACGCCTCCCCCAAACATTGTGGAAGCAATTTAGCCTATGTGTATAGATAGGGCCTTTATACGGAAACAATAATATAATTGACCCAAAAAAGTTGTCATCTTTTGTTGCACATAAAAGTTGACAACTTTTCTATAACCTTTCGAATATACCGCGACAAATTACAATTAATATTAGATAAGGAATACTATATCTGTTATAATATAGAAACAAGAGTGGTTCAATTTGTGAACTCTTCTCATAATTATGAATCTTCATTAGCATCATTACAGCTGTGTTGTTTTGACATTAATTTGTTATTAAGGGCAGACTTGGTAGAAAACTGAAGACTACAAGAATATCATAAGTACACATAAAGGAATCGTAAGTTTTCATATTGAATTGTTATAACTAAAAGTCTACGTAACCTATTTATCTTATTTAAACGTTTTAGATATTTTTTATTTAAAAAAATGATTCCTACGTCAAAACTAAATTAATTTAAGTATTCTCTAGAAATCTCTTGTTCAGCAGTGGACTTCCTGCGGCTGATATGATGATGATGATGATGATGATGATTCTCTAGATAATCGTGTGAGTTTCACTCGTGTTTTCACAATTCGTGTGAGGTTTACCTGGTCTTGGTTATAATATTTATTAGATAATAAACTGTTAAGTAAAGAAATTTATAATAAGAACGTGTACTTAACTGTTTATTATCCCAATAAAGAAAAAAGAAAAAAAGAAACTAGAACTTACGATCTAGACATTCCGTACACTTCGGCCAACTCCTTAGAGAAATAAAACAAAATGCCAATTACCAATTTCTAACTTGTACTAATGGCAACAAGGTTCATAATAGTGAAATAAGGCTGATTATTTTACTACATTTTTCTACTGAAGATGCTGTACTACATACAAGTCACACTATTTTCTATAACACACTCAAAAGTTGATTCACGTATCTGCTCGATAACTCCGCAGAGAGGTAAGGCTCGAGACTTTGACTTTACAAAAGGCTTATTTGTCCCAAGACAGGCATCAGTCATGATTACAAAGTCTATGTAATTATAGCTAAGAGAGCTTTAAAATAAGTCTAGTTTGTATCATGAATATTTATTGATAATTAAAATATTAACTGTTGTTAATTAAAAAAGATGGAATAGATAATGCCTGGTTCTCGTGAATCCAGTGCCTATTTATAGTATTCCAGTTGTGTGTATTTGTTGAATTAAACTCGGTGATCCAACCGAGATATTAAAATTTTAAAATTGTGTTCATCAGTATCATCATCTACCTTACAACCCATAAATGCCTCATTGCTGGACACGGGCCTCCTCCAAACATTGTGGAAGGAATTCAGCCTACTATACCAGACTGGCCGAACGAATTGGTATAGGGTTTGTTTCGAATTTTCTTTTTCTCACAATGCTCTTGTCACCTTTTACGACACCACAGGTTGAAATGGGGTAGTGACATTTTGTATTCTTAATCCGTCACTACACAGACTGCGGTTAGCGTCACATATCTATGTCTCCTTATAATAAATCTCCTCTTTTCTCCTGTTGTCTCCGCTTAGTGCGATTTACACTTACAAATTGTGGTACTTAATGGTACTTTAAAAACTCATATTAAATACAACATAGTCTCTTACAGTTTAATATTCATTCTAAATAATATATCTGCCTATACAAAACAAACCATAACATAGTAAACATCTGCCTGAGTTTTCTCCCAACCTTTACACCTACACATTTCATTTTCCATAAAGCCTTGACAGGATATTTGAAGGCGTTGTCGTATTGAACCGAACTCAAGATATCACTTGATAATAACAAAACGCATTTCATGTCCCAACAACATGATATCTATGAAAGGCTTGTGTTGACTACAGTGCTTCCTTTAGTAAAACAATTATATTTCTTAGCGTTTTGAAGATAAATATTTCTGAAGTTATACTTTTAAGGTATAATAATATATAATAATATAATATTATATTGAATTTATGCTTTATTTAAAAGTTTGTTGACCCGAGAAACAACCTTTAATATTATTCAAGTAAACTTACAATACAATGTGCACGCTAATTAAGTACGTCATTAATTAAAAATAAATTTAAAATCAAAACTTTTGATGGATATTTGCTCATGCAAACTTCACCATTATGCTCTGAAGGTAAACTTTAAGATGGTGATGGAATGCATAATGACTATAAAGGCGTCGGTTGCATAAAGCCATAGAATTATGAGCTTCAACAAGATTTTCGTTTCAAGTTATTATAACATTTACTGTTAATTACTATAGTAACTGCCATAGAGACGTTACTTAACTGTGAAGTTTATTTAGTAAAAACGTGTAATACTTAAGTCTATACGCCTAAAGACGATTATTCAATGAAAAAATTGTATTAATGACAGATTACTGCTAATTGACGTCTCTGAGTGCGGCAGTGTGTGTTCTAAAGTTATTTCTAGTAATTTACTAAGAGACAAAAAGAGTTGACTACCTATTTCACCCTCTTTTCGTTTCAGTTGGATAGCCCTGATAAGTAGTATTGTATATTTACTCAATAACAATATCAGTTCTGACTCTCAGGAACACGAAGTCAATTATTGGTCAATGTAAAACAACCTTTCATCAAACATAATAAAGTCTAAATTATCTCAAAACATTCATAACCTAACTATCAAAAGTATATAAGCCAGTTTGACACAGATGTCTCTAATCCAATTACCACCCGAGGGAAACTTCCCCGATATTTTAATTTAACTTTCATAATTCCAATATACAAGGGAGTGAAACATTAAAATCTACAAACATTATGTTTATTAAGGTTGTTTTGGTGAAGATTTCGTCGGAAATTGCGAGCTACGGAGGGAGATTAACTAAATGAAGTCATAAGTTCTGTTAGTACATTGAATTGTAGGAAAAACGAGGCGAATGATTCGTATCTACACTTACACAAGATGGGGATTTAGAATGTCTTTGATAGAATGAATGATAATAGCGTCAAGCGTTTAAACAGTTTTTATCGAAGATTATGGAATTGAGTTGTTTGGAAATTGTTGTATAGACGTTAGTAGATGTTCATTATATTTGTTCGAGTGGAAAATTACTGCAGTTATATTTGGACTCGATGATAAAATTACAATGAGTTATTTATATACTTCATTATGCAGCTACTTAATCATCGAACTCACATTGAACATTGATTTTCATTGGAATATGTGCCCGCTATCTTTAATCAATTTAATTTGAGGTGTATAAGTGGATTATTACACTCTTTGCGCTGTAGCATGGTGCGGGTGACAGTTGTCTGTATGACTAGACTAGAACATTCTGGTGGGGTTTAAATTAATTTACTACAGTTATTAATGATTTAATATATTACGAATGTGGTGCAGCTGAAATACTAGGTCATAATTTGTAAATCATGAGTTAAACGAAATGTTAGTGAAACAGTCACCCGCACCATGCTACAGCGCAAAGAGTGTAGTTGTTACTAAGTTACTATACCAATAAATAAGTGGTGGTGGATCTTGGATTTTTGGATTTTTTCCTAAAATTAGCAGAGAGGTGTTATTTTTATAATCTGCATCAACATCATTATCAGTAGTCCAATGACGTCTACTATTTATACTGGATATACGTCTCATTTTGCTCAACCTTGTCAGTGATCTGGCCGTAGGCAAATTTGTTGACATCGCTTTGAAATAAAAGATTTGAATTTTGAATTTAATTTCCACCGAGCGCCACACTTTATAAAAATGTTTAAAACTATCATCTGTCTACACCTTTCCACAAAAATCAAAAGAATATTTAAAACAAAATGAATCTGAATCTGTAGTAACATGAGGACGTGAAGGAGAACAAAAAGCAATAAGATTAGGCTTAATGATTGAAAATGAAAGTAGCCATCGCCAATCACATTTATATTTTCAAAAATTTCACAACAATAAATCTATCAATCGAATGTTTTAATCGTTTTCGAATGTTAAAATCGACAAACGTTAAGAATGTGACTAGGATTCGAGAGAACAAAATTCTATGTTACCTTTTAAAGGGGAATTCCCGTAGCCCAATGAAATGCGTCGTAATTTGAATGTTTACGTCAGCTACACATGAGTGATGCCTTTGGTTTTGCAAGCGTCAAAAGGCAAAAGGTGACCGCTCCCATCGGGCGGGTTCACACAACCCTTTATGTGGAGTGCTCTGAGTGGTCTGTAACATACAGACCGCTTGGCGACTTTATTTATGTAAAAACACCTGGTGTTTTTGTCTATCCATCCATCCTGCAGGGTATCACGAACAAAATTCTTATGCGGTACAATCAGAGACAAAAATCGTTCTGCATTTTTTATTATTGTTTATGCCTACGGCTATCGATGGTGTATAGGTTTTATAAATCAATTTAATTTATAACAAATTATATTAAGATGTCGCGTGGGACTTCGCTTCCGTAGATCTTTGTTATGCCACTATTCAGCTCCTTTTGGTCGTAGCGTAATGTTATACAGCCTGTAACCTTCCATGATAAATTAATAATTTTTCAACTCAGATCAGTAGTTCTTGAGATCCGAGCAACCAAACAAACAAAGTAAACAAACTCTTCGGCCATATAATATTTTCTTCACTTTTTTCCTTCATATTTCTTTTTTCCTCCGTATATCCCTTTTTCTGTTTGGTAGGCAGCGGTTTGATTGTATTTTCTTCGCAACCAATGTTAAAAAAACACATTCATGTCCATGGCCGGGTGTTATCACTTACCATGATGCGCCGCTATGAACTGCAATCTCGCTTGAACGTCAGACAAGAAAAAAAAATCGTGCAGCAAAAAAAAACCACAAAAACAAAATAGAGCCGAAACACACACCGCACACATTTTCTTTACATCAAAGCACACACGTACACTTTGAAATATTATTTACCAATAGAATTATTCAAATTACACGTGAAAGGTTCATTGTACTTGCGCATGTTATTGACCTATCTAATTAAGGATAAAATAATGCTTCTATAGTACTTCAAACCATCATTCGAAATTTAAAAAATATTTGTTGTGTACGAACCATTCTTTCCGTCTTAGGCATATATACGTAAAGGTTCCCTCCCGCGGTTTCGCTTACGCACTGGTACGTCAGTAAAAAGTGCCTATGTGCTATTATAGACTATGATATTCTATCTATGTGTCAAATTTAATACAGATCCATTCAGCTGTTCTCGTGGGATTGAGTAACAAACATCCATCCATACATTCATTTATCCTAAAGTAACATTAAAATATTAAAATAATTTTTACTTACCTATCAAGCGTGCAAATCTGCGGGCGGAATCCAGTACTTATTTTCTATATTTTTAATGAACGGTGACTATCGTCATTGATAGAATTACGCTAGAAACTATCACACACACTCAGATACGTCAATTAGCAGTAATCTGTCATTAACACAACTTTTTCATTGAATAATCGACTTTACGCGTATCGACTTAAGTATTACACGTTTTAACTAAATAAACTTTAAAGTTAAATAACGTCGTCGACTGGCCTGTTGGTCTAGTGGTTAGTGACCCTGACTGCTAAACCGGAGGTCGTGGGTTCGATCCCCACCCAGGACAAATCTTTGTGTGATGAGCATAAAGGTTTGTTCTGTGTCTGAGTGTAATTTATCTATAATATGTATGTATTTACAAAAAATAAATGTATTTAAGTAGTATATCAGTTGTTTAGTACCCATAACACAAGCAAATATAATTGCTTAATTTGGGACTAGATGGCGCTGTGTGAATGTGGTAGAATATTATTATTATTATGTCTTGTTTATATTTTTTACATAATTTATTACTCTAGCAACACATTATTGCCGTAATAAGGAACGTCAAGAAAACAAGTGAAGTATTTTACTCACACGTAAAACATCGCTTTGCTCTCATAGTTCAAAAACGTAACGACACAAATTGTACCAATACATGAATGTCACATTTGGCTCGAAAACCTTGTGTAAAAACAATGTGTGAAAGAAAAACGACGTACATTTTCAATGGAGACACTTCATTATTAAATAAAGAGATGGCTATGCCCTATTTCTATCGGCATCAATTTCGTTTTCTTTATCACTGGCATGATTTTGTTTTTGTTTTTACCAAAACGAGTTATTGTGTCACCGTCAAACTGTGAAAATGTTAGCGACTTTATCAAAAATGACCAATTGAATATCGAAATTACGCATAGGCTCTCAGATTTCACCAGAGCGCAGATAATATGAGAAAAGACGAAATAATATCCAATAGAGACATGCGGTGAATTGTTTGCACATTATAACATCTCGTACTCCAAGCTTCGCCATCAAAGTTTTAAAATTATATTTGCTTTCGTGGTGTTAAATACAACATTATGCATTTTTCTCCAAAGGGATATATGGAGATGCATTACACCCAGATTTTGCCAGCTATGTTTAGTCCTACGTTATAGGAGGCTTGCTTATTGTCACAAACGCAAAATTAGTGAGCTGATATTAAGAATTTAAAGACAAAAATCCCAATACTATTTTTGCCGACACGTGGATGAAATCTTTCTCTTACACAACACCGAGCCAGCCATTAATTTAGAATATAGGTAGGTAATAAATATATAATATACCACTTGAGCGAAATCAAGTCTTCAATTTGTCTATAACTATAAATACGCTAACCATTAAATTAAATTAATGTTCTCAAGTAATTAGTTACATTAACTACTATCGGAGGAGCTACCAAATTGCCCACAATTTATTTAAACACTCGAAATGAAATTACGAGGGACAATTGCGATGGAACCATTAACTTAAAAGATTGTAACAAAAACATTTAAAAGGAAACGTTCGGGATCAAGAGCAAACGTCAGAAATTTTAGGAATTTCAAACATTTATTCAATGAGTTGGTTTTGTGCCTTCTAGTCATTGAAGACAGAAAAATATCTAAGATTTCTATCTTATTGCGTTCGATATTTTTGCTTGATTGTAGCGTCTCTCGGAGACTTACAAACATTATATTGTTTTTTAAACCATTGCAGAAGCTGAAACTGAATTGGAAACGGTGAAATATATTTAAAAGCATTAAGTTATTTATTTCTAGCTTTTGTCACTAAAAAGTAACCTATGTGCTTCTAGACTGTCTTTGTTCCAAATTTCAAACAGATCCTATCAACTGTTTGGGCGTGACTGCGTAATAAACAACCACCGAGTGGAGGAAGAGAGGTCACATTCTATCATAGTCGATACATGTGTATCACACCTTCAGTGGAAAAACGTTGTAAGGTGTTCAATTCTATTTCGCAATATCAACCTAAATGTGAAGACAGAAATGGCTGAAAGGCTTCATTTCCACTCAATGCCTTGTTTCCAATAAGAGTACGATGAATATTGTGTATACCTATAATGAGTGAACACATTACTGCCGCACTCAGAGACGTCAGTTAGCAGTAATCTGTCATTAACACAATTTTTTCATTGAATAATCGTCTTTAGGCGTATCAACTTAAGTATCACACGTTTTTACCCGACTGCGCAACGCAAAGGAGTGGTAATGTGTTTATCAGCCTATGTATGTATGTTTGTATGTTCCTTTGAAGCACTATACAGACCAAACGCCTGGGCCGATTTTTATGATTCGCACGTCAATCGATTCCTCTTAGTCCGGCGAGTGTCACTAAAGACATGACTTTAGTGAAAATTCAATATGGCGACTACTGGACGCCATATTGTGAAAATGAAAAAAATGAAAGTCAACAAACTATGTCAAGTGGGGTATCGTTGAATAGGTATTTAAAAATCATTTTTAGTTTACCTTCAACATTTTTCGATTCGACTCGCCGTTTAGGATCTACATCGATTTAAAGTTGCGTAACAACCATTCTCGCATGTAGGTTTTTAGACAATAGAAATTTACGATGAAAAGACAAAAACTTCGTATAACTGTGCGTGTGAATGTGGATGGACATATACTTAAGTATCTAGTAGGTATATTGGACTACCTAAAGTATCTAATATCTGACACGATCGCCCATCTCCAACTTCAAACGATTTAGTACTCAACTTCAGTCGAAAAACTATATATAGGTAGGTACCTACTTATTTATACATATAAAATGCTTTGTCCTGAATGACTGACTGACTGAATGACGGATCAACGCACACCTAAACCGCTGATCGTAGAAATCAGAAACTTGGAGGGTGTGTTCTTTGTTTGATAAAAAAGGATTTTCCAAAATTCTACCCCTAAGGGGCTGAAAATGGGGGGCAAAGTTTGTATGGGACAACGTGATTCCTAGGTCCAGTCTACTACAAATTTTGCATAAATATTCTTTAACAGAATTGATGGTAGACGTGTTTCGTATTTTATTGAAATTCATTCATCAATTCCACAGGATAGGGAAAAACAGGATTTTCATTTTACGTAGTATAGTTTTCGTAACTATGATAACTAAAAACTTCAAAATTTTGGCATGTTCAATTTTGAAATAGGGTAAACTATACTATTGTTGCTACTTCATCAGTCTTTGGCACTATGTATTTTAAATACGAATATAAAGAATATTATTAATTGCTGTAACAAGAAAAATTACACATTTATAATATTATAACATTATATACCTAACGACTAAGTACTTAGTTTTCCAACGTCTTTATCACAATTTCATCCCCTTTGGGATAGAATTTAAAAAAAGCAAGGAACACGTAGGTAATATTTGTGTTTTTGATCACATTTTTGTTATTTTCATATATTTATAATATTTATCACATTAATAAAATTATCATATATATATATATACAATATATATATTCATTCGCCCCACGATAGCAGGGCGAATGAATATATAAAGCTAGAAATCGTCCTGTTGTTTTACGGACTAGATATTATACTGTTTGTGCAGATCCAGAATCTTATTATATTACACTCTGTTAGTAACCCATGTCCCTTTTAGAGCAGAAGAAGACGATTCGACCATTCGACCAAAGATCGACATCTTTAACGCGAAATTGAAAGAAAAATGTTATCTTTAATATTGTGTTGGAGTGTAACTGTACACAATTTGCAAGGGACAACTTTAAATCGAGCCGTTGTCGATCTCAGTTCGCGCATTTTTTGCTAAAGGCCAAGCCTACGTAGCCTTGAGCCGGGTTAGGTCTTTTCTTCGTCTTTTTTGGTTTAATTATTAGTAGTTTGGACCACCGCAAGCTACTAAACAATCCTCATGATATCAACCCTCTCAATGAAATGACGAGATTGCGAAGTTTGCCATCGCATAACAATAACATTGACTGACTTATGTCACACAGCTTAAAGAGTTGCGTGTTGATATTTTGCCCGGATGTTTATTTACTCATTATCTTATCATATATTAAAAAAAAACAGTGAAAGAAATAAAAAAATCAATAAATACAATATTTAATACTAGCTTTTGCCCGCGGCTTCGCTCGCATGGATATAGTTTTATAGTTAGACGCTATTGGCAAGGCAGAGCTGTTCACAGCACTTTTTTGTAAACGATATTCTTTGATAGGCATCCCTGTCAATAATATTTAATACAGAATATTTCATTTTGGTTAAAGCATCCAAATATATTTTTTCTTAACTATTACTTGAAAAACAAAGAACTATCTATTAAATAGATAGTTCTTTGTTTACACCCTCTGAACCCCCATCCCGATCAAAAAAATTAAAAACAACAGTTTAAGTTCATATCGTAATACTAATTTGCAAAACGTTAACTTCAAAACAAAGATTTTTTCATACAACGTTTCACCCCCAATTTCACCCTTCCAAAGCCACCCTCGTCAAAGATATAGATGAGGGGATTTTTTATTTTGATAGTAGTACCTCAAAACAAATTTTCAAATCTATAAGTTAAAAAACAAAGAAGTTTCATACAATCGTTTTTATCCCTTTTCACCCCCGTTAGGGGTTGAATTTTAAAAAACCCTTTCTTAGTACACCTCTAGACATTAGGATAAACACACCGTCCAAATATCAAGTTGCTACGACCAGCGGCTTAGGCTGTGCGTTGTCTGTCAGTCTATCAGTCAGTCAGAACAAATCCTTTTATAATATGTATGGATATCAAGATAATGAATGATAAAAATATAAAAATAAAAAAATCTTAAAAACAAAAATATAAAAAAGAATTAAGAGATGAAAAAAATGTGGTCAACTTCTTATTTGAAACTAGCTAGGTAACTCATAACTAAAAAGTATAAAATAAAAAAATATAATTTTAAAAATCAAAAAACCCGACTGCTTTAAAAACTGAAAAGAAAAAAACAAGCACTTAGATGTCCGGTGGTCTAGAATTCTAAAATATATTATTGAATGAATACTATTGAAGAAAATAAAATATATTCTAATAATGGAACATAACAACTGAACAGTCGGGATCCATTGACAAATTAGATTGGCTGTCGAATAATGGATCCCGACTGTTCAGTTGTTATGTTCCATTATTAGAATTTATTTTATTTTCTTCAATAGTATTCATTCAATAATATATTTTAGAATTCTAGACCACCGGACATCTAAGTGCTTGTTTTTTTCTTTTCAGTTTTTAAAGCAGTCGGGTTTTTTGATTTTTAAAATTATATTTTTACTAAATAAACTTTAAAGTTAA
Organism: Laspeyria flexula; assembly: GCA_905147015.1. Lineage (NCBI taxonomy): Eukaryota > Metazoa > Arthropoda > Insecta > Lepidoptera > Erebidae > Laspeyria > Laspeyria flexula. The sequence continues at coordinate 3,961,098 of LR989956.1, read as the reverse complement.
GTAACGTCTCTGAGTACGGCAGATTTTTTAGTTTTAAGTGAAATATGTGACTTTAATAAATAAATATTTAAAAAATGAATAAGGCTATATACTTAGTATGTATCAATATTAGTTCAACAAATTATAAGGCCAAGCCCAGACCTCCTCTCCACCCTTGTATCTATAAACCTTCCTCAAAAAAGATACAAGAAAAAATATAAACGAATATTACAACGAAACAACTCGACACGTGTAACACAAAATTCAACCAAAAACATACGCAGATACGAACATTGTTAATCCACCTAACATCAATTACTTTATTCCGACATAAGTAGGTGTACTGAATTACAGAACTCCATCTCTAATGAGATAACTTTCTTTTACAAGTTGTTCGAGTGCGTCCTGATAAGAATGTTTACTTACCTTAGTACTTGTAGCTACTTACAAGCCTCTGTACGATGTTATTAATGGAAATATCTATACTAATATTATTAAGCCGAGCTCGTTGTGGCGGAAATTAGGTGAGGCCTATGTTCAACAGTGGACGTCATTGGGCTGATATGATGAGCCTGTTGGTCTAGTGGTTAGTGACCCTGACTGCTAAGCCGGAGGTCGTGGGTTCGATCCCCACCCAGGACAAATCTTTGTGTGATGAGCATAAAGGTTTGTTCTGTGTCTGGGTGTAATTTATCTATAATATGTAAGTATTTACAAAAAAAAAAATGTATTTAAGTAGTATATCACTTGTTTAGTACCCATAACACAAGCAAATATAATTGCTTACTTTGGGACTAGATGGCGCTGTGTGAATGTTGTAAAAAATAAAAAAAAAAGCTAAAGAGTTTGTTTATTTGTTTGTTTGTTTGAACGCTAGGATCTTAGGAACTACTGTTCCGATTTGAAAAATTTTTTTAGTGTCACGCATTTCAATCCATAAACATCCCACTGCTGGGCACGGGTTTCCTCCAAAGAATGTGGAGGGAATATATATATACTATACCACGCTGGCCAGACGGGTTGGAATAGGGTATGTTTCAAATTTTCCTTTTCTCGCTTTTGTCTGCATAAGCCTTAGTCCCCTAGTCGCCTTTTAAGACACTCACGGGTTAAGATGGGGTAGTGGCATTATGTATTCTTAATCCGTCACTACACATGTATATATGTTATATAATATATGTTACATAATATATATATATATATATTATATAACATATTATTTACCCAACGAGAAATTCCGAAAATTTCAAATCCTATTGGATTTAAGTATTTTGGCACAAAAAACAACATCACCTAGTGTATATGTTAAATTTTTACCCATAATGAATATTATTTCACTTCAGGCATTTTATCGACCTCCGTTCGACCTTCGTGGAAGGAAAAGAAAACAAAACATTTAATTACTAGAATGAATAATAAAACTGTGTTTTTTAATCATTATCTACGACGCAGGAACTAGGTTGTGTATGCCTTTAGGCCCGCATTACACAAACCGATGATATTATCAGAAGCAAGGAGATATTTGTATGTATGTAGGTAGAATTATTAATCTCTGTAATGAAACATGAAATAAATTATCGTTTTTAATATCTTGGATGGCAACAATGTATGTAACAGCAACAAATTGTATGAAGATATTAGAAACTGGGGCTTACTCTGATTTTTGAAAGCGAAATCAAAACCGACCATTCGAATGGCAACATTCATAATATGCTCTCATAAGTCAGATTTACTGGTATAAGATTTAGCTCTACCGGTTACGTAGTTGAAATTTTTGGCAAAGGCGGTTACGTTTATTAGAAAGATTACCTATAAAGTTTTTAATCTCTTGCCTCCTGGTATGAGATTTCCCATTTCCCTCCATTTATTTTCATTGCGGAATCCAAGATAGTAAGTGAGGCGTTCCTTAGGACACCCGAGATCTCGGTGTTTGCAAAGGTTCATAGCATGCTAACGTTTTGGTTTTCATGGTACGAGTAGGTCTGTCGCGTATTAGTGATTGGTGATCCGAAATTTGATGAAAAATGCGGAATTTATATCACAGCACTATTCAATTTCAATCGTAGTCGATTTAGTAGCAGTCATTTTACACTGCAAGTATTTGAAACCTAATGATGCGATTTTAAAGTCAAGTAGGTAAATTGTAAATCAAAGCAATTCCTATGAGCATCTTCAAAGGTTCTTTCGTTAAAAGCGTCACACATACATTTCCTTCAAAAAGTGGTAATTTAGCGAAATTGACGGGACCCACATTACACACCCCTACAGACTCCAATAAATTATGTGTAAATTGTATTGTAAACACCGCCCCTGGGACCGATTTAATAGAATAAAATTTACATTTCGTTACGCAGAGTCGCTTCAAGTGGCGTCCCCTTCATTCGCGTATTAAAGGTAACATCGATGAATGTACAACGAAATACATCATTTTGCATTAATGAAGTGTGTTGGCGTCGTTTTTATGACAATGGTACTTCAGTCTTGTGACGTAATGAGTCTTTAAAATTACATTTGATGCAACTATTTCGATACGATATTTTCTCATGAACTATGTTAATCTTTGAGTGGTAAATACGGTGTATTAAGATTAAAAATTAAAATAAAACTTATATTTGGTACCTACATAATACCTCGTATCATCATTATCATCATCATATCAGCCCAATGACGTCCACTGTTAAACATAGGCCTCACCTAATTTCCGCCACAGAGAGCGATTTTGTGCCGCCCGCATCCAACAGCCACACAATATATCATATCATATCCATATCTCGTATACATATTTTTATATTTTTTTTCTATATAAACAGAGCTATCCTCTCAAGATAGGCAGTGGCTTGGCTGTGTCCCTAACATTGCCAACATCCATGAACGGCGGTAACCACTTACCATCAGGTGGGCTGTCTGCTCGTCTGCCACTTTAGGCAATAAAATAAAACTTAGAATCAAATTGTGTAGTTAATTTGACCCCGGGTAAAAAAGAACAACAAATATATTTCTAAGTATTATATTTTTTCTTTACATTGTTAGTTGAACATGTTATGATAATTGGAACGAATAAGGACCTTTACCAATCTATTTAATAGAAAAAGGTTACGTTTTGAGCAAACTACCGTAAAATAAATAAATATGATTCCCGAACGACCTTTAACAATAGGTTGTCGGTTAGTAAGAAACATCCTACCAGGTCATGGTGATGATTTTATGACACCCACGGGTTGAGATGGGGTAGTGACACTATGTATTTTTAATCTGTCACTACCATCACACTCTATTATGTATAGGGCGCGATGGTTCACCTTCTGGGAAAAGGATGTGATGTTATGGTAAAAACAAATACTTTTAAAGTTTCGCGATTTGTACACATATTCATATTCAGCACCCCATTAAGTCCCACTGCTGGGCTCGGGTCTCCTCTTCTCTGTCTAGAGCTGCTGTCTCTAGCTGAGAGGATTTTAGGCAATAATCCACTCACGCTGGCCTAGTGCGGGTTGGTGGATCAGACATTCTCATAGAATTTCTTCTAGGGTATGTGGGTTTCCTCACGATGTTTTTCCTTCACCGTTAGCAGATGGTAAGTCACTTGATTAGTACATATTAATTCTACAAAGTGGAATCCACATTGGTACTGCCGGTCGGGATCGAACTCGGACCGTGTGATTTGCTCGCCAGTCCCTTATCCATTCAGCCACCATTGCTTTTTAAACTAGTAGTAGTAGTACTAAGTAACAATTGAATTATTTTTTTCTGTGTCAAGGAATCTCTTGCAGTATTTGTACACATATTCAATTATTATAAAACGGGTCTACGTCACGTATTATATTATAAGGAATAGTAAATACCTTATTTATTTGCCGACGAGGTATAATATCGTAAAAAGTTGCGCATAAGTCAAAATTTAAAAAATGGCGAAACCACTTACCGAATGATACCAATCGACAGCCAGATAAATTCTTTATATGAAACTACCCTCAAACTTATGTACAATTACTTTATTTATTAGTAATTCACTCAGTGAAGTTCAATATTGTATGCGGTGGATACTGTTACTTGTTTACGCATAAAATTAACTTAATGTTTGTGACTTGTTCTTCGTTTGTTTTTGTTTGAAACCGATTTGTTTGAATAATGGATAGTGGTAATGAAGGTAAGAAGTGTTGTATTAATATGTTTTAATAATCATAGTCTTATATTTGGCTCAGATATATCAATATGTTACTTGCCCATTTTAAAGACTAAAAATAATCGTATAATCAATATTCTCGAAGGTTTATGTTTATGAGTGGGGCAAAGTGGAGCTATGAACTTAATGTCATTATATAGCTTAAGTTGTCAACTTTATACTATTAAAATAAAATTTTGCTAATTTTTGCTAATACGTATAATATGACCCATTTTAAGACAAAGGGTGACAAATCACTTTTTTATAAAAAAATTCTTAAGGGACTGTATTTATTTTTCTACCTTCCAGGTTGGAAAATTTATACCAGAAGTGATTTATTTGACATTATAAAACTCTCACGGGTGAAAAATATAGATAAGAAATTTGAGTATTTGTATACCCATTTGGCCAACGAAACTGGTTGCAGACAGAATACTATTAAAAATATTCTTAAGACATTTAAGAGACTATTGCTTTCCTCAGATCTGTTTCTCTCTTGTTCACGATTGGTGAAACACAAAAAAAGAAAACCCCTGTCATCAAAAGCTTTAGAGCTATTAGCTTGTGAAAACTTAAATAAAACATATGATGTAATCGAGGGAAACCGATCAGAGGAAACACATTATGACGATTATAGTACAGAAGACGACGATGATGACGAAGTCTAATGACGGAAATCATTTCTGTGATATATCTTGTGGTTAAAATTATTATGCATGCGTAATAGTCCGGGATCCCTGGTCCAATTTTTTTTTTATTACAATCAAGCTAATTTTTCGTGGGTAGCTTCATTTCGATGAGACGCCCAACAATTTCGTATTCCAAAAGTTTGATTGTGGTAGCTAACAGACGTAGCAAGGGTATACCGGACCGGGATGGAAATACCGGGATAACGTATCACGCAATTTGTAGGACAATATCACTGTTCAATTACATAAATATTAAGTAAGTAAAAATAAAAAAATCTGCTGGTTAGTAATCATTTATGATGACCTCGTTATCGATACAAGTGGGAAGGGTCCTCCGTCGATCAAACCATTGATTTTGTTGGACCATTTTTTTACTTACTTAATATTTATTTAATTAAACAGTCATAATATTGTCCTACAAATTGCGTGGTAAATTATCCTGGTCCGGTATACCCTTGCTACGTCTGTTAGCTACCACAATCAAACTTTTGGAATACGAAATTGTTGGGCGTCTCATCGAAATGAAGCTACTCACGAAAAATTAGCTTGATAGTAATAAAAAAAAAATTGGACCAGGGATCCCGGACAGTAATAAATCAATATATTTTTTTTTAACTCGTCGGTGCTTTTTTTTATCTATAAACATTCTAAATCACTAAATTAATATATATTTCCATTCAAATACACCTTTTCAACTAATTAAAGCAAATAAATATTTTTGGGCAACTTTTTACGATATTGTACCATAGTGCGACGTTTCGATCGAATTAAACCGAGAGTGCAAGGTGCACTCACACTTGCACGTGCAAGTGACGTAGACTCGTTAAAATAACTTAATAAGAACAAATACTGCAAGAGATTCATTGACACAGGAAAAATAATTCAATTGTTACACAAAGGAACAAAATTTATCAATTTTATTTATTGCGTGCACGTTTTACCTTACGCAATCCTGCCGGCAGATGGCGCGATCATTTCTCAGTGCGTTCAAACCAACGAAGTACGGGGGTAAGATTTTATCGTAGTCACGTCAAAATAAAGAATAATGTTAAGGATATTATACGCCAAGTGCGAATTTCCAAGAGTAAGTGTAACAGGTGCGACGCCATTGCATTAAATAGAATATGTACGAATGTGGAATTCAATTATCTTTACAAACAACTTGGTGAACTTCTTAATTTTGAATTTTCTGTGTTTTCTTCTACCTTACTTTATAATAGATAAATTACACCCAGACATATAACAAACAATCATGCTCATCAAACAAAGATTTGTCCTGGGTGGAAATCGAACCTACGACCTCCTGCTTAGTATATATAGTAGTCAGGGTCAATAACTACTAGGCCGACAAGGCAGTCTGATAAATGAAAAATCCTGAATGTTTTCATTACTCGATGGTGTGTGTCACTGAACTTCTCTCCTCTCTGACAAATCTGTTTGAAAAACTTTAGTCGTAAATCAACAAGAGGCAAAGATTATTTTTAAACCACTTTAAACTTTCCAAGACTTTTTTAATATAACAAAGTAGCCAATTTACTGAAAGCTTTTTAAGTGGAAAAGGTTTGAATTTCGAACTAAATACGTAATACATCAGTGATGTTTATTTGTTTTAGTTATATAATAAAGTTAAGTCAGTAGTCAATCCTCGACGGGAAAAAATGTCCCAAGATCTATACATCAATTTTCTTAATGTATTGCTTTAGAAATAAGACTGCTCTGTTTTTAAATTGGCAAAAATATTGTTACTTACTTTATCATAATGTGTACACAAAATTGCAAAATTGTTATAACAATATATTTTTAATGTAATGCAATATGGTACCCAAGAATTGAATTTTTCGCTATTTTGTATATAAGCATTAAATGAACACTATAAAAAAATATTTTAATTCGGAACAAAATATTCATGTTTCACATGTCATGAAAATTATCTTAGTGAAAATAAACATCTTCAAAAATACGAATATTCTGTGAATATCATTACGTATGACAAGCGGCTTTGTTCCAAGAGCAAAATAAATAGAAAGCAAAATAAATTGAATTTAGTACGTTGACGTCGCTATATTGTAACTTTATACGACTATTATACTACTACGAATGTACTGAGAGACTTGGTATTTTTATGTATGTGCACCATGTGTATATTTAAAAATTGTGTTCTGTTTACTGATGTCTATTCGGAATTTTGGTATCGTCAAATGTTTGAAACTGACAGCAGGATATTTTTAACATTTGATTATAGATATCGAAATCAACTAAGTCGAATGTCGTGATTCTGAGAAGGCCCTTCAAACGTGGCTGTCGAAATACTCGTCAGATGTATAAGATGTTAACCTCATTTAAGATTTTTAGACCTAACTGACTGATCCAACAATTATTTGAGAGTGATATTCTATTTTGCATCACTTCCAGTTGTATTGCAGATCAAAATTTCATCTTTAAATTATTGATAATGATGATTTTTGGTACATGTACAATTGTATACATTGATAAATATACAGGGTGTATACGACGATACGACATTAAATGAAACCACGTGTAGTATGTGATGTTAGAAGGCTATACCAAAAAAATTAAACAGAAATTTGCAATAGTTTAGACGCAAATGTACTTTCTTTATGTCATAGTAGTTCACAGTTTTAAACAACCTGTAGGTATTTACGTTGATCGTATGTTGTCATTACGTCATTTAATTCATTTAAATATCTCTGACTCTTTCATATTATCTTATCTCTTACTCTGTTCCGCACTGTTGTCGTCGTCATGTCGAAAACGTCATGATAGAAAAAAATGTGTAGTTTTATATTCTTAAATTTTTCGACTTTAAATAATGTGTAGCTTTGTTTTTTTTTTTTTTTTTTTTTTTTTTTTTTTTTTTTAATAATTTATATTAGATTATGTTTATAAGGGTTAACACTGGCTGCCTTGTCATTTAATGTCGTATCGTCGTATACACCCTGTATAACAAAACACAATGTTGAGGATCTTTGCAATTTACTATGGTGCTTTGAGTTAGATAATAGTCATCACCCACACTCCCTGGAACTGATATCGTCTAGTACGGTAAGGTTCCAGCGATCATTCCTCCCGCGTACGTGCCGGCTCTTTAGTGAGCTTCTTGCAGCGGTGTTTCCTGAGGGCTAAGACATGTTCTTATTCAAACGGGGTATAAAGGGAGCTATCCTCTCTAGGTAGGCAGCTGCTTGGCTTTGCCCCTAATATTGCCAACGTCCATGAGCGGCGAAGCAATTTGTTTAAGTTTAAAAACTTTCGCAAAGTTCCGCGGACATAGAAATATTTATTCAACGATGATACGTTACTGTAGACAAACCTTTTGCGCCGCTTTGTCGTAAATTTCGCGTATCGCAGCGAAGCTTCTATAAAACACCAGGTGCAAAGTCCCAGCATCAGTGGCAACAAAAACTGTGTCGTCATTATTTAAAATTAGGCAAGCTACACACCGGGGACTGCTTACACGTAATTGGTGGTGTTGGTAAATTTGTAGGAACAAGTCGCGTGCGGCTAAACGTAGGAAATTACGCACATTATATATGTTCCGTGTCTACAAACCAGTCCTCTGGGCATGTTTGTTTTAAACTTCTCGTTTCATTATCGTGTGATTTTTGGTGTCATGACTAAAATACAGTTGTAATAATGTTTTTAAGTAGCATTATAAGGATTTTCCTTAAAGTTTATTAGGGAAAAGATAACAGTGAAAAACTCGATGAAAATTATTCAGTTTTAGTAACAGAGGCTGGGATAAAATTAAGTGTTAAACTTTTTACTCAATTTTAACCGTCAACATTACTCATATCGTCTTATTGTTGGGCACCGGAGATAAGCCAACTGTTACCATGCTAGTAATACAAAAAAAAAGTACTTAAAGAATTCATTTTCTTTCACAAGTGTATTTCTTTCACAAATATATTATTCTTTCACATTTGTTTTTCTTAAAAAAGTGTATTATGATAAAATCATAACATAGCACTGCCTCAGTGGAGCTGTGGAAGTGAGAACAACTGCTGGACAAGATGTCCCGGATTGAAATTAAAAAGTGTAGTAAACATATTTTTAAAATATAGCTCCGGTAAAATAATAAAAATTGAAAACTACGAAATTTGACACTAAATTGCGACGTTGCCAGTCTTTTTGTAAATACCGCTCTTAATAAAAAATTGACAGTCACTTGTTAACAAACATTCTTTTTACACCTAAATTTGAGTAAGCAAAGCGAATTATGTAGAAATGAACGACACTAAAAGGTTCACAACTCTACAAATAAGAGGGTCTCGAGTATCCGTCGTTAAAACATACTTGACAAACTTTTATGACTACCTGAAATATATGGCAGCCTTTCGTCAAGTGCCGAAGAATTGAGGAGTCAAAAATTTGATGTCATTCGCTCCCCAATATTGATGATAACGAATAAAAGGATTTTGTATATACAATACTGTTTAAAAAGTATAAAAGTGTTGTAGTCTAGCAGTGTAAGTATAAGTTTTCTTGCATAGCTTCACCTTCACAGTTTTCAGAATAATCTTTGGATTTCACATGGGTCGCAGAATTTTTGGATAATGTAGTGTTCAATATTATATTATAAATGTGTTACTAAGCACAAAACTCACTCAAGATTGGCTGGACTAATTCGAATAATTATTTTTTGTTAATAGTCGTTGAAGTACGAGGAAGGCTTTATGAGGCGAGATATTCTAAAAATTATAAGAGCAGTGTTCACCGGCATCGAACTTCACGTGGACAGAGCCGCGGGCAAACAGTTAAAAATATCAATAAAAATACAATTTCATAAAGGTACTCGAGTTAGGCCCACAAAATGACATTTTGCATCTCAATCAGAAACAGCTATGATACCAAAACTAATGACAAAAGCGATATTACCTGTAACTTGTGCACAACTTAAGTTTTTAGGCAAAGTCAAAGTCAAAAACTCTTTATTCATTTGAATCACATACGTAATACCTCTGAATGTCATACCTACAAATATGTAAAAGGTAACAGTAAATTTTCCAAGGCTGTTCGAAATGAAATGAAATCAATAAACTCAGGCCACTTTTTTTAAAAGCCAAAATATTAAAAAAAATCCTATTTTATCTCAGGATCAAATAACAAATACAAGCCTTAGTAAAATAATTCAAGTGGAAGGTTGCCAGTATCATTTTTTATTTTTATAAGCATGAAAAGCGAAGAGAAAAATGCATACGTAGTGAGCAATAAGGACACAATTGAATGCACATTTGTGACACGATACCTGGAGAGTGCAGATAGATATTACGCTTAGTTACCGTTTGCTGAACAGCTTTAAAGTAAATAAAAATAAATGGTTATTGATCTTAAATTAATTTTTATAACAGCAGTTTTATAACAGTTTATTATTCTATACTTGCCAGCTAATTTCTATGGGCATTTATAAATTATTCTTCGATTCTCTACTGCCCTTTGCGATTAAAATGATTTCATCATCAGCAACCACACACACACACACACACGCGCGGGCTCCTGTTCCCCTTGCCTGTATTTAGAAATTTGAATGAATTTAGGCTCTAATCTACACACGCTGGCCAAGTGCACTGGTCTTCATAAAAATGGTTTGAAATATTATAACTATTAATATTTTACACTATTACTAGCTTCCGCCCGCTGCTTCGCCCGCGTGGTATGTATTTAATACCTATAAACCTTCGTCTTGAATCACTCTATCTATTAAAAAAAACCGCATCAAAATCCGTTGCGTAGTTTTAAAGATTTAAGCATACATAGGGATATAGGGACAGAGAAAGCGACTTTGTTTTATACTATGTAGTGATTTTGCTCGATGCAATATTACGAAGTAAACAGTGTTTACTTGTTGCCAGGCAATTTGCTCTTGCCACTTCAAGAAACCGCAACAGCTAATTTTAAATTTTCTGAATATTTCTGACAGCCAGCTTTGCTATCTTAAATTAGTTTTCATATTTTTAAACATCGTAGACAACAATTTATGTATAGGCGGTCTTGATGACTAAGACATTTTCGGCCAGTAAACAAGTTTTTGGACCTGTCCTCATACACAAGTGGCAATCGCTTCAATCTGTCTATTCTAAACGACTTGTCACTTCAATACATTTAAACACATATCTGACATAAACTACCGACATGTCACGTGATCAATGTACTATTCTGACATATCGATAGAATAGATAGATCAAATAGATTACCACTTGTCTAGCTCCCCTGATTTACGACGCTATTTATGTGCTACAAAACTAGTAGGTGTAATTAATGATCTATATTCATGAAAATTGGTATTTTATCCGTCAGATAAGTTTTCTACAACAGCCGCTTTGGAATAAAACTTTTACTGAAACGGGAAATGCCTTCTAACAAACCCTGATTGATAATGCTATAGAAATATAATCCAACTAACCAAATTTGATTACGTGCACAATGAAATTAAGAAGGGACGCCCCTAGCATTGAGGGGGTGACCCGAAATTGGGTGAAGGTTACTAATGAAGTTAGTATTGGCCAGATGCTTCCAACTTCTTGGTAATTATTTTTTAAAATGGTTTTGTAATAATGATTGACTGTCACGGTGGCATAGTGATTATGGTGATCACCTCGCCACTTAAACCGCCGCGCCGAGTATCATGGGTTCGATTTCCACACAGGACTAATATTTTTTTGATTCATAATATATTTAATAATAACACATAGTCTACTTTTTATCCTGGAAAAATATACTTTGTTTTTTTTAAGCTAAAGGTTGTAAAAAAAAGTGGGTAAAGGTTGTAGTGGTTAGTAATTTAACGCGGGCGGAGCTGGGCTAGTAAGTTTAATATAATATGTCTAACGTTTAGCCGTGAAAGGGAAACCACAATATGCTTGTAACAGTTCTAACTTGCACATAATCCTATGATATCTAAATTTAACTAGATTCTAAGTCTGACTAAGTCGGATTAGGTATGCGGCCAAACTGAGAGCTTAGAACAGCTTGGTGTAAGTACTTAATGTTCTATATTGTGTTCGTGCATAATATATGATCACGTATGCTGTTAGAATTGTTGAATAATAACATTAATATAATAATATTCTACCACATTCACACAGCGCCATCTAGTCCCAAAGTAAGCAATTATATTTGCTTGTGTATATACTAAACAACTGATATACTACTTAAATACATTTTTTTTTTGTAAAGACATACATATTATAGATAAATTACACCTAGACACAGAACAAACCTTTATGCTCATCACACAAAGATTTGTCCTGAGTGGGGATCGAACCCACGACCTCCCGCTTACCAGTCAGGATCACTAACCACTAGACCAACAGGCCAGTCAAATTGGTAAATCTATTTTATGAAATATGCAAATAAAGTTCTTTTATGTTATACTAGCTGACCCGGCGAACTTTGTACCACCATATTTTATTATTCATGAATATTTTCGAAAAAAGACGTGTTTTACTATTTATGCCAGCCTCGGCTTCACACGTTACCTACTTACTGAGAGTTTATTCCGGTCTGACGTTACATAAAGATTGTGTACCTATCTACCTTTATGGGAATATTTATTCTACCTTATAATCATTTCAATTACAAAAATATATAAAAAAGTTTGCATAATGATCGTACGGAACCCTCGTTGCGCAAGTCCAACTCGCACTTGGCTGGTTTATTTCATAATAAATCAAATTGTATGCAATAATTCTATCACCCATAAACAAGACCTGAAACAATATCCACTGACCTAATTATGAAACGTTACCCTACAATAATAACATAATTTGATTAATCAAATAGACACGCTCCGGATTCACAATTTCACTCATTAGATTTCCTCTATAAACCAGAATATCAAATTAAATGCTTTCTCTCTTTTGATTAAACCTGCTTGCTTAAATTAACTAGAAGGTTTATTATTTAACTTGCATTTAGCTTGAACTAGTACAAATATATGTTTAAAACATTATGTACATATTACATTCGACGCATTCTTTTCCAAATATATACCTACTTATTACCTACATAGAGGTTAAATTAGTATATCCCAGAGTAATTTTTGTCGCAACAAACACTAAATCTAATGCACTCTTTATTCTATTATTATTATAATCAGGGCCTCTGGTTAATCACTCCCAGACTATATTGCCGCGGCGACACCTTGGCAGTCTTTGTATTTAATGTTAAGAGATTATCATTTATTTATTTTGTGTCAAACAATAACATAAATGTGTACAATATTTTGTCAAACAAACTACATATTTAAACCGAATGAAAATAAAAACTATTTATTTACAAAATAGCATGTACTTACTACATATTTACAATGCTATAAAAAAAAAAATATAAACGGTGTTGTAGGCTAGGCGTCATATATTCGTCGGCATCACTGTCACACAGGAAAGTGTCTTCTGGACACTAGCATTGCCACGCTGCGCTGGATGGCAAGAATAAAACCAGCGCTCTGGTCCCGTGAAGCGTTTATTAACCGTGTCTCTATGTATAGTAGATATGTGATGTAGAACGTCGTCAAATGTTTTTGGACTTTTAATTGGAGTGAGGATATTCGCAGGGTAGTTGGCAAGCGTTGGATGAGAGTGGCCGCAAACCATGCTTTGTGACGTGCAAAGGGACTTATGTCCAGCAATGGACTAGAACCTGACCTACATGTTGAAATGATGATTATAATTTATTGCCTATAGAAGTCGCGCGGGGCTTCGCTCCCGTCGTTCGTTATTTGGCCACTGCTCAGCACTTATTATCCGTAGCGTGATGTTGCTTATAACCTTCCTCAATAAATGGCCTATCCAACACTAAAAGAATTTTTCAAGTCGGACTAGTAGTTCCAGAGATCCTAGTGTTCAACCAAACAAACAAACAAACACTACAGCTTTATAATATTAGTAGCTATAGATAGTATAGAATATAAATTATAAAGTTTGTACTTGAAAATAATTTATAATATTAATATTTAATATGGGTTCAATACGTCATAGTAACCCTGCAACAAAGAAAGTAATTGGCATTAAACAGATTAGGTACTCATTGTTCTTTCTGTAGAACAAAATTGAAATTCTAAAATTCGAGTGGAGTAGTTCAATTAAGCCGATTAGAAGCAAGTCCTCGGATCTGAACTCATTAGTTCTTCTAGTTATTTACTTGAATAAAAGTATCGCTTTTTTACTCTACTACAAAAACCTGGCCAAATGCGAGTTGGACTCGCGCACCGAGGCGGGTTCCGTACGATTACGAAATTTTTGTTTTTTTTTTTTATAATTGAAATGTAAGACTTCAGTAGGTAGGTAACGAGATAACTTTACGTTGGAATAAATATAAAAATAAAGGTAGGTGCGCTCTTTATGTAACGAAAGTCCAGAATAAACTCTCACTCTGACTTTAATTTATTAAGCTTATCATTTTATACTCCTTCCAATATAGAACTAGTCATCATCATCATCAGCAACCCATTAATGTCCCACAGCTGGGCTCAGGTCTTCTCTCCTCTATCCAGAGAGCTGAGAGGGTTTAGGCCATAATCCACACACGCTGGCCTAATGCGGGTTGGTGGATCAGACATACACTTAGAATTTCTTCTAGGGTATGTGGGTTTCCTCACGATGTTTTCATTCACCGTTAGCAGACGGTAAGTCACTTGACTAGTACATATAAATTCCACAAAGTGAAATCCACATTGGTAGTGCTGGTCGGAATCGAACTCAGACCGCGTGTTTAGCACGCTGGTCCCTTATCCATTCAGCTACCATCGCTTTATAGAACTAATATTCAGTGATAATAACTACACAAGTACGGTTTTCAGAATTTTTATTTTACTTGTGCATCTTGATACATTGCATTTACTTAAAACTCTGATTTTTTTATGATAGACAGACATATAGACAGACGGAAAATGGAGTGATCCTGTAATAAAGAGGTTCCGCTTTTCCTTTTGAGGTACGAAACCCTAAAAAGAAGTGGACCTTTCACATAGTAAAAAGATTCTTAATTTAATGTAAAATAAATACAAAATTTTGTATATATACTAACAATAATAATCATTTAATTTTTTTTTAACTTTTGCGACTTGTACACATCTTAAATTATTATATAACGGGTCTACGTAACGTATTATATTTAAGGAATATGAAAATACTTTATTTATTTGCCCGACGTTTCGATTGAATTACACCGATTCATAATATTCCTTAAATATAATACGTGACATAGACCCGTTATATAATAATTTAATATGTGTACAAGTCGCGAAAGTTTAAAAAAAATTAAATGATTATTATTGTTAGTCCTTGAATATAGGCCTCACCTAATTTCCGCCACAGCGAGCGATTTTGTGCCGCCCGCATCCAACGGCCACCCCAACCTTTACTAGGTCGTCGGTCCCTCTGGCGGGGGGCTTATGTTCAACAGTGGATGTCATTTTATTACCCGACTGCGCAACGCAAAGGAGTGGTAATGTGTTTATCAGCCTATGTATGTATGTTTGTATGTTCCTTTGAAGCACTATACAGACCAAACGCCTGGGCCGATTTTTATGATTCGCACGTCAATCGATTCCTCTTAGTCCGGCGAGTGTCACTAAAGACATGACTTTAGTGAAAATTCAATATGGCGACTACTGGACGCCATATTGTGAAAATGAAAAAAATGAAAGTCAACAAACTATGTCAAGTGGGGTATCGTTGAATAGGTATTTAAAAATCATTTTTAGTTTACCTTCAACATTTTTCGATTCGACTCGCCGTTTAGGATCTACATCGATTTAAAGTTGCGTAACAACCATTCTCGCATGTAGGTTTTTAGACAATAGAAATTTACGATGAAAAGACAAAAACTTCGTATAACTGTGCGTGTGAATGTGGATGGACATATACTTAAGTATCTAGTAGGTATATTGGACTACCTAAAGTATCTAATATCTGACACGATCGCCCATCTCCAACTTCAAACGATTTAGTACTCAACTTCAGTCGAAAAACTATATATAGGTAGGTACCTACTTATTTATACATATAAAATGCTTTGTCCTGAATGACTGACTGACTGAATGACGGATCAACGCACACCTAAACCGCTGATCGTAGAAATCAGAAACTTGGAGGGTGTGTTCTTTGTTTGATAAAAAAGGATTTTCCAAAATTCTACCCCTAAGGGGCTGAAAATGGGGGGCAAAGTTTGTATGGGACAACGTGATTCCTAGGTCCAGTCTACTACAAATTTTGCATAAATATTCTTTAACAGAATTGATGGTAGACGTGTTTCGTATTTTATTGAAATTCATTCATCAATTCCACAGGATAGGGAAAAACAGGATTTTCATTTTACGTAGTATAGTTTTCGTAACTATGATAACTAAAAACTTCAAAATTTTGGCATGTTCAATTTTGAAATAGGGTAAACTATACTATTGTTGCTACTTCATCAGTCTTTGGCACTATGTATTTTAAATACGAATATAAAGAATATTATTAATTGCTGTAACAAGAAAAATTACACATTTATAATATTATAACATTATATACCTAACGACTAAGTACTTAGTTTTCCAACGTCTTTATCACAATTTCATCCCCTTTGGGATAGAATTTAAAAAAAGCAAGGAACACGTAGGTAATATTTGTGTTTTTGATCACATTTTTGTTATTTTCATATATTTATAATATTTATCACATTAATAAAATTATCATATATATATATATACAATATATATATTCATTCGCCCCACGATAGCAGGGCGAATGAATATATAAAGCTAGAAATCGTCCTGTTGTTTTACGGACTAGATATTATACTGTTTGTGCAGATCCAGAATCTTATTATATTACACTCTGTTAGTAACCCATGTCCCTTTTAGAGCAGAAGAAGACGATTCGACCATTCGACCAAAGATCGACATCTTTAACGCGAAATTGAAAGAAAAATGTTATCTTTAATATTGTGTTGGAGTGTAACTGTACACAATTTGCAAGGGACAACTTTAAATCGAGCCGTTGTCGATCTCAGTTCGCGCATTTTTTGCTAAAGGCCAAGCCTACGTAGCCTTGAGCCGGGTTAGGTCTTTTCTTCGTCTTTTTTGGTTTAATTATTAGTAGTTTGGACCACCGCAAGCTACTAAACAATCCTCATGATATCAACCCTCTCAATGAAATGACGAGATTGCGAAGTTTGCCATCGCATAACAATAACATTGACTGACTTATGTCACACAGCTTAAAGAGTTGCGTGTTGATATTTTGCCCGGATGTTTATTTACTCATTATCTTATCATATATTAAAAAAAAACAGTGAAAGAAATAAAAAAATCAATAAATACAATATTTAATACTAGCTTTTGCCCGCGGCTTCGCTCGCATGGATATAGTTTTATAGTTAGACGCTATTGGCAAGGCAGAGCTGTTCACAGCACTTTTTTGTAAACGATATTCTTTGATAGGCATCCCTGTCAATAATATTTAATACAGAATATTTCATTTTGGTTAAAGCATCCAAATATATTTTTTCTTAACTATTACTTGAAAAACAAAGAACTATCTATTAAATAGATAGTTCTTTGTTTACACCCTCTGAACCCCCATCCCGATCAAAAAAATTAAAAACAACAGTTTAAGTTCATATCGTAATACTAATTTGCAAAACGTTAACTTCAAAACAAAGATTTTTTCATACAACGTTTCACCCCCAATTTCACCCTTCCAAAGCCACCCTCGTCAAAGATATAGATGAGGGGATTTTTTATTTTGATAGTAGTACCTCAAAACAAATTTTCAAATCTATAAGTTAAAAAACAAAGAAGTTTCATACAATCGTTTTTATCCCTTTTCACCCCCGTTAGGGGTTGAATTTTAAAAAACCCTTTCTTAGTACACCTCTAGACATTAGGATAAACACACCGTCCAAATATCAAGTTGCTACGACCAGCGGCTTAGGCTGTGCGTTGTCTGTCAGTCTATCAGTCAGTCAGAACAAATCCTTTTATAATATGTATGGATATCAAGATAATGAATGATAAAAATATAAAAATAAAAAAATCTTAAAAACAAAAATATAAAAAAGAATTAAGAGATGAAAAAAATGTGGTCAACTTCTTATTTGAAACTAGCTAGGTAACTCATAACTAAAAAGTATAAAATAAAAAAATATAATTTTAAAAATCAAAAAACCCGACTGCTTTAAAAACTGAAAAGAAAAAAACAAGCACTTAGATGTCCGGTGGTCTAGAATTCTAAAATATATTATTGAATGAATACTATTGAAGAAAATAAAATATATTCTAATAATGGAACATAACAACTGAACAGTCGGGATCCATTGACAAATTAGATTGGCTGTCGAATAATGGATCCCGACTGTTCAGTTGTTATGTTCCATTATTAGAATTTATTTTATTTTCTTCAATAGTATTCATTCAATAATATATTTTAGAATTCTAGACCACCGGACATCTAAGTGCTTGTTTTTTTCTTTTCAGTTTTTAAAGCAGTCGGGTTTTTTGATTTTTAAAATTATATTTTTTTTTTATAATATTCTACCACATTTATACAGCGCCATCTAGTCCCAAATTAAGCAATTATATTTGCTTGTGTTATGGGTACTAAACAACTGATACACTACTTAAATACATTTTTTTTTTGTAAATTCATACATATTATAGATAAATTACACCCAGACACTGAAAAAACCTTTATGCTCATCACACAAAGATTTGTCCTGGGTCGAACCCACGACCTCCGGTTTAGCAGTCAGGGTCACTAACCGCTACACCAACAGGCCAGTCAAGTAAGTCAGTCAGTATTGTTGGTCTCATAAAGTTACACTTAGTATTTCTTTGGTATTACAATAAATATATTGGATTGGTTGTTTGAACTATTGGAAAGAAATATTTACAACTATACCTAATCTACTTTGTATTAGATTAACATAACTAAAATTCTTTACTTACTTTTCACAACACGTTGTCGCCTTTAATAGCAAGGTAGTTCGCCGTCGGCGCGAAAATTGAAGCCTTGGTATTGCCAAATAAATCAGTTTTATTGGTCACAGTCATGTGAATTGTATGCTAATTGATCTAGTAGACACCACAAAAAACAATCAATATAACACAATTCTGTTAAGAGTGTCACAGCCCTAATAGTAGGTACCTAATTTCAGAGAAAGAAATTCACCAGCTACTCTTCTTCAATTAACGATTTGAGGCGAACATTAAGTAAGAAGTTTGTCGGTATAAGTTCTACAAAATGTCGTTAATTCCCGCTGGCGAGAAAACTACTAGGTAACTGTAATTCATTCTCACAAAATCAATGTCTTATAAAACTCGTGGACTTGATTCATTTAATTTACTTATAGGTGGGAAGAAAACATTGAACGTTTGTTTTTTGTTTTATAAATACACTATCACGGTTGCCCGAGGCTTCACTCCCATCGTACTTTCCTTAGCCATTGCAGCACCTATTGACCATTGATAGCCAATAGCCTTCCTTCATTAATGGGCTATCTTACACTAAAATTTTTCAATACAGTTCAGTAGTAGCCCGTTCAACCAAACAACAAACAAACTCTTGAGCTTTATAATATAAGCATAGAAGAGCGCAATTATTACTGCACACTCACACAGCCTTGTTAAACATGTGTAAACAGTGAAACCTGTATAGCTGGAATCTCAAGGGATCTAAGATTTTTTTAATAAATAATCAGGTTTGAATTATCAATTTTTGTATTTATATCTACAAGTGGTCATATTGATTGTAGGTAATTACCTGACCTCTGACTAGTAAAAGGCTATTGAGCTACTAAATCTCAATTTCAAAGGTGAGTACAGTTAAAATCTAAAACTTCAAAATGAAATAGTAATTAAAATTGTTTGCAACAGAATTAGTTCAACTCAGAAGTCAAGCGATCATCCTAATTATCAGTAGCAGAGGCTTTTCACATACCCAAGGGGCCTACTCTGAATTTCGACATTAGATTTTTCGGTTTCGTTGTCGCTGTCAAATGTTTGAAAGTAACAGCGACCATATCTAAATTTCCTTACATTTGACAGCAACATCAAAACCGACTAATTGAATGTCGAAATTCAGAGTAAGCCCCCAGAGCTCATTTAACAAAGTTTTACCTGTTACCAACATAAAGAAAAACAGCTTCTACTAAATGCCACATAAAACATAAGTAAGTTTTCATAATTATTGTGGAAATGAGCAATTACGAAACGTAAAAATAGCCACAATGAGTTTTGTTAATTTCAGCGGCGTGCCTCTGAGGCAAAACAGATGAAAAAGTAATGAAACATAACAAGTTATTATGTAAAATATGTTTTAATGACTAACATAGGTATGACACGTGTAGGCCCAAAGGACTTGCCCCCAAAACTTCAAGCCCATCGTGCCGACGGAACAAAATAACTTCATTAAACTTTCTCCACCGCTTCCGTGTCGAAAGTCGAAATAAAATATAAAAGAAAATATTCTCCCTGACTGATTGCCTCATCAACGCCCCGAAAACCCAAGAACAACGAACCCGTAAATTATTTGCTTATATTAAAACGTGAAAACTTTTGTGAAAGCTTCAAGAACATATAATTAAATATTCGCATTATTTGTACGAAGTTTGAACGAAAATCAACAGTTGTGTAGATTATAACAATGTTGGTGTTTACAAGGTAATGTATAATAGAGACGTAATACATCACAGTTTAATAAACAACAGCCAGTTTAGTTGTAACGGTTCTAACTGGTACTTTCGATTAGTTTTAATTTCATTATCTAGGACATATAATTATTACATACCACTTATTAGTACGGGCTTCTCTCAAACAAAAGATAACATTTGCCTACTGTTTTGGTAATTTTATACGACTGTCGCAGGATGTATAATGACATAATTGAAATATATTAAATTAGAGAGGCTAGTGTTTACTATCATCATCATCATTAAATTATATTTTGACAGGTCTGTTGGTCTAATGGTTAGTGACCCTAACTGCTAAGCCGGAGGTCGTATGTTCGATCTGTGTCTGGGTGTAATTTATCTATAATATGTATAAATTTACAAAAAAATAAGTAGTTTATCAGTTGTTTAGTACCCATAACACAAGCAAATATAATTGCTTAATTTGGGACTAGATGGCGCTGTGTGAATGTAGTTAAATATTATTTATTTATATTACCAGCCCAACAACGTCACTGCTGGACATTATTATCATCATCATTACAACCTATAATCGTCCTAGTGCTAAAATTCTTTCACCGTTAGAAAGATACATATTCACTGAGTAACATAGCCTATATAACATCAGGCTACGTCAAATATGAGCTTAGCAGTGGTCAAATAAAGAAAAAGTTTACCCATTTACTACTTTAGCATTACACCCGCCAAATTATAAAACTATCATATAAAACAAGCCTACACGTGTATATACTAGCTGTATTGTTATAACCTGTGATACATATTTAGTAAGGGTTGGGTTAAAATAACGTAATTTACATGAGAAGCGGTAGATTCGAGCCGTGGGCGACAGATAACTTTTGGTAGGGAGTCAGTGAGCCATGCGTTGGAGTTGAGTCGGTCGAGTGTGACTCCAGAGGAGATCCTTCATAAGTACTCGGTTGTGTTCCGAACCCTTATTTTAAGGTTTATGTGCTTCAAACTTTGAAGATATTACTGTTTTATTAATAGGATGTATTGAAATGAAGGAATTTTAGGTTTTGGAAGTAGTATTTATAAATAAATGTACAACTTATCATGCCCGGTATTAAGACTAAGTCGTTCTCTTATGAGACGGAACATACTAAGCTACTAATACTACTGCTAGACTAATGGGTATATCTATATATCTAGTTTTATTTTTCATCCATAATCCTTCTTAATTTTTTAACAAATTTTTTATGAACTGCGCCTTTAATTTTCATAAGGTACGTATCAATCTTGTTCTTATAAGTGCTAAATTTTTCACCTAAATTATAAAATTCATTAGGTTCTTTAAAAAGCTTGGGAACAAAGGTCTCCAATAAAAAATGCTCTCAAAAAACTTATTTCGTTACATCCCACAGAATTGAATCGCAACAGGTTGTTATAAACTCCCTATAACCTAAATGACTTCAATCAACACCGCGACAGTACATCAAAACTGTGCCAAACAAATTTAATTCCCAAACTCTAATCCTCTGGCCGAAAAAAAGAAGCAAGCAAGTTTCACCGGTTACAACATTACAAAGGAATTCCGAAAGATGTCAGCACTCGCCTCACAAAATTCTCCAAACGAAGTTTCAAACTCAATTTGCATTTGGAATAGAAATAAAAAAAATTACAATTGTGCTCGGGGAATGCGGGAATAGAATGAGGAGCGAGAATAAGAGATAGCATATTTATTAATCGCGTTTAACAATTTACTGTGACAATTCCATGTTCAAGTGACAAATCAAAATGTAATGATTAAAAAAATGAGTTTTTGTTTACTAACAAAGCTGACAAAAAACTAGAAGAAGGGAGATGACTACCGATAGAATTTTAATATACTCAATACTGGACAGACGGGTTGGTATAGAGTTTTATTTCGAATTTTTCTTTTCACGCAGTGCTCTTATCTGCTTCAAGTTAGTCAAACAAACTCTTCAGCTTTAAAATATTAGCATATAAGAGCGTAATTCTTACTGCACACTCACACAGCCATGTTAAACATGTGTATTTATATGTATTTTGTTTGCCCTTAGTCACCTTTTACGAGACCCACGGGTTGAAATGGGGTTGTGACATTGTGTAATTTAAATCTGTCACTGCACGGGCTACAAATCTATTTTCTACTTGTGTCTAGTTTTTTATACCACGATTGTGGCAAATGGTCCTATTGACGTCTGCAACATCAGGCGCACACACAAGCACGTGGTCGGCTCCGACCGTAAGTTGCACCGGCTCCGACCGTAAGTTGCATGCAAATATGAACTGTAATTACTGTTGATACATTTCAATGTTCTTTAACGCATTGTAAAATGCCGCCCGGCGCGGGCCGATGCGAGCCGGTTAGTCTGAATCGTAGCTTTGCCTCCTCAATGTGCTCTGAACACAACTGTTCTACTTCAGCCATTAGAAACACAACAACAATACGGACTTCGTTTTAAAAAAAATAGTCTTAAATTTATACACATTGTTTATACAGTAAACAGCAATCGTACATGTGAAGGGTCCTACAATAACAAACTCGTAAATGTACTTAATGTGGGTCACTAGAATAGTTCGATGGGGTCTCAACTCATGACATTGCGATGCCCATTCAATCGATTCTCGGGTTCCCTTGTCGTCTTTACCCATTTAGTTGGGACATTGCCGTTGAATGGTATCCCATAAAATTCTATACAGTTCTAAGGAGATAGTATCTTGGTATACGATATTTGATTTTTTCTAAGTAATCTTTGAAAGACATTTATTACATGGTAATCTTATCGATAAAATTCAATTTAATCGAATCGGCACAACATAAATATAAGAGAAGTGTCGCCATATATGTTAAAAGTCCAAACGCAATATATAAAAAAAAACAACTACACTACTTGCATCAACCACGTAGTACCTATATCAATAAAAAGTAGCTTAAAGTCCTTAGTCCTTTAGCCATTTTCAGAATCCAATCTTTGTATCTAATTTCATAAAGATTTGTTCATTGATTTCATTGTAAAAACGGATCTAACAAACTTATTTACCCGTTTATAGTATTAATACTAGAAGCGCGGGGTTTCACATCCATCGTTTTTATTTGGCCGCTGCTCAGTCCCTATTGGCCGTAGTTTGATGATATTATATAGCCTATAACCTTCCTCGATAAATGGGCTATCCAAAATTAACATTTTTTTTCAAATCGGAGCAGTAGTTCCTGAGATGCTAGCTTTCAAATAAACATACAAACTGTTCAGCTTTATAATAATAGTATATATGTAGTTACAATATATAACTACTAGGTACATACCATACCTATCATACGAATACTAATATGTTTATTAAAACAATGTCATTTGCACCAACAACGTCAACTTTTCATGTGACCAAAATAATTATTTAAATGTAGATTTTTAACTCGCCCCGTGGCAAGGGATGAGTTACTACACCAAAATAATAAAAAAGGGGGCGAGTGGAGCATTTTAATCACAAGGGGCGAGCCGAGACTAAGCCTTTAAACGACACCGCAATGCTCTGAAATAAACAAAAACAACAATAAACTATGTCACTCGACAACTTTGCATTGTATTAGCACCTACTGCATACAAAAGACTTTCATGTGACAAAGTTCGAGAGAAGTGACCTGCGCTGCCACATATACATCTCTGTTATAATATTTCATTTTTGTTTCTTTATGTACCTAAGAGCCTATTATTTGTAAATGTGAGGTTTAATAGTTTTTTTTTTGATAGAAATATAGCTAGCAAAGAAAATAAAACATAATGCTTTATCGTTGGAAATATAATACAATCTCGAGTTTGATGCAGTATTGTAATGAATGGGTAACGGTGTTAACGAAATTCAAAGTATCCATATACATACATAGCATCACGTGTTTTTCCCCGAAGGGGTAGGCAGAGGTATTTCATACCCACATTTCGCCAGCTATTTGGTCCCATGAAATAGGGGGCGAGCCTATCATATATAGCGTCATCTACGGGGAACATTTGCTTACTAAACTCCGGGAAAATCTCAATACTGGAATTTTATGATAGATAAGCCCAATACCATTTCACCCAACCCAGGAATCGAACCCAAGAAGTCTTGCACAGCAGTCGTATACACTGCCCGCTGCGCTACCGAAGCAGTTTATTAATATGAAGTATGGATATCATATTAAATAGTTAACGGTTTAGACCTAAATCCTCCCCTCCCTATTAATACAAGCTAGAAGGAAGGAGTTTATGAGTAAAGTCCTTGTTGTTTACAAGGACTTTACTCATAAACTGGTTCCTGTAATAATACTATAAACATAACATCACGCCTTTTTCCCCGAAGGGGTAGGCAGAGGTGTTTCACACCCACATTTCGCCAGCTATGTTTGGTCCCATGAAATAGGGGGCGAGCCTATTGTCATCAACCGGGACAGTTGTTTACAAAACTCCGGGAAAATCTTAATACTGGAATTTCATGATAGAAAAATCCAATACCAATTTGACCCGACCCGGGAATCGAACCCGGGACCTCTTGCACAGCAGTCATATACACTTCCCGCTGCGCCACCGAGGCAGTTAAATAATAAATTAATACTATCATTTAGATAATTTATCTTGACAATGGAATGTGAACGCAAATCAGAATTAAATTACGATGTAATAAGAATATTTTTCTTTAACGTTTGAAGCCTCATCAGAAATGGTTTATAGACTTAAAATACTTCCTTATTGTTTGTAAATGAATAGTTAGGTAGAAACAATGCAACGCTTTTCTCGCAAATGAAAAACACGCTTGCAAAGTGAAAGACGGCTTTGTGCTTATAGGCGAGGTTTCTCTCGCAGCGATATAAGACAAGAATTTTGAAATACTTACTGCTGTGCAGAAAATCTAAGTTTATTGCCATCTCTTCTCAAAGTTCA
Organism: Laspeyria flexula; assembly: GCA_905147015.1. NCBI lineage: Eukaryota > Metazoa > Arthropoda > Insecta > Lepidoptera > Erebidae > Laspeyria > Laspeyria flexula. The sequence goes on along the minus strand of LR989956.1, from coordinate 3,935,701 downwards.
ACTGTGAGTGAACTGGCCTTTTTGGGCTTTGATTGTCATTTTTACGCAGCATGTAAAATAATATGATCAAAACACGATTTTTTCCCATGTCATAGATAAAAAATTAAGAAAAATCTGGTTATACTATGAAATAAAGAAAAATTATGTGACTGTGTATTTAACACAGTCACATAATTTTCTAATATTAATTAACGAGACCCATCCATCACTCCCATCATTGTGACTCCTCTTGTAAGAAAACATTAGCAATAATCAACTTTTGTAAACACCGAGTTATGATATTTAGAAGTCCTAGAGAACGCCTAACGTACTACTGTCTTTATTTGCATTAAATCAGAAAGGAAGAAATAGGCAGAAATGATCAAGTAATCTATACTAATGTAAATTTTAGGTGATGGTTACATACAGTTTTATCATCATCATCATCATCCTCATCAGCCTATACAATTGAACGCCACTGAGATTTATTCAAATAATATATAAAATACTAAAAAAACTAAATTCCAGATCAAGCTTTTAAATGTATGAGAGTAAAATTTCAGTTAGTAAATTTGACCCAAACAGTCCGTGTAGTGACGGATTAAGAATACATAATGTCACTACCCCGTTTATGCCTGTGGGTGACGTACCCTATACTTACCCGTCTGGTCAGCATGGTATAGTAGGCTAACTTACCTCCAAAAATGTTTGATTTAATGATGATGATCATGAAATTGAAAACGAAAATCGTTTATTCACTAGAAATATCGTGGTTACAATGGTTTTATTGAATTATTCTTCTGACACATTCTACCACAACAATGGTACATTAAATATTTGTCTACATTTATTATATTAATTAAAACAAATTTAGAATTAAAATTATTGATAATTAATTGTATACAAATGTCAATTTAAAAGAAATGGGAATGAATTACACTAAAAACCAACCAGGGCACGCTAAATAAAACCGTTTAAAAATACCAGCTTTCGGTTGGACAGAATCCTTCGCTAACACATGGATACTTCCTAGAGCTTTGTACAAAATCACAATACGAGCACTTACAATAACTACGCACTGCGTTTGTGAACACGTCTGCGGAAATGATGCATTCAAAATGTAGTAAGAGGCGTCAGGAATGTCTGATGTTATGTACCTTTTGTATTGAAGTAAATAAAGCTTTTGAATAATAGTATAGATATGTATTTACTACCAAGCTAAGACCCATAGTGTTACCCCTGCTTTAGAAGAAATTCGCGTAGGTATGTGTTAATCAAATCTTATCAATATTGGTCCAGCAGTTCGCAGGAGTAACAAACATACAATACATTCTGACTAACTTTCGCCTTTATAATATTAGTGTGATACTCTTACAAAATCGAACGTGGTGGTAGGCAAATTTGCTGACACTACTTTTCAGATAACCTGTTACATTCTTATCTTGTGACTTTCATAAGTGTTACCTTGTAACCTAGATGAATAAACGAGATTTCATTTCATTCCAACAATCTTGCGTATGTAGCTTCGATAGTGTTAGACTTGGTTAGACTTGAAACACAATAAAAAGTTGATTTATTACATTGTAGTACAAATATATAATTTCACATCCCATATTTAATTTAAAATTGCAGATCGTTTTTAAATACTTTACACGGATTCCTTTGGGTTCGACTTCGACTTTTATAATATGGAATCATAAAATAATATCGTAAACGTATGAAAATTTAACTACAAATTTCGAATTTTATGTGTATGTTTTGTTTAAAGCTGTTACGTTCGAAATTGGAACTGTTATTTTGAATTTTTATACCTTTCGTGGTATACGTATGCATGAAATAAAGATATTGTTTCATCGAAAGATAGTCGTAAATAATACTAAGATTGTATCCAAGTTATCTATAAATAAAATCATGATCATTTTAACCCATAAACGTCCCACTGCTGGGCACGGGTCTCCTCCAAAGATTTTGGAGGAAATTTGGCCTACCATACCACGCTGGGCCGACGGATTAGTATAGAGTTTTGTTTTTTTTTCTTTCCTCACACTCTTGTCTGCTTAAAGTTAGTAGGTTAAAAAAATAAAAATAAAATACAAACAATAATATCGTGAAGTATTTAGCAATCTCTCTGCGGCTTCAGCCGTTTGCATATTCAGATCCTAACCCATTTCTTTTACATTACGTCTACCAAAAGTACAAAGTTAATGATCCTTACGTTGATCTTCATTTTATGCTAAACATCGTAGGGCTGGGAGAAACGGTGCTATTAATAACAAAAAGTGTTTTCAAAAGAAGTAAACAACATTTTGGAGGGGGATGTTGCTGAAACTTAGACAATATCAGTTAAGGGTACGTCTAGGTAGGTATGGGATCAACATTATTGGTCGAAGTTCGACAGTAAAACGGGAACGGATTAGCATTTTATTTATTTGGAATCCGTCGGCGCGTCGTCGGTGTGAGGGGGGTACTTTACGACCTCATTTAACATTCAAGTCAGAAGAGCCGTGGACGAGTTACAACATTCGTGAACTTTGTAGTAATCAAGATTTGAGCCTAGCTTGCTATGCTATTTTTAGAACCTATACTAATATTTCATTCTTTGGAGGAGACTCGTGCCCAGCAGTGGGGCGTTTATGAGTTGAAATGATGATATTAATATTATAAAGCTGCAATTTGTGTGTTTGTTTGAGGCCCGATTTCACCACCGGTGATAGATATTATATGAAAAATGTCGTATAGCTGTCTAGTTTACAGATATTATTTGATATTGTTTAGTTTCGGATAAAAGTTAAATGCAGCGACAGAATCTCTAAAACGCTTTATTTTAATACTGCAATAGAATGCGGAGAGTCACCAAAATGAAGCATCTATACTGTCGCAAAATTGCCAATCGCCTTTGCAAAAGGTAGCGCATGTACCATGTATACACTTGGAGTTTTTTATTTAATATACGGCATCCTAAAAGCTAACAACATTAGCCGCACTGAAAGCGATTCTAGATGTAAAAATAATGTCCGTAATAACAGAAGCCTACCTTATTTCTAATCTACATCGTTATCTTGAAAATTAGTGTAATGGCGTCGGGTGTCGTTCCATTCCATTAATTACTAATTATCGACACCCCTGGCTTTAGTCTGAGCAATGTCTGCGAAGTCTCCATGAAAGAATACCGTAATGAGTTATCAGCAATAAAGTAATGAAAGAAACGAACGAAGATCCGGGAATATTTTTTATCAGGTTCATGAAAAACTTCAAGGTACTTAACGACTGTATATATTTTACTAGAAAATCGCGCAGGTCTTCGCTCCCGGCGTTCTTTTCTAGCTCCTATAGGCCGTAGCGTAATATTATATAGCATATAGCCCTCCTCGATAAATGACCTGTAGTGGGACGGCCCCCCACCAAATGGGCCGATGACCTGGTCAGGGTGGCGGGCGGCCGTTGGTTGCAGGCGGCACAGGACTGTTCACAGTGGTGTAAATTAGGTGAGTCCTATGATCAGCAGTGGACCTCGTTGTGCTGATATGATGATGATTATGATGACCTGTAGTTCCTGAGATTCTAGCATTCAACCAAACAAACAAACAAACTTTCAACTGTATAATATTAGTATAGATTTATGTTTTCAATTATAATTATAAAATTATAGTTAAACAATGGTAACTCAGCTCTACATCAATAGTGTTTATTTCAAGTTCATCTACAGAAAATGCCCTCTTCTGTAACCTTAGTTATACTTCATCCGTAGTAAACATAAATTTTAATAATATCCAAACAAATTAAAGAGCTTTGCCTGAAGATTAAGCCTTGTTTTATAGTCAACCATCTCGTTACTTAAAACCATTTAAGTTATTCACTCATGTTATACTATGCAAGATTAATTACGACAGATTAGTAGAAACTTGCATGCGTTGTACGGTCTAAATAAGTGTTTTGTAGCAATGCACGAAAAGGTTATGTAAGCATATGGTTGGCCACAATTTCGGCTTACTTTTGTGCTCTATCTATTAATTATACTGATATGAAATTGGTGACATATTTTAGAGAACTCGATTAGATTTAATCATTAATTCCATCAAGTAATATCCAAGTAAGTGAATGCATAAACAATTTTTATTTCTTTGCTTAAATTATTGCTTGACTAAACCCCTAAAAATCTCAATCTTACACAAAGTCTCTTTAATAGATTGCTCATATTCGTTCAATATAGGAAGTGAGGGCACACAAAGCGATTCAATAAAAATGGGCTATTTAATATCACCTACTTACACCCGATGATTCATCTCATTCAAGTATTCAGATGCGTGGTTATGTGAATGCGCGGAAATTCTTTGAAGCGGTGATCGGGCAATAAATATTTCAATCATAAATGTACAGGTAAAAATGTTTGGTAAATATATGTACATTAATCGCTTTCAGGGGAAAATATAATTGTCGGTACATTTCTTTTAAACTTGCGTATTTACTATGTTATGTAAAATAATAAAGAAAAAAATACCACTGTTACACTTAAAAATTAAAACTTACTTTTTTAACCCCCGACGCAATTAATTTCTTTTATCAGTTGTGATTTTAAATACAAACTGCAATAATATTTATTAATAGGTATTATATAAAATTTTGCGTTATATTCAGCTAGTGACTTTGGTTTTGACATTTCGACCAGAGCCTACTCGGAATCTCGATATTTAACTTAGGCGATTTTGGTAACATTTGTTTTCCAAAACTCCGAGACAATTCTATCATAGAAAAACCGACCCGGGGATCCAACCTGGGACCTCTTGGACAGCAGTCGTATACAATTTCTGCTGTGCCACTGGCACTTTTTCCTAAATAAAACTCCACAAAATACAAAAACATGTATCATTTAGACTCAATTTTCAACACGGAACATCAACACAATGTAGTACATCTCTCTGTACAATAAAGCAATTACTACCCCCGCTAGCATCACTGTCCGTCATACACAAAGGCGCTGTCGACTCATTTATCATCTCCATTCAGTATCAATAACAAACGTCTATACTGAGCCATGATACGGCCTGTTTATTGAATACAACACTTGATAAATAAATAATACATCGAAATGTAACAGGTTGGGGAAACATTGAATAAAGTTTAATGTAAATTGTTGTATATATCTACTAATCTGTCACCGTGGCGCAGTGGTTAAGGTGGTCGCCTCGCCACTACATCGCCGTGCTGGGTGACGTGGGTTCGATTCCCACACGAGACAAATATTTGTGTGATTCATAGATATTTGTTTCTAGTCTGGGTGTACTTTGTCTATTAGTTTCATGTTTGTAAAGCTCCCCGCGACACAGGGCTTGTTCCCTAGTGCGGGCGTTGTCTTTTTTAAACAGAAAACAGATCTACGATAATTATGTGTTATGATTCAATTTTCAACAAAAATTATACTAAATGGGACAATCTAACCGTCATGCCCACCACAGCAACTCCTGAAAGCCAGGATTAAGAGTGAAGACCCTTGTGAACATCGAGTTTTGACACTCGGGAGACTTAGAGAATGCCTAACCAGCTGGCTTGGAACCCGCAACTAACTAATAATTACGGGACCTATTGAGTCTGTTTCCAATAATAAGTATATAAGTATATAATAATAAGTAGTCGACTGGCCTGTTGGTCTAGTGGCTAGTGACCCTGACTGCTAAACCGGAGGTCGTGGGTTCGATCCCCACCCAGGACAAATCTTTGTGTGATGAGCATAATGGTTTTTTCTGTGTCTGGGTGTAATTTATCTATAATATGTATGTATTTACAAAAAAAAATGTATTTAAGTAGTATATCAGTTGTTTAGTACCCATAACACAAGCAAATATAATTGCTTAATTTGGGACTAGATGGCGCTGTGTAAATGTGGTAGAATATTATTTTATATTATTATAAAACGCCTAAATGCAAAATAATTATAAAAAAAGAAAAATAATGTCCCACTACCGAGCTCGGGTCTCCTTTACGTTATCTAGAGAGCTGAGAGTTTTAGGCCATAGACTAAACACGCTGGCCTTGTATGGGTTGGTGGATCAGATGACACACACTTAGAATTTCTTTTAAGGTTTTGTGTTTCCTCACGATGTTTTCCCTCACCGTTAACAGATGGTACGTCACATGACTAGTACATATAAATTCTACTAAAAATCTACATTGGCACTGACGGTCGGCATGAACGAACTGAACCGTATGATTTGCGAGCGTATTTGGGTAGCCTAAACAATCGGAACTCACTGGTTAGAGGAAACAGACCCATGTCCAGCAGTACGACATTAATGGACATGTTTATATAAATTCATTAAAGTCGATTCGGTTTCAAAAATTGAGATAACTTTTATCCTACATACAGAAGCAACTTCTAGCCAAACTTCGAAAATAAAAGGAATTCTGATAAAAACATAAAGTTGCTGACAAGAATGTTCATGAGGGATATTGTTTTGTTATGTGTAGGTATAAATAAATATAATATTAATATGTTACGACATGTTCTTTTTCCTTAAGGGACGGGAATAACGACAGGACCATTAGAACCGTGTTGTATGAGGAAAAGGAACGGAATTGTGTGCAGAAGACACTTGCTTCTGTACACATATCTTCTTTATTGATATGTACTAGGCTTATCTGTGTTTTATGATAGATAATAATGAGTGGGTTTGTTATTCAGTCTGTTTATAAAAATACTAATAAAATATAAATATTTCGAATCAGAAGTAATTTTACAAATTTATTTTATCATTTATATTAATAACTAGAAGTCGCGCGGGGCTTCGCTTCCGTCCTTTTTTAATTGGCCACTGCTCAGCTCATATTGGCCAAAGCGTAATGTTATAATATAGCCTATAACCTTCCTTGATAAATGGGCTATCCAACACTAAAGGAATTTTTCAAATCGGACCAGTAGTTCCTGAGGTCCCAGCGTTCAACCAAACAAACAAACTCTACAGCTTTATAATATAATAGTATAGTTTCAAGTATAGTTATGATATTGAAGAAAAATATTTTTAAAAATTGTTTACATTTTAAAAATAAATATGGCTGCTGTAAACATAACTATCTTTCTTTTCATTTAATATTTTTTTTTTAAATCCATGGGCTAAAGCAACCTATTTTAAGTTCATATAAAAATAACTAAATAACGAAACATAAAACACCTACATCAACAGGTCAACTAAAATGAACTTCGTCAGTACACACCCATTTCTCATTAAGCCCGACCAATAAAACTTGTTACGCCATCTACAGAACTCATAATGAAAACCTATTTTATTTAGCGAAATGGTTCAGTTACACGCTTGAAGCTTAGTACTGGAGCGCCATCTGTCCAACTTTAACAGACTACTTAAGTAGAGCAAGCTTTATTATCGAATGTAGTGCAAGAAAATGTAGATAGATGGCGTTTATCAAAACGATATACTTAATAAAATGAATATATTATAATTTATGGTATATATATTTTGTCGTATTTTTTTTTTTATGAACAAAAATAATTTTTATGTACTAATAATAGTCGATACTAATAATTATAGTACTTACATGAAAAGCTTTGCTTGAAAAGGGCTCATTTGGCCGACGCGCAACGCAGTCTTTATTGATGAATTATGTATTCAATAACAATTAAACCATTTTATTTTCAAGTAGCTTAAACCAAATCCATTTAAATATTTTATCTTTAAATGATTAAGCATGTTAGTGTTTCTATATCATAAACAAAATAATGATGTTACTTTAAATCCACATGCAACTACGTCGCTGGGCGTTCTTAAACATGAACCCTTTCCGAAATTGGTGACAGTAATTTTACAAAAGAATATTACAGCTGGGATTCATCATCATCATCATCATTTCAACTCATAAACGTCCCACTATTGGGGACGAGTCCCCTCCAAAGAATATGAAGGGAATTACTCCTTTTCTTGCAGTGCTCTTGCCTACATAATTATGGTTATTATTCCCTAATCAGTAGTAAAAACACCAAAGGGATGTTTGTTAAAATATTCTTTAGTCAACTGTTTTTCGACCAAACGTTCATTCGATCAGTAGTAAAAATACCAAATGTTTGTTCGTTAAAAACTCTTTTGGTCAATTGTTCATTCGAGCAGTAGTAGAATGGCTTAATGTTTTATCGGTCACACGTCAAATGATCAAATGAATTTCGGTCACCAGTGGTAAACCCCCTTAGTCGCGTTTTACGACACCCACAGATTGAGATGGGACAGAGACATTATATTATATTCTTAATTCGTCAGCTGGGATTGAATTAATTAATTTATTTTATTAGCAGGATATACAAACAAATTACTGCTTTCATTAGATTTTTGAATGAATGTATACATATGTACTTGTATTTCTTCTACTTATTTTCTTTTAAAACAGTAAATATAGAACCCATACATATTTACTTCACGCAGTCGTTACGAAAGTGTTCTTAGAGCAAAAATGTAATTATAAAAGTATAGCGAGATTCCGGTCACGTTTCCATCCCTTGTGCAATACCAAACCCGTGGGAAACCATTACTTACAGTCACGTGAAAATGTCACGTTGATGCTTATTGTATACGACTTCCATTTTGTTTCTGCTTCAAATATATTTATTTCATACTATGTCAGTTGTGCTATAAATGCAAAATGGATGTATGTATGGATATTTGTACTCAGTTTGTTGACACTACTTTTCGGATAACCTGTTACATTCTTATCTTGTGACTTTCATAAGTGTTAACTTGTAACCTAGATGAATAAACGAGATTTCATTTAATTTCATTTCAGTCACGCCAGCCTCCAGATTCTGAGCAGACGGAAAATTTACGGCCGAATATGTCAGTTTCATCATAATATCAGCCCAATGACGTCCACTGTTGAATTTAGGCTTCACCTAATTTCCTCAACAGCGAACGATTTCGTGCCGCCCGCAATGTACCTAAGTTTATTTAAAGTTAAATAACACAATGTTAGAAAAAAATTATCCAATATTTTGTAAAAAATCTTATATTAATCAGTTTTTAATTTTCTATACGGTAAAATAATTTTTAATATTAAATAACTTATGCAGTAAATAACACGTCGTTCTAAGATTCGAAAAAGTTTACGATCCGGTAGCAATCCGGTAGCAATCGGTAGCAGATCCGAATAGTATACAGGGTCTGTTGTAAGTAATGGATAACCCGTTACCTGGAGGTATCTCTGATGTCAGGCTGCAAGAAAAACATATTTTTATTTCAGGGTTGCCAACGATTTGAAAATGGTATACACAATTAGATTATTTTTTTAATTATGCTCCTTTGCCCACTCAATCCGTTGCCATTTCAACAAATTTAGGTATTTTTATGTAATTTTTTTGCTATCGTACTCCTAAAGACTTGCATTATTTAATTTAATTACGTTACCTGGAGGTAGCTGTGGCTATAGCTACATTTCACCGTCATACAACGCAGGCGGAGCTGCGGCCAGAAGCTAATACATATTTGTTTAAAAAAGTTATCTATATCTTTGTGCTTCTTCAGGTCTTAGGTTAAGACTTATCTCAGGTTTAGTCGAGATTGCGCAAAAAACTAACTCACTTTTTATTCATTTGTATGTAAAAATAACTATCGTATGTGAAACTACTTAAAACGGAGTTACATGGTAATCCCCATCTCCCCCTTTAAAGTTTTTCCAAAAACCCTTTCAAGTAACTCAAAGCTAAGGGGTAAGGTATCTAAAGTCTCAATACTTTACTACTAACCTAGTCGCGAGTGCGTTATTCATAAAACTACTGTTAAATTCTACGAGAGGGCGCCAAGCATTTTTTATTTTGTTAAAATTTTCTTATACCCTAGCTTTACACATGAATGGATCATTGGATGTAGTTACTTGAAAAGCAAAACTTCATTAAAGTAATTTGCATCCAAAAGATTTAATTTATGTACTTATTTATGAATACCTATTTCATATTAGCTACAGCGTACTTCTCAATATTTTCTTATCAACTTTTATTTTTGTGTAACGACCGATCCATCAACGATTTATAAAACGTAAGCTCCTGTATCGCCTTATCATTTCATACCATACCGTCAACTTCTGTTTATATAAAACAGCACTTTTACTTAGCAAGTTGGCACAAACATTTGCTTTTCCCAACTTTACTATAAAATAGCCTTAACGAACACAAAACAAGGTTTATTTTCATTTGACTTAATGTGGTTATTTGATCCAATACGCCAATAAAAATGATAGGTTTACGAGTTGACAAAAATACTTAGATTATGTGAGAGCGCGTGCGCGGTTTGATCGACCCGCCACGTTATAGTCAGCCCTCATTCTACCGGTTCGGGCCTATTGGTGAGTACAAAATTTACTCGTGAACGGACTATGTGCCAAATTCGATAAAAAGTCGCTTTAAATCGAGTGCATGTATCTTGCGGTGGCGTTAATCATAATAATAGCAAGTTTGGTCAGGCTACATGTAAGTCTTTTGTTTTTATAACCTCATTGGTAACTTTTGCTTGTTCCTGTTTCTATCAAACCCTCACAGCACGCATTGTCTCTTCCACAGGTATTTTGTATCGATTATCGCTTATCACGATTATCTACTATTACAGAATTCACTTTGATGATAGGTTATGCCACGTGACCGTATGGCAATGCACTTGACGTTTTAACTATAGAACTTTCTATGTACATATCGCATGTATATTGGAATACGGACTTAAATAAAAACAAGCAATTTTTAGGGATTCACAAAAGAAGATCTTGCTTTAAGGACTCATCCTACTTGTTGATGGATAAATTTAACACTGTTTAATTAATTAATCATGGACGGTAGATGGTGCTAACAGAAGCTTGTCTCTGTACGTAACTTAATTCTGAGCTATCTACTAATGAGTCAATTTTCCATTAGGCATGTAATATATAATGTTATCGCAAAACTACGTTATTTAAATAACGTTATTAAAATAGGTTGAAACGTACCTTTTTATATTTAAAACTATTTATATTTTAATCTAAAGTATTATAATATAATATTTGTGAATTGTGTTTAATCGAGGCTGATGATCTTTTTCAATTTTCAATATATCTACCTTAAACTATGACAAAAAAATTATGTGCTTACACTAAAGCTTATCTGAAATGCTTATTGTTGGGCGAGCCATATGGCTAATTAATCTTTCAGTCATTCAGCGGCAGGCCAATTTTTTCTTGGCAAACGATCGTCTAATTTTCATATTCGTATATAACTCAAGTTTTCATTTTAATAACCTCATTGGTAACTTTTGCTTGTTCCTGTTTCTATCAAGCAACAAAATTAATCAATATAATATCGTAGTGTTTATAGTCGGTAAATTAGGTATTTAAAAATAATACACTTATTTTATATTTTTAGGTTTTGTTTTAGAATTAAAGGGGGGGAGACAATTTATGTTACTTTCGAAGCGATTATATTATTATTGCCGACAATATTGACATTAGAAACTTTAAAAGGTTTTTAAAAGATTGTCCTATGTGGCACTCGTAAATGTTTGCTGAAAAAAAACATTTCAGCTTCTGTTACTTTACCTATAGATTGCCCCCCTTAAAATCTTTATTTGTATTATTTAACTACCAAATGTGTGTGATCCATACAAAATACATTTTCTTTAAATTTCATCAATTGAATGTATAGCATGCGGTTTTTGAGTAAAATGCCTGTGACATACGGAGGGATGGAAGGACGGATGGACGGACATGACGAAACTGTAAGGGTTTAGTTTTTGTTATTTTGGTTATGGAACCCTAAAAATCATATTTTCTAAGAGAAAACGTTTAGCAGTCAGACAAAATCACAGACATAGAATACTTCTTGCTATTAGGTATATGTCTGTGGGCAAAATATAAGCATATTATTTTGACTAGAAATTAAATTAGGTTACACTACGCATGCGTGCCGCCATTTTAAGCCGTCTACAACAAAATATATCTAATAAACAACTCTATTCAAACAGCATAAGGTTCAGTTTTGAAAGTACTTTAAGTCCACCCTCATAAAATAAGCGTTTCCAAGGTCAAGGGGAAAAGCACCACCCTAACTGTTGCTCTTATGTTTGTGTAGAAAGGGTTTTAGGACGAATTTATTGCGCAGTTAACAAACAAACTTGCTATAAATACTTAAGCCTAGTGAAACGGGCCTTAAACTCCATGTGCATTTTCATATAAAAGTATTCCCCTATTTTCTGCCTAACTAATGCCTCTAGAGCAATATTTTTCGTGAAATCAAGTTCTGAAGTAGACATGTCCCCGTCATTTCCTTTTTTTTTTTTTCAAAAACTAAGAAGAAAAGAAAATAATATATGATCCGCTAAATATTACAAAATTACCTCATTTTTCTGCCATAATTACCAGACATATTCGAAGAGCTATTAGCATAGAAAAATAAATAATACGAAACAAGCCATACTCTTTCTGAAAATTTTGATGTAAACATAATTAACTTGGCTCAGTTTTCGTATAGGAAAAAGGCGAATATAAAACGTCAATCTTGACAAAATTGCTGTCTTATAATTTGTGTGAGCTACAATTATCTCTATCACACTTTACAGTTACAATTAAAACCTATACCTATTACTACTACGCAACCTATACCTAAATTAAATAAAACCTATACCCCTATATATTCAGATATTTATCTTATCTATAGGTACTTAAAATACATACTATATGGTTAAAACAATATTATTATGTAATGACAAATCAGACAAGCGACTTTAAGCTTCTAACCTTATATCCTCAACTGAAATACGTGTTGAACTGAAAAACCAAATAAATATAAATTAATTAAGACCACAATCAATTAATATTATAAATCACAAAAAAAACTATAAACTTACGAAAAACTAACCGCTCCACTGTGGTCACCTGCCCATACTAAGAGGCGACAAAAATACAAACTTCTTTTTTTGTGGATTTTAATGAATGAAACACATTAGAAATGGCGTACAGTTTATTTATTTTTATTATAAATTTAAATAAAAACATGACTACTACATCCATCATAAAAATTATTAACAAAAACATAACTTATTTAAATATATTCTTGCTTAAAACAGAATACAAAAAAAAAATACAATGAAATTTAAAATTTAACCCACCCAAAACCTGTATAAACCTTTAAAAAAAAAATATATAATATATTTTATTATTTCATAAAATAATAAAATATATATATTTTAAAAACTGAGTAATTCCAAAACAGCTTTCGATAATATTAATTTTTCTTTCTAGGCAACTTCCTAAGTCCTGTTATTAAGGGGTCAGAACTTAATAAAAGTCTATTCAATAGATCCCTATTAGTTACAACCCCTGAAAATTTCCGGGTGTGTCTAAGTCTGAACATTTTAATATCTTTATTTCGGGCTTCTGCCGCTTATTCTCAAGTTCACCAATAGGTATTAGTGCATGTTCTATGATGGCAGAACCATGCACTAAAACCTTGTGAATAGAAGCTGGCAGATAAAACCATGGATAAGTGAAAACAAATTTCCTAGCAGTTTCCATAGCAAACTCATCAAACTTGACATGGTTTATTTTAAACCCCGAATTCAAAACTTGCAGTATGGTGGCACAACGTTCTATCAAATCTTTTTCAATTCCTATGATTTCTGCTGAAATTTCAGGATTTTCAAAGAATTTTCTAGCCATATTGCCATCTTTTGAAGTCCCACTGCCACCTGGCTTAGGTTTATTAACTAACAAACCCAATTTTTCCATAAATTGGGATTGAATAATTTTCTTTCTATTTGATACACTATCTTTATCAGCTTGTCTAACTTGCTACTTTTTTATTTCTAATCTAATAGATAAAAATTCTAATAGATAGGGAGCGTGTCAACATTGTCTTGATATACGAGCTTGGCCCGCTCGGCCTGAGTTAATTTACGGTCATTACCATACTTCAGCCAAATTTCAAAGACATACATTCGTGAAAATATACACTGCCGGCTTGAACCTGTAATAAAATATGAAAATAAGTAAGAAAAACTGAAAATATAAAGTAGAATAAAACGTCTACGAGTGTGTAGCAATAGCTACGACGAGACATACTTTTACGTAGTAGTCATACTGCTTCAAAAGTTGGAATAAGTTGGAAAAGATTCGAATAAAATCATAAAATATAAGATCTAACCAAATAAGGACAATGAAAATTGTGGCGGCATTATGGGGGTATATAAACTAAAACTCGAGATGAAATAAATTAAAATTTAAAATACTAACGTTAAACGGGTACATGTCGTAGCAGTCAAATTAAACCAAATGTAAACACTACTAACATTTAAAAAAAATATAATTATAAAGTACATACCATGTCCTTGAAAATCCATTTTGAAAACAAGTGTTGTATGTAATAGTTTTCCGGGAATTAATAAACAAAAACAAGTAACAATTGCGTGTGTCACTGATAACGTTCGGAGATTGCTACCGATATACACAGTTTAGATGACGAAATGGGAATGAAAGTCATTAGCTAAATACATATAATTTATATTTACATTAAGTATGGATCTAGAGGGTAGTTTATAAAACATTACTTTTGAAAAATGACGGTATCGCCTTATCTGATTTTTGTCGCACCAATAAACCACAGTGCGCTCGTGAAGACTATTAAATTTGTGTGACAGATTAGATATTTAGACCTCCATACTATTATATTAATTCTTTACGTATTCCTTACAGTATATTATAAATTCGATGTATCAGGAAAGCATAGAATACCTCTATTGAGTAGCACCTGTAGTATTCCCAGAAATAATATAACTAAATCAATAAAGAGCCCAATAATCGGGAAAACCCTAACGCCCTTGAAAATACCCTAAGCGGTCACAAAGCTACAATTTTATTCTATAAACAACTTTAATGCCTTATAAATAAAGTAAAATTTCCCTGAGTATGAATAATAATTATTATCTATCAAAGAGACAGATGCGATGTCTATTGTGTAGAAGCTCCCCCACTATACAATATACATATATAAAACAAAGTCCTCCGCCGTGTCTGTCTGTCTGTTCGCGATGGACTCATTAACTACTGCATCAATTTGAAAAAATCGTTTAGTATTGGATAGCCCATTTATCGAGGAAGGTTATAGGCTATACAACATTACGCTACGGCCAATAAAAGCTGAGCAACAGGCAAATAAAGAACAACGGGAGCTATATTCCCATACAAACTGTGACTTAAAATCTTCATGTGTTTGGGATGATGTCTTTTATGACGTAAACTAATATAAAACAGGATATCGATTGCTCTAAAAATTTGCGAATGAAAGCAACCGCATTTTCTCATACTCTTCTAACTCTCCCCTACACTTATAAATAAGCACCAATACAGTTTGTAAGGGTGCGGACGGGCGCCCATCTTGGGACGCCATGTTTCACGCGCCTGCGCTTCACAGGTTTCTAATACACCACTCCACAATACACCCTACACCACATGACAATAGAGCTGAAATTAGAACACGATCAATACTTAAATTTTCCTCATAAAATGTGCTTATGGTGGCATACTTTGGAAAAGGCAATAGTCATGTGCTAGCAACCATTTTGAAAAGTCGTGCCAAATAATAAAATACTAACAAATGTAAAAAAAATTAAATAAGCCAGTGAATATATATAAGAAAATACGAAATTAAATAAAAACTGATGGCTTATACGCGCGCGCAATAAGCCTGTGAAACTACATGTCTACGCTGTGTCAGTTTATCAGTTCCGCGTGTTGTGAAACATTATCGGTATGTATTTTAATTTAATTAATTTTCTTTTTTCTTAAAAAAAACAAGATTATTGATTGGCAATCTCTTGAGGAGGCCTATGTCGAATAATGGACGTCCTGTATCTGTTATCACAATTTATTAAATTTACTAAATAACGATGGGTAAATTTATATCTAAAACATTTTCATAAATACTCGTAGTATTTAAAAGTAGAAGACCTTTTTTATAAATAATTGTAATTTAAATAATTTAGAACTTATCTTCTGAGATTTTATATTATATTTTGATTGATTCTTCTTTTAACTCCTGCTTCTACTTGATAAATACCTACCCAAACAGAGAGTTTTAACATACATATATAACGACACTAAATCATTCAAATGTACCGATATCATATGATTTATCAATCTACACTTTTCCATTTTCAATGTGAAGATGGCGAAAATTTTCCAATATGGTTACGATTTGGGAAATTTCCATCCCGAAGGTTCTATTTTTTTACGCATGCGCGTCAAATGGCTTCTGTAACAACGCCCCATGATATAAGATTATACGTCACATGTATATTATCATAAAGTTCAATTTGCTACGCAATCAATTTGATAGATTTAGTCGTGCAACAGGGTGGGTTGTTTTCGTTAATACAATAATTTGCTAAAATAAAAGTTAATTAATTATAAACTCATTTAGTTAGTCAAAATCGAAAATAATCTGAGGACCTACTCACAATCTGAATATTTGACATAAGCTTTCTTATCGTACACAAATCATTAGTTTATTAATAATGTTTGATTTCATTTGTTTTTAGTATAAACTTTAAAGCAGATGTTTTTTTGTTTTGAATAACTGAAGTACGTATCTAGATACAATCCATTATGAATAGCAACAACTTAACAGAGAACTTGATCCAATGACAATAAATTTCAAAATGGCGTCAGTCAATAACTAAATGTGCTCCCGTGAAATACGCCTGTGTATCGCGCTTCAACTGACTTAACAGTATCGGGTTGAACTCCGTGCTCTGATGCCGTTAATATTGAGTACCTTGTTCCGTCGTGATAAGGTTTTAAATAAATAAAAAAGCACGAGATATAAACCGTATAAACGGCGCATGTCACGAAATAGCGCTTACTATACGGCACTAAGGAACTGACAGTTTTATATTAGATTGTTTGTTACAGTTGGCGAGTTCAAAATGTTTGTAAATAAAGAATGTCTTTTCAATCTAAAGAAGGTGGATGCTAAAATAGTTGATTGTGTACAGCATATTGAAGAGATAGATATATCGGGACTGTTAATGTGTGTGATCAACTCGATATTATTTAACATACCGATGTTTATGCGACGGCGTCGGGGGTATGTTATTATTTCTTGTTAATATAATATTATAAATATAAAGTATGTATATTTAGTAATTATAATAATGTAATTACATATTTTTAGAACTAAAAACTATCTATACATATCTACAACTACTATTTACAATATTATAAATAAATAATAATACAAATGGTAATGTGGGCTAGGCGTCAAAGTATTCAAGTGAGCGTCGTCGATATAAATATTATGTTTAAAATGTTGCTTTTAATACGAAAAAATTAAGATATTATTATTTTAGTGTTACAACTTTACTTTCGATAAACTATCATTTGTATGTTTAATAACTATATAATGTAATAATAAATATAATAAGGTGTTTCTACTCTCCTGATGAGTTCTGGTCACACTCATCATTCCATTTGGAGGTAAATTTACAACAACTTTAAAACAGCGCAATAAACGTACATTAAAGAAACTTAGAAAATTAGATAGATTCCCTAAAACAATATAATTATTTTCATATCGTCACACTGTCGTATACTTACACTCTTTTCGAACCAAAACAATTTTTATTTTAAGCAGTTCTACAGTAATATTTCATAACAAATACGCATTAAGATTTACGATAATTTATTCATACACAATTTTTGCTGCAACTATTTCTCCTTAAATTGAAATAGTTGAAAATTGATTGTTACGAGTATAGGGGGAGACAGAATTGGTTATGTAAAACCATTAGCATGTCCCTTAAATATTATTTCCTACAGTTCAAATCGCAACCTCCTCTAAAGAGTTTGTATTTATAGCTAAGCTTTGACTGGCCTGTTAGTCTAGTGGTTAGTGACCCTGACTGCTAAGCCGGAGGTTGTGGGTTCGATCCCCAACCAGGACAAATCTTTGTTTGATGAGCATAAAAATTTGTTCTGTCTGGGTGTAATTTATCTATAATATGTATGTATTAAAAGAATATATTTAAGTAGTATATCAGTTGTTTAGTACCCATAACACAAGCCAAATACAAGTGCTTAATTTGGTATTATGTGAATGTGGTAGAATATTAATTATTAATATTAATGAATAGCTAAAAAGATAATGCTAGCTATTTGAGACGGTATTAATAGAAAAAAACGTTTATTATGTTACATTTATTAACAGGCTTATGTAGGAGTATGAAACCTACGTCTTATGGCCTACAGCATAAGTATATTTTGTTTTCATAGGCTTAAAGGTTCGAAATAATAATGGAACGGAATTTTCCTAGTGTATCAAAGCGCCTGCGCGTTTTTCATACGCCCTACCGCCGCCTTGTTAATTGGGGCTCCAGAAAGATATTAATAGACTTACATATTCCATCAATCAATAAATGGGGAGGAAAACTGTTGGTACTGTGTCTTTGTTATCTTCAAGCATCGTTTGAATTACAATATTTGATCTGATATTTGATTGATTGGAACTAGTAACAATTCAATCTTAGTTCTTTTTAAGATTAATCGAACTAAAGGTAGGTATCCCCGTTTTGTTGCCACCAAATTTGTCAACGAGACATGATGAATTGACTTGATTAAGTTCAAAGATAGTAACATTGTTAAATATTTCAATCATCGTATTCGTATATGTTATTTCACTACGTCATCCTAAACGATTAAAGAGTTCAGGCTTAATCAGGATCCCAGGAGGTGGCTTTTAGTTGCTATGTAAGATAGTTACGAGTCTGTAAACCTTTTAGGTTTGGAATCATCATCATCATTTTTACCCATAACCGTACACTGCTTGGCACGGGTCTCCTCCAAACATTCTAGAGGTCATTTAGCCTACTATACCAAGCTGGCCAGACGGGTTGGTATAGGTTTTTGTTTCGAATTTACCTTTTCTCGCAGTGCTTTTGTCTGCTTATGGTTACTCCCTTAATCACCTTTTACGACACCCACGGGTTGAAATAGGGTAATGACATTACGTTCCGTAACTACACGCACAGTAAACAGGAATAAAGCAATCAAATAAAGTAATAGGCATAAATAACTCAAAAATAAAAATTAAGAGATCTGATGCTTCAGACTAACACCAATTGGGACTTGGTACTTTTAATAACATAACCTTATACAAGAATCAATACACAATAAATCTGTGAATAATCTACCAGGTTTAATTGTCAACTCTTTAAACACCTCTTAAATTCAGATACTTTAAAAAACCATAAATGTAATAACTGTTCATACAACCCTCAGACTGAGTAGCATCAATCAATAAATAGATGCGTTTTCTATGAAAGAAGCCTGTGCGCGGCGCATGTATGCAAGGCCTAAAACGCACCTGCGCATTATATCCCGTCTAGTTGTTAACCCTAACTGGTAATATAGAACTCTATTCAAACGTCATAAAGTTCAAAATCACATCATATAAACAAATCGTAAGTGTCAACAATGTTGACCGTGACAGAAATTTGAAGGTTACGGTTGGGACTAAATTTTGATGGAAAATTTTACTTGAAAGAGTAATCTTTATCTTAATTAAATACATATTATATTATACATATATATAAATACATATACCAGGCATTTGTTATTATGACGTATGCGTGTATGTATAAGGTAATGTGTGAGGAGAGAAATATGAACACCGAGAGATCAGTAAGGAATGACCTCATTTAATAAAATAACATTGTTTATATACTATTTTCCCAATTGGTACATATAAGTAGGTATAGTAGTCCCCCCCTTTGACAAAAAAAAAGATGTATACAGTATTACAATAGAGATTACAAGAGTATATTTGATTACAGAAAGAAACTAATATTATTTTTTGTATAAATTTTTTGCAATTTCTCTTCTTAGTGATATAGAAAATCCGTCTTAAAATAGAAAAGCCTCGCGCCTGCGCGTCGCCCTTAACCTTGAACAGGAAAATTTTAAACACGACTCTATCCAATGGTAATAAAGTCCATATTACTACCCAATAAATAAATATCTCTTCTGAAGGAAGGTTCTACATCGGTGGCGGTACAATGCAACAGTCCCGGATTGAGGTCCCACCTTAGTCGACGTTGTTTGTTGTTACAAGGAACTTTACTTTGTGGAAATAAAGTTTATAATAGATTGGTGTCAAGTGAGGATTCTACGCTTGGACAATAAAGTGAACTGAATACGGCACATGTTACGTTTTAAGACTCAACAGCGGAATTAAGAAATTTATTATTTCACCAACAAAATGTACGGAATAACATCAGTAGAAGAACCAAAACCAAGTGATGAATATGATAGGGAGCGGGTTACAGTAACTCATGAATTCAGGTTTAAGATGGCGGCCCGGGTAATAATTACAATAACTTTACTTTGGGTACTGTATCAACTGACTCCAGCTTGCCGGTGGAAACGTGAGTGTCTTATTTTTATTTATTAGACTAGCTGTCTCGGTGAACTTCATACCACCTAAACTATCAATTTAAAACAATTAAATAAATAAACAAATATTCTACCACATTCACATTTGCTTGTGTTATGAGTACTAAACAACTGATATACTACTTAAATACATTTTTTTTTATAAATACATACATATTATAAATAAATTACACGCAGACACAGAACAAACCTTCATGCTCATCACACAATCAAGATTTATCCTGGGTGGGGATCGAACCCACGACCACCGGCTTAGCAGTCAAAGTCACTAATCACTAGACCAACAGGCCAGTTTTTTGAAATTATTAATTGAAAATAAATTACAAGATTTGTGATCCTCTAGAACAATAATAATAATAATAATAATAATAATTTCGTTGTCCACCGAACTTTGATGTCAACCGATATTTTGTTAAGAGTGTGTTTACTCGAGACACAGTAAACAAAAACTACGTTACGCTGCTCAAACAAAACACACGTTCAAATTAATAATATTATTTAAAATGTATGGGTTTGTGAAAACTAAATCAAGAATTAAAACTTAATAATATAAAAAAAATTCGTGTGGCACTCGGGGACTGCCGCGGTAAAGCTATTGCATAGCATTTTTTATCAACTTATTAATATTTTTATTTACTTTCTCACAAACAGCTGCTTACGTATTCGTCCGATTTCTGAGCAGCTCATCTCGATCCGTGCGAGCTTCGTACAGTCTACACACATACGTCTAGTCGCCCGCACACAAACACCGTCCGAAGTCTGCCGAACTGAAACGACGTTAGACGATGCACGGCTTTCAACGCCGCACCGCTGTGCCAGTCGGAGTGGTGGGGGGTGTTAGGTTTATTTTCGTTACGGAATTTCTTGATTCGGTAGCCGCGCTCAAAGCCCGCGATAAAAGCTATACAATAGCTTAAAAATAAACTTATTATAAAATATCCCCGAGTAAGGGTAGGCACGCAAGAAATAGGAGTGCGATGCACCCCTATTTCACCAGCTATGTATCTATTTGAAAGCGAACCTATCGCCATTTTAAACTTCAGGCTGACTATAAGAATTAGGAAATTAGGTGAGGCTTATGTTCAACAGTGGACGTCATTGGGCTGATATGATGATGATAATGATGAAGCCGTTTATGTTTACGTTTTACGTTATCCTATGGTCGCCTGCAACAGCAGGAGCGCGCCACATGAGCGTTGCAGACCTCGGTGGCTCAGCGGTTCTTGAGGTCTCGAGTTCGATCCCTGGGTCGGAGCAAATATTTGTATGATATGCAAATTTTTGTTTCGGAGTTTGTAAATTTTTTTATGTATAATATAATTATGTAGTTCTTCTCTTAAGTGATCATGGCGATTGAAACAGCGCTGAAATATGCTAGAATAATACTAATATATTAACATTATATATAACAATTATAAGTATGTTTGATTATCAGTTGTCTAGATCTCTTATCACAAGCTTAAATTAGCTTACTTTGGGCTAGATGGCGCTGTGTTTGAATTAAAATAAATTAAAGCATACATTATTACAAACATTTGATGAAAACATTGTTACAATAGATTTTTATTAAATTCATCATTTTTTTTGGAAGGTTAATAGTTAGGTATACAAATAATTATTACTAGTAAAAATGTATTATTATTGTCTGTGTATTGTTTGTATTGTGCGCCGTGTTTATCGGACATAATAAAATATTTTTCTTTCTTCTTCTTTCTTTCTTTCTTTCAAATAAGTGAGTGCACATTGCGCCAACAAACTGTTATGCAGTTTGGCGATATATGGAAATTGTGATACCTATTGTATACCAAATTATGAACTTAACGATAAATAAAAAAAGAGCTCTCGATACCACTACTCATCAGCAGAAACACAGCACAATGTTATTATGGCTGTGGTCTTCTGTTTCTTAAGGTGATTTTCCACCAGAGTGGCGAGACGAGACGAGGCGAGAAGAGAATTTAAATCGCACTGACCCTTTTCCACTTAAAAATAGCCATCGAGAGCTCGCGCGTGACCGCCGATCTCTAGTAGAAAAGGCTTGTACTCGGTAATAAGTAGCAACGAACAATAATAAGCCTCTCGCGAGAAGCGTGTTTCTGTTGTAAAGTTAATTTATACTCTATATCGGAAGTAATACGGTTCATTTTTACACAAACAAATATTTCAATTCACGCCTCGCATATTCTCGTCAGTCTACGCTGTTTCCACCAAAGATGCGCTAGGAGAGGATTGAAAATTTGCCATACAAATTTCAATTCTCTCCTCACCGCGTCTCGCCTCGCCACTCTGGTGGAAAATCACCTTTACTCTAATTTAGATCAAACAATTTAAATTATTATGGAACGGGCCTACGTCACTATTATCATCAGCAAACCATTAAGTCCCACTGCTGTCGGGTCTCCTCTCCTCTAACTAGAAAGCTGCAAGGGTTTAGGCCATAATCTACTCATGCTGGCCTAGTGCGGGTTGGTGGATCAGACATACTCATAAAATTTCTTCTAGGGTATGTGGGTTTCCTCCACCGTTAGCAGATAGTAAGTCACTTGACTAGTTTTGGTACTGCCCACATTGGTATTTCCGGTCGGGATCGAACTCGGACCGCGTGATTTGAACGCCGCGCCGGTCCCTTATCCGTTCAGCCACCATCGCTTCGTTTCGTTAATTCGCTTATTAATCTATTATATTGAAGGAATATGAAATACCTTATTTTTTGCCCGACACGACGTTTCGATCGAATTTAATATGTGTACAAGTTAAAAGTTTAAAAGATTTTATCAAACGTATCATAATATTATTATTATGGTCCAACAGTGGATGTTGGACTATAATAAATTCCACTATTATTGTAAAAATAAACATAACATAACATAGCATCACGCCTTTTTCCCCGAAGGGGTAGACAGAGGTGTTTCACCTTTTCACCCATATTTTGCCAGCTATGTTTGATCCCATGAAATAGGGGGCGAGCCTATTGTCATCAACCGGGAACATTCGTTTATCAAATGTTCGGGGAAAATCTTAAAAATAACCCATAAATATAATATAAATTATCACTAAAGAGTTACGCTTGCGCGATAACTTGGTCCACCCACAAGCACTAAGTGACGCCAATCAATACCTGGATGCGCTGTTCTCGAAAGAAGCCAGTGCACGGCGCATCGATGCAACCAGTCACAGCCGAAGCTACGACCATATTAGTCGTTGCCCGTCAATTTATTCAGTGAATTGAAAAATAATTCTAATATTTACGCTTGTTTACGTCGCGTGTCACGTCTGAATACGCGTGTGTCGTTTAAAACAAAACAAATATCGGAACTTTGTTAAGAACAGTGAGTCAAAATAAAAAAGTAATATGTTTTCCCAGGACGACCCGTGCAAAGAATATTATAGGAGCAAATCGGTCATTCTGGATGAACTATTCAACATATTACCATATATAACTGTTGCTATGTTGTTTGTTATGCTTGTGGTGATGACGATGCATTCACAGTCACTTCGCCAAAAGTCAGGTATATATCTAGATTATAATTATCTTAGTTTTTGATATAATAATATTTTTATATGAAATTATTATTGACTGGCCTGTTGGTCTAGTGGTTAGTGACCCTGACTGCTAAGCCGGAGGTCGTGGGTTTGATCCCCACCCAGGACCAATCTTTGTGTGATGAGCAAGGTTTGTTCTGTGTCTGGGTGTAATTTATCTATAATATGTATGTATTTACAAAAAAAAATGTATTTAAGTAGTATATCAATTGTTTAGTACCCATAACACAAGCAAATATAATTGCTTGTGTGTGTGTGAATATTTATGTCAGTTTTCTCTTGCATTTCCTTTATTTTTTTTGTATATTTTTTTTTAAGTTATGTTTTTACAACATTAAAACCATATTTATTCACAGACTGTCCCTAATGGCTGCATAGTAATGTGTAAAGTGATGCAACCACAGAGCCTTACTTTTTACTTTCTGTTTAATATTTAGTTTGTAAGCATTCATTATAATTCGTTAATCTAACGGTGTTGTGCTCTGCTGCATCACTTTACACGCTACCCAAATTGTAAATTACAAAAGATTGTAACTATCCATTTTTTTAAAAAGAGTGGCGTGAGTTTCTTGCCAGTTCTTCTCATAGCTCCACCCCGTCAGCGAACTGGTCGTAGGCAAATTTGAAGGATATGAAAATACCTTATTTGTTTGCCCTTGTTTGCCCTATTCCTTAAATATAATACGTGACGTAGACTCGTTATATAATAAATAATTTAATATGTGTACAAGTCGCGAAAATTTAAAAAAAAAATATTTTTAATTAACATTTTATTTTATTTACAAATAAGTTGATTGAAGCAAATAAATGACAGCCTCGATGGAGCTGGTGATGCGACCTGCTTTCTCGTGCATATTTGTTATCAAATTTTACAAGTACCCACACAAAATCAGTTCAGTTTCTTTTTCACATACACTCAAATTAGTTTACTAATCATATTTACTTATGACATCTTCAACGCCTTGAGATAAATGACATTTCAAGCCATACATTTTTACTGTGATTTAAACTAGAAAAAAAAAAAAATACTGTATACTATGTATCTGTACCAAACCTAAATATTATTTAATAAAGTTCATATAATAAAATAATAAAATTCAGTAATACGTTGAGTACACCACCCGTTAATGCAGCTGTTCTGGGTCAAATACTTACACTTATTTTTAACTTAATATTAGTATCTATTTAACTTTGCTATGAGTGTCACTTACTAAAGTACACAATTGGTACCCAAACTTAATATCTAAAAGATAACAGGTTTACTAAAACTTTATATCATTGAATATATTATAATTTACAATAACATAGAGGTTGAATAAATATCGCACTGGTATCTTACCAGTATAAAATATTTAAAGATTATAAACGGACGTAAAATATTTAGCTTAAAACCAATCAAAATTCTTTATTGTGTTCAATTTACTGACTGGCCTGTTGGTCTAGTGGTTAGTGACCCTGACTGCTAAACCGGAGGTCGTGGGTTCGATCCCCACCCAGGACAAATCTTTGTGTGATGTGCATAAAGGTTTGTTCTGTGTCTGGGTGTAATTTATCTATAATATGTATGTATTTACAAAAAAAAAATGTATTTAAGTAGTATATCAGTTGTTTAGTACCCATAACACAAGCAAATATAATTGCTTACTTTGGGACTAGATGGCGCTGTGTGAATGTGGTAGAATATTATTATTATTATTAATTTAAAAAGTACATGCAATTTTTCTAAAAGATTCAAACGCATGCGCGTCAACTTAACAGACACACACGCACAGCATACAGAACGCTATCCTATAGCAATAAAGCTCAAACTGGCATCAATCAATAACTAGATGCGCTTCCCGTGAAAGAAGCCTGTGCACGGCGCATCGATGCAACAGTCCCGGGCAAACCTTCGACCGCTGAAGTTGTTGCTGATAACATCCAGCCTTGTTTGTTGAATATACGGTTTAACGTTGAGACTTTAAAAAATAAGAACTTTCACCCTTGGATACGGCGCGTGTCACGTTTTCAAGTCAAACTCACGAACCAGTGCAAATTTAAAATAAGCTTTTGTCAGCTGATTGAACAAAAAATAAAAACATGTTCAATGAAAGCGACGTTATATATTATCAAAGTTCAAACTACCAACCGCTACCTTCATCCTTCTCATTCGATTTGGATTTTACTTCGAGTATATGCATGCAAACCTTGGTCTTATTGAAAGCTTTGTTAAACTTGGTAAAAGCTTATGATCGCAATTAAATAGTGTAAGTATTTGACAAATTTATTATTTTATTATAACAAATAAATAAATGTAATCGTTTGTTCTCCAGTAATATGAATCTTGTTAGTATATCTTCATTAAAATTACAATTTATGTAGGTCTAAGATATGTGTCACTCTCTTAAGTATACAATTGCTGCCCAAAATTAACTTCTAAAAGATAACAGTTTTATTAGAACTTTATATTTTTTTAAATCTGTATTATAATTTATGATAGCAACGAACTTGAACAAATGTCACACTTGTATCTTACCAGTATTAAATATTTTAATAATATAAACGGACGTAAAATATTTGGGGAATTCTTTATTGCGTTCAATTTTAAAGATACATGCAATATTTCAAAAAGATTCTCACGCATGCACGTCAACCTAACAAATACACACACAGCATACAGAACTCTATGCTATAGCAATAAAGCTCAAAATGGCATCAATCAATAACTAGATGCGCTTCCCGTGAAAGAAGCCTGTACACGGCGCATCGATGCAACAGTCGCGGGCGAACCTTCGACCTTCGAAGTCGTTGCTGATAACGTCGAGCCTTGTTCATTGAATATACGGTTTAGCGTTGAGACTTTAAATAATAACAACTTTCACCCTTGGATACGGCGCGTGTCACGTCTTCAAGCCAAATTTACGAACTAGTGCAAAATTAAAACGATCTTGTGTCAGCACATTGAATTAAAAATATAATCATGTTCAATGAAACTGACTTTATATATATTCTACGTCCAGACTACCAGCCGGCAACTACGAACCATGGAACCTGGTTTGAAATTTATTCAAGTGTAATGTTGCATGTGGTTGTCTATATGTACGAGGTGGAGTTAGCAAAACAGTTCATTCGCCTGAAAAAACAGTTCACTCGTCAGTAAATAGTGTAAGTATTTTTTTAAATCTGACTTAATGTTTTCACGTTTGAATATTTATTATATTAAAATAATTGATTTTTAACTTAATATTAGTATCTATTTAACTTTGCTATGTGTGTCACTTAATAAAGTACACAATTGGTACCCAAACTTAATTAATATTTAAAAGATAACAGGTTTACTAGAACGTTATATTTTTAAATCTATTATAATTTACGATAACATCGAGGTTGAATAAATATCGCACTGGTATCTTACGAGAATAAAATATTTAAAGATTATAAACGGACGTAAAATATTCAGCTTAAAACAAATCAAAATTCTTTATTGTGTTCAATTTAAAAGGTACATGCAATTTTTCTAAAAGATTCAAACGCATGCGCGTCAACTTAACAGACACACACGCACAGCATACAGAACGCTATCCTATAGCAATAAAGCTCAAACTGGCATCAATCAATAACTAGATGCGCTTCCCGTGAAAGAAGCCTGTGCACGGCGCATCGATGCAACAGTCCCGGGCGAACCTTCGACCGCTGAAGTCGTTGCTGATAACATCCAGCCTTGTTTGTTGAATATACGGTTTAACGTTGAGACTTTAAAAAATAAGAACTTTCACCCTTGGTACGGCGCGTGTCACGTTTTCAAGTCAAACTCACGAACCAGTGCAAATTTAAAATAAGCTTTTGTCAGCTGATTGAACAAAAAATAAAAACATGTTCAATGAAAGCGACGTTATATATTATCAAAGTTCAAACTACCAACCGCTACCTTCATGCATCTCATTCAAATTGGATTTTGCTTCGAGTCTATTCATGCAAACCTTGGTCTTATTGAAAGCTTTGTTAAACTTGGTAAAAGCTTATGATCGCAATTAAATAGTGTAAGTATTTGAAAAATTTATTATTTTATTATAACAAATAAATAAATGTAATCGTTTGTTCTCCAGTAATATGAATCTTGTTAGTGCCTATATCTTCATTAAAATTACAATTTATGTAGGTCTAAGATATGTGTCACTCTCTTAAGTATACAATTGCTGCCCAAAATTAACTTCTAAAAGATAACAGTTTTATTAGAACTTTATATTTTTGAAAATCTGTATTATAATTTATGATAGCAACGAACTTGAACAAATGTCACACTTGTATCTTACCAGTATTAAATATTTTAATAATATAAACGGACGTAAAATATTTGGGGAATTCTTTATTGCGTTCAATTTTAAAGATACATGCAATATTTCAAAAAGATTCTCACGCATGCGCGTCAACCTAACAAATACACACACAGCATACAGAACTCTATGCTATAGCAATAAAGCTCAAAATGGCATCAATCAATAACTAGATGCGCTTCCCGTGAAAGAAGCCTGTACACGGCGCATCGATGCAAGAGTCGCGGGCGAACCTTCGACCTTCGAAGTCGTTGCTGATAACGTCGAGCCTTGTTCATTGAATATACGGTTTAGCGTTGAGACTTTAAATAATAACAACTTTCACCCTTGGATACGGCGCGTGTCACGTCTTCAAGCCAAATTTACGAACTAGTGCAAAATTAAAACGATCTTGTGTCAGCACATTGAATTAAAAATATAATCATGTTCAATGAAACTGACTTTATATATATTCTACGTCCAGACTACCAGCCGGCAACTACGAACCATGGAACCTGGTTTGAAATTTATTCAAGTGTAATGTTGCATGTGGTTGTCTATATGTACGAGGTGGAGTTAGCAAAACAGTTCATTCGCCTGAAAAAACAGTTCACTCGCCAGTAAATATTGTAAGTATTTTTTTAAATCTGACTTAGTGTTTTCACGTTTGAATATTTATTATATTAAAATTATTGATTTTTAACTTAATATTAGTATCTATTTAACTTTGCTATGTGTGTTACTTAATAAAGTACACAATTGGTACCCAAACTTAATTAATATTTAAAAGATAACAGGTTTACTAGAACTTTATATTTTTAAATCTATTATAATTTACGATAACATCGAGGTTGAATAAATATCGCACTGCTATCTTACCATCATAAAATATTTAAAGATTATAAACGGACGTAAAATATTTAGCTTAAAACAAATCAAAATTCGTTATTGCGTTCAATTTAAAAGGTACATGCAATTTTTCTAAAAGATTCAAACGCATGCGCTTTAACTTAACAGAAACACACGCATAGCATACAGAACGCTATCCTATAGCAATAAAGCTCAAACTGGCATCAATCAATAACTAGATGCGCTCCCCGTGAAAGAAGCCTGTTCACGGCGCATCGATGCAACAGTCGCGGGCGAACCTTCGACCTTCGAAGTCGTTGCTGATAACGTCGAGCCTTGTTCGTTGAATATACGGTTTAGCGTTGAGACTAAATAATAACAACTTTCACCCTTGGATACGGCGCGTGTCACGTCTTCAAGCCAAATTCACGAACTAGTGCAAAATTAAAACGATCTTGTGTCAGCACATTGAATTAAAAATATAATCATGTTCAATGAAACTGACTTTATATATATTCTACGTCCAAACTACCAGCCGCCAACTACGAACCACGGATCCTGGTTTTATATTTATTCAAGTGTAATGTTGCGTGTGGCTTTCTTATTGTTCGGGTTGGAGTTAACAAGACCGTTCAGTCGACTAACAAAACTGTTCACTCGCCAGTAAATAGTGTGAGTATTTTTTAAATTGTGACTTAAAGTTTTCACGTTTGAATAATTGTTACATTAAAATTATTGATTTTTAACTTAATATTAGTATTTATTTAACTTTGCTATGTGTGTTACTTACTAAAGTACACAATTGGTACCCAAACTAAATATCTAAAAGATAACAGGTTTACTAGAACTTTATATTTTCGAATCTATAATTTAACATCGAGGTTGAATAAATATCGCACTGGTATCTTACGAGAATAAAATATTTAAAGATTATAAACGGACGTAAAATATTCAGCTTAAAACAGATCAAAATTCTTTATTGTGTTCAATTTAAAAGGTACATGCAATTTTTCTAAAAGATTCAAACGCATGCGCGTCAACTTAACAGACACACACGCACAGCATACAGAACGCTATCCTATAGCAATAAAGCTCAAACTGGCATCAATCAATAACTAGATGCGCTTCCCGTGAAAGAAGCCTGTGCACGGCGCATCGATGCAACAGTCCCGGGCGAACCTTCGACCGCTGAAGTCGTTGCTGATAACATCCAGCCTTGTTTGTTGAATATACGGTTTAACGTTGAGACTTTAAAAAATAAGAACTTTCACCCTTGGTACGGCGCGTGTCACGTTTTCAAGTCAAACTCACGAACCAGTGCAAATTTAAAATAAGCTTTTGTCAGCTGATTGAACAAAAAATAAAAACATGTTCAATGAAAGCGACGTTATATATTATCAAAGTTCAAACTACCAACCGCTACCTTCATGCATCTCATTCAAATTGGATTTTGCTTCGAGTCTATTCATGCAAACCTTGGTCTTATTGAAAGCTTTGTTAAACTTGGTAAAAGCTTATGATCGCAATTAAATAGTGTAAGTATTTGACAAATTTATTATTTTATTATAACAAATAAATAAATGTAATCGTTTGTTCTCCAGTAATATGAATCTTGTTAGTGCCTATATCTTCATTAAAATTACAATTTATGTAGGTCTAAGATATGTGTCACTCTCTTAAGTATACAATTGCTGCCCAAAATTAACTTCTAAAAGATAACAGTTTTATTAGAACTTTATATTTTTGAAAATCTGTATTATAATTTATGATAGCAACGAACTTGAACAAATGTCACACTTGTATCTTACCAGTATTAAATATTTTAATAATATAAACGGACGTAAAATATTTGGGGAATTCTTTATTGCGTTCAATTTTAAAGATACATGCAATATTTCAAAAAGATTCTCACGCATGCGCGTCAACCTAACAAATACACACACAGCATACAGAACTCTATGCTATAGCAATAAAGCTCAAAATGGCATCAATCAATAACTAGATGCGCTTCCCGTGAAAGAAGCCTGTACACGGCGCATCGATGCAACAGTCGCGGGCGAACCTTCGACCTTCGAAGTCGTTGCTGATAACGTCGAGCCTTGTTCATTGAATATACGGTTTAGCGTTGAGACTTTAAATAATAACAACTTTCACCCTTGGATACGGCGCGTGTCACGTCTTCAAGCCAAATTTACGAACTAGTGCAAAATTAAAACGATCTTGTGTCAGCACATTGAATTAAAAATATAATCATGATCAATGAAACTGACTTTATATATATTCTACGTCCAGACTACCAGCCGGCAACTACGAACCATGGAACCTGGTTTGAAATTTATTCAAGTGTAATGTTGCATGTGGTTGTCTATATGTACGAGGTGGAGTTAGCAAAACAGTTCATTCGCCTGAAAAAACAGTTCACTCGCCAGTAAATATTGTAAGTATTTTTTTAAATCTGACTTAGTGTTTTCACGTTTGAATATTTATTATATTAAAATTATTGATTTTTAACTTAATATTAGTATCTATTTAACTTTGCTATGTGTGTCACTTAATAAAGTACACAATTGGTACCCAAACTTAATTAATATTTAAAAGATAACAGGTTTACTAGAACTTTATATTTTTAAATCTATTATAATTTACGATAACATCGAGGTTGAATAAATATCGCACTGCTATCTTACCATCATAAAATATTTAAAGATTATAAACGGACGTAAAATATTTAGCTTAAAACAAATCAAAATTCGTTATTGCGTTCAATTTAAAAGGTACATGCAATTTTTCTAAAAGATTCAAACGCATGCGCTTTAACTTAACAGAAACACACGCATAGCATACAGAACGCTATCCTATAGCAATAAAGCTCAAACTGGCATCAATCAATAACTAGATGCGCTCCCCGTGAAAGAAGCCTGTTCACGGCGCATCGATGCAACAGTCGCGGGCGAACCTTCGACCTTCGAAGTCGTTGCTGATAACGTCGAGCCTTGTTCGTTGAATATACGGTTTAGCGTTGAGACTAAATAATAACAACTTTCACCCTTGGATACGGCGCGTGTCACGTCTTCAAGCCAAATTCACGAACTAGTGCAAAATTAAAACGATCTTGTGTCAGCACATTGAATTAAAAATATAATCATGTTCAATGAAACTGACTTTATATATATTCTACGTCCAAACTACCAGCCGCCAACTACGAACCACGGATCCTGGTTTTATATTTATTCAAGTGTAATGTTGCGTGTGGCTTTCTTATTGTTCGGGTTGGAGTTAACAAGACCGTTCAGTCGACTAACAAAACTGTTCACTCGCCAGTAAATAGTGTGAGTATTTTTTAAATTGTGACTTAAAGTTTTCACGTTTGAATAATTGTTACATTAAAATTATTGATTTTTAACTTAATATTAGTATTTATTTAACTTTGCTATGTGTGTTACTTACTAAAGTACACAATTGGTACCCAAACTAAATATCTAAAAGATAACAGGTTTACTAGAACTTTATATTTTCGAATCTATTATAATTTAACATCGAGGTTGAATAAATATCGCACTGGTATCTTACGAGAATAAAATATTTAAAGATTATAAACGGACGTAAAATATTCAGCTTAAAACAGATCAAAATTCTTTATTGTGTTCAATTTAAAAGGTACATGCAATTTTTCTAAAAGATTCAAACGCATGCGCGTCAACTTAACAGACACACACGCACAGCATACAGAACGCTATCCTATAGCAATAAAGCTCAAACTGGCATCAATCAATAACTAGATGCGCTTCCCGTGAAAGAAGCCTGTGCACGGCGCATCGATGCAACAGTCCCGGGCAAACCTTCGACCGCTGAAGTCGTTGCTGATAACATCCAGCCTTGTTTGTTGAATATACGGTTTAACGTTGAGACTTTAAAAAATAAGAACTTTCACCCTTGGATACGGCGCGTGTCACGTTTTCAAGTCAAGCTCACGAACCAGTGCAAATTTAAAATAAGCTTTTGTCAGCTGATTGAACAAAAAATAAAAACATGTTCAATGAAAGCGACGTTATATATTATCAAAGTTCAAACTACCAACCGCTACCTTCATGCATCTCATTCTGTTTGGATTTTACTTCGAGTCTATGCATGCAAACCTTTGTCTTATTGAAAGCTTTGTTAAACTTGGTAAAAGCTTATAATCGCAATTAAATAGTGTTAGTATTTGACAAATTTATTATTTTATTATAACAAATAAATAAACGTATTCGTTTGTTCTCCAGTAATATGAATCTTGTTAGTATAATATATCTTCATTAAAATTACAATTTATGTAGGTCTAAGATATGTGTCACTCTCTTAAGTATACAATTGCTGCCCAAAATTAACTTCTAAAAGATAACAGTTTTATTAGAACTTTATATTTTTGAAAATCTGTATTATAATTTATGATAGCAACGAACTTGAACAAATGTCACACTTGTATCTTACCAGTATTAAATATTTTAATAATATAAACGGACGTAAAATATTTGGGGAATTCTTTATTGCGTTCAATTTTAAAGATACATGCAATATTTCAAAAAGATTCTCACGCATGCGCGTCAACCTAACAAATACACACACAGCATACAGAACTCTATGCTATAGCAATAAAGCTCAAAATGGCATCAATCTATATGTAGATGCGCTTCCCGTGAAAGAAGCCTGTACACGGCGCATAAAGATGACGTCTGACTGATAACATCAAGCCTTGTTCGTTGAATATACGGTTCAGCGTTGAAACTTTAAATAATAACAACTTTCACCCTTGGATACGGCGCGTGTCACGTCTTCAAGACAAATTCACGAACTAGTGGAAAATTAAAACGATCTTGTGTAAGCACATTGAACTAAAAAATATAATCATGTTCAATGAAACTGACTTTATATATTTTCTACGTTCAAACTACCAGCCGGCAACTACAATCCACGAAACGTGGTTTGGTATTATATTCAAGTGTAATGTTGCATGTGACTGTCTTATTGTACGGGTTGGAGGTAGCAAAACAGTTCGCTTGCCAGTAAATAGTGTAAGTATTTTTTAATATTTATAAATACACTATAAGTAACATATTATATTGGTCCTAGTTTACAACTTACCGTAGCCTATGGACGCTTGCAACACCAGGGGCATCACAAATGCGTTGCCGACCTTTAAGAAACCTATTTACTCCTTTTTTGTTAGCAAATAAATCTTCTTCAGGTTTTACATAACATAAACCACATTACACTGCTCTTATAGTGTTCAAAATGGCGTCGTTAAAAACTGCGTTTTTCGTGACAGAAACCTATACCTAACCTACCGTGGGGCATTGTTTTATTTATTTTTATTTTTAAGTAAATAGTAGTAATAATTTTATGTGTCACTAATTCAGACATATAAATATTTGACTGGCCTGTTGGTCTAGTGGTTAGTGACCCTGACTGCTAAAATGAAGGTCGTGGGTTCGATTCCCACCCAGGACAAATCTTTGTGTGATGAGCATAAAGGTTTGTTCTGTGTCTGGGTGTAATTTATCTATAATATGTATTTACAAAAACAAATGTATTTAAGAAGTATATTAGTTGTTAAGTACCCATAACACAAGCAAATATAATTGCTTAATTTGAGACTAGATGGCACACCGTAAATGTGGTAGAATATTATTATTAATCCTCTTTATTAAAATAGATTCACAAAAAAATACATTTAAAAATATAGAAATTTGGTGACCCACCGGTATCGGGTACAGGGACCAAGCTACCGGTGGTTAGGGCTCCAGAGAGAGAAACCTCCTCACAATGCGTGCCGTGTCCAGAAGTACTGCCTTCTGCATCTGGCCCACGACCCATCCACCTAACGCGAGCCTCTTCAGGTGTCGATGGAGGCTCTTGGCAATCAGTCCATTAACTGAGACGACTATCGGAAAAATGATCGCCGAATCCACATCCCACATGTCGACAATCTCGTGAGCAAGGTCCAAATATTTTACTTGTTTATCTTTTTCTGCTTTCACGAGATTCTCGTCATGAGGAACGGTGACATCGATGATCACTGCAAGGCGCTCTAATCGATTTATCACCACTATATCAGGTTTATTGGCAACAATAGTCCGACCAGTGATGATAGATCGATCCCAGTACATTGTGGCATGGCCATTTTCGAGAAATGGGTCGGGCACATACATGTAATACAGCTATGTATTATTATTATTACTATAAGAAACTTTATCCATGTAAAATATCATTTTATAGTTCATTACGACTTTCTTTGCCTTCATCAAATCCAGGACTTTCTATAGCTAATTTTAGCTCCGAAATAGGAAATATGCAGTTGCTTGAATACGCATGCGCGTTTTCAGCAGCCTTGTCAGCCAACACGCGATATAGGACTCTATGCAATAGCTATTCAGTTCAAAATAACATCAATCAATAACTGAATGCTAGTCATGAAAGAAGCCTGTGCACGGCGCATCGATGCAACAGTCCCAGGCTGTAGTTCCACGTTATATGACGCTGCAGTTCATGAAGGCTTTGTCTATCAGTTCAGTGTATTATTATATTTAGTGCATTAATTCATAGTGATATTCTTTTAATATTAGTAATATAAAGACTTTACGCCGCGTATCACGTTTAGATTTTCAAGACGCGTGAAATAGTAGAAATTTAAGGTTTTGCGTGGGCATGTATCTTGCCGTGGCCCTAATTATCATCATAGCCAGTTTGGTCAAACTCCATGTAAGTTATAGCTTTTAAAGATACTGCCTACCTTAATTGATTGCTTCATGACAATAAATAAAAATGGTTATTGCTTTTGTGTTCGGCGTCTGTCTGGAGTAGAAAAGTCTAGGACATTCCAAGCTTACAGCGCATGCGTGAAAAATCCCTGAGATTTGTCCCACGCAAAAGAATATTCTATTGTACTTATCTAAGGTCGAAAATAGAATGCGATCAATATTCAGTAACGTCGCGACATTTGAGAGAGAGCCTCGTGAAGACGTGCAACAAGTACGGCAAGCTTTCTATAACATTAATGTGATAAAACATAGAAGCCAGTAAAGGTTAGTCAGTAATTAATTATTATAGCATTTAGCAAAGGTAGATAGGATGATAATAGTTAATATTAATTGAATTATAATTATTATTGCCACGGATACAATTATCTCTACGAGTTAAATCGTTTCCCATATTCAACCACTTGCTAATTGAGTCATTACATATTCAGTCATTGATTTATACCAGCAATCACGTCAAAAATCTCATAAAACTGTAATTTACTTCAGAATAATAAATAATCAACACACACACACTATGTTTATAAAGTGCTTTTTAAAGTTGCAACTAGATTATTTAATTATATCAGCTCCCTGATTCTGACTCGTCGGATTGTTCCCAAATCGTAAACTTTTTCGAATCTTAGTACGACTTATTTTTACGGCTTAAGTTATTTAATGTTACAAAATAGTCTACCGTATAGAAAATTAAAAACTGATTTATTTATGATTTTTTACTACAATCATCTATTTCCTTAACATTATGTTTTTTAACTTTTAATAAACTGACATTTCCGGCCGACAATTTTCCGACAGAATCAGGGGGCAGTACTTGTTTAATCCAACAGAGTATACGTATGACATAATTGTACTATGCTTAATTGCATAATCACTGGTAGAATAATCTAAATTTTATACGTAGTTTACTCACGTATAACCTATTATTACTTGGTTGGATATGCAAAACAGGGCTAGGGGCGTCTAGGTGGCGATCGATAAAGCTGCTGCCTAGATTTTATAAATATCCGAATCTAGACATGCGCAGTTCCGGCGTCGTTATTGATGTGCGCAACGCGACCTAGAGCTTTTATAAGCTACCTAGGAACAGGGTGCGCGGAAATATCCCCTTCCCACTTCCCCGCACAGCCTCTTCTTTCGCCCTATTTCAGTTCTGTACGTTCTCAGAGGTCGATAAAGTTGCAATTAACGTGTAACGATGTTTGGAGTTTGATTTAGTGCGTGTTCTTGGCTACTTATGTTGAATAATGATTGTGTCCGGATTACTGGTTTTCAAACTGAATTTAATTGAAGTTTAATATACTGTAATTGAAGCTGCTAAGGTTAGTAATGTCATTTGTTTTTTATTATTGTTTATTTTAAATTTGATAATTTTATGCCAGTATTGATGAAACAAATATGTAAGGATTTAAATTTGGAATAATTCTTCCTTTTTTTCACTGGAGTGAAGTTGTCAATTAATTTATTTATCGGGTCTTTAAATATGTTAATGGTGGCAGACTTGGAAAAAAAAATTCCATAGATACCTACTTTATAGGTACATTTTAACAGACTGTATGCAGGTTGTCATCTCATTAAAAACTTCTTCCTTTCTCAATAAGCTCTGAATAACACGACTCAACTGCAGAGACGCGACATTACAGAGACAGTGCAATTATGGTTGTGGTCTTATGTAGGGCGAAGGTATTTCCCCACCCGCTGTACTTTCATCGTCATCACCAGCAATCCATTAATATCCAACTGCTGGGCTTAAATTCAAATTTCCTTATTTTGTGAACACAGATGATTTTTGATTTTACAAATTGGTCTTGGACATACCATGTTCCGCCGATAGGCATACAAAATCAATACTAATATATTAATGATTACAGATTTTATCATGCATTGTTACATTAGGATTCGGTATTTAAAGTTCATGCAGTTGGAATTGGATATAAAATTAATGTCAAGATAATTGTTGGTAATATTATAATATGTCAAACAAATAAAGTTAAAATGTCAATAATGTCATTAGAAGATAGAAAATCAGATATAAAATGTCAAAATTAATTTATGAAACAAATAAAATGAATTATTAAAATTTGTCATCCAGATACTCTTTAATAGAATAATACACTTTACGGTTTCACATATTGAACAGTTTTTTATTGAACTCAATTATAGTTTTGCTATGTTTAATTTGGCTAGGCAGCTGATTATAAAGTTTGGGTGCCATTGCATAGACAATTTTATGAGCAAGAGCAGTTTTGGTAGGTAGGAGCTGTAAAGGTCTCTTCTGCTCTATATAGAAAGCTGAGAGGGTTTAGGCCTTAATCCACACACGTTGGCCTAATGCGGGTTGGTGGATCAGACATGACATTGAATGACTTCTAGGGTATGTGGGTTTTCTCACAGTCACATGCCTAGTACATATAAATTCTACCAAATGAAATTTACACTGGTACTTCAGGTTGGAATCGAACTCGGACCGCATTTTTTGCGTGCCGGTACCTTATCCATTCGGCCAAAATTGTTTCTTCCGCTGTGCTTTACCTTTCCTAAAATCTTATGTCTACCAGTTCGCCGTCACTTATGACGTCACAGTTCGCGACACAATACCTCACCCTCAATTGACTGAGTCCCGTGGTCACATTCTTTATGATACAAATTAATAGAAATAGTACAACGGACTTACAATATATAAATCTCTATTAGCGAGATTGAGATAGGCCCGCCCACTTATTCATGTCATCATAAACTTTGTATGAGTAATTATATGAGACGAAGTGAACGAGAATATTTATGAAAGTATGTTAGTGGTATATCAACAAATATCCTCCCCCTAGCCCCCTTTCAGTTAAACAATTACAGCAGTCTATTAACAATTGAATGTCACTGTAGCTTAGTGGTTAAAGTGGTTGCCTGGCTACTATCATCGCCGTGCCGAGTGTCGTGGGTTCGACTCCCACACGAGATAAATATTTGAATGATTCATAGATATTTGTTTCGAGTCTGCGAGTACTTTGTGTTCGATTATTGTATTTTTGTAAAGGATTTTTACCTTGAGAGGGGGTTGTCCTTTTAAATAAAACAATTCTAATGCATTAAGTATTCTAATGCCAAGACTACCTAAGACCAGTGATGACATGGTCAGACAAACCATGCTCAATGCAGGATTCCGTAGCACTCATAAATGTTTGCAGAAAAAAAATCTGTCGGTTACATGTATGGAGTGCCTTAATTTTTTTATTTTTATTATTTAAATACCAAACTAAATGGTGGTCTACACAAGACACCTAATATCTAAATTTCATCAACATACATCGACTAGTTTTTCAATAAAATGTCTGTGACAAACGGATGGACATGACGCAACTAAAAAGGCTCTGTTTTTGCCATTGGGATACAGAACCCTAAAAGCAGTTCTCCGAAATAGTTTTTCTTATAAAATAAATAAAACTGCGCATAATACAGTAAACGGTTATACAAAATATATTATAGTTTAATATTTATTACATAAAAACAATTATTATTACGCTTCTTGCATACAAAGTACCTACCTATGTATGTAATAAAATTATTACGTTGTTCACACAAAATGAATACCGATTTCCGTTGTTTGCTTAATATCAGTTTAAAGTACGTAACTGTGAATAAAGCGCGTCGCAGACGGAGTTAATCAATATAATATTAACTTGCTGTCGCCCTGGGCTTCACTCACGTGGATGTTTGTATGGTTTTTACACAGGTCCTATTGCTCGTAGTGCCATGTTATTATATAGCATATAGCCTTCATCGATAAATGGGCTATCTAACTCTATTTTTTTTTAAATCGTTCTGTAGTTCCTGAGATTAGCGCGTTTTACCAACCAAACAAACAAACTCATCAGCTTTATAATATTAATTTAGATACTATCTTACGACCGCTGCTTTGCCCGCGTGTTATGTCGGTAAAAACCCTGTGTCTTTCTCCAGGTCTTAAACTATCTCTATGTGAAATTTCATGAAGATCTGATTAGTAGTTTCGAAGATTACTCGGTAGATCCAAACTCACCAACAAATATTTTAAAATTTAATTAAATGACTAACTGTTGCCCACGTCTATGTTCCGTTGACACTGTTAGTCGTAGCGTGAATATATATTATATTATATCTCCGCCTGTAACGCGCTTTATACTCGATTGTTAGTAATCGAATCGTATCATACGGTATCGATTGAACGCTATCTCATCACTATTCAGGTCTCGTAAAGCACGTTTAGGTATTTTAAGCAGTTGATCCGGGATCCGGGACCAATTTTATTGTTAATTTACTTTGTCATATCTATTTTTACTTGACTGATGTCCGATAAGGTTCGACTTTTAAATTTTCAAATGTCATTCTTTGTTTTTTAAGTCTGCACCGTAATCATAGTTTTTGGGACTTTCAATTGTTTTTACATAGATTGTCTTGTTTGAAATCGAATCAGTTAATAAAAAACTATGATTTTGATTTTTTTTTTTTACTTTTTGATGATTGTAATTTTTTTTTTGTGTGTTTTCTTTTTCAGGTTTTGGGTTATCGTTTTTTATTATTATAGTAAGTTATATTTTATTTCATGCCAGTTATGCTACTACTGCTACTATTATAAAATGTATTCTAACATAAAGTCTTCAACTGTTTAATATTATTATAGATAATTTCTAACTTACTACTCAGATATAAATTTAAATGACTACATACACCCACAAGGACTAGTTGATGTTGGTCATAATCCTCTATGGATGTGAAGTAGGCTCCTCAATCGGTTTATCGATTTGTTACTCAAACGTTACATCGATTTGTAACATGCTCTGTCGTTTGATCGACCTCAATTCGACAGTTTATTGAACGAAAAATGACTTTCAATTGTCTTTGGTGGATGCGGTTTGTATTTAATCTAGAAAACTGAGACAAAGAAATTAGCACGAGGAGACTTGATTCAATGATTCTTAAAATCTCTATATAGTGTCAAAAAGTCCGACTAGATATAGCTATTTATCTAGAACAGCATTTCGAAAGTACATACGAACCACTATTAGGCTGGCAGTGAATATTTAGTGGTTCTTTAAAAACAATTTTGCCGCTGGCGCAACGCTCTGATCAAAAATATTTAATTTTGTTATTTCTAGAAAATTATCAAAAAAAAAATCGTTGCCACGATATTATGCTTCCTTTTGGAATACCACAGCATCTAATTCGAGGACATACTCACAATCTCAACATTCAGTTGGCTGATTTCATATCACTATTTGAAAGTTATAGCTACCCTATTTATATTTCAAATATTTGACTTTTACCAATTCTATATCGTAATTATTAACTATTGTATGTAGTAGATTCATTATAATTATATAGTTTAAACGCTTGATCTCATTACACTTCATTCTCTATTTCGTAAATAAGTAACATTATTACAGTCCATGAGCATAGGACTCTTGAGAGCTTTTTAATGGTTCATATACCTACATCTTTAGAAGGGAAAGTATCTGATACAAGGCTCGTAAATGGGTGATTCATACCATCATAAGGGATAGAGAGTACGGACTTTCTAAAAGTCCTTAGAAACTTTGATTGTTGCTCGTCTAGTACATGCATATATACAAAGAAACATATCGTCCACAAATTATCAGGTTGTAAGAAGTTTCCTTCTCTATTGTATTTTTAATTTAGTGAATAAAAAAAAACAACAATCTTATGTGAGATAGGGAATACATAACTTACATAATATTTATTTCATCAACTGCCTATGTTTTCCGAGGCGAACTTTAACAAATAACGAACTCAAAAAATTTAACGAAAGTTAAAGGGTACGTTAATAATTTTCTAAATTCACTTAAATGTTAATTTGTTACACAAAAGTCAACTTTGTAAATAACGATTATCGGATCAAATATTTGAAACGGTTCGGTCAGTTCAGTCAATCCCAAAACTTAAATGGGATGCTCATTCGCTAGTTCGGTGGTATAAAACTACTTACACTTTATACATAGCATCACGCCTTTTTCCCCGAAGGGGTAGGCAGAGGTGCTTACACTTTATATTACTATTTAAGTATTTAGAGTCTTGCAATGCAGAATAAACAAGTTACAAATATACAAGATACAGTTTAATAGAAAGTGCCATATATTAATCTAATTTGACCACAGCAGCAGGTCAATTTCATATTTGCATATGTTAAGCCAGTATAAGTTGACAATGATGAAGGTACTAGTAGTGCGGGGGCGGAGAATCTTGGACGTGCCGACACATCGTCCGCCTACGAGCGGCGCCCGCGCAGGTGCCCCGCCCCGCTCACCCTTCGTATGCATAGACTAAACTAACAGATATTTCCATATTTATTAACTGGAAGTCTTTCATATGTAATTGGAACTTCTAAATTGACAAATGGTGTAAATCAATACAAGCATTTGCAGTGTTGTGACGGATTAAGAATACAAAATGTCACTACCCCATTTCAACCCGTGGGTGTCGTAAAAGGCGATTAAGAGAATAAACCATAAGCAGACAAGATTATCACTGTGAGAATAAGAAAATTCGATACAAAACCCTATACCAATCCGTTTGACCAGCGTGGTATAGTAGACTAAATTCCGTCCAAAATGTTTGTAGGAGACCCGTGCCCAGCAGTGGGACATTTATATGTTGTAGTGAATAATCATGTCTTTTCCCCAAATGGGTAGGCAAGGGACAATACAACCACATATTACCAGCTATTTAGATCTTTAGATCCCGTGTAATAGTGGAGCCTTTGTGTCCGGTTGATGGCCACCGGGCAAATTTGATTCCAAACTCCGAGTGATACTAAGAAAATTAAATGATAGAAAATCCCTATCTAATCGAACCCAGGACCTATTGTACAGTTTCCAGTTTCCACTGCGCCACGGAAGAAAATATTTTTTTTTATTGTTACAATATTTTTATACAAAATAAAAATGAAAACCGACTCTTAATTTGCACCTAAACATTAATCTGTGTGAGTAGAAAGCTTGAATGAACACTAGTGAATGGATATAGAGTAAAGCATTCGATCCTAGGCCACGTCTGGACCATGTTAGCTTGTCTAGACCGGTACATTATCTGCACTTACCATACTCATTGATATTACCAGCCTTTCTTGTGCTTAGATGCGTATTTGAATCTATTTGTTTGCCTACGAAGCAGTGCTATATTGTTTATAGACTAGTTTTGATATTTAGAAAC
Organism: Laspeyria flexula; assembly: GCA_905147015.1. Lineage (NCBI taxonomy): Eukaryota > Metazoa > Arthropoda > Insecta > Lepidoptera > Erebidae > Laspeyria > Laspeyria flexula. The sequence continues at coordinate 3,892,599 of LR989956.1, read as the reverse complement.
ATAAACATTATCTTGTATTATTTTGAAAACATATAGTAACTAACTTCTACCTTCATCTTTGCTGCGTGTTAAACTTAGCCTTTGTTCATCTCCTCCAAATTGAAGACTATATAGATCGATTCAGTGGATATGGCATTAAGGCGTAACAAACAAATAAACAGAGTTCTTTCGGATTTATAGTACTAGTATAGACATATTGTGCATATTATGGAAGAAGTACGTGAGCGTTCTATTGTTTTAATGGCTCAGATAATATAAAAATAAATACCTACATAGCAACCAAAGCACTCTCTCGGTGAAGATGTGTTTCCACGAGAACTTATTCAATATGCAGTTGTAAGGTCTTGGTTTCTTAAACTGTCAATCATCCTGACAGCGGCTTGATTGTGTCTTAAACTAAAAGAATACCTTTGAAAAAATGGTTGCAGTAGTTGATAGAAATCAGGAGTGTAATTTACACGTTTAGTCAAATCATGACCACGAACAATAAAATCAAAACGCCACCTAATTGATACGCAAAATGACATGACAAACGTAATTTGTTACCATGCAGTCAGAATGCCACTAAAAATATGATTCATTTAATTAAAACACAATTAATTCAATTATACAGATGACGCTAAGCTGATCAAAGAACGCCGGCCCAAACATTTTGATAGCATCTTAATCTTCGCCTACGCAAATCACACAATAGACTTGGTAGTTTTTTGCGAACAAAAACTTCACACAATAATGTTATGTCATGTATCGTTTGATTGATATGAATTGTACTATACTGATGGCAAACCGCTAAAAAACATTCCTCATTTGCATTACATATGATGACTAATTGTTAACATTGATGGATTTATGAATGACGATCTTATATTGTAAGGGTTATGACGTCATGCCTGTTAAATATTGGTTCATGTTATCTATTTTTTATTCGGTTTATCTTAATGCAAATTTGTTATCTCATCTTCATAATATGCACGCACTCTAGCAGACATGTATTACCTCGTTTTGTCAGCTACCTTAAATGCTACATGACATGTTAAATGCCATTCAACAGGGTATAAATACTTTCCTGACAGAAAAAAAAATACCAACGCGCTTTTTTGACAATCTCGTTCATTTGAAATACTTTTTAATAAAAATGGAAAACAAAACAAAAGAAGGTTGTTGTGTATATACGATACGATCAATCATTTTTTTTTTCTAGCAGAAACCAGTTATTTCTATGTTTATTTTTTATTTGACAGAAATTTAGACACTTTTTTTTTCTTTACAGATTAGAAATGGGCCTTCAAGAAATAGTCATCTTGGTGATAAGCGTAGTCGGAACCATGGGTTTTATCCCCCATGGTTCTATTGGGGAAAAGGTAGGTACTACATTATATTGCTACTTTATTTAGATAACTATAGATTCAGTGACTTTGAATCTATAGTTCCTTTAGACTACGATTGATGTTCAATTATGTTAATAAGAAAGCAAACTGTCTAAAATATAAAATTACAGAAAAATCCGTTTCAGTCAGCCAAGAAAGTGGTTCTTGACAAAAGTTAATTGAAATAATGCTCAGAAAAGGAGGTGCGTTAATTCAAACTTGACAAATGGCATGACGTACGACGAAATTGACCAACAATGTTTCATGACATTTAAAATGAACGTCAACCGTAGGATGGTATACCACTTTTTTGGTTCACTGTACTTTAATGTAAGTTGAGTTAGGCTTGCTCTATCTATGATAGATATCCAAGGAGAGGAAGATAATATCGAAGACTGGATAAGGTAACGGCTGCTGCATGTCGCCTGGAATATCCCGTAGTGAAGATATGATAATCTAGGGGTTATCCAGGCGGCAGGCGGCTGTTATGTACTCGACCATCGAAGTTGCATGCAGTGGAAATGTGAAGAAATAACCAAACACTTGGCTCGCTACAAAAGCATTATTAATTCAATATTGATAATTAATAATGCTTTCGTCAATACACCTCATCATCAGACAAAAACACATAAACAATTGAAACTTAAAGTGTTTCAGAACAAATTGATAGAAGCTATTAAACAGTAGAAGTAAGACATAATCACGAATATTGGTAAAAGGTTAACCAATATACATATACGAGTATATATATTCTACTGGAAGTATTCGTTCTTTATTTGGCCACTGCTCAGCTCTTATTGGCCGTAGCGTGGTGTTAAATAGCCTATGTTACTCAGTGGTAATGTAGCTTTCTAACGGCAAAAGGGTTTTTGAAATCGGTCCAGTAGTTTTACGTACAAACATACAAAAATACAAAAATACAAATTTTTTCTCTTTATATTAGTATAGATAAAGATTACATCGTTAAAACTTATAAATAACCATATTTTTAATTCTTACTCTAGACAAATGCCTTTGCAAAATTCTAACTTATTTCGTCGTTCGCAGGATCATATGCTAACGGAGGTTTTGCTACGTGAAGTTGTGGAGAGAATGGGGAAGGAATTCAATGATGCTGCCTCTAGCTACCTTGAATTTCCTTCCTCTGACCGCCACCTCGCCCTGATGGCCCGCGCTAATAAAGACTTGGAAAACGAACAATTGGACTACGATTCACTCATCGATGGAAACCCTAATCCTAGCTTGCGTGACCAGGAATATTTGCAACATAGGTAAGTTAGATTTTAGCCATTGTCAATATAGTGTAGTGACGGATTAAGAATATATAATATCATTACCTCATCTCAACCCGTGGGTGTCGTAAAAGGTGACTAAGGGAGTAAGGACTAAGGGAGACCTTACGTAGACAAGAACACTGCAAGAAAAGTAAAATTCGAAACAAACCCTATACCAACCCATTTGCCCAGCGTGGTTAGTAGGCTAAATTCCACATTCTTTGGAGAAGACCCGTGTCCAGCAGTGGGATGTTTGTGGTTTGCAATGACGATGATGATGATTGTCAATATTAAATCCACCAATGAAAGAGACATAAGATTTAGGCTCTTGGTACAACAAGCAAAAAAAAATACACTATTAGACATTCTTCTTTACGTTTTGGATTATGTATTTCACTTCTGTTGAAGAGTTCGTATTTATTAGCGACATAGATAGTCGTAAATAAAAGACAGTTACATGCTTCATAATTACTGAAATTTTCTTCTTATTAATTCTAATTCATTTTATCAAAAAGGTTTGTTGTTAGCTAATCCTGTTAAATTTATATCAATATTTTGATTATAAAGCATTCGATTACCAATAAATATGCGTTGGTGAGAGAATCAAGTCTATCAAATTTTCTGTTTCGTCCGTTAAATACGTTTTATGTGCACTTAACAGTTGTTCCTATAATAAATAACAATGAATACACAACTTACAACAATAGAAACAGTCTATTGTCTACAATCGTTCTAATTACAAAAGACAAATCAAGTGTAGACAACAAATTAGGACGAATTAACAACATTAAGATTGACGGATAATACGATTAGACAATGCCATGAAGGTATGGTTCTGGCAAGCTGCGCTATTTATAGTTCAGCTCCATTTGTTTCACTCATTGGCAGTGAGTTTATACACAATAGTCTTTATCTGGTATGAAGCGAACCGAGATAAACGTTTGAGAAAGTTTTATGTTTTCTAGTTTTCTACAATAATTTTTTGGTCATACTACTTTTTGGTTTTAGTATTGTAATAACTTCCTCAGAGATGCAATATATAAATATGGTTGCGGTTTCTAAGGTGTCGGGTTCCATCCCCAAGTCGGAACAATTATTAATTTGTATGATTATGCAAATATTTGCGTCGGAGTTTGGGTGTTTTTCTATAATATGACGTATGTATTTCGAAATACATAAATTTGTATGTTTATCAGTTGTCTAGATCCCATAACATATATTAGCATAGCATAGCATATATTAGCTTACATTGGGCTAAATGGCGCTGTGTAAAAATTTCCCTATAATTTAAATATTTATTAGGACATACTTTCATGTTTAATGAGCTTACTTCTTATAACGTAAGTAGTAAACTCTTTTTTCTTCTTTTACTTTGAAAGTGGTGTGGGCTTCAATTTAAGAATATCTTACTTAATTACGTTTCGATATTCCATCAGTAACTATTTTCCTTCAATAGTTCGCTATGGGGGCATCAATACGTGACTGGTGGTGCTGGTGAAGGTGAGCAACGTCTGCAACCCTCTGGAGTGGTACCAAACCGCCAGATGGTGAAGACCGATGCTGTTCTACCGGCCTACTGCAACCCGCCAAACCCCTGCCCCGTTGGATATACCGGTAAGCTATTGCTCCATTGTTTTTCCAGTTCTTTTTAAGAATGTATGTTCTCTGAATTGTATTTGTAAAGACTCTCGCAACACCGAAATTAGTTTGTGTTTGTGGTTGTTGTATGAAAAAATATGGTTGATATCAACGGCGAGCGGTGCCCTCTTTTTACAACATTTTATTTTACATCCCCCGTCAATAGGTTAAGGTCTAATATTGGAAGATAATTGGAAATTAAAAAAGTCCACCAAAATGTAAATTCAACAAGCTTTGTTTCCATTAGTCAGATCTAAATAAAATATTTAGCCTTTTATTCAAAATACTAATGTTTTATTATTTTTCTTAGAAGAACAAGGTTGCATCAGCGAGTTCGAGAACACGGCAGCTTTCAGCCGCGAGTACCAGTTGGCACAGCGATGCATGTGTGACGGAGAACACATGTTTAGCTGCCCGCCAGACTCCGGCTCCGACCTCGACCTGCGCTTTCCTGAACACCACAAGAACCTGGTTGCGAAGAAATACAAACCTGCTGTGAGTACCTCTTTTTTATTATGACTTTCTTGTTTCAATTTCGAACATTGTCGTGATACCTACATATTGGCCCTAAATCAACTTAATTTTTTTTGTTAAAGAAGTCGAAGAGTTAAACTAAATTACTCAAAGACTGTTATATTGAATTTGAACGTTGTTTTAAAACCATTAAGATATATATATAAAGATTTTATAATAGCTTTACAATCAAATTCGTTCAAAAGTCAAAAATAAAATTACTCAGACTTTTGTTTCTCTTTTTTTTCAAAAATAATAATATTTTTTTAGTACATTGTTTTTTTTAGTATCGAAATGCCACCAGCAAAAAAACTCATATTATGGTCAAAACAGACATTCTTTAATAGTAAATAATAATATGAGTATAACACAACTAAAAGGTACTTTACGAATTTTTTCTTGATACTCACAATTTTCTTCCAGGACGACAATCCCTATTTAACAGGCGAACGCTTACCGATCGCGGCCAAGAAAGGCTTTGACGTAAATATCTACTAACTCTATCTTTAAGCACTTATAGATTGTACAACTATATTAGTTAGTGTCTATTTTTACCGCAAAGACAGTTGGCAATGACGTCATCTTTTTGCCGACACTTCAACGCGGATTTATCGTCGTCTTCATTAGTTCTGTTACAACCTCATTTACGGTAGGATGTATGTCACGAAGGTTACAATACTACGCTTTTTTTATAAAAAGTCTTGGTACTTTGTGCCAAATCACCACAGGCCTAATATGAATCGTGACGTATAATGGTTTGATATGAATTTAGGAAAGAATGGATAGCGAATAAGAGATGGTAGCTATATATTTTTGTAATCCCAATGAAAACGAATCCTCTATTTTTTTATTTTGCCCTTGCTAAAAACTTTTGGAGTAAAATTAACTCACTGTAATGTTAATCTTACCTTGTATAAAGGTGTACTAATATTATTAGCTACATAAACTCTATATAATTTGTGAAAATTGTAATTATAAACCCATGCTGTGAATTTCGTTCGTTGTTAAACTTTTCGGACTTATTTATTATTATTTTTATCATGACATAAGATTGGTAACAAATAAAAATTAAAATAATTGCTAAACATCATTAATAAATTAGGTATATTTTTCAATTCAATAAATTTATTTTATTTATTCATTAAAAATAATTTAATTCGCGTTAAAAATACATAAAACAGGTATTTTGGTGTACTTTTAAAACTATGGCATTACACAAAAAAACGGCATAAAATCATTATATCTAATATAACCACGAAAACATCATAATACGTAAATAAAACACTACGTGTGAATGGCCAGCAAAACTGATACAAGAACATTGAATAATTTTGAATAAAAAGCATAATATTAATTAATATCATCCAAATGGTTACCTAAGATTAGATTGTACATTATTTGCCTAGTAAACATGTATATATAAAGCGAAGTTCTAATTGCGAGTGTAATAATAGTATAGTATGAAGCTGTTTAAGTAATGTACATATACAGCAAATAAGACGACAAGACGCATGCCATCTAATACAATAGTGTATAACTTTAAGGTCTTATTTAAGATACTCTAAAAACTTCTAAATACTAGCCTCTAATACTAGGTACTCTAATAATAGGACTAGATAGTAGGTATAAACATAGTTTTTTAAATAAATACGTTGCAGAGTTAGGTTAGAGTTAGATTTAATGGTTCTATAAGAAATGTAAATATAGAAATGACTTGGGTGGCACGATCATCAAATGCAGTAGATTCCTTAAAATTATTAATTAAATTGGTTGCGACATTTGTACCTTTTGCAACTCAATAATTAAGTATAATAATTATATTTAATAATTAATTTTTATTATAATTTATTATAATAAATTGATTGGAAAATATTATTGTTATAATTTATCAAACAACATTATCACTAAGTCTCGCCTTCCATTAACATGCCACGTTGTAAAGGGTCATTTTCGATTGTACAAAAACAAATGCGCAACTGTAGGCCGTATTCAATAAACGTCTTCCTTAGTATTTATATGTATTATATATAACGTATTGATTTTCAATTATAATATTATAATTAATTTATGTAATAATTATTGATATGTATATAAATTTATTTTAATTATTAATTAAACTAAGTATAATAATTTATATAATATAATAAAATTATCTAATTATTTATTATGAAATAATCTATTCGATTACTATAGGTTTAAATCTAACTATAAATTACGGTTATATACATTTAAGGTGATTTAAATCGCATAACAAGCGCCTTTCAAACGAAATATAAATATTGTTGACTCATCTGATACTCGCTGTCAAACATATTTTCTTTTTATATCGTAAATTGGTACTACAAATTGCAGCGATACAACTGATTGGCGGACGATTTAGCGACATAAAATTCAAAGAAGTAACAATTTTTTTTTTACTAAAATCAACCTTAATAATTCTAAACAAAATGTTCACGAGAAAAAATCAAATAATAAACAATTTAATTCAATAACAATAAAACACATAATCACATGTTGGCTCATAATAAAAAAAAAACACGAGTCAAAATAAATATTCGTGAAATTATTTTAATTTTTTCAATTATTTCGTTATGACGGCGAGTACGAGATTATTATTTTATTATTACATTTTCATAACGCACAAAAGGCAGAGTGATATTGAGAGGAAGGTAAATTGGCGTTTATTACATTTTAACGCACAGAAAGAATAAATGATTAGGCACCATCAAAAGAGACGCTTTAAAATTTTAAATAACGCACAAGTTTGAAGGTATGTAAAGGAAGGTATATGAAACGCACAAGGTATGTAACATAGAGGAAAGGGTAAATTCGCTATCATCACATATTGTAACGCACAAAATAAATAAGGAAGAGTTTTAAAGTGAAGGTAGATAAATTCATTATTGTTACTTCATTAACGCACAATGCGAAAATTGATTTTAAGCAAATGGCAAAAAAAAAAAATTGCTAAAATAAATTATAACGCACAAAGAAATGCTAGGAAGGTAAATTAAAAACATAAAAATGAATCTGAAGGTAAATTCAGTTCAAAATAATAATGGACGAGATTAGTTAGAAGGATATCATCATCACTCATTGTCTAGTGCAAAATCTATTAAAAAAACTACAAAAACAAAACTCATTAATCAGTGTAAATCCATAGTACATACGTCTATACGTCTTTAAAGTTTTTCTGTTTTGACAACTCTATCTAATTCACCATTAAAATTATTACCATCATGCAAATTGGTTCAGAATATGTCATATTTCTGTAAAAACCAAGTGAAAAAAAAATTGATACAACTTAGGATATTATGAAACCTTCTTACTTTTAATTACTAAACTACAATAAACACAGCAAGTCACTGGTTTGAATCTCATAGCAGATACACCACAACAATTTTCTCTCCAAAATCATGAAGAAACAAAAATATACATATTTGTGAAGTTAGGTTCTTTAAATCAGCAAGGAAGTAATAATATTCTAAGTTATTTTCTTTATCATAATTTTCAGATACATACACATATTTCGTAAAAACTATAGTTTAGGCAAGTAAGGAAATCTTTAGACCTCGTATTATAAATCAGTCATAAAATTTGAAAGGCGCTTAATTTCTCTAAAGATCCGACGCACAGTCTCGAATAAAAATAAGTTAAAAAAATAAGTTTATTCTAAGTGTAAATTGTAAGTATCCTGGCAGACAGCCACGGCACGGCAGCGCAGCATAAATGAGTCAGTCTAGTCAAAACTGTAGTGTGTACATAAATAGTATAAATAAATAATATATTTTATTTCAATGGGAATAATGTGGAAAATCGTGTGAATGAAGTGTATGCAGTCGTTACAGTATTACCAAAAGAAACAACATCTAGTCAAAAGTCATCATAAGATTCTAACTCAAAATTAATTAAAAATGATGAAGCCATCCCATTTCTAACTGTAAGTTTATTTATTCAACGTTTTATATGCAGCCAATACAGTACTACCTCAAAAATAAAAAATCGATTCACGACTGACGCATATCTACCTCAGTTTTATGGACAAAAAGATCTGTCTTCATACTATGAGGCTAGCAGTATAAAACAAGATCATCATTGCCACAAAACTAAAGAAAATGACGTGGCTGTTAAACTAGACCAGCATACTGCTTAACTTACCTGAGCCTCATTTCCTGCCAATAAAGCAGTTACTAACAGTTAAACACCTATCACTTATCATGAAACTCAACATTAAAAGCATAGTTCTGTTGTAGTATGACTCAGAAGATTTGAATAAATGGATGATATGTATGTTTTAAGTTTTTCACATTATTCCCAATGAAAATTATTTTTAATAATTATTTGTTTGAGAATATATTTTTGTATAAAATGCGAAAAAAATCCAAATAATTAAATATGTTTCTATTTTTTTAACAAATAACTATATTTTTTCAGATAGAACGAATAATACCTCGTTATTAAATTTAAATAGATGGTCAAATTTTTGAAGTTCTATTTCGGAATTTTATTAATTTACACCTTGTTTCATCACTGGCAGATAATATCTGATACTAAAAAGTATATGAAAAAAAAAACTGTCAACTAAGTTTAGCATAATAATTTCCCGCCCGATCCCATCGTTCTTTTCCCTTCTGATCATTTCCACCATAAACGTCCCACTGCTGGGCACGGGTCACCTCCAAGGAATGTGGAGGGAGTTAAGCCTACTGTGCCACGCTATGGGTCGGTACAGAGTTTGTTTCGAATTTTCCTTTTCTCGCAGTGCTCTTTTTTGCTTGAGGTTACTCGCTTAGTCGCCTCTAACAGCATAACAGCACCCACGGGTTTATATGGGTTAGAGTAACGGAATATTTATATAGAGTATTCCCCCCCTACTTTTCTATATTACCCTTCCTCTTTTTTTTTCCTTTCTATATCACTTTTTTCCGCAACCAACACTAAATTAGATTATGACGAAACAGAAGCGCTAATGAAATCCCCATACAATACACACCATACACACAACATCATAAGTAATTTTGAATTTTGATACTGTTACAAGTTTTTTTTTTTCTTAATTTTGTAAATTTACTGGACGAATAATTGGCCCCAGAAACACAGGATTTTCAAATTCAAATTCAAATTCATAAATTCTTTAGTTTCCTAGTATCAGGGCCAATATTTCATAAAATTGTGCACAAAAATTAAAATACTATGTAAAGCTAAAGAAATGTAACATGCAATGTATCACTTTTATTTTTGTTTTTTCAAATAAACATTCATTCATTCATTCAATAAAAGAACACAACCTATGGACCACTTACCATCAGGTGGGTTGCACGCCCGAGTGTCACGTCGAGCAATAAACAAATCTGCCAATGATGAAGCAAGGTCTTAGTAATGTAAAATGTAACATATAAAATCATGTTAGTACCTATACCAAAACAATCTCAGAGTCACCTAGTTCCTAGTTGTAAATCAACTGGCGATGAAATAAATACTTAAGATCTCTTATTCAATAATTAACTTAATAATAATCTAAGTATAATAATAATGTATATATTTTGATCAAGGCGAAGAAAATTATGAGATCTAAATAATAGGTAGGAATTTCCCTAATAGAATAATTTATTATACTAATATGAGTATATAAGTTCTAGTCTTATAATAAAAGCAAACGCTGTTTAGTCATATAAGTGTTATTATAATTACCAACTTTGCAATAAGTACTTATATAAATTGAAACAAATTACTTTGACAATTTATTAATAATTTTTTGAATCTGTAATAATTTGTAATATTACTTAATTTTACTGTAAATTTCTTGGTATTTATTTAAAACTCAATCGTTTTACGTACAACACCCGCATACTACCTCAAAACACGTATATGCCTGGTAATATTTAATGGTATTTGCCGAAACAAACCTGTGTAATAAAGTTAGGAATAAGTTTTCGGTGAAATTAAACATAAGGACAATAGTTATGCATACAAACGATATAATAATATAAGCAACAATAACTATAATGTAATTTACGGAGTACATGAATAGTAATAATCACAATAACTACCTCTGGTTATAATAATAATGATAAGTTAGGCGTTCATTCATTCATTCGTTCATTACCATTTTACTTATTATTTTTGAAATAGTTAACTCTTATAATAAAAAATTTGAATCTTCCCTTAATTGAAGTTAATAATATTCTAAAAAGATCATAATTCTATTGAGTAAGTACATTACTTTATCGAAATTAAAAAAAAAATACAGTTACATTAATACGATAAATAATTTAATTATTTTTTAATCAATTATTATCATTCGTCAACATCAAAATAATGAACTTAGTACAAATTGGTCCTAAATTTGATCTCAACCGACAAGAAACCTCACAATTTCAATGCAACTCTTAAATAACTACTGTTGTTATACCAGTGTTACCTACTACGTGTATTTTTCGTCATAGGCATATAATTTGTTGATATAAATGTAGAATAAGTAAAAGTCAGATAGGAGTAAAATTAAAAAAATACAAAAATTCAAAAAAATCATAAAATAAAAATATAAAAAAAAACGTATTTTCTTTTATGATTTTGTCTTTTAATTAAAAATTGTTGAGTTACACAATTTTTCTAAAGAAAAATTTGCAATATTTCATCCAAAAAATAATTTTATTAATTGATTGAAATATTTTACAAAACATTTACTTTTGCAGTAATAATTATTATGCTTATAAAGTTAATTTCAAATTTTAAATTTTTATAAGTATACAAATAAGTGTAAATATTACGAGGAATCTGAAAGTGTGTATGCTTGAAATTAGTATTATAAATAAATTAAGGTTTTTTTATGTCATTTTACTGTTAAGTATAATTTTATTATAAAAATAAGTTGGATGTAAATCAAAATCCTTTCGTGTATTAAACAATATCTAATTAAGTTATAGAATAATTATGACCGAATAAAATCAATTCTTATTATTAAACTGAATCATAAGCAATTTAACTACGTAACCAAATCGAAGAAGATGTGTCTATTTTATTTTATAATATGATGACAGTTCCGATGCGTTCATCGCAAGCATCACAGAAAACAGTATTATTAATTTTTTTTATTTTTATTAAACATTAATACTTTTTATGGTTTTATTGTGATAATTTTAAGTAATTTTGCATTGTGTTTAAGACCTTTCATTGTTAAACAATGCAAAGCCCGACTTTTGTTCTTTTTTTAAATAGGTTTATTATTTTTTTAATTGTTAATTGATGTACATTAATGAAACTAGTAAACACATGAGAGTGCATACTATAACTGTAAAGCATAAAGGAGTAGCAATAAAATCTAATTTAAATATAGGTTTTAGACAAAAAAAAAACCAAAAATATGTATTTTCATTTACATAGTAAGTGAATTCGTTTCGAAGTTTATTTTTCATTATATTTTTTAGAAAACAACTTCATTTAAATAACTTGTTGAACAAAAATTTAATAAAACGTTATGCCATAAATTAATTTAATGCAACCAAAAAATACAACAATATTAATTATGTTAGTAATTTTATAACGTATTATTTTTTCTTATAATTTTTGTTATATATTTTTTAATAAATAATAAGATAGTTCATAAGATCTTGTTAAAGGACCGATATGAATTAGAACGAAAATGTTTACTAACGTGTATACTTATGTAAACATTGAGCGCTAAAGCTGGAAGAAGATCTAGACCGTTATTATATTGTTTTTCATTTAAATCTTAAATAAGTTGTATGTATAACAGGTCAGTGCGTGTGCAAACGTAGTTTAATAGTAATGTCACAGTTACGAAGAAAAATATTGTTACTGCATAGATATAAGTTAGTTTAAGCCTTTTTTTAGTTACCAAAGCAAATACAGGAGTTCCATAGTTCTATTAATCAAATAAAACGTTCAGTTGCACAATATAAATTCAAATTGAAATTAAATGTTCACACATTCACATATTTTCAAAATGTATAACAATCAATCGAGCCGAATTGGATAAAGACACAACAATGATAAATTAATTTGACAGCATATCGACAGTGATTTGTTTATACAAGCATTCTAAATGCCATTCGGCCCGAGCATACTATTTTACGCTGTCAAATAATTATCTGTTAATTAATAAACTGCCTCAGTGGCGCAGCGGGAAGTGTATACGACTGCTGTGTAAGAGGTCCCGGGCTTTTCTATCATGAAATTCCAGTATTGAGATTTTCCCGGAGTATGGAGCCCGGAGTCCCGGAGCGAAATGTGGGTGTGAAACACCTTTGCCTACCCCTTCGGTGAAAAAGGCGTGACACATCGCAAACAGAAGTAATAGGCATCCCTAGAAGTAGCATGGTGTTTCGCGTCGGTACTTTGCTATATCAGCAGGTACCGTGGGGTAATATCCAGATGTGCGTAGCCATGGAGTGCACTAGGAGATAGCTAATTACAACAGTGTACACTGATTATAATAACGATGAACAAGAAAATATAAATTACTTATTTTTATTTATTTTTTTAGCCATTTTAAAATCCCACTTACTGTTCTACTCGTCTAAATAGTGTAAAGTTATTAAACATAAGATGTACATTGACATTTTGATGCGAGAATATAATAAAATAATTATGTAGATGTAGTCACATCAATGAGAATCATTGATTAGAATAGTTTAATTAAGATATAAATACATATAAGGCCTAAGAAACATTGCTTAGTTAATGTCGTTTAGGTTTGAAAAGGACTATATCGAGCAGCATCTAAAATGATGCACATACAGCAGATCATGACGCCAATCTTAAGCACTATTAAAAATATGAACCAAAACGAACAAAGTAAATTTGATGTAGGGTTACACGCTACAGGAGATTTCGGAGACTATTAGTCTCAAAAGATCTTAATCACTGAAATTTTGTGTAGACGGTCAAAACAAGAACAAGTCATAAGCCGCGTACCAAAAGTAGCATTATTAAAGGATAAATTATTTCTGGCCCAACACCTGAAAGATTGTATTTTGCTGAAAAATGTTAAAGAACTTTAACATTTACCATATTAACGGAGGGTGAAAACCCCAGTGATGGTCAACCATGTGGTTATTTGCTCAAATGAGTAGATATACTAGCTTGAATTGCAGACTTGTGGAGCCATCAGCTGCAAAGAAACCGAAGTTAATACAAATCTAAGAGGTCCTTGCTATTTGGTACGTGACAATGAATCGTCATACATATACTTTTTCCCTTCGTGCAAATAAAAAAAGAGGAAAGGTGTTCGAGATTATCAACCTTTTTCTATTGCAATAGTTGGGGTGGATAATCCGAGGGTGCGTGGTGGGTTTTCCTCTCACAATATATATACTTACTGATAACATGAAGCAATGTCGGTGCAGTGTTATAATTCGAGTGTTCCTTACACAAATTTATTATATCCTGGAGAAGAAAAGACGTGGTGACATGTTGAAATTTTACATTGTCATCACATGAACATAACTTGTAGACGGTCAACACAAGAATAAGTCATAAGCCGCGTACTAAAAGTAGCATTATTGTGGAATCAATTAGTTCTGGCCTAAAACCTTGTAGATTGTATTTTGCAGACAAATGTTGAAGAATTTCAACATTTACCATATTAACGGAGGGTGAAAACCCCAGCGATGGTCAACCACGTGGTTATTTGCTCAAATGAGTAGATATACTAGCTTGAATTGCAGACTTGTGGAGCCATCAGCTGTAACGAAACCGAAGTTAATACAAATCTAAGAGGTCCTTGCTAATTGGTATGTGACAATGAATCTTGAGTTAGATTTTCACTCTTATTGAGACTAAACATAATATCCATTGCACACGAGACTTTGTCCCGTCGTCCAAATAAAAAAGAGGAAAGGTGTTCGAGATTATCAACCTTTTTCTATTGCAATAGTTGGGGTGGATAATCCGAGGGTGCGTGGTGGGTTTTTCCTCTCACAATATATATACTTACTAATAACATGAGGCAATGTCCTAACCCCAATCAATTTAGAAGACCATATTGCTACAATGTATTGACATGGAATGTTTTCCTTCATCTACACCATATTATCGGTGGGTGCATAATGGTCAACCACGTGCTCTCTGCCTATTTTTTGATAGGTAGACGGTTGGATTAAACCCAGACTAGTGGAACCATTAGCTACAACAACACCGAATGAAGTGAAAACTTACGATGCTTCATTGCATTTTTTCATGGTTTAATGAATGCTATCAACTAGAGACTACTTTTCTCTAGGGCGAGCCTCCGAATGGGGTGTGAAGAACTTGGTTCAATTCAACCCCACGAAGACACAAGTATGCGCGTTCACTGCGAAGAAGGACGCATTTGTTATGGCGCCTCAGTTTGAAGGAGTATCTCTCCCGTTGTCCGAAAGTATTGGGATCCTCGGCGTCAAAATCTCGAACAAAGTCCAGTTTGGGAGTCATTTGGAGGACAAAGCCAAATTGGTGAACAAAAAACTGGGTGTCCTGAACAGGGCGAAGCAGTACTTCAAACCAAAACAGCGGCTTGTACTATACAAGGCACAGGTTCGGCCGAATCTGGAGTACTGCTCTCACCTCTGTGCAGAAGCACCCAAATACCAGCTCGACCCACTTGACTCCCTCCAAAGGCGGGCTGTTCGAATCGTCGGTGATCCCAATCTGACGGACAACTTGGAATCGTTAGAGCAACGGAGAGACTTTGGGTCACTCTGCGTGCTCTATCGATTATTCCATGGGGAGTGCTCCGATGAACTCCATGATTTGGTGCCATCGTCGCCTTTCTATCATCGCACCACTCGACGCCGCTGTAGGCTTCACCCACACTACCTGGAGCCGATACCGTCTAAAATGGTAAGGTTCCAGCGATCATTCTTCCCACGTACGTGCAGGCTCTGGGGTGAACTTCCTACAGCGGTGTTTCCTGAGCGCTATGACATGTCCTTCTTCAAACGAGGTTTAAAGAGAGCTATCCTCTCAAGGTAGGCAGCGGCCTGGCTGTGGGCTGTGCCCCTGGCATTGCCAACGTCCATGAGCGGCGGTAACCACTTACCATCAGGTGGGCCGCTTGCTCGTCTGCCACTACAGGCAATAAAAAAAAAAAAAAAAAAAAAGACTATGTAACAAGAGTAGATCAACTATACTCTTTAATTTTTTAATTTGCCAAACAAATCTAAGAGGTCCTTGCTAATTGGTATGTGACAATGAATCTTGAGTTAGATTTTCACTCTTATTGAGACTAAACATAATATCCATTGCACACGAGACTTTGTCCCGTCGTCCAAATAAAAAAGAGGAAAGGTGTTCGAGATTATCAACCTTTTTCTATTTCAATAGTTGGGGTGGATAATCCGAGGGTGCGTGGTGGGTTTTTCCTCTCACATTATAATTATATACTTACTAATAACATGAGGCAATGTCCTAACCCCAATCAATTTAGAAGACCATATTGTTACAATGTATTGACATAGAATGTTTTCCTTCATCTACACCATATTATCGGTGGGTGCATAATGGTCAACCACGTGCTCTCTGCCTATTTTTTGATAAGTAGACGGTTGGATTAAACCCAGACTAGTGGAACCATTAGCTACAACAACACCGAATGAAGTGAAAACTTACGATGCTTCATTGCATTTTTTCATGGTTTAATGAATGCTATCAACTAGAGACTATGAAACAAGAGTAGATCAACTATACTCTTTAATGTTTTAATTTGCCTAACAAATCTAAGAGGTCCTTGCTAATTGGTATGTGACAATGAATCTTGAGTTAGATTTCCACTCTTATTGAGACTAAACATAACATCCATTGCACACGAGACTTTGTCCCGTCGTCCAAATAAAAAAGAGGAAAGGTGTTCGAGATTATCAACCTTTTTCTATTGCAATAGTTGGGGTGGATAATCCGAGGGTGCGTGGTGGGTTTTTCCTCTCACAATATATATACTTACTAATAACATGAGGCAATGTCCTAACACCAATCAATTTAGAAGACCATATTGCTACAATGTATTGACATGGAATGTTTTCCTTCATCTACACCATATTATCGGTGGGTGCATAATGGTCAACCACGTGCTCTCTGCCTATTTTTTGATAGGTAGACGGTTGGATTAAAACCCAGACTAGTGGAACCATTAGCTACAACAACACCGAATGAAGTGAAAACTTACGATGCTTTATTGCATTTTTTCATGCTTTAATGAATGCTACCAACTAGAGACTATGTAACAAGAGTAGATCAACTATACTCTTTAATGTTTTAATTTGCCTAATAGCCAGAGAGCTGTTACATTACGGTCGTCTCAAGCTTCTCATCTCAGTACCTACCACAATGCCACGAGCGATTGATGATTACATACTCGACAATCTTAACCCAAATTACGGAACATAAAATTGGAAGTAACTCTCAAACCTCTATACATAAAACTTAAATGTCATTAACTGGCAATATTGTACATATAGAACATGAATAATTTTTCTGACGAGAGACGGGAACAGGCAACAGGCAACAACTTATGTAGAACTAGTCATATATATGTATATAAACTGTAATCTTGCCGAAAACTCTGCATCATAACTTACATTTATACAAGTAGCAGTCTTAAAGACTGTTTAGTCTAAGATAAGATAAGTTAAAAATAAGACCCCAATGGGAAAGAATGCAGTATATACCAAAGATTTTATTATTTGCGAGGGTTGAACGAACAAAAGTATGTCTCTTATAGTGACAGAGATTAAGTTTTACAAAATAACAATAACATATACTTACTTAACAATTATAATAAAACAAAGAAAATCAAATTTAATTATGTAGAAATTTCCAATAAAAAAATTTGAAGCAAATGTCAGAGAAACAGATATGAGGAATTTATCTATTTGTGAAACCTTTAGTTGATGTTACTTGTTGTCATTCCACATGACAGTCTGACGTTAATTGGCAGGATTTTTCCTCAATGACTAGTGTAAACCAATTAATTGCATCCATTACTAACTGTTGCAATGTCTGACAATTGATCAATCACTAACGTAAATAAAATACTTGGTTCCATCTTCAATTATATCGGTATGCGTATTAGGTATTATTTAGGCTCTAGTTAACAATACTATTTGGAAGATTGGGAACAAATTAATGCTTGGGAAAATGTATAGTATTACATATTAAATTGTAATGTTTTTGAACGAATTAGTTCAGGTCTTTTGGTGTTAAGGCTTTTCATTTCTTATCTATATCGCCTGAATTGGTAAAGGTACAATGCTATAGTAACTTTGGATCTTTTCCTACGTTTCTAATAACCACTCTTATTAATTCTTCCTCTACTTCGTTTTTCTTAGCAATAATAATTGTAATATCGTTTATCTAATCAGTATTTGTATAAATTTGACTAGATTCCAAACGTATTCTGAGTTTTCAACATCACGCGGGTATGGATGTTTGTGTGAATTCAAAATTAAATACGAAATAAAAGAAGCATCAGCTAGATTAACAAACATCTCATGAAGCAATTTCGAACAATATAAACCATCGTAATCTTAAAGCACAACGTTTGGAAATGAAAGTTAAGAATTAGGATACAGTGTGATGTAACACATACTTACACAGAAAAAATATTCTGTAAGTTGGAAAGCTTCATAACGATTTCATAAACTAGAATGTATAGAACATCTTAATATGCGTATTCTGATTCACAGAATATTGATTCTTAGTTCAAAACTGCTTTTAAACTATCAACATGTAGCAAAGAATCATCATACTCGTTCAATTCTGAATTGATTTGAGGTTTTGTGTAATTGTGGATTGGATGCAAAGTAACTTTAAAAGAATTGGGCTACAATGAGTTAACATTAAAGTAGTAAATAGTAAATTCAAAGATGAAACGTTGTGCGCTCCTAAAGTAAGTAAGACTCATAAAATAGTAACTCAGAAGACGTTTATGGCAAGTGTGTGTCTACTTCAAAATGAGTATTTTAATTGTTGCAATTTGTAATTATATTAAAAGCTTTCAATTTAAATTATGTCCTATAACTATTTTATTTGTGTAACCTAATTCGTTACGTACCTATTTAATAATCCCTAATATTAATTTTAGAGGTTTCGCTAAAACGAAAGGAGGTTACGAGAGGGTGCCAAAGGCATGGTGTAATTTGTTGTTGTTATCGTTTATTGTGTTTTCTTATGTGTTTAAACAATATATATATATACGTGTGTCTGTCGTGCGTTTATAAAATTAATTATTTGTAAAAAAAAATTGTGATAAGAGCTGTGCTTTTTGTAAAAGATATCTTTCATCCCTCGTTGTTATGTAATAATTTTAGCATGTATACTTAATTTAAGTTTAGCATGTAATTGTAAGTAAAAGATGAAAACGGAAGTAACCTTGAAATTAGGATTAATTAAAGAAAATATAATT
The DNA here is from genome assembly GCA_905147015.1 of Laspeyria flexula. Taxonomy (NCBI): domain Eukaryota; kingdom Metazoa; phylum Arthropoda; class Insecta; order Lepidoptera; family Erebidae; genus Laspeyria; species Laspeyria flexula. Next base: position 3,873,406 of record LR989956.1, on the reverse strand, counting down.
TTCTTAGGTAAAAGCAATCATAAGCCACTCGTAAGCTGTCGTAAGCTATGTGTCATTACTAGCTTAGGTAGATATGTGTTATTTAAGCGTCATCTCATTAAAATGAATTACATAGTCAAAAATTAAATCTTGCCTCACATCGGTAAAATTTGTTATATTATGTATGAAATGACGATAGTTTTAATATCCACTTCCACGCTGATCGAATGAACTTCTAACTTAACTGAAACTTGGTTATTTAAAAAAAACATAATAAGTTTTGTAACTATTAAAAAGCACACAAGACTTAAAAAATCCAACCGAGTCGGGCTGGCACACTGAGGGTCCCATACGAAAAAGAAATTTTTTATATTTTATTTAGGTAACTGGATATTAAAAAGTGAATTTTTGACACCAATTTACGTAACTCACAAGCCATCAAAGTAAAAAAAAAGAATTAAATTATGTAAATTATTCAAATTAATCGTGGAAGATAGATAATAGAGGAGAAAAAATAGAAAGGAGAACTTGTATAAAGAAACAACACTGTGGGCCGAAACAGAGATTTTATATATTGTAGATTGTCCTAATATTATTATATATTATTATATTAAACACATTGGCTTACGATGGCTTGCACATGTACATTTTGAAGCTTGGCTATGCTTGCAGAATTTTTAGTATAATTTAAATATTAACTAATTTAAGTGTAAGGTTCTCTAAATGCACATTCCATAATAATCAAATTGACTAAGTTAGTACATACTAGGACTCGAAAAAAACTGAACAAAATGTTAGAAGATAGTTTTAATTGTAAACTGTATAAATACCTACATATTTTTAAGTAAGGAAAACCAATTGTATACATAAAAAAATGTTCATAATTCCAGACATTAAAGTAGTTGTATATGTAGGGTATTTTTAAGGTTCTATAATAGTGCAGATAAATATTAGCAACACAGATAAGATTGTAACATAAAATAATATAACATTTTTAAGATTGACCTGTGAGCTCAAAAATGTATCATACATATGAATAACAGAGGAGTCAACAATTTAGAACAAAACAAACACAAAGAACAAAATGTATAATAAATTGAATGTTACATTATGAAAGTAACACGCGCGCTACCAGACTTGATACTTACCTAATTAATAATACATTTAACAATAAAATATATTTTAGGCATAAAAGTAACATAAAGTTAACAAATACCGTTTCATCTCGATCTAAAGCTAAAAATCTTCAGCAAAATTTAGAATATTAATAAAAATTATTGATTGTAACCCAGGCTCCTGCAATGATTCTTACTTAGAAATGGGTTAAATATGACAAAGAAACAACTTAAATCACCACCGATACAGACCGCAAGCAACGGTGAGAAATACAACGTAGCAATTATTAGGGACACTTTCACCTGAATCCCTTTCAATCCATCTGTATATTAGCCATTCTCTAAGTCGAGGAAGATAAAGCTGTCATACGCATTACATACGCTGGTCAGAAGAACCGATAAACGATTTATATGTACGATATATTTTGAGCTTAATATTGATCTTCTTTTAACCTGCTCAGCAAAATACGTGCATAGAACTTCGTGTTTGATATAAAAGGATACAATCATAGGCATTTAAATTACGATTAAAGTTTTGTAACAACCAAATCAGAAGTATAAAGAAAAGCTAACGTCTACAAAAGAAAAAAGTCACAACTATAAACATGTAAAACACTCAACCAAGGCAGAAGCCCTTTCGGAAAACCACGAAAATTTAATAACAACTCTCTCTGCGGAAAGATTTCTAAAGCCAAAATATAATAATAAATAATTCATTGACAACGCTAATATTAGGGGATATGCTTTTGGACATGACAATGCCTTTTTATATCATTAACTTTATGACGTGTACTTACAGTACGACTCCACTGGTCTTAACATCTACACAGAAGAAAAACGTTCAATAACATCTATTGCGAAGCCTCAGTACGATTTCCCTCTTATATTTGCTAAATAAGCCCAGTATGTCTCTTTTAACATACTTGTATATCTGTGTACCTGCATGATGCTCCATTTTATCCAACATTTACTAAAACTTAAATATTCTAGTCCAATCGTGTGCTTAAATTTAGACTCTATCTTACTTATAACTTGTACATTTTGAGTAAAATAATTGGCGCTTGTACTTTTACTTACTTATACCTTTATAGACTTTAAAAGTCATTCGAAACCAGCAAGCATTTACTACGTCAAACGTAGTCGTTAGAAATTACTATAATATAGAAATAAATGTAAATAAAACAAGATTTGACAAAAATAAATGATCTCAACAATCTCAAGTAGTTGTAAATATATGTGTGTAAAAATAGGGCTTCAATATGAGTGATAGGAATAACATTTTGCGTAGAGTAAGTAGGTAACAAGAATCTGATGTCAGTAAATTAAAACTCAAGGTATTGGAACACACACGGACTGCTCGTTGAAACAACAGTAATCATGACCCGAAGCCAAAGTACATAAATCTTTGGCAGTAAAGATGGATAACAACCCAATTCCAATGTTGATTGCGGGAAAGAAGATTCCATTTGCGTTGCGATGGGTTGATCTTTACGTCAATGGTAAAAGTCCTGGAACTCTTTTAATATTATTCGCAGCTTGTAATATACTTTTAATATTACAAGCAGTACTTACCTGTGGCGAGAGATCCGTGTGAGGAAACTTTTATTATAAAAACATTCTAGTCAAACGCTACGTCAGGACATAGTCCATAAGATCTGTGCTCAAAGAATATACAAACTAGTCAGTTAACAATCGCATATAATACTAATATGTATGAATGTAAATCGATCAATTGTTTTTGCGTGACATCGTTACTGATAAAATTACCAAAACAATTAAATGTGAAAGATCTGTTGGTAGAAAGATCATTACAAACTTTGAAATTAAACCTATAAATGACATTATTGATAACATTATGAAGAGAAAATCTAATTAACCACATTATGAGAAATTTACAAAAAAACAAAATGTAAAACAAATTAATGTTTACTCCACCCACAAGAACATAGTCTTGAAACTAAGAAGGACAGAAATTGACCGTCTCAAAGCACTGAAGAAATATCTAGTCTTAATAATAATGAACTTCCTGTTAAGATCAGTACATCATCATATCAAAACACATTATAAGCAAGAAATTCACGGGCTACTAGTTTTATATTGCTAACTTCAGATGCTACAAGGATTAAAAGTTAATACAGTGAGCAACTTTTATATAGATTTCTAAGACCATTGTTTCCATTGAACAGCTAGTTGAATCCTATTAACAAAAGAAATAAGTATAAATTCCAACTATTGTTATGAGTTTGATATGACAGGTGATTTTTGACATCATCATCAGCGTCATCATCATATTAGCCCAATGACGTATCTCACTGCTGGACATATGCGTCACCTAATTTCCATTTTCTTTCCAATTTGTTTGGCCCGTGTGGTGACGGGGTTTAAGAATACATGTGTCATCACTCCCTTTCGTTTCCGGGATGTCGTAAGAGGCGACTAAGGGAAAATCACGCCATAACACCTGCGATAAAGAAGGAAAACTAGAAATAAAACCCTGTACCAGCCCAGGCCAGTGTGGTATAGTAGACTAAATTCCCTTCACATTTTTACGGGTGATTGTGTTTATGGGTTTAAATGATGATGATGATGATGATGACGAATTTCCATCAAAGCGAGCGATTTTGTATCGTCTGCAACAAAAGCTAGTAGATAGTTTTGTTCCTATACATAAAACAAAATTGTCAGCAACATATGAGCAACTAATAGTTAAATGGAAAATTGATCTTAAGCTAAACATCTTTTTAACATCTTCCAAGGTATTAGAAACTGATAAGAAAACTTAAAGTAAGGTTAAGGCAAGCAGAATCGATTATAATGGAAAAATGAGGTTGTAACAGAACATTTTATTGGTGTTATTGGAACGTGATACGCGATTATGAATAATTCACTTAAGTAACAAGATAATGTGCAAAAAGATTTCAGTCGGCTAAGATTATGTGTAATTTATATATCTTTCAGTGTTGTAATTTCTATATGTGTAGCGATCAGACATTTTTAATATATTATCTAAATGTGTAGCGGTTTAAAATAGATGTTATTGTTAACTATTAAGGAACTTCGCATCGTCGATTCGACTGAAACTTTTGATACCATTTTAATAACAGCAGTACTTGGTTACTGTGATGCGATTTCGCTTAAAAACATACCAGCTTAGAATTTGTGTCAGATTTCGAATCGACAATGCGTTGCTAATACCTAAGGTTTCAACACACTAGAGATTGTGCATCAAGATGTATTAAAACATTCACTGGACTAAGTCGACACAACACTAAGATTTCGAAATTGTGTTATTAAGATAGTTAGGCAATTTACAGGAATATAGTCCATAAAATAACTAATTGCAATTTGCAATATTATGATTACGGAACATGACAGAAAAGGACAAAAAATGCATGTCAACTGAAATACAGTACTATCACTAAAAAATATTACATTCCACCTTTTGTGCGATGAAACCATTAGCCGTTCTTGTTCAATTTACTGCTTTGTAGTAATGTTCCATATAATGCGATGTTTTCTATTTTAATATCTTAAAGTCGGAGTTAGGAGTCCAATTTCCGACTTCATCGGTTTTTTTGAACATTTATCAAAACGTATGCTATAGTCTTATTTGGCCGCGTGGTACCCGGCCTTAGAATAAAAGGACCACCCCTCTCTTCCCATGGGTGTCGTACGAGGCGACTAAGGGACTCCTAGATCAGTAAGATGTCAGCAGCGTCTTTCTATGTTTTTACCATCTACTGCTGTCACCAACGTCTTTGAGTGGTGAACGTAGATATAATCCCAGGATCACTTTTAACCCTATTTTATCTTCACTCTGTCTATACTTTTTCTATTTAGATTCATTTTGTCTAATAATTTGATATCACACTATTTGATGTTCAGCAGCAATGACGTTTTAGACCACCATTGTAATATTTACAACCTTCTTAATCTTGAACCTGACCATCATCAGTGGCGTGTAATAGACCACTGCTGGACGCAGTCTTTCCAGCAGGAGCCTATACTCCCTCTTACTACACGATACTGAGCACGGTTTAAGAATAATTACATTTTACCATCATAGATAGAAAAGACGAACAACAGTCTTGTTTGAGAGCAAAATTTGCCTCTACCATTTTATGTTAAGACTTATTAAATGTCGATGTAAAGGCGATTACATCTCTTCACTTTTAAACTTTCGCGACTAGTGTACATATTGAAATGCTATAAATGGGTCAGGGTCGGTCAGGGTAGTTCACGTATTATATTTAAATTCGGTAGAATAGTAAATTATCTTATTTATTTACTCCTTGAATATAATAAGATTTTTACAATTCTTTAAAATATAATTCGTGACGTTATAACATTTCAATATTTCTTCACTTGTTTTTTATATTTCTTTAATTTTAATTAAATCTTTGCCCTTTCGGGTCTATCCAAATTTTCCTTACGTATCTAAGCTTGTACACCTTTGTCATTCAGTCGATACCTTTATCGTCCTCTGATGTATGTATCTCTATATAAACCACCTAACTATATTACAAGTTCTGTTAGCACAACCTACATGCATTATAGTATATATATATACATACACACCGAGACTTTATATTATAATATGTTACAGAGGTAATTTAAGTTCATATAAGTATGAACTTGAATTACCTCTGTAATTCAAATTCAATTTCAAGAAGATAAAGGGCAGTTTCAATGTCAAATATTTTTCCTTGTTAAAAGTGGTAAGATTACGATGTTTTCAATGCACCTACTTGACATCATCGTACTCTATATTCACCTTTACTAACTCAATTCTTTCCTTGGGATCTTCAATAATTTCTTCGCAATTATTGCTTACAAACTATCTACCTCAACGTTCATTGTTGAGTTTAATGGCATTGAAGTACCTCATACCATTAGTGGAACCTGTGGCGTCTAGTCTCCAAAAAATACTACATTCGTTGGCAGACGGCTAACCTATAGAACTTGTTAACCAACCGCCACATGTTAAGCTGATGGAGCTTCAGTACTATTGTCCTTCAAAAAGTGTGATAGCCTTAAGAGTTTCTCTCTAACTATTAATTTGTCTGTTTACAAATATACTATCAACATTTAAAAAGAGATCCTGGGAAAATATCTACATTATTCGGATTGATACTGGTTTTGTACAGATGATCTCAGAAACGGGCTCCATATCTTGGAAACTAGTATTGAGTTAAGACATCGGAATGAGCGTTCTATTAAGACAATAGCATACTGTAAATAAATTTAGTTTTAATTAATATTATACATCTTACTCCCAGATTATAGGAAAGGTTCATCGTAATCGTCTATCACGTGTTTTTAGGCTATTAAATGTGTATTTAAATAAAAAACTAATAATTACTGATGTGTTTTATTTCTCAAAGTTGAACTTGACTTTTGAAATTGAAGGCATTTCTTGAATTTACTACTTGGTTTTCTATTGGATTCTAAATGACTTTTAAAATAAAATACCTATACACTACCAGCCTAGCAGTAAAAGTAGTAACCTCAAAATTAAACCTGAATAAAGTATTATAAGTTCGAGCCCCACACAGGAACAAATATTTCTGTTGTACACGTACATACCTATTGGAAATATAACTATAAAATGAAAAATAAAAGGTGACCAAGGTAACCTTTATGCAGACAAGAGCACTGCAAGAAGAGGAAAATTCAAAACAAACCCTATACCTGCCAACCCATCTGACCAGTGTGGTATAGGCTGAATTCCTTCCAAATTCTTTGGAGGAGACCCGTGCCCCGCAGTGGGACATTTATGGGTTGAAAATGATAATGATGATGATGAAACATAACAAATTAAAATATTCATTCAAATTCATGCACTTTATATAAAGACCTGGGTTGAAAAATATAAGAAAAGACCTTCCTGAATTACAGCAATAGAAGAGAAGCCATTATCGGTATTAAAAGTACGGTAAGTTATCGATTGGTGACCTATAGTAAGTATCAGATGATAAAGTTACCTGTAAGATAGAATGAAAAACTGAGACATGAGATTTTGTTACATATTTACACGAAAAGTTTCTCGAGTGGCAGTCACGTATTGGAAAGTGCAGAGTAGGATGCTCCCCCCACCAGATGGACCGACGAACTGGTTAAAGTTACAGGTGGTCGTTGATTGGCACAAGGTTGCTCGCTGTGGTGGAAATTTAATGAGGCCTATGTCCAGTAGTAGACTTCATGGGGCTGATATGATGATGATGATGATGATTAACACGACAGCCCATAAAAAGAAGTGTTATGTTCATGTATGCTTCTTTATGCCACCTTACCTTCTATTATACTAAATAGTCTGAATAACACAGCATAGGTCTATACAAGAGGGTTCAATAGTCCAGTAATACACAGCAAATGTTTAGAAACTGGTCGAGCAGGAAATAGTCTGATCGCACATCACCCCACTTTTAGTCAGATAATTTAGGTCCTAAATAAGTATAATAGGGGGTGAACCTATTGCCATCAAACGAGCAGCGAACCTATTGCCATCAAACGAGCACATTTTTTTTTAATTCTTGGATGATATTGAGAATGTCAGAAAATCTCAATATCTATTTGCTCTATTCAAGATTCGAACCCATCACCTCTTGCAATGCAAAACAGTCGTATATACACACTCCCGTTGCACAATAAAGGTAGCTTTTCACGCTAAGGGGATCTCTCTCTTTTTCAAAACCTCGTCCGGAACCGTCGATAATCAAAATTGTATTATACGAGTATACCTTTTCGAAACCAACAATAAATTTGTACGCTGATAAAAAGAAGCCCGTCCACACAAACATCAACGTAAGGGAATCCTAAACATGGTATCAAAACAAAACAAAAGGAATCTAAGTGTCCGTTCACATAGAGAGAAGCCCGAAGAAGTAAAATAGTTTTCAAAATAATCTTTAGGACAATTACAGTGTAAATATAATTTCATAAAGTTAAAAAGAATTAATCCTCTTGAAAATCCTTGTCAAATATAAAATAGATCATTTCGAATACTATACAAATTGGCTCTGCCCTATATGGTACGGACACTAGAAGTCTTTTTTTGATTGTGTGTGTGGTATTCGAGCCTAAGTCACTCGGCAGGGTGATGTTTCCAATAGGAAATCCAGTCACCTTAACGGCTAAGCCGCAGTGATAGTCAAAAAGTTAGAAGAAGTGACAATTCTTGATTGTAATTTCTGACTAGTGAGTACTTCAAACCACACAAAGAAACCTCATCCCCTAGCAATGCATAAAAGCTCGCCGTCTTTGTGAAATCAATGAAACTGCTAAAATATTCTAACTGGAAATGAAATATTTATACTAGCAAATATGCTTTTATGCATTTCTAGAGGGTGAGGTTTCTATGAAGATGTGTGTACAAATAACATTACACAAACAGAAGACACGAAATAAAATCCAGTACAAACCTCATGTTCTCCAAAATTTTCTTTTTTTAATTTCCCTCGTGGGGACGAGCATAGCATGCGGCCCACCTGATGGTAAGTGGTGACCGAACTTACCATCAGGTCATCATCATATGACTGTATTCTTTTAACATTAATTGCAAAGAAAACACAACCAAACCGCTACCTACAGATAAAGATAAGGGAGATAGGAAGCAAAAACTTAGACTGGCACCGTGTCGTAGCGGTATGTGTGTATGTGGTCGCCTTGACACTAACAACGCCGCACCGAGTGACGTGGGTTCGATTCCCACACGAGACAATTATTTGTGTGATTTATAGATATTTGTTTCGAGTCTGGGTGTACTCTGTGTCCGTTAATTGTATGTTTATAAAGCCCCCGTGACACAGGACTAGCTCACTAGTGCGGGCGTTGTCTTTTTAAAAAACAAAAAAGGAAAATTAAGGAGACTAGGAGGACGAATTGGGCCACTGGCGCTACCATTGACCTATCGAAACGCAACAGTATATACATACATACATACATAGAACATATTATTAATACACGAGAAACAGAACAGATAATAAAATTGTGGTCATCATACAAAGATTTGTCCAGGGTGAGACAACTACTACAATACACTGTTTCTTGACGTTCAAATTCTGTCGGAGGGAAATATTTTTCCCTGACGTGGTGTCTCAATCATGCTGGCATACCAGCGAGGCACTATTACTACTAAAACTTGTGAGGAGAGACATGTACCCAGGATGTGTCATTGGCTGTAGATGATGATGACCTTTAAACTCTACAGAAAGTGTCTAGGGGGCCTTCTCATAATTTTGAAAATTGATAGAGAATGACATGACCAAATTTATGTTTTCAAACATTTGACAAGGATTTTGAAATCGACCAAATGAATTTCAAAATGGCGAGTATGCTTTCTTTTAGTATAGTTACAACTAAACTAGATGGAAATATCGTTTCATACAAATATGCATGAAATATTATATTATTAGTCCTCTCTATTTAGTGACGGATTAAGAATACATAGTGTCACTACCCCATCTCAACCCGTGTGTGTCGTAAAAGACGACTAAGGTAGTAACCTTATGCAGACAAAAGCACTGCAAGAAAAGGAAAATTCGAAACAAACCCAATACCAATCCGTTTGGCCAGCGTGGTATAGTAGGCTAAATTCCTCCACATTCTTTGGAGGAGACCCGGGCCCAGCAGTGGGACTTTTAAGCGTCGAAATGATGATGATGATTGTTAGTCCAAAATAAAGACAACCTTTGATTAAAAGATTATTGGTAGTTATTGAAATTAAAAAACTAAATCGTTTAACGTAAGATGTTTATTTTTGAAGATAATAATTTTGACCACAAGAACATCGGCTTAATAGGTTTTATTATATTAAAATAATTAAAACAAGTCGACGTACATAAATATGGATTTACAACACCATAAAATAATCACAACATGTACACAATATATTAAATACGCAATTATAGTCATTATTATCATTGTGATAACGTAGATAAATGCCTGCATAAAATGTACAAATAGGATTGTTACATGGAAATGAAAAAAACTGGTTTTCATGTAAACAAGGCGTGGACTCAGTTTAAATATTATGAAAGACTTGAATATTAAATATTATACAAATACATAATTTAATTGAAACTTCATTGAACTAATAATTGAAAATAGGACACAGATTGGTGCCCTGTGGAACTCTATGCGTATGTCGTTGAAACGAAACTAAGTCTACAATCTATTTAGAATAAAACATAGTCTTGTTGTATCCTAAAACAGTAATATGATAAACAATATTTATAAGTGAATTGCCTTCATGCATAGAAAATAGGTTCTTATTTTGACAAATACATAAATAAAATTTTAACGGCGAATGCTTTGGCCTCTAACCTCTAGATGGCGCTAGATGAGGAAAACGAAATTCCATTCAATTTTATTTGCTAAAGTTAATAATATGATTTAAAGAAAGCATAACATTCACATTAAATATTAAGCAATTTCCATTGCTTTGGTTTAATATTTTATATAAATGCTAAACAAGTAATGGAAAAATTCGAACCCACGACGGGACTTGAACTCGCGACCCTGCCATTCCGGGTGCAGTGCTCTGCCATTTGAGCTACGCGGGTGGACGTCCCTGAGATCGAATTTATCCATTAAGTGTTAACATGATGACGTCAAGATTATTATAATTATTAGCTTATGAAATATTCAGTATCTACAATAATATATTATTATAAAGCCGAAGAGTGTTTGTTTGGTTCAATGCGCTAAACTCAAAAATTACTGGTTCGAATTGAAAAATGTTTTTAGTGTTGCATAACCTATATTAACCAAGAAGAAAACCACGGGAGTAAGCTCCGGGCAACAGCATGTTTTACAAGAGGAAAAAATGTTGTTTAAAAAAAAAATTAGTCACTAACGCCATCTTACGAATTTTAGATGTTTAAAATAAAAACTATCACGATCTCAACTAATTTTACTTTACAATGGAGGTGACAATTTAATAAATAAATATCAAACACGAACTTATATCTGAGTGCATTCAAGATTAATATTCAACAAATATCCAAGCTAAATTTTTATAATAATTTATTCAATCTACAGCTGACTGCAATACCAATTACTTATTATAAATTCAACGCCTTCATAATTCACAATTTATAAAACGTATCCAGCGAAATGAAATGCAATGGCAAGATTTTCTACAACCTACAGCTATAAGGCATATACGCACTAGACAATTAGTAGGCTTATTATGAATCAAACTTCTGAAATATCGGACGAAAATTCATACCTACCTAATTGCAGTGTTAACGCCTCAATCTAGCAGCGTAGTGCGTAATACTCATACGTCCTACTTCATATAATTACAATTAAGAATCTCTTTAAATTTCAATCAGCTATATCAACAATACTAAACAACTACATAAGTACGTAAGATCTTAAAATGTTTTAACTTTCCACATATTACAGACTTTTGCTTGAGTTATTTGAGTCAATTAGTTTTATGTCGAGCAACCATAGCACGGTAGTTCAGTCTGCAGTCTGGGAGTCTTTAAAGTATCAAATATATCTGGCATGTATTTATTGCATCGATTGTTAATTTATATATATACTTTTACCCTTGGCAACTACAAATCAACTATATTTAAGTAATCTTTACAAACTTCTATAAACAGTGAGCGATTTACAGTTAAGTTTTTAAGTTGTACTTGAATGAGTGTATTTCTATGGATTTAACTTCAACCCTTCATACTTTTTTCACATAGTTAAGTCAAAATAGCAATGTTTTACCAAAATACTGTTCATTAATCGTCTTATTTTTTAGTAAAAAGGTTTATTTTACAATGGAGCTGCGCCAAGTATCGCCTAATTCAATTCATAATGCATTATTATCAAATCGTCCTAATTTTAGGCACCAAATCAGTTTACATTCAATAACGGCATTAGATCCATTGCTTCCAATGTTATTGACAAGCAATTGAGCTAAATACATGCCACATATAAACAGTACCTTCACTGGATAATATAGATTCTACTTGTTACAACAGTTACGATAATAAGTACATACTATTACACTTTGAATAAACCTGTATATACGGATACATAGCTCCTTAAGTCAGATCAATATGTAAACAGGAATATAATACAAATGCATATGTCTTGAGAGCATGCAGAGATCATAATTTTGTTTCGAATTATCATAAAACCTAACGTTACTTTAAGATTAACGCACACTTGTCTGCATCGTTCACACCGAATGCAACCGTAAAGTTTGCACGGACCGAATGCAACAACATGCGTAACTAACATTGACATTCAAACGATCACGACTAAAAGAGAAAGTTTCTAAGTTCACTGGCTAAACACACCGTATTAAATTCGATGAACTCGATGACACTGTATACTTGTCTAGAATTTTGACAATCACTGGTATTCAATTACACATAGAACTTTAAAATCGTCGAACGTTACTGACAAGTGCGCAATCACCTTAACATTACGTTGAAATATATTAAAATACATATCGTATACCACGACCTACTCGTTTACTGCGAGATAACAAGATGTAACTACAATCAACATTAAATAACCAACTTAGTTATAAGCGTATTTTGTTTAGCTACAATATATTTATTAACCATAATAAATAAAAAACACGAGGACGTGATGTGAATTAAACTGCTACATCAAAATATCGTTTCAATTTCGTCTGACTCACCAATACGCCTAGAAACACAAACTGTCAACTATAAACTAGTATCACACATTATTCTGCCGACGTATTATCAACACAATATTCCCAGAATAATCACTTTTGTGAAAAACGAAAACGAACATAATTCACAAGTTTTGTACCAAAACAAATCCTTAATCGATTGGAAGGCCACCGCTATTCTAATACATTAGCTAATTAGTTTCGCTACGAACAATTAAAGCTTTTGCTCGACGACTTGCAGTCGAAGCCGCTCTATTACAATGTTACTCTAAATAGGCATCTAATCTATGCATCACATTACGTCATCTGCATTGACGTATGAGAGCACGGCATCTCAATTTATTTGACCAGTTCATACACAGTCTATATGCTGGGACGCGATCGCAAGCAATCAACGGTAACGATATTCGACATCCGAGCTTCTGGCCGCTCTCCCGGTCTCTACGGTATCCTTGGTGGATGTGTGCACTTTGAGGACGAAGTCGCAAGCCTTGACGGTCGCACCGCCTCTAACTCGAGGGTCCGTCACACGAACAGCGTCAATTCACTCCCACCGGTAAACACTTGCACTGTTTCACCTTCTGTAACCGCTTGCGTCTAAACGGCGGGTTTTGTCCCGGGCAACGTAGCGTCACTGTCACCCAGGTGAACTTCTTAGGTCTACAAAACGAGCAGGACTTGAACGCGGGCTGCGGTCGGTCCGAGTTATCGCGTCGCCGCGGGCCCTTCGGTATGTAAAACGAGTTGCACTGTCCGTAACAAAACTTATTTATCACTGTCGTGGGCAGACAGCCCGGCTCTCTGATTTTCTGAACTAAGGGCTCGGTTTTACACCAGTCTTCCTTGAGATAATCTTTCTTGGTCACAACCAGAGCATTCTTCGAGGATTTCAAAATATTTCTGAACTCTACTCCAGGGGGCAGTTCTGTCGTGTCCTCCTCAGGTACTGAAACTACCATGCCAGTCTCGGAGCTGCCGTCACCTAGTTCATTTCTTTGTACGAAGGATGTCGATGATGCCGCTGTAGCTTGCTCCGCTCGCCGTCTCTCCGCCAGGAATGATTCCACTTGTTTTATGTTGATGATATCCATTACAGAGTCGGTGGGGGTGAAGGGTTTCCTGCCGACGCCGGCTCCGGCGCAGACCCCGCAGGTCGCGAGAAGCGCCGCAGCCGCCAGCCAGATATGCGACTTCGATAAATTCTCCATCTGCAACAAGATACAAAAGTTATTAATAAAAATATATTGGCAGCAATTAAATCGTCGTTCAAATAAGGCGTCGCGATAATTTTAGAGTAGGTTTCGCCGGAGCGGATGTCGTAGGCTAAACTCACGTTGTATCTAGAGTTGGGAGGCAACATGTCGTAGGCAGTGCGTCGGTGTAGTCGGTCCGCGAGCGGCGCGCTGTGTGCGTGTGCGCGGGCTCGGCCGGCGGAGAGGTAATGAGCGCAAGCGCGCCTCAATGGACCAGCGCTCAATGAACGAGAGATGAGTCACGCACCGCGCCTCCACCATAGAACCGTTACTACCAACCGCACCGCGCAGACGCGACACGCCATGTGTTTCGGATTACTAACACAACAATACTTTACAATGCTCTTTTACAGATAACGCGGACATCTGTTTGCAAACAATAATTGTAAAAAGGCGCCTTCGCAGTAATCAGTGATTTACGGAAAAATATGTTTGGTGTAAGCCGATTAGTATTAAAAGTGACAACTGTATTGGATAAAAGAGGGTTTTTCATTTTTTAGTGACAATAGAAAAACATAGCTGAATCTCGTGATCTAAACAGTTTCTAATATAAAATGTATACAAATTTGAAACACTTTCTAGAAACTATTAATTCTATAGTTGAAAATTTTATTACGTCGAAAATTAAAATCCTTTGAAACTAAACCTCTGTGAGTAAACAACAGTGTAGGCAAAATACACCAAGTGTATATGCCGACAGCTTGTAGACACCAGTGAGATTTTCTCACCTATCGTCACACGGCGCCAAGCAGAGGTTGCAAGCGCCGGCGCACATGGTGCTTGCTTCCGCCCATTTGTGCTCACAATGCCCATACAAACCGATCGAAACCTTCTGCGAAATGTAGGCGACCAACGTGTGGGTGCTAACTCCTACAATTACATTTTTAACAATGAGTATATATATTTTTTTTAATTTGAAAACGCAGGAAGTTTGCCCTGCGTTTCTATTATATTTCACTACTTTTGTATAAGTAGATTCTAATGAAACGACACATTTTGCGCTTTTTAAAATACAACATAGCGTCAAGTTTTTTATACCCAAAAGGTTGTTATTACATAAAGGTACAAAATAAAATATTTCACCAATGTTAGGTTTAAAAATACCTGTAGATAAAAAACATTAATATAATTTTAAACTATTTATTTCATTTGAAAATGTTGTTAATATTTGTAAATGGTGCAAATTGTCTCAAAGTAAACAAAAGTAGCAGTAATAAAAAATAAATAATATTAACTACGACATTTACTCATGAGTAAACATTTATTATTCTCTATTGCTTGTTGTATTCGATTGTCAGTGTTTGATTGCTATTTAAATCATTATAAATAAATGTAATTTGTAAAGTGATGTATTTTATCAGCAATCCTATAGCTAAAAGTTAGACAAAGGCTCCTTGCAATTAAGTAATAAAAACTTATTAACTCAAAATCGAACATTCTGAAGAAATCATCATGTTATTTTGAAAAATAAAACAAATTAATATATGAAATGAATATAAATTATACTCCCTGTAGAAGTAATTGAAAGAAAATATAAGTATTACCTAGCTACACATTATTGGTTTGTGTGAAGGCTTAATTAGAGGTTTGATTTATAATCAAGGCAATCAATCCATTATATTTACATACAACTTGTGCAAATTGATCCAATCATTTTAACATAAATGCATGTTCAACTTTGTGTGTGAGAATGTTTCATAAATATTTAGAATTTATAACGTGCCTAGTTTACACAATTCATTGTCAATCTTTCATCCTAGTCCTGATTCTGACTCGTCGAGTTTGAATCTTAGAACGACGTATTTTGACGGCTTAAGTTATTTCAGCATCATCATCGACGTCCACTGTTGAACCTAATTTCCGCCACAGCGAGCGATTAATCAATTAATTATTGTTAAGTTATTTAATTTTATAAAATAATTTATCGTATAGAAAATTAAAAACTGAACAATGTAAGATTCTTTTCTACTGCCCTCTATTTTTTTAATATCTTTTTTTAACTTTAAATAAAATGACTTTTCCAGCCGAAAATTTTCTAACAGCCCAGAATCAGGCAGCTTATCTATTTACGTAATATTCTGAAAAGTAGTTTTTATACTTATTGGTATGTATTTATAAAATAAAATGTTTAAAAACTAATTTATGTTTAACCGCACTAATCTCAGAATACCTGTTAACTTTTTTACTCTGAACATTTCATCAAGCTGAAATAGTGGACGCGGGTAAATTAAATGAATTCTTCAAATATATTTTAAATCATTTTTTATAAACTTTAGTTAGTTATTATTAGTTAGATACTAATTTTAAATAACCTACAGTAACTTATACCATTGCTGGATGCAGACCTTGCCCAAGGTCTTTTATACAGGTCTTATATACTCGTATACCAAGTCAATTTCCTCGATGAATAAAATTGTATAAGCTTACAATGACATCCTGTATAAAACATAATGTGCGTAGTAGGTATATAATATTTTCTACTCGTATAATATCTTGTAATATAATTTTAAATATAACCGTTATAAATACATTCCTATAATATAAATTATATTAAAGCTATTAATTTAAAGGAATTTCAAATTCCTTAACGCAAAGGTAAAATTTTACGACAAAAGGAAGTCCTATTTAAATGGTTCGTTTATTTTTTCTATTACTACAGAGGCGCTTAGTCCAGCGAAGGAATTTCATTCATTCATTCAATCGTTTTGTTCACGTAAGGATGTCAAAAAAATTAAACCCTAATAGGCGTTAAAGACGACCCTTAGAGACAAGCCGTCTACTTCGCTCACTGACATACAGCGTGCTCTAAATTAGTTAACGATTGGTATAATGAAATATTTGTGTTTTATTAAATTCTTTTTGTATTATTTAAATAAATCGATAATAAAAAGTACTTAACTAATATCAATTTATAGTTAAATTTAAATAATTTATTAAAAAAAAACCATAACATATTTCATCATCGTAGCTGCTTATCTTGACAATATATTTTTATCGTCATTATTTTATATAAATAACATATAAACCTGAAATTCAAATATTAAATAGTTATTTTAAACTGATAAATATTTGGTTTTCAATTCATCTAATAGTATTACTCACTTCATAATATTAAATCTTAATAGATATAAACAAAATTAAAATAATTATGATGTATATTTATAGTCCATTATTGCGCAGTTTTACGATAGATGATTACAGGCTTTTATGTAGATGAACTGCTTCACACATAAATCATTGCAGTGACAAATAGAGTGTACGATATCATTGACAAATGACCAATTCTCAGGGAATATGCGTCCTATCAATATTACGACAATGAATACGTGTAAATATACGATAGTAAACAGGATAGCATAAAAGATCTAAAAAAGCCCGTAACCAAACAGTCAAGAAAACTCAAATATGAGACGTTCTGTATATTATTATATCATCATCATCATCATATCAGCCCAATGACGTCTACTGTTGAACATAGGCCTCACCTAATTTCCGCCACAGAAAGCGATTTTGTGCCGCCCGCATTATTATTATATAGTTTTATTAAATAGGTACAAACTTAGAGTACATAATAATTTAGCATCTAAATGATCAACAATGTATTTTAAGCTACTACTTGATTTGTATAAGACGTTCTATTATTATTTTATTCATAAAATAAAATTTATAATCGAAAAGTATCTTTAGATCAAAAAATTAGAAGATCAATCATCACACTCAATATACAGATAATTACAATAATCAGCACTCATTTTAACATTTTATTTTTAATTTTACACCAATCTATCAATCAAAATAACTCATCTGTCAGCTATAATTATAAAGGTGTTAGTACAAAGACAGCTAGACATCCAACCGATACTATTGTTTAGTCGCCGTGCCACCGCGCGTCGGACGGAACGTGATCGAGTGCTCTATTATAAAACACCGCCAAAGAATTTATCAATTGACAAAAAACTAAAACGATCCATTAAAATCACATAAAGGAACGAAAAATATTATTGTTATAACAGCTTTAGATATTATCAATATCGATCGATAGATAAACATTTTAGTTAGAAGTTGAGGCAACAGCCTGTATATATCGGGCCCTGTGATGTATGGCTACACACCTTAAGGTGTTTGTGAATGCCGACTTCTGAGAAAAATCTCAGGAATTACAGTATTTTAGTGTTCCAAAATGATGTCATTGATCAATATTGTTCAATCGTAATAATTTATGTAGCATCCCGGATGTTATTGTAAACTTTACGTGTAGGTTAATTATTTTATAAATAAGTATGACTGTAAGTAATCTTGCAATAGGTAATATTTAATTAGTTATTCACCCAATTAGCTAATAAAATGTGTTAATTACTAATAACACTACTATGATTGCTGTTTTATGGCGTCAAGAACGTTTAAAATTCACACACAAGTTTTAGCACGAAATTCGGTCTTCTTTTGTTCCAGACGATATAGTAAATTGTTTGAACTCGTTAGCAGCGTTGCACTTTAATTAATTTCATTCAGACATCCGTTGCGTCATCCGACATCATTCTAAGTTCACATTTAGACAAAAATATACGTATAAATACGTAAATAAATATCGCTTCGTTCGGTTCGATGCACAACAAGAATGCATTACAAGAAAACCATTTAATCAGTGTAGGAGCATTATTCGTCATTTGAAACGTGTACGGCGACTGGGAGGCGCCGTGTATTGTTGACCATCTATATATCAACCAAGTTTAATCGTCTCCAATCGCTTTGATCAGCGCTGAATCGCGGCGCCGGCGCACCGCCCGCATTATGCCGCAACAAAAAACGGGAACACAGAAAAAGGTAAAGTTCCTCAAACACCAGGTACACACGTTTAATACGAGCAGACGTATAAATCAAACCGAGGGTTCTAACAACTTATGACATAAAATCCTTTATTATTCACACGGATTCCAATAAAAAAGAATTGACGGTGAATAGCCGTCAGGCGGGCGGCGCGGGCGGCGTGCCACGCATCGAATAACATTATAGGATTAAGAACACTTTTGGTTTCTTTTTGTATGGAACAATTAGAGACGGACGTGATAGGTGTGACAAAAAATATCTTAAACTTTTTGCTTTTATAAAGGATCAGCTCTACAAGAATGCATCGGGTGCCTAAAATACGTTTCTGGGAAATTGGATTAGGCGATGCGCAATTTTTTTTTTGCCGACGAGAAACGAAGGACTAAAATAATTAATTGAGAATGTTGATACCCATTGTATATCGATAAAATAATCCCAATTAATTTATGATGACTGAATCCAAATTTTTATTACACAGTAGGTACCTAAATTAATTTTAATGCAGGGATTCGTAGCAATCTTATTCTGAAGTATTTGTTATAATCACTAAAGTTAACCAATGTTCGGTTAATTTGATCAATTTATGACACTATCAACTGGTTTCAGAACATGGTAAGCTGTGGTTTGTTGATTTCAGCTACAATTGACGTGGCTTAGGGTCCTTCTAAAGTGGGTAGCCAAACTATTGCAGTATCGAGACGTCATGCAACTAAAAGAAATTATTAATAATAATTCTACAGAGCGACCATAACAGGCGGGACCAATCAAAATTCTGGATCAGGTTATTGTTTTTTAATATTAGTCCCGTCTGTTATGGTCGCTATGTAGAATTATTTTATATTGATAGGATTTACATAATATAAAAAATAGGCTACTATTTTATGGATACTTACTTGCTGCACTGGATCCAAATTTTACGCGAGCAGAGCCGCAGGCAATGGCTAATGGCTAGAGTATATAATATTTGGATTAGGCTATACCTTTATTACCTTAACTTTCGGGTAAAAATATAAATTTTCGGGTAAAAACCTGTTAACTCTTGCACAGCAATCGTATACATTTGTTTCAGTCTGAAGTCTAAAAAACCGGAAACCGTAAATATGCCTTCAACCGAACACGTTATTATTTTCCCAATAAAACAAAAGAATCATTTACCGATGTCTCGATGCAAATAATAATCGGTAACGCCACATTAAGAACTATAAACCGATTCTGCACACTTCCCTGCGTTATTCGATATAGAGGTAGAATAACGAAGTCTAGTCATCTAGACAATAAAATGATACCTAATTCTAGAGAGAACATCTATTTTTAGTTACATGTGAACGTTGCAATTAGGACATAACCTATAAAGGCATGCCTTGGTACTCGACATGGTTTGCTTATAATATAACACATCATTTTATAGTATAGAAAGAATTGAGACTGTGTTTGTTGTAGCCCAATTTTATCTATCTGTAATGTACAGCAGTGAGCATCATTGGGCTAATATGATGATGATGATGATGATGATGATGAATTTGCAGAAGGAAATGTTCTTGAAATAAACTAGTAAATTTCTAAGAACAGTTCCTGGCAAAATATTTGACTGCGATGGTCTAGTGATTGTTGAATTTGTTTAACACGAGGATTATTCCGAACCTGACTTTAAATTCTTTCCCGGTCGCGTGTTACGTTAGTTCCCTGCTGGACCAGTGATGCGGTTTAGGTTTTAAAATGACGTCATAATTAAAAAAGCTTTTTCGTAAAATTAAATAGTCTACATCAAGAATAACCACATCACCACAATTGCTATATACTCCCTATTCACGTCTAAAAGTTTAACCCCTGACAATAGTGTCGTCTTCAAAAACTTTCCTCTTCCACCCACTCGATATAAAACGCAGGTAAATACTACACTAGATAATCAATTGAAAGAACAGGTTACTCTGGTGACTACCGGCTAATAATAGGATCAAGAATATAATACTACATTTTATTGTAATTCTAAACACCTCCAGAAGTTGCAAATAGAAATTTCGTTTCAATATCGAGTTAAAGTTGCAGTGTTAAGGTACATTTTAGAATGTTACATTCTATATAAATAGATACCTTCATCAGACTGCAGTTGTAATAAAAATTGTATCCTGTACACAAGTATTAAGGTTTATATTCAAACAAATTATATTTTCTTCTAGTAGCAGTTAGTATAACTTCCGTGACATGGTAGGCTTGGAAAGGGAAGTACTTAGTTTTGGCGACACATAAACTTTGCGTATAACTTCTAGACATAACAAAATACGACAATGTTTATGAAGAAGTTTTGCGATGTGTGTAATATTTTCGTGGAGACAAAGAAAACAAACTTTTCCTGTTTGTTTTATTATCTAGGATTTTCCTGTGGCATTGCGATAGTAAAACTGCTTTCACTACTCAAGAACTATAAATTATGGCTATATAACTCCTGTTTTATTCTCCCCACAATACAGTTATATGTATTTCCATATATTTATTTAATACAAGGAGTATTTACTGTCCACGAATATAATTTGCAAAGGAGATTGGTAGGCATCGTATACAAGGTAAAATATATCCGAAGACCACAAACACTACGACCTACAAAAGAACCCCTTGGGCTCTTTAGTTATTGTGTGCTATTATTTTATTATTACACCAAAAATATAATACCATCTTGGTTGGGTTACTTAATAGTTTATATATGGCAACAAACTCATACAACGTCAGTTTCTGAAGTTTTCGCAATGTTGGCAAAGGTTTTCGTTTGTTTATAAGGGTATATTTTTTGGTATGTCTGATGCGATGGTAATATTCACCGTAGACCATAGATAGCGCGCGGGTCCTAGGTCTATGCCGTAGACTATCAACGCCTACAACATCAGGGGCACCATTGCCGACCTTTAAAAACCTATTCACTTCTCTATTTAAGGACTTTATAGTGTCCTAATACTTGTTAAAACCTCATTAGGAGGATAAACTACTTAGACTGGCCTGTTGGTCTAGTGGTTAGTGACCCTGACTGCTAAGCCGGAGGTCATGGGTTCGATCCCCACCCAGGACAAATCTTTGTGTGATGAGCATAGAGGTTTGATCTGTGTCCGGGTGTAATTTATCTATAATATGTATGTATTTACAAAAAAAAATGAATTTAAGTAGTATATCAGTTGTTTAGTACCCATAACATAAGCAAATATAATTGCTTACTTTGGGACTAGATGGCGCTGTGTGAATGTGGTAGAATATTATTATATTATTATTATTACTACAAACTGGATAACACATTCACTACTGCAACTTCGGTGTACCTTAACCTTTTGACCGCCACGTCAAATCGGTCACTGCTCAAAGCACAAGGTCGCAAAATTGCTCGATCTGGCAAAAATTAGGTATGTCTAGGAGTGGACGTCATTGGTCTAATATATAATGATGAAATCCTTTACTGCTTTATTAACGAATATGTATTTACATGACGTCGTCCTTGTAGTGACGAATTAAGAATACATAATCTCACTACCCCTGTGTGACCCCTGTCTACTACTGTGAGAAAAGGTAAATTCGAAACAAAACTATGCCAGCCCGTCTGGTATAGTAGGCTAAATTAACTCTAAAATATTTGGAGGACCCGTGCCCAGCAGAGGGACGTTTATGGGTTGTAATGATGATGAATGATGATGAATTACATGACGCAGATTTAGGTTAAGTTTTGCCTCCCAAGAAGGGTAACTTGGGTGCCCAGTGGCGATATTTGATTCTTAGATAGCGATTGACTCTCGTGGATAGCTCTACCTACTTTTTAGACCCTGCAACAAAAAGGTTATTGGTAGTCTCAGTATCAGGCTGGAGTCTGCAATTGTGCATTGATAATGGCAATGGACTTGTCCCGTATTACAATGCGACATGCGAAAAATGCACGATGCTATATAAGTTTTCATAGTTTTTATATTATATTACGGGTCACTCACGTAACGAAACCAGGACTGCCGACCGGGTTTTAGTTCCATTAGGGAACGAACTTCAGGGTGAGTGCGCAACTGTCGCCGCCGCGCCGCGTAACACTCATCCTTACTTGAGTGACCCATAAGAAATATAATTTAAAAATACGTCTACTTCCACAGATTTAAAAAGTATTCATAGTTAAAAAATATCATTGTCAGAAACCCATTTAACAAAAGTAATAAACCTAACTGTGATAGTGCATTAATTGATGTAGAATCCAAGACCAATGGTTGAATATGGTAGTGGTGTGAATAACGGTACTTGATCGGTTTAACCGTAGACGTGACCGAACAAATTGTACAAATTTATAAAAATATTTGTCACGCGCAAAACTAATTAGACAAGATGTACACCAACATACAATTTGTTTTATGGCGCTTCGTATTATCGCAAAAAACTCTATGTGGGTTTTAGTTGCGTAATTTTCCGAGCAAACCACGTATCGTTACATAATCGACTTCCCAAAATATAAACAGAGAAGACAGTTAATTTGTGTAATGAGTAATAGTCTGATAAATTAACTGGCTCCAAAATTATTTCAAGTGTAAAGTTAGAGATTACAATGAACGTTCTTGGAGACGAAAACTACATTGTGCGACAGAAAGCGTAACTAGAAAAACATAACGTAACTACTTAGCATTTTTATAATTATCTTTTTATTTCAATAATGGCATTATTTATTGTTATTATTAGTAAAGTTATTATATTTAATATTTTCCTTTTAGATACGTACTTATCGCAGCGGGAAGTGTATAAGGCTGCTGTGCAACGGCCCCGGGTTCGATTCCCGGGTGGGATGAAAATGGTATTGGGCTTTTCTATCATGTAAATTCCAGTATTGATATTTTCCCGGAGTTTGGTAATAAATGTTCCCGGTTGATTAAAATAGGCTCGCCCCCTATTTCATGGGACCAAACATAGCTAGCGAAATGTGGGTGTGATACACCTCAGCCTACCCCTTCGGAACGAATGCTATGTTATTCTTTGATAAAAAGCAGCTGTCTCACGAGTTCAACAGTCAAAGATACGTTTAGTTGCTGTATTACAAATGGTGACTGCACGTATTAAATGAGGAATAGTTAGAACTAGGTATCATTTAAAAAGTTCGGGAAGTTACGCACTGTTTTCTCGTCCACAATACCCCAGTGTTTGAAGACAAAGGTCTTCAACCAATTTGTGTTGCCAGTGATGACTTACGAAACTGAGACGTGGCCGCTAACTATTGGCCTTATTAGAAAGCTTACTGTCGCCCAGCGAGCCATGGAAAGAGCTATGCTCGGAGTTTCCCTGCGTGATCGAATCAGAAATGAGGAGAACCGCAGGAGAACTAAAGTTGTCGACATAGCTCACCGAATCGCATCGCTAAAGTGGCAGTGGGCAGGGCACATAGCTCGTAGAACTGATGGCCGATGGGGGAAAAAGGTTCTCGAGTGGCGGCCACGTATTGGAAGGTGCAGCGTGGGACGGCCCCCCACCAGATGGACCGACGACCCGGTCAGGGTGGCGGGCGGCCGTTGGTTGCAGCCGGCACAGGACCGTTCGCAGTGGCGTAAATTAGGTGAGGCCTATGTTCAGCAGTGGACGTCGTTGGGCTGATATGATGATATGATGATGAGGTATCATTTTCAAAGGCATATGCTTCCACGTAATATCATAAATCAAATACTTAAATTATTTATGACTTTGTTTATAAAGGATGTGTAGATTTGCTTGATACATAATAATATCACAATCGTGTGATACTAACTGCCGTACTCAGAGACGTTAATTAAGATTAAAGTTGATTTAGTCTAAACGTGTAATACTTAAGTCTATACGCCTAAAGTCGATTATTCAATGAAAATATTGTGTTAATGACAGATTACTGCTAATTGACGTATCTGAGTGCGACCGTTACTGTATCAAGAATTGCTTAGTATCTGTTTGTTTGACCACCTTCAAATAAGTGTCTAATAAACTACTTGACACTTTTTTTGGCAACAAACCTTTATGCTCATCACACAAAGATTTGTCCTGATCGAACCCACGACCTCCGGCTTAGCAGTCAGGGTCACTAACCACTAGACCAAAAAATCTCTCAAGTAAGTTACATATAGGCTATCTAGCCCTTATTTGCCAGTGGTGAAACAGGCGCTTACTCTTCCACCAGTATTCGAATCCCAGACATCCCACTTAATTATTTTTTTTAATTTCTTACTTTAATTAGTTTTTGTTACATTTCACTTTAGTCATACGGCTCATAGTCTGACATCATATTACAAACATAACGTCATTTATCAAACAGCAACAGTGGAATTGTGGTTTTATAGTAAATCGTGACGTCACGGCGCGACATGTCACGTACCCAATTGATTGTTTGGCATTTAAATAAACGTTAGTTTCGATATTTCGTTAGTTCGGTATTTTAAGAACGGGAAATAGCTATTGGTTGATTTATGATATATTTTGGAAAGGATTTAGTGCGATTTCACATTAACGTTTAAAAACACTAGCATTGGTGCAGTATATTGCTAGCATTACGGAAAGGAAGCATTCGAATACGGTTTTTAAACATACATGAAACATGTGAAAACAAAAATTTGCAGATCATACAAATATTTGTTTCGACCCGAGGATCGAACCCCATACCTCAGAAACCACAATCGTATGTCATAATAATCATAACAGCCCAACGACGTCCACTGCTGAACATAGGCCTCACCTTATATATAACTGTATGAAGTGAATATACATATTTTATGAAATGAATCACGAGTGATTGCTGAACTAAAAACATAAACTAACTCATCTGATCAATGTGATAATAGTTAGCTAATATTAACCATAAAATAACAACAATAGAATACAAACATTTATAATTTTTAAACGAGAAGAGCGCTTTGCAATTGATCACATTTTTCTTTGCATTGTGGCCGCCGCGTACAGTATATAATTTTCATAACAATCATGTACGTAAGTACATAACCACCAAAGGAGGCAGCACCACCGATGGTTTGATCAATCACAACTGACGCAAACCGCGGTGGGGCTAATACCGATCATGGTGTAATGACGTCACAGCCATTGATATTATTCGTATTGGTTAGCTGACCTTAAAATCACTTTGTCATTACAGTCATCATGTACTCGATTTATATTTAATAGGAAAATTGTCGTTGTTTCCACGGCTCTATGGAGATTCGATAGACTAGAAGAAAAACACCAAAAATAACCTAAAAGACGAACCGTGTCTCAAATATTGCCCCTACTACTAAGAGATTGACTAAAGACAAGTTGTCTCCCTGGAGTTTAACTTTGTATTATTTTAAGGTGGACCTAAGGAAAACATGCTCATATTGATTGCTTCTATTTTATTATAAGTCGCTCGAGAGCTCATGAGTTGAGCATTCAATTCCCACACGGGATCAATTTTTATATAACCTGAAAAGAGTTGGCTTGAGGTATGTTTTGCATCTTGAACAGATCCAAAAATATTGGCCACAATATTTTTGTAAATGATTGTTGCAGCTTTTAGGAAGGTTGCTGCGTGAGAAATTGTCCACATCGTCTCGTCGACTAAAAGCCCAATGGCAGACTGACATATCTTGTCGCAACGATCGCACATGTGTGGTTAGTTCTGTGGTGGCCCAGTAGTTCTATGAAGTCTATTCTGCCTTCTATTTTTAGGCAAACATCATCATGTTTTACCATTTCCTTAAGAGGTCAAGACGCGGTGTCACTCTGGTCTCTTAGCGTATCTGCCAGCAATTCCTTTGAACTATTTGTGTCTGTTTTTAAAGTTTCCTGCGACATAATCTTGTTTCCTAATGCCTGTATTGACTTTCAAACTTTACAGACTTTATTATAGTCTGCAACATAGAAATTGTTTTCTTATGCAGGAGATAGTAGCGTCGAATATAGCAGGCACTATCAGTCCAAATTCTGGCGTTGTGCCAGTTATGATGGCATCACGTCCCTATAGTATAAAACCTGTAAAATTTGGCAAAACATTGGTCTGATATTATCTCTGTCGATCCTTCTACACATAGTGGTGGTTTGTTTTCATACGGTAAGTAAGAAAAGTTATGATTTCTCAATGTGAAACAAGCAAATGTACAATATTGTTAGTACTTATTACAAAACTTGGATTGACTAATTGAAACAGTAACAACATATCGTTATGAAAACTTAAAGGTGTGTTCAGATTCAGATTAGCCGCACTCGCTGGAAATGACTGTTTCTTTGTACTAGTAATAGGTAACTGCTAAACACGAGATAATAGGTTCCATGATCAAATAGGACAAATATTTGTGTATACAAATAAATTTGTTCAGTGTTTGGGTGTACTTTTTGTCCATGATTTGCATGTTCATAAATTTACATCCCCGCGAGACATGGCTCATTTATTATTCCCAAATTTCAGACCTTAATGAGGTATGTACTTATAAATATTTATAACATTTATTTTGAGCAGGACTTCAGAGGTGCTGTGGTTCTGAGACGCCCGTTACGATCATCAAGGTTAAGCAACATTTGGCAAGGTCAGTGCGTGATGGCTGAAATTCTCGAGCGTATCCGTGCTTCAGAAGGTAGGTACGTAAAGCCATTGGTCCCGGTTATTAGTTAATGTGATAGTCGTTAAGTCAAGTTTGAAGACTTTTGAGTTAGGACTTCAGAGTTCATTTGACCAGCTCTGACTTTGTATGGCTCGATGTTTTTGACATCAAAGGTTATAAAAGGTTGAACATAAATTAATATGGCCAAATTTAGTATTCATGATGAATGAATAAATGGTACCTCCCATAAGTGTTTGCCAATTAATTATTTGATGTTTTGAGATCGTAATCATTTGTTTGAGTCTGAATTTTTTAAATTCAAGAAATATTAATTTTCATCACAATCATTTCAACCCATAATCTCTCGGCACAGGTCTTCTCCAAAGAATGTGGTGGGAATTCAGCCTATTAATTTTATTATTATTTAATTTGTTTACCCTTTTTATTTCATATTTTGTTAGGTGTAAATGTTATATAATAATAATAATTTGAAAGATGATAAATAAATACTTTCGGTCTTTCGGTTAGAAATATTTATAATAATTACAGGACGACTTGATACCTAATTACAAACTTCTACTC
Organism: Laspeyria flexula; assembly: GCA_905147015.1. Classification (NCBI taxonomy): domain Eukaryota; kingdom Metazoa; phylum Arthropoda; class Insecta; order Lepidoptera; family Erebidae; genus Laspeyria; species Laspeyria flexula. Next base: position 3,845,466 of record LR989956.1, on the reverse strand, counting down.
AGTAAGAAATAAACAAATAAAAATATATTTAGTAGAAAACTCAAAAAGTATTATTTAAATACTTTAAATTAAAAATCATGTAAATCCTTAGAAAAATCCATATCTGTGTTAGCAATAAAAAGTGTGATATCAATAATTTATATTAAGTATATTATTATGTTATATATGATTACTTGTACGGAAACTCCATCTCACAGTCAAACCACTAAATGGTTTTGTGGGGAAAAATGAAAACTGTATTTTATATATGCAATAAATAAATAAAAAAAAAAGAAGTTACAAATAAATACATTAACTGCATAAATTTAATTCGAAAACTATCCAGTCATTTCAAATACCCACACAACAATTTATTTAAATTAAATATTGTCTGATAAATGGTCTGTCTGTTATATAAATACCTGCTAACCTAAAAATTACAAATATGTTTCCACGTATTGAATACTACGGAAATACCAACGTGAGTATTCAAAGTATTGAAGTGGGTCTGAAAATGTGATGAATGAGCTAGCTAATAAATGGTAACGGATGTGACTTGAAGTGAACATAATGAGTTCATGGAAAAGAATAAAAATAAATTAAGGAATCAAAATTATTAATACTAGCTGATGCCCGCAAGTTCAATGGCATGGTGTATCAAAATAAAAGTAACCTTTATCCTTCTCCAGGTCTTACATTTTCTCTATGTAAAATTTTATCAAGATCTGTTTAGGAGTTTAGCCATAAACTCCTAAACACAAAAATACAAATATTCAGTCGGAAGTCGACTTGCATGTTCATGAATCCAGCTAAAATTAAATCATATATATTTTCCGTAACATCACCCACCATCAAGTGTTTTGCCATACTTATTCAGAATATATATACTGGAATCAGAATCAATAGGACCTGTAAATTTTTATTCGCGGTGCTTTCTCTCTAATAAGATTAGATCCTATACAGATTAAGTTTGTCTCCCGCTTTGCTATTGAGGGACGTGGATAATTTCTTTCAAACTCCTCCATTTACCTCCGATTAATTTTGTTGCGGGTACCAATAATAATAATAATAATATTCTACCACATTCACACAGCGCCATCTAGTCTCAAAGCAAGCAATTATATTTGCTTGTGCTTTTTTTTTTAGAAAATACATACATATTATAGATAAATTCCACCCAGACACAGAACAAACCTTTATGCTCATCACACAAAGATTTGTCCTGGGTGGGGATCGAACCCACGACCTCCGGCTTAGCAGTCAGGGTCACTAACCACTAGACCAACAGGACAGTCAATTAGGCATTCCCTGGGACTCCCGGGTGTCAAAACTCAGTGTTTCCAAGGGTCATCACTCTTAATCTTGGCATATAGGATTGCAGTGGTGGGCATGAGGGTGGGATTGTCCGTAAGAGTACGGTAACTGTTACCATCGCACAGAGGAGTATTTGATCTAAAAAGGTAGTAGTTACGAATTCCTAGCGGGTGGCAAAGGCTTAGTGAACAATAGTCCGCCATGTTTTTGAGGCATGTGACACTCATCACGGCACAATAAGTCGAACTTTTATGCACATCGCTGATCGCTCGTACTGATTGTAAGTTTTGTTAATGTTTCAAAACCCTTAAAGAACTACTTACTATTGTTCATAAAGCCTTTGCCACCCGCCAGGAATTCGTATTTCCTTCAATACCTTCAATTCCGTATTTCGTTAATTCGGACTTTTAATCACCTTTTTAGATCAAATACTCCTCTGTGCATCGGGCGAGCCGTAAGACTGTTTGCATCATTGGTCTAAACAAAATATCAAAAACGATCTTTCAAAAACGTCAAAGACTGTTTTTAGTTAAATAAAGTTTGTGGTCAAAGTTGTTAATTATGCTAACTTAATTTATTCAATGTGGTTTGACCACAAATTAGTTAGGTAGTTTAGAAATGAACAAGATAGGTATATGACTTATAATAGCACCTGCAACAGAAATATATTATAATTTTGTTTGTAGGCCAAGAGCCGTCACTCGTCAGTCACGGATTTGAAGCGTAGGTCAAAATAGTGAGTCAGACTTAAATATTACGCAAATCGTTTAAATAAAAGTGAAACCACTGTCTTTTTTGTCTACATGAAGCACACCTATACACATAATTATATACCTACGCACACTTCGGGGAAAACAGTACCATTAGAAATAACCTTGGGTTTTTGTAATATTTTAATAATTAATGAATGATAAGAATTAAAGGATAACAGTAACGTTTTTATAAAATGTTTCCTATATTAACCACAACCTTTTAATTAACCTGCGTAGGCTGGATCTCCCAGCGAAAATACATTTTGTTTGTACAAAAACGTAGGAAATAAATAATCATACCATGGCTGGGCTATAAAATATAAGCTACCGAAGATGGTTACAAAAAACGAATACAGTTTTAGCTCGACCCGGGTATTGAATCTAGTACACTCCCGTTGTGCTACAGAGGCAGGTATAAATGATATTTTGTCCAAAATCAAAGTAGCCTAGGAGTAACTTACTCCTTGTGACTTTAGCCATCCACAAGTAAATGTCCCGACGAAATTAGTTCAGGCGATTTGGGGTTTATTTCAAAGAAACAGACATACAGATAAAAAAATTAAAATGTATGTTTTTACTTAAAAAATTTAAGTGTCTATTTGTAATATCAATTTATTTGTATAGATTATTTATATACTCAACAGTGAATAAGACACCGTATACACGGGCGTCATAATATCTGCATAATAACCACCTGCCGTCTATGCACGCATTAATTCATTATAAACAATTCTCAGCAAATTGTACAGTAATTTGTGTGTTCAGTCGAGCGTTAACACGCCTCAGAGTCATTATGTCAGGACATTTAATGCGACAACACACGACTTAGCATAACAAATAATAGACATCCTACATTCTTCTATAATACGGGCGTGTTTACATGTTTCCGGATGTACTATGCTTTGAAAAGGTTAAGATATAACCTTACAAACCTCTAGCGTCTCCACCGTCCCCTCCAGTGGGCGCTAGGCAAGAATATGGTAGTAGGATCCAGCTATAATATATGGGGAAGGGCGTGGGGCCCTCACAATAAAACACAACTGATCTTATGAAGTTATAGTATTAATTTTTAAATGTCAAGAAGAGCGTGCGATTCCGATTTCTTGTACAGTACAAGAAATCGGAATAATAGTGAGCCCTCTGTCTTCGACGGATGCTCCGACGAAGACTCGGTTCGAATTTGAATTACTTTAGGATTTTGAATTTTAAATTATTAAAAGTAAATTAAAAGAGATCCAAAAGTTGGTCAAAAGAGGTGCAGTCGTGCAGGACGTAGCCTGCAACGGGTGCAACCGTTACAAACCTAAATCTACAATCACCACAAAACGATTTCTTTTCTAATATCAAGAGACAGCCTAGCGCATAACCTACCCGATGGTAAAATTTTTGAAATGAAATGAAATGAAATCTCGTTTATTCATCTAGGTTACAAGATAACAGTTATGAAAGAAAAAAAAAATGTAACACGTTATCCGAAAAGTAGTGTCAGCAAATTTGCCTACTACCAGTTCGCTGACGGGGTGGAGCTATGAGAAGAACTGGCAAGAAACTCACGCCACTCTTTTTAAAAAATGGATAGTTACAATCTTTTGTAATTTACAATTTGGGTACCGTGTAAAGTGATACAGCAGAGCACCACACCGTTTTTAAATGAGGTCATTCGTTTTTGAATAAAAACATTCGTAATGACTAGGCACTACAGATTTTTTGTTCGATTGAGGGAATACACCACTTATCAAAACAAGGATGGAAAGAGACTTCTAACTCTACTTTCTAAGTTCTACTGTGATGCCAAACTAACACACAAGAATAGCACGCACACAAAAGCTTATAATTATATGTCTGTATGACTATGAGATATATTGACTACCTTATTAATATTTTCGACGGGTTATGTACCTGTGGAGTTTGTGGTAATAGGATATTTGCGTGATCTTCTGAATATGAGTGTAATTTGTGACCGTTAATTGCTTACTTGTAAATGACCCCGCAATAGAGGGCCTTCTTTTAAGTGCAGGCGTGAACTTTATAAAAATAAATAAAAACATTTGCTCTGCGAATTGTCAGAAGTATTTACCCTATAAAATAATGTCTTTATGCCTTAATGATAGCGCGTTGATTAAGTTATTTATTTGTTATGTACTATTTATATTTGCATAAGAATTATAGTTTAATAGTTAAATAGACACATGTTAAAATATGTAAAACATAAACTGTTTGTGTGCAACTACAAACTGTTGTAACTCGGCCAATCAGTTATATAGTCAAGAATTTTGATTTCTTTACCTAGACTTAAAGTCATACTGTCTTTGTCGTAATAATCAAGAATGAAAGAGAGGTTATTCCCTTTAGAAGCATTTTTAGCATACAAAAGATAATATTACTTCGTGAAAAGAAAATTATTGAAATATAGCGATGGGAAATAACTTAACCCCAAAATAAGCTACACTTCTGCTGAAACGTAGGTGTACAGTAACTATAATTATTTCAAATGGTCAGATAAACTAGTAAAATCTCTGAGGATGTATGATGACGCATTAGATTATTTAGTAAATGTACTTTCTCAGCTCTCTAGAGGAGACTGGAACTAGACCCATGCCCAATTGCAAAGTAATGGTATTTCAATGAGTTGTTAATACATACATATACTTGCATATCTACTTTCCCAACAGAGGGGTAGGCAGAGACTATTTCCTTCCGACGCCCGACGAGACGCCCTCTAAATAGGTGGACCATCGATCAAAAGGTTGCTGGGTCTGACTCGATGCAGAAGACATAGGATCGAGTGTTATGGCACGTTAGGAAGGGTCTATATCCAGTAGTGGATTGCAATAGGCTGAGAAGAGAGAAACTTCCTTCTCTCCTTATTATATTTATTTCGAATCCATCGTATTAGGTAGCTAAGTCTATTTAGAATTTACTATCGAACTGTCTGTATGAATACTAAAACATAATGGCTGATAAACGAATAAACATTGAGTCATACGTCGATCCATCCACAAATTTATGTCGATGTGATGTTAGAAGAAGCCGGTTCCATTGCACTTGAGTTTATAATTCACATCCTAAAGGGAACATACGTTGTTAAATGTTAGACAATTTTTAACCTTATGATCTTTGACATAGGATTATAATTATTTAAAAGCACAGTTTTAGTTATGTCTTTTTTCTACTAAGGGTGCGAATTGTTTTAATGTCTAGATCCGCTGTAGACAGTGTCTGGATATGTTTTAGATTAGTTTTAGGTGACTGTGTTTTTATTTTTGAAGTTGATGAAAATTTCAAATGTCGGATACTAAAATTGCATATGAAAAGGACAGATTTGGATACATGCATATTGCCGTTAATTGTAAATATTAAATACTGTTTTTCCTTTACATTACAATATTACAGTGTATTAAATTTCTTTTTTTTTTTCTCTTTCTAACAACATTTCTGAGTCTTAACTTACATAAGATGGTATTGCCGAATTACTCCTCGAGTTTTGTGCTTGTCAACACATCTAGTCATTCATTTTGATGTATATAAAGACCAAATACACACACACACACACACACAATTCTCAAAAGTTATTATTATTGTTTAAATCTTATTATTCTACCTGCTTACTAGACTGTACTATCAAACTACACTATTTCTTGGGAAGGAACTGACTCCCAATATACAGCTCACGCTAGTTTGGGATTCAGAGCCTACAAACTATTTATGTAAACCTTTCTATGCAATAAAGATTTATTTATTATTTATTATTATTAAAAAAAATAATATTTATTATATGATTTAAGATAACACGAGATTAGATTAAAGCTGTAAGTTGTAGGGTATTGCTAAACTGCAGTTATAAAATATTTTAATAGAATAATGAACATTAACTAACACTAGCACATTTCCAATAAAATATATTATAAAAGATACTTCCTTAATTAAACTCTTCTCCATGTTCTAACTTTATGTCAAGTTTCATTCTGATCCGTACAGTGATTTAGCTGTGAAAACATAACAAAGAAACAAACTCACTTTCGAATTTAAAATTTAAAATAAATTATAAGTAGGGATGGGAGTAAAAACAAATTCAATAACATAAATATTAGAAACGAGACTAGTTTCGAGAGCCATTTTCATTGTTCCTTGCCAAAACCCGAAGTTCGAAGCACTTTCATCCCATCGACGAAGAACTTATGTCTCACGTCCGGAATGAGGAAAGTTTTCAACTTGTCCGTGCCAAATTTGAATCTAAAGTTTAATAGAAATTGTATTATGGATGATTTAATCGTAGTTTCCTGATATTTTTCTTTTGAATTATGTTTATGTTGCTAAAGATATTCGAAGAAACTTTAGAATATATTATGTTGTTATAAAAATAAATTGGTGTTCGTTAGTGTCGCTAAAACTACAAAACGGATGAACCGATTTGGCTAATCTTGTTTTTATTGTGTTTGTAATTGTCAAGACAACGTTTGTATGAAATTTGCAACCACGCGAAGCCCGATACCAGTTAAATATAATTTGATTACTGGCAGCATTAGAAATCTCTTGAGGCGGCCTATGCCAGCAGTGGACTTCTTGCGGATGATATGATGATGATGTTGATGAGCCATAGGAAGTTTTTGCTTTTTGGAGATAAATTAAAACTTTAATAATTTAATTAATGGAATCTACATTATTAAAATGCATCATAGTTTGGCGATAAAGCTGTCGGAAATTGCTATCATATATTCTTTTATTTCAAACTTCCGTAATGCTAATTTATAATTATATTTTTAGTCTAAAAGGATTTAAAATCATTAGAGTATAATTCGAAATTTAAAATTGCATCCTGGCATATAAAACGCAACAGAAAAATAAGATATAATAAAACTTTTTAGATCCATACTAAAAAGATACGAATTCTTAATTTAAATTAAGCGCTAAAATGTAGCAATATTAAAAATAATAAAGCGGCCATTCAAACCGTGGCATATTGGACACACGGCAGACAGACGTCATAATGCGCGCAGTGAAATTTGGCAGGAGTGCTGTTATCAGACACGCACGTACGATTTATACCACTAATCTACGTTTCCGAATACACCCTGTTAGCGCCGAGATCTACATAGACTAAAAACAGACGCGTTATAAATTAAATCATACTATCGTTTAATGGCAATAGGCACGCCTCCTATTACGATGAAACACACGTGAATTTTACAGTCAGGAAGCGAACTTCTCCTCTTAATTAGGAAATATCATAGCTAGGGAAATGAACGTGATAGACATCTGTCCTCCTTTAGGGATACAATGTACTCAGTAGTAAATAGAAGACAATGGCACCTAACTATAGCTCTGATATAGATACACCTATATCAGAGCTATCTCTGTTCTGTGGTACAGTTCTAGAAATGCCTTTTAAATTTCAAATGGATTTTATCGATATGAGTTGATTATTTCTCTTAATTGAATCTCGCAATCTATGTAGGTAAGTAAATTACGAAATTATTATTATTAAAGTATTTATGATTACTACCAGCCCATTATATTATTTTTTAATTATAATTTGACTGTCACCGTTTCCCTCACCGGTTCGATTCCCACACGAGACAAATATTTGTGTGATTCATAGATATTTGTTTCTAGTCTGGGTGTACTTTGTGTCCGTTAGTTTCATGTTTGTAAAGCTCCCCGCGACACAGGGCTTGTTCCCTAGTGCGGGCGTTGTCTTTTTAAAAAACGAAACGAAAACGAATATTATATATATTGCAACATGAAATGTAACATAATTTAATATAGAAATCCCTTAGATTTACTTCACTCTTAGTCATTTACAGGAACTTTTTGAACTATATAGAACATCTTTAAATGGGAGCCAGCATACAATTATGAAACATCAATTCACATGCAAACGAAATTTTCATTTTTATGTAGCAACTTTATAGCAATAAGGACCAGTTTTCTTTGCGATTAAAATAATGTTTAAGCTATTATTGTTAAGAATTGAAAGCAGTTCCATGAAGTTCATGAACTATTTATGAATTAGAAACAACTCTATAATGCAGACTTTAATTTATAAATAATTTATTTTATTACATTTTCATTTAAATTATATCTTGTTTATCGGCACTTAAAGGATAATTTATTAATGTATTACTTTAATTACTAATTGTATAGAGTATTTAAACGTATATAAATATAAACAGAACATATTTGTTATAAGGAAAATAATAAATTATATAACATCAACGTTTTCCTGCCATTCTTCGTCTGTTATTTACCCATCTTCATATTGGTTTTGGGATAAACGCTTCTAAATTAATACTAATTAAGAACGGTTTTACGGTGGCTAATGTATTACATAGGTCAGTTGTTCATCGTTAGTATGGCAATAAACAAACAAACGTAAGAATTATAATATGGCCCTACGTACGTACTCCAATATATTATGGCAGCTATAACTTCATCTCAAAGAAACTTGACCAAACATCACTCAACTCAACCAGACTCTACCAAAGACTACCGTACTCTACCAAATACTACCAGACCCTACTAAAATGGAGGAAAAGAATGGAGATCTGCTGAAAACAACAGTTTCAATATTTGCAGTTTATATTAGACACGCTGCCTTGGGTGAGTGTGAACTCATCACTTTGGTAGAGTTCACTCTCGAAACTGGCCTGCCGTATTTAAATTGTATTTTATGTGAAAACTTATAATGATACAGGCAATGCAATTCATTTTTAACTTAAATACCCATGTCATACGTTTCTTGCAAAAAAAGCGAAACCAATTTATACAACGATCGGCGGTTGAAACTAAAATTATTTTAAATTATATTACCGACAAACAACATAAGAAAAGTTTTAAACTTTAAAGTGTGAATTCAATGTATGAAATTTTACTTATATTATGTTAATATGACAGTAAGGACTCTTTCATACAGCGAATTTTTTTACTACATTCCGTATTCCAATAAAAGAAGTTTATTCTTCCAACAGAATACCGTAGTTGTAAAATTGATGTTTAAAAAAATGAAATATTCGTTGACTCCGAGGTTCTTATGAGGACAAAAATGGAAAAAAAACTATCACAGAAAAGATTAAACGCGGGCGGAGCCGCAGGCAACAGCTTGTTTTAAATAAATATATTAGTATTAGTTTCATTTCAAATGGAAAAAAATCCGAAACAATCAGTGTGCACAAGGGCTTAAGTCATATAAAACCAATAAAGCCGTTAGTTAGCAAGTTTATCGACGTAATCTGTAATTTAAAAATATTATAATGCACTATAAACAAGCATTTATTCGATTAAGCGCAATTAAAATCGGAATCCGAACTCGGTGGTCAACAAAGGTATCATTAATTGATTATGCAATCGATCAGATAAATAGATTGCGACATATCTGTCATTCAAACTCGATCATTGAATGTTCGGCACGTTTGTCTCGAGTTTTTGTTCAATGAAGTCATAACCCGTAATATCGTCCTTGTTAAGGCATATACTGGATTTAAATTAGCTTTAACTAAATTGGTAAAAAGGTGAATAGGTGATATTAATTTATTGTCTGGTACATGATTGTGTGATTTTGCCGATTTGCGATGACTTTTCAGTTTGTTTGGTGCGTTCATTGCTAAATGCGGCGTTGGAAAATTTCAGTTTATATGGTTGAGTATTAAAAGGTCTTTAATTTTTATTAGTCACAGTAATAGAAATCAGTTGTGGCTGTCATCGTAATTCTGATGTTTAGCTGAAATCATTACTTGATATAGCCATTAAATAAAATATATACATTGTTTTTAAATACTTATTGGGATTTGTGGTGAATATACAACATAATTAAATTTTTAACTTGAAGTAACAGTAAATACAAAGAGACGATGATGATTATATGTAGTTTTAACTCCCTTACTTTTTTTTTCAATTTATGGTAATATTATAATTTTATTTAATTAAATCAATACGCTCTAAATACCAACGAGGGTAGACTAACAGCGATCTTCTGCTATAAGTTCGATGAATATATCTTCATTTGACCGAAAAATACCATTATCTAAGTAGGCAAATAGTGCACTATTAGTTCAAATATACATCTAGCTCTTCTATAAAAAATCACGCAATCAAAGTAAACCCTTCTAAATCTCTTACGTTCCCCAAACAATCACCAGCAAAACTAATACTTTTCACCCATAAACTGCGCCTTAATCTAAAACCAGTTTATAACTTAACACTACAGTTAAACGATAGTAGCTAGTCAATAATAATTACGTAGATATAGATAAGGTCGAGTTTGCACTGACCGTGTCTGTCACACCTCACGACACAAACGCTATACGTTATCGCACTGCTATCGTGACAAATAAAACGTGTTATATATTTTGACATGATTTATTTTATAGAGTTATTTATATGAAGACTTTTTTGTGGGAAATTGGCATGGATTAGATTGAGCAGGAAGAGAAATTGATTTTGTTTTGGATGTTTTAAATAACTAGGAACAATATTAGATTTAATTTTTTTCGTAGTTAATAGAAGCAGTGTCTGTTTGTAATTACTAAATAAAACCATTTTAATAATAGAGTACAAATTTTTGAGTCGTACCGACTTCGTCTACTAAGAAACTAGACAGTTTTATGGTCAACAAATCAGTGATAAATGACAAAATAATCCACTTTACGACTATACCTTCAACTATTAATTAATACTGATACCGATGAATTCAATAAAACCTACAGTATTTAATTACAATAGATAATAAATCTCTGTTGTCAGTAATTAATTACGTAAACATAATTATAACTTAAGGCTGTGAAGTAACAATAATTAACTACTTGGTAGATTTAATTATCTTAAATAATAAATTTGATAAAAATAATTTTTTAACCCATAGCTGAGTTACAAATTTCTGTCACTCAGTCGGGTAGTAAAGGCCCTACTCGAAATGTCCTTCGTAGTTTCTTGTGCTATCGTTGTCAAATTGTCGTTTTCAAACATTTGACGTGTTCAGTTTTTATTTTGTATATTGACTAATCTAATGTCGGGATTCCGAAGAGGCCCTCAGTTTTGTCATTAATAAACTATGTTAGGTTATAGGATCAGAAAACAGTTTCGCCACTCAGACATTCTCTACCTACATCAAGTATTTTTTTGAACGAAGGTAAAAAAAAACTACCAGAATCGTTCATCAGAGTCATCAGTAGTGGACAATAAGACTCAAATTCGCTACATTTACCGATATCCGTTAACCAGCGTATTTTTAAATCAATGGCACTGCCTTACTGTTTTCGTTCCCTTTAGCTGTAGTGTTTTTGATGATCAATTCTGATCTTTGGAGATGCTTTGACAAGGAGTTGACTATACTGAAGGGCCTATGTCTCAGTACATCAATTTTTTTTTACAGAAAAGTGTCTCATAAAAGTCTACATCAGAGATCAGAGTTTTTCTTACCATAACAATTATATTAAGTACTAAGAACTTGAACAATAGGTTCTTAATAAATTATCTTAACGTTGCCGTACATCAAGATTAAATCGACATTTGCCAATTCTTGCAGCATTTCGAACTTGGCGAATAGTTAAGATCGTAGTGGTAGATCTCTCGTGCCAAATGGTATTTTATATTATTTTTAAAATAAATTGATGCTGGTTGTGTTCCATTGTTGAATATTTTCTAATAGCACAAAAAAACTTTTGAAGCAACGCAACGGTATTAAAAAAAGTTGTCATGTTGATTCGGCCAGTCATAAGCCCAAGGAGTTATTTTTAAAAATAGAACTCTGAAAAGAGAATAATAAGTTCAGATAAACCTCATTTGACATTTCAAGCCTTTGAACTAGAAAGTTACTTGACTTGAAATTAGAATTTGTTTTGATTAAACAACAGAAACTCAACGTTAACACACAGAATACATGATAAATTAAAATTATCGACCCACTACACTTCAACATGTTAGAAATCCGCCTACATCAGGAATTGAACCCACAACCAACCTACATGGTCCTCCACAGACTTCAAAACAAACAGGAAAACGATAGATAAGAACTGAATAAATTTTTACAAATTGTTAAAGTATTCATTTCGTATTAAAGTTATTACCTATTAAATTTGCTCCGGTGTATCTATGCTGACTAGAACGGAATCTACTTACTTGTGTAATCTCACTCGAAACTTGGCTTTACTATCTTAAATTGAATAATTGTATCTCCAATCAGTCATAATATTGGCAAAATTTCTTTTTTATTCTTTACTATGTGAGCCGCTTTAATTATAATAAAACAAAATACTCTAAACTAAACAAATACATACGTGGGTGGGCGGCCCGTTGCCGCACCGCCCGTCAGATGGATCAACGCCGACGACCTAGTAAAGGTTGCGGGTGGCCATTGGTTGCAAGCAGCACAAAATACTCGTTGTGGCGGAAAATAGATGAGGCCTATGTCCAGCAGTGGCACGTCACTGGGCAGATATGATGATGAAACAAATACAGATGTTTAAATAGAGTCGAAACGTTTTTGGTACACTCTCACATAGGCAGTGTCGCTTCTTATCCAAACTTTCAATTCTTAAAAGGTGACCATTTTAGATAGTGACATCATTACAATTGTTTTTCACCTTATATGACGGCATATTAAATTAACACGTGTACACAATCTAAAAGAGAGCACTTTAACTTTTTTGCTGACGTTTTTACGAGCTAATAATTTGTTGAACAAAAAATAAACGAATGTTATGAGTCAACGCGGGAAAACTTCTGAGTTTGTTTCTTGTCAATAAAACAAAACATAAATATTATTTAAACTAGTTGGAAAGTTTATTTGTTTATTTGTTTGAACGCGCCAATCTCAGGAACTACTAAACGGATTTGAAAAATATTTTAGTGTTGGATAGCCCATATCTCGAGGAAAGCTCTAGGCTATATATCACGCTGCAACCAATAGAAGCTGACCAAACAAAGATTAACGGGAGTGAAGCCCCAGGCCTCTAAACTAACTACACTGTGAAGGTATAAGGAACGCCAACGAACGTCTCAAAGGGCTAACCTAACCATATGTATGCCCACACCTGACTCATGCTTTAGTCGTATGAGCCACAAAAAGACCCGCTGTTGGCGGTCGCTTGAAACTGGGCCTTCCGGAGACACCGAGGGTGATTACCACAGCAGCTGAAGTTTGACTGTGCGGCTCATCTGACCCTTCGCAACGCCATAAAACGTATGCCGTAAAATAAAAGCTAAGTGAACCCGTAGTGAAATAAAATAAAATGAAATGTTTTATGTTTTTGTTTTTTCAGAATAGCATTTTTAATATTTCATTCAATGTATAGAAAAGATTATTAGAAGAATCATAGAGACTCGTATTTTATAAGAGCCAGTAACATAGCCTTAGATCAGAAAGCTATCTATGTATATTATGATCTCACTATATTATCTTCGTCAATCTATTCATGACAGTGACGAGATGACTGACGGCCAGACATTGTCAAGTTGCGTGTTCACTATGTTTCTGAGCGAGCATGTACAATCAATATTCATATTGAGTGAACATCATACTAAAACTAAAGGAATAAATATCTATAAGCAAATTTTTATTTGATCTATTTTACGATTTATTTTTGCGAAACAATTTGCGTACCACAAAATGTCATCGAAATTCTTAGTTAGACATATGTAATATACAAAACATTGTTCTTATTGACATCTTATAATACCTGTATGTATTTTGTTACTCACTCCATTTTGTCCCCGGACTACTGTAGTAGTCAAGCCAACCCATTCCTATCGATGCGAACAAGTCAACAATATAAACAATAGTCAAAAACTCGCAATGTTTTCAAATACGGCGCAAACGATACTTGCTCATTTTGTACAAATTATTAAGTGTATACGCAGCTTAAGATAATCATTATAAGTTAATCACAATAAGTCATCCAGTGCTGAATGGCATGGTGACGTCACACACTATGTTCACGGGACAATTGCTTTACGGTCGGTGGTTTGGGATCAAAAGGACGTATTGCATGAATGATATCTGCGTTTGGCAGACATGCATTGTTTGAAAATGATTTTGAATAAAGCCTTCTGATTCAATTTTTATCCTTATTGTCTAGCTGCCATCCGCAGCTCCGCTTGCGTGGTGTGTCGGTAAAAAGTATTCCAGGCTTTAATCAATATGTGTGCCAAATTTCATACAGATCGTTTCAGTAGTTCTGTCGTCATTGACTAACAAACGTCCATTCATACATCTAAACAATCGCATTTATAATATTAGTAGAATTATGACAAGCTCACAGTTACAATTTGAAATATTATATATAGCCTAGGATTATACAAGTAAATAATTTAAAAATTTAAAACAATACCCTTTCTGGCAGTCGGTTAATAACCCGGCTGCAAAAAATCAACAGATAAGCAACGCACTAAAAAGACCGAAAAATATAATTATTATTACTGATGAAATTTAAATACATAACGTATGTTATAATTTCCATTTCATTCCCTTTATTTTGATACCCTACTCGATATGTTTGGTTAAAAAAAATTGTAACTACTTACAATTTGGCGCCAAAAGTCCGCCTTTTTAAACGACTTCGAAAAAGGAGGAGGTTATATGTTCGACTGTATGTATTTTTTTTTTTTTTTATGTATGTTCACCGATTTCTCGGAGATGCCTGAGCCGATTTAAAAAAATCTTTTTTTGTTTGAAAGGGTATACTTCCGAATTGGTCCCCTATTCACCACGTTAAGTTCTGATGATGGAATCTTAGGGAAATCAAAGGCAACCCTCAAATTTTATAGGCACATGTTACGTGTTTCATATATTTTTAAAGTTATTCAAGTATTTACGTCTGATAGTCATCATCTCATGTTGATGAGCTGGTGATGGAAGGTATAACTCCTTAACTATTAGGAGTTGGAGGAAAATTCTTTCAACATTATAGGTTCTTATAAACCAATAGTTGTATTCTTGTAGGTTATTCAGGTGAGCTGTCACTGGAAGGTATAACTCCTTAACTGTTAGGAGTTGGAGGATAATTCTTTCAACATTATAGGTTCTTATAAACCAATAGTTGTATTCTTGTAAGTTATTCAGGTGAGCTGTCCCTGGAAGGTATAACTCCTTAACTATTAGGAGTTGGAGGATAATTCTTTAAACATTATAGGTTCTTATAAACCAATAGTTGTATTCTTGTAAGTTATTCAGGTGAGCTGTCACTGGAAGGTATAACTCCTTAACTGTTAGGAGTTGGAGGATAACTCTTTCAACATTATAGGTTCTTATAAACCAATAGTTGTATTCTTGTAAGTTATTCAGGTGAGCTGTCACTGGAAGGTATAACTCCTTAACTGTTAGGAGTTGGAGGATAACTCTTTCAACATTATAGGTTCTTATAAACCAATAGTTGTATTCTTGTAAGTTATTCAGGTGAGCTGTCACTGGAAGGTAAACTTCTTAGCGTTTAGGAGTAAGAAGATGATTTCTTTAAATATCACATCCATGTATAAACCTTAAAAAGTATTATTTCAAGTGTCTGAGGCTCTTGATGGAAGATAAAGTTGTATAATTCAAAGGAATTGTTAGATGATATTTTAAGTTTTCGATATAGTATCTATATCTAACCTGCATTCTATACATGTATACTTGTTACCTGTCGCATTTTATAGGAAAAAAGAAAGACATACAAAGCTAAGAGTTAGATTCCTCTATTCTATAATCAGGTTGTGTTGTTAGAATATTTAAATAGACGTTCCCTTCTATCGGAGATTCTTTATTTCGATTTTCCGTCTTAGTTTGCCAGCCCATTACACTAAAAATGGAAAAATAAACTATTTTTAACAAAAAAATATTAAAACGACTTCAAATCAGTACTAAAAAGCGAAAAATAAACTGAATTAGATATTTAATTCCAAGAAAAAAATACCTACCTACCTGTTTAAAGTATAATACTCTATTACTAATCTGTTTGAAGTCGGTGCCAGCCTAATGAGGTCATATCACTCAGTACGAGCCGTCCACTTGGTACGATCACATGCAAGTGCGAGGTGGTGTGAAGTAGCGAGCGGCAACAGATGTACGTACTAACTAGTACGTAGCTTAACAAACTCCTTAGGCTTAGCACCGACTTCAAACTGATTAGTATTAGAGTATTATACTTTAAACAGGTAGGTAGGTATTTTTTTCTTGGAATTAAATATCTAATTCAGTTTATTTTTCGCTTTTTAGTACTGATTTGAAGTCGTTTTAATATTTTTTTGTTAAAAATAGTTTATTCTTAATACCTACCTAAGGACACTTGGGTTTTAAAGAAATCAAAATCCATCCAGCCGTTTGGAAGAAATGTGGGAATAAAGCAATTTACAAACAAGATATGCGCGAAAAATACCCTTCCTCGCAGTCGGGTAAAAAGTGTCTTTAAACCAATTTTTTATTTGAAATACCATTGTTTTATATGACAATTCTACTTACTGTATTAAATAACTCTGAACTGTGATGTCTTAACAACTCGATCGATCATAATAATCGTATATCATTACAACATTTGTCAATATCGACAGTTACTGCCAGTCAAATTGACAAGGTAAATACATCAAGTACCCAATATAATTCGAACAATTACTTCACTTACTTTACTACGTAAAACATATTATTTATGGACACTTCAACTTAGATTTACATTTATAAGTAATTATTACTTATAAATTTAAATTGAGTATTATATTAGATTATTATATTATATAGGAGTATTCTAGACACGGCAGCCAAAAAGACTTTAGTAAATTTTTGCTCTAAAGTTACAATAATACAGCCGCCGTGTTTATTTAGGATATACCGGCTGGAATAAATACGTAAGTCAACGAGGCTCAATTCAAATTTAAAATTTGACTGTACCATAAAACTTACGTCAAAGCTGTAGGTCCATCAAGCAGCGACAATAAAGACAAATGCTTTTGCCTTCCGTATATTATTAGATTATCAAATAATGTTCTCTCGTAAACACAATACACAGAACAATCAAATCCGTATAAAAGATTTACCGTAGACTAGTGTCATTCGATTGATATGAACTACAAATTGTTGGGCAGTTAGCAATGAATGCGTTGCATTTGCACTTTACTTGACAATCGTTTATTACGCATACTTCACAGATCCGTATCTGATTGGAATTTCTCATTAGCTTTGGTTTATGATAACATTTCTTAATTTAATGGTGACACAAAACGTCTACCTAGATACGGATCTCCATGGTTTAGAGTTTAGATAATATTTCGTTATTAGGTACTCACAAATTTTGAATTTCCGTAGCATTACGGTGTTGTGAATTTGGCATATCTTTGTATCTTTATATCTGTCTGTGACATCATAGGTCTTAAACGAATCGGTTGATTTTGATGTAGTTTTTTTGTTTGTTTGAAAGCCGACAATAACATAATGGTTACTAGATATGTTTTATTATAATTAGTGCAAACGGATTCAAGATCAGCTCTTGTGTGGCCTTTAAACTTTCTTCATATTAATAATAAGTCAACCAAAAAAACTGCCTGCCTCAATGACGCAACAAGTGCGACGACTCCCTTGCTTTGTTTAGCATTTATGTAAAACCTTCATTATTACTGCTTATTTTAAATAATGTAATGCCATTATATGCCAATACAAAAAGTCTTGATGTAGGCACACATTTATATAATTGACCTAATCATTTATAATTTTCCGTTTGCAGGTTTCAATACATTTAATTTATCTTAGCAGTACCTACCAATTGCCTTGTGGTAATATTTACTCTCTGGCGTCATTTTAATTCGTGATTGCTTACGGCCATTGCAATAAAACATTGTTAATTAGTGTGATAGGTATTTCGCGATAAAACTGGAAAATACCATATTATTGCAACGCTTAGGAAAACAAGTCATTGTCTGTTAATTGTTATATGTTATTAATTATATCGCTTACTCATAAAGTATGACTAGTATTAATAAACAGAACGAGTTCCAAAAACCGAGATTAACTGATATTTGATAAATTCGCTGTCAAAAGTTTTAAAAATTTAAATGGCACTCCATGTACTATGGTCATCAGCAGCCCATTAAGTCCTACTGCAGGGCTCAGGTCTCCTCTCCTCTAACTAGAGAGCTGAGAGGGTTTAGGCCGTAATCCACTCACGCTGGCCTAGGGCGGGTTGGTGGATCAGACATACTCATAGAATTTCTTCTAGGGTAGGTATGTGGGTTTCCTCACGATGTTTTACTTCACCGTTAGCAGATGGTAAGTCACTTGACTAGTACATATAAATTCCACAAAGTGGAATCCACATTATCATATCATATATCATATTTATCCACGTCGGAGTCGAACTCGGGCCGCGTGATTTGCACGCCGGTCACTTATCCATTCAGCCACCATCGCTTATAGTACTATCATATGGTACTTTTATTTAATTAATATAAATACTAGGTAAATGATAATTTTAATAAAGTAATCTAATAAATGTGAATGCCTTAAATCGTGTTAATAAGTATGAAAACCAGGAGTTTATGGAGTAAAAACTGGATAGAGACTTTCACCATCATAAATTAGCAAAATTATAAGTTACAATCTACTTTGCCGGGTTTTCAGTGCAATATGGTAATAAAGAAAATTTGCGTAGACTTTAGAACCTCATCCTTTTGATTTTCGTCGGTTAAAAAATTTACACTTACTTATATCTAACAAACTTATCCTAACAATAACAAATGACTACAAAAAAAGTTGTTAAGTAGTAAAAAAGTTAACCTATGTAATTTCTATTCTCCCGTACGTAATAGACGAAGCCGCTAAGTTTCATTGTCGCCCTAAAACTTGGGAACTCCCATGCTAAGGAATGAACCGTATGTCGCGAAGTCTTTATAAACATACAACACTAACACAAAACACACCAGACTCAAGAAATATGTATGATTTAAAACATTGACAATATTATTATTTTGGCATAATAATTCAATTTTCATAAAACCAAGTTCTACTAACATGATGACATAATAATATTATTCATACAAAATAATGTATGATCAAAAGCCGGTAATCAATGTGTAAATGAATGAGCACATACATTATATTGGATGGTACAATTATGTCGCGCGACAACAGGCGGTCGTGTTTGATGGCGTGCGCTTACGCAGATTACAATCATACTAGGGTGACAATAACATTGTTATTTTCTTTGAATATATTAAGTATTTAGCACTGGGACATCGTACATCACCGTAGAAAAGTTCATGAATTAATTTTGTTTATGGATAAACGTGATTTTTATATTTGAAATATCTTAGCCTTAGTCACATATACGACCTACGTTAATTGATTTTGAAGAAAATACAGAATAAGAAAATTGTAGATGTCTTTTCGGGGTGCGTTTATAATTGTCTTACGTTAGAATGACCACTAAGGTCTAAAAGGCTGTCTCTGAGAGATTTCTCTGTGTCAATACAGAGAAAAAATATTGATAAATGAAAATTTGTGGAGTCTCAATTTTCATTTATCAATATTTTTTCTCTTACTTGAGACTACTTGACTTAATTAAATTTGTGCTTAAACTTTTGCTATTAAATTCAGATTTCAAGACTGGTAACATTATGGAAAATATTCCAACGGTTTCGATATATTTTCAAAAGTTAATAAATTTGTCCTGTTTTAAGTTATCTAACGCATGGCATACTTAACATTACGTCACCTTACGCCTCTCATTACAATCCCATGACGTAGCCATTACGATAAAAAATATGTAACAAATACTGATCGTGATATCAGACGAGTACTTATCTATCTACCGTAAATTTGTATTAAAAAGTGGACAAGGTAAAAATGGTCCATGATGTCATTATACTCTTAATAAATAAACGTCATAAGATGATTGATACATCTTCGCAATTTTAAACCTTATTGTAATCAGCCCAAGATGGAAATTAGTTAATTTACTCATGCCAGTTTATGCCATTGTTTTGTATGTGAGATATGTTTGTGTAAAACACGTAATATGTTTAATATAAAATTCTGTTTTCTCACTCTCCTTTTGTGACGATATCACATTCTTGTTTCCTTACAAGGTTTTCGTAACTTTCTATTTACTATTAAATATTTGTATTATGCCTAATTTTGGTCTCTAAGTTATCATGTGATTGAATAACTGAAGTATTTATTCAACTATTTCAAAAACACATTGGCGGTCTTTTGTTTTCAATTGTTTGTTTTTTCAAACTTATAAGGCTTCTGAAAAGATGCCAGTCTCTTCTACATAGAATGTAGGTTTATATTCAATTAGGGATATATATTCAATTAAGGCGCTGTCGGAATGTGGTAAAATATTATTATTTTTACAACGGCATACGATATTAAGTTGGCCAGCATGGTATAGGTAAGGCTAAATTTCCTTCACATTCTTTGGAGAAGACCCGTTTCCAGCAGTGAGACGTTTATGAGTTGAAGTTCGATACGATCCTAAGTTCACCGATACAAATTCAAAGACAATTCTGTATAAAACAGTTTCCTTGTTATTGTAAATCGTGACGAGTGGTGTCAATGATTAGCACTCTTGTCCCTTTTGTCGTGATCAGGTAAAGCTTATAAATCTTATAAACTTAATAATATATTAGTCATCGGTGTTATGCTCATATACACGCCTATCGGTGTTCATTGAACACAGATAAATTATCACCTCGTAAATTTGATTTATGTCAATGTGAAAAAAAACTACAGCTAAATCAAAATAAGAAGCTCATTTTGAGATTGTTAGGATATTTTTATGGCGAGATTTTATCTAAAGCTTTTAGATAAAGTCATATTAATAATATAATATATTTGTGTTTAAAATATTTTGTTTAAATCTACTTAATATTTCTAGATGTAGTCATTGCTGTGCCCGACAAGGTCCATAATTGTAATCTACATTATATCTAACCCTATTTGTACATTATGGAAGCAATAAATGATTGAGTATTGAGTATTGTATTTGGATTGTATAATAATTATTAGATTTTAAAAACGACTGAATTTATAATTACTCATGCACAGCAGTCATGGGCGCTTCCTCTCCACAAAATATGCATACTTGATTCTAGATGTTACGAGTGTTTCTAGATGTCTCATGCGTAACCACTCTTATTGCTAAGCTAATTCAAAGTTAATACATAGTTGTAGTAGGTATACTAAATACATCTAAATGGGTTTTTTAATTCCAATCAAAACCTTAATTTAAAACGTGTTTGAAAAACTATAAAATACATGTTTTGACACAAATTTGTTGCGCTAAGATTCATACGGTGAAAAATAATATCTATTTTATTAACAAACTAGAAGTCGCGCGGGGGTTCGCTCCCGTCGTTTTTTTTGGCCACTGCTCAACTCCTATTGCCTAGAGCGTGATGTTATATAGCCTTCCCCGATAAATGAACTATCCAAAATCGGTACAGTAGTTCCTGAAATTAGCGCATTTTAATCAATCAAACTCTAAAGCTTTAAAATATTAGTATAGATTGTACGCTCTACAGGTCTACGCTACTGGATTTATTAAAAACCTTCTTAATTTGCCCATTGTTTCAATCGAATTTCACCGATATAACCGAATATTATTAACAAACTATAATTATTTTTCAAGGAATTAGAACCTCTCGCTCACTTCATTTAAGAGCTGCGCGCTTGTCGGTGGAGTAACTTCCAATCCTTTCTCTTCTTTTTTTCTGACACCACCCGTAACTTCTCCTTATAGAAACCATTGAGAACAGAAAACGAAAAATGATTCAACACCTGATACGACACGATCCGTTTATAAAAACATGTTATAAGCAAAGATAGAAGGCAAGAGAGGACCAAGGAGGACTTTTATTAAAAACCTCTATTGGTTGGAAATACTTTTAATTATTTGGATACGGTAGCCGGTGATTAATAACAAGTTTACCTAAACTAAGAAGGAAAAACACAAAATTAAACAATATACGCTATGGTAGATGAGGATAAAGGGAAAACCACCATTTTACGCATTTATACGTATGTGTACATCAATCAACCATCGATGTTGACAGCTGCTGTCATAATGACGAGTAGTAAATAAGTAATTGTACAGTTATTTCCCCTTGGATAGGTGCAGGAAGGAAATAATAACATCGTTAAGGAAAACGGCCGGAATTTTGGGTATTTTTACTCAGTTAATTTAAGTGAATGATATTTTTAATTGTATTGTGTAATAATATTATAATATATAATTATTATATGGCCGAAATTAGGTGAGGCCTATGTTTAACAGTGGACGTCATTGGGCTGATATGATGATATATAAATTATATATATAAGTTATTAGAATATTTTATAATGCACAATCTTTTTTTAAGAGAGCAAACGCGTTTAACGCACCCTTTCGGGGAAAAGGACGGATATGTGGGGCTCAGCGGCCCGAAGATGACAGATGGTCACCATAAGGTACGTACTCAATTGTGGATCCATAGAAAAGTTTAACTTATAAAGGGAAAGTAATCATCATTTTAACCGATAAACGTCCCACTGCTGGGCATGTGCCTCCTCCAAATATTGTGAAGGGAATTTGTTGGCCAGATGGGTTGAAATAGGGTTTGTAACGAATTTTCCACTTCTCGTAGTTCTCTTGTCTGATTAAGTTTACTCCCTTACCTTTAACGAAACACCACGGGTTTTAATTTTAATGGGGCAGTGACATTATGTATTCTTAATCCGTCCCTACACGGACAAGTACACATAGACTCTACAAGTAAACATAAATAAATCATATTTGTTGTTCAATTATACATAAAAATAAACGTTTTTTCTAAGACACGAAAACCCAGATGAATTCTTGAAACAATACACTTCAGTGATGTAATAACAAACACTTTTTGTTCTACAAACACTTCCAATAAAAAAGCCCGTAGACACAGATAAAATGAATCACAGGTATTGCATTTTAATGTTATATGTTGTTACTTAAGTAAAAAGTCAACTAGACGAATAGACCGAGTACAGTAAAGATAGCAGTTCCTTGAGATAGCAATAAAATGTCGTTATACTACACGAAATATAATAAACATAATAAAATATGTGATGGAGAGAATAAAATGTGTCGTTCTTCGAAAAGAAATGGCCTCTACGTAAAGCTGGAAGCCATTAGATACAAAGAAATTTACAGCTATCAATCCTAGAAGACCCAGGATTGTATGCTGTAAATTTCTTTGCCTATATTTAACAATATAGGAACTACCTGAATATGCTGATGTTAGAATGAAGAAGTTATAATATAGCTTAGAGCATTTAGATGAGAGCAGCCAAGCGAACGCTTTCCTCTTCGCCAAAGTACATGAACAATCGGTTCGTGTCGTTTTATTTGTGTGATGATTTTATTTTGGTCTGCGATTATAGCAATATGGATTTTTCTCGTAGGTGTGCCGCAGTGCGTAGATGTGTGCTGTACGTATATACCTCATCTCCCCCCCAAAAACGGCTGAAATTTTGTGTAAAGCTAGCGCAAAGTCAACTCCTGTCTATTTGCTCTACATAATATACAACATTTCAACCCATAAACGTCCCACTGCTGGGCACGGGTTACCTCCAAAGAATGTAGAGGGAATTTAGCCTACTATACTACGCTGGCCAGACAGTTGGTATATAAGGTTTATTTCGAACTTTCCTTTTCTCGCAGTGCTCTTGTTTGCTTATAGTTAGTCCCTTAGTCACCTTTTACGACACCCACGGGTTCAGATGGGGTAGTGACATTATGTATTCTTAATCCGTCACTACACGGATGAATAATATAATATATTGACACACATATACTGAATAATATAGTGATATATAATTCTTCGCAGTCAATATCATGACATAATTTTTCAAATCGTAAGAATTATTGTGTGATGTGATTGTACAGACCATCTTTTTTCTTCTCTTCTCATCTCAGCTTCGATAAAGGTGGTGACAATAACAATTTGCTATTTACTCGTCATCTCTTAATTAAAATAATCTATTTCATTTGTAGAACTATTTAATCGACAAATAGCTTACAGCATATTCGATGTCGTTAATAAAGGTAATCGCGTCGATCATCACTATTACGATCAATTATTTAATCGACACCTTGAGTTCTTGATCTTTATCTATACAGTAACGCCCGAGTGCAACTGGTTAGTGTCACAAGCATTAATCCCAAGTAATTTGTAGTAGTTAATAGTGTCTACGTATAGTGACGAAAAACCAAGGTAAACTCTTTGTTTATACTTCTTATTCTTGGTTTTTTGTTGAAAATTAGCCTGACCAATATGACTCAAGAATAGGACATTTATCATGAAAAATGTATGAAACTTTTATGGGTCAATCCCGTGACAAATCACACACTATTTCTAAAAATAAAATGTTAGGTAAATAATAAGTAAATACGTATATTAACCACATAACCATTAAGAAAATCCGAATGGGTCATTTCATTAATAATATTGATTCATATAAAATTATGTGAGAAGCCAACCAACCATAAATAAAATAAATATTTTTGAGCACCTTCCTCGTATTTGTTACTGACATTTTCGTCTCATAACGTGACGTAACCAGTGGATGTGATTTCTGATTAGCGTTGAAAATGGCGAAGAATACATTGTTTTGAAAGATTTTAGGTACTTTTCATGTGAAATACATGTCATTTTCGAGAAAAACAGAACAATATTACCAATTACCAGCAACTAAACACTATAGTCGACGACGTCACGTTAATGGGCAATAATGTAGATAATAAAACGGATAATAAAGGCTTAATTAATATGTTGAACAAGTATAAATATAGGTGTGTGACTATAAAACAAACCTATTATAGAAAAAGAAGATATAACTTCAGAAATAACAGCTAGTTCATGCTTATGATACAATCGCAATGTCTTATATAGCAGCATGCCTCATTACCTCATCTATACAAATAAATAAAATTGAAGTTTCTCTTTTTAATATTAAAATAACCGTTACTACATGCATATGAATGTATATACGGTACATATACCAAAATAACATTTATTACAATTTTTGTCTGTCTGTCTGTTTGTTCTGGTTAATCTCTGGCATGGCTGGACCGATTTTGACGGGACTTTCACTGGCACTGGCTGATGTAATAAGGAGTAACTAAGGCTACTCTAATTCTAGAAAAAATCCAAAATTATTATACAAATATTATCTAGATACTACATAGAGCTAATCTACATACTAATTCGATTTCAAAAGCACTTTATGGCACTCCAGCTATTGAAATTCTTGTTTGTTGAAACACAATACATCTCCTGTGTGTTGTTACATGTTAATTGTATTCAAAATATAATTTACGGTCTATTTTTTAATTGTGCAAATTGCATCCTCTTGAATTTTCTTGCCAAATATAAAATAGATCATAGCTCAAGCTTAAAGTTTTATTTTGAATACTATACAAATTGGCTCTAATATCTAAGCCGGTCAATGTGAAAGGACACAAGAGTCATAGCTAATCTTTCGCACGGCTATACACTCTACACACAGTCACTGACAGAAATGTATAGGAACAATAAAGAAAACATAAATAACATGCTTGTATTAATTATCAAGGCGAAATCGTTTAGATAGCGAGCCGTGATTTTATGACTAGTGAGTAGTGTATATGTTATAACTTGTGTCTAATTATTACGTTTATTGAAATGAGACACTAATATTGTGAATCGTGAGAAGATGATTGCTTTGGCGCCAGATGATGGAGTGAAAAAATATATACACTCAAGATCAGTGGTTTAAGTGTGTGTGAGTTACATACCTACAAGTTACAATAATATTGCCAATATTAGTAATATTTATAGTAAATTATATAAATTATAGCCTCTTCGTATCCAACATTTTTATTGTTAACGATAATATATTTTTAGTGAATTGAATAAGTTTTATTTTATTTTATAAAAAAAAGAAAAATACCTACATGGTTGAATTTCGATGTACCTATTGTTTTTATTTATTTATTCATGAACAATAATATAATTGTGTTTGAATATTATTATTTACATAATACAATATCTTTTTAATGTGATTATTATTTTGTAACTCTTCAATTTAACTTCTGATTTAATTAGTTACGTGTATCAAAACAGTAGGTTAGACTTTCCTGAAACTTCCGAGTGTCATAACCCCAAGGGTGCATCATAGGTAATCCTGGCTTACCGGAGTCGCAGTGGTGTTCTAAGGAATGACAGACCTAGACGGTGTCCAGTTGAAATGTATGAGTAGACAAACTTAGTGAAGATGTGTATGATGGAGAAACAATTCAAAATACAATGGGTCACTTAACGAGTTAACGTAGATAGTCATTTATCTTTTGAAAACCAGCTGATTGTATCTAATTACAGCAAATATCTATATAGTTTTTTTTAACTAATCCGTGTAAATTACTCAAGACTAGTGGTAGAAATAGAATTAACGTGAAATTCTTCAACGCAATCCTAGACATTCATCATAATAGTAGGATTCAAAACTATTTTGACAACAAAGAGCAATAGTACTCACGTGCTAAATTTAAACAATATTACAGTCATTCATGAATTCATGATCAACTTTGTAATTGAAAGGAATGTCACGAGACTAAATATTATGTAACTTACATGCGTATTGTAGCTTGACCACAATGCGTAGAGAGACGGAATTTGTAAGAAATTTATATCTATAGAGTTTTGTGCGTAAACTTGAAGCACAGAATATGTAAAAATGATCGTGCCTAGCTTTAGGTCCAGATATCCTGTTTGATTTTTTTTAGCAATATGCAGCCATGAATTACAATGCTAACAGACTGTCATTGACTGCAGCTATTTATTTATTATGTGCCTAAATAGGTACCTACCTATATTTAATTGATTTTTAAACAATGCCCGACATCCGCATTAAGCAATTAGCCCTGTGTCGCGCAGGACTTTGTAAAAATACAATTAACATACAGAGATTCGAACCAAATTATAATTATAAATCACATAAATATTTGATAGAGTCCTAATACTACACTTTCAGATATAAAAGACTTTATATAGCACCTGGATAGTATTTTCGTCTAAATACTTATTCAATTTCGACTTCTCTATAGTGATTTTTTATTAGGTGGGGTCACGTAGCTGTCATGCGCTTTAATAAACTTTCAATACCAAAAACATGAGATCATGATTCTGGTATTTGCAGGCGTCTACAAGGTGTGACACCAATCAGACGCACCAAAATATCATTTTAGTTGGTTTTACTAAAATAATAATAGATTGACCTTCACCCTTCACAGAATGTTAGTGTAAAACGCTTTCAGCCTATATAATCTGGCTAAATGTTAAACAAAAGACAGTCGGCACCGTCGGCACTTACGCTCTGTGGCAAATGCAATGTGTTTATACAATCTGTCAAATTTCGCGCCACTTTTGACAGCTCTCAATTATTTTCAAAATAGAATACATGATGGCGGCCTTGATTTTGACAGATAAATTAAAACTGTTGATGTCTATGATACTCTTACCATAGATTTACATTATGATGTCGGTTTTTAGGGTTCCGTAAACGGAACTTTTATAGGACCACTCTGTTGTCTGTCTGTTTTTCCGTCTATTCAAGAATATATTTCTCAAGAACGCGTTGTGGTATCAAACTGAAATTAATAACAAATACCCGGGTCTGCAATCCTCGCATCATCCATCATCCATCCTCAGCCTATTGCAGACCACTGTTGGACGTAGGCCTCTCCTAATCCTCGCATGGTGCAATAAAAATATCAGTGTTCTAAGTAAACGCAATAAAAATACAACCGCCGTTTATGCTCCATTTTTCTCGCTTATCTTGACGATCAAAAAAGTCAAAACCTATAGGGGTACTTCCTACTACTAAGGTAGGCACCATCTTTGTGAAACTTCAGTTCGAGAATATTTATTCTAACTTATAGTTATCCCGTCACCTACTAATAAATATCTTACATTTCATTAACAAACAAAAAAATTGCATAATCGTACGGAACTCTCAATGCGTGAATCCAACTAGCACGTGCCCATTTTTAAAGTAATTTTGACTTTGTTTATTTTACTGCAGTCGAATTTTACATGGATGGATGCAATTACACTTAAATAAGATGGAATACAAACGTAACCTTGAAAATATCGTAAATAATAGAAAAGATTATGTTATTTTAACACCAAATGTTCAATATGCTGCTTACTAATGGAAAGTGTGGATAGGTATTAGTAATGCATTTTCTTTTAAAGTTGGGACACGATTACAGTCACCGGTGAACGAAAACAATAGTTTTCAATTGTGTAATTTACACTGCATTCAACGTGTTAATAAGCATCTCACAATATGCGACACGTAATCCTAGATGTTGTAAAACCAGATCGATGTAGAAAATAAACTTAGACGTAATTAGTTTTTTCAGACGATTCTTTTCTAAACTTGTGGTATTGGGAATCTCTTGAAGAGGTCTATGTGATATATTATCTCTAACAGTAGTTGTCCTTCGGCTGATAGAATAGTGACTCTTTTCTAGTAGATACTTAGCAAACCAGCTATGTATTAGGGTTAACTATTAGAATTATAGCCGTAAATATCCATATTTTTTACTCATTTAACGCAGAAAATGTAGGGAGAAGTTATGAAGTTAAATATATGGTATAAGTTTAATTGAACAAATAAAATTTAGACCTAACTTTGCGATTTAAAGAAAAGTGTCATAAATCGTGAATCGGAGGATGAACATCCCACGAAAATAGAGTGAAAAATAACAAATATTTTCTTCTAAATTTTAATCAGTGCTATGTACCTACCTCAACAAAACTCAAACAGAACTCAAAAAAACACCCGTCTTTGGGAATAGCTCGCCCTACCGGAAAAGTCTTTGTTTAGGTAGAGACAAGATATTCTCTTTTCAAAATTGGATGACCCTTTTACTCTTTTTTTTTCTCAAAATAGGCAACGTGTCCGAAGCCTTGTTTCATAGGGTACCTTACAGAACAGAGGTCAGGTTTTTATAGAAAGGTATTTGCAGTTAAAACTTAACAATAGGTGAACATTTGTGATTTTTCAACTGCTATTAAAGTGATTTTCACCTGAATATACTTCTGTGTGTACATAATACAATAACTTAGTCCATTTATTGATCACGCTGGTTGAATTTAACGACAAACTCAACCTATATCACAATGGCTAGCTATTACAGAAATGGAAATAAAAATAGACTTATCGCCATTCTATTATTACACGAGATAATTTGGTACTATTAACCTAACACTTATCTGGTACATTATTGAACAATATCTTGATAATTCGTAATCATAATTCTGTGAGATATGATCTTACCAGCTAGATTAGTATAATTGATGATAAATATCTCAAGATTTTATTATAGGAGATCTCAAGATTATATTCGCAAAGAGCAGAAATGGCAGATATTCAAAAAGCGAACAGATAAATTAAAGAACAAAAATTGTGCAATCACGATGGTCTAAATTCAAAACACATGTAAATGATAATATTTCAGTATCAAATAGGAAATAACGTTATACATCTTCTTCACTTAACAAGAATTTTTCTAGAGTTGTCGAGTTGTCTAAAAAAATATTTGCCAAATATTTAAAAGATCAACGACTAAAGAATTACCTACTAATTCCAATAATTTCAAAAAGAACACAATACATAATTTAAATGATTTTATTTTAAATAATCGAACTCTATAATGAAGCGAGTACCAACAAAACATAAGACGTAAAGAGTATTTATTAAGTATTTTAAAAAACAAACAAATTAAAATTGGAATGTATCGCTTTCATATTTCAAAATTCACATCATAAGAATCTCTCTACCAACCACACACATTGTAAAATTCAAATAAAACCCGCAAATATTTTACGACACAAAATTCAACATAAAAACCAAAAGCTTCTTAAAAAAATAAAGATCAATCAGTCAAAGTATTCTCACCTCATCGATGCATTAGCAAACACAACAAATCACAAAGCACGAACTATTCATAGTAATATCTAATCAAGTCAATGTTCTTGTAAACATAAGCCGTACATCGGCAAACGCGTTCGCACCGGACAAGAGCCGGGCTGATTTGGCTGGCGCCTAGCATTTCCTCCCGTGAAAGTTTCAGCATGTACCTACCTACTACTGAACCTACATACTACTGAAGTTGGATAACGATAAGTAAAGATTTGTTGAAGCAAACGGCTCTTACTTCTTGTTAGTTTTCGTTTTATTGTTCTTATAAGAGTCGAACACTTACTTGACTCGTTTGTTCTATTACGATGTTCCAAAAATATATTCTGACTTTTATTTATACTAAAAGAATACGATTTTTGACTTTAATAATAAGTTATAAAACTAGAGAAAAAATAAATTTATGTTAAATTTTGTTTCACATTAATAATTTTAAGTGATAATTCCGTAAAATTGAGATGCAGATGGCTTTCCCAACAACAATGTTTTTAAAAATCAGTTCAGCGAATACTCAAATGTTGTGAAAACCACTATTTACCAGCAGGAACACGTCGGTACACAATCAGCCCAGGCAGCGTTAAGACTGTATTAATGACAGACTTAGTTACGACCCATTTCTCTTAAAATAACACTGTAATTTGATTTCTACATAAACTCTAAAAGACGTTGCGGCGCGGCGCCGGCCTAACAGCAGATAGGCTTAAAACGTTCCAAATGAAAAGTTCTTAAACCAAACTTTTTTTTTACGTGAAAACGTAGATGAACTGAGATGAAATGAAAGAGGATCGTACATACATATTGGAGCAATTGTCACACCTGCTTATACAACTGAAGACAAGTATAATGATATATTTGCATTTCATAATAAACCATTATACATACCTCAATAAAATAACAACAAAATACAGCTACATTTATTCAAATCACCTCAAGTAATGCATATGCGTTCATTTGGTACTTTTGATCTGTCACGACACTCTCTGTTTGTCCAATAATTCGTGTATTTAACGCGCATATTGCTCTGACAGTAGTTAACTCAAGTTTATAGCGCAAACTCATATATTTCACCGCATATTAGCTACGCGGGCTGTGTTGCCAATGTTAAGAAAAAAAGTATATTATGATTTTACTTTAACGTTGGAAGTCTACTTGAAGAGGCAAAAGAGTAAAGCTCAAGGAGTTCCGAAGTTATTGAACGGTTTATGAGGGATAGTGAATACGCAGTGTCGAGGAAATTATTGCAACTGAGAGTCTAGCGTTCGACAATATGTCACTATGCGATGATGATAATTAAATTAATGTGCAGTTGTTATTGCTAGAAAATAATTAGTTTCAAGCTATAGCAATGATTGGTTGATTGTCTATTACTGTCGGGTGGGCATCTCATCTGCCATCATTATTAACATCAAAAATTTAAAGAATTTACGATGCTATAATAATATATTATAATAAAACTCTTACTGCTTTTAAAATCTAGAAACCTACGACGAGTAAACCCAAAAACTACTGAACAGATTCTCATACGGTTTTCACTAATAGATAGAATAATTCATCAGAAAGGCAAAATATACATATCATGGGGATCAAGCCGCGGGTGAAATCTAGTTCATGACAAGATAGTACCTAAATAGTTAAAAAGTATCTGTTGACGTCATTATTTTTAATTTAAATTTTGAACTCTAAAGTACATACACGAACATAATGTTAACAAAGACAATATCTAGCCAATATCTAACAGTCATAAAATAAAAGTCATTGGACTAAAGAGAATTTGGTGTGTTGTTGACAACACCGGGTAGGCGCCGTCTGCGCGCGCGCCGTCGGCCCGTCCCACGGTGGCGCCTCCCGCCAAATTATGTAACATAGACAATTCACTCTATGATGCCGCTATGGCGCCGTGACGTCACCACATTATAATTAACCCTAGATTTTATACTTATAGCTATTTTTATTATAAGTAGGTACAGTCCCGCTCATAAATACAATCGATAAGAAACTGTTATATGGTGACAGAGAATATGTGAAAAACAACGTTACAGTACTTCATAACATACCAAGCAAGGATAGGAGGTGTCTTAAAAAATACAAATCTATATTTCTTTTCATCCCAAGGTTTGTGTTTTTGACTGATTATAGGGAATCTAAGAAACAAATCTTAATACATATTATACTTGTAAACTATCTGGTGAGAGCGTATTCACAGTTTTATGTGAAATAAGCGAAAAATATATTATACAGTTTTCTTTGTGATAAATCTCAGCTATGAACTGTTGAAGCTTTCATATTCTAAAACTAAAATATAGATTATGTCTTTGACATTTTACGATCGCTACTAACTCGCCACCACTAGCTAACCAGCGTCTATGAACCGTCTACCTTAAAACAAGATCTATACTTATTTGTACGGGCAACCTCAGTAATGAAGTTCTTCCCATTGTCATCACAATAATTACCACCTTATTTAGCTCTTTAAAGCTCTAGAAACACATTAAGAACGAGGTTTTAAGAGAGGTAGGCCACAGCGAGTAATTCCCGGTCAAACTGCCTGGGGGCGGGGAAGTACCCAAAAGACCACAGCCATAATAACTAATGTTGTGTTCCTACTGATCAGTACTGGTGTCCAGAGCTCATAGATGAAGGAAGGAGTTTGAATAGAAGGGTAGATTTTTATTTTATTTCTTTATTTGAATGTGATTTTTTGTTGTGCTTGATATGATTCCCTATAACCTACATTCCGTCAGCAATGTTGTCTTGACTGTCACCGTGGCGCAGTGGTTAAGGTGGTCGCCTCGCCACTACATCGCCGTGCTGGGTGACGTAGGTTCGATTCCCACACGAGACAAATATTTGTGTGATTAATAGATATTTGTTTCTAGTCTGGATGTACTTTGTGTCCGTTAGTTTCATGTCTGTAAAGCTCCCCGCGACACAGGGCTTGTTCCATAGTGCGGGCGTTGTTTAAAAAAAAAAGACAAATGTTTGGTCGTACCTACCTACTCTAAAAGGTAGGCAGGGGTAAACGTGAAATATAATTCGCCACGCTATGTTGTGGCTATGTGCTATGTTTGTTGGTGGCTAGACTGGCTAGGTACGTTCCAATTGAGTTTCGCATTTTTAAACTAGATGGCATTTTTTACAACATGTCGTTTCTGATAATATACTATGCGGAACGGACGACGCGACGCCCCTTTTTTACCCGACTGCGCAACGCAAAGGAGTGGTAATGTGTTTATCAGCCTATGTATGTATGTTTGTATGTTCCTTTGAAGCACTATACAGACCAAACGCCTGGGCCGATTTTTATGATTCGCACGTCAATCGATTCCTCTTAGTCCGGCGAGTGTCACTAAAGACATGACTTTAGTGAAAATTCAATATGGCGACTACTGGACGCCATATTGTGAAAATGAAAAAAATTAAAGTCAACAAACTATGTCAAGTGGGGTATCGTTGAATAGGTATTTAAAAATCATTTTTAGTTTACCTTCAACATTTTTCGATTCGACTCACCGTTTAGGATCTACATCGATTCAAAGTTGCGTAACAACCATTCTCGCATGTAGGTTTTTAGACAGTAGAAATTTACGATGAAAAGACGAAAACTTCGTATGACTATGCGTGTGAATGTGGATGGACATATACATAAGTATCTAGTAGGTATATTGGACTACCTAAAGTATCTATTAACTGACACGATCGCCCATCTCCAATTTCAAACGATTTAGTACTCAACTTCAGTCGAAAAACTATATATAGGTAGGTACCTACTTATCTATACATATAAAATGCTTTGTCCTGAATGACTGACTGACTGACTGAATGACGGATCAACGCACACCTAAACCGCTGATCGTAGAAATCTGAAACTTGGAGGGTGTGTTCTTTGTTTGACGTAGACATCCGATAAAAAAGGATTTTCCGAAATTCTACCCCTAAGGGGCTGAAAATGGGGGGCAAAGTTTGTATGAGACAACGTGATTCCTAGGTCCAGTCTACTTCAAATTTTCATATATCGTTTTTAAAAAACCCTTTCTTAGTACACCTCTAGACATTAGGATAAACACACCGTCCAAATATCAAGTTGCTACGACCAGCGGCTTAGGCTGTGCGTTGTCTGTATGTTCAAAGTCAGTAAAGGCCAAGCCTACGTAGCCTTGAGCCGGGTTAGGTCTTTTCTTCGTCTTTTTTGGTTTAATTATTAGTAGTTTGGACCACCGCAAGCTACTTAACAATCCTCATGATATCAACCCTCTCAATGAAATGACGAGATTGCAAAATTTGCCATCGCATAACAATAACATTGACTGACTTATGTCACACAGCTTAAAGAGTTGCGTGTATTAACTTGATATTTTGCCCGGATGTTTATTTATTCATTATAATATAATAATAATAATATTCTACTACATTCACACAGCGCCATCTAGTCCCAAAGTAAGCAATTATATTTGCTTGTGTTATGGGTACTAAACAATTGATATACTACTTAAATACATTTTTTTTTTGTAAATACATACATATTATAGATAAATTACACCCAGACACAGAACAAACCTTTATGCTCATCACACAAAGATTTGTCCTGGGTGGGGATCGAACCCACGACCTCCGGCTTAGCAGTCAGGGTCACTAACCACTAGACCAACAGGTCAGTCAGTCAGTCAGTCATTATCTTAGCATATATTAAAAAAAAAAGTAAAAGAAATAAAAAAATCAATAAATACAATATTTAATACGAGCTTTTGCCCGCGGCTTCGCTCGCATGGATATAGTTTTAAAGTTAGACGCTATTGGCAGGGCAGAGCTGTACACAGCACTTTTTTGTAAACGATATTCTTTGATAGGCATCCCTGTCAATAATATTTAATACAGAATGTTTCATTTTGGTTAAAGCATCCAAATATATTTTTTCTTAACTATTACTTGAAAAACAAAGAACTATCTATTTAATATTTCACCCCCTAAACCCCCATCCCTATCAAAAAAATTAAAAACAACAGTTTAAGTTCATATCGTAATACTAATTTGCAAAACGTTAACTTCAAAACAAAGATTTTTTCATACAACGTTTCATCCCCAATTTCACCCTTCCAAAGCCACCCTTGTCAAA
Source organism: Laspeyria flexula (assembly GCA_905147015.1). Classification (NCBI taxonomy): domain Eukaryota; kingdom Metazoa; phylum Arthropoda; class Insecta; order Lepidoptera; family Erebidae; genus Laspeyria; species Laspeyria flexula. The sequence goes on along the minus strand of LR989956.1, from coordinate 3,810,374 downwards.
GATATAGATGAGGGGATTTTTTATTTTGATAGTAGTATCTCAAAACAAATTTTCAAATCTATAAGTTAAAAAACAAAGAAGTTTCATACAATCGTTTTTATCCCTTTTCATCCCCTTAGGGGTTGAATTTAAAAAAACCTTTTCTTAGTACACCTCTAGACATTAGGATAAACACACCGTCCAAATATCAATTTGCTACGACCAGCGGCTTAGGCTGTGCGTTGTCTGTCAGTCAATCAGTCAGTCAGGACAAATCCTTTTATAATATGTGTGGATATCAAGATAATGAATCATAAAAATATAAAATCAAAAAAAACTTAAAAACAAAAATATAAACAAGAATTAAAAGAACTGGAAAAAAATGTGGTTAACTTTTTATTTGAAACTAGCTAGGTAACTCATAACTAAAAAGTATAAAATAAAAAAAATATAATTTAAAAAATCAAAAAACCCGACTGCTTTAAAAACTGAAAAGAAAAAAACAAGCACTTAGATGTCCGGTGGTCTAGAATTCTAAAATATATTATTGAATGAATACTATTGAAGAAAATAAAATAAATTCTAATAATGGAACATAACAACTGAACAGTCGGGATCCATTATTCGACAGCCAATCTAATTTGTCAATGGATCCCGACTGTTCAGTTGTTATGTTTCATTATTAGAATTTATTTTATTTTCTTCAATAGTATTCATTCAATAATATATTTTAGAATTCTAGACCACCGGACATCTAAGTGCTTGTTTTTTTCTTTTCAGTTTTTAAAGCAGTCGGGTTTTTTGATTTTTTAAATTATATTTTTTTTTTTGATACCAAAGTATCCATCGACGGTAGAGTGGTTACTCTTGGAAAAATCTTAGTATTCCCTCTTCAACATCAACATACTTCGTTTATAACGATTAACTGACTACTTATATTTGACTGCCACCGTAAAGGCATACATTAACATTGTCAGGCCGAATAAAAAGTGGTATCAATTTCCACGCGAGAATTTTTGCGTGATTGAGAGATGGGTGTACTTTGAGTTCTTTATTTTTTTGTTTTTAAAGTCCCTGCGATACAGGCGTTGTCTTTTTTCTTTAAGAAAGGACTTATGTGATTGAACTATATAAATATATATATATGATCGCCATACGCAATACGTACACATACACACTTATATGTATTGACAATGAACACTGATGCCGTATCTGATTGTTAGTCAAGTTGAGCGTTCGCACGGTGCTTTCTCTATTTTTACCCTGACCGCAAAATATCATCTCCATCCGACTAGTCTCGCCACTGATCAGTTCATTCAGTAAAGAACCAATAATGTTATTGTAACACTTTGATAGTATTAATGTAATTATTCAAAATACTCAGTTACTTATTAATATTTCTTTTGCCATTGAAATTAAAACCTGTAACTTTCAATAAACAATCGGTGAATTAAATACATTTCATATATAAGGATAAAAATCAGTGTTTCAAATTATAATTCTTTTACTGATTAAAAAATCGACAACTTTTAGCCGATTTTCACCACTTTATAACAATTTAAATTTATGCTAACCCTTGCCCGCAGCTTGACTCGCGTCGCATTTGATGGTATTTTTATTTAAAGAAAAAAGGCCAAGTACCTCCTCAAGTTATGGCATGACATTTTTTTATAGAAATGTAATACTTACATAATTAATTATTTTAATAACAATACCTACCACAACGCCTGATGGCATTAACTCAGATAAATATCTGTTATTTCCCTTTTTGCAATCTTCTTTTATTTTCACTTGAATCAAGAACAAAACTTTGTTTCATTTCTACATAAACTCACCCGCGCTGTCTGAGGGAACCGTATAAAATGGTTTGCGGTATGACGCACAGTCGTCAATGTTCGAGGCAATACGAAAATCTCAATGCCTATAACTCCCTCTATAGGTACAATACTTACGTATACCTACCTACATATCTGAGATAGGCATAGCGCAGTCGTCCCACATATCGACAGATAAACAGTTTAACTGCGGGCTAAAATGTACGGATTTAAGGATAGAGTAGTTGGTAAGTTGATTATTTGTGGCTGATTGTTAGCTAGCCGAGAATAAGCGGCGTTTTGACTTGACTATCAGAAATTTGCATGGTGGACCCTAATAATAGTAAGCTATTCATAATCTAATTATACTGCTGACAAAGGCAAAATTTGACAGTGGCAGTGATTTTATTCACCAAGCCGCACTAAGCCAGCCCGAGTGGATTATGGCCTAAACCCTCTCAGCTCTCTAGATAGAGGAGAGGAGACCCGAGCCCAGCAGTGGGACTTAATGGGTTGCTGATGATGATGATGATGACGATGATGAGTGATTTTATTTTAATTTTGGTATTGAAACGTGTTGAGTAGGTAAAATTACAATCTATATAGGTATCTAAATAAAAGAGAATGTATGTATGGTATGTTCACCTAAAACTAAAAGTTTCTGAATAAGTGCGCTTTTCAACAAAAGGACATAAGCGCCATTAAGATACAGTATTTTGCTACTGAACCCTACATTGAGCATGACATGCTCTTAACCTACTACACACCACCAGTTTTTGGTACCGATACGGATTCTCTTGGAGCCAGTATTTATTCAAAAAACCTGTTTACACAACCAAACTTGCACTATTTTACCCATCGTTCATAGGTCAATGCTCCGCCTTGGAAAACCTATTTCCTTTCCAAATGTTGGCAGGAAATCTCTTCGCCTAGACGGCACGATTTGATTTCATCGTAAATCTAAGTCGGAACTGGAACCTTTCTACGAAATACGCAGCCAATCTGATATTGTATAAATCCAATCACATTTTGGATCCGAAACTGGAAACTTTTCATTACATTATTCAGGTTGTAACCAAAATTTGCAGTAAGTAATAAGTATTAGGTACTTCTAGATAATGGCCTGTTGGTCTAGTGGTTAGTGACCCTGACTGCTAAACCGGAGTTCGTGGGTTCGATCCCCACCCAGGACAAATCTTTGTGTGATGAGGATAAAGGTTTGTTCTGTGTCTGGGTGTCATTTATCTATAATATGTAGGTATGTATTTACAAAAAAAAAAAATATTTGAGTAGTATATCAGTTGTTTAGTACCCATAACACAAGCAAATATAATTGCTTAATTTGGGACTAGATGGCGCTGTGTATATATATTATTATTATTATAATGGCAATGTCATTTTAAAATTTTGTGCATATCTGGGGCCACGGTAGAGAGAGGCCCCGCCAAGAAGAGCCAAAGATATCGTTTAAATACTTTCAACCAAAATTATCTTAAACATGATCGTATAAACCGTTTTTGAAAGAAAAACTGCGTTTCTTAACAAATGGACGTAAGCGCTATGAAGATACGCTCTTTTGCTTCAGAACAAAAGGGTCCGACATGCTCTTAACCGGTTTTCATATTTTTAAATGATTTAACATAGTATATAATTACGTACCAATAAAGTTTGTTGCACATCTGTAGATCCACAATGAGCTCATACGTCTCTGTCGACGACCGGAGAGTCAAAAAAGTGACAGAAATCCACCCACCAGTGCAGTGGAATCATGTAATTGTGTATGTCAATCCAGTAGTGCAATACAAATAATATTTTAATATTACTATGTTAAAATTTTGTTTTCAAAAAGCTGTATTGGTGGCTATATGAATTTATCTATTTTTTTTATACCGTATCTTATTAGTTTTTTAATCGTCAGTTTTATTTTTCAAACAAACATCTTCAAAAGCTTTAGTCAGATCCACCCGATTGCTGAAAATCGGATATGAGAAAGGGGAAAATATTACAAAAATTTTTACGGTATTAATGCGATGCTTGGAACTTTGCCCTAAAAACATAAGTGGAAAACTAAGTGCTGTACTTAAAATAGGCATCTGCTAGAAGTGATTTATATTTAATTATATTACTTGCAAACCGTATTGTTATGTAGCTAACTATACTAAATTTATATAAAAATAGGTACCATAAAATAATTTAGGCAATCTCTTGTGTTATTTTGAGAAAATTCATAGTTATTTATTTATTTTCGCTACTTTAGCGTCTGGTCATAATAGCACTAATTTAATGATACTGGAAACAATAACTAGGTACCTGACCTGTGAATGAATTGCCTATTTACAAAACTAATATAAGTACTTACACTCAGAGTAAAACAATTTACAGATATATCTGTCTATTAAAAGTTCTAACTAGATCCTATAACAATCTTATAACGAATAAAGAATGAGTACAACCACAGGAAAACTACTTCTAGAACTAACTAACCGCTATCTTACCATAAAAATATACTACCTACTTAGTTAAGGTAAGGTGTACGGAAAGGAAAAAACATGTTTTCTCGATGTGCAAAAGTTATATCGATGGCAACGATTATCTTATTTTCTCGATAAGAGTAATCGATATGCGAGTAGGTACTACAATATATTTGGCAATAGAACAAACTATTATGGCTCTTATACTTCTGGAGACGACAATGTGAAGGTAAATGACCTCATCATTTACCTTCACATTATCATATACAGCATTATTACTTTACTAAGTTTTAATGAATAGCAAATACGATAGTACCCCTCATAATAACTGCCGTATTGGCCAATCTTAAAACTATATAATATTTTTGGTGGATATCATTTCAAATTACAAGTAGGTATAAGAAAGCCGCGCCTAGAACTTTAGTTATAGCAATGAACATTTCAATATCAATGTTTTGTTTTAGAACTAGGAGATTAACCCTTCAATATGTTGATGTATTTCCTGTTTCTGGCGTCACGTGGTAACGCATAGTGAGATATCGTGACATCTAATAACTATTACATGGCAACCATTCTCTGGTATCAGCGTAACGGCTGAGAAGAAATTTTGGTGACATTTACAGGTCATTTGAAACTGCTAGGGAGGCGTGTAAGAGGCCTATGTTTCTGAAGGTAAGGAACAAAAGTAGCTGAATATATCCAAAATTTCAAAACTCATGTACATACTCTGTAAGTAAATTAACGATAGTAAATAAATTCTGGCACTAGACTTGTTTGTTATGTAATTTATGTATGCTACTGTATACATGCGTTTTGAAATTATGGATTTGTTCAGCTACTTTTGTTGCTGTCTGTACCTGCCATCCGGTGTTGAGTGATAGGCCAGGGGAGTCCTAAAGACTAGCCTTGGGCCGAAGCCTGCCAGGCACAATCACCTAGTAAAACCTCCTCACCTCTCACTCCAGACGTGACTGAAAGTTATAATACAGCTGTTTTAGTCGCCAAAAAAATTGTGTAACCAAATATCTAAGGTGTTTATTTTTCTAGGGGAATTGATAGATTGATTGATTAAGTACAGTGTAAAATGTTTACTCAACCGTAAAAAACAAAAGACAGTGCAAAACTATAATACTGCATACAATTCCAATACGAGATCGTCAAATTTTTTAAATACAAAAACCTTTTCGTCATTGTTCTCATAAATATTCAGCAATGTTGGTAATGTCACATTCACGGTTTGTTACACAGCGACTGATTTATCGGTAATATTACCACACGGCCTCACATAAAGGTACGTCTCATAATTGAATTGTTCGTTCATTGTATTTACATCAAAAGCTAAAGGCCCTCCCTTTGCATAAGATAGGTAGTCATCCTATACTAAGAGTGTGTTTGTTGCTAGCTGCTGCCCTAAACTTTGCTCCCGTAGCTCTTTGTTTGATCACTAATCAGACCCTATATTGTCGTGTATCTATAGCTTATAGCCTCCCTCAAAAAATGGGCTAACCAAAACTAAAAGATTTTTTCAATTCGGACCAGTAATTTCTGAAATAAGAGCGTTAAAAAAACAGTCAAACTATTCAGCTTTATAATATTTATTAGTACAGATTGCACTATCATTCACACCTTCGCAAGTGTAACTAAAGGGACCACATTATTGAGGTAAAATATCCTGCCACGCTTCAACTGTTACTATGCAATAAATCACATTGAAACATTGCACCGTTCCAATATTAAAATTTAACAGACAAATTTTCGCACGAAACAGCTTTTAAAGAATAAAAGCTCTCGACGTGGTACATCAAGAAACGTAGGCAATGTTCCAGAAATGTTATAGACAACTTAGTTGGTGAACAGAAATATTATTATAACAAAATTATTGGCCATCGCTTACACCAAACTCGCTGACTTAACAATATTTTGAATTGAAATGATGCTTATAACTTATTGCTTGTGTGACCGTTCGTCCCATTGAGTAATTTGTCCCAAATGGATGTACCTAATATAATACATCATTTCAACTAAATCGCTCGTAAATTCACAAAATGAACAAGACAACAAAGAAATGGGACGAATTACAGAATGAAATGAAAAAAAAACGCAGTTCTGTCATTTCATGTCTGAATGAAACGGGAATTGGACGGTACACTGAATTACTTAGTCTTGATGTGGTTGTAACTTATATATGAATAAAATTTATATTTCTTGATAATATTAACACAATATTTTAAACTAAATTTAAACAATAATATTTGCAAATAAAAACTAACTAAATGTATCATTAAAATAAAAAAGGGAGGAAATTACAAATTAAAATACGGCATCAAAATTCCTCCGCATCATTGTCTGTGGGAAAAGTGCCCAACAGACTGGCAATGCTTATTCTTTGTGCAAGAAAATAGCCAGCCTGTCTGTCACGGGAACCGTCGGACAATCGCTTTGAAAGCTCTTTAAATAGAGTGCGAGCAACTGAACCCCATAGCCCAAGTGTTTCGACTCCAAACGGCACAAATAGATAATCTCCAGCGAGGTTGGTATATTTGCGCCGCTTGGAAGTTTCAGCTGATGCAGCAGCAGCGCCGGCGGAAACTGTTGTATTTGGAAGATGAGATGGCGCAAGGGTATCGACGCAAGATGGGTAGGCCTTTGGTGTGGGACGCGACAAGGCAATAATGACATACCATCAGGTCTCTTACCATCGTCACGTGCCAGGCCATTTGGTTCTAAAACGGTTAGCACTCCAGCGGTGGCAAGAGACGAAGTATGTTATTGAGGTTAGCATGCCGCGAGATTCGGCCGGCACTTCTACTGCAAGAGAGGCCATGGTGTCCAAGGCTCCCAACACTTTCTCCACAGCAGCAATGGTGCGGAGAGACAGATGGTGCTCCTAAGCGTAAGCAAGTAGCGAGGTGGAAACTCGTAGCGTCCATAATAAAATGTCTAGTATTGCTTACGTTTATAACGTAACATAACAAAGTTATTTTGATAAACCAGCTTTCCATCATTATAACGATGTGGTACACACAAACTGCACCACAATTCACTACAGTCTACTTTTGAGACTATGTAATAAAGCATTAACTATTCTCAAATAACCAAAGTTTACATTAGGCCCTCATTTGTATGCGTATGTTATCCCTCGCTAAATGCGCATTAGTATTTATTGACCTATAACTGAGATATACATACTTTGATGAGATCAATCCTGTCTGCTTCCGGGTGTTCATGTTATGATTTTAAGCTTATTTTAGAATAGCAAGTTATTCGAAAGTTAAGTATACAATATATTATTTTATATTTATCTACTCCGTAATACGAACATAATATGACCTAGTTCTTTCCAATTACGTAGGTACCTTCTCATTATGCTCTTGTAGCTTGATTTTCACATTAAAATTTTTGATAATTGGTTTTAATGTGACCCACCTTACCATACTAGTAACATGACTTCTTTCTATAGGACCATTCCCAAACTTGATTTCGTGTGAACTTGATACCGTCTCAACTCCTAATTGGAGAATATTTTTAATAATTTTTGTAGTTATATTTTTAATAGTTTTCGTCCTATAGTATCTTTATATCTTTAGTCAAAACTATGTTTCGTGTTTTGAATACGTATTAAGTATTTAAAACGGTTGACGTATTAAGAGTTTGCGGCAGGCGACAACGGGACGGCACCGACGCCATCTCAAATTGATAGCTACTACACACGTGCTGCATATTTAATTTGTTTACACAATAGAAGCGAATTTTGCGCTGGAAAACTGCATTTGATAAAGACCTTGTTGGGATCTTCGACCGTAAGCAAGTAAGTATTATTTATTATGTGCCGTAAGTCCGGGGCCCGAGGATTGTCTAGTTTGAAAAGGATCTACGACAAATTTAATGTGCTTTAATTTAAACTATCATTGGTACCAATATCATAAAGTTGTATATTATATACTTAATACATTTTATTTGAACGTGCTACCAGCCCAATAAAGCATTTTTTGTACTAGATAGAAAAGTTTATCGAGGACGTTAAAGTCACAGCGAGTTACAGCTAGTACTAACAACAATATTTTAGAAAACTGGAAGAAGCGCTTAGTTTTAAAAACAAGCAAGTTTGTTTGGTAGGGTAAGTAATGTTAAATGTAAGTCATTAACTTTTTAGATTGATTTTTATTGCTTTTTTAATGTACTTAAAATTTTGTTCTGTCTAGAATACGATTATGTGAGTTGCATTGTAAAAGTCATCTATTTGTAGAACAGGACAACAGCAGTTAGGTACTATAGACACTGTTATTGTGAGTATGGATTCCTTCGACTTTGGAAAAGGCCTGATCACTCTTCAGTTATGGATGTCGTTTGTTTAGGTAAATTATTGTGCTATTATTTTATTGGGTTAGATGCTATGAGCATGCTATGCGCTTCTTTGCTATGTCGACCTGTTAAGTAGGTACCTATCTACTGATCTATTGTAGCACCCACTCATACCTACACTTAGAATACCTAGAAGATACCTACCCTAGAAGAAATGAGCAAACCCTCACGATGTTTTCTTCACCGTCAGCACAGTCAGATGGCAGTCAGATGGACTTGACTAGTACCTACGTACCTAATAAATTCTACAAAGTGAAATACACATTGGCACTGCCTCTTTCGAAATCGAACTCGGACCGCATGACTTGCATGCCAGTCACTTTATTTTTTCGGCCTTTTTTTAAAAACACCAGAGCGAGCGATTTTACGGATGCCTACCTAACTTTAACTTTAACACTTAATTTCCGACTAACGCGACCTATTGGTCGCGTTAGTCGGAAATTAAGTGACGCCTATGTTTAGCAGTAGGTAGACGTCATAGGACTGATCTGATGATGATGAAAAGACCACACAATGTTCTGCTTCCTTTACTACAATTACCTACTACGAAACAAGTAAATATGTTTATCATAAAATTTACATTACCTGCATATAACTCCCATGTTACGGTGTGATTGTGCGCGCCCATGTGCGCGGCGGACGCGCTCGACCAACCTGAGCGCGTCCGCCGCGCCGCCGCGCCGTCGCGTCGCCTACAGGTGTACGGCTGTAATGGTGCCTCGAATCGTCGACTTGTCGCCATGTCCTTTCAAACATGTACCACAAACACTGTTACCACCGAAATTGGATAATGTGATGCGATTGTCGTAATGCATAAACATAAGAAGCCTCCGTGGCTCAGTGGTTAGTGACCCTGACTGCTGAGACGGAGGATGTGGGTTCGATTTCCACACAGGACAAATCTTTGTATTATGAGCACAATTATTTGTTTTGTTTCTGGGTGTAATTTAGGTATGCTATTTACGAAAAAAATGATTTTAAGTATTTTAACAGTTGTCTTGTATCCATATTATACAATTTACGTCAAGCGAATGAATTTACAAACATAACAGCTTTGAGGGCCTTATACGATGCTCTTGTCAGAAGTCACCTTGAGTACGGTGCCGCCATTTGGGGACCTAGTGAAGCAAAATATAAGTTCATGATCGAAAAAATTCAGAATAAGTTTTTACGTTTTCTTTATTTAAAAATTTATAAAGTATATCCCGGCTATCCATTACTATATCCAACACTATTTGTGATGGGCATGGTGGGATATCATAAGCTGGAAACTAGGCGGGAAGTGGCACTGGTTACGTATTTATTTCAAATACTGCGTGGTAAAACGCACAACCCGGACATTCTCTTGGAATTAAGTTTTTGCGTACCAGATGAATACGTGGATCGGCGGCGACGACCACCACTCTTAGTGGTACCGTCCGCGCGCACCAACTTGCTGCAGCGGGCGCCACTAACGCGCGCGCTTCGCACGCTCAACATAGTGGCTGAGAAAGTTGACTTGTTTGGGTGCACCCCCAAGGACTTCACTCAAGTCGCGTATCAGGTGTGCAATTAATAGTACATAAGGATATTTTATAGGTATATAATTTTATATTATTCTAATATTTATATTTGTAGTATATAGTTTCATAGGATTACGATTAAACGCTACACTATCGCATTAGGTTAGCCTGTAAGGATAGTTGTAAGTTTGTAATTATAAATAAATAAATAAATATTACAAGCATTAGCTTAGCTTAGAGATCGTAGCAAGGCAAAAAATATATATAAATGTGATATAATGTAATAATTATACTACATATGTTTATTGTTTCATTTACTCATAAAATAATTTCAACAATATATTTTTTAAGCCTATATATTTTATACAAAACACCATAATACGGAAAGAGATATATCTACCACATCAGCCTATTTCCATCTCAATAATAAAGTACTCTAACTATTTAAAAATAAAGATGTTATTAATAAATTTAATTTCCTTCATGACTTTAGACCTTGTACCTTCAAAACTTAATACAATCCCGCCTTAGGCTCCAGAACGTGTACAATATTAGTATTGAAAAGGCATCAAAAATAAAACAATAAAAATAAAAATGTAACAATTTATATATGATATACAGTAAAGCTTACAACATAAGAGTTCCAAATATTGGAAATTCGTTTACAGATTTATTTAATTTATACCTAAACCTATTGAGTACTCCGGTGGCTACTACAACACCGCAACGAGAAGAAACACAGTTCGCCATTTGATTTCTCACTATAGGTCTTGTATATACTTGAGTCCGACAGTTTTTTATCTTTATTCTAATACACTTATCACTTTTAAACTTTGTTGGTTCGAATACTGCTTCTCGCATGTGTAATCCGTTTCTCGATGAAATAGACGGGGCTACGAGACGGAGCTTTGGCCTTTTTAATAAGGGCCGTAGAGGTACGTAGGAGAATTCTTCGTCTGAAGTCTTTTCTGGAGTTGAGCTTCCATTTGTAATTGTATCTGGAAACAAAGTACTTTTTATATAAATGCTAAACAAGTAATGGAAAAACTCAAACCCACGCGGCCACGACGGGACTTGAACTCGCGACCCTGCCATTCGGTGTGCAATGCTCTGCCATCTGAGCTAAGCGGGCGGACGTCCGTCCCTGAGATCGAATTTATCCATTACCTGTTAACATGATGACGTCATGACAAAGTTTTGCTACTTATCGCCGCGGCTCGTTACAGAAACCTACGGATGATATTGCTCTATTGCATGTAGGTTAATATCGTAATGAAAGTAGCAACTATTAATTAAATAGCAAAGTAGCATTTTTCCATTACTTGTTTAGCATTTATATAAAATGTTACGGAAAAAAAAGCAAAGAAAATTGCTTAATATGTCGAAGTATGTGCCGCAGATAGATAATTGCTGAAAAAAAAAATCTTCAGCTTCTGTATAGAGTGTCCCCCTTAATTTGTATCATTTAACTATCAAACAGGCGGCACAGGACTGTTCGCAGTGGCGTAAATTAGGTGAGGCCTATATTCAGCAGTGGACGTCGTTGGGCTGATATTATGATGATGATGAACTATCAAACTAAGCGTGTTTTGTTTCCCTAGAGAGAATTCTCAGTCACACTTATGCTCAGTTTCTGGGGGCTTACTCTGAATTTCGAAATTCGATTAGTCGGTTTTGATATCGCTGTCAAACGTAAGGAAATTTAGATATGGTCGCTGTCACTTTCAAAAATTTGACAGCGATTTCAAAACCGACTAAGTCGAATATCGGAATTCAGAGTAAGCCCCCTGAGCCGTCAAATGGCGATTCAATGAAAATTAACAGTTGTATGAATAAACTGTCTATTGTTTTACTTTTATATTCAGTCAGGTTATACTTTAATAGATGAATTACTTTAATCTAAGCACTCAGAAACCGGGCATTAGTCACTCGTCAGTCTTTAATTCTATTATGATATCTTTCCCTTTTTTTTCCCTTGTATACTTTGTGGAATTTATAATTTACTTTTTTATTTTAGATAGAGGAGAGGAGACCCGAGCCCAGCAGTTGGACAGTAAAGGGTTGCTGATGATTATGAATTTGTCCGAGTGCTCTCCGCGTTTATAATGAACTAGCGACGCGGTTAATCGACACTTCACGTGACCAGAGGGCTGGTTTTTATCTCGCACAGAGAATCAGCATTGCCATCCAGCGTGGCAATGCTGCTAGCCTTCTGGGCACTTTCCCTTGTGACAGTGATGCCGATGAATACTTTGACGCCTAGCCCACATTACCATTTGTATTATTATTTATTTATAGTATTGTAAATAGAAGTTGTATACATGTAAGTAAATAGTTAATAATGTTATAATTATAAATAATTTAATGTTATAAATAAATTAATTAATGATATCTATATATCTATACCAATATTTTAAGAGGAATGATTTGTATTTTTGTTTACAATGGTTATACCAATTACTATTATTAATTCAAATTTGTACCATACTAAAAGTCATACAAATATAAAATAACACATAAGGTAAAAAAAAACCATCATAAAACTTAAATACCAATAAATAAAAACCACTTTAAATACATTCCTACACTAGATGGAAGAAAGAAGTCCCTTGCTCAGCATTGGGACATTATTCCGTTGTTATTATTTTTATTCCTTAAACTTTATTCATCGATCACTTTATTATTATGACGTCATGAGATACGGACTGGCCTGTTGGTCTAGTGGTTAGTGACCCTGACTGCTAAGCCGGAGGTCGTGGGTTCGATTCCCACCCAGGACAAATCTTTGTGTGATGAGCATAAAGATTTGTTCTGTGTCTGGGTATAATTTATCTATAATATGTATGTATTTACAAAAAAAAATGTAAGGAAGTAGTATATCAGTTGTTTAGTACCCATAACACAAGCAAATATAATTGCTTACTTTGGGACTAGATGGCGCAGTGTGAATGTTTGACTGTCACCGTGGCGCAGTGGTTAAGGTGGTCGCCTCGCCACTACATCGCCGTGCTGGGTGACGTGGGTTCGATTCCCACACGAGACAAATATTTGTGTGATTCATAGATATTTGTTTCTAGTCTGGGTGTACTTTGTGTCCGTTAGTGTGTACTTTGTGTCCGTTAGTTTCATGTTTGTAAAGCTCCCCGCGACACAGGGATTGTTCCCTAGTGCGGGCGTTGTCTTTTAAAAAAAATAAAAATAAAATAAATGTGGTAGAATATTATTATATTACCTGTATAAGGGAACAATGTCCGCCGCGGCAATATCGAGTCTCCTAACATCTCATACATCGTGTAGTCAGTCATCACGAAGTCTTCCAAATGCGTCGTCGGTTCAGATCTTAGTAAGCACGTTGATACGTCCTGTTAACAACATAGATAAAGTAAATTATATCGTTTACTATCTGCAATAAAGCTCTAAATCGCTTGTTTTTAATGGAAAGAAAACAGGTCTATAAACGATACAAAGTCTTATCTTCAGAGGTCCTAGTAACAAGAATTTTGAAGGATAACATACCCTATAACTATACACATAAGAGCGTTAATTACATTGCATTTTTGTAATAATTTAGTTTTTAAGCTATTTGAATTTCTAATATTAATAAATGTAAAGTAACTTTTTGTATTACAGATAGAATTGGCATATTTTTTTAAACTTCATAGTTATATTAGTATTTTCATATCGTGATGTGACACTATAACAATAGATTTAGTGCTAGAGTGCATAGAAACTGTCGGATGTGTGTATAAAGGCCGCCACACACTATCAGTTCGCCGGACGATGACGTTCTGAGACTGTGGGGCCTTTAAAACACACTTTTCTAACTTCGTGATATTATTATGAAAGTGAACTTGAAATATAAGGACAGTTCGTGAGAATTCGTACGTTTCCGCACGAATCTCTGCAAGGAAACATAACTGAAATGGCCCAAGGTACAGTATAAAGAGTAATACAAAAAACTGCACAGCGAGAAATGTATACAATTGCAGCTGTGCAACAGGTCCCGGGTTAGATTCCCGAGCCGGGTAAAAATGGTATTGGGTTTTTCTATCAGGAAATTCCAGTATTGATAAACAAATGTTCCCGGTTGATGACAATAAGCTCGCCACCTATTTCATGGCACCAAACATAGCTGACGAAATGTGGGTGTCATACACCTCTGCCTACCCCTTCGGGTAAAAAGGCGTGATGCTATGTTATGTTTAATACAAAATACGACTTACAAGTAAAGTTTCCCTAAGGTCAGTCTGTAGATGATTCCTCCTCGGCGCGTGAACACAATCATCGATATGATCCAAATGATCAGCTAGACACTCTACCAGGGCTCGTCTGCCGAGTGCCATCACACATTTGATCATCGGCGCTGTTAAACGCTCCTTAGTACCCTGCGCTAGGTAGTCGAAGAGAATTCCTTTACCTATAACAAATATACGACCAATTCAGACAGTCTGTAAAGAGGTTTATATACTATAATTACGTCCCATAGACATTGGTCTTTCCTCACAAAGAAATGTTGTTAGATTACTGTCACCACATTGGTGTTCCTTCTCTTGCAAGAAGGTTTTAATTTAAGTTTTTATTCTCTTGTTTAGATGTATTGTGATTTTTTCTTACGATATTCTAGTGATCAAAAGTATTCTTACACCTTTGTGTCCATTCACAAAGAGCAGAGCAAATTTCTGTATTCAAAATAAAACTTTAAGCAATTTTAATTATGGTATATTTTTAAATATATTAAAAAAATTAATCCTCGCCTTAATCCTTTAATCGCTACTTTTGAGCATCAAACGAGAAGTGTTTCTCGGTAGCGATTCCATTCCACCTAAAACAAAGCTGAGGAATATGTATACAAATAAAATTACCTATTATAATAAACGAAGGCCAGGTACGTGTGATTTTTGTCAGTATAGCAACCATTTTCTCAGCGAGTGAACCATTGCCCAGAATGTTTGACACCATCACAGGAAATAATCTCTGAAACTGAAAAAACGCAATTGGCAAGTAAATATACAGTAAAATATATATAATATTTAAAACTGCATAATTTTAATAAAATTAATACAGATCGCGATATATCATCATTTCAACCCATAAACATCCCACTGCTGGGTACAGTCTCCTCCAAAGAATGTGAAGGGAATTTAGCCTACTATACACACGGATTACGAATACATAATGTAACTGTCCCAACTCAACTCACGGGTGTCGTAAAAGGCGACAAAGTGACCTTTTGCAGACAAGAGCACTGCGAGAAAGGAAAATTCGAAACCAATCCTATATCAGCCCGTCTAGCCAGCGTGGTATAGTAGGCTAAACTCCCTCCACATTGTTTGGAGTAGACCCCTGCCCAGTAGTGGCACGTTTATGGATTGAAATGATGATGATGATGATTATCCAGCAATCAATAATGCAACCAAATACCAAAGATTTAAAGTTCATTTTATTTGCTGTAGAATTTAATTACCTGCTGTTGTATATTAGTATCCAAACTACAAGGGTTGGAGCAGAGGGCGTCGACCATATCAAGCACATTGGACTGTAAAGGTTTTTTAGCGGGCACATTGAGAGCATTCAAGTTGTCATCATTTAGTACTAGCACCGCTAAGTTGAAGAGATTCGGAAATATCGGTCCAATGCGTGTGTTTGTTGTCAGGTCTTCAACTGCAATCACTTTGGGTTTCCTTCTAAGGTTTAGTATTGCTGCAAAAATATACATAAATATACTATAAATTCATTATATTTTTTGGACCCTTTGTAAGGCATCAACTGCACTCGTGGCGGAGAGTTTACAAAGCATTAACTGGCACTAGGTACACCAAGGTAAAATATTGTTCATCATCATCATATCAGCCCAACAATGTCCACTGCTGAACATAGGCACCATCTAATTTCCTTCTGTGGGCAGGCGACATAGCTCACAGAACTGATGGCCGATGGTGCAAAAAGTTCTCGAGTCGCGGCCAAGAATTATAGAGACATATGCAAAAAAACATTGTGATGTGTGAATAACTCAGACACAAAAATTATTGTAGACTTTTAAGACAACATGACATATAATGCGCAAAATGAAGATGTTTACAAGTCAGCAACTTAAAAGCTTACATTCCGAGGTTGACCCTCTTTTTGGATACAATGACTGGTAAGGTAATCGGTGATAATGAAATTTATAAATACTGACCTCTAGCAACTTTAGTATAATAATTCTGTAGGCTAACACTAATATTACTGGCATTGTTAAGGCTTTTGTCATCAGTTATCCACTCCACCGACACTGTTGGCACTGAACAAATGTTGAAACTGCTTTGGGTTAATGCACTGTCAGTCGAGTCTATTAAATAGTCCTGGAACAAGAAAAACAGTTATTATCATAACATTAGACAATTATACCGGCGAGAATGCTTGAAAAGACTGATGAATGTTGAAGAAGCCAAAGATGTATGTCAAAATCATAGCAAATGGAAGGAAATGTTCTCTGCCTACCCCTCTGCTGGGCTGTGATCTATATGTATGTATGTAGACAATTATAACAGATTGTCTGGTAGAAAACACTTGAACTTAATTATTGGCTTGTATCGGCATTTAGCAGCATATTGCTATTGGCTGACAGAACTCCTGTGCCACTGTTGCAATCAGACAGGTGTCAGTAAATGGTAGTTGTAACTTACCAAAGGAATGCAGAGCCTCTCTTCATTAAACATGGCGTATTGTGTTGAGTATGCGCCTACAATAGGGCTGGTATCAGACAAAATTAACATAGAGTTTACGTCCCAACTATCAATACATGACTTCTTCATCATATCGCTGTGTAACGCCAATGCCTGAAAGTTAAAGAAGAAATTTAAATAGTGTCTTGTTCTCGTAAGACCAAGTTATTTATTCTTTTGGACGTCCGTGGCACAACCTGTTGTTCCATAGCTAATGGAGGGTAAACCACAATGTTATTTCTTGGATACTTTAAAGGTTAACACTGTGTTTTTCAAACTGTGTGTGTGTAAAGGGACTTGAATACTTCACGACCAGAATGAATATAAAATTATAGTCATTCTTAATAAACTATTGTTTTAAAGAGATAAAATATTTTAGGAGATTAAGATGCAAAATTTGTCTCAAAAATTTTTATTTTATTAAATTGGGTTATATATGCTGATTTACCTACTAGAATATTGCTGTTAAACTATAAACACACATAAGATTTTGAAACATGAGACAGCAATGTGACTGCTATCTCCAATAAATTACAACACATCCCTATTTCGCCAGATATATTAGGTTTTACATAATGGGGGTGAACCCAGAACCGCTTGCGCAGAAGAGGAAAATTTCGAAAAAATGAAATTACTTCTAATTATAGAATAAACGGTTAAGATGGCTAGAAATGATTAACTTAAACTTACACTAATAGTTTGTCGAAGTTTATAGCTGACATCTTCTGCCAGATTGGTGCAAGCTTCAGCATTAATTTCTGCCCCACACTGTTCTGCCATACATTGTACTGAATCTGCCCCAATACCAGCGAATCTGCCTTGTGATTGTGATGATGAACTGCCATCCTAAAATGACCCATGACTATATTGGCCATCCTTGATAATCCTACTAGTTCTTTAGAAAGCCTAGTTACAAATTTAACAGAACATGGTTTGCTTTAATAAACTGATACTAAACTATTATAGTTTGATAAATATTAACATTTTTTTGACATGAGCATGGTATATTTATATGTTTTAAAAAAAACTACATATTACAAATATTTTCAGATATAAATTCAGCTATACATTCCAATGCAATCGTGCCAATCTATTTGAATTTAATATTTAAAAACAGTATACAGGAACAAAGAATGTGAAGTTCATGTGAACAGCAAGAAAGTACTTCCTAGAGAGAGTTTTTTGGTAACCTATAATTCCTTACGCTTCTTACCTTTTCCGTGAGTGGAGGAGTGTCGCACTGACTGGAACCACCAGATTCAGAAGCTACAGATTTATTTCTATCACGTTCTCTACTACTATTCCCTTTTTTCGAGTGACTTTTGTTACTCGTAAGTGAGTTAGACATTTTTGAAATGTAATTGGTATGATTCGATATTCACAACATTGAATTTATTGTAAGCAGTTACTTTATTATGCTATTGAAGTATATACAACCACACAATATCGTAAACAATCTCATGTACTAACAGTCAAACAAAATTTATGAGGCACCGCAACAAACCAACGAAACGGAGCTTCGTTACGGAAATATATAATCTATGGTTACATTGGTTACGGACCGCAATTATTTTCCCGTACAATACTAAAGTGACGTTCCACTGACAACTGACATAACTGACTTTTACGACATGACGAATATGTTCTGAAACCAAAACACCTTAACTAAACGTAACAAAATTAAAATAAAACGAATCAAAAACATGTTCAACGAATTCAGATTAATAAATTAATGATTATCAAAATAAATATTAAGTTTTTTATTAAACGACGGTACTGACGGTTAACGGATGTTCCATGGCTGTTATAATAAATTTATAATAATTTTTACACCTGATGGAGAATAAGTACGTCGCGTGTCGGGTGTCAAGGTAGGCACGATTTTGTTTGCGCAAATTTTAGTAGGCATCGGAAACGAAAATCGCCACCCTATCTTATTAAAATATTTATTTCATAAAAAATCCTGTACCTTCATCATGGCAAGAGATTTCTTATCAAGATGTAGCCTATTACAACCAATAGACTAACCTGGGTATTCGAGGCTCTCTACCCGAGCTCCTCTGCCGTTTAGTTTTGCTGTGTATATTGAAAAAAATGTTTTCATTTAGCACACCTTAGTTTCATTTAGTATATATTTTAGTAGAAATAGTTACATTATCACTGAGTAACCATGCTTTTAAGTAACACCACGTTGCGACCAATAGGAGCCGAGCAATGGCCAAATAAAGAACGACGGGTTCGAAGCCCACCGCGCCACTTCTAGTGATAAATGGACCGATTGTAAAAATGATCCAATCAACACAAACCTCATTTTGAGATATTTAACTATAAAATTAATTGCAGTATTTCTCTGGCTTTGTAATGCTAAATTTTGTTTTTGTAATTTTATGTAATCCTATATATTTTATTATGTAACTTAACTAAAAGCCAGAGAAATACTGTAATGAATTTTACAGTCCAATATATCAAAATGAGGTTTAAGTTGATTGGATCACTATGACCTAAACAAAGTTTGTAGAACGACTGAAAGTATAATTATCAAGTTAAAACAATCGAAATAGGTACCTTTAAGTTACTTGTATCGTTTATGGAGTGCAAATAGATTGTAAGAAAACTACTACTTTCTTATGTAGTAGGTATTGTTAAATCCATAAACAATAGGATAACCTAATAATAATCTGTGTCCGTTTCGTGGGCGCACAATACAACCATTCACGCAGTATGAATATCGTAGGATAATTCGAACTGTGCGATAATTGAAAAAGACAATGGTGAAAACTTGACATGCCCCAATCTTACTGGAAAAGACAGTGTTTTTGAGGTTAGAATGGCTTTTTTTAGACACTTTCACCATTGTACCTATGTTTATTGGTGTTTACGCAAATTCCCTAAGCATTTCGCAAAAATTCGAATTATAAAATTTTAATCTTCATACATAAATAAAAAACAATTTAAATTCATATCATTGTTTATATTCTCATAAGTAAAAAGAGCATGTGGACATAATAAGGTAGGTAACGTCTATTATTATATTAAACATAATGTTCAAAATAAATAAGCAATGTAGTTTGCAGAAGGCACACGATTCCAGGTTGTGCGAGTTATTACACCACAACAACCATTTTGTTTATCATAAATATCTCATCTATTTATATACAAAACATTTTATATCTCTGACAAACTTAATGTTCATCATTTATATTACAATATTCATCTCTCAGAAACTTCCTGTACAAGGATTATTGCGATTTTTATAAGATACTAGCTAAATTTAAATAAATGAACATCGCGATAAAATATTTACCAATTATCACGTACTTACACACTATGTTTTACAAAATATTGGCATAAAATAAACAAAAAATATCTATGTTCACATGAGGCACGTTACGATTATTCATTCATTATGTCATCAATACATAACAATTAAGTTCGTATCACTTAAAAATTATGAATAAAATAAATTTGACATAAAAATATTATACTTTAATGTACCATTTCTTACATTACAAAAATATTTCAAAACATGGCAAGTCAACATGTAACACTAGGCGGGAGCCGCACTCACCGGACCAAGATAGTCCTCTCATATTATATAACATAGTATATACAGTTGTACACTCCCTCGCATGAGTCATGAGTAGAGACCAGAATAGGCACACTATATTTACCTAAACTTCGAGAAAGTAAGTACAGAGTTGATAATACCTCCTCTAAAATCCCGGAATTATTAACATGACAATTGAGTCCCGGGATTTAAGATATTGCAAAATATTTATTGGACTTTTAATAATAGTTTCGAATTACGCTTTGATGTAATTTATCGTCAAAATTTAGTTCCAATTTCGTTTTGAATACATTTGAACTAAATTAAATTATTATATTAATAATTTCGTTCCAATAGCATCATCATAATCCCATCAGCCCAATGACGGCCACTATAACGTCATGTCCACTATATTCAAAGCGCAAAAGTAATTAGCAATATCTTAAATCCCGAGTTTAAATCGTCATGTTTAAAATGCCGAGATTTCGATGGAGGTATTATCAACTCTATGTTGCTTACTTCCTCGAAGTTTAGGTAAATATACTCCACTTATTTCTGGTAATGAGTAAATATCATAGAGTAGAAATTGATGACGCCACTTGCCAAGTTTGACGAGTAATCTGTGTAGGGCGCGTAGAGTAACGTATAGAAAGTAAGACACCCAAACCCGAATAAAGAAAGAAAGAGTCGTGTGGTCAGTCGGAGTCGCTGCCGGACTCGGACAGGCAGAGATCATCGTTCAGCACGTCGGCGGGCAGCCCGGGGTTGGCGCTCGCCGTACCTGCCCGGACAACACCTACTTAACATTTATCCAGTTAATTGGTAAGTATAACATAATCATCATCATCATCATCATATTAACTTAATGACGTCCACTGTTGAAGATAGGCCTCACCTAATAAACAACATAATATTTATCGAGTTCGAGTTGAAGTACATAACTGTTTTAACTTATAAAATTAAGTTCGCAACAAAATTATTTATCATAATTTTGCGAATAACCATCATCATCATGCTAATTCCGATTACAATCATTATCATGATAAATCATCATCACAATCATGATAATAATGATTCTCATCATTATGATCGATCATCATTATTACGATCATGTTCATCCTAATCGTCAAAAGCATCATCATCAACAACCCCATCAACATCATCATCATTATTATCATCTCAATCGTCATCATTGCGACCAGGACATTCACCAATCATCACCATCTGGACAGGAAGACTATCTTCCCGTAATAGGTGTTATAACTCCCTGTCTTCTTCAAGAAGTATAGTCAGAATTTGTAAACGCATTGGCTTCTGTGTGGTGTGACGGTTAAAAATAGGTAGTCTATATTCCTATTATATCCAAATTTCATACAGATCCATCCATACATCCATCCGTCCATTCAACCTATTTTTCGCATTTATAATATTAGTAATATTCAATAATTCAATATACGTAAGTGCTATATCACATATTTATATTTACCATTGGTAAGAGAGTGATGTGCGCTAGAGTCATTATCGTCGCTATCGCTACCGCTATCGGAATCGCTGCCGCTTTCACTAGAAGAACTGGACGAACTGTCTTCTTGTTGCCGTACCTACAATTATATACAAAATGTTATATTTAACAGAAATACATTATGAACAATGTGACGCTATTAGAGTTGCAGCCGTAACTTTGTTTGCAACTTTCGTAGTTTAAAATAAAAAACTTAAATTTTCTTTTTTTAAACTTAATTGGTGTTATTTCTATGGCACCATTACAAGAATTAAAATTATAGTTTCTGACCTGTTGGTGAGGCGGAGGCACGTACGAATTGTGATGTGTCCTGTCGATTGCGGGTGGAGGTTGATGAGAGGGAGGATGAGAGGGGGGATGAGATGGAGGATGAGAGGGGGGATGAGAAGGGGGGTGAGAGGGCGGGTGAGAGGGCGGGTGTGAGGGAGGGTGTTGTATCGCGGGCGGCACGGCTCGCTCCTGGTAGGCGCGCGCGTACCCGTTATGAGCGGGCGCGGGCGCGGGAGCGGGAGCAGGCGCGGCAGCGGATAGTCCGCCTAAAGCGTCGTCCAACCCAATCATCGGTAGTGACGCTAGAGTGCTGTTACCGCCACCAGACCAACTGGAAATTGACAAGTCACTTTTAGAAACGTCACATTAAAAAAAAAATCTTGGCTGTCCACTGGCGATCGGTCGTTAGGCTATAAGTATCCGTAGTATTTTGGGTATAGAATTAAAAAAATATATTAATAAAATATCATTACGATTTTTAAAGTTATTAATCATAATAATATGTAATTTCTGAAAGGCTTATTACCTTAATTCTTAAGACAATCCACAGCTTCTAACATGTAAACTCAGACAATGTAATATAAACTTTACTCGCTATAAACAAAATTCAAATTCGTACAAACACAAGCACATGTGTCTTCCGCAATACAAGTACCCAACTTCTAACACCTCATCATATAAACTCAGACAATCTAATATTAACTTTAGTTCTATATGAACAAAGCTCAAACTCTTATGCACGAGCACATGTGACTTCCGCAAAACAAGTACCCGACTTCAAACAGTTCTCACACCTCATCATATAAACTTAGACAATGAAACATACACTTTAGCTCCCTATAAACAATGCTCAAATTCCTATACAAGAGTACAAATGACTTACGGCGCGGCCTGCGGCGGGGATGTCTTCTGTCGCGGCGGAGAGCGCACCATGCTGGTGGGCTGCTTGTTCATGACTGCGGCGCCGTTGTACCGCGCTTGAGGGTTCGGTACTGCCGCGCCTGCAGCTGGAAACACAAACATCTCTTTATTAAAACAATATCTAAAAACTGCCTCGGTGGCACAGCGGGAAGTGTATACGACTGCTGTGCAAGAGGTCTCGGGTTCGATTCCCGGGTCGGGTGAAAATGGTATTGGGCTATTCTATCATGAAATTCCAGTATTGAGATTTTCCCGGAGTTTGATAAACAAATTTTCCCGGTAGATGACAATAGGCTCGCCCCCTATTTCATTAGACCAAACATAGCTGGCGAAATGTGGGTGTGAAACACCTCTACCTACCCCTTCGGGGAAAAGGCGTGATGCTATGTTATGTTATATTATCTAGAAATAATCGTACATAAACAAAAGTAATATTTTTAAAATAAACGTAAGTCAAATCCTGAGAAATCTATCGAGAATTCATTATAAATTTTGACAAGGTTTAATGAACAAATGCTGTAGATAAAGTCTACATTTTCTCGTTCATGGCAAGGATTGTAATCTTTCGTACAACGTAGGGAATCGCATAGCTATTTTTCTAGTTTTCAAACAATGGTTAATTGACCACTGTCATTTTCGTTAATAAATGCACCTAATGGTAAGCGGTTACCGTAGCCTATGGGCGCCTGCAACACCAGGTTTATCACGAACGCGTTGCCGACCCTTCAGAAACCTATTCACTCATTTTTGAAGAATCCCATACAGAGAGATATTTGGTAAAAACTCCCTAAATATCTCGCTGTATGTAAGAATTGTTGTTCTATGCGTATGTATACCCAAGCCCCCTTGTGCATGTCGCCTATTGTATATAATCAAATACCAAATTATATTTAAAAAAAAACCACTTAGAATTTTTAAAAAGCAACTCTCAGATTTTTTTATATTTAAATGTTATTACTCTGTAGCTGACTTCTTAACAGATGAGTCATTATAATTTTAATGTAGTTATTTTATAAGTATTTTTAATTTTTGCATGCCTTACAGGCAGAATGTACAAGGATTCGCTATTAGTTTGTAAGACCTTATTGTATTTACGTACCTACATTCTTAGCAAATAAAGTTTCTATTCTATTCTTATTACAAAATGCGGACTAAGCCTTAAACGAGGTTTAAATTGACAACTTTGACACAAAAACAATGGCTTATGTCAATTTAAACTTGGTTAACTTAGTCCATATTTTGAAATAATTCAATTTTCAATTTTTAAGTCTTTATTTTCAAAAATAAAACAATTAAGTACATGTACAAAAATTCTAGTGTAGGTTGATTCCTAGAAGTACAAGATTATTATAATAATAAATCGTTTTACAAGTACGCACTTACCTATATAAAACTATTATCAATCATTATTCACATAAATTACTTAATTTTAATTGTTTAATATTAGATAACAATAGGTTTACAAACTTATGTATCATCATCATCATCATCATATCAGCCTATCGACGTCCACTGCTGAACATAGGCCTCACCTAATTTACGCCACTGCGAACGGTCCTGTGCCGCCCGCAACCCTGACCAGGTCGTCTTATGTAACTTAACTTATGTATGCTTTAGTATTATTACACTACATTTATTAATTTGTTGTAGGCGTAAGATAAATAAAAATAATGAATGGTTGGAAAAAAGTTTAGTAAACGTGCGGCCGATCGCAGCAAGCAACAGACATGTCAACATCGTCGTGAGTGACGTGTGTGAGTGACGATGTTGCCATATTTTGTAATATGTACGTATAGTTGTAGTAAGTACCTGTGCTAGGGTTGTTACGTCGGTTGGTAGTGACGCGCGTGCGCGACGTCGATCGTTGAGTTGTGTTTGTGAACTCATTAGTGACTGGCGTCAGTGGCCGGGGCTTCTGAGTCGTTTCTTGTCTGGAATTATACATAAATAATAATATTAAATACTTGTTTCTGCTTTCGGTAACTAGACTGAAAATAGCCTGTGTCGTTCTAAGTAGATTTTATCTTTATATAGAAGTCGCGCGGGGCTTCGCTGCCGTCGTTTTTGTTTGGCCACTGCTCAGCTCCTATTGGCCGTAGCGTGATGTTATATAGCCTTAGGAATCAGGAACTTATCAGGAACTACTGGTCCAATTTGAAAAATTATTTTAGTGTTGGATAGCCCATTTATCGAAGAAGGTTATATATTAGGCTATATATTATAACATCATGCTAAGGCCAATAGGAGCTAAGCAGTGGCCAAATAAAGAACGACGGGAGCGAAGCCCCGCGTTACTTTTAGTATTTTTATATATCGATAACGAACAACAGTTAGTATTGAATCAATTTTATACATTGTTTCACCATTACTGAAATAGGTTTTAGAAAGTGTGGTGACTTGAAATACCTATTACAATAATTGTATACCGGCTTTCCAAAAGAATGACTCTGTGTATATAAAAATAACTTTCTCTTAGACAAGCACTCACGTGGTGCTAATGCGACATTTCCGTATCCGATGGGCGTAAAAATCTATAAATAAATATTTATATACCATAAACACCTTTTAATGAGAAACCTGAAAGTAGTTTGTTCAGAATCAGTAGCAGAATCGATTCCAATGATTTTTTTATTCAAAATGTACCATTTACAATTTTGAAAGCATGGATAGTATCGACACCGTTGTTTGAAGTGTATAAATGGGCGCCTAATGCCTTGTGCCACACCATCTACTCGCAGCGATAAATAAATTATAAATATTTGGCCGGCGCGCGGCAGAAAAGTTTAAGCATTCAAATGTTTATTTCTGCCGTCGCTGGCGAAGGCGAAAAGTTATATAGCCTAGCCTTCCACGATAAATGGGCTACCCAACATTTTTTTTTTTCAAATTGAGCCAGGAGCTCTTGAGATTAGCGCATTCAAATTTCAAACAAAAAACTTACTCTTCAGCTTAATAATAATATTGTAGATAGTTATAGACTAATTATACTTACCTAGTCTTTTTAACTTGTATATTACTAGAGAGCTTCTCCAGTGTAATCTCGCCGGTAACTCTGTCGATGATAAGCACACACTCCTTCGTCGTGTACGGCCTCTGGTTGCCTTTGAACACAGTCTGGGGGACGCCAGCACCATCTGTCGGCGTAAACATATACATCTAATTTATATTACTAACTACCACCCGTATGTAGGTAAAGTCATATACCTAAAGCTTCTTCACGAATCACTCTTATGTATTGGTGAAAATCGCATTCGTTATGCTCTCTGTTCTTGTGTTAGGTTATGGTTCTTAAGTTCAATAAACGAGTAAATGAAAATGCGATATTATTCAAAAATAAGGTCGCATTTTATTATATTATCGCTATTGTATACTAACAGTCAATAGAAAAAAAACTTTCATTTGAAGGACCTAAGATTGCATCTAAGAAGTTTCTGGATCAAAAAGCTCTTAAAATATTAAGCTAGAAAGAGAGCTAGTACTGGTTCATTTTAGTGCATTGCGTAGTGTCTTAATATATGAAAATAATGGTAAAACCAAAACGATGTTGGGTTTTCCCCAAAATATTTTATTCGTAGATGCTACATCAAGGTTAGATTAGTTCCGGGTAAGATTCTGGAAGTTATGGCGTTTCGCTGTTACGTCAATTGTCAGCTGAGCCACTTTTTCTGGAAATGCCACGTTTTTCCTACCCATATTTTTTTTTTTTGATTCGCGTTGATATAGCGATGATGCAAATGATAAAAAATATATAATCATTCGTTTTTTAAATTTCTTTGTATGTATACAATTTTAAACTATAAATTCTAAAATTGAAATAAATGTGTGGAGTTAATTTAGGTAAGACCAGCACTTGAGAATTTATGACTCAGTAAAATGCAGACGTGAATAACAGAGTGCAATAAATGACTCTATGTTTATTTTATCTGTCGAGATTTAGCTTCGATAGCTTTCAGAATGATCTAAAACATTACCAATGTTGAGATAATTATATAACCCTCCGAAATAGAGTTTGACTTAACCTTTAAGCTTTTAGATCCTACTAATACCCGCGTTTTAAAGACGACTTCTGTATTTTAGAACAAGTCTTGTATTGCTGACATATAAATTCCTTTGACAGCCAAAGCCACGATAGCAAATGACTATGCGACGTATTGTTAAAATAATAAGGTCACATTTTCAACTGTCCGTGCCTCCGTGTCATAACAGGTTCCAGTGGGCCTTCACCAAAACGTGATAGTGGTTTTAGTGGGTATTCTGGCCTTCTGTCATCTTAGGGCTAGCGAGCCTTATTACCGATGATCCCATTGCCCAAAAACGGGTAAATAGAAATAACGTAAGTTTTATTTTTCAAAACGGTCTGGCTTCCCGAATTGAACACACGTTTTTTTTAATCTGTCAATACAATTATTTTTTTCGACACGAAAATCGATGACATGGTTTCTAAAACAGATCTTCGTATGTCTAGAAGTTTCAGATTTACTGACCGATCATAATGTTACACCCTGTATATCAAACCAATCTTCGCCGCATCATGCTACACGATTAGAACTATAGTTTCCTATAATTTTAATAATAAAATACATACCCAAATGTGGTACAGTAACGGTCACTTGATTATTTGTTCCAACATCCACCGTTGCCATTTTGTTAACGTCAACTGACGCCGGCTTGAAGTCATCTGAAACATTCGCGTAACAATGCACACGGTGAAATAATACAATACAAATAATATCGAACGGCGACGTAACAACAATTCTATTATATAACCATAGTACCTATAGATAACTAATAAAATTTCATGACCCAAATTTAGAGAATGGTTAGGTACCTACAGATTTTTTTACAAAATTGTGAAGGTATAGATCTATCGCAACATTATTAATTCGAAAGTAACACGGTTTGTCTGAATTGATATTTATCAAATCCTTGGGTAAGTAACAGTCCTGAATTTATAAATAGGCCGTATAGGCCGCGGCCTAGGGGCGGCAGATTTCAGAGGACGGTCACTTGATTTCAGAGGGTAACAAATTTTCAAAATTTCAAGGAATACGCCTTGTCTAACGATGTTTTTCTACTATGAGGTATTAATAGGTACACATTAATCAAAGGGCTCAGTTAGTACTACAAATGGAAAATTATTATCTTAGAAAGGTATGTACATGGGGCGGCGGAAATAAAGTGGCCTACACTCATAAAAATATAAATCCGGCACTGGTAAGTACTAATTAAGAAGAAAGTAACTCTGTTAGTTCTTTCATGCCTAAATCATTCGCATTGTCTTGGATCTAGAGGACATGGACATACAACCTGGAGAAGATTGCAGATGCGAGTGATACCGAAATAAATTGTACTAGAATTCGGTAGTTGACTAAAAAAATTGTGCTTCCCGCTACAATTGCCTTAGTGATGCCTTGGCTCTGGACTTGTTATGAAATGGCAACCCTAGTTATTACCGAACAACTTTTCCTTTGTATTGGTCAGTGAGATAGTCCATTTATCTATACTAACATTATAAAGAGGAAAGATAGTATTTTTGTATGTAACAAATAAACTTTAAACTACTAGATCGATTTCAAAAACTCTTTTGCCGTTAGAAAGCTACATTATCACTAAGTAACATAGGCTATATAACACTACCCTACGGCTAATAGGACCTGAGCAGTAGCCAAATAAAGAATGACGGGACGGAAGTTCCGCGAGATTTCTAGTTTTTAATAAATATAAATTGTGATACATACATTTGATTGTGTGATACTGGGATGCTTTGTTATTAGTGAAACTTGCTCCCAGTTTTAACTCTCTCACGTCATCATAGTTCAGGCTGTGTTTATCGGCCATTATGACCCGCTGGTTATGCCATATATAATTATTTCCTAGAAAAAAAAACAATAAGTTTAGTTATGAAATTTGAAATGAACAACATTGGATAAATTACATTATACAAACAAACAAGTATTTAATACTTATACTTTTCGAAAATGGTTTTCCAAAAAATGTATAGTAAGAACTAACATGCTTCATTCGAGAGAAAATCAAGTAAAAGGTAAATATCGTGGTGGAGGTTAATGATATTTTGTAGAAGTGAATGATATTGGCTGTTGATATAATGCTAAACTGTGAAGGGTAATGACGTAAATCGTTTGTTTTATTAGCATTCCACTTTGTCTGACACGTGAGAAACTAAATTTTTAGATCTAAGTACACCACAGTACCGCCGACAGCGTGTGCACACCGCTGGCGTACTTTAATTACGTGTTATGTGTGTTATTAGTTTAGTTTACTGGTGGCGGGAATTTTAATATTTATTCTTACATGTCAAATCAAGACAAATAAATGTTTTTTCTTTCTTTCTTTCTTCCCCAGGGTGGCGTGCTTTCTCCTTTACTATTCACTATGTTTATTATCAATATATCAAACAACCTTATTTCTTCAAAGAGACACACGGGGTGGGGTGTTGCTATAAATGCATTTGGAAATATATGTAATTTCATTAAATAAAATTTATGAAAAACAAAACGGAGCATTGAATGACAAATAACTTGTGACCAAATTTTAAATAGTCAAATAACAATGTCAGAGATAAATTATGTTTTAAAAATGTATGGTATTACTTAGTTCTGAAATCAGTTCATCATCATCATCAGCCTGTACTAGTCCACTGCTGGACATAGGCCTCTCCAATTGCACACCACTGAGTATGATTTGCAGCTACTCTAAATCAGTTATTAAGTAAGAATTTAGTTAGCGAAATTTGGCAATTTTGAAGTTTGAAAGTGATAAAAAATACTCCGAAAATAATATGTGGTGTAAATGGCATTTTGGACGTCATTTTTATTTTTTCAAGTGAAATATCATAATTTTGTTATTTTGTGAAATAAGCACTGTGTATAAAGTTTAAATCAAATAAAAAAATCGTTTTTGAACATTTTCAAAATTCTCTTGATAATATACAAAATATTCCTATATAAGTAAAAAAATCTATATAATTATATATATCCCAATTTTTATAACATAAATATCACACCCTTTCCCCTTCCCCGAAGGAGTAGGCAGAGGTGCGTCACACTCACATTTCATCACCTGGGTTAGCTATGTAGGGTCTTATGTAAAAGGGGATGATGATGACTGAGATTTTTATGATAATATGACTCACTCAAAAATATTATGATATTAAAAAAGAATGACCAACATAAAAATTTTCTCCACATAAAATTTTGGTTAAGTTTTAGAAAAGGAATTGTATAGAGTGCGGTACTCTTGATGATGTTCATCATCTGTTGGTGGAGTGTGTCAGAACCCAGGAGTTACGTAATATATTGTTTGGAATGTTGAGCATATGTGGGATGGATGTTGGTGCCTTAATGTGTATTTTAGGTAGGCCTCTTTCTGATGCGGCCATTATAATGTATAAGGTAGTGTATAAGTAATTCATAATATAGTTATGTAGTTTTAGATAGGTTATGCTATGTAGTCAGTAAAATTTAGGGTACGATGGAGTTGGCATGGCTTAAAAGCTAAAAACTCCTAATAAATAAAGATTAAAAAAAAAAAAAGTTTTAGAAAAGGAGATCATCATCATCATCATATCAGCTTAATGACGTCCACTGTTGAACATAGGCCTCACCTAATTTAAAGGACATATCCTTTTTATATAAATGAATTATTTTAAAGTGTAAATTTAAATTATTAAGTGATTTTATAACTAATGAATTGTATTAAAACTGGCAACTAAAATTCTATATAGCAAAATATTTTAGCCCAATTTGAAACAATGGCAACCTAGAAATCAAGCTAATACAGAACAATCACAGTATGAAAGAAAAACAAAAAAAGTAAGGAATGCTCAGGTCTCAGGTTAATTTTAAGGTAATGATTTCTTTACTGAATTAAACGAGATGAATTCCATTTCAAAATAATTAAAAATCACACCAAAGCCTTGAAAACTTTTATGCAGATAAACCTTTCTCTTTTCAGTCAAGTTTAAGACTTTTGCAATGAAACTATCATCATTTGGTTATTAAACAGGATGGTGAAGAGTTTGTATACCAACTTAGTACAACATTGACTCAAGTTGAGAGAATTTAGACTTGGGAGTGGCTAAGTTCAATAAACTCTTTTTATGTCTAAGACAATTTTATTAAAAATTTAAATGTGGTTGGCTGGGTTAAAGTACCGACTACCAATACAGTTCTATAATTAAAATTGTAAAAATAGGAATTTTAAGGCTAATTTTTATTATAAAAAAAGAACAGATTATGTATGAAATAAACTTAGCATTGCTTATTTTTTTATTTGTAAAATCAAATTAGGCAATGATAGTTATTAGAAAAGAGATTTTTGTACAAATATAGTAGTTGGTTTATTAAATAAGTTATTAAAGAAACAAATGATTACACACTTCAAAGTAATTTTTTATAGAATTTTTGTAATTTTAAAACTAAGTATTGTCATTTTGTGAAATTAGCATATAATTGACTAATGACTTGCCAGTAATTTATATCACAAATAGCAAGTAATAAAAACAAAATATCTTTAAAAATAGATAAATAAGCAGTAGTTAATACAATATGATTAAAAGTTAAATACTTATAGGTATAGTGGCTAGTTTTATCAAATTATAAAATAATCTACAACATACCATAAATTATAAATACCTGTAACACAAGTAAATATACCGCACAGGTACCTATTATGCATACGTATCTCTACATTCACTAACACAGCTGACAAACTAGGTCTAATTTTTTTTCGCCACAACACAAAATAATTAACTTTTAATCATAGACATGAAATTAATCTTAATACTGTACTATACTTCATAAGCAGTAAAATTATAAAGTTAATTACAACATATACTCGTAAAAGAAAGTTCAAATAGATAAAATATGGCAAACAATTATAAAGACTGGGTGATACCCTTACCTTCGATTGATACTCCACAAATGTTAAAAGAAAGCCTGCTCTGTCTCCGAAATAAATGTCATCGTCAGTGCAATTTTTAGGAGCACTAATTAGATAATAATCTCTTGGAGAAGGGCTCGCTAAAGTAATAAAATAGTCCAATAAGTTAGACATAGACTATTCCTTCGACCTAGTTCTCATGACGTTTAATTTAGAGACGTATCACTATTACTAAAACTAATGAACTAGTGTGGTGAGCAATTATTTACGTTTTTCAAAATTTTTGTATTACCTAATATGTTTTATAACTGTTCACTTTTTTCTAAATGAAATTATTTTTATATAAAATAATTATATTCAGACAGTGTTTGTCAAACTAATTCGTATAAAATTTAAGGCAATATTATATTTTCTGCCACCCAAATTGAGATTTGTCACTAATTTAGAGAACAGTAGTTATTTTACCTATTCCCACGAAATAAATTTGTCATATTAATCAAAACGGCCTATATAGTATAAGTATCAATCACTAAAACAATGTAATTATGTATCTTTAAAATTGATTCAGACCCAAAATAGTAGATCTATCACCAGAGAAAAAAACTGTCCATAAGTTCATAATATTTTAGTGAGTGAGATAAAATATCTGATTGAAGTTTATATGTTAGTTTATTATTATTATAATTTTGTTAATAATACTAATTACTTTATTTATTGCTTTATTTAAATACTAGAAGTAGCGCGAGGCTTCGCTCCCGTCGCTTTTGTTTGGCCACTGCTCAGCTCCTATTGGCCGTAGCGTGATGTTATATAACCTAATAACCTACCTCGATAAATGGGCTATCTGACACTAAAAGAATTTTTCAAATGAAATTTGTAGTTCCTGAGATCCTAGCGTTCAAACAAACAAACAAACTCTAGCTTTATAATAGTAGTATAGATTTATTCAAAAAATTAAAATGCATTTAAATTAACTAATAATTTTATAAATTAAATTTATTTTATTTTATTAATATTGGTAGGTAGGTATCTACTGTTAATTCAATAATTTCAAGTGGTGGTGGTGTTAATTTAATAATATCAAGTAGGTACCTACTTGATAATTATTATTAAATGGTATGTTAGTGAAAATACTAGAAGTAGCGCGAGGCTTCGCTCCCGTCGCTTTTGTTTGGCCTTTGCTCAGCTCCTATTGGCCGTAGCGTGATGTTATATAGTCTATAACCTTCCTCAATAAATGGGCTATCTGACACTAAAAGAATTTTTCAAATCGAATTTTCCTGTAAATAGAGTATCTGGTTCTTTTTTCTTTTAATAGGTTAGCTGTGTATGTTTTTAAGTTGTGTAAATATTTTATTGAATAAATGTCTTTCCAGAATTATATTAAATATTAAATTAGATGGAACAGAAGGAAACATGAAAAAAAATTTGCGACATTCTCATACATCAAACATAATTATACCTATTTTAACAAACAGTATACCTATCCAAATCTACTACGTCGTACATCGAGTTTCGAGAACAAACTAAACTAAATTCAACTCGACATTTTATTAATTTATCCACAGAGATTTTGTTAACCAGTGAACATAAAAAAAAACTTTTAAAAATTCTCAACACTGTCAATGTCATAATATTGTCACAGTCATAAATTGTCAATACTGTCAAATAATGATAAGCGAATCAAATTGCGAACTTTTGTGCATAGCTTTTGTGATTGAATGAATTGATTAAATACTTTGTTGATTTCGTTGCTAATACAACCTTTTTGATTACACAATGACGAAAAAATCAATAACTTTGGATGTTGATCCAACAATCATGGAGACCAATATGAGAATAATAAAAGTAAATATTTTTTACAGCTGATAATCTTGGTTATATCAAACAACAACGTTTTAATACTTATTTTTATTTGTAGGATACGCCTGTTGAAGAGGAATTTAATAAGTTATTAGCTTCAGTAGATCCTGTGCCTTCAAAGCTTGTCAAACCGAAACCAGGTAGGCATGGAAACTTCCCTCAAAATACTTATCATTCAAACAATCGTAACAAATTTGTTTTAATATTTTTCGCAGGCTTTTGTGTAAAAACCTTTACAAAGCCACACAACAAGAAGGTTTTTGTTAACATTTGTGTGACGGATGCTATTCCATGTCCAAGGGACATTAGCAATGAGGAACTTATGCAAATTCTTAGTTCAGAGGATCCCTCTAGCTACCGAGTGCCTATGAGCATTGGTGAAGGTAGAACTGAGCCGGACAACTCTGGAGCTCCTGTAACAGTCTATGATGTTGCTGTCAACCCGGAATTCTTCGAGAAAATCTCTAAAGATGACTTATTCCAAATATTCTTTCTCACTGTTGTCTTTGAAGGATTGCAAGACAAATATCAATTTGAAATAGACATGCATAAGTACACAATATTGAAAAATAGGAAGTCTATTGGTACATTACAGTCTCATAGAATACAAATAAGGGATATTAAGACTTGTGAGAATAAGATTAAACCTCCTTTGATTGAGGAGATAGATGATAAGGGTGGGGAACAGAAGGCTAATGTTCCAGTGACTAAAAAGAGAGTTATGGAGTACAGATTGAGACGTGAGCCACCTACTGGAGAGATTGAGTACTTATTAGCTGAATTTAAGATACCCTCTAATGTAAGTATTAATATTAGAGTACAAGGTAATTTACAGGTTGTAAAAAAAGTCCCATAGATATAAAATATTATAGAGAAAACTTTTCAAATTTGTAAGCAAAAATTTAAGCCTTTGTTATCACTGAGGTGAATTAAATAAGGAAATCATAATGTTTGATAAAAGTTAAACAGAGGAAAACTGTGTAACAGTCAATCTTCGTCATACAGTCATACAACAGTCATGCTTGGATCATTGTCAGTTTATTTTCATAATGGATGCACATACTAAACAATTTTTTTATGTATTAGATTGAAATGAAAGATCTGAATCTGGAAGTTGGTGAAGATCGTCTAGTGCTGGATTCAAAGGGGCTGTTTGAGTTGGTTGATTTCTTCCTTCCATGCAGTGTGGATCAAGATATTATTGATGCCCATTTGAATAGAAATAGTGATGTAAGTTAACCTATATTTTATTGCTGCATTTAATATTAAAAATAATAATATCTTTTTAATCTGTGTAGTGACTGATTAAGAATACATAATGTCACTAACCCATCTCAACCTGTGGGTGTCGTAAAAAGCGACTAAGGGAGTAACCTGATGCAGACAAGAGCACTGCGAGCTACCTACCTATATCAATCCGTCTGGCCAGCATGGTATAGTAGGCTAAATTCTCTCCAAATTTTTTGGAGGAGCCCTCTGCCCAGTTGTGGGACAGTTTATGGGTTGAAATGATGATGATTTAGAAACCATGAATTATTACAGACGTGCATCAGTGTCATATTTATAAAATGAACGCTACTATATTCCAGATGCTGCTTGTGAAGATGCCAGCTATCCATTGAGTTTCTGAATATTAAGTGATTGTGCAAGGTTATAATAAAAGATTGAAGACTGTTTGTGTTATCACTTATCAGTTTATTGTCAGTGAAGGCATTTATTACAATAAATATTTTATCCATTTCATTGTTGTTTGAATAACATGTCTCACAATAGTTTGTACCATGGAATAAGTAACTATATTCAAGTACAATACGCGCATTATAAGTTGGCCGGCCTGAATTGTCTTGAGTGGCTGCACAGAAGTCGTTTTTTGGAACTAAATTGTGACTGTACATGTGAAAATGTTTCGCTGCCTTCAGCCTGGCCAACTTCGCGCGTATTGTAAATACATATTTAGCTAAAATAAAATAACTTAAAATGCGTGAATAGAAATATGGTCATCAGAATCGGAATTGTTGAGTAAGTAACATAACAAAAATAATGCATATTTTTTTAATTAATCCATGGGTTTAAAATTTACAAAATATGTACTTTCAAAAGTTTCTAATGACCACGTAATTATTCATTTCAGTTTGTAGTCATCCCATTTTACATAGTAGCGTTTAATTACCGGCATTTACAAGTCGCACTTTCACAAGTTACAATTTTACAGTGTTGGTCTTTGGAACAAAATGTGAAACTGCATTTGCCATAACCACAATTGCCATTCCAAAAATGCCATAAACACATTATTCGACGGTATTTCTCGACACAAACTGAGCATAATTCATTACCTAATAAAATTAATATCACATAAATGCTGATACATAAAATAAAATGGTTATTACTACTTATTTAAATAAATAATATAAAATAATAATTACAAAATGAGATTGTGATAAAGATTAACAATCCGTAAGTAGTATTTAATAATAAGTAAAAGGTCGTAACTATAATAACAGCATATTATCGAAAAACGTACCTATCTAAAGTTTATAAGATTTAGATGCGATTTTCACTAGATTTATATTCTGCTATTGTCTGATTTGTCATCAGAAATTTGCTATGTAAGTATAAAAATAATTATTTTATGCAATTCGAGATTTCTTAGTATATTAATATTTATAAGTACACGAGATTGATTTATAAGTACATACTTTTTCAGAAGTTGTGCTTATAATTATTTTATTTTATTATGTTCTATACACTATACAACAACGGCAGATCCATGAATGATAGGATCATGACAAGGACTAGCTAACGTTAGGAAATAATATACAAATTAACGTTATTTTGAAGTCGATACTTTAGCAAATGTTAATCATACGCGGTACGGTTCACTAGACTTCACTAGAGTGATGCGCAGGCACACTGAGCGTGTTTGGGTGCTGTATACATACATTATAATACTATGCAGGCGACCAGTCGGCACTAAGGCAAATATAATATTTACGTTAATAGATCGCCATTGTAGCAAACGTTAATTTTTATAATGTTAGTTGAAGCCCTGTTCATGTTCAATCCTTGGCAGAGCCTTTTGTAAGTTAAAGTAAATTTCTTACTATATTCTTCTCATTCGACAGTTGGATCCGCTTTTGCAAAACCACTAATAAAGTAGAAAATAAATGCTATATAAGGTAATAAACAGTAAATGGCCGAAAGCCTGTCTTTTACAAAGTACACTTATTATAGATAGCCAGCGTGTGTACGTATTGCTCCAAACGAAAACTCAAGTGACACAACATTAAGAGCGTTTATACCAACTGAGTGGTTACGTAGCAATTTAGTGTGATATTTCGTGGTTTTCAATTTTTATTATTTATCCAGAGCTATATTTAAAAACATGTTTAATAAACTTTTTAAGAATTACGTAAAAGTGTATTAAATGTAAGTATCCGTAATGTTTACAGTTGTTTTACTATGGAAATAAGTTTGCAATTTGCAATGTGTTATTTGCATATAAATAGGTTAAATGTGTAAAGGTAAGAAAGCATTTTTCTTACCTTTTACACATTTTCACTTAATTCTAAAAGCTTGTGATTAAAAAATAAATCTTAATGCAAGTAAGGCATGTGAGATTTAACATTAGTAGGATTTTAAATCTAAATGTCAATGCAATTAAATAAAAAAATAATTAAATTAATAGGATTTTAGGTTTTAATTAATTAATATTAAATGACACTCCGACTTTTAGCATCAATAAATAAGTAATGTGAAAATAACTTCATATTGTCCAATGTTATTAAATATTAAATACTTATGACATATTTTTACGTTATGAAAAATGAGATATTTATAATTATTATGACACAACTGGGAAGTTAAGAACGTATATGGAAGTCATTTAACTTGATTAAAACATATAGCTTAATTTTCAGACACTGAGATTCTATTCTAAGGTAGCCATAAATTACGTCACACAAAATTTCTGATTTTGTTAAACTGTCTCTTTCTTTTTCATAGGTTCACATTAGTGCATAGTCAAGAAGATTGATGGAATGCCATTCCCTTAGGACGTACTTGTGGACACATAGCATCACAGTATCACGCCGTTTTTTCCGAAGCGGTAGGCAGAAGTGTATCACAACCACATTTCACAAGCTATGTTATAGATTATGCTATGTTATGATATAAGATTTTGTCCTTGTTGCAGCTCTGAATTTTTGTGTATTACGTCAAGGAAGAGGAAGAAAAGAAATGCTTATCGTCTGACGTAATTTTTGGATAACTTAAAAATTAATTCACGCGGTTATTTTCACAACTTCGCCTCAATTAAACTATCAATTGGAACATTCTAGAACTCATCATGTTTTATATGGAAATTCTTTGAATCCCCTGCTAATAAACTTTGATCATACTTCATTAGATGAGGTTTGATTTCTTGCAGCATACTTTCATAGTCTTTCACTTGTATAGTCACTACTGAACTGAACTGTTGGTACTTATTTCTATTGAGAAATAGTCTAAGAGATGGGTAACTCATTATTTGTTCGTGTTGACAGAGACTCCTTTCGTTCACGCAGTTCACTTTGCCGAGTTGGACGGCGTTGTTTAGTAGCTGTAACGAAAAATATATTATGAATACTTTTACTAAAGACACAAGGTTTTTTAAGAAATATAGTATGGGGTTTAACAGTTTAACCGGTTTGACACCATTTGCATCGCGGTTTAAAAAAAGGTATGAAAAATTAAGTTATAATATTTTTGGAAAGGGAATGACAGTGTATTGTAATAGTTTTGTTTTTAATTTAAACTTCACTTAAACTTTTAGTTATTAATAGTAATAACTGGATCATCATTGAATATTGGCCTAAAAAAATTGGGCTACAATATCTAATTAAATTGATTTTTAAAATCTTGTGTATAAGAATCTTTTATTTAACACATTTTTAAATCGTTAAATGCAATATTTTTTAAATATAAGTTATAAATACAAATATGCGTTTAAAGAAAGAATACTTACAATGCCTGCTATCGCGAAATCTGAGAACATTTCATAACATCGATAACATCTTGGAGAATGGAAGTATACCAGCCAAGGTTTCTTCGATCTGTAATAAATGTAAATTCTACACTCGGTATTTTTTGTACAGACTCGTAGATATGGGATAGATATTACGTAATACCTACTATTTGTAATTTGTAAAAGATCTATTTTTGACTTTTTCTTTGAAAATGATTGTTAAATTAGTATACGGTAGGTACGTTGGTGGCGAGTGATAGACACTCCTTCTTCAGAAAAAATACGGATTTGCATTAGATACATAAAATAGAAAAAAGTTAATCTTTCTGAACTGGATTCAGCAGTATTTCTTCGTTTTGAACCTATTTTTGGTAATTTAACTTACCCGGTGGGATTTAATTCTTCAGCAATAACTTTCTTGGAGAAAGTATGCCAGTTGAGCTTCTGGACCGAGTCGTCGATGTATTCTAGCGCCCACTCCAGCATGTACGGTGCTTGGGACAGGTGCTGGAGACTTACACTAGAATATTGATGAATGAAAACAAAAATTTACAAATTATTATTGTAGTTTTTTTTATCAACGAAGTAGAAAAAAGCCTCTGTGGTGCAGGTACCCGAAGATCGAAGAATTCTTTATTATATAATAAGCAGAGAACTATAAACAACAAGGGTGCTACAATAGATCAATTCTGGTCGAGGTAGCAAAGAAGCTGACGGCTTCTTATCCAACAATCTATACTAGTATCTTTATAATAGAGTGTAGTAGAGTTTGTTGGTTTGTTTGGTTGAATGATAAGATCTCAGGAACTACTGGTCCGATTAGAAAAATATTTTAGTGTTGGATAGCCTATTTATCGTGGAAGGTTATAGGCTGTATAACATCACGCTACGGCCAATAGGAGTTAAGCAGTGGCCAAATAAAGAACGACGGGAGCGAAGACCATCGCGACTTCTAGTAATTAATAATAAGGTGTCTAGTTGTTTGGTATATAAAATACTAACCTGAAGTGATGTCCCGAAGCAATAGGGTACAATCGTGCTGTGGGGGACCTGATATTGTGACAGAATCCGCCGGATTTCTGCGCGCAGTTCAATACACCTACACGCACGAAGTCTAGCGGACGCAACTGAAAATGTATCGTTGTATTATTATTAGTATACAGCACTTTTTTTTTGGTCATTTTTTTACACAGCGCCATTTAGCCCAATGTAATATAATAATGATAATAATATTCTACCACATTCATACAGCGCCATCTGGTCCCAAAGTAAGCAATTATATTTGCTTGTGTTATGGGTACTAAATAACTGATATACTACTTTTTTTTTTTTTTTTGTAAATACTTACATATTATAGATAAATAATATGTAAGCTAATATAAACTGGTGTTATGGGATCTACTAGTTCGCTCTGAAGTTGCACTCCGCTGCTGTTTAACATGGTAAATGAACTTCGTTGGGGTGTGTCCCCACAGTGCCCCCAGTGGGAGCGGTGCTTCGTGTTCGGAAACGCTCGGGCCGCCATCCTGTGGTACGAATGGACCAGAACAAAGTTCATTTACAATGCTAAACAGCCAACAGCTGGAGCAATTTTGAGATAATCATAAAAACTGCATTATCAGATATGACTAGTTCACAATAGTCGAGTCCAGTAGATCAATGCGTTCTTTACGTTCGTAGCGACTATCATCCTCTAGTAAGGACGCGACCAGCCACACTTACTCACGACTTGCATCAAAAACCACTAGTACTTGCTTCTTGTTTAGTTCTAAATATTTAACTGGTATTACCTTTTTAGCGACAATGATCCACTCGTAGGCGAGTTGTTCGCACAAATGCCCGCAGTGCGCCGGTAAGTACGCGACCAGCCACGCCTGCTCCCGACTTGCGTCCAATATCTCTAGCACTTGCTTCTCGTCTAGTTCTAAATCTGTTAACAATCACAAAACTACGTAAACTAGCTTCCGTCCGCGTGGTTTAAATAAATAAAATTGAATTGAATTTATAAGTTATATTGAATTTGTAATATATGGGTTTGTAATAAATAAATACAAATTTATTAAAACAGTACAAAATTATCAATAAAACAGTATTTTTTTCATGAATCTGTCTAACTATATATACTATATGAAAACCGCATCAAAATCCGTAGCGTAGTTTTAGAAGATCTAAGTGTACATATTAGTGTTGTGCTGGATATCCGTATCCGTATCCGCGGATATCAGAGGGAAAAGAAAGATCCGTATAGGTAGGTACGTTACTTTTTTGGCGGATATTTTACGGATCTTCTACTTCTATTTGCAATTCATAGATGAAATTCTATATATACCTAGGTGATTAGATAGCAATCAAAAACTAATAAATTCCACTCTAATTATTTTTTATTTCTAAAACATAACAAAAAAAGAAATACCTGCGTTGTGCAAGTCGAAATAGATCCTGAGACGCAAAGCGTCAAGTAGTGCAACTATCGTTTCAAGGTCACGCGCAACGTTACCGATTGACTAAAAAAGTTGAGATCCGTATCCG
Source organism: Laspeyria flexula (assembly GCA_905147015.1). Lineage (NCBI taxonomy): Eukaryota > Metazoa > Arthropoda > Insecta > Lepidoptera > Erebidae > Laspeyria > Laspeyria flexula. Next base: position 3,768,987 of record LR989956.1, on the reverse strand, counting down.
CGGATTTTGACATCAAATATCCGTATCCAAATCCGAATCGGCGGATATACATTTATAACGATCCGGCATATCACTAGTACATACAACGAGAAGCGACTTTTTACTGTATAAGCATACATATAGATGCGAGGACTTCACTTCATCATCATCATATCAGCCCAATGACGTCCACTGTCTGTGACTGTCAATGACGTGACTGTCCAACATAGGCCTCACCTAATTTCCGCCACAGCGAGCGATTCACTTACATATTCTAAATTCTCACTTACACAGCTATGGATGCAGAATATTCAAAGACACATACCTTCACTATCGATGACCATATCGATGAACTCTCTAAGTTGTTGCTCGTAGTCTTTACCGTTGAACACGTTCTGTTTCTGTCCGTTCTGTACGAGGACCACGGGGTGGTTGTGGGCCACTTGGCGACAGTACGTGTCCGTGTTTTGTGTGCATGCCATTATACCGAACTGTAATTAACGATTTTATTGTAGGTATTTAGGAAAAGGGACAGATCAGGAGTATCCTCAAAGCGAGAATGCATGAAAAGATTGATGAATGTTGAAGAAGCCAAAGATGTATGTCAGAATCGTAGCAAGTGGAAGGAAATGGTTTCTGCCTACCCCTCTGTTGGGAAAGAGGTGTGATCTATATGAGGCCATGAGAGCCAGAGTGGCCTAATTATATTTACACCAGTTTTAATAAAATAAATTTAGTATTGAAAAAATTACAGTTAGGCCACTCTGGCTCTCATGGCCTCAGAGGCCATAGAGCCAGAGTGGCCTAACTGCAATTTTTTCAATACTGATATTATTTACACCAGGTTTATAAAATAAAATCAGTATTGAAAAAATTGCAGTTAGGCCACTCTGGCTCTCATGGCCTCATATGTATGTATGTATTTAGGAAAAATACGTAGTAATATAGCATAATGATGTTATTGTATAGGTTATTTTTATTAGGTGAAAGCTATTAAAATGACGGTTGCACTGTTAATATTTTGACATAGTATATAAGTAATAACTTTTATTATTTTAATTTAAACTAATCACTCAAGTTATGAGGATGAACATGATAAATCTATAAAAGTTAATACAATTGAAGTGTATGTTCGTAATATTAAAATAACAGCCTTTTAGAGTAGGCATATGTAAGTATGCCTTTGGTTGGTTATAAAAAACACACTTTGAAAAATATTTGTTTGTCTGTTTGTTTGTTTAAGGTAAATTCCGAAACTACTGAACCGATTTCAATGAGTCTTTTAAGGGCACATACCTAATTGTAATAAAAACTCAATGGCGTAGAGATAGCGATAGAATTATTGTACTTACATTAACACCTTCGAACTGTTTGCTGGCTCGCGAGAAGGCGTCTGCTATATGTTCCCAGGAAGACTCGTGAGGGGCCACGAGCAGTACCCAAGGACCTACGTCACCTGAAACAGGACATTATGACAACATGTTAATACATACAGTTAGTTTTTTAATTTAAAATTTTCATTTTGTATTATGTGTATATGCGGCGGCAATTCACGCAATCATATTAAAGATTGTGGTCATTTAGACAATTGTTTCTATTCAGTTAAGGAGTTCTTCGATTATAAAATTAAACGCAATCTTAAGTAAAATATTGGAGACAGAAAAATAATAGTCAAAATTACATTGCACTTGATAATAATAATATAATAATATTCTACCATATTCACACAGCGCCATCTAGTCCCAAAGTAAGCAATAATATTTGCTTGTGTTATGGGTACTGAACAACTGATATACTACTTATTTTTTATTTTTTTTTGTAAATGCATATTATAGATAAATAACACCCAGAAACAGAACAAACCTTTATGCTCATCACACAAAGATTTGTCCTGGGTGGGAATCGAACCCATGACCTCCGGCTTAGCAGTCAGGGTCACTAACCACTAGACCAACAGGCCAGTCAATAATAATGAAATGTAACTATAATATAATTGTATGTTTGTATTTCATAACAATGACAAATGTGCTGGACTAAATAATACACCACATTTACACAACTAAAGAGTTTAAGAGAGTTTGTCCCTAGCTAAAAATTGAACTATTTCCGAGATGAATAATTTTTCACCGAAAAAACTTCTATAAAAAGCTATCTCAGTTCTGTGGGACTGAGTTATTTATATAGTAGTATATAGTTATACGTGATGAATTGATGATATCGGTCTCTCAGAGGAAAAGCGTTGTAAGATAACTTATTCCACACCACAATTATCAATCTTAATACAATGCATACACGGTTCAAATAGCTAAATGACCATTTTTTTTTACTACGATATACGACTTACCACCATCAAGTATTCGAAGCAAATCAGAGGCAGACAGCGTGTGTAGATTAAGTACTTCAGAAGCGGTTTGTATGAAGCTCTTGATGTTGTTGTTGCTAGGAGCTCGCTGGTAGCCACCGCCCCGCTTCAGTACTGCCCAGGCGGGGGCCGACTCTACGTGTAATGAAGCACAGAGCTGCTCCCATTTGTCACAGTCTATCTCACCTAGTATATAATAATATTAAAATAGGGTTATATTTGCTGTCTGCAACACCTAATCGGCACAAAATCGCTCGGTGTGGCGGAAGTTAGGTGAGGGCTTAGGTATTGTCCAGCAGTGGACGTCTTTGGGCTGATATGATGATAGGTTTACGCTGTAATGTAGGTATTTTAAAAGGATTTTTTAAATGTATAATAGGCCATAATCCACTCACGTTGGCCTAGTGCGGGTTGGTGGATCAGACATACTCATAGAATTTCTTCTAGGGTATGTGGATTTCCTCACGATGTTTTCCTTCACCGTTAGCAGATGGTAAGTCAATTGACTAGTACATATAAATTGCACAAAGTGGAATTCACATTGGTACTGCCGGTCGGGATCGAACTCGGACCGCGTGATTTGCACGCCGGGCCCTAATCGATTCAGCCACCATCATCATTTTGAAAAATTAGTGTGGTTTAATTTATAGAGCCCCTGGTGATGATGATAATGATGTTACGATAATGATATCTACTTACCAAAGTTCATATTAGGGAATGTAATTTTCATTTTATACAACTGCAACTTGCTCTCTCCCTTAGTAGAGAAGTACAACACCCAAGTTTTCTGAGAGCCTGTACGTAAACTATTCCTGATATCCTGTGAATAAAACAATATTTACCAACATTTTAAATATAAATTGTGCTAGTTTGTTGACCTTCTTTCACGTGACACGGAAAAGGAATCAACGTAGCTTTTAGTTAGAAAGCTAGAGAAAGACATATATACTTATTTTAAAAAAATAAAAAATAACGGCTTCGCTAGCTTGGCATTTTTATTATAACACTAGCTTCCGCCCGCTGCTTCGCCCGCGTGGTATGTATTTTATACCAATAAACCTTCCTTTTGAATCAGTCTATCTATTAAAAAAAACCGCATCAACATCCGTTGCGTAGTATTAAAGATTTAAGCATACATAGGGACAGAGAAAGCAACTTTGTTGTATACTAAGTAGTGATGAATTATAATTAAAAAGACATTATAAAAAAATTGTTGTGTTTAAAACGGCTGGATCTTTTCAGATATTTTTTTAAATATTTAATATCTATCTATCTCTATACGAGGAGCTAGTTAAAAAGTTACTGCGGTCACGGGAATTCCATCCATACTGTTGGCCAGTAAATAAAAAATACTGTACCTTTAACATTTCCGGTCCAATTTGTTCAACATTGGGCAAAGCGTCCACAATCTCCCTCAATATCTCATTCTCATCCGTACTCTCTGTTTCTTTATTTATCTTATTATATTTGAACACTATGGTGGTATAGTCATCACTGGCTAACTTCTTTCTTATATCATCATCTTCCACCAATACTACTTGGACGAGGCCATGCTGTGAAGAAAACCAAAATCAATAACATCAAATCAAATTCTCTTTATATATCTACTAGACACCGACTTTCCTTAAATACTCAACGCTCTTATATTCTGTTTGTTAATTCTGTCTGGCTGTAATTTATTTAAAATATGTATGTATTTAAAAAATATATATATTTAAGTAGCAGATCAGTTGTTTAGTGGCTACCTTGATGAGCAAATCATCATTATCATTACATCCTGACGGCCTGTTGGTCTAGTGGTTAATGACCCTGACTGCTAAGCCAGAGGTCATGGGTTCAATCACCACCTGACAAATCTTTGTGTGATGAGCATGATTGTTTGTTCTGTGTCTGGGTGTAATTTATCTATAACTAGCTTCCACCCGCTGTTTCGCCCGCGTGGTATGTATTTTATACCTATAAACCTTCTTCTTGAATCCGTTTGTTTGGTTTCATTTGTAGTTTGGGAGTCATTTGGAGGACAAAGCCAAATTGGCGAGCAAAAAACTGGGTGTCCTGAACAGGGCGAAGCAGTACTTCAAACCCAAACAGCGGCTTGTGCTGTATAAAGCACAGGTTCAGCCGCATTTGGAGTACTGCTCTCACCTCTGGGCGGGAGCTCCCAAGTACCAGCTCCACCCACTTGACTCCCTTCAAAGACGGGCTGTAAAGAGAGCTATCCTCTCTAGGTAGGCAGCGGCTTGGCTGTGCCACTAACATTGCCAACGTCCATGAGCGGCGGTAACCACTTAACCTCAGGTGGGCCGCTAGCTCGTCTGCCACTTCAGGCAATAAAAAAAAAAGTGTATCTTATATAGACTAGAGATAATATATATACTTACAAAAAAAATGTATTTAAGTAGTATATCAGTTGTTTAGTATCCATAACACAAGCAAATATAATTGCAGAATTTGGGACTAGATGGCGCTGTGTGAATGTGGTAAAATACTTAAAAAAAACAAAAAAAAATCCCATAAATGGCTCACTGCTGGGCACGGGTCTCCTACAAACATTTTGGAGGGAATTTAGCCTACTATACCACACTGGCCAGACGGGTTGGTATAGGGTTTGTTTCGAATTTTCGTTTTCTCGCAGTGCTCTTGTCTGCTTAAGGTTACTCTCTTAGTCGCCTTGTACGACACCCACGGGTTGAAATGGGGTAGTGACATTATGTATTCTTAATCCGTCACTACATGGATAAGCAAATATAATTGCTTAATTTGGGACTAGATGGCGCTGTGTGAATGTGTGAAAATATTATACATATTATACCTACTAGAAGCTCTTTATATACTCCACACTCCTTATATATTAGAAGCTCCATAGCTAGATTCCAATTAAATACAGTATTGAATATTTTTTTGCAAACAAATAGTTGAAAAATATTAATTAGGCTCCTATTTTTATCGATTGCGGATGAACTGTAGCACGAACTCGTCCAGAGACTCTAGGGTGCGACCACCGCAGTAGTATACGAAGTTACCCAAAACAAATTAATACATACCAAATGATAAGCTATCCTGGTGAGTGCATTCTTCTCTATCCTATTAACACCCAAAACATAAGCCATGGGTCTGTCAGTGTTCCTGATCTGCGATACTCTGGGCACGTGCACTTGACTGCGGATGAACTGTAGCACGAACTCGTCCAGAGACTCTAGGGTTCGGTCACCGCGGTAGTAGACGAAGTTGCCGTTTTTACCCTGGAAGAAGAAGTTTATAAGGTGGATTCAAACGATCAAGGGGACACGGGGTCAAAGAGGTCAAGGGGTCTAAAGTGTCATAACTTATAAGACTTTTGACCTCTTGACCCCTTGAACCTTATGAGTCTCCTAAGGGTTAGGCCTTCTGGTCTGTTGGTCCGTATTCTCACGTTAAAATAATGTAAATAAAATAGATTAATTTAATTCTTTGAATGAAAATCAAATGATTTCGCACTTTCACTCCTGACGTAGAGCCGTTTTATAATATAATAATTAAATATGGTTGTCGAAACATTTGACAATGATATCATATCGAGGGTCCGAGTTAGCCTTTTGTATAGATAGATATTTAGCTAAAAGTAATTGATATGAAAATTGAAATTATAATCGATTTGATAAGGTAATATGTATGGGTGGCTGTAACGAATTAATTATAACTAATTATAAACGATAACGTAACAAGCGTTAATAACCTAACTTATTAGTTACGTTCGTTTAAAGTTTTAAACGGTGTTATTTATAGTAAGAAAGAGTTTTGAACAGAAATGGACTATACCTAAGTAGGTATAGTTATTATATTTCTTCAGACAAGACATTAATGATAGCAATACAATGTTTGTAAATCGATAATAATCATTTCAACCCATAAATGTCCCACTGCTGGGCACGGGTCTCCTCCAAAGAATGTGGAGGGAATTTAGCCTACTATACCACGCTGGCCAGACGGGTTGGTATACGGTTTGTCTCAAATTTTCCTTTTCTCGCAGTGCTCTTGTTTGCTTAAGGCTCCTTTAGTTGCCTTTTACGACATAATAATATACCCACGGGTAAAAATGGGGTTGAAATCGATAATAATATTCACCGTAATTAATGGATGGCCCCTAAGTAGTTTTAGCACTGTACGCATAATTATCATTTGTAGTCCACACACAATCTATACTAACATTATAAAGCTGAAGAGTTTGTTTGACGTGACGCGCTAATATCAGGATCCACTGGTTTGAATTTAAAAAATCTTTTGTTGCATAGCCTATTCATCGAGAAAGGCTATATAACATCACGTTACTAATAGGAACTAAGTAGTGGCCAAACAGATCCACAGGAGCGAAGCTGTGTGTGTGACACGGTATGATATGGATTATCCAAACGATACGTATACATCCAGTTCCCTTTATAAACGCCCTTGATTAGTATGTTCATGAGATACTCACATTAGGGTAGAACAGTAGTGTTGGATAGCTGCCTATTCTCATGTTGTTGTAACAAAACGAGTTGTGATATTTACAGTTTACTGCTCCCACTTTTACCTGAAAATATATTTATATACATTAGTATATATATGTACACATCTGTAGGGCAGAGGTATTGCTCAAGATGGGCTGCTTATTTTGGGGGGGGGGGGGGGGTACCCACTATGGACTATTGTCTACTCTGTTTTATGCATGATTTATGTTACATAAAAAAGCGATGGTGCCTGAATGGATAAGTGACCGGCGTGCAAATCACGCGGTCCGAGTTCGATCCCGACCGGCAGTACCAATGTGGATTCCAATTTGTGGAATTTATATGTACTAGTCAAGTGACTTACCATCTGCTAACGGTGAAGGAAAACATCGTGAGGAAACCCACATACCCTAGAAGAAATTCTATGAGTAGATCTGATCCACCAACTCGCACTAGGCCAGCATGAGTGGATTATGGCCTAAACCCTCTCATCTCTCTAGTTAGAGGAGAGGAGACCCGAGCCCAGCAGTGGGACTTAATGGGTTGCTGATGCTTATGTTACATTGGAAAGTGCAGCGTAGGGTGGCCCTCCGCCATATGGACAGACAAACCTAGTAAAGGTTGCGGGTGGCCGTTGGTTGCAGGCGGCACAGGGTCACTCTCTGTGGTGGAAATTAGGTGAGGCCTGGTCCAGCAGTGAACGTCATTGGGCTGATATGATGATGATGTTAAATTAATATTAGTCTAGTTGATCATGCCAGTTGTAATGACGTGTACACCCTATGATGTTACTGTAATTAACATAATACACACTTGTGTGTATCCACGTATTATAAATTATTATTGGTACACATAATTGTAGAAACAAATAAAAGTGGGTCGAAAGCCATTAAATTTATTTTTATACAAAATTTTTATACTTCAACCATATAAAATGATGTTTTATGAATATTTCGTGAAGGTTAAAAACTGTCCTACAACACTTATTACCTCTATTTAAACGCAAGCAAGTTACTTTATAATAATTATAATCTGTACAAAATACTTACAATTCCTTTGTATATTTCAGCAAGTTTCTTCCACGCATCAGCTACATTTTGACAAGGAGGGCAGAATGGCGAATAAAAGTTTATAAAGTGGAACCCATCCTTCAAGTAACTGGCTGAAATTTAAAAATAAAATATATATAACAGTACCCAATAAACACAAGTTGTAGAGAGTTTTACAGAATAAAAACATAGAAGCATAATAATTTTTTGACTTATTTCAACGGATCTTGCAAATAGGATAACACCTTGGAGCTAATGTGAGAAGAGAAAAGGCGTTCGATATTATCAACCTTTTTCTATTGCAAAAGTTGGGGTGGGTAAGACCCGGGTTCAATGTGTTTTCTTCTCTCTATCGATACTAATACTAGCTGTCGCCCGAGGCTTCACTCCCATGGATTTTTGTTGGGCTATTACTCTAGTGTTGGATAGCCTATTTATCGAGGAAGGCTATAGGCTATATAAAATCATGCTACAGCCAATAGGAGCTGAGCAGTGGCAAACAAAGATCGACGGGAGCAAAGCCCCGCGCAACAGCTAGTAATATTATAAAACTACAGAGTTTGTTTGTTAGGTTTAGCGCGCTAACCTCAGTAACTGTTTTGAATTTTTTTTTTTTGTGTTGGATAGCCCATTTATTAAGGGAGGCTATAGGCTACAACCTACAACCAATAGGAGCTGAGTAATGGTCAAACAGAGATTCACAGCTAATATTAGTATAAAGGTTAAAGGAGACTTACAAAAGCTGGCTCCAGACAACGTAGCCACAAAAGGATCGTTGTGATACAGTCCGTTGTAGAACAAGTTATCATACTCAGCTTATACTTTCTTGAGTATGAGAGTGAACCGTAAAGATCATAGTTATGTTTCTTATCTGGGTCCTTCAACGTTTCATATGCTTCGGTGATTTTAAGGAATTTTTCTTGTTCATCTGCACCCTGGAAAAATATTAGTTATCTAGGACTAATGATATACAGTCACAAGAGCTTAATATAGTGTTGCCATCTCTAAAATCTACCAACCAGGACCTTGCAATAAGTTTGTAAGGAACCTATTGCCTTCTTGATTGAATGTCTGTGTGGTAATTTTGACATAACAAGGGTGATTACATTTTCGGTGTATAAATTGGATAGTTCACATATTTCGTTCTATGGAACATGACGTCATTGGACAGAATGTAATACAAAAATCCGAAAAATTTCGGAGCGACAACCACAACATTGGAATAGAATTATTTACAATTCAGTAAAATTAGAACAAATGGCAACCCTAGTTTTTTATTATGTTTTTCCTCGGCTACTAATAAAAATATTCTAAAAAGCTTGAATCAATTTTAGATGTAGTTTATATGCAACAATAAAAAGAAGTAGTTGATATTTTGCCAAATAGTTGTTTTATAGATGGATATAAAAATGTAAAACATAGCTATTTGTTCAGATGTAAGAATAATATTGTTATGTTAAGAACATATTTTGTTTATTGTGATAAAAAAAATATGCGTACAGGCAAATATAGAACCTCCTCCTATTTTTTCTGTATGAACTTGACAGCTAATGCTGAATGAATATATGTGTTATTTCTCATGATCATATTAATCAGGGCCAGATTTAGAACTGTCAAGGCCCTGGGGCAATGACGACAAAGTGGAGAGCCAATAAATTAATTTCCTAATAAAAACTCAAAATCGTTAATTGCGAATGTAGTTGTTCTAACAATGTTAAACGATCTTCTATATTTTATCATCTGGCACAATATATTTGCTTAGGTGTTTATCAGTAAAAATGCGAACAAATCTAATTCAAATCTAATTTGTCCAGTTTTTTTTCTCTTTTGTGGAGGCAATTCTCTTGTAGACGCCCCGGGGCTATTGCCCCACCTGCCCTGCCTTAAATCTGACCCTGATATAATGATTTGATTATTTTTGACTGTCTGTCTCCTTTCCTCGGTAGGTATTGATAGTGCCACACAACTTGAATCAAAGTCGCGACATTGGAGGAGCCCATGTGCATACACAGTTACGTGCAAAAACACTACCATACCACTATTAAATTTTACTATGATATGGTATGGTATGTAATAATTAAGAGGAAACCCACATACCCTAGGAAGAAATTCTAAGTGTATGTCTGATCCACCATCCCGCACTAGCCCAGCATATTGTGTGGATTATAGCGTAAACCCAGTCAGCTCTCTAGATAGAGGAGAGGAGACCCGAGCCCAGCAGTGGTAATTATGGGTTGATGATGAGGGATGGTTTCAAAAAAAATTTGTAAGCAACATCCCAGTGGTGTGGTCCAGTGATGTAGTTAACAATACTTATAGGAAAGTAGAAAATAGACAAGTATAGCTTTACCAAAGTTATTTATTTAGGTTTTTAAAGTGCTCTAAGTTTCTAAAAAACATTAAATACGGATTTACTTACAGGATTCTTATCAGGATGATACTTGACAGCTAACTTCTTGTAAGCTTGTCTTATTTCTTGAACAGAAGCTTTTTTGGTCACCCCTAATATTTCATAGTAAGTTACGTCTGTAAGGTAAACCGCACCGAAAAGAAAACAACTTAAAACCATCAGATTCCACCTAAAATAACAAATTCATCAAATTAATTTTAAATAAGAAGATACCTTAATATTTTTTTCACAATAAAATAAACTTTGACAAAAGTTACACTCACATTTTTTAAATGCGATAAAAACTTTTTTATTTAGTAGCAAGAGTTGGTACCGTCCTTTATCGCCAGAGTAGCATATAAATTACTCATAAAATAATTAGGTAAGGTTAGATAACACAATTTAAACGAGAAAAGAAGATAAAACTGAATTGTTTACTTTTTGTGTAGGTGTCGGCAAAGTATAATGAACTTGACGGAACCACATCACTAGCCTAGCTGAAATGTCATTGTCAAATTAACATAGTGAAGTACAAATTTAAAACCACAATCGATAAAATTATAGATTAACTAGAGTATCGATATACAATTGTACAAAATTGTAATAGCTCTGGTCAGACGGGTTGGGTTGGACGGTGGACTATACGGTTCACTGATCTACGGTTTCTTTCGAATTTTCTATTTCTCGCAATGCTCTTGTCTGCATAGGGTTAGTCTTGTAGTCGCCTTTTACGACACCCATAGAGAGAGCCCCGAGATGGGGTAGTGAGTGTAGTGACATTATAATATTATCCGTTACTACACGGATAATAGATTAATTATATTTGATAGTTTAACTATTCGAAAGGTATTTTTATAAATAACATTCCAAGGGATGTTTATGGCAGGTCATGGATGAATAATAATGGATTACTTCGACAAAAGTAAAAACATTATCTTGAAACAATGACCGGAGGTCATTGTTTCAAGATTTATTAAATTACTTATACCATAATAATATTAAGATCGACAACAACGCCACTCGGCATAATAAACTATGAAGCAGTAATTTATCGAGTTTAGTGATTCATGTGATAGTATATTTTTCCGCCGCCTACGAACAATACAATTGTTCATTTCCCTTAGCAGTCTATCACAATTTGTGTTGGACGACCAGCAATGATCTATATAAAAGTACGTATAGGTACGAGTAAGTAGGTAGGTATTTACCTACCAACTTATCTAACATGATGCGGGATGTATCAACGTTACAAGATCTTTAGTTTAATGCTATCTTTATTTTTGCGTTCAAATTGAATGTAGGTTTGTACCTACATTCAATTTGAACGCAAAAATGGCTAGGTACTAGGTAGGGTGGCTAGGTACTGTTTTGCGTGTTAATGAACGTTTGTTGGTACAAACCAACACACAACAAACGTTCATTAACACGCAAAACAGTACCTAGCCAATATTGTCAAAACCTTGGGGGCCTAGCTAGTAGGTATAATTTTTTAGTTTAATTTTTTTTTTCATAAACGACAACATCCGCATTGGGAAACAAACTCTGTGTCGCGATGGACTTTACAAATACATATACAATTAATAGACACAAAGTACGTACACCAAGACTTGTAGGTAACAAATCTTTATGTAACGCATATTATGTAAACATTTATTTTGTCTCGAGTGGGAATCGAGGCCGTGAAACTCGATCGGTGATGTTAGTGGTCAGCTACGTCTAGTAGGTAGTAGGTATCTAGAAATAGAAAGGTATTTTAATAATAAAACAATAAACTCATTAATTATTTAAAAAAATATATTTATGGTGTAAGTATTGTTGAAAAAATACAAGTTGTTTTTTTCACCTCCAATTTTCTGTTTATTTTGAATATAATTTTGTTTAAATATCTACTTATTAAAAACATCCAAAAATATTTGCAGTTGAATAAAATTGCTTAATTACAAAATAATATTACAATTTGTTTTGTGATATGAATTTGCTATATTTATTAAGATTCACTTGGAAAATATTTGTATTAAATTACAATATTACTTACTTATATTTATTTAAGTACTAGGTAATTAACTAAAAAAGCTTATCACAGGAAAGAACATACTTAAAGGTATACCTATTTACCTATTTATTGATAATTTCAGTGGTAGGTATGGGTAATTAGCGTTATTTTAAACTTATAATATTACAGATTTAAATCAGATCTTTTTAATCACACACCTTTTTAAAATTAGAGACATTAAGTAATAATAAATTACCTTTGTCGAAATTAAATTACATTCAATAATAATTTAACTACTTTAATTATATAAAAGAAAACATTATTTTTTGTTGCCAAATAAACACCATGCAGATAGAATGTTTAAAGCATATGAAAACCTACATCTATTTAAAAATGTAGCAGTAGATATTCGAGAAATAATTAAAATAAGTAAAAGCTTCGCCGTTCGTTTTAATGACAGTCTTGAATAACATAATATATTTATTGCGCATTCACGATGTTCCACCTACTTATTACAAATATCAGCTTTTCGATTTTTTTATTAATCCTACGTTATTATACTGAATTCATTTGTTTAAATCACAGTCTGAAAATAATAGTGTAGCGTATAGAATAATGACCACAACCATAAAATACTAGACATCTGCCAAGCCTGCAGTTATCCGGTAATTTTACTAGATGCATCTAAGTAGCCAAGAAACCTATAAATTAAGTATATGTTCCCGCATCGGAAAGTTTCAGAATCTAACAACGAGATGCATTTACGGCTTGTTATTTACATAATAAAAGAGAATATAAAGCAGTGGAAAGTTCAGGGGGATATGTATAAAAAAAGTTTAAAGTACCTACCTATGGAAAATAAAATGGGAGTTTTTTTTTGCTACAAACATCATATTCGTACCTACGGAAAGTTTCCGATAAATTAGAGTAGATAAGGCCACAATAACGGCGGTATGACCGCTATGCATTATATCGAAAAGTTTGGTAAGTAGTCGGCCAAGAATGAGGTCTACCAGTTTTGACAATAGTTTCTGTGACATCTAATTATTGCTAAGATTGATTTTTCACCTTGTTGTTTTATGAGTCATGTGACGTTCAAATGAACTTCAACCGAAGGGCCATAAACCACATATTTGGTCGACTGTACCTACTGATGATGTGCCTTTGTATAAATGACCATAGATATTTTAGCTATAAATGCAACCTCTACCATCAGCGAACTTGATTGAAAATCACTTATAAATTTATAGGTGGCTACTTTGACTATTTTTTATACGCATACACTATTATTGTACAGTATGTACCTAGGTTAACACAAAAAATTTAAGTTTTAATAAACAAGTTTCATACTCCAATGCAATATCTGGCTTTGCACCAAAAATTTATTAGAATAAAGTAAGGCAGGCATAAGATTTAACTTTACAAAACTAACACCGTGCTACTCTCTTCACAATATTCAAAACCAATACATGATTAAATATTTATGTACAATCAGCATAATTCCTGCTTGACCAGTTTCCAAATATTTGTTCTGTATTACTATGGGCCCTGATTTTGACTTGTCAGATTGCTCCCGGATCGTAAACTTTTTCGAAACATATAACAAGGTATTTTTACGGTTTAAGGCTTATAATAATGTTGGAAATAGATAGAAAATTAAAAACTTATTTTTAAAAGACTTTTTCTTCAACCATTTTTTTTTTATAAACTGACATTTCCGGCCGAAAATTTTCCGACAACTCATCAGGGGAACATGCATCAGGGGGACTGGACTGCTGAACGTTCTTGTATAGACCTGTGCTGTGTTATTCGGACTATGAAAGCTTTACTCGACTCACTCATGTTAAATGGACTTGAACTGTCATCATCATGATCAAAAACATAGAAAAATGATAAGAAACTGGTCGAGCATGAAGTGGGCTAACTGTACCTTAAACATAATATTAGTCCGTTGATTAAAATACTTTATGAAATTAGGAATACAAAGTTTCATCTAGGTATAATAATTATTTTTGGACTTTGAAAACTTACGGACAGATTATTACAGTAGGCGAGTGTTAATAATGCATCCATACTCATACCTATGTGCAGATAAAACATTCATATATACCTACCTAATGAAGGTTATTAAAGAAATTTTCCAAAGCACTCTCCTAACGAAAACTGGCGATTAGCGATGAATAATACATAAATGCATTTTGTCTACAAACAAGTGCTTTTAAAAAGGCTTATAATAATATCGTATCGATAGTAAACGAGACAAAAATCGGTATCTAGACCATAAGGTAGCTATTCTACGCACTTTAAAATACTTTTAAACTTTCGCGACTTGTACACATATTCAATTAGTTATTACATAACGGGTCTATGACCCGTGACCACGGTCGGTGTAATTCGACCGAAACGTCGGGCAAACAAATAAGGTATTTCATATTCCTTAAATATAATACGTGACATAGACCCGTTATATAATAATTTAATGTTTAAAATACTTACCTTTTTTAATGTTTTGGTTTGAAATATTATGCTTTTGAACACTTTGTTTGATGTTAAATCTAACCCTAACACTGTAACAAATAATAAACTATTTTACCAACCAACTCGGCAACGCTTTCTTTTATAAAGTAGGTAGGCATCGATACTTTATACAAAAATTAAAAGAGCACTTTTTTAAAGCTCCGATATAATTATTATATAAGTAGTTTAGAATACTTTCGGCTTTTTATTTATAATGGACATACCATACAATAAACAGTTCTCTACCTATTAAATATTATAGCACCCATCTTGATGACATCTCCCGAAACTTCGTTAGGTATTGGAGTTCTCTTTAATGCTGCCACCATATGTTGGCCCAACATGAGCCAATATCGTTCACAGTGTAGCCAAATTCCAATAATAAGTTTACACAAATTGACAGTAGTTCAATTTAGTAAAGCTATTTTTATCTATGCTGTAGCATTTATTAGATGTTAGCCCAACTTGTGGAGCCGGTCTAAGGTTTGCTTTACTACCACCACTTTAACTGCTTACAATATAAGCCTTATATACTCCGTTTATCATTTTTAAACAATCAGTACTGTGTTGTAATAAAAAATATACGAATTTTACCTATTCCGACAAATTTACCTGTATAAGGTGCACGACAGCGCAACCCGGCAAGTCCGGCAACAAAATTATATAATAAGTAGGTATCTAATATTTTACTATCTTCGTCATAAGTAATCCTTATTCAACATTTCAGCAATACCCATCTCCGAAATATAAAATAAAAGCTCATTAATTAATGAGGTATTTGAAACCAAAACCTATAACCAAACATTGATTGATCAGTTTGACTTTTTCACGCTTCTCTTCAAAGTGAAGTATGCTAGTATTCTAACTACAATAATTTCCATAACTAGAATTGTGATATCTAGCCAGAAATTGTCTGGTTTTAAGCTGAACTGCTTTATTACTTCTGTGGGATGCCTGTAAAATAAATAAAATAAGAATTATTCTCTCAGTAGAGGATACATTAAATATTATTTTTAAAAGACTGATTTTCAATAATTATTTATGTGATCCATAGATTTATTTTGACTCAAAGTAAATAAAAATAATGTTAATAATAATGTTTATCATCATCATTTCAGCCTATTGCAGTCCACTGCTGGACGCAGGCCTTTCCTAACACGCGTCATAACACTGTTCTCCGCCTTCCGCATCCAGTCAGACCCAGCGACCTTTTTTAGGTCGTCCGACCGAGGTCTATCTGGTGGGCGTCCTATTCTAAATAAATAAATGTTTATACCAAACCAAAAAATTAAATGATCTTACCTCAGATGACAATAATTGATGTGTTCAGGACAAATAAGTGGTTGTCTTCCAAACGAGTACAGGGATAATACAAGTGCTTCGAAAGCATGCCTCAAGAAGGAACCGTATGAAACGAAGCGCATTAACGGGGTCATGTGAGAGAACATCACTAGGAAACCAGCATACACGATCATTGTACACGTCCAGATTGCACCGAAGAATGTGCCATTCTGAAATAGAAAGAAAGCGTTTGATTTTCATTACAATATTATTAGTGACAGTTCCAGTTCAGTTTTTGCGTGACGTTTTACTGTAACATGTTCTGAAGATTCATCTGAAATTAGGTACCGTTTTCTATTAAATGTAACATAGATAAGTACCTACTCTCTATTCGATTATTGTCTGTCTGATTAATATGTAAGCCTATCATTTTAAACTTTCTTAAAAATAAATGAAACAATAGGTAAGTGCAGTGAAAGCTTTTTACTTTTTTAATTGGTTTTGTAGAGAGCTTTTACAGTTATTTAATTATTTTAGTCATTCTTTGTTGTAAGAAAATGAGATCAATTTAAAAAAGCTCGATCCACACTCTTAAATCGTTTTGCTTTCTTAGGGGTGATTAAATTTTGACATAAAGTTCAAGAAAAATGTAGGAATTAAACTACTTAAATAATATACTTTTGTAAATTGAAACTGTTTGTAAACTTTCAATATAATTAATCAAGTATCACGAGTATTTTGTCCGCATGTATTTCCGACACGTGCCCTACAGATAGTTGAGTCAAGTCACGTTACTTAACAGATAATGTCCTAATGATTTACAATATTTAATTACGAGGCAGATACTACAGATAGCGACCTCTGTTGCGTAATGCACATTACGAATGTAATCAACATACAGGATTTTATTGACATTTTGCTTATAAATTACAATTTAATTTGGTAATTGAGGTTTCGTTGTGCTGGTAGTTTGATTTTTATATTTTGTTTGCTGAAAAGATAGATTCCTTTGACTTTTAGCTCCTCGTCAGTAGGCAGTAGGATCCGTTCTGGCATAAAATAGTAGACGTTTCTAAGATTATTTAAGTATAGATATGATAATTTAAGAGCTGCGCTCTTCTTGGTGGAATAAAATGTCAATGGTAAAAAAATAACAAGCAAAGGTTGTTGGCTGGAGAAGTACATACAGGTAAAAAAGTTTATAAAAACACAGTAGTAAGTATCATATTTTTTCCTATTTAAAGTACCTACTTAGCATATAGTCATTGTGGGAAAATGGGAATTGTGGCAAAAATATATCCTTGTTGATTATGAAATACTAGCTTAGGTAAGCTGTGGTTTTGCTTGCATATCGATAAAACATGTAGCATTTTATTGCACATTAAAAATATTATAACTTATAAAAAACATGTTGCATAATGTTCTCCTTCAGTTCTTAGACTATCTAAAATAAATTTTCATTCAGTGATGTTCAGCCATAAGCGGACAAACAAATCAAAATACTATAATATTAGAAAGAAAGTAAGGATAGTTGACAAAATTAAATTTAAATATATAAAAAAAAAATTCTTGAAATAGTCGATTGTTTCTTTTTATTCCGACAAGCTTTTTTGAGACTTTTTAAACAAGATTTTCTTAATAATATTGCATTGTCATCTGAAAATCTACATAATAACGTATTCAAAATATCAGCGCAATCAGAAACCGAAAAATTTAACTTGCATGATTTGACTACATACAGAGAAATTCCAACACAGATGATACTAAATAAAAGCTTGTATTAATGGTAACTTACCACAGGATTACAGCAGGTCCCGATGACATTGCCCATGGCTTCAGCGAGTAACGCCACGTTTGCGAGAGTGATCACGAACATGATGAAACGATACGGCTCAGCTGGCTGGCCGGATAAGAAGTACGATGGCACTGAGTAAACGAAACTGTATACTATCTGTTGGACAAAATAAAAATAATATATTATATAGAGAGAGAGAGATAATATAATATTATATAGAGGAGAAGAAGAATTAAAAATAAGACAGAGGTAAGAGAAAGGTGGCGATTATTCAAACGATTTGAATTCATTTTTTTGTTAATTGTGGCAATCGTGTAGTATTCCTACAATGTTGGTCATGTTGGGCAATAATAACAATGATGAAACGTTGCAAACACCAAGTTATGACACTCAGGACACCGGCAAAGTCTGACTCATAGTCTCAGAACCCGCAATGAATTCAATCAGAAAAAGACCAAGGAGTTTCAAATGAGAATACAAAAGTTAAATAAAGAAGCCTTGCTTTTGCGGCATTTTAAGACTTTACATTATGTAATTTTCTTTGTTTCTGAAATCATATATGTTCATTTTAGATTTATCTATAATATGTATGTATTTACAAAAAAAAAATGTATTTAAGTAGTATATCAGTTGTTTAGTACCCATAACACAAGCAAATATAATTGCTTACTTTGGGACTAGATGGCGCTGTGTGAATGTGGTAGAATATTATTATTATTATTATTATTATTATTATAATGCTTGACTGTGGATTGGCGTTGTCGATTTACACAGGGAGTGGTTACAAGTTGTACCATTAGATAGATGGATCAGTTGCTACCTTCAACCTTTTCGGTAGTAAAAAGGAGAGAAAAAATATACATATAAAGGGTCACTAAATGTGCCATCGAGTTCCGTTTCGAAGGTCGAACTTATTTTTATAAAAAACCAATTATTTTCATATAAACAAGCGTTCTTGTATATTATATTGTTCACTTAAGGTCACTTATCACGTGTGACCTTAGAACTAGAGTTAATTATAAGTAATTACTTAGATTACACCGTTTACCTGCAGTGGCATGCCGGTAACAAGGAGAGCTGCGTAGTAAGTCTTCAAGTTGTACCAGTTGTTGAAGTTTTCCTTTTTCAATACGGACATTTCCAGGGGAACTAAAAAAGGGAGAAAGGTTATTAAAAAAACGCTCCAAACTTTGAAATTTGTTGCATAGCGGACTTTCTTATCTTAAAGAGTCAGTACACGGAATGTCGTCTCATCATCATCATCATCATTTCAGCCCATTGCAGTCCACTGCGATGGAATGCCGTCTAATGGTTAAAAATATATATATATAAATAAATAAGGCTGCTGCCATATCTATACGTTACAGAATTCAAATATTTGACAACGATATTAAAATCGACCAAATAGGCTCTCTGTATAAATAATTAGATATCTCACATACTAACATTTGGCTTTAAGTTGCATTTTGTTTGTATTATTTTATTAAAACGTATGATAAAAATGTTCCTATTATTTAGTGGGTGGTATGATTATGATGTACTTACATAGGGGTTTTGTATTTTACTATATAAACATTGAGATAATAAAATCAAAATTCCCTAAGATTTGACCCCCAATATAGAACATCAAAAACATAACGAAGTAGCGACCTTCTTTTTAATATAATTTCATTGATAGAGGTCAAGTTTAATTGATTATAACTTAATCATGTTATAATAATTGTGAGGGCTACTGTTGAGAATCTTTTTGATAAAAAAACGAATATGTACCTACATAGTATCTCTAAACATAAATTATATTATCGAATGGGACATATTGGTTATGATGGGCCATTACGGGCGATCACACGAATCATCATAATTTATCATGTAATGATCATAGTTTCAGTGGTGGCAATAATACTTTAATATTTTCCGTGATCTGCCATTGTGGTCCATAGAGCATTATATTAGCGGTATATGCCTGGAATGTAGATGCTTCGACAAGTGCTCATAATAATTTCGGTGTGTTAATTTATATCAAAATTATAAATGCCTGAAAACGCTGGTGTGACGACTTGAATGTTTAAAAGATGGACTGGTGGGATAGGACTAGAAAGAGATAGGAGAGGGAATTTATAGGACATATATGCCTTTGCTCAGCAGTTAGATAATATAGGCAGACAAAATAAACATCAACTTGCAAACACGCGTATGCACTTCCGAACACGCTCTGATTTTCTGTAACTCTGATATGGTGTTTCAGTCATAATGAAAGTACAGACCGATATTATTGAACTCCTGATGAAGCGAAGTGTGCTCATGTCAGACATGATCCTAATAAGTGTGGATCCACCTTTAATTTCTTGTAGGTGTAAAAAATATTTTTGAGCAGAAACACGTGCAAGTATTACGTGTAAACAGGTATTTCATATCACAAAAAGTAAACTTTGATATAATTCAAATAACATTGAAGCAACAGTGACAATTAAATACGCTGTCTTAATAATTATGCGCATAATTAGTATAATTACCACGTGACCAGGAAAAAAATTTCGAAGCACGAATAATAATATCGCATTAAAATATACATTTTATATCAATGTTTAATGTAAATAATGTTGAATTTCTAAGGACGTCGACCTGCTATCACGGAACTACACCTCTTCACAATGGGCCTCATAGCCGATTACGGAATAGACCTCCATCACTCACGCACCTCTAAACAGCATTTGATCAAACTATTTCCCCCATTGTTACAAAATATGGACTAAGTATTAAACCAGGTTTAAATTGACATAAGCCATTTTTAGTGTCAAAGTTGTCAATTTAAACCTGGTTTAATGCTTAGTCCGTATTTTGTAATAAGGGGGAATAAGTATATTCCCATACACAAATATTACAAAATATGGACTAAGCATTAAACCAGGTTAAATTGACAATTTTGACACTAAAACCTTTGTTTTAGTGTCAAAGTTGTCAATTTAAACATAAGCCTTTGCTTATGTCAATTTAAACCTAGTTTAATACTTAGTCTGTATTTTGTAATAAGGGGGTAGTAGTGTATCCGTCCATGTACACACCGCTCTATCTTTCTTTAAGCTTTACCTGACGTTTGACGTCGTCAAGTAAATAAAGCGATTCTATTGGTTCCTCGCACATCTCCAATGGAAACGCAGCCTTAGGGAGCTGGAGCTGCAATGCTAATAACTTACTTTTGAGTACGGCGGGTATTATCGACGTGTAGCAGAGGTAGACCGTTGACACTAACAAGAAACTCAGATTGCTGACTGTCCTGGACGCGTCGCTACCCGCCTGTTGGTATACTAGCCCCAGTAACACACCGATCACTGTGTGCATGAATAACCTTAAATGGGATACTGTCTGTGGACAAAATTGTGACAGTTAAGATAGATTCGATTAAGGGGGTTCAATATTTTGAGTCACTCTACGTTTTGGTGTCAATATTTATAATAATTGACACCAAAACGTAGAGTTAGTAAATTATTAGTTGATAAAGAAATATTTGGCAACCATGGCGACAAGCGATGGTGGCTGAATGGATAAGAGACCGGAGTGTTAAACACGCGGTCCGAGTTCGATTCCGACCAGCAGTACCAATGTGGATTTCACTTTGTGGAATTTTTATGTACTAGTCATGTGATTTATCATCTGCAAACGGTGAAGGAAAACATCGTGAGGAAACCCACATACTCTAGAAGAAATTCTATGGGTATGTCTGATCCACCAACCCGCACTAGGCCAGCGTGTGTGGATTATGGCCTAAACCCTCTCAGCTCTCTAGATAGAGGAGAGGAGACCCGAGCCCAGCAGTGGGACATTAATGGGTTGCTGATGATGATGAAAGAAATATTTGATAGAATAAAATGTCATTGTATACATATTCATTTATATCTAAGTACTTCCTAAAAGATATCATAATAACTATATAAGCTTCAAAAACTTAAGAGGGTTCATACAGAGAAATGGTAACATCGCAATTTAGTGTCATACATATTTCGTGGTTATTATTGTATTGGAGCTATTTGTTTTAAATGTTTTTAATACACTTTTTAGAATTAGGTGAAAGGTGTATAAAAGGTACGAAATCATTGCGTTAAAAAGTTCTATGTATTGAATGGTTGACATGTGGCTACAGAATAATTATTTCCAGCACATTTTTTACCCATGTTATTTTGGCGAATAAATGATTTTTGATTTTGAGTTTTTGTATATAAAAATAACACATTGGAACTTGCAGAGCGTTATTTCATAGTAAAATAACTGTAAGCATTACGGATGCTTACTATTTAATACAAGTTCAAGTAATCAACATTTCAAAAAAATAGCTATTAGATTAAATTATAAAAATCGAAAACTCGTTTCTTCATCGTTCGAAAGTGACAGTGACCATATCTAAATTGCCTTACATTTAACAGCGATATCAAAACCGAAGATTCGAATGTCGAAATTCACATTAAGCCTATATCTCAGACAACGCAAGAATAAAAAGGCTTGGCTTTCAAGCGCAGTGTGGCCACGTCACTTTCACAGATGACGAACGAATCTAAATCAGATATTTTATTTCATTTTAAATTGTTTTTTTTTAATAAGTGTCAGCTCTATTGGTTTTTTACTATCTTAAAAGCAATAATTATCTTTATAACCTATAATTAAGTATAAAATAAACAAGATCGTATTTAAAGACCAGACCATTTAATATAATAATAAAATTGAAAAACACATCAACACTGAAGTTAATTAATTATTATCACTGTATGTAATTATTTCTAAGTATAAAGTTCAAAGCAAAAATCTGACATACCTTTGTTTGGCTTAGACATAATTATCTAGCTTATAAATTGATTTTATTAACAAGAACATTATAAAACTTGTTCCAAGTACGTTTTATTTCCAGCTTTATTAATTACTTACGTCATACCCACTCACATGCCTAGATAATAAGATACTAAAATTATAAAGCTGAAGAGTTTGTTTGTTTGTTTGATTGATAGCGATAACCTCAAGAACCAATGGTCCGATTTGAAAAAATATTTTAGTGTTGGATAGCCTATTTATATAGGAAGGCTATAAGCTATATAACATCACTCTACAGCAGATAGGAACTGAGCAGTGGCCAAACAAACTAAGACAAGAGCGAAGTCCCGCGCGAAAGCTAGTAAGATAAAATTATTATTTTTAAAACAGCCGTGATAAAAAGATACACGTCTAGTAAAAAAATGGCTGTCGTCGTAAATGTATTTAAGTAGTATACCAATTGTTTAGGTCCTATAACACAATCAAATATAATTGCTTAATTTGGGACTAGATGGCGCTGTGTGAATATTTCTAAATTGTAATTTAATAACTCACGGACACACTCAAACACACCCTTTTACGTCATTGATTCGAGTTTAACTATAAATTTATGTAGGTTTTTAGGTACATCTGAGTTAAAAGCTATTTAGTGGAGAAACGTGTTAAGATGATCAATTATACTTAACAATAAGCAACCTTACTGCTATTGATATAAACTCATTTTTACTGCCATGCCTTTTCCCAAGAGGGGTACGATATTATGTAATCAATAATATTACGAGATGCGAGTGCTTTTATTGTTTGTTACTTAATTGTGTTACTTAACATTATTTTATTTTATTCGATTTCATTTTTATATTACCAGTTTATGAACCTAAATGTACACGTCGCCGAAAGAGATTTAAGCATTTTCAAACTGAAGTTTTTGGCATATTCGTACACGACTGGTAAAGCACCTGTATACGTCCTATTATAAAAAGTGATTAAATTATGGATTTTAATATTAGGGAACAAGATTAAAACGACAGACAAACACAAGATTGATTCAACTGTAATTAATCAATCGAAATTCAGATATCTATCATCATCATCATCAACTCATTAATGTCCCACTGCTGGGCTCGGGGCTCCTCTCCGTTATAATCCACACACGCAGACATACCCTTAGAATTTCCTCTAGGGTATGTGGGTTTCCTCACGATGTTTTTCTTCACCGTTAGCAGATGGTAAGTCACTTGATTAATAGGTACATATAAATTGCACAAAGTAAAATTCACATTGATACTTCCGATCGGAATCGAACTCGGACTACATTAGAGACTACATATTAGGCCACCATCGCTTATCTATTACACGAATTTATAAGTAACACATATTCATGGTTTTGATTGGTTTGAAAATCTTAAACTTTTGTGGATTTATTTTTGGACAGAACAACTGTATGTATTAGCTATTTGATTATAATTTATAACTTACCCAGTCTCTATATTGATGTAGAACACATCTCTTGAATAGTTTCCCGAACCTATATATCTCATCAGGAGGATTGACAATGACGGAGGTCTTGCCGAAGGACAGAGCGTCACATATCAGGACGTCAGGCGCGACTGGGGCAAGTGCTGGCTTCTCTATTAATTCGTTCTTTGAACATTTCTCCGCTAAGAACTCGTTGAATTTTCCATATTCGCCTGTCGCTATCTCCAATACTGTAACAATTGTTATTATTTAAATATATTTTCAATATATTATAATATGTCGGACGAGAGCTTTATATCGGGTCGCGGACAAGGCATGGCCATTATTGAAAAGAAAATTGTTAAAAAACTACTGACATATTACGGGTAATTAAATGCCGTTAGTTTTTAGTACACTTAACTATAAAGTAAATACATTTTGATTTATTAATGTCGTAATGTGTAATGTCGTGTTTGCCTTGCTGCCTACTACAGTTCAGTGTCAATTACCCATGTGATGTCAATTAAGTTTTTATTTATGAACATGATTCATAGGAGTACCTTATATTATTTCAATATTTAAATATCCTTCTTGAAAAAAATCATTGATTGAAGTAATATTTATTATTGTTTGATGTTTTTTTTTTTATATTTCCACCTTTAATCTTTTGCGTTACGTCATAAATTTATAAATAACTTTTAGTTTACTTTTTAGTTCAAGTGTACGTAAAATTTTTTGTCTATATTTAAGGTTCATTCGCACTAATAGGTAAACTTTTTCAACCCTGCGGACGTCAGTAGCCGTCAAACAGAAAATTGCTCTGTGATTCATTTCTACCTACCATTTTGGGTTATAATATTAAATAGAAGTTTCCCTGTGGCACAATACATGTACCTACAACACGTGTAGATGTCATCATCATCATTTCAAACCATAAACGTCCCACTGCTTGGCACGGGTCGACGCTAAAGAATGTAGAGGGAGTTTAGCCTACTATATACCACGACGACGGGTTGGTATAGGGTTTGCTTCGAATTTTCCTTTTCTTGTAGTGTTCTTGTCTGCATAAGGTTACCTACTCCCTTAGTCGCCCTTTACAACACCCACAGGTTGGCAAATGGGGTAGTGAAATTATGTATTCTTAATCCGTCACTATACGGGTCGTAGTAAAGATCTTATTACTACTTACTACTCTGCAAGATAAATAATAATTATACTCGTAGGCTTACTGGTATCTATCATATACATCTGTGTTAGTCTCTGAATATAAATGAGTCTGTTGACAATCTACTTTATGAACATAAACAAGTTGGTATATAACTATTTTTCTAGCTTGGATTCCATCCGCGGATTGTATTTCAAATTTTAATTATTACAAGCTTGATGGTTGCGGATGGGCGTTGGTTGCAGAGGCACGAAACTGCTCACTGGATGCAAGCCGCATACAATCAGTCCTATCCTACTTGAAATCTCTTGGAAAGGCATAAGTATTACAGTGGACGTACACACCTTCAAGTAGACTTGTACCAGTTTACCGTGACCGAATTTGTTGCTATTTTCTATTGTTATATACTATATTTGATTTTCTTTCCAAATCTCCATTTACTTCATATTAATTTCGTTGCGGGTTCCAAGGCAGTAAGTTTGGAATGCCTTGGAATTTCCGAGTGTCATAAGTCGGTATTTACAAGGGTCCATCGCTGTTAATGCTGGCTGGAGTTGTAGTGGGTAGTGGTAAGCGTGGGACTGTCAAATTCATGTTGTTCAAGCTAGACTGATTTCATTTAAGCTTTGTAGTAGTCTCGGTTGATGACAATAGGCTCGCCCCCTATTTCATGGGACCAAACATAGCTGGCGAAATGTGGGTGTGAAACACCTCTGCCTACCCCTTCGGGGAAAAAGGCGTGATGCTATGTATGTAATTATGTATGTAGAAATCTACCGTAAGATTTTTTTATTGAGGGCTTAAGCTGGGTGGCGGTCTGTGACCCCGCCCATTTTGCCTATTAGGAAATACCAATTTACGTTGTATAAAGTTATTGTGGTGTTCTTTATATATCCAGTACGTTGCAAAACATATTATTAAAAAAATAATTGCTATGCATTGCAAACAAAAACATTTTAAATTAAGGACATTCATGATATAATCTTTTATGGTTATTTGAAGGACTGTTCATTGCCAAATGAATTTTTAAGCTGTTTGGATCGGAAGTTAGTTGTGCAACCTGTTATTTTATAATATTGGTCGTACAAAATATAGATCATAAATAAAAACTGGTTTTCTGGGGAATTATGCAACTATAGTAATGAAATATAATTATTTTAAATTAAAAAGAAAAATAAACAATATTTACAACCTAACACAAAAAAAAAACAAAAAATTAAAAAGTGAGAAAAAAAAAACATAGTGGATACTACTACACTACACTATTTGTAAATATTGTTTATTTTTCTTTTTAATTTAAGTTAGTTGATAACCTTAGTTTAATATAGTTTATATCGTTGTAATTAATGCTAATTGTAGAATGAAATTATTTTAAATTAGGAATTCTTCAATTCAATCACGTAAAACTGATGGCTGATGGGGCCGAAAGAGGATGGTATGTAGGCCACATACAACCGTCTTATTAGATATATCTTGGAGAGGCATTTGTTCCATAGTGGTCGTACTACTACGTCTGATATTTTGATGATACAATTGTTTACAAAAACAAATATAAGTATCCCAGAAGTGATATAGCTTGGTTTTAGTCTACCTATAATATTCTGCTTCTTTTATATAATAATAAAACATAATGGGCCGCAGGTGTAGGGTTGTGTATACGATCATGATCGGTGATGATGGGGACAATCATGACTCATTATCATTAAAATGTTATTTTGTTTGATTGTTAGAACTAGATGGCGCTGTGTGTAAATCTCCAAACATTATTTATCTATTAAATTTTAGTTATTGTAGTACCTATTTATACTTGGGCTGAAATGGATGTAGAATGTTTGTAAATAAATCACTGGCAAATTGTATTTTAAGGTTTAATTATTATATTTTCTTATTCCGATAACAGTGACATTAAGTTGTAACTGTTCTGTATGTAATGTGTGTCTGGGTGTAATTTATATATAATATGTAGGTATGTATTTATTACAAGAAAAAAATATTTAAGTAGTATACAAGTTGTTTGCATATACATATGTATGCATAACACAAGCAAATATAATTGCTTAATTTGGGACTAGATGGCGCTGTGTAAATGTGGGGAAATATTATTAAATATTATTGTAAACATTTGAAAATAATCCAAATGTTTTTATAGGTTTTATAAAAAAAGTTATTAAAATATAGTAAAATGTTGTTATTGTTTATTCTATACCCGAGTATAATAATCGTGCCCAGCTGTGGAACGTTTATGGGTTGAAATGATGATAGTTATCGTTGCCATTATATGTGAGACACATTTATTACCAGGCTCAAAGATTTATGGTGACATTTTATTATTTTAATTTGAATCCTTATATTGTATAAGTGTGTAATATCAACACAATCTCAATATAATTTAAATAATCTACTCGTATAATGCGAAATTTACTCGATAAATAGATATAAATCTTTTATATTTTATTTTAAAAACTTGTTTAGGCGTTGTGCGTTGAGGTCAAGTAAACAAACAAAAATGTCAATAAATAGTCCTACGTACGATGTCACAATGTTATGCTTATAAATTGAGTAGTTCAACGGGGTATTCCACGAGCGTCACTATAGCTTTCATGACGGAATATTCAAAAGCATACAAAGCTAAAGTATTTTTATTACGCAAAAATGATTGGGAAAATATGACCCTGTATTCGCTGTCATGCATTTCTGTGCGAGCATAATTCGTGGCACTGCTATATACATTTTTCAAAGGTAAATGAAAAATTTATACACACAGAAGAAGGGTGATGGAAGATTTTAAAAACCAAAAATGTTGTTCGAAAGTTATGGCATTGAGGGTAATCCCCGCTCAAACTGTGCCATCCACCTGGGGAAGTGCCTCCACTCTAGAATTTAGCAAGCAAATTATTATTGCTGTGTTCCTGTTGGTGACTAGTGGCGTTCAGAGTTCTAGAGGCATTCCAACCCTTCCAACCCAAAGGGGTTTGAAGGGTTGGAATGCCTCTAGTGTTGCAGGCGACGGCAATCGCTTACCATCAGGCTGGCGCGGGCGGTACGTTTGCTACTCTGTGGTATAAAATAAGTTCGAAGTGTTTCGGGTGACACAAGTTAGGTTATGCATGACGGTTTTCACCTAACAGTCATCGTCTTCAGGCGTAACTAAGTTCCATTGTTTATATAATTGAACAGCTTTACGGCACACATGCTAGGGCTTGCATGACGGTTGTGGCTGTTAGGTCAAACCGTCATGCATAACCTGACGTGTGTGCGGACCCATAACAACTTACCATAATCCGCTGGATTGTGGTACATCGGACATTGTAGACCGGCAGACGCTAGGTACGGTACTGTGTCTTCACTCGCCCCGCTGTATATGCACATGCCTTCAGCTAGTATGTATACCTGCGACAAAATAATGATAACAATAGAAAAAAAAATTTTTCCCTCACACTGACTTATTGAAAAAAAAACTGGTTAAGAGCATGTCGCACTATGCTCAATGTAGGGTTCCGCAGCATAAGAGCGTATACTTATAGCGCTTACGTCCGCGCAAGCGATGGTGGCTAAATGGACAAGGGACCGCCGCCGTGCAAATCACGCGGTCCGAGTTCGGTCCCGACCGGCAGTACCAATGTGGATTCCACTTTGTGGAATTTATATGTACTAGTCAAGTGACTTACCATCTGCTAACGGTGAAGGAAAAACATCGTGAGGAAACCCACATACCCTAGAAGAAATTCTATGAGTATGTCTGATCCACCAACTCACACTAGGCCAGCGTGAGTGGATTATGGCCTTAACCCTCTCAGCTTTCTAGTTAGAGGAGAAGAGACCCGAGCCCAGCAGTGGGACTAAATGGGTTGCTGATAATGACAGTTAAGTCAAAAACAGTATATCCTATATATATTCAAATAATTTTGATTCGTAGTATTTATTAAGCGTTGTGTAGTGTTTTAGTAAAACGTCTGTGACCTACGCACGGACATGACGAAATTATAACCGTTTTTGCCATTTTGGTTAAGGAACCCTAAAAAAGGTGTGTTGAAGACTTGAAGACAAACTAGAATTCTAGGTAAATAATAAAAAGTATGCTTATAACTAATGACAATAATAAAATTCTTAATGATGTAGCAATAAAAGTAGGTGGATGTAATTAAACCCGTAATATCCTTACGAGGATATGCGCTATTAATAGCGGAGCATGAGTACCGTATGTATGATTGCAAATGAGTTGGGCAAAAATGTTATTTCGATTTTCTGTCTTAAAATTCCATATTCAAAGTCTGGAAAAGTGGCCGGCTAATGACGGACAGGGCAGAAAAAACCCATCACCGTTTTTCCCGACTCGGGGATCGAACTGCGGCTACGAGCAGTGTTCGTAGAACTGCGGCACTGAGATCATACCTTTTTCCAGGTTTGTTACGAACAACATAGCATCATGCCTTTTTCCCTGTAGACCTAGGCAGAAGTATCACCTATTGAGTCTATTGTCATCAACCGGGAACATTTGTTTACCAATCTCCGAGAAAATCTCATACTGCAATTTTATGACAGAACTCATTTTCACCCGACCCGAGAATCGAACCCGAGACCTGTTGCACAGCAGTCGGATACACTTCCCACTGCGCCAAGGCAGTTCTTACTATGTTATTATGATCCATGTAGGTTTTAGAGGGTGAGGCGTTATTCTAATAGATCCCGATCACGTGACGCGATCATTCTTGCGAATGGGAAAGTGGAAGAAAAATCGTTTGTATTGACGTCGATACTTTTAATTTATTTATTTGGGATCTTCAACAAAGAATAGGTACACAATACATTCAATATAACAGTCCGCATAAATTTGGTCTAATGGTCATCCCTCCCCTAATGTATCCCCCCTCCCTCAATTATAGGCGACCACAGCATGCAATAATAATATGAACAACACAGATTATATTATTAATGATAAAATTTAAGATCAAAGTCAAATAAAAATAAATACCTAATAATAAAACGCAATAAAATCAAACATAGTATAAACATAACAAAGGTTATAATTACAATTTATTTAACAAAATACAATTAAAAACAATTGAGAGATAAAATATTATATTATTAATTGGGGTTCAAACCAAGACTTGACGCAACAATCGTGTACTTACTGCGCAACTGACGTAGGTATATATATGTAGGTACGTCGTCGTATGTAGTAGATATAGATAGATACACGTCTTATTTTATTGTTTTTGTTTTTCGAACAATTTTCTATACGTCATTGGCCTATGAGTCAAGTTTTTAACTAACGTTTCTTACTAATGAGCCTTTGTCAATCAAAGGGTTAATAAGGTGGTTCAATGAATTAATGAGTTAGGTATAGGTACACATAAATACTCGCTTCCGTACGTAATTCTCGTCCGTATCAACCACGAGAATATATACCTAATTGGGGTGAAACATATATATCCCTTGTAGAATTTGTAACTATTTTGTAATTTACGAATGAATAGTAGGTATATAGAGTAAAAATAGATTGTTTTTTGTTTTATTCCCTTTTTCATATTATTATTTTCGTTTTCTGTATCGATATAAATCGTTTTCCACACAGTACAATCAGCAACCAAAGTAGCTGAACATATCTATAATTTTAAAACTCATTTATACATGCATAAACTACTTAATAAGACTATTGCCAGAATTGAATTATTATAGTAAATTCTATTCTGGCAACAGTCTGGTTAAAAAAATTATGTATGCTATGGTATACATTGGTTTTGAAATTTTGGGTAAGTTCAGATACTTTTGTTGCTGATTGTACCTACTATAAATATTTTTTTTTCTTTCTTATAATCAATGGATTAGGCTTAAGGGCCATAGCAGACAGGCTACTTTTAACATAGGCCATCGGTGATTTTGCGATTGCATTGATGCTGCATTGGGTTTTGGAGAGTTTGCGTTTCATCGTAGTAATCGCCGCATTTAGCTTCTAAATATGTGACTAAATCACCGATCGCATATGCTAAAAGCTGCGTGTGTGCTATGTTCCTGAAAGTGTTTCTTGTAACTCACCTGATCGAACAGAGCGTATACCGAAGCAGGCGGTTGATGTATTGTACAGACAATTGTGCGACCATTCCTAGCTAAGTTCTTGAGCATTTCCATACATTGTCCCGATGTTCTGCTATCCAGACCTCTGTGCAAATAATCAAAATTCTATATTAAGTTTTCGAACTATGTACAATTAATTACACAGTCATAAAGTTGATTTTACTGTGATGAAGTGTGAACTTACGTCGTTGGTTCATCAAGGAATAAAACGGGTGGGTTGTCAATCAGCTCAACTGCAATAGACATGCGCTTTCTTTGACCACCAGAGAGATTAGAACATCTTGTACTTTCTGATCCGCTTAATCCCAGTGTGTCTAATATGTCTGATATCTAGAAAAATAAAAATGCATGTTATTGTTGTTATGCTATTATTTAGTTCCTTTTCTAGTCAAAATAGGATCGAAGTTTCAAGTATAAAACCAAACGCTATTTTTTTACGCATGATGCTTTATAAGTTTACTAGCTTCCGCCCGCTGCTTCGCCCGCGTGGTATGTATTTTATACCTATAAAGCTTCCTCTTGAATCAGTCTATCTATTAAAAAAACCGCATCAAAATCCGTTGCGTAGTTTTAAAGATTTAAGCATACATAGGGATATAGGGACAGAGAAAGCGACTTTGTTTTATACGAGTACTAAGTAGTGATAACTGTAATACCTAATAGAAAATAAGTGTATAGCTAAATATTATGTACCTATCTTTGATCGACTCGCCGCACAAGGATAAACCCTATCAGGTTTTTATGTGTGGAAAATTTAAATAATATCTATGTAGTTTAAGGAAATTTGAAATAAATAAAAAATAAATGTAACATAGCGCAAGTAAGATGAAGACGTGTAATATATCGGTCTAAAATATATGCAATATATTAAACTAAATTGTTCACTTAATAATATGACGCATGTGATCATCATCATCATTTCAACCCATAAACGTCCCACTGCTGGGCACGGGTCTCCTCCAAAAAAGATGGAGGAAATTTAGCCTACTATACCTCGCTGGCCAGACGGGTTGGTATAAGGTTTGCTTCGAATTTGCTTTTTCTGCATGTATTTCGTGAAGTATTGCGTGCGTCATATGCAGACAAGAGCTGCACTGTCCTTGTCTGCATATGACGCACGCAATACTGCTAAAAAAAGATGATCGATATGTTTATGTATTTCCTTCAGTTACTTTACTCACTTACATATACTTAGGTATGACTGGCCTGTTGGTCTAGTGGTTAGTGACCCTGACTGCTAAGCCGGAGGTCGTGGGTTCGATTCCCACTCAGAACAAATCTTTGTGTATCTTTGTTTGTTCTGTGTCTGGGTGTAATTTATCTATAATATGTATGTATTTACCAAAAAATATGTATTTGTAGTACATCAGTTGTTTAATACCATACATACCATAACACAAGCAAATATAATTGCTTGATTCAGGACTAGATGGCGCTTTGTGAATGTGGTGATATATTATTATTATGTTAATTTATTAGTATCGCCATTTTTATGCTGCAATTATTATAATAGCTATAAAATATTACAATATTCAAAACGTGTTATAATATCAAATTCAATTAAACTGTTTTTTCCGTTATAGATGCTGATTATATTCATTATAATTAATTATAAATGCACCTGCATATTACTTATTGAAAATTGTCAATGTCTCACCTTACTTCCTTTACCTTAATCAATCAATCAATCAAAATATATTTATTGCGAATATAGGTAACATAATTATGTAGTTGTAATACAGTTTTTTCAGGGCGCCATATTCTGCATTTAAGCTTGCAATATATTATCAATTATAATTAATTATTACAAATTCATTTTTTTATTATACACATTATTTATCATTTTCATTAGTGATTAGTAATATAGAATGTCATAAAAATAAATAATAATAAAATGTCAAAATTTCAATGTCAAAATATTAATAAGAAATAACACATACTAAGTATAGATGAACACATATTAAGTAGAGATGCATATCTAGCTTCTAAATTCAGCTAAGTAACTAAGTCCCTTATAATATGAGGCAAGTCTACTGCCATTAACAGAGCCCAATTCTTGCATCAGGCATAACATTGCCAATTTCAAGTTGAAAAACTCAATAACGTTACCTATGATATGCCCTACCCGGGTATCGAATTTCGAACCCAGTACCAGTAGCACAATGGTAGCCAGTACAGTTATAAAAAAAATAATCCTAAATATATTTTATATTGCGGTATTGTAGTGCTATAGTGTTAGGCTGGCCATACACAGACTGCTCGAGCAAACAGCCAGTGATTAACATACGGAATGCTCATCATATCAGCCGTAGGACGTTTACTGTTGGACATAGGCCTCCTCAAGAGACTTCCAATAGGACCGGTTGTATACGGCCTGCATCCAGCGCGATCCTGCTGTTCGGATCAGATCATCTGCCCACCTTGTGGGTGGTCGTCCTACGCTGCGTTTGCTGGTGCGTGGTCTCCATTCAAGAACTTTTCGGCCCCATCGGCCATCAGTTCTGCGTGATATGTGCCCTGCCCACTGCCATTTCAACTTGCTAATCCGGTGGGCAATGTCGGTAACTTTGGTTCTTCTGCGGATCTCCTGATTTCTGATTCGATCACGCAGAGAGACGCCGAGTATTGCCCTTTCCATAGCTCGATACGGACTGCTTGTGCTGTCAAATTCAACTGTGACTGCCTGACTTTAGGATGAAATTTCACCGCGATACGGACACACCCAAGCAGTAATGACTGTTCAAATGGTTCCGTGTATGGAGACTATAGATTGCCAAGCAGTCGCAGATTGAGGCAGTCGGTACTGGCTGCTTCAAGCTGTCCGTGTATTATACTTTTAAATTTGGAAACCGTGAACGTGATTTAAGGCTTACCACACTCATCTTCAGTTTCTCAGTCAGGGTATCTCCTAGCTTCATGTCTGCTGCAAACTTCATTAGTTCTAACACGGTAAATAGTGGGTTAAGTCGGTCATCCTGTAGTATGTAGCAGGATTTCTTTCTATATGATTTCAGACATCGCATATTACTATTAGGACCTAAATCACACACGCTGTCGCCGGCACGTATACTGCCTGTGACGCCTCGGGTTCTGTAAAGAGGTTGAAATTTCTATTTAGTTTTATGTCATGAAAACAGTAATAGTGATATTTAACTATGTGAAATTTAGTTGGCCGTGATGGGAGTCGTATATTAGTTTTAAATTAGCTTTTATACGTTCGTATACGCTTGCATAAATATGTTATACGACTGTATATAAGCGCTTAATTTCCACCAAACATACTTTCATAATCCAAAAAAAAGTATAGATAAATGCCAATTTCCAAGTGCTCTATAAGTATAAATTTAAAATGTCTGTCATCTTCGTCTAGTACGTCTATATAAGATAAAGACTTTTCAGCAGAAAAGTCTATAAAAATAAAAAGACGAAACACATAACGATCCAGACTCTGTGTTGCCATCACTACCTCAACGATTGTTATTTATTAAACCCTAAGGAATAATTTAGAGCTGGCTTGTGTCTGCTGCTTCGTCACACATGTGTCATAGGAACTATGTATTGGAATATAAGAGGGTTCAAACAAAGGAATGGCAACGTCGTAATTTAATTTCAAATTTCGTGGTTTTCGATTTGTATTATTAATCGGAGATATTGTTTTGAAATGTTTTCAATTTTTATCGTTTTCGCTTTAAGTTTTAAGTTTCACGTTCGTTCATTTCGTTTCATTCTTTATACGAATAAACTTAAAAACTACTGGACCGTTTCAAAAATTCTTTTGCCGTTAGAAAGCTACATTATCACTAATTAACATAGGCTATATAACACGCTACGTCCAATAGGAGCTGAGCAGTGGCCAAAGAAAGAACGATGAGAGTGAAGCCCCGCGCGACTTCTAGTGAATAATAAGTTAAAAAGTCAAGTGCAGATGTACTTACGAGAATCCAGTGAGTGCGTTCATAAGTGAGGATTTGCCGGCTCCGGAAGGTCCCATTATAGCGGTCAGTTGGCCAGATTTGAACAAGCCAGACACGCCTTTTAGAATAGTCTTCTTATCTAGAACAATTGCACTCAATTAGATAATTGCACACACTTAATAAATATGAACGTGAAGATACACGGACAGATAGTCATGTTTCAGAATATATCAAAGTAACTTGTATTGTTTTCATGATTTAATCTTTAATTTATTATTAAGTACCTTTCAAGCATCACATCCATATCCCAATAAAATTAATCGATTTTATATTAATCCGATTTTATAAAAATAGTTTTATAATTTGTGTGAGAAAATAACAAGTAACAATCTTTAAGCATTTTTACAATTAAATTTTTTGCTAAAAGTTTTTCGTCGTAATATTAACCTAGTAATTGCATGTCTCTGAAGGCTTGATAATACACATTTGGACACATAAATATGGTTCATATACTTCAAAATAATTATTTAATTATTATCTAATCATAAAAACCCTGGTTTATTAAACAAGGTTTATATGACACTGAATTTATAAATATAAGTTTTTATTTTTTTATCATAATATGTGAGGTATAATCAGCAAAATTTCCGCTCGACGGGTTTCCAAAAATTTGCTGTGTATTACTGGACTGCTGAATCTTCTTTTATTGACCTGTGCTGTGTTATTCGGACTAATGAACGATTTACTGTCCACTCGTGCATGTTAAATGGACTTGAACTTGCATCATTATGAACAAAAACATAGATTTTTTTTTTGGAAACTGGTCGAGCAGGAAATTGGCCGAGTGCACACTCATATTTTTTAAAACAAAAACATACTGGGTGGAGTAGAACCCTATCGGGATGGCCGAAAGGATAAATGACAGACGTGCTCAATACACGGTCCTAGTTTCGAGTACCAATGTGGTATTCACTTTGTGGAATTTATACGTACTAATCAAGTGACTTACCATTTGATAACGGTGAAGGAAACATAGTGAGGAATTCCACATACCCTATAAAAATTCCAAGTGTCTGATCTATCAACTCGCGTTATGCCAGTTTGTGTAGATTCTAAACCCTCTCGGCTCTCTAGTTAGAGGAGACCTGAGCCCGTAAAACAGAAAATCTAATGTAACGACAGTTTCAAAACGCTGTAAGTGGTTCCCAAGCGATGCTTAATTATCCCGATATTAAATGTCATATTCTGGTAAATAATATAATCATAGGATTAATTTATTAACCGATATTACCTATTTTAAAAATATAATTTAATTAATGTACAAGGCTATTAAAAATTATAGCTATAATTCTTATAATATTCATCCAAGCAATAATATTTAGTATTTATAATAAATAACGAGTCAATAGCATCTAACGGGTAATTATGCGATCATGTATTAAGTATTTTCCTTATTTTGCTTGACGTTTAGAAAGAAAAAAATAAAAACGTTTCGGAAATTTCAATATGGTTGCTGTGATTTTCAAACATATAGTTACGCTCAATTTTTTATTTTTTATTTTATTTTAAAGAACAGTCTAATACACCATTAGTATACATTACAATTATAATCAGGTTGCTAATTACATTTACATTCTACTATTACCCTTCCTTCTTCTGAGCGATTGTAACTGAAATATTATTTTCATTTGAACTGCCCTATTTATTATATATTTCATTTTAATTTATCATTACTAATGGCTCTTTCAATTAAGACGTTTCGTGTCAGATGGTTGCTGGACGTTTACTGTGCCGCTTGCTTCGTCCCGCAGCAGTACCGCTGCAGGACGGCAGCGGTGCGGCAACTAACGTCTAAATTGAAAGCGTATCAGACTGCAGTGTGACCAGATGTTAGTGATGTCATGCCTATATTTGGGCAATAAATGAGCACGTGGCATTCATGACGTAGTCTTCCAGGGGACTTACTCTAAATTTTGACATTCGATTAGTTGGTTATGATGTCACTGTCAAATGTTTGAAAATGACAGCCACCATATCTAAATTTTCTTACATTTGACAGCGACTATAGTCGACTGTAGTCATACGTAAACGGTACCGCTGCCGCGTTTTTGCCGTCCCGCTTTTTTTGTATGACAAAGAACGATCGTTCGTGCGCATAAAGACTACAACAAAAGTCTAAATTGAAAGAGCCTTTAAGAGTCCCTTCAAAGAGATCGGCTCGAAGAGGAGAGCAGATTTTTATTACTGTTTAAA
The DNA here is from genome assembly GCA_905147015.1 of Laspeyria flexula. NCBI lineage: Eukaryota > Metazoa > Arthropoda > Insecta > Lepidoptera > Erebidae > Laspeyria > Laspeyria flexula. Next base: position 3,731,497 of record LR989956.1, on the reverse strand, counting down.
ACAGTCAAATTTGGATAACACTTGTATAAGTGACCATGAACCTAACTAAATATTTACGTGTCGTCTACGGCGCTACGAGTGGCTACGAAATTTCGTAGCACGTGCGATGTCTTCTTTGTTATTTTGTGGGTGATTGGTAGTCTGTAGGATGGTATGCAATGAGTACCTACGTTGTTTTAGTGTGTAAGAAATGATAAACAAGCAAATATATTTGGTAATTTGCTAATAGTAGGGTATCACATCAAACCGCCAAGACGTTTGGCAGTAAATGACATGATAACGATAATATTATTATATAAGGGAAACAGCCAAACTCTCATGAAATGCAGTGTGTTTGTTTACTTATATTGCAGAATATTGTTACTATAATTTTAAAACATTTTTTGATAAAAAATATAACATGGTATAAAATCTATTGGAATCAATTTTGCTACTAGCTCTGAACAAATTATTTCCAGGTTTCGCATTAAGTAGAAATAAAACTGTATATTATTATATGAATAACAATTGCAATATTATGCTCAGAAGTCACGCAGGGCTTTGCTCCCGTCGTTTTTATACGGCCACTGCACAGCTCCTATTTGTGAAATCGGAGCAGTAGTTCCTAAGATAGCGTTCAACCAAACAAACAAATAAACAAAATCTTCAGCTTTATAATATTAGTATGCAATATTATTTCTGCCTCGGGCTAACCGCGAGGGGAGTCTGGTCACCCGTAATGGTGGTGTTGCACCCCTGGTGTTGCAGGCGCCCATAGGCTACGGTAACCGCTTACCATCAGGCGGACCGTACGTCTGTTTGCCACCGTATCGTGGTATAAAAAAAAAAATACAGTTGGTTTTTTCAAACCAACCTACCAGACGCACCAGACTCTTACAAATTGATTCTGACTGTAGTAGTATAAATCTAGTGTAAGAAACCTTTGTGATGAGTACATAAACATTATTATTATTATGCCTCTTTTTTCACGGCTATACTTCTCTCTGCTAAGGTGAGAAGTATACCCGGTCCTTTTGGAATACTTACGCGGGGACACAGGTCCAACACGCAGAGGCCCTTAAAGAATTTTAATTTAGAATGGGATGAGACATTTACCGCTGCCATATCACAGCTGCACTATTGTAGTACAGCTATGATTGGTCACTAGTAAGTGTAAAGTTATTGTATGATGATATTATGGAGTCAAATAAAACTCCATAATTGGGCTATGGGTTTGGGTGTTCGGTGGAATGGTGATATCTGGCATACGGGAACAACGTCGTCTGCTTGCCTCCTCCAGCGGTGAATATATGATGTTAAATGAGGATTTGGGCAGACTGTGATTATTATTATATACCTAGATTAGGTATGCGATCACATTTTGGTGTGTTGAAAAAACATGAAAGTTATTCTAGATGTCAGTAAAAAACTGTATGCTAATTTTTATCCTTAACCAAACCATTAATTCATATTTATCCTTAGAACCGCTTCAATTAATTTTTATTACTGCATGCATAGAATATAATATATATGATTATGATTCATGATTTTGGATTTATTTTTGAATAGTGCTAATAAAAGGTACCGGGTTCCTTATAGATTATCTACTTATTGGCAAGACAATATAATAATGAATAAGATACTATTAAAATATATCCTCTATTATTCGAATTTGAGATGAGTTTTTAATAAAATATTATTCTATAATAATTATAATATAGTTGTCGTGAGAAAAAAAAAAATAATTTACATAATAATTTTTGTTTACTTTAATTATTTACTAACCTTAGTATTTATTAGTATTAGTATTATATTTATTCAAATTAGTATTTCCTTACTGCTTAGATTATACAAAAGCTCATAACTCAAGCGAGATGTAAGCACATCAAGGAGTTTACGTACCTAAACTTGAAGAGAATTCTATTTCATCATCATCAGCAACCCATTAAGTCCCACTGCTGGGCTCGGGTCTCCTCTCCTCTAACTAGAGAGCCTGAGAGGGTTTTTAGGCTATAATCCACTCACGCTGGCCTAGTGCGGGTTGGTGGATTAGACATACCCATAGAATTTCTTCTAGGGTATGTGGGTTTCCTCACGATGTTTTCCTTCACCGTTAGCAGATGGTAAGTCACTTGACTAGTACATATAAATTCCACAAAGTGAAATCCACATTGGTACTGCTGGTCGGAATCGAACTCGGACCGCGTGATTTGCACACCGGTCACTTATCCATTCAGCCACCATCGCTTATTTCTTATCAATGTAATATTTCCCGTAAAGGGGAGGGCACGACAATGTTCAGAAAAACATATCAATAGGTTGACATAGAATTAAATTTAAAAGTTCGGGGCAAACTTAAGGTCAAACTATATTTTGTAATAACAAACCTATTATGGATGTAATTAGGGCTAATTAGCAGTAACATGGTATAACATACGACATGCAACATGCGTTTATAAAACGTGACAGTTCGGATAATAGCATGTTTTTAGTTTGACTCATGGTAGGGTTGTCAACACAAACTTAATTCTTGAAGTAATTAGTTAATGTCAAACTAAAGATCACCTGGATGAAACCAACATAAACGAAAATATTGTAAGATTTCTCCAAAATTCGTTACATAACAGAAATCTGAAATACTTCACAAGACATCGAAATAAACTGTAGGAAAATATAGAAAACACCTGATTTTCCTATCATCATCATCATCATGTCAACCCATAAACGTCCAGCAGTGGCTGGTGGTAGAAGTAATTTAATGATGGGATTTGCCCATTACATGTAATGTACCTACTCAATAACGGTGTTAAAATCAGATAATATTATTGAAGAAATTTGCTGCCAGTGATTCCTCACCAATCGTCTGCAGAAACAATAATATTTTTCATCTAACAATAGTAGACAACCCTAATAGTTAAATGAATATTCTAGGGTATTATTACTTGCACGCAACATCGCATATTCACAAAGGGAGTACACAGCACGTGAACGAATGACATGCGTGTACCATTTCACGTGTGATCTCTTACTATTTAATAGAAGGGCGACCAGCAAATTACTGCCCCGCTTCTGTGGCCATCTCCTTCACATATATCATCATCATCATCATCATAATCTCAGCCTATTGCAGTCCACTGCTGGACATATGCCTCTCCCAACACGCACCATAACACTCGGTCCATACTGGAAGTCCATACACATACTGGAAGTAATATGTAGCTGAAGAGTTTGTTTGTTTGGTTTATCTGGCTAATCTCAGGTCTGATTTCAAAAAATATTTTATTGTTGCATAGACAATTTATCGAGGAAGGTTATAGGCTATATAACATAATTCTACGGCTAATAGGAGCTGAGCAGTGGCCAAACAAAGAATGACAGAACAAAGCCCCGTGCAACAACTAGTTTATACATATATTTGAAAGGAAATACTGTCGCTGCCGATAATTTGTGGATAGTGCTTGTTAGCATCACTAACGCATCACATAATGTGCATACAAAAGTGGATAGTGTTGTCCAACTTTCTATTTACAAATTAGCAGATTTTTTTCTTCATATTTGTAAATGCTAATGTGGAGAAGATAATTTATAATGATGCACTTTTATCATATTAATTTTATTCTCATATTTACGCAGGTTAGCATTTTGTTAAAAAAAAATACTTTCCTACATTTTAGTCACATATTATATCAGGTTCTTTATGGGCGCTATACCTACTTCCACACTGATAACCAATTTTTCAAAATAGTTTTACTTCATAAACAGAAAAACCAAAAATATTATTCAAGGACCGACTAGGAGTTCTAAGACGAACAAAGTCATCACGGTTATAATAGGTATTTAATATAGATAATTTAATAGAATATTACTTTGTTTTCCGTATTTAAATGATTAAGAGCTATTATATGAGTAACAGCTAGCGCATAAATATGACTAAGTAGACAGTGACTCATTTCAACCAATCAGCGACTATCATCTAGCAATTAGACAATATCGTAAACACGTAAAAGGTTATTAAGAGATTGAAATGAATAAGAACTATACTTATTCATTATCATCATCTCAACCCATAAACGTCTCACTATTTTATTTATAAAACTTTATTGCACAATATTTGTGTACAAAACGCGGGCTTAATGCTAGAAGCATTCTCTACCAGCCAACCTTTGGTTGATGCAGAAATGAGAACATGTAGGTGCCAAGTAAGAATATAAGATTGAAAATGATAAAAGAATACTAAATGATACTAATAATAAAATATATAAGTACTAAACCTATAATCGTTCATAGCGTTTAATTCCAGGCATTTAAAAAAATTCCTCATAAATTCATGTTTGTAACTTCTTGACTAATTAAGTCTTTAGCGAACATAAGTAGTTTTAGGATTAAATTTTGTTTGTTTCAAAAAACTATTATCGTTTTCTCATATTTTTTCATACAAATATAAAGTATGTTTTCTTAAAACAATCTACTTGTGACTGCAATTTGCATGACTCAGTACCACACATACAAATGTTGATTTTCTCTATGTACCTACCAATGCAACACATTGGCCAGGGCTTAACGAATATTTATAGAAACTGCAGGTTTTAAATTAAGTTTTTACGTACCATTAACTTTACTGTGGTTGTTTTTTTCGACTTAGGGAATGTATAACTGGTATCAATTAATTAATGCAAAAAAATAGCCTATTTTTAAGCATGTCAATCAGGATAAACCTTGAATACTTTTAACTACATAAAAATATTCTACTTTCAATTTTTATTTCATAACTAATTTAATTAATTAAAATTAATGATTATTTAATTTTTATCTTAAACATTCTGATATTATTCTGTGCTGCAAGTTGTATGAAGTAGGTAAATAATGGTTATCCACTTAACCTACGGTACTAAACGTAGATAAAGAAATCTCATTCTTTATGGTCTCGACTATAAATAGAGCACATGTATCACAGCCCACACGTGTTGCAAGACACTAGCGTGATTCTATAATAGGATATGCCAGGATGTTATCCAACTACAATTGGGTCAGTGTACTCAGGGGTTTAGCTTAAAAAACCGCTTTGTGTTTTCAAAGACGGCCACGCACAAGGCCGTCTTTGAAAACACAAAGCAGTTTTTTCTAGTGTTCGTGTATGTGTTGGGTTTCCCCCAACCCATTACCCATTATTGTCCCACTGCTGGGATCGGGTCTCCTCTCCTCTATTCTGAGAGGTGAGAGGGTTTTAGGCCGTAAACCACACACGCTGGCCTAATGCGGGTTGGTGGATCAGACATACACTTAGAATTTTTTCTAGGGATGTGGGTTTCCTCACGATGTTTTCCTTCACCGTTAGGAGATAGTAAGTCATATGACTAGTACATATAAATTCAACAAAGTGAAATCCACATTGGCACTGCTGTTCGGAATCGAACTCGGACCGCGTGTTTAGCACACCGGTCTTTTATCCATTCAGCCACCATCGCGTATTGTGTTCGATCCATGACAAATATTTATCTATTTATTCAATCCACTCAGTATTGATGTTATATTAAATTCTGTCCAGTAGTTCCTGAGATAAGCGCGTTCAACCAAACAAACAAATTCTTCAGCTTTATAATTAGTATAATAATAATATAATATTCTATCACATTCACACAGCGCCATCTAGTCCCAAAGTAAGCAATTATATTTGCTTGTGTTATTATATTATATAGTACCCACTAAACAACTGATATACTACTTAAATACATTTTTTTTGTAAATGCATACATACTATAGATAAATTACACCCAGACACAGAACAAACCTTTATGCTCATCACACAAAGATTTGTCCTGGGTGGGGACCGAACCCACGACCTTCGGCTTAGCAGTCAGGGTCACTAACCACTAGACCAACAGGCCAGTCAGTATATAAGTTCCCACTATCATAATTATTATTATTATTATAACATATCCTATAAGCCCCGGGTTTGCCGTGGGATTCGATTATCGTGACCACAATAACTTCTCCGAAACAAAACATTTTGAGAAAATATGTCATTTTAACAAATGCAATATCTACACTGTCAATTTGGTAAATTGTATTGAAAATTAATGAGTTTCATTGTAAGTGTGTAAATCGTTAAATAAATTAAAAATTAATAAGTATTGTTGTCGAAAACTGATTATATATTTTTTGTTTTATTCGCTGCTTCATAATTTAAAAAGTAATTAGTATATTTGTTTGGCATTTTATACTTAACTGCAAATAGTGTTATACAGAACAGAACCCAATTTAATAAAAAAAATAATAAAATACAAAAACGTGAACTACTTTTAGTTCTCGTTTTTTTTTATTGAAAGGTTGTCCTTAAAAAGCTTTTTTTTTATTTAGTTTTTTATACTTTTTAGTCGTAAAGGGTTTTACAGGTTAAAGGTCTTAAGGGTTAATTAAATCTGAACCTAAAAAGTCCAAACATTTTTTTTACGTTCAACATAGGATATTTAGGACGAAACTCTTTTTAGCCGGTCAAGCATATAAATACTGAGCAGAGTACGCTCATGAGATGGTCTTATGTAAAGTCATCATCATCATCATCTCAGCCCATTGCAGTCCGCTGCCGCAACCAGTCAGACCCGACGACCTTTTTTCAGGTGGTCGTTTTCACAGCGTATGCGATGAAAGACTTTTTATGCCAATTTTTGTTACACCTTTGGTTACATTTTTCAAGTTTTAGTATAGATCCCTAAATATTATTAGAAATAAATATAGCCTATGTTACTCGGTGAAAATGTATCTTTCAGAAACATTAAAAACGGTCTAGTACTTTTAAGTTAAATCGAAACAAACATTCAAATCTTTACTATGTATAAAAAAAATATAAGCCTTTTATTCAGACATTTCAGAGTTTGTACATATTATATTAAATATAATATGAGTACAAATGTAGATAGAAGTATAGACTACTCTTCAAGCCCTTTCATTTGATACCCATATTATGTGGATCGAATAAAAAAAAGGGGATCCGCCATTTTTAAACGGCGCGGCGGCCATTTTTCAAATTTTTACTAAATTGAAAAATAATTTTTACTTTTGAATTGTGTATTGTCACCAGAACTAAAGGTGTATGCTAAATTACAGCTCAATCAGATACCTACAAGTGGTCAGAAAATGATTTGCAAAATTTGAAAGTTAATAGAAAGCTTCTAAAAATTTGTAAGTGGTAAGCATTCTTTGACCGCGATTGTACCAAGTTACCAACACGGTGGCATAAATTAAATTACGTAGTACATAGTTTACGTAGGTACTATGTAATTTTAACATTATTTTCAATTTACAGGCGCAGGGTAAATAGCTATATTTCAAAAATTGTGAATTCAGAAGTGATAGGTTAGTAATTACCATACTCACCTATTACCTACTGACTCACAATATTTGAAGCAGAGCTATTTAAGCTACGCCGATAAATTAACTGAAAGCTTTTCAAAGACACGTTGTCGTTAGCCCGCGGAGAATCTTAACATCGCGATTCAGCCGAATGATACAACGCCATCTATCGAGCCAAGAGGTATTAAACTTGTTAAGCAGTGGGACGAACGGGTACGTTTTATATCTTAACCCTCTGAGGTTTAAGTTAAAAAATATCCATCTAGGTCTAATAAATGACGGTTTTAAGTGACAGAAAAGGATTTATGCATAGGAAAGTGTAGTTTGGTGTGGCTAAATGAGGTGCACCCTTTAAACCGAAATCTCCTATATCCCGCATGAGAGCCCTATCGACGTGTGAAAATGAGCTATTACGCAGGGTTAGTACACACAGCGCTCAATACAGTACAAGCAGTGAGGCTCCCTATAACCACTACGCAATACGTAATCAAAGTTCATTCTAATACCTTGAAAGAGCCTTGACCTGAAACCTTGCGAAGGTTGTCAAGACATGCCAGCCAAGATTGTTTCGTATTATAGATATACATTAGGTAGGTACTTATTTGGTTGTGACTATGCACGCAAGGAGTATAGATACTATAGCAATTTTGTCTGTCTGTTAGGCTGTCTGTCGCCTGAGGACCTATTCGGAAACTTGACATCGGACTATTAGTTAATTTCGATATCGCTTTTAAATATTAGAAAATTTAAATTATGTTGTTGCCATTTTCAAATATTTGACAGTGGTATCGTTTATGCCAGGATTTCCCAACCTTTAGGTACTTAGCTAAGCCTGCCCGAACCCAAAATACAATTTTCATGCCCCCCTTAAATTTCAACAAAATTAAGAAACATCTTTTTATCAACTAAATTTTTAATTTGATTTTCAATTAGGTACAATACCTACAGATACAATATAGGTATAACATTTTCGGAAAAGTAAATGTATACCTATTACGCCCCCCCCCCCTTATATTTTTCTACGCCCCCGAAGGGGGGCGTGCCCCCCTGGTTGGGAACTCCTGGTTTAGGCCCTCAGAACTGCTGAATTGAAATTGATAATGATATACAATATAGTCAGTGTTTTTGAGATACCACAGTATAAATATATTTGCAGTGGTATAATACGTATTCTTATTCCGTCAGCTGTCTCTAAACTATACCTATAACTAACAATTTAATTTGTTTCCAACTCCTCCATTTACTTCTGATTAATTAAGTTGCGGGTTCCAATTAAGACAGCGGGTTAGACATTCTCTGGGACTCCCGAGTGTCAGAAGTCGGTGTTCGCAAGCGTCATCGCTGTCAATCCTGGCTTACAGGATGGGTGTTATTACACCTAGGATAGGATTTGATTAGACCTACTACTACTATGTTTTACAAATAATTATATTGATTCAAATTCTGACCAAAAACAGTCGGCACAGCACATTTCATTTAAATTCACTGACATTTTAAGTAATAACACTATATTTCAACCATCATAAACTTGGATCAAACTACATAAAATGTCAGCGACTTGAATAATCAACATAAATATCAAATGATTCAATTGTTTTATTTAGTCATAATTTAATACAATTAATTATTCATTTATTCGCTTACAATGTAAGTTCTAACAGGTTAGTTGTTTGAAAAACTGTCGTCGTAATTATAGTGTACTAGTGGGTGTCAATTGATTTTCATTTTGTTATTTACAATAATTTGAATTTAAGACTAGATAAAACTATAAATTTCCCTATTAATTGTAGAAAAATATTTTATGACATCATTTTATATAGGTAAATCAATATCTATATAATTTAAAATACAGACAATGGAAAATCCCACAATGATTTTCCAGAATGGGAAAACACATTTATAAAAAAAAATAAAAATAGTTCATTGGTAACTTATGATGATTAGAAGACCACAAATAAGCACTTTTTCTGTTTATCTATTTATATATATTGTTTTTTGAGGATATCTGGTCCGATTTTAGAAATTGGCCTGCAATAGGCTGAGATGATGATGATGATGATGATTGAGAAATTATTTTACTTATCGATAACCTATTCATCGAGGAAGGTTATAAGGCTATATAAAATCACGCTGCGGTTAATAGGATCTGATCAGTGGTCAAACAAAAAAGCCTCTCGCGACGGCTAGCTAATACGACAGCTAGGTGCTAATTAGCTTTAGCCTGTTTGTAAACGTCCCACTGCTGGGCAGGAGTGGTAAAGGGTTTGTTTCAAATTTTCCTTTTCTTGCAGGGCTCGGCCGTTGGTTGCAGGCGGCACAGGACCGTTCGCAGTGGCGTAAATTAGGTGAGGCCTATGTTCAGCAGTGGACGTCGTTGGGCTGATATTATGATGATGATGATGCAGTGCTCTTGTCTAATTATGGTGACACGACACACACGGGTTGTCATGGGGTAGTGACATTATGTATTCTTAATCCATCAAAATTGCACTTAATAAAAACATAACATAACATAGCATCACGCCTTTTTCCCCGAAGGGGTAGGCAGAAATGTTTTACACCCATATTTGGCCAGCTATGTTTGGTCCCATGAAATAGGGGGCGAGCCTATTGTCATCTACCGGGAACATTTGTTTACCAAACTCCGGGAAAATTTCAATACTGGAATTTCATGATAGAAAAGCCCAATACCATTTTCACCCGACCTGGGAATCGAACATGGGACCTCTTGCACAGCAGTCGTATACACTTTCCGCTGCGCCACCGAGGCAGTTTTACTTAATGCATTGTTACGTATTTTATAAACATAATGTACTTAGTTGTTGAAAGTAAAACAAATATTGAAATGCTTTGTCTATGTATCTCTCCTTGCTATATAAATAATTAGTTCTAGTTTATTAAACTTCACACACGATGAATCGCGTGCTAGTAATGATAATATGCTAGAACTAGTGATGATATAAACAATCAAGTAAGTAGGCATTAACTTCAAGTTTTGATGCCTATAATAGGTATAGTAAGTTATATGCCATCCTTGTAAATAACATCACGTCTCGGTTATAATCCCCCAAGAGCTAAACAGAGGTGCGCATTGTACCCATTTTTTTTTATTTTTTTTGATTGTAGTTTAGTTACAGATTACCTAGCGTCCCACCTGATGTTAAATAACCGTACCTGATGTTAGGTAATCGCCGCCCATGAACTGCCACCCTGATAATCGCAAAACACTAAGCTTGTAGCCTAAAAGACAAGTCCTTTTGTCTGCAAGCATAACGCTTTCCTCCCTCACCCCTCCCTAATGAGCTCTGGCAGCCATATTTCTTTAGCGATTCATCATTTTCTAGACTCCGAGTGTCATGGCACGTGTTAGGATATTATATCCAGCAGTGGCCTGCAATAGGCTGAACAGATTGATTGATGATTGTTTGATTGATCTAGAATCCGCGCGAAAATTGATAATTAAATTTGTTGTTTTAATGACTGAAGTGGCAGACGAGCAGGCGGCCTACTTGATGGTAAGTGGTTACCACTGCTCATGGACTTTGGCAATGTCAGTGGCACAGCCAAGCCGAAAATGCCGTTAGAAGAAACTCAGATTTTGGCAACTTGCCCGGTTATTGTCAATAGGCTCCAATTAGTAATTATTAAAAGGCGTGACTATGTAGCTATGTATGAGCCTATATTAGTTATGTAGGTATATTAACTTTGAGTCATCTACCATGACAATTGTGTTGCCACACATAACACAATATTTATCCTTGACTATTGCAAGTTCCACAATTTTCCTGTAATTAGATAATTTAATGAGCGGAAACCTCATGATTGCTTTTTTGTTCGGTTTCGTTGACATGAAACAATCTTTTGTATTTTAAAAATAGAATGTAATTAGTACTCATTATTCTATTATAGGTGTAATTTTTGTATTATTTCACATAATATACTTACACTATGACTATTATACCTACCAGTGTATCAACATCATGAGTCATGACGCAGTATTTCCAGTTAAGAGGGTTCATACAGCGGAATTGCAACGTCGCAATTTAGTGTCAAATTTCGGGGTTTTCGATTTATTAATTTAATCAGAGGAGAGGGTAATGCTCGGTGTCTCTCTGCGTGATCGAATCAGGAATGAGGAAATCCGCAGAAGAACCAAAGTTACCGACATTGCCCACCGGATTAGCAAGCTAAAGTGGCAGTGGGCAGGGCACATATCACGTAGAACTGATGGCCGATGGGGCCGAAAAGTTCTCGAATGGAGACCACGCACCGGCAAGCGCAGCGTAGGACACCCACCCACAAGGTGGACAGACGATCTGATCCGAATAGCAGGATCGCTTTGGATGCAGGCCGCAAACAACCGGCCTTATTGGAAATCTCTTGAGGAGGCCTATGTTCAGCAGTGGACTTCCTGCGGCTGATATGATGATGATGATGATGAATTTAATCAGAGCTATTTTTTTAAATGTTTTCAGTAAACTTTTAGAATTACGTAAACGTGTATTAAAAAGTAAGAGTCCGTAAAGCTTACATTTATTTTACTATACAAATATCGCCTTGCAAGTTCCAATGTAGACTAGAGAGTAGAGATCCAGACTGTCACCGTGGCGCAGTGGTTAAGGTGGTCGCCTCCCCACTACATCGCCGTGCTGGGTGACGTGGGTTCGATTCCCACACGAGACAAAATATTTGTGTGATTCATAGATATTTGTTTCTAGTCTGGGTGTACTTTGTGTCCGTTAGTTTCATGTTTGTAAAGCTCCCCGCGACACAGGGCTTGTTTCCTAGTGTGGGCGTTGTCTTTAAAAAAAAAAGAATGTGTTATTTGCATATAAATAAACGCAATGATTTCGTGCCTTTTTCACACTTTTCACCTAATTATAAAAAGTGTATTGTAAACATTTCAAAAAAAATAGCTCCGATTACCTAAATAATTAAAATCGAAAACCATGAAATATGACACTAAATTGCGACTTTGCGATTCCTCTGTATGAACCAATATTAATTGCAACCCCCTGCCAGTCTCCTAATACTGATTTGATTCTATTATTTTTTCGGTATAAACTATATTAAACTAAGGTTATCAACTAACTTAAATTAACAAGTAAATAATTAAAAAATTATAATAACCCGACTGCAAAAAATCAACAGATAAAAAACGCACTAAAGAGACCTAAACATGGTTGTTATTATTATTCCTGATTAAATTTAAATACATAACATATGTATATATTTGTAATCTCCATTTGATTCCCTTTATTTTGATACTCTACTCGATAGGTTTGGTTAAAAAAAATAATAGAACTACTTACAATTTGGAACCATTCAATTATGTATACTCTCTTTTTGAATATATGTAATCTCCTTCGATTCTCTTTATTTTGATACCCAACTCGAAAGGTTTGGTTAAAAAAAAATTGAACTTCCTACAATTTGGCGTCAAAAGCCCGCCCTTTAAGTCTTTTTATTCTTAAAACCTATCTAAGGACACTTGGGTTTTCTAGACGTATCTAACGATACCCTAATGGTCAAAATGCATCCAGCCGTTTGGAAGATTCATGGGAATAAAGAAATTTACAAACATACAAGATACGCGCGAAAAACAATACCCGTCCTGACAGTCGGGTAAAAAGTGGTGAAATTATTAAAAAATGGCATCATAAAATCATTCCGCATCGCTGCCACTGTCTACCGGAAAAGTGCCCAGCAGGCTGGCAGCATTGCCACGTTGTATGGCAATGCTTATTTTCATTTGTTCTATGAAACCTGACGTCATCGCATAAAACGATCGTCAAACTCAAAGTCAAATCTTTTTATTTCATTTGGATCACATACATGATACTTATGAACGTCATAGAAAGCCAAAAAAAAGGTGTCAGTAAATTTGCCTACGGCCAGTTCACTGACAAGGTTGAGCTCTGAGAAGAACTTGGCAAGAAACTCAGGCCACTCTTTTTAATCGCCATAGTTGTTACAATTTTAACTGGTTACAGTTTAAAATATCACAGAAAGGTACAGAACCAAAACACCATACTAAATCAAATTCAAATTTATTCAATATTATTATTCTTATTATTTCTATTCTATATTCTGTCTGTGCTACGTCACAGATCAGAACGCCTGTGATCTTTAATCCTAGTACAATGTTCTATACGACAAAACAAATACAATGTTTCCATAATATTAACAACCTTAGTAGATATTTACTACTTTCAATTACTTGACGTTCTTGGTAATGACACACTGCCAGTGACTTTGAGTTCATGTCTGTTCCAGGGCTGCCACCCAACCGTGTAGCAACGAGTGCTATTGTTTGTTTATAATACATTGAAACATAGGAATGTATTAACCATACATACATAGTCACGTCATTTACGCCGGTAGGCAGAGGTATATGACATCTACATTTCGCGAGCTACTTATCTATGGATCACACAAATATTTGTGATATGTGCAGATTGTGCCCTTTATTTAAATGGAAAGGTATGAATGAATAGGGTTGACACAATTAAATTGTTATATCTCATTGTGCTATTATACTAGACAATAAAATAAAATAAAATCGTATAAGAACAATTTTATTTAAGCTTACGAGTTAATAAATAATAACTAAATAAAATAGCTATAGTCTTGGGTAGTAACATCAAAAGTAGCTGTTTTCTTTGGCTGTGCTTACTTAAATTAGTAGTTTTACGTTTTTCAGTGTATTTTTTATATTTTTCCTCGTAAGAACCTTTCTTGGAATACAACTAATATTTTTTTAATAGCGGAATTGATCCAACCTTTTTCGTTAGGCTTTATATAAAATTACTAGGGATTGTGTGTTACTAAAGATCCGATGACATACCTGCCTATACAAAAGATGTAGAATGATCAGATTAAATAAGAATTTAACATACCAGAAGATAAACGAAACGTGTAGGTTATTAAAATTCCATTAAAGTATTTTATAAATAATTTAACACAATAAATAGAAATAACAAATAGATAAATAAACTTATGATAATAAGAATTGTTTATTAGATTTATGCATACTATGTTCGCATTCTATGCCCATTATCAAGTCTATATAAATACGTCCGTAATAACAATACTGTGTGCTAAGTATCACTATTAGAAAATCATAATGCTGGTGAAAGAGTACTTTTTTTGCGAGTTTTACACATGACACCACCTTATGAGCATGGCGCCACCGGGCTTACTATGAATTTTGACATTCGAATGTTCGGTTTCGATGTCGCTGTCAAATGTAAGGAAATTTAGATAATATATGGTCGCTGTCTCTTTCAAACATTTGACAGCAACATCAAAACCGAACATTCGAATGTCGAGATTTATAGTAAGCCCCCTAGCCGCAAGTAAGCTTATAATAAGCTTTTGTTATGGGATCTAGACAATTGATAAACTTCTATATTATACATAGGAAAATATCCAAACTCCAAAGCAAACATTTGTAGATCACATAAATTTTTGTTCCGATCCGGGAATCGAATCCGATACCTCAGAAACTGCAATCACTATCGCCACGCCACCGAGGTAGTCTGTATGGATTTTAAAAAAAGGGGTTGTTATGTATTACCATACATTTATAGTATTGCTATATGTATTTACTATACATATCAAACCCTTTTTTCAAATCCATTATGTCGTAAGGGATGACTAACGGGACAGTTCTACACTCACACCCTTTCCGCAACTCTTGAAGAAAGTATTAACAGTGAAGGACTCTTGCAAACACACATACAGCTATGACAATCATTAAAAGTAAATAGAGGGATGGGAAAAAAAATATCCAGTTGCCTTATACAGCTGGATACAAAAGCCGTCTGTTTAGGATCTAAATCTATTGGAGCATAGGAGGAGCCACATATTGCTATATAGGATCTAAATTTATTAGAAAGAAAACACCACGGACAATGATTTTAATGGACTAGCCTGTTGACCTAGTGATTAGTGACCCTGACTGCTAAGCCGGAGGTTGTGGTAAATATTTGTGTGATGAGCATGATTGTTTATTGTGTCTGGGTGTTATTTATCCTACGTATATTAACAAAATAATAAATATATTTTTAACTATAAGTTTATAATATGTAGTAGAATATTATATTTATTTTATTAATTCTGGAACCTATTGACTAAGTCTGACGCCAGATGGCCTACTATGAATTAATTAATTTCGATATCAACTTGGACTCGATAACGATGTCAAATGTGTGAAATTGGCAGCGACCATTTTAAAATTTTTAATTATTTGACAGCGATTTCGACCAAGTCGATTTCGAAATTTATAGCAAGGTCTTAAGCAATATGAGTAAAATAACCAGTACCTAAGATGTGACTAGGCTTAGAGATATTGTGCTGCTTACGCCCCGCTTTGGTAGAATCTGACCTTAACTCATGTTTATCTAACTACATCTTGAGATGTTTTCCCTTATATGCTAGTCATTATTAAATATTTACCTTCTCTTTGAAGTCAAACAATGACGTCAGCTATTAAAAAAGTTTCTTTTTTATAATTTGAGCAACCTTTGACATTAAAATTTCTTGTTTGTGTTTAATATAATGATGTCTCGTTGTTTCCTACTAATGTTTAAAAACTCATTAGTTGCTGCATTGTTTTGTTGCTGTTATTCGAGTTATTTTGTGTTGCAATAATCTAATTTTAATATCACTGATGTTGTTACAAAGATTTTTTTGTAATCATCATCAGGTTATTGCACTTGCAATCTCGACATTGTATTAGTCGATATAAGTAGATATCGGTATCAACGGTTTGAAAATTTAAGTATGGTTGTGGATAACCAATGACATTTAAAACATTTAAACACCGAAAGCTTGTTTACTTATCTAGTTTAAGACAAATAATTAAAAATATTTGACTGGTTTCAATTCTCACACCAATTAAAATATACAAACCTACAATGGAGTGTAATATTTTTATTTTTCTTCATACGTTGTCTTAGTTTTTATCCATTAAGTTTTTCTAAGACTAAGATAATGTCGTTAAAATATTATTGTTGGGAAAAATATTCGCATATTATATTACTATGACGTAGGTAATTCGTACAAAAACTAAACGTTATAATTATGATGTAAACAAAATAAAAATAAATTTAACAAACACTATATTATGAAATAAATCAAATCCGAACTTTTGGATAATGTTTCAGTTTTTGTTTGTTTGTTTGAACGCGCTAATCTCAGGAACTACTAGTCCGATTTGAAATATTATTTTAGTGTTGGATAGCCCATTTATCGAGAAGGGTTATAGGCTATATAACATTACGCTACAGCCAATAGGAGCTGAGCAGCGGCCAAGCAAATGCGACGGTACCGAAACCCCGCGCGACTTCTAGTTAGTTTATATACATACGTCACGACTCTTCAATAGGAACACATCCTTTATTCCCACTTGTTCTACTAAATTGTTTTACAGTAGAAATAATGGGATTATTTTTCCCTTTGTTCCATCTAACGTAGTATTGTTTACTAGAACAACAAAAGGAACACGTCACAACCGAAGTATTTATTAAAGGGGTGATATTTCTCCAATCGAGTTACATTTCGAACAATACAAGATGGTTAATATAGTACCTACTTAATCGTATATCACAATTCATAATGCATTGAACATGATTGCAAGCAGGTTAAACTCTTCATTTTTATCAACATCGTTTCAACCCATAAACGTCCCACTGCTGGGCACGGGTCTCCTCCAAACATTGTTGAGGGAATTTAGCTTACTATACCATGCTGGCCAGACGGGTTGGTATAGGGTATGTTTCGAATTTTCCTTTTCTCACAGTGCAAGCGACTAAGGCAGTAACCCTTATGCAGACAACTGCATAAGGGTTACTCCCTTAGTCGCCTTTTCACACCGACGGGTTGAGATGGGGTAGTGACATTATGTATTCGTAATCCGTCACTACACAAATCGACTGCTTATATGCGAATCGCTGCAGTGCTATCTCTCAAGGGATGGTGATTGTATTAGGGCAGTGATTTTATTTTATAATTTACTAACATAGTTCTTAAGTTAACCTTGTTATATCTTGGTCACTTGAATAAGAAAGAAAGAAAGAAATATAATTTATTTTGGTCTCACTTAAACATAATTATGGTAAAGACGAAATTACTTATTACTATTTATTTTTATTTTTTTTAAAAGACAACGCCCGCACTAGAGAACGAGCCCTGTGTCGCGGGGAGCTTTAAAAACATGAAACTAACACAAAGTATACCCAGACTAGAAACAAATATCTATGAATCACACAAATATTTGTCTCGTGTGGGAATCGAACCCACGTCACCCAGCACGGCGATGTAGTGGCGAGGCGACCACCTTAACCACTGCGCCACGGTGACAGTCCAATGTCCAGTCCAAAAAAATGGTCCTAACTCAGCAATAGCTACTTTGAAATATAATAATCAAGGTAGCGCTGGTATTCTGTTAGGACCCTGTGTGGTTAGGACGGACATCATACGTCAACATTAACTAATTAAATTAAATAATATTTTAATAAATCGATATTTATAGTTTTAATAAGAAAATACATAAAAATATATACAAGGTAAATAATTAATAGTTGTAATAGAATAAATATTTTTTCTGTTCTGTTGTATTTATTGGAAAGATTATCTATTGAGTTGTAGTACTTATACCTACTCCTACTTATTTACTGTCTTGAAAACATAATAATTATAAAGTATTCTTCCATTGAAGGTGCCATTTATTATAGCACGGTGACCACACTAAACAAACAAAACTATGTACATATCCACTACATTAAACAAACTTACGTGTTATAGAACAGTCTGGAAATTCAAGTAAATGCAGTATTTGTAAATAAATAGGTAAACACATAATACGTACCTATGTACATAACGTAAAGAAACTGGTCGCAATATTACCTAAGACAGTTCTCACACAGGTTTGAATCACGTTACTTTGCGCGATGGAAGCGCTGTCCTATAAGACCATATTCTAAAAACTTGAGATATGGGAAAATAGTGTCTAAGGTGTTAATAATAAAGGTGTTTGTCCCAATATGTATTAAGTGTCATGCAGCATTCAATATAAAATAGCAATATATAGTCGTAATCACAAGTTGAAAAACGTTAAGCACCTGAACAATCATATTTTCAATACGAGGTCAATTAAATTTTCGTTTGAAAAACTGTAAACAAACCTGTATAATATCAAATAGTTTGATAAACACGTAGAAGAAAAAAACTGACAAGAGTGAGGTCAACCTAAGTCTCTTTATAAATTCTTTATCAGGTAAAGCATTCATAAGATAGCATTGACATAGATATTACGAATTAACATACAATTAACTATAGAATTAATATTATTAGAAATCAAGGGTAGATAACGTTGACTTATAAACAATCCAAGACGTACACTCAGCGATCAAAAAACGGCGCTCCAAATAGAGCTCAAAAAGAGTGAGAGAGATGTAAACTGCCCTACTAAGCGCAAAAGTGGTATCTAAAAAAAAACCGAAAATTTGATTTTAATGGCATCGGATAGCTTAGACAAATCCGCGTCTATTGAACTAAAACTTATAGTGGTATGTTACTTAAAAGGTATAAAAAAACGTTAAGAAAGTTATCTCTATCTCAGTTTTACCTTAAATTTCTAAGGATATTAGAGGTATATCAATATAACGTAGGCAACCAGCCGTATATTTGAATACCTCCAAATCTTTTTAAAATTATATATAAATTACATTTAATAACCAAAAATAACAATCTATAAATTAACAGAAAAATGAATTTTACATAAAGTCAATTATCTCGAAACTAGCTTTCACTGAGATACTGCTTTTGTGCTTAGTAGGGCAGTAAAGCTCCATTAATTTATAATAAATTACCAAAATGTATGAAACTAAAGAATGGAATCCTATTTAAGAGAACTTTAAAAATAATGTTGACTGAAAAATGTTAATATAATATTAACGACTTCCTGAATGATAAAACTTTGACTGTATAAAGATCATCTCAATTGCATAATATATTGTTATTAATAGACACAGACATATTTGTATTTCAATTTTTTTTCTTTTTTGCTATTTTATTTGGTTTTATTGACATACTTTTTATTAATAATTGTAATTCTTATTTCTGATTATACAAAAAAATATTTTATAAAATATAGGTATGATTAGTATATTGGCGTCAATTTTGAACGTGACTTTATTATGTGATTGTACATTTAGGGGGAAGATGCCGAATTTTTATATACCTATCCTTACCTTGCGGGTTAGCTAGCACTATCTATTCTGTGGTTTACCTTTAACTCAATCAATTATACTAGTTAGAGCGTAGATACTTGATATTTCAACATTAGTAAAGAAAATAAGGGGTTAAAATACATGTCCCAACCAACTTTTAAGGCACATATCTTCAAAGAACTTTTACGTGTCCAAAATTTACAGTAGCATTTAGTCAGTGTAAGTATATAAGTATAATAATAATAGTTTGTGTATTGCAGCCATATATATATATATAGCATTTTTGTGTACTTATGTAATATATGTATTGATTTATGTAGTATGTATATTTTCTGTGCGCGTTGAATAATAAGTGTTGTGCCAATGTCAGGGTTCTAGCTGAAAATCAGTGCTGTGCCTTAAAGCACAGAGTATACTGAGCTAAATCCCCTGCTACACATTATGTAAATTTGTCTGCTTTCTATGTTCGTGTATGTGTAAATGTGTCTATATTGTGTAATGTCTATATTGTGTCTTTCTTTCTTCTCTTTGTATCGTGTTTTTATGTGTAAAATAAATGGTTTAAATGGTTTTTTAAAACATACCTATTCATTGGGCGAAAGTTTCATGGTTGCCCAATGAAAATATATGATAAAGGATGACAAAATTTTGTGGTAATATGTTTGATGTCTATTGAAGTTCGTGATTTGCAAATGATTGAAATTTCTTGAGAGAATGTTAATGTCAACCAATTAACGTCCCACTGTCGAGCAAATGTCTTTTTTAACAATAGGTTGAGGCCACAAAGCGCAAACGCTGGCCTAATTCGGTTCGATGGATAGGATAGGTTATTTTCTCAGGATGATTTCTTTCACCGTTCATCATCATCATCATCATATCAGCCCAACGACGTCCACTGCTGAACATAGGCCTCACCTAATTTACGCCACTGCGAACGGTCCTGTGCCGCCTGCAACCAACGGCACCGTTAGCAGATGGTAAATCATAGTACATTATAAATTCTACAATGTGAAATCCACATTGGTACTATCAGTTGGAATCGAACTTGGCCTTCATGTTTTGCATGACGGTAACATTTCCATTCGGTCACTATTCACTATTTGCTCACTTAAGTAGTAACCTAGTTAAAACGTCAAGAAAAATAAATCATTAGTGTATCTAGCATATACGCGAATTCCCATAGTATATAAAGAGGCCTGACTGGTCTGACCAGTTTTCATCTAAGGCTTGGTATGTAAGTAAGTTCTGATGGCAAGTATTGGGTAACTATATATGCAAAAATGTGCATGCGACGGCTTAAGAAATAACTAGTCTGGCCATAAATACTGTGACATAAAAACTTTTCTTTTTCGACTTTTTAATTATTTTTAATTTGGAATGCGTTTATTGTTTCAAAAACTTGTTTTCATATATTTTTTCATGTTCGACTAGTGTTTGACCTAGACCTAGTATATATGACAAATCGTGCCATAAACCGTTACTCTAACGCTCTGATTCAGTACTGGTAATTAACGACCTGTTTCACCACTGGAAAATAATTGCTAGATAGTAGATAGCCTTATCCATTCGATAACGAACCGGCGTGCAATTCACGCGGTCCGAGTTCGATCCCGACCGGCAGCACCAATGTGAATTCTACTTTGTGGAATTTATATGTACTAGTCAAGTGACTTACCATTTGCTAACGGTGAAGGAAAACATCGTGAGGAAACCCACACACCCTAGAAGAAATTCTATGAGTATGTCTGATTCACCAACCCGCACTAGGCCAGGCCAGCGTGAGTGGATTATGGCCTAAACCCTCTCAGCTCTCTAGTTAGAGGAGACGAGACCCGAGCTCAGCAGTGGGACTTGATGGGTTGCTGAGGATGATGAGATAGCCTATCTGAAACTTTGTTGCCAGATTTCTGACGTATTTGTCATATAAAATCTGTCACAAGTTAAGTTTTATCTACACGTAATCTGGAAAAATTATGTCAATCCATCTGCCTGCGAAGAACTGGCAAGAAACTTAGACGATCTTTTTATATTTTTCACTCTAGTGTGTTATTATTTTGATGTATGATAAGTTCACGCTTTATAGCCTTCCTCATTATACAAGCCATCTACCAAAACAGTTTTTTCTAGATCATACCTGATACCGGTAGTTCCTGTGATTAGAGCATTTATAAAACAAAAACAAGATTGAAGCAGGTTTATATTTTTCAATATTAGTATTATATCTTTTATATGAATAATTAATTATCTCAATAAAAATATCTTGTTTTAAAAGGCTGTTTTTTAGGGATCGGATAGGGGTTAGAAAATCGGAATCTAATTTAATAAAGACTTCGTTCACAATTTAAAGGCTCCTATTTCATGAGACCTATAACTAGCGCAATATGGATGTGATCTTCTCCGTTTCTTTTCAAGGGAAAAGGTATGATGGCGTGTTTTATATTTTTATATTTTTGTTCTCAGACGAACCCTTATCCATCACATTGCATCACATAGTAAAGAATTCAAGAGGTGCGGCTTACAGACGACACTGAGCCTCGCCTACTCACCGTAACGAGAAACTAACAACATAGTATCATCTTACCCTCCAGTACTTGTCTAGTGTCTACTTATGAATATATAATATCTATACCAAACAATATTATAAAACTGTAGAGTTTCTTTGATTGAACGCGCTTATTTCAGGAACTACTGGTCCGAATTAAAAAATCTTTTAGTATTGTATAGCTCATTTATCGAGGAAGGTTAGAGGGTATATAAAATCACGCTATAACCAATAGGAGCTGAATAGTAGCCAAACAAAGATCCACGGGAGCGAAGCCTCGGTCGAAAGCAAGTTATGAATAATGGTTGAAGCATGCGAATGTGATATTATATCTAAATCATTGCGCGTGCTTCGCGTGTGTAATGTCGAGCCAAATGCTTTGAACGTGATCACATAAAGATAGTATCTACGTTTGCAAACCTGTTTTCATGTTACCCAAATAGGGGTATAAAAAACAATATTGCGTCTCATTAGGAGAATAATGTTTATTTTGCAAAAAAAAAAAACAACTTTTTGGAAAAGAGGTTTCCAAAAGGTTATTTTTTTTCTTTTTTTTGTTCTTAGTTCAGATGATATTTACATTATTTGATTGAAGCTACTTTGAAAACCTGTATTGTATGGTCCCTTTTAGGGCATTAATTAGGAATCAAACAAAAATATTATGCTATGATTAGGCTAAATTTACTTCATTAGAAATAAACCTTCAGTGACGAAAGATATTAAGCAGAATCGATTTTTGTGCAAACAAATAGGTACATATATGTATATCGACGTTTGTATGATGAATCCATCAAGAGAACTTGCTCGATATCTATCTGTACATTCAACTTAGTCCATTATCGTTGTCAAATGTTCGAAAATTTAAATATTGTCGCTGTCATTTTCAGATATTTTACAACAATATTAAAGTTAATTCGAATGTCGAGATTTCAAGGTGGAAGAACCCTCTAAACAAGTGGCAAAAGCTACGTTTACATCCTATTCTCTACATGTCATGTTATATTAATACGTGTTCAATGTTTAAATCTCACACACAATAGAATAGAAACGGGGCAAATGCTACTTGTCTGGAGGAGTCAAGTCATGTAGCTCCTAGACAAGTCGCTAATGTTCCGCTTCTATTCTAAGTGTTTAACATTTACATGTCACATCAATACATTAACACATCTCTAACGCTATAGACATGTCACGTGATCAATGTACTAATTTGACATATCGTTAGTATAGATAGAATACATTGCAACTTGTCTAGCATATGTTTTTGTATGACGAATCGTTGCAGATTTAATACAATGTACACGATAGATAAATCGACGGAAATCTAAGGCAGACACAACTTGGAATAATCATGTATTAACCCATGTGCTGTTTACTTTATTAACAACCTAATACGTAATAGAGTAAAGACCATTTGTATACTCTAACAATACGGCTTTAAAGTATATATTAGATACATCGTTGATAATGAATATGAAATAAATATACAGTTTGTCGTGGCATGCCTTTAAACATTGTAGTTTCAATTTTAAAATAAAATAACAGAATATTATATTGGACTATAAGTAATCAATCAGAAAGATAGAGGCATAGTAATGAAATGAAATGAAATCTCGTTTATTCATCTAGGTTACAAGGTAACACTTATGAAAGTCACAAGAATGTAACAGGTTATCCGAAAAGTCGTGTTAGCAAATTTGCCTACGACCAGTTCGCTGGCGGGGTGGAGCTATGAGAAGAACTGGCAAGAAACACACGCCACTCTTTTAAAAAAAAATGGATTATTACAATCTTTTGTAATTTACAATTTGGGTAGCGTGTAAAGTGATGCAGCAGAGCACTACACCGTTAGATTAACGAATTATAATGAATGTTTACAAACTAAATATTATACAGAAAGTAAAAAGTAAGGCTCTGTGGTTGCATCACTTTACACATTGCTATGCAGCCATTAGGGACAGTCTGTGAATAAATATGGTTTTAATTTTGTAAAAACATAACTTAAAAAAAATTATACAAAAAAAATAAAGGAAATGCAAGAGAAAACTGACTTAAATATTCATAACGTGCCCCCACGATACAAGTGTCATTCTACACAAACAAGATAAATCAAATCAAAGATAACACAATTCCCAAGACATTTTATCATCTAAAAACTCATTACATTAATTGTATAATACTCCTTACGAATAAGATGATCTTTAATAACGGTTTTGAATTTAAGTAAGGGCAAATTCATAATGTCTTCTCGAATTTTGTTAAAAAATCGTACACCGAGTCCCTCAAAAGTATTATGAACTTTATGTAAACGATGATATGTGCCTACTAACTTATGTTTACTCCTAGTGTTAACACAATGAATGTCACTATTCTTGGTATATAGATGAATATTTTGTTTGTCAAGTATAATATTTACAAATATATATTGGGACGCAGTTGTCAGAATACCTATTTCTTTGAATCGTTCTCTCAGGGAAACTCGTGAACCTAAGTTATAAATAGAGCGAATAGCTCGTTTTTGAAGAATGAATATTGTTTAAATATCAGCAGCCTTGCCCCAAAGCAAAATACCATAGGACATGACGCTGTGAAAATAACTAAAATAAACTAATCTCGCGGTTTCCACATCAGTAAGTTGTCGTACTTTTCTGACTGCAAAAGCCGCAGAGCTAAGTTTAGCTGCGAGACACGATATATGGGCTCCCCACTGAAGTTTACAATCTAAAGTTATACCCAAAAAAACTGTTTTGTCAACAAGGGTGAGAGTATCATTGTTTAAATTAAGATTAATACTAGTACTTTTAACATTTGACATTGTAAATCTGATACATTTTGTTTTTTTGGAGTTTAGCAATAGATTGTTTGCCGTAAACCAGTCCAGCACTTTCGCTAGAGAACCATTTACATCGTCAAAATTTGTTACTTTACGATCAACTTTGAAAATATGAGACGTATCATCTGCAAATAGCACTATGTCGCAAAAATCCTGTACGTAGAATGGCAAGTCATTAATATAAATCAAAAATAGAAAAGGACCAAGAATTGAGCCCTGAGGGACGCCCATTTCTACAGGTAGTCCTGAATACCTATTTCCTTTAATATCAACGCATTGTACCCTATCTCTTAGGTAAGAGGCAACAAGACCAAGTGCAGCGTCCCTAATGCCATAGTGACTGAGTTTTCGCAAAAGTGTATTATGTTGAACACATTCGAATGCTTTCGAAAGATCGCAGAAGACACCAATGGCATCCATTGAATTCTCCCAGGCGTTAAAAATATGTTTTAATAGAGTAACACCTGCATCTACAGTAGAGCGACCCCTTGTGAAACCATATTGCTCACAGTGTAATAATTTATTTAAATGAAAGTGACTCTCTAATTGCTGCAATATGATTTTTTCAAAGACTTTACTAATAGCTGGCAATATGGAAATAGGTCTAAAGTTAGTAGGGTCACTCTTAGGTCCATTTTTAAACAAAGGTATATAGGTAAGATTCCCGGTCAATCTGTGTTTATTTTCTCAGTCCCAAGTGTCAAGTAAACATGTTTTCTTTGATAATAAGCAGGCAAAAAAAAATTCGTTGCACGTATGTATTTATTATGCGTTATCTTTATGTTTTTTTTTTAGATTTTTAGGTTTTACGGTATAGAAAATAAAGGGGGGGGGGGCACTATTTATGCTACTTTGGGAGCGATTATTTCCGAAAATATTCACATAATCAAAAAACTTTCTTATAAACCCATATATTCTCCACATTCTAACACACATATTCTCCAAATATCATCGACATACATTGAGCAGTTTTCGAGTAAAATGCCTGTGACATGGACGGACGGACATGACGAAACTATAAGGGTTCCGTTTTTGCCATTTTGTCTACGGAACCCTAACAAAGGCTAGACCACACATTTTATAAATAGTGCATTCAATGCCAGCTATTATGGTTATAGTAGATATTATTAAACATGGTTCGTTTAGGTAATAGTACATACACTAATAGTTTTGTATTTTAATAATAATAGAATATATATTATCTAGAATAGAACATGCAACAATTTATAAAAATTATTATTATAATGATCAACAATTATATTAAGTGCCTTATTATAGTAATAAATGTAAATGTTATTTACGTTAAAAGGGCGTGGGTTAAACACGTGAATCTAATTTTCACATCGTTCACATCAATGTAATTATTTCCTATATGCAATTAGTGTAAACTGGCTTACGCCTTCGGCCTTGCATATGTTTGTCGATACAAAGTAGCATGACTTCTACATCTTCAAGATTTAGACTATCTGTTTTCATTTTTCGTTTTGACAGCTACGCAAGTGGTCTCGGGTTCGGTTCCCGAATAAGGCAATAATGATTTTGTGTTTTTCTATCATAAAATTGTCAGTAGCTCTGAGCTTTGTTCCGTTCTCTTTTCTGAGTGTGTCCGTACCTCAAAAGGAAAAAAAAATAACCCTTATAGGATCGGTTGTCAGTCAGTTTCTGAATGACGAAGTATCAAGCCGAAATTCATATCAAATATTCGGGTCTACAATGCATCAACCCTCAGTGTGTGCGTCCAACTCACATTTTACCGGTTTTTAACAAAATATGTACCCGATTGATGGTCCTCCTTATTAAATGAGACCTAACATAGCTTGCGAAATGTTGCTGTAATACACCTCTGCCTTCCTCTGCAGGACAAATGATGTGTGATGCTATATAGACAGATAATATCTATACTTACTTTCGTATTAATTTATTAGTAGGTAAAATAAAAATAGGACAACTGTAAAATAATAGCAGAATACCGGTAATTTTGTTTGGCAAGGCGTAAAAACCCAAGGATAACCTAATAAACTCAAGTTTTACCCAAGCGGAATATCATTTAAGTTTCATTGATTTATTGTAAACAGGTAACATAAAGATATAATTATTAAAAAAGGTGGGCCCGCTGTAATTTCCAAAAGAAAAACCCTATTACATTTCACACGGGTAAATAAAGATAGAGCTGGTATTAAAGAGCCAAGACACGACATGATAATATTATTATGATTTCAGACTTATATTGGGCGTCTTTCAAATCACAATCTGATAATACAAAAGGCAATTTGATACGATTTTTTCTATTTTGTCTATCATCATGGCCCACAGGTGGGCTCGGGTCTCCTCCCATATATCTAGAGAGCTAAGAGGGTTCTATATCATACTAATATTATAAAGGTATGGAGTTTGTTTGTTTGGTTTATCGAGGAAGGCTATAGGCTATTTAACATCACGCTACGGCCAATAGGAGCTGAGCAGTGGGCAAATAAAGAACGATGGGAGCGACTTCTACTTCAATATATTCGTGCCGAAATCGATCAAATTTACGAATCTACGGAAATTGTTTTATAGTAGGCCTACTATAATAAATTCGAGAAAAACTTTAGACATAAATTGGGAACTTAAACTGCTGGTTGTGCTAATGTTTTCCGAATACAATGTGCGGATTCATTCACTCTCCGTGGGAAGCAAAGTTCATTGACCGCTCACCTCACGAATGAGCTGATTTTGTTAGGTATAGCTAGCTCCATTGTAATTCAACTTGTTATAATATAACATGTACAAATGACTAGCACTAACACATTCATTGTTTTATGATATATTGTTGGGCACATAATTATAAATACAATAAAAGTTTTGTTATAAAACAAATTTAAAAGTTTTCTTTGAAATTTAAAAACAATCCGATGTTTATTAGGACGATTCGTCTACCAGACGGTAGTAACACGGGTAAAAAACCAAATTTTTATCTGGAATATTGAATGCACAATGCATTCGAAAGCATTAGTCACACGGTACACCTGCAAATACGTAATTTGTGTACTTACGTATTTCCAGGTGTACCGTTACACAAATCTTTTAATTGAATAACATAAAATTATGCGCTAAATGACCAGTTTTGTAAACATCTAAGTGCTTTATTTTTATAATTGTTAGAATAATAACGTTTCCACAGAATTAAAACCATGTACAATATAAAAGTAGGTATTTAACGGTAAATGCAATGTCAAGGACTTTGCATAACGCTTATAAACCTGTAGCGGTAAAATATAAAAATATTTTTAGTTTGCGATGATTAATGGGGTTTTTAGCGTGTTGGTGTTATAACAGGCTATTTATCATACTTTATTGAGTTGTTGGATTTCGTATGCTAATGAGGAAATATATGTTAAATAAATATTATGTTCTATTTTTATAGGTTATTTTTAAAAGTACAATGATATTTATAGACGTTGGTGAATGGATCTGGAACTCATGTAATGGGTATCATGCACGTAACATGTGTGAAAGGTAATACCTACTCAGATGTCTTGAGGAAAGTCTAGTTTATTAATTGAGAATTAAAATCGTATAAATTTTCTAAACTGCCTCGGTGGCGCAGCGGGAAGTGTATACGACTGCTGTGCAAGAGGTCCCGGGTTCGATTCCCGGGTTGGGTGAAAATGGTATTGGACTTTTCTAACATGAAATTCCAGTATTAAAATTTTCCCGGAGTTTGGTAAACAAAATGTTCCCGGTAGATGACAATAGGCTCGCCACCTATTTTATGGGACCAAACTATTTTGTTTGTTTGTTGAACGCTAGGATCTAGGGCATTACAGGGTTGAATTGAAGAATTATTTTAGTGTTATATAGCCCATTTATTTATTACACACCTCCTGATATTAATAATTTAATATTTATATATCTTGTACATTGTTTTAAAAGGACAGGAGACATTAATAATAACACCGATATGGTACTTACTTGGCACTAACAGAATATTTGTAACGATTGTGACTTCACAACTCCTTTGTGTGTAAATTTTGTCCTTTTGGCTTATTCGATTATAATCTTACAATAATAATTTTGTTTGACATAATAAACAATAAGCTTGCATAGAAACAAACTATACATTTTATTTTTATTTATATTAAAAATATCTATTTCTACTATATTTTTGACCTAGCTGTTAGGAGCTTCGCTACGTTGGATCTTTGGTTATTTTATATAGCCTCTTTATAACTATATGACTGTCACCGTGGCGCAGTGGTTAAGGTGGTCGCCTCGCCACTCCATCGCCATGCTGGGTGACGTGGGTTCGAGGTCTGGGTGTACTTTGTGTCCGTTAGTTTCATGTTTGTAAAGCTCCCCGCGACACAGGGCTTGTTCCCTAGTGCGGGCGTTGTAAAAAAAAAATAAAAAAAAAAAAATCTTTCTCGATAGTCGGCACAATGCCCAATGGGCTATCCAACACTAATTTTTGTTTATATTTTGATGAATCAATCTAAATAAATGAAGTTATAAATTCAGTTAATATCAGGAAGTACTGAAGTACCTACTTCCTGAGATTCACGGATTACACCAAACAAACTCTTCAGCTTTTAAAAATTCTATTTTATTCAAACATAATGCAAATGAAATATAAAAACTCTTTGCTACAAACATAACAAAATAATATAATTATGTGTTTTTTAATTTGGTTTTTTAATATATTTGAATGATATAATATTCAATAAAATTTTATTTTAATTGACCCCAAGGTTCGTTCATTGTGATTTGTGAAGGGAAATCATATTATATAATAATGTGGCTATCATCATCAGCAACCCATTAATGTCCCACTGCTGGGCTCGGGTCTCTTCTCCTCTATCTAGAGAGCTGAGAGGGTTTAGGCCATAATCCACACACGCTGGCCTAGTGCGGGTTGGTGGATCAGACATACCCATAGAATTTCTTCTAGAGTATGTGGGTTTCCTCACGATGTTTTCCTTCACCGTTAGCAGATGGTAAGTCTCATGACTAGTACATATAAATTCCACAAAGTGAAATCCACATTGGTACTGCTGGTCGGAATCGAACTCTGACCGCGTGTTTAACACGCCGCCGGTCTCTTATCCATTCAGCCACCATCGCTTATGTGGCTATAATAACTTTATTGATAAATTTAAAGGTATTATTTAACAGTGTAGATTTGCTTAGGGCACATAACCTAAGAACCTGTTTCTTGTATTCCACATAATGTATTAAATTTACAAACAAGACATCATAGTGTAGAAAAAAACGAAAAAAAAAATTTGGTTGCTCTTGATGTAAAAATAGAACTCGCAAAAAATTATCGTTTTACAATTTTAAAATTAAAAATAATATACTTACATACACAAAGTAAAAATTGCTGAAATAACGAACCATATTTTATGCCTTTGTTATGTTATGAAGCTAGGAATTGTATGTTTGAACGCGATAATCACGGAAATTGCGTAAATTTTCCACCTATTATTATCTTATGGGCTTGAGGCAGACCCGAACTTAACGACTACCATTAAGGGGTAACCGGGGGTAACCAAAGGCTTTATGTGCCTTCCTAAATGCGGAAACGCCTGAGTATGAAAATGTCACAAACGGTCATCCATCTATGGACTGACCTTGCCGAAAATTGCTTAACGTCGATGATTGGATCTCAAAAGCCTGTTTATTGGAAACAAAGCAAAAAGAAATTCACTCCTATGGGTTGTTTATACTTACACATAATAATGTGTCCAAATGATTTTAATGTGAGTGACCTTCTTTTTTGTGTGAGAAAAAAATAAAAATGTCTTAACCATTGTTTAGTCATTATAATGAGTCCTATAATAACTAAACAATGGTTAAGACATTTTTATTTTTTTCATTTAAGGTCAAACCTAATATAATTATATTATGATTGCTGTATTAATTTAATATTATTTAAAGTGAATTTTTATATATAATTTCCTCCCAAATGCTTGAAGGAGATTAGGAGACCCGTGTCCAGCAGTGGGATATATTGTATGAGTTGTAATGACTAACTAATGTTAAAAACATAAATATAACATGACTTAAAACTTTTGGAATGCAAAATCATTAACCCTCTTTTTTAAACTTTACGTAATATTTTGCATTTTCCGCGCGCAGTGCGGCTAATTTATTTAACCAGTCACTTCGTTCGAGTTTTATAATAAAAACGAAATAATATATTATACCTATATAAAACAAAATAACTATCCAAAAATTAATAAAAAATAAATATGTTTTTTAAAAAAATCACTTGACGTCATGATTATTTAAACAATCAAGTTGAGGAATGTGCACGTGGAGAAATGAGATGTCTATGTCTTTTAAATGGTTGACAGTACCTATGTACCTATATAATTATATTACTTAATACTTTAAAACTTTGAAATATAAAACTGATTATTATGACTAATTAACAAAACTAATGTTAATATCGAAAAATCTTAAAAAATTATATCGGAAATAAATCAAGGTTTTTATGCGCATCTTTAAATCTGCCAAATATTGAAAACATTATTACAAATGATTTTTAATTTTTATACCTGACATTGACTCATTAGGCATTAGGTATATTATTATAATAATATGGTTATTTATAAAAATTCAAGTTTTTATTAAAGTATTTTTGAAGCCGCCTACAATCTAGTATTATGGTAAGCTTGGTTATCAATTCAGTGAGTAAAAAAGAGACACGAAATTTATTTTTACTCAACTACGGTGAAGCCAAAAGGAAGGGTAATTATTTTTTCATTTTCTCGTTTAAGTACATAAATAGTCATTCTATTATTAAAGAATATCTATGTATACATTCTAAGCTATTTTCAAATTCTAAAATGTATCTATAAAATCTGATTACCTATATAGAGACATTTTATATTATTATATACATACAGCCTAATTCCTTCTTAACGCGAAACCTGAAAGTAGTTTGTTCAGAATCATTAGCAGTATCGATTCTAATAGTTTTTTGTCAAAAATGTATTAAAGTTTTTAAAACTGGACACCGTTGTTTGAAATGTATCAATTGTGCCGCACACCGTGTACTCGCAGCAATAAATAAATAAGTACTAAATAAGTACATTTTAATCTACTGATATTGGGAGTACCCTCAACCGGCGAGAATGCATGAAAAGACTGATGAATGTTGAAGAAGCCAAAGATGTATGTCAGAATCGTAGCAAGTGGAAGGAAATGGTCTCTGCCTACCCCTCTGTTGGGAAAGAGGCGTGATCTATATGTATGTATGTATGTATATTGGGCAATATTCGGCGGCGCGGCGGGCGGCAGCAATAAACATGAAAAATGTTTAAAACTTCGTAAGGTTTAAGTAGGTCATTATTTTTTTATTTAGATTGGATAGTCTGATTCTGCAAATAAAAAGACGTTTGATGTGTTTCAGAATGAATATTATCAAAGAATAACGTTGCATAAATATAATAAAATTTAAACCAGAACAGCAATTTTATTAGTCTACCATTTTGAACAAGAGTGACAGTGAAAAATTATAAACAAGTGTCCTTCCTGAAACGGTTGCTAGGAATGTCCATTATCAACATTATTATTAAATGACTTTATCTAATTGAATAATATTTAAAAAAGTAGGACTGAACACCTGCAGAATTACATAGACAACATTACGAACTGAATGGCACCAGTGGTATTATTAACAGATAATAAAACCACTGGCTATTTCGTGTAGTGACGGATCAAGAATACATAAAGTCACTATCGCATCTCAACCCATTGGTGTCGTAAAAGGCGACTAAGGGAGTAACCATATAATATGCAGACAAGAGCACTGCGAGAAAAGGAAAATTCGAAACAACCCCTATACCAACCCGACTCCACATTTTTTGGAGGAGATCCGTGCCCAACAGTGGGACGTTTATGGGTTAAGATGCTGAAAATTTCAGATAATTTATCATTGTTATGCTATTTTAGCATATCTAATTATAAAATTTACACAATAAAAGTGGTTGATGAAAAATTATTAGGGTGTTATTTTTTTGGATTTTAGCTTTTTCGATCGCCGGTTGTTGCAAGCGAATTTCCGAAAATCTTTGAATGCAGTTTTATTTCATTTAAAAAAATCAAGGTATGTTTCTTTTAAGTTTAACTAAGTAATATCTCCAGTATTTAAAGTAAGTACATTCCCTCCAGGTGGTATTACAAAATTCTAAACTGTATAGTTTAGAAATAGAATGTTATAATTATTTTATTATTTTGGCTTTGAACGACCGAGTCTGGCTCCAGGCGTCTCTCCCTATTCGGTTTGGGGGGCTCGGCGTTCGCAAAATTTCAGATGTAAGTCTACCAGCGTTTCTGTCTTCTGTCCACAGCACCGATGAGTTAGTCAGGAAAATTTTAGAACCTACACTGTTTAACTCTGAAGTGCTGTGTAAGACCGAGGCTGTGAACGCTTGGAAAATGGCTTGTCCAGGTACTGATTTGCCGACCAACCTATTCTCCCAGAAGCTGTGGGACGGGCCGCTCAGCAGTATGAGAAGAAAAAATCTTATTTCTTCAGCTTCTACTGCTGCTGAACGTGCGCGCTTGCTTGCTGTGGGCGAATGGGAATCTGGTCAATGGCTTCAAGCACTCCCGTCGCCCAACATAGGCACAATGTTGGACGATACAACATTTCGTCTTGCCACTTGTCTTCGTTTAGGTGCACCGTGTGTTTCTCCGCATCATTGTCACTGTGGGGAGGCCGTCGATAGCCTCGGTCACCATGGCCTATCCTGCAGCAGGAGCGCAGGTCGTATACCACGGCATGCCCATTTAAATGACATTATCCGCCGAGCTCTTGTCACCGCTGGCGTTCCAGCTATTCTTGAACCGAATGGCTTGGCACGTGACGATGGGAAGAGACCTGATGGTTTGACATTATTACCCTGGAAGATGGGTAGGCCTTTGGTGTGGGACGCAACATGTGTCGACACCCTTGCGCCATCCCATGTTTCAAGCTCAGCGGGTTGTGCTGGCGCTGCTGCTGCAGCCGCAGAGACCCTCAAACGGCGAAAATACCATAATTTAATTGGTAATTATATTTTTGAGCCGTTTGGGGTCGAGACTTTAGGTACGTGGGGTCCGAGTGCTAGGTCTTTGTTTAAAGATCTGGCAAAAAGGCTTATCGACGCTTCACGTGATCAGAGGGCTGGTGTGTTTCTCGCTCAGAGAATTAGCATTGCCATTCAACGTGGCAATGCCGCCAGCCTTTTGGGTACGTTTCCAGTTGACAGTGATGCTGACGAATATTACGATGCCTAAACAAGTTTTCTTTGGGTTATTTGATTTTTTTTTTTATTGTTTAAGTTTTCGTTTTAGTTTCCTTTTTTTTGTTTGTATTTAACTGTATATATAGTTTTATGTAAGTAGATGTTTAATTTAATTATTTTCATTATTATAATTATCATTAAAATGTTACCTATAAATTATTTTGTGAATTATTAAAATACAATTTTGCGTCTTAATATATTTAAATATCTTTTATTTAATAATTTCTAGAGACTTTTATTTACTTACCATTAAAATATTTTAAAATAACGCCATAAAGAGAATCCTCAAGATGAAATAATGCATAAACGAAGGAATGCTCAATGCCCGATAGACAAAGTTGGAATATCTTTATTTACATTCAATTAAGTTAATTATTAATGAGGAAACCTATAAATCATAAATAATTTAATAATAATAAATAATATAAATAAATATGTTTTTGTTTTGATTACCTTTATCTTTGTTAGTGAGTAAGTTTTAAAGATGAATAACTCTTGACATTGAGGGGTCAACCAAGTGCGTAAGGTCAGTATTCTTCAATCATTTGTTAAGAAAGTCACGTAAAACAACATGCTACATTGTATGCATGAATCTAATGGTTGTCAGTTTTAATATTTTTTCATTAGGGTTTTAAATTTATTGTGAAAAGATATATAGCTAATTTTCAACTACTGACCTCCGCGGCTCCGTTGAGATTAAAGGGTTAAATAACCTACTAACAAGCAAAAAAAAATTGTTGTGTTTTGTTTTGAAACATTATGCACTTGAATTTTTAATTATTATTGTCATTACCAAAAACATTTATATGGATATTTATTATAGGTATTTAAATTATTTATAACGTCATTTCCACAAACGTGAAAAACGAAGACGAGAGAGGAAGCACCAATTATTTTCAATAATGCAGCGCAAGTGACAGCCCTATCGTTTAAACATCTGACAAGTACAGCCAACAAGATAAAATTGGCATCATCGTGAGGTCCTTGAACCGAAGCATTAGTGTCCTGCGGTTTACTTTGTTTTATAATTATGCTTTTTATTTGACCATGAATTATCCTGCAAGAATGAGACAAACCCCATTGACATAAGATATCGATATGTCACGTGATCAATGTACTAATGTCACAGAATAGATATCTAACGTAGGTAACGGTAGGTACGTTATAAATAGAATAGACACGGATCGACTGCACTTGTGTAGGTGGGAAAAGCGGTAGAAAGTTAGTTTTTTTTATTTTTTCATTTATTCAACATTATAAAAGCTTAGACATATATATTGAGGTCGAAATAGCATTCGAAAAACCACAAAGGTTAATTATGATTCTAGATTAGTTTATTAGTTAGAAAACGTAAAAATAAATAGGTAGGCTGTACACCAGGTTCACAGCTGCAATGGATTACGTAAATAGTCTTGTTCGTGCTAGACTGTATAATATGGGTTTCAGTTCCACACCACTGTACTAAGTGACGTGGGCTCGATTCCCACACGAGGCAAATATTTCTGTGATTCACGATATAACTTTCTATTCTTATGCACCTACTTTCATTATATCTCTGCACCACCTCAGGTTGACTGGTAGAGAATGCCTTTGGCATTAAGTCCGCCTTAATACATAAGTTTTGTGTATTTTAAGTTAATAAATAAATATAATTGTTTCGTGTCCGGGTGAACTTTGTGTCAGTCACGCGACAACGTGCTTGTTCGAGCACGGTGCAGGGGATCCCTTTACAGATGATACAGTGGAGCTCGATTACAGCACTGATAATATGCACTACCTAAATATAGGGATGTGCGAATGACCCCCTACTGACCGAAAAGAAAGACGTTTCGTGTCAAACAAGTTAAAACTAAGGTTGACGTGGATAAACCCTATGAAATAAAAAAAATAAAAGGTAAAGTATCGCGTAATTTTTTTTCCTGAGTAGCATTCAGTTTTGTTGTCAATAATATAATGACAAAAGTTACCTCCGAAAAGAACTCCGATAAACCTGAGCAAAAACAAAAATCACTAAAAAACCTAATTGTACGTAATCAGAAACATAATTTAGTTATGATAAGTAAAGATAAGTCCATATTATGTAACGTGGTATAAATTGTGCTATATAAACACGTCCACAATATTGGACATTGCAATATCACAATTTATTAATTACAACAATTGATCGTATACATTAATAAAACA
Organism: Laspeyria flexula; assembly: GCA_905147015.1. Classification (NCBI taxonomy): domain Eukaryota; kingdom Metazoa; phylum Arthropoda; class Insecta; order Lepidoptera; family Erebidae; genus Laspeyria; species Laspeyria flexula. The sequence continues at coordinate 3,695,101 of LR989956.1, read as the reverse complement.
TCAAAAATAACTTCGTTTTATAACATGTTTTGCTATAAAACAAAATCTAGCCTAAACTTATTTTTAGATATCTCTTTTAATGCTAATCTAAAGCTATCTTAAAATAGATGAACATATCCATAATTTCAAAGCGCATGCATACCTCAGAATATACAAATAACAAGATTAGTGCCGACGACGGGAGCGAAGCTCCGCGCGTCTTCTAATTATTGATATTTTTAAGTATTCTTTATTTATTTACCAGTCATACATTACCAGTAGAAGTAGTTTTAACTATTATAATTGCACAAACAAACATAGCGACACGTATTTTGCCTCAAGGAGTTTCACACCCTCATTTGGCTAGCTATATTAATTCCTATAAAGTAGGGAGCTACCCTATTTTAATTAACCGAACACATTTAGAAACCGGGATAATATTCAAAAGATATAAACACTCTATTTTTGCCCGAGCCAGGCATCAAATCCAAAACCTCTTGCGCAGCAGGCATAGACTCCCGCTCTGCCAAAGAGACCATTTATTTATATGGTATACTTCCCTTTAGCCCAGCCTGAGTTATTTACATAATATAAACTAGTAAATAGATTTCACAGGCTTTGTAATTCCAGCAACAAATCCAGCTGTTCAACCTGACTTTTGGTAACCAGATACAAAGATATAAGAAATGACTTTAGACACTTAACTTAGCCATAGAACGTAAAGATAAATATTATCCGTTTAAATTTCCCATTTAAACACCTATTGAGTTAGAAGTAATGATATTGCATTCGATAATCAACGATAACTGATTGAACTCGGAAATCTAATGATCGAGTACTTCTCAGTAATGGACTTTAACCAAGACAAGACGATTTACATACTTCCTATGTTACGTATGTATAGGAAGTAGTGACGGTACAAAAAGCACTAAAAGGCTACCTATATAAACACACGCCACAAGTGTTTGCCTTTTTTAGGTAGTACCTTTTTTATTAGATACCAAAAGAATTGAGCTCTTACTAACCAGGAAACACAATTCCGACGTAAGTACTAGCTTGGTTTGATCTATGTGTGAATTCCTTTCTATCTTTCTGTGTACTACATTATTTCATACATATTCTTTCAGTCGTTCGTCCTAACTTTCCATAGTATAATATTAGTAGGATAAAATATTAATTGTTGTTGACTGGCCTGTTGGTCTAGTGGTTAGTGACGCCTGACTGTTTGTGTGATGAGCATGAATATTTGTTCTTTGGCTGGGTGTAATTTATTTATAATATGTATGTATTTACAAAAAAAAATTTATTTAAGTAGTATATCAGTTGTTTAGTATACATAACACAAGCAAATATAATGGCTTACTTTGGGACTAGATGGCGTTGTGTGAATGTGGTTGTATAATATATATAATAACCTATAAATTTATATAAAACTTTTGGAAATTGTTTCATGGTAATTATTTTGATTGCTTAACTAAATTAAACCTTTTGATCCGTAAATTGATGTAAGTTTTGTAGTATTTAGTAACCGTCGCGAGTGCCTTGACATTGGGCAAGGTCGTTGATTAACTACGACACTTAATATAATATCTATTTACCATGACAGTTTGGTGTTCAATAATACAAATACGATATTTTTTTACACTGTGGTCTGTTATTAAATGTTATTACGCAGAAAACATACCGATAGTAAAAAAATCGGGGTACTCGACACCGGGTGCTAAGTTAAGCTAAGTAAGACAATCTGTCGCATCAGTTGCAGATATTTAATAGATTTTCCATTATGAATATCAATAAATAATAATCTATAATATAATATATATAAAAAAACGGAAACTTTTCACTAAACATTGCAGCTGGTGGCAGATCTTGGTATTGAAATTTAACAAGTCACTCAAAAGGTTTAACGATTACTACATGAGACCAACGGCTTTTCGTACCTACCTACCGTTTAATTGCGGAAATAAAGTCTAAATTGTTGATAGATTGAGAAACCGGCACAACTGAACAGCTGGGTCGAAATAGTTTCTGAGTTACATACCTGTCTAAACAATTTCCACGCGCGACCAGGACGACAAGTAGTCCAACTAATATGTTTATAAATGCAAAATTTTGTGATAGATGTTTACATGTTTTAAAAGTTAAAAGAGGACCCATATAGGTCCTCTTTTAGGCAAAAAATTACCTACTCAATGAATTTTGATAAAATTGAGACCCTTTAGTCCACTCTCGGCCCCTTGACCTGTCTTAGGAGGTCGAGGGGCTGAGAGTGGACTACAAGTTCTCTATTTTATAAATGACAGAGATTACGTCTTCATTTTATACATATTCTTTTTTAATTTTTCCGTGAGTACGTAAAAACGTAAGAGCCACGGAGAAAATTAGTAATGTAGAGAAAAAATAATTATAAATTCTTCTACTAGCACGTGTCGTTTGATAAAATTGCGTTTATTAAAACCCCAGGTTTCGTCAATATAAATTAAAACGGCTTTTAAAACCCTAAAAAATAATTCGGCTATTTAAATTTGATAGGTTTTCGACGGTATCTTCCACCATTAGGGTCTTTACTCCATCATATTTGCATAACGAATAGATACTTGTATAACTTGTTTAAATAGAAGTCTAAAGTAACAATGTCATGGTTATTTAAGACATAAAACGCCATTGACACCCATTTATGTATTACGTATTTAAAAACTATAATTTACGTATTAATCTTATATATCTTTGGAACCGCAACTAAATTAATTTAAAGTCAATTTTTGAGCACATTTTTTTTACAACAGCGCCGTCAAGTCTAGGTAAGCTAATATAAGTTTGTATTATGGGACCTATATAACTGATAAACATACATATATTTCTAAATAAAGGACAACTGCTATAAATAGAAAAACTCCAAAACAAACATTTAGGTACAGATCATACAAATATTTGTTCCGCCCCGGGGATCGAACCCGAGACCTAATTAACCACAACCGTATTCACTACTGCGGCGCTACCTAGGCAATCGAAATGGGGGAGTTAGAAAGAAATTATACACTTCCCTCCATAGCAAAGCGGGAGACAAAAGTAATCTGGTTCGAATCTTAATTGAAAGAAAGCACCACAAAAATTTAAAAGACGGGACTTAGTGAGTCTGGTTCTAGTATTACAGATTAACAGGGTCAAGATTTTATCTTCTGCTTTGCTAATCCGTATAGTGATGGATTAAGAATATATAATGTCTGTCCCTACCTCATCTCAACCCGTGGGTGTCGTAAAAGTCGACTAAGGGAGAAACCTTATGCAGACAAAAGCATTGCGAGAAAAGGAAAATTCGAAACAAACCCAATACCAACCCGTCTCGCCAGCGTGGTATAGTAGGCTAAATTCCCTGCACATTCTTAGGAAGATACACGTGCCCAGCAGTGGGACTGTTTGGGTTGTAATGATGAAATCATGATTATCTTCTGCTTCTCTGTTCTCTGTTTATATCTTATTGCATCAATATTTGTACCTATACAGTGTACGACAACTTGTGAATTTCGATAAAAGAGTGTTGGCATCTATAGGTTTATCAGTAAATATTAACAAGTTTACAACACTATGCCGAAGTAATTTGGTAACAAGGTAGACTTATTGCAGCACGGTTTGCAAATTTCTTGTTTTTATGTCTCAATAAGCATGTCGTCAACCTGTTCCGTTTTAAAAGCTGACATTTATAAAATGTATAAAATATGTGTGCCGTCCTGTGTCAAGAATTTAAATATCTTTCATCCCGTAGGTGTTGTGGGAAGTGACGAAGGGAATTTGAGATAAGTCAACTGCATGACGGTGGACAATCAACAAAGATATACTTATATAAATTCGAAGAGGAGTTAAGGTCAGCTCGGATGGAATTATAACTTTGAATTTATTTCCAATAACAAGGGACGTGCTTAAGTAACAGGATAATGACAGAAAGAATAACTGCCGTACTCAGAGACGTTACTTAACTTTAAAGTTTATTTAGTAAAAACGTGTAATACTTAAGTCTATACGCCTAAAGACGATTATTCAATGAAAAAATTGTGTTAATGACAGATTACTGCTAATTGACGTCTCTGAGTGCGGCAGTAAGAGACATAACGCATTGCGGCTCATTGAGCGAAAACCAGCTCACGACTTCTGGTCTCTGGAAAACATCCACGTCATTTCGTCCCATTAGAAGGATAATGTCTTATCTTCAGATAAAACAAAAATGAAATTATTATAAATTTGGCATTAAAAACCGTAAACTATCAATTGATCAAATTTGTATTTTGTAAAATACTGACTAAAGAATAAAATAAAAATTTATCAATCGATAGTTTACGGTTTTTAATGCCGAATTTTTTAGTAATTTCATTTTTGTTTTATGTGAAGATAAAACATTATTCTTCTAATGGGACGATTTCACAATGCGATTTGGTTGTACAGCATGGATAGCCACGACACTAATTTTGTTATATGGATAACTGTGATTGCCACAACGCGTTGCGACCGTTTTCATATGTCATAATCCGAATTTCGCGATATGGATGTTTATCAGTGACCACAGCATGATAAAGAATTTTAAGCATTTTTTGGTCTTTGAGCAGATACATATGCCTTTTTCTGAAGGTGTGGTCTGGTAATTTAATAACTGAAGACAATGATTCTACTTCAAAACAAAACATTTAGTAATAATAGTAGGGTGAATTGAACAAGCAAAAGAAATACACGGCAGTGCTGAGAACGGTAGTGCAATGTGTTGGTTTTATGATTTTGATTATTTTTTATAGTAAAACAGGTACTTCTCTACCGTGGCAAAAAAATATATTGAGTAATGTCCTCTAATACATTAAAAAAAATTACAAAGTGACATTTTATCGTTTCGGTGACTTGTCCTGAATCCAATTCCGCATATCCAAATCCAATTCCCAAAAATTCAACCGTAAATATTTCAGTAAGTTTTGATGTTACTTGATGTCCACTCACGCATATTTTACAAATAAGGTTAAAGTTTCTTTTTGTTACTAAATATAGGTATGTAAAAAGCATATTATAAAAAGATCTCACCGAAATGATAAAAAAAAATCATTGTTGAAAATCACCCAGTAATGTTTTGTTCACTAAAAAAGCAATAAAAAATGTATCCACATACATAAAATGTTGCTGGCCAATCGAATAAAACCATGACTACCAAATCAAGATTTTTCTTTATGTTTGTTTTTCTTGTTAACATTGCAACACGTGAGCATTATTTGCCGGTTCATGAATTGAAGGGTCAATGACTGCCTCGAGGCTTCCGTCAACTGGGACCGAAATAAACTGGGACCACAAAAACCTATTGTTCAAACCAGTACATAAAAGTAAAAACGTAAAAAATCGATTGTGCATACAAACGCGGTCCGAGTTAATTGCGGTCCCAGTTGCCGGAAACCTCACTGCCTCGGCCGAGCGGTAGTATTATACGTTTGCGGTTTCTGAGGTCTCAGCTTCGATCCCAGGGTCGGAACAAATATTTGTATGAATTGCAAATGTTTGTTTCGGAACTTGGGTGTTTTTCTATGTATTTAGAAATATATAATATGTATGTTTATCAGTTGTCTAAATCTCTTAATTCAAGCTTACATTCGCTTATTTTGGGCTAGATGGCGTTATGTAAAAATATATTTAAAAAATTTACCTGCTCTTTCTGGCAAAAAAATTGTATTTAATCAGTATATCAATTGTTTAGTACCCATAACACAAGCAAATATAATTGCTTAATTTGGGACTAGATGGCTAGATGGCGATGTGGCAGAATATTTATTTAAAATTATTATTATTATAAATGTCAAGATTGAGAGTACGGTCCCTGATGACCAACTACCATGGCTCGTCAAGAACACGTGCGAACTAACTGGTCTAAACATTGGTCATTGGTAGTAGAACATTTTGGGACTCCATCATGTGCTAAATTAATGCTGCTAATCAGTAGCAACCGGTTAGACTAGATAGAAACGGGCCTCAATTTAGTTGGAACATAACACGGAGTATGTGCCATAAGAAGTGGCAAGAATAAATTAGGAAGGCAACAGGTACAATATCGTCATCATCAGCCTGTAAACTAACTTTAGGCCAAATCTATGTTTTTGTAACAGTCGGTAATTTAATTATATTGACAGAAGAAACAGTTTCTAAATCCATTTAGATCCAATAAAATATATGAATCAACTATATCATGCAAAGTATAAAACATCTTATAAAAATTCGTACAGCATCGCTCCAAGAATTTACAATAAAATGCTGCACAATTTTAAGAAAACTTTACAAACATTTCTAATTGACAAATGCTTTTACACGATTGACAACTTCTTGAATGAAAAATCTTTATTACCTGTAACATACTCGTATTTGTTAAATTTTCTTTAATAATGTATTCAATTGTTTGATTTTATTAACAATCAAACAATTGATTTTGATTGTTAATACAATCCATTAGGAATTTGTTCATACAATTTTAAGGGTTCCAATTCTATTAGGAAATCGTACCCATATCTGCATGTCTTACCAAAGACATGACATACCGAACTGTAAACCTATGTATAAGATCTGCATTTTATGGTTTACCTATGTTTCACCAATAATTATGATTGATAATTATCAATCATAATTTTACGGAAATATTCAGAATAATAATAATAATATTTCACTACATTCACACAGCGCCATTTAGTCCCAAATTAAGCAATTATATTTGCTTGTGTTATGGGTACTAAACAACTGATATACCTACTACTTAAATACTTTTTTTTGTAAATACATACACATTATAGATAAATTACACGCAGACACAGAACAAACAATCATGCTCATCACACAAAGATTTGTCCTGGGTGGAGATCGAACCCACGACCTCCGGCTTAGCAGTCAAAGTCACTAACCACTAGACCAATAGTCCAGTCGCAGAATTTGCAGGCTTACCGACTGTTGAGCGTATCAATTTTACTACGTACGTTATATATGTTCAAAAACTTAGCTATTCCAGCTGTTATTGGCTGTTTGCTGAAGTGCCCGTCTTATTGCCACTTTTTTATTGGTTTTGTGTAAACATAATAATTATTGTGTTTGCATTGATGTGTTGACCAACTTGCCAGTATTGGCGCAAGTTTGGCCAACATGTGCATACATTTTAACCTAGTTACAATATCAAAAGTTTACATAGAAACTTCATTGTCGGTTACTAAAGTAAGTATCGTGATTTTAATTTACACATTGTCATGCGAACAATACCAATATTAGTTTAAAGTGACATACACAAAATTAAATAGGTAAGTATGTTGATCGTGCAAATATTGGAACGGGAAGTATCGCCGAGGTGTCAAAAACATCATTTACATATAATTTATATGTATTTATTTTGTGTCAGCATTTTAAAAGAAATGTATGATCACCCTATTCGAAATCTCGACATTTGATTGGTCGATATATCGTTGTCAAATGGTGCCACATTTAAATTTGGTGCTGTTATTTTTACCCGACTGCCAGGGCGGGTATTATTTTTCGTGTGTGTGTCAGTGTTATATACCTACATAGTTATTAAAAAATAAAAAATAAATTTTTAATTATTAATTTAATAACTTTAGTGATTTTTATCATATCTTAAAAATACACTTGAGCGCATTATCAGGGTCGTGGGTTCAAATCATGCATATTAAATTAAGAATAAAACTTATAACTGATAAAATATACTTATTACTAAAGTATACCTAATAAGATAAAATATCGTGTCAATTTGATTAAAGCAGTTGTGGAAAATTTATGAGACCTTTATTTTGATTCTTAATTATTTATTGTACATTAAAAATATTATATTAACTTACATTAATACTACAAAAGAAAAAAAAACATATACATAGACGAGCTTGACTTCTTTTAAAGAGTTTTAGTTATATGTAAGATGAATTTTTCATTTTTTTTTATAAATAACAAGAAATAAACGAACTAATGTTTATGATTAATTATTTACAAGGGAATTGTTCGTTCTTTGATTGAAAATAGTAGTAACGATAGGTATATTCTTATTAAATAAATCTATACCAACTATCACATATTAAAAAGCGGAAAGATTTGTCTTTTTGTATAAGTAAGTAACTACTGGACCGATTTTAAAAACTCTTTCACCGTTGGAAAGCTACATTATCACTGAGTAACATAGGCTATATAACACCACGCTACGGCCAATAGGAGCTGAGCAGTGGCAAAATAAAGAACGACGGGAGCGAAGCCCCGAGCGACTTCTAGTTCTATATCATTATTATTTCACTTATCTTTGTTCACAAGGTAATTACACCTTAGTATATAAAGTTAAGATGATGAATAGTTTTGGACAGGATGTGTAAATTTAAATGTGCAATGAAATTAATTATTAAAAATAATGATATGATATGATGAATAACAGATTTCCCAAATTGTATGTCGTATATTGTGTTCAAAATGGTTTCTTCCTCATTACGTTTTCTTTTTGTTAAAACTTTAACTTTTGTGTTTTAAAATGTTCGCGAAATGTTTTCACACGGAACAGAAAAAGTTTTTTCTGTTCCGTGTGTTTCCATCTAATTGCATCGTGGTCTCTGGTTTACTGACGACGATCCACGATTATTGCAATTTGATCCAAAACATCGGATAAAAAAGACTAAAAAAAAATCAAGCGAATTGGTGGTGAAAGTTTATTTACATATTTATAGAATTTGTAGATGATAGACATGTGGTTTGGTCGGCATTTGAACTTATTCCTTGCCTACACAAAAAAAAAATTACCATAGAGAAGAAGCATATTTTTGAGTATATCAAGTACAGGTAACAAAATACATGAACTTTCTTTTTGGCAGTCGGGTAAAAAGGACTGGTTTAGTGTTAATTTTTTGTATGTTTTGCTTTAAAGTAAATCTCCAATGCAGTTGAGAATAATAATAAGCCCCACAAAACAACAATATTCATATCACTATTATTTCCTTTGAAAGTAAGATAGCATTACTTTTTATCAATTTTATTAGCTTACAACAAATAAACTGTGAATCGGACTTCCGTAGATAAATGGGCATTCTCCTTTTAAAGAACATTAAACAAACATATAAAAAACAAAACATAGTATCACGCCTCTTTTCCCGAAGGGGTAAGCATAGAGTATCACACACACATTTCCTCATAATATATGCTAAGTCCAATGGCCATGTAGGGGCGGCAAACTCCGAGATGTTATTGGAAATTTACCGATAGAAAAACCGAAAGTGAATCGACACACAATCTCTTTACAGAAACATTTAGCGTTCAAATCTTGTTATTGTATGAGTTTCATCTTATAGTCCCTAACTTCACCAAGAGGAAAACACAGAGATGTGTTTAAAAACAACCAAATTTTTTATTGGGTTTTTCTATCATGAAATTCTGACTAGGTCCCATAAAAAAGGCTTGCGGTCTATTTTATGGGACCTAATATAGCTGGCCGCTGTTTATGTGATGCACCTCAACCTACCCCTTGTGGAAAAAGTATGATGTTTATGTATTATAATAGAAAGTAAAACTGGCTTTGCACAAACGAATGCAGAAACATTATAGTGAATACATATCCCAGTACAACCGGCGCCTAAATCTTTCGTCTCCACGATATCCGACGGGATGCAAAGGATTAATTTCAATTGGATAAGAAGTTCCATGCATTTAACAAATAAACAAATAAAGGTCTCCCCCTTTATTACAACATCAGCGGCTTAAACCGTACGTAGGTACTATAAGATCTTTTACGTCGTAACATTGTGGTTATATTCACGTGTATTGTTTTAATGCGCTTGCATTGTGTACGATAACCTATATTATATACCTAAGAGCTGCGTTTATCAGATAAACATTTGCAGCGTGCGTTCTGATAAAATGATAAAGATCAATATTGCATTTTAATGATTTACAATGCATTTTGTTTTCTGAATTGACTTTGGGTAGGTATTTATAAAAATGATGAAAATAATAACTACCTACATATTACAAAAATATATAATATAATAAAAAAATATTTTATGTTTTTTAAATTTGGATATAAAATTTACATTCCGTAGAATGCATTAGACGAGAATGTGCAGCGAAATTTGAAGTACTCGTAGTAATTAGAAATTAAAGTAATTAGAACTTCGGGTTTCTTTCAAAATTAAACGGATTTTAATGATGATTTAATAGTTACTAATAGGGTCTACGTGACTGAATATAAGGAGTTTGTTAAGAAAATATAAAAGTGGGCATAATAATAATATACAGGTACAAAACTACATATAAAAAATACCAGGTTAAACAATTTTCATTGAGTTTGAAATCATAACAGAACAAAACAAAAGGAATGTTTTTCATTCTATACTCTACCGTTATCGGCTTATGAACCATTCAAAACTGTAAACCTTACGCGTAACTACCTACATGTTTACAATAAAATACAATGTAGAGCACATTCCCCACGACCATAACTTAATCAAAGTTAGAAAAATAAGCCGTTAGACTTACTTCTAGAGGTCAATCCTTCGGAAACTGTGAGTGTTATCTTATTGAACTCGATGTCCACATGTCTAGGAGGTGGCATATTCACCTGTAATGTCCTACACTCAGAATGTTCTTTGCCGCTCACTTTTTGCCCTAAACCCTGCAACATCGCCATTGCTTTTGCCATTTTTATTAAAAAAAATACACTTTGTTATTTTAAAAATACAACAACACTAGTACTGTTTAATGGAAATTGCACACTTATTCTAACACAATTTTGTTAGTTCGATGTTTAAAACTTTAAAAAGAGTTTTTAATTAATTTTAAATTTAATTTTTTCGATGTATTCCATGCACAAAAGAAAAAATAGTATCGAGTCCGACGCAATGTGCGAAAGATCGCGAGGTCGTCAACAGACTGCCAGTGCGCGGGTGTTTTACACAAGTCTCATTCGACTCGTCCTATCCACACGCGGTCATATTTCCGCGGATTTCATTACGGTAATATTATTATTTACTTAGCAGGTAAACACCATTCAAATGCTATCCCATATCAATTAATAAATAAATCTTCTTGGACAATAGACACTACACAACGCTGTTCAGACTCAAAGTAAACATATAAGCATAGCTTTACCATTTATCAGTGATATCCATACTTATAATATGGAATTTTTTTTTTAAACTATAAATATAGGTCATAATATTCTAAATTTTTTAATCAAATATTAACTTTACTGTATTGATTTTTAAGTACAAATTAACATAGAACAATTGCTATCAGCAAAATATCGATTGGGTAAATAATAATAGCTATTTCTTACTAAAGCAGCGTTTTAATAGCGTGAGAATCGGACACTGAGACACAAACCCTTGTGAAGGTCGGGTACTAGTTGATTGCAATATAATCGATATTTCTATGCATATTTTATAAAGGTATCTATTCCTCGTTTTAATTGTTATGTGAATATTGACAGCTGGTGAATTAGGAGTTTACATTTCTACTGTCATTGGAATATTTCCGATTTTCATTAACCTTTTGACCAGCTAGCGAATATGCAATCCATTGTTAAAATAATCAGAACAATTGATTTTCTAATTCGACGGCTATAAACTATATAGGTATATCGTTCGGGTGTTCAATTCAAAATATTTTTACTTGGTAAGGGACGTTAACCAGGACCACACTACCCAAGATTTCTATACCTAATTGAAAAAACGAATTCGTTATCGTGGTCAAATATTTGATAATGAATGCGATCGTATTTAAATTTTTAAACTTTAGACAGTGGTATAGAAACAAGCCCATCGCTTGTCGAGATTGCGAGTAGGTAGACTCACTGACCCTCGACACAAAGCGGCAATCGTTTCAATCTATATATTCGAACGACATGTCAAATTAGTACAGTGATCACGGGACATGTCGATAGCTTATGTCAGAGATGTGTTCAAATGTATTGAAGTGACATTTTTTTTACATAAAGTTCTCCCAGAGCTCAGCTATGCAATCTTTAACAATGCAAAACCGCATAGTAACAAAATATATACCTAGGCGTCTAGAGGAATTTAACTGTGTCGTGATGTGAAAGGTTTTGAAACCAGTCGTGGATTAAACAAACATCTTAGGTCAACCGCATCGTGCCGAGAAACTAGTAACAACAATGAAATTTGCAAGGAGGATTCAGCTCGGTGCTGGGCAGGCGGACGATTATCATTGATCGCTTTTTGCCAAATCGCGACGCCATCACTTAATTTGAATATGGAATGAAATGAAGGGAAAATATTACTTATTCTGTACCTATAATACGCGACGCATTTCCCACGGGCTAGAAGTCGTCAGCGGCATCTTTGCTACTCGTCAGATATATATATGACGGTCTTAAATGTTTTTGATTTTTTTTGCATACTTCACGTTTTGTATAAAGTTTTTGCTCACCTTTAACACGTGATATTTCGAGGTAATTGCATTAGTTCACCTGCTGAACAAGGCTCAGTCTCTCAGAAATTACATTCATAATAGTTGATGTGTGATTGGAAAACTGTAATTACATAAATACAGATTAATGAGTAGTAATTACAGTAGGTGGACATTTTGTATAAAACAATGGGATTTGAAAAACTTGTTGATGAAGGTAGGTTAACTACCTAATTAAGTAATAATGACTTAGCATAGGGCTAATTGTATTGTTATAGGTTGACTAGGACATTAAAAAGGGAGTTCAAAACCTAAAGATGGTGTAACTATTCACACTATCACGTAGTAGGTATAGACGGTAGAGGTAGTGACGGTAAGCACGACCAAAAGAATAAAATTATAAAAATATTTTTTTTACTGTCATACGAATCGTATGTTTTTAATTTGAACGAAGAATAAAATGTTAGACAAATTAGACAATGTTGTAAAAGGATGCAAACACTTAGTTTAATAAACTTTTGTTGAGAGTGTCTTGGCTTCCCTTGTTAGATAAAAATAAGGTTGAAGAGGAACAGGATGACTGAGATGACGTTCTTTACAAGCAATTAAAAAGAAACACGGAATCAAGTCATATCAAGTAGTTGACTGTGACTGTCATGGTGACAGTCAACCTTTAGGTAGGTGGTCGCTTCGCCACTCATATCACCGTCTCATGGGTTCAATTCCCACTGGAAACAAATATTTGTGTTATTCATAAATATTTGTTTCAAGTCTGGGTGTGTTAGTAAATTGTACGGCTTGTTCCCTAGCGCGAGCGTAGATTTTTATAAATTAAAAAAAATGTAAAAAAAAAGACAAGACGGAGAATGCTGGCGATTGACCCATCAACAAAAGTTTAGCTCTTAAAAAAAAGAAAAAGATTTCCTAACCTCAGTTTTGTTGTTCCAGACGCTTGCACTTTGCACCTATACCTATAGGTAGTGTACTAACACATTTATCGCAAATTATCTCAAACGGCAAGCTAACAGGATCATAGGTTATTAATGTCAGCTTAGCTAATTACAATCATGTTTGTGTCATTATTAACTTTAATAACATTAGTAATTACAGTATTCAGTGATTCTAATGAACCGTTTGAAAACTTTCTACTTAATAAAGATATTTGTGTACATTGTCGTGATATACCTGGTTATTTAATGGGATGAACTTTCTGCAGTGGTATTTTCTGAGCGCTGTGACATGTTTCTTTAAACGAGTTTTAAAGAAAGCTATTTTCTCAAGGTAGGAAGCGTCTTGACTATGCCTCTAACATTGCCAACGTCCATGAGCGGCGGTAACCACTTACCATCAGGTATCAGGCCTGCTCGTCTGCCACTTCAGGCAATAAAAAAAGATAATAATATGAATTAAAACTCTATTGTTGCAGGTAAAAAAGATCACTTGATGACGCTTAAACTGATGTGGCTGAATTTTTGAAGTGTTCGTAATTGTTAGGATAAGGTTTACTTGAAAAATTTTTTTTTTGGAAAATTCATGCGAACGGTCAAAAGCGAAAACTTATCTAAAATTGATTTTTAAGTTACTAAGTAATATGTATTTTTTTATTCCATGTTATTTGCAGTATCTCCTCAGGGGCTGGATTTGGGCCTCCTATGGGTCTAGCAATGGCAATATAAAATGGTTGAGGTTATTCTTAACTATCAGTTGAACTGCCAGTTCTTAAGTTATGTAAAAAAAAATTACAGGGACTAATTTATTATTCCGTCTACTTTTTAGGCCTTAAATGTATAATAAAAAATATAATTAATTAGGTAAGATCGAAAGTTGTGTTGGTTCAGAGCCCCAACCGCGCATGTGCTACAGAAAAACTTGACAAGACTTTGATATGAATGAGTGAAAAAACAAAACTTAGACCTTGGCCTGTCAGATGTTCATTACATTATATACTTACTATGCGTACGAGGCTATCTAGTTTTTTAATCTAACACATGTGTCAGTTGTTGGCTTGTTGCTATGAAACTCAAACTAGGCAAATGTAAGTAATGCAAAAGTTTTACATTAAATAAGCGTAACATACTCGTAACATATCATCATGCATTTTTCCTCAAAGGCGGAGGCAGTGAGGCATCACACATTTCGTCAGCTATGTTGGTGTACACGTGAGGTAGACAGACGGCCAACGGAGTGATCCTATAAAGGTTCCATTTTTTCTTTTTGAGGTACAGAACCCTAAAAAATCGTTGTAAACAACTGTTTCTATGCAATATTATTACACACATCCTGTATACGGTTACCCACGATGAATAATTTTACTAGTTAGCAAGCCGTCAAAGATATCCCTAAGCTTTCAGAAGAAATATTAAATTTCAAAACAGTGCTTACGTAAAGCCTACCCCGATACACGATGTTGAAGTTTATAAGGCAATTGTTTTTACGATTCGTCATAAGCTTTTTTATTTTTAACATCTTTTAAAGTGATATTAGACCACGCATAAAACAATGAATAATATAATCATTAAGTATAGATTTCACACGAAAACTTTTTTGTTATTTCTTAGCGAGTAACTGTGTTTATTATCTAACATAATGATCAATCAAATAGATCATTAAACCGTTAGATTTTATTGCATTGTCCTTAATAATTCAACGGTATGTTTTACCGATATTTATTATATTTTGTATTTCAAAAATTATCTTTCTCAAAATTTGGTCGTGTAACGGAAATGTATCGTTAAATATTATTAAGTATCGACCCGCCCCCGCTTTGCTTGGATGCAATGTACTATTAAGTATTTATTTTTAAGTTTCTAGATACGTAAATAAGGTTATTTATATTATTATTATAAAGAATTAGATAGGTACATTTGTCCTGATTAATATTGGCACAACAAAAAAACTTATGTGATGAATATGATGATAAAAACCTATCTCTGTTCCGTGGTGATAATAATATGTATAAATAATAATTGCTACTTGCAACAGCAATTATAATATTTTTAATCCATCTAGTTAAATAAAAACCAATTAAATTGCTGAATGTTCAGACCGGCTACATCAATTAGCTAATTTGTTTCTTGTTGTGTTTGTGATTCTCAGAAAAAGATTTGTCTGAAACAAAAACTTTGGAAAATGTGCTGCAAAATTTGTGTGGTATTTTTAATAGAATGAATTGAAATATTTGCTCGTTATAAATAAAAGAAAAATATATCCGTGTAGTGACAGATTAAGAATACATAATGTCACTACCGCATCTCAACCTATGGGTATCCTAAAAGACGACTAAGGAAAAATAACCTTATCCAAACAAGAGCACTGCTAGAAAAGGAGAATTTGAAACAAAACCTATACCAACCCGTATGGCCAGCGTGGTATAGTAGGCTAAACTCCCTCCACATGCTCTGTAGGGGACTCGTACTTAGCAATGGAACTAATATTATAATAAGTCATTTATTTCGAGATATAGTCTCATATAAATAAAAATGGATCGCCGAAAAGTAAGTTATGTGATGGATTCACGTGAAAAAGCTCGACCAATTTGGCTAATTCTTTTTTTGTTGTATTTGCTATTGTCGAGGTAGGGCATATAGCTATGTAAGAAATTATACAAAAAAATTAAGTGTAAAATTTTAAATTTTGGGTTTTCGAAGTTACGAAGTTCGCCGGGTCAGCTAGTAGACAATAATAAAACAATTTGATCAAACAACCAATACAATAAATGTTAAGTATATAATAATAAAACTAAAATTAAACATGATACAGGTATTTATTTCGGCGTCGTGTTACGTGACACATTGTTGCTCAATCTTCCGCGAAAACGTCGAAATACAACACCTATTTTACTTATTGCTTCATACAATATATATCTATACTAATATTATAAAGAGGAAAAATTTGTATTTTCATATGTAACGAATAAACTTAAAAACGAATGGACTGATTTCAAAAATTCTTTCGCCGTTAGAAAGCTACATCACTGAGTAACATAGGCTATATTATAACACCACGCTACGGTAATAGGAGTTGAGCAGTGGCTAAACAACGATGGGAGCGAACTGAATAAATTATATTTAGGTATGTATACTAGGTGATAAGTTTAAATTTACACGTTTCAGCTGTAAATAAAACAATTATTATTAGATAGTATTAATGCAAATAAAAAAAACCCTTGATCGTTTTTCGCGTGCGTGAGTCCTCACTTACTGCGAGTTCCGCAGGAACATGCAATATTTTTGTATTTTTTTTTTTTTTAAAGACTACGCCCGCACTAGGGAACAAGCCCTGTGTCGCGGGGAGCTTTACAAACATGAAACTAACGGACCCAAAGTACACCCAGACTAGAAACAAATATCTATGAATCACACAAATATTTGTCTCGTGTGGGAATCGAACCCACGTCACCCAGCACGGCGATGTAGTGGGGAGGCGACCACCTTAACCACTGCGCCACGGTGACAGTATTATTTATATGTGAAATGAAATATACCTGAGTGTTTGAAATTAATTTCAGCTTGACACCTCCACGTGTTCCTGAGAAAACGGGTGACAGACGGACAACGGAGTGATTCTATAAGGGTTCAATTTTTTCTTTTGAGGTGCGGAACTCTAAAAATTAAAAAAGAAATGACCTGAATGGAAAAGAATGGACAGGACATTAAAACCTTCCTTCTTGGCTCTGTGGTCAGGACACTCGGTAGATAAATGTTATTTTTTAAAAGCATTGTTTCTAAAATATGAGTTCATTCAGTGTCACTGCCCCGATGCGTCACCCATATTTAATCCACAAAAGTTCTAATTTGTCATTGCTTAAGAATATAGTCCTGATTCCTCATCATTATTTTATTTAGGTTTAAGAATGATAAGGATATTAGTTTCAATTTTTTTTTAGTAAATCAAGACACCAGTCTTACTTCATAGTCAATAATAAATAATAATAATTATATTCATGCAATGGCATAATCATTGGTTAAGAATAATCTGGCATAATCAACGAATTAGCTTGCTAGAAAACCTATAACAGGATTCACTTACGCTGTTTAAATTATGTATTTGTGCCTATTTCAACAAAAATATTATCAATAATAGCTACGCCATCTACACGTTTCCGTGTAAACAAGCTTGATTAGTTCTATCAGATTAACATTACTGCCATCTAACGGGGTATACCAAAACAACATTATCAATGAGAACTTCAAAAGATCTAAAAGTTCCGTATAGTTTACATAGGTGGCGCTAATCTATAATATTTAAATATAATACTATAATTTAGTTACATCTATTGCTTATTTGTTGTTAGTAAATTTATTAGTCCTTGAATAACGACTTATGTTGATGTTAAAAAATAATTTAAGCACTTGGATTAAGGAAGAAGTGTGTTTAAATATATTACACTGTCATTAGAGGAGGTTGACCCCGAATACACATTGACATTGACATTGACAGACAGGTTCTCTTGACGACTCCTGAGATTTGCCACCCAAAAACTAACCAAAAACAATTATAAATAAGGCATCGTACTAATGTATAATGTAATCAGTTTGAAACCTTGATAAAGTTCTTAGTAGAATTACAGGTAGATACTCAGCCTCAGCCTCTGCTCTTTATATTATTATATGCGTCACTTTTATATGATTTAATTTTATGTCTAATTTAGGGTTCCATACCTTAAAAAGATAACACGGAAACTTTAATATAAATTACTCGGGCCTGTAATTCCTTGGAGCAATGAAAAAAAATTAAGTTCTAAATAAACGTAATCAAAAGATACAGCCGTGGAAGATCCATTTTTGTCGCATATTCTGACAGCCGCAAGGGAATCAAAACCCTATAGGGTACTTCAAGAAGTAATATCAAGTAATCTCAACATGCATCGACTCGTTGGAGTCGATATCGCTGTCAAATGTTTAAAAATTTAAATCAAGTCGCTGACAATCAAATGTATTTTTTTTACCACATTCACACAGCGCCATCTAGTCCCAAAGTAAGCAATTATATTTGCTTGTGGTTGGTACTAAATAACTGATATACTACTTAAATACATTTTTTTTTGTAAATACATACATTTTATAGATAAATTACGCGATAATGTATATTTTTCTTTCTTTCTTTTTTTTTTCTTTTTAAAAGACAACGCCCGCACTAGGGTACAAGCCCTGTGTCGCGGGGAGCTTTACAAACATGAAACTAACGGACACAAAGTACACCCAGGCTAGAAACAAATATCTATGAATCACACAAATATTTGTCTCGTGTGGAAATCGAACCCACGTCACCCAGCACGGCGATGTAGTGGCGAGGCGACCACCTTAACCACTGCGCCACGGTGACAGCCAGATATTTGGCAGCGATGTCGAATGAGATTTAGGATAGGCTATCAGGACCCCGAATCTGAATTTCCGATCGTTGAATGTTCCCAGATCGTAAACTATTTCGAATCTTAGAACGACGTATTTTAACAGCCTATGTTATTTATTGTTAGAAAATAGTTTACCGTAAATAAATATAAAAACTGATAAACTTTTATATTTTTATACATCTATTTGCTTTTTAACGTATTTATAACTATAAATAAACTGACATTTCCAGCCGAAAACTTTCCAACCACAGCTCAGAATCAGGGGCCAGTATGTAATATGAATGTTTTTGTTTAACATTGTATAAAAACAGTTGTTATTTAAACCTGTCTTCATTTTCTGACAGATACATGCTTTTAACTATTTTTTTTTCTATACGTTACAAAAAATTCTGTTGTAAAGCAAAAACTATTGGCAATATAATATCATCAACAAACCTGTGGACATAGGCAACCGTGTTTTATTTCTTTCTAACTTTTCCATCTTCTAATTTAATTCGATGCGTGTTCCAAGACTCTTTTTTCTTCTGGGAGTCTCATAGTTCAGTGTTCTCAAGTGTCCATCATTATTACAAGCATAGCGATCATCCCTTATTTAATCATCATCATTATTACAACCCGTTAAGCGTCCCACTGCTGGGCACGGGTCTCCTCCAAATATTGTGGAGGGAATTTTGTCTACACCTCATCTCAACCCGTGGGTGTCGTAAAAGGCGACTAATGGAGTAACCTTAAGCAGACTAGAGCACTGCGAGAAAGGGAAAATTTGAGAATTATTAATAGATTTTAAAATACAATAATTGCCTAATTAGGTGTTAGTATTGTATATCTTTAGAAAAATCATTTGTGTTAATTATCACACATTTTATCATTATACCAATTGTAGTTATAAATTATTTAATTGCCAGCAATATAAACTTCAATAACAATTTTATACAATAGTCATTTTAGGGACATGAAGTCATTTCCAAGAATATAAGCATTGGGCTTTACGCCTATGTTTTCACTTTTGTTTCACACAAGACGTTTGTTGTTAAATTTAGGAAGAAGTACATATCTTTGTCTCCACATACATAACAAACAGAAGCGTTACAATAAAGGGTATTGTTCACGTACACACACACGCCAAAACACCCACACATACACGGGCGCTAATAGAGTGTCGTACAACACTAATTTACAAATTAACGTGCAATGAAACAAATGCGTGTGCAATTATTTATCGACCACGGAGTACAGAGATACGGACAAAGGGTTCCAATAGTCCGCTTCGAGTCGAGCTAAGACGCGGGCGCATTCGACCGCGCGACGCAAAGAGGCGCGCACGCGCGGATTTACCAAATAGTGTTTATAGTTCGCGGACATAATGATGCTCGCCGGGGCACAGATTGTTGAGGATTCTAGTGTGGCATATTCTCCTGATGACTCAGGGACTGTAACAGTCAGTGTTGGCTCTACTCCCGTTCAAGGCTCCTCGAAGGATGCGGTGCCACAGGCACAGGCTCCCGGTGACAGTTTCGCGATGACCCCAAAGCTGGAGCCCGTTGATATACATTTTAGTAACATCACTTGCACAGTCCAGTTGGGACTTACCAAAGGTAAATACTAATTCTTATTGAATTAAAAATGCATCTTCAAAAAAATTCCGTATCTGAAAAATCTTTAAAATATGAACTCTTGTGATAGAATCACAGTCAGTTCACTTCTTTGTCTATTATATTTGCTTATTCGATATACTATAAAAGGTTAAGAACTGTCCTAGTTAACGAACAAAGTGAAATGCTAATGTGTTGATACTGAAGTTTGCTGGCTGAGACATATTTCTATAGAAACGTGTTGGTGTTTGATATTCGTTCAATAGCTGTGTAAGGCTGTTATGATTATACGCTTATTAGTCACACGATAATAAATAGTATTATTATCTCTACGAATTATCGTACTTAGTCTTAGAATATTCTATTTACTGTTTCTATTAAGAATAAGTGCGCTCGTAGCACGATTATCAAGGTTAAGCAACACTCGGCAAGGTCAGTCCATGATGGGTGACCGTTTGTGGTAATTTCATTTCCGAGCGTCTTCGTACTTCGGAGGGCACTTAAAGCCGTTGGTCTCGGTTTTCACTTAATGTGGTAGTCGTTAGGTCAAGTTGGTACTTGGTAGCCTTCTGGGTGACTTGGTAAATTCCATCACCAGGGGTCTACCGCAAGCCCATGCTAATTATTTGTTAGAACTTTTAGGCGCCTTAAAGATTTATGACGTATTTTTTATGATGCTCACTTTATGTTAGACTTGTTCATCAAACTAGCAAGAACCCAGAAAAGAGGTCTATGTGTCATCATCACTACATAGTAGAAAACAAAGTCGCTGTCGCTGTCTGTCCGTCCCTATGTATGTAGAGTGCAAGAAGCCTTCATTATACACAAGAATACCTAATATATAATTAGTATTTAAATGGTCGGTTATTGAATTGAAACATGTACATTTTTATTTATGGTTATTTGTTCTGATTGTTCATTGAATGTCTACGTAAATTTTATGTGGTCGTTTTTATTCAGTTGACCTTGCGTTACACATCACTTATCAGCGATTAGCAAGGATTTAGCGCTTCCTTAGCAAAATAGTTAACTTATCGAATGTAAAGAACATAATAAAATAACTAAAATAAAGCAGAAAAAAAAATTTGGTCAAATAAACAGTAACGAAAAATTAATTAGACACTGCTGCACTACAGGGGATCAGATCAAAATATCGAAAAAAAACAGTGAAGATGGAAAATCCAAATAATTCCCAGGGTTTCGAGGAGGATTTAAGAGCACCAAACCTACTAGAGCAGAACACATAAAATAAAATACATTCATACAAAATTAATGACAAAGACTACATACGTATTACTCGGTACTTAGTCTTTGTGTACGAACGATTCGTGAATTTTATGCCAAAATTCGAAACTCCTACTTCCTACTTTGAAGCACGACAATTCGAGACTGAATCGAGATATTTTGAAATACATCTCAGATTCTTAATTAATAGAAATCATAATTTATGACAAGCGGTAAATTTACTCCAAAACTTATTGTCTAATGGGCGTCTAATACATTGAAGCTGAAGTATACGAATTCTAAAATCGGTCACTATGCAAAGGAGCGACCTACTTACACTCCACGTAACTTTTTACTCTCAGTAGATCTCATAAACTTACATGCATACATAACATCACGCTATTCTACTATTATTATTCAGATACCATAATATCATACCGATTGAAGAGCTCCTATTTCAACACAACTTTTTCGCATCCTTCTCCAAAATACATGCTGCCCACCGTTTTAAGGAAAAAATCCTATGAATGTATGTATTTACAACGTGCATTTAAGTAGATACGTTTGTACATATATGTGTTGATATATAGGTGTCAATAAAGTGTTATCTAATTAGGTACCAATCGGACGGAAGTAACACGTGTCTTTCATATCCAATATTTGCATTCTTTTATCGAGCTTAGACACGTATTATGTGTATATTAGTTAATAAAACTTGGTGCATTGTTGCTAGTAGGTGGAATAGTTTGGCTGTCTTATTTTATTTGTAGACTGGAGATATTAGTGGTGATATCTGTTAAATCAAAAAATAAGAATATTTGTCGCTGTGGGAGCAAAGAAGGAGGCAGCAAAATGATGTTTTTAATGTGAATTAAAGATCTGAAACTATTTAAAAAATAATTCTTATTTCTTATTAGAAAAACTAAAAAGGTTGTCAATTTTCTGCACGTGAAATTTCAGGACATAGGTGATAGGGTGTAAAAATAGTCCTTATCCAAACAAAGAAGATTTATGTATCTTATAACTTAATTTTATTAACCTATGATTAACTATTACAATATATTTATAAATTTACGTTTAACATAATTGACTTTATTGTAATTGAATAGAGAAATTGTTAAATTTAAAATCGCAGCATGCGAAGATAATCATAAATCACCTGGTTTATCAGTTCATAGGCGAAGGACTAATGTTATGTTCCTTTGTGTAAATGTTTAATAATATTCAAAGTAAATATGAAACACTGCGCATCAGCTGCTTATCAATTGGCACAAATAGTACATACCTAAACCCAATGTGGGAACTGTATTGTAGATAGGAACTATTATCTTCCACTTTGTTATTACCAATTTTTATTTTCAAAGAAATATTGAAGTATGTTTGTATAAAGCCTCCGAGGTCCTCGAGGCCTCCGAGGACCACTGAGTGGTTAGTAATCCTGGCTGCTGAGACAGAGGTCGTGGGTTCGATTTCCACCCAGGACAAATCTTTGTCTGATGAGTACAACTATTAGTTATGTTTCTGGGTGTACCTAATTTATGTATAATAATTATATATGTATTTACGAAAATAAAAATTATATTATATCAGTTATCTATTCAGATGTGTGTGAATGTCCAAACTTTATTATTATTATTATGTTTAGCTGAGAGAGATTATGGAGTTTTGGAGATCCTGGGGACCCAGTCCCTGCTTTTCAATATTTCCTCGGGCAGACGGCCTTGGTGGGCAGCGGGATTAGACGTGTACAGCTGCTGAGAAAGAGGGTCCGATTTAAAGAAGGTTATAGACTATATTAACATAGGGTACGGCCATTAAATTTAGGAGCTGAGCAGTGGCCAAATAAAGAGCAAAACCCCGCGCGTAAAGTACTTCATAATTGAACGTAGATAATGCGTCTAAATATACAAAAGTCACTGGTTTTAATACTCTTTTCAACTTGTATAATTACATGGCTAAGGTAAAATTTCAAAGACGCACGTAAATGTTTAATTGTATCTATCTACCTATACTGAAAATTGCTGGCACTTCATGTTGTTAACGTCGGAAACGAATCACGAAGGGTATTTATTAAACAACACTGCGTATTAACTTTAGTCAATCATGTTACATTCTGTAAAACTAGCTTGACTCTTCGACTTCGTCCGTATTCTGAAAACAATTTTATGAAGATTTGGATATCCTTCTGTTAAACTTATGACTATCAAAAAATTGAAAATTTGCTTTAATTGGTAAATTTATTTTGATGTAAAATATTTGCAAATATTTAATTTTAAGTCTTTTTTATAGTGATATCGAATCGCTTGCGAATAGAATATTATAGATATGCCATAAGTTTAATTGTCTTTTTAGCCAAATCAAACTTGTTTAGATGCTTCCAAAAAACGATTTAATCTATTAATATAATTGTCTGTGGTCTATTAAATCTCAATTAAATATAGTTAAGAATAGATGCGGGCAATCCAATATGACGAGATATTTAATTTAATTTTAATAGTTTAACCCTTATCAGTTAATCCGTTGAATAAATATCAACTCTATTGTCGAAGTAATAAATTTTATATTGTATTTTTGTGGTCCGTAGAAGACTGTTTGGTAGTTGTAGTTTTGTGAAGATTAATTACTTTCTATCTAATTATAAATCACTTTAATTAGAACATCGTAAACCAGTTCAACTAATGATAGTAATAAAAGATATAATTATGGACACTAATTAGTAATTTATTGTTTAAGACCATTAGAGGCAGCAAATTATTGCAGAATTGATTTAATTTAAGTAATTAAATCAACAATTCAATCTAGACTGACAATTTTAAAGTGAAAAGTAATATAGCCCGACGGTATGGAACTCGCGATGTTATGATTTTCATATAAAGAAAACGAAGTAATTGTAGCTAATGATAACCGTGTTATTACTACTTATTACGTACAAATCGTACAATATTATTATGTTACCTTGACATTATTGCTTCACCAATACCACCAATACTTGTTACAAGTCAAGTGCATTTTTTGTAATAGCATGGCCGTTCTCGTACAACAACCGTTGTTCATAGTCATAGTCATAATCTTTATTTCATATACTATATGATACTTATGAAAGTCATACAAAGGCAAAAAAAGGTGTCCGCAAATTTGCACAAATATATGATAGTTATGAACGTGAAAGTCAAAAAAAGGTGCCAGCAAATTTTTCTAAGCCCTGTTCACTGACAAGGTTGAGTTCTGAGAAGAACTTGGCAAGAAACTCAGGCTACTCTTTTTAATCATCACAGATAGTAGTTACAATTTCAAGTTCCAAAGAAGAGAGGAGAATATGTGCTTATAATTGTATAAAGTCTACAGAAGACAATAATTATAGACTCTGTATCTACTCAATAAATAAAATTGAAGTTTCTTTTTGTAATATCTTAGAAAAGTAGGTTTGTACATTACTTACAACAAAAACACCTTTTCCAAAATTATTTTAATAATTCATATTTAAAAGATTTTATATTTTAGGACGGATATAATCTTGATCCCGACAGAAGTATTCCATCCACGGATTGTGTTTAAAATTTGAATGACATCTGCTGTTTACATGGATGGCATTTGATGATTAAATCCGTCTGGCACACGCCTAAAGAATTAAAAGAAAATAAAAAAAAAACGACGCAAAAAGAAGGACGCGACGAATAAAGCAAAATATATTACAAGGAAATTAAATGTTATTTTTAACAGATTATACCTATATTAAAAGTCACTTTGGATTTCTTTATTGTTAACGTATAAAATATAACTAAAAAATATTACACCTATTACAGCTTTTGTTTGTTTTTTATAAGTCATAAGAAACGAAGGCTATAATGTAAATATCCAATGTTCGAGTGTAACCTGTGTAAAAGATTTACAGCTTTGGTTAACCTTCCACAACTCTACCATATGGCTGTTAAACAATATACTCGTATTATAAAAAATAGCTTTCAAACCACCCAGGCGAAGGTGCGAAAGTTATTCAGTAAAAAGTAGCCTGTATTTAATCCAAACCGTAACGTAACAGTATGCCAAGATATCCTTTAATCGCATTGGGCCTGATTGAGTTACAAATTATGAACAACGTAGATGGAGAAAACATGAATGAGTGACCGGCGAGCTAAACACGCGATCCAATCGATTGCGACCTGTGCCCTGTTTCTCGAAACTTACAAGTTCACAAGTTCACTAGCGTCATTATGTAACAAGGACTTGTGAATTCTGTTTCACGAAGAAAATTACAAGTGTTTTATTTTTCAGGTAAAAAAATAGAGTTTTTGTTGCATTAATGACATAAACGCACTGGCTGATACGTACTTTTCTCATAATATCAATGTCACTGACATTTTAATTAAAATTTTTGATGGTCTGTCATTTAGACAGCAATAATAAGTGTCTAAACACACTTTGCCGAACGAACGCGACCGAAGTTCAGCATGATTACGCCTGCAATGCTATTTGAATTACTGACGACATAATATGCCGAAATTACGTTGCGTTATAGCGTAGGTACAGCCTATCTTCGGTCTGGCGTTCAGCGGCAACTTATTCTATAGAGCACACATTATACGCCACCGAAGTTCAGTTCGATTCATCCATTTTTCGGGTTTCGCACCTCAAAAGTAATAATAACGGAATCCTAATAGAACCACTTTGTTTTGCGTCTTTCTGTCCAACTGTTTAGATAACACACGACACGACAGCGCTCCAGACACTGAATACACATACAAAGTTGCACAACTGAATTTCTGCCGCGTAAGTTCGGCACTTATGGTGTGTCATATCAGCCGAATACGTAATTACGAGTCGTAACGTAAAATCAGCCGCGGAACTTCGGTCGCGTACCTTCGGCATAGTGTGTTTAGACACTAATTGATAACTATGAAGGCACTAAAATGGCGGCCTACTTTTGATTCTGATATTCTACAAGAGAAAAAATACAAGTGCTTGTAAAATGTGTTTCACAAAAATATTACAAGCCTTGTAAAATAACTATGACAATATGCCATTTTACAAGTTCGATTGGAATTATTTGGAATGATCTCTCTGAAAAACTGATCAATGAGAACTTTTCACATAGTTGATTGAAATCGTTGAAAGTTTGAAACATAATTTAAAATAAAACATTAAGAGTGTATTAGTAGTGTGCCTACAACTTACAGGCACGATTTTCTTATTCCCTATTTATTTTATATAATGGATATTAATTTATAATTTCAATATGGCCAATGTTTGACCAAAGGTATAAGACTTTGACCCGTTAATTCCGTTTCAGTACTAATAATATAAAATTTGCGGTACATAAAAATTAAGAGTCTCCCGTTACTGCTAGCAAAATTTCTGAAAGTCACAAGTTACAGTGTCAACGCAATTTTTGAGAAACAGAATTATTGCTACACCTGTAGATATTTACTTGTGAGGTAGACAATTTGTTTGACAATTTAATCTACATACGTGTGAAATGCAGTTTCGTGAAACGCTACGCTTGTAAGTTTGTCATTTTACGAGTGTTACTATGGTGACACACATGTATTACAAGGCTTGTAGCTTTCGAGAAACAGGCCACAGCAGTACCAATGTGGATTTCACTTTGTGGAATTTATATGTACTATTCATGTGATTTAACATCCACTAACGGTGAAGGAAAACATCGTGAGAAAACCCACATACACTAGAAGAAATTCTAAGTGTATGTCTGATCCACCAACCCGTATTAGGCCAGCGTGTGTGGATTATGGACTCTCAGCTCTCTTGATAGAGAAAAGGAGACCCAAGCCCAGCAGTGGGACATTAATGGGTTGCTGATGATTAGTTACAAATATCCAACTATTGGCTCAGAGCCCATTCAACCCTCAAGTTTCCCTTCTCTAAAATTGAAGTGCTGAAAAGGATAAATGGGCTCGTCAACGCGGGGTGAATACATTATTTTGTCTTGAAAGGAAACATATTTTGCGGTCGATATCTGCCGAGCCAAATTTTACCATTTAAAACATTGTAGGATTAATATTTGATCGCAATCTACGCGTATTTAAAGTTTATAATACTTACATTAATACGTTATTGAACCTTGAAAGCCAACAAAAGAAGGCTTTCAGTGTTTATTTAATAAGTACATGTAAAAGTTACTTGTCCTTAGTATTTTTTCAACAACAATAATTGCCAGAACAGCTTAAGCACCCACAGTGTTGCAAAAGTGTTTATAAATTGAACTTTAAATAATACGTCACCAAAGTATTTTTTAATAAATAACAAATGTATTCGACCAATAGGCCACCAATTGTTAATAAACAATATGATTTATTATACTTAAAGAATGTTGTTATATTTACAGCAAGAAACAAAATATTTTTGTGTTTTGTTTGTCGTTAGGAATCTGAAAAGTTGTATTACGTATTATATTGTTTAATTTCTTGCTACTAAGAAGTAAACATCATAAATTGCATGTCCAAAGTAAATTAGCACTTTAATTGCATATAACACATACAAATTAAAATTCACTAGTGTGAACAATATTTAAGACCCAACTAACAAAGTTGTTTTGTAGTTTAAAGACTATTTAAATGATATTTGATTGTATTGACGTTATAAAGTGGTATTACAAATATCGATTGATCTTGTAAAATTCTGTCCGTGCAGTGAAGGTTTAAGATTAATATGTATAATAATGTCACTACTCCATTTTAACCCGTGGATGACGTAGAAGGCGACTAAGGGACTAAAATATTGATGAGGGTATTTTTTATTTTGATAGTAGTACCCCAAAACAAATTTTCAAATCTATAAGTTAAAAAACAAAGAAGTTTCATACAATCGTTTTTATCCCTTTTCACCCCCTTAGGGGTTGAATTTTAAAAAACCCTTTCTTAGTACACCTCTAGACATTAGGACAAACACACCCTCCAAATTTCAAGTCGCTACGACCAGCGGTTTAGGCTGTGCGTTGTCTATAGGTCAGTCAGTCAGTCAGGAGCAATACAAAGCCTTTTATAATATGTATGGATTATCTGTTTATAATATAAGTCTACCTTTATCATAATCACACTGCAGTCCATCTGGCTATTGGCCTCAAGGCTATTAACATGGACTTCAGGGAGGAACTTCTTTCCTATCAAATACATATTTGAAAATGGCAACGATATTTTTGATTGCGATATTGAAATCGACTAAGTCGAATATCGATGGCACAACCTTTTATACAATACATGTACTACCTATAATATTGGTTGGAATAAAGTTAATAAAACATGATTGAATTAACTATACTGGCTTATACAAATATTACAAAGCTGAAGAGTTTGTTTGTTCAGTTCAACGCGCTAATCTCAGAAATTACTAAACCGAATTGAAAATTCTTTTAGGACAATGCATTCATCGACAAAACATCGCGTTACAACTAACAGGAGCTGAGTAGAAGCTAAATAAAAAGCCACGGGAACGAAGCCCCGGGCGACAATTGGTTACTTAATAAGACCTTCGGGTAGATATCATTTAAATATCATACAAAGCATTAAAAAAATGATAATATAATTTATTACCACACCTATTCAAATATTTGTTCTAATTTAACTTTATCAGTGGATTAACATAATAATCAGCGTTTATCAAGTCCATGTCACGGTAACAAAGTTACAATGGATTTAATATAGATATTGAAATGTGAAATAGTTTATTTATCATGAATTCATGACCATTTCATAATAACTGTACATTTTTGGGATTAACTTGTTGCGTAAAATGTTATTTGTAACAACTGCCATCTGTTAATTAATTTCATTAACCTTTTTACTGCCAAACTTATCAACTAGAAGGCGCGCGGGGCTTTGCTCCCGTCATTCTTTATTTGGTCACTGCTCAGCTCTTATTGGCCATAGCGTGATGTTATGTATACTATAACCTTTCTCGATAAATGGGCTATCCAACACTAAAAAACATTTCAAATCGAACTTGTAGTTCCAGAGATCCTAGCGTAGTTATATAATATTAAATAAAGATATAGATAACTAGATGTATCTGATGATATCAGCTTCTTTAGAATATTTTATTTAGGTATACTGCTATATATTGCTTTTAGTGTTGAATAACATCACGCTACGGCCAATAGGAGCAGATCACCGACCAAATAAAGAACGACGGGTGCGAAACCTCGCGCCATTTCTAGTATGTTATTTAGGTAGCATATATAAAGTAACATAACATAGCATCACGCCTTTTCCCCCGAAGGGATAGGCAGAGGTATTTCACACTCACATTTCGTCTATGTTTTGGTACCATGAAATAGGGGGTGAGGCTATTGTCATCAACCGGGAACATTTTTTACCAAACTCCGGGAAAATCTCAATACTGGAGTTTCATGATAGAAAAACCCAATACAATTTTCACCCGACCCGGGACTCGAACCGCACAGCAGACGTATACACTTGCCGCTGCGCTACCGAGGCCATAATATATACCCATATATAAAGTAATATGTTAAATTAGCATACGACTCACATTGATCCTGTTGTGTGACATTTACACTACTGGTAATAATAATAATTCACATTACCTATACGTGAAACAATTTTTTTTGGCGAGCAGGTTGACCTAATTTCATGGCATGCGTATTATCTTTTACCGCTTTTACATCTCGAAAGTCGAATGTGTTGCTTATAAAACTCGTGTTTCGGAGATTAACCTTTTGCCCGACAACGTCAAACGTCACAGAAATACAATGAAAGAAATAAAACTTTAATGATAAAACTAAATGTTAGTATTTGTTTAAAATATAAGTACTTACGCCTAATTTGCATTTTGCTTTTTGTGGTGGCATTCAGAAGCTAGTATCTTAATGAACATTCATATACAAATATAGATGACGCCTTTTTTCCAACACAGGGGTAGGCAGAGACTATTTATTTGCTTCCACTTGCTACGATTCTGACATACATATTACGCTTCTTCAATATTCATCAGTCTTTTCATGCATTCTCGCCGGTTAAGGGTACTCCTGATCTGTCCCTTCTATAGAACGTTACCTATTTCGTCATGGTACGTTCTTCTAGGTCTTCCCCTTCCAACGTTTCCTTTCACATTCGCCTCATATATTTGTTTGTCACTCTTGTCCAGCGCCGGGCATTTGTGCTCGGCATTATGCTGAAATGGTGCCTATTTGGTACAGACACGAGATTGTTGTTTGTTTTGTATCTGTTCTATCTATATACTTGTTATTTAGTATGTCTTGTGTTTGTACCAATAAATGTTTTCTATTCTATTCTATTCTCTCGACATGTCCAAACCGACGTATCTTAATGTAAACCACTGCAAAACATTTAAACATGCGTTCGGATGCAATCCAATTCACGTGCTTAAAAGGTTAGGAAGTTGTGTTAGTGACGTCTCTATGTATTAAGTTCGCCTAAGGTCAGATGGATCAATACATGTGAGATAATAGTTTTGATTATTCGCTAGTTTCCGCTCACAACTTTGTTCACGTGTTTGCAGATATAAATAGACTGTCACACTCTGATCCCCTACATGTGGAATGTGGCTTAGTTTTGTATAGATTGACAACACGATATAATGTATTAGCTGGGATTAGCTAGTATTACGATTAGGCTTAGAAATTATAGGGATTAGGTAAAGCTTAGTACTGACAAGGCTATGAAATTTTATCGTAATTTATTCCTTGAAAAACATACATAACCGCTTCGGTGGCGCAATTTGAGATTGTTTAATGCATATGTACCTATATGACGGCTGCTTAAGATGTTTTCGTTGCTATTCACAGGACAGGCAAAAACGGTACTCGGTATTTAGGGATCCGTAGCCAAAATGGCAAAAACGTGCGTAGAGGGCCGGTCATTTTCACCGCGAACTATAGAATAAAGGTAATTCTATCTGATAACGCACAGGCGCAAAAAGACCGCCATTGCCCGCCGCGGTTGACCGTCGTGAATCAAACAAACCACTTCTTATGCATCACCGTAGACGGCTGCGCGGCGACGTCTGTTCTGCGCCTTACCGACTTTAAAAAAGTATCCGATAGCTACAGGTGGCCCAAATCCGTACGTTGCAGTTATGGAGTAGATGAGGCTTATATTCAGCAGTTAAAATGATGACGATTCTGAAATATTTTAACAGCAATCCACGAAATAATTATGCAAAAACATTTCAAGTGCCAATAAAATAAAAAAGTAATTTGACACGCATTATCGGATTACTACTGCCCTCTATTATTCCCGGATACATGATAGTGAGTGTTATCAAGATAAACAGAATCAGTATGATAAAGTGATAAGAGTACTTAGTCATACACAACGAGTTATTGTTTGTAGTAAACTTTATACGTCCAAAGTTCATTCAACCCAATTGAGTGCTACGTCCAGTTTTTGAGTTGCCCCCTCGAAAATAGTAGGATGTTGTCAATTTTGTACTGTTAGTTAAAATAATAACGTACGGTTGAATCGGGATTCGAGGACAATTGTATTTAATCAATGTATAGTAATTTTGTTTATAGACTATCTCGTTTTAAGTCTGAATTTGTCTTAGGCATTGCCAATGTCTTACACTCTTACCATTAGAAGGATTAAAACCGTTCTCTTTTTAATAGACAATCCATTTCATCATATCCGTATACGCTAAGCACCAAATTCACGCAACCGATTTCAATGAAATTATTATTTATGAATCTGATTGCTTGATAGAAAAGAGAGTTTTGGATCCATCCTTTTATTTGTTTTGTTAGTAACTCTGTTGACAGAACATTAACATAAGCAATTACTCCTTTTACAACCATGCAGATATTCAAACGCAGAGTGGTTTTGTTCAGGAGGTTTCTGCCAGGCAAGCGGCCTTCTTGCTGACTGCCACTATTTTTTTATAAGACCATATTACAATTTTGTGTCAATTCCAACTAATAGAGACGTTCAAAAAAGAAGAAAAGTCAAACTAATTTTATATATAGCATTACTTTGTCATAATTAGTAAGCACCGAGTTGTTTTTTAATTCTCAGAAGAGACCAATATTTGTGTGCGTCACAGTTCCGTGTACTTTGTTTCCGTGTATAACGTATTGATGCGATACAAGAATTGACTGACGTTTTTTTAAATCAAATGTTATCAATAATTTAAAAAAAAAGTGTAGAACACCTGGACCGCAGCTTTATGTACTGGGAAACTGGCAAACATAGCAGAAAATACTAAAAGCAATCTAGGATTCAATCTAAAATTTAACTAAATATCATAAAGTTCTGATTTATTAGGTACCTAATATTCCTTTCGAAATAATTGAAGAAGAATCGGATATCCGGAATATATCGTCGATTTCAATTATGCAGTATGATAATATGATAATATTTTTCCACACAGTCTTGGTTCTGAAAACGATCTTGTTAACTTTTTGTTATGGCAATATGCAATTGTGTCACATGATTCGTATTCCGGGAAATACGTTTGTATAGGTATTAATACATAAAACACGTAAAGGAAAACGGTAATTTTTGAAACACGAACTGAAATATGTGTTAATTAGATTACAAATCACGCCAATATCTGTAATGTGTAATAATATCTACATGAAAAATAAATTTTAGAATGCACGCATCCATTACTTTAGATTAACCTATATTATATTAGGTTATATGCTTCATCTATTTTGAGCAGGATGCTATTACAAATTTAAAATACATAGTTTTATGTGGTTTTAAAACAATATTGAGGACGTACCCAAAATCTCAAATGTTTGAAAATAGCGGCGACCACAATTGTATTTTAATTTCGGGGGACCGAAACCGCAACAAAGTGACCTTCTAATATTGATTTTTTCCCGGTTACACATATAGGTAGTGTTTAGCTATTGTAAAATGGAATGACAATTTTGTAAGTGCATATAGCTACATTATATAACACAGTATCAAACCTAATGTAAAACATCTTTCTTTTCGTCGCTTATCGTAGTTAGACATCAACTCCTGTTAGGCCTTGCTCTTTTGTTTCCATTTCAGTCACTCTCAGCCAATTATATACGAATTAAATATGCTATGCTATGCTTTCAATGGCGTTAACGAGTATCTATTAACAAACATTTGTACAATACCTACTCTGCTTATCACCCGCAGTTCTAAGTTCAATAATAACAAAGCGCACATAATTAGCTGTTTG
The DNA here is from genome assembly GCA_905147015.1 of Laspeyria flexula. Classification (NCBI taxonomy): domain Eukaryota; kingdom Metazoa; phylum Arthropoda; class Insecta; order Lepidoptera; family Erebidae; genus Laspeyria; species Laspeyria flexula. Next base: position 3,661,402 of record LR989956.1, on the reverse strand, counting down.
CTAAGGACGTGGTAGTATGATAACATTACAAACATGGCGCCGCCTGTCGTAATTGTTCAATGATGGGATTGATTTTGAATCCTTAGTAATCATAAAATCATCATCATCATTCAGCCCAACGATAACCATTATGATAATTATATAAATAAGTATATTAATCATAAAGTTAGCTATATAGCTAATAGCTAACTTTATAATTTAATAGTTAATGATATCATTAAGCCGGTTTTTAGCTGGGGGATGGCATGTTGCTCGATTGCCCAGTCTTTTACACGCATGCGCATTCATTATGAAAGCATAAATAAATAAACGCACTTATTTTATTATATATCTTATTTTGCATTGTTTTTATACTTATACTTATAGACGTATCGATATAGTGTGCCTATCTTTTAGACAATATCAAAATATATGTGACGTAAAAGTAAAATCTGACGTTCAAGATAAACATTAAAATGTTTTGGCTACATTATCACAACGTGTCTACATTTTATACAGATTTAAAATAAAGTAGATTAATCATTCTGTGAAACTCTTTTGTTTATGTTTTCATTATTATTGCATTGTTAATTGATGTGTACAAACAAGAAAATATAATAATGACTAAAATACAGTCACACCTTATCATCGATGGAGAGGTACAAGTGAATCACTACTAAGTACATTTCTCCAGCCAGGTTCCTGAGTTCTCATGTGACACGCTCTTATGCTCCTGGAGGTAGTGTAAAGGCGTCCATAGGCGCCCCGTGCGGGGACACAGGAAGGTTATGTGGGACTTGCCGGTCGAGGCCGGAATACCCACTAAACCCCTCTTTGCACCGACTCTTCACCGTAACGGGTGGGCCGCCGGAACTTGATATGACATCAGCGGCCAGACGTCCATAGGCTAGGGTAACCGGTTACCATCAGGCGGGCCGCACGCCTACAGTTCCAGACTCCCCGGGTTTATATAGAGAATTCATACTGTTTTTGTCCGACTAAAGTACGACTCTAGTACCTCTTGGAATCTTACATACTCCTTAGCTTCACCTAGGCAGTCTTACCAAATCAATAACATGGTTTGAATGAAAAAAAGTGTAAACGTAGAAAATTTGTACGAAGTTGAAATTCGTACGTTGCGAAGACGGAACAGAACGCTGGTCAAAGATGTAATGAAAATACACCAAGTTGACTTGCCTGCAGGTGAGGTATGCATAACGGGGAAGGGGTGTTAACGGGGGATATTTAGATACGAATATTTACCGATGAGAAAATTTTGCCATGTAAAAAGGAATTTTATGAATGTATGTGTACGAAAATCGCAGATTCCTATAAAAACTGAATGAAAATGGTGAACAATTATGTTTTTGTTTAATCCTATGCTCATTTAAAAGGAAATTAATAGTTTGCAATCCAAACACGATTTCGGTAACAAAAAATGTGTTTATCCATTGAATACCAAATAGTTTTGTTAACAATTGTGAATGAAAACTTCCTTATTGTGATATTCGCGGCAATGTTTTTTCACTAAAGAATTACGACAGGTATATACTATTTTAACATTTCACGTTAGGCGAGATTGAGTCAAACACTCATCAACTGAGACCAAAAATAATAGGCTCTCAAAAAATGTAGTCTTTTAAAAAAAAGACTCATAAATTTCTTTTCTTCTTTCTTTCTTTCAATAATAAAGAATTTTATTTCATTTGACTTTGTTGAGACCAATGATATTGGATGTCAAATTTTTTAACATACAATATCATTGGTTGAGACATAAAATAATTACACATTACAGTTATTAAACAAAAGTAATCAACTGCAATCTGTAATTCATTATGTCAAAATAAATTATAAAATCCTATTAATGCATACTCCATGAAGCATCATAATCACCAGTTAACTTCGTCTAGACTCCGTACTACGAAGCTTGTAACGTTTTAATAGTTGTGTGTATGATAGACGCTCTACAGACCTACTAGCGTCTCTAGAGCATATATCGCAAAAAATCTTTTGAACCATTTCTAATCTTTTAATATAAATATCGAAAATAGGACTCCAAATCGGGACTACGAAATCCAATTGAGAACAAACCAAAAATATTTCTTTTAAACCTGAAACTGAATTTACTCCTACACAAATTATTTCGTCAACATTATTCAGTTCGGCGTAGACCATTCGTCATTCATTTCTTTTAAGACAGCTACTAAAGCTATAGGAAAATCCCAGACAGATGTGGTTATGTAATCCTACATCTAGTATTAAACGCAAATCACTGTATTATAAATTAATCACGATCCAAGTAATACCAACATGAATATCTTGTAACCAAATAGGTGTGACGACGCATTTTAATGACTTATATTTACTATGTTTAAGTATGTTTGTTATTTTATTTATACAAAAGAAAAATAAACAGATATAGCTACGTCATAAAAACATCTAAAAACTTATAAATATGTACTAAAGTAACTTATGGATGTCATCATAAGAAAAGTAGCCAATTTGCCTAAAGTAAAACAAGTTTGCTGAAAAGGTAACACGAAAATAATTATCAAGAGACTCATGCAACATATTTTTCAAATGACAAATGACAGATCAAGATGACAATGAAATAAGACGCGTATGTTTATTATGTATATATTAAAAGCAATTAAATGGGCATTGAAAGCAATTAAGCGACATTTGACACTAAACATAACCAAAGAAGATTGGTGTTTGTGGGTAGGGTTTACCACGCAGTGTACAACCGGAAATATTTTTGTAGCAAGAAGCTGCTTTAATTTAAAACCAGCCAAGTGTCGAACTCGCGTACCGAGGATTCTGTACGATTATGCAATTCTTTTTATTTATTTTTTTATGATTGTAATGTTTGTTATTATTAGATAAAGGGATAGTTATAAGTTAGAATAAAAATCGACGTAAAGGTAGGTAGGTGCACCATCTTTATGTAACGTCTGTCTGGAAATCCCCTTAGGTACTCTATTTTTTTAAATGGTTCAGTTTTTTGCTTTTGAGGTACAGAAACCTAAAAACAGAAATATGTATTTGTAGGATAAACCTTTTGACTTAAATATTGCGATAAGGCAAAATGGCATTGAATCTGGCAGAAAATGAAAGACAATCAAGCAGCAACTTTCAAATTCACGCATTTTACGTATGTTTCACAATAATTGTATTGACTTAAAGTTTTAATTATACCCATATATGTTTTCGGTCACATACTTAATTACACTATAAGTACACAGCGGGTAAATATTTTAAAATTAATTTTATATGGCTCATTGTTATTGCGAAAATTATGGTCTTCAAATGTGGTTTTATTGTTAACACAGATTTTGAAGGCAGTGATCCTTGCTACACAATTACCGGTACTCAGTACAATGTTTACGGACACAGCTTTTGTTATATGTAGGTATGTGATAAGAAGAAGTATATAACTGTTTTTGAACACATAATATTTATTATAATTATTACTTTTAAAAACGCTTATATTTATAATTAAGCAAGCATATTTGGGAAATTCAAATTACCTATTATTAAACGAAAGATTATTATTTTTAATAAATTCTGTTGCTTTTTCTCAACTTCTAACTCTCTAAAAAAGGCTTATTATAAAGATCATTTTCTGTAATAAGTCACGGATTGTCTTTTATGCATTAATACACGTACAATTAGTCAGATAGTCTTATTAGTAAAACCGCAAATCACAGACCCCGACCTGATAATGTTAGATACGCCTGCGGTTTATTAAAGCTCAATAACCTTGAAACTTGCCTGTTCGATTATGTTGATATTGATACAAAAGTTGAATGCAACAATCATACTTCATATTATTAAATTTACACCGGCTTTATTAAGGCTACGTCGTTCGTAGCACGGCACTAAACAAAAACTTGTGGACGGGTGGTCGAAGATATTATCTGTATTTCTATCGTATTGCGAGATTGAATGAATGTCGCTTGAGCTTGTATGAATGTCGTGTTTATTGAATTTTGCTATTTCGTCCCATTAGTAGGATAATGCTTTATCGTCACATAAATCAAAAAAGAAAAAATATAATTATAAATTCGGCATTAAATATCGTATCATATTGATCTAATTTGTATTTTTTTTGTCTGTATTCTACAAAAAATTATATACAGGGTGTATACGACGGTACGACATTAAATGAAACCACGTGTAGCATGTGATGTTAGAAGGCTATACCAAAAAAATTAAACAGAAATTTGCAATAGTTTAGACGCAAATGTACTTTCTTTATGTCACAGTTGTTCACAGTTTTAAACAACCTGTAGGTATTTACGTTGATCGTATGTTGTCATTACGTCATTCAATTCATTTAAATATCTCTGACTCATTCATATTATCTTATCTCTTACTCTGTTCCGCACTATTGTCGTCGTCATGTCGAAAACGTCATGATAGAAAAATAATGCGTAGTTTTATATTCTTAAATTTTTCGACTTTAAATAATGTGTAGCTTTGTTTTTTTTTTTTTTTCTTTTTAATTTCTTTTTTTTTTTAAATAATTTATATTAGAATATGTTTATAAGGGTTAACACTGGCTGCCTTGTCATTTAATGTCGTATCGTCGTATACACCCTGTATATAATACTATATACTGCATCCTGAAGCTCTTGGAATGACAATTAATGGACTATACGTTTCATCGTCCAAAATCTAATAAAAACATTTCAAATTCATTTTGATGATGCAGAAAAGTTATACAAGCGTTTATCGAAATGCTGAGGTAATGCATTATGCGTGTCATGTATGTACAAGTAAAACAAAACCAAAATACCTGTTTTTGGGAAAGCTCGCCTTAATTAAAACATTTTATTATTAAGCAAAAAATAGATCTTATTTATGGAGGAAATAATAATCCTAATCTATGATTAATAGAATATTATAATATTTAGTGGTTTTTGCTTATGGGTATTTTTTTCGGTGAACAATTAAAAATTGTTACCTGATGTGCTGGATTAAAAAAGTCTTATCCATACATATTATAAAAGGCTTTGTCCTGACTGACTGACGGACAGACAACGCACAGCCTAAGCCGCTGGTCGTAACGACTTGAAATTTGCAGGGTATGTTTGTCCTAATGTCTAGAGGTGTACTAAGAAAGGGTTTTTTAAAATTCAACCCCTAGGGGGATGAAAAGGGATAAAAACGATTGTATGGAACTTCTTTGTTTTTTAACTTATAGATTTGAAAATTTGTTTGGGGGTACTACAATCAAAATAAAAAGTATCCTCATAATTTTGACAAGGGTGGCTTTGGAAGGGTGTAATTGGGGATGAAACGTTGTATGAAAAGATCTTAGTTTTGAAGTTAACGTTTTGCAGATTAGTATTGGGATTCACCCTAAAACATGTATGTATTAGGGTGAATCAAAATTACTGGAAAAGTTCTTAATGTAATTTTGTATAGGTAGTATAGACAAGAGATACGTTAGTGTTTGTAAAGGTATAACTTATAGTATAAATTTCACTTAGCAAGTGAGCGAAATAGCTCGAAAAGTTGGCGAACAATTACCAATAAATGAAATTTATGAACACTAAGAAGACAACTGTTACTCATATAAACATACATGACTTACTTTGTTTATATTTTTAATCAATAATGAAATTCTATTAATATCCTTGTTTTTGTTATCTTACATCATAATGAAAATGGTAAACAACATAATTTATGAATGTAGGTATAATTATCTGTTTATAGAAAAGGAAAATTTGAAAACCCTTTAACAACCCGTTTGGCCAGCGTGGTATAGTAGACTAAATTCCCTTCACATTATTTGGAGGAGACCCTTGCCCAGCAGTGGGACGTTTGTTTATACACCACATTAATGAATATTATATAAGTGAGTCATATAGGTAAGCTTCTAATCTAAACGGCAATGAGTAATCATCAAACGTCATATTGACACATGTCATGTCCTTGTTTTCATCCGGCGAGAACTTTATAAAACGATTAATAGTTGAACTTTGTACCTTGTAGCTATGATCGAAACTACAAGAGTTATGTAACACACACATACATATGTGTATATTGTTGTGCATTAGAAGAATAACGCAAACTCATTGAAAAAGCTTTCTGTGTAATGTCACTACTCCATTTCAACCTGTGGGTGTCGTAAAACGCGACTAAGGAGTTACCTAAAGCAGACAAGAGCACTGGGAGAAAAGGAAAATTCGAAACAAAACTATAAACCAACCCGTCTGGTCAACATGGTAAAGTAGACTAAATACCCTCCACAATCTTAGTAGGAAGGTGCCCAGTAGTGGAACGTTTATGGGTTTTAACGATGATGATGATGATGACTGAACAAGCAGAAGTTTACACTGAAGCATTAGCTAGTGTATGCCACAATTAAAGTTTGTTTACGCTAGGATCTTAGGAACTATTGGTCTTATTTGATAAATTATTGTAGTGTTTGATAGCCCATTTATCAAGAAAGGTTAGGCTATAATATATAACATCACGCTATGGCCAATAGGAGCTAAGCAGTGGCAAAATAAAGAATGACGGAAGCGAAGCCCCGCGCTGTTTCGATTTTTATAAATGTTATATTGAATTTCAGTGCAAATAAAATAATAAACATCAAGTTGTTATTAATTATATAGATTCTTAGTAACTACAACAACAAGAACGTAATATTTTTGAGAAATGGCCTTGTAAATCGCTTAAGTAGTTTTTGCATAGGAATAGTTTAGTTTTTTACGCCAAGATAGACATACATTTACTTGTCAATTATAAGTGACTAAAAAAGTCATCAAATGCCTCACTAGTCGATGGTCAATAAATTTTATAGAGCATTACTAACGACTTTCGGTAACATTATTTATGACGAATGACGTAAAACTATTTAGATGTCGTCATTCTGCCTTATAGCTTTGCCCTTACAATTTGTTGTTGAATTTGTCTTTAATTCTCGACTTTGACCCCATCACAACATAAACAAAATATTAATTAGTCAGTTACCATGCCGCGCTTCTTTGGTTTATTTCTAATTTAATAAATACACAATAGATATCAAAAAAATAATAACTACATACATAAATCCATTGTTTATGTATTCATATAGATACGTCGATGAACAGGGGGGCTAGACAAGTGGCAATCTATTCGATCTATCATTCTAACGACATGTCAAATTAGTACATTGATCAGGTGACATGTTGATAGTTGATGTCAGAGATGTGTTAGAAAGAAAGAAAAATATTTTATTATTTACGATAAAATACAAACGGCGATCAATATATACATAGATCATAAAACATAAAAACACAGATTAAAAACAATAATAATATTTTACAGTTCTTTACAATCTGTGGTGGCTTTCCAATTGAAACTGTCAGGCGGATTGACATATTCCTAATTGTGACGTTTACAAATCACTTGGACTTCTAGCTAGTCTAGGAGCTACACAAATAGAGATAGAGATTATCTTTTGGAATAGCACATAGACTTTTTAACGACATACCACACGAGTAGAGCCGCGGGAAGCTAATATAAAACGGAAGTTTTTTAAAAATATTTAGCAATTTTTCATTTATTTTCTACCCATAAACGTCCCACTGCTGAGCACGGGTCTCCTCAAAAGAATTTGGAGCGAATTTAGCCTACTATACCACGCTGACCAGACGAGTTGGTACTTGGTATAGGGTTTGTTTCGAATTTTCCTTTTCTCTCTTTTTTTCGATTTATCAAGCTCCTCGAAAATACGACAAAGACTTAGGTACATGACGTTTTCTCTAGTAACAAGTACAAAATTAATAAAAGTTGTAATTTTATACATCGAATAGTTGGATTTTTTACAGATAAATGACCAATATGATATGAGCAATCCATGATAACGAAGGCGGAGGATCGAGTGTAATGGCGCGTGTTGGGAGAGGCCTATATCCAGCAGTGGACTGCAATAGGCTGAGATGATGATGATGATGAATCAATGATAAATAAGCGATGGTGGCCGAACGGATAAGAGACCGGCAAATCATGCGGTCTAAATTCGATTCCGACCGGCAGTTATACCAATGTAAATTTTAACTTTGTGGAATTCTACTAGTATGTTTCTACTAGTCAAGTGACTTACTATCTGCTAACGGTGAAGGAAAATATCGTGACGAAACCCACATACCCCAGAAGAAATTCTAAGGATATGTCAGATCCACCAACCCACACGAGATCAGCGTGTGTTGAAAAACTCTCTCAGCTCTTTAGATAAAGGAGAGGAGACCTGAACCCAGCAGATGGACATTAATGAATTGCGACGATGATCGAGGCCTAACTCCTTTCTAAAAAAGCTGTCAAAATTAATACACTTGGGAAACTAACACTGATTCGGAAAGAAAAACAACAATAGCATTGTTATTTACATAATTACACAATACACGAGTAAGTAAGTAGGTACTTACAATTCATTACAATTTTAACCTTTGAACAGCAAGTGACGGGCATGTTTCTCAAGATTAATAAATTCATCAGTACTCTTATACAAGTCACGTTTTCAAATATATAATATCTAAGTTTGTATATTCGTGGAAAGGAGTGTTTTCAATGATATCCTAATTTTAACGAATGTAACTATATAAATTTGAAAGTGTGTTTTGTTTGGTACACCGCTGCACTGTTACGTCTAAACCACAGAACAAACGGAACATAATTTTCTCTATATCAAGTCAAGGCCCTGGAGACGACTATAAAATACAATACGGGCAAAGCAGCGATCAGCTACTATTTATTATATCCACCAACCTAGGAATTATAGATGTTAGTATTAGTATATAGCACATAAAATCACTGATCAACTGTCAAGAATGGATGACAAAAGTTGAAGGCTTTTGTCATCTATTGTAAGTTTTATTCTGTATTGCTGACGTCAAGTATTGCAATGAAGGGACTATCTTTTAGTAGCGTGTTTTCATTTTATCAGAACCTTAAAATTTTTAGAGTTAATAATTTGGAAATTATTTTTTTTAAGCAATTCAACCATCTATAATTAAATTTGTCGTGATTAATACACGTTGACCTTGGATATTGACCTCTACGCTTTGTGGAAAGTTTATGCCATTTGTCATTAGTTAATAACATTTGAAAATTAATTTATAGAGATTAAGTTTAGTATTGATTGGCACAAAATCGCTCGCTGTGGTGGAAATTAGGTGAGGCCTTTTTCCAGCAGTGGACGCCGTGGGTTGATATGATGATGAAAAAGAATTGATGGAAATGATTACTGATGAATACCTAACCAAATATATTGTGCCTGATAGCAGAATATAGAAGATCGTTAAACATTTTTAGAACAACTACATTCGCAATAAACTATTTTTATTATGAATTTTCCACATCTCCAAATCCGGCCCTGGCAGCGGGTAACTTTTGCTCAAACGGAACCTCCGCGCTACAGAAATCCACAGCCTGTTGTGTTCTTTCTAGTGAGTATTGGTACCCAGAACTCATTGGGAAGAGTAGGGCTTTAAAAGGGTCAGCAACGCGCTCGTGATGCCTGGTGTTGCATACGTCATAGGCTATATAATAACCTTTTACCATCAGGTGGGCTATACACCAGTTTGCACTGTTTTGGTATAAAAAAGGCATATCACTTCTCTAGCTTCTATACAAAATACTTATCTCATTTTTGCACAGTGTAGCGGATGGCAGCCGACAGTTGCAACATTCCACATACATTGTTATCACAATTATTCACATTATAGCTTAGTTATTATCCTGCCACCAATCACAATGACACTAATAATACAATTATGTACATAATAAACCTTCAGTTACATAAACAAAATTAAACGTTATAACTAATAATTGTCTTTGTTTTAGTTCACTAGGATTGTGTAAACACACTTATCATCATCAGCAACCCGTTAAGTCCCACTGCTGGGCTCGGGTCTCCTCTCCTCTAACTAGAGAGCTGAGAGGGTTTAGGCCATAATCCACTCACGGTGGCCTAGTGCGGGTTGGTGGATCAGACATACTCATAGAATTTCTTCTAGGGTATGTGGGTTTCCTCACGATGTTTTCCTTCACCGTTAGCAGATGGTAAGTCACTTGACTAGTACATATAAATTCCACAAAGTGGAATCCACATTGGTACTGCCGGTCGGGATCGAACTGGGACCGCGTGATTTGCCCGCCGGTCCCTTATCCATTCAGCCATCTCTTAATTTTTGTAAACTTACTTATATTTTTGTTACATTACTCCAATTTCAACTTTATGACAATCCAGCACAACTGCAAGCCTAAATCTAGATATTCCGTGGGTCAATTTCGATAACGCTGTCAAACATTTGAAAACGACATGATCAAATTTTAATTTTCAAATATTTTAAAACGATATTCGAATTGATTCTCAGAGAGATCAGGCGAAGGATTAGGGTGTGTAGAAACTTTCAGACCTTCGGCTGCCATCAAAAAACCAACCCAATAACGATTTTATTCCCGGAAAGATAGGCAGAACTGTATTAAACCCATAATTCGTTTATTATTTTAGGTCTTAAACTTATAATAGGGGGTTGACCTATTCCATTACTGGCCTGTTGGTCTAGTGGTTAGAGTGACTGCTAAGCCGGAGGTCGTGGGTTCGATCCCCACCTAGGACAAATCTTTGTGTGATGAACATAAAGGTTTGTTCTGTGTCTGGGTGTAATTTATCTATAATATGTATGTATTTACAAAAAAAAATGTATTTAATTAGTATATAAGTTGTTTAGTACCCATAACACAAGCAAATATAATTGCTTACTTTGGGACTAGATGGCGCTGTGTGAATGTGGTAGAATATTATTATTATTATTAACCTAACACATTTCCAGAATCCAACCTAAAGAATTTGAATACAATACATAGGTAACTTAATACGGTTTCTTCCTGACTCGGGGATCGAACCCAGTACCTCGATGTCGTAATCAATCTAGCTGAGCCACCGTGGCAGATAATATAAAAACATTTTTTACATTACCAAGTAAATACTATTACGTGCAGTAATGTTGACATATTATAATGATATGCATTTAACGCGACGTATTTTGGTCATTAGTTAAATTTAGAACTTACAAAGTACATAAACGTATTGTACTCAAGAACCGGACATTCAAGTGTTAATGGGGACATCAATTATTAATTGACCACTAATGTCTTCTGAAAACAAGACGACTCTCTTGACATTTTCAATAATTATGTACCTACTAAAATTCACACAGCGCCATCTAGTCCCAAAGTAAGCAATTATATTTGCTTGTGTTATGGGTGTATGGTAGGTATGTACTAAACAACTGATATACTACTTAAATACATTTTTTTTTTGTAAATACATACATATTAAAGATAAATTACACCCAGACACAGAACAAACGTTCATGCTCATCACACAAAGATTTGTCCTGGGTATCCCCAGATCGAACACACGACCTCCGGCTTAGCAGTCAGGGTCACTAACCACTAGACCAACAGGCCAGTCAAAGTTTATACATTACTAGAAGTTGCGCAGGGTTTTGTTCCCGTCGTTCTTTATTTGGCCACTGCTCAGCTCCTATTGGCCGTGGCGTGATGTTATATAGCCTATAACCTTCCTCGATAATAAATAATATAATAATAATAAATGTTTATTCAATTAGTTTATAAGTGATAAATGGGCTATCCAACACAAACAATTTTACAATTCTGTTCAGTAGTTTCTGGGATTAGCGCATTCAACCAAACAAACAAACTTTTCGCCTTTAAAATTATTATTATATAGTATAGACAATAAATGCGAAAATTAAGAGGGAGGGCGTTTGCTAACCTGTGGAACGATACAGGCTAAATAAAAAAGAACTTACACTTAGGTTTCCTTCTAATGCATGTGGGTTTCCGCATAATATTTTCTTTCATTGTTGGCAAATTTTATTTTTTCTTTTTTTTTTTTTTTTAATAGACAACGCCCGTACTAGGGAACAAGCCCTGTGTCGCGGGGAGCTTTACAAACATGAAACTAACGGACACAAAGTACACCCAGACTAGAAACAAATATCTATGAATCACACAAATATTTGTCTCGTGTGGGAATCGAACCCACGTCACCCAACACAGCGATGTAGTGGCGAGGCGACCACTTTAACCACTGCGCCACGGTGACAGTCAGGACAGACAGACAGTAGGCAAGTAATTGCACTAGTACATATAAGTTCCACAAAATTCACATCATAAACTGCCTTATTCGACCACAGCTCTCATGTTTTCAATATCTCATTCAGCCATCATCACTTTTTCTTTATGTTACGATGGTTGCAAACAAGATAGGGCCCGCCTAATGGTAAGCGTTTACCGTAGTCCATGGAGGCCTGCAACACCAGGAGCACCTTCTCCTTCTCTCTCCCGTGTCTGATAAAGTAGATTTAAATATGCAGCTAAAAATGCACCTCTTTTCCGTATAGTGACGGATTAAGAATACATACTGCCGCTATCCCATCTCAACCCGTGGGTGTCGTATGTGTTGTGCAGACAATAGCACTATGAAAAATTCGAAACAAACCCTACACCAACCCGTCTGGCCAGCGTGGTATAGCAGCCTCAATTCCCTCCACAATCTTTGGAGGAGACCCGTGCTCAGCAGTAAGGCATTTATGGGTTGAAATTATGAAATAAGCACGGTTCGATCGTTCTTGAACTTTGAACCGCGATGCAATAACATAAATGGGCAGTTCAAGTAATTGAATGATAAATATTGATATCTTCAATTATTATAGGTACCTACCTAGTAGTTTTATGAGTTGTTAAGTATCTTATGATTGTTTTATTCATTATTTTAAGCACTCCGAAGAGGGCTTAGCGCTAAGAAGCTTTAGCGACAGAATAAATAATGACTTAGTACTTTAGCTTAGTGGACAATTAGTGTATTTTTTTTGGCAATTTTTTGTTAAACTTCTAGTTCGCTCTGAAGTTGCACCCCACTGCTGTATAACACAGTAAATGAACTTCGTTGGGGTATGTTCAGGTCCATTCGAATCGCGAAACCGAGCGTTTTCAAACATGAAGCACCGCTCCCACATAACAGGACGGTTACTAAGAAAACAAAGAGAAACACAAGTTCGATATTTGGCTACTGGTTGCCATTATCGGCGGCGGTGTCAGCAACCTCTGACGTCACACACAGCTGATACTACGAATATAGGTCGTTGTATTACATATAGCGGTTCGACTACCATCGACTTGTGACGTAACGATATGCTAAATTAATGCCTTTGTTTGAATAAATTTATTCTTTATTTAAAATTTAGAAGCTAACAGCATCCATTTCATTTGTTTTGATTTAGGAATCATTGCCAGCCAGTTTGTAGAAATTTGGTTAAGAAAACTAGCAGACAATAAGTCCGCCGCCTTTGTACTTGCTTTGCAGAAAGTAAAAAAAAAACAAAAGAACAAAGTCGGCAGTCTCAAGCTTATAAAGTATGTACTTACAACTAGTCTTTTGCATTACCGATGGCAACGGTTATCACTCATAGGTCATCAAACTTTTAGTATCTATCCGTATAAAATTAGTTTACAACGGATTCCAATTAATTTTATTAATTTAATATTATAATGCCTAACGACCTTGAAAGCTGAATCTATAATTCAAAGTAGGAAGAACATTATACATTAAATCAGCATAATAACATTAAGTTTATAAAGGAGAGCTATAAAACGACACACGTCAACATCTGATTTCCGTGAATCAGTTATAACAGGAACAATATAGGTACGGTAACAAAGGTATATGTATTGTATGGCATCCGTGCAGCAGTGGTAGGGAGGTGTCTGTCTTTGTTTGTATACACATGGAAGTATATTACTTATGTGTATGTTAATTTGAGTGCGGTAACGTGGGTAGATTTTCGAAGATGCGTATTCTGATAACAAAACAAAACGCAGAACGTACGGAAGAGCGGAGTGTGATCAAATAAGGCAAATAGAATTTCTTGATTCGTATTTGTAATTACAAAAATGACACATATGCAATATCGGAGTTTGACCTTGAAGGTCCAATTCCGGTATTGCATGATTGTGTGTGATTTGAAACAAATATATATTGTAGCAATTAATAACATTTGCTTCTGAAATTTTGTTTTTCTTTCACTGTTTGCCTTTTGTTTTTAATTAGATTAGAACATTTTCCTGAGCATTTGCATAATATAGTGGGATTTAATTTTAAAAACGTTTCCTTGCAATATAGTAGATATGTTGAAGATGTTGGAAGTAATGCGTTAGCATTAATTTCTTGTAATATTATGTATATACTCACCTAAAGGCAGGTTGAAAGTTAAAATGTAATTTTTTTTTTCTACCACATTCACACAGCGCCATCTAGTCCCACAGTAAGCAATTATATTTGCTTGTGTTATGGGTACTAAACAACTGATATACTACTTAAATACATTTTTTTTTTGTAAATACATACATATTATAGATAAATTACACCCAGACACAGAACAAACCTTTATGCTCATCACACAAAGATTTGTCCTGGGTGGGGATCGAACCCACGACCTCCGGCTTAGCAGTCAGGGTCACTAACCACTAGACCAACAGGCCAGTCAATTGTCTCAATTGTTACTCTAAAGAGCGAAGTGACTGATTGTAGCAGAGTTAATTGTGCTCTGGGATTGTTAATTATAATTAACAATATGCTTGACGAACGAGTAGACACTCACACAGGCTTCTTAAAAAATAATGACTTTTTTTTAAATAATTTATTGACATTCAACAACAACATTCGGTGAAAAAGAAATTTAAAAATTGCTCATTTAAATTTGCAATGAGGCTCTATACAAAATGCAATATTTATGTGAAGCAAACTAGGTACTTATAATAAATAAAAATCAATGATTTTTTTTCATTTTTTTCAGATTAATTAATTATATATTTAGCTAACAAATAGGTACCTACATCACAATCCACATTACAAAAATAATTTGATACTAATATTAAACTAAATTTAAAAATAATATTTACAAATAAAAACTAACTAAATGTATCATTAAAATAAAAAAGGGGAATTTATCACAATTCAAGAACCTACTGTTTTTTATGTGTTCGTAATTGTCTAGTTAAGAGTTGGCGTGAAAGCAATTTGGAAAATCTACAGAAATAGATGATATTTTTGAATTAAAATCACGGCGTTTTCACCAGAAATCCATCGCGGCTGCAATATAAATTTTAGTATGTAAATTAAATTAGTTAGATAAGTTTACCAAACTTTTTTAATAATAATATAAAAAATGTTTTGAGCTAGAAGCAAGATTTTCCTTTATCCATCTACCAAAATATATAAGTATAATTTTATAGCAATTTTTGAATGTGATGAACACGAGTAATTTGGCATATTGGCGCCGTTCCTTACGCCAAGCTTAATTAACTCTTAGCCATATAATAACGTATAACTTACGCTTTTTGTTGGTCGAAAACCGGTTGAGTACTAACCTGTTTTGCTTTGTTTCTACCAGCCTGCAGACTGGCACTGACTTCGATAAACTCCATTTTTTTCATCCTTCTAATAGGTGTTATAAATACGAATAAGAAAGGATGAATGCAAGTTTGTTACTCCAAACACGCTACAAATGCTGAAATGATCTGTATGAAATTTGACACACAGACTATCATAGACCATCTGAAATAGCACATAGGCTATTTTAGACGCGGGCGAACCCGTGGTGGATGTTAGCGTAATGTATAAGGATAATTACATAGAGGCTTTTAATGGCGCAGCAAGAAGTGTATACGTCAGCTGTGTAAGAGGTGCGGAACTCCTGGCTGATGATACTGTGAATTTTATAACAGAAAAAACCCAATACCTGTTTTTGAACGTAAAGATATACACATTTAAACGTTACGATACCAATCTATTCTCTATCCTTGTATGATGTATCGTTACGTGATGTAGATATTATGTTTATACTAAATAGAATCCAACGAGTAAACAGATTTCTTTACTGCGTATTAACCACATATACAACAATATTATCTGTATAATATTATAATTTCTTGTTCCGCAAATAAATACGAAGCGGCGAGTGCTTCATTTAAATGTTATAAACAATGTTATCAAGTACCTACACGTAAATATTGTATCACATTATGTACTCAGATTTACTTAATGCACTTTAACGATACGCTTTTATTTTTATTGTGAATCAGCTCTCTCTTCCCTATTGTGGGCTTGTGGCTTTAGGTAGGTAAGATTTATGTGCAGTCTTTGTTAATACATAGTGAAAAATGCATCAAATACTGTCATGTTTGCTATAATTATTTCATGAGGCCTAATTTTTAAAATTATTAAAGAAAGGTCATTTAATTTTCTACACTTTTTTTTCACTAAATAGGTATTAATATACATAATAATTCCGAATGAAACTATCGAATCCGAATAGATAATAGCCGTGCCACACGGTTGTAAACTTGCGTTCCAACAGAGTGACCTTGGTGGGAGCTTGGTTGCCATCCACGTAGTTTGTATGAAATTTGGTTTACAACAGCCGGCTAGACGATTAACCACCAAACCACCAAGGACACCACTGTGGAAGGCAAGTATACAACCGTGTGGCACGGCTTTTACAACAATAACAACTGCTGTTTTAGAAATTAAAAAGATACTCAGGTAAGTATGTCTTACAGCTTATTCGCATCAATGTGAAGACTGTTACACTCAAACTTGTCTAACCACTTTTCTTCAGAAGAGATCATTATGACCAAATTCAAGTAACCTATGATTTACCACCATCGTCAACACAACGGTTAATTAATAATTATCATGCTTTATCATTACCGAACACGGACATACAATCAACAAGCCACCAATAACTTAGTAGCTACCTGCATAAGCCTTGTTCGTGAATTAAGAATTCTCTGATTTACGGTAGGTTTGACATAGCTAGGTACTTTTTATTCTAAGAAAAGGAGAGTGTACCCTATATATGTATATCGGAATTCGGGTATGATACTAATGAAACAACGGGTCGATTTAGAAGGAAGGGTACGATTTCCTAGCCCGCTACTGTGTTTGGATATCGGGTCAGGTTCAGAATAAACCATCAAAAGAAACCAAGTCAAATGCCGATATTCCGAGTACGCCCTCAAATAATAATAATGTATTCACGAGCCAAATATATTTTGATACTTATTAATATAATAATAGTAATCGCCTTCTTTCAAGCTTTTCATAATTTGTTTACCAGTATCGTTCGACTTAATTTTAATCATATTATTATCTACAAAGGATTTAATTTGAATTCGCATCGTGGCTTTGCACGTTTCATAATAATTTATATATTCTGTGATAATAACATAAACAAACTTAACATAAAAAGCTTAATAGTTGTTTCAGAAATAAAATGCTTCATACATTGTAATGTCCTTGAAATTAACTTATTCCCCCCCATTACAAAATACGGACTAAGCATTAAACCAGGTTTATATTGACAACTCTGACACTAAAACAGTCATCATCATCTTCATCATCATCAGCCTGTACTAGTCCACTGCTGGACATAGGCCTCTCCTATTGCACGCCACTGAGTACGATTTGCAGCTACTCTCATGCAGCGTTTGCCAGCCACCCTGCGAAGATCGTCACTCCACCTAGTCTGGGGGCGTCCTACACTACGCTTTACTTTTACTAAAACAGTGGCTTATGTCAATTTAAACCTGGTTTAATACTTAGTCCATGTTTTGTAATAAAGAGGGTACATGACATAGGTAGGTACTTAGTACAAAAGTTTGAAGAAGAAAAAGGAACAAGGTTAATAAATAACTTAATCAATCAATCAATCAATCAATCAATCAATCAATCAATAATTTATTTGTAAAACATAGGTAATACAATATAGATCTTAAATAAAAATTACAGTTCTCTATGTTTTGTCCTGAGACATACAAATATCAAGTACAAATGCTTATTATCTATCTAACCTAACCTAACCTAATCTATTGTTCTATACTACCTAAAATCTAATACTATAATGACTTATCATTTAGGAACTCTTCTATTTTATAATAACATTTATCTAATAATAATTTAGTTAGTGTTTTCTTAAATTTATGTACAGGCATATCTTTAATTAATGGGGGTATTTTATTATATATTCGCGGTGCCATACCGAAGAAACTTTTATCTAATAATGTTGTTTTACAGTTAATTGTACTTAACATATTGGTGTATTGGCTTCGCATGGGTATATTTCTAGTTGTAGTTAAATTTGGGAATAATTGTTTATTAGTTTTAACAAAAATACTGACTTCTAGAATATACAAACATGGTAATGTTAGAATATTTAAAGATTTAAACAAGGGTACACAGCTATCAGTCTGTTTAATATTACACATGAATCTGATACATTTCTTTTGCATTTTAAAAACATACTCTTTATTGGTGGAATTACCCCAAAAAATAAGCCCATATCGTAAAATTGAGGCTACCAACCCATGATAGGCTATTAAGAGGGCATCCTCATTAACTTTCTTAGATAGTTGTAGTAATGCATAGGCAGATTTACTTAACCTCTTACATAATTGTTCAGTGTGAGGTTTCCAGTTAAGTTGGTTGTCAATGATTATTCCTAAGAATTTAACCTCATTTTTTTGTTCTATTTTATGATCATTATAATTAATATTAAGTGAGGGTATTTCACATCTTTGATGAAAGTGCATAATATTTGTTTTGTTTAGATTTATAATTAAATTATTGATATTAAGCCAATTTACTATATTGTTTAGGGTATGATTAATGTCAAATTCGTATTTATTTAGATTATGACTTTTTATTATGGCTGTACTATCATCGGCAAAAAGAACCATGTTATGAAAATTTGATTTAGGAAGATCATTAATATATATTAGAAACAATAGGGGGCCTAGGACACTTCCCTGTGGTACACCATATTTAACGCATCTGGATTCAGAAAGGTATATAGTTTCTTGTTTACTTTTTAAACATATCCTGGAGATTTCTGTCCGTTGGGATCTATTACTCAAGAATGATTCTATAAGATTAAGTATATTACCTCTAATTCCATACTTTTGTAGTTTATGTAGTAGAATCTCATGGTCTACATAGTCGAAAGCCTTAGTCATATCAGTATAGATCGCGCATACTGGTATCTTATGGTCTACTGATGGCATAATATTGGATAGTAAATCATATATTGCCATATTTATAGAAGTATTTTTACGGAATCCTTTCTGTTCTTTACAAAATAGATTATATTTATCAAAGTAAGTGTAAACAGAGTTGTAAATAACTTTTTCAAATATTTTTGAGAATATGGGAACTTTGGCTATTGGTCTGTAATTTTTCATATCTGTTTTAATATTTTTTTTATGTAAAGGTTTAATGATAACTTCTTTAAGGCTGTTTGGGTATACACCATCGGCAATGCACAAATTAATTATATGGGCTAGAAGTGGTGATATTACCGTACTGACATATTTTACCACTTTAGTAGAAACACCATCATAACCAACAGTGTTAGTATTTTTGAGACTGTTAATTATATTATTTATATCATTAGATGAGACAGGTAGCATAAACAAAGAGTTGGAGGACACTGTTTCTAAGTTATAGTTATGAAATAAAGGACCAGATTTAATTTTATTTTCAATTTCATCTATAAAATAGTTATTAAATGAATTTGCAATTTCAGAAGGATGTGTTATTAGTAAATTGTCTCTCTGAATAGTCATAATTGGTTCTTGTGGTAAGCAATTTTCTGATTTATTAATTATTTGCCATGTAGCTTTAGATTTATTTTCAGATGAATTTATGAAATGATTATTTTGAGCCTTTTTTGTTAAATTTATAATTTTTTTATATAATTTTGTATACTTTTTGAAAGCATTCTTATTTTGTAAATTTGGTTTTATTCTATATGCCCATAGTAATTGTCTTTGTTTTTGACTACATAATTTGATGCCACGGGATATCCATTTTGTTTTCCTATTAGTTTTAATAGTAACTATTTTCTCAGGGAAACATAATTTATATAATAATAAAAAGTCATTTATGAATTCATCATATGCCTCATTGGCACTATTTGTATTATAAACTTGATTGAATGTTAAACATTGCAGATATTTTTTAAATTTAATTAGATTATCTTTGCAAATATCAAGTTTTTTGATCTTCCAAAGTTTTAAGTTACAAGTTTTAGGAATAGGTGCTTTTAATATTTGACATGTATGATCCGAGAGACCAAGATCTATAATTTCAGTTTGGCAATATCTAGGAAAGTTGTGAGCAAAATTATCTATACATGTATTGCTATATACTCTAGTAGGCTTAAATAGTGATAATTTTAAATTGAAACTTAAAAGAAAATATTCAAGATCCAAAGATGTTTTGTTTCGTTTGAGAACATCTATATTGAAATCACCACAAATGACTATCTTCTTTTTCGTAGAAGTATTTATTTTCATTAAAATGTTTTCTAATTTTTCGTAAAATACTGTAAAATTGGGCTTAGGCACTCTATAAATACAAATAATAATAATATGGTAAGATATTAATTCTACAGCACAGCATTCGAAAATACTTGGTACAGATTGTTTGGCTACGTATGGTAATTCTTTATATTGTATACCTTTTCTAACAAAAATACATGCACCTCCACGTTTTACTTTTCTCGAGAAATTAGTAGCTAGGCAAAAATTAGGTAGATTTACCATATTTTCATAACCTTCTTGTATAAAGTGCTCTGTTATACAAATGACATCTAATTTGGTACCATTATTATAAAGTTCTTCTATTTTAATTGACAATAAATCTGATTTATTTAACAGTCCAGCTATGTTTTGATGAAATATATTAGTATAATTAAAGAAAAAACTGAGAACTTGTTTGTGGAATGGTATTGTTTACTATTTCGGTTTCATATGTTTGTTTGGAAGATAGTATAAATTCCTCGTTAAACTCAAAGTTTAGTTCAATTATGAGGTGCTGTAGATCAGCGATAACAGTTTTTAAGCCATGTGTATTCATCTTACCAGTGCGATAGTTATACATGTCATATTCATAAGAAAGATTGAGATTAGAGTCTAAGAGGTATGCATAATAGTGAGATTCATTATCCATATACAATACATTGTTAAACGTCTCTATTCGGCTATTATAAATAACATTATTATTATGCTTAAAAGTAGGTAAACAAATTATAAAATTTGTATGTGTTAATGGTGACAATTTCTCTCGAATATGTATGACAAGATCTACGTAATTATGCGTTTTTTGGAAATCTCTTTCGCCAACATATACTACACAAAAATCATTGTGGGTAAAATTTTCAATTTTCTTATCTATTTTATGCAACAATTGTTTAAGACCACATCCGGGTTTACGGTAATGACATACTTCGAAATCACTACATTGATTTTTTTTTATCAAACCATACATTTTATTTGAATTTTCACTACTAATTAGACATATTTTTTTGTTAATTTTTCTATTGTTTGTTGTTAACTTTTCTATTGTCCGATTAGCAAATTCTGAGATGGACGCACTCTCGCTGTTATCATTGTTATCTGCCGGAGTGATGCATAGCTTTTTGGGTTCCTGTTGGATTGCTTTATTTGTACTATAGCTATTTATAATAGTATCCGAATTTCCCTTTTCAACTGATAGATTCTTAATTATTTTGCGTAGGTTAGAATTCTCTGTTGATAATTTATTGATTTCTGCATTTGCTATATTTAATAATTCTTCTTTTTTTGCTAGTTCATTTTGTAGTTTCCATACAATATCATCATCCATCAGTAATGTATCTTCGTATATTGAATCGCACGATGACATTCTAGATAAATTTTTCTTACTTCGTAATGTAACATTACTCATTTCTAAATCCATAATTGTTTTAATAACAATTTTGTTATAATTTATAAATGCACAAAAAGAGCTTCGTTACAAGTAGGATTCGATCGCACGTACCTTTACTTTCGACGTAAGAGTTATGCCATTCAGCCACCTAGATATCGATGGAAATTTTGAAATTTATGTTCTTTATGTGTTGTAACCAAATTATTATAAATTATTATTGTGATATCGTTTTTTGAATAATATTATTTTACTTTATTGTATTACGTTTATAACATAATACAGACGTAATATTGTTATGTGAAATTTATTTACTTTCCACTATTTATTACATATATTGTTTAATTTTATTAACTTTTATAAAATGTTATTACACTGGATTCAGTTTTATTTGCTTCTTGTTGCACATTAACTATATTATACACAGATTCTTGACAAAAATAAAAATAAAAAAAGATGCACAAAAAGTGTTATTGAAATGTCATTAAGTTCGGTACCTCGATCTCCTTATTATTGCGTAAGGTGATAAACCATTCAATCACAACGGCATAAGTGTCAAATTAGAATTTCACTGTGTTTTATTATTATTTTGTTTTGGCGTGAAGTTAAAAACGTTATTGTTTTGAATTAAATTTGAATTTTGAATTTTGATGGCGTCTTTTTGATAATTTAAATTACACTCAAATTGGATATTTGTTGCACTTTAGTCATAGATGCACTGTTATTTGGTGTTACAATGTTGTATATTATTTATGTTTTGTATAGTTTTTGTTATTTTTAATGACACTTTACAAATTGTTGACTGTTAGCACTGGTTCTTTATTTTAAATGTCTTTTTTACACTATTCCTTTTGTGAAACACTAGGATAACACTTGTGGGTAACTATTGACGGTAAAACTATTAAAATATTAGTAACTTCTTATAACTTGAACAGTATTTATAATTTTAATAAATTAAGAACTCGGAGCTACTTATTTTAAGTGTTTACTTATTAACGCCATCTTAAAAACCAATTAAAAAAACAAAACAAAATAATCTTAAGTAAAACATAATAAGGCTTAAACCATTAAATACAAGTAAACCTTAATTAAACTTACTTACTGATAGTATTTCTTCAAGTGCATTTGAACGCGTTGGTCTATCTATGACGTCAACAAAGGTTATCAGGGTCAAAATGAACCGCGGAAACTCAACAAATGGTCATGTAGGTTAAACTACATATAAATAAGTTGCTGTTGTACCATCAACAAAGGTGGTCAGGTCAATTGTAACGAGAATTTGTCGGAATTAATAACACTTAATGTAAAAATGTTGGCGTTTATTACAATTGATTCATTGTAAGGGAAAGATAAGATAGTAAAAGTTAATGCCCCTTTACATCCTTTAAGAAAATGATTTTGGATTATAAAATTTATATATTTTTTTTCTCATCGAATGGACTTGTGGCAGACCTACTAGATGGATACGCCAACTAGAACAATAGCCAAAAAATTAAAATGAACTTTATAGTCAAAACTACAAGAGCATGATTTCATGTATTGTTTAGTTTAGCCGGATATATAAGACAGTGATAGATTTTTAGTAAATACACATGAAATTTCATTCAAAAAGTTACGACTTGTTTATAAATATTTGTTAATATTTCCAGTGGCCTAATAACACATATCGCTTGTTATTATACTAAACTACACAACGTTAACCTTGCAATCACTCTAATAAAGTGACACTGATAAAGAAAAGCGGCCTAATTTTATCTTCATCGGTGAACATAACAACAATTACTTATAATGAAAACAAGAATATTGTTATACAAATCTTTGCACAACTCATGTGAGCTACAAGCATGCAAAACCTTTATAGGTACCAAAATAAATACTAACCACACTATAATAAAATAAAAAAATATATTATGTTAACATAACATGGAAGTTATAATCGATGTAAAACAGTATAATAATAAAAAAAAACTATACAGCATTAATAAGTTCTAAAAGCTTGTAGCTAAATTTCAATTGAAATGTTTAATAACAAATAATTACAATGTAAGGATATTAAATAGATAAGAATATTTAACAGATTTAATAACGATTACAACGAATTAAGTAATTGATCGATCAAGATAATCAAAGAACCAAGTCCTATGTTGAATAAATACCACCTTTAATTATCTAAGTTTATTAACAATAAGTTTTCATCTTTACAGGTAGCAAACAGATCCTTCATGGCGTCCACGGCAGACTTAGGCCAAAGCAGCTCATTGCAATCATGGGTCCCTCTGGTGCTGGGAAGTCAACCCTTCTCGACGTACTGTCAGGATACCGCATCACTGGCGTTGGGGGAGCTGTGTTTATCAACGGCAGAGGGAGGATTATGAGTAAGTACTTAATATTACTGTCGTAAGTCACGGGAAAATCTAGCTTTAGACACTTTTTCTCCA
Organism: Laspeyria flexula; assembly: GCA_905147015.1. Taxonomy (NCBI): domain Eukaryota; kingdom Metazoa; phylum Arthropoda; class Insecta; order Lepidoptera; family Erebidae; genus Laspeyria; species Laspeyria flexula. The sequence continues at coordinate 3,637,153 of LR989956.1, read as the reverse complement.
ATCCATATTATGCAATTACATCTTCTCTATTTGTATGAAGAGCTTCTTATAAGAGGAAGGTTTCAAATTCTAATATAACCTTGAAAGATCAGATAGTGATGAATAATGATGAAAAAAATTATCCAAGTTTAAAATTAATGTAAATAACAGAAACAAACAATAATGAGATTATATAGTTTCTAGTTTGTAAAGAAAATATTTAGACTATAAATTTGTTTTAAGTTTAGGTATATCTATCTAGGTATATAGTATCAAATTATAATTTTACGATCGTACATAACCTAATTGCTACATTCTTATAACATTCAAAGGATATTATGAAATACATAATAGCTCAATAAGTAGTTTTACAAACATCAATATAATGATTAGATTGCATTCACTTGCGTATGACATGTTTATCGCAAAATAATTAGCTGAACCACAGACCCGGATTCTAAAAGTCTGATAAAACTAGGTTAACCTAGAATTATTACTAACCTTCTTACGTACAATTAACCTTGAATAGAAACTGTCGTAAAGAGTGTCACATTGCGTATGTGATATAAACGATCTTTTATTGTGGACCTAGAGGTCGTCCCTGAGGTACGCCCGACTTGTCTATGAGAAGCTCAAATGATGTTCATCAATTAACAATGATTAGCCTTGTTCTATTTGGATCTTAAATTAATGTTCACAACTGTCAGCTGGTAACTCTTCTCATTGTCTATCAAACGTTTTGTTCAACACCAAAGGCATAGGTTTCAAAATTACTTTTTATATTAAGATATGTCATCTGTCTAGTTTTATTTAGTTCCATAATAAACATGACATTTACGCTGATATGTTCATTTATACGTTCATAGCTCGACAGGCTCTTTGCTATCGAGTTAAAGTTGTTCAACTTTGTATAAACTGGTTTTACCGTATTCTTGCCCTAACCATGACATTGCAGGTCTAGTTTCTAGATACTAAGGTAATTGACACTAGCAATTTTACCTTATTACTCGCTCTCTGGCTTATTATTGGATTACACTTATTAGCCTGATATCATAATCTTTCGTCGTTTTGATCATGAAAAAAAAAAAATTGAACAAACGCACTGAAGGAGTTTCTTCGGACAATCAACTTTTATTTGCCTTAGTGTGTCGTAACCTTACTATGACTTTGGTCAATTCCAATACCAACCTTATCACAATAAAATTAGCTTTATAATCGTGTTGATGGTTATTATAGTGTAACAAAAAAAAAATCTTAGTGTGAATGAATGTTATATATTATAAATTATGTATGTCTATAATTATAAATACAACTATAACGTTAATAATGTAGCTCTTATTAATAACCACATAAAAATATAAGTCAATTTGATATCATCATCATCATCATATCAGCCCAATGACGTCCACTGCTGAACATAGGCCTCACCTAATTTCCGCCACAACGAGCGATTTTGTGCCGCCCGCATCCAACGGCCACCCGCAATCTTTAATATACTAAATCAATTTGATATACTACCTTTGATATACTACCTACCTAAGCTAATGTTTTATATTAATAATAGCAATCGGAGGGCCAATTTTTAAACAAAAATGTTCGTTACTAAAATAAGAAATTTCAATATCATTGCTATGTGATTTTCAGAGAGATTCAAGAAGATGTCGTGTTATATTCAACAAGATGATCGTCTGCAGGGTCTGCTAACAGTTGGAGAGAATATGGCACTTGCTGCCGATCTCAAGCTGCCCACCAAATTTGACAAATACGAGAAGGGAGAAGTTGTGAGTTTATATTGTGCTTTATTTCATCACCCCTATAATAATAACTAGTACTTACTTAATACTATAAATCAGCAATAAGTTGAAGTTTTTCGATCGTCATGCTCTCAATACTAACCTACAGAACGGATCAAAAAGTAATTGATAGATAGAGTAGGACAAAAAGATACAGCCACTATTTAGTGATATACAAAGCGGGTGAAATCTGAGGGCAGGAGCTATAGAGACTGTTATCAAATAGTCTATTTAGGTACCCAATATAGGCACCCACAGGACAGGCTTGCCTAGTGTGGGGCCAATGGATACTATGTGTGATGGTGTACTCTTTTGGTTAATAAATTATTTTGATATTATTTATTATTATTATAATTAAATCATATTTGCAAACTTTTCTCCTAATTTCTTGCTTACTAATGTTAATATATGTTTTTTCTTACAGATAGAAGACATCCTCACAAACTTAGGTCTGTACGAGCACATGAACACTCGGGGAGCACAGCTATCTGGGGGTCAAAGAAAGAGGCTCTCCATTGCACTGGAGCTCATTAACAACCCTCTAGTCATGTTCCTAGATGAACCTACCACGTGAGTATCCAAAGCATTTCTTTAAAGACATCGCTCTTACCAGTGCTCAAGTTGTCTGTCATGGGAGACTAATCATCAGCAACCCATTAATGTCCCACTGCTGGGCTCGGGTCTCCTCTCTTCTATCCAGAGAGCTGAGAGGGTTTAGTGTGGATTGGTGGATGAGACATATCCATAGATTTTTTCTGGGGTATGTGGGTTTCCTCACGATGGTTTCCTTCACCGTTAGCAGATGGTAAGTCACATAGTACATTTAAGTTCCTAAAAGTAAAAACCACATTGGTACTACCGCTCGGAATCGAACTCGGACTCGGGTTTACATGCCGGTCACTTATCTATTCGGCCACCATTGCCTTCGAATTTAACCTACAATATGTTGCGGATGGAATTAGTTAATTTTCATAAAATATTGAGTTTAAATTAATCTATTCATAGATTATTTGGATTAATGTAATCTAGCCTTTTTTGACTATCTTACAAATTACGTAAAACTAAAGCAATAAATACTTTTATCCTCAGAACTGATACTAATATTTTTGGTGCATAATCACTTTATCTTTCTTATATATCTAAACACTAGGATATGTTTAAGGAATTGAATTAATCAAACATGATCTCATAGATTATTTAAAATTGATAATGCTTATCCTGCTTTCAAAATAGATTAATGATTAATAAAATAATCGTAAAGACGAAACGAAGTAATTGTCATTAATTCAGCCAGTTTGTATATTATCTTACTGAGTATAGACGAAAACCTAGAGTACTTTTACTATAAATATATATCTAATACCTGTATTTTCTAACTACAATGTCATGTAATAAAAAAATCAACTGGTTTTTCTGTTTTTCATTATCTCATGGGATATGGCGTTAAAAGTCGCATATCAGCTTTTTCATCATGAAATGCTGATGCTGATGATCCTTGTCTCTTTTCCAATGTAAAACGTATCTACGAATGTGTTAACAATCTTATGACTGGGCCTGAACCTATTCATATAGTGTGTTTCAAGAGAGTGTATCCGTAGTATGTTACAAAGTGATACGTTGAAAAATGACTGAGTAAATTAAAAACATGTTGATGCGCGCGCTGCCGTCCGCTGGGTGGACAGCGGCGAGTGAATCGATTGACCGCCTGGTGGACACCGCACCGCACTGGGTATAGATGTAGAACAAAAGACTACGATCCCTATATGAGTCACCTAAAATAATAATGTCTGACTAACATTTACACATCGTTTACTGAACTTTTACCCCACATTGTTGATAGAGAGGAACACTGTATAAACAAAAGCACACGTGATAATGTTATTATGGATATATTAGGAAACATTTAGTCAGCTGCATAGAATGCCAACTAGTTGACTGGAATAATTAGTTTCTGTTATATAAGTATATAACTCCTTGACTAACATAGCCTCCTGATGCTTTTTGAAATACCGTTAGTACTAAAACGCAGAGACGCTGATTAAGTACTCGTATTCAAACTTCCGTCGATATCTTCATGTATGACTAACATTTAGAAAAAAATCCATAATATTAGCAAGAAACATCGATTTTATGATGACGAAATGAACCATAAATTCTATCATTAATAACTGGCGATCGCGCTTGATAATTTATTATCATCAAAAAACAGTCATCACAGGCAATTTTTTTGACTGGCCTGTTGGTCTAGTGGTTAGTGACCCTGACTGCTAAGCCGGAGGTCGTGGGTTCGATCTCCACCCAGGACAATTGTGTTCTGTGTCTGGGTGTAATTTATCTATAACTAGCTGACCCGGCGAACTCTGTTCCGCCTTAAAGGCAATAAATAAGCAGATTTTGGAATTTATTAAGTTAAATTTTTTATTTGTATTTTCTAATACAAATAAAAAATTAAGTACATTAATCATTCATCTACCTACCTACCCTCTACATAGCTACCTACCTACCCTACCTACTTACCTTACCTACCTACCCTACCTACCTACTTACCTACCCTACATATCTACTCTACCTACCCTACTTACCTACCCTACCTACTTACCTTACCTACCTCCCCTACCTAGGTATCTACTCTACCTACCTACCCTACCTACCACAGTATCCTATGTCCGTCTCCTGGCTCTAAGCTACCTCCTCACAAATTTTCAGCCAAATCGGTACAGCCGTCCTTGAGTTATAAATAGTGTAACTCGTTTATCGTTTATTCTCGTTTATTCATCTAGGTTACAAGGTAACACTTATGAAAGTCACAACTAACTCAAACTCAAACTCAAACTCAAACTCAAATCTTTATTTGCTGAACATTATGTAGTGTTAACAAATACATTGCTGGCTGTTGTTCCAATGTTTTAGATCATGATGTTCTACCATATAAAGCATGCAAATTAAATTATATAAAATTCAACACTAATTAATATAATATGTAGTAATCATTAAAATTAAATTCATGCAACATTACAATAAAATTATCAGTCATAAGGTACTTAAATAAACATAAACACTAGATCGGACCTATAGAGCATTCATTAATATGTCAATAATATTATTTAGTTCTAATTATATATTTCTGTCATTTAAATAATCATTTAATGTATAGTAGCTTTTATTAATTAAGAAATATAATAATTGCTTTTTAAAATTGATAATGTCCTGGATATTTAGTATAACATTTGGCAATTTATTATATATCCGTGGTGCCATACCCAAGAAATTTTTATTGTAAATAGCTTTCTTGTGTTGTACATTACATATTTTATTTTTATGTCGTGCGCTCTTTAGGGTCTCAAATAATTGAAAATTTGTTTTAATAAACACTGCTGTTTCATAAATGTACAGACAGGGTACCGTTAATATCCGTAGGTTTTTATAGAACGGTTTACAGCTATCCGTACTTTTTATGCCAGATATTGCTCGGATGCATCTCTTTTGGGCCTTAAACACTAAATCTCTATTTGTGGAGTTTCCCCAGTATATGATTCCATATCTCAATATGGAAGTGACATACGCATGATATGCTGTGAGTAACGTGTCTTGATTTACTTCTCTAGAAAGATTTCTTAAGGCATATGAATATTGGCTCAGGCGTTTACACAAACTCTGAGTGTGTGTTTTCCATGACATATCTCTGTCCAGTTCAAGTCCCAAGAATTTTGCTGACGTTGTTTCTTGTATTGTTTGGTCCCTATATCGTATATCAAGCTTATTATGATTTGTTCTCTGCTCAAATGTCATTATTTTGGTTTTATCTATATTTATTTTTAAATTATTTGTATTCATCCATTCTATTAAATTATGTAGACATTTATTTATTTCTCTTTCAAAATTATCTATTTCATTCTCATTATTGGCACTGAACACCACCGTACTATCATCCGCAAACAATACCATTGGATGTTGTGTTACTTTGGGCATGTCATTAATATATATTATAAATAATAAAGATCCTAAAATACTACCTTGCGGTACGCCATACTTGTTATGTCTTTGACTGGAAACGTAATTGTGTTTAGTTTTTGATGTCATGCATATCTTGTCTATTTCTGTTACTTGTTTTCTATTTGAAAGGTACGATTTCATCAAAGCTAGAGCATTGCCTCTTACGCCATATCTTTCTAACTTGTTTATTAGTATATCACGATTAACATAATCAAATGCTTTGCTCATATCCATAAATAGAGTAGCTACAGGACTTTTAGTATCGATACTTGTTATAATTTTTTCGTTTAATTTGAAGATTGCCATATTAATATTCTTATTTCTTCTAAAACCATATTGTTCTTCCACTAAAATGCTTTTTTGTTCCATAAAAGAATATAGAGATTTATAAATGACTTTCTCTAATATTTTGGAAAAAATGGGCAGTAACGCTATAGGTCGGTAACTGGAAAGATCTTGTTTGTTGCCTTTTTTGTATAGGGGTTTAATGATAGCCAGTTTCATTCTGTTTGGAAAAATACCCATTTCTAGACACAAATTAATGATGTGGCTTAACACTGGTGCTGTGATATTGGCTGTCAATTTAATTATATTGGTAGTGATATCATCATGCCCGGAGCTGTTTGTGTTATTTAATGATTTAATTATATTTATAATGTCAAGTGGAGTTGTAGGGATTAAAAAAATGGATTCACGATTATTATCAATATTAAAATTATAGTGATTATTATTATTATTATTCGATGTCAATTCAATTTCATTAATAAAGTAGTCATTAAATGCCTGAGCAATCTTTTTTGGTTCAGTTATAACCATGTTATCTACTGCTATTCTTTGTATACCTTCCATTGGCTTATCATAATTACATTTATTTATAATTTGCCACGTTGCTTTGCTCTTGTTTGCTGCATTATTAATAAAGTTATTATTTTGGGACCTTTTTGTTAGACGTATTATAAGTTTTAACCGTTTTGAGTAAGTTTTAAAGCATTCTTTATTGTTTGCGTTTGGGTGTTTTTGATACTTCCATAGCATCTGGCGTTTCCGTTTGCAGCATAATTTTATTCCTTTACTTATCCATTGAACTTTTTTTGTTAAACTTCTTTTTATTTTATTAATTGGAAAACACATGTCGTAAAATAATTTAAATACGTCATGAAACCTGTTAAATGCTTCGTTAGGCTCCTTGCATGAATAAATGTCTGCAAATGATAAGTTTTGCAAAGCGTTCTTAAATTTTGTTACATTTTCTTTACAATAGTTTCGTCTAAATATAAACAAATACGGAAGAATACAGGTTCTTCTCACAGGACATTGCAAAACTTGTGCAGAGTGATCTGACATTGCCAACTGAATTGTTTCAGCTTTAGCACCTCTTACGTTGTGTACAATGTTGTCAATACAAGTGCCACTACACAGCCGTGTTGGTGTGTTTATTGCCAGTTTTAAATTAAAGCTTAGCAAGAGATTTTGAAAATTAAATGAAATATTACTTTCTTTCAAAATATCAATATTAAAGTCTCCACAAAGTATGATTTTTTTGTTCTTTCTTAGACATAGTTCCCTCATAATCGTATCCAAGTTATGTAGAAATGTGTTTACTGAGGTTTTATCATATTTAGGTGGTCGATATATACAAATTATGATTATAGGATGAGCATCTAATTGAACCGCGCAGCACTCTAGTACATTCATTTTGCACCATTTTTCTATATCAATTTTTTGACCCTTTAATGTATTTCTTAATAATATACATGCACCTCCTTTTCTATTATCTCGAGCATAGTATGTGTAGAGTGTATAATTCGGTAAGTAGAGATGTAAATGGTCATCTTTTTTCATGTTTGTCTCAGTTATACATACAACATCTATGTTTTTGCCTTCATCTAAAAAGTTATTAAGGTGAACACTTAATAGGTCCGATTTATTTATTAATCCATTAATATTTTGATGTAGTACAAAAATTTGTTTATACACGAAAAAGACTGTCCGAACAGTTATAAGAGTCATGTAGTGTTACTGTAGGTGACGGTTCATTGTAATTATTCTGTGATGGCTTATTATTACTTAGGACTGTAGGTTTAAAATATTCTAATACTGATTTTTGACGGTACGTTTTATTTGAAGGTAAGATAGGCTTATTTACTACTGATTTATTCATGTATGTTTTGTAGTTAAGTATGTATTCAATAGAGAGTATTTCTCGAAGTAATATTTGACTAACATGTCGGGCAAATAAGCTATTTCGGGGTATTATTGTTGTAAAATTCATATCTGCATATGTCGCATGAATAAACTTAGAGCATAGTAATTTACTTAAATTGTTTAGTTTCATTTCCCTTAGACACTTATTAAATGGTATTTCACCGATTATGACATTTGTATTTCTAGATAAGCATAAAAAATTACACAAACATATATTAAATATAGTGGGACATCTATCATTCATTCCACCTAGAACTATAACATAATCACTCTTGGTTAATAAGTCTATCTGTATGCGTTCAGTGGCTAGCACATCCTGTACTGTGGCTCCAGGCTTCCAGAAGCATGTCACTTGGTATTGCTCTCCGATTAAACGTTGAAGCGTGCGCTGTATGTAACGTCCCTGATCATCGGCAATGATTATAATTTTATTTTTATTTTTCGGACCCGTATACTGTGTTTCGTTGGCTGTAGGCGAGACCCCGTGGCTCACAGTGGCGGAGACTCTGTGAGGCCCATGTCCAGCAGAGGACGTCACCAGGCTGGTCTGTTGATGATGATATTGTGTTTGTGGTACACTAGGTAAATTTTCATTTGAGTTAATTACTTGATTTTGGATTGTATTATGTAGCAGATTTGAAGCTGTTGTTTCACTAAGCTGATTGTTTAAGTTTTCCTTTATTGATATGGTTGAGTTATCGTTTATTGAGTTGTGTCTCGTATTGATGCCATCATAGTTTAGTTGATCGGTGTTGACTGTTGACGGCATGAGTAAGCATTGACGTTTTTTGATTTTCCCGGGGGTCATCCGTATAATATCGTCTGAGGTGACCTTTTTATACGTATCATTCAGTTTACGACTTTTCTCTAAGTCTGAGTCTAACACGACTTTCTTTTATATATATATATAGATATGTATGTATTTACCAAAAAAAAATGTATTTAAGTAGTATATCAGTTGTTTCGTATCCATAACACAAGCAAACATAATTGCTTAATTTGAGACTAGATGGCGCTGTGTGATTGTGGTAGAATATTATATTATTAGAATATTAATTGCCTGGCAATTGGAATCAGTCATCATAGACAATTGCCTGTAATGACTGATTCCAGCCCTTTACATGTTGACTTAGTCTTGCTCGAAATTTCTAGTGGTGGGATTAGCTTCTATTTATTTTTAAAGCAATAAGTAACACCTAACATCAAAAGTGATGCCGTCGGTTACGATTTCGAAAGTGTAAACGTATATTCAGCCGACCTATTATTCAATATTTGTCGAGTGCTTAACTAATCATTACCAAATTTTACACACCTATTGACCGATTAGTACTGGTATACACGACAAAACAGGTATTTTAGTATACTTGACTACGTCATTGAGTTTAATGACGGTTTAACAAAGAGGCTTTCAGCAGACATGGGTTTCTTTTGTTTAAATTGTTGTGTTTGAAACAAAACAGCATATTAATAAAGGAGTGTTTGAAGAACAGTTGAAAATAAAGCTATAAATGATAATCATAAATATACAACTAGAGATTCTTGTTAATTTTGTTGATAAGCAAGATTCTAAATAATTCCTTAGTGACGGATTGTTACAGTTGAAATCCTATAGTTTGTTCGATCTTCTCATAAGACAAATATTTGTGGGTCACAAATAGTAGTTCTGGGTTTAATTTGTCTAGAGTTCCGACTGTTTTTTTTTTTATTGTATGTGTTGGTAAAGCTTAGAAAAAAGCTAATAAAAAATAATTCTTATTACTTAAATATATTTAATATCATATAAATCTAAGCGATGGTGGCTGAATGTATAAGTCTATAAGCTAAAAAACAAAGAAGTTTCATACAATCGTTTATATCCCTTTTCACCCTCTTAGGGGTTGAATTTTAAAAAACCCTTTCTTAGTACACCTCTAGACATAAGGACAAACACATCCTCCAAATTTCAAGTCGCTACGACCAGTGGTTTAGGCTGTGCGTTATCTGTCAGTCAGTCAGGACAAATCCTTTTATAATATGTATGGATGGATAATTCTTATTTCACTTGTAGCCTATTACTCACAACTAAACTTATCCAATTCCAGTGGTCTGGACAGTTCTTCATGTACGCATGTTGTCCAACTTTGTCGAACGTTGGCGCACCAGGGCCGTACGATCGTCTGCACAGTCCACCAACCGTCAGCATCCCTGTTCTCACTCTTCGACCACGTGTATGTCCTCGCGGCAGGAAGATGCATGTACCAGGGAACTACCAAGAACCTAGTGCCATACCTCGACCAAACCGGCATCCCGTGCCCAATATATCATAACCCTGCTGATTATAGTAAGTTTATAATTATAAGATTAGTCTATACAATTTCTAGTTAAATATAAGTCTGTGTTACTTGAAGTGACTTTTCTTGTTTTTATGTATACCGGAAAGAAGAAAATCCCTTTCGATACTTACCGATTAACTGAGAATAGTTTTAGTGACTCATAAGTTATAATACAATGCACAGGGTCACCGATTTCAGTTGTGCATATAAAATGTGCTTTTGGTTGGATTACGTGTTATTAACCTTATAAGATGAGCAATTTTCTTCAGAGTTCTACAATTTTGATTACATCTGTTAATCGAAGATACATGTATCGACATCACTACAATCAGTTTTAAGTCCCGAAAGACAAAGTACCAATAAGTTCTACTACGTATGTAAACAAGAACGTACTTTGATTTGCAATTATTGATATTGCTATATTTGCATTCCTATCACAAACCATAATTATGTGTCCATTTTGCGTGTCTTGCGAGCGACGTAATATTGTTGTCCAAAGTGCTCTTAGAGTAGATATGTTTAATGTTGATTATGGAGAAAAATTTAATAATGAAATAAATTTACTGACGTGTAAAAATCTATTCACAGTTATCGAGCTCTCCTGCGGTGAATATGGTCATGACAAAATCGACCTGATGAGTACAAAATCTGAAAATGGAAGATCACTGGAATGGTTCGATAACCCAGAAAGCATTTCTAGCATGGAAGGGTTGAGAAAGAAGTTCCCTCTAAGCGTACTGAGGGAAACAGAACCAACTGGTGGTGATGAAGAAACTAGCCAGTCTAACCAAAGATCAGTGCTTATTAAGAGAGGTTTTATGAAGGCTAAGAGAGATGCGGTAAGAGAAGTGATAAATAAAATTTAATTTTGCTATCGTTATTATTAGGCGATTATCTAGTGGAATGATGATGGGACTGCTTACTATAAGTTTTCTTCAAATTTGATAGTAAATTGCAATATCTATATCTCTTCGCAGAAAAAATGCGATGTTTCTTACTTACTTTTATGTAGGTAATACTTTTAACATCTTATCGAAATCTCATCTGAATCAACTTCAATTTAAGTACCTGCCCTACATATCACTTATTATCCCTAAGCTTTATACCTATTGTCTAAAAGTTAACCAATATTGTTTTGTTCCAGACGATGACCCACCTTCGTCTAATAGTGAACGTAGTGGTAGGCATCATGTTGGGCAGTCTTTTCATCGACGCCGGTAACGAAGGCTCCAGAGTGATAGAGAACTACAACTTACTGTTCGCAATACTGATGCATCACATGATGTCACCTATGATGCTCACAATTCTTACTTGTAAGTTTGTTCTTTTGAACTTTTATATCTTGGATGAAAATAGTGTTTTGATTGCAAGGAAAATTAACATAATAATATGTTGTTCCTCATCATTTAAAACGTTGCTATTTATTTGAATTTTTTTATTCAAATTAATCAATGCTAATATTTTAAACTAAATTTAACCTACTTATTTAAAACGAAATAAAAACTATCTATTAAAATAATTACAAATACTATTTACAAGGCTATAAATAAATAATAATATAAATGGTAATGTGAGCTAGGCGTCATATTATTATTCTTCGGCATCACTGTCACACGGGAAAGTGCCCAGAAGGCTACCAGCATTGCCACGCTTGAAGGCAATGTTGATTCTCTGTGCGAGATAAAAACCAGCCCTCTGGTCACGTGAAGCGTCACTAGTTATTTTATTATATTTGAAATTACCTTATAAATTAATCTGTCAAAAAAAAAACGCCAATCTTTAAATTCGACAGTGGATGATTTACAACTAAATAGAAAACCAACACAAAGTCTACAGTTTTAACACAAGCTTTTATGTTACTAGGAAGTTGTGTAGTTATATTAAGTTTGACCTTCTATTTATTTTTGTTTACAGTTCCGTCAGAGATGTCGATATTATCCAAAGAACACTTCAACAGATGGTACTCGCTCGGATCTTACTACATATCTATTACAATCGTCGACCTACCTGTGTCGGTAAGTATTCTTTGTTTGTGACTTTTTAAGCCGACCCAAGACATCCATGATGGCTTGCACTTTCCTAGAATCATATCATCAATGCTACAATTAGCACCATGTACCAGATCTACCTAATTGTAAATCTAAACCATCCAAAGATCCAGTTTAGGTGACACAACATCTACAGATGAATTTTAAAGACAAGAATCGACACGAACGCATGCAACAGCAGTGCTCATTGCCGACGTTGATTATCTTGCTAATGCTTCGGAAGCAGAATAATTCATTGCAATTTCTTTGAAAATACCCTGGAAGCTCTCGATACGGTGGTGCAAACAACTATTTGTAACCGATTAATTATTAAAACTCGATTCACTACCTTTTTATTTATTTCATTTTACTTTTATGAAATTTTAAAGTAAAAAAAATCTTCTCATCGTTAACCTACACTGCAGTCCATTGCTGGAGAGAAGGGTTTAAAAAAACTATAGATTAAAATTGAGAAGACTATCCAGAAAGAGAGTGAATAATGAGAGAGAGGCTGGTGAAATGTGCTGTATGTATAAGGTATTATGTATAACTATATTTTTATACAGTGCAAAACTCGGCCTTTTGCATCCAACAATTTATCCTAACATAGTACCACACAGCCATCGCATCCAAATTTCGCAAGTTTTGTTTTGTTCCTAACCATAGCTAGTGTCTTCGTTGAGTTTGGTTCCATATTAACCTCATATTTTTCTCAATTACAGATAACGTCTTGTGCAATATTCAGTGTGATAGTGTACACGATGTCTGCTCAGCCGCTGGACATCGTGAGGTTCGCTATGTTCTTCGCCATCTCATTGTATACGGTGCTCGTCGCGCAGAGCTTCGGACTTATGATTGGAGCTGTCTTTAGCGTTGTGGTGAGTGGTTTTTTATACCACGATGGTGGCAAATTGGCATACGGCTCACCTGATGGTTATTGGCTACTATAACGGTCTATGACCGCCTGTAACATGAGAAGCAACACATCATTTGCGGTGTCAATGTCAACCCTACAAACCCCTTCCCTCCTTAATAAGCTCTGGATGCCACTACTCAACAGCAGAAATACAATAATGTTATTATGGCTGCGGTCTTCTATAGGGGGAAGGTATAAATTATTATTTTTCACCTTTGTCTAAATATAAACAAACACACGTATATACGAGTAGATGACGTCATACATAATATAACCTTGCAATAACACTTTATTGATCTCTACGATACGATCTTTGGATATTGAACTCTATGTTAAGTTAAGTTTCAATATATTATGCCCGAGCCAAATAACCTTGCAATAATACTTCATCGATCTCTCTGATACGATCTTTGAAATTTGATGTTTATGACACTAATTTAAAGTCTTTAATTTGCGTTGCTGCGTAGCTATCGTCAGCAACCCATTAATGTTCCACTGCTGGGCTCGGGTCTCATCTCCTCTATCTAGAGAGCTGAGAGGGTTTAGGCCATAATCCACACACGCTGGCCTAGTGCGGGTTGGTGGATCAGACATACCCATAGAATTTCTTCTAGAGTATGTGGGTTTCCTCACGATGTTTTCCTTCACCGTTAGCAGATGGTAAGTCACATGACTAGTACATATAAATTCCACAAAGTGAAATCCACATTGGTACTGCTGGTCGGATTCGAACTCGGACCGCGTGTTTAACACGCCGGTCTTTTATCCATTCAGCCACCATCGCGTGTTGTGTTATCTCGGCATAAACATCGCCTTGTCGTGTAACTTGGGTTCAATTACCACACGTGACAAATATTGTGTGACACATAGGTTTTTGTTTCGAGTCTGGGTTTACTTTGTGTCCGTTATTTGAATGTTTGTAAAAGTACCTCACGACATAGGGCTAGTTTAAAGTTTGGCTTGACTTTTTAAAAGAAATATTTTTAATTTACTCACCCAAAACATTTCTGGTTTCAGAACGGTACCTTCTTAGGTCCTACACTGTCAGTTCCCATGATGATGTTTGCCGGTTTCGGAGTGACCCTTCGTGACTTGCCCCCATACCTCTACTGGGGTTCCTACGTGTCCTACCTCCGGTATGGCCTGGAAGGCTTCATCGGAGCTATATATGGCCTCGAAAGGCCTATTCTGGACTGTAACCAAGCTTTATATTGCCATTACAAGTGAGTATTTATCTAAGGGTATTTATCATTATTTTTTGGGTTAGATGCTATGAGCTTGTTTGCTACGACGATCACTCAAGTAATGATCTATTGTAGCATATACCTACACTTAGAATTTCTTCTAGGGTATGTAAGTTTCCTCACGATGTTACCTTCATTGTCAGCGCAAAGTGCAAGCATCAACAATCAATCAAGCAACAAATTTTATTTTGAGAATCTACTTTGGCACGGGTGTATTGTGATTTTTTTTCCTTGTCGCATTTTCACGATAACCTGAGTCTAAAAAATAAATGATGATAAATTGTAATTCATTCCTACGTCTATGTCAAGTTATAACCTCTTTGTCACAAAGATAAAATAGTTTCGGTACGAGTTGAGTTCTTAAAATACTATCTACAAATCGATTTTAAATCATTAGATTCCATCATTGATTATGTACAAAAATTCGGCATCTCCCATACACAATCACGTACTCGCAAAACTATCGCCGATATACTGTCTAAATAATTTAATTTTTAGAAAATAGTTTTTGTAAAATCAATTTTATTGCTTTTAAAAAACTGCCTCAGTGCGCGGTGGCGCAGCGGGAAGTGTATACGACTGCTGTGCAAGAGGTCCCGGGTTTGATTCCCGAGTCGGGTGAAAATGGTATTGGACTTTTCTAACTTGAAATTTCCAGTATTAAGATTTTCCCGGAGTTTGGTAAACAAATGTTCCCGGTAGATGACAATAGGCTCGCCCCCTATTTCATGGGACCGGACATAGCCGGCGAAATGTGGGTGTGAAACACCTCTGACTACCCCTTCGGAGAAAAAGGCGTGATGCTATGTTTTAATGTATGTTTAATATACATACAAATCAATAAAACCTTTTTGACGTTCACACCTCATGAGGTGTGAACGTCAAAAAGGTTTTTGCTGTCATGACAGCGAAACAATTTTGTGACAATTGAAATTGAAAACTCTTTTTGAGCACCGTTTTTGATCATTGAGCAGATACTGAGTCTTGGGTTTTTATAAGTCAATTAAAAATTAGAATATACAGTTTCAACCTAACTAACATGTTATATTTTACATCTACTTCACAGACATCCTCGCACGTTCCTGTCCGAGGTGGCGATGTCTCCAGATATGTTCTGGTGGGATGTCCTCGCACTCACCTTATTTGTGGTCATACTACGGATTGCTGCGTTCGTTCTACTCAAATGGAAACTCAACGCTGTGCGATAAACTCGCTAAAATGAAGTCTTAGATAATATTGAGTGATGACGTAAGAATTTTGAATTTAATCATTAGAACAAATATTCGCCTTTCTTTTGTTTTAAAATTGATTTTAATTCAATTTTTTTGCGTCCAATCTATAAATTAATTAGACATTACTCGGTTTAATGTATACTGTCAAAAAGCTCATAATTAATAAGCCAGTTAGTATCTGCATTTTCACATTTGCTTTTTAGTTGCGGTTTTAAATGCTTAAATATGAAATCGAACTAGGTAGGTGCAAATTTCTTGCCAATAAAATAGAATTACTGCAATGAAATGTCATCATATAAAACAGTCCAATCAATAATATTACGTTATCCTGTTCTTACCATCTTTTCCTGGTAGCTAGGAGGTAATAACTGTCTGTGAAAAGCTTCATCTAGCTGACGTTACTATAACAAGGTTACCTTTTTAATAAAGAATTATTTAGGTAACGCCAAAGTAAGCTAGATTAGTTATATGTAAGGCGTTTAGTTGAACGATTAATTAGCGCCTACTTCCTAAGGCAATATAGGTCTTTAGAGTTTACTATTGATTGGCATTCTTACTCTGCTGATATAAATCGCAATCAAAGTATTTTCAAATTGAAATACTCTGAAACATAATCGGTGTTAGCTTGTCTAGAATGTCAGTCTATAATTATTATCATTGTTTATTAAAT
This sequence comes from Laspeyria flexula, assembly GCA_905147015.1. Taxonomy (NCBI): domain Eukaryota; kingdom Metazoa; phylum Arthropoda; class Insecta; order Lepidoptera; family Erebidae; genus Laspeyria; species Laspeyria flexula. The sequence goes on along the minus strand of LR989956.1, from coordinate 3,620,782 downwards.
TAAGTGATACATTTGCAAATTCGGTACTTTTCGTGATTAATTCATCATCTCGTCTCTTGAAAACTCTTGTGGACGGGACGAGTTACCCCGAATTATTATAACTTATTTTTTCGTTAGCTCGTCCCATCCTTTATAATAATATAGTTGAATAAATATCAGCCATGCACAAAAGCCTAACGTATTAGAATGTAAATTATATCTTTCTTAGTATAAAAGTTATTAAACTTTCGTATCTGGGACAAGTTGATGAATGAACTATAAATTAAAATAAATCGGGGCATCTCGACCCCAGGCGCTGAGATTTGAAGCACCAAGATGAAGATTTTTTTCTATTCCTAATGGTAAAAGTGCTATACATTATTTTTATGTTTAAGGGTCCAAAGGTATAACTGTGATAATTTAAAACAATATTTTTGGCATGGGATAGATGCATTACTTACGTACATTTATTTTTTGTTCTTTTGTTTATTTCTATTTCACTCATTGATTTATTTTCCACTGTCCAAAACTTGCTTAGTTGCTTAAACTACAGAAGCTATGTAAAGCATTAATATTGTCAAAGTAATTGTGCAATGTTGGCAATTGTACTAAAGCAAACTTTCTGCAAAAAGGAAAGTGATTACTAGGGTGAAGGTAGAAAAAGGACCTTACTACAGTAATTTTAAGGCTCAAGATATTTTCGATTATGATATTAATTATTATGTTTCAATATTGTAGAGTTGAGTAAAAAAAACTACGCCAAGGCTGTGAGCACTGTTTAACAAAATGAATAAGGTACAAATGAGAACCTATCTAAAATAGGGGATATTTGCAATGAGAGAAGGTAGAATTTAAATAAGATGGTAGGTAGGTATTCTTTAATAAATTTTAACTAAATAGTATTGGTTTTAGCACATTTTCAAAGTTTTAACTTTCCCCATCTTCACGTTACTGTCAATCCTGTAGGCAGCCTACCAAGAAGCAAAATGTTTAAATACAATGATGTCTTGCCGTAGTCAATTATAAATTTCAGCCAAAACTTTGGAATTAGTGTAGAGTTAGTGATACATTTACTAACTTTCGTGTTTTATGTGTCCTTCTTTATACAATTTCATCAAGATCACTCGAGTAATTAAGTTGAAAAGAGTAACAACTAAACACACGTTCGTATTTTTAAATTACAAAATTAGTGAGAATGATAGTCAGGATTGCTGTTACATGAAAGCTAAATATAGCAAATGACCCAATACAGAGGTGAATACGGACCAAATAGAAGTTATTTAGATAGCAACTTATTCCTATTTATCGTTAAATTGTTTACCAGATTTGACAGTGCTTGAAAATTTCATTTTGCATTTTTTTATTGCCTGACGTGGCTGGTGATACGTGATTATCATCGCTCATGGACGTTGGCAATGTTAGAAGCACAGCCAAGTTGCTGCCTACCTTGAGAGGATAGCTGTCTTTATACCGCGTTTGAAGAAAGACATGTCATAGCCAGCTCAGGAAATGCCAGAGCCGGCACTTATTTATAGGTACTGAGAGAGCGACTTACAGCCGTTATAAAGACCAGGGATGATGCGGATGCATATTTTTTTTAAATCTGTGGATTTAAATGTCAAGGCGGACATTTGAAAGCTCACATCTGCGTTAGTGTCTGAGGTTAAACCGTCGCAAAAGAAGTTGGGTTAAGATGGTTTTTGAGTAATGTGCATTCAAGCAGACAGACAGACAACTGTTTAGTAGTATGTAATGTAATGACTATATATAGGTGGATAAGTAAAATAATAAGACATTATTGTGCTATATCTGCATTCGCATGAAAATCTGCATTTATTATTGCAAATGCAGATGTAGACTGTCCAAATCAATGCGGAAGATCCGCATTAGCAGATGCGGATGCGAATATTCCCTGTGGCAATAAATTACCTACTGGTAAAGTAGGACACAATTGTACACACGTATGTGTTAGAAGTATATTAAATTAGTTGCTCAATTAATATTTATTCCTAATTAGAATACTACTATTAGTTTAGGATATACTGAACTGTTATGTACGTAGACAAAATAAGGTATACGCAATGATATTTTGTAAATAGGTATGTTCTTGTAGTAATAAATTTTTAATTTTGGTATGTGTCTCTTATTTTGTGACTTAATAATAAGCTTCCTTAGAATATCCTTTTTAGACCCCTTCTTTACATAGTCGGGTTATAAATTTTAAACTTTTTTTTTGGAAATTTCATAAATGGAGATTTTATGGCAACGTTGTATGGCAATGCTTATTCTTTGTGCAAAAAAATATCCAGCCTGCTGGTCACGGGAAGTGTCGGACAAACGCTTTGATAGCTCTTTAAAAAGAGCGCGAGCACTTGAACCCTGCGGCCCAAGTGTTTCGACTCCAAACGGTACAAATAGATACTCGCCAGCGAGGTTGTTGTATTTGCGCCGCTTTCGGCAGATGCAGCTGCAGCGCCGGCACATTTTGCTGTATTTGGAAGATGAGATGGCGCAAGGGTATCGATGCAAGTCGCGTCCCACACCAAAGGCCTACCCATCTTCCAAGGCAATAATGACATACTGCAGGTCTCTTGCCATCGTCGCGCACCGGGCCATTTGGTTCTAGAACGGCTGGCACTCCAGCGGTGACAAGAGCCGACGAAGTATGTCATTGAGGTTGGCATGCCGCGAAATGCGGCCGGCGCTTCTGCTGCATGACAGGCCGTGGTGTCCAAGACTCCCGACAGCTTCCCCGCAGCAGCAGCGGTGTGGAGAGACAGATGGTGCCCGTAAACGCAAACAAGTAGCAAGGTGGAAGGTTGTATCATGCATAAAAGTTCCTACATTGGACGATGGAAGTGCCTGAAGCCACAGTCCTAATTCCCACTCCCCCACAGCCAGCAAACGAGCACGATCAACAGGGTTAGATGAAAAAGAAAGAAGGTGTCTCTAACCTGTCTGCAGAGCAGCTCGTCCCACTGTCTCTGGGAGGAAAGGTTACTAGGTAAGACGGCGTTGGGAACAGTCATTTTCCAAGCATTTAAGGCTTTTAAAAAAAAAAAAAAAAGCATTTAAGGCTTCAGTCGTACACGGCACTTCAGAATCAACTAGTATAGAAGCTAGAATTTTCCTGGTTAATTCTTCCGAGCCGTGGACTGAGGATAAAATAGCTAGTAGACTGACATAAACTAACATATATAACATTTATAACAATTTTGTTAGTAAATTAATCTTATAAACTATGTTAGTAACACTTCCTTAGCACTGTCACTACGTCACTGTGCGTTCGTGTGGCTCTTGTCCGCGGAAGCGACGGAACACGTTTTGCGGCCAGAAGTTTTCTTCCATAACGGCTGCCAGGTAGCAGTTGGGTACTCGCACTACAAACGCCTTGAAGATAACATTTCGACGCGACTCCAACAACTGCACTCTCGCCTTAATTGAACTTCAACTTCTGGCTTACGTACTCGATGATGTCTTTCGCTTGAGTGGTGTAGTGTAAGCGGGAGATATACACCGGATTAATAAAAGTGAAATAAAATTAAAGATCAATGAGATTGTAATACTATTCTTTATTTGATAATAATGAATCAGATACTAAATACTATAGTCAATATCTTTATCACCACCCGGCTTAAAGTTAGATATGGTTTACGTAATCCTCAAACAACACCCAGTCGAATAAATAAATAAATATTCTACCACATTCACACAGCGCCATCTAGTCCCATAGTAAGCAATTATATTTACTTGTATTATGGGTATTAAACAACGATATACCTACTTAAATACATTTTTTTTGTAAATAAATACATATTATAGATAAATTACACCCAAACACAGAACAAACCTTTATGCTCATCACACAAAGATTTGTCCTGGGTGGGGATCGAACCCACGACCTTCGGCTTAGCAGTCAGGGTCACTAACCACTAGACCAACAGGCCAGTCGAATCGCTGCTACGCGAATAACATACTTCGAAAAGCATCTACCAATATATTTTTAGAAACAAATTTACGAACAGTTATCATCATTTCAATATCATTTATAATTTCAACACATAAACGTCCCACTGCTGGGCACGAGTCTCCTCCAAAGAATGTGGAATTTAGCCTACTATACTACGATGGGCCAGACGGGTTGGTATAGGGTTTGTTTCGAATTTTCCTTTTCTCGCAGTGCTCTTGTCTGCATAAGGTTACTACCTTAGTCGACTTTTACGACACCCGCGGCTAGAGATGGGGTAGTGAACTAGTGACATTATGTATTCTTAATCCGGCACTACACGGATTTACGAACAGTATATTGGTAGGTAGCTGCTGTTCCAGGAATATCTTAAGTGCGATTCGACTGAGTGCTGTTCGAAAAATGCATCGTCTAATCCTGGGATCTAAGGATCTTACTATGCATTTACTATATTCATATAATTGTTTGTGTGTTGTAAACAATAAAAATAATATTTATGTAACATTTCGACAACAATAAAAATCCTAAGGATATAGCATACCATCCACAGACCACACCTACCACAAACCATTTTTATAAATGAAGTGCTGGAATCACTCTTTATAAATATTTGAGCAAATTGAGGAGGGGGTAAATAAGCAACCAAGTGTACCAATCTCCATTTTTGTCAAGGACGTATCTGTTTAATTTCTAACATTGTTGAGCTATAAATCTTGTGAATTTGTTTCAAACACCAATTTTATTGAACTTCTTTTTTTTCAAATTCATTGAAAATTTAAAATCGTTCTTTAGAGATACAGGTTTTTAAAAATAAACAATAGTGGAGCTTCTCGCCTTTGGTTAGTTCCACGGAAAAGAGATAGGTTTTTGTGTGTGAGTACGTATTGCAGTTTTGTGTACAAGCCCTTATGCGATTTAGGAATCCTTAGTCACTTGATTTGAACTGTCATAGCTTGATAACTTACCAATTAAAAACCGCCAACAATAAGTATTGTTGGTGGTTTACTTAGAATGATTAAACTTTGGAGATCTTGATCGTGTTCTTAATTTGAGGGTTTTGTTTGTCCAAACGTAGTCTACGAGATACCATTGAGCGTAGTAGCTTATGTTAACTATTGCAAAAGATACTACTGCTGAGATAACGCATAGAGTTCTTGTTGCTGTCTTCAGAAAGTTGTACAACGTATAACCAAATTGATAGTTCACGTAGACGCTGCAAAGAAATTAATTTAACCATTAAAGAGCCTTTAGCAAAAAAAAATACTATTTGTCCTGTTATTTTAACACCCGAGACTTCTTCTTTTATGGTCTTAAAATAACAGATGTAATCAGAATGTATGATGTAACATGGATTTCAATTGCAATTTTAAGTTTGTTGAAATAAAATTAAAAAAAAAAGAAAATACCTAATATTATGTAACGATTCATCCTAATCCTCCGAGAGATCTACTGGTCCAAATTTTTCTAATCTAAAATAGCAGAAGCAATTATGGGAGAGCACTTTTAACTTCAATGTTGTACTGTTTGTTCTTTGAATCAAATTATAACATTTCATTAAGTCTTTAAACGCTATGTCGGACACCGTTGTCCGACAAACAATTAAATTTCCATTGTGTCTGCAGTCTGGCGTTCAATGTGTTAAGCTAAACTAAACTAAGCTTAGTGCTGTTTATTATGTTTAAAAATAAGTATTTATTTATACGTAATGACTTTAGTACCTTACTGTATCTACAAGGTATGGTGTGTGAGTTTAGATGGTTAGATCACCATGCATCAATTTAATATCATTATAAAGTGCAATTACAGTAAATTATTATGCTGTATTTATAAACTGTGCGTTATTAAATACATTAAAAATGATTTCTTAAGCTTTCCTGGTAAAATAAAAATACATATTTCGGCAACGACCAAACTGATTAGCAAATTTTTCTTCTGCGACCAATTTATGCTTATCAGAAACTTTTGGAATAATTAGCTTAACTTTAATTTATAGAGAAGGTAAAAAAAAATAAACGAAGACATTTTTAATAACATTTCCCAATATGTACCTACCTATCAATAAATGATTTATGAATTATGTTATTTAAATATTATTATGTAAATTGAAACCCTAAAGATCATTATGGCAAAAAGCTACCTCAAACTATAGGATTACAAAAAGTAAACAATTTTTTTTCTAATTGTTTTTAGTAGAACTCATTGTATACAAATTAGCTGATATTGAAATATTTTTTTTGTGTATTCAAATTAATCGTGTATTTCATTTGTTATACGTAGAAAAAAATACGAAATCAAAGGTTGCTTACAACCTATGAAAAAATGAGAAGATGCGTCACGCCCGCCACTAAGTTTTGTCTTAGCTTCTCGTGACGTTTCACGGTAAAAAAGTTCAAAGTCGAATAAATACTTACTTAAGAGTATAAATAATGGAAAATCCATACATCACAGTGAGATTGGTCTTGTGGCTCTTGGGTCTTTGTCGAGGAGTTAGTATTATGTCAACAATGACGAAAGCAAATGAAATGGTATGGAAGGTGTGTTGAGCCCAAATCGGTACGATCTCCATTATTCGATCTGGACCGATTACCCGAGGGTTAAATGTGAATAGTATCCAAAAAATTAGGTCACAATACTGAAACAAGAAGACTGAGATAAGATACAGATATAAATGTACACAACATAACACACACACGCACACATACACTCAAAGCTAGGCAAATAATAATATGTATATTTTTTTAGAAGTAATTTTAGTTTTTATACCACTAAAGTTTAAGTTTAATGTTTTTGTTTCAAAATTCTACTAATTGTCTCCTAGTAATTAATATTAAGCATATATATTGTGTCATAATTAAAATAAACCAAAATCATAAAATGGTAATCAACGTCTGTGAACTGTCACGATTCTATTGTATCAGATCTATTGTGATAATTCTGTGTTCGGTGCCCAAGATACAGGCCTAGCCTAGTTTGGGACCAATGTAATATTATTATTGTTCTGTACAAAATTGGCAATAAATGAATATTATTATTATTATGTCTCTTTTTTCACGGCTATACTTCTCTCTAAGGTGAGAAGTATACCCGGTCCTTTTGGGAGGCTTACGCGGGGACACAGGTCCAACACGCAGAGGCCCTTAAAGAATTTTAATTTAGAATGGGATGAGACATTTACCGCTGCCATATCACAGCTGCACTATTGTAGTACAGCTATGATTTGTCACTGGTAAGTGTAAAGCTATTGTATGTTGTTATGGAGTCAAATAAAGTTGGGCTATGGGTTTGAGTGTTCGGTGAAATGATGATATCTGGCATACGGGAACAACGTCGTCTGCTTGCCTCCTCCAGCGGTGAATATAATATGATGTTAAATGAGGATTGGGGCAGACGGTTACTCGCCTTACACTAGATGGGCCCCTTCCACAACCGACATGGGCCGAAGTCCACGGGTCTCAGGGCAACACCGTAGTGCGCGGCTAGGGGTGTCGAGCGGTGTGGCGCCGATTTCGCCATCGCGGGTCCCAAGCGGAGACCCGGAGCGGGTTATGTTAGCGTTAATTATTATTATTATAAATATCTGAACTATATAATGTTTATGTTAACTAAGTGTAAGTTTTTAATTTCTGTGTTAAGTCCATTTTTTTTTTTTTTTATTGCCTTTAGTGGCAGACGAGCAAGCGGCCCACCTGATGGTAAGTGGTTACCGCCGCTCATGGACGTTAGCAATGCCAGGGGCACAGCCAGGCCGCTGCCTACCTTGAGAGGATAGCTCTCTTTAAACCTCGTTTGAAGAAGGACATGTCATAGCGCTCAGGAAACACCGCTGTAGGAAGCTCACCCCAGAGCCTGCACCTGCATTAAATGTTATCATCATCTTAGCAGCATTATGTCACCTAGATGTGGTCCAATCATCATCATCATCAGCCTGTACTAGTCCACTGCTCGACATAGGCCTCTCCAATTGCACGCCACGCACGGTCCAATACTTAAAGAAAATTATACAACTCACGACTGTGACCGGGAACAAGATTGACGCTCTAGTGACATCTCGTATATGTCTTAAGTGGTCCAACTTTGGTGATACATCTCCATTCAGCTCTCGCCAATCACAATACACGCAGAGAGGTATGTACAATAAACACAGGGCCTGAAAGCCAGAATTATTACATTAAACATTTAATCACCAGATTAAACATCAGTTGAAGCCTATTTTCCCAATATAAACATTATTTGGATAGAATATCTAACAGAGTCAATGTATAACAAAAGGTAAAATGAGCTGGGAACTAGTTATTCTGGCGAAATGAACACAAAAATATTTGTCGGATTTTGCAGAAATCTCCAACCCTAATCCATTTTAATAATGATAAACAATGTGCTCAGGGACCTTGACTATGAATTTTGACATCGACTTATTTGGAGTTTATCGCTGTCAGATGTTTGAAAATTTAAATATGGCTGCTGCCATTTTCAAACATTTGACAGCAATATCGACTCCGGCAGAAAAATATATAAACAATGATATTGTATTTTTAACATACAATATTATTGGTAGGATATTTGTAAAGAAATCAATGTCAAAATACTATAAACATGTATTTTTAAAATTTAATTTAATAAACTATAAGTTCTTAGTATAAACATTTCATGATAATTTAAAAGTTGTTTAAATTAATTTGTTGTAAAACTTGGTTTAACTTAATACAGACATTAAAGAACATTACCCTCCTATTTTGGCAGACGGGTAAAAATTGTGAAATGTTGTTATTGTTTATTCTACCTCCAATTCAGCCCAAGTATAAGACGATGTCGAAATTCATAGTATGATATGATATTGAACTGAATTGATAAATTAATTAATTAATCTATTACTAGTTTATATACTCACATTAAACCAAATAGTCAACAAGTTATACTGTATCCAATCGTACTGTCTAACTTCGGGATCCTCTTCTTTTGAGAAATCTATTTTAAGTAGCTGGTTAGCTATTATCAACAGATTCAATAGAACTAGTCCATAGAAACATAACCTTATATATATAATGAAGGCATAGCTGTTCACTGAAGAACACCGTTTAACATAGGCAGCTGTCATTTTGATGTTTCAAAAACAAAAGGCACAATATCTTTGACTTAGTCCATATCTGTAGGTGAAATTCAACTAAATATCGGGCAAACTAACGAGTTAAAAACATTGAAATTAAGTACGCGTTTTATAAAAAAAAATAGGTCTTCTATTTAAGAACTCAACCCTTCAACTGTTGTCGGTTGAACAATCGTTTTTGTCTTCTTCTTGACCCGTTGATGCAACTCGATTCTTCTTTTCTGACTTGCATAGAACGTCGAATCAGTCGTCCCCTTCCTTTTTACAATATGTTTTCAATTGAAACACTATACTAGTTTTACTAAAGGGTACACACTGCTAATGACACAACACTAAGACTTGTATTAATAATTGTAGCTAATATCAGACTAGTTTATTCTTGTGTTTGATTAAAACAAAGTAACGTTCCTAGATGCGACATTGTAGCCCAACGACGCGTTGATAACGCGTGTAGTCGTTGAATGATAAATTACGAAACAATTGAGCATTTGCCTTCTAGTCTTATCTATGACACTATAGGCATACTTTGTATAAGTAACAAGCTGTTGCGCGCGAATTAGATTCTGGCGACCACAGAAACTTTTCTCCGTATTTTTTATAATTAAATTTTATAGTAATCAGTTATACATTACATCTAGCCATAATTATCATTTTTTTTTAATTCATCATTAAGTCTTATTAAAAAATTAAAACAATACTCGTAGTAGTAACCACGAATCGCGTACCTATACGGCACACATGCACAGTACAACCGCGCAACCGCAAGCGGCACTTCTCATTCAAAAGATTCATTCTATGAAGATTTCCGGCAAAACTAGTAAGCAATGATATTGTATGATACAATATCATTGCTAGTAGGATTTTAGAGCGGCGCGCGGTCACAGATTAGATAGTTTTTCACTGTTATTGTTAAATATCGCTAGATATGATGTATATATATCTGATTAAATATTACCAAGAAAAAGTTTCAGAAATCACTATATTTTTATGTGTATAACTATCAATGTCTTTTCCACGTCTGTAGGTCTGTATATCCGCTATATCGCTAACTCCTCCTAAACCACTTAAGTAATTAGTTGATGCGTTTTTCACTTGGTGATAAAAGCGTTTCGTGAAAAGATAATTTCAAAATTCTGATGGTAAGGACACTTGGCTTGACATCATCCTCACCTCTGCCCCAAACCTTGTTTCATCCCATGGTCAAACCCCTGCTCCTGCCTTTTCTCATCATGACTTCATTTTCCTATCATATATCCTTAAGCCTCCTAAGCCCCCTCCTAAAGTGCTGCACATGCGATGTTTTGGTCGCATGGATGTGGAAAAGTTACATAGGGACGCTTCATTAATAAATTGGTCGGATTTAACTGAGGCATCTACAATTGACGACAAAGTAAATTTATTCAACAAAACCATCTTAGCGTTGTACGATGTCCATGCACCCGTACGGAGAATAAAACTGAAGCACCCACCGGCACCTTGGATAACTGAGGGAGTGCGGATGGCAATGAGGCGTAGGAACCGGGCTTTTGGTAAATACAAGAGAGATCGGTGCGATGAAAACTGGGTAGCCTATAAATCTGCAAGGAATCGGTGTAATCAGATGATACGGAACGCCAAACGCCGACATATCCTCATTAACGTCACTTCTTCTTCCCCTGCTGATATCTGGAAGTTCCTAGGGACTCTGGGTATCGGCAAACAGCGTCGTACTAACTTTCAGGGGACAATTGGCTTGGATGATATAAATAAACATTTCTCTTCCAGACCTCAATTAGATAGCCAAGCCAATTGTCAAACAGTTAATTACGTAGCTGGTTTAACCCGCCCCAATATTAAATCGTTTTGTTTTTCTCCAGTTGCTGAAGAAGAGATCAGAAAGACAATCCTCTCCATTAAATCCAACGCTATGGGCAGTGACCTCATCAGCCGCCGTATGATCACTACCATCCTTGTTCATCTTCTCAGTCCTATCACCCATATCGTCAACTTTTCCTTATACTCTGGTTCCTTTCCAACAATGTGGCGTCGTGCTTACATTACTCCTCTACCTAAAATCCAGAATCCTACTCTTCCAAATCATTTTCGACCCATATCTATTCTTTCTTTCCTATCCAAAGTTCTTGAAGCTTGTGTGCATAAGCAACTGTCCCAATATATTCACTCCCACCACCTGTTGAGTCCTTTCCAGTCTGGCTTTAAGCCGGGTCATAGCACAGTTTCCGCACTCCTCAGAGTGACTGGCGATATCAGAGAGGGAATGGAGAATACCAAAGTCACCGTCTTGGCTTTGGTCGACTTTTCAAACGCTTTCGATACCGTCAGTCACGATATCCTACTCGCCATCCTATCCTATGTCGTAGTCTCCTCTGAAGCTCTGGAATGGTTCTCAAGTTATCTTCGAGGTCGCCAGCAATCGGTTCGTTGCAATGAGTCGTCTTCTAGCTGGTGTAACATTGACTCTGGTGTTCCTCAAGGCGGTATTCTTTCTCCATTACTTTTCTCAATTTTCATTAATCTCATTACCAAGAATCTTCAGTGTCCGTATCACCTATACGCCGATAATTTGCAGATATACTCTCAGGCAAGCATTGACTCTGTGTCGTCAGCAATTGACATGGTCAATAAGGATCTTGCTTACATTAAAGATTGGTCTGCCAGGTTTGGATTAATGGTCAATCCCTCGAAGTGTCAAGCAATCGTCGTAGGTAGCCAACGGCTTCTGACCCGGTTGGACACAGATACTCTTCCTCCAATTGTGTTTGATGGTTCCATCATAAAATTGTCTCCAACCGTCAGGAATCTTGGTTTACACATAGACTCCACTTTATGCTGGCAAGCTCAAGCTACTCATGTAAGCCAAAAAGTTACCGGTACCCTACGTGCTCTCTATCGATTTAAAAACTTCTTTCCGTACAAAACCAAGGTGATGCTTGTGCTTTAATTTTTCCTCAAATCGACTATGGTGATGTGTGTTATTTTGACCTGAATGCAGACCTTCTCAACAAACTTGACCGTCTTCTAAATAACTGCATTCGATTTATTTTCAATCTTCGCAAGTATGACCATGTGTCTACTTATCGCTCTCAATTAAAATGGTTGCCCATTATTCAACGCCGTAAGATGCGTGCTCTCACCACACTCTACTCTATCCTAACATCTCCTACTCCGCCTTCCTACTTAATTCATGACTTTCCCTATCTCTGTTCTGTTAATGACCGAAATCTTCGTTCTTCTAATAACCTCCTTCTTTCATGTCCTTCTCACACGTCTGATTTTATTCACTCTTCTTTTTCTATACAATCCATCCTTCTATGGAACGCCCTCCCTCTTGAAATCAGGATGTCCACTAACCGTTATGCGTTTAAGAAGAGGATTCATGAACTCCTTCGTTGTGAATAGTCTGGCAGTTTTCATCTCTTACTTAGTTTATTCACCTCTATTGTATTATAATATAGTATATGTAAGTACATATATATTTATAGTTGTATTATTTATTTATATATATTTATATGTATTTAAGTACCTAGCTTTATATTTATATATTATAAATTTAATTATTTATTTAGAATATATCTATTATTTTAGCTTAATTGCCTCGTTACTTTTATTTATGCACCTACTTCAACAAACTCTCTGCATCACCCAAATGGTTGACTGGTAGAGAATGCCTAATGGCATTAAGTCCGCCTGTACATATTTTGTATGAAGTATTAAATAAATAAATAATAATTTTTCACGGAATGTTTTCATCTATATATAATAATTTACCGACATATAACGCGGGCGAAGCCACGGGCTGAAGATAGTTGTTAAATAACAATTTTGATAAATAAGTACTGAATGTTTTGACTACGCAACTGGTGAATATTTATAGAACTGGAGTTAGATCTAAGGTCATTTTGCAAATAATTATCGATAAAGAATTAGCAATTATAATCTGAATACAGATTTTAAATAAGTAAGTAGGCGTACAAGATTAGATATCGCTTGGCAGTCAGAAGCAGTAACGGTGTAAGTATATTATAGTAGTATATACTCGTATATTCATTTTAATCTACAGCATGTTGTCCGAGGCGTTTGGGGAAAAAATCACAGCACATCAGAGCAAGAGTAAAAAACTTAACCCTTTGAACGCCTAAGACGTCAATACACGTAAAATGAAAATGTGCTCACCACGCCAATGACGGCATGGCACGTCAAAAAGTACTGTATTTTAAAAGCTTGGCGCACAAGGCACGGCTATACTGATTTGACGTGGCGTTCAAAAGGTTAAACAAAAACTGCTCATGTCTATCCGATGTGGGAGTTGAAAGAGAGTCGTTATTATTCCATATCATCTTCATCGTCATTTCAACCCATAAACGTCGCACTGCAGGGCACGGGTCCAAAGAATGTGGAGGGAATTTAGCCTACTATACCACGCTGGTCAGACGGGTAGGTACTTATAGGGTTTGTTTAGAATTTCTGTGTCTGTCTGTCTGTCTGTCTGCGGTTACTCCCTTAGTCGTCTTTTACGACACCCACAGGTTGAGGTGGATGGAGGTAAATATAATCTAAAGTAATCCAAACTTAACGTTGTTTATTCATTAAGATTTTAGATCATCTACACTCTTTGCGCTGTAGCATGATGCGGGTGACAGTTTCACTAACATTTCGTTTCACTCATGAAAGTAGCCGCGATTTACAAATTATGACTTAGTATTTCAGCTGTACCACATTCGTAATATATTAAATCATTAATAACTGTAGTAAATTAATATAAACCCAACCAGAATGTTCTAGTCTAGTCATACAGACAACTGTCACCCGCACCATGCTACAGCGCAAAGAGTGTAGGTGCTACTTAAAAATAACTAGCCTGAATAATGGCACCACCCTCCCTCCCCTAAACGCATTACATAATTAATAGTTGCCCCTAATTATTTGGCTATCAAAATGAGTTGTCGATTTTCTTGGCAATTGTTCTCAAACCTCAACCATGTCAGATTGGCTATGTCAGCCAATTTGACAAGGCTTTTGGTAAGTATTGTCTAGAACTCTAGATGATCTAAATAAATAAATGATTCTAAGACAACCAATAAAAAGACAAGCAATAATTTAATTATATTATTATTTATTACAAACAATTGAGTTCAGTAAATAACGACTGTGTAACCAATAAGCTTCTATTTACGTACCCAATATAAAAAAACCGGTCAAGTGAGAGTCGGACTCACGCACTAAGGGTTCCGTACTGTTTTTGTGTTTGATATTTGTAGGTAACGGATAGTAATTTAGAATAAATATTCACATAAAGGTGCACTGCACCATCTTTATGTAACATCACTCCAGAATAAACTCTCACTTTCTTTATTTTTTTAGCCTTATCATTATATACTGCCTTTCAGCTCTCTTGTTAGAGGAGAGGAGACCCGAGCCCAGCAGTGGGACATAACGGGTTGCTGTTGATGATGATGATCATTATATACTTCCAATAAAGTACTAATATTCAATGATATAATATACTAACTTATAATTGTACCAAGAATCGCAAAAGACACACGTAGGAAAATGTGATTTTTTTTTTTTTTTTAAATAAAAAAATCAGCTGGTTAGTAATCATTTATGATGACCTCGTTATCGATACAAGTTGGAAGGTCCCCTCCTTCGATCAAACCATTGATTTTGTAGGACCATATTTTTTTTTACTTACTTAATATTTATGTAACTAATTGAACAGTCATATTGTCCTACAAATTGCGTGGTACGTTATCCCGGTATTTCCTTCCCGGTCCGGTATACCCTTGCTACGTCTGTTAGCTACAACAATCAAACTTTTGGAATACGAAATTGTTGGGGGTCTCATCGAAATGAAGCTACCCACGAATAATTAGCTTGACATTAATAAAAAAAAAATTGGACCAGGGATCCCGGACTATTATATTTAACAACAGATAAGTAGATATGAGACTGAAATAGTTTGTAAGTCCACTAAAGTGCACGGTGTTTATTGCTAATCTAGAGTGGTAAGGCAAAAATGTAGGTAAGTGTACATAATGTGTCCACACGAAATTCGGTTTAATTTCAAATATGAAAAATACTTCAATAGGAATGTTTCTGCTGATTATATTGCAGCACTAGATGAGTCTAAGGCTGAGATCTATAGAGCGTGCTTGGACTTTGCTCTGACTAAACTTTCGAGATAAGACAAAATCGGTATTTATAGTGCAAACTTTGACTTTGTCCAAGCCCAAGCTAAGCAAAGTCAAAGTGCCTAGTAAAATAATCATTCAATGACACAGTCAAGTAACTCGATTTACGTATTTAAAAGGCACTTTATTAATTGTTTCACGCCAGAGCACACACACACACACTGAAATAAAGCAAACGCCTACTCATTTATGTCATGCTCGAATATAACAATTTAGAGACTCGTTGCTCAGGCAAAATTAAATTATATAGAACTTAATTAATATATATCTATAGGTTCAATTTCCATATGCAATTCAATCGAAACGTGGGGTAATTTTTTAAATTATCATCATCATCATCATTTATTTATTATTCCAAAATGTCATCAACTGGTGACCATTATTATTACGTCGTTTCGTCTCACTATTGGACAAGAGTCTCGATTAGAAGTGCTTAAAAGAGAACCTTAGAAGTCATAATAATACTGCCTTGATGAAGTGACGGATAAAGAATACACAATATAACTACCCCATCTCAACCCATAGGTGTCGTAAAAGGCGACTAAGGGAGTAACCTTATGCAGACAACGGCACTGCAAGAAAAGGAAAATTCGAAACAGAGTTTAACTCGTCTGGCTAGCATGGTATAGTAGGCTAAATCCCTCCACATTCTTTAGAAGAGACCCGTGCCCAGCTGTGGAACGTTTATTGGTTGAAATGATGAGTGGTGTTCACAGCTCATGGGTGGCGAGGCGAAGGAGCTTTTAAGGTGATGGTCTTGGTGTTGTAGGCGAGCTTGTTTGACGTCATCATGATATAACTGCAAAAATAAATCCTTGCATTTGTTATATTGTGATAATAGTCTGTCGTTCCGAATGTTTATTAAACACTGCACTTTATATAAACGCTAAACAAGTAATGGAAAAATTCAAACCCACGACGGGACTTAAACCCGCGACCCTGCCATTCCGTGTGCAGTGCTCTTCCATCTGAGCTACGCGGGTGGACGTCCCTGAGATCGAATTTATCCAGTACCTGTTAGCATGACGACGTCATGACAACGTTTTTCTACTTATCACCGTGGCTCGTTACAGAAACCTACGTTTATATAAGCATACCTAGTACCTAGCATTAATATTAAATGTTAAACCAAAGCGATGGAAATTGCTTAATATTTAATGTAAACACTGCACTTGACCAATGCGACATTCCACCCTCTTGTTTCTAAGCTATAGGAAAGCATACCAAGATCCCTGAGGTCAACTTAACTTTCATAATAAGTTTGCATGACATTGGCAATGTGTTCCACACATCCAACACATGAACATCCCCACAATATTTACGTTAACTCAGTGACGTCAAACCGAATGATTTATAGTAATATCGATTAATTAATGAAGTTAACCGTTTATACTAAGTCCGGGTGCCACGCATCCTACTAAGAATAGATATGAATCTGCCGCACACCGATTTTAACGAGTTTTATCCCAGTTCGCGTAACGCGGCGTCTAACACACCGCTTAATTTTTTGATAATGATGAATTGTCTAGTAAGCTATGGTAGCATTGTAAGGGTACCTGCAAAACATGGTCCGAGTTCTATTCTGACTGATGAATTTACGAATGTGAATTTCACTTTGTGCAATTTATAAGAAGTCAAATAAGTTACTCATGAATGACCAATGGCGATAGGCGAAAAAAAGGCAACGGTTGATCCAATAACCCATTCATGACGAATTTTTCAACTCCTCCATTTACTTCTGATTAATTTCGTTGTGGATTCCAAGACATTAGATTAGGCAATAGGCACCCCCTGGGGCTACTCTGTCAAAACTCTGTTAATCCTGGCTCTCTGTTAACTCTTGTAAGAGTTGCAGTGGTAAGTTATGCCTACCACTGCAATGGTGTGTGTGGTGGGGATTGTCCCATAACAATGCTAATGTTATGTTTTGCAAATAAAGTTATCTATGGTATTTTAACAGCTTCGTTAGTGGTCGTAGTAAGTATTTACTGAATTTGGGGTTTGTTAACGTCATCCACTTATATAGAAAATATTTGTGCAGTAAATGGGAAGTGTGGGTTTCCTCACGTTGTCACCGTCAGCAGATGGTAATCATCATCAGATATAAATTCCACAAAGTGGAATCCACATAAGTACTACCGGTCGGAATCAAACTTGGACCGCATGATTGTCATGCCACCGGTTACTTACCCATTCAGCCACTATCGCTTCAATTATTCATTACAAAAAAAAATTAAATTTACATAATATTTACAGCAGTACAATCTCTTACAGCTCAACGTAATGAGCCGGCATCAGAAAAGCTATATTTTGTCAAACAGATATGTAATAAAACGCACCCTAACCGACAAACAAACAAGCCATCCGCAAACACAGATAGTTTTGTTATTATTATGTTATTATCACATGGAGGTATCATGCAACGTTCGATATTTGTTCTCGTGATAGTGCACGTCAGTACTCAATAGTTATCATACGTTTATAATTAGACGGTTAGAGCAAGGCTGCGCTAATCTCTGGAGTAGGGCTCGTACACGTGCCTCTAAGCGCTTTGATACTCCTCAGGTCAGTGGTGTCATTCATATGCAATAGTTATCGATGATTAATTAAATAAATCATATAGATAGGATCGAAAAGTTCTCGATTGGAAATCTCGCAACAGCAAGTGTAGAGTATGACCTTCAACCACAGGGTGGACAGATGATCTCTGTCTCCAGATCGCTCCTGCGATATTTTTGAGTCGTCTGCTCATCATAATAATTGGCGTCCTAAAATGCAACTACTACAACTTTTCAAAGCAGACCTTCCAAGCTACCTTCTCCCATCAGCTAAAATAACTGAGCCTTGCTTGACAGCAATCAGAAATCAGAACTGAGTTTCAAATTTGAAATCTCAGATACGTAACCTAAGCTTAAGCTTCTAGACTTCTACTAATGTAAATAAATATTCAGGGCATATACCTATATAAATCATCATCATTTCAACCCATAAACGTCCCACTGCTGGGCAAGTGTCTCCTCCAAAAAGTTTGAAGAGAATTTGGCCTACTACATACGCTGGCCAGACGGGTTGTTATAGGGTTAGTTTCGAATTTTCCTTTTCTCGCAGTGCTCTTGATTGCATAAAGTTACTCCCTTAGTCGCCTTTTACGACACCAACGGGTTGAGATGGGGTAGTGACATTATCTATTTTAATCCGTCACTACACGGACGGATTAAGAATAGATAATGTCACTACCCCATCGGATGTAAATAGATGATAATATACATTATGGAAGGAGTTGAGAGAGTTTGAAGGAGAAGCTTGGCAATCAATAAACATTTAAAATAATATGTAATTAATATAATAAATGAGTCAACCAATAAAATGTACAAATAATCCGATGATTATAGTAGCTAATACTCGTTGTTAAATAAAACCTTTTAGATACTTACTATAAGAGGCTCTATGGTTTTATTATCCCTTCAATAGAGCACTCCAGTAAAGTTTAGATAATCTTATCTTTAGTATAAAAGTTATAATGGTGTGGTTTTAAATGAAGAAAACTAACATAACGGTTTGCTAATACGTGCCTGGAGGGTCCCAGGGCATTAAAAATTTTAATTCATCAGCAATATGTTTAATTACGCTCGATCCTCCTTGATCATGGCTGGTTAAAGCTCTAACACTTGTATGATCGCTAATCGTCTCACTGTGGAGTGGGACCATAGTACCTACCTACTATTAAAATATTGCGTTAGTCAATAAACAGCCTATAATATTGATAGTCGATATCCAGAATACTCCGCGGTCACCATATCGCGATCACGTGGCTATACACACTGTCTCCCACTGGTACATACATTTATACCTCGTTATAATATAATGTGGCCTTGATTCATAAATATCTTTAAAATATTAGAACTCAGTTGCATTCATCTATAAATCACTAGAATAAAAACGAATCGTGCGAGTCGGACTCGCGCATTGAGGGTTTAGTACGAACATGCACTTTTTATACCTATATTTTTATTGCAAGTTATAATAATAATAATATTTATTTATTCAATAATGTAGTTTCACAATTTTTCTCTTAATTTATGTAGTAGTATCAAATTAAGAGGTCGTCGTTGACTGCTGTACTAGTTAATACTGTGTCACAGCAGCCAGCGTCTTCCACCCTGTTTTAACGTGTAGTCACAGTACAATTATTAAATAAATGTTCCATAGAAAAAAAAACAAAAAAGTAAAAACAATAAAGATTTGAGCAAGCGAGTGTGTGTGTGTTTGTTTGAGAGTGTGTGTGTGTGTGCGCGAGTGTGCGCGTGTTATGACAAGTAATTGACAGGATAGTGTTATAAGTTAGAATAAATCTTTGTAAGTAGATAGGTACACCATCTTTACGTAACATCGATCCGGAATAAGCTCTATTTTTTATGACGCGTGTCATTTTGTTACCCTCTCCAATCCCAAAACCGGATTTTGGATTTATCCTTTACTTGTGCAGCTTGATATTGCTTTTTGCCAAATTTCATGATTCTAGGTCTTTTCTAGGTTTTGAATTATTATAATATTTTATATATGAATGAATTATAAATGTACTGAATCATTATACCGCTAGCCTCGGCATTATTATGCTCAACTCTGCATTCACTTGCCACGTTTTCCTGTTGGAATTTTTTTGAATGTTTACCTCCAAGAAGAAGGGCCCAATATACCTACTTGTAATAGAAATAAGTCATCTTAAATTGCCATGAACGTGCCTGTTCCATTAGATAACACTTTAAACAACCACAATTTGATTTCGCTCACATTGTAGTAGGTACATTTATTTATCCTAATTGCGTTCCCATGTAAAACTCTAAAAAAAATTCTTAAAAAAAATACTTCTCGTAAAACGATATCGTTACCGTGAACTTGTAATTAGAGTAAGGACATCATTATAACGGAGTAACAAGCTTGATCTTAATAAAATTTTGCCAACTTCATTACAGTTTGAGCGCCACAATGTCTGGGAAGATTAAGCGCTACAATGTAAACTCGGTCAGTACCCTTCTATTCAATCTACAACTTGATTTACTAGCAGTATAAGTAATGTTTCGCTCAAGTGATATGTCAACCAAAAGAAGCAAATTTTCTTTACCAGCTCCTAAACGTTTAAGTGAAGTTTCACCAAAATAGGTTTGATGATATAAGACGTTTAAGTGTCACGGTTACACCCGGCATTAGATTTTTTCGAATAAAGAACACATTTTATTTCAGTAGTTTTATTTTAGTGGCCAGTAACTGTTTGACAATTAGGTAAATACTTTTTTATTTAAGTAACTAATTGTCCTATAAAATCCATACATATTATAAAAGGCTTTGTCCTGACTAACTGACAGACAACGCACAGCCTAAACCGAAAAACAAAGACCTATGTAATATCGAAATCTACGCGGACGAAGTTGCGGGCAAAAGCTAGTATCCTATAAAAATGTAATACAAATACAAATCATTTTATTTGCTAAAATACAGGTACTAGGATGATTAGTTGTTGTTGGTTGACGTGGATGGCAAATAAATAATTAAAGCAGCATAACAATTAGTAGCGGTATTAATGATCGAAACAAAGACTTAATAATTTAAAAACCACTAACCAATTATCATTTCATACAACGCTTTGCATACCAGTAACCTAGTCTCCAATAATATTATTAAACAGTTAAGATAAAAACTAATTACGTATATTAATTACACAAACAGTCCACAGAAGTTCACAGAACACACGGACTGAGGTAGAAATGTCCAGAACCGTAATGTCAAGTCGATATTATGACAAGAACCTCCTTGTAAGTCCCAATGAATGTTATCAGAACAATTATGTAGAAAACAAGAACCGTATGTGTTATACCAGATTTTTATTTGTATATTATTGTAAACAAACATGACCTTTCTAGAAAATACGAGTTGCTGGTTGAAATGAAAGACTGTTTAAGTTCTATTATTGAAAATGGAGCATTTAATTTATTGAATTAGATTTTTGTCACGACGAGAAAAAACATTATTGTAAACATGGTGGAAAAAAATTAGCTAGTGGTATTTGTATGCACTTCCCTCTAATTAAGGAGTGTTCTTAGGGTTGCGGTTGTTTCAATTTAGACGATTATTGTCGCACTGTTGCCATCCTTATGTTAGTGACGTCATGCATCCCTATCATCATCGATGTTTTTGTTATTATGAAATTGTGGTTATTATCTTATTCTGTAACCAGTGGCGGATTAAATGCCAAGACTATAAGAGCACCAAAGGCAAGTACATTATCGGGGCCCCGAAAACCGGGGCCCCTGACTACAGATTCAGGGGGTGCCAAAATGTATAAGATGTTTAATAGAAAAAAAATAGACAATCAAGGGTCAATTCATACTAGAGCAGAGTCGAAGTATACGTGGTGCAGCTAATTTACACAAAATACGTAGGTATTATTTTTTCTTTGGTCAAAGACTACCGCGCGTCCCTTGTAACCTGGCGCATCTAGGCACGAGCCTAGTTTGTCTTAGGGATAATCCGCCAGTCTATACCCTAAGCTAAAAGAAGATTCAATACAATTTTTACTAGCAATCGCTCATGATACTACATCGTCTATTAAAAATGCAAATTAATGAATTCTAAATGAAAATGGCCTTCTATTAAAAACTGAACTTTCGTTACTAATATAGTTGATAATTATGTAACGGGTCTACATTACTGGTCAGCCCGTAACCACGATCAGTGCATTTCGATCAAAACGTCGCGTTGATCAAATAAAAATAGCTTCCATACTTAATATTAAATTTGTTATCTTAATTAATTCGAAAAAAAAGTATCAAATATCAAAAAGGTGCAAAGTATCAAGGATAGTGGTTCTAAACATATGGTCCACTGACCACTGGAAGTTCCTGACGGTGACAAAAGTGGTCCGCGAAGCGAATGCGCATAATAGGCTATTAAGATTATATTCGGAAGACTTTTGGAGTCAATCACCCATTGAACTTTTTAGTGGTCCGTGACAAGACTGTAGGTATATAAGTCAAATGGTCCCTCATTGCTAAAAGATTACCACTGATTAAGAAGGAAAGTCACTTTTGCAACTTTCCTCATTACCGCGACACCGATGGTACCGGTTGACAATCATTAGGTACTTACTGTCCACCAGTCACTCCGATAAGGCACCACGCGTAGAACGCGTGCCAAAACAAACCATTACCGCATCGTACACAAGCGTATTTATTTGCGTAACTATAACATCGGAATATTATTCAGTATGAAATAATCCTTGTGTTTCGAGACATTTCAATACATTTATCGCTGGTATGAATCATGAACAAAATTATGTTACATTCGGAAAAAATACAGCTTTTAAGGAGAAGTTTAAAAGTACATTCACCGAAATAATGTAACAAAATGTGTTTGGCGTACTATGTTATTAAAAAATATCTAATATTATGTCTAAAACAGATACCTAATTGTGATAACCTGTTCTAACAGCCTAACCTAACAAACCCAAAAGGGTGGATTTAGAAGGGTGAAATTGGAGATGAAAACTTGTATGAAAAGATCTTTGTTTTGAAGTTAACGTTTTGCAAATTAGTATTGGGATAGGAACTTAAAATGTTGTTTTTAATATTTTTGATAGGGATGGGTTCAGGGGGTGAAATATAATAATAAAAACTTACCCTAAGGGATGAAATACATACATACATACATAGCATCACGCCTTTTCCCCGAAGGCTACCCCTTTGCAGAGGTGGTTCGCACCCACATTTCGCCAGCTATATACGCTAAAAAATACGCTAAAATAGGGGGATGAAATAGTTGTGAAAATTATTAGAAATTGAAATGGATGTTATTTTCGATGTTTTCAGGGACGCTGATTATATAAATGTTATCTTTAATGACGTAAAATGAAATTCAGCTCCTGTACTCGTAGTGGGGCGTTGTGGAATTAATAAATTGCATTTAAAACAAAGACCTATGTAATATCGAAATCTACGCGGACAAAGTCGGGGGCAAAAGCTAGTGCACTATAAGAACTGACACGTAATAATTAGAATATGAAAAATTAATGAAAATCATTTTGCCCTCTTGTTAGTACCGACTGCGACTGTCTCATTCTCAAAATACGGTCCGCTCAACCGGAAATCTGAGATAAATATACTCGTAAATAAAACAATATAAATTAGGTACCTACTTAGTAGTAGACGATTAATTAATGAACTGCGATTATCAATGAGATACGAGATACCTGGGCTTATATTTATGTTTTGTTAAACAGTGTCCACGTGTTTACAATATGACTGTTTATCACAAAGGTGTGTGGAATGAATTAGATATTTAGCCTTGGAATACTGACGTGTATTTACACTGCTATGAACCTTCATCAAGGCATCGTCTTTGTAGTTAAGAATACATTTGTTCCCTACTGCTGTTTGTTAAGTAATTGATTTAATTAAATAAAGTTATTTCTTTGTATTTTATTGCTGGTCATTTAGCACGTATTGCTGTTTTGTTTTGACGATATTCTGCACCGTTGTCAGCGCCATGATCTCCGATGTATTGACAAAATGTCTGAAATCAAATATCCCGGCGAAATTTTAATATAAATTTACGCCCATTTAAAGGCTGAAGTTTATTGCTTACTTTCTTATGGTTCATAATTCCTCAACATTGAATTTTCTTTTCATTTTTGAAAATTCTTTACATTGGTATAAAAGTTAGTAAAATTAGATAAAGGTAAAAAAATGTAAAAAAAATTAACCGCGATGCGATGGCTTCTAACCTAACTCATACATGTCGGATCCGCCCAAAAAGGAGCATTTGGTTAATCAACACATATCTAATTATTTGATTATACACATACTTATTTATGTGATATACGAATTTACTAATTTAGACATACGGTTTTGGTACACGTTTCTTATTTTGGTAAAAAAACATGGCTATTATTTTTACGGTAGGTACGTTAGTAAAGCTGTTCTTCTTAGTACTCATAATAAAATATAAGTACATTTGTGACGTAAGAAATTCTAAGATAATTAGTTAACCATTACCTAGTATAGGTAATACATTCAACACATCTATATAAGAATTATTTTTCAAAGACAAAGAAATCCTTACTAACAAAGGCGCCTAAATTAAAAACGCACGTTACTTAATAAAAAAACTATTAACTAAAAAAACCAAATTGAAAATTTTACGATACCCTGACGAGAGTTGCACCAACAAGTTATCAAAAAAAAAGGCGCAATAAAATCGGCCCTTTAGTTTAGGAGCTAAGATGACACACAGATACACAGAGACATTATAACAAGACCTGATGTTATCGATTAATTTATTGTTATTTTAATTATTATTTCATATTTTTATTTATTTTTGAATAATTATTATTGTTGTTGAATTAATTATCTATGCTCTAAATTCTATTCTACAAGTCCAAGTTATATTTCACACATAACCGACACCACTGTAACGCTCACGAATCATTTATACCATGTAATCGCAAGTCAGTCCCTACAGTACAGGCTCGACCCAGTGTAGGGGCTACCAGAAATGTTAAGGTATCTGGACCTTCTGTAACTTTGTTAAACTTATTTGTAAATTACTTAATTAAGGTACCCATGTAATTGGAAAAGAAAAATAAACAATTATCTTATCTTATCTTATCTTAGACCTCTTTTTGCGTCGGGGTTAAAAATGTAATTAAGTGCTATTAAGAAATAGTATTTAGTTTTTGCTGATTTAGTTTCTTTTTGTCTTTGAAAGACGCCCCGCGTTTTATTTGGGATTTGGGTAGGACTAAATGTGGATATGATGCACATACCTTTCTATACGAAAAAAGCGTCATTATGTGTGTTTGAAAACTTACATTCATCATCATCATCATTTCAACCCATAAACATCACACTGCTGGGCACGAGTCTCCTCCAAAGATTGTGAAGGGAAGCCTGTACTATACCATGCTGGCTGGGTCGATATAGGGTTTTGTTTCGATTTTTTCTTTTCTCACAGCCAGTGTTCTTGTCTGCTTGGTCTTTCCTTAGTTGCCTTTTACGACACCCATGGGTTGACATATGTATTAGTTCCCTTTCCGATACCTTGGAGACGAAAAGAAGTATTAAGTAACACATTTTAGGTATGCTTACTCTGTGGTCAGCGTCATAATACGAAGTCATATAACAGATAATGTATCCAGAGATAATTCACATGTGTAACATGACACCACCAAGTGATCATGACAGTGATAACTATAAATCAGAAGCGAGAACTTCGGCAACCGGTCTAACCTCAGATTAATTATGTGATAACCTCAATATTTGGGTTAAGGTGCTCTGATGCTCTTCGATATCGAAGTTTCCGTGTAATTGGAGATAACTGACTCTTGTCAGTTTCAAGTGGTTAAATTTGATATCTGACTGACACGAGATGTACTTACACCTAAGTCTGTGCCTAAGTGCTTTTCTACACGCTAAGAAAAGTCGCCAGGTCTACGTAAGAATTCGTGTCGTTTCTAGTTTCTACAGAACTGTGAACATTGCTCTGTCGCTGAGCAAAAACGCTAGGACACGACTCGAAAATTTCGTGGCCAGATCCGACAAAATTTCAAAATTTGTCGTATACATCATGTAAATCAGGGAAATTGATTTCGAGTGATAAACGACACGAATTCATACATACATTGGCGATTTTTCTTGGCCTATAAATATGTACGTACGAATAAATCTTAGAGCATTTAAACCGGAGTTTCTTAAAAAGAAACCACCATTTTTGAATTTTTGACTGCCTCGGTGACGTAACCGGAGTGCGTATGTTTGATGTGTATGAGGTCTTGAATGCGATGCATAGATTACCTAAATGCCAAAAATTCTTATTGGGTTTTATCAATTTATCTTTCTTCTTCCTGTTTTTCCGCTCTATTACTATATCTAACTCTTTTTTACATATTGTCATTGCTATCATGTCATGTTATGACAATGTTACGTAGACAGATGCAATTACGTACCTAGATACACATACAATAACGACAGATAAACATTGTGATACACATGACAGTAATTAGAACAAACAATTAGAATTTCCACTAACAGCTGCTAATTGAACTCAACCTTATAAGTTTCCACTGTAGAAATAAGCTACTATGTTGTGAGACTATGTCCTTGCAGTGTGGGTTAGTTCACCACTGAAACGTGATGAATGATTATTATTGTGGGTTCAACACCCACACGTGACAAATATTTGTCTGACCTTTGAACTAAAGGCATAAAAAAATCGTTATCATACCTAAGAGTAGTTAACTTCAGTAAGGTAAAGATAAGAACTCAAACTATAAAATACTAGCTGTAGCCCGAGGCTTCGCTTCCATGGATCTTTGTTTGGTTACTAGTCGTCTCCTATTGGTCGCAGCATGATGTTCTATAGCCAATAATCTTTCTCGATATATGGGCTATCCAACATATTTTAGGGCTCCGTACCAATAAGGCATGGTCTCGCTCTGTCCGTCCGTCTGTTACACCGTTTTATCTCGGAATCTACTAATGCTATCGACATGAAATTTCGAATACAACTATTCTAAATTTCATGTCGATGAAACACAATTGATTCAACTCTATTAGGTACAATTTAAACTCTCGATGCGCGAGTCCAACTCACACTTGGAAGGTTTTTTTAAACTACGATGGTGCCTATCGACGCCTGCAACACCAGGATCATCATTTGCGCGTTTAAACCCTTCTCTCCAAACACACGCACAAATGCACACAATAAGTTGGTACTAATGTGATTATGGCTACGATCTTTAGTGTCCTAAACTACCTCTATGTGAAATTATGTCGAGGGGTGAAATTGTTTGAAACAAGCAGTTACTTTCGCATTTATTGCTTTTAATAACTATGACATTGAAACTATGATTGCAAACTGCCTCGGTGGCACAGCGAGAAGTGTATACGACTGCTGTGCAGGAGGTCCCGGGTTCGATTCCCGGGTCGGGTAAAAGTGGTATTGGGTTTTCTATCAGGAAATTCCAGTATTTAAATTTTCCCGAAGTTTGGTAAACAAATGTTCCCGGTTGATGACAATAGGCTCGCCACCTATTTCATGGGATCAAACATAGCTGGCGAAATGTGGGTGTGATACACCTCTGCCTATCCCTTCGGGGAAAAAGGCGTGATGCTATGTTATGTTATGTTATGTTATGATGACATTGAAAAATTTAACTGAACTTCTGTAAAAACGTTAGCTTGATTGTAAGTTCAATCATTTTGTAAATGCAGATTCAAATTTATTAAACAAATGCGCAGATAAATGCACAAATTTATACATCAGGCTAAGGACCTATATGCATATGTGCATGTCAGATGGAAAGACACAGGAAAAAATCTGAATCATACACTTACTGCAATCTTATCTACCATGACTAGCAACCTGCAGTTACAGAAATAACTAGATACATAAGATTTCAAGTAAATATTTTCAAACGATTGCTTCGTTTGAATATTTACATGAAATCTTTTGTAGTAAACAATATTAAAGTTAGCCAATATTGGTTTTCGAGAAAAACCGATAAGATAATATAAACATTAGAAGGAAAGGTCAGTTGTGAGTTTGTAACATAGGTAATAAGTTTCATATTCTAAACATAACACGTGTGGCAAAAGCATGACGAAAACATAACATAAACCATCCGGAGTGTATTTATTAGTCATTCAGTCATTCATTCATTCGGTGCTCGTGTTCAGGTCATGAGCGAGTCAGCCGAGCACGCGAACCTCGCGTGTGCAACACGCACGCGCCACGCTAACGACTCCATCTTGGAAACGCGGGAAATCTATTCCCGTCAGAAAAGTTTAACGAAAATTTTATTGCCTTTAGCCAATGTTGTTTATTATAATATAATTTTACAAAGAAAGCACGCTCGCAATATATTTACGCAATTCAAAGGCAGTTAATACAAGTGTAGCGCATTTAGGCCCTTAATAAATTTATTTGGCATCAAGAAAAATAGTTAGTTACAATTTAATTAGTCTGGTCTATCTTTAATGGGTCGGTATGTACTTTTTAGTTTTTGAAGAACCTAACCTAAGGGGTGAGATAGGAGTGAAAATTATTGAAAATTGATATGGATGTCCTTTTTTTAAATTTTCAGGGTCGCTGATTACGAGGATGGTATCTATTTAAAAAAAATAAAAAAATGCAATTCAACTTTATATACTACTAGCTGTGCCCGTGACTTCGTTCGCGTGGACAACTTATCCCGCATTCATGTAGTTTTAATTTTATTTTACGGAACCCTGAATTTTTTAAAACCAAAGTAGCCTAAGTTACTCCTTGTGACATTAGCTATCCGCCAGTGAAAGTCCCATCGAAATCGGTCCGTTGGCGCCGTTCCAAAGATTAGCTGTAACAAACAGACAGACAGACAAAAATTTAAAAAAAAAATATTTTCGTATAATGTACCGTACTTATACACATTCAAATGTATGTAGTAAAAAGCGGTTATTTTATTATAACAAACAGATAGGTACACCAATTTTATTTATTTGAATAGATTTACAGATAAGCATAGCAAATCTTACTCTTAAAGAACCCACAGATTAACAGTGCACCGGACGATATCAGTCTGTCAGTTAAACGCAAAAGATCGCAATAGTTAACCTATGGGCTTTTGCGAATCGGTATAGCCAACATGTGAACTTTTGCGTCCGGTGGTCGCGCCATCCGGCGAACTGTTAATCTGTGAGGCGCTTTATATGTGAATTTAACTCACATAATTATGTGAGTTAAAGAACGAAAAGGTAGTAAAGTAGTTATTCTACAAAAATAGTGTTATCGACATTCAAGTATAATAACAGTTTAACATCATACGCTTATTACATAACAGAATACATTATCAAGTAAAAATTTATAAACATAATGTAGATATGTTAAAAATTATCAGTTCTTAATTGTCTCAATGGAAACGTATAATCGTCATTCATTATCGGAGGTCTAAAGTGGTAAAGAGATAGAGCAAAGGCTCGGCAAACCAAAATTTCTTAACCATATTAGAACCATAGCACACACACACAGCGTCGGCAATCGGCAATTTAGTCGCTTTTAGAAGCTAAGTGCAGCGACAGAATCTCTAAAACACGCGATTTTAATACTGCAAACGAACGCACAGTCGCCAAAACGCGATGCAGCATCAAAACAGTCAGAAAATCGGTTATTCTAAAAGTAGCTTACATAGGGAAGCGCCTCCATATTACAGAAGAACGTTTTTATCATCAGCAGTATACGTTTCTTTTGGTAAAGACGATTGTGTGACGTCAGCAAGTAAACAAATAATATATAGGTAACCAAATTCGATCTTCAGGACAAGTCTGTATGATGTTTTAATCATCGAAGAGAAGCGAAACCTGTGTGTGAACACTTCAAATTTCACATAGGCGTAGCCAGAGGGTAATATTTATTTATTAGCATAATTTGGATGATGCATAAGAATGTCATTAGAAACCAGCTTTTAATGATGTTCATAATTGGCTGATACCAATTACCCTTGCTCAACAGCAGCAACTCGCACGCACGCAACATTTAAAATGTTGAGACCTCAATGTCCATTTCTTAAATGAAGTCCGCGGACGGATCTGCCGATGTGTAGAGCAGGCAGGAACAGAAGAACCATGAGAACATAAGAGCCATGGTAAAAAAACTCTTTAACTCTAAATATTTTTAAAGTGACGGATTAAGAATACATAATGTCACTACCCCATCTCAACCCGTGGGTGTCGTAAAAGGCGACTAAGGGAGTAGCTATATACAGACAAGAACACTGCAATAAAAGTTAAATTCGAAACAAATCCTATATCAAACCGTCTACTGGCCAGCGTAGTATAGTAGGCCAAATTCCCTCCAAATTCTTTGGAGGAAACCCGTGCCCAGCAGTGGTAGGTACGTTTATATATTATTAGGTCTCCTCTCCTCTAACTAGAGAGCTGAGAGGGTTTAGGCCATAATCCACACACGCTGGCCTAGTGCGGGTTGGTGGATCAGACATACTCATAGAATTTCTTCTAGGGTATGTGGGTTTCCTCACGATGTTTTCCTTAACCGTTAGCACATGGTACGTCACTTGACTAGTACATATAAATTCCACAAAGTGAAGTCCACATTGGTACTACCAGTCGGGATCGAACTCGGACCGCGTGATTTGCACGCCGGTCTCTTATCCATTCAGCCACCATAGCTTATATTATTACTTTCATAAATGTTTCATAGTGACAAAATTGCTTTGTTTAATCGTCCGTCGAAGTAAACAACAGATTCAAGGCCTAATGACAATAACTTCTTTATTATCGCTATAAATTTGTGATTACGAAGCAAGGGTCGCCTCTTTGTTGTGTATTTTTGAAAAATAACTGTCACTCACAGACACAAATAGGCTAGGAACAGCATGTTATCTCAATTTGAGCAGACTGTCTTATGAAGGCATTTTTTATTACAGTGCCATTTAGCCCAAAGTAAGATAATATAGGCTTGTGTTATGGGTTCTAGACAACTGATAAACTTAGTATATCAATACATCTTTATATATAATTCTTTTGTACGTGTGTTGACAGTGAACTCCTCCTAAACGGCTGAACCGATTTGAATGAATTTTGGTGTATGTGTTCAAGTGGATTCGAGGATGGTTTAGATTCACAAGCAATCGATTGGTATATCATGCAGGACAACGTCTTGCGGGTCCGAGAGTATGTAATATATTTTTAAGTACATTCATATTATACTTATATAGAAAACACCCAAACTCCGAAACAAACAGTTGCAGATCATACAAATATTTTTTCCGACCTGGTGATCGAACCCGCAACGCAACCCCAGCAACCACAACTGCATACCGTGTCAGCAACCATTGCGCTACTGAGGCAGTAAAGAATAATCATTCATTCTACAGCTTTCAGTGACAGCATTTCCGTGATTCAATCCAACGCTAAATTGCAACTGGAATAACGAACATACAAGCTTCAAATAAACGTTTATGAAATCCAATAATTGGATTAACCCTCGTCCCAGAAGTCGGTAGACTTGGTAGAACAAAACGGAACTTCGAACCTTAGAGATTAAAACATTTAAAATTCTATTTCAAGATTATTCACTACAATATCTATGTCTATTGATAGGAAACCACAGATAATGGTCTAAATAGGTGCTACACTAAGTAAAAATACAATTTATAAATTAGAAACAGAAATAATCCGAAAAGATGACTGCTAACAAAAAAAAGGTGAAACTATATAAAGATATACCTAAGTATTAAACTGTCATTTAAAGTTTTATTTCGACTTTCAAAGGAGCATCGTTGTGACCTAAATGTTAAATGATTTTGAACAAATAAAAAAAATAAGTTAGTGAATATTCATATACCTAATCATTGCACACTAAATTCGCAATTCAGACAGATAAGATGCGAGACAATTATTGAGAGGTCAGCTGGTGATAACAGATAACCTCTTTACAACGACATCACGGACCTCCGAGCCTCCGACGCACTTAGACGCAAGCAAGAACTTCGCCCTTCTGCGACGCGTATAGTCTATAAAGGCGATCGGCGCTCACAAAAGAAACAGTACGCATTCGATCTCCGCCGATGATGTTAATTTAACAACAAGCGCGGGAAATATTAACGAGTATCTTGCAATGACAACAGGAATACAGAATCAGTGTTGAAATTTTGTTTTTACTTTCCGAATATTCGCTCGTTTTGGTCTGCGCATGCGTGCGGACGACTTTGTGATTGGCCGTGAATAGGAACGTTCGCAAAGAAAGCTAAACCATGAGTAGATTGGACAGTAGTCGATCTGCGTGCAACAGCAAAGGCAGCATGATCGTTGTATCGAACCGGCTTCCTTTTATTTTGAAAAGAAATGAAAAAACCGGCGATTTGGAGCGTAAAGCCAGGTATGTACAAAACATATTTTTAGAATAATCAATAATCTCAGACATAGTGTTCAATGAGAATTTAATAACCAGTGGTTTATATAGAAATAACTGTATTTTTATGGTTTGTTTATTAGTGTACGGTACGGAATTAATTACGTCGCAGTTAACCTGATTTAGACAGTTAATAAAAAAAAATATTTTCCATAATTTTGTTGTCAATACCCCTGTGTTTACATTGGACATGTCAACGACCGAACGTTTCTAGAAAGGCCAGAAGTTCTCAGGGCGAGCATAGTTTCGGGAAGATTCCACAAACCTTGGCGGTCTAGTTGTTTCTTGTTCGATAACTATACTCATAATACCAGTGAAAGTAAATTGACTAAATGCTACAAAATTATTGAAAATAATATATTTACTTACATTTCGAATGGAATGGTCCTATATAAAACGCGGTATAAAACCTCTTTGATACAGACAATAATACAGTCAGCTGTTAAACCGGTATAATTTCCTTAACAATAACCCTGCTAAATTGAAATGTGTACACATTGTTGTGAACTGAATAACACAATAATGTCTTTTATGTTAGTTCAGTAGTAGGCTTTCAGCTACATGTTGTTATGACAATACACACCATGTGAATACAAAATTGTCATCTAGAATGTTTCATTCTATACATGAAAAATTGTATGGGAACCTTGTACTTGAATGCTTTTACAAGATCAAACAGATGATAATTGATTCATCGTATTTACTCATGGTGTATCAACTGTTGTAGATAAAGTACCTACTGTCGTTTTAATATAATATAATATTTCACCACATTGACACAGCGCCATCTAGTCCCAAATTAAGCAATTATATTTGCTTGTGTTATGGGTAGGTACTAAACAACAGATATACTACTTTAATACATTTTTTTTTTGTAAATACATACATATTACTATAGATAAATTACACCCAGACACAACACAAACCTACATGCTCATCACACAAAGATTTGTCCTGTGTGGGGATCGAACGTACGACCCCCGGCTTAGCAGTCAGGGTTACTAACCACTAGACCAACAGGCCAGTCATACATAGTACATATATTTTTGTATAAAATTAATCAATTTGCAATGCCTAGTGGTCAGTAAGTCAATTCTGATACGAAACGTAGATTAAACACGGTTTATCATAACTTAATTTATTGCTATGGTCAGTAACATAATAAAAAAATATAAATAAATTTGGGATTAATAAATAATTTGCCAGATATTCCATTTCATATAAAAAATTCGTTATCTGTATGTTTATCATTGTCTCTCAAGTTATTTACCAATAGTGAATAGTTGAATTATTATCATTTATTAACCAAACGGCTAATTAGTTAATAATTTTATCACACAGTAAACAGAATAGTTTCGTAATAATTATAACATACCTAGTTAGATAAGGACTTAGGTACCTTATTACGTAGGCACATGTATAGGTATATAACTTAGAATAAACTTACTTGGGTAGATTCCTACATCCATTAAAAAGTCCAATGAGTTCATTGGACTGCTAGACTGAAATAAAAGTGAATGAATTAAGCTCTAACGGTTTTAAGTCACTAACCTAAATAAAGTATATTTTTTATTTGCTATTCCTAAGTTTGTAGGTATTTGCTAGGTAATTGTTTAATATAGTTTTAATAGTTAATTTTTCATAAGAAAAATAAGTACAATAACTAATGTATCTTCTGTCTGAATAGGTAAAGCTTTTCCTTAGTTAGATTTTTACCTTGTAATTTTTAATTTTGTTTTTATAACTTACTTATTTAAATAAACAGGTTAGTATCTTTATTAAGATATTCATGTTTTTTTTTTTGTTTTTTTTTTTTTGTTTTTTTTTAAAAGACAACGCCCGCACTAGGGTACAAGCCCTGTGTCGCGGGGAGCTTTACAAACATGAAACTAACGGACACAAAGTACACCCAGACTAGAAACAAATATCTATGAATCACACAAATATTTGTCTCGTGGGGGAATCGAACCCACGTCACCCAGCACGGCGATGTAGTGGCGAGGCGACCACCTTAACCACTGCGCCACGGTGACAGTCAAATTTTCATTCATGTACTTACCTAAGTAATATTAAGGCCCTGAAAAACAAAATTCCTACAAAAATAAAATTAATTTATTAGGGAAGGAAAAAAATACACAAAATACACATAAATATTCAAAAAAAAAACATACTTAGGTATTCACAAACCATGGTATGGTTTTACTACAATATTCAAAATTGCACGTGTTTATTAGTTAACATTTTAATTAATTAATTTATTAGGTATACGTTTAAATTCCTCTTAAATATTTATAATGAGAAAATTGTGAGAATCATAAATCATTCCTTCTCATCTCGTTGATTTTCGATTCTCGATTTCTTGCGACTAACTCATACTGATATCTTAATTAGGTTTTGATATAAGTAGTCTAAAATTAAACCTAGAACAGTGATGATAACCTATATGTCGACTCGTTTCTGTCAGATAACTATAACTATCATATGTTGCAATTAAATAACGATAACAGTTCCGTTTACAATTTATTAGCTGCTGCCTGGGCTTCGCTCCCGTTGTTCTATGTTTGGTCACTGCTTAGCTCCTATTGGTCGGGTGATGTTATTTAATATATCCATAGCCCATAGGCCTTTTCCTCGATAAATGGGCTATCTAATACTAAATATTTTTTTCAAATCGGACCCGTAGTTTCTGAGATTAGCGCATTCAATCAAGCAACCAAACAAACTCTTCAGCTTTATAATATTGATAAAGATTTAAGGTAAAAAAATGTGAGGTAAAAAAAAAACACATTTTTTTCAATTATTAATTAAAATCACATTAGACTAATATTTAAAATGCTTTGAAAGGTATATTTAACTGATGGCTTATAAAATATATATATATATTTTGTTTTTAAAAGCTCTCTAGATAGAGCTCTCAGCTCTAGATAGAGGAAAGGACACCCGAGCCCAGCAGTGGGACGTTAATGGGTTGCTAATGATGTTAAGGTAAAAAGATATAGGCATCATATGAAAAACAAAATTGGAATCACAATTTTCTGCGTACCTATTCAAAATAAACACAACAAATCAACTTCAATTACAAGAAAACTTAAAAACAAGTAAATATAATTTAAAAAAAATAAAAAATTTAATAACCCGACTGCAAAAAATCAACTGAGAGCACACTAAAAAGACCGTAAAATTATTGTAATATACCTGATTAAATTTAAATACATAACATATGTATGTATATATTTGTAGTCTCCATTTGATTCCCTTTATTTTGATACTCTACTCGATAGTTAAAAAAAATTGAATGGTTCCAAATTGTAAGTAGTTCTATTATAGAACTACTTACAATTTGGAACCATTCAATTATGTGTAATTTCCTTTTGAATATACGAGAATATATATATAATATATATATAAATATCGTGTGTAATCTGATTCTCTTTATTTTGATACCCAACTCGATAGGTTTATGAGGTTGAAAAAAAAATTGATCTTCTTACAATTTGGTGTCAAAAGCCCGCCGTTTAAGTCTTTTTATTCTTAAAACCTATCTAAGGATACTTGGGTTTTCTAGACGAATCTCATGATACCCTAATTGTCAAAATCCGTCCAGCCGTTTGGAAGATTCGTGGGAATAAATAAATTTACAAACATACAAGATACGCACGAAAAACAATACCCGTCCTGACAGTCGGGAAAAAACTAAGTGAGTAACACGCACAACTTGAAGGTGTTTTAAGTAACTTTAGAAGAAATAATAATTTTGGTTTATTGAAATTAAATAACAAAGCAGGTACATTATAGGCATACACATACACGCGTTTTAACCCCGAAGGGCACCACATTCACATTTCGCCAGCCATGTTAGGTTGCTGTAAGTGTAAGGTGAGCCTGTTGCAATTAACGTTTCACATTTCCAAACTAAGATACTGAGTAATAACACGTCAGAAATCTCTAAAACAGGACCTTCTGGAGCTGTAAATCGGTATCATCGG
This sequence comes from Laspeyria flexula, assembly GCA_905147015.1. Taxonomy (NCBI): domain Eukaryota; kingdom Metazoa; phylum Arthropoda; class Insecta; order Lepidoptera; family Erebidae; genus Laspeyria; species Laspeyria flexula. Next base: position 3,584,596 of record LR989956.1, on the reverse strand, counting down.
TATATCAGTTCAGATAAATGAAAAAGAAGAGAGAGATATTAGAGTAGAATAAAAAATACCAAACAAAGGACTCTTTTAAGCCCTTGTTGGACCCTGTGTTGACTTAATCCAGCATTACAAGAAGATACTCGATAGATAACATAAGTGCAGACAAGAGAACTATATTGATAATTTCATAGTAGAAGCACAAGTATCGATCCCTGCTAATAAATTGCTTTCAGCTCACAACAGTATGCTAAATGGGATTGGATCAGTGATTGATGATATTTTGTTACCAGTCAATGTTCTTTACTATTACATAACAAAATTGAGATCAATTTAAAAGAACCTTATTCTAAATGGTAGCTTTTTATAAATATGGGTCAGCATCTTCAGAAGAAAAACTTTAACACAATTGTTTAAATGTCAATTTAAACCTGGTTTAATAGTTAGTCTACATTTTGTGTGGGGATTAACTGTGTGTTCCATAAAAATAATATCTGAATCACATTGATGTCAGAGAACTAGTGGATAATAAAAGCATCCAACCTTTCATTTTAGAATAAAAACTAAAATTTAGTATCACACCTTTTCTCTGGGTTAGTGGACGTGCGACACAACTACATTTTAATGCTGAATAACCTGTTTGTCTGTAGGTATGTCATTTTGCCTTTTATCTATAGGTCCCATGGAACATAATGCATGAGACATGGGCGAGTCTGTTGTTATTAACTGGGAACTTTTCCAGACTCGCCGCTAATACTGAGAATTGTAAGATAGAAAAACCCAATATCTTTTAAGCTCGACCAAGGAATTGAATCTGACCTAGTAGTAGACCCGCTGAGCCGACAAGGCAGTTAAGATTCCATGTAGACTATATGCACGATAAACAAATATGACAAAACACAAATAATTTATTCAAACATCTATAAGAAAACGGAATAAACTGATAAAAGTTCATGCACCCAAATTACACATTAATTTACCTTTGAATTACCCTCGTGACCACAAAAACAAATACTATCTAATATTAATGTGTAAATATTAAATCATACGGTTGACTAAACAAGACAAATAACTTGGAGATAACTCTACTTAATCGGTAGGTATTTGAACTTTAAATGTAAATATTTTTTTAGTACATGAAAACACAAGTTGTAGATCAAAGAGAATATAATCACTACGTTTTATTTCAGTGATAAAACCAAGCGATATAATGTCACACAAAATTATCGAAACATGGTCTAACAATTTTCTTTGTCAACAGCGCCGGTGGTTTGGTCACCGCCGTAGCTCCAGTTGTTATCCGCGGCGGCGGCATCTGGGTGGGCTGGCCTGGCATCCATCTCGCAGATAACGAAAAGATTCCGGAGTCCGACCCTAAAGACAAAACACCCACCGCTGGACTCCTGTCTGCAAAGGTAAGATTCGTTTTTTGGTTAGGTAAAGTCAAATAGTAATCACTCAGTTGGATTTTACCATGATGTACAAAGCAAGGAATTTTATCCTTCGACTCGACATTTAGGTGTGTTAGTGTCCACTACCACGACCATTTCCTAATCTGAATCTTCTAAAATTGTAGCTATCCAAAATATTTTAAGTCTAAAATATTTTAGATAGGTTATAAATAAGGTTATCACATTTTACGAACTCTTACGTGCTGCGTTATAATATTTTATGTTTAAGGTACATAATCAATATTACTTTTTAAAGTAACAAAGTATTATAATAATGAGGCCTATACCGCCTACATTCAGTAGTGGTCAGTGGATGTCAACAGGCCGAAGTCTGAAACGATATCTTACAATTGCTTTTAATCGTTATTTCTGGTCATTTTCAGTCATAACACGATTCAATTTATAAACACGTGATGCCATTTAACATTTGATCTATCGATATTTAATTTCTTTGTGTTCGATCAATAAATCGATCACATTTGTCACATTTCATTGATATATCATCTGTTCACTTGATATCTTCCTGGTTCAAAAAATTTAAATTAAAAGGGTGCATCTAGCTAATAAACAGTTCTTGCGGGATCACGATCTCTGACATCTAAATAATCAGTTTGTTAACTATTTATAATGCTACATTGCTTTTAAAAGTCCACTTTAGACAAAAAAAATATCCTTATTTTTTTCGATTTGACTTAAATCATTAAAACTTTTAATACGATTATTTGGCGTGATGTACTGTAACGCGCGGATTCTACGTCTATGCTGGCATAATGTGACGATAATGACAGCGGTTATAATAAGAAACGCGCTTGATCGCGATTTAAACATAGCTATTGCATTTAGAGCCTCGTCAGACAGTGTCATATTAAATTCACAACGCGTGTTCATCGCGTGATCTTGGCGTGTGAATAACTATGGCATTGTGTGGAAGACGCCACACAGAAACTGCCATGCGAAGTTTACGTGGTTGCCAGGTAATACCAGTAGTCACACTCTCTATCGGGCAACGTAATATTGTATGTTTTAAACTAGCTTGCGTTCGCAGCTCCGCCGGTATGGTATAGAGGCAAAAAGTAGCTTCAGACTATAATCTATCTGTTCGCCAAATTTTATAGATCCTTTCCGCCGTTCTGGCGTGATTGATAAAGAAATATCCATCCATTCATACATCCTAACTTTCGCATTTAAATAGTAGGATAAAACGGCTTCAGAATTGTAAAATAAATTTAAAACACACAGAAACATACGACCTTGCACCACGCAGGCCTCACGTGAACCACAGTGTGCCACTGTACAAATGTTAGTAAGTAAATTTAATTGCGACACCAACAGTTTATACAAAAACAATAATTCGGTGCGCAGCCATTGAGCTATTATGTACTCAATGTGCGCAGCTGAATTATGTTATATTTACCTACACTTAATCTTCTCTAAGTTGTCAATTAGTAATTACATAGAAGAAATGGTCTTTTAATCGCAGAATATGTTGTTTCGTAATATGTTGGAATAACTATTCTATTTATTTTCCTTCCTCGACGTTTTAGGTAGGTTTAAGAAAATCAATATCTTTTAATGATGCAAATAGAGTGTGTGTGAAAAGTAGACAGAGCTTTGATTAAATTGGCAAAGAAACATGTTGTCCTAATGATACATAAAATACTCATTAATACATAAAGTACGTACCTACCTATATGGTTTTTGTTCAACTTGGAATAATCGTGGTTAAGTGAAGTTGATGGTACTAAACTCAGTTGTTACCCATACCACTGCATCTATTAAAATAATATTAGACTAATATTTCAAAGCCAACATTACCTACACTACACAAGGTATATATTCCAAGTACCTACATATATGGGTAGGTACTTAACTCATTGCATTCAAACACGATCGTGACATTGATCGAGCTTCATCATCGACTGGTCAACATCGGTAAACCACAATAGCACACCCAACCTATTGCTTACAATACCTTTTATATTTATGCGGTGATATTGATCTAACGTCCATATTGCATTCGTTTGCTCCTAACTTTACGACATCAGAAACCATCGTAACATTGCCCCAAACATAATCGTAAAAAACCTGTTTCTTAACAATAACTACTCTGACGTTTTCAAATTGATATCGTTCCTTAGAATGGTTTACAATATGAGAAACACCATAATAAATATATTAGATAAATATGTTATTTGTAAACACTACGATTTAATCAGAGGAAAATTTGCGGAAGTTAAAACCAGTTCTTTTCCAATCTGATAAGACAGATAGCAGATAAATGTGACCGATAGATAACGTAAGCTTAGATACACTTTACTGTATTAAACAAACATAAATAATTATATCGTAAAGAGCTTTAAATACTTAGATAAAGATAATGTGAAGAGATTTATTAGCTTAGTCATTTATGTGTGAATCATTTTGTATATTGTTATATATATATGTATATACCATACTGTTCCCTTCAATATAGGTTGTAGCATTTTATAAAAACAATCATGTCTGGATTCTCAAAGAAATTGATGGTTATTAGATATCCAAACAAACACTTTTAATAGTTGCGTTTCTAGTTTTCCTGATACTTGAAACATGAATCATGATTCATGACTAAACAATATTAGCCTCGAGATTAGGGTATTCATAAAAAAACACACCACACTTGATTTATGAAGTCAATTCTTGAGTCTGCAGCTATCACACAAATTCTAAATTTCAGCTGTCTTTAAACCTTTCTATTATCCTATCATGGAAATCTTCCATGAGAGGACAGAGTTCAGAGTATTAACTTTTTAAATTCAATTGTCATAACTTCTATTTTGCAGATTGTACCAATTAGCGCCGAACCAAAACTCTTCGATAGGTACTACAATGGTTGTTGCAACGGTACTTTTTGGCCTCTATTCCACTCCATGCCAGATAGAGCCACGTTCATCGGTGAAAATTGGAAAGCTTACATTAAGATTAATGAAGAGTTTGCTGACAAAACTGTTCGTGCTTTACATTTGCTGAAAAAACAGAAGGGCGGTAAGAATGAAGGAACTCCTCCGATTGTCTGGGTTCATGATTACCATCTTATGTTGGCTGCTAATTGGATCAGACAGGTTAGTGACAAATCGAATGCTTAAAAATTTTAAATTTAAATAAATTAGGTTTAAATGCATCTTACCTTATTTCTGTGTCTGTATTTTTTCTTTGACAGCGAGCTGAGGAAGATGAGTTAAAATGCAAACTAGCATTCTTCTTACATATTCCTTTCCCACCATGGGACATCTTTAGACTATTTCCGTGGTCTGATGAAGTCCTTCAAGGCATACTTGGTAAGTTTTGATTCAACAGTGCGAATTATTATCATTATCTTCTTTAGAAGATTTTTATCTATTCTCAATTTCTGTCTCACAGGATGTGATATGGTTGGATTCCACATAACAGACTACTGCCTTAACTTCATCGATTGTTGTCAAAGAAACTTAGGTTGTCGTGTTGACAGAAAGAATCTCCTGGTCGAATTGGGTGGTCGTACTATATGTGTGCGACCTTTACCTATTGGTGTACCCTTCGACAGATTCGTAACTTTGGCGCAAAACGCTAAACCAGTGCTCTCTACTAGAGAAACACAGATAATATTAGGAGTTGATAGACTGGACTATACCAAAGGATTAGTACATAGACTGAAAGCCTTCGAGAGATTATTACAAAGATATCCAGAACATATTGAAAAAGTAGTATTGTTACAAATTTCCGTGCCGTCAAGAACTGATGTTAAAGAGTATCAAGACTTGAAAGAAGAAATGGATCAATTAGTTGGAAGGATAAATGGTAGATTTACAACACCAAACTGGTCGCCAATTAGGTATGTAGGCGTTACATTTCGTGTCATATTGTGTTCACTAATTAACTAATTATTACCAGTAAACATTATTATGCCTATTTACACGCCATCATGATATATTTTTACAATTTACAGATACATATTCGGGTGTATCGGACAAGATGAATTGGCAGCATTCTATCGTGATGCTGCAGTTGCTCTAGTCACTCCCCTTCGTGATGGAATGAACCTTGTAGCCAAAGAGTTCGTGGCGTGTCAGATCAACAAACCTCCTGGAGTACTTATTGTGTCACCGTTCGCTGGTGCTGGAGAAATGATGCACGAAGCGCTGATATGTAATCCCTATGAGCTTGACGATGCTGCTGAGGTTATACATAGGTACGGATTTATAAAGTTTGTGTTGTATATAACTAAAGGTACCTACTCTAATATACAATTATGAATTATACATAAACGATAATTGTATACAAAAATAGAAATATAGATATGGCTCAAATATGCTCCCTTGTAGCATACCAAGACAATAATAAAGACGAGTGTGAAATCTCATAATTTAAAGACAATATTTAGTATTGTATCTTTTAAAGTTTATTTAGGTCATATTAACACTGCGCAGTAACAAATACGATCAAAGATTAAGGATAGTGACCTCAAAGTATTGCAAATAAAAAAAAAATAACCATTTGCTTGGTCATTAACATGTGATAAGTTTTTTTTGGTAATAAGATTTAAATAAACAGAGACCGAAATTAATGACTAGTGTAGGTAGGTAGTAATAACTACAATTTCATATTCTGATTTTTTCTTTCATATCAAAAGGACTATTATTATATTTAAAGCACCTATCGCTCCTATTAATTAATCACTACGAGCGATGGTACTATACTTAATACACGTCTTATCATAAAAAAACTTTCTATTAAAGCTCATATTTCTTTAATGTGTATACCTAAGTATGTACATACCTAGTATAATTATAATCTCTCTAATTCTACTAACAAAAGTTGAACTTTGTGTTTACCAACATTATCAGTTTGTGCTTCTTCGTGGATGACGTCAATACTAACTAAAGTACTCGCAATAGTGATATGATATGACGCGGGATTTCTAACTTGTTATTGTAACTCTTGTTACTTTGGATCCATGCCCGGTCATTGGTTATCATCGGTATTGAGTAATTTGAGAGGTGTTGTCTTGTCAACATGCGTGTTACAGTTCTTAAGGTTGAAACACTCATTAATTGCATCCCTACTGTCTGATCCTTGTATTTAAATTATTTTATTTTGTACTCTTATTAAATAGGCACTACTTAATCATACATATTTTGTAATACTAAAAAAAACATTTTGTAGAATACGAAAAGTTACGTCCAGACTAGATGAATCTCAGAGTTTAATATCAATTACCAAACACAAAATTAGACCCTATTAAAACATTGGTTAAATGATCGATTACCGGAAATTGACAGAATTTATTGAAGCACCAACAAGCAGCCAGCTTTTTTTTTCGTGGTTGAAATAAAATATGTATTTTTTCCAGAGCTCTGATAATGCCGGAGGATGAACGTACCGTTCGTATGAATCATCTCAGACGCAGAGAACAACTCAATGATGTGGACAGCTGGATGAAAGCCTTCCTCAAAGCCATGGACTCTTTAGAAGAAGAAGCTGATGACTTGGGAGCGACGACTATGCAACCAGTCACCATTGATGACTTCGATGAATATCTTTCTAAGTAAGTATGAATAGATACTCGTACCACAGTAAACTCGTACTTAGTTCTCTCACCAGAATAAATGATACTGGAAGTCAGTCAAACAGGTTGATGACGATAATGAATCATACGTTTCTGACATCTAGTTATCCAAAAACTAATTTTATGTAATTAAAGCATTGTTCATTGAACCATTGCAAGATTATACGAGTAGAGTAGAGAGGTCATATTCGAGTTATCTCTTATGTACGTATGGCTTAAATAAAAATAGTATCTAATTTAGAACAAAATTAGTACCTACAAGAAATTTTTGATCACTGTTTCGAAACATGGAATGTGAATGGCTCATGGAATGTGAATGTGAAGTGTGATAAATCAAACCCAAAAACAAATATCTAAGTATGAAAATATATAAATGATAAAACAATACGTAAGACCCATTTTGGAAGAAAAATCACGATGATAGAATTTAAACCGACGTATTATGAATCTGGTAGACCGAGAACATGTTCCTAATAAATTTACCTTATCATCTTTCCAGATACATTGGTTACACTCAAAAGCTAGCACTTCTTCTTGACTACGATGGTACTCTAGCCCCGATCGCTCCTCACCCAGACCTGGCCACGTTACCTCTGGAGACGAAACACACACTGCAGCGACTGTCCAACATGTCTGATGTGTACATCGCCATCATTTCTGGTAGAAATGTCGACAATGTTAAGAACATGGTAAGTTATTTGAATGTGATACCTAACTGGTAACCCCAAAATACAATCGTACCTATATTTTATGGCCAATGTGGGTAGTACCGTTTTATGGAAAACGGACATGAATTTCATCGCAAAACACCATTAAACATTTATTTGTATCAATAACTTTAAAATTGTGCACTAGTAAACAGTTTTAAAATCAGCTAAATGTAATCTTTTCTTTGATCTATTGCATCAATACAATCAGTTTTTGGGTCTCGAAGTTCCGATTACGTCCTAGCAGGTACCTATCGTAATTATCATAGGCACCCATACTATGACGCATTCCATATTGTTTTTTTTTCAAATTTTCTAATCAGTCCGTATCTTTCAGTGGGAATAACGAATGCAATATTAATTGCATAACTGTAATTTAGGTATTTCCATATTTTCCTTATTGACTGACGTTTTGAATGTCGACAAACAGTGTTTACCTGATAAATTATGTATCTAGGTTATTTAGATAAAGTGCACATTGAAATACATAATTTGAAGTGAAGTATATTATTATTCATTAGGGTCGCGGTTATTTTATTCCTACCTAGTAAGCTATCTTATAACTAAACTGTTGCCCGGAACTTTGCCCTCGTGAATTTTTTTTTGGCTACTACTTAGCTCTTTTTGGTCGTAGCGTGATGTTCGCTTTAAATGGCCTATCCACTAGTACCTAAATAGTAAATTTCTATTATTTATTATTTCTATTATTTCAGTGTTGGTGATAAGTGGATTGTTATCTTGCTCACACATTATGTCTTTATATCATAAAAACTAGATTTATCTATTTCATTAACCCTGTGTATCAGCAGTCACCTTAATTTAATTAAAAATGTTGTTATATAAACGAGTATCTGTGTTTACGTTGAGCGTGAAGAATCATGCCACTTGCGTATTCAATGATATCGGATGATGAATATGACGTTAGAATATTTAGTTACACGACTGTAGATAAGACGTCTTCATTCTATTATTTTGTTAATAGGTTCATAGTTTACCAATAGTTACCAGCCCCTCTGGACAAGTGGCAATCGATTCGATCTATCTAATCTAACGAGGTGTAGGTATTGTCAGATTAATACATTGATCACGTGATATGTCGATAACTTATGCCAGGGATGTGTTCAAAAAATCAAGGCACTTATAGCTTTATCTCATAAGCTGCCCCCCGTTACGTTCGACCACGTCGATGTCACCAGGCTACTCAGGGATATCACAGCCTTGAAAGCCAACATGGTCGAGGTGAAAGCCAAGTTGGAGGTGTCTGAAAACACGGTAGGTGAACTACGGACGGAAATAGCATTGTTACGTAATGCTGTGTCGGTAAGTAGGACACCCGACACCGCAAACGTGAACACTCGTCGTGGGGCGCAAAATGCTTCCGTCAGCAGTTTTGTGTTGGTCAGTGCAGATGCGTCACCGGCCAATAATGCGAACGACACAACATGTGCCGCCACTGTGCCTGCCTCGAAAAGTGTAGAGACAGCGAAACTTGTGAGTACGTCGACCCCTAAACGTGCCTACGCCGATATAGCTGCTACCATCAAGCCCAAACGCCGGCATGAGACAGGGGGTAAGCAGACTCACAGCGAATTCAACCAAAATGCTCCAAAACAACAGGTTCCAGTGAAAGGCACGGACAAGGACGGCTTCACTAAGGTTGAAGGGAAGAAAAAGAAGCCTACTTGTAAAAATCGATGCGGTACTGCGCTGGCAGGAACAAACATGCTTCTGCGGCCTGCAGTACCTTCAACACAGCTGTACGTGTCCCGACTGCATCACTCCACGACGGTAAAGGAGATAGTGGAGTACATCCGAATAAAGACTAACTGGACTTTGAGGGTCGAGAAGTTGGAGGCACGCCATAGCACGAATTTTAATTCGTTCGTGGTGCGGGTCCCAACTCATCATCTGGAAACGTTCCTCAAAGAAGAGTTTTGGCCGAAAGGTGTTATTTATCGTCGTTTTCGCGGCAGATTATCTAACACAGTGAAGCGTAACACGACGCCGACATTAACGTGTGCTTAGTCATTAAGTGTTTATAATTGTATGTATGTTTAGAATAAGGTATTTATTACTATGGAATGTAAAAAAAAAAAAAATATTCTGAAATAAATGAAATTATTATTATAGCTTTAGCATATAGCGTTAGGAGATATAAGTTCCTTGGTTCAAAATTGTTTAAAGGTATTAAGTGGCATTCAAATAGAATCAGCGAATTTACCACTTGTCTAGGGAGCAGTAAATTCCTACCATTTGTTTTTTTAAAGTTCAAATTTAGATTTTCTATTTACAAGCAAAGTCTCCGCATAAAGAAACGCCTGCGGCAAACTTGTTTCCAAAAAAAAACATTTATCCAAAGCAACAATAATTGTTCAAATACGATCCTACATTAGGACTCTTGTTAGTCTTCCGTCGAAATACTAAATATTTCTAATCTTCAATGCGGGAAATCGATTTCTACAAAAACGTAGATTTTTCTTAGTCAACAGACATCAGTTAGAACTTAGGAGTGTAGAAACTAGAAAAACACATTTGCTCGTTGTCCAAACTTCCACTCAATTTAGAACTAAGTACTTACTTCTTTCGTATACTAACACAAGACAATGGGAATACAGATTTCCATTTGAATTAACTACCTACCTACGTACGTATGGTAATCAGCTGTAGCATAAAAGTATGAGACTACTTAACTAACCGCTTTGCAAACAAATAACAAGGTCCCAACGCCAGATATCAGTGAACTTTAACACCATTATCACTGTTAAAACAAAAATATTTATATTATTTGACGTAGTACCTAACACCCTTGATAATGTTATTACAACCGGGTTATGTACGCAGTAGTAGGTACTTTTGTGTCATTGGCTGCGTTACGCAATATTTGGACAGGGGCTACTATCGTTTAGGTACAAACCAACAATAAATAGGTACCTACGCATTAATAGATAAAATATAATTAGGTCCTAAGATTTGAATTATGTACGTAGATTGTGGAATCAACTTACAGCAAATAAGGCATAGATTTAGAAATATAGGTAATAAAACAAGTAAGACGAAACTGTCTCACAAGTTCAGAAAAACAGAAATCTATACATTTGCCGTGAAAATGAACTTTATGAGTTAACTTTACGGGTAACTTTAGTTATGTATGTTGGTACATAAATTAAGTACTCATAGTTCCAATATATCTACTTTTACTTATATATTATATTATATATTATATTATATATTATATACTTTTATATTATCATGTTACTTTAGTGTCGATAAACTCTTGCGGTAGGTACCTACAGAGTGAATTTATGACTAGGCATGTCAAATAACCGAGTATCAAAGAAATCTGTCTCAAACACGTGACAAGAGTAATTTAATAGCACAATTACTCATACTTTATGCTAGGTAGGTATTTATAACTTTTTATTATGTTGTTCGACATCAGAGAAACAGCATACCCAGTACCTACTTAGCTATCCACCTAAATTGATACCTATTTATTTATTTAGTAGATAGTTAGAATTTTCAACACGAATGATAGGTAGGTATAAAAGCATATCCATTACACCACAATTTATGGAATATATGCATCCTTGATTATAGAAAAATATCAGTTAATCTAACAAATGAAATTAAATAAAACAACCAAAATATAACACAACTAAAGAAAATCGAACAAGAAAATATAGATAACTAATAAGCACCGTTTTATTTCCAGGTTGGAATTGAAGGCATCACGTATGCGGGAAATCACGGCTTGGAGATACTTCACCCCGATGGCAGCAAGTTCGTGCACCCTATGCCCATGGAGTTACAAGAATCTGTTGTTTTTCTGCTTAAGGCTCTACAAGAGCAGGTAATTAAAGCTAACTTCTCTATTTGAATGTTGACAATGTTCTTATTTTGTAAATAGAAACAAGTGTATAAATATATTTTATGTGTAGGTACTAAAAGTGATCCTTGTGGTACACCTATATAAATTTATTGTTAAGAAATTCATATTCTTAAAAATATACATATATCGACCCGTTGCATTTTCTTGGTAATTAAATACACTGTTATCTTCTTATAAAAGCCAATTTATATAAAATATTCTATATCCCATCAATGACAGTAATATCAAAAGCTGTAGACGAATCTGAATAAAATTTTAGAAATGTTATTTTCTATTATTTATTTAGTATATTTTTCGCTCAGGTGTGCAAAGACGGCGCTTGGGTAGAGAATAAAGGGGCCTTACTAACATTCCATTACCGTGAGACTCCGGTTTCTCTGCGACCTGCGTTAGTGGAACAAGCGAGCAAGCTCATAACTGCCGCTGGATTCACAGCCGCGCCTGCTCACTGTGCTCTTGAAGCGAGACCACCCGTACAATGGGACAAAGGTAAGCATCAACCTATGTATTTTCCAATTTGGTTTGGGAAGGCGACTCATTTTTAAGTTTAACTAGTTATAAACCGGAATTAATAAATATAATATATAAATAATTAATTGATCCGAGTAGTGACGGAACGGAGGAAAAGGAACTTAAGCAGACAAGAACACTGTGGGAAAAGGAAAATTCGAAACAAAATCCTATAGCAACCCGTCTGGCCAGCGTGGTATAGTAGGCTAAATTCCCTCCATGTCCACAATGTTTGGAGGAGACCCATGCGCAGCAGTAGGACTTTTATGGGTTGTCATTATGATGATGAAACAGGAATTACTGATTTAAAACAAACTTAAGAAGTGATTTAGAGGCATAATTTCTTACTCAACGTAGATTTTAAAATGTATCGTTTGACAATATTAACTATTATTTTATGCTGCCAGGTCGTGCTTCTATCTATATCTTGAGAACAGCTTTTGGCTTGGACTGGAGTGAGAGGATTAGGATTATTTACGCTGGTGATGACGTCACCGATGAAGACGCTATGTTGGTAAGTATCAACAACGAGACCTAGCTGTGATCCTTGTGATACGCCTGGCATTTGTTTAAAATTGAACCTTATTGCTAATGACATTTTTTAACTAAATATGTTAAAAAATGTGTAGATAGGTTACCTACATAGCGTTCGATCTTTGGAAATGGCACACAAACGCACACATAGATATCGTAATAATGCAATGTCAAAATACCTTCGCCGTCAACGGGACATTGAGATGAAGTTTGCTAATAAGACTATTTTTAGTGTGCCACTTTTCGAGCGCTTATAACCTATCTACACCTTTTTTAACATACAATATCATTGCTTATTGCAATGTAGCATTGACTAAAGTTGTTGTTTAATCATTACAGGCACTCAAAGGTATGGCAGCTACCTTCCGTATTGCTTCATCTAACATCACCAAGACATCAGCTGAACGACGATTGTCATCAACGGACTCCGTGTTAGCGATGCTCAAGTGGGTCGAACGCCACTTCTCCCGACGCAAGCCCAGGGCTAACTCTCTCACATATAAGAGTGCTAGAAAGGCAAGAGATACGATTCAAATGCACATGTCTTATCAAATGCCACAGCGATCGCCACGACACACGCCTCCCCGCACCCCGGACAAGGTGTCAAGTGGATCAGAATCCAGTTAATTTCTTATGTAGTATTGTCCTCACCCATACTTAAGCATCTTTGTCATATTATTTAATTCCATACAAAAGAAGTAGTTTCTTATGACAGATTTTCTAAGGGTTTTCTCTATTTTAAGTGTTTGTATAGTATTTTTGAAGATATCGTGACCAAAAATTATATTAGCGTCTTAGCCAAATATATCTCAGATGTCTAGTGAAACATCTTTAGATAAGTTAATTAAAATGTTATTATTTAATAACCCTTTGAGTCCATCTAAGTCGACGAAATAAAATACGTCAGTATTTAAAATCAAATAATTAATATCTCAAATTTATTGTCGACACTCGTATTCACAAGCATTTCTAAGTGACGAATCGACCGTTACAAAAACTTGAATCATTTTTCATTTCTTTGTTTTTTTTTGTATTCGCCTCCTTACTCTGGCTTCTCTTTATGGCTCTCTGGAATTCTTATTTTTATGTCACATGTTTGTGAATGCGGACAAAACAAACTCATGTTTACAATCTTCAAATTTATATATCGTTAATTTAATAAAATATGACTGAATAGTGTTTATATTTTGTGTCTAAATTATTTTGTAAATTACCTATTCATGTCTTGGAAATGAGATTATTTGTAATTGTGTGGGTTCATTAAATGAGTGTCTTTTTAGTAGGTTCCTGTGAAAATCACATTGCATGCAAGAATCACTCCACAATACATAACATCTTTTGCATATAAGTAATCGCGTGTGTTAAGGCAGTTAGTTTTATGTTATTTATGTGATAAAATAGTATAAGTTTTAGAGCGTTGAGTTAATTTAAAATCGTATTCATTTTGTGTGTAGTTTGACCACGTAGTACAATAGTTTTGATAAATGTATGTACTGTAGAGCACAAAAAGGAGTAGGACATAAATGTCTTGGCAATTTTAACCTTAATATAAACGTCACAAGATACAAATTTCAAAGACGTACATCTTAGCCCTTTTGCTAATGATTCTGTCGTAATTTGGACTCTATCATATTTCACATAATTTTATTGTTAGTAATATGATGTAAATAAAGTGATTTATACCCTGCTAGTCTAAATGGCCCACGCCGTAGTCCTCGCACTGAAGCCTCGAATTTCCACTATGTATGTATTTTTATAAAAATATTGATGTTTTTTTTTAAGAATTTAAATAAAACTTACGTGAGACGGAAAATAGCTTTTTAATTGATAATAGACTATATACAAAAAGTTCTACAATCTTAAACTCACGGCTAAACTGGAATGTTTACATTGTGCCATAGAGAAGAAATCGAATTTTCCAAGCCCGTGACAATAATGGAAAGTTTGTTAAGGAATATTATATATTTAAAAGAATATGATATAATACTGATGTATTAAATGTCATTACTTGTTATTTTACCATTGCATTAAATTAATTGCCAGCAACACACTAGTGGCCGCTTAAAATGGGAGTAAATCAGATGTCCTTGAAACATAATTTTTAATAGAGACCATAAAAATATATTTAAAAAAAAACAAATTCAACGATTCCTTGGGTGAATTGTTCCCTTTACGAGTCCCGTTACGTCGACTTTAAGGATTATTGTTTAAATGAAATATTTCTGTTTACGCTTTCTATTCCCTTTACATCAAGCAAAATCAAAGGTACAATTAAAACAAAAATTATCACCGCTCGACGTAGAGAGATTCGACGTAAAGGGAACAAATCCCTTGATAATTGGTCAATGTTTCTAGCGACGTCAAATAAATGTATTATGGCCACTGCAAACTTTTCTCTTTTGACTAGAGCTTTATGTACAATTTGTCATGGTCAAATATATTTTTTCTCCCACTATTATATATATCTTAATAAATAAAAATGAACGATTTAAATGTTTTGTTGAGCGCAAACCTCGAGAACGGCTGGACCGATTCAAAAATATTTTTTCAAGATATAGGTATGTACAAAAAGATATAATTCTATTGAAATATACGATTTTCGGTCAGAGCCACGGGCAACATGTAGATTTCAATAAAACATATTTGAACCACGAAGAAATATGATAAAGGTATCCGGACTTCACAGTGAAATTTGTTTGATATTTTTTGTGAACATTCACCGTCTTAAAATTCCATACCCATTGTCTAAGCAGTGGCGTGGCCTCCTGGACCTAAAGGGCCCGCGTCTAGAGACCGTGAACAGAAGAGTAACTTTCCATTTACTACATTAGGTATTCTAAACAAAAAAATAAGTTAGGAAGTGATTCATTAAAATGAAACTAAATACAACATAAAGTTTTTAGACAGCAAGGCCCCATTTCATGAATTTGCTACGAGCCTCAGATGATATACCTACTTAGTTACGCTCCTACTTCCAAGCCACAATGTCATATAACAAACCTTCCACAATCAAAACGAAGCTCTATTCCATAGAATATACATACCGTATTACAGTAACAGTCAAGAGTGATCCACTTAACTAACATATATTCACAAATTACACTAAAATAGTTCATTATCACAATAATAACTACACAATAGGTATTATATCTAAACGTTACTGTGCGATACGACCAGCCATGACAGTATGAAGTAGAACAAACATATGGGATACACTGCTAATGCTTTCTTGCCATCGGGTTGACTGTCACCTAGGAACTTTGTTGCGGCTGGAAAAAATAAAACATCATGTTAAATTATAGGTATGTAAACGATGGTGGCTGAATGGATAAAGGCCCGGCGTGCAAATCACGCGGTTCGAGTTCGATCCCGACTAGCAGTACCAATGTGGATTCCACTTTGTGGAATTTATATGTACTAGTCAAGTGACTTACCATCTGCTAACGGTGAAGGAAAACATCGTGAGGAAACCCACATACCCTAGAAGAAATTCTATGAGTATGTCTGATCCACCAACACGCACTAGGCCAGCGTGAATGGATTATGGCTTAAACCCTCTCAGCTCTCTAATTAGAGGAGAGGAGACCTGAGCCCAGCAGTGGGACTAAATGGGTTGCTGATGTAGAAACGATATAATTTTCTTGGATTTCGGTTAATAATATAAGAGAATGGCGGAAATGACTAAAAAAAAATAACCAAGAAAACTTTAAGACCCGCTACAGGATAACACATTACAACTAACCCAATGTGTGCCGGGCTCACACTCAACTCAATTATAAATACGAAAGTGACTTTGTATGCTTTCTCACATAAACCATTGAACAGATAATTTTTTATAGGATTTGAAAAAGGACATCAATATACCATGCGGGCAGAACCTAATATAACTAATAATGATTTACCAAAAGTGGCCCAGACGAACCCTGCCATAGATATGACGAGCCTCAGGAAGAACAGGAAGGTAGTTTGCGTACTAAACAGTATGATGCGACAGATGACCAAGGAGAGCGCAATCGGGAACATACAGTACCCCAACACGCAGACTGATTGGAAGAATGAACTGAAACATTACAATACATACATCAATTATTTAATCAAAAATTTTTAATTTGCTAAGTATTCCGAATTATGGTAGCAACTGTGATGTAGAGATGGTGATTGAATTCAACTTAATTAGTCACTACATGGATTCTAGATCGAATTGTTTACTAATCAAAATTACCATATCAGCTCTTGGACTATACCTTAAAAATTGAACTCATTATAATTCTTCTAAACTAAGACCCAACTAAATCAGTAACTTGGCGACTAATTTCAACTAATCAACAACTTAATTTGGGATCTTCGTTAGGTACTCTATTTTTTGAGGTAGAATGCTGCCAGGCTGGGACTCTCCCCGGGTCAGCCCCCTTTTAACCCTTATAACTATTGAATCAGTTACTTACGTCCTTACGTAAATATAAGTTGGGCTACTGGCTGGTATGCCAAATTCACTAATAATAAAATAAACTCACATATTTCCACCAAGAAGTTTAGAATTGATTGTAACAATAGCTGCTCCTATCCAGACTAGTACGAACACTTCTGCAAACTCGGGTCCTCCGTCATTGGAGTTGTCAGCTCTCTCTGTACCTTGCAGGATCGTGGCCATGAGTGTGCAAAGCAGGAGTGGACCCCAGAGATCCCCTGGAAAATTCCAATTCCATGATTAAATAATCATTTGAAAAGGTTGATAAAGGAATCGATAGACATACTCGATGGTAAAACCATCAATTTTTATTACTATCAATTAACTATTGTCTAAGAACTCTAAGACAATATTAGGAGATTAAAGGATGATAATAAGGAAATATGGAATACTAAGCTGCATAGAATTAATACAGATACCGTTTATAGACTTAGGTATGTACCATTGATAATGCCACATCGGTGGTTAAAATATATATCACTAACTTAAAAGCTGGTATAGCATCTTTATAATTTTAATTGTTAATGGAAAAGACTAATATCTCTGATGTGATAACTGATAAAGTATTGATAAAGGTTAAACGAAAATTAAAAAGTATGAAATGTTATCATTCTAGAATTTTATTTCATTAAATAGACACATAAGAATGCAACATAAGTAGTGTGGTATATAAAAGACTATATCTAATAAATAATAATAAAAAAAACTCACATTCTTTTAACAAACTAGTCTTCTCTCTAGGAATGAGTACATGGTAAAATTTATTGCCGACTGCCCTCAAATCTCGCATCTAAAACAATTATTTGAATTAAAAAAATTTTGATTATAACTACAAGGGTTGATAGGATAGACCTATCGGTACCGAAAATGGGGTAGTGTTAGTGAAAATTTTTGCAATTGCAATAATTGCACATGTTCACTGACTACATACACATTATAATATACTGATGCTTAGTGTCAATATTCTGTGGGAGGGTAATACTTCCCTGAACATATATTTCATAAGAATGCCAGCGAGCAGCATTTTTATTGTTTAGCTATAAAGACTTTCATTTATTGCTTACATAAGCTTCTTCAATCAAGATTATATTTAAACATTTAGCTGACATAACAACAAAATTGCCATTTTTCTCTATTTATAGTAGTTCTTCTTCAAAAAAGGAGTGAATAGGTTTCTTTAGGGTCGGCACGGGTCGGTTACTTGTTAGAGAGGAATAGGTTAATAATATAAAAAAATATTCAGGCCATACCTAATTTCTTGCCAACAACGAGTAATAAAATCATAAACAATAGCAATGTACTTACAAATGTCTCTTTGATAGGTTCATCAAGTGTATTAAATTCCATACTATCTCCTGAGGGCACACCTCTTGTGGGTATGTTCATTTCACCCTCCACAACACCCACGTCACCCGCCGGGTACATCTACAATGAGAAATCATAAATAATGTAAATAATACTTTAAAATTATGTACCTACAATAAAAAGTGTCCTGCAATATGAGAATGAGAGCAATTTCTAATGAACTAAATCGTGACTCAATTTCGGTTGTATTTGATAATTCGATCTCAAAGTTTTAAGTAAATACATAGAGATAAAACAAATTCCTATGAGTCATGAAAGTGTAATTAATATCTGATAAAAGCTGCTTTAAGTAATTGTTACAGGAAATAGTAAGTGACAACTAAAACCTTGCTTTTAAGATCGTTAAGCAATTTGCTTAGAGTAAATAACCAAATAATGATTTTCGAGGTGTGTAAATTAAAATGTAATGAAGATTAGACCTTAGCTAATTAATAATTTATTCAGCAGGTCCTCGGGTTTATCAACAAAGAATAGGACTTACATCATATTTTGTATCAAAGGAAGTCATGTTAAAATTCACTTCACACTATTTTAATGGAATAAAATATGGATAAAATAAATAAACTCCAACACATCAAACACTCGATATAAATTTCGGTGACATTTGTTGTCTACTTGCCACTCGAAAATATTATTTTGGAACTTTTCTTTTTTTGCTCACCTTTGCTTTTGAAACCTTAATCATCCATGTATGTACACATATTGAATTAACATTAAAAAAATTAAAAAACTGTTTTATTATTTTTAGTTTTCTTTACATATAAAATCTGAATTGATCTGAAAACATTGAAAGCAAATTTGGTGCTAAAAGGCAATTTACCAAAATCCAGCACCACAGATTAAAGAATAATAATTAAAAACTCAAATGTCATTGTCAAGTAAATTGTTATTGTTAATGAATTCAATCGATTGTTTGTAACATAAAATCTATATTTACTTTCTTTTCCATGCGTAAATAACAACGAAATTGATTAATTGTTTTAACTACTTGTGAGGTTAATGATATGAAAGTAACAGTTAAAAGTAAGTATAACTGTCATTCATTATGTACATTGATTAGGAAATTTTGGCAAAACTCATGTTTGACCTCAGACCAACAAAAAAGTAAAGACGGAGCATCACGAACATCAAAATGAAGCCACCTGTTTGTCTATGTGTTTGTTGGCAGGGTTGCCACTTGTTAAACATTTTCCCTATAATTTGGGAAATCATATTATGTGTGTGGGATAAGTATGTATATTGTACGAGTAAGATATTGTTGTGTATGTATTATATCTCAATTGTTTAGAATGACTTCTATTGCGTATAAAAACTTCATACATTCATAATTCGGTTCGCATAAAACAGTAGGAATAACATATTTAACATTCACAGATATTTTACCACAGGCCTGTATTAAATCAGACCTCTAGCAACACATTGGTGAAATTTATTTATAATTTATAAATTGTGGGTCATCAATCATAGGTGAAATTATACTCGTACATGCTGTACATTTATACAGACTGATAGGCAGACAGACAATTTTGGCTCCTGTTGCCCTAAAAAGACCTATATTTTGTCTTTAAGATCTATAATGTACAGACATCAGCCTGTTACATATATTAAGATAATTTCTAAATTTTATTACGTTTCATCCCCAATTTCACCCTTCCAAAGCCACCCTTGTCAAAAATATTGATGAGGGTATTTTATATTTTGATAGTAGAACCGCAAAACAAATTTTCAAACCTATAAGTTAAAAAACAAAGAAGTTTCATACAATCGTGTTTATCCCTTTTCACCCCCTTAGGGGTTGAATTTTAAAGAACCCTTTCCTAGTACACTTCTAGACATTAAGACAAACACACCCTCCAAATTTCAAGTCGCTACGACCAGCGGTTTAGGCTGTGCGTTGTCTGTCAGTCAGTCAGGACAAAGTTTTATAATATGTATGGATGTATGTTTGTAAAATAAAATAAAATCACTGATTTTGAAAAAAAAAAATTACCTATTTTTACCCTTTTAGACACAACGCTGTAGGTAGTATTGTTGTCAAAATAAATTATTTTTTATATCTAAGTATAAATCGTTTTATTTGCAATGAATACTATTTACTAGAGACTAATTTAAATTATTTCGATTTATGTGTTTATTTTTTTTTGTTTATTTATGATTTCGTTTAAAAAAATATTTTAAAAATTCGTAAATTTAAAATTAATTAATTATTTATTTAATATCTCATTTATTTAATTATTTTAAATCGAATCATGAATTTGTAAGGTCATTACAAATTTCACAAAAGAAAACGAATCGACAGATTATAATCTGTGGTTTAATAAATGGGGAAATATCAAATCATAGCTATGGCCACATTATTATTTTTGTTTTGTTGGCAGTATTGGTACCAACTAACATAAAAGTAACCTTAAATTTACAGTTTCATTAATTAAGAAATGATGTAAATTCAAGTATTTACAAGTGATAAGTGATTCCATGGGATTTCTTTTGTATATTACTGTTGTTTTTGCAACCTTTCACAACACAGGTAGGCATTATCACTTTTTTTTATTTTAGTTATTTGTTTACGACGCGGCGACGACTCGTGACGTACTAAAAGAAATTGTCTCGGTTTTAGTGTAGGTGTGTGCGTGAGGTTGTGTGTTTATTTGGAATGTCTTGGTCAAGTTGACTTCACTGCAATTGTTCGTGATGCTCTGTCTTTACTTTTTTGTTGGTCTGAGTGTTTGACGTAAATTTACTAATTTGTGAAGGTTGGACGGGCGTTGCGACTTGGCGGTGGGTAGCCAATGACGACAACTGCGGTATTTGTCGTATGCCCTTCGACAGCTGTTGCCCAGACTGCAAGCTTCCTGGAGACGACTGTCCATTGGTGTGGGGAGCTTGCTCCCACTGCTTCCACATTCATTGCATCGTGAAGTGGCTACATTCCCAGCCTCAACAGCAGTGTCCTATGTGCAGACAAGATTGGAAGTTCAATAACAAATAATAAGAATCGCAAAAGCTATCCATTTAGGTATGTCTCATTGAACTCTTGTTTCGTAATTCCAAGTCGTATTGTTCTAAGTAGGGTTGCCACCTTTTTTTTAAGGTAAAATAGTTTTTTTTTTCAAAACATTGCAAAAAATATAGTTCTATTGGGCAATTCGAGAAAATAAATAGTGCACATTTATTTTTGGTATTTATTTATTTTTCCATGTGTATATTTTGTTTTAGTCTTAGCTTTGGTTAACAAACTTTTATTATTTTGAAATGCGTTGCGGCTGTGTTCCCGTCATAGTTAATTAAAAAAAACGCGAAAACTGAATTATCATATTAAATATAGTATTATTCATACTATATTATTTTTCTATAACAATGGACTGAAATATAGCACAATATTATATTATATAGTATGGTTAGCAGCCCTACTTCTAAGTGTTATTTTATTAGATCTTTGTCCTACAATGGGTATTCACATTAATAAAATCAAGTAGAATAATTAAACAATACTTTGTAATCATAATCCAGGCATAAGATCTTTATTATGTGAGTAAAAATTGTACATAGATTTATAAAAGATTAAAATAGCAACTATACATAATGGTGTAACCTTAAACAATATTATGTCTGTACTGACCTCAAATTAATTAGTTCTTGATAAGCAAATGTAAGTATATGTGTAAATATTTTATTTTCTAAAAATATGTAAATCATTCCCATTAATGATTTATTAGTCTGTCCACAACACCTCACATCCACTATTTGAGCAATGAAACAGTTAAAGGATGTACCCTACATCAGAACTTCCCAACAAGAAAGAAAGAAAGAAAAATAATTTATTTCTGGCCCTCAAAGGGGGGCAAGCCTCCTTTCAGGTGCATAGAAAAATGTTAGGGGAGCGTAATAAGCACGTTTACATTTCGGAAAACGTTTATATATCGTATCTGTAGGTATTGTACCTAATTTAAATACAAATTAAAAATTTAGTTGATAAAAAAAAATACTGTGTTTCTTAATTTTGTTGAAACTTAAGGGTGGCATGAAAATATTTTTTGGGTTTGGGAGGCTCAGCGAATAAAGGTTGGGAAGTCCTGCCCTACATAAAAGTTAAATGAAGTCAATATACACTTATTTTTAATTTTTTACATTGGACATAGGTACTTACTAGAGTTTGTTATGTGCTAAATGTTTAATACTGCAATTTTTATATCCACAATTTCAAATATTTTGAAAATATGTAAATATTACTCCATTATGTACCTAACTATACTACTAACCAACAAAAATCTATTTTTTTTTAATACCTCCACCGGGAGAGATTTTGTGCAAAAGATATAAATAACAAATTAATCCTAAAATATATAGTTCGCTATTTCTCTGAAAAAAACCTAATTTGGGCTTGGGAAATCTTAGCCTTATTATAAGCTAAGATTTCCCAAGCCCATCCTTTATTAGTATGGACATAGTTGCCTTATCTATGGTTCATCATCATCATCATCATATCAGCCTAATGACATCCACTGCTGAACATAGGCAATTTATAACCACTTTTCATAATTTGCGAATTCTAATAGGACTATGTGTACCAAATACTACTATTTAATTATTTAAACACAAACTAGAGCATAGGCACTAAAATATTAGTGTTTGTAGGTCTATTTGAAAATTTAAAATTCAAATTTTATTAATAGCAACATTTTAATAGCATCTTTCATAATACCTACTATTAACATGAGATTGTTATGTCTGGGGTGAAAGTTTTAAAGAATTTTTATTGTTTTATTATAATTTCTTTATAAATACACAACAAATTACACAACACAGTCAATATTTAAACTTACTATTTGCATTTAATATAAAACATTTCACATTCCACAGAGCTGTGACATAATTAAAAATAATAAAAAACATCTACTTTTATGCAATGAGGCTTGCTCTGTAATTACGACCTGTAAAGCAACAAGTCATTTCCCCAAAAAAAAAACACAACACTACCCAAAAATCCTTTACCTACTGTTATCTGCAGAATTGATGCGCTTCTCTTGTTGCTCTTATGTAACAAGACTTTTAAGGAAGCTAACACTTTCCTGGTCTTATTTCAGCAAAAAATACCTACATATAAGTTTCTGTATATTTAATACTAGCTTTCGCACCCGGATCTTTGTTTGGCCACTACTCAGCCCCTAATGGTCGTTGCGTGATGTTATATAAATGGGCTATCCAACACAAAAATATTTTTCAATTAGGTTCCGTAGTTCCTCAGATTAGCTTGTTGCGTTCAAACAAACAGACAAACTTATTAGCTTTATAATATTATTATAGACTATATGAAACAAAAAATCAAAGTAAATTTAGTAGGTAAGTAAATTTCAAAAATTATAGTTTCTCTACTTTGAAAAAATTTACTCATAATATTTTTTTATTTTTAAATTTAGGAGCCCACATGACAATATTACAGTTGGTACCACATTACCTACATTTTAATTACCTACTTAATTATGAATATTTATAACTATTAACAAGAATACTAAGTAAGTGATATTATATTCAAATTATATGAATAACTTTCAACCTAAATAATTGTAAACAATAGTTTGTACTTTGATTGCCGCAAAACAATAGGTCAGAGAGTGCTTTCGAAATCAACAATTGCCATGTTGTGTATGCGGTGGACCGGTAGCCACTGTTGCATTCATTCTCATAATAACAATCACTTTTACATTATTAAAAGTGTGGGTTAACTCATTGTTTGGCTGTACTGCATAAAGTACCAAACACACGCAACAGCTCTGATGGTGAAGCTACGGACAAAGCAATTTTTAAGTCAAGGGAGGTACTTAACAGTTACAAAGCCTTCTGCACGTTGTACTTAGTTCTATCAGAAGCGTGACGTAGTGCCGGCGTTGGAACACCGGCGGTGGTCGCACAGTCACCGGCGTCCGGCAGTCGGTGCCGCGCGCATGCGGGGACGGACGTGTCGCCCTGCGCTATGTAGCGCTCTCGTGTGTGACTTACGCGGTGCTGGTGTTGACGCGCTCTTTGTACTATAGTACGCATATTATAGTATCGTTCGAGTGACGCTTCGTTCAAGCATGCTGATGGTACAAACTAACTCGCAACCGATGAAGAACAGCAAGATTAAAGGACCACCTCCTGTGCCTCCGCGACCCAACCAGAGCGTGGTGGCGGAGGCACTGGCAAAAACGAGGAAGGCCGTTGCGGACTCGAAGACTAGTTTTACGAAAAATCGTGCGTTTTCCAAACAAGAGAACAGTTATACATCAAAGGCTAAAACTTTGGATAGAGCGAATACTGTGAATGGATCAACAGTTTCCCCGAAACAAAATGGTTTGGCACGAGTTAAATCTTTCATCAGAGATGTGATCAGTGATCGGAGCTCTTCATCTGATGAGAGAAAGTCTAGTGGTCAGAACTCAAGAAGAAGTTCCAGTGACAGCAATTCTACGCCAGGATCAACCAAAAAATCGAATGAATCACTGAACTCAAAAGCGGTCAAAACATGCAGGCAAATATTAGTAAGGTCGCTTTCAACATCTAACAAATTGGATCAAGATTCAAAAAGTAAAGTTTCAAAGTCTTCAAGTTTTGCCGAGAAGACACTGCCTTTACGAAAAGCACCTCCACCACCGTTATCGCCAAAACCCAAGCTAAAACCAATAAAACCTTTACCTATAAATAACTCACATGGACCTAGAAGTCCTATCGAACACCAAAATTCGCTAAAAAGTCCTGTCGATCACCCAAATTCACCGAGAACTCCTATCGAGCACCCAAATTCACCGAAAACTCCTATCGAAAGCCCACATTCTCCGAAATCTCTCATCGAGAGCCCACAATTATTTAACAGTCCTGTAAATACCTCTCTTAAACGTACAGAATCACCTGAAGTCAGCCCGTACTCATCACCCATAGATGCAAAGCCACGGAGTCCTATTCTTGAAGCACCATACGCCTCCGTGGAAGAAGTACAAGAATTTGATGACAGACTAAGAAATAGTCCGTCAAAACAAATCCCTAATGTTCCTGCGGACATACAAAAAGAGCTGACAAGTCCTAAACCTGACGAAATTGTGAATAACAATTCTTTGGAAAGAAAAACATCGAGGGTCACAGAAATGTTAATCTCAGAGATTCTCGCAAGCAGAAATAATAACAAAGATGAAGCTAATATTGTTATAGATAAGGGTAAAGATTCTGAGAAGATGATTAATGGCAACCACACCACAGAGATGGAAATGATGAAGGACATGAACAATCACGAAATGCTGATATATGAACTGCAGTCGATGCGATTGCAGAGCAACGTGCCAGAGGTGATGGATATACCTGAGTATGCTGAGGCTAACGGGCAGTGCGATTCCGAGGACTCTGAACAAAACTATGCTTTGCCATCAGTAACAAGTGGGCACACGGATGATGGTACTACGGAAGATCAGGCGTACGCTTACATTGTCGACGACGACCTTAAGTCTAGGTAGGTCAGAGGAATTCATAATTTAACACTTTTATCATATAAATACATCGCTACTTCCGTGATTTCTGTACATTAAGCGTCGGTTTTGTGCTAAAAGGTCATACAACTTAAACAAACCCGGTTATGTACGATAGAGTCGTCAATACATCGTGCAATTTCTAGGTCGTCATAATTACACTGTAGAACTAAATGCGGTTGACTGAAGATATAAATTGGTACCTTACAAAACTTCGGTAGTTGTTGTAAGAAGATTGAATTTTTATGTTTTGGTGGGCAGGCTTCGCAAGCAGTTCCGCGCGATCAGCACCATGTCTCTGCAAGGCATGCCACCATTACCGAAGAGTCTGAGTGGCTTTGCAGACGGTGAGCCTGACCTTGAGGACTCGCCTTCGCCTCCTTCCGACAAACCCCCTACGGATCTCGACTCGCAACTTGCCTACTTGAAGAAAGAAATGGTAAGTTTCAACCTATACAATTATTTTGAAATTCTATTTCTTCACTATTAGCCAATCAAGACTCAGTTAAATGATTTCTGTATAATTATGTCCATGTTATTTATTAGTTGCGTTACGTAGAATACCTATTAAGTATATTTCATTATTGACGATGATGTTCATCGGATTTTTCGAACCAGTCTTTAATTTTATCGCTTTTCTTTACAAGATGGAATTAATACGTCTTCATAAAAATCCGTTTAATACATCATAAAGTTTATTAACTGAAAGCTTTTACTTGTAACAAAATTACTTGTTTTAAACAAACCGTGGTAAATGTTCATTTCAAAGAAAATCTTAAACATTCCATAGCAAAATAAGGATAGTTGTTTTACGACGTTACGTAAAGCAACGTGGAAAGATATTTCGTAAAGACAGCAATTTTATATAAACTATGAGACACCGAAAATAGAACTCCCCAGTTCAATATGGCAAGAAATAAATAATATAAACATGAGCGCAGTTTAAAAAACAGATGTTGTCCGTACATTTGGGCTTATCGCTCTCGCGAACGCTATGTAGGGAATGGAATGCCACGTTTACCCACTCTTACGATGTTTGGCAATATAGGAAGTTGAAAAACAGAACATCGTACACCTTTATGGATACTTTTATCCGCGGCTGTTTTGGATAACCTAGGAAAAAGAAAATTCTTCACATTAGAAGCAGCATTAACCACTATTTTAAACTTTTGTTCGTGATTTTTATATAAAAGTGGTTATAGTCATTAGTTCATTACGGAGCCATAACTTCCAATTGAATTTTACAATCGGATCAAGAAATTATTCCTTGCAAACGTGTTTACATGCCACTACATAAAACAATAGGCTCTCCTATTGGGCTAATTAGGTAATGGACGTCATTGGACGATATGATGATGATGATGATAATAATGACTCTCTAAGCCCTCCGCCATTTTCTCTAAGAGATTATTCAGACATGTTTTGATTACATAGTATAACGCTTAAAATTCCTGAAGGAATAGGCAGTTTCATCACACCCACATTAACTAGCTAGTAGCATATATGAGAAGCCGCGACCTGTATCCACTAAGTATATATGATATCAATAAAACCTTTTTATCAATCAGTCCAAATACACTTTATAATCGCCTGTATTTGTGTCAATATTACAACTGATCAAGATAACGGCTTGCGGCACGCTTGTTATTAAAACAATTATTGCAACGAACCGTGAAATCGATGAGTGTTAGATATATTCGACTTCGTGCGTGGACATTGTTTACTCATCGATTTATAGATACCGTATAACTATTACCGCTATGTGTATATGCTACTAATGGGTATTAGTTGTTTCCCAGACCTATTGGTGTAGCTATCGCCGTATCAATTATAGCGTCTCTTCCCCCATTACAGGGCCTAGTCTAAATAGACGGGACCCTGTTGTAAATATTTAAATAGGTAGTTAAAAAGACACCTTTTCGAATTCGTCAAAAACGGATAAAAAGGGATACCAATGCAATTCAAGGCCCATTTTGGACACATTATCGCGCGATTGAAACCTATTACCACTATTGTAATTTATTTACACATCATCATACATCTTGTGCTATGTATCGATTTAAATAAATAGTATAATATGATTTTCAGAACAAAATACAAGTAATAAATATGAACTTACCACTTCACAAAACTCGCATTGTAAACACGAAACAGTTGTGAAATGTGTTTTACAATAATAATAATGGGTACTGTCTAAAACTATTATGTCTCTAATGTATTCTGGCTGAAAGTGAAAAGCACTTGTTAATAAAAACTGCTACTGTATTGCCTAAAATGCAGTAGAAAATATATTGTTATCGTCGGAATGACAATGAATGAAGTCTGTTTAGAGGCTTGTCGTCATGTTATTTATTTTATATATTTGACAATAGTTATAGTTGAATTAAATTAAATTAGGTGAGGCCTATGTTCAGCAGTGGACGTCGTTGGGCTGATATGATGATGATGATGATAGTCGAATTATTTATTTGTAATATGTTATTTGTAACAAGACATGTTAAGGTTTTTCATATTAACTTTCATCATAATCATCACCTGCGTCGCAGTATCATTAAGCTAATCTAGATTATGACACGCTCTAGTAGTTACCCACAACGTTGGTCAGTGACGATGTATAACAAATGTTGGAGGCCAACATTATCATCATGTCATGTTGAACAACATACTGTTAAACATAGATCACGAAGCGACTTCATCGACTGATCACGAGCGGTCTATAATAATATCCATATTATATTAATCTCCCACTACAGGGCTGCTGAGGTTCAGGACAATCCACAAACGCTGGCCATTATGCGTGTTGATTGATCAGACATAACAGACATTCCTATTGAATTATTTTTGGTGTTTTTATTTTCTTGAGCGGTCAGCATCACCTAGTTATTATTGGCAGCTAATGTCTATTAATGCCTAAAAAGAAGTCTTATAAATGTCATATTGCTACTAAAACTGTAATCGTACGAATCAACATCACGTACATGTAACAAACATAATGGGTGATCATTATCGCATTGCTCAGTGCTTGTTTGTGTCGCAAAAACTCGTAACATAGTTTTATTATCGTCTATACTCTATACTCTACTGCTGTGGTACTGAAGTTATCTAGTAGTCTTGACAATGAAAAGTTCTTACCCGTGACAATTGTCATAACAGCGATGATATTTCAGCTTTAATGATATTGTTATTGTTCCTTCTATAGCTTCTATGTCGGCAATTTAGGCACAAGAATTTATTAACCAATGTCAACCTTTATTTGTTTCTTGTTAAGGTTTATTATTATTCATTCATTGAATTATTTTGTGATCGTTTGATACAATTATTAAAAATTGATTCATCAGCAACCCATTGAGTCTTACTACTGGGCTCGGGTCTCCTCTACTCTATCTAGAGAGCTGAGAGGGTGTAGGCCATAATCCACTCACGCTGGCCTAGTGCGGGTTGATGGATCAGACATAATCATAATTTCTTGGCTAGTACATATAAATTCCACAAAGTGGAATCCACATTGGTACTGCCGGTCGGGATCGAAGTCGGATCGCGTGATTTGCACGCCAGTCCCTTATCCATTCAGCCACCATCGCTTTAAAAAAAAAATATTATTATAATCTAATATGTATTATAATCTTATTTTCTGCCAATTGCCTTTTGAAAATAATTGTAATGAGAGAAATAAAATATAGAATCGAAAATTAAGCAGTGTTATTTTTTCTCTACAATATAACCTTCAAGGTGTGAATTCTAATTTTATTTTTCTACGTACAATATTTTGTGAGACCTTATTTGTAGTCTTAGCAAAAACCTCATCTAATATTCTTAATTATGCTGTTGATATCTGTAGGTAGATTTGAATTAATTATTCACTGTATACATGTCAAGTAGGTATATTATACGAGTATGTAGAATCGACCACCTGAAGTGTTGTGCGACAGGATAAACAACGTATATAGCTTAAATACTTTTCCAATTCATTTTTTTTTTATAGAAACACTGACTAGATATATACAGGTATAATGTATGTAGTCTTGTATCCGTACAGCTGGTGTATAATAAATAACAGGTCTAATGGCAATTATCGTTCGTTCACAACTCACAACCTTGACGACCTTGTAATCATTTGCATCCTACACTTTACGTTCTCGACACGGTGTATCTAATATTATTGTTTGTTTGGCTTCGGGAAATGTTTCAAATTGACAATACTACATGTGTAGTATTGTCAATTTTACCTTATACGGAAGGATTTAAGAGAAGGTTATAAGATTTCACCGTGACTGTCTCTAAAACTTAAACCTCACTATATTTTATTTCTGCCGTTTCTTTTGCGTATACCTCAATCAATCAACACAAAACATTTTCTCATACAAGAATGGACAAAACATTAAGCCAAAGTTTTAGAGACCTAAATATTAGCATTGTTATATGTTTATAAAGGCCAATTTGTCTTGCAGTTTCCGATTTGAAACTAATCAATGTTTTTTAGAATGTGCAATTTCTGTTCTGTACTAATACTTATTCTGTGGAAAGATTTACAACCAAAAGTTCAAGCTAATGCTTCTTTGAATTATTTATCTTCTTCTTCATTAATCATAATTGTATGTACCAAGCTTCGGAATTTTCTTTTTGAATATATCTGTAGGTGCACGTGTATATGTATACTATTAATTACGCCCCTTTTGGCTGATTTCCCTTTTTCTTTTCGGATAGGATTAAATAGCCGTCAATAAAACTAAATCTTTCTTTATAAAGCATTATAACTTTCACTGCTAAAATAATAAAGTTTAATTTTACTTGAGTTATGGGCAAAAATGAGATCTTGTAACTAATTTGCCGCATAATTATCTTGTCAAGTTTACGTCGTGGTTGATTTCTTGAATTTACTAATAATAACAATAGGGATAACTATTGTGACATTTGGCCTATCTGAAATGTCTTTTATAGAATTATCAAATACTACATTCATTTAAATGGTATGGCTATTGATAATTTTGTACCAAACACATTTCTTTAAAATATGTAAACTCATCGATTGTTGTTGCGTTTTTAAAGCTTTTCTCTCTATTCTCGATTTTTTGTCCATGAGGTAATGTTTCTTGTGTATTTTATTTTTATATAGATTTAATTTCTGGTTTAAGAAGGTTTACCTTCTTCGTATTTAAAACTTGGTTTCACTACCTAAAACGTACTTAATTAAATTTTAGCCTTATTAGCTTTCCGTATTCTATCTTTATCGGCCTTCTTTTACTCTGAACTTTGTCCCATTCATTCTGAAATTAATAACTCTTCAGACATTTACTTACCAACATCAGTCCACAAACGCCGCATCATAATTCGTCTCAGATCTTAAATAACGCTGATACGTCATTAACATTATCGATGTTACGTTTATGTCGATGAATATTGATTGGATCGAAATAGAAAACTTTAACGTCTATTATTACATATGTTACATACACAGTTTTGCGTCCAATTCTTGCTTCTACATGAATCATTTATTCAAATTTATTCTTAACTTTTTGATCTTATTTCGTCACCAACTTTCTGATTGATTCGATTGTATTATTTATGTCATGAAAATGACAAAAGTATTGGAACGAACCTCCTCGAAACTTGCCAAAATGAAATAAAATGAAATCTCGTTTATTCGTCTAGGTTACAAAGTGACACTTATGAAAGTCACAAGTTAAGAATGTAACAGGTTATCCGAAAAAGTAGTGTCAGTGTCAGCAAATTTGCCTACGATTTAATTATTCCTGATTATATTATTGAAATACTGCTTCTTCATTCAAAATATAACAAACCTATTATACCTCCACTATTTAAACTGTAAGTAGGTACTAACAGATTTTCTGCAGTTGAATAAAATCGATATTATTTTCTTCCAAAAAATTTATCCAATTCCAAAATAAGTCTATCCTACATAACTAATACAGCATTTTAGCATTGTAAACGTGACAAACGAACAAACAGAATACCGCAACTGTATATGTTTGCCACAGATCCGGTTTACAGCCATGCTACCTTACGTGTGTGTTGTAATCTTGTTTGCATTTATATGAATCTTCATATTACCATTTGTGCTGCGTAGGTGAGCACATGGCAAGACATGCCGCATTATGTATCACACTGCTTGTACGCGTAGGTATCTATGTAACTAACTTTAAATGATATTACTAGCTGACCCGGCAATCATTTTCCTGCCAGATATGCTTTTTTATTAATTGCGATGAAAAATTCTTTAGGTACGATTTATTCTCATATAACCTACAATATGCTTACTATATAACATAGCAAATATATAAAAAAAAAACATTAAAAGCGGTCGAGTCATTTCGGAGGAGTGCGACCACAAACACCGTGACTAAGCTTTTATTCCTTTACTAGCAAGCCCGAGACTTCGCTCCCGTCGTTCTTTGTTTGGCCACTGCTTAGCTCCTTTTAGCCGTAGCGTGATGTTTTATAGCCTATAGCCTTCCTCGATAAATGGGCTATCCAACACTAAAATATTTTGTTCAAATAGGTCCAGTAGTTCACGTTCAAAAGAACAAACTCATCAGCTTTATAACATTATTTAACATGACCAGACCAGACCATGTGGTAGAAAAGTATCTTAAAATTTAAATTGGAATACTATTTCTTCTAATCTTACGGAGTTGAGATAGATATATTTTGATATATGTATATTATCTGTGTAGTGACGAATTAAGAATACTTACCTACATAATGTCACTACCCCATTTCAACCCGTGGGTGTCGTAAAAGGCGACTAAGAGAGTAACGTGCAGACAAGAGCACTGCGAGAAAAGGAAAATTCGAAACAAACCCTATACCAACCCGTCTGGCCAGCGTGGTATAGTAGGCTAAATTCCCTCCACAATTTTTGAAGGAGACTCATGCCCAACAGTGGGATGTTTATGGGTTGAAATGATAATTATGATGATATTTAGATAAATCTTTTTTTAACGGGTATTTTTCTTAGTTAGCCATAAACATACCTTCGCACCCATAAGTTAACATTTCGCTTTAACCGGTTTCCAAACGGTTGCGATTCCTGTAACGTTTGATTAAACACGCAGTTTTACCTGTTGCTTATGCCATATCCTTGTACGATAGATTGTTGCCGATAACAACAAAAAAAACTAAACACTAATTTGTACTTAGATTTTATTACAAGTCGCGCTATTAGCCGCATAATAGTCACTTTCAACAACAATAGGTAATAATTATCTACGTATTAAGTAAGCGTTGATAGAATTGTTAAGTAATGGTTGATTTTATGGGGTATACCCACATACTATATAGATAAATGGCACCATCGGCATGCAAATCATACGGTCCAAGTTCGATTCCGACCGGCAGTACCAATGTAGATTTCAATTTGTCGAATTTATATGTACTTATCAAGTTTCTTACTATCTGCTAACGGTGAAGGAAAACATCGTGAGGAAACCCACATACCCTAGAAGAAATTCTATGAGTATGTCTGATTCACTAACCCGCACTAGGACAGCGTGAGTGGCTTTTGTTCGGGTCAAATCTTGCACCTGAATTTTAAAGCAATTATCCTCAACCGATTGAGATGAAATTTGGCATGTATATATAAATTGGATGACAATGCAATATTTTTTTATTAGAACGGAATCTAGTGATGGATTTTTTAACATTTTCTTTTCGGCCAAAAGTATTGCAACGTATTTTTTTAAAATTGGTGATAATGCCTTGACTATCTTGAAATGCTGTATTATTTTTCAAAGTATACTAGGTACTTATATGCAAGAATGCATTTTTGTTATTTGCAAAGCCTTCCATTATTATTTATAATAGATTATGGCGGAGCACGGATTTATAAAAAGCAACGGATATTATCTTCCCGTGTAGAATGGACAGGAAAACTATACGGATTCTTTGATTAAATTCCACAGAAAAGCTTATTTCACTGCTGTACAGAAGCCTTAAAAATATAACTACAATATTATACGTGTACCTACTTTAGGAATCTCAAAAGCATTTCTATGTGTTCAATGGTTATACAGCTATGTTGCATACTTACTTATAGGTAAATGTGAAAAGTTTCTTTAAACGCGCTAATTTACACAACTAATAGCATCTTTTAGCATTCCATAATCTATTTATTATCTCATACATTATTTTTATTTATTAGTTTAGTTCAAGTATCCTGTAATACTAGATGGAGGCGTCGCAAAATAGCTCCCTATGGCGGAAATTAAGTGGCCTATGTCCAGCAGTGCACGTCATAGAGCTGATGTGATGATGATCCTATAAATATAATTTGCTGGTAAATTTTTGTAACAATTATAATTATATAATATTTTTATTTATTTTTTTTTAACCCATAAACGTCCCACTGCTTGGCACGGGTCTCCTCCAAAGTATGTGAAAGAAATTAAGCCCACTCTGGCCAGACGGGTTGTTGACGGTAGCGTTTGTTTCGAATTTTCCTTTTCTCGCAGTGCACTTGTGTGCATAAGTTAACTACTCCCTTAGTCGCCTTTTAACTACACCAGTTGAGTTGGGGTGGGGTAAGGACATTATGTATTCTTAATCCGTCACTACCCGGATTATAATATTTACAACCTATTTATTGGAGGAGGCTTTATGCTATTAAATATATACAAATGTAAAGGGCTCTTAGGAGTAAAACAGTTATGGGTAACGTATGCTGAGTTAGTTAGACATTATGTTATACGAAAGCTCGCTATCTGGACATCACGACACATGCCTTTCTATGTCTTTTGTACGAAGTCGACCCCGACTTCCCACGCATTTGTTCTAAACTCCCTCCTATATAGACGCTTTTACTTTGTGATTTAAACCCTACACAGGCGGCATCGTAATTATTTTTTGTCCTAATAAGTACACGTATAATGATTGGATCTAACTTTTGTGAAAGTTCGTTACTCACTCGTGTATTATTATGTTCAACAAATTTTATATCACAAAAAATAACATGGTCCTATATATAGTTAAAAATAATATAATATCCTGATAATGCGTTTTCCATGTAATTCAAGCCATCCCTCACAAATCAGAAAAAAACACCAGACCGAAAATAGAAGAAACTAAACGGTGAAAAATCTCTATGTTAACCCACAATCCCTAAATAACGGACTACATATTGTGTTTGCGAAATTCTGAAACAATTTATCTAAATGAATAACTTACGTGACAGAAACCTCAATTCGTTTTTAATCATTATCGAGGAAGGATATATAACATCACGAGTAATCACGAGCAATAGGAGCTGAGCAGTGGTCAAACAAAGAACGACGGGAGCGAAGACTCGGGCTGTTGCCCGAGTCTTCGCTCCCGTCGTTGCATGCAAATATGAACTGTAATTACTGTTGATACATTTCAATGTTCTTTAACGCATTGTAAAATGCCGCCCGGCGCGGGCCGATGCGAGCCGGTTGGTCTGAATCGTAGCTAACTGTACATCATAAAACAAAACCTTTAAGTCTACGACGAACTTATAAACATTTTTTTACTACGTGCGTTTGCTCGCCTGATTAAAATCGTTGAGCCTTATACAGTGAGCTAGGCTACTGAGGGTCATAGAAAATAGAACGGCGACACTTATAGACCGCAATGTACATTATGACTGTGTAACCCAATCATTTGTTGGCTTCAATATATTGATTACGAAGCCAAACGTTGAGCAATTGATATGATTTGCTCATCCCCCTGAAAGCAAATTGATTTTGAAGACCAGATAGATGTTTATTATGACTACTCAAACGTAAATCTGAACCAGAGCAACAGTTCCGCTTCATGATATTTTTATTAGCTCAACTGTAAATAGTGTGATACACTAAAATATATTACTTTCGCGTTACTGCGTAGTTATCTGCAGTAATGAAGGAAAATAACGAAATATTAGTTACGGCTTAATATTTTTCCAAATACACAAGCGATTTTGAAAGCGACGTTTGCTAATAAGTTGAATACCGCTGGGCAAAGGCAGATACAGAAACAATAACAAAATATGAATATTTAAACGGAGAAAGCGAATGAATAGAAGTTACTTAGAACTCGAGAAAAAGCGATTGAAAGCTAACAGAAGCAGTACTAACTTTACAACGACTCGTTAAAACAATCAATCTTTTGTCAAGCAAACGTAATTCGAAGCATTACGTGCCTCTTTAAGCGGCTGCAGAATGCCGGTAAGAATGACGTCAGTGTGACAGTGCGCCATAGTGATTAACCCTCCACCCGCATTGTACTGAAGCGCATCCGCGTTGGCAACCATTACCAGGAGGCCAGGATGTTAACCCCTACTACGAGAATAACTCGATAAATGACACGAGTTATAATCGTTCATGTTGTCGTCTAAATGTCACGCTCCCGTTCGAAAACTCTTTTGATGATGACAAAAGTTTTATGTTTGTGCAACGTTTAGGCTAATATCAGTAGTATAAGGGGCTACCGTGAAAAATGCTAGCTATAAAATATGTCAATGCTAGTCATTAGCTACATCTGGTTAGACTAAACGTTGGCCTCAATACTAATTTGGGTTTTGATGATTGCTTAAGCAAACGATATGACAATATTTTAATTATATTATATTATCGACCACTTAGAGGAAAACCAAACTGTTATTTGCAGTTCACGATCATGCTAAAAATGATAGAATTTAAATTTAATAATGTGAAGCTAGTAATAGTAAAAACCATCTTCATTTTTACTATAATATAACTGAATAATCTACGCAATAATATAATTGACCAATTTATTTTTAATTATCAGTAAAAAGTAATAGATTCCGTGTTTAACTTGAAAATGTTAATTTACCCAACTGTCCTGCAATTATTGAGAGGCGTTCAGCGTTCAGTCATTTACTAATAATATTATTATATTATAGTAGAAGACATACTATAACGAGACTATATCGTGTCGGCCTGGAGGGAGCACGTGCCGGTATTTTTAGCACGAGCACGACACCCGGGGGGGTTACATCACATCTCTAACCGGATTACTCCAAAACTTATCAAACCGTGCATTCGACAGCCGCACTGCGCTCGATACGCTGCAATGCCATGGGAAATTGCTTCTTCTTTTGAATCAGTGATGTTTCTATTTTACATCAATATTTTTTTAGAACGCAAGTTTTTAAATTAAATACTAATTGTTTTTTAAACGACTTCAAAAAAGGAGGAGGTTATATGTTCGACTGTATGTATTTTTTTTTTTTTTTATGTATGTTCAACGATTACTCGGAGATGCCTGAACCGATTTAAAAAATTCTTTTTTTGTTTGAAAGGGTATACTTCCGAATTGGTCCCCTATTCATCACGTCAAGTTCTGATGATGGAATCTCAGGGAAATCGAAGGCAACCCTCAAATTTTATAGGCACATGTTACGTTTTTCATATATTTTTTAAAGTTATTCAAGTATTTACGTCTGATAGTCAACATCTCATGTTGATGAGCTGGTGATGGAAGGTATAACTCCTTAACTGTTAGGAGTTGGAGAATAATTCTTTCGACATTATAGGTACTTATAAACCTATAGTTGTATTCTTGTAGGTTATTCAGGTGAGCTGTCAGTGGAAGGTATAACTCCTTGACTCTTAGGAGTTGGAGGATAATTCTTTCGACATTATAGGTACTTATAAACCTATAGTTGTATTCTTGTAGGTTATTCAGGTGAGCTGTCACTGGAAGGTATAACTCCTTAACTTTTAGGAGTTGGAGGATAATTCTTTCAACATTATAGGTACTTCTAAACCTATAGTTGTATTCTTGTAGGTTATTTAGGTGAGCTGTCACTGGAAGGGAAACTTCTTAATGTTTAGGAGTAAGAAGATGATTTCTTTAAATATCACATCCATGTATAAACCTTAAGTTGTGTTATTTCAAGTGTCTGAGGTGAGAGCTCTTGATGGAAGATAAAGTTGTATAATTCAAAGGAATTCTTAGATGATATTTTAAGTTTTCGATATAGTATCTGACCTGCATTGTATACCTATACTTGTTACCTGTCGCATTTTATAGGAAAAAAGAAAAACATAAAAAGCTGAGAGTTTTGAGATTCCTCTATTCTACAATCAGGTTGTGTTGTTAGAATATTTAAATAGACGTTCCCTTCTATCGAAGATTCTTTATTTCGGTTTTCCGTCTTAGTTTGCCAGCCAGTATTATTAAATCTGCTAGATAAAAAGTACACTAAAAATGGAAAAATAAACTATTTTTAACAAAAAAATATTAAAACGACTTCAAATCAGTACTAAAAAGCGAAAAATAAACTGAATTAGATATTTAATTCCAAGCTAAAAAATACCTACCTACCTGTTTAAAGTATAATACCCTATTACTAATCTTTTTGAAGTCGGTGCCAGCCTAATGAGGTTGTATCACTCAGTTTGAGCCGTCCACTAGGTACACGCAAGTGCGAGGTGGTGTGAAGTAGCGAGCGGTAACAGATGTACGTACTAAGTAGTACGTAGCTTAACAAACTCTTTAGGCTTGGCACCGACTTCAAACAGATTAGTAATAGGGTATTATACTTTAAACAGGTAGGTAGGTATTTTTTAGCTTGGAATTAAATATCTAATTCAGTTTATTTTTCGCTTTTTAGTACTGATTTGAAGTCGTTTTAATATTTTTTTGTTAAAAATAGTTTATTACCAACCAGTAGTTTCTCATTATTACTTTTGAATTAAAATTGCAATTATCATCAAATCATTTGACCACAAATTTACAAAAAGTGGTATCCTAATTTTTATATTTTTCTTTTTTCGGTACTTAAAAATCGATTTCACTTATTTGGATGTTCATCGTTCATTTATTTTGTTACTTACTATACAGTGATGTCATAAGTTGAATATACATATTTATATAGGCATGGAAACTTGTGTAGATAATTCCGTTGTTTTGGCATTTGTAACGTCTACACTACTGGTCCTTTGAATTTGTTTATTTATCATAGAGTTTTACCAATGTCAATTTTAACGTATTGTTTAATAATGCCTACGTAAAAGGCATGAACTTGTCAATAAACAATGCTGGTAAGTATCTATTAGACAAATGAACCTGGTATTCAGTATTACAGTCAATGTATTTACAGAGTGTTATATACAGGGTTTAGAAAAACGTAAATTCAGTAAGTAAATAATAAAATAAATCAGTTTAAGAATACACAGTAAGTACAGAATAAGAACCTTAATTATCTGAATAAATGAAAAAACAATTTATTGGTAAAGTAAAGTTGATGAGACCAAAGAATGCTTAAGACACTAAAATCTTAATATTCATCATTTTGAAAAATATTCAACGAATGTCATATAAAGATATTACTAGTTTATTTAGGTAAGCTAACATCAACGAGACATCGGAGTGAAAAGTTAACAAAGACAATCACAGAAAAATTCTAACTTGAAACACACTCAGTCTCTCATGGGATAAGACATAAAACCTTTTCATATCTAACTATTCTGGAGATTTATTTTGCCTATAACCTAATACTCAACCAAGTTCTAACTACCTTCATTCTACATAGTTGTAATGTTGCAATGCTCTTTAAAGTTTCCTACTATTACACTGATATAGACGCTAAGGGACTAGCTCTTCATAAGTATAGAACGTGCTTTATCTTCAAACCTAAATATAAACATACAATGTTACCTCAGGAAACTAACATGTTGTTGTGAACCTGTATCACTAAACTACATTATTTTACTAGAAGCAGTTTCGTCTCACTTTCTTAATTTCTAGTATTCAATTTGATGCAAGCCTTTGGTGTTGTCAGTATTTTGGTGTTTATTTCTTGAGCAACAAAAAACAAATGAATGTGGTTATGAAACAAGAATGAAATAATGATTGGTTTTTAAAATTAAGTTGCTGTTGAATGTGAGACTTTTAATGTCAAGTACTGTCAACACTGTAAAAGTCTCTCATAGAATGCCACAGGGCCCGATTTTGATCCTTTCTATTGAATGGATCTAATTGACTTTAATTAGCGATCATTCATTTAGACTCGAATTGTTTCTTCAAATCTAAATGTTAATGTAATTTACGACATTACCATATTAATTACATTATCAAATAAACAAATAAGTGAAGATACACATATTGCTTTTTCAGTAATTTTAACAAATTATTTTCGATTCAAAAATTTTCGTATTTTATTAGTTATCTGTCCCAAAATAATATAGAGAACAAAATGATAGATATTGTGTTGAGACCAAACTTCAGTACACCAGAAAATTAGGTTCGCGTATAACATTTAACCCCTCGTGAATACTACGACCTTCCAACGGTAATAAACCCCAATGACGTAGGAGAAAGATGTGATAAAATGTCAGACGCCTGCTTTATTAACCTATCAGATTATCTACGACATGGTAAGCGCATGGGGACATTTAGGACGACCCTAAAATTTACGGTATTATCTATAAATAACGGAGTCAACGGGGCATTAAGCAAAACAAACTTGTACGTTTAAATAGACGATGCGGCTCGTTTACTCACAGTTGCTTTACATGACTTTTTGTCTTTAGATCTTAGAATAATATCACATTAACACGTGTGTAATGTTTAAAAATCAAAGAGAAGCTTATTTTTAGAATTCTCCATTAGAAATCGTTGTTTCTAAAGACAGTTCCAAAAAAATTTTGTTTATATTCCTTTAAATTTTCTAATCAATTGGGTGTACTAAATTTGTATATATATATATATATATATATATATATATATATATATATATATATATATATATATATATATATATAACATACATGTCTGTATCTGTCCAAAACTGACCTTTAATTTGAAACAGTTTTACAAGTTTCATATCAGAAACAATACAATGAGTCCAATCTTTAGTAATTAATAATTAAAATAAATAAAATCAAAGTAACACAATAAAAATCAATATAAATCTCGACCACATTAATTGAACCGAATTGGCTAATGGGCACATTGCATTATAGAGTGCATCATAGAATTCATGTCAACCATTGGTCAGGGGACAGCGGCAGTTAACTGAGAGTCCGTCGACCCCACACCACAACATACAGTGACATAATGCCTCACGATTGGATTACTGACAACTTAACAACTCATCAATTGCTTGCTACTGTCTACGACTATCGCCGGCTAACTAATAACTACATAATTGGATCTACAGTCTACAATCTAATTCTGAGCGATGTAACTGTGTTATTGTTGTCCGTTGTCGTATTTCGGGATTCGAGACACGCCGAAAATAAAATTGATGTGTTGCTCAACAGTTTTTACAAGTCGTCTTACGCAGTAAAGCTTAATCCGTGTATCGCAGTCGTAAATTTCAAATACAAGCTACCAGAACAGCATACTTGATAAATAACTCATCAGAAAATATGGTAGGCTAAAATTAATGCGCCATTCTTACAATAGTTATTATGCGATGATGTTTTGTCACAGCTGTTATAATTAAAGCAAACAACTAATTACTTTGTTTCCGTACACGCGTCTTCTTATAACCTTATATTTGGAGTATTTACACGCTACCTTTCACAAGAATTTCTTTTGCACACAAAAAACTTGATACGCCCAAATGCTTATTTAAATTGGGCTAGTATTTCGTTCACTTTCGTCAACAGTTGTCAGAAGGAGTACGTATTTGTTATGTGTTGTTTAACATGTGGATTACCGACTACTGGTTCTGTTACACTTAGCACACTCAGCTAATGGGGACTTGTTTTGCTTGCATCACACGCCGTGGTCGAGTTAGCCGGTGCATCGTTAACACCTGTGTCTGCAGTTACCTTATGTTTATCTCTTTCATTAGCGAGTTGGCCACATATAATAAAAACTCTTAATATTCGTAATGTTCGCCGGCTGTATTTACATTCGCGGGAGGTTCTTATCGTTCTGTGTTTCTGAGAATTTCCCTTAAAATGTCCTAAAAAGCGTCACATAAAATACGGTGTTGAAAATAATACAAGTATAATGTATCTCTCCATTCCTGATTATATAGATCATGTTATCCATGATCGATGTAATTATTTCTAATTATGAAAACTTTCTTAGTAGTTGATTACATAGCATTTGCTTTTAGAGAGCTTTGCAGTAATTAGATTCAGCTAATGGGTGATAATATGGTATTTTGAGAAAGTAACCTATTACTTTAATTATGGGTATAAACATTTAAGATACAAATAAAAGTGTCGTTAGTTAATAAAAGTTTGGGTGTAGTTCCCAAAAAAGAGAAACTTTCGAAAAGAAGAAAAGAAACACTTTAATTTTAATATCGATTTGGCATGATTGCTCTTGTAAAACTAAAAGTGTATCACAGTCGAGATCATTAACCTCCACTCCGATATATTATATTTCATTTACTTATAAAACTATTCACTGTCGCTTTCTTTTGCACACGCAAACTTAAATTATATGTATATGTTTATTTAATTTGAATATCGTGTTTGCATGTGTAAATTACAAATAAATCTGAAATTTTATGAAAGAAATCAATGATTTATATAACTTTCTCGACTGGCTGAATGGTTGTATATTAATTCAGTATCGTTTTATTTTGGAATGTCTCGAGATGACGGAGTGTAATGATAAAGCACAGCTGATTGTGTAAAGTAGTGCATCTGTGTGTGGCGTATGCGCGATTGCGCGTGTCGGTTGCGCATCATGGCGGCCGGACGACCAACGCACGCACGCGCACTCTCCTAAGTACTTTCACATGTCATATTCGTACACAATTTCACCTACATTCGGATTAATCCTGTTTCGTTTAGGCATGCGTTGCATAAAAGTAGCCAGACTAGATATCTCGTAATAAAAATATCAATTCAAATGCAACGATTTATTAATCGATTTCACAATTAAAGATCGCGATTTTTATGCTGTTGAATATTTTTGTGGAAAATATTGAATGTTTCTTGCAGAATAATGATGATTCTTCGTTATTCGATACATCAATCGTTTGTTAATAGTCATTAAAATTAAAAGTGATGATTTGATATGATTTATAGTTAACAACATAGATTCTAGGTTAATTATATGGACGAATCAGTCGAGTTTGTGATACTTATGTTTCATTGCGTAATGGTCGCAAATCTTGGGCGTCAGCCACGGTCATTACAATTCGTTCTGTTTTCTATCATTTTGTAACCTTTATGTAACGGCCCTATTGGGACATATTACGTTTGCTCTTTCGTCTTTCTTCCGAATACATTCGCGGCTATATTGAACTTTACGGTGACAAAATATATTTGCGTGATAGTTTGGGGTCTTTCAAGGATTTTTGAACGTTAGCTATATTATAATAGCGGTTTGTTCAAGGCAAAAGAAATTAAATAGTAGCTACAGTTTATTGCGATATGTCTAGACGAGAAAAGTTTATTTGTCTGTTCTTTATATTAACGTTATTACCTTAGAGAATAAAGAGAACAAAAACTTCCTAGTACTCACCAAATCTTCGAGACTTTCAGCCTAGATTCATATTTTAAAGACTGTTTACCAAACAGATAGATCTAGTGCCAAAAAAATTATAGTGGGAAACCGGGATATCAACAATCAGATTCGGGTACCTAAATTATTTTTTGGACAACCGCCAGCATGTAATGGAATTTTGTATTTCAATAAAACAATTTTGACAGATATCCCAGCAGAAATTGAAATGTAAATATTCAGAGCAAACTGGCATTTATCCGTGGTTTGGCTACCCTAGAATTATTTTTATCTTCTCTCAAGACCTACATACATAATATGTATGTATTAGTTCCAGTAGGCTAGCTCGGACTATATGGTATGGTATGGTATGGTATGGCGGGCTGTTTTCCGCAACTCCACGTCAAGGCGCGGTTTTTGCGTGAGGGTGGATAGCTCACTCGATCCACCCTAGCTCGCCGAAGAACGCCAGCAGTCTATTGACGTTGCTGGCGATCTGTCGGAGTGTACCTGTGTTGTTGAAGTACTTAGCCCTGTATGTGACGGTTTCAGGGCAGTGTAGGAGCACATGAGCTGCTGTTTCCTCCTCACTCATGCAGGCTCTGCAGAGAGGGCTGTCTGTGATGCCTAGAACGAAAAGGTGTTTATTAAAGGAACCATGTCCTGTGATAACGGCTGTGGCTGTCCGCAATTGCCGTTTGGACAGCTGTCTTAGACGCCTAGTTAGTTTGTGGTCGAGCATAGGAAGGGCCTCCCTGGCCTGTCTACACTCTACTAGGTTTGTCCAGATTCTGCCGTGTAGATCACTTGTGCGTTTGTTCACGATCGTACGAAGGTATGTGAAAGGGATGGGTATAATGGGCTCAGGTCCCATCACACTCGTTTCTGATCCCCTTCTTGCGAGCTCATCCGCTGCATCATTACCTCTAGATCCGCTGTGTCCCTTGATCCATTGCAAGATTA
The DNA here is from genome assembly GCA_905147015.1 of Laspeyria flexula. Classification (NCBI taxonomy): domain Eukaryota; kingdom Metazoa; phylum Arthropoda; class Insecta; order Lepidoptera; family Erebidae; genus Laspeyria; species Laspeyria flexula. The sequence goes on along the minus strand of LR989956.1, from coordinate 3,540,250 downwards.
TGTTGTTGGTGTGGCTTATCAGATTTAGGTTCTGATGGCATTCCAGTATTAGTCCTGAGTTCACTGTGTGGCTGTTTAGAGCCTGAAGCACGGCCCTGCTGTCCGAGAGTATGCGAATCGAGTGACCTTCCACTCTTCTGGCCATGATCGCTGAGGCGGCCAGAGTTATACCCATACACTCGGCTTGGAAGACCGTGTTGTATATGCCCAAGGGTTTTGAAATGTTGATATTAAGATCCTCGGAGAAGATGCCAGCTCCAGTTCCCATATCTGTTTTTGAACCGTCTGTGAAAACCCGTAGTTCCGCTAGGTTTTGGGATTCGTAGCGGTGGTCTTCAAAGAGTTGGATTTTGTATTTTTTGTCGAAAACGTATTGTTTGGGTACACGGTCACACGCTGCTCCTATTATGGGCAGCTCCTCTACCAGTTCTTTTAGTAGGGATGTGTGTTTCGTGTTTCTATCGTGCCATAAGTCTAGTGATTTTAGGCGTATTGCCGCTGCTGTTGCTTCCTGGCGGATGAACAGATCCAGTGGTAGGAGTCCTAGCATGGCTTCCATTGCCGCAGTGGGGGTGGTTTTCATGCAGCCGGTGGTCGCCATGCACGCCAGTCTTTGTGTCCGTTGTAATTTAGCGGATGTTGTTGTCTGCACTGTTTTTGTCCACCAGACGATAGCACCGTATGCTATCATAGGGCGGATAACTGTTTCGTATAGCCATAGGATGATTTTCGGTGCCAGCCCCCACCTTTTCCCAATCATCCTTCTGCATTGCCAGAAGGTGATTCCGGCCTTGACTAATTTATTGTCTAGGTGGCTGTTCCAGGTTAACTTACTGTCAAGTATCACGCCGAGGTATTTTACCTCGTTTGACAGTTTCAGCTCAGTGTCAAAGAGTGTGGGTAGTCGGTATTGTCCTAGTACTCTTTTGTTTGTGAACATGACTAGTTCAGTTTTCGTCGGGTTCACCGACAGGTCGAAGTCCACGCACCATTTCTCAACGGTGCGAAGAGCTTGTTGGGTGAGGTTACATACGGTTCCCGCTACTTTCCCTGAGACAAGGATAGTGAGGTCATCTGCGTAGCCTATTGTGTAATCGCGGTTTCTATTCAGCTTTGTAATTAGGTCATCTATTACTAGATTCCAAAGGAGAGGGGAGATAACTCCTCCTTGTGGGCAGCCTCTGGCTATCAGCGCTGCCTGATCATCTCCACCAAGGCGAACCACTCTATTACTCAGCATGTTTGTTATCCAATCGGTAAGTATCGGTTCCACACCATGTTTGGACAGGGCGGCCCTGATACTGGTGAAGTTTGTTTTGTCAAAGGCTCCTTCGATGTCGATGAAGGTGCCTAGGCAGATTCCTTGTTGTTCGATAGCTTCCTCTATCCGATTAACTACCAGATGGAGTGCTGATTCCGTGGATTTTCCGGAGCTGTATGCGTGCTGGTTAGCATGTAAGGGTAATAGTTTTAATGCACCATCTCTCAGTTCCCTCTCGCATAAGCGTTCCATGGTCTTCAACATGAATGAGGTCAGACTGATTGGTCGATGTGCTTTGGGGTTTGTGTAATCACCCTTGCCTGGCTTCGGGATGAATATGACTTTGACTTCTCTCCACCCCTTCGGTACGTATCTATGTGCCAGGCATGCCTTGAAGATACTCTCGAGTCTGCTTGCGATTGGCAGATCTCCCCATTGCAGAAAGCCCGGGATAATCCCGTCTGGGCCAGCTGCTTTGAAGGGGTGGAAACTCTTAAGGGCCCACTGGACTTTCTCCAGGGTGACCACTTTGTCTGCGAACTGCCAGTCATTGGCAGTTGGTGTAACTTTTTCCTCTTGCCAGTCGATTTGCGTCGTGAAGGCGCAACCAGGGAAGTGTGTGCCGATCAGAACACGCCTAACTTCTTCTGGCGACGTTGTGAGTGTATTGTCGTCCTTGCGTAGGGACGTGGGTGCGGTCAAGGTTTGCTGTGCTAAGACCTTTCTGACCCTGTTTGCTTTTTGGCATGATTCAATGTTTTCACAGAATTTCCTCCAGCCCTGTTTGCTGCGGTATCTGATGCATTTTTTGTAGCTGGATTTGGCTGAGCGATAAGCATCCCAGTCCTCTTCCATACATGTGTTCATAGCTCTGTTAAACGCCTTTCTTACCTTGCCCCTTTTGCGTTCCAACTCTGGGCCCCACCAAGGTTGTTTCCCAGGTGCTTTTGGAGGCATCGTCAGTGGGCAAGATATATGGTAGCTGTCTATTATGGATTTGGTCAGGTGATTTACCTGTACCTCAATCTGTGTTGTATCCTCTAAGATCTGTGGGGAGCATTGTTGTGCTAGTCCGTTGTTGAGATAGAGTACAAATTTGTCTCTATCTGTTTTCCTTGGGTTGCGTTTCGGCGGAGTCTGTATTGTCTCCGCCTGTAGGCTGAACCGAATCCACCTGTGGTCCGAACAGGATGTTTCCTTGGAAACATGCCAGTCCGTGACAGCCTCTGCGGCGGTTTCAGTGGCCAGTGTTAGATCAATAATCGTGCGGCTCTTCTTGGTGACAAAAGTCGGTTCAGAGCCGGTGTTTAGTAGGGTTAGGTTTGTAGAAAAAAGGTATTCAACAAGGGACTTACCTCTGTCGTTTTGGGAGTTCATGCCCCAGAGGGGGTGATGTGCATTGCTGTCCGCCCCAATGATGACCTCCAACCTCTCCCTTGCGGTGTGGTCTACAAGGCGGCTGAGGTCTGGTGTAGGCAGCCCTTCCTTCTCAGGCATGTAGGCTGAGGCGAGGATGACCACTTTATCCTCTGAATTCAGCTGTGTTTGTAGCCTAATGGCTGTAAGATCCCTGCAACAGAACTCTGTAAGGGCCTGTGTTTGTAGGTTATTGGTGACAAAAATGCATGATCGGGGATGGTCATGATCACCAGTAACTATGAGCTTACCTCTTAAATTCGAGAGCCCCTGGATATGGCCTGCCCTAATCCATGGCTCCTGGATGAGGGCAATGGCTGTGTCTTGAACCTCCAGCCACTTACGTAGTTGAGCCGTGCCGACACGGCTGTGCTGGAGGTTCGCTTGTAGGAGGTTAATCCTCTTGGACGAAGGGGGCACCATCAGTGGTGATACCCTCCTCATCCCCCCCTATTTGTAGACCCGCGAAAAGGTCGACGGACTCGGCGTCGTCCCCGAGGAGGCCGGAGATCGAGGACAGGATGTCCTCCGTCTCTCCCCCCCCCCCGGGTTCGACCCCCAGCCCGTCGCCGACTGGAGCGGATGGTGGTGCCGCTACCGGCACCTCCACACCTGCGTCGGGGTTATTTGTGGTAGGAGCCTCCTGTGAGGGGTCCTCCGTGGTGAGGGGCTTTTTAAGCTCCTGTTTTATGGTGGCGGTGATCGGGTCCCATCCCTGCGGGACGTCGGTGAACCTACCATTCCGACCCTGAAACTTCAGGTACACCGTCCCTAGACAAAAAGAGAGACGGCGCCCGGTCTTCATCAGAGTCGGAATCTGGCTCTCCGGAACTCCGACCACCACGAACCATGCGGACGCTTGTTTTGTGGCGTTCTGCAGGGTCCATTTTGCCACTTCTAGGTGTTGGTTCTGGGCGGATAGCACGCGCCCTAAGACGCGCACATCCTCCAGAACCCCCTGTGGATCCGGGACCAAGATGCAGCACCGTGCCCGAAGTGGGATGTCCCCCTGGTTTTTAACGGCCAGCCTAGTGCTGGACGCTAGCCCCAGGTCGGGGACGATGCTTCGAAGCCATTTCAGGCTGTGATCATCTTGGCACCACAGTTTTAAGACCCCCTCCGCAAACACCGGCTTCGCGTTGAATTTTGGAGGGGGTTGTGTGCCGCCCAGGATGTCTTTTACGAGCCGGGCCTGGATGCCCTTAAGCACCAGCTCAGACGTTTCCTGGCTTAAGCTACCCGTACGCTCGCAGGTTATTGCCACGTTAAGGGGCGAGCTGACAGCCTGGGCGTATGACTTGGCGGCGTCCTTTTTCGGCCGGTCCAGCCTCTGCTTCTTGTGCTCCCCCCGAGGCGAAATCGTCTCGTTGAGAGCACGTTTAGCAGCGGCCTGACCCGTGCCCTGAGGACGCTGTTTGGGGTCCGTGCCGCTGGTTGATGGCGTGTTCCTTCCCCCAGCGGCAAATTTAACCGGACCTGAGGGCGCTACCCGATCATGGGAAGCGGTTTGATCATAGGTTAGGAGTGACGCGTTCTTCAGCTTGGCTGCCAAGCGTCTCTCCGTCCTCGTTTTGCGCCGACCCTTTTGCTTCTTAGCGCTGGTCGATGGGGCAGCAACTGCTCCACCTTCCGCGCCAGATGCTTGGGGACGGAGTTTGGTTATACCCTTCCTCTTAGGCAGTTGCCAGTCAGAGAAGGCGTCGTCCGTTCTGCTGCCACTGCAGGAAGCCGACGGACTGTCGCACAAGGGTATTTGTGTAGAGGTTTTAGCCTCTGTTTGGTCGTTCCGGGTGCCCGGGGTCGGAACCCCTGAGCTTCCCGGAAGTGTTTGGTTGGTGTTGGTGTTGGTGTGGTGTGTAGTGTTCGTGCCTTTCCCGGTGCCTACAGCCGAGGCCGTTGAGCTGCCGTTTCGGGCCAAGTGAGCGCTGAGGGCGCGTGTGGTGTTCTTTTTATCCGCCCCGGTGCCTGCGGTTTTAGTCGCTGGACTTCCGGTTGGGGTGTGTTGTTGTCTGTAGGTGACTTCCCCAGTGCCTGCAGCCGGAGCCGCTAAGCTGCTGGTTCGGTCTGAGTGTGCGCTGAGGGCGCGTGGTGTGGTGATCCCGTCACTGATGCCCGAGGACGGTGCCTCTGAGCTTTCAGTTAGGGGTGTGCTGTTGTATTTTTTTTAATTGGCCTATCTGTGTTGTCCATTTATGTTCAGTGTATAGATTCATCTCTTTGGCTTCCCACCCTCCACGGAGCCCGCAACTGGGAGTGCCCTACTCGACATAATTCGAGGGGCACTAGGACTACCAAAGAGATATAGGAGTGCAAGGCTGGCTTACAGTGCGACATCGGGAACTCGATCGGGCTGGCGTTGGGGGCATGAGGCCACCCACAACGACTGATCAACCCTCACTTGCTCCGTCAGCATGACCTTCACCCACACCCTACACTCCTCGCCGGTGGCCCACTGATGGTACACCATGGCCTAATTTCCCCAACCGTGGCTAGTGGTTGGGGCTACCGTTTGGCTTGAAATCCGGGCCAAAGGGGGCGTGTTGCCTCACGGACGCATAACCGCCAGCGCCGTTCGGCTCAACCCCCCAGGATCCCATCATCCCCGCGTACGGCGTTCAACTGCGCAGGTCCATGACGCAGGTGACTGCCCAGTCACATGGGTTATTTTTTGTTTCGGGGTTTTCTTCCCCTAGCCAGTTGGTTCGGTTATGGCGCCGAAGGTTCGCCTACGTGCATTTATATTTGGCTATATTTCGGACTATATGTGACATGGGCTAGAAATAAACCGGTATCATTGGAGGAAAAAATACATATCACGTCTATTTGGTTAATGACATTGCTTTATTTCTCAAGGATGATCATCTATTCGTGAGCTTCGTGTCCCTTATCTTAAATTCGTTACAATAAGTGTACCCAAGCTCACTTAAAAAGCTTTCGATTTCAATGAAAAGAAGCCTCACAGATCATTACCCGTAACCTTTTTAAGGCTGTTTAATCTCAGTCATCAGTATCTATGGTATTTAAATAATGAATCTCAAATTTAATATGTCGTCACATTTGACTACGATATTGAAATCGACAAATTCAATGTCGTGATTAAATTCATAAAATATGTCTAAATGAATTCACATATGGACATAAATAAACGAGTACAACAAATGCCTTACTCAAATCAAGACAAAACATGGTTTAGTTTAGTCTGCCGTCGAGCTGTTAAAGTAATTAACTCATTAAATTTAATTACAAGACGACGCGAAGAACGTGTATAATGTTCTAATGTCAACATATTTTGTAGATAGTACCATTGGCCATCCATACGCGTAGTGACGGATTAAGAATACAATACATTATGTCACTTCCCCATTTCAACCCGTGGATATCGTAAGAGGCGATCAAGGGACTAACTTTATACAACTGCATACAAGAGCACTGCGAAAAAAAAGAAAATTCGAAACAAACCCTGTACCGCTGGCCAGACGGGTTGGTTATATATAATATACAATAATACAATAACCAACCCGTCTGGCCAGTGTATACTAGGCTAAATTCCCTCCACATTCTTTGGAGGAGAGAGAGGTACTTCTTTACGTTGATATCGTAGATCTTTTTATTATAGTATTATTTTCTTTATTGAGTAAGAAATTTATGAGCTTTTAAATTTTTATTTTACATATTTACATACTTCTAATCCAAAAATGGCTTCCGTCGCGCCTACACAAAGTGCAATCAATCAAACGTCCCTAAATTCTATCCAAGGGTAGCCAAAGTTGCGTTATCGTACACCCCACAGTTAATCGATTACGGTGTTAAGTCTCATTGTGATTAGAGGCTCGTGTATCGAAATTTATCGGCTGCTACCAATCCTGTTTTGTAATTAATGTACACAAGACCAACAAATCTAACACATGATTTGTTGTCTTAGTAAGCTGAGTGCAGCAAAATACATGTTATAAAATTTTACTTCTGCAATGTCCGTAAAGTGATTGAGAAAAAGTTATAATATGTTTTTTATTTTTTTTCCGTCATTCAGTGTTAATAAAAAGTATTTTTGTATAAACGCCTCGAAGTACATTTCCATCTGTTATTCATACAAATCAAAAATAAATCAATCAGTTGTCTACGTTCTTTATTTAGTAACACTTTTACTGCCCGCGTTACGCTTTCTTTCATTATTTATTTAACCCATTGTACCGAACTCAATCTATCATCGTATTCATCTGCATCAAAGACATTTTTTCTTTGATTGCTACAATCAAATCTTTTCCTTAATACTTACAACTATTATTTTAACTGCATTGATTGCCTCGTGCAAATTAAACAGTAAAATAATCATAACCATAGCTGGCTGCTTTAATAATCGTTAAAGACTTAATTAATTGGAAAATAAATATTCCGTCGAGAAATCCGATAACTGTTACGACTGAAATTAACAATCAGTGTGGTCGTAACTTGCTATATCGAAGATTGCATGATGTTATACAATACTATATTTGATGACCTCTGCATGTATATGTAAACTTGACATCTATTAGGAACACGGTAACATCAATTTGAGATGAATATTTATTAGTTCTATTGTTAATTATGGTATGAAGAAGCGAGAGGTCTGAAAGCTGTTAGTGGCAAAAAAGACAGATTGAGTCTGCTCTTATGCTAATGGTAACTAGTGCAGTGTACGCTGAAAGCAAAGCTTTTACATTTCCTACGCTAAATTATACTCGTATTCAGTAAGTTCGTCATGGTAGAACGTTTAGGCAAGCCTCCATAATGATCCATTCATACAGATTATTTGATAGGACATGCCGTGAGTCACGACTACGTGAGAGTGTGAATATGCACATACCGTTGATAACAATGCTCAGTTTTATTGATTAACTTTACAATGATATGCCTGTTTGATAGGCTCAATAAAAAGCATTTATACTCATTAAAGCTGTTACGACTGAATCAGAAATGCAAAGCGTGTGTTTATTTGTACCTACTGCATATCACTAAAAGTTTAAGCTCTAAGATATTGAACTTACCTTTCGTGGTAATCCTAATAATATTATTAATTTCGTACCTATACGATATGATGCCAGATGTCGTTAGTCCCAAAATCCCTTTAGAATGTTTAAATCTAAAGAGATTTTGTGGTCTATATAAATTAAACCTTATTAATCCGCTTTCTACGTAGGAAGTTTGGTAAATCCACTTACAATATTGCCTACTCAAATATAATTCCGGCAAGTTGGGTCGTGAGAAAGTTAAGTGGATGTCAGCGTTTGATGGCGTGCACAAAATTCGTTCACTTACACATTCAGAGAGTCTCTCGATAGCACGTGAATAAAACCGGGTCGAGAAGACGAAGCCCATTTGCGACTGATTCTCACGGACGATATTATTGAACTTGAACCCCGAAAGGAAATATTAATATAAAGTCTGTTCAAGTAATTGAATGAAAAATGAACGCAAAATAAGTTAATTTAAAAAGCCGGATCAATGAAAAACTTGACAAAAAAATGGTCATTTCATGAATAGTAGATATATTGTTCCTTACAAGTTTATTATTTATTCGATGCGCATGCTTTAGTGCACGCACGTGGCTTATATGTTGTCCAAGGAAAACGTAACGTAACTTGCATCCGAATGTATATCCGTTACCAATATAATTTAGACCGAGGAGCATTTGTTTACGTTCAACGTTCCGAATAATGACCATGAGATGTAATTTTATAGGCGTTTCCTACTTATTCTTCTCATAACGCAACATTTCAACCAACATTTATTCCATTGTTATCCATAATTCTAGACTTTGAGGTGCAATTCGAAACGAACTTTCGCAATGTTTTGCTCATAGAAGATTCTATAGATTTTCGCACTTTCGCAGCATCGCTTCGAGCGATCACTACTATAATATTAATTGTACAGGAAATAATACTTTGCTCTGTTATCCAACTTAAAGTCGTCCGTAAGATGGTGAAATATAATGTACACCGTGAGAAGGCTATTGTTTCTATTCCGTCATAGAGCTCACCAGAGCGCGACTAAAGGCCTCGGGGCCTTTGTGGTTGTGACTCAGTATTGTCAATTATATGATAGTTCCATACAATACAAGACTTTTTACTGGCTTTTTGGTTCTCAATTATCAATGACATACCATCCGTTAGTTATTCATTGTAGGTTTTATCGGGAAGTCTATCAACATTTGGAATAAATTTCGTTTTCCTTGTCAAAAACTTATAATTACCGCAGAATATTAATGTGTGGTTTGAATTAGAAGGGAGGAAAGCGTTGTGTAGTGTTTAGATTATTGCTAAAACTTACATCATATCATATTGAAATGTATATTGAATGAATAAAGAGTTCGCAATGAATTTAACGATGTATTGTTCCTGAGCAACAGCGCATTGCAAACTCGTTTTCTGGGATCACATTTCGTACGCACATCTAACCACGACACGTTCACTGCTTTAGAACGTGTTATAAGATATTTTATAAAACTGGATTATAAATTGAAGTATTAGAAAATAAACAGACCGGCTGTTTTAGAGAGGAAACATAGCTTCCTGTGGCAAAGATATTTATTCAAGCATCAAAGACTATTATGTTATCGCGTCGCTCATTCATTAAAAGGCGTTTCATTTCTACCGAATTATAGGGTTTTGCTGTGGTTTGAAGATTGCTACCAACGGCTTTACTTCTGTAAAATAATCCCCGCAAAATCTTTTCCAAACATACGGTCGATGAATTGGATTTCCTCGCCAATATTGGAGTGTTGCGATATTGCCAGTTCAATTGATTGGACATTCCAATAGGAAAATTCTTGCCGTCGTTATAGCTTAGTGGTTATTGGTTTTTTATGTTGTGGTGAACCTTAAATTACATTTATTGTATTTCAAAACATTGATTCGTAAAATACGAGCTGTTTTAGTGAGGTTCTTCGAAATGTAAACACAGTTTTATGTGTTCACGTTGGCCAAGTGTGCACGTATGTATTCAGGTCGCTATGTGATACTAGTGCAATATTAAACGATTTGCCGGTTTAGTTTAAGTCAGCACTATATAAGTGTTGGCCCAAACATTTAGCTCGAGTCTGAATATTCTCAAATATTTAGTTCGTGTTACCTTAGTCAAGTATTTGTAACTGCCATAATTGGCAAAATGGACATGGCATTTGAAAACATTGCATACGGCTCAATACTAAAATAACATGAACTTGTTCAAAATATTTGGAATGCAAGACCTATCATCATCATTTCAGCCTATTGCAGTCCACTGCTGGACGAAGGTCTCTTCTAACACGCGCCATAGCACTCTGTCCTCCGCCTTCTGCAAGATCCATGTAAAATTAGAACTTATTACCACTTGTTCAAAAAGTTCTGATGACATGCATTTGTTTTTCCTGATCAATATTAGAACAACTGAAGGTTAAATACTATTATCGACACTTGCAAACGTCATCGTTGAGTACATAACACTCAAATGTCGGGTGTAATGATCGTTGTAGTGCGTAAGCAGTGACAACGCATCATACAAGTGCCTTAATGACACGTTTTACTCCAAGTTCTAACTGCTTCATGACAAACGATGAACATTTCTGTTTCATGTTCAAGTCGGTACTCACATCAAACCAGCGATGCTTCGTTTAATTTTATGTTTGACTATATATGATCTCGCATCGATATAAATTTAAGTTGATGTTTTAAGTTGTTGTTGATGAAGATTAAGTTTACTCACAAAAGTAGCATTTAGCTTTAGTACAATCATCATGACTTAGTACATTTGCAAATTAAGATGCTTTATAATTTGCAATTGCTTCTGGTGTATGAATATTCTGGTTTGTTAGACTTTCTGACAAGCTCAGTAAGTATTTATTTCCTCTACGTTAGCCTAAAAATAATTCTACTGTACTTAACAATAAATCTAGCAGTCGCACTCAAGAATAAAAAGGTCAACAAGGCAAGTGCTATTGAGGTTTGAATCTAATGGTCATGTTGATGATGTTACAAGCATTTTATTCGACAAAGGCTGTACAACAACTCTTTTCACCAAGTAATGTACCACCTACGGTGTTACAACGGCCACATTACGTCCATACAAATTGTTATAACGGTGCTCGAACAATCAAAAACTAAATGATTCTTTCTTCTTTTGAATATAACCTTTTACTTACTTTTACCACCGTTACTTGTGTTTGGAGGTCGAGCTGCTATCACTAAGGCAATAAATCAGTCACAACATCTACATCTAGAACTAATCTAAGCGGCAATGGCCTTCAAGAAACCCAATAAATATTTTTTTCTATAAATTATTTCAAGTTATGCTATTTTTAGCCGTCTGTGTCTCTCTCAATAAGCTATGAAGCTCATTGAGAGAGACCGAAAAGTCGCTTTGCTAGCAGTAGGGAAGACATTGTCTTGTAGACAATCAGCACAGCGAATTCATTTCAACCTTTTGCATGGACTTGATTACCGACAGTGAATTTATGATTTTATTATTTTACTAATAGGTCGCATTTTCACGTGCCAGTGACATTCAAAAGAATAAGTATGGCTATCTATATCTCTATCAATTATGTGGACCACGAACTCCATTGCTACCTTCAGCAATAAAAATAATATTGCCTACACAAGTTCTAAACCTAAGTTGTTCTTCCAATCCGTCTTACGTGAGGTGTTAGATATTCGAGTTGACTACCCAAAGTTTGTAATCCTTTCGAGTTTACCCAAGCTGTCGTGACGTGCACAGAATACTGATTTATCTTTTTTGATGCCACGATTTGTGAACTTGTTGATAATTATTATAATCAGAATATGTCACTTGAAAATAACTAAATTTTTAACAATAATAATAAACAAAAACTTCTTTAAAACGTCAAAATGTATATGATGCACATCCTTTCCTAAAAATATCTTCTTGTTGAAAGGAAGAAGATATTTTTAGTAGATGTATAAATCTTTTCAGACTAAGTATAAATTAGATACCTACTAACTATTTAAATTGGATTAGTATTTGCAAAGTTTGATGAACTTACATTTTTGTTATAAAATGTTTCATAATCCCTTAAAGCTGGCAGCTATTTTAATAAACTTATTTATTCAACATGTAATCGATACTTAATGTAAATAACGATGCTCCTTACACGTCTCTCTGTCCAAGTGTTGGCATATACGAATCATAACGTGAGTCATTGTCGACCTTTCCAGCTTCTAAATTCGCGCTGCCAACGACCGGCGCGCGCGCAGGATCTACAGCGCCGCTCACTAATTGATCATTAAGATCGCATTAATTTAGCTTAATTATGTTAGCCCTACGCACATTTCACTTTCATCTTCCTATTACGATTTAATTTGACTGTATTTAATACCCATTTAATTTTATTTTTTTATGTTAGCAATATGTTTATCAATATCTATTGTGAGTTTCTTTTATTTATACTAGCTTTATTATATTAAATGTTTTATTGTCTAATTTAGTTGCGACCTCATTCAAAGGTCACGGTATTGGTGCTAAATGCTTCGCTTCTACTATCAAGTTGGTTTTGTAACACCTTATTATATCGGTCACGATTTTCTCCATAAACTTTAGAAATGTTTAATTAGTTGTAACTTTTAATATTGATTGCTTTGGTGTAGTGTATTTTATCTAGTATTGTGAATCGACGCACCTTGTGCTACTTAGCTAAGGTCGACTCTGTTCGACAACTGTCGACCAAATCGGATGGGAGCGTGTACCGAATGCTTAATTATCGGAATTGTTTACTTATGCCACTCTGGTACACCATTCACAAGCCGCTTTCAAATGATGCAGCCAAACTACAACACGTGCCTGAGTCGTTTCTAAAAAAAGTTATTGTTCTGATGGCACTGTCGTGTATTCATTGGTAAATGTATTAACTATACTGTTTTAAAACAGCTGCAAGTGTGCCACAAAATGTGGTTACATCATCATCAGCAACCCATGACTGGCCTGTTGGTCTAGTGGTTAGTGATCCTGACTGCTAAGCCGGAGGTCGTGGGTTCGATCCCCACCCAGGACAAATCTTTGTGTGATGAGCATAAAGGTTTGTTCTGTGTCTGGGTGTAATTTATCTATAATATGTATGTATTCACAAAAAAAAAAAATGAGATGGCGCTGTGTGAATGTGGTAGAATATTATATTATATTATATTATATTATTATTATTATTTAGTACCACTGCTGGGCTAGGGTCTCCTATCTTCTATCTAGAGACCTGAGAGGGTTTTTACTAAATGACACAAGTTATTAACCATTACGATTTTAACCATTTCCCTATTCAATAAACCAATCTCATCATTACCCTCATGCCATCCAGCAATATCCACGGCTTCTCCTATGGGATTCTTCAAAATAGTATGTAGTTATTAATGTCTGCTCTTATTCTTGAAACACAATTTGTAGTATTGTCTCTATACTTATATCAAATCTATCCACTATTAGCAATAGCGTTCTGCATAAATTTGAATCTTTTATTGTAACATTAAAGATTACTTCACATTGGTATATAAAACCACACTCTTATGTTATCCTCATTCTTTTTATGTATAGTATTTTATAATATCCAAAGTCATTATGCACAGTTAACATTTCGCTTTTGCATTCACCTTGAGCAATCTTTGATGCTTCAATCATTTTATATCTATAGTAATTAAGTAATTTGACTTGCTGGCTATTGTTTACTGCCCATGGCACCGGCGTGTCTGTTCCATTCAATTCTTTACTATCTGCTGCGTCCATGTCATTGTCTCTTACACAGTGTGACTCTTTACATTCCGTAATAGTGTAACAATGCTTTGTTTCACTATTACCTCGGGTGTACGGATGTCCTATACTCCTTACGAACAAAAGGCGACGCGTCGTTTATTTTAAAGAATAGGTGTTTTTCTTACATCATGTTTGTAAGCGTCTTCTGGTTAGGTAATGTTCAAAGTTTATTTTGGTCGTTTTAAGTTATCTTAAAATAAATATAAACTGTACTATTCTTAAATTAAACAAAATTACTCCTAGCAATTTTGTCTAGTTTAAGAAGTTTTGTAGAATTGTTATCTGCTGGTGTACTTAAATATAGAGATTGTGATATATTTATAGATATATTTGGAAGGTCCATTATTTTAGTATTTTCCGTCTCATATAAGTACAAAATAAATACATGTACACTAACCGCTAACATTCTATCGTCCATCCAAATTTCTTCGTCATAAAAGAAGTAACATTAACTATGGACAAGGCTGACGACTTAATGAAGCTACTAAACCACCCATACAGTCAATATTACATAGTGTACCTGCTAAAGTTAGAACACCCCAGTTGATCGATGGCAGCAACAAACACACCTTATTGAGGCCATTGACTCGTCACTCGGGGTCTCATTTCCTACACCTATAACGTGGGTGGGTGCAGTTTTTTTAGCCTACGCACTGCTTACACTAGAACTGTTTATATTAATTTGTTGTGTTATTGACCGTTCGAAATTCATGTGTCATAGAAGTTATAAAATAAATATTTTAGAAATATAATATAATATATTCTACCATGCTCACACAACACCATCTAGTCCCAAAGCAAGCAATTATATTTGCTTGTGTTATGGGTACTAAACAACTGATATACTACTTAAATACATTGTTTTTTGTAAATATATACATATTATAGATAAATTACACCCAGACACAGAACAAACCTTTATGCTCATCACACAAAGATTTGTCCTGGGTGGGGATCGAACCCACGACCTCCGGCTTAGCAGTCAGGGTCACTAACCACTAGACCTAGAACAGGTCAGTCAATCCCAATAAACGGTTTACAAAATAAAATGTAAAAAACATTTATTTACATAAAAACTTTCTGGGGCTTAGGCTTGAAATGGTATCAATAATATTATAATAATATTTTCTTTATGTAGATGATATCATATTTCACCTTTAAACCTTTTTGAAAGAGAGTTTAAATATAACAAATCTACACACATAATATTGCGTTTACTATGTAATGTAAATAATAGCGTGCGTGTAACTCTCACATGAATGAGAAAATCTATCATTTTCGGTTTATACCATCTTAACGCTCTTCTTTAGGAACTTCGGAAATGAGATGTTTACATTAACTCCCACACACGCATACATATCTAAGAGTTATCTCCAAATCGAGATAGAAATCGATGCCACTTGAATCGATACTTTTACCAAAAATCGTGATACGTTAATAACAATGTAATTAGTAAGGCAGACGATTGTCTAATAGCCAACTATTAGTTAGAAACGTTCGTTAATTTTTTTTTATTAGTGATTGTCGATTTATCTTAGCAATTATACATGAAATTATAACTAATTAAACTGAAATATTAGATATTTTGGGTAATCATCAATTAGTATTAATTACAATAAACAATGTTTATAATTTAGTGATCATTATGTATTGCTGTACAATACATTAAGTAACAGAATTAAGAAAGTTGAGACACCGCAAGATTTCGCTGTGCTGACAGTAGTAAAACCCACCAAAGCAGAGATTGGAATTTACATAGAGTGCTTCGTTACATATTATTATGTATGCCCTGAAAGACAGCTATCATCTCTAGAAAAACGTACTGCTACATAAAAAAAATATATAATTTAAAAAATCAAAAAACCCGACTGCTTTAAAAACTGAAAAGAAAAAAACAAGCACTTAGATGTCCGGTGGTCTAGAATTCTAAAATATATTATTGAATGAATACTATTGAAGAAAATAAAATAAATTCTAATAATGGAACATAACAACTGAACAGTCGGGATCCATTGAAAAATTAGATTGGCTGTCGAATAATGGATCCCGACTGTTCAGTTGTTATGTTCCATTATTAGAATATATTTTATTTTCTTCAATAGTATTCATTCAATAATATATTTTAGAATTCTAGACCACCGGACATCTAAGTGCTTGTTTTTTTCTTTTCAGTTTTTAAAGCAGTCGGGTTTTTTGATTTTTTAAATTATATATTTTTTATTTTATACTTTTTAGTTATGAGTTACCTAGCTAGTTTCAAATAAAAAGTTAACCACATTTTTTTCATCTCTTAATTCTTGTTTATATTTTTGTTTTTAAGATTTTTTTGTTTTTATATTTTTATGATTCATTATCTTGATATCCATACATATTATAAAAGGATTTGTCCTGACTGACTGATTGACTGACAGACAACGCACAGCCTAAGCCGCTGGTCGTAGCAACTTGATATTTGGACGGTGTGTTTATCTTAATGTCTAGAGGTGTACTAAGAAAAGGTTTTTTAAAATTCAACTCCTAAGGGGCTGAAAAGGGATAAAAACGATTGTATGAAACTTCTTTGTTTTTTAACTTATAGATTTGAAAATTTGTTTTGAGGTACTACTATCAAAATAAAAAGTCCCGTCATCTATATCTTTGACAAGGGTGGCTTTGGAAGGGTGCAATTGGGGATGAAACGTTTTGAAGTTAACGTTTTGCAAATTAGTATTACGTTATGAACTTAAACTGTTGTTTTTAATTTTTTTGATAGGGATGGGGGTTCAGGAGGTGAAATATTAAATAGATAGTTCTTTGTTTTTCAAGTAATAGTTAAGATAAAATATATTTGGATGTTTTAACCAAAATGAAACATTCTGTATTAAATATTATTGACAGGGATGACTATCAAAGAACATCGTTTACAAAAAAGTGCTGTAAACAGCTCTGCCCTGCCAATAGCGTCTCACTATAAAACTATATCCATGCGAGCGAAGCCGCGGGCAAAAGCTAGTATTAAATATTGTATTTATTGATTTTTTTATTTCTATTACTGTTTTTTTTTAATATATGCTAAGATAGTGAATAAATAAACATCCGGGCAAAATATCAAGTTAATACACGCAACTCTTTAAGCTGTGTGACATAAGTCAGTCAATGTTATTGTTATGCGATGGCAAATTTCGGAATCTCGTCATTTCATTGAGAGAGTTGATATCATGAGGATTGTTTAGTAGCTTGCGGTGGTCCTAACTACTAATAATAAACCAAAAAAGACGAAGAAAAGACCTAACCCGGCTCAAGGCTACGCAGGCTTGGCCTTTAGCAAAAAATGCGCGAACTGAGATCGACAACGGCTCGATTCAAGGTTGTCCCTTGCAACTTGTGTACAGTTACACCCCAACACAATATTAAAGATAACATTTTTCTTTCAATTTCGCGTTGAAGATGTCGATCTTTGGTCGAATGGTCGAATCGTCTTCTTCTGCTCTAAAAGGGACATGGGTTACTAACAGAGTGTAATAATAAGCTTCTGGATCAGCACAAACAGTATAATATCTAGTCCGTAAAACAACAGGACGATTTCTAGCTTTATATATTTAATAATGTGATAAATATTATAAATATATAAAAATAACAAAAATGTGATCAAAAACACAAATACGTGTTCCTTGCTTTCTTAAAATTCTATCCCAAAGGGGATGAAATTGTGATGTAGACGTTGGAAAACTAAGAACTTAGTCGTTATATATATTATAATATTATAAATGTGTATTTTTCTTGTTACAGCAATTAATAATATTCTTTATATTCGTATTTAAAATACATAGTGCCAAAGACTGATGAAGTACCAACAATAGTATAGTTTACCCTATTTCAAAATTGAACATGCCAAAATTTTGAAGTTTTTAGTAACCATAGTTACGAAAACTATACTACGTAAAATGAAAATCCTGTTTTCCCGTATCCTGTGGAATTTTTGAATGAATTTCAATAAAATACGAAACACGTTTTCCATCAATTCTGTTAAAGAATATTTATGCAAAATTTGAAGTAGACTGGACCTAGGAATCACGTTGTCCCATACAAACTTTGCCCCCCATTTTCAGCCCCTTAGGGGTAGAATTTCGGAAAATCCTTTTTTATCGGATGTCTACGTCAAACAAAGAACACACCCTCCAAGTTTCAGATATCTACGATCAGCGGTTTAGGTGTGCGTTGATCCGTCATTCAGTCAGTCAGTCAGTCATTCAGGACAAAGCATTTTATATGTATAGATAAGTAGGTACCTACCTATATATAGTTTTTCGACTGAAGTTGAGTACTAAATCGGTTGAAGTTGGAGATGGGCGATCGTGTCAGATATTAGATACTTTAGGTAGTCCAATATACCTACTAGATACTTAAGTATATGTCCATCCACATTCACACGCACAGTTATACGAAGTTTTCGTCTTTTCATCGTAAATTTCTACTGTCTAAAAACCTACATGCGAGAATGGTTGTTACGCAACTTTAAATCGATGTAGATCCTAAACGGTGAGTCGAATCGAAAAATGTTGAAAGTAAACTAAAAAGCATTTTTAAATACCTATTCAACGATACCCCACTTGACATAGTTTGTTGATTTTCATTTTGTTCATTTTCACAATATGGCGTCCAGGAGTCGCCATATTGAATTTTTACTAAAATCATGTCTTTAGTGACACTCGCCGGACTAAGAGGAATCGATTGACGTGCGAATCATAAAAATCGGCCCAGGCGTTTGGTCTGTATAGTGCTTCAAAGGAACATACAAACATACATACATAGGCTGATAAACACATTACCACTCCTTTGCGTTGCGCAGTCGGGTAAAAACAACTCTAAATATTGTTAAAAACATCCTTACTAGGATTATAAATGCGAAGATACTTTATATAACTCTATACTATTACTGTAAGTTACTTTTTACCCGACTGCCAAAAAGGAGGGTAATGTTTTTCTCGTTTTAACCAGTCAACCGATATTCACGAATGACCAGCCCAATCCTGCTAAATTACACAAGTCGATAGTAGACCGATGGACATTATCGACCAATCACTGGCCAGCAATATGGCGCGATTGGCTTAGTAAGCCAATCACAGCTGCTGTCGTATGAGACCATTGACTTACCACTGTGTTACGATTGTGTTAGCAGGATCAGGCACTTGGAGGAGTAAACAAGTTACTTTTTATCGACATAACACGCGGACAGAAGTTTTCTTGTATAATTTTCCGACAGTTGTAGGTAATAATCAGAGGAGATTCCGGTATTGCACATGAACCGTCTCTTATTATATTATCACCGAGCGACCCTTAGTTACCAGTCATATAAAATATTGGTATTAGGCTTAAAACATTGCAATCGCTTGGTAAATCCATTCATAATCACTGTTTTCCTATTAAACACGTTATGCTAACCAAAAGTCTGTTTATTGAGTCATTCCGCACCTTACCTACAGAAAGTGACTAGGCATATGACTGACTACTGAAATAGCTACCTGAATCATATCCCATATTGAATCATTGATGTACATAAACCAGAGAGCAACGTTGAGATTTGATTTAATAACATTGTGAGTGATAGGGAATATATTCGGTGTTCGCTACCCACGCTAATAATTGAATTATATACTTATTATCTAGCGGGTACAAGGTTAATAATGTATTTGTAACACTATTCAGTTGTTTTATTCACACATGATTTTATTCAGTTTCAAACTCGCAATTTTTGAGGGGGAGGGCATTCGCTGAGTTGTCTGTCAAGGTTTTGCTTCGGTTTTCCATTTTTAACTTACGACACGACACCAAAAAGGTTTTTAAACTTGTGTTGTGTGAAGTTGGGTCTATGTGACGTGATATTGCATACAATTAGTCGGTACCAAAATCTTTTAAACCGAATGTGAAAACACACCTTTTAATCAATATGTAGCTTACAATATTGCAATACTCACTAAATGACTGAAGTATATAATTGATATAATATAATTTATTGAAACTGATGACCGGATATAATTGATTGAAATTTTGTTTACGTAAGCTAAGTAAGGTACCCTTTCAGTAATTACTTCAGAAACGCAGTATAACTAAACGGAAAAACCCATATTGTTTATTTTAACGGAAAATTTCTAGCCATATTTAAAAAATAAAAAATAATATTCAACCTTGTTGATTCATTTAAATTTGCTGTCTTTATTCATACCTCAATCTAAAATTGAAGCCATACAATAAGTAGGTACAAGGTTACTCGTAACAAAAAAATACCATTGTTTTCTTTCCTCGCTTATAATGAATCGTATAACAATAAATACATAGCGATCAGCTTCGCTTAGCTAGAATAAAATTGAGAAGAACTGAATCACTACTGTGGTTCCCAGAATTCCAAGATAGTAACCATGTGTATGGTATTCTTGGTACCCTCATCTTTTATTGGTCAGCGACAGTTAATAGTTAGGCTATAACATAATCTTTTTATTGCAAAAACCACTAGGAATTTAATTTAGATTCATTCAGAATATAGCTTTAGCCTTAGTTCCTGAGATTAGTGAGTTCAAACAAACTATTTAGCTTTATAAAATAATGTTAGTGTAGATATGTCAACAATCTGTCAAATAAGTTTCAGATAGGTTGTCACTTATCAGACACTTGTCTGCCTGTGGTGTATAGTCTGACGTGGCATTCTGTGCAGTAATGACGTCACAAGGAGGGCGTTACTGTACTTCAAATGCTATCAAATATGACATTAGAACAATAGAACAGCAATTAGTTCGACTGCACAGCTATTCAATATTCATGTCAGACTGTAACTGTGCTTAACACACATTTTTTTTTTTTTTTTATACCACGACGGTGGCAAACAGACGTACGGTCCGTCAAACAAATGTCATAAAAGTTATCCTAAAAGTAGAATTCATTTCAAAATAACATTGTCATTGGGTGACCGTGCTACGTATTTGTCTCATTACTGTTTTTTTTTGTGTGTGACGTCACACACCGTCGCTCGTACATTTCGCGAGTAATGGCTGCCACTCTGGCAAGATGATTCACCAAGTCCATGTTTGTTTACCAAACAGGCCCGCGACCAACGCGATGTGATTCATCTAAGGATAGCCCGACATATTATGTTATTAATTTGATAATGTATAATTATATTCATTACTAGAAGTCGCACGGGGCTTTGCCCCTGACGTTCTCTGTTTGGATCTATAAAGCGTTGGTGGTCGGCGCGGCGTGCAAGTCATGCGGTCCAAGTTCGATTCCGACAGACAGTACTAATGTGGATTTCATTTTGTGGAATTCCTATGTACTAGTCATGTAACTTACCATATGCTGACGGTGAAGGAAAACATCGTGCATGTGTGGGCGCTACAATATATCAGTAACTGGTCGACGTAGCAGAGAAGCCTCTAATAGCATCTAACCCAAAAATAATAACAAATACTAAAAGAAGCTGCTATTGGCCGTAACGTGAAGTTCCAAAATTAAAAAGAAATTCAAAACGGATCAATAGTTCCTAAGATCTTAACGTTCAACAAACAAACTCTTCAGCTTTATAATATTAGTATAGATTGGTTTATTTTTGCGATAATTGATAAAAGTATATTTTTTTCAATGATGTTCTAAAGAGATTGAATGCACTTTAGAAACATTGCAAAACATACCTATCGGTAATTTTTGCCTATAAAATATGCAGGACCGGATAATTCTGTATAGCTTACTGACTTTTATATACCTATATAGGTATTATTGCCATATATTATGATCTCTGCATCACTATTTAACTCGACTGGTAGAAAATGACTAGGATTATGTGCGACTTACATAAATTATTCTATAAAAAAAATTATTATAACGAACAAAACTTTTGAAAACAGCATTTCTAGAGCTCGGGCAACAAAGTAATAGTCTTCTAGTATTGTAAAAATAAGTGCTAATATAATTATAAGCAACCTACTTATTTTGCAAAGTAAAACCTCTGTGGTTTCGCAAAACGAATGTTAAGTTTCATGAATTCGTGACCTATGATGTAACTGGCTAGCTTGTGTGATCGTTTGGAAAATTAGAACCATTTGGTCGATAAACGATACATCTATTAACAGTGTATAAAACAAACTTAGCATGAACTAAATGAACATACGAATATCTGCACTACAAAACTCGTATTGATTGATTTATTTCAAAACATAAACATGTGTATGTGTGACGAAATTGGTATCAAATCGCACTTATTATAGATATCATATCTAATTAATTAATTTATTAAGGATTTGAGCATTTGTGCGATGACTCAATCCTGCAACTAAAACTTTCAGACGCAGTTTATTGAAGCTTCTAGTTCTGCGTAGTTATTAATTGCGGTCACTCCTTTACCATTATAAGTATTAAACAAAGGGTTGGAAACTAAACACAAATTAACGCTAACTTAAGCTTAGAGCAAATAAAACAAAGTTCCTCTAATTAGTCGAACACAGTTACTGGTTTTGATTTGACAGCGAGCCGTGTGATATATCAGCTCATTCTAAGTTTATATATATGTTGTGATTGTGATTGCATTGACCTTCAATACTGTCTAGCAGGATTGGCTCTCGACTAATCAAACCGCTATTATTTGTCATTGAAGTATTATACATAGATGAATGCCTGACGTATATACTTGTACCTCTCGCTTAGTACGTCAGATTTGTTTTATTAGACGCTTTACCTCGAAATGTCACGTTCATATTAGTAAAATTACGTATTTTCTATAATGTAATTTATACAGAACGAAAATAGTCATTATTGTTATTGTATTAGAGACGTATTTTTTTTTTCAAAGCTGTTTTGAAATGTAGAAATAAAGGCTTTGATGTTACTGTTACGCGAATGTTTACTCATGTTTACAATGCGGGCACTATATACGATCACGCTATAGTATGTACAAAACCACGTTCTATCTACTGTTTGTGGTTTGCGGGTACCTAATGTAAATTTACTAAGTTTCAGACAATCTCAGTGGACTTAACGAGAACGATAAATATTAGAAAGAAAGAAAAATATTTTATGATGTACGATAAAAACAATCGATCAACAATACGATAAAAATATTATTTAGTAATATGATTTTCGCGCCGTGAATTTGTGTAGTGAAGGATTAAGAATACATAATGTCACTTCCCCATTTCATCCCGTGGGTGTCGTGCAAGGTGACTAAAGGCCTAACCTTACGCGATAACAGCACTGCGAGAAGGAAGATTCGTAATTTTTTTTTTTTCTTTTTTACTTGGGGAAATGCCTGACGCATACCCCTCGGTCTTGGGGAAAGAACCGAGGGGTTATGTGGGGCTCGCACCCACTAAAACCCCAAGGTGTTCCTCTCGTCGCGCTCTGCTGTGGTCACGGGAGCGCAGGAACATTCGTCCGCAACCACAGCGACGAAGGCCCGCTACGGGCCCCCTCTCTGCCGGAGCTTAGCTCCGGCGGTGACGTGCGGGAACACGCACACGCCACCAGAAGACGCTCGCGGTCGACTTTCCCCAAAGTCGACCGGTCCTGGCGTGGTGGACGCGCTCAGCCGGGCGCGTCCTCTTCTCGGGCTATTACGGCGGGAGGTCGCGGGCGTAAGCCCGCCTTCTCCCGCCTACCCTTCGACGGCGGATCGGGTCACTGAGGGCATCGTCTTCCCTCTGCCGTTCCGCCTCCTCCTTCTGCCTCATCACCTCTTCGCAGAAGGAGAGCACTGCTCCCCAGTTCGTCTCGCTCTCCAGCATGGCCTTCACCACTGCTGGGAGCGAGAGATCCTCGCCTATGATCGAGGCCAGTGCAGCGCGCTGACCCGCCCACGCCCCGCACACCTCAAGGGTGTGCTGGGCTGTGTCCTCCGGGGAGCCGCAATGATGACAGATACATTGCAGCTCCCTCCTCGCGACCCGGCACAGGTACCTCCCGAAGCAACCATGCCCCGAGAGCACCTGCGCCAGGCGATAGGTCAACGCCCCGCGTCTTCTTTCGGCCCATTCTCTGAGAACGGGCCGAATGGCCTCGATCGTGCGGTGACCGGCGCTCGGTTCCGCAAGCCGCTGCTGCCACCCGTGAAACAGGGCCTCTCGAGATCGGCCCCGCAGGTGGCGCAGTTCCTCCGGTGAGGGCTCTAGCCCTCGGCTGCGGAACTCAGCCGTCAGCCTGTACACGTTGGCCAGCACGATGGCCTCCAGCTCCCAAGGTGGGGCCCCCGCCAAGACGCAGGCCGCACCGTATGAAACGGTGCGGTAGCACCTGACCGCCCTGCGCGCCATTACCCTCTGCGGTTGTCGCAGAAGTGCAACGTTCTTGGCGCACAGGGCGTCCACCCACACTGGGGCCCCGTAGAGAGCCATAGACCTGATGACCCCCGCGTACAGGCGACGACATGACGCGCTCGGTCCCCCTATGTTGGGGAGCAGGCTGCCGAGAGCCAAGGCGGCGCTGGTGAGTCGCGGCACCAGCCGTCGGAAGTGCTCCTTGAACGACCATGTGCCATCCAGAATGATCGAAATAAAACCATACACCAACCCGTCTAGCCAGCGTGAGTAGTATAGGTGTTATTGGGTATTCTACTCCACAGAGAGTGACGGAGGCGAACGAAGTGAGCCGTAGGAACGGAAGGTGGAGTATAATAATATTCTGATATCGTTGACTGACCTGAATTTCATATAAATTAAAATATCCTTGAGTCAATCGTTTATGTGGAAAGACTTCAGTAAAACTGTTCTGAATTGTATGTGACGAATTCGTTCAGCTACCAGACCCAATATTGCAACATGTTCAGTTTTATAATGGTTTTAAGCTTGTGAGTACTGAATCTAAGAATTAAATTTATCGGGAGAGAACGGCACCGTTAATGAATTGCGTTTGCTTCACGAAAGACCTGATATTTGTAACATGTTTAGTTTTATAATTGTTTTATAGTTTTTCCACAATTTGACGGCCCGCAAATGATGCATCGAATAGAATTAGGTACTAATTCTCCATGTCGATAAACCACCTCAGGAAATTCATCGCAGATTGTGTTTACGTGTAACGATTGTGATTGTTTGACAAATTTCATGTTATGATGCGTGATACAGTTTTATTGAAAATGAGATAAATTATTACATTACATTTAATATTTATAACTGAAATTATTCTGGTTAGCCAACGATATCAGAAAATATTATTGGGAGTGACGGAGGCGAACGAAGTGAGCCGTAGGAACGGAAGGTGGAGTAGAATGCACAATAATATACTACTAGCGTGGTATAGTAGGCTTAATTCCCTCCACATTTTTTGGAGGAGACCCGTGCTCAGCAGTGGGACATTTTTAAGTTGATATGATTAATTGTTAAAAACTGATTGGCCTATATACTTGAACTAATAGCTGTTTCTTAAAAAAAATCTGTGTTATCTTCATGCACAATGTTCATACAGTTACATCGCGTTTAAAAATACGACTTCAAGTGAAAAATGCCTCATTAACTTTATCAGCGCATAACTTGCATGCAACACTAACAACAGTTTTATCTTAATCGTCCTGTCATTCTACTTATCAAACATAAAAGCACTCATTTCACATCATTATCTTCAGCCAGCAAAAGTTCCAAGTACTTTCCACTTGTTTATTTCCCTCGGTGTGTTGCGTAACTTGAAACAAGAATATAATAGGCAGCAGTTTTCTAATAGATAAATCGTTTGAACGGTATACCGTGCCATATTGATCGGTACTCTATATTGTGTTAACGGTTTGTACCTGCGCTTCCGCATTCGATTCACAGCAACCTGCACCTTACAACCTTGTAAGGAGACTGGACTATCAACCATTACTGTCTACGTATTCGAGGAATATAACCCTTCATTGATATTGTATAGCTTAAGATTTAAAACGTTCAGCAACACACCTGTCTGCGCACGCCGTCACCAAAACTGGTCAAACTGCATTGCAAAAAATAAGCCAGACCATTGTTTAGGGACTTCGTGATATCATCGGACCTCGCACATAAATACAACTTCCTACCTTCATTATTATGTAAGACTAAATATATCGTGAAGATTGTAATGTCAGTAAAATATTACACTTGTATTTAGAAAGGAGGCGTGTTAAAAAATGGATGTGCAGCTGCAGACATGTTTTTAATTGCCATGGCACGCGCACAACTTGCGAGGGCGCTTGGGGCGATGGCTGGACTAAAACCATTCTTGAAGAGAATCGCTTGAAAACACTTTATACGGAATCGATTCCAGCTGTTTTTTTTTTGCACTACTTTTAAAGAGCCGCCGAAATTTACGCAGCCTAAAGTAACTGAAGTGTATAAACTTGCTTCAATCGTTTGTTTTTTTTATTCTTTGCATCCTTTTCTCACAAAATAAACACGTGACTTTAAAAGACATCTGTTCGTGTTCGCAACCGTTTCCCTTTTAGTATGTTTAGCAATCTCTAATTCTCGTGTATTTGTATTTGTTGTATTACTGAAACCGGATTTAGTACAATCAACATGTGCCTGTGTGAGTACCTATACAGGTTGTAATTCAACTCATCCAATTAAGGTGAGCATGTTTGTGGGGCGTTTAATAAACAATGCTTAAAATACTATTTTTTACCTCTTCGATTTGGGTTTGTGGAGCTGAGGAATTTGTCGGTTCGAATTATAAAATTGTACCACAGTTTAAAGAATAAAAATATTATAAATAATTGAAGCAAATATTGTGTAGTATTACTATAATCAAAACTAAGCTAGCGTTTGGTTTTGGATTCTCATCCTTAAATGTACATAAACATTGACCTTTATTATTGGCTATACGCCTCTTACATTTAGGTTCTCTAAATACAGAAAAGAATACAAAGTATGCCTTACACAAACACTGTTGAAAAACACAAGGCCTGGAATGAACGTGGCCCGTGGGTGGACTAGTCCCCGAGGCCGATAAGTTTTTTCTGACGCCCTCGTACAGAACTGTTCTCAATACATAAACACTCTTTATACACGACAACCATTGAACCGTGAAACTAGTAACTTTAGCTTTTAGTACGTCAATAGAATTTAATTCAGAACAATAAAGATGATACCTGTCACACTGTTTTTCAGCTCGTCTCAACTAAAGCTTGTAAGCTTTGTAGGTCTCGTGGACATGATGTTATGAGTTCGATTAGGCAATTATTTATGTGATCCACAAATCGCATGCTGAATGGAATACTGACTTAACTAAAAAAAAACATTTTTTAGACATTGTAAAAGAAAGTCTTTCTTTGAGAAAAACATAAAATGAAAACTTATAAATTTAATGGATCGTGGATGCTTGTATTCTGAAAGTTTGGTACGTTTACGATGGTAGATGTCGCTAATAGAAGCCTGCTCTACGTAATTTAATTCTGACTTGTCTACTCATGGGTCAATTTTCCATTGAGCATGTGAAATGATTGTTTTAAATCTAAATATATTTTGTATCCATTCACTGTGTCTTTCTATAGCCCCTCGCGACACATGACTAGTTTTAGAACGTGTTGTCTTAAAAAAGACCCAAAATTAGTCTATTTCTGCCATTTTCGTTCTCTGATTTTGTACTTTTAGTTTCATAAAAGTCATTGATTCTTTAATAATATATTATTTTAATGTTGAACCAACTTTGGAACTTTCTGAGTGTCGAAAAGGTCTAGAAATTTGGTCACCCATGCCTGTCATAAACCTTATATAGATATCCGACACATCACTTCAAATGCCTACGACGCGACGGTTTACTATTGTTTGTAAAAAAACGTATGACAAATTATCGTTTTAAAAACAACGTAAGAAAAACTAATCATTTGAAAAACTTTCATTTCTAAAACACATTACTTTAAAAAACAATCGTGTTACAAAATACAAGTTTCACAAATGTTTTACTTCGCAAATATTCCACTTGATAAAATATTATTTCAAAAATGTTCATTTGACTAAATAATACGTTTGTCTAATTGGTGTTTTTACAAAATGACAGAAGATAACTTATTAGTAAAATCAAACGCCTTTTGTATGTTACAAAAGGAGGTATTTTGGATAATTTCACTGAAGTACGTCAATTAAAAAAAAAAACTGCCTGCTTAACTAATCGAAATACCTAAGTAGAATTCGGTTCTAGCTTTCGCTCGTTCTGTGGTCGCAGTTCTAACCTAACCTAACCTAGCCATTTTGTCAAATGTTATTTATGCTAGACGTTGTTTTGCCTTCTACATGTTTAAAAAATAATCCATTATATGAAATGAAGTTTTGACATAACAAAATTTTGTCTGGTAAATTTGTCAAATGAGTAGTTTGTTAAACAATAGTTTGTAAAATGATAAATTTATCAAGTATAATTTTATCAGTTGTTTTATAAATTAAAATTTGTCATTTGTTTTTTGTCAAATGAATGGACACCGCCAACGACACTTAAATTTTAGAAACAAAAACTGGTTATTCAAAAATGAGAGTATTATGCAATACGCTAATGTTATAATAACTTTCACGTTTATATGCGAAATATTAACGTAATGATCTAATTCTTGATTACAATGAAATAGAAAGTGCTAATGAGTGATCCAATGTAGTGATATATCTTTTGAATGCATGTGTGAGGTCGTCTCGCCACTTATATTGTGCTGATGCTGCAAATTCTATCCCGAGATAGAGACAAATATTTATGTGTGTAAGTTGTGTGTGTTCTTTGCATCCATGAACTAAAATGACAATGAAGACACAATTCCCTAGTTTATTAAAAAGGTGCAGGCTAACTGATAGTAAACAGGTACCACGGCTAAAATGAGCCTATAATTATTGCGCAATTTTTACTCTGTACATTGCATGCATTTATTTTACTGGTGATTTTCTATTAATTTCTTATTCACAAAGTACTTTATTATAATAATTTCAATTCGAAAAGGTTTTTTGATGTTTCTAAGTCTTAAATTTTCTGACGCAATGTAAAATATACGTTTATTTTTAAGTATAAGTAAGTATATTAATTTATAATATCATAATATAGGTAGCTCTTCCGGCCAACCTGTCCAACCTCCGCCTCTCCTAGAGAAAACGACGAGCGACGTGTTAAATCATCTCTAATAAAAAAAACTTCTTTCTATATATCAAAAACGTAACCATAACTTGCAAAACGTGGGCGTAAAACAAGAATATTAATAAGTTGTATATATAAAATTTTGGAAATATGAGTCAGCAATAGAAAACAAGTCTTCAAAACCGGGTATTTTAACGTATGGTAATAGTCCCTACTATCTTCCGGCCTTCTATTATCGTATAGGAATCTCTATGTGTATTGAATTCCAATGACATTGGAGACACGTGGGTGCTACTATGGCGCCGGCGCTGAATGCACCATGTAGGTTGTCCCATGAGAAATAGCAACGACTACAACGGGATTGTCTACTATCTATGCCTTATCATGTTCGGGTTACGACATTACAGTCGTGTTTCTATCAAATCTTTGAATAATCGTGTTTACAACTGGTGTGGGCGTGCGTATGTTAAGAACTAGGTAGGTAGTTGAGTGTGCTTCGCGTCACGTGTTTTGTATGTATTTGAAGTATGTATCTATACTAGTTCACTTTGAATCAATAATAATGTTATAAAGAGGAAAGATTTGTATTTTTGTATGTAACATAAACACAATAAACTCAAAAACTACTGGACCGATTTCAAAAATGCTTTCGTCGTTAGAAAGCTACATTGTCGCTAAGTAACATAGGCTATATGACATCACGTTGCGACCAATAGGAGCTGAGTAGTGGCCGGAAGCTCCGCGAGACTTCTAGTAAAGAATAAACACGCAAAATATAGAACATGGGCAAAGTAAAACCTGGCTAAACCCGTAGCGTATATTGTAAGTACTTTTCAATACCTATACGTTGCCGTCGTCTTAACGGGCACCCCCACTTATTAATATTTCCAATTTAATAGGGGAGAGACGCATTTCCAAAACCATTAGTGCCCTAAAATGAAAACCCTTGAATAAGTAATATTATAAATGCATAAGTGTATTTGATATTGTTAGTCTTCTGGTCTACCGTCTATTCCTTCATGTTGCAACGGATCGAAGTCAAATTAAGACTTTTTTTTAATAAAGTTAAAGGTTTTATATATATTCTTTTATATTCTACCACATTTACACAGCGCCATCTAGTCCCAAATTAAGCAATTATATTTGCTTGTGTTATGGGTACTAAACAACTGATATACTACTTAAATACTTTTTTTTTTTGTAAATACATACGTATTATAGATAAATTACACCCAGACACAGAACAAACAATTATGCTCATCACACAAAGATTTGTCCTGGTTACTTTTTATTGACTTCTAATCCTAGGGAAGAGCGACTAAAGGCTAGTTTTGTCTACCATAAAAATAAATGGATTTAAAATAGCACAGTTTAGTAATAATTCCTCTAAGTCTCACATGACACATTTATGTATATTGCACACGAAATATTTATGTTAGTGCATGTCGAAATTGAAACTGAGCCAATTAAGGATCATCTGGCATCATTCGACTGATGCACGATGCATAAATTTACTCCACTCAACCCATTATCATTTAAATGTAACCGATATAGTCCTCGTTTTGATGTTTTATTGGAATCGATTAAGTTATTACTCGTCGAAGGTGAGCCTTATGCCTATATAAATAAACTTGATCGTATGTTTACTTAAAACAATAATAGTAGTTAGACCAGCGATATTAAACACCTTGTTTCTAGATATCCCTTTCATTCAGAGTAAGCTACGATTCAGACCAACCGGCTCGCATCGGCCCGCGCCGGGCGGCATTTTACAATGCGTTAAAGAACATTGAAATGTATCAACAGTAATTACAGTTCATATTTGCATGCAACTTACGGTCGGAGCCGGTCGGCCGTCGCGACGCGTCGCGGGATGCCGACGGAGGTAACTATGCGTAAGTTGCATGCAAATATGAACTGTAATTACTGTTGATACATTTCAATGTTCTTTAACGCATTGTAAAAAGCCGCCCGGCGCGGGCCGATGCGAGCCGGTTGGTCTGAATCGTAGCTAAGCCTATTAAGAATCTGGCATTAAAACGCAAACCGCACGATTTCCTTCAGATCAAATGACACGTTATGAAGAAAGTTGGCGTGACCGATGTCCAGTGTCCACCGGTCCCAGTACTACAGGCTTATAGTACTGCAATCAAAACCGCTGGTTATGATATTACACTGGACCGCAACAAAATATGCGTGGGATAATTTCACTTACACCGCTTTACAGCATTGCTTAGGTATAGCCATGCCGAGCACTTGCTGATTCATTTGTTGCTCTAAACTATTTTCATTTTTTCAATTGGTTCGTTTGCTCATTGCAATGAACCACAGGGAAACATCTTGCATCTTGCATTGCATCTTCCGCCACGGAATGGACCTGGCTTTTTTTAACCCATAGTTATTTTTTTATTAATTTATTTATGATTTATATATATCTACATAAAAAGTTTAATCAAAGTTCATATGACGAGGAAATTTTAAAAAAGCGGTCACGGAAATCGATAGTTATCTTTAGTGAACTACTGTATAACTATCAATGGATTCATTGGTAAGAAGTTTTAAAGCTAATAATACTCGGGGTAATATGAATCCTCGTGGATCATGCAGCAAGGAATTTTAAGTTAGTAAGTAGTTAAAACTCGAGGGGAAACCCGTGAACCCACGGTTGGACTATGTGGAAATGTAATTGTCCATTTTCAGCTGTCGCATATTAGGACAATAGTCTAGCAATCAGCTAAAGGTATCTATCTATCTTATAAACTTCTCATTACTAACCTTACTAGTTCAAGTTTACTTGTAGCAAGAAAATACCGTATACCGTACAAATTTACCCATAAAATTGAGTAATATCCGCGAAAGACTCATCAGCACTTTTAATTACTTAACTGTATGTTTTTGATGAAAGGAAGGCGGTCACCGACAGGACGGTTTGTTGCGGCATATTAGGCATTAGTTAAATTCATTACGACGAATTTAAATTGTACTGTCAGCAATAATAATATAATTTTTAGAACCTTTCCTACTAAACCCGTAGTAAGTATCGTAATTATTTAAGTGTAACTATCGTATAACAATTTGCATGCTGTGGAGTATGGAAGAACTGGTGATATATATGCACTGCTCATTAGCGTACCTATCCATATTTGTATAGACTTCATAAAATAATATCACTGAACACATCAGCACTGAAGCGTAGAGCAAGAATCCAAGCGTGATTTCTGTTTCATATGTATGTCGCGTCTCCCTTTGTTTGACTAAATAATGGTTGCAATAAAGATTTATTATTATTATTATTTGTGTGACCATGATATCCGCAAGATTGTTGATTGTCCGCAAGATACCTAAAAAAAGGAAATTTTAGTTTACTTTTAACTGTTCAAATATGTAGATAATTTATTTGTACCTATTAGCGTTGTGAATTGTTTCCTGTTCTGCTAGAAAATACAAAGGAAATAAAAGATATCTTCTAATAGTAGTATACATCGTATCTAGTAATAAATACAAGTGATATATAAATTTAATATATAATAAGTCATAACTCTATTGAAATTTTCCGCATCATAACTTATTGCATTCCAATGATTACTTAACCATATTATCCGCTCTGTCGTTTAGCATCTTCCTTAATACTAGCTTGTAAACTAAGCAGCAGTACCTTAAAATAAATAAATTCCAGTTATAGACGGTTCGTTACAATAGACCGGACGCTGTGCTGCACAAATAGTTGTTTCCTTTGAACTAGTAACAACAACAACACCACAATTGTTGATGTAACCGATCGTTCTCTTCACAGAAACTATTAAGTTTTCTTTACTCTTTCTTACGAATGCTTTAAAGCGCTTTGATGAACGCACAATAATGTTACTTTCATCTATCAATTAATTGCTAAAAGCTTAATGAGTTACCTGGGAGCGGCTGAGGAAATTCTTTTGAACAGAATTTGAGCTTATCTAAAACTTTCAAGCTAACTCTTATGTATCTCAAAAATAACTAGGAATTAACTTGGAATTCATGAAATCAAATAATATGTAAAATGCAATGCATGTAAAAAAATCAATTTCTTGAATCGTCGTCAGATGCTGATGATTTTACGCTAATTTATAAGCAAAGAGATTAGTGGTTGACGTAGATCAATTAATAATAACTGAGCGTCATAATAATTTAGACATTCCGTACAAAGTCGGGTCTACAAAACTTGCGCCGGTGTATAGCGTGCCGATATAATCTTAAACACTAAAACACATTAAGTCTACTTGAGGGAGCGGCCTAAATATTTACTATTACAATGGATCCTTTGCCCCTGTACGAACGCCCATCCATCACCCCCATTGTTTTATTTTACTACTTCAGAAAATTAACTTTCCCCCATTTTCTAAAGCATTTTAACGTCTGGCCAAGTATACGGGAAAGTGTAATTCAATTAGTTAACCATGCCACCCTTCGGCCATATTGTTGGCTTTCATTGAAAGGGCCATCATGATTCACCATTATAAGCAAGTAGATCATATCTCTAAGTATGTCTTGTCACGAACGATTTCTAAAGACGTAATTTTTAACTCGATCATAATATTTAGACGAATGGATTCGATTACAAAAGCAATGGAATTGATTATTATTTTTGAGTCTCGCACAATTATTTAACCTTCTCCATGTTTATTTGATCTAAATGATAAACATTTGGCAAAGTTGGCAGATAGAAATGTTTATCATTCGTTTCAACGTGTCTCTGTTCGCGTAAATTTATTATAAAACTCATAAAAATGTTTACTTATATTTCTTTGTTGCACTGACATATTTCACTAATACTCGTAAAATAATGCGACATATTATTTTAGATCAACATTGTACACGGTTTTTAAGGCATTCTTCTATCATACCTATGTTCATCTCGCAATTTAATGTTAGATTTAGTCCCTTAGTAGGTAGTTGCGATCGATCGCAACTACCTACTAAGGGACTAAATCTATAAATAGTCTTAATAGTAAAAAAAAAGCCATTGGGGCTTGAACCCAGGACCTCAAAATTTTTGTAGCATGCATGTACCATGAATTATTTACCTACTAAAAATAATTTATATAGGCAACCTTGAGGAAACCCAAATTTTATTGTTACGGAATGGGCTCAATAGATATTTCTATACCAAATTGCATTTCATTGTTCCACTTGTCGGTCACTTTATAAACTGAATACAAAGTGGTCGAAATTGGCTCCAGACATTCATACAATTGTTGAGGACAAATAATCAATTTATTAGCTTGTCGTTGTGGAAATGTGAACACGTGAAGATTGCTCTAGTAACGTGTTTCAAACAAGATATGGCACTCGGGAACGGTAGATACATTTATTCTATTTAGACCCTGTCGTACCACTGGCTAATACGTGTCTTATAAATTATTCAAAACTTAGTGAGTCCAACTAATGTTATAATATGAAAAAGCGAAAGTTCTGGCTCGTAAAAATCATCCATTCATCCTGTCTGAAAGCTCTGCATGAAATTTGGTACACAGCGCAGTGGCTACTTTTCACAATCAAACTGAATTCTAAATAATTATGTCTCTTTTAACTTGTAAGACCCATAGTTATAGATTAATGTAATTTCAAGAATGACTTTTGTAAAAATAAATTGTGAATTAATCTGTAACATGAAGGTTCTAATTGAAGACAAATAAAGTATTTCTCTCTATGTTAGAAGTGTGTAATTTGTTGACGATATCATGGTGTTTAGTCAGACGATTGGGATGCACTAGAATCTCGTTGTTACATCCACCGGAGCGTGTAGACTGTCCGCCAGCCGCCACTTTCCCTCTTTTCTTAAACCATTCTGTTGGGAATGCGAGCAATGTTAATTTTCACTGGTCATGCATTTAGTTTCATGCATTGATACTGTCATTAAGTGATTCATTCGTAAATCGTATTATTGAGTTAAGATTTATTGAAAAATGGAATTTTTTACTATTGTACCTCTTTTTGGTTTTAAAAATAAATATTTTGATTCTTACTAAACTTTAACATCGTATTTCGGATGTTATGTATAAATCACAATACATTATCTACAGATTCTACATAATATTTTTAATGTGAAAACGATGTTGCCTTAGGATCATTTTATTTACTATCATGAAGTCTTTATCAATGTAGGAAATTTGAGTTCGAACGTTCATCAAGCAAAGGAATGTTAGTATTTGAATGCTACTAAGATTCAAATACTAACATTTCATTCATTAATGTAAGTACTATAGGTTCTGCATTTCTCTATGAAAACTAAATGTGATAATATTAGAACAGAAATCTTCTTACTGTAGGTATATCGCGCTAAAAACAATTTATAGAAAACAAAACAATAAAAACAAGAAAGTACCGTTCCACATAAATTGTACCTACATAGCTTCTTATTATACAGCCTAAATAGTTTTTACTCCAAGTTATCAATCGGTTCTAGATCTAACATCGTTTGGTCATTCAAGATCCGTGTTCGTCGCAAATGTGACTGGCAAGTGGTGAAGTGGTGTAGGTAATATCAATAAGTTGTTCGGTTTATTTGTGCGGCCCACATACAATCGTGATCCTACTGCATTCCTATATAACGCAATCGAGCAGAACGCCCGCGGAAGGTCGTTCTTGTCATTTGCTATGGAAATTGGTGCTAGATAGATAGCATTGAAGAAAACACGATAAAAACTATTTGTTTTTAAATTACAACTCATTAAGGATATAATTGATTAAAGCGTGGGAACGTGACAAAAATAAAAAAACTCATGGTTTTGAATGGCCAAAATTATTTCTGTACATAGATAAAAATCCATACATGGATGATGAAACTTTTACGCGTATTTTCTGATCTGATGATTTATTAGCAAATATTTACATTATCTACATTCACAGTATATTTAAAAAATGTCTGTTTATCAGGTCATAGTAATAAACCCCTAAAAAACCGTGTATTGGAAACTAGTTCGCTTTAAATAATTTACATCGCTATTATCGTTTGCCTGTGTACAGACTGCATATTAAATACATATCCACGGTAGATTTGATAAACTAGACCAATAAAAAAAATTCAGTCTGTGTATTAAAAAAAATATAGATATTCGAAAATTTCCCGCGTAATTTTCTTTGAGGCGCCAGTTGAACTCAATGTGACGTGTGATGGATGTCACATGTTGACAGATAAAACATTATACTTTTAAAGTTATGGGTTCGTTGTTAATTTGAATTTCGAACAGATTGATTTGTTTAACAAAAACACTGATTCATAAGGCCCATTTAGACGATGCAAGTTTTGCGAGGTAATTCTCTATCGTACCGTACAACACATGAACAAGAGCATCTTCTGTATGGCACCAAAAATTTTTAACCAACTGCCAAATTCATACAAAGCACTAAATTTAAACTTATTTAAACGTCACTTAAAAGCTCTTTTACAAACAAAATGTTATTATACAATAAATGATTTTTTAATTGATAAGCAAATAATGTAATTATTGTTATATTTTATTTATTATTATTGATTTATTTAAATTGACATTGCCTCTATGACTACCTACGTTCTCTTTATTGACATGATTTCCTATACTTTAAATACTATAATGACTAAATAGATAATTTTATTCAATTGTTTTGTGTAATTAATAAGTACCTATTTAGAATCCAATAATAAGATTAAAATATAATACGACTAAAATATTATAATAAAAAAAAAATTGCATGTCTTGAAATGGACAGAACATGTTGATACTATATTTATTTTGTAAGACCATATATTGTACACATGTTATGACAAATAAATTATCTTTATCTTTACCTTGTCTGTTTTTCTCCACGAAAAAGACAAAGCAAGCACGAAATATGTCATGCAAAACTTGCACCGGTGCACGTATACGTCTTAAAAACCATTTAAGGACTTTCACAATATGCATCATAGGTACACGAGATAAATTTGCATTATCAAGGTAATTGTCAGCCTTGAAAACTTGATATCCGTCCTACTTTGTTACGTTGAATAAATCCTTATCATTCATTTTTAAGTACCTACCTACAGTCGTATGTTAACTAGGATCCTTCATTTCTTTACTTTCTCCTCTGACATACTTATAGTACCTACTGCCAGTTTTGAAGGTAACGTTGTTACCCGAATTCCTGTATTTAAACTTTTGCTAAAATTGCTTTTACTGTTAAATTTAAATGACTACCTTTTACGTGATCATAAACTTTAACTGAGTCTTGTTCGCATTTAATATTTGAGAAATTTCGATTCTCAATAATTATAGGTGCTCGTTTTGTTAATAAGTTTACACTTTTAATAGATAGATACACATTCACTCTTTATGGTAGGTAGTTACATAAAAAAGGTTTGATTGATTTCAAGAGTTTTATAGCCCCTTCGTACGGAAGTTTCATTTAGAGTTACTTACCTAGACAAAAGTAGCGGCTAAATTGCGACTATGAATTGATTAAAATTAATAATTTAATTTGTTGATTTCAGGCGAGCCTGCGACAGTTAGACCTGTCTCTACTCTCGGAGCTTTGGACCCTGAGTGAAGCAATGGCAACATGGCGACGGCAACTGGAGCGAGGCCCACGTCTTCGCCCTGCACCGCCGCCGCCGCCGCCACCGCATTACCTCAGAACATAAACAACGAGAAAATTAATGTTCAGTGTTTAATAAACAATGAGTGAAAAGGATAGTGTCCAAAAGTTTGAGTTGCCATGTATACATTTTTAAAAAATATTGCCTCGATTGACCCTTCTTAAACCCACCATGTTTTAGTATGGCATCTCAAATTATGAAAAACGCTAGTGATTAAAGTTACACTACACTAGTGATTAAAGACACTAAATGTGTTGTTATTTGAATAATTTCATTGTATTTATTAAGATAATAAAAGCTTGTAAATAAATAATTGTGTGGTTTGATTTAATCTATCGTCATTATTTTCAATTTGCATAGTTTATATAAATACATACGCTTACGATCCTAGAGGTATATGATGTACAAGTGATATGTATATCGTGATACTTGTGTATGACATTCTGCGCTGCTCTGCTTTGCTGATCCCAATCGAGTGTACTGTGTAACTGATTTAGTCTCGAAGCCTCGAAAGTCGTTATAGCCGTAACCGTAATAGTATAGTAGTAATATTTATTAAATTTATAGAATTTTAATTAATCAATTGGGTTACGGCTCTTCTACAACGCGCACGACGTCTTCAAGACGCTGGAGTGTGGACTCGATAGATACACAGGAGCAGTTGGGCCAAATGCTGCACAGCCTAGATGAAGCCTCTCGTGGCGTCGGTCTCGGCACGAACTTAGATAAAACCAAGATTATATTCAACGAACATATCATGCCGAGACCGATTTATGACTGATTTACCTTGGACAAGTTATCCAGGTCGGTAGAAACAACTTCGAGAGACAAATCGACCGCAGGATCCAGCTGGGTTAGGCAGCATTTGGCAAACTACGTGGGGTTTTCTCTTCGCCTCAACCGCAATGCCTGAAGACCAGTCTTCAATCAATGCGTAAGTACTACCTGTTATGAATGAGCCGAAACGTGGACACTCACTATAAGACTAGCCTTTAAACTTAAAGTCGCTCATTAAGCTATGCTCATTCGTAACGAAGTAATCCGACAAAAAACAAAAGTTACGGACATAGTTCGTTAAATAAGTACCAAAGCGAAAATACCAGAGGGCTGGTCATATTTGCAGAAGGACCGATGCACGATGGAGCAAGCGTGTCCTTGAGTGGAGACCGCGACTCGGCAAGCGTAGACTAGGACGCCCTCCAGCTAGGTGGGGACCGTCGACCTAAAAAAGGTTGCTGGTTCTGATTGCACGTAGAAGTCGAAGGACAGAGTGTTATGGCGCGTGTAAGGAGAGACCTATGTCCAACAGTGGACTACAATAGACTGAAACGATGTAGAATTTTTAGGTACCTACCTCATTTATTTATTATTATTATATATATATATATATATATATATTTAATAATGTGGGTCATCATAATATGTCTCAAGGTGCCGAATAGATTAGAAGGTATTGGGTTGCAAGCGTCCATAAGCGATAACCACTCACCATCAGACAGGCTGACAGTTTGCCACCTATTTAAAAAAATATCAGTAGTTAGCTTTGCTTAGTCTAAAATAAATTTAATAAAACTTTCTTGCGGTGTATCAATCTAATGAAAAAGTGACCTGTAATCTTATCAAAACTTAACATGAAGTTATACTGTCATAAAAACAGAAGAAAGTCTGCAGTTTGCGGGGTTTTAAAGTACAGAGTCAGTAAAGTCATCAGTACAAAAACACAGCCAACTTTCAAACGTCAGTAGCTGTCATGCTATATCTTAATGTATCTGTCTAATAGAGATAGGTATTATTATAAGTTCCTTGGTCTATAAAGCTATAAAATTAGCTCAAACCTGTCGTACCAAGTACTTATATTCAAATGATATGCATAGATAAACCTTAAATTATGAAGGGTCGTCTGAATTTCTTGCCAGCTCTTCTCTTCTCAAGGCTCAATTTGATACATACTTATATATAAGAACGTCAAAGCAAAAAAGGTGAGTAAAAGAGGCGAATAAAATTTTGATTCTGCGTTAGCTGTGTAATAGTCAATATACGTTACTTAAAGACATGACCACACAGGAGGCACTGAGTCTCTTAAAAAATCACTGGAACAAGAAGTGGCGAAATTGAATGGAATGCGCAAATCTATCCATCATTCATGGCCACATAATATTAAAGGCCTGTATAAAAGCCAAAGGTGGCCATTTCGAATAGAATATTTTTTTTGCTGTGACTTCATAAAATATGTATGTATAAATTTATTTCATAAAAAAAACTTTGCATATTCATTTGTAAAAGAACAATTATTATGGCCGGACTAGGTATATTGGCCTCTAATATGTTT
The DNA here is from genome assembly GCA_905147015.1 of Laspeyria flexula. NCBI lineage: Eukaryota > Metazoa > Arthropoda > Insecta > Lepidoptera > Erebidae > Laspeyria > Laspeyria flexula. The sequence goes on along the minus strand of LR989956.1, from coordinate 3,500,875 downwards.
TTTAGAGGTGAATAAATGCGAATGCGCCCAAAATACCGATATCCAGGCTTACACTTGAAATAAAAAAATAATGAACATAGTCTGTGGTGCAAGCAAAAAAGTTTGACAATTTATTCTGAAAATAAACATTTCAATTTTATTTTTGTGTGCGTCTACGTGTGAGTGTTTCTATTAATTAACAACTGTTTATTTTATGTAATAATTGGTTAATTAAAGAGTTACAACCGATGTCAGTTAATTCTCAACAGAATCAACAAGCCTCTAAAGAAGAGCAACCGCCGTCCAAGATACCTGAATCCGTAAGGGTTAGTAAATCTGCAACTCGATTAAAAACCTCTGAATATCGAATATAACTTTTATGGAAAACTATACTAGATAATAGTTTATTAACAATATTAGTAGAAAGTCTATATTAAGTATAGAAATTATGATGTTAAATAAAAATTATTTACATTCCAGAAAATAATATCAATGGAAAAGGAGAATGAATCAAACGCCAATCGGAAATCTAGGATCGATCTCAACGCGTTGCCCACTCGCCAGTACCTAGACCAAACAGTGGTGCCGATACTTCTACAAGGGCTTTCAGCTTTAGCCAAGGAAAGGCCACCGGACCCTATCAACTACTTAGCAGCCTATTTACTGAAGAACAAGAGTACATTTGAAGCTACCAATTCTTCTAATAATAACCAACCTCCTAATCCCCAACCTTAATACTCTAATAGTTTTAATTGTACAGTAATAATGTGCATATGACCAATTTGTTAATGCTAAGGGCTCCCAGTGACCTTTTTAAAACTAAGTAAGATACTGATATGTAGTCCAAACTATTGTTGCATAAAAATGCCCAGCAGTTATAAAAATAATACTAATTTTAATGTAAACTGTGTTCAACTTACTGCCAGTAAAGTTGCTTGATATTACCAATGCAACATGTCTTACGCACTGACCTCTATCAATAAAATAAAAAAACTATAATTTTTTGTGCCTTATTCATGTGTGCCACACCATTTTGCCGACAAGCTGGCCAATGCCACAACAACAGTGGCCAGCAAAGAGGATGGCATTCAAGAATAAAGAATTTTTGTATAGAGGTCAAGCATGATAATGCTAGTCAATTACTTGCTCAATTTGTAACTAGCCAGTATTCCAGTTGACTTTTTTACTTAGCAATAGTTTGGAACCATTTAACCTTTCTCGACTTAGACCCATAAAGAAAAATGTTAATGTTTTCTAAACTATATGCATGTTATTACTATAGTCTTATGATACAGCAATGTACATAGATAGGCCTTTAATATGTTTATCTATTGATAATCATAATGTTCTCAATGATGGCACAATGTGACTGGCATGTAGAAGTAATTTTATTTTGCTATCTATAATAAATCTAAGGCTAAACTTACAATGTGTTTTATATTTTGAATAGACACACTGCTCTAATGATTGACACTATGAGTTCAATACTCATACAAAATAAAATATAGATAATTATAAGTAGTTTAAATTATTATTATTATCTCTGATCTGTTTATTTATATGCTCACTAGGAACACAGATAGTTTAGTTAGTTAATTATTAAAGTTAAATTAACAACAAATAATAGTACATTATGATACAAGTGCGGTAAGTTGATAATTACAGCCGAGGCTACAAGAAAGCAGAGGCTGTAATTATCAAACCGCACGTGTGTCATACGACGTTTTATAACATATTTGCGAGGAAATAAATAAAATTCGGACTTTCTTAGAAAAAAACAAATACAGCGAAAAGAAATAGCGCGCGGAATTATTTTTACTTGTCACAAATTATATAACCATTTATATATTTATAATTATATAACCATTTATCTGTACTAAAACACAAAAATATTAATTTACTTTATTAGTAATACTGGATGTTTTTGTGTTTTTGCCTTAAAAAAAAGCGTTGATGAATTTATCGATGCGCGCCATCGATAAATTGTGACAAGTAAAAATAATTCCGCGCGCTATTTCTTTTCGCTGTATTTGTTTTTTTCTAAGAAAGTCCTAATTTTATTTATTTCCTCGCAAATATGTTATAAAACGTCGTATGACACACGTGCGGTTTGATAATTACAGCCTCTGCTTTCTTGTAGCCCTCGCCTGCAGCTCGGGCTAGCAATATCGCCTCGGCTGTAATTATCAACTTACCGCACCTGTATCATAATGTACTATTATAAAATTAACCAGATAAATGTTTTTAACAGTATAACGGCATATCAACATTACCAGAAAGAAATATGAAATAATCTTGTGATCTTGACTTGATGACTTTTTTCAGACTACATTGTGGGGATCATTAATACCTTTATTGAAGTGCTAATAAGTACAATTATCTCAACCACATACATTTAAAAATTTGTTCTGTAGTTTCAAGATTAAACTGTAATCCATGTTTTCGTCTGCTTAAGTTTTAAATTGTTGAGCATAAACTGCTGTATCCTTTGATTGCGTTAACTTAGAAATATGTTTTTTTTTTCTCACCAATAGAATGCAGTCCCGAATATTTGATATTTAATTTCAGCTTGATACCTCTACGCGTTCTTCAGAAAATATAGCAAATATCCAGTAATAACGTTTCTTTTTTTTAGTCAGTGCCAGAGCATATTTTCAACTTCTTACAGTGTTTTTGTTTTGCGTAATGTCTACATAATTATGAGATAAATAGCTTCAAAAATCCTAAAATTACTATAACCGGGCCTTAATGCTACGTGCAATGGTGTCCGTGCGACCGCACCTGGCGCCTCGTCGTAGGAAGTGCCGAAATCAACTTGCGACCACCATGACCCACCAGCTCCTTATGTATTATAGCGACCCGAGCATGCTGGCTTTAAGAAATTAGACAATTATATTCTGTTAAATTTTATGAAGTCATCCAATTGCTTTGATCAAATCTACATCGGACAAAGATATTTGCTATGTGGAATACCAGCCTAAAAACCGTGTTATTGGTTTTTAGGGTGGCTCTGGTAAGTAAATAAAAAACTTGAATATTTCAAGTCACTCCCGACAAGAGCTGATGTCACTGATGACCTTCAAACGGCTGCACCAATTTTAATAAATCATGTCAACCAACACGATCGATCGTGTCAGCTTTAAAAAAAACGGATCAAAATCGGCACATTCGTTAAGACCTACAATACCACAGACACGTCAAACTTATAACACCACTCTTTTTGCGTCGGGGCGATGAAGAAAATAATAGAACCGCCACTGGCTTTATGGATTATTATTGGAATTTATTAAAAAATAACATCAAGAAACTTAATAATTTCTTGAACATAATTCTGTACTCAAACAAAATCATTCTCCTAATAATTGACTACAAAACTAATTAGTTCTTTACGTCTTCTTCTTCGAGGAACTTCTGTCTGTATACCAGCCAGGTGTCGTGATCCTCTCCTCCTTCGTGTTCCTCCATCACTGTGGACTGTGCGTACTCGAAGACATCTGTCTCAACACTTTCGTCGGTAAGAGATGGAAGGGAGTCATGCACGGGGAGAGGTACAGGCTCTGGCGGTAGGAATTCCGCCATGTATGCTGTTACGTTGCGAGCTCGCCATGTTGCAATCTTGCCTGGAAATAAACAGAAGAATATTTGTAATGTAGCTAGGTACAGTCAGCGTAAAAATGATCTAAACTTAGAGAGCAGTCAAAATGATGTAAAAACAGATACTTATTCAATTTTATATTCGCAATCAAGGTAATCAAAATGTTCTAAGCATACGGAGTGGTTAAAATATCTAAGCAAGCAGTTATCAAGCTGTTCGACAGCTCAGAATCAAGGGGCAGGCGCAATATGGACTAACCGATTGTATCCATTGAATATTGAGCATATAAACAAAAGTAAGTATCTATGTAATTCATCAACAAACTAAATTAAAAATTTTAAGTGCATCGACTAGAGCTGATGACCATGAAATGACTGCATCAAATTTATTAAAACACGTATAAGAACCATCATGAGTATCATGACCTTTCTAACAAAAAAAACTGCATGAATGTCGGTCCGTTCGTAAGAGCTATATATATATATATATAGGTACCTACCACAGACAGACTCACACACACGTCTAACTTAATATAACACCACTCTTTCGCGGCAGGGCTTAAAAATTAATAAAGGAAGGTATCGAAATGAAACCGACCAATGACCGAAAAATCCGAACTAAAATTATTAAATAACCTAATTTTGCTTTGAGGACCTATTTTCTTGCTTTTTTCTAATTCTGATGACCTTCACATTACAAACATAGATAGATACTTATACCTAAGATTCACACAAATGTAGAGTCATGGGACTTGAATCACTATACTCAGTTTTTCTACATTATAATGATAAGAGATCTCTTACCCGCTGTCTCATCTGGTTCTTCTTCTTCTTGTTCTTCACCCGCCTTCTCCTCCTTCTCCTCTTCTTTTTCTTCTTCCCCTTCTCCTAATTCTATTAAAGCTGGATCCTTCACCAGCAAATAGAACCCGTGCTGCATGCAATTAGTGTCAAACACAAAACACCCAGTTCCTTTCGGTTTTCCATTGATCCAGGAGCCATGATATCGGTAACGAGGGTATATTATCTGTCCTGGGCCTATTATAGACCCTTCTTTCCAAGTCCCCATAAACTTAACCTGATATTCAGCAAAGAAGTACGTTCCTAAACCATGTCGTTTGCCTTTAAACCAAGCTCCTTCGTAAATGTCTCCATTAGGGTAGTAATAGGCCCCAAATCCTTGTTTTAGATCATGTCTCCAGTCTCCTTCGTATCTAGACCCGTCTGGATACAGCATACGTCCAACTCCATACTTCATCGCTTTCCGCCATTCGCCTAAAACCATAAAACGTCATAGGTAGTATTTATTTCGCAACATTTGGAACTAATCAAGCATATCGTTTCGGTTTTCGCGGATTAATTTTAAGATTTGCATACCTATTAGTTACCATTGAGTTATTAACTCAAAGTTAGTTATGAAACATTATCTTATGAAACATCATAAGATTTCAGACCCAGATCATCCTTAAATTTTCATCAGTATAACATAGAAGTGGGTAACTTTCTCAAAACTATGTATATAGTATTTAGTATATAGGTACATACTTAAGTATGTATCTACTGAAGGATTCCTACCTCGGCATATCCTCAGGTAAATTAGGTTACTACTACTTGAGACAATTCAATTTGAGAAGGAATTCTTGAATCCACGTGCACTACGTGCAGTCAACTCACCGTCGTATCGTGATCCGTTTTTGAACACGTACAACCCTTTAGAGTTCCGCATGCCGCGACAGTAGCAGCCTTCATAGAAGTCTCCGTTGGGGAGCACAGCCCAGCCATGACCGTGTCTCTCTCCGTCAGCATTGCGCTTTCCTACGTAGATCTAAATACAGTAAGGGATCTCATTATTTTATTAAAAAAACTAGTTAACCTACACAAAAATTCGAAAAGCACGAATTTGGAAAACTTATTTTGTTACTATCTCAAACATTTTTTGTGATAGTTTCATATGTCGTGGTTTTAGATGTCACACTTAAGTAGGTACTTACTACGTTTATTCCCGACATTTCCAACTTAATTGAAAGTTTGGGAATCAAGTTGCTAGGAACGTAGCAGTAGGTACATAGACTAAGTACTTACACACTTTTAGGGTTCAAAAATTAGATATTTACAACGAAGTACTAGGTACTCAACTAGTCAGCTTCCAGAAAAGGACGAAGGCTTTAATTCTGTTTGTTTTCTTTTAACTAGGAAGAGAAAATAAATTAGGACTACCTATTTGTGTGAAATATATGTTTGTATTTAAATAGATAAGTACAGTACTTAATTATATTTTCGGACTGGGACTGGAATGTGAATATAGTGCTTGTAATTTAAATATTGGGAAAGCTACCGTAATTTAAAAAATCTCTAATTTGTACATAATAACATGCTGACATAAAAACTGAAAAATATTGATATACCTAACAAGTATAGTTGGTAGTGTAGTAGGTATAAATATTAAGTAAGTAAAAATAAAAAAATCAGCTGGTTAGTAATCATTTATGATGAACTCGTTATCGATACAAGTTGGAAGGGTCCCCTCCGATCAAACCATTGATTTTGTAGGACAATATTTCTTTTTACTTACTTAATATTTATGTAATTGAAAAGTCATATTGTCCTATTACCTTCCCGGTCCGGTATACCCTTGCTACGTCTGTTGGCTACCACGATCAAACTTTTGGAATACGAAATTGTTGGGCGTCATCACGAAAAATTTGCATGATAGTAATTTTAAAAAAAATTGACCAGGGATCCCGGACTAGAAACTTACCTGCCTACAAAAATAATTTAGTTATACACAGCCTAACACAGCACAGCCACAAAAGGCCTACATAAAGACCTACCTACGCTAGCAAGCACTTACTTAAATAACTGAACTAATCGAAATAGTGTCATACATCACCTACATACTTTGATGTAGGTACGAACATAATATAACTGTAATGTAATATTGTGGCTATTGTTGTGTGCAGGTGCAGCTAAATAAACTTCCATTGATATTACCAACACCTACATATACAATTTTAACAATGCTTAGTTTTTCTAGCTATAGAAAAGTGTGGTACTGGCTAATTCTTGTCATAGCTACATACCGTATGTAGGTAAATTGGCTGACAAATACTTCTAGATCAGCTGTATAGAATACCCACACAGCACACCTTTAGAATTATAGGTAAGTATGTACTTGCAAAAACTCAGATTTTTTTTAGCAAAATTGCGCAAACTATCCCCGCAGACGATCGTTTTTTTTACCCGACTGCCAAAAAGGGTGTAATGAATTTCGCGCGTATATGGGTAGGTACCTATGTCTGTTCCATTGTGAACTTCTGTAGCCTAAACGGCTTGGCTGATTTTAAAGTGTGAGGTGTAGTATTTCTTCCCTGAGTGTCATAGCTTATCGTTGTTTAAACAAACAATCAATTAAACATAGGTACTCTTCAGCTTTAAACAGAAACTATAGATTCATATTTCCTGAACTAAAGTTCTTGATAACATTCTTAAAAGATTAATCATTACCCCAATAGTATCAACATCTTCAGGCTGCCCTTCACCTGCAGCCATTGTGTAGAAATATTTTGTTTAGAATACGAATTTCTACAGCAAAGTATGTAAAATTTAATTACAATGAGAATAATTTAGTTTTTATTGAATAAGTTTAAATTGACAAACACCTACAAAAATGCAAACAAACACAGACATAATAGTAGAACACAAACTATGACAAATCATTACAGCTTAAAAATTAAATCAATGAATAAAACCTCTGTAACACATACAATTAAATAAGAAGGTCGATTTATTTGTTTGTTTTGTTGAACGCGCAAATCGCAAGATCTAATGATGAAGAAAAAATATTTTATTTTTAGATAGCCCATAGGTATATTGAGGAAAGCTTTAGGGCTTTTAGCTTTAGCTATGTTACATCACGCTGTAACCAATAGGAGCTGAGCAGTGACCAAATAAAGATCAAGGGAAACAAACCCTGGGCAAAATACAAATCACAGAAACTAAGTATCAATTCAATTTAGAAAAGTATTTTTGCAGAAGATTCCTTAGGCTATGAAACAACGCATAACATAACATAACTCTTAGAAGTAGGGCAGTGACTGTAGACGTGGGTGAAACTGCAAAACACAGCTAATAAATACTCAAAATAAACAGAAATAGCTTTATTTCTTACACACCCATGTCTGAATAAATTAATAACACAATATACATATAATCAAAATGAAGCAAGCTATGCAAATGAACGAGTCGAGTGAGCTGGGATAACGCACAAAAAAACTGTGGGAATCAATGAGTGACTAGACGCTGGATGTTTGTATAATAAAGAAGTAACTAAGTACAAATATTATTTAAACAGTGGAAGATTATCTCAGCGATGAAGAAATAGTATTATTTTAATTATAAATATTTTTTATTTATATTGCAGATAAATCTTTGACTATGAGAAAAGGTAATTTTACTGATTTATAGATTGATGATTAATTATTATTTGAGGAATAGTTAGGTTATACCAGCTCAAAGGAAAATCACAGACAACAAAATAATTACTTTATAGCCTCTTAATTGACCAAATTTCATATATTTTTTTGTAAAATATATTATTTTTAACAATATTACAAGCAAGAGAACCATTTCGAAGAATCGTCAAAGAATAGATGAACATTACATCTAAATCTAATAACTAACATTTAAATTAGAAATTTTGTACTTTACGGTTCCGTGCGGCATGTATGTACTTACAAGTACATTCAAGCACATCTCTGAGGGCCTTACGATAACTAAACTCAATAACTTTTACATCTACTGAAGGTCCACAATTCTCTTTAGGTCACGAGACGGCGGCACATGACCTCGATCAAGTCGAATTCCATCTGCATTTATTTTGAACAACTTTTTACTTACTTGTTCACCTTATTTCGATAAACCCACTTTGACACTGAACTAGAAACCATTCGTTTGTTTAAACTATTTGTTAACGCGGAGGTGCCTGCGGTGGTGCGTCTTCCAACTTGCCCCACACTACGTTGCACATTTCTCGCACTAATGCTTGCTCTCCAGAGTCTAAGTCTGGTGCCGGTCTTCTGCGCTCACGTTCCACACGGTCCCTCACTTCCAGTACTTGTAAAGCTCGCACCACGGCCTCTGGTCTCTCATTTGAAGGACCGTTATTCCCTAGCCCTTTTTCAGCTTCTAATCGCCGCACTTTCTGTTCTAAATCTCTCACGTATTGAACGGTTCGTTCGGCAAGTTGTGGATGTGTGATAGGGATAGTCGGTACAGCTCGAGGGCCCTCCTCAGCATTCGTTCCGCTGCTACTACCGTCGCCATCGTCCCTCTCTCTGGCAGCGGCCCGCCCGCAATTTACACATGTACTCCTCTCACGCTCTTCATCCAAATATAAACACAACTCTTTTAACTCTAAGTTATCACGAATAAGTTCTTGCTGCTTGTCGTCTAGCTGCCTAAGCTTGTTCTGATAAGCAGACACTTCTTGTCGCATCACAGAAGCTGTATATCTGCCAAATCTTTGCCACTCGCGAGCCAACTTTCTTCCCTTTTGTCGATCGTCATCTAAAAAGCAACATAAATCACGAAGTTCTTGATTGTCATCACTCAATCTGCGATTGGCTTCCTTCAACGCTTTTATCTGTTGTAAAAGCGCCTGAATCTGTCGCTTTTGATCAGTAGACGCTCGCGGTCCCTCAGGTTCAACACGTTTGGTAAACTTAAGCATATCCGCTGATCTTCTGTGAATCTGTTCTTCTTCAATGTTACGCTGAGCTCGCTGTATGTCGTCTGCACTACGAGCTCTGGTGGTCGGTTCCACGGGTTCGTGAATCAAAGCTTTCGTCACAACTTCAGCTGAAGGTCGAGGCATGCGACTGGCACCCGATGGTTGCGGGTAGCCCGGGTAGCCTTGCGGATATTTTACCAAATGAATAGGTGCTCCACCGTACGAGCCCGGAAGAGGACCTTGTGCTCCCAAAGGATATTGTAGTCTACTAGGATCAATTGGTTTTCCTCCGTAAGGTGGTTTATACTCTTTGACGGACGGGTCGATAGTGGCTAGCTTGGGGCCGCCTGCGGCCAATGGAGGTGGGTGATAACGCGGTGGAAAGTTGACCGGTTCCGGGCCCTGTTTACCTAGTTGTTGCTGCTTCTGTTTATTAAATTGGGCCGCGTTCTGATTGATTGACATTGTCGGGGAGCCGATATGTCTTCAGTCACCAGCCTAGACAATGCATTGTTTTAATTCGAGGTTTTTATTTAGAAATGTTGAGATCACTTCGTATAGTTGAGACGGCATGAGTTCAACGATTGGTCCTTGAATGAACAGAGGTGGGGAACGCCGCCGGCTGCGTAGGCTATGGAGCGTGGCATTCGCGCAATTAACTCACCGTGTTCCTCAGTTTAACTGAATTCACTTGTCAAACACTGTTTGTTATCTTAACGAACTGTTAATTATTCAAATTTTGGTCCCGTATTGGCGTGTTAGTGATAGTTTTATGTGATGTTGTTTTCAAGAGCAGGTTAAGCGTGACCGTGTGTATGACGGCACAACGCGGGCGCGCGCGGGGCGCGTGGCTCGGACTGGCGCGGCGCGGGCGGCTCTACCACTCTACGACGACGCGCTACCTGCGGAGGCTGTTGTACTGCGTCCCGCTCTACCGCACCTCACCTGTGTATACCTGCACGCACACAAGCGCTATCACCTTTATATTATAGAACAATCATTGACTCTTACAAGTTTTACCACACAAAGGCACGTACACACACTCGTACGACTCTAGATCATTTGTGACGATGCGCAGACGCTTCAAGATGGGCTTGCTCCTGATTGTATCGCATATCTTGGGTTTTGCAACACGAAACAGATTATCTAGCACATTAATTTATTTTATTGGTGTAATTATTAAGTAAGTACCTAAATCTAAGCTAACGAGATAGTGGCTACAGCGTAGCTTGAAATTTATAATTTGATATTGATTAAAATGCTAGTTAATCTGTCTTTGTTGAAATATTTTTATATAGGTAGGTATTTATAATTTAGGTAGGTATGTAGTTTTAGATTAGGTGTTATGATTGATAATATGATAAACTATGACTACATGAATTTTATGTACCTAAGTAAGGTAAATACAGTAGGTATGTAAAGTACCAAATCAACCTTTAATTACCAATACAAATAGGTACCTATCAATTCTTATAGATCATAATGTAATTATGGTACTTGGTTATGTTGAGCCTTTTAATGTTCAAGGCCTGTACACAAAGAAAGGAACCGAATAACATCAATACATTGGCCATTGCATTGGTGCAAGTGAACTGAGTGCCTCACAAAATATATGGAGCCATACGCTAAATGAAGTTTTAGTAACACATTCTACAACTTTTCATAGGCGTTGTTAAATGCTAGTCGCACGACGGTGGACTGCATGTCACCGACATCGACATAAAGGCGCTCTTATTTAATTATTTTTTCACGGAATGATTATATTATTTAATTATACTTAACACACTCTACATTAATAAAAAAATTATGCAAACGCAAATTTCAAATAGGACGTCCCCCAGCCCAACTAGGTGGAATGTCCAGCAGTGTACTGCAATAGGCTTATTTGAACTTACACAGAACTTACACTGTGCTGCAAACTCGTAACCAAAAAAATCATAGCAAACAGTAATTGTTCAAGTTCAAATATTTTCACCCATTTATATTCTAATCAAGTAATTTGGTAAGTGTAGGTATATGTATTATGTATTCGTAGTAATGTTGTTTACATAAACGGTGGTAGTGCGTGCCCCCTCTTTGGGCCAGTAGCCAGTAGTTGGTGATCGCTCGTTCAGAAAGGATGGCGCGTAAACTGGCGTCTAGGCTACTCACCTGGCTCGCAATAGTGTTGCTTGTGCAAGGTACAATTTTTTAATTTTATCTTTTGCTTGTGTGTTAATGTGACCTCAATTTTTATGACGTTGATGTTTGTAGGCAATTTTTTTTATTTTGTTAATTGGTAATTTTAATGTCTGTGTAAATAATTATTACGTATGTAGGTAACACCTAAATTATTAAATACTGAATTTAATTACAATAAAATAACCTCTTATTAGGTATTTAAACTTTTAACAAGAAATACCATATTGTTTACCATATTCATAAAGATAAATAATTAAAAACATCATGTACTTAGTTAATAGAAATTTAGGACCACAGAAAATATTGTTGTTATCTAAGGAGATCACGGAGGACATAATAAAAACATTTATAATATTGATGATTATCATTAACTTATTACAAAATAAACAAAGACTTAGCTAAATAGCATAATATTGATTGTATTCAATAACTACGGCACTTAGTAGGTACATCTGACCATATTTCGTAGTCATATTTATAATTTAGCAAATCTCTCGAAAAATATTTACGTAATATCACAAAATGTTATGACTAGTATGACTACATAGACATTCAATAGTATGAAACAACTTTTGTGATATACCCGTTATAAAAATAACATCAAATGTAGGTTCAAAGTAACAAACACTACTGAGGGTTAAAAACAGTTTTCAAAACACCGCCACTGTGGCTTAAACTATATTAATAATATTAATTTATTACCTCAGCACCTATCATCTCAGTACCTCGATGATCTCCATCAAAAACAATTTCAAACTAGCATTTCCATAGAGGTACACAGTTATGGCATCCTAAAGTCATCGAAAAAATCAGCAATATCAGCGTTTTCCAATTTCAATTTCCAGATTTGATCAATCTTGTTTTGTCAAGTGTTCACGTCACGGGTGCAATTGCAATTAATAGTCAGGGGCCGTGACTATTATTGCACTGGGCAGGCATATATGCAGTTTTCGCAATATTGCAACTGGTGACAGTATAACTCTTCGTCACAGTTCGATGATTCTTTATATTTAACCACATTTTACTTTTATATTCTATCAGCCCATACCCATCTCTAGCACGCAGCTAAACCAACGCAGTTGCATAATTTCTCTATGTTAAACTATTATGCCATGATGTTACTAAACTGTTACCAATATAGCCAAGTACTTATTTATTTTAATTTATTTATGGATATTATACTACTAACATTTATTTTGCAACTTGTTATTCAACGGCATAGACTTCAAGAGATATTCTCGTAGGTACTTATTCGAGCACTGGCTTACTTGAAGACTGCATGGTCTGGTACTACCATAGGTTAGCCTTACTTATCTTACCCTAGCTAGTGGTGTGAGTATAGTGGTGGAAAAAGGGCAAAATGTCATAATTATAAGGTGAAGGAAATAGTCCCTGCTTGCTTAACCCTCTGTTGTGAAAAAGGCGCAATCTGAATAGTAGGTTTGTAATCATATGGATGCCTCGGGCCCCTGGTATAGTTTCGTCACTGACCCAATCCAGGCTTAGTCATTAGAGGTAGGCTTTGACAGGTTGGCTTAGTTATAAGTACAGTCTATGGAAGTAGAGTCAAAACGAATATCGTGGGATATGAGCCAAACGCGAAATATAACCTGTAATAGGTTTATCTACCAACCACCAATGTAGCGCTCACTTTTTTAATAACGCAAGATCTGTAAATTAAACCTACCTACATTGACAAATAAATATTTCTGTTTCTTTTTCTGTTAAAAACAAAAGAAAAGACCAAAAGAAAGTCGTTATTTATAAACAATTATGAAAAATGCGCAGATTCTATTGATATTTTAATTCAATTAAGTAGGTAGTTTTAAAAAAAATATATTATGTGTCATCCATTCTCACTCGAATGTCACTGTGACACTAACATCGCCGTGCCAAAGCCATTGACCTCCCGTAGATTCAATTACCACACAAGCCAATTTTTTGTATAATTATTATTTTCATAGACATTTCTTGTCTGAGTGTACTTTGTTTTCGTTTATTATTAAAAGATTAGAGAAAGAGAGAAGAATCCCCAGCGACACGGGGCCTGAAGTTCAGGCCCTGAACCATAGTGAGCAAGTTGTGTTTTGAAATAATAAATATTTTAAAATATTTTCAGATACAATATGTCAACGGAACCCGATCAAAGAAGCCCTGTACCTCCATAACGATACCTTAACCAACGTGACGTTCGAGGACTGCGTTTGGAGGAGGGAGAAGGAGCTGTGTCCTGATCCTGACGTCAACTTGCACTTGTACACAGAATTGGAACCTACCAAAAAAGTGGTAAGTACTGTTATAAACTTACTATGTAATTTCTGACAGCGTGGTATTTCTTTTTTATTTCTTTGAAAATATTTTATGAAGGAATAAAATGATATCTACTCGTAAATACAGAAATAATGTAGCTGGAGCTAGACTGAAGCCCGTAGTAGGCTCGAAGAACTGGGTGAACGATCTCTAGAACTATGTCGGTAAAAAGTATTCTTATGCTATTTCAGACTTTATTCAATACAATGTTTAATTTATTATCAATCCTTTTAGTCGTTTTGGCGTAATCGACTAACAAGTAGGTATCTAACCATACAGCAGCAATTCGCATTTATATTATTAGAAGGATGCTTAAAATAACTTTTTGCAACAATATTTCATTTATTTATTTATTCTTGTTAAGCAATACAAACTTACAGTGATGTCACCAAATCGTTTGCATGCATGAATGTACAATTAATAAATTTAATTAACATAAAATAAGTATAACAATAAATTTCACATACAAACATAACAATTTCAATAATCATAAACAATATTATTATTTACATTTAAACAAGTTATTAATAAAATTCAATAGTAAATTATAGTTATTAATTAAATTACATTATTCCCTTTATTTAAATTAAATTCTCCCATTCTTACATTTTTTAATATAAATATAAAAAAAAAGATACATTTAAAAATATAAAAATGTGGTGGCCCGCCGACATCGGGAACAGAGTCCAAGGTGCCGACGGTTAGGGCTTCAGAGAAAGGAACCTCCTCACTATACGTGCCGTGCCGAGGAGTACTACATTCTGTATCAGGCCCTTTATCCAGCTTCCTAGCCCGAGCCTCTTAAGAAAATTACATTATTATTATTGTTATACATATTTAATACATTATTAAAAATTAGTGTTTATTAACTTAATAATACGGAAACAAATTGCACATGTCATATAGCATTAATATATTGCATAAAATTATTAACAATAACACTCTGTCATAAAATATGTCTGTATCTGGACTATTTTGTAGAAGATTATTTAGGTAAATAACTGCTCTAGCCGTAGGGCTATTATAATATTCATAATGTTACATCTCAAAAACACCCGCATAAACGCTACCCAGACACAAATACTATGTATGGAACAGACATTACTACAGACTACAGATCGACCTAACCAAATATGCAATAGCTTATGATTCCAGTTCAGCCTTGGATTGGCAATAATTCGTCGAGAAATTACACATGTCACTATGACGTCAGCAAGTCAACAATAATTGACAAATTCGATCTTTTGGATAATTAATAATTACCCGCATAGCTACTGAGCTGGAAGAGCACTGGATACGGAATGCCATGGTCCAAGTTAAAAGCCCATCGCGGGATATTTGTCTATTATTATTATTAGACACTAGATGTTTTTTTTGGGGCTTCGCTCGCTTCGTTCTTTATTTGGCCACTGCTCAGCTCCTAATGGAAGTAGCATGACAACAAACAAACAAACTCTTCAGCCTTAAAACTTAAATTTTAGATTAATCGTTGAAAAATTGTTTTTGCAAATCAAACAACTTCGCGGTTACCACATCGCATCTTGGTAATCGCATCTATTGTGATGTCATCGTTGCCTACATTTCACCGAGGATTGAAGAATTACCTATGTGATGTATGGTTTATTGTAATGAAGTTCTCACGTTCTATTACCAAAGATATGTGTATACCTACCTACTTAAAACTGCATTGACCTTTTGACCGCCACGTCAAATCGGTATCGCCGTGCCTTAAGCGCCAAGCTTTTAAAATACAGTACATTTTTGACGTGCCATGCCGTCATTGGCGTGGTGAGCACATTTTCATTTTACGTGTATAGACGTTTCTGGCGTTCAAAGGATTAAATATGTTGTATAGCGACTCTACTCATTCGATTGGTCGAATTCAACATAGTTGTCAGATGTGTTGAATAAAGCATTTTTGCCTTACGAATTAATTTCTTAAAAATATCAATCTCGAGTCAATTAATGAATCATTCAGTAGCAACTTACCTAATAAAAAATTATTGCGTTAATTCCCTAGTAAAATAATCTTGTGTCTATAAATAATTATGTTTTGTAATAAACAAAACCACACAGTTTGCAATCAGTTTTACCTTAAATTAATTGTGTTATTATAAATATTGAAAAGGTTGTATGTTGCAAATTATGCTTCTGCAATCTATTTTGGAAATTTTACAATGAAAGCTCTTTAGCTTAAGTATTAATACTGACTTAAATTTATACTTTACCTTATTTTAATGATTGCGTAAAATACTGCCAAAATTCATTTTGTTTTTCTTATTAATATGAGCATTATGATGAAAGCACTTTATGCATCATGTGAGCAGTTCACCTTCGTGCTATATCAACTGTGACCGCATGTGAAATTAATTTATTGAGTTGGTAGTGCAAGTGCTCGCACGCGAATCACTTTCATCATAATAAACAGATCATTGATACAAAAATTCGGCGTCTCCCCTAATGCCTATTTTGTCTTTTACCAATTAGATTCATTTTTATTTGTCGAAAATGAGGCAAGTGCGAGTTGAACTCACGCACCGAGGGTTCCGTACGAGTATGCAATTTTTATCACCTCAGTTTTCTTACGGGCGTGTGGGGAGTACCCAGTAAGCGTGATTTTCACAAATGTAACTTTTACTTTCGCGAAAAGCTAACTTGATAGGAACTTTATACTCAACAACAAACTAAAAAGTAAACATTTCTTCACTAGAGATTTAGTTTTAGAAAGTGTTTGTGGCTTTTCTGGTTCCACATATTTTCCCATTTAATTTCTTCAGAAAGTCTCGTGAACGTCGAGACGTTATGAGGCACTTAATAAAGTTTAATTTTATCTACCTTTGCATTTGCAATTTGCCTTTGGCTAATTTGAGGATAGTACCTACCTACTACCTACCTACCTACGGGAAGCAGCTATGCTTACTTTTCAGACAGATAATTTAAGAGCGTATATACAAACGGAGTGGCAACTTCGCAATTTAGTATCATAATATTTCGTGGTTTTCAATATTTTTATTTTTTAATCGCTAATCATGATGATGATGATGAATTATATTTTTAACATCTCTACCTACCATGTTTGAGGCAATAAATAATATTTGATTTGATGTCTATTAATAAAGTTAAACCTTTTGTTAAACCAACAAAAATTGTGTGCGAGATTGTACTTCGATGTTATTTAGGCGGTCACTTCCAGGAAATAGCAACAGATTCACTTTTCCCATTATCATGTATTGTGTGTAGTGTGTTAAAGAAGAATGCGTCCAAAATACCGCTAGTTGTCCTCAAGGGGCGAACACACGCTCCTTGCGAGGTGACGGCCACCGACGGCTCATATATTATTGCGAACACATCGCATCCATTCACAGTCATGTTACAACTAGGACTGGGTTACAAACATACTTTATGATGATTTTGATCTGTAGCTGTGTAGGTTATTATGGTCGATGATGACTTCACCTTGTGCTAAGAATTAGTACCGGACTCTTTCTAGTTTTCGACACCAGAGATTTATCCTCCTACGGCTCCCACTATTACGTGAATTCACTCGACTATTGGAATTTGGGTTATCACCCGACTGCCAAAAAGGAGGGTAATGTTTTTTACCTATCTTATTTTGCTGGTCGTTTAGAGTAGTTTAGACCAGAGCAGTCGGTTTTCGGCCGAAAATATCAGTTTATTTAGGTACACCAACGCATCCTCTTGTTATTATAGCACAGATAACAATTATTACTTAGATACTTAATTAATAGATAGGTAGGTAGGTATTTATTTAATTAAGTTCTACTTCTACACAATGCAAGGTTGACACGAGATGTAGATCCTGCTATAGATCGACGTTATAACTTGTTTACAGTTACGGAGAATCGTTCTAGACGTTACCAAATAATTATAAATGACTAAAATATACTTATAATATTAACCCAATTTTTTGACAATGAATTCGTATAAGTTAAACATGTTGAAGTGATCGATAGAGCACTCACCCTTCTATAAAATACCTATTCATATAATTTCAAACACATATACAGTATATACACACATTTTTACGCATAACAAACATAGTTGTATACGTATCTACCAACTTATATATTCACCAGACGCCTCAGTGCCTCATACCAGTTCTTCTTATGGCTTTGTTACCCTAAATTTCCCTACGGTAAATTCACCGACACCTTTTGTTTTCTCACATTCAAATCATACGTTATATTTTTTTTCATATATAGGTATCTAGGTACTACAATACTGGCATTCTAGCTTACAGCTTCTAATACCATTGCCTATGGACGTCTACAACACCAGAAGCATCATTCTAATCCGAGTCGCCAACGCTAACGTTTTTGAAATTAAATTGTGTTATTTGTAGGTGGACCTAAGAAGCCTGGACTGGCTTCGTCAGAGTACCTGGGACCCGTCTCATGAGACTATTCTACTGGTACATGGATATGCTGGTGGCGATGACACACTGCCTATTACAGTACTTAGAGATGGTAAGAACAGAAATCTAATAAGTATAAGTACCATAAAAATATTGGATAAAAAAATGGAGCGGTAGCACAGTGGTAGCGTGTATCATACTATTGCGCAAGAGGAGGTCAGGCAAAAACGGTATTGGGTTCTTCCGCATTTTGGGTTTTGTAACATAGGGGCCGGGCACAGAGTATGGGGATATACAACAGGAAGAGATATACCTCTAAGACATACTATTGAACGCCTTCGCACCTTTTAATAATAGTATCGCACCACGTGAAATTATTGAAATCAGATGACACATCTCAGCAAAAAACAGGACCTTAGTCTTTTGTAATATTTTTTCTGATAATTAGTGGGATTTACCTTTAGATAACTTTACTACGCCGTTAAGCATCCGAAGGTTGTCATTTTTACTGAATAGAACACATCTAAATTGCCGCCAATCATAAGCAGTAATGCCTAGTGGCAGGTGAAAAGTGCAAGCCCTATGAGCGCTAAAGGAAAGTTCAACTTTACTGTGGAAAACCGCACTCAATTGCATCTCTTTACCACTAATTAGTAGCTTCTGGAGCGTCGCCAACGAAAGGTGAAAGTGTTTATGTGCAGTACAGTCTGCATCATCAATACAACAGAAACATCGTCGCGCACGCGTCGCGGCGCATTACAATCGCGTACAACTGTGGCTCCCACGGCTTTCTCCCACATATTCAGCATTAGTGTTGCACTCCAGGTCAACGAACTAACGTTGACAGGTTGCGAAAATTGTATTGTTTCGATATTCTTCTATTATAACCTAACATGTATATTAAGAATACATACAGTTTGTTGTTTTCGAACAAACCCTGTACCAACCCGTCTGGCCAGCGTGGTACCTATAATAGGCTAAATTCCCTCCAAAATATTTGGAGGACACCTGTGCCCCGCAGTGAGACGTTTATGGGTTGTAATGATGATGATGATGATGCGAGAGAACCTCTTCTGCGAGAGCGTTTCTGTGTTCGATTCTGGGTCAGACCTAAATTTTTTTTATATAATTGGGGGCGTTATTTGAATTTTGTGCGCGGTTAATGAGAATAGGCTACTTAGCCCTATATTACATGGAACCTAAGATAGCTGGCGAAATATGCGTGTGGGTGTGAATGTGCCCGCCTTCCCTCGAGGATAAAATGAGTGATGTTATCAACATATTAGCCGTTCCTACACTGTTGGATATAGGCTTCCTCAAGAGCAGCTTGCATCCAACGCGATTATAAATATTTCTGCAGTCCACAAATAATAGCAATTCCTTTCTTCTCCAGCGTATCTCCGTCGCGGTGGCTACAACGTGTTTATGCTTGACTGGGGCTACCTTTGCCAGCCTCCTTGCTACGTGGCAGCGGTGCACAACTTGCGGCCGGTAGCTCGCTGTGTGGCAGAAGCGCTGGGTCAGCTCCGTCGTGCCGGCCTCAGGACCGACAACTTGACCTGCGTCGGACATTCGCTTGGCGCTCATATGTGCGGCATCATCGCTAATTTCTTGACGTTCAGACTCAATAGGATTATTGGTGAGTAAATAATCCAAGGTACTGGATAGCTGTTGTAGTGTTAATGAAGCGACAATAATTTGAGATTGATGTTTGTTTATTACAAACCTCTATTCTCATCATTATCGTAATTAAACGGCTTTATTGGTAAGTGAATATGTCGTCGTCAGTCGAAAGTCGTTATACATAACACAATAGTAAAACTAGCATAAGACTGCCGACCAATGGTGTAGAACATTTCTCAGGAACCATGAAGGCATGAAACAACGATCTCTAACGATTTAACAAGATTAAAGTTAGTAAAAAACACCGTGGTGTATCTGTGTTATTCCAGGCTTAGACCCAGCTCGGCCACTGATCCGCTCAGCTCCAGCACTTCGCCTTGACCCCGGCGATGCGCGTGCGGTGCATGTGCTGCACACTAACGCAGGACGATACGGAGAAGGCGCTCGACTTGGACACGCAGACTTTTGTCTCAACGGTGGAAGGAGTCAGCCCTATTGTGAGGATACCCCTAGTAAGTTTCTTTTACCAGTAGTTACGAGTATGTATGTGTATACTTTTAAGCAGAAAATGTTTTATCCTGTGTTTAGATGAAGTAATAAAAGCAAGATTTAAGGGGTGTCCATTAATTACGTTTACGTGACATGAATTTCCTACCTTTCCAAAAACATCATTTGCTTGATCATTTTGAAAGCATATTTTTATATACTTAGACACTGACAGGTACTGATAACTTATTCTTCATTCATCCTCGGTTAGGATAACAGCTTCCCACGTTGACACGAAACAGACAAACACACTTCACTTAATTTACCTTTATGCTAAAAACTTTATTTAAGTAATGAATTCTGTACGTGGTATACAGACGAGGCGCTATGCAGTCACATCTGGGCGGTGTGCTACCAGGCGGAGAGTTTGTTCCTGGCGCGCGCCGCGGCGCCGTGCGGGCGGCGCTGCTCGGCGCGCGTGCCTCCCGCCAGGCTTTCCGCGCTACCTGTGCCTATCGGACAACCTGCACCTATGACGTTAGTTTATTGACAGAAACTCTGAACCTTCCGACACTCTTCATACATTTTGGACCAATTATTATTGACTTATTCGATGCGTTAGCAGATTATCTCAGAACTCACAACAGACATTTTGACTGTCGTGAACTCCTGATTTAATAAAGTGGTGACAGCCACTTAGTAAAAATAGTTTTTATTGAATATAATATTATCGTAGGTACCTACTACTCAAAATTCAACTAAGACTCAAAAAGTAGTTAGTTTATCATACACTTATCTTTCAAAGGTGAAAGAGGGCCTTAAACTTATATTTATTTATTGATTAGATTGTATTACCGGCCCTTTTGCTAAGCATCCTTTAATCAATTTAAATCGCTATCGCCGTGCCTTGAGCGACAAGCTTTTAAAATACAGTAAATTTTTGACGTGCCATGCCGTCATTGGGGTGGTTAGCACATTTTCATTTTACGTGTAGAATTCTCTGGCGTTCAAAAGGTTAAAAAATCATGTCACTTAAAGCAATCCATGTGTTTTCAGTGCGTCAGGCGCGTACTGCCTGGAGGACTACTCGGCGCCGTTCTGTCCGCACACGTCGGGTCTGCTGGAGGGCGACGAGCGCTGCTGCCTGGAGGCGCAGTACGAGGTCGCCGCCACCGCCGCGCCCGTGCGCCGCCGCACCACCAGGCCCCGCCCACTGCGCCTGCGCACTCCGCGCAGGAGGAACACGCGTGATCATGACAACTACTGACTAACGCCATGCTTACAAATTAGGGGCCATGGGGTAGTCTTTTAATCACATGATGTTTTTGGGACTTCATGACAACGGAATTTGACATAAGTTTGTCATTTGTGGAAGATCTGGAGTCCTAAATAAGACAAGGCCTGTATTTTACAACTCCAGGAAAAATGGGCGGAGAAAATTGTGCAAATTGTGTGACGTAATATATGGATGGCCCCTTGTAGATTTAACAGCTATAAGCTTTTGTACAAAACTTGTATTGATAGTTGATTTTATCTATTTTTATCATTTGGATATTTTGTGATTGGAGTTTCTGAAATCGATTTTAAAGATCCAATCCAATTTTGATTTAGGTGTTTATAAATATCAAATATAAGTACATTTTATAATATAAAGTGTGACGTAGATTGGAGACGCCAAAGAAAAACTTACCATTAGGTAATTAAATAATAATAAATTATTATTTAAATTATGTACATATTTTAAGTTTAATTTTTTACCCTAACATACAATTTTGAGTCATTGTTATCACAATAATAACTGCCCAATAATATTCTACCGCTTAGCATGATTCTCCTCTCCTTTAACCAGAGCTGAGAAGTTTTAGACCATGCCATACGGCTTGATGGACCAGACTTACCCTTAGAATTGTTTCTAGGGTATGTGAGTTTCTTCACGACGTTTTCCTTCACCATTGTTCATCGTCACCTAAGTAGACAGATAAAATCCGGGCCAGTTAGCCGAATCTTTAACCTTTTGACCGCCACGTCAAATCGGTATCGCCGTGCCTTGAGCGCCAAGGTTTTAAAATACAGTACATTTTTGACGTGCCGTGCCGTCATTGGCGTAATGAGCACATTTTCATTTTACGTGTATAGACAGACGTCTCTGGCGTTCAAAGGGTTAACTAAAAGGACAAACTACTTTTGATTTGTTTAGTAAGTACTAAATTAAAAGCCCGGGCACACGAGATATGTAAGTGTAGACCTACTGGTTACGCTTTATGTCTACGTTAAGCAAGCGGTGTGTCATGTCTCATACAGTTCCATACATTAAAACTTGGTGGTACTTACACATATACGCTGACGTCTACGCTTTAATTTTTAATTTATTATGATCGGTTTTGTGGTTTACCTATGAAAACGAAACAGTTACTTTCGCCTTTATTAAAAAATAATATGATTTAATAAAGGTACAAAAAAAAACAAATATTTTACTATAAACCTATTTATTCTGCAGAACTACGAGTAAATCACCTTCGTATTTTAACATTACTAACAGTTTGACAATATTTAATGTACTAATTAATGGCTATCGTAAAATGTGACTGTAATAAATACATTTTAGGCTAAGCGCGACTACGGTAAAAAGTCGTTGCGAAAAAAGTCGAAAATATGTGAACAAAAAATACTCTACAATCCACAAACTACGAAAATAAATCGTTTGGTATTGAAAATCGCAGATAAGAAATTATAGATATATTTTGTACCCGAAGACCCAGCGCATTTCCTTGATTAGCAAGCGCGGTGTTAGACGACCCCAAGGGGCGCGAAGAGAGGTTCTTGGTATAAAATACTAGACCGTGCGTCAACGTCATTAAGGTTTCTATTATATTACTACAAAAACAGTCCGCCGCGCCTCCAGCGGTTTGCATTGGACCTATGAAGCGATTTGCCGACGAGTCATTCGCGATTTTATTTCGCAGTTTAAAAAACGCAACGAATAAATTCGTAGTGCGCGCTTAGCCTTATTTCATGACATTAGTGTTTAAACCAGTGGTTCTCAAAGTTTTAGTAGTTATGGACGATTTGACTAAATTAACTGTCTTTTCTACCTGCTACCCAAATTATAACTTTAAAAAAATGGCCGGAGTTCATTGTATATATATTAGGCAAATTTGCTGACACTATTTGGGTTTCTGACTAACAATACTTTCTTCTTATGACTTTCATAAGAGATTCTTTGTTATTTAGATGAATAAATGAATTTTCAAATTAAATTTTAGGCGCCTCGTTGTCTAATCGCTTCTTGGGCCACTTTCACTGCCTTCAGGGACCACCAGACGTCCGCGGACTATAAGTTAAGAACTATTGGTTTAAACAATAAGTTTTAGTATAGTATATGCAACTAAGATTATATTGATTACGGAAGAAAAGTAACTAAGGGGTCAACCACACAAATCGTGTTGGTAGCTAACGTGGCACAGTACAAACATTTTAGTATGCGTTAAATTGGCGAGTCGTCCTCCAATATCCTCGCCAAATGGTTGTACCTAAACTAAGGACTTAGCAATCAGTTTGTGGCTGACGATTGGAGTAAAAGTTAGACTGCAATAGCTACATCGGCACACTCATTTATTATAAATAATTATTTGAAATACTAACGGACCACTTTTTTATATGGAACAAGAGAAAGCTTATTGGCACCATATTGGTGCAAATAATCGAGATGTCAAAATTTATTGGCACAAAGGTGAGTGTCAAATTAAAGGATTAATGTACTAGTGCCTTACGGCAATTCATCTTAAAATTAGCTTGTTTTATTGTCAGCTTTTATTGCCCGACATGAGTAGAGAGAGTAGAGCGGCCTTTTCCTTCTCCTTCTTCCTCACTACGTCTAGTGCGCGGTTCTTCCAAGTACTCTTTCTTAGTTTGATCGGTCGACTGCCTACGTAGCGGCCTGAAATTAAACGACATTTTTTATCGTCTTTTCTCTTACATAAATCAATAAATAATATTAAGCTAGCCTCACACCATTCATACACAAAGGATAGTGGTACTATAATACCCACGATTCGCCAGCTATGTACGTCGCGTATATATTTTTTAAATTTATTTATTTAACTTCATACAAAATAATTTAGTACAGTCTACCATACAATAGGGAGCGAACCTATTTCTATCAACTGCGCACATTTCCAGTTTAGGAGCTGAGAATTAAATGATAGAAAAATCCAATGACATTTTTTGTTACGCAACGCGAGCTGATGTAGCCCGCCCAAGGCAAATGCGCAGCTTTTAGAGTTATTAAATTATTATATAACGGGTCTACGTCACGTATTATATTTAAGGAATATGAAAATACCTTATTTGTTTGCCCGACGTTTCGGTAATTCGACCCGTTATATAATAATTTACGTACGTACGTAATTTGTGACGTAGACCCGTTATATAATAATTTAATATGTGTACAAGTCGCGAAAGTTTAAAAGCTTTTAGAGTTCTTTCCTTTGCCAGAAAAACTTAAACTAAGTTCCAACAACAGCATCCCATTAATGTACTACTGTTGGCACCAGTCTCTCCTCTATTTAGAATTCTAGAGAGCTGAGAGGGTAATCCACACATGCTAGCCTAATGCGGTTCGTTGGATCAAATATGTTTGGAATTAATTCTATGGTATGTGGGTTTCCTCACAATGTATTCCCTTCACCATTACCAGATGGTAAGTTACTACAAACTTCTCAAACTATTTGTGTAACCATAGTAACAGTACAATTTTGACTGTCACCGTGGCGCAGTGGTTAAGGTGGTCGCCTCGCCACTACATCGCCGTGCTGGGTGACGTGGGTTCGATTCCCACACGAGACAAATATTTGTGTGATTCATAGATATTTGTTTCTAGTCTGGATGTACTTTGTGTCCGTTAGTTTCATGTTTGTAAAGCTCCCCGCGACACAGGGCTTGTTCCCAAGTGCGGGCGTAGTCTTTTAAAAAAAAAAAAAAAAAAAAAAAAAAAAAAAAAAAAAAAAAAATATTGACTGTGAGAATATTGTGTTACTATCTAAAAACTCGCCTACTACAACAATTTCTATAAGCCTATGTTCCCTAGTGTGTTTAATTTCTAAATAATACTAAATAACTCACCATCCATCTCTTTCATAGCTTTGATGAAGTCTCCAGGATCCTTGAAACTGACAAAGCCGAATCCTTTACTTTTATTAGTTCTTTTGTCTCTAATCACCTTTGCTCTTTGGAACGAACTGTATTTGCTGAACGTTCGCGTCTAAAACAAATATAATAGAATTTAGTTAATGCTTTATACCTCCATTGTAATTTATACCTTGATACCTTTTGGAGGTTGTGGCTTGTCGTATTTTTTCGTTCATAGCACAGTTAAAGGTTAACTCACATTCATCCTTAGTAGAAAATTCTCCATTTTTTGAGGAACTTAACATTAGCAACCTTTTTCTATGGCAAATAGCTGGGTGTTGATAATAATCCGAGCAACAATTCTAGGTTCCTCTTAAGAATAAATATGTGTATCATAAAATGTATGTTAATACCAATGATAGTTATTTCTACTCTCCAAGGAGCTCTTACCAATAATTCATCTGTGACATCATTGCCAAGATCACCACAGAACATTCTGAAGTCATCATCGGGCCAGTCTAGTAGTGTCACATCCTCCCAAACTTGACCACCGGCTGTCCTTACCACCTGTAAAACAAACATACATCGCATATATAAATGATGATTTGTGATGTCCCTGGTGTTGCATGCGCCCATAGGCTACGGTAACCGCTTACCATTAGACCGACCGTACGTATGTTTGCCACCGTAGTGGTATAAAAAAAAAATTCACGGAATCGTTACAAGGTATCACTCGTACGTGAGAGATCTAGTCTTGTGTAGTACGCGTCCGATGTCCGAATAGGTGATGTTACCCGGCACTGTACTAGAAGTAACGTTACCTATATAATTTTTGTTAATAAATTAAAAGAGATTCAAATAATCTGTGCTTTCGTTTCGTACCTCCCGCTGAATCGATTAGTTTTTTTCTGACCTATACATTAAAATCTTACAGTTTTAATGTCGTATCATAACTGTACTAATAGTACTAAATGTCCTAATAAGATGTACTAGTACACTATCGCAAATGTACTAGTACAAGGCGAACTCACAGATGTCCTATTAGGCACAAGACTAGAGAGATCTTATCACGACGCGCTAAAAGTAAATAGTCGATATCCGCGTAGAATAAAGGCAAAGCTGTCGCGTCACACCGCATCGAGTCACTTCCCGTCCGCCTTGAGTCTTGTTAGAACTTTGGCGACAGGAATGACTACTGTGCGGTTTTGTTCCTGTTTTTATAACTTTGACTTTTGCATCCATCCATCCAATTCTAAAAAGTGTATTGAAAACATTTCAAAAAAATAGCTCTGATTAAATAATACAAATCGAAAACCACAAAATATGACACTAAATTGCGACGTTGCGATTCCTACGTATGAACCCTCTTAACCGTTATGCCACAGTGTAGCTTAATAATGTCAGCCAGTTTGCCTTAAAACTATAAATATTTAGGGACTTTTTTACCTTCCTGTTCTTCTTCTCTTTCTTAGGTTTAGTTACGACGTCAGCCACAGATATGACAGGCGGGGGCGGCGCCACAGGTACTACGGGCTCTACCACGGGCTCAGGGCGCGGCGGCGGTGGTGGAGGCGGGGTACGTTTCTGTATAACGAAAAATGCACTTAAGAACAAGACATTAAAGTTCTTTATTGTTTACATCTTTCACATCAAAGTGTAGTAAGTACTAAATGTACTTATGCACTTTCTTATCTTTGTCGTTTCCTTTGGAGTTGTCTCTTTATAAAAATACTAGGTCCAATCCACGGTGATGCCTGCGTTTTAAAAAGTATGTAACTTCAGGGTGTCAGCTGTCTTCATATCAATTGAGAGTGAAGAAGTAACATACATACAAAGACACTGATTAACTTTCGCCTTTATAATACAAGTGTGATATTCACAACTTTCTATCTTATTAACCGTATGGATATGGAGTAAACTTACCCGTTTCCGACTCTCTTTTTCCTTTTTCTCCTCATCTTCTTTAGGCTGTTTATATAATTTCGGAGCTGCTGATAGTACTATAGGTTGTGGTTTTGGGGGTGGTGGTGGTATAAGCTGCGGGCCTGGCAATCCCGGCCTCAAGAATGGTAAGCCTGGTGGGAAAACGTCACCTGCGCCAACAGGTCGCATTCGAACCTGCAATGACATAGATTTGAATAACAACCTTTCTCTTATAAAGATAAAAAAAGTTTGAATAATGTGACATTTACTGCCTTAGTGGTGCAGTAATAATCAGTATACGATGTATGTCATAGTTTAGCAAGTGGAAGGAAATAGTCTGCCTAACCCTCTGTTGGGAAAGAGGCGGGATCTATATGTATGTATATCAGTTTACATTACCTGTGAAGGCACCATGATAGATGGTGGGGGTGGTGGTGGAGGTACAGTAGGGTACATCATGCCGGCCGCCAAGGCACCATCAAATGACGTCATCATGGGTGGCGCGGCGGCTCGCTCCAGCTGTTGTTGGACAGCGCCGAACGTCGCCGCACCGATGACGGCGCGAGCCGGTGCGCTGATGATGCTGTCGCCGCCCGAGATCTCCGCTTCGAACCTTTAATATATTATGTCATGTTTAAAGCAGTTTTTCTCTAGTTAGAGGAGAGGAAATCGAGCCCAGCAATGGGACTAATGGGTTGCTGATGATGATGATGATGATGATGAAAGCAGTTTTCTGACCCGTGGATTATCCATGATTTCATTGAAACATTGAATGCTAGGGTGTAGATACAATAGAAAATTTTATTGTTCATCGAACTGATGTCCCACCGTACATAACCTCTACACAAATACCCTTGTGCGACAGTCCGTCGGCTTCCTGTAGTGGCAGCAGAACGGACGACGCCTTCTCTGACTGGCAACTGCCTAAGAGGAAGGGTATAACCAAACTCCGTCCCCAAGCTTCTGGCGCGGAAGGTGGAGCAGTTGCTGCCCCATCGACCAGCGCTAAGAAGCAAAAGGGTCGGCGCAAAACGAGGACGGAGAGACGCTTGGCAGCCAAGCTGAAGAAAGCGTCACTCCCAACCTATAACCAAACCGCTTCCCATGATCGGGTAGCGCCCTCAGGTCCGGTCAAATTTGCCGCTGGGGGAAGGAACACGCCATCAACCAGCGGCACGGACCCCAAACAGCGTCCTCAGGGCACGGGTCAGGCCGCTGCTAAACGTGCTCTCAACGAGACGATTTCGCCTCGGGGGGAGCACAAGAAGCAGAGGCTGGACCGGCCGAAAAAGGACGCCGCCAAGTCATACGCCCAGGCTGTTAGCTCGCCCCTTAACGTGGCAATAACCTGCGAGCGTACGGGCAGCTTAAGCCAGGAGACGTCTGAGCTGGTGCTTAAGGGCATCCAGGCCCGGCTCGTAAAAGACATCCTGGGCGGCACACAACCCCCTCCAAAATTCAACGCGAAGCCGGTGTTTGCGGAGGGGGTCTTAAAACTGTGGTGCCAAGATGACCACAGCCTGAAATGGCTTCAAAGCATCGTCCCCGACCTGGGGCTAGCGTCCAGCACTAGGCTGGCCGTTAAAAACCAGGGGGACATACCACTTCGGGCACGGTGCTGCATCTTGGTCCCGGATCCACAGGGGGTTCTGGAGGATGTGCGCGTCTTAGGGCGCGTGCTATCCGCCCAGAACCAACACCTAGAAGTGGCAAAATGGACCCTGCAGAACGCCACAAAACAAGCGTCCGCATGGTTCGTGGTGGTCGGAGTCCCGGAGAGCCAGATTCCGACTCTGATGAAGACCGGGCGCCGTCTCTCTTTTTGTCTAGGGACGGTGTACCTGAAGTTTCAGGGTCGGAATGGTAGGTTCACCGACGTCCCGCAGGGATGGGACCCGATCACCGCCACCATAAAACAGGAGCTTAAAAAGCCCCTCACCACGGAGGACCCCTCACAGGAGGCTCCTACCAAAAATAACCCCGACGCAGGTGTGGAGGTGCCGGTAGCGGCACCACCATCCGCTCCAGTCGGCGACGGGCTGGGTGTCGGACCCGGGGGGGGGGGAGAGGCGGAGGACATCCTGTCCTCGATCTCCGGCCTCCTCGGGGACGACGCCGAGTCCGTTGACCTTTTCGCGGGTCTACAAATAGGGGGGGATGAGGAGGGTATCACCACTGATGGTGCCCCCTTCGTCCAAGAGGATTAACCTCCTACAAGCGAACCTCCAGCACAGCCGTGTCGGCACGGCTCAACAACGTAAGTGGCTGGAGGTTCAAGACACAGCCATTGCCCTCATCCAGGAGCCATGGATTAGGGCAGGCCATATCCAGGGGCTCTCGAATTTAAGAGGTAAGCTCATAGTTACTGGTGATCATGACCATCCCCGATCATGCATTTTTGTCACCAATAACCTACAAACACAGGCCCTTACAGAGTTCTGTTGCAGGGATCTTACAGCCATTAGGCTACAAACACAGCTGAATTCAGAGGATAAAGTGGTCATCCTCGCCTCAGCCTACATGCCTGAGAAGGAAGGGCTGCCCACACCAGATCTCAGCCGCCTTGTAGACCACACCGCAAGGGAGAGGTTGGAGGTCATCATTGGGGCGGACAGCAATGCACATCACCCCCTTTGGGGCATGAACTCCCAAAACGACAGAGGTAAGTCCCTTGTTGAATACCTTTTCTCTACAAACCTAACCCTACTAAACACCGGCTCTGAACCGACTTTTGTCACCAAGAAGAGCCGCACGATAATTGATCTAACACTGGCCACTGAAACCGCCGCAGAGGCTGTCACGGACTGGCATGTTTCCAAGGAAACATCCTGTTCGGACCACAGGTGGATTCGGTTCAGCCTACAGGCGGAGACAATACAGACTCCGCCGAAACGCAACCCAAGGAAAACAGACAGAGACAAATTTGTACTCTATCTCAACAACGGACTAGCACAACAATGTTCCCCACAGATCTTAGAGGATACAACACAGATTGAGGTACAGGTAAATCACCTGACCAAATCCATAATAGACAGCTACCATATATCTTGCCCACTGACGTTGCCTCCAAAAGCACCTGGGAAACAACCTTGGTGGGGCCCAGAGTTGGAACGCAAAAGGGGCAAGGTAAGAAAGGCGTTTAACAGAGCTATGAACACATGTATGGAAGAGGACTGGGATGCTTATCGCTCAGCCAAATCCAGCTACAAAAAATGCATCAGATACCGCAGCAAACAGGGCTGGAGGAAATTCTGTGAAAACATTGAATCATGCCAAAAAGCTAACAGGGTCAGAAAGGTCTTAGCACAGCAGACCTTAACCGCACCCACGTCCCTACGCAAGGACGACAATACACTCACAACGTCGCCAGAAGAAGTTAGGCGTGTTCTGATCGGCACACACTTCCCTGGTTGCGCCTTCACGACGCAAATCGACTGGCAAGAGGAAAAAGTTACACCAACTGTCAATGACTGGCAGTTCGCAGACAAAGTGGTCACCCTGGAGAAAGTCCAGTGGGCCCTTAAGAGTTTCCACCCCTTCAAAGCAGCTGGCCCAGACGGGATTATCCCGGGCTTTCTGCAATGGGGAGATCTGCCAATCGCAAGCAGACTCGAGAGTATCTTCAAGGCATGCCTGGCACATAGATACGTACCGAAGGGGTGGAGAGAAGTCAAAGTCATATTCATCCCGAAGCCAGGCAAGGGTGATTACACAAACCCCAAAGCACATCGACCAATCAGTCTGACCTCATTCATGTTGAAAACCATGGAACGCTTATGCGAGAGGGAACTGAGAGATGGTGCATTAAAACTATTACCCTTACATGCTAACCAGCACGCATACAGCTCCGGCAAATCCACGGAATCAGCACTCCATCTGGTAGTTAATCGGATAGAGGAAGCTATCGAACAACAAGGAATCTGCCTAGGCACCTTCATCGACATCGAAGGAGCCTTTGACAAAACAAACTTCACCAGTATCAGGGCCGCCCTGTCCAAACATGGTGTGGAACCGATACTTACCGATTGGATAACAAACATGCTGAGTAATAGAGTGGTTCGCCTTGGTGGAGATGATCAGGCAGCGCTGATAGCCAGAGGCTGCCCACAAGGAGGAGTTATCTCCCCTCTCCTTTGGAATCTAGTAATAGATGACCTAATTACAAAGCTGAATAGAAACCGCGATTACACAATAGGCTACGCAGATGACCTCACTATCCTTGTCTCAGGGAAAGTAGCGGGAACCGTATGTAACCTCACCCAACAAGCTCTTCGCACCGTTGAGAAATGGTGCGTGGACTTCGACCTGTCGGTGAACCCGACGAAAACTGAACTAGTCATGTTCACAAACAAAAGAGTACTAGGACAATACCGACTACCCACACTCTTTGACACTGAGCTGAAACTGTCAAACGAGGTAAAATACCTCGGCGTGATACTTGACAGTAAGTTAACCTGGAACAGCCACCTAGACAATAAATTAGTCAAGGCCGGAATCACCTTCTGGCAATGCAGAAGGATGATTGGGAAAAGGTGGGGGCTGGCACCGAAAATCATCCTATGGCTATACGAAACAGTTATCCGCCCTATGATAGCATACGGTGCTATCGTCTGGTGGACAAAAACAGTGCAGACAACAACATCCGCTAAATTACAACGGACACAAAGACTGGCGTGCATGGCGACCACCGGCTGCATGAAAACCACCCCCACTGCAGCAATGGAAGCCATGCTAGGACTCCTACCACTGGATCTGTTCATCCGCCAGGAAGCAACAGCAGCGGCAATACGCCTAAAATCACTAGACTTATGGCACGATAGAAACACGAAACACACATCCCTACTAAAAGAACTGGTAGAGGAGCTGCCCATAATAGGAGCAGCGTGTGACCGTGTGCCCAAACAATACGTTTTCGACAAAAAATACAAAATCCAACTCTTTGAAGACCACCGCTACGAATCCCAAAACCTAGCGGAACTACGGGTTTTCACAGACGGATCAAAAACAGATATGGGAACTGGAGCTGGCATCTTCTCCGAGGATCTTAATATCAACATTTCAAAACCCTTGGGTATATACAACACGGTCTTCCAAGCCGAGTGTATGGGTATAACTCTGGCCGCCTCAGCGATCATGGCCAGAAGAGTGGAAGGTCACTCGATTCGCATACTCTCGGACAGCAGGGCTGTGCTACAGGCTCTAAACAGCCACACAGTGAACTCAGGACTAATACTGGAATGCCATCAGAACCTAAATCTGATAAGCCACACCAACAACATAATCTTGCAATGGATCAAGGGACACAGCGGATCTAGAGGTAACGATGCAGCGGATGAGCTCGCAAGAAGGGGATCAGAAACGAGTGTGATGGGACCTGAGCCCATTATACCCATCCCTTTCACATACCTTCGTACGATCGTGAACAAACGCACTAGTGATCTACACGGCAGAATCTGGACAAACCTAGAAGAGTGTAGACAGGCCAGGGAGGCCCTTCCTATGCTCGACCACAAACTAACTAGGCGTCTGAGACAGCTGTCCAAACGGCAATTGCGAACAGCCACAGCCGTTATCACAGGACATGGTTCCTTTAATAAACACCTTTTCGTTCTAGGCATCACTGACAGCCCTCTCTGCAGAGCCTGCATGAGTGAGGAGGAAACAGCAGCTCATGTGCTCCTACACTGCCCTGAAACCGTTACATACAGGGCTAAGTACTTCAACAACACAGGTACACTCCGACAGATCGCCAGCAACGTCAATAGACTGCTGGCGTTCTTCGGCGAGCTAGGGTGGATCGAGTGAGCTATCCACCCTCACGCAAAAACCGCGCCTTGACGTGGAGTTGCGGACAACAGCCCGCCAAACCATACCATACCCACCGTACATCAGTATTCGGTGAACAATAAAATTTTATAAATAAATGAAGTGTAGAATAATAAGAAGTGTAGAAGAATATCATATTCTTCTACACTTCTTCTTATTATTCTACACTTCATTTATTTGTATATGGCCAGGATAGTAAACCTATACTGATGAACATAATAATATGCCAATAAACAAAATATAGCCAGTATATACCCTGGAAGAGTCTTTATCATCATCATCAATTATAATGATGATGATCATTATTATTTCACAAACAACTAATGAATAAATGATTATTCTACACATTTATTAAATACTTCCGTATAGTGACAGATTAAGAATAATGTCAATACCCCATCTCAACTAGATTTTTTGTCTAGTATATATTATTGGCTTGCCAAAAATTTTATAACGCATGCCTATGAGGCATGCATGCAATGCCTAGTATATGGCTTAAAAATTACATGTGGAATTTAAATTGCTATTTGAATCCATTTTTCAACTTAAAAATATTTATATCTAGAACATCTAGTAGTCATGACGAACCTTATTTTGTTAAGTTTAGATAGTGTAAATCTGAATAGCATTTTACTTAAAGCGTGAATACAAGATGCAATACAGTTATATGGAGAACAGCATGTCTTACAGCGGTAATTTAATTTAATATTAAGTGTAATATTGCAGTTTGTAAAATACATATAACCTGTAGCATATAGAGGCTATGTTTCATCTACTCATAGCTAGTTACCCTACCTCAGCTAGGAAAGTAGGAATTGACAATGCAAACATCCAACATGTAGGCACTACAACTTTGGTTATGGTTAATTTATGGATATCAATAGAATATAATTATTGTCAACTACTCGACAATACTAGAATCAAAGGCTGACCTGGACATTTCATCCTGCATCTGCTGATATTTCGTGGAGTCGTCCATATCGCAGCTCGTAGTTTAACCTTAAAGCAAGTCCAAAACGTTTACGTAGTAACTAGAATTAGAATGTACGCCACACTAAGTATAATCACTTCTGATACATACAAAATTTCTCATTGTCAGGAGTTTTGTAGGAATCAATCAAATATTTTTAGATTGTTGGAATTTTATTATCAATCAACCGCGCAGGATACAATTTTCGCCAATTATTGTTTGACAGATTGACAAGCAATGTCAGGCATGTCAGCAATAGCCACAGACCTAATAGTAGAACACTAGCGTTGCAATAGCGATTAAAATAGTCGTTGGTCAGCAATCAAAATGAGCAAACATTACATACTCTGTAGAGCAAACAGTACTTTTGGCCATGCATGGACGATGCTTTTGGCTAGGTTTGCTACCGCCATGGAAAACCTCCTTTAGTTCCAAAAAACTGTACTGTACCGAGGGCGAGTACCGAATGCTACTCACGCACGAATGAATTTGCTCTTATTTTATGACGTTCTTTAATAGTTTGATTGATTCTAAAATTTAGACATTCCAACGTGACTCACGTACGTAACACGTTGAAATGTACAAATCCAAATGAACACATAAATAAAATTATAAATAAAGTGTCTGTTTGTTATATCAAAATAACAGCTTTTTAGAGTATGAATATAAAAGTTTTTACATTGTAAAAATGTTGTCTGTCTGTTTGTTTTGTGGTAAACTCCGAAATGACTTAACCGATTTCGACGGAACTGTTATTAGCGCTATATATACATATACTACTATTATATATATAGCTACAGCTAATAATGTCACAAAGAATAATTTGCACTTGGATTTATTCCGTT
This sequence comes from Laspeyria flexula, assembly GCA_905147015.1. NCBI lineage: Eukaryota > Metazoa > Arthropoda > Insecta > Lepidoptera > Erebidae > Laspeyria > Laspeyria flexula. The sequence continues at coordinate 3,465,908 of LR989956.1, read as the reverse complement.
AAAAATGCGAGATTCGAATAAGTCATAAGGTTCAAATTTCCCTATATCCAAGCTCCAAATTAAATATCACTCATTCACACAGCTTGCTTGCTTGTCAAATAATTTGACGTTGACGGTTGACATTTGTGACAACTTTACACTTTGTTTTATTATTTTGCATTGCTTGTGAGATTGTGATGCTTGAATTTTAAGATACTTATTACTTTCACTTGTAATCCTATTGGAATTACCATAAAAATGATCGACGAAGACAACAAAACCCTTTGGTGTGGCAATTTACCAGAACAAGCTACAGAAGAGATACTTTACGAATTGTTTTTGCAGGTTTGTATCGTTTTGAAAACGCACACAGAATTATGTACTTTCTTAAAAATTGGTAGTGAAACCATTATTTTATGATTACAGGCGGGTCCCTTGGAGAAAGTAAGGATAGCGAAGGACAGAGATGGAAGACAGAAGAACTTTGCTTTCATTACGTACTGTCATGAGGTTTCGGTACCATACGCTGTAAATTTATTTCGTGGAACCTCTTTGTTTCACAGAACACTAACGTTGCAAGGTCGAGGACGTATGATGATTTTGCCACCTCCTATAAGGTGCTATGGACCAGAACCTCCCTTAGAATTCCCCCCACAAGCAAATGTTGCTAGACAATTCGTTGATATGACTGAGAATTTGAAGGAGGATGATATAAGAGCTGTGCACATGATTCGCCAAGCAAATGATTTACCTGATAGATTAGTTATAGCTAGTTTACAGGGTAACTGGCAGCACAGGCATCATCCATACAGGCCCAAAGACAAGATGCATAGAGATGACTACAGGCAGAGAGATGCTAGAGATCCCAGAGAGACGCTTAATGACAACTACAAAGGTACCAGTAGGAATAAACACTCAAACTCGAATAATTGGCGAGATCGAAGAAACCATAAAAAGGGTAGCTATCATAGATAGGGTGAAAGTTCTTTTAACTGACTTAAGAATTCATTTTTATAGGCCATGTTATAGCAATGTATTTACATTTTTATGTTGTTTAGGTCTTGTTTGGGGAGAGGCATTCTAAATAAATATTTCAGCATCTTAGCATTTCAATATTGTGTTGCATATTCAAACAATGTAATAACAAATCAATTTATTTTAAATCAACATTCAAACTATGATTCATTTATTACATCTCCCTGAACAAGCTTCTAAAATAATTCTAATACCCTATTATATTGTTGTCCTGCTCACAAAATGTTTTAATCTATTGTTAAAGAGAGCAACAATTAATTTATTAGTACTAGAATTAACCACCCAAACTGCAATACCCAGAAAAAAAAATACCCTATTGTCAAAGTGATATGCATAAATTTTAAATATTGATTTGTCAGTTATGACAGGTTTGGCTAAAAGGTAATTTGTAGAGAATAGCGTGACATTGGCAGAATTGTCGACATCGGCACGCTTGCCATAAAAAAAATTGAGTAGAATAGAATAGCGGCATAATATTCATGAAATTTAGAACCTATCTAGACTGAAATGTCTAGGTAAGTACTAATGTCTATTATATTATAAATGCAATAGTATATGATTATTTTGATTTGTATAAACATCAGATTTTAATGTATTTAAGTTAGCTGTGAGGGGACTTTAAATTTTGATGATTGGCAACATTGCCATAATTTGTAAATTAATTTGAACATATGCTTCACAGCGTGCGATTTTGTGCCGCCCGCATCTAATGGCCACCTTTAATAGGTCGTCGGTCCATCTCCTATAGCCAGAATGGCAATAACGGATCCCGTATAACTTCGTCATGTCTGTCCGTCCATCCGTGTCTCAGGCATTTTACTCGAAAACTACTTGATGTATATCGATGAAATTTGGAGAATAGGTGTCTTGTGGGGGCCACTACTAGGTTTGGTAGTTAAATAATAAAAATAAATATTTTTAAGGGGGGCACACATGGGGCATACATGTAACAGATACTGAAATTTTTTTTTCAGCTAACACTTACTAATGGCGCATACTACGACAGATCTTTTAAAAGCATTTTAATGTTTCTAAGAAAGTTATTTGATTATGTGAATATTTTCGGAAACAATCGCTCCTAAAGTAACATAAAAGTGTCCCCTCTATTTTCTAAACCGTCAAACCTAAAAATCTGAAAAGTAACTTTCAACTAAAATTATTTTGTACATATTCGGCGGATGTACCTCATATACCGTTTTGAGCATAGATTTAGTATGTACAAGATAAACAATGTCAGATTATAGGCGAGACCAAAACACAATTGAGTGATTGTCAATGTGTGAGTTAAAAATAGTGATTGCAACGGACTGTTGTGCACTATCGATATTCTGCACTTGGGATTATCGAGCTTATGAATTCGGTGTGTAATTGAGCGTCTTGAACTCTTGAATAATGTCGCAACAATTTGTTTTAAGAGGCATTTACAACAAGTTAACTTTTCATGCTATCGGGTAAAATTGTGCTGTTAGGCAATTTTTTTTTTCCAAACCGCTATCTTTTAGTTTTAAGACTAGGATACCTACCATATATATATATAGCCATAGTAAGAAAGCAAAAAAGAAACGATGGTAGCTGAATGAATAAGGAACCTGCGTGCAAATTACGCGGTCCTAGTTCGAACCCAACGCGGCGGCAGTACCAATGTGCATTCCACTTTGTGGAATTTATATGTACTAGTCAAGTGACTTACCATCTGCTGATGGTGAAGGTAAACATCGTGAGGAAACCCACATATCTACCCTAGAAGCAATTCTATGTGTATGTCTGATCCACCAAACCGCACTAGGCCAGCGTGAGTGGATTATGGCCTAAACCCTCTCAGCTCTCGAGATGAGACCCGAGCCCAGCATTGGGGCTTAATGGGCTGCTGATGAGTAAGAAAGCAGGCCATAAACCTTACTGCCTAAGTTTTTTATGGTCAATGTCATGATGAACTAGAACAATATATCTGATCGATTATATTCTATATAGCTTGTACTTAATGATAGAAAATTTATTGGATGGTTTACAATCACAGGATATTTAAACACGTTGTATAACATAATATTTTTTTTTATTCTTAATATTCGGAAAACATTTATATAACAAATAATTGTGAAAATACAGCAAAACTATTTTCAAAATGAAAAATATTATTAAAATCTTTGGGTTGGTTAGCCCATTTATCGAGGAAAGCTTTAACTAATGTTTTATATATATGTAAGTAGTTGAATATTTTTTTGAGGCCCAGTCTGGTCTATTTATAATACGTATCCATTTGTCACGTGACGCTGTTTTCGTTGGAAACCTAAAATAAAAGACAAAAATATCACTAACTTAATGGCTCACCTGACTCACTAAGCTTATATTTTAAGTACTACCTACTGAATTTGTGAGAAACAACTACTTTAAAAATAGGTATTAAAAAACATAGAGAGATGTAAATAAGTTAGTGTGCTTCACTCAATTACAATAGTGGTTACCTTAAGGCGTTAACGCACATATTACGATGATTTAAAGAATTGACGGAATAATTACAGTTTTAAAAATACTATCGACTTTTATCGATACTCATGACGTCATCATTTCGTCAAGCCCTATCGTCAACATACATTTTCCTATTTTACACGAAAAAAGCTTTAATATATCGTATCTCAGACCAACAAAAAAGTAAAGACAGAGCATCACGAACAATTGCAGTGAAGTCAACTTGACCAAGACATTCCAAATAAACACACAACCTCACGCACACACCTACACTAAAACCGAGACAATTTCTTTTAGTACGTCACGAGTCGTCGCCGCGTCGTAAACAAATAACTAAAATAAAAAAAAGTGATAATGCCTACCTGTGTTGTGAAAGGTTGCAAAAACAACAGTAATATACAAAAGAAATCCCATGGAATCACTTATCACTTGTAAATACTTGAATTTACATCATTTCTTAATTAATGAAACTGTAAATTTAAGGTTACTTTTAGGTTAGTTGGTACCAATACTGCCAACAAAACAAAAATAATAATGTGGCCATAGCTATGATTTGATATTTCCCCATTTATTAAACCACAGATTATACTCTGTCGATTCGTTTTCTTTTGTGAAATTTGTAATGACCTTACAAATTCATGATTCGATTTAAAATAATTAAAAAAATTAGATATTAAATAAATAATTAATTAATTTTAAATTTACGAATTTTGTAGAATATTTTTTTACACGATTCAGAACACATAAATCGAAATAATTTAAATTAGTCTCTAGTAAATAGTATTCATTGCAAATAAAACGATTTATACTTAGATATAAAAAATAATTTATTTTGACAACAATACTACCTACAGCGTTGTGTCTACAAGGGTAAAAATAGATAATTTTTTTTTTTTCAAAATCAGTGATTTTATTTTATTTTTACTAACATCCATCCATACATATTATGAGACTTTGTCCTGACTGACTGACAGACAACGCACAGCCTAAACCGCTGGTCGTAGCGACTTGAAATTTGGAGGGTGTGTTTGTCTTAATGTCTAGAAGTGTACTAGGAAAAGGTTCTTTAAAATTCATCCCCTAAGGGGGTGAAAAGGGATAAAAACGATTGTATGAAACTTCTTTGTTTTTTAACTTATATGTTGGAAAATTTGTTTTGCGGTACTACTATCAAAATATAAAATACCCTCATCAATATTTTTGACAAGGGTGGCTTTGGAAGGGTGAAAGTGGGCATGAAACGTAATACAATTTAGAAATTATCTTAATATATGTAACAGGCTGATGTCTGTACATTATAGATCTTAAAGAAAAAGTATAGGTCTTTTTAGGGCAACAGGAGCCAAAATTGTCTGTCTGCCTATCTGTCTGTATAAATGTACGGCATGAACGCGTATAATTTCACCTATGATTGATGACCCACAATTTATAAATTATAAATAAATTTCACCAATGTGTTGCTAGAGGTTTGATTTAATACAGGCCTGTGGTAAAATATCTGTGAATGTTAAATATGTTATTCCTACTGTTTTATGCGAACCGAATTATGAATGTATGAAGTTTTTATACGCAATAGAAGTCATTCTAAACAATTGAGATACAATACATATACAACAATATCTTACTCGTACAATATACATACTTATCCCACACACATAATATGATTTCCCAAATTATAGGGAAAATGTTTAACAAATGGCAACCCTGCCAACAAACACATAGACAAACAGGTGGCTTCATTTTGATGTTCGTGATGCTCCGTCTTTACTTTTTTGTTGGTCTGAGTATCGTATATACATAAAATATTATCAACATAACGAAGAAGAAGCCTAAATACGTCCAACAAAATAGGTTTTTGCTCAGTTAAAAGCACCAATTTTACAAAATAAGGTTTGCAAAAATTCATTAGATTTTTGTATTTACCTGAGAAACGTGAAATTTCTCTGGGTTATTCCTTCTTGTCACGTCACAATTGGTTACGGAACAGATCACCATGATACTGGCACACCTTTTAAGCAATTTATTGCACGATTTGTAAATATTTTAGCAAAATAAGAGTTGACAGTAAAACACGCGAGCCGCTATGGCCCCCTAATTGAAAAAATATTGGCACATCCCATTTTATCTTTCATCTCTTTCACTCTTTTACAGCGTGCATATCAATTTGACCTCTCGTTTCCGCGCTATGTTTGTCTTCTGCGGTAGCGCGCGGATCCTAGGTCTATGGTTTTGAGTAATTACTTTCGAAAAACTTCGCTTCTCAACAAAAGGACGTAAGCGCTATGAAGATATGCTCTTTTGCTGCGGAACCCTACATTGAGTATGGTCCGACATGCTTTAACCGGTTTTTGAAAATAGCGAAATATATATATAAATATTATTCGTTTTCATGAATTGAAAAATATATTTTTATATCAATATGAGTGCAGTTGCTCCAATTTGGTTGCTTGGTTTAGATGGTAATATTTAGAATCAAATAGAAGTTAAAATTGGACCAAACGCGACTAGAAGAACCGAACCTGAAAAACCTTGTGTGTATCGTAAAAAAGTAAACTATAGAAACCCATTAACATTGTTGAAAAGTGAGAGTCAGGATGGCTGGACCAAGAGAGATTTTAGAAGTTTGAGCAATACCAAGTTTTAATGGCAAAATTTCGTCTAGGTGTAACTTTTTTTTGGCGTCTCGAAAAAATCGAAGAAAAACATATGTGGAGGTATTAAATAGGTATTATATTTTAATGAAAAGATAAACTAATTATAACGCCTACAACTAGGTGAAACCGGTTTGATCCAGCCATTCTGACGTCAGAATGGCTGACCACTTTGCTTTTAATAGTTTTCCCTCTTTAGCGAGGTACCAAATATTTTATGTCAGGTATCAAATAGTATCAAATGGGTATTAAAACTTGGTATTGCTCAAACTTCTAAAATCTCTCTTGGTCCAGCCATCCTGACTGTCACGTTGAAAATCGTCAATAGAACAACAGTATTGTGTTTATGATCCTTGTTTATGTTTGTATACATATGTAGGTACAATTTAAAAACTGGTGTCCATATGGTTAAGTTTACCCATTTTCCTGCCTTCAACAAGTCTTCCGATGACGAAGCTGCGATTTTATTCCGAGTTGCCCCCACATGCTTTGTCACCAGGTGGCAGTCGGGAATAAAATTCCCAGTTGGTGACCCACTCTGCAGTGTACAGTTATTTGAAGTGAAGGTTGCCACCCGGTGCCAACTGGGAAAATTATATTCCGGATGGCAATCCATGTTGGGGCAACTGGGAATATAGGCTATTTTATTATTTTTAATGCATGAAGTATATTTAATTTAGAAAAGAAACATATTACTTATGTAGCTCTTATATCAATAAAGGTATATAAAAAAGTTTTTACACAAGTATTTCATTTTTTTAAGGTTATTTTAATTGCTAACAGCTCATTTAAATTAATACAAAATACAAATTTCGTACCCTTGGTAATCAAAGCTGTAAAATCTCATTGTTTCGGAATATGTTTAGGTAGGGTGGGTGCCCCAAATACCAGCCTTTTGGTGTATTTTTCAACTTCAAAAAATTTTGAATTAATGGGTTATTTCATTAAGATTGTAACGGAAAGCAAATAATACCAAATGAATTGAAGGTAAAATTAAAAAAAGAGTTATTAAAAAAAGACCGTAATTGCAACCCAGCCATTGTACCTACCTAATGCTGTCCTTTTATGTATCTAATGGCAGCCTCGTTTAGGGCCATGCCTTTTGAGATTGTGTGTACCTAACAGAACATTTTTCGATACCAACTTAATACTAGGTACTTAGTTAGTTTATAGGGTAGGTACATAAGTAGGTACTTTGGTTTCATAAGTACCCAAATAGTAGCTGAAAGAACCCACAAAATTAAGTTATTGTTTTATTCATTTAGTCATTGCCGGTTTTTGAAATAGTTCACATCATTCAGCCTCCATGCTGACATTTTTTACTACAGTCTACAGTACATTTTGGGGAACATAATTGCAGCCCTGTTAATTTCCACTAATAAAAAGAATAGGTACATGTGTTACCTACTATATATTATCTATTTGGTATATTATAAACGCCAAACATGCCTAGCTGCACCTAGCTTATGGACAAAACAGCAAAAAACCGTAATATAGTAGAACCCAAACTTTGGACTAAAATTGGAAATTGGCCGATTTCCTCACATCACGGATTTCAATTGTCTCCTTACGCTGATTGATTCATACCGGGGTGGTGTAAATTTGGACTATAGGTTACTCTCGCTGTTTATTAGGCAATCTCATGGATACATAAGACCAATAGAAATCTTATTATCATCATTTTACCTATAAGGAAAAAAAAACTAAAAGGCTGGTATTAGGGCCGGAGCTGGCACCCACCCTGCTTATTTAAAAAGTGCCAATTTTTGGCGCCTTATTCTCAATAGGTATATAACATCGCTCATCAATAATAAAAAATAGGCTAACAGTGGACTTTAGACATTTTTACCTTTTGACCGCCACGTCAAATCGTCATTTCCTTGCTCTGAGCGCTTATGCTATAAAATTCGATTTAGTATAGAACACGTTAAAAATAATGATTTACCTATATCTTGTATTTTTATGCGCTCAGGGCACGTTTGCGCTTGTCTATTATAGCCGACGTTGGCATTCAAAAGGTTAACATGGACAGCTATGAAAATTTAGTCATTAAATTTTTTGTAACCTATACAAAAAACCAATTACGTATTTTATTTCCATTCGCCCTTAGATTTCTATTAGATGTGTTTTACCCTATCCAAATCTCAGATCGGATGCTTCAGACTTTTTGGTAAGCACTTCAGGGTTTATAACAAACATTTCGTTAAGTAGCTCGTCTCTACATCTTGAAGGTCCACGCTCCACTATGTACACCTCATTCCTGATGATCCTCAATTCCTCCGTAAGTGGTACAGTCAGGTAATCAATTGATGGTTTCTGAAAATCACATTAGGTACCTACGCATTATAAATAAACGTCTAGATTAATTGACTAATTGTAACCAGTGCCTGATGAAGCCAGCATAGAACCCGTAGCAAATGCTAACTGGAAGTACTCTTAAAATTTAAGACATAATTAAGCTTATTTAAGTCTTAAATTTTACATAGGTACTATAAGGTACCTACTCAAAACAAAATTTTGAATATCAATAGGTACTTTTTGGTTACTCACGCGGCGTATTTGGGCCTCAAATGTCTGTAGCATTTTCTATATCCTAAGACCTGGTTATCCGGCACTGTCTTGTTATTAGTACTTACTCGTAAATTGAATTAATAACTGTTAACTGTTGTCCATAGGCGTAACCTACATTATATTAGAAATGCACTGCGTTTAAAAAAACAAAAATAAATACCTATTGGTATTTCATGTTAATATGTGTGTGTGTGTTCTATTCTATGAAAGCAAACGACTTACATAGGTAGGTACTTATAAAGTTTATTAATTAAAACATCTGGTGCCTCTTTTCCGTTAACAAAATACTTATAAAAATATAATACAGTGCCGGATTAGCTACGTAGTCGTATTAACCGTAGCAAAATGCTACGAACCACGTGTCTTATTATACTTAATCAATCAACAATCTTACTTATTTAGACACGTAAAATAGTTAGACCTGAAAAATAACAATTTCGAATTCTCATTTCAAATTTATTGGATGGCGTGTAAGTAGACATAATAATGTGTTTATCTACTTTTTAATGTTCTTTACGCAAATACGAGAATGGTTACATACCGTCCCACCATGATGTATGTACCTAATGTACTGGCTAGCGATTTAGCGAGTATCTATGCCACGAAATATTTCAAACAAATATTTTTACAGCAGTAGGTAGGTTAGTATTTAACATATACCAACAGCTATATTGTGCCACTTCCAAATCAGCCCCCTGATTCTGAGCTGTCGGAATATTTTAGGCCAGAACTGTCAGTTTATTTAAAGTTAAAAAACAGAATGTTAAAAAATAGATGGATGTAGAAAAAATCCTATATTAATCAGTTTTTAATTTTCGATACGGTAAACTAATTTCTAATACTTAATAACTTATGCTGTAAAATTACGTCGTTCTAAGATTCGAAAAAGTTTACGATCCGGGAGCAATCCGATGACTCAGAATCAGGGCCCAGAATTCATATACTGGGACTAGACGAGTTTCTTTAGCTTTAATGCTTTAGTTTTATGCCTGTCCCCGGAAGTGTTAAAGTTGGAATTCAACTAATATATGAACTGCCTACTGCGACTGTTTCATTTCACCGATTCGTAACTGTAAACGTCTTGAAGCTAACTAAGATAAGCTATAGCCTATACCTAGGTAGGTTATGGTGCTTATTGGGTAAATTAAATGACTGACCTTCATCATAACTATAGGGCCATTATAAAGGTATCTAATTTGCTACGGACTTCGTGCTAGCATAATCCGGCACTGCTCACACAAATGCCTTTAAAAAGTATTTGTATAGAAAACTTAATTAAACTATTGAGAGCCATAGTCGCGTATATCTGACAAACCAACCAATAAAAAAGTGATATTACTACTTAAATAATAAATTAGAGCGCGTACTCATTGGTTTGTTAGCTATACTTTATTTAGGTTTCAGTAATAATAGTGAGTTTTGTGTTGCATCAGGAAGCCATTCATGGAACGTTATACAGTTCGTATTAAAATGCTCTTTGCAGAATTCTGAATAGCGTTTGTAGCCAATAGCCTGCGAAACAAGTTACAGGTATGTCATTAGAATCTTGGCAAACAACATCCATTTAATTGGGTTAGCTATTAGCGAAGTACAATAGCAAACCATTAATGTCCCACAGCTGGGCACGGGTCTCCTTTGCTTTATCTAGAGAGCTGACAGGGTTTAGGCCATTCACACATGCTGGTCTAATGCGTATGTATCTTTCCGATGTTTCCCTTTACCGTTAGCAGATGGTAAGTTACTAGACTATAGGTATATATAAATTCCATAAGATAAAATTTACATTGTTGCTGGCGTTGGTATCGAATTCGGACTGTGTATTTTGCACACAGTGCCGCCGGTAATATAGAATCTAAGCATAATTTCTTGTTCGAAACCATTTTTTTCTGAATATCTGTTAGCTATTACCACAACACTCGTCACATCTCAAATGTTTGAGGCTCATGGTTTTTTGCTAGCCACCTCCTAGTGCGAATTGTGAAATTAAAGCAGCAAGCAAAATAACCATTGTACATGTGCCATTAGCGATAAAATATGTCTTATTCGCTTACTTACTTATTATATTACTAGCTGTTGCCCGGGGCTTCGCTCTCGTTTGTTTGGTCACTGCTCAGCTCCCATTGGCCGTAGCTTGATGTTATACAACATATAGGGGAAAGTGGGGAAATTGGGAACACTTAACTACCAATGCTCAAAAATAAAAGATAAAAGTCAAGAACATAATCAACTTTTATTAAAACATAATGTTTGCTTATTTGTCTAATTATTAGATAGAAAAAAGATTCAACGTTTTATTAAAAATGTGAACGAAAATAAGAAGTATTCCTGTTTCTTATTACCCGATACCCTATGGGGTAAATGAGATCATCCCACGGGGGAAATGGGAACGGTGCGGGGTAATTAGGAACGGCTCATTATAATCTGTATAAAAAAGTATAATTAGTTAGTGTGGCACATATCACACACGTAACCTTTACTAGTCTCGCCAGCAGTATATTTTTCATGTGCCCAGCCAAATGGCGCACATGATGCAATCTTCAGTAGGCGGCAATTCAAACTTTTCATTGCACATTATGCAGAAAAACTCCTCTTCGTTTTCATTTCCTTCTAAAGCCTTTGATAAATTTATGACTTCTTTACCCTTAACTCGTGGTTTTTTTGTATAGTTTTAATGTTCTTTACTGGTTTATTGGTTTGCTTTTTTTTTTTTTAGCTTTTCTCTCACTTTGCCTTTTCTGTTTTTCTTCTAATTGAATTTTTATTGGTGTGCTGGATAATATCTGAGAATGCTTCTTATTCTGTCGCTTAGAAGTAGTTCCTATATTAGGAATGATTGGTACATTGATAATATCGGAAAGTGGCACTGAAGTGGATCTCATCATTTTGTTTTACTTGTTTGAATAATGTTGTTTTTGGAATTGAGTATTTGGTAGCAGCTTTGCCCAGTGTAAGTTTCTTAGTTCTGACATCTTCAATTGCATGGCGCAGATCTTCAAGTTAGTATTTTGTTTCAGTCTTCCGTACGTAATTCCGAGGCACCTAAAACAATATGTGACGTTAAACCAATTAAAAAAAAATAACTATTAGCACTAGGGGTAAATGAGAACGAAATGGGGTAATTGGGAACGTTCCCAATTACCCGCCTGATGCCGTTTCCAATTACCCGAAGTAGACAATATAAACCAAAATGGCGGTAATTCTTAACAGTATTTTTATTAATCTTCAAATCACTTAGAGTTTTAAAATAGATAAAATAATATAAGATTGTCGTGAAATACGGTGCCTCTAAACTCAAAACTATGATATTGACATCTTTAGTCATATACAACAAAAATTATACCAGAAATGCAAAAATAAATGTTTGACTCACCGTGGCGGCGCGCGTGCGGCGTTTCACTCTGACTGTCTCGTGCGCACTGCGCTTGCTGCATCTGTTGAATGTGTGCGGCACGGTGTGGTGCGGGGAGAAGTATTACTTACCTAGCTGTTCCCAATTACCCGCCATTCTCAATTACCCCACTCTCCCCTAGCCATACGCGATAAAAGGGGCTATCCAACCTTAAAATATTTTTCAAATCGAACCCTGGTCCTGAGATTGATAGGTGTTCCTGAGATCCTGGCATTCAACCAAACAAACAAACTTTTCAGATTTTTATTATTATAAGTACTTACCTATAGATTTATTTATGTTACATTGTTAATAATTGTAAGTCTATGCTTAGTTAAGCCAATGCACAAAGCACCGGGAAAGTAACATTCTCTACTAAGCAAATATACTTTGAATAATGGACTGCTGTTCAGGTTTTCCCAGCCAATCTGTCCTTTTGTCTCAATAAAAAACTCACATTGATGATAATGTGGTTTTCTAAGTATAAAATTGCCTATTTAATATAGTTAGGTATTTAATTAAAGGTTTACTTACAATTTCCCGTTTGTGTTTATACAATAAGTAGCCAACAATGTCATACAGAAATGCTACCGATATGGCGTACAGAACAAGAGAAATAATCTTGTGCTCGAGTGTGAAATTACTTGTTGTGAATATCCAAAATATTATGTATGTTCCCATTATGCCACGTAGACTGGCAAACATTGTCAGATATAGCAACTCCACGAAGAAAAAGACGTAGGTGTCAGAATATCCTTCTTTTTTTAGGAACCTGCGAAAAAAAAACATTCTTATGTGCCTCTCTAATGAATATCTTTTACCCTTAGTCAAACCGTAACTTAAGAATGGCTGGACGAATTTGACTAATTTATTAATTATATTGTATGAAAAGAATGAGCCAGAGGGCTCATTGTTTCCATAAGAAAAAACATTTGAGGAAAAAAAAAGAGATTCACACATGAAAGAAAGAAAGAAAGAAACATTTATTTGCATGCTAAAGAGTTAGCAATTAGCATGTGTGAATCTCTAATACTTTAGGTTTACAATTATACATATTCTATCTATACATAAGGCTTTATTTTGTAAGACTATAATATGTATCTAATAAATAAATTAAGAAAGTTAGTGGAAGGGTAGTGTTAGTGTATGTGTGAATGTGTTTGTGTGGGTGAGTGGATGTGCTATGATAAAAATAGCATGAGTTTTCAGTTTGCATAATAAAACAAAACTAAATAGCCATATTGATATAGTTTAACTTGAGAAGGAAGAACGTATTATTATTATCGGCCGATCCCATCTAAGAGTCCTTTTGGAGGCACGAGCCTGTGTTTGGCATGTCTGTGAAGCCACAGCGTCACTGACCACTACTTAATCATACAATAATTGTAAATATTTCTATGAAACTATTTGAAAGCCATGCTGTACACTGTAACTGCCGTAGTACATGTGGCGCTTCCGTGACGCTCAGAATTAATATATGGAACCTTTTATCAATTTAAAAACATAATAACATGCCATTAAACATGCTGGGGCCAAACACAGCAGGCGAAAACGTTTGCGTAGGTATCCTCTTTGGGAAAAACGCGCGATGTTATACAAACCTTGTAAATTAAATAGTTTGGTCTCCACCATAACCACTACCAATACTTTCATCGAGGAACCTTCAAAGTTGGTGCTGCTGGGGTGGCTCAAAGTAATCTAATAGTGTTGGATAGCCCTTTTATCAAGGAAGGTGTTCTTTTGGCTATATATATGATCACGTTACAGCCTAGCCAGAGCCAAGCAGTGCCCAAACAAAGAACGAATGAAGCGAAGCCCCGCGCGTTTTCTAGTTAAATAGATAGACGATAGTGTTTTTCAATAATACATAATGTTGTTTACAAAACAGTTTCAAGGTTGAGTCAGCATAGGTGTTTTGGGTTACGATTGGTTCGCGATACAACGCAGTAATATTATATAATTGTCATAGTGCCATTAATTCATGTCCGTGTACCTATCATGAAAACTAATTAATAATAAAATAAAATTAATAATAATAAAACTAATTAATAATAATGTCAAGTCTTATGTCAATGTTTAAAATGTCATTTGTATACATATCAGCAACCCATTAATGTCCCACTGCTGGGCTCGGGTCTCCTCTCCTCTATCTAAAGAGCTGAGAAGGTTTAGGCCATAATCCACACACGCTGGCCTAATGCGGGTTGATGGATCAGACATACTCATAGAATTACTTCTAGTGTATGTGGGTCTCCTCACGATGTTTTCCTTCACCGTTAGCCAGCGAGGTGCTCGTAGCAGTTAGCAGATGGTAAGTCACATAACTAGTACAAATAAATTCCACAAAGTGAAATAAAGACATTGGTACTGCCGGTCGGGATCGAATTCGGACCGCGTGATTAGCACGCCATCGCCAGTCACTTATCCATTCAGCTACCATCGCATTATATGACTGGCCTGTTGGTCTAGTGGTTAGTGACCCTGACTGCTAAGCCGGAGGTCGTGGGTTCGATCCCCACCCAGGACAAATCTTTGTGTGATGAGCATAAAGGTTTGTTCTGTGTCTGGGTGTAATTTATCTATAATACATATGTATTTACAAAAAAAAAATGTATTTAAGTAGTATATCAGTTGTTTAGTACCCATAACACAAGCAAATATAATTGCTTACTTTGGGACTAGATAGCGCTGTGTGAATGTGGTAGAATATTATTATTATTATTATATATGTCAAACTTAAATTATAATATCCCTATTAATCTATATGTCAATTCTTAAATGTTAATAATTGCGTATGTCAATATGTTGAGATAATAGGTACCTAAATTATTTAATTAACCATTCGGCGACAGAATAAATCATTCTGTCTGAAAGCAGCATTTTAAGTTTTCTTTTAAATATTGACAATGGAAGTTCCTGTATTTTTTTTTTTAATATTTCAAACAGCTTATTAAATTATTACATATTATGTACAGTGTATCATAAACCAGTTTCGGTTTTTCCGTACACCGAGATTCATCGTCTTACACTCTTTTTATTTAAATAGTAAGTATGTTAATTAAAAAAATAATAAGTAGGTATATCAGTTGGCACCTTATTAAAGATTTTTATACACATAAAATAATTTTTTATTGGTAAAGAGTAGTTCTTGGCGCTACATCTACTACAAGCCGTTCTCCACGCCTTGTGTTACGAGGATACACGTCTTTGGCTTTAACAAATATAGTTGGATTCGTTTTTACAAATACGCATATTTCGAAGATGTACATTCCAGGTAAAGGCAATATTTTTAACTCTTTGAAGTGTGTCTACGTTACGCAAGCGGTGTGTCATGTCTCATACAGTTCTATACATTACAAAACTATAATATATATAATAATATAATATATAAATGCACGTCTACACTTACACAACTGGTGTGCCTTTTAGTCGGACCACAGGTAAAAAAAAAACCTCATAGATCATAATTAGCCGTTTTTACTTAGTGTGTGACTCCACGCTACCGTTCGGATATGCTGTTGAGACGGGGAAACACCTTACTAAGTTAGATAGCTGTTCTATATAGATTGTCTATTTCTGAACATTGACCTTTACAGCAATCATTAGTTGTAGGTATAGAATTAGGCTGTCTACTACCTACTAAAAGCTATCGTCACACGAAGTTCGGACGTCCAAACCGACGTTTGAACCCGACATCAATAATTAACAAGACACGATGCCTGATCGTTATTTATTTCAAACTTCAGTTATTTGCCATCATATATCATTATTTCTATAGATTAGGAATATATGATTTATTTATAAACCTCAATTATTGTTGACTGGCCACTGTACCCTTAACACAATCAAATATAAATAAAGTTCTAAAGAAAGGACAGGTCAGGAGTAGGTACCCTAATACATTGAGCATTTGTATGAAAATAATGTTGAAGAAGCGAAAGATGATGTCAGATTCGTAGCAAATGGAAATAAATTGTCTCGGTCTAAAAATGCTTTGGTCTTAGTCCGTGTAGAGATGGAATAAAAATACGTAATGTCACTACCCCATTTCAACCCGCGGGTACCTTAAAAGGCGACAAAGGGAGTAAGTAATCATGCACACAAGATTGACTCATTGTGAGAAAAGGCAAATACGAAACAAAAAAAATGGCCATCGTGGTTAGGCTAAATTTCCTCCACAATGTTTAGCGAAGACCCTTGCTCAGCAGTGAGATGTTTATGGGTTGTAAAGAAAAATGTGATCTTTATGATAATTGTGACTGGCCTGTTGGTCTAGTGGTTAGTGACCCTGACTGCTAAGCCGGAGGTCGTGGGTTCCATCCCCACCCAGGACAAATCTTTGTGTGATGAGCATAAAGGTTTGTTCTGTGTCTGAACGTTATTTATCTATAATAATATGTATGTATTTACAAAAAATAAAATATTTGAGTAGTATATCAGTTGTTTAGTACCCATAACACAAACAAATACTTATAATAATTGCTTACGTTGGGACTAGATGGCGCTGTGTGAATGTGGTAGAATATTATTATTTTTTATTATATTATTATTATGTATAAAGGTAAGTATAAATCATAAACTAACCATCTTATTTGCAGCAAAGGATTAGTAATTTCCATGAAAGCTAAGGTGCACGCGAATGTAGAGCCCGTGTAATCCTGATTCATGTATATAGTTATAGCAGCCAAACTGCTGATATGGTGGCACAGCATCAGAATTGCACCCGGCCAGTATAAGAGGCACCAAAGCAAATCAAAAGCGAAGTATCCCCATGACCATAACATTAAACCATACTGCCAAGGTCGCACTCTACCTGGAAATTGTCAAAGAGATAAGACAAAAGAGGATTGGTTACTGAAAAAGTTGCAACCATCATTGTCATTACTAGAGTTGCTTTAAGAAAAGGTACCCATTATCATCAGGCCGGCTGTACGTCTGTTACACCACGTGGTATAAAAAAAACAGGCTAAGTGCGAGCCGGACACGTGTACCGAGGGTTCCGTTTTTTCTTTTTTTTTTAATGTAAGATGGTGTATGATGATGGATGTAGGTAGGATAGCTATAAGTTAGAGTAAGTATTTACGGAAAAGTACAACACCATCTTTATGTAACGTCAGTCCGGAATAAACTCTTAACTACTATAAGTCTGGCCATCCGTTCTTTGCACAAGAAAAGAGCGGTAAATTCAAAAAAACAAGGGGTGACAACACCGACTATAGACTGAAAAAATGCGTTTGATACTATTATCTCAACTTAAGTAAATATCAACTTTCTAACTACGCCTTTGATAGCTTTCGGCATTATTTTTCAATAATTTCAAAAGAATATTGATTGAAAAACACTAAAAAGACAGTGACATGACAGTTCAAAAATATTGCCATGTATAGATTTTAAAAAACAGTCCAGTGCAGAGAACCGGTAGCCAGACTCTATCACTCAATCTTTTTTAGTCATATCTTGATATATACGTAGTACTTATATTCAGTGGTTATAACTACACGAGTTCGGGTTTCGGATTTTTACCTTAGAAGTTTTGACTTTTTTGATTGTCAATATAAATATGCCTACGACAAAAATGGAGCAAAAACTTTATTGTCATTCTCATGACCGTTTGGAATTTTAAGAATAGTTCTGTTGAGGTAACTATGCCTTTAGTCGCATGCTCGCCCTTTGTCGTTATTTGTAGGAACAAAACTAGAAGAACTGAAAGACCTGTTGATCCAATAAACCTTTAAAGCTGTGCTACATGGTTATGAACTTGTCTTCCACAGAGGTGCCCTTGGTAGATTCCAACCATGTAGCCGGCTGTTGTAAACCAAATTTCATACAAACTACGCGGATGGCAACGAAGCTCCCATCAAGGTCACTCTGTTGGAACGCAAGTTTATAACCGTGTAGAACACCTACTAAACAAAACTAGTCCGCTTTGTCAAAAGCGGTCAGTCTCTTAATTAAATAAAATGTTTACCTTGGAAACGTTGCGTACATAATAATCTATTATAATTACTATGAAGCACCCCGCATTGATGAAAGCCCACAAAGGTGCCGAAAGTGCCGTGGCACAATGTTAATACTCTCGAGCACCATTCTGGACTTCTGTCTGGTAATAATACCTTCGCTGTATACAGGTACATGTTAGTCCACCAAAGGAATGAGATCATTCGAAACAGCCATCCGTTGGACAATTCAAAAAACATTCTGATTATAAATACATTTTAACGTCTACTCAGGCATCTAGTTTCAGTAATTGTAGTGGGTTAGGCTTGGGTCGGTAGGTTTTCTTCTTTTAAGTTTTTTACATGCAAATTTTGTTTATGTAAGTAATATTTAACCACTACGTTTTAATTTTCCCTGTGTTATTATTTGAAGTTGTCAATGCCTGGCCTAACATCACAGATATAAAATAATATCTATGGAATGTTTTAGGATGTTTCAAACATTGTTTGTAAAAATTATAAATAAGTATTGGAAAAAATTCCAATAAGTATTAAACAATATTGCGGAGGTCCGTAGCATTTTGCTACGTCAGTAACCAAGCTCGAATCCTAGGTAGGTCCATAGACTGGTAGGTCCTAGGTCCTATATCAGTACCTGCACTGTGTGGCTAATGGTTAGCCACGCAGTGTAGCTCCTCAGCTCACATAAGAGATTCCTTGCGAGAAAAAAAAAATCGAGGAAGAGGATCCTCTTCCTTTGTTCAAATTGACGAGTAACCCAAAAAATACATACGAGTACTTAAGTGTATACCTAATTATTAATTAGTTACTGACCTTGTTATATTACCTAGGTATGTGAAATAATTATTGTATAAGTACAACTATAAACATACATATCTATTTAAAAAATATTCAATCTAATTTTATTAATTTTAATTGATTATGCTCTGCTGACTAAGTTATAATAAAACAAAATTATTTATTTTATTGCAATATTTAATTTACTTACTAATAAAATTTTATAAATTAATCGTCATATAATTTATTTCGCTCCATTGGAGGATAACAATACAATTTTATATTTACAGATTATTAATAGCTACAAAAATAACTTTCGCATATTTCAGTCATGATTTCACAATTTAAGTACACTTTGACTTCACAATCAAATCACCACATCATTCGCACAGGGTGTGTCGTTTCGGGTGAACTCACCGTATCGGCGACTCACTTGATATCAATATTTTGCAAATACAAACCGAGCTCTATCACTATCGGTAGCGCAACTTGTCGACAAATTTTTCAATCGCCCGGTACCGCGACGGAGGCATCGCTTCCTTGAGCATCTGTCGGAACCGGATATCCTCGCCGAGCGCGAGGCATAGGTGCCGGCCGTGCAACCGCGCGTCCGCGCTCGCGTCACCGAGCAGCTCACCCGCCGCGCGCAGCAGCGACGTGCGCGTGTCGGGCGGCAGCGACAGCGCGCGCGCCGCGCCGCCCGCCGCCACCAGCCGCGCCAGCGCGTGCGCAGCCGCCGCGCGCACCGGCCCCGCGCGGTGCCCCGCGCCACGCCGCACCAGCGTCGTCACCGCGCGCACGTCGCTGCCGCCGCACGCCAACCTCACGAGCGCGTCAGCTGCGTCAGCGCGCAGAAACCGGTTAACATCGGCGCTGCGCTCCAGCAGCGCGCCAGCCGCCTCGTCCAGCTCGGGGTCGAGCGCGCGCCCGCGGTGCTCGAACAGGGCGCCCAGCGTGCCGCAGGCGGCGCGCGCCACTCGGGATCTCAGCGAGCGCGCGTGTGTGGCCGCCGAGCGTGTCACGGCTCGCCAGCTCGCGGCGGGGGCCCGCGCGGCTGCATCCGAGGCCAGTCGCTCGGTTTCGACGAGAGCGCTCACGATCACCTCCCAGTCCTCGTGGCGTGCCGGCACGATACATTCCGCGAGTGCGGAGCGAACGTCCCTTTCGCACGGTCTAGGCGGATCATACGGGTCGCTGGTCGGCTCCGGGGACGGGTTGCGGCTCCGCGCCGGAGATTGAGCGACGCTTCTGGGCGGGCTGGGCGTCGGCCGGGCGCTAGGAGCTCTGGCGGGAGATTCCTCGATGACGGTTTTCGTCGATTCGAGAGAGTCGTGCTGCGGAGAATCGCTGACATTTTTCTGTTCCCCAAAAGCGCTATCCAGGAGTGAGCCGCCGAACGTGGGTTGCGGCACCTCTAGCCGAGATCGTACGCTACTCGGTGAGGCATTGGATCTCTCGGAATAGTCCTCGACTCGAATTGACATTGAACGTGGGGATGGCGGTGAAGGATCGCCAGTTTGGTCTGCCAGGATGTTTACCTCGGTTGCGGGGCTGACGATCAACTTATCGGATGGACCCTCCTTGGAAGCGGACGCTTTCTTCTCGGCATCATCTTCGTAGCTGGTGAGCGCGCTCGAGTCCCTGCAACAAAAAGAAATATATTGATGCGTCACGTCACAACGGATGTTTGTTTGTTTACGCGACGGACACGGGCGTGTTGTAATTTACCGCGTGTGGGGTGGCAGGTCGGCGACGAGGTCGAGTGCGAGGGCGTGCGCGGGGGAGGGGGCGACGGCGGGGCGCGGACAGCAGCACAGGCGCAGCATGCCGACGGGCGTGTGCCGCCGCGGCGCCTCCGCGACTGACGCCGATGAGCCGTCGCTACTTCGCCCCTATACATGCGAGTACGTCCTGCCCACCGCCTACGATCAATTGCCCTATGTTGATGAACCCACGAACTAACTGTACTACCTGCATATTATGCAGATTAGCCGACGTTCATGGAATTGTTGCCGGTCGGTAAAAGAGTCATTAGTCACCAGGCTGTAACTACTTAGGTTCTTGTAATATGACTGGCTTATTGACTCAGACATAATACCTAGGCTATGAGTACCTATTCTTTTGATTTTATGTTTAAATTTACTCGCGGTTGAAACGTTTAAAATTTGTTTTCTGCCATAGGTATCTATATAATATAATACTTAATATTTTATATTATGATCTATTGCCTAAATTCGTTGTTAGTCATATTGATATCTACAATTAATCTTAGATTTGGATACATTAAATATTATTATTGCCCTTAGATAGGGTCACATTTAACTTGGTAAGAATCTAAAAAAAATCCTAGACATGATCACACGCCAAGGCAGTCAAGTAAGCAATAATTTTCGGAATATTCCGGTCTGTCCCACCGATCTGTCCCCCGGTGGGACAGATCGGAAAAAAAAGTTTGGTCTGTCCCACCGTTGCTCATGGTGGGACAGATCAAACTTTTGTCACTGCTAAAAAGTTCGATCTGTCCCACCGTTACTCACAGTGGGACAGATCAAACTTTTTTTTCTTGTTTGTCCCCTTATAGAATTTAATTTAATTCTTAAAGGTAAATCTACACATTATTTTTATGGATTCAGTAAATGACTACATTAAATAAAAGAAAATAATAAAAATAAATAAAACCCATTATATTAAAACATGATTACCTACATAATTAGCATGTTACTGAATACTCATATCTCATAATAATTATAATTTTTTTATCGTCAGCAAAAGCAAAAGCTAAGCCGTCAATTTGTAATGGCCGCCGATGGCAAACATGAAATCGACGAGTTAATAATAATACATATTCTTACCAGAATTTGAAGCGATTCACGACAATATGTTAAAATCTTTTATTATTATTAAATATTATCTATCAGGCTGGCAGTTGCGTGCACGTGCAACTGATGATGCCTGTATCCTGCTTTCTCTTGTAGTTTTCCGTTGATTCTTAAGATATTTATCCAGTCTGTTCTTAAATTGGTTATATTGTTCTAGGGGTTTTAATCATTTACATTTTTTGACTGGCCTGTTGGTCTAGTGGTTGGTGACCCTGACCGTTAAGCCGGAGGTCGTGCGTTCGATTCCCATGCAGGATAAATCTTTGTGTGATGAGCATGATTGTTTGTTCTGTGTCTGAGTGTAATTTATCTATAAGATGTATTATATTTAAAAAAAAATGTGTTTAAGTAGTTTATCATTTGTTTAGTACCTATAACACAAGCAATTATAATTCCTTAATTTGGGACTAGATGGCGTTGTGTGAATGTGGTAAAATAAATATAAAAAAAAAACATTAAGACTAGCTAACAATTTCAAACATCGCGGCGTTTGAAATTGTTAACTTTGTGTGTACCTTACACACAAAGTACATATAATATGAATTTACCCATCTGTGATTTCATCCCAGTTTATTGATAATTTTCAATAGGTAACTTTGAAACTTTTTATTTAGTTATAACTATAACAACATTCAATCATCTAAATTATTACCACTAATTTAACGCTGACGTGTTGACGCCTCACCTCTAAAGATTGTAAATTTGCACTATAATTTTAGTAATGAGGAATAAGCATTATTACTGCTGGTGCGGCTCATAACTCTGAGTTAGAAAGAGAGAACCGATATTTGTTTGCTTTTTTTTTAAATCTATTGTTTATTTGCACCAAGTGAATTCCTAAAAGCCGGCTTTTTGAAAACGAAAATTGTGTGTAAATTATTCTCAACCATAAAAGATTTTAACATTGTCGTGAATCGCTTCAAATTCTGGTAAGAATATGTATTATTATTAGCTTTCTCTTGTAGTTTTCCGTTGATTCTTAAGATATTTATCCAGTCTGTTTTTAAATTGGTATAATTATTATGAGATATGAATATTCAGTAACATGCTAATTAGGTAATCAATAATTACGATTCTTTTATGTAGGTACCTATGTAAATAATAATTGGTAAATGTTTATTTATTGAATCACGTACATAATTTGTATACAATTAAATATAAGATAATTATCTTATATAAATTACTAGCTTCCACCCCCACTAGCTCCGCTGTATCTATGTTCGTCGGTGTGGTCAAATCGCCCTTTATATGTGCAAAGTTTCATATCAATTGGGCTAACGGTCTCGAGTTTTAGGTTTTATAAATAACATTTATTTTCATTTTTGTAGTTTATCATATTTTTAGATTTTAGATTTTCGGCAAAAGTACTAAGGTTAGTATTTGCCTAAAAATTATTCATGATGCTTTATTATAAAAAATTATTATGTATAATGAACTATATTTGATAAAAATGTACAGCTTGGCAAAAAAGAATAGAAAAATCTGATAATTTATATGGCAACTTGTGTAGTAGCACAGAATGAATAATGGAGACTAATATGTACAACATCAGTGTCAAGTGCAGTTTGTGCCTGGGGAAATTACTATCAGTCATTTATTAGATAAGTTACGATAGATATTAAATTTAATAAACTACTTTTATTTATTGGACTGTGGCTAATTTATACAGAAAAGAAAGAAATTCTCTTATTGTTAGTATTTTATTATTATCGCTAAGTTGAAGTAAGTTAAATCAGATGACTAATAAGTAGTTAAAGTAGTAACACCTACTGTGGTTTATTAAACTATGAAAAAGAAAATAAATATTTATAATTTCTTGAAATAAAAATGATTATAAACCCATGCCACTAATCTTATAATTTAATATAGTCAATTATTTAATTCTTAAAAGAATTATATTAAATTATATGAGGGGACAAACAGGAAAAAAAAGTTTGATTTGTCCCACCGTTGCTCACGGTGGGACAAAACGAACTTTTTGTTACTGAAAAAAGTTCGATCTGTCCCACCGTTGCTCACGGTGGGACAGAACGAACTTTTTTTTCCGATCTGTCCCACCGGGGGACAGATCGGTGGGACAGACCGGAATATTCCTAATTTTCTTGAACATTCGTCGTTTAAGGACCATTACTTGGTGTTTGTTGAGCGCAAAAGTGGAGCGATCCAACGATAGCAGAAATAGGTCGTCTGTCGTTCATAAACGGCCTGAATGGAAGTGGGCCAATAATTTAAGTTCAAAATGTAGGTTAGTGGTAGCACGCTACCATATTACGTACATTACTCTTACAGTGCGTAGTTAATGGCTATTAGCTCGCAGTTCTCTTTAATATATAATGAAATGTCACTTTTGTTAATCGTCAGACCGCCTTCGGGTCGCCTTTAGCTGAATGGAATTCAATATTGATGAGTCGTTGTTGTGTGGCAATCAATTTTCCTAATTACTTATATAATATTCGATTTTGTTCATTATTGCGTCTTGAGCTGAAAGGACTGATGGAAAAAAACATTAGGTGCCTAGAGAGCCTCATTTAGATACTGTAATATTAAAGTATGATCACAATAGTCTTGCGTGCGTAACCAGCAAATTTATCAGGTTTATGTACCTAAGTATCATTTGGAAATCGTGATAGAAGAAATGCAGGCAATTCAAACGCCTTAAAATACACGTGTCTATTAACAATTTCATGTTCTAACAGTTGATATTTCTTAATTAAATTGAAGCAGCAAGTAAGTGTTATGTACAGTATTGATAATGGATTTCATATTTACATATTATACTAGTATAGATGCTACATAATATTATGTAATTTTGTAAGATTTTTATCTGTTATCTGTTAATGTACATTTGGTGTACCTATGTATGTATATTTGGAAAGATCTGGGGTTTTCCACAACATTGCGTCATGAATAGTCATAGTGTCCCGTTGCTTAGCAACGCTATTCGCGCCCTAAATTTTACTCACTACTCTCCAAACAATGTATCAGCGTATAGTTTAGTAACGGTTGACATTTGCCACGAGGTCATATTACTTGTTTTCTTGAAAGGTGTTACAAACTCAGTGTTTCATTTCACCTCATTATTCGAGGTTATCGATTAGTCCAGACTGAAATAGGGGTGAGTGACTCAATTGTAATTGCTGCTATAATTGGCGGCTAGATTTACATAGATAACAATCGCAGCGGTCAGCTGTAATCGTCACAATCACATTGAAATTGGGACACGAATTCTTAAATTTGAAGGACTGATTCGTTTTTGGCAAAGCTAAACATCCTGGTAACCTATAAATTATTACGTAGCATTCCGTGTTTTGTTTTTTGGGGTTCAATGAGTATCTCGAACACTGTAGGTATACCTAACCTACAGTTCGAGATCGAATTCTGCATTGATTTCTTGACAAACTTTATGTAGGTAAGTAGATAGGGATGCAGTCATCAGATATGTTCCTACTCAGTACCCATTCACAATATTAAATACTTAATTGAAATTTAGATGTTTCTGGTATTTTGGCAAACTTCTTGACAAACTTTATATATGCAATGCAGTCATCAAAGAAATTTTAACCCAGGGTCTACTCACAAGTTACAATTTAAGAAAAGGTCTTTTTAAAGAGATACCCATTTCAAAATTAAATACTGCGATGCTTTACAATTTCATTATCAATGCCATTTCCATAGGCGTAAAAGCCATGAAAGTATAAAGAATACTTAAACATGCTTCATAAATAAAAGCCCGTGTCCAGCTGGGATCATTCTCACGGTAGGTACTTGAAGGTCAATACCGCGAGCCGCTCCAACCAACGGTGTCGTATTCGTCCTGCTTAATTGCCTACCTTTATCCTAATCAATTCTTTGAAAAAATATGTGTTATGTACCTTAGTATTTCATTTATAATAAACATTAGGTATACGTTACTATAAGCACATAGTTGCTATACATCATACCCATTTCCAGTAAGGAGGTATAACATTCTCTACATTTAAATTAGTTCCTATATTGCTGATTAGTTCTGATTAATTTCGTTGCGGGTTCCAAAATACAGGTTAGGCATTCCACGGGACTCTCAAGTGTCTTATAACTTGCTACTTATCACATCTTCTACATTCAAATCAATTTGTATACCTAATTAAGTATTATTCAATTCACAATATTTGCTTCTTAGCTGGTCATCGTTGGGAACACGGAATAACTCAATACCTACAACACAAATTATTGTGTGCTCTTTTATTCTTTCTATTTGATCATAGAATATTCACCACTGGTTGTAGGCCAGCTACGTTTCATCATCATCATCATCATATATGTTCAGCCTATTGCAGTCCACAGCGGAGAACATTCGTTTTCCGAACTCCGGAAAAATCTCAATACGAGAATTTCATGATTGATAAACCTAAATCACACACACAGCAACACCACATCCCGCTGCGCCACCAAGGAAGCTTTTCATTCATATGCCGCATATTCGTTACTTAGTAGGTATACATATTTCTAATTTACAAGTAGGTATGAACAAGCTGGACAAAAATTATGACGCTTAGTTCGACCTTAATTACACACAAGTTTATGTACCTACGACCATAACAATAAAAAATAATAAGTAGAGGACAAACAATTACAATTTCGACGTTTCTGTACTTAAGTAAGTATGTAACTTAATTCCAAAAATAACTTGTATTTAATTAATTGATTCTGTAGTGGTCGCATTTCGTGACGACTGAACGCTTTCTTCGTGGAGAAAAAGCTGAAAAATTGCTCCACTTAATAAGAATCATTAAATTGTATCACTCACCGATCACTCAGAGGAATCGGTGACAACGGCTTCATTATGTAGTCCCTGCCAAATTGCGAGACACCTGTGAAACAAAATTTTATTTACAAAAAGTGAACTCACAAGATGAACATAGATGATGAACGATTATTTTCGCCTGCGGTAATGCTCTCACTCACACACATCATAGAACTCTAGGTGCCGGGATTTACGAAGCAACCAATTACGGGCTATAATCATCGGACTTTTGTGGTTGGGATCGAAAAACGTCAAACCTACTAGTCTACTAGATACTCATTGAACTTCGCAAGGAATTCATTAAACCTATCCAAAACGATATTAGGTACAGTCTTTGAAATATTTATAGAAAATATTGTATTCTAAACAACTAAAACTAAGGACCTAATATTCTATTCATAGGATTTTCGTATAAAAAGCATTTCTGACACCCAAGGTACCTAAAAGACTGCTCATAATACCAGGCGGCCAACGTTAAATGCGTTAATCAGCCAAATGCCAGCGTTCGGATATACATACAATTCATACATACATTTCTCCACAGAGGGGTAGACAGAGACTATTCGATTCTGACATACAAGTATATAATATACTACCTTCCGCGTGTGGCTTCGTCTTCGTAGTATAAAATTATATAGGTATCTAAACCTTCCGCATCACTCTATCTATTGATGAAAAAACATAACAACATAGCATCACGCCTTTTTTCCCCGAAGGGGTAGGCAGAGGTGTTTCATACCCACATTTCGCCAGCTATTTTTGGTACCACATGAAATAGGGGCGAGCCTATTGTCATCAACCGGGAACATTTGTTTACCAAACTCCGGGAAAATCTCAATATTGGAATTTCCTGATAGAAAAACCCAATACCTACCATTTTTACCCGACCCGGGAATTGAACCCGGGACCTTTTGCACAGCAGTCGTGAATCCGTTACGTACAATGATATTGTATTTTTTAACATACAATATCATTGGTTACGTAGTTTAAAAGATCTAAGCATGACGCTTAGGCCTTCAGATACAGAGGGATACGAGATAATTACCAGGTAAAGGAGCAGAGTCAGGTAGAGGTCTTAGTCTTCTTGGAGGAGGTGGGGCGGCGGGGGGTGGAGTAGATCTTGCTCGTCGTCTCACAGGCACGGGAAGTTGGGAACTCCTGAACATAAATACAAAAATGACTACACATGACTTCTGACGTTGTTTAGAAAATAACAGTCGTAAAAATGTTTCTATTTTTACCTGGCTATGTGACAAGGTCTTATGTTCTCAGTTGGCCGATTCAATCGTTCTCTTAACTGCAAAAAGAAACACGAGTAAGTAAATGTAAGTACATACGAGTACCTAGATACCGAGTCTCCTCTTGCTTAAACAATTGATACTGATGATAGAAGTTTAGAAAAAAAAATCTACCTAAGTCATCATCATCGAATAATTATTTTTATTACCTGATGATTGTACTTCTACAATTTTGTTTTTCTTTTTATATCATGAGTCCTAGGTTCTTTAAATATGTACCTTAATACAAAAGATGTCAGCCCTAGCAGTTCCAGCAAGTCTTCTCCTCACAGCTGACAGTACGGCCGCTGGTCCAGCAGCTCTGGCTAAACAGAGAGTAGCTCGGAGCTGAGCACTCTGAACAAACTCCCTGTCACCGCTCACCTAAACATAACAAGAAAGAAAATTAACATCCAATGTAATGAAAAGAACTTATAGATCGAAAAAAATACACAAGAAAAGAATTCATTTCAGAGGAACAGAAATTCGATCAAATTCGGCCGATCGTATAAAGTCAGTCAAACTTAGATTCAAATAATATCATTTTTTATCGTTCCAGTGCAGTGTGAGCTGTTGATCCGCCACTCTGAAATCGTGTGCGTACCTATTATTTGTAATGAAAATCTACTGAAGTATTGCAATATGTATGATAAAAGCAGTGGTGAAAGTTTTGCGGAAAGGGAATATCTGCCTAGTACTTTAGGTACATTTTCCCTGAACATTCCTCCAAAAAAAGTTACTCACCCCAATCATAGTAGGATCAAATATGAGATCGACGATGTGATGTAGAGCTAGCCTTTGCAGCAGGGCATGTGGTAACGCCGCTGGCAAAGGTTCCCTCGCCATTCTTGATATCAAAGCAGGTAGCAGTTCCCTGGCGCAATCAGCACTCGCACTACGAACGAGTGCACAGACTGCACCTTCCGCAGGAGCTCTTGCTGCTGCCACCTGGTTAAGAAGAGAAAGAGTAAGAAAGGTCCCCTCAAAAGGTTTTTTGATGAAGCACTTTAGGTACCTACACAGTTACATAGTAGAGATTTTTTAATAAGTTTCAAAGTACGTTGATGTCTTGGGCTTATTTCAGTCAGATATATGGATCTTTGAAGAGATAAACGAACATGTAAGTATAACACCCGATACATTATGACTCACTATTGCACTACATTGAGGTATTCTAAAATACAGGATCAGCGTTGATATTGAGTGTTGCTCTGCAGGAAAACCTGATTTTGTGAGCCCAAAATACCAAACTATAATAATAATGTGTGTTACATTGAAACTTTCAGGCTTTTATGTATATATCGCGCATTAAAATGTCCCCTTTGTATAAAACTAGGCTATTCTTTTATCGGAAAATAAATCGATGTGGGTTGGTTAAATCTTTTTTGAAATTTAAAGTCTAGACACGAGAATGTGCTGGCGGTGTATTGTAATGGCTGTCTGCATATATATCATACGTTAGGTAAGTAATACTGTATTTTATCAGTTTGTTTGACATGCGATGGATAGGGTTCGTTCACAGCTAAGTAAATATATGCACATAATATAGAGAGATCACCTTCTTTTTTCAAATATGTAGCGATCTGAAACAAGAAGCTGCTCGATTTTAAAATAAAAGCGGATCAAAATGAGCGAGTGTACCACACCACATGGATGACATTATCCGCCTTCAACATGAATGCTGCTTTATTACTTTTTGATTGTCTAAATTTATTCTTAATCCAAAACGCACTGTATTATCTTTTCTGAAAATCGGTCTAGCTACACCTGATAAACAGGCAGCACTATACGTTATTCAAGCATTGATATTTCATAGCAACTTTAATGGTAGACAGTAGACAGGACATAAAAATTGGTGACGGTAATAAAAACTTGTAACGCGCCCGTAAGTAGTAACACAACAATTAATTTATTGTGTTGTATGTAAACTGTGCTGGCATGAGGCACGCATATTTAATTTTTGGTAAACATTTGCGTATTTATGTTATAACCTTATGATTACTTACTGTAATAAATTTACTTAGCGATTCTTGACCAAGATTGTAAGTACTCGAATTTATTAGAGCTTAATCCCAGTAAACCCTATACTCTGAATAATAAATTAATCTCAAAATACGTGACTCTTTTTTAGTAATAAAATAACGAAATTCAAACGAAGCACATAGTTTAAATAGGTAGGTTGTATTACATACATGCAAATTCTAAATAATTCTAGTCTACAAAAATGTTGTTGCGAACCATTTGTAATAAAATTTAAATAAACGTAAATAGGAGCAGTTCAAAACAGAATTTAGTTATAGAAAAATCTTGACTAGGTTGGCAGTTCCCTTAGTTACAGTTTGGTTGATAGGAGTATAATGCAACGGATCAGACCATGTGAAGAATGACCACAGATCGCCCAAAAAGGAGACACAATCCTCAGCAATGAGTCAACGATTCAGTAGAAAAGAGATCATCATAAACGTTGCAGTCTGATGGCCCAGCATGCTGTGTAGTAAATTAGGTGAGACCTACGTCCAGTGGACAGAAAAAAGGCTTACTTGATGATGATGAATTGCTGGTTCACCAGCGAGTGTTTTGAGAATTTCAAAAATCTAGACTGTGAGGTAACTACGAAACCCCCTGTTTAATTGACGCGACGCACGGTACATTCGCGAATACTCGTAATAGAAACAATATACTAAGCTCAAGATAGGTATACTTAACAAGATATTTTTAATTAATTAATAGGTATACAATTCAATTAGGTATAATGCTTTTCCACGGCAGCCGCGCTAGTATGCAGACTGTAATATCTATCTGATTCTTTCAGTCATTCTGGCGTAATTGAGTAGGTAACAATAATATCCATCCATACATTCTCAGCTAGTTTATAATAATTATTAGTAAGAAGGGTATGCCTAGGTCTAGGTAGCATTGCTAGTCATACCTAGGTATTTGGTATATTTTACTACATGTTTATCTTCGGTAGCTACGCCCCCATCATTCGTTTCATAACTGATAACCACATATTTGTTCTAGAAATGTGAAACGATGCAGGTATGTTACCGTATCGCTTAACGCCCACATATGTTGCACGAGGGACAGTGCGGCTGGCTCCACCTTCCTCACGCTGCTGGTCTCCAGTAGCGTGCTGTGGAGCTGGTCTGCCGCTCTTACTGCCGCTATCCAGTTCTCCTACAAGATTGGACGCTGATATTAAAATTTTAATTAAATACGTACCTATATTGTCGCACACTGTGGAAAAAGTAAGGCCTTTAACCAGCAGTGGACGACGACAGCATATAATAGCTAACTACAAGCTGAAGATAGATCAACGAGATTAGGAGACGAGATTTTGTTTGTAATATTGACAAGAATCTTCCCCGTAACCTATTAACTTATTCGATCTAGATTTAGATATCAGATCTACTAAAATAAATAAACTTTAAGCAATATTAACGAGCCCAGTATTGGGACTTAATTGTGGGACTTAATGATGATGATGATGTAACGACAATAACTAACAAAAGCCATTAAACAAACGATATGCGAGTTTACTGCACAATTTCCTGATAAATATGTTAGGGGTTAACTGAACTATTGTGGACCACTGATAAACATGTTACAGTGCCCTAGGAAATACAGCTAGGTTATAAATTAAGCTTAGACTCATAGAAACGCAGTAGTAAAGGCGTATCGGTTTGCTGCGGAACGTAGCTTTTCTCCCAAGGATATCGCCACACGCATTTCTCGGTCATGTCATGGGCGATTGGGCCTTAACATTGAGTGGTAAGGGGTTGATAAATTATTGAATATTATATATGTTAGATTACATTTTCAATGCTAATAGAGCTGTCTGACAAATTACTAACACTATGGACCATGTGTCTGAGAATAAAAGTGTTTTATTTCTTTCTGAAGATCTACCTAGTACTTAATATGACATTTGCCCTACCTATGAAGTTTTTACATGATAACTAGGACTAAGTAGTAAGAAATTTTGATAAATATAATGCCGATTGATCTGTATAGTACCTACCTGTGTAATAAAATAGATAGAGTACCTTATTTACTTTAATCAAGTACGGGTAAGTTAATTAACTACACATTTAATTCTGTAGGTACAAGTTAAAACGACACAGGAAAATATTAATGCCAATGTGGTTAAGTGATTTTGGTTTGCGTGACCTTGCAGCAAACAATTTACTTAAATCACTTTCACACATAGGTAGGTACGCATTAAATATTACACATGACATGAAATTATGTTTGCATTACTGTAGTTAAGGTGTTTAGTGGTTTTTACTTAAAAACTTGTTGCTTTATATAAGTACGAGCCCAAATTTTTTTGCCTATACGACTAGGTAGGTAATACCCATGGTTATTGGTTCGAATCGCCATTTGCATTATTAATTTACTTTGATTTACCTACACCTTAAAGCTTACAAATTTTAAAATTCCCCGTACCTCATCAGGCGGACCGTACGTCTGTTTGCCACCGTCGCGTCGTGGTATAAAAGAAAAAAAAAACCTCGCGTATTCAACCATTGGGTATTATTAGACCTTGGATATCGTCACTTTTCGTCACTAATCGATTATTATCACAACATTGAGAACGGGCCTCTTAATCCTAAACGTTGGTTAAATTTCGATTCCCATCCATGTTCCATTTAGGTACTTACTTGCTTTTATTTACTTTTACATTGTACTTCAAGTCAAAGCAACTTACCGTGTTGTGTAGTTGATCAGCAACATGTTGAGAGACTATATCCAGTTCTTCCCAATCGTAATGAGCTCTTAATGGAGTTGGTGATCGAGGAGTTAGAATGTCAGTTTCCTTCGGCGGAGAAGATGCGAGCAGGCTTAGTACGAACCTGAACATTAAAGATAATAGAAAGTTAAATAGAACATTTAAGAGGTCTCACGCGACACGTTTTTAAGTAATTGTTTCTTAGAGAGAGACAGAGTGGTTTTAAAAAAAGTGAGGTAAAGTACTGACCCATCTCGTTCTAACTCCACTCGAGTTTGTTGACGACGTGGAGAAACAGAGGGACTCCTTTGTAAGTTGTGCAACACTTCTACTTCTTTATGTGGTTCTACAGGACTACGGGAACTTCGGCCAGACTTCTCAGGGGACCGCACTTCCGCCATACTCAACGCAAGGCTAGATATTTCCTTGATTTTATCTTCCTGAATATCGTTTTTCAGCCTAAAGAAATCATAGAGCTCGCTCAGCGATTTTGATTTTACTTTAGCTCCATTATGTTTGTTCAAAAACTGTTGTTTTTGCATTTTATTCTGAATAACTGGAAGTGGTATTCCACTCTTTTTTATAGATTTAATTTGAGATTCTCTTTCAAATGCCTCGCGTTTAATTTCGTTCATTCTACTCACTATAGTAGAAGTAACAGGTGCCATGATTTCCTTAAAATTATCCGTTTTCTGTTGTTTAACATCTTCTTCACTTGTGAGTAAGTTATCGCTATCAGGTGTCCGTATTTTTACACTTTCACCACCGAAACGCACTTTTTTAACGACCACGTCTGTATCTTCTGACTCGCCGTCACTATACTTTAACATGTTTCGATCCGAGCTATCATAATCATCTTCGCTTCCCGTATTCTTTTCGGACTCAGTCTCATTTTCTTCTAAAACAGTCATTGTAATGGCAGTGTCCGAGTCGAACTTAATTTCTGTCTCAATAATCACTTTTGCATAATTATTATTGTAGAAAGTAATAGGACCAAACGACTCTTCCGAAGATGTATCTGTTGACAATCGAATAGGTCCTGTTTGAGAATGGTTGTAAATATGATTAATTTTAACCAAAGGCTGGATACTATTGTTGTTGTTGTTCCTGTACGCGGTTTTCTTAGGAGCATAGTAAACATCCATAGAATCTTCATCGTAAGTTTCGTATAAGCTACGAAATTTGTCTTGAGTTTTAGGATCTAAACGAGAGAGATAAATCATGTAATCACGTGGGCCACAAGTACGTCTAAGTTTAAGCATAGCTCGTTGTGCCACATCTCTGTGCGTCGGATCAAACAGTTTCTCACCTAATACTTGAAACGTAGGAAACATATCCAAATTTGGGTGTCTTCTTTTCAGTATCCCCATAACGGATGGAATTGATAAAATCAAGCCGGTGATAACGTTCACTTTCGTGTCAATGTTTGCGGAATGTGGCCTTATATTGTGATAAGAACACTTGTCTAAGATTGCACGAGCCGCGCATTCAACATCTTCACAATGCATGCAGAAAACTTTCAAAGCATCCAGTGCAGCTTTTCTAACATTCGGTGAATTGTGTCCTAAGTTATCCACCACTTGATCAAATGGGAATGCAAGCGCATTTCCGACGAGTGGCAGGAGATCAGCCAAGACGCGAAGTGCGTGCAAACGAACTTCCCATTCGGGATGTGTGAGCCGGTCCCTTATCGCGACGTAGAGGAGTTCAACATCGAGATCTGGAGGCAGAGCTCGGGCTCTAAGCACGCGGTCCCATAGAGGAGCGAGTGGTGGCGGCGGTGTTTCGGGCACTTGCATGGTGGAGGACTGAAGGCGACGGGCTCGCGTGCCCGGCCGGGCCGCGTAGCGCCACACAACTGGGTTAATGGTCGGACGGTAAGCCACGCCGCCCCTGACCAATCGATGCCAACACATACCTACGTGTAAAAGCTACGGGTACACGTGAACACATTCGCATGTACACTTACCTCCATTATAACATTTGCCGATTAGCATAATACTAATTTGCATGAAAATACGAAAGTTACCGGTTGTATTTCATTTTACTTAACTTTGGAGGCTATAAATATTATTGTGAGCGTAAAACCTTATATTAGGTACTATAAAAGTTGAAGGCGTATACAGAGAAATTAAATAAAAGGTAGGTTAGTTACACCGTACTAGGTATAAACCTAACTTGCCCTGATTTGTTTAGCTAAGCATTTACTATTAGAAGTACCTAAGTACCTACCTTTATTTACTGTCTGATAGATAGCTATAGTGAGGAAGGGACCTACTTAGATATTCATTTTTATATTTTTATGCTATAGGTAAACATTTTATAAAAATAAATGCAATGAAATACAATCAATTTATTATAAAAATTTAAAAATGTCTATGAATTAATTAGGACAAAAATGAGGTAAGTAAATGAATTTATTAATTAAAGTAGGTGAGGCACTTACGTCAAAATACCACGAGTACCGCACCATACATTCGGTTTATTGTCACCTAAATACCAATCCAATTAATAGCATTTTTTTATTTGAGGACAAAAGGTAGGAAAATATATTTTTTAACACAACTGAACACTAAGTATAGTAGGTTAGCTACCAAATTTTTCTTTCACGAATACAAGAAGGCTTTATATCAATCCCTCGATAAGAATTAAGGCCATTTTGACACCAAGGCCAAGACATATATTACCTACGACTGCCGAAACCTTGGGTTGCGTTACCAAACAATGCACGACGACTTGCAAAAAAACTACTAACACTTTCTATACACCGATTGCAATTTAATTTTATTAGGCACCAAGTTGTATATGTACCTACTATTGTTTCTCCCCTCGACATGTAAACAAAATAACTAGAACAAAAGTTACTTAAATATAATTTGAAACTCCGATCCGTTCCGTTGGCAAATGGGCAAATGCCCAGAACGGCAAAAATTAGGGTTCACGAAATCTGACACCATCCGGGCATCCTGTTTGTGGAATAATATGCTCATAAATTTCATTCATTGTAAAGGGCGGCACAGGTCCTCACCGTCCTGTATGTAGGCCAGTCAGCCCATATAGCCATCCCGTTTCCCCGAATGGGGCTGTACCTATAATCTGCATTTCCCCTCTTAAAAAAAGGTCCTGTACCTACGTACTTAATTATGCTATGCTCTATAGGCTCAATGTAGGTAGGTAATAATTTTATTGTGGTAATAATAATCCCGATAATTTGCTTCCATAGTACTTACTTAAGACGTTGAACGCCAAGCTTCCAGACACAATGGAAAATCTATTGTTTGGGGGTCATCGGTGACCCCCATGGTGCTCAAAGACTTAAATAATAAGCTTAGTAGCCGAATGGATCAGTGACCAGCATGCAAATCATGCAGTTGGTGTTCGATTCAGACAAGTGACTTACCATCAGCTAACGGTGAAGGAAATCATCGTGAGGTAACCCACATAAACTACAAGAAAATCTAAGTGTATGTCTGATAAGACCTAGACCCTCTCAGCTCTTTAAATAGAGGAGAGTAGAGGGAGGAGAGCGCAGTGAGACATTAAAACTGGTGGTTGATGATGAATCTACATATTTAGTGCTTGATTTGTTGGTATATAGTTAGGTACATAAAATTACACACAGCCGATTAAGGCCACCAAGCCAATGACATTCGTTATAGCAGTTAAATACTTAAATACCTAATCAATATTTTATGTTAATCGACCTTTGGGATAATATTTGACTTACAACTTTCATAATTTTAACCATTCTAATTTAGTGGGGGCTTGGTACTTCGGCACTGAAAACTGAAAACAATTTTTTTTTAATGTTTTCTTAATATATAAATATTTATTTTATAAACAATTCAACAATCCCCACACACATAATAATAAATAATAATAATAATAATATAATAATATTCTACCACATTCACACAGCGCCATCTAGTCCCAAATTAAGCAATTATATTTGCTTGTGTTATGGGTACTAAACAACTGATATACTACTTAAATACATATTTTTTTTTGTAAATACATACCTACGTATTATAGATAAATTACACCCAGACACAGAACAAACCTTTATGCTCATCACACAAAGATTTGTCCTGGGTGGGGATCGAACCCACGACCTCCGGCTTAGCAGTCAGGGCCACTAACCACTAGACCAACAGGCCAGTCATAAAAAAAGATACTTATGTGACAATCCCCCAGTTTTGTAATAATTAAAGCAGTAACTAAACGCATGGCTGATGGATGGCCCCGCCATGTTTATTTTCTAATGTCATTTTAGAATTCAACTCAGCTTTGAGCTTGGCCTTGTTTGTCGTTTGTGTTGTATGAAGATTCTCTGTTCTAATAATAAATTAAAAACAAAAATTAAAGTTGAATCAAGAATGTATAAAAAAGTTAACATAGTGAATAGTTTTATAGGGATTATATTATGGACATATCTCAGCAAAAATATGCTTCCGTGATAATTCTATTGTGAGTGCGGATCAAAGATAATGCCGATGCCGACAAGATGAAGCTTTTATCGCTGTTATTTATGATTACGACGAGTTTCGGCATCCGTGTGATCCTTGCTCAGAGCGATAATTGTACTAGAACTAACAGTCGTGGTGATTATAAGTTATGTGTTCGTAAACTATCTGATACTTTGGGAAGTAAATTTAGTGAAATAGTGAACATAGAAGTTGGGAGCGAGTACTCCGCGCACTTTGAAATACGGCCTTCTTACAAAGTGAGTCGTCACCAGGTTTCTGACAACGATGTATTGGCCAGCATCACCGACAAGCTCAGCTACAAGCTATCTTCAGCTACGAACATACTTCTCGATATGAACAATGCTATTAGCGACAACAGTACTCCGTCCTTCACACATCCTTGTCCATTCAACTCTATACGTAAGTCCGTATTTATTAAGAGTAGCAATGTATATGATAGCCTACCTTCACAGGATCCAAGGAATAAAATGTTAGGTCGTTTCAAAGATTTGAAAGTAAAGAGACAATATTTCCTGTCACATATGGACTATGCTACAGATAAGGATTGTGCTACCATGCCTCATTCTAACTTACGATATCTTTATCACAAGATAGTGCATCCAGACCCTAAACTAGTAATTTTTATAATAGACAACAACATGAAAGAGGATTCATTGCAACATGCTGTGAATGTAGCGAAGGAGACAGCATATGCATTGCAGGACAATGATATGCTGGCACTCAAGCTGACCAACATGACCGAGTTTCTTAAATTTGAAGATACCTGCAGCACTGATGGCATGTCTGACTTAGGCAATGCTACAGAAAACAATAAACTCTTATTACGGGAATATTTATCTTCTCTTGACACAGCATCAGACAATGTATCACCATCATCAATAAATACAGATTTAAAAAAATTACTTCTTCAAAAAGATTTGCCCAACAACAAGCTATTAATATTCCTGACAGACACAAAGGTATTGAAAAATGATGCTTGGCTCAAGATCTTTCCATTTTCATCAACTAAACTTGAAAGTTTAAAGTTTGCTATAGGACTGATTTATGAGAATCAAGCTGACAAGAATAGTTCCTTGGGTATATTACATATTGATAAGTGGCACAATACCCATGCTAATAATCACTCAGTGATGCGGTTGCATATAAATGATAGTGGAGTTGTTGGTCAGGTGGCTTCTGCTTTTATATCCCTTCTGCCAGGACATTATGATAGCAGAAAGATAAAGATCGAAGGTCCAGTGTGGGAAGCCACAGAAAGAGACTTTATGATATCTCTTGTACTACCAACAGCAAATGGAGTTTTAGGACTAGATCTTTACTGGTCTGATCTAGCTGAAGACATTGTTTATTTTAAAGGTAGTAATGAACGAAAAAGAGCATTTGTTATGGATTTCTCGGGAACTGTTTTGATGCATACATTCTTTCCTAGACCGGAAACTGCTTCAGAGAAGATAAAGTTTACAAAGTTAGAGAGTGTGGAGACATACTCTTTCATCAGCACAGTGAAAGCAGAAATGATGGCAAATAGCTCTGGAAATTTAACTATGTCTGAACAGAACTCTACCAAATCTATCATTTATTCTTGGAAATGGATAGAAAACTTGTATGTTGCTTGTATTGTATCTGAGCTAAATGAGCAGGTAGCTTTTAACAAAACAAATATATTTTTCACTAGGAGTAACAAAGAAATACTGTTCCATAGGTTGGATTTGTTTCCACCTAAAACTGGAAAAATGTGTAGGCATTTCAAACAAATAGCTACTATTGATCAGGGGACTGTTTACTTAAGTCCATCGAGCTTCCAATCACCATTTACATATCTTTATGACATGGGTGATGGCCAGGAAGCAGTCACATACATGCAGAACTATTTAGCTTACTTAAAGAGTGTAGCACATGGTTTGTTGTCTAATCCTGGTCTAAAGAACGAGATTCAACATGATGTTGGTTTTCTGAATTCAATTTTATCCCTT
Source organism: Laspeyria flexula (assembly GCA_905147015.1). NCBI lineage: Eukaryota > Metazoa > Arthropoda > Insecta > Lepidoptera > Erebidae > Laspeyria > Laspeyria flexula. The sequence continues at coordinate 3,426,953 of LR989956.1, read as the reverse complement.
TACAAGCGGCAACATTTACATGGGACGTACTCCAAATATATAGTTAGAAGGTATGCTGTCACTGAGAGTGGAGTGTTAGTTATGTTTCCAGGAACTGTGTTGGAGTATGACTATGAGCCTGTCAGGAGGCCATGGTATACTTACGCTTTGGAGAACCCTGGCAAAATAATCCTTACTCCTCCAAACTTAGATGTTGGTGGAGCAGGCTACGTTGTTTCTATATCTTACGCAGTACAAACTTCTTTCTATCCTACTGTAGTGGTTTCAATGGATGTTACTATGGGATTCCTTTACAAATTAATTATAGATAGTTTACCTCTTTGTGCCATGCCTTATATTAAGTGTTTCATCATGAACAATAGAGGCTATTTGGTATCACATCCTGGACTGATGGATCCAAATAGTTCTGGTCCTATCGAACAACAACATATCACACATAAAGAATCCATGATTGCTATTGATATGTTGAATCATAAGGGTTTCGTTACTAAAAGACTGTGTAACAACTTTTTCGATAAAACTATACAGAGATTTTACGAATTTAATACATCATTGCCTAATGTGCTCTCTAATGTTGTGTCTGGTGACCATTGTGTTCATTATTATATAGCTGCCATACCAGGAACAAATGCTTTTATAGGGTTAGTGAACGCGTCGTGTAGTGTCGGAGCTTTTTGCCCCTGCAGTATGTTCGACCGTCTCTGTCTAAACTGTAATCGCATGGAACAAACCGAGTGTGAGTGTCCCTGTGAATGCAGTTCTGAACTTTATGAGTGTCCCAACGCAAACATATCACGATTCAACCAAGACATCCCTCTTTGTGGCATGATGTTAGAAAATAACAATCACAAGTCGCACTACTTCCATAACTTTGCAGAGAATTTAAAGTCGTGTTTTGATTTTCAATGCGAGAATTATTTGACGCATTCTTCTTGTTTAGGCGTTTTAGGTTGTGAGTGGTGCCAAATAGATACAGATGGTAGGACTCCATTGTCAGCACCGTTTTGTACATCACAGTCGACTTGTTTTAATGGGGTTTTAGGGGCTGTTACTCCGTACGGTGAGGGTACATTTGGTCACGTAAATAGGGACGCTTTTGGCAGTTATTCGGCGATAGGCCCTGTCGCAGGTTGTATAGTTACTGTAAGTTTAGTGATAGCTGTTGCGATGTATTGCTATCGGCAAAACGTTACTACAGCTAGTTGCCATAATTTGTACGTCGATGGTCCTGCAGAAACTTGGCATGACGCCGATGTTCAAATGAGTCACTTGCAATCCGATGATATGCATGACCAGTCTGGGCAAGATAAGTTGTTGCCCGCCATGGAGATAGAAGCTCCGATTTCGCCATATAGGGTTGTGACAGGGTACAGGAGACCGCATACTGCGGGGGGTTCAGATCATGGGTATTCTACTATGACTCCTCACGAGGATTCTGAGGCCACTGGCTTTTCGGTCAATGAGCCTATTGTTTTGTCAGATGATACCAAATCTGACGTTAGCTGTCCACTTCCCGCTAAGATTAAGCCCAGGTTAAAAGCAGCTGATTTAAATATAACTGTACTTCCATGTGGCAAGAACAGTGTTTTAGCTCCTGTCACGGTGCATAGACACATGGAGGCGCCCTAATATTTAAGTCCATTTAATTAATCTACCTCTTTGTAAATAATATATGAAATTACATGTTTAGTTCGTTAATGTGATAAAGTTTATTTGCGAATAGTTTAATGCTTATTTTTATGTACTTAGCTTAGTCGTCCAATATCACAAGTATTATAGCTTAAATCTTTGGTGCTCTTTACATAATTTCGTTTACGATTTTTTATAATTATTATTGTATTGAATAATGACATTTATTGTTGATGTTCCGCAATAATCTTCCGACAATGTGAAATGATTCTACTTAGATAATTGTTAAATACTTGGTACTTAATCTAATCTTTTATCAAGATAATAATCTTAATGATTGTATGGCCTCATTTATATCAAACAGAAGCAATTTATGTATTGATGTGATGTAAACAAGCGCGGATTTGTATCCTAAAGTATCGATACTAAAACGAGTTCACTGTTTTCGCTTGATGATTGACTCGAATCATATTGCTGATTCAAGCATCAAGCTAATATTAGCAGGCTACGTGAGGCGCCTCTTGTAGGCCTATTTATTGTGCTCCTTATCTTATAGCCTGAGTTCAATGTTCAGTAGTTCAGGCATGAGTGTAAGCACTAATTTACGTTCTTCACACGGCGAGAAAACTTGTCACTAACGCAGAGTTACTCAAACTAAGTTGGAACGCGACTATTCAGCGCGGCGCGTCTGGAGACAGAGACGAGACACTTTGATAGATGTTAGCGAACAATAGTCTATCAACATACTCGTTGACATAGAGCAGTCAGGGTTCATAGTATTACACTGGAAGTACTTACTTACCACCTTTATATCCATTCATTACCTATTTAGAAATATATAAATTTCTCGAGTTTTAGATGAAAATCAAACATTTGTGATTAATTTTCTCTAAGCTCATAAATAAAAAATTATACGAATGTTATCACATATTGGTCCCCGCTTCTGAGTATCGCGTATCCGCCGAATTGAATGCGGGCGTTTGCCTACGCAATAATGACGAGATTTATCCACCACTGTAACAAACCCATGCTAGATCTCCTGAGAGAGATTACTATAAGTCCTAAGGTTAACAAATCAGGTTGTATAATACAGGTGAATAAGAAATACAGTAAGTTTTATATGTTGTATTTTATGTGTTAGCTTATAAGAATAAATTAATTTTTGATAAAGTGCCAGTGCCTCCTAATATGACGTAAGATATAAGGAAACTTATTTTTAAGACTGAACTTGATGTTGGCATTAATTTGATGTAATAAATTTTCTTTTTTAATATTTTGTTTCATTGTAGATTCGGCTGATTTGATCCCAAAACTGATTCCACACAGTGCTTACTTATTGTCATGCGCGGCTAGTCTAGTTTATACCACCCCAGTTACACCGCCTAAGGGTTGGACCACATATAGCAGCACCGCGCCGCAGTTTAATAATTATAATTAATAATAATAATTCTTTATTCCATAGGGACATTCTGCGAGTGAGCCTTCATTATCATAAACATTGTTTCAAATTCAAATCTTTTTATTTCATTTAGATCACATACATGATACTTATGAACGTCATACAAAGCCAAAAAAAAGATGTCAGTAAGTTTGCATACGGCCAGTTCACTGACAAGGTTGGGCTCTCAGAAGAACTTGGGAAGAAACTCAGGCCACTCTTTTTAATCGCCATAGTTGTTACAATTTTAATTGGTTACAGTTTGAAATATCACAGAAAGGTACAACCAAAACACCATACTAAATCAAATTCGATAAAATTTGGATATGAGAAAATAATAATAAGCAATCGTGGGACATTAATGGGTTGCTGATGATGATGAAACTTTAATTTGTTTTCGTCAAGAAGTATGGTATGTGGGATCATCACTTGGTACCAACTATGCATTTGAAAATGGTAAATACATTTTGTAACACATTTTTGCAATATGTTCATTTTTTTTTGTTGTATAATGTGTATGTAATAGTTTGTATACTTTTCTGTCACTCATTTACTGGAGCGGGAATGTGACCGCACACGTCAGCATCGACGAGCCGCTCGGCTGTCCTTCTCTCACTCTAGTAAATGACAGTTATAAGTGACAGAAAATGATAGAAACAGGAAAGTGCGGCGCGGTGTTGCTAGATGTGGTCCAACCCTTATTGAGACACTATCATTGTCTGTTAACAATGAAATAAATTGATGTGCCCCCTTGGTGATGCCCCCCTAATAGGCTTGGGTATCACTCTAGCTTTTTATCACTTGGGTTCTTTGATCGAGATAATGGTCAGTACATACTACAGAGCACACTCGAAGCGTCAAATTCTTCGCTATTAAGCTTTAACGTTTATGTAATGTATGTCAAATTCGCGCATCATCTTTTTATCTGCATTGTGGACATGAGGGCGCATTTACTATATTAAGGTTCAAATTGACGTTTCGATTTAATTCAATTCTGTAGCACAGAGTATGAATTGACCCTAAATAAAACATGAAATATATTAACTTAAACTATTTATTTATCATTTCACTTTAACTATAAAAGTAAGTTTAACTATATTTATTCATCTTCAAACCGTATATGTGTGTGCGTGGGTTGTGGCGAGGCGGGCGCGAGGTTGGGCGCGGGCCGAGAGTGTTGCAGAGCTAGCACGCGACATCTGCCGCGAGTTCTGCGGTGCGCCATGGCTTGCTCGGCGCGGGACCACTGCTCCTGCTCCTCCGCGCCAGATAACACGCGCGTGATGTTTGTGGAGTTTACACAGTACTGCAAGATTAATTAACGATATTTTTATTAAAACATACATCATGGCCGATGGGGCCGGAAACGATATCCAGCCACAAGGCGCTGGATGCATGCCACATACAACCGGCCCTCAGCCATCCAGCAGTGAACTTCCTGCGGCTGATATGATGATGATAGCATTTGCATATACTACTTTAAAACCTGTTGATATTGTTGATACGTAAGAATATTTACCTCTTCAGCAGCTTTGGCAGAATCGAACCTAACAACAGCTTCCGACTGTCCTTCCTTTACATCCACATGCAAAGCATGGATGTTGCTCCTTATCTGAAAATTTAAAGACCAAAATAAGTGAGATATTTGTCAAGCAGTAGACTGACAAAGCTAGTCTCGGTAGAATGGTAATGGCCATACTTACAGTTCTCTTAGTAAGCCTGATATCCAAACATGGTTCTGGTAAGATTTCCTTCACAAATACGCCTGGTACTTTCTCCGGTGGTCCACTACTTTTGACCCCTTCAGTTTCCACTGATGGTATGCCTTAAAATTAAAAGTAATTAAAAATTAAAAACTGACTGTGGAAGTCTTTTTCGTATGTAGTAGTTCTTTTGAGCTAAGACACATGAATATACTCGTAGTTGGTACCTAAAGAGACAAACCACGAAGAATCTTCGTGTGCCGAGGCCCACAGGCAGTCATGTCTCTCACCAGAAATAGGCTATGTTACTAAGGCTTGATTTCCTCTTACGCTGACGTCGGTCGAGCGTTCAGATAACACGATGTTCTATGAGACTGACGCGGCAGATTTATTGGTACTTTTCTGTGTCATACGCCGCTGACAAAGACGGTACGCTCGACCGACGTCAGCGTAGGAGGAAGGCAAGCTTTAGCGGTGTGAGGTGTGCCATCAGAAAACCTTCAGTAATAATAATTAGGTGGATGGGTCGTGGGCCAGATGCAGAAGGCGGTACTTCTGGACATGGCACGCATTGTAAGGAGGTTCCTCTCTCTAGAGCCCTAACCACACCGGTAGCTTGGTCCCTGTACCCGATAGATAGGTACCGGTGGGTCTCCAATTTTTTATATTTTAAATGTATTTTTTGAGAAAATATTTAAATAAAGAGGATAAAATAATAAAATTTACCTGGTTCTACTTCAACAGATGGAGCTGCCGGCGCAGGAATACTAGAATACTGGTGTTTCCTACTATGTAAACTCATTTTCATCTCTCTCATATATTTCCTCTGTAAATTCAAATATTTATTCCTAAGTGCCTTCCATTCACACTTAGAAAGCACTTGTAAGCCCCATAGAGCGCCCCTTGGAGCTTCATTCTTTGATAGATTGTTTTTAGCCTTGCTCCTTTCTTTGGCTGTTCGTTTTCTTGTCTTTTTCTTTCTTGGAGAGTCGCCATCTTTACCCTCATCATGGCTGGTCATATCATCTTTAGACTCTAAGTCTAATATTTTGTTTTCCTGAAATTATATTGGTTAATATTATATAATCTGAAGAAATTTAAGTGTTTTAATAATAATATCTTTATTATAAGGTTGTTGTGTGTTTACTTACCTCTGTAGGTGTAGTGACACTTGCTATACTTTTGTTTTCTTCCTGAAATGTAAAATATATAGATGTTTGTAAAAAACACATGTTTTATCAGTATAGTTATGACCAAATAGAAAAAAAATATATTATATTATATTATTTGAAGATAACATCATGGGACCTTATACATTTGGCAAGAGGAACGGAAACGGTGAGAGATTAGTCAACTTTGTTATTGAAAACAACCTTGTGATTTTAAATAGTAAATTCAAGAATCGAAAATGACCAAATAGGTGACGTTCTAAAGAAGGGACAGATCAGGAGTATCCTCAACCAGTGAGAATGCATGAAAAGACTGATGAATGTTGAAGAAGCCAAAGATGTATGTCAGAATCGTAGCAAGTGGTATAAAAAAAAAAAAAAAAAAAAAAGTGGAAGGAAATGGTCTCTGCCTACCCCTCTATTGGGAAAGAGGCGTTATCTATATGTATGTACGTATATAAGTCTTCAATAATAATCTGACAAAGCTTATCAACATTCCATCTGACTTAAAGTTATGCAGTAAGGAAAAATTAATTTTTCTATGGCTATCGAGGCTATGGAGAAGTATCTTAGGGATAAGAAGACATGATCGGATAAGGAACACGGCTATAAGAAAGGAAACTAATTTAATCTATGTACAACACAAAATAAAATTGCTGAAGTAGAGATGGACTGGTCACAGCAATATATTTAATTAATACATTGCTAAACAGACATTTGATAAATGCTCCTCAATAGAGTTGCTAGCATTGCTTATCATCAGGCAGGCTGAACATCAGCTTGGCATCATTGTGGTATAATGAAAAAGTTCCTATATCTGCTGCAGTAGCACTGAGAACTCTGAAATAAATCAGCTGGTTTGCGAGTTAGAAGATCATTGACCCGAAGTTTCTGCACTTGTAGCTATATATATGCAAGTTTTGGGTCGGTGACATTGTCCCCACACATTATCCCCAGTAAAGAGGTGTATCCTTACACAATTTATATTTATTTTATCTTAAACTTAATGTCATATGAATCACAAGAAACTTACAGTAGGTGTAGGAGTTTCTACCCTTTTTTCATTATCCGACTCACTCCCAAACTTCAACTCTAGACTCTTCTGTGGAGTCTTTTTCTCCTTCTTCTTTTTCTTCTTCATAGGTGGTTCATAATCTTCTTTATACTCTTTAATATCTGCGATATTAGTCTGTTCATCTACTGAGAACATTTTGATTGAAGATAGATCTTCTGGTGGCATCATTGTGGGTAGCTTACAGCCCATTTTAGTGAATGTATATAAACACTTCTGGGCATCTTCTGCTTTGTTGAATTCAATGAATGCAAATCCCTGAAAATATAACATGGAATACAAAGGTATACAAAATTATATGAGATGTAAATGACAATGACTGTGTTAGTATGGGTAAAAATTTACAGTAATATTATAAAACAAAATAGTTAACTTATAAAATGCCTTCCCAATGACAAAAATCATGAAATAATAGAACTAACCTTGATTTTCTGTGAGTTTTTAAACTTGGGCAGTGAGATGTATGCCACTTGGCCATAATCAGAGAACACACGCTCCAACCATTCTCTACTCGCAGTCACTGGTATAGACTCTACATAAATAGTGCGAGAGTCTGCGTCATATGGTAGTATTGGCGTTTTACGTTTTACCTGCAAATTATTGAGATAATGTGTAATTAAAAGTGATTTGCATCACCTTAGAAATAATTCCAAATGTATGTGTAGGCACTACAATAGATCATTAACTGGTCAACATAGTCAAAGACCCTCGTAGCATATAAACCAAAAATAGGCCTACTCAGATATCTTTGATAAACAAAACTAAGCTAAGTATATTGAATAGTTATATATCAAGTTGTCAAGTTAAACATTAATAATAATATTCTACCACATTCACACAGCGCCATCTAGTCCCAAATTAAGCAATTATATTTGCTTGTGTTATGGGTACTAAACAACTGATATACTACTTAAATACTTTTTTTTTTGTAAATACATATACATTATAGATAATTTTTTATATTATAAGTACATATTTGTTACCTTAAGCCTATCATCAGAGAGCTCCAACAAAGTTGAATTCTTCATAGCTTTAGCAATATCAACAACATCCTGCGTTAATGAACGAATCTTATTGAACTTCAGAAACAGTTCCACGGGAATATAGGGGTCTCTCTTTATAAGGTCCCCTAAAAATCTATCTTTGGACAAGTTGGCGTCGCTGAAGTAGAACTCCATTTGTTTGAGTATATTCTCGTACAGCTGCTTCTTACGATGCCGGACACGCTTCCTAGGACTACTCTCATGTTTAGTCTCTTCGACAGTTACCGTCGTTTCCGTACCAGTCATGACTTAGTTCTAAAAATTTTAAATGCACTATTGAAAACGTTGACACTTATAATAAGTGTACCTATAAACTACTTATACGAAAGAATTACGTTTTAAGGTTTACCTGTATTGTTAAAATTACAGAGAAAAATTACCATTTACAAGGAGCCTACTTCAGTCTCGAATAAATATCCTTCAATATTTTGTAGATTGCAAATTGCATTCATTGAATCATTGGAAGCAGAATTTGTAACCGAAAATGACAAATAAAAATGACACTGACAGTATTGACATTGACACATTTATGGTTGGAAATTGGTTGGTTGGTTGTTTCACGCTCCTCGTAAACTTACATTTAGTCGATTTTTGATTGTAGTAAAATCAGTCATCATCAGTCAAGATTTCAACCCATAAACATCCCACAGCTGGGCTGCTGGGTACGAGTCTCTTCCAAAGAATGTGGAGGGAGTTTTGCCTACTATTTCCCTATTTAACTCCGATTAATAATAAAAATTTAAAATCACGAAATATAATACTAAATTGTGCGATGTAAATAGGTACTATAGTATAGTACAGAATATACTATAGTACTAATTATAGGGGAAATTTATTCACTCATAATAAAATTAAGCTAGTTGACTGCGAGTGCTGTGACTTAAATAATATTATCATCATCATCATATCAGCCTAACGACGTCCACTGCTGAACATAGGCCTCACCTAATTTACGCTACTGCGAACTGTCCTGTGCCGCCCGCAACCAACGGCCGCCCGCAACCCGCAATATTATCATAATTATTAATAAATAATCTTATATTATAATGTTATTAGAATCGATTAATTAATTAGTCGATTTACAATAAACTGACACTATTCAATTTAAGCAAAGAAGTTTTGCCATACAGCCTAATTCGTAGTGACGAGCCATAGATATATCGATGAATTTGATTGTGTTCTTTGATATAAAATTATATTTAGAATACATCAATAAGATATTAATTATTATTCTGTAAAATAATTCCAGCGCCTTAAATAAATAATTATTACTTAATATCAAAAATATTGAAAGAGAAAAAAAAATAATGAAGAAAGGAATTATTATTAAAGTAGGGCCTGGTTGTATAGATATTTAATTAATTACACCACAGTCAAGGTTTGTTAAGATATTAAATAAGATTTTTGTAGGTAACTTCAAATCAATAACAATCGACAACAAAAAATATCTTATTAAATAAGTTTTAAATTTTAATCAGAACCATTCTTCTCTCTTTCTGTTTTCCTAGAAAATAAGAGTCATTTTATAGGGTTCTGCAGTAAAAATCGTATGGAATAATTTTTACTGAATGCATGTCATAATTATTTATTATTGTTGGCACTTCTAAATGTCGATAGACTTAAGCTCTTATTCGATACAGTTGGTACTTCACTATGGTGCTTAGTACATTTTGACATTCTGGATTTTTGGTGGTACTGTCGATAGAGTATGTGGGAAAATCATTGTTTGTTAGTAATTAGGCAGGTGTTATTTATCGTGAATAATGTTCTAATATGTTAGTTATTATTGGTTTTATTCGAATAATAATTTGTGTGCTTTTAATCGGTGTGCGTTCGTTGAGTGTGCCATTCATAGATTGCTCAGATAGGTCTGTGTAGAGAGACGAAGATGACGGTTTTGATCTACAATAGTGATATTATTTCCGCATAATTGTGTTTGTTATTCACGATGACTACGAGTCGAAAAGCTAGAGTGAGTTTAAAGGCTCTCGAAGTGCCGACGGCTTTACAAGAAGGAGAGAAATTCATCAAGTGGGATGAGGTAATTTTTTTTAAAATGCATTTCTTTTTAATTTTTAAAGTAGTTTTTCTGGTGTTGGTGGAATTTTTCTGTACCAGTATTGTACAAGTGCATTGTAATCCAATTCATTGAACTGGACTTTTTTTAAGATTGATATAATTTATTAAAATATTTTTCTATTGGACTATTGGTATTTTCTAATTGGTTTGTTAGTCTACCAATTTAATTTTTAACATAGTTAAATTGAATTTAAATTGTTTCTTTTTAATTTTTTTGCCAAATTTTATTATCGCTGTAGGCTAGGCTACATATTGTTGTAAACAACTTAATAATTTAAAATTACTACAATAGTTATTCGATTGGAAAATAAACCTAACATTCATATTTTAAACTCAGTAAAAATTCAAATAAAACTTGGGAATTTATCAATATTTAATAAAACTTCTAATTAAAGTTGTGTTGTTTAGTCTAGCATAAGTTACTAATATGCAATGTACATAATCCTCGGTAATGTCAATATGATAAAATATGAATAACATGCAAGAGATTGTTTACAGAAATAAACAAAAAACTATCATGGATAATAAATCCATCGATTGAATCTACATATTTTTAAAACAATACTAAAACACAAATTTTGTTTATTTGCCATAGGACTCTGGCACAGGTCTCCCAGTCACTCTTCGAGTTGACCCCAAGGGTTACTTCTTGTACTGGACAGATCAGAACATGGAAGTGGAAATGCTGGACATAGCCACCATCAGGGATGTCAGGACCGGTGGCCATGCTAAAGTACCGAAGGTGAGTAATTGGACAAAATGTTTTATTTGATGTCCTTGATAAAACTAGTATGTTATAATGACATTTCGTAATATTGGCTGACCTTTATCATTATTAAATAATAAAATTAAGTGTAAAGGTTGAATATAGGTTCCACAGATTATTATTTCTTTCTTAATTTTAGAGCTTGATTTGGGGGATGTTGATTGTAGTGATTTTTTCTTCTCAATTGCCATAATATACTCATAGAGTAGTCTTTTCCTTTATACTTGTTGCCCATAAACTTAGTAAATTTATCATCTGTCTGAAAATGAACCATCTGGCGATCAACCTTACAGCAGATGGCAGTAAAATAGTACAATGTCACAGTATTTTTGCAAATTTGTAATATCCTGGATCTATTGTTCTGAGAGTTCAAGCCATAATTACTCTGTAAAGAAGCAGTATTTAAGCGCGGCGATAAGGGAGATCGAGTGTAAAACAAACGCCTTCTGGTTGGGTTTTCCATGTTTCAAATACATACTGGAAATAATTTAATATAATTACGATTCGATTTTCAGCAACCCATTAATTGCCCACTGCTGGGCTAGTTAAGTTCGATAGTTCATATCACCATCTTATTAGTTTCCCCCTCAGGGTGTTCATTTTTCTTGCCACTACTAACTATGACAAGAATTCAGAAAGACGACAATCGGCAATAGCATCCGATGCGAAACGCAAACGGGATTCTGTCTTGAGGTCCAGTTAAAATATAGTTGGTATGTTCAAATTCGATGTCTAATAATTCTCTTTCGCAAAAACTGCGGAAAATTTTGGTAAGATTTTTTGCGGTGCCTCGTAAAATTGTACTGTTATGTTTAACAATATTGACCTGTACTACACAAACACCATCATCACATAAATTAATTTTCCACTACTAGCCACGGGTCTCCTCCATTTATGGCTTGTAATGATGATGATAAAACAATACAACAAAAACAACATTCGAGTGAGACTGGTTTGGTCGCGTTGATTAGGTACATCTATTTGTTGATTCTAGATATATACTAGAATGGAGATGACGATATTCGTGTAGATAACTACCTAAAAATGTTGCATTCCATCATCGAATGAAGAATAATAAGTAGTAGGTTGAAGTGAACCAGCCTCACACCCATATAACTTATCATTCATTGAATTACCGTTTCAACATAATTTCCCCTCGCGTAATATATGTATTAATAAATCATATTAATGTTACTTCAATGGTACTCATAGGAATTTTTATTTAGTTTCCTCTCACGACACTCTTGGGTATAGACTAAGAGAGGGCTATTGATAGATGCGAACAGTATAAGCTGTCCAATAAATATCATATCAATCACGTAGAAAGTTGATAAATGATTGATGACCATCCTTGATGATTCGTACAAATTGTATGTTCGGGTGCAAGGATCTCTTCTATCTCAATTATTTGAAACACTTTCGCTTTATGTTGTTACGTTTCTCTGCTTACTTCTTAAATTGTTATTTTTCGACCCGCCAGTCGTCAGGTTTGCTATTATTTTTATATATTTAGTTACTTAAGTAAAACACTCATTACTAAGTGCTTCGTAAGTGACGTGCTTTTGTAGCGATTGACGTGAAATCACCACAACATAACTACCTAACATCCATAATTCAAGTTTTGTGTATAATTTGCCGAGTATGTTTACACGTGTCCTTCAGCAAATGACCCAAGTACCTAGGTGAGTTATTGACGAAATTATGGTAACCTTTTTAGTAAAGCTTCGGCATGTTTCCTTTGTAAAGAGGTTTAGTTGGTAAATACGCACTTTAGTTGGTTATATTTATCTAAATTGTCGTCAGTAGGGGTTTTATACCATTACAGAAAACGAATAATCTTTTTATTAATAGATTACGTGCTAATAACAAGTGACGTGTGTACGAATGCAACACGAGACCATTATTTGAGTGATTCATAGATATTTGTTTAGGGCCTTAGTGTACTTGTGTACTGTGGCCCGTACCTACTACATGGCTTGTGCACAAATGCGGGCGTTGTCTTTTTAAAAGAAAGTTGAAAGAAAATAATATTAAGCTTCAACTCTACAATGCTCTATAGTGTCCATAGTTTCAATATAGGGTAAAAGCGCTAAATATCGGCCATGTCAACATTTTTCGGGATATAACTGCATGTTTCTTTGATATTCCTGGCCTTTGATACATACTTGGGGTATTTTTATGCTATATGTTAGTTAATTATTCATTATTTCGTCTTAATTTGTTCAATTTATTCCCAGTTATTTTTTTATAATTTTTTTTGTGCAGAGTTGTCAAAAACCCCTTAAATCGGCCTTTTATGCCAAAAATCGTCCGTTTGGTTGCCTTATATCGGCATATGGTTACTTAGGAAGGGGACAGTTTTTTTCAAAATAGCTAAAATATGTTGAAAGACTATCAGCTATTAAATAACAGATTTTTTTTTTTACTAATTGAATATATAAATGACAAATTTAAGCCCTCTGGTAATAATAAATCCATATTCCATATAGCAATTCTAAAGAAACTATTTTAATTATTGCCGAATATTTAGTTAATTTTTAAATACTGGCTAATGCACGAGTAAGAAACACATCTCTCATAAATTGACCGCCATGGCCAGAGCAATAGTTTGTACCTTTTATCCACCACAGCTGGTGAATGTTGGAGTAACGAAGAGGCCGAATTTAGGCAAGGTTCGATTAAAAATGTACCGGCCACCAGGCCGGTTTAACGTTTTTTAGTTCATTTTAATCCCTAACCTCGGCCGGGCTTATATTTAATAAAATAAATAAAATAACAATATTATTTCTTTCTCACACGTTAGTAAATTAATCTAATTAACGATATAAATATTCATTAGATATTGAAATAACAAAAATATGTATAAAACTCACTTCCCACCCATAGCTGATCCCGTGAATCTGACTACGAAATGTCTCGAAATTCGGGTTTTCGTACAGGACTACAAACATTTTCTCACTGAGCGTCCAAGCGACGTTTGATGGCAGCCATATTTAATATTCTCTTGCTCAATGAAATAAGGTATCATTTCGCACGAAAATTAGGCTAATAAAGTAAGGATTTTAATAATAATTTCAAAAAGAGTGTAAATGGCCGATATTAGGCAGTGGCCGATATTAGGCGACTTTACCCTATATACGCAAACAACCAATCACTGTCCACTACGACATTGTTCCGAAGAATCAATTTTCTGTATAACAACTGACGATTTAGCTATTGCAAAGTTAGCAAAGTCCGTGCTCAGGTTCCACTCAAACTTGAATAAAGTTCGGAATGAAAGAATTCAACTTTGTTCTGAAGTTAGCTTTGTTGAAGTTGCCATACTAGCTACTAGGTTGTATTATGTTCTCCTTGTTTTAAGTATGAATTATTTTTTGTATTAACATCAAGTAATAGACGCGGACTCGAACAAAAGAGGAAAGAGGGGAGGTGTGTTGTATACAATTAATAGGCTTTTGGCTTCTTTCATTACAGTACGTATATTTATCGTGTATGACATTTTGTTTTCTCCGTTAGTCGTGAGTCCAATATTTTATTTAAGTAGAAAGAAGATAAGTTATGAAAACTTAGATTTCAAGATTTTAAATTGCCAGAGAAAAACGCAATGAACGGGCGTTCACAGGCTTGCTAACACAGACACAATACACAGTCCAATAAAACTGTTAATGAATTTTAGGGTGTATATTGGAAGCTAGATAGAAGACGTAAAGCTATACTTCATCTTTACCTTACCGGGAACTTATTAATTATGATATAAAGTCTTCCATAATAACATGCCAACTCGAACAGTCAGCCAACAGTGAATAGGAAAAAATTATAGCAAACATTAATCTCACTAGAGAATCGCGTTATAATCCATTCAGACATTAATGTTAACGTAATATATGATACACAAGTCGTAACGAATCTACTTATACAGATTAATTCCTGCTTCGTACTAGGTACATTTCATTTAATTTTTATGCGCTAGCGCCGCGAGCTAACGTAATTTTATTGTAACGTAAACAAATTTATGGCGTAATATGTTAAAGACAAATTAATAGTTCCTATTCTTGCATATAAAAATAAATCTTTGTATTGAGTGACTTATTTACGATGGAAATTTGCCCATCATTTTCCTCATTACAACCCATAAATTATTGTCCCACTTCTGGCCACGCGTCTCCTCCAAACATTGTGGAGGGAACTTAGCCTACTACACTACGCTGGCTACTAGACAGGTTGGTATAGGGTTTTGTTTCGAATTTTCATTTTTTCGCAGTGCTCTTGTTGCTTTTAGTTAGTCTCTTAGTCGCCTTGTACGACACCCACGGGTTGAAATGGGGTAGTGACATTATGTATTCTTGATCCGTCACTAAATGGATATTTGCTCGGTTAATAAGAATAGGGTCGCCCCATATGCATGGAACCTACATAAATGGTGAAAGGTGGGTGAAAAGCACCTAAGATGTAGGCCTGAGAAAAAGGCTTGACATTATTGTATGTTATGTTTTCCGAATTCCATTCACATTTCACCAACAGGATCGTAATGTTATCTTGTGTTACGTATCTTCTGTCATTAATGCGATCTTCTTTAAGCTGTCGTTACTGCTCGAGTTTACATGTTCAATTTGAGTAAGAAATATCGCACGCGATAATATTCTCTAAAACTTTTAGCCAGCGAATAAATATTTTTAACTTCCATATACTACTTAACTTACCCTAAAATCTGTTAAACGGTCTGGGAAGTAGTGTTTTAAAAGTCATGTAATAGCTTTAGAAGCTATTTAATATTTTACGTCGTCGCCAATGACCATTAATACTGTAAAAGTCCGTCAAGTAATTTCTTTTCACGCCGGCAATGTCAACTTAGCCGTAATTAAGTTGATTACACCGTACTCTGAGTAATTATGTGGAGAAACACCTTCATATACTTACGTGTATTAACATCGATCTGTGCGTGTTGTCTTACGTTATACAAGTTTTGGCGATGTTTTCTGTAATATTGAATCACGACTTGACTGTAGGTAGCTGCATGATCACGCATTTTTCGTTTTTAAAGTTAAGTTCTTTTCAAGTCCATTTTTTTTTCTGTGGCTTGTGGGATACAATTTATTCGTTTATTAGTCTTGATAACTTATAACTTGATATTTAAAGTGAACCTGTTTTTGTTCTAATTTGAATTGAAATTAATCTGTTGTTCTCAAATAGTTTATATTTTAACAAAATGTGCGAAGATATTGCCTAACTAAACTATACGTGACCAAAAATATACTAACACGCTAGATGTTTTGTTCCTACATAGGCGCTGTGTCACCAAATAAGTTAATTTATGACTACAGACGTCAGACAGGATAACATACAGCTATTTAACCATAAAACAACTTTTGTATGTCTATTGTTTTCGTTCCATAACTAATCCAAGCGCTCACATGCGAGTATTTCTCTACAAAGAAAGGAAAGTTTTGCCGAACTTGGTTGAAGATCTCATTGTCATAGAAAATTGAAAACTAGTATATATTCTACCTTCGAAATAGCCTGTTAGGTGATGTCCACAAAAGCAAGGACGTAAGGAGAGAGATGTGCTAAAGACTTTGTTAATATGAATATAATATGTGTTAAATGTCGCTGGTGTCACAATTATTTTAAATAGTTACGTTATACATTGTATTATATACTGTTAAGGTATATACTGTATTATATACTTATAAAGTATATATTGTATTGTAGCAATGTTTGTTTACTTCAATAAATAATAAAAAAAAGACACAAATAGAATATCGCTACACGTTTTTAATGACCATCTCTTACCGTCTCGTTTTCGTTTCGCATAGCATCAGGCTTAAGACCAAGCTATTATCTTTTTTTTTATTGCTTGAGTTTTAGTCTCCCTTTTGTATTGAGATCTCCACGTGTAACTAAATTATATTATATAAATTAAACGGAGCTGGATTTTACAGTTCTTATTGTCACTATCTCGACATTTCATCATAATATTTGATATTCTATGGTTATGGTTTTTTTTGTATTGTCTATATATAGAATTTCTTAGAACCGCCAAATCACACCAGAACTAGACCAAAGTGGCATAATATGGATAAAGTTATGAAGTGTCCATTAGAAAGCCTATTGACTCTAATATTGTGTGGAAGGATATTCATTAAGACGTTTCATGTTATGGTACTATAAAGTGTCAATATAGTGTTGGTATTGCGACGAGGTCCGTAGAGCCATGACGGGACATAAAATTATAGGGCGCGGTTGTAATTTCACTAATACTACAGCTGTCCGTTCGCTTTGCTTACTACATAACTGTCCTGTCGCTCACTGTCTTGTTAATGATAGATTATTGTAGTACTAGCTAGCTTTTAGCTCGTAACGTAATTATGGTAACAAAGACTGGTGGATCGACCACTTTAATTGAGTTGATGTACATATTTGCTTATGATTCATACACAAATATACTTAAGAAATAGGTTTGTAGACACACCTTACGGTGACGGAGTAAGAATAAAATATTACCACTAATTTTCATCCTCAGGATATAAAAAATGACTAATCACGATATCCTCGTGCAAATGAAGGAAACTTTCATTCAGTTGAAACTTTGTACTGGGCAGTATTTTTCGAGGAAAAGTGTTTAAACTACATTTTCATTATGCCTGAAAATCGATAGGTACGTAATTTAGACATACTTGTTAAATATGCCTTGTAAAATTTAATTTATAACTTGTAAACCAAACTATTACGCACATGAGAATAAAATAAATACCTATAATACTCGTATGTGTACACAATTATAATTAACAAAATTAGATCATTAACGATATCAGTTGCGTATCACATTATGGGTAGCGTGGCTAAAATACATTTTTCAAACTTAATTAATGACTATCAACATGAACATATTTACGTGTATAATGTACACAATGATATATTAAATTAGGCTAGTTAATGTTGAGCGCGGGCCACATTACGAACGAAGCGAATCGGTGCTGAGCTGAGTTCGCTTAAGAATATCGTACAATAATCGATCGCGTAGCTGTGACTATTTTTCTTACAGTTAACATCTGGAGACCCCACACTTTATTAGCGGAGATGAGAAAGGGCCCCCGCAGACTAACTAATTTCAGCATCCGCGATTTAGTCGCTTTTTAGAAGGAAAACGCAGTGACATAATTTCTAAAACACGCGATTTTAATACTGCGATGTAACAGAGAGTCGCGATGCAGCGTCAATGCAGTCGCAAAATCGTCGATCGCCGATGCTAAAAGTATATGGCCAAGAATGTCAATATTCAAAATATCATTTAATGCGCACGCCCCACTCCGCACGTCCATGTTGGCTATGCAGTAGGATGTTCAGCTTCGTTTCGCTTCGTTCTCATTGTGACCTACGCTATAACGTTGAAATGCTTCGGTTAACACGACGACGACACTGACGTACCTACAAGATGTTAATAAAGTTTTTGAACGATGTGCTTAATTAAGTTCTGTCATACATTATGTATTCATAGTAACATGTTGGATGATATAATTAAAAATTATAGCCAGACGCTATTTAATGTCTATTACAGTGGTTGTATGCCATAAATAGATGTTGCTCTTTTTCAACCTACCTACGACCTAGTGAAGGTACCTAACAGTGGCGAAGGGTGGATTTTTATAAAAGGTAAGCCGGAGTAAAAATGCTTACCCTGCCCTGCAACAACCGAAAGGTGTTGAATGCAATGCGCAAATTTGCCCACTATTTGGTCAAAAAGGTGATCATGTACTTATACCTATTTTAATAGTCATAATCTATGAGGTTTCAATATGAATTCCAAAATAAAAAATAAAAATGTCTAGCTATTTATATTAAATTTGTTTTGTAGTTTAGTTTACGTTCCAAACATTTAAAAAATATTCTTCTCTCTAGAACATTTCCAAGCACAAAACAAACTTGGTGATGCATAGACTGAAATTATTATTTTTTCTACGAAATAAAACTCTTTACACTGCTCTCTTTTGGTTTTTTTAGTTAAACATTTCATAGGCTATCAATAAACACAACGTGTATTTAGTTCCGCTAGATTTTTTTTTTTTTTTTAATATGAGACTTGTTTGTCTAATAACATTACAATCTAGCCTACGGGCTAATGAGTAATTTAATTTTAACCTAAATTGCTATATTAACATAATTCTAAGAATGCGTCCAATAACACTTTACTTAGTTTTTATTAAGGGGAAGTCACTTTGTTTATGTGTTCTTTTAAATGCACTTATCAACACTACACATTATTGTTCGGAATTGTTCACTACACTCACTCAAATGGTTTTGTCCGTTTCAGTCTTCGTACTAGATCTGTGTTGTCGAGCAGTTGGATAGCCTCGACGTTCACATGATGATGGAGCCTCAATTCATGGGCTGTTGCATATTTCTGTACGATAGTATCCACGTTATCCATTTTAAGGTCCCGGTGGATATCTTGATTTCTTATGTACCAGGGTGCGTTGATAATTTCCCTTAGCACTTTGTTTTGAAATCGTTGGATGATTTGACGATTATTCTGGCTGGTACAACCCCATAGCTGTATAGCATACGTCCATACTGGCATTAATATCTGTTTATATAGTAGTACTTTATTGTAGACTGCCAAGGTGGAGTGCCTACCTAGCAGCCAATACATTTTCCTATATCGTATGTCTAATTCTTCTCTTTTTTTCTTGACGTGTGCTTTCCAGCGCAACTTAGCATCTAGCGTCATGCCAAGATATTTAGCTGTATTGGCATATGGTATAGGTTTGCCATTAAGTAGTACTGGGAAATACTGGGCTTTCTTATTTGTGAAATCAATATGAATTGATTTACTTTCGTTTAGCTTGATACGCCATTTTTTGGTCCAGAGGAAGAGTTGGTTAACAGCTCCTTGAACCTTTTCTGTAGCTTCTTCATGGTTATTTCCAGTTGCCAAAATAGCTGTATCATCAGCAAACGTAGCTATAGGTATATTTTCGGAGACTGGGATATCACAGGTGTACAATAGATATAGAATGGGACCTAACACACTTCCTTGAGGTACTCCAGCCTTTATTTGCCTTATATCCGAATAGGCGTCTTCTTGTCGAACACGGAACACTCGATTCGAAATATATGACTCCGAGTTCCGCTAGATGGTGATGATTTTTTTAACATGTATCCAATGTATGACGGCAATTTGTTTTCAATTCGTTAAATCATTTTGAATATCGCAATATCTCTAGAAAGACCAAACAAATTTTGTTTTGATAAACTTTGTTCTAAATGAGAGTTGAGAGTCCATTACAGTATGGTAATTATTACTTCAGTTGTTTATTATAATTATTTATATTATGTTGTGTGAGTGTGAGTACATAATTTAGTAATAGGTCACTGTATTGGTTGTTATTTTTCAAAGGGAAGCCGGTAGGAATCGGGTTATAGGGAGCCTTCGCCACTGGTACCTAATCATAGTTCTTTATAGTCATGTCCCGGATTTAAAACGATCTACTGTTATGACTAGCCTAAGTCATCTCACTGGCTCCGCAAACCCGTAAGATTTCCATGCGTTTCGATCAGTGAACATGGTTCAGTGATGAAATTTAAAAATATCACAAAGAGTTTACTAATATAGTCAAGTCTGATGATAAACGATGTAGAAGTTGAATGAGCCCGACTCTAGTCTTTCATTAGGTAATATTTGTTTATTTGCGACGACACCATATTGTACTCCAAACTTTACATTACCAAGGAAAAGCTCGGCCTGAAAATGCCGTAACCGCGTCATGTCACACGTAGTAAATGACATCCCTATGAAGTAAACTTTGAAACAAAAATAACCGTATTGAAATCCATCCGTTGGCGTGTTGAGATGTCACCAAGACATATGTCAACTGTATAACGGCTCCTTTTACGCCAGAAATAAAGAGAGACAATAGCTGGTGATATTTAAACGTGTGCTATTTTTAACGCTTGTTAGAGCAGTTGATATCGTTAAATACATTATGGGTATAGGTGGACAATGTAGACATTGTCCGGTCGGTGTCAATATTACATAAGGTGGTACAAAACAAACATTGCTAAAGTAGCGAGGGCTGTGGCGATAGTTTACCTATGACTTGTACCTATATCTACATGCTTCGTACTTGGTGCTTATTAGGTACTAGCTTATGCCCGCGATTTCGTTCGCGTGATTCTTATAATCGTTGTAACTTTTTTATTTATGAATCGATTGCAATGAAACAAAAACTAAATGTTACTTCAAGTTACGCTCAATCGTTGTGTATAAAAGTTATCTATATTGCTTTCGTACATTTTAGGTGATGCCCGAACAAATAAACAGACAAACAGACAAAAATTCTAAAAATGCTGGAAATGGGTTCTATTGGTTGTCCTTAACACCCTGGCTATATTTTTTGTAATTTTTTTTGATGTACAAATACGACTTTTCTACAGTTTTATTATATGTATAGATAGATACGACGGATAGGGTCAATGCATGCAGTACTGAAGACTACTACTAGAACTGAAAACTTTTGAATTTTGCAGGGTGTTTCTTCTCTTTATTTTTCTCTCTTTAAAAAATAAAGAGAACACCGTCGTCATGTTCGTAGCTCCCTGAAGGTAATTGGCATGTGGTACCAAAAGCATAAGCATGAATGTTCTGAAAGGTGGTTTCACCATTCTTTCAGAAAAGGAGCTTAAAGTGCTTCGGAAAAATAAAAAGAAATTTAACTAATTCTATGTGAAAAATATATTTACCTATGTATATTACTTATCAAGGACTTATTATAATTATGTTACAAAAAATGGCATCGCTATGCAAACTTTGTAAATAATAAATGACCGCTTCTACTTGAGCGCATTCAGTCCCTTTCCTTGCTAGTTGGTCCATAATTTCATTGCTTTCAA
This sequence comes from Laspeyria flexula, assembly GCA_905147015.1. Taxonomy (NCBI): domain Eukaryota; kingdom Metazoa; phylum Arthropoda; class Insecta; order Lepidoptera; family Erebidae; genus Laspeyria; species Laspeyria flexula. Next base: position 3,405,167 of record LR989956.1, on the reverse strand, counting down.
TGTTGGAATGTCCGGAAACCTATCTCAAGATAATGTTATTTCTGCTTTCCAAGTCATAGAATAACATTATTCAGTATATTTTGATGAGATTTGACCGAATTTCGTATGACTTGTAATATTATTTTGAATTCTGTTTTTTTGAATTCTTTCTACACTAGCATCGCATTCGTTCTGTAGTGCGGAAATAGCCGTTTAAAACAACGAAAAAATGCAGGAATTTCCCACGCCCATTTTACCTGTTCACCCCTAAGCCCCTTTTAAACCCCTTTCACGGTATGTAATTACTTGCAAGCTCTTGTTGACCATTCTAGACTGAGAGGATAAATGCGGGTTTTGTCTTTTGTTGTATACTAACTTATGTTTGCGACGCCGCACTGTGGTTCAGAAGCCAGTTCTAGCGCGAATAAATTCCGTTCTAACTTAAAAGTCTTTATTTACTCGTAACTCGTATTATTTACATGTATGTTTGTGTTCAGGTGTATTTATTTAATTATTTAGCAAAAATAAATTATAACTAATAGCAACTATTTATTATTTTTATAGAAATAAATCATTATTCAGTATCACAAGTCTGGTCCTAGATATTGTGAACATCAGTCCTCAATGCTATAGTGTTAATGAACTGATTTTAACATTTCCATAGCTTCAGGGACTAATTTCCTTCACCTATTAGCTATTAGAATCACCTTGTTCTACATTAACCATTTGTTAATAATACTTTGACCAGAGATCCTATCTATCCCCAATTTTAATATCAGATTATAATAATTAGTCTGGAGTGATATTTTTTTTTGATTGAAATTTGCATATCCTGTATGCTGTCAAATTAAGCAAATCTTTTAAATTAATAGATACACCAAGTTCACTTAGTGTTACGAAATCATTATTAGCAAGCACGTTTCGCTTCTATTACTTTGTGCCACGATGGATATATATATTGGCGTTACAGTTTTTAGCAACTGTTATATATAGGCAAGCTAAATAATATGTTGTTTTATGTATTCAAGTTCGTATTGATTATAAGCGCCAAAGATGTAGTTTAACACTCCGTACTTGCAGCAGAAATAGCTTTTTTAAACTTTTATGACTTCCGATGTGCTAGGTGCAGTAATATTTTCAACTATATTAACTGCACTCCGCTTACGTAGGGTAGACTAATCAGCAAAAGAAAGTTCTTGCATAGAATATGTCGAGGCAAAAAATGTTGTAATTTCTTTTGCTTAGGTCGAGTACCACATTCATCATTTTTTTGTGGTTTCCCTATACCTAAAGATCCAGTTTGTAATTGTTCATCTAAAGGAGTAATAGGCAAAACAAAATTTTCATTTAGCCAGTCTTTATTTTCCGACAAAAATCTTCCTTCGAAATCCTAAGTTTTTCACAAATTTTGACAGGACATCACGTAATTGCGGACTTTTTATATTTCGTATGAAAAAAAACACGATGCAATAATAAGGTATTGCCACATTCTTCTCTTCAAATTCCTATGTTTATATAAAATTGTTCAAACAACTCTACACGAATGACTACGGGCTCCATAACTGTAAAATACAAAAAAAATATCTACGTCCAAGAGGGGAAAAAGATTTTATTTATGACTGAAAACTGACTAAATAAGCTTTTAAATCAAAACACATCTGAAGCCTGCACTCTTCTGCACTTTTTTAAAACCCTTGTTACTTTTGACGTTTCTTGTAAAAATAATAGGATCAAATCAAATGCCCAGAATAATTAAACTAAACTATAAACACACCATTTTCATAAGCTGACATGATAAACAACTATTAAACAACACGATAACAACAATAAAATTTATAACTTTAGACAAATAATTGCGAAAATAAATCATTCACTAACTACGTCTTAAGCACTCAATAAAAATATAAGCTGGTAGTGCTATATGCACAGAGTTGTCTCTAATTAATTATTGAAGTACCTATATAATTTAGTTTATTAATATAAAGTACGTTTATCTATAAGTCATTTAAGCATAGTTTAAAAGTATTAGCACAACTTTCGTATTTCAGAGTTTATTCGCGCTAGAACTGGCTTTTGAACCACAGTGCGCCGCGCCGTTCGCTGAGTATGTGGAATATGTTTATAAAATGTTTAGTCACATCACGCATACGACGATTTGGATAAAGCTTCGGCTTTAATACTTTACAGCGTTACTTCACAACTTGGGTTTTGTACTTACACACATTTACTATGTTAAATGTAATTTTTATTTAAATAAATGTTTAGTCTGGTCTCCCTAGCATTGCCGATGATCATGGTTCAGTGGATAAACCGACAGATGGACTGCCAGCTGTTTGATTGCAGGGAAAAGCACATTACATAGGCACTTACGTAGAATGTTTTTAGTGATCTCGTAAGACCAGCCTTTTTCTATCGTTCTTGTCTGCCAGTTGAAGGGTTAATGAAACTTCGTTTTGGTGTAAAAGTGTGCTAACGAAACATTTATTGAGAAAGTTGGACTTGCACTTATAAAATCGTTTTCGTTTTCTCACAACAACGTTCTTACATAGCAGATAAAAGTATAGACATTTTGTTGTTATGAATGCTTTCATCATCATATCAGCCCAATGACGGCCACTGCTGGACATTGGCCTTAATGCATTAAAATTTATAAATCGCAAAAATACTCTTACATTTATTCAATAAAATATTTACACATAACTTCACGATAAAATTTGGGAGCGTTTGGCCCCCAAGGTCCAAGAGTTTCAACCCCAAAAAGCTCAAAAATGTAAGTCTCACCAAGACTTTCATATTTACGCCGCTTGAGGCACTCTGCAGAATTGGCAGCAGAACCCGCTTTAATACCAGTCCGTGAAAGATGAGATGCCGCCAGTGTGATGATCCCACACCAAGGGCTTACCCATCTTCCACGGAACGAGAGTCATGCCGTCGGGTCGCGTACCATCGCTACCCCCAAGCCCGATAGGCTCCAAAACGGCCGGTATACGCGCATTGACAAGCGCCCGGCTAATGACATCGTTTAAACTGGCATACCGCGAAATTCTACCAGCGCTTCTGAAACAAAATCGCAAAATGTTTATAATACATGTTTTTTTTTCCTTTGTTTCTGTAGCCTAGGTAAGGATTGAAATTTTATCACATATCTGAACAAGTCCTACCTAAATAATTATACCTATATAATTCTTTACTAGCTTTCGCCACTAGCTTCGCCGGCGTGACCCATGGGAAAGCGTTATCGGGATAAATTATAGTCTATGTCACTCCGGCTCTCCAACTGTTTCTATGAATAAAATGACGTTGATCTGTTGCTCCGTTGTAACTTGACAGAAGGACAAACAATCTCATTTTGTATTTTGAGGGATCAAGATACACTCGGTTATTAATTTCTTGAGAAACCTCGTATTTTCCCGGACACGTTGACAGATGAACTTCAATCAATCAATATACAAAATTTCCATTCAAATAGTTAAGCCGTTCCAAAAATACTAGTGCATAAATTGTATTAAAAACAAGAAATGATCGTTTATAGTGTTTTAACTATAGTATGGATAAAGAATATGCATGGAATGAGTACCAGACTTGTCCACGTACGGAGTTATAAGTTTGAGATATTCTCGTCATATTTATGACAAGGTGAATATTAGAGGTCATTATAGATCAAGTTCTATCGTTTCTGTAGCTTTTTGTCTTGCCTGTCTAGCGTCTATACAACAAAAATATAGAATTTCTCAGTCTTTTGATTTTGTTCTGACTTTTCAACAATATCATAGTCAAATGAAGTATACTATCATATTTCTAATAACATGAAAAGTTTGATAATATTATAATATAGTGATATCGTGTCGAGAATATTTTATCTGGGTGTGCTAGTTTAAAAATATTTGAAGCGGGAAAAGTATATTTTATATTGTTATTTTTTTGTTCAAATAAAATAATGCTTGTGTCGAGGCTACAGTGATATGTAAACCACGCAATAATCTGTTTTCCGTATAAAAAATCACCATAACCACTAAAACTTCAGCCAACGTTTGATTTACAAAAAGTGTAGGTAGTTCATAGAACACTACCAGCGTTCCAAATTCATATCATAACCACCAAGAACCAGCCCTTACAGTGTGAGTTAAATTTAGAACACTATTAGACATTTAGGATTTAAATTTAATCTGTTTTAATGTAAGTTTCGACATGTTACTGTGTAGCTCGAAAGCCACGTACACGTTAATCCCCTCATGCTCTATATTCATCAGAGGGTGTCTTATATCACGAGTTTCGGCAGAACAGATTAAACGATATTGTGCTCCATTAATATTCTCATCTTCTTAAGCCGACTCGCATCAATTCTTTAACGATCATTTTACTCCCACTGTTATTATTTTAGATTCCTATCGATGTTTTTTACTGATCACTGCCAGCATCTTGATTGTAATAGCGTGTCAAGTCGCTGTCTATAGGAGCTGTTTTGGCGATGTTTTGGTTTATGTATAGCTATGTTAGTTGTGCTTTAGAGTATTCAGGTATCTGCGCCATAGGTACAAAATGAAATAATCAAGAAATGATATTACAAGTATGCGAAGTATAACTTTTTAGAATATAAAGAATGCTATTGTTAGATACTATTTGTGGGTGACTCGGTACTAACTCGTTACCTCACTTTTGAGTTATTTTATTTTTTTATCTTTATTGGGTCAACAACAATTGTTATTATAGCCTATGATTTCCACACTATTAGGTTCATAGTTAAACCCAGAATTCCGGGGTTTTTTGTTTTTCATAAAAAAATCGAAATATGTTCTCTGGTGTGTATCCTGGCTGTTTAAAAGGAGTTAGGATTGTAAAATGTTCTGTTGCTCTGAAATCTCAGTCAACTAGTCACTTTATTCTTTCGTATCAATGTTAAGAACAAATTATACATAACAGCATGTTTCATATTGTAGCATAATGCGAATATATAAATGAGCTAACTCGTACCGGTATATATGTTAGGTATACCAACGTATATATATTGCGGTGCGCGAACATTAGGTACCGGCTGACCGGTCGTTATCGATTCCGTGTCAAGCACTAATTTTAGAAAAATCTATTCTATAAATTATAGCATCGACACGACGGGATCATTCTGTTGCTTTATATTTACACATACGTTTTTATTATTTAGGACAGTTGGAGTATCAAACAGTTACTCTTTATACTGTTTATAATTCAAACGAATCGTTTCTCGTTTATATTTTGAATTCCACTACGCTTCCTCTATATTTTTAAGAGTTTGCTTTAGATTTTCTGGAAGCGTTCGATAACTGCGGATGGATGCGTTTACTGGGAATCAAACAAAGACTTTTAATTTTATCAAAAGGATTATATTTTTGTTTGCACCGTCACTTGATTGATGCATTTAAAGATGGAGCCGACAGAACTTTCTTTGTCCAAATATTAACGCTAACACTTATTTCTTAATCCTATCTCAAACGTTCGCTTTTCTCAAAGATCATTCACACCGGACGAATTAGTTATACAAATAAAGCATGTTTTAATAAATTTCGTGTTAAAATATTTTTGACAGAGACGTATGAGTGAATACTATTTCATTCATTTCACGTACCGGAATGTTTGAATGTCGAGAATGTTAGGATGGTCGGTCACCTTTTATTAGTGTCGATCACTGATCAGTCATGTGGGTTATACACGAGTTCAATATTATCTGCAATGTAGCTTCATTGCTATATCTTCAAATTTGCTTGTAATCGTCCAGCAACAATGGGATTTGTTACAAATTTACTATAATTCTCTAATAGAATCAACTTAATGTTTTGTTTTAAAAAAATAGAAAATATTCCGAAATCTCCAGATTTTGTGGTCTCGTGGACTTAATCACGAGTGTCAGCTTATGTCCTCACCGGCATGCTTAGATAACTGGAATTAATTTGTATGTTTATTAGTAAACATAGCGTTTAGTGTAACGATTATTTTATTATCTCTGCGTAGGATTTGACGCGTTCTATATTAATGCGACATAGTTGTGGTTTATTGCATGATTATGAGTTTCCGTTGTTCCCACGCCTTGTAATAAACGTCCTGAATCACCGGTACTTTTAACTAACTTCCTTCGCATACATGGCATCGCAGACCAGCACCTTGGATTATTGTGACAGTTTCTATGTGCCTTATGTACCGATATTGTAAAGAATCTGCATTTGATGACTGGCCTGTTGGTCTAGTGGTTAGTGACCCTGACTGCTAAGCCGGAGGTCGTGGGTTCGATCCCCACCCAGGACAAATATTTGTGTGATGAGCATAAAGGTTTGTTCTGTGTCTGGGTGTAATTTATCTATAATATGTATATATTTACAAAAAGAAACATGTATTTAAGTAGTTTATCAGTTGTTTAGTACCCATAACACAAGCAAATATAATTGCTTAATTTGGGACTAGATGGCGCTGTGTAAATGTGGTAGAATATATTATTATTTAGAGTTCGTGTTATACAATTGGGAAGCTGTAAATGTCAAGCCACGTGCTAAGTAACATTAAATATTTTGCTATAAGTATTCCACTAAATAGAGAATGGTTGTTTTCCCTCTATAACTCTGACTGAAGGTGTTCATCACAGTATACCCGAAATCATTTTCATTGACTTCCCACCATGGCTCGCTTACGTGGGTGAAAAGTTACTGCGAGGAACAGTTTAGAAATTACGAGGGTGGATACCATTGTTAATGACTTTAGCTGGATGTATCTTTCTCACGAACAATGTGGTCGGTTAAAAACCCTGAGATACCCACAATATACAGTTCTATAAAGACATGAATAAAATGCCGCCTGTTTTTAGGGCTCTCTCTCTCCTGGAAATAAATAATTATTCTATTCTGTTCTATACCAAAAAGGTACAAAACCCATTATGGTCTCGCTCTGTCCGTCCGTCTGTCTGACTGTCACAGTGTTATCTCGTAATCAACTTATGCTATCGACATGAAATTTTGAATGATTTTAAACACTGCTGATCCACTAATAATATTTAAAAATAGAAAAAAATATATTTTCTCTGCAAAAGCGGCCAAAATGGGGGTAGAAATTTTGAATTATTATTATTATTAATACATCAAGTGGGGTATCAAATGAAATGTTTGTTTCTACATTTTAAAATCTATTTTTATTTATTTTTACGCCCCCACGTTTTTTGAGTTGGGTTTAAAATCATTAAAAATGTACCATTCCTCTCCATCATCTCCGAAGTTTGTGATGCGGAAAATAAGAAAAATTCCAGTTGATACATGTTTATGTAAATATTACAGGAAAAATGAAATGATTTTGTTTTTACCAAAAAAGCCCGACCGCATAGTTAATTTTTTTGCTAAATATACCTGATACTACTGAACCCCATGTGCGTGGGTATGACTCGCACTTGACCGGTTTTTTAAAAGATAAAGCTGCTCAGAATATTTAGCACACCCATAAAAACATCTAAATCTTTACCAAATACCAATGCAATAATTTAGACTTAACTAAATTGAATATCACTCTCATCGACAGTATTAGTTTGTATGGATGTTTGAATCGTTTTATACTTCGCTATTGTGGCATGAATCACAGTTGAACTAAACTGTTTCACAATACTCCAATTTCTGCCGTTCCGTATTCGGTTAATTCCAGCTAAATCCTTGAGGTTTTCGTATAATCCCGCTTCCGAGCGACCGGTCAAACGTCAATCATTTCAGAAATGTTTGTACGTAGCTGTGTATCGGAGAATTTCAGTTTGATGTTTTTGAGATGTCAATGTCTTCTGTTTTTCAAAGAGCTTTCTGCTAACTTCGTAATAGACAATAAACTGATGATGAATCCCTTTAAAATATTTAATTTCTATTTTCATCCCGCAAGCGATCAGCAAAGATATATCATACATTCATTACTGTATGAGCCTATCGCCATTTTGCATTTTCAAGATGAAAACACCATAAATAAACTACCAGCTAAAGAATCGTACCCGGGCAGTTGTAATGTGTGAGCGCCAGACAGGACCACAATTTATTTTGCGTTGTTAAATGAATATAACATTATAAACTCGTACAACGGTAGCCAGACATCGTCATTAGTCCTATTTTCACTCACACGTTGCTTGACAACTCATTTGTCAAATTGTACCGAGTAGTTTAGTGGCTACGAAGGAAAGCATGAACATGTAACATAGTGTGTGTGACATATATGTATACTTGTAGTATATTTTATATTGTTTTTGGTGGTAAATGGTGAGGGATTATTTAGACGTTGGCTAATAGTAAAAAGGCTCCGTCGCGTCGCCAATGAACATCGACAATGACAGAATCAAATCGGTTTAATCATCATCATCATCATCATATCAGCCCAACGACGTCCACTGCTAAACATAGGCCTCACCTAATTTACGCCACTGCGAACGGTCCTGTGCCGCCTGCAACCAACGGCCGCCCGCCACCCTGACCAGGTCGTCGGTCCATCTGGTGGGGGGCCGTCCCACGCTGCGCCTTCCAATACGTGGCCGCCACTCGAGAACCTTTTTCGGTTTAATATATTATATATAATAGAAATAACTGTTCTGTACTTCTGTTAGTTTAAGATGCAAATTCTAGTGATTTCCTCTTTCTACTGAGCTCTGTACACAATACTCACATAAACCATAATAATACAAAGTCGGCTGCAGTCCTCGACAGTCTATTAAAAATACCATTCCTTTTGTGAAAATAAATTTAATGAGTAACGACGCGCACTCTAATTGCAAAGTGAGCTCTTTTATAGACTATGCTACTACGTTTACTATTCTAAACAAAGAATGTGAAAACGTTTAATTCGAGTATAAAGAAGCTGAGCAATTAAGCTTTAAGAAAAGCTCCGCGAAAAACAATCAGAGGCTTTATTAAAAAGTGCTGAATGTATAATTCAGCACGCCCGTTGTCTAATGGCGCGAGATCTTGCAAACTGAAGGCGTATTTCTGCTATAATCTTTCACTTTTTGCACTTGGCATTTCTGTAATCGATTTTCGCAGCTGCAGTCAGCTTTTATGAACCTTATGTCGACTAGCTGACTTTGTGAAACTGGCCCTTTGTCTCCGTTAATAAGATAGATGTTGCGGCAAAAAGTCTTTAACTTTTGAACTATTTTGGGAGTACGAGTACGACAAACGCAGCAAATTACTTTATTGTTGTTTAGAAAATTATTATTGTTTCTATAATGAGCATATTTTAAATAGCCTATTAATAAATTAATGCAGCTGTGTTATTTTGAGAAGAAAGCTGCTTTTGAGGGTAAAAAATGCATGTAATAGGCTTCTTAATACAAGTCTTTCTGGTTTATATAAAGATTCCATCATAGCAATTTTACCTTGTAGTTTAACCAGTTTATTGTTCCAGTTAATACCTATGACTTGCTGTATTCAGATCATATTATAATATGGTGAAGATGAATCTATACGCTACCTGCGAGGTCAAGTCCCTCTGTTTTTCTATTTATATATTCAGACGCGCACGGTCCAAATCGATAATAATCAGTTATCAGTGCATAAATATTATAAATTTAAAACTCTCCCCGATCCTAACTGGTGACCTACTTTAGCGTCAGCACAGTACCGTTACTGTCATGTCATTCTAATTGACGTCTACGGCGTGGAACTGTGGATTCCGTTGAGCCCAACCAATGGGATATCGTCCTATCTATATGTTAACTTGATGGATACTCTCATACAGTAATGCTTACTTTCAATTCCTTTTCTATAATTGTCATTATCTCAAAAGAGATTACATCACTAACACCTTACCACCTGAAGGCTCGAAGGCATCTTGTCACTAAACAGTGCAATACACTGTCTCCTGAAATTTGACTAAATAGTATTTTCTATTTGTAAATAAAATCAATATCAATCAATATAATATATAGTTACGGTCCACCCCTTTCTTCCGTAAATGATACCTGTATTCAAGAATTTAATAACTTTTCATATAGCTCGCGGTTATTGTACAGCTTCGTCAGATTTTAATTAAAGTTTACAGTTTCAAGCTACAAACTTTGAACAGCCTTTAGGTAGTCTTTCATGTTGATAAACTCACTCCAGCATTTCGATAATGAGCGGGAAACATTGGAAACGCTACGGGCTATGTTGTTGCACGAATAAAAATAAAACTGAATGGAAGAAACGTGTAGATAAAAAAATATTTGTTTTACTATTGGATTTAACGTGGAAACATATTCCACGTATTATGTCATTGTTATTATTTCAATGCAGCTCGGTGCCATATGCTCCGAACGTTGTTCGTATTTCTATATCGCCAATTTGTGAAAATTGTTTGACTTATCGGATAACTTATATTGTGACCGAGGTCGGCGCAGCGGTTGGACGAAAATTATCGTTATTGTCGACATTCAACACGCGAACCGTGATTTGACGATATGGAGTAAGGGAAAGTGCTAAAATATCTGTAATAGGTATAGTCACAGAGCGAGCTCTCTTTTGTCAACAGGGTTAAAATCGATATAACGAATTCAATATAGTGTTTGATAGGTAATTTTAGATTCATAACTGACGAAATGAATTAAAATTTTCTCTTTCTTAGTGCGATTTCTGAACAAAATTGTACTGAACTTAATTTTGTTGAACTTTGTGCGTTGTACGGCGTTCTACGAATTTCAACTTTGTTACACGCGTTAAGAATTTTAACAAACCTGAAGAGAAGGGGTATAATTTATATACTTTCTATGTAATTTGTTTCCCGATTTATTAAGTCTACCTTTGATCCGTTAGTTCGTAACAAGCATAAATTACTAAAACCCATCAACTGAATTACATTAAGCATGAGTGTGTTAAGATATAAACATTCAATTCCAGTTTTAGTTTAAGTATCGGTAGGAATAAAAATATTGAATTATGTAAATGTAGAAGTCACGGATCCAATAAGCTTATATGTAATAGAGCAACTTTGTAATTTTTTAACTGATTGCAACAACAATGTTGAGAGAACTACGAAAGTAGTATGCTGCTTTCTTCTGTAATGTGATTGTTATGTATTTTGTTGGAAAATTTTACGGATATTTGTTGAGATAGCCCCTCATTACTGAACTCGAGGTCACAAAGATTTAACGAATGGACAAAACTGTCAGTTTTCTGGATTCTTCCAAATATAATTGTAACAATATGTCAAAATTTCTCCAGGAAAGTTTATAAGTTACTTAGGTATCTGAGTAATAACTTCTTGTCAGTTATTTGCAGTTTTAAGTGTGTAAGTCTAAGTAGACGTGACTGTCTCCACTTGGGTCTGCTATAAAATTGCAAAATTCGTCTCTTATTTTTAAATGAAGAAGATTGTAATTTTTCTTATTCTCTGAAGATTGTAATAAAGATTTGAGATTTCGCACACCTGCAGCTGTTGGGTTCGTCTGAAGCATGCTTCCGTCCCCTTTTTCTTTCCAAGCGAAACAATGAAATTATTCATTTCAACTCTTCAGGCAGTGGCACATTTTATTTGCTTTTTAAATTCTAACTCTAGTGACTAATACGGAAATTAATTTGATCTATCGGTTTTTAATAATAGGTTTCAGTGAATCCACTTGATAATATTCTTGTTTACAGGATCAAAAGATACGGAATGTAGTTCTGATCGGCTCACAAGGATCTCTCGAAGAAAAGACTGTCTCCGTTTGCCATGGCGCCGATTTCGTTAACGTCACGTTCATCAATTTCTGCTGCACTAGAAAGGAAATTGCACAGGTAAGCCGCTAAATAGCTAGGCAAATATATAACCTGGTGTGTCATTAGCACTCCAATCGTCTCCATGTTTCCATGACAGCTGACTGGATTAAATATAGGTCAGTTTTTTCCCAACGTGACTGAAATAGAAATGGCAATAGATACTGAAACGGCGTGAATAGTTCGTTAGCAATTTAGCCAATGTTATTATGTTAATACAATATGATGGAAAATCGTATTCACTCGTGTTAGCATATTATGGGACAATGCCGTTAGAATAATAAATAGTAGCACGAAGACTAACCACACAGTTGCGGATTTCACGTTGGCTGATATCTGTTCTGTGCCCAGCGGAGCGCGTCGAATCCATGTCGTAGGTAGGCTGCAAGCGGAACATTCTGGATTAAAACTTTTCTATATTGCTTTGTTCGTCTACGTTGCCAGTAACATTGTAGTGTGCATCTGTATTCGCATACTTTGTAGTATGCACCTATTTCATGATTCAATCCAATTCCATTAGTTGCGAAGTGCTGCGAAGCTACTAACTCTCGGTAGCTTTGTACGTATAACTACAACAACATAACATGAATTAGGAAAGTGTTGATCGCATGTTTGTTCATGGACAATCTTATTTTGTTTTATTTTCTGGGATATACTTCAGTCTGACTTCTTTAACAATGACAGCCTATTCTGATGAGATTGTTTACAAACATGTTCCAAAACTATGTTTATCCGTACAGTCTATAGAAGTCCTGACCTCATGGTAGGAACAACATTTTATACGGCCCTCATAAAGGTCTTATGTTTTGGTAGTGCACTATTATTCTAATTGTAACAACACGATTCAACCCACCTTTTGGTTGTTGTTCTATGCTGTTATTGCATTTAATTCACATATTGAATATAAAGCCTCATCAATTTATGGTAGGTCAACATATTTATTGTCCTACAAAATATAAATCTATTCAAAATTCATATGATTGTTCAGAGTATCACAATATAAAACGATGATCATTTTACATATTGAATTTTTTTGATTCTAAAACTAGATTCATCTGTTGTGGGAACCCGACTCCGATTTGGCCGGTTTTTCGTTCCGATGACATAGATTGACAACGGATTCGGCCCAATTTATAAGCTTCACGTAGGTAGGTATATAGGATGTTGTGTTGTTGCGGCTAAGAATAGAAATGTCAGTTCCCCGCAGGTGTCGGCAAAAACCGTAAAACCGTCTGAAGTTGAACGGTTTATTCAGTTAGATGGACAGATGTATTCTGTCTGTACTTGGTCCGAAATAATCGGCTAAACCGCTGAAATGGATTTTGAAGCGTTGTGATTTTGTATTTTAAAATAAAGCTTCGCTTTAGTATCTATTTCAAAATGCGACTACCATACAGTTATATGTGTGTGTATGAACTGATTTCAGTTGTTCGGCACATGACATATTGATCCAGTAATTTGAATAGTTGGATTTTGTGCATTATTATTCAATCATTATGCAAATTTTGCCATGCCAGCGTTATTATGGTCTACTTTTAAAGCAGCGTTTATTAAACGTGATTGCAATAAAATAAAAATAGAAAAATATAATATAATAAAATTTACGGGTGTCTTTCTCAGCTCGTGTAATATCGAATGAAATATTTTATCGAGTTTATGCTCTTACTGTCACTAGTTCAGTTAAAAATGTTAAAATATACTTATTCTTCGACGTACTCGATCTGTTAGCTTATTAGTTTACAGTAGTAATTTAAATAGTGATATATACCTGTGTATAAAAGCTTTGAAACGTGAAAATCTTCCAGCAGTCTGTATATAATTTCGTCTTAGAATATTATGTGTGTTTACAATCTTGTACAATATACAGGAAATGTTAAATAACTTGTTATCATATGTAATAATATAGACAAAGCTATAATATCGCTGTTGGAAATAAATCATAGCGGTAATGGTGCTTATAATTATGTTACCGATAATGTTGGGGGAAATACATGAAGAAAATGTTAGTAAAATATATCTGTCGGGAAACATAGGGCGGGTTTTCTTTTTATTTGTACTTTTACTAATATCAATTATTAAAATATAATAATAATAATTGTAGTTTATTTATAAAATGTATTTACAAAAAAAAATATTTAAGTATATCAGTTATTTAGTACCGATAACACAAGCAAATATAATTGCTTAATTTGGGACTAGATGGCGTTGTGTGAATGTGATAGAATATTTATTATTGATATTATAGCTGAAGAGTTTGTTTGTTTGGTTGAACCCGTCAATCTCAGGAACTATTGGTCCGAATTGAAAAAATATTTTAGTGTTGGATAGTCCTTCAACGAGGAATGCTGTATAATATCATGCTTCGACTAATAACAACTAGAAATGTCAGCTTTTACATTCTATTTGGAAAAGCCATCCGTTATGTAGGCTTTCAAATTTCATTTTTCAAGTTGTTCTTCGTTTTTTCGCTTCTCTTTCTTGTTTTCGCTCCCATGGATCTTTGTTTCAATTTGGTTCCTAAGATAAGCGCGCTCAATCAAAAAAACTTCAGCTTTATAGTATTAAAGTACAGATTATCTCGACTTATCCTATGTTATTTGGCATTTCGAATATAAGTGTTTCGAGTTTAAGTGTAAGCATGAGGAATAGTATGATCTTGTTAGAGTCTGTGATGTCATGAGTACGTCCTATGGTATTAAATATCTTCTAAACAAGGTTGTTTAGTTGTCGACTTAACATTAGGCGTGAACTTAGTCAAACGCAAAACAAAGCCTATTTTTAAAAGTAGCGGATATTATGTAAAAACATAATAAAAATTCTCAACCTCAATAAAACTGTCTGGAACCTGAAGTAGATTCGCGTATGAAGTTATTAAGTTCAAATATGATAGGGTGAAAGCCTTTCTCTAGATCCAGGCAGATTGCCAGCTTTTGGCAATAACTGGCGACTTGACTTACATAATAGAAAATCATATGAGAGAGCAAGTTGGTCTTACGTACTAAGCTATCTACTACAAATAGTCAGTCAGATTTTATAACGAGTTTTCAAATATACGCCATATATATATTTTGGTTTTCTTTTGGATAACTATGAATAATCCCTATATCTTAGATGATTTTCAATGAATGTAAAGTACTGGCACACACACTAGAAATACGTTCTGTATATCTGTGTTTTAAATAAATAATGAGAGATTTTATCTTCAATTAAGATTAGAATATTAATACACATATTCGTCAGTCGGCAGGTAGTCGCTAATACGGTAGATTTACATGTATGACTTTCCGACTTCAAATTAAACAGAATTAGGCATAAGACACGTACGTATGATGTTAATTTAATGCTCTATGTGCGTTAGAAGGTATCTTACAAAATGTAGAACAGTCAGCGACTCGGTGTTTGTAGAATAATTCACGTGTTAGTTACATGCTTGATAAACGTTTTTGATTTATATATTTCATCATACGAGCATAATGCCTGCCTCGGTGGCGCAGCTGCTTTGTCTACGACGGCTGTGTAAGAGGTCTCGGGTTCGATCCCCGGGTCGGCATATCTTGACTTGGTTAATGGTAACAGGCTCGCCCCCTATTTCATGGGTGGAATCCAAAATAGCTGGTTAGATGTGGATGTGATACATTGTTTACCCTTTCGGGGAAAAAAGCGTCATTATTTTTTATATTTTTCGAGAATAATACCGATACAATAATACTAATTATTTCAACCTATTACGCCCTACTCCTAGGCACGTGTCTCTCTGCTCAATAGAGGGATATTATCCTGTTATTACGACGCTGCGCGCTGGCTAGACGGATGATTACAGGGTTTATTACCAGTTTTGCTTAGAATAGAATTGATTTGCAAAGGTATAATTTCGATTATGTTTTGACCTTTACGACATACTGGGTATGAAAAGGACTGGAGACACAGTATATTCATATTGAGTTACCACATGGATAATCAATTATCTACTATTTCTAAGTGCTAATTATAAGATTGTCGGATAAACCTAGACGACCTTTCCAATAAGTGGTCTACGTCCAATATAAATTGTCTCAGTTTAAAATAACTCTGTTCTATTTTCCTTTTCTCGACGTAAGATATATACAAACACACTTTCTCATTAGTAATATTAGTCAGTATGATTAAACTACAATGTTTTATTTGTGAAACGAGGTCGTACAGAATCACGGCCATACACTTGGTGTTGAATGTTGAATGTATTCTGGAAAACGCTACCATGAAGTCTTTCGTGACAGCGTTTCGTGGTGTCAGTGACAAATGTTCTACGGACGTGTGTTTAGTGATGGGACAGACGTGAATACACGTATACGATGTGCCCCACACATCACGGGGTCAAGGCTCGCACGTACGACACTCTTGTTTATTTTTTTGACAACCATTGTCGGTATTTAAATTTACTGTCAGTAATCATGACTGCTGAATAAATTGGGTTAATTCTTTAATCTGCGAGCTTTTCAGTCGGTAATTAGTGGGTCTGATATTTGACATAATGCGGTTCATGATGACATTTGCCTTTACATAAATTAACGTCGTTTTTTAGTTGAATACCTGCAGTACTTATTTGTGTATAGGGTTCGTAGTGAAGTCTTTTTATACATGTGGCATTTAATTTGCGAATTATAAGTTTTATGAAAGATTAAATCTCGTTAAGTAATAATAATACGCACAGAAAATCCTAAAGCATTAATTAAACATTTTATTAACAACATGAGCTCCGAGTAATTGTGTGTATAGTTAGAACTATAATCAGTAGTAAGTTATTTCTACGATTTCAATGTTATACATTAACACATTATAAAGTTTGTTTAACATAATACACAGAGCTATTCGATTGTCTCCACCCTTTCCTATATATAAATACGATATGTTGAATGTTTTGACAGTGTAATTAAAATTATCCCTACGACGGCCAAGTTGCTTTAAAAGCACTTATGTGGCTTTGTCACGTTTGATGTCAAGTTTATTTACTGTCTATGCCTTACGACATTTTATCAAGAGGACATTTATGTCGTACGGCCCTACTACGCATAACAGCTTTTAAATTTATGACTACTTACTTAATGTACCGGAGCTAATGTTTACTTTTACCAATAGATGTATTTTATTCGTTTCTCATAGCTTGGAACGTTCTCGAATTAAATCGTAATGGTTTCTTTATCTGACGATTACGGGTGAAGTTATTTACGACGATACTGGTGTCTTGAATAATTAATGTTTGATTTCTATTAAGATTTGAGCTTTACCTATTGAATGACTTTACGAACTTTACGTTAACTTTCTATTTTAATGGCGATTTAATTGTAAGGTACGTTAATTAGGCTCAAGTACCTATTTTATAGCATGGAGTATATATAACTAACGACTTATACCTAAAATATTTTCGAGCTGACTGTTAGGTGTTGAATCTTATGTATTGAAAATAATGAGGCATTTTGGCCAGGATTATGTATGTCTACGACACACATACCTACATTTTCTTAGTAATCATTTGATTTAATACTTTAGTATTAAAATATGAAAATTTGTTTAAACATCCTACAACGAGATAGAAGTGTGTAGGTATACAACATTAATACCAGTTCATTGTAGTGTTTTAATAGATTTTTTTGGTAACAGCTATGGACGGAGGGGCTCTTCGCGTTGGCGTACAACCTGAATCAGATGAACAACCCCACTATAAAGTTCCTTGAAAAGTTGCACACCAAAATCGTCCTTAAAGCTGACAAGTCAGGGAAGATTCTTGTTAAAAAGTAAGTACTATATTTTTCTTTATTTCAATTACTGAATAGGTTTAGTACGCGGTTACGCTATGAATCGGACTGGAAATTATATGTTCTGTGTCTCCAAATATAAATAAGTTTTAAGCAGCAATATATTTGACTATGTGACATAATAAATGATAGAAGAGAAAAAAACGGCGAAGAACGGAGGCGTGTTCGTCAACAACCCATAAAATCGCTCTACTAGGCAGGGATCTCTTCTCAAAAGAAGCGGATATTAAGCTCCTATTATCATATTGTCTAGATTTTGCTACAGGATTTTTTCATTTTGGCATTTATTTTTTATTTTCATATATTGGTAGGCAGAGGTGAGTCACACCCACATTTCGCCTCTTTCTTTTCAACCTCATTTAGAGGTCCAGAAATAGAAGCATTCTTTTCTTAATTCATTTACTAAATTAATTTAAGTGATGTGTCATGATTTAAAGAATGCGCGTGTAAAATTTAAATGTGTGTATGACGTTTTGAGTAGGTGTGACAAAGACAAATTTTACATAATGTGAATTTATTCTATATGTAATTACATTAGTGTTGATGAATAGTTTCTAAAAATATATATTTGTAACCTCTAAAGGAGCATAAGATGGTCAAAATCGAACTAAATTAAATTATTTAAATGTTAGAAGCAAAATAATAGGTTGAGAAAAGTAATTAAAAACCGACCTAGTTATATCAGTAATAAACTCCATAACTGATACCCACTGTAATATTGGCACGTTCTGATTATTATTATAATTTACCTATTATAGGTTTAAAGAAATTTGTTACTCAAAAGAACATTACAGTCTATTTAATGAGCATTTTCATGTATTTACTTAATTTATTACAATTTTGCAACAGTAGTTCGATAGTAAAATGCAATCTTATATTATATATGTTATGTACTATATTTAATTTATTTAGGTAATCATCACTTATAATCACTTCAATGACTCGAAAAAGCCGATGGTAATCACTACATATTATGAACGTAGTAATGTGTCTCAACGTGATTTTTTGTATCAAAGAGACATAGTCGTACTACGAATTTCTTCGAACTTGCTTCTGCTAAGATTAAAGATATAGTTTAAGGTTCGGAAAGTGACTTAGGCTGTTATCCCGATAATGCATAGCCGGGGGACATGTTGACGAAGCCACGGGCAAAAGCTAAAAAGCTATGAGTGTAAAAAGACTGACCGAAAAGTTGATCTCAGCCAACAAGTTTAATAAAAGCTGACAATGTAGAGATAACATCAGTTGCAGCTACTAAACAGTTGATAATATAATTATATTCAGTATTTATTTGAATAATATCCCTTTTATAACCGCATTAAGATAAACATTAGATTGAACGTACTCGTATGTTTACGTCTTGCGAACTCTGAATGGTACTAAATCTTTAACTAAATAATAGCTTGAGATGCATCGTAATATATCATAAGTGAATTTTAATGGTGATTGTGATGAATATGATTTGCTGTTTGCTGCGAGTATACTTAAATTATATTATACGCGAGTTTTCCTTTGTGTTACGTTTTCCATAATTAGTTTTGTGATTATATTTTTGTATTGACTTTCAAAGTTGCATTCCAAAAACATCACATCTTATTCTCGAAGGGGTAGCCAGAGGTGCATCACACCGATTTTTCTCGAGTTATTTTAGGTGCCATGTAATAGTGGGTTAGCTTATGACCATTAGCCGAACATATTTTTAAATTCGGTCTGATATCGAGAATTATATGACAGTAAAACTCTATACCGATTTTGCCTAGTATGTAGATACTAGGCAAAATCGGATCTCTTGCGTAGTAGTCGTATGCACTCCATAGTGCCACCGAGGTAGTTTTCATCTAAATTATTTATTTATATCCTATGTTTTTTCTTTAAATCCATAAGATCACTTAAGTATGAAGTGAAATAAAAAAAATGTTTATGGAGAACGGAATACCTCACTCCACCGCTGCACCCGTTAACTACCGCAATGTTTTCTAATGAAAAATATTGCCAAGTTCGTACTCTTCGAAATGAACTGTTTTACATAAATTTATGAAATGGTATAATACATTTATCATAGGTACAAGTATAGAAAAATAAAATATATATAAGTACGGTCGAATTAAGAAACTGTTCCGTTTTTTGTTGGTTAAAAAGAAACTACAAAAAGGCGCGGTTGGAAAAACGACTAAAATTCAAGTTCTTGATATTGATGCCATTGTCAATGATATTAGACAAACCAGTTATTCAACTTGCACATAACATATTATACAACTTCTTGAATTTTTATCACACGTGCTCATATTGCGAGATTCTTAAAACGATCCAAGCCGTTCTAGCCGCGTAACATTGTTATTTACATACATAACTGGTAGATTAACAGTACCCATTTCAGGTATCATTATATATTAGGTATAGGTGGCCATCGACAAAAGATCTTATTTATTACAACATATGCTTGTCTTTTGTGAAACGTTAGTTATCTATCTATCACCGTTATCTCACCCTTCTATCGTAAGGGTGTTGAGAACAGTACCTTCGTCAATATAGTGACACGAGTGACAAACTTATCGTAAACTTAGTTAGTGTTTATTAGAATCAAAGTTTGGCGAGTGATGGGCTTATATCTCTGAATTGAATCATTCATTTTGTTTGGGAAATTTAATCTGATGATTAGGTTCGGTTGTTTTTTATTGTTGTAAAGTGAGGCATAAGTATAGAGATTTGATGATTTAATGAAAATTGCAGGGATTTTTCCGATTCTAGAGTCAATAGAATAAGTAAACAAAATTTGACTCCTTAGTTCTTTGATATACTATTATATACTATTTTCTTAGAATCGATTCAGTATTAAATTTTTATTTCGTATTACTTCAACTGAAAAAGGTTTTAGAAAGATTTATCAGCACTCAAAAACAAACCTACGCTACGGTAACCGTAGCTGCGTAGGTCACCCGTCTAATATGAAGGCCTGCATGTCTAGTGCGTGAGCTCGACGTAAACTATCTCTAAACTAAAAAGTATTCATTTAATTCATTAAACCCTTCCTAACCTTCTTGCTTCTATCAATCCTTTCACCTTGTGATACGTTATTACTTGTACCTTCTCTTTTATCTGTTTCACAAGTGACTTCGTGGATCTATTCTTATTCTAATTTATTTCTACGGAATCCTAAATATTATATGAAGACATGAAGGCTGTTCACTCAACTTCGTCTAATATTTATCAAGTATTGTTTGTTTACCTCGCCGCGTCGTGTTTACTTGTATTCTTTTACAAGTTATGGCGTGACACAGCGAACAAACATACAACTGACAGTTTTATACTTCGTGTTGCCAGCTTTCATTTAATATCTCCACTTTTTTGTGGTGTTTTATATTAATTGCGTACGTGTTGCATATTCGTTGCAAAGAAAATAAATATTATATTATATTCCCGAGATTAATAGTAGTCTACGTGACTTAGCTGGACTGAATGTCAAGTAGTTGAGTACGATGGCTTTGTTGCTTCAATATAAATATTCTTTGATTTTCCTTTCAAATATTTTGTAATAGTCACTGGAAAGTCCTAAACACTAGTCCTAGAAACCTTTGGAGAATGTAAATATTTAAACAAATAAATTCGTATTTTGTTTTTGCGGTCAAATAAAACGGATAGTTAATTAAAAAATAACTTAATAAATTACCTGACTGGTGGGGTCAATGTTTCAGGCTGCATTTTACTTGCCAAAGTGCAGTTTACACCTAAAGATTCAATATTTACGCACCATGCGTCACAACCGCAACTGTAGTTGGTGACGCCACGCATCGGGAGCAAAGTCCAACATTCCTTTTAGCACTTTTTTATCAATAACTGATGTATAAATAAATCTTTATTTAATATTGCCATTAGAATTGATAGTACTTTTAACGTACATGTTATGAATTTTTAAAGTATCTATTCTGTTGAACCCTCTTTGTTTGTTACAGTTTGTGTAGTATTCCGATTCAAACCCTATTTAATATTCCTCAGTTTAAATTTGATACGTCATTAGTGACAGCTGTGAAAATTTGGGAAATTAAATACGGAGGGTGGCAACACCATGTGTTATGACGTGATAATTGCTTAAAGGACATGTAGTCATATGTGTAAGTAACAAGTTGAACGTTTTACTACTACTTACACATTCATAAGTGTCGACAAATTCAACAATTTGAATGAATAACAGTAGTCAAAATTCAATTGTGTACAGTGGCAGGCGATGGCGTAAGTCCTTGAGATCAGTAAAAAGGAATGTTTACATTATTAGTATTATCACCGAAGCTTCAATATTTTTGTTTGAATATTTTGGTTGTCTTTGTTTAGTTTTTAATGCCAAACAGATATAAATCCTCACAATGTTGTTTTAGATAAAAAAACATCGATCTGTATTGCTTATACATTTTTGAGTAGAAAAAGAGAAGAGATTGGTCGATCTAAATTAAAAGCTTTCAGATAGCTCAATGGTTAAACCTATTGTTTTTTTTTTCAAAGGGAAACAATGTGTTTTATTAAAACAAATCCCTTTGGTTTTCAGTAAAGCAATTCTATTTTATGTAGGCTGGCTAATTGGCTGATGTTTTTTTTTTTGTAAATAATAAGTATTATATAACTTAATGAATTATTGATTGCTTTGATATAACCTACAGAGTGATACCTTTCTTCGATGTATCCTTCTGGCAGGGCCATCAATGTCATCACACCGTTGAATATCCTCACGAAAATAACACAAGGGCTTAAAAAAACCCACTTTTTAAATATCTCTGACACTTGTCTGCTTAAAAGAAATGTCGATGTTATCAAGTGCGTATCAGCTGTATCGGTCCTCACAGGTCAGAAAGGTCACGTAAGGGAGACAGTTACAAACTGTGTTTAGAAAGATTAACTACAAAACCAGCAATATGTATAAGTTACTGTTCTAAGCTGCTGTTAATTGTTTGACGATCGTTCTTAATCTTATAATAGCTGGGTGTAGATAACGATGATTCCGTGTGGGTATATGTATATTCTAATAGTACACTACCTAATTATCATAAAGCGTCTTTGGGCCTGGACGCTCCTAAAACGCAAACGGAGTCAGATAAAAGGGGAAAAGGCGCAATATGTTGTATGTGACACATCTCTCTGCCCTTCTCAATGGTGCAGACCTTGCCAAAGCATTAAACAAAATAGTCTCCAATGGCACCAATTAACGTAATTAACTACTCAACATAATCAAATGGTGATTACGAATTCAATATAAATCTATATAGTTTTAAAATAGTTCTAGCTATAATAACAAATACAGTCATTAATTAATTCATAAAATCCTAAAGAGCCGAATCAATACGGACCTGTTGAACTAAACGATTCGGTTCTTACAACCTATTTATTCGATTGATTAGTAAGCGCTTAGCGGCTAATCGGTCTGTACTAATTTACTGATTGGTTTCTTTGTATCGTTTGAATACCCGCCTTTTTCATAGGTATAAAAACTTTATACTGAATTTACTACATGCCGTGTCGGATTAATAATAAAATGTGTTAGCACTCCGTTTTACCAGGATGCGTGTAGACAACTGCATGAACAGGAAATAAAAAGGTACCTAGCTGAAGGAAAAGAGTTTTACTCCTACTACCCTCGATGGCGCAGTGAAACTGTATACCAGATTGGGCTAATATTATATTAAGGTTTTCTGTGTAATGACCGCGTGGTCACGATTGCCCCACGTTGGGCGCCACTATGTCGACAGCGCGTGGTCTGTGAAGTAGAAATGTAGAAGGACAAAAGAAAACCCACAGATTACAATAACATGTTAAATAGTTATGGTTAATAGTATTAGTAAAAATTTAGATCTCACGTGTAGTCTTTAGGCAAGAGGTTTGATCAGAGCCAACTTAGTAATAGGCACACTCAACTTGCAGGGCACAATTCGTAGGTCGAAGAGAGTGGGCGCGGTGTCTCGGTGCTTCTAATATACAGGGACGAGCCGGCGCGCAAGCGGTGGTAATAGTGGAGCTGAAGGTGTGACGTCACATTTGTCAGAAAATTTTCAGCCCCGAGTTTTTAAATGTGAATAGGCTCGCTCAATATTACGTGGTACTGCACATATCTGCCGAAATGTAGGTGTCTAACCCTTGGGAAATACACGTGATGCAAATTTTTTGTATGTATTTTTACTGTTAAGAAACATCTCATTTATTAAGCAGCCATAATCCATTATTGTGATTCAGTACACATTATGAATTCACGAATCCTTTAACTGATAAACTACATTGTGACTGAGTTTTTGTTGTGCTTGTTTCATCCGTGAGTCATCGCAATAGTTTTATACGATAGGTATGAACTTGCAACCTTTGTGAGGCTTATGTTAGGCTATTGTAAAGTCTAACGATGTCTGTTACCATAGTGGAGTACAATGCCTGAAATATTCACTTTGTAGGTAGGGCGCGCCCGTCTCGTGTTTATTCATTCATATTTGGTTTCAGTAAAACTTTAAAGATGATAAGATAGCATGCGTTTGTAGCAAATTATTGATCATTTTTCAGCCGAAGCACCCGATTTTTCCTCATAAGATACTCTAACACAACTGAGATTTGCGTATCTTTAGTTGCCGCTATTTTGAAGTGAAACAATTTGAAGCTCTAATTTATAAAATGTTATTTTTTTCTCTAGTATCGTGAAGCTGCTAGCCCAGAACAAGGATGACAAGAAACGCGTAGAGAAAGCCCTGAGCGAGTCTGGTTTACCCACCGGCAAGAACGACACCATCAGCCAGTCCAAGTTCCTCTTTGAAGATTTCTTTGCATTCTACAAGAATCTCACGCAAAGAACTGAAGTGCAGAAGATATTTAATACGCTGTAAGTACCTTTTTTTTAATTTTCACGATGTTGGCAAAGCTTACATCTGCAAACACCAGATTATCACATGCGCGTCGACCCTTTAAAACCCCCTAATTCCGTAATGAGCTCTGAATACAACTACTCACGAACAGGTACACAACTCTACTGCGGCGGTGTTAATAGGGCTGCGGTCTTCTAAAACTCGTAGGTACTTCCCCAGAAATATCCCATCCCCCTCATCATCTTCATCATATCAGCCAAACGAAGTCAACTGCTGGCCATTGGCATAACCTAATTTACGCCACCGCGAGCTATCCAGTACCGCTTGCAACCAACGGTCGCCCGCAACCCTAACCAGGTCGTCGGTCCATCTGGTGCGAGGCCTTCCGTTACGTAGCCGCCACTCGAGAACCTTTTCCCCCATCGGCCATCAGTTCCAAGAAAGGCAGTGAATTGCATTATGAAAAGTAGACAACTGAAAAAATCTCAATACGAATTACTTTTATACGTACACTTACGTACATGATAAAAATACAAACGACAGCGTTATCTTTAGTTTTGTTATCATATATATACACATATATATCATATATATACATATATACATCTTTTTATGTTAATCATTAAACATATTACAAACATGTCAAAAAGTTTTCGGTCTCTTTGTTACTCTCTGATAAAATATCATCATGTCAATCAAGCTGCGCTATCTTAATTTTATGAGACCCGTTTGTAAAACATTAAAATATATTAAAAAAAAACTGTCTGAAAAAGTTGATGCATAATAAAAAATATATTATCAGCTTCCATTAATCTTAAAATTAAGATTGAAGTCACAAATATTGATGCTTTTTGTTTTTATATAATTATGTTTGACAAAAGCCTCTTGTTTGATCCACAACTTTCAGCGGTTTCTTGCCCACCACGTATCGGTATTTCCCGGAAAATCATGGAATTTCCTTCTTCAAACGACGTTTAAAGAAAACACAATTTATGATAGTCTGCGGATCGACTGTGTCTTTGGCATTTCTAAAACCAACACCAGGTCAGATAGCTCATCATTAGCCACCCAATCGGACAATAAAAATAAAGTATTTATCTACTGGTTCAAGTAGTCAACTCACCATTAAAACCGAGCCGTATTGTGGTTTGTTTCCAACTCGAGACTTCAGTGACGTGAGTCAGTTCAAACGTATAGTCAAAGTCTGATACAAATCCCTGATTTATGATTCCGATTCATTTTCAAAGTTCTTGTTTTTCAGACAGGTGTACCTTGTGCATTACTTTACGTTCTTTTTACGGTCGTGTCGTGTGAATTCTCAAAACGGTTAACTACTAGTTGGTAATTTGTTTTCTCGAAACTGCTACTCATTAGAGATTTAATTAATGTACGTTGCTGGCGTCAATTTGCTTTTATGTCTTTGGCTTTACTGATTTGTTGCTTTGCGCTTACAAATGGTAGATGTTATGTTTACGGTAACTTTCGGAGCTTTATGTACGGTCAGCAACAAAAGTAGAG
This sequence comes from Laspeyria flexula, assembly GCA_905147015.1. Classification (NCBI taxonomy): domain Eukaryota; kingdom Metazoa; phylum Arthropoda; class Insecta; order Lepidoptera; family Erebidae; genus Laspeyria; species Laspeyria flexula. Next base: position 3,379,349 of record LR989956.1, on the reverse strand, counting down.
CTGAACACATCCATAATTTCAAAACGCATGTATAGCGTAGCATACATAAACTACTAAAAAATATTCAATTCTGACATTAGTCTTGTAAGGTAATGTGTGTTAGTATACACACATTACTAACAAGACTAGTGTCAATACTACTACGGTATACATGCGTTTTGAAATTTTGAATAATAATATGTTCAGCTGCTTTTGTTGATGACTGTACGAACTCAGTTCATTAATTTTTACGGACCTGGACTCACCTTAAGCTATTAAATTACATTGATCACTACGCTTGTTACGTGTCAGATGAGGCTAGAAAATGTTCAGTACGTACTATATCTAGAACTTTTTCCTGTAAAAAATAGATTGAATATAAAAAAAACTCAAAATTCACGTTTATATCGATAGTTAAAATTAATTTAAATTGATTCGCGATCGCATTGTCTTAATCTAAGTAACTTAAAAGGAAAAGAACCCATTGGTCCTCTAATATTCGTGCCGATAAAATCCCGGTTTCATCGAAAACAAACCTGTGATGATTTGAACCGAATACCAAGCAGGCGGAGTCGCGAGCATAGTCTGTGTTACTAAATTCGTTATACTTAGTTCACCATCAATATAAATCATCATCATCATCATATCAGCCCAATGACGTCCACTGTTGAACATAGGCCTCACCTAATTGAATAAATAATAATAATAATGAATAAATAAACCTTTACAAAATATTACATGAGATATTATAATATATTCATAAACATACTCACGGATTGAGCATTAGTATAACTTGATTAAAAATAAGCTACGCTCCAACTACTCAATTTTGTATAATGTGTTCCAAGAGTTGAGTTAATCACGAACTTTCAGTCGAACTCGAACTTGTGACCTTTTGATCAATAGAAGCAGTTAGGCAGTTCAGGTTAATGCTGTCTGGAAAACCCATTTCGTGTAATCTGGCTATTTTAAGATTATTCAAGCTTGTGTTGTTTAGTGCCACTTTTATTTACTTTCTGATTTGTTCGTGTTTTCTGTATGGGTAAAATTTTATGCAAAATACTTCTTCTATTTTAAATGCCGTTTGTAGGGATTATTAGCATAAATATATTTTATGGCTAAAAGATGTTACAGTTTTGGAAAGTAACTTTACTTCGGGATTAGATTTAAACTAACTTTTTGCCTGAAAATGTTGTATAGGATCCTGATTGCGTAACTCGTAACTTTTTTTATTTTTGTAGTGAAAATGTAAACTGACCAATCAGTCCCTTAAATGCCTTCCCGAGACTCCGGTAAGCCATGATTAACAGAATTTGATGATGTTTTTCAAAAGGTTGGACCTCGCAAATATAAATTTGTTCTGAAGATCAGATCAAAAAATTGAGACAGAGAAATATATTTAAATGTATAAAACGTAAAGCGTTCTGTTCAGCGTAAAACGTGAAACAACCTAGTAAAGATATAAATTGACTGACGTTTCCTCTCAGGGGTCGGTTTGTAATAAATGTCACTTTCAAAAGATTCAGAACTTAATACGACAGTTAAAACGCATATTTAATTGTTTCAAAACGTCTCTATGTCGCGTATCGTATAAATTTAAGGATGATAAATACCTTAATTTAAAAAAAAATTGTCGCGAATGTTTAAAAATTATAAACCATGTTTGTTCTATTTACAAACAGGATTAGATCGCGAGCCTAATCTAGATATAACGTGACACAAAGGTCAACAAACCCAAAAATAAAACCTCCTATACATATTGATACTATAAATAAAGTGGATGTGCCCCTGTCGTGTGTAAAGGTCGCAAGTGTAAGTGAGGCGACAATTAGCTATAATTGTAGGTCCACGTTAACCTCATCATGCAGTTGACTTGGACGTAAATCACAATTGAAATTGACGCCGACCTTGGGCCGTGATTTAATGCTATTATTATAAGAGCGTTTTTATTTGATCAAGTATTTTTATTGATGATTTGCAGCCAAATAATTATACTCAAAACAGCTATCTGTGGTCGAAACATTAGTTAGATACGTCATTTTACTGTGTACTATCACAGTTTTATATCATCAAATTTATAAAGAAAAGCGAACTATTGCAAAATATAGAAGTAGGTACGTAGGTGTTATATTTTCAGATACTGATAGGCACATTCCGTTACGGGAATCGAATTCCACTTTGCGGACCCCTAGCAACAGCTAGATACATTTTCGCCGTGCAAAAAATGACAACAACTAAACACGACAAAGTATTGATTTCGTACTTTTTTCATCATCTCGACCCATGAACGTCCCACTGCTGCGGGTATATAAAGCGTTCATTCGTCCTGTAACATTGCCGTTCTCGAGCAGGACAATTTTGACAATTTTTTTTGTTTCGTGGGATATTTTTTTGGTCGCACAGGACTCTTGTTCGAGTATCGTCGGTACCATTATTATATTTATGAAATGGCATTTACTTGTTTTTTAATTTACTCGTACGTTACGGCTCTATTTAAAGTTATCCTGAACTGAAATATTGTTTATAACTTCGGTTACTTATGACGTACCTACTATGACAAACCTACCTACCTATTAATTACGTGAAGATTATTAGCCAATGACAATATTAATATGACTGACGAGGAAAGTGACTTTTATTGAGTGACTTCAATTAATTTTGTTTGTTAATGACTAGACCGTTATGATACATAAACTGCTTATTCTTAATACATGCATTGACACAAATATAAATAAATATATTTTTAATGTACTTATGTAATTCTCTATTTAGGTCTTGAGACTAGCCTATCTAACATGAACATAATACTAATAATATTTTTTTGTTCTATTTTCACAAGCTTTTTTTCATTCTTATGTCCATTTACTCAGTCTTTAACTTTATTTATCGTTGGGGAGTCCAGTGCGTGGAATTTTGTCCACTAGTCTGTCAACATTGTGCATGGTGGATTGGGTTTTTTTTTGCTAATTTTTAACCCCTGGCAGAAATCTATTTACTGTTCGTAGTCGTACCTTTCAGAATGTTTTATTCAACTCTATAGAAATACTAGCTTCTCCCGACGGAATACGGTTCTCGTTTTTCTAAACAATTTTTCAAATATTTCTCTCCATAGGAACCTTCCTCTAACCAAAATTTTAAAAATAAGATCTTGCAGACTATCTGTGCTACAGTTTAGTCAATAACCTAATACGTTTTTAGCGTTTATGGCATAATTTGGCTTTCCTGCTACGTCAATATCGCGTGTATGTACGTTATGCGTTATTAGTGACGTATATTAGGTATTGCTATAGTCAAGGATAATTATGAGCACAAGAAGAATATTAACCTAAAGCTTGGTCATCACTGGAGCATAGTAAAAGTATTCAAAAAGTTTTCTGATACCTGCATAGGTTTATTCTTGATTTAATTATTACCTAACAACATACCTACGTCACGCTTTAAATTATTGTTTTCTTCGTTAATTCCTTGCCTTATAATGTTTAATACCATATTATCATACCAAAGCCTTTTCACGTGGAATTTGGCGTAGCGATAATCTTGTACTTTAGACGAGTGATGATACAAATTGCGTGAAGCGCCGGGTCAGCTTAGTACTTTGAACATCAGGGCGCGCGTTTATGTCGCCCTGTGGGACGACGCGAAAATACTACTACTGCTACTAAAGAATTCAGTCCTAAATTTCAAATATATATTATTTTCTTTATGAACTTATTCATTAATCTTTCATAAGAAATTGTTGTAAATCGATGGCAGAATCCGCAAGTACGCTTTTCGGGAAATCAGCTGATTCTAAACCGTAATTAAATAAACATTAGGTACACACAACATTTTGTATTGTGTGCTCTACAAATACTGACCGTGAGCCTTCCTTATCTCTGATTATTTCTTTTCGATATTTTTGTAGCATTTATTTTAAAATGTATATCCAAAACCCGAGGAAATTTATACCAATATAAAGCTGCAAAAAAAAAAAATGCATAGATAGATAAAACATTGAATTGTTGTTTGTAAAACCCAAATTCCGTAAAAATGTTGATACCTTCAAACGAGGCCAAATTCCTTGAAAGGGCAAAATTCCCACAGGAAATTTGCTCAGAGCGGATGACATCGGTCAAGGTTGGTCGATAACATGATTCTATTTACAGCACGGACGGCAAACCACATCTGTCGGCTAATCAACTGGTGGACTTCCTCAACGATGTGCAGAGAGACCCGAGGCTGAACGAGATCCTTCACCCGTACGCAGACCTCCAGCGTGCCAAAGATCTGATCAAAACTTATGAACATAACAAGTATCATCAGCAAAGATCTCAGCTAACCTTTGACGGATTTCTAAGGTCAGTTCTTTGGTAACGAATCACCTAGAAGCACCCGGTAAACTATCAAATTGTTTGTCAAATTTTACGTGTTGTCAAATTATTTGAGAAATAGAATGCACCTTTGTTTAATGCGACTGTTAAACAAAGCGTTTTGATTGAAAATCTAGGTTGACGTCGTGTTTGACAAACAAATTTGATCTTTTACCGGGCACAGGCGCTATAGAATTATTATAAAAATGACGTATACCTAACACTTTCAATGTTAGGTGGATCTTTTACGAACTTTGTAGAACTGGACAAAACAGGACATTGGCATTTTTTGGTATTTTTTTAGGACAATAGACGTAATATGTGCCTTAAGGATTTTAATAAAGGTTATTTTTTTAGCATACAGCAATAAAATTGCTGGTAATATCCTGTAATTTTCTAGTATGTTGTATTAGATCAATCAAATAGACCATTCATGTTGATCGCACCATTCCCTTGCGTTTATGGATAAAGGCACGCATGACTAAGTGCCAAACAAATAATAAAACAGATACCAATTATAAAGTTGGTGGAAGTTTATTTCATTTCGAGTTCAGAAAACATTCAGTAAGTCCATAAAAGTCCATTTCTGTCACCTACAATTTTTGGCCTTTAGTAAAAAACATGGCGGGTTTAATGTCATTTTTGTATTTTGAGTAATTAAACAAAATTTTTGAAATAAGGTCTATAATTCTATAAATTTTAATATTGAAGGGTGTGAAAATAAACATATTTTGATATTGTATAATTAAAATCATTAACTTGATTTCTCTTAACGTAAAGCCTATACCTAAATGATAAAACCTTGAATCTTTTTATGTTGAACAGCTATAGAAGTAATGGGTTTTATGGCGCGTAAAACCGTGAAACTAAAAGCTTTTTATCCTAAATATAAAACTGAGAGCTTTAATTATATCTTCATCATATATTCATAAAGTCTTTCATTGTTTGTAATAAACTTGCAGCTATATAGGTTGTTTTAGCTTTGTAAGTGCGATATTACACTTTCAATAATCATCATATTAGCGCTCTTATTGTAATCAAAATTTTATCGTAATTGGTTTTTTAATTTTGTAATATTTTAGCTTTCTGCATTCGTTTTCTATTCTGAGTGTGCGCATTATTCTTGAAATTTTATCTGAAGCTAACGTTTTCTATCATATAAATTTATATATGTATTTATTTTGGAACACATTATTGGTATCTAATTCTAAAATTTCTAGTTATAAAAATTGTCAGGTCACAGTAGCGAATGAAGAATATATGGAACTTCTTATGTCTACTATTTCGCATCGGCTTGATATAATATGCATCGATATTGACTTTATGACCTCTAGACATTAGTTAGCACCTTGCTATTATATGCTATAATGAAGTGTATGTATTAAAAGTCCTTTTGCATTAAATCAAAGTTGAATCTAAATCTAGTGTGGATCTTTCCCGTACTGCATAAAGCTAGCTAAGCTACAATGTTTTTAGAATGTCTGCTATTGTGTCCATTGTAGAACAACCTATAGTAATAATTAATTCGTGATTACTTTGATTAAAACCAGCAGCTGGTGGGGAAGTGCAATGTTGTACATCTCAGAAGAGTCCTTCGGGAAAAATAAGCATGGTCCTACAAAGTACCTACTAATCTCATTCTTTTTTTATAACAAGTGACATTTATTTATTTAAAACTTTATGCACAAGTACAAAGGTAAGCTTAATACCAGAAGGCTTTATTTGCACCAGCAGTATCTTTTTTTTCCGAAGGGATAGGTTGGTCTACACTCATGTAAATATAGGTAAATGTTTACCGGGAATAATTCTAGACTTCAAGATTGATACTGAGAATTACGTAAAGATTTTATAAATTCAATAACGCTACCCAGGACTAGGTTAAATTGTACACTATTAGTCAGTGTAGGTACTATATCTATTCAATTTGTTGTAGGTTTCTAATGTCGGAAGACAATCCAATAGTGGCGCCGAGCAAGCTCGACCTGTGCGACGATATGGAGCAGCCGTTAGCGCACTACTTCATCAACAGTTCTCACAACACCTACCTCACTGGACATCAGATTACTGGCAAGTCTAGCGTCGAGATATACAGGCAGAGCTTATTGGCTGGTTGCAGGTAAGTTGTTATTATGACGTCACCTATTTGGTACTAAATTTTTGAACTTACATCATATTTTTTGTGTGTATGTACATTAACATTAGCTTAGTTGTAGGTAAATAGATAGTGTACCTACTTGGTGCTGAAGATGTCTTTGAGGACCGATATCGCTTTGCTATGAGGTGCTATTCGTGCTATTCGTCCTTTAATTTGTGTGTCGTAATGTTGATTAAAAGCCTTTTATTAGTGTAACACTATTAAAACTAAGTAATATTATGATTGTCAGGTTTTTTATGTAGATTTTTCTGATTTTATCAAGATCGATGCAACTGCATATTAGATTCGAGTGTTCAATGCGTCTCTTTAGAGGCATATATAAATACATATAATATATACTTGCATTTTTGAGCTATGTAATGCCATTGTACCGTTCTTTATTAAGGTCAAGTTTCAGAATCCAAATACCTAAATTATTTTATTTAGCGATTTTAGAGCTGTATCCGTGTAGTGACGGATTAAGGATAAGTAATGTCACTACCCCATTTCAACCCGTGGGTGTTGGAAAATTCGAAATAAAACTATACCAACGCGTTCGGCCAGCGTGGTATAGTAGGCTAAATTCCCTCCAAAATGTTTGGAGGAGACCCGTGCCCAGCATTGGGACTTATATGGGTTGCAATGATGATGATAAGAGCTGTATTATATACAATATTTTGCAACCATTACGAGGCTGTGTTGACAGTCAACAGTCCTATTGCCATCTTCTATTAAAATTTAAATCTATACCACCGTACGGTGCCCTCAGGTCAGTGAAAGTATTAAATAGATTACACTCGTAGATATTATGTCTAGTTCAAGATCATAGACCGTAATGTGACCTTGACGTTTGTATAGTAGGACCTGCTTTTGACACCGACGTCGTCGCTGAGATAACGACCTTGGAGCGTTTTGGTTGTGTCTTTTGTTATATTGTATCGGTAGTTTTATAGATATGTGTGCACTGCTTCTTGTATTATTTTATTTATTAATTTTTATCTGCGATTGTTTCCACACTTGGCTATATTAAAAATAAAACACTTTTACCAGGTTTTACTATTATTAAATTCTGTATTAACTTGAATGTGCTTTATATTAATAATATAATTCGACTTAAGTCTATTTCGATATCCTTGCCAAATGTTTGAAAATGACGGCGACTATTTATACGCGGGTGGCCCTCTGAGATCGTTTTCGTTATCACTCAGTTCGTTTCTCGTTTATACAAACCTGATTATAACATGCCATCTGTCACACCTCTCGAACTGTACTAATTGCGTCGCTATCGATACTAATTTGTTTATAAAAATCGATATTGTTACGAATGCTATTTTAATAGTAATTCCAATTAGTCCCGTATCGAATACCGAGTTATCGCCACTATCTGTGTGAATCGACCTTAATTATCTTGTTAGAACGAAAGTACATAATACAACCAACAACGTTTTAATACGCGCTTTGTAATGGATGGAAGGAAAACGGTGTCGAACGCTTAGCGAAGTAGAACAGAAACTGATGATAGTGTTTATGATGACTAGGTACATACTTCTGGCCGTTTTTAACTAAGGGGTTAGACAGAGCTACATTACACCCACGTCTTGCCAGCTTATAGAAGGTCCCGTGTAATAGGAGGCGAAACTATTGCTTTTAAGCCAGATTCCGGGCAAATACTGAGAATTCGATGACAGAAAAACTTCATAACAAGGTGCCTATTCTATAATAGTTTCTTGAAATATTGTTACCTATCATTATTGCCGACACATGAAAGTAAAACTATTACAAATAAATAGGTGTCTTTATTTGGATTTTCATTTGGAGATCATCAGCTGACTCGAATTGAAAGTTTAAGGAAAACCAATTGGTAGTTTCCTACTCAACTACATCTGCGGTTGATGGCTCGAACATTGCGTGTAGACTAAGAACCAGCACTTTTCTATAGTAGGTATTCCTCCCGAGTGCATTATTCTTTCACCTACTGCATGACGCTCCCGTGTACATATGCGGCGGCATGGCCGAGAATTATGTTATAAGCGTAAAGTTTTTGTTTTCTTTATAACATAAATATTTATGACTTTGAAACCAATGTACGATAGGTAGTGTTTTAAATTGATATTTATTTTTTTAAACATGATACTTGTGTTCTAGAAACAAATTTTTGTTTAGTTCTACTCGTGTTTTCTGTGAAAACTTGCGAGACGATTGATTCTGGAAAACTGAGTCGCCTAGTAACTCGGTTATTTATTTGGATTGCCATTTGTTCTTAGAAATATCGTCTGGAATGGATGGTACCTATAGTTTTACAATCAATTTATGAAAGTTATACAATAAGTTTCCTGAAGGGATATCCACTGAGCTGCTATCGATCTTGGGCGGTCTGCATTCATTGGCTGCCGGCCTTTTTAGGTAGATGGCCCTTATATCGGAGAACCGTTCCTATCGTCTTTTACAAAAATGAATTAAATATTTGTATAAATGATCTGCCTCGGTGGTTCGATACCCGGGTAAACGGTATGAAGTTTTTCTGTCATGTCATCAGTATCAGCCCGGGGAATAAAAAAATAGCCTCCCTCCTATTACATGGGACCTAATATATCTGACGAAGTGTGGGTGTGATACACCTTTGCATCAGGGATTCCCAAAGTGGCGATCCTTGGGGGTTGAAATCTGTTTTCCAGGGGTCGACATTAACGAAAACTTTTAAAATTAAGGTCTAAAAATTTACCCTTATTAATAATTTAATAATATAATATTTTAGTTGGAAGTATCATAGTTGTACTTTTAAAAAACAGAAACAGTCGATAAGCGTGCACAAGTTGTCTATTGGGGTCTGAAGTCTCAATTAATTTTAGAAAAGGGGTCCCTTGCTTTCAGTAGTTTGGGAATCCCCGGGCCACACCACCCAGGAAAAAGGCGTAATGCTATGTTATTAATAATAAAAAAATTATAATTAGAAAAATATTTATTTTTCAAACAAGCTTTACCATCGTATCCATCAAAACAAATGAAACGAGCCCAAACTCGATGCGAATATGTCGTTTTATTACGGAGATCTTATGGCCGCCTTCCAGCTTAGCTATTAAGCCTTAGCTAGCTATTAAACCCTGGTTACCATATAGGACCAAAGTACTCGTGAAGACGAATCAAACGAACCCAAACTTGATGGAATTGTGTCGTTTTATTCAACAGTTCCTATGACACTATCAAGTTCCATCATCAGATCAGCTATATGTTATCATAATATTGTATTGTCACGTGATATACATATGCGTGCAAATTTCAGCGCAATCGGGAAGTTTGTTTGAATTTATCTTATAATATTTGATTACAAACATCTGGACAGGTGAAACTAAATAAAAGCTTATAAAATTCACCCCATTCTCCTTATATACTAACAAACAGAAACAAATATTGGTAGGCCCCTTGTATCGTGATTGAATTGAAGTGACCACTAAACACCAGTGGCTGTGTAATTTTATGTGGGCTATATAACACTCGTAAGCGGTTTGTTGCCATTCTGTTACGAGTTGCTTTTGTTTTTGTTAATCTTCTATTCCCTTTGCGACCGAAACATAAATATAACTTATTTCTGATTTATTTTGGTATAAATTCTAAGATATATTATGTTTAGCGTTGATAATATCGCCATGTGTTAAATACAGAGCTCGGGAAATTCTATTATTCGTATTGCTATATTCGTAGGCCTATCTAAATGACAGTGCAATGTCGCTATTATATAAAGGGCTCTCGCTAACAGATACTAACTATCTGAGAAGTGACAGATTTTCTGTAAAAAAAAAATCCGTCAACTAAGTTTGTGATAGGATCTGAAACTTATCTGCTAGTAGTGAAACAGAGCGGTAAAAATACCAAAAATATTCAAAGTTGTTCATAAAGATATCACTTTGAGTGTTGAAAACTCCTAATCATTTTTATTTATTTTTTCACTATTAAACAAAAAGTTTTTCCTTTTTATGAAATATACGACTTGAATGGGCAAGAGATTTTATCGGTCGCCTATGCTACGCGGCTACGAACAAATACGCGCGTAGATAGTTTAATATGTTTTGTACATTTGTCGATTTTGAAGAGGCGAGGCGGTATAAAGGTATAAAGGTAATAATAATTGGCTAAACAAGCTTCAGAATTATAACTTAATAATTCGAGTAATCATGATGATGATGATGATGATGAATTCGAGTAGTAGCTAAGATGACCTGGATTTGATCCTCGGGTCAGGTAATAATAGTATAGGGTTTTTCTGTCTTGAAATTCTCCGTTTCAGGACGGAGTCTGACAATGTGCCCTGTTAATGGTAATAGGCTCTCTACCTGTTACTTGGGACCAAACATAGCTGACTTAATGTGGGTGTGATGCACCTCTGCCTACCCTTACGGCTAAAATGGCGTGATGCTATGTTGTTATTGTTATACCTTATGGAATGAAACTGTCCTGTGCTTGTTCAGTTATAAACACAAACTTATTGTCTGACATGAAGCCAAGTGTGGGTCTATAATTTTATTATTTTGTTTACCTCCTCAGTTATAAGGGTGTTGTGTTATGTGTGATGTGTGATATTACGACTCGTACACACAGCATAAACCGTACAGTTACGTTGAGCATCTATATAAATATAAGTGATGTAAATATTGTGATAATACTAAAATAGTTAATATTAGTGTCTGGCTCGAATGTCCTTCGATACGAGGCCTTCGAAATAAATGTGATTATACAAAAAGCAAGTTATCAAATAAATCATTTTAATATTTAAGCGTAAACTTATTTGTATTATGAAGAGGATACTTACTTACTTTCGAGAATACTTCCGAACATACAAACTATAGTTTTTATTTGGTTTTGTTCTCGTAATTCTTTCACTATCGTTTCTTAAGAAGACGCAGTTAATTCCAGTTAGGACAATATTACAAACAATATTTCAACACATATTCTTGTCTCTCTTTGTGGTATTGGAAAACGTAGAGTGGGGCGGCTCCTGCCAAATAGATGGTCCGACGACCTGGTAAAGGTTGCAGGCGGCACCTTGTCGCTTGCTGTGGTGGAAATTAGGTGAGACCTTATGCTTTGGTCCACAGTCACACCAAGCTGTATGATGCTGCTCACGTTGCCAATGACAGACGTAGTTAGCGTAACATATTTGTGACCTCCAAAATAGTGATGATTGGAGGTTATAATCCTTTATATGCATCATCCTCTTCATACATGAACGTTCCAGTTACATTTTATTTGGCTCTCTAAAAAATAAGTAATACAATTTATCTTTTTTTTTTGCTAAAGAAAGGAATATTTACTGAGCACACAAGTCGGCTTATTTAAATAGATAATAAAAGTCAGTCAACATTAGAGCTACAGTCTGAGGGTAGAAAGAAGACGTAATTAATAAAACAGTGAGTAATTTATAGGTGATGAAACAAAAAGGTTGTGATAAATGGACTCAGAGCGGGACAGATACGCATAAAAGTATAGTTATGAATGAATAATAAAATAATTATTTATTTACCCCATTATTACAGTATTTATTGTGGACTCGTTTAAAAAAGGTAGGTATACCTATACAATATGTACTCGTCGCCAAAGCTTACAAATTTATGTCTTTGTCGAACAGATGCGTGGAACTTGACTTCTGGAACGGTCGCACGGATGAGCCAGTCATCGTCCACGGCTACACCTTTGTACCAGAAATCAGCGCTAAGGAAGTGCTGGAAGCTATCGCCGAAAGCGCCTTCAAAACCTCCGACTACCCTGTGATATTGAGCTTCGAGAATCATTGCAATCCACGCCAGCAAGCCAAGATAGCTAACTATTGTAGAGAGATATTTGGAGACATGCTGCTCGATAAACCACTGGATTCTCATCAACTGGAGCCAGGTAAGGTTCTAGTTTTTAAAGTTTTCATGAACTGGCTGGAACTGCCCTTTATTTTTTTATTTTAGAATAATAATAATAAAATAAAGGACATAATATCTTTGGCTAGCCTATAGTCGACCGACTGCTGTATTCAAAAGCTAACCGTCAAAGGTAGTGACCATGTTTTAGGATGAAAACGATGTGAGTCCATTCCTCTTTATTGACCTTGTTTTCTACTATCGCAGCATATTCGACTCGGAACAAATTAGAAATACGCTCTAACTTCTCTCTAAATAAATAATCGTACAAAAATATAAAGATAACTAAAACTATACAAAAGAATTAGGTATATTCAAACATTTTTGGTGGAATAAATTATTTATAACATCGAAATTGTCCTAAGTACCTAACCTACACTGTAGTACAATTTAAACGTCCAAACTTTACTCGCAAGTACCGAGAACTGGTTATAGTACCCGACTGAATAAACTATTAATAAATTAAAAACACAGTATGTTTAAGAAACTGATCGCACGTGTATTTGTAATAAATCTAATAATGTTTCTTGTTTAAGAGGTACGTAGTGAGGTAGGTCGTCTACTCCACTCACCTACTGATGTTAAAAATTTCGTTCGACGGATAGTTTGTTTGTATTCGATGATCATTAATCTTTCATCGGTAGCAGTGGAATCTGCATCGGTTTTTATTGAACCGTGATAAACACCAGATGATTTTGATTCGATTTTATTAAAGGATGTGACGTTTATATTAGAGTTTTATGTTGTTTGATTGGATATTTGGAATGTCGCCTCGTCAACAATAACGATATAGGCATTATGGAATATTCTTGTACCACACAAGTCTTTGAAAACATAAAACGAAGAAATTTTGAAAGACTCATATTCATTTTAAAATTTATCATATTACTAACTGATAACATAGTCACTTTAATATAGATCATGTGCCTCAAAGTTAGTATGCTCACACAGTTTCGCAAAACATAGATAACTTTACTGAACCTATATTTATTTTTGATCGCTATAACAATTGTTTTAAAACCACAATACTTACAGCTACTAGGTACTTTAAATATGACATTAATACTTTACGATGTTATTAAATTTTTATGAAATATTAGTTAAGCACTTAAATTTTTAGAAGTAGGTTAAACGCTATTACAACGTGCACATAGTTAATATATTTCTGCATATAAAATTACATTGTTGCGGTGGGTATTAATTACTTACTCTACGTGATGGCACGCTAAAATTAATTAGTGAAACTTATTGGAATTGTTATCTCTTGTGACGTAATAACAAATTTTGTTAGAGATATTTTTGTACGTCAGAATATTAAAAATATTTCGTTTGAGTCCTCTTTACTTTGAAATAAAAATGCCTATGATACTATTTGTGTTGGCTTATGACCGCGGAAGTCTCTGTATTATCATCAAAAGATGAATTGCCTGTAATAAATCTAAAGTTAATGTAATTGCCTAATACTGTTGAAAGATATTGGTACCCTGTGAAACTCTGAAATAATAAATTATTGTTTTCTTAACAAAATGGAAAATAAATAGTATTGAACTAAAACACGCTTATCATTAACGGTGAAGAAAAACATCAAAGGAAAAATCTAATAATTTTCGTTGAAAATAGTTCGCTCTCTAAGGCCATTTTTGGTTGATTTGATAATTTCATTGATATATTGATGAAAACTTTAACTCTGTAATATATATTTTTATTTTTTCAACTGTGTGTAATTGTTAAATATCGAAGCTATACTTAGAAAATATATATTCTAATGAGTATTTAATGAATTCTCTACTTATTTTGTTTTGTGCTAAACATTTTTGATAAATAAGCTAATAATAAGCTTGCTAGTTATGAATAAAATTCACCTTATTCGTTTGTGTAGTTGTTCTCCAAAACTGGTCCAAAGTTGAAACAATCCTATTTTTAGTAAAAGACAAGTATGTTTGTAAACAAATTCAGTGAAGTGGTTATAGCGAGTTGCAAGTTTACTATTATAACAACTTAACTAGGTTACATAAACGAAGAGTGATTTTGTGTATAATATTTGCTGTCAGTGGCTCAACTTTAATTTGGTCAGGGAAAGGAAAATAGAACGAACCATTTATAGTCCCAAAGATGAAATAAGCTGATTTATTTTTTGAATTTATTGAGCATCACATCTTTGTTATACGATTATAATTTAGAAAATTATTAAAAAGAACTGAGAACGTCCTACATCAGTAGTTTAAAGTTAAAAGTAGTTTAAAATCTTTAACGTCTTTGAACTTAAGCGGACTGGTGAATGTAGTAAATTGCCAGTGAAAACTCGCGGCTAATCTTGCGTTTCTTTTACTGTCATCTGTAAGCAAGATAAAAACTTTTATACTTTCGTTCGTTTCGTCTTTCGTTCTAGCACAAAAATTTTAACGCATATTATTATTATGTAAGCGATATTTTACAGGATTAATTGTCCGTAGTTAAATAAAATTGTCACCAGTAGTAAAGTGTATCATCTAATCGAATGACATAAAAAAAAATTGTTCTATTGTGCCCTATTAAAAATAATCTGACTTTATACGACGCAGGAGGAGAACTACCGCCACCGTCTTTACTACGTAATAAAATCATAATCAAGAATAAAAAGAAGCATCATCATCATCATAAGAAAGAAGACTCGGTTGCGTCAGAAGAGAGTGAAGTACGTCCTGAACCGCAGCCGCAAGGGAACGGCGACGTGTCTACTGCTACGGTTAGTGTGTTAGTGTGTTAACTGTCCATGTGCCATGTGGAGTTCAAAGAACCCAACAATACATCGATGTATTTTTTTTAATTTACTCGTTTTCCCCGACGTTTTGAGTAGCTGGAGTTTTAATTATTACTCATAAATACAAAAACTAAATGTTTTAAATAAAATAAACAATTAAAAAACACATTTCCTAGATAGATAATTCTATGAGTCTGAGAGACCCCACATGGCTTACGATTCACGTGGCCTACGGAAGATTAAATCAAAAGTGCATTCATTTTCGTCCCCACGCTGAATGCTTGTGTTGAAATTTGAGCTTTTAGTCGTCTATCGTAGATCCATTTTACGATTTCAGTATAAACTAGTGAATTGTTAGTTGATTGCGTTGGAATTGTGTTTTACTACGTAAGACTAAAAGCTTTGATTTCGGTGATAAATCCGGAACGCTGAGGTAATAATGAATTATCCTTATGTTCTTTTTGTACGTTAACGTATGAAAGGATGTTTTTCTGTCCAAGTTCAATTTTAAAAGAATAGAGCATATGTATATTTTAGCTATAACTGAAATTTAATCATTTTGAAAGCACTATGAAGTTCATAACAGCGAATTACATTTAGGTAATTTAGAATTTCTTTTCTCGACAGTGTACTGAAAACCTAAACTAAAGCTAAATGGTTATTTTTACTAAAATATTTATTTTAGTACTAATACTTTTTTATAAAAACACTGCGGTTTAATTAATACTGTGTTGTTAGTGCGATATAGGGTTCATGATTTCTCGGGCTTTTCAATTTCTCGGGTCTCGAGAATTCTCGAGGCTAATTTCTCGGGTCTTCTCGGGTTGTCGAGAAATTTACATTTACGTACGTTTTCTCATATTATTTAGTTCCAATAACGTCAAAAAGTTCAGTGGTTTTCCTCTCAAATAAAAGTATCAAATTAATTATAAAGCTTTTATTGATTATATTCAAAAACATTAATCTTATGAATAAGCTATTTAACTTTTTTTAACAAAATACAGAAATAATATTATTCAGACTCATAATTATAATGACAGCACCATTTTTGCCTGGTTAGAGTGCAGGTAAAATCTATAACAAACGCAATTCAAATATAATAAGCACTTGGAGTAATATGTGATACACACACACACATTACACAACTGGCAATATTAGTCTCACAAATTTAAAATGACACATTAATTAATTTCAAATTACTTACATAAGAAAAACATATTAGAATAATAATTATCATATTTAGATTATATTATTAATCGATCCTATACTAACAGGCGGTATCGAACCATTAAGTGTGAGGAGAGACTTTGCCTCCCTATGTGTGTTCTACCGCCTGTATAATGGGTTGTGCTCTGAAGAACTGTTTGAGATGATGCCCACGGCCACCTTCTACCATCGCACCGCTCGCCATCGGCAGGGAGTTCATCCCCACACCTTAGAACCGAAATGGTCTCGTACCGCGCGGTTC
The DNA here is from genome assembly GCA_905147015.1 of Laspeyria flexula. NCBI lineage: Eukaryota > Metazoa > Arthropoda > Insecta > Lepidoptera > Erebidae > Laspeyria > Laspeyria flexula. The sequence continues at coordinate 3,362,779 of LR989956.1, read as the reverse complement.
CAGAGGAATTTCCTCCCAAGAACCATCAGGTTGTGCCTTGTGGAATGAACTCCCTAACGAGGTTTTCCCAAGGGACTACAGTATGGGGTTCTTCAAAAAAGGAGTGAATAGGTTTCTTAAGGGTCGGCAACGCGCTCGTGATGCCCTTGGTGTTGCAGGCGCCCATAGGCTACGGTAACCGCTTACCATCAGGCGGACCGTACGTCTGTATGCCACCGTCGTGGTATAAAAAAAAAATATTGATAAAAAAAATATGAATAATAAAGCCATTATGTGTCAATAAAAGTGAAAAGACTTACCTGTTTGATTTCAATTTATCTCGTAATCTGTGAAACACTCACTACGTAAACTATACTCTGCTATAGTCGAAACACGAAAGAACGTGTAAAAACGACGCCGCAGAGCGCTTGCAGCGAGATCAAAGGGTGCCCCTGCGCTTTGGCCCGCGTCACCACGCAACACAACAAACGGCGATTTAATTTCTATATAGGTACATGATTTCTCGAGTTCTCGACTTTTCTCGAGCTTGATTTCCCGGGAACAAAGCCCAACGATTTCCCGGGAATTCTCGGCTCGAGAATTCCCGGGAATAAACCCTAGTGCGATAATAGTTTTAATGGACGCAATTATAATTGATTTTGATTGCACCGCTTGTGGTCAGTTATAATATGTAATACTATCTTGATGCGGTTGTTTATTGATTAAACAAAACAATATAATTAACACTAAAGGTATAACTTTTTTTAGTGTTATCTATACATACTAATACTCGTATATTATAATAGGTAGTATCGTAGGTATTTTACATTAGATGCGTATTTTCTAAACGTTGGATTAGCTGCGTTCGTAATTGTTACCTCAGTGAAATTATCAAAGTAATTACTGATGCTAATGAAATCATAACATAAAGCGCTCTTTAATTTTTTTGCCAAATGGTGATTCTAAAATCATTTCATTCAGTACAAGGGATTCATAAGATTTATTTCTTACGACTGCCATATGTTATCCTACTTTATGAAAAAATAATATCTTACTTCCGTTTCCAATTATTCAGAGTAAATAGTTTATAGTTGTTAGTAATGATTCCAAGAATCTTGGCCGCTTATATCGAGAAATCGTTTCATTTTGGCGAATGATCAACAATAGAGTCGTGATCGGTCTCCTTATACAAATTTAAAAGAAAGTTTTGTAAAATTCTTTATTATTACGATTTATCTTACTACTTTTGAATATTTATAGTGTACTAAAGTAATTTGTTTCCGGCAGTTTCTCATTTTGGAGTAGATTTATGGCTTTTTAGTATCTAGTTCTCGTAAAATTTGTAATTTTTTTTATCTATGTACGTGCTTTTATGATCAACTTCTTTCGATTTTATTTACAGTATTTGTTTCTACAATAAAATGAGCTTTTGGTTTCGTTCATTTCAATAAACATGTGAAGTTAGTTGAGTTCAGTACGCTCGGACGTGGACGTTTTAAAATATTATGTAAATGCATATTTTCCATGGCAAGAAACGCTTATCATTCTTATAGGAATTTCTTGTGTGTTAAGTTGCACGATTAGACTTTTTAATTATAGAATGTAATATCATATATTGTTGCAGCTGACGCGGCAAGGGTCATCGGACTCGTCAGACTCGGAGTCATCATCGGGAGAGGAAGAAGCGGGCGGCGCCGACAGCACGGCGGAGGATGCGCGGGAAACGCACGCGGGCGCTGAAATATCAGCACTCGTCAACTACGTACAACCAGTACACTTCAGCTCTTTCGAGAACTCTGAGAGTAAGGGTTTTATAACATTGTAATAGAGTCAATTTTTATTTGGATTACTGTGTTTATGTCCTTTTGTATATTCACGACCTGTACCTTCATCGTTCCTTCTTTCGAGAACTATAAGAAGTATGTGCCTTATTACATTTTGAGGCTATTTTATGCTGTTTATAATATGTCCTTTTGTATTACTTAATAACCATCTGAATACTTCAGTTATTTGAGTTACTCTGAAAGTATCTTATTACACTTTCAAATAAGAGTCTATTTTAAATCAGATATGATATTATAATCTTTAAAAAAATTCATGTTTATAGTTATTGTTTGCAATAGGATTTAATCTAAATTCTTACTTAAATTTGTTGTATGATAAATATGGTACCTATAGCATAAAAAGCCATATTTGAAATTATTAATAATGCAATATGGCTATCCGAATTAGTAAGACCACTTAGATACTTCTTCTACTATTCACCTATACTCTAACGAATTTTATTTTAATAGAAAAGAACCGTTTCTACGAGATGTCGTCATTCGACGAGAAGCAAGCGACGACGTTGTTGAAGGAGAGACCGATCGAGTTCGTGAACTACAACAAGCACCAATTGTCGCGAGTGTACCCCGCCGGCACTAGATTCGACTCTTCTAACTTTATGCCGCAGGTGAGATACATTAACTATCACAGAGGCAAACAGTTATAATAATTGGACGTTATCAGCAACCCATTAATGTCCCACTGCTGCGCTCGGGTCTCCTCTCCTCTATCTAGAAAGCTGAGAGGGTTAATGCCATAATCCACACACGCTGACCTAATGCGGGTTGGTGGATCAGACATACACTAAGAATTACTTCTACCCATTCAGCCACCATCGCTTCAATGTACGCCATTGGGGTGATATGATAATGATGATGTGAAGTTTGTTTATGTGAACTTTTGATAGCCATGGACGTCAATAGTCGTCTAACTGAAGATTGAGATATTGCGCTATTTTTTACCCGACTGTCAGGACGGGTATTGTTTTTCGCGCGTATCTTGTAAATATGTTTGTAAATTTCTTTATTCCCACGAATCTTCCAAACGGCTGGATGGATTTTGACAATTAGGGTATCGTTAAATTCGTCTAGAAAACCCAATTGTCCTTAAAAGACTTACGGCGAGCTTTTGACGCCAAATTGTAAGAAGTTCAATTTTTTTTTAACCAAACCTATCGTTTTGGGTATCAAAATAAAGAGAATCAAAAGGAGATTACATATGTTTAAAAATAGATTATACATAATTGAATGGTTCCAAATTGAAAGTAGTTCTAATTTTTTTTAACCAAACCTATTGAGTAGAGTATCAAATTAAAGGGAATCAAATGGAGATTACAAATATATACATATGTTATGTATTTAAGTTTAATTAGGTATAATAATATTACAATAATTTTACGGTATTTTTAGTGCGTTGCTCTCTATTGATTTTTTGCAGTCGGGTTATTAATTTTTTTTAATTATATTTACTTGTTATTCAAAAATTCTTCTGATTGTCGCTTAAGGTGTAAATGTAGTATAAAATCTATTCTTACCTAAGATGCAGGATCTTCCATTAAGAATTAATTTTTATTAACTTTTGCCCGCAGCTTCACTCGCGTATTAAATCGATAAAAAGATATAAACATTATTCTCCAAGTCTATCTTTATATCAGATTTCATTTAGAACAGTTCAATCGCTAATCTAAATGTGTTTTGGTTAATTTCCATTAATTTAATCAAAACAATGTCCAAAACAGAGGCCCGTTATTTATAATTAAGTGCTTTTTAAATTTTAACATCATTAGTGGTTTCTTATCTAATAACAAGACTTTATAAAACATCCTATACTGACCGCAAACAGTAGGTAGAACATGAACTTAAAGCGATGTAGAATAAGGTTGAATTTTAGTTGATAAATAGTATGATTCAACCATCTTAGCTTCAATAAAATACACACCTTATGGACCATAATAATAATTATGTTTACTAACAAATGTTACAATTTATTCGTAGTTTCAATAAATTAAACATCTTATAATGAATAAAGATTCGTTATATTAAAACATTTTTTTTTTACGCTAAATATTATTTCCATAACAGGTATTCTGGAATGCGGGTTGTCAACTAGTGGCTCTGAACTATCAGACGTTGGACTTGGCGATGCAACTGAACTTAGGCACGTATGAATATAACAGACGATGCGGGTACTTACTCAAACCTGAGTTCATGAGGAGAAAGGTGAGAATTTTATATTTTTGATATAAAATTTAAATTTTATATAAGACTGTCACCGTGGCGCAGTGGTTAAGGTGGTCGCCTCGCCACTACATCGCCGTGCTGGGTGACGTGGGTTCGATTCCCACACGAGACAAATATTTGTGTGATTCATAGATATTTGTTTCTAGTCTGGGTGTACTTTGTGTCCGTTAGTTCCATGTTTGTAAAGCTCCCCGCGACACAGGGCTTGTTCCCTAGTGCGGGCGTTGTCTTTTTTATTAGTCTATGTCCTACTCCAGGTCCTTAACTAGTTATGTCATGAAGATCGGTTAAGACGTGAAAACGTTACTATTAGAGAACCAATCGCATTTTAAATACAATACAATAACGTTCATGACATTCACACTCAGCGCCATATAGTCCCAAACTAAGCTAATGCTTGTAATATGGATACTAGACAACTGATATAATACTTGAAGAACTTTTTAATAGAAATTATAAACATTACACCCAGAAACACAAAAAATAATTGAGCTCAACACACAAAGACTTGTCCTGGGTGGGAATAATATTAATAAGAATTCTGCAACCGTATATAAAAGATTTTTTTTCACAGCATAATTATGTTTTCTTTTTATCCACTAGTGCATTTTGTTCTTTTAGTCACCTGTTACTTATATTCCAAGAATGAAAAGGATTGGTGATATTGTATATTATTAGTTAGTAGTGTATTCTTAGTTACACAGAATTCTACATCGATTTTTATACGATATTCATTAAAAACATTACTGATCGTATCTTTCAGTTAAAGTTTCTTGAGTCATTAATTTCAGTGTTCAAATAATATATAGTAATTTCAAACGTCTCGCGTGGTAATAAAGTTGGATTTCAATTAAGACTACCTTGGCGTATGTTGCAGTACAATTTATAATCAAATAGTGTTTAGTAAACATAGCGCGTGTATCGTTTCGGAGTACTATTGAATTAGATGAGTTTACTAGAATCGATTTGGTTCGCTATTATTTCATGTAAACTATCGACTTTAGGATTTAGCTGTAAATTAATCTTGTCACAACTTGAGATTTGTTGACAATCATTTTATTACTTATTGGGTCAGCTATGTGAGCTATGACGGATATTTTGGTATTGAATTACTGCTTCGCCTCTCTTTGTTCCTAAAAATCAGTACAGAGGGTGAGAATCCCTCAAAATGCAGCAGAATGACTCTTAATTCTATAAATAATGCTGTTTCATTCTTTACTGTGAATCGATATTACAGCCAGATTTGAAATAATCCTTCAAATTGATATATTCGTATAATGTATTCGTGTTTGAGAAAAGCGAATACGGATATTCAGCGGTATCTACTCTAAGAATTTTAGTTATAGAGTTAAGTTTATTCTTTTTCACTGCTTATTTTTATGATATAAACATATATTTTTTAAAATTAAAAATTCTGTTAATAGGTACTCATAGTTAACTTATATGATACATAAATAGCGGTCGAAAGAACAGTTATTTTTTTTCAAGAAAGTTAAAATATAAATCGATAGTATCTGAAGAATAATCTACTATACCATACAAAATCGAATTCGTAATACTTCTCGCAATCACAAATCGCATGGTATTCGCTTACCCACTGCCCACTTCACTAAATACATAATATGCACTCAATATATACGTTGGGACTACAGTTTTAATTAGTTTGTTCTTCTATTAACGCGTTTAGAACGCGCAAGTTTTCACACCCAATAAGAACAATGAGTTTCCAATGAATTACTAGAATAGGTCATGACCAGTCTTTTTCTGTTTAGCCTTATCATCCTAAGTAAATGAAGTAATCACTATATTACTTTTATTAGTTCCGTATCTGTCCGTTATGATATATTATGTCAGTTGAAAATCTAAAATAAAGCCCCATACACCATAAACCTATTAATGTCCCACTGTTTGACTCGGGTCTCCTCTCCTCTATCTAGGGAGCGTTTAGGCCATATAAAACACACGCTGGGTTGGTGGATCAGAACTACACTTAGAATTTCTTCTAGGGTTCTTAATGGGTTTTCCCATGATGTTTTCATTCAGCCTTAAGCAGATGATAAGTTACATGACTACATAAATTCGTGAGTGATATGCAACTCTGGCTACCCCTTCAGGGATGAAGACGAGACGCTATGTATGTAAAGATCCGGGCGTATGTCATTTTACCAAGTGTTCTTCTCTTTCAGGACCGGCGCCTGGATCCATTTGCCGAGAGTACCGTAGACGGTATCATCGCCGGCACACTGTCGGTCACGGTGCTGTCCGGGCAGCTGCTCACCGACAAGCGATGCGGCACTTACGTAGAAGTTGACATGTTCGGGCTACCCGCCGACACCGTGCGCAAGAAGTTCAGGACTAGAGTCGCGCCGAATAATGGGATCAACCCTGTGTATGGGGAGGAGCCATTCGTATTTAAAAAGGTAAGATTTAGAATAAAATATTGTCTCATTAGATTTATAGGTACCTATGGTATTCGTTGTATAACACAATTTTCACAGAGATATACCTAGTAGAGAAATATTTTTTTGCATCACAACGTTAATAAAAATCACCTGATTTGTGATTTGAAAAAAACTAACTTTGGAATGTTTCTTTTCCATAATATTTATATTAATAGATATCTTATCGTACACCTACTCTACATTATTTAGTTCAAATGATTCATGATATGTCATGGACAATTAATCGTCTCGCGAATTTCTAAACGTCTTTAGAGATACAAAAAGTGCATGCCACACAACTAATTTCTAAAATCAACAACATAATCAACATAGCAATTCAAAATAACTTATACCATTGATCAGTTCTTCACGACACGCGGTAAAACGTATCCCATGTCCTTCTCCCAGGTTTTAGACTATCCATATGTTAAATTTCATGAAGATTGGATAAGTAGTTTCAAAGTTTATATCCAAATTCACATACATTACCTCTTCATAATAGCCATAGGTGCATTCGCCTACAACTCACTGATTTACTGATCCCTAGACCACTACTAGAAATAGTTAAACAATATATCACTCATAGCCTCTGATATCGGTTAATTCACGAACAAACTATTCCTTTGACTAGCGCCATATGGTGCTTGTCACTTAGATGTGTGTTTACAGGTCATTTGTCTGATATGTGCCGGCGCCGATACTACACTGTGTTTAGTAGTGAATGACTGAGTGGGTTATTTGAATAGTTCGTGTCTTAAAATAGCGTGATATGTTGTACTGAAAGGATTTATAGACGTTGATTTTATTTGGTTTTGCCAATAAATACATATGTGGTAAAACACATAATCACTATCGGATTTAGTTCCTTTAGTTAAGAAAGTTAATTCCTCATGGTAATAGTGTTTCTTATCTTCTACATAACTACTTAGGTATCACGAAAAATAAAAAACAGAATTGTATCAGCCGTAGGAATGCACACAGGACAATGCAGTAGCTGTCACTAAGTTCTGGGCCGATAATGTTTAAACGATTTTCTGTCGACACGATAAGAAGAAGAAGCCGTAGGACGACGACAGTTAGACACAGACCTACCCAAGAGATTTCTTATAGTACCGGTTGTATGTGGCGTTCTTCTAAACGTTTCTTCTTTACACTGCTTTTTCTTTTCTTTTCTTTTCGTATGGGCTTAAGGCAGACCCTAGTGTTAGAATTTATCAAATCACCCAGAAGGCTTCCAACTTGAATTAACGACTACCACATTAAGTGATAACCGGGACCTACGGCTTTACGTGCCTTCCGAAGCACGGAGACGCTCGAGTATTAAATTGCCACAAACGGTCACCCATCATGGACTGACCTTGCCGAACGTTGCTTAACCTCCATGATCGTAACAAACATCTCACTATCACAATGCTACGAGCGCCTCTCTCTCTTTCTTTACACTAATATAATTTTATTGTTTAAATCTTTTGTTATATCTTCGTTTGGATTCCAATTGAACAGCGAAAATATTTCCTTTGTTGAATGCATTCGTCATAAAGAGGCAAAAATACTGATATATACATTTTATTGGGCTCATTGCCAACAAAAATGACTTCTCGTTGGGGCATAGGTTTTTTTTTCAACAAATCATTGCACTCTTATCACGTCAACGATCCCACTATTCATCCAAGATATTTCTGATTCAATAAACTTTTCACCGGCTACGGTGAAGTTAAAAAATTGAGCAGTGAATTTGTATGTATGTATTTTGAGATGATAGGTCGTATCTCAAAAACGACTGAATTAATTTTACATAAATTGTTAAACCATAAAATTAACATTTAATTTTGATTCTACGATAATAAATTAGATGGGTGCTTATCCCGAAGATCGAATTTGTCAATAATAGTAGTTAGAAAATAGATAACAAGTAACAAAGATAATTGAATTGGAACATAAAAGTAGGTACTATTAATAATATTTTTTTCCTAGTAGACGAAACATTTCTATGTTGACTACCATTACGACCAAACCGTTGGCGTTGTAAGTGAATTTATTCAAAATTGACTTCACAATTAATTATCGTCCTCAATGCTTTATATTACAATGATTACAAGATGGAAATTCGTCAATGTATTCATTGTCACTTCTTAAGGTGCATGTTCCGATACGCCTTCTTCCATACATTTTACTGGCGCTTTTGTCTCTGAACATAGACACTTTTTTTTACATAGAACAATTCATTTTATCAGTTTTCTACATTAAATAATCCCGCTTATTGATTTTTTGCTCATAACTTGACTAATTTTACTGAGAAGAAAAGTGATAAAATGAATTGTTCTATGTTAAAAAGTGCTTATATTCAGAGAGGGAGAGAATAGCACCAGTAAAATAGGATAGGAGGCGTATCGGAACATTCACCTTAACGCCTTTTTTAAACAAAGATACGATACAGTTTACACGTGTTACACGCTACATTTCACAGTTAATTAAATAGATCATGCTACTGAAAAAACAAAACGATTGTCAATTCCACCGTAAATGGCGGTATCTGAACGTAAAAACCGTAGAATTACGATTTTCACAAGTGTTTATACGGTGGGTGAATTCGGTTTTTGCGTCAATCACTATTAACCTTGTTAACGTTTATTGTTCCGTTGATGAATAAGAAGAACCTAATGCAAACCGATATGAAACGAAACATACGGAATATGTTTAGAAAATGGTGTGTTTTGAACTTTTGCTTTGTTATGGTTATGTAAACTAATAGTTGTTTAATAGCTAAAAGGTTTTAAGGTCGACGTTTAAGTGCCTATTATGTGTTTAATGCGACTTAATGTTAGACACCTTCTCGACTACTCTGCTTTAGAGCTGGGTTCAGTTTAATCGCAAAATATACTAGCAGAGAAAATATGTGATGTATATTGTAATTATTGAATTTTTTAACACTGCGACTGGCAAACAGATGTAGGATGTCTATTTGCCACCGTCGCACCTGCAACACCAGGAGCATCACGAGTGCGTTGCCGACCCTTAAGAAACCTAACTCCTTTTTGATTGACTGCCTCGGTGGCACAACGGCATTGTGTTCGAATGCTACGCAGGTGGTGCCAAGTTTAATCCCTGGGTCTAATCAAATTCTTTATTTGTATCGGAACGGGGTGGCCAAAAAGGGTATTAGATTTTTCCGTCTTGAAATTCTCAGTATCCATTCGGTCTTTGATATCTTTTGTTTACGTGCACGTACGTCACAATATGTCCGTAATGTCTAAACATCTTTAAATAAGTTTGACAAAATTTATTTTATTTTAAGGTGGTGTTACCAGAACTGGCAATGATTCGCATAGCAGCTCATGAAGAAAGCGGGCGATTGCTGGGCCATAGAGTGTTGCCAGTCGTGGGGCTTTGTCCTGGCTATCGACATGTGAACCTACGTACTGAATTAGGTCTGCCGCTAGCTGCAAGCCTGTTACTACTAGTCGTCGTTAAGGTAATGAATTATGTTTTTAGGAAATCAATTATTTTTAAGTGAATAGGCGTGCTAAGTGAGTGAAGACGTTATTTATTTATTAAGTTTTATTCACAGCAATAAAGGCTGCCGTAGGAGATTTCCAATATGACCGGTTTTATGTGGGCTGCATCCAACCCGATCTTGCTCTTCAGTGCAAAGTTACTATCACATTAAAAAAAATATAATGCTAAACCATTAAATGGTTTAATGGTTCATGTAGGTTCATGGATATCATGACAAAGACAAATTTTGTCATGTATATTTCAAAATTGCGTGTTAAAGTTTGCGACGTGTTTTATCGACGCTGGCTTTTAGATTACGCATTTTTGAACACGCTTTGTTTGAAAGTAAACCCTCTTGTATACGGCCATATATGACAAAATATATAAGCTTACAAAAAGCTTAATATTTTGATTCGGGAATTAAAATAATCTTATTTAGGAGGTTTAAGTCTTCAGTTTTTGTGCGATTGTTACATATCTATGCCTTTTAATTAATATATACCCCATACGATAGGTTTGCTTGTAATTTATCATAATTTCGAGTAAATCTCCTACAATCCTGACGAGTCCATCCAGCGTCCTGTTATCACGAGACGATCACCGCGAGAATGTTGCTGTTATCGCTAAACGAAAAGAGATGATCCTCATAATCAATTAGGTGAAATGGTTAGATCTCACTTGGGGTATACACCCGTCTACGACATTAAGGCCATATTACATCATATTCTGATAATTGTCTGGTAAACTAACCGAAGTTTAAGTGAATGTATATATTTTTGTAAAAAATCTGTCAAATGTGTTTCGGATAGGGTTATCAGATACTTATCAGCGAGTGATGAAACTAGGTTTGAGTATACCAAAGTTTTTGAACTTAGGAGTCTAAGATATCAGAGATTAATGTAAGACGTATTAATACTTTGTACATACAAAGTTCCTGCTCGACCAGTTCAGTGTATTATTGGATTGCTGAATCTTATTGTATACACCTGTGCGTTATTTGGTCTATTTAACGCTTTACTTGTGCATGTAAAATTGACTTGAACTTTTAACATCATGAACAAAAACATAGAAAAAATTTTGGATACTGATCGAACACGAACTTGGCTAACTGTACATATTTGTGTTGCTTTGTGATGTCCAACCTTATTGTTGTTACGTCATCACAGACAAACGTTTTACTACCAATATATATAATATTAATCTCGATTCTAACGTGTGATTGTTCTCCGTAATGGTCTATTGAACAGATCTATGTGAATTGAATATGGGAAATAATTCTCTATGGCAATATCAAACTTTAATAAAATTTTAAGCGGTGAGAACGCAATATCTGAATTTGTTCAATTGCGACTTGTATAAAACGCGCACTGGACCAATCGCGAATAAGGTGGATTAACTGCATATTACATTAATGGCGCCTCGAGGAATAAAGAAAAATAATAAACCTAGTGTTGTTTTGAATTGTCCATGGGGGCTCAAAAATGTTTGAATAAATCTCAAAATGTTAAATTTTATATTGTCTTAGTGAATCTTCACTTGGGCTGCTATGACTTACTGACACGCTGTATAATATTATTGTCTGTGTCTTATGATCATAGATCGAAATTTCTTATTTTAATTTTTTTTAGGATTATGTACCAGACCGACTGTCGGAGCTTGCGGAGGCCTTAGCAAACCCAATCAAGTATCAGAGCGAGTTAGACAAGCGTGAACATCAGCTGGCCGTACTTACTGAAGATACAGATGTGCCGAGCGAAGCGAAGCAGGAGCGGACTGAGGGGAATGATGAAGCGAGGCGGTCTATTGTACATCCTGTGAGTATGCCTTTATACCTTGGAATAAGGTTGCTTTTTGAATGAGCTGAAAAACAACAGTTTGGAAAGTCGTTCCGAGCACTTATTACTTTTCGAACTGATTATATTACATTCAGATGACGAAAAATATAATTGCAAAGACATTTTTGTCATGGCAGTGTAAAGTTAAGACACAGAATTTGTTGCTTAGTGTAGGCGTTGTCTTCTCCAAGTAAAAAAAAAGAACTTGAAGGCAAAAAACTTGTGTACCTCCGCTCAGCGGAATACTTACTATCAAATAAGTTCCCCGACTGGGATAAAAATTTTTGTTTACTTTAAGTTCTTTTTATAACGGCAGTCTTGTTTTTAATGTTAATTATTAATTTTTATTTTGTACCTTTTTGTAGTGTTTTATTTTTTACTAGCCTTTGTTACTGGGAAGGATGCAAGGATTGTAATGATACTTTATGATACCTCATACATCTAAATCGGTTCAGATGTTTAGTGGAATAAAGAAATGCCCTACATACACAACATCCTTTTTTTGGGCAGTCGAGTAAAAAAATGTATGATGTGTGGACGTAAAATTTATATTCCAGATAAAATTTAAAGACGCGGCAGACGGTAGTCCGTCCCGCGAACTCGCAGTAGAGAGTACAAAGCTAATCGACAGTGAGACGCAAGTCGTGCCGCCACCCCCTCAGGAGAAGAACTCACACGGTATGACGTCACCACTCTCTATTCTCAAGTCTTTAGTTCCGAGGAGTAAGTAAGTCTTCTTTCTTCTTTACAACATTATTTTGGACGTGTCTAACTGATAACGACTAACTGCCGAGTGTTTTACACCTGTGTGAGTATGTGTGTTTGTATTTGAGTTTGTGTGTTGTAATTGTTGTATCTATTGTCTGTATATCCTTACGTGTCTTTAGTATACGATTTGGTAGGTCTTTTTATTTTAACAGCTGATTTAAAAACGCATAAATATTAGTCCTTTAATAATCTTAATTAATATGTAATCATTATCAACGCATTTTTTTAAATATTAAAGGCAATTCCAATTAAAAAGACGTGCCCAACTTACTATAATATGTGACACGTGAGGATAAACAAACTATACATGCGTGATTTTTCTATATTTATTGAATGTCGGCTTTCGTGTTTACTTTGTATAGCATTTTAATTTCGCTTTGAGAAAATATTTGAAGGAGATTTTTAAGTATAAATAGAGCACTGATATTAAATTAACATCGCGTACACACATCAGTGAGCTAAATAGGTACATAGCTACAATGGCACCGTGAATGAGATGTGGCTGGAATGAGAACTAATGAAATAGTGTTTCATTTCTTTTAATGTTGGTAAAGAATTGGCGTAGTCAGACTAAATGCCAAATAATGTAAATTCAATTTTAAATAAAGCTCAATTTAAAGATATGCAAAACAGGAATACGAAAAATATGACGTACACTCCATACTCGCATGAATCGGTATTGAGTTATTTCAGCCATTATTTATAAACTAACAAACTAAATGTCCATGATTGTTTGTGAATGCTTACGCATTTTATTTAATTTAATTTAGTTCCATTTGAAATTCAGGCATGCTTGAATGTAACAACAGAATATAAAGACTCTTAAGTGGAACTGAAATTACTATTTATGTTACAAATTGTATTTATTTTATAAGAATATAAATATATTTGAAAATTTAATGGAAGTATTAAATTATAGCGTTATTGGTTTTTTTTTTATATTACGCATCGCTATCTGTATTGAATGCACTGACACTATAGGTGTTGTGTCTACCATATGACTCTAAAAAGTATATTAAAGTTTTATTTCTATGTTATCATATCTGACATAGTATCACCCCTCCTTCCGGAAGAGATAAGTAGAGTTGCATTACACCTGCATTTTACCAGCTATGTTTGGTATGTAATGGGAACCGATGCCATCAACCGGGCATATTACCAGACCCTGATACTGAGAAACTGGAAAAATCTAATTCTATATTTACATTATTTCTATATTTATAAATTTCATATAAATGTTAAACAAGTAATGGAAAAATTCAAACCCACAACGGGACTTGCACCCGCGATCCTAGCATTCAGTGACCGATGCTCTTCCATCTGAGCTATGCGGGCGAACGTCTCTGAGATCAAATTTATCCATTACCTATAATTTGGTGACGTCATGACGTTTTGCAACTTATCGCCGTGTTTAAAGATATATATTTGCGCGACACGGGGTCCTCTTCACGCTCTGTGCAGCAACACACCCTTGTTTTACACACTCCCGCTGCAAATAATAATATATTACATATTGTCTAGGCTGATACTAAGAATTTCAAGACCCATTCCATTATCCATTATCTTTTTTTTGCCTAACCTACAGATAACCAAACCTCAGGACTCCACTCATATACACTCGTTGCGTTATAATAATGTATTATATATTTTATAGAGGCTGAAAGTAAAACCAACGGTACATCCGAGGAATCTTTGGAGGAGACATTGGAAGGGCTACTATCGTCTAAGTTGGTTCGAGACAAGCACACGGAGTTGGCTCGTAAACTTGACGCGTTGCGACGAAAACACGACAAGGAGAAGAAGCCCACGTCTAAGTTTTATGTCGGGAATAAGTTGGTCAAGAGGCTGTCTTCTAAGCAGATGTAAGTATGCGTAGTGATTTTAGAAAGATTGTCGCTAGATTTCTTAGGTTTGAGAACCTGCAAAGGTTATAATGTCCCTGTAATAAGATTTTAGTGGAACATTTTTCTAAATTATAAGTTAGTATGTACCATTTTCATAAAATTACCATTTATTAAGTAGGTGCCATATTCCTAAAATAAAATTGTGGTAGCGCCATTTTGTTAAAATTAGATAACACGTAGTATAAAATTACATACAACCTATTGTGTACCATTTTCAAGAGATAAATTTTAATAGCATCATTTTGCATTATAAAATAGTTATTAGTATTTGTAAACCATTTATTTTTTTTGGTTCTTTCGTATGGAGTCGAATAGAATCTTTGACATACAACACCGATCAAATAAAACAAAATATGCAGTACACATTTTAATACTAAATGTTATTACAACTACAAATTGCATATTTTTGGATTGGAATGAGACTTATATCAATGGAAGAGAAATAGACAGATATTGAGGAAAAGTGTATTTCTTTTCACAGTTCGTGTGTGCTCCCGCCATTTATAGGCAGATGCAGGTACTTCGTCAAACATCGCATCCGATTCTCACATCATCTATACTCTATATCTTATATGATATATGTCATTATGCTTTGTACATAGTATTAACTATAACCAAAGTATATAATTATGTGTATACTTATCGATATAAAAAATAGAGAATAAAAATATTTTGAGAATTTTTGTATTTGGTTTGGTATTTACGTGGAGACGTAAGTGTCAATACCGATGTTCAACAAATCGATACACATGCAAATCACCCTAACGGCCTTGTGTTTATTGAGTTAACTAAAAGTATAGTTTTGTTTTTCTTCAGTTTCATTCTTACAAGTAACCACAAATTCATTTTACATCAAAAATGTAATGTTTGAAATGAAATTTGCAAGTGAAGCAAGCGTGAAATATTTGAAGCCAATGTCTTCCTCGATAAATTGGCTATCCAAAACTAAAATAATTTTTAAAATCGGTCCAGCAAGTCCTGAGATTATCGCAGTCATCCAAACAAACAAACAGACTCATCTTTATAATTAGTATAGATGATACAATATAATCGCTAAATTCATGCTCAACGCGTTATATATATTTTTACAGTATATTAAGTACCTAATTATTTATTAATCAATATGAAACTCTATATACCCATTGGTGGACATATGTAGGTATAAGCATGATGCTTGGTTTGGTTTTTATTGAATCATTTAACCCAGGCGTTGGATATCATTCTGTCTCTGGACGTTCAGCACGTAGGCGTCCTGTTTTAGGTAAACAATTGAGCAATATTTGCCAGGGCAGCACTATTTGTAGCTGATTCTGCTGATGAAGTAAGGATGCAGTCGCAAATGAACTGGTAAATTATGTATTCACTTTCTTGCATAGGAAAGAGGGAGACAAAATCAACCTTTATAGGATTAAGGCTAAGCTAATTTATGAGACTTATGTGTGCTAGATCTGTTTCCAGTAATATGTACGACAGAAAAGAGATAATGCTGAAATAAATGTTATTAACAGGTTTTTTACTCCAAACTATATATTATTAAGTTTCCCTTTATTTAAACCTTTGCCCATAATGCTTCTTTGAGCATAATTAAAAAAAATCTAAATGTGTTTACCATTTTCACACTGTTGGCAACCCTGAAATAAAAATATGATTTTCTTGCACCCTGACATCAGAGCTACCTCCAGATAACGGGTTATCCATTACTTACGACAGACCCTGTATATTAGGACTATTCACACATTACGTTTCGCTTTAGTGTTGATCGATGTCCGGATAGATCGCATTATAGTATGGTATGCCACTGCGGCATCGAAATTAAAATTGTCACTTAGGATTTGTGCTAATGATATTGTATGTGTGTGAGACTAGCACACAGATATCTTAGGGACTCTACAACTCACAGCAATGGACATCAGAATATTAGGCAAGCTGTAAAAAATAACATGCGTCGGTCTCATCGACCATATATCGGTCATTTGGAGCGACAGTGACACAATTGCAAAAAAAAAAACGAAACTGACTTAATTACATCAAAATGATCTCGATATTAATCTACATTAGGAGTAAAAATGTTACATCTATGTTCAAAAAATAACCACTAGAGAACGAAAAGACGTTGGTGAAATAAAATTACAGTTGTGTCAATGTCGCTCCAAATGAGCGATATGTAGATGGTCAATGTTCGGTCATAATTGTTGAAGTTCAAAGTTATAAATCGCTATATTTTGTATAATTAGAGACGCCACAGCGAGCACGGAGGAGGGCGGCGCGGGCGGCGCGGGCGCGGGGGGCGCGGGGGCGCGCGCCGAGCGGGAACTGCGCCTGCGCTACCACCACGCTATATACGCCGCGCTCGAGAAGCACGTGCGGAACGACCAGCAACACCAGATGAAACAACTCGCTGTATGGGGCTTTTAATAACTCAATTATTTACTGAAGCATAGGATTTAAATTTGAATGAGTTATAGATTAAGTACCATATTTAAATTACATTACGGATAACTATTTAAATTTGTCAACATATCAATTCTCAATTTTAATAAGATTTATTAATATTTAAGTACATACTTTAATTGATATAACGAAAAGGTTTGTTGTCTCTATTATAAATAACATATCGAACAAATTATACGAAAAAACACATCGGAGAACTTACCGGAACATTAGTTTACTTCACCGTTTGTTTAATTATTTCCAGGATTCATTAGAAGTAGAAAAGAAGGAAATTCTGAACAGACTGGCGAACTCGCGGAAGGAAGATGTTAAAGCTTTAGCTAAAAACACCAATAGAGATAAGGACGAGATTAATAGAAGAAAGAGGGAGATACATTCACAGGTACGTTAAATAATTAAGAGAACATATTAAAGAAAGAAAACTACTAAAATTGGATGCAACTTTATAAATTTGACTAAGTATACGATCAAGTAGGTTTTTCATAAATGTTGATGATAAATGTAAACGTAACGTAATCAACCTATTGAATATCATATTTAATTTTGTACGTGACGCTACAGTAGCGCTGCAGGTATCTGGGGGCCAAGTCTGCTAAAACAATCGTAAGCCGATGATCTCATTCGACAGCTGTGATTGGCTTACTAAGTCAATCGCGCCATATTGCTGGCCAGTGATTGGCCCATAAGTCTGCTATCGATGTGTGTAAATTAGCAGAATCGACCACCTGTAATGAGTGGCTTTATTAAGAAATAAGTTTCTCTATTTTAATCGAGGTCATCAGTAACATAACGATATTTCAGTAACGTCGGTATGTACGTTGATACTGCGTATACTATCCATAGATTATAGAAACACTAGAGATTGGAGGCTTTAAGAATTTGTGGCAGTTTAAGAACATGGTTTAAAATGTTGGTGTATCTGTGGTGCAGTCGGTGGAGCGCGGCGTGGCGGAGTGTTGTCGCGCCGAGCAGAAGTACGCGGCGCGCCGCGAGCAGCTGGCGCGCGCGCACGACCGCCTGCTGCAGCTGCTGCTCAAACATCGCGACCAGGTATATAGTACTTACTATACGAGTTTATTTACCTACTACTAGTCATTCATCGATGAGAACGAGAACATCAGCAACCCATTAAGTCCCACTGCTGGGCTCGGGTCTGCACTTCTCTAACTATAGAGCTGAGAGGGTTTAGGCCATAATCCACTCACGCTGGCCTAATGCGGGTTGGTGGATCAGACATACTCATAGAATTTGTTCTGGGGTATGTGGGTTTCCTCCCGATGTTTTCCTTCACCGTTAGCAGATGGTAAGTCACATGACTAGAACATATAAATTCCACAAAAGAACGAGAACAAAACTGCCAATTTCTTTATTTAATCATGTTATATCATCGATCGAACGTACTATGATGCGAGTAAACTTATTGATAATTATCTACTTCGGTAGTATATTTTGATATTTAATTTTGATGAAGTTGCCTAGTACAAAGTGGCGTTCTTGTTCCAGGAGCTGGTGGAGCTGGAGCACATGTGCGGTGGGGCGCCGGAGGGCTAGACTTGCGCGGCGCAGTGTGCGCAAGTCCCGGGCCCGTCGCAAGTCTCGGCAAGTCTCGCCGAGCGTTCGTTTCGTTTAGGAATCTGTGATATTATCGCCTAAGGAGCACGTCGAGTCTCGTCGGTGGTTCTCTCCGTTCGCAATCTCATAGTTTTAGTTCAGTACCGATACTTGAGCCTGAGTGTCGTTGTTTCTCGTTTAAGATCGTCCTCGTATCGTAACAAGTGTGTCCTGGGAAACTTTGTATTGCTGCATTTAGTAGTCGATAGCGGTTCGCATGATAAACTAACGCTTCGAATGTCCTAGTCATTGCACTTGGCGGTGAACGTGACGTCACGTGGCATGACATGACGTGACACTCGCGCCCGTTCCCGTCTCAAGTCTATACATATCTAATGCACAACATACTGGAGTTTCACTGGGTAAATTCGTACCTAATCGTTTCGTACAATCTCACTTACAAATCTTCCTTTTATTATTATTATTATATAATTATGTAGACTTAGCTAATATTAATTCCATATAATGTTAAAAAAATAAATTATAAAATTGATTCTTATGATGGTTATTCCAATGTTTTCTGGTTAGTGAATGCGTTTCGTGCAGTGCGAATATAAAATTCATTATTTATAAACTTAAAAGTCAAAAGATTAATTTTAAATGCACTCCATACTAATAAGATACGGTCGTGATTACGTATGTCGCAAATATTAACAGTATATTAACGTGATTTTGAATAGCATCCGTGTAGTATTGATATATTATGTATAACGGCTTGTTCGCGTTGTTTTAATCGTACTAACAGAAAGTAACAGTAGGTTGTAGTATAACATTCCATTTTATTCGCTTAGTCGTTAAACGCCGGTTATATTTAGCTACCTACTAGTTGTAATGGGCTATAGTACTGATCCGATCTAGTGGTACTCCAAATATATTTAGTCATTCACTAAAGACAAGCTTCAGACACTATAGACAATACGATCTTAGACTAATACACTAAGTATTATAATAGTTTAATGGGTGATATCTATTAGATTTTCTTCTCTAAACAATTATTTCGATACAACGTGATTCACATTTACAACTAGCAAAAGTTATAAGCATACATTTACGTATACATATACTATAAAAGAACGACGTCGAATTGATGAAGTCATATAACCCATAATAACAATTCGTGACGTCATCATACGTAAGAATGAATAACTTGTGACGTAATCAAATACGTATTATACCACCTGTCTAATACCGTACGTGCGATAAAGACAGCAATATGTTGTATCGAAATGCTTGCTTAGATTAGTGCCTCAACTTAGCAAACAATGTAACCAAATAAACAATACGTAGTCAAATCCTCAATACATGTCCTATGCCTTTGTATTATGTATTATATAGTAGTGCTACTGTTAGCCTAAATAATGTACCGGAATGCAATAAATAATGATCTTATGTTGGCCATATATTATATAATAATACGCACAACTGCATTTCTTTGATGGAAATGTGACTTAATTGTCTGCTATGTGAGTTTCTTCTGCCAATAGCTAATTTGAAAACTTGTCGGTACATTTCTCACATTTTTTTAACATAAAATATGTGACCTAGACTCCATACTGCCTTTATTGTAATTTCAAGCTTATGGTAGTAAGAATAAAAGTAAAAATTCTTGAATAGACTTATATCAAATTACACATTTTCTCGTTAAGTGATATCCCTTTAAAGTATATGGTCAACATAAATCATGAAAAATAAAGTATTTAAGTTACAACACACTGCCAATAGTATTATCAAGTTTAGTCTTGAAATCATGTGTCTTGTAGAATAATCAACCTTGATGTCTAGCGCATAAGGTAGATATTAGAATGATTGATAACAACACCAATCTTATTTGCTTCCAGGTGATCCTGTAGAACTAAGATATATGAACTAAAGTTTTATTGATCAATATTTCAAATACGTCTTCCGTTTTGTTCTTTAATTCAGAATTTAATTGCAAACTTTTAAACTTTCGCTACTAGTTCACATATTTAATTGTTATCGTTATACCTATCCGTATAAATACGTGTCCGTATTAATACGTGTCCGTTTAAATACGTGTCCGTATAAATACGTGTCCGTATTAATACGTATCAGTATAAATACGTGTCCGTATAAATATAAATATGTATCCGTGTTAATACGTTTCCGTATAAATATGTATCCGTATTAATACGTATCCGTATAAATTATATACGTAGTCAACCCATGACCACTATCGGTGAAATTCGATCGACATTTTGGGCAAATAAACCAGGTATTTATTATTCCTTAAAATATAATAGGTACGTAAACCTAGATCCGTTCCTTATCATAACTTTGCTTCCAATATTCTTCCAATATAGTCTTGTTTATCAGTACAGTACTGTCACTACGGGTTTTATTTGTAATAGTAGCGTTTTATATCTTAACGGTGCTTTCACAGGCCGAAGTACTTATAATACCCTCGAACTTTTAGCGCGTAACAATACGAACGACTACGTTCAAAATTCTTTAGTAAATTCTAAATGCGACGTTAAACATAATAACTATTAGAGTATTGTTGTTTGATCATTATTCATTATCGTCCTATATTAGTGTATAAGCACAATCTCGCCAATGAATTGATAAATAAGTTCCAGCAATAATTATTAAATAGGAATTCTAACTTCATCCGTCTCCATTTGAACGAAAATTGCAATAACATTTAATGATAACTATTTGCTACTTCATAGATGTAAGGCGGAACATTCGTTTGGAAACTTTTCTTTTTAAAAGGCATGTCTAACATTAAATAACGTCCGGGGAGGTCAGTATATTGGTAGTACTTTTACTCGCCAACACATCGTTGGTCCCAGCTATCACAGAATAGTAGCCGTTTAGTCAAAGAAGTCTATGCGGTTTCTCATCTATACGGACGTTATAGCCAACTGACTCTTGAAAATGTGTTCTTATGCCTTAAAAAATAAGAAGCATTTTCATTTGCCGGTCAAAAAATCTGTTTGTATTCAAAAGAAAAGTGTCCAAATGTATGCATATTCGTAAATAGTGCAATATTAACTTATGACTTGGCTGTCTTACACATACTGACTTATGCACTTTCCGTACCGATTAGGGAATACGGTAGTTGCCAAACGTAGATATACATAGATACTATAATGTTGTACAGTTTAATCGATTCTTGATTTTTGGCGAATAATTCATAGATTTCAAGTCTTGTCCTACTTGCCTTGTGATCCATTTTTAAAACGTCAAAAGTGTATCGTGTCGTTACAGTCTAATGTGAGCTTACCGTCATCTTTATAACTACCCACACAGAAAATTCTTGCTTACGTTTATTTTGTTGTTTAGATAGAAAGGCTTATACGACATGATGCATTTATATATTTTTACTCACAAATCGTGAGATAAGAGATTGGCCATTATTTTTAATGTATTTATTAAAAATGTTTTTCTGTACAATTTCTAGTTATCGTATAAGTGCCATGAATATAATGATTTTTGGTCCCACGTATTTATTAACTTTTAAATCCACTTTATAATACATTTATTATCGTTAAAATTAAACTTTTAGACGCTGTTGGGGTTATTTGAATCGCGGAAACGGAACGATGAAAATAAAGTATTATCTTTACAGACATAAGGTTTATATTTGCTTGTGAATTAAGTATATTCAAACTAAATACTTTTCTACGTTTCAAATAATCTCAATTTAAAACATGAAAGTAAAAAAATGGAAACAGGGAACCTCTTACTATCTCTTGACTATATTTATCGATCTGTCTACGCTATGTCGTGTTGTACGGCGCAATAGTATATAATTATAATAGAGGAATGTCGGGTTATATCAATGTGTCTAGTTATAATGTAATATAAATTCCCATCAGAATCTTGTGATGATTAGAAATGTAAAGATAGGCACTTCCCCGGTAGAGTTGATATATTATACGAGTTTCGCACCGCTAGTGACAGTGAAAAAAGACTTAAGTCACCATACTTATGTCTAGCAATTTGAATCTTGTAAACAGACGTAAAGTTGAAAATTCTTCAGCCTTTTTTCGACTGAATAACGGTGCCCTATAAATGTATGAAAACTCGATATATACTTAGTTATTATTTAGATCGACACAACTTGATGAGCTTAAAATTCGTAGCATTATGTCGCTCTGTGTGAAAATCAGAATCTGATGTTGTAATGCACGTGAATTCTCCATATTGTGAGTTACTGTAGTTATTTAGATTCTACAGTACAGCCCTATTAACGGAGAACTGTGAAACTGCAACGCATAAGTTTATGGAAAATGCTTCTAATGCCAAACAATAGATGTCATTTTTCCGTACCTTATGTTGTTACATTTTTCTGTTCCTTTAGGGTGAGTTTCAAGTGTAATTGGTTTAGTTTGCACTTGTAGATGAGTGGTAAGGTTTATGTGTGCTATATTTGCCAATGATTATTTGGCTCTGACGGTGCATATTTGGCGTATTGGTACAAATATTGGCCGGTTGACATGATTCAGCAATAACATATTATCACACATGTTTGCTCCAATTCATTAAGTATTATGTAAGAGTACAACATATAAAGACCAGAGCTTCTAAGCAAGGAAAAGTGGCCTCCTCTTTCGGAAGAGGAGCTTTCGCATTAAGGGCTTACATGCACGAGAGACCAATATTTGCATATTGAAATAGTTGATTAGTCTATTTCTTTCACGAAAGAGAATTGTAATTAAAACGTATTTTGAAGGGTCGACAAGTCGCTCGTGATACCATTTATGTTGCCTAGCCTCCATAGGCTACGGTAATCGTTTACCATCAGGCCACCCTTATCCCTGTTTGTTACCGCCTCGTAGTAAAAAGAAGTTGTACTTTTTAAACCAATACGCCTCGTAGAATCGTCATTAACTGATTATGTTGGTATAAAATTGTGTTGCATTAAAAGTAATTGCACGCATAAACCGCCAGCCATATATCATTCGTGTCTTACCAAAAGCATAATAGATATAACTGTAAACGCAGAGCCAATAAGTTCATCGGCTGGACTTTATAGCTCTCCCAGCGTCTATGATGAAAGATTTTAAGCAAAGATTTAAATCGTTAGACGTCCCACCTCGTGAAATATGGTCGTGTTTCTGAATTATATCATAGTACGTGACAATTACTCATAATACTGAAGTCTCAAAAATATATTTTTTTATATTAAATATTGGACAATATCGTTCTGTTGTTACTAAGTACGAGGTGGGTTTCAAAAGTAATTGCAATAGTACGTTTTAATTTCCAAGTTCCGCCGCCAGAAGGCAGTAGTAGCATCTCTTTTGAGTAATTCCGCAAAGCCGCGACGATGTCTACTTTTGAAAACTCTCATAATGATATATAATCGAATGTGTGTGTGATACGTGAATATCATTATGTGTAAATCCACGTGATCTATAGACCGGGAGGGTAATTCTAACGATTTAAATGTTTGATTTTAGTGTGTTTCTCTTTAAAACCCGTTTTTGGCATTGTTATTCCCGTTCGTTAATACAAAACTTTTAGACCGTAGTATAATATCATTGTAATGAGTAGATTACGAATGTTTAATTAAACATGACTTGTTCTTGCCTTGTGTAATTATATTGTCTCTAGGTAAGATGTAGGTGACGTTTGTTCTTCATTTGAACCACAGCATCTCCTCACGTGTCGTCTGTTTATCACAAAAGGCCTAAGCTGTCAGGTTTGGACTTTTAAAGATTGTTCCGTCATTCGTCTATTTTTCTATTAGGTCTCGTTAATCTTCGTGAGTTTAAGCATTCTTCATTTGAATGTCTCGCCCCAAAATCGCCCCAATATTTTTATAACATATTTATTGGCTATTTAAGATATTATATCGTATGTAATATATATCCCGCTTCAAATGTTTATTTGTGTACTCTCTCGCTGTGGTTTCCGTGTTTGGCTACATTATATATTATTATATTTAATACATTATAAAGTTTGTGGGTTTCGCCAACTAGTTGTTAAGGGTTATTTCGTAGTATTAAAATGAAATCCGACTGCAGCTTCGATAGCGTGATGTTTGGGCATGGAGGTACTCTTGTTAGAATCTGGAGTGCTAGGTTACTCTAAAAATAGTTAATAAGTGAAACTTGTATACTTGTTACATTTTGTATTGACTATTTATTTTTTAAAGAGTTAACTGTTTATGTATATTCTAATATTTATATATTTAGACTATCCTACTACGTGTGAGCGAAGTAAAGTGAGTTAAGCGGCGATTGTTGCTTGAGTTTCTTTGTTGGTGGTGTTTAGTCGATCGTAGCTATATCATGGAGTGTAATGTGGAGGCTGTTGGCGACAGCTCAGTGTATATGGTCCCAATAGTGTGTGTGAGCCACGATGCTTGTGTGCGCGCGTTTGTGGTCGTTACTTGTAGTGCTGTCTCAAAGTGCCGATCCCGAGATTTTGCGAGTTGCCAAAAGAGTTTGATTTTGACAGCGTAAACTTATTCTTACCTCATTCATCATCATCATCAGCGAGCGACTGTGCGTCCTGCGTTGGTTCACCTGATGGGGGCGCCCCAAGCTGCGTTTTCCAATACGTGGTCACCACACGCTATCCACCATCAGATCTAATCTATCGGCCATTAGATCTAAGCGTGACGTCCTCTAGTGACTATTTGAAAACACAGTTTGTCCATTTATAAAATACGTAACGTTGTCACAATCGCGTTTAGGCACTCGTAATAGGCATTTTCGCGGGCTCTACACTTTGTCCTAACACTCAATAGTTTTGCAAATGTATTAACTTGTATTGCATAACAGATCCATGCTGAAAGTTGCTTCGTTTGGTAGTCTGTAACACTTGTTTGCTCATGTTTTCTACTGATACTATTATCTACTCTCATTGATCCTTCCTGCTTCAAAGCTTTTGTAACTGGTATAGGTTTTCGATATTATACATTGACGACTTTTAGAAAACTTTTACATAGTTCACTTACAGCTGCATAATTTTATAACACAGTCTTTATGTATCATGCAAAACGGAATGATTCTATTTATTTTTGCATGAAGTGGGATATTTTAATACAAATATCAAACTAACCTATATTTTTCAAACTAATTTTAGAATCTATATTTTTGATGTTGTTTCCTAAATATATACCTACATATTTTAATTAAATCTACTGTAAAATAGGTACTCTTCTATCTCGTTACAAAAGTCATGCCGTTGTAAAGGTATACCTAGCTAGTTATAAGGATAGGTATGTGTTGTATACTCCGCTTGATGTGTTTACGTTTACATAATTTTATTAAATTGTCTTTCTATAACTTGCACATATAAAGTTCACTATAGAAAAAAGGTGAGGACAAAATTTACAAAGGTCCCGTTAGTGGCGAAGTTCAAAAGTAACCTAATTGATCCATTGGTGTAGATACGCCCTTGATAAGAACGAAAACAGATAAAATGGTTAATGCATTTTCGTATTGATTCAATTTGAGCGACACGACAACTTATAAAAATATTTTCAATCATTCTATTGAAATATATAGATTTCTTAGTTGTTGAAAAACAAAGTAAAATATTAAGTAACATAAAGATCTTTTTAACTAGCAAATAAGTGTCTGATAACCTATTCGAAACTTGACAGATTCGTTAAATCGTTAATCGATTTTTGTCATATTTTCTTCAGTCACTTAAGTTTGGAATAAAAATTAAATAATATTGGAACATTATCAAGCGGAGTAAAATCAAGTGATCGGTACATTTCTTATGATCTACTTTAAGCGTCGGGAGACCGGTTGTGAATATTGCGAGGTAGTTGTATTCGATGCTCGGAGCTGCAGTCTGCTTAGGGACCTTGTATCACTTCCTGAGAGGGCCGTCTGTAGTACATCCCTTGTTTATATTAATACGCATGATTTGGTAGTATTTGGATGATAAATGCATCATTATTAATCCTTCCAATGACTGGGCAGGAATCTCTCCTTTACGCAAAGAGCTTTTAATAAGTTCTGGATGGATATGGATATTAGAAAGTTAGCAACGCAGCATTTTAATTTAATATTATACAAAATAAGTATTTATTTTTAGGTACAAATCAGTACATATTCGCTGGCCATTCTGCTTGACATTAAGTAAGTCATTTTCTTTATTTTAATGCATTAGAAAGTGATGATATTAATTTATTGCTCCAAGATTTAGAACTCCCCTAGTTACTTATTTGAATATCCAAAGTAGGTAAGTTCTTTGAGTAATAACTTGAATGGCGTTTATATTTTCAATACTACAAACCCATAAGGTATGTAGACACATGGAGCGAAAGTTCATGAGATACTAGTAGTACATTGGTTGGTTTGATTTAAATATGCAACAGTATTAGGATAATGAGCCTAATGCCTGACATTTTGGCTGACTTCTGTCCAATTATTGGTAAAATTTAAACAATTTTTTTTTTGGAAGTAAACCAATCCATCAACAACCTATTACCAGCAGTGGAACTGGTTATGAGTCTATTCTCGAACTGTTCGTAGCCAAATAATTGGTCGACACTATTTTTACCGATAACATTCTTAATTGTGACTTTCATAAGAGTTACTTAATGAATAGCCGACATTTGATTTCTCTATCTTCAATTTTTTATTTTCCTCGCTCACAGCTATAGTCTTTTGGTCGAACTACAATGCTGGTTGTAGTTATAAGACTGGTATTTTTCGACGATCTCTAGTAATACGTACCGGTTTCAAGGTGTGATACCATGTAAGTTTGCAATACAAGTTTTTAGCTTATTCATATTTCATCTGTTGTCTTAAAAAAAATGTTAATATGTATTAAAGTTTTGTAGGTATATAGGTTGCGTCATATATTAAGAACTGGGTGCCCCGCTACTGTCGTAAACATGTTCTGGTCCCACAAAACGAAGTGTTGCTGTACGTTTCCCCGGAGCGGCATGTGTAAAATGCATTTCCTCTCTTTAAAAAATATATATAATAAGAACTTAGTGACGTCATAGCTGTCTCAATTAGCGGTTTACAGCTGAGATAATAAGTGTATGCGACTACACCTATGCCCTGCCATCCTTCATTCTTCTTATGTGATTCAATCTATATAATATTTCGTAATCTGTGCAGAATAGTTTCAGTTCAAGGAGATAAACTTTAGTTTGTCATTGATACTTGTAATTTATGTTTAACAGATAAGATATTGAAAATTTATTTACCTACAATGTGTTTAAGAATTTGTATTTTTATTAAGTTTGTATTTGCTTTTACATTTCGCATTTGTAACTAAGTTTAAAGATGGTGAATTGTTTTAAATTATTATATAAATATTTATCTTTACCATTAAGCACAAATTTAATTTAGATCTGAAGAAGAAAATTTTATTTTGTATATAGCTTTGATCATTAATAATTGCACAATTAATTCTCAAATATAGTTTATTTTCTAATTTAATCGACTAAAAGTCGCGGGCATTTCACGTAACCATAGACAATTTGTATAGTGTGAATAAAAATGTTGATGTTGTTACTTTTGTTTTTATAATTTAGTATTTTAGCACTTATTGAATCTTAGCAAAGATCTGTTTAATAATAGTTTTTTTTTTGTAAATTGTGTGCCAGAAGATATCAGTAATATATTATGTTAATCATCTATGGATACTAAAGAAGATTAAAGAATTGAGTTTCTATTGTGATAATTTTTCGGTGGCCATTTTTCATGTTTAAAGAATCTTTTTAGTGGTCATAGATGACAATATTTTAGTTATTTATTATAGATTTTATTTCGAAGGTTGTCAACAGCTGATTATTATTATTTCGGTGTTAAAGCAATAGATAACGTTATTTACCTATAGTGTGATTGACATTGGTTGACTTTTTTAATAATAGCACTGAAAATAAATTAAAAGATAACTTATAAGGTGAGTGATGCATTCGGCGTTAAAACGCTCGTGATGTGTAATTATGCATGTGTATTCGTTATGAATGCTACATTGTCAATCGAATACCCCTGCATATTTCAAATCGACCGTATCCAACGTCCAATGTGTAATGCTCGCCACACACCTTGAAGGATACTTGCACAAACGCCTACTTGTGCAAATCTACCGTAAAAAGTGCATAGCTAGAGCGCGCAATTTTGTATTGTAGTAGACTTGCACAAGTATGAGTTTGTGCAAGTAGTTGAAGGTGTATAGCGGGCATAATTGCATAAAACGTTCTAATATCGACAGTTTGTTTTTTTTTAATCAATTTTCTTTTTTTAAATTAAATATACTTTTCTTAAATATTGCCAGTAATAGTGGACAGTTGGTCATGTTTGTGAGTAGGTATAGTGAACGCTGAGCCATGTACTTACTAGTATATAATACTGTTGATTTGTAAAGTTGTCAAGGCGGCTTTCACTCTCTAATAGTCTAGTCATTTTTAATTCCTCCGTGTTGTATCTATACATAAACAAGTATGCCTGTATATGGGTAGACAATATAATAATAATCAATATGAATGTTAAACATAATATATAGGTGAAACTTATATCTATTAAATTTGATGTCTGTTCTATCTATTGTTTTATTTCTAATTTACGCAAAGACAAGGGAGCTGCAGCTAACCTTTAAATAACAGTTGGTACAGGATTCGGGGTTAAAACCTTTCTGTGAGCTAGCTTATTACATGCTTCAATAATAACATTAGCGTTATTTTAACAATATCTACTTAAGTAAAAAATCAGGTATGTATACCCGTTCATTTAGATATTAATGATAAAAAACCATTCCAAAACTTTTTGGTAGCTTAACCGACAAAATTCGAATGAACATTAAAAGCGGCCGCATGGTACTTCAAGCTATCCTTCTTCACTTGATTGCTTTGTAATGAAATTTATAGTACAGATGCGTACTTATATAATTTTTAAGTCGGAAAATATTACAAATATTTTATTTATATTAAAGCCTTATAGCAAATCGCATGAGGGCCTTTATAAAAAACCCAAAAAGAAACACTGTCGTAGATCTCATCTTTGTCGCCGCGGTGACATTAATTTGTCAGCAAAGTAAAATCAAAAATTGATCGAAATGTCAGTAAACTGAATGTAAAATTATATAAAAAATAAATAAATATATAAAATTTTAGTAAAATATAACACACTATAATAAATAGGTAATATTATTATGTGCCTCCACGTGCGTCGGTGTATTTAATATCATTTAAATAAAATCTCAACAATTCACAAAGACAAACCAAGAGTACCAATAAAACTTATAAATTTTAAAAATTTGTAAAATAAAATGTTTGGAGTAAGAAAAATAATATCGCGACGGCTCTTTATACCGCCAAACCTGCAATGGCAGCCAAGAGCGAAGTACCAGAACTTTGTAATGAGCAATACATTATCACAGTTGGAGTCTCAGTGTGAGAAGTACTGTCCTAGACCAAGAATACAACTGCGCAAGGTCTGTGGTTGATATTGATTGACCTAGTATTTATTTCATGAGGTAGGTTCTGTACATTCTTGCTTTTATACCTAAATTTGGTTAGGTATAAATACAATTTGTTTTACATGTACCTATAGTTATAAGTATACCCCAATATCAAGCAAGTAAGGTAGGCCAGTTATGTAACAGCCTCTGTTATTAATTATTATGGACAAAGAACCAGAAGGTATCTTACACCTGTAGTTTATAATAATATAATAATAATATTCTACCACATTTACACAGCGCCATCTAGTCCCAAATTAAGCAATTATATTTGCTTGTGTTATGGGTACTAAACAACTGATATATATACTACATAAATACATTTTTTTTTTGTAAATACATACATACTATAGATAAATTACACCCAGACACAGAACAAACCTTTATGCTCATCACACAAAGATTTGTCCTGGGTGGGGATCGAACCCACGACCTCCGGCTTAGCAGTCAGGGTCACTAACCACTAGACCAAC
The DNA here is from genome assembly GCA_905147015.1 of Laspeyria flexula. Taxonomy (NCBI): domain Eukaryota; kingdom Metazoa; phylum Arthropoda; class Insecta; order Lepidoptera; family Erebidae; genus Laspeyria; species Laspeyria flexula. The sequence goes on along the minus strand of LR989956.1, from coordinate 3,332,346 downwards.
AGGCCAGTCAATCAAAAAAGTCAAGTTTATAATGATAATATATCTATAGTTTAAGTCTTAAACTATAGATTTTTTATTTGGAATATCATTCATATCATTCAAAATTAATATATTTAGTAAAAAAAAATCACTGAAAAAAATATTCCAAAAGTAAAAAAAAAGTTATTTAAGCTATAGAGTTTTTGTTAATTATTTATAAATATTAAAATAGCTAAATTTGTACCTTTATTACTCATTTAAGGCTTGTGCCCACTCATCCTGCCATACTATGATCGTAATAGGCACGTATCAGGCGCGTAAGAAGCACGATACTCTCTCTCTACTATGCCCACTGAAACGTATCGAAAGCGGTCTGTTCCCATATGCTACCTGTATGCTACACGTAGGTATGGTGACTGTAAGCAACCTGTATAATGTTACAACCCGTATTATCACCGGTTGGGCAACGCGTGTCAGGCACGAAGCGTATCGGCACCGGCAAAATAATCTTATTGACACTCCGTGCATGGCTCGCTACGATGTTGGTCGGTGACGGAACGATCCTGTTTGATACTTTTCAATACAAAGAACATTTATTTGCCTGACACGTTCCTATTACGTTCATGGTATGGCAGCAGGATGAGTGGGCAGAAGCATTTAGTTAGTATATAGTAAGTACCTACATATAAATAAGATTATGATAAACTGAGCGCCCGCCGCTTTGGCGAATATGAATTATATAAAACAATGTACCTACCTTTCATGTTAGGTATAAATAAAATAAAAATTCGTAAGATTTTCGGTACAATTTCAAAGCAAGCCTGGATAAGCAAAACTCGGTAACAGCAGCACCATCCCGAGTTTTCGCTTAATATATTGCCTATCGTAGTCGTGGCCGGTAAACAAAAAAGTGAACTTATTCTAAAGCTGTAAAAGCACATTTTAATTAGACTGTTCGTCGGCACAGATTGCAGTTCTGGGTGCGGCAAGTGACGTAGGTCGTATTGTGTGCCTCTTTCTAAAACAACAGAGAGTGATCCGGATTCTCGCGATGTACGATGATGACCCTTGCCGAAACGTACTCGGTGTGGCGAACGACATTGCTCATATCGACACCAGTCCTGCAGTTGAGGCGTACCAGGGCCGAATGTACTTGAAGAATGCGCTAAAAGTAAGTCCTATTTTAACTTAAAGGTGACCTTTTTCTCGCATCGTTTTCCTCATTCCTAAGGGTCGTACGTAGTCATGTTACGGGATGAAAAATTATATAATATCATTTTATTTACTAGGAATGATAAACTTCTAAACGACAACGTCTGCTCTTAGAAGTAATACTTGGTTCGCGAGCGAACAGCAGCTCAGAATCAGGGGGCAATTTAATAGCTTATAATATGACGTCACCAATCCAATCTCCAAAGTTTAAAATTGTTTTGATTTGTCCTGTGTGTTTCCCAGGCCGCAGACGTAGTCCTAATTTGCGGTGGCAACTATATTCTCCCGCCATGTTGCTGTAGTTTCGAACGTGAATTGTTCTGCCAGAATATGTCTTTTGTGCGCACCGTGACGATAGCCACTGCGAAGTTCGCTCCTCATGCCATCATCGCTATTCAGACGCCGCCTGTTGATGCTAATTTCACTCTTGTGAAACATGTATGTTTTCGTTTATTAATGGTATTTCATTTATACTAATTCAAAGTCAAATTAACTATATATAAGTATATATATAATATACAGTAAGAAGCTACAGGCATGTACAATATGTAGGTACATAGACGAGCTTAATTCAATTATGGCACTTCTAATGGAAAAGATAAGATGAAAAATACCGCTGGGTAATTTTGAACCTTAAGTTTATAAGCAAAAGATAAAAATTCTCTCAGCTTACATATGTTTTAAACATTGGCAATACGATAACACTATAGGTACTTAAATCAGCAAATCCAGAAGAGAAATGAGAACATAGCGTGAGAGAAGTGTACAACGGATAAAGGACAATATTAAATTAATTACCTACATAGTTACATAGTCCCTGTGTCGCAGCAATTTTGTATGAGCCCGCGTAGATGCCCTAAACTCTGTGTCGCGGGGAACTTTACAAACATACAATTAACGGATACCAAATACACCCAAACTTGAAACAAATATTTATGAATATAAGTAATTAACATAAACTTTTTTGTTAGACTCTGAAGATAACAGGTTCATACGACAAACGTAAAGTATTGGGAGTGAACTCGATCAATGCGATGCGTGCGAACCAGCTGTATTGTGCCATCGAGGGCATTGACCCCGCTACTACCAACACGCCTGTTGTCGGTGGCTGCGGTCGGTGTACCAGGGTCCCAGTATTCTCCATACTTGCTGCGAAGGCTTGTAAATTCAAATTGGTAAGTAGACAAATTAGCAGAAAAGAAACATGATACCTGTCCTTCTTGCTAAACCATAAATTTGGCTAAACCGTATCTACTATTCAAAATCATTACATAATTCAGAATCTTCTGAAAACATTCCAAGAACTACCATAATCCTTTGTACGGTTGTGTAGGAAAAGCATGCAGAGGATACGACTCGACTGGTACGTGAAGCAGATGAACTGATCTGCAGGGTGAAGAGCAACTGCGAACAGGGACATCTTTCCATAGGTTTTTCCACAGCGAGATTTGTGACCAGTCTTATGAAAGGTACCAACATATCTGTAGTATCCCGTTTATTTTAATATTAATACCTACTCACTGGGTCACAGTCACACCAAGCGCCGGGAATCTACTGACATCTCCTGTCTGTCACAATCTGTCTATGATTTACTCGCCCAACCTGCAAGAATGAGACAGTACTGTATCTACTCCATAGACACAAACACTACAACATCTAGAAATTCTTTTCTAAATCACTTTATAACAAAATTTTTAGTCATGTATTTGTAAACTGTTAGAAGTTAGAACATACATGTTTAATTTAATATTATTATTCTGAATTATTCTATTTTAAATTTTTAGTAGGTAGCATAATTTTTTCAGCTAATTTCAGTGGCACATTCCTATTATAATAACACAATGATGCTAATGGGGCTCTGTGATTCCAACTTAGAAACAGGTGTTCGATATATTATAAACTTTTTCTATTGCAATAGTTGGTGAGTAATCGGAGTGTGTGTGGTGGACATAATATATATAATAATGGACAAACACTTGGTCTTGGCCTCCTATAGGAGCATTATGAGCATTGCAACGTGTGTATTATATTTATTAATTTTTTAAATATTTTTTTTTTATTCTACAGGTATATTCGATGGTGAACAGACCATAGATAGCGCCATGGTAGAACAAAGTGACATTAAAGGATGCTACGGCTTGAAGTACTGCTCCACTCCTGTTAAAGTGGGCAAATCTGGTATCACCACGTACATGATACCTAAGCTTAGCGCGTTTGAAAGCAATCTGTTGGAGGAGAGCAAGTGAGTATCGCTCAGGTTTTTATGTAGTCATATTAGACTTCGTTCGCGTGGAATGATGTCATAGTTTTTTTGTTATTTCACGGATCTCAGATATTTTTTTCAAAATGAAGGTAGCCTAAGTTATACCTTGTGAAATTAGCTTTCTTCTAGTAAAAGTCCCGACAAAATCAGTTATGATGTTTCGGAGTTTACCTCAAACAAACAGACAGACAACATTTTTTAAAAGTGTGTTTTTTTGTATATAGCGTACTACTGTATTACAACTCTAAAAAACTATTATTTTGATTTTACAAATCTTCAATTCCATCACTACAATATGGTACAATTATACCACAAAAAATGCGATCAAAAAACATTACCCTTCCTCTTGGCAGTCGAGTGAAAATATAGGTACAGCCGGCAAATTTACTACTCGACCAGTTTCCAAAAAATTGTGGCGAGGTATTCAAAAGGTATATATAATTATAATATGTTTGTTTTTGTTTCCAATTTTTTTCCCCTTTTTGTTTTCAGGTGCTATTTAGATGGCATGTTGATGTTAGGTAAATGCAATGCATTGGGTGAGGACTACTGTATTGACTTTTGTACATGTTGTCAACTCCCTCCATGTTGTAAAGTTGTTGAACCGTGTGAAAAACAGTCTCAACATCAGAAAAACAAATAGATTACTCATCCTCTGTTTCCTCATTTTAACACTAGGTGGTGTCTTTCATGTATTGATCTAGGATATAAGTGTGTTAACAATAAATCTAATTTACAATATAAGCATCCCTTATTTTCTCCCGAAATAGTTCATTACCTTCCAGCAGAAAAATGGATGGAACGGATGGTAATGAAGAGGAGATGAATAAGAAATACAATAATGTTTGGTAATATATTCGTAAATACTTAAGATTCTTATTAGTAACAAAGTATAAAAACCGGTAAAGAGCAAGTCCGACCATGCTCAATGTAGTATTCCACAGCAAAAGAGCGTATCTTCATAGCGCTTACGCCCTTTTGTTGAGAAGCGCAATTTTCTGGCAATAACACAAATACGATTTATCCGATCATGTGCAAAATAATTTTCATTGAAAGTATTTAATAAGTGTGATTTTTGTGATTTTTTCATATTTTTAGGTTTTACGGTTTAGAAGATAGAGGGTGGTGGGGACGACACAATTTAAGTTAATTTGGGAGCGATTATTTCCTAAACTGGGTCTTTCCCCTTTGGGACCACGAAACTTTGGGACTACGATGTCAATCGCGGAACGTCCTTATTTGAATTGGCTGTTTCACCCCAAGACCAAACCGTGGTTCGTTTGGTCTAGGAGACACCGTAGTCCCAAAGTTTCGTGCCAAAGGGGAAAGACTCCTAAACTATGCACTTAATCAAAATCCTTGTTTAGAAACCTTAGTGTCTTTAAAATATTTGTTGACGTATGTAAAATTAAAAACATTTTTTTTTATTATTTAACCATCAAAATAAAAAGACACTTATTCTCTAAATTTCATCAATATACATCGAGTAGTTTTCGAGTAAAATGCCTGTGACATACGGACGGATGGACATGACACAACTATAAGGGTTCTATTTTTGTCATTTTGGCTACGGAACATTAAAAAGAACTTGAACTTGAGCTAACTCAATGTAAGCCATTCCTGGTGACGCGCTATACCTAAAAAGGGCATACATAATCTTAACATAAGATATATCAAGTACCTATTGTACACGTTAAATCTCATATTTAAGATTACCTTATCTACGTAATTATTGTCATTATCATTTTACACGTGTATTAACTTTAATGAACAATAATAATAATAATAATATTGTACCACATTTACACAGCGCCATCTAGTCCCAAATTAAGCAATTATATTTGCTTGTGTTATGGGTACTAAACAACTGATATAGTACTTAAATACATTTTTTTTGTAAATACATACATATTATAGATAAATTAAACCCAGACACAGAACAAACCTTTATGCTCATCACACAAAGATTTGTCCTGGGTGGGGATCGAACCCACGACCTCCGGCTTAGCAGTCAGGGTCACTAACCACTAATCTCTCAACAGACGTAATTCTGACACCCCCTTTTCGTCGTGGATAAAGATGTCAAGAATTTAAATTTGTCGTGAATCATCAAATGTCTATTTCCAGACAAATTTTATGCATTGTCTATTTCTGAATAGCTAAACGTGGAGAGTAACAAAGACACGTGATAATTTGATTATAGGTGCTTTATTAGAACAACTGCGCTGGTTTGAAATTGTAAACATGGTAAAATTACAATTAACGTACTATTTTGTTATATACATATTTGCAAAAGGCCAAAGTTAATTGGTCCTTGTTTAATTTTGGAAAACAATGGTTTAAGTTTCAAAAAGTTAATTTTCTGAAATTTTTTTTTGAAATGTAACACTTTATTTATTAAATTATAAACAATTAAAATGTACGGGTTTTTATTTCTATCCAAAATATTATTTTAAATCCAGCTGCCATAGGAAAGAAGGGAACTTTTTGCATCTATTTGGCAGCTTATGCAGCCTAAATCCCTTGGTGTCAGTACTTTCGCTACTAATTACCTAAGATTGTTTAAAATTAAGGGCCGTTACCCATTGGGCATTGAATATTCTCGTGTACTTAGTTACGGTTGTTCATTTGGTAGGGAGATTTTTCTTTCATATTAAATATGGCAAACGAATCCATATTTATAAAATGTAGATTCGCCATAACTTACATAGAACTAATATGTTCTGCGGGCTAACATATGTGACGGAGAGATGGTAATAATTGTATTAGCAATGACAATTGACAAACCAGTCAATTGTCTTCCTAGTTGTTTTCCTAGCCCTTGCTAAAGGAACTATATTAGTATTAGTAATTCCTAAGATTTTGCAAACGAACTACTGGTAATTGTAATTGTAATTTTGACTGTCACCGTGGCGCAGTGGTTAAGGTGGTTGCCTCGCCACTACATCGCTGTGCTGGGTGACGTGGGTTCGATTCCCACACGAGACAAATATTTGTGTGGTTCATAGATATTTGTTTCGAGTCTGGGTGTACTTTGTGTCCGTTATTTGCATGTTTGTAAAGCTCCCCGCGACACAGGGCTTGTTCCCTAGTGCGGGTGTTGTTTTTTTTTAAAAAAAAAAAAAAATTAAAATGAAATGGTACAGAAAAGTCTCAGTAGAACTACTGAGAACAAAGATTCCTACTTTGCGGCTTTGTCAGCGTGGTATATCGGTAAAATGTAGCCTATGTCCTTTTATAGGTCCTAGACTATCTCTATGCGAAATTTCATGAAGATCGATTGAGTAGTTAATTTTTATATTATTATATTTGAGATACTTACAGCTAGAAACAGAATAAACTTAACTATAAAATATAATGGCCATATTTCGGTATTAATGATATAAGGTCGATAAAGAGTAAACAAATTATGAAAAACTATACAAACTATAGTTAATTGAAAAAGTTCTTAGCTAAAATATTTTTAAGTTTGTAAACACTGGTATTGAATAAATCTAGGTTATGCTGAATTGAAAGTTCGTTGAACAGTCTACACGCACGTATAAAGAAAGAGTTCTGCCTATAAGTGCTCTTAGCGCTGGAAACAAAGAGTATGCGAGGAGAGTGTGTTGCAAATCCTAACTTATTGAGCAATTCAGGACAATCGATTAAACCATTGGCAACTTTAAATAAGTATGATAAGTCTGCAATTTGCCTACGTTCATGTAAAGGTTAAGTTAAGGCATAGAAGCGTAACAATCAATTCTTATTAAAAATCAAACAACTTCATCGTCATTATATATAATTTATGATGGCAACAATATTGTATATCGCTTCATCTTCTAGGTATATGATCATTTCGCTTTATAATACTTCTAAAGCATCATAGCATAGAGGGATTACAAATGGTGAAGCTGATTATCGCTTTAGTCTAGTTTATTAGCTATTGTTTAGTACTTATTAATTACATGGAGCACGTTTTTCACCAACTGTTTCATTAAGCTTGGCACGTTTGTGCTCACGCGAAGACAAACGTCACAAAATCATTGTGAAGCACGAGATTGTTGCAAGTATTAAGGACGTAACGTGATTCTCACTCCGTCGACAGTATGGCCACAGTATGGCTTCTTCAAAGATATACAGGAACAGTACTGAAAGTGACCAGAGCGTGGTTGATATTTACTGAACGCAACTTAAAGCCAGTTTAATAAAACCGTTTTCATTTCCACTGTTTATATATAATGTTATTATTTTATGTTTATTTATTTATTATTATATACCTATAGGGTTCCGGGCGGCCGTTGCACATCATCGGCCCACTTGATGAGGGGCCGACCTACGCTATGCTTTCCAATGCGTCGTCGTGGCCGCCACTCGTGAACCTTTTTCCCCCTTCGGCCATCAGTTCTAAGAGTTACGTAGCCTGCCCACTTACACTTTAGCGATGCGATTCAGTGGACGTCATTAAGCAGATATAATGATGTTGAAACAGTACCTACTACTCAATATTACCGTGGATTCGTCTATGTTTTCATTAATCACATCTAAAGTGTGACGATATTTCCCAAAATGTGAGCTTGAAATGTGTGACCAAACGGCTACTGTTACGAAATTACACTAATCCATCTAATCTTATCGCAGAATATTTAAATATTAGAATTTTAAAGGTAAGTAGGTTCATTACCTACATTAAAATTTATAAAGAACTTGACACTTCTATCGTAAATAATTAAGGGTAGTTTATCCTTGTTCATGAATTACGAAGTTGAAACGGCTCGGGAAAATAAGTATTTCGTCATACTTTTGTGTCTGGAAAAAGTTGGCAAGTCACGTTGTGTTCACGTTGTTTACTGTTTACCTTTTCCATTTTATTTTTAGCTTTACGGAAATGATGTAATGAAAAATTCGTTGGTAAGTAAAAACGAAACTGAATTGAATTGTAGGTACTTAGGATAAATAATTGTGAAAGCCAGTGACTACAAAGATTATAATTGTCTTGGGCTTCATAGTATCGATGGTAACTGTACATTTTCTACAATCAGGTGTATGTACCTACTTATACATATTTGAAAACACATTTTTCATAGAATACAAGTAAAAAAAGAAATAACTAAAAACTTCAATAAAATGACACTACTTTTTTTTTTATTACCTGAAGTGGCAGACTAGCTAGCGGCCCACCTGATGGTAAGTGGATACCGCCGCTCATTAACGTTGGCAATGTTAGGGGCACAGCAAGCCACTGCCTGCCTAGAGAGGATAGCTCTCTTTAAACCTCGTTTGAAGAAGGACATGTCATAACGCTCAGGAAACACCGCTGCAGGAAGTTCACCCCAGAGCCGGCACGTATGTGGGAGGAATGACCGCTGAAACCTTACCGTGTTGGATGATATTGGCTCCAGGTAGTGTGGGTGAAGTCTACAGCGGCGCCGAGTGGTGCGATGGTAAAAAGGCGACGATGGCACCAAATCATGAAGTTCTTTGGCTCTCCCCGTCCCCGTCGATAGAGCACACAGAGTGATCCAAAGTCTCTCCGCGGCTCCAACGATTCCAATTTGTCCGTATACTTCTAAATTTTGTCATTTTCTCTAAGTTTCTATGACTAAGTTAAAACCAATTCGTCCCATTAGAAGAATAATGTCTTATCTTCAGATAAAACAAAAATGAAATTACTATTAATTTGGCATTAAAAACCGTAAACTATCAATTGATGAAATTTGTATTTTGTAAAACACTGACTAAAGAATAAAATAAAAATTTGATCAATCGATAGTTTACGGTTTTTAATGCCGATTTTTTTAATAATTTCATTTTTGTTTTATGTGAAGATGAAACATTATTCTTCTAATGAGACGAATTATGCATGAGCGCATAACACTTATTTAGATATGTATTATAATCATATTGGCTGGCGGCTGGTAACAATATACCTAAGTATATTGTTACCAGCCTAACCCGATTTCAGGTCAACTAATTTACCATAAGCCAATCCCGTACATCCTAAGCGTATCAGGACGTACGTGCCTACTTCTTTAGTTCAGGATAATTTAGTTTAGTTCTAGAATTAGGATATCATCATCATCATCATTACAACCCTTAAATTTTAATATCCCACTGCAGGGCGTGGGCCAAAGATTGTGGAGAGAATTAAGCCTACTATACCACGCTGGCCAGACTTTGGGTCTGGGTTGGTAAGTATAGAGTTTTGTTTAACCCACATGTTGAAATGGGGTAGGGACATTTTGTATTCTTAATCCATCTCTACACGGATTAGGGTACATAGCAGAGCAAAATCCAGATTTTTGCACTAGGTACATTCTAGCAAGAAGACCTTTCACGTACCTATGTATTTTTTGCCGATAGTAACGAACCCAAGACCTTTTGCACATCAGTAGAACAATCCCGCTGCGCCACTGAACCAGTTAAACGGTCAAAGTTAAGAAACTTTCCTATATAATTTGGCTACGTCAAATTTTTCCATAATGTTCCTGTTTTAGGTAAATTACTTGCGTCATAGTACTTTTAGCTAATATAAAAACAATACGTTAGACTCTATATATGTAGGTCGTCAGCTAAGCAAATTAATTCGACGTCCACACGATTTTCGTAAGGCCGTAGGGGGTTTTAAGTTAATCAGCTATTAATAACGTTTGTATGTACCTACGTCAGAGCTATAGCAGTCCTAGCCCTGTATATAATAAAGTAAATGATATCTACAGGACTATTTTGAACGGTTAGTATGGCTCAGTGTAAACCTATTCGACATACATATCTATCTCTCAAAATCTATTCTGTTCTTATGAACCAAGACTTATTAGAATATTATTGTAGAAATACACAAAAATAATAATAATATTGATTTATTTCTGCGATATAATTCAATAATTTATAATTATATTATTTTTTATTTTAAAACATCGTACCGACAGCCACGAAGAATATTTAACACTATTTTTAAATGGATTATTCTTTTGTACTTACTCGTACATACAATTCTTGTAATTTTTTATATTTTTATAAATGCATCCATTGTGCATTTTATCTCGAAACGGCTTTGACAATAAGAATGAATGTCTTTCTGAGGAAATTGAAATTTATCTCTTAGGCGCGACTGTTCCCGTGAAATAAATTACGTAGCTCTGTTCTCGTTACAATAAAAATACTACGTGTATTATATTTCCATATTTTTTCCATTAATAACCCTGTCAATAATACCTAATTTAAAAGTTATTGAAGTATTTACAAAGTTTGCTAAAATCCCCCATTGTTACCTTTAAACCTTGCTCATGCCTGTACTCCAGTACTATACGTATACTAGCTAGGCAGGTATAAAATGATGAACTTTGTTCGTGGCCTTGCTCGGGGAAGGTCGCCGGGGACAAGGCCTCCCCCTCTCAGGGGGATTATCCTGACACGTGATACTTTTGCCGCAGCACAAGTTATAAGCGTAGCGACAGACAGTTACATAATAGGGTAATAAGACTTTTGGAAGTTCTTTAATATTTTGTTAAGGATTTTGGAAGCGAATTTTTCCTAATTTCCTGTTTTAACTATATTCATTGTAGCTGAACAATCTAGTACATTTTTTAAACATAAATCTCGGATTGTACTAAGTTACATGTATGGTACTCTCCTAAATCCTGATTCCGTTGTTATGCAAATAGATTATTCAATTCAAATTCAAAATGATAGTACGCTTCTCATATAAAACATGTAATCATTACAACCCAAAAACGTCCCACAGCTGGGCACGGGTCTCCTCCAAACATTGTGGAGGGAATTTGGGCTACTATACCATGTTGGACAGACAGGTTGGTATAGATTTCAAATTTTCCTTTTCTTGCAGTGTTTTGGCCTGCTTAAGGTTCGGGCCCTAACACCCATATTCTAAGTCGTTTCCTCGAAACTTCCTTTACCTCGACTCAACCGAGGTTACCTTAAGGACACCTCAAGAAATCCTCGAAATCGGTATTCTTAGTTGTAACTCGGTCTTGTCGTGAGGTAATCTTGAGGATCCTCGAGTGAGGTTGAGTCGAGGAAAAACGTCATTAAATACGTCATCGAATCATAGATTTCAGCATTCACTTTGTTTTTTTTTGTCTATGGTCACCCAAAAGTTGTCAGATTGCTGTTTTTTTATCTGTGTCGCGTCGCATCGGTCAATGACTCCATGTTGTTTATTATATTTGTGATGATGTTGCCTTTATCGTTTTTTTTATAGTACACTTATTTGTTTCAAGAAATATGTCTGGGAGACAAATATTCTCCCAGACATATTTCTTATTTTATTATTTATGTGTCCAAGAATGAATTGTTAAGTACAAGTTAAATTCAGCATCAACGATAGCCGCCGGTAATCCTGGTATTATACAATTCTATGGGATTTTCAGCGTCCCGTAAATAACGGCGTTCAGGGTAATAGTACGGATTATCATACAGACAATTGAGAACCGTTGGAAAACCATTGAAAGCACTATTGGAAAAATTATTCAAATAAGTTAATCAGTACTGTTTACCAGCGTGAGCGAAAGAGTAGATTAAACAACGTAAAGAATGGCGTTAATCTTCCTTGAGTGTTCCTTAAGGTACCTCGCGACGTACCTTAACTTTGACAGTTGTTTCCTCACCTCGAGTAAGGAAAAATGTCGAGTGACTCCAAGTGGAGGAGATTTTTTGCAACTATGAATACCGATTTCCTTGAATGAGGTTGAGTGGAGTCGAGGAATTTTCGAGGAACGACTTAGAATATGGGTGTTAGTCGCGTTATACGACACCCACGGGTTGAAATGGGGTAGTGACATTATGTATTCTTAATCCGTCACTACACGGACAAAAAAAGAAAACAACGTAAACTAAATAAAACCTTTTCAAATAATTGTTCCTAGTCTCTCAACTGTAAGTATTTAATATTATGGTGATGTGTAATCGACAAAGACAAGGTAAATTTCAGCCTAACAAAATATAGTCGCTACCGCTTACATTTAGACCAAGTTCAAGGATAGTATGCCGGTACCCTTTGCAGCTAGAATTTCAATGTCAGGATCGATAACGTTAGGACATCTTTTATCTCGTTTTATAATACTCTCTCTTGCTCTATTGAATAAAAACAGATTTCAGATTTATATATCTAGCTCTGGCTAGTGGAAATCTCTTGGGGATGCTGAGAGGCCTATATCGAACAGTGGACGTCCTCGCTGGTATGATGATGATGGTGAGACATAGGCATTGTGCAATGGGAAATTGGAAATTGGAGTCTGTCGTCAAGCACAGTATTTTTGTCTCTTTTAAGCTCGTTAACGTAAGTTTTCTATAGATTGATTTTTCTACAGAGATTGTATCAAGCGGTTGTGTCTGTGAATATCTGGACAAGGTTTATCTTTACGTAAAAATATCTTTGAAATAGTATATTAAATATTGTGTACATAGCTTCTTTTCTTACTTAAATAATTAACTACCTATCCTAATTATTTAAGTGGTATTAGATTTAATGAATAATTGTACTTTACGTCGTATTATTTTCGTATAAATTGAAGCACGCATGGAATTTTTGGATTATTATTATCTTTATATTAACATTTTAATAAGTAAACACATGGATTAAGAATAATATGAATAACACTTTCTTATCCTAAACTATTTGTAGGAAATTTTTTCGTCATTCTTATACTTATATATATTTAATCATACTTCCTCATTTCCGCAAGTGTTAAATGGCGTTTTAATTTGAAGTGATTGACCGTGTGAAGGTAGAAAAGTGATGATGACATCATGTGATTAAATTACTAAGATACTCCGAGTTCCACTCTTCGTAGCATAGGCATACAATGATGACTGTACTTCTTATAGTAGTACGGTAGTATCTTGATATTGGAATTAATACTTTATAAATTTAGACGGATATATGTATATTCTATTATAAATGATAATTTTGTGACTGCAAAAGAAAATATTATTCAATTTATGCCGTGTTTGTATTTGTAGGGAAATTATTTCCCTCAATGGTAAAATAATAGCGTGTTCGTTAAATTGTATTCATCCTAACTAAAGATATTAGACTAGCAGTCGCGTGGGACTTCGCTCCCGTTTTTCTTCCCGTCGTCGTTCTGTATTTTTTGCCCATTATTGTAATATAAAATAAATAATTAGGTACCTAACAGAAATAATACCTATTGGGACCTAGGTGCTTTTATCTTAAAGTAGGTACAGTAGAAGGGTTTATGTAGGTCATGTGCTTATAATTGTTATCATAATATAATTTTATGTACCCTTATCTTGTAATATTACTAAATCGTAGTAATTATTGTTAGGTCTAAAATTAATAGGTGTACCATTTATTATTACGATTTAAGTTATCAGTTTGTAAACTGCATAATAATTATGTTATTATAGGCTTATAATTGTCAATAAATAAATCATCATTATTCATGTTATGCTTAATTATGATAACCGTTTCTTGAGCAGATTTATTGTTTGAGCTAAATTTATCCACTTTTGGTACGATACAGTGCAATTAAACAATTTTAATAGGTTATACAATAATTTTATTGGTTTGTTATCTATACTATACTATCTGTACTAATATTATAAGGCTGTTTTTGTTTGTTTGTTTGAACGCTAGGATCTCAGGAACTACTGGTGCAATCTGAAAAGTTATTTTACTGTTGAATAGCCCATTTATCGTGGAAGTTTATAGGCTATATAACATTGCGGCTAATAGAAGCTGAGCTGTGGCCAAATAAAGAACGACGGTGGAGCCCTGCGACGTCTAGTTATAAATAAGTTGTAGGGGCTTATATAACTTTGTAAGTTTTGGAAAAAATCCTTGAAAGCTCTACCCATAAAAAACTACATTGGATATTCTGATTTTAAATGTGTTGTGTTGATAGCTTGATCAGTTTAGGCAACTAGGGATCTAGGCTTATATTAGCCTATAATACTATGTGTATGTACCTCCGGACTGACTTGCTTTAATTAATTAGGCGATAAAAAGTTTGCAGTTTTCTTAAATACAATTTAATATCTCTGTTTCAAGCTCAATTTGAATGATTCCAATGAAAATATTCATCACATCATCACTGCAACCCAGAAACGTACCACTGCACGATTCTCCTCGTCGAAAGATTGTGAAGGAAATTTAGCCTACTATACCACGCTGGCCAGACGGGTTGGTATGGTTTTGTTTTGAATTCTAGTAGAAAAATGTTCATTTGAAGGATTAAATGATGGAGAAATACAGTTGTTATATCCATTTCATGAGCCTTGAAGATCGTTTTCTATGTGCTTAGAAATTAACATTTAATAAGTAGTTTAATTTGTGGCAAGTTATCTGCTATAATGTTTCATGGGACTTTATAATTATGATACCCTGCACCAGTATAAACATTCCGTACGACCTTTTGTTATAGAAAATATGAGCTGAAAACAGTTCAAGACTTGAGTAACCTTGTAATAATAGTTAAGTTTCATAACATGCATCGTATGACCGATTAATCAGTAACTCGCACGAGACTTACCGCGTGGTTTAATACTAATTTTAGGTGATATATATTGTGTCGCAGAGGCTGTATATTGCACAGTAGAGCTTATTCTGCCGGCGCGCGGAGCGGTGAAGGTTAACCACGTGATCGGGTGGAAATCAACCACCCCATACCATTTCTATTCGTCTCGTGAAACACGACGCTTGTCTTACGTCGATATTCGCAAAAGAAAAAAACATTATTTCGTATATTATTGTGCTTTAATAAGAATTTCATTCTGTGTTATTTGGTTTTGGATATACAAAGGTAAGTTATAAGAAAATCAATTTTCTTTTCAAGGGCATGATTGTTGTGGTTGATTGTTTCTGTAAACGCCGTGTTTGTAAAGAAAATTTAAAAAATCTTTTCAATAAATGATTGTGATTAGTGTTTTGATATGCGTCGGTATTAAAGCAGTCTTTGGGGGTTATGCTGATAATCGGTATAGGTATTCGGTATTACTGTGTGATACGCATAAATTTAACCGTGAAAAAAGGTACGTTTATACTATAGGTACCTATGATGTATTTAAACTTTCGGAATGATCAATGAAGACTAATATTATAATTTGTTATTTCAAGAGTTGAGTTATTGAAATTATTATAATTAATTAAAATAAGGACTGTATTTTTATGAAAATAATTAAAATTTAAGAATGATACTATCAATTCTTGAATAGTTCAGCAAATTGATGGCCGATGCATTGTGTTTAGCTCACATATATTTTTTATAAACTGTAAATTTAACTGAAATAAACTCACTAAAAACTATTTAGTAACAAAAAGTGCTTTATACATTTTTCAAAACGCTTATCAACGTATCTAGCAACTGAAACGTATTTAAAATTTTAAATTAGGTTTAAAAATATTTAAAAAAAAAATGGTTCAAAGTTATGATTAAAATGTTATCAACTCGTTATCAACCCATCGTAATAATGGCATTAAAATCCACAACATAATCGTAATCTCGGTATTTGATATTAGTGTATAGTTTTAGCGAAATGGCGCAAACGGAAGAGAAACTGTATCCTAACTGCGACTCTTCGGTGTGGCTACGATCCTGCGAAGAGGAGGTAACTGAACCTTTGGAGGGAGAGCTTACAGGTATGAATTCACCTTTATTGCTTCAAGTCCTAGTTCTGAGTTAAAACCACTCACCATTTAATAAACAAAAACATTTATACACATAATTAATCCTAGGCCACAATTATTTACATTTTGAAAATATTTTTTTATTTCATCCCCACTTTTTATAATCTTTTACAACGTAAGGGTTTCCAACCAACCACTGAATTAAGAGGAAAATATGAACAAGCCCTGTTTAGAGGAGGTTGGAACCCAACCCCTTCTTGTCATCGCGTCGCCGTCGGTGGCAGCCAACCTATATAATGATGTCCACTTCATGATTAGTAGTGACCGTGGCCCATGAAAATCAGAATGCCAGGGACGGCTAAACCAATATAACCTTAATAAAAGCTTTTTCTCGTTTGTCAACCAACATTTTTCTTAAACAAGTTCTTTAAAAGTATTCCTTGTCAAATGATAGCTGCAATAATTTAATCTATAACCGGCCTTCATCAATTCATAGATGTGATGGTCGATAAATCTTTTATTTTGTACTGATAACATCGTACAGTTAGAAAAATGCATCTTCAGACTCCTAACAACAGTGGCGGAGCCTTAGGACGGGTTAGGGGGCTCAAACCCCCCGAAAAGCATCTGAATCCTACCACGACAAATTTAAATTAAATTTGATTTTCTTAATAAAACTTTACGCTCACTAGGGTCAAGCAGTTCCCAAACCAAAAACCTAAAGCCACTACTACTTAACTGAAGTGTACTTACTTTATTAGTTTACTAGCCGTATTGTAACGGCTCAGTTTACACAGATCGATATCTTGGTACCCATATGCAACAATGTAATAGGTAGATACGTTGCTAATAGGTATTACTTACCAAGGTGCATCAGCGGTGTTGATATATCTATTGGGGATTACAGACGTGAAGAAATCAATACGTATAATAAATATCCCAAGTGTATTACCGTCGTTTTCTAGATTAAATCGCCACAACGCACCATACGCTTTCGAAAATAGTACATAGTAGGTATATTAAGGCTGAAAGTTTATCATTGAATGTCAAAATTTAGGCTAAATGTCGCTAAAGCTATGCTCTTATTGATATTTAACAATGTAGAGAGACCATTGACTTATCAAACAAGAGAGACAGGTACCTAACTAAACAAATATCGATGTTTTTCATGAAACTGCATATTTTTAAATAATTTAACTTATGTTGTGAGACGAGAAAGAGAGCCACTGTCTTTGTGTTTAATTTAGGTATGAAAGTGTTGTATAGTGCCAGAGTATTAAAATTGTTTAATTAGTAAGTTTACTCTTGGTTCGAAATTCATAAAATCATTTGAAACTGTCTAGAGGAGCCTTAGACTATTTACGGAATAAATTACTTAGGTATCTAAATACTTATACTTAATTTTGTGATTAATATGTTTGACTGAACTTGCAAATTGCAATCCTGAAGGTTGGCGAAAATTAAAATGTTCCAAATAGCTAATAAATAACAATAAATTTAAATACCTACCTAATAAATTAATTTTCTTAAAATTTTAATTTTCCAGGAGAGATCCCGTCGTGGCTTCGCGGCACTTTGCTGCGTAATGGTCCAGGCTCACTAAAAGTTGGCTCCATGCGCTTCGAACATTTGTTCGATAGCTCAGCTTTACTACACAGGTAGGAATAATTTACGTACGTAAAGAGCATCACCCATTTACATAATAAATAAAAAAAATACCCGCCCGCCGTACAAATAAGATAATTATAGTGAATTTTACATTAATATAAGAAAATATTGTTCTGATATCACATACCAAAAGCCTTATTAAATTTAATTCCATCAATATCTTAATTTTAATATTTATAATTTTATATTTATATGTCCAGGTTTGCAATCGACGATGGCAATGCGACGTATCAGTGTCGGTTTCTGAGTACCAACACATTGAAGAAGAACCGCGCCGCCAATCGTATTGTGGTCACCGAATTCGGCACCAGATCTGTTCCCGATCCTTGTCACACTATTTTTGACAGGTAATTAAAGCTGTCGATAGATATCCCAATGTGGCGACATCTGTCCTAGAAGTTGAAATAACATGTGTTTTCTTCTGAAACTGGGCTTTTTTTCATTAGCAAGGCCAATAATGATGATCAAAATCACAGAACAGAGATAGGTTTTTTCAAAATATAGGTTTCAGCATAGGTTGAGTCGAAGAAATAGGTCTAATATCAGTTTATTTTGAACGTCAACAAGCATTGTTACGTTAACAATACAATTCTTTGTACGACAAGCATTGTTTTAAAGAGCAAGAATACCCTTGATCCTTAAATATTACATTTATAAACTTTAAGTATAATAATATAAGGGCCCATATACACGCCAAGAAATTTAGTCGGATCTAGTCACGAAAAACGATGAGGTTGTTTTACAGAGCGCGTTGTGTTTAGCGCAGATAATGTTCTTTCTTAGTCAGCAACAGAGCTAGCAATATAAACAGTTCATGTGTATAAACGACACGAATTCTTATGTAGACATGGCGACTTTTAATCTTTGTGAGTAGAAGAGTGCTAATTTAGAAAAAAAAAACATTTGCAGGGTGTCGGCATTCTTCAACCCATCGGAGTCGATGTCTGACAACGCAATGATCTCACTGTACCCCTTCGGTGATGAAATGTATGCATTCACTGAGGGGCCTATCATACACAGGTAAACAATAATACTCCATTTACATTTATCCAGACACCATGGAGGGAAGTAATAATTTGTATCCTCAATTTTTATTTGGTTTTTCCGGCACCGAAATTAATCAGAAGTAAATGGTGGAGCATTTACTTCTGATTAATTTCGGTGCCGGTACCAAGACAGTAAGATAAGCATTTCCTGGGACTCCTGAGTGTCTAAACTCGGTGTTCGCAAGGGTCATTAGGTACTGTTAATCCTGGCCTCTTTGATTTGATTTTGATATTTTACTAACTGGATTGGTACAAGAAGAGACCCACTGCATTACTGGTATGGAATATACCTACCTATATAACCTATATCTCAATATTTTATGTAGGTACGACATGAAGACCTATTCCAGATTTGCTTTTCTTGTCATGAGTTATATACTTGATATTTAATTTTGTTTTTTAAAACATGTATTCTGTTCTAGGGTGGATACAGTGACATTAGATACTATAGAACAAAAGAACATGACTGACTGCGTGGCGCTAGTCAACCATACTTCACACCCTCATGTCATGCCCAACGGTGAGAAAATATTAAATATTGTATTTTTGAGGTAGTATGTACGAGTACATTTTATTTTCATACGTTTTTATGTTATTCGTATTTCATTTTGTCTTTTCTAAGAAAATCATTTAATCGTCCTCTTAATTCATAAATAATAATATTTAGGGAATCTTATATTAATTACTCAACTTAAACACAATAGAGAAACTAACAAGATTCTTTTAAATTTTTGTACGAGAACAATCAACTATTTTAAGAATTAACTATCAAAGATACGCACTAATTGGGTTCACAACTAAGTGCCTACGCCACACAATACAATACACAATCAGAGAGAACCAGCACATACTCGTATTACTACTAATAATCCTATATACTAAATATCCTCTAACAATGTCTCCTTTGTAGATAGTAGATATTTTTAGCAGATTGACAGACATTGGCATTATTTGGTCATATTTTTACAGGTGACGTGTACAATGTAGGCATGTCGGTAGTCAGGGGCAGAATAAAACACGTCGTCGCCAAATTCCCTTACACGGAAAAAGGTTAGTTGTAACATTTATTGTAGATTTTTAAACAAGGTACAATTAAAGCACATACTCTATATTGGCAAGCAAGAGACGAGAAGAACAAGATAGGTACACAAATAATAAAATTTTCTATTGTCATTCTCCTTTTTTTTGACATCGCATCTCCACTATGATGCAGTTTAGACTATTATCACACAACCTGTGACCCCACCCAGTGAAGGTTTGTGATATGTAATCGTGACCCTTAGCAATTAATGACTAAGGAAGAAGAAGGTTATTACCACTAATTTAATTGACAAATTTGTAATTTGTTGTTGTTTTGTTCTTGTAATTTTGCAGGGGACATGTTCCAGAGTGCGAGGATTGTTGCCACAATGAATCCTCGCTGGCAAATGCACCCTTCATACATGCATACCTTTGGTAAGCTTGATCTTTCTTCTTGACGAATTTGTTTCTTGTGGAAATCATCCGAGACCTGTGCCCAGTAATGTAACAGCTGGCTGATACTCGTACTACTTAATTTTCTTTAACATTCGTATTATTCGTTTGCAGGAGTGACAGATAACTACTTCGTGATAGTAGAACAGCCATTGACAGTGTCTCTTTATGGGCTCATGAAGAACCTCGTTACCGGCGAGCCTTTGGCCAAGACCATGCAGTGGTTCCCTAAATATGAGGTAAAGGACTTTAATTATTTAGCACTATTAACTGGCCTGAAATATGGAAATAAAATTTAGGAAATGGATATGAAGAAAAGGTTACTTTTTTCCAACTTACTACGGTGTCGAAACCGCGGGTGGAAATATTTGCTGATAAATGGAATTGTGACTAAATTATTTAGTACAACAATGAGTACATTTTTTTTTTATTTTAATATTTAATTAGTTTGTGAGTTATTACCGTTTATGACTTTTAAAGGGTTAAAGGATTATTTGGAACACCGCTTATACTATCTAAATTCCAGACCCACGTAGTCCTACTAAGCCGGGACACCGGGAAAGAAGTGAAACGTTTCCGAGCAGAGACAATGTTCTATCTGCACATCATCAATAGCTACGAGCATCAAGGAAAGTTGGTGGTAGACCTGTGCGCTTACAAGGACGCCAAGGTTATTGATGGCATGTACGTCCAGGCGATTGAGGTTAGTTTCATTTTGTTAACTTGTAAAGGTATCTCTGCTTTCTGCATCTAGGTAACAAAGTAAGTGCAGGTGGTGGTCAACGCAATAAACACAACGAGTGTATGATTGACACGTTTAATTGAAACTAAAATGGATTTATTACAAATGTGTCGCAGAGCGTATAAAATGTGATGCTCGCGGCACGGTGCGGACATTCGGACTACTACATAAAATTAAAATATTGGCGGTAGAACAAAAATCAGATGTGCACAGCTGACTGCGTGGAATATTTTTCTACCTTATAAATTATTATAAAAAAATATACAATGTTATAGAATATTCATATGAGCGTCGCTAACAGAAACTCTTGTGAAAGTCAATAAGTTACGAATCTAGGGGTAGGTCAAAAAGTAATGTATTAATTTGCGAAAGTTAATTTGCCTACGATCCATGACAGGGTAGAGCCATGAGAACTGGCGAGAAACTCAGGCAGATTTACTTACAAAGAGCTGTTGAGTAATCGACCCAACACTGCGGCTAAAATTAATGATAGTGGTTATGATGATAAATAGTATTTATTATGTAAACAATTACATTTTCAGACAATGCAAAGCAACGCGGATTATGCGAACTGGTTCCGTGGTAGACCGAAGCGGCTGGAGGTGTCACTGGACGCGCCTAACTTCACCAAGATGGACCAGAGGCTACTCGCAGACCTCGGCTGTGAAACTCCCAGAATACATTATGATCTATATAATGGTATGTTCCATTTAATGTTCTTACACACATACTTACTATTTATGTGAACTTTCACTCTTTTTTATGATAGGTAACTTTTCAGTAAATATGAAACCGTTCACTGGCTTATTTTAGTGATGTAAATCATTAATACCGTTGGGTATAAACAACCTACAAAATTGTCGATTTCATTCTAATAACGTTCGAACGATATATGTTATAACATACAATCTATGAAAATCATGTCAAAATTTAATTGTCGTAAGGTAAAGATCATTTTTAATATACCGGCTATTTAGTTCATTGAGTAAAAAGTTTATCTTGTCTGTCATTTTCTGCACAGTATCATCCTGTCAAAAGTATTTTTTAATTCATCTAAGTAATGTTTGTTGCTGCAGGTCGCCTTTACAGGTATTTCTACGCAATCAGCTCAGATGTGGATGCTGAAAATCCAGGAGCGGTGAGATAACATTATTATACTTTATTTGAAAATGTGACCAATATTCTCATGTAAGTGGTTACTGCTCGGGTAGATATTAGGTAGTCATAACGCTGCCAGTTTCATTAGTTGGTGTGAAAAACTACATTGCCAAAGGTAGTGAAAACAAATAAGACAATGTCGCTATTTAAGTCGTTTGTACTTTTTCTAATCAAACTTAGAGAATACAATTCATTATTAATTGTTATGTGTAACTGCGCCCATCATAGACGGGCGCAGTTACACATTCGGCGTTAAATACGCTTATTTTGAATCACATAATTATATGTACATACATTCGGTGGAAAATATGCATTCGTACCGAATCTACATGCGTAATAACTAAGAGCGTATTGAAATGTCAAATATGCAACAGTCTATAAGCTTGTTTAATAGCACTATACTTGGTGTTTTTATATATTTTGCGTTTTGTTGGATTTCCTGTCTGAAAAATACGAATTTTCATTCTTTCATACTTTATTATTCTATAAATTACTTCACATTCTGTATTAGTGCTTCCATTTCACCGATTGCGCACGTGTACCTTATAGTAGTCGTAGATGAAACACAAAATGTACACAGCGTGAATTGAAATTCATGATAATTATCAAGGTTTCTGGCACTATTTGTAATGCACAACTAAATGAAATAATATTTTATTTCGATTACACTTGTAACGTGTCAATATTGTTAATTTTCCAGGTAATAAAGGTAGACACGAAGACGGGTGAGACCAAGGTGTGGTGTGACACTAACTGTTATCCCAGCGAGCCGGTATTCATACCTAAGCCTAACGCTAAGGTATTTTACAGATAAATTTTAATAATATTTCATTAAATTATTATTTATTTAAATTAGAAACACAGTAAGTAGTACATAAAAAAAAACTTGATGAATTCCATAAAGTATATTTCTGCAACTAAATTTTCTGGAATAAAATCAAACCCGATAGCAAGATCGGCCCATGAAAGTTAGGGCATTGTAAACAAGTGCATTTACTTTTTCCTTCTAACAGTTTTGCATAGATCTGCATAATTTATAATAAACTCTTATTTTGGAATATTAGGTGGAGACTTCAGTAACACTAATTATCATAATTATCAAAGTCGACAAAGCCTGCCTTGCTGTTTTTAGTGTATCTGTACTTTGTGTCAATTTTATTGTATGTATTCTAAATGCTATAGCAATACAGGCCTATGTCTAAAAAAATTAATTATGCTCAATCCTAACATTCGTATTGTCTACAGGACGAAGACGATGGAGTACTTCTAAGTGCGATAGTATGGGGAGGAGAAGATTTGCAGTCCGTAGCACTTTTAGTATTAAATTCAAAGACAATGGAAGAGCTTGCAAGGGTTAAATTCCACACGCCTTCACCAGCTCCTAAATGTTTACATGGTTGGTTCTTACCAAGGCATGGTTGAGCAATAATATAGCAATATGTGGACAAAGAAGACAGAGGCAATGATGAGACACTATAAATTGTGTTTCAGAAGAATAGAGGTGACTTTATATTTTTAATCATAACGATATGTAAAATAATTTTAGAGAAAGATGAGAGATGTGTAATAAATACCAACAGCTTCGCCCGTGGCTCCGCATGTTTGGTATGTCTGTAAAAAGTAGCCTATGTGCTATTCTAGATTATAAATCTATAAGTTTGTGCAAATTTCAAACAGATCCTTTCAGTCGTTCTGGCGTGGTTGAGTAACAAACATCCATCCATCGATCCATCCTAAGCTTTTGCATCTAGAATAAAATAATGTACAGCGAACTTCGTGTACATTGTAACCTATTAATGTAATTATTGTAATACTTTTGGTTGTTAATAATATCTCTCTCTTCTTCTGGGTCGGTGTCTCTGTGTTGGCTGTTAGTAAATGTTTTTTGAATCAGTTTATGTTGTAGTTGATATTATTGTTATAAGTTTTTTCTTCAGTAAGCAATTGAAAAAAATACAAAGTAGACGCTACTTGGAAGTACCTTGTGTTAGTGACTGTGTTATTTCTTGACAGTTTTATGTCAAAATGATTAAGTTTCGTAGTAGTTATTAATTTTATACATAGTTCATTAAAATAATATTTTAGTAATATTTATGTATCTACATGTGTTAACGTACAAGTAAATTTTAAGAAATTTTTAAGTTTATGTACTTAATATAAATTTAAAATATCATAATTAATAAGGACAAGTTTCTCTGAAATCTGAAAAGAAAGGATTCTTTTAAAAATGATGAAAACGTAGGATTTTTTTGTTTTACATCGAATCTACATACGCATATTATACAGTGTACAGTTTCGAGGATCGAAGTGAGAATACAAAGGAACTTTTTTATAAATACCTACTTAAGATGTAAGCCATAAGTGGCAATGTATTTTATCCTTCTCAGTTATGAAACTCCATAGGTCGAATGTAGAATTAATTCCTTGTTTTTATTGTGATCGTTAATAATAAATATTGTCGCGTAACATAAAACTATCTGGTACTTAAAAAACTGGATTTTATATTTTTTATTTAGTTTATAGTCAGTACATTATATAATGTGCCCAACTACTGTGAAAGATTTTTTTATGTTCTAGTAAATAAATTTGACAATGTATTTGTTGTATTATTTAATCTTATCTTAGACAACCTAATAAATACCATATTCTGGGTAAGTAATAGTTATTAGATATACATCACATATATATTTAACAACAACTAAAAACCCCGCGCGCCATTTAAAAACCTACTAGTTTATCGTAAAATCTTGGTAGAATGAATCTTTTGTATGAGAAGTATCTACCGCAGGACCTGCGGTTGCGGGCTTATGAGCTGTCTCTTAGAATTGTCATTTATTTATAAAACGAGAATCTCTTTCTCGCTTTTGTAGATTATGGTTCTGGGATAGAAGCATAATAAAGTCCGATTCGGTGCGACAACCGGTCGCATTCCTTAACTCCGGTCTGTTACTGAGAATGTGAACGATTATCTCCGATCTGGAACTCGAACTCAAGACCTTTTCTGTATATTATGTAAACAATCTAGGAAGAAGCTAATATGGAACTTATACTTTTAAGCAATTACTAATGTTCGAGGAAAAAATAATCATCCTAATAAAATGAAGCTCATTACCGTAATTGAGTAAACACCTCAGCTACCACACCACTTTACGAGATATTAATCCAATTAATCGCCTATGTAGTTACACAGTTAAACATACATGATAACCAATATTACTTAGTCGTAGGACAAACACTAACCATACTGAACCAAATTAGCGCAGTAGTGAGAAACACTTCAGGCGAGACACATAGTACCGTAATAGTGCATTTTAATTTCAAAAATTGGTTTAACTTGAGTACCTATATTAACTGGTTTTATCTCGGACAATAGTCAATCATTTCGAATAATTAAAAATGTTAAACAAAACTGAATACTATTTCACAGAAACAGAAGATTGGTCTGAATTTGTCGACATGGTACTTAGAGGAGAAACGTTTTTAACCAAAACAATATTTTCAGTATTGTTAATATTTGTGTTCATCACCAGTTTAATTGGAAACGCTTTGACATGCATTGTCATCTACTACGACAAGAGCATGCATACAGCTACCAACTATTATCTATTCAACTTAGCTGTCTCAGACTTACTGGTCACATTCCCTATTTTATTATTCGTTTATCAAGTGCTTCATATTAATCCAGATATTGTTGAATTTACGAACGGGGGAATGAGCTGCAAGTTTCTTCTTTGCATTCATTTTATATTTGTGAACTTACTTTGGACGAATGGAATTTTAATGATGACAGCTCTGTCTATTGAGAGATACATAGCAATATGTTACCCAATGATGCTGTTAGCAAAACCAATGTGGAGAAGAGTGGCCAAAGTTATTGTGGCTTCTTGGACGATAGCAATATTAGAGTCAATACCGTCATTCTGGACATTTGATATAATAGAGATTGACAAAACTTTACAATGTTTTATGGTATCAACACCAACAATGAGACTTATTACAGTAATTTCAGGAGTGATGACGTTCATTTTACCTCTGAGTATTTTAATATTTGTCTATTCTATGATTGCATTCAGAATCAATCAAAACCTCTACGGTATAAAACAAACAGTCTACAGGAATGGGTATAAGAGAAAGAACGTAAATAAGTTAATTGGTAAGTGATATTGCAAGTGTTTACTTAGCCAAGAGCTTTGACCATAATTATAAAGGTGTCTATTGTTATTTAGTAGCGTTGACGGTTTCCTTCGTGGTCTGCTGGCTTCCATGTTTCATGTTGAAAGTGATCATGTTTAAAACTGATGTAAACGAATTGAAATATTATCGGGTGAGTATTTTGCCAATTTTTTTTGTTGTAATTGTATTGTTTTTTATTGTCTGAAGTGTCAGAGCTCACCTGCGGGCCTAGACAAAGTTATGACGCTTCGGAAGGCCTCGCTCTCGTAGGCACGAACTCAGCGGCGAGGGTGTTGAGGGTAGAATGGAACTGTCCCCTCTAATTGTAACGATGTTCCGTTTCTTGTGCTGAAACAATAACAACGGTAAACGCTATAATAATATAGAGAATTATTTCAATTTTAAATCTTTTATTTTACATGTATCAGTTGCAAAATAAGCCAAATTAATTTCATGTCAAATTTTGAATTTAATTTAGGTAGTCTTAACTTATGAACGGACTGATATTTGTCAAAAAATCTTTTAATAATAGTCTTAGAAGACTAGGTACTTGTACTCATTTAAAAATCATATTTGTTTGGTAATCCAGTATATCTCGCTGTTGTAATTGAATTTGACATAGACTTCATTTGCAAATACTTACACAATTATTTTCTCATGTTGCAGTGGTTTCCGATAGCCCACAAATTTGCACTAATGAACAGCTGGTTTACTACAGTGCTCAACCCAATACTATTAAGCGTCATGTCTGTTAAGTCCAGGAAAGCGCTTAAGGTACATAATATAGATTCAATTGATATATTTTTTGTTAAAAGTGGTAAAGCAAATATATGGCCGATTATTATTCCCCACTCGGGCTGCTCAGTTTGGGCGGGGGACACTCTATGTGTCTTACCTCTCATAATTATATTATTTTAGTTTTTCATACATATACGAGTATGTATTGTATTCTTCATTCATATGTAGTACATGTTACGTGATATAATGTTAATAAAATATTTTTTGAATTGCAGATGCTTTGGGAGAAAAAAATAAAAAAATATTATCAAACGAAGAAAGATAACGCTTTGAACTTAACAAATAAAAGTCAACAAATTGCTATCTAGGTGTTACATGAAAACACTATTGAATCTCAAATATTAATTGTTACTGTCCATTATATATTTTCGTAGTTATTATTTATAGTTATATTCTGCTCATCTCCTATTGGCCGTAGCGTGATGTTATATTATTGTAACAGGCATCTGCGGAACTCTGCATTGTGTAGCTTGGCACGCACTTGAACAATTTTAATTTATGATATAGGTACATGGATTTTGTAATTGATTTTATTTACCTAAAATT
The DNA here is from genome assembly GCA_905147015.1 of Laspeyria flexula. NCBI lineage: Eukaryota > Metazoa > Arthropoda > Insecta > Lepidoptera > Erebidae > Laspeyria > Laspeyria flexula. The sequence continues at coordinate 3,304,702 of LR989956.1, read as the reverse complement.
TAATTCATAATTTTTTTTTTTTTTAATTTTTGTTTTTTATTTCAAATAATCTTTATAATGACTTATGATGAATATGATATTAATATATTTATATCTTTATTATGATAGCGAACAACTGGAATATAAATGAGTAGTAATAAGTCGATTACCAATTAGCTTACACCTTAATCGCATGAACTGAATAATTAAATTATGATTTCATAAGCTATCGCTGTCATGAACTTTCGATTTGTTAAAAAACGATGCGTGCCGTGTCTCTAGTCATATTATATTCAAATACGATACTAATCATTTATCTCACGTGAACATATTTGAAATATAATGTGAATATTAATTCCATTACCTAATGATTAGCGAGTAATGTGTGTAGAGAAATCATTATCCAAGTCACGATCCAGTATGTTAGTCACGTGTTTGTTGATGTCCTTGTTGTATATTACTGGACAATGCGAAAATATACTTAGTAAAAGTATAAAACGAGAAGATAGTCATAAAGTAACAGAGTGCATACTTAGTATACTTTATAAATACTTCTCAGAACAAAAGGAGCTGACATAATTATGTAAATATGAATTCCGAAGACGACAAACTTCTAAAAGCAATTCATTCAAATCTGAATTTTTCAGTGATATCCAGATAATCGACCCAACAAATGCATGTACCTAACAGAGGCTACTTGATATCTTCCACAAATGTACTGCTTTTTATAGAATACTTTAAGTTCCTTATAACAGACCCGATGTGGAATCCGTACTCGAGATTCTTGATTGTGATCACTTCAGTACAAGAATCTGAACTCAAGCTTGTATTCTACGAGCTGCTGAAACAACATGTGCTTAACGTGCTCGTAGTAAATGGAGCGGATGATGGACATCTCTATACTTATAACCCGTTCGATAATTATGCGTGTGGCAGACACTATAACTCAGTCATTAGCAAAGGGCTCACAACCAACCAATAATCTGTATCTACAAAAACTCATCACTGGATTCAAAATATGTAACTTCACTGCGTCGGTTGCCCACCGTCCTCCTTTTAGCTTAGACCCAAAACTGTTGAAAAGTAAAAAGACTAGATTAGGAACAGAAGAATATTTCATAACCTTACTAGGTGAAATAGAACAATTTACAGTAAATTTGGAGTACAATTACAATATTAACTTGTATTCTATGGTGACACCTAACATGACGGCGATAGGTCCAATGTCGATGTTGCAGAAAAACGAATGCGATATTATATTTGGTGGAATGATGATCATAACAAGAAGGACTGAAGCATTTACGTACCTTAGCGGTTATTTTGACTACGGAGACGAGCTACGATTTGCAGTTAAGACATCGGACTTAATTTCTACCTGGAAATATATATACTTAGAATTTCATTCATATGTATGGATCTTATTAATTGTGACTTTTGTTATATTTTCAGTGTTTGCAGCTATTCTTCTTGAAGCAAAAGATTTTGGTGAATTAGCCTTGAGACTGTTGGACAATTTGTTAGGTCACGGGCGTAATATTTACTCTCGTCTCACAGTGAAATGTCTGCTAATTACGTGGGTATGGTTTGCGTATCTGATAAATACATTTTACCAGTCAAGCCTCGTTAGTATCGTCACACATCCCAGTAAGGAATATCAAGTCTCAGATGAAGATGATTTAATTAAGTATGATTTTAAACCTTGTTTAACCCCTGCACTGCAACAATTCTTATCCAATGATAAAACTTACAAAATCAGTAAAAATACACATTTTACAAATGAAGGATGTCAAACTTTTGAAGAAGCTATAGACACTGTCAGTTCAGGAGATAAAATGTTCATGCTTGCATCAAATTATTATTATTTGTACAATCAACAGAAACTCTACGATAAATGGGGAAATTCATTAATTTATTATTTTCGCAAACCCTACACAAAGACTTTATTTGGTTACTTTACAGCGAAGTTTTCTAGTAATTGGGAATCCTTTGTAAAAGACAAAGGATTCCCAATTACTAGAAAACTTCGCTTTAACGTAATGCGAATGAGAGAGAGAGTGGTATTGTTAATAAATGGTTTCAGGATCACTATTATGATCAAAAGATCAAACATTTTCCCGAGAAATTCTTAGAGCCTCCGTTTCTTTTTCCATGGTTTATATGCGTTGTAGGCTTTGTCGTGTCATCACTTGCTCTCATTGTTGAAATAATAATAAAACGTGCTAGTGTAACGCGTACATCTATACTAATATTATAATAAGAATATAAGGAAATATGAATTAAAAAAGCGTCATAAAATTACGGTGATTTTATTTTTCTATTATAAAATCGTACATAGATAGGCTGGTGTACTCTTAGAACTAAGTCAGCGTAAAACACAAGATCTTCGGGCTTAGTCACCGGTTCCAAACGATACTTTCTCAGGAGACCAGATATGACTGTTTTTATTTTCATCATGGCAAACTTTTGACCTGCAAACAATAGGTTTATTGGTAAATTATATGTGAATTTATTGGTAAATTATATGTGAATGTACCATTCATATATTATGGTTCTACAAGTAGGTAGGTACTTAATCCATTATATCATTTGTGGATTATTTTTTTAGATAAATCAGGATATACCAAATGAAAGTGAAATACTTATTGCCCGTAGTCAAATATTGCTAGCTTTAAGCTTTTTGGACCAAAAAGTTAGTTTTTTAATAAATCTTACCAATACAGTTTCTGGGTCCGGCGCTGAATGGTAAATAAGCGAATGGATGTCGAGTCACTGCGTTCTCCGGGAGGAACCTCTCGGGGATGAACTTGTCAGGGTCAGGATAGATGTCGGGATTACGGTGAACATCAAATATGTGAATATTATAGTAAGAGAGCTTTGGTATTCTGTATTCTCCTGTAAACATAGAAATATGGTATAGTGGAAACATAAATAAATAAATACCTCTTCACTTTATTTCTCTCTAGAGGGAAGTACCTCAAATATTTTTAAAAAGTACATTAATTGGTGTAAGATTACTACTGAGATATTTGATTTGAACTTTCATCATAATTAAACCCATAAACGTCCCACTGCTGGGCACGGGTCGCCTCCAAAGATTGTGGAAGGAATTTAGCCCACTATACCACGCTGGCCAGACGGGTTTGTTTCAAATTTTCCTTTCCTCGCAGTGCTTTTATTTGCATAAGGTAACTCCCTTTGTCGCCTTTTACTACAACCACGGGTTGAGATGGGGAGTGTCATTTTGTAATATTAATCCGTCACTACACGGACGATTGATGATTTTAATATTTTATTTTGCATAATTTTAGAAAAATATTCTTCGTTTTTTGTTTTCTTTTTTATAATTTATGTTTCAGGTCAAATAATATTTATAAATGGAATCTTATTGATTACGATCCTCACTTTTGAAAATAAATATTTACGCAGCCCACAAATATCTGCTTAATGTAATATTTTATATATCGCTGCTACCACATCACTCAGTCACAGAATAGACTCAGCCAATAGCTTTATTTCCATTGCATAATAATATGTACATTGTTCATATTATTATGTACAATGGCAATAACAGTTGTACATTGTACGACCGTACAATGACATTACAGACGTTCTTGAAATTTATAATTTTTCATTAATCATCTTCTAGTTCATAAGGACATTGATCAGGTGATTTAACTTTAGCGCTTTTAAAAGTTTTTGTTAATATGTCCGATAAAGATGTAGTTACAATAACTTCATCATCATCATCATGTCAGCCCAATGACGTCCACTGTTGAACATAGGCCTCACCTAATTTCAATAACTTATATTATTATGATATTTCACAATAACTTACTCAATGTCAATTCTTCAAATAGGTATCTTGCAATCACCGGCACACTAGGGTACAGCCTCAAAGATTCCTTGATACAGCACTCCAGGTATTTCATTTTATATAAATCTTCATTCGTAGGATCTCTTTGACTATCGCCGAAAATATCTACTAATTCTTCATATATTGAATTCTGTGCAATGTAAAATGTTCTTTAAAATAAACATACTATGTTTCAACCAATGTAGCATAGAACTGTGTTACAAAAAAAAATGCTTCTATTTTCAACTGTTGGAAAGTTACTGTCTGAGAAAGAGGTTTATTCACAGATAAATTAATAGTGTAAGCATCATCATTATCATCATATCGGCCCAATGACGTCTACTGTTGAACATAGGCCTCACCTAATTTCCGCCACAACGAGCGATTTAGTGTAATGATAGAAAAATAATATCACTTTTAAATTCTCAGTAATCAATAATTTCGTTTTTCTTGAATATTTTTTTATAATGCTCAAATGTTATTTTATAATAGGTAGTAGAGCTAAGGTAAAAATTCCATTTTGTTTTGTTCCTAACAATAAATTTTAGGAGAATTATCATTACTACTATCCAGTAGAGATGAGGTCCATTATATCCATAATGGACCTCATCTACACAGTGCCAACACTCAGGGTCTTATGCCAGCCGTGTTCAGTGAGGTCCTGTCAGCTTAACGACATCGTCACGCCATCTAAAAACATACCTGAATCTCTTGCTCATTGGCGATACTCATAATAAAAAATATCAATGCTGCAGCAGTAGTATCGTGACCCTGGAAAATGGTATTATTAAGTTATGAGACACTTATAGAGCACTATTAAGACAAATAAATCCAAATTATTATTTCACAATTTTTCAGATTTACGCAGAAGGGTAACACACAAACAATATAGGAGCGGTAGCAACGTGTTGTTGAATTATTATAATTATAATGTAATTCTATCTGTTGTTTAAAGTTATTTTCTCGCCTTGTCTCATCTGGACTTTGATGGTGTCGAGCACTTAGGCAGGCGTTATATCAGGAATAGAGTTTATATTAGAAGTGCTTCCACCAGTACTCGCGTTTATCTCCCCTTTAATGCCATTTGATTACCTACATGTTCTATATAAAAACCTACCTCGAATAGAAAAGTATCAACTTCTTCTTGGACTCCGGCTGATGTAATATTCCCTTTTTTTTCTTCGTCCAATAAAATATCTAGCATTATTGGTTTACTTTTTTCGTCATTTGTTTCCATGTTAACATTTTTAATTATAACCTCTTTCCTCTTTTCTATAACATGTTTTGAAAAATTATGCAAACTTGGGAGCAAACATTTTTCTTGCCAATAATTAGGTGAGAAAATATAAAAACAGTCTAAACAATATAATGGGAAAATCAATCTTGCAATCAGATATTGACCGATAGCATCTACACTTTTGATAAATTTCTGAAGTAGATGTGGTTCGCCGGACATTGATACTCCCATCGCAGATTCTGAAAATTTTTAATTGCGATTAGAATATGACTCTGGCTTAACTTAATGACCAATATGAGGCAATATCTTTCATAGTGCTTCCGATATCCAATGATAGCTTTACACAAATTGACGCGTAGTTCTATCAAGTAAAGCTATTTTATCTGTTGGTTCAAGTAGGCTCAACGTGTGGACCTTTAGATAGCAATCATACTGAGTATATCTTACCGCACATAGTCTGCAAAGTAAACTTGTTTACCAACGGTATAACATCTGTCTTATGTTCACCGACATGCTCCTCTACTGTGTCTAGGAACTGTCTAGTTTGTTCACAGAACGTTTTCAAGAATTTCGTCAGTACACTGAAGTGGAAGGCTGGTGTTAACAATTTACGTCGTTTTTTCCATTTCCTGCCTGTCATGATAAAATACCACGTTTTAATTTGACAATATAAAGTAATTTTATCTTAAAACCAGTTGTAACTTAATATTATCTAAGATATCACACAACGATTTCTATTCGTCTTTCATACCTGTTTAAATTGCCAAGTACTACAAGTAAAAGTAATAATCTCCTTACCATTGCTCACTAGTAGACCCCTACCGAGCCACTTGTAGAAAAATGCATATGGCGCATCTTTGTGACAATAATGTGTTGACGACAGAAGTACCTGAAAACAGAACAGTTTGCCTCAGTTTGACTTTATGATTATTATGTTTTTTTTTAAATAACTCACATCATAATTTCTTCTTGCTCAAAGTAATTTGGACAATTTGTCCATTTTGACAACTAATTTGGAAGCTCAATAAGAACAATCATAAAATTGTCTCAATGCAGCTTATCTTTTTCATATTAGAAACAGATTAGGAGACCCAATTAAAATCTGACAAGACGGGAAGACAGAGTGTTGTAAACAACATAACATATTATAGTGCAGCTTTACACATTGAACTCTATAAGAACTATAATTATCATAATGCGAATGCTGCAAAAAAAAGTTTATAGTAACTAGGAACGTATAATTTCCCACGTTTCATACAAATGGTTTTTGTGTCCAGTTTATTATTACTTTACTTGAAGCAACGAGCCATAAGGCATAAGTTTTGTAACATTGAAAATGCTTTACTATTAAAGAAGTTGTAATGGCCGAATTAAAACTGACTAAAATGGAAACGAGGTTTGATTGCGTATGGGTTTCACTTTATGACTTACCATGTGTTAATGGCGTGAGAAACCTCCATATTCTAGGAGTAATTCTGAGGGCAGGTATGTTAGATCGACTAACCCGTATTGAACCAGCGTTTGTGGATGAAATACCATCGCTTATGGTCTGAATCCTCTCAGCTCTCGAAATAGAAGAAAAAACAGCCGTGCCCAGCAATGGGACTAAAATGTATTGCTATTATCTGTTCTTATTATTATACAGCTGAAGAGTTTTTTGTTTGGTTGAACGCACTTATCACAGGAACTACTGAACCGAATTTAATAATTATTTTAGTGTTGGATAGCCTATTTATCGAGTGTAATATCGTTATAATATCACGCTAGGACCACAGAAGCTGAGTTATGGCCAATCAAAGATCCAAGTGAAGCCCCTGGCAACAGCTAATAACGACATAAAACAAACAGCAAAGATAATGTTAATGAGTACTCGCTGTTTTACGAAATTTGCCAGGTGCGAGAATTCGGCTATTTATTAGAAGATAACACGCCGAAGATGTCTAAAAGATACGAATCATTTTTAATTTTAAATTATAAAAACACTTACCTCGATATCCACAGGGCTACTCAAATTGATTGTACGGAAATCACATCCACACAATTTGTAAATTGGTCCAAATTCCTTGCTCCATTTTCGCAATTTTTTAAAGAAAACATCTACAATATGATAGAATTAGCTAGAACATTTATGACTTATTTTGCACTAATACTTTTTATAAGGGGAGTAAATTTTCTGTCTACTTATTAGGCTTCACAGCAAAACTATTAAACAGATCATAATAATATAATCGGATAGTTTAGAACTTGTAGAAAACAATATTTAAGGTAAGTCATATGACATATATGACTGTGTTGCAGGCGGTACAGGACCGTTCGCAGTGTTGTAAATTAGGTGAGTCCTATGTTCAGCACTGGACGTCGTTGGGCTGATATTATGATGATGATGATTATGTCATATAAATTTTAGTGTAATCCACAGTCCCGTCCGTAAAAACCGCTTAACTTCAGTATTTAAGTATGAAAACCACTTACCGTTAGTGCCGTACACCGAAAACATATTTCCAAGAAGGGGAAGCTCTCTTGGACCTTTCATTTTCTTCATCAGTCTCCCTTTGTAGGTGAATTGGAAGTAAACATGAAGGAGAGTCAAAAAACCCAACACTATTAATAGGCTTATAGTGTACGAAATCATTTTGATGCTTCAAAGTAAATACACAAAATAACATGTTTCCGGCCTGTGTTTATATATATACTTTTAAGTTGTTAAAAACATTAGTAATTAGTATCTTTGATAAAAAATCGTGAGAACAATTTTCTAGAACTACCTACCGCACGTTAAATCCTCATGCATACAAGCGGTAACCTGTACCTTAAAGAAGATCGGAAGACCTGTTGTTTCTGAATTCTGCTAATAAGTGGTACTTTTCAGAGTTCATTTGGAAAGGAGATATTCGTAAGGTAAATATAAAATATAATTATCAACATCATCATCTTTATTATCAAATTACTGTGTTTAACAAGATTTTATATTTTATGAGACTGAAAATTTCACACTAAACAAAATTAAAAAAATATAATATAATAATAATAATATTCTACCACATTCACACAGCGCCACCTAGTCCCAAATTAAGCAATTATATTTGCTTGTGTTATAGGTACTAAACAACTACTTAAATACATTTTTTTTCGTAAATACAGACATATTATAGATAAATTACACCCAGACACAGAACAAACCTTCATGCTCATCACACAAAGATTTGTCCTGGGTGGGGATCGAACCCACGACCTCCGGCTAAGGGTGATTAACCACTAGACCAACAGGCCAGTCAATTAAAAATTTAAAAAAATATAAAAAGCCTCATAAAATTACTTTAAAAACATTTTTCTATGATAAAATCGCACATAGATAGGCTGGTGTACTCGTAGAACCAAGTCACCGTGAAATACGAGATCTTCAGGCTTAGTCACCGGTTCCAAACGATATTTTCTCAGGAGACCAGATATCACGGTTTTTATTTTCATCATGGCAAACTTTTGACCTGCAAAAAAATGCAAACAATGGCTTTATTTGTAAATGTTTTACGCCAATAAATTTGTAAGATAAAATTGTATTAGTCCGTAGGTCGAGGTCTCGTAAAACTTCTAGTTTACTCTGAAGTTGCACCCGCTGCTGTTTAACATAGTAAATGTACTGCAACTTCAGAGCGAACTAGAAATTTGACGAGACCAATACCATTAACGTATTCTGATTTTTTTAATAAATTAAAACATATGTAATTCTGAAAAAGTAAGAAAGCAATAAATATTTGACAAATATTTATTGCTCTTTTTCAGAATTTGCTGCTAGGTTATTATGATCTAAGTTAATTTTATTTAAAGTCTTACCTATACAGTTTCTGGGTCCAGCGCTGAATGGTAAATAAGCGAATGGATGTCGAGTCGCTGCGTTCTCCGGGAGAAACCTCTCGGGGATGAACTTGTCAGGGTCAGGATAGATGTCGGGATTGCGGTGGACATCAAATATGTGGACATTATAGTAAGTGTGCTTTGGTATTTTGTGGCCACCTGGAAATATAAAAATAAATCATCTTGATTCGAGGTCATCGTATATGATATTTCTTTCAATTAAATTAAAATTTAGGTCTTTCATGAAACACTTTTGAAAATTTCTAAATAAAACAAATGTTTTATTAAATTTCTAGCACAAAAGTGGCTTAATCTAGTTTTAACATTTCACAAAAAACACTTTGCATGTGGTGATTTTTTGTGACTATTACATCAAATATCAAATGAAAGGACTTTTTTTTCACATTAAAAATTTTGTTATTTTAACCCCCACTGTTTTAGAATTGTTTTTTTTTGACATAATGCCCTCGGCATGCGAGTCTGATTTGCAATTGATTGGTTTTTTTTAAATTGGAAAGCGCACTATTTTATACGATCGACAGAATATTTTACTGGACTTAATGGACATTAGGTACATACGTTCCTAAATTATCTCTCATCTCGTGGTGGACATTGATCAGTTGATTTACCTTTAGCTTTTTTTTAAGTTTTTAATAAGTTGGGGAATAAAATAAATTAAATTATCTTACTCATTGTCGATTCTTCAAATAGGAATCTTGAAATAATCGGCACACTGGGATACAGCCTCAAAGATTCTTTAATACAGTACTCCAGATATTTCATTTTATATAAGTCTTCATTTGTAGGATCTCTTTGACTATCGCAGAAAATATCTGCCAATTCTTCATATATTAAGTTCTGTGGTATGTAAAATGTTCATTTAAACAACCTCGGTAATGACTCACATGACTAGTTCATATAAATTCCACAAAGTGAAATCTTCATTAGTCGAAATCGAACTCGGACTGCGTAGCCCTCGGTCACATGTTAATTCAGCCACCGTCGCTTTTTACTTTTTTTTTGTAATGATTAAAAATAAATATTATAGGCAGCCAGAATGCCCAGCCTATTGAGAGAAGTTTTCTTCAAAATTCTACCTTTTTGATTTTGTCCCTAACATTAAATTGTAGGAGTACCAATTAAATTTTTTCTAATCCTAATAATATAAAAACATACCTGAATCTCTTGCTCATTGGCTATACTCATAATAAAAAATATTAATGCCGCAGCAGTAGTGTCGTGACCCTGGAAAATGATATTAACACTGATAAAATCCAAATTATGATTTTACAATTTTTATGTTCTCTTACAAGTTTATCCAGGTGCCAGATATTAACTGGTAAACACTGAACATAGACCCTATTATATGATATTACATCCGAGCTATGGCAATACATGCCATACTCCAGATCAATCCTGACACCAAGATGACTGATGAATGTATTAATTCACACAAGCACCTTCGAGGCAGTATGTCTAATTAAAAAATTCGAACTATACAAAAGCAGACACTTTGATTAAAATTAGGTGTAGATTAATGTGACTAAAAACAGTATTAAGATATCAAAACTGCTAAATACAGAGAGAGAGGACACATTAGGCGCTTCAAAACGCCAGTATTTATTTATTTATTTAAATTTTTTCACAAATAGAATATACACAGGTGGAGTTAATGTTAAGAAGCATTCCCTTACAGTCAACCTCGGGTGATGCAGAGATAATAGTGAGTAGGTGCATTCCAAAATATAGTGCATAGTGGTGTCAACATAGTGGAGTCAAATAAGATCAAGAAAAATAAAATTATATACGTAGATATATATTTAAAATATGCATACACACTATGTATACATATGTACTATATATACATGATAATACATAATTATTATTATTATAAATATAAATTAACATGATGTATCTATTGATATTTATGACGATTCTACTGCTTTATCGAAAGTAAGTTTACAACTTTGATTTTAAACGTGAGGTGATTGCTCGACATCCTGATTTCAAGCGGAAGCTCATTCCAAAGAAAAATAGATTGGAAAAGAAAGAGGAATGTACAAAGTTGGTAGAATGAGCAGGACAAACTAGAAGACGATTATGAGCAGAGTGATGGTTTATTTTGAACCGCTTGGCATCAGACTGGCTATACGGTTGTTTACGAACGTGGTGGTACAAAAGAAAATTTGAACTACTTCATCCAGTAAGTACTCATATTTACTTTAATACCACTTTATTACCTACTTGTTCTATAGAAATTAATTCTATATTCTAATATATAGCTACCTCGAATAGAAAAGTATCAACTTCTTCTTGGATCCCGGCTGCTGTGATATTCCCTTTCTTTTCTTCATCCAATAAAATATCAAGCATTATTGGTTTACTTTTTTCATCATTTGATTTCATAATACCCTTTTTACTTATAATTTTTCTTCTCTTTTCTATAACGTGTTTTGTAAATTTATGCAAAATTGGCAGCAACCATTTTTGTTTCCAATAACTCGGTGATAACATGTAAAAATAGTCTCCAAAATACAATGGGAAAATCATTCTCGCCACCAGATATTGACCGATAGCATCTACACTTTCTATAAATTTCTGAAATAGGTATGCTTCGTTAGACATTGATACTCCCATCGCAGATTCTGAAAATTTTAATTGTTATTAAAATCTGGCTTAACTTAATGCCCGCACGTTGGCCCAACACGAGCCAATATCGTTCACAGTGTCTCCGAATTCCAATGATGAGTTTACATCAGTAGTTTAATTAAGTAAAGACTGTGGCCTTTATTGGCTTAAGTTGTCCAACCGTGTGGACCTGGCTTTAGATAGCAAAAATATTGAATATTATTTTTATCTTACCGCACATAGTCTGCAAAGTAAACTTGTTTACCAACGGTATAACATCTGTCTTATGTTCACCGACATGCTCCTCTACTGTGTCTAAGAATTGTTCAGTTTGTTCACAGAACGTTTTCAAGAATTTTGTCAGCACATTGAAGTGGAAGGCTGGTGTTAATAATTTACGTCTTTGTCTCCATTTTCTGCCTGCCATCAAAAGTTTTTATTTTGAAACCGGGTGCAACGAAATATTAATAATTATCCTTTGTATAATTATCAGTATCATAGTATGACATTAAGCCAGAGAGAAAAAAGACAAAAGTAATGTATGTCTAATTCTTATGTTAGACTCATCCTAGTACCAATTGAAAACTCAGTTCTTGAAGTTGCTGATAATGTTGGTAAGTTCAACTTCAAGAGAGAGGCCAATCGGTGATAAATAAATTTATTTTGAGACGTTTTTTTAAATTAAGTTATTTGATAAACTGTCGTCAATTATCAATCAAAACAATCCCTAACTAATACCTACAGCTTTGGTAAATACAAAAGATTTAAATCATCATCATCATTATTTCAACTCATAAACGTCTCACTGTTTGGCACGGGTCTCCCCCAAACAATGTGGAGGGAATTTAGACTACTATACACGCTGCCTGCCCAGACGCCAACCCGTCTGGGCAGGCAGCGTATAGGGTTTGTTTCGAACTTTACTTTTCTCGAAGTGCTCTTGTCTGCATAAGGTTCTCTTAGTTGCCTTTTACGACACTCACGGGTTGAGATGGGGTACTGACTTTTTGTATTCTTAATCCGTCACTACACTAATAGTAGTAGTATTTGTAATATTCCAAAAATAATTATGTGATTATTTCCTTACCATTACTCACTAAGAGGCCTCTTCCAAGCCACTCGTAGAAAAATGCATACGGTAAATCTTTGTGGCTGTGATGTGATGAAGACAGAAGTACCTGAACATGCAACATAAATTATTTGATGGTTTTCTGTTGGGCTTTTCATATTGCACTCACAGAAGAAAAGAATTAAGACGATGATAAAAGTCACTGGGTAATTTTAAATTTAGAAAAGAAACAAATTGATATTCCTGGCCAAAAAAATTTCGACTTGTCTCTGTTTAAAGACAACGGCCGTTTTTTTCTTCCTGTATCACGGGAGATTTTACAAACATACATTTAACGGACACAAAAGAAACCCAGATTCGAAACAAATCTCTATTAATCACACACATATTTGTCTCGTGTGGGAATTGTACCCTGGTATTAGTGGCTAGGCGACCACTTTAACTAGACCATGGTGACAGTCTATTTACATTGGTATTAAACGAATTTTGGACTAATTATCATGAACAATAATCGAAATATCTTGAAAAAAAAAGTCGAAAGTTTGTGAATATGTTTGTATGTTGGTTACTTCTTACGCTCAAACGGCTGGACCAATTTGATAATATTTGCTTTGGAGGTAGCTGACTGTAGCTGATTAATATAATCTGTAGCCGTACTCAATATTCAATATCGACTTGGTTGGAGTACTTGGAGTCGATACCGCTATCAAATTTACGGAAGTTTTAAAATGGCGGTTGTCAAACATTTGACAGCGATATCGACTCCGTCCGACTAAGTCCATATCGAAATTCATAGTGGAATATCAGACTAGCAAACGGTGCGATTAGACCGTCAACTCTTATCCATTAAGTATCACACGTAGGCATTGTGTTGTAAACAACCTTTACAATCAAATAAATTAAATTAACATAATAAGAACACAACAAAAATAAAATGTATGTGCTTACGTATAATTTCCCACAATTAATACCAAAATATACTTAATTGTTATTACGTTTTTGTATTCCGATTAATAAAAATTATTTCATTTAGAGCCAGCGACCCATAACACAAATTAAACATGGAAGACAACAATTTTTATAATAATATAGGCGTAGGTGATTTTGTACCTACGAGTGACTTGTCTTGACTTGACTTGTGAGTTGTCAGACAAAATAACTGTATTCGACTGTTGCATAAGAGGTCTCGAGTTCGATTCCCGGGTCGGGAAAAAATGGTATTGGGTTTACATAAAATTCTCGGGTGAAGTCCGAGTTTGGAAACAATTTTTTTATTGATTGTGAAAAAAGAAATTAATTTGCTGATAAAGTACATGGTTACATAGCCGCGTTGCTCTAACTATTACATTAATACAATGAACTCACTTTCCTGCTATTCTCCTAAACCAAACAAAATTAATAAAAAAAAATATAATCATTAAATTCTAAAAGAAACACTAACCTCGATATCCACAGGGCTACTCAAATTTATTGTACGGTAATCACAACCACTCAATTTGTAAACTGGCCCAAATTCCTTGCCCCATTTTCGCAACAGTTTGAATAAATTATCTGCAAAATTATTGAATTGTACTTACAAAATTTATGACTTATTTCATACTCTAAAAGTTTCTTTGAGTACATAAGGAATTCTTTCACAGAACTGCCCGTGAAAATCGATGTTTCTGTATTTCATGTTTTACATGCCGATCACTTGTCCATTCGGCCACTACCGCGTATCTTGAATATTTAGCAATAGTATAATCAGTTAAGTCTGTAGGAACCACTTACCGGTAGTGCCGTACATCGAAAACATATTTCCAAGAAGGGGAAGCTCTCTTGGACCTTTTATTTTCTTCATCAGTCTCCCTTTGTAGGTGAATTGGAAGTAAACATGAAGGAGAGTCAAAAAACCCAACACTATGAATAGGCTTATAGTGTACGAAAGCATTTTGATGCTTCAAGATAGTTCAACAAAATAACATCTTTTAGGCCAACGTCAACATATTTAAATGTATTTATAAGCTGTAAAAAAGTATTATAATGACTTTTATAAAAAGTCATGAGAATCATTTTGCTAGAACATCTCTCATTAAGGCGAAGGATAATGCTAAAAATGATCTTGCAAGTTTAAAAAAAATAATCCTGGGCGACCTCCAGTTTTGCAGTCAGGTTCACTAACCACTAGATTGACAGACCAGTCAAATGCCTAATCACATTTTACGAGCAAAATACGTTGGAGACAGTATTACACTTTTGTAGGTACAAACAGATTCTACCTTTAAAAACGTTATTTTGTTTACTTTTGAAAAATAAATAGACCAGCCAACAAAAATAAATGGATACGTACTTATGAATAGACTGTGCAGAGTCAGATAATAATCAAATTTGGCACCGCAAAAAAACGTGTCTAAGAGTGGATATATTATGTCTTGGTATTTCTAAATAATTCTGGATGCTTATCATAAGCATTTGGATCCTACAGACGAAGCTTCAAGATATGAGTTAGTGGACTCCATGTCCTATATTTACGCTAGGAAACGTGCCTAAAACACCTCGTTTACATAATTTCTTCCCCTTCGCCTTAAGCTCAAAAGCTCACCCAGAAGGCTTCCAACTTGACATACCGACTACCACATTAAGTGACCAACGACAATACGTGCCTTCCAAAGCACGGAGACGCTCGAGATTGAAAATGCCAAAAACGGTCACCCATCTATGGACTATACTTGTCGAACGTTGCTTAACCTTAGCGTAACGAGCATCTCAATACCACAGAGTTATGAGCGCCGAATGTAATAATATTAACATATTAAGCGTGAGAAAACCAATTAATTATAGGTTTAAAATATTAGGCATATTAAATAATTTCGTAAACAACATTGTTAAAAAATTCGTTCTTAATCCTAATTACAGAGCAAGCAAGTCTAATATTGCATAAATAAGAGTAAATGATCATCATCAGTACTACAACCCGTAAACGTCCCACTGCTGGGCCAGGGTCTCCTCCAAATATTTTGTAGGAAAAACTATAATAATAATAATATTCTGCCACACTCACACAGCGCCATCTAGTCCCAAAGTAAGCAATTATATTTGCTAGTGTTGTAACAACTGATGTAGGTACAGTGGAGTTTTGCCATGCATATAACCTTTTCCGTTATTATGGCAAACCTCATTGCACTCACGCTGTCACTTTTTGAATTCTGATCGGAAGTAAAAGTATGAGCTTCGAGGAGATTCTCGAAGAAAAAAGTCGAATGTGAATTTGGGTGTGGGCCGGAGCCCCATAATAATAATTGTGTGTATTTTTACTACCGTTCCAAGTTAGTTGTCTCGCGTAAATAAAAGAGAATAAACGAAGATATTTAAAACAAAAGTGTTTAATTCAACTAGTTCAAGAAATCCTCTACCAACTAAAGTTCTGAGTCCCCCAAACCCTTACAGTACCTACTACTTAAATACTTTTTTTTTAATTTTTTTTTTGTAAATACATACATATTATAGATAAATTACACCCAGACACAGAACAAACCTTTATGCTCATCACACAAAGATTTGTCCTGGGTGGGGATCGAACCCACGACCTCCGGCTTAGCAGTCAGGGCCACTAACCACTAGACCAACAGGCCAGTCAAAAAAAACTCAACTCAATTCGACGCGACGCGCCGTAATTAATTACCATCTCCATCGTCAAAACGAGACTTGTGAAAAATAAAAGATTCAGTAACCAGAATTTACAATAACGAATTAAATTTTAAGTAACACAAAACAATTATTAATTAAAATCCTAACTTTCACATTTGTGATATTAAGAAGGATAATAATTAAAAATGAACTAATTTCAAGGCATAATGGATAAAAATAGACTACTACACTTTCATTATTCATTTGATTTAATAATCTTTAATAACTTTTTCTATCATCATCATCATCATATCAGCCCAATGACGTCCACTGTTGGACATCATCTAGACTTTTTCTATAAACCTATGTTATGTACTTTTTGCCACCTGCCTTTAGAAGCCAGCGAAGTGTGAAAAAGCACCTTGCGGGCCAGTATGACACTGTCAGCTGACATGACGTTTCGGTATCCTGTGAGCTGACAGAGTAGTTTGGGCCCCTCTTTGACTTTCCATAAGGCTAAGAGAAGCAACTATACTGAGCTTCTATAAAAAATAACAATGTGTAGTGTTCGTGCTGGTGAGGAGTAGCATCCAGAACTCATTGGGGAGGGAAGCGTGTTTTTTGGCTCGGCAATGCGTATGTGATGTAACCGCTTACCATTAGACGTGTCAAAAGCTTGATTGCTACTATTGTGGTATAAATGTCGCAGCCAACTGGTTAAATCAGTCATTCAGTTAACTAGCCGTTTAACTAAACGGCGGCGTTCAACTAAAGGCCTAAATTAAATTCAGTCAGATAGCCAAAAAACAACATTTAATGAACTGGCTGACTGATACTTACGCCATTCATTTAACAGAGTGAATAGTGCTTATCCTAGCCTTCCAACATAAGCAATCCATGTCCGATTTTCCCTAAAAAGGTATTTAAAGTCTAAAAAAAAATCCGCCCAAAACATTGTTTGGTGACAGATCTATCATATTGGTTATAGATCTACTAGTTTGGGTACCTACGAATCTATTTAATAAGATACACATTTGCATTAATTTAATAACATTTTAATGAGGCTAGGCAAGTGGTTAAAGTTTGTCGATTCAAGTCAGTTGCCTAGCCGTTTAATTGAATGGCGAATATCGTTCAGGCAGTTAGTTGAACGCTGCCGTTTAGTAATTTAATTGACTGCCTAGCCAGGCAGTCAATTAAATGGCTGATTTAATCAGTTGGCTGCGAAATAAACACAAAGAAAACATGAAGATATATCTAGATTTTTTATTATATTCCAGTGAATAAATGAATACTTAGTATACTTTATCCAATGTTATTTCTATGACAAAACTTTACGTATAGAGGGTGCCTCGTGCGCAGTACTAAGTCGCTTCTAAACACAATCTCCTCTGGAGTAGTCACTGGTTTCACTATATACCTCCGCAACAAACTTGACATCACCGTCTTAATCTCCATCATGGCGAACTTTTGACCTGAATAATAAACCTTTATGTGAGTATTTTTAAAAACCTATTTTACTAACTAATTTAAATTCAAAATAGGTTCAATACCCTGCAAAAAAAATATTCGTAGTTGTACATTCTGCTTTGAATTTGCAAGTAGCTTTTGTGGCATCAAAATGGACTAAACTTCACTTATACATTTTACGTGTATTTACTCGTATTGTTCATTTTGCGTTGTGCACATGCTCCGTTGTGTATGTACCTACATTTTATATTTTGTTCATTTTGAATGTTCTGCTTCTGTCAGTCAACAAGTCAAACAGGGTTTATGTTTACAGACATTGAGGCCGAGGTGGCGGAGCGGGCCGGGCCGGCCGACCGCCTTGCATCGAACAAACCAGTTTGTACGCAACGCAGACGGCACGGTGGCACAGGCGGGCGTGGCCCGCCCCACCATCTCGTGTGCTGAAGGCCTGAACGTGTCAGACGCTTGCCGTGTCAGACAAAAGATACTCTTCTATCATTTATCTATCATACTGAGCTGTCGAATTCTATACAGAAATATTAAAGTCTATCTGATGCCCCAAGTGAACTTCTATGTAAGGTTAAGGTGATAACGTAGGCTATAAATACATACAGCAGCTTCATGATTTTTTGAATCGCAATACTGTGTTACGTATACCTACTCAGGAAAACACTACATTCTCTCACTCACCTATACAGTTCCTGGGACCGGCGCTGAACGGTATGTAAGCGTATGGGTGTATCTTGACTTGGTTCTCTGGCAGGAACCTCTCGGGGATGAACTTTTCAGGCTCGGGGAAGATGTCAGGGTTGCGGTGCATATCAAATATGCTGATAGCACATAATGTGTTATTCGGGATTAGGTAGCCAGCTATAAAGTTAACATAGAAAAATATTAATTACTTAAAATTTTTACGTTTTCTCCGGTTCATTAAAGAGAAATTCAGTCCCTGTTCAGTATAAATTAGCAGGACGGTAGGCACGTGCGTCATGGGGCCAGTTTAGATGATAAAATTATTACCCTTTTAGAAGTTTTAAATTTCCAATTTCTGGTTGCTGCAATTTTAGTTTGTTTGCGGGTATTGGTTGTAATACTAGACATAATTAGTACTATAACTTTAGGATAAAGTAACGTTACAGTTCTAGCATCTTTAAGGTTCTACTCACCGATATGAGTCTCTTCAGTTATGTGTCGCACAATGAAATGTCCGCTTGGATATAAACGTAAAGATTCTTTAATACATAGCTCCAAGTACTTCATTTGAGTTAGATCTTCCAGGGTGGGCATTCTCTGTGAGTCACTGAATATATTTCGCAGTTCTTCAAAGATATTTTTCTGGTGATGTAAGTGCACAATGTATGAATACAGTATTGGGTGATTATTTTTCTCTTGTATAAGACTACAGTGATACAGTGACATGAATTTCGAGGTATTAGATTTAGTTTCCGTTGAAAATTTCACGTATTTACAACATCCGTAATTTCATGACGAAATTTTGATATTTGTTTTATGGCCTTTCTAAGCTGATGTAAAATTAAATTATTTTAAAAAAGACACTTGTAAAGTGTCGTTATTTACCTGAATCTCCGGTTCATTAGCTATTCTCATAATCATGAAAGATAAAGCTGTGGCAACTGTGTCGTGGCCCTGAAATAACATAAACGTATTTTATAATCATCTAACTACGCTTTTGTTACGAGTATTGGTTAGTTTGGTCGTGATACGAGCAGAAAGCGATACTGATAAGTACGTTGACTTGGAATTGAATAGAATCTAATAAAAAATATTACGACCTCGAATTAAAATTGCGTATCTCTGTGCACTTATGTGTCCATACTTATACATACTTTAGAATTATTTGTGAAAATTCAAACTCGATCGCTAATTGTAATGGGTGTAAAGATAGATCTCTTGATACTGAAAACTGGGGATAGTTTTAGCGATTCTTTATACGATTGTCACCGACCACAAAAGTGCTTATCTACGAGCACAAGTGCAGAAATTTCGGGTCAACGACCTTCCAATATAACAGCTGATTCTCTTCAGATTCCTTATTGCTAATATAAAGCAGAATACAAAACCAAGATATTACTGCAATAATTTTAATTGTATTTTCATATTTACTTTTGATTTGTTCCATTTTTTTGGTGCCATTGTATTGGGTATTAGTAGCTCTATCACCGAACGAAATCTACTTACACACAGCGTAATCAGGGGTAATCACGACCTCTTCTGCTTTTAAAATAAATACTCACTTCAAACGTAAACGTATCGACTTCCTCACGTATTCCAATTTCATCGATGTTCCCTTTTTTCTCCTCATCCAACAATAAGTCCAACATAGCCATCTTCACTTTACTGCCGTACATTTCACCGGCTTCGTAATATTCTGATACAACTTTACTGTCACGTAACTCTCTCCTCTGTTGAATAACATTGGTGGTGAACCCGTGCAGTACTTTAAGGGCTGCCTTTTGTTGTCTCGACATAGACGTTAGGGCATATGTAATGTCAGGATATAACCAAAACCTCATTAGACGTTTTACTACGCAAGCACTAACCGTTTCTATAGCTTCAACATACTTTTTCATTGATTCTATTCTTGATGTATCCCGCATGTTAATTCCCATTGAGGTCTCTGGAAAAAAAAGCAGTAAATATTATTTCGTGATTGCAATACTGAAAACATCATCCATGTATTGGAATCCAATATAAAAGAAAAAAACATCTTCTAGAAAAGACAATACTCAAGTACCTATGGTATGACTTTTGAAAGTTTTTCGTATCACTGCAATTTGTTTATGTAATTTGATGGCGAAAATTATGTCATAGACATTTGAATTACCTTATGACACAACCATCAATTAAAACATAAGTATGTAAACTGTATATGACATGGTGATTAAAGAAGAAGAAAAGCGTGATCTTAGATATTTGCCGATTCTTTTCTCAAGGCTCTAAAGATGTCTGTTCAGACAGCTAATCTCGCAGTTGGCTAATTATCTGTCGTTTAGATTTATTCATTAATCGTTTTAGCCTAATGCACTTACCGCAAATAACACGAAGAGTTTGTTTACTCATGAGCGCCAATAAATCGGTTTTATCTTTATCAACCTCTTCATTTAAATGCTCCATTAAATCTTCTGTATGTGCGCACATGGATACGAAGAATTTCTTCAATATTAAGAAATGGAACGTTGGGGTTAACATCTTACGCCGTTGATGCCATTTCTCACCTATTAAAATAAGTTTTACAAAAAGCAATATTTCTGCACCCGTAAACCCCTCGCGCTTTTAAGGTTTCAGTTTTAGGCGCTTGCTCAGTGGCGACGTTACATAGTATCACGCCATTCCTCCCGAAGGAGTAAGCACGGCTGTAGCCCTTGCAACCTTCGGGGGAAATGGATGCGATGCATCGCATTCATATTTTGCCAGCTATGTTTAGTGCCATGTAGGGCAGCAGTGACCAGTTCAACCGCCAAGCGCCAGTTCAACAGGTATCGTCAACCCTCCAAAAAATTCACCCATATACTTAAATATACCTATATTGTTTGCTCACCAATGCTTGTTAATAATCCTTCACGAAGCCAGGGGTATAAAAATATATACGGAACATGCTTGTTGTTGAACTTTGTTGATGACAACACAGTCTGAAAATACATAGGAGTATATATTTTACAAAATGTATATTAAAACGAGAATGCGGTCGTGTTACCCACGAGATGACTCCCCATGAAAAATAGGGGTGTTTTAAAAGTTTCTGTGTATCTGTGTGTCTCTTTGTGGAATCGTAGCTCCTAAACGAATGGGCCGAATTTGACATGATGATGATGAAAGCTGACATGATCGTGATGGTTCTTCGATATGTTTTATTAAAACCAGTGCACAGTGTGAAAGTTATCAGCTCTTAAAAATCAGGATGGTTTAGCGGTGGTTTAGGCAGAATGGTCGAAGTCATGGATTGTCCAACATGTTAGTTGCGACTTTAGCGAGACTTCTCCTTCTCTCTGTATCTGAACTTTTAAGTACATGTTCTCTGTTACGTCGGACTACACACAGCGGACATGATCTGGGTGTGATGCACCTCTGTCTACTCCATAGGTGATAAAACGATGCTGGGTTTATGTAACGTTGTTAAAAATCACATTGTGCTGTTACTTCATTACGACAAAAGCTTTTGAACACCGCGATTGCATTGTTGTGTTGTTAAAAGACTCCACAAAACCGTACAGTTAATTAACTGTAGAAATAATGTATTGCACTTTTCCGGGTATGGATAGAAGGCAAAAGATGCGTTACAAACAATAGTTACAAAAATTTATAATACATCTACTTATATTACAATACAATTACAACTATAAAAAGAAATATTAAAGACTTAATTACCTCAATATCTTCTGGGTAGTAAAGAGAAATTAGTCGATAGTGAAAACAGTAAAACTTCCAGATTCGTCCATATTTTTTCCGCCATTCTATTTGACTGCTAAATAATTGTTCTGAAAAATTTCGAAAGTAAAAAGATTGACTGCATGTCTGTGATCAATTTGTTAAGTTCTGATTCCAAACCTGAAAAGGTAATGGTTGTATCTTTATCATCATCAACAATCCTATTTATTACAACGAGCTAATGACCATGTCTCCCAAGAAGATCATCCACATCAGTATCTATATTATTACCTCAGAGTATTTCTGTGAGGCCCATTTATTTTCCTTGTTTATGTGTCCTTTCAAACGCTCTCATCTTTCTAGCTAGAGAGGCGGAGACTTTAGCCCAGCAAAGGCACATTGACGAGTTGATATTCTTATAATTTGTGTCCGTGACTGTATATTGTAATATATGAGATATTATGACAAATATACAGTCACGGACACAAATTATAAGAATATCAACTCGAGATGAGACTTAGAAATAAGTCATTCTCCTCATTCCATTCAGCCACCATCGCTTCTAGTAGTAGTAGGTAGGTAATTCTAGTAGAAGGTATAGTAGTACAAAATTTAATTTTATACGAATGGTTGGCCTGTTTTTCGTTTAAGTCCTATCAGGTAATAATGATAAAAGATAATTATATTAATTAAAAATAGATAAACTATGCCTAAATTATCTAGTTAATTACTAAAACCAATAACACAGGTGATTAAAATTTTGCCAACAAATATCAATGGGGGCGAAGCTCCGGGCTAGTACAGTATAGGTATAGTTCTCCTAAACAACGGTTAGTAATCAGCATGGATTATCTTGCAGGCATCCATAGGCTATAGTGATCTTTTAACATACTGGGTATCGCGGTCTATAATAAATCACTTGATTATGATTGCTGCCTTAAGGCTTGTGATATCGCCAACGACCTTGAGTATTCAGCACTCATCTAGTACTAAGTGGCCACGTGAGCGCGACTGTACAAATAGATGAAGGGACGTGTTTTTAATTTATAATAAATTATAAATCATACTTATTCAAAATCTAACAAAACCAGTTTCTAGATTTATGTTTTCTTGAGAGGTTGATGTTATTTTTTCGTATCATTCGATAAAAATTGAAGCCAATTGAATACAATTCTCTTTAACAATTTAGGGCTGATTTGATGATTTTTTACATATCAGAATTAATATACAATTTCTCACAAAACCAGATATTAAAACACATAATATAGATTAATAATGTATATTTTTTTCAAGCCATTTGTCTATACATGCCTTTATAATATTAGATTTAGTGCTCCTCTTTTTTTATGAGAGAATGGCCATAAACGAAACTATATACTCTGTCTTCAGCAAGACTTAGCCAGCTTCTGTCTTGAATATAATCCTCATTGACTATAAATTTAAGTCAATACGCCTGTCATTCGGCTTTCTACATTCATCTATCTCTTCATTTATGATTGAAGGTCTACCAGCACCTAACCTTTGACGATAAATTACTAAACACAGAAATCGAATTTCAAATGTTCACCACAACAAATATAACCAAAAATCTAAATGTAAATAATAATAATAGCATAATATGCTACGTTATAGCGCGTGTTGGGAGAGGCCTATGTCCAGCAGTAGACTGCAATAGGCTGAGATGACGTTTAAGCTTAGAATCAAGGCGAGTAGTAGTGTGTGGTGACTTTAATATTAATTTACTTGAGCAGTCACAGTTCTGCACCAGATTAATCAGCTTATTTAAGTCTTTTGATTTAGAATATTTATTCATGGAACCAACCAGAATTACTTCACATTCTGCTACTTGCTTAGATAATATTTTTTGCAACTGTAAATACCTAAATAAGTTTATATTGAGTGACTTAACGTCAGATCATTGTGGACAAAAAGCGGAATTTCCTTTAGGTACAACTGCTAAAGTGAATAAGATCACATGTAGGCCAATAACCTCTGCTCGCCTAAAGCGCTTCAATGATAATATAGCATCTAAAGTCACCAACATTGATCTAACACAGGAAAATCCTGATGATTTATACGGGTCATTATTTAATGTAATTCAATCAGAATTTGATGAAATTTTTAAATCTAAGACATTTACTAAACATATTAAAGTTAGTTTCTGTGATTGGGCAACACCAGGCATATACAAAAGTAGAAATACTTTGTATGAACTTTATGGTATGAAACAGTATAATTTTGATCCAGTCTTTATTCAATATGTTAAAAATTATTCAAAAACTTTTAAGAAGGCATGTGCTGCCGCCAAGTCTTTGTACATTAGTAATAAAATCAAGAACTCAGACAACAAAGTGAAAGCCACCTGGAATATAATCAATAATGAGACGGGTCGGTCAACATTTAAAGAAAATAGTTTTGAATTGCACATTAATAATAGTAAAATAACTAAAAATTCAGATGTAGCTCAATCTTTTAATAATTTCTTTATTAACATACCTATAAATACTACCAACACCTTGGATTCTTGCCCAATTATAGCTGAATCCTTAGTTAAGAGTGTTGTGAATGAGTGTGGCACCAGGTTTAGTTTTAAATACATTGACCCTAATGATATATTAAAGGTATTTAAGTCACTTAATTCAAAAAAGACTGCTGACTTATGGGGCATCTCTGTTAAATTAGTCGTAAACATTATTTTTTGTATAGCCCCGTATCTAGCTACAATTTTTAATAGATGTGTTGATGTAGGTGTGTTTCCAGACTTAATGAAACACAGTAAAGTAATACCTTTATTTAAAAATGGATCTAAAAATGACCCTAGTAACTTTAGACCTATATCCATATTGCCTACTATTAGTAAAATTTTTGAGAAAATTATACTTCAACAACTCGAAAGCCATTTTAATTTGCATAAACTATTACATAC
Organism: Laspeyria flexula; assembly: GCA_905147015.1. NCBI lineage: Eukaryota > Metazoa > Arthropoda > Insecta > Lepidoptera > Erebidae > Laspeyria > Laspeyria flexula. The sequence continues at coordinate 3,279,696 of LR989956.1, read as the reverse complement.
CGAGCAATATGGTTTCACTAAGGGTCGCTCTACCATAGATGCAGGCGTAACACTAATAAAACATATTTATGACGCTTGGGAAAAATCGATGGATGCTATTGGTGTCTTTTGCGACCTTTCAAAAGCTTTTGATTGTGTTAAACACGATACGCTCCTTCGAAAGCTTAAACACTATGGAATTAGGGATGCTGCACTTGATCTCATAGCTACTTACCTAAGTGATAGAACTCAATACGTAGAAATAAATGGAAATAAATCTTCTGGATTACCTGTAAAAATGGGCGTTCCCCAGGGCTCAATTCTCGGTCCCTTTCTTTTCCTAGTGTACATAAATGATTTGCCTTTCTTTGTACAGGATTTTTGCGATATAGTGCTATTTGCAGATGATACATCTCTAATTTTTAAAATTGATCGCAAACTAAATAATCTAGATGTTGTAAATGGTTCTCTCGCAAAAGTTCTGGACTGGTTTACAGCAAATAATTTATTGCTGAATTCAAAGAAAACTAAATGTGTAAAGTTCACAATGCCGAATGTTAGAAACACAATAACAAATCCTAGTTTAAATAATGAAACAATTTCATTTGTAGAGTCTACAGTTTTTTTGGGTTTAACTTTAGATAAAAATCTTCAATGGGGAGCCCAAATAAAGTGTCTCGCAGGTAAACTTAGCTCTGCGGCTTTCGCAGTCAGAAAAGTGCGACTACTTACTGATGTGGAAACCGCGAGACTAGTATACTTTAGTTATTTTCACAGCGTCATGTCCTATGGCATCTTGCTATGGGGTAAGGCTGCTGATATTGAAACGATATTTATACTTCAAAAACGAGCTATACGCTCTATTTATAATTTAGGCCCACGAGTTTCCCTGAGAGAACGTTTTAAAGAAATAGGTATTCTAACGGTTGCATCTCAATATATATTTGCGAATATTATGTTTATTAAACAGAACATTCACCTTTACAGAAAAGTTAGTGACATTCATTCACTAAATACACGAAATAAACACTTACTCTGTAATATTTCCCATCGCCTACATAAAGTCCACAACTCTTTTGTTGGACTAGGAGTACGTTTGTATAACAAACTACCCATTGAGATGATGAACCTACCCTTAACGAAATTCAAACTTACGGTTAAGAAACATCTAATAGGGAAAGGCTACTATACCGTAAACGATTATATAAATGATAAAAAGGCATGGGACTAGTTGCTCGGTTCTTAATCTATTTTTTTTTGCAGGAATAACTTTTATCTTACTCTTGTTCACTCAATTACTGTAAAGTGGAAGCATTTTGAGATCATTTTTTTTTTCTTTCCTATTAAGCAAGTGTCTTCGATTGTCATGCTCACTAAACTGTCATTGCTTGTGGTGTCGTATTGGCCGGGTCATTCTCTTCCCTCAAATATGGTTGAAGAGAATGATGGCTGGTCTGTGCGTCATGCCCGTGAACGGGCGCTACTTGGGGTGACTGGTCAGTCGTCGTATGCTATGCTTTAGCGCTACTAAATTATTCAATTCCTTTTTTTTAAGCTAATATTGCTAACAATGTGTTCACAAAATGTTTTTACCGTTTTCTAATACATAGTTGGTACCAAGTGATGATCCCACATACCATACTTCTTGACGAAAACAAATTAAAGTTTGATTGCTCATTATTATTTTCTCATATCCAAATTTTATTGAATTTGATTTAGTATGGTGTATTGGTTCTGTACTTTCTGTGATATTTCAAACTGTAACCAATTAAAATTGTAACAACTATGGCGATTGAAAAGAGTGGCCTGAGTTTCTTGCCAAGTTCTTCTCAGAGCTCAACCTTGTCAGTGAACTGGCCGTAGGCAAATTTACTGACACTTTTTCTGGCTTTGTATGACGTTCATAAGTATCATGTATGTGATCCAAATGAAATAAAAAGATTTGACTTTGACTTTGACTTTGATGATGATGAATATGCTACGTAGGTACAGTGGAGTTTTGCCATGCATATAACCTTTTCTGTTAATATGGCAAACCTCTTTACGCTCGCGCTGTCACTTTTGAATTCTGATCGGATGTACAAATAAGAAGCTTCCAGAGAGAGGTTAAGATTCTCTGGAAGAAAAGAGTTGAATGTGAACTTGGGTGTGGGCAGGAGGCCCATGATAATAACTGTGTGTATTTTTACTACCGTTCCTAATAGTCTACTCGCGATAATAAAATTGAATAAACGAAAAATATAAAAAATCATAGTGTTTAATTCAACGTAATTCGAGAAAAACCAAACCATCCCGAACCGGGATTCCCCAAGCCCTTACAGTACCGACGACCTGGTAAAGGTTGTCGTTGGTTGCAGGCAACACAAAGTCGTTCGCTGTGACGTAAATTAGATGAGAACTATGTCCTACTGTGGACGTCATTGGGCTGATATAATGATGATAATTACATGTAATATGGGTGTGAAACGACTCTGCCTACACCTTTGGGAATTGAAGGCATGACGCTGTTATATGCTATAAAAATAATACATAGTTCAAATTCAAAAAACTTAATGTCAAACTATTCGAAAAATTCTTACCTTGAGAGAGCCAAATGTGCCAAGAGTTTCCAATAAAAAAGAATGGTTTTGGACCAGTTATTTTATTTATAAGTCTTCCTGCTCTATTGTATCGGAAGTAAAAATGTGTAAGTAATATTATAACACAGAACAGTAGCAAACATTGAAGAAACATTTTAGCATTGTTCTTTTGCGAAGGTCGAGAGTTATCTGCTGGCTATTATCAACTTAAAAATATTAATAGCAATTTATTTGGAACAATTATCTATCGATATCGTATGAATAACACGTTTAGACATAGGTATGAGAAAAAAACCGGCCAAGTGTGAGTCAGACTCGAGCACCACGGTTTCCGCACTATCAGGTATTATTACAAAAAAAAAATGTTTAGCATACACATTTAGTATATGGACGGGCTTGTTTGGCGTAAAAAAGAGTGTGCTAATTAGAATCATTGTTTTATTTTTTCTGTAATATTTTTTAACCAAATTTCGTGTCGATGGCTTATGTAGAGTCTGAACACTGCCTGTGACGTACGGACAGATCGAGAGCATAAGGGTTCTTTTTGTACCTTTTTGATACGGAACTCTATAAATGAAGAAAAATATTTCCGAAGAGAGGTAATAAACACAAAATTGTAGAAGAAAATATAATTTAATTAAAAAGTAGTTACAATTTTCCCGTCTCTATAATTTCCTTAAGCCTATATTTCTGTATCTTTCCGGACGCAGTCTTGGGGAACTCTTTTGTGATTTTTACGATCCTTGGTATCTTGAACCGGGCGAGGTGACCGGTGCAGTGACTCCTTACATCCTCGAGGGTCAGAGAAGCACCGTCTCGAACGCGAAGAACTGCACACAGCTCCTCACCCAATCTTTCATCTGGTACTCCTACCACCTAGAAAAAAAAATCTGAATTTGAGAAGATGATTTCTTGAAATTCAGTTGTTGGATTCGGGTTCACTGATTTTGAGGTTCTGGTACAGTCGACCTCAAAAGTAATTCAGCATATCCATATTCTCAAACGCATGCATAGGTACCGTGGCATAGAGAAATTGCATAACAAGACTAATGCCTGAATTGAATTTAGGATGTTAATTCAATTTGGCATTAGACTTGTTAAGCAATCTATGTATACCAGTATACTTACATGAGTTTTGAAAATTGGATATGGTCAGCTACTTTTGAAGCTCACTGTCCAATATTTCCTAAACTTTTTACTTTCGTAGACAATTTGTAGGTATTTGGAAAAAGTTTGTTGGTATTCAAAAACCCTATTTAAATATTCGATTGGTCAATTTCAATGTCGTCGTCATGTGTACGAAAATTACATACCTAGTAAAATTTAAATTTTCAGATATTTTATATTGATATATACATATTAAACAAAGCGACCAATCGAATGTCAAGATTGTAAGTAAGTAAACACTCTCTGATGGTTTTTATCATCTTTCCTAGCAGTAATTACTTCGTTAATTTACTTCACCTCTCTTCTTACCTGGCTTTCAACAATATCAGGATGAGTGTTCAGCAGATCTTCTATCTCTTTTGGTGCAATGTTCTCTCCTCCTCTAACAATGATATCCTTCAGTCTGCCCACTATTCTGCCGTACCCGTCTTCGCTTATCGTGAACTTGTCTCTGTGTTAAAAAACTTCGATTAATCTAAGGGCAATCATCATCATCAGCAACCCATTAGTGTCCCACTGCTGGGCTCAGGTCTCCGCTCCTCTATCTAGAGAGCTGAGAGGGTTTAGACCATAAACCACACGCTGCCCTAGAGGGAGTTGATGGATCAGATATACACTTAGAATTTCTTCTAGGGCTTGTGGGTTCCCTCACGATGTTTTCCTTCACCGTCAGCAGGTGTAATAACAACATTAGTACATAATAAATTCCACAAAGTGAAATCCATATTGGTACTGCTAGTCGGAATCGAACTCGGACCGCATGATTTGCATGCCGGTCACTTATTCATTCGGCCACCATCGCATAAAAGTGCAATAATATTATTTTTAACACCTTTTGTTTTATGGTTATTCTAATAATATCGGGCTGTAATCTACATATATAAGAATCAATCATGATGCCTTTTTCGTGACGAGATAGAAAATTGCTTGGGAGCATCCAATATGCGGCAAACCTTTTGACATTAACCGGGCACATTTCAAATCTCCGGGTAGACACTGAGAATTTAAAGCTGGAAAAATCCAATAAAAAAAATTCAGTCACTAGGAATCCGATGATCGAATTTGGGACCTACAGCACAGTTGTACACTGCATCAGCGCCAACCTTTAGCAGTCTTTAGAGAAAAACGCATTTTTCCGATACAAATACTCTTTCCCCGCACTTGGTATGTTTCGTCAGTTTCGGCCAGTGGTAACAATAAGTGTAGTTCTTATATACTAACCCTAACAAAATAAGCTACAAAATTGCGTTTTCTTTGAGTTTATAGATATCGCTTACCCAGTTTTGAGCCAGCCGTCATCTGCTATTGTTTGCCTGGTCTTCTCCGGCTCATCCCAGTAGCAGATCATATTATTGTAGCCGCGCACCACCAGCTCGCCAGGACTTCCAAATGGTACCATCTCGCCATTTCTATCCACAACCTATAAATCAGTGTTTGGTGTTAAGGATAACTATTACGTTTATGTGTAGCATTTCCATTCTCAAAATATTTGGGTGAGAGACTCTAAAAGAGCTTTGAGTATTTTGAGAGTCACTAGTGGCTTTAGATGATCAAAGCCTCCTTTCAAATATCTGCTTAACTGCTGGACACCTGTGCATTTCTTATCGTACTACGTTCACAGCTGTAAATATTCTTGACTACTATTTGTAATATATCAAGACGTCCACGGTCTAAAGGTAGAGTGTGACGATTTTAAGTAGTTTATAATGTTGTTCATAGATGGCGCTTATATCAAAGCATAAATGCTATAGCATTAGTTTTGTCATAAAAATAAATAAAATTATATTTATACAAATGAGCTAGATGCTTACGAGACAGCATAAAAATGACGGCATTTATTTTGGTATAACCTAGTTTAAACCACGGTTGGTAAAACAAATTAGATCTATTCTATGAAAAGTGTAAAAAATTACCTTAGCTTCAGTATGGTCCGTTATATATCCGACAGTTTCTGCAACCACATCTATACTGTCTCCTTCAATACTCTGGAAAACACATGCTGTGGTCTCCGTCAAGCCATACAAACCCTGGGAATAAAAAATTCAATAAAGTGTTATGGAAAGGTGACACAATATATCCAGATTCAAGAGACACTCGGTCTAATTTTAAATTCAATAAAAACAAAATATGACTTGCCAATACCACTGATACTACTCGAAGTCTAATTTACTAAAGAATTATGTATTGCCGACAAACGTTGCCAGGTCGGTGGCAACGGTAAGTAGTGACCATTAGAATATAAAATATTCTTACAAATTCATTCGTTTATCATATATTTACAATTGTTTTTGAAAATACAATTGTTTTTGTTGCGAGGTCCAAAGTATTTGCTATCGACATTTGCAGCATCGGCATTTAATGTTGTCGAAAGAAAAACATATTTGAAAAATCATATTATTATAATATTAAAGAACCCATACCTTAACAGACTGTGCCTTCAGATACTTCTGCATATCTCTAATAAGTTGAGGACTGCACGGTGCTCCAGCAGCGAGAGCCATCCGAAGTCTTGAGGGCACGTCACCCATAGTCTTTACTTTGCCTAATATGTCCACAAACATAGTCGGTGTACCGGTTATTGATGTGCATCTGGGAATAAAGAATATAGAATAGGGTTATTGTTATTGAATTTACTTCTTATTCGATTTTTTATACACTGCCTATTGAAGTTAAATTAACTGGTTCAGGATCATAGGTTCAATAATGATAATGAAGGTAGACTAGAGATTGTGTGAGTTGGAGTCTGCAAAATGACTGGCCGGAGGTCGTGGGTTCGATCCCCACCCAGGACCAATCTTTGTGTGATGAGCATAAAGGTTTGTTCTGTGTCTGGGTGTAATTTATCTATAATATGTATTTAAAAAAAAAGTATTTAAGTAGTACCTATATCAGTTGTTTAGTACCCATAACACAAGCAAATATAATTGCTTACTTTGGGACTAGATGGCGCTGTGTGAATGTAGTAGAATATTATATTATTATATATTATATTACTACTAAGGCACATTAAAGAATAAATTATTAAATTTGTAACGATTCAGCTCTGATGATCATAGATCGTGATATTCCCTACGGTGAGTCGGTGGTATATGGTATACAGCATTTACTTGAGCAGTATCACTTACTTTTCCGCAAATAAAGCGTTGACATTAGCTTCCAAATTATAAGTGGGAGCAGGAAGTATTAGCGATCCTCCATGCCTTATTCCTCCAAGAATAGTCACGATAGATCCCAGTGCGTGGAAAAATGGAACCTGAAAATAATTAAAGTAAGTTAAAATAATTTATTGATTTGATTGATTTAGTACCAAACATATAAAGAAATGGTTCTCCAATGTTCACTTTGAAAACATACTTTGAATTTCTAGTTTTTTTTTCCGAATCTGTATTGAGGTCTGATGATATACTGAGGTCTCCCTTAAGGTCTTATATGTGCGTTTGTTCAAAAATGACTCCGGCCAGTTCTTGCAAAGAGCATCTAAATTTAAATCATACTACGTGCGATGGTTTAATTGCATGAATAAAAACATTTTAATATAAATAATTTTATTATTAAATAAAGCTGCTTACCTGTACGCATATAACTTGATGTCCTTCGTTGAAGAGGTTTCTTAAGCCGGAGAAGTAAGTGTTGTTGACTACACCCAAGTGGGAGTCCACAGCCGCCTTTGGATCGCCTATGGAAACAAATATTTATAAGTATTTTAAACTAACTTCTGCCGCGGCTTAGTTCATAAATAAAAAGAAGCCTGTGTTCTTGTCCTGGTCTTACAGATGTCTTTAAGTAAAATTTCACAAAGAAACGTTTACTAGTTTAACCATGATTACAAACAACAAACTAACTTTCACTAATATATTATAAGTAAGTTAGGATGCATAATTTTTGCTAATAGGTACATCTCAATTTGTGTACGATGCTAATTAATGGGACGTATTAATTTCGCGACTATTATTGCCTTTATTTCGTATTATTATAATAACAAAAATTTGAAGACCTACTCGTAATCTCAGCATCAATTTCGATATTGCTTTCAAATGTTTGAAAATCGAACTTTTGAGAGCGATATTAGTTTTTAATTTTTTTTTATTTATGTAAGGTTTTAGCACTTTTTTATTGTCAGCTACGAACAAAGTAAGCACCTTAACACCCACCAGTGGTGCCCGAAGTAAAGTGAATGAGACTGCCATCCTCTGGTTTGACTTCACTGGAATACTGAGAGATTTGACTGCCCGTTTCTTTTATAAGGTCGCTGTATAAAGTAATACCCCTGAAATCAAGAAACAATATACTTCTTGATACTGTACGCCTGAGCAGTGACATAACCTATAGAATGGAAACGTTTCCAACTTAGCAAGTTAGCCTTGCAGCCAAAACCAACGGTTTTGTAATTAGGGTTTCTGAATCGCGAACACGTGATTTATAAGCCTGCTCCTGTTCGCTTTACAACTAGTACTCACAGTGGAAAAGAGTTAGAACACGGAAAAGTCGCTGGGCAATTTTGAACTTTGTATCAACAGACAGGAGATAAAAATTGTCAGACAAATCTCAACTTATATCTTTTTTAAATCCGGGCAATTTATAATAGAAGCAGCAAAACTACATAACATATCAGTAAAATACAAAACCATTCCACAAACATTTTAATGAAACACTCACGCCAATTTGTTCTCTCCGGTGCTTATAATAGATGACAAACTGGGAAACGTATTCGATTTCAGTGAGCCTGGCTTGCTACTCTGTAGTTCTGGCAATAATTGTGTCAGTATGTTGTAATAGTCTCTGTTTGGTAATCTATCTCCTATTAGCAAACTTTTCATCTGCGTTTTCTTTATGCAAAAACTAAGCTCGTTCTTTTCGTATACTGGATTTATGAGAACCTGAAATATAAAAAAAATAGTTAATAACAGTTAACAAACAAATATATGAAAGTGTAAAGCCATTGCTAAAATTGGATATCGACAAATTTTGGTTGATTATTTTGGTTGATAAATGGTTGTTTATTAGGTTATAAGCGATGGTGACAAAATATATAAGTGACCGGCGAGCTAAACACGTGGTCCGAGTTCGATTCCGACCAGCCAGCAGTACCAATGTGGATTTCAATTTGTGGATTTTGTGTTATGTGGGTTGCTGTTTGATGATGATGGTGAAGTTTATTATAATAACAATATTATTAACAACTAGTCAGAACAATTTTGAAAAGTTATATTCAAGTGTTTATTTTTCAAATTCAGTTGAAATAAAAAATAATTGCATCTAATTTTCATCTAATATAAACTCGCCCTTTACTCGTACTCATCAATTCTTAGTTTTTACACAATAAATTAATTTATCAGTGTATGTAATTTTTAACCAATTACCTGTTAACCCTAGTAATGGTGTAATTGATTTAATAATAAAAGTTAATTAATATTAAGTGTACTTATTGAAACGTTTGTAAAATTTAAATAGAATATATATGAATACAATGGAATTGAATTTCCTGGTAAGATTGATTTGAAATTTCTGATTTCGAAATTTAAATTCACTTACCTTGAATGAATACTACTTATCAACAGACTTTTTGGTGAAAGTACACAAAGGGTACGGAAAATTCAGAACGGTCCGCATCTTCACTGTAGTAGTGTTTGAAAGAGGCCTATGTTCATCAGTTAAAGTCTACAAGCTGATGAAGACAAACGTAATGGATAAAATAATTTTCATTCTTAAGTAAAATTTTAAAACATACCGATATAAGCCCAGCTCTAGCAGCAGCTACAAGTGCTACTATCCAAGCGACTGAGTTGTGAGACCAGATCCCCAGTCGATCGCCTTTCTCCAGACCTTGAGCTCGAAGGGCACAGCCTAGAGAGTCAGCCTGAAATATACAGGTACATAAAATCTGTCAGCTAAGAGACTAAACTTATACGCTAGCCTAGTTTAGGCTAAAGAAAATCTCTGTCTCCTAGGAAACTCCTAAAGTGGTATAACAAAATTGATCGTTTGATAATAAATAATACAAACGCTAACAGCAGTCTGCAATACATGAATATAGGTTGCATTGCTACCATATCTATATCTATACTATTATTAGAAAGAGGAAAGATTTGTATTTTTGTAATAATTAAAGAATAAAACGAAAAACTACTTGACTGAAAAATTATTTTGCCGTTAGAAAGCTACATTATCACTAAGTAACATAGGTAATACAACACCACGTTATGGTTAATAGGAGCTGACTTGAGCTGAGCAATGATGACTAGAACGACGGGAGCGAAGCCCCGCGCGATTTCTAGTCAATAAATAAAATGATAGTAATGAAATTCTGCATGCGTCAAGGACATCATTTGGAATCAGCTCGATCGATTTGGCTGATCCTATATAATATGCTGTTTTCGTAATTGTCAAGAGAAACTTTTTTAAGAGACATTGTTTGGATGATTGCTAAAAGAAGAATGAAGTCAGGACAGGTCGCTTTTTGCTAATAAGAATTAAAATTGATGTGCTGACAAAAGTTGCGTCTTAACAAATTCAAGATATCTTGGTGCCTTATTACAAACCTATCACAGGTACGAGACCTCACAGGTCTGAAAACTAGTGTAAGAAATATTTGTTACGAGAACCAAACATTTATTTTATTTATTTTTATTTTATTATTTAGATTTACTGCAGTATTTTGAGATATTGGTAGCTTAAAGAGGAAGGCATACCGCGCCAACGCATTCTTTCAAAAACGTTGTCTAATACATTGGCTTCCGTCGATAACTGATTTGATAACAATATTTATGTTATGAAATATTACTTATCGATTATCTTTAAATGTGTTGAAATGTTGTTAATTGTTGTCCATTTTGATAACATTCATGCTATTGTAGTTGAATTCGAATACTAATATAAACTCAATTTAATTATAATCGTACTTCAAAGTCAATTTACTTATCATTTGAATTTACGTCAATTTTACTATGTTCTTATAAATGATAAGGTTTTGTTAGTTGTAGATTTCATTTTGATTAACGGTTGTTTATGTTGAAGATAACGTAAGCTAAATAAGATTCTATAGGTAATACAAGCTATATAATTTATTAAAATAACGTCTGCCCCAACCGCTCTAGTAGATATGTCCAAGGTACGAGCTCTCGGTCGCGCAAAAACATAATATATATAAGTTTTTCGTCATAAAAATCTCAGCCCAGAATCTGCAAAAATGCCCACTTAGTCGCCCTCTACTTCATAAAGCCAAAATTATTTGACGAAATGTGATTGTTTTGTCCATTGTTATGTTATAAACGTTTCTAAAAAGTCTTAAGTTACTACGGCAGTTTTTATCTGATGTGTCAGATGATCATGCGACCCACCTGATGGTAAGTGGTTACCGCCGCTCATGGACGTTGGCAATGTTAAGGGTACAACCAAGCCGCTGCCTACCTTGAGAGGACTATTTCTTGAGATGAGATTATTGGCTATATCATCATCCCAAGACCATACAGCACGGGACTAATTAAGAGAGGGTGTTACTGTTGTGCAAATGTTGACATCGTCCTATGTAGCACTTACTTTTTCCAACAACTCCTCATATGTGAGAGTGACATTCTCATACAGAGATTTGATAGCCACTCTGTCTGGAAACTTGTGAGCTGTTTGTGCGATGACGTCACCTAAGTTGTCGTAGCATAGCGGCTCGGAGCCCGGGTTGTGGAGGTAGCTGCCAAGGGCCAATGATTGAATGTTTCGGCTCCATCTGAAACTCAACGTTTTATTTTTAGGGCTATTTTCTAAACAAATAGCACGTGCTTCTCCTCAAAACAAGATAATGTTAGCCTACCGTTCAGGGTTTTATTTATTCCAAATTTAATTTATTTAAGACTTATTCTATTTGTTCAAAATTCCATTCCCTTTTTTTCTGAGAGGATAATAACTTTTGGAAATAAGAGGTAATTGCGGATTTAGATATCTTTATAGACACATGAACAAAGTTTCTAGATAAGATTATTTAATTTTATCTAACAAAAGTTGAGCAGAAGCCAAACAAAGAAAGACGGGAGTGACGTCGGACACGCGCACTGAGGGTTCTGTACGATTATGCATTATTTTTTTGAGATTGTAATGTAAGATATTAGACGATAACGGGATAGCTAAAAGTTAGGATAAATATTCACGTAAGGCAAAACACCATCTTTATGTAAAGTTAGTCCGGAATAAGCTCTCATTCGTACTCTAATAGTTTTAAGCGAATATACCCCTTCCAATATAGGATTAATATTCAGTAATGTAACGATGATATACTTTCTGAGGATGCTTCGGTCAAAATAATAATTCAAGCTTACAATAATTAGTATATAAAGTAGCTGAAAATAAGAACAAATGTTGGGAACACCATTTAAACGAAATGTGTGGTCTCGTGTGCAAAATTAAATTGTATTGATTTTTTTCTACTATATGATATACTAACCAGGTAATGTGACATTGTTTATCGAATTCAATGATTCGTGTCAAATACAAAATAAAGAAATAAGATTAATTAATTTACGTCGATCCATTTAATTATTATTTTATATTAGTTTCATAAGATAATAGTAATTTCCATCCGACTTACTACGACTAAAGGTACTTATATACTGTACATTATGAGGTTTAGGCCAGAGTTTCCCAACGTTTACTACATTGAGCCTCCACGAGCACAAAAAAAAATTTCATGCCCCCTTAACTTTATAAGAACATATTTTTTTATCAACTAAATTTTTTATTTGAATTTCAATAAGGTACAATACCTACAGATACGATATATTATAATGTTTTTGGAAATGTAAACGTACCTATTACGCCCCCCTGACATTTTTCTACGGTGCCTCCCTGGTTGGGAACTCCTCGTTTAGGCTTTTCTGTATATTGTTGTGACCGATGACCAAATAGTTATGCGACACTTCCTAAGATGCATACATCTATCACGGAGCTCATTATAGGTACCTTTTGAATGTAGGATACACATTTTATCAGATGACCTTGTAGTCACCTACATGAATAAACAATTTGATTTTCAAAACTGCTAAGAATACATCCTCAACGCCGCCGTGCGTCGGTTTGACGATATTGACGCCAGTGAACAGAAAGCATAATATTGTGACAACTGTATAACAAAGAATTAAAAATAAACATTATTTGAACAGCATAGCATAGACCGTTACAGACCGTATCCTATATTGCTTAGAGTTGAAATAGATGATTCATTGACGAAGCTAATATTCGGGGATTAGAGTTACTTTACTCATGCACCGACCACATCGACATCAAGTGCATGAAAATCCCGCGTTAAGTTTTTCGGATGGCAACAAGCATAATGGGCAAAATCCTATACTGTTGCCGACAGGTACTACCTGACCTTTAGTAAGTAGATAGTACAGTCACTGTAGATTAGATGATACTACACATGACTGCGGACTATAACTACCTAGTGTTGGAATTCATTCCAATGTAATTTAATGTTACCAAGCAAGCAATTGTTGTTTAAACTAAATAGTACTTGTTTAATTTTTATTTAATAAGTATGAAACTGCCGTTTTATAGTAATACTTTGCATTGACATTATACCTTCATGGTGTGAGATTTTCGAACGGAATTTTTTTGATTAAGGTTTAATATTTTGTTTAAATAAATATGATAAGTACATCTTAGAAAATACCGAGTTTTAATTTTTCAGTACAAATCGGCAATTTCATACTATAACCCTCGTATGTACTCAAAATCATTCCACGGAATTGTGAATAGATTTTCAATGTTTATTCTTTAACAACTAGGAGAGGAAATGAAATCTAAACACTACGGATAACATAAATAATGTATAATATTGTCATTGAAAAGCTGTCCACCAAGGTTAACGTTTATTGTTAAGGACATAATAACTCCGTACTTATGTGTCTCTTCAATAACCGGTTGCTCTGTCAACAGCAATTTATTACTTATCACATAATAAATGATAATACGCTGCTTTATCTGAACTACTAATAAAGAGTAGGTTTAACACGATGATAGTAATACCGAAATGTTGGATAAGTTTTCAGATTAACATGCCTACAGTAATAGTACAGGGGGCTTACTCTGAATTTCGACGTTCGTCAAATGTTTGAAAGTAACAGCGACCATATCTAAATTTCTTTACATTTGACAGTGACATCAAAACCGACCAATCGAATGTCGAAATTCAGAGTAAGCCCCCCAGGACTCAATTGCAGTTTTTATATAATAGCATCATTATCATGGGTCTTTCATCGATGTTTTTTTTTATTGGACCAAGGGTTTGCATACCTGAGTATTTGATATTAATTTGAGCTTATTACGTTCTTGAGAAAATTATTCTTGACAGGCGGACAGACAGACAAATGGACAACGGAGTGATCCTATAAGGGTTCCATATTTTCTTTTGAGGTACGGAGCCGTCAAAATTACTATTAAGTAAAGTGATGAATTGTTAAAACATTTTGTAATTAATTAAGTTTTAGATAATATATTATGATAACATTTATCTATTCAATTAACAACATATTGTCATGTACAACAAAATGTATTGATAAAGTTGTGGGTTATGAGTACACTTTTGTACATATCAATAAGTACACAGAATTATGTTTGTTCGTAGGCTATTTCGGATAGTCTAAAAATTTTACGTTTCTTCTTTTATCACGATCCCTGAAACTAATAATTGTGATGTGCCGTAGACTTGACGTAGATGCGGAATATATGCGATATAGACACGGTCTGTCAATGTTCATAACTATTAAAAGCTAATAAGAAATCAGCTTTCCAACCCATCTTGATTAAAAACAGGATATTATCAAAATGTTTGATTGGTACTGAATGTTTTTATTTTTTATTTTAACAGTATTTGATTGTATTTTTAATATTATTTAGAATATAAAGCAAGTGAGAATCGTACCATACAACAATTTTATAAAACGTTATAGAATACAATTATTTTAATTTAGTTTCTTATCACTCTGTTACAAAATGCATAACTTTATGAATTAAATGCAAACTAACCTGACATTGGAATAAGTAAATCTCGCAACGCTCGCAGCATGTTTGCTAAACATGGTAACACACAACACAACGTATAGACGCGCACTGACACACTGATAATATAATACTTGATAGTGGCTCGCATTCTAACAAACCGGAGTAAACACTATTATCAAGTCATCTGGCGTATGGCCGATAATAATAAGACATCATTTAAGTTATTTTCATATTTTTATTTTTGTTTAGTTTAGTACTTAGTTTTAGTTGTAAATTTTATTTTATTGTAAAATCCAAAATATTTTCAGTAAATATTTTGGATATTTTGGTATTTTTTTTTATTGGTATTTTTATATTTTTAGTAAATATTTTCAATATCCAAAATACATTAATAAATTATTGCAAGACATGTGGAACAAAAAAATACATCTATACTAATAATATAATAAAGCTGTAGAGTTTGTTTATTTGAACGCTAGGATCTCAGGAAGTAAAGGTTCGATTTGAAAAATTCTTATAGTGTTGAATAGCCCATTTATCGAGGAAGGTTATAGGCTATATAAAATCACGCTACGGCCAATAGGAGCTGAGCAGTGACCAAATAAAGAACGACGGGAAGGTAAACAGCTACCATAACCACGACTGTATTGGGTGGCAGTATATTTTTGGAGGGTGTAATTTATCTATAATCTGTATATATTAAAAAAAAAAGTATTTAAGTAGTATATCAGTTGTTTAGTACCCATAACACAAGCAAATATAATTGCTTACTGTGGGACTAGATGGCGCTGCGGCGCGCTGTGTGAATGTGGTAGAATATTATATTATTATTATTATATTTCAACGTTTCGAGAAAAAAATATATACATATTTATTGCCCTTTACAATGAATGTAAGTCATGAGCATGTTATTTCAGAGATTTTTTTTAAGTAACGTCAGGTTTGATAATTTGCAAGTATCGTCAGTAGTCTATGGGGGATCATTTTCCACCTTTGCCATACTTATTATTTTTTTATTAGATCCTATACAGATTACTATTGTCTGCCGCTTTGCTATGGAGGGAAGTGGATAATTTTAAAACCTTTCAAACTCATCCATTTACTTCTGATTAATTTCGTTGCGAGTTTCCAGACAGTAGGTTAGGCATACCCTGGGACTGTCAAAACTCGGTGTTCGCAAGGGTCCTCGTTGTTAATCCTGGCTTACAGAAGTTGCAGCGGTGTGCAGGAAGGTGGGAATGTCCCGTAAGCGGTTACCGTAACCCGTAGACGCCTGCAACACGAACAGCATTTACAATTTC
Source organism: Laspeyria flexula (assembly GCA_905147015.1). NCBI lineage: Eukaryota > Metazoa > Arthropoda > Insecta > Lepidoptera > Erebidae > Laspeyria > Laspeyria flexula. Next base: position 3,263,681 of record LR989956.1, on the reverse strand, counting down.
TCCCTAATGAGTTCTGGACACCACTACTCACCAATAAGAACACAGCACTAGTTTTATTATGGCTGTTGTTTTCTGTAGGTAGAGGATTACCTTTGCACTCTCTGAAATGATCTCAAAAGGTGTCAGATTTTGCTGCCTTTCATTTTCTTGCCACTATGGGGCCCTGAATGGAATTAAACTTTCGGTACTGAACACAGGGATAGGGTTCATCAGCAACCCATTAAGTCCCACTGCTGGGCTCGGGTCTCCTCTCCTCTAACTAGAGAGCTGAGAGGGTTTAGGCCATAATACACACACGCTGGCCTAGTGCGGGTTGGTGGATCAGACATACTCATAGAATATCTTCTAGGGTATGTGGGTTTCCTCACGATGTTTTCCTTCACCGTTAGCACATGGTAAGTCACTTGACTAGTACATATAAATTCCACAAAGTGAAATCCACATTGGTACTGCCGGTCGGGGTCGAACTCGGACCACGTGATTTGCACGCCGGTCTCTTATCCATTCAGCCACCAGCGCTTATAGGATAGGGTTAGTAGTTTACAATCAAACTCTTTAGCTTTTTAATATTAGTAAAGATATATAGTTAATAGTTTTATAATATAGTAAATGATTTCCTTAGTGTGTAACTACTGTATGCAGCGGTCTTCTTTATACTTCCTCGGTAGCAGGGGCGGATCATGTGTTTGTGGGGCCCTGGGCTGATACTACTCGGGGACCGCTAGGGGTCTAAATAAAAACCGGAGAGGTGTAAAGTATATAATTTACAAAAAAATACTTTTTTAAATTATATAATTTAATAAATGTTTTATACTTAAACTTAACCATAGGTATGTTTTTTTTTAATTCACAATGTATTCAATTGGGACTGGGGGCTCATTATATCCGGGGGCCTCGGGCTGCAGCCACTATAGGCCCTACATAGACCCGTCCATGCTCGGTAGCGCAGCGGCACCATCTAAACCTGCTACCCCGGGTTTGATCCGGGTCGTTGGCAGAGGTACAAACCTACATCACTCCCACTTTTCGTAGCTATGATTGGCGCGTGTGATAGAGAACGAACCTACTGCCATTAACCGCACACATTGCCAGGCTCCGGGCAAATACTAAAAACAGAAAAACCCTAAACCATATTTGCCCAACCCGTGGATCGAACCCAGGACCTCAGCATAGCATTGTATACACTCACACTGTGACACCGAAGTAGTCTAAAAAATTAAAAGGTCAATTAAATAGTGAATCTTAGATACATGTAACGTGTTCTCAAAAACCAGTTTACCGATGATACAAATAAAATTATACGATATAATAATATTATAAAGCTGAAAAGTTTGTTTGTTTGGTTAAACGCGCTAATCACAGGAACTACTGGTTCGATTTGAAAAATTATTTTAGTGTGGGATAACCTATTTATCGAGAAAAGCTATAGGCTATATAACATCACGCTACGGCAATTTGGAGCTGAGCTGTGGCCAAACAAAAAACGACGGGAGCGAAGCCCTGCGCGACTTCTAGTAATGAATAATAATGTATGGGTATAAGTAACATACGACCTTCGCTTGACTTGATTTCCCATTCGCATATAAGGACACCTTAAACTACGTACAAAATATGTAAGTAATAACGGACCACGGTCAAGACTTTGTATTCTTTTTGGTATCTGATCTTGGCTGGACTGAATCGAGGCCGAGGGACCCCGCACCGGAAGTGGCGTGTGGGCCGCACGCGACGGCAGCACCACCCCCACGTACCCCTCCCACTTCCCCACTTTGCCCCCTCTTTCCCCGCGATACCCCCCTCTGTGACGAAACATGCAAATTTTCCCGACCTCCTAAGGCCACGATACCAATCTAGGTAGGTGAAAATGCGTTACAAATGTATTTTCCGCCTTCCTGTTCTCTCTAACAAGGTCGGGAGGTGAAAGATCTGGTCCGCTTCGCTTCTATTTTAGAATAATCAGAATTTTAGGCATTAACCTTATTTCAATGTATTATGAAAATGTACTACAATTCAAATTTTTATTGACAATTTTATATAATAAATCTTTATTAATTACTAAATTATGTATTTATATTTATATTAACAACACAAATAAAGTCAAAAACTTTAAGCAATATTTAATAAAAAAACATTTCAAAACGAAGATTACTATAGTATAAGTCATCGGGATATCACGACATACTAGTAGATGTCCTGTCATATAAACGACATCGACGCGGAACCATTCACTGAAGTGACTGCCCGTCACTTCCTAACAGCTAAAATACTCCAGCCGTCAGTCAAAGAAGGTTGTAGGTACTAACCTTCTTTGACATATTTATTTTACCAACATACAATAGAAAAAGGACGATAGCTGTAAAACCTGTTTATTCATCGAACACTGACTTTGCTATTTAAATTCATTACTAAATTGCAACCTTTCGAGTATCATATCAGGTCGCAAGGTTCAAATTAACCAGCAATACACTAATAGATTTACGAATACAACTTTTAGCGAAATTAAAATCAATAAGACATTGAACATTTTCATATACAGCCCTATTCTAGATCTGTTACAATTTTACTAATAATATGTTCATTTAAATGCTTATTTAAACTTTTCAAGTACAGCTACAAGATTGTATATTGTGTTATATTCATATTTTGTATAAATATTAATTATAAGAGATGAAAGTAGTATTAAATGTTATAATCTAGAATTTCTTTTACTTTTTGTTGTTTAGATATAGGTAAACAAACGTTGAAAAGGTATTAAATTATTTTAAAACACGTGGAAATAAACGATTTAGAATCTCAGATAAGTACAAAGAAAATTTATTTGGAAAAGAATTGTAAAAATATTTCCCAACAAAATAGGTTACGACATGCACCCCTTGAAACCCGTGACAAAAAACAAAATGGGTCAATGCATGGGACATTCTGAGACATCGCTCGCGGGAGTTTGTTTGTAAATCCAACCCGGCGTAAGCCGTCGCTCGCCTTTATTTACTCGAATCATGCAAGAAGTCGGCTGGCGCTACGCAACCGTGCCGCAGTCATGCTCCGCCCTCCCACCGACTAACATTCTCGACAAGCTCGAGCCATGGCTGTTCGTGATACCCTGTGTAGTGCTTCGTAATTGTGATACTGTTATGTGACGATGTCTCAAGCTGCCGGCGGCAAGAAGGGCGGCAAAGGCCCGCCGAAGAAAAATGCTGACGAGGATAAAGTCCCACCGGTTAAGGCCGCAGATGAGATCAAAGATGAGACATCTTCCAACAATGGTGATAAGAAGGAGGTTAAGGAGAACGGAGAACGTCCCACGGAGACTGTTGTGGTCAAGCCTCCGAGTGCCGGTGTCAACATCAGGGAAGTGGCCGGGAGGATCCTCACGCTCGCGCAGAAAGGAGAGTGGCCAGCAGTGGAGCAGACCCTCAAGGTTCTGGAAAAACTGGTTGCAGCAGGCGGTGAGGATGCCATCTCTGTGCCCATGGCAGGAATACTGGATCCGGTAAGCTAATACACTTATTAAGCTTTTGTATAAAGTTCTAAGAAGAAAATTTCAACTGTAGATTTGAGATTCAGGTCACGGCTGTTAGACTATTAGATACTTTAAAGTATTTTTTGTCAAGATAAACATTTTGTTGCAATTTCTTTATTTCAATAAACGAAATAGGTTATATTCCTTCTTAGGCATTATGGTATAGAATTGTATTCCAATAATGTATCCGGTTGTGTTATCTATACCTAAACTATCTAGATGGATTATAAAGTAATAATTTAACAATTTCATTACCTACTTAGGTAAATATATCAAACTCTAAAATTTAATGGATTATTTTAGTAGTACCTTTATAATAGAGTCTTTCAATTAATGAATATTTGCTATACGAGAAAAAAAATTAAATTGATTTAATTTCCACATTCTGTAAATTAGCTTCTTTAGTAATAAGACATCGTGAATTAAGAACTTTTCGGCCATTGTCCGTAACAAGTATCAAACACTCGGGTAATGTGTGAGGAATTTTTACTACCTCCGCATAGTAAATTTTTCTGTTTTCATACGAAACGTTACAACGTTACGTTTTGTTATTTACTTCTATGAATAAAATGAATATTAATAACTTGCAAGAATGGTATTTTTTATTCTGGACTAGAATGACCTGTTTTCGTTTAATTGCTCTCAACTCACAATACACTCATGATATTGGAATGCACACATTAACACCAAAATTTGCAACACTCTATAAACCAGTTCATAAATATGACTAGTCTAGACACCATACACTATTTGCATGAAATGCACCAAAGCACACTGTAAATTTATAGCTGTTGGTAATAATAACTTCGATTTTCTTTAGCATATAGAAAAATAACCTTTATTGGTATATACTCGTAGACTTAATAGTTTATTACACACAAGAGTGGCCTTGTTTTAAGTCCAAATTAATTCGAAGTACTGTTAGAGATGTCCTTCAGAGCTTTCGTAAGCCGCGTGGTAGCCAAAGGTCTTATTGAGACCGGAACCTTCAACTTTCGTAGTTCACCTAATACTGGCCACTTTTTCATATAAAAGTAATAAATTATAATATTCAGCATCATTGGCGAAGTAAATTTGGTAATATTAATGAGTGTTAGTATCAGTAATATCAGCAAGTTCTATGTATACGGGTATTACATTTTATGGTCAGTTTGCATTTCAGAGATTTTTAGTCCAATTTGCAAATGTAGCAATTGATCTTTAATTAGATCTAAAATTTTTCCACGTTTTTTGTCTCAATTGTGTATTATATTAAAGTAAGTGATTTTGGATATAGGGGGCAATCTTAATAACATTAAAGTTCACATAGAGGTGGCCAAGACTTGGAACAAGATATAGCATGTCACGCGGGAAAGCTATGTGTGGAAGTTCGGATCTAGTTCTTTACGAAGAAGATACTAAAAATCAGCTCTCCAACGTTTTCTAAAAGAGTAAAAATTGTGGTATCCTTCGCAAATTTTATTTCAATTGAGAATGTTCTAATTAAAGTTTCAAGTCGTTTGCAACTTACTATAACCCCAAACTTGATTTAGGCAACTGTCGATAGATTAGGTTAGGTTCAAATATAATTATCATTATAATCTTTAACGTGAATTCGTGCACGTGATGTTGTTTTTAATCGGTCATTTTCGGTTAATATCTTGGCTCTCTATAGTTGACACATCGTATCATTACATTATTCTAGGGTCTCATTTGTCCCTGATGGCCCACTTCACAAAGGGAAATATTGGTGCACAGAGCCTTCGCCATATTTGGGCCAGCCGTCCCGTTTACACTATAAACTGCATTTCTCCTTTTTAAAAAGAGCCTTCTGCACAGAACAGAGATAGGTTTTGGCCTAATGGTTATGAAGAAAGAATACAACTCATTTTTGCCCAAGAATGAGGCCAGAGAACTTACAATACCTACATGATACGTGTAAGAGAAGGATAATTTAAAACACACCATGTTAATGTCATCGTGTTAACAAAATTTTAATATCCTCACCTCGTAAGAATAGATCTGTGCCGAGCAGTCGGATGAAATGGGTAGTCGATGATGTTTATAATTTAAAGTACCGGTCTTTTCTCTGTTGCGTTGACTCACCCTGTATATAGCCGGTAACCCAGGCAACCGTAAACAAGCTAACAATTTCAAGAAATAATTACTCAAAAATTAAACGTTATTATACTTACATTCTTGTTTATCATGTTCAATAAAGTGAAAGACACGTGCTAGATTTTCACTAGCATTTATATGTCATTCTCGATTGTCTCTCTGACACACAATTGACTGGAGGAAGAAAAACAAAATAAAAAATGTCAACAAAATATTTTCGAGCCCTCAGATTAAAGGTAACCTGGCTGAATATAAAAGTAAAACAATAGAAGCTGTTTATTCATACAACTGTCATTTTTAATTTGTTTAAGTTATATTTTATCCTATCAATAATTAATTAATCCGCCATTTTTTTTTTTTTTTTTTTTTTTTTTTTTTTATCTTTATTTCAATTACAATCTAGCCAATTTAAAGACTAATAAATAATTTTATTTTAACCTAATTTGCTAAGTAAACATTAAGCTAAGAATGAGTCCAATAACTTTTCTTAGTATCTGTTAAGGGGGAGTCACTTTGTTCATGTGTTCATAATAACGGCACTTATCACATTTTGTTTTTCACTATAAATTACACTAACTCGAAAGGTTTAGTCCTTTTTAGTCTTTTAACTAGGTTCGTGTTGTCAAGGAGCTGGATTGCCTCGACGTTCACGTGATGATGAAGTCTACGGTCATGTGCTTCTGCATATCTTTGGATAACAGTGTCCACAACATCCATATTTAGGTCCCGGTGGAGGTCGCAGTTCCTAATGTACCAGGGCGCATTAACGATATCCCTAAGTACTTTATTTTGGAATCTTTGGATGATTTCTCGATTGCTTTTACTGGTACAGCCCCATAGCTGAATACCATAAGTCCAAATTGGCATTAAAACCTGTTTGTACAGTAGGACTTTATTATGTACTGATAAGGGTGAATATCGACCAATGAGCCAGTACATGTTTTTATAACGCATATCTAGTTCTTCTCGCTTTTTCTTGACGTGTGCTTTCCAGCGTAGCTTTGCGTCAAGCGTCAGACCAAGATACTTAGCTGTGTTTGCGTAAGATATTTTCTGATTATTGATAAACACCGGGATGTACTGCGGCTTCTTGTTAGTGAAGTCAATATGAGTGGACTTCGTTTCGTTAAGCCTTATTTGCCATTTTCTCGTCCAATCATAAATGTTATTAACGGCAACTTGGACCTTTTCTGCGGCTTCTTTATAGCTATCTCCTATTGCCATGATAGCTGTATCATCAGCAAAGGTTGCTATGATGTTATTTTTAGTTACTGGAATATCGTAGGTGTATAGAAGGTACAGGACCGGCCCTAGAACACTACCTTGAGGTACTCCAGCGTTTATTGGCATAAGATTTGACACAGAATTGTCTTGTCGTATTCGAAAAGATCTATTAGAAATGTAGGATTCTAATATGTTAGCATATTGTTGAGGTAATATTGTTTTTAATTTGAATACTAAGCCTTCATGCCAAACTTTGTCGAAAGCTTGTGCTACGTCAAGAAAGATTGTGGAACACACTTTCTTTTCCTCTAGTGCCTTTTCTATGACATTAGTGATACGATGCACTTGGTCAATGGTTGAGTGTTTTTCTCTGAAACCAAACTGATGATTTGGTATCAGATTATTATTTTCTATGATGGGTTTCAGCCTTTTGAGTAACAATTTTTCAAACAGTTTGGATATAGTAGGCAAAAGGGAAATTGGCCTATATGATGAGGGTTCATGAGGAGGTTTCCCAGGTTTCGATATCATTATGACTTCGGCAACTTTCCACAAATCAGGAACATATCGTAATCGAAAGGCAGCATTGATGAGAGTGGTAAGTTTAACTATAGCTTTACGTTGAAGTTTATGAAGTATTTCGCCAGTAATTAAATCATATCCCGGGGATTTTCTCGAATCTATATTGTACTTTATTTCCTTTGTAACTTCCCTTGGAGTCACTAGTTTAATGTCCATATATTCTTGATTTATGCTAACATGTTGTGTTTCCACTAAATTGTGTTCTACATTTGTCTGGAAAATATTTTGTAAATGTTCCGCAAATCTTTTGGCTTTTTGGGTATTGCTTACTGCCCACCCACCATTTTCTTCTCTTATGGGAGGAATTTGTAGGGTTGGTCTTTTTATATTCTTTGTAGCTTTCCATAAAGAATATTTTGACTTATGGTCGTTTGTTAATTGCCTTAAGTAGGTGGTTAATGAATCGTTATACTCCGATATTTTTCTCTTGAGGGTTTTAGTTAATTTATTTAACAACCTTTTGTCTTCAGGATATCTGCTTTGGTGCCATGTTCTTCTTTGCTTACGTTTTTCCAATATAAGATTTCTTATATCTATAGGGTAGGTATGCCCTTTGATTCTTTTTGGAATATTGGGAGTATTTTCCCACGCTGCTTGCTGAATATTTTTAATAAAGTTTCTTACTTCTAGGTCCAACTGTTCAGGGGTTTTTAGTGGTACATTTAATTCTATACTATTTTCTAAATCAATATTGAAACTTGTCCAATCGGTACGGTTATTTACTAGGGTCACATGATCTTCTTTAAACAGAATTTCTTTTCTTACTGTCAGAAGTACAGGTGAGTGATCCGAATTCATATCATGACATTCTTCTATTGATAAATAACAACTTGATATGTTTTTACATATGAAAAAATCTAACAAATCTGGTATTTTTTGAGGGTCAGTTGGCCAATAAGTTGGTTTGCACGTAGTGATAGCTTCACATTTTAATACTTGCATGGCATATCGCAGTTCCCTACCTTTCGTAGTGGTCAGTCTGGAACCCCAATGCGTATGCTTTGCGTTAAAATCACCTCCGAGGATGAATCTATACCCCAGTTGTTTGAGAAATTGCACGTACGTATCTTTTTTGATTGAATACCTTGGAGGCGAATATATAGCCGCTATGTTTATAGGGTATAGTTTACTTTGCACACATATACACACAGCTTGTATCTCACGTTCTTCGTGTTTATAGTTTTCATAATGAGACAAATTTTCTTTTATTATTATGGCACTGCCTCCCCTTGCAGTGTTATCAGGATGCAATGCGTGATACATCTTATATCCTTGAAATTTAACATAGGATTGCTTAGTGAAGTGTGACTCTGATATTAAGCACACATCAATGTTTTCTGTATCCAGGACTACTTGAAGTTCTTGTTGATGTTGAAGTAATCCATTGGCATTCCATGTCATGACTTTTAGTAGTTTATTCATGTTTTGTGACATCTTTTATATGGTACAATATTTTTAGCACTGTTTTCAATAATTTTCAGACGTTCATCAAAGGATGATATAAGTCTAAGTATTTTATCTAACTTACTTTCTAAATCAACGTTGGTATTGGTTAATTCAATGTTATTGGCATCATCCGCTTTTTGTGATGTCATTTGTGCATAAGTTTTGCCAAGGACACTTGGATTATGCGCTGGTCGTTGGCAAGTTACAACTGGCTGCTGCTTTGTAGCAGCTTTTGGTTTCGTGTTTTTATTTTTTAAGTTTTGCATCTCCTTTGCTACCATACATCCTCTGTAATTGGCTGGATGAGGCTCACCGCAATGGACACATTTGGGCTTATCCCCTGGAGGTTTCTTGCAGTCGTGAGTGAGGTGTTTGCCTGTACACTTAACACATCGCGGTTCTTTAGAGCAGTATTTCTGCGTATGGCCATATGCCTGGCATCTCTTACATTGTGGCACTAGCCTAGAAGTTTTAATGGGTTGTATTTCAACTTTACATCCCAGTATTGACTTTATGCCATAAATTTTATTAATATCCTCTTCATTCTTAAAAGTTAAAATGAACATATTGAGAGGATCTTTCTTCTTCCAACTGAGTTTGTTGGCAACATTTTCTATTTTAAAGCCCTTGCTTTGCAAATCTTCTACGATTCGATCTGGCTTACAAGTATAGTGAAGATTTTTAGCTATTACTCTTATTGGTCTCAATTGTTTATTCTCATAAGAGTGCCACAAACATTCTCTTGCAGCCAACAATGTTGTTATCGCTTTATATGTGTCCGCATCATGAGCGTTTACTTTAATGCTGTTTCCGTTTAGAATTTTAGTTGTGAAATGCTCACTTTGTATATTTTCCGATAGTAAATCAAAAAAGTCTTGATAGTTAACCACGCTATCAACCATTATGGGAGGTGGCTGGGGTACTCTCCTGCTAGTAGTTTTAATGGGAGTATCATCCATCGACTCACGTTGTTCAGTTTGAGCGGGTGAGGTGTTCAATTTCCGTTTTTTTCGTGTTTTCACTCTGACCCACTCGGTTTCTTTCGCTAGCTCATCTTCATCCGTACAATACTCAGTACATTGAGTTGAGCTTTCCATTCGAGTAACTTGGGTATTACTTTCAGTCACTCCTTTGTCTTTGTTGTAACTCTTTACTTGTTCTTGAAGTTTATCTATTTCCTCCTGCATTTTTGTAATGATCTGACGGAGGCTTTCATTTTCTGCTTTTTCTTCATTATACACTTTATACAGAAGATGTTCTGTTTCGGTCTTTATTTTAATCGGACTTTTTGCAGCCATATTTAAAACGAGTAGGCTTCGCCTTAATAAATAAAGTATAAATTATTGCTGATGCTTGGTAATCAACGGTATGTTGTGTAAGTGTGTCATCGCGACACGCGCTCGGTCGGCGCGCGAAGTTTAGCCGCGTCTGCACTATGCACTTTTAACTAGAGCACGCGTCGACGCGACTGTTCTCAACGAAAATCAAACACGCTGTGTGATCCGCCATTTGACGGCTCAGAAACCGGACATGTCATCGCAATAAAACAAAATTAATATAATAGCACAAAATTAGAGTTTATAAGTTTTTGAAAAGAAAAATGAAATGAGCGTTTAATAAAATATAATAAAATAACAACAACAATACTAGAGGCACGGTTGGTTAGTATTGGTATAAATAGTTTTGTTTAACATCACCTTACAAATCTACCGTGCTATAAAAGAGCGACATAATTGTATTACACAAGTCTTGCAAAATTGGTATCTACGATTGATGATTTTAGACACATTTTTCTCTAAACTTGGATAAACAGTTCAAGTGTTCTTCATTAGTAGGGTAGAAATCCTCTGAAACATAATATTTTATTTGTGTTGCTTCGCCATACTATAAAAATATTTATACCAGTGGTAATATCATAGACATAGGATCCACGTGCTACACCAATATTTTAAATGCGAAAGTTAGTATGGATTGATAGTTGAATATAATATGGATGAATTGATCGATAGATGGATGTATTGACTGGCCTGTTGGTCTAGTGGTTAGTGACCCTGACTGCTAAGCCGGAGGTCGTGGGTTTGATCCCAACCAGGACAAATCTTTGTGTGATGAACATAAAGGTTTGTTCTGTGTCTGGGTGTAATTTATCTATAATATGTATGTATTTACAAAAAAAAATGTATTTAACTAGTATATCAGTTGTTTAGTACCCATAACACAAGCAAATATAATTGCTTACTTTGGGACTAGATGGCGCTGTGTCAATGTGGTAGAATATTATTATTATTATATATGGATAAATATACAACAAACACCGTGCAAGATTTTTATAAATAGGTATTAGATGGTGTACATTTATAAAAAATATTCAATATAAAGAGGCCTGTAAAATCGTTTAGGTATGTCATGTGCATTAATTTTGAAACTTTATGTTTATTAAATTCCGGCGCATAATCGACCGACCATCCGAATCCGAAGAAAATATCTAGGATATAATTAGCGCTTGAAGAGTTGCCTCGTTAACTAAGCTAGTTATTATAAACCACTAATCAAATACAAAGGGTGAATTGAGATTGAGAAGATCATTATTTGATTGAGAAGATAAGCTATTGTGAACAATTTAATGTAACCCACATAAAATTGTGTGAAAACAGCCTACAGCAATCTTGAACAAAATATTTGCATCCTTGAATTGCAGTAAAAAAAATCTATTCAATGAGGCGGTTCCTCTTCACAATCTACCTATACACACAATGACAAGGAATAATGTCTAAAGTTTTCCATTTAGGAAATGGAAAACGTCGTTACATTAAACTAATGTATTGTCTGTTACGTCCTTTGTTACTGTTGTGCAAATCACAATAAAATAACCAACATGTTTATGGAAATACACTTTTACACACGCTGTGGGTATATTTCACACTCAATATAACAAATGCAGTGTGTGTAATTTATAGAGAAAAGTTTTATTGCAGAAGAATTAGAATTTGAGTTTAAAATGTTTATTATTTTATACCGGTATTTTGCGATAATGTTGGTATCTTTCAGGTCTTGGAGATAATAATATGTTAAGTTTTATTGAAAAGTGAAAGAGTTGTTTTAGATCAAATATCAAGCTAGGCTCAGAGGCTCTCGTCAAAGGGGTCTGAACTATTTTAAGAAGTAGGTATACATAACACCAAGCTACGAACAGTTTGGTTTAAAAAGACACTATTTACTTAGTTATTTATGTTTTTTTACTCCATGTCTTTACATTTATATACATTGCTCACGTTAAACATATTTTTTTTTTTACAAATTCAGCAATTTTTGTTTGCACAGGTAGCTATAGATAATAAAATAAATACCAGAGGTATTTGTTGCGCGTTGCCATGCTAGGTACATAATTGCTTTATTTTCTTGATGTTACTTAGGTATCGTAGGAAAAAGATATACCTATTCATCACTATTTGAAAAACCATTCAGGAAAATTATAAGGAAAGAAAATGGAAAATATCAAAGATTTCTATCTAAATTGTGTTATTGATTGATTGATTGATTGATTGATGAAACAAATGACTGAAAACTGACATGAATGTCATACGATGTTTTATAACATATTTGCGAGGAAATTCGGACTTTCTTAGAAAAAAACAAATACAGCGAAAAGAAAAAGCGCGCGGAATAATTTTTACTTGTCACAAATTATCGATGCGCGCGCATCAGCGCTTTTTTTAAAGGTAAAAACACAAAAACAGCCAGTATTATTAATAAAGTAAATTAATGTTTTTGTGTTTTATTACAGATAAATAGTTGTAATTTATGGTCTAAATTCTAAATTAATTAAGTTAAAGAATTAAATGTTTATTTTATATATATCATAATTATTTTATCTCCCAAAGTTAATTTTATTCATAAAATGTTGACCACTTTTTTGACAAAAACTCTTTGCTAAGATTTAAAAAAGTACCGTTCGTTTTAGACGGAGCATCTTGATTACTAGTCTGTGATCGTGAGAAGCCGTGTATTTTACTTTACATTACCGCACTAGTGCGTAATGAGATACATTACGACACTGAAATTGGTGAAATAAGAGACCCTTTACGAGCAAATATGTTATAAAGTAATATAACAGTTCTTTAGGACCCATAACACAAGCAAATACATATAATTCCTTAATTTGGGACTAGATAGCGCTGTGTGAATGTAGTAAAAATATTAATATTAAGAATGTCACTACCCCAAATCAACCCGTGGGTGTCGTAAAAGGCGACTAAGGGAATGACTTAAAGCTTGTTTGCGGTCATCGTGGTATAAACATCACACAAAAAAAACACCAGAATTCACTACTTAGATGTGTCAATCGATCGAAATTAAACGTCAACATTTATTAATAAGATACTGTGCATATGCGGATAATCTACGCAACCTAAGCCTTAGGAATCAAGTTAAACACTTTGCCCCAAAGTTATTCCTTTCTCTGTCACACATACCGTTTCTACGTATAGATAAAGAAGGAAGGCGATGTTTCGTTATAATGAAGTAATTAACTAATACGTCTATGACGATATTTATTTTTTGTCCAACATCTACAGAATTGTTTTGCACTGATTTTATCTACTCGCTTAACCATGTAAGGTTTTTATGCTAACAGGAGCTCGCAATGATTCAGTTTGTTATATAATATTGTAAGCAACTATTACTAGATTATTACTTACAATAAATACGCACATAGATGTATATTAATTATCAACTTAATAATATTAACTTTTATTGAAGGGATTTATATATTATTATCGATAATATTTTTTTTGTTATTTAACTTTTTATTGTGTTCTGTGTCGGTCGCTATTCCAAACCATAATAATAATATATTCGCATGATAAATTTTATACAAATCCTTGCAGTCATTCTTGTGTGAATGAATAACAGATATGTGTGGTTTTATTTTGGGAAAATCATATTAATTCACTTGTGCCAAGCTGAGCTGGATCACTAATGAATAATAATAATCAATAAGTTAGTACATTTTTGGCACTTCTGGTAGTCAACAACTGTAGATAGATATACAGGGTGTATACGACGATACGACATTAAATGACAAGGTAGCCAGTGTTAACCCTTATAAACATATTCTAATATAAATTATTAAAAAAAAAAAGAAAAAAAAAAAAGAAAAAAAAAAAAAAAGCTGCACATTATTTAAAGTCGAAAAATTTAAGAATATAAAACTACACATTATTTTTCTATCATGTCGTTTTCGGCATGACGACGACAACTGTGCGGAACAGAGTAAGAGATAAGATAATATGAAAGAGTCAGAGATATTTAAATGAATTGAATGACGTAATGACAACATACGATCAACGTAAATACCTACAGGTTGTTTAAAACTGTGAACAACTGTGACATAAAGAAAGTACATTTGCGTCTAAACTATTGCAAATTTCTGTTTAATTTTTTTGGTATAGCCTTCTAACATCACATGCTACACGTGGTTTCATTTAATGTCGTATCGTCGTATACACCCTGTATATTTATTTTAATAATATCCTTCTCTAACAGTGATTAAAGAAATACAAAAAAAAAACAACAACAAATGCTTGATATGTTAATCTTGCCACATTTACCGATGATTTACCTTTGTTTACCTAAAGCCTTTCATTGCAACCCATGAAATAAAATAGGGTGAAATACCGCCTTAATTCCCAAAAATATGGCTCTCACTAAATTGTCTAGGGGGTATCACTGGCCTAATTTAAAAGAAAATATGGTGTTCTGTTCTATATAAACAGTTTCGTGAGTATCGTAATGTAGGGGAGGGAATAGAGCTCAGTTTTTGTAGCTGCTGGGTTAGGGAGACGGTCTGTATGTTCGATACCATGGCAACGGATCGCGTGTCTGCCAGTCACAGTACGAGACATCTTTCTACCTTTTTACTGCCTCTACAAGGGACCGTTTAGAGGCGGATCGATCGAAACTATCGTCATATATGATTTGTTTTGCTATTCGCGTGAGATAGCCCGCTTTCCATTTTGAATTGTTGAGTCTGAATAAATCAATATTCTCGTCGCAATTTACGTGACACTTCCTTGAGAGTAACTGTTGCCATTTCCGAGCTTTTGTTTTTGTTGCATTCTTTATGTGTTCAGAATTGGAGGTAAACTAGTTTTGGCATGAGAAAGCAAAAGCATCTTTCCCATTTCTTTCGACCAAGCTTCATCATGTCGCGTTTCTAAGAATGTCTGTCGAACCTATATTCGATTTATTATTCCGTACTTCTGTTTGGTGCAATTTAATCTAATAGTGCCCCAACTTTACGCAGCAAAGGGGAAAGTACCGATTGTTTGTAGTTGATAAATTGTAATTAAAAAAAAAAACATTACGGATGAACAATTCATTCATTCCTTCGTCAGCGCTACGTAATTTCCAAACGCACTTGCCGCGCAGTACTTATTTAGTCGCAAAATTTCCTACAGATCATTTTATAATGATGAATCATTATATATTCTTCTAGTCTATTTAGCTCTACCAGGAAAACTCATTAAAACTAAACTTGTAGCAACGTTGATTTTTAATTAGGCTGAATTCATCGATACAATAGAGTACTAAGGTTCATATTGTGTTAATATTGTTTTGTCCAAATTATCTTCTTCCATTATCATTGTCCAAATTATCATCTGCGATAGTGCAGACGATAATTTGAAGAGCTTTAAGGTAAAAAAGTCTCAATAAACGAGCCAAAGTTGTGAATCGTAATAGCTTCAATATGTTTTAATGTTTTTTTGGCATCATCAAGTACGTTTGATATCGACTGGCCTGTTGGTCTAGTGGTTAGTGACCCTGACTGATAAGTCGGAGGTCGTGGGTTCGATCCCCACCCAGGACAAATCTTTGTGTGATGAGCATAAAGATTTGTTCTGTGTCTGGGTGTAATTTATCTATAATATGTATGTATTTACAAAAAAAAAGGAATGTATTTAAGTAGTATATCAGTTGTTAAGTACCCATAACACAAGCAAATATAATTGCTTACTTTGGGACTTGATGGCAATGTGTGAATGTGGTAGAATATTATATTATTATTATTATATAGGCTAGCTTATTTGCCGTCACTCACAACTAAGAAATCAGAAAGTTTCGGGTTATAAGACGCTCTTTGCTTCCGATTTAGGCACAAATTATGTTTTGTCTTACGAATGATTCAAAAAAGGTTTATTGTAACTACTAACTTAATGTGTAACAAATTTTCTCTCAGAACATTGAAATTTGTTTCATGATAGGTACCTATAAAAACTAGTAAACAACATTTAATTCAGGTGAGAAATAATTGTACCGATTTAGTACTAACATCCGTCTCAAATACAGTTTTATAGGCCATACAATAGTCGTTATAGAGCAACTTATACAACTGGAATACAATCCTAATGAGTCTTAATGCTCTAGCAGTAAACCTACATAAATTGGTTACCTACATTATTGTGACATAACTGATTTCTAACAAGCTTGAGTAATATAAAATTAATTACTGATACAGGCGATATTGGTCTATAATTTTTAAATGTGTCAGAGCAATAATAACAGTATAATTTAACAAAGAGTTATTTCACAATACACCTATTTTTGTTTCGTCATAACTGAATGATATAGCAAAATTTGTTGAAAAACGAAAATTAAATGAACTAAAATCCAGTTACAGGTCAGGCGGCTACCCTAAAAATAGAGTTATTTTTAGGGTGATTATTTGCAAAACATCAATCTCATATAATTTTTTGGTCGCTAAATACCGCGGGTCAAGAGTGTATATTTTTACCCGACTGCCAGGAAGGGTTTTGTTTTTAAATATGCTAAATACTTTCACGCTAGCTGGTGATATTCTTGAAACCTAGAAGGTTTATCCTAAAGAGCTTCCATTTTCTAAACTGAACATTGTTCGTCTAAGATTTTGAATATAATTAGTAATTAAAATAATAATTGTTCGTTTTGTTATTCGTTTGTTACATCACCATACAAATACAAATGTTGTTTTGTCACCATGATCATCATTGCAAACCATAACCGTACCAACATGGGCACGAGTCTCTTTCAAAAAATGTGGAGGGAATTTATCCTACTATACCACACTGGCCAGACGGGTTGGTAAAGGGTTTTGTTTCGAATTTTACTTCTCTCGCAGTGCTGTTGTCTGTTTAAGGTTACTCCCTTAGTCGCCTTTTTCGACACCCACGGGTTGAAATGGGATAATGACTTTACGTATTCTTACTCCGTCACTACACGGACGTGTTTGTATTGTTGGCTTTTTAGAAGCATTTTCTTTTTTATCCGTTAAGTGACTTTCTGTGTAGTCCGGGACTACATAACCGAAATAAAAACCGCCGTGATTTGTTTCCAATAATTTCCATCTTTTGTTTCATTTTCACTGACATTATCTGCACAACCCATAATTATTTCCGTTCAAAATTAGCCCAAAACCATTATCCTTCGACTAAAACTATTTAACAACAAGGTTGTTTAGCCATTCAAGTGTGCCGAGATGTTCTATTTTTGGCCACGTACGAAGCCGCGTAGTGTAGCGCTCAATTAAAGGTTTAGTTAATACTTACTGGCGTGGCGTGAGCTAAGTGTGCCAGACGGCGACCACCTGCTTTCATGGATTCTACGTCACTGATATCGTTGAATCTATGATTATAAAGTCTTATTTAAAAATGCAGGTACAATTGTTTGACATTTTCTTTGAAAGCACCAAAGCAGCCAACAGATTTCAATTTCAAGCTTTCCAAAATAAATTGAATTTCATCTACCTCAGTATCAGAAAATGTAATTGACCGTTTCATCCACTTGATGCTACAAGTGGATGAACCGGTCAATTAGTATTTTTGGGGTTAATAAAAAAAGGGGTTACTATACCTACAAAATCATGTTATATGGTGGTCAAACACCAAAGATACTCGTTGTACATACCTACATAAATGAAACAGAAGAGAAAAGCTCTACTTAAAGTTTGTGTATTAGCTCTTGCTTTGAAATTAATATTACCACAATTCAATCAACCATCAAATCTTGTAGTGTGACGACTGTGACGAAACATTTTCTATATTTTAAAACATAATACCGCTTTTTACTAGCGCCATCTACAATAAAAGGTTTTCAAGTAATATACAAAGCTGCATGTTTATTAAATTAAAAATTGGTAATCTGTTATATAAAATATTTTTAATCAGAAATAAAATTCAGGGATCAGTGACTACGAGTTAAATAGGTCCTCCATCTTAAATTGATCTATATCTAAGGCATGTTCAGATCTTCGATGCTCCCATCTAAGTTTGATTAGCAATAAAATACATTCATTATTCGGCTATGAACAAAAATCAGAATACAAAAATAATAAAAAGTATTAATAACAACAAGCAAGCAAATCAATTTGTCAATTCCATCATAAAAATGTCCCACGTAGACGTACCTAAGTAGCCTCTATATCAGAAATTCAAGCAACAAATCAGCAATTTGTACCACCTACATAGTTGAACACGGCGAGTTATTCCTCAGCTCAGCTATAAATCCAGCAATCAGGACAGGACGACTCGTCGATAACCGCAGGGTTACTTCGAAGGCGGCGAACGTAACGACCCTTATTTCCGCTTTAAGCGATATTTTTACGTCTCGCCCTACATAATTTAGGGTATAAATCGAAATAAGCCGCGAACTGACCATTTCTGTGTCAAGGGCAGAAGCAAGGAGTTTTGCGTGTTAGCCTGACCGTTACTCGGTAATCGATGGGAGATTTCCGACCTTGGTCTACCACATCCTTGGCTATTGGTGACCTGTCTAATATTTAGAAGGCCGTGGGTATTAGAATGCCGAACGGAATGAGGAAAGTTCGGTGTTGGCTCTCGTAATATACTCAAATTCCTCAGCGTGTTAATATTTCCTTTGGTGTAGTTTGGACGGTTGTTAATAAATTCTTAGAATTCAATTAACATGACTTACGGTTGTACGCGATTAAGTCTTCAAAGGTTTATGCTTGTTATAGCTAAATTCTAAGCATCTCCTGAAATTTATTAAAATTGAACCCAAAACCTTGCATGTACAACCTTGTGTAGGTCTAAATGTAGATGTACTTTGAATTCATTTAGGTATTATAGAAAGTTTTATGAAAGTAGTTTTCCAAAAGTTAGGTACTTTCTAGTATAGTATCCATCTAATAATAATATACAAAAAAATATATAATAATATTATATATGTAAAAATAAAGAAAAACACTAACTGCCTCGGTGGCGCAGCGGGATGTGTATACGACTGCTGTGCAAGAGGCCCCGGGTTCGATTTCCGGATCGGGTTAAAATGGTATTGAACTTTTCTATCATGAAATTCCAGTATTGACATTTTCCTGGTTGATGACAATAGGCTCGCCCCCTATTTAATAGGACCAAACATAGGTGGCGAAATGTGGGTGTGAAACACCTTTGCCTACCCCTTCGGGGAAAATTTTAGGTTTATAAAGAAAAAGAAAATACTAGATACATACAAAATTTCTAATGTATAAATGTTTTTAATATCTTTATTCTGCACATAATATCTTATTACACATTTTTACCCACGACGGAACGGAGACGGTATATGCGTTTGGGGTGAGAGGCTGTGTGTTTGTGGGTTTGTGTGTTTGTGTGTTTGTGTGTTTGTGTGTTTGTGTGTTCCAACATAATGCCTTATATCACGGAAACGGTTTGACCGATTTAGATGCGGTTTTCTGTAAAGTGTGTGCGGCTCTTGGGGACAGGTTATTAGATAGGTGTTATGTTAATAGCTCGCCAGGGGGCGCTACAATACACTGATTTCGTTGAATCCTTTGTGCCCTCCTATCTTTAAAACGATTAGACTGATTTCGATACAGTTTTCTGTAATGTATTTGTGATTTATCGAGGATTGTTTTTGGATTCAAGATTTTGTATTTTTTCGCCAGGGGGCGCTGCAATAGACTAGGCAAACCTATGTTGATTTCATTGAAACCTTTGTGCCCTCCTATCTTTAAAACGATTAGACTGATTTCGATACGGTTTTCTGTAATGTATTTGTGATTTATTGAGGATGACTTTTGGACAAACGATATTGTATTTTTTCGCCAGGGGGCGCTGCAATAGACTAAGCAAACTTATGTTTACTGTTATCTGTAAAATAGTTAGACCTGTTACTGTATAGGGACACGTAGCATTGTAGTACTGAGATATTGATTACACTCATGAGGTTAAGCAACTTCGGATAAGATCAGTTCATAGATGGGTGACCGTTTATGCAATTTTAGGGTTCTGTACCTCAAAAGAAAAAACGGAACCCTTATAGGATCACTCCGTTGTATGTCTGTCTGTCTGTCTGTCTGTCCGTCTGTCTAGAATATTTTTCTCAAGAACGCATAGAGGTATAAAGCTGAAATTAATATCATATACTTGGGTCTGCAAACCCTCGGCGTAAAATAAAAATCAAAATTCTAAGTTAACGCAATCAAAAGATACAGCTGTTTATGCTCCATTTTTGACGATTTATCTTGACGATCATAATCTAGGGAACTTACCGTTGACCTAGAATCATGAAATTTGGCCAGAAGCAATAACAAGTTGCACAAGTAAAGGAAAAAATCCGAAAACCGATCTCGTGTTGTTATATCACTGAATATTAGTACTGAGGTATACAATGATAAGCCTTAAAAAAATTAGTAAGAGTGAGAGTTTATTCCAGACTGACGTTATATAAACACCTACCTACTTTATTTATTCTAACTTATAGGTATCCCGTGCTCGGGGTGTAACCAAATGTTCATCATTTTTGCGATAGCACGCACCGTTTTCGAGAGACAAGCTATTATAGGTGAAAATCTGCGCTAACGTCGAAGGCAGTCCGGCTACGGCAATCAATGTGCGATAGCTAAACTTAACACCCCCCGAATCAGAGCAATCGAATCGGACTGGTTAAGTTAGGGTTATTTTTTTTTTTCAAACCACCCAGAAGTAGCAGGAGCCCCGCAAGGCGGGGCTCCGTCGACCTTTGTGCGACGGATGAGCACACAAGTCAACAAAAAATAAAATATATATAATATAGTCGAAGCTCCATGCAAATTCCATTCATTCTAGAGCTTACATGGTAAGATAAGGCGCTCCTTAAAAAGTTTAAAATAAGAAAATTCAAATGATAATTTCAAGTTATAAGACTTACTGCAACAGTAAATTAAAAAAAAATGTGTTTGTTCTATAACTTAGTATAAAACTTTTATTTATCTGTCAAGGTTCTTAAAATTTTATACGAGTTACTTACAGTTAGTAAGATAGAGCGCTCTTTGAAAATATTTAAAATAAAAAACAAAATTAAAAATTTTGAAAAAACCCACGACGATAACTTCATGAAACGTAATATATAAAAAGGTTTAAATAACTTTATTTTAAATCCCCGACGAAAAGATAATAAGTAGCGTAAAAACAATCCCAAGAAAATTCGTCGGGGGCTGCCAATATCATTACTGTTTCTAGTATTAAATATATATTGTAAACTAAATATTGTTAATTAAATGGGTAGGTATCAAATACATAAAACTGCAATACTTTCGTTCATTTCAAGTCAAGGTATGGCAGCCCGCGACGGATTTTCTTGGGATTGTTTTTACGCTACTTATTATCTTTTCGTCGGGGATTTAAAATAAAGTTATTTAAACCTTTTTATATATTACGTTTCATGAAGTTATCGTCGTGGGTTTTTTCAAAATTTTTAATTTTGTTTTTTATTAATAACATTTTTATTGCCCTGTCTTACAGTTCGTTCAAACTGAACATATAAAAGCTTCTGTAGATTTTACCGTTTTTTGATTTGATGGCCGAATCGTGCAAAAATATGAAATTGAACATGATTTGGACATTGAGGTTTACGTGAACTTAACAACATTGTCAGTTCAGCATGCAATGAAAAGTTTTTCAAAGCCAATGCTACATAATCAGTCTATATTTAGGCTTGCAAACAGTAACATTATATCAATAACTACTGCTGAAAAGTGTATTCTGTTGAAAAATTGTAAAGTTTAGTGTAAGAGAGCTTGCTCTATTTTTAATTTGTCGGAAGTGTTCCTAATTTATATTGAAGCAAATATTTATTATGAGCGAAAGAAGCATTCGCCGTTTCAAACTAGTGTATACCACTTTACAAGTAGTTAATGATTATATAGTAGCTTCCCTAATACATACATAACAATGGTTTCGTTACATTTTGGTTAACGAATTGCCTCTTTGATTGAGACAATTTAGATTGTCTCAATGAAACGGTCATGAGATAATATACAAAACATTGTTTATTCTTATAGACTATCCACCTACAGTAATATATGGATTTAATAATAACACTAAAAATCAAAATTTTAGATATTCAAAATTGCTTCCGACTAACCGTAGAAATTCCAAT
The DNA here is from genome assembly GCA_905147015.1 of Laspeyria flexula. NCBI lineage: Eukaryota > Metazoa > Arthropoda > Insecta > Lepidoptera > Erebidae > Laspeyria > Laspeyria flexula. The sequence goes on along the minus strand of LR989956.1, from coordinate 3,241,399 downwards.
ATTGCGGAATCATCAATCAATCCATCAGTTATAAAACCAATCACAAAATGACGATGTGTTTTGTATGCAAATCTTGATACAATCCTTCTGCCATTTCCTCATTTCGCATGCAAAAGTTTTTTGAAGTTGTTTCTTCAGTGAACCGCATTGTGGATCATAAATCATTTATGAAGCTCAATAAACTTACCTTAATTAATTCAAGTTGATAATAAATAATTTTCTTTGATATTTTTTAAAAGATTAATATTGTTTTCGAGGGTAATGCAGATAGCTGATGTTTTACTATTAAGCAGGTACTAGATAGATAATACAAGTTATTGTCAGATCATAACTACGGACAACGACAAAAAACTCACAGATTTTTTGTTTATATTTAGAATATATATTTAGTTTATCCATTGCATTTTATTTATGTATTTATAATTTTATGTAATGATATTTATGTTATTTTTGTATTTTCCTCTTTTTATTTTTTATTTTCTAATATATTATGTTGATCATTGTGCACCTTCTTTGCTCTACTCTGCATCACCCAAGGTAGACTGGTAGAAAATGCGTATGGCATTAAGTCCGCCCACTTTTCCCACTTTTCATTTATTTATTTAAACTTTATATATATAATAAATAAATATAATAAATAAATATCCTTCATAAAATATCTATATATCTTTGCTGCAAATATTCCTCCATTTAGTCCCCTACGTATACCTAAGTTACTATAAGTCTCTAGCTAGTTCCAATACGAATAATAGCTATATTTACAGGGACGGCATTTATTTGTCAGTAACACCTTCAAACTCTTGAAATAATAACCTATTTAAAAATGATATCGGCATGAAATCTACACCGTATTAAAGTCAATCGCAATAAATTAAATCTAAAAAGTAACTTGGCAAGTTTCCATTACATTTGTTACGTGAGACTAGACAAGGATTTTGTGGAAATAAAATGGAAAACCGAATAAAGTACGATGAGCTTGCACGATATTGCATTGATCATAAAATGACATGCAAATGTTTGTGTATATAGTCATATAATCATAAAATATTCATTACTCCTATATGTCTAACTAGAAGTCGCGCGGGGCTTCACTCCCATCGTTCTTTATTTGGCCACTGCTCGGCTCATATTAGCCGTTACGTGATGTTATAGCCTACAACCTTCCTCGATACATGGGCTATCCAACACTAAAATAATTTTTCAAATCGGACCTGTATTCCAGAGATCCTAGCGTTTAACGAAACAAACAAACTCTTCAGCTTTATAATATTAGTATAGAACTATAGATAATTAACTTTTATAATACTGCCTTCAGTATTATAAAAGTTCTCGAATGGAGACCACGTCCACCCACAAGGTGGAGAGATGATCTGATCCGAACAGCAGGATCGCGCTGGATGCAAGCCTCATCAACCGGTCCTATTGAAAGTCTCTTGAGGAGGCCTATGTCCAGCAGTGGAAGTCCTACGGCTGATCTGATGATGAAGGCAGTATTTTCAAACAGATACGGCTTAGTGATCTTCAAGAAAAGATCATAATATCTCTTTTTAAAAGGCCGGTAACGCATCTGTGGATCCCTCGGTGTTGCAAATGTCAATAGACAATGGAGATCACTTACATCAGGTGGCCCGCTCGCAGATTGAATTCATAAACAAAATACGTATGAATCCTTTTCACCGTAGCTCCTAAATACAAGGGACCCCAATACGAAACTAAGACATAAGATCATAACTAGCTGATAACTGTCTGATAGATTATCCGAAACATTAGTAGTCTTAAAATTAAAGAAAGGAAAATGTTTCCCTGAATGTGTCATGTTAAATGCTTTCAGCTTGCATATAAAAGTAGCTTCGACGAAAAATAAACAATACACGCTTCATTATTTTAATAACCTCAAACGTGTTTGTAAAATACAATTCACATATTCCTCAACTAATATTAGTAACTATTTTCGAACAGTTTATATGCATTCTAGTAAGATGTTGAACCCATTTTTTTGGCCATTTCGTCACAATTTCAGCATAAATGAGGAATGTAAATTAATGTCGACTTCTGTATAATTATGCGGAATACATTCCTTGGCATTCAAAAGAAATATGTTATACTACCGCTTTTGTGAAATGAATGGAATAAACCACTATTCTGAAAACAGTATGTAATAAAAAGTAGTAAAAACTTTTATTCAACCACACCCGTATTAGGGATCAAGATCCTTTGTGATAGAATGCGATGCAAAGGGCCAAGTCTGCTAACACAATCGTAAGCCCATGGTCTCATTGGGCAGCTGTGATTGGCTTACTAAGTCAATCGCGCTATATTACCGGCCTGTGATTGGTTCATCGGTCTGCTATCGATGTGTGTAAATTAGTAGAATCGAACACCTGGTGTCGTCAAGAACTTCAAAACAACAATAATTAATAACCCTCGACAAAAAAACATAACTCTAAAAAGTAAAAAAAAATACATAAATATCTAGAATGCGTCTAAGATCCCTACCGCAAATCTAAAGCGCTGACGTTCTTTCATAAATTGTAGCTAAGAACCATCTCGATTACGTCAGCTTTCATATAAAAAAACTGCATCAAAATCGGCATAAGAAAGGACCCAAACTCATTTTGCAAAAACAATAATAATACAAAGTTATACGAAGTCATTTGTAATACCTATACGTTTGTTCATTTTTTTTTCAATTATGTGAAAAGTTTGATAGGTCTGAGTAAGCGAGTCAAGGACATTGTGAGGGCGGTCAGAATGACAAACGTAGTAACTATTGTGCGCGCCATTTGAAAGAAAAACATTTTGAAAACTTTCCACTACTATGTTTAGTGCAGGTAAACTTTTGCAGGTGCAGATAACTGCAAGAAAAGGAAAACTCGAAACAAATCTTATACCAACCCGTCAGCGTGGTATATTAGGCTAAATTCCCTCCACATTATTTGGAGGAGACCCATGCCCAGCAGTGGGACGTTTGTGGGTTGAGATGATGACACCTTTATTCCTACATAGTGCGAAACCTGAAAGTAGTTTGTTGAGAATCAGTAGCAAAATCGATTACAATAGTTTCTATACCATGTTATAATAAAGGTGTATTGAGGCAAAAAAAAAACTAATGAATATTTTAAAATTTAATTTCACAATTAGGTATACAAAAAATGGTTTGCGTGACAGCGTTGATGTCTTTCAAAGGGACAGAGCGTCGTGCGTCGATACGGATGTGTCAATACCTACTTTAGTAGCGCCCTCCTTAGCGTAGCGCCACCTGTTTGTAGGGAACAAAACTAGCGTATTTTTATGTTTATATTCTGCTTTTAATGTTTTAGACAGCTCATTTTAACCCGTCAGTGTTGCACAAAATACCTTTTAAATGAAAGTGTATGCAGCGTAAATTACACGACACAAAATAAGCGATTTCTTAAGCTCTTGTGAGTAAAAATGTTTCACAATATATTGGTATTGCCAAAAGATATTGGATTCAGATTTTTAGATAATATAATGAAATACTTTTTCCTTTTTCCCTTTTTTTTTAATTTAATTTAAAATATTGGTTATTTTTTAAAAAGTTATTGTAGATTGTAGATTGTAACCATTACTTTTGTTTAATAAAAATAGTAATCATTGAATAAAAATTATGATGAATAAATTGTTATTGATGCGAAATACAAATGTAGTAAGGTCCGTGAATGTAACCTGTGTTCAACAATGGACTTCTACAGGCCATGACGTTGATGAAACAAAATAATATATCACTACTTAGTATAAAACGAAGTCGCTTTCTCTGTCCCTATATCCCTATGTATGCTTAAATCTTTAAAACTACGCAACGGATTTTGATGTAGTTTTTTTTAATTGATAGACTGATTCAAGAGGAAGATTTATAGTTTATATATATAATACATAACACGCGGGCGAAGCGGGTGGAAGCTAGTTAATAATAAAATATTATTATAATATTAATATGTTTGTCATCATATTATTATGTGTAGGTATATATTATGTATCAGGCAATCAGTTCTGCGTGCTATGTGTAAAAAAATATGATGACCTATTGCTTTGTCATCAAATATGACTAAGTCGTACCAAAACACCTTTTTGACCCTTAAGGCAAATTAGGTACACAAAGTTTCGTCACCCCTAACGCCATCTATCGAACAACGAGTGAATCACTCGCCGGAAATGAGCCAACCGGATGTGAGTAAGGAGGTTAGTGTGATGAGTATTAATCGAGTAAAAGCCTTCGAACCCCCGGATATTGTTAACTGAAGGAAATTGTACGACCTGAATTTCAGGATATTAGTAAATTGGAAAATGACTAATATAATTGTAGGATTTTGAACTATGTGCATTCATTGAGTACAAAAGATTATGTAGGTCAATAACATTACTCAATAAAGAGTAGATCGTAAAACTAATTTAGAAAAAAACTTTGTGTATCGAGACCAAATTTCCTCCCGTAGACCAAGTTGTTGAAGCCAGAGCATAACTGAGCTGATGGCTAGCTTGTCTAGCATTTTGTTTATTGCCTAAAGTGGCGGATGACAAAGCGGCCTGCATTATTGTATTGACAACCATAGAGTATTGTATTAGAAAAGGTTAAAGAAAGTTAAAAGTTAGAATTACGTGAAAGTGTATTAAAAAAGTATAAATACCTAATACTCACAGTTATTTTAATAAAATCAAGTCTCCAATAATAATAATAATATAATATTCTACCACATTCACACAGCGCCATCTAGTCCCAAATTAAGCAATTATATTTGCTTGTGTTATGGGTACTAAACAACTGATATACTACTCAAATACATTTTTTTTTGTAAATACATATATCTTATTTGCATGAATAACATAGTAAATTCGTTCAATAAATTTAATATTTTAACAAAAACAACAACAAATTTAACACATATTTTATACACCAAACAGTTCATTACTTACACCACACGCTCACACATACATACACTCCCTGGTTCGCTTTATACACACACACTATATAAGCTATACACTCTCGCATAAGCATGCAGTGGCTCAGCCCGCACACATTCTTACAAAATACCCACACCCTCATACATAACCAATCACACTTTACAATCATAACTTTAAATAATTTTAACAAACTTTTAATTTGCTACCCACTTTCTAAATAATAAATTTAATTGAAATATAAGTATTGGTACTGTATTATTTTAACTTTGTACTTTGTTTGTGAGGATGTGTTTCATATGCTAACACAATTCAAAACACTATTTTGTTGTAGGGGGCCTGGAGATTTGTAACACGGGTCTTGAACCCAGTACAGACTCCAGCTCTCATTCTGGAAACATAACCATTTCGAATTGTTTATTTCATAATTTCCTTGTAATAATTATATGTACCATTATGAGAGAAAATAAATAAATTATTATTATATTATTATTATTATAGATAAATTACACCCAGACACAGAACAAACCTTTATGCTCATCACACAAAGATTTGTCCTGGGTGGGGATCGAACCCACGGCCTCCGGCTTAGCAGTCAGGGTCACTAACCACTAGACCAACAGGCCAGTCGAATGTATTATTTGCATATAAATAGAACTGTAGATAAACGCAATGATTTCTTATTTAAACACACTTTTTACCTAATTATAAAAAGTGTACCAAACATATTTTTTAAATTTAAATATAGCTGCGATAGAAAATTGATAACCACGAAATATGACACTAAATTGCAACGAAATATGACACTAATTCTGTTTGTTAATACGCTCTTAAAGCTAAAAAGTTAACTCACGTCAAACTTCTAAACAGAGATAAATAATGAAGAACCCATTTTATTGCCTAGCAACAAACTGAACCTAGCTGCTAGCTGAAAGATTGCCCATATCAGATCAACATTTTCTTTATACTAGTAAATAAAACGATATAAGTTTTAATATCCTCCATTAAATAGAGCAATGAGGTAATATAGACATTATTCTGACGTCGCAACGATTCAGTTTCGCGTGTTGTATTCTGGAAGTCTTCATGAAGCAATAAATTAGGCACAGAAAGTACCTTATCAAAGTACCGAGGAAAAAAATGCGTGCAGCCGATACAAACTCTCGTTTAAATTGAAAGTTGAATTAGATATAAGGAATAACCTTCAACTGAAGGCTTTATGAGTTTATTTGTCATGTTATCTGGTTATTTCTACAGACTTACTTATCCGCGAGAACTCCGCCTTTTAATTTCTGATACCAGAATTTCGAACTCTATTACTTTTAGTTAAAGTTCAAAACAATGTTTTAATGTTTTTATCTTAATTAATAAATTTAATAATTTAATTAAACACTGCCAAAGTATTGTATTATTAAGTTAGGATCGATTTATTTATAAACCGTGTAATGACGCATTAAGAATATATAATGTCACTACCCCATCTCATCCCGTGGGTGTCGTAAAAGGCGACTAAGGGAGTAGCCATATGCAGACAAGAGCACTGCAAGAAAAGGAACATTCGAAGCAAACCCTATACCAAGCCGTCGTGGTATAGTAGGCTAAATTCCCTCCACATTCTTTGGGGGAGACCCATGCTCAGCAGTAGGACGTTTATGGGTTGAAGTGATGAGGATGATGAATTAATAAACTATCCTTTCAATATATACTATAAGCGAGTTATAGAAAACGTCATTATCATCATCAACCCATTAATATCCCACTGCTAAGTCCGGGTCTCGTCTCCTCTATTTAGAGAGCTGAGAGGGTTAAGACTATAATCCACACAAAAAAAGCCTTGTTACTTCATACATATTCAAAACAGATACGTGAGCAAACATGCACAGTCATCAACATTACTCATAAAAATGGTTTACAAACAAAACATTTTGTTACAATGAACAAGAATAAAAATGGCTGCCATATTATGCCCTTAATTACATATTCCATTATAGATGGTACACGCCCTGAATAATAAGGTTCGTATGCAAAATTCAGGTGTGCCAAATACTAGGAAACATTACACATAGACTCTTACACCTTTTAGAAGAAGTAATGAATATTGTGTACGTAATTTTACTAAGTTTTATTTTAGTTGATATAATGTATTGAGCTGATTTTCAAAAGTTATAACTTTTTTTTTATCTATTATTTACAAATACAAAAGGTATTTAAGTCGTATATCAGTTGTTTAGTACCTATAACACAAGCAAATATAACTGCTTAATTTGGTACTAGATGGCGTTGTGTGAACGTGGTATTTTTTTTTTATTTCAACACTTATGAATGTTTAGGCAAGGATTAAGTTGAAACACATTTGTACCTATAAGTTTTATATCGCTTAAAGTCTTAATAAACGGTACTAATATAAAATGTAATAGCAACTTATTAATGTCCCACCGCTGGGCATATGTCTCCTCTCCTCTAGTTATCAAGAGAGCTGAGAGGGTTAAGGCCTTGCCTATGCGGGTTTGGGATAAGTTAAGGAGAGTCTGTCTCGTTTAAAAAACACTAGCTGAAAAAACCAACGGTGTATAACGACGTTAATGCAGATAGTGCACAAGTTATAATGTGCCTACTCAATAATAAATTAGGGACTATAATTCAATCACATTTACATAAACTATTTCACCTTAATTCAACCCCAATTTGCGCAAACATTTATCATGCCTACATTTATTTATTATATTACTGCAGAGCAATTACTGACAAGTACCTACTTGTGCGTTGTATAAAATAATGTTTTATATGACTTTTATGAGGATTTCTACTACGCCATGAAATGCCAAGACCAGAAGACAAATGAATTTTATTAGCTTTTTATTTTTTATTATGGTGATAGACAGACGTAGGGGGCCCGCCTGATGTAAACGATTACACATAACGATTACATATGGACGCTTGCAACCACAGAACAGTGATAGGTTTGTGCTTGGCAACACCATCACAAGCCTGTTGCCAATCCTTTCCCCAATGAGTAACGAGAAACGGAAGCAAATTGTTATTCATAAAATCTAATGAATGATAATATCTTACTCTGTTAAACACACAATTTGTTGACTAGTTAATAAATACCAGAAAGTGTAAATAAGTACCAATTACAAGTTAGCATAAGATCATTAAAATAATTATAATAGGTCACGCTCGCTTGTACTAATCACTGTTTAAAGGGGTCTCCTAACCCTTTTGTTTATAATCTGAGTAGCTACCTACTGACGATATACAAGTCACTAACTTAAAGCGAGTGGAAAATGATGAATTTTATTTTTCACTTGCCTTTAGCTTCACCCATACGGGTGTAAGGAGGTATCTCGATGAAAAGTAGCCTTAAAACAGCAACACAGTAGCAACGCACGTATGTTAGGTATGTTATCACTATTCATTTATTAATAATATGGTAGTTTTATATTTTTGTAAATTGTGAATCGATTGTGCTTTGTGTGAAAATTTTGAAATAAGAGGTTTATACAAACTTTTAAAGTTTGTTTCAACATTACACTCAGTTCGTCATTTGTTTTAATAATAACATAATGTTTTTTTCTTTTTAAAATTAATTTAAAAATATAAAAAAAATTCGGTGTTCGTTTAATAATTACACGAGTTTAATTTTAAAAGCAGTTTTCTTTAAATATTTTGGTGTTATTATTTTTGTTTTGGTGCCAACTTTTAGTTTAAGAAATTATGAGTCACCTTTTGTAAAGTTAATTTTATCCATTAAAGTGAAAAAAGTTTAGTTAGAAAAAAATGTAGCTAATAACAATTTTATCCAGTCTATTGAGCAGAAAATTGCGAAACAATTTTCTGGTCCAAATTGAATTAACCCATTAAAAAGATTGAAAAAGCTACCAATGCGATCATTAATTTTGATTCGGCTTATCGTTTCCAGTGCAATCTTGTAAATTGCACCACGCCTGTACTTTGCTATTTATCAGCACGAACTTGAACGAACAGGACGGCTCATGGGCAAAATTATTAGTTGAAGACTTTTCGCAGTAAAACTAAGTTAAAATAAGTAGGCAAGTCATACTGTTGGTGATTAACTTAATATTGTGTTTTCGGCAAACAATAAAACTGCTCTGATTTTTCGAAGATTTTATCATGCAATAATAAAGACATATTATCATTTTAAATAGTCAATAACTGCATAAGTCTTTAGCGTCTTGAACTGTTTACTTTTCATTCATAGATATTTGATTGATAAATAGCATTGGTATTACGGCCTCTTGGTAACAATTAATATAGAGTAGGTGGCAATACACGTAGTAGAAAAATCTGAGCTTTTTCTGATAATATTTCTTTTATTTATACTTGCACCAATAGTTTGTTATAATGATAAAAACAGTATAATTTTTATTTTATTTTATTAAGTTTCTAAAACGTTATGAGAGCCCAACTTAGTACTTCCAAACTTCTGGTAGGTACCGTAGCCATTTCTACTAGTTAAAGACTCGGCCCCTTATTCTCAACGAAAGTTTCCGAATTCAGGATCGAGGTTTATTTACAGTTTAAGTTACTGATACAAGTTTGGTTCATACAGAAAATGTTAAAATACTACAACTATCTATCTTCCATCTGATTATGACCCTCGAACTTTCCAACGGTTAAGAATAAAATCTCCAGAATTCACTGCGAGAGAGAAAATATCTTAACATTTCATAGATAGGGTTAAAGGATTCATAAGAAAAATTATCTGTAAGAACCATCAGCAACCTATGAAGTCCCACTGCTGGGCTCGGCTCTCCTCTAACTAAAGAGCTGAGAGGGTTTAGGCCATAATCCACTCACGCTGGCCTAGTGCGGGTTGATGGATCAGATATACTCATAGAATTTCTTCTAGGGTATATGGGTTTCCTCACGATATTTTCCTACACCGTTAGCAGATGGTAAGTCACTTGACTAGTACATATAAATTCCACAAAGTGGAATCCACATTGGTACCTACTGTCGGTCGGGATCGAACTCGGACCGCGTGATTTGCACGCCAAGCCGATCCCTTATCCATTCAGCCACCATAGCTGTTCTCTGTAAGAATGAATACTAATAAATGTTTCTGTTATTTCAGACAACAGGGATGACGACGCTGATGTACGCCGTGAAGGACAACCGCACCTCGTTCGTGGAAAGACTGATAGAACTGGGCTCTGATGTCGGTGCTAGGAACAATGTGAGTACTAAACTGTTTTATTTTGTACTAATAATCTAATTTGTTTACCCGTTGGTATAGCCATCATATTATAATTTAAAATTTAAAAATAACGAAAAATTTAAAAAAACATCAAATTATTATTTTCATAATTTATGGCATAATAACGAAATAAATAATTGCCTGAACTAGGGTAAATCTAAATTCATATTAAAAGTTAAAGTACACTCGCGTTCAAAAAATAGCTCCTGCAATAAAGCTGGAATGTAGAGAACATTCCAACACAAAGGAAATTTAAGAAATGCAAAATCAATCTTTGACAAGAATCAAGGCGATACGACTCCGATTGGATCTTGAATAACTATAGGTACAATTATACATAGATATAAGATATCTCGTTATTAGAACGATAATGCGATATGATGTAGGTACCTAAGTTTGGACTATCAGAAAATCATGAAAAAAGGAGAATCAATGAAAAATTTACTCTGGACTTTTTGAATAAGTTCTGACCTTGGCCAATATTCTCAGCCCCATAATGATCATTACACAACACACATACTCAACATACGAAGTAATCATAGAGGGCGATAACATCAAAATTTTGCATACACGCGACTTTCTCTAATGACAAAAATCTTTAATGTATTATCGAAAATTCATACTATGTTGTAGAAAACAAATAAAATTACAAAATTATGGTTATAATTATCTACAATAGGTAGGCAATAGCTATTCAATTTACCTAGTCTTCATTTAATTATATTGTTGTCTTTAATACCAAATTAATTATTAAGAAGTGAAAGAAAGTTGTTCGCTATTGTCCCAGTTCAGTAGAGAAGCAGTCATTATTTTAGAGAAAAAAAATGAAACTTTTCGTATAGTCACCTGCATCTCTAATAATATCCTTGATTAACTCACAACATCGTGTTTTTATGCAAAATATAGATACTCGTAAATTTTCACAATTTTTAGCTTGTTTGAATAATCAGTTTAACGTGACAATTTTTGCTATTTTACTATAATATATTAAACCTTAATTGAATCGATATTTAACACCTACAACAAAGAAAAAAGAGTATTTAAATATAGTTGGTAGTGTGTTCTACATAATTTTTAAGCTTCCCCAAAACACATAATTCAGGCCATTATAAAATGTTGACAAAAGTGTTGGTGCAATTATAATTAACGGCATGTAAGTAGTACGTCAGAAACAAAGCAAACTGGAACGAAGGGGTAATTTCCTATAAGGCGTGTCGAGTGCCGACATTGAGGCTATCGTCCACTTATAGCTATATATACTTGTAGCTACAAAACTATTTTACCTTTCTGGACTATTCACAAACTTAGAAAGTAAGATGCGTGTAGCTATTTGAAAATTTCTATTTTTCATGTCTCGTTTTCAATTAAAATAGTAATAAAAAAAATTGATAACGTTACATTCTGGCATCATTGACCTGAAATACTCCTTTCTGCATCATCCTAAGATTGGCTGGTGGATACGAGTACATAATGGCTTATTTGATGACACTAAGCCCTCCTCTGTAATATATTATATATATAAATAAATAGTTATTCATGTTACTGCAAAATTTGGAGACTTTCTTGTTCCAAATTTTTAGGTTTGCAAAGACTTCGTGTGTGGAATGAATATGTAGAAACGATGTAGAACGATCTAATGATACAGTCATAAGTCCATTACTGCACTGCTACGGAAACTTACAGAAACTATGCATTACATTCATACCTATACCTAAGACCTTTCCACTATCTGCGTTAGATCTTTGCTGCAAAATCATTACTTAGGTACAACACATGTTCACAAAACAAATTGTCGTGCAAATCAGAAATGTATGTCCAATTTTTGTATTATTCAATTTACAACTTCTAACTTTGGCCTCTTTATTTATGCAAATATAATAGGATGGTAGATAAGCTCAATAGAGACATAAAATAGGTCCTTGAACGAGGTCAAGGAGAACGTACACTTGCCATATTTCTTAACTTAAGGGTACTAATTAAGATGTTCTCACCCTTGAGACAACGCTGTATTCTGGATATAGTGTTATGTATTATAATATGTGTATTGCCTGTGGCTTTGATCGCGGGTATGTTAATCTCTTAGGTGATGATTTTCTAAAAACACTGAAATACGTATTTTGTTAATTAAAACCTAAAAACCAAATACAAAATTTAAAAATATTTAACTTTGACATGACATTCATATTTCCTATACATATTTTCTATATAAAATATTAGAGACCTATGTACTCTCCATAATTTGGATATAACATAAAATTCACGATTATTTTCAATATTTCCTTCATGACATTGTCATTGACAGCATTTATGAAAACTCAACAATATAATCGTATTTACGTCTTTGAGTTTTATATAACAGAAGTCATGAGACAAATAGGAGGCATTTAACATAATGTACCAATTCCAATTGCATTCGGCATGCGAGGTTAATGACGCCTGGGTTCATTGACTTGCAAACATTTTTTTAAACCTCTATACGACTATTATTCATAGATTTGTGCTCAATGAAATTACGCATATAAATTGCACGAAAGTACTTAGTTCGCTGTGTTTCGCCAAAGATTAACAAAATACTTAGGCTGCATTTCTGTCAGATATGTGTGAGGGTGCGAAGCGAAAGATATGTTTTGTAGAAATAATATAATCGATTTACCTAGCATCTATTTTCACATTCCTTGTTAAAAATAAATAAAATCTACGGAAAATATTACTAACATCTCTTGCAGTAGTTGGCGCGGCTAATATTGCTAACTTGAACAGAGGGTTACATGCCTACCGTCACAGATTGCCTGATAACCTCCAACACAAGCAATTTATGTCCATAACCTGTTATAGGTCAGCACTGAGGTTTATAAGAAACTCGCTGGCTTTATAAGAAAATGCATTATGTTGAGAATCGAAATATCTATTGTGGGCATCGCTATTTCCAGCTAAAGGACCCAAACGTATGTAGGCAGGGGTATACCTCTAAATATCACATGTTTTCATAGCTATGTTATTCTCATAAGACCGTAAAGAGGTAGGCAGCGGTATAATACATAATATATCATATGCTTGTCAGACGTGGAAATTCACTAACAATATCAAGAATAGAATAGGGATAGAACGCTATATGCTCAAAATAAGAAAATCACCAATCAAATGGCAGTCATAGATGAACGTCTGAAGTAACTACAAGGGTTGGCTTCTGGGCAATCGACGTGTTGGTAGACCATATATGCAGAAGATGACATTAGACAAGTCGCTTAGTTTCGTACCATTAGGGGGAAAATAAAAGTATTAAAAAATGTTAATGTCCCCAACTTTGGCTGTTGATAGCTAAAGGTGTTGGCTATTTTATAAGTAAAAAGAATAATGCTGAACAACTTCACAAGGATGAACTACTTAAATACGGGGGGGGGGAGGTATTCTACCCAACTCATAGTGCAGTCGGGACGTACAATGTTGTATTATCTACAATTTAATTTTGCAGCAATTAAGTATTCTTTTATAGGACCAACAATAGCTTTCTAGTGTAGGAAATAATAATGAAGAAATTGTCAGTCACAAAATATTATAATCTTCCTCTGTTGCCAAAAAGAGAGTGTTATGATGTGATCATCTCAATTTATACATTAGTAGGGTCCACAATTCAACAGTCTAAACTTAACAACTGCAATAAAAACTTTTCTAATCGTAAACTAACTTAAATTAGGTCGTTCAGCTTTATCAGATTTTCTTTCGATTAAGTTTGAAGGTCTAATTAGTTATATTACTTGATGTATAAATAGCTTTTAGTGCTGTTTAGGTGATCATATAAGGTTTTTTTTTAAATTTCTGAAAATCATTTATTATAATTCTATAGATTTGAGATAATTTCCCATGGCCGAATTTTTTTGTTCAAGTTCTGGTGGAGCAGTGTTACATAATTATTAGGCCTGCAATATTTTATAGGTGGACTCTATAAAATATTGCAGTATTCTAGTAACTATAGGCCAGGATTAACAAGATGAAACCTTGTGAGAGCTATGTCACTGCCACAGAACAGACATAGGTTTTCATTGTTCTGTGGTCACTGCACTCAGTCTCCCAGAGAATCCCAGGCATATAACCTGCAACGAATTTAATCAGAAGTAAGATGAAGGAGTATAAGCTTTGCAATCCCGCTAGTGGGAAGCGGTCTCTTGAGATTTTCATAGGATCGTTTTTCATGTAGCACAGCAGATATTTTCTTGTGTGGAAAAAAATAGAACTATACCTACGTCCAATTTATATTTTTTACACCGTTCAAATCAGTGAATTGTGGCACTTACATCTCTTTACGTGTTTTCTAGCTATAAATCTTGTGTCACAGTCAATAATAGCATTGCTAATTCTGTAAAAAGGTTCCAGAAAGCAATCAAATATACAACTACATAACGATGACTAAAATGATTCTAACTTTGTAATTGAAGGACAAGTGAAACTTTCTATTAAAAACTCTCACTCGTTTTGGGAATAGGTACTATTTTTAAACGGTTATATTTATTAGATAAAAATTAAAACATTTCTACTGCGAATAAAATGTTTCTACTGTACTTACAAGAAATAGACTAAAAAAGATAAGAAAAAAAAAAGATTCCGAATACTTAGAGCTTAAACATAATAATCTGTAATTTTTTTTTTCTACGTAACTTTATTTTTTCCAAGAAAACTTGAAATTAAAATTTTCAACTACAACTTTTTTCCAATTTATAATTAAACTAGCGGACCCGACAGATGTCCTGCATGATATACCAGTCGATTGCAGCGCCATCTGCTGGCATTTATTTGTGAATCTAAACCATCCTCGAATCCACTTGAACACATACAGAAAAATTAATTCAAATCGGTTCAGCCGTTTAGGAGGAGTTCACTGCTAACAGACGTACAAAAGAATTATTATATAAAGATATATTGAAGTTTACACAATGCTAATGAATGTAACGCTAAGTTATATATTCTGTTATTTAACGTCATTAAAGCTGATTTGAAATACTTCAACTTTAATGACTCAGTATCGCGATTTAAGATCTGTCATTAGTGTCATTATTTAGTTCTACTAACGACCGCTGTGTCGCTAGTATATTAAGTTCAAACCAAGTAGGTTGTAGATTCCTTGGTAACCTTTAATCTTGTTGGTTTAAAAACATTATTAAAATATATGAAGCCGCATACAGCCAGCCTTATAAATCTCTTGTGAAGTCCTATGTCCAACAGTAGATGTCCTACGGCTGACATGATGATGACAGTACAAGTAAAGTTGAAGGACCCGGCCTGAGCTGTAATATGACGTCATTTTTTTCATACATGAAATCAAATTGATTCATCAGCGCTATGAGTCAGGACCGTGACATTAGGAGCTACAAATTGGCGCGAGGTGACCAATAAGCAGCAGCAACACGCAACAAACAAATTATAAACATCTACGTCCAAAGAGTACGTACTCACACACAATTGCTGTACAAACTTTCAGTTCTTTATGCTGTTGACTGTCTTAGCTAGTAACATTCTACATTATGATAAAGGAGTAGGTACTAGTAATAATGACAAAATTTTAAAAATAGAACCTCTTCATATTTATTGCAAATAATCATACCAATTTCTAACAATAGCAGAATTTATTTAATCTTCATCATCAGCTTGGAGAATTAAAGAGATAAACAGAGAGAAGAAGAACTTTTACAGCAACCGGTCCTGGAGGCTTCAGTAATTTCGAATTTCGATTTTGATATTTAGTTGTCGAATTTCGATTTTGATTTTTTTTTTTCAGGCAGAGAAAAAAGGCCATATATATTATTGTAGTACATACAATTATATAATTTTGAATTTCATAGTAGTATACAAACTTATGGGCAGGCCACATAGCTCGCAGAACCGATGGCCGATAGGGAAAAAAGGTTCTCGAATGGCGACCACGTATTGGAAAGCGCAGCGTGGGACGGCCCCCCGCCAGTTGGACCGACGACCTAGTAAAGGTTACAAGTGGCCGTTGGTTGCAGACGGCACAAAATCGCTCGCTGTGGCGGATATTAGGTGAAGCTTATGTCCAGCAGTGGACGTCATTGGGCTGATATGATGATGATGATGTATACAAACTTAATAAATAAAAATAAAAATTGTGCTAAAAATACATTAATTAAGATAAAAAATATTCGACTAAAACAGAGTTATATTAGAATTCCCTATGTTAAATACTTATTATGGTTGGAATTTTTTTCTAACATTTGGCAAAATTAGCAACATCGACCAATCAAATGTGGAGATTGCGAGTAGACCTGGACGATAATTAGCCTATTGAATACTATGTTATTAAGAGCAATAAAAGCTACTTGATTTTTATTTTGACTTGTTCTTGAGCGTGGTCGAATTTTCGCAAATAAAACAGTAGTTTTACGATTTAAATACCATAAAATTTAGCGCATGGAAGTGGAAAGTAACAATTAAATGTACAACGTATGTAGGTAAGTTTGCATAATATATGTATTGATTAAGAACGCTCAAGTCTTGGTAGGAACTGTGTTAAACGCACGCGATCTTCACTACATGTGAACTTACTACACAGAGGAATTTTATAGGAAGCTTGTAATTTAATTATGTTATTTAGAATGAAAATCATTTAGAATTATGTTTACGTATTGAAAAATCTTTACTATTATTACTTTATTTAGTATAGTTATAGTATATTACATCTATTATTTAACCCAATTAAAACTAATATTTAAAGCTTAACAACTTATTTACAACCTAAGAAAAAATATTTTGTTCATATTTTATTTTATCATAATACAAAATCACATTAAAAAAAGGAAAACGTATCGTGAAAGTTTGATGAAACTTTTCCAACTGCAGTCATCAATGTGCCACCCCACACAATATTTATGAACATTATAATGAGGGAGGTTACCCCAAAATTTAAAACATATTTATGGTGTCTGGCATTCCATTTTATTTTATAACAATAAAATTTTACTGCTTATATACTTGACTACTTTTTGTACTGAAAAGAACTTGAATGATTCAGCTGTTTTATTCAGTTTTGTCACTAGTAATGAGCATAACTCAGCTGTACTATTGAATATGTGTACATATATATGATTATCTGATTGTGTAAAAGAACTTAGACAAAACGCTCAACCCAAACATAACTATATAGTGCTCTAATAAATTAAAGACATGATGCTCTAAGTCTCGGTCACGTATCAAAGCACATTTGCCGTGACTAGGCAAGGCCTCACATCATTTTACAGTTTAAACCTAATTTCATTTTTGATCACAG
The DNA here is from genome assembly GCA_905147015.1 of Laspeyria flexula. Classification (NCBI taxonomy): domain Eukaryota; kingdom Metazoa; phylum Arthropoda; class Insecta; order Lepidoptera; family Erebidae; genus Laspeyria; species Laspeyria flexula. Next base: position 3,223,985 of record LR989956.1, on the reverse strand, counting down.
GACAATTACAATGTTCTCCACATTTCGGCCATGTACTCGAGAGAAGACATCGTCAAGCTGCTCCTGTCCAAACGAGGAGTAGATCCATTCGCCACAGGAGGAGTAAGTATTGTTTTTATAAGAAATATAGATAACCTAGCTGACGTCAAGGCATCCCACTATATTAAAATGAGAAAGTTTGGATGGATGGATGGATGTTTGTTATTCAATAAAGCAAGAACGGCGGCAAGGATTTGTATGAAATCTGGAAAAAGGTGCATTTGTTACCAATACCGATACAATAATATCTATCCTCCTCTTTTGCTGAGATTATTATTATTATTTGTGTACATTTACGACCCATTAATGTCCCACTGCTGGGCTCAGGTCTTCTCTCCTCTATCTAGCGAGGGTTTAGGCCATAATCCATAATTAAATGCAATTTACACCTTCAAATCACAATTGGTAAAATAGGATGAAAAATATAAATATGTACTGAACCCATGTATTCGTAGGGCTGTAAACGACATAAAAATTTATTTTTTTATTTTTATATATTTTTTTAATTTTTATGTAGTAGGCTACACAGATACCCCAGGTATCTGTGTAGCCTACTACATAAAAATTCTAATTGATATTTACATAATGTATGTGTTGATGGCATAAATAACAAAATAAGCATAAAACAATTTAACATTCAAATAATTATGTTATCTAGAAAATCATAAGAATAATTTACATGAATATTCAACCCGCATTAAACATTCATAGCAGCAAAGCCTGGAGCGAAAGTCAGTTCTAGCAAAGTAAAGCTCTTACCATAATTAAGTTTCCATAAAAACAAAATAAGACCTCGTTTACTCCAGCTACATAAATATTTCATAAAAGTCGAGGTAACGAGCCTAGACAAGGGTGTAATGGAAGTTTTACATAGTGTTTTATGTATACACAGAGCCGGCAACAAACCGCTGTTCATTTGGTGGCAAGCAGACAAACAGGCACAGCTACAAGCATCCTTAGAGCACTACTCACTGCTGCAGGAAAAGACATCAGATTAAGAGTGGATGGGGTAAGTTTACCAACTATATTTAATTTAAATTAAATAAAGTATAATTAAAATGAAAATATGCAAAGTTCATAAGGTTCAAAGAACTTGAATCAAGATTGCAATCGTTATCTAAAAGTTTGTTCATCCAATTCAAGTAAGGTCACCATTAGTACATTGTCCCACGATTAGTGCGACGATCGGTGCCTACAATTTATTGATATCTTACCTAGCATACAGCACAAATATATGCAAATTACAAATAGTAAAACTAAACGACCGATGCGAATTGGAAACAATAAATTTTAAACTTTATGAAGCTACTATTAGAGTTATGATTCGTAAATACGAGAGTAGCGTAAGGGCGCGGGCGTGGATGCAGCGTCGTCGTCGCTGCGATCGCGTGCAGCGCGCTACGCCTGGTACCACCATTCGCCTGCGATTCAGGAACTACCCCCGAAAACACCCGCTAGACACAGGCTGTAAACAAAACCCCACACTTACACACAAAGCGCGACGCTCAAACAACCACATACCTACGAAACTAATAAAATTTACAAACGAAGTCTGATATCTGTCGGTACACGCATCAACTGGCAAAAATAATCTGACAAAAACTAATAATGACTTTATTCCAGTCAAATACAAACGCCTCCCCAAGGCTGACGTGTTAAGGACAATTCGACAGTAGGAACGAGCCACCCCGTAGCCCCGTACGAATAGAAACTAGCTAATTATGAGTCGAGCTTTAGCGGCACGAGTAAACGTCACAAGCGAATTTACAATGCAAATCACTCGCTGAATATTAGTTACAACGTCACCGCTGAAATTCAAAATTACTAATTTTAATACAATACGTCTCAGTCGTTCCTTCGTCACGACTCGAGGAAGGCAGTTTTGCGATGGCCTCCCACTTTGCATTCGGGCAGTACTCTTAGTACTCATGGAGGATCAAGTACGTATCTCTGGCTCCGAGCGTGACGGACTAAGCTTTACAAAGCGGAAATCGTTTTATATTCGAATGCATCGGTATTCAGTGAGAAGCACGATAGACGATCGATTATACGTTATTGTCTAGCCGCCTACGAAGATTGCGATGCACGTAAATCGGTTATTATTGTCTGTGGTGTCACAGTTTGGAAGCGATTCGTGCAGTTGCACACCGCAATGCATGGCGTGAGTTGTTTGTGCTAGAGCGGAGGCATGAAGTGCAGTGCGGGTCCGGAGCGGGCGGCACCATGACCGAGCGACGGGACGCGCCGAGGAGTGCCAACCTGAGCTGCCTCTCGGGCCCGCGCAGCCCGCCCGCCAACGTACAGGCGCGGGAGGCGCGGGACCTACAGCGTCTAGAGCTCAGCTTTCTCGAGCTAAACAAAGAACGTGCCAAGCAGAAGGAATGGAGAAAACTAATTCGCGACATGGTATTCCAGAGGGGGAAGATCCCGCTACTGCTGGCGGTCGAGGCCGGGAACCAGAGCATGGTACGAGAACTCCTCAGCGCGCAAACCGCGGAACAGCTAAAGGTATGTCAAAACGAACGCCTAGTGGCCGCGCTACTGCAATGTGCCGATAAGTGAGGGATACGAGCACTCATATGGTGTTATGCAACTGCACACGTTAGGTTCGTAAACGTTTCACTTTTATTATCTGCTTTGAAATTTACGTCAAAATTCTTTGTTTAGGATACTTTTAAATATTTTTATGACAGAAAAGTTTGTGTATTTGCTTTTGTAAAATACGATGCTTTAAATATTTTTGACATGATATGATTTGACATCATAATACTTGCTGTGACTTGCGCCTTTTGTTTTCAATATGATTGATGCTACTTCTACATAACATGCATACTTTGCCTGCTCATTTCACTTCCTTTGTTAGACTTGAACAGAAGCGGTTGGTAGTTTGGAATTTTCTCACATTTTTAAAAATTCATAATGAAGCACAATCGTAGACCAGAGTTTGAAGCTGCGATGATGTACGAACTAGCACATGTACCCCAGGCTTGCACTCCGGCCGGCGACACAGCTCTCCACCTAGCTGCTCGGCGGCGCGACGTGGACATGGCTCGCATCCTGGTTGACTACGGAGCAGTTGTTGATGCTACCAATGGAGCTGGAATGACGGCGTTACATATAGCTGCTGCTGAAGGAGACGAGCCCCTCGTCAAATACTTCTATGGAGTCAGAGCTAATGCTGCTATTGCGGATAATGAAGGTGAGTTTACAGTAATCCTATTATTTTTTTTATATTCAATTTAATAATAATTAAATTTAACAATCATGACAACGTTGGTATTAATTTCTTCTTCTATTTATTTTATTTCATCATCTTGAGACTTTCAATTGTAGTGAACAACTTTCACTAACAGATCCCTAACAAATACTTATTTCAGATCGAACTCCGATGCATCTAGCAGCTGAGAATGGTCACGCGGCCATCATCGAGCTGCTAGCTGATAAGTTCAAAGCATCCATCTTCGAGAGGACAAAGGACGGCAGCACCCTGATGCACATCGCTTCTCTCAACGGTCACGCAGACTGCGCCATGATGCTTTTCAAGAAAGGAGTCTACTTACACATGCCAAATAAGGTATGTGAAGTAATTTTTAAATTTGGTTGTACGTGAATCGAACAAGCATGTTAAAATAGCGAGAATACTGTAAATAACAAAACTACCAAAATGAGATGATACTAAATATTTTGGTAAGATAACAGTTTTCATCATGTAAAGAGAAAAAGGAAGAATCGAGATCGAAGATCCTAAGTAAGTTAGATATTCATGGGCAATGAATAATTAGAAGGTGTTTGAAGCATTAGGCGATTACGCTTGCCTAATTAATAAACATATTAAAATACAAACTCTTTATTCTCTTTTTTTTCTTTACTTCTTTGGATGTTTAAAAGTACAATATTGTTAGAAAATTCTTTGTTACAATTTCTGCATTGGTATGGCAACAATGCATTAACGTGAACAAGGATAATTTCAATTGCAAATCCTTTAGTAACTACATTTCACTGCAGCGATTATTATGAAGGGCAAAAATAGACGATAACTTTTAACGATTTAAGTACCTACTACAATGTATTCTAATGCTTTCTGTAGACGCCAGACTGTGAAAGACAGGGACAGCAGTTAGAGGAATATTTATTTAGCGTAGTACGTACTTTTTTTGGAGATGCTTTGTGGATGGTACCTAAAGATCCATCTCTACGGTAGATAGAGCAACCCGCACAATGCGCCGCGTAATTTTGACTGCCACGTTAAATTCATCAACAAAAAATATTTATCAATCATAAATAGCTCTGAATCTATAATTATGTTAATTATGCCCGTCTATTGTTTAATCTGCCTATGTTTGTAAATTCTTCTGAGAGACAGTTTCTTTCTTAAGCTGTCTTTTTCAAAAGTAACAGTTTCAGTAAACAATTTTGTATGCATACCTACATACGAGTTAAACCCTAGATGGTTTAGGTGGTTATGTATATGTGAAGTACCTAATATAATTTTTTGTTTTTATTGGTCAATAAACGCTAAAAAAACATCAATTCAAATAGAAAAATTAAAATTGTGTTCAGCCAAACTAAACTTGTTCTCATTCTTTATTTTATTATTAAATATTAAATTTTGATTTTATCTTTTTAACTAACATTTGGCAAAATACCAAGTCGCGAAAAATAAAAACAGAGACAATTAAAAGCTATAAAACTAAGCAATTAACATCTAGCCTTAAATGCGAGTTTGTTTTTATTCCGTGATAACTCTTATAAGTACACGAACAATTTTATGACGTTGCGTGTTTAATTTCAGTGGCAGTGCATTAGAAATGAAATATATTTTACTTTGTATAACCTTAGCCTTATTTCTTATGAGTAGTGGGACGTGAGCCGGACGGATGTCCGAGGGGCTGCGTAGAAAGGTCAAGCCGTTGGTATACTTGGTATGCACGACGGATGATGCTAAATACCTTACAGATTTATACTCAATGATAAAATCTGACTTTATGGCTGGACAATTAATGTAAATAAAGACAATTAATGTCTTGTGGCTTCCAAGCAGTCTGACACAACGCTGTGCCGGTTTTTACAGTGGTTGCATCATTATTTTCTTTCAAATATCTCAATATCAGCCATAAGTCTGGAATGTATTGTGCGCTATTTGGATTCGCTCTCTGTTACATGCTCTTAGTCACAAACGTGCTATAACTGCCTAGTAAGAAACTGAAAAATAAGTAATTAATCAAAGCTTTCCCTTCTATAATCTCTATAACTTCATTCCTTCTAATAAAACATTGGTAGAAATTAAGTAAAAATTAACATACCGTAACTATTTTGCCACAGAAACATTACAAACATAATAATTTACAAAATTAACCACTTACGTTGAATTACGTTAAATTAGAACTAAAAAGTTAAAATGTTTCTTAGAATATTATAACTAAAATCAACTACTGATGCGTTACAGGACGGGGCGCGGAGTATTCACACAGCAGCTCGATATGGTCACGTAGGCATCATCAACACCTTACTGCAGAAGGGAGAAAGCGTCGATGTTACCACCAACGTAAGTCCATTAGTTTATAGGACTTTATCATCACCATTACCATATCAGCCACTGTTGGACAAAGGCCTCACTGAGAGATTTTCAATTAGACTAATCAGTTGTATATAATATGTCGAAAGGGACTTTGCTCCCGTCTTTCTTTATTTGGCCACTATTCAGTTCCTATTAGCCGTAGCCTAAATTGTGTTACAATAATGATCTTCCGAAATCGTATCTAGTTTGGACAGCTCTGATATTTATGGTGTAAATCCCTTTGTGTAAATTAATATTGTTCTTCTAGGACAACTACACGGCATTACACATAGCAGTGGAATCATGCAAGCCTGCTGTTGTGGAGACTTTACTGGGCTATGGAGCAGACGTACATGTCAGAGGGGGCAAGCAGAGGGAGACTGCGTTACACATCGCTGCTCGAATACCTGACGGTAATCTACCTTCCTGACCGTGGTGTGTTCATAAACTGAATATAGTGTTTAGCTTCATAAGTCATTTTAAAATTCATTTGGCTAACTCAGAATTGAGACTGAATAATATATTTAGTGACAAAAAATATATAAAACCATTTATGTCCGAACTGGAGATCGAAACCAGGAATTGACTTGCACCACCAAGGCATTTGGGGGGAAGAGGCCACATCAATGTGTAATATCTATGAAGCTGAACAATTTCTACTAAAAAATATTCCGTACTTGTATTTAATTGACACAACGCGAAATGAATTACATAATTATTATGCTACTACCATTGGTATACTTATTTACGAATCAAAATGATAATAATATTCAAATAAAAATGATAATATATTCCACACTTATTCGAAGCATCCAAAATTCTTGTTTTCAGGTGACAAATGTGCGCTCATGTTACTGAAGTCGGGCGCGGGACCTAATAAGGCAACAGAGGATGGCATGACACCGGTCCACGTGGCGGCTAAGTACGGCAACCTCGCTGCATTAGTGCTCCTTTTGGAAGATGGTGGTGACCCTCTCAGGAAATCAAAGGTAAAATTTGCTTCTATATTCATGATATTTATCAACTGTTACTGACGGCACACCAGACAATTTTTTGTCTGATTCATAGATATTTGTTTCGAGTTTAGGTGTACTGCGTCTGTTAATCGTCATATTTGTAAAGTTCCCCACGACACAGGGCTTGTTCCCTTGTGCGAGCGTTGTCTTTTTCGAAGAAAAAGTAATATTGACTGTACAGAAACGATCCTGGGTTTGGGACCATTTATGGCTATGATATGAACTTAATACATTCGACAGAAAATCGGTTTTACAACGCCAATTAAATAATGTACTTTTAAATAAACTTTATCCAATAATTTACTTCTGAGTCTTGACTGCTATGATTATGATTATGTCTAATGGAGATCATTATTAGCTATAAGGCAATTGTTTCATACAATTAACCATATTGATGTAATGTTCAATACGGTGGATAATAAAATGTTTCATGTTTTTATAGACTGGTGAAACACCTCTTCATATGGCGTGTCGTAGCTGTAAACCTGATGTGGTGCGGCATTTAATAGAATTCGTTAAAGACCACAAAGGTGAAAGCGTTGCAACAACTTACATTGACTCGGTCGATGAAGATGGTGCGAGCGCTCTTCACTTTGCTTGTAAAATTACCAAAGAAGAAGTCAAAATACCTACAGCTGACCGACAAGTAGTCAAATGCCTCATAGAAAATGGTGCCGATGTTACATTAAAAACGAAACATCATTACGAAACAGCATTTCACATTTGTGCTATCGCTGGCAACAATGACGTCATGACTGAAATGATCCAACACATATCGGCTGCTGACGTTAGCAGAGCGCTGAACAAACAGAACTCAATAGGTTGGACACCTTTACTTATCGCGTGTAACAGAGGACATATGGAACTTGTTAGTACATTACTAGCTAACCATGCAAGAGTAGACGTATTTGATACTGAAGGTAGATCTGCCTTGCACCTTGCTGCGGAACACGGATACTTACAAGTTTGTGATGCGTTATTAACAAACAAAGCCTTCATTAACTCCAAAGCGAGAAATGGCAGAACAGCTCTTCACTTAGCTGCTATGAATGGCTACACGCATTTAGTGAAATTCTTAATAAGGGATCACAACGCCGTGATCGATGTTTTAACATTAAAAAAGCAGACTCCTTTACATTTAGCAGCAGCGAGTGGTCAAATTGAAGTTTGTAAACTTTTATTGGAACTTGGAGCGAACATTGATGCGACAGACGAGTTAGGGCAGAAGCCTATTCATGCTGCAGCACAGAACAATCACAATGAAGTAGTTCAACTTTTTTTACAACAACATCCTAACTTAGTAATGGCTACTACAAAAGACGGAAACACTTGTGCACATATAGCGGCTATACAAGGTTCAGTGAAAGTAATCGAGGAACTTATGAAATTTGACAGGACTGGTGTAATATCTGCGAGAAATAAGCTAAATGATTCAACCCCACTACAGTTAGCTGCTGAAGGTGGTCATGCTGACGTAGTGAGAGTTTTAGTTAGGGCGGGTGCTTCTTGTACAGATGAGAATAGGATCGGTCTCACTGCTGTACATTTAGCAGCACAGTATGGACATACCAATGTATTAGACGTAATGCGATCTACAAACACATTAAGGATATCAAGTAAAAAGTTGGGGTTGACTCCGCTTCATATAGCAGCATACTATGGACAAGCTGGTAAACTACAATTTTATATTTTATTGAACCGACATTATGTTGATGCTTAAGAACATGGCTGATATTACTTACTTTATTTAAATTTTTAGAGACTGTTCGTGAGTTACTCTCCCATGTACCTGGAACAGTAAAATCAGAAGCTCCTACAGGAGTTTCACTAGTTCCAGAACTAGGTGCAGAGTCAGGTCTAACACCATTACATCTAGCTGCTTATAATGGAAATGAAAATGTCGTCAGGTTACTCCTCAACTCTGCTGGAGTACAAGTGGATGCTGCTACGAATGAAAATGTAAGTAATCTCATTCTTCTAGAATAATTTTTGACTCAAAATTATAATTTTAAATTATATTTGCAGGGTTTTAATCCGTTACATCTTGCGTGCTTTGGAGGACACATGTCTATCGTGGGACTCCTTCTCAGCAGATCAGCAGAATTACTTCAAAGCACAGACAGACATGGGAAAACTGGCTTACACATAGCTTCGACTCATGGGCACTACCAAATGGTGGAAGTGCTCCTGGGTCAAGGTGCAGAAATCAACGCAACAGATAAAAACGGATGGACTCCTCTACATTGTGCTTCAAAAGCAGGACATTTAAATGTGGTGAAACTTTTGTGTGAATCTGGTGCATCGCCTAAAAGTGAAACTAATTTGAATTGTGCTCCGATTTGGTTCGCCGCTTCGGAAAACCACAATGATGTCCTGGAGTACTTGCTGCACAAAGAACACGATACTCAATCATTGATGGACGACAAGAGGTTTGTTTACAATCTCATGGTTTGTTCGAAGAATCACAATAACATACCCATTGAGGAATTCGTGTTAGTATCGCCAGCGCCTGTCGACACTGCTGCAAAATTATCAAATATTTATATTAATTTATCCACTAAGGTAAGAGTCAGTTGGATTATCTATATTGATCTATGATTACTCTATAACTTTGTATTTATAACTTGCCGTTTGCTTTAACAGGAAAAGGAGCGTGCCAAAGACCTTATAGCAGCGGGAAAACAATGTGAGGCAATGGCCACCGAGCTGTTAGCGTTAGCGGCTGGAGCTGAGTCTGCTGGACATATACTCACCGCTACCGACAACAGAAATATCGAATTTTTGGATGTTTTAATAGAAACTGAACAAAAAGAGGTTATTGCCCACACCGTAGTCCAGAGATATCTTCAGGTAAAAAATAGGTAACTTATCTACTTGAGCACAACTCGTGATAATGATGTTATAACGATAATCACTACTACATTTGTTTTCAGGAACTCTGGAGAGGGAGTCTCAAATGGAGTGGCGTCAAAATTATGTTCCTTTTTTTCGCATTCATAGTGTGTCCGCCAGTTTGGATGGTGTTCTCTCTTCCATTAGGCCATAAATATAATAAGATTCCAATAATTAAGTTTATGTCGTATTTAACTTCACACATTTACCTCATGATATTGTTATCTTTAGTCGCCATAACGCCTATTTATAATTCAATATTTAGGGATAGTTTAATACCTAGGTGGTATGAGTGGATGCTGCTTATTTGTTTGAGCGGTCTCCTCTTGTTCGAGTTAACGAACCCCAGTGACAAATCAGGCTTAGGTTGGATTAAAATTGCCGTTTTGTTACTGGGCATGATCGGCGTGGCAACACACGTCGTTGGTTGGATATTTGTCCAGCAGAAATACTGGCCAACGTTAATGTACTGTAGGAATCAATGCTTTGCGTTATCATTTCTATTAGCATGTGTCCAAATATTAGACTTCTTATCATTCCACCATCTATTCGGTCCGTGGGCAATCATCATCGGAGATCTGATGAAGGACTTGGGCCGATTTCTTGCTGTATTAGCTATATTTGTATTTGGTTTCTCTATGCATATAGTAGCATTGAATCAGCCATTTAGGAATATAAGCAAAGCAGAAGACAGTAAATATGCAAGACAACAAAGAAAAAAGTTATTCTCCGACGGTAAGTGTGAATCCAATTTTAAGTATTACATTTGCCTAGCCATCTATCATTGAAACTGCTCATCAACTCATTCATTTCAATATTAATGTCATACTTATTACCGTGATAGAGAGTCAACGAACAAAACGGCAAGCGTTTGATACGCAATGGCAAAATACACTTTCTGGCGAATCGTACAGGAGGAAACAATTACCAACTGGGCGTAAGTCTGCATAGACGTGCCAAACTAAATATTTAACATCATTATACACACGATGATCACATTATCTCTCGATGTGCTTGTTTTACTTTGTCCTTTTTTTCTTACTAACGACTCTCGTATCTGCATCCGCTTGCAAGCTTTTGTTATTCAGCACATCGAGAATGTTATCATCGTCGACATATATTGATTACGTTTCATTAGATAACTGTTATTCACAATGAGAATGTGGAATGTGTTTAGGTCTTTGTAATATACAAACGACACTTCGCTACGCCATAATGTATAATTTTTGTTTTGTATTTATGGCACGTGTAAGTGGTTCGATGGTTAGATTATTCGATGTCTAATTTTAAGTACACAATGCATCTTCTGCATCGCATCTACACCCATGGCTTGAAGAGGGCGGTGGTTTACAGATTTGGATGTGGACACAGAACATGCATTGCGCGTCACTGTACTAGTATTAGTGGAATGAGTGGCCGACTTCACCGCATTTGATGGAGCAAGTTTATTTGCGCATGCGCCGCGGCTGGCTTATGTCCTGCGTTTATTCACCGATGCCGAGGTACCACTTTATGTTTCGGATGTTTGGCTGATTGTCCTCATTGTGGCGTACGCCCATGCTCTCGATGTTGCGACACTTTCTAGACCGTAGAGGACGGGGTGGATTGATGCAGTGGTATAATGAGTGGCTAAAATCTCGATTCTAATCTATCTATACACCAATACAAAACTTCAAAACTCACTATTACAAATTCTAGAACACACATTCACTTATTTATACCAATGTACAGAACATAACACAGACATCAATCTGTCTCATCCACACTTTCAGTGTCTTTAGCTGTGGTAGATCTTAAGATATTTGGGAAGATTGATGCAGGTGTAACTTTGAAACACAATGACTATTACAAAATTTTACATAAAATACATATCTATAATTCACAATAGGCGTATATTTGTAAGCAATTACCAAGCATCAACCTACCTCAATCTCTTCTTTGTCGAGTAAAAAGAACGTGGTCCATGTGTCGTGTTGTCTTCTAGCGACGTTGACACCGTACGAGGCGATGGAGAAACTGTTCTTCGCCCTTTTCGGACAGATAACTCTATCAGATCTGAACTACGTGTCAAATGTGCGCCCGCTGTGGACTCAGAATGTATTCAAGTTCGTGTTCGGCGCGTACTTGCTGATGTCAGTCGTGGTGCTCATGTCGCTCCTCATTGCGATGATGTCGGACACTTACCAACGCATACAGGTAACTTGTCGTCCAGAACTTTTAATTTCTTGTCCACAGTTACTATGAACCCATTTTACTCCTTCGAGTTGCTCTTCTTTGCTGTATTTGGACAAACGACTACTGATCAGACGAGGGTCCATCGGAACGACAGTAACATACAGCCTGTTTGGACGAATTATCTGTTCAAAATTGTGTTTGGGATCTACATGTTGGTGTCAGTGGTCGTATTGATCAATCTGCTCATCGCTATGATGTCGGACACGTATCAAAGGATCCAGGTAACAAATGCGTAATTAAATTTAAACATGCTGTACGTTGTTCGCATACTGACACGATGAACAACACATCAAAGCACATTGATAATAAAAACAACTTACAATAAACAGTAACTTTAACCATCATCAAACATACGAAAATACAAATTTAAAATTAAATTAAAAAAACTGAATGAAACATTTTTTCAATTTGTGTAAATGGTCCCAATAGAAGACAAAGGGCCTATTTACCTTTCATAACACACAGAACTAATACTAATCGCAACCAAATTTACCTACGAGTATGTATATATTCTAATAGATACTACTCTCATAGATAACATTTTTTCTTTTTAAGTACTACGAGTGAGGTGTATGAATTTTTGTGATTGTGATGACAAAAAATATTTTTTATTACTAACATGGTGTTTTATACCGAAGAAATTAAAAAAATTGTTCGATTCTAACAGCTGAGGTTAACTAAAGTTCCGAAAAATTAACTATTTCAGGCGCAATCCGACATAGAGTGGAAGTATGGGTTGTCGAAGTTGATCAGAAATATGCATCGCACGAACACCGCGCCCTCACCACTCAACCTGGTGACCACGTGGCTTATGTGGCTTATTGCCAGGTGTAAGGTGAGCAATACCTCCTATTCTAGCATTATTTTACATCCACTCGGCGTAAACATCGATACTACGTTCTCTAATTTACTATAACAGCATTGTGAAACTTATGGGTTGATGATGATGATACAGTGTTTTTATTCTCTCCTTTACGTAAGATGCAATTGATGAAATCTGGATTAGTATAGAATTTTGATTGATTAAAGATTTCGATAGAACGAAGAATATTACCATCCTTTTTAATCATCTAGAAATATACAGGTACGAACAGCAATAAAAGTAGCTGAACATAATATAACTAGTACCAGAATTGAGTTATCATCGTAAAATCAATTCTGGTATAAGTATTTTTAAGTATGCTACGGTATACAATATGTTCAACTACGATTGTTGCTGACTGTACGATTAAAATTTAAACAAGGTGCATCCAAATTATTACCAGATAAGGGCCTCTAAATCGTTAATTGAATCAGTTTTATTTGAATTTGGCACTCGACTTTGCTAAGAAAATTAACACCAGTAAAAGCAAACTAGTCAACTAGCAACTTATCATATCGATCTAATCTCGGTTTAGGCTCGTTTGAGTAAGAAGAAGAGGCCAAGCTTAGTCCACATGATCGGATTGCAGAGACAAGACCAGATGAGCGCCCGGTCAAAAGCTGGGGCCAAATGGCTGTCCAAGGTCAAAAGGGGACAAGTCGTACCGAAAGGTAAGTGCTTTAGCTATTTTGAACTTTATTAGTAAAGTGAAAACCGTAGGTAATTATCAAATAAGTTTATCAGCTGATAGTGCTTCAATTGATAGACTTGATAGTGGTATTATTTTCTCACTAACAATAAGTTGGTAAGATTAGGGTAAGTGGATGATCAAAAGCTACATTCTGCGCTAGATTTATCTTACGGTTAACATCTTCTTTGTTAACGCCAATACACCGTAAGGTGCAAAGATAATATACCGTCTTACTATTACGAAGAGAAAACTTTGCACTCCTTTTTTATGTACGCGTACACGGGGGAGTGAAGTGAGAACTTTGTCTCAAATGAGTTTTTTTTGTATTGCAGATTCAACTCGTCTCTCAGTGGTGCACCTCAGTCCTCTGGGCTCCCAGTTAAGCTTCAACAACGCTACGAAGATCGAAAATGTTGTGGACTGGGAAGTCATCGCTAAGAAATACAGAGCATTAATGAGGGATGAGCCTGAAGAATCAATAAACAAAGAAAATGAAGAAGATACCGCTGACGACGTGTCAGAAATAGTGGCTAACAATATATCTAACGCTCCACCTTGAACAAATAACACGAAACGGTGGGGTCTCAGTGTAAAAAATGTAATATATTAAACCAAGGTTTTTGAATCAGGTTAGAAGAAAACCTATGTGTCTTAGTGAGATTACGGATAAACGAATTTGTTGACAAATCTGATTGAAACCAGCTTGGAATTGTACATAGTAGTGTAAACTTAAAATACTTTTGGAAAGGTTTTATTAGTAACGGATTACTGAAAGTAAGTAAGTACATAAATAACTAAACTTTAGATGAAAGTGACGATTTTAGTGTTCTTCGGTTATGTCCAAGAATGGTTTATAATGTTATTACAATTTTTTATTTTCCCAAGGAAAACCGCCCAATATTGTATTTTTTTCTAATAGTATTCAATTTCTAGTCAACCATAGTCCAAGTATCATTTGCAGTATTTTTACTAGGTATATATCTTAACTAAATTACTTGTTTATTTTATACTTTATTTTGGTTTTAAATATTTTGTGACTTTAATTGACCCTCACAATATGAATGGACTTCCATTTTTGTACAAAATTAATGTAATTGTGTCATTTTTAATAAAGTTACATGTATCAATAAAAAGATTTGACACACTGAAAGTGATCTACGTCTTTTGGCACGATCAACGAACAAAGCTTGAACCAACGGACTGCTGCTCAAGAGTCGGAATAAAATTTGTATGATACACAAATGTTTGTTTCGGAGTTTGGGTGTTTTATATATATTATAAGCATGTAATTAGAAATATATATGTATGTTTATCAGTTGTCTAGATCCCATAACATAAGCTTACATACTTGCTTGGTGGCGCTGTGTAATAAAAATAAAAAAATGTCCCAAAAATATTATATAATCAATAAATATTTTTTTGTACTTTTAGAGCGATTACTTAAACAAGCGTATAAAAACGCTCATATTTTAAATTGAAAGAACGGAACATAGCATCATGCCTTTTTCCCCAAAGAAGTAGACAGAGATGCATTTTGCCACCCATGTTTACTCCCATGTGTTTGGGGGTGAGTCTGTTGCCATTAACCGCCTAACCAGAATCTTTCCATACTCCGAACTGATACTGATAATTTCTAGATAGCAAAACCCAATATAATTTTCCCAATCGAGGGAAGGACACAAAAGGAAATCTGGAACCTCTTGCATAGCAAGAGGCCCTTGCGTCACTGAGGCAGAAACAAATACGCTTTATGTGAAAGAGGCCTTACATGACGTAGAATAAAGTCAGTGTCTCAAATCTTTCAGGACAGGTCTTAGCGTGTAAAAGAAAATGTATAAACAATAATTAAGGTGCCTTTTAGTTAACTGCTTGATTATCACAAAATGACGTAGTGATTCCGTCTCGCTTGCTAAAACTAAGAAACCTTGACTTTATAAGTCGTTGTACATTCATAGATAATTTTGTTTGTAACGAACTATAATAAATCGTGGGTAGACATTAAACTAGAGCTAAAGTAAGGACAGGCGATGTTATTTTTCCAATTTAGTGTTGTTTAGTGTTAAGACTAATTTATTAGTACTAATATTTTTATAAATAAACGTGTTGTGTATTTGTGTAACTGTATTGTTTTAAAATAAAATCAGTGCAATTTTCTAGTGGCTGCGTTTTTGTTTTATCTAACTGGTTAAGGCCAAGAATTTTTTTTTTATGAAATACTAAGTTACCTACGTCAAGTTTAAACTAACAATCCCTTTTTCCTAAAGCGCAATGAAAAAAGAAGTACGTTCAGTTAATCCTTATCTTTGGCAATATTGTTGACGCCTCTTGTTTTTTTTAAGTATTTTGAATAAAGATTTTTTTTTATTTATTTAAAAACTATCCAAGTCAAATGACTTGAATAGTTTTTAGATAAATCCTAACTCTGTCGAACTTTTCTGTTAAAAAAAAACATAATTAATAAAAAAACACGACGCTATGACAAAGAGAAAAAACAAGATGTATTTTTGCCTTGCTAAACTAAAATTTTCATCGCAGTCGGGGGACTTCCGCTCAATGGAATACAACTACTGTCTAATTCACGTTATAAGAAACATAATATGCCGAGATTTATCTTATAATCAGGGATGATATACCACTTTCTGATAAAAATAGGTATATTTTTTTCACAGAGTGTTCTGCTGATGATGTGTATCATCAGCCTTCCTAAACAATCGATATTATAATAGTTTCTGATGAAGCGTGTTTTTTCTCTAGCCTCGACAATAACGATTACCTTCGAAAAAAATCCATATTGAAATTATACATGGTTTTTATTGAATAGAACTATAGAAGAAACGACCTCGGCAGTGGCTAAGAAGACTTTAGATACTTCCCATACATATTCAGATGGAAATTTACAATTCAAAATGTAATTATACCGTAGATATATTACTTCTTGTTTTGTCCTCTACAAAGATTTATATTCCCAACAGGTATTGTCTGCTTCTTTAAATAATCCGCATCGAATACAAATAAAACTTTAGAACGAGACTATTTTACTAATGTGGCATCTGTAGCTCTATCGCTTAAAATCATGGATCGTTTCTAAGTAGGTATGTTAGATTACCACTTTTGTAATATATTTAGGTGCGAATATATTTTATAATCCGTGTAGTGACGGAATAAGAATACATACACTGTGTCACTATCCCATTTCAATCCGTGGGTGTCGTAAAAGGTGACTAAGGGAGTAAACAAGAGCACTGCGAGAAAAGGAAAATTCGAAACAAACCCTATACCAATCCGTCTGGCCAGCTTGGTATAGTAGGCTAAATTCCCTCCACATTCTTTGGAGGAGACCCGTGCCCAGTAGTGAGAAGTTTATGGGTTGAAATGATGATATTATACAAGACGAATCCCATCTAATTTATCTCCCATCTAATTTGGATGGTTGATAATATTAAAAATTAAAACACAGTAAGCTTTTTATCGATATTTGACTCGGGGATAGTTAAACCAAAAAACATCTTGCACAGATATATTTTATTCACACTTTTTTTATTCGATGCAGTAATCTAATATGGCAATGGTTATTAAACCAAGAAAAAATTATTACTTATTACAAGTACTTTCACACACATACTTTCCCTGTCCTATGTTTGATAGTAAACAATAAGGTCCTTAATTCCTAATAGGAGGAATATCCAAATTGAAAGGAATGTATATCAACAGAAATCTGTTACACCTACATATAGAAAAACGCATTAGTCCTGTGTGGGAACCAAACCATTTAGATCATCATTAGCAGTAGGGAAGCGACCTCACAAACGGCCTATATGAGACAGTTAAGCCGTAACAATAGAAATAAAAGCGTAATCCAAGGCTGTAGTGACTTCCTCGACAGTTCATTCAAAAGTCATTGGCGTCCATTATCAGTGTTATCGTAATATTAGTACGCTGCGCGCGCATCCGTACACAAACTCACAAACGCATGCGGACAAACTATACGCACAGCTCAAAATAATTTTGAAAAACTTCAATTGAAAAATAAAGTGCGCAAAATTAAAAATATTTCTTAAATAGATTTTTGGATTTATTTACAGTGAATTTTTTTAAAGTGTAGTTAAACAGTGAAAGGACTTGTTTAAAATGTTTAGTGTAAAAACAGGATTAATTTCTTTGCTATTTTTACTATGTTAGTATTGATGTCAATATTTTTTTATTCGAATGCTTAATTAAAAATATACTTTTATTACATTTGTCAAGTAAATTACATTTAAAAATAAGTCATAATTATTACAAAAAAAATGTGTTTCTGAAAAAATATGATTGTAATAAAACTATTTTTTTTTTAAATAAATAGAACATAATATTATACACAACTAAAGATTATAAAATCTTATGGAGATAGTGAAAAAATAATAACCTGATTCTTGAGATGCAATTATTAATAATTTTCAGGTTCATCGATGTGCACACATGCGGCTTTCTTGCGGTGTTACAATGGGTAAGTATGTAATATATGTACGAGTAACAGGTAGGTATTTTAAGTTTCTGTCCGCAACGTGACATTGTTCCAAGTGGTATGTCAATAAACATGATAGCCTGAAATAAAGAGAGTCTAAGAGTCTTTTTATTTCAAATGTAATTAAAATACGGGAAAGCCTAACAAACGTGTTGGATATTACAATATTTTTTCGTGAAAAAAAACCATTAGATAAATATTTCTGTGGTAAGTAAGTACTTTCACTCTCTTGTGGTCTATAAATTTTCTTCAGAAAATTTTAAATAAAGAAGTACCAAAATTCAAAATTCAAAAATAATACCCTAATCAATGATCAAAATTAAAGATCTAATTTTGTCTCAGCACATACTATATTTTGGAAATGACCTTTATGCAAAATTGGACGTCCTACAGCAGCTATGATATGATGATGACATACTATATTCTAATACGTATACTTACTTTATTTTAGGAAGCATTAAATTTATCGAGTTTGATTTTAGGTTGCAATACAAAATTGAGTAATTTTATAATGATATGCTTGTGTGATGAATTTTCAATTTCACCCACCCTTATTTGGTAATAATCTCACAAATTTTATGTAATGACCTTGAGTCAAGGTTGAGAAAAGTAGAATAATAGGCCATTACATTATGTCACATATCGATGGTCGATCATAAGGGTCTCTCCACATTTGTCGACGCCGAATCGACTTAAGCCGAATGCTTATCGTAACATTCGTCACCCTAACCGTATCAAGCCGACGACGGCTGTTGCGACGGCTAAATAATCAAATTTTGATTTACTATTACGGATAGTGACAATATACCGGCGACTGCAACCCGTTGCGTCATCTGAATCAAGTCGCTTAGACCCAAATCATTGTCTGATATGAGACCTGATACCATCTGATATCATACCTTTATGTCTGATACCTTTATGTCCTAAAAATAATGCACTCTTTTTTCAATTAAGGAATTATGGTGTCGACAAATATATGAAGACCCTAAGTATGTTAAACTGGTCGGTCATGGTGTCGACTAGTCGCCGACTTTCTTCGGTCGACGTTCGTAACGATTGCGTGCTATCAAACTGGTTTACTTCACAATGTGTTTGAAGTATTTGACAAAAAATGCTTATTTATGACATAAACATCTGTGTTGATTTTTTACACGTAAATATTTATGCATTGCATTGCATTTTGTTTATTTACGAAATACTATTAAATACTGCATATAATATTGCGACAATAACGGTATTTTTTAAAACCGTAGCAAATATACAGTTTCCTACTTTAGGGAAAGTACCTAATAGTGTTTCATTCGGGAATCGTATCTAAGGCACTCGGCGCGATGTAACCTACAGGGCCTAAGAGAAGTTTTAATGGTATCCAATATGAAAAAATGCATGTATATCACATAAGATCTAAAATTGGAGCTTTTTAACTAAGTATAAGTATAACTTTTTATTGACTGGCCTGTTGGTGTAGTCATTAGTGACGTTGACTGCGTATCACTGCGTTACTGTCGTTGGTTCGATTCCCACCCAGGACAAATCTATTTGTGATGAGCATGATTGTTTGTTTTGTGTCTGGGTGTAATTTATATATACTATATGTATATTATGTATTTACAAAAAAAGTATTTTAGTTGTTTAACAGTTGTTTAGTACCCATAACACAAACAAAATATAATTTCTTAATTTGGGACTAGGTGGCGATGTGTGGATGTGTGAAAATATTAATATTATTAACTACACTTAATAAAAAAAGGTGTTATATTACAGTAATAAGCCTTTAACGAGGTACAAAGTGTTACGCGTAGTCAGCGCTTACGCAGAGCCGCGTCATTTAAATACTAATTAATTAGTCAGTTCACAACACGACTCACCAATCTCTCTACTCGCTCTAAATATGAGGAAAACCTTGTCCAGCCATGCTATTGCAATAACTATAACAATTTTTTTAAACGGTTCTAAAATGGTCTAATTATGAGATAAATCATAAAATACTAAAAAGTGATTTGAAGGCATGGGATCGCATGACTGTAAACCTATCTTTGTTCTGTGGTCAACTTACTACAACTTACTCTGCGGCTTTCGCAGTCAGAAAAGTGCGACTACTTACTGATGTGGAAACCGCGAGACTAACTAGTATACTTTAGTTATTTTCACAGCGTCATGTCCTATGGCATTTTGCTATGGGGTAAGGCTGCTGATATTGAAACGATATTTATACTTCAAAAACGAGCTATACGCTCTATTTATAATTTAGGCCTACGAGTATCCCTGAGAGAACGTTTTAAAGAAATAGGTATTCTAACGGTTGCATCTCAATATATATTTGCGAATATTATGTTTATTAAACAGAATATTCACCTTTACAGAAAAGTTAGAGTTATTAATTAAGTGTTTATTTCATGTATTTAGTGTCATTCATTCACTAAGTACACGAAATAAACACTTACTCTGTAATATTTCCCATTGTCTTTGTCTTGTCCACAACTCTTTTGTTGGACTAGGAGTATGTTTAACAAACTACCCATTGAGATGAACCTACCCTTACAGAAATTCAAACTTACGGTTAAGAAACATCTAATAGGGAAAGGCTACTATACCGTAAACGATTATATAAATGATAAAAAGGCATGGGACTGGGAATTACTGTAAAGTGGAAGCATTTTGAGATTTTTTTTATTTCTTTCCTATTAAGCAAGTGTCTTCGATTGTCATGCTCACTAAACTGTCATTGCTTGTGGTGTCGTATTGTCCGGGTCATTCTCTTCCCTCAAATATGGTTGAAGAGAATGATGGCTGGTCTGTGCGTCATGCCCGTGAAACGGCGCTACTTGGGGTGACTGGTCAGTCGTCGTATGCTGTGCTTTAGCGCTACTAAATTATTCAATTCTTTTTTTTTTTAAGCTAATATTGCTAAACAATGTGTTCACAAAATCTTTGACCGTTTTCTTATACATAGTTGGTACCAAGTGATGATCCTACATACCATACTTCTTAACGAAAACAAATTAAAGTTTGATTGCTCATTATTACTATTATTATTTTCTCATATCCAAATTTTATTGAATTTGATTTAGTATGGTGTTTTGGATCTGTACTTTCTGTGATATTTCAAACTGTAACCAATTAAAATTGTAACAAGTATGGCGATTGAAAAGAGTGGCCTGAGTTTCTTGCCAAGTTCTTCTCAGAGCTCCACCTTGTTAGTGAACTGGCCGTAAGCAAATTTACTGACACCTTTTCTGGCTATGACGTTGATAAGTAGGTATCATGTATGTGATCCAAATGAAATAAAAAGATTTGACTTTGACTTTGACTATAGCCAAGTTGAACTTAGAGAAATTAAAATATTGTAACTATTTATTCTTGTGTTGTGACCTATATTCGGTAACGACATACTTCTTCGTCCGTCGGTGTTACACTATTGTATTATAATTTACCTATCTAATTAAAAGGTTTTTTTACGAAACTGATAGCCTACTTACTATTTGGTAATTGCATAGTTTTCCAAACCTAGTTACCTACATAGTTTCAGCCCGAATGAATCGTCATATAGTAGGTATATTTATAACCGTTTTGGTTAATTTTCTTATATTCGTAATTATCAAGGTTTATCTGAAAGAAAATGTTTCGAACATCAAAATTGGAAATTTGATGATATTTTTATAAGATAATGCACCTCAGCTAAGCCAGATCGTAGTGCTAATTAAGAAAAACTGGTAGGTATATGTATACCTACCTCTACATTAAAACCAGATTGTTACCTATCAGTAGTTTTTTTTTATATTAAATGTTTTTGTTACGTGTTTTTTTTAATTTTACCACGCATTTAACAGTTAGAGATACAGCAAACAGTATTACGTATAGGTACCCATAGAAAAAAGATATAAGTCTGCATAAAACATAAATCATTTTAGGCGTTATTACATTTGCTAACGCCTTAAATTGATTTAATAAGAAACAGAAAGAAACATTTCAATTTTTTTAATATTTCAAGGAGGACACCTTTAATTACACTTTACCAAATTAATGTCCCAACTCAACATCTCTTTTAGACACTGTTACTAATATCACAACAAAACATAACCTAACAAAGGCTTATGTGAAACCACATTATCGATGTGTGACAAAAACCTCTTTTATGTCCAAATTACACCGATAAACATAATACTATTCTTTTGTGACCCTAACTACTCAAAATAGATCACAATAATTAACAGCTATCATGACAATTTGACTGTCAACTCGCTATACAAACTGTAACAATAAACTTGACATTAAACCTTATCTCACTTCTTCGTGTCAAACAAGGTTAAAGTAAATTTGGCGTAATTAACCCATTTTACGTAAATGTTTTGCATTGAATGTGCAATAAATATTTTAATGTTTATTGATGTGATAAGGTCACAACGTTTGTGATATAAATAAATTCCTACCTATTATTATTCAAATATCTAACGGTATTGACACTCACGTGAAAAAAAAATTCATCAAAAAATCTTTAGCTTCAGGTGAAAATTGGCATTTTATTTTGTTCCCACTAAGGTTGTAACGAAAATTGGTTAAAATTGATAATGATCAGTTATGATGAGATAAAAGCTGCAATATCATCATCATCATCATCATCATATCAGCCCAACGACGTCCACTGCTAAACATAGGCCTCACCTAATTTACGCCACTGCGAACGGTCCTGTGCCGCCTGCAACCAACTAGACGTTAGATTTGTCTACATAGTTGTAAGAATGTGTTTTTATCGTTTAAGTTTATCAACACGTAAAAATGGCAATATTTATTAATTATATTAGGTAGGTCACTTTTAAATAAGACGGATTTCATATTGGACACCCGCTTAAATGTCACCTGATAGAATAGCATCTGAGGTATTCCACATACGGCACAACGTTGGTAGAAGTTGGTAGTAAACTGCGACTCCTAGTTAAATCGACGCTTTGTTACATGTAGATGTAATGTACTTTTTTTCCTAGGTAAGTACTTCAACTTTATGGTCGCTATCAACCGTCAAAGTTCGGGAGTCCTTATTGAAAGACCCTGTATATTTATAAAAGTTTTCATTTATTTTCATTAAATAATATCTACAATCAAATATGCGGACGATTCGCGTTCGCATATTTCGCGGAACGAATAATTTATGAACCGAGTATACAACAAGGTATACTTAATAAAAATTTAAAAAAGTAAAACTGTCTGAGAGCTGGGCAACGGTCACCTCTTCACTATATAGAATTGTAGAGAGGGTTTAGGACATAATCCACACACGCTAGCCTAAATAGTGAAATATTTAAACCCTTACAATTTCTTCTTGACTTGAGTATAGGTTTTTCCTCACGATGTTATCCTTACAGACGGTAAGGTACCTACATGACTAGCAAATAAATTCCACAAAGTGAAATATGTACACATTGGTATACGGCGGTCAAAATCACACTCGGGCCGTATGTTTTGCATGTTCTATTTCTCATTGGGCCACCATCAAATTATAATTATTTATTATTCTATAAACCAGGTATCTATTCCTGTTACTTACGTATTATTTACTTAGACATATTTTTATCTGAAATATAAAAAAATGAATTCCTATTTTTTGTCATCTTTAATGCTTAGTGAGTAGTCAAAGTACCGGCAAGTTCATCTGCTGACCTCGTTCACGATAACGCACGGCTGCGTCTATGATTCTAACTACTAAGTATGATTGCAAATACTGTGAATGTAAATGCAAAAATGCAAGTTCCGTTGATACGGCTGAATGGAATGGTTGACGTACGTGAACAAAAGGAATTAAGAAGAAAACTTATTCTACACCTGACTAACTACTAACTTATTCTGGTTGTGGAATAAACTCCCTAACGAGGTTTTCCCAAGGGACTACAGCATGGGGTTCTTCAAAAAAGGAGTGAATAGGTTTCTTAAGGGTCGGCAACGCGCTCGTGATGCCCCTGGTGTTGCAGGCGCCCATAGGCTACGGTAACCGCTTACCATCAGGCGGACCGTACGTCTGTTTGCCACCGTCGTGGTATAAAAAAAAAAAAAAATCTGAAGAGTTTGTTTGTTTAAACGCGCTAATATCAGGAACTACGGAACCGAATTGATAAATTATTTAGTACTGGATAATCTATTTATCGATGAAGGCTGTAGGCTATATAACATCACGCTACGGCCAATAAGAGCATAGCAGTGGCCAAACAAAGAACGACAAGAGCGAAGCCCCGGGCAAAATCCAGTTTATTATATTTGTGCGTCTATTAGTAACCACAACTGTTTTTGCTGTAACTACTCATACGAATGTTGGCAAAGGCTTAACCTTTGAAACGACTGTTGAATTAGCACTTGATTTAGTAGCAGTTTAAAGTCAAGAGCCAATAACAGTTCTATACCTACTTAAAATTGAGAATATTATTGAAATATACTACCTGTGCCCGCGACCTCATCCGCGTGGAAATTATAGAATTTTTCTAAAATAAAAGTATATAAAATATAAGTAAAATAAGTTACTCCTTATTACGTCAGCTATCTGCCAGTGAAAGTCCCGTCAAAATCGGTCTCAAATTTGAACAATTTTTTTTCGGTGGAAATCACAATCATTGGTCAAACATTTATGTCGTTACCGTATAGGATCAGCTTTCGTTTGTCAGATATTTGAGACTATGGTGTTCAAAAAAGATTACCTAAAATTATACATCTCTGCCAATGCTCTCAGAAAAAAACATTGCTATTTGATTTATGACTCGGTAATTATTGATTGGTTATTCATATCATGCGGGCACTTAGGATGTTTTGAGTTTGCAACTTTTTATTTACTAGATATGCATACTAGGCTAAATATTACCTACACATAGGTATTTAGGCATTGAATCTTTAAATATGTAGGTATCTAGGTCATTAGTGCTATCGATAGCCTCTATAATATTTTATCTACAAGTTGCTTTGTGTTTTTGCATTACCTATACAATCTTCTCTATATATTTTAATTAAGCACTTACCTGTGTGACAGTGATGCCGACAAATACCTACGACGCCTAGCCCACATCACTATTTATATTATTATTTATTTATAGTCTTTTAAATAGAGTAAATAGTACTTGTAATTATGTAAATAGATAGTTTTTATTTTTATTTAGTTTTAAATAATTAATTTTAGTTTAAAATATTGTAGGTAAGACTGTTGAATGAATAAAAAACTTGAAAAATTTGTCATTATATTAGTTGATGTTGTTACAGTTTAACTAAAATAATCAACGATCAATAACCGTTAAGTACTAATACATAACCGACAGAAAAGTCGGTCACATAACTAATTTACTTATTCACAATATTTGATCTGCACTTCGTTCCAACTTTCATCTTAGTTGCCTCACTATGTAAAGTCTATTTAGGGCCCATTAAATTGTATGTTGCAATAGAATATTGTTACTATTAAATATTTTTTACCGAAAGCAAAGTAGGTACCCTTAGGAACTCCTTGGGACATTAGCAATCAACCAAAAAAGTCCCGTCGAAATCGGTTCAGTAGTTTCAGAGTTTACCTCAAAGTGAATGACACCATAGGGCCTAACATAGCTGTCGAAATATGAGTGTCATAATCACACGCTACTCCCAGACGTACCTTTACATTTGGCTCATAGGATATTTTGGTTTCACCACATTGTTTTTCTCCACCGAAGTCGTTGCACTAACAAGAATACTTACATGTAAATTCCATTAGGCGAACCCTATATTATAGTTTATTTCATAAGAGTCACTTACACATCTTTATGTCGCCCTAGTCCATAAATATGCATGAACTATCGTTCGAAGCTTGATCTAGTGTTGGAAATAACACCTACAGAATCACAGTTGTTACTAAATTTCACAATGTTTTCAAACTAAAGTTTCCTATTTACAGCTGCCGTTGTAGATTAAAACGTAGTAAAAATATAATCACCTACTTTACAATACATGATCGACACCATTACCTATTTGCGCAATATCAGTAGTGCAGTAAAGTCTGTCTATAAACTAATAATGAAAACATTGAAAGTATTAGCTCAAACTGTGGTATGAACACTGCGGTACGTAGGACGTTTACCAATTTTAATTGGCCAACGGAAATATGTAATTGAAAGTCTGATACATACTGCAATTTGATTAAGTAATTTAGTTAGTACTTACTCTATATTAATTGCAAAAGTAACAATAAATAAAATCAGTCTTCTTTCCATTTTTGTGCCCGATAGGGTCCATATCTGATCCTTACAATAATTTATGAAACAACATGTAAAACATACAGTGAGCTATAAAACATTTGAATTTGAATTTAATATTGACTGTCGCGTCGCCACTGATATCGCAGTGTCGAGAGTCGTAGATTCGATTCCCATACGAGTCAAATGTTTGTGTGATTTATAGTTTACTAGCTTCTGCCCGCTACTTCGCCCGCGTGGTATGTATTTTACACCTATAAACCTTCCTCTTAAATCAGTCAATCTATTAAAAAAAAATCGCATCAAAATCCGTTGCGTAGTTTTAAAGATTTAAGCATACATAGGGATATAGGGACAGAGAAAGCGACTTTGTTTTATACTAAGTAGTGATTTTTAAAGTCGGGTGTACTTCACCTACATAATCTTCTATAATACTCAATACACAAAAAAATACACAGTACACACAGTTATATCTAGTACGGAAGTCGTCAAAAGAACTTAAAGTCGGCTACTACGCTACAAAATTAAAAAAAAAGATTAGTTAAAAAATATATATAACTACACTATCTCTACAATAAACATAATCTCAGTAAACAAAACAGATAAAAATTATAAATTCATAGGAAAGATGTTAAACAACCTTGTCTTGTGTCATCTTAAGCGTCGGGTTTGAATATCAAAACTAGATTAAACCTTCAAGTAATTTCCTTTACGGTATAGGCAGATGACCTTATACTCATAGTCTCGTTGTCCCTTCGTGGTAAGAATTTATTATTAGTGTTAGCATATAGATGATAAAATATCTACTTACAACAAAAGGGTTTTAATTCTAACATAGTATTTGTAATAATAGCATTAAGTAGATATGATAAAGCTATTTAATGGGTAGCGAGGCTAATTCACTTGTTAGCAACAATCATTTATGGATTTTAATGGAATACCAAGAACGATGACGATGTACGACTCATATAATAAAAATAATAAAAGGTTTCATGTGTAATATATCATATATATAACATATAAATTAACTATCATTCGTCATATGAATTTTTTTATTAATTTCGGTTACACTTACAAGATTAGAACCGAAAAGAAAGGTAAAAATTATAATTTGTGATTGATATTGGACATTTGTTTTTTGTTTAGAATCATTAAAAATATATTCTATCTATAGTCGTATTTTCCAGTACAAAATTCTACATGACACATTTTAAGGAAAAAAATATACATTTTAAACTTGTATTACTTCCACACAGCATATTAAATAATGCATTCTATTCATGATAATAAATGCATACTACTAAGTACAAACACTAAATCAGGTCTTTGTATGTGTTAATGTTCGCCTGCTTTCACAAACGTATCGAATAGTTTTCCACACCGTTTCCTAGACATTGTTCTAAAATATATTTGAACTTAAATACATAGATCACGACTAATTATCCTCAAATACCTTTTTGCGTCGGAATCTCTTTAAGGCAAATCATGGATACTAATATCATAGCAGCAGCAGGACGACCACTGTTGGACATAGGTTTCTCCAAGATTTCCAATAGCATCGTATTAGATTTCAAATATACTCGTATATAACGTTTGAAAACTATTCCACTGTTTTGGCTTTTTTCTAATCTGTTCGTAATCTACAAGAATATATAATTGAATAATATATTTTTTTAGAAAAGTTTTCAAAAATTTCGGAAAATCTCTAAATTATGTACGAGTATAAAGCCAGGACGGATCGCATATAAAATTTAGCAAAGATTATATAAAATAATTCTCTATTTACAGATCATTAGAAAATTACCAAGTGACTCCATTGACCCGGCCGAAAGAAATAATGCCATGCATCAACCCAAACTTACCAACAGTTGTGTACACACATGGCTATCGAGGTAATTCTACTGGACCAGCCACTACAGCCGTGCTAACAGCCTACATAGCGAAGAAGAAAAGAAACGTTATACTTCTGGACTGGGCAGAAGAAGCTAAGAGCGGACGGCTTGGAATAGCTTTAGGGTACGCGCTGAGCGCTGTACCTAATGCTAACACGGTATGTATTCTAATCCTAATATCCCAAATATTTTAAACAAGAAAGTTAGGATGGATACCTAGATGGATATGCCAGAACGGCTGAAAGGGTCAGGTTGAAACCTGGCACAGAGGTATAGTCTGGCATAGCACATACTCGTTCTGAGGAACCATAATATCCTAAGATATCTAATTTAAAAAAACAATCTAAGGTATAGGATCACGCCCTTTTCCTCGAAGGAGTGGACAGTTATAATTATCATACCGACATTTTGTCAGCCATATTAGACAAAGATATTTCAAATAAAAAATCCAATATCGTTTTTGTCCCAGATGAGGAGCGAGCCTCATGCGCATCGCAATTAACGATCTTCCAGTTTCAAAACTTACAGTTAGATAATAAGGTAGCAATATGAAACATAAAACTATCAATCAAAATAATAGTAATGTAAAAAAAAAAATGAAATTATAACTTTGACAACCCTTCTTTAATTTATTTATACAAATAAAATTATTTATTTAGATGCGTCATTTGGCGAGGTGTTTAAAGTAGGTGCCATTGTCAAGCGTCTAAATTGTGTGATGCCCGTGATGGAATGTTTGGCAACTGTTCAAAAATATGTCAATAGAATTCCTTTGTTCACTTTCTTTACTTACAATAAGTATGTAATCTTAGTAGGCACATGTGACGAGTGACTAAGAACACAAAATGCATGCAATTAATTATACCTAATTGAGAAAATCTTGCGGGTATATTCTATATTACAACTGCATGAAAGTTTTACGACAATATTACCATCAAATACCTATTATGTACTTTACTTGGTATACTTTTAATAAGAGCGTAAGCACCAAATCCGTCGACCCACCAAGACCACCAACATTAGATATATTAGATGCCTGTTTTGATAAATCAGATTTACATAAGCATTAAATGGATCTGGCGTACCAAGATAATAAGTTGGTACCTAATAGGTAAAATTAAATCATAGATGAACGTTGGTCCATTGTTGAATGAAACATGAGTGGACTGGATGTAAAAGTGTTTAGTTGTCACATTTACCATTGCTGGCGTGTGAGATATTACAACTTAGAATTAAAAATATTTATGAGTAATAGAAACAAATAAAATCTTAACATAATTAATATTTTTCTTAAACAAAGACTAAGATAAATGATTGTAATTAATTTAACATTGACAACATAATTATAATATATTACAGCACTTATTATAATAACACATTATTATATTAAAGATAGATAATTAAATAAACTATTAACTTATATTCAAGGACATTATAGCTTTCTGCCGAAGATACTAACATTCAGATCTTTTATGTCATCACGGAGTTTATTCGAGATATATATTGTAATTTAATCGTCATTTATATATTCAATTGGATAGCAGTTCCTTTTGCATTAGCCTGGATGGACATCGAATGTTAAAGTTACAGCTATCTTTTAAAGTTTTAGACAAATCTAGATGACTTTGAGTACCTATATTATATTTTCTACGAAAATACTTTTTTCAGATTTTATTTGTTAAATATGGTATCTTTTTACTTGTTATAAATCTGCATAAATGTTTTATCTATCGTCTACGCAACTTTTAAATTCTTAAGTTCTATCCAGTTGATGATATTATTAACGTCTATGTCGATTTCTCTATTGAATTAACAAAACCTCTATTGAAGAAACAAAAGATACAACAAATATAAAAACGTCACCAACTACAGATATCCTCTTTATTAACGTCTATGTCGATTTCTCTATTGAATTAACAAAACCTCTATTGAAGAAACAAAAGATACAACAAATATAAAAACGTCACCAACTACAGATATCCTCTTTTACAGATTGGTAAAGACCTCGGGAGCGCTATAATGCAGCTTTCAGCATCAGGAATCAATATTGCAGACATTCACCTTGTGGGACATTCTCTAGGAGCTCACATAATGGGCTTCGCTGGCAGATACGTCCGAGGGAATGGTCAAGTTATATCAAGGTAACAACCTAATAACTTCTATACTGCGTTTAATTTTTTGCCTCTGCGCCACAATCATTACCCAAAAGAGCATAGTGAGAAATTTTACTAGGTAATTTAGCAGCTTAAATGGGTTATAGAAGACCGTAGCTATACCTAAGTTTTTTAGAAATCTTTATTGTCTCAAGAGTGTTAGAGCATGAACTGTCGGAGGTATTACAGCAATGACAAGAAAAATTGAATGTCTCACCAAATTTTTATTCATCTTTTCAGAATAACAGGCCTAGACCCAGCAAGAGCTCTTTTCGAGGGAGTCTTGTCCCTCCAGTCTGGTTTGGACCGTACATGCGCTAAGTTCGTAGACATAGTGCATTCAGACCCTGGCGGCTACGGCGTCAGCAGCCCTAGTGGTACGGTAGACATCTGGCCAAATTATGCTCGCAATGGCGGCACGCAGCCGGGCTGTCCGATAGGCGATTTTGATATGTTTACTAAAGAAGGTAAGTTACTATTTTCTTTGATTCTATTATGTGATATATACTTGTACAGTATGGTTAGAAGAAGAATGTTATAATTACTCCATAAAAAGTAAAAATCGGTTTTGAAATGTGTTTGCATTTCAACAAAATATAAACAAATTTCATTGTTTTGAAAAAAATATTGCAAAGATACGTAAGTCATGGCTACGTTAATTGACGTACGTAGGCATATAAGATCATCACGCATCATCACTTAAGAACGATAAGATCGTCAACTGTGTTCACTGTACTTCTTCATTATTGGTACCAACAAAGGTTGAATGAAAGATTTTTTGGAAAATTCGCCTAATAGAATGGAAATTTGGATGGTATTTTTCATGATAGAAATTACACATCTCTGATTATAAACAAATGACCCTCGTCACTGAAACAAAGCTCCTTTTATCTCGCATTAACCTTAAGAGATACACAATTTAAAACTAGCACTAAACTTGAAGTAAAACACTAAACGTCGTTATCAGTTCAGTTTAAAACATAATATTTGTTTGTATATTTTAGTACCTACGCCTATTCATTATTCATATGTTATATTGTTCGCGTAAATTCGCAGACAATTGGAACTAATCGCTTAAATTTTTTTATATTATATTAGTCAACCAAGTAATGAGATTAAGTTGAAAGAATTGTCGTTTGACCTTAGGTAATATATTTGAATTTTATGACGATGTAGCATATGGGCTGGAAAGACAAAGTGATATTATTCAGACTTAATGAGTTGTGTGTTGTGACCAAGGACAAAATTCGCACAATACTTTGTTATAAGTAAATATATCTTTATCACTGGTGAGAAGTTACCACTTGCGTAAGTATCCACGGAGTATCAAATATCAAATCAAGTAGAAACTAGAGAAGCAGACTATATCCTATTTGTATATGGTTAGTACTGATTTCTTAAAAGACAAACGAGACTTGCCTTACTCGTAAGTCAAGGCTTTATATCTTGAATATGAATATAATGAACCCTACCACAATGGAGACGAAACTAGACGAGTTATCGATTAATTTTATAGACGTACGGTTAACGGCATGCGTTGCAATTAAGTTGGATATTAAGGTATACAATAAATCTATCTCTTAAGGTGGATGTTCCATTACGCCTCCTCCATACATTTTCTGCCGCTATTCTCTCCAAACATAGACACTTTTTACATAGAACAATTAATTTTATTACTTTTCCTGGCAACCCTATAGATGCGCAGTTGTGAAAGTAGGCAACCTTTATGTTTTCAATTCTTTTGGGTGTATCCTTTTTACTAGTATACATTTTTTTTAAATAACAGATGAGGGAAGTAGATTAAATAAAATTAATTAGAAATTTAATTATTTAATATTATCCGGGCACGATTTAACTAGGCAACCTATTTGTAATAAGTCAATGTGAATATTATCTATCATTTATTTTATATCACTAATAAATAACACATGAGGGTATATATTTCTATTTCTTAATCGGGGATCTTAGGGATCTTAGACCATAAGTAGTGATGAAGGAGGCATATCGGAACATGCAATGCAAAGTCTTATATATCTACGTAGGCAGGTATTCAAAATATTATATTTTAATGGTAGGCCAATATACTAGAGGTAGAGCACAGCGAATAACCTCCGATCAAATTGAGCGCCCGCCTAGGGAAGTACCTCAGGCCTGAAGAAGACCGCAGCCATAATAACATTAGTGTTTTGTTCTTAAAGTTGAGTAGTGGTATGCCGAGCTCATTGGGGAAGGAAAGGGTTCTAGGCAATAGGCTACGGGAACCGCTTACTATCTAAGCTTGTTAGCCACCATTGTGGTATATGGTGGATAAAAAAACATTGTTGAATCCACCTGAATTTCTATGTGTCTTATAACTGACAGATTTGTGCAACCACGACCGCTCTTGGCACTACTTTATCGAGTCTCTGGCGGCGCCGACGTCATTTCCTTGCGCAGGCGCCGACAGCTATGACGACTGGATCAGTAAACAAGGACGAACTGATCAGCAAATTTATTTGGGAGACCTCACAAGTACACGGTGAGTTGACACGGTATACTTTCCTTACTAATATGTAGAAACTGGCTGCCCCAACCGACTTCATCCTGTCAAAAGCAAAAGCATCAAAAGCTATCTAAATATTTATAAGCCTGAAAAGTTTGTTTGTTTGGTCGAACGCACTAATGTCAAGAACGACGTAGTGGTCCGATTTAAAAATTATTTTAGTGTTGGATAGCCCATTCATCAAGGAAAGTTATAGGCTATATAACGGGCTGACGCATGACAGACGGATATGACGAAACTATAAGGGTTTTGTTTATGCCATTTTGGCTACGGAACCCTAATAAATAAATAATATAAATAGTAGATAAATAGTTAGAATAACTAAATAAGAATAGTTACAAAGCAAGTACCTTCATATTTAAACATGATAGTTTATATACACGAAATAGAAGACTAACTATATGATAAGATAAATATTATTACATTAAAAGCGCATGGTCAGCATATTTCCATTGGAAGATAATTACACAAAAAGCTTGGTTATTTTTAGAAGCACTACTTCCATGTTCCGGGTTCAACATACATTATATATTGAACATTATTTTAATATAGTAATTGACAAGGATAAACCACAAAACTACCTATTACTTTTTTACGGAAAATTGAACGATGATTTGCAGTTATTGTGGATGGTATTTTTAAAGATTTCTGACCTCTACATGTTCATTAGTTACGTATTAGTAGTATGTTTAATTTAATAGATATTTATTTGTTTATTTGTAAGTTCAAGTTTGTGTACGAGTGCTGCAGCTGCTGCACCAGAGGTCCCGGTTTCGATCCCCAGGACGGGGAAAAAACGCATCACAACCATATTTCACGACCTATGTTTGGACACAAATAATTGGGGGCCAGTCTTATGCCATTTACAAGATAATCCAGATTTGAAAACCTGTAGCAGTAGCAGTTTCACGGCCCCATGTTCTGTGAGCGTGATGCATGAATGTGTTCTTTTTCTTTTATTCTTATTATTTCATTGTATCATATTTTTTCTTTTTTTATTAATGCTGTCATTGGTATTTTACCGTTGTATAATTATTGTTTAAATAATTTTTAATAAATAAATGAGCAATCTCAGAGTATATCGTATTGTTAATTTAAAATTATTTTTCACAGAGCCAAAGGAAACTTCTTCTTGAACACAAATGCGGAGTCCCCACACGGCATGGGCACAGAGGGAATGAAACCAGATGACAACCAGGCTAGGAAACGAAGAAACCCTACACTCACTAAAATCTTAAGATATTTTAGATAATGTACCTACTTGATATAAGAGTCAATGTCGACGAAGTAGAGGCAATCAAAGTTATAGTTTACCAAGTTTGGAATAAGGTTGATGATTTATTTGAGTAATGATAAAATAGGAGATGCATAAGGTCAGGCATCCATCAAAGCTGAGACGATAGACTAATATTAATTTATTATATTTATTACCTGCACAATGCGCACACGCACCGGTCGGTAACCGAAACGGGCTTTGTCTTTAAAATTACACACAAATTATACATTTTCTTTTCTAATCTTCTCTCCAGTTTGATGGAATTCTGACCTATGAATAATAGCTTAACACTATAGGCTATTGTAAACTGCCATACCGTCTACATTGTCTCTAAATAGATTTAATTTTAGCAGTAAGATACAGTGGATATTATCATCAGATCAGCCTAATGACGTCCACTGCTGGGCATGGGCCTCACCTAATTTAAGTGATACCCGAGTATTATTATGATACCTGTTATTGTTGCGTATCCAAAGAATAAAGAAGCTATTGAATAAGCTTTAGAGTAATTTCCTCGCTAACGTCTGTCGTCGTGTCACGTCCAGGACGCGTACGAACTTGTTACAGTGATTTCTCGTCAGTGTAAACTCATGATTTCCCCAGATTCATTTAGTGATTGAATAAATTTGCACACCATACGTCTATAGGAGACTAACCGTCAATTGAAAATAAGATGTATTTTTTTGCTTTTACAATAAAGCTTTTCTAATTACAGACATTGAATGTGCCAGACACGTGCCGTGTCAGACAAAAGCATATTCTTCTATAAAGTGGGTATTGACCCATTTATGTCTGTAATAACGTGGCCGCACAGACGCCAAAAGACCAAAGCTCTCAAATTGTATAGAAAAATAATACTTTGTCTGACACGGCATACGTCTGACGCGTTCAATCCCTGTCACTTTATATAGACCGTTGACCTTACGTGCGAGTTTTGGCATTTTGAAAAATGTGTCAGATTTTGTGAAATGGAATGAAACGAAATAATCTACTGTAATAAAATGTAATTTATATTGAAATTATTCATACTTCTTATTCTAGGTACATATATACAAATATCTATGTATGTGTGAATATAATACACATTCAGCTAATTTACACTTTCACTATAGCAATAGTACGAAATGAAATGGAGATTATATTATTAACGCACCGAGAACAGTGCTGATTTCGAGTATTTGAGCCAATATAGTATTTGATTTGGCCAAACCCATTCGATCGAAATAATGTTAAATACAATTTTCATATAAAAGTACCGTAACGTTATCAGGATCAAGGAGCTTTTGCTATTCGTAAAAACTCGCACTAGGCATTCTAATCGTTTTTACTACTATTATCCTTTTGACCACCACGTCAAATCTGTACATACGTGCCCTTTACGCAAAGCCATTAAATCCAGTAATAAACACATAATAAGTAATGATTTAATACCTTTATCTTGTACTTTTATGGACCTGAGTTTTGTCGACTATAGCCGACGATGGCGTTCAAAAGTTTAAGATTTAACATAAGTATTTTTTAAATGTTCTGGTTGTCTTTCGTAGTATGTAATCCCAACTTCACATTATCATCATATTAGCCCAATGACATTCACTGCTGGACATCATTATATAACAATATTTGTACCGTAGCTAAAACGTTACGGTTATCACATACTATTACAATAAGTACTACATATACCTATTGACGTTTGCTAGCATTACCAGATTTCTTTTAAACTAACCTGTAAGATAAAAGAATTTGATAAAGGACCTACAATCAAATAACGGTAAAATATGTTACCGTTACTGATCCATTAATCACTTAAATAATTTAACGTAGGTAATCACTTTATAATGTTAGTATTAAAATAACTTAAAAGCAACGTTACAAAAATGGATCGTTACTTCTGAAAAGAACGTTAATTCATGATAAATTAGAATTACAACATTTTTAAAGTAACGTTAAAATATAGATAAGCATTTGTAGTAATTAGGTACTGATATAATTATTATTAATTATGGTATATTCCTAGAAGTATTATTTTATAAAGATCTCGTATTTTAATTAGAATTAAAATATGTGTGAGTGTGACTTTTTCAAAAACTGTACATAAAAATGTATAAATTAAATATAATATGTTAAATACCAATGTTTCATTGTGTTCACAACAAAAAATAAATATATGGTAATTAAATGGTCTCATACCGCGCGGTTCCAGAGGAATTTCCTCCCAAGAACTATCAGGTTGTGGAATGAACTCCCTAACGAGGTTTTCCCAAGGGACTACAGTATGGGGTTCTTCAAAAAAGGAGTGAATAGGTTTCTTAAGGGTCGGCAACGCGCTCGTGATGCCCCTGGTGTTGCAGGCGCCCATAGGCTAAGGTAATCGCTTACCATCAGGCGGACCGTACGTCTGTTTGCCACCGTCGTATAAAAAAAAAGGACTGGAAAATATTATTTATTTTATTAACAAAAAACACAGCTATTTAAATAGTGTCGGCAACTCGCCTGTGGCGGGCCATAAACTTTTTGCCACAATTGTGGATAAAAAATTAAAAGTTTTAACGAAAAGCTCCTCCTTTTTACGCATACTGGCTTTAAAATAACGTTTCTAAAATAATTTGATACCAGTAAACTTTTTATAACTTTTTCTTATTTCTACTTACGTATTATATACAATTGACTAGGCTAACTATTAATACAAAACTATATAATTATTATTTGAGTCTATTGCGCCAGGCACATTGAAGAAAATCATAAAATATATACATAATTACATCAAATACTTATAATAAGCTAATAAACACAGGGTCTTCAAGTGTTTATTCAGAAAATTGGTGAGGTATTAATTTTCTTACACAATGTCCAAAATTTTTATTTTCGCTAAAATAGGTAAAATATTGCAATCTGGCGAAATATACATAAAAACGTCATTCTTGCGACAGTTATAACAAAAAAATCGTAGTTCAAAATAATCTCAGATGGCACAGTTGTAAATTGACTGGGAACGCATGGCAGCATATTTTTTTTTTTTTCACAGTATACTATAATTACAGGTAACTTAACCTAATGCGATAGTACAGCCATCTGACTTAATTCTAAACACCTAATTCAATTCCCGTTATTTTTTATAACAAATAACAAACAAAGATATCCTTGTGAATTCACTCAGAGCACAACAGAATATGTCCGTTTCCGTTGCTATCTTGTTAAGTGTGTGTGTTTATTATAAGCATGACTTAAGATTCCCAAGTTTGGAGATATTTTTTCTATAATTGTTTATATAAACTAGATAATATTGGCGCTTTAAACGAAATAGAACACATCATATCACTTATAGTCACCTCTATATCGACAAATCACATCACTATAACTTTAACTCATAGTCCATAGTTAGCTTTGACATGTGCTAAGTGTGCAATGTTTAGAACCGGTGCTTGATCACCTCTATGTCGACTATTTACATCACTATAACAAACTAACTTCAACACTATAATGTCCATAGTTGGCGAGCGTCGCAGCTCACATATACCTGTGCTAAGTGGGCGATGTTGTGTAGAACCGTTTCATCGTCACGTCGATATCGACAATAGCGTTGCGTACGTCGTGTGTCGCAGCACTAACAGTCTCGAATGTGTTCGCTAGTCGGTCTATAGCTCGCGCCTGGATAACATTAATTGGGGTTAAATATAATATTATGAAATGAGATGTAAATGAGAATTGATAAAGGAAGAGTGACAAAACAAATATATGAGACGAATGTGAAAGAAAACATTGGAAGGGGAAGACCTAGTAGAATGTACCATGACCAAATAGGTGACGTTCTAAAGAAGAACGACAGATCAGGAGTGAATGAATGTTGAAGAAGCCAAAAATGTATGTCAAAATCGTAGCAAGTGGAAGGAAATGGTCACACAACCAGACTAGAAACAAATATCTATGAATCACACAAATATTTGTCTCGTGTGGGAATCGAGCCCACGTCACCCAGCACGGCGATGTAGTGGCGAGTCGACCACCTTAACCACTGCGCCCCGGTGACAGTCAGAGAATGAAATATTAATAGCCATACGTATATTTTTTTATGATTTTCTTTCGATATAACTTATTATATATTATAAACTGATACTATTGAGAAGAAGTCGTAACTCTGTAAGAAAACAAAGTATTTGGCAAAAATTTATTTTTACTCTTGTTTAAAAAAAACGTCGCAATTAAAAGATTGGGTACGAAATAACGTTACATCATTTGAATCCGTTGTTCTTCTTTAAAAAGGCAATTAATCAGAGAAGTAACGTTATAATAATAAATATTGTAAGTACCTGTATCTGTGAGGCATCAGCTAACCGCTCCATAGCTTGAGCGTTAACGTGCGACGCGTGCGCGAGCTGAGACAGCGCCGCCGCCTGGTCACTCATCACCTTCACCTAACATAATAATTAATATTTATATTCAATCTATACTCATATTATAAAGCTGAAGTGTCTGTTTGTTTGAACGCGCTAATCTCAGGAACTACAAATCCGATTTGAAAAATTCTTTTAGTGTTGGATAGCCCATTTATCGAGGAAGGTTATAGGCTTTATAACATCACGCTACAGCCCATAGGAGCTGAGCAGTGGCCAAGCAACAGCGAAGGGAGCGAAGCCCCGCGCGACATATAGTATTTAATAATTTATATTTAGATACATAAATAGATAAAACATTTAAAGGTTTGTTCTGTGTCTGGGTGTAATTTATCTATAATATGTATGTATTTACAAAAAAAAATGTATTTAAGTAGTATTATAGTATATCAGTTGTTTAGTACCTATAACACAAGCAAATATAATTGCTTACTTTGGGACTAGATGGCGCTGTGTGCATGTGGTAGAATATTATTCTTATTATTATTTAATTGGCACATCTAACTGCCGCCCTCAGACACGTCAATTAGCAGTAATCTGTCATTAACACAATTGTTTCATTGAATCATCGTCTTTAGGCGTATTGACATAAGTATTACACGTTTTTACTAAATAAACTTTAAAGATAAGTAACGTCTCTGAGTACGGCACGTACACTAATGGATCAATATTATATAGGTACATGGTGTTCAGGAGGTGCCTTAAAGGGATCCTGAATATCGCGTAGTGTAATAAGGTCTTCACTCATATTCAATTTACAACTTTTAATAAGTTATTACGTAGCTGGCTGGCTTTTAACTGGCGATAAAAAACAAAATTTAAAAAACCGGTTAAGAGCATGTCGGATCATGCTCAATGTAGGGTTCCGCAGCAAAAGAGCTACGATGTTCATCATATATACCTACACTGGTATTTGAAAATAATCCAAACGATTTTAATGAAATTTCATGAGTCTGTTAAATTGTTTCAGCTTGAAAGATTGGATCATTTCGAGAGAGATAGGTGGCGGTGTTGGTAGGATAACGGCCACATACAGAGTGGAATTTTGGTTTTATTCTTATTTATTTTAACACATTTCTTAGATAATTCAATACTTATGGTTGAACCTATAGATCTATGCCATAAAAGTACAGGGTGTTATTTTTTTAAAATTTTAGATAAGTAAGTTTTTCAATTGCTTAGTAAGCAAATTTATATATCACTAGCTTTTGCCCGCGACTTCGTCCGCGTAGATTTCGATATTACATAGATCTTTGTTTTAAGTGCAATTCATGAATTCTACAACACCCCACTACAGGAGTTGAATTTCATTTTACGTCAATATAAATAACATTTTCGTAATCAGCGTCCCTGAAAACCTTGAAAACGACATCCATATCAATTTCTAATAATTTTCACACCTATTTCATCCCTTAGGGTAAGTTTTTCAAACACCAAAAACAACCCATTAACTCACATCTTAACTGAAGTTCTAATTGCGTATTACCAAACATATAACTTGAAAAACAAAGAACTGTCTATTTAATATTTCACCCCCTATCAAAAACATTAAAAACAACATTTTAAGTTCCTATCCCAATACTAATTTGTAAAACGTTAACTTCAAAACAAAGATCTTTTCATACAACGTTTCATCCCCAATTTCACCCTTCCAATGCCACCCTTGTCAAAAATATTGATGAGGGTATTTTTTATTTTGATAGTAGTACCCCATAACAAATTTTCAAATCTTTAAGTTAAAAAACAAAGAAGTTTCATACAATCGTTTTTATCCCTTTTCACCCCTTAGGGATTGAATTTTAAAAAACCCTTTCTTAGTACACCTCTAGACATTAGGACAAGTACACCCTCCAAATTTCAAGTAGCTACGACCAGCGGTTTAGGCTGTGCGTTGTCTGTCAGACAGTCAGGCAGGACAAAGCCTTTTATAATATGTATGGATGTATTATTTACTTGATATTTTGTTTTTAAATGCAAGTCTTTACCCGTTATAATCAAGCAACTACTTTATGTTAGTCACTATAAAGGATTAATGCTAAGGATTTTGTATTTGGTACAAAATTATCCAACACCCAAGTTCAACGACTATTACTGCTAAACTAATAAAGTTATCTTAACCGCTATAGTTTTCATTTAAAGTTCATAAAATGCACTATCATCATGATTCATTTTTCCAGATTTTTCAAGCCAGCAGTTTAGCTTTTAGAGGGGGGGGGGACGCCCTACTGGAACAAAAATTTGCTCTTTTAAGTTTAATATTTCGTAAATGGACCATTAAATCGAAAAATGATGTTAGTAACCCCCAAGTAATTTTAGAAGACCTATTCAACGATACCCCACACAATGGGGTAGACAACAAAAAAAAATATTCATCGCCACTTCACATGTATGGGAGCTACCCTAAAAAAAAATATTTTCCAAAATTTTATTTTACCACTTTGTCGACGTAATTGATATACACACTCCTACAAAATTACAGATTTCTAGTACTAACGGTCTCTTAGCAAAACCTCGGACAGACAGACAGACAGACGGACATAACGAAACTATAAGGGTCCCTAGTCAGAACTACGGAACCCTAAAAAGAAGTAGATATTAGGTACTTACAAGTTTCTCCATAATAGCCGTCTGCCTATCCTCAACCTCGGTCGGTGGCTCGTCGTAAGACAACGCCGGCTCTGCATCCACGTGATTCTGGTCCATACTTTCGTCGTTGAAGAATGCCTCCTCCACGAAGGTAGTCTCTTGTTTCACGTTACTTCTAGGTTCTGAGAATATTATCAAAGAAAATTAAGAAAAAGTATTTAGGCAACAGCAAATCGACGGCGGCAGACAACAGAAAAGATAAGGAAATGAGTTGAAGACTCTTTGAAACAGGAAACATAAATCGCCCCTGTATAAGTCGTTGCAGATCTGACGGATGAAGCGTCCCGTCTCAGTTACGTAACAGCAGAAAAAAAAATCATTCAGTCTTGCACACTGAGCTGGCAATGCGTTAGTACTTCGAGTTTACTAATAATAAACCCAATGCTTCTTCTGTCAGATCCGCAACAACCCTATATATATTTGCATACAAGCAAGCGAATCAAGAACATATTTGTGATGAATACAGTCTGTGTTTATAATGCCTTGCGTTTCTAATGTGTCGCCACAGTTCTTATATTAATGTACGTCTATACCAGGAGTGCAACCGAATAAGAGTTACTCTAGCCTGTTTACTAAAAATTGTAAATACAAAAATATCAATGACTCACTGTCATTAGCTAGAAACAAATCCCAGATCTTCTTCTCAATGTTAGAGCACAAGTTGTTTGGATCCCCTCCACCACCCTGGACCTTGGATCTCACTGTAGACTTCTTATCAGCCCAGTACTGGAAATTAAAATATTAACATTATAATTAAATCATTAATTTTATTAATCAACATAATTATATTTTTATTTGCGTAAAGTGCCGCTGATGTTGTGCAATGTTGGTGCACAGATGGGTTTTGGTTTTAGTTGTATCTACTGGCCTTCTTCCATGTTCCCACATAGGCAGTATATGTAAAATGCATATTTGCTCTTTAAAAAATAAAAGAGATTTTGTAAAGTTAGGTCTGCATATTATGCAATGAATTGGGTGTACTTTTACAATTTCCTTGCCCATTGTATGTCTCCCTCAGCACAATGCCGAAAGACTAAAATAGGTGTCTTTAAAAAAAAAATCTATAGAATTTTTGAATTTATAAAAGTGATCTGTCACTGCTAAAAAGGGTAAAAGGGTGAAGACACTAGAAGACCTTGTTCTATAGTTTGACTAGCATGTAGCAGCTGTATTAACTGCATATTTTATCAGCTTTGTTTGGTCTCTAGGTATCTTGAAATTCATCTATCTAGTAAAGTCTACCGGGTGTCATAACTTGACGTTTGCAAGGTTTCATTACTGTTAAACCAGGCTTACAGGAGCAGCAATCGAGTGTGTGTTTGAAACTATCCTTTTTAATTGTTATTATACATAATTAAATCATAAAACTAATTATTTCTTAGTACTCTGTTTTGTAACCTCCAGCTTACTCTTCAGCTGACTTACTGGCCAGACAGATTGATACAGGGCTTATTGTCGATTATTCCTTCTCTTCAACTTACTTTGATCCAAGATTTCATAGGTCTTGTAGGGCCTGATATGTTGTTGACAACACGGGTCAGTTTGAACCATAATTTCTTGCTCTCATCTCTGCCTTCTAGCCCTCGGAGCTGCCCTAGTGCCAGTGCTGGGTGTTTCTCCATAAAGGCCACTATGGCTGTCACCTGCTCTAAGCTTGGACGAGACTAAAAATAATAAATATTTTGTTTTCAATATTAAATTTCTTCAAATACATGCCTTTAAGTACTTGGATATTATTTAAAAAAAATTATAGAAGATTTTTGTTTATTTAAATTATGAAATGAATTGATTTGTTTATAATTATTATGTGCCATAATAAAATTAATAACTGTCTCTTATTATGTTATTGAAATAGTGTTAATTCATATTCAGATATTTTTTTCTACCTTTTTTAAATTATTTAATTTAATTATTATTTCTAAATGAATTATTATTGTTTTTAAATTAATTATTATTCATCATGATGATCATTTCACAGATTAGACATCCCCTGCTGGACATAGGCCTCCGTAAGGCATTTCCAATAGGACCGGTTGCATTCATTTTATGCGACTTGTAACCAGTGCAATCTTGCTGTTAGGGTCAGATTATAATTATCTGTCATCTTGCGGATGGACTTCCTACGCTGCGCTAGCCTAATTATTACACTTTGAATCCCAAGCTTCCAGACAAAATGGGAAATCTATTGTTTGGGGGACACCAGTGACCCCCATGGCGGTCCAAGAAAATTAATTATTACTATTGTTTTTAATTTTTTACTCTCACTTGCATTATAGTTTTATCTCATACATCATAACCGATACCACTGTTAAATTGATGAGTTGTATTTATAAGTAATCGTAAGTCAGTCCCTACAGTAGGTAGTATTCGACCCATACCAGAAATGCTAAGGTATTTGGACCTTCTGTAAGTTTTATAAAATCAATTATTAAATTTATTTGTGCCCATGTAATTTTCAAAAGGAAAATAAACGAATAACAACTTACCTACCTTGTTTATTCATATAGAAAACTTCAACTGAAACCTAAATGAGAGAATCTGAAGATCTCAAGACGTAAAGTCGATTCCTTACTTTTGGCCTACATAATAATATAAACATAGTACCTATCCCACTGTTTACATTTCATTATAAATTCGAACAACTATCACCTCATCATCAGCTCGTTACGTGAAAATACAATGAGTAGAGATATAGCCACGAAGTAAAACACGAATTGCGACAAAAACCTTTCGAGTTACCGTGTTTGGAGATAATGCGATGGTGAAAAATAACAAAAAGTAGCAGCCGGGGCCACTTACCGCTATAACACGGTCTGTCATGATAGATAGCAGTCTTATTTAAGCGTTGAGACACTTTTATTATGTTTACAATATCAACATAAATGAATATTTAATGACAGACAGCCTTTTCGAATCTAATTCGTGTTCAGTGAGTGCAATTTCTTCATAAAAAACGTCGATAACAAATACATGACAACCATTGGTTGGGGCGTCGATAAAATAGTGATGTCAACTAAGTGCATTAAAATGGATTTAGTGGTGCAGTTACATAGTAATAGAACTCATAGAACTGTGTGAGTGTAATTTTGAGTCCCTGTTTATGAAAGAACAGTTTCTCTCTTTTTTTATTAAAATAAAGATGTTATTAAATTGTGTTAACTGCACCGGTGGCACTGCAGGAAATGTAAACGACTGCTGCGTAAGAGGTCTTGGATTCGATTCCCGGGCTGGGCATAAAATGTATTGGATTTTTCTATCATAGTCTAGCACATAGAACCAAATAGCTGGTGAATGTAAAATGAAAAAGAGGCGTGTAACTTTTCAGTGGACAGCGGCAGTGATAGGTATGACAATTTTATGATTTATGATGATGCTTTTGTATGTAAATTTAGGCTTAAAAAATAAAGTCAGACTAATATAAAATAATTTTTACTTACATTGTATTTTTTTCTCAAACTAAAACTTTTATTATTGGTTGTAGTATTGGTTATATTCTTTTTGTTTCAAACCTTCAAAATTATATAAAATATGAAAAACAATTTGTGACGAAAATTGAATTTAGAAAGAAAACCCCTATATTTTAAATGTATTGTTGTAGGTCAACTTACTCGACTAAAATCGTAGAACCGAAATGGATGGTCAACATTTAAAAAATATAAATGTCAAAACTTATATGTCATTGGCCGTTCAAGAAATTTATTTTGTGCCCATTAGAGATGTTATATTAGGGTCAATTTCGCATAATCCTAATATAGGATATATTAGTTTCGTCATATTCTAATACCATACCTATTACTCGATATTAGTCAGATAATAGGGTAAGGAGTGAACGTTTTAGTATTATGCTCTATATCTAGTATTCGTTCGCGTAGTCTCTGGCTAATACTTGACTAATATCGAGTAACCTAATAGATGACATTCCTATAACCTATTATGCAGTTACGATGATAATATAATATGTACCTGTTTCAATAATAGTAATATTGCCAATATTCGTAAATACAAATATGCTCGTTCTCCATTGCTCTTTTATTCAGTAATCATTTATGTAACTTTCATACAAAGCCCGCCACGTATATAAAATACATCCATCGTAAGAGT
Source organism: Laspeyria flexula (assembly GCA_905147015.1). Classification (NCBI taxonomy): domain Eukaryota; kingdom Metazoa; phylum Arthropoda; class Insecta; order Lepidoptera; family Erebidae; genus Laspeyria; species Laspeyria flexula. The sequence goes on along the minus strand of LR989956.1, from coordinate 3,178,996 downwards.
AAACGCACACATAAACAAATTGGATGGTACGTGGCGACAAGCAATGAATGTGTTTGAGAGCGCAAAGTGATCTCGCTCCCGCATATCGACGATTACAGAGAGTGAGCAAGACGATACGGCGACCGACGACGATTAACGAAACGACGCACGGCGCGCTTCGTATCGTAATGATAAGTACCTACCTAATACTATTGTATTCGCCTCGTCGCGTTGTCTCTGGCTAATACTTGACTAATATCGAGTAACCTAATATATGACATTCCTTTATCCTAATATGAATACGGTCGCTCGTATTATAATATGCATACCTAATATGAATATATTCGTTTCATCTCTAGTGCCCATAGATTATACACTATACGGAGTTTGTGCCCGTGGTTGGCTAATGTGGCTATCTCCTCGGTTGTATGGTTTTTAGAATAAGTTGTTTATATACATGAAATAATCGAGTTTGACTTATTTTAATCAAAATATAAATTCGAATGAAACTAACGGGTACATAATTGTGGTTTTCTACCATCATCTTCCCAGTCTACCCACTGATAAACAGCCACAGTTGTATGTTTTGGCAATAAATAATGATCTAAAGTTAGTAATTTTTAGGAAACGGTGTTGAAAGATGGCAAATTCTGTAAACATATCAATAGAGGCTCCTATAGAGAATCAGATTCAGGAAATAACTTACGATGGACAGGAGATATATCAGGCGTAAGTACAGCACAAACATTCAGCTATTGATATTTCAATTTCTACTATTAACGCCAGTAATAAATGGTGAAAATTACTATTTATCATATAAGTTAACTGCAAGGCATTAGGCTATCAGGTAAATATCATATTCTTCTTAAATATAATATCATAATATCTTAAAAACCTGTAATATTTCAGTCCCCTGTCAATGTCAGAGAATCTAGCTCGCTTAGCTCAGAAGATAGACTTCTCTAAAACTGAAGATGAGTTCTGTAACATCAAGAAGGAAGGTGAGAGTAGTTCCGACTCTAAATCTGAAGATGAGAACAAGGAGCCGGGGTATCAGTCCAGTTTATGGCCGTGGGATTCTGTGAGAAATAAACTAAGGAATGCTTTAACCGAAGTTTGTGTATTAGCTGATGTGTTGAGCATTGCTAAAGAGAAGAGGTATATGGTGAGTGTAGTTATTATAATTTATGTATAACTGACATGACTGCATAAAAAAGGTTTGTCAGAATGTCTGCTAAGAGGAATATCTGAGAAAGTCATAAATAAGGGACACAAAGTAGTAAAAAATAAATATAAAATAGAAGTATTGTTAAATTACTGAAATAAAAAAATAGTCCATCAATCAATTTAGATATTTCCTATGTACACCCATCTTACAAGTTGCAACAACAAGTACAAGTTGTAGGATATCCACTATTACACATAACCCTCCCCAAGAGGTTTCCATTAGGACAGTATGTATCTTGGGTCTATAATCTCTATGCATTTAGGGTGTGTTTTTGTTTGGTTGATTGCACTAATCTCAGGAACTTGATTTGAAAAATTCTTTGTGTTGGATAGCCCATTTATTGAGAAAAGCTACATAACATCACTCTACAATTAATATGACCTAAGTAGTAGCTAAACAAAGATCCACAGGAACAAAACTTCGGGCAACAGCCCATAACATTATAAAACTATTATTACAACTTATAGACAATGTTTGCAGGTATTAGACCCAATCCAACCAGAACAACCAGAAAGTAGACCGATGGTGCAAGTTTACGGTAGGAAGAAAGCCCTTGGAGCTGCAGCAGCGGTTCTCCTGGCTGGAGTAGAACGTCTCCGAGCCAGTGAAACCATGCGGATGACTCGCAACATGCCTGACTTCCATATAGACCTGCTGCGGTTGAGACAGAATTGGAGACTGAAGAAAGTCTCCAATACTATTGTAGGAGATCTGAGCTATAGGACTGCTGGGTCTAAGTTCAGTCAAACTGGAGTTTTTGAGGTAGGTACAACAATTAAATGACTACGAACCAGAATGTATATAAATATAGGAAGCTACAATAATCTCGGATGGCACTTTACAAAGTAGGTCAGACTACCTTGTTAAGTTTGCTAACTGTCTGCTTATACTAAGCATGCCCTGCTGAGAAGGCTAATAACCCCTTCTTGCGGAAAGGGATATGTGCTCAGGAGTCATACATACTATAGGTTGTTGATGATGAACCAAGCAGATACGGTAACAGCCTAAAACTATGGACAGGTCACTAATAAGAGGGGCAGACTATGGTGTTTTCTTATTTTTGTAATTTTTTAAAGGATTTGCTAATTTGATGTGTACGATTTTGGGCAGTCATGTCCCCTATGACCCCTTTCGAACCTCGCCTGGAAAAATCGTACACATCAAATTAGCAAATCCTTTAAAAAAGGCCCTGGATCCAAGTGTATAAAATCTTAACTTTTTTAAGTGTATGACATGATGGGAATTTTTTCCCAATAAGTAACAGTGTTACAGGTTTGGGTGTGACTGGATGGGAATAAACCCTTCGTACCATATATCTTTTTGTTTAAGGTGACCAAAGCCCCAGAGGAACAGATAGCTCAAGCTATGAATGCAGCCGGACCGGTGCCCTCGGCTCTCCGCGTCACTGTACCACCGGAGCTGCAGGGAGTCGCTTTTATATCAGTATTGTGTCAGAAAGGTAACTACAAATATTTGGCAATTTAACTATAAAAAACAAAATTAACAAGATGCTGCATACAATCTTATAGCCCACGCCTGCAACACAAGAGCCTTAACAATTTCATTATGGCTGCGGTTCTTTCTGTGGCAGAGGTACTATCTTAATGTACTGCTCAACCAGATACCAAAAATGTTTTGTTCATAATGATGAAAGTTCACTTAACACGCACGAGTCGACAGTTAAGTGTTCAATAGTCCGAATAACACAGCACAGGCGCTTACAAGAAGATTCAGCACTCCAGTAATACACAACAAATGTTTGGTAACTGGTCGAGCGAGAAGTACTTCGATTGTACTTCTTCAGGTGGGCGGCTCAGTTTGAGGGCACAGTAGGTACCAACACCTACTGTGCCCTGTTAGTCTAAAAATATTTAAGCAATATCTTCTTTTCAGAACAAGAAGACGTAGTTACAGCAACACTAAGTTCAGCTGCAATTAACTGTCCGGGCACATTACCTGGCGACGGTGCCGAACTACACTGGCAACAGAAGCTAGAAGCAGCACAGAACGTTCTGTTCTGTAAAGAGCTGTTTGCGAGGCTGGCTGCGGAAGCAGTCCAGCTCGACGCTTCTATACCCCACATGGTTGTTGGCAACCAAATTATGGCTACTGTATGTATCACCATCTAACCAGCTCAATGACGTCTACTGCTGGAGATAGACCTCATTTACAGGATAAAATATTTATGAATGTAAAGTGCCCGGTGGGACGGCCTCCCCTCAGATGGGCCGTCGACCTACTAAAGGGTGGCCGTTGGTTAGCGGCATAAAACCGCTCGCTGTGGCGGAAATAGGTAGCCTTTGTCGAGCTGTGGACAACATTGAACTGATATGATAATGATTGATGATGAAAGTAGATTTTGATAAATATAATAACAATATAATAGCAGTATACCAATCACCTATATAATTATTTTTTTCTCAATAATTTGACAAAATTTGAGCTGATACGTACACGGCGCCGCCGCGTTTTAAAGTAAGGTCTTCGGAAACCATTAAGTAAACTTTTATATCCTTTAATTTCAAAGTTCGCAAAGAGTTTTAATAAAAAAAGGTCCTGCAAATAGTAGCAAAAATATTTATTCAAACAATTTACAAATTAATTTGTACTTTTCTAGGTGTTACCAGGTATACAACTACTGATTGGATTATGTCACAATAACGGCCAAAATAACAACAATGCCAATCCTGAAGGAGTAAAGGTAACTATTATACAAGCAAACTACAGCACAATAACAGTTTTAGAATATGGCAACTTTACCATATAAATTTGATCCCGCAACGGGACTTGCATTTATCTAAAGTGTTTTACCAAAGCAAAGATACAGTAGTTCCTGAGATCAGCGCGTTCTATGAAACAAACAAACTCTCAGCTTTATAATATCAGTAGAGATTAGGTACTATAGGTAAGCACTAACAAAGTAGATATTGTTATATTTATGTTTGTTTCTATGAGCCACTGTAACTTATCAATAGATGGATTTGTTACCGCTTGAGAATAATCCTGGCAACATTTTTCTATCCATTTTATATGCATTCCCTTTCTTAAAAAAAATTTAATTGTCTATACAAATATAATATGTCTACCGGCTGGTAAACGCGCCCGCCTAAACAGCGAACGAAAAACGCTAAAATATTGTGCAAGTGCACTGTATTGCAGCCACGTATCTCTTGGTAAGTCCTATCTCTTCCTGTTCTCTTCTGTGTGCAGGTTTAGGAAACAGCTGTGATCCGGGACTAACATGGTCCTGTCCAAAGGCAGAACAATCAAAAGTCTATTCCGGTTTCATTAAGAGGCTTCAAACAGGAATGACAACGTCGCAATGATTTAGTACCTTTTACACACCTTTAACTTAATTCTAAAAAGTGTATTGAAAACATTTATAACAAAACTCATGCATTTTAATATATAAAATAATACACAAAAAGATACACACAAACATCAAATTCACAACAAAAGGTAGCAGTACAACACATAAATATTCTTCGCGACGCGCTGATCAACTTGTTCTAACTAGTGCAAGAACAAATTACGGCCAAAAAGGATAACATTTGTGGGAGCACAGTTATACAACAAAATTCCGATTGATATAAGGAATGCAAGCTCAATAAATATTTTTAAAAGAAAATTATTCAATCATATAATTAGCGATGATTCATTTTTCGTATAGGATTCAATCTTACCTATTCAAAACTTACTACGGCGAGTAATTTATAACTTGGACCATACTCCAAACTCATTGAGCTTGAATTGCTTGCGGGTGATATTAAAATAAAACTATTATGAATGTACCGTCAATGTAAAATTATCTTTCTGCGTTGGTAATGGACACTAACTTAATTTTTTATACTTATACTGTTATTATTTCTTATGTAAGCGACACCAAAGTGTTTTGAATAAGAAATAAAGATTATTATTATTTTTTATTTTTTTATACCACGACGACGGTGGCAAACAGACGTACGGTCCGCCTGATGGTAAGCGGTTACCGTAGCCTATGGGCGCCTGCAACACCAGGGGCATCACGAGCGCGTTGCCGACCCTTAAGGAACCTATTCACTCCTTTTTTGAAGAACCCCATACTGTAGTCCCTTGGGAAAACCTCGTTAGGGAGTTAAACAAATAGTTCCAATTACTTAAATAATAAAAATCGAAAACCACGAAATATCACACTAAAATTGAGACGTAGCCACACCTCTGTATGGACCCTCTTAATAATAATTAACTGTATATTTTGTTGTAACAGCCGGAGAGTGCATCAGGCAAATCTGACCACGACCACGTGCTAGAACATTCTCTACATCAGTTACTTCGTGCTGTACATCATTCTAACACACATCACCCGTTCCCGCATCCAGCCACCGGGCCCCTTGGACCTTCGAAACGACGCTGTTTGGCAGGTAACAATCAATTATACTTCGTTATACTACTCCTATCCTTCTCTGTCACTTAGAATCGTCATTTACTAGAGCGAGAAAATGAAGCGGACCCGCAAGACGTTGTCCTGCATGATATACCAATCGATTGCATTTTTTTTATTTGTGAATCTAAACCATCCTCGAATCCACTTGAACACATACACAAAAAATCATTTAAATCGGTTCAGCCGTTTAGGAGGAGTTCACTGTCAACACACGTACGGAAGAATTATATATGTATAAAGACAAGAAGTCGCGCGGGGCTTCGCTCCCGTCGTTTTATTTTACCACTGCTCAGCTCCTATTGCCTGTAGCGTGATGTTATATACCTTATAACTTTCCTCGATAAATGGGCTATCAAACACTGAAATAATGTTTCAAATCGGACTAGTAGTTCCTGAGATCCTAGCGTTCAAACAAACAAACACTACAGCTTTATAATATTAGTATAGATTATAAAGAGGAAAGATTTGTATTTTTGTATGTAACGAGTAAACTTAAAAACTAATGAACCAATTTCAAAAATTATTTTGCTGTTAGCAAGCTACATTATCACTGTGTAACACACTATAGCCAATAGGAGCTGAGCAGTGGCCAAATAAAGAACGACGAGAGCGAAGCCCCGCTCTACTTCTAGTGTATAAAATTGACACGATATGGATAAAAGGTCCATGTGGCGGCACAGGATCGCTCGCGGTGGGGTATATTAGGTAAGGCCTATGTCCAGCAGTGGACTTCGTTGGGCTCATAATTATGATGATAATAATAATAATAATATAATAATATTCTACCACATTCACACAGCGCCATCTGAATTAGCAGTCAGGGTCACTAACAGAGACGATGATGATAGATAAAAAGTTGACATCCAATAATCTCGTATGTGCCCGAAATAAATGATTTATTTATATTTATTCTTAAGAGATTGTTAACTCCCTAAAGAAGTTTTCTACGGGACTATAGGATGGGGCTCTTCATAAACGGAGTGAACAGGTTTTTGAAAGGTCGGCTACGGTAGCCGCTGACCATCAGGCGGGTCGTAAGCCTGTATACCACCGTCTTGGTATAAAAAAATACTTTAAATCTATTGATTTAAATATTATTTTCGTTTGTATCAGGTCCGATGGCAGCCGACCGTTACGAACTATTAGACATGAGTAAGGAACAATCTCTATTGGAGCAGATTATACAGCAAGCACAACACTTCTTCATGCGACGAAGAAGCGAATATGTACTTGATACTATTGCTAAGGAGGTATTTAACAATTGGATATATGTTTTATTTGTGTAGGTACTTTTTACTAACAATTTACGGGTACAGGTACGTGATGCCACTAGTGTTGCAGGCGCCCAAACGCTACGGTATCACTTAGCATCAGGCGGACCGTATGTCTGTTTGCCACCGTCGTGGTATAAAAAAAAGAAACACCCAATCTCGAATGTCCGTATGGTTTGAGGAGCCACTTCAAATTTTAAAAGGAAACTCGTCCCCTTATTTAGTAGGGAAGTAAATAATTTTGTAGGGCAAATTCTGAAATTTGTAGTAAAATATATCCAAAGTTATATCAATGGGAATGTGGCTCCTCAATCTAAATATCTGAATTGAGGAGCCACCTGAAACACGAAAAGTATATAATGTATATTTTTGAAAATTTTGTCTGAACATTGTCGAAAAATTATTTTAAAAATTAGTCATCCTAGTTTTTTCATATGACATGGTCACCCTTAATAGCGAATTTGTAAGGAATATTTAGAAGTAGTTTGTTTTTCAGATACCGAACATACACAATGTTGATCTGTACTATGCGATTAGAATAAGTATGGGCCTGTCAAATCAAGACGCCATTTTGTTTTCCATTTGAAGACAACTTCATACCTTACAAGTAGGGTGTACAAAGAAAAAAGGAAAAAACGAAACATTACAATTAGGTACATACCTACATACTTTTTCGGTTGTAAGATCTTTATTATCTGAAAGAACATTTAGGTACATAGTTCACTAAACTCATTTTACATGAACATAGTAGGTAACTGGCATAGCTATATAGGTATGCATGATTTTATTAATAGTATTTAAATAAATTATGTGTGAGTATTGAATATGAAATTAGTGTTTGTTGGTTGTTGTGCATTTTTTTATCTAGAAGTCACGCGGTGCTTCACTCCCGTCGTTTTTTATTTGGCTACTGCTCTGCTCCTATTGGCCGTAGCGTGATGTTATATAGCCTATAACACTAAAATAATTTTTAAAATTCAACCAGTACCTAGTTCCTGGGATCCTAGCATTCAACCAAACAAAAAACAAACTTAAATTTTATAACAAATAGGCAAATATAATGCAAATCTAGTCAGGTCCTAATTCTTCCAACCTAATTCTTCCTAATTCTTCAAACGTGCAAGGAAAATGTACATAATCAAAATAGAATAGAATAGAATATAAATTAATTAATTTACAAGTTATAATTTTTTTGCCTATTTTGTTTCTGCTAGCTGTACAAAAATGCACACATTCGACTGAAGTTAGCGGCAAATAGTACCACGTGCAATCCCATACTTATTCTAATCGCATAGTACATATGTATTTAGTAGACACTGGGCCCGATTTTGTTTCTCTTCAACCTTAAATAAAGATGAACTTAAATTTGTAAAATAAGGACACATTCTTAAATTTATGCGATCGCGTTAGTACTTAATTAAGGATACGTTCTTAAAAAACTACCAAATGCTAAAAACCTTATTTAAGGACACTACCATAGATTACAATCGGAAAAACTGTCATAAACGTCATGTTGTTTATTTACTTTTAGATGTTAAAGTCAAAGTCAAAGTATCAGTTTGTAGATTCACAAGTTATATTTATATAGTTTACATAAATCTAATATACATAAGCCGATACATAAGCCTTCTTTTTAATCAAAAAAATTAAAAGGACCGAAATCAGAACTCGGCAAAAGTGAGGTTAGATCATTAATAAAACAAGTTAAAACAAAGTAATACTTGCCGTCGAAGATCTTCATTACTGTTATTTTACAAAGAAAGTCTTTGTAAAATAACAGCATGAAAAGGGAATATTTTATATTTTTAAATAATAAGTGTTTAATTGAGCCAAGAAATATGAGTGAAATATTTAGTACACGCAAATTAGGTGCGACTTAAATTAAGGTTGCACTAAGATCACAGAACTGTCAAATAAGTCGAAAGACAATACCAATTAAGAAACTACCATCTCTAATTAAGTCAAACCATACTTATTTAAGGTCACGTCCTTAAATAACACAAACGCAAATACCAATAAGGGCTTAAAATTTTAGATCAAGTTTTACACTTATTTAAGTGCATTTTTTGCACTTATTTAAGATCGGATAAGAAACGCGATCGGCCCCACTTACGACTAAATGTCGTTAGAGTGGAATATAAATTGACCAATTACTTTCATGGCAATTCACGCTCTTGTGTATAGATCGAGGAGCCACATTAAAAGTATTGTATATAAACAGTACTGGGCTCAAATTTTAGTAGACACTATACACAACTAAATGATACAAAATTTTCAAAAATATACATTACTTATATACTTTCCGTGTTTCAGGTGGCTCCTCAATTCAGATGTTTAGATTGAGGAGCCACATTCCCAATCTGGATTGGTACAGAATTTGTTTCTAATTTTCTCACAGTGCTCTTGCCTGGTTTTCTCCCTAGTCGCGTTGTACGACACCCACGGGTTGATATGGGGCAGTGACATTATGCATTCTTAATCCGTCACTACTTGGACAACCATACCTCCTCCCACAGCATATCGACGTTTAATCCGATGAGTATTGAGCGGTGGAGGCTCAATTCCTCCTCTCAATCCCCTTCGTTTTCCTATGGCCCTTTTTAGCCGGCAGCAGTTTGATTGTGTTTTCTTCACATAGTTTGTTCCCAGCTTTATACAAAACTACATTGTCTAAAATGATATTGCCGCCTTAAAATATGTACATATTTTTTCTTGTTACAGGTCAAAGATCCACTGATAGTATCTCACTGGAACGCTCTCAATAGTCCTACGCAATCGTGTGTAAAGATTAATATTATGGCTTATGGGTAAGATATTAAGGCTGTTTTTTTTTTCCTCATCCCAAATTCATTATACCCTTCAAAATTTTGAATTCGTTCTTTTGGTAACTTAATCTTTCTTTATAAAACAAACGCCTGCATTAGGGAACAAACCTGTGTGGATCTATGCACATGTAATGGACATCAAGTACGCCTAGATTAAAAAAGAAATATTTATGAAGCAAACAAATATTTATATTGTCTCGTGTGGGAATCGATCTAACGACACTTAGTGCGCGGCGATCTTAGTGGCGAGGAATTTTACCGTTACGACACACTGAATCAAAAGTATCTGTAGGTACATACAGAAACATCAGTAGGCTAACATCATACTAAAATAAGCCTAATGATAGGTCGTTGATCAACTTATATTTACTTGCCACTATGTCGTAGTAGTTAAGGGTGTCGCCTAACCACTAACATTGCCATGTCCAGTGTTATGGGATTATATCCACGACGGGACTTCTTCTTCTTAGGCGGCTTCAAGTTCCCGTCGTGGTTTTGAATTTTTCCTTTACTTTTTTAGCATTTATATAAAATGTTTTAATAAATGAACAAAGCAAAGGAAATTGCTAAATATTTAATGTTATGCGATTTACTGGGCAGAAGATCGTTCATCATAATTAATGAAGTTAACAATTTGTGTAACTTTGTAACTTATATCGTACTTAAAATAACGCTTTAACGGTATGACTGGCCTGTTGGTCTAGTGTTTAGTGACCCTGACTGCTACCCGGAGGTCGTGGGTTCGATCCCCACCCAGGACAAATCTTTGTGTGATGAGCATAAAGGTTGGTTCTGTGTTTGGGTGTAATTTATCTATAATATGTATGTACTTACAAAAAAAAAACAAAAAATGTATTTAAGTAGTATATCAGTTGTTTAGTACCCATAACACAAGCAAATATAATTGCTTACTTTGGGACTAGATGGCGCTGTGTGAATGTGGTAGAATATTATTATTAATAAAAAAAACAGTCAACGAAGTAACTTTTTTACTAACGGACTAACGATACCGAAGATATCTATTTCATTAAAATACCCAGCTATAGTTATGAGCTATGACTTAGATTCCCACCCAAAACAAATACTTCATAGACGTGATCGTTAATTGTGTGCCCCGCGATATGTGGGCTTGTTTCCTAATGCGGGAGCTATAATTAAAAAAAAAACTCTAGAAAATGGCTTTATTACGATTGTCTGTCATGCAGGTATGATGCCGTATGCAGAACGTCACTGGTAGTTCATGTTGGAGAAAAGACGCTGAAGTGCATCTGTCGTGACGGCAAAGTTAGGCACTTATCCTATGAGCTACAAGAGCTAAGGGACCTTATATACTGTCAGGTAACGAATCTCCGTAAGAAGATTTAATCTTACTAATAATATAAATCGTTCTTTATTTGGCATCTGCTGAGCTCCTATTGGCCGTAGCGTGATGTTATATAGCCTATAACCTTCCTCGATAAATGGGCTATCCAACAATAAAAGAATTTTTCAATTAAAAAAAAAGAATTAATTTCTTAGACCTACTATAAAAAACTGTTGTTTTGATAGTCACTACAATTTTATTTATTCATGTACATATAAATAGTAGATACATATCTATTTCCACTGCAAACTGTTAATTTGTATAGAAGTAAGAGAATTGCCGCCTTATTTTACTCAGTAAAACAATGCCAGCATAATTTCCCATACTTATATGGTATAATAAGTATTATTTTAGGTTTGAAACCGTCTATAGTTCTCACGGTATTATTGTTAAGATGGCCGAAAAATAGCTAACAAGATGGCCTAAAGGGCGTCACATACGGTGAAGATGCTATAATATTTCATCTTAAGATATAATATCGCTCACTATACATTTTCTATGAACCATCACACACGGTTAAGTTAATATATATTTTCATATTACGGCATCTTAAGATGTCGAGCGATATCGAAATATCATGTTAAGATACGAAATATATCTTAACATGGAAAATATCATCTTAAGATCCATCATATAGCCAGCTCCTTGTACAGGGTGTGCACAGAATTTGGGGTGTAGGGCGTGTGTTTCGTGACTGGTCATGACTGGTGACATCGCTTTCGCTAGCTCAGTGTTGCGAAATTGGCTTTTGGTTCTCTCTCTCTCGAGATAAATTTAACTCTCATTTAACAATTTCAGCTTAAACAATATGACTTAGCTCCCTACTTCAGGATTTTAACTCTGTTTCTAAACATACTACAACAAATATTTTATATTTAAAAATACGCACCCGTGCCTATTTCCGAATCGAATAAGGATACGATTATGCGAAATGGCCGTACCTATAATTTATTTATACACACATTTGAGGAAAATCGCCTTTTAAAAATAGCTCGTAGGGCACACATTTGTTATTGAATTAATTAATTAGAGTATAATTACGTTCGTGAGAGTTATATTTGCAAGTGCCTTCTTTTTTATTATTTTGAAAATTTAAATGAATAGTTACTGAATCTAAGTTTTTTAATTCCCTACCAATGTTCTGGACGCATTGAAGTGCACTAAGATGTAGTTTTGTGACAAAACTGAAGAACCATCGAGTAAGCAATATAGGACCTACTCAAAGGTTGCATGAAGTGAAGAACTCTATGGCGAAGAATGACTCTCTATGAATATGAAGGAAGTTTTTCTTGATGTCATCTTTAATCAAATCGTGAATAAGTACTAACAAAAATCTCTTTTGATTTTTTAAAATAAATTTGGAACATTTTTGATGAAAGGTCTTCGTAAAGATTAAATTCACCGCGCTCTCTTTCCTTAGCTTTAAATGGTTTTCTATCCAAATGGTTCGGCTTTTAGAATGTGCGGCAGAAATTTGCAAGTCAAATTCAAAGTCGACGTCAACGAATTGTCATCCGACGAGCTGTCCAATATATCTAATAGTGCCGTATTCATTTTGGATCACCATATATTAGTTAGAGTGACGAAATTACGTGTAACTCCTTTACTAGTCAAGAGAGAATGATTCGAAAATATATATTATAGTAACTTAACCGTGTGTGATACCTTAAGATGCTATAATATTTTATATCAAGGTATCTTAAGATGAAATATTATAGCATCTTCACCGTATGTGCCTTACCCTTAATACTACTAAAACTATAAATTCTAAACTAACTAACTAACTAAACTATAAATAATAGTAATAAAATAGTATAATAATAATTTAATAATTAATATAATTTAATATAAATAAATAGCTTTTAAAACAATATTTGCATGTCATAGTGATGGCTAAACATGTAGAACATAACCTAGTTTAAGATCTTCACATGTAACCATGTTTATAAGCAAATAAAATATTCTATTCTATTCTATTCGAAAATGTTTGTTGCTCAATCACACCAGAAAGTCTGAAAGGATCTGTATGAAATTTAGCACACAGATTAGTCTGGAATAGCGAATAGCATACCAAGAGATCACACGGAAGAAGCCACGGGTGAAACTATATCTATACAAATATTATCTAGCTGAAGAGTTTGTTGCTTGAACGCGCTTATCTCAAAAATTACTGTTCCGATTTGAAAAATTCTTTTAGTGTTGGATAGCCCATTTAACGAGGAAGGCTACAGGCCAATAAGAGCTGAGCATTGGCCAAACATAGAATGACGGGAGCAAAGCCCCGGTTAACAGCTAGTAGTTTAATATAATTATGTAATGTGGTTAATGGTATATATTTATTTTTTAAACCACGGCTGTAGCGAACAGACGGACGGCCGTCGTTAGTCTAGTGTTGTGTGTGTCTAGTTAGTCTAGTGGTCATAGTCTGAGACTATTGAACACTAGGATCTGGGTTCGACTCCGCATTTTTACCGCGAGTTTTTTTGGGAATTGGAAGTTTTGTGCCAAAACCAAATATTTATATGTTTGTAAGGTCCTCCGCGATATTGTGGGTATTCCATTGTGCGAGCGCTCTTTTGTAAAATAATAAAGATGATCTATAAACTTCATACATAAGTAGATTATGGAATAACAAGTAGGTTATATACATACACGTAGATATCTCATAAATACATTGATAAAATATCAAATATATTCACCAAAACAAAAATAAAACTAACAAATGCGTCTCACCTAAAGGTCAGAGCTATTGCGGAGAATAAATTATACGGCTTTGTAAGGAACAGCTATCTGTATATGACAAGTCAAACATATCAAGGAAAAATACAATTAAAAACAAGTCGAATTCTCTCCTATTATCTTATCAAATCCTATTCTCTTGTATGATTCATTGTGAAATATGTTCATTGAGTTCATAAATAGGTATGTACCGAACGCTGACGCTGGTATTTAAAATTGTGACATGAATACATAAATTTTTAATTTACTTACTCAAAATTCTCGCCTGCCAGCTAGCAAGCATTGATTTCTATCACCTTTTTATCTATGGATTTAAACGTTATTTTTCTTTTATTCACATTGAAAGCCATTAATAATTCAATAGTGTTTTACATTGCACCTCTTTTGAAAAAAAATGTAAGTAGGTAACAAAAATGTATGTAAGAATAGTCTATTCATGTTTTTTTTTCTATTTGATAGATATACCAACATCAAATGACTGCAGTACAAGCAGTTGGCCGGTGTATGGGCTGGCAGCTGTTGGCTAGTAGTTCACACCTCGGTTCAGGACCGGTCGAACCTCTGGGGAATGCCTCGTCGTGCTTGCTTGCCTCTCCTAATGGTTGGTACCACTCAGTCTCTAACGAGACATGATCACTTACCCAGATTAAAATGCGTATGATTATGAATCACCAAATAATTGAGTTTCCAATGACAAATAATATTTGTGCCTAAAATAGTAGATCTGTCACCAAAATTCAATCATCAAAAAATAATATCAAAACAGTTATTTAAATATTAGGTAACTTAAATACTTGGAAATATACCTAATAGATACCTATCAGTCATCAAATAAATTTAAGATTCCGAAATTAATAATAGAAGTGTCACCAAAATTTAATCACCAATCAATAGTATGAAATAACAAATAGTTCACTCTAGCCTTCTAACCTAACTTATCCATGCTGGATTCGCCCTAAAAGTAATTTCAAGGCTAAAAATAAAAAAATAACACGAAGATTGAAACAGCCTTCTACCTAACCTATTTCGGACCTCCCCCCCCCCCCTCAAGACATTGGTGACAGATGTATTATTTTGGATGTGAATTACTCTTATTGAAAGTTATCTCATGTTTGTGTGAATTGTAGGTTAGTGTAATTAGATTTGTTTACTATTGCGCATTATCTAAGCATGCTAGATAGTTATAATGCCACTTATTAGTTAGTATATTAGGATAAACAAAATTATGGCTCTTTAGTTAATGTAATGTTAGTTTGATTACTGGGCTATGATATTTTTATCTGTATTATGTTATGTATTACCAAATCAAAGTAATATTTAGGCCATCACTGCCTATGATGGTTCATTATTGTAATGGAAACTGATCTTTTCCAATTTATGTTTGGAAAAACTATAATGATCTCTTGTTTTCAGGTGACCGAATGATAGCAATAAGATGTGAGCCATCAGTTGGAATTCAAGTATTCATAGCTCAATCCCCAAGAAAAGACTTCTTCGCCAGTGAACTTGTCCAAGACAAGAAATGGGAGCATCTCGGTGGAGCCTTCAAAGAAATAAAGTTGGAGAAGATGGAAGGCAAGAACTTCTTGAACAAGATGGAATTGCTCATGGCGTGTCTTAGCAGCCCTTCATAATAATTTATAGCTTTAAGAATAATTTGTAACGTCATTTTATATTGACATAATAAAAATCTGATTGAATTATATAATCATATATTTTTTTTAAAGAAACTTAGCAATTAGGGTGCTTAGGCAGAATGTTAAGTAATCACTGAAGGATTGTTCTTGCATTTACTTCTCGACAAATTATTTTTGACCAGAGATTAGAATTCCAAGGAACTGAAACAAAAACCTTAATTAAAACCATACAATGATGATGTTGTAGCTCTTTAGTTGTTCAGAAATTATTACAATGGTCATTACAATCAATTCACAAAATCAGAATATTTCTTCAACTCGAACATTACAATATTATTTAAATACACAAGTTTAGTATATCAAAGAATGACATTGACAAATCCATCCCTACACATTAACCTAAAAACACCTCATTACATGTTACATTAAAATTCAAATCTGTTATTAAGAGAAAAGCCATTAGTTTATTCTAAGTAATAATGAAATCGTATTACCTCTAATTCCTTGAGACATCAATGGAACTCTTCCTAGTATTAAACCCCCAGCTTTTACCAGACATTGAATTTAACACTTGGAAGGCTTCAGATTACGATAACACTAACACCTAATGATAAACTAAATACTAAATTAATATCGAGACAAGGGTGACCTAGATCTGAAGTTACCGCCGCCAGAGCCGTACTCATCGCGCTGGTTGTTGCGATTGTAAGGGCGGCCGCCTCCGTACGAGTTGAAGGATCTGTTGCCGCCGCCGGGTGGGCCTCCAAAACCACGACCCCTGAAGTTACCTCCGCGACCGCCTCTAAAACCGCCACCACGTCGGGGACCGTCACGCTTCCTCGAGATCTCTACTTTTAACGTCGCGCCTAACATCTCGAAGCCATTCATCGCGCTACACGCATCCTCTGCCTCTTGCAAGTTTTCAAATTCTATGAATGCAAAACCCGGCGGGTTGAGTGCCACCCAAACAGAATTGAGTTTCCCATATTTGTCGAACTCTCTTTCGAGGTCTTCCTTCTTGATGCCTTCAACAAGCCCGCCGACATAAACGCGAGTGCCACCAGAACTCATGATTGTGTTGAAATCTAAAAATAAATTGAAAATCACTATACAATTGTGCGAATCGGTTAAGAACGTGAGAATGCCTCTATGAAAGATAGAAGTAAGCACTAAAAGAACGTACTTCGCATAAAAATAAATATATAAATACAATGAAGAAAACAAAATGTCGACACTAAACAGGCATTGCCACGCCACGCCAACAATTAACAAAAATCTTAAACTACACAAGTAAATATAAAAACTTACGTGTAACGTTGATATAAAAATGATAAGGAATTAAAATGGACCTAAAATTACTTAAACTAATAACTATTTTAACTATTTCAACTATAAAATATGAAGACTTAAAAGAGTCGACGAAATTTATGAGTGAATGAACGAGCGTTGATAATTTCCAAACGCAGTTACAATGAATGAACAAGTCGGCATTAGTCGGCTTCTAGTCAGTGTGGCAACTTAATAAAAAAAATCGACTAAAATTTAAAAATAACAAATATAATAAAATATTTTAATTGAAACCATATATGATTCAAATAAAATTTATGATTTCATAAGTATTCCAATTAATTTTGGGTAGTTGTACATGTATTGACTTATCAATATTAATGTGAAAATAAATATTTTCTGTTGGCCACCAGCTGCGTATAGGAAAGACCGATAGAACGAACAAAATGAACTAAGAACAATTACTATTTCCTCTCGCACACTGATGCACCAATACGTGTGAATCAGGCTTTACGCGTGAGGTGGGGAGGAGGATGAGGCTTTGATAGGATGAGTGAGTGAGTGAGGCTGATATGCGAGGAGGGCAGGGAGGAGGAATCAAAATCAACACGAAAACCGGCCAAACGACTTCGTTCAACGGTCGCGCGGCAGCGCGTATTTTCGCTTGTTTTATTTCTACCAGGCCCCACCTTTGTTTCGTTATGAATTGTTTTGATTCAAATTTCCTAATTCCCGTGAGAATTTATTAGTATTTTTTTATAATTATATAAATGAAAATGGTTAGTGTATTATTGTGACGACTTACCTGTGATGTTTGGATAGATATAAAATAGATTGGTGCAGGTGAGGAGCGTTAGTAAAAGTGAAATGAATATTTTTGTGTTCAGCTAGTGAATAATGGAGTGCTGTAAAGATATGGGAGTGCAGAAGAGACATAGTCAGTTCAGCGATACGAAGTATAAATGGAGGACAGTGTTGGTGTTCGTTATAACGGTTTTGTGTTGCTTTTGTGGGTGTAAAGGACAAGAGTCGTTCGGTGCGACGGACCCTTATCTCCTAAACAAGTCGTTAGGGCTCACGGAGCTGCCGGGTGGAGTGTTGACCGGCGGCCGCACCGTGTGGAAACCTGATGGTAGTCCATACCTGTTACGGGATGACTTGCTGATTGAAAGAGATGCTGAGCTGGTTGTGGAGTCAGGAGTTGAAGTGCGATTCGCGCCTATGATAGGCATCACGGTGCGAGGGAAACTAGTCGCAGTGGTTAGTAAACAAAGCATTTTTTTTTTGCTTGAATACCCGCATAAACTATCAAACCTGATTAAATATAATTTAATGGCTATGATTATTTCTTTTAAGAGACCTGGCCGTAGGTACTCCGTAGTTTAGTGCTAAAGCATCACCTGTGCGTGCTTAGCAATTATAAAGGCTTCTTAAATAGTTGCCGTTAGACAATATAGTATTTATCATAAATTCTGTGGCAAGTAATATTAGATATTGCTAACCGGTATACAATAAAATAGTTAGATGTACCGTAGTTCAAGTTAGATTCTGATTGAATTAGTTATTTAAGCAAGCATCTTATTAGATATTCATTGGTATATTATTTTTATCAGATTAGGCATGGCACGTCTGATAATTGGATTATTCATCGCAACTGAAGAAGTACGAAATTTTTCAAGTTAGAAATCCAACACATGGACGAAACTACATTTTTCATATCTAAAATAAATACAGCCATTTACTCGGTGAGCGCTCTTTGTTTTTTTTCGAAATACCTACAGACAAATATTATTATATTATAAACTTTCCATATTTTTTATTGGAATCTTTAGGATGACTCGACACTGGCAGCTTTATTTGTATACTCCTACAAAAATATATTCTGACTGTTCTTATTTCAAATATTTTTTTTATTTTTTTGTTTCACGTTCAAAAACAGTCTATAGTCATAAAACTTCGAATAAAAATTAGTTCAGTGCAATTATTGATCACTCTATTACGATAAACAAGTTTTGATAAGTTTCATGATAACGGCACGTACCTGCGCACCTTGATAAGGGCTCGTATCGAGCCCATTCAACTGATATTGATTTATTCACCTGCGTGTGTGTCAAGTCAATATTTGATACATTTATATAATAAATTGCGAAATAAGCAACCACTTCAAATAATACAAATAACGTAGCTTTTCATGAAAGAGCAAACAAAGAGAGAACGTGCTAGCACGTTCTCTTCAGAAAACGAGGTAGCTATATTGTTTGTAACGTAAGCTAAGAAGTTTTTTTTTTCTAAAACTATTATAACGAACGTTTATGTCTCTCCAAAAAGGAAAATACCAAGTCCTACGTTTATCTGTCTGTGTGTAAATAGACATGAAAACCAGGTTTTATTGCGGTTTACGTGACTATTTAGACTTTTTCCTGAGCAAGATTTGTAATGTATTAGTCATAAACGTTTAAGAAATAAACGTAGAATGATGTAATATAATTTTGACTAATTACCATCTTACATTCATAACTGAAACTTAGATTCAATAAGTATAAAAAAAATATATAGTCGTATTTTATCAGAAGTTCAAATAAGAACTAGGTGCTTAGTCTACAAAAGTTGTATTCCACATCACTACAATTTATGTTAACTTGATGATGAAATATTTCCGTAGCCTACTGACGCTTGCAATCCAGGGGCATCGGTCACGCGTAGCTGACGATAAGTCATTTGTTCTATGCCGTATATATTCTGGAATTCCGCAACCTGCAATATTTTTGAATGTGAAAAATTAATGCACTGTTCTCCTTACCATTATATTAGCTACCTACCTGATTTTAAGAGATTTACAAGAAAATTTAAGCTCATACGTATATTTATAATCTAGATTATACTATCAGATAGGTCTAGGATCTAGATTCTAGATAATCCAAGAATTCCCTACAATTTTAATAAAAGCCTAGTTACTGGTGTACTTCGACCGGTTTGTTGCACTTGGATGTTGAACGGAAATCCGTCAAACATAATTCCTTCTAACAACATCGATGGGAAGTGATCAAGTCTATTCTCGGTTAGAGACGAACACACGTTTTTGCACTCGTAAAAGGAAAGGACAGCCAGATATAGCTTACAAATAAGTGCCTTATACTATGTAACGTAGTACCTACTTGAATGTCTTGTACCAAAGCTAGAATAGAATCCATTAAAGAAATTACCTACACGCACGAACTTTGCATCTAGTTCGAAATTTGAATGTTTTTAATAAATAGCCACAAACCAGCCCGTCTTGTTTATGTATTTTGATGCAGTTTTTACTGAATACAAACCTCTTTTATTTTTTTTTGCCTGAATAAAACGTAATTTAAAAACTTTTTCCGAAATGCTAATAGGTATTTTACAGTTTTACAGTTGAAGCCAACTGAATAGCTGTATGTATAACGACAAATAACAATATACCCAGGTGTCGATAATCGTATGTAAACTATCCAAGTCCCCTTGTTTAATTCAGCATTAACTGCTATTGAAAACACGGATGAATCATTGGAACGAGTGACACGTGTTACCGGCAGCTGATGCTATAAAGAAGCCGTACCTGACCCTCTCGACCCCGGGATTGGGGCGACATCCTTTCGCTAATTCAATCAGCATGACAAATCACTCCTTGGATTGGATGCTCTGCAATAGACGTTTTCCTTTGATCCGGAGAACAACTTCTTCCTGATTCTAAGACAGGATTCGATACAAGTAATTTTATTTGCGACCTTCAGACTTTACTCGCAAAATATAAGCTGTATCCATAGAAATAATTAGCCTAGATTATTTACTTACAACATCGTCTGTTCCAGTTTAATGTGTATTTCATTCGAAAGTATGAACATACATTTGCCATTGCTTTGTTCGGCGACAATACTTTACCTAAATGATCATAAAAGTATTCAGTTATTTTTATTGTACATTTAATTTCACGGAGCATAACATTAATAGATATTGCGGATGGAAGATTAAATTACGCATGTCTGATACGCTGGAATAGAATCAGGTCTTTACGGTAATAGTATTTTATGAGAGAGTCATATCCCACGATGCCTCGTTGTGTTTGTCGTACAAAGGGCTAAGCAACAGAATTAAATCTCATAGTAAATATTTATGTAGGTGCCTATAGCCTTGTCATCAAATCTGTTTCAATATCATTAGTATTTTACTGTAGACTTCGATCAAATTACGTTTAATGAACGTTAAATGTTGTCCCATTTCACTATTACTAGGTAATTACTCTAATTATTGTAAGTAATTAGTGTAAGTTGTTGACGGCTTTTGCTCTGGTCAGTAATGCTAATGGCTGTAATGAGGCTAAATAAAGCCCACTAAGGTACAAATGTTACTTAGCTTTAGAATTAACCAGAATATCAAATACTTAGTCCTTGTCCTAAATCCGCCGGTATCGTGAAGTAGCAGCAATTACTATAATAGTACGAATTAATGTAGTTTTATGGTTATTCTGTCTTTGTTCTTTAAATTATATTACAAGGAGAGAGGCTATCACTAAATTCGTTTCGGCATTGCACCACTGATGAAATGAAGAATTGATGACTAACCGCGAAAGGCAAATTTCAATAAAAACTTTCACTGCTTCGGGTTGTTTTTATGAGAATATTTCGCGGAACTCAAATCTCACTGTAGTTTGCAAATAGGTATGCCATTATTATCACAATGAAAAATACAAATAAACATTGCAACAAAACTTTCCGCGATTACAAAATCGGTAACAGTTTAACCGCTATACCTTATCTAACCGAAAAACGCCATGGTTTTAGGGCTCATATCAAAATTGTGTCAAGATCTATAAACAAGATAACTATCATAAGGCAATCTGAAGTCTAACCGTGTTTAATACTATGAATGTAGTAAAACAACGAGTTTGAAGAATAACGTTACGTAGTCGTTATCGCTGAGACGAAACGCACTAAAGGTGCTCGCTGCACCTGGCTGCTAATGACCTTTTATCGTACAAGTAATCCACAGTTTGAAACCAACAGTTAGTTGAAGACACCCAATCGTTGCGGTTGACTGGCTACTATAACCTATTTGTTCCAATACCGAACAGCCTTGAGGGTATAGAATGGCGCCTGTAGGTACTTGTTGCTGAATCATAAGGAATCTGATTTGCATTTAGTATCATGTGGCTGCTTGGTTTTATACATTTATAACGTTTGCAATAAAAGCGACAAATATACGAAGACATTTTGTTATTTCTTCCAGATAGATGTAGTTTTTTTTTGCAAAATCAATTGCAGGTTGTAGAAGTTAGTTTTTGTAGCAGGGCGCCATTTTTCTATAAGTAATGAAGTAACTTTCTTTGTTAATTATCTACGCTTTTGGATTTAATAATAGTCGAGACCTCCTTCATTTTTATTTTAAAGTACATAAGTTATGTTTATTTATGTACTCTAACATTAACATTTGTTTTACACTTGATACCTTGAGTTTCTCGTCGTACGTGTATGTCATATGATTAGAAATGATTCATTATATGTCGTAGTATACCCTTACATATGAATCACATATAATGGAAACATAACTACTTACCTATAATAGGTCCTACTAATATTATGTAAACCCTTAGGCCTTATCAAAGCCGCAAAAATAACAGCATACATATAAATTCTTAGTCATAAGACTCTGTCCCATAAACAATTATGTATGCACACAGACAGGGTATGCACATTGCACACTGCTGTACAACATTTATGTTATGAACTAACGCCATGTTTTTATAATAAGAAGTTTTTGATGAAGCTCTGCTTGATTCCAGTGTTGAAATGTAGAAGCATACCTTGGCTACTATTCAGAAACATACCTGATTAGGTAATCATCTATAATAATGTTAATTAGCCCAGTAGAAATACTTAGAAACATAAGTTTAAAAAACGAAAAATACTACAATTTAAAAATTAAAAACACCGGGAAATTCGGGATATTACATTAAATCTAATTAGTTTTACTGTCTAATCATCATTTAGTAATATCTGGGTTTATACGTGATCGTGCACCTTATTCGTCAATCTGTGCCAGAAAGCCGGCAAGACGAAATTATTGTTTTCATCAAGATCCGATTGAACGCTCATTGTATTCAGGGCATGGGATTTATTTTCCGTTATATTGCCCACGAGTAGGTACCTGCACTACAGCTCTTTATTAGCTGCAGTGGTGAACTTTATATTTTGTATTTTCAATTTTATATAATTTAGGAAAAAGACATTTTGGAATCGTGATGAAGATGCTTTAGCTAATGTATTGTTATCATATTATGTGTCATACTTAAAATCAAATTTCGTGTGATAATTTTAATCAAATGGTAACAAATATTATGGGAATAGGCTCGCCTCCCATATATAGGATCTAACATTGCTAGTGAAATGTAAGTGCGATGCCTATTCCTTCGTGAAAAAGACGTGATGCTTTTTATTAACATACCTAGTTGACTAGGTCAACAATTTACAGTAGAAAGGTACTTACCTACTAGTCATGCATGACTCTTATAATACCCCAAGATCTACCATTCTGTTGTAATAATCGATGCTGCGATGATAGACACGATTTAACAACTACTAGGTACAACTTAATTGCCTGGATCTATTGTCATGTCATAAATGAATTCATTATACTCGTAATTGCCAACTTAAAGTAGTAAACATACCTACCAAGGCCTATCAGCGCACTGTGTCAACTATTATAATATCACTAACATTTGCTATTACTTGAATGTAGGTAATTCAATCAATAGACAGTGATATCTCCGCTTGATTGAATTATGAGTAATGAATCAGTCTAGCTACCTAGTAGGTACCTACTTGATTATACTGCAGCAAAACTAACTGGCCTTTGATAACCTCTAGCAATTTAATTACGAGTCCTATAGGAACTTGATAAATACTTACTTGGGTAGTAAGGTTTGATAATTTTATAGTTGAGTATGGACTTGATTATATTTCCACTGCAATTGTTAATATTTAAAGTCTGACAATGTGATGTTATACTTGTAGATCATACCTACCTCTTGTTTTAAGTCAACAACCTAGTTTTCGAACATTTATTTACTTCATTTGACGTTCGACTTCCCTTTCCATTTGAGATTAGCGAAAAAGAAGTTCGCTGGGATAACAATACTCTATTTATTATAAAATTAAGGATAAAAGGAGAGTCAATAGAGTCATTATGTAAGTGGTTGAACATCCCTCAAAGCCTGGTTTTCTGTCCAATAAAAGATTTAGAAGTGTCCCAATGTTGGAAATTCTCAATATCAGTTTTCTGTGTAGATACAACAATGCCGACTGCATTATCGTAAATATCATGTTTCGTTTACTAAGCTATTCTATATTGTGGTGAGTCAGGTAAACCTTTTCCTTGACATTAATTAAACACTAGTTCTCTAACGGAATGGCAAGGTCATTAATTAACGAAAAGTAATTTAGACGAACAGGCGTTTACGTGTTTTTTTCTGAGTCACCGTTTGTGGATACTTTTAATATTTGTCCATATGATGGTGTGATTCATATCCGGTTTTCTTACACGTCGAACGAGATAATTATTGGTTGTTTAAATGCACTGGCTTCCAGTGGCATGTACTTATGATTCTGCATACAGACACAGACTTGATTGCACAGTAGTCTGTACTTTTTAAACTGCCTTTTGAATGCGGGTACTTCTTTTTACGGAACAATTTAATGCAACGTATCTAAATGTTATGTGGGTTCAAAAACGAAAGATACTATGATGTCTGTCATTATAAAAAAAAAACAGTAAAAGAAACGATAGCGACTTATATTACTATCAGCTTACTTTAGATATACCTACGTAAATATATCTAAATAACATACAAATATTGAACAATTATAAACATATATATAGGTACTTACCTACACAATAGCAGTATTTATAATACAAAGATATCAAACCTACGACACAAAAATGGAGTCATCTCGTGCGCAAAAAAAAATACAAAAAGAAAGTAAAATAAAGATGTCAAAAATCGTTTTCAGAAGAAACCTATTACATGCAAATTAACCCACTAATCCAATTGAAAAAGAATTTCAGTGAAAGTTTCGTTAAAACCTCAAACCGAAAAAGAGCGCCTGTGCGTAATCTCAGTCTCATGCATCAGTGACTAGACGAACTAAGGTAAATGGCCTAGATGAGTCACCGTCATATGTTTACTACCTATCATCAACTTGTAAATTAAACATTAACTCACTTATTTCCGTAACAACATTGTTCATAACTCTTATCAGCTACCGTTCGAGTACGAAGCATTCTTTGATAGTAGTACACACGTGATACCGGCCTATCTTGGGCTTTTCTGTTTCTTCGAATCTGATTTTATCTTTATGACGCTAGTGAGAATCTGTAATGATATCTGCAGCAATAGAATGCCTTTGATGATTCTTCTGAGTAAAAGAACAAAAAGCTTACTAAAAGAAGATCTGAATAGATTGCGGATATTTTAGGTATTTTTGAATCTGAAATAAGTCAACTGAACTTAGTGTTCTTCAGAATTTCTAAGGCACATTATGCGTTGTATTAACTATATTTAGATTGCCAACCCAGTAATCTATTTAAAACCTGTAGATTTTCTTAAAAAAAAAACTTTCAAACTTACTCATCCATTTTTCTTATTATATACTAAAAGATAACTATTCTGTAATAGTTGCTTAATCTGCCATCAATAATAGACCCATCCAAAGTGATGCAGCTAACAAACCGAGACATTCTTTTGTTTGGAGTATGAATAATACATCAATTTCTCCGGCCAGCTTCTTTCGAGTTTTAGTCCAAATAACTGTTCTCAATAAACATTGATTTTGCAAATCTGGGTTGCGGTTCGAACTACTTACGATTTGTTACGCAATTACAGTACGTCATAAATGCAAATCGGATGAGATATAGTCGAAATGTTGATTGACATAGGTATAATAGGTATGCTACGAAGAAAGTTACGGAAAAAACACGTCGGTCTGTGGGCTAGATCCTGAAACTAACTTAAAAATATTTTTTTTACGTACGTTAACGAAAGAAAAACCTAAGTAGTTAAAAATATTAGTACAAGTTGTTGACAATTCGTTGCAAATTGACTTGTTAGTAATTCGATCAGCCTTCTCCGGCAATAAAATCGGAAGGTCGTCCCCACACGATCATCTTGTTCTTGTGAGAAAAGGATTAAAGATTGTATCTCCCACAATTAAACGAAGCTATTAGCGCTATACGAATTTATAGTGATACGAGAAAACTACATACAGTTGATGCGACCTTGGAAATCAATCAATTTAGCTAACAATTAAATTGTTAAGTTAGTTCACGTATGAAATATGTTAAAAAAATTGTGGATTCCATATGTACAGAATTATTATTCAATAGATTTCGTTTTTGAATTACAAATTTAAGTATATTTATCTGCATAGGTACCTCTTTCAAACACCTATCAAACTCACAGAAAATAAATGCCACTAAACTCGGATATATCTCAAGCAGTAAAGATTTCAGATAAGCAAACACAATATAACAAAGATCAGTGTTTTTCGTCTCAGTTCAAGCTGCTCTAAATAACGATGGTATAACAAACGACCTGGAAACCTTAGCGGTGGGTGTGAGTTCAATGTCTTGCGATATCGCCGCGATCTCGTTACGGGGCTGATGTTAGGTCGTAGACTGAAGAAGCGAATTGTAGCTTGTTAAGGTAGACAGCTACGTAATAACAAAGAGGTGATAAATTAAGAAGAGCGATTGTGGTTTCGGAATGCTAGAGTATAAATTGGAAGAAATAATTTAGTCATTTAGTCATAATTATGCTGAATATATTTATTATGGTCTTCCAGGATTCCCTGGAAATAGGTGGCTATTTTCGGCATCTTTCTGAACCAGTTTTAAATACAAATAAAGCTACTTCATAGATTGGAAACACATTTGTTTAGCCAATTCAGAAGTTACAGTATATTATTTTGAACAATTTACAAGTAGGTATTACGTACTCCCCTTAAATAAAGTATATCAGTGACAAATCTTACTAAGTTAAAAAAAAAATGCAAGTGCCTATCTACCGAAAACTATACAAATTTGATCTAAAAGCTAAGTTCGGAAATTTTCTATACCTACTTACCTACTCTACCTAGGTATAGAAAATTTAGCATCCGTAACAAATTCTTAGCCTGGTGAAAACGCAGCCTTATTTGTTTCGCTCCATGCTCGTATATCACGGTGTTGGAGTCTACCTATGCGTTTAAGTGACAATTTGCTGTACATATAAGTACCTAGTATGACTGTTTGTGATCGCTGAGCGTTTAGTGTGATCGTGATATGGAACAGGTTGGTAGGTACGTAGATTGTTGTTTCTTTAGCTCTCTTTAGTTTAGGTTAAATAAAAAGAATCTGCTAAGATTCTCGCGAAGATAAATAGATAGATAGCCACTAAACAGACAATATTTATTACGGTTGAACCACCTATCAAACAAAAACCAAGTATTATGAATGGAGAACGGTTTTCTCTTGTCACTTAGGATTAATGTTCTCCGATATAGAATAGAGTACCTATATTCCTAATACAGCTACGTTCTCAACGAACAAAACTATAGAAACTGAAACTATTGTATAAACTATTGAATATGGACAAAAGTAAAACCAGTCACATAAAAAAGAGTCCGAGACAAAGCTATATATTCAAACGTGGTATTCCTCCTGAATTCTTAAAAAAATAAGTAGGTACCTACCCATAAAAAAACCACAAAAAAACCAAAACCAAACCAACCTTTTTTTGCTATTTTTCGATCTGTTATTTTTAAATAAATGTCTGTGGCATGGTACCCTATCATTTATTAAATTCAATAAATTTATAAAAATGCTGTCGTTCATCAAAAAGTTATAGCACCATTTCATAGATATGAGAATGTTTTGAACAGGCCACAGAATGATTTATGCCTACTATCCGCAATCATAAAATATCTGGTTTGCTACTTGGAATATTAAAATAGACTCCTTAACCTAAATACAGATATACCTGTGGTGCAGATGTCTTGTATGCCACTGCATGTAAAGTGGTTACCGCTAACGATAAATAAAGTTTAAGTTTATATATCGTTAGCGGCTTATGAATCGGTATATTCAGTTCGTGCTCTAAACTTTCTTTAGTTAAAGCCAAGTTAGCATCACACTACAAAATTTCCAGGCAAAATTATGTCTTGCATCACGTTACGAATTTAACGATAAGTCCTATCATACCTATATGCTAAGGTAAATATCTTTTCATGACGCTGGATAAGAAACAAATGTTAATTCTTGCTTATAGGAGGGCCTAATATTAGAGGCATTCTCTACCAGTCGACCTTAGAGTGATGTAGAGACAAAACGCTAGGTGCATCCAGTAAAAATTCGAGAAATATGTGGACATCTAGAATATGGAAAATACTTTTTATTTATTAGCCATAATGTCCTTTTGTCCTATTTTTTACGATTTTGTGGGGAATTTATCACTAATGTTAGATTCCAGATGGTCTATAAACATAGTGAAAAGTTTTATAGTCTGCAGACTAGATAATAGTGTCGATATAGATACAACAAACGATGTTGTATAACTATTTTTTAAATTCTTAAAAAAAATTACTTGACTACTTTACCACTTCGAAACTCAACTGTAACTGAAAGTTCAACGTTCATAAGTTTGCAACAGAAGTTACATTGTTTGTACCGAACGATATTATAAAGCTATTTTGTTATAATGCGATTTGTCACATTTTATGCAATGATTTAGTTTCGCACGAATAAGTCTACAGATGTACAAAAAATTGGTTACGAAACGTTTCAGTCAATTGCTTTACTGGATTATCTTTTTCGTTTTTAAGTTCGTTAACGGGACAGCACGTTCATCTCCAATCAGGTTTAACAACTGGCTTTTTATTTCTCTTTTCACGATGATGTTATCCTGATGTCGCAACCACAACCACAGCAAACCTATGAAACAATTCCGAGGTTTTGGATTTAAAAAGTAAGCAAAGCAGATCACTGCATCGTAACCATATTTTTGTGGTCTAAACTAAGAATATGTACCTACCTAGTCTTCTTCAAAGTTAAAGAAATAATTCATGAATAATTTACATTTGTAAGTCATTAGCATTACTTAATTTCCTGTAGTAATGTTGTAACGTAGCGGTAGTTAGAGGTTACGTTCCAGCTCGGCTCAGTAGTTTGCGTAAACAGTTCCATTCATACATATGTTCGAGTTTATGCTACGATGCATTTCTACTTCGTAAAAAGTGAATAATACTGTGAAGCCGTTTCGAATCACGTACAACGAGAATTAATGATGTTATGGATTGTGACGACATAGGTACTTTGACTGTGATTATTATTGTAACTTTCATTTGGTGGTTGGCATGGAAATACATAAGGTCTATATCATGTCCTATCCGAATGAAATGAAATCTTGTTTATTGATCTAGGTTACAGTTACGAATAACTCCTAGTTCTATTATAAAAGTCATATTAGTTTAAGAATGTAACAGGTAATCCAAATATGCCGAGTTTTAACGCTGACAGGGGCAGTTTGACAGAATTCCTTGGGCACCCGCGAAGAATCCGGTTTCTTTTGCCAATGCATGTTGATCAGTCAGTCCGCATAAGATCAGATATAAATATGAAAATAGATATTAAAAAAATTTACTCTTTGCTTATTATTTAACAGGCTGGATAGATCAGATGTTTAAAAATAAATGCTAACTATTAGCATGCGATCCAAATCAAATACTTACTTGCTTAATTTATTTAACAGATATTAATCTAAGGCTGATAAAAACTTAAGGGCCTAAACTTTTTCAAGATCTGTAGAATAACGTATGTTCATAAACGTAATACAATGCAGTGATCGGTATCTTAATGACATAGTTTGAACGTAGCTATATCATTCTACTTATCAACCTGTATATCTTGCAAAGATTTATTCGATACTATGTGTAATATAAGACTACCATTAAGATTGGTGGACTATAATCTGGTAATGAGAGACAGACACGATGATAATATTAAGTATGTACCGTGGCGTTGGTGAGTTGGATTCCAACCCGCAGTACCAATGTGGATGTCACTGTGGAATTTATATGTACTAGTCAAGTGACTTACCATCTGCTAACGGTAAAGGAAAACTTAGTGAGGAAACCAACATATCCTAGAAGTAATTCTAAGTGTATGTCTGATCCACCAACCCTAGGCCAGCGTGACGTACGTAGACGAGAGGAGACCCAAGCCCAGCAGTGCAACATTAATGGGTTTCTGATGATGATGGTGTAAAGATGGGCTATAAGGAACACGTAGAAAGTGGCCAGCCGATAAAGGTTCATCCATGTAGGTGGACAAACACAATGTGACTATGTTGTAGCTTGAAATGATACTATTCAAATTTTGAATCCATTATAGTTACTTTATAATAAAGAAGCACATTTATACATTACAGAGTCCGCATATAGAATCCATTAGTTGGAAGTTAAATGTAAGCGACCTAAATGCTCAGTCTCAAAGGGCGAACTTGTTGAAATAACTCGAATGCCTTGGGACTTGCACACACGATGGTAAGCTTGTATAACGTATAACGCACGAGGGAATAAACATACTGGAGCAACACCATTGTGTCAAGAAAAGACACAATAATGTTTTTATACACAAAGTTGACAATTGGTTGATGTTTTAAAAAATGTTTAAATTGTAAGAGCGAAGCGCTGATAGCTTGAAAGGTTGAAAGGATTATGAACTTTATCATTCATCATCTGCTTGTGGACGACCACTGTTTTTTCCGTGACTTTCACAGCAAACATATCCTGAATCGTCAGAGTTCTCCACTACTTCTATACCTAATAAGTTTTTATTAGGGAGCCGTTCTGTGAACGTAAATAAATTAGGCGAATTAAAAAATCAGCTATGTGTTATCAAAATTACTCATAGATAGGTTGGTACCGGAACAAAAATTGTTGGTACGTTAGTTATCATTCTTATACTATGTCATTGTTTATTTTATTGATAACTCATACTGATTGAAGTACCAGTTGTAGGAAATTTCGTAAACGAACTTCAAGGAATGATGCCACAATTTAATGAATATGCTACAATAGTATTTATGTCGATCGAATACCTTTGTCATTTGTTTTGTGTGTAAATTTCAAAACACGCACAGAAAAAACGCACACAGTATGTTTCGCAATGGTTCCAAAATACCAAAATACGAAGAGATCGTCAAAAGTATTTCAGATTATCACTGAATGCTGCCTGTATTCATAATACAAAGACTAAAATTCACTCAACAAAAACAGGTTTAAAAACAACTTGCAACCTTGTATAGGTCAGACTAAGATCACCGTCAAAATTATGACAAAAAGACTGCAACTGTACTTACCTACAATAATATAGGTACTAAATAAAGTTTTTTTTATATATTTTTATGTTTTAACTGCAACAAAGGGGCTTTGTTCCCTAGAAAAAATATCACCGGATAAGATAGCCACGTGTTTTAGTGTCGGTTAACATTTGGCACAGGAGATACCATCGTCCCGCTCTGTTTGCGATCGTGAAAAGCGTGACAAATGCAGCCGCTTTGGCTACATCTGTGAAAATACTCGTGACGGGTAAAAGCCTATAACTGCGACAATTCCTTTTAAATCTTTCTTACTCTGTATTTATCTTTACGATTTAATCTTGAAACTTGTCATACGCACGCTACATCACCGGCACTCACTTTCTGTCTTGCTGTCTTCAGAAACATAATTATAGCCTTATTTCCTAAAAGAGCACCAACACGTACCTAGGTATTTGCAGGATATACTAAAATATCTATAAATAAGTCTATAATGGTGGTGTTTGATATACCGTCATCGCGCACTAACTTGCAGAAATTTGCACCAATAAGCAGGGCTTAAAATATTATAAATGAGGTTAGCCAACGCATAGACATTAATGTCTTAATGTTATTTACATTAATTCCTTGGCGGAATTTGAGAAGGTGACACTAGATTGTCTTAGTTATAAGTTTAATTTCTAATTCTCTGTTGCATGCAATGCATTGCTGTATTGGGTCTTACCTGTAATAACAATGTATGCTTAATAAATAAATAAATAATTAGATACCTATAGATGGGCAAGAAGATTCGATAAACGAAAATCTTAAAATACTATTTTGCCTTAAATAAATTAATTACTCCCTAACTATTGGTAGATGTTTTACTCTTACCGGGGATATCTAATATCTAGGAACACAATTGTCTATAGGTACTAATTTAAGCATTACAGTATCTAGGTAACTAATATTGATTTGAAACTCACAGTAGCTAGTCTCAGGTGAATAACCGAGAAATATTTGCAGGCGGCACGATTCTTAGCATGTCAGGATCGTGACGTTACCGTCGTGATCTACTATAGGGCTTTTGTATTAGCTACTTAGGCCTCATAACGTATAAGTTGTATTTTCTTGTTTAATGCCCTCTTAAGAACATAGTAATTCTACATTATAAGTTTTGTGTGTTATTAATATCCTTAAGAAAAATAAATCTCAGGACATTGACGATTTTCTCAGTCCGTTAACTTCAGTACCTAGATAACTTTATTGACTCTTATAGGACGAAATTATTGAAGTACCTACAGAAATAACTTCGGAGGCATTTCATTGTCGGAGTAGTTTTAAAGATTAGTTGCACTTACAGTTAAAGGAGGTTTTAAAAGTAACTTCCCCACAACTTATTTGTAATATTTGATTAGATCCTTTTGAGTTTTCACTAGGCATCCAAAGCTTGAAATTATCCCAGTAGTGACTCTATAGTAATACTTTTTTATACTCTACTGTCTCAACGCCAAATTCATCAACTGAATATTTACCTACTGGCGAAATTGATCATCATTCATGACCTTGATACAATAGTAAAATAAATATCTTTACTAAGTCGATGAATTCGCACTGGCGGCGATATAAATGATTATGTTTTATTGTTTATCAAATACGGTAGAGGTCATTGATTGCTGTGTTAAATGATAATGGTTTGCTAAAACGATGCCTGACCAAGCTTGGACTATGGTTATACGGGGCTGTCGCTGGGTGGGCTGCTGATGTTGTATCAAGTTCCAGGGCCCACCCATTACGGCGAAGCGACGGTGCACAGAGGGGTTTTAGTGGGTATTCCGGTCCTTTTCAGACCGGCGAGTCCCACATAACCGTCCCGTGTCCCCGCACGGGGCGGTATGCGTAATGCATGGTTAGATATTTCTACATAAGATTTTATTTCATTTCTCATTTTAATTGTTGTCTATTTCTGCTCTTAAAATCCTGAAAGTCTTTAGACGCGTCGGATATCTACTTATATAGCCTGACTGTGATGATCAGTCTATTCGAGTACCTAGTTAGACTGAGAATTTAACATTTCGGTATTAGCAGATATTTGTATTTTGTATGTAGCTACCGAATGTAAGATTATCTGAGAAGCCGGTCGCGGCATTACGGATGTACAAACGACTGCTAATATAATAAGTCACTAAATCATTATGGACCAAATTATTAATTTTATTACAATAATCCACCGTTAAAATTAGTTGTCCGACGCGTACACGTAACGTGATCTACATTTCGTCTTATCGTTGCTCAATCAACCCCATCCTGTCTTACGAAAACGCCATTAAAAACTGTTTCCTGGAAACTATAACATAATTATTTCATTGTTTTAACTTGTAAAGCTTGTGAAATTTTATTTTGCATTGCAGTCATTGTTAAAACGATTTGTTTGTTAGAACAATGAACTTTTGACAGAGGTGTTAGAGGTCGTAACTGTAATGGTATTAATTCCGACATAGTTAAATCTTTCGCTATAGTGTTTAATGGTCATTATTGTGCTTCACCGGTCTAATTTGCAACTAAAGCGCCGGTTGTTTAGATTTTATTGTTTTATAGTTTCCTGTTAACTTTTAAACTGACAAAATTGTTCAAAATTGCGGTTTCAGGTTAAGCAGTTGACTGAATTGTGATTTGTGAACTACATTTGAAGTGATATTAGGAAATATTTTGAAATAATTTGCATGCAATAAAATTCTTACGATCTCTTCTTACTTACTGTATATTTAAGTAGGTATACATTTTGGTCAGTTCCTGCACCCTAGACTTTTCCGTAGAAAAGCCATGTGTTACAATTAATTACAATTCACGGTCAATGATTAAACTCAAACTAAATTGGGAACCAAACCACACCCTTGGCAATACAAAAAGTACGCAAAGTAATTATGCCTCTTTTCAAAGGATATTATTAATAATATTGTTGTTAGTAACCAAGCAGTGAGGCATGGGAACCCAGCCAGTCGTATACAAATAGCACTCGTTTTAGATTACGACGGACACGATGGTCTGAGGAGAAATTGGCGGAAGCACGCCCCGTTAGTCCAGCACTTAGTAGAGGGTTTTCTCCATTTGTATTACAACCAAATAAATAGCTGCCCTTTGTAATTGCAAAGACAGTAATGGATAGTAGTATTGTTTGATCTTGTGATGGAAAGTTGTTATAGGTAGGTGGTCATTGTTTTGTATTGTCACTTTAAGCACTTGTTTCTTTGTGATTGAATCTGAACTTGTTAATTCTGACTTAAGTATAGGTACATACCTACTTATTACGAAGAATGTTTCCAAAGCCTTAGATTCATGTATGAACTTAAATATAGTCAAGGGTAAAATATTAGATAGGTAACATTTTGTGGATGCCACACAATGGTATTTAGGTACATGGCTGCATAATTGGACCAGGTTCAAAGGTATCAAGTATTTACAAGAATATAATTTAGACCAAGAAAATATTTTATTGTCTTGAATGATATAGATACTCTCTTAGTTACTTATATTACACATAGGTAACTAGGTATTATGAATTAATTCAGTCGCAGTATTATTTTAATTATACACCTAATGGAATTTGTGGTCAAATTTCACTTACCATGAATTCTTTGAATATTTCTTAGGTATGAAGGGAAAAAATATTTATTTACCCACCTTATTTCTGTTAGTAATAGTCTCTATATCAAAATTCTTCAACATCAAACAGCTCATTTGAGATTCCACGCAACGTGCACTAGACAGGAAGTCAGCGCTATAACGTATGGAATTTGCCTTCATTGTCCAATACCGTATACACCTTACCTTGTACCTACCACAACGATAATAAAACACAGGTACCATCTTGATTTGCATCATCAAGATGGTATACCTTCGTATCTTACCTACAAAAAAAATAACGATGTTAGGTTAGGTTTTCCGATAATAATTCATCAAGTGGTCCTCAATGGTCCTCATTTATTTAGCAAAAGACATGTTTGCGATCTCATGATATCATGAATTTTCTCTTATATAGGTACCTACCTAGATAGGTACTTACTTATTATGAAAAGGAAATAAATGTCAATCTACCGAAACAATGTAGATTACTATATTCACATAAGTGGAAGAATTAAAACAACAAATATTTACACAGGTGGTGATTAGTAGCAGAATCATGCTAAGTAGGTCAAGACAGTCGAGGTCACAAACAGCGTGAACGTATTGATGAATTTTCATAATTGAGATGATATATTATATAAACACTATAATAAAAATATGTCCTAGTATGAACTAGTCCTTGTAGGGACACTAAGTACATAGGTAAAACCGTCTCGAATCTCGCCATGATGATTATGATGCTTTTATGTATATTACAATGTTATGTTATCTATAACAAAAGTCGCAGCTCATTCTATACCTTCTTTAAACCTATGATTTGGTTTTTGGTGGAGCTAATAAGGGAGTTTCTTTTTTGTTTCGCACACACCTAATAAATTGGTTTGTTAACGTGTGGTTCTATCCTTTGCGAGCCTTACAAAAACGGGCTTAGTTGGTTTTTTATTGTAGTTAGGTTTCTGCCAAGAATCATATGTCGAAATGTTGTAGTGGAGTCAGTGAAACATAACCTCCGAGGCTTATGTAACACGCATCATCATCTTGAATTGCTATTTCGACTTTGACCTTCATAAGAAATTATCTAACAGTGAATTTGAATTGGAGAAATATGTAAACAAGCAATTTGTATCATTTAAAGTAGTTAATAGTGTTCATTTGAATAATTTCTCTATTTTATTTGATATTTGGTGAGTTATGAAGCCATGCCGTTTTAACCTGCTGTTTAAAGCTTTTTCATTTATTCTAAACCTTTTTCTTTAAACTCTTGTCTAGCCTTAGCTACTTTACTTGTAGCAGGCTTTTACTTGTTGCCTGTAAGTGTAAACCTTATTTTACTAGACAATTATAAACTTGACAACCTTGCATACTATTAATGACCAATCTATCCTTTTTAGTCGCAGACAAACCAAGAAAGACGTGCAGAACCAAATTCGCAACCTACAACGACTTGTTTCATTTGTCAATGCCAACCACCGTCTTACCTTATGAAGTTATGACCGTTTATGTTTAAAATTTGACTACAGTCTAAAAAAAAATAGCTAGCTTTATAATGATTACTTTTATATTTTATTGTTGAGTCAGAATCAAAACTCGTCCTTGCATCGTCCTTTAGCCCTATTAACAGTGTTCGATCACTTATAACATGAGCTTTTTGTATCGTAGATAGCCACTCGGGCGTAACGATTTAACGGACGTCTACGACCTGCCTTAAAATATGCTGCGTGACGTGTACAGAATCATAAAAAAGTCTTTTGGGTATTTGTATTGGTTCGTCGTGCTCACGCATAGCTGTTTTGTTCATTTCTTACGAGGGTGAAATAAAAGTAGTCTTATTTCTTTTATATGACAAGAAGTGTTTTATGTTGAGTTGTTCTTATTCTTTTAACAATAAACCTCTTATTCGTGATTGAATAACATGAGTAGACTTATAAACCTTCCTTTCTAATTTAATACTGAAAAATTATATTTTAAATATATTCTTGTTTTCGTGGTACTTATAACTTCGGTTTTCATGCTTCTAATTGTTAAACATTTATAAACACGTTCACTCTAGGTATTTAGTTTCACCTAAGTACCTACCTTTTACATTTATGCAGACGGCCTTTAGCTTAGACTTCATTGTGAAACCTAACCACCACCCACTTACTTGTACAGTGATGTAAATCTTGTTCATAAGTCTAGTCTATCCAGACTTGTGTTTAGTGTTCTAACTTACTACAAAAATATTGTGAAAACTTTCTATTTGCTTTCTTCGCTGAAATCTGTTTATTCATAAATTATTTTATATCATAATATATCATTTTCCAATTACCTTTTCTAGGTAATAGAGAGTCTAAAAGGATTCATTTGCCTTCTTACTGATAGACGCCGTCTTAATCAATAAAGAAATCCAATTCTTCAAAATTAAACATTGCTTTGCTAAGATGAAAAGAAAAATTTTAATCAATTAGATATTATAGTATTCCAAAGGTAACGGACAGATAATAATATTTTTTATCGTAAAACATACAGTGAGATGCATTGGCATTGTCATTTATTTGCTCTACTATGATTAGTAACCGTCCGTTGTCATTCTATACACCTGTCTATTAGCTATTTATTATTTTGCTGTCGATAGTCCCCCTAATCGAAATTACATCATCCGCATTCCAGTTTAGCAACGGTGTAGTAACAGTTGGGCAGTAGAACGTGACGATATGAATGGGGTTGTGTGAAAAGGCAGGAAGCTATAGAAACGAAGTGCAAGGGCGACGTAGGTGTACACTGCCGTGGACTGCCCGGCGCGACCGCTCACATGTCACTGTACTATGACGTCACAGACGCTTATTAGGTGTCGATGACCATTAAGCATTTTGTTATGTAAATTTTGTTTAAATGTTAGCATTTTGATTGGTGTGAGTCATTGATCGTCTCATCATGTTAATTTTGGACAGTACCGTGACGGAGACCATCGAGATTTCTTGCCCTTGTTACACTCGCGGGAAATAACCTGGTGCTTGGTTTATTATTACTAAATCATGTTAGGTATATTCTAGCTGCGTAGTTGTTATCACAGTTTCTTTTGGTGGAAATAGTACCTATATCATTTTATAGCTGCCATTGCTGATTTAAATAAAAATTAAGAAGAAAAGATAATCAATAAGTCAGACTAGGTACATACGGTGGTTTTTGCCCACAAAAAATGTCCACAAGACTCGTCAAATAGTTTTTGAAATGTGTTTACAGGAGTTCATTGCCTTTAAACAAGTTTAGTGATAGTACAGGACAGGATGCAGCTTTAAAGTCCTCGTCACTATCAAATCCCACGCACGCCTTGTCATCCGCTCACGCACGATAACGGGCTTTTTTGCTATTTGTACTACTCTTAGAGCTTGTTATTTACACAATTTTTGGAACTAGCCTAATATTTACATTAGTCTTTCTTCCTTTGAGGTAAACAGATCATAATATTCATAATACATCAACTGTCTCGATACTATCGCTTCTTTTACATTTCTCTACTTCACGTCGCATCCAAAGCATTTTACGGTTTTTTTTTCACATCGCCTATTTGGAAAGCTAACGTTCGCTAAACATGATGACCCCTTCAATTGCTTATTATTTCGTAATATCTCCAAACTAATGGTTTGTTTTAATAAGGCATTGAAGTAATTTCTTCATTTTATACAGTTGCACATAGTGCTTTAGAACAATAAATGTTGTTACTAAATGTTTTGCACATCCGTCCATTCTTGTGTAGTTCTGAGTTCACCCCTTGTGCGCTTGAGTAACTCTCTAATCGAACTTTTGCGAAGTAGACAATGCAATCACATTAGCCTACCATACCTAGAATTATACATTCTATTTTAGCCTTTCAGATTTTCACTTAGAAAGACCTGATGGAAAACATTACACAAAGAACCTATAGATATGGTACTATTATTTATAGTAGAAATGCTCTTAGCGTACCTAATTGTTGAAAGACATAATATGCGCTAAGGGCATTTCTTTTTTTGCCAAATAATAGCACAATTGATTGAAATTTTTTTATTAGAAATGTTTAATCACGTTAAATGTCTTAGGACAATGAGCAGTGAATGTGTGCCAATAAGTTCCCACGCATATTGAAATGTCAACACAAAAACTATCTACAAACACGCAGAAAACTCAGGTCAATAGATTATTCTTTTTACTGATCAAATTATTCTTTCTATTCCAGGGGCAACATCAGAATGGTATAACATTCACGAGTACGGAGGAGCCCGTCAAGTCATCGAAGCCTGTACCAGATATACGACTGGTAGACGGACCGTCAATATTAGTGGGAAGAGTTCAGTTATTGCATCGAGGACAATGGAGATCAGTTTGCACGAACTCCAGAAAGTAAGTTACATTTTTGTACATTAACTTTACTATCAGTTATAATCTTCTAAAAAATTAAGAGAACTTTTGGAACCTTAGTAAGGTTTATTTTATATAAATATGATCTGACTAATTATGTGGCCAGTTAAACATTTGTGGGATGTTGTGGGTGTAATAGCTGTATGAGTCCGTGAATATTTTTTAAAGTTTAGATACAGAAATGGTTTTTGAGTAGGGGTTAGGGTATGGGTATCTATACTCGAGGACCATTTCTGTCTGTCATCTTTCAAATTATGTTATTTCATATTCACTCAAAGAAGTATGAACTCATTCTAACACAAAAATATTTATTTTCAGTTGGACAGTCAATGATATGGAGACCGCGTGTAGGCAGCTGGGCTTTATGGGAGGTTCGTTCTACAATTGGATGGATCGACAGCCCGGGAGAAGAGCAAGGCTTCTATTCGAAGAACCAAAGTGCAAAGGAACGGAGTACGATCTCTTTCAATGCGACTGGAACTCAAGGCAACTTGGTTCAGGCGTCTGTGATTACCACCCTGATCTCGCTATTCAGTGTTCACCTCATCATGACGTTAACGAACAAGGAGGCTCCGGACGTCATTGGAGAGGGATACGGTTCGAAAACGCAGTTTACGAAAGAATATTAACCGCAGTAAATACTCTCTACGTTCCTACATCAATGTCTAGACTTGAGCATATAACTATAAAAAATGCAGGACTTGGAAGAGATAACAATGCCACAAGCGCCGTAGACGTAATAGGTGTTCCACCAGTCATGGAAGATATAGAGATATCGAATTCCGCCTTCAACGCAATAAACGTGACGTCACCCAACGCTCCAATCGTAATCAACAATTGCACGATACAAAACAATAGAGGATATGGTGTGTATGTGAATTCTACTTACGGTATGGCTAAGATTGAGAACTGTCTGATTCACGATAATGGCGGTGATGGGGTCAAATACGTAGTGCACGAAATGAACATCGACGAAAGACTTGACAGAAGTGAAATATTCGACCTATGCACATTAGCATCTACCCCCAGCCAGACATTTCCAATTCAAATGTCTATTGAACAGTCAAGATATTCTAATATGGAAAGAGATTGCCATCAAAAATTCTATACTAGACCAGATCACGTCCTAACTTTGAGCTTTATTAAACTATTGACAAATACAAATAATACGGGGGAATTATTTATTTATGATGGACTAACGGCAGATGATAAACTAATACTCTCGTTTAGTATTAGAAATCATACTCGACCGCAAAGTGTTACGTCAACAAGAAACCGCATGTACGTGAGATTTCGTGCCAACACGAGGACAGATATTACAGGTTTCCTAAGATTAACGTCGGGTGTTAGCAAAACCTATGATTTAAATGTTACTGACACGATTATATCCGACAACAATGGTAGAGGCGTGGTCATAGAAAACTTGAGATCACAAATTCACATTCATCGTACTTCTATATCAAATAATAATCATGTTGCTGGACTACAAGTCGTAAGCGGCGCCGGTGATGTTAATGTTACTGAAAGTAGAATATCATTTAATCAAGGAGATGGAGTAAACATTACCGTTACTGGAGGAAATAGAAATATATCTAGAAGTATACTCAGCTCTAATCAAGGTTACGGTATTGCCGTATGGATAAATAATACTCAAGAAACGGAATATATTCCCGTGAACCAAACTACTGCTGTTGAATATTCAGAAATATTTAAAAATTTAGATGTAGGTATTTTACATGGAAATTTCTGCGGTGACAGTTGGGTCAATATTACGGGTAACTGGTTCAATTCGAGTGTGTTAAGTACTGTAGAGATTTCTACCTGTTGGAGGCTTAATAATCCTACTAGACTGCTAAATTTACAAATAGGTCACAATAGATTTTATGAAAACCAAAGAGTACCTGTGAAGATCCAACCGGCGCTCAACGTGCTCGGAAAGATAGAATATAATTATTTTGAACATGGCAATTACGGTGCAATTGTGATATTAAATCGTATAGAAGGAAAATATCTAGAAGAATTTGAAATATTACCGGCTCGATTTCATATACAACATAACTACTTCTTTGGAAATAAAGGTCCGTTTGTAGTGAACCTGGGTTTGTCTCCCTACAGTGATCTTCAGTATATACTATTTTCTAGAAATTTCCTACGGGACAATAAGATAAGAGAACCCTACGAGCCATTTGAAGGAGTATCTTCAAGACTGACACCACGAAGCAGAGTAGCTGCTACAATAGTATTAGCTTCAAGTAATATAGACGTTTTTAGAAATATCATTAACAATCCAGAAGCTCAGTATGAAATTGGTTCACACGTTGAAGACCAGAGCAAAGTGTTGAATTGTACTTTCAACTGGCTCGGATACGGTGAAGAAGAAAAAGTCTACAATAGATTATTCCACAGAAAAGATAGATATAATTTAGCTAAAATTATTTACATGCCATATTTGTTACATAGCAGTAATCCTGGCGCTACACAAATTAATTATAATTCATTATATGTGCCTCAGTTTAATGTACCCGGTACATTTGTTGTTGGAGGTGAAGTTGAAGGCATAGAAATGTTACGGCAAGGTGAATACGACGTGAACAAAGATATCAATATACGCCCAGGAGGAAAATTAGTTCTACAATCGGGCGTTACATTAAAATTCCCACCCTCTATAGGCATTATGGTCGCAGGAAAGTTGGATGCAAGAGGAAAACGTCCAAATGATATAACTTTTACTCTGAAAGATGAAATTGTGATGACTAATGACAGCGTATACGAGACTGATTTTGAACCAACCACTCCTGGGTATGCGGAACCTATTGTACCTATAAGGCTTCTAGGAGGTAGAACACAGCACGAAGGAAGATTACAAGTGCGAATTGATGAAAAATGGGGGACTGTGTGTAACTATAAATGGAATATTATTAATGCTGCCTTAGTTTGCAACCAACTTGGCCTTGCATTAAATCCAGATGATTGGTTCTTGGAACCTAATGAAATTCCATCTGCAGGAACCACAGAAGAAATTCTATTATCGAACGTCGAGTGCACTGAATTTGATAATGATATTACAAAATGTAAAGCAGAGAGTAAAGAACATTTTGAGAATTCTTGCGGACATGAAAATGATGTTGGAATCAGGTGCTATGAAACGAGTTGGGCTGGAGTAAGATTCAGCGTAATTTCTGAAAGAGCTGATTTACAATATGTTACTATAGAAAAAGCTGGACTTCTAGATTATTCTTCTAATCTATTTAAACCAGCACTTCAAATAGACTTTGCCCGACATAGCTTAGAAAGTATAAGAATAGCTAACAATTACCATGATGGCTTAGGAATTCTTTACTCGGATTTGTATGGAGCTGACGCCGTAAATACTGTTCGTAATTCAGAATTCACCAACAATAGAGGCAGTGGTATAAGTTTTAAACAACTAGGTTTGAAAATCTTTGGATCGGTAATAGAAAATAACAACTTAGCTGGCATTTCTCATAACCCACATATTCCTGGCGCACAACAAAGAGAAATAGCTGGTTGGTTCAATTTAGACCCTAGTTTCAATATGGATGAGTCCAGCTACCGTCCTATAATGATACCAGACTACGAAACTGATATAAGTTTAGTAAACGGTGAAACAAGACATATTGTTTTCAAAAAACGTCTCGGAGAAAGTATTTCTAAAACTTATAACATCAAATGTAATCCAGGTTACGTGCTTGGACTCCAACTTTTAAATCCTATCCACAACTTTTCCTCTGAAAATATCTGTATCTTTGATTCGCAAAATATAAACGAAGGAAGCGTAAAGTGGTGTCTCGATCGTGATCTGTCGACATTTCCAACCACGAGTAATAGTTTTGGCGTTGTACTTACATATGAGAGTGGACAAAATGCTTTAGGTGGAGTCGTGTTGGTTGTGAGTACGATCATAGCTCCAGTACAAAATCTTAGAAATAGAATCGTAAAAGGCCCAGTTCCGACACTACAAGTTGTGAACTCAAAGATAAAAGGAAACACGAAGGGCATTAAAGCTCTCTATTATAACCGCTATCTAAATGAATTGGGCGATCACTTTTTGAGGAAAGCGAATGAGAGTATTAAGATATTTAGTTGTGAAATCGCACATAATAAGGAAGAAGCAATTTATGTGAACA
This sequence comes from Laspeyria flexula, assembly GCA_905147015.1. Lineage (NCBI taxonomy): Eukaryota > Metazoa > Arthropoda > Insecta > Lepidoptera > Erebidae > Laspeyria > Laspeyria flexula. The sequence continues at coordinate 3,135,748 of LR989956.1, read as the reverse complement.
CTCCATTTTGGGACATTCACGACAGCAACATAACTGAGATAACTATTATGGTTAACAGCAGTTTGATCACTGATAACGGCAGAGGTATATATCATTTCGCTAGAGATTTGAGGAGCTCGAATAATCTGTATCATTACATTCTTCAAGATAATACAATAGAGAGAAATAAACAAGGTGGTTTAGATGTGAGTCTACCGTATGTTTGGCAGTATAATGAGAACTTTACACATTCTGTGTATATGCACAATAATACGTGGCGCAATAATCAACAGTTCGCATTGATCATTGATGGACATTTCGCAGAAGTTAACATAACAAAGAACATATTCACGGACAACAATTGTAAGACCGGCCTTATTTCTATTCAAGGTATGGAAAAGAAAATGATGATCGACGGTAACTTTATTGAGAGAAATAATGGACAGTTTATGGTGAAATTCCACATGGATAGTCAGAGCGAAATTATGGGCATTGTTTACGCATTGTTCGTTTACAACCAAGTGAAAAATAACAGACACATATTGTCACAACTTAGTCGTGGTGCTTTGATAAGAAACGTTGAGCCTACATGCGTTATAGGCTTCAAAGGTATTCAGAAAGTAAAAGTGAGCAGAAACTTATTTGGGAACAATGCCTTGGAGTATACCCTGTTAGCTGGTATTAAGACTGCGAAAATTAACAATTTACTAGACGTAACTGAAAACTGGTGGGGAACTACTTTAGAAAAAGAAATTAGGAAACAAATTTTTGATTTCGATGATTGGAATAACCACGCTATTGCTACATATCTACCTTATTTGCTTGAAGACAGCATAGATTCTAGTTTATCTGCTTCATTCAGCCCGGAAAACATAATGGATACAAATGAATTAGGAGGCAGATTACTTTCTAATCTAACTATAGAATCTAGAATCGCTCCATACATTGTAAGAGCTGACATTACAGTAATGCCTGATGCTGTGTTAACCATAAGTCCTGGTGTAATTCTTGAATTTGCACCAAATGTTGGCATACTCGTTATGGGATACCTTTATGCTATTGGACACAGTCAACTACCCATAGTTATGCGACCTATTACTCCAGGAAATGATGTTGAGGTTAACAGAATGAAGAGAAACGTTGGACAGTATTCACCAGACCATCACAAACATCGGCGTCAGTTAGAATCTTTGAGTATGACTAACTCAATAAGATTGTGTACGGGAAGAAATTGTTCCATAAACGATAATATAGCTGAAAAAACGAATGAAGGGTTTTTAGAATATTACAACAAAACTACTCTTCAGTGGGTACCAATGTGTGACAATCGGTTTACTGAAAGAAATGCTCAAGTTGTATGCAGAGAGTTAGGTTTCGATCCAATAAATGTGTTCTTTGCACACGACCGGCGAGTGGAATATCACAGCAATTCTTTATCGCGAATTTGGTCCTGGCCAGAACCTTTACAATGTGTGGGCACAGAAGATAAATACGAAGAGTGTCCAATTAGACTTAACGGACAACTTTATGGACACAGACACGAATGTAAATGGGATTCTAAATTTGTTTTCATTCATTGTGGCACTAGAAATTTAGAAGAACACCTCCAATATTGGGGTGGTATAAGATTTGCGAATCCAGAATTTGAATATTCTCTCTATGAACATAGAATTCACGATCATCATACTCATGAAACGATGAAAAAGTCTGAAAGTGAATTATTACACGTACAAATATATGGGGCTGGTATACTTCATAATGAAAAATCTCCAGCAATTCAGAGCATTATAAAAAACCCTAGAATAAGAAATGTTAATATTACAAAATGCGCTCACCATGGCATTAATTTGGTGTCACCCACCGATTCTATAAATATGATGTTTAATTCGGTAAATGATATATTAGGGGAAGGTGTTAGTGCCATATCGTTGAATGGGGAAGGTAGAGAATCAGAAGAATCTAGTTTTACACCATTGAAAGATTTGAATCTACCATATCACTTGTTTTCACTTATCGACATTTGTGATAGTACGAAGATGATTACGGTAGAAGAGCGAGTACTACTGTATTACAAATATGATAATAACCCTGTGAATTGCGTGAAGATATTTAAGAGCATGTACAGAGTGAAACCGTTTGGATTCCGTTTGCTTCAATTCAATTTGTTTAACCACACACAGAATTATGGCAAACGAGACTCTTTGAGTTTGTATGATGGTGATATTTATAATATAACTGCGCCGATGATAGGCTATATAGAAAATGGATCTCCTGATGAGAAAAAGCTTTTTAGAACTGAGGGAGCAAGTTTGAGCGTTTCTTTGTTTGCGAATGGAGCATCTGCAGTGCATGGATTTATTGCTGAAATTGTTACTTTGCCTATTTCTGCTATTGGATTTAGTAAGTACATACACCTACTACTTGATTTAAAATTGTCTTGGTTTAGGTTTTACATTGCAAATTTTAAACGTCTTCTTTCAGATCGCGATGTACAACATAACATATCAAGTAGTGAATTTATAAAGAATAGGGATGGAGCTATTACGTATCAATCTGTTGGTGAAGTAAATCCTCTAGTGGCTATTACTAGAAACGAAATAATAAATAACTGTCTGAAATTGTATGGCAACTTTACGTCTTGTCCATCGGCTGTTAGGATCGATGTACAAAACACACAATCGTTGGTATTCAGAGTAAGTATTAATGCATATCAATATGACTAAGAATTTAATTGCCTATATCATAACACACATTACGTTTGTTCCAGAATAATCTAGTACGTAACAATGTTGGTGGGTTATTAATCAGAGCTGACTCCAGAGGATCGGCCACTTCACTGCGCGGCTGGATCCATAATAATCTGTTCTTTGCTAACCATGACTTGCCTTGCCTTAAAATTGAAGGTAAATTTACTGCCAAATAAACAGCTTACACTATCGACATTTAGAAGTTTTACAGAGTAAAGACAACCTCACAAAGTTTGTATAAAGCAACAGCGTATGAAGTCTTTCGAATCAAGAAGATTCTTTAGATTATAGTGCCACAAATGATCACTGGCAACAAAAATTCATATTTATTACAAAGTGCAATCTTTGTTTATCTAAAAAAATCTATTATTGAAAAGGCAGCCAGTAATACAAAACCGGAATGGTTATTTTTTGTCCCACTGATGAACAAAGGCCTTCTTCATATTTTTCAATTCTGATTCACTAGTCTGACACCAACTTAAAACATACTTATTTATTTTCACCAGGTCGACAATCATCCCCGTACCAAGAAGTGACAATTTACCGCAACTATTTCACCCGTAACCGAGTGCCTTTCAGTGATGTCATCATACTACGTCAAGTGGTCTCTAACTTTACTTACAACTATGTCCATGATAACACTGGAATGAGGATCTTGGAAGTCTCTGGGTTCGACAAAGTTAGACTGCCGATCTATCAGACCACTTCGCATAATGGATTTTATAAGTAAGTTGTTTAGAAACAAATGGTCTTCTGACACTAGATCTTTCAGACACTATTTAGTATTTACCTAGTATTCGAAATCTTAGGATTTTTCCTTACTATCGCTATCCTATCACGCTAACAAAGAGATAGTGTTTTGACATATTTTATATGAAGCTTATGTCAAATATGTCTTGATCTTGAGTCTTGATTTGGCTACTAGGCCAAATCGATCCATGGATTGAATATTGAAAACGACCACAATAACTCGGTTTGTTTGTTCACGCATTTTCCACTCAACCAATCTTCAAGAAATTCTCATAGTGATAGGTCTGAAGAAGGACCGACTTAGGCAGGCGAAACCGCGGGCAGAAGCTAGTAATTTTATGCTAAGAATTGAGTTACGCGGATACCTTATCCTATTAAGGTTACAAAGATCGTTTAACAGCACTAATGTTTCCTGTTCCAGAAACTATGCGACGGACCGTGAAGGACGAGCTACTGTCGTCGCAGGAACAGCTGGCCAAAATTACGTCGACAATATATTCTTTAACCCGGATAATGATTACGAAATGATAACCGTAAACAGATCTATGTGAGTATCTCCTTCAAATAGATACCCGTGAAAGACTAACCTAAATAGATTTACCAGCAACTCCAATATTAAGAATTCATGATAGTTTAGACCAGGCTTCTTATTGATGCGGTTTAAGTGTATCAGCGGATGCCAATGCTGATATTAATTAATAAATTACAAAACATGGGTACAATTTTTTTCATATCTTCATAAATTAAATGTCATTAAAACCTTATATCTGAACTTTAAGTAACTATTTTAATTGAAGTAAGCAACCAACATTTGATTATTTATTTATCTGTTTTCTATTCTACGTACCTAATTTTTGTTTAGGTTATATACTATTTGTCTAGACTTAGAGCCGTTTGGTATCTACTACTTATTTATTTATTAGGGTTTTCGAACTTCTTATTAATTAAGATTTATATCGGCATTGTAGCATGGAAATGAAATCGTAAAATATGTATACCTCTGCATGTATTCATAGCCTACCCTATTTATAATTAAGATAATATTTATTTGCATGTTTCTGTTGCATGGCTACCCGGACAATAGCTTTGTTGACTATAATCCGACTATCATAAGGTGAGTCTTCATTTATATTAGTAATTATTGCACATAACTTTTCCTATCTACTAAAAATGTCAGATATAAACGAGATATATATAATATGTTATTACATAGTAAAGTCACACGTCGCTACTTTAGATTCATTTCACACCTAGCAGAAGTAAGATATTTCACTTTTGTATGTGCGCTGATATTTTCCTTATAAAAGTGATTACGACCGACGGATCTTCCGCCAGGGCCCTGATTCTGACTCATCGGATTGCTCCCGGATCGTAAACTTTTTCGAATTTTAGAACGATGTATTTTTACAGCTTAAGTTATTAAGTGTTATAAATTAGTTTACCGTATGGAAAATTAAAAACTGATTAATATAGGATTTTTTTCTACATCCATCTATTTTTTTAACATTCTGTTTTTTAATTTTAAATAAACTGACAGTTCTGGCCGAAAGTATTCCGACAGCTTAGAATCAGGGGGCAGGTATGAAAGAAGGCTTACAAACGAAAATGCACTATTATCTCCATAGTCATACGTCGCAATTTCATTTGCCAGTTATGATGATGACTTTAGCGGTCATAAGGTTGTGGTTTAAATAATTAGGTATATTTATTTTTAAATGTAATAAATCTGTTGGGTATTTGGGTTTTTCAGTTATTCTATTGGTGAGATGATCGCTTTAAGTCTACTGGTGATTTTGATTACTCATTCTTAGATAACATTAAAATAATTTATCATTTTTGTTGTTAAATGTATAAGTACAGTCTAGTCTTCTACTTTTGGGTTTATCTTAGTTTAAAAGTAATTTTCTTCTGCATACTAATCCTAATATATCCCTTTAAGCACAATTTATGTTAACTTTTGGTGAACTGGGTTTATTTTTTATAGAAGTGATCGGCCGATCGTAATGTGTTCTAAATAATCTCTAATTTAAGTAACTGGCTATCGTCACAATTAAAATAATCTTAATCACATAATTGCAAAAGAAAACGAAAAATTATGTACAACCTATGTTCATAGATTTGATTTTTGAGGACTAAGTATGTTTTCTTAGCTATTTTAACAGTAATACTCTTATTTCTATAATTGACCAATTAAGCCCTATCACAAAGACACTTTATCTTAGCGATAAAAGATAAAACCTACCCACAAACCGTCGTATAGTCCATAAGCTTCTATATCCAACATATCTTAACAAATTTCAGCTCCCTCGATCTCTGGAGGACTCGCATCGACGCTAAACACAACTTCTGGAGTTACAACGAAACATTAGCTGTGGCTGGAAGGATAAGAGACCAGAGTGACAACCCATTGTTACTTGAGGTGGACTATAGACCATTCTATATGAACAACCAGACGGTACTTGGAGGTGGGAAGTGTCCTCCAGGGTGGGATGCTGTCGCCGGTACATGTTATATGTATGTGGGAGCGCCAATGACGTATGAAGAAGCTAGGTCTTTCTGTTTGGTAGGATTTTTTTATATGTTACCCTTTTTATGTTGAATAACACTAAGGTTACGTTTAACGTGATATGCTAAGTAATGAGGATGTTACGAATTTATCGGTAAAATTTTTTTTATAATATTCTACCACATTACGAGTAATATTAAAACATTTTTGACCAGTTCTTGAAAATACACAAAATTAATCAACAGATTAAAAGTACCTAATGTAAAAAAATATACCTTAGACGTAAGTAAAATCCTAACAAATAAAGTAGGTACTAGGTACATACCTAAAATATTATTAAATAAGTTCACTGTCAACAAACCACCCTTTAATTCAACTTGAAAACCCGTTTGATGTCCCCTAAAAAGCAACCCCATCGTTAAACAAATCAAGTTTTTTATTCGACCCTTTTTTTCCAGTCGGACAACGCATCAATGCCGTACGTAACGGGCAACTACGCGGCACTATACGAGTTCATAAGTCGACAGAACCAGTGGTTCCAGTACGGGGACCGAGTGTGGGTCAACCATATTGACTACGTCACCCAGTGTACCTCATTCACGTTCTCCAATGTTGAGATTACTGATTGTAATCAGAAGAACGCTTTTATTTGTGAAATTGGTTAGTATGTTTTCTAAATAATTATTATGACTTCGTTCGCGTACTATTTCATAGCTTTTTTATTTTTTTTTACGGAACCCTCATATTTTTCGAAAATCAAAGTAGCCTAAGTTACTCCTTGTGACATTAGCTATCCGCCAGTAAAATTTCCGTCGCAATCGGTTAGTAGTAGTAGGTAGTAGGTAGTTTCGGAGTCGGAGAGACTCAAAAAAGACAATTTTTAAGATGTGGCAATAAAAGTAATGATTGGAAGTTTTTATCTTGTAATGGACCTGTTTTCTGTCAGATATAGTCGTCGCCGTCACAGGGCGGGTTTGCTCTTGTCGATAATAACTTATAGTAATTTCATTATACTTCTAGGAAATCCCAATACCATGTCTTTCATTTCAATTTTGTTTACTTTCAGACCCGAAGATCACGATAGACCCAATGTCTTGGCAAGGCGATACTCTAGCAATTGCATTCGTCGGAATATTGTTAGCTATGGTACTGTTGGTGGGAGCCGCTCTTATCTGTTGGTACTCCAAGTCTAAGCACAGGTTGGTATTTAAGAATCTAGACAGACAACGACACCTAAGGAATTCAGACAGACTGACTATTTTTAATACAAATTTTATAATACTTGCCTATTAGTTTTGTTGAGTTCATTTAAACGTTGAAAAAGTTGAACAGTATCCTACTATAATACAAATTCGAACGTTAATAAGTATAGATTGATGTAAGATTGTTTGTTACCTACTCTTTGTTTTCTTACAAAACCTAGAATCGATTTTGATGAAACTTGATACTTTCCATTCAGTTTACTTGAACGAAGCCGCGGCAGAAAAATAGCAGTTTAATAAAATATTATCTATTCACACATATTATAGTATGTGAAGGAAATGCAACTTATAATTTTAATTTCAATCGATATATTTATTCACAGACACGTCCAAAGATTAGAACGAAGGAATTCAATAAGACAATCTCTGCACTCGGTCCGATCTATCGGCAGTATCAACGGAGGCTTCCCAGACACGACATATAGGAGGAAATTGGCACAAATGGTGAGACAAAACTTATTATCTAACGCTGTGGTACTTACTAATATATAATTAAACCTACAAAACTTATTGAACACAATTATGTGCCAAATAAGATACAAGCATGCTGCTTACATTAGAGCGCAGCCTTCTAATACAGGCATAAGGAAGCTCTAATCTCAAACATGTTTATACACACACAAAAAAAAAAATGTTTTTCGTCCATGGTAACACAAAAAAATAGTCGTATAATCTCACTAAAAGGTTGACAACCACTGATCTAAGTCTATATTGTGTTGTATCTATAAAAGTAATACTACTTAACTCTTAAATAACACCATTTTTTTACAGAGCACGCGGTCCACCGATACGCTAACAAAAGGCTCAGATTATCGAAAAATGTTGGCTTCCACTACATCAATGGAATCTATGGAGAAAAGTCAATTCAACTCTTCCTTAGAAGACAATCAAAGCTTCGACATTTACGAGGCGCACAACCCTAATACAAACGTTATGCCTCTAACTCACACCACGTTTGTAAAGAAGCCAATAACACCTGAATACTCCATACCACAGCCAAACAATAATAGACCTTATAATTTAGGCTTTAGGAATGATGGTTATAGGGACAATTCAGGCGCAGCAAGCGGCGCGCCTTCAATAAACACGGTAGCAACAGAAGAAATCCCTATACTTCATCATCCTGAAGGTCTAAGGTCACCTCCAGACGACTACACTCTTTCACCTAATAGTGATCAATATTACACATCTGACACTTTACCTTTACGGGACAATGAAGACGGGGATACTTTGAAGAGGCAGTTGGAAAGGGCGGGCAAGATATACGGGCCTTATGGCGCACCCGCGAGTATTTATGGCGCGCAACCAAAACTATCATTCCTCATGGAGCTGAGATCTAAAATGCCGGATCAACCACAGGCGGGAACAGCACCTACGACAACGTTTGGTCAAAGAAATAATATTTCAGGTAAATAGACTACCAATTTCATGTTACTTATACTTACCTTTCATTGCTGGGCACGAGTCAAACCTAGTTTACATAAGCTCAACGTTATTTCAGTGGCCAGATCAATAGGATTTTAATCCAGAAATTCCCTTCTTTTGCACAAGAAGTGTGAGTAGGTACCTACCACCATGGTGGGTACTAACCTATTGTGATTTGTTACTCCAGTCTAGTCACCATTTGCATATTTCCTGCGAAAGAAAACAAAAAGTAGCGATGTCATAGCTTACCGTAAAATGGGGTGGATAGACACATTTTGCAACTTTGGAATCAATTTCAATATTATTTTCGAGTTGTTTCTTTATACATAATGCATTTAAGCTCTGAGTGAAGCTTAGTTTTAAGCTTTCTAATAATCAAAAGTTGGATTTATTATTTAATTTGAACAAAAAACACGTAAATGTGGGCGATTTCTATTCACCAAGGAGTCGGGGTCAATAGATATGACATATGGGGTGAATAGAAAAATTTGATAGGGTTGTCTCCAATTTTCGTTAACCGACTTTAAAAAAGGAGAAAGTTCTCAATTTGATTATTTTTTAAAGAACGATTCAAGATAATATTTATATGTTATTTATATTTGTATATTATACATATTATCGATTTATATAGGTAATTAGGTATTATAATATATTTGTTATTTGGGGCACAAAGCCTTTATAAATATATATCTACTGGCCTAATCTTCATGATTTTCCATTTGTTGGATTTGTCTCCACTCCAAATAGCAGAATAACTACGTATAAAAAAAGCCAAATTTAATATTTAACATCAGGATTTTAGTCGGATGTTTTTAAATTTTTCAATTTAATTATTATTTCATAGTTTCAAGTTACTACACTTTGTTCCCAAATTCACGTAGATTATAATTAAAAAAAGCTGATCACCTTGAAAGGCTGAACTGGTTTTGATAAAACATGTCTAAGAATCATAGCTAGAAACATTGCTTTAAAAGATCGCATCCAAATCGGTTCACCCGTTTAAGAGCTATGGGGCCACCAGCAGACACAAACACACACATATTAAGAGATCTTTTATTATGTACCTAATTAAGCAACTTACGAAAGTATGTACCTACCTACCTACTTACCTTTACTTAATAATAACTAAGCTAAGTGACAACCCTAGTTAGTCGTTTTCCAATCACCCCTTTTTCGTTTCTATTAAACCCTTTCCCGTTTCTATTAACCCCATACGACGTATCTATTGAACCCATACTACGCATCTATTCGCCCCATTCCCGTGTCTATTAACCTCAAATCTAAGTAAAATCTTCACCGTGTAAGATTTTCAACAATTTCAGTGAATTTAAATCAAAATTGTACTTGCTGGCATATAAAACTTGATCTTGATGATCCTAGGAACAATTGACTTCAACTTTGAAAGAACACTATTATGTTTAAGTTATTTTTTTTTTCCAACTTTTGAGCAGCTTATAAATCTCGCAATTCGCGGTTGTTGTTTAAATGTATTTTTATGTCACTTTCGCTAACTTTACGGTGATCCGAGTGTTGCCATTCCATACAAAAATTGTTGCCGTTTCTAAAATAATACTAAAGTGGATTTTATTTTATTTTAAACGTTTAAATAATGTTGTAAAAAAACTTTCTTAGTTTTGTTTCTAATCACCCCGCGATTTCTATCCACCCCATTTTACGGTACGTTTTGTGTAGGTAGACCACAGAACAGATATAGGTTTGTAGAGTTTTTTTAAGCCCAAGTTGTAGAGAATTTTATAACAATACAGTGAAATTCGTATGACGCACTGTTTTCGAGGTGTAAGCAGAAAACAAAAAAGACTATTAACTACATATTACATTAACTTACTTGTTATAAAGCTGTTGTATTCGATAAAATATTCAAATTCCAAACGTCATTAATTGTTCTGTTTGGCGCCATTGCATCGCCATTCGCAATTGAAATTTTTAAATTGAATGAATGCGTATGCACGGCTTTTTAACTTTTGACATTTGGTTAACCCGTTACCTGCCCGTTGACTCGTGTTTTTTATTAGGAATAATAATATTATTCTCAACTAATTTTTACATTGACTATACTATAATTTGAGATAGCTCTAGACTACTCTAGACTCTGGTAAATATTTACTTTGATCATTATTTGGATATTTGTAATATGTAAGTATTTACAAAAAAAAATGTTGTTTGAGTGTAGTAGTGTAGTGTAGTTTGAGTTGTTTAGTGCCTACCCATAATACAAGCAAATATAATTGCTCAATTTCGGACTAGATGGCGCTGTGTAAATGTGTGAAAATATTATAATAATAGCAATTCATACACGTAATTGACGTTACTCATAAGGCTGATGCCAAGTGCATTATTATTCCTAGGCATGTCGTGGTATGGGGGTACAAAACTTCGACAACACATCGAAAACATTTTGTGACAGAATTATTAGGTAATTGTCAATTTACTATGCTGTACATTGCTGGCAATTAAAACTTTGTTAGAAAGTTAACAGTCTGAATTTTAGTTTATTAATTAAGTTAAGGTCATGGTTAAGTTGAAGAACCATGATACTTTACTCTACTTTTAAAAAAGCCCACTTGCCGGTAACCAACTGTATAATTATGTAGTTGAATATTTTAAAAAAGAGTTTTTACATTTTTTAGTGGTAGTTAGTTGTGTGTATGTTTAAATATGTTTTTATGTTAATTACAGATCAGCAACAGTATTACGAAGATAATCTACCCAGTCCGCCTCACCCACCACGATATTCTAGTGCATATGATACAACTACATCAGAAAACATCCCCAGCTACGACTCCAGCCCTCAAGATCTCTCTAGAGAGTTTGAAGATTCACCGTTGTCTGAGCTTCATCACAGATCAAAATCTGAGGCGTTACTGGAAACGAACTTTGAATTTGATGATTCCGACCCCAGTCCGACTCCGCTGTCTGAAGCCAATCGATCACACAGTCAACCATTAGAAACAGCAATGTGAGAGAATGGCCATAACTCGAATATTGAGCAAGGAAAAATGTTACTTAAAAGGCGAACTATGGCCAAGCTTATATAATATATACGTAGTTTAATTGATGAAAGGAGTTGATCACACTTTCCTATTGTAGAAGTAGAGAAACAATGAAAAGACTGAGTAATGATGTCTTGGTTGAGATGTTTGATTATCTTGCATTTAATACATGCGTTTATCTTTTGCAAGTGCCTTGTGAACTTTTACATTCCATCTTTCTATTCTGTCCCTTTAGGTAGTAGTTTAGTGTAAAAAAAAAAAGTATTTTTAGTCTAAGGACTATACAAATTACCAGAGGTGATCGATCTCATAATGAAATAAACAATTTAAATTCTAATACTGTATGCCTTATTAAGAAGTGAATGCCTTAATCTTAAGTTTTAAAGTATATACGTGCATGTTATAAAAATAATTATAGATATTAAAAGACAAACATTGAGTAATTATTATTATAAATGATGCAATATTAGATACGTATGCACGTCCGTCCTTAAGTGTTGAGCATCTTATGAATGTTTATTCAAACTTTTAAACGTATAGGTAATTAGGTTTAGGACACAGTCTTTCCATATTATATGTACCTATGTTATAAAATGTGTAATTTTAGAACTTATTATTGTTAATTTCTAGACTTCTTTTTGTACTTTTACACTGTAGAACTTAACAACAAAAGTGCTGTATTAAGCTTGTTATTTACTATTTTTATTCAACTTTTGATTATCTATAACTTACTTTCTAAGACTTTATTATGTATATTGTTGAAATCAAATGATTGCTATCAACATTTTGTATATTTATCTACCTACATCCCGGCAATCTGTTTTATCACAGTTTTTATTATTTATTTACTTATATACATTTTCAAGTTTTCATATACGTTATAAAATATTGACCTAATATTCATGCTTTAAATGTAAATTGTACATCATAAACAAGACAAATAGAATTACGATAAATTAAAGAATTTTATTAATTGATGATTAATAAAATACCTAATAAAAATATTTTCATAGGAAATCTTGTTTTATTGATTTATTAATAATAATTAAAATCCCATTATTTTTCAAAACGTATTTTTTAGTTAGTACTAGTTGTAATAAACAAGTTACCCTGAGAACACTCTTATTTTGTTTTTGTCTAATGTAATTATTTACGAATTCATATTTCTCAGACACTACAGTCGAAGAAGTTCGGTAATGTTTTGAACTTTTGAGGGTTAAGTAGAGCCACAGACTAGTAGAGCACACACATGAGTACTTAAAGAAATGTGCTCAGTCAGAGACTCAGAGTAAACATCCATTCATTCTTTGATTCATTCACTCAATCTTTTTGTTGAATGGCAATTTGTGATAATGTAGAGTCACTATTGCAATCAGTAAAAATATCAATCGAAATTGAATCATTCGATAAACATCAAATCAATATTAATAAACAGGGCCCTGATTCTGACTCGTCGGATGGCTCCCGGATCGTAAACTTTTTCGAATCTTAGAACGACATATTTTTACAGCTTAAGTTATTGATTGTAAAAAAATAGTTTACCGTATAGAAAATTAAAAACTGATTATTATAAGATTTTGTTATACATCCATCTATTTTTTTAACATTATGTTTTTTAACTTTAAATGAACTGACATTTCTGGCCGAAAATATTCGGACAGCTCAGAATCAGGGGGCATGTGTTTGGTGCATCGTTTGCCAAATTGAATTGGCTGAAGTCACTTGCTATTTATTTAGCATCCGTAAGATAGTTTTGGCGCCATGGTTTTTAAATTAATTTTTATGAAAAATCCCAATATTTTTCACTAAAAACTTAATTTAAAAAAATGTTGATTGTTTGTTCTCCTTTGTTTTTGTTTTCCTTTGTTTTACCTGTATGCCAAATTTCACACAGATACGACCCACAACGTGAGGAAAGTCACGGTCGAAAGCTAGTTTTATTATTATGATAAAATTTCAATTATTTTAGAAAAATATAAATTGGTATCAATAATCGGTAAGACATCGATACTTATTGAGAAATTAATTTCAGTAATCAACAATGTTTCTCTACCCTAGACTCCCCCCTAGTCATCTGACTGATCATTATCAATAATAACTTGACAGTATAGCATAATGTACTCTGACGAGGTACTCTGTGAACTTGACTTGACTGACAGAGTGACAGCTGTTGTGTTAGGCTGTGTTGTGTTACTCAATTATCGACAAATTTAAAATCGAAATTTAACACGACAAAGCTGCTCCAAAAAATATAAAATGAAAATATTATATTTCTCTCATTTTCGTAAAACGTGACTGAAATCGTAGAAATAAAATTATTCAATAATTGAAGTGAGCTTAAAAGATTCGCAGTGATTACTAAGGTACGACGTATAATTTTTGAAAATAATTAGTATTGTTTAATCGTGACAATGGATGCGACAGGTTCTATTAATACTGAAACATTAGATAGTATTGAGAATGAGGAAGAGATTATTGACGATTCGGAAGAAAAAGAATTGGTGACTGACTCATGTTCGACGAAGGTTTTGGACGTGGCTGAAGAGCCTCGCGATAGATACTGCATTGTTTACATATTGTTCTACCTATTTGGAATAACGTCCCTCGTGCCCTGGAATTTTTTAATCACTGCAAACGATGTAAGTATTCGGTTTTATTTTTTGTAGTATTAAATTAAATGACCTTTATTGACTATATTATGTATTCGTGTTTAGCCTTAAAACCTCGTTTTATTTATGTCTAAGGTCAGTTCTAATAACACACAGTACTGTAGGTCAAAAAAATGCACTTGCTTCATTTTAAATATTGACCCAGTAAAATATTAAAGATACTTATATGACAGATTTAATAATCAAAGCTGCTCTGTTTCCCTGTCAATTAAATAATTACTATTTTGATAATATGATTCATGTCTTGTGTTATTTACAAGCAATATTCTTAGTCATAGAATTTTATATTTTGTGAACTGTTAAACCTTTAAACGTCAATGAACTAATTCTTTGTAAAAGTTCAAACTTTATTCCCAATTACATATACCTACTTCAGTTATTTTTACTTCTGCCAAGCCAAAAGGAATCTTCCCTTTTTTGTATTAAGATAATACTTTTCATTAGTAATGAAGTGAAATCTGATAAAATATGTTTATTTCCAGTATTGGATGTACAAATTCCGGGACGTAACACCAAATAATCTGACTATGTTTGTGCGGAAAACTCAGTTCCAAGCAGAGTTCACTTCATATCTCAATGTGGCTACTGCTATTCCTAATTTAATATTCCTCATACTGAACTCATTGTATGGACATTTGTAAGTATTTATAGTAATAGTCTTTTAGAAATATTATTTAAAGTCTTTCATAGTTATAGGCTGGACCAAGTATAAATGGCAAAATGGAGGTGTAATATCTCAGCCTACCCCATCAGGGAAAAATGTTTATTTGTTAACTATATTAATCTCTGTTTATTAAAAATCATTAATGAAAATGAAAAATAATAGAGGTTTCATATGTAGCAATACTAGGTTTTTTTCTTAATTGATGACTTGTGAGAGAGATGACAAATATAAACTAGAAAAACAAAAAAGACTACATGCAAAATTGATCAAGACCTTATTGTGGTCTTTTTTGATTTACAGTATTTATAATTATTTGTGCCTTTGAAATACATTATAATTCCTCTATTTGTTTATCATATCAGTAGAAGAGTTTATGTAAAACCTTAAAGCAGCACATATTTGCAGAGTATCAACTAAGACAAGACTACAAGGTTCACTGATAGTGGTAACAATATGCTTTCTAATCACCACTTCTATGGTACAAGTAAACACGGACGATTGGCAGAATGGATTCTTCATCATCACAATTGTTTCTGTTGTAATTATGACTGGTAAGTTTGTTATTGATATATGCTAGCCAAACTTATTGCTATCAGGCAAATATTTGTTCTGTGTGTAGATGGAACAACGGAAAAGTAAAAACGAGGCAACTACCGTAATCATTTGTATTACACATCATATTCAGAGTAAGGAGTCTATTGGGTACCCATTGATTATCTTCCACTTTATTTTTTATTATTTTTAAAAGGACAATGTCCACACTCGGAGCAATCCCTGTGTCTCCAGGAACTTTACAAACGTAAACAAACACAAAGTGACATGACAGTGAAATGACTGGCCTGTTGGTCTAGTGGTTAGTGACCCTGACTGCTAAGCCGGAGGTCGTGGGTTCGATCCCCACCCAGGACAAATCTTTGTGTGATGAGCATAAAGGTTTGTTCTGTGTCTGGGTGTAATTTATCTATAATATGTATGTATTTACAAAAAAAAAAATGTATTTATGTAGTATATCAGTTGTTTAGTACCCATAACACAAGCAAATATAATTGCTTAATTTGGGACTAGATGGCGCTGTGTGAATGTGGTAGAATATTATTATATTATTATTATTAACAAAGTGCAACTTGAAACAACTATCTATGAATCACACAAATATTATCCGTGTAGTGACGGATTAATAATACTTACATAATGTCCCCATCTCAACCCGTGGGTGTCGTAAAATTCGACTAATGGAGTAACCTATGCAGACAAGAGCACTGCGAGAAAAGGAAAATTCGAAACAAACTCTATACCAACCTATCATGAAGATTGTTTGAGTGGTTTAGGCGTTAGAGCGTAAAAAACAAACAAACTCACTCTAGCATTTATATGCGCTATTTTGTTAAATATTATTATGTGCGTAAGTATCTTTACTTTTTGAGGCCATACAGTTGTGCACTAGATATTGTTCTTTGCACTTTCGTTAGCTAATGAATCATGTATTGACACGAAAAGGATTGACTCATAATTATGTTAAGCGGAATAAATTAATTTATTCAAAACCTCACCTTGGTTCTTCATCTAATAAAAACAAGTTCATTACATGTATTTATTTTTTATTATGCCGGTGGCAAACAGGGTTAAGGCCCCACACGGCCTGGATTATCTGTTCTATGTTTGTTGTTATGTTGTGTGACGAGTGCTTTATTTTGAATTTCGAGAAATAGAACTCGATTTGAGCTAGAAAGGTTTTAGTCATAAGTCTGATAAATTAATTATTTAGGTATTCAATATAATATTGCATTATGCATAAATCTCATTTTTAGGGTTCCGTAGTCAACTAGGAACCCTTATAGTTTCGCCATGTCTGTCTGTCTGTCTGTCCGTCCTCGCTTAATCTCTGTGACCGTTAGCACTAGAAAGCTGAAATTTGGGACCAATATGTGTATCAATCACGCCGACAAAGTGCTAAAATAAAAATTGGAAAAAAATGTTTTATTAGGGTAGCCCCCCTATATGTAAAGTGGGAAGTGTTTTTTTTTTTAATTTTAACCCTAATGTGTGATATATTGTTGGAAAGGTATTTAAAAATGAATAGGGGTTTACTAAAATCATTTTTTGATAATGTCAATAATTTCGGAAATAATCGCTCCAAAAGTAAAAAACAAAGCGTCCCCCCCCCTCTAACTTTTGAACCATAAGTTTAGAAAATACGAAAAAAATCTGAAAAGTAGAACTTTATAAGGACTTTCTAGGAAAATTATTTTGAACTTGGATGGAAACAACAGATGGAAACTGCAGTTAACCAATATAATTTGGTCCCTGAATCGTATGAGCGCCTATACAATCCAGAGGTCAAGTTTCATTTGCCCGTATTTTTTTTGCTTTGAACACTTATTGTGACGGACGGGAAACTACGGAACCCTACACTGAGCGTGGCCCGACACGCTCTTGGCCGGTTTTATATTTTTATTCATTACTGCAATACAATCTACACTTTGAGTTCGATTTATCTTGTTAACTATAGGTACCGATTACCAAATCCTATCTGATTCACTGTTGTGATAATATGTAATTTACAAAAAAATTACACTCAGGATTGCATTGTGAGAAATACTAACTTATCATCTCGTCAGATATCGTTAATCCGTAGGAACTTACAGACGAGTCAATCCGCTTTCAATTGGGCATTTCCTTTAACATCGATTTTACAATTTATTGTCAAAGTTCTGACTCTGATTGCCTGCATTTGACTTGCGGGCTCAGATTTATCAGATTGAATAATGTCTTACCTCATTGTCTCAGCCAAAATCAAAAATGCTTTTCCGAACGCCACCTCCGACATTATCGCATCTATAGATCTGCCCCCCGATTCTGACTCGTCGGATTGCTCCCGGATCGTAAACTTTTACGAATCTTAGTACGACGTATTTTTACGGCTTATGATATTTAATGTTAAAAAATAGTCTAACGTAAGTATAGAAAATTAAAAACTGATTAATTTAAGGTTTTTTCTTACAGACATTTATTTCTTTAAGACTATGTTTTTTAACTTTAATTACACTGACATTTTGGGCCGAAAGTTTTCCGACAGCTTAGAATCAGGGAGCTGAATGGCCACTCGGCATGAGTTATTGGATCAGAGAACAAGGCGCATTTACAACTATGGCGATAATTATCTCCGCATGTACCATGCATCTACTTGCTTGCCGTGTGTAATTAATGGAAAAACAATAGTTCCTGAGATTATCGCGTTCAACCAAACAAACAAACTCTTCGGCTTTATAATATTAGTATTCTAAAAGAGCATCACTACTTTTTTTAATATTAAGCCATATCCGTCGGTTCAGAATCAGGGAACTGGTGGATAAAGTAGTAAAATGAGTTTGACTTTGTTAACTATTTCTAAAAAGCAGACTAACTAACGTCGCGACGTCAGTTAGTCTAGGTACTTTTCGATTGGAGGACGGCGCGGCGGCGTTAGTATGTAATTCGAGAATAATGAATCTTTTCTGCAATCATATCTAGTACCTAAACAGTAGATCTTTGAAAGCTAAGTGGGACATAGAAATAATATATTTGATAATATCGTCCAGATACGCATTGACCTACACCCCACCACTGATACAGTAGGCACTACTTAATGCATAATGTTTACATTATAAGAGACACGTGCATGTAATTGCTTATAATTATCTGATATATTTGTTAGATTGCCTGGGTGACGTATAATACTAATACGAGGCCCCGGTTTGGGGAAACGGTATTGAGTTTTTCTGTCTTAAAATTCTTGGTAGGTAGGTAGGTATCAGCCCGCGGAGTCTGCGTGCGCGTTATTGGTAATAAGCTCGCCCCTTTGATCTTATCAGCCCAATGACGTTCATTGCAAGACGTAGGCCTCATCTAATTTCCGCCACAATGAGCAATTTACATGGTACCAGGTACACCCGGATGATGTACGTCTGCATATCGTTTCGGAAAGAAGGCGTGATGCTAATATGTTGTGTGTTTTGTAGATCCTACTATCGGCGAACTTAACTAATTTAAATATTGTTCGCTTATAGTGTTTTTATATATCGACTTGTCAGGTAGTAGGACTTCGCTGCCTACCGCTTTTTGTACGCTTTTTTGTTTCACAAAATTAGTAAACAGGTATACTATAATGTATGGTGGTAACTTTTCTAATTGGTTTTCTTGGCCAACTAGACATTTGAAGCATTATGTTTTGTGCCCAAAAAGAAAATATCTGCGAGATTGTGTAGATATCATGCACTTTGTAGGGTAGACCGGGGTTAGTTGCCTATAGGGGTAGGTAGACTAACGAATAATAATTGCAACTGTGAACAAATATTGCGTCATCCCGTCGCTTCGGAGAGACCCCCTCCGCACGCCCGCCAATGGCCCGTGATGCAGCGTCGCAGTTGGACGTACAGTGGAAGCTGTGTCAAAATTACGAAAATCGTACCGCGTAAGTAAAAATATTATTTTACCGATTTTTCTTTCCTAAGGCCTGTTTTGACTTAATAAAGCATCAAATTCGAGTGCTACCCATTCTCTTATACTTCTTTCTGGTGTGTGTGTATGCTTTTTCACAAAATAGCTTGTGCGTTTTTGTGGGTGTAAGATTAAAAATCATAACAGCGTCCGGGGTTGGTTGATTACAGGACTGTGGGGGCTAGTTGACTAGTTGGTCAACCAAGCCCATTCATCTTAGTTGCATGTAATGGCATGTTTTGCTGATTCCTTTGTATATTTTTCAATTACAGAGACATGAGGACATACAAGAGGAGACGGACCGGGCTAAAACACCGAAAGACGTAATAGAAAGAGCCTGTCATGAAGTAAAAAAAAACAAAAAATAAATAAACCAAACATACGGGAAAAGGGAAAGGGAAGGTAAAGGGGAAAGGAAAGTGTACATTACCAAGAGAAGAAAAGAAGGAAGAAGACTGTGATTTGTCTGATGAAAGCGATGAAGACACTATATGTTTAGAATGCACTGAACTTTATTCCGAGAGTTTGCCAGGGGAGGAATGGGTTCAGTGCAGAGCTTGTAAGATGTGTGCACATTCTGAAGTGTGTTAGAGGTGATTTGTTGTTTTACGAATGTAAGCATTGTATTGATGTAAAAGACTGATTTAGTTATTTCTAATTTGAAGTTTTGATATGATTATGTCCTAAGTCTCAATGTTATAATTCAGAATATTTTATTTGATTGAAATGAACCAAAGAAGGTATTTTTGTTAGATTTTTTTTTAATAAGTACAATAAATATGTTCATTTTACCATTGCATATTATTTATTTACTTACAAATAATTAAAATAACGATCAATCACAATAAGTCAACTAGCCCCTAGGACATAGTCAATTAACCCCGGGTATGGGGTAGGTTGACTAAAAGGAGAAGGTGTAATTTAAAGCTGGATAAAATTACGTAGAATAAAATGTGCCTAATTTTCTTCATAAATATAGGTAGCTTATAGTATTTTCAATCTAATATTAAATTTATAAAATGGTATCTCTCAAAACAAAAAATCTATATTACAATAAGTTGAAATCTAGTCAACTAGCCCCGGTCTACCCTACTCTTGTAGGTAATGACTCCGATTTTTCATTTTTCGAAGTATCACTCTAAGAATGTACAGTTGGGACCGGTTTAGTAATACAAGTGCCTATATAAATTACCAACATAACAACCAAATATACCGAAATATGAAAAAATAAGAGAAAAAATATCTAAGAGACGTAAATGTCTGTGTGTTTATGTTTCTTATGTTTAGGTATAGTTAAGTAGGTAGATAATATTTTTAATGTTCATAATTACCTATGTTATTAGAGACCATCCCGCACATCAAGGCCACTAGTCAACTTGTGGCTCATACGCGGCCAATATACGCCCGGTGTGCGCCGATGCTAAATAAAATGTATGAATTACCGCATCCGCATCTTGTGGCGACCACTACTCTCAGCGTGAGGGTCTCCTATGTGACAAGGCACAAACATTGAACCCTTTTAAGTTAACACCGGCTTTTGATAGAATAAACGACAAGTAAGAATAGGTCGGTGTAGTGACGGATAAAAAATACATAATGTCACTACCCCATCTCGACCCGTGGCCCGTGGGTGTCGTAAAAGGCGACTAAGAGAGTAGTAGTATTAGAAAAGGAAAATTCGATACAAACCTTATAAAAAATAACCAGCCCGTCTGGCCAGCGTGGTATAGTCGGCTAAATTCCCTCCAAATTATTTGGAGGAGACCCGTGACCAGCTCTGGGACTTTTGTGGACTGTAATCCACACCTAAAGCAGGACAATTTAGTCCTGCTTTAGGTATTTACGAGTACCTACCCTGTAGGTAAAACCTGAGTGACAAAATTTGTTACCTAAAGGTGGAATTAACCTAAAATAGTTGACCAATAAAATAATGTGTCACAAATTATGATCGCACGTTGTTTTTTGCCAGATGACTGTGGGCATCAACAAATTTATGGCCAATTTTTTTTTTATTCAAATGGTTGAATGACTTATTTATTTATTTTAATTTTATTTGTCATCATCATCATCATCATCATCTCAGCCCATTGCAGTCTACTTATTTGTCCAGTCATTTTATTTGTAGTCGGCAACAACTACTTGAAAATTAGTGGTAAGCTCTAAGCTTACAATAATTTGGCTGGGTGGGTCTAATATATTTCTGCCTACCCCTGCGGGCAAAAATACGTGATGCTATGTTTTATATAACTGTTTAGTCGTTTCATATCAGTTGATCGGTTTTTGTTTTGACCTTTATTTATTTTGTTAATTCCACGCGAAAAACAGACCAGTTTATTAGAAGGACGTTTGGACAATGCAAATATTAGTACATAAATGGACCGCTGAGTAATTATTATTTTTTCACTTTTATTATGGGTCAACTTGTTTCTTATAAATGTCAATAGTTTCTATTTAAAGTTATTATTAAATAAATACGTAAACTTTTAGATATAAAATAATAAGATCGTATTTATAGGTTGTAACTTGTAGTGGATGTATGTCTTTTATGAAAATGGTTATAACCACTAGAAAAAGTGTTTCTCCTAGTGACTATAACCGGAGCTTAATAGATTAAGAGATTAGGATGTCTCGTGATGATGATGTATTCGTCTTGACTGACTAAGCTATCTCCTGACTTGCCATAGTAACTTAATTAAATTTTACATTTGAGATACTTAGTACTTATAAGCTAAAAGGTTTGAAGAAAGACATATAATGTAACTTTTACGCCGCAACCATACGTTGGTCCATATGCAGCAATATCGTCCACAGAGTTATATTTTACAATGTTAAGTTAACGCAAAATGCCAGTAGTTAAATTTAGAAAAGATATTTTAACTATACTGTGGTCTTTATTGATAAAATAGTGGATCCAGTTCTTATCACTTTATTGTCCAATCTTCTCATCGCCCTGTTCTACCAATCACAAAAGATAAACCAATTTACTAACCAACCGTCTTCTCTTACAGCAGCCAGCGCAGTCTTCATCGGTGGACTCGTGGGTATAGCCAGCCGATTTTCCAGGGAATATATGGCAGCAGTAGTCAGCGGGCAATCTTTAGGCGGGATTATCGCAGCCGTGGCACAAATCATATCTTTAGCTTTCAAAATCTCACCTCTCCACAGCGCTTTGATATATTTTATTATAGCAGACTTAATGGTGATATTATCATTAATATCATACGTGTTCTTGTATAGGATTGATTTCTTTACATATCATATCTTAAGGGGTTGTGGGGGGATGGCGGCTAATCGACATAGAACCGTGTCGATGTCTGCGATTATAAAAAAAGTTTGGGTGTATGCGTTTAGTATATTCGCCGTGTTCGCGATCAGTATGGCTGTATACCCCGCTGTCACTGTGCTTGTGGAGTCTCATCCTATTACTTCGGGAACTGATTGGAATAGTAAGTATTTATTATTTTATCTGTTGAAAGACTGTTACGTAAGAGGCCCTCGCCCTCGGTTCGATTCCCAAAGTCAAAGTCAAAAACTCTTCAATCGTTTGGATCATATACATGATCTTATGAACATCATGCAAAGTCAAAATAGGTGTCAGTACCTAAATTTTCCTGAGGCCAGTTCACTGACAAAGTTTTTCTGTCACCAAAGTATCTTCTCAGAGTAAGGAACTGTTCCCAGTTAATGGTACAAGGCGTGCCAAGGATCTATTATACTCGTAGATTTTCGGCGTAATAGAATGTAGCACTGTTATCTTAAAGACCTGAGTTCGATCGGATAAAAGTGTTTCGATATTTTTTATTCAGAAATGCTATTTTACGTACCTTTAGTACCGGAAACCTAAAAATTGGCCGTCGGTACAAGTTAGCGAGTATGCGTACGTTCATAGTACACATCAACACTACCTTCTTGTTTACATTTTGTTTCTCAGAACATGAGTAACGTCTGGGAGCTCTGGGATCTCAATCTATATGTCTAATTGCTAACGCTACGTGAGCCTAAATAAGGCTACAGAATTAGTTTTCTGTGAATAACAAGATGTGCTACGGCAGATGTAGATAAGCCGTATCTACACATAGGTTTTCCCAACAGTAAAAGTATTGTGGCACTCGCAGTGCAATTTCCTGTTATGTCGGAGGATGTAACTAAGGTAATTGAAGTGATTACGTGTTGACGGATATAGACAGGAAAATCTTAGACAAAGCGTCGCGTGTATAATTAAGCCGTTTTTGTGCCAAGGGGATGGGCAGAGGTGTATCACAGTTACATTTCGGTAGCTATGTTCAATTCTATACCGCTTTACGCAACTCGGGTATATTTATATATATCATTTATTTCGAGTAATACAGACTCATAGTGTTAGTTACAAACAACTTATAAACTATGTTAGTAGCTATATCTAATATAATTGAAATAGGGCGTATGTACAGAGCAGTCGTTGTTTTCACTGCTGCAGGATAACAGGCCCGGCTGATACCCTGCAGCAGCGATTAACAAACACGCAATCGAGCCTGCTCGCTATCATATCTAAGACTGCCCCGCACCCGGCGGACCAGAGACGCGCATCGCTTCCGCATTACAGTACAAAAACAGTTTACGTTGGCCTCCGCGAAAATCCCAAGCCATATATATACAACATAGAAGCCAAGGCCTCTTTTGAACATAGTTTGACTAGTCTTCCGCAGCGCCACGGAGGAATTGTTAAGATAGTCGTTGTTTCCAAAATAGTAAACGAATAATTATTATTTTTTTATTTCCAGATATATTCTTTGTGCCCGTTGTAAACTATTTGATATTCAATTGTGGTGATTACTCTGGACGACTCGTTGCCGGATTTCTATTGCGAGTAAGTTTAATTTTATAAAACACGACGTTTATTCAAAAATTCTTTGTTTAGTCGAATAATGAAATAAATAACGTACTTCGCTACAACTTTACTACAAATTTTTAAGATACTATCAATGATTTCTGAATATGCAATCAATAGGACGACTTAGAGATATTTAAGAAATGAGAATTATTATTTTAAAAGACCGGTAACTTACCGGCTACCGATATCGACCCACCTGCTCATATACCTTCTATTATAAAAACATAACAAATATGGAAATCGACCATTAGTTTATCGAGGTTGTGAGCAAGCCCGTTGTTCCGTAATTTCCTACGAGAGGGCAAGTATGCGTTCGTCCATACAGACTCTCACACTGATTTCCGAATTACTAAACCTAGAATAACGCTACCACGAAAATATGCAACCGCGAATAATTATTCTCTGAAATAACTTTATCACGAATTTTCATACAGCGAAATAATGCTGTAACGAACATTTATACATCGAAAGAGCATTATCCCTAATATCAGCAAACGTCTTCGAGTTAAAAATGCTGTGGCATTTCACCGATAACTTTCATTTCATTCTGTATTTAAGCTGACCGTTTCAAAATTCATTTTATATTTGAAAATGTATGAAATAATGATATACTGGAAGTAGCGCGAGGCTTCGCTCCCGTCGTTCCTTATTTGGTGCTAAGCTCCAACTGGCCGTAGCGAGATGTTAAAGCCTTCCTCGATGAACGGGCTATCCAACAATAAAATATTTTTTTAAATTGGACTAGAAGTTCCTGAGATCCTAGCGTTCAGCCAAACTCTTCAGCTTTAAAATATTAATATAGATATCATCAGCAACCCATTAAGTCCCACTGCTGGGCTCGGGTCTCCTCTCCTCTATCTAGAGAGCTGAGAGGGTTTTTTAGGCCATAATCCACTCACGCTGGCCTAGTGCGGGTTAGTTGATCAAACATACTCATAGAATTTCTTCTAGGGTATGTGGGTTTCCTCACGATGTTTTCCTTCATCAGCAGATGGTTAGTCACTTGACTAGTACCTAGGTACATATAAATTCCACAAAGTGGAATCCACTTTGGTACTGCCGGTCGGGATCGAACTCGGACCGTGTGATTTGCACGCCGGTCCCTTATCCATTCAGCCACCATCGCTCAATATAGATATATTGATTTCTTTTTCAGCCAAACAACCAATGGATAATAGCGGGCGCTAGCATTCTCCGTATCATAGGAGTGCCGATGCTAATGCTGTGTAACGCACAACCTCGGAAGCACCTGCCTGTCGTATTCTTGTGGGACTGGGAGTACATCATCATCATGATAGTCTTCGCGTTCTCCAACGGATACCTCACTAATATCGTCATGATTAATGCTACTAGGTACGTACCTCTACTTGATTCCGATATCTTTGTGAACTATAGGTATAAACTGTATAGCATGATTTAATCTACTAATTATACTAGAAACTTACTCATAAGTAATTAAATGATGACCTATAAACAGCTCTATCGATTTTGATTAAACATATCTACAGTCCAAGAACCGTGATGGTTCTTGGACTGTAGATACCATGCTAGCTGTGAAACAAAGAACCGCAACAAAATCGCCCCATTCGTTAAGGAATTACGATGCCACAGACAGACATACAGAGACGTTAACGTCTCTGTATGTCTGTCTGTCTGTACGACGTCCCGACGTAAAAAGGGGGTTGTTTTAAGTTTAAACTTAAAACAACCCCCTTTTTACGTCTGGGGGCTAAAAATTAACTGAAAAATATAAAAATATATGTAAAGGTATGATTTTTGAAGGATAGGCAACGTACTTTTGGTACAGTGGTATAAAAAAGACTTTAAAATTATAGACTGATTTTATCAATCAATGTCGTTTGTTAACGATATAAGGTGTTTAATTCAATTTAATTCAAAAGCAAAGTATATGAAAAGTCTTGTATAAATGACCTTTCGTTCTTGTCTGTCACAAATATTATACCTAAACATAATTAGGTGTTGGTACTTGGTACTCATTTATCTAACGCCACGTGACAGTTAGAAACGTGATGCTATCTGTTTGACCCAACTAATGCACTTGCTAAGGCTATCAGTCCATATAATTTATATACTTAGGTTATAAAAACAAATAATTTCTCCTAATATATAAGTGCACATAAATTCTATAAAAAATTTCAATATGAACGTTGAATTTTAGCGACATTTTTTTTGCTAGCTGTACTTTTGTACTCGCCCACACATACATTTATTTTTAAGGTATGTGGGTTTCCTCACGATGTTTTCCTTCACCGTCAGCAGATGATAAGTCACTTGACTAGTACATATAAATTTCACAAAGTGGAATCCACATTGGTTCTGCTGCCGGTCGGAATATGCTGGTCACTTATCCATTCAGCCACCATCGCTTCTACTTATAATACCGCTATGCAATCACTACTTTTCTGAGCTGTCGGAAAAATTTCGGCCGGAAATGTCAGTTTATATATAAAGTTAAAAAAGTTAATCAGTTTTTATTTTTTTATAGAATTAACTATTTTCTAACATTAAATTATAACGTATGCCATAAAATATATGTAAATACGTCGTTCTAAGATTCGAAAAAGTTTACGACCCAGGATCAATCCGACGAGTCAGAATCACCTTCCTGGCGTGATTGAGTGCTACTCAACATCCATATAAACTTTAGTAGGAAATAAAAATGTCATTAATTTTCCAGGGTGGTGGATCTCCACGAGCGTGAGAAAGCCTCGTCACTGGTCGCGACGATGCTCAGTGTAGGTCTTGTAGCAGGCGCCGCTGTTGGCATGTTGCTTGTGCGTATACTCTAAATTCGCTTTTATTTACATCCGTATAAGAGCGATAATTGTCTGGTATGTGTATGTAGTGAGGTGTGCGGTCAGATAAATAATTTTGTGTTATTAATTTATTATAATATGAAAATGTGCCCTATAGTTGAAGCAATGAGACATCATTTTCATTTTTAACAAGATATGTACTTTGGTCTCACTAAAAATAAGGAAAAATTTATGAATAGCCGTCTTATTGATCTGGACGCCTTGAACAATGCACGTGTTACATACATACATATAGATCACGCCTCTTTCCCAACAGAGGGGTAGGCAGAGACCATTTCCTTCCACTTGCTACGATTCTGACATACATCTTTGGCTTCTTCAACATTCATCAGTCTTTTCATGTATTCTCGCCGGTTGAGTATATAATTAATAAGTATTTTACGTTTTCAGTTTATAGTAATAATTCTTAGATATTAAAATGTAGACATGTATTTTTTAAATATATTTTTTTCAATTAAAGTATACGTATTCAATGTGCAATTTATATTTTAGTTACCATTGGCTTTAACCTTATGACCGCCACGTCAAATTGGCATCTCCGTGCCCTGGACGCCAAGCCATAAAATTCGGTTTTTAAGATTTGGTAGCAAAACACATAAAACTAATCATTTAGTATCTTTATCTTGTATTTTTATGAACCTGTGTTTTGTCATCTATAGACGGCGACATCGGCGCTCAGGGCACGCTTGCGCTTGTCAAGTATAGATGACGTTGGCGTTCAAAAGGTTAACGAATAAGTTTAATTATAAAATCTAGTTTTATTAATTTATCCGGCCGCACACCTGTGGATAGCTTTATTGGACCGCGGGCGGTACTTGCTACTATCATGAGATATAACCATATCTAGTATATAAAATAAACCTTGCATTTATATAAACATAATAATTACCTACCTATTTCCAAAAAATATTATCAAAAACTGGATTATTGTTTAAAAAAACTAATAAGTAAAGATAACAAGCAGGCACACGATGAACGGACGGCATTTTATTTTTATAGATTTACTACAATCCTCTGTGGTTATCAATTGAATTGATTTTAATTGTATAAAACAACACAAAAGAATTTTGTTGTAAGTAATAGTATATGTTTTCATTAAAATGCTTACGTATAGAAAGAAAGATTTTTTTTTATACGTCTTGCTGTGCTTATCGTCGTGTACTTCATTATTATTAAGTTTAAGATTATTATCAATGTATAATATATAAGTATAATTAATAAGTAGCAGATGGAATTTATCGTTTAAGTTTATAGACGGATATGTTCTGCATATCGTAAAAGATTTCTGAGATTGACATTACTATAAAAGAGATTTTATTTACATTTCAATACCGCGGATTTTTTCCAAAATGACTTTGCTTTCTAACTGATTCATTTAATAGGGTAGGTAAGGCATTACTTGGGACGCCCGCGTGTCATAACTGGGAGTGCGCAGCGTCCATTGCTGTTCCTTAAAATCCATGTAATCCTGGCTTACAGGAGTTACAGTGGTGTGTGTGGGACTGTTCCTTAAACAGACATAAAGACAGGCTTAAATAGTAGAGCCACTTTGTAAAGTTTTCAAAATAAAACTTTAAGTAATTGATTTATGATCTATTTTATATTTGACAAGAATTTGCGAACAAGATGCACTTCTTGAAATATTATGTGCAAAAATAGACCGTAATTCCAATGTTCTAAAGCTTTATTTGGAATCTACAAGCCAGTCTTTGTGAACGGACACTTATGCCCAGTATACCTTTATAACTTAAACAAATTATAAATAACATTTGTTTGAATAAATTAGTTCTATTTTATATTCAGTCATGTTATACTTTAGTCGTTGAATAACTTTTATCTGATGGTTATAGATTCATTTCAACCACGCGTTTCAATCAAAATGAATTCGATTAAAAAACGCTAATGTTTTGGCGTATATGTTAAGAAATATCACACTACCAATGTAAAATGGATATAAGTTTAGATTTGTCTGTCAAAATTTACATCTTTTGTCTATTAGCAGAAGGTTCAATATAACCCAGCGGCATGTCTCACCTATAACTATTTTCCAGTGACTGCGATAGAGAATAAAACTCCAAAAGTATGCAATAATCGACCTTGTTGATATCCAACAGAATATGAATTAACTAATTGTGATTTATTATCTTTAAGTTAATGTGTTATAGATCTCAATATTGCAATCATATTATTAGCTTTATTATAATTAATATGTGTGTGTATAATTATTATCTGTGTTATGCAGGTACAGCATACTTACATGTTTCTATTACGATTACTTTTTAAATATTTTTGTACCTGAGTTTTTCTATGTTCAAATATTTACATTATGAGAAACATATTTAGATGAGCTCAAAAGACAACCAGTACACGAATTTACATTAAGTTTTTAATAGCAAAATGATCTTTACATATGTATATTTAAGTAATTCTGGAAATTTCAATCGAACGCTGATTGGTCTTTCAGCTAAAGCCGGGCCCAGACGTGCCTAATGTGTTATTAAAGTAAACAGAATTCTATAAGTGCATTGCACTACGAGGGTATATACATTATCCACGTCTGATACAAGCTTTAGTGAGGAAGAAATACTTATTTTTATTTTTAACAATCATATTTAATTTTATATTAAAGATAAGGGTGTCTAAGTTACAGGGAATATATATTTTGTAGTTATGTTACTGTACAATATAAATTATAAAATGCAATATTAATTATTAAATCAACAGTTTGATGGTAATTGAAATTTGTAGAAAAAAAACCATGTCATATATATATATTAAAGTTTTGAGGACATACTATTGTAGCTGTGAATTTTTAGTTAAATATGTAGATCTGTTTCCAATACTATTCATTCGTATTTAATGTGTCTAGTAATTGTATTGTTGGTGTCAAGTCATTCTTCCTTGTAGAAATGATTTATAATATATACTAATGTCAATCCTTTTTGGTTATAGTCCCGTACATATAAATAAATGTACTTACACAAATTAGGTCTCAAACTGTAACGTCATTTAAATAAACTACAGATTATAGACAAAACGATCTCATTTAGAATCCATTATCATCAATAAAAATATTTTTATAAGATTAATATTATGCATTGCTAATTAAATTTAGGTGTTCTGATGCAATTAAAGTATATAAGTACACTTATCTTTTTAATGCAAACGATGATGTTATGTAAAACAGTAAAAAATTGTACCTACCTAGCAAACATCAAGTGTTTTTGTCCCGCAATATGAAATGGCTAGAAGAATATAAAATTATTATTACCAAAGTTATGCAGCAAAATGAAAAAAAAATTGTAATATTATAAGTACATAGCTAAGCATTAAAAATACGTAAAATGAGGTAGAGACCTCATATTTATTCTTTATTAATATATTTTTGTGATTTTTTTACCGTTTTGCCTATAATCTGTGTATACATAGAGCTAAGATAACTGTATACACCAATAGTTTATGTAATCAATTAGATAGTTTCTAAACTTGTGATAATTTGTTGATGAATGAATGAATTTAAATAAAATTATTTATGTGAATTGAAACTTTTTGTTTGTTCTGCTAATACACACAACGAACTTTACATAGGCACCAAAGCCGCCGACACAATAATACATTCTGCTGACAGCCCCTACCTATTTATCAGTAGAAACAATACTATTAGGGTTAGGCCAAATTTAGGCCGAATCGCACTTTCTTATGCTTCTATTCGTTTCTGTCACAAAGAACCGTCAATTAATTTTAGTAGAACTGTACTTAAAGATAGGGCGATTCCATGCGGTCAACCTTTATTTATCCCTATTCTGAGAGAAATAAAAGTTGGGAGTGTTCCATATTATATGGTCAATGTGTTCGGAGTAAGAGTGGCTAAATGTAGGTAAGTATAAACAATGTTTTTCCAACACCTCCATTTCATCATCATCATCATCATCATATCAGCCCAACGACGTCCACTGCTGAACATAGGCCTCACCTCCTCCATTTACTTCTGATTAATTTCGTTGCGGGTTCCAAGACAGTAAGGTTAGGCATTCCCTTGGACGCCCGAGTGTCAAAACTGGGTGTTCACAAGGGTCCATCGCTGTTAATCCTGGCTCACAAAAGTTGTCGTGGTGGGCATGGGGGGGCATGAGGGTGGGATTGTCCCGTAGGTATAAATAAAAGAAACGACCAAAGATCAGTCAGTCCGTTTAATAAATAATGTCATGTAAAAAAATCAATCACAATTTTAGACATAACTAAATGAGAATGATTGTAATATAAACTATAATTACATCTTATACAAAGCCACTACTTCATACAATTGTTTAAGATATAATATATGAATAAATTCAGGCACCATTTTGATATTCTAATCATAAAAACTTACTCTTTGAATAAATATCCAATACGTGGAATTAAAATTCTTATAAACATTCGCAATGTCATTGTAAAACCAATTGCATGTGTTACACATAAAGTCGACTTTCTTTTGGCACAGTAAATATTTCAATAATTACCGTAAAGTACCGTATGTATATTACAAACAGCGCCATTGTAATTTAAAAATACAACGAACCACCACACAACGCAATAGCCGACCAGAAGACAGTTAAAAAAGTGCTTTATTGTTATAACAATAGATTGCATTTTGATTCACCATTTTATGGTGATCATACTGGATATTTATTCAAGTCTACCCTTGTCCCTTTGACGACAATAATGAGCAACGCGAACGCCAACAAATGAGCACGACATAAATATAATTATTATTATTAAATTCTCTTAAAATATGTGCACAAACTTTTTACATTCATTATATGTACATAAACATTACAAGACAGAACAGCTAAACAATGATATACAACGCAACAGACAGATACGATACAACAGAAAATAAGTAGTAGTATGTATATTATTAGAAAAATATTGTATATAACACATTTAACGCCAGAGCGCAGACACAATAGAAAATTGTATTGTTGACAGTGTGACGGATTAAGAATACATAATGTCACTACCCCATCTCAACCCCTGGGTGTTGTAAAAGGCGACTAAGGGACATTATGCAGACAAGAGCACTGCAAGAAAAGGAATATTCGAAACAAACCCTATAGCAACCCGTCTGGCCAGCATGGTATAATAGGCTAAATTCCCTCCACATTCTTTGGAGGAGACGCCTGCCTAGCTTGGGACGTTTATGGGTTGAAATGATTGTGACACAACGCTATCCGACATGCCGCAAGTTTGTAAGTTTAAGTTTAGTATAGACTAGTTAGTCTCTCCTTTAGTTAGTCCTAGTCTTAGACTAACTAAAGGAGCCCACCCAAATTCTATGGGGTTTTATAGGTCGTTTTATTACCGAATTCTCAGGTTATTCTGGCATATCGTTGTTATTAAATGTCATTTGATATCAAATTCAGCTTCCAAGTTTAGACTTGATAGACATTGTGATATAAATAAAATCTTGTAAAAAAAAACAATAATAGAGTGAAATTTACAAAATGTAGCTGTCGCTGTTTTAAAACATCTCTGTCATACGATCTGTTGTTGAAATACCAGATTTAGAGTGTTTTGTTAGGCTATATGATGTCTATATTTTAAAATACAATTGATTCGCATTTTGGCTATAAAAATAAGTATTTGAGCACATATTTTATAAGAATATAAATATGTATAAATGTATGTACTTTAAACCATAAGATGTTAGTTTTCTTTCAGTAATCATAAGGCTAATCGATCCACCTATTTATAGGTGCAGTAAATTGATAGACTATCAAAACAGACTACAGGGTTGTGCAATATGAAGGTTTTTTACTATAGCTATATATATTATGTACAGAAAAAAATAAGTGCATAATTATATTAGATGATGTACCTACTTTTTCAAACATAACATATAATTATGTTGGAGTTATTAACGAACTTATTAACCTTTTGACGCCACGAACGTCGATAGATGCCAAAACAAATATTGAAAATGTACTTTATTATTTTAACAACAAGTCGTATTTTCATTTTGCGTTCAAAAGGTAAGTTTTCCTCAAATCTATCTTTTTTGTATTCATAAATAAACAGATTTTGTCATATAATTATGTCATATTATCAAGATACGTTATATTATGTGTCCTGCTAACGATAAATAACACAATTGCATGCGTCTGCGCAGGTCTTAAATTGCGTCTTTTTCTAAAATACAAAGCTCGAGCTATGTAGCAAGCCTTGGAGACTTTAACATAATACAATTAACGGAAAGTACACCTGGGTGTACGTCTGGACTTGAAACAAATATCTATAAAATACAAAAAAGTGGAACACATAACCTCCCCCTTTTTTGAAGTCGGTTAAAAAATATTTGTCTCAGGGAGGTATAGTCAGGCACTAAGTTGAGTGTGGCCTGTGTTTTACAATTTGTGTTATTCAAACTCAGGAAGGCAGTATGGTATGTACCTACACAGAATCATGCATGATAGCACATGTTTAAACTGCTGCTATTATATTATAATTGTAAATAATTCTGTAAAAATAATAAATAAATAAAAAAAAATCTATTTCTATCGTAGGTTTTTTGTGAGAGAGCTTAAAAACCTTGTTTCATATTATATGTTAAGCGCCATAAATATAGGCACATAAAATTGCAAATCATGAGAATCGATATTAATGTACACAAAGCGTGTACAGCCGATGCTATTGGTAATCTCTTGGGGAGGCCTATTAGAGGACCTCCTACAGCTGATATGATGATGTAATGACACCCATTTTATACTATACTGAATATATTAATTATTTCATAATAAATGGGCTTGAGACAACCCTAGTGTAGGAAAACTAGAGGTATTTTCTGCCAGTCAACCTATAGAGTAATGCAGAGATGGGAGGTGCATAAATTATATGGCAGCATTGTGGGTGTGTGATGCATCTATGCCTACCTCTTTGGGGGCGAGAGGCGTGAAGCTAAGTTATGTAATAAATCGATAAAAATAATTAATCAAAGATGTGTTTTCGGGTTAAATTTTTGGATGACAGCATAGCATTCAATGTCTTAATATGGATTCTGATAACTAACGCACACACTAACAATAGAGATTAAATATAAAAGTGAGTTAAAATTGCCGGGACAGATTATATCTATGATTCCCATCTGTCCCCGGTTCCGAATTCAGGGCAAGATGAAACAAAAATTCCCAACTGTCCCCAATTGGACATACGCTCGAGGACGGATGGGAATGAAAATGGTTAATCATATATTAGAATAAGGCATATAAATATTACATAATACCGGGCCCAAAAAAAACCACCTTGTGCCCATTACAATTAGATACAAAATTGCCCTTTTTCCACTTACAACTTCCTGCCACAGTTAAGGCTCATTTACACGTGCAAGTTTATGCATGCTACTTTCCGTAATAGCTTTATCTTCTCAAAGATAAAAACAGAGAATAATAAATAAATAAAAAATAATTGGGACATTTTCACACAGCGCCATCTAGCCCAAAAAAGCTAATATAAGCATGTGTATTAATATTAACATGCATATATGTATATTTCATACATAAATATTATGCATAGAATAACACCCAAAAGAAGAAGAGAATGCTCAGTATTGTCTAAAAGAACTTGCATAGTCTAAATGGGCATTTAGTGTGAAATGTGTAATATAATTATATATATACGTTTGCACAACCCTGCACCGATATTATGTGATGTGTATAAGTTATTGCGCGTCACTCAGTCACCTATTCCGCTGCGTTACTACTTCGGCGCCTTGACGGACGAACCTGAACATACCGTTCGATATCGCCACTACTGGTGAGAATAATCGAAGAGGATATTCACTGGAAATAAAGTGATATTATTATTTTAAAAGTATTAATAACTACACGGGCCACAATTGATGTAGAATGTTTGTAAACAAATAACTGTCATAAAAAATAATATTTTATTTTAAAGGCGATAGTGCAAAATGCGATGTATGTCCTGTGTCTAATCTTATTATAATCTTAATAAATATTTTTTTAATCTAATTATTTTATAATTCGATATTACTACGACTTGCCATAACTGAAAAGTTATTACTGAGGTCTTTGTGCAGAAGTGGGAAAGTATCGGCTAAATTTTTATTCAGCCAAAGTTATAAAGTATGTGTAGTAACTCACCTGCCTATAACAGGAGTCGCTTCATTGCCACTCAATATAAATACAGGGAAAAATATGGAGAACACGCACCCACTGAAACAGAAAATTTAAAAATTTCAAACTGAAGAGTTGTTTCTAAGTTTTGGTTCATCAGATCTCAGGAACTACTGGTCCGATTTGAAAAATTCTTTTAGTGTTGGATAACCCATTTATCGAGGAAAGCTATATAAAATCACGCTACAGCCAATTGGAGCTGAGTAGTGGTCAAATAAAGAACGACGGGAGCGAAGCTCCGACTTCTAGTTTTCAGTATAATGTGTTATTTTTTTATTAGAGATAGCAAACCAGCACAACACGCACTAAGCCAGCGCGTGTGGATTAGGATCTAAACTCTCTCAGCTCTCTAGATAGAGGAGAGGAGACCCGAGTCGAACCATGGTTAGTATATAGGTAGGTTGCTGATGAACACGCGGGCACGGAGGAAGATAGTGCTTTATAATAAAATATTGAAATGTATTTTGTCCTATTGAATCAAACATGAGGGGAACTAGACGTGCAGTATATAGATGTCTCCAAAATTGGAGCAGCAAATGCAATTTTTTTAGTGATAAATACGCAATTGTGAGCTTTATTACAATGCGCTAATATTAAAATACATTTACATTTTACAATGAACAATAAGTACTACGAGTTTAATACAAAAACGTCGGATGTAATTATAAAACTGATAAGATATGTATGACGAAAACGTCTTTACCAGTAATTATTCATGATAGCGAGAAAATAATAATTAGATTAACGTGGTTTTATTATTAGTATCGACGTTTATCACGAAATGTTACATAATATCTTGTGGGTAAGAAGTATTTAAAATAAAATCGTTAACTACATTTTAAGAATTATATAATTTCGTGGCTAAAATATAAACACATTTTCATTTTCTAGGATAGAGTTTTATGGTATTAATAACGAATATCACATTTAATATAATTTTTTTTTTATCGGTTACCTATCTAATATAACAATCAACACTTCTAAGCTTCCAGACACAAAGGGCAAACTATTGTTTGGTGGTCATTTGGTGACCCTTATGTCATTCAAAGACTTAAAGAATGAATGCTGATGTTGAGGTACCCTTTTGTTGACAATTCTTTGAATTTGGGACTTCGCCCGCGCCAAATTCTTTGACACTACAAAACGAAAGCGTTCGAACTTTTAATATAATAACTTATTATTATTATATAACAATTGATATCTATAATTCCGTGCTTTAATCGTTATGAACTTGGCGAGCATTAATTTGTCACATTATTTCACCTTGACAAAAAAACTAAAACACCTGTGTAAATAGCGTTATATTTTTGTTTGTGTCTGGGTGAACTTTGTATCCATTAATTCTATGTAGGTTTTTTTTACAGATTTTGTTCTTTAGTTTTCTTTTTAAATAACAAAAAAAAAATAGTAAAAAAACAAAAAACTCACCTAATAATATACGACTGCGGTATCTGAGTCAACACAGCCAGGGGTAGACCAAAGCCGAGGAAGTAAGGCCAGTTGGTCTCAATAAACGTGAGCCGCTTGTGCAGCTCCCAGCCCATGTTGAACCACTTGTACTCGAACGAGTACAGCGAGTACAGTAGACACATGTGAACGAGGCATAGCAGCTCGCCTATGTATGTTATTGGTAACATACTTACTAACATACTCTGAAAGGAATGAAATAAATGAAAAATATGAAAAGTATTATTTATAAAATTTCCCGAAAACGACTATTCTTTGAAAATAGTAATTGATTATAGAATTTTTAAATATTTCCTTCTCCTTTGGCCCCCATGATTTAGATAAAAGATTGAGAACTGCACGATACACAAAAAGACGCGCTATATATAATTATATATAATTCGATTGAGACGTGCGTTGGGCAAATAAATAAGGTGTTTCATATTCCCTAAATATAATACGAGACATAGATAATAATTTTATACTTACGTGTACAAGTCGCGTTTAAAAGATTTTATATATTACCTGTACTAAAAATAGCGCTTGCACCAGCATACTAAACAATGAGTCGGCAATAATTTTGCTGACACTGGACATGAACTGCGGCCGCCCTCGCCTGTGGCGGTACGCCGAGTCCGCTATATCCTGTATAAGAACACATACTAACGATTATTATCTTCGACAACACTAGGTTGATGTTATGTGAGGATTTAGAGCATGTTCCGATAATCCTCCTCCATACATTTAACTGATGCTGAATATTACATTATTACATTTATACACAGAACAATTCATTTTATCACTTTTCTGCAATAAAGAACCCCCCATCACCAAAAGATATAACCCAAAAAAGTTTGAAAAAAAAATGATGAACAGTACTAACTGTTCTCAAATAATCTCATGTTAAACATACAGTATAACAATGACAAAGCACAATTTAAAATTGGTAACTAAACAATGAGAACCTCGAGTTTATGTTAATGTAAACTTATAGCATACATAATGTATCGAACAGCATATAACATATGGTAGCGTTTTATGCCACTAGAATTAATAATTAATTCTATAACTTTTAATAATGATAAAGCTTTGACTAGTCTAATTATATCCGCATGTTAGATAGTTACTCTTGGGTGTGCATAGATTTGGAAAATTACATAAACATACAGGTACAATTATTATTATATTAGGAGTCACGCGGGGCTTCACTCCCGTCGCTTTTGTTTGGCCATTGCTCAACTCCTATTGGCTGTAGCGTGATGTTATATAGCCTATAACCTTCCTCGATAAATGGGCTATCCAACACTAAAATAATTCTTCAAATCGGACCAGTAGTTCCTGAGATTGGCGCGTTAAAACAAACAAACTTTTCAGCTTTATAATATTAGTATAGATATTATTGATGAGTATTAATTTATAATGTTCTGACTGACATTGTAGCATTGCAGTTAAAGTGGTTGCTTCACCACTACCGTCACTGTGGTAAGTGTTATGGGTTCATTCCCACATGAGACAAAATTTGTGTGATTCATCAGATATTTGTTTTAAGTCTCCATGTACTGAGATATTAAAAAACAAAGATACCAAAAGATACTCACTTGAAACCACAAACTATTGACTAGTTTACTTAGCAAGAATAATGGAAGCACCCATATCATTCTAAACGTCATAGACAGGAACGGTTGCATCCATCCCCACACATTGTGTGCTACTCCGGGATTATGTCCAAATATCACGGTGACTAAGTACTTGACCGCTGGCAACAGTGCATACTCAAATATTAATATGCTAAGCAAAAATATAAAGCCGTTCAATATACATGATTGTAACACTCTTGTAAGTACTTTTGATTCCCTGTAACAAATTCACAGTATTCATTTTCTGGTATGATATGAGCATTATCATAAAATTGGCGTAAATAATTTTAGTGTGACAACAATGGTTATGAGATGGACTACAAGTGGATAGGGTTAGGGAGAGACAGGCAAAGCAAAATTGAGAAGGAGGCCAACGGCGCAACAAGACCATATCAACTCAAAGTACAGCTGACTGGAAAGAGCTGGAGGAGGCCATTACACACAATTATATAATATTATCTACTCAATTTAATTCACAAAATTATATAGTGTGAAAATTCATACTGCAAAAATTATGTTTATTGTAAATTATGTATTTAAATTTATGTTGGCAATAAAGGCTTGATAAATAATATCATTCCGTGAAATATACTTATACCTACAGAGATGTTCATTTTGGTTAGATTATGATAATAATAGAGGTCAATGTGTCATTTTTTCAGAAGCCTCTAATTATATTTAGCACTAATTACTTTGTTTACTAAGTATCTTTCTTTAATTTTAATTTTGTCTAAGAATAGTTTAGTGTTTATATAAGTTTCTATAAATATTGTATGTCGCAAAATATATCCATATTTATTGGTAGTTATGCAATAATATATTTATAACCAACAGAATGTATTTTGGTATAATAATAATATTTAAGTACCTACACATCGTAACAAAGAACTTTACTTACTGTTTTGGTTTTGATTGTTTTTGACTATTTTTTGTATTATCGAACTCTGATGGTGGCGAGCGGCTCAGTGCCCTCTCATTTATCTCTTTATCTAAATATAAAAGTACAGTTACA
Organism: Laspeyria flexula; assembly: GCA_905147015.1. Classification (NCBI taxonomy): domain Eukaryota; kingdom Metazoa; phylum Arthropoda; class Insecta; order Lepidoptera; family Erebidae; genus Laspeyria; species Laspeyria flexula. The sequence continues at coordinate 3,096,289 of LR989956.1, read as the reverse complement.
CCTCGTAAGCTGTCTATGAATCCTTTGATAAGCGATACAGAAAAATTCTATAACAATGAAAAAAATATTAGCCACAAATAATGAACAATTTAAAACAATATGCCAGCAAATAAAGACCTCTACAACACTTACTGTAATACTTTCCATTTTTAAATTCGACTTGGTTTTTTCTCACAGTTTCATTTTACAACTAATATTCAATCATGTATTCACATTATTTTGTTCAATTTTGTTTGACGTAAATTTTATAAATTTAACATTATGACATGACATTGATGACAGTTCAGTAGTTTCTGTTTAGAACGACCATCTAAGAACTATAAATTCTACCACGTCAATAATAAAATTATTAAAGTTTTAATTATATCTTTTGTTATTTGTAATTATTGTTACATTACAAATATATATACAAATTAACACATTATCATCACATCAGCCCAACGACGCCCACCGCTGGACATAAGCCTCACCCAATTTCTGCCTCAGATAAATAGATAAAAGTAAGTGAAATATTCACTTACTTTTATCTATTTATCTGAGTTCATACATGTGACATTTGTATAAAAAGCAAACCCCCTCTATTATTGTGTGCTACTGTGCTCTAGATATGTGCAATTATTTTTTCAAAACAAGAGGGATAAAATATTCTTTAAGACGACAAAAAAAGTCCCTGTTGATGCAAATGCTAGAATATTAATATAGCTATTTGTGCGTGTAGCATGTAAGAGACTTTGATTTTTATTAAGACATGGACATATTTAATTTTGTAGTTCAGCTTATATTTTACTATTTTCAATTTAAGGCTTTCAATTAGCAACATTAATGTTGACAGTATTCATTTTATATATTCCATGTAATTTTCTTTCGCTCTCATTTATTGATAGAATAAAAAAACAACGTTATTAACTAACTAGGCTAACATTTTTATTAAGGTAATAATTTTAAGTATAAATGTGTTTTTTAAATTGATTAGGTAAGGCTTATAAATTATCAAAAATATACATTATAGTGGAAAGTCCTTTCAACTTTGTACTTATTAATTTAGTGAGCGTAAATGTGCAATAATTAATTATAAAAGTAATGAGGCGAGCCTAAAATATTAATTTAACACGTTCGCGCGCGGTAATTTTACTTAAATCTATACCGAAAATCACTAAAAAATTCCATACATTTTAGAAGCACTGTTATAACCGTACTGTCTAAACACAATATACAAAAATGACATCCTGAGATCAGTACGGGTATAACCGTTACACGAAAATAAAAATAAAAGTCTGTATTCGTAGAAAATATTTATTGAATCAATATTATAATATAATTATATTAATGAGAAATTCCTACAATTATCACCAAATCCGCTAAACTGCGTTCTCATCATATTTCGTTGATTCTACAGGCTTAGTATCTGTGCTCGACATGTCGTTATAATTTGGTTCAAATTCTTGGTCTGTTCCAAATTCGCCGTCATCACTGAATGGGTCCCGTTCTGGACTCAACGCTGGAGTAGATACATCCTCAATAACATGCCTGATACGGTCACTATCTGTTAGCTTTTTTCTACACATATAAATAAAAAGAACTAACTATCTTATCCGAATTATATTGATAATTTATTCATAATTAGGTCAATTTATAGTTTGAAGTTATTTTATTACAAATACAATTGTTATATTACAATAATAAATCAAGATTTACCGAATACAGTACAGCAAAACAGTATTTTTATACTCACTTTCGATCTTGGACCGCTAAACAAACACACGGACTGCTAAGATGCGCACTGACTCGCGCGTCGAAGTAACTTACATACAAACGCAACGGTGATAGCCGTACTGCATCTGTGTGCACACTCACACATGTCATATACCGGTCGCGTTTCAATCCCGCCTAGCGCATTGCATTTTGACAGTAGGCTTCTCCATTCCTTACACAGAATGACAGTGATAATGTGTTGTATAAATATTTCATAGAAATTTAACTGCTTAAACCGTACTGACCATACGAATAATTTGAAAACTTACGGCAATAACCGTGCTGTCAATATTTGAAATAAAAAAAACGGTCATAGCCGTTACCGCGCGCGAACGTGTTAATAATAACTGTTCGCAAACCTTATGAATATGAAAGAAAAGTTAAAAATAGCAATCTCCCAAATTGTGCAACAGCTGATGGCAATTTAAATAGCAGCTGTCAGTGTCAACAAATACATTATCTTTTCTTATTTCTCTCTCGCACTCATAATGTATTTAATGGTTCTATCTCTTTCTGTGGCATCATTCTGGAGAAAGTGTAATATTTACATGACATGTGATTGTGATACTGATTCTGCCTGCTGCTATTTTATATGACAGCGACTTTGTTTTGGATTATTAACAATCGTTACTCTTTTGTTTCTATACGATTTTGTTTAAAATTGTTGTTATAATCAAGTGGATAGTGTACATGTGTCTTCAAGATGGATAACGTGTTTTTTCTCAACAATTTAGGGTAAGGGTATTTGCGAAATTAGTAGGTACCTACTTACTTATGTTGCAACTTTGTTTTTGCAACGTAACTAAAGATTATGTTGTTGCTTGACTACTTATATACAGTAGAAAATGAAGACATTATTAACTGTTTAATCATGATTTCATATGTAAGTGACCCATTTTGTACAGACACGTATGAAAATGATCAATTGTATACAGTGTCTACCCCCTTCTAGAGAAAGTTTATTCTTTCATGTTTTCTCCTTTCATTATTACATGATGTAAAGAACCAATTGAAATGGTGGAAAATAATATTACGTTTATATAAAGCTACAATGGGTATTATTATTTCTAGATACTTGTAGTACCTACATGCTTACATTACTTACTACATTTTATTGTAAAAATTGCATTCATTTACCCACAAACTACATATTGAAATCAATAGTATTATTGAAATTATTTATTTACTAGATGGCGTAACTTGTGTCATTGTAGTATTAAACCTGATTGGTGGTTCTTGCAAAATATGTCTTTACTCTGGCTGAATTGGATCTAAAATCACAATCAAATTGTATTTTAAAGATTTATAATACACTAGAAGTCGCCTCGGGGACGCCCCAGGCCAGTGGCCATATATGACTATAACCTTGCTTGATAAATGGGCTATCCAAAGAAAAATATTTTTTCAAATCGGTCCAGTAGTTCCTGAGAACCTAGCGCTCAACCAAATAAACAAACTCTTCAGCTCCTATATTAGTATAGATTTTCTTTAGCAGATATCAGTGGCATTAAGCTATAACTGCTTGTAAACATTTCAAACAACTGTAATAAAAAGGGAGAGATATGTGAAAATAGGGACTTATCACTTTGTCAGCTATTAATTTTTCTTATGGTGTCCAACGGAAATAATCAGTTATCATAAATAAAACAAATGATAGTGATAATTTTGTCAAGATTATAATTATAATTTGGAATGAAAAAAATTTAAATCTTCCAGAGAATGGTCTATAATGATTAGGTATGGACCAAAAAGTGTACTCAGTAAAACAAGAAAAAAGGACAACTATTAAGAAACACAGATAAAGAGTATATGCAAAAGCCACCAACCATGCACTTGAAAAAAAAAAAAACCTTGCAAATGTTATCATTCCTATGTCATTAGGAGCTTAAAATATGAGAGAAACAAGCAAAGTAGAACCAGGCTCACTCACATATACATATCTTTTAGAACTTTAAGTCAAGGGTGAAAGAAGTCAAAATTATATAATATCTGTAGTAGATCAGGAAAAAAGACTAGAACTGATAGACAAACAATAAAGTCAGCATTATAGGGATTTCTTTTTATGTAGCACCTACTGTAGATACTCTAACAAAAAAGTCAGATAATATGAAAACCTATTAAAAAAAAACTGTTTCTGACCATGAAACTTTAAAATAAATTACTACTTATTAATTTTACTTGTTTTACTTTTTTATGCACATAAAAATGCAAGAAATTTGTAAAAATAAATTAAAAAGCCAAATTGCAAATGATACCAGTTTAAAAAGGAACTATTTTTTGCGGAAGTATACTATTGCTTACGAGTATGCGAGAACAGACTATTTGCTTACGAGTATGCGAGAACAGACCATACTAAATTTTGCATTCAAAGACAACATAAATGCTAATGTTAAAATTTCCGCATAGTCGTCTAACGGATGTCGCCCCGAACATAAAACAATTAAAGCATTAAGAGAATAAAGATTGTTCATATTTAAGTTATGTACTATTCCTTCACACGATGTACGGAGTACGGACATAACGCGAGCCAAAGTTCAAAACTGGTATAGCTAATCAGTGGACGTCACCATTCGGCACTCACGTCCCTGAGTAGAGCCACAAGCCACAAAGCCACTCGGTACTCAGTCGAACACGATCGAGCGAACAGTGAGCGCGCGGTCACTGCGCGAATCGCGCGTATCATCAACATTAACATTATCTACTCCTTTGTGACGTAGGAATGAACAACTGAGTTTCTCAATAAAATCCATTGTGTTTTCAAAATGAAAGTGGACAAAGAATCGTGCCTTGCGGGGCCTGTGGACACTAAACCTATTATCTCCAGCAGGAAAGGGAGTTTAAAGGTGACCATCACCCCAGCACAACACAAGACCCTCACACACTTACCGAAGAGACCGCCGGTGGACTTGGCTTTTACGGATCTGACGTACAAAGTGCAGGAGGGAAGAAAAAGCAGTAAGTATCTACTTAGTCAATTGTTTTCCTTAATTCTATGATAACAAAATTATCCTTATTCTATAAGGTAAAGACATTAATAGATCTAAGATAGTTCTAGATATCAGTGTTTTTCTAATCTATTTTGCGTTGGTAGGTAAATAAGTGTGTCCAATTACTTAAACGATGAAGATAATGAGCGGTCTAACGACGTCTTATTTATTATGTCCGCATTAATGAGACGCTATATATCTATGACCTCTGATTATATTTCCTCAAACTCCAAGTTTGTGTTTGAAATTTATTACAGCATGGGAACTAAAGTTTTTGCAGGGGTTTTACATCTTTTGAGGTCGTCATCATATTATGTTGTTTATTAAAATTTGCATGTTATAAAAAGTTGATGGGATAAGTTGTTGTTCGTTACCGCAAGACAACGACCGAACGATCAAAACTTATGCGTATGCAGAATAATTAATTTTGTTTTTATTATCAAAAGTTCGATAGTATAAACGCAAGATACTGCCAAACATTGGCATTCATCGTTACTACGACCTATAAACGACAGTCATTTATTTTCTCCTTGATAAGAATATTATTGAACTCATAATATTGTAGACTAGCTTTCACCTGCGGCTCTGCCTGTGTGGCATCTCGGTAAAAAGTAGCCTATATTTTAAGTTAGACCTCTAGCAATACATTCCATGCAGTAGTTATTGCGTGATGCGCGTGATACAAAAAGACAAAATATTTAAAAATTGTTCTAAAAAAGACCCCCTACATTATTTTTTCTTCAATATCTTTAATGTACAGACATCAAGCCGTTACAATTTTATTATATTATTATGTACAGATAAATGCCCGAATTAGGAAAACTTGTTCTAATAAATTATTTACTTTTTCATAAATATTAAAAAAGTTACCGGCTAAAACTAAAAATAAATATAAAATCTATATAGATGTAAAAAATCTATTATTCAGAATCTTTATTTATTTGTATCGACACTAATTTAAATTACAAATTATATACTTTGTCTTTGTTACCTTGAAGAACAAACACGTTATTAAATAAAAATATTATTTGAATGAGTTTTTGTAGCTTACAGCTTTTTGTCGATTTTGTGGTTGGTTTTTTTTTATAAAATATTTAATACCTAAGTATCTATATTATTTTAAGAATTAGATTAAATCGATTATCTTTAGACTAAGGTAGATTTAGATTGATTATTTTAGACTGAGGTACTTAGATTTTTCGAAATTTTTACGTGTATATACGTAAAAAAAAAAAGTTTCAAACATTGACGACTATTAAAAAAAAAAAAGTACATATATGAAAATAAACCAAACGAATGTCTAGATCGCGACTAGGCCCTCAGTTAAAATCCACGATTTTTCAAGATTTTTGTGCTCTGAGCAAACATACTCCAGTTATTTTAAGAATCACTGAAGAACTTCCTTATAAAGTGATTAGGTACATGACATTTATTTGTTATATACAATACCTTTTATTGTTATATTGTGATCCGTTAAGAAATAATATATGGAAAATTAATACAATGCATAATATAAATAAATTGTATCTGTGTGTTTCTTCAAAGAAAATGTGATATTAAACCTTTTTTAAGACAAAAACCAGATAGAGGTTATATATATATATTCAAATTACTTTAAAACTAGATAGTCTGTCAAATCAAAATGAGGCTAAAATATACCATTAGGTACGTAGTTTCAACAAAATTGGCAAGGACATACGCGAAACTACGTAAAATGCAGTCTTATTATTAGGACAAGCGCCAAACGAACTATAATAATATCTTTTCACACATTCTAGCTGCATTTATTATCCAGTATTTTTAAATTTAATATAAATATTGAAATGTTTGTAAAAAAATTTCTTCTCTTCTTAAAGGCTTTACGATAAAAACTGTACGATTCTAGCGAATCAATAGAGCTAATTGAAGTTGCAACAAACAGGTCATGAAGCTATCCTTGTCAGTCAAGGTTGAAATGCTTGTCTTTTGCTCATTACGGTGGTTAAATGTTATTTAGTTTAATTACATATATTAATCCTTCAAGACAGTCATTTGTGACACGTGTTTTGTACCAAGATTCGTTCAGAAAACACGTTTTCTTGAAAATTTAACCTTCTCCATTAATCACGTTTTAAGAGTCTTGACTTTATTATACGTTATTTGTACCTACCAGGTCAAGTGCAAAATATATTTTGTGATATAAAAAACGCCTAAAAAAATAAGTTTATAAAGTTGTAAAAGGTGTTGGTTCAAAATTTTAACACAAAATTATTGCCGTAAGTCTAACGGTGTTTTGACACTTCGCATAGTTGCAGCACTTATTTCAAGCGAGTGAAAGTAGAGAGTTTGATGATCTTTTCTTCTATATGAAAGATTTCGCCCATTAAAGTTCGGAAACACTTTTTTGAGTTTTTGTTTCAAGAACATTCGGGAGCATTGCTCGTCCAATTTTTCAATGAGCGGTCACCGACTAGGTAGCTCGGCTAGTCATATAATTCATTAATGAAACGGCTAAGGAAATAGCCATTCCGACGTACCGGTAGGCGTACTCGAAGCAATTTAGCTTTTCCGTTGTAATTGATAATGGGTGGTCATATGCCTCTTATTATGCACCATACTGATAGCGGCTTGTGACATGCTATTATATGTACGTAATGTATGAGAAATTTAACTTCCCATTTGTTATGTTAATTTGTAATTTCTGCTCAGGAAAGAATATGCTTTCGGCGTTGCGTTGGTGGAGTTTTCAACAAAATTATTGATAGTTCCATTTGAAAATGAAGTATTTTACGGAATATGGGTAAAGTTAGGTAAAGTCTCTCGTGGTATAGAGAATGGGCTTTAAACTTTAAATAATATTGAATGTTTACTTAATGAAGAACAGACTAAACCTAAAGAACTCAATTATTAATCACGTGAATCATTTGATAAGTTATCTATCTATCTATATCCATGCGAGATTTGTGTTTAACAATTATTTTTCCTCGTGGTAGATATCTGTTATCTCTTAGCAGGTACCTGGTTCCTGCTAATATTTGATGACTGTTATATTTACAACCCTTACGTGTCTGTAATGGTGGTGCGCAGGTGGGCACGGGTCTTCTCCAAAGTTTTTTTTTTTTCTTTTTTTTTTTTTATTACCAAAATAAAAAGAATTTACAATATATTTACACAAAAATTGCAACTTAAATCTATATGATTTGTGTGTGACACAATGTTTCGACCTCTTCCTTACTTAACAATAATTACATCTACCCACATTACTATATTTGCATTTAAAAACAATAGTATTTTATTGTTACAACTGTGAAAGAAAGTGTTGTTTTAATTTATCTTTAAGATTGTTATCATTAATTGTACAACGAACAGAATCAATTTAAGGAGATTAAGAGAGAGACAAGATTTCTCCAAGAAGGGAATTTAGCCTACTATAACACGCTGGCTAGACGGGTTGGTTTAGGACAGTGGATTACTTTTGAATAAATAAATAAATTACTTTTGAAATAAACAAATTATCACCTATCTTCTGAACTATAAATATTTGACAAATGCAGTATTAAGTTTTACAGCCATATTAATTCTATTAAAGCACATGATGTCTACATGTGATAAGTTACTTGAAAAAAGTTATCTTACGTTTATATCCGCATTTCGAATGTCAAATATTCACACAATGCTACATATTTACAGTAATACCAACTTTAATCTCTATGATAAGAACAGGTAATATTTATCATTATAGTCAAGGCACGAGTTGAGTAAGGTATTAAATTTTAATTACTCGTTGATAACGCAGTCACGGTTTGTGAAATTCGTAGGCGATTTTGTAATTGTCGATAATGATAATATATACCTATGTTAGCAAGTTCAAATCTATGTTTGTTAGTGGCAAGATTTAGAGTGATAGTTAGAAAATATCAAATTATAAAATCTGTAGGATAACTTGTGTGTGTCCAGTAATAAGTATTAAGTATAGTATATGAAAGATCATAATTGTAACTTCACTACTGTATTTTTATTTTAGATATAAGATCAGATTGAGAAGATCTTTATAAGATAGGTAACTAATTCTAAAAATGTAATTATAATTTGACAGTAGGTATATCGGTTAAGCGTGACTTTGATTTGATACGTGATTGTGCACCGAATTTTTGTATATTATTTATAGATAGTTTATATTTTTACCATGTTATATAGGAGGATAGGCTATAATAAACAAACAAAACTTTGGAGCAATTCAATTTATAAGAATATAATATATAATAATAATATTCTACCACATTCACACAGCGCCATCTAGTCCCACATTAAGCAATTATATTTGCTTGTGTTATGGGTACTCTACGAGCAACTTGGGTACTAAACAACTGATATTTTACTTAAATACATTTTTATTTGTAAATATATACACATTATAGATAAATTACACCCAGACACAGAACAAACCTTCATGCTCATCACACAAAGATTTAATATAGAATAAAAATAGTATTTTATATAACTCGCATACAAAATTATTAGGTAGTCATTTTCCTGATACAAGTTACTGTTATACATATTAAAACCAAAACAATGGGATTGAATTTTATACGAAGAAATTCCTCCCATCTCATTTTATCTAAATATTATAAAATGTGAAAGTTAAGTTCACTTACGATGGATGAATGGATGGATGTTTGTTACTCAATTACGCCAGAATGGCTCGAAGGATGTGTATGAAATTTGGCTTACAGATAGATTATATACCTAGTTTGGAATAACACAAAGAGGTAACGGTATGTACGTAAGTACAATTTTGCTAGCAACCTTTTGTAGTATTATGATTTCATGTGTGTAATTGATGCTCACAACACGTATCAGAGATTCACGAATAAGTTAGTACAGACCTACTGTATGTTAATAACAGGGAAAAACACTATCCATCATTTGTTCAAACGTCTGTCCAGCTTTATACAAAACGTACTTTGCAAATTAAATTTCATAGTCCGTTTTGTTTTTTGTAAATTATATGCAATTATTTATTAATATTTAAAATTTTTGGTGAAACAACTCTAATTTAGCTTTAAGATAAAGTTGATGAGAAATGACTACGAAATATAATCTATACTCATATTATTATAAAGCTGAAGAATTTCTTTGGTTGAACTCGCTAATCTCAAGAACTACTGGTGCGATATGAAAAAATATTTTAGTGTTGGATAGGCCATTTATCGAGGAAAGCTAACATAACAGTACGTTACGGCCAATATGAGCTGTGAATAGTGAACAGTGGCCAAACAAAGAACGACGAGAGCGAAGTCCCGCGCTAGAAGTCGCGCGAGACTTCGTTTAGAGTAAAAAACCAATCGAAAATATAAAAAATTAAGAGAAAATTCTCTCTAGTATTAAACACCATAAAAATCTATTCTGTTTTGTCCATTCAATAAAATAAATATCATTGTTATTTCTGCAAAGAGTCGAAGAATTGTCTTAACAAATAGACACGACAATTTTCAAAAAAATAAATATTTTTTCATCATAAGTTTTCAATAACATGTCGTCAAGATAATCATGTAGTAAGTTATAAAACGTAGATATAAACTACTTTATTATTAATTAAAGATATTATTTGAGCTTGAAGTACATTTTTGTGCGTGACTAATGTAATTGAGCAACTGATAACCGTTGAGTGATGTATATTATAACTTAATCCATATTCCATCATATTGATTGGGACCTGCCGTTAGCCGTAGTTGGAATCCAATTTTATCAAATGTGTTTCAAACAACTATTTTGTATTCCTTATAAAATAAGTGAATATCGCCTATAAATGATAACAAACCATAATAATTAAACGATAATACGTTTGTTATGTGCGATAAAATAAATAAATAATTAAATTTATAAGCCTTATCCGTCCAGAACTAGGTTCCTAAATATTTATTCAATTATTTCAACAAAAAGGACTCAAAACAGGTAGGTTTCTTGTATATGAAGTAATACTACATGGTCTACTATTTAAATGAGACGCCAACTATAATAGTGAGCATCAGATCAATTTTATAGCTCATAATAGCGAAATGCAATGCGTTTGTAGATCAAGGCTCTTGCTTCTTGCCGTTAATAATGAGTGTAGCCCTGTAAATTTCAACATTGCTTTACCGTCAACTAATTGTTTAACAGAAGGATATTTACCATGTAATATTGAGTTGCCGATATCCCGGTACAGTTAACAGGGACTATGATATAAGTGAACTTCCTATATTTCTGCCCTTTACAGTACTTTACTGTGCAAATTATATTAATATGCTGCATTATGATAATATTCTCATCGTGTGAGAAAAGATCTGTGATCAACCGTGGGACATTACGAGTGGCTTTTGTACTTATATCTATTTTATGAATTTTCTCAACCAATATGCTACTCAACTGTGTCATGTCATGACAGAGAAATTGACCTTTTGTTCTTAAACATTTCACACTATCCAGATACTTACATCATCATCATTATCAGCCCAATGATGCCCACTGCTGGACATAGGCCTCTCCTAGTTTCCGCCACTGCGAGCAATTTTGTGCCGCCCGATTCTTACATATTTTAGTGAAACTCATAAGGACATTCGGAAATTATTTTTATACAAGTACATTGATTATCCTTAATTTCAAGATCAACAAGATGAACTCATAGACATAATAAGTTCGAATTTGTTCGGAAAGTCAAATGTTTATTTTTCATTGGTATTGAGAGGTTGCTAAAGCTACCGTAAGGTCACTTAAATGTTATTTTCATTCTCTTGATTGTCCTTAAACATGAGTATAGGTTAAGGGTCGCAAAAACGTCAGAAATATATAAAAAATCAATTGTACAGGAAAACTTACATGCACACAATGTTAATGCAGGTAAATGACCTGTTCTGACATCTTTGGAAGGTAAACTGGAAGTTCTTGATCAGGATTATCAGAAATCACACATTCGTTTTTTTTATTTCAATTATGCCTTCGATGCGTTTAAAAGGGTTTCCTTAAAGTGACCAAGGTCTTAACTTGAAAATGAAGGGAGGTCAGTATAAGTAATTGGTGAAAGTGTTTCCGCAGAAAAAAATCTTTTATCATATTCTTGTTTTATAATATTTAGCAAGCAGTTGAACATGTTTAAAACAGAAAAAGAAATATTTGTTTGTCAATATAGGTAAAATTTACATTAGATGTTAGTAGTATTACTGGACCCATTTCAAATATGTTATTATAATATATAAGTGATAAGTATAGTCGTGTCTCGTGTTTATGTAAAAGAAGACGATCATGAATATTAGTTAGATTTTTACATGACTAACTGCCGCACCCAGAGACGTCAATTAGCCGTAATCTGTCATTAATACAATTTTGTCATTGAATAGTCGTCTTTAGGCGTATAGACTTAAGTATTACACGTTTTTACTAAATAAACTTTAAAGTTAAGTATCGTCTCTGAGTACGGCAGTAAAATGTAAAGGACCCGGCTCAAATAGACAAATACACAAACCACATAAATAAAAATAAAATTGTAGCCGATAATTGTTTTTTTTTTCATTTTTATTTGATTTACAATATTGATACACTGATTTCTCTTTTTACGTAATCAAGAATTTTGACTTGTGTCATACAAAAAAGAAAATAGAAATTCTGATATATTCAAATTACTTTTCAGAACAGCTGTATCGTAGGGGTGGTATTACATATTGCATACCTACTCGAACTCAACAAGTAAACAATGCATTAAAATAATATTGTTACCACTATCTGTGGTTTACCCATACATCACAGACCTGCAGTATATTTAGACTGCTGGTCAACAAAATGCGTGATTGAAAGTGCCAGGATTCTTCTAAACTTAAATATGTGATGGGCACAATTTATGTTATTATATCAATTAATTATTCATAATTGCCAGTCTATTTGCTCTGATTGGTCGCGATAGTTGCGATTATAATTAATTTTGTTTGAAATCAAATGGCTTTGTTGTTAAGAATGTGGTGTCTCTCTCTAGTTTAAAGACTATATCGAATTCGAAAGTTTTATTCTACGTATTCACTATTTATCATATTTTTAAATATATCTAAAGGCGGGTCTAGAGATGTAGAGATGCTCGATCCAATAAACGTATCGTTAACTTTACCATTAGCGTCAGTCGTGTGCTGCTTCAATAAAAGTATTATGCTTTGGTATGATGCTCTGTTTTATGTAAAGTAGTAGACCCTTGTTTGTGTGTGATTTTGGTCATAATCGCTTGGTATAGATCAACAGGAACTTCTGTCTGTTAGTAGCAATTTTATTACAAAGATTATGCATCTATAAATATTAATTTTATGCGACCTTAATAAGAAAAAGCAAACCTACTTCCGTGTTCCTATTTATCATGTCCTTTGAGTGTAGTAGACTCTAAAATCAGAGATTTATTGGCTGGTTAAACTCGCTTAGTGTTAATTTTATCTTATGCCGTTCTAAGAAGCAAAGTTTTCAGTGGTCCATTATTGTGACATTGCAAATTTTCTTATATATTACTAATGTCCTAAAAACCTTGCAATTCTAGGTGAATATGTTTGCTATATATTTTAATTTATAGATCAGCTGTCTTGTGGTCATATAGATAAGTTATCTGAGTGACATGTTTTAACTGACCTCGATGTATACGGCGCGGCGGCGTCCATTATATAGTTCTAATTTGTATAAAAGAGGTATTTCCAATAATTGTGACTTCTAAGTTAGTTTAGAACAAACATTATTTAAACTAATGTCATTTAATTTTCAAGTTAGAGTTTTTCTTGTAAACTATTCAAGTTCAAATAAGCGTAAGAATTAATGTGAAAACTTGAATTTTGTTACTTGACTGTCTTGTCTATGGGAGGTCGTGATTAACGTCACCTTGTACTTAATGTTTTTATATAAAGTAATTATTAATAAAATAATCTTTAGTTACAGTTGTAGTCCTAATATCAAATTGAATTTCAAAATATATGAATATTATCTTTCTTTTGTATTTTTGTTTTTCTTTTGTTCGTCTGCATTTATATTAGCTATAGGTGTCCAAGATAATATGTTGGCACTTGTTGTTCAAATAAAATAATAAAAAATGTCCATCCAGTCCATATCTTACTGCACGGCAAGGAAGATAGAGTTTTAGGTGATAATCCACACATACCTATGATGAATAAATCATGTGATAAATCCGATGTTAGTAAATCCGACACGCGCTTAGAATTTCTTCTAGAATTTGTGTTTCCTTTACCTTTAGCAGATGGTAACTGCCAAGTCAAAAGTAGTTTTTTATAGTAGTTATTTATTTATCTATAATATATATGTATTTACAAAAAAAAAATGTATATAAGTAGTATATCAGTTGTTTAGTACCCATAACACAAGCAAATATAATTGCTTACTTTGGGACTAGATGGCGCTGTGTTAATGTGGTAGAATATTATATTATATATTATTATATTATTATTATATTATAGAATATTATTATATTATAACTAATTAGGTTAACACAACCAGTTTTGAAAACTCCTTTAGTACGGACCTCTTTAGTTTCTTAAGAGTTTTGACAGGTATAGCCAGTCAAAACTACTTTCGACTTGGCAGTTACCATCTGCTAAAGGTGAAGGGAACCCACAAATTCTAGAAGAAATTCTAAGTGCATGTCGGATTCACCAACCCACAAAGGCATATGTGGATTATCACCTAAAACTCTAGCTTCCATGCCCAGTAGTGAGACATGGACTGGATGGATAATTTTTATTATTTGAATAACAAGTGCCGCCATATTCACTTGGACACCTACAGTTAAAACTCTTAACCAGTCAAAAGTAGTTTTGACGGGCTATATCAGTCAAAACTACTTTTGACTGGTTGAGAGTTTTGACTGTAACATATACAATAAATAGGAATGATCAGTTATGACAGTCATACATTTAAAACTTTGTAGTTGCTTATTACAATCTCTATAGCAGGGCTTTATTAAAATCTCTACAATAGGAAGTATTGTGTACTGTTAGGACACAATGGTTGACACAATATCTCCTGTTAGTAATTACAAATAATGATGGCATGCATCGCAACATTAATTATTATAGTATTGTAATGATGCGATGTGAGTCCGCTGTTGACCCTTGTACTTGTCTAAGTAGTGTTTTAATTGTCTATTTATTAGTGATGGTTGCACGTGCAGCAGTCTCTCGTACTAGATTCTGCCTGCAACAATCCCATGTAAAAAAATAGCATATATCTCTCCCCAGGTCCTAGATTATCGGTCTGATATTGACAATATCAATAAAATTTCTTTTCAACTGCTTCATTGACTTCTTCAATTTCGTTGCGGGTTCTAAGCCCGTCTTAGTAGTAAGTTAGGCATTCCCTCGACGACTCTCGTTTGTCTATGGTGTTGGCAAGAATCACTACTGTTAATCCTATCGAACAGAAGTTGGGGTGATGTGAGGGTAGGACTGTACCCGTATCTTTCTAATTTCAAGATCCGTTGAAGTCGGAAGCGTAAAAAAAACTGAGTTTCATAGTTACGATAGAATCGCTTCGGGTTTATTGTATTCCTATGTGAATATTTTATCGAGTTTCTTTTAGTAGGTAGGTACCTACTTTTTTGTTGTAGTCTTTCAACGGCCGCATATACAATTAACGAACACAAAGTACACCCAGATTCGAGGACTCTTTCTACTCAGCTTGCTCGGATTTTATTATCAGTCCCAACGGTTAGGTACAAAAGAAAAAAGTGGAAAATATCTAATTCAACTACAGAAGAAAACAGTATCATAGGTGCCGGGTATTACCTTATTACCAATATTCCGGTTTGAGGGACATTAAAAATAATATATCAATACGAGTTTTGCCGTAGTTTTACCTCTACATAAGTCATCTTCAGAATTAACCGTGCAATAAAGATGGCTTGTGATTTGTGTGTTTAATTTCTCATTTCAGAGAATTCTTATCTGTATGACTAAATAATATTTAATATATAATAAACAATTCTTTACAATTACTTCTAATATTCATTATTTAAGTTTTTATTTATTGTTGTTTTATAAATATTTTGGGGAAAAAAATTGCTAATTAATGTGAAGTTGAAAATAAATGTTAGTTAGGTATCTTTTATGCGATTTGAACATAAATTACGTAATTGATGGAACACAGAAGCTTCTGAGGATGGCTCGCAATTTCTAAAATCATTGGTGTATTTCGATATGTCAAATGTTTGAAAATATTATGGTCGCTGTCATTTTCAAACATTGGACAGAGATATCGACCAATCGAATATCAAAATTGGGAGTAGGGACCTAAAAACAAATACATAGTACCTAAATGGAAAATAGTACTCGTAGATCTTCAATAAGCAGGTGCGATTTAGAGATTTTTATAAATGAACACCAATCAAACATTAGTTTCATACAAGTTTTGTTTTGACCACTGCCAATAAAACTTACCAAACCCATGTAAACAACAAAAATCTGGCAAGACTGTCGAGTCGTTCTCGAAGATCTTCCATACACTACCATAAATTATTAACCAACTTCATTATCGTTCTGATAATATTTCCAGGGGCTTCGCTCCTGTCGTTCTTTGTTTGGGTCACTGCTCAGCTCGTATTAGACGTATCGCGATGGTGTATACCCTATAGCCTTCCTCGGTAAATGGGCTATTCAACACTAAAATAATTTGTCAAATCAAACTAGTAAGTAGTTCCTGAGATTAGCGCGCTCAACAAACCAAACTACAGCTTTTATTGAGGTATGAGTAGGTATAGATATAGAATATATTTGAAATTTTGAAAAATTTGCCAGTTCTTCTCATAGCTCCACCCTGTCAGCGAACTGGTCGTAGGCAAATTTGCTGACACTACTTTTCGGATAACCTGTTACATTCTTGTGACTTTCATAAGTGTTACCTTGTAACCTAGATGAATAAACGAGATTTCATTTAATTTAATTTCAAGAAACGGTTATTTAAATTCTTCCACTAGCTTTTTCGATCTAACTTATGTGGCGCCGCTTGATTGATAAACATTTTTTTTAAATATCACTCAATAACACGTGCTGTCTTTAGGGCATCGAGAACCGGCCATATTTTAAGAACCGGTTCTTTCGGTTCCAGTGACAACACAGAACCGGGTACCCGGTTCTTTCGGTTCTTTTGCAAATTTATTAGAATTTTGTACGTAAAATCCACATCCAAACCTGTAACACTGTTGTGAAAAAAATTCCCATCATGTCACACTGTTACTTGATGCAATTGCTTGCAATTTTTTCTCCCAACCAGTAACACTGCCAAATATTGGTGTTACTGGATGGGAAAAAAAGTTGCATCGAGTCACACTGTGTCTTGTTAGGAAAAGTAAACATTTTATATTCCCATGGAGTCACACTTTTTATTTTTTTATTATTATATTAGTGATTGATATTTTTATTGCTACTTGCTACTAATCGTTAGACAGTTGACATTCATCGACATCGACATTTTTTTAAATAAACTTATGAATGGTGAAATTCTGGAAAAGCTACATTTTAAGTCGATGAATGGCATGATCGTTTTCATTTACGCAGTTTTTTCTCACTGGATAGGTGACCTGTCAACCTGATGGAATGATTCATCACCTCAAAAGTTTATTTAAAAAAATGTCGGGGGTAGCAACTGTCTAACGATTAGTAGCAACTCTCTATATAATAAAAATATCAATCACTAATATAATAAAAAAAAAGTGTGACTCGATGGGAATATAAAATGTTTACTTTTCCCAAATAGACACAGTGTGACTCGATGTAACTTTTTATCCCATCCAGTAACACCAATATTTGGCAGTGTTACTGGTTGGGAGAAAAAAATTGCAAGCAGTTGCATCAAGTAACAGTGTGACATGATGAGAATTTTTTTCCCAACGAGTAACTTACAGGTTTGGATGTGACTGGATGGGAATAAACCCTTTTGATCAAATCTACGAGTATAAACTATTACGATATATTTTGGATGAAAAAATTTGAATATTTTAATTAATAAAATTTACAGGATTGTTGTATAATAAATACATACATCTATAAGTATGTATGTAATACTGTCGAGTGCCATTATTTGACGTTGGTTTTGTATGCGAGCGTGTATCTAGTGCTTATTTGATCGAAGTTGATCTTCGTTAATCACTAATTTGTAGAAGAACCGAAAGAACCGAAAACCCGGTTCTTCATATTTTGAGAACCGGTTCTTTTTGTAGCCCCTAGAACCGGGAATTCCCGGTTCTTTCGGTTCCGGGAAAAACCGGTTCCGATGCCCTAGCTGTCTTAGTTCAATGGTCAATTAAAGATAAGTCAACTCATTACGAAAGATGACTCCTATCAGAATATTAATTTGAAGTCATTAACTAATGTTTTATTCTGTGAACTACATTATAATGTTAGAAGGAAAAATATTATTAAAATAGATACACGGAGCTTGTTTTAATATGCATTGGCACGCCTAATAAAATAACTTTAACACACTTAACATTAGGTTTTTCGAATTAGGTTAATTTAGTGCGCCTGTACCGGAATAGGTTTATTAATTAAAAAATGTTGGGACGTAAATTCAAGTACTTCTTATATTCCAGTTTAATGCTAACCGAAATGGGGCTCTCCTAGAAATTATTCTACGAAGTTCCGATCTTATTAATGATCGGAATATTAAATCTCATATAACAGGCGTAAATGCAGAAGAGAATTTATGGGGCCCTTTACAAAACCGCGCTTATACACAATAATTTCATTTACAAACAGCGGTTTCACGGTAGCTTTTTTCATAGACACGTAAAACGATCGAACGAAAATATCAATCACTAATATAATAAAAAAAAAGTGTGACTCGATGGGAATATAAAATGTTTACTTTTCCCAAATAGACACAGTGTGACTCGATGTAACTTTTTATCCCATCCAGTAACACCAATATTTGGCAGTGTTACTGGTTGGGAGAAAAAAATTGCAAGCAGTTGCATCAAGTAACAGTGTGACATGATGAGAATTTTTTTCCCAACGAGTAACTTACAGGTTTGGATGTGACTGGATGGGAATAAACCCTTTTGATCAAATCTACGAGTATAAACTATTACGATATATTTTGGATGAAAAAATTTGAATATTTTAATTAATAAAATTTACAGGATTGTTGTATAATAAATACATACATCTATAAGTATGTATGTAATACTGTCGAGTGCCATTATTTGACGTTGGTTTTGTATGCGAGCGTGTATCTAGTGCTTATTTGATCGAAGTTGATCTTCGTTAATCACTAATTTGTAGAAGAACCGAAAGAACCGAAAACCCGGTTCTTCATATTTTGAGAACCGGTTCTTTTTGTAGCCCCTAGAACCGGGAATTCCCGGTTCTTTCGGTTCCGGGAAAAACCGGTTCCGATGCCCTAGCTGTCTTAGTTCAATGGTCAATTAAAGATAAGTCAACTCATTACGAAAGATGACTCCTATCAGAATATTAATTTGAAGTCATTAACTAATGTTTTATTCTGTGAACTACATTATAATGTTAGAAGGAAAAATATTATTAAAATAGATACACGGAGCTTGTTTTAATATGCATTGGCACGCCTAATAAAATAACTTTAACACACTTAACATTAGGTTTTTCGAATTAGGTTAATTTAGTGCGCCTGTACCGGAATAGGTTTATTAATTAAAAAATGTTGGGACGTAAATTCAAGTACTTCTTATATTCCAGTTTAATGCTAACCGAAATGGGGCTCTCCTAGAAATTATTCTACGAAGTTCCGATCTTATTAATGATCGGAATATTAAATCTCATATAACAGGCGTAAATGCAGAAGAGAATTTATGGGGCCCTTTACAAAACCGCGCTTATACACAATAATTTCATTTACAAACAGCGGTTTCACGGTAGCTTTTTTCATAGACACGTAAAACGCGCTGATAAAACATCAGTGAGTAATTAATGAATGAAAAAAATGCTGTGTCCAATGTTAAAATAGAGTTTTTAAACAACACGATTACGCCTTTATTGTACAATCTAAAGCTGATACCTAACTAGGGGAAGTGGACTTTGCCAAAGGATGAGTAATGCACGACACGAACAAAGACTACCGCGTGTCATTGCGTATGTAGCAATTCAATTAGGGTTGACACTTATTTTGAATTTACGAGCGACATCCAAAAAAATATTAGGTACTTATAAGATTTTTCTGACATGTTTTCCATACTTACAATTTTTATTGCTTCTAGCAATATAGCAACGTCTAATCAATATGTCACAATTCTAACTGATAAATGCTAAAATTGTTTCATACTTTCGTTGATATGCTATAGGTAAGTGTGAATTACTTATTTGCTAACATACCTGACTATAGTTCGACCGAGACCGCTGTTCCACGCTCTAGGAACAACAACATAATATCTAAGGCTCAGTACAGCGGTCCCGGTCGAACTATTGGAACTATAATATATTTTTCTGCAAAATTTTATGCTTTTATATCAAGGGGTTTCAGCGAAGTCTGTCAGCCAGTTATTTCCTGTTTTATAAACATATTAGACTGGTGGGAACCCTAGCAATAAAGCACATGTATCTATATTCATTTTGCGTTTTATACCCGAAAGAGTAGGTATGTAAAGTATAATAGTATAATGTTAGGAGGAAACAATTAGGAGCAAACAGCAATTTGTATGTGAACTGTTTTTATTTGTGACCTTGTTTATTGCATATTGTTATAAACTTGCAAAATAAGTTTATGGTGTTTTATTACTCTTTAAAACACAACGCCTGGACTAGGAAACAAGCCCTGTGTCGCGGGAGACTGTTCAAACGTCGAATTTACGGACACAAAGTACACTTACAATCAAAACAAATAACAATGAACTACCTACTAACCAGTGGTTCCCAAAGTTGATGAACTGCGACCCACCTATCATAATCCTTCAGATTATGGGACTCAATTCCGCCGTGCCGACAATGGTCTTTATTATAATGTTGATAAAGTTTAAAATTATTTCACACTGAATGCGCTCTGCCATTTCGGTGTGAATTAATGACCATAATTTTAGTTTCGACGAACAGTAAAAGAGCAAGCGTGTGACGCTAGCCGTCAATCTTATTTTTAAAGACCCTCTCAAAATTCACTGTCGCCCCAACAGTGGGTCGCGACCCATACTTTAGGAAATGCTGAACTATTTGCTTTTATGCTAAGCAAAGTAGCCATCGAACCCACGACACTCGGTACGGCGATGTTAGTGGCGAATTGAACACCTAACCACTACACCACAATCACAGTAATTCTTAATCATCTTCAAATAAGTGTCTAATAAACTACTTGAGACTTTTTTGACAGATTTTATATAAAAAATACGACAAAAATCTGTCAACTAAGTTTCATATAGGCTATCTAGCACTGGCAAGTCTAGTACATACGAGTACATTATGTTTTTGTTTATGAATATGTGTACATGCAATTCTTGCAACGGTAGGTACCTACGCATCACAGGAGTCAGTGACCCCAGACATTGTGTCATATGTCTTTTGTACTATTTTTACTTTAGTTATTTTTCTCGGAGCATTCACCTTCCACAGTAACAAATAATAATGGCGTGATCGAACTTCGTACGATGGACAATATTGGAGGTACAGGAAGGCTATTCTCATGCAATAGAGGTGTTATCTCTATAGCCGTTGTTTGTAAATTGTGTTACCGTTTACACCATTGTTATTTGAAATAAAATTGAAAATAGGAACATTATCAATGTTCATATTATAATCTCAATCAGCAGAGTCACTTTCGATTTTTTTACATTATGGCGGTGACACACTGAAGGTGATTTTCCACCAGAGTGGCGAGGCGAGGAGAGAATTGAAATTTGTATGGCAAATTTTCAATCCTCTCCCAAACCCACCAAAGATTTTTTTCCACTAAAGATGCCCTATGGTGGAAACAGTGTGGATTGACGAGAATATGCGAGGCGTGAATTGAAATATTTGTTTGTGTAAAAATGAACCGTATTGCTTCCGTTATAGAGTATAAATTAACTTTGCAACAGAAACACGCGACTCGCGAGAGGCTAATTGTTGTTCCTTGCTACTTATTACCGTGTACAAGCCTTTTCTACTAGAGGTCGGCGGTCACGCGCGAGCTCGCGATGGCTATTTTTTAGTGGAAAAGGGTCAGTGCGATTTCAATTCTCTTCTCGCCTCGTCTCGTCTCGCCACTCTGGTGGAAAATCACCTTTACAGGTATAGGCCCTGATGAATAAATATATAGGTACTTACTATAGTATGTTTTATTGACTGAGTTAATATTTTATTGTCAACTATTGCACAAATACATAGGTAAGGAAAATGCAGTAAGCCTAGATTACAAGACAAGTGTAATGTACTGCGCAAGTTGCGTCGAGAACCGGGCATTTAATGGTGTTAGTAAATATTTAGCAATAGCATTGCCTATGCGCAAGAATTCCTCGACTTCGACGTCTCGACCAATATTAGAAACAGCACTTTATTAAAAAAAAATATGCATTGTTAGACCATTTATCTAGGAAGGCTAGGCTCTATAAAATCACGCTACGACCAATAGGAGATGATTAGTGGAGAAACAAGGATCCACGGGAGGAAGCTCCAGGCAACAGCTAGTAAAATATTATTTGGGAATAACTTTTCTTCCCAGGAAAGATAACTAAACTTAAGAAATACAGACATAAACACTATCATATTATGCAATTTTCGTTATTTTTTTTAAGAACCACTACCGACATTCTAGTGTGAAAATTAATTTTATTTTTAGTAGATCTACCTAATTACACAATTAAGAAAATAACTGGATAATTCTAGTTTTACCTCTTCCAAGACAGAACAATTGACGGAAACTCCTATGTTATTATAGCTAAATAAATTATTTTAAAACTAATTAAAGCCTATTATTACTGGCTGTATAGAATACAATACAGTCAAAGGAATTAATTTTAATAACAAACTATCGGTTTATCAGCGTCACCGTCAACCGTTAGTATACTCTACTCCTATGTCTTTGAGGTCTACTTCTGAGAAAAGGTATTAGAAAGAAGGCTCTTATACCACGTAGAGTTTACCTAATTGTTTTTGTAGTAGGTAGATAATTATATTCTGTGACGATTGCATACCAAGGTACTGTCTGCTGTACCTAAAATACTTACGTTATGCTAACTATATATTCAAATATCTAATTGACAACAAAGAATCGATTGCTAATAAAAGTGGTTTCAAGAACCGGTTCAATGGTAATTAAGGAAAAATCTCAGTATTCATTACAATTTACGTCACAAGCTACTTTGCGTTTAAATTTTTTTTAATATTATTTTATAGCCGGTGACCTCGGGGGCGGCTTCGGCATGTGATTTTTTAATGCATTGCCATTCGTTTGCTGTAGAAGAAATTAATTTAATGTTAACTGCTACGACTCTACGACCTAAATTGCTTACGCGCTTAAATATTGCAAGTTGTTCATCCAAATTATAGCAAGCATATTTAAATTTTTAAACAAATGACTGTGATATCAAAATAAACTAAGCCTAATGTCGAGATTACCAGCAGACCCTCTGATCGACCAGTAGCGTCTGTGTACCTGGACACATTTTCTCTACTCTGTTCGTCATGAGCTCAAAGTCTATTTAAAACTTTCCAGACAGGCCATGCCAATGTATGTAGGTCTGTAAAACAAAAGGTTGGCCTTTACCTCGATAAACATGTCGTTACGTGTGTGTATTATCTTTGATACTTGTTCTTCGGTGTAGGAGATAGGACTTGTGACCTTCGCGGGATTGACAACGCACAGATACAAGGTTATCTACTAGTCATCCGAAAAAGAGCTTGTCTTTATTAATAACAGATGCACGCCGCGGCATTTTACCTACGTCATCGGTAATTGCTGCACTTCTATGTGTCACAGCGCCATGTTTTATAGTTGATAGCTTTACTCAATACGCAGGTTAAATATCCCGTGCAAAAGTATTTGTCGTAATGAGACTACGTGTTTTTGATATTATCGCGTTGAAACATATTACCAACAGCATGTTTAATACAATGCGCCTTCATTGAAACAAACATTGAATTACGCAAAAAAAAATAAGGTTTTTAACTTCAGACACCGTCATTATCCGTTTAAGTTGGAAGGCAAAAAAATAAAATATACAAGCGCTTAATAAAAAGTCACTTTTGCAATAAGTTGTTTACGTTCGAGTCGTTATTCATTCTTGATACTATTTTTATTGTATCATTATTAAGAGGCAAGATGAGCACTTATTCAATTTTGTACTGTAGGTCTGTGTATAACTATAAAATGATATCTATTTTTTGTTAAGACAATTGCTTTAGTCGACGCCGACCGATGTTACATGTAGTTAACGTTTATTAGAGGTAGACTTTTCAAGGAAATCATGAGGAAAGACCTTTGCGAAGCTGTGAGATGAAGTAGTTTAGATGGAACTAATCTAAGTCATATATATTTCTTCAGTATGGAGATTGAATTCAATGGTATCTATATTTAATATTGTAAAGCTGAGAGTTTGTTTAGTTGTACTAACTTCAACCAAACAAATACTACAGCTTTTTAATATTATCTCATGATGTTATTGTGGACCTAGGCTATTGAAATAATGTAAAGGTCAAATTTATTCACAATTAGCACATTTATATTTTTTTCCTACGGTAGAGTGACATTTTTTATTATTATTATTTAACTAAGCGTCACGTGTTACACGTGGCCTTGGTTGCGTGTTTGTTTAGCCATCATAGTTGAACAAGTTTCGCATATTATGTTTTTATAAATAGCGAATAAAACTTGAAATAAATACGTAGATACACTTTTCTTATTTCCTAAAGTATTAGCTCTTTTTTAGGCGAGGACTGATTATATATTATTAAACTGTAATGAGGTGTTTTTTCTATAAATATTTATAAAATACGTCACGCTATGAAGTTATAATTGTGAAATAAGAGCTGAGCATCAGTTGTCCGCTGCTTGCATTTGCTATTTATAATGCTATCCCTTTCTTTCATTCTCAAACATAGCCTGTTAGAGCGAGAAATATTGATTGCAAGTGCCCGATTCCGTGAGCGATCAATTGTCATTTTAGTGCACGATTTTATTTTGCATTGTCCCATCATGGAACGTAATAGCCTTAGTTAGAGAGTAAATAAAAAATATATTGTAGTGCTGTTGTGAGGTAAGATTACGACGTATTACCTCTCTCTTTCGCCCCTAAAAAGAACTTTATAAAACAAGGTTCTAATTCAAGATTTTCTCCTCTTGCAAGAGAAATAAAGGTCAAAATAAAACCTTTTTTCCTTTAAGACCGGAAATGCATTGGTTCGCCCCGTTCGGTGATCGAATATGGCACAGGAGCTATCATACCCACTAAAACCCTTCAGTGCCAAGTAACACTTCGCTTTGTGTGGTGGGCTTCCGGAAACAGATAGGGCATTAGCGTCCCTTTGATATAAAATTCTGTCGCAAGCCGTTTCTTCAATATAGTAAAATTCATACTAAAACTCTTATGTTGACAGATTTGTGACCAGCATCGGGGCGGGCTATATTATTGATGACTGTGTAACATTATAATATTGTTTTTTGCAGATGTGAAGACTATTCTCAAGTCGGTCTCAGGCCGACTTCGGTCCGGTGAGCTGACAGCCATCATGGGTCCGTCCGGCGCTGGCAAGTCAACACTTCTCAACATTCTCACAGGCTACAAGTAAGGAATCTACTTTTATATACATGTGCCTATATCTAAACATATACAGAAATTTGCGGAAAGGTAGGCTAGGCTTAGAGAAAAGTGCTTTGAGTTTCTCACGGGCTTTTTTCGTGGTTCTACCTTGTCACCAAATAAGTCAAACAAACTGAACTGATTGACAAATTTGGAAGATGGGATGATAAAAAGGTTCGGAAAAAATTGCAAGGCCATTCTGATAAAAAAATAATTGTTTCAAAACGTCATGTGTGGTTTCGCAATCTAAGAAGATATTGTGTATAATTGATTAAATGCTAACATAGGACAGACGTGTCCAATCAATTACAAACTCATTTGTTTACGAGATCCGATTACAAAAAGACGAAATGGTCAATAACTTTAAATTAAAAGAATCAGGTAGGTACAGATAAATTGGTGGCACTATATCTATTTAAAAATAGAAAACAGAAAAGAAATACAAAATGTTGGCCGCTAACAAAGATGCGTTCTAAAATTTAAAACAGTTTCGGTTCCTTTTAAAATCAGTAACTTTCAAAGGCTAAAAAAAGTTTGAAATCATTATGGCCAGAATTAACAATAAGAGGAAGGAACAAATGACAAAAGTAACACTGATTGTTCTTTTAATTGCAAACGTGATTTCAAATCATAGGTTCAATTGGCAAAGATACAATATTAGCTTACATTGACCTAGTATTACTGAGTATCACAGTATAGAATTTTACATTCCAAGCACATTTATGTGTCGTAATGTTTGCGTCATGTGCTAAATAAGTTAATATGTACTTTATATTATACTATAAGCTTCCGCCCGTGACATTCTCTGTGTGATGTCTCTGTAAAAAGTAGTCCGCACAGGCTACATACGTATTCCAGACTATAATTCATACATCCTTTCAGTTGTTTTGACGTGATTGAGTAATAAATATCCATACATCCATCCTAACTTTTGTATTTATAATATTAGGAAAGTAGGATTAATTATGTGCTGTGGTTTTACTAATTACTTCTACACTCCAAGTGCGATGTTCTGTGGCTTAGAACATTTTTCAGTTAATAAGCTATCTAATGCAAAATATATATAAATTTGCGCGTTAGGCATACTCTTCAGCTTTATGAGTATAGATAGTATAAGCAGTGTCAACGCGTCTTGAATAGTTAGACTTGCGACACTAGTTATGCAATATCCATTCCCCAACATACCTTTGTCGATTGAGCTATCGTGTTTGTACCTCGTCATGAGTAACCTAGTTCTTTTCATATTCCCATAAACGTCCCACTGCTGTGCACGGGTCTCCTCCAAATATTGTGGAGGGAATTTAGCCTACTGTACCGTGGTACGTAGTCGGGGACGCCAGTTGAACAGCCAGGGGGCCGTTCAACTGTATTACCCGTGCAAAAATAATCGCGTTAAACTTCTCTGTTACGTGAAAGCAAGAGAAACTGACATACTTTCAAGTTTATATTATTATATTAAAAATCTTTACTTACCATAATGTTATTATCAGTCAGGATTTTTATTAATGCGTTCGATGTGTGATCATCACATTCTTGTTGTGTTCGAAACTTCGTATCCGTGAAGGCGAATGGTTTAATCTGGGTATATTATTGTAAGTTCTGCTCACACACATTATCTTGTTGTGCTGTTAAAAAGAACTGACAATATGTTTAATATTGGAAAACTGTTTTCCAATAATACCTGCAGAGGTCTGAGTACCTGCCCAATGGAGGCATTACCTGCAAAATATCTCTCAATTTTTTTTTCACCATGCAAAATAACTTCAATTAAAGTTGGACCGCAAGCAAGCAAAAACTCAATCGATCGATGTATTATGTAGAATACAGTCTTTGTCACACTCACATAAGCAGATAATTTTATATGGGAGACACAAAAGTTCAACAGGTGTAATCAGATAATTACCTTTCGTCTTAATTCAATCCAGGACCCTGTTGAATGCACGAAGTGTACGTTTTATATTTATACTGTTTACCCTTGTATAGTATTAGTAATTACAGGTAAGCCTGTAATTACTAATACTATACAAGGGTAGGGTCTTACGTCAATTCCATTGCATTTCAAACTGAATAGAGATCGTATTTCGTAGAAAATTCTATCCTCAGATTATGTAAATAAATTGCATATAAAGTAGCTAGGTACTTAGGTATTATTAGTGCCATGTGAGCAGTTCTAGTTAGGTATTGACATTCACCTTTCAGTAGATTAAGGATCAAGGTTCAGTCCTTTGATCCTTCAGTGTTTTCTAACATATTTATTTTATGAAATAATGAGCTGACACTTGCAAGCTATACGAAGAATTCTTGAAATATGAAACACACTGAGAGTTTCTCGGTTTAATGTAATGTATGTATGACCTACACCTATCGGATTATATTATCGGGTTAAATATTTTAATATAGCCTTCTTACTCTTCGGCTTTCTATGCTGGAGGGCTAGAACCTGGAAAGGGCAAAAATAGTATTGAGTCTTGAATTCTTATTATCAGCCCGAAGAAGCCTCCCCTCATTTTGCATGGAACCCCTTTAGGGCAATGGGCGTGACGATTTATTTTTTATGATTATACAGCACCTAGCTCTATTACAATAAATATCGGTATTATCTAAACAATTAATCAATGTTGTATGTACGATATAAAATAAACAAATACCTGACAACTTCCCAATCAATATTATTGATATGAAATTCTTTAATCACTTGTTATTGAATATTTGTATAAATTTTAATATGTACGTATATACTTCTTCACCTTCGTTACATACCGGTTTGATAAACAATAATGTAAGTACGTATTAGACTTTTATTTGTGACTGTTTCAATGCTATGGAATCATTCGGTCAAAGGGCTGGTAAATATAGGAAATTATTAATTTTGTTTGTTATTACATAATATATATAAACAAGTTATGTTGGATTGCTTGTTCTAGTAGGGCACGCAAGATTCGCAGTCGAACTCGGATCGCATGATTTGCATGTCGACCGCTTATCCATTCGGCCACCATGCATCGCTTTTATATAAAAACTAGAAGACGCGCGGGGCTTCGCACACGTCGCTTTTGTTTGGCCACTGCTCAGCTCCTATTGGCCGTAGCGTGATGTTATATAGCCTATAACCTTCCTCGATAAATGGGCTATCTGACACTAAAATAATTTTTCAAATCGGAGCAGTAGTTCTTGAGATTCTAGCGTCCAAACAAACGAACTCTTTAGCTGTATAATATTAGTACATGATATACATTAATTACGTCAAATGTCCAGATTTTGATATGTCGTATCATAAACACAACTGATATATCAGTAGCAACATCCTTTTACAATAAGTAAGTACAGTTACTTACGGACGGTTCAATTTGTTTATTTAAACGAGGAAGTGTGTTGTGTAGGTACAACGGGTTAAAAGGTCGTATGATAATGCATTCTTTCTTTGTAACTGTGTTCTTTTATACGTGATTTTTATAAGATAAGTTAAAAATGTTATGTAGAAAATGCAATTAATTGGTATTACCCATTTACTTCTTCTTCTTATCGTGTGGGGCTTGAGGCAGACCCTGATGTTGGAATTTATCGCCCAGAAGGCTTCCAACTTGACTTAACGACTACCACATTAAGTGATAACCAACGGCTTTACGTGCCTTCCGAAGCACGGAGACGCTCGATAATGAAATTGCCACAAACGGTCACCCATCATGGACTGACCTTGCCAAGTGTTGCTTAACCTCGATGATCGTTACAAACATCTCAGTACCACAATGCTACGAGCGCCTCATATAAAGAACCCATTTACTTTGAGGGGTCGACAGACATATACAGGGTGTATACGACGGGACGACATTAAATGAAACCACGTGTAGCATGTGATGTTAGAAGGCTATACCAAAAAAATTAAACAGAAATTTGCAATAGTTTAGACGCAAATGTACTTTCTTTATGTCACAGTTGTTCACAGTTTTAAACAACCTGTAGGTATTTACGTTAATCGTATGTTGTCATTATGTCATTCAATTCATTTAACTATCTCTGACTCTTTCATATTATCTTATCTCTTACTCTGTTCCGCACTTTTGTCGTCGTCATGTCGAAAACGTCATGATAGAAAAATAATGTGTAGTTTTATATTCTTAAATTTTTCGACTTTAAATAATGTGTAGATTTTTTTTTTTTTTAATTTTTTTCTTTTTTTTTTAATAATTTTTATTAGAATATGTTTATAAGGGTTAACACTGGCTGCCTTTTCATTTAATGTCGTATCGTCGTATACACCCTGTATATTAACCTCGTTTTGCAACTAGATGCCATTTAGGCTACAACTTTTTATACCGATACTGAACTAGTTCGAATTTAGAGCATTTTTCTATAATGGCATGGTTTGTCAATTATTTAGGCCAGCAATTCTTGTATACATATATTGGTAAGTACATTTATGCATTGGCATCTCGGAAACGGCTCTAACGATTAACGATAAAATTTGTTGATTGAAAGAGTTTTGCTTTTGAAGTTTATGCATAGATTTAATTCAACAAACACTTGGTTCAAACCTAGGACTTCGGCATGTGACTAATGCGTCACCTAGAATTATTACTATTGTTTATAATAGAATAAAACAAATAATTGTTTTCATCATAACCGGACTTGGTTATCAGGGCTAGCGTAAACTGGGTCGGGCGTCCGATCGCATTTACGCAGTTGTCTGTATTGCGAATGTTTTACTCAAGAAAGGGACACGATACTCCATCTCGGTCTCATACGAAAACAAAATGAAAATCGCCTCATTATTTTGTCAGCTATGTTAGGTCCCACTACGCGAACACTTAAACGGCAAGCCCGGGGGGCAAAGAAAGAAGTTTTTTTAATATGTTCTGTTTGCAAGTTCTGTGCTTTAATCGGGCTCATATCCCAGCTCCAGCCTGATACTATGAATTTTATTAAAGAAAAGCCACATGACTAGTATTATATAAATTTCACAAAGTGCAATGCACATTGGTACCGCTGGTCGGAATCGAACTCGGACCGCGTGTTTAGCACGCCGGTCACTTATCCATTCAGCCACCATCGTTTCATCTTTCATGCACAGTTATGTAAAACAATCGCACACACCCCCACTGGACCATTAGGTAGTAAACAAAATACATTTTGAACCTATTAGTCTAGTAAATGAGTGTTCGAAAAGGTACTGTGGAGGGAAATGTCGAAAGCTCACTTCGAGGGGGTAAGGACTTTTAGTATGTTTATCTCCTAACTAGTCCAAAGAAAGTTCCTAAGTCAAAACTTCTGCTTTCGACATTTCCCTCCAAAATCATTCATTGACTGGCCTATATTTGTAATCTCTATGATAAAGGCTGGTGCTGCTTTGCTGATAAAGTTTTGCGCACAATCATGACCTACGCCAACTATCAAATAATATCCATCGCAAATAACACGTGGAGAAGTAAAACACCACTTCCACTTGCGTTCCGAATCATATTGTGAGAGCCCTCATCATCATCATATCAGCCCAACGACGTCCACTGTTGAGCATAGGCCTCACCTAATTTCCGCCAAAAAGCCCTAAACAAAGAAAATTCATAACGGTATTATGACCACACATATGATTTACAGTGGAGATAATATACTTTTTATAATAATAAATAATAATATATATAAGCATGTATAGAAGTCTTACAAATTTTTGTGCAAATGATGAACGTAGCCTTTCCCATACATAGATGTTGTACAAAGTAACTCGCAGGCAATCTCTCAAGTAGAACAGATTGGATTGCAGTAATCAGTACGCATGATGTACAGCACCAGTACATAGGTATATGTATGTGGACATATATGCAATTGGCACACATTATATGCCTACTTGTTTTCCGGAACTTGTATTGCTAATGTTCAGTTGATTAAATTCTAAGAATTTACGTTAGTTATTTACGTAGTAGATTAAATATAATATATTGTCTACGAATAAATATTGCATTATTATATTGTTTGTAAACTTACAACGTATTGTCATATTAAGTTGTCTTATGCTTAATTTTTTTTTAGTTTTTTATCCTGTACAGTCAGAAGCTAAACTTAGTACCATCGCATTAAAAGATGTATCAAAATAGTTTACGGAATTATTTTTAATTATTGGCCTGATTCAATATTTACATGAATTTTATGTTTAAATTTAAAAAGATGTCACGTGGAATTTTTGTCAAAATGAGAGCAAAACTTGACTAAAACCAGACATTTTTCTGTAGATACACGGCCTAATTGAAAAGTCAGCAATGTTATTCGAAACCTTTACGAAGACCTTTTTTAAACCAACCTTTTGGAAGTTGTGAAATTACAAGGCTAGAAGTCATGGCCAACATCTTTGGAGCTAATTATCAGACTGTAACTGCGACCAACGCCCTGATTATCATCATTATCATCTGTCTGCATCCGTATACCGATAAATGTCAAGTTTAGCCCACACGTCTACCCTGAGGCACTTCCATATCCTGCATTTAATGAACCTATACAAAATCTTGCTTCCACACTGCAAATATAAAATATTATGAACATCGATGCGTATTTGTACTATAGGTACTATACTTTGGCAGACAGACGGTCGGACAGAGCGACACCATAAGGGTTCCTTTTGTACCTTTATGTTACGGAACCTTAATACGGGGTTAAAGGTGTAACTATGCGCTTTTTTTAAAGAAGCACAATATTTGAATTAAATACCTAGGATATCATAAACGCGATTTTAAAAACCTTTTATGACAGAATCAACAATATTTAAAAAAAATCTTCCTATGTTATTTGTCTAAGTTCATTCTTATTGGAATACTCGTATTTACCCACCTATACGAATAAACAAATCGTATCATTCGAGCGTATAATTTGTTTATCCGAGCATACGTTCAAAGATAGCAAGTTTTTACGTAGATAGAATGTTTTTGTACATAATTAATTAGCTGTCCTCGTAACAGATATTATTGACACTACATACATATTTTGACAAAAGATTTAACTTCATCTCTGTGTAGAAGTGGACATATTTACTCTACTCTTCTAAACCAAAAGTTATCCACTCTATAATGTACTATATCACTTTAGGTGAGTTACGTAATAAGTGCCAGTGTCACATGAAATTATGAATCGTTTGAAAATACGTTCGGATGTTTTTTTCGAAGTTGATATCGGATATATTCG
The DNA here is from genome assembly GCA_905147015.1 of Laspeyria flexula. Classification (NCBI taxonomy): domain Eukaryota; kingdom Metazoa; phylum Arthropoda; class Insecta; order Lepidoptera; family Erebidae; genus Laspeyria; species Laspeyria flexula. The sequence goes on along the minus strand of LR989956.1, from coordinate 3,063,667 downwards.
TACGTTTTCTTGGGCGAACTATTTGCGATTTTCATCTTAACAAATGAGAAAACAAATTGAGTTTTCTAGGCTTGCATTTATTTAAAGTTTCCTTTTTGTTAGTTTTAATACATAGGATATATTGGGTAAATGTGGGTAGGTGTCATACAGTGAACACATGTTAAGATTTCAAAATTTAATAAAAATTATTTAAACAATATTTTATACACCCCTTCAGTGTTATTATTCAATATTATAGTACATAAGTGAAGAGTACTTACAGTTACACAAAAATACAGCTTATGTAAGCTTTGATTGTAACACACACCACCTGCCAGCTATTTAACACACACTTGCAAGCACTGAACTGCACTACATTATCAACATGGCGCAATATGATCAGATCAGGACAGAGCAAGAAAGTATCAGGACAGCACAGGAGATCCTACAGGACAGCTTCACTCAGAAGATGGCTGAAGTCGAGGCACAGTTACACGCAGGGGGCAATGCTAAGGAAACCGTTGCTAAGGTTGCGGAAGAGTTTCGCACCTTCAGGGAGCTTATGTTCTCATTGCTTGGCCTCCTCAAGAAGCAGATTCAAGAAAGTTCCTATATGATTGATGCAATGGAGACTCGGCATCGACGCAAGGCCCTTATCTTTCTGGGCATCCCTGAAGTGGATAAGGAGGATTGCCCAGCCACCCTGTTAAAGATAATCCACAATATGGGCCTGAAAGATATTGTGGCCTCAAACTTCCGCACCTGTCATAGGATCGGTGTCCCTGGAAAGGACACTCATCGACCTATTCTCGTCCGTTTTACTACTGTGGAACACAGATCCTTGGTGTGGAGAGCTAAAACTAGGCTTAAAGGCACATCCACCTCTGTCAAGGAGTTCTTGACTAGACCACGACAGGCCATTTTCACCAAAGCCCGACAGCATTTTGGTATGCGCAGTTGCTGGACGCAAGATGGCATTATTGTTGTCAAAGTTGTTGATGGTAGTCGTCATAGGATTAGCACGATCGAGGAACTCAGCAGCTTGACGCAGAAATATCCTAAGGAAGCCTCTTCGGCTGCAGAGCGAAGTGGTACGGGTAAAGCCGGTCCGTCGAACGTAAACCCCAAGCGCAAATAGTTTGTGTAGTGATTTTTTCTCAATCTTGCCTTTTTAACTATTTCTCCACTAATGTCTTTTAAAGTATTTGTCCGTATTTGTATCTAATTGTTATGTTACATGATATATTATTGTTCATTTTACAGTGCTGTACCCTCTTTAGATTTAGATACATTCCATGGTTATTTCCCCGTTGACATTAGTTGTTGTCATGTGTCAACTGACATCTGTCAAAATTGTCATGTTTAAGGATGCGTTCCTTTTCACGATTTTGTTTTATTTTTATTTTACTAGTTCATTTGTGTCGCGTTTAATTAGTTTTGTATTTAGTTATTGTGTTTATATTATGTGTGTGTTTAGGCTGGCGGGTGGTGCAGAGATGCAAAACTGCACGAACCTAATAGGTACATATTTTTATTTATTTTTGTATTCTGTATTTATAATATTTATATTTATTTATTGTTATGTATTCTGATGATTCATATCTTTCAGCCAATGATTCTGACGATGATAGTTTCTGCTCGGCTAGCGATGTTAACTTAGGTGATTCGGTATGTCAGCTTTTTAACAAAGGTTCCCGCTCATTGTTTAATGTGTGCCACATTAATGCACAAAGCGTTCCGAGTCACCATGGTGAACTTATGATCACGTTTTCCAACGCTCACGTTCATGCCATCCTGGTTTCGGAGAGTTGGTTAAAACCTGACCTTCCCTCCACCTACTTCTCACTCCCTGGCTTTATTCTGATACGAAATGATCGGTTAGGCCGGAGAGGAGGTGGAGTCGCCATTTATCTCCGCAGTGACTTCCCTTTTAAAGTTCTGTTCTCTTCGTCTTCCAGCCTTCCTGCCTCTGCGGAGTATTTATTCCTTGAAGTCAATGTTAATGGTACTAAAACCATTCTTGGTGTTGTCTATTGTCCCCCGTCTATAGATTACTTCTCCAGTCTCGAATCGATACTGGAATCTTTAGGGTCGGAATATTTACATCATATCATCATGGGCGATTTTAATACCAATCTTAATTCCCATAATTCCCAGCGTTCCAGAAAGCTCCTTGAGATTGTCGAGTCAGCTAGCCTCCACATATTACCTCTTGATGCCACTCACCACAACAACGATGGGGAGGATACTTGGCTCGACCTTATTCTCGTCTCCGATCCTTTACTAGCTTCTTCTCACGGCCAACTCCTTGCTCCTGGATTTTCTCATCATGACCTCATCTACATATCCTACGTCCTAAAACCTCCTAAGCCTAAACCCAAAATTTTGCACATGCGTTGTTTTAGTGGTATGGATATAGAGAAGCTCCGTAGGGATGCCTCTGCAATGGCATGGGGTGAGATAGTTGATGCTTCTACAGTGGACGACAAAGTACTTGTTTTTAATAACAAGTTACTTAAACTATATGAGGTACATGCTCCTGTTAAAAGAGTGAAAATGAAACGTCCTCCTGCGCCTTGGATTACTGGTGGCGTCCGGATGGCTATGCGATGCCGTGATCGGGCATTTCGAACGTACAAGCGGGATCGATGTGTTGACAACTGGGGCCGTTATAAGTCTGCAAGGAATCGTTGCAATCAGATAATACGTAACGCCAAACGCCGACACATTCTCAATAACATTGATGCATCTTCCCCCTCCGGTATCTGGAAGTTCCTTCGGACCTTAGGTATCGGGAAACAGCGTGGTATTGATTTGCAGGGGACACTTGATTTGGATGATATTAATCGCCATTTCTCAACTACAATTCCGTTTGATCACCAAATCAGGTGTCAAACTGTCAATTATTTAGCTGGCCTGTCGCGTCCCCCCCTTGATCCCTTCCACTTTTCTCCAGTAGCTGCGGATGAGATCAAGAAAATTCTCCTCTCCATTAAATCGAATGCTGTTGGCTGCGACGGCATTAGCCGCCGTATGATTATTCCTATCCTTGACCTTGTATTAGATCCGATATCCCACATCATTAACTATTCCCTTTTTACTGGTATCTTTCCATCACTGTGGCGCAAAGCGTACATAATTCCCATACCTAAAATCCAAAATCCTTCTTTACCCAATCACTTTCGTCCTATTTCCATTCTTCCATTCTTGTCCAAAGTGCTGGAGGCCTGTGTGCACAGACAACTCTCCCTTTTCGTACATCACCATAATCTTTTAAATCCTCTGCAATCTGGGTTTAGACCTGGCCACAGCACTACGTCCGCGCTCCTTAAAGTGACTGGCGATATTAGGCAGGGCATGGAAGACACCAAAGTCACTGTTCTTACTCTGGTTGATTTTTCAAATGCCTTCAATACCGTCAGTCACGATATCCTTATCCCTATCCTGTCACTTCATATGGTCTCTTCCGAAGCTCTGGATTGGTTCAATTCTTATCTTCGAGGACGCCAGCAGTCGGCCCGGTACGATGAATCGTCATCTAACTGGTGTGATATTGACTCTGGTGTTCCTCAAGGCGGTATACTCTCCCCTTTATTATTTTCTATTTTTATAAATCTCATAACTCAAAATCTTCAGTGTTCGTATCATCTGTATGCCGATGACTTGCAGATTTATAGTCAGGCAAGTGTTGATAGCATTTCATCTGCTGTGGACATGGTGAACATGGATTTGCTGCATATTAGGAACTGGACTGAGAGGTTTGGTTTGACTGTAAACCCTACCAAATGCCAGGCCATCGTCATTGGTAGTCAACGCTTAATAAGTAGATTTAATACTTCAGATTTGCCGCCAATAGTCTATAATGGTAATGTTATTAAACTCTCCACCACAGTTAAAGATTTGGGGTTACACATCGATCCCAAATTGGACTGGAGAGCCCAAGTGTCTCACGTTAGTCAGAGTGTCACTGGTACCCTTCGCACTCTCTACAGACTTAAAAACTTTCTCCCATGCAAGACTAAGACAATGCTTGTGCAAACCCTTATCTTTCCTCAGATTGACTATGGTGATGTGTGTTATTTTGACCTGAATGCAGACCTTCTCAACAAACTCGACCGTCTTCTTAATAACTGCATTCGATTTATTTTTAATCTTCGCAAGTATGACCACGTGTCTTCTTATCGCTCACAATTGAACTGGCTACCCATTCGCCAACGCCGTAGTTGGCGGGCCCTTTCTAACCTTTATTCTATCCTCACGTCCCCCCATGCCCCCACTTATCTAACCCCATACTTTTCCTATCTCTGTTCCACTCATAATAGAAATCTCCGCTCTTCTAATAATCTTCTCCTTGAGTGTCCGTCCCATAACTCCGGTTTCATCCATGACTCTTTTCCTATCCAATCTATCCTTCTTTGGAATGCCCTCCCTGCCGAAATCAGGATGGCCACGAACCGCGATATGTTCAAAGCTAGAGTCCGGGCATTGTACTTGAAGCAATTGGCTGCATAATATCATCATTTTGTTTGAATAATAATATATTTATGTATCAATATATATATATAATAATATATATCTATATATATATACCATATTATATCATTAATATCATATTTATGTAAATTTTATTTTTGATAATAATTTGTATTTTATATCTCCTCCTTCTCTTTCTATTCTTATGCACCTACTTTCATTATATCTCTGCACCACCTCAGGTTGACTGGTAGAGAATGCCTTTGGCATTAAGTCCGCCTTAATACATAAGTTTTGTGTATTTTAAGTTGATAAATAAATAAAATAAATAAATAAATATATAATTTGAAACCACTGATCCATTTTATAAAACAATATTTGTGGATGATGTAGGCTATTTTTATGATAATAACGAACGTGCTGCAAGTGAAACTAGCTAAGCTATCAGTAATGAAGTATCTCGAAGGAAGATTGAAGTCACTGACCGGTGGATGAACCCTACATGATATATTTTCATAATATATACTTATAAATTTATTAGGTACTACCTCAATATCCCGTAGTTTAATTTGTATCTTATTTTTTTATGCGAATAAAGGACTCAAAGTAATTACAATAATTTTGTTTGGTAGTGTAGTGAAACATTTTTTATAAAAAAAACACATAGCATCACGCCTTTTTCCCCGAAGGGGTAGGCTGAGGTGTATCACACTCACATTAGCCAGCTATGTTTTGTCCCATGAAATAAGGGCCGAGCCTATTGTCATCAACCAGGAATTTGTTTACCAAACTCCGGGAAAATCACAATACTGGAATTTCATGATAGAAAAGCCCAATACCATTATACCAGACCCGGGAATCGAACTCGGGACCGCTGCGCCACCGAGGCAGTTTTTATTATTCAAAGAAATGACATTAACAATTAGAGAGAATTATGTGCAGCAGTGGACAGATTCTATTTGATATTATAATGACAAATGAGTGCTTTTGTAAATCCATACCTGGAATAAATATTTATGAGCAAAAAAAACAAAAGAATAGGTATCTTCCATGAAACAAAATCCATAGTCTCTGATGATATAATTTTAAAGTGCTACGTTATTGTCCGCTCTTGTTTCCTACAATCCTTTTACCTCCTGGTATGACACGATCCGTGCCCAACAGTGGGACATTTATGGATTCTAATGATAATGAACAATCTGATTATAATTATTATTATAATAGTTCAAATATTTTGCATAGAGACAAGATTTGTATTGTCTATTATTTTACTATTTTTTTTTGTATGATTGTGTTTGCGGTTTAATTTAAATAACTCATGATACAATAGGAATTGTGTACGGTGCAATTATGTTCCCATGATTCGACATTATTTTGCAATGTAAAATTATCATTTATAATTACTACGTAATTTAATAACAGAGTTAGTTCGTAGCCAAGTAAACAATTGTCTATTTTTAAATGGCTGTTTGACGTATTTAAATATATTTAATTTAAATTTAATTTTGCAATGTTAATACTTTTGGTACCTATAAATTAAAAGTACCTAATTAAATAATTTGAAACATATATTATTTCTCATATTATTTTTGTGGTACCTCGCACTGACATCGCCGTAGGTACCTAATGAGTGTCGTGGGTTTGATTAACACCAGACACATTATTCATAGATATTTGTTTAAAAGGTTATGTCTATGAATTGTATATTTGTAAAGTCAAAACAAAAAGAAAATCAACATAAATATAACGGCAAAATCGTCAACTAAAATTACATAAATAATTTTCAAAAATAAATAGTTAATTGCAACTCAACAAATGGTACTTACCGTTATACACTTTGTCAGGCTTTTATAATACTAACCAAACATTTAGGTTCGTAAATCATCTGTCAAACTAAAATCAACCTTATTGGCATCACATAGAACACACATAATAATCATGTGAAGTCGCAGCTTTGCATAACTGTCAAGTGAGTGAATAGAAACAGTTGCGACATGTATTGGTATTGACGTACCTTTTAATGAGAAGAGAAGAATAAAAATTCGACCAGCGAAGGGGCAGGCAGAGTAATATCATATCCATATTTCACGAGCTATAGACCGATACCGTTTTTACCGATTCGGGGACCGAACACGGGACCTCTTGTGCAGGAGTCAAACACACTCCCGTTGCGCTACCGAGCAAGTAAATAACATTATTATCAACAACCCACTGTGTTACATTCCACTAATAGAGACGGTTCTCTCCTCATCATCATCATCATATCAGCCCAACTACGTCCACTGCTGAACATAGGCCTCACCTAATTTAGGCCACTGCAAATGGTCCTGTTCTCTCTTCACTTCTGACTAAATAAATTCTCTACTTCTAGAGTCAATTATTATCACGCAATCCAGTAGGATTCGCACTTTGTACTAAATTTTAGTTAATTAGGCCTTAAGAAAATTTGTTGATACCCTTTTTGGCTTTGTATGACGTTCATAAGTACCTATCATATACATTATGTGATCGACTTGATTCAAGGTCGGTAAAGTTGTAACAGGATCTGGGGGCCGAAGCGAGCTGTTGGTGTAGAGCGGTTTTAGTGGACTTTCTGGCCTGCTGACACCTTCATAATTTCTCTTCTTAAAAAAGCAAGAAGAATGTTTTTTCAAGTTATCTTTCTCTTACACCGGCGCTTTACAATTTGTTCCTTTGGTCGCCTGTTACGTTATCTAGAAACGTGTAATAAGTAGTCATTGTTCCGTCATCACACGGAAATTAAATATAAACATTATTAGTAGCACTAGTATTATTACACGTGTAAATGTATCATATCCTTGAAACAATAGAATGCGGATGTATCTTCTTGTGGAGACGTTCTTGGCCCAATTGGTAATGCGGATCAAATGCCCACTTCCACTTATTGTGGAAGTCACTTGCTCAGATATATCCCATAGTGCATATTTTGGTTAATAACGGCCTGCTTTGGATTTACGTTGGTGCAGTCTGTACTGCTTGATCCATTGAGTGCTATCAATATCGAATTATTTGTTTTGCACGGGTCTCTGTTCCTTTATGTTATTTAGGCCATAATCCATAAACGCTAGCCTAATGCGCTTAGGGTATGTGTGATAAATTAAAAAGAAATCGAATATGAGGTTCGATTTTTTTAAATTTAGTTTTTTAATTTTATGTTTTGCTTGCCAGTCATTTTCCGATTTGGCCACCGTCGTTTTGTAATAATGACGTGCTTTTAAAAATAACTAATTAATTACTCATTTTTGAAGAGCCAGTCCTCACGATTGTTGCCAATCGTTTGGTGATGAAGAGAGCTGCCTATTTGCGGTTAAGTCGCTGAATTAAAATCTTCTTATATTTTTTTGATTTCTTATAACATTTTGTGCTCTATCTCTATCTATATTTTTAATCTAATTCAGCTCAAGGTTGAGCTTGATCAAAAGAGACATTCCAAGTTACCTAAATGATAAGTCCCGGTGACATTAATTCGCTAATGATAATCCATTAATCTCGACATTTAAATCTATTTTAATGCGTTAAGGAGTGTCAGCTTTGTGCATATTATATAAGTAATTTTGTATATTGTATAAAGCCAACTTTAACAGACTAGAAAAACGTTCCATTACTAAATCTAGGTGGTTCTAAAGAAAGGACAGATCAGGAGTACCCTAAACCAGCGAGCATGTATGAAAAGATTGATGAATATTGAAGAAGCGAAAAATGTATTTGTAGTAGCGTATCAGGCGGAAGGAAGTTGTCTTTGCCTACCCTCCTGTTGAGAAAGAGGTGTGATATCGCATATAAAAAGGTCATGTATACAGCTGTCTTCTCTGTGTGAAACATAATATCGATCAGTATCGTTATCGATTAGATAATTGATAGCTTGGGACTATGTCAAGACCGGCGGCTAATCGGATCACCTGTAATTTCGCATAAGCCGAGGACGTTTAATGGAATTTATTACTATAGAAGCAATTTAAAAATTAAGTGACGTAATTAAAATTTTAAGATTATAATAGTAGTTAAATTAAGTTCTATTCATATTCGGCCGTTTTAAGATAAATGAATATCCTGATTAAGTTTAAAACCATCAAAACCTCAGTCTAAAACTATCTAGGATGAACTGTGTTAGGTATATTTATTTATTATATGCGGTATAAGAAACATACAACAATAGAAAGAGAAACAATAATGCTAGCAATTTCACCAATTAAGTTTCTAAAAATTAAATTGCACTCGACGGTAAGTTGCACATAAACCACTTAATAAACTTTAAAATAAAAACAAAAACTAAATAAAAAATATTAAAATTAAAATATATTATTAAACAAAAGTTCAATGCACAGTTACATAACTAAGAAATTATGCTGCTTTATCACGTACCTATTTATTATAAATTATTATTATTCATGCATAATACGGAATATTAATATAGCTTTCTGTCAACAATTTTGAATATTGTCCGACGAAAATAAGAGTATATTACTAACTTCTGATTAAATTCATTATGAGACTCCTTAGTTTGGTAACTCGTTACTGTATCAAGACTTATCTGCCGTTAATTAAAAGTTTCAGAGAGTCAATGAGCCTTAGCGTCCTTTTAGTTAACGAAGGGCAGTTATCCTGATTTAAGAATTGATAGCTTTGTATTTACTATCCTCAATGGCATAACAACAACACCGATACACTTAGTATTCTTTTTTGTACTAGCAATTTTCGACTTTACAACTCTTTCAATATATTATCGATATATTTTCTATGAAGTCAGACTGGGTGCGGAAGTTGGAGGACCAATTGTAATGGTGCGTGTTAGGAGAGGCTTACGTCCAGCAGTGGACTGCAATGGGCTGATATGATGATGATGATGAAATATACAACAATATCTTCTTGTGCGAGCAGGACTGCAATATATTGGGCATTAAAATTAGAATAAGAGCATGTATCGATTTCTTACGTTTCTAACCTAAAACATTCTTCCCCAGAACCTCAGGAATGGAAGGCAGCATCACAATAAACGGTATGGAGCGCAACTTATCAAGTTTCCGCAAGCTGTCGTGTTATATTATGCAAGATAATCAGTTGCACGGTAACTTGACGGTAGAGGAGGCTATGTCTGTAGCCACTGCCCTCAAACTGCCGAGTGCCACCACCACCGCTGATAAGGAGGAAGTGGTATGTACAAATGGTTCCGTATTTTTTTCTTTTTGGTTCTTCTGTTTTCTTAATTATGTAGATATGAAGCCTGATGTAGTTATTACACAATTGTAAGAGAAAAATCATCTAAATGTTATTAGTGTATTTTCAGGTACGCGCGAGAATTTTCACCACTTGTGAATGTGATTAATTCCGTTCTGTCGGAATGATTAGTATCAATGCTACTATCTGTATTGTTTTATTTGTGACCTACTAATTATGTTAAGTAATTAAGATGTCATAGCAACATTACCTCACTACAATTGTGGGGCTTAATAGCTTAGTAATAGTAGTTTTGTATTATGCAGTTTCCTAAACTCTTTAAGGATTTTATTTAGATTAGAAAAATGTATGTATAAATACGTAGTTGATATCGTATAGACGGCTCCTACATAGTTTCTATCTATAGGTTATTTCGGCCGTCACTTGGTCAATACTACACCATACTTAAAACTACTGACGTATCGCATATTTCCTTCTTTATATAGTAAAGACATGCAGTATATTCATTTTACAAAAATAAGCTTACAAGAATTTACAGTAGTTTAATTTATTAAACATAATTTAAGTATACTGTGGCGTACGTCAGGTTTAAGTTGGCTCGACGTATGCAGCTGGGTTTCAGGAGATTTAACTAGCTGTATCGATACATTCTATACTTTATTTCCAGATCCAAGAGATCCTCGAAACCCTCGGTCTATCAGAGCATCACAAAACAATGACATCAAATCTCTCAGGCGGACAGAAGAAGCGTCTATCAATCGCTCTGGAGCTCGTCAATAACCCTCCTATTATGTTCTTTGATGAACCTACGTCAGGATTAGACAGTTCTTCTTGCTTCCAATGTATATCTCTGCTGAAGACCTTGGCGAGAGGAGGCAGAACTATTATCTGCACTATTCATCAACCTTCGGCCAGGTTGTTCGAGATGTTCGATCATTTGTATACGTTGGCTGATGGACAGTGTGTCTATCAAGGCAGCACTGGAAGACTTGGTAAGTTCAATTAATTATACGTCTTTATAAATCAAAAATAGAGTTTCATTCTTAAATTTGTTTATTAGATTAGAAATGATTTAATTTGATCGATCATAATGTTTTTTTTTGTTGTGTTAGGGTAAAACCATTTGTTGTGAAATGTAGGTGTGACAACACTGTTTTATACCCTATTTTTTTATTTCCCCCCGTCGAGTAGTGTGACGTAGAAGACAGGTATACACCGTACACTTTTAGTCGACCTACAAACTTTATGTAGGTTATAGTAATAGTAATAGTAATTAGATAAAGAATACATCTAGCCATAATGAACAAAATTTAAGGAGAGCTATTCTCTCAAGATAGGCATAGGCATGGCTGTGCCCCTAACATTTTCAAGGTCCATGAGCGGCGGTAACCACTTACTATCAGGTGGGCCGTGTGCTCTTCTGCCACTTCAGGCAATAAAAAATAAACCAAATTGTACCAAGATTCGCAATAAAAACACATGCCGTGTACACGAAAACTTGTATTTTTTAATATTTATTGTTAAATATGGCAAGATGTTTTGTAAAACTATAACGATGAAAGATTTTGTAAGACAACTTAAAGTGTAAGACTATACGTCATAAGTAACTCTTAAAAAAACTCTTTTTTCTTTCGATAGTCGAATGGCTCGGCAGCCTGAACCTACAGTGTCCCTCGTACCACAACCCGGCCTCGTTCATCATTGAGGTGTCCTGTGGGGAGTATGGTGACAACACTGGCAAGTTGGTGCGTGCTATCGACAACGGCAAGAATGATATCAGGTACAGCATTTATGTTACTTGTTAATTATAGACAACTCATTAAGTCTTGTAGCTTCATGACTTTTATGAAGAGTACAGGAACCATTTATATAGAACCTCTACCTCTCCCCTCCAGGAACCCTTACTTACTATTTAAATATGTATTTTTTTATTGCCTGGAGTAGCAGACCAGCAAACGATCCACTTGATGGTAAGTGGTTACCGCCGCTCATAGACGTTGGCAAAGTTAGATGCACAGCCAAGCTGCTGCCTACCTTGAGAGGATAGCTCTCTTTAAACCTTGTTTGAAGAAGGACATGTCATAGCGCTGAGGAAACACCGCTGCAGGAATTTCACCCCAGAGCCGGCACGTACGTGGGATAAATGATCGCTGGTGTGATTTATACTTTGTGCTTATTATGTGGCATGAGGTTCAAAATTATCCTTCATTTCTGCATAAAACTAACTTCTCCACCTTTTTCCAGAAACGGCCTACCATTCCCGGACAGCAAGGTGCCCGACTACAACAATAAGAAAGCAATGGAAGACTCTCTGAGCAAAGAATGGAACAAGAACGATCTGGCTCAAGTTCAAGAGAAGTTTAAGGACACCAACGGCTCTAATGGACATAGTAATTTCCAGAATGGTATCTTGCAGTATGCTGCTAGTGAAGTTGCTAAAGGTGAGGACTGGAAACTAAACCATTATCTGTTTTTAGGTTGTAATTCCATGAGACATAATATCATGACATTTAGAACTTGGAAAAAATTAATACTTATTGTTAGAGACAATTATTATAAATCTGAATAACTTGGATGGTTGAATGCGTTACAAACCGGAACTACTGATCCGATTTGAAAAATTGTTTTAGTTTTGGATAGCTCATTTATCGAGGAATACAGGTCCAATTGAAAATCAAAATCTTCTAGACTCTCACGTCCTAAACACATATGATACATTCATATGTCTAATTAAGGATATCTATAATCTAAATTTCTATTTAAAGAGTGATGATCCAATGACTATCCAGGCACCCATTCAAACACACACTTAAATCTCATCAAAATCTGTCTATCTTCAGCATGAATTTAGTGACATACACGCACACGTACAGAACAACATAAATAAAACATATAGGAATAACAGATTCATAATATTTCCTTCTTGCAAAACAATGAAATCCCATTCACGAGACTGTATGAGCACATAGTGTAAGTTCAGCACAAACAGGATGCAGTGCAAACCTTTGATCTTAGCTATCTCTTACGTATGTAAACATACTTCTATTAATGGATGTAGTTCTTGTACTTAGAATAATTCCCAATATAATATAGCATCGTCTTTACCGCCATAATATAGTAACACTAATTATATATTTACTTATTACCCGACTGTCAGAACGGGTATTGTTTTTCGCGCGTATCTTGTATTTTGTAAATTTCTTTATTCCCACGAATCTTCCAAACGGCTGGATGGATTTTGACAATTAGGGTATCGTTAGATTAGTTGAGAAAACCCAAGTGTCCTTAGATAGGTTTTAAGAATAAAAAGACTGACGACGGGCTTTTGACGCCAAATTGTAAGAAGTAAAATTTTTTTTGCTCTCTGTTGATTTTCTGCAGTCGGGTTATTAAATTTTCTTAATTATAATTACTTGTTTATTTATGAATAATACAAGTTTACCACACGACGCTTACATGTTATTCTAACTTAACTAGTATTCTTATCCTATTACACTACACATTTACACAACATTATATTATTTACTAATTATATTAATTCGATAGTGTAAATTATTGTCTCATAAACATATTACAATAAATAAATAAATTACATTTCAAACAAGTAACATTCTATTTATTTCAACCCATAAACGTCCCACTGCTGGGCACGGGTCTCGTCCAAAGAATGTGGAGCGAATGTAGCCTACTATACCACGCCGGCCAGACGGGTTGGTATAGGGTTTGTTTCGAATTTTCCTTTTCTTGCAGTGTTCTTGTCTGCATATCTTTCCCTTAGTCGCCTTTTACGACCCACAGGTTGAGATGGGGTAGTGACATTATGTATTATTAATGCGTCACTACACGGATAAATAACATTGGAATATTTTAAAATAAATTCATATATCTAAAACAATTACCAATGTGTGTTTAGGTACAATAAAACTTTTTATCTTTTTTCTATTACTAAATTTATCGGGTCAAAGAATATACGCCAAGACTAGTGCCAAAATTGAATTATGATCGTAAATTCAATTCTGACACTAGTCTTGTTATGTGTGTGTGTTTTGAAATTTTGGATATTATGTTCAGCTACTTTTGTTACTGACTGTACATAGTAACTGGTACGAAGGTCATTGGGTACTTTTGTGTAGGGATTGCACAATAGTCAAACACTGATAATGTTTGGACTTTGTATTGTATATGTTAAAACAGTTTTGATAGATCGAACACCAAATAGTAACTGTTTGAATTTGAATTGTATTATACAATATACTTTGTTTCTTAGACGTTTAGGAGGACCTCCTGCTATTGCCCTTACATTTACACATTTTCCCAGCTATGTTGAGTTCCTTAAATATGAGAAAAATAAATTTTTTGATTGACTCAGAAACCAAACTCAGGACTCATTGTGGACCATTCGTACACAGTACCGCTGTGTTCAAAGACACATAGTTCTTCTGAGTCTGTCGGATGTTTGTATCAGTACAATTAATGTTATATTCTCCGCGACCCAGAATTTGTTGCGAACATGCATGCATTTGTATTATCTATGCATCTAAGTGTTCATCTTTCGACCCGAATCTCTCAAGCATACCCAACAAAATCGTATTTATAACCGTTATAACAAATGTAATAGTAAACTTACGCTTTAGTGATAATTATTTCATTAGATGCAGTTATAGTTAATAATAATAAATCTTTATTGCATATTAAGGTTTACATAAATAGTTTGTAGGCTCTGAATCCCAAACTAGCGTGAGCTGTATATTGGGAGTCAGTTCCTTCCCAAGAAATAGGGTAGTTTAATAGTACATTTAGATTACATTTACATTACCATCAGGCGAACCGTACGTCTGTTTGCCACGGTCGTGGTATAAAAAAAAAAAAAAAGCAGGTAGAATAAAAAAAAGTTCGCATATTAGCTGTTGCCCGGGGCTTCGCTCTCGTCGTTCTTTGTTTGGCCACTGTTCAGCTCCTATTGGCCGTGGCGTGATATTATATAGCCTTCCTCGATAAATGGGCTATCTATCTATTACAATAATTTTTCAATTTGGTGCTTCCTGAGATAAGCTAATTCAACCATACAAACAAACTCTTCAGCGTTATAATTTAAATATTACATGGTCGTTTCATAAACATAATAATCCGAGGTATAGAACTATGTTTTGATTATAAGGACGGGTCGAGCTGTCGACATTATTATCGGCCTTTTAACATTCACAGAATATTATAGGTCTTGTTATCCTACTCCTAATTAAATTATAAACATGTTAGAAGGTATCTAGTATCAATACGATTTATTAATAGAAGAAGGTTAGCAATGCTCTATTTATTTATATCAATTTCACAATCTACAGTATTATTATTAACTAACTTAAATTTAAAAAAAAAAACAATATTTACAACCTAACACAAAAAACAAAAAAATAACATAAAATCGGGGTGAAATAATTAAAAAAATGGCATCATAAAATACTTAACGATGGAATTTTAAATTAATTAAACCATCAAAAGTGCCGTAACTGATTATAATACTGTGTTATATTTCTAACAATCATATTTCAACATCGTGATTAGGTGACATAAATTATAATGGAAATGAATGGTCGGTTTCGTACTAAACATTTGGCCGCCTTAATTTAACTGTACATTTTACACCACTTAATAAAACTGACACTATATCATGACGGGAAATGTCACTTTAGTTTAAAACATGCCACGAGACTTATTTTTACATTTTTTTTTTATATTATTAACTTGCAATATTTGTATGTAAATTATATACGAAGTCATTAAAATTGCAAGTAATTGAATAAATTTTGAATATAATTTTAAAGTTATTTTTTGTTACGTACACGTGGGAATTACGTTATTGTCTTCATACGTACCCAAATAAAGAGAGGTCATTTTTTATCAGTATCTGCAATGTTTTCAAAGTATATTTAAATAAAAATAGTGAATGACTAAATTAGTTGCTATGCGCAGAACACGAGCATAGTTGAATAAATTCAGCTAATTCTTTTTTTTAATTTCCGTTTAAGTCCGAGGAGAGTTCCTATGAGGAGAAAAAATTAAGTAATTTAAAAGTAAACCCCTAATTTACGGGGGAAAATATTCTTTGGTCAAAAGAATACATATGACGCGTGCGTAGCAGCAGGCAATAGCTAGTAATTCATTGGTCATTATCCAAATACATCATCATAAATAACATTTAAATCTACGTATCTACCTACGTAATAGAACTTCAAGGTCACTCAGTGTCGAACTTGAGATGCACACTAAGTCGACTTCCTTTATCCGCTAAATTAAAAAACATAATAAATTAAGTAACATTTTCATCATAATAAACAACCCATTACTTTCCAGTACTGAGTACGAGACTCTCTCTACCAAGTCCTTGTCTTGGTATATGATTTTATTAGAAGAAATCACAAATGAATAATACATCAGTAACGTGATTTGTTTTTTTCACCTTTGATTAAAAGACGTAGTTACCTACACATTGTATTTTATAGACATTTTTAAAACCTCAATTAAAATTTGCATAATAATAATTACGTACGTATGTATGTCCTACGTACAAAATGGTACGTTCACATAATTTATTCACTTACGATAGTTTATGTGTAAGAAATATCGTAAGTGCACTTAATTTAATATCTTATGTTAGTCTACATAGTCGATACATTCGAAAACATTTGTATTACTAATTATTCAATCTAAAAAATACATCAGTATTGTACATGCTAAACTGGCTGCGGTTAGTATTTGTTTTATGTGCTTTGAACTTTATACGTATGAATTAATCAGCTATACGTAATATCTATTACTAATATGATCATGATTTAACCTCATGGTGTTGCCTTGACGGTTGAACTATGGATACATCAAATTAATGCATGTTTTTTTTATTGCTTAGGCCGTCTTGATATGTTCGAATACAGAAAAAGTCGGGGAAGACTCAATTTTTTTTTATTTTTTATTATTTTGTTATTTTTAACTAACTCTATTGTTTATAGGTGATCCCTTAGTAGTACAAATGGACACGGAGAAGCAAGACAACGTGGATGCGTCACTGTTAGGTGGTGAAGGTTCTCCCAGAAGATATGCGACGTCAGAGCTCACTCAGTTCTGGGTCGTTTTGAAGAGAACTCTGCTCTTCAGTAGACGAGACTGGGTAAGTTTCTTGAGTATATAATAAAAAAGGGTGCTGTTGGCTAGAATACTCAAGCACGATAACGATATTCGAACTGCATCATAAACTTGTTGTAAGAACAAGCAGTAGTCGTTCTTAGCGCAATATGTTCTGGATTCGATGCCTAGGTCGGGCAAAAACTAAGCTTTTCTGTCATGGAATTCTCTGTGTCAATCCGAAATGTAGAAATATGCACGGGTAATTGTAACAGGTTCGTTGGTAACCTGGTGAAAAGTGACTATGATGCACCTCTGCTTACCCATTTGGGGGTTAAAAGCGTGAAGCTATCCTATAATAACAACCAATATAAATAAATTTGACAGTATCAGTGACGTTAGGTATAGTATTTTTTTGGTAATAAATAAATATACAATTGAACTGTTAGATTTTTTTTTGCTAAAATCATGTTCGTTAGAAAAATAAAAACCAAATTTGCGATTCTCGGGCAACGACCTTCATTTGAATACCTATCTATAGAATAACGGTACGTTATTAATAAAAGTTAAAAAGAATGATTGTTTTGGTTTTGTTAAATTATCTTGCATCGTGCTAATTGAACTTAAAAGTGTGAATAAAGTTAAAGAAAGTTAAATGAGATTTTAGAGTTGTTTACTAATGTTATTTCAAAGCAATTTGTAATTTGTATATCGCCTCCTTATATCGCCTTCACATGTTGGTCCAGGATGATCCAATATAGTTCACAATAAATCCGAAATCCAGTGATAAGTCTACACAAATTTAGTAGTTCAATTTAGTAAAGATTTGTCATCCATGTCGTTGATTATATTGGCATATGTTAGCTAAACGTTTCGAGCTGGCTTTACAGGTAGAAGGGTGAATGATGATATATTTGTTTACTATTTAAACATTTACGAAACAAACTATCCTATGTCCAGCAGTGGACGTCATTGGGCTGACCTGATGATGGTGCTCTTAACCTGAGCCCAAGTAGCACAGTGGGAACGTCTAAGACTGCTCTGTAAGACGTCATCATCATCATTATCATCATCATCTCAGCCTATTGCAGTTCACTGCTGGATGTAGGCCTCTCCCAACAGACGTAGAAGACGTAGTAGAATCGATTCAACGGTCGGGCTAAAACGGCATCTATATTTAGCTTTTTTTACCTTATATTTCTGCCATATCTTTTTACCATCGAACAAGCCCCGTGCCTCGTCTCTTAAGTTCTCAGTATCAGTCCGATATTTGGAAATATGTCTGGTTATATAATAAGCCTATTACATGGAAATTGACTTAACTGGCGAAATAAGGAAGCACCCCTGCCTGTATATAAGAGCTAATGCTATATTTGTCTCTTTCTCTCCAGACACTGATGTACCTCCGGCTGTTCGCTCACATACTGGTCGGGTTCCTGATCGGCGCACTGTACTACGACATCGGCGACGACGGCTCCAAAGTCCTCTCAAATCTCGGCTTTCTATTCTTTAACATGTTGTTCCTTATGTACACGTCTATGACCATCACTATTCTTAGTTGTAAGTATGTTTCGACTCTATAAAATCTAATATAAGGTACTGGAAGTCCAGCGGGTTTTCGCTCTCGTCGTTCTTTATTTAACCACTGCTCGGCTCCTACTGGATGTAGCATGATGTTATATAGCCTATAATCTTTCTTGATAAATGGGCTATACACGAAACAAATTATTCAAATCGGACTTGTAATGCGATCGTAACGTTGGATGATTATATAAGATATTTTCTATTCCTTTAATAGGTTGAACTGTTTTACTATAGTTAAAGAATTCTAAAACAGGGTTTTATACACCGGAGAAGCCGCGAGTTACTAATTAAAAAAGTAACACAAGGTTACTTTTAAGTATTTCAGGTTTTGTCATGCAAGGCAACTTAAAAACTGGACTTAATAAAAAATATTAATCTCTATGTTGGAAATAAGACCTCACGAGTAATGTTATAAAGTCAAAATTGCTTTAATACGTCATGCCAAATTAAATCTTAGAATAGTTTCATTTTGGAAATACAACATTGAGTCGAAATTGCTTTATTATTAGAGCTATTTCGACTTTATAAAATTGCTGTTAAGGTGCAAATTTTAATACCTCAATCGGGTAATTAGGCTATAAAATGTTAGGACTGCTCGATTGTTAAGTTAAATTCATTATTACGATTGTTTGCTTTTATTACGACTTTTGTTCTATTACTTCTTCTATTATTATTACTATTACTTTTATATATTTTATTTCATATTTTAATTTAGTTTAAGTTACTTTTAATGTTGCCTATATAATATGCTTTTAATTGGCAAACATATATACCAACTTTTTATAAATTAATTGCTAAAAATTGGTAATATTTGTATGTCTTGCCGTTAGTGTATCTTATTATAAATAAATAAATAATAATATATTTAATGAGATGTTAAAATAATTACAATATTTACAGTTCCCCTTGAGATGCCTGTGCTTGTAAAGGAACATTTCAATCGATGGTATTCGCTACGGTCCTACTATTTGGCGATCACAGTTTCGGATATACCATTCCAGGTAACTATAATAACACCATGAAGTTTATAAGTATCCATATGATCACTAATGTCTGGTTTCTAAGCCCTCAGACAAAAATTATTCATCGATTAAAGTATAACTTGACTGAATATAAAAGTAAAACTATAGAACTAGTTTATTTATACAACTGTCATTTTTTATTTGTTTACGTTATATTTTTATCCTAGTCTATGGCTTTGACCTACCATTAAATTTGTATGTGAATAAATCGGTAATCTGGTGTCTACTAATGAGAGAGCCTCTTCGCAATTTGTTGATTGATCGATTCTGATATCGCTATCAATTGTTTGATAATCTGTCATTTCCAAACATTCGACATCGACTTAGTCGGAGACAGAATTTTTACGGTCGCTATCATTTTCTAACTTTTGACAATGATATAAAATTATTTATATAAAAATAACCTTACAACTATTCTTCGTCGAACTTAATGGACCAATCGAATATTGCAACTGTGATTATGGTATCCTTAGATAGCGTAACGTTAACCTTCCAAAGCCACCATAGCTAGCAAACGAAAATGCAATCTATGAATTAAGATATAAGGCAACATTTTCAACTGTTGTCTTTTTCATATACGTCCGTGTATTAATGATATTTTACTGTTACCAGGCGATATTCTGCGTTATATACGTGGTGATAGTATATCTGCTGACGTCACAGCCCCCCGTGTGGTTCCGCTTCTCAATGTTCCTGTCGTCTTGTCTCCTCATATCGTTTGTAGCGCAGAGCGTCGGGCTTGTCGTCGGAGCTGCTATGAATGTTCAGGTAAATACAATATTCTATTGTAGGCTTTCTGCCCAAAGTCAGCGGTGTTCAGTTATAATATAATGTAGGAAGCTGTATAGAACATGCCACGTTTGTTTTTGTTGACTCTAAACAATGTTTTGTTGTACATTCTTGTTACCTAAAATTTGTTTTGTATCTTTGAGTTTAATTAAGTGAAGTTAAATTAACGCGTTCAACAAACAATCTTCAGCTGTATAGTATTAGTATAGTTAAATAGTATTAGGCGAATAAAATGCCGTCTCGGCATCGCAGAAATGTATAATACTGATATGCAAGAGGTTTCGAATCCCGGTTCGGGTGAAAATGGTATTGAGTTTATCTATAATGAATTTCCAGTATTCAGATTTTCCCGGGGTTTGGAAAAACAAATGTTCTCGTTTGATGACAATAGGCTTGCCCAATATTTCAGGGGTGGGACCTATAGCTGACAAAATGTGGGTATGATACACCTTCGGGGAAAAAGGCATGATGCTATATTATATTATTAAATGATGCTATATTATATATATATGTTTTTACAGAACGGTGTGTTCCTCGCGCCCGTGATGTCAGTTCCGTTCCTGTTGTTCAGTGGTTTCTTCGTGTCGTTCAACGCTATCCCGGTTTACCTGCGGTGGATCACGTATCTGTCCTACATCAGATATGGGTTCGAAGGCACTGCGCTCGCTACTTACTCCTTCGATAGACCCAAGTTGAAGTGTCATCAGGTGAGGACTATTTATACTAATATTATACCTGTCTTATTTAGTAAAGAATTTTGGTATGCCTTTTTAATTTAAATTTAAGTTTTGACTGGCCTTTTGGTCTAGTGGTTATTGATCCTGACTGCTAAGCCGGCGGTCGTGGGTTCGATCCCCACCCAGGACAAATCTTTGTGTGATGAACATGATTGTTTGTTCTGTGTCTGGGTGTAATTTATCTATAATAATGTATTTCCAAAAAAAAAAATGTATTTAAGTAGTTTACCAGTTAGTACCCATAGCACAAGCAAATATAATTGCTTAATAAGGGACTAGGTGGCGCTGTGTGGTGAAATATTAAAAAAAAAAATTATAATAAAAAAAAAATGACAATGGCATCGAAAACCTTATGACAAACAATGATGATGATAATAATGCGTGTCATTGACATTTAATTATACGTAGGTATTTTGTGGGAGCAACGAACTCATGTCTTTGATCATTGAACTCAAGTCAGCTGATTTTATTTATGACGTATTGCTAATATTATTGATTACTTATTGCGTTTTTGTTTATATTTTGTATAAACAATATTATAGTGAAATCATGCTAGTTTTTATCACAAATGTATACCTATAAATATAATATATTTTTAAGCTTCGACTAAGAATATTTTCTAGTATACCAGGGAGGCCAACCTTTACGGTAAGAGGTCAATTTTGTAAAGACAACCTTATATCGGGCCGGATCTAGCATTTGTTTTATTAATCTATTTAATTATATGCTAGTTTTTTTATGTAGTAAATAAATTGGTATTTTTTCTTAATCCACGGGCCGCTATGCCACCGATGCGGCTTATTCGGTCTATGAATTTCTCAATTGCAAATGGATACTTAAATAACCATAGACCAAGAATCCGTGTACTTACATTCTGAATCTGAATATAACAATTATTCAAACTGAAGTTATGACAGTTCCAGTGCGTTATCATCAGCAACCCATTCATGTCCCACTGCTGGGCTTGGGTCTAGTCTCCTCTATGTAGAGAGCTGAGAGGGTTTAGGCCATAATCCACACCTGGTTTCTTCCAGGATATGTATCATCGATGTTCCATTGCGTGATCACGTATAACTAATGTATTTATTATTTCCCAGACGTACTGCCACTTCAAGAACCCTCTCACCACCCTTGAAGAGCTGGACATGGAAGATGCTGACTTCACTCTTGACATCGCAGCCCTATGTCTCATCTTCCTCGTACTACGTATATCAGCCTTCCTATTCCTACGTTGGAAGCTTAAATCCACCAGATAAGCGATAACACACCATAAGTCGCATACATTAGAGTTAAAAACCAAACGACAAATAATTTTAAGCTAGGGTTGTCGCTTTGTCAAATACTTAACCGAAATATATGTCTGTATTATATTGGGAATACCAAAGTACCGTAATCGTTTCCTGGTGTGTTGTAATGCCTCATTTTTATCAAGTTCGGTATTTTTTCGGTAAAATGTGTTTTTTTAACATCGACAAGGCTGCAATCGTCGTAGATAAATATAATTACGCAGTTCTTGTGATATACAGATGTTATATTTCGAATATGTTATGAAATTAAAAGTTCACCATGACTGTGTTAGTGTTACCATATACAAAAAAAACGGCACAAATTACATGTACTGAAATTGAAATAAGTTTCTTAGAAAATGAAATCCTTTTCATATTGCAAAATTTTTCCTTTTACTAATTAATGTGATAGCTATGAATGTGATATGTTTGAAGGAAAATTTTCACAAAATTAAGTAGTTTTCAATAGGTACTATATTTTTTTGGTACTATTCTACGCTGTGCCTTATGAATTTAAATACAACTTTTTACTTTACTTTGTCTCTCTAAATAAAGCTAAAAAGAGCTACTATATCCTTAACTAAATTGTATCTTAAGTCATAGCCTGCCACGTAAAAAGGCACTTTATTGTTAAAGCAATAAAATCACGTTTCCTAAACTGGCAAGAGACGTTTATGGCGTTCAAAAGGGTATAACTACTCAAGTACTGAAATGAACTGAGAGGTAAAAATTATGCAGAATATTTTTTTCTCACTTTAGCAAATAACTGCGTCCTTTTCATAAGTTCGAATGTAAAGCGTTTTATTGGAAAAGTTGTAGTTTCAATAACTATTCTCCATTTGAATACAGGTTTAATATATAACAGAAAATGTATTTCTTATAATAAGATCTGATAACACCCAACAAATAAAGTTATGGTAACATTCATTACAATAAATTATTTCTATATAATTGAAATAAATACGTTTGCTCATAAATTATTATATGTCTTGCCTTAATGGCTTGCCGTTAATTTTATATCAAAGATAGACGTAATGCACCTAGTGATGGTCATTTAAAATTATGAACAGAATCGATAAAAGCAATTTTAAACCTTATTTTCATAGACACAAGATGAACCATTGCTTAAAGACGTACGCCTTTATTACTAAAGGAAATAGGCATATTTTGTTCTACATCGGAGTGCCTCGTGTAACTTACTACGCGTGAACGAGATAGCGATATATTAGAAGTTTTTTAAAGATCAAATCAGCCTATTTAAAATTGGAAGGCGAGTGTTTAAAATTGCCAGCTTAAAAAATATAAACTTCACAATATTAAGTGGCCATTATAATCGGTAATTAGCTAGAGTTATACATTGAGGGATCATGGTAATATTCGTTGTACTTAGTGATGTAAACTAGATAAATATTGTGGTCCAATTAATTATTATTGATATGGTTAGATTTTATGGTTATAGATGTAATATCATGTTTTGTACCTATATATTTTTTAAATAAATGGTTTATGAAATATCAATTTGATTTATTTTTTATTTACCGGTCATTCTTGAATGTTTCTTAAACGGAACCCAAAGGGGTCGAAAGAATGTGTGCCAATAGTCCACAGCAGCTCAATAGTCTTTATTAGAAAATAGTACCTACAGTAAACTTCTCGTTGGCTCTGGCTGAGCATTCATGTAGTAAGGGTAAGTTAACGTGTCAATAAACGTGTAAAGCACCGGAGGCCAAATTTTATCTCTCCTCTTAATTTCCCAGCCAGGATCCGTGTAATGACGTATTAAGAATACATAATGTCACTACCCCATATCAACCCGTAGGTGTCACAAAAGGTGACTAACGGCCGATTTAAATAATCTATCTATGATAAAATTTAAAAAAAAAAATTAATACAATTCCACTAAATAAATTTAATTTAAATATCTAATCCTTTCGTACTAAAATATTTATCTTTATAAAAGATAGAAACCTTTGAAAAAAGGATTTGGCTACTAAAGTTACTGACATTTTGTATGGAGCTATGTCAAAATTCTAACTTTAGTAGCCAAATCCATAGATAGATAGATATTGAAATAGGCCATAAGTGAGTAACTTTATGCAGACAAGAGCACTTCGAGAAAAGGAAAATTCGAAACAAACACTATACCAGGGTTGGTATAGTGTTTGTTGGCTTGGCCAGCGTGGTATAGTAGGCTAAATTTTTTCCACATTCTTTAGAGGAGAGCCGTGCCCAGCAGTAGCACGTTTATGGGTTGAAATGATGAAGATGATGATAAAATAAGATTATCGATTGAGCTGGTGAGAAATTTTTTAGGACCGAATATGAATATAATAGCAGGATATTAAAAACTAAATTAGTAAAAATTCATAACATCTTAATTTCCACATAATATTAACTTTATGTAAAATTGTACCTTAATTGTAATTTATTTATATAATTGCACACTACACTTACAGTTTCCCAATACGTGTAGTAAGCCACAGGTAACACTTTAAACTATTACTAATTTGTATATACACATACAGAATAATGACAATTTGTAAGTAAATATGTCGATATCTGGATACTGAGCAATCAAAGAATTGAGCAGCGTAATCGCCTGCCTAGTGGGTGCATATTGAGCGGTGCACGTTCTTACCATAGGTGCAGCAAGCAAGGGGCGCGAGCGCAACCGAGTGTACTGGTTCGGCGTCGATAACGAGCAGCGCGACAACGTATTGGCATCATCAACTTTGTTGTTTAACAATAAATAATAATGTAACATTAAAGCACACTTCCGCCGCAACATTTAACAACAAAGATTTGTAGTGAAGCCTAAGCCTAATGACTTGTTTCGTGCTTTGTGTGCAGTGAAAATGAAGTGATAAGTTCATAATTGAAACGAAAGACTACAATTTGTGTTCTGTTCAACCGTGTAGGCTTGATGTCGGTAAGTCAGTAACGTACACTTATTGATATTTAGCATCAATTAGATACGTCTGTTTACGTTCATCCGGGATGTTAACATCAAAGCGGTCACTCAGCCGACAAATTGTTGTGGAGTAACATACCTATAAGCAAATATTCATCTGACTACAGGTGGAAAGTAAGCTACTATAGGAGTTTTATGTTGTGCGTTTTATATGAGAAAGGGAACGCACTTGCACGTTGTTTACAGCACAATAACATTATAATGATTGTCTCTAGACTTCCGGAGAATTATTAAAAGAAACCTAAATAGTATTTTTTAATGTATGCTCAATTTACAATTCCAGTTTCTAAACCGAAAAAAACCTAGTTTCTTTTTTAATTTTTTAGACACATGGAGTTCAGTGAATCTGCGCATGAGAAAGGTATCATATCTGTCCCCAATCATTTTAAGCACACTATTCGTACTCCTCTGGACTTTCGCATCATTGCATAAAAGTCATCGACCTTTGCATCTGCAAACATATCTGAGGCACTACAATACCTAGGGAGCCCGAATGACATCAGACTACAAATTAATAACAAAAAAAAAATATAGTAGGGTGTAGTCGCGATTTAAAAGACAAAAAAAATCCTTTTCGTTTTTCTTTGACAACTCCAGCACTTATTACAATTAAGTAGGTATTTGCTAGTTTAAAAGTTATATTTAGATAATATTTCTACGACAAGCGTTATTGCAGATATTGTACATCCGAAAATATAAACACGCCATGGTATTTGGAAACGTGATTTGTAGGCTTTCGCATGGAAATGATATTTACTATTCTGTGCGGTTTTAATATCGGATAAAGCCTTATTCACAAAGCCAGTCTCCCTTATACGAAGTGAAGTATAACGTAAATCATGCATCAATGGGAATCCTTTATAAAAATAAATACAATAAATTACTTTCGAATACGGATACTTCAATTCATAAACTTGTGGTCTGCCATACTCATTAACAAAATGTCTTATATTATACTTATAAAGTCCATGTAAAAATATTGTGTAATATTCTTTGGACTTCATAACCATTTTTATGCTTTCCAATGAACCTTCGCAACCTGGAGTTTGAGTATAGCTGCGCTCCGATCGCGTTGATTCCATGTAATACTTGTCCATAAGCTCACTAAAACATGGTTTAAGGTTATGCCGTATAATATCTGCTTCAGTTGATATTTGACTATCTCTGATGGGGTGTGTGGTCAGACTGACGAGACTGGACTGATAGAAAGCATTGATTAAGTAAGCAAACCAGATCCAAATTAGGAATAAAAATTTTGCTGTTGATTGACAATGGATGTTGGAACTATGAAGTAACAACGTATCTAGAAGCTTCAATACTATACGCCCCTTATCCTCCACACGAAGAAGAATGATCATCATCATAGAATAGAACACGGTCGATAGCACGAATAACACCCATACAGTCGTATCAAATTCTAAATAAACGTATTTCCAAGGTGGTACAAGCGATGATTGTTTTACCATGTATCTTATTTCATCAGCATAAGGTAGAAAATCGTGAACGTAACTAAAGGCGACTGCACGAGACGGCACCAATAACAGTCCACCCAAAATTATATCCGCTTCGTTATTTTGTAACATTTTTAAAGGTCCAGCAGCCTCCATGTCTTCAGACACTGTAGAATATGTCATGTTATACTCTTTATCCAAAATTAAATTTAGTTTGAAGCCTTCCATTTCACCAACCAAATGTAATAAGTACGGTTCTAGTCCATATGATAAAGGGGATGATGTGTCTTCACCTTTTTTAGGTATCACCGTGTAAGGTGGCCAATGTGGTAATGCTACATCAAACGTGCAATTTTTTAGACCAGTAACGAATTTATCCGGGAACAGATCTTGTGTGTGAGCATCTGAACACTTCCCAAAGCTGATAATTTCATCATAACGTTTGCCGCATGCGTAATTATCAAACGGATTGTAAGTATATAAGTGTGCATCAGACGATCCATTTACTATAATGACGTTACTCACGCGCTGTGTTAGTAATCTATTGAAGACATATTTGAGTTGGTTATATTGTAGACCTTTAATTATAATTAAAAATCTTGCTTCAGGGTTCCAAGTTGATTCAGCTTTGAGATTCGGGAAACGATCAACAAAGATACTGTAATTTCTAGATTCTGATATCAAATATCCCTCGTGCGCAACGGGCAGTTTTCTAGAATTACGTCTAGACAACATTGCTATGGTGTTCAGATCATGGATTACTTTAAGAAATTCGGCGTCTGCATCTTTATTTCCAACGTACGTCAACACTTTTTGAGGAGCGAAATATTCAGACACTATATCCCCCACACATTTTACTAATTCTTTACTGTAAATAGGTCGTATGATCGGTATTACGTGAGAACTGCCTTTGTTATATAACAGAGAATTAATAACAATAAAGAACAACATTTTTCTTTTAGTCTTTCACTCTTCAGCGAAAGAGATATTATAATCATGGTTTAACTGCTATCTACGTGGATGTAATTTCGGACTTTCGAAAGGTGAGTTATTATCTCTAAAATGAGTTATATGTCACATCACTGTCAATGTAGAATATTATAATTTGTCTAACCTGACAGACAAGTGATGTTTTAATAATACCTTTCATGTTTTTAACGTGTACATACTAAAAGATTTGTTAAAATACTTATTTAACGAATACGTGATTATTCTATCCGATGAATACGTAATACCTTCGTTTGCGTGGATAATGACAGTAATTATATTTAATTACGGGAACTTATAATATGACCTGTCTATTTCAACTTTTTTACAAATAGCGCAAATTAAGGTACTTGGTCGCTTTAGGTAATTTGAAGAAAACTTGTGTTACTTTAAGGCAAGCCCACTAAACTTTATCCTACTGTTAGGCAAAAGCCTCCCACTATGATTTCCATGATTTTCTATTTGTGGCTAAAGTGGTCTAATTTAGTGATATTGATGTATTTTACCAAGCTTTCTTTGGTCGGCCACCCCTCGAACTTTTTGGCAAAGGGCACTAGGTGGTTAGACATTCAGTATAGGTGGCTAGCCCAGCCCCACTTTAGCTTTGTGAACAACATCAGTGTCCTGTTTTCTTTGAGTTTAAAAGTTACAATCCTCAATGGAATAGACAGTCATGAATTTGGCTATTACAAATAAGTATTTGGGCTTTTACCAATCCGCACTAGGACAGCGTATATGGATTATAGCAAACCCTCTCAGCACTTTTGATAGAGGAGAAGAGACCCGAGCCCAGCAGTGGGACATTAACGGGTTGCTGATGATGATGATAATGTTTTGGGCTTTTTGGAAAATGAAGGAAATTTAGATATAGTTGCTGTCATTTTCAAACATTTTACAGCGACATCAAAACCGAACATTCAAAAGTCGAACTTCAGAGTAAGCCCTCTGAACAAGGCAATATAAATTTTTTTATGATAGTAATTTATTTTATAACATATTTGCTCGTAAAGGGTCTCTTATTTCACCAATTTCAGTGTCGTAAATGTGTTGTTTGTTTCAGTGTCGTCGTGCTTTCTTGTAGCCCGAGCCGCAGGCGAGGGCTAGCAATATCGCATCGGCTGTAATTATCAACTTACCGCACTTATATCATAATGCTCGTAAAGGGTCTCTTATTTCACCAATTTCAGTGTCGTAATGTATCTCATTACGCACTAGTGCGGTAATGTAAAGTAAAATGCACGGTTTATCAAGACCACAGACTAATAATCAAGATGCTCTGTCTAAAACGAACGGTACTTTTTTAAATCTTAGCAAAGAGTTTTTATTGGTCAACATTTTATGAATAAAATTAACTTTGGGAGATAAAATAATTATTATATATATAAAATAAACATTTATTTCTTTAACTTAATTAATTTAGACCATAAATTACAACCATTTATCTGTAATAAAACACAAATATATTAATTTACTTTATTAGTAATACAGGCTGTTTTTGTGCCTTTGTCTTAATAAAAAATGCGCTGATGCGCGCGCATCGATAAATTTGTGACAAGTAAAAATTATTCCGCGCGCTTTTTCTTTTCGCTGTATTGTTTTTTTCTAAGAAAGTCCGAGTTTTATTTATTTCCTCGCAAATATGTTATAAAACGTCGTATGACACACGTGCGCTCTGATAATAATTACAGCCTTCTTGTAGCCCTCGTCCGCGACTCGGGCTAGCAATATCGTCTCGGCTGTAATTATCAACTTACCGCACTTATATCATAATGTACTATAATAAAACCAAGCAGTTACGATATTTATATTTTATTATGAGTATAACTTAATACTAATTTAAAACTTATATTTGGACAATATTTCTACTATGAGTGTAATTACAGCTATCGAACATCCAAAAATATAAACGTGCCATGGAATCTGGAAACGAGATTTGTAGGATTTCGCGTGGAAATTAAATTTACTGAGTTCTGCGTTCCTTATATCGGACAGTGCCTTTTGTACAAAACCAGTCTCTCGTATACGAAGTGAAGTATAATGTAGGTCGTGTAACAATGGGAATCCTTTATAAAAGTAAATACAATAAATTACTTTCGAATACGGATTCTTCAGTACATAAATTTGTGGTCTGCCATATTCATCCACAAAATGTCTTAAATGATAATTGTAAAGTCTATTTAAAAATATAGTGTAATAATCCTTAGATTTCATAACCATCATAATGCTTTCCAATGAACCTTCGCAACCTGGAGTTTGAGTATAACTGTAGTTTGATTGCGTTGATTCCATGTAATACTTGTCCATAAGCTCACTAAAACATGGTTTAAGGTTATGTCGAATAATATCTGCTTCAGTTGATATTTGGCTGTCTCTGATGGGGTGTGTGGTCAGACTGACGAGACTGGACTGATAGAAAGAATTAATTAAGTACGCAAACCAGATCCAAATTAGGAATAAAAATTTTGCTGTTGATTGACAATGGATGTTGGAACTGTGAAGTAACAACGTATCTAGAAGCTTCAATACTATACGCCCCTTATCCTCCACACGAAGAAGAATGATCATCATCATAGAATAGAACACGGTCGATAGCACGAATAACACCCATACAGTCGTATCAAATTCTAAATAAATGTTTTTCCAAGGTGGTACAAGCGATGATTGTTTTACCATGTATCTAATTTCATCAGCATAAGGTAGAAAATCGTGAACGTAACTAAAGGCGACTGCACGAGACGGCACCAATAACAGTCCACCCAAAATTATATCCGCTTCGTTATTTTGTAACATTTTTAAAGGTCCAGCAGCCTCCATGTCTTCAGACACTGTAGAATATGTCATGTTATACTCTTTATCCAAAATTAAATTTAGTTTGAAGCCTTCCATTTCACCAACCAAATGTAATAAGTACGGTTCTAGTCCATATGATAAAGGGGATGATGTGTCTTCATCTTTTTTAGGTATCACCGTGTAAGGTGGCCAATGTGGTAATGCTACATCAAACGTGCAATTTTTTAGACCAGTAACGAATTTATCCGGGAACAGATCTTGTGTGTGAGCCTCTGAACACTTCCCAAAGCTGATAATTTCATCATAACGTTTGCCACATGCGTAATTATCAAACGGATTGTAAGTATATAAGTGTGCATCAGACGATCCATTTACTATTAAGACGTTACTCACACGCTGTGTTAGTAATCTATAGAAGACATATTTGAGTTGGTTATATTCTAGATCTTTAATTATAATTAAAAATCTTGCTTCAGGGTTCCAAGTTGATTCAGCTTTGAGATTCGGGAAACGATCAACAAAGATACTGTAATTTCTAGATTCTGATATCAAATATCCCTCGTGCGCAACAGGTAGTTTTCTAGAATTACGTCTAGACAACATTGCTAGGGCGTTCAGATCATGGATTACTTTAAGAAATTCGGCGTCTGCATCTTTATTTCCAACGTACGTCAACACTTTTTGAGGAGCGAAATATTCAGACACTATATCCCTCACACATTTTACTAATTCCTTACTGTAAATAGGTCGCATGATCGGTATTACGTGAGAACTGCCTTTGTTATATAACAATAAAATAACAATAAATAACAACATTTTTCTGTAAGTCTGCGCTTCAAACTTCGGTGTTATGGTTAAAAATACATAATCATGGTTTAACTGCTCTCTACTTAGATGTATTTTTTGCTTTCAGTAGGTGAGTTATTATGATTATTATATCATGTCAGTGTCAGTGACGGACAAACATTATAATTTGTCTTGGCTGACGGGCAGGTGAGTTTTTAATCATATGTGATTTACTACTAACAGATAAGGTGATAAAGTTATGATAAGTCCTAATTACAATTATTATTTTCAATATTCAAATTCTGACTGCTCTTCTAGATGATTAGTAGATAGTAGAATATACGTTTGCATAATTAATGACTAACTACTATACATAATATATTTGAGACTAATTTGATCGAACGGAACTAAAAAATACGAATTTCGACAGTCTGATAATAACTCAAAACCTAGTTAAGTGTTCAAAACTTAACTAAGTTTTGAGTAAATCTTGAAAATATAATAAGTTTACAATGTAACTTTTGTCTCTAAAGATATAAGATTACAAAATGTATATCGCTGCATTTTTTTTCTAGCCTATCTAATAGGCTAGAAAAAGAATTATAATATTATAATAGATATAGTAGAATCTAGTTAAATTATTAACAGATTCAACTATAACTCTAATGTGTTAGTATGTTAAGTACATAATACAATTGTCCCATTTATGTTTTCTGTCCACAAGGGATGACATATTGGAAAGAATGGTTAAATTATAGACTTTATTACTTTACTGAGGATGCATGGCTTAGTCCATTATATATATAGTAATTATAGTTATAACAGACATCTTTTGTACATTTTTCTTCCTCGATCGGACTTTTCAATGAATAAATTCGATAAAAATATAATCGCTGTTGTTTCGTTAAATTTATCCCTAATTGCTTATTACATATTAATAATTACTGTCTAAAAACCAATGCCTATTATGTATATAGAAGCTATATTATTGACATGATTTATGAACGTGAAATAGCCCAATTAGTAAAACAACACGCGTTTAAAAGTCAATTGATTTTTCAAAAATTCGTAGAAGTTTTCTATTTTTCTTAAGTTGATAAGATTAGATACATAAAACTGGAAACTGACAACGTGACTAGTGTAGACTAGTGTCTAGTAATCTAGTAATCATAATTGTAACACCTATGAATACCTATTGTAATAGAAAATATAGGAAAAACGCTTAGTTTTTTCCTACAATGATAGACAATGGATTCACTTAAATTTCTATAATGGTGCCAAATCGATTTAAAGACAGATTGTTCCATAAAATGTCTTTAACATTTACCAACTACATTAACACGAAACGGCTTCTTAGTTATGTACAGATAATATTTCTAGAACGAGTGTAATCGTAGCTATTGAGCATCCAAGAATATAAACATACCATGGAACAGCAAAACGACCCTCAAAGCCCTCTGCTTGGTAATGATGTTTGATTATCTTATTATAGTTGATGTCCGCTAACGCTTTATCTGCCAAACCACTCTCCCTCAATTTAAGTGCACTCAAGCGAATATCGTCGATTAACGGGAAGCCTTTGTAAAAGTACATGCAATAAATTACCTTAGAATATGGCTCTTTCAACGCATAGATGTTCGGCTTTCCATACTTGTCATAAAAATCTTGCCGATTATACATAACAAATCCATACAAATATATAGTATAGTATTCTTTAGACCTCATGACTTTAGTGACGCTTTCAATTGACCCGTTGCAGCCTGGAATTGGTGTGTAATTGTGTTTTGTTTGTACTGATTCTAAGTAATATTTTTCCATTTCTTCACTGAAACAAGGCTTCAGGTTATGTTGTGTAATTTCCGCTTCAGTAGAAATTTGATCTTCGATGACAGGGTCCGTAGTTAAACTGACGAGACTGGACTGGTAAAAAGCATTAATTAAATACGCGTACCAAATCCATAAAACGAATATGGCCTTTGCCAAAGAGGTACAATGAATGTTACAGCTGTGAAGTAACATGTTATCAAGGAGTTGTATAACCACCAGGCTTTTGTCTTCTACACTAAGAAGAAATATCATCATTAGAGAATAACAAACTAGAGATAACACTATTAACAACCACACTGTTGAATCGAACTCTAAATAAACATTTTGCCATGGTTCTACAAAAGATGCTTGTCTTACTAAGAACCTTATTTCATCTACATAAGCTAAGAATTCATATATATAGTCAAATGCTTCTGCATTAGATGGTAATAGTAACAAGCCACCCAATATAGCTTCAGCTTCGTTGTTCTGCAACATTTTCAGAGGTCCGATTGCTTCCATGTCAGCAGATACTGTGGAATATGTGTCATTATTCCGACTTGGAATAATATTTAATGTGAATCCTTCCATTTTTCCAACTAGTTGTAATAAATATGGTTCAAGCCCATATGCAAGAGGAGATGTTCCATTGGTACCATTTTGAGGGAACAAGGAGTATGGAGGCCAGTACGGCATCGCTACAGTAAGGGTACACTTTTGCATTTCAGTTATATATTTGTTCGGGAACAAGTTTTTATTGTGCGTTTCAGTGCACTTGCCGTATTCGATTATTTCATCGTATTGTTTACCACAGCCATATTTATCAAATGGATTGTAAGTATATAGGTGTGCATCAGCAGTCCCATTTACTATGACAACATTATTTATATGTAGTTTCATTAACTCGTTAAACATGTACTCCAGTTCAAAGTATTCCAGGCATTTCATAATTATCAAAATGCGTGATTCTGGATTCCAAGTTGAATCTCTGGGGAGTTGTGGTAACTTTTTAATAAAATCTGTATAATTGTATGCTGCAATAATATATCCTTCATTGAGAAGTGGGAGTTTTCGATAAGTCCGCTTAGGCAACACTGACACAACGTTCAATTTGTGTATTTCGGAAAGAAATTCATCGTATTCTTCAGTAGTTCCTACGTAGGTGAGCAGTTTCTGAGGTTGTGAGGCATAATATTTAGTAACTATGTATGTTACACATTTGACTAAATCCTTGCTATAGATTGGTTCTGCAACTGGTGAGATTTGGCAGCTTACATTATTATCGCAACTTAAAAGAAAAATGAGAATAGCAAGCAACATTTTACTGTAAGTATGGTACTGACGGAACCTCGGTATAGCTTTAACTAATATTTATACCCTAATTAGTTCTAATGATCGGTATCTTGACGAGGATTGACACCTTGTTGACAGAGACTCATATTATTCTTATTACTGTCTATAACTTGTCAACACGAGGTGAGTATAATTTGTGTTACTTCTGTTTGGGTTTTATATTTTAGCATTTTTTTTTTGTTGTCAGTTATCTCAAAACAACCTTACATCCAGGGGGTTATCCAACACCCTTTTATTAACATTAAATACTAAGCAATTTGGGGTTTTTTAGGTTTGAATTTTTCCATTAAGTACTTGTTTAACATTTATATAAAACCCTTTTATTAATTCTGTGGTTGGTGCTTTAGCGACCGTTTTTGCTTTAACAATTGCACTAAAATATTTATTCAATGCACTGGTTTCAAAAATACTTGATTCGCTTTCTGTGACATGAGATGGGGTGTACAATTATTGTTGAACACACACCTATCATTAATGACAGTATTTAATTTATATGAAATTTATTTTATAAATTATTATAACTAAATATGTTTAGTAAGTAATTTATTATTTAATAAACCTATACTTAGGGAGCTTTCAAATTGCTGTGCAGTTTGACAGAAGATTTAAAAAAATATCTCTTTAAAAATCCAAAATAAACTTTTTCTTTCTTTCTTTCTAATCATTTACAACCCATTAAGTTTCATTACAGGTCTTACTCTGTTACCACACGAAGTCACTAACATAATTTCAAAAAAAAATGTATGTGATACCAGTCATTTTTCTGACAATGAAAATCGTACTACCACTACCCAGCACTTTTGCGCATCAGTCATCAGTACATTTCCGCTGCGCTACCGAGACAGTTAATAAGTAGGTATATTCTAGAACATTAATTATAAATGAGGACATTGTGCTTTATTACGTCACGTATAAAGCTTTACCTTACGTAAAGTGAGTACTAAATGTATGTCAAAGTAACATTCTAAAACCCTTCTCACGTCCGACGGAAAGGCGTCTCCAACGTTTGTACAATGTAAGAATATATATATCCTAATTGCCCATGAGATTAACGAGTAAAATTACCGTTTAAGTATATTTATCTATATACACACGTATGAAAAAGTAGTTTTTGGAAGTAGAACAATGTTGGGAATTTTTCTGTGTAGAAAAGAGAAATGACTGGCCTGTTGGTCTAGTGGTTAGTGACCCTGACTGCTAAGCCGGAGGTCGTGGGTTCGATCCCCACACAGGACAAATCTTTGTGTGATGAGCATAAAGGTTTGTTCTGTGTCTGGGTGTAATTTATCTATAATATTTATGTATTTACAAAAAAAAATGTATTTAAGTAGTATATCAGTTGTTTAGTACCCATAACACAAGCAAATATAATTGCTTACTTTGGGACTAGATGGCGCTGTGTGAATGTGGTAGAATATTATTATTATTATAATTCATAAAAAGACATCTCTTAAAATTTCAGTCCCTGTATGGCTGGTTGAAGTTACTCGATTTCACATAGGTACATTTCAGATTTATCATCGCAGTCTGTGAATTAGTTAAATATATTCGTCATACTTTTTTTTTCTTTGCATTTATGCATTCATCATCAGCAACCCAACCCAATTAATGTCCCACTGCTGGCCTCGGGTCTCCTCTTCTATCTAGAGAGAAGGTTTTTAGGCCATAATCCACACAGGCTGGCCTAATACGGGTTGGTTGATCAGACATACACATGAAATTTTTATGTGGGTGGTATGTGGGTTTACCGGTAGCAGATGGTAAATCACATTGACTAGACAGACAAAACCTTTGAAAAGTGTGTTATTGTCATAAGTAACGTACCTACATACTCATAATTATGCCTATTCTAAAAAGCTGTTCTTTTGATATTAGAAACCGACACTTCAATTTTATTTATATTTGTATACAGTTAAAACTCTTATCCGGTCAAAACTACTTTTGACTACAAAAATCAGGCAAAAGTATTTTTGACCGATGCCCTTAGTTTGAGTTTTGACTGTAACATACGGATGCATAAATACAAAGAGGAGCACATTCCTTTGCATGACAAGAATACATTTTGTACATAAGTTATTACATATAAAAATGCTCACATGTCATGCACGTAACAATAAAATCGATAGAAAACCAATCAGTGTAGTGTAAGATTTATTTCATAATTGTGTACTTGGAGGTAATTATTACCTAAAACATAGGTTACGTACAAAGTTCATTAAAGTTACGTGATTTATGAACATGAATCATTACCTATAGGACACAAACTGCCTAATTAGAACATGATAATAATTGTGTAGATACATAATATCACCTGAACTTTAATTACGGCCATCACAGAATTATAAACGATACTATATAATATTAGAAATATATAAGTTCAAGCAAATTATAGCTACTAATTGGCTTGGACTTGAAATGATTTATGAACTGTGCCTTCCCGTTTGTACCTTTGTAAATTCTTATAGGAGAGGAGTAAAAATATACTCTACTCAACTAAATCTTCTGATATGTTTTACATATTATATATTTTATTTATTTCAAGTAACATGACTCAGTGTGTTAGTAACAGTCATTCTCAGTCCTATGTTAGTTCCTATTCTAATAACAAATAATTATAATTTTTATCTGAACCTCTGCCACTTGCTCGGCACCTAGGTGGAGCTTGCAGCAGTGACTAACGTACAAACAGTCGAGTCATATACATAAATCACAAACATCTTTTTCTTGATGGGTTAGGCAGGATGGGTTAGGACCCACATTTCATCAGTCGCCTTTTAGGATACCCACGGATTGAAATGGGGTAGTAACATTTCCGTCACCACACAGACATTCTGCTGTGTAATTGAAAAAAAATCCTAATTACAAGATGTACCTAGTAGGTAAGAGTGAAATAAAAATACACGTTGATATCATTTCTTTTTATTGCAATTAACAAGTTATACAAGTTAATAATTTTGTTAAACCATACAATGTCCATTGGATGCGGGCGGCACAAAATCGCTCGCTGTGGCTGATATTAGGTGAGGCCTATGTTCAACAGTGGACGTCATTGGGGTGATATGATGATGATGATGATACATTATCATAAAAGTAGACTGGTAAAGAATGCCGCAGCCTTTAACGCCGTTTTTACACGTATGTGTATAAAGTGATAACATAACATAATAAATTAACTCTGATTTTAAGCAGAGGTGTGGACACTTACATTTCGTCAGCTACTTTTGGTCCCATGAAAAAGGGGGCCATGAGTATAAATATGTTTTAAATCATTTAGGTATATGCGTATAATATATCAAGCCAAGAAAATTACATTAAATTAGTTGTAAAAATACCAGCTTTCCGGCAATTTATTACATCTAGTTTACAATAAATTTTGTGTTTAATTAAGAAAGGCATATTTCTTATAAATGTTGTACAAAATAATGAACGACTTCGAAACTTTTCCATATTGAAGACGGATAAAAGGAAGTGAAATAATTGTAAATATAACCATCGAACAAAAGTATATTTTAATAAGTCGAGAAATTTTAACAAGCATTAAAAGTGCGAAGTGCCTGAATGTAGAGTCGAAACAACAATTTCAATTCTATGTGTCGATTGAAACATAATATATATGGGTTTCTATTTATGTATAGATAATATTTCTAAGACAAACGTAATCAAGGCGACTACACAGCCAAATACATAAAGGCACCATGGTATAGCAAAATGGGACTCATACCCTTTAGCGCGGTAATAGTGTTTGATAATGTTCAAATATTTCATATCCTCTATAGCTCTGTCTACTAAGCCCATCTCTCTTATTCTAAGTGCTGTTCTACGCATATCATCAATTAACG
Source organism: Laspeyria flexula (assembly GCA_905147015.1). Classification (NCBI taxonomy): domain Eukaryota; kingdom Metazoa; phylum Arthropoda; class Insecta; order Lepidoptera; family Erebidae; genus Laspeyria; species Laspeyria flexula. The sequence goes on along the minus strand of LR989956.1, from coordinate 3,025,505 downwards.
GAAACCCTTTATAAAGATATACGCAATAAATTACCTTAGAGTAAGGTATTTTCACTGAATAAATATAGGATTGCCCATATTCATCAAGGAACTCATTTCTGTTAAAAACGTATATTCCATACAAAGCCATTGTATAGAGGTCGTAAGATTTCATTACTGTTTTAATGCTTTCAATCAATCCACCACATCCTGGAATTGTGGTATAAGTATCATTAACTGATTGCGTAGATTCTAAATAATACTTTCCTATAAGCTCACTGAAGCAAGGCTTCAGGTTATGGCTTGCAATATCTTCTTCGGTAGCAATTTGAGATTCCATAGCAGGGTTTGTGGTAAGACTGACCAAGCTAGACTGATAGAAAGCATTGATTAAGTACGCAAACCAGACCCATATAATGAAGATACACTTTACTGTTGACTGACAGGGAATATTAGAGCTATGAAGCACGATGTTATCCAGAAGTTTTAAAACTAGAAGGCTCTTATCTTCAACACGGAGAAGAATTATCATTATCACAGAATATAACATGAGAGATAGCATAATTAGCAGCCATACTGTGGCATTGAATTCTAAATATACATTTTTCCAAGGTGCCGCATACGATGCTCGTTTTACAAGAAACCGTATTTCATCTATGTATGTAAGAAAATTATATATGTAGTTAAATGCGACAGCGCGGGAGGGTACAAGTAATAAGCCACCCAAGATGATATCAGCTTCGTTATTTTGTAGCATCTCTAGAGGGCCAACAGCTATCATGTCAGCAGACACTGTTGAATATGACACATTGTATTCTTTAAATAAAATTATATTTATGGTAAAACCTTGTATGTCAGCAAGCATTCTTAAAAAATAAGGCTCTACTCCATACGACAGAGCTAAAGATGGGTCATTGTTTAATGGAGGAAAAATTGTATAAGGTGGCCAATTTCCAATTGCCACATCAAACGTACAATTTTTGAGCCCAGTAACATATTTATCCGGGTAAAGATCTTGTTTGTGCCTTTCTGAGCACTTTCCATAACTAATGATTTCCTCATAACGTTTACCACAGCCGTAGTTATCAAATGCGTTGTAAGTATATAGGTGTGCTTCAGCAGTCCCATTTACTATAACTATATTGTCTATGTGCATCTTTAAAAGTTTGTTGAAAATGTACTTGAGCTCATAGTATTGTAACGCTCTAACGATGATCAGAAATCGTGCTTCTGGGTTCCATGTTGTTTCTTTTGTAAGATGTGGAAACTTTTGTATAAACAGACTTGCATTCCTTGCTGATATTAGATACCCCTCGTGAGGTACGGGCAATTTTCGAGAAGTACGTCTTGATATCACTGATACAGTGTTTAATTTATGTATTTTTTTTAAGAGTTCATCGTCATCTTGTTTGTTTCCAACATATGTGAGCACTTTTTGTTGAGAAAAATATTCACCTACTATATCTGTCACGCAGCTTACTAATTCATTGCTATATGTTTGTTGACCAATTGGTATTAAGTGACAATTTCCTTTAAAACATAACAGTGATAATAAAATCATGACCAACATCGTCAAATGTTTTGTTTCGGAACATGGTTTTAAGCTTATATACATCCAGGTTTATCTAAATCTTGATAACTATCTGGTAGCGATTAGAACTCAATCATTATTTTATATTATGGTGTTTTAGAAGACAGGTGTATGACAGTTGTGCTTATAATTTGTGGAAGTGGGCGTTTTTTCACTGATATGATGTCTTGTTTTGACTAGACAAATGTGAATGTATTTCAATTTAATAATAGCTCTTCAAATTGTGTAACACTCAATGTAATCAAAGGTGAAATGACAAGTTAAAGGCAAAAATATTCTGTAATATTTTCAATTAGATACACTAAATACTTGCATCAGAAAATTACGCATTTATGGAGCCAAAGAAACGAAAGTTTTATATCAATAGAAATCCATTCCAATTGACGTTAGATAGTTATTATTGTAATTAGTATACAGACGAAGTAATTTCTTTAATTAATATTTCTATTATAAAAGCGATTGTGCCTACGACAAATCCGGCAACAGAAATACACCAAGGAAAAAGGAAGCGAGTTTGAAATGGTGTCTGGTTAAAACGTTGCTTCAAATTTTGGGTATAATAGTGATCCCTTAGAGTTTTATCAACAAGTCCATTCTCCTTCAAACGCAATGCATTTAACTGAAGACTTTTGGTAATCGGAAAGCCCTTGTAAAAAAAGAAACCAAACAAAAATTTCGTGTATGGTTTATGAAAATAGTATACCATGGAGTTGCCCCATTCATCAAAATATTTATATTCATTGTATAAATAATAGTAATTTGGTACAAGTGTGAATGTGTCTTCTGTTGTACTAACAGTTTCCATCGTTTCGGCAGTAGTTTGACATCCTTCTTCTCTAAAATACCCTGTTTTACTCAGGCTAATTGCATTAGTTGATAAAAATTGCCGTAATGCAGGAGTAAAGCAAGCCTCAAAGTCATACTCTATTGGATATTCTTCATCAGACACTTGGAATTCTACATTGGGATGAGTTGTAAAACTAAAAAGATTCGACTGGTAGAAGGTATTTATCAGATATGCAAACCATACCCATGTTATTAAGACATACTTGACAGTAAGTCGAGTGCGGACATGTCGGCCGTGCAGCAGTAAGTTATCTAGTAGTTGCAAAGCAATTGCACCTTTATCTTTTGCACGAAGAAGAATTATCATCAAGATTGAATATACTACAAAACTCACCACTAACCAGGCCCAGACTTCTAATTCAAATTCAAGGTAAATATATCTCCAAGTAGATGCTGAGGGAGAACTTTTCACAGCAAATCTTAATTCGTCATTGTAGTCATGGTAACCGTATAGATATGTGAATGCTTCTGCTCGTGCTGCCACCATCGTCATGCCACCAAACATGATATCACATTCGTTTCTTTGCAACATTTGTAATGGACCAAATGCCGTCATGTTAGGCGCTACCGAAGAAAAGACTTCCGTAATACTATCACTGTAATCAAAACTAACTGTAAACTGGTCAAGTTTACCCAATAGAGTTATTATCAATTCTTCTAGTCCTAATATATTTCTTTTTTCTTCAGACGATGGGACTAAACTGAAGGGTGGACGATGAGTAGTCATTGCTCTGAAGTTACATTTCCTGAGTCCAGTAACTAGTTTGTTTGGGTATAGATTGTCAGTTGTCTGGGAGCATAGTCCATAACTAGTGATAGATTCGTAGTACTTACCACAGGCATAGTTGTCGAAAGGGTTGTAAGCATAAACGTGTCCATCATCAGTCCCATTTACTACAAGCACGTTAAGGACATGTACTTGCAGCAGCTTATTAAATACTATCTCCAGTTCATCGTATTCAATTGAGGTGATGACTATCAAGAATCTTGCGTAAGGGTTCCAAATCGGGTCTCTCAAAAGGTACTCAAAGTATTTTGTGAATATATCTACATTCGCTGCATATATCAAATATCCTCTATTAGGAAGAAACATTTGCCGAGTCGATTGTCTGAGTATCAGTGAAATATTCATATTTGAATGAATAGCTTTCAGAAGTGCGTCATCATCAGGGTTCATGTTCACATAAGTAAGTGCTTTTTGTTCTGTGAAGTAGTTATCAAGTATATCGGTAACACAGCCGATTATTTTACGATTTTCGTCTGGAAGTATTCGATCCAATATATTTTCACAATGTCCAGAGATATAAAATAGGGTAGTTAACAAGGACACCACCAACATGTCGGATGGTATAACGATTTCTCGATGTATCAAACACACCTATTATAACTCACAACCAAAACTCGAATATTAATTAATAGCTATTACTTATAGTATGATAAACGGTATTTGGAAGATTTATTAGCGTGGGTGTAAGTGCTATAAATGATAGCACTTACACTAACGCTTATAAATCTTAAAAAAAAGGCCTGGACTGCTGCTTATATTGTCGAATGAATGAGTATACATCTATAATAATATTATAAAGAGGTAAAGTTTGTGACGTTGTAGGGGTAATCTCAGGATTTACTGAACCGATCTGAAAAATTGTTTTAGTGTTTTTTTAGCACATTTATCGAGGAAGGTTATTGATTGATGATAGAGCTGAGCAGTGGCCAAATAAAAAACGACGGAAGCGAAGCCCTGTGGGTCTTCTAATTAGTTTGAAGCGTGTAGGGCAATGCAGATAAAATGCGAACACAGCTTACATATAAAAAGTTTATTTCTATAGTTCACAGTACACAGTTTATAGTAGGTAGAAGATTAGAAATTAAAGAGAAGGCGAACAGACAGGTGGATATACGAAAGCACTAGAATAGAAAGCTACAAGACAGAAATACTTCGCGTACACAAAATACAAGCAGCGCGTCGGAGGCGCGAACGACATGCGATCGATCGGTAGCAGAGGCAACAATGGACTGGCGCATGGTGGCCGGCTGCGCGGGCGCAGGTAGCGAGGCTCGCGCGCCGCTGCCGACCGAGATTATGTAGAGTTTACTATACATTTTATTTATACATAAAGGTAATTAAGGTAGCTACGCTACAAGTTATATATTCTATTCTATAGAATGATATCATACTAGCATGAAATTAAATACAACCCTAAGATATTATTACTACAAGAGGAAAAATAAATCAATGAAAAATTTACGTTAGCCACTTATCGTAAAATATATTAATCTTTATTAATGTATTTATAAATTACATACATACATTACAGATACCTACTCACGCTAATTTATTCGTACCTAAAATGTTTTAGCAGTTTTAATTAATTGTATGCCTTTTTTATTAAAAAACAATACAAAATACAAATTTCAAAACAAAACAGTAATAAACTTACATACATCACGCTTTGACACACACACATTTCGCCAGCTTTGTTTTTTCCCATGAAATAGGGGGCGAGCCTATTGTCACCAACCGGGAACGTTTGTGTTCCAAACCCTGGGTAATTCAATATATTGGAATTTCCTGATAGAAATACCCAATAAACAGTAACAAGTTGTTAAACCATTATTGACAACAAAATTTAAATTATTTAGTACGAGTACGTTTGAATATAATTTCAACAATGAAAGCGATCGTTGACATGACAAAGCCTGCAATGCATATAAACCATGGATATAGAAACAGAGGCTCGAATTTTTTCTGGGAATAAATTTGTTTTATCCTCTGATCATAATAGTGATCCTGAAAACACTTATCCACTAGACCACTTTCTTTCATTCGGATTGCGTTTAAATAAAGTCTTCGACTGATAGGGAATCCTTTGTAAAAATAGTAACCAAACAAGGATTTTGAGAATGGTTTGTGAAAGTAATAAGCCAATGAATTTCCCCACTTGTCCATGAATTTACGTTGATTGTAAAGATAATAATATTTTGGTACTAGCGTGAACATTTCATTTTCTGTACACACAGTTTCCATAACTTCATCTAAACTTTGGCATCCATCTTTTCTAAAATACATATCAGAAAATCGCGTAAGTGTATCCGTTTCATTTTTTAAAAAATCTTGTAATGCATTACTAAAACACGGTTTGAAATTATACTTAATTATGTCATCTTCATCTGAGACTTGATATTCCTTACTGGGATGTGTGACAAAACTAACGAGGCTTGACTGGTAAAATGTATTTATTAGATACGCAAACCATACCCACGTAATTAGCAGACATTTCATTGTAAGACAACAGTGAATATTACGTCCGTGCACAAATAGATTGTCTAACAGCCTTAAGACTAATTCACCAAAATCTTTTGCTTCAAAAACTAAAGCTGCAAACACTGAAAATATCACAAAAGTTACAATTAATAATACCCATACACTTAAATTAAATTCCAAGTATATATATTTCCAGGTAGGAATTGAGGCTGATGTCTTGACTGCAAATCGCAGTTCGTCTCCGTAGTCAAAATAACCGCTAAGATATGTAAAGGCTTCAGCCCTAGTTGTTGTCAACATCATTCCACCGAATATAATATCGCATTCGTTTTTCTGTAATGTCAACATTGGGCCTATCGCCGTCATATTAGGGTTCACCGTAGAATACATCTCGGAATTATAACTGTATTCAAAATTCACTGTGAATTGTTCTATTTCACCTAGTAAGGTTATTATATATTCTTCTGTTCCTAACCTAGCTTTTTTACGTTTTAGCACTTTTGGATCTAAACTAAAAGGAGGACGGTGGGCAACCGACGCAGTGAAGTTACATTTTTGAAGTCCAGTGATGAGTTTTTGTGGATACAGATTATTAGTTGGTTGTGAGCAAAGCCCTTTGCTAATGACTGAGCTATAGTATCTGCCACACGCATAATTATCGAACGGGTTGTAAGTATAGAGATGTCCATCATCAGTTCCATTTACTACGAGCACGTTAAGCACATGTTGTTTCAGCAGCTCGTCGAATACAAGCCTGAGTTCAGATTCTTGTACCGAAGTGATCACAATCAAGAATCTCGCGTACGGATTCCACATTGGCTCTCTTATGAGGTACTTAAAGTATTCTACAAAAAGCAGTACATTTGTGGAAGATATCAAGTAGCCTCTGTTAGGTACATGCATTTGTTGGGTCGATTGTCTAGATATCACTGAAAAATCCAGGTTTGAATGAATTGCCCTTAGGAGTTTATCGTCATCAGGATTCATATTTACGTAAGTAAGGTCCTTTTGTTCTGAAAAGTATTTATAAAGTATACTACGAATGCACTCTGTTACTATGTGATTGTTATTTTGTTCTACACTTTTATTAAATATATTTTCGCATTGTCCAGTAATACACAACAAGGACATTAACAAACACGCGACTAACATACTGTAGCGTGACTCGGATTATGATTTCTCTGCACACATTACTCGCTAATCATTAAGTAATGGAATGAATATTAGTTTATTTTTTAATGGAAATGGTTTACATTGGATTTCGAAATTATTATGTTCGCGTGAAAAATGTAATTGTATTGTGATTAAATAGATCACTAGAGAAAGATACGGCGAACATCGTTTTTCGTTATTCATTTTTAATTAGACGCAATACCCACGTACCCGCATTGCGCGGTGTACCCGAATTAAGCAAAAAGTAATAGAGAGAGATATTCGAGAATTCATGACGCACATTGAAGCGTTTTGCGTTAGCAAATCGAGAGGCTTCTCACATGATTCTTCTCTCTCTTATGGCGTAAATCCTCTCAGATCTCTAGCTAGTGAAGAAGGAGACGAGCCCAGCAGTGGGACTTAATGAGTTGCTGATGAATCAATAATTATTTTATAAGTAAAAATTGCTTATTTTGTTTAAATCATTATACTCATTAACCTATCAATATCAACTGCTAGGCACGGATCCCTTCAAGCCAGAAGTGAATACTGCCCTAGGTTTATTTAGAGTTTTCCTTATCATCCGCATCCTATAACGATTTTTATTAGATAGACCAATATAATTCCAGTCAGTGCTATCAAAAAATTATTGACAGACAAACAGACGTCGATGGAGAGATCCTATAAGGGATCCGTTTTTTCCTCTTGAGGTACGGAATCCTAAAAACCCACCACAACGTACTAGGTATGTGAAAAAATAAAACTATTGTCGTTGTTAAATAATTATGTAATAAAAGAATAGTGAATGTAATAAAATATAGAAGTAATACTAATTATAAGTGATTTAAGACATTAATTCGTTATAAAGCCTAAACAATTTTATTTAGTTACCCGAGTAGGTACATATACATATTATATGTATTTATAACACAATTTATAACCTTCAAGGTCAACACTTTAAAATCAGTCATGTGAATTAAAACTTAAATTAAACTGAACTCTTTACAAAAAATACTTATTGTGATTTTCTACTTATATACAGATTGTCTGAATTAATGGAACTTATTTATATATTAATTGAATATAACGTAGGGTAACGTTAGTACATCCCACATTTTTAGCAGGTTTATGGCCTATGGGACATTAAAAGACGCTTATGTTTCAACTCCTTTTTTATTGAAATAACCGATGACATTTCAAGCATTTAGTGGACTTTGTCATGATTTCTACAAAAAAACAAATAGTAGATAATAAACATCCCGCGACAAAAACACACCAAGGAAAAACAAATCGAGATTGAAAATCTTTCTGAGAAAAATTAAATTTTATACTACGTAAAAAGTATTGATCTTTAAGATTCTTCTCCGCCAACCCACTCTCTCTCATACGCAACATATTTAGTAAGAGACGATGAGATATAGGAAAACCTTTATAAAAGTAATAACCTAGCAATAATTTCGCATAAGGTTTTTCAAAATAGTAAATCAAAGGGTCTCCCCATTCATCATTAAACACCTGCTTATTATACCTATAGAAATAGCTGGGTATTAAAGTATACATTCCTTTGTTGTTACTAACAAATTTCATAGCTGGAATAATATCTCCACAGACTTCGTTATCTATCCTCGTTGTTATATATTTCGCTTGTTTCTGTGGATCCGAAAACATATAAGTAGCAAGACCTCCATTGATACAGGGTCTAACATTGTACTTGGCCATATCTTCTTCATCTACAATTTGATACTCCTTAATGGGATGCGTTGTGAGACTCACCAAACTAGATTGGTAAAATGTATTGACCAAATACGCAAACCAAATCCACATTAATAGAATATATTTTATAACCATTGGGCCGCGGATATCACGTCCATGCAAAAGTAAATTATCTAGCAGTCCCAATATCACTTGACCTTTATCTGTATCTCGAAGAAAATATATCATTATAATAGAATATATTATTAGAGACATTAGCAGCAACAACCAGACAAAAATATCGAATTCTAGATAGAAATACTGCCAGTTGGGGAGAAATGATGCTTTCTTCACTGCAAATCTCAACTCGTCTACGTAATCATGGTAACCACAAAGATAAGAAAAGGCTACTGCACGAGTAGCTAGTACCATCATCGCACCGAACAAAACATCTGTTTCATTTTTCTGCAACATTGCCAAAGCTCCGTTAGCCGTCATATTAGAAGCAACATTTGGAAAACTTGAACCGTTATTATTGAACTGAAAATCTAAATTAAAATCATCTGATTTGCTGACCATCTTGAATATATACTGTTCCATGCCAGTTATTTTATTTCTGTATTCATTTTTGGCTGGGTCTATGCTGAATGGTGGTCGGTGGGTTACAGATGCTCTGAAGGTACAATTTTTAAGTCCATTGACTAGTTTGTTTGGGTACAAATCGTCAGTGGCTTCAGAGCATAATCCGTAATTGATGATGGTGTCATAATAGCGGCCACAGGCAAAATTGTCGAATGGGTTATAAGTATATAGGTTTCCTTCTTCAGTACCGTTCACTACAAGCACATTATTTACATGCAGTCGTAGCAATACATCAAATACTGGTCTCAGATCAACGTCTTGAATTAACTCAAAGATGATCAAGAATCTTGCATATGGGTTCCAAAAAGGCTCTCTTATTAGTTCTTCGAAGTATTCGATATAGTTATTCACGTTTGAAGAAAGCACTAAATAGCCTTGATTAGAGACAAACATCTGATGAGTGGATTCCCTTGATATCAGAGTAAAATGCTTACTGAAGTGGATAGTTCGTAGAAGATCATTGTTATTCCAATTTAGGTCTACGTAAGTGAGTTCTTTGTTTTCAGAAAAGTATTTCTCAAGAATATTTGTTACACATAGACTCAATTTTTGGTTATCGTATTGGTTTGTTGGTTGTAGTAAACTTTGACATTTTCCATTATTATAAAATATAATTATCAAGAAAGCAATCAGCATTATTGTGTTCTATGCCTGCTAAGCCTGCTCTCTTGATTAGGTTGTTTCTATAAAATAACCTGATGGAAAAATGATTATATTTGTAGATTAGGTACCTACCGTAATATCTTGTGTACTCTTTATTATATCTATATCTCCGTATTTATGGTGTAAGTAAGTGGTGTAGTTGATTTATAGTATAGTATGTTTACTATTGTCATTAGTTTATTTAACTTGTACAGTTTTATAGTACCTCCATTATAATAAATCATCAGAATAAAAAAGTACTATCTTAATTTTTGTTACATACACATTATTAATATTTTAACATTACTTAATAATAAATTAGAGATATTTGTAAGTATGTATAGTTATTTATTGTGTAATTTTTTTGATCCTCTATTTTATAATTTTAAAAACTGTGATAAAAAGAGATAATTATGAAACGAAATTAAAATGCGATTGATGCTTTAGAACCCTTCTCCCTTATTACATTTATTGCTTTTACTATTAATACCTGAGTTGTGAGAAAATCAAAATTCTCCAACATACAAATTCTGCGTCATCATATAAGTTGTTTTTCTGCATTTAATGGAATTAAAATTCTGCTATATTTTCTGGTCTAAGTGGTTACTTCTTCATTGAAGCGTCGAGTATTTTTATGTATGTTCTATGTACGAAAATTTCCATACAGAGATATTATATAATAGTAAAGTTCGCATTTGTACATTGGGGTCTTTAATTTTGTTAATTTTGTTGTGCCTAACAGTGTAGGATTTATTATTATTATTATACTATTTAATTCTAACACTTTAATGTCGATACACAATAAATATGTTCTTCTTCAAACGAGGTTTAAAGAGAGCTATAGTCTCTAGGTAGGCTGCGGCTTGGCTGTGCCTTTAACATTGCCAACGTCTATGAGCGGCGGTAAACACTTACTATGAGTTAAGCCGCTTGCTCGTTTGCAAAAAAAAGATAGGAAAATTTAGCAATAAATTTTAATTACTGTTTATTTTATGTTGTAGTCTTTTTTACAAATTATAATTTGCCTGCAAACATGTTCTGCTTTTGGTCAATTTACATGTAGATGCAAAAACTATAAAAAATTTATGGCACCATTATATCCTTTGCAATTAAATAACTACGTCATATTTAACGCTGTGTTGTTGTTATTGAGGTCAAATGGCAGTTAAAAGCCTATCGTTAAACATCTAATAGGTAACTATTTTAAAATATAAATTCAGATTGCTAAGATTAATGATAGGACGAGATTATAGGCTGGATAATACTTGATTTTTTTTATGCCAAGACGGTGGCAAACAGACATACGGTCCGCCTGAGTAAGCGGTTACCGTAATATTTTTCACGCTTGCCAGGCAGGTTAGTATAGGTTGGTTTTGAATTTTCCTTTTCTTGCAGTGCTCTTGTCTACATAAGGTTACTCTTAGTCGCCTTGTATGATACCTACGGGTTGAGATGGGGTAGTGACATTCATCATTTTCATCAACATCATTTCAACCCATAAGCGTGCTACTGCTGGCCCGGGTCTCCCTCCTCCCAAAGAATGTGGAGGGAATTTAGCCTCCTAATTCTATACCACGCTGGCCGGACGGGTTCGTATAGGGTTTGTTTCGAATTTTCTTTTTATTGCTCTTGTCTGCATACCGGATTATGTATTCTTAATCCGTCACTACACGGATCACATGTATAAACATAATTAATTACAATTAGGGATTTTTTGTACTGTGCTCATTAAATTAAATCATATCAATCCATGATAAAACTTTAATTAGCAATACAGACTTCCCGTTTGTTTTTGTTATACAGTGTAATGATTCCAAAGAAGCGAGGACAACGAGTTTGTTGTAATTCATTATACAGTTTTGGAAAAATTCCTAGAGCGTCGACTAGTTAACAGCCTTGTTTCATCCCTCCGTTTGATCTTTTTAGTATTTAGTTTACTAAACATGCGCGTTTATTCGTAATGAAGAGTTCGTGTATTATCGTAAGCCATATGTGAAAGTATACTCGTAAGTTAGCATGGTACACGATAAGTAGGGCCAGAAACAAGTCGGGTAAGATAACAATAAAATCACGCCTTTTTGCATTGAAAAGATATAAATATGAGAGAGGTTTTGTATCTACACTTCACTAGCTATGTTAGGTCCCAGCTCTTTTCAGACTTCGAGCTGAGTATTTTATAACAGAGAAACTTAAAACCTTTTTGCTCTCGATCGGAGATTAAATTCAAGATCTCTTGTAGGTATATGGCAGTCGAGGACACTCCTGCTGAATCGCCAAGTGATAAATAAACCCTATACGAATACCCTATACATTTGTATTTTGCCACTTATCAGCTCCTACTGGTTGAAGCGTGATATTATGTAGCCTTTCACGATAAATGGACTATCCAACACTAAAATATTTTTTTATTTCTGATCTATAATTTCTGAGATTAGTGCTTTCAACCAAACAAACAGACTAACTTGTCAGCACTCTAAAGATAAATTTAAGGAACCTTTAAATATATTATGTACTTCTGCTATTTTTGATACGCATAAAATAAACCTTATAAACAATACACGTGTAAATTTGCAATCTTGTATCATAGCTAAAACAATTAACGCAAAAAAATAATGTTGTCTTTAGAATCTGAAATGTGTGTTTTGTTCTTTTGGTACATTATAATTATTTAATATAGGTATAGTATGATTATCTGTCATTTTATGAGATAAGTTTTTTGTTAGTAGTAACTGAAAGTCATGAAACAACAACAAACCATACCTAATATCATAATGTTTTTAATTTATATATTATGTTTTAGTAAATAAAACACGGAATGTTCATCGTGTTATAAAATGTGTATAAAATAAATTGAAATTGGAGTCAAACAATTCATGAATCTGTCGAAAAGGATCCCTTTAGACCTAACTATTCTGAATGTACCGAGAGCTTATAATTATATATTATTATAATTATATTATGTCGTACCTGCTATGTTTTGATAATTCAAATTTACACGAAATTATTTTATTAGATAATTGGACAATGGTGGAAAGTCTCGAAAAATAAAATAACCACGGTCCACGAAGCGTTCAAACCAGATTTACCTATATTTGTTATTTGAAATTATAAAATGGAATTTACGCGATTATGTTTTAGGTATTTCATCATCATCATAACAGCCCAAAGACGTCTACTGTTGAACATAGGCCTCACCTAATTTCCGCCACAGCGAGGTAGGTACATACAAGTAAATATAATTTATCCATGTCGGATCAGCCATAAAAAAACAAAAAAGAAGCTATATCTTTTTCCAGTAAGATTGGAGCATATTTTCACCATTGTCTAATTTATCTGTATTTTCGCAATATCCCTAGGTATTTCGCGAAATTTCCAATTATCAAATCATGCTACCTACTACAAGTACTACATAATATTTTAATATTCACAACCTGGTGTGACAACTACGAGTTATAACTTCAAACATTGGATGCTGGTTGTAAGAATGGTACTGTAAATAGCAGAGATAACCTAACTTTTCACCATTGGCAAATAAGTGTCTAATAAACTACTTGGAACTTTTTTTGACAGATTATATATAAAAAATACGTCAATAATTTGTAAACTAAGTTTCATATAGGCTATCTAGCACTTATTTGCTAGTGGTGAAACAGGCCCTTAGTGTCTTTCCTTTGGTATGTTTAAATAATGAGGCATGAGGCAGTTTATGTGTTCAAATTAACCTCCTGACCTCAAAACACACAGATTTGAGTGTTGATTGACAAACTTTGACCACCGTAAGCTGAACTTTATTTCTGTACATCTGTGCTGGTTTGGGAGTCAAGTTTACAGCGGTTTTGTACTTATAGCATCCTTTGTCTTGTAAGTTCGTAATTAGGATAAAGCTTCGATCAAATAAAGTAATAAAGCAAAGGACTGCCCATGCATTATTCAAGCGATTATCCATAGTTAAGATTTTGGGAAAATAAACCTTGTTGCCAGTGTCTAAAGGGTGTTTTCGTATTTCTTTTGGCGTAATAAGGGGGCAAGAGAGTGCAACGAACTAATAGCGTAGGTATGCCATGTGATTAGCTTACTCAGTGCATAGTATAATCATGTATTACGGTAATTGCTATTTAGGTGCATCGTGGGACGCTCCCACCTGTTGGACCGACGACCTGGTAAAGGTTGCGAGTGCCCGTTGCTTGGTTGCAGCTGGCACAAAATCGCGAGTTGTGCCGCAAATTAGGTGAGAACTATATCCACCACTGGAAGTTATAGAGCTGATATGATGATGATGATTACCGTAGGTAGCCTAACATTTTGTTTATCATTAAATAACTTCAAGGAACTTGCCTATTATTTACACGATATTTTATTCTTCTTTTAAAAATTGGAGCTCAATGTCAACATGTTTAAAATAAGGTATTTCTACTTATAACAGTTAATAATAGTGTATTTTTAGGAGACAGTCAATGGTGAAAATGCAAAATTGTAAAATGTCATCAAACACAATTCAAAGTCTCTATCTATTAAATAATAGTAGGATTCAAAAATGTTTTATGCTAACTTCAACTAATCTTCTGGGTAAATTTTACAACTGATAGTGATGCTGAGGAATACACTTTCAATGTTTTAAAACAAAGTCAGCTAAATCTGGGGGCAGTGCGCCAAGTCGATCAAAAAAGCGGCACGGTTGAACTTATTAAAAAAATAATTGACACTTTATTCATAGGATTTGGGCCTATTTGTAATCTCAAGGTGAACCTAAATTTTTGGCAAATATTTAAAAGTGAGAGCGACCATATTTAAATTCTCAAACATTTCAACAGATCATCATCATATCAGCCCAATGCAGCAATGACGTCCACTGTTGAACATAGGCCTCACCTAATTTCTGCCATAGCGAGCGATTCTACAGATCACATTTACAAAAATAAAGAGACATTTATGTATGTTTATAAAGTCGAATTTTTGAAATGTGAATTTCATGAAAAATGCAAAAATGATTGGCAACTTATAAATTGTTAAAAACATTTACTTTGATTTTTAAAAAACATGTTCAATCAATTCTTTTATCTCAGTTCGTCAACTCTTATTGGCAGGAAGGCATTCACTATCTACGCTCGTCCGCGTCTCCACTACTGTACCTAATTAATCAATACCTATAAACATTATTGTTATTGAAACAGTTTCAAATTTAACATCATCATCATCACTGCAACCCAGAAAAGTCCCACTGCACAGGTCTCCTCCAAAGATTGTGGATGGAATTTAGTCTGCTATACCACGCTGGCCAGACGGGTTGGTATAGGGACACTACACGGAGATACTAAATGCTATCCTATTATTATAATGTCAGATTTAACAGCAATTGGAGCACAGTTTCGCCCTCCCTGTGACGTCATAACTACACAAAAAGCCGTGTCAGACTACATATGGACCAAGATCCCAGGGTCTCCCAGACCCATTCCTGGGTTGGGTAAAGATGGTATTGAGTTTTTATACTACGAAATTATTAGCAGCCCAGGGTTTGGCAATGTGTTCTGTTAAAGTAGATAATGTCTTTGCGAGCCATTACTATACTTTATTTATTAATCCAGTACAATATTGGTTCGTTTGTACCGAGCCCTAAGTGATATGTTCCTGTTTGGGACCACTTACCCGACTCAGTCGATCTACATCACAGAGTTTCTGTTTAGCAGTGGATAAACCTATTTTTGAAAAAAAATTTATTATATATATATATATTTTATATGAGAATATTATAAAGACAAAAAAGTCCCTCATGAAAAGATGTATATTGATGAAATTAGCCAGCCATTTTCTCTGTTTAGCCGCTACTGTGTTAGGAGGTTAAATAATTAAATATATTTAAGGGTATTTTATATAATAATATGTAAGAGAATATTTTTTTTTTCAGGTAACATTGACGAGTCAATTTAAAATTGTCGTTAATATTTCATGATTTTTCAGAATTATATTAATAGATAGTCGCTGAAACATATTATTATCTCTGTATATTAGGAATGTTACTGACTAAAATGTTACTTTCCTTAATAGCAATTTAGCGCTTTGCGTTAGAACTAAAAGAGCCAAGCCAGTTTGAGTGATGTTACAAATCAGGTTACGTCATAGCTGACGACCAAGTGCTAGTATCAGGCTCAACTTTACCAGTTCTTAGATACATTTCGTAATATATTTACGTTTAGCATGTTTGTTTACTAAAATAATATAATTTCTAATAAGCTCTTTTACTTTAATTTGGTATTTACCTGTTGTATTAGTATTTCTTTATTTTTTAAATTGCTAAATAAACAAATGACAGCAACACATTTTTGAATATTAACTGTTCATTTCTTAACGTCAATAGCTAATTCAATTAGTAAATACATATAGTTTCATAGTTCGGCATTACAAATGTTCGGCATATTTGTAAATGAACAGCTGCAAAGCTATTGCAGGCGGGCTAGTCCTTTAGTATTGTACAGTTGTTTGCGGGCAAAAGACGCATGCGCAAAGCCGCACAAATAATACGCGAGTTAACTTCAAACTAACACTAACGATATTTTATACTCAATACTTACTGTTATTTAAAAGTGAAATGCGTCTGTGATTCACGTTCAAACCCTTTGATTGCATTGAACTATTGTGCCCTATTTTATTGTGCCACAGTGAACTCATTCAGAGATTAAGGTATGTATATATTAAGTCAATAGTTTCGTAAATATACAAATATACGACAGTCATATTTTGCTTAATGTTTTGATTGCAATATGTTTATTGCGTTAGGTTTTTGTGTGAATAATTTTAGATAATTATTTGTTTTACGAATTGTTTACATGTTTAAGTGTGGGATTGTTTATTATTATTTTGTTAGTTAGGATATTACTAACATTCCTTCTATAATATTTTTATCTACCAAATATTAATATAAAAATATTAGTAAGTAAATACTTTTTAAACATTTTCAAATATAACCCATAATTTAATAAATATTATAGGTGATAATAATATAATTCTAGAGAAAGACTGAAGTGGAATTGCTTCACCGCTTTTGCAGTGCAGTAGGACGACACAGATAAAAAGAAGCAAAACATATAAAATTCCTATCGAGTGCACTGACCGGCCTACCAGTGGTTCGTCTCCAGAGGCAGGAAGTCAGTTACGATGTTCGCCGTGTTTTAATTTATAAATACCGACTTCATATTTTTTTCTTCATACTGTTATCGTAATAATAATTTATGTCAATATTATTATGTAGTAAGTTGTATTATTTAATAAGTACCTACAGAATTAATAATTATTTTTGTCGGCAAATATAATACGGCATTATAATACATCAATTTCTTCAAAATACTTAATTTTTGCGTGGCCTATTATTATAATTGACTGGCCTGTTGGTCTAGTGGTTAGTGACCCTGACTGCTAAGCCAGAGGTCGTGGGTTCGATCCCCACCCAGGACAAATCTTTGTGTGATGAGCATAAAGGTTTGTTCTGTGTCTGGGTGTAATTTATCTATAATATGTATGTATTTACAAAAAAAAAATGTATTTAAGTAGCATATCAGTTGTTTAGTACCCATAACACAAGCAAATATAATTGCTTAATTTGGGACTAGATGGCGCTGTGTGAATGTGGTAGAATATTATATTATTATTATTAATGGTTCCAGTAATTATTCGTTACCTTGGACTATAGGAAAGATTACGTTTTTTATAGGTATTTGTTTAGTTAGCTTCACAATATTCTAAAATTAATTCAAGGTCCCATAAAACTGCACAGATTGAGTGTGGGATAAACCATAGAGAATAATATAATCAAACAATGGAGTTTTGTGATACTTATCATATTTTCCATTATTTATGATGATAAAGAAATAAATATAATTTTTTTTTATTAGAAGTACTTACAAAATACTTAACAACTTAATTGTTCGGCATACATGAGATCTTAGATTTAATTAAATATTAATAAATTAAAATAAATAAAATAATATCTATAGTGCCTTTTCTTCTGAGATTAATTTCTTATTTATATTGGTAAATAAGGTTGAAAGAAATTTATCTCCGACGTATTCCATATTGGGCAGTGGGACCCAGTTAAATGGCATCTGAGTGAATGGCACCTGAGGTATTCCGCTTATATACCTATCAATATCTTTCACAGGATATGCCACAAATGGCACCAGGGAAAAATTGAAATTTTTAAGTCACCCCCTACGAGAGCTGAAGACACTGAAACGGCTGCACCAGTTTTAATAAAACATGTCGAACCATTACGATCATGACAGCTTTCAAGTCGGTTCATTCATTTAGATGACGTAATTACCATGTCACAGACAGACACAGACATGTCAAACTTGCCCCTCCTTTTGTTTCGGGGTTTAAAAATATATCGATAGGTGCCGTATGTAGAATGAAACAGCGGATGTCATTCATGTGAAATACGTCACAATAGACGTCAGTAAACAGACCGACATCAAACACAAATCGCAGTTATTAGTTTAAATATAGGTCGCATCTTCATTTACCTGCCATGTTTTCTTTTAGAATCGAAGAACGGTGGGATTTAACTAGGTCTCGCGCGGGGCTTTGCTCCCGTAAATGTTAATTTGCCCACAACTCAGCAAGTATTGGTCGTAGCATGATGCTATATAGCCTTCCTCGATAAATGGGCTATCCAACACTGATGGAATTTTGCAAATCGGACGAGTGAGTTTCTGAGATTAGCGCGTTCATTCAACAAACAAAGTCAAACTTTCCAGGTTTATAATATAATTACGTATTAGTATAGATATCAACCCATTTATCTCCCAAGATTGGGCAAGGGTCTCCTCTCCTCTATCTGGAGAGCTGAGTGAGTTGGTTGATCAGACAAAATTTTATAATTTCTTGTGGGGTTTTCCTCGCGATATTTTCCTTCACCTGTTACTTTTCGCTAAAGTGTAACATATCCATAGTTATACGTTAGTATAACAGCAACCTAGTAGTTATATAGGAAGGGTAATCACGTGTGAACTTACGTGAATATTCCAGTTGGTTATGTCGATTATATCGATTCTACTAGATTGTTGAACTCGCAATTGTTCAGCGCCACTGCTTGTGTTATTTCTGTCAGCACAATATTATTTAAGTATAGTTTCCAGGAAATAGAAGAAAGTAGAAGTGTTAAGTGCAACTTGGCAAGAAAAGTGGCAGTGGGCATGGCACATATCAAGCAAAAATGCACGCAACGGAATCGAAATATTTTTAACGTTATTATGGTAGATAGTAAGTCTTATATTTTTTCTGGTTACGTCTCTATTTTGGCGGAATGCAATATTTCAACAATGACAGGAATCACTCGTCATCATGTTGCACACTGCAGGTATATGGTAATATAATTAAGTTAAAGTTATGTACAAAAATGGTATTTCCGCATTATCGATATAGACGTAGGTGGGAATCGGATGCGAAACTGTTCTACCGCCATTTAATTCATGGTTAAAGATTTTGTGTCGCCAATGCTACCATTCAAGGTCTTCAGCTTTTAAAATATTAGTAAAGAATAGAATAAAACCTGTGTTTCCGCTTATGAATACGGAATGAAAAATGCATAAAAGTATTCATTACATTGTCAGAATAAATTATATAACTAAAGATAGACGTATATATAACTATAACTCGATGGCAAAAATTTATAATTATTATTCTCAATTTATATCTTATGCAGGTTGTTCGCCGCATAATTTTTTTTTTTTTTTTTTTGTTGGCTGTTGTAAACCAAATTTCATACAAACTACGCGGATGGCAACCAAGCTCCCACCAAGGTCAGTCTGTTGGAACGCAAGTTTATAACCGTGTAGAACACCTATAAACTTTCTTATCTATTGTTTTGAATACCATCAATACCTATTTGTGTAAATCATTACAAAAAAACATACACAAACAGAACACAGATTAACATATTTATGTTACAGTCACCAAAATAGGCTCCAGTTCAGCTTAAAATACATGGCACAAAAGTGCCATGTGCTGATTTTCAACTAGAGCCTTTTTGACAACGGTGTCGAAAACAGCAGACTAATTACCTAAAACCTTCGTAAAAAAAAATATATTCCTATAAAGCATATTCCTATAATCATCATCCTATAAATGTCGTCACCATTAAAACTTAACTACTGACTAACAGGCTATTTAATACAAAGACTTTTCTAGATCGAAGTGGCTGTTAAGTTTAAGTTAAGTTGCTAAGATTAGTGGATTCATAAAAACAGCCAACATCAGAAACGCATTATTGCTTAGTAATGATATCTCCTTGTATGAGGAAGTTAGCCTACTGTTACCACTTTGTCAAGACGGGGTTTTATTTTGAGTTTTCTTTCAATCAATTTCATGTAGTTGCAATGGCTTAAGATGTCATTGGAGTTTTAAGAATCAGAATTCGGTGTTAATCTAAAAATATGTACTAAGTCATTTTAATAACTAATAGATTAAGTAATTGTTTTATAAGTACCAGTCGCATAATATAATTATACTAACTTGAAAATTGTATCTTAAATCTCATTTTAAGTAAACTGTAAATTTTTTAACCGAATCCTGGCTGACAGAAGTCAACAGTGATTGCTGCGTGAGAGGGATTATATTGTAAAAGTAACACGGTAGTAAAGTACTCTTACTTTAACCAGACAAAACATTTTAACTTTTTAATAAAATTATATTAATGAAAAAGTTCAATAGTTCAGTCACCTACATTCGTTTCGAGAAAAATGACGATAATACAGTTAATTTCTGCCTAAACAATAATGACACACTTCCCCGCTATCAGTTTGACACATATAGTTATAGATAACTTATTTTAAAATGGCGTAATTACAAACGATGACCGGTCTTGAGGCCAACCGCATTTTTAACTGTTCGATAAATTAGAAATTAGTACCAACGTTTTGTGTATGACCATGAGTCTTAGAATTATTTCTGGGAAAAAACGAAGGCTGTATTGTTGTTTCTAGAAGTTCTGTATACAATTTTGACCTTAAATTTATTTGTTTATGTATAAAAAACATAAGAATTCTTAGTATGTATTTTTGTTGTTTTCAAATTGTAATATAATTGATCATAATAATATGTACGTGTATTAATGATGTATGTACAAGAATTACAAATAATAACATGCAAGGAATAGATCCTAATAAAAATAATAAAAATATAATAAGGTTAAAGCCTAATAACGCTAAAAAGATAGATTATCTCTTTTTTTAATGAACATAGAAACATAAAAAAAATATACAAACAGTACAGTTACTGTACTTATATTTCTGTTCCAAAAAATGAACCTAATGGCACCGAATTACTGGTATGTTAAAGGATCAATGATCCGCTAATTCAGAGCCAAAGTCATTACCTCTGCACTTTTTGTCTGAACTGACTATCTCAACTTTCGTTAACAAACACGTTCCACATGCACTTAATATCCAACCATTTATAAATTAAATTGTTGGCTGTTAGTTTGACACGCGTAAAACAAAGTTATGGTCCGCACACACGTTAGGTTATGCATGACGGTTTTGACCTGACAGGGATAGCTGTCAGCCATAACCAAGTCCCATTGTTCATATAACTGAACAGTTTTACGGTACACACGCTAGGGCTTGCATGACGGTTGTACCTGTTAGGTCAAAACCATCATGCTGCATGCATAACCTAACGTGTGTGCAGACCATTAGGAATAAAGTTCCTCGGTGACGTAGGCAGTGTGTACGACTTCTACGCATGATATATTAGTCAGTTCAGGCAATAAAAAAAATAATACATTTACAGATCATACAAATATTTGTTTAGACCCGGGGACCGAACCAGAGATCTCAGAAACCGCAACCCTATACTCCTGCCCTGCACCACTGAATCAGTATTGAGTGGTTATTAATAACTACAAATTAAGAAACTTAAAACGTTGTTTGTGTAATATCATGGGCCATATTACGCATGTCTATGGTATAACTCTCACCAAGCTTTTAGTTCACTCTGAAGTTGCAGCCCACTGCTGTTTAACATAGTAAATGAACTTTGTTAGGGTCTGTGCAGGGGTTGGGAGCGTTGCTTCGTGTTCGGAAACGATATGTCCCACCTCCGAACGAAGTTCATTTACTATGTTAAACAGCAGTGGGGTGCAACTTCAGAGTGAACGAGAAGTTTGGCGGGCGGTATACCAAACCGTACTATAAATTTTACAGCCGATGTAACAGGGTTCGGTGCATTTTGCGAGTCACGTTCGCAACGTAAGTACTCGTACAGTGTTACTTAACATTGAATAAATACACAAGCCGGCTAATGTTTAAAGTACACATGCATGCATAATGCTCAACTTAATGTGTTACGTAATGTGTTGTTTAAATTCACACTGAAATAAATATAGGTATTGGGGGTATTTCGCTTTTGATTTGATTTTTGATTTCATATATATCAGACAACGGCTTGCTTCAACCTTTATAGGGTCGTGCGTTCAAATAGTGAGTACTTAAACAATAGAAATAATCAGAAAAATCAGCAAAAATTGCTGACAATGCATAAACAGAACTAGTAAATAGGTAAGCGTCTTATTTATTTGCTCAAACTTTCGATCAAATTGCACCGATCGTGGTCACGGTCGCACGGAAATTATAATAAACTTAAAGTGACAAATACCTGTTTTATAACAATACACGAAGTGGATTTACAAACTTTGTTTGTGTAATTATAATCCGATACAATTTGCCAAGTGAAAAAGCAAAAATACGAAAAAAGATCTAAGTCATTTACTTGCAATGCTACTGTCAACATGACATGTATACAACAATTTTATTTTAGTCAACTAGATTTTTAACTTGAATACATAAGTAGAGTGTCTCTGTTAAATATGACCTAGAAAAAGTTTGTCCACCAAAATGTTGAAGAGGTGCAAAAAAACAAAAATAGCAGTCGATTTTATGTCACTATAGAACCGTTAGATACCATTTCTCTCCACGAATTTCTTACAACCAATTTAACTACATAAATTGGACATCAATGTCTTGATAATATTGAGAACAAAACGCTTATCAACGGTGTTTGCGGTTATTAAAGCCTTAATTACTTTAAAATTTGATCATATCTTTTACTAAAAGAACAAAATTAAATACTTATTTCAAAGAGTGCTGCAAAAAATATAACTCATATTAAATGTCATGGGCACTATCTCTTTTGGCTAGATGGATTGGTACAGTTCTGTTTCGAATCGTCGGAATACTCCCGCACCATGATCGTACCCTCTCGAATTTTAGAATGAGGTTTAATTATGGATTATCGTATAGAAAATTGAAAACTGATTAATATTACATTTATTTCCCACGTCTTGCTAAAGTTAGCCTACAAACAAATTTAATTTGAACGATGTCAAATGAACGATTAATATAACGTTTATTCGGGATTACTCACGAAGTTTGTCACAACGTTAATGAAAAGTAAAAGTAAAATTTAAAAAAAATGTTTTTACGTTTTTGTAAGCTCTGAAACAGTTTCCAGTTTTCCATCTTTTAAACTCACTCTAATTTATTAATACTCAGTTTAATTTAACAACATCGGATGAAAACAAGTGGTGAAATATTGCATTCTCACTTACAGAGAAATGGCATTTAGTACATAAAACAAATTAAAGAACTCCTATTGGACACTGTCTAAGCTTTTAGATAATGATTCTTTTTGACTAAGCCAAGCAAATAGGCTGAGTTTTCACTAGAGATTTGCAAGAGTACGTAGCCAGGAATGAATTCAGTCAGTGCTAATCGTACAGCCGTTTTAGATGTTACTGGGAATTGAAACAGGGCAAAAAAAATTGATGAATAAAATATTTTCGCACTTAATCCATAGTAACTCGAGTGCACCGTCTTGAGGTCTTTTCGACGTTGCATAATTGCGTTCGAGTTGCTGCTTTAGATTTTATGAATAGTATTATAATTAATGTAGCTGATCCGACATTTTGTTAACTAAAATGTAAATTAACATGCTAGACTAAAGTTCAAGGAAATATAATAATTATTCACGGAACAGATGTAAATGTAATTTGAATATATCTGTTGTTTACATTTACAATAATAACAATAAAATTTATCCATAGCAGATGTCGAAAATCGATGTAGGTCAACTGTTGTTTTCTTCCCACAGCAAAACTATTAAAAAAAGTTTGGTACAAAAACTGCATAGATAGAATTAGAAAGTAATAAGTAAGTATGTATGAGAGTAAAATGAAATTATAGCAGAAATACCTATAATAATATTGCTTGAAATCTGAGGGCCTAGTCCGCCTTGTGCGAGTTATATGCGAGTGGCCAAACGCGTTCGTTTGTGACGTAATGTTTTTTTGATATGGATAAATTGCATTTTAAATATTGTCACTAGAGGTAGCTGGCATCTTTCTTACTTCATACAAATTGTAGTTTAGGCAAAAACTCGCATTAGACCTTCTGAAAATCAGCTGGTTTGAGAGTTCGAAAATCATTGACTCGATCACTCGAACTTTCTGCGCTTCTATTTCTGTAGGAATGCTCTTTTGTATTTGGTGACCTTGACTTGTTAAGAATGATAAGAATCACTAACGTTATCCTCGCTTTTCGAGAACGGATCCTTCCAATTATGATAACATGACGAATTGAATACATTAATTATTAAAAACAAAATACAATGGATGACTAGCAAACACAAAAACGACATTATTCGTGCCTATATTGATATACTCATAAAATACCGTTAGCCTTCTATTGAAAAAATAATGACGTACATATTGTAGGTGTATTTGTCATAGTTAAGTTAAAATAAACGTAAAACAACTTTGACCTTAACGGGTATTAGACTAATATTGTCACTTTAATGAGTTAAAATGGAAATAATTAATGACTAACTGTAATGTATTGTTTTCTACATCTACACTAATATTATAAAGAGGAAAACTTTGTTTGGTTGTAATGAATAGGCTCAAAAACGACTGGACCGTTTTTAAAAATTCTTTCACCATTCAAAAGCTACATTATCCACGAGTAACATAGGCTAAATTTTATTTTGGAAAAAAATAGGGTTCCGTAAGATATTTGGTTTTTTTGGACACAAGGTGTAAAAAATCAAGCAGAAAAGTTACTTATTTTGCGTACGCTGCTTAAACTATAAAAGATAGAACCATAAAATGTTCTAATTAATTGTAGATCTTATAAATATCTACAAAAAACACACGTCACACTATACCTATCTATGTCGAGTGAGGCACAACAACCATTTTTTTATTTAAAAATCTTTGACCTGGGAATCATTTTGCTGACCGTGTCTTTTCTGGGTAGGCTTTTTGCAGCGGTAACCGACATCGACGCGGGTGGAGCCGCGGGCGACCGCTAGTTAGACATAAAACAGTTGACTTTTACAAATAGTTTATAGAGCTTGGAAGTAGTACGAAGAAAGAAGTACTAATGAGGCGTAGCGTAACTATTTGTAGGTTAAAAAACATTGATAGTGATAATAACAAACAAACAGTAAATAGGGATAGTCATCATCATCTTCAAATATTATTACATGTATAAACATAGTTTTTGTTTTTAATATTAATAGATGTAGTAAGATGATAAACACATTAGTCTAGGACTGATGTTTGTTCATTTTTTATTTGCTATCTGCATATACCTATATTTATCTAAGTACTTATTTTTCTGTATAATGTGTGGTCATGCAAAACCTAGCGTGTATGTATGCCGTAAAACTGTTCAGTTATGCATGTTCATGCAACCATAACTAAACAGTTTTACTCCATACAAGCTAGGGTTTGCATAAAAAGATCTTCATGCGTAACCTTACGTGTGTGCCCACCATTACTTATTGATTTTATATTTTATCTATCAGAATGTATTGGCATAATATTCTAATTAGTGGACGGTAGATGGTAGACATCATAACTTACTTTTTTTAGTGATAAATAACTAAATAACTAATGATAAATAATTTAAATACATCATATTTTACGTATTATTAAATTAGTCAAATAAAATGACACTGGGACTTGTGGTTTTTGATTTTGGACAGATTTTTCCTTATACTTACAATATGTCCAAACTTATATTATTGTTATCAACAACTTGATAGATTGAAGTGAAAAAGCACCTTGATTTGGTAGGTATATAAAAAAGGCAGTACCTAGTCTTTGATAGATAGAACATAATAAATCAAATACATGTATGTTTTTTTGATAGTAAATATGCCTAAAGAGTTTTTATTCCTAAACATGGAGGTACTTTAAAATGTGGTTCACAGAACGACTGAAAAAATACTCGTTTATATAGATTATATAATAAAATTTAATATTTATTACACTCTCGGGGCAAAAAACGTTAATATATTTTGAATAATTACCTTAGGTATCCAATAAATTGCCATACCGAAAAAAAATAATGATTTAAAACTTGTTGTACATCTTTTTTTTTAATAATGGTTTCTAACCTATCAATCATTCAGCAACCACGCGGAAACTTGTTACACGCTTACGTTATGTTAAACAAAAATAACATAGGTACATAAAATAGCTTCACGCTTTCAATTCCTTAAGGGGTAAGCAGAGGTGCATCACGCCTACATTTAACCATTGGAGGTAAAAGACAGGATACGCAATGTATTTTTAATAACTACACGGAGAAATAAGACGATGGAATTATTCCTAATAGCTAATTTGATAATTGGCTACATCAAAAAAAATTAAACAATCCCAAGCCAATAATAATAAAAGCGATGGTTGCTGAATGGATAAGAGACAGGCGGGCGTGCAAATCACGAGGTCCGAGTTCGATCCTGACCGGCAGTAGCAATAAATGTGGATTCCACTTTGTGGAATTTATATGTACTAGTCAAGTGACTTACCATCTGCTAGCGGTGAAGGAAAACATCGTGAGGAAACCTGATGAAAGCCAATAATTTTCTCAGAAGAAAGAAATAACACAAGTTAATACTTATTTTTTTGATAAACACAGTTATTAATTTAAAAGTTCCACAGCTATTTATTAGGTGATTTGCGATAATAGTCACATATCTTATTGTTATTGACATAATTGTCAATGTGTTAATGTTTTTATCTCATGAAGTATCACCAATTAACACCTATAAATTCTCGAGAAGTCATACAAAAGTGGCAATTTCCACGATAAATATTTTTTTCCAAATTCACACAGCGTCATCTAGTCTCAAATTGATTAATTATATTTGCTTGTGTTATGGGTACTAAACAACTGATAAACTATTTAAACATTTTTTCTGTAAATACACGCAAATTATAGCTGATTAAAAACAAATCTTTGACTGGCCTGTTGGTCTAGTGGTTCTAGTGACCCTGGCTGCTAAGCCGGAGGTCGTGGGTTCGATCCCCACCCAGGACAAATCTTTGTGTGATGAACATAAATTTTTGTTCTGTGTCTGGGTGTAATTTATCTATAAAGTATGTATTTACAAAAAAAAAATGTATATAAATAGTATATCAGTTGTTTAGTACCCATAACACAAGCAAATATAATTGCTTACTTTGGGACTAGATGGTGCTATGTGAATGTGGTAGAATATTATTATTATTATTATAGATCTTGCAAGTTGACTGGAGAGCGGCGTGAAAATTATCTGATACTGTAAGACCCGGTACAAACGACGGGGTGGCTCGGGCCCGTCATTGTCATCTTCTCTCTCTGTACCTTTCTGTGATATGATCTTGGTACTGTACCTTTCTGTGATATTTCAAACAGTAACCAACTGAAATTGTAACTACTATGGTGATTAAAAAGAGTGGCCTGAGTTTCTTGCCAAGTTCTACTCAGAGTTCAACCTTGTCATTGAACTGGCCGTAGGCAAATTTGCTGACACCTTTTTTGACTTTGTATGACGTTCATAAGTATCATGTATGTGATCAAAATTAAATAAAAAGATTTGACTTTGACTTTGACATCGCGAAGTATATATACAACAAAGGGAATCCGGCAAAAAGACCGCGCCGCCATCGCCAGTGCCCGCCGTGAATCGAACAAACGACTTTGTATTTATTTTGTTACAATCAAAACTCTTAACCAGTCAAAACTACTTTTGACTGGCTATATCAATCAAAACTCTTAAAAAAGTAAAGAGGTCGGTATTACGGAGTTGTGTTAGGTTAGTTTTTATATAATATACCTAATTATTATAAAAACTAACCTAACATAACCTAGCACAACCAGTTTTGAAAACTTGTTTAGTAACGACCTCTTTACTTTTTAAGAGTTTTGACTGATATAGCCAGTCAATAGTTTGACTGGTCATGAGTTTTGACTGTAACATATGCACCAACGCAGTCGGCGCGGTGTGCGGTAGTGGCGCAGGCAGCCACGGCTAGATGCGGCGCGGTTAGAAAGACCGCGCCGCGCCTAATTATTAAAATTCTATTACCTCACTATAACTGCTTCCGTGACACCTTGGGAATGAAAGGTATACGACTGTTGCGCAAAACATCCTGGGCTACTCGGACTAAAACAGTATTGAGACGGTCATGAATCTTTCCTAAGCATTTCCGAGTTTGAAAATGATCCGAGGTTCTCCCCTATTTCATGCAACAATAGACTTACCTATTGTACTTAGTGTAGTGACAGATTAAGAATACATAATGTCACTACCACATCTAAACCCGTGGGTGTCGTGAGAGGCGACTAAGGGTTACTTCTTTATGCAGACAAGAGCACTGCAAGGAAAATTCGAAACAAACGCTATTCCAATTTAACCCGTTTCGTCAGCATGATATACTCGTAGTAGGCTAAATTCGCTCCACATTTTTTGGAGGAGCCCCTGCCCAGCAGTGGGACGTTTATGGGTTCGCATGCTCTTTTTTATATCTCTGTGGCTTTTACCACTTTAGAAACAGATGATATATTTCATGTGTTACTAAATCATTAATTCTTATATCGATAGTAAAATTAATAGGTATAACATTGCAATTATCTTACTTACCTTCAAAATCAAATCCAGTATGTTAGGTGATTTTGAAATTGTCTGGGAGTTTGACCTTGAGCAGTTTAGTCTAAGTCTAGCATTCTACGGATTTGATTTTCAATAAATAAATATAATGTATTAGCTTCTCTCAGCAAATTTAGCCGCTTGGTATTTTAACAAAAAGTAGTATCTCTATGTCAAATTGTATGATGATCGGTTGAGTAGTTTAGGCACAAAAGGGTAGGAACCATACAAATAAACTTATATTTGTAAAAATATTATGCATACAGTTTCTGCCATCGCGTCATCGGCTTAGCCTATGTCGATCAAATTAGCTTTCGATACTATATTTTTTTCTTTGATCAGCTCGTAGACTACCTTTATATCAAAATAGCTTCTGCACGCAGCTCCACTCGCGTGATATGTCGGTAAAATAATATAATAGTAACTGTTGTGCAATTTCAAACTTTAATCTATCTGTATGCCAAATTTCATACAGACCCAACTGTGCTGGCGTATGTATCGTATCTTTTGCACTTATAATGTTAGTAGGATATAAAAGAAACGAAGAAACATTTGCTAGGTATAAGGTGACAATTTCACGATGATCGGTTGATTGGTTAATGTGCGAATGCTTAACAAACAAGAAAAGCTCAAATTTATAATATTTATATGGATTATTTAAATCAATTTCTACTTATCGAGGTAAAGATACGATAGATTTGGAACGATGAACGTTCACGGTCGTTCGTGAATCTCCACGGCTTCAGTGTTAGTTCGCTCGGCACGACTCCACGATACAAAATAACATTTGTATTTTTAATTAGTAGAGCAATGACTAGGTTTAAAATAGATCGAGTTTCGTGAACCTGGGCACGTTAACATTTCTTCAAGCAGACATTTTGGTGTTTATTGTTGGACATTGTAGATACCTGAAAATTTCATCATATCAGCTTTAAGACGTTCGCTGCTAGACGTAAGCCTCCTCAGAAGATTTGAACAGCTGATTTAAAAGTCAAAAGTCATGACAAAGTAAGAATAAGTAGTTTATAATTTATAATCTTAATACCTAGAAATGTCACTGCCGATTTGCAAGTAAAATTTTATAAAACTTTAAAGTCATCGTGTGTATTAATTTAACTACCGCATACCGCTTGGCTTTATGTAGGAATCTATTGGTCTAGTATATTATTTATTTTGATTTTTGTATTTAATTCTTGGTCACACTGTTGCTCGCTGCTGCACTGTGGTGTTCGGTGCACCTTTTGCCTTTTGATTTTAACCTGAGATTCTCGCCTTAAAAGTAAATTCACGTGAATGTGCTAAATAACGTTCATTGCCTCGTTGGTGCGTGGTTGCTATGCAGCGTGCATTCATGCATTTAGAACGTACACGTGACTATAGTGAAAGGGATATGCCTGCACCTCGAATAGCTTATTTAACCAATGTTTTCTAGTGTCTAGACCAAAAATAAAATGAACTTTATCTTAAAAGCACAAGGTTGGTTTTTCAATGGACTAAGGATAGTGTTTAGGTTGTGTGCGTGTATGCTAGTATGCGTGTAGATTCGCGGGCCACTCTTCGCCAACGTGAGGTTTGATGCAATACAATTGTTTGATGTCGCTGGCAAACTTTCGGCACTGAGCGGAATGAATTTGGTAACATGCTTCAACGTAGCTTCCACAGATGTTTGCTACATCACTTTTGATTTCAAAGAAATTTATCGTAGTACAGTATAGGTTAGAGAGTCTCTGACCTATGCTGTCTTGGACTTAACAACCAATTTAATTAGAAGTGAGACGGCGGAGTTAGAAAAAAATTACCATGTGTTATAGCTCGGTGTTTGCAAGGGTTTATAATTTTAATCCTGACTTAGAGGTGTCACAGTGATGGGTATTATCGCGTTATCATCGATTTGGATCGATTATTGAAATTGAAAATATTGAATCTTAATATTAAATATATTAATCATCAGCAGCACATTAAGTCCCACTGCTGGGCTCGGGTCTCCTCTCCTCTAACTAGATAGCTGAGAGGGTTTAGGCCATAAAAAATAAATTAAATATAAATTAATAACATAACAAATTTATGGATTATTAATTCCCTATAAATACAAAATATGCAATTATAAATAAAAATATATAATAACAAATAAAAGATCGTATATAAGGTTTAACTTAGACTGTGACTTAGGTCAATCTAGACCTAAAACAATTTTATTGTCGTCGACTATTAATATAGGTATTGAACAAGTGAATATTCTATTCTAAGCCTTCTTTATAATATGAAAATATTTTTTGTTTTTATTGAAAGGTCCCATTAAGATTTTCATAAGGTGAATGATAATTAATTATCTTAAAAGGGACCAACATAAAATAAATTTATTTCGTAGCAAGTTTACAACCACAAGTTATAGGGCCGTGATTCGTACCACGAGCTGTGCCCCACGATGTGAATCAGGAAAGATTCTTTTTGAAGTGGTTGTTTCGAACCATTTTCCAATGTTCACTGGTATGAAAAAGACGACTTTAAAAGGATTCTTCCGGATTCACATCGTGAATGAACAGTTCGTGGTATTATCTATTGAATAAAATACCATAACTAGGTTTCTTAATACACAATCTGTTCCTCAATGAATTTGACCAAAGTCTGAACCGTCATGCATTACACAATTTTTGCATAAAAACCGGAAAAACAAAGTATATAAAAATGACTTGCATAAAATATATTATTATATAAATTGTATCTATCTGACGAACTTGACCTGTTTGTGTGTCAATGTCACATCAAAATCGGCTTTGCAATGACGTAATATTTTTCGCGAAGCAATTATTTCGTTTGTGTATTTTTATTGCGTGCTGTAATTGATACTTGTTTTGTAAACTGTCCTTGCGTTTTGTTAGTACCGAATAAAACAATAATCATTGCGTTTTATAAGAATAATGAAGTTGAAATTAAAATATGACAAGCTATACACAGGCTAAGAAATGGAGCATAACGCTAAACGCAAGGGTAACTACACCCTCAGTTATTAATATATTTGTATAAAATATATAATGTATAATATATAGGTAAGCCTTCCTCAATAAACAAGCTATTGAATGCATAAAGTTTTTTCTAAAACATGCTGGTATTTCCTAAGATTAGGGTAGTACAAAAACAAACATGTTTCAACTTTGTATTATTATTAATATCTTCTTGATTTTATAGGTAGTTAGGTTTTGCGATATGTAATGGTGCTTCCCTAAGATTTTTAGTTACACCTCAAACTAAACCGGAGTTTCTAAAAGAAACGAAGGTTAGGAAAAAGTTAACGAACACATAATTTGACACATACTTATCTTTTTCTCAAAATATTGGATAATTTTGGAATCGAAGTTTGGAAGTTAAAACGTCTAAACTATCTCATATCATCCTAAATTGTAAGTTTTATTTCAAAACTAGATTTCTAAGTAAATTTTCTTATTTCGCATAATTATATTTGCGGTTAACAGATTGCGTCTTCACGGCGAACGATGTGTAGTAATAGTACCTCATTTGTTTGACAAAAGTATTGCATTAATAACGCCTATGTTATGTGTGTTTAAAGCAACTGCTCATAAACGACGCGTTAAGTAAAAGTAGGTATATGTAACATAGTACATATAGGTAAAATTAACTGTAACTAGCTTGAATACGTTTGTGAAAGTCTCTGAGAAATAAAGAGGGAATGTTAGCGAAAAGATTTATTTTGCAGTCCATTGAACTGTGGAAAGTTTGTTTTCTTTGATGGTTCACTTATACTCGTATTTATACAACCATTTTTGATGAAAGAAAAGTACGGCTGTCGTTTACCATGAACGTTTATGTAAGTTAGATATTTAAAAAAAATTGAAATCCTGCCTTAGTGACGCAACCGGAGTGAATACTACTTCCGACTATGCTGCCAGGCAATGATAGTATTGGGTTTTACGTTAGCTAGAAGTTTGGAAGTGTGGCTATAGGCTCGCCGCCTATCACATGGGTCCCAACATAGGGATGAAATTTGGAGGAAAAACGTCGCTGCCTGTGCCGCGCAAATTCTAACGTTCCCAAACGAGCTTTTAGTTACCAAGTCTGGCAAAATCTTGCAAGTAAATTTGAGCCCTAAATTTCTTGTATTTAACCATCTATTTGTTTGTCAACAGATTTGCTTCTTGTGGACGATGTCAAAGTGAATCATGTCGTCATCAGCTACAGTAGACGTGCCGTCCCGGATGGGACACGCTCACCTGTCCCACCTGCCGCAGCGACCACCCATCAACCTCACCTTTCAAGACTTGACGTATACCGTGCAGAATGGCAAGAGTAAGTATTTATTTAATTTTTATTTAATTATTTAATTTTAACTTTATGCATAAAACCGTACACGGGCGAACTTAAAGCCCTGCTACATGGTTGGAAACTTGCCTTCCACAGACGTGCCCTTGGTGGATTCCAACCGTGTAGCCGGCTGTTGTAAACCAAATTTCATACAAACAACGCGGATAGAAACCAAGCTCCCACCAAGGTCACTCTGTTGGAACACAAGTTTATAACCGTGTAGAACACCTATTAATGCCAACAACTCTGTTATAAAATGATATACACCATACCCACACTGACACTCGTCATGCCATGGTAACCAACTGCGGCCTGTAGATCTTAAAGAAAAATATAAATTATAGTATCTAAATAAAACTACCAAAACAAAACAGTCAGATCCGACACTAATCCTGTTTTATATATCAATAAATATGTTTAAATCTCCGTTTTCTTTTTACTGCCGTTAAAAAAATATGACGTACTTTATAATTAATTGTCTTGACAAACGTCAAGAATTGTAGGTAATATAGCACGATGTGAAATTATTACCTAGTGCCAAGATATTTGTTCCTTACCTGTTGATCCAAGATGGTTCATGTATAAAAGAGCGCAAAGTTTGCAAACAGACGTAAAAGAAGCCTTCTGTTATTCTGTATATTATAAAAACGTCATTAAAATAACCGAATAACAACGTTATGCTTTTTTAATATATTGACCGCCATGTCATCATCATATTTTTAATTCTATTCGCTAAGAACTACATTACCACGTAAAAACGAACACTACATAAGTTTCAATTGACATGACATTTTGACATTTTGACTGGCCTGTTGGTCTAGTGGTTAGTGACCCTGACTGCTAAGCCGGAGGTCGTGGGTTCGATCCCCACCCAGGACAAATCTTTGTGTGATGAGCATAAAGGTTTGTTCTGTGTCTGGGTGTAATTTATCTATAATATGTATTTACAAAAAAAAAAAAATTAAGTAGTAGGTATATCAGTTGTTTAGTACCCATAACACAAGCAAATATAGTTGCTTACTTTAGGACTAGATGGCGCTGTGTGAATGTGGTAGAATAATATTATATTATTATTATTATATTGAATTGCGTTGTTAAACCAAATAATTATTTTTGATTCAAATAATCTAGACAACAATAGAATTGGAATGATTCTCCAGAACATTATCTCGTATGATTCACAAAACATCTGGAATTCCATATTTCACAACAATAATGAACAGGAAACGCGTATTATTATTTAAATATTAACCTAAATGAGTAACATTAATACGTAGATAATTATATTTTTATTGTCATTTGATAAATATACTCTCGTCGTTCTTTATTTGGCAACTGCTCTGTTCCTATTGTCCGTAGCGTGATGATATTATAGCCTTTAACCTTTCTCCTTCCATAAATATGCTATTCAACACTAAATAGTATTCAAAAAAACTCGGGAAGAGTTTGTTCTCTATTACAAGATACGGACAAAGCCGTAAGCCAGGTTAAAAACTTAAATTATATAAAAGCAATGATGATGTTAATTTAAACCTGGTTTAATACTTAGTCCTATTTTGTAATATTATTCCCATCACGAATAGCGTGTGGTTTTGAATATATCGACTCTATTTATTATCGTTTTGAACACCAAAGTCGGCTATACTCGACAACACCAACGGTGCCCTCTGCGCTGATGACGGCTATAGTTGAAACTGAGATCCATAAAATACAAGATAAAAATATTAAATAAGTACTTGTATGTGTTTTATTACATCTAAAGAACTGAATTTCCAGCTTTGGCGACCAGCCAAGAGAGAAGCCGTGGCATTCAAAAGGAAAAACAATTTTATATTTTTATGTAGTAATAGCCATAAAACGGCTTAGGCTCCGCTCGCCCCGTGGATGCCCCCGATTACTTTAATGTTGTAACTCTCCCCCTTGAATATTAGATACCTTCTTGCATTTGAAGTTTGTCTACGCATTCATACTTTTATGACACAGAGTTTCCAGAAAACAAAAGTTACATAAGTTTCACGATGAAATATTAAACGTTATTCTATCTATCTTTTTTTAGGGTTCCGCATCTCAAAAGGAAAAAACGGAACCTTTATAGTTCCACTCCGTTGTCCGTCTGTCAAGACCAATTTTCTCAAAATGCGAAAGTATCAAGCTTTAATTTAAAGCTAAATAGACATTATTATAATAATTATGCATTTCTGTGTTTATACATATATGCAACGGCAATATTATTTTTACAGTATTATTGCCTATTTTATAAATAATAGCTCTTATTACAGTAGTTAAGTGTCCGCAGTTGTAATGTTCAACATTGTAAAAATAAAATTAAGATTTTATCAAATAGTAAATAAAAATCAAATTAATGTGTATATTTCTGCATAGTTTTTAATGTATTAAACTTTAATTGGTCACGTTGAAGACTTCTAAATATATACATTCACAATAT
Organism: Laspeyria flexula; assembly: GCA_905147015.1. Classification (NCBI taxonomy): domain Eukaryota; kingdom Metazoa; phylum Arthropoda; class Insecta; order Lepidoptera; family Erebidae; genus Laspeyria; species Laspeyria flexula. Next base: position 2,989,967 of record LR989956.1, on the reverse strand, counting down.
TATGTTAGTTATTAGAAATATGTTAGATAAACGAATGGTAAATATTGACATAGCATCATGCCTTGTTCCCCGAAGGGATAGGCAGAGGTGTTTCACACCCACATTTCGCCACATATGTTTGTTCCCATAAAATAGGGGGCGAGTCTATTGTCATCAACCGGTAACATTTGTTTACCCAATTCCGGTAAAATCTTAATACTCGAATTTCATGATAGAAAAGCCCAATACCATTATCACTCGACCGGGAATCAAAACCGGGACCTCTTGCGCAGCAGTCGTATAAACTTCCTGCTGCGTCACCGAGGCAGTTAAATATAGGTAAATATTGACGGCTTTTATTAATATTAGTACTATAAGTAAATAATATAATATATTCTACCACATTCACACAGCGCCATCTAGTCCCAAAGTAAGCAATTATATTTGCTTATGTTATGGGTAGGTACTAAACAACTGATATATTACTTATATACATTTTTTTTTGTAAATACATACATATCATAGATAAATTACACCCAGACAAAGAACAAACCTTAATGCTCATCACACAAAGATTTGTCCTGGGTGGGGATCGAACCTACGACCTCCGGTTTAGCAGTCAGGGTCACTAACCACTAGACCAACAGGCCAGTCCAAATGTAAAATATTAAAGCAGGTAGGCTTATAGGTTATTCAATTATTAGATTAAACTTTGTGTAACATCACGCTACGGCCAATAGGACCTGAGCAGTGGCCAAATAAAGAACGACGAACCAATAATTTAGTACACATTAAACAGGTTACTGGAATAACTATGACTAGCTTCCGCCCGCTGCTTCGCCCGCGTTGTATGTATTTTATACCTATAAACCTTCCTCTTGAATCACTCTATCTATTAAAAAAAACCGCATCAAAATTCGTTGTGTAGTTTTAAAGATTTAAGCATAGGGATATAGGGACAGAGAAAGCGACTTTGTTTTATACTATGTAGTGATGAAACAGGTTACTGGAACAATAAGCGCCGATGTAACATGTTATCAGCGACAAATGAGGTCGGATTGTACCCATTATGTGTCTGCAGACGTACAGTTAGCTACAGTACAGTAGCTTCTTTGTATTAAGAGGTTAATGGTTATTTGACTAACTATGTTTGCGTAACGTTTATTTTAATCTATACTAATATTGTAGTGACGGATTAATTGGACAGAACAGTATTTGGTTTTTTGTTACAAAATCGCAATATTAGCTTGCAGTTCAGTCAAATTGCGCCACTTGGGGTCTTTCGTCGATTCATACCACGAACTGTTCGCCCCACGGTTTGATTCGGGAAGAATCCTTATTGAAGTCGTCGTTACATACCAGTGAACAATGGAAAATGGTTCGAGATGATGACGTTCATAAGTATCATGTACTTGATCCAAATGAAATAAAGATTATGACTTCAAAAAATATCCTTTTAATTTAAAAACAATTCTATAGAAATATAGAAAAGTATTTATTAATGCTTAAAATATAATATTTGGACTCGTTTTGTAACATTTGAATAAACGATAAAGTGGTCCCATTAGGGCTCCATTTTCCCTATGAAGTACCGAACTCATAAAACAGTCTCAATGTATAAAATTAAAATAACGTGACTATAAAATTTTAACAATATTCCAACCGGTTAGCAAATAAACCGATTTATTGTTGGTAATAAAACAAAATTATTAACAATGTTTAATTAAAATTTGTTAATCTATGGAAGATTATTTTTCTTCAGGTATTTTTGCAACACCTGAATTAAAATAAATGCTTGAGTCATTACGTTCTTTGTTGAGCTAACGATGACGTAGCAATCCAATTAAAAAAAGCAATTTATGTAGACAATGGAAACCGATGCTCATTGATAAACTAATTTTTATATATTAATGCTGACTGCGGTGTTCGGCGTGTTCGCGGTGAATTATTCGCAATATCATTGTTAGATTTTGATATCGTTGTCAAATATATTTGAGAACCAATCAGACGTGATTGAAAGTAGGCTTAGGGCAAATGTTGTTCTTCAAATGAGGTGAATGAAATCAATTTTATTTTGCCTGATAAATTACTTTACGCTTTTATTCACTGAAAAAGCTGTCAGTCATGTGACACACCCTTTTACTAGCCATGTAAAGTCCCATGCCATAAAAGATAAGCCTAAATGGACCACATGCCGAGCAGACAATGAGAATTTTATAATAGAAAAACTGACCAAGTGCGTGTCGGGCCACGCACAGTTTTGGGTTTAACAAAAATTTGCTCTTATTAAATCGAAAAATAATGTTAGTAACCCCCAAGTCATTTTAGAAGACCTATTCAACGATACCCCACACGAAAAAAAATATTCATCCCCACTTCATATAATGTATGGGAGCTACCCTAAAAATTTTATTTTACCACTTTGTCGACGTAATTGATATACACACTCCTACAAAATTACAGCTTTCTAGTACTAACGGTCTCTTAGTAAAACCTCGGACAGACACACAGACAGACGGACATAACGAAACTAAGGTTCCTAGTCAGAACTACGGAACCCTAAAAACCAAATACCGTTTTTCTTCCGTAGGTATATTTTTTACCAATATCAATAACATGAAATCCCTGAACTCTGTATAAAAACTACATCAATCATATCTCTGTTTTGATTGACACGTACAAACAAGACTTCCGTACTTGAAATATTGGAGGTTATTTTTTCTATTTTAACTATAGTCAAGTCTATTATATTAAGTCATTATTCGAAGATCTTAAATACCGGCATTGATTATAGCACCCATCTTTTAATGAATGAATGAATGAATGATTTATTTCACATAAAATAGAGTTAATACATTTGGTGTTAGGTTTTATACAATGTCCTTCTATTTGGTCGTTAAGTGACATGTGAAAATTACAATTAAGTATAATTAATAATCAAAAATATAAATGCATGTCATCAAAATTATTATACTATTAAGCTATGTCAAAAAATTCGTTTAAAGAATAAAATGTTTGGTCAACTAGCCATTTTTTGAGTTGCTTTTTAAAAGCAAAACATGGGAGTTTTTTAATATATTCAGGTATTTTATTATACGCTCTAATGCTCATAGCGTAACAGTTCTTAGTGAACATAGCTGTTTTCGGTCTATTGTTAAGTACTAACCTATCTTGATTCCTCGTATTACGAGAATATTTATCTTTGGCCTTAATAAATAAATTTAAATCAGACAAAGTAGTTTCACTTGTATTAACTGTCACTGTTTTGCTCCTATGAGCTAGGCAGCTATGCATCGAAGAGTAAAGTTTGCTAATTATAAGATTTTCTAGATTGGACTGGTTTTTCTTGAGCATGTAAAAACAAATTGACGTCACTGTTTATCAGTTGTCTTAACACCAACTTAAGTGAGGTAGACTCGGGTTAGATGGCTCCCGCCGAAAATTATAAAATAAGTCTGTACCACTGCCAGTAGCAATCTGCTACTGGTACGTCAGCATTAATGCTGAGCGGTGGCCAATTTCTGGGCTGATGTGACATTTTTAGTAATAAATTTTTTTTTTGTTAAAATATATGTGTAAATATAAACAAATTTTCTTTCATTCTTTCTGTGTAAAAAAAATGACCAAATTCGTGGCGTAGCGGTTAACTTGACTGCTTCCTCCTTAATTTATTAATTTCTTTGTGGGTTTAATTCCCATACGAGGCAAATATTTGTGTCATTCACTGTATACAGTTTGGATTTAATCTCGAGTAGGTCCTCTGTTACATGACTACACCTAACATGCTATATTTTTTACTGTTTTATCCTATGATGGTAATCAAGAAGATTTTCTAACCTATCTGTTTATAATTTTTTTAATCGAGTTTTTCGTTTATTGATCCCAAGAGCTGTTCAGACCACGGTGTGAATCAGGAGGGACCCTTTTTGTCGTCGTTTCAGAACAGAGTACAATGGAAAATTGTCCGATATTATGACTTGTAGCTCGTGCCATGAATCGTCGAAAGACCCTTTCAAACTTGTTTCCCATGGGGCTAAGCAAAACGGCGCAGTTGTTTTTGAGATAAGGGCGTTCAACCATACAAACTCGTCAGCTTTATAATATTAGTATAGATAAGAGCGTGGAATGTCGTATATTTATATTGGTAAGTATCTATAAATTAACATAAATAATGCCCTTCCGTCATTAGTGATATTAACTGGTACCTATTTACTTTTGGAAACCTTTTCAAGGTCTCATAACCCGGATAAAGTCCACTACGATACTATGTTAAAATTTAAGGTGAACTTGTTTCTACTCGTTAATGGTTCTTTAAATTATTTGTTGATTAATTGATTATATATTTAATTAATGTAAAACGAGTCTACCTTGCGGATTCTAAGGATTAATGTTACTATTATAGAAGTACGAGTATCTTTATTATACCAGTCAGCAGTCGTACCTATCGATCGCTAAAATTCCTTGGCTGGTTGACGATTCGACCACAATATGTTGGGCTACATAACAGTGCTCGAATAAACTCTTTTTACAATGGACAAATAAATCTTATTGGGCTATCCAACACTAAAATATTTTTTCAAATCTGACCAGTAGTTCCTGAAATAATAGCGTTCAACAACCCAAATAATCAAGATCTTTCGATTACACTCATTATGTTAGCCTAATCATAATGCATGTGGTGTTTGCTATAATTGGTTGTGCATTAGCCAAATTATTTTGAAATGTTATGTATACCAAGAAAAATGTAACAACTGTGTGCAAACCATAAATAAATAAATAAATCTTCTGCTTTATAATATTGAGTATAGATTTCAGAGGTATTACACTGATTGATAGAGAACAAAAAAACTGAGTGAGAATATTATGTAAAAATGACAAAAAAGGCCAAATTGAGCGCCCTTTGAGTGCACGAGGTATCGAAATAGACTATAATACTTCGATGGTACTTACGAATACTGCGCAAGAAGACGCATCCTATTACCACGGGACCTAGCACAGCTTTCGAAACGTGTTGGTTTGCTTCCCCTCTCGTTATCGTTGCTTGTAAGGGGACTGGTCTCAAACTCCCTTAGTCGTCTGTAACGACACTCACGAAATAAACTGGTCTAGTCACATGCCTGTCACGTGACCGCACGGCTTATTTCTCGGCCCTAATTTAATAACCCTATATAAAGAGACACGTTCCGCACTCGGTGCAGTGAGTTGCACTACGTATATAATTACAGTTGCCCACGAGAATATTGGTCAATCTTTAGAAAGCTGCACGTGATTTGTAATTTAGTGATGTGCGTACCAACTGTGTTTTATCGATAAACCTATATACCTAATATAGGTTTATCGATAAAGCACAGGTATACCTATACCTTAATATAGCACCAAATACATTTATGTATACAACTTTAGTAATTGAAATATGTAGGTAACATTAATTTTATATACAAAACTATTTATATGCAAAATTATTTACAAATATTTTTACGTCTGTCATGAATCATGTGCTCACTGTGACACTCACTCATAAGCTTTCCACAAAACACAATTCCAGTGCTCTCAGATTAGATAAAAAATCTTTATAAGTAGTTTTAAAGTTCCGAATAAGTGAATTACTAAGTATGTGGTAGATAGTTTATTTTTTTAGAAAGGAAAAACTTTCTTTCTTATGATACTAGAAAGTACTAAATTCGAGTAGAATTTTAATCTATTTCCTAATTCATAGTCAAGAAAATATTATTTTTATAGTGGTACTTGAGTGACATTTGATCACGATAACGTGGAGATAAGTGCATTGATGGCCTAGTATTCTTAAGAACGCAATTGCTAAAGATGAGGTTGGAGTTTGATCACCGCTTAGGGCAAATACCTACTTATTCAATATTATCTGGAAGTTTGTGTCCCTTGACAGTGGGTTAATAATACCTGTGACATAGTACTTACCATATACGTAAGTAGATATTACATTTTGTTACTTATTTCCCTAGCTCAGTGCGTTGCACACCAACTATTACACCGGAACACACGTAATATAAGAAAGCACGATTAGATCAACGGTAGTTAGCAGTTTGCATAACGACTAATATTTTTACTTGTCTATCTATAGAGCTAATTTGTTAGTTTATTTATTAAATCTATCACCAGATAGCCGAATAAATTTTAAAACAAAGTTTAGAAAAGTAGAATTATAAATCAAAGTATCACCATGGTATGGGTAGGACTGTAGCACAGCAGTAACACAGCTACCTACGTAATTATTAACTTAACGCCAACACAAGGAAAGCAATTCATAATCGTGGTAGATTCTGATGTGAAAGTTTGCGTAATTTCTTATTTTACCCGGAATATATGTTACATAAGTAATTCCTTATCATTATAAGTCATTATGTTACAGTTTCCTCTGCGGCTGTGTAAAAAAACTTTCATCTTCACTTGATATTATCATTGCCGCAAATGAAAATTGGCCAATTAGTTAACTACCTTGTCCAAAAGTACAAATTGCCTACATGTAATACCACTCACATACATAGTATTACAAATAAGTAATTTGTAATTTTCAATTTAATGAACATAATTTTAGGATTTCGTGGCCGCAAAATAAATATGCGAATGTTGCCTGATATTATCTAGTCTTTTCTTTCTTAAAAAAAAGAAAATGAGTTATGACTTATCACAGATACAATTGTCAAGGTATCCCTTACTATCAAGTATCTAAAACGAAACTGAATATTACTTTAGAATTCTTTTCGTATGAAACAAATCAAAAATATGCCAAATCGGGGTAACAATTCTCAAGTTACCGCTTACCAACACATTATCTTAAATAATTTTAAAATAATTTACAATTAATAAAAAGAACCCAAACGTATACTATTATCGATATTATTATGTAGACATCACTAATCCCTCAACACGTAACTATCCTGCCACCTAAATACGAGCGAACAGTATCCGCTGGCGTGCACGTGTCTCCAACTAAAAAGTCACGATAGAATTCACAACTTTTACAACATAGCTTCCGCAACTGAATGCCGTCCGATTAATCTCTTGCGTCAATACTAAATTGCTATCCGTACTCAGTTGCTGATGCATTCTTGACAGATTATGGGTCAATGAACTTTCGAAATTTTATTTTAGAGCCTGCCAGTTTGTTAAAGCCCTGTTCACCACTGGCAGATAAGTAAAATAAGATTTCTTATATATTTACAATATATACTGTAAAGCACTAATCTTAGTGATGAAACAGCCTTAATCTACATAGGTATACAAAAAACTTATTAAACCTTAAAATTTTAAAGTACATTTATTGGAAAAAAAATCCTTCTTGAAGTTGCGTGATCGTAAAGGTTTTAGCGATCCCAAGGGAGGTGCGCTGCTACCTACTATTGTACTACGTCCACTGTGACAATGTCATTGTTATGGATAAAAATAAAGTAGCAGTTGATTAGTATTGATTTAGTGGTACTCATTCCGAATTTAAATTTTAGAGACCATCTCCTATCCGCAGTAAGTAGATCGTAAACGTTAGTGATGGGTGGCCACGCAATTCTGATCTCTCTTTGTATCTATATGTAGAATTGTATACGTATAAATACCCTCAAGCAATATTGCCTCTTAGTGCTATGTGCGTGCGTTCCGAAAGCTCATAATTGTTTGACAAGTCTTCATATCCAATTGTAAGTGTTTAATAACATTTTTCCGCCAGAGGTTCCTGCAATAGTTGCAGTTACTTATTAACTCAATACTTGACCTAATGACCCTATGTCCATTGTTCCAATTTTCTTGCAAATTGCTATAAATATTACTATTTTTCTATATTTCTTTGCGTCTATAAATTAAATTGATAATTTGCCTAGAATTTTTTAGATGTGCGATACACATAACTTCGTGATTGTTGTCAAATATTAATCTTGATGTAATTTAAATACTTTTTTGTTTGTTTGACCTTGAGCCCCTCCTAAGCAATTTGATATCGGATGGTTTGAGACCCGACTTGGCGGTGCTGTAATCGGTTTCTAGAAAAGGATAAGACAAGTTTGCGCCACTGACAAGTCTTAAATGCACACTTAAAAAAAATCCAGTTTCCATTGTCCCGAAACATGATGACACATACTCATTAACATCAATAATTATGAAGGCCGAAATTAATTTTAATGATTCAGTAATATAGGCAATTGTAACTTGGAATTAGGGTTTATTCCCGGGAATTCTCGAGCCGAGAATTCCGGCGTCGTTTTTACACGTTCTTTCGTGTTTCGACTCTAGTAGAGTATAGTTTACGTATTTTGTTTCAATTTGAAATCAAACAGGTAAGTCTTTTCACTTTTATTGACACATAATGGCTTTATTATTCATATTATTTTTATCAATAATATAATCTAAATATGATCTTATATCTGTTCTTTTCTATTATTTTTTAGTCAAACTTTAATACATAAAATAACTAACGATCATTAATTATACTATTTAGTCTAATTATATTTCCTATTTTTGTAAAACAACAACACACAAGCTTAGTTTTTAATTATTCTGATATGTTTTTCTTATGTAAGTAATTTGAGGGTCTAGTTCATAATATCGACAGTCACTACATCGATGGTCACTGTATCGAAAACATTCCATCGACGGGCTAATGTATCGACAGTACCACAAATCGATAGTACGGTACATCGACAGTACACCAAATCGATGGTACGCTACAACAAACCACCCAGGAGTAGGAGCCCCGCGAAGTGGGGCTCCGGCGACCTATGCGCGGTACCTAAACTTACCACCCCCCGATTTAGAGCAATCTGACTCTGACTGGTTAGGTTAGGGTTATTTTGAAGATATTATATTTTACGGTATGATTGTTACCTGATTTTTTCAACGAGTGCTTTAATAAAAAATATTATTCTCATTTAACAACGTTTACAGAAAGCATTATTTTTATACATTTCCTAATACGATATTGGAACTATATACAATTCCTAGGAAATGTACATGTTTCCCAGTGTATCTATGTATTAAATATTTTTTAAAACATTATTTTATACATATCCTAAATAGCTTCGGAATTGTATACATTTCCTAGATTTCATACATTTCCGGTAACATTTATAATAAAAACACTTATAGAAAAATCTAGATCCATACAGGAAACCGGATAAACTCTTTGTGTAAAAATCAAGCAATTTACAGATTTAACAAATTGTGATTAAAAACTTTTAAAAATCTTGTTTTTTATTTAAATCTGGCTTGGGTCGGGTAGTCGATGCTACGTACTATCGATTTGGTGTACTGTCGATGTAGCGTACCGTCGTTTTAGTGTACTGTCGATGTAGCGTACCATCGATTTGGTGTACTGTTGATTTAGCGTACCGTCGTTTTAGTGTACTGTCGATGTAGCGTACCATCGATTTGGTGTACTGTCGATGTAGCGTACCGTCGTTTTAGTGTACTGTCTATGTAGCGTACCATCGATTTGGTGTACTGTCGATGTAGCGTACCGTCGTTTTAGTGTACTGTCGATGTAGCGTACCATCGATTTGGTGTACTGTCGATGTAGCGTACCGTCGTTTTAGTGTACTGTCTATGTAGCGTACCATCGATTTGGTGTACTGTCGATGTAGCGTACCGTCGTTTTAGGGTACTGTCCATGTAGCGTACCATCGATTTGGTGTACTGTCGATGTAGCGTACCGTCGTTTTAGTGTACTGTCTATGTAGCGTACCATCGATTTGGTGTACTGTCGATGTAGCGTACCGTCGTTTTAGGGTACTGTCCATGTAGCGTACCATCGATTTGGTGTACTGTCGATGTAGCGTACCGTCGTTTTAGTGTACTGTCGATGTAGCGTACCATCGATTTGGTGTACTGTCGATGTAGCGTACCGTCGTTTTAGTGTACTGTCGATGTAGCGTACCATCGATTTGGTGTACTGTCGATGTAGCGTACCGTCGTTTTAGTGTACTGTCTATGTAGCGTACCATCGATTTGGTGTACTGTCGATGTAGCGTACCGTCGTTTTAGGGTACTGTCCATGTAGCGTACCATCGATTTGGTGTACTGTCGATGTAGCGTACCGTCGTTTTAGTGTACTGTCGATGTACCGTACTATCAATTTGGGGTACTGTCGCCCGTCGATGGAACGTTTTCGATACAGCGACCATCGATGTAGTGACTGTCGATATTATGAACAAGACCCGTAATTTGAAGTTAATGAATGTGTCATTTTAAATTTGTGAGACGAATATTGCCAGTTGTGTTGTATGTGTGTGTATCACATATTACTCCAAGTGCTTATTATTAATTTGAATTGCGTTTGTTATAGATTTTACCTTGTCTCCTGCACTCTAACCAGCCAAAAATGGTGCTGTCATTATAATTATGAGTCTAAATAATATTATTTCTGTATTTTGTTAAAAAAAGTTAATTAGCTTATTCATAAGATTAATGTTATATGTAATCAATAATAGCTTTATAACTAATTTGATACTTTTATTTGTGAGGAAAACCACTGAATTTTTTGATGTTATTGGAACCAAATAATATAAGAAAACGTACGTAAATGTAAATTTCTCGACAACCCGAGAAGACCCGAGAAATTAGCCTCGAGAATTCTCGAGACCCGAGAAATTGAAAAGCTCGAGAAATCATGAACCCTACTTGGAATGGTGTAATGCCTGTACAAAACCTTGCTTACAGTACTGTTATCCAATGAATGTTAAAAAGAGCATAATTATTACTGCTACAAACAAGTGATTATATATCAGTATAATAATAATATAATAATATTCTACCACATTCACACAGCGCCATCTAGTCCCAAAGTAAGCAATTATATTTGCTTGTGTTATGGGTACTAAACAACTGATATACTACTTAAATATATATTTTTTTTTTGTAAATACATACAAAATATATTATAGATAAATTACACCCAGACACAGAACAAACCTTTATGCTCATTACACAAAGATTTGTCCAGGGTGGGGATCGAACCCACGACCTCGGGCTTAGCAGTCAGGGTCACTAACTACTAGACCAACAGGCCAGTCTTGATTATGATTTTTTATTTTATAATTCTTTACATTGGTGCGATTTCTCGATTGAAAACACCCTTACGATGAAAAGGAGGCATTTAGTTACGACCGATCGTTTAAAATGCCATTGACATTGAAACGATATGTCTTTTTACCCGACTGCGCAACGCAAAGGAGTGGTAATGTGTTTATCAGCCTATGTATGTATGTTTGTATGTTCCTTTGAAGCACTATACAGACCAAACGCCTGGGCCGATTTTTATGATTCGCACGTCAATCGATTCCTCTTAGTCCGGCGAGTGTCACTAAAGACATGACTTTAGTGAAAATTCAATATGGCGACTACTGGACGCCATATTGTGAAAATGAAAAAAATGAAAGTCAACAAACTATGTCAAGTGGGGTATCGTTGAATAGGTATTTAAAAATCATTTTTAGTTTACCTTCAACATTTTTCGATTCGACTCGCCGTTTAGGATCTACATCGATTTAAAGTTGCGTAACAACCATTCTCGCATGTAGGTTTTTAGACAATAGAAATTTACGATGAAAAGACAAAAACTTCGTATAACTGTGCGTGTGAATGTGGATGGACATATACTTAAGTATCTAGTAGGTATATTGGACTACCTAAAGTATCTAATATCTGACACGATCGCCCATCTCCAACTTCAAACGATTTAGTACTCAACTTCAGTCGAAAAACTATATATAGGTAGGTACCTACTTATTTATACATATAAAATGCTTTGTCCTGAATGACTGACTGACTGAATGACGGATCAACGCACACCTAAACCGCTGATCGTAGAAATCAGAAACTTGGAGGGTGTGTTCTTTGTTTGATAAAAAAGGATTTTCCAAAATTCTACCCCTAAGGGGCTGAAAATGGGGGGCAAAGTTTGTATGGGACAACGTGATTCCTAGGTCCAGTCTACTACAAATTTTGCATAAATATTCTTTAACAGAATTGATGGTAGACGTGTTTCGTATTTTATTGAAATTCATTCATCAATTCCACAGGATAGGGAAAAACAGGATTTTCATTTTACGTAGTATAGTTTTCGTAACTATGATAACTAAAAACTTCAAAATTTTGGCATGTTCAATTTTGAAATAGGGTAAACTATACTATTGTTGCTACTTCATCAGTCTTTGGCACTATGTATTTTAAATACGAATATAAAGAATATTATTAATTGCTGTAACAAGAAAAATTACACATTTATAATATTATAACATTATATACCTAACGACTAAGTACTTAGTTTTCCAACGTCTTTATCACAATTTCATCCCCTTTGGGATAGAATTTAAAAAAAGCAAGGAACACGTAGGTAATATTTGTGTTTTTGATCACATTTTTGTTATTTTCATATATTTATAATATTTATCACATTAATAAAATTATCATATATATATATATACAATATATATATTCATTCGCCCCACGATAGCAGGGCGAATGAATATATAAAGCTAGAAATCGTCCTGTTGTTTTACGGACTAGATATTATACTGTTTGTGCAGATCCAGAATCTTATTATATTACACTCTGTTAGTAACCCATGTCCCTTTTAGAGCAGAAGAAGACGATTCGACCATTCGACCAAAGATCGACATCTTTAACGCGAAATTGAAAGAAAAATGTTATCTTTAATATTGTGTTGGAGTGTAACTGTACACAATTTGCAAGGGACAACTTTAAATCGAGCCGTTGTCGATCTCAGTTCGCGCATTTTTTGCTAAAGGCCAAGCCTACGTAGCCTTGAGCCGGGTTAGGTCTTTTCTTCGTCTTTTTTGGTTTAATTATTAGTAGTTTGGACCACCGCAAGCTACTAAACAATCCTCATGATATCAACCCTCTCAATGAAATGACGAGATTGCGAAGTTTGCCATCGCATAACAATAACATTGACTGACTTATGTCACACAGCTTAAAGAGTTGCGTGTTGATATTTTGCCCGGATGTTTATTTACTCATTATCTTATCATATATTAAAAAAAAACAGTGAAAGAAATAAAAAAATCAATAAATACAATATTTAATACTAGCTTTTGCCCGCGGCTTCGCTCGCATGGATATAGTTTTATAGTTAGACGCTATTGGCAAGGCAGAGCTGTTCACAGCACTTTTTTGTAAACGATATTCTTTGATAGGCATCCCTGTCAATAATATTTAATACAGAATATTTCATTTTGGTTAAAGCATCCAAATATATTTTTTCTTAACTATTACTTGAAAAACAAAGAACTATCTATTTAATATACACCCTCTGAACCCCCATCCCGATCAAAAAAATTAAAAACAACAGTTTAAGTTCATATCGTAATACTAATTTGCAAAACGTTAACTTCAAAACAAAGATTTTTTCATACAACGTTTCACCCCCAATTTCACCCTTCCAAAGCCACCCTCGTCAAAGATATAGATGAGGGGATTTTTTATTTTGATAGTAGTACCTCAAAACAAATTTTCAAATCTATAAGTTAAAAAACAAAGAAGTTTCATACAATCGTTTTTATCCCTTTTCACCCCCGTTAGGGGTTGAATTTTAAAAAACCCTTTCTTAGTACACCTCTAGACATTAGGATAAACACACCGTCCAAATATCAAGTTGCTACGACCAGCGGCTTAGGCTGTGCGTTGTCTGTCAGTCTATCAGTCAGTCAGAACAAATCCTTTTATAATATGTATGGATATCAAGATAATGAATGATAAAAATATAAAAATAAAAAAATCTTAAAAACAAAAATATAAAAAAGAATTAAGAGATGAAAAAAATGTGGTCAACTTCTTATTTGAAACTAGCTAGGTAACTCATAACTAAAAAGTATAAAATAAAAAAATATAATTTTAAAAATCAAAAAACCCGACTGCTTTAAAAACTGAAAAGAAAAAAACAAGCACTTAGATGTCCGGTGGTCTAGAATTCTAAAATATATTATTGAATGAATACTATTGAAGAAAATAAAATATATTCTAATAATGGAACATAACAACTGAACAGTCGGGATCCATTGACAAATTAGATTGGCTGTCGAATAATGGATCCCGACTGTTCAGTTGTTATGTTCCATTATTAGAATTTATTTTATTTTCTTCAATAGTATTCATTCAATAATATATTTTAGAATTCTAGACCACCGGACATCTAAGTGCTTGTTTTTTTCTTTTCAGTTTTTAAAGCAGTCGGGTTTTTTGATTTTTAAAATTATATTTTTTTTACGTTTTTAAATTACGCATGTGCATTTTATGAACTCTTCGTTTAAATTAAATGTGCTTATATGTGTAAACTGTAATACTGCAAAAGTAACACCGTGTCAGTTATGAACATATTAATGAACGGCCAATTATTTTAAAATTAACGCCATTTTAATGGACGAATTAATATTTAAAAAAGTCGAAGAACTTTACTTTTTATTTGGATTTTACCTCGTAAGGACATAGATTATTTTATACTGACCATGTACTCGTAAGTAAAGCCGTAGATAGAAGTTAGTTGCAAATAATACGATATTGCAAATGTGATATACTCATATAGATGCGTTTTGCAAACAACAATATAGCCATGTTAGCGCAATCCTTGCAAAATATGATGTCGAAGTGCAGCTGTGAATTTTGCGTCAGTACTCAACTACTCATGTACTCAGTGAATGGGAGGATAATGTTGTTCATGGGTAGGCTTTTTGGGTCGATTTGAAAGTAAATGGCAATGTAATATGAATATTATTACACGTTTTTGATTTAAAGAGTTGCCCCGGTTTATATATTACTAGGAGTCACGCGGAGCATCGCGTCCGTCGTTTTTTATTAGGCCACTGCTCAGCTCCTTTTGGCCGTAGCGTGATGTTATATAGCCTATAACCTTCTTCGATAATTGGGCTATCCAACACTAAAAAAATTTTCAAATCGAACTAGTAGTTCCAGAGATCCTAGCGTTTAACCAAACAAACAAACTATAATACTCTAATATTAAGTATAGATTCTATTTAAATTGTAACTAAGCTCGTTATAATAATACATTTGAATAACTTTTTTACTTTGATCTTTGCTCCTAAATAACATTAACAACTCATCATACCTTCGTGAGGTTACATTTTAATAAGGTAATATTAATTCTATTTTTATATTAATGTTTTTAAAGATCCTTGAAATAGAGTTCCCTATGCTATAATAAGTAAGTATCAAACATAAGTTTATAATTAGCATTTATAAGCTGTTGGTAAATCATACGGGTAGAATTTCAAAGGTCTTTCGTTGATTCACACCATGAGTAGTCCGATCCGTCCGAGTCACACAGCACAAAGTCGTCGTTTCGGACCAGGCAACTGTAATTTCTCAGATCTTCAGATAGGAAGTAGTATTAAAAATCGAAGTATGTAACTCTGTTTGTTACACTATCACGATTAACCACACAACTGATCTTCATAAAATATCACAAAGCCAAGACCTGAAGAAAGACATCCAGGTCTTAAACCACCTCTATGTGAACTCTTAAACGATAGGTATATCGTATTACTACGCAAGCAAAGCCGTGAGCTGAAACTTCTTTATTTATTTTTTAATAAATATTTGGGATATTTTTATATACCGCTACCTATCCTAAATCATGTGTATAAGATCTAAAATAAATACATATATTTCTAAATAATAAACAAAGATAAATACCCAAATTCCGAAACAAACATTTGCAGAACATAAAAATATTAGTTCCGACCAGGGGATCGAACCCAAGACCTCCGAAACCGCAACCGTATACTACTAACTACTGCGTCTCCGAATCTATTTGATAAAGAATTCACTGACATTCGTTAAAAACCTTACGAGTTTAAAAATGTGTTTTAAACATTTGTATATTATATTAATGTTGCCACGTGTTGGTGTGGTAACCTTTCCTAACCTCGCTGAAGTATTTATCCATTGTTTTAATGCTAACAGCTTAAATTATAGATTGTCTTTACTATAAATATCCAATTAAAGTTGCGAATTATAACTATTGGTACTTTTTATTCAATGCTAGCAAAAATAAGCCATTAATCTTAATTTACTATTCCAAGCGGTCTTAGATTTGAGAAATAAAATATTTATTTAGTAGCAGTTTTTTACTATGCGTAATTGGCAAAAAACATGTTTATAAAGTGTTGAGTGAAAGTATGTAATCAAACAGCATCTATGAAAAGCTATTCAACTGTCCGATGTCCGTCATTAAACAGGCTGTATTCTTTTAAATCGAACTTGCAGTTTCTGTTCCACTCCTGGGCTCGGGTGTCTTTTTCTCTATTTAAAGAGCTGAGAGGGATTAGGCCATAAACCAGTTGGCCTAGTGCGTGCTGGTGGATCAGACATACACTTAGAACTTCTTGGGTATGTAGGTATGTGAGGCCTATTTCCACTGCTGCACGTAGGCCTTCCTATTGTTGTTATTGTTGATGTATTAAATAGATACCAAGTAATTTTAGTCTCCATGTTTAATACAAAAGGCCTCTGAATTCCAACGAATAAAATAACATGTTGAAATTGCATTAGCCATGTTTCGACACTGCAGCCAGCTGTGTTGACGTTGTGTTACTACGCGGCGGTTTGGCGAAACACCGGCTGTCCACATCAATTAATCATTATCTGTTTAACAATACGAGTATTGTGTACCATATCTATCCGTTTCTTAATTATCATTAATGACTTTTTGACCAATCTATATAGGTATATATAAAACGCAAAAATTGTTTATAACTATTTCCGTTAACTTTTAATCCATCAGATGTGATCATGTGACCCAAACGGTAATAATGCGAACTATGACTAAAACAAAAAAAAAAAAATAACTCACATTCGGTCACGGGGATCGAATTCGCCGCAGCCGAGCTGCCGGCTACAGGTAGTATTTATATTTCGTTTCTAGCTTAAAACTTGCTTTTATCACTTAACTGCTTTTTTGTTTGAGGACGGCAGAATATAAAATTTATTGCTGCGTGTATGTTGACAATTTGAATCGATTGATCGATTTGATTTTCGATCATAATTTGATCGAATAAAAAACAATACTTTGATGCTGTTAAGCTAAAGATTAATTTTAATTTATTGCTATTAAATTAAAATATGTCAGTGATCGATGTGGCAATCAGTTTTGATTTAGGTACGTTTTTCTTTTTAATTTGTTGGCTAAAATAGGTAAGTTGGATCTTAATCTGCAGGAAAACTTTGATAGCGTAGTCAATCAAATACCATAACTAAAACATTTAACGTCAAGTCATAGATCAAGTAACACGATAGTCAATGTTCCGGCCATATCCTTGGACCCCAATTCGTTGCTCCGACAATCTCTCACAGCCTTGGAAGTTTCGACACATAACCTCTTGTTCAGACGGTCGCTTAGATTCAGTTCAGTAGGTTAGATGTACTAAAAATGGGAAATTCAAGTATAATTTAGAGGTTGACTCGAGATTACTTTAATAATGCAATTTTGGTAATTATTGCGGATATTTAGAAGAACGGTGTTTTTTTAGTTGATATTTTTAGATGAATTAAGTATCTTCTATATTATATAGCTGAAGAGTTTGTTTGTTTGATTGGGGGAACGTGCTAATCTCTGGAACTACTGATCGAATTGAAATATTAATAATAATAATATATAATATTCTACCACATTCACACAGCGCCATCTAGTCCCAAATAAAGCAATTATATTTGCTTGTGTTATGGGTACTAAACAACTGATATACTACTTACATACTTTTTTTTTTGTAAATACATACATATTATAGATAAATTACACCCAGACACAGAACAAACCTTCATGCTCATCACACAAAGATTTGTCCTGGGTGGGGATCGAACCCACGACCTCCTGCTTAGCAGTCACGGTCACTAACCACTAGACCAACAGGCCAGTCATATTATTTTAATGTTGGATAGCCCATTTATCGAGGAAGGTTATGGGCTATCTAACATCACGCTAGGGCCAATAGAAACTGAGCACTTGAGCAGTGGCCAAATAAACGACGACCGGAGCGAAGCCCCGCGCCACTTCTAGTTTTATATACTTAGATTTAATACAATATACAGAAAATAGATCCGATAATTGAAAAAAGAGTAGACTAGACATATAATACATGAAACTAAAATTTTATACATCGTTACGCTACGACAAAAAGTGGCTCAGTAGAGGCCAAACAAAGATCTACCGGAGCGACGCCCCTGTCAACAGTTATAATCAATATCTATACAAATTTTAAAGAGGTAATATTTGTATGTGTGTTTGGATGTCAATGCCCCAACATTGATAGACCTTCGTGAAATTTCACATAGATGTAGCCTAAAGTTGGAGAGTGACATAGACTATTAAAGACATGCCAATGGAAATATGGCATAAAAATGGTTATAAAAGATCATCTCGGCAGCTCACATAGGTCATTTCTCTTTCAACCACAGTAACAGTTATCATTATAATGTTAATTGAGGATAGCTCTAGTCTGCTTTTATTTGTTGTGAAAGTTTGTGTTTTCTAGGACAGACATCTATGCAGTTAATCTTGAAAACAAGCATTTAATAGAAATAATAAACCAAATTGTTTGAGCTAGTTTGCAGATAGAAGACAGACGCATTTATGAGCATGAGTATATATTATACCTAATATATATGTATACAAGATTGCTCTCTTGTATCTATTAGATTAGTGCAAATCAAATTTGGGATAAATTCCTCGAACAGCACCCAGTCGAGTAGCACCTACGCGAATAGCACCTAACATATTCCTCGAATAGCACCTATCAATACTTTTGCTAGGTATTTTTTTTACGATAACTAGCTTACCTAGCTATACCACACTGGCTAGACGGGTTGGTATTGGGTTTTATTGCGAATTTTCCTTTTCTCGCAGTGTTCTTGTTGCTTCGGGTTAGTCCCTTAGTCGCCTTGAACGAAACCCACGGGATGAAATGGGGTAGTGAAATTATATATTTAAAAAAGTTGTTTTGAGACTGTTAAGAGACTTAAATTGTTAATATTTTATTATTGGTTCTTTGTTTTCTACCCTAATTTATATACTTATAGATATTTTAATTTAATTTAATATTTTTTTGAATTGAATACTCTGTGTACTCTGTGTACACATAGCCCGCAGAACATCAGTTCTGCGGGCTATGTATAATGTAAACTCGAGAACTTTTTTGCCCCATCAAATGGGGGCTATGATGATGGGGCAAAAAAGTTCTCGAGTGGCGGCCACGTACTGGAAAGCGCAGCGTGGGGCGGCCCCCCGCCAGATGGACCGACGATCTGGTAAAGATTGCGGGTGGCCGTTGGATGCGGGCGGCACAAAATCGCTCGCTGTGGCGGAAATTAGGTGAGGCTTATGTTCAGCAGTGGACGTCATTGGGCTGATATGATGATGATGATGATACATTGACATTGATTTATACATTGACACTTTAAAATGTTGTGCATTTGATTTAATACTAATGTTAACTTTATTTTTAGATGTAAGCATTAATGTAACAACTACTAGTTGTCTAAATAAACAATAAACAATATGTATACGTAATCCGTCACTACACGGACACTTCACGTAAATATCTTATTTATATTTATTAAGGACAAAAAACAGTTACAGGCTAAAATAACACTACGTGTCGTAATTTAAACTTATTTATGCAAATAACATCAATGTCCACAAACTGTAGCTTTTAGATGATCTTAAAAAGAAAATTTGTTTGCTTAGGGATACAATGTAGCGAACTTATTATTAAATAAGAACATAACATCTAATGTAAGTTTGTAAATATTTCTGTTTCTGTGAACAGATAACTAGATTGTAACTATCAAAATCCTTGCATTCATCGCCCTGTTTTGTAAATTGTAGTCTATCGTGATAACCGGTGTGTACCAGTGTTTGGCATAGTTTCAACACTTATCTGCCTCAGTATATCCGTGGGATATTGCAAAATTAATTAATTGTTGCTGTCTACTGTTTTCGCCATTAATATCTCTCTTTTTTTT
Source organism: Laspeyria flexula (assembly GCA_905147015.1). Classification (NCBI taxonomy): domain Eukaryota; kingdom Metazoa; phylum Arthropoda; class Insecta; order Lepidoptera; family Erebidae; genus Laspeyria; species Laspeyria flexula. Next base: position 2,969,975 of record LR989956.1, on the reverse strand, counting down.
TTAACAATGAATGTCCGCTTACGTAATTTTAAGTATTGACCTGTAAGGTTTTGAGTTGAGGAGTTGAATCTGAAGGTAAAACTTGGCTTTGATTACAGAAATTTAAACGTCAATATTTACATTATGTAAACTATTTTTGATGACTGAGTGTGAATAGTGTTTTATCAGATATATATAAGCAAGTTGGTATTTATTGTCGCATTATACATACATACATATAGATCACACCTCTTTCCCAACAGAGGGGTAGGCAGAGACCATTTCCTTCCACTTGCTACGATTGTGACATACATCTTTGGCTTCTTCAACATTCATCAGTCTTTTCATGCATTCTTGCCAGTTTAGGGTACTCCTAATCCATCCTTTCCTTAGAACTTCACCTATTTGGTCATGGTACGTTCTTCTAGGTCTTCCCCTTCCAACGTTTCCTTTCATATATTTGTTTTGTCACTCTTCCTTCATTCATTCTCTCGACATGTCCAAACCAGCTTGGCATTCCTTTCTCTATTCGTGTCGCATTATTATTGTAATTTATGTTTTAGTGGAACTATTTATCTACTTAATTAGGTCAGTACTTGGTATATTATGTTAATTATTTCTTTTATCTTCTTTGTTAAAAAAAGACAACAGCCGCAATATGAAACAAGTCTTGTATAAAAAAAATGTTTGAAAACTGGTCGAGGAAGAACTTGGCTGATTTTACATCTAGGTATACTTTAATATTATAATTCTTAGGATAACCACTAAAGCATACAACTGAAAATATTAACTAAATCCCCATCAAAACAAGCCCATTCATTTAAAATCTACGTGGGCCACAGATAGGCACACAGAAACGTCAAACTTATAACACAATTTATTGTTTTCTTTTTACCTCGATTAATGGATGTTAAAAAGTGTTGCATGGCTGGCGTTGCATTACAAGTTACTTTTATATTTAGGTAAATTTAAACAAAAATATAATTTACTAGAGTTCGCGCGGGGCTTCGCTCCCGTCGTTCTTTATTTGCCCTCTGCTCAGCTCCTAGAAGCCGTAGCGTGATGTTATATAGCCTATAACCTTCCTCGATAAATAGACTATCCAACGTTAAAAGAGTTTTTCAAATCGAACCAGTAGTTTCTGAGATCCTAGCGTTCAAACAAACAAACCTTTTAGCTTTATAATATTAGTATAAATTTGGCTCTATATAGATTATCTCAAACAGAGCCAGGTGCAACAACTAGTATTTAATGTTATTAATACAGCAATTTAATCTTAAACACAATATAATTAGCCACGTGCGATGAGGTCTGACCCTGTGTGGGGTTAGTGGGGTCGACATAGAACCTATTAGTAGTCTAGGTATTGCATGGTTCTACAATAGCACGTAATTATGATGGCGAACAATGTCTTGGTTATTTCCTATTCAATTTGATTCAAGATCAATTTTTTACTGCGGTTTAATGGAATTAAGGTCTTTGAATGAGTACATAATCGATCAATAGGTAATTAATGTTGATGTACCTGTTAAATGTCGGTCGATTGTCGATTGTTTAACAGGATAAAGATAGGTTACTCTTTAACGATATACTAATATTATGAAGCTGTAGTGTTTGTTTGTTTGAAAGCTAGGATCTCAGGAACTACTAGTCCAATTTGAAAATTTATTTTAGTGTTGGATAGCCCATTTATCGAGGAAGGTTATAAGGGTATATAAAATCACGCTACGGGCAATAGGAGCTGAGCAATGGTAAAATAAAATGACGGGAGCGAAGCCCCGCGTGACTTCTGGTTAACTTATATTGCTATCGCTTAATGTTTGAGTTCCCAACCGCACTATTGACTAATTTAGATTTTCTAAAATTGAATAGTTGATGTCGAGATTACGTGCCGGCTCGCAGACTGTCTTGGCGAGTTAAGGTGATTTTCCACCAGAGTGGCGAGGCGAGGCTAGGCGAGGAGAGAATTGAAATTTGTATGGCTCTCTCCCAACGCATCTTTGGTGGAAACAGTGTGGATTGACGAGAATATGCGAGGCGTGAATTGAAATATTTGTTTGTGTAAAAATGAACCGTATTGCTTCCGATATAGAGTATAAATTAACTTTGCAACAGAAACACGCTTCTCGAGAGAGGCTTATTATTGCTCGTTGCTACTTATTACCGTGTACAAGCCTTTTCTACTAGAGGTCGGCGGTCACGCGCGATCCCGCGATGGCTATTTTTAAGTGGAAAAGGGTCAGTGAGATTTCAATTCTCTTCTCGCCTCGTCTCGTCTCGCCACTCTGGTGGAAAATCACCTTTATATCTTAACTTCAGTAATGTTATTGTTTTTTTTTTAATACTAGATACTGCTGTATATTGCGATTAACTAATTTAGTTAATTGCAATATTCTCAGCCATTGTCTTAATGAAACCTACAAAAAACATTTTTTTTTTGTATAGAATTCACATCTTCATCATCTTAATTTGAATTGCAGCACTTAAGAACAAAACTTCTGGCAAAAAAGAAAAAATTGTTGAGAATTTGGCTTTTAATTATAAAAACCACTTGTTGAAATAAAAAATAATTGTCCAAGAGAAATCAAGGTTCAGTTTTATGCAACCGGCTACTGGAGTTCATGCAACCAACATTCTTCTTAAACACTGACTTGTTAAGCGTCGCATTTTAATAAAATGAACTTGTGAGGTACTTACTGAGGCTTCGAAATATTGTATTTTTTATGAGTAACATGCTCATTGATCACTTTGTCCTCGGTTTGTGGAAATACTAGGTACTGACCTAACACATAACGAGTAGGCGTAATTATCTATCTTCTATCTATACATATAATAAAACAGTAGAAAAGTCGTTTTTGTACATTAAAAAAATGTGATAAAAAATGAAATGTGTTAAAAGACAACCAATAGAACCTATTTCCAGCATTTTTCGAATTTTTGTCTGTTTATTTGTTCGGGCATCGCGTAAAATGTACGAAAGCAATGTAGATAACTTTTACACACAACGATTGAGCGTAACTTGAAGTAACATTTAATTTTTGTTTCATTTCAATCGGTTTATAAATAAAAAAGTTACATTGATTATTAGAATCACGCGAACGAAATCGCGAGCATAAGCTAGTCTATAATATGCTTATATTTGTGACCAACTTTATCCATAGATACAAAAAATTGTTCCATTTACGAATTTGTTTTTGTATTTTATTTAACTTAACCCTAATGAGACTGAAGTGATCGTCATTTGTGTATTGTGTTAAAAATAAAATGAGTCTTTTATACTTTCAGGTTCAAAGATCATTCTGCGGAGCATCAATGGTGACTTCCGTTCGGGTCAACTGACGGCCATCTTAGGTCCGTCTGGAGCAGGCAAGAGTACCCTATTGAACATATTAGCTGGATATAGGTACGTTACCCCATTGTTAAGTTGATTTCAATCCCGAAACGTCTATTGTGGACTATGGATAATAATAATATAATAAATACAAAGTCGGACATTATTATACGAGTTGAGATCTCGAAATTGTTGATTTGACTAAAACATTTAAGTTTATCTGTACAGAAATCTTCTATAGAAAACGTGTACTTCCAGAAAAATCTTTTAAAAGTAGTAGCGCCATCTGTTTAAGAAACTGTAAATTAAAATAATGTATTGATTAATTGGATACCGGTGTTCACTTTCGGGTGAGAATTTATTTAAAAAATTTCAAGGCTTACGTGTTTAGGTAATGCTTACTCACTACTCTTTAACTACGATTACAATGGCACGTGGAGGTATTGTAGGAAATCTAGCTGTAATCATAGCTGTAATACATTGTCCACAACAATTACACTTTGAAGTTTACAATCGCAATTAGGGACACATTAAACAGCAATTCTAGGGCAATTTTCTTACGTAGGTTTATATTACTATTAAATCGTTACATAGTTACAAAGTAGTTAAATAAGCCCAGATAGATAGAGGTATATTATTATAATCTTAAAAGTTCTAGTTCATTTGAAGGCCTTCCTTAATGGATATATTTAAATAGTCTGCTTGATTTGCGTGACTACATTAAAGGCCGAATGCATCATATAATGTTTTTATAATATACAATCAGTTAATTATCATTGTGTGTGAACAACCTCTCGCGAAGCGATGGTGGCCGAATGGATAAGTGATCGGCATACAAATCATGCGGTCCGAGTTCGATTCCGGGCGGCAATAGGTACCAAATTTCACTTTGTGGAATTTGTATGTACTAGTCAAGTGACTTACCGTCTGTGGTGAAGGAAAACATGGTGAACAAACCCCCATACCCTAGAAAAAATTCTTAGGATATCTCTGATCCGCCAACCTGCAGTAGGTCAGCGTGTGTTGATTATGGCCTAAACCCTATCAGCTCTACAGATATAGGAGAGGAGACCCGAGCCCAGCATTGGGACAATAATGGGTTGATGATGATGTGAACAATTTCTACATGAGTTATTGGCTAAAATTCAATGTAGTAAAAATTTAATCTTAAAATTTAATAGTATAATAAAATGGTGTCAGCTTCCCTTCATCGTTTGAAGAAAATAAATTTTCTTAAAGTTTTTGGGTATGCTAAGTCTAAATTGCTTGTTTTTTAGTAGGTCAATATCAAATAACCACGATCTACTGCACTTGCGGCCTTCAAAAATATTTTTGTAACCAAATTTAAATCTTGCGTCATAGGTACTTAGTGTTTGTTTAAAATTCTAGCTAGCTAGATGGTAATACTGTTTTTGTGTTGTAATCTTTGTACGTTGACTAAGTGCTTCTTTTCAAGTATATATTTGTAAAGGCTTTTTTGTGTAGGTCAGCGGATAAAAGATGGCGCTACAGTAAGGTTAAAATGGCATTAAAAAAAATGCGATAAATACATATCAATATTAATATGACATAATTTTTGAAACCTATTTATCCTTTATTTGTATATTAAAAGGTATATAAACCTGATTCAAATAATATTTGAATGAACAAAATGTTCGCGTGCTAAACGCCCCATTGTTTTCTGAAAAATTTGGTTTGCAAAGATAATAATATACTAATTATAATATTATTATTAGTCCACGTTCGTCATCCCAATTTCGTAAAATGTTAGTCAGAGATCTCTTAAAATTTCCATGCTTCTCGATCAGTGGCTGGTCCAGTCTTGCTGTGATTTTTCGGTTTTATCACGCCATCTACATAAAATATATATATAATAATAATATAATATTCTACCACATTCACACAGCGCTATCTAGTCCCAAAGTAAGCAATTATATTTGCTTGTGTTATGGGTACTAAACAACTGATATACTACTTAAATACATTTTTTTTTGTAAATACATACATATTATAGATAAATTACACCCAGACACAGATCAAACCTTTATGTTCATCACACAAAGATTTGTCCTGGGTGGGGATCGAACCCACGACCTCCGGCTTAGCAGTCAGGGTCACTAACCACTAGACCAACAGGCCAGTCAAAAAAAAATGTTGTAGAATGTCAATATTTCATTCAGGTATCTGTCCCCATCAATGACATTGAGACAACTTTAGTTTATGTAACATAAACAAACAAGTCTGCAATAATAATCATACAAATTGAGGGTCGGTAGTAAGTAACGTTCGTAACAGTAATCTCAGCCTATATTTACGTTGTTATGTATGTAGTAATGGTACATAATAATAGGCAACAGCGTTTGTTAACCGTAATTATACTTATGTACTTATATCCTTGTTAATTTGGACTTTATGTGCATAGCAACTATGAAGGTTAAGTGCACTAGTTTGCCTTTGCCAAACAGCTCTCCGGAGGGCTCGCCATATTGACATTCTTGTCGATTTTGATATCGATATCAAATTTTACTTCTATCGAAAAACTTGTATTGTCTCAGATAAATGAGAAACAAATATCTTAAACCATAATGTTTGAAATTTTTTATATTGCCACTGTTATTTTCAATCATTTGACAACGATACCAACTTCGATTAAGTCGATTTTCAAGACTCCTAGTCTTCTGGTGACGGTACTAATGCAATTTAAAATTTTACAGTCTGGCGAAGAGCTAAATTTTTACCTCAGAGTAAATTCTACTTTTCTCCTGTATGCTAACCTAATAACCTAACAAGATAAAAGTTTTCATCTGAATCGCTAGAGCCTTTTCCGAGAAAGTAGTGACAAAATTATATTCGATATTTTAAGGCGTTTGTACTTAACCGTGAGTTAATCTGTTGCCATCAACTTCTACTTCACTATAACAAACCACAAAACTACGAATAACTCTACTTAAGTGCACTAATCTGATTTAATATTGTAAAGGCCAACATTCATGCCCTTGACAAATGACATCATCATAAAGTCAATGACCGTTTAGATGCCTTTACTGTTCCGATCAAAGATAAAATGTATTTTACAAAAAACGACCAACTGTGAAATTTCACACCAAGCTAAGCTTTAACGGGTCTTGCAGATAGGTATATTGTAGGCGCATATATTGTATTTAGCCAAAGAAACAATGGTTCCCTCCAATCAAAAAGATCGGTTGAGTTGATTTATGTGAACTTAATTAAACTTTGGGCAGCAGCAACGGTATATGATGTTTGTTTTAGTGGTTTAATGTACTGGTAGATTTATTTATGTTCGTGTTAAAAGAGTGATCCGTAAGTGTCCGTAAGCCTTGCGTTGACCACCCATGGTCTCACCAATTTCCTTATAGATATTACCTTGATAGGTAATCTTATGTTTCTAGTTAATTATAGTACACTTCGTTGAATTAATTGTAATGATACCTTTAATTATTATATTTCATGTAGTCGAGGTGAACTCGTCTATATCGAAAATACAAGCACATTAATATTCCAAGTAAAGATATTAATTAACATGATGTTAGATTTAGTAAGGGACCAGCAGAATAATTTTGTATCATATCTATTTAATTTAAGTTAAATAAAAACCATCAAATTTGACCATTTGAAAACTTGACGAGTTGATTTGAAAATCCGACCCACTGAAAAAAATTAAATATGTAAACAATTAAATAAATAAAGAACTTAATGATGCCTATTAATGTCTTGATGAATGATCTTATTGGTTCAATTATTGGACCTTGATCTGAAATGTAAGTATCATATTAATAAGCAATCCTATGCAAATGACCATAATTATAACGTCTCATCTAGTTACGTTAAAACTTCAAACGTAATTGTAGTACTATTTATTGTAGTTAAATGTGATAACTATTTCAATTCCAGAGTTTCGGGAGCAAGCGGCGTAATCTACACAAATGGCGAGCCCCGAGATATTCGACAATTCAGAAAGTTGTCCAGATATATAATGCAAGAAGATCTTCTACAACCATACATCACAGTGCAAGAAGCCATGTCTATTGCTGCAGACTTGAAACTTGGAACTGATCTCTCCAAATCTAAAAAGGCAATTGTTGTAAGTATAGTGATAGCTGTATTTCTGTGTCCGGATGGTAAGGTGATTTCATTTTAATGTTTTATTTATTTTTGAACTTCAGGTAGAAGAAATTATTCAACTCCTAAGACTAACAAAACCGAGGAACACAGCCACAGAAAAGTTATCCGGTGGAGAAAGAAAACGGCTGTCAATTGCTTTAGAACTACTCAATAATCCACCAGTTATATTCTTGGATGAACCTACAACGTAAGACTATAATTTTAAGTCCTAGCCTATGTTCTATAACAACAAACATGATATTAACACCATTCACCGAAAAAAGTTGTGAAAACGGCACCCTAATTTTGAGTGCTTCTTAAGTAAAGACATTGGCAAATGCAAAATGTTCCAAGGCTAACTTATGACCAAACATAAGCAAACCGCTCAACTGAAGTTGACAAACTTCATAGGCTAGGTATATTATAGTTCGTTTACTTATAAAAAGTAACAACAGCAATCCATTAATATCCCACTACTGTACGGTTTGGGTCCTTCTACTCGTACCGAGAGTATGGAGAGGCCATAATCCACACACGTTATAGAAATTGTTTTTTGGTATTCTATTTGACTGCTAAAAATATCTTCAAAAATGTTATTTATGTTTTCAGAGGCCTAGATGACGTAGCATCTTCAACTTGCGTGTCCCTTCTGAAACGGGTAGCTCGTGGTGGTCGAACGGTCATCTGTTCTCTTCATACGCCATCAGCTCGCTTGTTCGCGGAGTTCGATCACGTATATGTAGTGGCAGGAGGCAAGTGTGCTTACCAGGGTACTTCAGCGGGGGTCGTGCCATTCTTAAAGGAATTACAACTGCCATGTCCGAAGACTTATAATCCAGCCGATTTTAGTAAGTCAATTTTGTTCCTCATGGAATATTAATAGATTATGCTGCTGATTTTTTTATCTCTTCATACCAGAACGTTAATACAGCATGCAAATATGAACTGGTATTATTAGAAGATTACTAAATCATTTTAGTTTCTACGAAAATAAAATCTAAATTATTTGCGTAATCTGAATAATAAAGGAAACGGGCGTGCATATTTTTAATTTAAAAAAATCTTTTTTTTGGACGACCTTTGCGTTAATGAGCAAAATAAATTATATGTTTGTGAAATAAAGACTCGCTTTGAAAACCAGAAATAATAATAAAAACTTGACCAAACCACATATGCAGTTGAATTTAAAATCATACGATGTTATTAACAATAATCAAAAATCAACAATTAGGTAAAATAAGATAAATATCACAACATCTAAAAAATAGTATAAACATTATTTTTTTGTTATTTGTTTACAGTAATTGAAGTCTCGAGTGGTGAATACGGCTCTCATGTAGATAGAATGGTATCTGCGATAGAAAACGGCAAGAACCAAAGTTGGAGGACGTATGCACTGGCTGACAGTACGTTACAAGAGATGGAAATAGAACAGTTAAACACAGGAGTAATGGAGAAACATAATTATAAGCATGGATGTTCAACGTACCAGCAGTTTTTGGTTCTGTTGAAAAGAATGTTACTACAGACAGTCAGGAATAAGGTAATATCCATAATATTATTACCAAATTTATTATCTTTTCCCAATCACAAAGAAACTAGCTGATCAATATTATATAGTTGCAAGCGTCTCTATTTTGTCGTTGTCTAAATAATATGCATAATAAACTATTTTTAACAAAAAAATATTAAAACGACTTCAAATCAGTACTAAAAAGCGAAAAATAAACTGAATTAGATATTTAATTCCTAGCTAAAAAATACCTACCTACCTGTTTAAAGTATAATACCCTATTACTAATCTGTTTGAAGTCGGCGCCAAGCCTAAGGAGTTTGTTAAGCTACGTACTACTTAGTACGTACATCTGTTACCGCTCGCTACTTCACACCACCTCGCACTTGAGTGTGATCGTACCTAGTGGACGGCTCAAACTGAGTGATACAACCTCATTAGGCTGGCACCGACTTCAAACAGATTAGTAATAGGGTATTATACTTTAAACAGGTAGGTAGGTATTTTTTAGCTAGGAATTAAATATCTAATTCAGTTTATTTTTCGCTTTTTAGTACTGATTTGAAGTCGTTTTAATATTTTTTTGTTAAAAATAGTTTATTTTTCCATTTTTAGTGTACTTTTTATCTAGCAGATTTAATAATACTGGCTGGCAAACTAAGACGGAAAACCGAAATAAAGAATCTTCGATAGAAGGGAACGTCTATTTAAATATTCTAACAACACAACCTGATTGTAGAATAGAGGAATCTCAAAACCTCAGCTTTTTATGTCTTTCTTTTTTCCTATAAATGCGACAGGTAACAAGTATAGGTATACAATCCAGGTTAGATACTATATCGAAAACTTAAAATATCATCTAAAAATTCCTTTGAATTATACAACTTTATCTTCCATCAAGAGCTCTCACCTCAGACACTTGAAATAACACAACTTAAGGTTTATACATGGATGTGATATTTAAAGAAATCATCTTCTTACTCCTAAACATTAAGAAGTTTCCCTTCCAGTGACAGCTCACCTAAATAACCTACAAGAATACAACTATAGGTTTATAAGTACCTATAATGTTGAAAGAATTATCCTCCAACTCCTAAAAGTTAAGGAGTTATACCTTCCAGTATCAGCTCACCTAAATAACCTACAAGAATACAACTATTGGTTTATAAGAACCTATAATGTCGAAAGAATTATTCTCCAACTCCTAACAGTTAAGGAGTTATACCTTCCATCACCAGCTCATCAACATGAGATGTTGACTATCAGACGTAAATACTTGAATAACTTTAAAAAATATATGAAACACGTAACATGTGCCTATAAAATTTGAGGGTTGCCTTCGATTTCCCTGAGATTCCATCATCAGAACTTGACGTGATGAATAGGGGACCAATTCGGAAGTATACCCTTTCAAACGAAAAAAGAATTTTTTAAATCGGTTCAGGCATCTCTGAGTAATCGATGAACATACATAAAAAAAAAAAAAAATACATACAGTCGAACATATAACCTCCTCCTTTTTTGAAGTCGTTTAAAAAGAGATATTTTGCGTTTGAAAACGGAAAACTTTAAATATGAATTGAGTTTTTATATAATTAGGTTCTCGTTATCTACAGTTTTAAGATAATCTATCCAAAATTTATGGTTTTTGTGTGTCATTCTTAACAAACATAATAACGGTTATAAAAATAAAACTACATCCGTAGAACCGAAGGTTTAGTATAGTAGCGTTCCTTGAGGGAGAATAATAAAATTTTATTTTTAATATTTTTTCTGATTTTGTAAAAAAAATTATATTCCAGAATTACCTTTGGTTACGAGTGGGCCTACATTTATTCATTGGCTTCATAGTTGGCGGTTTATTCAACAGCATGGGTTATGACGCCTCTAAGACTATCTTTAACTTTGGATTTTGTTACGCTTGCATCATTGCCATGCTTTACATACCTATGATGCCTGTATTACTAGCATGTAAGTTTGTATTACTTTTTTTACTTCTATTTTTTATATTTTATTTAGGCATATTCCGCAGCCGCAATATGAATGTTATTTTATGTCTTTACAAAAATACAAATATAACTCTTTATTAATAATTTCTTTAGTAATTAAGTAGAGTTGAGCAGGAATATTATTCAAAACGACAGTTGCTTGAGCAGGACAAATACTCAAAATTTTAGTGTTTGAATTTATTGGTTTATGAATAATATGGGTATTTTATTTTTACAGTTCCTAAAGAAGTTCAACTAGTAAAGCGCGAATATTTCAACCGCTGGTACGGTCTGAAAGCTTATTACGCTGCATTAGTTTGTTCTCGGACTCCCGCCACTATATTCTTCAGTCTGATCTACTTAATCATCACATATCCTCTGACATCACAACCATTGGAATTTGATAGAATACTAATGTTTAGTAGTACGTGCATTTTAATAGCTCTTATATCGGAGTCCATGGGAACTGCGATATCTTCAATGTTAAGTGTTGTTGTAAGTATCTATTTTATAAAATTATCAGCTTTTGTTTGCATTAGAATTTAAGCAGTTGATTACGAACTAAAATGGTATTTACAAAAGAATTTAAATCAGTGTAACCATGACTGATATATAAGTTACGTGTTTTCTAAATAGCTTTCGAAATAATTTTTACCCTCATCAGTATCAGTATGTGTTCACTTGTCTGGATTAAACTAAGATTTTTATTGTATATACTAAGGATTAATAGCTTATTATATTTTGTGCTCAATTAAATTAAATCCAAAAATCATAAGGGTATATTGTAAAGTTAACGTTTTCTTTTCAGAATTCAGTATTCTTAGGTCCTTCACTCAGCGTACCGCTAATGCTTCTAGCAGTATATGGCATCGGTTATGGAGACGATCCTATACCTCTGATTTGGAAACTTGCAAGAGCTTGTTCATTCCTGAGATATGGGATAGAAGGATTAGTTGTTGCAATCTATGGAGCACCACGAAATGATTTGGTTTGTCCTGAAGATGTGGACTATTGTGAATATAAAAATGTCACGTAAGTAAAAAATTATGTTTGTGCATTTTGCTTCAATCTTTCAACAATATTTAAAAAAGCTATCTTTTGTTCATGAATATCATTTCAGCCGTATGACGTCCATTGTAAGACATAGATTTGGTTTATGTGCTCATTAATGTAATGACAATAAATTTAGGACATCTCATTTTAATTAGGCTTACTTACTGTATAGCAGAGTTGGGCGCAGTTAACTACTTTTGTGTAATCAGATTACTAACTACATCGAAAAGTAGTTAACTACATGTAGTTAACTACATGTAGTTATGATTACTTGTAGTTTAACTACATGTAGTTATGATTACTTGTAGTTTAACTACATTTGTTAATATGATTACTGCAATCAAGTAGTTATAATTGCTGATTACTTTGATTTCTAAGAACTTATATTTTGCAATAAAATAAATTATGTATTGTGTAGGTATTGGTACTTGCAAAAATGGCCGCCATCTTGAACTTTTCTGTTTTTAGGCTTATTGACTCCAAAATCGATATATGGCGATCCCTTTGTCTGTTTTACATAGTGCTGTGATCAGAATTTGGAAAAATGGCCGCCATTTTGAACTTTGCCGTTTTTGGGCTCAAGGACTCCAAAATCGATATCTAGCGATCCCTTTGACTGTTTGGCATAGTGCTGTGGTCAGAATTTGGAAAAATGGCCGCCATCTTGAACTTTGCTGTTTTTGGGATGTTTGACTCCAAAATCGATATCTGACGATCCTTTTGACTGGTTGACATACTGCTGATGTCAAAATTGGCAAAAGTAGCCGCCATTTTGAACTTTGTTGTTTTTGGGCTGATTGACTCCAAAATCGATATCTGACAATCCCTTTGACTGTTTGACATAGTGCTGATGTCAAAATTTGCAAAAATAGCCGCCATTTTGAACTTTGTTGTTTTTGGGCTGATTGACTCCAAAATCGATATCTGACGATCCCGTTGACTGTCTAACATAGTGCTGATGTCAAAATTGGCAAAAGTGGCCGCCATCTTGAACTTTGTTGTTTTTGGGCTGATTGACTCCAAAATCGATACCTGACGATCCCTTTGACTGTTTAACATAGTACTGAAGTCAAAATTTGGAAAAATGGCCGCCATCTTGAACTTTGCTGTTTTTGGGCTGATTGACTCCAAAATCGATATCTGACGTTCCCGTTGACTGTCTAACATAGTGCTGATGTCAAAATTGGCAAAAGTGGCCGCCATCTTGAACTTTGTTGTTTTTGGACTGATTGACTCCAAAATCGATATCTGACGATCCTGTTGACTGTCTAACATAGTGCTGATGTCAAAATTGGCAAAAGTGGCCGCCATTTTGAACTTTGTTGTTTTTGGGCTGATTGACTCCAAAATCGATATCTGACGATCGCTTTGACTGTTTGACATAGTGCTGATGTCAAAATTGGCAAAAGCGGCCGCCATCTTGAACTTTGCTGTTTTTGGGCTGATTCACTTCAAAATCGATATCTGACGATCCCTTTGACTGTTTGACATAGTACTGTAGTCAGAATTAAGAAAAGTAGCCACCATCTTGAACTTTGCTGTTTTTGGCCTGATTGACTCCAAAATCGATATATGACGATCCCGTTGACTGTCTAACATAGTGCTGATGTCAAAATTGGCAAAAGTGGCCGCCATCTTGAACTTTGCTGTTTTTGGGCTGATTGACTCCAAAATCGATATCTGACGATCCCGTTGACTGTCTAACATAGTGCTGATGTCAAAATTGGCAAAAGTGGCCGCCATTTTGAACTTTGTTGTTTTTGGGCTGATTGACTCCAAAATCGATATCTGACGATCGCTTTGACTGTTTGACATAGTGCTGATGTCAAAATTGTCAAAAGTGGCCGCCATTTTGAACTTTGTTGTTTTTGGGCTGATTGACTCCAAAATCGATATATGGCGATCCCTTTGTCTGTTTTACATAGTGCTGTGATCAGAATTTGGAAAAATGGCTGCCATTTTGAACTTTGCCGTTTTTGGGCTCAAGGACTCCAAAATCGATATCTGACGATCCCTTTGACTGTTTGACATAGTACTGTAGTCAGAATTAAGAAAAGTAGCCGCCATCTTGAACTTTGCTGTTTTTGGCCTGATTGACTCCAAAATCGATATCTGACGATCTCTTTGACTGTTTAACAAAGTACTGAAGTCAAAATTTGGAAAAATGGCCACCATCTTGAACTTTGCTGTTTTTGGGATGTTTGACTCCAAAATCGATATCTGACGATCCCGGTGACTGTCTAACATAGTGCTGATGTCAAAATTAGCAAAAGTGGCCGCTATTTTGAACTTTGTTGTTTTTGGGCTGATTGACTCCAAAATCGATATCTGACGATCCCTTTGACTGTCTAACATAGTACTGAAGTCAAAAGTTCGAAAAATGGCCGCCATCTTGAACTTTGCTGTTTTTGGGCTGATTGACTCCACAATCGATATCTGACGATCCCTTTGACTGTTAACATAGTACTGAAGTCAAAATGTTGAAAAATGGCCACCGCATAGCAAAGTTCAAGATAGCGGCCACTTTTGCAAATTTTGACATCAGTACTATGTCAAACAGTCAAAGGGATCGTCAGATATCGATTTTGGAGTCAATCAGCCCAAAAACAGCAAAGTTCAAGATGGCGGCCATTTTTCCAACTTTTGACTTCAGTACTATGTTAAACAGTCAACGGGATCGTCAGATATCGATTTTGGAATCAATCAGCCCAAAAACAGCAAAGTTCAAGATGGCGGCCATTTTTCCAAATTTTGACTTCAGTACTATGTTAGACAGTCAAAGGGATCGTCAGATATCGATTTTGGAGTCAATCAGCCCAAAAACAGCAAAGTTCAAGATGGCGGCCATTTTTCCAAATTTTGACTTCAGTACTATGTTAAACAGTCAACGGGATCGTCAGATATCGATTTTGGAGTCAATCAGCCCAAAAACGGCAAAGTTCAAGATGGCGGCCATTTTTCCAAATTTTGACTTCAGTACTATGTTAAACAGTCATAGGGATCGGCAGATATCGATTTTGGAGTCAATCAGCCCAAAAACAGCAAAGTTCAAGATGGCGGCCATTTTTCCAACTTTTGACTTCAGTACTATGTTAGACAGTCAAAGGGATCGTCAGATATCGATTTTGGAGTCAATCAGCCCAAAAACAGCAAAGTTCAAGATGGCGGTCATTTTTCCAAATTTTGACTTCAGTACTATGTTAATCAGTCAAAGGGATCGTCAGGTATCGATTTTGGAGTCAATCAGCCTAAAAACAACAAAGTTCAAGATGGCGGCCACTTTTGCCACTTTTGACATCAGCATTATGTCAAACAGTCATAGGGATCGGCAGATATCGATTTTGGAGTCAATCAGCCCAAAAACAGCAAAGTTCAAGATGGCGGCCATTTTTCCAACTGTTGACTTCAGTACTATGTTAGACAGTCAACGGGATCGTCAGATATCGATTTTGGAGTCAATCAGCCCAAAAACAGCAAAGTTCAAGATGGCGGCCATTTTTCCAAATTTTGACTTCAGTACTATGTTAAACAGTCAACGGGATCGTCAGATATCGATTTTGGAGTCAATCAGCCCAAAAACAGCAAAGTTCAAGATGGCGGCCATTTTTCCAAATTTTTACTTCAGTACTATGTTAAACAGTCAAAGGGATCGTCAGATATCGATTTTGGAGTCAATCAGCCTAAAAACAACAAAGTTCAAGATGGCGGCCATTTTCCCAACTTTTGACTTCAGTACTATGTTAGACAGTCAACGGGATCGTCAGATATCGATTTTGGAGTCAATCAGCCCAAAAACAGCAAAGTTCAAGATGGCGGCCATTTTTCCAAATTTTGACTTCAGTACTATGTTAAACAGTCAACGGGATCGTCAGATATCGATTTTGGAGTCAATCAGCCCAAAAACAGCAAAGTTCAAGATGGCGGCCATTTTTCCAAATTTTTACTTCAGTACTATGTTAAACAGTCAAAGGGATCGTCAGATATCGATTTTGGAGTCAATCAGCCTAAAAACAACAAAGTTCAAGATGGCGGCCATTTTTCCAACTTTTGACTTCAGTACTATGTTAGACAGTCAACGGGATCGTCAGATATCGATTTTGGAGTCAATCAGCCCAAAAACAGCAAAGTTCAAGATGGCGGCCATTTTTCCAAATTTTGACTTCAGTACTATGTTAAACAGTCAACGGGATCGTCAGATATCTATTTTGGAGTCAATCAGCCCAAAAACAGCAAAGTTCAAGATGGCGGCCATTTTTCCAAATTTTGACTTCAGTACTATGTTAAACAGTGAACGGGATCGTCAGATATCGATTTTGGAGTCAATCAGCCCAAAAACAGCAAAGTTCAAGATGGCGGCCATTTTTCCAAATTTTTACTTCAGTACTATGTTAAACAGTCAAAGGGATCGTCAGGTATCGATTTTGGAGTCAATCAGCCTAAAAACAACAAAGTTCAAGATGGCGGCCACTTTTGCCACTTTTGACATCAGCATTATGTCAAACAGTCATAGGGATCGGCAGATATCGATTTTGGAGTCAATCAGCCCAAAAACAGCAAAGTTCAAGATGGCGGCCATTTTTCCAACTTTTGACTTCAGTACTATGTTAGACAGTCAACGGGATCGTCAGATATCGATTTTGGAGTCAATCAGCCCAAAAACAGCAAAGTTCAAGATGGCGGCCATTTTTCCAAATTTTGGCTTCAGTACTATGTTAGACAGTCAAAGGGATCGTCAGATATCGATTTTGGAGTCAATCAGCCCAAAAACAGCAAAGTTCAAGATGGCGGCCATTTTTCCAAATTTTGGCTTCAGTACTATGTTAGACAGTCAAAGGGATCGTCAGATATCGATTTTGGAGTCAATCAGCCCAAAAACAGCAAAGTTCAAGATGGCGGCCATTTTTCCAAATTCTGATCACAGCATTAACAAGTCAAAGGGATTTTCCAAAAACAAAATCTCTCATTTGAGCGGGTTTATTACAACATTATATTTGTGTAGTTAAAAAAGTAATCATAATGTAGTTAAAAATGTAATCATAAATGTAGTTAAAAAAAGTAATCATAACTACTTTTTATGATTACATTTTGTAGTTAAAAATTTTGATTACTAACTACAAAATGTAGTTGCAGTTAGTAATCAGTAGTTAGATTACAAAATGCCCAACACTGCTGTATAGTATGTTCAAAGTTACAAGGATAAAATAGTTAAAGTTTTACAATTAATGTTTGAAATTACTTAATAGCACAAATTTTATTTAAAATAGTTTTATTTCTGTCATAATATTGTATATTACGTTTATTAAAACAATCTATTTCCTTTTGCAGGTACTTCGTCCGACTAATGGGCATGACAGGAGTATCATTCTGGGTGGATTTCGGCGTTTTGGTTGCCATGCTCATTGTAATGAATCTCACCGGTTACTACTTGCTACGGCAACGGCTTTCACCTAATTATGCTTTCAGAGCTATCAAAGTTATTGGCAACTTTATAAAGGTCAAAATGAGTTCAGTGCAATGATGTGTTGTAATTAATTTTGTTAATGGTAGTACATAAAATTTCCATAGCACTAGGCACGTTTTAAGTAATTATGATGGAATAAGTTAAAATAATTATTTATATTTTAAAGTTTTGCATGAAATCTTATATATGTATGTTGCAATGCAATTATGTAATTCTAATCAGATATAATTGATTGTTCCTATTGGTTATTCCAGTTTACTAGGCAAGTCCTACAAGCAATTTAAAAGTATATAGATTTGAAATCTAGTTACCTACCTAACATGTGATAAATTATTTAAAATCTTTTTAAAAATATATTGTAATATGAACCAAAGGACTTAAAAATGCGATCCCAGTGTGATAAAAATTTGCTAGGATGATGTTTAACATAAAGTTATATTAAATTATATTGTAAGAGGTACAATAACTTAGATTTAAGTTTATATTTTCAAGGATGAGGATATTTTTAAGACTGATTTGAAGTAAATCATCTTCTTTACTTGAAATAAATTGGAAACGAAGGGATTTTCTAAGATGAAAATAAAAACAAATTTGTTCTTTAAACGTATTTTATTTACCAAATGTGTCTCTCACTAAAATAAAATCACGCATATGTTTAATAATGAACAAAATAAATTGTTTAAAAAAAATCTGACTAGGGCAGTCAATTTGCCGCTTAACAAAAATAATTTCAGTAAAGTTTAGAACTTTCATTACGTACTACTTATTGTGCTCCTAGGTGCTATCGTGCACTCGATGCAGTTCAATAAATCGTTTAGTTTTCAAATCTACCGTTATTGTAAGTCGTAAGTTTATTCAGTTATAAGTACAAAGTATGCTACATAATATTTACTTATTTACAAACATCGTGTTTGAACTACGTTAACAAGTAAGGAATGTTCGTTTCCAATGTTTAAGTGCAATAAGTTGTTTCTTAGAAATGTATTAATTTTATCTAAATTGAATATAGTTTATAAAGCTGCCTAAATGTTAATGCTTCTTTAGAAAGAAATATTACACCAACAAAATTCTCACAACTATGATCTAGCTTAAGGTTTCCAAAAAGATTTATAAATAACTGGGAAGTAAAAAAACCTTCAAATTGATACTTAAATTATGTAATTTTGTATAGGGCATGTAGATTTGTAGAAGCATTATCATAAAGATTAAATTAGCTGCTGTATATTTCAAAATAAAA
This sequence comes from Laspeyria flexula, assembly GCA_905147015.1. Lineage (NCBI taxonomy): Eukaryota > Metazoa > Arthropoda > Insecta > Lepidoptera > Erebidae > Laspeyria > Laspeyria flexula. Next base: position 2,951,291 of record LR989956.1, on the reverse strand, counting down.
GTCACCACCAACATTCACACCCAATCAATGTATGCTATATAGATGATGTTATCATTTTTACCAATAAGGTCCGTAGTCATCTAATCTAGTGTATATGATATTTAATACTTGTAATAATTATATTAGAAAATTCGTTTCAATCCTTTTTTAAAATATTGAGCATACGTTGTGTAATTATACGTCTTTAAATTCGGATGTATGGAATCCATCCAATATGTGGTACATGGCAGTTTCATAAGATATTTCGTGAATCATTATTTACAGTTGTTAAACTTTCGAGACATTGTTATAACTTTGCATTCCACACAGGTCGTTCATACGGTTCTAAAATACAAAAGAAAAATAAACAATTACAAAACAATACATATTTACAATAAATAATAGTAATAACAATAAAACGATTTAACTAGTCGAGTATTCAGACGATTAACCTACTTTAAAGGCATGAGATTTACCAATGAATATATTAAATTTAGGCCTTGGCTTCTTTTGGAAAATATTTTCTAAAAAGATTACGATTGTTATGTAAGACTATGTTTTACAAAACAATGTTACATAATCTTTGTTTTGTATAATATATTCTTTAATACCTTAAATAGAAAATTAAAAAATAATTATTTAACTTAAAATTACCTCTTGTGATCATTACTTGTACTGTAAGGCGAGAACTTACTGCTCTTATTACGCTAAATATGATGTTGAAATGAAAATATCTGTGATTAAATGAAACATTAAAGAAAAACACTAACACAAGAGTCTACTGAGCTACCTATGGGTTTTATACAAATTAATAAAATTATATGAAATCATGTGAGATGTACAAATTAGACGAGAATTTTTTTTACAAGTTCTTCAAATTGAGCACTACAATTAAATATCAAAAATTATGGTACTATAATATTAACTAAAATGAAATGGTGCAGCCATCCGACACCGTTTTCTTTCTGATATTCCTAAATATTATTCTTTACAAATATATCCACATTCCACATTCCCGGCACTTATAGTGTATTAACTATAGTAATGGTAACTACATTATACTAAGTTTTAGTTACTGAATATGTCAATAATAATATACACGATACATAGTAAATACATAGTTTACAGTTCATAAGTATAAATATTTCAATAGAAATTATAAATTATTTTCAACAAAACGAAATAAAAATATAAATGTCTTTTAAATAACAAAATGGAATGTTAAAATTGTAAGACTTAAAATAATATTTACAAATGATTAATATAGTTTGGCACCTTCTACGTGAGGAAGATATTTGCGGTGCCGTAATACTAAAGGTACTGAAATTATAAGTACCGAAGCTAATACGTGATATAAAGCGAAGTGATCCAAGTCTTATTTGTGACTATAGCCCTGATTATTCGAAAGGACTCGATAATTTATTCGTATTGTCTTCTTATCGATTGTTATTCACTGTTAAATCGATATTTTCGATAAGTTTTAACAATGAGAATACAATAACTTCAACTTAGAGATGTTCAAATCGAAATGTATGAATTCCTTGTTTTTACTTTAATGCTAGTAGATAACCATTTTTCCCTGAGACGGTATTGAACGCGTCAGTTTCGTCACGTATTTTGAGACCCTTTTTTAATACCTCTACTATCTTGAATTCATTCTTTCCATTAAATTTGGGCTACCGTTAAACGATGAATTGCTGACTTGGTTTATCTTCGTCACATTGTTCTACATATAAAGCTGATCGATTTGAGTCGAGACATGCTTCAAGTTTGACGTGTTTGATCATAAGGCCTTGTCGTTTCCACAATTGAGCTTCGTCTGCTTCTTCACAGCCAGTCAGGACTGCGGTTACACGATCTTCTGAAGAGAGGGTGATGCAGAGGTTGTGGTGTCGAATTTGGCCGTTTACAAATCGCCATTCTTGGTTACCGCCGGTGTAGTGGCAGGGGTACATTCCTGAAACGAAATTGTTATAATTTTATTTTTTTCAACATTTCCAAAATATTGTTGCCAATAAAAGCTATTATTATTATATTTTATAATATTTTTGGTACTACCTAAGAAAACGACTACTATAAGACTAGACTAATGAACTAAGTTTCACATCAAATCAGCAACCCATTAAGTCCCACTGCTCGGATCGGGTCTCCTCTCCACTAACTAGAGAGCTGAGAGGGTTTAGGCCATAATCCACTCACGCTGGCCTAGTGCGGGTTGATGGATCAGACATACTCATAGAATTTCTTCTAGGATATGTGGGTTTCATTACGATGTTTTCCAAATACAGTTTATCTCCAAATAATTAAAATGCATAGTACTCTCAACAGCTTACCTATCGTCCCATCCACAAGGTGTCCCATGGTATCCAAACACTTAGCTCCTTGCCTGATCACGTGGTACATTTGGGTCATAGCTGGCACTTGAAGTTCCGGGTAGACGTGATCCAAGTACCAACGGAACGGCTTGCAGTGCAGTTTCAAACGAAGAGTTACACGTTCAGATATGCTGCGGCAGAAAACAAGACAAAGTTTAATGGAATGAACACTACTTATAATTTCAACGCAATAAGATTTTAGTTACACTCTATAAGTGACCGATTGTTACGTACTAAAATCGAAGAAAAATACAATAATAATATACTAAATTTTGTAATAAATAAAATCCGTCGTATACTGCCTCGGTGGCGCAGCGGGAAGTGTATACGACTGCTGTGCAAGAGGTCCCGGGTTCGATTCCCGGGTCGGGTGAAAATTTTATTGGACTTTTCTAACATGAAATTCCAGTATTGAGATTTTCCCGGAGTTTGGTAAACAAATGTTCCCGGTTGATGACAATAGGCTCGCCCCCTATTTCATGGGACCAAACATAGCTGGCGAAATGTGGGTGTGAAACACCCCTGCCAACCCCTTCGGGGAAAAAGGCATGATGCTATGTTATGTTATGTCGTATATTGAAGTATGTACTTGGTTATCACTACAATATTATATTTCTGTACCACAGGCACGACACTATAGTATTGTGTTTTGGGATAATTGGTACGCAATATTCTCGTATGTAATCTAATCGTATGTACAACTGAAAATTGTGTGCAATAGTATCAGAGACGAATGTCAGTTTTGCGAGACTTTTCCGCATTTAACTTCATGAGTAGTCATAAGTATGTGGAATGGTAATATGTATTGGTATGTTTGTTTCAGCAACTTGCAACTTTCGAACACTTACTCTCCGTAATCAACTTGCTTAGCTAACGGTTGGGACCGGTAGTACAGTTCTTTGTAATCGTCCATCCACACTTCAGCAGCCCTCCTGGTGTTCCTTGCGAAGACTGCTCCAGACCCTCCTGGGAACGTGTAGGGGTGACGCTTGCGGAACACGTGGCCCACCCTTGAACAGGGAACGATTTCGAGGGAACCACCGCATTGCCAGACCCTGAAAAATTTATAAAAGATAAATTAGCATGAGGTATATTGTATCTATTTGCTTATTGGAGTTTTGATTTATGTGTACAGTTGAACAAACATTGGCTATTTTATTTTGTTTAACTAGTTTATTTTTAACATAATTATCTATGACACGATATCAGTTCTTGATATGTCAGTATTTCTCACACACAAGACTAACACATTTTAAAAGTTGTCACGAGATATCTTTCTTTAAGCAATTTAACTTTATTTCAATGGTAGTCTATTTTTGCTGCTATAAAAAGGGAAAATCACAGTAAAGCACTCACAATACTGACTCAACTTTTTTTGGATTGCCAGCACAGTGATGATAATTTAAGATAGACAAACATTTCTGCCATTATTTGAGGATCGACTGCTCATTTAACAACTTCAGCAAGACAAGAAGATTGCTTGATTATAACAGCTTCAATTAAAGTTACCTGAACGAGATCTCAAGATTCTCGCCTCCCCAGACGTCCATCTTCATATCGTATTTGCCAAGCTTATTGAAGTACTTTCTGTCCATGCTGAACAGTCCACCAGCGATCATCGGAGTCCTTATCACTTGTGTTGGATCACTGAGGCGTGCACTTCTTTCAGCGTGAGACAGATACTCCCACTGTAATTTTTTATCAAGATGATGCATTAGACAGGCCATTTCCATGTCACAGGGGTTTTAAAATGAAGTATCAAGTCTGGGTCAGAAATATCTAACCCGTGTGAGGATCGAACCCACAGGGCATTTTAAAGGCAGGGTGACCACATTAATCAGTAGACCACAAGTGTAGAAAATCAAGTCTGTCAAAGTTAGAAGTCTGCCAGCCTTCTGAGTACATTTTAGGTTGACAGTGATCTATCTATCCCCCGGACCTGTGATACCATCCAATTACACCCCTGGCAGTGTCAAGGGTATTATTCAATCATTCATCATAATTATTTGTGTTTTATTTCATTTAAAATATTTTATTTTTCTTTTTGGTTCGGAATTAGTTAAAAACTGATAAATGAGAGAGCATATCTCGTGCAATTGAGATAGTTAAGATTTTTCTGTACTAGAACTACGTCTACTGCACGAGAATAGCTCCAATACGACACAAACCAATCTCCAAACATCCGGTATTAACTCACTCCAATAACGTTCGTATGACTAGGTCACAGTGACTAGTTTACCTTGAACACTAGGTTCCAATCGAAGCCGCCTCGCAGGTCCGCCGAAGCCCCTATGTACTGGAACGTATCCATACTGATCACGTCTATCACTGGACATACTACGCGTGTTGGATCCTAGAAACAAAATAAAATAAAATGATTAGATATTTGGTAGATGTGAGATTATGCTTGGAGTTATTTTGACCATAAATTCGTGTTTCGCCTCTCATTTTCCTTCGAAAGAGGAGGCAGCCATTTTATGTACGTGTATGTCAGGTCCCATGTAAAAGGGATGGAGTCTATTGATATTAACCGGGTACATTTTTTTAGATTCCGGTGTTATACTAAAAACTCCATGACAAAAAACCCGAAAACCGAGGCCTCTTGCGCATCAAATTCAGTCGTGCACACGTTTTGTAGTGATTTTATTACTGTCTACGAATTATAAACGCTTTTAAAAATGATTGGCCAACAAAAACCAAACATTGTGGATGGAATCTACCTACTATACCTACTATTTACTGGTTTGTATAACGTATGTATGACCCAAAGGTAAACTGGTAGATAATGCCTTAGACATTTAGTGTACGTATATGACGTTGAAATAAAAAAAAGACAAAAAAATTATGATAATAATAATGACAGGTAAATTTCAATTATTTACAAAAATATTCTTATTAAGTATTTATCAAGAGAATGATTCTGGTTTTATAGAACATTTTAGTTGTAAATGATTATAGTTTTAATAAAACATACAATTGTAAAAGATCCTGAAGTTTGTATTGGCATTGAAGATCAAATTTAATATTGTAATTTTTCTAATAATAATAACAAAAAAACTCTATCTTTATAATATGAAAACATAATAAGTACCCAATTAAGTATAGAAAAATATAGCCTGTATTATTTCTAGCAACGTGCTTGAGAATTATTTATAACATGATGTTGTAAGGTATATAAATTTTGAACTAGTGAAGGTGAAATATGACGCATCACTGATCGGTTGCGTCGAAGGCATGCGGTCAATAAGATAGTACGAAGTAAAGTGAATGTCCGATGCGTTTGCAATATTACGTGTTAGCTCTCAATATGATAATTGCATGACATACTTGGAAGCAGTAATCATTAGATACTTTAAATATCTATACTAATCTTTACTATCTATACTGATATTATAAAGCTGATTTGTTTGGTTGCTAGGATCTCAGAAAGTACTGGTCCGATTTGAAAATTAATTTAGTGTTGGATAGCCTATTTATTGAGAAAGGTTAAATTCTATATTATATCACGCTACGACAAATAGGAGCTGAGCAGTGGATAAATGAAGAACGACGGGAACGAAGCCCCGCGCAACTTCTTGTTCGTTTGGTTGAACACGAAAACTCAGAAAAAACGGGGCATCACGAGCGCGTTGCCGACTCGTAAGTATTCACTCCTTTTTGAAAAACCCCATACCGTCCCTTGGGAAAACCTCGTAGGGAGTTCATTCCACCACCTGATACTTTTTTGGAGGAAATTCCTATGATCCTATGATCCTATTACCTGCGCCGTGTGAGATCCGAATCGAATTTCATGAACGAAAAACTGCCCGAGAAGTGTATGCGACAGTCGTATACACTTCTCGTTGCGCTGCCGAGGTAGTTAGAAACGCAATGTGTTCTACATGATTAACGTGTTTCGTATGATGATCGGTTGGTAAACTAGCGCAGCGGTATGTAGCACGCATTAAATCGACCGGGAGCTGCCAGGGTGAAGGGATGCCGGTGATTCGAGTTGCACAACCATCCACTATCTTCCGCTCACCACGGTTGAGCAACTGTGTGGTATAAGTCATAGAATATAACGGGTGATATTATACTGTCTACCGGCAAATGGTAAACTGATAATAATATGTTCCATTAATCAATTCTTTGCATGTATTAGCAATTTATAGTTATATGAAATGACTGCACAATTTCGAAGCCTCCGTGACTCAATGGTTAGTGACCCTGACTGCTGAGACAGAGGTCGTGGGTTCGATTTCCACCCAGGACAAATCTTTGTGTGATGAGCACAATTATTTGTTCTGTTTCTGGGTGGAGTATTTAATGATAAGTATGTATTTACAAAAAAAACTTATTTAAGTATTATATCAGTTGTCTAGTATGCATATTACAAGTATTAGCTTAGTTTGGGACTAGATGGCGCTGTGGGTGAATGTCCAAATATTATTAAAAAAAAAATTAAATTTCCTAAATTTGCACATTCAAAGTAGTGTGTGTACTCCGAAATTGTCGTTACAAATATTGCTAAAGCACTTGGTACGAGGCATGTCGTGGTACGCGGTTACAAAACTGTGACAACTATCACAAAATGATTACTTGTCAATTTAATGTGCTATTCTTTGCTGGCAATTAAAATTAGTCTGAATTTTAGTTCATTAATTAAGTTAAGGTCAGAACATGACCATTTACTTTTAAAAAAGCCCAGTTGTCAGTAACAGACTGTATATCCGTGTTATCAAGTCTACGGGCCGGTTCAAGGTCATCATCATATGAGCCCAACAACGTCCACTACTGGACATAGGCCTCACCTAATTTCCGCTACAGCATGTGATTATGTGCCACCTGCAACCGAAGGCCACTCGCAACCAGGTCGTCGTTCCATCTGGTGGTGGGCCGTCCTACACTGCGCTTTTCAATTCATGGCCGCCTTTTCGAGAACCTTTTTCCCTCATTTGTCCGGAGAGCCGGTTGTCATAATCTATTAACGCCTGTAACACTCGAAGCACTATATCTCAGCCCTATAGAAGAACAATACTCAATACGTTTATTGCACACCATATAGTAATACAGATGTTATTATAAGCACAGTTCAATATGGACCCTGTCGGGCACGGCAAACGTAGGAGAGAGGATGAAGACATTATTAGAATTATAATATTAACTTTTAAATTGGAATTATAAATGATTTTTTAAAATGGCATACATAAATTTTATGAATATTATGTGTAGGTAATAGGTAAGTGACACTTTTCCTTGTGACAGTGATGCCGATGAATACTTTGACGCCTGAATGAGAACGCAGCCATAATGCGCCATGAGCCAATTTTTTTCCCTAACATGTACAATGTATGGGGAAAAAAATCTATTTGCACCTACATGCAAAACAGTAAATTTATAATTCTACTATACTAGTTAGTTTGGTATATCATTTTTGCATGTGATCTAGGTTATAATTTAGCTTATAAGAAAGATTTACGGAACCAATGACCCTTTTGTAAATTTTCTAAGCAATCATTCATGAAGTTACACGCGAAACCAACAACTTATGGCTCGCTTATGTTATATCTAACATAACCGTGTTAATTAATTATGAAAACAGATTAGAAATAATCATCCTCTTGAATATTAATACGAACTTACGTTTGTTTGTTTGTCATTACTCCACGTCAAAAGGCCGCAACAAATTGGCGTGATTTATTGCTCTGGGATAGGCGGAAAGGTCGGCAAGTCATATAGGCTTTCGACATAAGACGTGCATGAAGTTATGAGCGAAAGGTATTCTTATCTTGTGTCTATAGTAGACACTCGTCTGTAGGTTTTAAATTCTTGAGAAATACGACATGGCAGTCATTTTTTTAGTGTGGTTTTAAATAATAAAGCCTAAACAATGTATGGTTAAACAACATTTAATTAAAAATAGCAAACAAATTAAAGACTGGTAAAACTTTGGCTTATAAGTAAGTTGAGGCAGACTGCGTATGGAGTATAATTTTTAACTTAGTGCTGCCAGTAACTCAAGAGACTAAAATACCATATTCTCTAGCAGAGACAATCAACTATACGGAATCAGTGTAGTTTAGCTGTAGCAAAATAAAATATAAAATAAAGATGAGAATAAATTGAAATTTTTCATAAGTTGGGTTGCTTGATAACTATACCTAGTAAGAAATTCTTAAGCGTCTTTTCGTTTTTTTTTCTATCAACCAGTCTCAACAACTTCAAACCAATAAAAATTTCCTGAACATTTTAATTTGAATACCGCTTTGCGGTTTTAACTTGTGCCACAATACGTTTGCACTCCGCTATCTGTAACATTACGTGAAGCGCTCACTTTCAACGATACACATTTTGCAACAGTACCTAAGTAGGTACTCCTTGTTTGTTTTAAGTTATTAGTGGCCAGTGCCGGATAATAGAATACTTGATTGATGTATGGAACATTTGTTTTTTTAAATGATGATTGAAGTACTTTCGTTTTTTTTTAAGTAGGCCGAAAAAAATGCGGCCGGTATTTCTCTAAGTTTTTGAATTTAGAATTTATTTTTGTTGCTTTTGAAAATGGTTGTTTTTGATTACGTGAACGAAGTTAAGGCAGTAATGTTTGTACCATATATTATAAAATAATTACCAAACTGTTAGGCCTGGTTTTTACCAAAGTGGAACTGAGATGAGATTCTGATGTAATGTCAATATTGATATTATCAATAAACATTATAGCACACCAGAAGTCACGCGGGGCTTCGTTCCCATCGTTCTTTATTCGGCCACAGGTCAACTCCTATTGGCCGTGGCGTGATGTTATATAGCTTATAGCTTTCTTCGATAAATGGGTTATCCAACACTATAAGGAATTTTCAAATCTGATCCCAAGCTCTTGAGAACCCTACGTTCAAACAAAGTCTTCAGTTAATATTAAGTATAGATAATTATATATTATATTCATAGGTTTTCGGAATTAAGGCTGACACTGAGAATTTCACGATAAAAGAACCCAGTACCTCCTACCTCTTGCGCAGTAGTCTTATACAACTTCCCAAGGTACCACCGAGGCAGTCATAACATCATAAAAGTAAAGAAGGAACAGGCAATACAAAAAAAATAGATGTTTTTGATATTATTATGTCTTCAATTATTACATGGGACCAAACAAAGCGGACGAAATTTGGGTATGACACACAACTGCCTACCGCTTCGGGGAAATAGACGTGATCCATGGCATGGTTGACTTTCATGTGAATTGATTTGTAGCTTAGAAGAATGAGATTTAATTTGATTTAATTCATCATCATTTTCCACTGTTGTTGTGTTTCCATTGTCCACTGTTGGTCATAGGCCTCTCCTAACACGCGCCACAATACTCGGTCCTTTTCCGATTTAATTTGACATCTTTAATATTCGCTTTGGTTGAATCTAGGCATAACATTTTTCAAATAAAATCGCATGTCATGCCGCGGTACACTTAGAATGATTGAATAACCACAACTAACTTTATCGATGACATCTTAGCTCTAATGCAATATTCTGATAATCATTACTGCTTATATTACGACATTAATACATTAATAGTTTGTCTTCTATTCGGGTAACTGGACACAGACCAACTTATGTCGATTGTCGATGACTGGCGATCAACTACCCAATACATTAATGGGATTCAGTCCAGCCCTTCAATAGAAATACGTAACGACCACTGCTCCATACACGATTGATGGTTTCAGATATCCTCAAATCTGGGTCTCCAAAAAATGGCGAAAAGTAGACTATTTCAGTAGACTGCTGATCAAGTCTAAAGAACAAAATAATTTAAAACTGTTAAAGTTGGAAAGCGCAGCGTGGGACGGTCCCCCGCCAGATGGACCGACGACCTAGTAAAGGTTGCGGATGGCCGTTGGATGCAGGCGGCACAAAATCGCTCGCTGTGGCGGAAATTAAGTGAGGCCTATGTTCAACAGTGGACGTCATTGGGCTGATGATGATGACGATGAAAGTTTCGAGAAAATAATTTTATCCTTCCTATATTCAGTTGGTGGCATCATGCCACAACCACAAATAAAATCAGCTGTCTTAAAAGTTCAACGTTCGAGTGCTGCAAGAACAACAGCTGTTTTTCATATAATTTTCTCCAAAACAATTATACTTATGTTTGTAACACACATGGCTCTAAGAGACCAAATTAGTTTAAATCGGTCAAGTAGTCCGACCACAATAAGAGAGCGTGCGCTGACTGACGACAGACCTACTAACTATCCACTTACAGTTAGTGGATGATAAAAACACATGTTTACTTTATTGGATATATTGTGTTAGATGACAAATAATACATAGCAGAAGGCAGATTTTTACAAAGCGGGCACGAGAATACAGGTTTGTTATGAACACTCAAAGGCGAATTGAGTTGTTTGGGTATTATCTCTAAAGGTTAAAATAATAATAATAAAATAAAAAATATTTATAACTAGCAATTTTCCGGAAGGTAAAAAAAATTGGTGAAAAAGGATCAAACATCCGAACATCTATCCTTTCAAATATTTTTCTAATAAAAATGCGTAAGTACCGATTGATGAATGGCTAGATGGTTACTCAATCAAATACGAACAGCTGAAAGGATTTGTATGAAATTTGTCACACAGATAGATTAAAATGTGGAAATGCACATGGGCTACTATTTACCCACATAACACACGGCCGGAGCCGCGGGCAGAACCTAGTATTAAATAAAGCTGAATATAATTAAAATAGGTTTTATGTTATAATATGTTGTTCGTTTGCTATATTGCTATTTTTATGTGAATTGTTTATATGTGGCACAAAGCCAACATCAGCCAAACATTGGCCATGCCTGAATGGACAAAAGCTCTTTAATAAATAAAGATAAAAAAATCTATTACCTATTAGGATAAAAATAACTACCATGACATTAACAATGAAATACTAATGAACAGAGGTCAAAATTACAAGGTAGTGATATTTTTAACACCACGTAACAGTAGGTTATTAATTCAGCAACTCGGAATTCACTAGTTTAAATATTGACACTCCTTCAAGAGCTTCGTTAGATAGCATTGAGTTATTATGTACTTAGTACATAATAACTCAATGTTAGATAGACAATTTAGCATACTTGTGACAGTAACCTTCTTAGGTGATTAGTATCAAGGATTTGAAATTATGCGTTTGATATTTTGATAAAACGTTTGTTATTTTATGAAATATCATGCATTTATTTATATTATAATGATATAATGTCGGGTCATAACATGAGGCAAAGTTAATGATTTGGCGTACGTATTTGTGCGGCCCGTTTATTAAAGGCACAATGTACTCATGGGTCCCATCAATTTGAGAGCCTTACAATTTTCAAAATTATATTAAACCAGAAGTCGTACGAAGCTTCGCTCCCATCGTTCTTTATTTGGCCACTATTGTCCGTATTGTAGTGGTATATAGCCTATATTACTCAGTGATAATATAGCTTTCTAACGGCAAAATAATTTTTGAAATTGGTCTAGCAGTTTTTAATTTTATTCGTTACATACAAATCTTTCCTCTTTATAATATTAGTGTAGATGTAAATAATATTTGCCTTCCTTTCTTTCAGCAGTAGGAGTAAAAAAAATTGTTTGATATTCATACATTCTAAACTTGATAATCCAGAAGACTTTGACGCAATCCGTGTGACTAAAATTAAGTTTTCAGGTTCGTTAACCGCAAATCTGTTAGAATTTTATTGACACCTGTAATAACTGATACTCTGTTATTGCTTTTTACTTACCAACAGCCAATACTTTAAAAAAACTTAAGTTCAATAAAGTATACCGATATAAAAGATATCTCGGACAACAAGTTTGCCTTGTGAGTAAAACGGCCTTGCCTTCCCAAGTGCGTTATCATAAAAATGTAAAAAATAATTAACGATGTTCATTTCGCGAAGCTTTTACGATAAAAAGATGGTTTTGTTAAATAAATTTCTTTATTTATTGCTCTCTTACATTTTTTTTTATTTTCGCAACATTGCGTTTAGCGTTTTATAAACCGTTTGCAAAATTGTAAGCATTTTAAATTTAAATTGTTTTCGAGGGTTATTAATGTTGTGATGAAAGTTCCATAATTACAAAAAAAGCTATTAAGTAGGTATATTCAAGAAATGAGAATGTGAATCAATATTTGCTAACCCTTGCAGGCAGTTGTCTACAAAATATACTGGACAGGAGAAGTCACCGGCCTCGTTGGCCGGCACGATCAAAAAGGTCATATCAAGCAGACGTATCTTTAGAAATATATTTGAGAGCTACATACAATCGTAATTCGTTACACAATAAAGATAAACACATATATTTATCTTAATTAGCAACAATAATAATAATTGTAAAGTTCAAATGTTACGGCATTTAGCTAAAGTGAGCATCTTCATCGATACTACATTTTTTACAATGCCTGCATTCAAATATAAATGTGTTGTTGTTAAATAATACAATCGGTCATTATGTGAAAGGTCGTATCGATAAAGGATCGATTATGTCGGTCGTTACTATAATAACGATATTATTTAATTGTATTGTTTATTTTTAGTTATCGATGACTAATGATAATTAAATTAAGTGTTTGTTTTCACTTTTATTTTCTCAAGCATTTAATGACGGATTAATTATAATTTATTTTAGCGATAAAACATTATTACGGTTAATAAAATAAACAACATAACAACGTTATTTATTCATAATAAATTTATTATTTATTATGAATAAATAACGTTGTTAATCATTTATTTTTATAGCAAAATGCGATTTGTATTAAATACTAGTTGAAGTTTATACATAAGTTTCAAGCCCTAAAATTGGACTTCTCTATTGTACCATTAGTAAAGAACCAAAAAAGTGTTAATTTTCCAACTTAAACTTTTGGGACATGAGAAATTTTTGGGTCATTTTTGAACACAGTGCGATCTAGCCTAAAGTAAGCTAATAAAAGCTTGTGTTATGGGATCTAGACCACTGATAACCTACATAATATTTATAAACACACAAATTCCGAAACGAACATTAGCAGATCATACAATTATTATTTGTTCTGACCCGGGGATCGAACCCGAGACTTCAGGGGGCTTACTCTGAATTTCTATATTCGAATGTTTGGTTTTGATGTCGCAGTCTAATGTTTGAGGCATTTCTAAACTTCCTTACATTTGACAACGACATCAAAAATGAACAATCGAATGTCTAAATTCAGACTGGGGGTTACTGGAGGCCTGCCCCAGTAACCGCAACTGTATGTCAGCAGTCTTTATACATTACTATTGTCTTTAATCTATACGAACTATAGTGTCAATTTAACATATAAATATACAGGTAGTATACAGTTGCGCAGTACATTAACTGCTAATCCCAGAGCACAACCACTGACTAATGGGTCCTGGCTCCACTCTACCGAGAGTAATGCAAATTGGCGCTCTAACAAGGATTAGGGGCTTATCTATTGCAAGTTTGCCTTCAACGCAGCTCCTGTAATGTTGATGATGTTGAAGAAAATGTTTGTTTATATTGAGCAAAAAAATTTTTTTTCTGTGTAAATTACAGAGCAAAGACTTAAATTTATTTTTTGTAAAAAAAATTTAGTCACCTGCATCTTTAATAATGTTAAATTTTCGCATTAAAAAGGTGGTAAAGTTTGTAAGTTTGTGACGTAGGGGTAATCTCTGGATCTAATGAACTGATTTTCAAAATTATTTTATTGTTAAATAGCCTATTTAACCAGGAAGGTTATATAACATCACGCTACGACCAAAGGGAGCTGAGCAGTGGCCAAATAAATAACGACGGGAGCAAAGCCCCGCGCGACTTCTAGTTATGTATAAAACAAATTTAACGCAAGTATAATAGTTATATAACAAGTGAAATTGAATTATATAAGAAACAATACATACCTAAACAAAAAATAAAACATAATTATGTCATAATAATTTGTGTATTGTATTTTGCATTCATAATATTATTATTCAACACAGCTCGACATTTAACGTTAAATTGAAATGCCATGTTTGAAACAACACTTTTTACTGTTCCCTTCTTGTCTTTATTGTACATCTTCATTTCAAACCCAACAAAATTCCCAACCGACACACGGACAAAATTCCTTAACAATCTACAAATTCACCCATTTCACCCGGCATGCGGTATTTCCAGGCAAGTCATGATAGAGCTTATTTCACATTGTACTACGACTTGTACAAAATACCGTCACGTTCGCGACGAGCCTTGACATTATCGTGCCGTCCACCGTCCGCTCTCCGTCTGGGACATTTAACTTGAAACTGAGCGATTTGTTTTATTTCCTTCAAACATCTTTTATTTAGTATTTTAAAATTCCTTTTTCGTCTTTTTAATGAAGTTTATCTTTGAAAACGTGAACTGCTTTCAAATTTTGAAAGCAATATAATTGACCATTTAATTGTAGAAGGCGCAGTTCCGTTACAAAAACTATGACATAATTTAATGATTGTTTAGTCAGTTTAGAGAAAGTTTAATCATAAATAATATGTTGATATAGGTAAGTCTGTGTAGGACGCCCCCAGTCTAGATGGAGTGAAGATCTTCGCAGGGTGGCTGGCAAACGCTGGATGAGAGTAGCTGCAAATCGTACTCAGTGGCGTGCAATTGGAGAGGCCTATGTCCAGCAGTGGACTAGTACAGGCTGATGACGATGATGGTGATGATGATAGGTCTTACAATATGTATTAAGAATAATCCTTATATATTATTTAATCATAAATATCACAGGTAGAAATTGGAAAATTAACATATATTTAATGACTTCCTCAATTGTTACTACTATGCATTATGGCGTAATGTTTAACGTGTAAATTAACAATAATTATGAAAGCTACCTAATCCGAAAATAATATTCTGATCAAAGTTTTTATGTCTGAGCTGAACGCGTTCAAGATCAAACTCTTCAGTTTTAACTTTTAATTATCAATGCATGAATGACTGAGCTACATATCTACCTCTATAAATAATTAGCAATAATAATCAAAGTTACATTTGAGAATATGCTACTACTTACTCATGGTATAATATTGCTTTTACTGCAATGTTATGCATTGAAAATTTGCAATTGATTACGTATTCATACACAACAATTAGACAATAGATTTAAAACCTTTATTGGTACTCGTTAAAACGGATATTTGCAAATAGTATCTGTATCGTCATAACAAAAACACGTAAAAATTTGACCTTAACTAGCGTCTTGTAAAATTTAATCCATCATAATTTTGCAGTCATCATTGATTTTTATGAGTTTGATTTTAAATATCAGATTGCAATGTAAAATAATATAGTCCCTTTCACCAATAAACTACGCAACGACCTTATATCTATAAGCCTATTGCTATGGATAAGTCACGACTCTGGACTCCAAGATATTATATCTCGGCCCTGGGATCGAACTCGTAACCCCAACCCACATACATCACCACGTAGGAATAACCGATAAAGATTTCCGTGGCTAATTCATAAACAACGCTGGTCTTTTTTGCTAATACCCGAATAAATTATTTGCAAGCAACATAGAATACAAAATTACTAAGAGGCACGAATAAATACGTCGACGGGAAGATGAAAGATGTTAGTTCCCAGAGAGTGCACAGTCGGCGCCCTTTACGGCGTTGTTCTGTGGTTGACTACCAAGATTCATTTTGTATTTTATTGAACAATATAAAACTTTTCATTACTTTGTTGTAACAGTTTTGTAAACGTTTCATGCGTTTGTATAACTTTGTATGATAAATATTGAATCAATTGAAGCTGCTCTGTAAAATAAAATGTTAAGAATGTTACGACACAAAAATAAAATAACTTTGTTAAGAAAAAGATGAAAAAATTAGATTTATACGTTTATAGGTCCCACTGCTGGGCACGAGTCTCCTCCAAAGAATGTAGAAGGAATTTAGCCTACTATATCACGCTGGCCAGACGGGTTGGTTTAGAGTTTGTTTCGAATTCTCCTTTTCTCGCAGTGCTCTTGTCTGCATAAAATGTTAGGGTAGTGACATTATCTATTCAAAAATAAATAAATCGTTTTTTATTATTATTATTATTCTATTTTGGACATAAAATGTTTATTTGTAACTTATTAATATTATACCGGGAATTTTATGGAATCAAAGTATCATAATATATAGACGCCAAAACGTAAGTTTAATCCATGTCTGCCTAGACCTTCCGAGAACAGTCGTGATGCTATGTCTTTAATTTTATATCAATAACCATCTAGTTTTACATAGCTTAACAGTATTAGCATCGGACATCTCCAAAAGGAAGACTATTTGTCTGATTTGAACTGGAACTGCTGAACTGGAGCCTATTTTGGTGACTGTAATATAAATATGTTAATCTGTGTTCTGTTTGTGTATGTTTTTTGGTCACCAAATAAAATATTTTTTTTTCTTTCTTTCTTTCTTTCATCTGAAAAAATCTTATAGTTTTGGATAGCCTATTTATCAAGGAAAGCTATAGGCTAGAGAACATCACGCCACAACCAATAGGAGGTGAGCAGTCACCAAACAAAGAACGACGGAACGAAGCCCCGGGCAACAGAAGTATTTCCTAATAATGCTGCTGATGGTGTAGCACCTAAGTACCCTAATTGGCCATAAAACAAATCCAAACCCATTTATATTCTACCGCAATGTTGTTGCGATAACCGGCAATCTTGCGAATCGCATATTCCTTTTATATGTGAACAAATTGATGTGGTAAACGCGAATCGGAGTAAAATGTCATGAGATGATGAAAGAAACGTAAGCTATTTTATATAACGCACTTTCAAACGATATTTTATTGTTACATCTTGTAATACCTGTAATATATATATGACACACATGACTGTTTGCTCATCAACTTAATATTATTACAGAAAAACTATACAACGAAAACGTAATTGGGTTTTTCTTATATATATTTTAAGCGACTTTAAAAAGAAGGAGGTTTTCAATTCGATTGGTATTTTATTTAATCATCATCATTTCAACCCATAAACATCCTTCTCGGTATGGGTCTCCTCTCAACATTTAATAATTTTTTTTTTCATTTTTTTATAATATGTACAAATTATGTACACTGATTACGCTAAGATTTATGATCCGATTTACGTGATTCTTCTTTAGTTTTTTAGTTTTTAATAAACCATTAGGGGATAAAGATAAAGATTCATTTATTGCGTAACTGTGTACATTAGGTTTAAAGGTTAACATAGGTTAATATAGTACAAATTTATTAATTCAATACTGTTATGATTTATGAAATTTAATTGTTACAATTTAACTAGTGCCCATATAATGTCAATGAAGTTTATACACAATGTCAATAGAATTAATACATAATGTCAATGAAGTTAGAGATATATATCTCTATATATCTCTCGCATAAGGTCTATCTCGCAGGGACTTTACAAACATACAATTAACGGACTCGAAGTACGCCCAGACTCGAAACAAATATCTAGAATCACATAAATATTAGCCTCGTGTGGCAATCGAAACCAGTGACGTGGATTCGATCGGTGCGGCGATATTAGTGGCGAGCAACCACCTTAACCGCTACGCCACTAACTGCCGCACTCAGAGACGACAATTAGCAGTAATCTGTCATTAATAAAATTTTTTCATTGAATAATCGTCTTTAGGCGTATAGACTTAAGTATTACACGTTTTTACTAAATAAACTTTAAAGTTAAGTACTGTCTCTGAGTGCGGCAGTAAGTCATCATATATCATGTCATGTTAAGTATAACTAATGATTAGACAACACAATAATATGATTTTCTGTAACAAAACATGAGATGGATTGGATAATATCGACTTGATTAAATTCCACATACCTCTTTAACCCTCAGCAGTAATGGTTCCAACCAATGCGTGTTGCATTCGACGTGTGAGTCCAAGAAAGTGAGTACGGGTGCTGAGGCTGCGTCCGCTCCTCTGACTCTGGACCTCATGAGTCCCTCACGCTTCGAGTTTCTGATCACCTTGACCTTGCGTATGGCGCGAAGGGCCGCACCATCTTCCGCTGTTGAGGAATGGATTAAATATCATTTCAAGGAATTTCCTTCCGAGAGGATATCCCAAGGGACTCAGGAGAGTGAATATGGTTGCCCCGATAGCACATTTTGTCACCTTCTCATTGTCAACCCGTCCATTAATACAATATTTTATCTATAGTTTAAAAAATCACTTCAAAATAAATGCTACTAAAGCGTAGATGAATTTTTAAATGATACTCATTTTAGGATTAATTAATTAATTATGTTTAATATATTGTTTTTGGCAATGCAGATTAGTTTATAAGTTATTTTTGTTTAAAAAAGTTTAGTTTCTAATTTCTTGTTAAAAAAAAGCTTAGTTCATAAGTTCTAACCTATTTGTAGGTCTACATGGCAAAACATAGAGCACTATTGTTTATTATTTAATATCTTTATTGTACATACCTATGTTTCACAAATAAATAATTATGATTATATTATTATATTTATGATTCTAATATCTTATTTTGTAATATATTATTATATAAAGTCACTACGTAGTGTACCTACCTGGCAAACTGTTATGCTGCATACTTAGAAGGCTATGGATTCTAATTAAGCGAGATGCACTTTGATAGCAACAATACAATTCAACAATTTATAAAACAATTCACTATTATACTAATTAATTTGGAGGCATTTCACAATTATTGTCTGTGTGAATAACAATTGTGATTGCTACTATTGTTCTAGGAATTATGCGAACAAAATATTTCGCGAAATTAAAATGTAGAGTAAAATTCACAACATCGCTATGATTTATTATTGTTCGTGTGAAAAAGTTGCGCAAGATAAGTTCTACTATGAAAATGCTGGCCAAGTTCTTAAGAAGCGTTTATTTGCTGAATGATTGTTGATATAGTGCAGTTTGAAAGTTTTATTTCGCCAGAATTTTGTTTTGTTGACAGTTTGGTCTAAGCTATAAAAACTGTGCTGTATACTGAAACTTAATTTTTAATTCCCTCCAAAATCTTTGGAGGAGACCCATGCCGAGCAGTGGGACGTTTATGGGTGGTAATGATGATAATGATGATACTGAAACTAGTCGTTTCTACTTTGCGAGTCTAATTCTAGGAAGGTAAAAGAGCTAGATTGAACCACTATGGACATAATAGCCTTTTTCTGTGTCAAAAGGAGGTATTTCTAAAAAGTATAAACTTATTTTAATATATTTAAAAATCTTATTTGAATATACTTAAAACCCGAAAACTATGCAAAAAAGATTCATAAAACAACCCATAAAAAAAATTCCTAGGCTAGACGGGTTGATATACGGTTTTGTCCTTGTCGCAGTGCTCTTGTCTGCATAAGGGTCGTCATTGTCACAAAAATAAAAGTTCCTACGGAAAAATATAGACCTGCTAGATAGAAATTTTCTGTTAAATTCGGGACCGTACGACATTGCTGGTTAATTGCAATACCGTCGACTTCAATTACATGAGTGGGACCTAAGTACGAACCGGTAAATATAGGTGTAATGTACCTTTGCCTAACCCAAATATTTAGCAGAACTTTTGTAATGAAAGTAACCGTATCTCACATTCTACCGTAAATTAAAACGACTTTACAAGTTACGTAAGTAAATAAGTGAAATACCTGCATTTATTTCGCACAAATTTTAGCCCAAAACTAATTTTGACCCACACGGAAAGAATGCCGAAATAATTTGCATAAGTTATAATAATTAAATATAATGTTAGTGGTTCAATAGTAAAATGCAGTTAACGTATATTAAAAGGTTATTTAAAAAAAAAAAAATATTGTTTCTATTACACAATGCACTTGGCTTGCTTCTCAACATCTCTATATTATAATAATCATATTTGGTAACAATGCCTTTCACTAATTTTTTTTCTTGTAGTTTTCAAATATGTATTGTTATATAATGAAATATGTACTCACTATAAATAAACATTTTCTCATTCACTTTATTCATCATTCACATTAAATGCGTTACTGTTTTAGTTCTGTTTATGTATTTTCGAGTGCTATTTTCGTTCGATATAATATACTCGTACCTACTTTCATTTTAAGTAAATTCACATACACATACACACATAAAACACACAAAGTTTCAAAGGAGGATTATAAAATATCTTCCCCGAGAGGAAATCTCAACAATCGACTCAGTTAACATCGATATCGCAGGTCGCTGTCATTTTCAAACAATTGACAACGATATCAAAATCGATCAAGTTGATTGTCGAGATTCTGAGTAGCCATTGAAGTTCAGTTTTTAAGCATATTTTTGAAGTCGAACCGATAGAAAAAGGGTTGATTAATATTTGGATTTTATTATCTTTTTCTGTTGCAATCCGGAGCCCAATTATAAATAGGTAGGTATATCTACTATATCGGTTAGTAACAAAAATATTTTTGCCTAGTGTTTCGTCTAGATGAGACATCAACATAATTTATAAATATTTATTCTGAATTAAACAAACTTTGTTTACTATAATCGTTGAGGTAGGTATGTTAATCTGTCGGACATTGGATTTATCGATTAGATAATATTATTATGACTGTGTGTTTGTGAGATACTTACGGTTGTCACTGAAGTCGTCGACTAGAATAATTTCTTTGATAAGATGTTCCGGGCTTCTATTCAAAACACTGCAAATAAAATTAATTTGTTAATTTAAATGGCACATTTCAAGTTTATGAATGGCAACATTAGAAACGGGTAAACATTTCTAACGTGAGAATTGGGATATTTTTTTATTTCTTTATTCTATTTCTATTCTTTTAAATTGTTACTCCTGGCTGCAAATGAGAAAAATAGAGATAGCATGATAAAAATAAATTTCTCTAAATTGTTATTATGTGAGAAATTAGTTTAAAATACAGGATTAAATTTACTTTTTATTGTCTATTCTTTAATTATTGTGGATTAAAAATGTTATTTTAAACCTAAAAAGTTACTAGTTCTCTCACAATGAGAGAAATTAAAGAAAAGAAATGGGAATGAAAATTGTCACTACAATATTTTTTCTTATAAATTTACAAGAAATACTTAGCAAAAAGCTCCTTTGATGAACTTTCATGCAAACTAACTTGTTTTAAATACGTAATCCGTGATAGAGACCATAGCAGATGAGAAATTTCCATTTTCATTTTTAAATATTTTAACTGTACCTACACGTGCAAAGAGCTCGGAATAAGAGAAATGTAAACAAGAATAAAGTACGAGTCAAGCCTAAGGGTTGGTAAATACAATGGATAAGGTTGTCGAATTGTCCATGAAATAAAACAAAGACAACCCTATTTACATGAGCATAAAGTCTTTTATGTTTTGGAGACTTTTTGTTGTATCAGCCGATTTTTGAAATTGCAAGGAATTTTATATTGACCTTTTTTACTATTGATTACACTAAACTTATCATCAAGGCAAATGGTGCCTTATGATTTTATGCATATAGCAAAAATAAAGAAGATATCCACGAGTCCATTAAAGAATGAAAGAATGGTATTGATAAGGTGAAATTTGTTGTGAGCTATAGCAATTTTCACTTCAGAGTAATGATAAAATAACTCCTATTGAAAGATTTCGTGAATTTGATAGTTGTTTAATACTGTCCCTGGTACAAAGATTCCTGAGATGGAAGATATTTACCTGACAATAGTCCTGAGCAGCGTAGACCTGGCTTCATTATGGAATGTAATGATGACGCTGGTTTCTGGAAGATCTTCGTCATACTTCTTTAATCGGCACCTGAAATTTACTTGAAATTAATTATATAATTTATCATATATTTAGCGTCTCTGTCATCTCTGAAGGGGTAGGAGAAGTGTATCACACTCACTCTTCACCAACTATGATAAGTCCCATGTAATAGGGGTCGAGCCTATTGCCATATCGGACACATTTCCGATCAGACTGTTACTAAGTATTTCATGTCATCATTACAACCCATACATACATGCATAGCATCACGCCTTTTTCCCCGAAAGGGTAGGCAGAGGTGTTTCACACCCACGTTTCGCCAGCTATGTTTGGTCCCATGAAATAGGGGGCGAGCCTTTTGTCTTCAACCGGGAACATTTGTTTACCAAACTCAGGGAAAATCTCAATACTGGAATTTCATGATAGAAAAACCCAATACCATTTTCACCCGACCCGGGAATCGAACCCGGGACCTCTTGCACAGCAGTCGTATACACTTCCCGCTGCGCCACCGAGGCAGTTACAACCCATAAACATCCCATTGCTGGGCACAAGTCTCCTCCAAACATTGTGTAGGAAATTTTGCCTACTGTACCACGCTGGTCGTTATAAAGACGGGTTGGTATAAGGTTTTGTTTCGAATTTTCCTTTTCCAAAGTGCTCTTGTTTACTTAAAGTTAACCTTAGTCGGCTTTTTCGACACCCACGGGTTGAAATGGGGTAGTGACATTACGTCTTCTTAATGCGTCACCACACGGACGTTTTATGTAAAAAATCAAATCCCATTTTTATCCGAATAGGGGTTCGGACCCAAGGCGTTATGTCCAGTTCATCCTGGGCCGCCAAGGCAATCAGTAGAATCAATGGAATCTTTCAACACACCAGTAAGTACAGTATACTTACTGGTGTTGCAAGTTTTCCAACTACAAGACCATTACAAGTAAAAGTTACATAAATAATACATTTAGCTATAAAGAATTAAGTATAGATTATAGAGTTAAGTTACTGTCGAGCACCTGTACTCTTTTATGAAATAAACAGTTGAATTTTTTTTTATGTCAGTATTTCTTTTAAAGACCACGCCCGCACTTGTTGACAAGTAAAGGACTATACAAACATACAACTAACAGACATAAACACTCAGACTCGAAACAATATCTATGAATAACACAAATACTTGTCTTATATGGAAATCGAAACCACGTCACTCTAATAGGTCTACACTGCCCCACTGCTTTCTAATGCAAGAAGATCTCCTGCAGCTCCATCTAGTGAAATACATCATAATACCCAACTAATAATTACCATTGACCCAGCAGCTAAGGTCAACAAGAGGCACCAGGTCATGGTGGACTTACGTATCTGTGAACTTACGCAATATACCTGACACTGCCCTTGTTTGACGTAAGAGTGTGAAGAATTCGGGTTTTCGTGTAAATATTTGATGTGCTTTAGAGATTATGCGTGACTTTGAATAAGTATGTACTCGACCACGGTTGAGGTAATTTTCGAGTGAGGTTTTCCTTGTTGTGAATAGGAAGACATGTCATTATATGAGTCGTGTTTGAAGTGTTTATTGTTGATTCAAATCGAAACTAAAAACCGAAGTATCGATATATTTTCAAAACTAGAATTGAGCGAGTTTCGCTCCCGTCGTTCTTTATTTGGTCACTGTTCAACTCCTATTGGCCGTAGCGTGATGTTATATAGCCTAAGGCCTCCCTCGATAAATGGTCTATCTAACACTAAAAGAATTTTTCAAATCGGTCCCACAAACCAAACAAACTCAATTAATTAATTTAACACAATTTTCCATTATTAAAATTATCATCTTCGGCATTGCAGTTTACTATAATAGTATACTATAATATATATTAATTGAATCGATTATAATTTATTCTGCAAGTTTATGTGATAGGATACACTTCGATTTATCTTTCATCCGATGATCCGACATTAATTGCTGAACACAAATATAAACATTAAATTTGTTGATATATAATGAATAAGTATTTACACGATAATAACAAATAACAATAATTTTCTTAGATGTTATTATTATTGTATTTATGTGTTATTAATAATAAAATAAAAAGAGAAAAGATGACATTATAAGTGTTACATGCGTAAAATAAATATGTATTATTATATAACTACAGTTAAATCAAATTAAACATGGTCGTTACGTTATAATAACAGCAGGACATAATTACTTTAATGCCGTGTCTCCACAGGACTATTAATAAACTTGTTATTTTAATCGAATATTTTAATTTTTATTACTCTTAAGTAAGTGTTTGTCATAAAATTATACTATTACGTCATTTATTTGTGAACTGTTTTCGTAAATATTAAAAAAGTCAAATTTCATATATTACAGGTTTAATTTCGCCTACTAATATCGCACTGCAAATGTAATACAAATACAAGTTACTATTAGAATAAAGTTCAAAATCGCTCAATAACATTTGTTATTTTATAACTTTTTCCACTATGAATGCGATTAGTAGTTGCAGTCACAAACTCTTAATCCTTCAAAAGTACTTCGGTCTACATTTTAACCAGCTCCCAATGAAGCATAACGGCAAAAATCGTTTTGATTCGAATTTCAGTCAAATTTTCAGTCAGTCAAAGTACATTATATTAAAAGTAGGTATTTTGAGTTTTTTTGACTGGCCTGTTGACCTAGTGGTAACTGACTGCTAAGCAGGAGGTCATGGGTTTGATTCCCACCCAGGACAAATCTTTGTGTGATGAGCAGAATTATTTGTTCTATGTCTTAGTGTCAAAATGAATCTATATCTAATTAAGTATGTATTTATAACAAAAAATATGTATTTATCAGTTGACTAGTACCCTTAACACAAGCAAATAATAATAATAATATAACAGCTTAATATGGGACTAGATGGCGCTGTGTGAATGTGTGAAAAAAATATTATATTATTTATAAGATATTAATTTTCCTTTCTGATCCACCGCACCGAATGGCGATGGGTCTATAAACTCATAAAATAATACTTACATAGCATTCCTAGTATCAGGTACAGGTCTATTACTAGGCAGGTTGTCTGAGGCTGCCTGGTTAAACCTGTTCCTCACGTAAGGGTCGGAGTCCTTAGAACCTCCGCTGACGTAGCCAGCCTCGTCGAAGTAGGCTCGGCTGGTGGTGCCAGTGCCATACGTCTCTTCTGGAGAAGATGGACTGCTCTCTGGTTCTTCTACGTCGGAATGTTGCTTGATTAGTCGGAGAGCTATGTTTTCTTCCTGGAATTAAGAGAAGTTTATGTTTAGTCAGGTGATTCAGTGGTGCCAGACATACAAACTACACTGTAATAGTGATACGTTTTGAGATAGTCATCATCATCATCATCATCACAACTCAGAAATGTTCTACTGCTGGGCACGGGTCTCCTCCGAAGATTGTGGAGGGAATTTAGCCTACTATACCACGCTGGTCAGATGCGTTGGTATAGGGTTTTGTATCGAATTTTCCTTTTTACGCAGTGCTCTTGTCTGCTTAAGGTTACTCTCTTAATCGCCTTGTACGACACTCACGGGTTAAAATGAGGTAGTAATATAATGTATTGTGCGAGATTGTGCTACTGGCGTTTAGTTTTTTTTTAATTCAGGGAGACAGACAAAAAATACTTTTAACATGGATATGGATGCTTCTTTTTCAAGCACCTATTTATCCAAGTACATTTTTTTATCAAAATCGTTATACCCGGTTCCTATTAGCACTTATTGTCTCACTGCATAGCGTTTTTTTTCTTCTTCTATAACTATCTACATAAATCCGCATAGGACCAGATTATTTGAAGCCCAGTTCAAATTTAGAACCATAATATATTTAAGTCTTCAATATTATCGAAAGGATATAATTATAGGTTATTCTAATTGAAATCCGATGCTAATATAAGACAGGTGGAATTAACAAGATCGAGTTACAAACTAGTTTATTTGCACGTACACGTCACAGTCTATTAATATAGGAGATGTAATATCATTCTATAAAAGTAATAGGAATTTTTATGAAGTAATACATCAGCTAGGTTTATTTAGATTATTTACGAGATATGACGGCTTTATACCAAATATAATCTTGCAAAACTTAGCAGGGAAACTGGTCAATTTTACATATCGCATTCAAAGTGGAAAATGGCTATAAAATTAGAAATGTTTATGGGCATTTTTAAACCTTGTTGATGATAGACAGAAGATGGAAATTGGCGGAAAGACAAATCTCAACTTACATCTGTTTAATATTGGTAGTGCGATATAATACATGTTTTGCAAATATTTACCCCCATACATACCAGGTTGCACAAGATAATAATAATAATATAATATTCTACCACATTCACACAGCGCAATCTAGTTAAATATTTAAGCAACTATATTTGCTTGTGTTAACTGATATACTACTTATATTTTTTTTTTGTGAATACATACAAATTATAGATAAATTACACCCAGACACAGAACAAACTTTTATGCTCATCAACAAAGATTTGTCCTGGTTGGGGATCGAACCCACGAGCTCCGGCTTAGCAGTCAGGATCACTAACCACTAGACCAACAGGGCAGATATAGATGATTATGTATTTAAAATTATAACCGTAGGTTAACTGTATTTGGCCTCTTTAAGATAAAAATACTTTAGAAAAATGTCGCAAGAAATTCTCTGCCTATGCCATAAACTTACATTACGTAAAATAACGATTTACTATAACATATGACCTTGTAAAGCCTCCAATTATCTGCTCATCCGTTTCACTTAACCTTGGCATATAGTCTTATGTATTTATTATTTAAATATGTTAATATATAAACTAGTTTTAGGATTCGTGTTACATTTCCTAATAATTTAGCGATATCAATACTTGGAGTTTTAGTATTGCATTTAATATCGCACCGTAAATGTTCCAAAAAACTCGCAAATAACTCATATTACGTTAAGTTAGCCCTCTCAGCTCTCTAGATAGAGGAGAGGAGACCCGAGCCCAGCAGTGGGACTTAATGGGTTGCTGATGATGATGATGACGATGACGTTAAGTTAGTGACATCTAGTTCTAATGAATTATCAAGCAAAAAAAAAATTGTATTTCTAAAATTTCATTAATAAACAAATATTATTACTGAATAAGATAGTCTTTTTAGTAATTTTCATTTGTTAATGCATAGAACTAAATAGAACAATAAAATCAATAGGTATTGTACTCATTACTTCTTTAGTTTCGCCCACGACAACGCATTTTAAGATAAATCAGAGCCTACGCCTCCGTCGTAATGTGACAAATAGAACAGAAGACTTTCGTAATAAAAGTGTTAGTCAATCTAATAATTATGAATTATCCTTTCATATGTCATTAAATGACAATTAATGGTCCTAGTAAAGGTTGTGGGTGGACGTTGGATGCGGTCGGCACAAAATCGCTCGCTGTGGCGGAAATTAGGTGAGGCCTATGTTCAACAGTGGATGTCATTGGGCTGATATGATGATGATGATGTCATTCAAGTTTTACTAACATCTTCAACAGACATATTATAATAATAATAATAAACGTTTATTTCGGGCAGGCCCATATAGGCCCATATATTACATTATTGTTTATGTTACTGCTAAATAATAAATATACACCGTGTACTTTAGTCCACTTATAAACTGAATCCCCCTTATTACAAAATACGAACTAAGCATTAAACGAAGTTAAAATTGACAACTTTTAAACTAAAATATATGAATAATAAATATTCTACCACATTCAAACAGCGCCATCTAGTCCCAAACTAAGTAATTATGTTTGTGTTATGGGTACTAAACAACTGATATACTACTTAAATACATTTTTTTTTTTCTAAATACATACATAATATTGATAAATTACACCCAGACACAGAACATACCTTTATGCTCATCACACAAAGATTTGTCCTGGGTGGGGATCGAACCCACGACCTCCGGCTTAGCAGTCAAGGTCACTAACCACTAGACCAACAGGTCAGTCATAAAGTTTGTAAGATGGCTAAAAGTGCACAGGTAAGGCAAATGTCCGTTTAGTGACGGACTAAGAATACGTAATGTGACTACACCACTTCGTAAAAGGCGACTAAGACCTTAAGTAAACAAGAGCACTGCGAGAAAAGGAAAATTCGAAACAAAACCCTATACCAACCCATCTGGACATCGTGGTATACCTAGTATGCTAAATTCCCTCCACAATGTTTGGAGGGGACTCGTGCCCAACAGTGGGACGTTTATGAATTGTAATGATGATGAAGGCAAAGAAGCTAATTCCCGCTCAAACAGAACTGATAATGAAATCCACCTGTAGAATTAAAACATCTGCCCTACAGAAGACTACAACCATAATAAGATTGTTGTGTTTCTGACAGTGCTCTTTGGGGAAAAAATAAGTCTGAAGGGTTTTCACAACGCAACGCGCTCGTTACAGGCGTCTATAAGCTACGGTATCCGCTGACCACCAGGTGGTCCGTAAGCCTCTTTGACACTGTCATTTTATTTTAAAAAAATACCTTTAACTTTCCATAAACTCAGAACTAGGTGTGTTTCTTAAAATTCCAATGCAGTGTATTATAACAATTCTAAATACTATATTTAATTCATGACTGGTTTTAGATTGTTGTATTTCCTTGTATAACTTGTTAGTGAACAATCGATTTATGGTAATTTTATATGGCGATAGTGAAATTTCTAATTATGATTTTATACTTGTAATTGATTTATTGTACACTTTAAGGTTTCAAACTAAAATAAATCTTAAACTTATGACTATAAGGTTCGTGATTCCTTATTTTATGAGATACTACAGTGACTTTTAAAGGGTGATACGAATGTACCATCATATCAGGATTTATTAAAGTCTATGTGTTAAATGTAAATAAACCTAATATAACCGGTTACCATGAACCAAATTCTGCAGTTGATCATGTTTCCGAGCTATAAAAGGTTTGATTCTAAAAATTTAAAGCTACGTTGCTTATAATATAATATACTAGAAGCCGCGTGGGGCTTCGCTCCCGTTGTCCTTATTTTATTATAGCCTTATTTGGCCACTACTCAGCTTCTATTATAATATTTTTATGATTCATGCTGGTTAAAAATTCCGTAATTTTAAACATTCGAAACGTAAACCTTCTGAATGATATCATGAGAAATTTACAACATTTTCGAAGATTCAAGTCCATTTATTATTAAGATACTTTTTGAATTTGTTTTTCCACATCGAGTTAAAAGCCTGAGTCTGAAAGCTCCCAACAGCTGCCTAAGCTCTAAATCCAATTAGTGCATGGAGTTACAAGCACAGTACGGTACGGTACTAACTTGTCCGAACGGATAAAAACTTCATATTATAATTTAAGTTGTTGAAACTTGTTAATTTATTAGTAGCCGTATGTTGGCTTCGCTTTGAGCGTTCAGTTTTTTATATAGTTACTGTTATAACAAAAAAAATTAAATTAAATTCTACTAGAATTAATTTAGCTGCGAAATTTAGGATAGATGAATGTATGGATGGATTTTTTCTACTCAATCTCGCCAGGATGGCTCAAAGGATCATATGGAATTTGACATACAGATAGATTATAGACTATAACTCTATAGCATCTATGCTACTTTTTACCGAATATCACGGGGGTGGAACTGAGGTAGGAAACTAGTATAATTATAAAGCGCTCGTAGCATTGTCGTACTGAGTTGTTTGCACGATCATAGAGTTTAAGCAACGTTCGGCAAGGTCAGTCCATGATGGGTGACCGTTTGTGGCAATTTCATTCTCAAGCGTCTCCATGCTTCGGAAGACACGTAAAGCCGTTGGCCCCGTATCACTTAATGTGGTCTTTAATTCAAGTTGGAAGCCTTCTAGGCGACTTGATAAATAAGACCCTAGGGTCTGCCTCAAGCTCATACGATAAGAAGAAGATAAAGAATAGATGTATTTGTTACTCTTTCACACATAACCTACTGAATGGATTTTAATGATATACCAGATAGGGTACCCTCATAAACGGCACTTTCATTTCACAGGTGCCGTTAGTGGAAAATTCTGCAAAAAATATTGATATCTTATATTACTGTAACATAGCAACAACAGAATAATGTATGGAGGCTAGATTGTTTCTTAGTAATAATTACGTTTGCGTGTGGGAGCTGATATAATTATTAATTATTCCAGAGCCTTAAACATGCACATAAATCTTAAGTACAATTTACATTCACATTATAATGCCCTGTTTTATTCTCGCTTTTATGACAATTGAGGTTTTCAATGTTCTTGTTTCTAAGTAGTCTGTCATAAAATTATAGATTATATCAATTTGGTAATTATAACCTTAATATTATCTTCGTAAAGTACTATATCGTTTAAAATCGTTTTTCATTTTAGGCTTTTGCGCACCCCAATGTGAATTTCAGATTGCATGAAAGTCTAAACTCATTAGTGAGGTATACAAAACGTCTAATGGTTATTTAACAAGCTCGTCAGTCATGTGATCGTTCGGTTAACTGCGGATGTCGTTACGTAGACGTACAGACAGTGCTATCTTTTATGTTGTGTGTAACGTGAAATTATATGGTTTTCATGATATATATTGTTTTTTATATTTCTATCGACGAACGTTGACTTGCCTGTTGGTCTAGTGGTTAGTGACCCTGACTGCTAAGCGAGCATGGGTGGGGATCGAACCCACGACCTCCGGGTTCGATCCCCACCCAGGACAAATCTTTGTGTGATGAGCATAAAGGTTTGTTCTGTGTCTGGGTGTAATTTATCTATAATATGTATGTATTTACAAAAAAATAATAATATTTAAGTAGTATATCAGTTGTTTAGTACCCATAACACAAGCAAATATAATTGCTTACTTTGGGACTAGATGGCGCTGTGTGAATGTGGTAGAATATTATATTATTATTATTATCGAGAAGTTTGATTATACTTACCTAAATTTTGTCATTTTTCACATTATTGTTAATATATTGTAAAATATAACTGAACGTAATAAAACTATTTAAACTGTAAAATCATTAGATTTATTTGATATACGACAGAAAGTTATTTTTATCTATTTTACTGAGTCCCGAAAATAATGCGCCCTGTTTACGGATTGCACCTATTACATGAGATCAAACTTAACTGGTGAAATTTTGTTCTGATGCACTTCTCCCTAATGTCTTTGAGATTAAAAGGCGTGAAGCTATGTTATATCATCATCATTTTAATAATATTAATATTATATCATATACGTCCCACTGCTGGACACAGGTCTAAGAATATGGAAGGAAGTTAGCCTACTATATCACACTGGCTAAACGGGTTGGTATAGGGATTGTTTCAAATTTTCCTTTTCTCGCAGTACTCTTGTCTGCATAAGGTTTACTCCCTTAGTCGCGTTTTACGAAACCTATGGGTTGAAATGGGGTAGTGACATAATGCATTCTTAATCCATCACTACACAAGACATTTAGTTTTATAAAATGAATAGGTATGGCATTAAAACTTAAATCTTTGTATCTTTGTGCTAACTCTTACAATATTATATACCTAATACTAAAACTCGCGCAGGGCTTCGCTCCCGTCTTTCTTTATTCGACCACAGCTCAGCTCGTATTAGTCGTAACGTGATGTTGTATAACCTATAAACTTCCTCGATAAATGGGCTATCCAACACTAAAATATTTTTTCAAATCGGACCAGTAGTTCCTAAGACCTAGGGTCTTCAACTAAACATACAAACTCTTCAGCTTTATAATATTAAATAGTATTTTAGATTATAAATGTTTATAAATGTGAAAATTAAGATGGATGGATAGATGCTTGTATGGAATCTTTGTTACTCAGTCACACACGAACTGAATTGATTATGTTTATCCCACATCAATCGAGAAACACTACTAAATATAGGCACAAACTTCTAATTAATTAAATTACTTTTGTATTAATTATTTAGTAACAACAACAAAGATGGTCATCATAGCCTTTGTATCGAAACTAATAACAAAGTGATAACTCGAACTCGTAATCGATTCTAATCGAAACTTGATCGCTTAGTGATGAGACGTAATGATATCGATTTGTCAATCGTGTTGACGAGCGATGCTAAAGCCGAGATCGCTCAGTGAATAAGAGATACAAGATGAAAAATATCGCTGTACAAATTTGATCCTTATTGTTTTAAACAAAAGAGTATGATTGCTGGAAAGGTAAACCTCAATTTAAAACTATATTACATTGGCAGTGCATATTATAATTACATAAGTCACCTTGTGAATAATTTGTGTTAAAATCAGTAGAATGATGATTTATGACTTTAGTAATGAAATCATGTTGGTAGGTCAAGTGATTCATTATGTATTTTGTGTAAAAAATAGGGTGAAAAGGATCTAAAACGATCCGATAACATTATATTACTTTTACCACTCACTACGTAGTTACATCACTAGATACCGAGCTGTCACGTTCTCTTTACTAAAGTTATAGAGGTGAGCTTACTGTGTAATTTATCGCTTCGACTATTGTCGAATTCGCGCCAATTTTGACAGCGATCTCGGTAATGAGGCACTGTTGTTTGTCATTGTGTTCAACCGTATTTGTTTGCGGAGCTATTGTTGGTTTTATTTTTGAAATTAAACTAGCCTTTCTGTTGTGTTACAGGGTGTATACTATACTCAATGTTTTATTTGCATTCATATCTATAAGTACTAATATTATAAAGAGAAAAGATTTGAATTTTTGCATTTTTGTATTTAACGAGTAAACTAAGAAATTACTAGACCGATTTAAAAAAATATTTTGCCGTTAGAATGCTACTTTATCACCGAGTAACTAGGCTATATACCTAACACCACGCTATGGCCAATAGGAGTTGAGCAGTGGCCAAATAAAGAACACAGGGAGCGAAGCCTAGGACTTAGTATCAGTTGAAGGGTGTTAAATTGTAAATGGTTACTTAATTAATCCATTTTAAAAACAAAAAATATTTTGATAGAATTAAAAATCAAAAATAAAAACGGTGTATTAGGTCGTAAATATACGATTCTGGCGAAATGGACACGAAAATATTTGTTGAATTATTCCTACGTACACGTCTAAAGGATTAAATAAAAAATGTAAATAGTGACACCGTTTTATATTTTTTTGTAAAGTATAAAAGAAACCTTAATACATCTCTAAGATTGTATAAACATTTCTTATGTACCTTTCGTTTGCTGCATTAATAAATCCGGCTCTATTTCAAACGGTAATGATATCTAACTAAGAGTGAGTGACGGAAACATGGCCTTACAAATAAATTATTTCCGTAGGACGGTGGATAATGATTTATGAATACATCGGGCGAAGCTTCGATTTATCAATGTGATTAAATGATTTGATTTATGTTCGATATAGATACTATTTTAGTATTAATTAGATACTAATATCGTACCTAAAAGAGAATATTTAACAGAGTGTTTTTATTATTTTTGAGTAACGCTGTTTAGACTTTAAGATTTTAAACTTTTTCACTAGTGGCAGTGGTGCTGGGATACCGTTATTTTGATGTCTAATAGAATTGAAAATAATTTAATCGACCCCAAAGTTAAAAATCGCCTATTTTTTACCAATGTGAAAAAAAATTGAACTGGCCATCTTTTAATGGTCTGGTTTCTTTAAAACCTCTATGAAATAGTTCAGTGTATTTATTATGTAACTAAACTTTCAAAATAAATTTTATAAATACATTAGCGAGCAATTTGAGTCGCCATGTTAGGAATGACGCGTCATGTCCAACCTATGCACATTATAATAATTATGAATGCATTAGTTTAGCATTCGACTTTAAACTAGTTATACTGGTTTAGTAAAAGCTGAACCATGTGTCTAGATAATGATGTTTACGGCGAGAATAAATTGCAATAAATTCTGATTGACATTGAATTCCACTGTTGTGAACTTGTATATGTGTAATTAAAATTGTATTCTATCAAACGAAAAAGATAGTCTCCATGAATACCTCTGAAGATTCGTATCAAGGTCTACTCGAAGTTTCAATATTTTGAGACATCGATTTTGATATCGTAGTCAATTTTAAATTATGACAGCACCAATATTTAATTTACAAATATTTGACAGCGATATCGAAATACATGAATTTAATGTGAGATTACGTGTAAGCTGTCAAATTTCAAATTTTATTTAACTATTAGATTGCGATTTAGTGATCGGGATTTCGAAACGAATGTATTTATAGATCATGTCTTAGACTCATTGGAATAGTGTTGTGTGGTGAGCTACTGTAGGTCCGAAAAATCCAAATTGTCAGAATTTCTTTCATGGAACCCCTGTAGAACCATAGGCAAAGAACTGCTGAATTTTCATTTGATACTTGCACAGAGTGTCAAAATTCATCCATTTTTGTCCTACACTCTATCTTATTTTAGGATACTTATTATAACCCTTTCAGTTAAAAAAAATCTTAACATGATAAAGTATGTTGATGACATCATTAAATTTACACAAAGTTTATCTTAGCAAAGTTATAGATCTTGACGTTAATGAATATTCATGCAATGCATAATGCCGTCGCGACCGATTTCTGTTTTCTAATAAAGTACTAGATTAAGCTAAAAGCTTGTTTAACTACTAGGCACTTAGTATCTAGTGTCGATAGATTGGTAAACTAATCGTGAGGAGAAAGTGCAATGAACCACGGACGTGTAGGAATTATCTTAACTCCAACATAAGACTTGCTTAATGAACTTTCCTCTGTAGCTGCCAACATGTTGAAATGAAATTAAATGAAATCTCGTTTATTCATCTAGGTTACAAAGTACCACTTATGAAAGTCACAAATTTAGAATAAAGGTTATCCGAAAAGTATTGTCAGCAAATCTACCTACGACCAGTTCGCTGACGGGGTGGAGCTATGCGAAGAACTGGCAAGAAACTCACGCCACTCTTTAAAAAAAATGGATAGTTACAATCTTTTGTAATTTACAATTTGCGTAGCGTGTAAAGTGACGCAGCAGAGCACCACACCGTTAGATTCAAATGTTTGGACATTCTAGTACTAAACTAAGCTAATGCTTGTCATATTAATACTACGCAACCTGATATAACAGTTAAAAAACATTATTTTTTCTAAATACATACATATTATAGATACTTTACACCCAGATAATATCTATGTAGTATTAAAGGTCAGCTATTAAGTTTAACTAAGCGTTTAAATTAGAGGGAGTGTGATAAAACAGGTACCACAGTAATCTTGCTTTTTAATTGAATTAGTTTCTAATTGAACTATATTCGTTTGAGGGTGCAAATAAGTATCACCACAGGGCACGATGTAGTCTTACCTTTCAAGAATATTAATGTGGAATTAAAAGATTTTGTTATTAAACAATTTTCTTGGGTAATTAAGATTACCGTTGAAGAGATGACCATACTATATAAAATGGACGGTACCTTCTCGTAAATATGCAAACAGAATTTGAACATGTTTTCAAAATTGACGTCACAAAAAAGTAGATTCGTTTCATTATTTAAAGTAATTAGAATATTTCATGTATTATACACTTCTGTCAACTCTCTAGAGTTACAAGTCGTGATGCTTCCTTGTATTGCATTGCGAGGCCGAGGCGGAATCTAGTAGGTATGTTATAAAAAACAATTATTCAAATAGTACTCACGTTACTGCAGCGCTATTATGATATTAAACACAGTGAAACCTCATCTTTGTGCCTACGTTCACAAACAGAAAAAAAATTGTAACAATTTCTGAAGTAGCTTTTAAGTTAGCACTCGAGTTCCGTTGGATCTTGTAGAGTGCGTGGTACAGCTGTAGGGTTCTCAACTAGGACCAACTTTCTGTTGCAATGGTTAATTTTAGAGATGGCAACCGCTTTACGAAAGACAAACGTAACAATCTTAGTTAGTTATCTTAGTTATCTTTTGTAGAAAATACAATATCTAATTTAGTAATGTTTAAGACCTTCAATTTGTAAATTAGTGCTTGATTTGTATTTAATAATTAACATAATTTATTTGTTAAAATTAATTAAATTATAATTATTATGAAAGTACAACATTAAAATTAACTAACACACACAATCTTATTTTATATTTTCTTATTTTGAATTATTTATATTTAGTAATTGTTGTCTTTCTATGTTTAAGTATGTATTTAGAAATATATATACATGTCTATCAGTTGTTTAGATCCCATTATACAAGATTATATTAGCTTACTTTGGGCTAGATGGCGCTGTGAAAAATAAATGTCCTAAATTATCACTTATCCTCATATAAGAATCATAAGTACGACGTAATGGGTTGTTGACAAATTTAATGCAAAAAAACTTGACTCTTAATCTTTAACTTTTGCAATCAAAATTGGATTATGTAAACGAAACATTGCATTCGTGCAAATTTAACATGTGAGTATGAAATTGTTAAAAGCCTTCTGTAATGATGTGCTATATCGGTAAGGCGTGTAAATTATTCGACACTATACTGTGAATTCATTATTTGTTAATTATTAAAAGAGATTGTTTAAGAATTTTGTGTTGTATTTGCCTCTGTTAACATTACATCTGATTATTGACAATTAATGTTATGAATTTTTTTTTTGTGCAAGTTGATTTTTTTAACAAAAATATTGCATTAAAATAATGGATCACTTAAAAATATTTTAAAAATGTTAGAGATTATTTTTATTGTAGGTTAACCGTTGGTCCAAAATCTAGAATTAGTTTCATTATAAATCCATTGGAACTCCCCAACTCCGGATAGCACTAAGTGTGTGTTTTTATTTTTTTTAACGACGCGGACTGGACTAATTTAATACGACAACGAACGGCACAACTGCAAACTTTACTAAGCAGCGTATAGGCTTATAAAAAATCTACTATTCCACGCTAATTTACCAAGTCATTAAAATCGCAAATGAGCAACAAAATACTACAACTAGATACAGTAAGCATGATACCATGACCATACAATTTAAATACAATTACGGACACCAGTAGGAGGCGCCCTCTCACAGTAAAACCTTATTTTCCACGATAGGTAGAACAATAGTTAGTGTACTGCAGTGCAATCGAAAGTATACGTGCTAATAATGTGAAGACAACCGTATATTTTGTTCTGTACAGTCGATTGCAAAAGTTTGTGTTTGAAATTAACTCTTTAACTGCTTACGTCGGATCAATCCGACAAATATTTTCGTTTTCACCAGAGGAGTATATAACGATCGAATACCTCAGCTTATTTAGTTGCCTTTGATATTTAATTATGCTATATTCTATCAAAATAATGTTTATATTAGGAAATTACTTAATTAAGTAATCATTTAATTTAATGCACTTCAACTGATAATACGTCTGGCGGTTAAAAGCCTAAGAAAACTATAGTGATCAGCACCATTAAAGGTAAACAAATCGTATGTTATTTTCATCTGACATATAGGAATTACCATTTGCAATAGGTTTGCTATGGGTCTAAAATCACATCTAAGATTTTGTGATTTAGTTCATGGTAATCTAATAATTTTTTTTTAACTAAAGTCCTATTAAAATAGATTAAATTAAATGTAGAGTTTCTTGAATTGTTTTATCAATTCTTCAAAAAACCAATGAGTATTATTATATTGAGGACATTCTCTACCCATTGATGGACTAGATGTGTAAAAAAGAAAGACATTTAAACCGAGTTCGTATTTGAACAAGAGTAAAAGTGAACAAGTACTGTATTCCATTGCGTGATGCACTTTTGTCGACAACAGTACCTAGAATAAGAACTACCTATATTCCACAGTGTACACTGCAGTGCAGTTGAAAGTATAAGTGTACGGTGTAGTGCAATGTGTGTATAATGTCGTGCTTCGTAGGGCGTGACGCTCTCGCCGCGTGTGGCTGAGCTTGACAAGCTTGGGACCTAGGGTTGTCATTATGTAACAGTATATTGTCCTGTTATGACAGGAAATGTCAACGCGCTTGTTTCTTTGGATGATGAGTTGTTATTATTGTTTTATTTTGCTATTTTTTTTTTGTTCTAACTGTCCCTTTGTTGTTATTTAGTTATTTTAATGTAGTTTTAGTAACAGTAACATTTAACATGATTAGATTGATTGTATAAAAAAGCTATACCTACAATTTTACTGTGAGCACCTTCCTAATAAGAATATTAATATAATTAAGTAATGAGTGCTAAATTATTCACTTCATTTTTTAAAAGATACGTTGATAGTTTATTTCATTAATTTCTTATCGTATCAGATCAACATCATTATGCATAGTTTTTATATAAAATCTACTTTATTATATAGCAATATTTTCAAAATAACATTGTAGCCCACAATTGTTTACGCAACTACCACTAAATATACGATTAAGATAAAAAAGTATATTTAGCAATACACTCATCTGAATAAACTCAACAAATTAGAAGTGGCTCCATAGGCAACATTCTTTAGATGACCAAACGTTTCTATTATTACGACATTGTACCGTTTATGGCAGCCCTACTGACCACATCATATTATAGACTGGCGACGAACGAACTATGAAATGGCCACCTTAATGTGAACGCAAGTGTACCAATGTATGTGATTTTAATTGTATCATAATTATTACTGTGTTAATAATCTTTCCATATTGATTACTTTGTTTATGTGTGTGTTTATTTATGCATTTGTTTCAAAAGGGTATTGGTCCGAAAGTAGAAATGAATTTGAGTTTATAAGTTATGCTTATTTTATCACATACGAAGCTGTGCTTATGGTTAATTTATTTTATTTATATATATAATTTATTTTATTATTTAAAGACAACGCTTACGAAACAATTCCCGTATCGCGGGGCTTTACAAATATACAATTAACGGACACAAAGTACACACACACTCGAAACAAATATCTATGAATCACACAATTACAAATATTTGTCTCGAGTGGGAATTGAACCCACTGTCATTACTTAGGCTTACCATTAATCACGTAATCGGGATAAAAATTTATAGTAACAGTGGTATGTGCAACGATTTCGTCAGCTATGTTTAATAACATACCTACTCGTATATTATTATAATATTGGGCGAGCTTTAAGCCATTTCTGAATTGCAGGAAAATTTAATGACAGAAAAACGGAATATCGCTTGTATTTTATCCGGGAATTGAACCCAGGATCTCTTGTGCAGTAGACCTTTTCAGACCCACTGCCTTATTGACGCAGTCTTTTTTAATATTCATCCGTCCGGAGGCAAGAAATGTATCACTTTAGTCTCGCCCTACTACATGTGATCTAAAATAACTGACGAAATATGGATGTGATACTTCTACCTACCGCCCTTTGGGGATAGGTGTGTGTGCATGTGTTTAAAAAAATAGCTTCGAATTTCGGCGACAATAGAGTCACTTGTATACTTTAAATTAAAACACGTAGACTATATTTAGAGCCGCTAAAGCTATTTCCACGTAGATTCTGATCTAGATTTACGATTAACAGTCGGCGCTTTGTATTGCAAGGAAGTCGTGGATTTCACTTTCCTTTTAAATATCTGTTGCCTTTTAAGACTATAATCTGCTCGGACTTAAGGAACAACGCATACAAACCAGGTTTTACTTCTCGAATCTATGGGCTGTTATGTATACCTATGCTAATTTAGAGAATGTACTTGGGATAAAATGTTTTAATAATCTCCACTATGTATCCTTTTTCACTTCTTTTGGGTGTGCATACCTGAAACAATGCATACAAATTGTTAAATATCAAACCTACTATATTAGATTTATGGTTGTGATTGGACTGACTGCATAGTCTTTTTGATTTAAAATTCTAATTCTTTTCTAATCTATCCGTGTACTGGCGGCTTAAGAATAAATAATGTCACTACCCCATCTGAACCCGTGGGGGTCGTAAAAAGCGATTATGGGAATTAATCTTATGCAGATAAGAGCACTGCGAGAAAGGGAAAAACTCGAATCAAAACCTATACCAATCCGTCTGGCCAGCGTGGTATTGTAGGCTTAATTCCCTACACATTCTATGGAAAAGACCCAACCCCTTTGTAAAGAGCGCAAACTCTTACATCCCAACGAAGTAACGGCCTAAAATATACGTAAAAATAAATTTTAAACTCAATTTTCAATAGATATTAATAATGCATCGATATGTTCAATAAATGCTTTTCAATAAATTTTTAACTTAAACGATTAACAATTACTATTACTATTTCCATTTTAATACATATAAATAAGAAATTATAATGATTTTGACGTCATTATTAAACCGTTACCGAAACATAAAAGTAAATAGTTCTACAAGGAAACGATTTATGTTAGTTTCAGCCATTGTGTTTTATCACGAAACTGAATTGTTTTCAAGCTGTATATTTATTGTTTCATAAATAAGTTTTGATACAAATTTCAACATAACACTGCGATTAATACAGTGTAGTAGTATGGATAACGACTCAGCTAGATTTTTTTTATGTTAACAAAAACAACGCTCACAGTAGAGATCATGTACTGTCTGTGGATGACTTTACACACATAATAACGAACACAAAGTACAACAAGTCTTAAAACTTGACCTCTTTTGAATTGCTGACAATATTTTTGAATTGCCCTCCGATTTATTATTTTAGGAAGTATTTCGCCAGGCCACCGACTTGTCTTCATCATCATCATCATATCAGCCTAATGACGTCAACTCCTGGACATAGGCTTCACCTAAATATTTCATCAATTCATTTATTTATTCAGAAACAATTTTTACATTGTGTGTGAACAATTGAACATTAATAGAAACACAAAAAATATATAAATAAAAAGCAGAATTTACATAATATCAGATAAGTAATTGAAATAATAATTTGAACAATAAATAATTAAAGATAAAATAATAGGTACCTATGTCAAGTCACAGCCAATGCATGTCAATGATAAATTTTATAGGTATATCACTTCACAAACTATTCTAATTTCATAAAATAGAAATTATTATTGGATTATTACGTCTTTAGCGGAATAATAGGTGGTTATTGGTGGCCAAACGGGTTGTTATAGGGTTTTGTTTCGAGTTTTCCTTCTCTAAGGCCCTTCGTCCACAAGGATACTCAAGTCGCCGATACCTTACGACTTTAGTCTCTTCGCGACTTCGGCAATACAAACTCGTATACTTCCGTACACAGGTCGCGTCGCGACTTTCGTCGTACGACGTAAGTCGCGCGCTACCTGCCGGCCAATGTCTCCGATACTAATGTCGCCGCGATTTTAAAGATGGCGGAGCAATTTATTATTGAATAGGGTAAGTCCGGGGTAGTTGGGCATAGTTTTTTCTAGGCTCTGTCAGAAATGAATTACATATAATTTTGTTATTATATTTATATCATATAAAACTTTGAAATCGACTATGATATTAAAAACATGAAAGTAACAATTTCTAATGAGATCACCATGACCTTAAAGTTCTAAATTTCTTTATGTTGTAATAGATATAATCGCCACGATAAACCTCATCGACTAACATTTTTGTAATACAAATGCTTAAGTTTAATTAATTAAAGTTCTTAATAATTATTTTCACTAATTGTCTTCGCAGGATTACAAATTAAATATTTTAAAATCAAATTTTATTTATTTTAGTTGATAGGGCATCTACCGTACTTAGCATTATCAATTCATAGCGGGGCATTTATTTATAGTCAAATAACACTCCTTCTTTGGGCAGTCGTATAATAAATTGTTTTGCAAAGAAGTAAATTTCTGCCAAAAGTTATAGTTAGGTTAAATAAATAAAAGAAGAATAAATTATTTCTGATAAACTCGTATTTTAAATACACCATTACAAAAAGTGTGGCGTCTATCCTGGTTTTACTCTATAGTTCATTTTTTTTCTACAGTATGTAAAAAAAAAAAAGTCGCGCGTCGCTAGTGTCACTCGTACACAAGAATACTCAAGTCGCCGATACCTCACGACTTTAGTATCTTCGCGATCCCTGTAATAGAAATTCATAGTCGGCGACGCAAGTCGCGCGCTACCTGCCTGCAAAGATCGCCGATACTAATGTTGCCGCGACTTTAAAGATGGCGGAGCAATTTATTATTGAATATTACATTTTGTTTATGAAGAGAAAAATATATCTGTATATGGCGTGCGCCGCATGCTCAATGCCTCCATTATAATGCGCGTATTATAATAGAGGTCAGTGGTTAACATAAAAACACTTAGGTATTAAATACTCTATAGTGCTCTTCTTGCTTGATTTTTTTTTTAATAGTTTTATTTATTTAGTTGGTATTTTAATAGGGAGCGCAAAGAGCGCGAAAATCTATCTGTCCGCGATTTCGAAGATGACAGAGCAATTAATTAATATAAA
This sequence comes from Laspeyria flexula, assembly GCA_905147015.1. NCBI lineage: Eukaryota > Metazoa > Arthropoda > Insecta > Lepidoptera > Erebidae > Laspeyria > Laspeyria flexula. The sequence continues at coordinate 2,908,836 of LR989956.1, read as the reverse complement.
ATTTGTTTTTGAGGTAGAAAAATACCCTTGCCTTTATAATTATAAAATGAAAGAATATTCTAAAAAAGAATTTACAGAAAAGGCTTGGATGTCAGTAGGAAAGGCATTCAATATAACAGGTTGGTAATTTTTCTTGGTAATCCGATAGACTTCCTTTTTTCAAAAGCTAATAATGACTGGAACACAGTCCCCAGCATTAAAACGTAGGTAAATGTCCGTTCACAGCAGAGCCAATTTTGTATAGTATTAAAAATAAAACTGATATGCAATTAAAAATTTTGAACAAGTACTATAGAAATTTGCTTTGCTCTTCGACCCGATCTATGCGAACGGACACTAATCATATCGTCATTGAGGAAAATGATATTTCGTACAGCGCCTATTTCGTACGTATAGTCCGACAAGACATGTCGTGCAATTTAAAAGTAGGAAGTACACAGTTACACACTAGGAACTAACGCTATTATTGTAGGAACAGAGCGTTGTCAGACTATAAGTTGATAATAGTTGATAAATATGAAACTACTGCTTAATCAGGGTTCTTAAATAACGAGTGTTAGTTTTTATACCTCGCATCACACGAATGTTTTAAGACTAAATTATGGGCAATTTCATACACTACTTTATCCATTAAAAAATTTCTTAAAACGCTGAGCGAAAGAACTGTTCTAACTAAAATACTAATAATAAATAGTCTGTTTTTCTTAATACAATTTTTATTTACTTATTACTTAGCTACATATAAAGACATATTCTGTAGCGAACGTGGAAATCTCGTGATTTCATGTATTTCTGTATGAACCCTCTTAACAGTAAAATATACTCTACGTTAATACTCAGTGTTATTGTAGCATTTTACGAGCATAAGAAGAATTTTTAAAATTGGTCTGGACCAATTTTAACTTTCTTTTATATACTTAAAACTAGCTTTTGCCCGCGACTTCGTCCGCGTAGATTTCGATATTATATAGATCTTTGTTTTAAGTACAATTCATGAATTCCACAACACCCCACTACAGAAGTTGAATTTCATTTTACGTCAATATAGATAATATTTTCGTAATCGGCGTCCCTGAAAACCTTGAAAATGACATCCATATCAATTTCTAATAATTTTCACACCTATTTCATCAGTAATCGTAAGTTTTTCAAACACCAAAAAGCTAACTCACTTCATAACTGAAGTTCTAATTGCGTATTATCCGTCCATAAAAACCTAAAAAATAACGATTAAGTAGGTACGTCGTTTTCAAACGTCTATCACAATTGCATCCCCTTTGGGATAGAATTTAAAAAAAAAGCAAGGAACACGTATTTGTGTTTTTGATCACATGTAGGTATAAAGTTCCGAAGTAAAAAGACACTCAATACAATTTCTCCTTACAAACTTATTGTGCCCTCTTTCACCTCTTTAAGGGTTGAATTTGTTTTGTTGAATTAGTCAAAATAAATAACATTTTCGTAATCGGCGTCCTTGAAAACTTCAAAAAAAGACCTTATTACTATTTATTTCCTGATCCTTCCTTCTGATCCTGATACAAACCTATTTGAATAGTTTAATTTCGTGTTTTATTTTTAATAGACAGGGGTAGACTGTATAATGATTGGCACCACCAAAAATTTAAGTAGTTGTCAGATTTTAATGCAATCTTCGTAGAACATTTTAATTAAGTATTCCTTTATTTTAAAATAAAAACGTATTTAATCTGGTGATCATGGTTTTATGAACAAAAAAATTCAAAAATGTTTCGAAAAGTACAGTAATTGAAATCAAAAGTACAGTTATTATCACATAAGTATCACTCACTGGCACTTAATATTAATTAGCATTTTTAGGGGTCCGTAGCCAAAATGGCAAACAGAATTCTTATAGTTGCGTTATGTCCGTCCATCCATCCGTCCGTCCGTTTTTTGTTTTTTTGACTATGTGAATATTCTAATTAAGATATGTTTCATCTTACCTCATGCCATAATAGGGCTTATTAGAACGCGAGGCGACAATCACAGAGAAATGTCCACTACGTTTTAGTGACAATGTCGGTGCGAGTAGCAAGTTTTATTTTTCTAGTATCAGAAAACGTTTTTAAAAGCTACCGTTGAACTCCAATTATATTGACATGGAAGAATAATTTATAACTCTCCTTAGACATTCTGTAAAGCGATAAAAACTTTGCATCTGTTTGTTGCAATTCCTTTGCAGCAACAAACAGTCTGCAATTAATATTTTTTTCTATATAGGGGTGCACCCAGTATCTTCTATTAAGAGTATGAAGATTTTTTCGCTTTCGGTAATAATAAGCTAAAATTACTGTTTCGTCGTCACTTGTGTCCGACATTTTTTAAACGTCTGTGAGCCGTGTAGCCGCAACACCTATACTATACCCTATACTGGCCAAACAGACGACTCGCGCATACGTGCAGATCGTACGACTTGCGTCGCGTCGCCCCATGTGTGGATCAGGCGACTCGAGTCTCCTTGCGTGGGTGTCAGGCGACTCACGTCTCCTTGTGTACGGATCGTACGCGACAAGAGTCTCGCGACTAAAGTATCCAACATTAGTATCGGCGACTTGCGTATCCTTGTGGACGAAGGGCCTACGCAGTTGTTATGGCGCGATTTATCCTTTAGTCGCCTACGACATCCCGAGAACAAAAGAGTGGATTGGTAAACCCCGTCACCACGAGGGACTTACCTCTTTAAAACTACTGAAAAGACTGCATTCCCCATATTTCAAAATATGGACTAAATATTAAACCAGGTTTAAATTGACATAAGCCATTGTTTTAGTGTCAAAGTTGTTAATTTAAACCTGGTTTAATACTTAGTCCGTATTTTTTAATAAGGGGGCATATGTCCAACTAAAGCAGTATGTACACGCGCTAACCTCGCTCGAAATAACCGGATCTGAGTAATGTAGTGTCGTAAGTGCGATGCCAAGGCCGCGCACTGACCGCCACTTTCACTATCACGCACTCGTAATTGGATTAGTTCACTAATGCTTACGTGCCGAGATAAAATAGTAAAAAAAAACGAAAGTCAAAGGGTATTCACGTAATAAGAAAACATGGTTATGTTGTAAAAATATTGTATGTACGTGCAAAGTGAAATGTTTGTTTTATGATACTTTTAAATGTATGTAAACACTTGATTGTTCCGTGTAGTGACGGATTAAGAATACATAATGTCACTACCCCATCTCAACCCGTGGGTGTCGTAGAAGTCGACTAAGGGAGTAACCTTATGCAGACAAGAGCATTGCAAGAAAAGGAAAATTCGAAACAAACCCTATACCAACCCGTCTGGTATGCGTGGTATAGTAGGCTAAATTCCCTCCACATTCTTTGGAGGAGACCCGTGCCCAACAGTGGGATATTTAATTTTATGGGTTGAGATGATGAAACACTTGATTGAAATGGAGTGTTTAGTAAGTAAATAGGTTCTTGAGTCTTTTTTTGATTGAAATTATTGTTGGTATAACTATCGTAGTAGTTACAAACGTATTTTCTTAAATGGAAAATAAGACACTACATTTTCGCTTTGGAGGAAAAAGATTTGCCACACATCAATCAAATATTATCACTACATAGTATAAAACAAAGTCACTATCGCTGTCTGTCTGTCCTTATGTATGCTTAAATCTTTAAAACTACGCAACGGATTTTGAAGCGATTTTTTTAATAGATAGAGTGATTCAAGAGGAAGGTTTATATGTATAGAATGGATACCACGTGGGTGAAGCAGCAGGCGGAAGCTAGTAATTTTATAAAATAAGTATATGCAATAGCAACATCCTGTCAATCCCGTAGTGGTAAGAATAATGTATCAATAATAAATTTCATCAGTATGTTAGACTATGAAGTCTAACATGTAATTACATGAGTACTTAATTTAAGCCTTGAGTAATTTTTATGTCAACCAGGCGATCAAAACGTTTGTTGACACATTTTATTCTTACTAAACGAGAAAAACAACAAAAAACAAGAACCAGTTATAACTAGTTATGGTCAGTCGCAATTCTAACATTGTTTATCTGATGTACCGGTATCTCCGCTTTGAGAAATTGATTTGCGGAAATCAACCGTCAGTGGTTCCGTATACTGTGTAATCAGCTTTCATAAAGTAACTAGTATAGCTGGTTATATACTGTATACAGATATATATTATATACAGATATCCATAAAGTTAAGAGGTGAAGACTGGATTCATGTTTAAGTGATGCTTTATGCGACTTTAGCCCCTATTGCCGTTAACATGTTAGGTGTACTTTCATTAATATTTTAAACATCTGTTTTGCGAGTAATTATACGAAACGAGAAATAAATAAATACCAATTTTGTATGTCCATATTTATAAAGGTAACATAATTAAATTAGGTACATTAACGGGTTGATGTCTGTGCGTTAAAGATATTGAAGAAAAAACAATGTTTTTTTGGACCACAGAAGCAAAATCAACAATTTTTAGATTTTTTGTCTGTCTGTATGTTTACCCGCGCATCACGCAAAAACTACTGCATGAAATTGAATTCAGTTTTCACATGTATTGGTAGAGGTCTAATTTCAAATTTAGACTACTTTTTACGTACATGTGACGCAGGCAAAGTCGCGGACGGAAGCTAGTATTATATAAATAATCAATTACCGAACGCTCGTATATAAGCGCATCAGTTTAGAACGGCTTGACTGATTTTTACAAAGATAAAGTCACTTACAAATGTACAATCGTCTTGCATCAATAACTAATCTTTTTTTTTTGTTTCTACAATCCATAGACCACTCAATATTCGTGTTTCAGAATTGACGTCTACATGACAACATAAAACAAGTAACATATGTATATATTAGTTCGTGACCATAATCTAAAATATAAATTTTTAAGCTTTTTCGTCCATAAATAGATTTTATAAAGGTTCGCAACGCGCTCGTCCAGTTCCTGTTCAAATTTAAAAAAAAAATATGCATTAGGCGGGCCATTCTTAAATCTGTTTACCACCATCGTGGTTAGAAAAACATGTTTTTTTGGCTAGTCCAGTCATAATTATATTATTATCATTGTTGAAGGTCGTCTACTGTTTGACTTGTTATTTATTTACAATATATCGAACGCACTCGCATCGCACTCAAACTCTCGTTCTCACTTTAGTAAATGAAAAGTATAAGAAAGTGTGATTCCATGCAGCCGCATTCATCTAGCCAGATGTGGTCCAATCCTAACGTCTTGCATCACGTTCACGCCCGAATATGTCTTACTATAGTCATCACATGACCGTAGCTACTACGTGAGCCGGCGCTGACAAGGAACCGGTCTAATTCCTTGTCATCAGATATGTTGAAGCGTAAGTAATCATATAATGGTAAAATATAATGTCAAATATGTCATGAAAAAAAATAAATAATAATGACGTCAATAGACACGCATATCTAGAATACTATGTAGTCATTTCGTTAGTAGCACCAAGCTAGGTTACAATGTAGTTACAAGCTATACATTCAAAGTGTGCCTAAACTAATTGAATATTTACACAAAACATGTTTCAGACATTGTTTTGTTGTTGAGTCGTTATAGCTATTATTTTACACCTATTGTTAGGAAAACGCGTGACAGAAACAGATACATGTAGTAAACAGGATAATTGAATTATGTAAAAAGTGATGTAACATTGAATTACTGGTTCCGGGCAACGGTTAGAAATAAGAATTATCATCATAGTCATATCAGGGGCCCGATAATGCTTATACAATCGTATCACAATGGTAAGCCGATGGTCTCATTCGACAGCTGTGATTGGCTTACTAAGTCAATCGCGCCATATTGGCGGCCTGTGATTGGTCGTCATTAGTCCATTGGTCTGCTATCGATGTGTGTAATTTAGCATGACGTCTACTGTTGAAGATAAACCTCAGCAAAGTATTTAAAATTGGAACATTTGCACGTTGCTTGCATGCAGCGTAAAATTAGATTTTTTTTTATTAAAGACAACGTCCCCATTATAGTTCAAGTCATGTGTGTCGCAGGGGTCTTAAAAACATACACAAAGTACAGGGAATTCACTTTAAGGTAGAAAAATATATAAATAAATAAATAAATTTAAGGTAGCTAATAGCCTGGCTGCAACTCTAAAACTACTGATTACACCTACTATTTACGAATACCAAAGTTTTGCATGAAAAAGTCAACCGATATGTCAAAAAAAATCAAAAAAATTCAAAAATATTTATTTGTAAAAATGTGGTATACAAGTTGTTATTAATGTTAAAAAAAAAGACCATCACATTTACCATATTCAATTCATGGCATACAAATATTTAAGAAGCATAAAGAAATCCAAAATTGCTAACAACATAATGGCAAAGTGCTACCGTGATAATAGTCAATAATAATTGTGACAAATAAAAAATTAAGACCTTACTTAGCTAAAAACAGGACGCATAAAAATAATCAAATGAAGTGCAATAGAATTTAAATTAGCAATAAATAATTTTAATTGAAATAACATTAATATTAGAATTTATAATTTAAATAGTCATCAACAGAATAAAAACATCTGTCTACAAGCCATTTATATAATTGCGTTTTAAACTTATTAACAGTTAAGTTTCGAGCATCTTGGGGCAAATGATTGTAAATACGTACATCCATTGAGTAACTGTTTTGCTAAATCGTCAATTTTACCTATGTACATTCGTTCGTGCTAAAGCCCAAAACGGTCATCTAAAGCATTTAGAAAATAATAGCCGTAAATTCATTTCTGACTTGGAAGTTTGTTATACAGCAGGCCTGAGGTAGACTGCTAACTTCTTTGCTGTCTTCTTAACTAATATTATAACAAGGAAAGATTTGTATTTTTGTCTGTAACGAAAAAACATAAAAACAACTGGACAGATTTAAAATATTCTTTTGCCATTAGAAAGCTACATTATCACTGAGTAACATAGGCTATATAACACCACGCTACATCCAAGAGGAGCTGAGCAGTGGCCAAATAAAGAACGGTAGGAGCGAAGCTCTGCGTGACTTTTAGTTAGCAAAAAAGTTATTCAAATTTTTAATACCTAAGTAAGCCTCCAATACCACTAGCCATCTATCTAAATGACTCAAGCATAATTATGATTACGGAACAAAAAGCTCTTAAATCTAATTTGATTAACTTCAAAAACCAGTTTTTTGTCACGCCATATGCCGTTGATATTATCTATTATTTATTAATATTTTAATTTATATCAAGTTTATCTTTGACTGTAGGTTAATATATTCGTATGAATAAAGATTCCATTATTAATGATACTTTAATTAATTTTACAACACTGGCAATCTTCAAATTATAATAATATATCAAAAGAAGAAATGCATTAATATGTGATGTGTTTTTTGGATATTTGTCAAATAAGCACCTAAAAGCATCATTAAGTATACAGAGAACATAGGTTTTGTAATACACCTGCAAGATGTTGTAAATTTGACATATTTCCAAAATCTGTTTTGGCAATGATTACAGCAATAAATTTTAATATCAAATTATGATAATGTTCTTTGAAAATACACACCTAGTTCCTCAATAGAAATTACATATTAATTACTAGGAGGATCATCATCATCATCATCATAGTTATTACACTTGCTGCAAGCCAAATGGTTTATGAAGAGTAGGCATATTCATCATTGTTTCATCTGTCTATAAAAAATTTGCCATTGGTAACTTTTTACCACGAAATTTATACTGGTATTTCTGAAACCAGTTCTCTAGATTTGTTTACAACTCCTTTGTTCATGCGAATCTTAACAATCAATATGTTATTATTTGAAATGCAAAAAAAGAATTTGATGTGAAATCTGTTTATACTAGTTGGTCTCTTGTCGGTCTATTGACCGTGACAGTTTCTTAAGATGTTAATAAAAAATCCAGCTAAGTACGAGTCGGACTGCGCCACGAGGGTATTTTTATTTTATAAATTGTCAAAAAATTAAACACTTACTTATGTGAAGGTGGTGAAACAGGCCCTTAGTGATCAAATTTATCATAATACTTATTTAAAATTATAAATAATGACTTAAAACTTACCTATTTAGGGTTGCCTTTACAATTAAGTCATCTTAAAAATAACGAAATAACTAACGCATTAATTCGTCATATTTTTATTAGTCAGTTAACCTCTACACGCAACATATTTTTGCAATTATAAAGGTCATTAAGTGGTATAAACCCGTTAGTCATAACCTAGACTATACGCTATATTATTGTATTAAGACACATTACAAGTCTAGCACGAGCCGCTATTTTATGTTAAAGTATCACAATCAATCATAAAGATATTTAAATGCAAATAATTTTAATAGTCGTTCCTTTCTAAATAATTACAACCGTGGTATTAGATTAGGTTTCTATTTTTTTTGTGAATCAAAATGATTGATCAATGACCCACAGCGATGGTGGCTGAATGGATAAGGGACCGGCGTACAAATCACGCGGTCCGAGTTCGATCCCGACCGGTAGTACCAATGTAGATTCCACTTAGTGGAATTTATATGTACTAGTCAAGTGACTTACCATCTGCTAACGGTGAAGGAAAATATCGTGAGGAAACCCACATACTCTAGAAGAAATTCTATGAGTATGTCTGATATGCCAACCCGCACTAGGCCAGCGTGAGTGGATTATGGCCTAAACCCTCTTAGCTCTCTAGTTAGAGGAGAGGAGATCCAAGCCCAGCAGTGGGACTTAATGGGTTGCTGATGATCAATAACACGTCATGCGAATTTTAACTTTTTTTTTAAACCAAGACCTTGGCACACAGCCGTGCCTGATGGTAAATCGTGACTGTAACCTATGGACGTCTACAACACTAGACGTATAACGAGCGTGTGGTCTACCCTTCTAATCCCTTTCCTCTCCTATGAGCTTTGAACACCACTAATCACCATTAGGAACGCAAGTCGCTAGTGTTATTTTGCGGCGGTCTTCTATGCGGAGTACTACCCCAGTTGAGTGGCTCACTTTGAGCGGGATTTACCCACTAAGATATATTGAAGTTGGATTTCCCAGCATTCTAATTTGCGATACTAAGGAAAAACAATGTAATGTTTAAGCAATGTGACTAATGATATTAAGTCATGCCATTTTAGCATGATTTGTTTAATGCATGCGAAAACGCCGAAAAATCTTTCAACAGACACCAATTTATAGAAAGACGTGGCAAACTATTTGTGTTTCGTTGTTAAAAAATCTAGACCTCAATCACGAATATATACTTCAAAACTCCGAACATCTTAGACATTCTAGAACATATCATTTGAATCACAGTTCAAGACTAGTCATTTCTAAACGGCGATCTAATCTGTACAGTAGCCACGTCAACGTCACAAATATTACGTCAGATGGTGTGCCACCGCGTCTAGTTACACAATCCTAAGTGAGATGTACAGGGGCAAAAATGACGTAAGTGTAACGGTTTAACCGGTCTGTACTCTCTAAGCCTGAGGCATGCTTTTACGTGTCTGATTTAGATTGTAGCCATGATATTATAATAATTTCCTCAAGGCCATTTGCGGCCATGACTATGTGAATGGAGACTATGTGCAGGATATACATATGTCAGGGTCTGATTGCAAACATATGTGTACTCTTTATTTGCTTACTCTTATAGTTGGGAGTAACCTTAAGCAGACAAGAGCATTGCAAGAAAAAGAAAATTCGAAACAGAACCTATACCGACCCGTCTGGCCAGCCTGGTATAGTAGGCTAAAGTCCCTCCACATTCTTTGGAGGAGACCCATGCCCAGCAGTAGGACGTCTGTGGGTTGAAATAATGATAGTTAGATAAGACTACTCGCTACGACCTTACAAGAATAAGGCAAACAGACTTTGCGTGCTTTCCCAGGCGGGGGCAAATGGGGAAAAAACACCAACAACCAAACTTCAGGCGGCTATTTAAAAAAAATAATTAGGAAAACCCAAAAGCAGTAGGTATTAAGCCCAAGTAGGAAATCAAAGCAGTGACTACTTTAGACTTTGAGACTAGATCTATTGTCAAACTTATCTTGTTTTTTTTTTTTTATACCACGACAGTGGCAAACAGACGTACGGTCCGCCTGATGGTAAGCGGTTACCGTAGCCTATGGGCGCCTGCAACACCAGGGGTATCACGAGCGCGTTGCCGACCCTTAAGAAACCTATTCACTCCTTTTTTGAAGAACCCCATACTTATATATATTGATATTTATTATCATATTTATTCATGATAACCATCCCACTGAAATACATTTCTCAATATCTAAAACCATACAGCAAAATTACAAAAGAAAAATTACAAGCCATTTTTTTCAAAATCACCTAATAAAAAACTGTAACGGTTCCCCAAAGCACTGTTATTTGAACTGGCTACTGGGTACATTGACATTATCCCGAACATTGAATGGGCCTATCCTAAGGGACATCCCATGATTACAACGACTGCTAATCGCTGCACACAACAACGTTATCTTGCCCATGGGAAATAATAGACAGGGATATTTTGTACCAAAAGGCTTTATAATGCCATCACTTTGGGTTATAGATCGATATGAACGTGAACAAGCCTCATTAAACGGACATGAGTGGTAGTAAATGTCTTGAAAACTTACAAGTGCTTAAAAATCAAACTAGATGTCGCTGGCATAGTTTAGATTTTTTCATGAGAGTTCGTGTATTTTCAGTGAAAAAACTTATGTAGATTAATTTTTAATTATGTAATTTCATCATCATCAGCAACCCATTAGTGTCCCACTGCTGAGATCGGGTCTCCTTTCCTCTATCTAGAGAGCTGAGAGGGTTAAGGCCATAATCCACACACGCTGGCCTAATGCGGGTTGGTGGATCAGACATTTTAGAATTATTTATTATATTAACACGTTGAGGGACACTCGGCTCCCATCGATAATTAGTGGTATGACACAGTCAACTTCCATACAAAAAAAATAGACGGCGGTGGACGTCCTGTCACCTTGTAGGTGATTAGGTTGCCTGTGATAAAGAGGACGTCCTCAACCGCCCGACGGTTCACGACGTCCCGGCACAATACTAGTAAATAAATATAAATGTGGTGACACGACTTTCACAGAAGTCCGACTAAATTCGTCTAATCTTGGTATTTACTTTATGGAATGAAATAAAATGACAATTATAAATAAATCCGCGTTTAATAAAATGTATCAAAATCAGTAACAAACATTATTCAGTACCTATATAGTATATTTTAGAAAATGCTTACAACTAAGACTACTCTTAAGGTCATATTCGCAACCTTTAAAAAACAATCGCAAAAATAAATGAGATCAATTATTTATATAATCACTTTGGAACTTAATCGGTCTTCTTTACTTATTACAATTACAACTTTTCTCACTAACGGTCTATTAAAATTATAAAGAAATCAAAATTTAGGAACTCGTATTCATGTTATGCCATTCCTCCATACATTCTGGGTAAAGAGACAGGTTTGCAGGTCGAACACATGTATCGTGTCTCCTTCCTTGTCTTTTTTCGTACATAATCTGCATTTTAGAAACATGTATTTTCTATATGTCTCTGGCGCTGTCATTTCTGTGGGCCAATGCTCTTGAGAACTTATTACACAGAGCAAGCACGTTGGACCCGGACGACACGACATCGAGGTCGTTTTCAAAGTCATAATTCGGATTAGATCCGTACTCTCCATCTTGGTCGCTAAACGGGTCCTTTGAATACTCCTCCCCTGAAGATACTTCCTCAAACAGTCGCAGGATACGAGTTCTTTCCCTTTCGTCGTCAGCCATCTAAAAATAATGAACTAACAGGTTAGTTTTTTCATTATGTAGGTATATTGTATTGATAAAACCACGCTAGTAGCCCAGTAGTTACAATATACGTAGTACTAAATAACAATCAACTAAATAAAACACTTGTGAAGTCAATCTATCAACATTATTTGAAATAAAAGATCGAAAATACTAACCTCAGTAAGCCCCTGTGTACGTATCAGCCGGCGAAAACACGTTGTTCCCGTGTGGTGACAACACCCGACTGACGCGAACAAATGCGACGTTCGTGGACGTTGTGTGCTATCACGCTCGTTTATGTATGCGAGGGACACGCTCGCATTGAAAGGGACGAAAGTTGATGCGATATGACATTTAGACGAAAAAAAAACGATTACGATGTGACACTAAATATAATTGTATGTCTTGGTACTCGTATTTGTATTAGAATAAGGTTCAGAATAAAATAAATATGCCTAAAAAAACGACGTGTACAGCCGCCCGCCGTATCAAAGTATTCTATTGACGACGTCCTCAGCAGTCGTGTCCTTCAATGTGTTAATTAGAATTATTTCTAGGATATGTGGGTTTCCTCACGATGTTTTCCTTCACCGTCAGCAGATGGTAAGTCACATGACTAGTACATATAAATTCCACAAAGTGAAATCCACAGTGGTACTGCCGGTTGGAATCGAACTCGGACCGCGTGTTTAGCACGCCGGTCACTTATCCATTCAGCCACCATCGCTTATGTAATTTGTCTAAGTAAAATTTTTCATCCAAATTGTTAGATTCATTTCGGAGATACCAGCTCATTTCCTCTTAAAAATAATATTAATCTTGTTAGCTAAGAATAGCAATACGTTGGATATTTCAATTATTTTGAGGAATAAAATAAAGTAAAATTTATATACTGCCCGTATTATTTTTCGTCTAATGCAAGTTGACACAAAGTTTTATCTCGAGTTTTCTTTAGTTTTCTCAAGTCTATTGTGATATATTCCTCTAGTCACTTCTTATAACAATCTTGGAATTATAAAGAGCAGTGACTTCGTATTTTTCCGTCACCTTAGAGAGAATACCTACAGCAATACCTAGATCACCTAGAGTTTAAAAGAGAACCATAACTTAATGGCTAAATCGAAAACAGGCTTTCAAAACAGTTACTTTTTAGAGGAATCTTCATTGAATGAAAGCTACGAACCGTAAAATTGTTGAAAAAAGTCGTACAAAAACATGTACGAGGTAATTTTAAACACGTTTAGCGGGCTAATAATCTTTGTGAAGCAATGTTGGCGCGTTTAGTTGGTAAATTCACAATTATTAGTGTTTCCGAGTCATTATATGAGATAATGAAGTAAAATTGTTGATTTTGCGCATTAGTTTTGTGTGAATTACAAAAATCCGACACAGATCGCTGGTTTGCGAATTTTAGTTATTAACTTTTTTTGCAGTTTGTTAGGAAACATCTATATTACCTAAATAACAGGTACTTTTATATTACTTTAAATACCTACTATTTAAAGTAAAAACCGGTCACCGTAATAGAAAGCTCTTTTTACGTTTAGTATCTTCAAGTTTTGTTTAGAGGTGTGTTAGAGAGAGATACAAACACTAAACTTTACAAAACTTACAAGATGTTGCCAATCAGCCTTCATAAAGACGCTAGAAATATCAAAAAGAATACTTCTCGTTAAAACTCACTTTATCGAAATACCTACTATTTAAAGTAATATAAAAGTACCTGTTATTTAGGTATTAAGCAACCGGTCACCGTATTTTAAAGCTCTTTTTACGTTTAGTAACTTCAAGTTTTGTTTAGAGAGCGTGTTGCTTTTCTTTGTTGTTCACAGTGTGTTAGAGAGAGATACAAATACTAAACTTTACAAAACTTACAAGATGTTGCAAATCAACTTTCATAAAGAAGCTTGAAATATAAAAAAAGAAAAAAAAAATACTGCTCGTTAAAATTCACTATCAATTTTTAGAACAATTTTTAGATATTTATACAAAAATTTAACTAGGTACATAGGTATATTTTATTAAACCTACGTTCTAATAAATTTATCGGAACAAATTATTAAGACAATACAAGCTAAATTTCATAAATATGACATAGATCTAAAGGTGTTTAAAGGTTCAGGACTCTGTATACTTAATTAAAATTCCAACGAACTTCGTTATCAGATCATTAAGAAAAAAACAGCTTTATGATTCAATATACGGTACTCATACAAGTTGCTGGCTAAAAATAGTAACTAACTTAAAATTATAAATCCATTCACATTAATTTTAATAAGGTTATTTACTATCTGATAATCTCATAGTACAAATCAAAAATATTCGAAGCTATTATGCGTTTCTCCATATCTACATTTAAATCTAATCGACCTAAGTCGAGCGATATTTCAAAGCAACTCAAAATTCACAAAGATTGCACGAACCTATCATGGAATCTGCATAAGTAACGAGTTCACGCGACATTTATAATCCAATCCAAAGGCTGCCATGGGACACCGGAAAATTATGACGGAAAAAACCTTCTAAAAATACACTCTCCAACAGCCCTTGATATAAATAGAAGCGGTCCGGTGACTTGGGAATATAAAATTTATGTTCCATATCAGCTTTAGTACGTGTACCATACAAGACTAGGGATCCCTCGTGGCCTCGCCCACGTATATCGTCACTTATATTGAGGATTGACCTTTGATACCAGACTCTATATTAAGAGGATAGTTGATACTTTGAATTTGTCCTAAGTTTTGTATTTTTTCATTTTCATGTATAAAGTTTTTGGTATAAATAGGAACTTTAGTAGTTTGTAATAATGTCATAAATTTTTTTGAAGAAATGGGTATTTAGTCTTTTATAAAAAAATTAATAAACATAGTATGCAGTTTAGGTCTATAGGGGAACTAATGACTGCGGCGTGTGTGTGTAATATACATTAGTGTAGTATAGATGTTTGCCACTAACAAGATACAATTGTAAGAACAGAAATGTATCTACACCTACATTTCGTTTTATGCAGTTGTGGTTCGTGATCGCTAAATTTGTGAGCGGTTTCCTTGTGATACCCACATAATGTTAATATTGTTTTGTATTGTTTATTGTTGTATGTTGATGCATGTTTATTTGACATAATATCTTTTATGAATATGTGAGAACCTAGTGTCTAGACAAACCTAATATAAGGCTTGAAGACACATAAATATATTATATATCTATCTATCTAAGTATATTATAGTCAGGCTATACAACTTGATTAAAAATTTTATTGCAATACTTCTTATTTATTCCAATGATGGTTCATTATCATATTAATCATCATCTCAGCCTATAGCAGTCCACTGCTGGACATATGCCTCTCCTAATACGGGCTACAATGATGGTTATCTTCTGTTAATTTTAGACGTTGTCATAAAATTGAAATTTTATTTTAAACGTGATTATATTATTGCTACGTTCGTTGTTGCAATGCATTGCATACTACCTTCACCTTCAACATAGGGGCAACATTCATTATCTATATCTTGATCAATACTAGGACGTAGAGATGTTTGAAATTTACAAAAATGGTGCCTAATTTAGTTACTCCGTTCTGCTGTCTGATTCAAATAATACTCTGTGTAAAGTATGTGGCAATTAATACAAATTACACATTTACAAAACATCAAACAGTTTTTTCAATACATTAAAAATGCATGAAAGGGGATCGAAGCAGTATCAGATATCTACAAAATCCATTGAAACGATAGGTCTGATTTATAATGGGGGCAAGCAACACATTCGAATGAAAAATCACTCACAATTTTACCTCGTAACCGACGCAGAGGCTGATTGCTATCGCATTTACCCTTACAGATATTGGTCAATAAATTAATGCTTTTAGAATGATTGAGCCCCCGCTTGTGGGAATAAATGTGTGCCGTTTTTGCATGCCAACAATTTTCATGATTATACGTTCGGTTATAATTTATTAGAAACTATTTCATATATACCTATATAAATTAATGATATATTCCTAGAAACCGATTATTGAATAATCTCTTTCCAGGAACATGAAGAATATTATTATGTTAAAAAGTCACGTAAAATAAAATGTCTGTTGTAATGTTGTCTTACTTCTACGCATGGCTTCATTGACATGGTAGGTCGATGTCAAGCCTCATTTTCCAGTTTGTAGACTATCTCTTTGTTGTATTTTAAGATGACCGGATGGATCAAAGTGACTTTCAAGTAAATAAAAAACTTAGGATGGGTTGTGACCCGAATTATATATCGGCATTAAATATTAAGCAATTTCCATCGCTTTGGTTTAACATTTTATATAAATGCTAAACAAGTAATGGAAAAATTCAAACCCACGACGGGACTTGAACCCGCGACCCTGCCATTCCGTGTGCAGTGCTCTTCCATCTGAGCTACGCGGTGAAGGTCATGACGTCATCATTCTAAACGGTAATTTATATATCGGCACCGTATATAACTCTTTAATTTCTTTATCTATTTTTACTTTACAGTTTCCCTAAATAAAGGTGGTGTTTTGTCTTGCCCCCCACCCCCCTCCCCCCCTAATTGTCTCCAACGTCCCTGACCCACCTCAATAGCTTTGATGTGTAATGGCGTTTACTTATAAATAAACATTAGTTGCCAAGTGAATTGCGGACACATAATTACAGTCATTTGGAACATTAAAATGTCTAAACGTTTTTGTGTAATTTGTAATAATGACTATAATAATATTCAAAATATCATTAGAGGTAACTTACTGGTGAACTTCTTGAACCTATTTTAGTAAAGCAGATTCTTCTGCGTCACATAGTTGCCCAAATTTGTGTGTGAAAGACCTCTCCCTACCCGAGAGAGAATAAGTCGTAACGCTAAGTTCATGCTATTGATCGATTTGTTAAAATATAACATATTAAGTAAAAAAAAAGTAAGAATGATTTTTTATGTACATCATAAGCTGTTCGTAAATTTTCTATGTTTACGCCATCGTATCTTTTCGTTGAAAGCCAATATGACTTGAGGTTCAGACTTCAGAGATAATGTGACCGTATCAAAGAAAATACGGTATCAATATAAAATTTATTCTCAGTCAAAACTATGGCGTCCATTAGAGCATTTGAAAATGACTTAGCTACAATACTTTCTAGTCTATTTACACTAAACTTGTTAGATATGATCAATTAGCATTTATAAAGAGATATTCCAACCATTCAGTGATAGTTATGCTAATTAAGCTTGACTTTTTTATTGAGCGTATAAGTTTGGGCCTTACTCGAGATAATTTTGCGTAGGTTTTTGACAATTATGATGAGTGAGTAACTAATTACTTAAATAAAATAGGTGTTTGAAGAATAGAAGAGCAACCCACTATACTACCAACCTCAATGAATGCAATAAAAGGAGGATGATAACCTCGATCTACGCTATCTACCCAGAAACAAATTATAAAGATTTGCAAATAAATAAGCATCGCTTAATTCGGCACACATTTAATTTATTAGAATTGTGTTTTTTTCATAATTATGTCTTGTGTTAGGTTGCCTGTAGCTTGTTTTGAGAGCTTCAAATTTTGTCTCAAAGCATTGAATTTGATTCCGGGGACCTAGTTGCAGACATTACAGACTTTCGATTGGTTGATTTAGATATGCTAAAATAGAAATTGTGAGGAAGGTTTTTTTTAAACAAACAGACGTACGGTCCGCCTGATGGTAAGCGGTTCCTGTAGGAAAATTATGTAGATATTTGAGTAGCTTCTTTTAATTTAAATGAACTTAAATTACATCACTTATATGTTATCCGTTGAGTTATGTATTACACTGAGTATGTCAATATTACAATAAAATTCTCTTTACAATAAGTCCTAATATATGTGGATTGTGGAATTTCTATTAAAATTGTCAGTTAATAATATTTAATCGCAAAGCAAAATATTGGTATTTGGTATTTATTTTGAA
Organism: Laspeyria flexula; assembly: GCA_905147015.1. NCBI lineage: Eukaryota > Metazoa > Arthropoda > Insecta > Lepidoptera > Erebidae > Laspeyria > Laspeyria flexula. The sequence continues at coordinate 2,891,097 of LR989956.1, read as the reverse complement.
ACATATATTGCAAATTTTCTGTTTTTATGTACCTAATTTACTTTTTTATATGAGCTTCTATTATATTTGATATAGGCACTTGTTTTAATACTGTTAAGCGAAGGAATAATAATATTATACTCATTCTCTCTGCTCTTTAACACGACTATAAAGCGAGATAATTGATATTCATTAATTACTTTTTGACGGTTTGACAGACATTGTCACTCTATACTGATAAACATGAAGATAATATTTTAATACAGTCTTTTAAGAATTGTGATCCTTTCAAATTTGCATCAGATAAGCAATTGGTGTATAGAGTGTGTGAAAAGAGCGAACACGTCACGGAATTACAACGTCAAACATGCTTGAGTGAATATTTGTCGCAAAGTTGGCGTCATTATAATTATCATTCAATGATGTTGTTTATAAAGCTTTTATAATACACATAGTAATATAATAGCATTCTATATTGTCATTTGTCGAATGTCAGTGACTAGTTTTTTCGCCTGCGGCTACACCCACGTTGTATCGATAAAAGTAGATTAAGTCCTATTCCAGCTTTTAGACTATTTCTATGTGAAATTTCATGGAGATTGAATTAATAGTTTCGAAGATTAACCCCTACATTCAGACTCACTAACTAACAAACTTTAGCCTGGCTATTTTCTTGCACAAAGAAAATAAGCAATGCCATCCAACTTGGCAATGCTGCCAGCCTGCTGCTTTTCTGGTAACAGCGGCAGTGATGAGGAAGTATTTTATGATGCCATTTTTTAATTAGTTCACCCTTTTTTTTTAGGTTGTAAATATTTTGTTTTTTAGTTGTAACAGTAACAAACATTAAATTAACTCTTTATAATACTATATATATTTTGTAGCAGCTTTAGTCAGTCACGATTAAAATCTACTTTCAATGCACTACACAACTTAGTAAAATAATAATTCAAGCAATATCTACTTAGTAGGTATTTGTTGGATATTCTCACGTCGGTATTTATTTCCTTTAAGGCTGGTTTCACTAGAAATGGTTCGGATTTGCAAACGAGTTTGGAAAGTGAGTCGTTCATAGCCAAGCTTGTCACGATCGAGCTAGGTAACTTTAGGGCTGGTTCACTCAAACAAATAGTTATTGAGGAGAAATTCTTGACGGGGAAATTGAGCAGGATTTCTTGACTATATAGGTAGGATAGTAGTAGTAGTAGTATAGGTACGATAGTAACACTCGTACCTAGCAGTGGGGAATTAATAGGGTTATACTTAATGTACTTTAGAAATGTTAACATCACTGAATTTTAAATATCTTTATAAATACATCAAGTCGAATCAAGACATATATAAGTCAATTTTCAAAAAGAAGGTTCACAAAGATCGAAGTTATTATGGAAAGAAGTCTGTATGTTTATTTATGTTTGCAACACCAGAAGCATTAAAATAATTGCGTGTTGCCGACCGACCCTGCAGAATGTCTTTAAATTCCACAAAAGATCTAAAAAGCATAGCAAAGTTCCGAGCAAGCTCACTGATGTTCCTTTGTTACTTCCAATTATCCTAAGCTTTTCATTCAAATCGAGTAAACCAAACAAAACTCATTTGAATAAAACAAATGAAGCGCACGACACCCCTACTATGCAAATCACTAACACAATTGAAATCAAACTTTATAAGTCTGATGATAAAGCTCTCAATGGCTTAACATGTTATTGATTTATCGCACCGGATTTGTCTGGTGCATTGTCGTTATATGTTAATGAGGTAGTGAGTACTGATTAGGTGTTATTTAGTGGGCGTATTAACTAGTATTTGATACTATAGTTACATAAATCACTCTCTATTTCACGGGAACTGTGAATAAAGTACGTATAAGGTGTGGTTAGTTTTTAGTATGCTTGTTTTTAAATTTAGTAAGATCATTATTCTTCACTGTGAGTACGTCATATTTTTATCTAAAAAATAATATATAACACTAAGCTGGGTTACTTAACTCAAGAGTGGTTGACCTGATTCTTATGATGTTCGACTGTTTGCATTTGTCTCCGCGCCGAATAGTAGAATAAATATTATCGGAAAAATCATATTTTGTTTCCTACGAAACGGCTTTTTTTGATGTTATCACGTTAATATAAAGGTCTTCGATTCTCAAGCGATACGAAGTACGCCGGGTCAGTTAGTCGTGTATAATGATAAGTACTTATACGAAATTGTATTTCTTAGTTTGAATTTCTTTTACATTGTAACAAAACAAGGTCCGTTGATCATAGTGATTTTTGCACAGGATAGTTGAAAAGCCGTATCTGTGTACTGATGGATTAAGAATATAATAATATGATGTCCCTACCCGATTTCAACCCGTGGGTGTTGTGCGCAGACAGAGACAAGAGCACTGCGAGAAAAGGAAAATTCGAAACAATCTCTATACCAACTCGTCTGGACAGCGTGGTATAGTAGGCTAAATTCCCTCCACATTCTTTAGAGGAGACCCGTGCCGAGCAGTGTGACGTTTATGGGTGGAAGTGATAAAAAAGAGATGCAAAGTTCAGGCTTTAAAACAGGATTTCTATCCTGATAATGTAACCTATGGATCAAGCTGGAGATTTTGAGGTGATTAATGCTATTCTTATTCTTTGATTGTGATAACGCTGTCCAATTCTTAAAAATTTACATTATGGTGACTATATTTATATTGCCAAATATTTGACACAAAATTTTGACGGTGATGCCATTTTTAAAAAATTTGACAACGAAATCAAAATCGACTAATCGAAACAGAGAGAAGAGGAGATGAATCCAAAATTCTTAAATATAATTAAATATTTAACTTTTTTACTAGCCAATTCACGAACATTTTAAAACGAATTACGTCGTGGGAAGTATAAATAGATTATAAAATAAAACTACAATGGAACTTTCACTATCAAGATCCTTATTGTGGTAGAACTCGAGTATTATCTCAGATATATAAATTGTACCTCAATTTGAAAGGTCTCACGAATGTAGGCGTTTTCTAACTGGACTAAATGTTATGATACCGGTTGCTGTATGATGTAAGTTTCGTCGAATACAATATTAAATAATTTTATGATAGTATTATCTAAAAGTATACCTTATCATTTATTTAATACCATGTCATTTAAATGAAAATGTAACACTAATTTGTGATAAATTATAACTAATAACACACGCTTAAACTGAAAGAAAAACACGTCTTTCCTCTTTCATATACAAAAACAAAAAAAAAATTTGACGTCAATTAGTTGATTCAGAAAATTAAGCAAGATTTGAGAGGCTTCAAACTATTGCACATTCTACTTACGCACCTCGCAATACTTTAGACAAAATAATTACCAATTTAATTACACGTGAAGAAGTTTTAACCAAATTACCTATTACTTAAAATATATTATAAAGGGCTTGGTCGGAATGTGTGAAACCTTGAAAGGTTTCTAATCAATTTTACTTGACATTTGCGAGGCACAAAACGGTTCAAATTACCACATTAGCGGTTACTTAGAACAAGTTGCATTATGAACGTATAAATTACTATTATTAAACGCGTTGCTTCTGAAAACCCACGGAATTCCATATATTTGACTTACTCGTACTGTTTCATTTTGACCGTTAAATAATAATTAATTGAATCAATCCAAAATACACAACTCCTGTGTACTTACTAGTCTCTCTTTTATATTAGGAAGTTACCACACTTGTCGACAAGTTTTTCATATTATCTTATCAGTCAGTCCTTGTACGTAAGCTTCCTCCTTGGACTTCAACAACGACTGATTGATTCCATACCAATCATGGAATCAATCAGTGTACACCGCATTACTTCATTTCTTCCTTTAGGTCGCTAACCTTTCACGTAGTGTCAGAGGTTATATTATAATCCAAGTCTAGAGCACTAGATAGTCTAGATACGCAGTATGACGTTTTCTGAGGCTTAGGTAAAGAATGGGGACAGAGGGCTCTGACTTACTAGACTGTTATCTACAGCTAGATAGCCGTAGATAATAGGTTGTATATCTCTTAAGGTCAATTTCTACACTTTATATCATAATCATCGGCTTCAGACGTCCATTGCTGAACTGTCTTTGCCATTGGCTCAATCCTGCCTTTTATAGGTCGTCAGTCCATTTAGTTGCGACTCAAATCGTACTAAATTTTATTTAAGTAATTTTAATGTACACGTACACGCGACGTATAGTAATTTAGTTTACGTAACAAGTGCGAACTCACAAACACGTAACAAATACGTGTGCGTTTCGTGCTAAGATCTCACGAACATTTTAGACTAACAACTGCAATTTTTTGCGATAATTGACACTAAAAGCTTTATGTTGAGATTAAGAATTGCAAAAGGTCAGTGTCAAGTCAATATATTATAATATCTCTGTTTCTTACTGGTAGGTGGTGAAGTTAGTCTTTTTAGGGTTCCGTACATACTTAGGTCCGTACATACGGTCTTTGTGGGATTGCTAGACTTAGCACCCCCCGATTCAGAGCAATACGACTCGGACTGGAAAAAAAAACATGTATGATTTTTATTGTACCCCCTTTGGTATGTATACCTTGACCTATCCTGTTTACTACACACATTTTAATCACAAAAAATATATCCATCCGGAACCATCTGTGCGCGAGTCCGACTCGCACTTGACCGGTGTTTTTATTTATCTAAGTACTCCACTTCGGTTATTCTTTGATATTGTTTTCCTATATCTCATTATTGCTTATTAGACCTACAATCCTACATCGCTCCATCTAGATTTCGTTCTAACACTTTATGTTTGGAAGTTTAGATGTGTACCGCCAATACCTCCTTTGGAAGTGTGAATGTCCAATAAGTTAATCTAAAGTCTCAGTGAATTAAGGATGATCCTACTTGGCTCATACCATTATCTTAAGCATTTTTACTTTTATAAATTATATTATAATTCTCCATAATCTGAAACGTTTGCTGCCTCTTACGTATAAAGTAAAAGTTTACTAGAGCACCGAGTATTATAATGTGGGTACGTCATCGTGGGAGCTCTGAGATAAACATCGATTCGACCACAGAAACGCGTGAGGAGATCATCTCAACACGCACTTATAGTCTTACGTACAGAAATGTATATCACTGTAGTAGGTAGTAGGTACTACACACCCGGATATGATATACATTAGGTGTTCAAGATTAAATGATCCTATCAAAATCATTTCTGTAGTTAAAAACTTTTTGCTGTAAAAAAGCTATAAGATCCCAGGAAAAGCCAATCCTTTATACTTGTTAACTTGGTTTAAAAAGTATAGTTGGTGGTTATCATTAACTTTCTAACGTATAAGTCCATCGGACCTTCTGTTTGTCAATGTGGTAAGAAGTTATGATTAATATTATCATAATTGAAGACATTAAGGTTACTTCTTGCCATTACAGGATCATATCCTGTAAATTTGGGCTCTCTGGTGTTGTCTGAAACTAAGCTATAGATGTTTGGAAATGACGTGAAACGCAGTAGTTCCCCACCTTACTTTTTGTCCGTCTTTTTTCACTTCTGTGCCCGTACAGACTTATTCCTTTTAAGTAATAGTAGTGTTAACTAAAATTTTATACACCTACTTGTTTAGATGTTTTTTTTTTGTTTTATTTAGCTACATTACTGATCTAGTGTTCAGAAATTTTCCACGGTAGCTGTTTTTTTTTAAATAATCCATCGTAGTATATCTTAGTCTATCTATACATATAATATCTACTACAAGCTTTGATATATTATATATTTGTTCCAATCGTAAGTGCTGCAACCATCTCTAAAGTAGAATGAATGTCTCTCAATCTCTTGATCTATAATAAGAGCCTTTTTCAAATCACCTGGGAGTCCATTTCTATAACATTCGAGTCTGGCTTTTGTTTTGCAATGTATTCCTTAGAAAGGAAGGCTTCTTTTTGTTTTGATTACTTCTTCAATGTGTTGATCATAGTTTCCATTATCTATTATTTACCTACAATAACTACAAGTTTTATAATGTGCAGTTTTTGAATGTTTATTGAAAGATTTTTTTTTTTTTACCACATTCACACAGCGCCATCTAGTCCCAAAGTAAGCAATTATATTTGCTTGTGTTATGGATACTAAACAACTGATATACTACTTAAATACATTTTTTTGTGTAAATACATACATATTATAGATAAACTACACCCAGACACAGAACAAACCTTTATGCTCATCACACAAAGATTTGTCCTGGGTGGGGATCGAACCCACGACCTCCAGCTTAGCAGTCAGGGTCACTAACCACTAGATCAACAGGCCAGTCGTTGAATTGAATGAAATCTGAACAGATCTAAAAAAAATAAGTTACAAACCACATCAAAACCTATCTCACACATTTAGCTAGAATACGAATGCACTAGATATAATCTAGCTTACCTAATAGGCTATTCAGTGAGGTCACTTTGTATTCTAGTGTTCGATCAGCGAAGGCAAGAAACAGAAAAGCCAGCATAATGAAGCTATTAATCTTAGTCAAGGCTTTATCCAAGTTTTTGTGTCGGTTATTTTAGGAATAGGGTAAAAGTACGTCTTTTATTATTAGTTGAATTGCCAAGTCACTGTATGAAAGGAATAACCTGAGTCTTAATTCAAAGGGTAAAGGAGGTTATTGACATTATTACGGAATATTCCAAAATTAAACTTAAGTCTACTAATTAGATTGCCATAGAAGGGAGTAATTATAACATAAAGCTTAGCTTTTCTAACTTTTGGAGAAAACTTGCTTCAAATGACGTAGGATATCAGAATTTGTTTTATATAAGTGGTTAACTGTTTTCCTATGTACCTGGGTAGTGTTGGATAAAAATCTCTACTATGTCTCTTCTCAGTAAACTAACCGTAGAAAATTCAGTTCTTATTTTTTTTAGCTTTTATGTCAATAAGCTAGTTTACAAAAATACTATATTCGTCAGAGTATTTATCGCAATTCTTTAGCCTAAGCCTAAGCCTAGCTAAAGCGAAAAGTAAGTATAATTAATAGCCTAGGTCAGATCGTTGAATAAACACCTAATTTATCAAAATCAGTCTAGTAGTTAACGGTCGAAAAGATACCAAGTCATTGGAAACACGCTCCGCATTACTACATTAACATACTTAAGAACTAGCTCTACATCACAACTTCACTCGTTTCAACCTTTACTGCTTAACCACTATAAGACATAGCGCGTGTTTCACCACTGGCAAATAAGTGCTAGATAGCCTATATGAAACTAACTTAACAGATTTTTGACGTATTTTTTATATAAAATCTGTCAAAAAAGTCTCAGGTAGTTTATAAGACACTTATTTGAAGGTGGTAAAACAGGCCTATAGCGTGATATAGCGTAAATTATTCCTTAATAAACAAGCTATTTGTTTCATAAAGGTTTTCCAAATGCGACTGGAGGTTTTTAAGGCAATAGGTACGTTGAAACAAACAAACTGTTCAGCTATTTAGATTGTATGGATAGTCACACACCATTTAATTTTGCTAATGAATAGAAATGTCAACTGCCGCCGGCGGAGAAACAAACATCAATTTTCTTAGCTACAAAGAATATTTACGAGATAATCAAAATTGTAAGGAATGATAAGCTGGTTTGGATATGTCGAGAGAATGAATGAAGGAAGAGTGACAAAACAAAATAATATATGATTTCCCGCGGCGCCACGCGTTAGGAGCCGATCACTTTTAATGAACTTTTTAGTAGTCTATGACAAGAAGCAATTTTTTTGCAAATATGTATTAATTATGTAGAATTTTAATTTAGCTTTTAAGTTCTAATTGATATTGCCATGCCCGATTGGGTAGACTGTTGTAACCTAATTGTATATATACTAATTTTTTTTTTTTATAATAATAATATTCTATTAAAATAAGTGTCTTTGTCTTTAAGACAGTATATAATATCAGTCAAATAATAATAAAGCTAGCGTTGTGAATAAATATTCAAAATATAACACTGTCAGTAGAAAAATTCCATTGAATATTCATAAAGTCGTCTGTATAAATTTGCTTTCATTAACTAATTGTATGAGAGGTTATGTACATACATACATACATACGTTATGTTGTATTGACTATGTGTATTTGGTATTATAAATGAATCATGGATTGTTTGAATAAAGGCCTATAGAAAATTTGTGATTAGATGCCTAGTAGTAGGTAAAGAGAAAGATGATGCAAATGCCAAAATCGCCCGATTGCGAGCATTTTGTTTTTGGACATTTTTTTCTAAACACATTTATGCATAGAAAAACGCCCAAACTCCGAAACAAACATTTGCAGATCATGCAAATATTTGTTCCCACCTGGGATTGATTTGTTCGAACCAGAAATCTCAGAAACCGCAACCGTATACACTGCCGCTGCGTCACCGAGGCATTATATTATTATATACCTAATACAAACTTTTATAGCCAAAATACTATTGTCTTATCGGATGAGTAGGTATTTATCAAGCCCAGAAGAGTTCCAATCTGACTTAACGGCTAGTGCATTAAGTGGTATCCAAGACCAAGGGCTTTACGTGCCTTTCAAAGCATGGAGACGCTCAAAAACGGTCACCCATTTAAGGACAGACCTTGCCGAACGATCCTTAACTTGATGATTGTAATGAACATCTTAGTAGCACAATACAACGAGCCCGAGAGTGTAAAAAAAAATCAAATAATAACAAGTGAACTCGCAAACATACACTAGTATAGAATTACACCTGATTTACGCAACTAGGCAGGTACATACCATCAATCAAATCACATCTGATTAGAGATTAGAGCGCAAACAAGCGGCTAGTGAAAGTGATTGACAGAAGAAAGCCAATTATTTAGAGCTGTATAACTTTAGTACACGCTTGTAAGTTCAACGTTATCTTTATGAGGTTGTATAGCTTACTGGGGCCTTTGTATAGAGTGGAACTAAACCATTAATTAGGCGTACATTGAGTAGGAACAATGTCCAAATTGCGGTTCGATTTTATATAATGACTGTATTAACGACAAATTATTGTAGGTATCTTAACGTCCAGTAGTGACGGATTAAGAGTACATTTTGTCAATACCCCATTGCAACCTTTGGGTGTAGTAAAAGGCGATTATGGGAGTAAACCTGAACAGACAAGAGCACTGCAAGAAACGAAAAATTTGTAACAAAACGCTATATCAACCCAAGGCCAGCGAGGTATAGTAGGCTAAATTGCCTAAACAATCTTTGGAGGAGATCCACTACTTTTTACAGATATATCACGCGGACATAGCCGCAGTCTGAAGTTGGTATTATCATCATCAATCCATTAATGTCCTACTGTCGGGATCGGGTCTCCACTCCTCCATCTTGACTGGCCTGTTGGTCTAGTGGTTAGTGACCCTGACTGCTAAGCCAGAGGTCGTGGGTTCGATCCCCACCCAGGACAAATCATTGTGTGATGAGCATAAAGGTTTGTTCTGTGTCTGGGTGTAATTTATCTATAATATGCATGTATTTACAAAAAAAATATGAATTTTTTTAATATATAACATACACAAGCAAATATAATTGCTTAATTTGGGACTAGATGGCGCTGTGTTAATGTGGTAGAATATTATAATTAATATAATATCTAGAGAGCTGAAAGGGTTTAAGCCAGAATAATATAATCCACACACGCTGGCCTAATGCGGGTTGGTGGATCTGACATACCCTTAGAATTTCTTTTGGGTATGTGGGTTTCCTCACGATGTTTTTCTTGACGTTACCAGTCACTTCACTAGTATATACGAGAAAACTCCATAAAGTGAAATGCATATTGGTACTGGTCGGAATTGAACTCGGACCACTTGTTTAGCACGCCCCGGTCACTTATCCATTCGGCCACCATCGCAGTTTTTATATAATGCTATAATATAAACGCAGCTTAATACGTCTGTGATGATGGAGAACTACGCAATAATAGTTGGATAGTAATTACAGATTATTTGCTTGTATCTAAGCTACTGTTGAGCACAGTGTTGTAATACTTTAATGTGAATTTGCGTCAGGTATGGTTACAAATTGTAGATGGTGAATACATGTGTTTAATTAGTCATTAGTTACGAACGACTTTATGGGATATTAGACTTTATGCTATTGGAATATGGTTTGAATTATGTATTATATAGCTGGTTGATTTTATAGGAGTAGTAAGTCAAGTGAGATTTTTAAATCGAACTAGCAGCCTCATTGAGGAAATGGCTTTTTGTTAACAAAGTTGAACCGATAAAGATGCATTTAATCTCAAGATGATTGTTATCTTTTAATTTTCCTACTATTTTAACCAATTTCTACTTTTTAGTTAGTAGCTATTCGAGCCTATATATTAATTAAAAACATATATTTTACAATAGGTATTGTTTTACGCAACAACGTGGGGTTATGTAGGTACATAACCCCACGTTTTCAATAATTATTATAATCAAACACCGACCACTGGTCTCCCGTTTTAATCTCGAATAATTCAGCGCAAAGCCGAAGACCTAACTGCCGTACCTACTGTGTCAATTCAAGTTAAATATAGGCGCTATATTTAATTTGAATAAAAAAGCTCTATATTTACCTTTCTTCAATTATATTTCAGTTTCATATTATTATTACATACATAATAAATATTACAAAACAGGTCTTGGAAATGAACTCAGCCTAAATTCACCTCACGTAGGTGCTATTTGTACATACAACGTTTGCAACATAACTCAAAATATACGAAGAATATTGAGGTTATTGCATCTTTGCCAAAATGCATTTCAATGGAACAAACACATTTTCGTTTCTCACATTCCGTTTACGTTTCTCAGAGCCCATATGTTATGAAATAGATTTGTAACAACCTGCGTTGAATATTTTATAGAACATTTTGGATGTGCATTGTATAAAATTTTTACCCGACTGACAGGACGGGTATTGTTTTTCGCGCGTATCTTGTATGTCATGTTTGTAAATTTCTTTATTCCCACGTTTCTTCCAAACGGCTGGATGAATTTGGACAATTAAGGTATCGTTAGATTCTTCTCAAAAACCCAAGTGTCCTTAGATAGGTATTATAAAAAAAAAGACAAAACGGCGGACTTTTGGCGCCAAATTTTAGGAAGTTAAATTTTTTTTTAACCAAACGTATCGAGTATGGTATCAAAATAAAGGGAATCAAAAGGAGATTACAAATATATACATGTTATATATTTAAATTTAACAATTTTTCGGTCTTTTTAGTGCGTTGCTTATCTGTTAATTTTTTGCAGTTGGGTTATTTTAATTTTTTAATTATATTTTCTTGTTTATTGATGTTTTAAAGGGTTCGTGTATCTAGTTTCTTTGGAAAGTATGATTACCAATTGACGTCCTAAGGCTGTTATGATGATGATAACGCTGATACAAGTAATATGAATATATCTGATCAGTTAACTTAACTCTGTAAATTCCATAGCTTACTCATGTATAAGTTACAAAGTAGCTCATATCTATTTCTATACTTATCTATACTAATATTATAAAGCTGTAAAATTTGTTTGTTTGTTTGTTTGAACGCTAGGATCTCAGGTTCTATCCAACACTAAAATATTTTTTTAGTAAAAATTATTTAGTGTTGGATAGCTTATTTATTAAGAAAAATTATAGGTTATACAACATCACGCTACGGCAAATAGGAGCTGAGCAGTGGGCAAATAAAGAACGACGGGAGCGAAGCCCCGTACTACTTCTAGTTATTCTAATATAAAATCATCAGTCAATTTTGGTTTTTGTCATTTTGTTAGCGATATGCGTTGCTAATGGAGAATAGAAATGAGAGGCTACGAGAAAAAGAAAAGATGGATGGCCCAGCCCCATTTTTAACATACATGTTGCCAATTATCAGAGAATCCACGTATTAATTATACTATTTGTTTCTGTCTTGCAACTAACAGTCTGATCTCAACAATAGACTTATTAATACATAGATAAATACTCACAATGTTTCTCCCAGACAATCTACAATCTACATCACCTCTAATTAACTATTGCATTATCGAAACTATAAGGATCTGGTATTAGTCGGTTTTGGAGTGCCGCGCAACTTGATTCAACGCAATCTCATTGTTACACACACAATGCCTTGCGCCACAACACTATATCTTAACTGTATCGTGATTCACATCACTAGTGAAGGTTTATCTATGGTCTAGTCGATTATATATTTAGATTCTTTAAAATGGTGAACACTATAACAAGGAACAAGAATTGCAATATTGCATTTTGCTGTATCAATGTAAATAAAAATTAATTGCTGTGTGAATAGTAGCAATTATAGTCCTACCGATTTAGCAGATTTTTCTCGTTGTGCTGACATTCTCAGAACAAGGTTTATTTCAAAGGAACAATTTTGGCGTTGGGCTGGTCGGTATAATAAATTCGATATGTAAGCAGAGTAATGAACACACAAATATTTGAATTGTTGATAAAGAATCCACAGCTCTTTATTTTAACGGCTAGATAAAAAAATATTTAAATCACTGGACTAGATAAGATTAATTTAGAAAATGAAATAAAAAATTAACATTACTTCTGGTATGTTTCGAAAACGGCCAAAAACTTACTACTTAACTACTTAAAGTACTTCTAATTCGCATGAATGTGATGCTATGAAAAACCATCTTTCGTGATACGGGCCGATTATATAAATTCATTATTGCATGACGAATAAAAATAAAACATATCTTAAAATAAAAAAGAACTCGTTGCAATTTGCATCAAAAATGTAGAGGTTTATATGTATTTCACATAATTATAAACCTTGCAAATTACGTAATAAGTAATAAAAGTATAATCTATTGCATCAATCAGTTTCATCTTCTAAAAGTATTTTTTTTTGCAATCAAAACGCAATTTCAATTTAAAATCAACTTTATTGATCAAACTTTAAAGTTATATTTCAAATTTATCTGTGTTTGATATACGTGTTATAGCAATTGGTAATTGCATGTAATATTACATAATTAGCATCTTATCACGATTAGATTATACTGACATGTGGGTACTACATTGTAGATGTATTAACTTTTTAGTGTAGTCATGCTTGATGAAATTTAAGTGGTTAATGCCCGGTTTCTGAGGCCGTCAGAATAAAATTGTTCATCGATTAAAGTATAACCCGACTGAATATAAAAGTAAAACAATAGAACAAGTTTATTCTTACAACTGTCATTTTTAATTTGTAAGTTATATTTAATCCTATCAATAACCTCAGTTTATTAGATTTATTATCTAAGTGTACTTTTTTCGAACCATACAATTGAAGCATCAGTTATTAAGTTACAAGGCACAGATAGTTTAGATCGGTCAGTAAAATTCAGAGATTTTTTTCAAGTTTATATTTGTGATGTATTAAAAATGAAAATAATAATCATTAATATAATTATCTCAGCTATTAGTGCTTTAAATGACCACACGCATTGTCAGGACATTGTTTTTCACGTTGCCACAGAACAATGTATCAACAATTGATATTATTATCGGAAGAGTTTATAACTTTTGGTTTACTTTTCCCAAAGCTCCCGCAAGCGAAACCGAATACGAAAAAAATTGTAAAATCAAAAAATTTTAATAATTATTAGGAACCTATTTCCTTTGGGACATTTGGATAAAAAAGGATCATTAAGAATAATAGCGTAATATGTAAGCACTTGTTTTAATTAAAGTGTGTGTAACAGAAATTGCTCAGAAATGACTCAATTTAGTTCTAGACTGTGTAATTTAATTAACGCAGTCTAAATTAGTTGTTAAATAACATTTACGTACATCGCTGTTACTACCAGACGTAATTTGCGTGTGAACGAATTACTTTCAAACACGTAATAAGGACTATCATTATCCCCACTTATTGTAACTAATTGCCTTGGAGTTGCAACTGGAAAGAATACGACTGCTGTGCAGGGTCGCTGGTTCGATTACCGGTAAGGCAAAAATGTTATTGAGTTTCTCAATCATTAAATTTTGTGTATAAGCCCGGAGTTTGGAAACATATATGCCCGGTTGATGGTTATAACTGGTTAATTGTGGGTGTGAACCACCTCAGCTCACCCCTTCGAGGATAAAAAGCGTGATACTGTTATTATTAAACTGATGATGTGCAGTGCTTCACTCCCGTTGTTCTTTATTTGGCCTCTGCTTAGCTCCTATTTGCCGTAGCATGATATTATATAGCCTATAGCATTCCTCGATATGAGCTATACAACACTAAAGTTGGACCAGTAGTTTCTGAGATTAGCGCGCTCAACCATCAAACAAACTATTCAGCCATTAATATACATTATCACCCTATTTTCTTTATATTAGCCTTTATTTCATCTAAAAGCTTCTATATCACGTAACAATGCCACTTTCATCAGTTTCTCTACGATGTACAGTTAAATGTTTTCAATAAAAGGGTTTTATTCCCAGCTGTAGTGAAAAGTGCTCACTCGATAACAGATTACGTCCGAAAGACAAATGGCTCTGTCACTCCGGGGACCATTTTTCAGGATACAATACCTGCAACAATAAAAATAAATCGTTTAATAAAATGTATTGAAGTTTTTAAAGAGTTTTCTGTTTACGATTTGATGTCTAAAATTAATTTATCACTGACAAACGGAAGTATACGATAAAATCAAGATTAAGTATTCCTCCAATAAATTCTACACCTAGCTACCTACCTATTATATAAAACTGAATAAATTCAACTCGTAACTGCCTTGTTTATTTGCTTTAAACATGTCAAACTTGAATTATTTCTTACTCGGGCGTCAAAGTTTATATTATACACTTTCTATATAGACGGGAAATAATGAAGTAAGTTATTTATTACACTATATCTATAGACATTTATAATCGTGAGTATAAACTAGAACTTTGAGCACCTTTGAGATTATACTGCCGAGGTTTCAATATGTTTTAATAATAATAATAACGTTTATTTCTCACCATAGTAGAATACAGGTTCAGTCACATGAGTACACATTAATTGTTTTACACAGAGAATAGTACTATAATAATATAATATTCTACTACATTCACACAGCGCCATCTAGTCCCAAAGTAAGCAATTATACTTGCTTGTGTTATGGGTACTAAACAACTGATATACTACTTAAATACATTTTTTTTGTAAATACATACATATTATAGATAAATTACACCCAGACACAGAACAAACCTTTATGCTCATCACACAAAGATTTGTCCTGGGTGGGGATCGAACCCACGACCTCCGGCTTAGCAGTCAGGGTCACCAGAGTACTATGGTGGGTTAACACCTGAACTAGGAAGATTCGTGTGTCTCAGGTTGTTAACCCTCCACCCCTTGTAAATAGTCTTATGTCTAATTTAAGTACAATATTCAAGAACATTATGTCTAGATAATAATTTGTAAGTGGGTAGTACGATGACAACGACAACATATTATGTGAAATAAAGTTTTATAACTGGAAGACTGAAGACAGGTGGATGAGTAAGAGTGTACCTAAAAGACTGCAACGCCAGAGATTTTGAGTTCGTTATTCGGGTCAGGTATAAACGATATTGGGTTTTTCTATCAAGAAGTACGCAGCTTTAGTTAGCAGTTTGAAAAATAAGGCTGGTAAATAGATTGTCATCGTGGCGTAATAATTAAAGTCTCGTTACTGACATCGCCGGCACCGCCGCGTAGCTGCCGCCGCACGCCGAATGAATTATGGTTTGCTTTTCGCACAAGACAAAATTAAATATTTATGTGTGTTTCGAATTTGGTTGTTCTTTGTACCCGTAATTGAATGTTTTTAAAGACCTCCGCGACACATTTGAAACTTTCGAGTGTTGTCTTTTAACAAGTAAATATAATTAAACAAAATTAATAACCCGACTGCAAAAAATCAACAGAGAGCAACGCACTAAAAAGACCGTAAAATTATTGTAATATTATTATACCTGATTAGATTTAAATACATAACATATGTATATATTTGTAATCTCCATTTAGTTCCCTTTATTTTGATACTCTACTCGATAGGTTTGGTTAAAAAAAATAATAGAACTACTTACAATTTGGAACCATTCAATTATGTATAATCTCTTTTTGAATATATGTAATCTCCCTTTGATTCTCTTTATTTTGATACCCAACTCGATAGGATTGGTTAAAAAAAAATTGAACTTCTTACAATTTGGCGTCAAAAGCCCGCCGTTTAAGTATTTTTATTCATAAAACCTATCTAAGGACAATTGGATTTTATAGACGAATCTAACGATACCTATTTGTCAAAATCCATCCAGCCGTTTGAAAGATTCGTGGGAATAAAGAAATTTACAAACATACAAGATACGCGCGAAAAACAATGCCCGTCCTGACAGTCGGGTAAAAAACAAAAATAATGGCAATAGACCCGCCTCGACTCCTATTAGATGGGATTTAACGAAGCTAGCGAAATCTGGGTGTGATGCATCTCTTTCTACTCCTTCAAAAAAATAATTAAGGCGTCGTATTTTTCATTAACAATTGTCTAAAGTCATTATTATAATCATTCATATCACGAGTTAGACAGATGTACAAACCGCTTTCGTTTTTTATATCGGTTTGGATTTCGATACAAACGTAGGACTATAATCAGAATAATTTGCTCTCAAGTTTTACAACACTTATATAAGTTTTAATTGCACGATTTTACTAAGCTTTCTTATTTAAAATGTTTAAGTAACGATGTAGGTACGAAATATTTGAAAGTAATACTTATAAGCTTTAAAAAAAAATAGAAAACCACGAACGGGGAATGAAAACAACCATTTGTAGAAAAAAGTAAGCTGATGATGACCATGTTATTGAAATACAAACATTAATTTAATTTTCTCAATTCTCACCCAGAGAATGAGAATGTTTTCGGAACATTACTTTAAAACAAGATGAAACGAGAGAAAACGTGTTATATTTGACGACATGTTTATCTTCTGTAAAATAACGTCTAAATGGTCTAAATATGTCATTTTTTTGCACACACGTTTGCGGTTTGACACAAAAAAATACTTTAACAATCTCACTGACACGTCATATTTTATCTCACGTATCCTATTTATTTATTAAACCTTAGCAATTCTTGACATTAAAGTTAATTTATTTTTTAACTGACTCGGTGGCGCAGCGGGACCTGCGGGAAGTGTATACGACTGCTGTGCAAGAGGTCCCGGGTTCGATTTCCGGGTCGGGTGAAAATGGTATATTTAGGGTTTTTCTATCATGAAATTCCAGTATTAAGATTTTCCCGGAGTTTGGTAAACAAATGTTCCCGGTTGATGACAATAGGCTCGCCCTCTATTTCATGGGACCATACATAGCTGGCGAAATGTGGGTGTGAAACACCTCTGCCTACCCTTTCGGGGAAAAAGGCGTGATGCTATGTTATGTTATTTTTTAAATGCTCTTTGACTTCTTTACTTTATTAGATCAATTAAATTACCCAATAATTACAATAAAATCTATCAGACATACGATATTCAACTAGTTATTAATTTTGTTTAAACTGACATTATCTAGGAAACGACTCTAACGATTAAAAATTTGAAAAAAAAACTTCTATAATAAAGTGCTTTTTCAAGTTTATTGATTAGGTGTATTCCCTGAAAAATCTTTAGACGTTATTAACGTCATCTCGTAGCCAGTAGTATCATAGGTAGTGTCTTCACTGATGGTTCAATATTGACATCAGTACATCAGTAGTAACATCAGTAATTATGTCAAAATGCTACCGATAGCTGTTCCATAATTAATCAGCTGTCAACTTTCTTTGTACATAATATTATTGGCTGTCCATCATTATCAGAACCGATATAATCGGTAAATACGAAAGTTTCTAAGCGCTTCTACAAGCTAGAAAAGGCAGATATGACGTAGTTAATAAAGATATCGTTGTCAAATGTTTGAAAATGACAGCCATCAATTGTTCGAAAATTCAAATATGGTCGATATTTGAATTTTGTAACATTCGATAGTGAAAAAAAATCGACTAGTTAGTTGAATTTCGATATTCCGAGTAGATTTATTCAGTTCACAATTTATCGATAATAATATTTAAACAGATAAATTCGATGTTCATATAATAATGTTGCTATAACAAAATGTATATTATGTATTGTATTCTTTTATATTTAAATATGTACACGATACGTTAATATTGATCATTTAAAAGTATAACATTTTTAATCTAAGCTAGGTTAAATAATGCTACCTATAATAAAATTTATAAACAAAATTGAAAATGAAAATAAGCGTATCGTACCTGAGAAAATATAATATTTTTCTAAACAATTGTTACGTATATTACAAAATACAATAAAAAGAATGATTTGGTATTGGTTCACATCGCTTCAATGATTGTTCAACTATAATGATTACTTTGTATGCTATCGAGACTCGGTAACACAGAAGTGTATATTATATTATGACTTCTGTGCAAAGGACTTAGCAACCATGTCAACATCTTCCTAGCAACAGGAGGCCAAGTCTACTAACACAATTGTAAGCCGATGGTCTCATTCGGCAGCTCTGATTGGCTTACTTAGTCAATAGCGCCATATTGCCGGCCTGTGATTGGTCCATCGGTCTGCTATCGACGTGTGTAAATTAGCAGAATCGACTACTTGAATTTGATCTTTTTAGATATTTGTTTTGAGTCTGAGTGTATTTGTGTCTGTTAATTGTAACATAGGGCCTGATACCGAATAATAATAATATTCTACCACATTCACACAGCGCCATCTAGATTATATTTGCTTGTTATGGGTAATAAACAACTATTCTATTTATTTATTTTTTTATGTAAATAGGTACATACTTAATATAGATAAATTACACCCAGATACGGAACAAACCTTTATGCTCATCACACAAAGATTTGTCCTGGGTGGGGATCGAACCCACGTCATGAGTGAGTTCTCTTTAAAAAAATATATAGTTATAAATTATCATTTCAATCCATAAACGTCCCACTGATAGGCACGGGTCTCCTTCAAAGAACTTGGACGGAATCTAACCTACTATGCCACGCTCGCTGGCCAGACGGGTAGGTATAAGGTTTGTTCGAATTTTCCTTTCCGCGCAGTGCTTTTGTCTTCATAAAGTTACTACTCCCTTAGTCGCCTTGTACGAGACCCACGGATTGAAATTGAGTAGTAATCCGTCACTACACGGATTATTCGTCGCATCATCATCATCATCGTCATCTCAGCTCATTGCAGTCCATTGCTGGACGTAGGTCTCTCCTAGCACGCGCCATAACACTCGGTCCTCCGCCTACCGCATCCAGTCAGACACGGCGACCTTTTTAAGGTCATCGGTCCACCTAGCTGGAGGACGTCCTACTCTTTGCCGAGTTGCGGTCTCCACTCTAGGACACGTTTGCTCCATCGTCTATCGATTATCATTTTTACAAACATTCGTTGTTACGAATGATAATGAATTTTAATTAATGATAATGAATTTTGTGATTATCCATCATTCGGCGCATGCACTAATCTAAATATTAAACCAATAGTAAACCACATTATCCCACGTGAACACCACGTCTAATTACACTACGTAGGTCAGTACTATCACACAATGTTCACTTTTACTTATTACGTAACAACATTCATTTTCGTTTTATTGTTCTTGAATGCTCTTTTGTTTTGTTCATTCATGAGCGAGATCTGTCTTGTTTTTGTTTTGTGGTTCTAATGTAATGGTAATGAGCGTAGATTTAAATTGGCTGACAGGTTGTTCTAAGTTTTTTTTTTGTCATTGGACGATGGAGTACACAGCATCATCACGCCTTTTTAGGGTTCAGTGGTGTGTCCCAAAATGGCTAAATGGCAAATGTGGAACCCTTATGGTAAAGAAAAATAAGTGGACAAATAAAGAAAAGTTTGCAATTAAAATTTATACTAATTCGTTTAACCAACCTGGTAAGTACACTGCCTTTTGTAAAGCGGGACCTACCGTCTACAAGCATTGGAAAATAGGTACTCCAAAATAGTCTTTAAAAGGAAATATTTGAACGTTTACTTTCCTTTAACATAAATGAAATACATAATACTGTTTATTTAATATTCAACAAAATCGTAATTTAATCCAATATATTTTTAATACGCTCTATGATTAGGTTGGAATGCTGGGAAATGGCGGAGCGCAATTATAAAGAAAGTTCTTGAGCACTAGCTCAAGAACAGTTCAAGCGGAGAATGATTCGCTTTACCAATTATAATATACCGTGAAATCTTTAACCTGAGGTCAAATATCGTGGCCTAAGAAACAACTAGGGAAATTAGTGGACTACGTACCTAGCTACTTTTTATCTAAATATTTTTTTAAATGAGACATTCTCTTTTATGACAATTTGGAAAAACCACGGAAAAAGTCAGTACCTTATTTTTTTTTGTATGACATTCTCATTAATCTGTGTAGTGACGGATTAAGAATACTTAATGTCACTACTCCATCTCAACCCGTGGGTGTCGTAAAAGGCGACTAAGGGAACCATAAGCAGATAAGAGCCCTGCTAGAAAAGGAAAATTTTAAACAAACCCTATACCAACCCGTCTGGCCAGGGTGGTATAGCAGGCTAAACTCCCTCCACATTCTCAGGAGGAGACCCGTGCCCAGCAGTGGGACGTTTATGGGTTGAAATGATGATTCTCATTAAATGGGAGTAAAGCCGAGGTCGCTAGCTTAAATTTTCAAATCATAATTATAAATTTATAAAAAAATATATTGTAAAAACAATATTGAGGATCGTTGTCCAAGTGTTAAAATCAAATTTAATTGAGGAAGAGAAAAAGGAAAATATAAACGAATTCTTGTGTATTGCACTAAAATTTCAATTTTATTACGTCATATCGTTAATTAGAAAGTTTATACAATAATTGATACTTATTTCCTTAAATGGCATTTAAATGTATTTAAAATTGCTTATTTGCATTTTTTATTGGTTTTATAGGATGTACAATTGTACAATCGTCAACAATTTTGATCAGCTGTAAGTAAGACTGAAATTGCATGCAATTGAATGGAATGTGTAGTGGTAGTGGATACTTGAACAGTTGATGATTAGAAATGGGTTATCACAATGAAATAGCTACCTTTATGCAGTCTGGCACATCGCTAATTATTAAGAATACATGCTTCCAGTACAATCGCAGACTTGTATGCATTTTTCTTCAGTTTGATCAAATACTCGAACTGGATCGACATCCAGTTAAATTCGATGGGACAATTTAATTGGATTAGATGAGATCCATAGTTCGACAACTATGGATCTCATCTAATCCGGGACGCTTTATAATTCGACATGGCGTCATACCTTGTCGAATGTAGAATCTTAATGTGTAGATTAGAACCTACTTACAAAAATGACACACACATTGTGTGGTAACATATTTAATATAATCAATATGTCTGATTGTAAGATAGGTACAATCCTAAAGGTAGTACTCTTTTCGCAAATATTTCGGATTACAAGAGGTCTTAAGCAGCACTATTACTACACACTCTATTATATACACTCTATTCGACAATTAAAATAATCTGCAACTGCCATATAAAGAATTGGTCTGATTCAATTCAATTCAATTCAGATTCAATCATAGGTTAACTAATGACCATATTTTATCATAATATGTGTTTTATAAAATACATAAACTCTATATAATCTATACTAATATTATAAAGCTGAAGAGTTGGTTTGAACGCGCTAATCTGAGGAACTACTGGTCCGATTTGAAAAATTATTTTAGTGTTGGATAGCCCTTTTATCGAGGAAGGTTATAAGCTATATAGAATCACACTACAGCCAATAGGAGCTGAGCAGTGGCCAAACAAAAGCGACGGGAGCGAAGCCCCGCGCGACTTCTAGTATTACATAAACAAACAAAAACATAACGAGGAAACAATATTATAAAAATAAAATAATTATTCGGAAATAATTAAAGCGTAATTACATTTTATAGTCATTATTAATAACAATAATTAATTATGTAATGTATGATGTTGACCGGCCTAGTAATAAAGTTTATAATGCCCAATCATTGAATGAAACTACGATATAAAACTCCATTTGTTATGTAAATTTACACGCTTTTTATGCGGCATTGACATAATTTACGTTTTTGAGATGGCGAAATGATTTCCATCAATTATGATACGAGGGAAAATAATAGGTTTTTTAACCTACTTTTATACGGAAGAACAAGCAAATTAGAAGATGCAGAACAAATACTTAAGTCTCTAGTTCAACCGTAATAAAATAAATATAATCTGGTTGGTGGCGGCTGTTGGATGCGGGCGGCACAAAATCGCTCACTGTGGCGGAAATTAGGTGAGGCCTATGTCCAGCAATGGATATCATTGGACTGGTAATGATGATAACCTTGTTTTTATCAAAATTTATAAATGTAAAGCTTTTTTAGGGTTCCGTAGTTCTGACTAGGAACCCTTATAGTTTCGTTATGTCCGTCCGTCTGTTTGTCTGTCTATCCGAGGTTTTGCTAAGAGACCGTTAGTACAGAAAGCTGTAATTTTGTAGGAATGTGTGTATATCAATTACGTCGACAAAGTGGCAACATACAATTTTGGGAAATATATTTTTTTAGGGTAGCTTCCATACATGTGAAGATGAATATTTTTTTTGGCGTCTACCCCATCGTGTGATCAACCCTACACTGTGCGTGGCTTTTTTTTATTTTTTATTTTTATGGCCAGTTTTTTAAGCAGTATAATCGTCAAAGTTTACCTTTGATCTCAGTCTAGTGTGACATTTAGATCGGTCATTATGAGAAAATCTAAAACTATAAGACGCTCGAAGATCTGTCCAGGAACTTAGTCCAAGAAAATAGATTAAAAAAATATAGTGTATTCAGTTCGGGTATAGAACACGAGCGTATTGACAAAATAAAACTTACGTCATATCTATTTGGCTATCGATTGTGTAGGTCTTATGCAGTAAAGTTACTATGAAACATGATAATATCATAAGTTCTCAAAGCAAGAAATGACGAGAGTGAGAGACTGAGATTTTGTCACTAATAGATTGCCTAAAAGTATCAATTACAAAAATTTAAACGTAAAGGTCATATAACAATAAAATGCATTCAGATCATAATGACTGATATTAAACGCAGGAAACGTGAATATTAATCGAGCTTAGCTCTAATAGTAGAGCCCTATTGTGTATGAAATGTTTTCGTGCCAAGGATTTTGTATTGAAAATATTAAGCATCATGGTTGAGTATTTATTGTAGTATTAAATATTATGATTTCCTTATTATTCTGACGACGTGCATGCATATTTCTGAGTTACTTATATTTAAAATTTGATTGAAACATAATTAAATGTATTTTAAGCTTTATATTTTACTAGAAGATCTATCATACATCTCATATCATATCATCATATATACATCTGATTTTATTCATTCTTCTTTCACTATTCAATCCATCCTTCTCTGGAATGCCTGCCCAGGAAATCAGGATGAGCACAAGCCGTTTCACTTTTAAAAGAAAAGTTCGTGAACTGTTCTTGAAAGGATAGTTTGGCAGATTCTTCTTTTTTTTTTTAATTCTTAACACCATCATCATTAGCCCCTCGCATCACGTATTCTTATCTACATACTTATATATATTTATTTATATAAATATTTATTATATATTAATATTATATATATTAATATTATATATATTATTTACTAATAATATTGTTTATTAATATTTTATATGTATATTTATATACTATGTACGTATTCTACAAAATTCATAACTACCTACTATTTCTATACATGCACCTACTTTGACATATTATCTCTGCATCACCCAAAGGTAGACTGGCAGATAATGCCTTAGGCATTAAGTCCGCCTATACATTGTTTTAGTGTATGAAGTTTAAAATAAAATAAATAAATAGAAGTCCGTAGAGCTTCGCTCCTGTCGTTCTTTATTTGGCCACTGCTCAGCTCCTATTGGCCGTAGCGTGGTGTAATATAGCAGTTACTCAGTGATAATGTAGCTTTCTAACGGCAAAATAATTTTAAAATCGGTCCAGTAGTTTTAGTTTATTCGTTACATATAAAAATATAAATCTTTCCTCTTTATAATTATAATTATAGTGTACTGCCTCGGTGGCGCAGCGGGAAGTGTATACGACTGCTGTGCAAGAGGTCCCGGGTTCGATTCCCGGGTCGGGTGAAAATGGTATTGGGTTTTTCTATCATGAAATTCCAGTATTAAGATTTTCCCGGAGTTCGGTAAACAAATGTTCCCCGTTGATGACAATAGGCTCGCCCCCTATTTCATGGGACCAAACATAGCTGGCGAAATGTGGGTGTAAAACACCTCTGCCTACCCCTTCGGGGAAAAAGGCGTGATGCTATGTTATGTTTATGTTATTATAGCGTAGATTAGTGTTTATACTCATTAACGGCAACTTCGTAATTTAGTCTCATATTTCGTGGTTTTCAATTTTTAGTATTTAATCGGAGCAGTATTTTAATATGTCCAATACACTTTTTGGACCGTAATACTAACAGTTACTATGAAAAAACGCCCTGCAACTTCCACTGTGTTAATTGCATATAAATAGAACTGTAAACGCAATGATTTCTTACCTTTACCTTACCTTACCTTTTAAATAATAAAAATTGAAAACAACGCAATATCGTCGCTTATACAAAACATTTTAATTAGTTGTTAAAGACAAAAAAATATTTTTTCATTCATTAAACATTAACGATGTATTGAATAAAATATTCAAAGTCAAAGTCAAATCTTTTTATTTCATTTGGATCACATACATGATACTTATGAACGTCATACAAAGCCAGAAAAAGTGTCAGTAAATTTGCCTACAGCCAGTTCACTGACAAGGTTGAGCTCTGAAAAGAACTTGGCAAGAAACTCAGGCCACTCTTTTCAATCGCCATAGTTGTTACAATTTTAATTGGTTACAGTTATCACAAAAAGTACAGAACCAAAACACCATACTAAATCAAATTCAATATTTAAACAATTACCTGTCTCTCCTGACAACTATTCAAAATTGACTTGCGCGGTATTGTTGTATAAGCGACGATATGACTAAAGTGCGACGTTGCCGTACAAAAGTATAAACGCTCTTAACAAATAAAATTTGAAATATATATGTTGAACATGCTAGCAAACTCCAAAAAAGAAAAACAAATGATATAAATCAGCCCTTTCTGGTCGCAAACGTCGAGATGGATCGTTTGATAGTCAGTCTAATAGCGATTTGTATCTGCTACCGCGTACATTTAGCGTAAGTGTCGTAATATTTCTTGTCAAGAAAGTGTTACTTATGTCCTTTTCACCATTTAGAGTACTTTACAGTGCAGTGTTGAAGTTCATTTTCCTTTGTGGGAAATTACTCGTGTCTGAATTTATATTCTGTTATGGGCATGCAATGAGAGCACAAAACCTATAGAAATACGCGTAAAAATATTCTCCTTCTATATTCTCCTTCAATGCCTATCTTCTTCTTTTTCTCTTTCTTTTTAAGTCAGTCTCTTTCTCAGTCCGGGTAGGGCAAAACATTGATGAGATCTTCTATTTTGAAATTCTCAATTTGCTTCGTCAAGAGGCTATCAATAGGTAACGAAATATTTGGATACAATTGTGGCATTCAATACCTGGCTTCCAAAATGATACCCTTAAAAATGCTATAGAAAAAAATAAATTTATTACCAACGAGCTCTGCTCTTCGAAAAAATAAGACGGTGTTATGCGTTATATCAATTACACAGAATTTTTTTTTTAAATATTTTCTCCCATTCATACAGCCGCTGTATGAATGGGAGAAAATATTTATATCATTTTGGAATTCAATACCTGGCGTATTGAATGCAACAATTGTATCCAAATATTTCGGTATTTATTGATAGTCTCTTGACGAAGCAAATTGAGAATTTCAATATAGAAGATCTCAGCCGTCTAGTCCCAAATTAAGCAATTATATTTGCTTGTGTAATAGATAAATTACACCCAGACACAGAATAAACAATCATGCTCATCACACAAAGATTTGTCCTGGCAGTCAGGGTCTCTAACCACTTCGCCAACATGCCAGTCAAAGTTAAATTGTTATACGATTTATAATAGTCATTAGAAAATACATTACATAAACATTTGGAGTTGTGATCGTTAAATAGTCTATAACGTTTACCGGACATCCGTGCGGCCGGCGTTGCGTTGGCGCCATTTTTATTCCTAGCATGTTATTACTAACTTGTAAAATAAACATAGCACTTTTTAAATAAGATTCAAGGTGAACTTTGTTAGGTATTTTGGAACACGACCACACAAGTTATCAGTCCCATAGTTATGTATAGTTTAAGTTAGTTGGCAGGCGGCTTACTTCGGAATTAATTACTTTGGACCAGCCCTAGTTTTACGTCAGTATACATTTGTAAGAGTATTTACGTATAGGTATATTATTTGAATTCAAAATACTTCATATTCTTTTTTATTAGAACAGATAATTCTCAATAAAGTACAAGCCTGTACTGTGCTTAAACCGTGAAATTAAAAAAAGTCTCAGAGGGTTTATTCTAATTTTAGACATTCAATTAGTCGGTTTTGATATTGCTGTCAAATGTCATGAAAATGTCAATGAAAGTGACAGTGACCATATCTAAATTTCCTTACATTTGACAACGACATCAAAACCGGCCAATCGAATGTCGAAATTCAGAGTAAGCTTCCGTGATACATCAGTCCTAGACTTACAAATACTTAATTTGGAGTGTGGAACCTAAGATAGAAACACGCGTGTACGATATGACTCCACACAGAAAGCAAGGCTTATAGAAATCTCTATTCCTAGACAGCAAGTTTCGCTGAAAACTTTGTTGACAGAAAACATTGTTCGTAGACATCTCGGTACATAGGAAGCACTGTTGACAGAGATCACTGTCCTTATATAGCACTTTTTGCCGTAAACTTTGTTCATAGAAAAAACTATTTCCAGATACCTCGGTTCACAGAAAGCGCCTCTGGAGAAGAAACTATTAATATTTAATATATTACTAAATTTCGGGTTTCTGGCTCTGACAGATATCCATAAAAAAAAACACATTTATTTCATACAAAATGCCATTTTAATCAAAAATGAAGCAAAACGATAACTAATTATGGAATTGAAAAACAAAACAACTCTTCAGCTTTATATTTGTGTAGATATTATTAAACAAAAACTAAAAACAAAAATGTACTTGATATAATTTTCAAAATATTGTTTATACACTTAAATGTCATCTCTAGTGTTTTTTTAATATGCAAAATTTGACCTAATCCACCTAGAAAGACTAGTAAGTCCATCTCACTCTTTTGAGACAAGTTGCTTGCTTGCAAAGCACTACAAAAATAAATTGTCATATTACCGTAGAAGCCAATTCTTCACGAGCTTTTGGGACATATTTTATAATTAATATTAATTATAAATTAATATAAGTTTTAAAAATACTATAGCAAAGATAAAGGGTTATGAACGTATACGTTCAATATATCACAAACATTTTTACATATGAGTAAACGTACATCGTACGTTGTGTGTATAAGCTCGTGAAGCCTACAGTTTAAAATATTCATGTAATTTGGTGCGTTAAGCTTTCGTGAGTAGGTCAGTGAGGCACGACTCGGGATATACTTACATATTATATTATACCACAGCGTAAATAAGTCTAACGGTGAGTCGACTTGATTAAATACGGTAGGTATTTGTACGACTGTTGATAATCGCTTTCTTTGGAGCGAATACGCATGCGTAAGATACATAACACGTTAGTAATACGATATGAATCGAAAATCGCCATTGTAAAACGCTTTTATATGTGCGCGAAACGTTGGTTACCACTCTTTACTACTAAATATATATATTCATCTATTTCCTATTTCTAAAGATACTAAACAATAGTTGGCATTGTTTAGTATAGGTTTTTTATCTCGAGTTTTCCTTCACTTACATGACATGTGTATTGCGATATGTACATTTACAACTGTCCAATATCACTTAAAAGTCTGGTAAACGAAATATGCAAGCAATCCTGCACTATAGCAGGGGTCCGAGTCTGATAACACAATAGTAAGCCGATGGTCTCATTTGACAGCTCTGATTGGCTTACTAAATCAATCTCGCCATATTGCCGTCCTGTGATTGGTCGATATTAATCCATTGGTCTGCTCTCGCCGTGTGTAATTTAGCAGAATCGGCCCCCAGTTTGGTAAACGGCAGTGGTGTGGCGTGTCCTTGTTTATGACTACCGAGTTGAATCACTGTGCAATATTTCCACTGTGATTATACTGTGTAGGTTACTGTTGTAAAGAACAAAGTTAATCTTCTTTGTATTAGAATTAGAAACAAGGCTTTGGTTATGTTTGTATTGGAAACTAAATTCTGAGAGCAGAGGCTTGATATTCAGTGTATTTGAGACTGTGGCCTTCAATATGCGTATAGAATTTATACGTATAGTAGCTTTGTTACCTTACAACGTCAGGCGTATTAAGCTGTCAACCTGCCAAAAGAAAAATATGTTGTGCGGACAAAAAGGCAGACCGTTTACCTAAAAAGCTTTGAAGGCTTTTTCCTTCAGCAGAAACACACCACTAGACAGGTAGAAAAACTGTTCTTAATTTAAGCCAAAAGTTTTAGTAAGGTTAACATTATCTACATTCGTTTGTATAAAAACAAACCTTCATATGTTTTACTATAAGGATTATTTTACATTAGCAAACATAAAGAAACGAAAAGCCTTAATAATTCCAGTCTGACAAATGGAAGTTCGCGCTAAAACTCGGATTAACCTTCACAAGGTCATGTGTACTTACCCTTGTACGAATGTTAAAGTAAATAGTTTCACTTAAATAGAGGGCTTATTTGAATCGTTCATTTACATTTTAGACTTTTTAGTTGCCAGTAATCATTAATTACACCGCGTTTAGAAGAACACTACTATTTAGGGTACTTTTTCATAAATCAGGATGATGTAATATTGCAAAGAGACGCTCTTAAAATCGGGAAGTGTAAAAACAAAAAGACTAGTTAAGGCGCTCTTAATGACTACTCTGCAAGCAGCTGCGATCGCTGCTTTTGATGGTTTGAAAATTATAGGCATCATGGTACAATTCTCTTCACTTTTACGTTCACGATTTTCAGTGCAGTATTATAAGCGATGTTCTAACTAGGGGTCACACCTTCCTGAATACCGGACCCTGAATACCTTGTAGTGTAATATCCTCTTAAGCCCATAGAGCAATTTGTATCGTTTATTAATAGCCTTAAGGATAATAATTGTGGAATGCAATTTTTCATCGTCCAGTATTTTTCCTACATAATGAATTGTATTTTATGCAAGTATAAATAAAGTATATTTTTGCAATCAATCAATTAAATGCCATTTTCGAGATCTTTACAAGTAAGTCAGCAACTATATTAACTGTAGACAAGATAGGGAGAAAACTATTCCTACTGTAAGTATTTCCATCTAACTTAGGTAAACTTTTGATATTGCATCTAAATCGCATCAAAATTCAATCCGGCGAGTATGAGATTCCCCGGGGCTTTGAGAATTTTCTTACCAGAAAAATCCATTTTCACTTCAATCAAACTTAGGCTTTCAAACTATGTTCAACGTTAGCTGTTTTAGTTACACAAATAGATTGCCTAAAAATACCGTTTTTATGAAACTCGACTTACATGGCTGATTTTTTTAGTTGTTTTCGTAACAGCTATCTTTTACGAAAACAAAAAGGTTAGTATAAAATATTATTTTGGAAAATCGACAGCAAATAGGTAAAACCGGTAAAAGTATTAATAAATAACGGGTGATTTGAGGACGGTTTATCGCAATTGCCGGGAAAACTATCTATCGAAAAAATTTAAATCGCAATGTTGCAGGTAATCATGAGATCTACAACTTTTGTGTTAACACTTTTTTCACATAACCTAAAAATATCTGTGAAATATAAAAAATCTGACTTTTTGATTTTTTATTTACCCTCTCAGCTCTCTAGTTCGAGGAGAGGAGAGCCCAGCAGTGGGACATAATGGGTTGCTGATAAATGAATGAATCTCCCAAAAAATAATTCGTTTTTCATGAAATATGGTGAAAACTAACCTTTTCATGTCCGTCGTCCGTAATTTATTTTTCCTCATTTTTTAATTTATATTTTCTTGATTTCCGTTTAGATTTATTTCCACTTTTAAGCATTTTCAAAGATTTCAACACTGGCACTAGACGTAGATATTAAAACTTTATTAAATAAATTTAAGATGTTATTATAGATATGCTGATTAATATAACGATCTCTTCCTATTCCCATATTGATGCATAGATAATAAATGTAGTATTTAGAGTTCAAAAGCGATAACGCTTGTTGTGTTTATCATATCCAGTCTTTTAAAATATACTACATAGGTAATGCAGAGTTGAAAATAATGTTTGTATCTGCAAATGCGAAAGTTGGTATGTATATATTGTTAGTAGGGATGGATGTTTATTACTCAATCACGTCAGAAAATCTAAAATTTGACACACAGATAGTTATAGTCTGGAATAGCACAAACACTTTTACCAACATGTGGTATGTTGGTAAAAGTGTTTGTGCTATTCCAGACTATTATCTCCAGACTATTCAAGGCGCAAGCTATTTATAAATACAAATATTATATTACTATGCAGCCGTTATCAAAAAGCTCGTTTACACGGTACGTGATGTGGATGCTGAGTTTTCGCGGTCACTAAAATAACTGAAAAGGCACGATTCCTTTACTAATCCATTACTGAATGGTATACCAATTATATTTTTTGTCACCACCTGTTGCATAAATAATATACAGAAATTGGTTTTCATTCGCTTGAACAAGTTCATCTATTTTAAAAAAGTATACGTACTATAATTTTCTTGGCGTCAACTATCGTCAAAAGTATAATTCAAACGTAAACTTCGTCTTGGTTGCAAAGTAATTATTAAGTAAATCCAAATCATATTAAGAATGTATTGACAAACCAAAAAACAATGAAACCAGTTCGCTGACGGTAGAGCCGTCAGAAGAACAGACAAGAAACTACAACATAATAATAATATCTACATAATTATATAATAATAATATTCTACCACATTTACACAGCGCCATCTAGTCCCAAATTAAGCAATTATATTTGCTTGTGTTATGGGTACTAAACAACTGATATACTACTTAAATACATTTTTTTTTTGTAAATACATACATATTATAGATAAATTACACCCAGACACAGAACAAACCGTTATGCTCAACACACAAAGATTTGTCCTGGGTGGGGATCGAACCCACGACCTCCAGCTTAGCAGTCAGGGTCACTAACCACTAGAGCAACAGGCCCGTCAAAATCAAATATGACTGTGTATTATCAAATTTTTCAAGAAGTATTTATGGAACGGTTCAGAAAAATGTAGATTATTATTTATTCAACAAACAAAATGGAATCTTATTACATTTATATGCTAAATACCACTTGCCCCCATTTCTGTGAAGACCGAATTGTTAGGCAGTTATACCAAAAATATATTGAGTCAACACGAACCGTTTTCCAAGAAATTATTTCAAGAACGTGTATTGTTATAGTGTATTGATTTGGAGTTGTCTCTTATCTTATTATTGTAGAACTGATGGCCGATGGGGCGGCAAAGTTCTCGAATGGAGACCACGC
The DNA here is from genome assembly GCA_905147015.1 of Laspeyria flexula. NCBI lineage: Eukaryota > Metazoa > Arthropoda > Insecta > Lepidoptera > Erebidae > Laspeyria > Laspeyria flexula. The sequence continues at coordinate 2,859,390 of LR989956.1, read as the reverse complement.
ACTGGCAAGCGCAGCGTAGGACGCCCACCTACAAGGTGGACAGACGATCTGATCCGAATAGCAGGATCGCGCTGGATGCAGGCCGCAAACAACCGGCCCTATTGGAAATCTCTTGAGGAAGCCTATGTTCAGCAGTGGACTTAATGCGGCTGATATGATAATGATGATGATGATTATCTTACTTGAAGACAACAGTGAAAATCTAAAACTGGAAGTTATCGGTTAATCCGTTTCAATAAGTCTATACTGGGGGGTAGACAAGTGGCATTCTATTATATCTGTATATTAGTACATTGATCACGTGATATATCGATAGCTTAAGTCAGGGATGTGTTCAAATGTATTGTAGTGATATTTTGAATAGAATCACTGATTTGCCCCTTGTCTATCAGGGCTGGTATTATAAAGTAATGCCCCAGCCAAGACGAACAAAAAAGAAGGGGCACAGGTGTACCTTTTCTCGAATCCATATATCTATTTATGTGAGCATAATATATTAGAAATATAGCTGCTAGCTATTAACCTATAATTAATATTATATGTATATAAATGTTTTTTATACTTATTTCTTATCTTAAATACTTGTAAAATTTGAGTAGCCATTTTTACCGATCTTAAGAAATTAACTTTTTTACATTGCATATAAAATCAAATTAAAATTTATCGAAAAACTTAACAAATTACCAAGCAATAAAAATGAAAACAAAATTATAAGTAGGTACAGAATTGAATAAACACTGGAATTGAAATTTTATGCGAATTACGAATTATGAACATGAAAATTGCGTAAACTATAAAACAATAATTAATAAGTATTTCTAAACCTTATCTTAATGAATATTGTTCAATGAATGACAGTGATGCTGACGAATACTTCGATGCCTATACAACTTTTTTTTGTTTTAGTTTAGTTTTTTTTTTGTTTGTAATCAATTGTTTAAATAGTTTGATTAATTAATTTCAATAAAATAAGTCACACATTTATAAGTAAAAAAAATAAATAAAATGAACAGGTAGTTTTGCTTTTGGTTGAATAGTACGAATTTATTTATAATTTATTTCTCAATGTATTATTATCCTTGGCCTGACCATTATTACGTAAAAACAATAGAAAACTTAATTCCGCGTAGAAACTGTAATGAAACTTCTAGAATAAAATTATTTTAAACCTTACAACAACATTGAAAGTTTTTCTTTTAGTTCCATGAGTTTTCAAAGTACTTACATACTTTTAGGTATAAATTAAATTACGACGTTTCTGTTAAATTTAAGAAACAGAATTCTTCGTTGTTTAAATTATGCTTATGTTTTGATTATGTAAATTCCAAGAAACGTGTTCAAATATTAATTTAACTTGTGAATTCTGACAAATACAAGTAATTGGGAACACACCTTCTCTCGCAGTTTAAGGATTGCTTCGGCGTAAGGATTGTGTCCAGTTGAACCTGTTGTTCGTTGCTGCCCTGATGAGAATAGCAGAGACTCACGGAACAATTCATTGCCAAATGTTGGCAAATTTAAATTTGTTATCATCATTCTTCTCTTCTTCATCATTATTCTCTTCTTCTTCTTTATCATTATTTCAGCCCATTAACGTCCAACTGATGGGTGCAGGTCTCCTCCAAAGAATGTAGAGGCTGGCCAGATGGTTAGGTATAGGGTTTGTTTCGAATTTTCCTTTTCACCTAGTGCTTTTATCTGCATAAGGTTACTTCCTTAGTCGCCTTTTACGACACTCACGGGTTGAGATGGGGTCGTCACTACACGAATAACCACGGATACCAATCAAAATTGACAAATAGAATATCGAAATTGCGAATAAGTCTCGAGGTTCCGACGACCTGTTAAAACGAAATAGGTTTGCCACTGGTATGGCAATGACAGTCCCATTTCCACTTATGACGAGCACGGGGCAGAATGCAAACTAAATTAATTTAATTGAACTATTAAACACTATCCATTTCTTAAAGTTTCTATATCATAAATTCACACCCATTTCACTTATCACTTACTACGTATCTGAACAGAAGACAGTAAAAATAATAACAAAAAACAATCAAGATCAGGCTTATTACTAACTATGAGTATTTCCAATGTCACTGTTTAACAAAAACAATAACACACTAGTACACTATATTGCGATTTAACAATGGTATTGTTGACTTTTTTCTAAACTATGCATTGGTTTAGTTCTCACGCCTTTGCAACAGTTTCACCAATTAGTTTGTAACATACGTTTAGTGCAACAATTCGTTTTAATTGGCAGGTTTGTGGTTACATTATGACTAAAAAATCTATTGAGACTATTCATAATATCATTATAGTTACGTAAAATAATTTAAAATTTTCTATGTATGCTTTCTTATCAAAGACAACCAATTAATGAATATTTAAATATATAACTTCAGGCGATGCTTTAATTTATTCAAATTTCAATTTATTCAAAGTGTGTAATATTTCAAAACGGTGTCCACAGCAGATGCTGTTTGAATGAAATAGTGTGAAATGTACATTGTTATGATAATACGGACATTTTGCATAGTATGTAGAAGCGGAATTATAATGGCTTATTATACCAGAATTAATGCAGTTGGCGTGAAGTAATCCAACCAAAAAGGGAGAACTAATTCGCGCTTCCAAGTTGGTTTTAGGGTTTTAGCATTTATATCTAGTTACTGTAATAGTATTGCAATTTTATTTGTAAGTAATTTGTATTTGAAACAGTGATTTATGAACTTGGTCCTTATAACCACTAAGTATAGTATTAAAAATGGCATAGAATTAGACGACTATGTTAAATTCTCGAAGTATTGCTATTTACCATAGAAGTCTGTGGGCCATAATTTTACATTGAATTTTTAGATAATCTTCAATAACCCTATGTAAAATTCTGTTGAGAGCGTATTTAGAAACAGTGTGGCAACGCGGCAATTTAGTGTCTAATTTCGTGGTTTTCAATTTTTATTATATAATCGAAGCTATACCTAATACACTCATTAGAGTTAGGTGAAAAGTGTGTAAAAGGTAACAAATCATCGCGTTTACTGTTCTATTTACATGCAAATAACACATTGGAAATTTACAGGGCGTTATTGTCATAGTTTTTTTTTTTTAAATATTTTTTTTTTATATATTTTTTTAAAAAAAATATAATATGTACAATCCTTAAAATGTCTGAATAAAAGGCTTATTTATTATTTATTATTGTCATAGTAAAATAACTGTAAACATTACGGATAATTACTTTTAATACACTTTCACGTATTTCTTTAAAGTGTAGTAAATATGTTTTTAAAATAGAGCTAAAATTAAATAATAATAATTGAAAACCACAAAATATTACACTAAATTACGACGTTGACACTTTGTTTGTAAATATGTTCTTAAATAGGTAGCTACAAATATTGAATAAACACAAAAAAAAACAATCAATTACCATCACGGTCACCTATCCTATTACTTGCCTCATTAACTATTACTTGACCTCAGAAATATTTGCTTAACACTTGTGTTGAAAGATCGGAATGTGAGTGCAAGTATTGATAGTGTGGGTGACAGGTCAATTGCAGCCGTCCTATCACTTCCTACATTGAAGATAGCATAGCACCGGTCTGATACATTATGGGTACAGTGTGCAGTGCATTTATTGTTCAAGTAGCAATTATATGTAATTATTATGTTCTAGAAGTATTAATAACAAATATGATCTAGGAAATTTTTCATTTCTTTTGATAAGATAAGATAAGATAAATAATTATTTCTTCAAAACATGTTTTTTTGTATCCTGTTTTGTATCAACATGTATCAAGATGGAAGCTACTAATCCGTGATACGCAGCGTGTCTACGTGTACTGTTGGAGCCAGTTTGTAAAGTGCGTAAGAGGATTGACTTAATCTATTACTAATATACTCAATACTTCATACTTAATGCTTATTCTTTGTGCATAAAAATATCCAGCCTGCTGGTCACGTGAAGCGCTGGACAAACGCTTTGATAGCACTAAAGAAAAATAAGTTGTCTTTGAAAACGTTTTTGATGATAATCTCAATAATTTTACTGTCATTGGGCTATTTTTGCAATATACGTCATTCTGCTAAAAAAACTAAAGTGAAAAGATTACCGTTAAAGCGTATTTTTAGTTATTAGTAAAAAAAAGAATATCGAATAAAAAACAGACGTAATATTTTAGGTACTTTCAGAAAATCAGGATAAACAAGAACATTATTTTCGGAGCACAAATAATGAAAGTAAATTTTTTCCCGAACCATACCTACCGAAGATATCTTTCTTGTTCCTTAAATAATCGAGTAAATAGAGAGAATGAAACGACGCGTATTTTAGGAACAAAATAATCTAGAGACTGTTAGAACAGTCACGTTTTCACAAATATAGATAAACTTTGACATAAGCCCGTGAAGATCTTACTGAGATTATAATATTAGAACTATAATAAACGTTCCAGCTTTCCAAGATAAATGGAAAGTTTGAGATTTTCTTTCCCTAGAATTCCATTTATATTTATTTATTAACATTGAACTCCTTTCACATTATTTCATTCAATCTTTTGTTTCATTGTTCTAGTGTATAATATCTGTACAAAAAGATCTGATCTATTTGTGCGTTCGATAAATCGTTTTTCTAAATTTTAAAAAATGCTTAAATTGGGTGTTTCCGTTCTTTACCCACATTTTCAACCTACGACTATTTTACTCCGTTCTTAGCCCAAAAAAGTATTCCGTTCTCTACCCAGAGTAAAAAATTTAATTAACTGATTCAGTACAGACAGCCAAATAATCAATAAATTTTGACTGGCCTGTTGGTCTAGTGATTAGTGACACTGACTGGTAAGCCGGAGGTCGTGGGTTAGATACCCACCCAGGACAAATCTTTGTGTGATGGGCATTATTGTTTGTTCTGTGTCTAGGTGTAATTTATCTATAATATGTATGTATTTACAAAAAAAAATGTATTTGAGTAGTATATCAGTTGTTAAGTACCCATAACACAAGCAAATATAATTGCTTACTTTGGGACTAGATTGCGCTGTGTAAATGTGGTAGAATATATATTATTATATATAGTATCATTTTTATTATCTTTTATTATTATATTTAGTACGCGATCAAAAATTCAACTGTTTCAGACACTTCGATACTTAGTAGGACACAAAATTGTTTGATATTTTCATTTATTATTATTATCAATAACAGCATGATTCATGATTATGACGGACGACCTTTAATTTTGAATAAAAAATGTTGACATTTCAAACTTTATCAAGGTAATACTCGTAATTACTATATTGTGTACAAAGAATCCCTAAAAAGCAAAGCACCAATGCCCAGTTCCACCACCCATCCAGTCCAACCATCAAATAAAAGTTATTGATAGGATAAAATATTTATAACCTGCACAAATTAAAAATGACACTTATATGGATAAACTAATTCTATTGTTTTACTTTTATATTTAGTCAGGTTATACTTTAATCGATTAATAACTTTTATTTGAGGGTTCTGAAACTGGGCATTAGAATTATCGATACATGTTTATGTATAAAACTCTAGGCGATGAAATTATTTAACATAACAAATAACATAAACCAAACCTTTCACCAAAACCTTTCATCTAACAAATTTCAATATTCGCAACATAAACAGACTTCTTCCAAAAGATTAATCAAAGGTTCTGTTCCTAAACCTGACCTCACAGAGCAAACAAATGGACCTAATGACCCGAATAAAACATCAGTTAAACGCTTTTAAAGTAATTAGTTCGACAATGAAGAGATTAATCACAATGAAACTAATGCGACATGGGGTGAAGTAATTCCACGGTGACAATGTCTATTCACCACACTTTCCCCATAGATCGCTTTCAACTGAAGTGAAAATGGTTAAAGTCGTTATGGTGTTTACAACGAAAGTGTGTTTCTTTAGTTGGCTTTATAATTATAGCTTTGATTTGCCGTCTATTGAATGGAAATTATTTTTAATATGTACTTCAGTTCGATTTCACTATTTTTAAATAATAGATGAACAATAAATTAATTTGAGGTTCGGTTGTAGCTAATTCTATAAGTTTTGTTTTGGAAATCTGTATTGCTATAATTTTTTTTGTTTAAAAGTGACGTCTGTGACATTCTGACAAAATATTATTGAATTCTTAATTTAAAAATAGGATTATTTTCTAGTGCGATGCGCATTACTCGTTTTTAGCAAAAATGCGCCGCATTATCTTTGTTTATTATAAATAACTACATTAATAGGTGATGTTATTATAATAGTTTTTTTGTGTTGTTGTGTATGAAATAGTGATATAGGTTGTAAAGTCAAGTTAGTCCTTTACACTTAGTGTTGCATGTTGTGTAGAAGTTGGTGTTGTGGAGCACGTTTAAGAAGGATTCACTTTCAACTTGTTCATTTCCCCGTAAGCAACAAAGTTCGTTTTTGGCAAATCACTTCTTGATATGTTTACTGTTCAATTACTGTTATTTAATCCATACATTAAAGCCTTTTATAATGGCTTTGTCCTGACTGACTGACTGACAGACAACGCACAGCCTAAACTGCTGGTCGTAGCGACTTGAAATTTGGAGGGTGTGTTTGTCCTAATGTCTAGAGGTGTACTAAGAAAGGGTTTTTTACAATTCTTTGAATTTGAACTTCAGTTAAGAAGTGAGTTGATGGGTTGTTTTTGGTGTTTGAAAAACTTACCCTAAGGGATGAAATAGGTCTGAAAATTATTAGAAATTGATATGGATGTCGTTTTCAAGGTTTTCAGGGACGCTGATTACGAATATGTTATCTATATTGACGTAAAATGAAATTCAACTCCCGTAGTGAGGTGTTGTGAAATTCATGAATTGCACTTAAAACAAAGATCTATGTTATATCGAAATCTACGCGGACGAAGTCGCGGGCAAAAGCTAGTGATAAAACAATTTAATAAGACCAATGTTACGCGAAGCTAAATTAAGTTTCCGATCGCGCAAATATAGAAATGAATTGTGAAACCATACATACGTAATATATAAACACAGTGTTGAACAGGAATGACATGAAATGAACAGCTTTCACGAAATAAAATGAAGTCAATTTGAAATACACACACATTATAAAATACCACATTCGTTTAAACGCGGAGGTCGCTAACTAAATTAGACACGTACGGTTTCATACATCACTGTTTAAATATTCAATTCGGTACAGACCACAAAGCTGGTTAATTTTGAAGCGCTGAAAGCTTTCCCTAATATAATTATATTTATTTAGAATGATATCGCTTGTTTGACCCACATTATATCAATACTGTTACTATATTTTTTAAAGTTATGATAAATAGTTTTATTATCATAGCAATAGAGTTTAAAATTGTTACATAATACGTATTATGAACTCATATTTGGTTTATTGCGTTTTTTATTAATCAAACTTGACTGTCACCGTGACGTAGCGGTTAAGGTGGTTGCATCGCCACATAACGCGGTGCCGAGTGACGTAGGTTCGATTCCCACAATTTAATTAAATTCATAAACTTAAGGACGAATAATAAATGTTAACTAGCTTTTTGGCTTCAGCTGATAATAGCGAGGCCAAAATGCTATTACAACTTTCCAAATTGTAATTATTAATACGTCCCATTAGAAGAATAATGTCTTATCTTCAGATAAAACAAAAATGAAATTATTATAAATTTGGCATTAAAAACCGTAAACTATCAATTGATCAAATTTGTATTTTGTAAAATACTGACTAAAGAATAAAATAAAAATTTATCAATCGATAGTTTACCGTTTTTAATGCCGAATTTTTAATAATTTCATTTTTGTTATATGTGAAGATAAAACATTATTCTTCTAATGGGACGAATATTTAAACACAAAAATCTACTGCGTTGTGCATCACCTCGAACACATTCCATCAAAATATGATGTAAGTACATCCTCCACTTTATCGCAAAGGGAACAATATTGTGTATATGAGAACTTCATATATATTTGAATATGTTTGTTGGAATAATTTGCATGCTTAATGTAAAATTGACCCATTGGTAGATAGGCTTCTGTTAGCGCCATCTACTGTCGTTTACGTACCCATACGTTAAAAATACAAGCATCTATGATTAATTACATCAGTGTTAATTGTATGCTTCAACAAATAGGATGTGTCCTCAAAGCAATATCTTCTTTTGCGACGCCCCTAAAAAATGCGAATTTTTAATTAGGTCAGTATTCCATTAAGCATGTGATATGTCCGGAGCGTAATCGTAATCGCTATGATTTAAACTTTGACCTAAATAGGTCAAAATCATATACAACCAGCAAATCCATTATTATACGATAACATAAGCGACTTGTAGTGAATTGGCAAACTCGTGTGATTCTAATGACATTTGAGGCATAAACATTGCCATTTGTTATGACTGCGATGGCCAAAATGCATTATACACATTGGCGTTTTTGATGTATTCAGTGCACACATGCTTATTCGTAAGAAGTGCTCTCTCTTAATTTTTGGACACGTAATGAAGCACTACATTTTTATACATTTGTCTAAAACATAGGTCAACTACAAAAAAAAAAGAAACAGATCAAAGAGAAGAGTTGATTTAGATTACGTCTATTATTTTATTTGAGAAATTTCCCAGATTAAATCAAATTTCAAACAACAGTAAAAGATTTAAAAAAAAACAAATTTCGCCGAAATAAATAAATACCAAAATATCACATCATTACATTCACCAGAATAAAGCTTACAGTTGTTAAATGATAGATATCTCCATGCCCTCAAAAACCACTCACACTAATTACGTCAATTCTTTCGATCAAATAGTTTGTAATTTCCGTTTTACACCATTATATTTTGAAAGCAACCATAGCATATCATCTGCTATTACTAAATTCCAATTTCATTAGTTAATTACAACTAAACAAACAGAGCGGTCTAGCTTGTCGTTATAAATTGACAAACCGTTTGATTGGCTAGGCTCGATCAATCGTGTCAGATTTATTGATTTATTCAAAGTGGATTGCATAATGTTTCTTTTACTTTTTATTTGTCATGCTCTGTTTCGTTAAGTTTATTTGCTTTTTCACAGCATTTGGATTTAGATGCTGAATGATTTGCGGAAACGTAATTGGCTATACCTAACGTAAAATTATTGACGATGTTTTCTGAGTTTATGTAACTATTTTCTCGAATTGAAAGAGCCGTTGTCAATTTTCAAATAGTTCTGATTGTAAACTTCTATAAGTATATTACGTTTCTCTAGATTGTTGATAAAGGGCTTTTATTATTTATGTAAGTATGCTTATATTTGCTCTATTTTGTCCACTATTTTGGTCTAAACAGAATAAGCTTTAGCTATGTTGAGCTGATACTCTATATATACCTATTACCTATATCACTTAAAAATGTATAAAATATTAAATAAAACTGTAATAATGGAAATATATAATTATAGAGACAAAGATGCGAATAAATTAGCAGAACAATTGAAAATCTTGATGCAACGTTGGCTTCATAAAAAAGGAAAAACGTGTTCTATTCACCGGTTAATTGTATCTATAAATAAAAACTTCACGGAACTGTTACTTATTAACGCAAAACTAGGTAACTTCCTGAAGCATCTTATAAAGTATTGATGAATTCACCTTATTGTTAATCTTTAAAACAGTTTTTGAACAAACTATGTTTAATCAAAGACGGGACAATTATTAGCATTCCATGGATTTACCGGGCGGGTGTTGGGCTGGCTCCACCCTGTATCCAGCACCATAGCAAAAATATTTCTTAATATTTTAATAAATTTACAAAGAAAAGTACTTCTTGTTTATATAACCAGATTTTCGACTGGCTAAGTTGTTTACGCAAAAAAAATATCTTTATGTAAACAATTAATTCCAGTTCAGGTTCCCTTGGAATTTTTAAATTCGTAGTTTTGAAATCTTTTCAGAAATACCATTTTTAGTGCTATAAATAAGAAATATTACGATTTGTGTGTGTGTTTGTCAGTGACAGTAATAACATTCAAATTAAACTATTTACTATTCAAAACATGTGCACTGCTAAAGTAATTATCCTATTGACAATGTGAGATAGCTTAACCATACATAATTATATCTGTTGGCCTGATATTATAATAATGCTAGAGCAAGATAGAAATAGGTTACCCAACTCCGCTACGCAGTAATTTATATAAATGATAGATGCATAATTATGTTGTGACGAAGAAATTAAATACTTATCATAATGACAGCTTAATCTCGTATGTGTGTGATTGTATGTACCTGAAAAAGAAAGAAAATATATGTTAGAGTAGATAAGGCCAGTATGAATTTTTATGAATTTACTAAATGTGCCAGTAAAAAAGTAATTAATCAATCAGTCATAATTATTATGAACACGGCCGCTATAATCTGAGAGGGCCTACTCGAAATTTCGATAATTTTTTGAATTCGAATGTTTGAAAATTAAAGCGACATTGGAGATAACCAGATGAGTCAAGAACGTGGAATAACTGACCGGCAAACTAACAACGAGATGTCTTGGGAAAATTAATCATCTGATATACATAATATCCATTAATCTTTAACAGATGGAACAAAGTGTAATATAGTGAAATTGTCGTCGTAATGTCAAAAAAAATTTGGTTCAAACCTAATTTACGATCGATTTAAATAAATACTTATTTAGATTATTATTTTATCACCCTCTCAGCTCTCTAGATAGAGGAGAGGAGACCCGAGCCAGCAGTGGGACATTAATGGGTTGCTGATGATGATGATGATGATGATTATTATATCGCGAATGTGATTTATGGCGAATTTCTTAAAACAGAACAGAAATGACTTTCCCATCAGGAATGCTGTTTTGATTTTAGAGTTATGTTATTATAATAAGCCTAATGTTTATCAATACTAAATCTTTGGTTTGCGTGAAATAATAGCAAGTATGACACATGGAAATAGTGCGGCTTTCTATAACAATAATATTTCTTACATTCATTCAAAGAATAAATAGGTATACCTACATTAGGCCTATAAAATATTACTTACGTATGTAATACAATAGCTAAACATACTTTATTTTAATAATATATTAATAGATAGATAGTCATTTATTTGCATAAATTGTAGGTACATGAGATAATGATGTTACAATAATATTTTTGTGATCCTTGTAAACAAAAAAAAACAAAACAATCTACCTTAATTTAGGCATACAAACATTATTATAATAATATTACAGAGAGGAGTAGGACTAAATTAAATTGTCAATTGGTTTATCTATTAAAAAAATACAAAATAAAATTGTTATCTTTAACTGTCAAATAGGATAATAAATAGAAAATGTCAAAACTTATCATTTAAAAAGTCATCAATGTAGTAATATAATTTTTCCATTAATAGTGCAGTCAGTTTATTTTTGAACATTTGTATTGAGCTATTTTTAATATGTTTGGATATTTTGTTGTATATAATAGGCCCATGCTAAACATATTCCTTTTAAGCAAAGCAGTATTAAAGATTCCAACTTGCTACAAATTTTTATATTGACTTCTAATAGGACCCTTATTGACCTTTACAAAAACTGCCATTTCAAATATATATAATGATGGAAATGTTAACAATTTCAGAGACTTAGACATAGGTATACAAATAATAATTTAATGTTCGAGATTTATTAATATTATAAGCTGTAGCAAGCGTCATAATTTCCGTAGTAAGAAGTTCTACCTTGATCAAGGCTCTTTACGATAGCGCCGCGCCGTAATATCGGACAATCTATAATGATATTAAAGGATCCCGAACAATAACATATATTACCAAGACAAGACAATGACAACTTTAAAAATTATACTTTCATCATCATCATCATTTCAACTCATAAACGTCCCACTGCTGGGCACGGGCTCCTCCAAAAAATGTGGAGGGAATTTAGCTTACTATAATAGTGGTATAGTAGCTTATCGAGCTTATCGAGCTTATCGAGCGACTGGGCAGCACACATGTGGGCTGTCACATAGACGGTACATGTGTCAATAATTTAAGTTACGCGGACGACATGGTGCTGCTTAGTCCATCGATAGGTGGGTTGAGAGAGCTGCTATCGATCTGCGAGACGTACGCGGAGGTGCATGGCCTTAAGTACAACTCAAAAAAGAGTGAGATTATGGTGTTTAAGACCCCAAAACAACAGCGCCGCCATGTACCTCCAGTATATCTCAAAGGCGTAGTACTAAACATGGTTGATACGTTTAAGTATTTAGGCCACATTGTCACCAGTGACCTACGTGATGACAGCGATATAGAGCGGGAGCGCAGGGCGTTGGCGGTGAGGAGTAATATGCTCGCTCGCAGGTTTGCTCGCTGCACGACAGACGTCAAAATTACGCTGTTTAAAGCGTTCTGTCAGTCGTTTTATTCGAGCGGCCTGTGGGTGTCATATACGAGCCGAGCCTACAACGTCCTGCGCGTGCAATATAACAACGCTTTCAGGATGCTGTTGCGGCTGCCGCGGCGTTGTAGCGCATCGGGAATGTTCGCCGAAGCTCGCACAGATGGCTTTCACGCCATCATGCGTAAAAAAGCGACTTCATTGCTACAGCGCTTGCGTAACAGTCGGAATGGCATCCTGAAAATGATTGCTAACAGGCCGGACTGTCCTATACAGAGGCACTGGGTGGAGCTATCTATGGGTATGTGTACATAATTGAACACATACCTATAGTGCTGCCACAATTAAATAAGCCTTGTATGTGTATGTTTTTATTTATTATAATCTTGTATCTAATCTTGTATTTGTTACTAACAATACTAATATAGACTATAAGTGCTATCTTGTTACTAACCCAATACTAAACAAAATTATTAATAATTTATTCTGTTTTATATTTAGTACCTATAATTTTATGGATCGAAAGATCTGAAATAAAGATATTTTTTTTTTTTTTTTTTTTTTTTTTTTTAGTCTACCACGCACCCAAAGCGACAAACGCTGACTGGGTTGAGTTAGAAAGAAAATACAGTGCAAAAATTATACTAAATCATGCGACATGGATGGCTTTTTGTGTTATCCCATTTTTCATCTTGCTCCTAGTCACTTAAGATACCATTTCGAACTGGGCAGCATTGCTGTGCTGTGCAATGCTGCTCGCGCGGTGATTCCGAGCTAGACAGCAGTGCTGCGTGACTCGTAGTGTTACGTTCTTGAGTATTAATCCGATTGTTTTAGATTTAACAAGATGACCAACTTTTATTTATATTGTTGGAAGAGGAAGAAGAAAGAAAGTAAATACACGATTTTATCAGTCAGTAAAAAAAAGTTTATTGACTTGGCCAGCGTGGGCTGGCCAATCGGATTTGTATAGGATTTGTTTCGAATTTCCCTTTTCTTGCAGTGCTCTGGTCTGTTTATGGAAGTTCCTTAGTCACCTTTTACGACACCCACGGGTTAAGATGGGGTAGTGACATTATATATTCTTAATCCGTCACTACACGGATAATTTTATATTAAATCATCAAAATCTATTATGAGGTTAGACCCCTGAGGAAAGACTGATTTTGTATTTCCGCATAATACAATTTTTACATAAGTAAAACATAATTATCTAAAAATAGTAATGAAATCACTCTTTTCACTTTATTTTATTTTTTCTTCATAGCTGTTGACGTTAATATTTTTTTGCAAGAAATTTAGAAAACATTATATAAACCGAAAAGAAGGAAAAATATGTTCAACATTGAAAATAATTTTGTGTCGGGAATTGATGTTTCCGAAATGTTCCGCGACATAACAGGAATTGTTATATTATGTTAATGTATTTTTTCCCCCTTCTCCCCTTCTCCCTCCTCTTCCCTAGGCTCTGGAGGCCACTAACCACGTGCAGAAGTAGAACAAGGGAGGTCCTGTTGTTCTCATTATGATAGATTTTCAACTGTCACTAATGGGTAAGAATTGCGTAAGGCCGTACATAGTATTTAACTAAGGTCATATTAGCTTATTTGGTGTCATATTTATGTGTTTTTCACCCGATCATGTATCAGATGTTTACCGTATTGATATTGTCGTTTCGAGCAGATTACACCATCTTTGGTCACAAGCTGATTTTCTGAAGTAAGCTTGTGACCATAGCCGGTGTAATCTAGTTGGACAAACCGACTCCTTGATCAACTGTTCTGTGGCAAAAATAGCGTTTAATATGAAACTAGCTTCTGCCCGCGCCTTTGTTTACTTGATGTGTCGGTAAAATGTAACCTATTTTTATTTCGGAAGTTTGATGGAATATGGAGCGCGTGAAAGGATAAAAAGAAAAAGAAAGAAAACAAACTTTATTTCTTCAGCATCAGTAGTAGTAGTGATGGGATTGAGACAGACACAGGTGTTAGAATTTCTCAACCGCCTAAAAGACTTCCAACTTACCACATTTTGCATTTATAATATTTAAAAATGAATTTATAATATTTGACTGTCACCGTGGCGCAGTGGTTAAGGTGGTCGCCTCGCCATTACATCGCCGTGCTGGGTGACGTGGGTTCGATTCCCCCACGAGACAAATATTTGTGTGATTCATAGATATTTGTTTCTAGTCTGGGTGTACTTTGTGTCCGTTAGTTTCATGTTTGTAAAGCTCCCCGTGACACAGGAATTGTTCCCTAGTGCGGGCGTTGTCTTTTAAAAAAAATAGAAAAATAGAAATAGAATTGCTTAAATTACGCGACTCACAACTTACAAAATAACGCTGGTTTGGCCTCAGCCTTAGTTAGTTCATTGTTGATACATTTGATTCTCATCACGTACTCCTTCTAATTATATGGCAACGAAGGCTTAAGTATCCTAAATACGAATGTCATCATTAATATGATATTATTATTCTACTATATAACGGTCGTGTCATATATTTACGTACATAAACAAGATGTATGAGGTATAAAATTGTACAGTTAAAACATAATTATACTATTTTTAAAAACATGGGACTGGCTGTAAACATATATTTTAACGACGAAACATTATTTTTTTATAATTTTGAAGGAAATATATTACTGGCTGGCTGGTACGAGATATTTTTTCTTCATTTAGATCGTAACTCCGTATTTGAAATATCCATGATATTTTTTTTTTCAAAATAATATTTAAATTTAGTTTTACCATTCTTTATTTCTGTTGTTTTTTTTAGACTTCAATATTTTCTTACACTCGTACCTACGAGGTTCTTTAATATGTACAGACATCGACCCGTTTCACATTTAAATTTTATAAATATATTGATTTTCAGAAATTAATCATAAAGACACGTCTTTGACTATGCAACTTTGAAAAGAAATTCTCTCCGTCTCTTTTTAAGATAAAATCTCTGTTATCTTTTACGTTCGACCCTTTAGTTAAATCAGGGTGCTTTTGTTAGCTTCTGAAATGACGTCCCTATTGTAAACAACTTGAAAGCTACTGAAATAAATAGATTGTGTTTAAAAAACTCCAATATAACCTCCAAACTTCTAAAGGATTAATGCGGCGAAAGTTTATCAAACAATATGTTATTTTTTACTTTATTTTGGGGAGCTTCCCGCTATAATAGGTTAAGATATATGTTTTACAAATGCCATATTATTATGTTTTTAATTCAATTTTACAAATTAACGAAAAACTTTTACCCGTGTCCAATTTGCAAAATCTTTGTTATGACAAAACTGTCATAATAGACATTTTGCAAATTGGACACGGGTAAAAGTTTTTTTTTAATGAAACCATTTAACATGGATGCCGTAAACAGTACAGTAAAGATAAATATTTCCTTATAAATATTATAAGGCCGAAAGTAACTGTTTGCTACTTTTTACACTTGCACACATTTTCATAGAATTTCTATGAAAATGTATGCAAGTGTAAATATTCTAAAACTTACGACTATTTTATTTCTTACTGAAATATCAAATGAGCAATTATATATTCAAATTCAAATCCAACACAAATAATTTCATCAGAGCGTCATTAGGACTTATATAACATTTCCTTTGCCTCACAAAAACAAATGAGGCGTGATGACGTCACGGCACATTTTCTCACGATGTTTTCCTCGAATGGCCACAGATTATAAAGCATAGATTAGGTTAGTAGGTACAGTCCACTGCGTATCATTGGTTCACCGTGCATTGATTTTTAATGAGCACCTGATTTTGTTGTTGATTGTTGCTGGTGAGTTCCGTTAAACATTTGAAGAATTTAGTTCATTAAACATAAATATCATAGAAAATGGCTATAATAATAATATACTTTTTTTTTGCCTTATATAATAATATATATAAGGCAAAAAAAAAGTATGATGTATGTACTAAAGAGGTATTTCTTGATTTAAATAAATGGAAATGGCTTTATCAGTCCAGTAATTGTATTAGGTATGTCGTTGGATGAGGACAAATTTTATAGCTGTCCACAAATTGTGTTCATAAGGTCGTTCACCTACCTAAAAAAAGTCACGTAGACTGAGCCACAGTATAAATATATACATCCAGTATTGTAACTTCATACAAACGGTCGGAATGCGAGTCATACCTACGCGTCTCTACTTAGTATCCATTTAAGTATTCGAGCATTCGTTACTGCGACTGGTTGTGAAGCGGAACAACTAAGTAGAAGCGCATAGGTATGACTCTCGTTCCGACCGTTTCGTTTGTATGAAGTTACAATACTGTGTTATTATAGTTATACTGTGACTGAGCACTTGTCGGGATTCGGAAGGTTGCATAGATAGTGGGTCTCACGTGACTGGCAATGGAAGTAGATATTACTTCAAAATAGAAATTAGATATACGATGAATATAGCAATAATGAAAGTGGTATTCCATTTCGTTTGTTATTTACAAGGCCTTATTGTCAAGTTAGAAGCGGCTCTTGTATAACTTGATATAACAATCGATTTTGACGCTGAACCCTACAGACATATCGATCAAAAGAAAAAAAATATTAGAAATGTGATAGTTGAAGAAATATTTCAAATTAACTTCGTGCTAGAGATTGGTCTAAATGGAGATTGTTATATATATGTGGGTTCGGTACCTCAAATGAAACAAAAGAGATCCCTTATAGGATCACTACGTTATCCGTCTCTCTGTCCATCCGTCAAGAATATTTTTCTCAAGAACACGTAGAGGTAACGAGCTGAAATTAATATCAAATATTCAAATTTGCAATCCCTTGGCGAAATAAAAAAAAATCAGAGTTCTAAGTATAGTCGTATTGTAAGTTATCAAAATGCGCTAAAACAAGAACGGTTTTTATATCGGGAGTTCTGTTAAGCCCCCTGATTTTGACTCGTAGGACTCCCGGACCGTAAACTTTTTCGAATCTTAGAACGACGTGTTTTTACGGCTTACGTTATAATACGTAATAAAAAAAACTGATTAGTGTATGATTTTTGTGTCTATCTATTTCTCTAACATTATGTTTCTTAACTTTAATTAAAGTGACATTTTCCGACAGCTTAGAATCAGGGGGCTGATCGTCGATAATGGTGATTTTTCACTTTGTATGAAGCTAATCAATTTTCCATGTTGCTGCGTATACAGAGTGTATACGACGATACGACATTAAATGATAAGGCAGCCAGTGTTAACCCTTATAAACATATTCTAATAAAAAATATTTAAAAAAATAAAAAAAAGAGCTACACATTATATAAAGTCGAAAAATTTAAGAATATAAAACTACATATTATTTTTCTATCATGGCGTTTTCGACATGACGACGACAAATGTGCGGAACAGAGTAAGAAATAAGATAATAATATGAAAGAGTCAGAGATATTTAAATGAATTGAATGACGTAATGACAACATACGATCAACGTAAGTACCTACAGGTTGTTTAAAACTGTGAAAAACTGTGACATAAAGAAAGTACATTTGCGTCTAAACTATTGCAAATTTCTATTTAATTTTTTTGGTAAAGCCTTCTAACATCACATGCTACACGTGGTTTCATTTAATGTTATATCGCCGTATACACCCTGTATATTATTATATATTATGTTAATACCCTGTCTGTTATTAAACAACTTACCACACAAAGCAGCCATTTTCTATGATATTTATATTAAAGAGGTAAACAAACGACTCTTGCCAAAGCGTATTCAAATTATTTAGCAAACGCATGCATGTTATACAAACGTAATATATAATATTATAATTAGGTATATTATAAGTAAATACAAACGTCTAAAATAGCTTGTGACAAAACGTTGTAATGGCAATCAGTTGTCGCACTTTAATACTTTTGAAAAATGTTTATTTATTAATAATAATGTAGTGGGCTACAGTATTGTTCGAATCTTAGGCTAGCATTTTATTTGTAATTATCAAAAATTAAAAAAAGTTAAGAAAATTGTAAAAAACAACAAAGGTATGTTAGATCTATGATGATTACAGGAATACTGCCCAAAAGGCCTACGCCGAATCTACAATTAATCAACTTTGTTGCTTTTGATATCGTTATCAAATGTTTGAAAATTATAGCGACCATTACCTATTTAAAAGTCAAATTTCGAAATTCTGAGTATATCACTTTTTTTTTCAAGGAATATCATTCAAATCACTGATTTCGTTTTCACCAATGATATAGTCTGCCACAAATAGCTATACAGTGAAATTGAGTGAAAATAAATACTGTACTTTTGTTATACTGCCATATTTGATAGCATTTCAAGTACAGTGGCGCCCTCTTGTGACGTCATTACTGCACAAAAAACTGTGACAGACTATAGCTTTAATAGAAAATGCGAACGATAAAGTCAAAAGCTGGAACGCTATCAAATTCCTTTAGTAAAGTTTAACACGCAAGTTATAGGTGTTACACTGTGGTAGCTGCTTAGCATAGGACGGGTCGTGTGTTTTTTTGCAACTTGTGACGTAAAAAACTGAGCAGTGTGTATCGAAGATTGTTGTAATCTTCTTTGCGAAAAGATTGGCAGTACTCTCGATTATAAAAGAATGTCTTGTTCCTAAAAAGTTTCTCATAACAAGGAATCTTGATATGTATTTTTTTATTTATTGTAAATTTTTGCTTTGAAATTTTATCTTAGGTATATTATTTTTCATTGCCAATAAGTGTCTCTACAATAGACTTGTTAAAACAAGTACCCCTGAAACGGTTTCCGGAGGTGTGAAGTTCACTTAGCACAGGCATGTATTTGCTTAAAAGGTGACTATTTTCTAATACTATGGGTAGATCCTTGTGCTAGGAAAAAAAGCCAAAAAATTAGTTTTCAGTCATGAATTATATTTAAAATCAAATTTTTTGACTGGCCAGACAATCTTACTCGGTAGTTATTTAAACTTATCTACTGATCAAAGCACAGTCGGACTTTGCGTCTAGAATTATAAAATATTGTTCAATTTCTTCTTGGAAGAGACTTGCGGTTTCTCAAACAATTTCTGAAGAAATAAATTATCGTATGGATGATAGAAGAGCATAAGACCTAAAAGCTGGTATGACCTGATGAAGGAAGCGGTGGTCAGGTAGCATGCACCGTGTGGTCCATACTTTTAATCGCACCCAGTTGAGGCTTCTGATCGCGATCCTCAGTAATAAGGGGACGAGACTGCAAAAGAATATAGGTAAGAAAGATTCTTAGAAAGTTCACTAAGCTAACTCTCTCTCTCAAAGAAAAACAGTTGTCACCAAGCGGTAACATTTAGTATTTTAAAAAGGCTGGAAAATTCCAAGGCGTTGACAAAGAAAGTCCCTGAAAATTGAACATCAAAATCATATTGTTGAAGTTGTAACTTGAGATGAGACATAGTCGATTGATGGTAGGCCATGTGATAACAAAGAATGTGGTTAGGAAGCGACACTTAATATTAAGTGCCACTATGCTCTATATTGTTCGTGATTCGGTGACGATCGCTTTAATGGACGCCCGTTATTTCATACAACATTGTTATATAACGTTACTTAAGTTTTAGAAATGATTGTCAACTTTTTCTTGGACATAAACTGTCAAAGCAAAAAGTGTTCGCGGTTCTTGTGTAAATATATACGTTGAATGAAAATCGATCTTCTTTGTTTAAAATAAGGTTGACTTTATAAAAACAGCAAATTTGTTTATGGCCTATTTAAGTCACGTGCTCGTATATACATATCGATTATAGTGTATACAGTGCCTCTTTTTGAACACATGAATTTGTTTTTCACTTGTCGAAGGGCTAACATTAAATTAAAAGAAAAAACTTCTTTCATCATATTTCATCTTTTTATTCGATCTTTTTACTCCGTCATCTTTTAATTAAGCTGTTTGCGAAGTCTATAAACGCCAAAACTCCAGGATTACCGGCGGTATTAAGTTTCTTATCCGCAAATTCACAATGAAACGAGATCTCATTAAATTTTTAAATTGCATCTGACGGTAAGCCGCTAACGCCTAGATTTACGCTCAGTTTGATTCACGGCTGCATTCACGAATTTCAGGCCAGATTTAAGCCGCAAAATAAGTTTTTTAACTGGTTTACTCAGTTGAACTGTTTCATATGGAATTTATACGGATCATTTCTTCAAAAATGTATTATTATGAAGTCATAATAGGACACATTTTTAATTAACTGAAAGTTTATGCACGTTTTAGTCGTCATTGTAAATGTCACGGAACGTAGATTTATGGACTTGAATGTTTCTGAGAACTGTATGCAGCGAAAATCAGTAAAAATTTTAAATATAATATTTTTCCAGTAAAAAGTATTATAAATGAAGTTTATGTATATAAAAATCTTATTCCGAAAAAGATAAAGCACTGCAGTAGGTAGAAAACTAGTATTAACCATGCACCAAATACATCCAAACATAATAAAATACTCCATATATGGACCAAACCGTATAACCAGGATATTCCTAAAACGATGAAACACCAACAACTTTTGAAATACTTTACGACAAAAGCAACAAAACATTTTATCGTGACTTGGATTAAATGTTAGCTTTCTTATTCGTGGGCTGAATATTTAAAATACCCGGAACCATTTGTTCTTGTTGTATCAACACTGACAAGCCTAAATTTTAAGTAGCCTTAAAGTTTATTGCAAACGGAACTAATGCTTACGTTGGCATTTGCACGTACGGGCATAAAACAAAATCCAAAGTCTCGTATAAAATTTTCATGCGTAATTTTATAATTATTCTGTCATCATTGAATTGTACATAAGATAACGAAATTTATTGAGAATCGCGCAAGTGACGTCACTTTGAGCAAATTTTGAGTATGACAACGATATGATGTGGATGTGGAATGAACTTGTTAGATTTAGAATAAAACAGTATATATATAGATAAAACCAGTATATTTATATAGCGATAATATATGTATTTATACTTAGGGTTAGTTCGGCAATACATAAACTTTATCAAGTTGCCTTATATAACTGTTGTTATACTACGTTAAAAATAAAACTAGAGTAGATAGATAATAAGTAGTAGTATATTTATTAACTTTTATATTCATAATAAACTAAACAGCAATATTGTTTTTATACCAACTATTATTTTACCATAGTATAATATCACATAATAAAACCAACTGAATACTTGTTAAATAATTATTTAAATTTAGAATTATAATATATCATCATCATCATATCATAAAGCGTATAAATAATACTTAAAATAGTACTTAACTCCTAAACAGTTGTCAGGTCTGCTCCAGTCAACGGTACAATCGAGAATGGCCCTGTCCCAAGCGTTACTGTCGTATTTATTTGTCACCGCCCCACCACTAGTAACAGATGTTCTTATCTTTCAAAGAACACCTGCTGTTGTGACGTACAAACAACACGTGTTTGCCAATCAAATCAACAATAGATGTCTTGTAAGACAAATTATTGAATTAATTTTAATTATGAAATTAATTATTATTGCATAATAAAATCAAGATTATTATTATTTTATAACACGGCCATTCTGAAATGTACTACGTTCTCGGAGTACAATATAAATACCTTGGATTTTTGGAAATATATATACATACATCCATATCCAATACGTTTAGGCATTACAGAACTTACAATATAATTGATGTTTGTTTATTTTATTTAATACATGTGGCGACAGATAATTATTGGTTGCCTATAAACACAGGCACAGCCATATGATCAATGGGACCGGCATTGGTAGAACCACTAGCACAGCCGAAACCACAGGCACAGCCGAAACCATAGGCACAGCCACAAGTGAAACCACAGACACAGCAACAGGTGAAACCACAGGCACAGTCACAGGTGAAACCACAGGCACAGCCATAGGTGAAACCATAGGCACAGCCACAGGTGAAACCACAGGCACAGCCACCGGTAAAACCACAGGCACAGCCACAGGTGAAACCACAGGCACAGCCACAGGTAAAACCACAGGCACAGCCACAGGTAAAACCATAGGCACAGCCACAGGTGAAACCACAGGCACAGCCAAACAAGTAGTGTTCGAACACTCACTGTGTTTGTCTTTTATACCTTAAATTGTACTGACATAAGTCAAACGATTGATTAATTACAAACATAGTAACAGGAAACAATACTTCTATTCTAAAAATATTTAAAGTATTAGTAGTTAAATTAACAATACAATAAATATAGAATTTCTAAAATGATCAATCAGAAATTCTAATGACAGTTATAAAACGAAGACTTTAAAAGAAGACTAAGACTTTTTGAAGATTTCAATTTGTTGACAACAATTAAATACTATTTATTTCAGTAATTGCCATTTATAGTAATTAGCTATACAATAATTGATATTTAAATTTAACCTATAAATTATCAATGATTTAGAATCTAGCCAGATTCATAACACAGGTAACTAGACTTACTACATGGATAAATAGGTACTTACAAATGACACACACATATTTAAACGTTTCTGTTTCTCTTATTTGAATATTTGTTTCAATATTTAGACAAAATATTTCGAATAATCTAACACGGCCAGACTGACAAGTACTTCGCTCTCGAAGTACCTACCTTTTATACTAGTCTGTATTTTTGTTTCTTACCTGCTGCGTTAACGTTTAGTTAACCAGCAGTATTACCTGCTGCATTAATTTTTAATTAACCAGCAGTATTTTTTTTTTATTGTTACCTGCTGCATTAACGTTTAGTTAACCAGCAGTATTACCTGCTGCATTAATGTTTAATTAACCAGCAGTATTTTTTTTTATTGTTACCTGCTGCATTAACGTTTAGTTAACCAGCAGTATTACCTGCTGCATTAATCTTTAATTAACCAGCAGTATATATTTTTTTTGATCTTTGGCCTTGGCATACAAGCACCTATCACCCGCTGCAGTGTGAATTTCAGTGAAGTATCAGGGCAAAGATCGACCAGCGGTATTTATTGTGACTTCTGACCATGACATATTAACCCTATCACCCGCCGCAGTATGATATTCAGGTTAATATCTGATCAGAAGCCGACCAGCGGTAAAACCATTAATTATGTGTGTGTGTCTTTTGTAAAAACAGCCCCTAATATTCCAACAAAATAATAGAACTTTCCACAATCCGCTTGGCCAATCTGACACATTTCAAATTCTTGCAATCACAACTTATACAAATTAAACATTAGTTTATTCTTAATACAATATCAATAACAATATTTTTCTATTTATCTATAATTTTTGACACTCACGTTTTCTTCAAATAATTCACAAAGCCAATATGTTTTCATTAGCTTTTCTTTACTTATGAGTTTAAAGTGATTTGAGCAACGATTAGTACTTATATACAACCTTCACTGAACTGAGTAAACGGTTCTATGTATATAGTCCAGATGAAATATGAAAAATCTATTAAGTACAGTTTTTGTATAGGTTAAAGAGAGAAGAAAAAAAGAAAGTTATAAGTATATGATTGAATTTTGGTCCCCCAAATTAATTAACCTCATTTTAACATGTCCCGATTTGACAAACAATAACATTTTCTTTCGTCAGAATTCTACGTTTGTACCGACGTATTTACTAATGTTATTTTTGCTCTGTTATATATAATTTAAGATTTACGAATAATTTTTCACATAAATAATATTGATGGAGGCCATTCTAATATTTAAGTTAAGTTAAGTTATATTCGGTATACAAAACATTTGTATTATAAAATATCTAAGATATAAACGAAAATTCTTCCAAGTTCTATATTCAGTAGTCCCAAGACTAAGCAAATTAAAGCAGAGCCCGTTAGGGCCTTACCATTTTTTTTGCTATAGTTTCGAAGCTGCTCCATTCGTATTCTCCGAACAGCTCCTCGATGTTGAGACACCAGCCGTTCGCGCTGAAGTCGATTGACGCCGGATCAAAGACCGAAGTGTCACGTCGTCATCAAAGCAATGATGGCTCCCCTCGCGGATCGCCTCGAGAAGATCTTCGAAGATTGTAGGACCCATTCTAAAACTTTCAATTCAATGTATTAGTTTATGGACATAGTGTATCCCACTTCTGATGTTAGATTTAGAATAAAACAGTATATATATAGATAAAACCAGTATATTTATATAGCGATAATATATGTATTTATACTTAGGGTTAGTTCGGCAATACATAAACTTTATCAAGTTGCCTTATATAACTGTTGTTATACTACGTTAAAAATAAAACTAGAGTAGATAGATAATAAGTAGTAGTATATTTATTAACTTTTATATTCATAATAAACTAAACAGCAATATTGTTTTTATACCAACTATTATTTTACCATAGTATAATATCACATAATAAAACCAACTGAATACTTGTTAAATAATTATTTAAATTTAGAATTATAATATATCATCATCATCATATCATAAAGCGTATAAATAATACTTAAAATAGTACTTAACTCCTAAACAGTTGTCAGGTCTGCTCCAGTCAACGGTACAATCGAGAATGGCCCTGTCCCAAGCGTTACTGTCGTATTTATTTGTCACCGCCCCACCACTAGTAACAGATGTTCTTATCTTTCAAAGAACACCTGCTGTTGTGACGTACAAACAACACGTGTTTGCCAATCAAATCAACAATAGATGTCTTGTAAGACAAATTATTGAATTAATTTTAATTATGAAATTAATTATTATTGCATAATAAAATCAAGATTATTATTATTTTATAACAAACTCCTTAACGAGATTTTCCCAAGGAACTAAATTATGCAACGCGCTCGTGATGGGATGGTGCAGGCGTCCATAGGCTACCGCTTACATCAGGCGGGTCGTACAATTGTTTGCCACCGTCGTGGTATAGAAAAAAAGTACTTTTATCCACATTTTGTGACTATTACACAGGAATAGTATTTTTGTTTAATTATCTTGAAAAGTAAACAGGTACCTATCACAAAGTAATTTAATATAATAGTACTTTAAGGGCTATAACACATACGCTACTTTTAACATTGACGGTTTAGTCGCTTTTTTGAAGCTAAATACAGCGACAGAATCTCTAAAACACGTGATTTTAATACTATGATGGAACACAGAGCAAAATCGCCAATGCTAAATTTAGCGTATGTGTGATAGGGCTCTAACATTGCGCTATGCAACCTTATGCAACTGATAACGTGTGTATAAAGTCAAGTTTGAAGTAATCAATCGTTATTAGCTATAGCTACTAGTACTGTAGTGCACTAGTGCAGCTAACAGCTGGTTTAATTAGTTCTAGGTCATTGAGATAAGCTGTGTTGGCTGCAACTGTGCCGGGAGCGCGCAACATACAAAAGGGAATTCGTTAATATTGTGAACAATGACTAATTAAACAAGACACACTGAAATGAAATGAAACCAAATGAAATCTCGTTTATTCATCTAGGTTACAAGGTATGTATGAAAGTCACAACATAAGAATGTAACAGGTTATCCGAAAAGTAGTGTCAGCAAATTTGCCTACGACCAGTTCGCTGACGGGGTGGAGCTATGAGAAGAACTGGCAAGAAACTCACACCACTCTTTTTAAAAAATGGATAGTTACAATCTTTTGTAATTTACAATTTGGGTAGCGTGTAAAATGATGCAGCACACTCAGTGTATAACAACATTTTCAAACTGTATTCTTTTCAGCAGAAAATAGTAAGTCTTAAAACGTAATAAATTAAAACTGATGTTTGAATAAAACTATGTCACTATAGACATAGAGCGAAAGTATGTAATCCAATTCTGCATTTTATGTTTTGAGATCCCACCAAGTTGTTTTGGTGACCAATATATTAATTACTTTACCTCCAAATAAATAGCCAATCATTAGTATAGTAATATCAATTACTAGATTATAGACTATTTGATTTAATTCCTCTTATATATAATTGTTATGTGTATTTTAGCTCGTAAGTTGTACTTGTATGTTTTTTTGTTCAGTGTAATTTAGTGGCATACCACCCGGCTCTGTCTGAAAACCAGCGCTATAACATTTATGTTATAGCATATGCTGAGACAGGGCCGTTTTTCAGACTAATAGGTCTTATTTATAGTTTATGTTTGTACTGTACTATGTAAATTACCTGCCTAAAGTCTGTAAATAAAACAATTTTCTTTCTTTCTTTCTTTCTTTAGATCAAAAATGCAGTTAAATATATATATTATATAAACTGTACTGTAGCTTATGTGTAAAAAAATCCGTCCAAAGTGTGAAGGTGTAGTGACGAAGTAATCCGTCATTAACCTCATGTAAGTGAGCAATAGAAACCAAGACTAGGCGAATTACCTATTGTTAGTACACAGTCATGTTAATCTAACAATAATTACCCGACTGACAGGACGGGTATTATTTTTCGCGCGTATCTTGTATGTTTGTAAATTTCTTTATTCCCACGTTTCTTCCAAACGGCTGGATGGATTTTGACAATTAAGGTCTCGTTAGATTCATCTCAAAAACCCAAGTGTCCTTAGATAGGTATTATAAAAAAAAAGATAAAACGGCGGACTTTTGGCGCCAAATTGTAAGAAGTTTGAATTTTTTTTAACCAAACGTATCGAGTAGGTTATCAAAATAAAGGGAATCTAATGGAGATTACAAATATATACATATGTTATATATTTAAATTTAATCAGAAATAAGAATTAAAACAATTTTTCGGTCTTTTTAGTGTGTTGCTTATCTTATTCTGCAGTCGGGTTATTTTAATTTTTTAATTATATTTACTTGTATATCCATTGTCTTCCGACTGCACCCTGAAATATGTTTTTTGAAAACCCACTTGCTACGTTAATGAGTCAGTAGCAATGGGAATAATTTAATTGTTAATCATATTAAGATTCTCTCAAATTGATCTCTGAAGTGGCAGTGGGCTGGTCATAGCTGCACAAGGACCGATGCACGGTGGTGCAAGCGTGTCCTGGAATGGAGTCCACGACTCGGCAAACGTAGAGTAGGACACCCTCCAGCTAGATGGACTGACGATCTAAAAAAGGTCGTTGAGTCTAACTGGATGCGGAAGACGGAGGACAGAGTGTTATGGCACGTATAAGGACAGGGCTATGTCTAGCAGTGGACTGCAATAGGCTGAGATGATATTGAAATTGCTCTCTAAAGAAGAGGAATATATTTTAAGACTTGCATCACATTTAGCCGCATCGAACTGCACTATACAAATAATAATGGGAAACTCAACGTCAAGCCTATTCCCTGAACGGTTTAAGGTAATAAGGTTTCACAGCCACATTTCACCAGCTTATTAAGAGAATTTCTAGACCGAAAATGAACCCAGGTCATTTGCGTAAGAGAAAAAAATCTTTTTCTCGCAGTTTACTCCCTTAGTCGCCTTTTACGACACGCAAGGGTTGAAATGGAATATTGACATTACGTATTCTTAATCCTTTATTACAGGGACAAAATTAATAGATGGTTAAGTAGTCCAAACTTACTCTCTTTCTCTTGTAGTCGAGTAAAAATGGCACTGTTAAAATACACCCCACATTCAGCACACATACTCCACAACCAATTTTATCTAACCACTGTTGTTTAATAAATTGAATAATGGCCGGTGACTTACATCCATACGTGGAGCAATAAATTTTGATGGGTGCGTTTAAATTTTATTACCTCTATTATTTTTTATATACAATCATATACTCTATATTAGGTATCGATTATGCAGCATTGTATTATAACGTATCGATTTGATTGACTTTCTCTTAGAAAAAACTATAGAACAGTGGTAGGAGAATACTCATACTAATATTAACAAAAAGTACGAGTTTTTATCCGTATAGTGACGGCTTAAGAATACATAATGTCACTCCATCTCAACCCGTGGGTGTCGTAAAAGGTAACTAAGGGAGTAACCGCAGACAAGGGCACTGCGAGAAGAGGAAAATTCAAAAGAAACCCTATACCAACCTTTTTTTTATAATAATATTTTTTTTTTATTTACCTGTAGCGTGGCTAAAAGGCTAAATTCCCTCCACATTCTTTGGAGGAGACCCGTGCCCAGCAGTGGGACATTTATGGGTTGGAATGATGATGATGATGAATATTAACAATTAATTATAATTAAATCGTAATTATTATCTCAATAGTCACCTCTTCTCTGATAAAATATCTGAGAGGGAATTTTTGAAATCGGTCCAGTAGTTTTAAGGGCTAATTACCACGCGCTCCAAATCTATTGTTCTCTAAAACTCATTTCTCCATACATTCATTCCCAGGAGCTCCAAGGATTTTTATTTTAAAATAATAAATAAAGCCTAAATTTTAGTTATGGAGCCCTTGGGAACAAAATCGTGGAGCGGGTGGGAATAAGCCGTTTTAAGCTTATTCGTTACATACAAAAATTCAAATCTTTAGTCTTTATTATATTCGTTTATAGATAATAATGTAAGCTAAATTTTGTTCAACCACTACCGTCTTTTTAGTGTTAGTGTCACGTAAAGATTTTTTACGACCTTTTCTGTCAAGTCGACAAATGGTAGGTATTTTAGTAAACTAGGTACAAACTCGTGAACTGAATAATATAGTTCATTAGGCGTTTTAAACTTTTTAATAAGAAAAGTCGTGCATTTCAGAGCAAAGAATTTCTGCTACAGAATACTAAAACTGAGTGAATATAATAGGTTTTTCTATAATTATTATACTATGTAAATGATAGAGTAATGGAACGAGCAAACATACACGCGTAAAATGTTACCATTCTTCTGGTTCAGTCGGGTAATATTTAAACTATTTAGTTTGTAGCTAAAATGGGACTACCACTACACTCTTTGCGCTGTAGCATGGTGCGAATGACAGTTTCACTAACATTTCGTTTCCCTCATGAAAGTAGGCGCGATTTACAAATTATGACTTAGTATTTCAGCTGTACCACATTCGTAATATATTAAATCATTAATAACTGTAGTAAATTAATTTAAACCCAACCAGAATGTTCTAATATAGTCATACAGACAACTGTCACCCGCACCATGCTACAACGCAAAGAGTTTAGATGGCGCTATATGAATGTGTAAAAATATTATTTAAACTAATACTAGCTGTTGTCGTCCCATCGTTTTTTTTGGCCGCTGCTCAGCTCCTATTGATCGTAGCGAGATATTATATAGCCTATAGCCTTCCTCAATAAATGAGCTATCCAACACAAAAATAATGTTTCAATACCGTTTAGTAGTGCCTGAGATTATGGCGTTCAACCAGACAAACAAACTCTTCAACCCTTATTTATATTTTTTTTTGTTACAAAAATGTGTAATTTTGTCGGTTTTATAATAATATAATAATATTCTACCACATTCACACAGCGCCATCTAGGCCCAAATTAAGCAATTACATTTGCTTGTGTTATGGGTAGTAAACAACTGATATACTACTTAAATACATTTTATTTTTTGTAAATACATACCTACATATTAAAGATAAATTACACCCAGACACAGAACATACCTTTATGCTCACCACACAAAGATTTGTCCTGGGTGGGGATCGAACCCACGACCTCCGGCTTAGCAGTCAGGGTTACTAACCACTAGATCAACAGGCCAGTCATGGTTTTATAGACAAAATTTGGTAAAAAGCAGCACAGAAACTCAAGTCCGTGAGTTGAAAGCTATGATCTACATGCAGATGTACAATGAATCATTATGAGGGAAGTATATGAGTGATTAGATAATAAAAAAGGTCAGCCCTATCGTTATGCGAGCATGTGCATTAAATCATCACTGTGACATCTGATACGTTTTAATGATTGTGGTATCTAATTGACCATTGAAAATCTATTGGTTCAGTTTTCAAAAGTTGATTAAGCACCGGTTTCACCTTTAGCAAATAAGTGCTAGAAAGCCTATATGAAACTTACTTAACAGATTTTTCATATAAAATCTGTCAAAAAAGTCTCAGGTAGAGAGTTAGACACTTATTTCAAGGTTGTGTAACAGCCCCTAAAGATCGTTTGACTATCACCATGGCAGCTATTAAGGTGACCTTGCCACTAACATCGCCGTGCGGAGCTACGTGGGTTCGATTCCCATACGTGACAAATATTTGTGTGATACATAGATAATTGTTCCGTGTCTGGGTGTACTTTGTGTCTGTTAAATGTATGTTATAAAGACACGAGGTTTCCTAGTGTGGGCGTTGTCTTTATGTTCTCTTATCTGAACTGAACTGAAACAACACACAACGCAAATATACAAAGGGAACTAAGTAGCTCTTCATTTAGAAGTTTTTATAAAGTTGCCAGCGAGAAAAGGGTTATTTTCACGTCTGGCAATTTACTGACAAGTTGACACTGAATAATAGTGGTAACTTATCCTTTACTTTAATATATGAGAGAACTCACGCGTGTGTCCCTTGCCTTTCGCGTACGAGGGTGGCATTATATACGTATGAAATAGTGTGGTTTTATTCGAGCATGATATTATAATGTGAGTTTTTGTATTTATACTCGTATAGTCGAGCAAAATATTGTATAACTTTAAATTATTTACTGTACTCCGTGATGTAAGGAATGATCCCCTACTAGATAAATGACGACGACCTGAAATAATAAATTAATGCAAACCCACCGCATGCAACGGTAACCGCATGCAAGTAATGTTATGAGATGATATACCTACTTATTGGTCTAGACCGCGAAGCAGACAAAATATTACATGAATAAACGAAACAGTGTATGAAAAACATTTAGATAAAATTTCCTCCAAATAAACAAAACGGTCTTCAAATACAAGAATATAGGGGTGTAAAGACCGATGTAATAAATGTGTTTTACTAAGGGGAGGTTATTAAAAGAAGGGTGAAAAAGTAGGGTAGCATAGCTCCACGCACGTGATACTGAATGTAGAGGGAATAAGAAAAAAGAACTTATTATATTACGAACATTTTCATACTTTACGGCTGCCAACGGGTTAATTTGTTAGGTTATTTATGTTCTTAGACTGCAATGGTTCTATAACTTTATTGTGTTCAGAATCTGGGTTTCTTCCAATTGTTCTCAAGGCTTTTCTCTTAGTAAGTGAGCGAATTCACCCTAAGGTGAGTATAGGTTGGACCATTTATTTGTAATCAAAAATCTAACTAAAATAAAAGATGAATCCCATTTGAAATCTACCTTATCCTTAATTTCTGTGATCTACATTAAACTGTGTTTAATTAATATTAATTATGCATGAATAGCACCTACGCGAATCGCACCTAAAATATTCCTCAAACAGCGCCAACCAATATTTTTGTTTATACATTTGGTTTATTTCTTACGAACAGCACCTTCCAAAAATATTGATAGGTGCTCTATATTTACTCTATATTTTAGGTGCGATTTGCGCAGGTGCTATTCAACTGGATGCTGTTCGAGGAATAATCTATTGAAAATATAAATATCTACTATGGTAAGTACTGTAAAAGAGACCCATTGAATTAGTTCATCTATTCAATACACAATACAAGTTTTATAAAATGCAATAATAAAAATTCATTATATCCATCCCGCCATCATCATCACCTATGTCATACGATGAGCAAGTGTACAATTATTATTTAAAAAATGTAACATTATTTGAGTAAGCTACCGTGTGTGTTATCTAACGCCAACAGAGGTAACTGATAGCAGGTATAAGTATAACCTCATTTCGTAAATAAACCCTAGTTTCGTAACATTCTAGTATGTGATACAAGAGGACTATCCAAATAGGTTAGTACAGGCTTTTATTTTGAGTTTTTCATCTCTTGAACAGTTTTTAAGTTTTTTTTTCAGAAGCATCGTAAGACATTCATACACCAATAAAAATATATTTAGCAGAAAACTTAAAAAATATTATTTAAGTACTTTAAATTAAAAAGTGTGATCTCAATTTGTATTAAGTTATATAAGATATTATTAAGTTATATAAGATTAATTGTACGGAGACTCCATCGCACAGTCAAACCACTAAATGGTTTTATGGGGGAAAATGAATAGGTAGGTACTGTGCATGCAATAAATAAACAATAAATAATAACATATTATTATTATACTTTAGGCACGCGAGTCTGACTCGCACTTGACCGGTTTTTTAAATCAAAATGACTAAATTACGAGTACATACATTTCTCACTAAATCTGAGATTGAGTTATCGGTCGTTTCGCCCGCCAGTTTTTCGCCCGAACGGGCGAAAAACTGTCCAAATTTTTATAACATTAGATCAGGCGTTTCGCCCGATATTGAATAAAGATCAAATACTTCAACTACTTACAATACGTAAGTTGAGTTTTAAAATCAGTAGTGAGTGTAATAGCAGCCATTTGCATGATGGTCGCGTTTTAATGGTCGCTTAACTAAGGCACCGCTATTGCAAACTCTTATTGAGGCAGTTATTTTAAATTTACATAATATTACATTAATTTCAAATCGTCATTACCATCGTACTTGGTTTTAAAGAAAATTTGTTTACAGATTGTCTAGAGATAGCGTAACAAGTAAGTTTCTTGTATGAGAAATTTCATATTTGAGAATATTACTGATGACATTACGAAGATAATGTCGTGTTATTGTTATAGAGTACGAACTCCAGAGACTCTACTCGTAACCTCGACATTCAATTTTCGAGTTTTGGAGCACTGCGGGAGAAGGAAAACTCGAAACAAACCCTATATCAACCCGTCCACATTCTTTGCAGGAGACCCGTGCTCAGCACTGGTGCGTCTGTGGGTTGGAATGATGATGATTATAATTAATACTTAAAATTTTCAAAATTTTAGTGCCATTTTTAAACATTGGCAACGATATCAAAACCGAATATCACAATTTCGGGTGGAATTCCTTATAAAAATGGGATAGTAAAAATGTGTCCCTTTTTATTCTCATGATATAACTAGAGCTACAAATCAAAATACCTGTGCAAGAAAACTCAAATTGATCCTTTTAGCCTTTTTCTGCCTGAAGTTAATGTGTTTTAGGATATATGATGATGAATATAATCTCAAAAGTGAAGATGAAGAAGTGCTGTAGCAATAAGACGGGGTCAAATACCCGAGTCTTTAAATAACCTTAAGCAATTTATACAGTGTCGCATTGCGTAACATATATTTTCTTCTAGAATTTTATCAGCATTGTTCCGTAGTAAAGTTATTTGTACGTGTTGTCAATTTTAATATTATAAGCAGTCATGCTAATAAATAATATACTTAGAGCCAACAGATCTTATATAAACTAAAACATCAAAACTTTTCAAATTAAACAAAGTTATAACCCTTGGCGTTTCGTCCTCTTTGATATTGCTACAATCTGTCTGCCATAAAATATTAATACACGAAGTAATCTGGTGGGAAGGGGATCAAGTAAAAGTGTTCTATGAGCGCATTATACGCTTAAAGTTCCCATATAAGCTCTCGCTAAACTTATGCCAACGATAATTTGAAAAATTCTTCCACCTCGTAATTTTTACCCCTGACGCAAAAAGAGGGGGTCATCATAAGTTTAACTTGTCTCAGACAAATCAAACTTATGACCCCCTGTTTGATTGTCTGCGTATATGTGTGTCTGTCTGTGGCATCGTTCCTAAACGAATAGGCCGGTTTCGGTTTTTATCGGTGTAGCGGTTATTGTTTTCAATTTTGGCTTTTTCTTGTAAGTATATTTATACTATATATGCTATGGTGGCTGAATGGATAAGGGACCGGCGTGCAAATCACGCGGTCCGAGTTTGATCCCGACCGGCGGCAGTACTAATGCGGATTCCACTTTGTGGAATTTATATGCACTTTTCGTGTAACTTACCATCTGCTAACGGTGAAGGAAAACATCGTGAGGAAACCCACATACCCTAGAAGAAATTCTATGTGTATGTCAGATCCACCAACCCGCACTAGGCCAGCGTGAGTGGATCATGACCTAAAACCCTCTCAGCTCTCTAGATAGAGGAAAGGAGACCCCGAGCCCAGCAGTGGGACATTAATGGGTTGCTAATGAACGAAAAAATACTTATACTAGAGAATGAAACTTTATAAATAACATATGGGGCGACTGTCACCGTGGCGCAGTGGTTAAGGT
This sequence comes from Laspeyria flexula, assembly GCA_905147015.1. Classification (NCBI taxonomy): domain Eukaryota; kingdom Metazoa; phylum Arthropoda; class Insecta; order Lepidoptera; family Erebidae; genus Laspeyria; species Laspeyria flexula. Next base: position 2,824,933 of record LR989956.1, on the reverse strand, counting down.
GGTCGCCTCGCCACTACATCGCCGTGCTGGGTGACGTGGGTTCGATTCCCACACGAGACAAATATTTGTGTGATTCATAGATATTTGTTTCTAGTCTGGGTGTACTTTGTGTCCGTTAGTTTCATGTTTGTAAAGCTCCCCGCGACACAGGGCTTGTTCCCTAGTGCGGGCGTTGTCTTTTTAAAATTTAAAATACAAAATATTTATAAAGTTTACTTCTCTACTTCTGATCCTCTTAATGGCTCAGGTATTTAGTTCAAATACAATTCTTGTCATATTTAACATTCTTTGTTTTACAATACACAATTACTTTATTGCTTGTAAGAATAATTTTATTCATAAACTAATACTTTATATACCTACGAATAATACTAAGCTATTTATAAACAATAAACTGATGCTCTATTCATAGGATTATTGAATACAAATAAAATATCTGATTGAGAATCAAAACAAAACTTCAACAATAAAACAAATAGGTAAAATATACCAGTTTTAAAAGATATTATTTAGAATAGAAGTCGCACGGAGCTTCGCTGCCGTCGTTCTTTATTCGGCCACTGCTCAGCTCCTATTGGCTGTAGCGTGGTGATTAATTTACCGTAATATTTTAACAATAAATTTTCATCTGCAATTTACGAGAGTTTCGGTCATATTTTTTACTTTTCCGCCATTTTCTAACTAAGCCACGGTCACGAAGTCAATGAACTGCAATTTTTCATATAACTTCACACCCTATACTGTTAGTGAGGCATATTGATCGGATCGCCCTACGGCTCCTTTAAGTTAGGGTAGTCGCAACTTTCTCTGTCTATTACATCGCTCTATCTCTTTCACTCGTTGCACTTGTAATTTTGTGTTGATAGTGTTTGGTGCATACATTTCAAGTAGGTATTTAGTAGTACTTTTTATGCGAACATCTGATCTGAGATCGTCAACCTTTTTATAAAATGAAAAAATAAAATGTTAATATGGACTGGGGCATCTAACTGTTTTGTAGAGTAAAATACTAAACTGAAAATATAACAGACGAAAGATATTATGTACCTACCTAATTTGAAAACTCTTGACGCAAAATTTAATAACTGGTAATTAGTGGTCATAAAAGAAACTTAATATTGTTGTTGAATTTAAATTAGCATCACGGGACACAGTCGTACCTAACAATTAACCTTGATAATGGAATCATCACCTTAATTAGTTAATTTGTCACACGTCTTATTTCATTAAACCTTTAGTAAAATGGTTTTTATGGCACTAAAGTGACAAGTGAAAACAAGTTCATAAAGAAAATATGATCTCCCTCTATGACTTCCATACGCTTTGATTCATAGCCAGTGACGTAGTATTTAAAGGATTTTCGCAACTCATCTCGCCATATTGCGAGGTCTGCCAAGACATTGATTCGCTATCGCAAAACCAACAAGGTTATAATTTTGGCCCAAACCAAAGGATGAGGCAAACATGCCCGGTCCACTCACATTTTACAGTCAACATCAGTGATTTGTGTGATTTACCTTCGCCATCATCATCAGCCTGTACCATTCTCTCCAATAACATGCCACAGAGCACGATTTGTGATTTACCTTAGTTGATATAAATAGATTCGTGATTCAACTAGTGCTTCGAAAAACAATCTCGTATCCTACCGTATTGTTACTATAATTGTTGTTAGTATACTACGTCAATTATTCATGAGATCAGCTACAGAAATTGTCAAGTAACCGTAAACAAAGTTTGAAAACAATAAACCGTCATTCGGAAATGACCTTCAAATAGCAGAGTGAAAGATACACGAAATTCTTAACTGTTATAGCAGCATTATGTAACATTTGACTGTTTACGGAAACCAACTCAACCAACAAATAAATTGAATCAACGAAAGAAAATATTGAAGGAGTTCATGAAAATAAATCAAATAAAATTCTGACAGAACCGGAACTCTGCAACTCGATTTATGAGTCGATATTTTCCAGAAATTACTTTTTTTTTGCTGTAATATTTTCTTTGCCGTCTTAAATTCAGCTCTATCGCGTAAAGCTGTTGAAAGAAGCACCCTTTACCTCTATAAAATTCTTTATAAATGTTATACAAGGGCGATTCACGATACGTGTACGACAATAACCCAATAAGACTATTAACTTCGCGTTAAACGAGCGTGAGGCGAATTCACGCCTTTGTTTTTCTTAGTCTCTCTAAATTTTAGACTTCATTCATCTTGAATAACTTGATAAAGAAACTTTTATAAAGCAAATCATTTGCTTGATGTGACCAATGACAAAAATTTGTCACGTAATGTCTATTACAGGTTTTTCTTATTTCAAAATTTTATTCTGGTCATAATAAGTTTCGTTGAAATATTTCAATACAAATGTGTTTCGTATAACGGGTTATACATTAAGTATCCATTTCTTTTTTGCTTCATATTCATCCCCAGAATAAATTAAGCAGCAATTCATATAAAGGAAAACTAAATCCAAAGCCGGCACCAACCCATCAATGAAACGGTAGATAGACAAATATCAACTATCTATTTCTTTTGACATGAGCTTCGCGCCCAGCAGTACGAGAAGGGCTGTTGATGACAGTTCTTTAAGTTATGTTCAAATGTTTGTATTAACTCTAACATAAGTACCTATATTATATTGTATGTTGTTATATCATTTACCCCAGGAACTATGCCCACTTAACTTGTAATGCACTGTTATAACAGCTACAATACTAGCAATTGGTACAATTTGAGAAGCAAACGGTTCGTATAATTGCTACTATGGAAGTAGGAACGATTTGTTCGGAAATAACACACAATTTGTTCGTAATACATCACGTGTGTTAACCTTCCGTTTTGTAATTAAAGGCTTGTTAAGTGAAATGATATCTATCCATGTAGTGACGAATTAAGAATACATAATGTAACTACCCCATTTTAACCAGTGGGTGTCGTACAAGGTGACTAAGGGAGTAACCTTAAGCAGACAAGAGCACTGCGTGAAAAGGAAAATTCGATGAAAAACCCTTTACCCAACCCGTCTGGCCAGTGGGGTATACCTAGGCTAAATTCGATCTAAACTGTTTAAAGGAAACCCGTGCCCAGCAGCGGGAAAGAAAGATGAAATGATTGTTGTTGTCTTTTACAGTTTATTTTTATGATACAAGATGGCAGTTTTAAATTTTTTTAAGTTCTAATATCAAAGAATTATTTTTACAAAAGAAAGTTATATGTATGTCAGTATCTACGACTACTGGAACACTAGTGGACTTGTGTGATTATATAACTTTATTTCTAACTAGAAGTCGCGCTGCACTTCACTCCCATCGTTCTTTGTTTGGCCACTGCTGACCTCCTATTAGCCGTATCGTGAAGTTATATAGCCTATAGCCTTCCCGATAAATGGGCTATTTAACACTAAAATAATTTTTCAAATCGGACCAATAGTAGATCCTTAAATTAGCGCATTCAACGAAACAAACAAACAAGCTCTTCAACTTTTTAATCTTTTTAATTCAAAATGGTTTTTGCTTCATAAGATTAAACGTCGAATGAATAATTTATAGCCAATTATAATTGCAAAGCTGTTATAAATGTAACCTATAGTTCAAAACGATAATTAAGATCGCATCCTGGGCTAGGATTACCCAATTAGTTCCAACAGTAGTGGCCAGCCATTGCGGTTACAATTAATCGAGTAGAAACCTCGTTAAGACACGAATGAAGACGATAGTCCTTAGTTGTGTTGCGATTTAAAGGAGCGTTTCTTGCCCATTTTTTCTTATAGCTGTACTACAGTTCAATTAGCGAAACTGGTTGTGGGAAATCTGAATGATCTTTTTTTCTGTAATCAGAGAACGGACTCGTAATCTCGATTACGATTGGGCGATTTCAATATCGTTGGCACATGTTTGAGAATTTATATGTTCTTCAAATATTTTATGAATATATCGAAATCGATCAATAAATATTGTTTAGACTGCGAGTGTGGGAGCCTATACAAGCTACCTACCTATACATAATTTTCATCATATTATCCAGCGTTAATCTTATCCTTAAATCACCTACAGGGTTCAGAATTTATTACTATCAACAAATAACAAAAATGGGCTCAATAGAATTCAGACTTTAATAAAAATTAAAAAGCAATAAAAACCATTAAAATACAGAAAATTATTTTTGTCTCTTTGTATTATTGTTCTAATTATTGTTGCAGGTCTCATCTAGGTAATTTAAAGTGGTGAGTGATATCCAAAACTTAAGTTAGCCTAAATTCAAAAACTTTATAAGCAAAGAATTCATAGTAAAAGTAAGTAACACTGTGCCAAATAACAAAAACAATCAATTAGTAGTTGAAAGATTTACAAACAAATAATACAACGAAGCAGGATGACCCAAAAGCAGAAATGAAATTTATGAGACAAAAAACTTCGGAAACCTTTGACCTAGACTAAATAATATAATGAACTGATTTTGATAAAACATGACATGTCTAAAAACCATCGCTAGAAAACTCGATCCAAATAAAAAACCGCATTCAAATCGATATGTACACCCACTTGAGAGCTACAGTGCCATAGACAGACAAACATAGACTCACACACAAAACGTTCAAACTTAAAACACCCCTTTCTGCGTCGGGGATTAAAATCTGTAACATCGACAGGCGTACTGCCGTATTATTTTTTATAAAAATAACCTAAAGCAGCATTCTGTCCCTGAATGTGATATAACGGTCATCTAATTACAGAATAGCTGTAACAAGCATGGTATAATTTCAAAGATCTGTCAATTCACGGTGATTAGAGGAAGCAACGAAGATCATTAATAAAATATAACGCTTATGTAACAGCGGTAATCATCTGTTTTTTAGAAAAGAAGTTTAGTTACTCAACGTAACCGTCTAACGAGGTTACCGTAACTATGCTATTATTAAATTTGTACGAATAAATGAGCTATATTTTAATGTTAAGTTTAAGTTTCCAAATATTTTATATTTATAATAATAATTACTAGCTGTCCTGGCGAACTTCGTACCACGATTTTATGAAAGTATACCTACCTACCCTACCTACCTACCTACCCTCTACATACCTACCTTCCTACCTACCTACATAAAAACTAAAAAAAAAACGTAAAAACCATCTTTGAACTTCAACGAACATTTAAAAAAAGAATTGGCCAAATTGGTCCAGGCGTTGTTGAGTTATGCGCTTACCAACACATTTAGCGATTCATTTTTATATTATAGATAGATAATTATATTAAACATAATTAGTGACCGTGTAGTGAGGGCTTAAGAATACAGTAATGTCACCCCTTATCAGCTCACAGGTGTCATAAAAGGCGACTAGAAGGGAGTAAACTTATGCGGATAAGATCACTGCAAGAAAAGGAAAGTTCGAAACAACCAACCAATAATAAAATACCAACCCATCTGGCCAGCTTGGCATAGTAGGCTAGATTCCCTCCGCAATCTTTTGTGGAGACTCATGCCCAGCAGTGGGACGTTTATGGGTTGAAGTGATGATGATGATGAAAGATAAATATTAAACATAGCTTTACGTTTTTAGTCATTAAGATAGGAAAAAGTGCATCATATCATATTCCATTTAATATAGGGGCTAACCTATTGCCCTCTAGCAATCTCCACTGTCCCCTCTAGTGGGCGCTAGGCAAGAGTAGAGAAGTAAATCCGGCTAAATGGGAAAGGGCGTGGGGCCCGTAAAAGAAAACACAGAGAACTCACTTTCAGTTGTATTAATAAATTGAGTATTGTATTATTAACTTGAGTATAAAGAGGTAGTATAAGGATATATATAGAGTTGAGTATAGGGTGGTAAAAAGAGGTGCATTCGTGCAGGACTTAGCGTGCAACGGGTGCAACAGTTACAGCCCTTAATCGGACACATTTACAGACGCTAGGCTCATACTGAAAATTTAATGACCCATTATCGTTTTAAACCGACGCTGGAATCGAACCTTAAACCACTTGCACAACAGTCGTAAACTCCCCCGCTGCACCAGTGAGACAGTCATCACATGATGTAACTCAAGTCATAAAACATATAACCTACATGTAAGAGCGTTGATATCAGTCTGTCAATGGTAAACGTACGTTTCCTTTAGGAGATTCGCTTATCCTGGACGGAATTGATTCAAGCTGGTGTCAGCCGTAGGTTACTGAACTTTTATTTATTTTTATTATATCTTTGTAAAATAAGCATTCCTAGCGGTAATGTTTTCGCGTATGCTGATGATACGGCCATTGTTATTTATGGATCCACCTGGGCAGACATTAAAACGAAGTCCGAATTTGCCCTAAAGGAAATAATGTCATGGTTAAATAACAACCTATTAACATTAAATCTGTCCAAAACAGTCTACGTTCCCTTCTCAATAAGACAAAATGCTAAACCATCCGACGCATTTAGAGTAACGGCTCACATGTGTACGAATTCCCGAGACCCATGCTCATGTCCTATACTGGAACGAAAAGAGACGGTACGGTATCTGGGAGTACAAATAGATGAGAACCTGAAATGGGATAAGCACATAGAAACACTTACAAAACGAACTATGCGTCTTATTTGTACCTTTAAAGCTCTTCGTCAGTCAGCTAGCCCTGAAACTCTAAAAACAGTGTACTTTGCACTGTGTCAATCAGTAGTTGGTTACTGTGTCACAGTTTGGGGTGGAGCCAACAAAACACTTCTTCTGTCAATAGAGAGAGCGCAAAGAGCTGTTCTCAAGGTGATGACAAAAAAGCCTTATAGATATCCGACAATCCAACTGTACACCGATACTAAAGTCCTTACTGTTCGCCAACTATTTGTACTCCAGGCCACCCTAAGAAAACATAATGATCTCCCTCCATCAAACCCAAACAAAAGAACAAATTTACCGCACAGCACGCAACATAAAACCAGTTTTGCTAGACATCATTACTACGTTTTGGGATCTTTTATATATAAAAAAATTCATATAGTCCTCAATATACTAGACCTAAACAAACACGACCTTAAAACTAAACTTACCAAATGGCTTTTACAACAAGACTATGCAAGTACGGAATCACTCCTGAAATATATCCTCTAAATTCTTATGAAAACACGCACCCAAACACACAAACATACACACATACACACACTACACACAATCACCCTTCAAACACTTATACACTGACACCCACACTATAAACACAAAGAATCAACACTACTCCTAATCTAATTTTATTTGTTCTACGGCCGAACCCTGTCTCTTATGTTACAGGTTTTTACCTAGTTTAAGAGGCAGAGTCCATATTTGAATGTACATAGATACTAAGCCCACATTGTACTGAAGAAACAAGTTACACTGGTATCTTGTTTCTTCATTAAACTGAAACTGTACAACTGTGTCTATGTAATTTTTTTGCACAAATAAACATTATTATTATTATTTCTAAAACTATCCATGAAACAAACACCGATCTTAAAAGCTTGCTATCTCTTGAAAGCTTGTTATTAGCAATTTAAGTTACTTATTTATAACCACACATGTATTCTATTAGTCTGTAAGCTTTCTGAACAGAAATAAATAAATAAATTATTAACTATCCGCTGATAAAAATATCTTAAAAAGCGTGTTAAAAAACAAAAGACTCTCTAAATAGTCAACGATATTATTTCTAAACAAGATAAAGAAAGTTGCACCGTTAGATAAATTTGTCTTTCATGGCGATAACTAACGCATATTTTTGTAACACAACAGAATCAACAAATACACATATGACACTCGGAACTCTTTGTAATTGTTAATGGGAATATGAATGGGATATTTCAAATTGATAAGAAATAATTCTTTACACATACCAGTGGGAGACAGAAAAAATGAACATGAAGATATTTTTATGTATATGTATTGTATAAATGTATTGTGCAGGAAGTCGTTTAACAACGATATCAAAATCGACCAATCCAGTGTCTCACAGAAAAAGGACCAAAGTTACCGACATAGCTCGTAGAATAAGTAAGTTGAAGTGACAGTGGGCTGGTCATATCTGTAGCAGGATCGATGGAAGGTGGAGGAGGACAGTGCTATGGCGCGTGTTAGGAGAGGCCTATGTCCAGCAGTGACTGCAATAGGCTGAAATGATGAGTGTCTCATAGGAAATATTTTATTAAAGTAAAGATTTTTTATCCCACAAAGATGTCAAAAAGTCTGATCGTAAGCAGTAACCGTAGCCTAGGACGCGTGCAATACCCGGGGCATCATAAGCGCTTATCCGGCCCTGTTGACTCCTTTTTTACCCGACTACGGCGAAGCTAAAAGGAAGGGTATACATACATACCCTACTACGGGGACCATTTTTGTTCTTTCTTGTTTCGTGCTTTTTATCCTTTTTACGTACGTTTTTAAACTTTATTTTTTATAAGAATTCCGTTCTGTAGCTCAAAGTAGTATTGTAAAAAGAAATTTTGTAGAAACTTCTCTAAAAGTGAACGTACTACGATATGCACATTACAAAAAATAATGCTAATGAAAGATGTCTCTGTAACTCCGTTATAAGTGGTGACAGAGACAATGATAAATGTCTTGTTATAAATGTGTAATGCAACTTTCTGATGAATGAAAGTGTTTCCACCGTTAACAAGACAAAGATTTTAATACTTGATAGTGGCAGGTGAAGTAGCGAGTCTTCTGCCTGTTAATTTGGTTACAAATTAGATTATTAGAGTGATATAGCTTCCTACAACAAAAGCAGACAACAAGAGAGAAAAGGAAAATTCGAAACAAAAGCCTATACAAAATCGTCTGGCCAGCGTGGCCAAATTCCTTCCAAAATCTTTAGAGGAGACTCGTGCACAGCAGTGGGACGTTTGCGGGTTGAAATGATGATGATAGCTTCTTACAGGTACACACTTGAAATCTTTTAAGCCTTTCATAAAAAAATGAACATAACTTTACCTTTTATTCTCCGAAAAGGGGTATCCAGACGCATCAAGTCAACGTGTCGCCAGATTTAAGCATTATGTAAACTGAATTTCATTAAAAAACTAATACCGTTTTTATTCTACCCGGCAATCGCGCTCGTGATGCCCCTGGTGTTGCAGGCGCCATAGGCTACAGTAACCGCTTAACATCAGGCGGACCGTACGTCTGTTTACCACCATCGTGGTATAAAAAAAAAAAATCGAGCCCAGACCTCTTATGCAGTAGCCACTAAGGTTTTTAATAAATTCAACCCATTCACAATTCAAACTCATTAAATACACACACACACATTAAATACTTAATTAAATACAGTTTTAAATCGCTAATGTAATCGTACATACATGGTATACAAGAACAAATTACGATACACAATGACCTAAATAGGACATTAGAAAAACAGCACATAATATACGGAACGAGGGCCAATTAATCGTTTCATTGTTACATAAAGTGCACTAACCGATTAGTGTTTCAATTATACACCTAATGACATGCCTACTATGGTTAATTTATGTACGTTTTCCTTTAATCAAACATGTATATTATGTAGGTACTTATAAGAAAATCATACGAATAGAATGGTTTTTTTACTTGGAGCTCCTCCTTAAAAATATATCACGAGAACAAAGTCATGCCTAGAAAGTAATACATAATTATAAGTACAACGTTACTTCTTTTATTTCAGAAAGGGAAAGGGGAAAATAATGTTTTAATAATATAATATTCTACCACATTTACACAGCGCCATCTAGTCCCAAATTAAGCAATTATATTTGCTTGTGTTATGGGTACTAAACAACTGATATACTACTTAAATACATTTTTTTTTGTAAATACATACATTCATTGTGGCGGAAATTAGGTGAGGCCTATGTTCAACAATGGACGTGATTGGGCTGATATGATGATGATGATGAAATACATACATATTATAGATAAATTACACCCAGACACAGAACAAACCTTTATGCTCATCACACAAATATTTGTCCTGGGTGGTGACTGCTAAACCGGAGGTCGTGGGTACGATCCCGAACCCACGACCTCCGGTTTAACAGTCAGGGTCACTAACCACCAACAGGCCAGTTACTTTAATGATGATCGTAACCATAGACATAGAATTCGCCTGCTACCGCTAATCGTAACAGAGTTCGAAATAGAAACAGAGTGATATGAATGAAATTTTAAAATGACCCAGATCAATTTAAGAAGTTACATTATTCACAATGCAGTTGTAACGAGACAACATAACGTAATAAGTTGAAACATTTCAATACCCAAAGCATGCCTTTCAAAGATAATGTTATAACATGAGTGGCTGTCAATGGAGAGATTATCAGTCAAGTACCGCAATTTCCACACGGAAACCATGAGTCGAGATTTGAAACTGATATGGACACACTTGAACTTAGTTAAATACTTCAACAAAGCCGTAATTAAAATCTTCTTACTTGTAATTTAATTACCATAACGAAAAACCCACAGAGTATTAGATTTATTTTGTTTCTATTCGAAACGGGTGCCATTCCTCAAATCAATACCAAAGCCAGTTCAAATATAAATGTATAAGGTAAAGTGACAGTGATGCTGACGAATATTACGATGCCTAAACAAGTTTTCTTTGAGTTATTTGATTTTTTTTTTTTTTTTATTGTTTAAGTTTTCGTTTTAGTTTCCTTTTTTTTGTTTGTATTTAATTGTATATATAGTTTTATGTAAGTAGATGTTTAATTTAATTATTTTCATTATTGCAATAAAGAGATTAGATCATAAGGTAAAGTCAGGTGCAGTTCAAGGAATAAAAGTTAAATTAATTATTTTTTACGAACAGCACCTAGCAAAAATCTTGGTTTATACGGTTCGAGGAATATGTTAGGTGCGATTCGCGTAGGTGCGATTCGACTGGATTCTGTTCGAAGAATGCACCAGCAAAATGCTTTGTATGTTCGCTCATTAAATTTAATTATTTAAAGAATAGAAAATAAATATGAGTTAAAAACAAATACCAGTGGTATTAGAATATGATATCTGATTGGAATATATCTTATCGACTGGGCTTCTAGCAAGCCCTGGTGTTGGCTGCTGCGAAAGATGTCTCGCGTGGAGCAAGCGGTATTTGGATTTTAGTCATGTCATTCTTAGTATTAGCTCGGAGTCTGAGAATGTGCCCGGTTATGGCTAAAGGCCTGCCTCGTATTACATGGAATCTAAAAGTAACGTACGTAACGTAGATGTAATAATAATACACTTTTATTTCAGACAATCAAATCAAACCTAGTGTTTTAATAGGATTAAATTAAAAAGCTTTAATTAATTTAAATTAAAAGCTATGTAAATACAATGTAATATACAATGGGAACACTTTACTAGAAACAAAATACATTATAAATTTACTGACACCTTTTTTGGTTCCGTATATCGTACATAAGTATCATGTATGTGTTCATATTATGCTTGACAAATGAACCCAACAATCTTTCCTATCCAAATGTATTGGACAGTCTCACCTTTCAGGCAATACTTTCAGAATGCTGTTGTTGCTAACAGGCGCACGCGCAGTGAAACATTATTGTTTGCGCATATTGCGCGTAATGCACTTAGATTCTACCCTCCGGAAAAAAAGGGAAAAAAAAAGAAAATAGTATTCAATACTATTTTCTTTTTTTTCCTTTTTTTTTTTTGACGGATGTTTATCGTAAGTGCCTAATGTGTCGTTGAATCATTACAAAATTTAGCGAGAATGTCTGAATGAACGAGAATGAATGATAGAATGAACATAATGGACTATTGTCTCACCTTGGGAACTTTGTTTACGTATCGTGATCTTGTTTATAACTTTCGGCTTCCATATTACCCGATTGAATGAACTCGAAGACGGCAGAAGTGATAGGTGAACCAAAAAAAAATTTTTTTTTTTATTGGCATACGAGCTAGCGGCCCACCTGATGTTAAGTGGTTACCGCCGCTCATGGACGTTGGCAATGTTAGGGACACAGCCAATAGGGCGGAACACTTTAGTATGGAAAAAAATTTTTTTCTTCATTTCTAATTGTAATAACAGGGAAAAGTTGCCTTATATAATTATAAATAACACCTCTTAATTTGAAAGTTCTAGCTTGACAGCTTGAGCCCCCGCCAGGCACTTGAAATTTCATTTTAAACATTTTTATAGACGTTTTGTATAGAATACCCTCTAAAAAAATAATAAGTAAATACAATATGATAAGACTGTTAAGATTAAAATAATGCTATATTTCAATTTATAGAACCATTTATTTGAAAATTAAACACAGCTTTAGAAAGTTATGAGAGTATGAAAAACGTCACTTTTTGTAGGAAAAATCTATTTTTGGCATGAACTTTCTAGATGTTAATTTGGACTTCATGAATCCCTGTCTTCTATTCTTGTTACGTCTACTTAAGAACTGCTTCTGTTACAACTTTTGCGATCTTTCCACTCCCTGAGTTTAGCAAGATAGTCTCATAAACTCCAAAACAGCATCACTTCCAATTTCTATTAGATAGTAATTGCTCTTCGGAAATATTCATCAATATTGGGGGCTTGTATATTTTTTGTTGCCAGTGAATCAATTCTGTGTAAGAACTTGCATTTATGGTCACTTTTGGTATCTAAAACATTCGCGAATGCGATTTTATACCCATTTGACGAGCCTTTAAAATGTGTCTTGCGTGGAGTTCTCTTATCTTCTTCTGTGAATCTTTTATCATCTCAACCAGAAGTTTTCTGGATGAGCTAAGTGACAGTTTCGAATAAAAACAGAGTCAACTATTGCTAATAACTCTACAGACAAATATCTAGTTCTGTTAAAAGTTCCCATAAATGTTTTGAATCATCTTTGCAGGATGAATATGTTTTAATAGGAAACCAGAGAACAGCGTATAATTTTACGACAAACATTGCTAAAATCACAAGATTTTCTTGGAAGTTTTCCGTAGATATATCTAACGAAGTGTGTGATTAGCTTTTGTCAACCAGTGAGCATGGGATAACTAACCTGGGCTTCTAATTAATAAATTAGGGAGGCAAGATCCATTTATGACAACAGTAGTAATCTCTTGTAAATATTTTTGATCTGTACTGAGATCTGTTGATATTTATGGATATAGCTCACTTGCTAGCTTCTCAAAGTGGTCCTAGGGCAGCGCCTCGCATTTTTTTACCGTATGTTTTGCCTATTTGCAAGTGATCTAGGTCCTGCAGTCGGGCCATCCAAATAGGTAACGCCTCAAAGTTATCTCATTGGCGTGTAAGAGGTAAATTATTTATTCTAATGGTCGAGATCGTCTATTTTTCAAAAGACAAATCACGTGTCTTATTTTCCCCATATTTGTATTTGTTCCATTACAGCCTATAGCCATTAAACATACGGGTGATACCTTTTCAGTCGTTAATAAAATGTGGATAGCTCTCTTTATATTTTTGCACTACCAAGGGCGAAAATCACCTACCCAACAGGAACAGAGTCTGGTTCTTATATAATCGTAATATATTCCACTTGTAAAATTACTCTAAACCTTTATTATCCTTTTAAAACAATTTGAGTTTCGTAGTTGAGTCCGTGCCGTTTTTTCCTCACTACGTCCTGCACTTTGCATCTCTGTCACAGCACTAAAGCATATTAAAATAATGCAATATTTGATTGCAATACTTAAATAACTATATTTGCACATGTTTCTGACTAAAAGAAACCTATTTTAATAAATTATGTACTATTTACAATACCGCACAAATAGGCTCTAAATATATATATTTTTTAGTTTTCGATGTCTCGGCGGGGGCTTTTAACGTTGTCTGATATTTTTTATATTTTTATTGGAGGTAGTCGATGGCAATTGGCAACATAATACAACTATTACAAATCAAAATTCGAAAAAAAAAAAAATTTCGTTCCGCCCTAACAGCCAAGCCGCTGCCTACCTAGAGAGGATAGCTCTCTTTAAACAGGTAGTTCACCCCAGAGACGGCACGTATGTGGGAGGAATGACCGCTGAAACCTTACCGTGTTGGACGATATTGGCTCCAGGTAGTGTGGGTGAAGTCTACAGCGGCGCCGAGTGGTGCGATGGTAAAAAGGCGACGATGGCACCAAATCATGAAGTTCTTCGGAGCACTCCCCGTGGAACAGTCGATAGAGCACACAGAGTGATCCAAAGTCTCTCCGCTGCTCCAACGATTCCAATCTGTCCGTAATATTGGGATCATCGACGATGCGAACAGCCCGTCTTTGAAGGGAGTCAAGTGGGTCGAGCTGGTACTTGGGAGCTCCCGCTCAGAGGTGAGAGCTGTACTCCAAATGCGGCCGGACCGCTGTTTGGGTTTGAAGTACTGCTTCGCCCTGTTCAGGACACCCAGTTTTTTGCTCGCCAATTTGGCTTTGTCCTCCAAATGACTCCCAAACTGGACATTGTTCGAAATCTCAACGCAGGATCCCAATACTTTCGGACATCGGGAGAGATACTCCTTCAAACTGAGGCGTTATTACAAATGCGTCCTTCTTCGCAGTGAATGCGCATACATAATTATTATCTTCTAAATAAATTCTTACTTTAATTTTCTGTTTGCAAGTGTTATTAATAAATTATGTAATTTAATTCAATTATCACTGAAATTCTATTTTACTGTACTTATTAATTACTTACTTTTTATTTAAATTAATTGTTTTATTTATTTATTAATATTACTTAAACTATTTATAAAAGAAAATTTTATGTTTTACCTAGTCATAGGATTTTTCAATTAATCGTACGAGTATGTAATGTCTGGTTGAGTTTCTAGATTAATTAATTTATCAACTCGTCTATCCTGTTTGTCCATTTAGGATGCCTTAAAATCAAAAACTGGACTGACTGTCCTGTTGGTCTAGTGGTTAGTGACCCTGACTGCTAAGCTGGAGGTCGTGGGTTCGATCCCCACCCAGGACAAATCTTTGTGTGATGAGCATAAAGGTGTGTTCTGTGTCTGGGTATAATATAATTTATCTATAATATGTATATATTTACAAAAAAAAAAAAATATTTAAGTAGTATATCAGTTGTTTAGTACCCATAACACAAGCCAATATAATTGCTTACTTTGGGACTAGATGGCGCTGTGTGAATGTGGTAGAATATTATAATTATTATAAAAAAAATATAATATTTTCCCTCTATAGTTCGTCCCACTTTTGCTTTTTGTGTAAAACTTTAAACTACACACTGAAATGACAATGCATTTTTATCTTCAAATTACGTACAAATGTGTTTACAATTAATTACTAAACCAAATACAATATTTTCTTCCTACACCTTATCTATAAATGGAAATACGTAAACGGTATTTTCCTTAATAAGCTGTTTAACATTACCATGTTAATAACTACAAAACGTTTTTACTTTCTTCCATTACTACCTTATAAGTTATAACACTGTTTGTAATGGTAAAAAAATAACACTTAAAATTAATTGACGTGTATAATACACGTCAATTAATTTTAAGTGTTATTTTTATTTTATTTTTTAATTTTAAGTGTTATTTTACCCAATAATTGGGTACATACTAGATTATTAATATACTTAACAGGCAGGGGTAAGGGGGGTAGGCAGAGATGTTTCACAGCCACATTTCGATAGCTATGTTTGGTCCCATGGAATAGGGGGCGAGCCTATTATTGTCATCAACCGGGAACATTTATTTACCAAACTCGGGGAAAATCTTAATACTGGAATTTCATGATAGAAAATCTCAATACCATTTTCACCCAACCCGGGAATCGAACCCGGGACCTCTTGCCCAGTAGTCGTATACACTTCCCGCTGCGCCACCGAGACAGTAATATACTTAGGTATATTTATTATCCTAATTGATCTAAGTGGCCTTTTGACTTGCATTATTTTATTGCGTACAGTTAGAAGAATCATAATTTAATAATTGGATCGTTTTCCTGGCAGTATAGTGAAAACTAAAATATAACTTAGCTTTAATTAGAATAATATAGTTACTAAACTTTGTTTGAAAAAAGTATAATTTACTTTGAATAAGTAATTTTATTTCACTACATCATAAAACAATTTATTTCTCATTCAAATCTCATTTTTAATTTGAGATATACAGTCATTATAAATTCACGGTTTCCTAATTATCAAATTAGAATATCACACTGAATGATGAATAGTTTTAAAGGCTAAATAAAAACCTACAAACTACCTATCACCAATTTAACTCCACACAGTCCTAAATAAAAAATACTTTCGATATCACTATCGTGTAACATACTCAGTAACTCACTTTAATTAAATTTGTGTATTTTGAAATTAGTTTCACGTAATTCTACTTTAGTTTAACGATCCAGGTCAAGGCATAAAAGAGTAAAGTGTAATAAAATATCAATTTACACTTTCACAGAACATTATTATCAACTTATTTATATTCTGTAAGCTGCAGTCAGTGATGGGGGCGGTACGTTCATGCGCAGTGCAGGCCTAACCGGAGGTTGCAGCGACTTAACCTAACAGCTGATCATTGATAAACACATCCTCAGATTTGGCTTAATTCCAAACATACACAAAAGATCACAATATAACACATACCTTAGACTGCGTTGTATCAGGCTGCATATAATAAAATAGGAAAAACATCCACACAGCGCCGATTAGGAACAAAATTTTGATGTTTCGACGCATTTTGACAGTTCTGGTATTCAAACTTATTGATAAATTCATTTAAGGAACTTAGAACTTAACACTGGTTGGATCACACTAGTATTTCTGTCGCGTTCGATTTACGATTCGCGTTTGTTATTATTTGTATTCGTTACGCGGTTCGCGGCGCGCGCGGCCGCGCTCAGTGGTGCGGCGTGCGGACTGGCGGACTAAACCCAGTTCACAGAATAATACAGATAGCTGCCGGTCATGCGCGTATCGGTCCTCGACACCGCATACAAAAATAGAACTTGCACAGTTTGGCTGGCATCGACGTACTGCGCGTACGGTGTTCCTCTCACTGCATTGTTCTCCTTGATCAGTGCCTAGATAGCAGCCTAGCAACATGGTAGGCAGTAGGCGCAGAATGTTAAGTAACCGGTTCAAATGAAATCGAAGTATAATTAATGAACACGGTGCGTTACGATACTTGTTAACTGAGAACAAGCAATGAAACCTGCAAACATTTTAATTTAAATTTTTACTTGTAGAATATTTTTTCTAACAATAGTTAATTGGACTTATCAGCATCAAGATTAAAATCACTTGTGTAAAAACCATATTGACTCGATTTTAAACTAAATTATAAATGAAAAACCTACAATAGTGGAAATGTTTTATGATGAATTTTCAAAATCATTTTTTTTTGTATTCTCATCCTGATCTAGATTAAATTCAGTTCCCAATAAAGATTTTTAAAGGTTTCATTAGGGCTAATTCTCATTATAGCAACCGACTCGCTAATGGACTACTTAAATACTTAATAGGTTTTGATTAACGTTTAATATGAAAATGATCTCGCAAATAATAAATGGGTACTTCGTGGTGTTTGAAAAACCAACCCTAACGAATAGAAAATTTAGTCCTTGTAGTGGGAGATACCTGGAATTTCAAGTTTTGCACCTAAAACAAAGTATTTATAAATTTCTGTGTAAATATTGAAATCTACGCTAACAAAGTCGCGGGTATAAGCTAGTTCAAACTAGACTAAAGTAAAAATTATAAAAAGTAATATTTATAATATTGTATACTGACCTTACATTGATTCAGTTAATGTTGATTTATTTTTAAAATAATGTCATTGATCTCATATGAATTAATAAACATGTTTTTATACATAAAGACAGTACTTATTTCAATAAGCTTTCCCAAATAAATAATATAATAAATAGTAGCCCTGATGAGAAGTAGCCCTAATGAGAAGTAGCCCAAGTGAGAAGTAGTCCAAGGGAGAAGTAGCCCTAATCAGAAGTAGCCAAAATGAAAAGTGGCAATAATGAGATATATTCCATTAGCGAGTCGGTTGCCATAATGAGAATTAGCCCTAATACGCCTAAACCGTAAAGAACATAGGTAGAGGTATCGATGAAGGTACGACAAGGGCATTTAAATCTTAAAGATTTATATGTACTGAGTGTAACAGTTCTAATAACTTAATGAGAATTTTATTACCCACCAAATTGATTGTAATTGTTACTTTATAAGCGTCAGTCAGTGTGAGTCGTGACGCGACTAGATGTCCATAAATCTTAATACCAATTGTTATTATATAAAGGATAACTTGATTCATAAAACAATTTTATACATATACTGTCTACAATACATATTAATATTTAATTTATGGCTAAACAATAAATTATTTATAACTATCCAACTTGATTTACTTACTTAATTTTCGTGAGTCAGGCAGTCAAAGCAGTAAGGAAAAGATAACCTAAAATATTTTTATATTATTTCTTTTGTTTATAGCAGAATGAATAAAAAATAATGGAAGTCAAAAATAATGTAAAACAAATTCTATTTTTATTACATTTTTGCTACAGAGAGTTGGCAAAATTTCATTCGATCCGCGATTTCAAGTGAAAATTTCTGGCAAATGTCCATTTTTCTCTTAGAAAGTAAAATTGCGCTGCAACCATTGCAGTGATACCTACTTCTATAGGTGCTAATTTAGTTGTCTTGTAACATAGTATTTTGATAGCTTAACCACCATAAGCTTGAGACGTCTTTCTATCCTTTTTGAACGGCTAGAGAGTCAGGCAGGCATATGGTGGTCATGCTATTATTAACCAGCATTCTGACGCTAATTAAGGCATTATTACACTGATATCAATTATTGACATAATGCAAACATTATGAATGTAAAGACACTGACGGAAATTGTTTCGTCATAACTATGACTTATGTCCATTCGTCCACCCGTATGTCATAAGCATTTTACTCAAAAACTAATCAATGTATATTGATGAAATTTGGAGAACCGCACGATACCCTTTCTGCCAAAATGCATGAACAATCTGTTCAGAGTTCGTTTATTTGTGTGTCAATTTTATTTTTATATGAATAGTGAATGTTTTTTCATGAGTCACACACTCATGGGCAATGCAGCAATGGGTGGATGTGTATATATCTTACCTACCCCAAACAATTGCAGAAAAATTTTAAACTTTTGCTCTCAGCTGTCGTTCTACGCGGCAGTTTGCGGGTGAGGGAATGAAATGCTTACCAAAGTGTGAGTGGTAGACCAGTTGAATTAAAAATCGTCACATGACAAGTTTTACCGGTACAGCTGAAGGGCAGAACAGGTAATGAAGGTCGATATGACGCGGCTTAATCAAAAGTAAGAGTGTCAGTACAGGTATTTTGCGGTCCAAGGCCTTCCTTACATTTTGGTAACTGACACTATTTTTTGTATGATAAAGCCAAACTCCCTCAAGTATAACTACTTAGTTTAATTTCAACTATTATTAAAAAAAAAAAAAAAAAAACTGATTCGGATAGTAAATTTTAAGTGAACTACAGTTAACTGAGTGTTCTATGTAAATTTTTCGTGGTGGTTTCACACAAGTACATATACATATTTTTTCGGTTTGAAGATCTTTATTTTCTGAATAAATAGTGGTAGTAAGTAATAACAACAAAAATAAAACTATAACAAAAAGAACAATAACAATACAATTAAATTAACACTTGTAACAAAATAACATAACGAAACGAGATCATTTTTGCCTATTTTATTTCTGCTAGCTGTACAAAAATGTGCACATTCAACTGAAGTTTGCGGCAAATACTGTCAAGTGCAATCCCAATCTTATTTAAATCGTATAGTATCATTAGTATATAGTAGTATATTTTATTATAAGTTTCTATATGGTGTCTGTAAGTTACATGAGACTTTGTTTCTCGAGAATAAATAAAAATTAACTAAATATCTCGATTTTTTTTGTTGAATAACACTAGGCAACAAAAAAAATCTTTGATTTTTTCCCAGATATCTTTTTGTGTGATTCGGAATCACCATGCTTTAGAGAACTTTGAACAGTAAATAAAACATCTCAGTCACGTATAGTTTTTAAGAGAAATTCGTTTTTAATTTTAACAATTTTTGATGGTTAGTTTAAAGTAAATATATTATTTAGACAAAATATGAACTTGTTTTTGTTCTTTGGGCCTGCCTGTTGTGAGAAGAGGTTGAAGTCTCTCTAATCAAAAACCAACAGTAGTCTGCAAGCATTGCAGTGGTCCATTTTCCCTGATAACGCTTTTCTATTGAAGCAATTTCTTAATGAAAGCGCACATCGTGCTCATCACTCACTGCACCTAAATTTTATTTTAAAAAATGTAGGTGTGAGTGCAGAAAGTGCATCTTTAACGACATACTGCAACCCAATTCTTTGTAAGCATTTAACAATTGATTTATTAGGCTTTAATATAGAGGTGATCGTTTATTTCCCAAAAAAAAATCCGTGACTTCAACAAATGTCAACCAAGCATTATTTTCTTTAGTGTTTAAGTAAGTGATGAACGACGGATCTTTCATTAACTTCCTAACGTCTTTGTCAATAAAATACCTTCTTTTAATGGTGATTTAGAAGTACTTGCCACTTGAAAGTCCTCACACTCATCATCAGAACCTGAAGTGGTACTTGATCTGGTACTATATATCTTCCGAATTGGTTTTGTTACGGAAGACACTTTTGCGTAATTGACTGTGTGCTTAGATTTCTTAGACAACCCTTTGACATCCGTAAGACAAAAATAACAGTCACACATGATCCTTAGGTTCTCGCAAAATCATAGGTTGGCCAAAAGGCATCTTTGTTGGTTTCCCATTGAACCAGTTCGTCAAATTCTTATGGCATGAGTAACAACACATATCTGGCAACTAATATTTATCTTGGTTGCGAATGTCTAAACCAAAATATGCACGATAACCAAAACTTTGTAACCAAAGGCGTTATAGGTTTTTTTTGACTCTTTGGCGAATATAAAACCGCAAATGAAACAAAATAAATCCTTAGAATTAACACAAAAGCGAGAAATGGTAAAAGAACTAACTGTATATTGGTACTATGAAATATGAATGCGATCGTTTCTAAGAAAAATTTAGAGATATCCTCCTAAATTGATAAAAAAAGGGAGAATTTATAAAAAAAAAAAATCTCCTGTTCTATACGTGATTGAAAGAAATTATTATTTTTCTGGTATTGGGTGCATAATTATCTACGAAATATGATATGAATTTTCCCCGGGAAATTTTGAGTGTTGCTTAGTGTAATTCAACAATAAAATACAATGAAAGTGAACATTATAATAACATGTAAAACAGAATAATAAAAGTAAAGCTTCTTATGAAAATAAATTCTAAAGAAAAAGATGGGCAGCAAAATTGTGACGTAATGACAAAGTTCAGAGCACCGTTATTTATATTATACCATATTCAACCCGTGGTTGCACCCGCGTTTTAAGTGAGTAAATTAAACAGATCAGAGAATCCTTCTTCAGGTCTTACACATTCTATGTGAAACATGAAGATCGGTTAAGTGGTTAAGGAGTGAGAACGTTATGGTCAACAAATAGAATTAGGTAATTTCTTTATTATTATTAAACACGTGAGGCTTTGCTTCCCGCCTTCTTTATTTGTCCATTGCTCTGCTCCTATTAGGCGAACCGTGATGTTAATAGCCTATAAGCTTCCTCGAAAAATAGGCTATCCAATACTAAAAAACAAATCGACCCAGTAATTCTTG
Organism: Laspeyria flexula; assembly: GCA_905147015.1. NCBI lineage: Eukaryota > Metazoa > Arthropoda > Insecta > Lepidoptera > Erebidae > Laspeyria > Laspeyria flexula. Next base: position 2,803,240 of record LR989956.1, on the reverse strand, counting down.
AGTTCCTAGTGATCAACCACACCAACCAACTCTTTAGCTTTATAATAATAATAATAATATTCTACCACATTCACACAGCGCCATCTAATCCCAAATTAAGCAATTATATTTGCTTGTGTTATGGGTACTAAACAACTGATATACTACTTAAATATCTGTCCTGGGTGGGGATCGAACCCACGACCTCCGGCTTAGCAGTCAGGGTCACTAACCACTAGACCAACAGACCAGTCAATAATATTAGTATAGACAACATAGCTACCATAAAGTCACGTCCGTCTGTGTTCGTGTAGTCACGGATTAAGATTACATAATGTCACTACCCCATTTCAACCTGGGGGTGTCGTAAGGAATTTTTATTTTTAAGCCTTCGTGGCTCAGTGGTTAGTGACCCTGACTGCTGAGACAGAGGTCGTGGGTTCGATTCCCACGCAGGACAAATCTTTGTGTGATGTGCACAATTATTTGTTCTGTTTCTGGGTGTAATGTATCTATAATATGTATGTATTTACGAAAAAATTTAAGTATTATATCAGTTGTCTAGTATCCATATTACAAGCATTAGCTTAGTTTGGAACTAGATGGCGCTGCGTTTGAATGTCCAAACATTAATTATTATTATTGAACATTAAAAACAAAACCCTATACCAACCCGTCTGGCCAGCGTGGTATTGTAGATAGGCTAAATTCCCTTCACAATGCATGTTTACTTAGAGGAGACCCGCGACCAGTACTGGGACGTTTATGGTTTGATATGATGATGATGATGATGATGATAATCTACGTATAGTAGTATAAATAGAGTTTCCCTATAAGCAAGTATAAGTCAATGTTTTTTACTTACAGTCGTTTTAGATGAAATGAAGAGAATGAAATCGAGAGTTGATTGTTTTGCTCCGATTCTATTCTCTCAATTATGCTTGAAGAAATTAAAAGTGACGTGTTTGTTAGTGAGAAATGTAATAAATAATTTTTAATCCACCGTATTTGTTCTTTTTGTGATAAATTCCGTTTCCGAAATATCGGAAGCTCAATACAAATAAGGGACATGGTAAATATCCTGAACATTTTAATATTATTAAGTTAAATGACCATGACAATTTTAAAATCTACCTAGGTACCACATCATCGTCATCATCATCATCAGCCCACATCCACCCACTGCTGAGTATAGGCCTCTTCTCTACAGCGCCACTTCTCACGGTCCTGTGCTAGCCGCGTCCAATGAGATCCTATGATCTTGACGATATCGTCTGACCATCGGACTGGTGGTCTGCCCACTGGCCTGCTAGCTTCTCTAGGCCACCATTCTGTGGCTGCCTTGGTCCACCTTCCGTCATCCCTTCTTGCCAAGTGTCCTGCCCACCTCCACCTTAACCTCGTCACCCGCTTCCCGACATCCTCGACCTTCGTTTGGTACCACAGAACAATGAAAAACCTAGCTCTATAGGTACTTACTTACCTTAAGAGCCAAAGGCATTTATTAAATTATTATTAAACCTACGTCACGTATTATATTTATTAATAGTAAATACCATACTAATTTGCCCAACGTTTTGATTGAATTGCACCGATCGTGGTCACAGGCTGACTGAGGTGGCTGCCGAGCGTTGTCTTCGATGTGCGGGTTTCTGCAACTACCCTCACTTTTGTCAATATTTTTTTATCAGAACTGTCGGTATTTCGACACACAACACTAATGACGTTTAAACTTATAAATTAACTATATAACTTAAGGCATTAACTTTAAATGCATCATTTCTTTGACTTCTGCATAAAGTCTTACAATGATTTACCTACAAATAAAACACAATTACTCAATATCAATCACATTTTTACGCAACTCTAACTGACAGTAAGTGCTAGACGTGGGTGAACATTTGTAAATACGCAATCAAAGCTATCAAACTGACTTATTTATGTTTATACTGTGCACTTGACAATGAAATGTAACGTCAAATAAATATTACGTAGGCAGCTACACATTTGAGGTACAAAATCCATAAAAAGCTATAGGTATATAAATTTCATCTCGTAAATTATTTTACGGTAGAAAAATATTTAAATAGGTTACTTATTTCGTCACTTCCTTCTACTTCTAAGTGTTAATTTATGAAAGTAAACATTATATATTTTATTTGCAGACGGTACATACGATAAGTTTTTATTAATGTATTATAGCGCCATCTAGCGGCTAGTGAGCAAACATTGAAGCATTGCTCCACTTTGGTAAAATTAAAAGTTCAGTGTGCGTGGTAGAGATGCCAGTGTTGTAAGTAGATAGCAATACCTACATACTTTTGTTTATTTATAGTTTTATTTAACTGAAATAAAATTCAATTCATGAATGAAAAGTTTAATAGTTCCCATTTTTTTATATCAATACATTATCCATTTCATTTTGAATGAAGAGCGCAAATGGCTTACGTGTGATATTATGTACATAGGCTTCGAAATAGCTTTGAAATAGGTACACTAGATTTTTGACTTCACTGGTAATTACTTATCAATTTAAATTAGCTAAATATAAAATTTATTTATCGCTCGCTGTGGCGGAGATTAGGCGACGCGACGCCTATGTCCAGCAGTGGACGTCATTAGGCTGTTAGTGATGATGATGTTAATTTATTACTCGATTCTAATAAATTTATCAATTGATTCGTTACATATCCGAATTACTGAATTCTGGTACAATTAAAGCCTATTTAAAACATCCTTATGAATTTTTAAATATTTAAAATGAGAATTTTGGTTCTAATTTAAACATTTTTAATTCATTCAAAATATAAATTATTCAAGCAAACCAGACAGTTCTGTTGCTGATATTCAAACATTTATAAGCTGTACCGTCCAGAACACAAAACAACTTTTTAATCTCCATAAAATGGCATCGCTATCGAAATTAAAAATAAAAAGAAAAATGTCAAATCATAATGGCCAGAGCTTTTTCCCGCTCTTTCGCATTCCCGGTCCGTCAGTCTGTCCTGTCATTGTGACGGGACTTACAGAGTCCGTGCGGTATTCGTCGGGAGCGCGCGTCCCCTTGTGATCGATTGCCGCGTGACGAACTTATATCGAAGTTCGAATTTTAAATTTCATTTGACTGTATTTTTGAACTTCTAATTTGTTTTTCTTTTCGTAATGTGAGTGTTGTGTTTCGCTTTTTTATTGGACATAAAGTTTTAGGTAAGTTGGAAATAATTATTTATTAAAATGTATCAGTAAAACAGAACATACTATCTACATTGAAGTTTCATTAAGAAGGTAACATAGTTTACATAATAATATGGTTTATTTGGATTAGTACTTAGGTATTTCATGTAAAATATATTTTGTTATGTCCCAACTTCATGAACATAAAAATTACATTATGTTTACGATTTTTTTTCAGCTTACTTGTATTTCGTCATTTCACACATTTTCACTCGTTCTGAATTATGCCGGGAAAAGTATCATAAAAGCAGTAGGCTTTTTCAGGCTTATACCTTAAAAACTACGGTACTAATAATCATAGGGATAGATATAACTAAGTAGTATCATCAAAATAACAGCAAGTGACATTTCAAATAAACGATAATCATATAATTATCGAATATTAATTGAAATGTCACTTTGCTATGCACAGTGTACAGGTATATAATTAAGAATAATAAATATTCTACCACATTCACACAGCGCCATTTAGTTCCAAAGTAAGCAATTATATTTACTTGTGTTATGGGTACTAAACAGCTGATATACTACTTAAATATTTTTTTTAGTAAATACATACATATTATAAATAAATTACACCCAGACACAGAACAAACCTTTATGCTCATCACACAAAGATTTGCCCTGGGTGGGGATCGAACCTACGACCTCCGGCTTAGCAGTTAGGGTCACTAGACACTAGAACAACAGGCCAGTCGTATAATTATTTATTAATTCCATTGTCAGATAACTTTTGGAGAATAAAATGGACGTTTGACTGATCTGACGATGCAAAATCGGCCCTAAGTAAAATAAAGCTCATTTTATTATCGTTAATTTTAGTTTAACTGCCTCGGTGGCGCAGCGGGAAGTGTATACGACTTCTGTGCAAGAGGTCCCGGGTTCGATTCCCGGGTCGGGTGAAAATAGTATTGGACTTTTCTATCATGAAATTCCAGTATTGAGATTTTCCCGGAGTTTGGTAAACAAATTTTCCCGGTAGATGACAATAGGCTCGCCCCCTATTTCATGGGACCAAACATAGCTGGCGAAATGTGGGTGTGAAACACCTCTGCCTTAAGATAATTATTATTTAGTTTGTTCATTTACTTAAACATTTTAATTAGTTTATTATTGTAAATATTCTTCGATGGAATATTAAACACCATAAATAAATAGTACTTTATCTAACTTGGCTCTGCTTAATTGTTTCTGTCTCTTTCTTTCTCCCCTATGATCTCTAACTACCCTATGACAGATCACAGGGGTTAGGTTATCTTAAATGGCATGGATGTTAAAAGTAAAGGTATGCTTATGGTAGAAATGAAAAATGAAAAAAAAAAAAAAAATTATGTATATATACTTTATAAAATTACAAAAACAAAACTGAGTACTTAACAAATAATTGCATAGAGATTATAGAAACCAATGCACTGGATTAAAAATATAAAAAACATACTATACAAACTATTTTACCTACATAAAACAAAAACGCGAGTAACGACTTTGTCAGAATTATTTAAAGATGATGACGATTGAAAGATCAAAGTTGAATGCATGGTACAATATGTCAATATGTTATGTGCAACAAACGCATGACAAGACTCCTATTGACGCCCGATAACGGCCCATAAATTATAGTTTAATGAATAAACTATTCATTCATTTAAAACTCCATTTTAAATTAATGAATAAATGTTCCATTCATTGATTAATGAGTTCAACTTGTTTATTTGTGACAATGATTGTTGAAATAATGCGGATTTTTCTGGGATTGGGTTTTAAAATAAAGGAGATGGCGAGTGTTATTTTAAGAAATTGGATAAACAACCTGTTTAGTTCCAAATAAACAACAATAAAAAAATTGAATAATATTGCAAAATTATTAGCAATTGCATTTAATTATAATTATGCAATTTTTGTAAGTAGATATCTGATTTTACAAGACTATTACGTGACACATAGAACTCGTTGATATGATCAGTTCATTGTTTTCCCTAAATAAATTACCGCAATAGCAATAACATTTTCTATTTTGTGGGTAGTTTGGAAAATTACTACTATCTATAGCGTAGTATAAAGTTCTTGTGGAGTAGCATGAATAATTTTAAAATAGAGCCTGTCACTAACCTATTCGCAAAGATTTCCATTTCAGAAAAAAATCCTGATTACTTATAAAATTTAACTTAAAATTATTAAAACTTCTTACGCACAAAATTCTTCTTACACAAGAAGTTGTTTATAATAAATATATAACTATTATAATGTCTCTCCAATGGTTCATAAAATTTAAAATACACGACAGTGTTCCCTTAAATAATTTAGCGGGGTAGTAAAGTGGCTGTTTCCACCGTGCGGCTGCCATGTGCACTCGCCCTAACATAAACAATTTCGGCGATGCATTAAAAATATCGACACTAAATATAATGCACCTTCCTTCGTTACTAATCGACTTTATGTTCCATTTTTAAACTGTATTCTGTACAACCAGTACATAGGGTAAAACAAATAGGTTTTATGAAGATCTTAACATAGCAAATATCAAATCATATTTGATTGAAATGTAATTCTTCGTTTTAAAGAATAAACAAAAATGTATATTAATGAACAATAGTATGTTTTTTTATGACAATACCACTGTTTGCAAAAAATCAACTACCTTCTTGATTGAATGAGTATAAAAAATATTCTTAATGTAGAATCTTATTAAGAGGTAAGCAGACCAAATGATTTACATAATTATAAACATAATATATTATTATATGTTATCGTATAATACCGGCAAAAAGTGTAAACAATCTGTAATAACTAATATCCATAAAAGAAAATTCAATAACATCAGACTAAAAAAAATCGTTTTGTATGAACCCTTTCCTAATGTATCAAAATGAAATGTCTGAGACTTTATTAAAAAAAAAATCATTAAGCACATCACCAAGGTCGACTGGTCTATAATAATACGGAGTGGTGGTAGCCAGTGAATACTCATCTCCCCCGCAATCAGCTTCCATGTGCCCCACCCCTAACCAAACGAAAAGTAAACAAAACTAAATTAGAGATGCCCATCGATGTTTCTGTCGAAATATATCTGAATACATGAGTATTTCATATTATGCATGTAAAACTTTTTTTGTAGGTTAAATTACTGAAAGGATATTGATGAAGTTTGACATAGAAATAGGTCCTGCATTCTGCAGGTCATCTCAATGTACCTATGATAATACGTATGTCCTTTTCTAGATTCTAACACTTACGCTGGTGAAGAGTGTAAGCTCGAGTTTTTTGATAAATTGTAATGACGATTCCATTTTTATTGACACAAGTGCCGAAAAAATAAATACGGGTAGATAACACACCCATTATAAAGATATTGCTTGCTACGTTAGACCCGTGTAGGCGGCAAACTTATAATCATTTCATTGCTAGCACTCTTTAATATTATCTATAAAGAAAACCTTACGTAAGGGTATTATAATAACTCTATAAATACTAACTCCTAAGTGCTCACTTAATATCATTTAAGGCAGAATATCGTAAATGTGAATCTGGTTATGACAGCTTTTAGCTTGTTGTTAGGATACCTTATTATTCTCCAACTAGAATATCTTAGCACTAATAAACTAGAACAGTACCAGTTAAACAATTAATATATTGTTAGTGCGAAATAATTTATATTCTTTAAACTAGGAAAATATGGTATAGGAATGCTAAGCACTTGGATACGAGTATGACAAATGATGATATCGGTGTCAATTTTTTGTTATAAAATTGCATAGTTAAGTTGCTATTCAATCATAAAACTATACAAAAAAAAAACGTATAAAATGCCGGACCTGTCTGAAAACCAGCATTATAACATTTACTCGTATGTTGTAAGTATTATGCTGAGACAAGGCCTCGCAAACACAGGTTTTTTTAAAGTATAAGATAGTATTAATATACTCTGTAGTTAGTGTGAGACTAAAAAACATAGTTTTTCTTTCTAAAAGGCTACGGACAAAATATCGATGGTTACCCGAAGGATAATTCATTGCAATTGAACCTAGTCAATTTCATAACCAAGATGTCTGTATAAATTACTCATCGTGTAAACAACACCTAAAACTTCATCATCATCATCATCATCATCAGCAACCCATTAATGTCCCACTGCTGGGCTCGGGTCTCCGGTCTAAAACTTCAACGGAAAAGAAAAACATAGAACAATCTAATTGCAGAAAAATATGGAAAATTTTAGTTTTCAGTCACCGGAACCATAATTTATCATTCAGCATCAATATAATTCAGTATTTAAAATAAAATAGTTAAAAATAAATTTTATTTATTCCCAATAGAAATAAAATCCCGTACATTATCCTAATACAAAATGGAACAGATTAACATCAATACGTCTGCACTAAGCCGAACCGTGTAATAATGGCGGACCTCACCCCTCACCGTCATGTGCACTCGGCCTAACGTAATCCAAAACAATTGCTAGTACGCAATAAACGATATTCTATACTATCATTTGTTTTAATAGTTTGTAATTCGTAATTTGAAATTAGCTTTTTTATGCGTTCAAGTGGCAAATACGCAAACTAATTGCCATAGATAAAAAATCAGGATGACTGGATCAAAGTTTATTTTAAAATGACTTGCTATAAACTTTTGAGTACTGATTTGGTACTAAATAATACTTCTCACAATAAAATCCCTGCTTAGTTTAGACATTAACACACTGGTCGATGAAGATAGATGCCCATTTATACTTCAAGATCGCGGAATCGAGAAGCATTTAGTTTTTGTTTTGTTTACAATTTATTTTTTATTTTTTATTCCTTATTTACGTCTTATTGGGTATGAGTATTTTTGAACACACACAGGCAAATAAGGCAATTGTTATACATGTATATTGTGCTTTATTCCCCTAGTCCTAGCCTAGTCTAGGTGGGTGTAGAGTGTACACAGGTGTGTACACTCTACACCCGCCTAAGAATTAAAAGAAAACTGCAATAAAGGTCATAAACCTATTCTATTAACAACAATGCCCCTGGACCATAACAACTATCATCCAAGGAAACCTACCCTAAATTCAACTACAATTAACGGTCAAGGGGATCTTGCTACGGTCATTTACGCATGCCGGCGGTGACATGTCATTAGAATTAGGAGGTGGGTTGACGTAATATATGTGAGGTAAGTTGTACACAACACTTGGTACTAAATGAGCTTCATAAAATAGGGACTAAAGGTTGAATAGCAGTAGAAATTGACTGGAAATTGTTTAGCTATTTTAATTTACATAGAAATTTATACATTATTTAATATTATAAAAGCTGAAGTAAAAAATAATATAATAATAATAATATTCTACCACATTCACACAGCGCTATCTAGTCCCAAAGTAAGCAATTATATTTGCTTGTGTTATGGGTACTAAACAACTGATATACTATGGTATGGTATGGTATGGTTTGGCGGGCTGTTGTCCGCAACTCCACGTCAAGGCGCGGTTTTTGCGTGAGGGTGGATAGCTCACTCGATCCACCCTAGCTCGCCGAAGAACGCCAGCAGTCTATTGACGATACACTACTTAAATACATTTTTTTTTTATAAATTGCATACATATTATAGATAAATTACACCCAGACACAGAACAAACCTTTATGCTCATCACACAAAGATTTGTCATGGGTGGGGATCGAACCCACGACCTCTGGCTTAGCAGTCAGGGTCACTAACCACTAGACCAACAGGCCAGTCATTATTAAAAAAAGAAATAAACACTGAAACTAGTTCAACTTTAGTATTCTTCAGTATCACTGTTAACTTCACCTTATTCCAGAAGGATAACGGCATCAAAAGGCAATGCTAATTCTATGAGTGAGATACACGCCAGCTCTTTGGTAGAACAGATACATAAAAACAAATACCACACCAAAAAACTAATTATATTTTACAATTTTTTTCTAAGATATTAACTATTACATTTCGACAACAGGTAGTTTAATATTTAAATATGTCGATTCCTCTTAACAATAATATTATACGAATTAATTATTACTTCTTTAAATGAAATTGTCAATTAAAACTTCACAATTTTATGTATAGTCTTACTGTTAAAACTTCGCCATTAGTTTCGTGTAGACCTGCTAAATATTACATCGCAAGCTATTCACGAAATTATCGATCACTCGTCAATAATGGTACTATACGTAGAGTCTGCACATGACGGTAGGGGAGGGTGCATCGGTTGCATTTAACGGGCATTACTGCGAGGCCAGTCGACCTTGATGAGATAATAATTATAGAAGACTATGTGCCATTTATAGATACTTTCTGCTTTCCGTATTATGTTTTCTATAGCCATTTTGGCGATATAAGGTTCTTTTTAAAATACGTCTAAGTGAATTGAAGATCTTGGTTCGTTGTTTGTTGTTAAGTAACGTGTGGGTAGTAAAATTCTATTTACTTTTCTCGTGAATCATTGTATCTATTGATGGAAACCATATCAAAATCCGTTGCATAGTATAAGATCGAAGTATACCTACAGAAGGAAGCGATTTTATTAAACGGTTTTATTTTGTATACTATTAATTTCATAGAAGCTAAAATTAATTGTAGCTACGTTTTGTGTAGTTTACAGACATTTTTGGACGTTTGTAATTATAGATTATAATTTAAATTAATTATGGTCGAATTTCGACCACTGGGCAACCACTAGTCTTTAATAACAATCCAAAAAAAAACCCTCTTAAGTTTTTATTAGTGCTAGGAAAGTAATAAAAAACTCAACGTAATTACGCAAATAAATCACAAACCTATAAAAGTAAATCTGATTTTACTGTCTCCAATAAATTGCTGATTCAAAATCCAAAGTCACAAAAGAATATTTGGCGCCTATGTCCAATTAGCTGCGGCAAACTTAGCACGGCAGATTGAATATGTCACGCAAACACTAATTAAACAATTAGTGGCGTCTGGGAGACCAATTTGTGCGTACATTTTTGGTATTTACTTAGGTTTATCAAAATGTTTCTTTTTGGGCCAAGTCGAGCTATAATTGCTTGTATGACCCAGACTCATTTGTCAAGATAATTTTACATTTTTCACTTTCTGTGTCCTTTCTCCTTGTGTCCAAATTCATTCTAATATGATGCATTTTTTTTTTTTCTATATAACAAGGTAAAACTATTTTTTATACCTTGATTAGATTCTTTCAGAAATATTAATATGAACATCAGAAAAAGGGGATAATCGAAAATAAGATTTCGTGTATTTGTATTTTGAGCTACCACCGAAGTATTTTCAATTAAACAAAATTAAATTCTATGAACAACAAAAACTTCTTTGTTGTTCATAGAATTCGTCCCGTAGGGACTGTTATGAAATGGTGACACAGGTGAGCCATCTCTAGTGTAATCCCATACTAATTTAAAAGTATTTTGTACACTCACCTGTACATAACTTTAGCCTGTATTAAGTCCTTCGTTACTGATAATAAAAGCATTAAGAACGGTTTACTCTGAGATAAGAGAGGTTGTTACAGTAATTGAAATTCTACTGACATCAGCATAATATTTTAAAATAAGTATTATGCTTTTTTTTTGTTTATAGAAATAGAGCTACGTCATGATAATTTGACGAAACTATTTTGCTTTGTTTAGAACATAGAACTCTGATTTTTTTATTGCGCCAAGGTGTTGCAGACCCAGGTATTTGTTATTATATTCAACTTGATACCTCTACGCGTTCTTGAGAAAAATATTCTTGACAGATGGGGGACAGACGGACAACGGAGTGATCTTATAAGGGTGCCGTTTTATCTTTTTGAGTTACGAAACCCTTAAAACGATCCAAAATTTCTTGAAAAACTTCGGGATTTGTCTAATCTTTGTTGAAGCTAAAATTAAGATACAATTCATTCAATGTTCATACTACAGGTCTACCAAAGACTTAAAGAATCAACATTCTACATTGTGAAGTTAAACTTATTCTCAACAAGGGTTGAAACCCTGGAATAATTGTAAAGCTTACATATAAGTTTCACGATTTCCAGACTTTCTAAACCCAAGCAGTATAAACAGTGTGGTTAATCCCGATTTACAGCTCGAGCTGTATTTTTATGTTCTATAGTTGCAAATCCTTCCCTCTAAGTCTAAACTACCGAATATAGCTCAGCCACCACCATTTTAACGATGGACCAACGTGTAGCGAATCTGCTACGAGTAACAGTTGGAACGAATCATTTTTACAGCCTCCTGGCGACAGGATATTTCTCTGGATAGTAAAATTTCATTTCACGGTGCACACTAAATTCTTGTTTGCGTATATAAGCAGCTGGGTACCTAGGTGACATTTTTAGTGTCCAGATTTACGCCGCACAAAGTTTATATTCTGCCTTACAGAAAGAATTTTTGCTTGATAACCAAGTCCTTGAAAATTTGATGATGTGAAGCTGCAGAATTTTTCATACATTTTTGAATAGCTATGCGATGTTTAGCGAACGTCATAGAAAGCTATATGACTTGTGTTTCAAATTTGATGATTTTGAGATAATCTATTGGCATTTTGCTGCCTGTTTTTTTCAACTAAATTATCAGTCTTATAAATTTAGTTCTCAGCATTTTAAACATAATTCTTTTTAGATAATCGTCTTAAAGATAAAACTCTAACACTCTTCAAGTCTTTCTCAGTTCCAACTTCTACCTCTTCTTTTCAACCGATAACTAGCGCTCATTCTTTAAAAACTGGTATTATGGAATTCATTAAAAGTTTAAGAAGGAACCAGAATTTTAAACATCAACGGTTATTAGTCGTCCATTACTTGTACAAGACGACAAGCAGCGACTTAACGCGGCATTCCCCTCCCGGTACAAATTGCCAGTGCACAATACTAGGGCCTAGCACGCACCATTACTGGTCTTACAATGCGCTGCCGGCGTCCACAATAGAACTATTGAAAAGTCAGAACAATAGTTAGGCACTGTTTACATTGAGCTTTTTCGACAGCTTGCTATCGGGGAACCAGATTTTTGCGATTCATACTTATGAATTTATAGTACAAAATTCGAAATCACATTCATTGTTTTATCCGATATTGAAAAAGTTTTTTCAATTGCATAGTTTTGAAAGCAATGCGTTTTATAAAACTAGGTTAATTGCATTTCAATTGAATAAATGTTTGAAAGGAAGCGTAAATATAAGTGATACTTAGCCCTAGAGAGGCTGCAGCATGTATTTTATTTTTATATCTAGTCTTAGAAGTAGTTACAGAAAAACGTCAATAAATTATGTATATTTTAGGTACAACATAAGAGCTTTAGAAATTTCTGAACAATCTAAACATGGTCTTAGTTAGCCGTATATCTGCTTTGGATATCTGGCTGGCTCCTCATTAGTGTTGATCATGGTAGCTTTGTTCATCCTTTTTTACGGCTGTTAAATTGAACTGAAGTTTAGATCTTAAAATTTCAGTATTCACAAAAATGCTACATAAGAACCATGGAAAAAAGTGGATAAATAAATAATTATGCGAATGTATTTGCATTATTTTCTGTTATTTAACCACTTATTGGGGCACAGTACATTTTAATATTAACTCCTAAGTGATTCCACATTGAAAGCAATTATAAATTTGTTATGTGAATTCAATTGATCATGTGTCACTTGTTTGTAACATTCTATACAAGATAAAACAGAATGAAATACGTACTTTTGATATAATATAATTATCTTGGACCATAATACTTCATGTAGAAAACTTTAAAATATTTTTTATGCTAAAAAATAAGAAATCAAATAAAAAAAATCGTTGCCTCTTTTTCTCACATTCATCATTCATTCACATGGAAAAAATTGCCCTTACCGTAAGCAGATTTAATATTGGGATGAAACAAACCCACATACCTACCCTAAATGAAATACTAAGTGTATGTGTGGACGCTTCAATAGATCAGTAACTTTTTTTTCTTTTTTCCTTACAGATAATATTGACATGAGTAATTTTATTGACATTTTCCATGAATTTTATATAAGTAATTATGACATTGTATTAAATATTTGCATGCCTTGATTTGGCGAAATATAGAGATACCTACTAACCCCATTCTACTAACATATTTGTACTACCTATATTGCAAATAAAATGATTTGTATTTGTATTTGTAACTAATCATTTCGGAAAATCTAAAATCGTTAACAAGAAAACCGTTTTTGTAAAGTATCAAGTCGTTAAAAGCACCTACATGTTTCTGAAGTGTTTGAATAGTACGGAACTTTTGATAGGCATCCCCATGCTTGTCAAATATAGACATTTTACAATGCCTTAAATGCTTACGTCTCAAAAAGATTTCGGCGTTGGACAGAATGCTCTAGCCGTGTCGAGAGTACTTCAGTTTCCCCTTTACCTTCCGCCTTATTGACTGGATGACTAGTTGACTACCCAGTGGTATGAGATATGTTCTATTTGTACATTTTTAAAGGAATTTAAAAATACTAGTAGGAATTTTCTTCAGCATTAACTTTGGCTGCTTTTAAAATATGATTTTCGTTGGCTGGATTTTAGTGACCTCAAATTTGCATCGTCTGCATCTAAGTGTTCTGATATTTACTTTGCATAGAAATGAGATATTTGAATGAAGAATGAATTTTATATTCGTTTAGGTTTAAAATGAAGCATGCTTGGACTAAATTCCCGCCAAAATAATTTGATGAGACTCGTGCCCAGCAGTGGGAAATTAATTTATGAGTTGTAATGAAGATGATGCTTAGGTGGAACTTTGGTGCATATTTTCAAGGATAATAAGCGAGTTATTTTTATACCTTATACGTGGAAATTTTCTACTCAGATACATTCAATTGGTTTCGTTCTTACTGCAGTTTTCACTCTGCCATCCAACAAATAGCAATAAATTAAATATTCTATTAACTTTACTGCACGTTTATTATTAGTTAGTAGACTTAATAGGCATTCCATTTAAAATTTACGGCATTACCACGAATATCCGTTTCATTTACGCAAAAGTAAAATTGTCATACTTTTGTCGCCATGTGATCGCAGACTATTTCACGCACGCGACCATGTTAACACGTCAATCATCGAATGGGGTTGTTTAGTACCCCAGTTTGGTAAAAACTCGAACCCCTGCATAGTAAACAAAGAAACTTAAATTGGATCTTACTTATTGTTGTCTAAATCAAACTTTGAATTTTTTATTATTTCCATAGAGTAAATAGCTGCAAAGGGCCGATCAATCAAACGCTTATTGAATATCTCTTTGTTAACGCAAATTAGATTTTCTTTTCAAAGGACAATATTAAAATGTGAAGGTCCATCATAATTAGAATAAATTTCTTTCGTAATAAGAAAAAATATAATTTTCTTTTTGTTAAGAGCTTCATTAATCGTTATACTTAATGTACTTTAATTACATTACAGAGCACTATATTTTACATAATTAATATTATAAGAACGGTACATTTGTTTCAATTTCAACGCACCTGAAAATAGAAAACAAAACCTCACGTGCATATTTTCAGTTCCCATATTAACCCAAATTGAAACAGAGTCCATATTTACATTTGCTTGGAGAGACTAGTTAGTCGCTCTACAAAACACCGGCAAAAACCCAAAAGAGTGAAAGAGATAGTGCTATGCCAAATCGAGTATCCTCTCGCTCTCACTATAGGAATTAAGTTACTCAACTGTTTCATGCAAGGTGCTGGGTACATTTACTCGTTAAGGCGCATTTACTTCACCAGTCGTGGTTTTTTATTTTTTTCGCTGAATTTCAGTATTGCTGAATATATTTAAAAGCTGTGCATTCGCATGTAAATCATTAAACCCTTATCCGTATTGGCAAATTTCATAATTGCACCGGACAATTACAATTCTCATATTATTTAATTGGATAGGATTCATGTTAGTAAATGTATACATCTGAAATTTTGTCATAGGGGTTGAGATAACACATAGGAAGTTCAACAGCAGAAAAATCAACAGCATCAATTTGTATTAGTCGACAATGGTGGATCTCATTAGTCATTCTTGGTGTTTGGATTCGATTTCGACATCATCATCATCATTTCAACCCATAAACTTCCCACTACTGGACACGGGTCTCCTCCAAAGAATGTCTTGGGAATTAAGCGTACTATACTATGCTGGCCAGACGGTTTGGCATAGGCTTTCTTTCGAATTTTCTTTTTCTCGCAGTGCCATAGACACGTACGAGTTGAAATTAAATATAATGTATTCTTAATCCGTCACTACACGGATTTCGACAACGACTTATCAAAATATCGAATGAAGAGTCCTTTGTTGGTGGGCTTACTCGATACTTTGCCTGCCAAAATCGGATAAATAGCTTGGCCACAGAATATGGTGGATTCCTCATTTGCCACATAAAACAGCCTATGATATCTATAGACTACATAAATTCACTAACCTGTCTTTTGTTTTGTATTATCTTATTCAAATTGCCTTATTATTTTGGACATAAATCCTTTGTAGAAAAGATGTATAATTTAACATGAAAAAAATATCTGTACACTAGAAATGGTAGAATATAAGCACCTAAAATAATGTGAACACCTGTACTATATTCTAACAAATAAAATATCTTTATCTTTACCTGTCAAACTTGTATTGATATATTTCCAATTATATCAATTCTAAATAATTGCGCTAGATTTTTTAATGTCCAAAGTCTCTAATCATAAAAGCAACAAAATTATTAGTGTTGTTTTTTTATTTTGAAGATTTCATTGTTAATATTTTCCACTAACAAAAACATTTCCAACTAAAGTAAAATTGCAATTGTAACTAAACTTAAAGCTAGGTAACAAAATTACACAATAATTATGTTCCCCAGTGTATAGTTTCAATACGCTGTTCTGAACGATACCCATTTTTATTTGGACCAAAGAAATGTTCATTAGTAACCAGCACACAGTCGCAGTGTGCCTCTATAATGGTGATTTGGGATTTTAATCTCCAAAGTGCTGGCTTTCTTGTAGTGTTCAGACTACATATGAGAATTGTGAATAGTTTGAAACCGAACAGTTGTAAATAAATAATGATTTAGCCTATAAAAGTGTATCAACTGAAAGGATTCGTTGGTCAACTATTGAATATAAATATTGTACAAAGCTCAATTCTTGATAATACTGTGTAAAAAAATAGAAATAGTACTATTAAAGTACTATTTATATTTTTTTGAAAATAGGTTTCAAACCACATTAAGTCGGAACTTAAAGCGTTCATCATCATCATCATATCAGCCCAATGACGTCCACTGTTGAACATAGGCCTCACCCAATTTCCGCCACAGCGAGCGATTTTGTGCCGCCCGCATCTTAAAGCGTTAACACAATATAATTATAATAATGAATGAGTTTATTAGCATCAAATTATAGACATAATTAAACAAGAAAAGTTTGTGACAGAAAATATATGTCCTTATAACTACAATACACTAAATTTATGAATCCTCATATTTCAAGTATCCTCTAAATTCGCGTATATCACACAGGACTTTGTGTCCTTTTATTTCCTCCACGTGCCAGCTAAATTCAAAAATTTCCCGTACTCTGCATTCCGTCTGCCACATGCATGCAATTTTAACTAGCCATTGTGTAACTCTGCTTACATTGGCTTCTATCAAATATAGAATTTTGTTTGATATTCTATTATTTGGTTGCTCTATATTCGATTTTTTGTCAAAGTCACCATTAAAATTATCAGTTGTAACATCTACTCTGAAATTATTCTATTTTCACGGTAAACTAAGTATAAATTTCTTTGTATTATAAAATACGGTGCTTGTGTTAATGATTTCTTTCACAGTTATTCAATTTTCAACCTTTATTTTGAGGTTTTAAGGTGGTTTTTACTTGTACAGGATCAAAACATACAACATTTTGTAATACGTGCAATAGGTATGCGTTCGGAAAATGTGTGTTGTTTTTGCGGAATAGTTCACGTTGAAAAATTCAGAAAACATTTCTGAAGATCCGGAGAGACCTAAGAGTTGTGTCGTTAGAAATAGAAGGCTTCATTTTTCTACTAGATATACGTACTCGTGTGTAAATGCTGTATGCCAAGGTTCACTTACGAAATTGAATCCTGGAATCAGTCATAAGACTTAGGTTATTACTTTCTTAGAGGCAATATTTTTACTTTAAATACTTGCATAATCTTTTTCTTTAAATCTAATGCTGCTTAGCACCACAACTTGTAGAGTACTACTAACTCTCTTTTTGGTAACATAAATTAAAGATTATTTAAATTTCACCTTACTTTTGAAAAAGAAGTTATTAAGCCTATTTTTCTTTCAAATCTGATATAGTATAGTGAAAATACGAAACACGGGTTCAATTACGGTATGTTTTTACTTAAGTGCTATACTATCTACTTTGCTATTTTTCTGAGTAAACTATCTAAACTATTTAGGTGAGTAGGTATTCGTAATATTACTTCCTATTAACCTTATAGACCAAAATATCAAGCCTGCGTAGGTCTACGTAATTCAATTTGCCGATATTTTGATGTGAAACATAAAGTAATGATGAAATGTCAGCTATTTTTAGATTCAAAATAATGAAAAAACTCATAAAGGTGGAATTTTAAGATTAAATTTAAGTACTTTCTTTCCAATTTTTATTGAAAACTTTATCTAGAAACGCAAATAAATGCTTGGGTGATATTTTTCACTAAGCAACTATGAAAATTTAGCTATTTGGCGATGCATATTTCAAAACCTATTCTAATCTCAGTTCTGCATTGTGCACACTATTGATCTATCAAACAAAACTTCAGTTTAATTTGTAACGTAAAGCAGTTTGTACATATTCATATTATTGCAAGCAAATAAATTCCCCTCTATTTGCTTAGGCCAGTCAATAAGCTGCCATTCAGTACAATGTTTATTTAAAAATCAGCGTAAAGAGGAATTTCTATGTGTATTCACAAACATCGGGTATTTGCTCACTTTTGTTTCGTTTTTAAAATAACGATTCATATTAAAAAAGCTGTTGAATGCAGATTTGCTTCTATTTGGATTGTTAACTTTTGTTTTGATGTTTGGAAATTGGATAATATCGATAAGTGTAATATTCGGAATATTTGAATCGTAGTCTTTCATTCGTGATATTAGATTTGTTTCAATTATAGTCTTGTCAAACATGAAAAATCGATCGAGCGAGAACGATGCGGTCAATTTCACTGTTTTTATTTTTGGTGTACGTATTTTTTACAACAATGTTTTAAATAAGAAAACATTTAAAAAATCTTTTTATAAACTTCATTCATACAAAACCGAGGCCGGTAGACTCTAAAATTTGATGACTACGTGTTAAAATTCTAAGCGATTAGAATTTCATGAAATATTGTGGCTACGTTTTCTGTGGCTTGGTCTTAGGACATTTGTTCCTTCTGTGGCGACGTCATTCCTCTTTTGTTTCTTGTCTTCATAACTCGGTGTTTGCAAGTTTATCACTGTTCATTCTGGCTTACAGGTATTGTAGTGGTGAGTGTGAGGTTGGGACTGCACTCTTATTGTTTAGTTCAATGGGTGCTACTACAATATATGTTATACTCGCAGCTTTCAGCGCATACCCACGAAGAAGAAACTGGTAAAAAAATCTATTTAATAAACAAAGTCCCTATGTTTATATAAAGCGGCTTTTACAAAGTAACCTGCGGTTCATTGACTCAAATGTTATTCTTACACCTTGATAGAGTAAGTTTATGAACTGTAAACACAGAGGGCGTTGGTTTTTGTTAGGATGCGCGTGAGCATCGTGTGCGATTGATCCGTTCCGAATGCATTCGACTGATGTTAGGTAATGAAACCTTTACCTTCTTTGAGGAATGAATGACCGTTGCAATTGCACCGTGTTTCAGTTGTTGAAAGATATACTGGCAAACATGTTTTGGCTTTTAAAGGAGAACTTTAAAGACACAATGTTGATGTAGTTAAAGTTATTTATAATAGTAGGCTCTATCAATCTAAAATCTCTTAGAAGGTTTTCCCAAAGGACTACAGTATGGGGTTCTTCAAAGAAGGAGTCAATAGGTCTTAAGAGTCGGCAACATGGTCGTATTGCTCCTGATGTTGCAGGCATCCATAGGCTTCTGTAACCAATTACCATCAGGCGGTTCGGTCTCCAATCGCGTGGGAGGTCGGTAAAAAGAATAAAGTGCAGTTCCAGACTATTATCTATCTGTGTGATAAATTTCATTAGATCTTTTCAGATGTTCTGGCGTGATTGAGTAACAAACATTCATGTATCCATCCCTCTATGCAAACTTCTAGATTTATAATAGGTATCAGTAAAATTTAACCACTGGATAACCAAGTAGAAATTATGTCTAGAGAAATGCAATTGCTATTACTAGTTCGCATTTCCATTGGATTGTTAAAGCTGATGGAAAGTCGTGAAATGACTTTTAAATCGAATTCCTATGTCTTGTTTAAAGTCGGACCACCTGCGACGTTAATACAAATAGCTAGCCTGACTTGCATACTTGAAATGCCTAAGCCAAAGATGCTCAAACAGTTGGTAATGATAAGTAAGATAGCAAGAACTTTCGCATTAACAAGGTACTTCGATAAATTCGAGGAAGAGTGGTAAGTTTAATTTATTTCAAAGAATCGATGAAAAAGAATCGTGCAATTTTATAGCCCCCACCAATGATATGTACCTATATATGTACATACGTATATAATATCATTGGCGCCCACGCATTTATTAAGAAAATCGTGTTACTACAACTTCAAGTAGTTGCATTTGAAACAAAAATATTAGTGAAACAAAAATTTGATCGACGTACCTTATTATTATTTAAAGTGACAACAAAAATCTATCAGTGAATACAGTGATTAATGACAGATTGTGCTGAATATATTCTTTCGCAACTGAATCTAGCCTTTCATCTCCTTCTTTAAAAATATGCATAAATGCTTAGTCTTCGATCACCAACATTACAAGTTCGAACACCCCTGGCCTAGACATTATTCATAGAACCATTAAAACCGCTATTATTGTGCGAAGAATCGCAGGTAGAGGTATTATGTCAGTGCTATACACTGTGGTCTCGATTTTAAACGCACCATAATGTTTTACGACACTGCTTCTAATTAGTTAGTTGTTTATAGCTCATTAGAATCTAATACCCTCTTGGAGAAGCATGTGCTTTCATTATCTCGTGAGACTGTGTCGTTCAACATTGTTACTGTTGACTAGCTTGCGACAACGTGCCGTGCGTACGCATACGTGCCGAAATGTCATGTAGGGTAAGGTTGCCTATATTGTACCAGTTAACAAACTTTACAAGCTATCACAAAAACTATTTAACTTAAGAGGATTATATTACTAGAAATAAAAAGGTTGTACTATTGGTGTTCATTTTTTATTACTAGAAAATGAGGAAATTTAAAAAGAAAGACGACAATTCAAGTTTTAAAAAAAGTCTGAAAAAGTACAATTTGGGAAACCGGTTTCCTTAATTGTACTACAGGTATCCTAAATTGTACTTCATGGTCGAAATGAGATTCAAGTGCCTCTTATTATCTGAAATCAGCGTTACCGTTTTAGGTTCATATTTATAAAAAATATTATCCATAAAGGTATTGAATATTGAGTAGTTTAACAGTGTTTGGAATGCCATTTTTTCCGCAGTGTCATAACTAGTCATAAGCCAGTTTTCAAACATCTTTATTGTGGGTCCAAACATAAGCTTTTCCATGTTTAACAAATGTGACACAAGCTCTTGTTCAAGTTCATCGTGAAAAACAGTTAGCCTACCCTTGGATATGGTATATTCATTCACATACTTGTTCAAACTTGATAAAAATCTCTAAAGTGGATTTAGGTAGGTAGGTATATTGAACATGCGTGAACACTCGTGAATTCCCATGGATTTCTTTTCAAACAATCTAAGGCTTTTTCTAAGTCATCTGGCGTCAATATAAATACGTTTAATCCTCTCCAAGCATCTGAAAACATTTCAATTTAGTTAACAATCAAGTTGAAGAACCACCATACACCTCAAATTGTACCGGTACATTTTAGGAGTAACCTACCTGGTACAAGTTAGGCAACACTATGTTTTATTTTTATGTGAGCCGGCATCATAACCTGGAAATGCTAAACATAAAAGTATATTCTCAAAAAAGTACACTAATATGCCTACTTTCCAAACACATATATAATAGCTGCGGTTTACTTACCGTTGCCACAAGAAATCCTTAGGTAAACATCCATAAAATACGATCAGAACGCTGTAATAATTATTTTTGTTTACTACACTTCACTCTTTTGTGTCATTGAATCCAAAATGGCAGCGATTGCTTCATGTTGGTAGCACTGCTTTTTAGTGTAGCCAATTTAAAACTAAACATTACGGTTTGGTAGATTTTGATGCGGTACAATTTACGAACTGGTCCAATTAGTGCAACTCCACCCTATATTTAATCCAATACAAGGTTTATCTGTGTGCCAAGCTTCAATAAAATCCATTCATTAGTTTTTGCTTGAAAGAGCAACAAACATCGAAAAATCCATCAAACTAACTTCCACATTTATGAAAATTAGCAGGATGGCTTGCATCGTAGCTGAACAGATGTTTGCAAGTCGTCGTAATTTAACGTCATATTGTGAAGTTGTATGAAAACTATAGTTTTATCTGCTTTTGTTGAACATTAAAATATGATGTTTATATTTCTTATGCCAGAGGTCTTGGTAAAACTTGTGTTTAATTGTGTATTTGTTATATCGACAGAAATTCTTATATTGTTATCTTGCTATTGCGCAGTTCTGTTTATTAAATCATTTTCAGTAACTTCTATTTTTTAATCAAGGTAACACTGTTCTTTGTCTTATACCGTCTTTTCAACCTCTTGATACGACTTCACTCCAAATTTGTATTGGAATTATTTTACTTTTTCAGTTTAGTTGATGGTTAAAAATTGTATCGATACCAAACTGACTACCAAACTAATACGAAGAAACAACTAGACTTTTAAGAAATACTTTGACCAAATCTTTGCTGTCCCATTACTACGAACGCGTGTAAGCATTCTTGGTGTTCTCTGAAACGCAACTTTGTCCAGTATCCTGTGTACAATTATCATTTACTGTAACTCTCTATACATCACTTAATGAATACAAACGTTGCTTTGTTACCGTAAGCCGCAGGAAGTTGGACTGTAAGTAGTAACTATTTAGAACATACAACTAAGTCTGGCTTATTTTGGATAATTATGGTGTAGGTTTTCCTATGAGAATCATAGAATTTATATAGTTAAAACAATTAAGGCAAAATTATCTAATTACTTGTTTCTATCTATACGTCCAGTGCATATAACGTTATTTTTGTCAATGAGAAGTTGTCCAGGCTACACCCTATATTTATAGAGTAATAAATACTTACCTTATTTAATTTTGTTTGCTCGACGTTTCTATCGAATTGCACCGAGTGTGGTTACTGGTTGACTGACTTATTTCTTATAAAAATCTAAATCTTTTATCTAACATAATATCATTTTAATCTTACTACTGTGAGGAATAAAAATGCTGAGAATAAAATGAAAATTGTTAAAGATTAAAAAATGAAATTCCTTTCCTATATATGGATATAGGAAAGGAATTTCATTTTTTACTCTCTACCTCTCACTTAATCATAAAATATCGAGAACAAAAGGCGTTTAGCATGAGAAAAAGACCTAATCAATTGCCAGATAAAGCTTTTTACCTATAAAATTTCAATATTCTCAGTTTAACGGGCTAGACTGGAGAAGCGGTATTCTCATTTCTAGTCAATGAAATTGCGTATAATTCCCTCGCAATTTCGCGTCTCTTTTATGTTGGGATTGAGTAAAAAAGACGGGTAATAAGCTCGATATGCAAAGTTACCTAATGATGGTGGAAATGAATATCACAATGTGTAATAAAGCAATATATTTGATATTGAAAAACTTTATTTGGAGAATTCATTACAACCCACATGTTTATATCACATATCCATCCAAAATATTTGGAGGAGATTTTGGATTTAGTCTACTATACCACGCTGGCCAGACGGGTTGGTTTTGTTTCGAATTTTTCTTTTCTCGCAGTGCTCTTGTCTGCTTAAAGTTAGGTCCCTTAGTCGCCGTTTTTAATATGTATGTATTCAAAATCCGTCACTACACGGACAATATTGGACACTTAGACAATTGGGAAATATTGACATAAAACTCGTTTACCTGATAACATATTGAATGGTGTGATAATTTGAAACACCCAGAAGACTCCTAATAAAGCTTAACGCTTACTATATTTAAGTACAAGTTGAGACCAACGACTACATTGTATTCAGAAACACCCAGACACACGAGAGTGAAAATGCAGCAAATGTAGAAAACATTCACCCATCTATATATTGACCTTGTTGTGTACCTTGCGTAACCTAGATGTAACGAATATCTTATCATATTTATGAATTATCCAGCAGAAGGCAGCGGCTCCACCTGAGTCAAATTCGGTTACCGTGACCGAACCAATTTTCTATTTTTCCATACAATAGTATTTCACCCTTTTAACCCCTTTGGGATCGAATTGCCACAAATATTTTCCTAGTTTTAGTAGTTCCGTGCGTGCGCTGATACATCAACCAATTCGTATGTAGGTATCTAATTCAGATTCTCCTTTAATAAGATTACTAAATTCCACCCACCCCTCCTCCCGCCACATAGGTATGTTGTTAAAAAGGTGCTATTTCAGACCATTATTTATTTGTGGGCTAATAATAGTCAATAGTCCAATCCTTTATTTTATATAGATCAAATACAATCATGTTATGAACGTCATAGCACAAAGCCAAAAAAAGGTGTCAGCAAATCTGCCTAAGACCAGTTTACTGACAAGAACAACTTTTATATTAATCCTTCAGCAGTCCTGGTATGATTGAATAACAAAACATCCATCAATTGGTCTAAACTTGCGTTTTAAAATTAGTAAAATTAAGTGTTTCATAATACCTACCGTACCTACTTACGGCAGTTAAATGACGAGTATTGAGATAACAGGCAAGTGTCACCACGTCACTGACGTTGAAACCGTGACATGAAGTGACGTGGAACAAAGATGGTTGCCAGCTCCGGATGCCCGGTACAGCCGTATCCGCAGCTTGACACTGCACGAAAGCATTCACGATAGTGTAGTATAGTTATAAATTAATTTTCTACGATAATTCTTAAGCCTGACTTGACTACATTAGCCTACGAAATAGTTTGTTCAGAATAAACGTAAGTTAAGGAATTGATGTTTCTCAAGTTGATAGTCATCATCATCATCATCACCAGCAACCCATTAATGTCCCACCGCTGGGTTCGGGTCTCCTCTCCTCTATCTAGAGAGCTGAGAGGGTTTAGAGTTTAGGCCATAATCCACACACGCTGGCCTAATGCGGGTTGGTGGATCAGACATACACTTAGAATATCTTCTAGTGTATGTGGGTTTCCTCACGATGTATTCCTTCATCGTTAGCAGATGGTAAGTCACATGACTAGTACATATAAATTCGGTCGGAATCGAACTCAGATCGCGTGTTTAGCACGCCGCCCGGTCTCTTATCCATACAGCCACTATCGCTTTTATTCATATTGGTACTTTGGGAGATTATATTTTTATTCGACGTGTGGTTCACATTTTAAAAGTTAATCATACCTTTATCACGATTGTACTTAAGGGTTATTGACAAGACGCGATATCCGAGGTAGCCCTAACTGAATGTAATAGATATTACTTGACACGTATCAAGGGTTGGCATACTTGATACATATTAAAGTCACTTGTCACGTTCACCACGACATATCAATAATCGTGAATCGACTGAATTGACATTCGATTATTATCTATCGAGTTCTATATCGATATGTTTACCTATAATGGTTTCGTTTATGATTTATTTAGTTGTGTTTTTATTTTAGTCTGGCTTAGTAGTATGTTGATTCCTTTTAATCATTATGCCATAACGGCATCTCCGTGCCCTGTCAGTACCACAGTAGACTTAGCCAGTAAATTCTGTTTTAAGATGTAGCACTAAAATACATAATAAATTATGGTGGCCGAATGGGTAAGTGACCGGCATGCAAATCATGTTGTCCAAGTTCGATTCCAAACGGCAGTATCGATGTGGATTTCACTTTGTGGAATTTATATGTACGTATCGTGAGGAAACCCACATACCATATAAGAAAATCTAAAGGTTTGTCTGATCCACCAACCCGCATTAGGCCAGCGTGTGTAGATTCGTCTCAAAAAGCTTTTCAGCTTTATAATCTTATTATAGATTAGAAGAGAACAGAATAATAAAAATGAAATTATAAGCCAAGTGTCAACAAAATGAACTATGAACTAACCAATAAATTTACGAGTCTAAATATAAATTTCAAGCCAACTATCTCAACACCGTGATATCAACAAAATTAAATTCAGCTCATGTATCCAGCTCTATTACGAATTCACGCTAGCAAGTCTATTCATTATTTAAATGATAATATCTAATTAAGTCTAAAACTGTGAAATAGCTGGTATGCCGGGACACGTTCGCAGAGTGCGGATTAATGAGCGATAAAACCAGTGGTAATGCGTTAACTGTGGTGATATTTATGCAATATGTTGCTAACAATTGTTGCACAATAGCTTACAGTACATATTTTTGTTACTAATAACGTTTTTGTAACAGTATGTCTCCATGTGTCCAAACCTTCATGTTTATCATATATATGGAACTCCATATATATGATAAACATGAAGGTTTGACTGGCCTGTTGGTCTAGTGGTTAGTGACCCTGGCTGCTAAGCCGGAGGTCGTGGGTTCGATCCCCACCCAGGACAAATCTTTGTGTGATGAACATAAAGGTTTGTTCTGTGTCTGGGTGTAATTTATCTATAATATGTATGTATTTACAAAAAAAAAATGTATTTAAGTAGTATATCAGTTGTTTAGTACCCATAACACAAACAAATATAATTGCTTACTTTGGGACTAGATAGCGCTGTGTGAATGTGGTAGAATATTATTATTATTATTATATTTAAGAAGAAAAAGGAAAATATAGTCATATTTTACAAAATCATTCACGGATTTTGATATATTTAATATCTTAAATATATATATACTCGTAACGTACACAAATTCTAGGTATATTCATCAATCATCAAACACCTATATAGCCATCAATTGGTGACATCAAAAAAACTATCTTGACGCGGAGCAATTGTAACTTATTTTAGTTTTAAAAATAGCTTTTAAAGCTACGGTAGCAAAGTTATATTTAAAGAAACCATTTCAGAGATGTTTAGTGCTGCATTCAGTTCTTATGAAAAGACGCAAGATCTTATCACCGCGAGCTAAATTACCGCTCCAACTGACTGACCGAGTTCTCATACTTAATGGACAGAAAGAAAAAAGACAGCTCTGCTATAAAACGGCTGATTGCTTTCATTTGAAAACATTCAGTAGTTCTTTATTTTTATGTGATTTTTGTTTTCGTAAGTATATTTGATTCTGTTTATAAAATGGAAAGGAGATATATAGATAATATCCGTATTATGAGAAGCAAGAATACATTTTAACATAATTTTTCTCAAGGTTGTTATAAGAAGCAATTCGAGAAATGTATGCTTATGAAGCAAATTAAAAAAAGAAAGAGAAGGAAATTTGAAATGAGACCGTGTGATTATTTCTTTAACCATGGCGGTAGCATGATAACATTAATAATCCTCCTCTTATGACATTGTCTATTTGGAATCAGGGGGTTTACTCTGAATTTTGACATTCGAATGTTCGATTTTAATGTCTAATGTTAGGAAATTTAGATATGATCGCTGTCACTTTCAAAAATTTAACTGCGACATCAAAACCGAACATTCGAATGTCAAAATTCAGAGCAAACCCCCTCAAGATTCGACTTGATTGCTGTCAAATGTTTGTAAACTTACATTATTGACTGGCTTCTTGATCTACCGGTTAATTGGTGGTTAGTGACCCTGACTGCTAAGCCGGAGGTCGTGGGTTCGATGGACACATCTTTGTGTGATAAACATGAAGGTTTGTTCTGTGTCTGGGTGTTATTTATCTATAAAATGTATGTATTTACAAAAAAAAAAAATGTATTTAAGTAGTATATCAGTTGTTTAGTACCCATAACACAAGCAAATATAATTGCTTAATTTGGGACTAGATGGCGCTGTGTGAATGTGGTAGAATATTTATTTATTATTTTTTTATTATGGTAATAACAATCATTACGAGAATAATGCCACAGCCACAGCCACAGAATGGTGGCCTAGAGAAGCTATCAGGCCAGTGGGCAGACCACCGGCCGGTCAATCATAGGATCTCATTGGACGCGGCTGGCACAGAACCGTGAGAAGTGGCGCCGTGGAAAAGAGGCCTATACCCAGAAGTGGGTGGATGTGGGCTGATGATGATGATGACGAGAATAATCTATTTAATAAAGACCATAGGTTACCATAATAATTTGAAAAGTTCAATGCTTAAAACAGTTAAAACATACAGTTTATATAACGTGCTCCCTAAACTTTTTCAATTAACACAAAAGGCTTTGATTACATAACGGTATCAAATAATCCAGTGAACATTATTACATTACAGAAATAGGTACAGAGCTTATTGTGTAACTTCACTTCCCGACTAATAAATTGACTATATGAAAATTTTAATTAAAACTTGCTATATCAATGAATCATTAATTAGATTTATTGAAAAGCCAAACAATTGCGTAAAAGGCTTCTTAATTCCGGTGAAGGCTCTGAGTATGACTCGTCGGATTGCTCCCGGATCGTAAACTTTTTGGAATCTAATCTCTTGAGAAGGCCAGTAGTGGACAAAGTGAGGTCCTAAAATTTTTAACTTATTAGTGATCCTACGATAATCGAAAATCTCAAAAAAACAGCTGTCAAAATTTTACAACATTCTAAATAGACTAATTTGAATGTCAAGATACCAAGTAGACGATACAAGAATTTTGTGGAACTCACAAATTTAACATTAAATATGGATCATAAGACCAACCACGCAAATAATTCTTACAAAGATGATATTAAATTATGTATACTTATTATAATATCTTTGGAGTACAAACATCATTTAATAATATTATAGTAAACATTATAAATAATGATATTTCCAATATCAACAGAATATATATAATATTATACTTTTGTTTACGTTGAACAACGTATTCGTATCTAGAAGAGATGGATTTTTATTTTGGTTCAGAAAGCTCTTATATTAATAGTCAGCACACACCGCTAATGTCTGCAGTTTGTCGTATACAGTTTCAATTCCAATCTATTGGTCGGGAATTTCCAGAAAAATCCATTTAGGTTATTGCCTACATCCTTGGAGGTATATTGCACTTACTTTTGTTAGGGGAAATATTTCGCTAACTGTATGTGTAATAAAGTTTAGAATTGTTTAAAGTGTAATTTTAAGTAATAACCTTTTTATAATGTGGGGAATGCATTAAATGTTTCTTGCTGATTTTTTACAAGAAATAATAAAATTGATACATACAAACGTATGCTAGATAATAAGAATCTAACGTAATAGAGATAATATTATTTCAGTTATGGAGGCTTCCTTTTTTAAATCCAACACACAACCATACCAATGAAATATATTACTTGTATTAACATACCTAATAATTAATTAAACAAAAGTAAGGTCTTTATAATACTATCTTATCGTAACAGTAACACAAACTCTGACAAAATCAAACAAACCTTAACTCAGACAGAAAAAATGGACCCGACAGAACAAAACACGGTGTATCTACGTTGAATCTAGGTTCTGTAGTTATACGAGGAACAAACCATTGCGACTGTATTGGAGAGGAGCTTTGAGGACCTCACAATAGCGCCTACGTTGGTGCCTGTCTCTCTTTGACTGATGTATCTCAGGCCATTGCAAAATACGACCAATTCTGCCACAGAAATTTAACTGTAAAACAACACTGATAAGGTTGTTGGAAATCCTTTTCAGTATTCATTTCACACTTAACAATTAATAGACGTTGCAATAGGAAGATATGGAAATAGGTTTTATTGAATTTTTTGTGATATCTTTTGATGTACCTACCTATGGGTTTAGTAAACGTAACACACAAATTAAATATAAGCTAAAATGTCATAGCTGTTTTGTTACAAATATTAAAAACGGATCTGTTTACGGATAATATTAGTTAACTGGATTTTGAAGTCTAATTATTAGTAAAATACCCGTAGTTTGGAAGTTTTCATCTTAGTATTAAAGGACCCTTACTTAATCTGATTTTATTGACAATAAAATGTATAATTGGTTGACTGTATGGAATATTTGGTTACAGAATACATCAAACTAAATAAAACAAATCATCCAGGAATTACATTTATACTTATGAAATATAATATTAATATTCAAACTGTTGAAATTAACAACAACAGTCTCTAAAACTCTTTTTATTTAGTCTGAAACAGATTTGAATAGACAAAAAGAGAGTACACAAAGAAAACTAAGATATAAATGTACACAATATCAATAAAACTTCGTGGTTTCGAACCCTTGTCTCATTCGTTAGTGTCCTAAAGAATTATGTTTTTTTCTTTCAGTTCCAACTTGAGGACAATCGGAGGCAGGATGAGTGGCAACGGGTTGAGGGGTGGCCGGAGGATCCCCACTCCAATGCCGCCTCCGAAGGAAACTATACATCACCAAAGGTAAGTGTTTATAGAGCATAAGTTGCACTTTCAATTTGAGAAAAGGTCTGAGTTAAGAAGCTGTTTTCGAAAGATTCTACACAATTATACGTTTGGACGAATGACCATACATATATACATAAATAATATTTGGTTTACAGTTTTGCAATTAATATTGATTCAAAAATTTGGTATAAATTAGGATTACTATCGTTTCTTGAAATTTTTCTTTATGTTCAAAGTCCAGCAGTGGACGTCCAATGGCTGATATTATATTTGCAAACACGGAAAATATGTACATAGACGTAATCACGATGACGACACGCAAGAAACTCGCTACTTTGAGAGCGGAAATGGGAACTGCACACATTAGGTAGGCAGTAAGTAGCTCAGTCACGTTTATTTACACCTAAATATACTTCCGAGAACCTTGTTGTTCTAATAAGATTTAACTGACTTTTCCACAATAGTGGTGAGGCAATTGGCCTTGGTAGCTGACTGCCGGACTGCCAGAAGAGTAACTAGGCTGTATCTCTTGTATTGCTAATATCCGTGGCCGACATTTATTACTGAACATTGGGTCTTCTTCAGGTGTTAAAATTTATTAATTCAGCCAGAGGACTTCCAACTTAGCAACAACGGATATTCTACAATCGGTTAAAGACAAGTAACCAATTGTAGATTGACTTTGACTTAGTCGAACATAGGAAACCTTAAGCAGACAGGAGCACTACAAGAAAATATACCGACTCGTCTGACCAGCAATGTATTAGTAGGCTAAATTCCTTCCACAATCTTTCAAGGAGACCCATGTCCAGCAGTGGGATGTTAATGGGTTGAAAATTAAATGATTGTCGAACATTACAATGACACAATGGTACGAGTTTCGTAGGGTACTCGGAACTTCGATATTCGATTCGTCGATTTTGATACGATTTTAATGAAGTGTTTGAAAATAACAGCAAATATAATTAAAATTGTAAATATGACAGCAAAATTGAATGTCGAAATTGCGAGAAAGGCCTCAAGTAGCACCAGGTAGAAAGCTCATGTAAATTAGAGAAATATCAAAGAAAGAAAACATCTCATTAGGAACCGCCATAGGCCCGGCCGTGATAATAAAAGCATAAAACTTAATGCAACCAACAAATAAAAACATGAGCATTTTTGAAATCTAAATTGAAAACAAATTTGTACACAAAGGTCCTTTGAAGTAGTCCCTTCGGCCATCTTTCCTCGCTCAAATACTGTAATGATACTTAGCGAAAGAACCGGAGATTGGGCGGGAAACATTGAAAGCTGTGAACTCTGCCCTGTTTCATGTAAATTGTTACCTTATTACAATTTTCGTGTTTCGAGGATCTAATCTACATTAATATAATGAGGAAGTTCGTCGCTTGAGCTGATTATTGTTTGAGATAGAATTAGGTTTTTGTTTGCTAAAGTTTTCTTGGTTATCTCTTTTTATATCCAAGTCT
Organism: Laspeyria flexula; assembly: GCA_905147015.1. Taxonomy (NCBI): domain Eukaryota; kingdom Metazoa; phylum Arthropoda; class Insecta; order Lepidoptera; family Erebidae; genus Laspeyria; species Laspeyria flexula. Next base: position 2,771,834 of record LR989956.1, on the reverse strand, counting down.
TGAAAGTTGAACAAAATTAGTAGCATTATGGAGTTAATTTTAAAGTTTGCGATAGGGAAAAACGTAACCTTTTTTACTTATTATTAATTGGATACATGCCTCGTAATCAATAATTTTACATAAAATACATAGCGTGAAGCCTTTCCCATCCCCGATGACCCCATTAGTGCGAGACAGAGGTGCATTATTACACCGTACACTTTTACTCGTTCTACAAATTTTGTCTAGGACTTAGTAATCAGCCCACAGCCACATAAGTGGCGAATACGGCTTATTATATTCGAAATATTTGAACACATCCCTGTTTTTTTTGGCATATAACCTATTAGTACGGAACCCTCGGCGCGTGAGGAACTAATATCAGTAAAGTTGTACTTATTAGGTAAAACATAAAATTAAAAAAAATCTAGTGGCAAAATAAAAAGTACGGATTGATCATTGCATTCTCATTGTAGAGCCAGCTTATTTTTTGACTTCCACCTTCTGCCAATTATCTTAAGGTTCAAAATTGCCTCTTAGTGATTTAACTCACAGGCTTTTTGACAGCTAGTGTGATATATAAGTACTAATATTTACCTAAAAGCTATTAGCATCACCATTGAACCAACCACTCAAATTGTTTGACACACAATCATAGCAATCGTTATGAGTAAAAGAGGTGTTGAGAGCCATTTATAATAGTTAGCAGGACAGACGTGATGTGATGACAGAGCGTAACTGATATGCTTGGTTTGGCACAACAGTATCGCATGACGATTTGAGCCCACTTCTCATTGCTTAGCAACGCACGTGGTGACGTCCAGCCTTGTTTGTATTGATGAGGGACTTGGAATTTTTGGGAGAGTTTTTATTGTACAAGGGATCGAATTCATAAGTTCAACGTCAAAGCCTGCTTTGAGGTACAAGTTCTGTGTCGTAGGTGAGTTTTACGAATATTCCATAAAGAGAAATAAAGTAAAACTAGATTCGAAACATCACACAAATAGTCGTATTTATCTCGTGTGGGAAATTGGGAATCGAACCCACCGACATTCGACACAGCGCGTTGTTTGGGGCGAATCGAACACATAAACCGCTACGCCACTGTGACAGACGCTTAGACGCTAAATCGTATTCTTCTAAATGGTATATTTACAGCTAAAGTAACTTAAAATACACATAGTGAAATCATTATTTTGTATTGCATAAAAATAATACAAATATATATTGATTCTTTAAAATTCTATAATTCCATATTTGATAGGCGTACCGAATAGAGCACTCTTGATAACTATGCTAAAGAAATTGATATGGAATTGCCTTCTAGCATAATCGAGTTATTTAGCTAAAGAACGAAAACTTTTAATAGCCAGGATTTTGCTTCCAATTTGTTCTATACTGAATGGAAAAACGCTTTTGAAATCACGATAAAAGTGTTGGTAATTCCTTTTATAGTTAGTATTAATTTGACGACAACATATAAAACCGAATGGAATGCCAATATTCAAAGAAACTAATATTAAGATTAATATAAAAGTCGAATAAATAAAATAGTTACAGTATTAGTAGTCTAATGTATTTAAGTCGCTGGTAATTTGTAAGTCCGTCGAATTACACGGCTTTGTGGACGTGAAACAATATACTGCAGAGTTATTAACTGCACTCTTATAAGTGCTCAGTTTGGATTTCAAGGAATTCAGTGTAGCAAACAAAAGGAAACATTCTTAGACGTTAATTAAACCAACTTGAACAAATAATATGATAGTAGTAAAATAATAGACGAACCTGCACTAGGCCAGCGTGAGTGGATTATGGTCCCATTGTGCATTGCTGGACTCGGGGAGAGCTGTGAGGATAAACCCTCGCAGCTCTCTTGTTAGAGGAGAGGAGACCCGAGCCCAGCAATGGGAGATTAATGGGTCGCTGAGCCGCCTGCAATCAACGGCCACCCGCAACCTTGACCAGGTCGTTGGTCCATCTGATAGGAGGTCGTCCTACGCTACGTTTTCCAATAGGTGGTGGGCAACGTGCACTCGAGAACCTTTTGCCCCCTTCGGCTTTCAGTTCTACAAGCTATGTAACCTGCCAACAGCCACTTTAACCATGCGATCCGGTGAGCTATGTCGGCAACATTACTTCTCCTGGGTATCTCCTCATTTCTGATTGGATCACGCAGGGAAACCCCGAGCATAGCTCTTTCCATAGCTTGCTGAGCGACAGTAGTTCCAATAATACCTCTATTAAATTCTGAAAAACAGATCTAGTATAGAACACATAACAATAAACAAAATTTGAACTGCCTCGGTGGCGCAGCGGGAAGTGTATACGACTGCTGTGCAAGAGGTCCCGGGTTCGATTCCCGGGTCGGGTGAAAATGGTATTGGGTTTTTCTATCATGAAATTCCAGTACTAAGATTTTCCCGGAGTTTGGTAAACAAATGTTCCCGGTTGATGACAATAGGCTCACCCCCTATTTCATGGGACCAAACATAGCTGGCGAAATGTGGGTGTGAAACACCTCTGCCTACCCCTTCGGGGAAAAAGGCGTGATGCTATGTTATGTTATGTTGAACTAAACACCAACTATAAAACCTTAAAAAAAAGCTTCACTTACTTTAAAAACTATTAAACAAGCTGATAGAAAACGAACTATGACCTCATTAGGTCGAATAGCGACAGATGTTCAACCGTTCAAGGGTGGTTATAAAAATAAATATTTAACTTTGACCGCGGTAATGTGTATAAAAAATGAATGCTCATAGAAGCTGTGAGTCTGTGCATTTTCGATGACAGAAAACACAAACAGACACACGTGCGGTTACTGGTGATGATGATGTGTGGGGTAAAAAGCAGCGGATTACATTATTTAATTGACAATTTGAAGCAGTAGAGTTAATGTTCATAACATTTTGAGCCCTCATGAAGAAATTACAAAGCAATTCTTTCACTTTTAAGTATAATTTTATGAATAAGGTAGGTAATACAAATTTCAATTTTTTAAATGAAATTTTGCACACAATATGAGCCGAACAGAATTTCTCGCTGTAACATAAATCAGCTGAGGCCTATGTCCAGCAGTGGACGTCGTTGGGCTGATATGATGATGATGATAAGTTCAACGGCCATAGCCACGCTTCTATTAGCATCGAAGATCGGCGATTTTGCGTTGCATTGATGCAGCATCACGTTTTGGTGACTCTCTGCGTTCTATATCGGTATTATAATCGCTGGTTTTAAAGGTTATGTCACATTTAGCTTGCAATAAGCTCCTTAATCACATAATTACTAAAAGTAGCGTGTGTCTTATGGGCCTAATAGGTTATTGATGGTTAAAATACTTATCTCAAGAAATTTTCATGAACCCGTTGCCGCTTCACCTTATAGTTTAGACCGACGCTAACCCTACAAACCATCAGTCTATTAATGGTCGGCGTGTCCAACAGTGCATTAATATAATTTATAAACAAGGTATTCATATTTTGACGCAATTCACCTCGTCACTACGTCACGTCGACAACCTTTTTGACGACATCGCAATTTGTACCCCTAGAGAGCAACTTGTGAATGAAATGAAACATGAAAGCATTACAGTGTTAAGTCACACTAAAAGGTTGTTGAGATAATGAATGTGGTGGATTTGTAGAAAGGTATACAAAAGAAGCTTAATAAGGGAGGCCTGTCTATAATTATTCATCTTATAGAGGACGCGTCCTAAAATTATGAGAAAATTTTAGGAAACTGCAGACAGTTCTTTCGTTCCAATCATCAATAAAAAATTGTAGAATAATAAAATGTTAGGGACTTTTCGATTTTATCAGTATTCAAACTTTGCATATTTTCTCAGGATAATAATATTTTAACACATTCACACACTGTCATTTCAAGTCCAAATTATGTAATTATATTTATTCTGGTCTAGTCTAGTCGTTCTTCAATAAACGAATATGTTTAGCAGTTTCTAAATGAAAGAGTTAAAATCATCCATTCCACCTCACAAGCATTCATATTAATACTAGTAAGATAATTAGTACAATATTCAATACCCTCTTACCAGATACTATGCGAAATTGCTTCTAGTATAAAAGATCCCAAACTCCTTAACATCTTAAGTCATCCCAGTCAAGTAGCCCGGTGTCATTGTTGGTTGGTTCGTCGTAAAAAATGCACACGCTCCGGGGAACCATTCAAGTGCCATCATCAACCTAGCGCTGAGTGCGGTACTGAGATATAATAAGATACTGGAAGAGGTTTACTATTAATGACTAGCTAAATTTTAAGCATTTATGTTAACGGGTGTTGACAAAAACATCTAAATAAAAAGCTAGTAAAAACCAGTGTTCATGATCCGACGCTTTGAAATTTCTGCCATCGTAATCATGCTAATTTTCCAGGCAAAAACTCACCTTGTCAATGGCGTTTCTGTATTATTATTTTCTATTTAGATGTTTTTAGAACGGTTGTACAATATATAATACAGAACAAGACAAGTTTAAAATAGTTTATAGTTTTAAGTTATGTGTAAAAAGAGGTTCGTTTTTAGTACAATATAGTAGGTAAGTCAATTGTCTCCTTTTGACCACAAGTGATTCTCTGAGATGTAAAAGCTACACATTAAAATGCTGTCTTTATATTACCTTATACTTTTTTGGTAGTCGAATATTTTACAAGGACTTCTCGGGTGAATGCATGAAAAGACTGATGAATGTTGAAGAAGCCAAAGATGTATGTCAAAATCGTAGCATGTGGAAATAAATAGTCTCTGCCTACCCCTCTGCTCGGAAAGAGGCGTGTTCTATATGTATGTATGTATTTCCCGGGTGTCAACTATGGAGTTTAAAAAAAGACACATCTAGAGAACTACAGCTATGTATGTCACTCCAGCTTGCATTAACCATAGAAGAGGTCACTATACAATCCTTCGGACAATACATCGTATTAATGCCCTGTCGTATAACTCTGTTCAAAAGAAAATAGTCGATAATAGCCTAGGATTCAACATGCAGAATGAGTATGAGTACCTATTTAGAAAAATATATTTTAAACGGGTGGGAGACAATTATTTCAGAACCTAAAACTGACGGGTTAGATCGTAGATTCATACCAAAAGCTTTTTACCCAATAATGGTATGAATCGGGAAGGGTACTTTTTGAAGTGGTTTCAATAAGGATTCCTCCGAATTCGTAACGTGTGGCGCGAATAGCTTGTTGTAACTTGTGATATGAATTGAAGAAAGACCTAATTGACAGAGAGAAAGTGATTTATAATCATAATACGCGCAGGGTTACATTTTACTCCGTCCACTTTTAGTTGTCTTATAAATTTTATGTTTCTAGGGTCATAGTAATCTATACTAATATTATAAAGAGGTAAAGTTTGTGTCGTTGTAAGAGGTACGTAATCTCGGAATCTACTGAACAGATTGGAAACATTTTTAGTATTGGATAGCCCATTTACCCAGAGAGGCTATAGACTACATAACATCACGCTACGGCCAATAAGAGCTGAGCAATGACCAAACAAAGAACGACAGGAGCGAAGCTATGTACGGCTTCTAGTTAAACATAAAAAAAAATATACAAATTAACTTGAAACACTATCCTCCACACTCCACTTTACTTACAAATTCAAATTGTTATAGACGTTTTGGAAGTCATCATCATCATCATTTCAGCCTATTGCAGTCCACTGCTGGACGTAGGCCTCTCCTAACACGCGTCATAGCACTCTGTCCTCCGTCAATCCAGTTTTGAAAATATCAAAGTGCAAATAAATTTGTAACACACATAAATCATAATAAATAATGAAAAAGTAAAAAAAAATACGTTGCACTGTAACAGTGACGCAGTCACTAAGCACTCCCATTAAAATAATGAAAGTACTCTCTTGACCTGTTTCTTTTTTAATTATTTTTTAATTATTATGTCTGGAACTACACGAATTAAGTAGTAGGTAACTAGGTATTTGTTTTTGTTGAGTTGAATGGAGAGGGGTTATAGTAATTTTATTATTTAAAAACACAATTAAAATTTTTTTTAATGTTTTTATTCAGATACCTATAATATTTAATTTAATTAAAATGATTAATTAATAGTTAGGCACCTACTTAGTAATATTTTTTAAAATATTTAATGATATTCGTGGATCGTGGAGGATAGTTTTGACTGGCCTGTTGGTCTAGTGGTTAGTGACCCTGACTGCTAAGCCGGAGGTCGTGGGTTCGATCCCCATCCAGGAAAAATCTTTGTGTGATGAGCATAAAGGTTTGTTCTGTGTCTGGGTGTAATTTACTATAATATGTATGTATTTACAAAAAAAAATGTATTTAAGTAGTATATCAGTTGTTTAGTACCCATAACACAAGCAAATATAATTGCTTACTTTGGGACTAAATGGCACTGTGTGAATGTGGTAGAATATTATTATTATTATATTACTTAATAATATCTATATTAATATTATAAAGCTAAAAACTTTGTTTGTTTCTGTTTGGTTGGTAACTACTGGTCCAATTTATAAAATTCTATTCTCTACATCTATCAGAATACTTTGAATAAAACCTATTGTTCCCTCGACATACCATTTCTATTTGTAACCAATAAATTTCTTCCTACAGTCATTCGTTATAAGTTTATTTCGGTATTGATGGCATTGATGCTACTCAATTCAAAGACGCCATTGTACCTTGAATAAAAAGCACCTATTCAAAACAGATAAGAAACAATCTTTTCTTTGTACTCTGTTAACGTAATGCACTATTTTGTTATAAATGCATAAATTACTCTTAAAATGTAATAACTATAAAAAAGATATTGATAAAAAGCACAAAAAGTATTGTCAGAAGTGGGATTCGAACCCACGCCCACAGAAGTGGACTGCGACCTGAACGCAGCGCCTTAGACCGCTCGGCCATCCTGACGATGACTGACGCGTCAAAATATCAGTTGTGATTATAAGAACCGTAGACAAGATATTTTAGCATTAAAATAATTTCAATTGATCATTGTACTATCATATATTACGAGTGAATAATAATAGATACAAAATTAGTCAGTTTTTACGGTAGTCATTTTATTTGAAATACAATATTTCCAGTGGATTCCGAAAAAATTAGCTATGACTGACGGACAGACAGACAAAAGTGATCCAGTAAGGGTTCCGTTTCTCCTTTGAAGTACGGAACTCTAAAAAGTAACTTTCAATGTTATCAACTCAGCCCACTTTCCTTATTAATAGAACAGTCACCATTCCACAAAACCAGATAGACGTCATAAAACTTAAAATTGGTACAAGAAGATTTCGCTTCACATAATGATGAACATACGAGGGCCGCATGGCGGTCGCGTCCGGTGTTCCGTTTGATCTGCGGAATCTGCGCATGTGGTTCCGGCGCAGCGCGTGCGCATACATGCACGTGCGATTGTGCGAGTAGTTAGTATGTTAGGAGTAAGGACAGATTTATTTTATGTGACTTCAAGGACTGTGTTCAGTAGTCCAAAGGTTGATGAATGAAAATAATTATCATAAATTCAATCTTGGAGCAGTTTAAGTGCGTCGGTGTAACGGGATCTACCTATACGACTGTTGTGTGAGAAGTCCCATGTTTGATTCCCGGGACGGGAAAGAACTGTATTAGGTTATTCTATTATGAAATTCATAGTTTATTTCCGTTGCTGACGCGATTTTTAGCAAATAACATAGGATTCATGCCGAGCAAAGCCACGAGCGGCAGCTAATACGTATCTAGTAGATAAATCAATAATAATTTTGTTCATAACGTTCATAGTTGAGTGAACCATCTCGACCACCAAACGATATTAAATAATGTTATTAAAACGTCCATGTTTGTGAGAACCCTTCAACGAGGTTCATAGGAAATTGATGTTAAACCGGCAATTTTGTGCTAACATTATTTATGTGGACGTGCTATTTCATAATATCGCTCATTTGGAGTGACACTGACACAACTTCAAAAAAAATACGAAACTGACCTAATCACATCAAAATGATCTCGATAATAATCTACTTTAGGAGTGAAAATGTCACCTTAATAAGTTCAAGAAACGCTCGCTAGAGGACGAAAAGATGGTGAAATAATATTTTAAGAATCTTCGCTATCTTTACGAAAAAAAATTAAATCTGGCGTAGTGTAAAATTAAAAAATGCAGTTGTGTCACTGTTGCTCCAAATGAGCGATATATGCTTATACTACTCTTCATGTGGCAAATAAATAGATATTAACATCAACTGTAGCGAAAATAAAGTAACCCGACTTAACTTTCCAGACACTCATTGACCACGGTGACAAATCTGGGTTAAAGAGATTTTTTTTTAAATATTCAACTCACACATATAAACATTAAGTTGCATAGTTACTGTTTTGAAAAAGATTGCATGCAAATCCATTCCACACTCAAAGAAATGGAATGATAAGAATTCTGAATTGAAATGGTAAACATTAGAATGCGTCAATCTAACAACTCAAACAAGTTTAACTAATAAAACATGAAAAACAATTTATGAGACATTAGGAAGCAAGCGAGCGTTACCTTTTCAACAAATAAAAAAGGCAAAGTTGAGATAGATGCAACTGCTGACTCGCGGAACGTGGCTAAAAGCACCTTGTGTACTGAAACTAAAGTGATTCAAGTCGCTAAACCACTGACTCAGATTTTAAAAGACAGGCAAAACGAGAGCCTCGCTTAGATTTGAGCTAATTAACAAGCAAAAAGCTTTAATTAAGCATTTGCAGTTGACGATGCAGCATTTAAAGTAGCAATTTTGTTTTGCCTTTTACTACTTTTAGCTTTGGATCCTGGTACTATTTATAACACGCGTTATCCTCTTTCAGAAGTTTTACGATGATTTAAAACTATTAATATTTCAACGGTGGATGTTGTATATTTTCAGCGTTTATGTTGCATTTTAAGTAAGCAGTGAGAATAGTTAAATTATTTGTTGACGCAGTTTTTGTTGTGAATTTTGGTGTTTGTGTTTACCAGCTATAAGACGAAAATTTTCTTTTACTTCAAATAATTTATTATCTCTTGAGATTATTGGGTGATTTTCTTTTGTTTTTAAAAGGAATCCCCGAAGAGAACAGTTTGTTTGGGATAACTTTAAGTAAGCCTAACTCTGTTTGTATTATTTTCTGTAAAAATATAAGTATTTCTACGTACGTGATATTGCGACGAACAATTTAAAGTTCCAAGCAATAAATAACAAAATGCTTCGTAGAACTACTATACCTTTACGGTGGGGGACCTACAATATCATCATTAATTCCAAGCCTGAATCTACTCACTGTTCAATATAGACCGCTCTTTGAACAAAAACCATGCTGCGATATAATTCAACATCAACGATACTTACTGATGCAGTGAACACTAAATAATAAAATCAATATTTACTCCAATAATATATTCTTGATTCTTGCCAAAAGAAAACTTGTCGTCCTAATACATAATTTATAAACTTATTTAAATCAAGTTCTTATTACAGACACAGATGTCCTAAAATCACCATATCAGTAGTTCAAATAAATATTAACTGATCACCAAATCCTGGAAGTATACACATCCTTATGATTGAAATCTGAAAGCAGAACAATCAAAGCGCTAATAAAAGTGATCACCTGTTTCCTCTTACTATCCATCTTGCATCGCATCAAAGCAGACGTCGGATGCAAGGCGAACAATTGGAAATTTGGCCAATATTAGCAATGTTGGACGATGTTACAGAATGCGTCATTGATTCAATATGCTTAGTGCTTATTTGTGTTAGTTGGTGCACTTTAAGTGCTTAACTAGAGTTCTATTTGGTTGGTAGTACGTCTGTTTTGTTTACTTCGAGTATATAATCTGGATGCAGTTGAGGATTGAGTTGTTAATGCTGACGTAAATTAGTTCATTTGAAGGAAATTTCAGATAGATACTTTTAGGCTTCTTCAATGTTCTTTGCGACAAAGTAAAGTCCTATCGTTGAGTGAGGTTGGAAGTGATCTCCAAAATTATTTGTGTAAAAATTAGTAATTGGTAATAAAATTGTAACTAGGTCTCTCAGCTTCATCATTAAAGCATTCAAAAAAGGCGGAAAGGTGCTGAAGATTCTTCTATTATTGTAAGCGCTTGTGTTGCGATACTTGCGATATTGTTTTGATTTTTGACATTATATTTATCTATTTGACTTTCATAACAATATAATTATATAATAATTAATTAATTAATTTTCATTACCTATAATTAAGTCTACACTAAGTTTGTATCCTTCTTTGCATGTATTGTTTGTATTGGTGTAAGATTTGTTGAGTTGTCCTAAACAATTAAATAAATAAATAAACTGAGACAAAATCTATTTATGAATTTATCGGTGTGGTAGCAGTATTCCATTGACGCTGACTATTTCATTTTAGCACCAATCTCTTCTATTGATACGTGTGGTGATTACGATTGTTAAAAAATATATATTCAACTCGCGGTCATCGTCATGAGTTCACATAATTTTCAATTTTTACTTGTCATTAGCTACAACTTGTAATGTTACTTCGATACATAAATATTTACATCTAATTAATTTTTCAAATTTTGATTGAAACATTTGACACTAAAAAGCTGGTGAAATTAAGAATCTTGCAAATTGAGTGTTGCTTTTTATCTGACAAAAATTCTTCCAGCAAGCGCGATCAGTACCCTGGCGTGTACCAACACAATGCAACGCAAATAGAGTGCGACACGGAGGGTGCGAATGTATGTCTAATTGCCTGCGGACGTGTCTCAACTTGGTTTTACGGACCAAGTGCATCTGTGTAGGGCTGTCGCTGTAAACTTTTTGGAATTTTTTTTTTGCGTGGTCATAGCGCCGTATGGAAAAATTGATGGATTGACGTTCTTGGTTTTTTTTTTGCGTATTACAAAAAATAATAAAAATGCAAAGTCTCTTAGCTGCATCGTGTTGGGGAGGCATTTAGATGAGATATTTGCTATATAATTTACTTATGTACCTTTTATACCTCATCCATTTCTTTATATACCTAAATTTTTTGTTTCCAAAAAATAGTGCATACAATTTAAAACGACAAAGTTATAATATTTATTTGTCAACAAATTGCGTAAATATCTATTTAGATAATAAAAAAGGTTTGTTTTTGTAATGTGGTAGTCTAATTACTATCATTGGGTGAATACTAGTTAAAACGGTGTAATAAATTACTCAAAGCAAGCGTTAAATTTACTTAGATATTTTATAGGAATAATATCAAGTTTAGTCAAAGCGTACGTAATCTAATACCTCATAAGTAGTATACTTTGGGCTCAAGTTTAATTAATTACGGTCGGAACAACCTTAGGTTTTACGCAGTACAAGTGCAAGTACTAGACGGTCTTATAAATAGGGTTGCTAAGATACCTATTATTTCTGGGTTTATTTATTTATTTAGAAAGCTAACAAGGGATAACGGGAATTCTGTGTATGTTAATATTTATTAAAAACAAAAACTAATCCTACATTTAAAAGGCAGACGTATTTGAATCGGAGCTTATTGCCTTATTTGAGAACTTTAAATATTCTTTGATGATAACTTTTGTATATTTACAACAGTTCTTTGATAGAGGGATAAAAATGCAGGCAGAAAACTTTCAAGAGCGGCTTAGATTTATTCTTTTTTATAGTCGATAGATGACTAGAGCCTCATTTTTTTGTTTACAGCTAATGCGGCATCATATAGAGATCTAATGTTACGTCAAATCAAGAACCTATCCAAGAAAAGGAACTCACAATATTTTCAATAAACTAAAATTATCAACCCTATGATACCTGTGGCGTCATAAAGGCTACTGCATCGTTGGGGTGCAGTTCAAACACACAAACACACACACAAGTACACACACACATCACATCGCGTGCGTTGACGCTGTAAACAGTGCCGATTACTGCGGGCTATAAAAACCAAAAGATAAGTACTAACGCGTGCGGGCGAGGATATAACCGAAGGATAAAATGCACCGGTTATGCGTTGGAACTCAGAGGGGATGGCTTTGATGTGTGGTGTTATTTGTTTTGGAATTGCAATGAATATTGATCATTTACGTTTAAGAAATGATTACCTTTTATAATAGCAGCTATGTCATTATCAATAAGTACTCGAAAGTTTATACTGAAACATAATTACTTAGGTATAGCACCAAGGATAAAAATGTTATGTTAATAGAATTTGGGCTTTGATTCTGAGTCATCGGAATGCTCCCGCATCGTAAACTTTTTCGAAGGTATCTTAAAATCATCATCATCATCACCTATTAATGTCCCACTGCTGGGCTCGGGTCTCTTTTCCTCTATCTAGAAAGCTGGGAGCCTCTAAGAGAATCGTAGAATGGCAGAAAATAGGTTACTGCAAAGAAAAATATAATGTATTTTTTTATACAATATACCTACTTAGGTATTTTTATTAGATATCTTATAATAAACTGATATGCCTCGCCGAAAACTTTTGTGGCAGCTCAGAGTCAGAGCTTTTTCGACCTTTAGTAATTTTTAAATCAAATTTATCAAAATAAATAACAAAATATTTTTTTTTTTATTTTGTTATTATTTATATCATTAGCTAGGTATTTTGCTTACAAATAGCACTTGTAACTTGTAACGAAAGCTGCTCAGTTTGAGAACAAACTAAAAAGCTCAAGTTTATATTGCTCGATCTTGTTACGCCATCTATCCAAAAAATTTAAAAACTAATATGATGATTCTCGTTGTCAGAGATTCACTCAAACGAAACGAGATGGCGTTGTTCCAGTTCCTTTCATTTACGTACAGTGCCATCTGGCGGAATGATTCGTAACTTTCATATTTATGCAGTACTTTTTAAAAACGATAGGTGGCGGGAGTAAGTAATTTCAAAATAAATTTTATTATTTATGTAGTTTAATAACAGAGAAATTTATTTAATCCTGTAGATTAAAAAAACAATAAATCTAGGAACGACTAATTGTGGATTAGTTAATAGTTAGGTACCTACACTTATGAAATGAAATTATTATTGAGTAGATATTCACAACTTCATGTTCAGTAGCCGCATACCTATTTACTATCTGTAGATTACCGATTTCTTCAGCTAAGCATGGCCATTACGTAGGTATCAAATTAAAAAAAAAACAATCTCCGTGAAGGATCATTCTACTTCATAATCCTTCGCACTTGTAATCCCACACAATGGCAATAGACGCTACTTACAATATAAAGCAGCCGACACACACAATCACAAGCTCATCCATTATAAGTCGGTGCACTCATGGAGTCATGCAGTTAATAAATCACGTGTACACTCAGCCTTATTGTGCTGCACTTCTGATGTAAAGTGTAATGTGCAGTATATTTTATAATAATCTGTCTTGGTTGGTTACTGGCACAAAATCAGTACCTACATTAAAATATAAAAAAAATAAGTCTACAGCTGCGTCTGTTTGTCTCAATTCTCAACACAAAAAACTTAAAAATTATAGAGCAGATTATCAAATGGTTTACACTATTTCATGGAGTGATTAGCGGTTGGCCGTTAACTGCAGACACAAAATCACTCGCTGTAGATGAAATTAGGTGAGGCCTATGTCCAGCAGTGGACGTAATTGGGCTTATATGATAATGATGGAGTGATTCGTAGGAGAGATTTATGTGTACCTATATGATATTTATTTTATATGGAGCACAGGAGCTATTGGCTAGGCCCTGACAATTAGAATTGTCAATCCAGTTGGAGTTTAAAGAGGCTGGTGTGACTCGCGAGCCAGCCTATCCGCAAGTTGCAAGAGGTTTTTAAGATGCAGAACAAAATGAAGGCACTTATCCTCATGTACGAAGAAGAGGTCCGTCGTTCTTTGTTTGGCCACTGCTCAGCTCCTATTGCCCGTAGCGTAATGTTACATAGCCTATAACCTTGCTCGACAAATAGGCTTTCCAACACTAAAAAAAATTTCAAGTCGGACAGTAATGGCAGTAATGCTTGAGATAGGGTTCTACCAAGCAAACATACTCTACAGCTCTAATCTATACAAATAAATAAAATTGGAGTGTCTATTTGTAATATTAAAATAACCGCTTTTTACTACATGCATATGAATGTATAGGTATTAGTTGTCCACGCGAACGAAGTCACGGGCACAGCTATATATATATATTTTTTTCTAGTCCCAAAGTAAGCAATTATAATTATTTGCTTGTGTTATGGGTACTAAACAACTGATATACTACTTAAATACATTTTTTTTTGTAAATACATACATATTATAGATAAATTACACCCAGACACAGAACAAACCTTCATGCTCATCACACAAAGATTTGTCCTGGGTGGGGATCGAACCCACGACCTCCGGCTTAGCAGTCAGGGTCACTAACCACTAGACCAACAGGCCAGTCAAAATAACAATATTAAATATATAGATAAGTATAAAACAAGTATAGATAAGTATTTCAAATTCCATCTACCTACACTAGGTTCATACCATACATAGTTATAGTTACTTACAAAGCCTACCCACCCCCATTAGTTAGATAAGATCTCAGTGTGGTGTCGGCACGCTTTGCAAACAGACGCCATGCAACTCGATCATACGCGCTCTATCAGTCCATCTTGTGACGAGACAATATTCGTATTATACCAGAGTACCTACTTAGCCAATGTCTTGGATTTTTGTAGGGATTTATTTTAATGTTATCAGAATGCAAGGGAACATTCTTTTAATCGCACCTTTATTTATTAGATCACACAATGTATGAAAAATGGCCAGTATTAAGATCTTTTAAACTTTCTTGACTTGTACGGGGCTGACAAAATAATAATTGTAATAATACTGTAATTGGATCGAAACGACGTGATGGGCAAATAAATAAAGTATTTCATATTCCTTAAATATAATAAGTGTAGACCCGTTGCATAATAATTTAATAAAGACAGTATTAAATTTTTGTAAACTGATTAAAAATATAATTAAAATATTGTCAAGCTAGCTGGAAATAATCTAATAAAATAATAATTTTACACAAATCTGTAACATTAAAAGTTGTTTAATTTTATGAATGGAACATGAAATTCAATAGGTTTAATTTCATGACCCATTCACAAGAAAGCAATAATAATAATATTTTTTTAATAATATTTCACCACAATCACACAGTGCCATCTAGTCCCAAATTAAGCAATTATATTTGCTTGTGTTATGGGTACTAAGCAACTGATAAACTACTTGTATACATTTTGTTTTTGTAAATACATACATATTATAGATAAATAACATCCAGACACAGAACAAACAATAATGCTCATCACACAAAGATTTGTCCTGGGTGGGGATCGAACCCACGACCTCCGGTTTAGCAGTCAAGGTCGCTAACCACTAGACCAACAGGCCAGTCAAATTATCTATCTATAATAGCAATCATTCTTATTTCTAATTTAACTGACCAATAAGAAAGAAAAATGAGCTAACCGTAAAACAAATTGTTTTAAATAAAAAAAAAAATTAATGCCATTGATGTATAAGCCACTTTAAAGTCACAACCTCAGCAACTGTCTTAAAATGTTGGTCTAGACGTTACTATATCATAATACGGACCAATAACTATGAACCCAATGGAAACAAGCCAAGTACTACCGAATGCAATACAATAGCTTCCATTAAATCTAACCAATATATTATTCAAAGACATTTCAACCACAGAACTGGCTGAGTGATACCAATATCTGAAGACAGCTGACTGCAGCTTTTCTGTTCGTTACCTTAACGGAATAGAGTTTAATTTTGAAGAAGAGTTTATTGATTGCCTGTATAGTAAATATGGTAATGTAGCACGTATAATTCAACGCCCAATAGTGACCGAGTGCATGTCAATATGTAGCGAATGCCAGTGTATTCTGGTTCACGCTCGCGACTTGGCGAGACTTGATTCCGGGATACAAAGGCTTCTTACAATTGTAGCTACCTGGAAACACCCTGTGTTTAGATTGCAGGTTTGCAATTTACATGAATACGTTTGGACGTGCTTTCCAGTCCGCACACTATTTAGAATAGGACGTATAATAATTTTTAACATATAGTATATTGGGATTTGCCCCACTGGGTAAAAAACGTGATTTTACTGGGAAGAATAAAACATTTCTCAGTAGTACCAAAAACTGATAAAATATATTATTTGATACAAAATGATGCTAAAAAGGGCTGCTAAATAATTGTGTAAACGTGACAATAGAATGAAAATTCGGAAAGAAATGTTTATCAATAAAATTGATTGTTTAAAAAATCCATCACGACGAATAGAAGGGATTCTGCGCAAAAGAAAAGTATCTCATAGAATAGAATGACAGCCGTTCTAATAAAAGCTTTCATGAAATAAAATACAAATTGCAGAAAAGATTACCTCAGTACAATAAAAAAGTACATTAAGACGATAAAGCTCAGATAAAGTTCCCACACATTATATGTGTAATAACATATAAAATATAATAGTCTCCATATTGCTGAAGTCTGAACGGCCATAATGTTATTCCGAATTTGTTGCAATAATCAATTTTTTCCGGCCATTTTATTTGGACATCTTTACATTTATATACGAAGCAAAATATATTATATTATGTTTTACTATAATAGTACTCAAAGAATATCTATTTAACGCAGCGGTTGCCTATGCTCTGTTATCATTAAAAATAAAGCATATTATCAACTTGATTGTAAATAGTTAGGTACGCGACATCAATATTATCACTTATAATGCACAATTAGATCATCGATCTGTTGCGTGCATATCATTACCCATAGGTTTGGTTTATTTCAAGTATTCAACAAGTCTATTTTAACTAGTACCTCTAAAGCGGCTACAACGTTAAGTAGAAATTTAATAAAATTTTCGCTCGTAAATTATTATCTATAAGATTGAAAATTACTACTCTTGTTTAAAAATTATAATTATCAATTTTTTTTTAAAGAATGGCGTGAGTTTCTTGCCAGTACTTCTCATAGCTCCACCCCGTCAGCGAACTAGTCGTAGGCAAATTTGCTGACACTACTTTTCGGATAACCTGTTACATTCTTAACGTGTGACTTTCATAAGTGTTACCTTGTAACCTAGATGAATAAACGAGATTTCATTTCATTAAAACATTTCGCTGTTCTCGCCTTGAAATGCCACAGCATAAGTTTCTTAATTTATTTATTTATTTATTAAAGTACTGCCACATGGTACATATTAAAAGTACAACAGTTAAATTATATCTAAATACATGTTCTGATATGCATCACAATAACGGCATACATAACATTTGCTTTAACTTAGTAACAATAGTTTATAAAGTGCAATAATTGACAGTATGTTAACTTAAACTTAAATTACATAAATGAGGGGCAAAACATAAGCATAAACATAAGCTTAATCAGCTCCATGTTACAAAATGAGGCTTGTTATTTATAGCTGAAACGTTTGATCCATCTCTAGCTACCTCTCCAAGGAAGGTACGAGTTGGTATATACCATTAACCTATATTCTCTCAAGGATTATAGTTTTCATATTGACTTTGACTTGAATGACCATACTTATAGAGTTCTTTATAAAGAGTTGGCCATTACCCAACCCTTCGAAGCAATTGCTTGACGCATTTAACCCTCAATACTGTCATGGGACAATATCGCCCTAAGACCTTTGATCATAAAAGTGATCCACAACGGGGCTGCCGTAAAAATAAACTGGAAGCCTTATAAGGAGGATGCTAATGTGAAACCGATATACATTTATGAGTTTTTTTTAGCTGTCAACACTGTTAGTGATAATAAGATAATTTTTTTTCACAATCATGTAGACTTTAAGAATTATTCGAAAACTTTATTATTTTATCATTATTTTATTGATTAGCTACTTGTTTACAACATTGTAACTACCTAAGGGATCGTACAGATGTGATAAATTAAAGTGTATGGAGGGACTTGGAGGGCCAGAAAGTATAAGATAGTGGTCCGCCTATGTTATTCTGAGGACCTCCAAGTATTTCTATGAAAAACGAAGAATTCGTGTTGATCCGTTGGACCATAACATCCAGGAGTGACAAACTTTAGTAATGAAAAAAAAATGTAGTTAACCTTTTTTATAAGTATTCGGAATAAAATAAGGTTTTATTTACAAAAAAAAAAGTGGATAAAGAAGATAAATTATAGTCACTTCTTATATTAATATGTTCGCAGACTAATGTTAATAGAACTACCTACGTACTTTAATACTTTTATACAACAGTAATGTGTTGGATTTATTTGTCGTTTCAAGGCCTGAACCCTTTCTCTATTGTTTATGACCTTTCATTTAACGGCCTGTTGGTTCTCTTACGTTTTTCTGGAACTTTCTATGTTTTCAACGATTTTATATTAAGCCTGTGTTCCCTGATAAGAGATATGAGGTAAATGTATTTGATTCAATGTATGAAGTCCTCCTATAATACTAGACAGTAATGTGATGAGAGGATTCAATGGTGTTAATGCAGCAGTGTGTAAGATTGCTATACATGAGGTTCAGTGTTCGAACCCCGGGATGGGCAAAAATAGAATTGGAGTTTTCTTTCCTTTTAGAAATGGGTCGCTTCTTATTCACCATTTCAACCCATAAACGTCCCACTGTTGAGCACGGGTACAAAAAATGTGGAGGGAATTTAACTTACTATACCAGGGTGACCTGATGGGTTGGTATAGGGTTTGTTTCAAATTTTCCTTTTCTCGTCGTGTATAAAGTTGTCTGCATTATGGTTACTCCCTTAGTCGACTTTTACGACAACCACGGTTTGAAATAGAGTAGTGACTTTATGTATTGTTTCATTGGTATTATATTATTAGATATTATTATAATATGGTTGGAAATTACATTTGTGTACTTCAAACATTTCTATTATTTATTTACATGAACCTACGCATGCAAATTCAATTCCACCAAACGAAATTAATAACATTTAAATACACAACACCTCGAAGCAATTACCTTGAAGTTATTACATGCAAATTACGTTCAGTAATCCCTTAATTGAGAGTAGGCCTGGTGTCTAAACAAACAGATGTTAATTCGTCCCCCGACGACAAAAATAACAAATTTCTGAACATCTGTCAAAATATCGAACGAAATGGTTTTGTAGAAGTGACGAGAGGGTAATGAATTACTGCAGACATCTCTGAGCTGCAAGATGAAATAGTGTTCTGTTGGAGAATGGTTCTTGTAAATGTTAATGAAGCTAGAATTTACGAATGAAGTTTGGCGCTGAAAATATATCCTAACAATTCGCTTGCGACTCAACAATTTTTAGTTTAATGAACTAATATACAGAAGGTATCCGTGTAATGACGGATTAAGTATACAATGACATGTATGGCGACTAAGGGACTAAGTAAGCTTATCCAGACAACAGCACAGCAAGAAATTGAAAATTCGACACAAAACCTATACCAACCCGTCTGGCCAGCATGGTATAGTACGCTAAATTCTCTCCACATTCTTTGAAGGAGATCCGTGCCCAGCAGTGGGACTTTTATGGGTTAAAATGATGATGATACAGAAGGTATACATAGTTGATAAGTAAACATCATACACATAACAAGATACCACCTCGCCGTTTTCCCCGTAGGGGTAGGTATAAAATAAGGTTTTATGTAATAGAGAGCGAGCCCATTGTCATTAATCGTTCACATTTGTTTCTGAGCTCTGGGCAGATACTGAAAGTTTTGTGAAAGAAAAACCCTATACTAGAGGCTATATATTACAAATAGCAAAATTCCACGTGAAATGTTGCAAGAGATCATTAGTAGGATGTAGTCGTTATGTCGTGACGGCTCGTCGATGTGCCACACAATGCAATCATTATTGTGACCATGGTACAAGTTAATGTGGTATATATTCAATTATTCTTCGTTTTATATAGCATGGCACCTTTTTCTCCGAAAAGGAACAGGTCCATCTCTGTCATATTCAGCCCGCTTTATTTGGTCATAGGAGGTAGAATATACGATTATTTCTAACTTCCTCAGTGGCGCAGCGGTCCTATATACGGTTGACTTTTCTGAGGTCTTGGGTTCGATTCCCGGGAACAAATACTTATATTATGATCTGCAAATGTTTTTTTCGTAGTTTGTGTTTTCTATGTATAATATGTATGTATTTAGAAATATATAACTATGTTTATCAGATGTCTAGATAGTATATATATAAGGCACTGTGTAAAAAATATCCCAAATATTTAATATTAACCGGCCATGTAAGACGCTAAAATGGAATTGTTTTTAAATTCATAAGTATTGAAATCAATACTTTGCTCAAAGAACAACAGTGTCAAAGTCAAACTCATGTATTTATTTGAATCATCTAGATATTTCTTTATAAATGTCTTACAAAGTCTAAAAAGGTGTTTATCAATTTTCCAGCTCACTGAGAAAGCCTTGAGTAGAGCTGGCAAGAAAGTCAGGCGAGTATTTCAACGCCAGATAAAAACAAAGTTTCACTGCCTCCAAATTTTGAGATTTTTATTGTGAAAGTTCGCATTTTTAAGGAATTACACATTAGATTGAAGTAGACCGAGTTGATTTATTAGATTTGATAGATAGATTGATTTATTTAACTATTTGAAGTAAATAAATACTTTACTACTACTACCAACCCGCATTAGGCCAGCGTATATGGATTATGGCCTAAACTCTCTCAGCGCTCTAGATAGAGGAGAGGAGACCCGAGCCCAGCAGTGGACATTAATGGGTTGCTGATGATGATTTACCTATAATCACAAATCAATTTTGACTAAGTCTCCAATATCTTTGCAATATAGCCACTCTAATCAACACGTGCACATACATTTTGAAAATATTTCGCTGCACTAATTTTACGAGCCTTGTATCCATTCTATATTCAATCTTATTCATATGACATACAGTTCTTTTTACTAACACTATAGTTTAACACAATTGGTTATAGATCAGTGTTGTACTGCCTATTCATTGTCTTCGCCTAACGTCGTGTGTTGAAATGTCAAATGATGAATAAGTGACCCTTGAGTACTTGAAAGGTCATTGTATAAATAGTTAATGTTAAACTGTTCTTTGTTACGATTTGTTAGGCTTTCCTATCGTTTTCTTGACATGACATGATTGTAAAGAATACGTTTCGTAAATAGTTTGTTTATTTTTTTTTTATATTTTATTTGTAGGAATTGGTATCTTATGCATCCATTGATCTCCGTTTGATCTCGCAACATCAGCTTTATCATAATTATATCTAAACTAACTTCAAACATTTATTTGCAACTAAGTGGTACAAGGTCTTAGATATTTTAATTGTTAATTTTTGAAGTTTGAACTAATAAACAACATCTAAAAACAATCTTATCCTTTTTATTATAAAGCTTAATTTATATTTTATATTAAAATAATAGAGATCAGGGTTTATACATGATTTTCTGTTAGTCCAAGTTTTGTTGTAGATTGTGGTAGCTAACATATTAGAAACCGTAATACAATAATTCTTAATTATGAAAAAATAGGGCAAGATGACTGGATATGCTAGAATATTTATTTTCTCTTTAAATCAGATTTTAATAGATAAAAGTAGAAAGGTTAAATCCAAGGGAAATTCAATTTCTAGGTAGGTACTGTTGTACTGAACACAAGTTAAACACTAGTAATATCCTATTAACTCCTTCACGCCTGGTACCTACACCTAACTGATAGAGGTTATTGCATTTATGTGACGTCGTCAGAATGTTAATTAGTATGTGCAGACTGCCCGCGGCCCGTGCATGTCTTGTACGCTCTGTTGCCCTGGTACCTTACTATTTGTTCAAGCCTCTTTTGTGACATTACGTCACGCCTTTTTCCCCGAAGGGGTGGGTAGAGGTGCATCTGACCCACACATATAAAGCTATGTTATCTCTTTTTTGTCAACTTTATTGCCATCAACTGTGCACATTTGTTTCCAAACTCTGGACAAATTTTGAGAATTTCATGTTAAACGACCCGATACCATTTTTGCATGGTTCAAGTATAGCTAAGAGAGCTCAAAATTCACACCCGCTAGTCTAAACGCGGGTTAGTGTTGATTCACTAACGACGACCAAAAATTTCTTCTCATAGAATGCATAAAATACCTACCACAAAGTGAAATAACTATCTGCCCGACCCATAGCTTGATCGCTAAATTCTTGAGTCTCTCTTCGTTCGAAGTGTTTCAGTACAAAGGCCTCGTTCAATTGTGAGACTGAAATGCGTAGTAGAGGTTCGTCTGATAAAACTATCGGGTATTCAAGTGGTGCTCTTTCGTCGCGTCTAACGTAGTTAGCCTTCGTACCTGAGGGCAGTTTTCACTTTCGGATACAGCTTCATATTATTACATAGTATATATATCAAGGTATATTATTTTCCAAATCAGTACTAGTAAAGTCAGAAATATTTAAAAGTAAAAGAAAGTCAGAAAAAGCAATAAAACTGAACGTTGCCGTGAAATATTCTTTGAAATAATTCAAAAACTGAACCTGAAATTGATATAACAAGATTTCACGAAAGGTATATCATTTAAAAGAGACGTAGGAGACTAATATTTAAATGAAATATTCATATGTATTTACAGCTATGTTAAAAAAAATCAAATTACATCACCTGAACACTCTTAAGAAAAATTTACATAACCAAATTTATGTGAACAGATCACAATTATTTAATAAAATTCATCTTCAATGCGTCAAATCCATCTCCAATATAAATGAAATCGTTGCGATCTGTCACCGAGGCTGCGAGGTGCGAATAGCGAAAAAGTTGAATTTCTTGCCGCATAAATGTAATAAATAAAGGAGGCGGCGAACTTTCTGCCTTGCCGGCTTTGAGGTTACCGTGGCGCTATTCTGGTGAGCAATCGAAGACTGAGATGAGTTTTAGTTTTTAAAAATAATACTTATTTTATTCAATTTATACATGTTTATTTTTAGTTTTTTTTTGTTAATACTTCACAACTGAGTAAATCAGTATTCCAAGCAAAAATTGGTAAAGTTAAATAAATCGTTGTCAAATTTTCTGATAATATTTTTTGGATAACCTGTTACATTTATAACTTGTGACTTTCATAAGAGTTACTTTGTAACCTAGATAGACAAACGAGATTTCATTTAATTTCAAAATAATATTATGCTTGACTTTAGAATAATCCTAATTTAACAAGTCTGGAAGGCCGTAATCTTCTTTATTCTAAGAAGATGCTTATATATAATACTATGTATGTATGAACTGAGCATTATCTTATAAATTGCTATCGAAACTAAATATGGTAAAATATATTTTTGAGAGAGAATTTAGAAAAATAAATATTTGAGGTATCATCATACCACTAGATATACGCGTATCTAGTGGTATGATGATACCTCAAATATTTATTTTTCTTTACAACTATATAACTAAGGATATTCTCTTCACAACAATAGAGCTGCTACAGATAAATCAGTTTCCATATAAATAACTTGATAGAACTCAGGATATATGTTTAAACACATTTCAAAATATTTGTAGCAATCGACACCTGTGCAAGAAAAATAGCACCAACATGAATAATATGATACTATTGTAGTTTAAAATGGAAGGCTCGTTACAATGCGTTTTGAATAAGGCTCTGTGGGCACAATTTGTTGGCGCGGACGTTCGGGCGCTCTCCACAGGAAATGAGCGTATTTGTCTTACCTGAGGTTGTGTGGTGCCACTTGCAGTTAGGGAATTATAGGGTCACAAAATGTTTTAGCGTAGTTAGATATTATTTTTAAACTATTAACACTACACATGCTAACCGTCTACTCAATTTTTATGTCAGGCCCGACGTAGGTGATGCCTTACTAAAATATAATTGATCCTTGCTGGGCTTCATTCCTCACAATACAACTGTGCCGGAAACGAAAACTAGAAAGAAACTCCTGTACTAAAGTAGTGGTTGCAGTAGAATTATAGTCGTGGCGTTTATAAACCGATGCACGGTGGCAAACACCAGAAGAAGCATCACAAACATCATTGGCGACGGAAGAGGTGTAGCTGTAGGTGGTATAATTATGGCTGCGGTTTTCTATACTACGGCGATATTTTCCCAAGCGGGCGGCTCAGTTCACCTCTCTCTTCTTTTAGATGACATTCGCTATTATAGGAATAAAAATCGCTTGAAGTGGGACCCCACCAGTATCCTGCAGCAACACATTCATAAATTCACTTACGTACATTTATGAATGTTAATAATTAAGGCGCCGTACGAACTGTTGTGAGATTTATTTGCTGCTTCATACAAGTTTATGCGACTGCTGAAATCTAGAAGTGAGTTTAATGTATGAAGTGAAATTAATGTTGTTTGAGAATATGTTGACTTGCGCTTCGCTTTCTGTTTGGGTGATTTTATGTTGCAGAGGTTACTTTTACAAAATCTTATTTTCAAGATTTCACTGAATCTGTTGAGTGGTTTTGCAAGTTGTACAAATATGTTCGTGACAAGAGAACCTACTCGTAATCACGACATTCCATTTGACGGTGTAGATATCTTTGTTAAATGTTTGAAATTTATAACGTCGTGGTCTAAGGACAACTATTGTCATATATTTTCAACTATTTGACAAATATATCAAAATGGATGGAATTGAATGTCGAAATTGTAAGTAGGATTTTTTTACGATTTTGGCATGAAGGTTTTTTATTGAACCCATATTTGTGAAATATACACATATAGAGTCACTCAGGCAGGTTATTATTTTACATTCACTTTATCTAATATATGAGTACGTTGTTTGTGGCGACGCATTTGTATATAGTTATTTTATATTATATTGTAGCCACACATTGTTCTCCTAAGAGCACTGGACCTTGGTGAAAAGAAAACAGAAAAGTATTTGTTTTGAACGCCACGGAAACAATATATATTCCACTGTCTGCTGGCTAGGCATTCAATAACTATGTATATGTAAATAAAAATTATAACTAAATGTGTTTTAACCAAAAACAACAAAGATGGTTCTTATGAGGATAAAAAAATGTAAAGGAATCGATAATGCGGGTAAAGCCACTGGAACGCTAATTTAAAACAAAAATCCTCATAGTTTACTAATTAGATATTTTAATCAAATCTCATTTCTCTTTACAGATCTGCTCCACGACTGGTAGGCTCAGATGCATCATATAAACTGAGCCAACATGAGATAGAGGCACTCAATGCGGTAAGTTCAATTAATTTTAATTTTTTTATTGCCCGAAGTGATAGACGCCAAATCAAGGAGTTCATCGAAAAATGATTCTCCATGGAACAAGTGAAAGAGCACATCGAGTGACCTAAAGTTATTCCGTCGCTCTAACGATTTCAAGATGATTAGAACAGCCCACCATTGGAGGGAGTCAAGTGGTTTGAACTGGCACCATCATCAGATAATAATATATTAATATGCTCATTTTTCCTCGTTAAGATTAAGAAAAAATGTCAGACAATAGAATAATCAGTAGTTTTTAACGTAACATATTATCATGACTTTTTTCCCGAAGAGGTAGGCAGATGTTCATCACACACAAATTTTATCAGCTTTGCTTACTCCTGTGTAATAACTTTCGCCATTAACTGGGCACATTTCTAAAGGATTTTAATTATATTTAACGAAAGTCTCGATTAGAGTACTTTTCTTTCGTTACTGGAGAGTTTGAAACAAATTATTATACGAACATAAAGTAAATCGAGACTTACAACAACTATTTGCTTGTTGTTAAGTTTAAATCAATAAAATCTTCGAGTTTTAAATCAACGACTTTCTTTAGTTGCAATTTTTATTTTCTAGGATATAAAACTAGCATTGCTGCTTAAAATTTTTAGACATCAAAGAGTTAATGTAATTCTATATCCATGGATGAGCTAAAATCAAATATTTAGTTTAAAGTTTGTATTATACATTTCCGCTAACGCGATAACCGCAGGGATTAAATCCAGTTGGAAGTAAACATCGTTATCTGAGGAGTTATGCGTACTAGACAAATAATAACATAATAATACCGTACGCATGGCCTTGTAGATTACTGCATGGGATAAGATATACATGAGAGCGATTATAAATCCGAACCATACGGGATCCATAGGATCAGATCATATCGATAATCCATGTAGTGACGGATTAAGAATACATAATGTCACCCCCATCTCAACCCCATCATTAGCATCATCAGCAACCCATTAAGTCTCACTGCGGGGCTTGGGTCTCCTCTCCTCTAACTAGAGCGCGGAGAGGGTTTAGGCCATAATTCACTCACGCTGGCCTAGTGCGGGTTGGTGGATCAAACATACTCATAGAATTTCTTCTAGGGTATCATCTCAACACTGAGGTGTCGTAAAAGGCGAATAAGGGAGTAAGTATCCTTATGCAGACAAGAGCACTGCAGGAAAAGGAAAATTCGATACAAACCCTATAACAACCCGTCTGGCCAGCGTATAATAGGTTAAATTCCTCCGCATTCTTTGGAGGAGACCCCTTGCCCAGCAGTGGTACGTTTATGGGTTAAAATGATGATGATGAATATATAAATATATGAATATGAATACAGGGTGAAAACATTTTGAACAGTTTTCTATAAAAGAAAGCTACACTATCTCTGTGTGAATAGTAATACTGAGAAATAGTCTACAAAAATCACAATATCTGGGACTTTTTAGTTTATTTATATCGCTACCGTTCGTAAATTGAGAAGCATTTCTATACTCTGAATAGAATTTATTAACCAATTACGTATACAGTTTATCGGAACTAAATGTGTATTTGTCTATCGTAATACCAATAAGTTTAGATAGAAACTTCGGTACATTTTCTTGCCTAATTTATTATTTTCTCTTCCTCTTAAACCTAGTTTTAAACTAGTATTTAATAACGTTTCTAATTTCTATATCATTAGGTTTGTACTTTCGCTATATTTGCTCTGTATTATATATTCTCTATATATTGTATCATATCGTTGGTTGTAAGCGGCAAAAACTCGCTCGTTGTGGCCAAAAATAGGTGAAGCCTATGTCCAGTGGACGTCATTGGGCTGATATGATTATTTTATGGGGTATTTGGTGCCCGAAGACTATGCGGTTCGAATCACTCGTGGGGAAGTGATTCGAACCGCATAGTCTTCGGACGATTCACACCACGGCTCAAAACGAAACGACTAAAGACCCATCATAACTATAATCTGCTTCCTACCTACGTTACCTATAATAATTTATGAAGTCATTGAAATTAGTTTATTTTTTTCCCTCCTCCTCTGCATTGAGTACACATCCACTGCCTACCTGGCTAATTATCAAACTAAGTTCCATATAAAAAATAATTCTTACAATGTTGTTTGGGACAGGTTGCCTAGGACACTCCTCGAGCTGCAGCCCATAAAGCATAATAATATAATAGTGTAGATGCTTCTCGCAAAACTGTAGTACAAATTATTTAAATCTATAATGTTTCTCATGCAACCCAGAGTTCTATTCATCCCTTAAAAGTAAAGGCTTAAATGTAAGTAGGTAGTTGACCTATTGTAGGCGACGGTTAACACGGATACAGCGGCTGGCGCCAGCAAGATTCTTATAGGGTTGTGCGCAAAATAGAAGTTATTCAAACATTTATTTAATAAAAAAACTATGTGGTTTCTCGATCAAGAATTGTTATAGCGGTTGGTGTGTATATCTTTATTTTGTTCTTTATGTCCCTTGTAATAGGGACTACATTCGGCCATTATTATAGTAAAAATTTCGTTGTAATTAAAAAAACTGTGACCTGTATGGCCAGCGTGGTAACAGTAAACTATTAACATTGGGAAGTGATGCATCTTTCGTTTTCTTCTCCAATGGTCCCTGAAAATCTCTTTGTGAAGTTTAGAAAAGGCATCTTTAAGATTTCATGGTGAAAGAAAGTTTTTAAACTTATTGCTACCACTTTTTGCCAACCCTAAAACCCGTTCCAGTACCATATTGTGAACACTTTTTAACACTGTTCCATTGCATAAAATTAACTTGGAACAAACTTGCATTATTTTCCAAGAACTACCTTTTTGGATGTTCCATTGTTACGATTTAAGGATATTGCCTACAGTAGTGCCTTATTAGCGTTGTGCCTTATTTGTTTTGGAGTAAGTTTACAAAGTAATTATAGGTTCGATTAAAAAGGATAATGTTACGCGGTCTTCTTTTAAGGTTACTGTACAGGGCTTGCTTTGTGCACTTTAATGAGTCTTGGTTTTTTTCATAATGCAATGGAGATAGTGAGACCAAAGCACACACACACACATACATAAGTTGACTGACTTATCAATGTACAACTATTTGCTAACTGCTGAGTATAGAAGCATCAATTTTGTTAAAGGCTTCAGAAGAAGTAACTGATTTACTATTTTTGGAAAAACATTCCGACAGGAACCAAACACCACGAGTGGAGCCACGAGCAACAACTAGTGATAAATATACGTAACATTTGCTAGCATAATTCCCGCCTTACAAAAGTCTACCGACAATTTGTGGCGGCGTTTCTATTAGCTCATCAAGATGCTTTTGAAGGCAGACGTAGCGGAAACAGAAGGGATTTGATGTATAATCTGTCAGACCGCATGCGCCCTTGCGAAACTAATGGAAGTCGATTCTCTTGCGAAAAATTCTCGACAGTGTAAAGAATATTCGGAATGGAAAATAGTGTCACATTTTAACACTGTTAAATGAAATTTTAGCTGTTAATATAAAAAGTCGATTTTTGTTTGTTATGTATCGTTCAAAACACTAGAAATTATTTACCTGAGGCTAATATTAAGATTTATATAATTCATAGATACACAGAAGAGCCCTCCCTCTTATTCTCTCCAATTTGTGGGTCAAAACAATAGTTGTCGTCTATAAATTTATTTAATGGTAAGGCAAATACCAATGTGGATTCCACTTTGTGGAATTTATATGTACTAGTCAAGTGCCTTTCCATCTGCTAACGGTGAAGGAAAACATCGTGAGGAAACCCACATACCCTAGAAGAAATTCTATGAGTATGTCTGATCCACCAACCCGCATTAAGCCAGCGTGTGTAGATTATGGTCTAAACCCTCTCAGCTCTCTATTTAGAGGAGAGGAGACCCGAGCCCAGCAGTGGGACTTAATGGGTTGCTAATGATGATGAAGAAGGCAAGTAATTAATTCTCACGTTTAGAAAATGTCATATAGAGAAATTAGCATCAAAATACTTTAAGGGCATATTTTCGAAATCGCGATATTCAATGGATCGATTTCGACATTGTTGTCAAATATTTGGAAATTAATAAACATGACCCAAATAGGTTTTCAAACAATTTAAATCCACCAATCGAATTTGCTAAGAGACGCCTGTGTTCAGCATCAGACTG
Organism: Laspeyria flexula; assembly: GCA_905147015.1. Taxonomy (NCBI): domain Eukaryota; kingdom Metazoa; phylum Arthropoda; class Insecta; order Lepidoptera; family Erebidae; genus Laspeyria; species Laspeyria flexula. The sequence goes on along the minus strand of LR989956.1, from coordinate 2,742,467 downwards.
CAATAGGCTTAGATGATGATAAACAGAATGTGTAGATTGCGAGTAGGTTCCCTGAAGTGAGCTCTATAGTAAGGGCACGTTTTGTACAGTACGTTTGAATAAGTCGGAGCAATAATCGTTGATTGTGTCGTAACCAGGTTTCACTCGTTACATGAACGACTCTTTTGTGTTATAATTGTAAGTCATTTTGTTGTTAATACGCCTCTGGTTTTCAATATTATAATGTTTTTACTGGATTTTGTTCAAGGATTTTGCATGTTCAGCTAACTGTTTTGTTTTGATTGTTGGCATGTTTTGATTTTTCTAGTGTAGAGGTTTAGTTACATTAATTGTCTAATAAAACTATCATCAATATTAATTTATTAAATACTGGCTTTTTTCCACGGGCATCGCTTTCGTGTATCTTTGTTTCTTATTGATCGTAGCGTGAGCTATCTACATAACACTTAAATATTTTTTTCAATTTGATTCAGTAGTGCCTGAGATTAGTGCGTTAAACCAATAAAATAAACTATTGTAAGTAAAGATTTAATTTTTTTTACTAAAATAACTGCCATGATGTATGGATACTAGAAAAACATGAGATAATGCTAAGAAAACTCATACTGAAATTGCTGTATTGAAAGGATATGATTCAACATAGTTTCAGCCATTTGTCCTTCCTCCATTCATTCATCATCGCTATTCATCATAAATACAAAAAAATTACCTAATATAGTGCTATTATCAATTTAGTTTTCTGTCTTCTCAATAAAATCTAGCTCTCCTAATATATTTTTACTTAATTTTATTTATTTGGACAACGAACAAGGTACACACTGTTATATTTCAACTTAAAAGCTAGTTAACATATCACTGTGTAGTGCTTCCTTAATTAAAGGCTGCCACGACATGTCATTGTATTAAGAAACATTTAACGATTGTTAAATTAAACAGAAATATTAAACTAATTACAATGTTTAATAATTTTTTATTTTTTTTTTCTGTGCTTTTTGTGTTTTTAATAGTGTTGTAAGTGAATTTTGTAAATCTTTATATGTTTAGTTCTGGGTCAGGCAGCTGCGACGTGGATGTAAGTGCAGGTCAACCGACCACATCGTCATATAGCGCAGTAAGTTGCCCCTATTGTCCCCAAGCCCGTTTTTTTTAAAAATCAACGGGGTTTGAAAGTTCATATTGGGAAAACTCATAAATCCCAAAATGCACTTTCCAACCCCACTACTCCCTCCCTTTCTCAAGCTCCACAGCCTACCCAAATTCCTTTCTGGCATAAATTATCCAATTTAAAAAATTCCATTCCGATTATTAAACGAGTTCCCCGAGGTGCCAGACCTACAGTGGCCAAAAGTTTGGCCAACTGTATAGGTCTTGTCGTACGGGAGAACTCCAAGGCGGCTTGGGAACAACTTTTTACTTTCCCTTATAAGACTCTACACGTTTCCAAAGATCAGGCATCCAAATTCAGTCTTACATCCCAAATTAAACGAAATTGTACTAAACCAGCTCAAATTTTCGACTCTAAATTACCCAATCATATAAACAAATCACTTTTTCACTGTGTAGAATCAAAGTTAAGGGAAGGTGATATTAGGGGAGCATCTAGACTCCTTTTTAGTAGCGATGTGGTGGCGCCTTGCTCTCCAGAAACTCTAGTTGGACTGAAGAGCAAGCATCCAGCGCCAGTAAATGATCTTTCTTTCCCAGATCCCCCTGACAGCGATTTGGAGTGTATCGAAGCCACGGCCAAGGACGTACTTGCCGCCGTCAACTCTTTCCGGACTGGCTCTGCTGGCGGTCTTGACGGTTTGACACCCCAGCACTTAAAGGACCTTTTGTGTCCAAGTGCTGGGGAAGCTGGCGGAGCACTCTTGAAGGAGCTGACGGCCTTGGTAAATTTAATGCTCTCTGGCAATGTGGACGAGGGCACCATCGATATATTGTATGGAGCCAACCTGTGTGCGCTACGCAAAAAAGATGGTGGCATTCGTCCCATTGCCGTAGGATGTACTTATAGGCGTATGGCAGCCAAGATTTGCTGTCGTTTTTACAGCCCTGAACTTGCAGCCAAATTCCAGCCACTGCAGTTGGGATTTGGCTCTAAGGGGGGCTGTGAGGCTGCCATACACGCCCTTTCAACGTACCTAGGCTGTGGTGGAGGAGAGGTCATTTTGAAGGTTGACCTTAAAAATGCATTCAACTCTGTAAATAGAGACACCTTGTTGACACAAGCAAAATTGGAAACACCAAAAATCTTTAAATTTCTCTGGCAGTGCTATAGACACCCATCCAAATTATTGTTTAGAGAATATCTTTTAGAATCCGCAGTTGGTTGTCAACAGGGTGACCCTCTTGGACCGGCCATTTTCAGTTTAGCCATTCATCCAATAATTAGCCAGCTAAATTCAAAATTTAATGCTTGGTATCTAGATGATGGGACTCTTGGAGGTGACATAGACACTGTACTTCAGGATTTGGCATTTTTAAAATCAAAATTTAATGCTATTGGTTTAGATTTAAATCCCACAAAATGTGAAATTTTTTTAAATGACAACATAAAAAATAGGCTTTCGGTTGTTTCTAAATTTAACGTTTTGGCTCCCAATATTAAAATTATGGAAAAAAAAAGTCTATGTCTCCTCGGGTCCCCAGTTTTAGAAGAAGGTTATGAATCCTTTATAGAGGAAAAAATACAAAATTTTAATGAAGTTTCGGATCGCCTATTCAAAATTAATGTACATTCGGCTTTCACCATTATTAGATATTGCCTTTTTGTCCCAAAATTTACCCATGCACTTCGTTCATCACAGTTTTGGAAACATTTATCTTTATTAAGCAAATTAGACGAAATTATAAAAATTACCATAAGCAAAGTTTTAAATTTGTCTCTGAACGACCGAACATGGCTCCAAGGATCATTACCGATCCGTTTTGGTGGCCTCGGCGTTCGCAAAATTTCAAGTGTAAGTTTGCCGGCTTTCTTATCCTCGGTCCACAGCACTGAAGATTTAACCAGGAAAATCTTAGAACCCACACTGGTTAATTCGGAAGTGTTGTGTAAGACTGAGGCTTTGAATGCCTGGAAAATGGCTTGCCCAAATACTTTGTTACCCACTAACCCATTTTCTCAGAAGCAGTGGGACGCGCCGCTCTGCAACATTTTAAAAAATAATATAATTTCCACTGCTTCCAGTGCTGCTGAGCGCGCTCGCCTGCTTGCTGTGGGAAAATGGGAGTCTGGTTTGTGGCTGCATGCACTTCCGTCGCCCAACATAGGCACTATGTTGGACGACACCACATTCCGCCTTGCTGCTGCTTTACGTTTGGGTGCTCCATGTATTTCTCCGCATCACTGTCACTGCGGTGAAGCCGTCGACAGCCTCGGACACCATGGCTTGTCCTGCAGCAGGAGTGCCGGCCGTTTTTCCCGACACGCTCAGCTTAATGACATTATCCGTCGTGCTCTTGTCAGCGTTGGCGTTCCATCCTTATTAGAACCTCAAGGTTTGGCACGTGACGATGGGAAGAGACCTGATGGTATGACGTTACTGCCTTGGAAGATGGGCAGGCCTTTGGTGTGGGACGCTACCTGCGTCGATACCCTTGCGCCATCACACCTTCCGAGTACAGCGGGTTGTGCTAGTGCTGCTGCTGCAGCTGCAGAGTCCCTTAAACGGCGCAAATACAGTAATTTAGCTGATAATTACTTATTTGAGCCGTTTGGGGTCGAAACATTAGGCTCATGGGGTCCGAGTGCTCTCCGCGTTTATAATGAACTAGCGACGCGGTTAATCGACACTTCACGTGACCAGAGGGCTGGTTTTTATCTCGCACAGAGAATCAGCATTGCCATCCAGCGTGGCAATGCTGCTAGCCTTCTGGGCACTTTCCCTTGTGACAGTGATGCCGATGAATACTTTGACGCCTAGCCCACATTACCATTTGTATTGTTTTTTATTTATAGTATTGTAAATAGAAGTTGTAGATATATAAGTAGCTTAATTTTAGTTTAAAATAGTGTACATAAGACTGTTCATATTATGTTAAATTTTGCATAGAATTAATTTATTATCATGAAATAAAACCAATTTATAAATATAACCTGACTGAATAAATTATGTTAAATACTAAATAGTAATATTTTTTTTAAATAGTAAAATAGAGGATCGGTATACTTATAAAGTAAGTATAATGTAGCCCAAACAAAAAAATATAACTACTTTTTTCAATTGAAGCGAAAAAACCTTTTATTTCCCTAAATTTGTTAAGTAAAAATCTGCTTCCTCTTCATGTAATGTCTAGTCATAACACTAATATCACGAAACAATAATTTAGTAGAAATTCTTCAAGATCATCTTCCCGATTAGGGAGAGTATCCTCCCCTTGCTGAATCACTACCGCGTAATAGAGTGTAAATTTATTTATCTCTCTCGTGACTGTCTTTATTAGGATACTGTTTGTTACTAATGTTTTCATTTCATTATACTAATCGCCATTATCGTTTGAAATAACAGTGATTGGGAGGGTAGTTGTTGCTGTTAATTTTGTGAGGTTTTGTTTGTTTAGAATTTTAGATAGAAGATTTAAATTTAATATAGTATTGTAATGGCAGGACTGAATAACCCGGGATTGGCGGGACTACTCTTTTGGATGCATGAGATTCTTTGATTATGTGACAATATGTTTTAGTGGTTTTTATTGTAGTAAGTAACAGAAAAATTAAAAATTACCGCTGTAAGTAACCATTACTAAAATAACCAAAAAATAATATATTTTCTGCTTAACAGTTTTTATAGAGACCTCCTAATTCGCAAGACTAAACGTAGATATGAGGACGGAATGAGAAAGCGACCAAGCTATGTGATGCAATGATTATATTATTATACATAGTATACAGAAAGAGGGTTACCAGTGTTTACAATTAAGATAACAAAGTTAGAATACCCTCACGAAGTACGCTATGTCGTTGATTGGTAACAGCCATACAATAGAATTTCCTTTGTATAATAATTTAGAGGTATTTGCTTCCTATATTTTAATTTCATATCCGACTCACATAAAACGGTGTAGTAGGAGAATTTTGGAGGCAAAATAACAGGAAAAATAAAATTGGCACATATTTTTTTTATTTTTTTTATTTGTTCTAGTCAAGTGACTTAGCATCTGCTGACGATGAAGAAAAACATGAGGAAATCGATATACCCTAGAAGTAATTCTAAGTTATGTGTGAGCGCTACAATAGATGAGTAACTGGTTGACGTAGCAAATAAGCCTCTCAAGACATCTAACCCAAAAATAAATACTTAATAATAAATACTCACACTCGATTGTTTGAATGATTTTAAAATCCTATGGCGCTCTCACAAACAGACAGACCGTTTTGAGATAGTATCTAAAAATTAAATAAATGAAATCGTAATTAAAAGAATGTAATTAAATTAATAATATTTATTTTTAATTAATAATTAATTTTAATTTAATGTAATTACATTTTTTTTATTTAATTTATTAATTAAATCAAAAAAATTAAATCGTAGTGAATAATTTTAATTAATACGGTATTAAATATTATGCTCGATGAATTTAAATAGATTAAATGATTCTAAAACTTTATCGTCTTAGAAAATTACAAAGGTAACACAATTATAATTTAACGTAAGTAAACTGAACAAATTACAATCATGACCTATTTTTACAAGGATACAGGTCAGTACCACCAGGGGAATGTGGAGTTGACTAATTAGTTCCCTTTACTCCCCCCCTTTATTACCAAAATCGTAAAAAAGACGAGGTCGATGGAAAATGCCATCAGTTTATGGCATAATTGTGGGTGTAACTGTACGTATTATCAATTTTTAATAATGATTGTGTTGTTTCTTTATTTATTGACGAGGATGTTGCGGTAAAAAATAATTACTTAGATAGAGTTTTTAAAGACAATGCCCACACTTTGGCACAAGTCCTGTGAACCTATTACACTCGTCATGGCAATTTTAGTGGCGAAGTCATCACCTTATCCACTACGCCACGTGACAGTAAAAAAATTGTGGTCTTTGATTAAAAATATCTATCAGTACTTTCTCATAGTTCATCGCAGTTTTTTCGTTAAGTCGTATTTTTTTTTGTTATTTTAGTGCTTTGAAGGTGCGAGCGACTTCATTTTCAGATCCTATACTATCTCAATGCGAATTTCATGATGATCAGTTGAATTAAAGGCGTGAAAGCATAATAAACTCAATTTAAAATCTACAATTCCTATTAGTTGCAGTAAGCATGTGAAGTGGAGGATCCTTAAATTATATAATCTCTGAAACAGCACATAACTATCGAGATACAAGCATGTAATAACCCTATAAATTAAGTTTTTCGTTACCTGCAAATGTGGAAGTGTTTAAAATACATATTTAATTACCGTTTTGGGGATCCACGATGTTTATCTAAATTATTAACCGTAATAAACACAATTTAGAGGCTATAATATAGCCGATTTTATCACGCCCCAGTCTATTAGGCTGTAATAATCATTTGACTTCCATTTACCTTGGCGTAAAAAAAATATATCAAACGGGGTAACATTAATGCATCGCGCTAGCAATCTCAAAATCGAGGGGTGCATAATTTATCATACAGCGGCACTGCCTTACATGTGAAGTTATTTTAGGGTTTCATGGGAAAATGACCATTAAATGCAGACTGCACAACAGTATAATGCTTTAAATAGTTGGTAATATCTGGAAGAGTAAGTTTCGCTTGAAGTATTACAGGTGGTGGTAGATACACAACCATTTTCCTTGATACTCTATGAGATTGCTCCAAGCAAACATGTTATTTATTGTTTCGTGGACCACAAAATTCATGTCATTTTAACATTTATTTCATTTTCAATAGAATTAGAGCTAGTTGAGTATATGTTTAAAGTATAATAATATACCTATTACTTGTTGTTATTGGGTTCCTGCCTTTGAAATTGACAAACTAATTTAATTTCTTTTTCTGTTAATAAAGTAATAATGTTGATAAATGTATGTAATTCATACAAAGTGCAGTATTAAACAATAATATTATTTACATAATTAGTGTAACAAAATTAATGAATAAATAAAATAATGAAAATATTTATTTGCTGAAAATAACTGTGTTATTAAAGTTAGCGTTGTTTTCTTTCATAGTTAGAGCTTTGCGTTGTGTACAGAACCATACTAAAGAAACTGTTTCACCCTTGCCCATTTTTTTATTACATCACACGTTCTGTGAAGAATGAATTTCAAATGGTGTCGGAAGTTTGTGTTGGGGGAATAAATCCTAGTGTCGTACCACGGGAAACAATTAGAAGTATGAGTGAAATGACACCTTTGTGCGAGTTCACAGTGAGATGTGTGTGCGTGTGAGTGCGTTTGTTTTGTGAATATTAAATGTGTATTTTCGGGAATGGTGGCTGAGGTCTATTTTCATTATCTTGTTGGGACTAATTTAAATTGTTTCATTATTCATTTGCACTGGTCGGGTCGTTCTGTAATTGGAAAAAGGGTTCTTCCTATATTTTTGATACTTTTGGTAAATACTTAGCTATAAATGAGCAAGCTACACATCGACCTACAAGTTTATTTCAATTTATAAATACCAGGTAGTTGTAATAACATTTATTTAATGAAATTCAAAAAGAATAAAATAGATTGTTGCTCCTACTTTTTTAAGTATTTGCCAATTGAAAATGTTTTTTAGCTATTCTCGACAGTCTCAAACAGCTGATCGACAATATAATACTACTAGTACATATAAATTACACAAAGTGAAATCCACATTGGTACTGGCCGGTCGGAAACGAACTCGGACCGTATGCCCGGTCACTTATCCATTCGACCATTATCATAGACCTAAGTCATGCTTTGATTTTTTTTTGAACGTATTTCACAATAGCGACATTGAAATGAGTTCATAAAAACCCGTAGTTATAATACGAGGTGTTTTAAGGCGTTAGAAACTTGAAAGAAATATAAGCCTGGAATCGGTCTGAAGTGTGATGTACGATGCACTATTATGATTTTAGGCGATACTTTTATTGAATTACATATCCTTTGTGATATTTGAGTGGGGAATATTCATTATTCTTTGCCGATTGTAGAGGCGTCGCAAGGACAGGAATACATACATATTTTTTAATGTTTGGGCCTTTAGAGGTTTTATTCTTATACGTTATAGTAGTATGTATACAAGGTATAATTATTATGTTTCAATATTGTGGACTCATACATACAAAACTTTTGTATGGCTCAAGGATGGTCAATTGTAGGATTTATTACTTTTACACTTTTTGTGACATTTATGTTGAGTAAAGTACAGGTAATCTCATGGAGGGTTATAATCGACTTTGATGGGTGAAGATCGAATGAGGACCTTCTGTAAATGATAACGATTTTTTTTTAATTTTCAGACATTCGACAATGATATTAAAATCGAACATTCAAATGTCTAGATTGTGAGTAGGTTTCGTGTTCGCCAAAGTGCCAGTGATGGTAGCAATAATGACCCATTCTGTATCACCCGGAGGCCATAGTGGCCTTTTGTAGAGAGGGGCGTTACAGCGATGATGCAATGAAATATATAACGATAAAGTTATTTTCCGGGTCGTTTCGTGTTCATTGTTTTAATTTTGTTTCCTTAATGATATGAACCCTCGTGGCACTCGTGGGTTGAATGTGTTAAGTATTTGTTTTATGATTTATTAATACTTGTATTGTGTTTAATTATAATAATGGGCGTTATTTTTTGTAGAACAAAAATCTCATTTTACTTTTGAATTTAGTTTTACGAAAATTATGAAGCAAATAGTCTTCAGTGAATAGTTACGTGGATTAAATTACAGAATTAGCTCCTAGGAACTATTATCTAATCTGTGTCCTAGGACTAAGTGGCAAAATACCCACAAAACTGTTGTTAAAATATTGTGATAACGAGATTATTTGAAATAATGTTTACAGCAATTAAAATAGGTATTATAAATCTCTATGACAGGTTTCCTTTAAATTTCTCTAGCCTCTATTTGTCAACTGATGTCCTTTTTTATTTAGTATCGTTAGTGATTCTTGGAAGCAGTTACTTTTTTATTGTACCTATATCGGCTTCTACCACTTTTACAAATAAAATATATTTTTTTAAAATAATTAACATAAAATAATTACTGTCGCTTTTTGACCAAAAGCACCATCTTTCCGTGTGAAAAATCATTGCCTTATACTTTAGTAAAACAAATTGGATAATTACAACATTGTACCCGCCAAAACACCAGGTGTAACAACAGCTGATTCTGTTTTTGTTTCACTCCCAAATTAGCATGACACCACATTACCGCCTTACATACACACTTTTAATAACACATCACACTCTGAGGAAAAAAGTTGTAAGACAAACATCTTACTAGCAGCAATTTTTCATCGTGTCCTAATTAAGATAACGTTCAAAATTGCTAAGCAGTTTTTTTTCGATAAGGATGTTACAAGTAGGGACAATTACTAGGCACGTGTATCTATTTCTGTTTATATTCCGTAACTGAGTATTCTTGTGGGACTAGGGTGTAGCTAATAGTTAGCGGCTAAATTGTTTTCTTGACAGTTGGCAGATGCAAGCCATATTGTTTTGGACGTCAAATCAGTTTTACAATAGTTAGGGGCCGTCTAACAAATAAGGGAGTATTCTGTTACGGTAGCGTTAATATTGGTTTGTAAATGTATCTGTTTTGAGTAGATATTTATTATTTTTGGTTGCTTTTCTATCGTTAAAGCTTTTGCATAATGACACTTATTTCAACGCTTGTGTCTGAATTAACAATGCTTTTGCAATGTATTGGATAGTAAAACTCATTACCTAATGATTATGATTTTTATAAATAATTATTTTTTTAAGTTTTTGCCGAAATTAATTAACGATTCCCACTCTCAGTATTGATTTTAAATAAATAGTGATTCTATTTATTTAAAATGAAATGTAGCAACGGTACAAATAACATCCAGATTTGAAATAACTTTCACGGTGTTAAAATAATATTGTCTCATTCCGGAGTTAACTCATAACGCTAGATGCGATGCAATAATTAAATGGACACCGATACCACATTTGTGTAACAAAACAAAAGATACAGATGGCTTAATAAGACATCTGGATATAAAATATCATAATACTATAGGGTATGGTATATTATATACAACACACGGCCAACTTACGATAATCCACTTGAATCATTCTATGAATGGCTTGCAATCTTTGCATCGCTCGCAATCTTTAAGTGTATTTCAGATAAAATTACAATCTCGACACAACTTTATCAGAATACCGCGCCAAAGTTCGAACATAACAAATGATTGTTCCACATCAATTTGTCTGCAAGTCGTTAAAATCGCGTTTCCTCTTATTAATTTCTGCTCCCCTAGTAGGTACATGGTGGGTCGACACGCACAGACATACGCCGTCGGCAAACCAGAAATACGTTGTTATAGACGAATTTACGATATTGATAGATGTTCCCACAGTAGGCTCACGGATTTATAAAAAAATGTGCTGTGTCTGTAATATGATTGAAGAAGATTTAACTTTTCCACCTCTAACAAGTATAAACAAATGAAATGAAGAAGAACAAAGAGGATTATGAATTCTCAAACAACACAGCACCTTTGATTACTAGCCATGCAAAAATAAACGTAAGATTTTAATAAAAATAGTAGTGTGCTGAATCAAACAGATGAAAATGGCGAAAAAAAAATAGTAAATAAACAGATGCAAGTTATTTACATACAGCGAAATCTCATCGACGATGCGGGCAGCCTCACAACACGAGCAACTACTACGAGAATGTGAGCCTAAGCTGGATTATACGGAAACGTTTTAGTTGAATCTTCCTTTCAGCATTTTTACCTAAAGAAAAAACAGAAGAAAGTACGCGCTTGAAACTTTTGTATGTTTTTTGTTTGTAGCATCGTAGGTGTAGTGTAGGTTTCACATACAAATTGCAGAAAAGGAATTGATTTTAATATACTTATTACAAATTTATACATTTTTAAAAAATGATGTAAGTATGAAGATGTAATCGGTTTTTAAGAAGCTATCAAATTGAATGCTATACTTGAGAATGTTAATTCCGAGACTCTGGCGTGAGCTCTGTTTGTTGTTGTATCACAAAACTTTCTGTATGAACATCTCTGAGCTCAACTATTGGGAATCTTTCTGTTTTTACATGAATTGGACTTTGTACGTGCAAGTTGCTACATTTCTGTGGTTCTGGAGTAAGAATGCAGTGCATCACTACTTTTGGTTCCTATATTTAAAAAAAGAAAGAAAAAACTCGACGTAAATAAATACACCAGTGTAAGAGCAGGAAAAGTAAAATTTAATTCCATTTAATAATATTCTCTCTCTAATAAGACCCTTGCCCGGCAGTGAGACGTAATGAATCACTGATGATGATGCTGATGAAGTTTCAACAAATTCATTGTTTTCTAGAGCTGCTCACGCCGAGTTGAAATCGAGACACCGGTTCCGTAGTAGCACCCACTCAGTTCTGTCATAAATGATACAGATTCAACTCAACATTTGCATGAGGACGAGACGTGTTTGCAAATCATATGTTGCGAGTTGTTACCAAGACTCGGGACATGTACTTAGTATGTTTGCTTTCATAGCTAGACTATTCGGGCTTAACATTGCCAATATACACGTTGTTGCTTATATTGGCATTTGGATAGGTGCTTATTTCTCCCGATGCGATGGTTCTAAAAAGTTTATAGATGGATGTTTGATTTTGGCGGTTACTTTTCCTTTTATGTTGTACTAGTCAAAGGCTTATCGACTGCTAGTCTGATGGTGAAGCAAAGTCTTGAGTTGTTTAAGATGAATTTTTAATTTTAACTACACATTAAACTTTATTTATTTTTTTTATTAAAAAGACAACGCCCGCACTAGGGAACAAGCCCTGTGTCGCGGGGAGCTTTACAAACATGAAACTAACGGACACAAAGTACACCCAGACTAGAAACAAATATCTATGAATCACACAAATATTTGTCTCATGTGGGAATCGAACCCACGTCACCCAGCACGGCGATGTAGTGGCGAGGCGACCACCTTAACCACTGCGCCACGGTAACAGTCAAGTCAGTAAAAGTCAAAATGTTTAGTTATTCAATACCTGGGTATAGAGAAAAGCAGACGTCCTAATATTATTAGGTATGTTTATGAAAGACATGAGCGATCCATTTTCAGTAATATATACCAATTTTATAAAGCTATACAGGTTGTTTGTTTGGTTGAAAGTGAGGATGTCAGGAACTACTAGTTCGATTTGAAAAAATATTTTTGTATTGGTTAGCCCATTTATTGGAGAAGACCATAGGCTATATAACATCACGCTACGACTAATAGGCGCTGAGTAGGGGCCCAAATAAAAACGACGAGAGCGGAACCACGCGCGACTTCTAGTTACACAATAAATTTAGCCTGTCTATCTATCAAACTTTGTCAACAATAAACATTACTTTTAATTGATTTCCATGAAATAATGAAATTTCAAAATATTAAAACAGTTGAAACTTCAATTATTGTTAAAAATAAGTGAAAAATATTATAAAACAGTTGGTTAGTTTTCAAATATACTTAATCGACAATTTAGTATCAAATTCCACGGGTATATACCCAAGCCGTTACTGAAGATATGCCTAATAAATAAACCCACAAACGGCTCCAAAGCGGTCCTAAGCTGTATTTATAATACCTATTTGGCAGTAGGTCGTTCGTGAAAAAAGAATTACTTTCAATAAAGAACGTGTAGGTAAATGAAATTCGATAAATTACAAACAGTCGTGGCGATTCAATTACTGTCATTTCTTTATTGTTTATTAAATGTGATTCGTAGCGTGATTTCCTTAGTAGAAAGTATATGGAATCGCCAAAGCATCGTTATCTGCATATTGTCTGTTTATCAGTACGACTCTTATTATGCCATAGTGTTTGGAGACGACTATATCATCATACTGGGGTAATATCACAGATAGATATATATCTAGATTTTAATTTAAATAAAAGTTAACAAAGAAATTCAACCGTGATTGAAGAAATCAGTTTTAGATGGTGCAGTTCAACTTTATTTAAAACAAAGCTCTGAATTATTCCATTAGTTTTTGATGAAAATTGCGGGCATAGAATTTTACGTGTACATAATTATATGAGTGGAATACATATTTTTTTTAAGACTGTTTGAAAAGGTTAAGTAGCGAGTGATTTACAGATAAATTTGGACTGTGATTCTAAATAGTATTTATAATATTGTTAAGTATGATGATACAGAATTCTAAGAACTTTCCAATATCATAAACAATGAGCCATTGGCTAAGTGAACAGTGACTGTTGACAGGATATTTACAATGCTCAGGCAAGCCGTCGGAACGGTCAACAGAAGCTCTCTAAATAAACTTGGTGCGGTTGAGGAGTTGGAAGCGGTACGGTTAACTGCAGACGGAATTACTGAGTTATATGCATGATTTAAAGAAAGAAAGAAAGAAAAGCTTTATTTTTAACACGTGACATGTGCAGAAGTAAAAAAAAAAATAATAATAATAAACATTTATCAGTGCATAATTTTGTCTGTGTGTTAAAAAAAGGGTTTTACAGCTCAGCTTGTGTCAGACTACTATAAAGCAGTCTGACGTTGGTATTCTGCTGGAGCCTGGTAAGTGACGCGGATGCCGAGAAAATATGTACAAAGTGTGTGTTATTTAGCAATGTATATGGTTGATGTGTTTGCCTGCTTGAAAAACTTCTCATGTTGCAATGGAAATATAAAGTTCTAGTAAAATGGGCGTTCTATAAGAAGTTCGGTCCTCCGCGTTCCGCATCCAGTCAGACCCAGCGACTTTTTTGGTTGTCTGTCCGCCTGGAGGGCGTGGGTGGGCGTTAGTAATTTAATATTATATTGCCAAACATAAGTTTGAAAATAAAATAGTAATATTATACTGACATCCATATCTATACTCATCAATATTATAAAGGTAAAGAGTTAGTTTGTTTGGTTAAAGGCGCTTATCTCTAGAACTACTGGATCGAATTTAAAAAATCATTTAGTGTTGGATAATCCATTTATTGAGAAAGGCTAGATGAGATTAGCTAGATAATATCACGCTATGACCAATAGGAGCTCAGTGGTGGTCAAAAAAGATCCACGGGAGTGAAGCTTCGGGCAACAGGATATTGTAATGGTTAGATAATAAAACCAACTATCTAAATAGAAATATTCAAAAATTACGGTCAACTTTCGATCAAATTAGATAGTCAGTAACAATAACTGTTCTACCAAATCAAAACAAAAGTAAAATAGTAGGCCAAAAATTTCTGCGTAAATAAACAAAAAGCACACCTTCCTGGAACACTCGATAGACAGACAAACACGTCTAAATATTTATATATGGGTGCATTGAATGTTGATGCTGGCTGATTGGAGCTAATGAACAGTCTGGTATCATCACACGCTATTGTAAACTGTTGGCGCGTTATGAAAATAGGTATTTTATGAACCAGCTGAAATGGAAAAAGTGAAATTCAATGTTGTTAATGTTGCTAATTTTATTTTTGTCTGGAGATTTGTATCGTATTTGAATAGTTGTATTAGAATTAAATTTTATGATTTATTTACATTTCTAGTTTATAATTAATCATGATACGGCGGGACTGTTGGCTTAGTGGTTAGTGACCCTGACTGCTGAGCCGGAGGTTGTGGACTCAATTCCCATAGTAGTTACCAAAAAAAATTACAAAATCTTTACTTCTACTGGGTGGCGCAAAAGTAGTGGCACTAAAGAAAATGCTTTTTTTTTTTTTATTATACATTTTCTGTCATTCTGTTGTTGAAAATTGTGTAGTGAACAAATGTAAAATACACTGAAAATAAACATGGACCGTTTTACTCCCCAAGAACGTGGAATATCAGTGATAAGAACACAACGTGAATTTCGTCGACGATTTCCCCACCGTCCGGCACCGATTGGTCGCACAATTCGACGCTTTGCCACACACCCACTAAAAGTTACTGTATGGTGTGGCATCTGTGTTGACAGAGTGATCGGACCCTATTTTTTCGAAGACGCTGGAGGCAATGCGATAACTGTCACTGGAGAACGCTACAGAACCATGTTACGTGAGTTTTTGATACCCAGTTTGGACGAATTGGGGCTGGAGCACATCTGGTTTCAACAAGACGGCGCTACGGCACACACAGCGCGCGACACTATGGACTTAGTGAGGGACGCTTTTCCAGGCCGAGTTATCTCTCGTTTTGGCGATTTGCCTTGGCCTGCAAGATCACCCGATCTGACCAGTCCAGACTTTTTTCTTTGGGGTTTTTTGAAATCTCGGGTGTATGTGAACAAGCCACAGACTCTCGCAGCTCTAAAAGAAAACATTCGTCAAGAAATAACGAACATATCGCAGGAAGTGTTACGGCAAGTTATGCAAAATGTCATAAATAGGGCTCAAATGTGTATCAACTCTGGAGGTCACCATTTAAAAGACATCATCTTTAAATCCTAATGGTACGAAATTTAATGGCACAAATATACTTTTAAAAAAATCTAAATCTAGTTTTCTAATTTAGAAAAAATGTTATAGCTGAACCAAATAGGGTCTTTACTTTTGCGCCACCCGTTATAAAGATTTTGTAATTTTTTTTGGTAACTTCGAGTTGATATTGGGAATTTCACGATTCAAAAACTTAATAATTCTTTGCCTAACCCAGGGTTGAATAGCACACACATACTCCCACTGCCATTACTAAGACAAGGAGATTGAAACAATATGTCATTTACATTTATGTACAAAGTTTCCAATTATAACATTCTAGAATGTTGCTATTCTAATAATTTTAATCAGGTACATTTTTGTTCTAGACCAGATCAAACGGTACGTAACCAAAATCCGTATTGTCAATATAAATACCAACATGCACAAGTTGCACCGATCCCTCTTTGTGTCCTAATGACGTGCCGCACCCACCTCACTTATTAATATCTATAGCTTACTTTGTAAAACTGTTCTAGAAGTGACTGCTGTAAAATGAGCCTAGACGTTATGGATATAGGTCTTTATATTGAAACAATAGAATACTATTTTAACAAGGCATATTCGAATTTAATTCATCCGTGATGACGGATTAAGAATACAATGACATAATGTCACTACCCCATCTCAAACCGTGGCTGTCGTAAAAGGCGACTATGGGAGTAACTTTATGCAGACAAGAGCACTGCGAGAAAAGGAAAATTCGAAAGAAACCCTATATCAGCCCGTCTGGCCAGCGTGGAATAGTAGGCTAAATCCCTCCACATTCTTTAGAGGAGATCCATGCCCAGCTGTGGGACGTTTATGGGTTGAATTGATGACGACATTAGAATTTAATATATATATAATTTAATAAAATCGATCGATGACAATGAGAGATTTCCTTTCCAACAATGAAAATGTGTCACTTTAGCTGTTTTTCTTTCATAAATTTACCACTTCCATTATTACACGCAGTCGAAGTCACCTCGACGAATCCACCCCAACATTGTCGCTTTGATCTGCACGATGTTTTGGTTTCCACTCGTCAGCCATCCGTTAGGGGACACGTACATCGATGACGGCTCCAATTTGAGACCTCTTCATCCCCGTGATTATTCCTAACCTGTGGTATATATGTGTTGCCTAGGGTTGACTTTTTCACACTAGGTTTTTTCGCAAGAGATTAATTAGATACGATCACAAATGTTCGTTTCGCTTTATTTTACAGTTTCGATTATTTTTGAGTTATGGACATTGAAAGTAAAATAAAATAATCTATTGAATACGCTAAGTTTTTCGGTGCAGAATCTCATTTTTCAAAGAACCATAAAAATCAGTTTTTAGGTACATCATAAAGTATTAAATTATCTTCAATATAGGTCCACGAAGAACAAAAACAATAAAAAATATGTTTTTATTATTTTATCTGGAGAAATCTGAACGCCGCGCCCCGGTGTACTTAGTGTTTGAGAGTTTATTTAGGTACTAAAAGTCGCGCGGAACCCCGCTCCCATCGTTCTATATTTGGCCACTGCTCAGCTGCTATTGGCCGTATCGTGATGTTATATAGCCTGTCACCTTCCTTGATAAATAGACTATCTAACACTAAAATAATTTTTCAAATCGGACCAATAGTTCTTGAGATCCTGGCGTTGAACTAACCAAACAAACAAACTCTTCAGTTTTAGAATATTAGTATACGAGTAGATCCATATTAATTTATTTTAGACTTATTGAATTCAAAATAAAGTATCTAATAATACTTTATAAAAAGTGTTTTCGAACCCCATCAAAGTATAGTATTATTCATTATAATAATAATCTGTTATAATTAAAAATGAAACTTAGTACCACAATTCCTATCTACTTTAATATTTAAATGTCACTCTTCACTCAATGTTATCAGATACAAAAATAATAATATTCTGTCTATTGGATAGCATATGGGGCTTATGGTTCAGTGCTGCCGGCAACTGGCGCATCGTAAACTGTTAAAACTCTTTTTGAAAATTATAAAATATCATTCATCTATTATACTTATAACTTAGTAATAAGAAACATAATATTGAAAGAAACTTTTTCGTTTGTTGCATTATGACCTGTGTTGGGCACATTTTAATTGCAAATAACAATTAATGATTCATTGCTGGTTAATTCCAAATAACTAACAATTAATAAATTGTAATTGTAGAAAATAACACAATAATAAATGCGTGAAGAGTTACCTACCTATATGTATATCTCACCTTAATACACATAGTAATAAATAAGGAAGGAAGTTGTATCTGGTTCCCATAGAGATACATCATAACATGTACATTTAGTCCCCTCTCGTAGATGGCGCAAATGCTTTTTTATTTGATTTCGCATCCAATTTGCTCGGAGGCGCCAGAAGCGGTCTGGCCACGGATATGATGGGTTTTTACTCTGTAGGTATTTAGGAATTATGCATGTGTTTGTTGGTCGGGATATAATTACTTTTCTGTGTTGTTGCGCGTGAAAATGTTGGTGTTATTTTTATTTTTACTACGTTTGATAAAGTATGTCGTGAGTATTGTGTGTGAAGTACTTCTTCAGTACTTTTTGTTTAAAGAAGCTTATGCGACTGATATTATAGACGGGATATTCAATAGAGCTGACGTGAAATGTATTTTACTGAAATTTCTGACCTATTTTTAATTTTAAACTTTCGCGTTGCATGATAATATTTATTGATTTTAAACGGGAATTTCTGACCTACTGACCGTTACAGGTTACCGGACCACAAAACAAAAATGTCGATTTTAAAATCGACGAAATGATATAAATTCTACAAAGTGAAATCCACATTGGCACTCTGGTTGGAATCAAACCCGCACTAGGTACCTATATATAAAAATAAACAAACGATAATTAATAACACCTGTGCTTCTAAACTATCAATAATCCTAAAATCTCATCCAAAAACTTCCCAAACATAATCCTAAGATTAATTCCTCAAAACGACCTCATTACCATCTCCACAGCTGAACTTGCGTATTAAGATGACGTCACACTCCGTCTCAGACCCTTTAATCCTCAAAGAATAAACGCACAATATGCAATAGTTAATTGGGCTCGAGTCTCAGGTGTGGTTGCGATCGTAATATAGCAAGCGGGAATTACGTCTGAACGCACAGTCGCATGTGTGGATAGACCCTTAATCGATGAGGCATTCATTGTGGGTGTATTCTGAAGAATCCTTTGCCTTGAATTAATATAACACGACTGGAAGGGGATCATCTTAAAAGACGCGGTGAAAAGTGTGAAACTATTAATTTTATGCCTCAGCAATTATGAATATGCCTAATATAAATTATAATTGGGAATTAAAGCTGTCATTTGATACAAATCAATCCTTTTTACATTTATTAATTAATGTATAAAAAACTTGTCCGCCTGGTTAACAGCTGCAACGCACTGGATAAATGACAACAGGATGATGAAAATGACAACAAAAATTACAAGTAAAATAGAGCATCATTTTGGTATAGCAAAACTTTGACTTTGACGTAACAGACTTTGGTGTTGAATTAGTGAAAGAGAGAGTTTAAATAAGTTTCTGTGACAATGTATGGTTATAACACCCAGTCTACTTATCAGCTTAATGTTATGTGATATTTAATGTAATGCTATCAGGCTAATCTCACACGGCAGAATCCCACGTGGTCCCAATAAAATCCACATGATAAATCGCATACCGTTATCGCGATATGCTCATTATGCAAAATAAAGTTGATTCATTATTGTTAATGCTCTTCCAAATTATAACGAGTGAAAGCAATGGGCTTGTAATAACTTGATTGATTGGGAATGATAAGGCTTGTGTTCAATTAGGGTTGGCACTTGTGAACTTTTTTCTACATTGTGTTCCATTTTTAAATTTTTATTCATAAGCTTAAATTTTTAAATTGACCAATTTTATGTGAATGTTTAGGACCGTTTCTTGGTTGAAGTTAAATTAAAAAATGATCGTGATGAAACTTAATAATCCTACAAATGTTGAATAGTTGCTATATCTAATTTGTGAGAGCTCTGAGCATGCAATGTTGTTACATTTTGAATAATACTAGCGAGGAAAACTATGGATTGCCACATATTCGACACCAATAAACACTTATCAAATTAGCATCAAAATTACTACCTACACAAATATTTTTACTCTAACGAGCAAAACAAAAGATCACAATCTTTAAAATAACCAGTTTCTTCACAGTGACAACCCTATAATCGAACGGCATCCAATAAATTACGCCGATATTATCGGGAAATATATAAAATTGTTCGTAAAAAACGTACGAGCGCGTGATAATTGGCGACTCGAACGTACAAAATTACAGTAGCTGACCTTTATAACATAAAATGTGTTAAAAGAACACCTTTTGACCTCGTAACGAAGCATCATTGACAGCCAGTATTCAGTTTTATTTTGTGTGATAATGATAGCAATTTATTTTGTCTTTTAGTAAAACTTTTTAGGGAATAGGTTTGACTTAAATAAGAATTTGTCTTTATGAACAGTTGTAATGTTGTATTTTTTTTTGACATAGACATAGAGATACATTTTTCAAATATATCATAATATTAGCCGTAGGATAGGTAAAGGCCCGTTCCAGAGATTTTAATGGGACTGATCGTATACGGCTTGCTTAGCGCAATCCTACTGTCCGGTTTAGATCAACTGTCCACCAAGTGGTTGGAAGTCGTACGCGGCACTTGCTGGTGAAAACGTTAATTTAAATGTTTAAAATAACATACATTATGTTATTGTCAATGTCTAACGCATTTGTCATGTGGGGATTGAACTTATCGTAGTCTGGGCTTTTCTTTTGACATTCCAACGGGCGCGGGCGACGAGAGGCCACTATAATGAACTTCTATAAAAAAATTGTTGCAGTTGCATTCTACAACCAATGGACAATTAACACAGTCAAATAGATGTGCAATTACACGCAGTCTCAGATCAACTACCTATCTGTAGATATACAGTTAAAGTGTAAACAAAAAAGTGCGTTCTTTAAAAGCCAAACATGCATGATATGTAACGTGATCTATAAACAGCTTAATTTACCGTCTGCTATGGTGGTTAAGCACCCTACTATTACTTACATTTACATAATAGGGGCTGTAAGTGATACGTATATTTTATAAAAATGTTAGGGCTGTATGCTTCATGTACTTACAGTTAATGAATACGAAGCGACTTTTATGACTTGATAGCTCTTTTGAATATGCTCTTGAGAAAGATCCTTGTTAATATTATAATTTCAAAAGTGTGTTTGCTTTTTTGTTTGATGTTTTTAATCTCCGATACATTTGTATCGGACTTGTTATAAGTTTGACGTGTTTGTATCTATGTCATCGTAGCTCTTAAACAAAGTGCCAATTTTGATATATTTTTTGGTTCTTATTTCACGTTTGCAATGGAGCAATTTCTTGTACCAATTTATTGTTGGAAGTTTATTTAAAGAATTTTATTCGTACCAAATTAATTACGCGGTGATTATATTGGTCGATTAATTTGAATATGTTTAATTGGTCAAACTGATAGACTGACTTTGCCAAACGTTTGCCTTGTTGATCGTGGTGTCTGTCTCAATTCCAAAATGCTTTAAGCACCTCAATTAAATTAGCGCTTAGCAGTCTATAGAAAGTTATAATTTTGTAAAAGTTATAGGCAGGTTTTTGCTATGTATTTACATTTTAATCCGTAAACCAGACGTTTTACTGTCAAAAGCTTCAAAGCAACAGCTTATCGTTCATGTTAGACCAGGGGGAGACGACAGAGGGATTATGGGCAAATTGAAAACGTGTCTCAAGCGTTATTTTGGCAATGCCAATTAATACGAAACGAGTTTATGGTCTTTGGCAGGGTGATTAAGTGGGGATGCACAAGGTGTTGATGTGTGGTTGCGTCGATGTGGGGTTTTATACGTCGTGTTTCGAAAATGGATATAATTATTATGAATTTTTTGATGACTTGGTAATTGGTATTGAAATATAATTATTGCTTATGGTACCTAAACCATATTAATATTAACAATATTTTTTACCAAAATTAAATATAATGTCTACGTAGGTATATGATGCTTCTTTTGCGCAATATTTTGCATAGCCGGACAGTGACTTATGCTTTTTTATCATCATACCATTCAAGCAAAATCACAGGCAGAAACTTGTTTTTTATAAGCAATAAATAGTTAATAATATAGTATATAAGTAAATTAACTTAATAATATATGTGTAGGGTATTTATGAAAAAATATTTCTTTTAATATTTACATTTTTTTTGTGTAAGTTTATTAACTGTAGTCTGGTTTACTTTTATGCGTGCGTCGTTTTAAAACAACCATAAATTAAATTACACACGCAAGTAAAACAATCTCTTAAGAAATATACAACGGTTTGTATATAACAGGAACATGTTCAACTGTAGTAATAAAATAACTAGAAAGACTTGTATAAAAACTGCATCAACATGTTTGTTTCCAGTGGACAGTGACGTACCGAGTGGCCGGTGACTGGTGGCAGGTGCGACCGATTATAACGCACGCCGGGGAACTGTGCCGTGAGCGTAGGGCATAATAGTGACTACGTCGGATTTTTGTTGGCTGGCTGTTGGTAAAGGAGTGAATTTTACCAGATTAATAATATTTTAAGAAGCTATGATGCGGAATTTTTACTATAAAATTTTATTATAAAATAAATTTATTTCAATCCAGTTGCGTAAATAAATGTGATGGAAGTCAATATCTAACGCGAAAAAAATAAGAAAAAATTGATTCAAATAACTTTATTACATTCTAGAACAGTGAGTCATCAAATTGTTTTAAATTTACGTTATAAAGAAATGATTTTGTAAAATTATATTTATAATAAAATCGTCATATCCATACTAATCTTTTTAACAAGGCCGTTAAATAAAGCAGTCAAACAAAAACTAAACCTGTGACGTGACGTGTTTCAACAAGTATGTAAGCAAAATTAATAGTCTTTTTCAGTAGCCCACACAATCCAACTGTTGGGCAAAAGCCTGTCTTATAACTTTGCAGCTGTTGTGGCTGTGTGTCGCATAATCCACCAGTCTTTTGATAAGTCACCAGTATTTTTTGCCCTTGCCGATAATGTTCATCTTCTAAAGATTGTTTATTAGATTAGTATTGTATACCAATATAGAAAGTTTGTAACAATTAATATCGTTTGTGGTCCGTATAGTGACGGATTACGAATACATAATGTCAATACCCCATATCAACCCATAGACGACGACATTGACGGGCCTGTTGGTCTAGTGGTTAGTGACCCTGACTGCTAAGCCGGTGGTCGTGGGTTCGATCCCCACCCAGGACAAATCTTTGTGTGATGAGCATAAAGATTTGTTCTGTGTCTGGGTGTAATTTATCTATAATATGTATGTATTTACAAAAAAAATAAAAAATATATATTTAAGTAGTATATCAGTTGTTTAGTACCCATAACACAAGCAAATATGATTGCTTACTTTGGGACTAGATGGCGCTGTGTGAATGTGGTAGAATATTATATTATATTATTATTATTATAGATATCGTACAAGATGAGGATAAGAGCACTGAGAAAAGAAAAATTAGATAAAACCCCTACCCCAACCCGTCCGACCAGCGTGGTATAGTAGGCTAAATTCCCTCCAAAATGTTTGGAGGAGACCCGTGCCCAGCAGTGGGACATTTATGGTATAGATGATAGATGAATATCGTTTGTTATTCTTAATATCATAATATTTTGCCAACCAAATAGGCTTTCAAACTCGCCTGGAACCCTTTAAAACATAACTCCTAATATAGACTCTATTTACTATGTCATAAAAGCGTAAAAATATCCCAAAAAGCAAATAAAATGCGATGAATAAACGAATTTTCATTACCGTTCGTTTGACACATAGAGGCTTTTCACGTCAATCTTGTGGAGCGTGTTTGTGACGTCATCAGGTGTATGTCAGTCCCGTTGACACATCGACATGGACAATCGCGAATTATTTTGTTTGTTGTATAAAAATGTTTTATTCGAATGAACATAACATTTTCTATAATGGTGACTGTTTAGACAGGCATGCTGCATGACATCGCCTCAATAAAAACTTTTAAACGTCGAACAAATAAAGAACGTGACGTAAACCCGTTTTATAATCATTTAATATAGCCTCAATAGTCAGCTTGTGAGCCGCGGCTGATGAAATGTCGAAATGTTAAATAATTTAGATAATCATGTAAAAACCTAATGCATGATAGCGTAAATTCCCGTTTTATATTTCTATGTGCTCTGGTTTTACACCTAATTTAACGCAAACAATATCGCGTATCTCAACTAGCGTTTTATACAAAATTGAAACGCAACACGTCACATGGGTGACGTCGACACGGTCAATTTAATTGATAAATTAATCGGAACCCGCGCGTCATTTACGGACCCTATTCGCTATAGAAATAGGGTGATTTTTTGCGTACTTACATCAAATTACTAAACATTTATTAACGTCAGATGGTGTATTTGTTTCTGCTTTTTTTGAAATATTTGGGATATTAAGTACTCGGCACTGTTGTATTATATATTTTTAGGTGTGATCAGCATTGATTTCATGATTGATAAATTATGGATACATAGACTTCATTATCCATAAATCTAAAAGCATGATAATAGTCTGAGGACTTTCCTTATAAGTGAAAGGACGTAAGATAGCAGTAGATAACATTAAGCAGCAGTTAACAGTCCCTTGATAGCTGTGCACAGCTGTTTCACCAACGCCATTAATTACTACTCAAACGCGTCTTCATATCTGAAGTTCGTGTCTAGTCTGAATGTTGATACGGTGTATCATTCTCTTCCTTGTGAGTGTGTCAATGATAAGTATTCTTAATCCTTTTTCAGATCCTAAATCCATATCGATCATCATTCGAAATTTGAAATAGGGAGTAATCAAAGATATGCCTTTACATAAATTTATGAAAATAACATTTGATACAGTAGTAAGTAAGGTTAATCTCCTACATTTCTATATATTTGTATGTCTCATAGGGAAAAACATAGCGAACTATGATTTTTTATTTAAGATCTTTATGTACATTTACCTATGTTTTACAAAAAAATAAATGATTATGACTATGAGATACTTTGTGAAATTTAAAGCCGATGACGATCGGTTGAGATGTTGACGTGTGATAGGCTTACAAATATACGAAATCAGTTTTCCAATATTACTTTTATATATCGTAGTAATTATTAGTTTATTTTACCGCTTATTTTAGTATACCTAACAAACTTACCTATTCAGCTCAATTACATAAAGTTATGACGCAAAAGGCAATGAATAAACGATGCTGGATTGCTATCAACGGACCAATTATTCGCATAATCCCGGGCCTCTTTAAAAGCAATTAATATTCCATTGATCCATGGGGGATGGTCATCTGGTAATCTGTTCCCCTTTCTACGAATAAGCGACACCTCATGTGTTTGAGATCAATTATTTTTGATGTTTTTGCCAATTTATTTGTGGCCAACTGTACTTGGGTTAGGTTTTTAATTCTTTCGCGAAATAAGTATTGACTGAATTGATGTTGTTTCTGGATTACTTATACAGGATTATATTTTATGAAGAAATTATTGTTTTCCTGAAGGCCACGCTGATGAAGCCACGGGCTGAAGCTAGTTAACAATAATCACAAGATTTTGTTGGAATGAAAATATTTCTAAGCTCACAGAATAAAAAAAATTGTAGTCTTTTCTGTGGACGTCGTATTTGCATGAGGTCTCGATACAAATATTATACTACAACTTATTGCACTATAACAGAAACAATTGACATTACAACCCTAAACAAACACCAATAACCATAAACAACTTCATTACAATGTATTGTCACAATACAAACAAACTTATAATCTTACCATCTGCCCTATCGATTCTCAATCGATAACCACGCTATTCGAATCGCAACAAACTTATAATCTTACCATCTGTCCCATCGATTCAATATCGATATGATCGCCATTCGAATCGGAACAAATGTCCGATGTTTGAACTTAGAACGATATTGTTCGTCGTGGGGCGTCCAGCACAAGTGCAGTGTCCACAGTGTTGCACCTAAATCTACAGGAGGGGACTTAGCCCCTACCATGAGTGTCGCAATTATACGAGTTTTTATATGATGCAGGTGCGGTTTATAATGTTCAGATAAGATTTGTTTTTATTGTCAATTTTATGAGTATCTAAGTACTTATTCAATAAAATATTTACAAAGTGTTAAAATAATAAAATATATAATTACCTACAGCTAAGTTATTTACAAAAACAAACGCATATTTATAGGAATTTCCTATATCTAAATAGAACATGAGTATTGTTGAAACACGTTTTCGATCTAAAAGTAAAGTTTGACAATGTTACTCGGCATTTTATCAGTATTAAGACTAAATTGAGACCACCAAATATGGATTAATAGAATCATTACGCCTCACTGACAGAATACGGCGACAAGATAATATTTACAAAAACAAAAAATAAAATTCTTAAAATATCTAGTTGAGGTCTGATTCTTGAAGTAACCAAAAACCTAGCTAAGTAAGAGTTCACTGTAAGTATACGAGATATAATTTTTTTATGGCCGTGTTGTATTTTAATCAATGAAAATGTAAAACACATCAAAACAGTTTCGTAGTAGGACATACACAAGGCGACAATTTATTTGGCACGTTACGTTTCGGTATCGTAATTCTCTTATCCGTCGAGTTGCACCATTTGTTGCCATTAGCACGTTCTATCAATATCGTGTTAACACCAACATCATTTGGTAACTGGTTGATTGTTACTGTATATCACTGTTAGTTACAGATTAATAGAGATGAGTAGGAATCAGAAAGCTTAAAAATGTAGACAATATTTTTTTTATGAACTTCATGATTTGGTTTCATCGGTACCTTTTTATCATCGCACCCCTCGACGTCATTGCTGTAGATTTCACTCATACTATCTGGAACCGATTGCGTCTAGTACTTCATATTCAAGCGATCATTCCTCTCACGTATGTGCCGGCTCTTAGGTGAACTTCCAGCAGCGGTGTTTCCAAAGCGCTATGACATGTCTTTCTAAAAACTAGGTTTAAAGAAAGCTATCCTCTCATGGTAGGCAGTGGCTTAGCTGTGCTTCTAATACTGGCAACGTCCGCTTACCATCAGGTATGCCGCCTGCTCGTCTACCAGTTCAGGCAATAAAATAAATGGGTTTTTGTCACTCAGTAACAAGCCAAAATCTGAAAATGTGCTAGGTTAGGATAGGATCTGGAAATTAATGAAAATTTAACTATTTATCATATTATTTCATAGATTCATAATAGAGAAAAGTTAACATTGAGTTGCCGTTAGCAAACCTACATGCAAACGTTGAGGAAAACTTATGTGACAATATATAGCTGACAAAGGAAGGGACGGAGAACTGCAGGGGACCAAAAATCAGCAATATCATCACAATATCCACAGAAAAGACTGTCTATAATGTAAAGATTGTGTTTACAATATGTTTGAAATGAAATGAAATCTCTTTTATTCATCTAGTTTACAAAGTAAATCTTATGTAATTCTCTAAAATGTAACAGGATATTCGAAAAATAGTGTCAACAAAATAAAATAAATTATGAATAGGTACTTGAATCTGAAACCCGTGGGTATAGAAGTTCTGGGTTTAGTTTAGTCTTTATATTGGGAACTCGTTAATTGATTGTGTAAAGCAGATAGTTCGTCTGGATACAGATATACTTCTATAAGATCTTGATTATTAGTATAACAACAAACAAATGTTTCTGTTCATTATAATTCACGGTAATTTAAACAGTTATATTATTCAAAGAGCTCAATAGGCTTTTACAAAAGACTACAACAATAACTGTTTACTTACGTTGTATTTCTGGTATCGAGAAATTGCGTGAAAAATTCGTTAACCTTTTGACCGCCACGTCATATCGGTATCGCCGTGCCTTGAGCGCCAAGCTTTTAAAATACAGTACATTTTTGACATGCCATGTCGTCATTGGCGTGGCGCACATTTTCATTTTATGTGTATGTGTATATCTCTGGCGTTCAAAGGGTTAATCTTTCTATAAGTTAATTACTTTTACATGTGAGTTTGAAGCTTTCGAGGATTTGTGGGTATGCATAAAGTAAAGTAAAACAAATCACGTATATTTTATTGCGCAAACTAAATCAACATTCCCATACTATTAGAACGGGGGACGGTATAAACATGTCGACACATAATTTTTCAATTTGCCCAGTTAAAACGTTTTGGAGATTGATTAATAAATCTCCCCGGAGGGTGGATTATCGAGTTAGCACCGCTCCCTCACCCTTCTTTCCGAGAAATGTGCATGATCTCAGATGTTTATCGGATATACATATACATTGCTGTACTTTTGACTTCCGTGACAAATTGCTAAGGTAAATTGATGACGCCCACAATTCATTGATTGGAAACTTCTATGAAGAGAGTTCGTCTATTTAACATCATCAGTGTCCTCTATTTCCACTAGTGGATATATGTCTTAAATCCACTATTCACCGACTGTTCTCGAGTAATCGAGACTGACTGCTCCTATCCCAGAGGAAGCAGCAATCAATCGAAGTCCGCTTCAAGTGGTTGAGAATATAATTTATATTGAAACTGCAGATCTCTAGTCCATGTTGGTGAAGTCCTGACCATTTTATTATATTTGAGTGTTGTTCAGATAACAACTATAATATTGTAAAATGTTAATATCATATTGTAGCTTTCGGAGATGTTCCGAAGTACTTGGAAGTCACGTCTAACAATAACGAAGTAAGTTTGCGCTGTTCAAGTTGCGAACACATTGCTTACAAGTAATATTCGCAGTTGATTTGAATATTAATACGTTGGTATGTAAAGTTTTTCTATGTCAGTAATGTACTTATTTTAGAAATAGGCTCTAGAAATCACTTTGTTTTCTAACCAATTAAAATCAAAAGTTTCAGTTGATTATCTTAAAGAGATTTTTTTTAATAGCATCGCATCATACCTTTTATCTCCAACGAGCTAGGCAGACATGTGTCACACACAATTTTTTCCCGCTATGGTAAGTCCAATGTAATAGAGGTCATAATTTTTACTAACACTAATATTATAAAAACAGAAATTTGTGAGTATGTTTGTAACTCCTTCACGCTCAAACAGCTAGACCAAATTTGATAAAATTTGGTGTGGGGGTAACTGACATCCTGTAATTACATAAAGGTAAGCTAGTAATGTTATTAAACTAAAAATAACTTTGTCTTTTGTTTTGATTTTACGTCTGAACCACTGAACCGATCTTCATGAAATTTTTCATAGATATACTCTAACATCTGTAAAAGGAGGTAGTAGTACTACTTTTTAACGACATACCACGAGGGCAAAGCCAGTGGTGGAAGCTAGACCAGTACTACAACTTAATCGTGTAGTTAGTTCTTCATATGTTTTATTTTTTTGATTTTTTTTTGACTGGCCTGTTGGTCTAGTGGTCGTGGGTTCGATCCCCACCCAGGACAAGTCTTTTTTTTTTTTTTTTTTTTTTTTTTATGTTTCCAGAATGAGAGCTGGAGTCTGTACTGGGTTCAAGACCCGTGTTACAAATCTCCAGGCCCCCTACAACAAAATAGTGTTTTGAATTGTGTTAGCATATGAAACACATCCTCACAATCAAAGTACAAAGTTAAAATAATACAGTGCCAATACTTATATTTCAATTAAATTTATTAATTTTAAAGTGGGTAGCAAATTAAAAGTTTGTTAAAATTATTTAAAGTTACGATTGTAAAGTGTGAATGGTTATGTATGAGGGTGTGGGTATTTTGTAAGAATGTGTGCGGGCTGTGCCACTGCATGCTTATGCGAGAGTGTATAGCTTATATAGTGTGTGTGTATAAAGCGAACCAGGGAGTGTATGTATGTGTGAGCGTGTGGTGTAAGTAATGAACTGTTTGGTGTATAAAATATGTCTTAAATTTGTTGTTGTTTTTGTTAAAATATTAAATTTGTTGAACGAATTTACTATGTTATTCATGCAAATAACAGTTAGTTTATTATTCAACAATGAAAAAAAAAAAGATTAAAATTTATTTATTTATTTATATTATTAGGTACGTAATAATAAATATTATATATATTATTCATTATAATTTTTTGTGATTTATTATTGGAGTTTATTGTATTATTATTAATTTATTTAATATTGAATATTGTAACTTACATTACAAATTTTATGAATTATTATTTGATTATATTTTTTTATTTTTATTTATTTATTTATTCTCATTATGTTAAAAGTAACAGCTAGAAATATAGTGGGCCATATTGTATTTATATTGAATAAAGGCTCTAGAAATAATTGTAATACAATACAATACAATAACGAAACTGCAAGAATATACGTGACAATCACTTAATAATGTTGATAAGGCTTTCATAGTCATCATAGCTCTTGCCGGACAGCCAGATTGTTAATTTCTTTTTGCACTCATGATTACTTAATGGATGGATATATATTATTTTATTAATTCTATTGTAAAGAAAACTTTTTAAGAAGAGGAAATTCCGTTGGGCAAGGCTAGTGTTGACAGGCGTCGGCGGGAGAATGGCATGTTTCCGTCTTTGTGTGATGAGCATAAAGGTTTGTTCTGTGTCTGGGTGTAATTTATCTATAATATGTATGTATTTACAAAAAAAAATGTATTTAAGTAGTATATCAGTTGTTTAGTACCCATAACACAAGCAAATACTTTGGGACTAGATGGCGCTGTGTGAATGTAGTAGAATATTATTATATTTAGTCAATGACGAAACCTTCATAGCGTTTATCCGCTCGCACGGCTAATTACCCACGATCTATGACGGTGACCCTACAAACTTTTGACAAAGAGAGTCGCATGCAAGCTATCTAACATCGTTGTGCGCGTATCTACCCGCATATTCCCTTGTAGTCTCGACATGTTGCCTATCTAAATCCGAATCGTACGTAAAACAATATGAAAATGAATTTAATATATTTTTTTTAATTTTTGTACTTAACTGTAATTCAACCAAATTTTTAATAGTAAACTTATCAGAGCCAGCAAAAATACTGCTCATAAAACAAAATGCTCAGAAGTCTTAAATGACTAAATTTACAAATACGATACCTACCAATTTTTGAAAATTATAATAATTTTTGAAATTGCCCTTTTATGAAATGTTCAATTGGCTATTTATAATTTAATCGACAAAAAAGTCATACTCACATCAATCTAAATTATGTTAGTAGCTAGTGTTGTTTATTACAGTGCTGCCTTTTGTATAATCCACACAATAGACTGTTAAAAGCTTTTTGGGCAGCTTGTGCGTATACGAACTTATAAGTGGGCATACGACCGTACGAAAGCGAACAAACAAGCTTATATGCGCAGAAAAAACGTTAATTTTTAATTATCCTTACTCCAAAAAATGCAACAATTATTCATGGTCAACTAGGTAATTAAAATCCAGAAATTTTTCATCCTTATTCCAAAAAATGTAACAATTCATGGTCAACTAATTAAAATCGAGAAATTTTAATTTACCACATTAAAATTGTTTTAAAAGGTACTCGTAGGTAGACATAGAGTTTTAGCACATAATATGGTGTATTTTCTTGAAATATTTGTCAGTCCACAAATAGTGCCAAACCTAATAAAAGTGTTTATTTACTTAATTATGTATTTTGTGTCTATTTGTACAGTTTCATAGGGCTAGATAGGGCCTTTTTCCGATGGCTTTAAAATACTTCTTATTTTAATGCAGAGTTCAAAATTCGGGATTCAGCTCTGCACACTACTAGCAAAGTATTATTATTTTTAAAGATTTATAATACCTTTTTTCCGAATTCCGGAATTTCCGAAAAGAAATGTATCTACCTACATCTCGTTTTATGCAGTGGTGGTTCGTGATCGCTTAATTTGTGAGCGGTTTACTTGAGACCCACATAATTTTAATATTGTTTTGTTTTGTTTATTGTTGTATGTTGATGCATGTTAGATTTTATATAAATTTGTGAGAACCTAGTGTCTAGATAAACCTAATATAAGGCTTAAAGACACTACGAACCAAAATTTGTAAAATATTTATGAATAAATATATTTTATCTATCTATCTATCTATCCGAGTGCGTTATTTGAAAAAAAAATATTTCTCGCCAGAACTCTAGAGATTTGGGATTCAGCTCCGCACACTACCGGCATCGCCCCCTAGTTTATTCTTCATCGTCGGATGTTTAATTTGCGACAATGTTTAATTAATCAGCGTCTGTTGATTGCACCCCCAATTATAAGTTCCACCGTATGTGTGTGACGTTGATTTGTAGATGACAAGACTGAGCTGAGATTTTTGAAGGGTTCTAAATGAGTTTTAAGACGATGTTGTCTTTTGTGCGTAAATTTGATGAAATGTATTTAAATTATTCGAAACAATGGTTTGGCAGTTAAACAGCGGTATTTGATTCATAGACGGCTCTATAATTGAATGGAAATTAGTCCTATACTAATGTAACTAGAAATCGTGTGGGGCTTCGCTTCTATCGTTCTTTATTTGGCCACTGCTGAGTTATTATTCGCGTGATGTTCACCGAATCGCATCGCTGAAGTGACAGTGGGCAGGCCACATAGCTCGCAGAACTGCTGGCCGATGGGGCAAAAAAATTCTCGAGTGGCGGCCACGTATTGGAAAGCGCAGCGTGGGGCGGCCCCCCGCCAGATGGACCTGGTAAAGGTTGCGGATGGCCGTTGGATGCGGGCGGCACAAAATCGCTTGTTGTGGCGGAAATTAGGTGAGGCCTATGTTCAACAGTGGACGTCATTGGGCTGATATGATGAACCTCTCAATAAATGGGCTATCCAACACTCAATACAACATAATTTTCCAACATAATTTTTCAAATCGGAATTCAAATTCCTGAGATCTTAGCGTTCAACCAAACTAACAAACAAACTTCACAGTTTTATAATATTAGTATAGATAAGTAGGTATAGATCCTGCCATTTAAGATTTCTATAAAAATTATAAGTAGCCAAATGCCAAACAAGTAGCTGCAACAAACAGTCCTGGTTGTATCTTACAGTCCTGGTTATACCTTTCTTTCTAATAAGATCTTGATATACCGAAATCTTTTTAACCTGGAAAAGATTTTTAGACAATATTCCTCAGAGAATAGCTGATATTATTACAACCAGACATATACGTTTGCATGTAAGAGCTTTCTCAATACTTCGAAGTTACACAATAATATTTTTCTTATACAGAAAGAAATTAGGCTGAGCAAATATAAGGGGAGTATAGAGCAGGGAACTCGAAGACGAACTTCTTAATAACTTAGAGTAAACAATAATATAGCAGACATGACTATTGTTTTTATATTCTTCCAAATACTTTTTATTGAGACTGAACTGATAAAATACATTTTTTTTATTTTTTTATTAAGTGGTTACCATGGACATCACCATCCACCATCATGGACGTATTTTAAATAAATAATATAATAAAGGTTTATTTGTCACTATAAATATCAGTTACAAAATTTAACTTAGACTAAGAGATGTTTATACATGAGACACAATAATAACTGTTAATTTTGGGACTTTGAGACTTTTTTTACACGAAGATAGCTCTAGCTCATAACAATATATAAGATAATAAAAATGATATTGATTATTATAAACTTATGTTTGGGATCTAAAAAAAATATAAGCATACATATATTTCCAAATACCTACATACGTATTGTACTCTCTATGTAACACCCAAACTTCGTAACAAACCGAAACGGAATGCTAAGAAATTTCAATAGCCTTTGAATATAAAATAAAATCCGGCAAAAACTTGTATTATCTACTAACTAATAGAATTTAAAAAAAAACCATAAGTTACAAAGATGGATTTGCAAATCACTAAACTAAACGTCAGATAATCGAATCTTATATTTTTCAACATCCCGTAAAACAAAGTATTTTTAATAATGGAATTACAATTTAATTCTGAGTTACAAACGACTAAAAAACTAAAGGCACAAAACTGTTTATTATCGCGTATCGTTTCTACAGTATTTAATTAATCCAACCTTTTCCAACACCTTGTGCTGAACAAAAACTACTCCTAATTGATTGACGACCACGAAATTAGTTCGCAACACAGATGCAACGAAACTTTGTACCTCTTACTTACGTGTATCGAAAATTTATTTTACGCTAAAACGAAAACTGTTTTCTATTTTTAAAATTCCGCGATTTGTACACATATTCAATTATTATAAAACGGGTCTAGGTCACGTTATATTACCGTTTATATCCGTTTTATAATGATTTAATAACTGTTTTCTATTCTTAATAAATATCACTTTTGAAATAAAACCCAAAGTCAAAAGTAAGTAATAATTAATTCTTAATTCATTTGTTACATTGTTAGATGCTTATAACAGTCATAAGAAAATAATTAATCTTTTAAGGATACAAGTACAATACGAACAGTGCAGACAAATATATATACCTGCACATTACTTTAACCTTTTTTGTAGAAATGCAGGCATTGAAAAAATATTATTTTTGTTATATATAATATTATTTCTTAGCATATCTTATTATAAAAGTCAATCAAGTATTTTTTTTATTTGGATACTTACACTAAATAAAATTATGGCAAAATCTATAGATATCATCTCGCACCACATGTCGTTTTGACTGAATATGGACTGGTAGCTATTGAAATAAATAAATAATTAAACTGCAAAATTACATGTCATGGTACTTAATCACATTCACAACAACAGAGAAACGTGACAGTTTGACTACTAACAGAAACATTAATACAGTACTCGCATTCAAATCAAAATTAAACAGAATTGTTAGTTAGACGTAAACTTAATTGATTAATATAATATGAGATCACTGTAAACAATGAGAGATTGCTCGACAGTCAAAGCTCCCCTTAAATCACATACTAATAACCTCTCTCTTTCTATTCTAATAGTAAGGTTAGAGATGGAAATGCTTTTACTGTTCAAAAAGTACTTTTTTATTGATGACTAGCTTCCGCCCGCTGCTTCGCCCCCGTGGTATATATTTTATATCTATAAACCTTCCTCTTGAATCAGTCTATCAATTAAAAAAACCGCATCAAAATCCGTTGCATAGTTTTAAAGATTTAAGCATACATAGGGATATAGGGACAGAGAAAGCGACTTTGTTTTATACTAAGTAGTGATATATGATAATTATAGTGGCATAATCCACACCCAAATGATATAAATAGGTCCCAAAGTATTTATTCAATAAAATGTTTACACATAACTTAAAAATAATACACTAGCCTATTTAAAAAAAAAAAAATATTATAAAATACATTTATTCAAATGACAGCCAAAATCCGTAATTTCTTGTAATATTCCAAATTTTTTAAGCTTTTTGCTTACTGTGTGTTATTATATTATAGTTTGAAGACGACAAATAGAGGAAAATAATATTAACTTTAATTTCGTATTGTACAATAAAGAGCTATTTTTTTTTCTCATTGTAGATATATATTATCATTTACCCACGCAAAAATTATCGAGAAAAGCGAAGGCGTTATGTGCAAAAATAGCTATAAAATATAGTGATAGTGATAGCTGACTAATCACGATAATGATATACTATCATGTATTGTGTGTTACATACAAATATAGTACCAAAGAATGTAGTATTTAAATAGTACTACATAGTACAGAACGATTATAACAGAAATAATTTAAAGATTTAATACAATTACCCTGACTAATGCCAATGCCAATAAACGAACAATGCAAAAATGCTAAAATTTTAGCTAAGATATTTTTGTTGTTGGAATTTGTATTTTCCACAGAAATTTAATAGGTAAATGAACTTCAAAATTATCACTTCGTCGTTTTTCGAAAAAAATTGTTACTTTTTTGTTATTTAGATGAATTTGTTTAGTTTAATTTGCCGTATCATTTACAATTATGTATATTATATTACTTAACTCTGTCTGCAATTTAAAACATTCACATATTTCTATCAAACGAATTTTCCTTCAACTTAAAAGATTTCTCCAAATCGTTTAGCCTTACTCCAAAATTATGCTGATGCTGACACCATTTATATTCTCCAAACCTATTTAAAGCACTCAATATGTACTTAAGCTCATGCCTTCACTTATTGCCTCAGCAAAATGTCCTAATGATGGTGGCATCGAAGCTTTTCAAGGTTACGCAACGTATTATAGTATAGCGAGCTATGAAGCTCCAGTTTCGTATAAAAAAGCTGTTAAGTAAATACGCCAAGATCAAAAGAATGTTCCTAGCCGTGTCTTGGTCGTAAAACCGTACGCACTTCTACAAAGAATAGAGAAATATCTTGTACGCATTGTGTTTTGGGAGAAAGAAAAAATATTCAGAGGGTTATTTTGGATTTTCAGTGTTTTTATTATACAAGAAAATAGCTTTTTTTTATTCGTAAGTAGCTTCGATCGTGACTTGGGATTATACTGACTTTGGTAGTTGTTTTCTCGGAAAAAATATAAAGGTTGTGATTTTTGTCTCTTATACCTGACCAGAGATACTTACTATTCAGGTTTTTTTTTTTTTAAATTGGTTCCCATGATAGCAACTTTTCAATTTGAATTTCGGAAAATCATCTCTTAGTGTTGTGTTACCACATTTAAAGAATCTTTATACATGCTTTTTTCTTTTATTTATTTTTAATTTAACGCCCGCACTATGTAACAAGCCTTTCATCATAATAATTATGAACATACACACCCAAATTTAAAACGTATCACACAGAATTGTCTCGTATGATTGTACCTACGACATGACCACCTCAATCGTTACGCCAAAGACATTCTATGCGTTTAAACTTATTGTTTATCAATGAGTCAATATTAAGACCCTCAAATAATAATAAATTTTCAACCATTTATAATGTTTTAGTTACTTTCAATTTGTGGCGTACAACACAAAGTCACGGTCGATTTAAACGAAAAAACAGCAAATACTTTATGTTCTCTTTTTACTTCCAGATTACTCAGAAGTTAATTAATTAAGATTAAGTTGGTCCTGTATACGAACACCGAACACTAAAGTACAAGAGGGGGGAAACATAAATAAACTAAGTATCTTTACTGTTAATGAAAATTGTTATTTAGTTTAGGTCTCTACGAATTTTTAGGAAACGGGAAAATAAATACATAGGGGTGTACGCCAGATTTAATTTGCAACATCTTTTAATAAATGGAAGACAGTTTATCACGGTGTGGGCAAAAATGCGGTGGAAATTAGGTGAGGCCTATGTTTAACAGTGGACGTCATTAAGCAATTATATTTGCTTGTGTTATGGGTACTAAACAGCTGATATACTGCTTAAATACTTTTTTTTTTTGTAAATACTTACATATTATAGATAAATTACACCCAGACACAGAACAAACCTTTATGCTCATCACACAAAGATTTGTCCTGGGTGGGGTTCGAACCCACGACCTCCGGCTTAGCAGTCAGGGTCACTAACCACTAGACCAACAGGCCAGTCTTATACATATAATAATACATTTTTTTTTTAAATTTGATTTTATTAATGATTCTATAATTTCTAGCATGATAGATTCAATAATTGAGACGATGGTGATGATAACGCAGTGTTAATAATTTAATTACTTTATAATTTATTTATTTATTTAATATTGTAGGCTCACAATTGTTCTTAATTTATATGGTAGTATTAAATTAAGAGGCCGTCGTTGACTGCTGTACTAGTTAATAATATGTCACAGCAGCCAGCGTCTTCCACCCCCGTGTTCCACCCTGTTTTGACACATTTTAACGTGTAGTCACCAAGTTACATAAAGTTTTTTGTCTTAGAAGAGATAAACAGAGTTTCAATGCACCTAAATATTATAAGCTGATTCTACAAAATTCAAGACTGAAAACTATTTGCCCAGCAACTGCAACCATTGGCTGCGGCACCTAGCCGACGGACCAGTTCAGTGCAGATCATTTATGTATTAATTTTTTATTAACAAACAACTACGGTAACCAAAATACTACCTAGATACAATTTTAAAATACATTAGTATCGCCTAATAAACTACCTGAACTGGCATCATAATATCCCATCTAAAACCTATTTTGCACTATAATCTGCACCACATCATGAAACACATTAATTTAATAATCCCTTTTTCATGACGCAATAAACTTAGCTCGTAAAACACCACTTTTCAGTTGATATGGATTTTTCTATCGTTTTTTGTGTCCGTGATCGGTAATAAAAGAAATCACTTATAAAATGCACTCCGAAGGGACATCGGAGGGCGAATGCCTTATTTTGCGTGATATACGGCTAAGAAAAATGTACAACGTATTGTCTTTTGACAGTATAAGTATTGCCGGTGTGGGCAAAAATGAAACTAATTTAATTTTTTTTTTTAATGCTGGGCAAAGACGGGGTCTTAAATTTCCAATACTAGACAGTATTGGAAATTTAAGACCCCGTCTATATCCCCAGTCCTATTCCAATAGTCCTTCTCATAGGTATTTAATTAATCATACCAGCGTTTCCTAGGCCTGCCGCAGCGACGATACTCATCTTGAGGGAGCTACTGTGTGACAACTCGTGCACTTATCTTGATCCATTTGTGTTAATCAAAATATAGATATCAGTACACTGACATCATCATCATTTCAACCCATAAACGTCCCACTGCTGGGCACGGGTCTCCTCTAAAGAATGTGGAGGGAATTTAGCCTAATAAACCACGCTGGCCAGACGGGTTGGTATAGGGTTTGTTCCGAATTTTCATTTTGTCGCAGTGCTCTTGTCTGCGTAAAGTTACTCCTTTAGTCGCCTTTTACGACACCCACGGGTTGAGATGGGGTAATGACATTATGTATTCTTAATCCGTCACTACACGGAAATACGGTACACTGACATGAATATTAATAAAATGGTCATAATAGTAGTAATAATATTATGTTAATAGTGCATTGACTTTGAAGAAGTAAAAGTATTATACATCACAAGTTTCAGTTCAAGAAATTGCTCCAAGATCAGAACATCTCTATTTGTCTTACATGCAGATAAATATTTACATGGCTCTGATCATCATAGATGTTAATAATGTTATAATAAATAAATTATACGAGCCCGTCAATGCAGCAATTACTATTAAAGCCACATGTTATATAAGCAAAAGTATTTTTTTTACGATTAAATAGCAGAACGGATCGTTTTTAAATTTGGCAAGGAGATACATAATATTCTCGCTACTTTTTACCGGCATAATACACAAGAAGCCATTAGCAGAAGCCAGTTTATGATATATTTGCCAATCCATTGTACATTTTCCTAGTTGGCTATCCATTTCCTCTGTACAACATAACGAGGGAAACAATCATGTAGAGAATAGGGCAGGAAATCTGGATGCAAACGCTGTGGGGTGTCGTTCCCAATCCGCAGGTTGTCGGGCAATGGAAGATTAATACTGCCATGCCTTTGTATTCCTCCTACTTGGGGTACCACGATAATAAACGCCATAGACGTTGATGCATTGATCTCGAGGATTTTTGAGCGCTTTTAAAATGCGGAACGAAAATCAAGATGTTTGGCATCGTGTTAGTGCGTTAATGAAATTAATTGTGTTGTTTTTGGTGCGTGTTTAGCTGTAGAACTAAGAAAATAAATGTTTTGTCTCATTTTGTTCTTCGAAATTGGGGTTTGGACAATTGAAAAAAATAATTAATCTTACAATGAAAGTTCAACGACCTTTTCTTTGAAATAAAAGCATGGAAAAATTTAAAATCCCAAGCTCTCCTTGCATTTTGGTAGATTTATTACACATATTTTATATTATATTATTATACAATCTAAGCAGTTAACAGTCTCTGCCTATCCCACTGTTGGGAAATGACGTAATCTTTATATATCTATGTATGTATAAAAAATATTTCCATCTCTCGGGATGTGGTTTTGTCAAAACGTAGCCATCATGACTAAAGAAAATAATAATAATAGTCCTTAGGCATAGACAATAGTGCATTCTGATTTCCTATCTGTGAAATGGTTGCTATTAAACTAAATAAAATGGGCGACTAGAAAAAGCACGAAGTAGGTATCAAATACGAAAAGCAAGAAGTACAGCCCTACTAGACAAGTGGCAATCGATTCGATCTGTCTATTCTATCGAAATGTCAAATTAGTACATTGATCACGTGACATGTCAATGTAAGGATATGTTAAAATGTATTGAAGTGATATGTCGTTTAGAATAGACTGATA
The DNA here is from genome assembly GCA_905147015.1 of Laspeyria flexula. Lineage (NCBI taxonomy): Eukaryota > Metazoa > Arthropoda > Insecta > Lepidoptera > Erebidae > Laspeyria > Laspeyria flexula. The sequence goes on along the minus strand of LR989956.1, from coordinate 2,702,532 downwards.
GAAGCGATTGCTACTTGTCTAGGGGGGCAGGTATAATAATATATATACATAATTAAATGCTACGAAACTTAGACTCCTGTAAAGGCATAAAAGCATTTCAGTTCATCGCTAAAGGCAGTAACTGACAAGAAAGTAAATTGCGAATTAAACGTAACCACCAGCTAATATGGTACTCTGCACATTAAAGGCACTTTGCACTAATTTTCGTGTCGTAAGTGATTCAGTTACTTTCAGGTAATTGAGTCAGCCACATAAGTATCAATTTTACTTTAAACTTATTTTATGTCCGTTTAGTGACGGATTATGAATACATAATGACACTACTGACTGGCCTGTTGGTCTAGTGGTTAGTGACCCTGATTGCTAAGCTGGAGGTCGTGGGTTCGATCCCCACCCAGGACAAATCTTTGTGTGATGAGCATAAAGGTTTGTTCTGAGTCTGGGTGTCGTTTATAATAATAATAATAATAATATTCTACCACATTCACACAGTGCCATCTAGTCCCAAAGTAAGCAATTATATTTGCTTGTGTTATGGGTACTAAACAACTGATATACTACTTAAATACATTTTTTTTTGTAAATACATACGTACATATTATAGATAAATTACACCCAGACACAGAACAAACTACTAACTACTACGAATTTATCTATAATATATATGTATTTAAAAAATATGTATGTAATATTGCAGTTGTTTAGTACCCATAACACAAGCAAATATAATTGATTAATTTGGGACTAGATGGCGCTGTGTGAATGTGGTAAAATATTATCCCATCTTAACCCGTGGGTGTCGTAAAAGACGACTAAGCGAGTAAAGAGCACCAAAACAACATAACACGTGACACATGAACCTGTATACCTTTACAATCTGAGTTGCACTAGTTGATTGCCATCGAGCTTGCCGTAAAACCTAACAACTCCGAATAATCCTGGATAATTCAGTTGTAACAGCGTCTAATAACAGTTTTTAGTCCAACCGGTCTTTGCAATCCGGCAAACATTTTGTACGAACATTTCAACATTTTCTACAACACTTTGTAATGCAAATTAGTGAAGAGAAAACCCTTAATGAATTACTTGGCTGCGGAATATAGTAGTTTCTTCCAATAAACTTAACTATCTTATTAAATTTACAAGTTGTTTATAGAAATAACTTAAGTAGCTATTTATTTCATAAGAATCGAAAACAAAAAGTGAATAGGAACATACAAGAAGTCAATGGACACGTATGACAGATTAGATGGAAGAATCTGCACTAATCCTTTCATTACTTTAAAGTATAAAGAGCAAATGAATATGATTGAATGTATATACCTACTCTAAATTTTAGTTTATAAGTGAAAATATATGATAACCTTTTATTTGACGACATAATGAAAAAATTAAAATCATAAATAATACTAAACGTACGTTACTGGGTTTTTAGTTATTTACCTATTAGACCAGAGAGAGGTTCAGAGAACACGCGTCGGCCATTTATTTAATAAATTGGTGAACAACTTACCTATTTAAATTTAAATTCCTACTCTAACTTTATTCAATGAATACGATTTGATTATTAACGATTGTAGCTCAAGACATACTACCACAATTTTTGTAAAAACACCTGATATTTTCGCTATAAAATTGCCGAATTCCCTCGCATACTCTATCCATTACCTCTTGGTATAAAATAAAAATAGTAAAACTATTAAAGAATAATGAAACTTTTAGCAAAGTAAATGTTATCTTTTAAGTGAATCTTGTACAGTACATTCTTGTGCTATCTCCTCTTTATTTTTATACGAAGGAAGCGCTAATTAAGCCGTCCTAATTAGTTAGACCCTCGCTGATACTCTACTCATGTTTATTTACTATTCCGTGTTATTTTCTTTTATTTTATTATTTGGTTCCTTATTTGTAATCAAAATGGAACAGTTACTGTTGCTCAGAGAATTAATTGGGAATGATGTATCGCTCTGTAGAGGTAAAAGTACCTACTCTATTTTTTTTTTGTTTTAATGTTGAGATAGGTATATTTATTTACAGATTATTTAACAACATACAGTCTATGAATTTAAAAATGATAAACAACTTATTTACGATAAAAAAAATAACATGAATCATGAAAAGAAAAAAAATACTTACTCTATTATATTGTTCAGGCAAGAATTTTTAGTAAACTAACAGTACCTAAAAGGTAATCTCTGTTGAGACGCTTTCTGAAAAACTAAGTTTTCTTCACCAATCACCCATTTCAAAATGTGTTTCTCTAAAATTGATTAAAAATTTCACCTTGTACTATTTTTTACACTTAGTTTTTTGCAATATTGCACTTAAAATCTTTATACAATGAAATTGTAATTACAAATTTTCCATTTTGATAAATTTCAAATTAATTGTTCATAAAACATGTGTGTTTGGTCACTACTCAGCTCCTGTTAGTCGTAGCATGATGTTATATAGCTAAGCCTTCTTCGATAAACGGACTATCCAACACTAAAAGATTTTTCAATTCGAAGCTTAGTTCCTGAGATTAGGTCCAACCAAATAAACAGAGAAACTCTTCAGTTTTATAATAACAGTATAGATTATTATCCAGTTTTTGCTAAACAGCCATCCACTTATTAAGAATTCCACTATGAGTTTAACAAATGAATGAAATATAGCTCCTAAGTAAAATTTCTATTCGTTCCTAAGTAATTTCCACGTAACAAATTCGCAAATCACTCAGTAACATTAAGCACAGCGACTAAGCACCTGATCGCTCAAGTAACTCACTCTTAGAACTCACGCAAGAAATGCATTAACATACAGGCACGAGTGCATTCACTTGTCACTAATTAATGGATCATGCAGTCTGTATTGTGGTAAAGATATGAAAAAATTCAAAGAAAGCTTTAAACATAGATGTACCTAATAAAAGAAATAAGAAGTAAAACGAAATATAAAAAATGTTGTAAAGTAAAGTAAATATTTATTTGTTCCAAACATGTGTAAATTACAGGAAATGCTTATAACCTATAATAAGTTCTTGGTTGGTTTTCTTTGTAGTCTCAACATGCTTTGCCATAAACGGCGTACAAAATATGGTGGCTTTATTAACTGAGACAAATAAAATATTAATTACAATTGTTTTCATGCATTAAAAGTCATTATAATAAAAAAATTAAATTATAAATTAAAAAAAGAAAGAAAAAATAAAAATACTTGGTCAATTAGTTTTTAAAATGTCGTTTAAGTACTCGTTAATGTCATAGTAGCATTTATTTAAAAGTAAATTTTTTACTTTATTCTTAAAGATATTAACATTAGAATTTGTCTAATTATTTCTCAAAGTAATTGTATTTGTAAATTGTATTTGTATCGTTACTAACTAAATGAATTACAGATTCAAATGTTTGCTATTTGCGAACGTTTTACTATTCATATAAAACACGCTCAATTTTACGTCACCTAGGTTTCAACACTTAAATTTTGAAAATTATTTTTATTTAGATAAAAAATACGTGACTCACGTGAATTTCACGAGCAACAAGAAAAACTATACTAGTTGTGTTTCATTTTCCGTATTTCTTTTTGATTGGGAATATTTTTTCAATATCCTTCTAATTGGAACAAATTAAATGATTATTTTCAACAACATCTCTTTCCCCAGCCCCTAGACCATCTCTATTTAAAATGTTGTGGGGACCGGTTGAGTAGTTAATACTGCATACTACAGTGATCTGGCATTTATAATTTTGGTAGGGATTTTGTATACAAAACTATGTCCTAACCACAAGCCTCTCAACAATTGAACAACCTGAAATACTTGAATCAAAGGTGCATGCCAATTACAAAGCTCGAAGCTTCTTTGTCTCGGCTCTGTTTGTGCACTAGCACTAAATATTGACACGGAGACAGTAGTACGGCGCTCTCGTATCAACCCTTTGAAATACTCGAGGGAATTTCATAGAGATCTTTGAGTTTCAGTGGGTTGGATTCGGATACAATTTTGATGGAGTGGTATTTGATTGGTTCATCAATGTTATTTATTATTGGGTTGAAACAGAAACAGAAATATTTATTTGTCAATGTAGGTAGGTTAAATTTACAGATCTTGCGTTATTAAAAAAGTGAGCTCTACATTGTACCCATAGGCATACAAATATTATTTAAAGATTAAAAAAAAACTTAATTAATAATATTTAATATTATTACAAACTAGGCAACATCTAAAATAAAAACTTAAAGTTTAACTATTTAAATCTACAAATTCACAAAGTTAATAAATACATTTTTATATTAAAAACTTCTTAATAATTCTTTAAAAAATATTTAATTTTAAGCCCCTGATTTTTGGTTTTGTTTGTTTTAGGTATTGAAGCTTTTGGTGCTTTGTGATATGTTCGTAGTATTTGTAGCATCAGCCGAATGACGTCCACTGCTGGATATAGGACTCACTTAATATTCGTCTCTAGGACTCACTTAATTTTGATTTTATATTAGGTATCTACACTGTAATATTATTTTTAGATCAAAGTTATTTAAAAATAGCTTCTGAATGCAGCCTTCTTATGAAAGAAATAAACATCATTATAACGTATTCAGTGTTTTCGATTGGAAGCCGTAACAGATTTTAATTTTTACTTTTAACTATATTATTACAATACGATTAGGAAGGATATTTTCCTTTAAATCGTTTTTATTAGCTTTATCATTCAGATATCAGTAAATTTCAATTGAACTTCATTCCTCGTAATACAGTTTTACTTGAGCTAACTTCGTCACCAAAAAACTTCGGAAGTATTTTTCCAGGTACATTTTATTATTTCAATGGTGCTGAAAATTGCTTATAAATTCGTCGTACGTACAAAATTTTGCCAATCCAATATTTTGTCAGTAGCCGTGTCCCGAACGTGTTCAAGGTATTCTGGTGTCTAACGGATTGGATAGTATAACACCTTTTGTGCAAGAGTTCTGTAGTAATAAAAAATGATATTGGTCCTTTTTATATTAGTAAATTTAATTACTCGTCATAATTGTTTTGTAACAGAACAGTATACCGATATTAGACTGGCCTGGTGGTCTAGTGGTTAGTGACCCTGACTGCTAAGCTGAAGGTCGTGGGTTTGATTCCCACCCAGGACAAATCTTTGTGTGATGAGCATAAATGTTTGCTTAATTTGGGACTAGATGGCGCTGTGTGAAATATAAAAAAAAAAACATTTAATATGTGGTACCCAAAATGTCAGTATGAATAATTTAAATTTATTTTTTTAAATTTATACGTCAATAAATTTCTTCTATGACAATAATATGTTTATTAATCACGAATCAAATGTGTCTGTTTGATCTTGTATCTTGTCTCTAATGGATCGAGTACATAAACACTTTTGTGTACCAGGTTATGGTACACAGTACACAGGTTATGGTATGGTTATTTGCTTCAAACAGGTTGTGTTTCAATTAATTTGTGAGATGTAGTTAAGGATTTGTATTTGTGTACATTACATCCTCTGAGTATTCAAGACTTGAACATGATATTATGTAATCTTTGAACAAATTCAGGTAGAAGTACAAATTTTATTTCTTGGACATTGGATTCATCATCATCATCGCAACCCATAAATTAATATCCCACTGCTGGACACGGTTCTCCTCCATAAATTAGGAGGGAATTTAGCCTACTTACGCTGGCCAGTCGGATTGGTATAGGGTTTGTTTCGATTTTCCTTTTCTCGCAATGCTCTTGTCTGCATAAGTTTACTCCTTTAGTCGCCTTTTACGACACCCACGGGTTGAGATTGGGTAGTGGCATTATATATTCTTAATCCATTACTATACGGATAGACCTTTGATTAAAATTGAATAACAATTTTATGCTATCCAAATTAAATCCCTCGTGACATAGAAGTTACTTACACAAATACAGTTTTTATTACTTTTAACTCACACCTAACTCATTAAAATGTTTTGAAACACAATGTTTGTTCCAATTATAAAACCCTTCATTCAAAACATTTTTGAAACTGTCAACCACCCTACTTAATTGTAACAAAACCTTTTTAAAGGCTTTTAAACACTAAGTAGAACCAGACGGCAATCTAAATCGCACAGAAAAATACCTGGAGGCCACTGGTCCGGTATCAAAGTAGGGATCCTCTCTGTATAGGGCACAGATGTCGTAGATAGGTCTTTGCGAGCATTCAGAGTCCAGTTAGCATTCAGAAAGACGCCGCGGGCGGAGGCGCGATAACATCTCCGCAGTGAGTTGTGACAGATGAATACTTACAGATGCTCAAAACAGACAGTAAAATATATATAGATTTTTTTTTATACCATGATGTTGGCAAACAGCCGTGTACGGCCCGCCTAATGGCAGTGGCGGTACGTTCATACAAGCCCAAAAGCCCGGCTTGCCCTACTAAAATGCTCGATCAAAAATATCTAATTCAAACCATTATCTATTTTAAAATTCGCGCGCTTATTTCCAAGCGCGAGCGAGAGCAGTGACTCGGTGCACAGAGTATATTTGACTCGGTGAGTGATGAAGCATCAAGCGAGAACGAGAGTTAGAGAGGCGCGCGCTGCGCGCAACAACTTTTTTTTCTATCTCGCTCACCCGCACTGGCTTGTTATGAGGCTTTTGACCACCGTCGGATCTCTCTTTCTAACCTATAGAGAAACTGTCGATTATTGAAATATAACTAGGTTAATTTATATATCAATCAGTATGAAATTATAAGCCGGGCTTTATGTATGAAGTTGTCGACTATGGAAGTGAAATGCCGCGGCCGCGCATGCGTACTCGCGTCTACTAACTTCACTCAGTTCATTTGTTTGACAGGACGAAAAGTTTTGGTTTTAATGTTTACTTACTTTAAAAATTGTTAATTGTAAGATTTTAAAGTGATTATTTTGTATTTAGTGACATACAACAATGCAAGTAATAATTATTGTTCCTTGTGAGGATTAAAATGTGTTCAACTTTTGATGGGATGGGAAGAAAAGGTAAAATTTTTGAACTTTGTTCTTTGTTTATATTTGATTTTATTAATGAGAATAACCTTGAAGTTGCCTTGCTCGAGTTTATAAAGTTAACATATCTTGTTGTAACTATTACGGCTATGTAGTTCTTCGCTGAACGCGCATTTTTATCTCTTTAAACGTACCTATTCATACTTATCTAAGAAATAATATCAATGATAGTTATTGAAAAGCAGTTGTTGGCAGAATTAAAACGTTTACCAACATTTTATTCTTACATAATTAAGTAATTTCTCAAGAAAGACAGACGAGTCAATTTAGAATATAAATAATAGGTAGTCTTATAGGTAGGTAGGTACCTTTCTTATAGTCAGGCAAGGGTCAACTACCTACTTACTTAGCTATCTTCGTTTACTCAAGGAAACCAAAGGGCTTTTTTCAAAGCCACCGAAGGTATGCATAGTACCTATGCAATGCTGATTGTTTATTAGGTATATTCAATCAAGCACTAGCATAGGTACCTTCAATGAGCTTTGGCGGGGCGGCGCGGCGCGCGGCGCGACCCTCTATCAACATGTAAGAGAAATTGAACAAAATCCATAAAAAAACATTACACCCATCGCCTTTCCAGCGCAGTCAGGTTTGTTTACTTTTCATTGTATTATATTTAAGTAGGTACAAAAATAGCCTTCTGCCTATTCTGGAGTAGTCGGGTAAAAAGCATAGGTAGGTAGGTATAACGGGCTTGCCTTATCCTTAAACCCTAGGCACGCCACTGCCTAATGGTAAGCGGTTACCGTAGCCTAGAGAAGTCTGCACAGGACAACGAAAGCAGTTAGAATGACCTTGTGAGTGGGGCAGGCGCGGCGCACCGCAGATATAATGCAAACGCTTATATGTTGAAAAATCACACTTTCACGTCAAATAGTCGCTGTCGTAGTATTGTCAAGCGTAGCTAAGCAAAAAAAAAAAATAACCTAAACTAACCTGTAGGAAAAGAAGACAGGTATGTAATGTAGACGGAGGAAGGATTCTCTTCACCGATAAGTCTAAAAATCTTTAAATACAAGAAATATTTGAAATTATTGTAAAAGTATTATAGGTAATTACACTTACTGCCGTGCTCAGAGACGTTACTTAACTTTAAAGTTTATTTAGTAAAAACGTGTAATACTTAAGTACAAAACGGCAAGGCTTAAGAAAGAAAGAAGGATACATTTATTCGGTGCAAGGTGGCAACAATAACAACATTAAATAAACAATACAGAAATAATAATAATAAAAAGATAATGTAAAAAGAAATAAATAACAAGAGTATGGTTAGACTAAGAACCTCGCAGTTGCACCGAACGGGTGTCCAGTTCAGCGTGTGCCAGGTAAACTGGCGCTGATTTTCAACTGGAACCGAGTAGTGATGCACGCGCACTTAACTAGTCGTTTTTTTATCCTCGTCTTTTTAATAAGGGTTTGGTTATTTCAGTTTCTATATTCGCAATTCTTACGAACAATGTGTCCCACCAGTATCGCTATTCAACCGACATCATACAAAGGTGAATTGGCGGCAAAAGCTTGTCAGATTCATTGCAGTCCTGCCAACAACGGCGTGTAGATCTCCGCGATATATCCAGGCAATGATTGAGGTGCTAATCATTCCATGGAATTTATCCGTTATATGGTTGATTCTATATAAAAAAATGCTTAAAATTAAAAAAAAAAACATTTTCTAGTTTCCCAAAATTCAATTGCAGTGAGGATTAACCTAAATGAAATGAATGACTGAAATGAATGAATGAATGAAATGAAATCTCGTTTATCTATCTAGGTTACAAGGTAACACTTATGAAAGTCACAAGATAAGAATGTAACAGGTTATTCGAAAAGTAGTGTCAGCAAATTTGCCAACGACCAGTTCGCTGACGGGGTGGAGCTATGAAAAGAACTGGCAAGAAACTAACGCCACTCTTTTAAAAAAAATGGATAGTTACAATCTTTTGTAATTTACAATTTGGGTAGCGTCTAAAGTCATGCAGCAGAGCACTACACCGTTAGATTAACGAGTTATAATGAATGTTTACAAACTAAATTCTCTTGAGACAACTTTTTTATTGTTAAATAAAATAAATTTTACAAATCTACTGGACGATCCAAAACCACGACCATCTAGGAGTGCAAGGCTAAGAAGAAGAAAATAAGTTGTATGTTAGTTACCACACAAAAAAATATTACAGTATATATATATATATATATATATATAGTAATTATACAGTTTTTAGTGCAAATGATAGGGTTGCTAAAAATAATTTTCAGAAAACGTTGCACGTAAAAGTAAAGCTACGTTGGTTGTAATAAAAAGATTTAGACACTCCCTAATGTATAGTACCGGAATCCGAAAATCATAAAATCGTTTCCTCGTTTTAAAATGTGGGAGCTTTTCTGTTACAATCACTAAATATGCAAATTATTCAACATTTAGATTCAAACACTTAATTATGGTAAATAGGAATTTATTTTCTTTATATCTTAAGAAATATACACAACTAACCTAAAAAAAAAGAACCAGATATTCTATTCACAGGAGATTCCTATAAATAGAATATCTGATTAAGGTCAGATTCCTGAGGAAACGTACCCAAAAGGCTAGCCACAATACCGCGTTAGATGGCAAGGCTAATGCGTTGGCCCAGGTAGAGGCCAGCCTTTGATTGAAACTCAAACTGAAACTTAATGAGTTTCATTTAGGTTTTAAAGTAAATTGTAAATCTTTTTCATTAATTTAAATTGTATAAATAACACTAATTATCTGTATCATTTATAGATTATATTATATGGATCTTTAATATTTATATTGTGAATCTATTTATTAGTAAAGTTGGTTAGATTGTTTTAATTTATTGTAACAACTATCTGCAAAGGACTGTTTCAGTAGTGGACTGAAAATAAATTATAAATCATTATGACGTTTTTAAATACGTTACGTGGATGTTCTTCGTGGTTGTTTCAAGTTCGAATGTAATTATAGGATTGTATTTTTTCAAACTTACTATGAATTTAGTCCAATATAATATTATTTTTTTTTAAATTTGTGCCATGGTAGACCTATTTAACAATGGACTGATGCTGCAATCAATCTGAATATCTTAACTGTGCAAGAAATAATGGCTTTTTTCAACGTTCATTTCCGATATTTTTCAAGTGGACATAGTTTTCAACTCAAGTCTTCGACGCAACATTTCAATCTACTACTGCTATACCACAAAGGTATTCTGTCTCCCTTTATAATTCTAATATAACATTCAGTACAAGTACACCCCTAATTATTTCAATTTTCATCTGAACCGTTTCCCTAGTGCCTCGACGCCCCTGTCTGGCCTAGACTATTGCTATTATTTACACGGCTGTCTGCTGTCTGACCTTCCTAACGTCGTTATTTAATTTAGATAATTTTGTTATTGCTGACGTTAAGTTTTGTTTATGTATTTATGTAACATCAGCAAGGATTGTTGAGATATCATTTACATCTGAATCAGTTCAGTTATTTATATTATAATTTATTATTAAAAAATAAACGTTTATGGTTGCCGCCTCACCATTTATAGTAAATAATGTACAATACAAATCGTGTATTATGGCCAATCATTTTTTTTTCTTCCATTCTCAATAGTTGGAATAAACCAAAAAGTCGTACCGTACCAGAAGGTGGAAGATTTGGTGAAATCAAGAAGGAATTGGAGTTAACGCCACTGTCACGTTACATACTTAGTATATATACCGGGTACGAGTAGGTATGTATACTCAAACCAAAAATGACAAATCTTTGTGTGATGAGCATAAAGGTTTTTTCTGTGTCTGGGTGTAATTTATATAATATATGTATCTATTTACAAAAAAAATGTATTTAAGTAGTAAATCAGTTGTTTAGTACCCATAACACAAGCAAATTAATTTCTTACTTTGGGACTAGATGGCGCTGTGTGAATGTGGTAGAATATTATAATTATTATTGGTACATAACAAATATGTTTATTTGTGACGTATAACGATTGCGTCACTATACGGAAAAGGTGAACTCGAGTAAATATTATGTAGACACATTATATGGATATCAGTTTAGCTTTCAACATATTTTATATTGAAAATAAAGCACCAAAACCTTCAATCTGACAACATTATCTGTACATCACCGATCACAAAGCGAAACAAGCGCTAAAAGCGAGCAAAAAGTCTATTTTACACCTTTCAAACGTCCCTATAATAGAGCTATTGTTTTGACGCCGGACGGAACCGAACGGAGATATGCAAAGGCAACTATCGACTCGTGATGAGTTTCGTTCGAAAAATATTTACAAACGATTTAACTGGCTGAAATAGCAGTCCAGTGATAAAAATGAGAAATCGGTTTTTGCTACATTTTATTTTATGAAATAGACCTTGGGTTACTATGTGGACTTTTTAGGTGATTGATGATATTATTTCCAATTGACCCAAAATATTTTATTTCTTCCTATCATTTTATATGTTAAGTTACTTGTGGAGAAAGTTTATACACCACTAACTAATTTAAATAGGTATACAATATTATAACTTATGTATGAAGAATATAAACAATGGTCAACAAGAATAATGAGATTTCTAAATGTATAATTAATCCAATCCAAGCATCCAAATGCGAATAATTTTAAATAGTCTAGTGATCTAAAAATAACAAAGCAAATATTAATTCAGAAAAAATAATAATATTTACCTTACTACTTTTTTTGTTCGCAGGTAAAAGCTACAGCTCCAAAAATGGACCGCAATGGCTACTTTTTCTATGTAACATCCACCGCTAAGAAAAAGAAGATCAACCTTATGCAGCCAAAGCCTCCTCGCGTAGCCTTTGTCGACGAAAAGCGTCGGCCAGGGGTGGCAGAACGGGTGCAAACCAACGTTGCTAATGTAAATCCTACCAGTGTGGCCCTAACCGCCACTGAGAACACACGTTGGGACTTCATGACGCAACGAGGCCCATCGCCCGCGCCACGCGCGCGTTTATACACGCAGCTCGAAAGTTACCAACCGAGGTACCATACAATACGTGATAACAGTGATAAAAGAGTGGAGAGTGAGTGTAGGAGGAGAAAGAAGGAGAAGGAAAGGATTGTTGGATATCCCCAGCCAGTTATAAGGTAAGCGACGTTTTGTGTTTTTATGTCGGATGTTTGTCAACAGGGTACGAAAATAGAATTGTTATTTTTATTTCAGGATATTTTTATTTAAATGCGTTGTCAGGTGTTTTTGAGGTTATATTGAAGGAAGTAATTTTGTTCTATTTTATTATTGTGTGATTTTAGCGAATAGGAAGTTAATATTAAATGTGAAACTTGATGATTCGTTTTTGCAAATCTATTTAATTTTGTTAGGCTTCTTTAACTAAAATATAATATACTTTTTTAACTACAATATTCTTTAAAAGCAGTTTAGTTGGTGATCGACGGGGCGTTGATTTGTGAAAGAGTTTAGAAATCAATTTTTTTCACATTGTTATTATCATTACAAAAAACGCTTCATGCATTTAATTAAAGTATAATGCTTAATATATTATTGGAAATATTTCGGTTATAATTTGCTAAACATGCCTTAGAAATTTTATGTATTCTGATGAAGATGCAACATTTTTAATGAATTAAAAATAAAAAAGAATAATTGCTTGTTTTGAACCTGAACAGAACAAGACGTATTGATTCTTTTTATTTGAGGAATTTTTAGCTACCATAGACTTAGAATATTTTGATTTTGTTGACTTTTTATCTTCTTCTATTATAATAAAATTCTAATCTTTTTTTTATTTCCACTTACATAACTATGTTAAGTTTTTGTTGTTGCAAATAAAACTGGTACTTAACTAGTTGACTATTGAATGATCAGGTTTCCGCAATCGAATACAAAAAAAAACCTTAACCATTTTACATAAACCAATGACTTGCAAAGTTGTAAGCAAAACTGTTTAAATATAAAAGTTAGGTATATAAAGTTTCACAATATTTCTATCGAACCTCCCTTTGTTACAACTTGTATAAAGTTCTAACTTTACGTTTTTCAACTTTTTAAACTTCTTTTGCAATTTTTCTTATATTGCTACGGGTTTACGCTGTGATCTATTTAAATTTATTTTAAGGAAATTAATTTAAAACGTTTTGTTAGGAAGTGAAGGGATTTTTATGGCAGTGTTGAACCTTTTTTGTGTATATAATAAAAAGTACACACACTCAAGACTGCCTGAATAGTGATTTTATTTCGAGACTTACTTGACTGTGCCTTTGCTTTCGTACAATTTGTGCAACTATGCATTACTGATGGTTTTCTCAACTTACCGTCACTACGATTTTAACTTATTAATAATAATAATAATATTCTACCACATTTACACAGCGCCATCTAGTCCCAAATTAAGCAATTATATTTGCTTGTGTTATGGGTACTAAACAACTGATATACTACTTAAATACATTTTTTTTGTAAATACATACATATTAAAGATAAATTACACCCAGACACAGAACAAACCTTTATGCTCATCACACAAAGATTTGTCCTGGGTGGGGAGCGAACCCACGACCTCCGGTTTAGCAGTCAGGGTCTCTAACCACTAGACCGACAGGCCAGTCTTATTGGACAAATAGAGCAAGCAAAAAAAAAATTGTGACTAATTTAATGTACAGTATCTACACTAATACATACACACATTTTATTTACAGACATACATACGTTTTATGGTTGCAAGTATAATATCCTCTATAAGTAATATTCTATTAAGTATTAAAATTAACCATTCTTAAGTAAAACTGCTCTGTCCAAACTATTAGGACAATAATTCAGAAACACGCAGTAAGAACATTACTTTTCACTGCGTCTTTAAATATGGGGTAAATGTATTAACATTTACCGAAGATATTCACTCACTCATAATAACATTATGAAAATATAGTACAAAACTTAGTACTAGATTTTAAAAGTCACTAAAATGTATCGTAAATAGGAAAGATACAATTATAAATGGGATGTATTAAGACACTTTTAAAGCGATTAACGTTGTAATAGTCTGGGAAAGCACGAATAACGTGGAATACATCAGCTGTGAGTCTTCCCAAGGTATACGCACGAAATGCTTCTTCTATTGCCTTGTTGACAATAGATATTTTTCTCACTATTAACTCATTTTAATTTTTTTTTTTTATTCTTCTATAAAAGTAGGTTAGTCAAAGAGTTGTTCTTCAAGATAGTTACCTTTTTCTTAATCTTGGTGATCTTGAATGATGTTCTAAAGAATATTATGTAAGATAATATTATTAATCTAAATTGAATCTCTTATATATGTACAGTTTCCGCATATAGCTTCGCCAAAAGCGAATACACTACCGAAATGTAATATAGCTTAAATTGCTTTATATTTTTAAATCTATCCAATTTTTTTTTTGTAAAGTGTTTTCCGACATTAAGACATCAATCCATCCCTTCGAACTTTCTATTTATGAGTATAATATTAGTAATAAAATAATACTGTAATAACAAAAAGACTAAATTGTCACCACTCTCGGTTCTAATATCTCACAAAATGATCAAAGCTAATCACCCAGTATTTAATAATAATAATAATAAATCATTTATTTCGGAATATTTTTTTTACATTCCATAGTAACAAATACCTTATTCTAAACATACTTACATACAATTATAAACACTTAATGACTAAGTAATAATACCTACAACCAGTACCTAACGTACCCACGAAAATATAGCCCCTATTCTGATCCAGACTTACTATCCAACAACACAACGAGCACAAAATTATGACTTACCTTTACAAAATCCTACATTAATTTCCCACAACTCCTTCTAAGGTACTCTTTTGATCAGATGGCAGGAAAGCTTCAATTATACCTTAATAAGTGATCGTTCGTAATTGCAACCGTCATAGGATTCAGCTTTATAAGGGAGGTGCTTAATGTAATCCTCTTTACCATACACGATACAATAGGTTCTGATCAACATGATTCCTTTTGATTAGAGTTTAGAAAGTTTGAATTATGCCAGTTGGCCTTTCAAAATTCATTTGGATATTTGCTGGTTTTTTTTGGGATTCAAATTGTTAGCACATTGACAGGGTATTGTCAAACTGGCTTATTACGAAGTTTGTATCATTTAAAAATGTGAGCGCCTATTTCACCACTGGCAAATAATTGCTAGATAGCCTATATATGATACTTATTTGACAATTTTTTGACGTATTTTTCATATAAAATCTGTTACAAAAGACTCAGGTAGTTTATTTAGACACTTACTTGAAGGTAGCTAAGTGTGTAAACGGTGTGGCAAAAAATTTGATTGCTCTTTTAAATTAATTTTATTACAGTTCATTAGCAATTATTGTGGATATCTCCTAATCTTTATTAGTTTACGTCATAATTAATATGATTCAAAATGCGTTTATAATTAATTTAAAAGTAACAAAACAAAATTGAGTTACTGTATGGCATACAGCAAATGTATTACTCTCAAAGTTAGCCGTATAATAATTACCAATTAAACTTGACCTGTTTAACTGAGTGCCTTTACTGAACACATGAGAGAACTAACAAAGGGAGATATTATTTGGTACTGACGTCAAACGCGAACTAGCACTTCAACTGCCTATGTTCGTACGTTGTAATGTTAACAAAGTTGCGAGAAAACCTATATATTTAACTAGCAATCAACAAAGAGCTTTGAGTTGACGATATAGAATTCAAATTTGAATGAGATTTGTAGCGGCTATAGAAACCAAGCGAGAGGAACAAGCGAATACTGTCAGGAAAAATTGAATGAAAACATTGGGAGTGATTGACGAAATGTCGGAGACGAATGTTTTGATAGGTTTTTTTTTGAGTTACGCCGCTCCGCTTCGAAAATTGAATGTCGTTTTGTTGTTTTTTTTTTACAAATGGTGGCACAATGTTCCTGTTTCATGACGTTTAGGTTTTACGGATGAAATATGGGAGTTTGAGAGATTTGGGGTTAATCAGTCGGATTCGATATCGCATTTGAAAATGATTCTATTTTATTTTCATAATGGCATGCGTGGCAATGTCGACAATTCTGCCAATAACAACGTGCGAGAAAAAGCAAGCATGGGATCGTTTGAGCGAACACATTTAAATTTTCAAACATTTGACAGATATTGATGTCGAAATTCCAAGTCAGCCCTTTGCTCATTGACACAAATACAAATCTCTGTTTAGAGGGCATAAGTTTGACCATAATTACTTCAACAAAATCTTTAAACTATCCTACTAACTCTAATCTTAATTATCCCTTCATTAGTATCACGTAACAGTTACGTTGTTTAGTCATAAAGTAAACATTCAAATAGCTGCAATAAAGCAATTAAAATACTTTCTTCGTGCAATGTTTTGTTTTCACATAAAATGCATTAAGTTTATGAGGTATACACTTTCGTGACTGCAAACCTCCGGTGTAAAGAGATGTCAAACCTTTTTTGTCCCTTTCATGCTAATTAAGAACGATATTTAACATCGAGACGAACGGTAGCGTGTTTGTATAAAAAGGTAATAAGTATTGTCAGTTATTATGAACATGAAGTGTAAGCTTGGCATTTTTATTCCAGGATTAGAAGTAATTTTAAATAATTTAATACGTATATTTTGTTTAAGTTGGAAAGAGTTGGGTTGAAAAGTGCTTTCAGTATAGGACTGATATGTTGCTGGTAAATTTTGGGTATAAAGCCTAGACTGTCACTGAGGTGGTGGCTTCTCCTTTGAAATCGCCGGTTGTGGGTTCAATAGGGCACGTTCGTGAGGGAACGATACAGATATTTGTGTGATCTATAAATATTTGTTATATCTGTGTGTACTTTGTGTCTTCCTGGCTATTTAGCCAGGAGAAAGATGGAAACAATATAAACAGACGTCGCCGACCATACACCTGTTCGTTGCTTTTAAAAACAATACTTAATAATAATCTTTTCGTCTCACTTCACCTCGGAAACGAATAATTTAAATATTTCGTTGCTAACCACACATATCACGCCAAATATCAACCAACCGAAACATATAGAAATATATAATTTCAAACATCATTAAAACACATTTTCTGTAACATTAACTCGACTCCTAACGTATGAAACATCGTGACAATTTCTGTGATATACTTTATTAGAATCTACTTGTACAGTAGACTTTTCCAATACATTTAGAACGTGACGCTGAAACGCCTCAGCACATTCGTTTCATTTATCATAATAATAATAACGTAGACGCTTTTATATATCCGTGAAAAATATATAAATTGATGAGAAAAAAGTTGAAGTGAGAATGAGAAGGCCCTAATGTGAAGATATCTCAATACATAAAAGAAGTTAATATTATGATGACTAAATTTAAGTCAGTATCTTATGCCATAGCTTAAACATTCTAAGAGATGGCGTTACCAGCGCTCACTTATTTTTATGCAAAAGTTCACCTTTACTAGGAAAAGAAAAAAGAATAGATGCTTTGAGCTTCTTTGCTACATCGGCATCGACAACTTACTGATCTATTGTAGCGCCCACACATACACATAGAATTTATTCTAGGCTATGTGGGTTTCCTTACGATGTTTACCTTCACTGTCAGCAGATGGTATTATTTTTATTAACTAGTACATATAAATTCCACAAAGTGAAACCTACATTGGTACTGCCGGTTGGAATTGAACTCGGATCGCATGATTTGCTTGCCGGTCACCATTCAACCACCATTAATATAATAATAATAATAATATTCTACCACATTCACACAACGCCATCTAGTCCCAAAGTAAGCAATTATATTTGCTTGTGTTATGGGTACTAAACAACTGATATACTACTTAAATACATTTTTTTTTGTAAATACATACATATTATAGATAAATTACACCCAGACACAGAACAAACCTTTATGCTCATCACACAAAGATTTGTCCTGGGTGGGGATCGAACCCACGACCTCCGGCTTAGCAGTCAGGGTCACTAACCACTAGACCAACAGGCCAGTCGAAGTTCGTGCTTTAGGAAAGACAATCCTGTATAAATAAAATTGAGAAGTTAGTTAAGACTTACGAGATATTTTTACTAATATACTAATAAATAATAATAATTAATCAATATTATATTATAATAGTATAATATATATTATAATATATTCGTACTTCAAGCTCTCAAAATAAATTTAATATGAAGTAGTGATCGATTGCAATTTTTAGTTATCGAGGCTTAAATTTCAGCGAAATAGCCTTATTAAAATAATTAGCGGAGTCTTGTTGCACTAAAAACTTCTTTGTAATCTTTTAACACTTCAATCATCTCATGCCGTCATGAGATGCACGCATTTCATTTCATTTCGTTTCAAAATCAACATAGGGCAGGGACCAGTATTGTGTTGTTACAGGTATATTGTATCGGTTACCTCTAAGACGTCATGTGGCAATTGGCTCAGTTATCAAACTTTATTGGCACATAAAAGCACCAATTGTCGTCTGTTTTCCAATAAGCCGGGTAATTTGGCTTCTCTTTTAGTATCAGGGATACACCGTTTGTAAAGCATTAATATGATTTATAAATATTGCAACTTCAGTGGGGAAATGTGTATAAATAACTTCTGAAATTTTCACCATAATATTCATTAACTTAAGAATTAAAATTGCCAATATAAAAATTGTGCCTACTACATTTATCCACTGATAGTGTAATAGTGGTCATTTCAAACTATTTTTTCCTTTTGGGAATGCAAGCGCCGTATAACTGTAGAAGCATGTGTAATATTGAAAGTGGAAGGTTAATATTTTAGTTGATTCTCCAGTGGTTTCGCGGCAGAGATATATTATTGGTATGTAACAGTAGGTGAGTATTATCGTACAGTGAAAAGTTTTAGAACAATTTCAGATTTAACTATTACATTGCACCTGTTAGGTACAATTATGTCCTGTGTAATTCTTATCTTTGTTGAGGTTAGCAACGTAAGTATTACAAACTTACTGCTGACAAACTGCCTGTGCAGTTTTTTGGGATTACTTTATTTTTTTAGCATTTACATAAATGTATAACTAACTAATAAATTAAAAAAAATACTATATTATTTTGATATTTTGGAAAAATGAGCTTGTATTATCAGTCAGATTGTTTCATCAGTCAAGCAAGAAAGCATTGCACAATAAAGAGTACTCAAGAGCCTATATCAGTCGCAAAGAATATGTATGTCTCAGCTAAACCTTCAGGTTTAGCTGAGACATACATATTCTAGAAACCTAAAAAGTTGGACGAAACAATAAGTATCAATAACAATACCATTTACTACCTTTTCACTTTCTTCGAGAAACATAAGCTAAGAACTCGGAACTAACTAGATACTTCTATTATAATATTCCATTATATTGAAGACGGTTCGGCGAACAATAACCGATGGGAAAGTATCTGAAAGGAGTTTCGACTTTAATGAGATGATGCTGAGGCTTAAGGTAGGACTGTATTAAACGGCCAGTTACTTACAAATTTATAAGGAAAGTATTGAATTGTTTAAAAGAAGATTTGCTCGGAAGGGTTCCTGTAGGATCGTTTCTAAATTGTATCCTATTCTTTGCCAGTTAGGTCAGATGAGCCCGCCCAAATGTAGCTGAAATGGTTCAATTTATGAGCTAATAAAAATGTATGCGTACTGCTTATTAGGCTCGGGTAATAAATAAGCGAGTTGATACAGTGATTGCCTGAAAGATGGCCAAAGAAGCTGAGGCGAAAACTATGGTGTGAAGACTTGACTGGCCTGTTGGTCTAGTGGTTAGTGACCCTGACTGCTAAGCCGGAGGTCGTGGGTTCGATCCCCACCCAGGACAAATCTTTGTGTGATGAGCATAAAGGTTTGTTCTGTGTCTGGATGTAATTTATCTATAATATGTATGTATTTACAAAAAAAAAATGTATTTAAGTAGTATATCAGTTGTTTAGTACCCATAACACAAGCAAATAATATATAATTGACACTATCGGCGCTTGTAGATTATTTTTGGGAACATTTTCGTAACCAATTTATCAAAGTTGGTACATTACCGATATTTTTGTCGACATTGTTAGAGCCTAAAACATTATTAGCAGCATACATCATTGTGGATCGCCGGAAAAGATTTAATATACAGTTAGTAACCGATGAAATTTATTACTGCGTTTGACCTGTTTATGGCGTTACATGATAAATTAGTCTAAAAGTTATAAAATTAAATACTACCTTACATTTTGTAAGGCATTTGAGTTGACATCTCAAATACTACTTTTTACCTTCCTTATCTTTCTATAGTGTCATCAATCTTACTCAATATTAGCCTATTTGATGATTTACCATGTACCTGTACCTGTAAAATTGGTAATTAATTTAATTCTCTCTAAATTTCTTTACAACCGCAAAAGTGTGTATATGTTCTCCTAACCTAACACATTGCAACAGAGGAGCAACGAATCAACGTGTGTTTCCAAATATTTGTTAGATCAGCGATTAAATCGACAAAAAATTATAATTTATTTTGTTATACGTCTGGCAATGCGAGTGATACCATATTTCGAAGCTAGTTAGATAATAATACAAATATAACATCAATAATGTCTCCTCTAGTAATAAAAAAATATTTGCGTAGGCTTAATGCTTCAATGAAACGTACTACTACATGCTGTTAACAAATTGTTGGAGATATGAATAGAAAAACCTACCACCTCCTCGTTCTAAAAATACTTCAATACATAATATATTTTTCTCAAAAGTTCTTTCATCTATCACCCTACAGCCTCACTGTGATGTTTACAAGGAGACTTGAGCTCTATTGTAAGACCACACCTACTTCATAATGCCCCATTCTTACAAAGGTTTTCCACCGAAATTAAGAAAGTTTAATCAGACGTTTTGTGTTGTTTTCTGCTTTTATGAGTTTGCTTGTCTTATATCGTTTATTAAATTTGAAGGAGTACTTACTTGTTGGTCTAAACGGGAAGTTGTGGGTACAATTTCGACCCAAGACAATATGTTTTATCTGTCTGGAAATACCGCCATAGCAAGCTGGTTCCACGGAGCTGTTTATCTAGGCATAAAATTCCTTGAAAATCGAATTAATAGAATTGGCAATGTACGTGTTAGGTACTTTATTTTATTTTTATTTATTTTTATACTTTATTGCACACAAAGAAAACATACAATCTTAAAATATAAACACATTAAACACGTATGTACAAAGGCGAGCTTAACTCATATTCAGAGAACTCAAGTTCTCTAACAGCAAACCTTAGAGTGCTATAGGAAAGAAGTTAGAATTTGAGAGTACCTACTTCAAAGTATTTATCACGAGAAATTATCTCAAAAGTCTACAATTTATTTGTACTGTCAAAGAAACGTGATACGGCCGATCCCTAATTGGTAAAAGCTCTGTAATGTGCCAAAAGCTACTTGAACGCTTTTATTGGAGGTCTCTTGGGTATCAGATTCTACCAATTGAAAATGATAATGATGGATCGAAATAAAAATGTACCTTCAACAATTAGGCCTCAAAGTGAATATTTTTCATTCGATATTTTTTTATTGGGGAAAGATACAAATATCGATAAATATTGTGATTAAGTTTATTTGATATTATTTTTTAAAACTTTAACTTAACCTATCATAACGCCTTTTCCCCCGAAGGGGTGGTCAGAGATGTGTCACACATTTCGCAAGCTTTCTCAGATTGATCCATGTTACAGGTGTGACCCTATTGTCATTAACCATGCACATAAATTCCGATATCCTGAGAATTTAAAAACAGAAAAACCCGAACTATTTTTGTGCAATCTTATCTTATTAAAAGGCAACGTCCGCAATAAGGATCAAAAACTGTGTCACGGGGAAATTTACAAACATAAAAAACGGATTCAAACTACAGCCACACTCGATACAAATATCTATGAATCACTTAAATATTGTCTCATGAAGGAATCAAATCCACGGCACGGCATTTTAATGACGAGGCTCTTACCTTAACCGTTAAGTCATGCTTTTGACTTTATAAAGAAATATCTAGGGATGTACAGCCAGACTTTAAATAGATCAACAAATGTATAATAAATTTACATTTGCAATAAAGTCCCTACACCACTGCTTGCCTTATATTCAAATGTCTATTATACCTAAAAGCTGTAGGCTTATCATGAAATGTTTTCTAAAGTTTCGCATGAAATTAGTTGTCGTTTTAAATACGCTATATAACTTTGTTCGTGATGAAGATGATGATTGATTTTGGCACGATTTTAAAATAACGTCAAAATCCCAAACAAATATTTGTAGATCATACAAATTACTATGCGTATTGGAATATTTATATAGGCTATATAATATCACGCTATGGCAAATTTAGAAGCTGAGCAGTCGCCAAATAAAGAACGACGGGAGCGGAGCCCCGCGCGTCTTCTAGTATTACATAAAATAAATAATTAAAAATTTCGGACTTTGCTTGAAATATAGTTTTATTTCAAAATTTTACGCGCTACGTGCGACTCAACACATATCTTCATGTTTTACATGAAGAGCGTTGAAAGCGGATCGAATGTTATAAATACTGTACTTGTTTTGATTTCACTCAATATCCATCCGACTCTGTGTACAATCTTTTGCATTGTTCTGTGCGATTCAGGTTAAGGTTGACGTACGGTATCGTTACTTGTGTAACTTGATAGTGCTTCTTACCAAATTTCATGATTCTATATCAACGGGAAGTACCCTACAGGATTTCACTTTTTTGATCGTCAAGATAAGTGACAAAAGTTGAGTATAAACGGATATCTTTTGATTACGTTGACAAAGAACTCTGATTTTTTTATTTGCGCCAAGGGATTGCAGACTCAAGTAGGTACCTACTTGATATTAATTTCAGCTCGATTCCTTTACGTGTTCTTGAGAAATATTATTATAAATATTCATGACGATGACAGACGGACAGACAGGCAGACAACGGAGTGATTTTATAAGGGTTCCGTTTTTTCTTTTGAGGTACGGAACTCTATTCAACCCAAACATCGAACTCAGGATTTTAGTCACTAATACGTGAATATAAACATCTAAAATCAGCAACAGAGTCGCATCAGTAAAAACATTACTAAGATTTATATGAAAGTGTTCACATCAGACATAAAGTGCGATTTATGGTACGTAAAGAGTGGCCGTTCATAATATCGTAAATTGTTCATAATCATGCCACGAGTGTCGATTTATGAAGTCAGCGCCAGAGGTCGCTTTACATAACTCTTGTTTTGGAAACATACGTTATTGGACACGGTTTAAATTCGAAATTATGTACATACACTATGCTATCAGCGAAGCATTATTTGTGTGAAATATTTCGATAAATTTTCTTTTTCTTAAAACTTTGTATTTTTTTAATAAACCTGAAAAAAAAGCAGCCGAAATTATTTTCAAGTGATAATCTTTGCATTTCTTTTAAAGTTTTTTGATGATTATTTTTAAAAGGTAGGTTCGTAAATATTTTTGAGCTGGTTCTAAAGTACATTTAGAGTGCTATTTTCAATAGGTGTCTGTAGAGGAGTTTTCAATTAGGCTGTTAGCAACATATCGCCGTTAAACTGTTTATTTTGGCGAGTTTAAAATTATTGTAACCTGTTTTATTTAGTAAACAAATAAAAAAAAACTAAGATTCTACTTATGCATGTTAAGTTTATACTTATGCATGCAGCATCTTCTAATTCTTAATTATAATCACGTTCTCCATTCCTTCTCTAATTGAGAGATATTGATTCCGTTGTATGGTAATAATTAATACCTAGAATACTATCCACAACCTATTTATGCGTCGCTAGTAATTTGCCTTTGTAACTGTATGTGTGTGTCTATCTTTCACTTCAATTAGATTAATTTGGAGTCATTATGACTCTAAATAAAAACTGTAGTAAATTAAATCTTATTAATTTTGGCTGAAACTAAACAGCCTGACTACACTCTGTAGTAGTAGTCGCAATTAAGTAACATTATAATATTCATACTAAAAGTCGCACGAGGCTTCGCTCCCGTCGTTCTTTATTTGACCACTTCGTAGCTCCTATTGGCTGTAGCGTGGTGTTATATAGGCTATGTTACTCAGTGATAATGTAGCTTTCTAACGGTAATAATTTTAGAAATCGGTCCAGCACTTTTCTAATTTTATTCGTTACATAGAAAAATACAAATCTTTCCTATTTATAATTTTAGTATAGACATAGATAAACTTCATAAACAAGAATATGCCTCACCTTATACCTAAGTTATTATCTACCACTTTACCTAAGGCACCACTGCAGAGATATAACAAAATCTAAATAATAATAATATTCTACCACATTAAACTAAAACTAACACTAAACAACTGATATACTACTTAAATACATTTTTTTTTTGTAAATACATACATATTATAGATAAATTACACCCAGACACAGAACAAACCTTTATGCTCATCACACAAAGATTTGTCCTGGGTGGGGATCGAACCCACGACCTCCGGTTTAGCAGTCAGGGTCACTAACCACTAGACCAACAGGCCAGTCAACCAACAACAGCCAAAATAACTGTTATTACTCATGAGTAGGGTATTATTTCCATCTCCAATAGATATTTACTTTTTAAAAGCATCAGAATCAAGTTATTTAATAATAAAGAAGGAACAATTATGAATGAACTCCACGTGCCTGCACCAAAATTCATTCTTCCCTATATTCTTCACAAACGGTACAGGAAGACAATTTTGCCATCAGATCGTCGGTGTAAATTTCCCGTAATAATATGTTCAAGTGGCGTTCAGCTACCTTTCTCAAAGTTCACCGTCATTTCTTTGTAAAACCTTTCACAATTTATGGGAGTGACTGTCAAATTATACTCCTTGTAAGGTCAATAAAGTACAATAGGGCTTAAGTTAATGTGTCATTTTTTATTAAAAATGATCGGCGTCTTTAAGAAGGTAATCGTTTAAACATCAATAACGGTGTTTTGACTCTTTTTATATAGACTCAGGATAATTTATGAGCAGTTCGACTTCTTTGTGTTCTTATATTTATGATCGTGTTTATTTTTCGATTCTTGTACGTTTGTCTTGAATGAAGTCGTATTTCAAATGGATTAGAATCCGTAAATCTTGGGATAAATAATTTAAATGCAATTCGAATCCATAGGTAGCTAATAAAATATCGATTTTGAGGTAATGTAATGTATGTTTTGAGTCAGGATTATTTAGGAAAACATGACTTGTCCAATTGGGCTGCCTGTGGTGTGACATTACAAATGACTGCATATGAAATACTTGTAGTCTTCCTACTCTCTTGTAGGTTAATTTCTGTAATAAGTTTGAGTTGGACTTATACTGGTAGGTAATGAGAAATATTGTCATTGTCTATAATTACTTTTATAGCATACTCTTTGTTATTTTACATTAAATGCAAGTTGATAAATTTTTGTTATTACTATAACCATCTATCAGATGGTCAACTGGTTTGCTACTGATTAGTATTATTGTAACCAATCTTATTTTAAGAGGGTTCATACAGAGGATAGGCTACAGGCGTTATTTTCATAACTGTAAGAATTACAGATACTTACTTTTTAATACACGTTCACGTAATTCTAAAAAGTGTATTGAAAACATTTCAAAAAAATTGCTCTAATTAAATAATAAAAAT
The DNA here is from genome assembly GCA_905147015.1 of Laspeyria flexula. Classification (NCBI taxonomy): domain Eukaryota; kingdom Metazoa; phylum Arthropoda; class Insecta; order Lepidoptera; family Erebidae; genus Laspeyria; species Laspeyria flexula. The sequence goes on along the minus strand of LR989956.1, from coordinate 2,676,854 downwards.
TGAAAACCACAAAATAGGACACTAAATTGCGATGTTGCAATTCCTCTGTACGAACCCTCTTAAACAATAATTAGAAACACAAAATACTTAAAAATAATATTAAATTAACAAGTATATACCTTTTTGTACTGGTAAATAATATTAGTCATATCTTTTATAATCAGCCTACATTTATGTAAATATAACCTGCCAAATGTGCCTACCTCCTACATATTAAAATTCACCTTAAAATCAAAATGGAACGACCACATCTAAAACAATTAACCCACCAAAATCCTTTACAAAAAAGCCGGTGTACTCCAACGAGTGGGCTATATCGTTAAAATTAAGTACAAATTTACCACATTTCAGGAAAAATCACCCACATTTAGCTGGAAGGCTAATCAGAACCGCAAATTCTTTAGCCGTATAATAAAACAGATAATTCCCTTAATCCGTAAAAGTAATTAAAAAAGTTTAATTGAACGTTATAAGATGGGATCTCGTTCAGTGAATTTCGTTTAAGTAACTAAACCGCTGTATCATTGACTGTTTTAGCTGTTATAAGGATTTATTTTTATTTGTTTATAACTGATTCATTTCGTATGAGTTATAGAGGAATCTCTTTGAATAGATATGAAAGGTCAGCAGAGTGTCGTAAATAATAATTAAATTTTGAGTTTCAATGTTGTGTGATGACTGATGAGTTGATTAAAATGTAGGTATTTAATGAGTCTTATACAGAAATTCCATTAAAGCATATCATTTTAACCTATAAACGTCCTATTGCCGGGCACATAGGTCTCCTGCAAAGAATGTTGGGGAAATTTAGCCTACTACGAGTATAACACGATCATCAGACGGGTATAGGGTTAGTTTCGGATTTTAATTTTCTAGCACTGCTCTTGTCTGCATAAAGATACTCCCTTAGTCGCCTTTTACGACACCCACGGGTTGACATGGGGTAATGGCATTATGCATTCTTAATCCGTCACTACACAGCGTTTAAACATAATTATGCTTTTTCCATATTACCAAGTATACCTGGTACAAGTGTTTATATAAAAAAGAACCAAAAAACCCGACTGCCTTGCCTTGCCCAGCCTTCTTCAGTCAATATTATTAATTATTATGTATATTATAACTTTGTTAATTTTGATAGTTCAAAATCGGTCAAGCTATTTAGGTTACAAGAGACAAGTGGAGTCGCGGGTAGTAGTTAGTGCATATATAATTGAATTAGGCTATTAATTAGCTTTCATCTGATACCCATATTGCGATAGCACTAAAAAACGTCTGTTTTGACATTTTACGGCCGCCATATTGGTTTTTTGATGACGTCACCTAGCCTATGACACTCGGGGGAAAAATACAAATCTAATGACACCTACAGAAAGTCACAACGGAACAGAAATGCCCACATACATACATACATACATATATACATACATACATACGCGCGAAAAACATTACCCTCCTTTTTGGCAGTCGGGTAAAAATGATTTATCTCTGCTTACGCCTTCAGGGGAAAGGCGTGATACTGTGATGCTATATGAGTCTTCATCATCAGCATTTCAGCCTATTGTATTTGAGTCTTATACCTATTTAAATTCTATGGTTGTTGTAAACACATTTCTTCTCTACTGGTGATATCTACACTTTAGTGGAGTCCATGCTTTATGTCCTTTTGTAACGTGAAAGTTTTTTCCCAATCCGACAACTCCATTTCAACGATCACAATTAAATTATCTACTCTGCAACCAATCTAAATATTCATTTTATGAATGAAGATAAGACAAGTAAAGTTTAAGAACCGTATCACCTCCTTATCAGTTTGTCGTAAAACCCGTCCGCGATGTGGACCACTTTTATTGACATACAAGCAAAGGGCTGACGACCTATCAATAGCTCAACTTTGTCATACGTCAAACTATCAATCTTTATTCGGAATATAATAATATATGTATTTGTGTTGAACTATTGCATCTTGCAACTTGTTGTACTGATTAGAGTGACAGGTGAAGTTGCCTTACTTATACGTAATGCAGTTCTGTTTCTTTTTAAAAATGAAGGAATGTCTCTTTTGAATAAAATGATCTATCTCCAGTATTTAAGGGACATTAACTCCAGTTGGCATTACAAAATTCCATCCTGTATATAGGAATATTTCTGACTTACAACAAGGACGCGACAATGTGTTAGACAAGTTCAAGGAGACAGACGCAGTTGTGTATTATAAGTCTATTACAAAACACGATACCGGTAATTAGGATTAAAAAATATCTTCGTTTAAAATGTGACGTATTGAAAATAAACATGAGCACATTAAGTTTAGTAACATTCCGAGTAGAATGTTACTAAGACAGCAATCATCTATTTAAACTATGGAAAATTTCGGAATACTTACTTGAAAATGTCTGCGGATTATTGCAGGCATATAATTTAAACACTTCTAGGCAATTAATATATCAATCAAAATCTTTATTAGCTTAGAATATAGGTACAAAAATTTGGTGTTACATGTTTTAAACCGCCTGTATATTCTACAAATATTAGGCATGCAAATTATAAATAGGTTAATTAGGTAATAGGCATATATAAATATTCTTGTTTCTAGGTAACGGTTTTCTTTGAGTTGAGTATCCGGACTTAGGGGTATTTTACCTCTTCTATGTATTTTCAAGGTAACAAACTGAAATCTGAACTAAAGTTGTCGACATAGCTCACCGAATCGCATCGCTAAAGTGGCAGTGGGCAGGGCACATAGCTCGTAGAACTGATGGCCGATGGGGGAAAAAGGTTCTCGAGTGGCGGCCACGTATTGGAAGGCGCAGCGTGGGACGGCCCCCCACCAGATGGACCGACGACCTGGTCAGGGTGGCGGGCGGCCGTTGGTTGCAGGCGGCACAGGACCGTTCGCAGTGGCGTAAATTAGGTGAGGCCTATGTTCAGCAGTGGACGTCGTTGGGCTGATATGATGATGATGAAACTGAAATCGAAATGATATATACGATATATACTACAAATCTTTATAAGTATACTAAGAGATCAGCAATTAGTTTTTATTCGTAGCGTCTGTACTTTGTTGTACTAAAATAATCTATTTTTAGCTCAGACAAAATGTCAGACAATATATTATGCAACACATTATTATTCATTCAACAACCCCTTTCACAGAACAACAACTACAAATCAAAGCGTATACGTAACATACTAATAGAATCACTAATGTAAATACTATTGAATGGGCAGCATTAATTAATTAGGCGGGCTATTCACGTCGCGTGCTGATTGACGTGACAATGTCCGAGCGAGACACCTGATAGGAATCGATATATCGGATGTAATCGATTTGACGGAGTCGCAAGCTTCCAGCGATAAGTTGATGAGTTAATCGGAATTGAGAGGCTATTGATATATTAAAGCAGTTATCGTTATCGTTGCGTGATTCGTTTTAGAAGTTGAATTATTGGATAAATGTCATAAGTAACACTTAATTCCGACCTTAAGCAATCTGACAATTAAATATACTGGTCGTGTAGGCAAATTGGATGTGTTAGATAGTTTGCAAGTGCCGTCCAAAGTAGTACTATGGAGATTATTGGACAACTTGTATCGCCTGACATACTTATTACTGGAGTCAGACTTACTGCCGTACTCAGAGACATTACCTAAATTTAAATTTTATTTAGTAAAAACGTGTAATACTTAAGTCGATACGCGTAAAGACGATTATTCAATGAAAAAATTGTGTTAATGACAGATTACTGCTAATTGACGTCTCTGAGTGCGGCAGTTAGTTCAATAGACGTTCGTCCGTCATTCGAATAAATTCAAATATACATAACACATATCTCGTTCCAAGAATTCACCAAACTCATCCAACCGCGATGAACTATTACACCGTGTAACACCACCTTTTGATTGTTTACGACTGGACAGCGAACATTAACGGGCTGCCAGAGTGCCAGCTAAATGAGTAGAGGCCGTCGGCTTCCTATCCCATATGACGTATGTGATTAGTTAATGTAATATTTACGAGTTTCTGAATGACTACAACACAACTCAATTATGACGGCTGCTGGCGTGACATTAATTTAGTTTGTTATTTTGATAACAGTTATATCTAGTCTACGTGTCTACTAATTAAGGGCTTTTTTAACCCTTCCACGGTTCGGGTGATCATTCTTTTGATGACCATAAACACGTATAATTTGCTAGTTCTTGCGATGCGTCGTTTAAGTTCGTAAATGTTTACAATGCGACATGGCATCGCAGTTTTGTGTACAAGTGTTTTGGTGTAATGATTCTATTTAGTTTTCGATAGTGAATTAAATACATGATATCGGTCAATTCTAGTCTCATTGTAGCAGCGATGGTAAACGTTAAAGAAAAAAAAATGTACAGGTAAAAATGAGTTTTTCATGCATTGCAATGCTAGAAAAAAAGTATTAAAATTTTTGACAATATAATGTCATCATCAGCAACCCATTAAGTCCTACTGCTGGGCTCGGGTCTCCTAAGACGGTGACAATATAAGACAAACAAAAATTGTATTTTTTAAGAACCATCACAAGCGTTCTCAAAATAATCCAACAAAGTTATATAATAATTAGATCAAAGTAACACGACAAACAGGTGAAAAAATAACAGTCAAGAACTTTTAGAGAATTAACATAATATAATACCTACTTATTTTTATTTTTGAACTTCAAATCAGATAATCCTAAGAGTCAAATACATGAACTATAAGTAGTTCCAACTGAAATTGCCACAAAATTGCTACGAAATGTTCTATAACTTTGTGAAACAAGCACGATTGTATTTATTCATCCCATGTTCAAGATTACCCCAACGACCAACTTTTATTGGCCCAGCCAACTTGTTCGGAACCCACTTCAACTCCAACCCGTGACACAAACGCCTAGCCATACATTTTTAATGCGTACCCTGTAATGTCTTATGGAAAAATTGACAAACGGAATATGTGAATGTTTGATCAACTTGCTTTTAGATAGTGTATTTTAGTTTTGATGCTGATGTGCAACTTTTTTATTATATTATTTTTATTATATTACTATTTTACCCGTACTAGGGAATCACCTTGAGTTAGAACTTTCTAAACATACATCTAGACTAATATTTTAAAGCTGAAGAATTTGTTTGTTTATTTGAACACGATAATCTCAGGAAATACTTGTTCTATTTGAAAAAATCTTTTAGTGTTGTATAGAGCATTTATCGAGAAACGCTAAAGGCTAAATAACATCACGCTACAGCTTAATGGCTACTGCTCAGCTCCTATTGGAGCTAAGCAGTGGTCAAATAAAGAATGACGGGAGCGAAACCGAAAGCGAAAAAGAAGCGAAACGCATCTAGTATAAAGTGCCGAATGTTTGCATGACTTGGGAACGGTTTGACTAATTTGTTTGTCTTTCTTTATTGTATTTGTAAGTATCAGGACATAATATTATAAAATACTAGAAGTCGCGCGGGACTTCGCTCTCGTCGCTTTTGTTAAGCCACTGCCCAGCTCCTATTAGCCCCGATATTAAATAGCCTATAACCTTCCTCGATAAATGGGCTATCCAACACTAAAATAGTTTTTTGAATCGGACCAGAAGTTCCTAAGATAAGCGCATTCAAACAAACAAACAAACTCATCAGCTTTATAATATTAGTATAGATTATGAAAAACGACGGAAGTCAATCGTTTCATTCAATCGAAAAGCCGAGAGCCAGTTTATAAAATCAAAGAAATTATTTTTAGTGCCAAAAGACCTTTTTAATATATCGAGGTCCTAGATAATTACATTTGTTACAATAATTACTCAGCAGACAGAAATTCCACGTAACTTCTAACAAAGAACTAAATCCATCTTCATTTCATAAGTCTTTTTCAGTCAAAGTTACCGCATCAAGTAAGACTTGGTACGATAAATCAAGCCAAGCGAAAGTTGGAACAAGAAAAAACCAACTAATGGTATTTGCTGTGATTGAGGTTAAGGTCATTTTTAATTTAAGCGAAATTAGTGAGGTCTCTTTAAGGAAAAGTAATTTTATAGGTACGTTATACGTAAGGTAGGTTATACGGGTTACCTTTTATCTTCAGTGAAAGTACGGTACCTATACTACTTCTCTACACTAATATTATAAAGAGGAAATACTTGTATTTTTGTATGTAACGAATAAACTTAGCAAGTCAATATGATTTAAAAAATTTAATAACCCGACTGCAAAAAATCAACAGAGAGCAACGCACTAAAAAGACCGTATAATTATTGTAATATTATTATATCTGATTAAATTTAAATACATAACATATTGTGTATATATTTGTAATCTCCATTTGATTCCCTTTATTTTGATACTCTACTCGATAGGTTTGGTTAAAAAAAATAATAGAACTACTTACAATTTGGAATCATTCAATTATGTATAATCTCTTTTTGAATATATGTAATCTCCTTTTGATTCTCTTTATTTTGATACCCAATTCGATAGGTTTGGTTAAAAAAAAAATTGAACTAATTACAATTTGGCGTCAAAAGCCCGCCGTTTAAGTCTTTTTATTCTTAAAACCTATCTAAGGACACCTGGGTTTTCAAGACGAATCTAACGATACCCTAATTGTCAAAATCCATCCAGCCGTTTGAAAGATTCGTGGGAATAAAGAAATTTACAAAACTACAAGATACGCGCGAAAAACAATACCCTCCCTGACAGTCGGGTAAAAACAATTGGACTGCAAAAATAATTTGGCCGTTAGAAAGCTACATTATCACTGAGTAACATAGGCTATATAACAATACGCTACGGCTAATAGGAGCTGAGCAGTGGCCAAATAAAGAAAGACAATCCAAGCCCCGCATGACTTCTAAAGTCACTTCCGTTCTACATCCGTGGCAAAGTAAAAGTGAGTATGTGCAACAGCTAATATAATTTATACCTGAATGACTGACTGACGGATCAACGCACAGCCTACACCGCTGATCGTAGAGACCTGAAACTTGGAGGATGTGTTCTTTGTATGACGTAAACATTCGATAAGAAAGGATTTTTCGAAATTCTACCTCTAATAAGGGGGTGAAAATGGGGGGTAAAGTTTTTATGGAACAACGTGATTTCTTGGTCCAATCTACTTCCAATTTTGCCTAAACATTCTTTATCAGAATTGAAGAAAGACCTGTTTCGTATTTTATTGAAATTCATCCCCTAACGGGGTTAATAACAGGATTTTCATTTTATGTAGTACAGTTTTCGTAACTATGCAGCTATGGTTACTAAAAACTACTCAGTGCTAAAAACTTCAAAATTTGACATGTTCAATTTTGAAATAGGGGAAACTAATTCATGAATTGCACTTAAAACAAAGATCTATGTAAATATCGAAATCTACGCGGATGAAGTCGCGAGCAAAAACTAGTGGGTAATATTTCAGGCTAACCTTTTAAGAAGTAGTTGCATGCCTTGCTTTTTACCTTTTTATACAAAATCTGTATAACAATTTTTAAATTGATGCTCTACTGCCTACACTCACATCCATTGCCATAAATATTTAATTTATCTAAAATTTTATCAGTTTATTTATTATTGTGAAAAATTCTTTTTACAAGCTTGAAATGAGTCACTGTAATTATAAGTCAATGATTTTCATATGGCAAATTTGAAGCAGTATTGACGAATTTTCCAGATCATCTCGCCTTCTATTTCGATTGGTCCTGACTGAATTGTAGCCTTACTTAACTTGGGGAGGTGATTTTGGTCCACGGCTTTCTGAAAATCAGAAGTCGCCAACTCAATCAAACTGTGCAACATTTACACACAGTGAAATAATAATAAACAACATTACTGTCAACAAAAACCTCTCAACGAAGATTCACCGTAAGCTTAACTGTTTTAAATGATAACACATTTTCGCCAATAACCCCACATAACATTTCGCAACACAATCATCGAAGCCGGGGGGTTAAAGTACATATATTATACATATATGTAGAACCATCAGACATCAAAGGTACTGCACTCGTATGTAATGAGAGCACTCGGGGTATGGCGGTAAATTAAAAATATTTTCAAATTGCAGCCCACTGACGGCGGTAGAGCTTAAAATACCGAAAATTGGGGATGTACGTTGGTATTTTGTTGTCTTGTTAAGTTTTTTGGAGGGAGCTTAGCTGGTTCTTCAAAGCTGGTGTGTGTGAGAATGATAGTGAAAAATATTTGGCATAATTTAAAATTTATGTTGTTTATTTAAAGCTGTACTTATTGTTACATCATCATCATTTGAACCCATAAACGTCCCACTGCTGGCACGGGTCTCCGCAAAAGAATATGAAGGGAATTTAGCCTACATTTTTGTTACAATGGTGTTTAAATAAGGAACCTATTTTTTAACCAACTTTGACTTAATATTTCAATCCTTTTTTTCGCGTCAATAAATATGATTAAGCACTTTTAAAATTTCAGAAAGTTACGTAAAATAATCTTTATTTTTTATTTCTGTACAAATTTATGTCTGTATAAATTCATGTTATCAATTTGCTTTTTTTTATACCAAGATCAAATGTAAAAAAAATCTATATAAAATATCTCAATACACTTTTGACATCCCTATTCGTCGTTAACATTGTTTTGGGCGCTTTGGACGTCACAAAAACATTTTTAAAACACGTTCGGCCATGCAATATTATGTTTGTCGCGGTTGAATTTCACTAGAGTTTTAATTCAAAGTAAAGTTTGTTGGCGAAATGAAGCCTTAGTAGAATTTAATTGCGGAAAAATGTTTTTATTCCGGTGTGCTATGGAGCGGGTATTTTTAGTAGAGTCGATTTTTGTGTGAATTACATTAGAACGAAATATATGCAGGCACAAAGACGCTCGACGTGGCAGAAGATAGGTGAGGTATATGTCCAGCAGTGTCCAGGACATATACGGATTAAATAATTAAGATAGTGCAGTTCTGAAAATGGGGAAATTAAAAAAACTCGAAAGCGACGACGTTTAGTTTTCATAGAAACAGTATGCTTGCACTGCGCTGCCTAATAGAATTTTGATATTAAGAAAAATAAATGGTTTTTGGTTCATACAGGCTCACTATACAATACTATTTCTATGAAATTCTAAGTAACAACTAGAGATCCTATATATCTAACGTTAAAAAGGATGAATCTCCAAGGTCTAAAAAGTCTCCAAGGTATATTATTTTGTTTACCAGTAGGCTAAACCTTTCCATTCTTAATTTTAGAAAGACTTATTCAAAATTCAATATAGTTAGGTAGGTAAGACTCTACCCAAAGCGAAAGCATTCAAACTTCAATTCTCATTCAACTTCCAAACTGAATATAGGCATATAACCTAAATACGTATTCGAAGTTCGAATGTTTGTCTATGAAAGTGAAAGTACCTTTATAAAGGACGGAGGCATAATTATTGAAGTTTTTCTTTGAAAACCAAACAGTGTTGCCATTAAACTTAAAGCGAGAGAAATAACAAACGGTGCGGTGGAATCCCTTGCACGTGGTGTTGCTAGAGTTAATTCTGCGTTTCCAATAAAAGTTAGTTAATACTGTTTCTTAAGCGCCTCTTTGGAAACGCGAATGGTTTGTTCACGTTTGTGTCGACGAAGTTTATCAGATATTAGTTAATTAACTAGGATTACGAACTTGTAACTTAAGCACTGAAGAATTGCGATTTTTGGGCCTTGAATTAACTTTTTTTTATTTACAGATATTAACAGTCATTGCCTTGTACGTTCGTACATTAATACAGCCAAAATTAGTCTACTAAATCAGATTCTGAAGCTAAGGCATTCTAAACACGCGGTTAAACGCTCTCTCTGGGTGCTTATTACAAAATTAATCAGAGAACAGCGCAGAACATAGCTCAAATGTCTGGTTACAATTGTTTGTTACCTGGAGTTAACTGACCCCAAATTAAAGGTTTAGGTTGTTTGAATGGAAGCAAAGTACACACAGCAGAGAATACACAAGTTCACACAACCTCGTCTGAAAACGATACGCACGTAAATACCTTTAAATCAACTAAAACAAAAAAAAAATTACCAAAGTGTTGCTGGAGAAACACCTACACATACAGCAACAAGATGTCAGGTTCACACACCGTAAGAAACGTTAAAGAAAAAGTTATATAAGGTAAGCTTTCTCTTTGAAATTTCCTTCACCGTTAAATCTTAAACGTTTATAATTATTACATTGTACATAAATTCATGTAGCTAAATAAAACTTTTCCTTACGGAGTATGGATTTGAATTTAAAGCTGCGTTTCCACTAAAGATGTGCGAGGGTGAGCTGCGAGAAATGTGTTGGCCTAGAACCAATAGCATCGCTCAGATGAAACGATTATATTGGTTCTTAACAATCACACCCATAGCTCGGCTGCCCTAGTTCAAAACCCAGTATGTGCTTTTTAACAAATTTTACAGGAGAGCGCAAAAACATAAATCGGGGTAGCGTTATAAAAGTATTTGTGTTAAACTGAAAAATTGATATTTACTGAAAGGAATACTAACCACTGAATACATATTACGAGAAATGTAATGATAATTATGTAAAATGCATGTTTTATACCCCTTACTAACTTTGAAAATGGACAATGTGAACAAATGTTCCTGCCAAAACCTGTTTCAGAACCTAGTATGAGTACTTCCTGTGTTTTGGTTTGGGGATTTTGCATATTGAGTCATGTGTTTTATTCAATGTAGTTTCTAGTATGTACCTTCCTATTATGTTCAAAAAGTGAAAATAAAAAAAAGGATTATATTCGGATCATTTATTTAAAAAATTACTTGAATTAAAGAGCTGATATAAAATGAAGTATTAAAACGGAATTATCAAATATTAATTATTACAAAGGAATTATTAAAAATAAATTATTACAAAGCTTCGGTCAGCATTTCACCTCCACTTATCAAATCAACTGACGAATCATTTATTGGTAGATTCAACCAGAATGTCTTACGCGAGTCAGGCATGAGTGGTACGAGTTTATTTATAATTTCCTCCTTTTTTGCTGTTTTTATCCCTCTTAGATTTTGATTAATATTTGGTAGGTTTGCAACACAAAATTTTTTCATAAGAAAGTCCAATTCAACGAATGTATCATCAAATCTGCAACAAAGAAGTAATAAATGTGATTAACTTCTTGAGAAGTATATAAAAATAGAGTGGGCTAAGTTCTTTCTAAACATTCAAGCTGTTGCCATGCAAAATTTTATAAAAATACGTTCAGCAGTTACACACAGATCATAGATCGAAGACTGACAAACAGACACACACAGATCATAGATCAAAAACATGTATGTTAATTAAGTACTGAGTTTAAAAATGTTAGAAATTAACCTTGTCTTATAAAATAGATTTCTTGATCCACGAATGAATTTTACCTCCACCACATTATTTAAAATAAAATCTTTCAAAGGGTCATTTTGACGAGCTGCCCTTTTCTTTCTTGGCCATTCATAATTGTTCTGGAGTTCTATAACTTTGATATTTTTTCTAGATTGCATTACCGTGTCTTTGAAATCTTGGAAATCATATATATTTCTCTGTCTTTTCATCTTCAGTTCAATATTTGCGTGAACAGAGTCAGCAGACATATGAGTGTGTCCCTTTGTCAGAAAACTGATCGTGATCGTCTCAATACAATTTAATTGGTTATTTACTATCATAGTAAAGGCTGTATAAATTGTCCAATTCTTATTTTGGGCTGTACAATTATCAGCCCAAATATTGAAATGATGTACATCTCTTAGAGATTCAAAAAATGCGTAAATAGCATCCACAATATTGCTTGCATCTCGTCCCGCTTTAGCTTCATGCCAAAGCACACAAGTGGATAAATCTTTAGAGAGCTTTTCTATGGGAGCAAATGTCAAATTAAATGTAACTAAACGTTTTAAAAAAAAAGCGTCTTTAATGGCTGGCATTTCTGGCAGAATAATAACTTTCTGCAAATCCATAGAAAAGTATTTTGTTATGTTTGAATTTTGTATTGCAGAATCTATTCGGTATTTATTAATAGCTGATTGGACTTTATATTTATGATTTTCATATTTGCTTCTTATATCTTCGGGGATTAAACTGATATCGTTACATTTTTTTTCCTCTTCTTCATACATGAAACATTCAACACATTTGTCACCTTTAGGCATTAAAAATGATATTTTCAGGTCTTTTATTTGCTGTCTATATATTTCTATACCACATTTGAAATCAGGGTTGGATCGTTTAAAGTTTTTATACATTTCCTGTAATGTTAAATGTCTCGGTAGGTATTTTGTATGAGGAGCATTATGCCGACGATAATGACTTACCGTAGGTTGATAACTCATTATATGTGTAATGATAGTATTTCTGTCAATTTCTCTTCGATTGCCTCCTCTATTCTCTTTTGAAATTGATGCATACAGTTTTCCTTTTTTTACCGCCTTACTTAGTTCAGTTATGACGCCATCAGTTTTATAGCCTAGAGTATCTAAGAAAAACTTACGACATACTGGAAGTTGCACATTTTCATTATTTGGTAAGAAAAACATTCGAGTTTCATTTTTTATGTAAGTTGGGTTAGAAGTTGCGCTCTGAACCTTGCGTCTTTTTATACCAGTAAAGGAAATACATTTATTTAGAAAAGTTCGCCTTGACACATAGTTTTGGTTCCAGTATTCTTCCCAAATTTTGTTTCGATCTGCAAGTGCAAATTCGTTACACTGTCTTTTGCATTTCCCGTTGCAACTGTTTTCTATAATCGGGTGCTTTGCTTTATGCTTCAAATTTATATTAGCAGAGTTACTGTTGTGATTAGAGGAACTAAGTAAAGGTAGGTTATCATTTGGTGAATCGCTTATGGGTACTATGTTTGAATTTAGTTCGTCGTTTGTGAAAATTGGGCCCGGGTATGCCGCCACAAATAAAGTTTTCGGGTTGCTGTTAGGTATTTCATTTTCAATCAAATCTGCGTATGGAGTGCTGGTAAGTAAATTACGAAATCTAATTGTATCGACATCTGAATCAGAAGAACACTCTCTCTCTCTACTAGTTGCCAAATCTGGAGGTAAAAAATCAGGATCCACTAGAGAGTCATCTAAATCGCTAAGAGTAATTAATTCTGTTTCATCCAGTATATTATTAGTACTACTTATTATCCAATTATTAGTTTGTGCAGTTGAAGTGGACGGGTTTGGTAACGTGCAATCATTAGCGGTTAATCTGAAGCAATGAAAAGACATGCTACAACACCACCATATATTTCGTACAAAGTTAACGAAACGCATAATAATATATAAACGGTAATTCACACGATCATTAATTAATTCTCTTTAAAATTGCTTAACATTAGTACATTAAATTCATAATCGCATGAATTACTATTTATATTACTTTATATAATTAACAAGCAACGCTTAAAATGTAAATAAGTTCCGATATGCTTAAACCAGGCAAGTCAGATAGCAGTTTTGAATAGATAAGTACCTATCCCATATAAACAAATTAAACCTCCCAAACAAAACAATAAACTCTTAGGTAGGTAAATATAGACAAAGCTAGAATATATCAAAATTTAATTTTACTTACTCGTCTTCGGGAGAATCTTGTCGGGACATGTCCTCGAGCGCGGTCAATATTCTCTTCGAGCGATAAAACTGGTATGGCCGACTCATTTTTTATGATAATTTTTAGGAAAAAATACACAGAGAATAAAATAATACACTAATTAATCGATTGTAACTTAGTACCAACACGAAACGATGTTATTATGACAGCGATCGCGGCGCGAATGAGCCGTTGGCGGCGGGGCGGGGTCAGTCGTGGGCGCATTTCGGTGCGAGCGGCGCTCCGCACTCCCCTCGCGCGTCGTTTCCCATTTCAAAAACCTAGTAAGCCACATTCACCACTACCGAACCTAGTAAGTGCATGTGACTTGCTAGGTTCAGTAGTGGGGAATGTGGCTTACTAGGTTTGTGAAATGGTTATTAAAGGGTATATAAAACACTTACTAGGTTTTGTGATATCAAAATAACTCTTATTTATAAGATATTAAAGTTGGTGTCTTTACAATTTGACGGGATTTACTATGAAAGTTCGAAATATGTAAAAAAAGTGATTTTGAAAAAAATGTCCCTTACTGGGTTTTGATCTAGGGCAGCCGAGCTACGCATCTTCGCTTATCTATTGTGTAAATGCAGCCTAAAGCCGGGGCTTCACAAGAGCGGAGATGACACGAGAAAAAAGAAGATATGTTGTGAAGAAAAAAGATGAAAATTGTAAGCAGCACACGGGTGATGGCGTTGTAAATATTAAAATTGGTTGTAAGCTGAAGTGATGGTCAATGGGGGAACGGATTCCCAGTGGCGACAACGTTTCGGAATGTGCAACGTGGTAGATAGCCAGACAGACCTTGTAAAGGTTGTCGGAAGCCGCTGGCTGCAGGTGGCTTAGAGCCACACACTGGAGTAGATTAGGTGAAGCCTACGTCCAACAGAAAACTTTACCATATCTGCATCACCCTATAGGTTCACTGGTAGAGACTGCCTCTAGCATTAAGTCTTAAGTGTTAGTAAATAAGTTATTAAATAAACTCTGAGTCTGACATGATAATGATATAGATTGGTTGTTTAGAATACATCTTCTCTCCCAGTTTTGTTGGAGTCTGGGCTAATCTTCTGTATTATACAAGTATATACAAAAAGCCGTGCTCACATACTTTTCCAATTATTCCACTTTGTTTTCGATCGGATTTTCTTTGCCTTTGTACTTTGGCGTGCTTTGACCTACTCGATGTTCGAAAGAGTTAAGCTATTGAGAAAACTTTACAGACTAATGCCAAGACTTCATTATTTTATGTTATTGCTTTTACTAAAGTGTTATGTCTTTATTTGGTTCTCGAATGTTAAAAATAAGTTTTATTTTATAGAAGTTATATAGTATCACTGTTTTTATCCCCAAAGGGGTGGGAAGAGGTGGATTAAACCCACATTTTACCATACTGAGAATTCCATGACGGAAAATAACGCTTTCATTTCATCGATCCGAGATTCTAGGACCTCTTGCGTAACAATCGTCCATTCTCAAGCCACGACATATAAACAAGTTATACTCATAGATAATAGTCTGACACAGCTTTCTGTGTAGTAATGACGTCACCAGGAAAGCGTCACTGTACTTGAAATATTGTCAAATATAACATTATAACAATAGGATAGCGCAATTTCCTTTGCTTTGGTTTAACATTTTATATAAATGCTAAACAAGTAATGGAAAAATTCAAACCCACGACGGGACTTGAACCTGCGACCCTGCCATTCCATGTGCAGTGCTCTGCCTACTGAACTACGCAAGTGGACGTCCCTGAGATCGAATTTATCCATTACCTGTTAACATGATGACGTCAAAAAAACTGTACTAAACGAATATGTGAACGTGCTAAGTTCTAAAAATGTATAAACAAAGGAACAACAAATTTCAAGTGATCGCAGACGTATTAATCAGAAGCGTCATAAACGAAATATGCGTCATGAAATATCGTGCCGGAACAAAAAACCAATGGAGCTGGGCCCAATTTGTTGATTTATTGCCGCTAAAACTCGAAAACATCTGTCGTCTGAAAAAGTTGCGTTACTAACTGTTAATTGTTCACTTCTTTGAGGTTAAGTTGGTAACGTTATGACTTTTGAGTTATGGTTTATTTCTACACCTTCTCCCAATTTCGATACTTGGTTGGTTGACGTCAATAGCGTTGTCAGATGTTTGAAAATAACATCTATCGTCTAACGACAATATTTAAATTTTCAAATAGTATGAAGGTATCCCTGTTAGGGCTACGTTTTTCCAAGAAATTTCTTTAATAATATTTTAACATTTAGTCGTCTAAATACCAGATCTGAAGCATGGTTTGCATAAACCAACTGTGCCAAGGAGGCAGTTAAAATTTAATCTATGCATAAACCATAACCTTCTCATGAAATTATATCATTTATATGTCAACTATGCGACTGGTAGAGCTCATCATTTGGGATTCAGCTACAATAGATACTCAAAAATATATTATTTGAGTATCTAATAAAATTAACACAATATCAGGTTGACTGCAACCTGATATTGTGTTCAATTTTCATTGTTACAATGTGTACAATCTTTTAGAGATAGCAACACTTTTTTATAATACTGAAACTTCTAGAACCAGAGCGCACAAACAAATGACAAACAACTAAGAAGCGTATGAAAACAGTTCAAGAAAATGCAAAACAATAATAGTCACAGCACTCAACAACACTAAGATTTCACGCTCGATAAATTGAAGTCAAAAATTGCGGAACTCAAGTTTGGGCCGCATAATAAAACTTACGGAACAGGAAAACTTGACGATAAATCAGAGAAAGGTCGAATATGCCCCACTAGGGAATCACTGAAATGTTATTTTTTTCTGTTTTGCTATAGAAAAAATGGTAATTTTGAGTTACTTGGGTGCGTTGAGTGACAGTGTTTTATTTTAAGATACTTCTTTGAAATAGTAGATCGTCTTTTGAACTTTTGCGTTGTGTAATATACCTTATCTCCTCAGTCAGTCACCCTGTGACTATCACCGATGAACCTGAGATCCTGCTCCAAATTTCGACATTTTACATAATCAATTACGATATTGCTGTCAAATGTTTGAAAATTGAAATATAGATGGACTGACATTTCCAAAAATTTACGATATCAAATCCAATAAGTCGAATGTCAAGATTGTGAGTAGGCCTTGTATGCGTAGATACAAACTCCATAGAGATATTTGAAAAAAGAATGATTACATACACACTAATGATATTCCTTGAGAAAACGTCAAATTCAAGATAATCTCTATAGGCTTGATATCTCAATTGCACAAGAACAGCCTTTCTGGTCAAACGTCAATTAAAATAAGGTGGATACCTTTTAACTACTTATACTACCATATGGACATGATCGCGTAAATTCCTTTCGTATATATTTCAATAGTAAGTACGAGTATACTATTAAGTACAGAGCTCCTCTGCTGTAGGATTTGGTAATATTACTTTTCCTCTTGTGTGTATTGTTTTTGGCGTATAGGAAATCTATACTTACTTAATATTTTTGATATTGGTATCGTCCTGGAAATCAGGTTCGGTAAGAGCTTACCGAAACAAATAGTAGAAAGCGTAGTAGCAATAGTAGAATGTGATATGTGATGCTAATAGCTAATGTAGCTTTATAAAATATACAATACATTATCACTGAGTAACTGGCTATATAACACTACACTACGGCCAATAGGAGCTCAGCAGTGGCCATATAAAGAATGACGGCAGCGAAGCTCCGCGTGACTTCTAGTGTAAAATATAATTAGTAAAAAATAAATATTCTAAATAAAAAAATAATCTAGAAATCTGTAAACTTTTAAATTAATTTTCTCGTAAAACCGTTTGCTATTTTGTGACAACCCTTGTTTTAAGCCGTTCTAATATTAAGCTAATTATTGACTTCGTTATATTTCGTATGCATGAATAACATCCACATAAGGCGTTTAATAGTTTTCAATTAAGTTATTAATGAATTTTAGGTCAGTATAATTATCGTTAACGTAACGTGCAATTTCAAATCAATTGACATCAAATTAACTCGTATATCATTCATTATGCATCTCAGTTTTATAGCACTAAAGTAATGTTATTACTTGGTAGAAAATTATTTGCTGTTTAATAAATATCTCAGTGGAACAAATCACTTCACGCCTGTTCAAGAAAAAGAAACCTCTCATCTAGTAGCTGCAGTAATAGGCTAATACAATTTGATATAATAATAATAATAATATAATAATATTCTACCACATTCACACAGCGCCATCTAGTCCCAAAGTAAGCAATTGTATTTGCTTGTGTTATGGGTACCAAACCACTGATATACTACTTAAATACTTTTTTTTTAAATACATACATATTAGGTATAGATAAATTACACTCAGACACAGAACAAACCTTTATGCTCATCACACAAAGTTTTGTCCTGGGTGGGGATCGAACCCACGAGCTCCGGCTTAGCAGTCAGGGTCACTAACCACTAGACGAACAGGCCAGTCAAAGATCAAGAATATAAGGTGATATGTGAGCGTAGTTGTGTGTCGGTTATAGAGAGTTTTGTGGCCGTTCCAATGTCAATAGTAGCGGTTAAGATATCGTCTCGCCAGTAATTTCTTTGCGTCAATTATCGTGGGTTTGTTGTTTTATTTGTATGATTCATACATATTATTTTGTTTCGAATTTAAGTGTATTTTGAGTGCATTAATATATGTAAAGTTTCTCGCTACACATGGTCTTTATTTAAGTGCAGCTGTTTTTTAGAAAAGAATACTAATATCTCTGTCTAGTTGTTACCAAATACAACCATTATTAATTATCAGTATGGAGTTCTTTAAAAAAGGAGTGAATAGGTTTCTAAAAGGTCGGCAGCACGCTCGTGATGCACCTGCTGTTGCAGGCGCCCATAGTGCATAGGCTACGGTAAACGCTTACCATCAGGTGGGCCGAACGGCTGTTTGCCACCGTCGCGGTATAAAAAAAAATGCTTTTATTTCCATCTGTACTTATTTCGTACAATATAATTCTGCCATTATAATTAACCAACCATAACTTCAGCGCCCAAGTAAATAATGTCCTGAAGCGCTATAATGAAGTCTTTACATAAAAGCCAATTAAATATTTATTCGTCTAGAATATTTTATACCTTCAGGGTATAATGAATATAAGGTAATATTTTATTCATTGAAACCGACACAGGTCAAGTTCGAAGCTCAACGTTGGCAATATTTTAGTCGAGACGGTACCGTATATATTATTCTATGAGAGCAATTTGTCGGAGAACAATGAAGGATTTTTCGCTTGAAGCCAAGGGCAATGTCGGTAAATAGTAGTAAGCTGGCCCTTAGACTATATTGGTGGGTGGTGCAAGTTAAGAGATATTCCGTCTTTATTTATGTTTTCAACAGAACTTTTGACGATAAACTTAATTTACTACATCATCATCATCAGGCTCTGGTCTCCTCTCCTCTATTTAGAGAGCTGAAAGGGCTTAGGCCATAATCCACACACGCTGGCCTAAGGCGGGTTGATGATTTACTACACAATATTAGGTACTTAAAAACCATTTTATAAATTATGGAGATACAATTTAGACCTAGCGTTGATAATAACTGCAGCGATTGTCTCCAATGCAGTTTTTTTAAGAATAAATCAAACACTATAGGAACAGAGAAATTGACAAAAGCTAATATATAATAGAAAGAAAGCTCAATTAACACTCATGCAGGCATAAACAACAGCAATAAACCCTCTCACTCTTATCAGCTCTCTAGATAGAAGAGAGGTGACCCAAGCCTAGCAGTGGGACATTAATGAGTTGCTAATGATGAGGTCAGATTACCGTCATGTAAGATGACGTTATCATTACCCCGCTACATCTTAACACCAGGACCACAAAACTAGTGAAGAGCTTACACGGTCATGGCCCGATAGCATCGTAGTATCGCTCCTAATCGTCCATTGTGAAGGATAACGATCTCCCGACATGGGCCACAATAGAGCCTGCGTTTCCCACGTGATGGGCCATCACTCATGTTTGCTTTCTAATGATGGCGAGTTAAAATCGATTTATGCACTGATATCTCTATAATAGGGCATCGATTTGTCTTCAAAGAAAATGTCAATCGAAGTGTGCAGTTCGTAGATAAGTTCGTCTCAGTTACGAATCGTAAACTTGCATGGAACATTTTTAAGATTGGTCAATAAAATAGCAGATTCCTATGATTGTGTTGTATTGGCAATCTTGCGACACAAAACTAGGTAAAAAATTAAGGGAAATTAGGTGAGGCCATGTCCAGCAGCGACGTCATTGGGCTTTTATGAGATGATAATTGTTGTTAAGTATTATCTTATTCACTAATAACATTATGAAAATTAATTATGAGAGTAATGATAGCATTTTAAATGATTAGGCAAAATTAAAGAAAATAGAAAATAAAATAGATTTAGTGACTTTTCTGATTAAACTTTCGATTTAGGAAAGTTAGTTGAAAATAAAAAAATCACAAAACCCTTTTCTTAATTATGCCTTTGTTTAAATATTTGAAGACTTACTTTTTGTTTTCTTGCCACTTTTACCTAATGTGCTCATAGCAATCATAATTATTCTAAATACAAATACAAATCATTTTATTTGCAATATAGGTAAGTACAAATATGTTAGTAGAATGGGGTTAGTAGGTATCTCTATATTTCGCCAAATACAATGTCATAATTATATAAAATTCAATGGAAAATGTCAATAAAATTACTCATGTCAATATTATCTGTAAGGAAATCATTAATTGTATAATAACATTTGTCAACCAAAAATTTGTTCATACATTTTTTAAATTGAGTTATATTTATATTTAATATTTTAATGTCATCTGGTAATTTATTAAAGATTTTTTGTGCCATGCAAAGAAAACTTTTACTCAGCAGTGCTGTCCCGGCACCATACGCAATCACAAGCTCCAGTTTATTTTTTTAACTAACTGTATACATAATCTTGTTAATTATAAACCAAGTTATCATTAAGATATATATCAATTTGCCTTCCTCAGCAATGCCCATCACATTAATCACAATTATTGCGGAGCAGTTCCGACTGATAGAATTTATATCAGGATAGGACAAACTAACATTATTGTGATGTATTATGCGCTAAGATTTAATTGTATTTAATTAATTTACTGCGAGTCTACGTCGTATATGTCTATTTAAGGTTAGTAAAAACTTTTTCGTTTTTCTCTACAAACATATTTCTCAAAGAGCACCTACCAATATTTTTGCAAGGTGCTGTTCGAAAGAAATAAACCAAATTTACAAACAAAAGTATTGGTTGATCCTGTTTGAGGAGTATTTTAGGTGCGATTCGCGTCGTCGAGGAATGCATCGCAAATGTTTTAAAATTGAGAGCGGTATTTGTAGAAGATTATGTTAGCTTTCCTTTGTTTTCTGGCTGCTCAAGATCAGAATAAAAGAGAGACCTCATGGACGCTATCTGATAATTTTGTATGATTAGTCAACCCACTACGTTTTCTATATTAAATAATATAGTCCTCCTATGCTTTAGGTCCACTATGCTCAACTCGTAAAATATTTACTAAAAGGTGTCGATAGGCACGCGATGCTTCGTATTTTACGAGTCAAGCATAACAAAACTACAGCATAGGACTAACCCAATTAATTAGACTTCATAATGTGAAAAAAATATAATAAACTGACTTAATATAACTTCTGTAATAATATCGTCTAATATTCTTAATATTCATACGAGTACCTAATAACATAAATATTACATTCTACTAAGACAGGACACTGAATATTACGGTCAAGCAAATACTAAGACGTATCTAATATGTAGTAGATTGGTTTACTATTTTTATATTATAAGCCAGCCTATTTGTCTCAGGATATTAGAGACGAATGTTTTCGCATCACTTATTTTCATTACTTTTAGTAGAACTATCAGTTTTATTAAGAACTAAGGTAGATTAAGTGATTTCGGATAAAATCGATAAGTTTTTGTCAGAGTAGTTGATAGAGTAGTAGGTATACCAGAACGTTATACTTGTTTAGATTTGAAAATTAAACTTGAGTATTGAGATTTAAGTGATAAGCGCTGGTTATACATAATATAGACATTATCACCATTAGGGACTGACTCAAAATCTAGACAATTGATGTAAGCAATTTTGAAATGTGTGAAATTCAGAGTGGAGTAACCATATTATTAATTTTCATAACATTTGACAGCTGTATTGAAATTGACTCGATTGATTGGTTTTGATGTCGCTGTCAAAAATGTAAAGAAATTTAGATAATGGTCGCTGTCACTTTCAAACATTTGACAGCGACATCAAAGGCGCCCAATCGAATGTCGTAATTCAGAGTAAGCCCCAAGATACCAAATAGCCAAGTCGTTTTTTATCTACGAAATTGCTGTGATAGAAACCGAAGAAACAAAATCATCCCTATTACCTACTATTACCAGTTCAGCAATAACCCTCTTCCATAGAGCTTTAGAAAACACTAATAATTTCAGTATGCATCTATTATTATCTTCGAACAACGCAATAGCAAGATTGAAACAGAAATTAAATTACTATATAAATTATTGAGCACTCGATGCCTTGTTCGCGGCGTGAATTATGTAGCGATCCAATGTTCTCATGTAAGGCTTTCACTGCAGTAACGAACGCCAAGATATTGCACCTGTTACACCTTATAAGTATATTTTTATCGTACTAGTTGCTTGCCTTTCTCAGCCTTGTAAACTTTACTCTTTGTTCGAGTGCTTAGATGGTTTTTCAATGTAAATTCTTAATTAATGTGGTATGTTTTAAGTTCATTTTTAGGCACTTGAGTCTTAAGGCTACCAGATTAAAATGTAAATAATAATAATAATATTCCACCACATTCACACAGCGCCATCTAGTCCCAAAGTAAGCAATTATATTTGCTTGTGTTATGGGTACTAAACAACTGATATACTACTTAAATACATTTTTTTTTGTAAACACATACATATTATAGATAAATTACACCCAGACATAGAACAAACCTTTATGCTCATCACACAAAGATTTGTCCTGGGTGGGGATCGAACCCACGACCTCCGGCTTAGCAGTCAGGGTCACTAACCACTAGACCAACAGGTCAGTCGAAAGTCGAAAATTTAAGCATATTTTTTTTACTATAGGCTACATCAATCTAAACGATAGTCATTTTTCTTCTATCAGCAGACAAAGAGATATTTTAGGATATCACAGATTTTTATGACCTAACTTGACTTGACCGTGTGAAACTTTACCAATGGCATATTATTCAGAGTATAGAAAATCTTGTACTCTGTAAGTTTTATCCAAAAAACTATGGGAACAGTAAATAAAAATTTAATATGTCTGTTGTTTACACCGTCTGACTTTCAAATCGGTATAAATTTTGCGTTTCGTTGCGGTATAAATGTGAGTATCTATCTAAAAAGTTAATTGCGTCAAAATCAATTCAAAAATTTATAAAACATTTAAATTTCTATCCTTTATTTTTGGTAATGTTACGAAATATAAAACTTCTATTAAATGTCGGTAAAGTCTAATTTCAGCCATTGTTTATATCCCATGCGTATCTTAGGAACGAAGGCGGCCTCGCGAGGTCGCAGTTAGGAGAATGTTCGCTGAGCTAATCTCAGTGTTGCCTTAGGCTATACTCCACTCTGTTTAGATATTAATGCTGCTTCCATCTGAATGGAACACTTGAATTTTCCAGGCAGCTGATTTAAAACGGCCTGGATTTGAGTGCCTGGCTCTATGCAGGTATATTTGTTAGACTTTTCTTTTAGAAAATTCGAATTTAATGTCCTATGGGGAGTTAGCCTTTTCATAACGTCTAGTTTGTAAAAGAGAAATAGTGTTTTAAGAAACTAGTCAAAAGTTAAGATAGTTTCCAACATGGGCCCTACTAGCAATTTCAATATTCAATTTGACGAAAATCATATAACAGCGATATTGAAATAAACCAATTGAATATCGAGATTGAGAAAGACTCTCAGTCCTTTTTCTTTGTATAAATAAACACCGCGATACATTTTATTTTCATTACTTACAGATTGGCAACGAGTGAATGATGTTTGTGGCATTACTTAAATTGTATATTTAGAATGCTGTATTGCTTTTTGTTTTCTCAAAAAATAAATTATAATGTTAACCTCTTTTTTATTAAAATATATTATTATGTTAACAAAATTAAATATTAAATACTGTTTGCAAACGTTCATTACTTTTTATTAGCTACAAACAACATAGACTAAAGATACTCCCTCGATCTATTAATAACTTGGAACAATCTTGGTATAATTCCGCTATTATCTTTATCCTTATTGAAGTCCCTACTTACTCGTATCTGTATCTATTTCTGTATTTCGTCTAACATCACAACATAAACCAAACTCATACATTTCAGTTTTACCTCGTGAATGTTTGACTAAATTACGAGCTTCCTTCGTCTTTACGTTAACTCACACCAAAGATCCTACAACTCCACTTCCTAGATACCAACGCCTTCCGAGATAGTTTATACTTAACGTAAACACGTCTGCTTAATTTACTAACGTTTTCTTGAGCAAATTCTCTGTTTTGTAGCTCACGTTGTGATTTTAATTCTAAATTCTCTTCGTCTAATGAATTAAGTGCACTAGGTCTATACTTATCGCTTTCTACTTATAGCATTAAATTGATGGTTAGTAATCACGATACTATTAAAAAGTTCACTTGATATCGCTGCGTTTGATTAGTATTAGCGAACTTAGTTGGATATTTTAATTATCAGATTTATAGCAATTCTAAAAGTCCCGGGGCTTAGCTGCCCTCGTTCTTTATTTGGTCACTGTTCATCTCTTACTGGCCGTAGCAGGCTGATATATATCTTATAACCTTTCTCAATAAATGGGCTATCCAACACTAAAATATTTTTTTAAATCACACCAGTAGTTCCTGAGATTCTAGCGTTTAACCAAACAAACAAACTCCACAGCTTTATATTATTAGTATAGACTTGATTTCTCCATATCACTGTCAGCTAGCATTTCTCAGTTGTAACTAACACTTTATTATAACGAGTTTTTCAAGACGTTGACATATTTAAAAATTCTAGTTGTACAAATATGATTCTGAAATGCTTTAGAAAGCTGACAAAACAGTAATTTCTAAAGACATCATATTGCTAAACATTACATTATACATTTACATTATATTGCTAAACAATGTGTTCACAAAATGTTTTTACCGTTTTCAAATGCATAGTTGGTACCAAGTGATGATCCCACATCCCAAATACCTTACTTCTTGACGAAAACAAATTAAAGTTTGATTGCTTATTATTATTTTCTCATATCCAAATTTTATTGATTGATTGATTTAGTATGGTGTTTTGGTTCTGTACCTTTCTGTGATATTTCAAACTGTAACCAATTAAAATTGTAACAACTATGGCGATTAAAAAGAGTGGCCTGAGTTTCTTGCCAAGTTCTTCTCAGAGCTCAACATTGTCAGTGAACTGGCCGTAGTCAAATTTACTGACACCTTTTTTTTGGCTTTGTATGACGTTCATAAGTATCATGTATGTGATCCAAATGAATAAAAAGATTTGACTTTGACCGATTATATAAGAATTTGTTTACATAACTTGAATAAAGCTTACCACTTCTTTCTTCCAATGGTTATCATGAGCATTTACATAAACAACATAACTTGCGATAACAGTGTGACTTAATTTAAGCGATATCTTTACACAACTCTTACTTTTATGTTCGTACTTAGTGCATTCGCGCATAAAATTTGCATTTTCCCCTTTGAAAATATTTAAACTATTTTCTTTATCTATATCCTTGTAATGTATTCTAACAAAGAAATTACATTTTGTTTAACAAAATGCTGCTTAGGTTACAGAATATATTGCACAAATTGTTCTCGTTTAGATTCTACAAAAATTCCTGGCATTCTGTTCTAATTTGAAGGAAAAATTCTAGGTACTAGTTGTACGGAATGCTTAAGCATGGATGCTAGGGATTGTAGTTGCATCTTTAAATAAATTAAAGTTGTTTCTCTTTTTACAACGCGAGCCAACTAACGTGCAAGTAACCAGTTTAGATACTATTTTTGTTTCTGAAGTAGGTAAGATATTTTACACCTTCTTGAAATACATTTACTACGATAGCTTATTATGATAGTTAAAAAAGAAAGAAAAGAGAAGAAAATTATCCTCTAAATATTTTTGCTTATACAGGGTGTATACGACGATACGACATTAAATGAAACCACGTGTAGTATGTGATGTTAGAAGGCTATACCAAAAAAATTAAACAGAAATTTGCAATAGTTTAGACGCAAATGTACTTTCTTTATGTCACAGTTGTTCACAGTTTTAAACAACCTGTAGGTATTTACGTTGATCGTATGTTGTCATTACGTCATTCAATTCAATTAAATATCTCTGACTCTTTCATATTATCTTATCTCTTACTCTGTTCCGCACTGTTGTAGTCGTCATGTCGAAAACGTCATGATAGAAAAATAATGTGTAGTTTTATATTCTTAAATTTTTCGACTTTAAATAATATGTAGCTTTGTTTTTTTTTTTTTTTTTTTTTTTTCTTTTTTTTTTTAATAATTTATATTAGAATATGTTTATAAGGGTTAACACTGGCTGCCTTGTCATTTAATGTCGTATCGTCGTATACACCCTGTATAAGCAAAAATATTTATAGCATAATTTTTTATACAATCCGTCTCTTCAAAACTTTTATTCATGTGACTAACGTCGCTGTAACTCAAATTAATGAACCACATGAACATAAATATTGAATTTTATTTACTAAAGAGTATTTAATTATTCACACAAAACCATTTGTGCAGTTTGAGTACGATCATGTCATCATGATTACTACCTATAAACGTCCCACTGCTGGGCATGGGTCTCCTTCAAACACTGTTGAGGGAATTTAGCCTACTATACCCCCAAGTCCAACAGTGGGACTTAATGGGTTGCTGATGATGATACCTCGCTATCCAGACAGGTTGGTATAGGGTTTTGTTACAAATTTTCCTTTTCTTGTAGTGCTCTTGTCTGTTTAAGGTTTCTTCCTCTTGTACGACACCCACGGGTTGAGATGGTGTTGTGACATTACGTATTTTTAATTTGTCACTTTTTTTTTTTTTATACCACGACAGTGGCAAACAGACGTTCGGTCCGCCTGATGGTAAGTGGTTACCGTTGCCTATGGGCGCCTGCAACACCAGGGGTATCACGAGCGCGTTGCCGACCCTTAAGAAAAACTCCTTTTTTGAAGAACCCCATACTGTAGTCCCTTGGGAAAACCTCGTTAGGGAGTTCATTCCACAACCTGATGGTTCTTGGGAGGAAATTCCTCTGGAACCGCGCGGTATGAGACCATTTCGGTTCTACTACACGGATACGGTCAAGTAATGTGTGTTCATTAATTTCAACTTCTGGTATCACAAGAATGAGACAGTAAATAAAGCAGTAATATTTAATACTGCTAAATTATTATTATCTAAAGTTCTCTAATCCATCTTTCTTAGAAAACCAAAAGATGAACAAAATGTCTTTTGCCATGAATCGCGACTTTCAAGTTATAGACTAAGTTTCTTCTTTTATTACTCAGGAGTTATCTGAACGGTCGACCCCATTTGATTTTCGCATAAACGACCGCTTTTATACGAAACTTTCGTTTGGACATCCGAGTTTTGGGCGAAATTTTACGAGCCTGTTAAATAAA
The DNA here is from genome assembly GCA_905147015.1 of Laspeyria flexula. NCBI lineage: Eukaryota > Metazoa > Arthropoda > Insecta > Lepidoptera > Erebidae > Laspeyria > Laspeyria flexula. The sequence goes on along the minus strand of LR989956.1, from coordinate 2,649,501 downwards.
ATTATTTATTGAGCAATACGGATCCGGGTGTCTTGTGGTGTTTATTTCTAACTAGAAGTCGAGCGGGGCTATTATATTCTTTATTTGATCACTGCTCAGCTCCTATTGGCTGTAGCGTAACGTATATACCCTATGTTACTTAGTGATAATGTAGCTTTCTAACGGCAAAGAATTTTTGAAATCGGTCCAGTACCTCAAATAATAATTTTAGAAAGCGAGTTTTTGTTAAAAAATAAATAAAAAGCTGTTATTCTGAAATTACGAATTTTATCTCATCTCAGCTCTCAGCCTATTGCAATCTACTGCTGGACATAGGCCTCTCCCAACACGCGCCATAACACTGATAAATTTAAATTTTATTTATTTGTATAAAGAGTCTAAAGGAACCCTACGTCAACTAGGTTAGATTCCTGCTCAAAATCACGCGTTATGCTGGACAGCAAAGCTATTGCTTTACACCAAGTAAAGATTTGATTTCAAAATAATATGCAATATAATAATCTATTATTATATTGCAAAATTCTAAAGGAAAAAAGGAGTGAATAGGTTTGTTAAGGGTCGGCATCGCGCTCGTGATGCCCCTGGTGTTGCAGGCGCCCATAGGCTACGGTAACCGCTTACCATCAGAGGGACCGTACATCAATTTGCCACCGTTGTGGTATTAAAAAAAAGTATGAGTAGTTACTTATCATTATATCTTTAATAATTGACTTTGTTTGCCATTTAACAGTCGTTTTACAACTCAGACGTACCCGTGGAATGGAACGTTAACAGCGTGCGTAAAACGAAATGAATTGACTGTAAGGATCTTTAGTATTACGGATAGTAGTCGTTGTATTTAAATTTAGATGTTTTATTACAAATGCTGTGATGTTATGTGAATAAAGCCGTAAATAGGGATTTGCAATATATTACTTTTTTTTGACTGCCTTTGTGACTCTGCAGAAATTTATATCACTTCTGCGCAAAGGGCCGATTTTCGTGTTGAGAAAAAACGGTATTGGGTTTTTCTGTTTTGAAATTTGCAGTAATGTCAGAAATGTCAGTCCGCCATCATCATTAGCAATCCATTAATGTCACACTGCTGGGCCTCCTCTCCTCTATCTAAAGCGCTGAGAAGATCATACAGGCTGGCCTAATACGGGTTGGTAGATCAGACATACACATCGAATTTCTTCGAGCGTGTTTGGGTTTTCTCACGATGTTTTCAACAACAATGAATTAGACATATTTGTTTATATGTATTAGCCGTAAACTGAAGATAAGCTGATATTTAAGCTGTAGGTTTCCTCAATAAATGGACTATCCAACACTAAAAGAATTTTTCAAATCAGACTAACTAGTAAGTAGTTTCTGAGTTCCTAGCGTTCAACCAAACAAAAAACTCCTTAGCTTTATAATATTAAAGTATAAATTAACAAAATATGGGTTAAATATTAAATATTTTGTGCTCTGAAGAACTTTTTGAGATGACGGCCACCTTCTACCATCGCACCGCTCGCCATCGGCAGAGAGTTCATCCCCACATCTTGGAACCGAAATGGTCTCGCCGCTCGATTCCAGAGGAATTTCCTCCCAAGAACTACGAGTATCAGGTGGTAGAATGAAGGGACTACAGTATGGGGTTCTTCAAAAAACCCGGATCGTACGTCTTTTTGCCACCGTCGTGGTATAAAAAAAAATAATGTTTCATCAAGTCATAATCGTATCGTAAGCTATAAAAACACACATGCTAAAGTACCGTCTAAGCAATCAAGTAACAGTTACGACTTAGTAATAACTGCTTCAAGTACGTTATGTTATTGCCAAAAGACTAATTACATTCTTCGGTATAACGACGGCTTTATTTAATCGTCAATGCAAGTGATGCTTAATTGCGGATTAAATTTTATAGCGTTTTGATAACGTTATTTTAACGGTATGCTTAATTAGTTAGATGAGAATCTGTGAATAGGTAGTATAATTTTCATATGCTAGAAAAATAGGTTCTATGTTTGAAATACTCACGTAGAAGAAGTAATCCGGTACTCTATGCTTATGAGATTCTGGTAAATAAAAATAATATCGATAGAAGTTTCATTCCTGAAGGAAGGTTCCCTAATGGCAAGCCATACATTTATTACATTCCTTATTAGATAATTGATTGATAAGTTATTGGATATTATGTAAAATAATATTTAAATTTCTAAGTAGTATATTTAAAAGTGACGAATAAGGACTCTATCTAATGTTTTAGAATTCGCATGGAACCTGCTGGGACAGTAGCTTAAAAATTAAAAGCAGAGCGAGGCCACTGCAAATCAAATTCAAGGAAAAATGTGATTTAAGTGTTTTAATATTCATGCGGTTTTTGCTTGTGTACTGTATGCCTTATCTATAAATATACATATCTAAATATAGCATACGCCTTTTTCCTCGCAGAGCTAGATATTACCATCTATGTTAGTTACCATGTTGTATTAGCCCGAACTATTGCCATTAATCAGACAACTTTCCGAATTACGGGCTGATTTTAAGAATTTCAGGACAGAAAAACCCAGTACCATTTTTACCAAAGAATATTTCATCAGCAACCCATTAAGTCCCACTGCTGGGCTCGGGTCTCCTCTCCTCTAACTAGAGAGCTGAGAGGGTTTAGGCCATAATCCACACACGCTGGCCTAGTGTGGGTTGGTGGATCAGACATACTCATAGAATTTCTTCTAGGGTATGTGGGTTTCCTCACGATGTTTTCCTTCACCGTTAGCACATGGTAAGTCACTTGACTAGTACATATAAATTCCACAAATTGAAATCCACATTGGTACTGCCGGTCGGGATCGAACTCGGGCCGTGTGATTTGCACGCCGGTCTCTTATCCATTCAGCCACCATCGCTTATTCAGCCACCATCGCTTATATAAGAATATTAAACAAACTAAAATTTCTAACACACAAACTTTGTAAGCTAAACCATTGAATACACACGCCGCGAAGGCAAAACACAAATATTAGAAATGTTCAGAGCATTAAGACCGGGATCAAACGATTATGTAAATTGAAGGAAGCTTGCTTTTGGAGAGTACTCTTTCTCAGGTATTCGGACCGTGTGTGGAACCAGTTAAAATATTACCGGAGTTCGGTGGGACCATTCAGACTCTTGCGGAATTAGTCAAATAGGACGGATGAACTTGTGCTTTAGGGGTAGCGTTACTATTGAAACTCGAAGTATTTAAAATAATAAATAATGTAGGTACTGATTTTTTACTATTTTGTTATGCTAAATACCTATTGGAAAAGTTGTAAAGTAAGAAAATCGATTATGTTATTCTAAGGGGCAATAAAACCTGCGCATTTCTCAACTTTGAAGAGTGTATTTGTTGAAATTATCAAATATCTCAATCGAGAGAGAGATTGAGATGTAGGAGGTTTAGTTATTTGGGTGGACAAATTACTTGATGGCAGCCGTTGGGAGCCACTGGCTATAAAAAACGCAAAGCCAGCCACTGCAGAAGCAATATCAAAAGACTACATTCAGCAGTAAACGTCTAACGACTAATGATGACGACACAAATGATAAATTACAAGCTTAGATTTCAAAAAAAGAACTAAAACAAAATTCGCAAGATAAAAACATTTCCATAGTAACTCTCTCATTCGTATCATTCAAACATTGTCCGGCAGTTTGTCACAGAGTTGCTACTCGCAGTTCCGAGATGAGTCTGTGAGTGAATTAATCTTAGTTTATGTAGCCAACTTCATGGTTCGTGTATTAAATAGTTTTTATGATCGCCCATTTGAGTGGAATTGAGGGTACACGCTCGTAATTTGAGAGTAGAATAACTGATGTGCCATGTGCTTCTCTAAAGTGCTTTGATATTATGGGAATTGTACAATGTTGGTCCCTTAGACAACATTATACAATTCCCATCGTGAACCATCGATTTAACTTTTAGAATGATTAGAGTTTCAAATTCATACAACGACAGTTTTAGAAAACAATCCAAAAATTGTTTAAAGAATATTAAAAACTGACGTAATTTACGCATTATTGTACCTATGACTAAATAAGTCTGGCCAAAAACAGGCTGAAAATTATTTCATTGAATTGATTTATTCAATTACTTATTTCTTTAGTACCCTTACACTCTAAGACAAGAATGAGCTTCATATAGTCGTTTTACGTATAATAAACTGTTGATTAACTAGTAACTATGTACATACAGCCACTTAACGTATGCATATTCATGCAATTAAACTACATAGGTAATTCACTGTAATTATTATAGCCCTCTATTCAAACTAATTTCAGTAGACGCAAATTTTTACCCTAACATATTCTTAATTACAAAAATAATACGAACACCTTGATTAAGTATACAAGTTTTAGAATTTATTTTATTTTTCCCCTTGAAAAGTCCCTCATCTTTTCAGGTTGACAAATTAGACTGTAAAGTATCTCGCGTCGGCTGAAGTAGGTTTTCTATTATTTCATAATTAAATAAACTTCAAGGAGTCACCTTATTAACATTCAAAAGACATCCCTCGGTTTTTATTTTCTTTCACAAACGTTATACTGATATTTTTTTTGTGGAAAATAGTGCCTACGTTGAAAAAAATGCTGAATTCAGTATTTGTTAGTTTTGTTACTAACCTGAGACTTTTTAGCCATTCAATTATTTTCATTTATTTTGAATTTTTTTCTGCCTTTGATTAGAGATAAATTTTTCAGAGAGATTTATACACAGAACTTGTTTTGCATAACTGTCTTGTTATTTCTATGATACTTCTGAAATGTCCAGTTTATTACCACAATGCATGTAATAATTTTATTACTATTGATTATTATATGTATATAATATTTTCTTTCAATAATAGCTTGTGTTAGCTCTTTATAAGTCTAAAAGATTGTTCCTTTGACTAATGGAAAATACATAAATTCATACAGTCATATCCCTCTAGACTGACATCAAGCTAGGAATAAGAGTTAGGAAGAATATTAAACTGAAGAGTTGGTTTGTTTGGTTTAACGCGCTAATCTTAGAAACTACTAGGTGTTATATAGCCTATTTATCGAGGAAGGCTATAGGCTATATAATATCACGCTACGGCCAATAGGAGCCAAACATTGGCCAAACAAAGAACGAAGAGAGCGAAGCCCCGGGCATCAGATAGTCTTATATAACCCTACTATGTAGTTATGTATCAGTGGCAAATAAATTTCAGTTAGAACGTTGAATGTTCAATTTAGAATTTAGACACTAAGAACGAAACATACACCCCATCACTGAGCCAAATAATGGGACTTAGCTAAGCTTACCTAACTTGTTCTTACCTAGGTAGAACTAATGCATGCAGATCCAAAGTTATTGATTGGATTTAGGTAACTATTAAGCTTCTGTACGACGCGGACTTACGAGGTGGAACCTTGGGTCTCATTGGTTAGAAGACGATTTAACGCCTCATAGTGTTTTGGTATGATACTTTTATGGTGGAATCTTCTTTTATTAGTAGGATGGTGATGATGATGTTTGACTTAATATCCTAAGACTCCTGTTTGGGGCAGAGGACGTCCACAGTGATGCACCATCGTTCGGTCTTGGGCTTCATGTTTAAACTCACTCTAGATCTTCCTAATATTCCTCACTTCGTCTGCCACTGAGCGACTCCAGGTGTGTTTGGGATAGCGACACTTGTGCTTTCCTTGAAGATTCTAATCTAGCACCTGGGATGTGATCGAAATCTCTTTGGAGGTGGATGTTTGGAAGTGTGGAAGTGCAAGTGGATTGGCAACAGCCAATCCACTTTCACTTGCGACGTTTTATCTGTTAGGCAATTAGTTTTATGGCATGGTTATGATGATGGTGGGATGATATCTAATCATATTAAACCTTAAATTATCATTTTGTCTTTCATATTAACTATATTTATGTAAAACGGTTTTTGTCTTTGTTCCACGACTCAACAACTGCGGGGTTCCTGAAATGTGGTATACATTAATTGAATGTTATTAGTTTAGGATCTGAAGCTGAACATATTGAATATGACGCTAATTTTTATACGTATATCAGGTGAGAGAAGACAAGGCAGACGATAAGGAACATCGAATATAAGTATTAAAAAAAATAAGTATTTAAAATAGCTATCAAAGCATTGCTATGCAATGCTAACATAACAAACTTTTATAAATATAGGCCAAACAAAAATAAAACAATATTCGTAAAAAATCTTGGCTCCAAACCAATCCAATTTCCTTTGCAATAGAATACACAATAACCAAAAGAAAAAATGAAACTGTTCAAATATTAAAATCAATTATCAAACCTCTCGCATATCAACTATTTTAATCCCCATTTAATCCACAGAGAAGGATTATTGTATTTTCAAGGGGAATTGTGAAGGAACAATTATCTAACTATACGGATCCTTTGAGTGTATTAAATAAATAATGTTGGAGCCTGGGGCACGGTTGGGGCCCTTTACTATTCGGAACACCTACTAATAGTCTCAATTCAAATCGAGTTTGAATCGATATTGGTTTCGCTGTTATGCATTATAATTGAACAGCACGAAATTACGCCTTGTGATGATCTTCCATGTCAGTTTTCCGGATTAATTTCAGCTTGCCTTTTTCTCGGTATGAATTGTGTTTTACTGCAACATTTGATATATTCGCCTCGGTGGCGCAGCGGGAAGTGTATACGACTGCTGTGCAAGAGGTCCCGGGTTCGATTCCAGGGTCGGGTGAAAATGGTATTGGGTTTTTCTATCATGAAATTCCAGTATTAAGATTTTCCCGGAGTTTGGTAAACAAATGTACCCGGTTGATGACAATAGGCTCGCCCCCTATTTCATGGGACCAAACAGCTGGCGAAATGTGGGTGTCAAACACCTCTGCCTACCCCTTCGGGGAAAAAGGCGTGATGCTATGTATGTATGTATGTATATATTCGAATGGGTTAAAAAGTAGATCTATTTTTTTTCAACCATACACCAATCTTACACGCTAAAGCATGTAGGTACAACAGTCATGTAACCCTAATGTGTACGTCATCAGTTGGAGGTTTAAATGATGAACCCTGGTATAATTATAACTGTTCTAGGGTTTATTCACGTCATGCGTGCCTTGCGTATGTACCACCACTTCTTTCATATTGCAGGCATCTAAACAATGTGGACCAGTAGTAACGCCCAGTTTATTTAGGCAGCGATCTACTCGCATTTCTTTGTCAGCCTCTTTACCTCACTGAATAAAATATTTGGGATATCTTCACTACGAACACCCTTGGTATATTAAAGGGCCTTTCGTGGCAAGATATTGATAAAACGAACGCGAAAGGGTATGTTATCGAATATCGTTCCACTTATTAATGTTTGTGTATTTTTTATTAATATATTTCGAAGGTATTTTCGTAGGTTTTTAGTAAGTAAACTAGCATACAACCTAATAGGAAGTAGTTATCAACATCTCACACACATATGTTTATTTATCGAATGAAAAATTTGATATTGAACGAATCTGACTGAATCCGAAAATGACTGGCCTGTTGGTCTAGTGGTTAGTGACCCTGACTGCTAAGCCGGAGGTCGTGGGTTCGATCCCCACCCAGGACAAATCTTTGTGTGATGAGCATAAAGGTTTGTTCTGTGTCTGGGTGTAATTTATCTATAATATGCACGTATTTACAAAAGAAAAAAATGTATATAAGTAGTATATCAGTTGTTTAGTACCCATAACACAAGCAAATATAATTGCTTACTTTGGGACTAGATGGCGCTGTGTGAATGTGGTAGAATAAAAAAAAAAAAAGTTATTTACAATCAGGGCATGTACCGTGTACCTACTGACGGATTAAGAATACATAAAATATCACTGCCTCATTTCAACCCGTGGGTGTCATACAAGGCGACTAAGGAAGAAAACCATAAGCAGACAAGAGCACTGCGAGAAAAGGAAAATTCAATAAAAAACCCTGTACCAACCCATCTGGCCAGCGTGGTATAGTAAGTTATATTCCCTCCAAAATTTCTTGACAAGTTCTTCTCAGAGCTCAACCTTGTCAGTGAACTGGCCTTAGGCAAATTTGCTGACACCTTTTTTTTTTCGTTTTGTATGACGTTCATAAGTATCATGTATTTGATCCAAATGAATAAAAAGATTATGACTATGACTATTACTAATGTTTGGAGGAGACCCGTGTCTAGCAGTGGGACATTTATGGATTATAATGATGAATGCCCACCTATTTAATAAAGGAATAATGTTTGCTCGATAGTTGCAAAGCAGATGACAGGAAAATATTATTTAAAAATCTAATAATCGTTAAATTGAAGACGATCGAATAATGTAATCGAATAATCTTCAAAGTACAGGTTTTGAAAAAAAAAGAGTATTCAGATAATTATTTAAAAATAAATGGTTCTTTTTTAAGGATTTTAAATAAGCGTTATTCAGATTCATGTATTAAGTACTTGGTAACAGATAAAATATACAATATCTTGAACGCCGTTCAGGAGGGAATTCTTATCAATTTCTTTTGATCAGGCTACCGTTTCAATTTGCTTGTATAAAAAGGAAACTTCTATTGTTATAACGTCGTTATTATGTCATAAATATGAATAGGAAATTAGAAATAAATAATTTAGTAGAAATTAAGGAAAAAAGTATCATTCGCGTTAATTTTATTACTTTCCGTGGAAATGAATAATAAGTTCTGGAAACAGAGTAGGTAATGAAATAATATATTGAATTTCGTTTCAAAAATAATATGACGTCAAAAAAATAAATAAAAGAAAAATCATTACTTATGTGTTTGATATAAATTAAAATTATATTTAACACACTCGTACCTTGCCAATGAATTCTTAATTCAAAATAATTGAGACTTGAGGAAGAGCCGTGTTGAAAAATGAAAATGAAAAACGAAAATCGTTTTTGAAGTCGATTAAAAAATAAAACAAAGATATTGAGATCTTATTCGCAATTGTAACCACCCACTCATTAACATTACAATTTTGTCCAAAACATTCCATAAGCTATATGTTTGCCTTGTTAATTATTCAACAGGAATAGTTATTCAGAAGGTAACTTTGATTTATATCCAAAACCTTTTGAGGCTTTATAAGGGTGAATAATAATGAAGTAACAAAAACAATTTCATCCTAAAATTGTATCTTTTTTACATACATGAGTATCTATTTGTTATGTCTGGCCTTCATTTTAATTGTTTCGAAGAATATCCCTTTATTTTGATATTGGAGAATTAGATAGATAAGTATGCTACATTTTTTTAAGGCGGAAGACCGAGTGTTTTGATGGGTATTAGGAAAGACTTATGTCTATTCTTTTATATAAATCTTTTATATAAGCATAGGCTTATAAATATATGCTTATATCTGTATATTGTGTCTGTTTTTGTGTGTATTGTGTGTGTTGTGTGTGTGTGTATTAATAACTAGTTGTTGCCCGCGGTTTTGCACACGTGGAATTCGGTTCTATTTACCTCTTACTTAATCCGGTTTAATTGATATAGAGTAATAAAAAATTGCCTGGGCAATACATTAAGTCATAATTTTTTTACCAAACTAGATAGGCGCGCGTGGTTTCGCTCCCATCGTCCTTTATTTGGCTACTGCTCAGCACCTATTGATGGTAGTGTGATGTTATATAGTCTATTACCTTCCTCAATCAATAGTCTATCCAACACTAAAAGAAGTAATTTATTGTTGACAAAGTTTGATAGACAGACTATTTATTGTGTAGCTAGAAGTCACGCGGGGATTCGCTCCCATCGTTTTTATTTGGCTCCTACTCAGCTCCTATTAGCCGTAGCGTGATATTATATAGCCTATAGCTTTCTCCAATAAATGGGCTATCCAATACAAAAATATTTTTTCAAATCGGACTATTCGTTCCTGAGATCCTAGCGCTCAATCAACCAAACAAGCAAACTTTTCAGCCTTATAATATTACTTTATAGATGACGTGACAATGCAACCACTTTGCTACCACTGTTTGTTGCGTTTATTTGACCGTCTTTTAGCATGTTTCTTTTCACTGTTTAATCAGTAAGTATATCAAGGGTGTTGGCGTTTTGATAAAGTTCAAATTAATTGGTTTGTTTAAGCTGTACGACGGGTAACGTGCGTGATAAAGAACAAAAATGTTTTTAGACTTCGTTTTGTTTTGTTTTGCTTTTTACGCGTTTTAAATTTATATTTTGTAACCAAAAGTTTAGAAATACATCCACTGTATCGTTATCAGAATCTATACAAATACTCTGTTTTTTTAGCATAGGTCCTATACCTACCACGCCTTTTTTTTTGCAGTGCTCTTGTCTGCATAAGGTTCCTTTTACGACACCCACGGGTTGAGTTGGGGTAGTGACATTATGTATTCTTAATCCTAACGGATTAATAATAATCTATGTAATAAGTTAGTTGAAGATACATATTGACTTGTACTATTTTCACATAATTAGTGGGACATTCATAACTTAAAGGATAAGTTAGATATAATAAATAGAGTTAAATATTTATTTACGTATATTAACAATTTGCCAGCTTCATGTAGTGTTAATTGTATACGTATTCACCTCTCTATTGCCTGATAAAACTTCATAGTAATTTCATAGTTCAAAAATAATCTAAATCCATTTTGTTTATAAAGAGTTAGATATCTATCCGACAAATTTTGCCGTGGTATCTCTTAATATATTCACATTCCTTCCTTGAAGTCTCTTTACAGTAAAAATAACAATCTAGACACATACATCTTTTTATGGCCGTCCATAACAAGCTTATAATATCAAAATTAAATATTAACCCAACCAGCCGTCGCATGTCCCATAAATTCACCCTTACACTTATCTCTTACAAGCCATTTTGGATCATAAAAACTGTAGCTATACCATTACGTCACAGTCGTAAACCATAGGGATCGTGACGTCATTAAATGCCTCATTAACAATCATCCTTATCGCTTCATACAAGTTATATGATACTTTATAAGAGGTTGAAGAGGAAATGTGACGTGAATAAATAAATAAAAAAGCATTTTTTTTTAAATTTAATTCCAAAAAGTTTTCTTTTGCATATTCTTTTCTTCCATTGGTTTTTCTTTATTTTTCTAATGCCATGCACTTTTCTTTAAAATCAAAGTTATACTGTGTACTTGTTGGGAAAAGGTGTTACCTAGGCTTTCCCACACATATCTATCTGATGCCTTGTAGGTGCCTGCATTTTCATCAAAGGCATACATAAATATCAAACAGGTTCAAGGCTTGTTCCTTTCATAAAGTATCATGAAACTAGATTATTTGACCACGCAGAGGACATCTGCTATTATTTTTTGATGTTTCTATTCTTACCTTCCTGCTGCAAACTTTAAAATTCTAAACAACAAAACAATTCCTGAACTGTACAGAAATTCATCAACAATTTTACTTATCCCACTATCCATATATCAAAGCAGAGCTTAATGTACTACAACACGCGAAACCGAGGTGATTAAAATTAATAAAATTAGTTGGCTTTGTTGGACATTGGACAGTGGCCGTGTTGGCCAAACATTTGCACAGTCAACGAGGCTATTTTATGTACTTGTTGATAGAGTAAATTTACGGTGTGTGTGGGAATTCGGAGGGGTGAAAAACCAACTGGATAGTTACAACTGTAATGGCACAGGTTAGGAGTGTTCTGTGAAATATATTTTTACTTCGCAAGTAGCTTGTGGAATAACGCATAATTTTTTAATTGCATGTTTTTAACTTTTTAATTTTAACTATTTTATTAATGCGAAAGAAAAGAACATTGTGAGCAGGAAATTATATTTCTGAGACCATCTTTACATTTTTGCCAACTTCTGAGTTTGTGACTCGTCTTTTGACACGTAAAATTTCATGAAAGTAGTGCTTCTGTCTGTGTATTGATGGCCCAGTTAAAAGAATCGATTTTCTATGGTATTTACTTTGTATTGAGTAAATACTCATAATAATTGTATCAGATGAACTGATAAGTCCCTAATGGTATACGAAAGCTCTTGACTAAGGATATAAAATCTAGACAACACAAGGTTAAAGGTCGTTAATGTTGAATATAATGGCCATTAAGCCGTTATTTTAATTAACACCATTGATTAAAATGCAAAATACTTAGAAAATCACCTTCATTTACATTAATAATCTCGGAAATCCACTCACGAGACCTTTCTACAGTTTTTGTACATGAAAGCATGTGGGGCCTCAGATTATGTAGATGATATCGTACCTTTTCAATTAGATTTTATACATGACAATAGGGCTGGGCCGCATTGTCCGCGTGAAAGACCGGAATGCTGCCATATCAGACTAATAATTATTTCCATTGTCTTATTTGCCCCTGCTTCCTAACAGGACAATTAACGAGAGACGTCAGCGCTGCGGGTAACGTACGGAATGTTTTGACCGAACTCAAGGTGTCTAAATTCTAGTACCATCTTTAGTTTAATTTTAAACGCAATATTCTTCTTTTGTATTTGTATACGACTACCGTTCAAGCGGTCTTTGGTTCGACTCAGGAGTTGGACAAAAATGGTAGTGAGTTTTTTTTTTGTCTTGAATTTCCTCTTGAAAGCTGACGAAATATGGGTTTTTTGCATCACTGCCTACCCCTTTATAGAATAAGGTGTGATGCTGGGTTTATATAGTGCTTGTAAACTCTACAGTTAAAATATTCATTTAGCCTAGGCTTCCAAGTAATAACTTTACGTACCTTACGAAACATGGAAGCGTTGGATAATGAAAATACCACAAACATATTCACCTAATATTGATTAATCTCGAGAGTTCTATCTATCGAATCTAGAGTTCAACACAGACACAGAACAAACAATCATATCTATAAAAAAATATTTAAGTAGTATATCAGTTATTTAGAACCTATAACACAAGCAAATTTAATTGCTTAATTTGGGACTAGATGGCGATTTTTTTTTATTCTACCACATTCACACAGCGCCATCTAGTCCCAAAGTAAGCAATTATATTTGCTTGTGTTATGGGTACTAAACAACTGATATACTACTTAAATACATTTTTTTTTTGTAAATACATACATATTATAGATAAATTACACCCAGACACAGAACAAACCTTTATGCTCATCACACAAAGATTTGTCCTGGGTGGGGATCGAACCCACGACCTCCGGCTTAGCAGTCAGGGTCACTAACCACTATACCAACAGGCCAGTCTAACCACTAGACCAACAGGCCAGTCAATGTCAGGCGATGTGTGAATGTGGTAAAAAAATTATATTATCATATACGATGTCAGGTTATATTATTGAGTTATTCAGATACACAATCAGATGTACTTAGATATTGTAGAGACAAGCATTTCGAGTACTATCACATTGCAATAGCTTCAAGTACCTAAGATCTACCATACACCACGATACGCTCATACACCGTTAAACACCTTCTTCTGAGAAGTGAGAAGAGCTTGAAATAAACATATAAATTTAATAACACCGTATAAATATTTTAATTCATCCCTTATTTGTACAGCATTACCTCAAATAAAAATCCCACCTGGCTTGACACTACAAAAGGAATTATTTTAATTTAAACAACAATGCCAGCTGAATGAGAGTTATTCCAATATTTTCACCAACTTTGACGCAGCAAAAGGAATTCCTAAATGCAGCGAAATAATTAGTTACGACGCTTGCACGGTGATTCGAGACATACTAATGAAAAGGTTGAAGAGCAAAAAACACGATTAATATTCTCGTTTTAGTCATGATATAAGATAACTTAATATTAGTTATCTATATCTTCTATATATACAGATAAATAAACTGGGTGTGTCTGTTTGTAATCATAAAATAACCGCTTTTTACTGCATGCATTTGAATATGTATACGGTACATATACAACAACACAAAATAATTGTTTTTTCAATTTTTGTCTGTCTTTCTACCTGTTTGTTTGTTCCAGCTAATCTTTGGAACGGATCGATCGATTTCGACGGCACTTTCACAGGCGGATAGCTAATGTCACAAGGAGTAACTTAGGCTAATTTGATTTTGAAAAAATATCAGAGTTCCGTAAAAAAAATTAAAACTCCATGAATGCGGGATAAGTTGTCCACACACACAGCTAGTTATTAAATAACTTTGATATCATTTTTGACTTATGCCGCACATCCATCAAAGCCACTGAAATTATAGAATGTAGATGAAAGGTCAAGTTTTTATTCGGACTACCGCAAAGGTACGATAAACGGTTTCCTTAAAAACTTAATTTGTCTACCAGACCTACAGAGCGTAACAGAAACTTAATATATTTTTGTATACTGTAAACTAGCCCCTATAAATCACGATAAACACACTTCTAAATACCCCTTTCACCCGCAGACCTCCTGAGAAAACACAATATTTATCGCTAAACAATAATGTCATTCGCACTCGGTGACCGTATGTCTTGCAGTGCATTAATAATGCAGTGACGCGTCGAGACGGGGGCCGTGGTACGGGCTTGGTGGATGGTGGATAGTAGCGCCAATCACATTAAAATAACCCCCCACTACTTGCCTTGTCGGTGCTTTTTGTGAGGCTTTCTCGTTGAAAGAAAATTATGGCTGGATACAATAGGTTGTGGAAACATAAGGTCTGAATATTGGAATTCATGAGAGATTTAATAAGAAGGAAGGTTCGACTGCCTTTTTGGACTAGTCTGTGGTAGCATGCGATTGCTGAATCTTCACGTTCGACAGATATTTTATGATCCACAAGTAATTATTATACATATATACTAATAACATAGCATCGCGTCCTATTTCCAAAAAAATATATGTAGAGGTGCATCTCTTTCAATCAACTTAACTAAAGAAGTTCCAGCAAAAGCAACAGCGAAATAGCACCATTTGGGTGTTATTCTGTTTCTGGTAATCACTGCAGGTCTCGAAGGATCTACTTACGATACTTTTTTGCTTCGCCACTAACTGATGATATTTTCGTTCTTACTCTATAAATTTGATTCTGTTCGATGCTGTTTGAATTGAAGTCAGACCCTAGCACCAGTTGCAAACCAGTTATTTTCCACAAGACTGCCTTAACACAAGACATAAGGGAGGCTAGCTCAAGCGTATAACTTATCTATGTATACTCCAGCCGAGTACTCACCGTGTGTTATTTCTAGGAATTACTACCTACAAGCTGAACGTCTTAGAATTCGTAGTACATTACTAGAGTAAAGTGTTTATTTTAGTGCTTTGTTATCGTTCTTGGAGGAAGCTTGTAAAAGACAACGAAGACCAGTTGATTGTTGAAGTTTAACAACGTGTTTTATGGTCTAGAATTTGACCCAAATTAGAGGCCATTTCTTCGTCAAATTGAACAATTTGAGTGGATAATTTTTTTCAACCTGTAAAGGACCGTAGTCATAATGCCATGGTCATAAGACCATGTAGTATTATGTTGTCTCTGTCTACCCAGGCAGAGACAATTTCCTTCCACTTACTTCCTTCTACTACACTACAATTCTGACATACATCTTTGGGTTCTTCAACATTCATCAGTATTTTTATTGAAGAAGCCAAAGATGTAAAAACAATTTCAAAAATCAATAATAGCCCAAATAATGGTTTATTAATCGCAACTATATACAACTTAACCACCAAAACTAAATTAAGCTTTATTTCCTTACACGATTGAAAATAAACTCTTACAACGAAAGTCTGTTATCAAGGATCTAGGAGTTTTCTTTGACGAAAAGCTAACGTTTCGCCCCCACTTTGAATACATAACATCAAAATGTACACAGCTTTTAGGCTTCATAGCACGTTCAACGAAACAGTTTAAGGATCAACGCAGTCTTATCTGTTTATACTGTGCGATAGTCAGATCTGTACTCGAATATGGTTCAGTAATCTGGTCACCATATTATGCAGTACATGACGACAGTATCGAAAGAGTCCAAAAGAAATTCCTGAATATATTAGCTTATAGATCACACCTCGGTCGTGAATACAGGTCATATACTAGTAAACTAAGCAAATTCCAGTTAAACTCCTTGTCAACTCGCAGACAATGTACAGAGTTAATTTATCTATATAAAATAGTTCATTCGCAAATAGACTCTCCTAGCTTACTTTCAACCCTTAACTTTATCACTCACTACAAATCTCGAAATCCTTCGCCAAAACTGTTTTCACTTCAAATTTTCAAAAATAATACTTCTTTTTATAACCCTGTTACTAGAATGTGTCGATCGTACAATGATATGGTATCCAATCACCCCTCCGTTGATGTATTTACAAGTAGTCTCAGTAATTTTAAGTCCCAAATCCGTGGCATTTTGGGCTTCCATGGCTCTAGCACTAGAAAAAATTATTAAGTAAGCCTTTTTGTTTATCATTTTTATAAATAGATTTAGTACTAACTCACTCACACACTAGGTTTTTAAGCTTCATAATTTGTCAAATTTTTACAACTAACACACAACTAACCATTACTCTATTTGGAACATTCTGTGCACACATATTTAGAGTTACAATCTAGTTTTACATGATACCTATTGCTCTGTTAACCTTACTGCGATTGTAATTTGTTTTGTGAGCCAAATAAATAAATAAAAAAATAATAAAATATATCTAACACTAAATAACTACCTATAAGACAATTTGTTAAAGTTATACGACAGAAAGTTGAGTTATTGGCGACATACCATAAAAACTTTTATATTTGACCTTGTCAACGCGTATCGCATCCCTCATCACAAGTTTCAATGACGAACATATATTATATCGATACTGTAAACTTATATTAGTGTTCATAAATCGTTTACTTCGGTGATGTAAATACTTACAAGACGTTTCGTGTTAGATACCCGAATCGGGTAAATATTGTGTATCGTATTTTACTGCTTTTCAGTCTTAATAATTAAATTATTAGTATCAACCTAGAGCGTAGACCCCCGGTTAATGTGAATGGGCTCGTTTCTTGTTTTAAGAGTGTGTATATTTAAGCATAGCTATAAGCAACGGTGGCTGAATGAATGACCGGCATGCAAATCATATTGTCCGAGTTCAATTCCGATCGACAGTGCCAATGTGAATTTCACCATAACTGACTTACCATCAGCTAAAGGTGGAAGAAAACATCTTGAGGATACCCACATACTCTAGAAGTAATTCAACCTGATCCACCAAACAGTACTAGGCCCGCGTGTGTTGATTATACCCTAAACTCTCTCGGCTCTCTAGATAGAAGAGAGGACACCTAAGCCTATTAGTGGGACATTAATGGGTTGCTGATGATGATGATATTTAGTACATAGCTTGGATATGATGCCCCTCTGCCTACCCCTACAGTAAGAAAAGCTTGATGCTATGTTTATCACTATCATCAAAAACCTTGTGAGTTCCACTGCTGGACCTCCTGGAAACCTGGAACCTCTTTACAAGAGAAGAATAATAAGTTATAACAAAATGTTATCGCATAACCAATTAACAATACGGTTAGTTAAGGCTTCTATTTGCTTTGATTAATTATCTTGCTCAGGTTTTTTTTTATTGCCTGAAGTGGCAGACGAGCTAGCGACCCACCTGATGGTAAGTGGTTACCGCTGTTCATGGACGTTGGCAATGCTAGGGGCACAGCCAAGCCGCTGCCTACCTAGAGAGGATAGCTCTCTTTAAACCTCGTTTGTTGAAGGTCATTGTGATTTGTCTTCGTTTACTAAGACATGGGATGAAAACTGTGTTCGTGTAGTGACGGATTAAGAATACAAAATGTCACTTCCACAATTCAACCCGTTGGTATCGTACAAGACAACTAAAGACTAACTTAAAGCAACAAGAGCATTGCGAGAAAAGGAAAATTCAAAACCAACCCGTCTAGCCAGCGTGATATAGTAGGCTAAAACTCCCTCAAAAATGTTTGGAGGAGACTTGTGCCCAGCAGTGGATCATTAATTGATGAGCTGTAATGATAATCATTGGATGAAAACAGTGTAGAAACGTTGTATTCTAGTCGCCACATAAAACAATATCAATCATTTTCTAATTGATTGTTCCGTAATAAAATGTCTTACTTTACCGAATATAAAACCACTTCAACAAATGATACACCTCGGCACGTGTTCAATCCTTTCATGCACCGCCAACCACGTGACTGAACTCCTATTCTAAATTCCACCATTCCACGAACCATATATCGAGGAAATCACAGATCAATCGACCACCAGGAGTGCTACCATTGATATTCGTATCATATCTAACCCGTCGTGAGTCCGACATCGCACGTGTCCCAGGATCCTTTGACACTGCCGTTACTGTCACGGCGAGATTCTGACGTGAATTTTAAATAGATGGCAGGCCCCGTTAATGATAATTCGGCTGCATTATAGATAAGCTTGGTTTTAAGGCTTTTTCATGCGGTGACCCAATTTCGCGTGAGTTTCATGTGTGATGAGTAGATCTAGTTGGATGAAAGAGCTTGTACATAATGATGTAATGCATAGTGAAGGGGATTAGAGTGTGACGCCAGTTGTTTAGCTGGCTTGTGTAGGAAGTGAACTTAATTCAGATTTGGTAGTACTTACGTTAAAATGTGTCGGCGCTTGAGTGATATAAGGTTCTCTTATCATTATTACAACGGAAGATGGCATGCCTGTAAGTGGTTTACCTGATGTTATAATATCCGCATCGTGTAATGATATCATAGCATCATAGCATCACGCCTTTTTCACCGTATGGGTAGGCAGAGGTGTTCCGCACCCACATTTCGCCAGCTATGTTTGGTCCCATGAAATATGGGGCGAGTCTATTGTCATCTACCGGGAACATTTGTTTACCAAACTCCGGGAAAATCTCAATACTGGAATTTCATGATAGAAAAGCCCAATACCATTTTCACCCGATCCGGGAATCGAACCCGGGACCTCTTGCACAGCAGTCGTATACACTTCCCGCTGCGCCACCGAGGCAGTCTAATTACATGGCTTTGTTAAAGCCACTAAATACAGAACTTCCATATGGAATAGACCCAATTCCTCCTCCCAATTTTCCTTTCCCTCCATGTTCTTTGTGATTATTTTCGGTAGACAGGGACTTGGTTATGTTTTCTTAGCAGAAACCAATGCTAAAAGAACGATGTTCTGCTCTCAGCCTCTATTAGCCATAGCGTTCTAGCTTATAGCCTTCCTCAATAAATGGGCTATCTAACACAAAAAGGATTTTCCAAATTGGACCAGTAGTTCCTGACATTACCGCGTCCAACCAAACAAACAAACTGTTCAGCTTTGTAATATTAGTACAGATAACACAAAAATTTCTCGTGTGGGAATCAAACTTACGACATTTAGCACGGCGATGTAAGTGATGACACTTTAACTACTACACCACAGGACAGTCATACCTCATAAACGAATTTATTTTCTTAACTTAACCTTGCTATAATTTACCTCAAATAAAAGTATAGTGTAATTACAAGCATTGACAAATTCCGCAAAGGCTGTACTGCGTTCTAATAAAATGATAGAACCGTTATCAGAATTATACGACCCAGCTTTGATCTGACAATTTCCTTTGTCAAACTTACGACGCTAATCAAGTTTTCAAATCGAATATGAACGGAGGAAGAATACATAACTCATTACATTAAATTTATTAATTTATGAAAATTGTGGCGCAATTGACGCAATGACAATAATAATCTAGGTCTTACTGACATTGAAAGCTTATATTGGAATTATAAAATCTAAGGTATAATATATAACTGCCTCGGTAGCGCAGCGGGAAGTGTATACGACTGCTGTGCAAGAGGTCCCGGGTTCAATTCCCGGGTCGGGTAAAATTGGTATTGAGTTTTTCTATAAGGAAATACCAGTATTTAGATTTTCCCGGAGTTTGGTAAACAAATGTTCCCGATTAATCACAATATTTCGCCCCCTATTTCATAAGACCAAACATTGCTGGCGATATGTGGGTGTGATACACCTCTGCCTACCCCTTCGGGGAATTGGGCGTGATGCTATGTATGTAATATACAAACTTCGTCTATATGTGTCAATATGTGAAGAACACACACATTGACATTGATTGATTGACACATTTGTATCTTACTTCATCATCACACGAAGAATACAATATTACTTTTTTCGTTCGATACAATGTCATACTTCTCTCACCAATAATAATATAGCGAAGACCCCCTGTCTTCGTCATGTCGTATGCCGTGCACATTATTTCTTTGGGTTTATTTTCAATCTTAATTAGAGCACCAATTTCTTTATTAAGTACTCCCTCTTAAAATTCAGTAAGCCTACAACAGAAACAACACCAAAACTTTAGTTAAAATGTTCGCCGATAAAATTTAACAACTCAGATAACACATTCGTGCAAAAATCTAATTAAAAAACAGCCATTAAAAACATTACTCTCCGTTTTGGGCAGTCGGGTAACAATATTTTTTTTTTTAATCCTAATCGAAATCAGAACCTAAAGGACTGCCTTCTTGGTAGTCCTTTGAAATAGATCTAACAGCCTAAAAATAGCTCATACGGACAATTTGTAATTGAACAGTTTCTACAAGATGCATCGGCTGCCTCCCTCAAAAAAAAAACAAAATAAACTTATTATCAAAACATTAAAGTATATAATCCTCCTAGATCTGGGTCAGAATTTCTGTAAGAGTGAATAAGTATGACGAGGCGGGAGGTAAATCTCTCATTAATCCACTGGATTTGCTGTCTTAGTAGGCACCCGAGATTCTTCCAAGAAAAATGTTCTCGAACATTATAATTTGCACTGACGAAATAGGTTGGTGCAGCGAAATAATGTAAACAAAACGTGAGCCGTCCGTGTTACTTGATTATTTAAATACATTTATATACGAGTACATTTTCACACACACATTACATCATTCGTACATTTCGTACTTTTGTTGAAAAAAGGTGTTATGTGAAAATGTGTCCATTCAGCAAATTTCACCTTCTTTTGAGTGCCTTAAGGTTGATAATTATTAAGTGGAATCGATCATGTTAAAATTATTTTCCTCTGTGGATTTGATATTTAATTTTGTAGATATTAGGATAGTACCTTGTTTTTTTTAATTTAATTTAAAATATCAAAGCTGATTATAATCAAGAGCTGAGAACTGAAATATTAAACTCGTTTATTTAAAGGATTAAGAAATTATGTATGTATGAGTATTTGAATGAAATCATAATAAATTGTCCTTCTAAAAAAGGATCGCCAGCGTCATCTAGCGGTACGTTCAGAAACTAGGGAGTTCCTTTAGGAGCGCCAGGGAAGGGTAAGTTGGGATGATTCTAATTCATACGTTCAACAATAGATGGCGTTAGCTTAGGAATTGAAATTAAAATATTAATATTGCAACTTCGCTGATTTATTACTGTAATTTTAATTTATTTAAATACATTTATATACGAGTACATTTTCACACACACATTACATCATTCGTACATTTCGTACTTTTGTTGAAAAAAGGTGTTATGTGAAAATGTGTCCATTCAGCAAATTTCACCTTCTTTTGAGTGCCTTAAGGTTGATAATTATTAAGTGGAATCGATCATGTTAAAATTATTATGTTCAATATGGGTTTGACTTGAAGTGCAATAAAGCTTACTGTGCTTCGCTCGCTGTGGCGGAAATTAGGTGAGGCCTATGTTCAGCAGTGGACGTCATTGGGCTGATATGATGATGATGATGAAGGCTTACTACGTGCAAATTATATCTTCATATACCTCTTACTTCATAAAGCCTTACCAGAATAATATTTACAGACAAAAAAAAAACTACGATATTATTTTCATTTTAACGTCAAATTATTTTTTATTTCTGTGTATTTATAAATCTCCGCCCATATTCAAAACAAAACCATAACATTGCAACAATTTAACTGACAATGGATATTAAACAGCCACTTTCTCTTATTGTTGGCATGCAAAGATGACACCACATTGAGGGTGACTCCGAAAGCAATCTTGTATCAGACAGACAGACAGCTTGCTTATTAAATTTGTATACGAAGTTCATGACATGCTTTTATTAATCCACGATTTTCATGTTTGTGTGGGTGACTTTTCATTTATAAGTACCTACTTACATCCAAACGCTTATATAAAATCTCTTAACAAGCTTTTTATAGCTTTTATCTAAATAATCATACAATCACAATTTACACTATACAATAAGTATAGTAAATTGATAGGTTTGAGTTAAAAAAAATTGTTTTTAAATAATTCTTATTTTAAAAATGTTTTTTTTCCGTTTATTTAATGGCTGCGTTTACCTTAATTAATTTTTTTTTTAACGGAATTCAAAAAGGAGGTGTTTCTCAATAAGATTGGCACTGCCAGTGATAGTGTGCCAATTTAGTGATACTAAAAAGTTTCAATTGCAAATATAAAATACGAGTTATAAAAACCAAACTCAAGTCTATTTATACTAAGGACGTGTTAATTTTGTCGCGCCCTACTTATGCTATGTAAAAAATGCAATAAAAAGGTCTCCATACGTGCCGATCCCGTGTCTTTCCCATCTTGTGACTCGTGCCACTTCGACAAATTCCGCGTATGTACGCTTTATATTGCGTTTTCTGATTACGTGTTTGTATTTTGTAATGTGTTAAAAAGGACTGCCTCAATAGAGCGCGGCTGTCAGTGCGACTGCTGTGCAAGGGTCGTTGTCTCGATCCCCGGGTCAGGGCAAAAGTATTATTGCATTTTCTGTCTTGAAATTCTCTGTCAGTAGTCTGGAAATATTATCGGCTAAAGGTAGTAGGTTCGCCCCTATTATATGGTATTAACCACATTGACTGGCCTGTTGTTCTAGTGGTTAGTGACCCTGACTGCTAAGCCGGAGGTCGTGGGTTCGATCCCCACCCAGGACAAATCTT
Source organism: Laspeyria flexula (assembly GCA_905147015.1). Taxonomy (NCBI): domain Eukaryota; kingdom Metazoa; phylum Arthropoda; class Insecta; order Lepidoptera; family Erebidae; genus Laspeyria; species Laspeyria flexula. The sequence goes on along the minus strand of LR989956.1, from coordinate 2,626,618 downwards.
TGTGTGATGAACATAAAGGTTTGTTCTGTGTCTGGGTGTAATTTATCTATAATATGTATGTATTTACAAAAAAAATAAAGAAAATGTATTTAAGTAGTATATCAGCGTTTATATGAGCGTTTTTAACGAAGTTTCGATTCAGTGTTGTGTTGTGATACATAATTGGACTAATAAACTATTTGTGAGTAAATAAATCTACACTATAACGATAAGAACAGACGTAAATTTGTCGATTTATTAAGTGAACTTGAAATATTTTTTGCTACTGTACCCTCTTATTCTTCGCACTCGAGTCTACGGTACGAACGCGTAAGCGACGCCGATTACCGCGCGCTTACGACCTTTTGGTCGCGAACACAGAAGTACACGATCCTCGTATCGCCGTGGGCATTTATTAGTGTGCGACTTTAATTATTTAGTTTAAGCGTGGGTCTTTTTTCGTGTGCGCTCCTTGCCAATTCAAATTATGAATAAAATATCATTAAAATGTGGCTGTTGTGGGAAATCCCTCATAGGAAAAGATGTGAAATTTTTACAATGTACAAAATGCGAGAAGGCATTTCATTATGATTGCTTGGGATTAGATCTATCAATGGGTTCAGCAGTATCATGGAACTGTCCCTTGTGCGTTTCAACAACACCTGAAGCCACGGATGCTGAGATGCCTATTCGATTTAATTCAAAAGTAACCGTACGCCCTAACAAAAGACCGGCATTGCAATCGCCACCAAATTCTACACCTCCCGTTACTGAAGAGGGTGTACGTACTATTATTGAGAATGTGATGCAAACGCAAATGAACTCTCTTCTAGAAAATTTAACATCAACTATGAGTCAGCTGTTGAATAAACAGTTAAACCAAATGCGCGATGAAATCAAGGATCTAAAGGATTCCGTAAATTTTATGAGTAATCAATATGATGATATTTTAAAAGAAAAAAGGGAGGCTGATAATTTGATAAAAGAACTTCAGGACAAAAACAACAACTTATCAACCACGGTAAAGGACTTAACAAACCGTTTGAATAATTTGGAACAACATTCACGTGTAAACAATATTGAAATCCAATGTGTACCCCAGAAAAAGACCGAGAATCTCATCTCTATTGTTACACAGTTGGGAAAAACTATAGGCTGCGATGTTAAGGAAGAAAACATTAGTCATTGCACACGCGTTATGAAATTCAACAACAACAATGATCGCCCTAAGTCCATAGTGGTCAAATTTAATTCACCAAGAATACGCGACGCGTTTCTAGCTGCTTCTATTACTTTCAATAAGTCTAAGCCGATCGGTGAAAAACTGAACACGACGTATCTTGGATTTGAAGGCGAAAAAATGGCAATCTTCGTAACAGAGCATTTGAGCCCAAATAATAAAGCACTTCATGCGGCTACGCGTCTGAAAGCTAAAGATAAAGGATATCGCTATGTTTGGATTCGGGGAGGACGTATCTTTGTTAAAAAAACTGATGCATCTGAAACAATTATTGTTAAAGATACGGACTCACTACATTTACTTAAATAATAATTCTTTATAGTTAACATACCTGGCTATTGTATAAGACACATTAACTTAAATTCGCTAACTTAAATATTTATTACCAGAATACACGCGGGTTAAGAACGAAAACTGAAGAATTTTACCGTAATCTAGTTTGTTCAAATTTTGACGCATTAGTATTAACAGAGACGTGGTTAAACAGCTGTATTCTTGGTAGCGAACTCTTTGATAACAGATACACAGTCTTTAGACGAGACAGAGAAACTTCAGGTTTCCATTCGAAAAAAGATGGTGGCGGTGTGTTAATCGCTGTGTCAAGGAAGTTCGCCGCCATTAGACAGTACTCTTGGGAGAGCGATTGTGAGGACTTGTGGGTTTGTGTAGATGTCGCGCTTGACTTTAAAATAGTAATATGTGCATTGTATTTGCCACCACCGGTGCATACATCCATTTTGGAACATTTTTTGGATAATTTTAACTTAGTTGCTGAAAAGCACGATCATACTACATTACTTATTGGTGACTTTAACATGAGCAATATTGATTGGAGCATTGTAAGCGATGGAAATAATATAACTACCAACCCTACTCACCCCACTCTCTTGCAAACAAATTCTGTATTGAATCAGACACTAATAGATTTTACCCATGTAAATAATCTGAAACAATATAACAACATTCATAATTTTAAGAATAAAATTCTGGACTTGGTTCTTGCTAATATATCTAACTGTAATGTGGTGAAATCCCACACTAGTTTGACAAAGATAGACCCGTATCATCCTCCCCTGGAAATATCCCTAAAACCCAAACTAAATAATCATTTAAAACCAGCAAAATCGAATAAATTTAATTTCCAAAAAGCAAATTATGCTGCTATCAAGGTTGAGCTCGGAAAAACCGATTGGTGTAAATTATTCTCACACACCGATAACCCGGATACAATGTTAAATATGTTTTACTCTGTAATTCATGATGTGATTAAACAGTTTGTTCCCCGAACTCTTACAAAACGTGTATCTAAACCACCCTGGTTCACTAAAGATCTTGAACGACTATTACGTGAAAAAAATAACGTCCGAAAAAGGTATAACATTTATAAAAACCCTATGGATAAGGTATCCCTCCGCTGGTGTAATAGGCACTGCGACAAACTAGCAAAAGAATGCTACAACAATTATATCAATAACATGGAACAAAAAATAGCTAGTAATCCTAAGCTCTTCTGGTCCTATGTAAAGAGTAAACGGGGTGTTACCAACGCATATCCGGCTTCTATGTCAAATGGTACTACCAGTGCTAGCAACGGAAATGATATATGCAATATGTTTGGAAATTACTTTGCTTCTGTGTACTGTCCTGTTGCTGATAAGGTTTGTGATGTAGTCAAAAATTCTCCCTTTCTGAAAAATATTGTAAACAACTCTGATTGCATTTCCTGGATCCAAATATCTAAGGACAAAATTATCGAGCATCTGAAACGTCTAGATGTTAATAAAGGCTCTGGAAGTGACGAGATCCCACCCAGTTTTGTTAAAGTGTGTGCCGAGGAACTTGGAACTCCACTGCACCTAATCTATAATAAATCGCTCAGCGTTGGTATTTTCCCCAACAGTTGGAAAGTGGCTAAAGTCGTCCCAATCTACAAAACAGACTCCGAAGATTTGGTTACCAACTATCGGCCTATATCAATACTCTCCTCTCTAGCTAAAGTTTTCGAGACACTAATCTGTCCGATTATTCAGCGCTATTTTAAAAATTATATTACCGATCATCAACACGGCTTTACTACTTCGAGATCAACCTGTAGTAACTTGGTTAGTTTTGTTGAAGATATTGCAGTGTCACTGGACTCTAACAAGCAGATCGATGCGGTCTATACTGATTTCAGCAAAGCTTTTGATAAGGTATCCCATGATATTCTTATGCAAAAGCTTGCTGCCTACGGTTTTGCTGGACCACTTCTCGATTGGTTTCGTTCGTATTTATCAAACAGATCCTTCTATGTGGTTGCCAATGGCTATACATCAGATACTTTTAAAATAACATCCGGCGTTCCTCAGGGATCCCATCTTGGACCTATAATTTTTACAATCTTCGTCAATGATATTCCTAGTTGTTTTATCAATTCCAGGCCATTCATATTTGCAGACGATTTAAAAATTGCACGTGTCATAGGTTCCACTGCTGATTCATTGCTACTCCAAGACGATATAAATAGACTGTTAAAATGGTGCGATGACAACGACATGCAACTAAATACAAAAAAGTGTTCTCAAATATCATTTACTCGAAAGCTGAGCCAAATTGACTTTCGATACAGCATGAACGGTATAATTTTGAATAAGGTAGATGTGATTAGAGATTTGGGAGTCCTTCTTGATAGCAGATTAACATTTATTCCTCATATGGAAAACATCATCAAAAGAGCCTCAAAGTCTCTTGGATTTGTCATACGGAATGCGAAATGTTTCCGGAAACCTAAAACTAAAGTATATCTATATAACTACCTAGTCCGAACTACACTGGAGTACTGTACGGTTGTATGGCGACCTCATTATGCAACGCATAGTCTTAGACTTGAACGCATTCAAAAACGATTCGTAAATCACCTAGCTTACTCAGCTAAAATAAGTAAAAAAGTTCCCAGCTATGCAAAGCGACTTGAGAGGTTTTGTATGAAATCTCTCGAAAAACGCAGAGACATCCACGATTTAACGTTCCTGTATAAGCTTTTTCACGGTAAGCTTGACTGTCCTCAATTACTGAGTAGATTAAACATCAAAGTTCCTTATAGATATCCACGCAGCCATGTTAAACTTTTTCATCCTCCTCTTCGTAAAACTGTTTCCGGTTCCAATTCTCCTATCCCTAGACTTTGCAAACTTTGTAACATCAATTATGACAAAACTGATATTTGCTGCACCTCTTTTCCAATTTTCAAGAACCAAGTTCACCAGGCTATTAAGTAATATTAAAACTGTTATATTAAGTTCCTTTTTCTTTCATTATCATTTTCTTTATTTTATTATATATATTTTTTTTTTTTTTGTTTTCTGTACCTATAAACTTAGTAGTATTACAACGAAAACACTGTTATATAATACTTAATTACTTATGTTCATGCATGCTGTGTTTACTGCCTGATATTGTGCATTTAGATATATTATGATGTTCCTATCCCTATGCATGTATTAATGTAACAATTGTAAGTAAACCAATAAATAAATAAATAAATAAATAAATCAGTTGTTTAGTACCCATAACACAAGCAAATATAATTGCTTACTTCGGGACTAGATGGCGCTGTGTGAATGTGTTAGAATATTATATATATATATATTATATTATTATACATTTCGTTTCACAATATTTTTGAGTCTTTATCTATGCCTACCTCTTCGGGGAAAAAAATAGCGTGTGAAATAAGTTCTAACTCACTCCATCAAAGCTTAGAACGTAAGCATTTTAATCTCTCGTTTTTCTAATTGTAAATATCTTTAAAATTAACCGTGAAACGTACGCATTGACATACTAAAATTAACTAATACCTATGTACTTGCTAACAATAGGTACTCAATTCTAAACAGCGTCGTTAAGTGTATGAACTAAACTAGTTAATTAAGTGTGGCACAAAGGCGAGCTAAGTGGTCTCCAGTAGCCACCGGCCACTTGAAAATTTCACAACTTGTGAGAGCCACTGTACTTGCAACTGTAGTGCTTAATAAGTAAGTAGGTCTACGATCGTAGGATAATCATGAATCTCGGATTTTATTTTTCAGGTTCTGTTTTTTTGTCTAGACTAAGAAAGAGGACCTGAAAAAGAAGGCCTACCATGCAATAATTAGAAAAAACTATTTTTTTTTATTTTTTTTCAATTTTTCCAATATTATGTAATACTAGAAGTCGCGCTTTTGTTTGGCCACTGCTCAGCTCCTATTAGCTGTGGCGTGTTGTTATATAGCCTATAAGCATTCCCCGATAAATGGGATATCCAACACTAAAATAATTTTTCAAATCGGACCAGTAGTTCCTAAGATTAGTGCGTTGAAACAAACAAACATACTCTTCAGCTTTATAAAATTAGTATAGATAATACACAAATAGACTGAATTTTGAACTTGACTCAATACCAGAACCATAGTCCGTATTCCCCAAACAGAGTCCTGTCGACCATATTTCCAAAGTCTCTCAGTGTTAACTGTGCCTTGTTTGTATATACTAATAACACTAACTTATTTGTCAAAATACATACATGAATATGAAACAAAAGACGAGAGATTACACAGAGAAAGTACTCGAAAGAAACATTTAAATCATAAGATAAATCCTAAATTAAATGTGGCTGTTCACTGTGTGCAAATCAGACGGTAAAATTGTGTAACAAATGAATTGAAAATAGAAATATATAAATACTTCTCTTTTTAAAAGAAAACTACAGGCCCTTTTATTAGAACAAAATTACTACTCAGTGTCCGAATTCATCAATTCAAATAATGTTATTTGTATTGTATTGTACCTAGTTAATAATATATGTCTTATGTAATTAATATTCAAACACAATTATTATTGTTCATAAATAAATAAATAATAAAAATAAATAAATATAGACGAGTAATCAATTGTTTAAAACTAGAGTGTTCAAAGTTCATATATTATAATGCCGTAAAGGTGAAAAGTCACGCGCGGCATAATGATGCGGTCACTGCGGTCGACGTACACCTTTATAATACTGTTATACAATGTTAGTGAGAACGAATATTCATTTACTATTGAAACTTTATCCTCAGAAATGGCCAAAAGCTATTTTCAATAAAGTTTGGTTGTGAAACTGGACTTAAGAAGATTAACACTATGAATTAAACTGGTTATCCAATCATCATCATCATCACATCAGCCCAACGACGTCCACTGCTGAACATAGGCCTCACCTAATTTACGCCACTGCAAACGGTCCTGTGCCGCCTGCAACCAACGGCCGCCCGCCACCATGACCAGGTCGTCGGTCCATCTGGTGGGGGGCCGTCCAACGCTGCGCCTTCCAATACGTGGCCGCCACTCGAGAACCTTTTTCCTCCATCGGCCAAAATTATATAGAAATCCTAATAATAATCTTCCTCACTTCTATTTATTTATTTTTTATTTTTTTGTCTGTTATCCAATACGACAAAAAAATTTGTGATAAGTAATTGCATTAATATGTAGCGTTTGTGACTTTGTAACAACAATATAGTTATAAAATCTTTTAAACTTTCGCGACTTGTACACATATTAAATTATTATATAACGGGTCTATGTCACGTATTATATTTAAGGAATATGAAAAAACCTTATTTGTTTGCCCGACGTTTCGATCGAATTATACCGACCGTGGTCACGGGCATGCGGGTAGTAGCAGAAACCCGCACGCATCTGGAACGACGCTCGGCCGCCGTTCCAGTCAGCCCGTGACCACGGTCGGTGTAATTCGATCGAAACTTCGGGCAAACAATAAATAAGGTATTTTCATATTCCTTAAATATAATACGTGACATAGACCCGTTATATAATAATTTAAAAATATAGTTATAAGAAACTAAACACTGCCCTCAAAAACTTTGCTTGCTACTGCTGCAACGTTAGAAATGAATTTCCAACACGACTATTTAAAAATATAGATTTTTTTAATACAATTGGCTTAGCTCGGTTTTTCACGTTTTCAAAACACAAAATTTATTTTGTCAACACTATAATTGTGTCTACAGAAGTTCATATTACGAGATAATATTGACTCTAATGCCTATTTCGTGTAAATAAAACGACTTAGTTTACAAAACATCCCGATTTTGGCTTCATTTTTAGATCCAAACTAGCAATTTTACTTCTCCAAGTTGCTTTTACGAAACAGTTTTTATAATCAACAACGATTTTAACTAAACGAGTGATTTATCTAAATCTAGAGAAGCTTCTTTGTGCATTAAAATAAATTATGAGTAGAAACTAAAAATAAAGAGTAAAAACTAAACAAATGTGTCCCAACATAAGGGTAATTTGTAAATTATTTCTGGCATACGATACGCCTATTAGGACATCTTGATAGCTGCCTGTCCACTTCTTTCAACTTCTATTTAAAAGCAACTGTAACACAACAATCATTTTACCGCTCCAATAACATAAAACGTGCAAATTTCGATCTTATTCCCTACGTATATGAACGACTCAAATATATCAAGCGTATAAAAAATATTGTCGAACCCTCAACGAATATTTACGGCACCTAAAAGCCAGTCTATCTTGATCTTCCTCACTTCCCTTTATCCTTATAAAATGCAAGCTTTTAAATGTAATATTGGAGATGTGTGTGGCTCTTCTTTTACTGGTGTTGTTGTTGTTCAAAACCACTTTGTTATGATGGTAGCATCAAAAGCATGTTGAATAAACGCTAACTTATTTTTAAGTGGTAGATACACTAGTTATTTATGTAACATTCGGAAGCAAAATGCCATAGTCAATCTATAAATGATTTATTATAGGAAAATTATCGTTTTGTATGGAGTATGCTATTTATGTTAGAGGAAGCGGCTATATTTGGCTTGTTTGGAAGGATGAGCAATAGATTGAGAGCTTAGGAGCTGACTGAAATGTATCTAGTTGTATTTTGAAGAAGCATTTTTAATATTTATTTATTTATCCAAACTTACAACTATCCTTACAGAACATTCCAATACGATAGTGAAGCCATCTCAACCAGCAAAATATAATAAAATTAGTCTTAAAAAGTAATTAATTATAACCACTCAATAAATTAAACTTATTTGTAACAAATAACAATTAACGCTATTCTGGTGATGTCCTACCCCATCTCGACCCATGGGTCGCGAAAAAGGCGACTAAGGGAGTTAACCTTATGCATTGTCTGCACTGTGAGAAAAGGAAAATTTGAAACAAACCCTATACCAACCCGTCTGGCCAGCGTGGAATAGTAGCCTAAATTCCCTCCACATTTTTTGGAGGAGACCCGCGCGATTTTTGATATAGAGATCATTTGATTGAGTTTCACGAAGAGAAATGATTGGAAAAATAAATTACGGGTAAATTCTTTCTTTTTGGGTACGGGTAAAAATTTTCTCTTCTTTTTTGTATCGCTTTTGGCTCCGAATATCAATCTCTTTGGTAGACGATGATGATGATTCATTCTCACATAAATTACCTTATTTTTATTTTATTTATTTTAATTTTATTTTCTTCGAGATAACAAACAATTGCGTAATGTGCTTAATTCTAATACAGCGATACTTAGAGTAAGACTTAAAGGTAATCACGCAACCAACACCGCTATCTACTTATAACATAAATGTAAGAATTAAACTAGTAGCAAGCAACTATGAAAATTATATGGTGTCATTATGGACAATATAGTGCTAAATAACATTAATACGAGTATGGAAGAATATATGAGGCAAAATTAATTTATGGTAACGTACAGCAAGAAGTATTACTTATGTATTAATTATATTTTTATGTTAATAATTTTTAAATTTAGACAAATTTGTTGGTTAAACAATACACTAAAGTTTTAATAATATACAGTAGTTATTATATAAAAATAATTTGAAATAACTAACTAACTAAACTAAAAATAAGTCTTACAGTTGAATAAAACTAAAGTGACTTAGTAGTGAAGTAATCATAAGACGAATCATAATCCTTTACACCGCTAGACAAGACAAGACGTATTTCAAAAACTCGGAACCGCTAGATATAAAGCTCCTATTCATTCAACTAATCCACACCAGAACTGGTCAACATCGATACATCGTTGCAGACATTCGATATATCTATTCGATTCCTTTGTGCTGTTGACAGAGCAATTATTCCTCTGATATATTAGTTATCCGATAATATCTAATGGATAATCCATTGGTACTAACAATATGTTTATTATTGCATGTCAGTACTGAGATGTATTAATTGCAGGACGGTCGTTGCTCTTTTGTTGAGGTTAGATGACGTCAGAAGGTGGTATTTTCATCTATTGTAAGAGGTTTGTAAGGATTAATTCATGTACACGTCATATTGCTAAATACTATGTTGTTTGTTATATTGAAGGATGTAGGTGTCATCTTCAAGTTTAATTATGACTTAACCTTGCATATTAGTTATGATTATGAAATATAATTTTAGTTTAGACTTCGGTAACAGTTCTTATCATCATCATCATCATCATATCAGCCCAATGACGTCACTGCTGAACATAGGCCTCATCTAATTTCCGCCACAGCGAGCGATTTTGTGCGTGGGGCGGCCCCCCGCCAGATGGACCGACGACGATCTGGTAAGGATTGCGGGTGGCCGTTGGATGCGGGCGGCACAGTTCTTATGTTGCAAAAAAATTCTAGAACAATTATTTAAATTCATTAGTTTTGCATTTGAGTTATTGCATTTGAAAACTTCATACCTAATAAAAATGCTATAAGTTTAGTAGTCCCTGAGGACTACTACAATTACTTTGTGTTCCCAAATATTTCACGAAGTGCCTATTCGTTTTTACCAATCAAAAATAACTCAAAGTTTAACTCAAAAATGTAAGATGGCAGGATTTCGCAGTAAATCTTCGATATATTCTATATAGGTAATATATTATGTTATGTTATTAATATTATGTTAGTATTCATTTATATCTGAAATATAAATTTCATCATCATCATCATCATATCAGCCCAATGACGTCCACTGCTGAACATAGGCCTCACCTAATTTCCGCCACTATAAACTACTATTTCCAATATAAATTTAATTGTATTTAATTTGTTTCAAAGTTTTGGCAATATTTCGACACAAATGTATTTGTATTTGCAATAAAATTACTAACTTATTCTCATATTAAAACATGCATATTATTATTATAGAGGGCAATAACTTAATAAACTTATCTAATGGAAACACATTTCTCAAATAGAACAACAATATTTGAGCAATATTACGATTATGCATTTTACAAATTCATTCTTAACTATTTATTATGAAAGTATAACCTACAAATTGTGTGCCTGCCCAATAAATATAGAAAGAAAGTGAATGAATAATTTAAAAAAAAGTGTAGAACACCTGGACCACAGCTTTATGTACTGGGAAACTGGAAAACATAGCAGAAAATACTGAAAGCTAGATTGCTTTAAAGCTAAGAATTCGATCTGAAATTTAACTAAATATCATATCATAGTTATTGAAATTTCGAAAGCTAGATTGCTTTAAAGCTAAGAATTCGATCTGAAATTTAACTAAATATCATATCATAGTTATTGAAATTATTGGAGCCAAGACATTGACAGGAGGACGCCAAAGGCATCTGCTGCCAGGGCGACCGGGGCGGGGCCCCGTCGCCATGGCGAACGAGGTGTCATCATAATATGTCATCTAGACATTATTGTTTTCGTGTTATTATATTAAGTTTTTTTTCTGTGCTTTTTGTGTTTTTAATAGTGTTGTAAGTGAATTTTGTAAATCTTTATATGTTTAGTTCTGGGTCAGGCAGCTGCGACGTGGATGTAAGTGCAGGTCAACCGACCACATCGTCATATAGCGCAGTAAGTTGCCCCTATTGTCCCCAAGCCCGTTTTTTTAAAAATCAACGGGGTTTGAAGGTTCATATTGGGAAAACTCATAAATCCCAAAATGCACTTTCCAACCCCACTACTCCCTCCCTTTCTCAAGCTCCACAGCCTACCCAAATTCCTTTCTGGCATAAATTATCCAATTTAAAAAATTCCATTCCGATTATTAAACGAGTTCCCCGAGGTGCCAGACCTACAGTGGCCAAAAGTTTGGCCAACTGTATAGGTCTTGTCGTACGGGAGAACTCCAAGGCGGCTTGGGAACAACTTTTTACTTTCCCTTATAAGACTCTACACGTTTCCAAAGATCAGGCATCCAAATTCAGTCTTACATCCCAAATTAAACGAAATTGTACTAAACCAGCTCAAATTTTCGACTCTAAATTACCCAATCATATAAACAAATCACTTTTTCACTGTGTAGAATCAAAGTTAAGGGAAGGTGATATTAGGGGAGCATCTAGACTCCTTTTTAGTAGCGATGTGGTGGCGCCTTGCTCTCCAGAAACTCTAGTTGGACTGAAGAGCAAGCATCCAGCGCCAGTAAATGATCTTTCTTTCCCAGATCCCCCTGACAGCGATTTGGAGTGTATCGAAGCCACGGCCAAGGACGTACTTGCCGCCGTCAACTCTTTCCGGACTGGCTCTGCTGGCGGTCTTGACGGTTTGACACCCCAGCACTTAAAGGACCTTTTGTGTCCAAGTGCTGGGGAAGCTGGCGGAGCACTCTTGAAGGAGCTGACGGCCTTGGTAAATTTAATGCTCTCTGGCAATGTGGACGAGGGCACCATCGATATATTGTATGGAGCCAACCTGTGTGCGCTACGCAAAAAAGATGGTGGCATTCGTCCCATTGCCGTAGGATGTACTTATAGGCGTATGGCAGCCAAGATTTGCTGTCGTTTTTACAGCCCTGAACTTGCAGCCAAATTCCAGCCACTGCAGTTGGGATTTGGCTCTAAGGGGGGCTGTGAGGCTGCCATACACGCCCTTTCAACGTACCTAGGCTGTGGTGGAGGAGAGGTCATTTTGAAGGTTGACCTTAAAAATGCATTCAACTCTGTAAATAGAGACACCTTGTTGACACAAGCAAAATTGGAAACACCAAAAATCTTTAAATTTCTCTGGCAGTGCTATAGACACCCATCCAAATTATTGTTTAGAGAATATCTTTTAGAATCCGCAGTTGGTTGTCAACAGGGTGACCCTCTTGGACCGGCCATTTTCAGTTTAGCCATTCATCCAATAATTAGCCAGCTAAATTCAAAATTTAATGCTTGGTATCTAGATGATGGGACTCTTGGAGGTGACATAGACACTGTACTTCAGGATTTGGCATTTTTAAAATCAAAATTTAATGCTATTGGTTTAGATTTAAATCCCACAAAATGTGAAATTTTTTTAAATGACAACATAAAAAATAGGCTTTCGGTTGTTTCTAAATTTAACGTTTTGGCTCCCAATATTAAAATTATGGAAAAAAAAAGTCTATGTCTCCTCGGGTCCCCAGTTTTAGAAGAAGGTTATGAATCCTTTATAGAGGAAAAAATACAAAATTTTAATGAAGTTTCGGATCGCCTATTCAAAATTAATGTACATTCGGCTTTCACCATTATTAGATATTGCCTTTTTGTCCCAAAATTTACCCATGCACTTCGTTCATCACAGTTTTGGAAACATTTATCTTTATTAAGCAAATTAGACGAAATTATAAAAATTACCATAAGCAAAGTTTTAAATTTGTCTCTGAACGACCGAACATGGCTCCAAGGATCATTACCGATCCGTTTTGGTGGCCTCGGCGTTCGCAAAATTTCAAGTGTAAGTTTGCCGGCTTTCTTATCCTCGGTCCACAGCACTGAAGATTTAACCAGGAAAATCTTAGAACCCACACTGGTTAATTCGGAAGTGTTGTGTAAGACTGAGGCTTTGAATGCCTGGAAAATGGCTTGCCCAAATACTTTGTTACCCACTAACCCATTTTCTCAGAAGCAGTGGGACGCGCCGCTCTGCAACATTTTAAAAAATAATATAATTTCCACTGCTTCCAGTGCTGCTGAGCGCGCTCGCCTGCTTGCTGTGGGAAAATGGGAGTCTGGTTTGTGGCTGCATGCACTTCCGTCGCCCAACATAGGCACTATGTTGGACGACACCACATTCCGCCTTGCTGCTGCTTTACGTTTGGGTGCTCCATGTATTTCTCCGCATCACTGTCACTGCGGTGAAGCCGTCGACAGCCTCGGACACCATGGCTTGTCCTGCAGCAGGAGTGCCGGCCGTTTTTCCCGACACGCTCAGCTTAATGACATTATCCGTCGTGCTCTTGTCAGCGTTGGCGTTCCATCCTTATTAGAACCTCAAGGTTTGGCACGTGACGATGGGAAGAGACCTGATGGTATGACGTTACTGCCTTGGAAGATGGGCAGGCCTTTGGTGTGGGACGCTACCTGCGTCGATACCCTTGCACCATCACACCTTCCGAGTACAGCGGGTTGTGCTAGTGCTGCTGCTGCAGCTGCAGAGTCCCTTAAACGGCGCAAATACAGTAATTTAGCTGATAATTACTTATTTGAGCCGTTTGGGGTCGAAACATTAGGCTCATGGGGTCCGAGTGCTCTCCGCGTTTATAATGAACTAGCGACGCGGTTAATCGACACTTCACGTGACCAGAGGGCTGGTTTTTATCTCGCACAGAGAATCAGCATTGCCATCCAGCGTGGCAATGCTGCTAGCCTTCTGGGCACTTTCCCTTGTGACAGTGATGCCGATGAATACTTTGACGCCTAGCCCACATTACCATTTGTATTGTTTTTTATTTATAGTATTGTAAATAGAAGTTGTAGATATATAAGTAGCTTAATTTTAGTTTAAAATAGTGTACATAAGACTGTTCATATTATGTTAAATTTTACATAGAATTAATTTATTATCATGAAATAAAACCAATTTATAAATATAACCTGACTGAATAAAAGATATACTATTTATTATAAACATATCTCATTTTCATATCTTATCTTAGTGAAAATTAAACAAAACGTTTCACATTGTATTATTATATACAGGGTGGAATTTTGTAATGCCACCTGGAGGGAAAGTACTCTTAATACTAGAGATAGATCATTTTACTCAAAGGAACCATTCCTTTGTTTTTAAAAAGAAACAAAAAAACAAAATTCCACCCTGTATATATATTAAACTTATAAATTCATTTTACTTTCCTTGAAATAATATTAAATTCATGTTTGAGACCAGCCAACTCCTTTTATATCTAAATAAACTTACAAAGTACTTTTAAAACGTATCTTTCATCACGTTCACGTTGTAAACTATAAACTATTTTCATGGACGGATAAAATACTCAGAACATAGAGAAAATTATATTATAGAAGCCAAATGAACTTGTTTGTTTGAAAATTTAACATATTTCGGGCTTATTATAATAATACTTTGTTTGTTTTGACTGTCACCGAGGCGCAGTGGTTAAGGTGGTCGCCTCGCCACTACATCGCCGTGCTGGGTGACGTGGGTTCGATTCCTACACGAGACAAATATTTGTGTGATTCATAGATATTTGTTTCTAGTCTGGGTGTACTCTGTGTCCGTTAGTTTCATGTTTGTAAAGCTCCCCGCGACACAGGGCTTGTTCCCTAGTGCGGGCGTTGTCTTTTTTAAAAAAAAAAAAAGAAAAAAAAATAATGCCTGTGTATATCAATTTATAAATAGAGACCCACCGTATATTATAAGTTATAATATTCTTGTTTTTGTTTTGTTTTAACAATTTATTGCACACAAGAATAAATAATAAATACAATAAAAATATATACAAAACGCATGTACAAAGGCGAGCTTAACTCAGAATTGAGTTCTATTACAGCAACACTTAGAGTGTAGAGGAGATAATGTAAGGTAGAGAGCATGAATGAAGTGTAGAACTAAAGAGAGATAAAGAGGATGTAAGTAAAATAGAACGAAAACTAGAGGAAAAGGTTATTATATTGTGGTACGTATACCACTATGTGTAGATATTAAATAGACATATATAAACATACATATACAATATACTTAAATACGATATATATAAAAAGTTATAATATATTCTATAGGTACTTATAGGAATAGAAACTGTCAGACTCACAATTTCAATACTCAATACTCAATACGTTTATTGCACACCATATAGTAATACAGATGTTATTATAAGCACAGTTCAATACGGACCCTGTCGGGCACGGCAAACGTAGGAGAGAGGATGAAGATATTATCAGAATTATAATATTAACTTTTAAATTGGAATTATAAATGAATTTTTAAAATAGCATACATACATTTTATGAATATTTTGACATTTGATTGGTCAATTGTGATATTTTTGTCAAATGTTTGAATATAATAGCGATGGTATAAAAGACATTTGACAACAATATCAAAATCGAGTCATGCTAATTGCGCGTACGATGGGTCTCTAATTATAAATTGATATAAACAGGCAGTATTCCTATTATTAGAATATTATTTTATAATAACCATTGTTATTTGCTAATTTATATACTGTATATAGATTAAGTTTCGTGTTTTAATATTAGTTTCAAATATTTAGTCACAAAGTAGTGGTCACGTTTACTTGGAAAATATAGATCTTAATTTATTATAAGTTCCATAATACACGGTGCATTCGGCACTAATTAAAACGTTCACTCGCTTGTATTTACTTTGTGTCATGTAGTTTGGCATTTAAGTTCATTTTCGCCCTCATTAAAATTTATTATTCACTCATAATGAAATGTTTTGAGTGTTTTAGGAATTATGACTTGATTTTAGGGTTAGTAGATTTAGATTAAAAATGCAGGTAGCTGATATTGAACGTTCTAACGATGATCAATAAATGGTTATTGGATTAAAAATGTTTTCATTAATTTTGATCTTTTTCACATAAAGTGAGACAGACTTAGACCTACCTTGGTTCAATTGATGAAAATCCAGTGTAGAGTAGTGTGGATTATATATTGATGGCAAAATAAACAGTTAATTATTGTCTAATAGGCTTGCAACACGACATTACTCATGAATATCTAATACTGTAAAATCTACGCTAAATAAATGTGTTTTAAACATATTAATAATCTTCATTGTACACACCATGCTAATGCGTAGGTGACATAATAATATACCTAATTAACATTATTAATAATATAAGCAGGTACAAAGGCCAGTCCTCATTGCTTGCAACGATTTCCAACAGACATAATATAACAACAACTAAAGCAACTTGTGTCCAATCTAACTACAGTTTATCTTCAGTAAAAAACCGTTGCACATAAATTATCGCATTCTTGTTTTGGTTCGAAGTTCAAAGAGGTAATAGCAAACAAATGCGCGCCAAAAACAATAAATCAAATCGTTGAACAACAAATGAACGAGTGAACGAACGGTGGCGAGCGAAACTTTCATTTCGTTCCGTTTCCAAGTGCACTTTACTTGAAACATTTGCACTTACTGTCTGTTCTCGATTTTAATTCATTCGTTGTAATATTCTACCATAGATATACAAAAATTCGGCGTCTCCCTTCTAGATATACAGTCGAGTTCATTAATATATTGGCACCATCAAGAATTCAAAATATTATGAGCGTTGAATAGCTCAATAAATACTATAGAACCTATAGATTAAATATATGTCCTCATGTGAATGGTTCAATAAAATATGCTGTACATTATGCAATAAGTTGTAGTCACCCTTTTCAGCAAAAATAACTAATAATGGTGCCAATATATTAATGAACTCAACTGTACATCACATATTAAAGTCACGCTCCAAACTGTCGCTGATATACTGTCAAATTATAAATTACATTTTAAAATAGTTTTTTGTAAAATCAGTCTTAATTAATACACATTATAAATTATTTTAAAAGACATTATTTATTCAGCAATAAAACTTTTTGATGTTCACACCTCATAACAGCGAAACAATTGAGTGACAATTGAACTCTTTTTGTTTTTTTTTAATCGCTGAGTGTGCGTCTTTGGTTTTTATAAGTCAATATATTCTACAATAGAATATATTTATTGTAGAATAGATGTATGTATATTAATTTAATTATCATTACTAGAAGTCGCGTAGGGCTTCGTTTCCATCGTTCTTTATTTGGCCACTGCTCAGCTATTAATGACCGTAATGTGATTTTATAGACTGGCCTATTGGTCTAGTGGTTAGTGACCCTGACTGCAAAGCCGGAGGTCGGTTCGATCCCCACCCAGGATAAATCTTTGTGTGATGCATAGCATAAAGGTTTGTTCTGTGTCTGGGTGTAATTTATCTATAATATGTATGTATTTACAAAAAAAATGTATTTAAATTTATAATCAGTTGTTTAGTACCCATAACACAAGCAAATATAATTGCTTAATTTGGGACTAGATGGCGCTTTGTAAATGTGGTAGAATATTAATATTATTATTATTTATTGTGGCACATTATAGGCTACTATAATCTGCCACAATAAATAGGCTATCCAACACTGAGTATTTTTTCAAACAAACCTTATACTAATTATTATATTGCGTATAATACCACGATTTTATGTACACGAACCAGTAGTAATCTCATAGTATATGAACGCAAACAGCCGGTACTCCGGACCACGCGGCGCAAGCATTAACCCGGACACCGCGTCATAGATTGTTTTTAACACCCCTAAATGGTGTACAACAAAGTTTATCCCATCACCCACAATAGAACGCTTTTCAAAGACACCACCAACTTTTATTTCGCAACTTTTCTTTCTTTGAACTTTCCTGTCTCGAAATAAAAAAGTTTTACTAATTTTATTTTTGTTTCATAGTTCGAGTTTGTTTTAAATTGCTTTTAAAAAGCTTTGGTTTGTATAACAGTAGTATAGAAGTAGTAAAATAAATTTTCGTCTAGAGTCTAGACGATATTGATATTTGGTACCTGTGTTTTACCTGTTATTTAGTATTTTGTTTGTCAAGTCTTTGACGTTGTAAAAATCTTTATTTGTTCAGCACTTCAGCAGCTCCTTGCAAATTGGTTTCTGTCATGATACCGTGTTAAAGGTATATAATTCTATGAATATTATTAATACCACTACATGAATAGTAACTATTTTAAACAAACAGTGTCCGCTGTTTCAACATGTCATTCATCATGATACTTTAAAATGTATCGTTCTCTGAATGTCATCTTAGCTGTCATTAGGCTGATGCTAAACTATTTGTTTATTCGGAAATCGTTCACGAAACAATTTAACATAGTATATGGTATCCACTTTTATTGAAGATTTATAGAATCTTTTTTTTTTAATTATTCTAAAGAATTAAGTTTTTGAATAAGCTGGTAGATCAGTTACTTAGTTTATGTAAAAAAAAAATTTAATACAAAATTAAGTAATTATTCAACTTTGCACAGTCATTTTAGTCATAAACATAATATAGCGATAAATAAAATATAAATGCCATCACTCTCGGGGTGATCAATATTCAGTTGTTTATTGGATTGTGAAACAAACGCAGTCGGCTTCATATTCCGATGCAAATTACTCTCCACATCAACGAGAATTGATAATAGAGACTAAATAAATATTACATCAAAGTCTGTCAGTACCTACAAATGTGAAATACGGACTGAACGTTCAGTTAGCAACGAATCTGAACCGTCATATTTTACTTGTTAGAAAAATAAATGACACAATCGGCTCATTATATATCTACTTATATTCACCACAATAATGATTTATGGGATCTTACGTTGATTCGATTTACACCACAAGCAGTTCACCCCTTGGTACGAATCGTGAAGGTTCATTTTTTAAATTATCGTTTCACTGTTATCAAACAACGACTTAAAATATGAACTACCCGATTTAACGTAGTTCGAACACCTTGTAGTTTGAATCGACGAAAGACTGTATTTACGTTTCTTGCCTTTGTTAAAAAAAAGTTGATTGAAATGTCATGCATTACAGTCACATTACGTCGCATAGGGTCCCATGTAGGGTTACCAGATGTAAAAATCAAAAGACCGGAGAAAAGGCCTGAATTCCATCGAAAAGTCCTGAGATTTTATACAGTTTGAGAATTTTCTCTCAAAAACGTATTATTATCGTTTTATTCACTGCGGCTCTAGCTCACGCTTTTCAACTTGCACGCAACTTACTTAGATAAATAAGTATAGATATTAACTGTTCAATTGTTACCCAATAAAAGATTATTTTAGTTGGTTTAACTTTTAGTTAAAAGGATCTTTAAAATGTAACCTGTGTTTTATTGAAAATCCTGAGATATCACGAGATTTGCAAAATCTGGCCGCAATCCTGAGAAAAGTCGAAAATTCCTGAAATCTCAGGCTAAATCCTGAGATATGGTAACCCTAGTCCCATGTGATATAAACAGAGCCTATTGCGGCACCATAGGGTTTTTTAAAATGTTGTACAATTCAATAAAGTCGTATGTCACAGGCAGTCATCCCGGGCCAGCGTCGCATTTGCATATGAAAGCCATAACTTGGCGACACGGAAAATTTAATCTTTTCGGTAATTAAATGAAGCCCACCGCTGACCTAATTAACTGCGACACAACACCCTTCTAATTATGTTTCATTTTTTTTGCAGGTACGTGCTCTTATTTGTGGTGAAATTCGTAAGTGAAATTGTATTATCAAACTGCCCACAGGAATTGTTACTTACTTCAAAGTTTCTGCCTTTTAACCGTTTTAAAAAAAAACACGAAGCCGGAACAATAGCCATTTTCATCAGCTGAGCCGCAGAAGCTGGCCACTACAGACAATTTTTATTTACTCTTATGTTTTTGGTAGGTAAAAATCGATGTATGTAAAAACGATTCACAAAAAAATGTTTTTGTCTTTATAAAATTAAGCTGTGTATGTATAATATGTATTTCATTTTGTTGAATTTAAGAAGTCAGAAAAAATTAAAAAATTATAGGTACTTACTTTTTTCAGTTTGTTACTATTACTAACATTTACACAATCTGTAAGTTTACATTTTAAAATGGTTGTTAGTAAGTAATGAAAAGTCAGACAAGAATAAAGTAATAAATAACCACAAGACAATTCAATTTTAAATTCAATTTACTAATGTCATTATATCGCAGTTTTCCATCATAACACAATTTGTATACGTATAAACAACGCCATACTTTTAGTAAGCAATAAAAACTTCTCTGAACCATATAATAATAATTTCCTGTCAACTTTTTCTATCAACGGTCGCATTAAATTGAACATCAAAGACCACAATGTAAACCTATGCGTTCATCTAAAACTATACGAGAATATACTAGGAAAACATTTTACTCAGAAGCGATAAGAAGCTTCCCAACATCTTCGCAGAGACATAAAGCTCGCTGCAAGGACAGCTATGCACTCAGGACTTGTCTTAGAATACCAGGATAACAGCACTATTGAGAAACCTCTAAACTATCGAACAACCTTATTCTCTAACCTACACGAGTGTTATTCCAATGACAAAATCACAAACAGCTGTAAAATACTGGCTTGTATTGTCACGTTTACTATTGCTTCCATCAAACATGATTATCGCTTTTATTTTAACGGTGTAAGGTCTAAAATAGTTCATGTTACTTTTAAAACGTTATTAGACTGTTATAGTTTATGATGGCATATTAAAATCGTAGTACCTACTTATTTGTTCTATCTTGAGATCTGATGGTTGGAAAAATTGCATCGTCAATTTTTTGATGGGCTGTTAAGCTTTTTTGCAATTAAATACTAAGTTTAATCTAAAGTACTGAAAAAGAACCCGTATTTTTTATTGAATGTTAGACATTAAAGTGGTTGTCATTATGGCAACCTTGGTTGTAATTCTTTGATCAGATAATGTCTTTAAAGTCTCTTTAGGCTCACTAAAGGACTTCTTACCATATAAGAAGAATATCTTATAAGAAGAAGCCTAAAATACGTGCTGAAAAAATTCTATGTATGTTTTAAGGACACAACCTACCTTGAAGGAAGTACAACTATGCAGTTAGATGTCTCAAACATTTCTCTCATGTTACTTCCCGCATTTGCTTTATCTTGTCATATTGTGGACCACAGAACAGATATCTCTGTTCTGTGGTCCACACTTTGTGTCCACACTGTGTGGTTTTTGTGTGGACATTTTTATTAGGAGCATCGTTACCATGTGAGGTACAAAGATAAGTGCAAAAGTACTCATGGGGCTTACTCTGAATTCCAACATTCGATTAGTCGACTTTGATGTCGTTATCAAATTTTTGAAAGTGTCAGCGACCATATCTAAATTTCCTTACATTTAACAGCGATATCGAAACCGCCCAATCGAATGTCGAAATTCAGAATATGAAGCCATTCCATGTGACGCTCTTGGCGTTACAGGCGCTCATAGGCTACGGTAACCGCTTACGATCAGGCGGCTTATAAGCTTTACCATCATCGTGATATAAAAAAACTGAAAGACAATCAACTTTGTTTGAAGCAAAACAAGCGTAAGTGAAATCCCACGACTGTTAATTTCACTTCTAAATACACATACATGAGTTATTAGTTTAGAAACAGTTCTTTGTCGAAGAATAACACTCACGCATGCAATTACAACGTATAATATTGTGAGAGTTGTTGCTAGAAAAATGTTTAAATCACTTTTTCCATGCGGTTGTGGTTTATTATACATATTACATGTAATTGCGTTCATAATGCTACTAATTACTAAGATTAACTCGAGTATTTAAATAACTCAGAATAGTCGTGTAATTAAAGTTTATCCAAGCTTTTGCGTTCTTGATATAACTTTAAATTATATGAAGGTTAAATTATTTTCCTATATGTTAAGTTGCTTTAAACACATTATTCATTAGAAAGTTAGTGGAATTAAATTATTTTTTTTTAAAGAAAATGGGGATAACCATACAAAATTAAATAAATAGATGTATCAAAGATTGGAAACATAAAACACTTAATAAAATTTGAAGTATCTTCACAAGAGTTGCATTATTTATTTTAGAATTTTTTTTTATTGTTCCCGGTTGATGACAATAGCCTCGCCCCCTATTTCATGGGACCAAACATAGCTGGCGAAATGTGGATGTGAAACATCTCGGCCTACTCCTTCGGGAAAAAGGCGTGATGCTATGTTATGATGCTATTTTTAACAATATTATGTATATATATTATCTTGATAATTTTCCCTGACCTTCATAAAAATATATTTTAAAGATTTAATATATTTATTCTCTTTGTCTGTCTGTTTAGTCCATCAAGTGACGGATTCATCATCATCATCATCATTTCAACCCATTAACGTCCCACTGCTGGGCACGGATTAAAAATACATAATGTCACTACTTACCCCATTTCAACCAGTCGGTATCGTACAAGGCAACTAAGGGAATAAACCTTAGGTAGACAAGAGCACAGATAAAAAGAAAAATTCGATACAAAACCCTATACCAACCCGTCTGGCGAGCATTGTGTTGTAGGCTAAATTCCCTCCAAAATGTTTGGAGGAGACTCGTGCCCAGCAGTGGGGCATTTATGGGTTGAAATGGTGATATTTATTTCAATTCGAGAACATGAGGTAAAAATATTGATAGTAATATAATTTCATCTCATAATCTCTCTCAATAAATAATCATAAACAACTCTGACAAATCCACCATTATTTAGCTAGATTAAACATTAAACAAGAAACTAAAGTTTATCTAAAAATAGCACCCACCATTCTCACGTATCAAACAGAAAACGAGAAAGCATTTCTATAAATTGAGAGCACGTCGTAATCTTGGCCTTATATTTCAGAGGCTAGGCTTTGTTCTATACTGTTATCGCGTTTCTTCTATTTTTCCTTCACTGAAGAGCATTGGTGCAGAAACAATGGCAATGAACATTAGTAAGGATCGTCTCAAGAAGCTCTTCAGCATCGACTTCTTCGATAAGGCATTGCGGTTTTGTCTGTGGTGTAAAATATAAGCGAAAAATATTCTGGAAACAGTTGTTTAGATGTCTAAACAACTATTTCTATAGATGTCTATAGCCTTGTAAATGTACTTGTATGTAAATAGATTTTATTTTTATATAGTTTTAAATAAGTAGGTTAAATTTAGTTTAAAATATTGTACTTGTACTACGTACGTACTTGGCGGAAATTAGGTGATGCCTATGTTCAACAGTGGATGTCGTTGGGCTGATATGATGATGATGATTGTATTTATTACTACACAATAAAATTTCCCATATTAAAAAAAACCCAGAACATTTCCCGCTTTATATATTGGTGTAGTGTGTTTGTTTGTTTGTTCACGCATTTAACTTAAAAACTCAACCGATCATCATGAAATTTGACAAGGAGATAGTAGGGCCTGGAAAAGAATATAACTACTATAGATAGACATATTATTACGAGGGTGAATCCACGGATAATAGTATATAATAGATTATAAGACATAGGCGGTACAGTATCGTTCGCGGTGGTGTAAATTAGGTGAGGCCTGTGTCTAGCAGTGGACATGCGTCGTTGATCTGATATGATGATGATGTGATATTAAGACACTGACTCCAACCAAGTAAATACAAAAAGAAATGAGAAAATGTGTCATTATATATATAATATGCAGTTAGCGGCGTGCACTTTATAATGCATCGTATTTTTTTAAATATTTAAAACACACCGCCTCTCATTTTGTATCTTTCCGCTTAGTTTCTGACCTGACCGATAACCTTAAGGATTATCGATCCTTAGTTTTTACAAATTCATACCAAATTACATAAATTTGTAATTGTTATTAGCTACCAGTATTATGTACACAATAATTAAACTATCATCAGCAATAAGATTCAATATTGGACTCAGATTGTATTGGCAACGCTCCTAACATTACTCTCGCACCGTTAAAGCGAAGACGGCATCAATGAACTTCAAAGGCTACTTAAATTTCAATATTATGAAGATGATAGGTGTGACAGGGATAGCAATATTTTGTCTATTGGTACTTAGAATTATTCTTTTCTGTGACTGATTTTCGCAGTTTGATAAATTACAATACCAGGACACATCGCAAATTTACTTAAAAATGACAAGTGACTTTAGCTAAATTTTTATGGGAAATATTGTTGTATTTAAACAATATTAAAAAACAGTCACCTGCAGAATTGTATAGACAGCCATCCAGCCATTTAGCATTTTTTATAAACTTAGATTTGAGCGTTGATAGAATTACGGAACTTGTGCCGTCCATGCAATTTTTTTTTTATACCACGACGGTGGTGGACAGACGTACCTACGGTCCACGATGGTAAGCGGTTACCGTAGCCTCTGGGCGCTTGCAACACCAGGGCATCATGAGTACGTTTAAAAGTATAATCGACGAGATTATTAGATTAGATATTTATTTAACCTATTTACTCCTTTTTTGAATAATACATACAGCTGTAGTCCCTTGGGAAAACCTCGTTAGGGAGTTCATTCCACAACCTGATAGTTCTTGGGAGGAAATTTCTTACAGCAGGTATCCTATTGCATATAACTAACCTACTATATACTATAACCTACTAACTACTGACTAGGTATAGGTTATAATAGCTTTCATCACCGGCACAATAGCGATCACACTCGATCATCCCCAACCAACCGTACATTTTTATTTTTTATAATATAATATAATATTCTACCACATTCACACAGCGCCATCTAGTTCCAAAGTAAGCAATTATATTTGCTTGTGTTATGGGTACTAAACAACTGATATACTACTAAAATACTTTTTTTTTTGTAAATACATACATATTATAGATAAATTACACCCAGACACAGAACAAACCTTTAAGCTCATCACACAAAGATTTGTCCTGGGTGGGGATCGAACCCAAGACCTCCGGCTTAGCAGTCAGGGTCACTAACCACTAGACCAACAGGACAGTCTTATATTTTTCATACATATCAAGCCATTGGTCCTGGTTACCACTTCATGTGGTTTGTGGTAGTTGCTAAAATCGATAAGAAAAAGTTCACCAAACATGACATTAAATCTCTCCATACCACGTAAAATACGCACAGAAAACGCAGTCTGTATTGGAGCGGTGATATATTTCTAAAAACATAAAATTTTTGAGACAACTGTAGGCTATAAACATTTACAATTGAATTGTTTACGTCATTTTCTCTGAACTTTTCAACGTAAAAGTCGTATTTTGCGAAATGTAATTCGACCTTAAGTGACACACAAAGATGTTTTTATCGAATTTTATTTGTTAACCTTTCACCGATAGCGGTTTTCCTGTTTACAATGTTAAAAGTTGCGAATAAAAAGGCAATTTATCGCGAGTCGAGCCTTAACTTATCGTTTTAACTTAAAATAACCTCGAGAGAGTGTCCACGTGGATGATTAAAGTTTCTCGTCCATTTAACTTGACATCCTGCTTCTAATAACTTTATTCAATGTTTGTTGCAAACATAATTTTTATAATGTTTCATGTTATTATTTTATTTACTGCATTCAGAGATTTTCACTTGTTTAATAATGTTACTAATATGTACCTATTATTAATGTGAAAGTTAGAATGAATGGATTTGTAGATGGATGCGCCACGGGCGGTCGTTAGCATATAAATATAAGTACTTAGATTATAATAAATAGGTATAGGTATAATAAATATGTATATATAAACCTGTTATTGTTAAGAATGTAAGTTAGTTTATAAGAATTTTGTTAAGTAGTATAACATGTAAGCGATTTGGTTCACACTGTTAGCTTACAATGTTTTTTTTTTTCAATAAATAACATAAATAATATTTTTCAAATTTTTTTTATGAAAAAACATAGCTGGCAAAATATGGGTGATCCCTTTTTGGCGAAAAAGCGTGACTCACGAGATGTATTATAAAATCCATTAATTTAACAAATGAAAAGTAAAGTAATTTAATGAATGAATAAGTAAAAACGTAGGTACAGGACCTAAGCCTTTCTTTTACTGAAGATGAAGACAGAAAATTTGCCCATCCTTATTCAACCCTTCAAAAGCATCTGTCTAACTATTTTGTCTAAAATAACATCAAAATATTAATTTGGTACTTTGTTATAGCTACGTCAAATGCCGGACCAATTTTGAATGAATTGTTATGATAACGAGTAGCTATAACGATTACTGTTACTGCCGATATCGTTGTTACTATAACATTATTGTTATTATAGCAATAATGTAGCAGTTGGATGTATAACGCAGCTAATAACAGTGTTGTTTAAGAAATTTTAGAGTGATGGAATTTGAGATGTTATTACAGCTACGTCTTCAGTAAGCTGGATGCTTGTATAATGCAAAAACAAATAAATATATTTAAGTGTGCAGTCACCTTGTACCCCTAAAGAGTTTTAGCTCACCGTTAGATTCACAAGACGAAGATTTTCTTCGATTTCAATTTTGATTGATTGTTAATGGGAAGATGAATATCCTTCGAAAAGGCCTGGCCTATCCTTCTCTATGTATCTGTGTCCCACGACGTCTGTTAGTAAAATATCGGCTGTCGCAACGGCTCGTTTTTTTGTTACGGTATTTGAGTAGAAATCTTAATTTTTTTTAACATAACAAAATGTTTTTTTTATTATTCATATTCTTTAATCCGAAAATAAAATTGTCTTTTATTTACACAAAGACAAAAAAAATAAAACCTACATGTTTAAAACTATATCAACAAAAAAAAAACAATTTAAATCTCAGTCAAATAAACAACTATTTAAACTCCTCAAAAGTAGGCACCACCTGTCCCAATGCACTGTACAATGATCAACCCTCAATATCTCGAGTATCAACAGTATAAATTAATTAAACGTAGGCACGTGCGTGTTGGCTACTACCGGACACGTGTCGTGTCCGCCTCGGCGCCATAAATCAATCAAGTGGACCGCCCGCTTCATTGGAGGGTTACACTGAGGTATTTTAATAATGTTGCCTTTGGATCAGTTGTTGCAATGCTATGACAGATATGTGTTTTTATTATTATGGGATGTGTAGATGGCCAGAGCGGCTAGACAAATGGCAATATATGTATCTATTCTAACGAGATGTCAGTAAATTGATCACGTGTCATCTCAATTTTAATATTAAAGTGACATTATTGTAAATATTTGAAATAGAAGCGGTGCATTTGCTAATAATTTTTAGGTTATGATTGACATTAATTCTAAATTCAATCAGTAGTTTTAAGTTTAAAGATCACTCACACTATCAAAAAAAAACTAAATTACAAATATAAAATAAGCATATAGTCTCAAAGTATATCTTCAAGTATGTGTGTACCTACCTAGACAAATTTATATTTATTTAGAAATATTGTCTAAATAAATACTCATAAAACTACTACTAATCATTAATCTTTGAAAAATACACCAAATTATTACACACAAATAACCAGACAATGGTACGTGGACGTCCAATTTTATGGCTTATTTCGTAAAAATGTGCTATAGATCATTGGCCCTACGATAAGTTCGCGAACTCAAGTCACGCGACGTTGTCGAGACTACAAAAAGTGACATCGGTAACACTAGTGACATCTGATGACAAGACCGTTTGTTTAATGCAAGGTTTAGGCAAAAGTACGAATGTCGAATTGTTTATTTTGCTAATGTGTCGAGTATTTTGGATGGAGTACTAATGGAACGTTGAAAGCAGTTTATATTGTTTCTTCAGTTGCGAAAGGCTGAATAATTAAGTTTTTGCCATGAGTTGTTGAAATTTATTTGTTTTGTGAGTTGCAAACAATTTTGTTTGAACAGGTTAATAATGAACATCACTTTAATTTCAGATTAAAATATAAATCAGTTCCTTTCTATATAATTAACTAGGTATATAAATATAGAAAAATCTATGTGGATTTAATGCATTCTTTAAAATCAATTATAATGAAATTTAAAAAATAACGACAACATATTCCGACAAATTGCATAAAAGATTTACATTTCTAAAAAATAACTGATATTCAAATTATTTCTCAATTTAATCAATATTCCAGCTTTACCAGTATTTACATTTTTTGCACCTCATTCTCACCACCTATTTATTGAACGCCTCTCGTAATGTAGATACAGTTAACTTCAGAAAGATCTGAGATTTCAAGGTAGTCAAATAATGTGTGAAAAACATAAATAAAATGTCATGTAAGTCAGCAGAAGACGTACATTTTATATTGGAATTATTTTATATAATATCGAAGGATTACTGATCATTCAAAGAAACTCACAACAGTTTACATATGAGATAACGTTACAATAGTAGTGGTAATCAAAGGTTTTTTTTTACTGGACCTTTATTTATGCACCATTTCCGCAGGGGAGACTTTGACAAATGCCCGCAATTTTTACTTCCTACACTTTCCTACCTTTATGTTCCTGTAGCCTGTACTAACTGTGTGTAATTGCTTATCTATTACGTTTTTTAGAGTAATGTATCAAAAATAGTAGCGGTTTCGTTGGTCAAGTAGATGTAGACACGCCACTTGGTGGTGTTAGGACTAGACGATAGAAAAAGATAATTATTAGCATTACCTAGAGCTTTTTTTATTCAACCGTGTCATGTAGTTGAGTCCTTTTATAAACAATAAAAAATTGTGTCTATTATTGTTTATTTGTTATTGTCTAGCTAAGAAGTTTTTCGTTTTATCTTAAATACCAAGTTTATTTATTATAATGTAGCCTAGCTACTTAATTTTCTATATTTTTCTTAAATTCACCTTCGCTTTTGACAGCCAAATGTTACCTGTATAAAAACGACAACCATTATTAATAATGTTGCAAGAGAAATAAACTTTCTAATTTGTAAAGATTTATGTAACACTTTAATTTATTTATCTACCCATCTCTAACAATTAAATATTATCTACAATTGTTATTAATTAAAAAGTTGACTAAGGGTGGTCGCACACCCGTCATCTGCGCTAAGATGGCGCGCAATGAAATTAAAGCTAGTACAATGAATCTCAAGTTTTAATTAAAGGCGTGAAGTGTCAGTTACTACCGCCCAGTGCTGCCACCTAGCGGCTGTTGTGTTGACCACTTTATAACAGTAGCGAGTTAGGGTTAAAAATATGGATAATTATGTCATAAAATTATTTAAATTTCATGATTTTATATACTTAGTATAACATTTTGAAATACCTACGTAAAAGTTTTTTTTTTCTTTTAAAGGACTTGTTTCACAGATTTGAAGAGAAGGACCATGTTGTCCTGACAAATAACAATCTGAACTTACCTGTAACTAAGTAGTTACCTAAATATAATTAAGTAAACTTTATGGTCATTCTTTTATATAGCATTTAGCTAATGTAAGTATATAATGTTTTGGCTTCCCTTGAGTCTGGTTTAGACATGAAGTTCTTACAAATACCTACATTACCTATATAAATTTATATTAATAAATCTAAAAATACGGTTATTTTCTGGAACCTGTCTGAATTTAGGACGGCTTAATAATTAATGGATGTATAAAAACTTTTACCCCCTTATCTTATTACAAAATACGGACTTAACATTAAACCAGGTTTAAATTGACAACTTTGACACTAAAACTATGGCTTATGTCAATTTAAACCTAGTCTGCTTATTCCATATTTTGTAATAAAGGTGATAATGACGCGGGATTATTCCGAGAGACTAACAAAAATCGATTGTTATATGAATTTTAACTGCAATTGAACTGAAACAAGTAAGTGTACCAAATCGATGCTCACAGTACCACATTGTACAGTCGAGTTCATTAATATATTGGCACCATCAAGGATTCAAAATATTGTGAGCGTTGAAAAGCTCAATAAATACTATAGAACCACAGAACAGAAATAGGTTTTTTAGAGTTTTTTTTTTACTTTTATTGTTCTGTGTATAGAACCTATGGATAAAATATGTCGTCATGTGAATGGTTCAATAAAATATGCTGTACATTATGCAATAAGTAGTAGTCACCCTTTTCAACAAAAATATCGAATGATGGTGCCAATATATTAATGAACTCGACTGTACAAATATAAAGATTACTTTGTAAGAAACCACAAAAAGTTACGATCCAATAAATCATAGCAATAAGTCGTTCCTCGACTGTTTGGTACCACGAGTTATTACTTTTTAATTTGAAACAGACGGAATAACGCATAAAATATGCCTAAAAAGTGTCCCCCGATACAATTAGCTTCGATTATTGATGTTATTTTGAATTTTACGAGTTTCGTTTCGTTTGTTATCGTAAAAGATGGGTATTTTACGACACGTGCATTTTTTGACATGTTTAATGCGTTGTTTGGTCAGTTATACTGTGTACGTGAGATTACATACACCAAAATATAAGTGCAAGAAAAAAAAAACTATCACTTTAATTTGCCAGTTTTATTTTGAGACAGAATCTATAAAATAGAATCAATTTGAAAAATTTGTAAGTATGCCTTCCGGAAAATTTAGTCAACTAACTGTCACTTATTGAACTTTTTCCATATTCCAAGTAACTATATCTGGGATAAAATAAAGAACTAAATGATTTTTATAGTTTATTCAAAAACTGCCTCGGTGGCGCAGCGGGAAGTGTATACGACTGCTGTGCAAGAGGTCTTGAGTTCGATTCCCAGGTAGGGTGAAAATGGTAAATGGCTTTTCTATCATTGCAGTACTAAGATTTTCCCGGAGTTTGGAAAGATAAGATAAGATTTTCCCGAAATGTGGGTGTCAAACACCTCTGCCTACCCCTTTGGGGAAAAAAGCGTGATGTTATGTTATGTTATGTTCAAAAATAAAATAAACAACATATTATTGTTATTTCTGAAGGGATTAATCTTGGTTACGATTTTTTTTCTATAACCTTACTATGAATATAATATGAAACAATAAATTAGCAAAAAATTAAATGCCAAAAATCATAAAAATGCCGTAAAAATACGTAATAATAAGCGAGTAACACACCTTACAACTTAGTAAGTGACATCGTAAAAAGGCAGCATACAATAAGCAAGTAAAAAAGCTGTAAAACAAGTGAAAACAACATGTAATGAAGGTAAAGTTGTGGCAATAAGCCTTCGTTGAGACGGAAGCGCCAAACAAAGTATGTTATAATGATGCGGTTGCTTTTTGTTCAGCACAATGGGGGTTAGACATGGGACCAAACGGCCATTTTTTGTCATAGTTTCGTGTGTGCCCTTTATTCCAACTTGTCGTTACAATTATTTCTTACTAATTGGCCTCATGCTGCGTTTGTTTTGTTAATTTTTACGCACGGCCGATTCAAAATGGTAGATCAAGATCTTGTTTGATATTTTCCGCGTGTAGATTGAAATAATTGGTATTTGGAAACATGTTTTGTACATAATGAAACAATTAATTTGGTTTACGGTTATATTTATTTTCTTTTATGAAACTGTTGAGCTGTGTTACTTTATGAATGATTAAAATATTAAAGTCAAAACATCATTTGGCTGCGCTCCATAATACCAATTGAACATTTTCAATTCAAAAATTGGAAAACAATAAAGGGACCGGGGTAATATTAATGAAGTTGCCGAAAGCGTACGTTTCGACTGCAGATTTTGGACGGATGGCTGCAGGCGTGAGGGTATAGCGGCATGAGCACTTTAAAATTTATCGAGTTTTCGTGTTCCGTTCGCGCCGCCTACGCGCCCCCTCCGCCCGGTGTGACACTGTCATAGTGCGAGTTGAAAGTTCAACAATTATATAAAATTGATCGTGTATTTGAAATTGAATTACGATGTATTTGTTATAGTAATAATAAGTGTGTTGGCATATAGAACTGTCCTACATACCTAATTGTAGGCAAAGAGACGCATCATAATATTAATAGAAGCTCACAGGCTTCTAAAAGCAGCAATGTGTATGATGCTCATGGTGTTGCTAGTGTCCATATTTTAGGTATGTTAATGATTCGGTCCGAGTATTTGACCAATGTGGTTTTTCTGTGTGGCATTTATATATGGACTTATCATCTGCTCCCGGTAAAGGAAAACATCGTGATGAAACACACATAGCCTAGAAGAAATTGTAAGTGTAAGTCTGGTCCACCAATGCTACATTTTTTCTTTGATTATGGTCTAAACCCACTCAGCTCTCTAGATAAAGGAAAGAAGAACCGAGCCCAACAGTGGGATATTAATGAGTTGCTGAAGACATGATTACTAATATAAATAAGACTTAGCAAAACTTCAGTCTCCTTATTTTAAAATGAACTAAGATCCAATTAATAGTCACTAGAACTAAAGAAGCATACGAATTTGAAGAGCCAGTTTGATATTTGAATATTGAATAAATACGAAATTATATATCTCAAAATGCACCACAGCAAAGTGCTTTTACTTAGTAATATTATACAACATGCTCGGTCACTCGTCCGCCATCATACCCCCGGCTATTTCAGAACCGCTGTTCTAAATTTGTACTTTAACATTTTTGTACAATTCAAATAAAATACCAGCGTATTGTGTGCTTCGCCATGTGACGCTTTTTAGTAAGGGTCTTATTTGACTGTTTTGTATGCCGTGGAACAGTAAGTATAAGTGAGTTCTATTGGCAATTTGTTTCAAATATGATGCAAAAATTATTGTATTTTCAAGACCAATAATGATTCTGATCATTATTGGTCCACCAATAAAAAACCAATAAAAATATAACACCATCAAAATTGGAATTAAAACATGTCCAAAAAATTGTGTAGGTATTTAGAATGTTCTCAACTTTAACCATTAACTGACACGTACATTTTACACACGCAAAAACTTCGTGTCACAATTTTACAAACGATCGCCAAAATTGTGCCGACGTATCAACATTTTACCCGTGCCAACAAAAAAAAATGAAAAAGTTCCGACCAACTCACATTTACACGGGCCAGTACATACTGTTAATGAGTGCTGAGCTGTCAAGCTGTTGGTAAAAACCAGGGGTCGACAGACAAATAAAGATTTATACAGGACAATGTCTCTTAATTGCGCGCTGTGTCAGGTGCCACGAATCATACCGATTGTAAAGTTCCACATTTAAATTGAATCTTAGATGGCGTGTGGTTACATTATGGATTTGGACTGTTAGGATTGTAAGGTTAAGGAAAATTAGGCTTTAGTGTTGTTTATATTAATCCAATTTCTAAACAAATTTAATTTAATTTTTTTAGGTATTCATTTTGTTTTTGACACAGGCATTTGACAATGTTGACAAATATAGTTCATCATTTACTTTTAATCAGTTGAGGCTAAAAAAATAAAATAATTCTAAAAATCAATCGTAGGTGAAATTTTGAAGGTACTAATCGTATTTATTAATGGTTATGAAATGCAAAATAGATGGAGACGATAATTTTAACAATATTATTAAATTGTGATAAACTTGGATAGACTAAACTAAGATTGCAATCAATTTTAAGATGCATTTAAAACTTCCACCACCGTCGTCGTTGTCAAACCACCAAAGTTTGACGATATCTCATACATCATGTCAGAATTAAGCACTCAAGAACTGACTCTATATAGATCATATAAGATTGAAATTTGTATAGAGTGAGAGTACAAATGTTAGGACACGTCTAACTCTGTCTCGTTAGGTAATCAAATTTGTTTGCAGTGCACTAACGAGTCTGCAACGGTCAGGGTACAGTCGCCAGTCTGCGCCGTGATTTGCTTGTTAAGTACCTGAAGCAATCGATATTGTTTAATAGCTTAGTCATCGTATTAAAGGTATTAACGATAAGGGTTAACTTAGATAATCAAGATAAAATCAGAGCTTCACGTTGGTTGTGATAACGTGTTGAGAAATAATAATGTTGAAGTTGCATTTCACATACATTTCGTTTTGTATGAACATTATAAAGCAATTCATTCGATCTTAACAAAAAATTGTCCACAAAATGTATTTATGAAAGCAAAAACTGCCTTTCATTTTTAAAAACAATTCATATGCAATGGCAATTGTATTCTTTGAGCACATCCGCTCTCACATACGGAAATTAATAAAAGACAAATTACCGGGAAAATAAAAAAAGTGTTCCAAAGTCAATGACACAATGACAGCTATTGTCGACCACTTGTGCCTCATTAGGAAGAAAAAAACAATTAAGCTGCTTCTACCTGGACAATATTATCTTGCGGTTCACATATATTAAAACCATCTTTATTACAATAAATTAAAGTTGATATTTCAGCTGTAATTTGTTTTTCATCTGTAGTTTCGTAATGTAACCCTTCATCGTCATACATACGTCAGTCGTAAAGTACTGGAGCCATTCCTTTATGAGCATTGTGAACTTTAATCCGGTCGTGAATGGCATTGTTTTAAATCACCTACGGCCCAAAGGATCGTGAGTTTGCATTGTATGCCCAGTATTGTGTGATACGTACTTTGATATGTGCGTTTAGGGATTCGACGGAGAACTGAAGTGGGTCTAAATGGACATGTCATTTATCTGCCAAATATTTGGGTATTTCTGCCTCGGATAGAGCATTGTCTTGTAGTCATTGAAGAGATTACATACTGCTATTATTTTTTAATGGTCTTTGTCAAATCATAATCAAAACTTTTCAGCTCAACCTAAATGTTTTATTTATTGTTGTTAAAAATATAGTCAAGTCCACAATCGTAACCCAATGGTGGACACGTTTATCCACCAATATCAACCATTATTTATAGAAAACCTGTTAATAAATTAAAGATATTTCAAACCGATACCAATACTAATTTCCTTCAGTATCAGAACCGATTAATACATCGATCCAATTTATCTTGATACTGCATCAGATCGAGTCGTAACTTGAAGGAAACATGTTAATTTCTCTGGGATCGAGTGATTTGTTAATCTCACAATCGATTTGGTCGCTCGTTTCGCAATTAATACGGTCTGGTTAACAACATTTTGCAAGCCGATAAATGGACAGATTGTCTTAAAGAATGGTTTGTTCAAGTTGTTTATCTTTTTAGTAATTATTATTCGATTCTCTTTGACTTTTATAAATGTTCGGTTTTATTTCCATTAGTAAAGCTCTTTTATGATAATGATTTTATTTTTATCATTGTCAATTGGAATAAAGGTTATTATTTATATAACTTTTAAATGTGTTCAAAAACATTTATTAATAACGATTATTTTTTTATTTATTTTGTGTGACAATTTTTATAAAAAAAATATATTTTCTGAAATCATAATGAACATGAGAAAGGTTAACATACTAAAAAACTGGAAATATCAGCTTTCGGAAATAATGTAATTCAGTCTAAAAATATTCTTAATTTATTTCTTAAAGACAGCAAAGTAACCACAAATCTGCATCATAAATCCATGTTCCTTAAAAAATTTTTCAACACGTAAATAGTTAGAAATCACACTTTAACTTGGTTACTCGTTCCTAAGAAACGCTCATAAATACAGGGGCGCCAGCACCATGAAAAAGGTTTTTTCCTTGAATTTAAGGATCGCTTGTAGTGTATACTTGTCGTAAATTTTACTAAAAGTCATTTGTATTTTTGGAGTGAATTTAGAGTGAGTGTGTGTTGTATTGATGTACTTGGAGATATAAATTGTTTTAATTTTGATGATTGAATCATTTCGAAAACACAACTCTGAAATTCAATAGTATTTTAAACTTAGTAAGTATTTGCGATTATGAATTCAGATCTTACAAAATTTTTGGCTTACTGCAAGAAAAAAAGCAATCTTTTTTTCTTTTTTCTTACGGGTGTCAGTAAGGACGCTAAAATTAAGAAACTAACTGAATCATCTCATTAGTGTTCTAGATTTATGATTTCCACATAACTCAACTATATTATTGTTCTTTTTGTATGAAAAAAGCCTTCGAAAGAATTTTATTATAATAACTATTTGTTTTATGACTTTATCTCTTATTACACCACGTATTTTATTTATGTTCAATTTTTGAGAAACCGTGATTTCTTTATCAGCTATATAATGACTAATATTCTTAATCAAGAAGCATGAAACTTGCCCAAGAGTGAGATGAATTACTCGCCTCACTAAATCATCGACACCCGTCTCCTTTTGAACATAATTGTTTGGAAATGGATTAACAATGCGTGTAGAGATCCGAATGATGCTACCCATAGATATGTCAATCAGACCCTGTCCAATCAATATTGTTGCGTGTGAATTGCGTCAAACTGTGCGAATGTGTCATATTATTAGAAACGTTTTAGAACCAACACAAGGCACATTGTTTCTTGAAACATAAGCTAATTTACAATTACTTGTAGCTTGTGTGTAAATAAACAAAGTTCTGTTAAAAAACTGAATACCGTTGTAATGACAATTTTCAAAGACATCAAAAAGAAGTTTCAGCATCAACTAATCCGGCTCATTTGTTAGTAAATTTTAGGAGTGGAACTAAATGCGATATCCGTGTAGTGACAGATTGGAAATACATATTGTCATTACCCCATATCAACCCGTTGGTGTCGTAAAAGGCGACTAAGAGAGAAACCTTAGAATGACAAGAGCACTGAGAGAAAAAGAAAATAACAATTCCTTAGCTTCTTTTTTCTTCATTATTCCAAATATTCAGATTAAAAGCACCTAAATATTACCTCTTCTTCTTATCGTGTCGACAGCAAATCGTCTTAAATTGTATCAGGCCAAAATTTAGCCACGGCCACTGCACCGTCAGTTGCGCTCATCAGATCTTCCTGCGTGCAGTTACCTAATTACCTACGTTACCGAATATATAATAATATGGTTATACAATAGATATTCCAGTTTTCCTTCAACACAAAGCATTCGTCTGTAAGTGTCACAAATCATTAGCGATCCCAATACAGACTAACAGTAGCTCAGTATGAAATTCATGCTAATTGTGTGGGGGACGCCATTGACGGTGTCACTCGGTAATGGCTTTTAAGAAATGTAATAAATTATTCCGCCGACGCCCGCCAGGTGACGCCGTGTGATGTGTTTGTTTGCCCCAAGTTATAAGGGAAGATAAAATGAAGATAGCGACAGTTGTAATCGACTTATTTATTTTCTAGTGAAAAAATGTAGAACCAATAACCCAAGCAATACATCATGATATTAATATTAAGATAATTATACACACAAACACTTAAACTCTGTATATAATTAAAATTACAAACCAAATTATTGTTGTTTATATTATGTACCAAACCAAAATATTTGTACGCCAAAATGCTGGCAGAATATGCGATCTTTAATAATTATTTTATCATGTACCTATGTAAACCATATTCTAACAAATAAATACTTGATTGATTGATTTGGTTACTTTACATAAATATTTACCTAATTATTTTTTGAATTTAAGAAACCGCTATGCTAGGAATGTAAACCAGAATGGGAAATTTTCCCCATTCAACCTAATACCTGGAACCGATAGATCGTTCCTCCCACGTACTTACCGGCTCTGGGGTGAATTTCCTGCAGCGGTGTTTCCTGAGCGCTTTGACATGTCCTTCTTCAAACGAAGCTTAAAGAGAATTATCCTCTTATGTAGGCCACGGCTTGGCTGTGCCACTAAAATTACCAAGGTCCATGAGCGACAGTAACCGCTAACCATCAGGTGGGCAATTTACTCGTCTGCCACTTCAGTCAATAAAAAAGAAAAAAAGTGAAAGACCAATCCAGCAAGTAGAAGAAACACGACACTATTAAAATAGTGACACAATATTGATTATATTATGACGGTTCTACCTACTACGTATACTAGAGTCGTCAATCAGCACCAATCTTGAGTAACCACCACCTATCATGACATCGCATCGATCGTCACTTGTCCCCCACACAATCGACCTACGACGTCTTCTTATCGTTCCCGGAATTCGTCTTTTACTAAGTAATTTAAAAAAAAGATATTTCTTAGGGGGCCTTGTTTACTTTAATCACTGTGAGCGATTTACTGTGTACACTATTGATATTTATTGTGCGTTTAGATAAACAATTGTCTACTTACTTCAGTTTGTTGGGGATATTGATTAGGCTTATAGGGTTCTTAGGATGAATACTGTATAATTTATGACTTTAAAAACGTGTATTGTGACCGTCTTATCTAGGTAATTAGGGATTTTAGTAACTTTTTTATATTGAAAGAAATTTACTAACGGTAATGCTGCACTTTATTGTGTTCTATGATTAATATTTTATCTTTGCTTATATAATTCAATCCCGTAGAATATTAACTTGTAAAGATAAATAGACCTTTATATGGGGTATATCTTTACTTGTCACGTTTGCCTAAATCAGTTTAAAAACAGATTACCAAAACTGAATGTGTTCATAAAAAGCTGTTTTGGTAATCTGTTTTTATAAATTACTAAAAACAAATTCTCACTTTCACATTTTCAGTGGTTTCACCTCTCCATCAACTTTCAACAAATTACCCTACAAACCTTACACAAAATAAAGACGTATATACTAAAATCTACCTGGGGACGCATCAATTCCATTTAATAATTAAGCCTGTCAAGTTGCGTGTGTCAGAGAGGCTGTATGGGTACAGGCTGTGAGTAAGCGAGCGTGATACCAAGACCTTTGTCACACCGTTAATTACTTGAGTTTTGGATGTATACATTTTGTATGAGTTTCTTTTGTTGCTAATCGAATTAAGGATTTGTTTGGGTAGATAGTTTATTATACTTTGAACGACATGGATCTCATTGCTGACTAAGGCATCATCATCGTCCATGTCATTCAGTTGATTTATGTCAATAATAAAGAGTTTTGTAAGTATTTTATTAACAAGTTATATTTTATTTACTAGTTATGGTGGACTAACGGTCAAAAGTTCAAGCCAAAAGTGCTGCCGTCTCTAAAATGAAGGTAAACTAGTTAATTTGTGTGGAGAATCTTCCTTTTTCAAACATCTTCTTTTTAACTAAGATTAGCGATAGAGCTTTATATCTGTAATGGCTAATTTAACCTTCGTCAATATTTCTTGTCATCTAATAATAGGCACATCAATGCACTTTAAGTTATTGGCATCAAGGGAGCTCTCACGAGGGGACGCCCACAAAATTTTGAGCAACATATTTTAAAAAAAGATTTTTAGTGGAATCGTCAATCGCGTCCCCTGGTTCCATTTGACCCAGCATTGAGTCCCGCGGTGGTAAATCATCACCCTTCTGCTTACCTCCATTTGCGAAATAGGCGGCCGCCTATTAAATGTCGATTTTTCACGTAAAGACCATTCCCCTGCTTACCCGGCGTCCCCTGCCTTAAAGGGAAACAGTTGATATTCGAAGGCGTCACTGTTAGGGTTGAAATTTTCTTTTTAAACTTTCCGCCAGAATTTTAATGTATTGAGTTTTGAAAGTCGAGAAAATACTTTTTGAGTAGGAAAAGTTATATGAATTATTGGACTACCCTTATTATTTATTAGTACAATGAATATATCGCACTGTCAATAAAAAACTGGTATAAGATGAGATTGTCTACATAGCAATTTCGATCTTCTACTATAATTCCAAGGCTCAAATTTGCCATCTATTGATTTTTAACATAAAACTCTTTTCAACCGTTAGTGCGATATTATTATTACTTTTCGGCGTATTGCGTAAATATTTCTGTACTCATTAACTGAAATGAATATTTTCTCTGTCACCTGTCGTGATTTTATAATGAGATTGTCATTGAAAGGGACGTTTGTGAAATTTGTACAATCTGTGGTAATAGAACTGTATTTAATTTTCATTGCAAACATTAGAAATGTGTTTTATGGTAGATTAGATTTCTGACCACACGAAATTTTAGCCATTGTAGTCCAAATTGCTCTTAATCCAAAAATCCTATAAGACCAGTTCCTTCCTACCAAAACGCATTCCACAAACAAATCACTCCCAAATATCCGAAATGAGGAACTAAAGATTTCCATACATGATTCATTTATCTGAGTTGAAAACTATCCGGCATGTAGCCAGTGACGTCACATGCCAAACAACAGGCTGTGACGTCTCCAGGAAGTGGCACGCAGGAAGTCAAGGGAAACATTCACTGTGAGTTTGTGGCACAAGAAAGAAACAACAGCGATTGAGTACTTTTTGGAGAAACTTTTTTCTTTGCTCTCTAATTCTTGATAACTGTAAGAACAAATTCAGATTTTATCAACATAAAATATAGATCTATTTTGTCAAATAAGTAATACATAAATTCAATCGGTAGAATATAGCTATCATCATCATCAGCAACCCATTAAGTCCCACTGCTGGGCTCGAGTCTCCTCTCCTCTAACTAGAGAGCTGAGAGGGTTTAGGCCATAATCCACTCACATCAGAATATAGCTATAAGCAAGATCTATTCGGAAATACAGTAACATAAGAAGCTTTGTAAGTTAAGTTATAAAATCTGTAATCAATCTCATTTGTCTCATTACACTTTAAACTGCATATTAATTATCGCCTTCTCTTATAACCGAGTGTTAAATACCATAAGTATAAAGTCCACCGTTTTGAGATTACCAACGGACTGTGTACGCCATTTAATTTATTGCCCACCAAGTTTGAATTGTTAATGTTGGTTGCTTACCCGAAACACAGGAGGAACGCTTCTGTCGGATGTAGTCTAAGTAAATTTATTTTTATTCTCTTCCACCGGTGCTAAGGATTGTATCATGATTTACGGATCAACTTAACGTTTTTTAAGCTTTACGTGTAAGTAGTGTGTCGATCCTGTTCGTTTTAATCTGTTTTTAACATCGCTACTTATCTTTTTAATGCAAAACCAAAAGTGGCAATCGATTTTTTTCTTCACAGACAAAGATTTTAAAAATATAGATGCGTTATAATAATATAAAGTTAGAGGAGAGGAGACCCGAGCCCAGCAGTGGGACTTTAATGGGTTGCTGATGATGATAATAATAATTATGTTCTGAAACAAACTCGCTGATTAAAATATTTTTCGCTATGACAGCACACATGAAAGACAGTTGATTAGTGTTTATAGTAACATGTCCTAACCTTTTCATGATAATTATACTAGAAATAATATTATTTTATGTAACGGGAAGACAAAATAATATAACATCTAATAATTAACAGTTTTTAAACACGATACAGATTACTTTAGGAGTACAATTGCCAAAAGGAGGTATTTAATGTGTCGCTTTTTTGAATTTAAAGTTATGTTTCTTATCAGAAAATCCAACTTATGTTTCTTTTAAACAGAAAAAGTAAGTATTCTAAGTTAAAAGACACATTTTTAATTCATACCGTCGCGTCATACAAACTTCAATGTTTAAATATATCCTGTCTAAGTTAGTGTTATAAAAGTCAAAATGTTGTCAAACGTCAAATTTGTGTCAAAACTAATAGATGCTATGAGCACAGTGGGATGGGAAGACGAACTATGTTTTTAATTCCGTAATGCACTCCTTAGGGATTGACCTTTGAATACAAGAGTATATCGTAGAAGGAATTGACTTTCTTTTTTCTTTTATATTTTTTCATAGAAAGGGGTTTTATAAGACTATGGAATTGTAGTTAACAACTCAGCTAGTTCGTTCGTTCTCAGTATTTGACTGTTGATCTTATTATTATGGACTCCATCTTTATATTTGTGCCTTCTACACATAATGGCCCTAAATTTGGGTATACTTTGTCCGTATGGTTCTCAAGTTCCTCGCGATATGGGACTCATTTCCTAATGCGAAACAAAAGAAATTGGATGTTTAGAAATACCTTCATTGCATGCATTAAATATTTACATCCACAGACAACAAGAACTTACATAAACATAAATAAAGAAACACGCACACATTAATACATATTATATATAGACCAATTTCACCAGAGTAGGCCGTTTGCCCAAGGGACATTGCGTTTATAAAAAAACCACTTTATTTCTTCATCTTTCTGAAATAGATGTTTCATTAGGTATATTGATAATTTCCCTCAAGTAGTATAATATACCTTTGTGTACGCACGAAATATTGTATATATAACCTTAATTTTGACTGAGACTGTATTTATTATGGAAAAAAAGAACTTTTGGAATTTTACTGCGGCAATTTTACTTTCGAACCTACATTATGCCTTTGACAAACCCAATTCTGATGTTTTGGATTATGATGTGTTTGGATTAAAGACTGCCATTTAACTAATTTTTCAATCCGTAATTTCATACAAAACTTTGGATCTTTTTCATGCTAGGCATTCATTATGGACTGACTGGCCTGTTGGTCTAGTGGTTAGTGACCCTGACTGCTAAACCGGAGGTCGTGGGTTCGATCCCCACCCAGGACAAATCTTTGTGTGATGAGCATAAAGGTTTGTTCTGTGTCTGGGTGTAATTTATCTATAATATGTATGTATTTACAAAAAAAAAAAAATATTTAAGTAGTATATCAGTTGTTTAGTACCCATAACACAAGCATAATTGCTTAATTTGGGACTAGATGGCGCTGTGTAAATGTGGTAGAATATTATTATTATTATATTATTATTATTATTATACTTGAGATCTTCCTTAGATCTATATACCTATCTACCATGGTTAGATGTAGACAGCTCTCAATGATCAGTGCTCAGTTCATTGAAAAGAATAGTTGGTAGCTTTAAAGGTCACAGTGACTATTAGGTAAACAGTGAACACTCTAGTATATAAAAATAAATTTAAGTATAGTAAGAAATAAAAAAATATTTATAACAGCATTTAGTGCCAAAAGGACAACACAGCTCAGCTTAATGGACGAATAAGTTTTATGTTTATTTTTCCTGTAGCTTTATAAACCCACTTTATGTTAAACTAAATGTCATTATAATAAATTACCAAAAAAAATATTGTTTATGTATAATAATATATAATTGATGTTTTAAGATGAAACTGCCTCGGTGGCTCAGCAGGAAATGTATACGACTGCTGAGCAAGAGGCCCCGGGTTCGATTCCTGGGTCGGGTGAAAATTGGACTAACATGAAATTCCAGTATTGAGACCGGTGTTTGGTATACAAATGTTCACGGTTGATGACAATATTTTCGCCCCCTATTTCATGGGGCTAATCATAGCTGGTGAAATGTGGGTGTGAAACATGTCTGCCTACACCTCCGGAGAAAAAGGCGTGATGCTATGTATATCTGTTTAGATGTTATTCTAATATTATTAATATTACTGTCATTCCTCTTCCTTTTGTTAATAATATTGGAATGCCTACTATTCCATCCAATTACTTAATAACATTTTCTATGTGTAGTTAAGTGAATTTCTTATGTAATAAGTTGTGTTGGGAAGCCATTTTGGTCGCCCGTAATTATTATCGGCTTCAGTTAGGAGCATATGAGACACAAGGGCATAAATACTAGAGAGCCAATACGTTGAAATACTCATCGGAATTTCTAGTTTAATCTGAGACTAACAACAATAAACTTATACCGAATATTGTAAAACAAAAACAAATGCTACCGATATTTATTGAAATACATAGGCACTAAGTACAGTAAGTACCTACCTTTCAATGTTGTTGTGTTTGAAGAAACCTATAAAAACCATATTAGTTTTATCTGACACACACAAGTCACGCGGGGCTTCGCTCCCGTTGTTTTTTATTTTCACCGCTGCTCAGCTGCTAT
The DNA here is from genome assembly GCA_905147015.1 of Laspeyria flexula. Lineage (NCBI taxonomy): Eukaryota > Metazoa > Arthropoda > Insecta > Lepidoptera > Erebidae > Laspeyria > Laspeyria flexula. The sequence goes on along the minus strand of LR989956.1, from coordinate 2,582,962 downwards.
TGGCTGTAGTGTGATGTTATAAATCCTTTAACCTTCATCGATAAATGGGCTATTCAACACTAAAATAATTTTTCAAATCTTCTTCATCATCTTCATCAGCAACCCATTAAGTCCCACTGCTGGCTCGGGTCTCCTCTCCTCTATCTAGAAAGCTGAGAGGGTTGAGGCCATAATCCACTCACGCTGGCCTAGTGCCGGTTGGTGGATCAGACATACTTATAGAATTTCTTCTAGGGTATGTGGGTTTCCTCACGATGTTTTCCTTCACCGTTTACAGATGGTAAGTCACTTGACTAGTACATATAAATTCCACAAAGTGCAATCCACATTGGTACTGCCGGTCGGGATCGAACTCGGACCACATGATTTGCACGCCACGCCGGTCCCTTATCCATTCGGCCACCATCGTTTCTTTCAAATCTTAACTTAGAAAGAAAGAAAGAAAGAAAATACATTTATTAACCACAATTGACACAAGTTGGACAAAAAAATATAGTACGTCACAAAAAGGAAAAATTATAAAAATAAAAATATAACCTGTTGCACCTACTGCATGTCACACCTGTGGGAATCTGGACTCTGCTCAGCATAATGCTGTGGCGCCAGCAACTAACAGCTGCTGGACACTCAACAGCGCTGATTTTCAGCAGAGCCCCAGGGACAGGATGGCGAGTCAACGACCCGTGTATCGTGTGTGTGTGTGTTAGTGTATACTATATAAATACAAATTAATAAACAATACACATATAAATAATGAGAATTAAAATGATACAAAAAATTAAATAAATAAACAAATACGCAAACAAACTTGTGACTTTCGTATGAGTTACTTTGTAACCTAGATGAATAAACGAGATTTAATTTCATCATTTCAATTAGCCGTCCGATCAACGACCCTGTAGAGTTTGCGGACGGTCAGGTGGCACAAAATTTATTCATGTGGCGGAAAGTAGGTGAGGCTTATGTCCAGCAGTGGATGTTATTAAGCTGAGATGATGATGACGATTAAACCCACTTGTATGTCAAGTAATCATTAATTCATTCGATCATTGACTGGCCCTGACTGCTAAACCGGAGGTCGTGGGTTCGATCCCCACCCAGGACAAATCTTTGTATGATGAGCATAAAGGTTTGTTTTGTCTGGGTGTAATTTATCTATAACTAGCTTCCGCCCGCTGCTTCGCCCGCGTGGTATGTATTTTATACCTACAAACCTTCCTCTTGAATCAGTCTATCTATTAAAAAAACCGCATCAAAATCCATTGCGTAGTTTTAAAGATTTAAGCATACATAGGGATATAGGGACAGAGAAAGTGACTTTGTTTTATATTATGTAGTGATATGTATGTATTTACAAAAAAAAGTATTTAAGTAGTATATCAGTTGTTTAGTACCCATGACATAAGCAAATATAATTGCTTACTTTGGGACTAGATGGTGCTGTGTGAATGTGGTAGAATATTATTATTATTATTCATCTTAGCCGTGTGTCCCACAGCCGAAGGTAATTGGGCCATCGAAAATTGATCGCGGCTCATTGACATGCGGGCCATCAGACTCGCCTGTTGATATCACAGGACATTAGTCTTTATTAACTTGTCGTTTTTTCTCCAAACGCGACAAATACGCCGTTTGATATCCTCATTGATTTATTTGTGTGGTTTCATCAAAGAGAGTGTCTGAATAATTGGTTGTGAACGTGTGGAATTGTGTTAAGAATTGATTTTGAAGAAGATAAATTAAACCTTTTTGGTTTTTTAGGCTGCAAGTACAGTTTTGTTTCTGTAATGTCGCAACAGGCTTAAATAATTATCTCACATACTCATTCTATCCTATCTATTGCACCACCAAGGTTTGAAAAGCAAATAGGGTGTTCATTTTCTTATAAATATGTAAACATCCTATGTCATAAGATGTTTAGGGGTGCATGAAGAGGGGAGCTGCAATCTCACATTTCTTATGCAAGCGTAATATTTATACTAAGATAACCTATTCGACCTTTATTTAACCTATTAATAGCCAAATTAAATATTTGAGTTTGCATAGCCACACACAGCAAATATTAAAAAACTCAGATAATTTTTATTAAGAGGTCTCATTTAGTGCAGATTTTCTTTTTCTTGCTTTCGCTGTTGGACTTATAATTGTATCATTGCACATAATACATGTCTATGTTTTGATACTGCATTTATACATTTGTTTAATTTATCTAATAATTCTTCTATATAAGCCTATAACACCTATTTCGACCCATCTTTGCCTCACCAAATAGGTTAGTTATTGCTTTCCGCTTTTGAATATTATTATGTCTGTGTAATAATGAGTTAATAAATAAATTAGTAATGGTCTGCTAACTGGTAGAAAAACAAAGCAAAGCGCATACGTTTTATGTGATCTTCTGTGCGGTGGAAAACTTATTCAGTTTCAAGCAAAAAAAAAAAAATATATGATTTTAAATTTTAATTCTAATCAGGTTCCTGAGTTGTCTTACGTTACTATGTATTAATTATTTCGTGTCTATCTACTTTTTCCGGTGTTTTAAGTCATTAACATTAAATGTTAATATGGATGCCTTAAGCGGTATGCCCATATCAAGCAAATGTGTCGTAAAACCTATCTTACTAAATTATACTTCTTAATTACGTCCAAATGAGTATGTAAACGAACTAATAAAATTGTAATCAAAATTACTTATAAACCATTCATTTTATTACTACGAAGTTTAATATATTAAGTTATAATCTTAAAGGGTAAACGTCCCAACAATCGGACGACTGGAATTTTATCGTCAATTTTAGATAAGGTCTTAATTATCGTTTTCCCGTAAGCGATGGTTCACTGTGGCCATATTGTCCCTAAATTGGTAACAGAAGGGTGTTCCCACTTCCCGTATTAATTCAGTATTGCCGTGAACAACTTTAATTGTAATATAGCGTGATTATAAAACACCCAATTCAAGTTGTTTACGTTTTTTTCAAGTAGGACATTAGGCGTTAGTCGATGGTTTGTTTAATGACTCAATTTGCATATGCGCGTCCATCACTCCGGCTACGGGGCGCAAGGAAACGACCTACTTTCTGTCAATGGAATTGGTCATTTTTACATTTTATGTGACTATTTAATTGATAAGGTATGTTAAATAGCGCTCTGGGGAAGTGGCAACACCCTACAGAAGACTTGGTATTAACTATAGCCCATATACTTTGGCAGAAACTGATGTTAAAAAAATAGTCACCCAGAAAGCTTCCTACTTGACTTAACGACTAAGTGGTAACAGGGATCAGCGGCTTTATGAACTTTCCAAAGCAGACGAGATGTTCGAGAATGAAACTAACACAAACAGACATGACGTATGGATGTATGGACTGTCCTTCATGAACAAATAGAATTAGTATATACATGTTAGGCCTAGTTTCCATAAAAGAAGAGAGAAGAAGCGTACCTATACCAACGGTCAGCCAGTATTATGATTCACGTGTGGCCTTTAAGGGCCTTTTACATAATAAATTATCGGCCATAATATAGAGTGCTTTTAAGTTTTATTATAACAATGATAACAGTACGTAATGAAGGTTTTATTATTCATAAATTGTACACGTTTACGACACAGAGAGTTGAATATCATGCAGCCAATCGACGTATATCTGAACGTTAAATTACTTCAAGTACGATCGGGATAAAGTAATCAGTTTGTTTTATTATCATCGTAAATTAATGAATACCTATCTTTGTAGATTAAAATTAAATATTTAAAAAGTTGTAACATACCTAGCCATTGTTACAGAAAAATATACTCAATAACTATTATTATTAGGTATAAAATTTCGAGTTATATACGAAGCATACCTTATAAGGAATTAGGAAATTTCTTAATTCGTTTGTATTTGAATATGCTTTGAATAAAATCCTGGTACAAAATCACCATTTGGTACTTTTACCCTAACACGACAGTTTATTATTTTTCGTTATCTTAGATAAACATTTGTATGTTATCTGTGCCCTCCTATATCTCACTCCCTAACACATTGTTCACAAACTTTGTTACCAAACATAGCTGACACAGATCCATTAATACTTCTGTTTATTTATATAAAAAAAAGGAAACGCAAAGATGTTTGTTTACATCATAGGTGCTTCCTCGGAGATGAAAGCGTCTTCTCAAAGCTTTGAACAAGTATTGTGTAATATCTTTATGATGCTTTGAGCTACTTAGTTTACGCGACTTACCGTACTTTGGTCTTGTTTCCTTGAGACTTATAATTCCTTTTGTTTTATTATTAAGAGTGAAGTTTGATCACGAATTTGATAAGTTAAATTTGAAGCTGTTGGCAGCGTCCGAAAATTATGTAGGTATGAATTTTTTTTACGTTTTGTTAATTCGACCAGTGAAGGTTTTATGTCTTAGTGAACGACTAAAGCTTCTTATGATGAGATTGATTAAAAATCAATCACACACCTCACTTTACTACATAACCTCGAAATGGGTTTCATCTATTAATTAAAGTTTAAGGATTGTGTCCCTGAGTAATTACACTATCAGCATTTTATAGCTTATCCACTTTATAGCCTTTCCATAATGGACATTATAAGTTGCACCAAGTAGCAGCGATAATAAAGGATGATCAGTTCAAGTATGTGTCATGGTAATGATCAGTGAACTTCAATATATTTACTTTTAAACTTTCGCATTGCATGATAATATTTATTGATTTTAAACGGAAATTCACGCGATTATGATTTAGGTACAACATACCTTATGGTGCTTGACGTTTCAACCAGGTTACATTTACATCGGCCTTAATGGGACTTATTCAGATGAATTTTTTTTCTCACACAATAGAAATCAAAGTCGCACTCACAATTACAATGTAAGTAGGTAACTAAATATATAGAACAAGTGAATCATCCCTTTCCCAAACGTAATATAATTCTAGGTAAAACATGTATTAGTAAAGTTCAAGCTAAAGTAGCGTCAAGGGGCGTTGGAGCACAGAGCGGAACCGACGTGGATCAGTGCGTACAAAAATGATGTAGACGTCAACTTAGTTTTAAGAAAATTTATTTATTTTTGGTATTTTTAGTACTTTCTCGAAGGGGCTAGTGGAAGTGCAACCCACTTACATTTTGCTGGGTATGTTGTCTCATTGTGCATACACACTGTGGACTGCGCATGCAGTTATTATTAATCAGAGCGATTTCAACATAACGAATTAGGAAATTGGAATTTATTGGCTTGGATCACAAAATAATTTATAGAATCGTATATTGTGTATGAAATTTACAAGACATCAGTTAAATTAAAAGTCCAGAGCCCTAGAGGATGGCTTCTGAAAGAAACATATCGTACCGAGATATAGATATTAGTTAATTTATATAATTCACAAACAAATTTGAAGTAAGAAAAAGAAATTAAAAAGGAATTCACTTCCTTCCTTATCAAAGGGAATATAAATCAGTAAAGCAAATGTTCCGAATAGGTATTAATTTATTTATAGACAAAGTAAAAAACAAACTTTTATTAAGGAAATGAAAATACCATTACTGATATAAACAAAGAGTAAATAATCAACAAAACAAAAGTTATGACACGGACAGTAATGATAAACAATAACAATATAATACAATATAAGTGCATCAATGGACGGATATCATTGCGTTACGGCTATTGAAAAACATTTTACAATTGAATAAACACACTAATGATTTAATTTGGAGTTCATCCAAATTAAACCATTCAACGGCATGCCATGGTATACACCTCGACTCATTCAGAGACAACGCATCTTCGGTGTAAAATTTACATATTTTTCCGATTTTTAAAACATGGTCAAAGGTTAAAAGTAAAAAAGGTTAATTACTAAACCTATTGTCATGTTTGTTTCCCATTTGTATCATCATCATATTATTATCATAAATCCAATGTCGTCCAATGTTGGACATAGGCCTCACCTAATTTTCGCCACAGCGAGTGACTTTGTGCAACCAATGGCCACCCGCAACCTTTACCAGGTCATCAGATTTCCCATTTGTATGCCTTAATTCAATTATATATCTATCAGCAACCCATTTAGTCTCATTGCTGGGTTCGAGTCTCATCTCCTCTAACCACAGAGCTGAGAGAGTTTAGCCCATAATCCACTCACGCTGGCCTAGTGGGGTAGGTGGATCAGACATACATCATAGATCATACATCTTAATTCAATTGCTTCGATTTAAATATGTATTTTAACTTTATTTACATTTTTCAACACTTGACCTAGTACTCTAAATTTAACCTTTTTAAAAATATTTATTAATATGTACTTAATAAAAAACCGCTGAATAATTTTGAAATTAGTGGTGTTAATAATTAAGATTTAAAATTGTTTAGAGATTTAATATAGCTCTATTCTTAATAAACACGCTCCTAACACAAATATTTGAGTCAGGCCCGGCTCGTCACGATCCCGGCTCGACACCATAAAAAAACATATCCCGACTCGTCCCCATATCATTTATTTTAAAAAACCAAGTCCCGGCTCGTCACCAATACATTATTTTAGTCAAAGTACAGACAGAACGAAAAGCAACTATAAATTCCTACTTATATTAAAAGTCCTTATAAACGAAAGTAGGCATATCAAGTGCACTATAAATGTCGGTAAACTAGATAATAATATAAATCCCGTATTAATTGAAATATGTAACAATTGTGATGTCTTAATAGACAGTTTTAACTTACAAATAATAATAATAATATAATAATAATATTCTACCACATTCACACAGCGCCATCTAGTCCCAAATCAAGCAATTATATTTGCTTGTGTTATGGGTACTAAACAACTGATATACTACTTAAATATTTTTTTTTGTAAATACATACATATTATAGATAAATTACATCCAGACACAGAATAAACCTTTATGCTCATCACATAAAGATTTGTCCTGCGTGGGGATCGAACCCACGACCTCTGGCTTACTGGCTTAGCAGCCAGGGTCACTAACCACTAGACCAACAGTCAAAAATGTATTGTTACTAACAATAGATTTTTAAGTTATAAAAAGATATAGAATTCATACAGTTTACTTAAAATATAATTATTAAATTCATCGAATCACTAATTAATGATTTTCAATTATTTAATTTATGTAGGTGACCATGTAAGGCTTCACTTTATTAATAATAATGTACCTCGCACGTCAAATTGCATTTCTAACATTTATTTTATAATTATTTTCTCTTTTATTCTCATTTATGTAATATACTTAATATGGTCTTGTGTATGGCCTATGGCGACGGTAGAAGTCGATAAGTTAGTGCCGCCCAGTGTATCCAGCTCCACTCTAATTGTACCCAGTCATTACCGTTCCATTGGGCTCTGTGGGATTTTGGACGAGAGAGTGTATCTGTTTTAGCGCAATAGCTTATGCACTAAGATATATCATGTGCATCTGATTGTTACTGCAGTATCATGCTCAATTAACAATACGCAGTAGCAGTCGCAATCGACATGGAGGACATCATCATCCTCATCAATGTGCCTCATTACGGGTGACTGGATACCGATCAGCTTAAGCTTATCCGGTACAATAGACGAAACCGATGTTTTTCCCCTGGCTGCATAAAACCCATTGACCCTCACTTCTGCGAACATGTTGGATGCTCTGCAAAAGGGTGACATCCCCAACAGCATACTAAAAGCATTCTTATATTGAACACGCAGGACATTTAACGTTTTCTGCGTATAGCACACCCACAGGCTGCTCGTATAAAAGTTCTGGCAGTATGCCTTGAATAGTGTAATTTTAACTTCTTTATTTTTCTTTTCTTTATTCTTTATTCATGGGAGGACTTCGGTGACATCATGTCCAAGGTATTTTTGAGTGTCTGTAAATTTATATTCTATACTTTTTTATTTGTGTGCAAGTGATAGATTACTTACAAATTTAATACTTCTAAAAATCAAACCACTATTATATTTAACGTACCTAGTACCTATATCCCCATAAGCTTTTCTTGCAAACTGTACCGTTTATTTAGAAATTTTGTAATGGTGACGATTCGGGACATGAATATTTAATAAAAATTTATATCTTTTTTAATAGTGACGAGTCGGGATTTTTAGTATGGACAAAATTTTTGATGACGAAGCGGAACAGGTGACGACTCGGTACTAACTCAAACTGTTATTATCGCTTTGAAAAATGCCTCTATTTATAAAAATAGATTTGTTTCTTCATGTAAAGTTGAGAATAATAACCATGGCAAAAATACGGATTGTATACACTCATATTATGCAAATTAAAAAGCAGTTCTATAACGAATAGACAAATTAGATATACCAGCAAGTAGCAACTCGTAAAACCGTCGCAATATGTTCTAGACAAAAGAAAATAACAATAAAACGACTGCTACGTCCCAAACGTCTAATTTAGATAAAGAGTTTGAGATAAATGGTACAAATCACTGTACACAAAAACTACTTTGCATAGCTCTTTTCAAATGCAAATAGCTGTATTAAATTTGCAATTTAGACCCCGACAACGCACTATGTTGTGGTCTAATATACACGAAAGTACGGACCAAAATTAATTTATTATCAATAATATTGCAGTCTAATTTTACTTTTTAATAAGCACGACAATGCAGTGGCATAATGAATACTAATCTATACTAATATTACAAAGATGGAGAGTATGTTTGTTTGTTTGTAAGATCTCGGAAACTAATGGCCCGATTTGAAAAATTCTTATAGTGTTGGATAGCCCATTTATCGAAAAAGGTTAAGCAATATAACATTACGCTATGGCCAACAGAAGCTGTGTAGTGGTCAAAACAAATGATGACGCGAGTGAACGGGCTACAGCTAAAAATAAAAACCATTGTTGTTATGAGAGACAATATTTCAATTTGGTACTAGTAGTTAATGGCAGATGCTATGATTATATTATAATTGCAGACTTTTACGAATTAGACGAACTTCTGCAATAAGAAAAATCTAGTTCTATGTTGACTATTTCACTCCTATATACATTTTCTGTTAGCTTATAACTTGTGCCTCTATGACTGTTGGCAACGCGACGAGCCGACGACGGTACCTTCAGACAATGAAGACATCCCATTGTGATGCTCAAATACGTTTTATGCCTCCAAGTGTTCTGACGGGACTGACCATAAAATTGATCTTACTATATTGTTTGTAAGCCTTGATGTGCTGTAAACTTGGTATTGAGTGTAGTATTGTACTTACAAGCTCTTGCAGAATAATTTGAGATAACAATGTTTGAGACAGATAAAATAATATTGAAGTCCAGGATAAACGGTATGATCGTGCAGAGCTAGATTTACTATTTTTGTACAAAGTTATTAGAAACCAGTTAGACTCATCTTTTAAGTACAATCAATTTTGGTTGTCCACGTTTAAGTGCGCGCAAGAGGCCTTTCTACCTTTGCAGTTTATCACAAACTAACCACAGTAAGAATGTTTTTATAAAAATATCGTGTTATTCGAATGTGGATTTGGATATATTTCACCTTTCTCTCTCTAAATTTAAGAGTAGTATATAAACAACTTTGTCTCTTAAAAAACTTGTTTAAAAAAAAACAAAAGTTAATATTATGTTTGTGTGTGTATTTTGTATAAGTATATATTTGTCTAAAGTAATCTGAGGAAACTGTCTTGGATTAAGTTAATTTTAAGTGTCATATTTAATAACAATAAAAAAAATAGTCGAGTATTAGCACACCGAAATTAGGTGGGAATGGACCAGTCACATTAGATGCAAAAGCGATTATTATTAATTCTAATATGTTTTGGAGTGGTAACCGTGTCTAAGCAAACGTATATTAAACGTATATATTAGAACAAATCACTATGCAGACCGAACCGACAAATATCAAGTGTTGGACATAAATTAAATTACTCAGGCAAAGAACAAAGAGATGTTTGAGAAGCTGGATAACCAAAAACTAACTTTCTAAATCCTGAATCATGTAAAAGCAAGGAAAGCTCCCTTCAACAAGTAAATATATAGTTCACGAATGAGACATCGGAAATGGAAGAAAAATGTCACCATAAGGATAATCTACGTAAGATAATTTCCACTCAAGTGGTCCGATGTGTTCGTTCAAAGGTCGGGCGGCGCCGCGGGGCGCGCAAACTGATGGGGACTTAGCAGGAATCTCTTAATTTATAGCCTCGTTGAGATTTTGGAGCCAAGTGAGTAGATGTGGCGTAAAAATTGGCAAACTACGAGTATTGATAACTAATCAAAACTCATACTTTTCAATTGTATTGGACACGGAGTAAGAATACAATAATTCATCTTGTCCAGTATGGTTACAATAGCCTAACGGCTTCGTTTCGTGAAAATAAGCCTGTGTCCAACATGTAATGGGTTGTTCATTACAATATTGTGTTGGCCTCATAATCAACAAATCAAAACCGATAGGTGTTGATTATGACGCAAAAATAGAGTAAGAGTCCGAGGCATTTTTGGCGTTTGTTATCACAAACGTCATAAATGCCTCATACCACATTAATAATAACATGATTTCTAGTACAATTTCATAAATCGCTTTACTCTTGTGCCATAACCACATACGCACTGTTATCTACAGACTCATAGTGGGTGAAATAATCTGATTTGTCCATTTGCCGGTCGCACAATGGTAACAAACGGGCTCTGTTCGATTAACACGATTGCTTTTTGTAGTCTCCTTGCTTCTTACCTATAGCTTCACTTAATTGACGCTTAATTTATAATCTCGGATTTGGAAGCACTTAGAGATGTTTTTCTTTGTCACCCTATTCTGGTAAATTCTCTTATATTTCGTTTGAGTGCTTGCATTTTGGTTTTGTTTCTGATGTTATCATGCTCTATTCCTTGATAAGCTACAAGACAGAACAATTTTAAGTTTCTACCCCCAGCGGTTACCAAGTGGATTTCGCTTTGTGGAATTTATATGTACCTACTAGTGTAAGTGACTTACCATCAGCTAACAGTGAAGGAAAACACCTTGAGGAAACCCACTTACCACTAGAAGAAATTCTAAGTGTGCGTCTGGACCACCAACCCGCATTAGGCCAACGTGTGTGGATTATGGCCTAAACTCTCTCAGATCTCTAAATAGAGGAAAGCAAACCCAGCAGTGGGATGGGATGATGATAATGATGAGATGACATTGTCACCGCCGCCGTCGCGTCGCGGTATAAAAACAATGTTCGAGAAAATTTACTTTGATCTACTCAATTTTAGCTTTAGAATGTATTAATGAATGAGTGGCTTCAGTCACATAGATAAGTAATTCCTTCAAGTTTATCTAATTTAACAAGTACAACTGCACGCTATACGACTATAAATCTATAGCTCGTTATCGCTTCGTCCCCCTGTGTGTCGCAAATCCGGACGCATTTGTAACAGACCCGTGGATTATCGGCGTGCCGGGGGCAAAAACAAGAACCTACCTAAAGCAACACCCATGGACATAAATTCGCGACAATGATTCATGATCACCGCATTCGAAAGTTTTTGCATCAACGATTAATCGCAGCGACTTTTAGGGAAATCACTGCAGTAATGTTGCCGCGTATTATTATAATGATGGCGCTCTGCGTAAAAGGCGTTTGAGATAAAAACTGTTTACCGATTTAACGGTTTATCTTTTTAACTGGTGGGATTGTTCGTTTTTTGAAACATGATTTGTTTGTGATGGAATGATAATGTAATGGCTTTATATAGATCTTATGCGGCGAGCTTTACTTGTAATACTTATATGAATGAGTCAGTGAGAAATGAAGTATGATATTATATTTTATCCATTAAAGCGATTGCAAGGTACTTAATTTAAGTTAATAGATGTGATACTTTGTGGATTGTTTGTTTTTTTTTAAGTAATAGTATCTGTTAATTGCATGTTTTTAAAATTCCTCCGCGACACAGGACCTGCTACATAACGTAAGCGTTGTTGTACAAAATTGATAAACCTGCATTATTTTCTACATAGAAATAGGATGGTTGGGTTACTTCTGTACAGTCAAACAATTGGATCAAACAATTTTATTATACTTGAAAAATATTAATTTCTACTAATGAGGAGTGAATAAGTTATACGTTATTTTTTTCATAGATAGAAATGGTAGGAAGGCTGAAGATTGACTATGGCTGATAGTGCGTCAATCATCCTGTTAATGAGTTCCCGTCAGTCAGAAGACACTGGCAGCAAAAGCTTGTAAGACTTAAAGTACAGATAAACTGATGAACGAAATTTCACAATACAGATGTCAAAAAAGCAATTAAGTACAGCGTTGGTAGCCGAATGGATAAGTGTGAATGAGACTGAAGGAGACTTCAATATTATATTTGTCCTATTTAGAGATAAAAAAATGCCTCTTTGCTTCGCAGTCGTACACAATATAGATAAAATGACCTTCGGCCTTTACCTTCTCGATTCTTATGTCTTTGTTTCCAAATAACAAAAGACAGACTACACAACTTTACACATGTTTATGATGCGCACAACCGCAACCGCAGTCGCGACTCAGGCCCATCCATTTGCGGTGACAGATCAATCACGTTCCAACATCAACCTCGGAATAATGATCCTTTCAACACTTTACATAAACTTATAAACTCAAAATCAACCTTAAATTTGATATGATAAGGTTGCAAGTCAACCGTTGTGTATATGGTGGATCTAACGAGGCAATGTGCGTTATTCCTTTGAGCTATTTAAGCTCTTGCTAAATGATTGGCGCATCGTGTTAAGGTGGAGTGAGAGGCAATATACAAAGAATAAGTTCTTGTTTATAAATTAGGAGGAAAATTCAAATATGTTGAGATGCTCTTATCAGAATATTCAAAGTCAAATGAACAAAAAATAATTTAGGCAAAAGAGATCGAAGTCAAATTTTAACATTTGAAGAGTTTACTCGTATGTAATTTTACTAAGATTTGAATACTTAGAGAGTTTTCTTTAAAATCTAATTTACTAATGTAATTTCAATTTGTAAATTTTATCATTTTGATAATTTTGTGTTAAATTTCAAAAGGGACTTAAAATGGGCTTTGCTTTTTGAGCCCTTGTTTCATAACTAACCTGACCCTGATATGTAATAAACCTTTCTGTAAATTTCACATAATTTTTGACATATTTATTTATACAAAATCTGTCATGATAGTTATACATTGAGGTACTTATCTCCCAGATTTAAAACAAGACCTTAATATTGTTTAAAAATAGTTATTCAAAAATGAAAAACCAAAACAGTTATAATGACTGAAGACACAAAAACAAATACCTTTTTTCACTGTTCCTCAATAAACGATATCTCAAATGAACCAAGGTAACTTGAGAGAAAGAAACCGTCCAAATTGTAAGAAGAAACTATAATGTTCCGTGTTAGAGCTAATACAATAAGGAAGGAGGTCAATTCGTTCCGCAGCTCGATAGCGTTGTGAAAGGATAATCTTGTGAGGATTAGATAAATTATTGCTCGATATTTTTCTTAGTGAAGTGCTTTTTCTTTCTTTGAGTGGAAAAGATAGAATTAAGTCTTTATTAGGTACTTTTATTGGCTTCGTAACTGTAACGTAACGTAGTTGGAACAGAATCATAAGACATGTTTTTAAACGACTTCAAAAAGGAGGAGGTTATATTAAGTCGACTGTATGTTGGTTTTTATTTAAGTTCAAGGATTTCTTTATTAATTAAGTTTTCAACACACAACTATGACTTAGAAAATATAGAATTATGGTTTGCTTTTAAACGTTAACTAAGAGGTAAATACCTAGTCTTGATGAATCATCTCATCATCATCATTTCAACCCATAAACGTCGCACTGCTGGGCACGGGTCTCCTCCAAAGAATGTAGAGGGAATTTTGCCTACTATTCGCATTAACTTTGAAAGGGTTTCAACTACTTTTATATTTTTACCCGACTGCTGAAAAAAAGGAGGGTTATGTTTTTCTACATGAATCGTTTTTAATAAAGGCTCAGAAAGTAAAAGTAATTGAAAATCAGGACGCGATATGAACTTAGTAAATAATGATACAGCGACATCTTTATAGAACCAGCTTTGTGGAAAAACTGATTTTACGCCTTAAAGAGTAATCTTTGAAACCTTTTAGAAGATCATATTAAGATAGGTATAAATATTCTGTCACATTAAGCAGAAAATAGTTACGTTGTCTAAAAATTATATTAACAAAATGTCTTCGGGGCAATATAAGTAGGTATGTATTTTATATAAATGCTAAACAAGTAATGGAAAAATTCAAACCCACGACGGGACTTGAACCTAGCTACGCGGGTGGAAGTAGAAAAACGTTGTCATGACGTCATCATGCTAACAGGTAATGGATAAATTCGATCTCAGGGACGTCCACCCGCGTAGCTCAGATGGAAGAGCACTGCACACGGAATGGCAGGGTCGCGGGTTCAAGTCCCATTGTGGGTTTGAATTTTTCCATTACTTGTTTAGCATTTATATAAAATGTTAAACCAAAGCGATGGAAATTGCTTATTATTTAATGTAAATATAGGTATGCACTCTAAAAATATGGATAACCACAAAAAATATTTTCCTCAACATTAAAAATAACCCTTTCGCGGCACCTCCCGGTCTTATTTATCCAACGGTTTGCATAGCATTTATCCTCGCACGGATGAATAGTCGCCTGAGGCGCGAGGCGCGAGCCCGAGGCACGCCTCAATAAGGCACGCACGAGGCGCCGCGGACGCCTTTTGTCCTCGCCTCAAGTGCAAATAGCCTGGCGTTCTAATTTCAAAATGCCCGCCCTTGAATAGAGTGAGCTTATTTTAGATTTCCACTTGGACGGCCGCGACATATTTTCGTTTAAAAAAACACCAAATTAAAAAAAAAAATTATATCTCTTTCATGTTTATTAACATCATGTTACAACTACTCTTAACCCTTACATGCATCGTTTACTGAAATAAACTTTTTTCACTATGAATGAATGTATATGAATGAATGAATGTAAGTGCAAATACTATAATTTTGTGAAACTATCCTAATGATAAAAAAAAACAAAACAACAAAATCACTCGTTGTGGCGGAAATTAGGTGAGGCCTATGTTCAACAGTGGACGTCATTGGGCTGATATGATGATGATGATGATCCTAATAATCATCATTCGTCCAACAACTGTCTGTTAAAAAGATTGCCATTTATGCAAGTAAATATGTATAATAATGAATTTTTAACATTGTTCAATTATTGCATCATATTTTTTTATTACTGTATACTTACATATTAATTAGTTTGCAGTGCCATATAAACAATTTCATAATAGACTACAATTGAAACTTTACAACTGTTTTCCTGATTCCTGTTATAACTGCTCTGAATTAACCATCAAATATTTCAAGAGAAATAATTACAATAACATGGCACAAACGTGTTAAATAAAAAATAAGCGCCAATCATACTTATAAAGGCAACTTGTTTTCACAGAGGCATAAACTGAGTGCCAAAAACTGCGAACATTTGCCGTAATACGAGTGGTAATTTAACATTACATGCGCTTCAGTTGCCTCGACCCCTGCCTCATCGCTTCAGCCGTGACACGAGGCATTTACTTGTCTGCCTTGGCCCGAGCAATTCTTATTGTCTTCCCAGATATGAATTGCGAAGTCAAAAATAGAATACTTGTTTTTTATCGTTCGCTGTTCGAAATAGAAATGTTTTTAGAAAAGTCCTTTTTAATTAAAAATGTTTTTTTTTGTTTCAGGTACTTGGTAACAACAGAGCTTTTATGTTTCAAGGAGAGGTTTTACCGGTAAAAGTATAATTATAAATACCTTTTTCGTAAGTAGGAACTTTTTGAGGTTATTCAAATGGATTTCGTGAATTAAGTAGCTAGAAATGTTTTCTGTAATACTTACAGCTATTTGTATCACGACATTACTTAAGACTTACAACATCCTAACACGACATCCGCGGGATCGAAGCCGCCTGTCTCCTATAAAGCGTTCAACTTTAATCTATTCGTCTTTATTCATTACACAAACCGCTCATAAATCTTACATTCCCACGAGTTAAACTGTATCAAATTACTAGGGAGGGACGCATCCTAGTCAAAAGTGTGTTCACCCCTCATATTAAATACCACGATACTTTTACCTACCTGGTATCAAAATTCAAGCGACTTTATACCTTGCATCGAGGCAATAAAATTGATGAAACATTTTAGGGTTAGTAAATATAATTTGGGAGTTATAAAAATCAGTTCCAAGAGTGTTTGAAATGACGTGCCATTGCATTATGGGGAGGTCACGTTCCGCCCTGAGGGTCAAAATTAAACGGGTCAGTGGTCAGGTAAATATTATGAAGTAAACAAATTCAACTCACTTTAATGCACCATTGATATTTATATTATTTTTGTTTGAGGGGTAAGGGATTACAGGAGTAAAGTTGATTTTGAGGGGATTTGATTTTTAATGCTTAAAGAGGAGAAATTTTTTCATATAATTTACTTAGGGTCGGAAATTGAACGGAAATCGTAACTGAGTTTGGTAAATAAAATTGAAAAATATTTTAAATTTCACCTGTTTGAACCGACTGCGACTTAGCGACTCTGTGAGTAAATGAGTTGAATTTTGTTTTGAATACTGTCTATTTTGATGATCTAGGGATTGCAGTAGCGACTACTAAACTTTCTTCTTCTATGTTTACCTAAACAATTCTTTTTGTAATAATTTTATTTACATGAGTTTCACCATGAGTTTTTTTGACAGATTTTATATGAAAAATTTGTCAAAGATCTGTCAAAGAAGTTTCAAATAGCAATTATTTGCCAGTGCAAACAGGCCCTTAGACGGCTGTTTATATACATTTCTAACTTTTTATACCTACATCAAGATACTACATAAACAAAGCCACTGCCAAACAATACCTTATACTAAACACCTATTTGGCAAATCTTCGCATCAAACAAGGTAAGCAATTGACAGCAATAACGTTATCGAATTGAACAAAACCTCACTGGTTATTGTTAAGCCAATTAGCGGCAGTTTGTAGGAGGCTTTGTGACGTCATTTAACTGCCAACGGAATGGCAGGCCAAGTCTGGTTGTGCCACAAATGGAATCTGTAATATATACAGTGAAGTTTAATATGGTGTAGTGTTGGAACCGGCATTTAGAATGAGATTGGATTGGTCGTTCGTGAAATAAAGTTATTCATAGGTTAGTGTCGTCATTATAAATTTATTTATTTATTTGGACAACGTGTTTTTGTTACACTGTTTAACACAGTGGTATAAATGTAGTAATGTATCTGTGTAGTGACGGAGTCTCTCTCTCTTATTTAAAATCTTTGCTCTTGTCGGTGAAGCAATCACCATTCTTCTCTATGTTCTGCTTTGTTTTTCACTTCTTAATACGACTCAACTCCCACTTATTCCTTCATTTGCTGGATGAAACTTCTTCTAGGTCTACCCCTACCTATACTTCCTTCTATTTTTCCAATTATTTTGACCGATTAAGAATATAAAATATCACTGCCCCATTTCAACCCGTTTTGGTGTCGTAAAAGGCGACTAAGGAAGTATCTTTATACAGACAACAGTACTACAAGAACCTACTATACCACCAGATATAGATATATGCCAGACGGGTTGGTATAGACCAACCCGTCTGGCCAGCGTGGTATAGTAGACTAAATTCCTTCCTAAAATGTGTTAATCGAGAACTTGCTTCACTTTTTATATTTATTCCTTTTTTTAGTTTGTTTGGTTCAACGCGATAATCTCATTAACTAGGTACTGGGCCGATTTGAATAATTCTTTTAGTGTTGGATAGCCCATTTATATTAGATGTAAATAATTGTTTTGTAGGTGGTTATGACGGGACGTGACCGCTAACTATGGGGCTTATTAGAAAGCTCACTGTCGCTCAGCGAGCCATGGAAAGGGCTATGCTTGGAGTTTCCCTGCGTGATCGAATCAGAAATGAGGAGATCCGCAGGAGAACTAAAGTTGCCGACATAGCTTACCGAATAGCATCGCTGAAGTGGCAGTGGGCAGGCCACATAGCTCGCAGAACTGATGGCCGATGGGGCAAAAAAGTTCTCGAGTGGCGGCCACGTATTGGAGAGCGCAGCGTGGGGCGGCCCCCCGCCAGATGGACCGACGACCTTGTAAAGGTTGCCGGTGGCCGTTAGTTGCGGTTGGCACAAAATCGCTCGCTGTGCGTGATATGATGATGATGAAATAATTGTTTTATTTGTATATTCAGTCAGTTCATACTGTTATCGATAAATAATTTTAATATGAGGGCTTAGAAACCGGATATTAGTCTAGAATTATTTAAAAATTATCTAAAATAGCAGCGATCCTATTTAAATTTTCAAATATTTAAAATCGACTGTCGACATGCTGAGTACATAATCAATATTATTCTAAGTTTATGTTTTTTTTTTCATTCTCTTTATTATCACTTCTAATAATAAACAGCTGGTCCTCAATATTTTTCTTCGACACCCCAAAACATTAGAAATTCAAATCGATATTTAACCCTATTCAATTAACTTAGGGCACATCCAAGGAACGTTTTTACATAGAAAAGGAGTATAAAGGATTGCAAATGAGTTTCTCCCCTGGCTCTTTAATTATAGAAGAGTCTGTTTGTCCGAATTCCAAGGGGCTACCTTGCGTTCTAATTACGGAACAAAATCACTGATCTAAATTGTGCAATTACTTTTTTTAGAAGACAATTGAGTTGAGACGATTTTCGGCTTCAGGTTTCTTTTAGGGTTGAATTACTTTGATTTGTTTCTTTAGTTTTTGTAACAACGTTACATTAGATACAATACATTTATTCTTTATTTATCTTACAATAACGTTTATACAAGTATTATAAAATAAACAGTGTATATAATAATATCTATCTATGTTTGTTCACAGATTTCTGTACTATAATATTATATCCTGCGCATTAAAATACACAGTGTCCAATGAAACTAGGGGGCATTATTTATCAATCAATTGTGTAAAGTAATTTAAGAAAATAAATATCATTTCTTCATTAATCATTTAATGAACAATTTACGTTTTTAACGGATGGTATTAATTTATATACATTATGATTTGGTAAGAGATTATCGTTGTTATAGGTACGAAACAACGATAATCTCTTGCCAAATCAACAAAATGTTGTCAACAGAGCAGACCCAAAACTCCCGAGGTTTCTAAGTGTTTCACAATACAACTTCGAGTGCCTTAACTAAAGCTTTCTTCCCAAACTAAATAAATATTCTATACAAAAAGTATTTTTTCCGAATAACGTCAACTGATTTCGCAAGTTCGGCATTTCTAAGTCCCCGTGTGGCCATAGGCGTATGGGGCACTTAACCAACTTTGATTTTAGTAAAAAGAAAAACATTCCAAGTTTGTCGTAATGGACGTCTTCAAGTAGTTCACGGGAAACTTTCAGGATTGGCTTAGATAGTTTCTTATAAAGTGGTGGATAAATAAGGTATCAGTTTTGGTTACTGTTCGAGTTTTAACGATATTGGTTGGATATATCTTAGAGACGAGACGTTAATCGATATCGAGAGGTCAGTGTAATTATGTTATCTGTCATCATTTGTCACTCAACAGACGTGTTGGCAAACTATACTCTATGTTTACTTAGTAAGGAATAATTTTCCATGGTCATATAAAAGTTTTGAATAAGTACTTATTGGTATTTAAAATTTTGCTAGATTAGAATATTATAAGACGTATTAGTATGGATTTTTAATTATGTCAATAGTGCAGTGGAAGGTTAAAATTTTTTAATAGGCTATCAATCAAAATAATTGGCAATATTTAAAAAAAAATGCTTTTAATATTATCAATACTCCAATCTTTAGATTACATTTAACGACTTCTCAATCACGCCAAAATGGCTGAATGGATCTATATAAAATTTGGCACACGATAGATTATAGTCTGGAATGGCACATAATATACTTTTTACCGACATTTATCGCGAGCGGCGCCGCGGCCGGAAGCTAGTATCTAATAAATAAATACATACCCGTAAATACAGTAAATTCATTAACTAACATGGCTGACCAAACTGAAAATCTATTGATTCAATCTAAATTACTCCAAAATAAATACCAATTTCCCGGAAAAACTGTTTTTTCGACGAAAAACCGGCGCTCGGTACCAGGCGCCCAGTGTGGCGTAGAGGTATCATAGCCGAGATGCAGTAGATAATACGCTATGAAACTGAACTTCAGCGTGTAGTCAGTAGCGCGTCGAGCCTCGACGGGGAAGCACGTGCCGTACGTCCGTGCCACGCGTACTCGTGTTTATTTCGTGTGTTGTGTAGTGTCAGGATATTATTCATAGTGTATATAGTAAATGTTTTCTGAAAGGTTCGTAGTACATTCTATAATAAAAATATTCCTTTAATTTAGTACCTTACCATTATATAATTAAGTAATATATTAAACGGTATAAGTAGATTAATTTGATTAGTAAATAAATGTATTATTTCTTTATGAAATGGGCGAGCAATAGGAGTTAATGTTACCCATATCATTTGGGAAACCACATGGGGCGCTACTGTTGAATGGTCTCATGCCTAAGGATATAAATATAATATACTCGTATATTACGCTTTATGAATATTATGTGAGATAGATAGATAACCGCTTCAGCTTTACATTATGATGTCTTGTTTAATATCGACTGAGGTATTTGTTTTAAACTTTTGATATGTACTTACTTTAATTTAAAAGTATGGAAGTGAAAATTACATAAGTATCTATGTCATTTTATTAGAAGTTTTTAATAACACAGTTTACCATAATTACTGTATTCGATGACGTATGCTATTGATGAAAATGAATTTTCCGAATTATTTTAACTGATTATAGGTATGACAATATTGGCAGATTTTGGATAGCGTTTATAAATTATATTAATATCAAAAGGAAAACAAATTCTGATTAGCTTAATTAACTTATTAATAATAAAAAAGACCATGAACTGAAAATAAATATAAGCTGTAAGTTACTTACTAGAATTCTACACATATCTAATTTATGCTATACATTAGAAAAAAGATTAAGCTCCTTGTAAAAAACAAGTTGAAAGCTAAAATAAAAAAAAGTAAAACCAGAAATACTGTCTCTTAAAATTAATTTGTGTTGGCCATCTTCTGGATGGCGAAGATAAATATTTTCATTTGGTATTTTACTAACTTATTTTACTAACTTTCCTATTTTACTTAAATAATATGTATAGTAATAGATTGATTGTGTTTTCGTTCTGTATATTACAATGTTCATCATCATCCTCCTCACTACAAGCCATAAAAATCCCACTCCTGGGCACGGGTCCCACGGAGCCCAGCAGTAGGACATTAATGGGTTGATGATGAAATAATTGACAATTATCGTTTCGCTAACCATCTACATACAGCTACTTATATATGAGCCATACTTCCTCGATCCCTTATAAAAGGTAGCATATTGTCACCTAAACATCCCAATATCCGTATATCCGTCGTCGTCGCGGATACGAAAATTCTAATAATTGGGACAACGACGATGTTGCCATGACAAAATATCTTAATATAGCTTACTTTATTATAGTTTATCATAATGATATTATTGTTATTGAAGCAAGATTTCAAGATGATTTGATATTTGAGTGAATTAGAATTATACTTTTGTATACCAAGTACAAGTACCAGTGGCATAAATTAGATGAGGCCTATGTTTAGCAGTGGACATCGTTGGGCTGATATGATGATGATGATACCCATTTTGATATTATTATAAAAATGTAGATGCCATTTTGATTCACATGCTTCTGCAGTAATTTTGTGTCTAATATATGTACTTATATAATATGTGGCATCCTTTCTTGGTATTGCACACAATCAATTGCAACTGAAAATCAGTATCATTATTTTCCAAGAGACAGCAGTATGCTGATATGCGGTTAAGGAGGTCGTCTCGCCACTAATATCGTCGTGCCGACTAACGTGGGTTCGATTCCCACACGAGATAAATATTTGGGTGATTCATACATTTAACTTTGTCTATTAGTTGTTTGTTTCCTAAAACAGGTAGGTATTGTCTTTTAAAATAATGAAAAAAAAAAAACTATGAACTTCTTTCACAGGTCGATAAATCTCCATTGTCTACCAAATTTATCAATTTCTAATGGAAACTATATTATTAAATAGATAAAATATTATTGTCAAAAATGATTCCAAATATATTCCATAATCACATACGAGTAGAACCAATTTACAACGAACTTGTTAACACACCATTTTTCGCGCTGCGTTTAATCAAACTAAAATACTCTTTCTATAAAATGTGGAGCCGTGAATCAATCATTGGAACGAGTTCCCTCATAACATTTAAACGCATCCTACTTCAGTAACTGTTATCCCTACGGTTTAAGGCACAACAATTACTATAAGTGCTGTAGTTGAAGCCGTGGACTATAAAAGAGGATAAAGTTGAATGAAGAAGGAGGTTCTCTATAAGTAATAGGAATAAGGCTTCGATTTTAGTGTTTTATGTGTGTTTATTTGTGAATTATTCATACAAACACAAACACAAAAATAGTTTATTTCATTATTACACAAAGATCTCTTAAAAATTGTTGGCATCTCCTTTTATAAAACAAATGCCTGTATCAGAAGACGTCGCTATTTTTAATAATCATGCATGTAGAATCAAAATGAAAATATATAAACCTAGGATATAGGATCTACGACATGATCGTCGTAGATCCACCATAGACCATTCTCTCAAAAAGGCATATTTTTATGACTTCTGAACTGTTTTCTATCTACTATATTTATTGTAACAATTTCCTTTGTGAAAGAGAAATAAATAAATTTATTAATATGTGAGGTGTGAAGTTAGGTGAGGTTCGCGTATATATATCGCGTCTTTGGCCTAATGATGATGATGATGAGGTGTTGTGTGTCCACTAGCCCTGCGACGGAGTTTTGGAATCAGACCAGTCAGATGACTGATCCACCAGAGTTGTGAGTGTTAATTTGTATGAATGGGTTGATTTTTCTTTGTGTGTCCACTAGTCTTGCGATATAGCCTTAGTTTCATGGTTTCAAGATTGGCTACTAATGAGTAACAAGAAAGTCATAGCATCATTATCATCATAGCATCACACCTCTTTTTTAGGCAGAGGTGTTTCACACCCACTTTTCGCCAGCTATGTTTGGTCCCATGAAATAGGGGGCGAGCCTATTGTCATCAACCGGGAACATAATTTGTTTACCAAACTCCGGGTAAATCTTAATACTGGAATTTCATGATAGAAAAACCCAATACCATTTTCACCCAACCCAGATCGAACCCGAGACCTCTTGCACAGCAGTCATATACACTTCCCGCTGCGTCACAGAGGCAGTTAAGAAAGTCCATATTACTAAATATTTTGTTAATACAAAGAGCTTATAAATACACTCTAAATCTGCAATATGAGATCAGCTACTGCTATTGTAGTCGAGTCAAATACACTCAAGCTACGAGAGGTTTCAGCCCAATATCGTGTGCGATATTGGTGGTACTCTGACCGGTTCGATGTTGCCATGTAAGTATTCTATCCAATTCGTTCAGAAATATGTACAATAAGTTTAGTTGTAGTTTGTTCAGAATATAGTTAGTTGTGTAGAGGTAACTTCATAATATTGTAACACATAAAATGGCATTACGATTTTTCCACGAATTTCTAGGCAGAGGTATATCACACACACACAATGCCTCTAGCAATTAACAATTATTACGATTTATCGTCGCTCACCTAGAAGTCTTTAAATAAACTTCAGGCTTATTTGTTATATAATATAATTTTTTGGCTTTAATTCTGAAAATTTACATTAAAATCTTAAGGCAGTTAGTAGTTAAAGCAGTATTACTTTAACAGCAGAAATATAAAAGAAAACTATAATTGACTGTCACCGTGGCGCAGTGGTTAAAGTGGTCGCCTCGCCACTACATCGCCGTGTTGGGTGACGTGGGTTCGATTCCCACACGAGACAAATATTTGTGTGATTCATAGATATTTGTTTCTAGTCTGGGTGTACTTTGTGTCCGTTAGTTTAATGTTTGTAAAGCTCCCCGCGACACAGGGCTGGTTCCCTAGTGCGGGCGTTGTATTTTTTAAGAAAAAAAAAAGAAAACAAAAAAAAATTAATGTTGTCATAAAAATCAAAACAAAAGTAAATCTACTTTTAAATAATATTTGTTTTACTATGAGCAAATAATAAATTCATTTAATAGGCAACTGTCTGCATTCCTTTCAACAGTATTAAGTAACATGTACATCTGTATGTTCGCGTGTAAACGCTAATATCTCGAACTATAAACAGTTTTAATACCTTCATGAAACAGCATTTTTTATTAGTTGCCAGTGAAATATGGCGGGTACCACGAATGCTTGAGGTTTAAGTGTGAAAAAATATATATTACAATGGCAATGGAACCGTGAAATTATAGGTTTATTTTATAGGCTTTACTATGTGGGGATTTAAGAGTCAACGGTATTTCGTTTATGGGGCCTAGAGGTCACATTCTGGGTGGTAAGAATCGACTGCAGAAGTTATAAATTTCAAAGCTATTTATGAAATTAGAGATCGTTATAAATGAATTCTATAAGCGGTCGTCTTTAAAGTTGAGAGAATGCATTTTATATAATGGAACGAATTACATTTTTATTTTACCGTTGCTTGGAGTTTCGTTCCCATGGATCTTTGTTTGGCCACTACTCAGAGCTTCTATTTATCGTAGAATCATGTTATATAGCCTTTCTCAATAAATGGGCTATCCGTCATTAAAAGGAATATTTTGATTCAAGAGCGTTCAACGCTAAAATGAAACATGAAAAGCTTTCAAACAAATAATACGCATTAAAATCGGCCCATTCATTTAGGAGCCATGATGCCACAGAAAAACACAAACAGATACACAAACACGCAAATACGTCAAACTTATGTGTTATTGCACCGTAGGGAAGTAAAAAATGTCTAAAATTATATCTATTTTATTAATAAATTATAAAATGCACATATTTTACCCAACTTGTTTGCCAAAGTAGTCCTTGTGTGCAAATGTGCCGTACATTTGCACACACACTATTACTGTGATAAGGATGATACTTGATTATCTCTTGTTTATTAAACTCTACATCATGTATAGGTAGATAAAACGCCCAAGGGAAGGCACAGGGTCAGCTATTCATAGCTCAACCCATCCCTTAAATAAAGGTAACTAAATAAATATATACATGACCGAGTTTCATGAACATTAATTTAACAACTATATAACAGCGTATAATATTGTTATATTAAATTAATTTACTTAGTTTTGTTTCAATTAAGCATTATAGTAATAATAATATTCTACCACATTCACACAGCGCCATCTAGTCCCAAAGTAAGCAATTATATTTGCTTGTGTTATGGGTACTAAACAACTGATATACTACATAAATACATTTTTTTTGTAAATACATACATATTTTATATAAATTACACCCAGAAACAGAACAAACCTTTATGCTCATCACACAAAGATTTGTCCTGGGTGGGGATCGAACCCACGACCTTCGGCTTAGCAGTCAGGGTCACTAACCACTAGACCAACAGGCCAGTCAAAAAGAAGCATTATTCTTTACAACGGTAATAATATTCGAAAACGACAAAGATCAGACTCAGTCATAGAATATTGTTGTGCAATGTGAACTCCCTAACGAGGTTTTCTTATGGGGCTAGTATGGGGTTCTTCAAAAAGGAGTGAGGCGACAACGCACTCTTGATGCCCCTGGTGTTGCAGGCATTGGCATTCTAAACGCTTACCATCGGGCGAGCCGTATGTCTGTTTGCCACCAACGTGGTAAAATAAAAATAGCATATCACGGCATACCAAGTGAAGCCAGGAACGAATTACGCAATACAAAAGTTTAAAAGTAAATAAGTCAATATCCCGGAGGTTTCTAATAAGATAAAGGGAAGATAGGAAGCATCTGCACTCACGTTATCAAATGAACAGTCCTAACCACGCATATCTAATGCAAGCTATGAAACAGGTGCTTGTGCACCTGTCTAACTAACAGCTGCCTAGTGCAATTAACACGACATGCTCCTCTGTATAGTACTGAGTCGATATTAAGTGCTAGCTTTACTTGGAGATGAGACTGTTTTAGTGTAAGAGTGAAATAGTTTATCTATTTTGAAGTTCTAAACATTGGACAGCGGACCAAAATTAGAATTGAACCTCTGTAGTTAGGTCATACCCATAATTTTCAGGATTTGTACTTTTTGTAAAAAGCACGGTGAATGTGAAACAATTGGCAAGTCATAGTCACAAGTCGCTTGCGAAGAAAACGTAACCAAGCCGCTGCTGATAAATAAGAAGGGCAAGGAAAATGAAGGGGACCTGGAGGAGGAATTGGGGTCTATAATTATTTAGTATTAAAAGAATTTAGTGTCGTATAAGAAGACATTGTAATTACGTCAGTAAAAGAAAACAGAGTTGTGGTATAGCCTTGTTACCGACAAGCGATATGAAGCTGTTATCTAAGATTCTAAGCACTAAAGTAGCCTGGAAGCCAAAATACATTAATATAACTGTGACGTTTACATAATACAATTTTTGTGCATAAGTACTGAATCTACCACCTCAAAAATGAGTCTTAAGATAACCACTGTAAAGTTCAATAACCTTCCAAGTCTTCGATAATAAAGATATCTTTGACGTCCTTAAAAACAATGATCAATAAAATAAATTTAAAGGAATACATTGACTTAAAGCTAGTGCTATTTTACTACGCTGCCTATAAAACAAACGGGTGTAAAACCGACATTTTTACGTGCACCCACCATGATTTATTGATACCACAAACGTACCGATGCAATTCGGCTAACAGTTACCAGCTTAATGTATTTGGGAGATCCTAGCAGGAATTGTTGCGTTTGTACTCCTTCAATTGTGATAATACAGAAATCTTTTTGAAGTTAGTATTTCTAGCTTCTTATTAAATCACGTCCTCATGATGATGACGTCAACAACAATCCAATATAATTCACTGCTAGGCATGGCTCATTCAGGTTGGCAGATGATGATGAGTTATGGCAGATGAGTTATTTTAGTTCGTGTTTTCCGTCCCTTGCATAGTTTTATTGTCATCAAAGCAAGTCCATGATGGGTGACCGTTTGTGGCAATTTCATTCTCGAGCATCTCCGTGCTGATCACTTAATGAGGTAGTTGTTAAGTCAACTTGGAAGCTGGGGCGACTTGATAAATACCAATAATAGGGTCTGCCTCAAGCCCATACGATAAAAAGAAGAAGACTAAAGCTCAAACATAGTGGCTTCTCTTCAACCAATGGAAAGCCAAAAGAGGAGGCCAGATTGCACTAGCAGTTGACAAGATACCGAAGTACCATATCAGTTGGTAACGCCTTGCTGTCCCGTAAGATGCTTCTTCACGCTTGCCTTGAAGGAATCCATGTTGTAGAAAGGAGTAAAGACATGAGCCGTCAATGCATTTTACGTTTTGTTACAGTTTTACTTTATATACCAGCCCTCTGATTCTGACTCGTCGGATTGCTCCCGGATCGTAAACTTTTACGAATCTTAGTACCACGTATTTTTATGGCTTAAGTTATTTAATGTTAGAAAATAGTCTACCGTATAGAAAATTAAAAACTGATTAATTTATGTTTTTTTTCCTACAACCATCTATTTCTTTAACATTATGTTTTTTAACTTTGATTAAACTGACATTTCCGCCCGAAAAATTTCCGACAGCTCAGAATCAGGGGGCCGGAATACGTTACCAAAGGAGGAAAAATTAAATAGTCCTTCTAAGTTTAAGTCCAATAATATTTTTAGTTACAATATTAATATTTTTGTAACTTTATCGTAGCAATACGGTAAATCGTCACATTCCCGTACGTCGGTTCGATCCATACCGAATTACTGACATTTACAGTATAATTTGAAACAACGAACATCTGAACTGATTAATTAATACTGCAACTGTTAACTATGTAAATAGTGATCGTAAACCACCCAGCCTGCATTAGAAGCTTATGTGATAGGACATACGGCTATCATGTTCTGCGTACCGAGCGGTTTGGCCAACAAACGAGCTATCTTACTATGAAGTTAACAATGTGCCTTCACTCTTGAAACTAAGTATTATAAGAACGATACCCACAAAGAGCAAATTAATATTTGTATGGTACAAACATTTTTTTGTGCTTGTTAAATAATAGTAATGTTCAACAAAACTGGAACGGCTTTTGTAAAGTTATCCAAGTGTTTTTATAATTTGGCACATCGTTATAAATCTATCTTAGTTCTGTTGTAATAAGGGACTAAAAACTAATACAACAAAATAGAGTATCAAAAAGCGAACCATGAAAATATAACTTTAGCTGAAATGAAAAATTGTTGTCCAAATTCACTCGAAGTTTGGCTTATTTTAAGCCCAATTCATGCCACGAAACAATAATTTAATTTGATTTTATACAATATATGTTAGTACTATTAAATACTATCCCTAAAAAAAAATATTTACATGTATAGCTACTAACAAGAATATATCCGAACATGTTCAGTTGCCGCACCATGGCAACAGTGTGTCACGAAAGCAATAAACGCGATCGTAGAACAACATACGCTAATGAAATTTATAATCCATAAAGGCTGAACCGGGCGTTGTTTTATAAAGTGTAATAATCATAAAACCTCGCGTCTCTATTGGTGGGGCGGAGGCATGAGCGGCGTATTTAATATTGCGAACGGCTGTACTAAGCTTATTGCCCTTCGGAGAGCTCCCTTCCAATGATACGTGAATTGGTCGAGCTTTTGAGGGTCATTTTATTTAAGTTCTATAGAATAATATAATTGATATTTGTTAAAAATCGTTTATTTATAATAGAGTCTATCAATCATCATCATTTCAACTCATAAACGTCCCACTGCTGAGCATGGGTCTCCTACAAAGAATGTGGAAGGAATTTAGCCTACTATACCACGCTGGCTAGATGGGTTGGTATAGGATTTGCTTCGAATTTTTCTTTTCTTGCAGTGCTCTTACTGTATAAGGTTACTCCCTTATTCGTCTTTTACGACACCCATGGGTCGAGATGGGGTAGTGACATTATACCTTCTTAATCCGTCACTACACGTATAGGGAGGTATACGGTAGTTTAACTAAATATCTTTACATAATGATTATGTTTTTTTCACAACAAAATGCATTATTACATTATTTACAACCATAACTCACATAAATCCATAAAGTTTATATCTTGCTCCCACACTGAGTACACAGCAGTAATTATTTAATCTATTAAATACAACAAAATGTCGATCATAAATAAGTCAAAAAGTAAGCCACAATATTTATTACGGTGATAAAAATAAGACAAATTCAATTCTCCTCAAACAAAAAACATACCCCCAGCAGGAAACATGTGTAACTCATATATCACAGTTTTAAAGTGTAACAAACGATTAACAATAAATCAGTTTATGATCCATGACTGTAGTTTTCAGTGACAATGTAACTTGTTTTTTTGTTATGGATTGTGTGAGCTATTCAGGCAGTAGGGTGTTAAATTTAATAGACTTGACACTATTAAATCGAAAATAATTTATGAAAAAATTAAATTAGAAATATTTAGAATCCATTTTTGTGTATTTTTTTTTAAATTGTTACATAAGTCTTTAGATTCAATGAAATATTTACAATGTTGCTTAAATTATAATCAAGTTGTTATTACCTAAAATAATTAGTTTTTGTGAAATAGTGCTGTGCAAAAACATTTTTCTTTTTATAAAAATTTATTAGATTAGTTTGTCTCATCTGATCTCTCAACCTACTTAGATACAAATTAAATAGAAACAACCATTCAATAAAAAGTAAAATAAAAGTAAGTCACACTGAAACTGCAAAGAAAACCACGGTAAATTCACGTCCCCACCTAGACTGAAAATTTTACAGGGACCGGCGCCTTTAATTCATAAATTAATTAAACTTGGCCGGGCTTCGGAAGACAAACTTGGCTGTCATTGGGAATGATAAGCGAGCTTCATTAGGATTCACGGGGTCGAAGTGACCCGGCCTAACGAGTCGGTCAATGCAGATTTGTCTCTCTAATACCCTCGGTATCCTCATGTTTATTTACAAAATTGTTAGTGTTCAAAATTTTAAATTGAAAAAGTTACTTTTCTTAAGTGACTGTAGAACTGATGGCCAATGGGGTGAAAAGGTTCTCGAGTGGCAGCCACGTATTGGAAAATGCAGCGTAGGACAACCCTCCGAAGTTTGTGGGTGGCCGTTGGTTACAGGCCTAACAAAATTGCTCACTGTGGCGGAAATTAAATGAGGCCAATGTCCAGCAGTGGACGTCATTGAGCTGATATGATGATACTTCTCTAAAATCTGGAGATGGAAACCTACCGTCATCGCCCTGATGAAACTATAACTATAATTACGAATGAATACAATTGCTGATTCGTTTAGTTTCGTGCCAAAAAGAGCATTATATTTATTTAGCATATTATTGCATTTCTATTAAATTTAAAAAACCAAAATAAGCATACACAAACATACAACACGAATTTCAACATATAATTATAAAATTATATCATGTAAGCAAGTGAGCTCTTAACAAAAAATAAAGTATAAAAAGAACACGCTCTAAGACGATCATTTAAAATTCCGTCTTCTTTGCACCTTTCAACTCAGTTCATCGTGGAAAATTCACTTGAACATATTTTTCATTAAAATAAATCCGCTCATAATTTTATCTTGCCTCAAAGGATTTTAAATTCATTCAGTAGTATAGCTAGATGTGTTTAATTATTACGTAAAGCGACCGAGTGACAACAATAAAAGCACAAAGGCACGATGCCATAAATTTTTAACGTCTTCACGAAACACTGTTCATTTAGTCTCTTTGAGAGTATTCAGCTCTTTGAGTACTGTAGCGTTGTCTGACTAAAATCTTGGTTTAGTTACTAAATAATAACGGTGTTGTGTTGATAGACAGCTATACAGGCTATTGTGCATTCAAAAAACTATTCTTTGGCACATCGTTATAATAATATTTTTTCATAGGATTATCATCTTTTTTATTGAATATCTTTTTATGAATAATAGGAAATCAAATAAAAGCTAAAAGACACTTTTGTTTTTTTTTACTTTCGTTGAATTTAGTCGAAATAACTCAGTTCTTTTATAAAAGTACTTCATTATACTTAATATTCAACGAAATGGAATAAAATCTCTTTTGTTCGTCCAGGTTATAAAGTAACTCTTATGAAAGCCACAAGTTAAGAATGTAACAGGTTATCCGAAAAATAGTGTCAGCAAATTTGCCTATATCAACTATGTCGTATAGTATGTCTCAAAACGTACATTTTAAAAGTTATGTATAGGAATATTTTAGTGACCTGTATTTATAATCCTGAGGAAAAGTAACTAATTTGTGAAAAGTCATAAAAGTTGCTTTTCCTCACAGACACAAAAAGTAAAACACAAATATATTTCAACTATTTAACGCTCAGACGTGAAGTAACTCCTAAGTGAAATCTTCGGATTTGATTGCTCAATCCTACGTCTCTATTTATTAAACCTGTCAAATAAATTCGAAATCGATCGACGTTTAACGACTTCGAATGCTAACATTTTAGTATCCGTCAAATTGTACGTAGATTGTTGAGAAAGTTTTCAGTGTTGCACCGCCTTTATTATTAATATTCAATTTATTACTTTATATGGAGTTTTAATTACGCAAAATGTATTATTGTTGTTCAAATTGCATTCAACTGAATTGTTTTAATTAGTAACAACTGAATTTTTTATTTTTATTGAAATCAAAATTTTCTTTACGATTTCAATTAAAAACTTTAATCAAATCAAATAAATTTATTTGCTAAAATACAGGTATTTACAGAGATAGTTAATTATAATAAGATATGCAGTTTCACTGTATCTCCATAGCATTGGTATGCAAATATAAAAAATAAATATTAAATAGATTAAATTATAATAGAATGACTAAATTTATATTAACGTTTTAACGTTGGTATAATTTCATAAAATAATGTCACAGTGCTCTTATAAACAGTTTAACACCCATTACATAAAGAAATACAATACCCGACCTGACAGTCGATTAAAAATAGTTTTTTTTTAATTAAAAATGCAACATCTACCTAAGCAGTGAATTGTCTTCTTCCAGATATGTTCCTAGTAAATCTTCCTAGAGTGTCGGTGCAGTAGACTGTGACTATACATAAACTTAGTTATAATGAGTGTAAAAACTGTTAAGTGAAAACATGGCTTCGTACAATCATCAGGAAACGCAGTCCAGTCCCGCTAAGGAGGTGCCACGGTAAGATTTTGACATAATTATTTACACGTATTCTGGTGACGTTCTCCTCTTAACTATAACCATTAGTCTGTACAAGTCCACTACTGTACATTATCCTCTACATTAGCATGTCACAGTTTGTAGCTATCCTCACGCAGCGCCTGACAGGCATCCTGCAAAAAAGAACAATTTTTGTCCTAAACATATTAAGTTTTTTTTTTTTTTACAAAAATGAAATAATTTACACCCGAAACTTTGAACATTGAATGTCTAAAGACTAAGCTTAAAGGGCACTATTCGCCAAAGTCACCGATTCGCCCACTTGGCCTGGCGATACAGCCAGCTAGCATAACCTGCCCCTCTAAACAAGTGGCAATCGATTCGATCTATCTGTTCTATTGACATGTCAACTTAGTATATTGATGACATGTCGATAGTATAAACTATACTATCAGAGATGTGTTCAAATGTATTGAATTGACATTTAAATATTTCGAATAAAATCCGCGGTTTGCCATTTGTCTAGGGGGGCTGATGGCCTTTTATTATAATAATAATATTTTACCACATTCACACAGCGCCATCTAGTCCCAGAGTAAGCAATTATATTTGTTGTGTTATAGGTACTAAACAACTGATATAATACTTAAATACAGTTTTTTTTTTTGTAAATACATACATATTATAGATAAATTACACCCAGACACAGAACAAATCTTTATGCTCATCACACAAAGATTTGTCCTGGGTGGGGATCGAACCCACAACCTCCGGCTTAACAGTCAGGGTCACTAACCACTAGACCAACAGGCCAGTCAAAAATATAATGGAAACGTTATTTACTTTTATTTTTATAATAACCATGTTCCATTGCAATGTTTCAGAACATATTTGCAATACCAGCACCCACACAAAATGAAAACAAACAACAATATTAATACAAAAATATATTAAATCGTCAATAACGAGAGACAATCGCGTCAAATAACTTTATCTGGTATTGTCTGGCTGTCTGGTTGTGTTGTAGATAAATTACAATAGCTCTTGTTACGTAGCTATCGTATTTTAACTCATGATTGGCTATATTAATTAGATAACAGAGAGAGAATATGGTTCCTTTTAAACAGAATTTAGTTTTGGTGAAGGTTTGATTATAATATTATTATAGTTAAAATAAATGCAACTCGTTTGATTATGTTCTGCTGCTGAGCATAAGTCTCCACATGAGTTTTCCTTCATCGTGAGTAACAACGTAGAGACAAAATACTTGTTTAAACTGGGAATGGTGTTGGGAGTTTAAAGATCACTAAATATATAATCCACGTGAAAATCTGGGCCCCAAGTCTGCTAATTTACGAATGAATTAATTGAATCCTAATTTAGCAGTTATAAACATTTTTGGTATTCTGCTACTAATTTAAGACCAATATATGAATGAATTAATTTAAAATATTATAATTATGAATGAATGTAAACAGCAATTGAGATCCAATTACGATTCAATTGATCTATTCGTAAATTAGCAGACTTCGGGCCTTGACGTATTCCATTGCTTTTATCTATCGTCGTAAAATAAAAAATTTACGACGTATGCTTTCATGTGTGTGTAAACTCTCTATGCATGAGAGCATGCAGTAGCCATAGCCTTCAACAAAACCGCACAAAAGTCGTCGCATAGCAACAAAACAAAACGCACACGGATTGTAGGTGTAAATGCACCAGTTCGATGGTACCTGCACCCGGTGCACTACCGGACATTGAATGTTTGGTCAATTTGAGGCCACTACTTCGGGTTCTCACGAAAAATTGCGAACAAACTTGGTGTGATAAATCATCGAGATTTTAAATAAATTTCATTCACTAGTTTATAAGGCTGCTTTTATGGCGCAGAGTGCATATATACGGCTGGTGCGCAAAGTTCGTTTCTCAGGTCAACCAAAAACGAAGAAACTCTTTATAAATATCTGGAGATAACTACTCGCACATACAAGCAAACACTTGGATGCTTATTATAGCTGCGGGTTTCTGTGCGGTTGGGTTGCTGACTTGTCAAAAGGCTATGGGTACTAGACGAATGATATTTGTTTGTTTATCATACCGGTGTAATAAAACAAAACTTTGTCAGTATTTTAAATTATTGTGACTAAGTATCTGTTAAACTTACAGGAAACCGTAGCTGGAAAACAATTTTCACGTAATATTGCTTCTACTTTATACTTAATTGAAATAGTTCTTGAAAATACTTTCTAGTTTTTGTGTGTCATTTGTGATTTATTTTAATTTTCTAGTGATACAATAAAAAATATTTTTGAGCTAGTTTTTATTTTTAAGGGCATTATAATCTTAATCGTATAATAATCGAGAATGTATCGAGAACCGATAGTAACGGTGGTCCATTTTAGTTCGTAGCCGGATGTAAAATCGATACAATGAGAGCACAGAAAGATCACAGACATTTGGTGTTCGTTGTACGCTTGTTCGCCTATTCGATAAAAATGTTTATTATTTTATTTTACGCTCCAAACTGGCTGTGTTCTTTTCACTTGCTTTGATTCTAACATTGTTTGTTTTTTACTTGTTAGGCGCGAAATATTCTATAACAGTTTTTTTTTTGTATAATTTGATAGCTGTGAAAAGTACTTATATCTTGTGTTATAATAATTATAACGGTTTAGTCCCACTAACTATATGTTGATTCCGTTGATTTTTTGTTTATCACATTTTCTTTCTTAAATGTTATGTATGTTAAGTTTTCTTAACTTATGATGACTATTCTCTGTAACGTTTTCTTCCTATGTAAAATGACGATGCAGTCTGTCATTACCATTGTGACCGTGAAATTTAAGAATTTGAGTTATGAATGGGAAATTAGTAAAATATTTGTTATATTCAAATAATTTTCAAGGGATATCCATTGAAATTGATTTGAATATGTTAATCTCATTTTTAAAATTTAACAAAAGCCTAATATTATTGAGTTTTATCAAATAAATAAATATATATTTGCATAATAGCTCTCAGCTCTCTAGATAGAGGAGAGGAGCCCAGCCGTGGGACATTAACCAGAAAAATGTCCTTAACCAAAAATATTCCGTCTTCGTGGATAAATAAAAGATAAAATTTAAAATAAATAAATAATAATCAAGCTACATAGGCTCATAAATATATGTACATCATAAAAACTAACATATATTTAAAAATATAACAGCTTCAACTTAATCACTATGTTATTAACACTTCCTTAGCACTATGTCGCAGTGCCTTTTTGTATTCTTGAGTCATTGATTAATTGAGCTAATACAATTTAAAGAATTTTTTTTTTTAAAGAATAATGTGGAAAAATATTTATATTAAGAACAATTGTCTATATTGTTTGGATAACACAAACATTTCTTCATACCCTAGCAAAGGACGCCCGCAGACATATTATTATTACTGATAGTAATAATTGCCTACTTGTACGAGCGTCAATAATGAGTATTTTTTCCTTTATTTATCATGCCAGTCAGACACGATAACGTCAGATGAAATTATGAAATTCCACGCGATATTAAACGTTTATGTATTTTAATATTTTTAATATCATTCTCTTTGAGTTACGACATTAATAATTACGGAAAAGGTTCGTTGCCTTTTGTAGGTATGTAGTTGAAGGGAATTTTGAAGTTGATTAAATGTTCGACTTTAAAATTTCATCCATTGCTGTAATTGAACATTGTGAGTCATCGAACAGGATGCAGTAAAAGTTGTAAAATTTATCATTAACTAGTTTTATCTGGTTTTAGATGAAAATAGTTGAAATGGTGGTCCATTTCAACCCATAAGCGTCGTGCTGAGTTCGGATCTCCTCCAAAGAATGTGGAAGGAATTTGGCCACGTTGGCCAGGGTTGGTACAGAGTTTGTTTCAAATTTTCCTTTTCTCGCAGTGCTCTTGTCTGCATCAGATACTCCCTTAGTAGCCTTTTACGACACCCACGGGTTGAGATAGGGTAGTCACATTATGTATATGAACATTACGGATTTCTTAATCCGTCACTACACGGAAACTATTTTAATGTTCGTGAATTATCCTTCTGCAAGCAAGAGTACAAGTGAACACGAATACAGAACAAGAGGTCCTAAGTTCTGTTCCCGGGCAAGAACGGTATTGAATTTTCCGTCTTGAAATTTCCATTATCAACTCAGTGTTTGAAAATGTACCCAGTTAATAAACTTGCCCCCAACTACAAAGGACCAAACATATGTGGTATGAAGCTACGTTATTTTAAATTACTTTAATGAGAATTCTGAGTTTGCAACTGTCCTTCAAACGATTCGCAATTCTATGGCATTCAACATAAAACTCTTATTTATATAAAGCAGCAGTTTAAAAGTAAATCTAAACAATGAAGAAAATATTCATTCAAAGTTCCTTCGTAGCCTCCTTAGGGAAGGAGCCACATAATACGTTTTGTAGCGCAACGTCGCCTTGCCGTCGTCGAGTTCCCTTGGTGATGTCGTTGCGTCTTCGTCTCGCCTTTAAACTTCGATTTTATGTAGTGTGTTTTTAAATTGATCAATTTTGTATAAGTTAGACGTGTTTTCGAAGAAAAATTTAGTTCAATTTTTAGAATGTGCAGTGATTTTATCTGAGCTTGTTGCAAAGGTTTTGATGTGCTTTACTTATTTTATTGTTAAGTCGTGTTTTGGTTAGTTTCTATCCAACACCGCCGAGTGTTTTCTTGTATACCTATCCAAAGTCAGTATATGGAATCAGTATAAGGAATCTTTCATTTTATGGCGTTTATTTGTCGGCTTGCTGCAGTTCCGGAGCGGTACGGTAGCTTTTTTTTTTATTTATTGCCTGAAATGGCAGACGAGCAAGCGGCCCACCTGATGGTAAGTGGTTACCGCCGCTCATGGACGTTGGCAATGTTAGGGTCACAGCCGCCGCCTACCTTTGGAGAATAGCTCTTTAAACCTCGTTTGAAGAGGGACATGTCATAGCGCTCAGGAAACACCGCTGTAGGAAGTTCACCCCAGAGCCTGCACGTACGTGGGAGGAATGATCGCTGGAACCTTACCGTTTTTGACGGTATGGGCTCCAGGTAGTGCGTGTGAAGCCTACATCGGCGTCGAGTGGTGCGATGATAGAAAGGCGACGATGGCACCAAATTTAGAAGTTCATCGGAGCACTCCCCATGGAATAATCGATAGAGCACGCAGAGTGACCCAAAGTCTCTCCGTTGCTCTAACGATTCTAAGAGTCCTCCTGCACAAGATCGTTCGTTCTTTTTCATACTGAACGAGTGGGGTGCAGCAGCATGGCTCTGATGCCGCACACGCAATAGAGCAAAGATGGCAACGTCATGATTACCATGTGCTTATTTACTATCCAAATATAAGTATGCAATAACTACATACCGACTAAACGGAATCTGAATCTGATACGCTTTCAATTTAGACGTTTGATGTCGCACTGCTGCCGTTCTGCAACGGCACTGCTGCAAGACGGAAAAGCAGTACAGTGAAGGTGCGGCAGCAGTTCGACACCAAATGCCATAAATGGTAAAAGCCCTAATAATCATCAGAAATAAATTTATATCTGTGTGTGCATGGAACTTTTTTACAACTTTTTCGTTCAAAGTTCCATGTTCAAATTATTATCTCCTTCCAAATTCAAACTTTCGACTCATTAACTCCAAACCGCAAAACTTACACCTCAATTGCCATAAAAGTTGTTAAAAAACTAAAAGTTTTCGAACAAAAGAGGTTTTAAATCAAACAAAATAAAGTTTCCTCATCTACCCGCCGCACTAACTCATTCGCGTCGATAATCACGCCATAACTTATGAAAATTCACCCCAGTTGGACACTAAGGGCACGTTCATATCTGGCAAACTTTTGGCGCAAGTATTTGTGATTAAATGTGTAATAATAATTAGAATTAAAACATTACTTGTTGAGTTATTTTGAATAAAATTACAGTACGTATAAGACACTGTAAAGGACAATTTCGCTCTTAATCATTAAATAGTATGCTGATTATAGCAAATACAGCACTATACCACAGCAACCAAACCTCAGCGCATATTTTTAAACGAATAATATAATCTTAAAGGGCCTTATCTTTCTATAGACACTCTGTTTTTTTCTTTTCTCACGATGTTTGGCTTCTCAGTCAACAGATTGTAAATCACTTGATCATCCGCATCTTCACACATAAATTCCACATTGCACTTGCATGCCGGTCACTTATCCATTCGGCCACCATCGCTTCGTCTAATGAGACTAAATCCTAAAATTCGTCCGCGCTGAACGCTAATATTAAAGTCGTGTAATGTCGCCGTGATCAGTTTTAAAATGTAAATTTATAGCACTACGCTATGTGAGGATTTATGCTCGGCTGTTCAATAAAGGAGGCTTTTATGAAGGCTTTTACTGTGCGTATTATTTTTGGGGCTGAGTGATGATGTTAAAGAGAAGATTATCGAGCTTTGAGAATATAAAGTAGGATAATAAAGGGGTACCTGCATTGTTGAGATATTGTTTCGTTAGAGTGTTAGTAGCGAGCAGAAACAGTAGGAAATTCTGCCTTACCTTGGGATAAGAAAAACCTCAATGCCTTAAATTTCAACTAAACGATTTCAGAATATTTAGCAACCCGCAACTCGAATTTATTGTGTTCATATTATCGCCCGATGGATTTCTTTTTTGAACTGTTTATTATAGATCTGACAAAGTCATATATTAAACTGCTCGCATATTAAATTTATTATGTCCCTATTATTGCCAGCTAGCTCTCTTTTTATAACTGCAAAATATGTAATAGGAATAAAATGTGAAGATTATAAATACAATTTAATCCATTTCAATGTATTCTTCTAGCTTTCTTTATTTCTATGCTCGTATTATATATATTTTAAATAAATGGTAATCGTGTGAAGTAGGTTGGTTCGATAGTTTAAAATAAAATGTACCTAAATTGAACGTAGAACAGAAGATTGTCCACTTCCCAGTTCCAACTTCAGACGACCCATTTCAGTATACCAGTGGACTAACGAATGCATGAACGTACGGAGCAAATACTATGAATAAGTTAAAGTTGCAGCTAACTTTGAGCTCGTTCCGTCTAGAATGTTCCGTACACTATTACATTACAGAACGTTTTATTAACGCTTTGAGCAATTCCACCTTTTTATTTTCCTTTGAAATGTCACAGATTCAATTTACAGTTTGAGATTTTTCGAAGCATTTTTAACATAAACTTATATCAGTGACGAGCTGTTACCCAGAGCTTCGCTTACGTGGATCTTTGTTTGGCTACTCCTATTTGACGTAGCGTGTAGCCTACAACCTAAAATATAAAAACAAACAAATTCTTTAAATATTAGTACAGTATAGAGTAGGTATAGATATTTTATTTCTATGTCAACGGCAGTATCTCAATGAACTTGACAGTCTGCATTTGACACTGTGACGTAAGGCTGGATTATAAGCCTCGGTTTCATTTATCTATAACATATTATATTCATACATAAATATAGCATCACACTTTTTCCCTGAAGTTGTAGACACAGGTGCATCACCATTTACTTATCCAACTATGATATGTCCCATATAATAGGGGGGCGAGCCTATTGCCATCAACCGGATACATTTCATCACTATTGGCTGATACTAAGCATTTCAAGAAAGAAATCGCGTTGACAGAGTCAAATTTTTCTCGTTTTTTTTTTCCCAATAAATTAGTCAAATTATTACCAAAAAGTCAATACGCTGGCCTGTTTATTGTAGAATATTGATTAAATGAACTGTTCTATGTAAAAAATTGTCTATGTTCAGAGACAATAATAGCCCCAGTAAATTGGAACATACACCTTAATACAAACTGTAATAAAGAATGTGTCTGGTACAGCATGTGTCTGAAACGTCTCGTGTCTATAGATATAAACGCAGCTTAAACCCTGTCTATTCAAAACTAATCCACAAATCAATAGCTTACCAATATAATACAGTACTTAACATCAGTACTGTGACTATGCTAGCATGGACTATGTACATGAATGACCGTACACAAGGGATTATTGGAGTCACGGCAACCCATAAACATGTTCCTGATCCCTAATGGAGTAATTAAGGCAGTTAGCATTAGAATTCAGTACTAGATACTTATAAGTATATAGATTCGTGGTGCTACTGTTGACTTTGGATTAGTGTATGGCAATTTCAGGTATAGATTTGCGATTATTTAGACAAAGTATTTAATTTCAAAATTATGAATTCTACTAGATATTTTGCAGTTATACCATGACAATTGGACGTACGACACGCCTGATGGTAAACGGTTACCATAGCCTATGGACACACAGCATATGACAACACCAGAGGATCATATCATTGCCGACTCAAAATTAAACAATTCACTCCTTCTTTGAAGATTTATTTTTTATGTTTAAAGAAATTCGCCGGTCAAAACTTTCGTACACTAATAGTCTACGAAAGAACCCATTATGTGAAGCTGATTAGATAATTCCAACAATTCGTATGAGTTTAGGTACCGTCTGATAATCACGATGGTCTGCTTTTTAGAATTTCGATTATTACATCCACATTTTTATAGTAAGATAAGCAAGATTTACAAAGAATGTCCTCTGATGAACTAAAACTTG
Organism: Laspeyria flexula; assembly: GCA_905147015.1. Taxonomy (NCBI): domain Eukaryota; kingdom Metazoa; phylum Arthropoda; class Insecta; order Lepidoptera; family Erebidae; genus Laspeyria; species Laspeyria flexula. The sequence goes on along the minus strand of LR989956.1, from coordinate 2,541,922 downwards.
AAATTCTGATTCAACTATATTGGGAAACGAAAATATAGTATTTGAATCCGGAACACCGTCCATTACGATAGCGTAGGCAAAACTACGAGATTTATAAGTCAATCTATTTTATGAAATATTTTGTAGCATGCAGTCCATATCGTTTTAACAAAATTTACATTTTGCGTGTTCAAAATCTATCGGTGCGTCTGAATGATAGTTGGATTTTAAACTTAACCTGGTTCTGTACAGAATTTTGATGAATTGAGGCGTTGAGTTGATTTTGTACTGAATGTATTTCTAGGTAAAACTAGGGCATGCAATTTCAAAGCGATATGATGAGTTGGTCTGAAACCTGTGCATGTGCAGTTTCGCATTTAAAGCATATTGCTTCTGAAAATATGGATTTCTGGTACTTTTTATATACGTATATGGTTATATTCACGATTATGTAGATTTGGATATGTTTGGTAAGGAATGTGGTCCAGCCCTATCATTCTAATGAAGTAATATTAGTTAGGCAAGAATATGTCTGATCCAGCAACCCGCTTATGTAGTATGATAATATGGCTCCTCTCCTCTCCTCGGAATTCTAAATAAAGGAGACTCGTACCCAGCCGTAGAACATTAATTAATAATTTATTAATTAATTTATTAATTATTAATTAATTTATTAATTAATTATTTTAATACAAAATTGACATTCGCCTACTGCTTGAAGCTGTCCACTTCGACTGCTCGCCACTTCATCTGGGATGGGAACAGTCGGTCTCACGTTCTTTCAGCTGCCCGTGTACGAGTATAGCGCGACATACCGCTAGAAATGATCTATACTCACTAGAAAACGATGTTGTTTTTTTATACTACACTATCAAAACTACTAACAGATACATAATTTTGTTTCACACGTATCATCATCATCATTTCAGCCTATTGCAGTCCACTGCTGGACATATGTATTTATACACGTATAAAGTGAATAAAAATAGTGTATTCCCGTAGATGCCTCGCACAACACCCTACAAACTATTCTCGCTCCATTCATCATACTGAGAAACCTGTCTTTACTTTAAACAAAATAGGTAGACTGATAAGCAATAAATATAATAAATGCTTTCCTAGGGTATAATAATACAACTCCCATGCAAATAATTAAATAAACAAACATCATTATTTCAGTCTGCAAATTCTAATTAGTTAGCAATTATTTGATACATTGGGGAATTTCATGACTGTAGCGAATTATTTACTACTTAAGTATATAATATTCATAAATCAAATGGAAACATGACTTTGACATGTTCTTTCGTCGTTATGAAACTTAAACGTAATTAGTGATAATAATTAATAAATTCGTGTAAAAAATGTGGCAAAACACTTATTAGTTCTTAGCACGTAAATGTTAAGAGAAGGCGATTAATTCTATAAATAAATCGTAAACATTATTGTGGTAATTAATTAATAAAGTAACGAAATTAGTGAGTCCATAAACTAAATGCTATAAATTTCTGTTTTCTTACTACTTAATAATTAATTATTATAAATTCGAAAGTTACGATGGATAGATGGATAAGTGTTTATTAATCAATCACGTCAGAACAGCTGAAAGAATATGTATGAAATTTGGTACACAGATAGATTATAGTTCAAAATAGGATTGTAAGCTACTATTTATTTTTACTGACATACAATGCGAGTAGAATCGTGAGCGGAAGCTTGTATAAAAATAAATCATTTTTTTTACCAATTTTTACAAAGAAAAATATAGGCCTCACGGCCAATATAATTATAGCAAATCCTCGCTTTCACATATGTCACGTTTGTAATAAATAATATTCACACAAAATCCTGCCGTCATTCGTAATACTGCACAACATAAATCTTTGAAAGTTCACCTTATTCTGATTCAAGCCACGGCAGCGAGCAGACGTGTCAAATATGACGACGTTTTCGTTCAAAACTTTTTAGGAACACCTAGTTGACATTTGCATCACGTGCCAGATGAGACATGTGTCATATTTTCCTTTGTGATAACAAATTTTCTGCGGCATAATCTGGTACGAGCTAAAGGCGTAAGATATGCCTTTATAAATGATATAATTTGGGATTCAAATGAATGTAATATGGCGTACTTTTTGCTTCAGGCGTGTTATCTGGACTGAGTTATTTTTTATAGCAGTATTGAAAAAGTGACTGCGAAAGAAATTTGTTACTAAAAAATAAAATATACGTGTTTTCAAGTAAATTCCTACGCGGTAAAAGAACTTAACTGTCGCCTTATGTGGTCGCCTCGCCATTATCATCGCTGTGCTGAGCGACGTTGGTTCAATTCCCACACGAGACCAATATTTGTGTGATTCATAGATATTTTTTCCGAGTCTGGGTGTACTTTGTATACGTTAATTGTATGTTTGTATAGTACCCCGCGACATCGGGCTTGTTCCCTAGTCCGGGAGTTTTCTTTAAAATTTCTCTTATATTAAAGATATCCGTGTAGTGACGGATTAAGAACACATACGTTTATGGATTAAATTGATGACACTTAATACTGCATACCTAAAAACAAGGGGGAAGTCAAAATAGCCTCTGAAAAATATTCAATAAAATTTAAATATGTACACATGTTCATTCCGTCCCGATCACTAACTGCGTAATGAACCAAAATAACTAATTGAACGAATGAATGAATGTCATATTGCTTAATGACATAGGGTGGTATTTTTGGTGCTATAAAATTGAACCCCTTCTGAATAATTGTGATAAATGCGGTGTAGTTTAATTGCTCTATAAATATGGACGCGTTGTGGTTATTGAAAATGTTAATTAATATTAATATTGTGTCACTTATATATTAGTGGTTTGAAATATTATCAAGTGTTGTGTTTATTTTTGATGCTTAAATACGTTTTGGTAGGGTGCATGTCACTCATAAAAACTACGTAATACTATGCTGTGTGAGGCAAGGCTTTGATAGAAGATTATGGATTTTCTTTCGAACACAAATTGGATAATTTTGCAAATAGAACAAAAAATAGAAAACAAAGTAAATAAAACTATTTTTTTTTCTTTTATGAGTAGAGAGAGAGTTCCACAAGCATTGTAATATAGTCGCATATTACATTTTAGTAGAAAAATCACCGATATTAATTTACTCACTATTTTAAATACACTTTCTAAATTAAAATGTGTCAATTCATCAAAATCGTAGTTAAGTACATTAAAATAGTCTGTAGATACTAAAAATCCCCGGAAATAGGTACCAAAAAAATAGTCTTCAACAGTACTTCAATCTGCTACATTCGATACAAAATTGCATGGACCATCCCAAAAACAATTAAGCCTAAGCAACCAGAACCAAATCAGATACGGGCACCTCCGCATGTCGGATAAACGGCGAGGAATTATCGAATCACCGTTCGCATCTAATAGCCTAAAATAAGAAGCCTCCGTCAGACTCACGCTCCGTTGCCATCCCCCGCAATATCCGCATTTCGTATTCCTGTCCGGAAACGTTTTCGCTTTTCCGGATCTTTCAAATTGGTGTAGCCTCCAACTGGTGAAGTTTATTGTGCTTTTGTTTGTGACGTCATAAGAAGATGTGTTAATTTTGGATGGGCTCCTTGATAAGAAGAGCTCGTCCGCTTCAAGATTTTCATATGAATAAGGAATTCACATATTACTATGGAGATTTTGGAGTCTGTCATATGAGTAAAGAAGATTATGTAAGTAGAATTTCTTTTGATAGTTAAACATTTCATTAAGTATCAGAATACCTTTTAACCGGATTATTAGTTTCGTTTACCCATGCAAATTGAGTTCATTGAGAGCTTATTTATTTATTTAACTTCATACAAAGTAATTTTGTACAGGCGGACTTAAAGCCTTAGGCATTTTCTACCAGTCAACCATTGGGTGATGCAGAGAATTTGTAGAAGTAGATAGATAGATAGAAGTAGGTAGATAGAGATAGATAAATAAAAGTAACATGAGAAAACTACTTATATTTTTGGATAAAATAATAGAATTGTAAATCAATAATGTAAATCAGACCTTTCAGTTCATGACAAAATATATTTCGTTACTTTCTCTACTCTTTTATAAGTAGTAAATAAGTCCACTCAAATCCAACAGCTTTTCAATAAAGAAGTCGGAAAAACAAGCGACGATTCCAACAATAAAAAGCTCCCTAGTATTGTTTACTCGTAAAATAAAACATCAGCTCATCTCATTGCGGACTTGTATTTAGGTCAAATAGAGAATTCGCGTCACGTTCTCCCATTTGTTCCGATGTATTGCCCGGCTGATGCGTACAACACCTGGCTAGTTTGGACAGAGCCATTAGTTGCCTAGTTTTATGGGATTTGTTTTTATATTGAATTTGATCAGTAATTCCAATGTGTGCGCGGAAGTTTTATTGTATAGTGTCTTTAGGGGGTTGAGTTATTGCCAATAATAAATCAAAGTTTTTGATATTGTTATTGGTTGTATTAGAAGCATTATGATTTGCTGATGCTGATAATTTATCTTTAACTAAATCAAGTCTTATTTCAATTTCCCTATTAACTGTGCAACAAAAAAATTTAATGCCACAAATTTTAAAAATTTAGCCAATATTTAACTCGTACTATTGTTTTCTTTATCATCCCTGTCGTCAATCCTATGTGGCTCAAATTTTCACGCTTGCGTTCACATAAGCAATTTTCCTCCAAGAACCTTTGGTAGGGGCTCGACGTGATCCAATCTCAGCGAATGATTGATACGTCGAGCTCTGTCGGACACTTTGCGGATACAATTTTTTATCTCCGTGTTTTGACAGTCCGACTGCAGTGAGATATTATTTATGGCTGACGGCTACATGCTGTGTCAATATTTTACACATATTTTTGATGTACATTTTGGTTCTGATAAACAAAATTAGACAGTTTTTATAAGTTTTATAATGAATGTTGATAAATATAACCCTAGCATTCTAGTTTTAAAAGTTGTACACTCAACAATATTGATTGTACCATATACAATGAAAAAACACTGACTAAGAAACATACTTAATATAAAATACGCCTCAGAAACAAGCTGCAAAATCTTTAACAAAAACTAGGAAAGGAAACATTTCATCACTATCTCTGATCGCTAAACGACGAGCCCTACATCGTCCCGGATTAAGCTGCGTTGTGTAGCTCCGACAGAATTAACATTCATGAGTGCTAGCCAATAGTGCACTGTCTCCAACCCGATGGAGTTTGTGGGATACTAGTTAATGTAGTTCGCAACTTAAATTTCATATTTATAAAGAGAAGTATTAATGCAGTAATTGGAATTGTTACTTTTTTCTATATCATCTTTAATGGTAAAATGTCATTGTATAGACCAAGCGTACAAAAAATTGCAATGATTTTTATTTCAAGATTTATTTCTATTTTGTAGAATCGGATCGACAAGTTTGAAATTTTGATTAATTTATAGGAAATATATATGTATATAAGATTATGACTATGACCAGTAAGTTCGCTGTTGTTTATAACAAAGGTTTTAAAGTTCTTAAAAGTACAGTGTTTTGATTTATATTACATAATCAAAATACTGTACTTTTAAGAACTTTGTCAAGCTATAAGTAAATTATATTTATTTCAAAAAATCATGGCAAAGATGGCTAAGATTCAAAAAATTAATAAACATCAATATAGTAATAGTACTTTTGGATTCAGTTCAATTTTATCTCCAGCTTGATCTTCAAGATTCATTATATCCAAGAGGAGAATTTTATTTCTTCCGTCCGTTGCAAACAAACCAGTAGAGTCTTCGATCTCAAACTTTCTTTTGAATTCATCAACCAGAATTTGCGGAAGTTTTCATCGACTGCCATAATCTGGTAACCCTACAGCATCACGTCTGCGAACACGGGTTCGTTAATATGCGCCTCGGGCAAGCCGCGTCGACTTATTCGCCTGTTCTCGGCACTTTTTTAACAAATTTCTCCAACTTCGGATGGAAAATGAATGTTGATTTCTTGAGAGTTTCGAATTAGAATTTTCGGGTTATGAGAATGGATATACTTCTCCCTAAATATACTATACCTCAGAGTAATACGGATTTCTCATCAAGATAAGAATTTCTGCTTAACAATGACTTATCAAAAAGTTTCACTCGAAAATTAAGAAAGCGTCTTTGTCTTTATCCATTCTTTATAAGATTTAGAAAAGAAGATAAAGGTTTCTTCTTATATCGACCGGTATTTTAATTTAATTTCTCATAATTATCATGATATTATATATATATAAAATATGTACTAAGGTTTTATTATTTTCCAATTTTATATTAATTTTACCTCAACAAAGTTTCAGGCCGAATTTTGTAAGTCCTTGCTATCTTTTTCTTGAGCTCTGTAATCTACTTTAAGCCTATATTTTACAGCCTGTACAGATATTAAATAAAATGTACTGGCAATGCGCCAACTTTTACAACAGATCCTACTACTACAGAACTACTATAAAATTCTATTAGCTAACTTTCGAAATTAAACCACTTTATATTTTTATGTCTAGCTTTCATAATATTACTAAGCGATGAATTCAAAACATTGTGATCTCATAAATTAAGTTTGTTGTTATTTTAATTTACTCGTATTTTATAAAGAATATCTACATCTATTGCTACTGCGTCTACGACATGATATCATCAAAGTAATCTTGTTCTATTTTGATATTCAATCTTGTTTATATGCAGTTCAATACCAAACTCATTTAATATGAGATCTAAATAATCCGTAGCTTCATAAATTATATTACAAAAGACGGTATCTCACAGACAGACCGTGTCGTTTCTAAAACAAAATCGATGCAGCAAAGTTATCGGCTGTCAACCTCAGCTGCGTTTGTATTGTGAAGAAATGGGAATTTTAAATAGAAACATACTTCTTTACGGTAATCTTAAGATGTCCCGAAACAGGGGTGATGAAATGTATCTACACAGATATCAGTTTGAGGAGGATTTTGACTATGACGTCAGAGTTGATGGAAGAGACAGTGATAAACTTATTGATTTTATTGTTTAGCCTCGGGTTGGAGAGGTTTTATCCTGAAATTATAAGTTGGCTTATTATTATGCTTGGATTAGATAAATCTTGTTAACAATATAGTTACCTATCTTTTAAGTTGGCAGATTTTCATGAAAAATATCTCGATTAACTTATATAATTTTTAAAAGGAATGTTTTATATCCCTCCGTAGTCATATTAAAAAGATATTATTAAAACCACTTACCTAAAATGTAAGAACAACCAAAGTTATTATAATGAGCGTAAAAAAAACAGTTTATTTTTAATATTCAAATTGAACAAAGGCAGCCAGCGTTGGTTAAACACACACAGAAATGTTGTAACTACAACAGAACGTAAAAACTGCCAGTTATGTTATATCAGTTGCTTTGCTAGTTTTAACTAATTAAATAAATAATTTCTTTGTATACTAATAAAAAAAAAATATTTATTATTTCAGATTTTATACTGCTTTTTACCCACTGCAAGCTTTTGAAGAAAATGTTGGTACCTCTAAACCTTATAATGATATTCTTTAACCCAAAGTTAAACATGTTCAAAAAATAGTTGTAAAAGTTTAATTGTTGTTTGGCCAAATAAACAGAGAAATATGGCATTGGATAAGAACAATAGCACACATTTTATCAACATACCACCCACCAAAGTTGCATTGCAATATGAAGCCAATCCGAAACAAAATGACATCCATTGACTTAAACAAGTTGATATCAAATGCACATCTATTGAAGAAATATCCGGGTTGTATAAATGACAAGGAAACGAGGGTGGGCTCCGATTTACATAATGTAATCAGCCAGGAACGAGATCCGATGATTCGAGGCACCACCGCCTCTGGCTCCAGAAACGCGAAAATTTTAATTTACGGTATACTCGTAAAACTCGATTTACGTAAACCTAACTTACAAGAACTCGGAGTTTCCAAATATTGGTTTTATTTTTTGTATACGTTTATTATTTAGACACGACACGTACTGGTCATAATACTATTTATTCTTTAGGTACAGTCGAGTTCATTAATATATTGGCACCATCATTAGATGTTTTTGTTAAAAAGGGTGACTACAACCTATCGCATAATGTACAGCATATTTTATTGAACCATTAACACGAGGACATAATTATTTGATCCATAGGTTCTATAGTATTTATTGAGCTTGTCAACGCTCACAATATTTGAATCCTTGATGGTGCCAATATATTAAAGAACTCGACTGTACCTAATTAATGTGTCATTGATACAGACAAAATTACATCGATATATACCTACCAAAAAATAAGGTAGTTCCTTTGAATAGTTCAACAGTCGAACTGCTCAAGCCTACCAGTAATAAATCGATGTAAAACTAAGTCCTGATTTACATGAATTTTCCTTATTCTTACTTTAAGGTATTCATTTATTTAAGTTCAACATCTTCGGGGACCTCCCAAACTGCCCTCGGAGACTGTTGATTAATGTCAAATGCTTATTATTGGAAAATGGACGACAAAATCTTTTTTAAATGGAGTTTTTGTGGCACCATTCGTTTAGGAATGTGAAATTAATGCTTTGAAAGGTCACACTGAATAAGGTATTGGTAATTAATTAAGAATCTTCGAAGAAGAAGAAGAAGTTGTTAAGCTTCATTTAATTAATTAATCAATTATAACCTTATTATATAGACTATTATAGATAGTTATTCGTTAATATCTTACCCAGAATTTGCTCTAATTTGAATGTTGGATAACTCCTACTCGTATGTACTGTATTAAACTAATTCAAAGATGTACGTTCTTTTATCACAAAGTTTTTACAAACAAGTAATTTACGAGACCCTTCTTCGTTTGCGACATTTGTACACTAATCGAGATAAAACATCGCAGAAACTTAAAGATCTAACCTCTCTTTTGTATTCATGGGATGAAGGAAACTTACCCCAGGTGTGCCCCCTTCCCCTTCCTTCTTCCATACTGGGGAAGGCCTACTTCTTCTACACCTTTTGAAAAATTTCGAGCATTTTTAAATTACTGCAAGCCTTTAGCATGTGGCCATAAACAGGTTTTTGAGAGCGTTTGTTTCTATAATTAAGCATTTTAAATTACATTTGATATGTTAGATATAATAAAGATGCTGATTTTGTTCATCATATAACAAGAAAAATGCAGTAGGTTTAATTTAATTGCAATTGCGTAGCTACGTTTGCAGATTTGAATTTAAGTAATAAGTTAGACAATTCCAATGAGTCAAGAAAAAAAAAATTTCGTGATGGTTCTGTAAAATAACTACATAAAAGTGTGACTACACTTTAAAAATAAAATATTACTGTTAACTACTAAACTCAAAGAATCAATTAAAATACTACAATAGTCTGCTTTCCCAAAATTATTTTAATTATATTATTATGTATATTCACAATAACCGTTCTCGCTAACCTCGTGGCCTTAATATCTTGTTCATTTTATCTCCAGATGTACTTTTGTTACAAGAAAGGTTTAACGTCTCATCTTTGTGTCTTCTGTTATTAATCTCTGAAAAAGTCGCGACAATAAGGGACCACTCGCACTTACAACTCTTTACGGTCCCCGACTTTTAATTAAGATTTTTAGCACTCCATTGCGGACTTAAAAGCATTCCATTTGCATTCTATTGATAATAAATAATTAAATAATGGCCATTTTAAGGAATTTGTAATTATTTCGTAAACCCCAAATTCCTTGAGTGTCTCGTAGCTGCAATAGGCAGGAAATTAAGTTGCCTTACGTTCAATGTTTATTAAACGTTCTACGTTGGCTACTAGTTTATTGGTTTAAATATTGTCTGCTTACCTAGCTCCCTTTTAATAGGGTAATATGCATACGCAATTGTTTTTGTTTTCTTTTAGTATTATTCTGAAGTGTATACTATTTTTTATTTATTTATTTATACGGAGTAAGTAACTGGTCGACGTAGCTAAGACGCTCAAACCATCTAAGTCAAAATAATGATAAATAAAATAAACTCACATCAAAGTTCACTCAAATCTTGGATACAGTTTTTAAATTGCCGTTTAATGCTATGTAATTTTTGTTTTAAATGGCTAACAAACACTGATTTGGACGTATATTAACACGTATTTATTTCGTTTTATTCACGGTATTGATTATACTTATCATTATGTCATCTCATAAACTTTCCACAGCTGGGCAAGGGTCTCCTCCAAAGAATGTGGAGGGAATTGAGCCACGCTGGCCAGATAATAATAATAATAATATTCTACCACATTCACACAGCGCCATCTAGTCCCAAAGTAAGCAATTATATTTGCTTGTGTTATGGGTACTAAACAACTGATATACTACTTAAATACATTTTTTTTTGTAAATACATACATATTATAGATAAATTACACCCAGACACAGAACAAATCTTTATGCTCATCACACAAAGACTTGTCCTGGGTGGGGATCGAACCCACGACCTTCGGCTTAGCAGTCCGGGTCATTAACCACTAGACCAACAGGCCAGTCTGATGGGTTTGTTTCGATTTTTTCTTTTCTCGCAAAGCTTTTGTCTGCATTGGTAAGTTCCTTAGTCACCTTTGCGAAAACCACGGGTTGAAATGTGGTAGTGATATTATGTATTCTTAATCCCGGACACGGATTGTACTACCTTTATTGAAAGTCTTCTCCGTTCGTCTCCTCTTTAGTCGTGCCTCGATCTCATCTAAACTCTTTCCAAGCATATAACGATTCAAACATTCGTATACTTAGTAACCACATAACTAAGAAGCTAATAAATTAAAGCAGAACATTCCAGAAGTATACAACCTTAATCCGACATTACCCCTTAAAGTGATTGGGGTAATTTCAGACGAAACTCCGTAGCAAACTTGTAACTCACACAAAATATACTGCTGGTGACTGTCGTATGTATATGTAATGAAATAAAATAGTGTCTACCATGTTATTAATTACGACATAACATGACATTAACATCGCGTGGGGATTCTTGAGGGAGTTCTTGAGGTAACGTAGGTTACAAACAGAAGGATAAGTTAGTAAAGTCGGGCTAATTTTGTTAATGGGTAATGTTATTTTCAGTTAAAACTTCGGGAGTTTTATGATCATTACGTTAATTGAAATGATTATATGGAATGTTCTGAATTGAAATTGTGCTGGTGTTAAATAGGTAGATGCGCATCACACCCATATTACGCGATACATAATAATAGGGAGCGACCTTATTGCCATTAACCGAGCACATTTCCAGAATCCAAACTGATATTGCCAATTTTGAGGCAGAAAAACACAATCCAGTTTTTGCACGACCCAGGAATTGGACCCAGAATCTCTCGCACAGCAGCCGTAATCACTCCCACAGTACAACCGACGCAGTTAGCTATACTAATATTATAAAGCTGAAAAAATTGTTTTGGATAGACTATTTATCGAGGAAGGTTATAGGCTAAATAACATGAGATAGCAGTGGCCAAACACGGGAACGAAGCCACGGGAAACAGTTAGTAATCATGTCTCAATATTACTGTACCTATATACTTAAATGAAACCTAATTACATAATATACACTCGATACTTCATTAAAATTAATGTTTTTCTCTAGTTGGTCTTCTGTATTATCTGTGTAATGTACAAAACAGAAGTAGGTCGACAAGTTGCCGGTAATAGGATGAAGAGATTAACTTTGTTTGGAGATGTATGAGCTCGAATTAGGGAAATGAGTGCGGTAACTAGATATAATCGCCAATTTATCAACACTCGTATTAAATAATAGGAGGATTTTTGAGAAAATTCAGTGTTGCTGCTATAGTTTTGGCAGGTAGTTTGAGGTAGAAAACACCAAAAATAATTGCTATATAATAATATTTATTATATCTAAATTAGTTAATGAATATTACCTACTACTAAATACCAAACCAAATAAGAATATACAATACATTGTAAGTCATAGTACCATATATCACATAACTTTACTATCTAATTAATATATTTACTTCAATTTATAATTGAAATGAGAAAAGAGGTTTTATATTATTAATGGTGGAATTTATAATTAGTTCACTATTATGCATTCATAAAAAAAAAATTCTAACAATTCCATGAGATTTCAAATTCGAACGCGAACAATAAATTTAAAACAATCGCAAAGAAGCTTACCAAAGTCGCATTCAATTCAAAACATCAAACAAAAGACAAAACAAAAAGATTCCTAATTTTAATTCCTAAAGACTTAGTGACTACTAGATGTGTCATGATAAACGCTTTCGTCAGATTGCTGTGATTGGGCGAGCGTGGAGGTAATGTAGCAAAAAACGAATTTAATGCGTGTAGAGGACTGACACGATGAGACGGCGTCTTGGTAATGTTCCGTGCCACGTAATGTGTCACGGATATACAGGAAATGGATATGGTTAGGTTGAATCGAGGGAATGTGGTAAGCGAAGCGTAGTACCGCACTTTGTAGTGTAGTTTCAGAGTCAAGGTCTAATGATGACTGCATAATAAGATGCTTATTAAATTTTGCTCTGAGTTATTATGAAATGATTTCCTAATAAATATGTCAAATGTATGCTATGGCGCGTGTTAGGAGAGGCCTACGTCCAGCAGTTGACTACAATAGGCTGAAATGATGATGATCATAATGTCAAATGTAATTAAATATATCGATTATTTGAATAATATGTATAAGTACATATTTTTATTATATGCACAGATCAGGTAGAAAAAATTCACTGTGTATAAACGTAATCTTACCATATCTATATTCTATTGCTCTTTGACCCAGACGTTCAGGAATAGCGCTCTAATGAGTGTAAAGTAGGGGAAAGAAGGTTTAATGCACGCCATTAGTACTATGTTCAGAAACAAACGCGTGTCGCTTCTGCTTCGATGAGTTTGAACACGAACACTGGCCAGTAACATATCGGCGCTTTTATTAAATTATAACTTGTAGACAACAATCTGTCTGATAGATAAACTACTTTATTTGAAAATAGAATGCAGTTTCTTTTGTTTTATTCTTAAGATTATAGTTACGTAGATTTTAGACATTGATTAAGATAAGGTTTATTAACTTTTTATAAATTAAGATCAAAGCATCATATCAGCTCATTGACGTCCACTGCTGGCCATAGGCCTTACCTAACCTCCGCCTACGAGCAACTTCGTGCGGCCCGCAACCAATGGCCACCCGCAACCTTAAATCAAACAATGCATACTGAAAAAGAAATATCTAAAAACTTCTTCTTTTTATCGTATGTAGGTATTTAAGCTTCAGACGTCTTCAAAATCGAACTTCCCTTTCAGACAGAAATCTAAAGAAATAAAAATAAACACACTCGAGATGTTTAATGAGACATTGGCAATAACTGGAGACGTTTCGAGCCGATTGGAGACAAATGAAAGTCTTCTTACAAGATGCAATACGGTACAAAGTGTAAGCCAAGCGATGAGCGGCTAGAATGGACTTAAGTCTTGCGTCTATATGATTAACCAGTTTTAATTTTTTGTCACTAGTACAGAATTCGAACAATTTAGAATTATTTTTCTATAAATTTCTAAGGCGGACCATTTTAGAGAAATAAAAATAAAATTCAAAAACTCTCGTCTAATCGAGATTAGCTTATTAGCTTTATTATTTTCTTTTAACTTTAAAAAGTAATGTTGATATAGTGGTAAAAAATAATTAACTTCTAAACAACTGTTAAACGTTAAAATTATTCATCAGCACCAGTTTTATTCTTAAAATATCGCAAATCGCTTCAACTTATGGCTATAACCTTACAGCGAAGTGTAACAAGGCATGAGAGAAATGAGCTTCAAGTTATGCGCGAGTCTCATAAAGCAGCAACCATTTTAATATGAACATTCAACAACTGAGCCTTCTCTTCTATGAAGTTTGACGTACCGTTAAAGGTGCTTTTGGATGCGTTCTAATGAAAGATTATGTTATACGATTGTAGTTGGTATTTGTGTAAATAATTCTCTCTCCTTTTCAATCGTTTCTCACTGGTAAAGGTTGTGATTTCTTAAAACGTTACTAAGTTGTCTGGTACTGGCACTCTGCAAAGCCGAAGAAACAACTTTAAACTTTAATTGCAGATGTGGTTAATATTTCAGACAATGTTTTCAATAGTAAATATAAAATATAAATTAATATGATTGGGATTTTTACATAAAATGTTCAGTAAATGTTCTTAGTGTAAAGTGTTTACTTTACGAATTTGCTCCATTCAACATTTGTTTCATGTCTCCACTATTCTATAGACTGAACCAACAATACCATGGTCTGTTCGTCTCCAGCCATCGAACCCCCAATATTTCAGAACAGAACAATACCTGTCAGGAGCACGCACAACTCAATTATGTTCGACCTACCGTCACTAATGCCAATGAAAAAATTGTGTACACATTTTAAAGGCACCATTTTTGGAACGTTATGTTTTTTTTTCGATTTATTGTATGCTCTCGTGCTTGCGTTCGTTATTTGTTTTGTTTTATTGTATACGTAATGTTTAATTTGAATATTGACTGCTCGACTTGTGAAGAGTTTTTCTCATCAATTGCGTTGTAAAGGCAAAACTAAATTCTATTATTTGTGTACCTATAGCATTTTTAAGTTTGAATGTTGATTGTAAATTTTAATGCTGTCCTCAAATATACAGTAAAAAAATTCTACAGTGGGTAGGCACTTGCCCGATGCTATGACGCTGCGACGTTTTGATCGGGTTGAGACAGCTCGTGAACGCAATCTGTGCAATTTGATCGAAACGTCGGGCAAATAAATAAGGTATTTCTTCATCCCTAAATACAATACGTAACGTAGAGCCACCACAACCAAAAATAAATACTTTTACAATTTCAAAGTTACGTTCAAAGACAATACACAAAGCCAAAAGTCTTTAACCAAGTCAAAAATAATTCACATAGCAATCACGATTCGTATTGAGAGCTTAGTCCACGTACGCACTAACAGATAACCGTGTTTAAAGCCGGTGGCACACTATCGGCTGGACAAACAACGGCTGCAATAAACGTAGCATTTGCATTTCCCATTAGGCTGCAATGTTTGTGTTGTAGCGGTATTTGTCGAGCTCTGATAACACAGTATAGATGGCACAGAATTGCATTCGCGTTTTAGACGGCTTTATAATTATGTTATTTAGATCAGATATTCGGGAATAATGTATCCATAAAAGTATACTCAGATAAAATACTTTTTTAAATGCTGTAATTTGATTAAACTCCATTCTGCAAACATAGATTTAAGTCGATTTTTATTTAGAAATAACTATTTTATTGACACAATATTTTTTTACACCATGGTTTCTACAAATATATTTGCAGCACAGATGAGTCAGTTTATGGCAAAGATTTCTCTGTACTCAGTAGTTCTTACAAAAAGAGTTTAGATGGAAAACCATTTTGTGAATTAATTTATTATCGAAGTGCAAAAGGAATTTGTCATCAACATTTTTAACGGCAACAAGTGTTTATTTAAAAAAACCAAAAAACCCGACTGCCTTGCCTTGCCAAAAAGTAGCCTTGTCAGTCAATATTATTAATTATTATGTATATTATAACTTTGTGAATTTTGATAGTGCTATTTAGGTTTTTAATTAATGAATGTGACTTATTTCCATCTTTTTAGTCCTTTTTAGGCAGCCGGTTAAATTAACTTTTTTATTAATTTTATTTGAAAGCACATTTTCTAAGTGATTGTTTTTATAAATATTTCATCAAAATCGTTTAACTTAACTGATCAGTGCCAGTGGTTAAATAAAAACGATGGTAGTGAAACCCCGCACGTCATAGCAAGATGTTATATAGCTTACAAACAAATACACTCTTCAGCTTTATAATATTAGTATAGATATAGAGAGATTTGGGGATGAATACGAATATTATAACACCTTGTACATCCAAATCGATCAAGCTATTTAGGTTACAAGAGACAGGTGGAGCCCGGGCAATAGTTAGTGCATATATGTATTATTGAATTAATACTCCTATTGCGATAACCCTAAAAAAAAGTTTGTTTTGACAGTTTACGTCCGCCATATTGGTTTTTTGTTGACGTCACATAGCCTATGACACTCGGGGGAAAAATACAAATCTAATGACACCTCACACTTTAAAATCAGCCAAGCCGTTTTTAGGCTACAAAAGGTCACAATGGAACAGCAATTCCCACATACATACATACGCGCGAAAAACATAACCCTCCTTTTTGGCAGTCGGGTAAAAACATGAACTGTCGAAATGAACAGATTACCAATACAATGATAAACCACCAGCTGTCAGTACATAGCGTGATAGGCAAGTCTCACACGTGACAAGTAGAGGAACTATTCCCGCGCCGCGACACCACGCGACAAAGAGACACATTTGCATTCCCATTAGTGTATGCGATGTCGCGTCACCGCTGCACCGCCCGCAGCGGTATTCAATGTTGACAAACGAAGGATTACCAATGTTTGTTGGTTTCGACATTGTTTCGATTAAATTAAGTACTGTTTTTTGACAGCATTTTAAATATACTAAGGTTTATGCAATGCCTTTTCAATCTGTTAGATAATATTGCTGACTGTTACATTAATTACTTGTCAAAACATAATTTGTACCTACTTAGATATAATTAATTTGTAATAAAATGTCTCATTAACAATTTTTTTACACTTGCAACTTTGATAATTTAGTACCTACTTAAATATATATTATATAATATGGCTATATTTATAAATTTAAATTAGGGTAAGTAAGCAAATAATGCTGTTTTGACTTTAAATTTTATTTTAGACTTTTATATTTTCCTGTAAATTATATAAGTACCGATATTATAAACAGTTAGAACTAGATATCACCTGTAACACAGGATTTTTCCTAGTACAGGCATCTTAGATTCTAGACTTTATGTATAATTTTATAAGACTATTGACAGTATGTACTATTTTAAATTGTGAATAAATGATTTGATTTGAAAAAAAACCTTCATCAACATTTCTAAAGTAAGCATCTGACTGCGAATTTGCTCTAGTGTTTCTAAATCAGCTTGTTTTTAGAAACAAGCTAATTTTTATCAGTTTGATTTCAAGAACAGAAAGCTAAATTTTATCATACTCGCTTACATATAGCGTAGTTATTTACATTATTATTTACATTAATAACCGGATACTTAATAATACAAAATACAAAAATCGATTTATTTTCTCTCTCACACAGTTAACATGTATTAAGTAAGTACAATATTTAGTTTAGTTTAGTTACTATTACAAACCACTGTATAATCTGTATGGGAGACTGGTGTCTGTACTAGGAGACATGTACGCTAAATTACCAGCCTCTCCACTTAATAATTCAAATTGTCTTAATTATTATGGATTTATTATGGAGTTAAGGCATCTGATCAAATCCTTCAAATACCTATACCTGTTATGTATCTATATACCTTGTACTTACTACTATATTAAGAAGAAAACATAACAAATTAAAAAAAACAGTGCATACTAAATACTAACAATGGCATCATTCAACGGCATCTCACGTTGTGTATTCTGCGAACAAATTGCACATTTCTTAAACATTCCATACCATTAGCTGTGAGAAATACCTACAGACGCCGCTACAGATGCACAAAGCACTCAGCATCATGACATCTCTCCACAAGATACTACACCATTAAAGTTAAAGAAAGATAAATTGTAAGAGAATATGTAGTAGCTACGTATAAATGTAGGTGTTTGACAAAAAGTCCGCATTTACGATATGTTTGGAACATGCATCGTCCGACACTGATGAAAGCACTACGGAGAAATGGTGCGATGACAGTACACATGCGTTCAAAATAATGTACCATAAATTGAATTAATTTGAAATCGAATTGTATAACAATACCCGTCCTGAAAGTCGGGTAAAAATAGGATATTTAAAAACATTAAAAAAAACTCGACTAGGTAATATTCATTCTGGTAAAATTCTCAATTTCACCCTGACGATTCAACGAGAGCACCCAAATGGAAAAAAAAATATCCTTTTTTTTACATTTTGTGATCTAATTAAGTAGATAATTTTCCTAAAAAAATCACTGAAATTGGAATGAAATTTAATTTATCCTACAGACAATTATTAAAATAGAATTAAATAAATAATAAACACTTGGTAAAGAGTAAGTGGTTTTACAAAATGTTTATTTAAAGTTAATAAATGTAAAATATTAATATGAATAAGTACTGTTCAGCTTTATTTTTTAATATGTCAGTCATACATACATATAAAACCAGGTTCGATTCGATTCGATTGTTCAATTCGAGTCGAACTATCATAGTTCCTATATTTATCTACATAAAACAATTGAACGGCGTACCCGATAGATAATTAATCGCGTAGCACATTAATTGACTGTTAGAATAATGGCGTGACAGAACTATAAACACAGACAGTTTGAAGAACCAACAAAATACAACAATTTCGAGCTCGATTTGTTGCGATTATCTAACTAGTTAATCAAGATTAACTGAACCCCGACTCGCAACTGACGGTAAAATAAATTAATATCATTACGCGACGAACGAACCACTTTACGCGCCCAATTTTGTTTACAAAACGCAAGGCAAGCTTTATAAAAACAGAGCTAAATAACAGTTTTGTTTGTAAATTTATTCTAGTAACAAAGAACTATGTAAGTCCGTAAAAAGTAGATGTTAAGCTTAATTAAATTGGCCACCTCTACCCTATAATATTGCAAGGAAAAGTCCAGTAAAAAGTCGTAAATGACATACAACTGTTTCAAACAAAAACATTTGTTCATACTTCCCAGCCCTATCCACAATCAATATTTGTTAAAATTGCAAAACTCAACAAAATAAATCGTTTGAATCCAATAATGTTAACAAAATATATGAGTACAGTTTCCTATACAAAATGCCAACAAAAATATTTGTTTTGCACTCTATAACCATTTTGTATTTCCGATCCGATAGTAAATCAACACATGAACTGAATACCTACTAACAATAATTATTTCACAGCCAAAATTTTTATTTTGCTCAATGTTTTTCGCAATAACACAGCATTTATCTACTACAATATAGCCATCATCATCATATCAGCCCAATCACGTCCACTGCTGGTCATAAGCCTCACCTAATTTCCGCCACAGGGAGCGATTTTTTGCCGCCTGCAACTAACGGCCACCCGCAACCTTTACTAGGTCGTCGGTCCATCAGCCGCTCCAGCTTTCCAATACGTGGCCGCTACTCGAGAACCTTCTCTTCAATATAGTTACACTTTGAACTGTGATAGAGTGGTACAGAACCAGAACACCATACTCAGTATTATCAATTCAAGTAATTTCACATACTCGTATCTTATCAAAAATTACTTAGATGTAAGTTTACTGTGCAAATTAGAAGTTGTCGAAGCTAGAAATATCATATTAATACTGGTAAATGATACAAGAAAGTATTTAGAGACTCCATTTTGTCAAATAATATTGTGTCACCGAGAATTATTTCAAATCTAGGTGTTATTTGTGTGTGTATCAAATCCCCCAAAATACAATTTTTTGATTTATACAGTATTCTTTTAAATTTTTTTTCAAACATA
Source organism: Laspeyria flexula (assembly GCA_905147015.1). Taxonomy (NCBI): domain Eukaryota; kingdom Metazoa; phylum Arthropoda; class Insecta; order Lepidoptera; family Erebidae; genus Laspeyria; species Laspeyria flexula. The sequence goes on along the minus strand of LR989956.1, from coordinate 2,522,313 downwards.
CTTTTTTATTTGTTGCACTAATAATAATGTCCTCAAGTGTATTTGTGGCGTCATTGCGTCGTTCCCTTTTTAATCACCGCCGCGTAAAAAAGCAGTTTTCACAGTTGGTTTCAGGGATATTGCTTTATGTGGCGATACGCGCGTATATGTGTTTAGTGATAAAGTTTAAATGTCGTAGCGAGACGTCTTTTTATTTGAGTTTGAAGCATTTTTTTTACTCGTAGTTATTAATAGACATATAACATTTCTAATTTTAAAATAGATTTTTCAAAATAACAAGTAAACAACAAAGTAAATTGGAAATGTCACTCGCAAAGTTGTTTATAATTCAAATCTTAATATTGTAGAGAAAAATAGCTTTTATGAGAGTACGAGATACCCAATTGCCTCTTGCCACAAGCACTCATTTTGTTTCTGTGTCTAGCTTTGGGCTTACTAAATAGACTTACCACGTAGAACCTACCATGAGCGTTTCTTCGCGGTCGTACCGGCGTATCCCACCCGCGCGGTCGCGGATCCATGAATGTATCGAATAATCTCGAAAAATTCAAAACCAAAATATTCTACATTCATACAAAATGTAATAAATAAGGAAACCTCTTGTATCCTTTTTTATATATTTATATATTTTTTTATTTATGAAACTATACGAACAAAATGAACCGCGACGAACGGAACCCCCTGACGGAAAAGCGAATAGAAACGTCGCGAAAAATATACTGCGTTACAGGAAACGAATACAAATACGAATAAAAATAAATGTACACGAGGTATTCCGGGAGTGGGAGGAAATGAGAAATACCATATTCCAGTTGTACCCCAATTCACGCCGACGTAGGGTTGGTGAACATCCGTTGTGAGGCTTAAATAATATAATATAACTAGGCTGTTTTCATCATTTTAATCTGAGATAAAACAGTTGTATTTTTTTTTTTTTGGTAATATCGTTGATCAATCTAAAAGGTATGTTCTTAATTCCTAATATGATATATGATAAAATCGATATTAAAAAGGTACAGTCCAAATACTTAACGTTTTCTTAATATTTTAGGACTGCTCTACACAGTCAAAAACAATCATCAATTAATATTTGTTATTTATCCTGAACAGGGTTGTCAATATCCATTTAATAAATAGTTTTACAATGTTCAAAGTATTCCATCGTCACAATTCTCTATAAGATTATACCTATCTTTAACAGTGTTAGTACGTCTGTATTCGTACGTAAGATCCGGAGGTAGGGAGTGGTTTGCTGGCCACTGTCAGATTGTGGCTCGACTGCGGCAGGATTAACTGGGGCGGTCGCGTCTCTGCTGTGTCTCACATTACGTGTCTTTGTGATAAATGAATGGACAGATAAGAACCACTGTGATTTGTTTTGTTATTGAATTACGAATACAGGGATTGAATAGGACAAATATTTAATTCGGAAATTATTGCAATGTACCTGATGAAAATATGTTTGAATTTGGAATTTTCTCCATTTATGCTACAAAGATTTTATCTTTTAAAAAACGCCCGCATTCGGGAACACACATTACACAGATACATAATATATAACTGACTTTTGGTCAGTTTCGGTCAGTATACCTAGACACAAACATAAATTAATCACACAAATATTTATTTTGTTTCCTGTGGAAACCGAACAATACTCTTCAAGGCGATGTTAGTTGCATAATGCGCCCAACATCATACAAATTTTAATAATAACTAGGTTATGAAATGAAAAGACTTTATTTATTTGTAATTTAAAAGCTATATTATTATTTCAATACTACCCAACTCTAGTTCATAACATCGTTAAATCAGACTTTGCATTCCTTAAATTCCCAGCAAAACTAACCAAAATCACATCACAACCAAAGCTCTAGATAGACAATAGAAACTGGAATCACTGTAACACGTAAACGGGACTATAACAGCCTCACAGCTTCGTCGTAACCGCGATTTAAACAATAGCATTTGAGCTTATTACATGTACTAGGCTGTCATATCTTGTTGGAGATACGGACAAAGGATTGAAGATGTCGGACTTTAGGTGTAACTGAAATTTGGAGCTATTGTTTGTGTTTGGAGTAGGTATTGTGGAAGTTGCGCTGATTTGAGCTTTGTTTTGTAGTCTGATGCATTGTGTAGATTGAGTGTGGAGTGTGTAAATCATATTTTGGTTTAAGGTTGAACGTTTTTCTGCAATAAATAGATACAAATGACACAGCTTAATTATAACTACAAATTTAAACTAAACAATGCGATATATAACTTCATAGGTATTATTGTTTATAAAATAGTTATGTCTACAAAAATAAATTAAACACAGTTTTGTGAGATTTACTACTATATTAAATTAATTAAACCTATAAAATAACAATGTAATATAAATACCAAAAATATTTCACCATAACTGCAAAGTTTTAATTAAAAGTATATACGGACAGCCCTAAGTAGACCGCAGCTCAACGCGGTAAAACACAGCGCATTTCGATGCAACGCACACGCGTTTTTATTTCTATGTAAATTATAATGATATTTTTGCCGCGCGACTCCGCGGCCGAGATTTATCGCGTCAAGCCGCGGGGAATTGTCGCACTGTATTGAATAAGTATTGGATATAAATCACACATGTTGCAACCCTAAGGTGGTGGAAATTGCTGGTGAAGCCTTCTTTGTGTGTATGTTTTATTGCTGGGGTATCTTTAACTTGGAATGCTTTGGGGAAGTTGGGACTTGTGGAGGAGATAGCGTATGAACCACAGGCATTGTCTGCTGTTTAACTTAGTTCAATCCGCCTATGCTTCAGATGTCTTAATCTGACATAGACATTCGGATTCGATATCGATGGAAAATAACATCGACTATATTTCAATTTTCATACATTTGAAATGGACGTTGACAAAGTTTTTTTCTTTTTTTTAAATTTTTATTTTAATTATCATCATGTTCTTTATTGACATAAAAGTGCTTACATTTTAGTCTTTATATTATGTTACTATAATCGTACATTTATGACGCACTAGCAACTAAACTAGGCCGAGCCTGTATCTCAGATGCTAACCTCTTCCTAACATACCATTTGACTGGCCTGTTGGTCTAGTGGTTAGTGACCCTGACTGCTAAGCCGGAGGTCGTGGGTTCGATCACCACCCAGGACAAATCTTTGTGTGATGAGCATAAAGGTTTGTTCTGTGTCTGGGTGTAATTTATCTATTATATGTATGTATTTACAAAAAAAAAAATGAATTTAAGTAGTATATCAGTTGTTTAGTACCCATAACACAAGCAAATATAATTGCTTACTTTGGGACTAGATGGCGCTGTCTGAATGTGGTAGAATATTATTATTATTATATTATTATATAACACTAGTTAGTGAATAAAAAAGCACCACAACTAACCTTTCCGTTAAAGTTGATGCTGAAATTCCGAGTAGGTCCCTAAAAACAACTGAGAGCATTGAGCTTACTTACTGATGATAACCGATATTTAGATCGAAGGTATGAATTTGACCGTCAAATCTAAATATAAATGAAAATGAAAATAAAAAATATTTTATTAGTTTTAACAAGTTGTTCTTATATACTAGGTAGTGATTGGAACCTCCTTTTAAGCTGAGAAAGCCTGTGTTAGGAGACTCCACTCTTCCATAACATAATAGTCTTAAATATTTATTAACTATGGTTCTTACATAAGTTGTTAGAATAAGATAGGATTAAGATAAAACAAAAAATAATATAATTGATAAACTGAGAAAATGAAAACCAAAAGAAAAATAAAGTTTAAGTTTGTGTGTGTGTGTGTGTGTATCTGCGTGATGTATTTATATAATATCAATTCAGCATTGCCTCAAAACAACCATTTATAATATTTCATGTGACGTTAAATCAAAATACTATACTGTCTTCAGTTAGCATTATTATGACGCCAAACTTTGATCTAAAAGTACCTGAGTAATGATGACAATACATTAGATCAATCTGCAACGAACTCTCGCAACCAAAAATCAATAGCAAATTACCGCTTCCCAAAAACGTTCGGAACGCAATTGGCTTTACGTAATAAGCAATTTGGCTCGCAAAAATATTATTTCGTTATTCCGAAAACATTTAGCCGTCGAATACGTTCGCCGTATTAATAACAGCGTTTAATGAGTTGCATAATTCATATCCGAGAGTAAATATTGAACTATAGCAGCAATTATTGAAATAAAACCGAATTTGCCGCTAAATAATTTCCGAATTCTTTGTTTTATTCAGTTGTTTCGGCATTAACATTTCAAGCACTGTTGTTGTGAAATAGCTAATGAATATGATGTTTCAAAGTCAAAGTCAAATCTTTTTATTTCATTTTGATCACACATGATACTTATGAACGTCATATAAAGCCAAAAAAAAAGGTCTCAGCAAATTTGCCTACGGCCAGTTCACTGACAAGGTTGAGCTCTGAGAAGAACTTGGTAAGAAATTCAGGCCACTCTTGTTAATCTCCATATTATATAGTTACAATTTCAATTGGTTACAGTTTGAAATATCACAGAAAGATACAGAACCAAAACACCATGTTGTGTTAGATATGTCCATTATGCTTGATTTTAACATATTAATGTGTCGGTAATAGCAATACTTTTCATCAGCTATTTCTGCATTATGATTCTATGATGCCTAATATTTATTTAAGCCTATATTATCTACTGACGATGTTTTGATAGGCTAACAGCACAATGAACTATGAGGTGGTCGGCCAGGTATAGAATGGGTCATGCCGTCATCACTGACACAGTCGTGATGACATCAGATTTTATCATCTAATAATGACTTATAGTCACTCAATTGCCTGTAATTAATACCCTTAACACCTATGTACTTGATTTCCTAATGTTTTTTAAAGGCCTGTTGTTTGAAACAAATTAAGATGCCTTAAACATTAAAAAGATTTAATCACACCTTAAATTCAAGATTTTTTCTCCCTTTTATCGTAAGCGCCTTCACCGAAATGGATGCACTTAAAACACATACATTACAATTCATATAAATCAAGTTTTATTCAATATAAACTTGCTATATATTATACTTATGAAAAGCACGTGTAAATCTGGCGCACGTGTCGCTCACTAAATCTGTCGCGAATAAAAAGGGGCCAACAACTTGCCGTAAAGCATGTGGAAACTCCACTTTATGACGACGGGCGACGTAAGGGAGGGTGCACATTGGCGGAATATTTCTGTATTAGATATAAGGACAAGATATTGGTAGTAATAGTTGAAGGGTTAGGTGTAGAACTAAGGATTTTTGTTGGATATTTTGGTAACGCGCTCGTGACATAATTGAAATAGTTTTTATTTGTTGTGTGTGTGTAGAATGTACATACATAACATTTGAGCTAAGCCCAACAATTTATAGTACATAAAGTATATGTAATTTTTTTTTTGGCTGAATTAAAATCATTTTTTTTAGTCAAAATTTTTTACGTTATTATCTTCATAAGAGTAATAATTTATTATCTACAGTTCTTTGCAAAATTTTACCTTACAAACTCTACGCAGTCATTTATTACAATTTATTTTTTAAATACCACAATGTTAGCTACATAACAGTACCAAATCTTCACCATATCATATACTTTTTATCCTCATCATATCGTAAAAAAATTTCCAATAGGACCGGGAATAACGGCCTGCATCCAGCGCTGCTGTTCGAATCTGATCATTTAACCACCTTGCGGGTGGACGTACTGCACTGCGCTTGGCGTTAACTATACAATAATATAATGCTACTTACCTTTAGTTAACCAAAGCTTTGTTTGTACACCTAGTATATAAGTTTTTCAGAAATTTTGTTACGGAAGAGTGGGGTCTCCTGATACAGGCAGTTTTAGCTTAAAAGGAGGCTCCTAACACTAATTTTAGATATTGTAAACTTATAAGAAATTAATAAAGTTATTATTATAAGTATTATATGAATTCCGTCCTCTTAATCCATCAATTTATACAAAAAATACGCATTAGCCATCACGATCATTAAGTCTAAGTGAAGAAATCATCAATGAAAAGCCTATTGTCTGCTATATATAACAAATATCGCGAGCACCCTTTGCCGAAAGTTTTCCATCAGTCAGACAATACAAACATCATACGGAGACTGTAGACGTGTTTAGGGTCGTCACTTCGACCGTGAATACTGGACAAGGAGAAAGAATATTGCAGATAACATAGTGTCATGCATTATCTTTTTAAACAGCAATGCGACCATCCTTTTGCCATCCATTATGTATTCTCAATCCGTGTAGTGATGGATTAAGAATAGAAAGAAGAAGAAAGAAAGAATGAAAAATCATTTATTTTAAAATCAGTTCAATTATTTAAAATAACATGTACACAATAATATTTTTTTTATTTTTTTTTAAAGAAACATATTGACATCATGCTTCTATAGAAGACCAAAAAAATGGTTCAGCTCAGCTAATGTTGCAGCAATAAATTAACCGCAAGGCTGATATTATCAGTCACTATCCCATCTCAACCTGTGGGTGTCATAAAAGCCCCATGCCCAGCAATGAGTCGCACATTGCAACGAAATAATGCAGATTTTGAGTGCATTGGAGTAGTTGACATAAGCTATAAATTTCTATATACTCGCGGGTAAAGTTTAGGACAAAATTTGATACGTAAAAATCTAATTTCAACAGAAATCTCATTATTAACTTTCATCTACATTTCTAATTTAACACCTTTTGCCTTTTTCAAATCTGCTTTCATTTAACGGACAGAAACATCAATAAACTCTTTCAACTTACACCAATCCCGAAAAGTTGAAAAAAAAAGGTCCGATTCCCGACAAAAGGAGCATCTCCCGCACGCAACAATGCTATGATCTCTCTAATGAAGAGTTTTGTACACAAAGGGACGCCCAACTCTTTTATTAATACCTCATGTTATGAGCTTGCCTTTGGATGGATCGTATAAAAGCTGTCGTTTTTAAAAAGTATATTATAAACTGGGGATGTTGTGTCCACGAATGTGAATAATTTACATAGGTAACCAAATTTAAAGAGTATTTCTTTATTAGAATACAAAATTTAATGTTTTTATAATTAAATACATAGTCCTAAAGAACTAGGGTGACTTGGAGTGAGAGAACTAGCGCACACCTAGTTTTCTCACTCAAATTAGGCAATTCGATTAGCAAAGTATCGATCGATCTTTCGGAAAGCCACAGCAAGCAATACATAAAAAAATGTTGGTACATTAAAGATTGGCGATATTATGTAGGTATGTAACATAGAAATTGCTACTCTTTGCTCCTATGAGCCTGACATACATTATTTCACTTCTTTAACGTATTTTGCTTGACGGTTTAGGTTTCCCTTGACTTATTCTTTCTTTAGAACATGTCCGATTTGATCATGCAACGTTCTTCAAACGTTACCATTCACACTCTCTCTCGTCTGTCCCTCATGGCTGAGAATCGGGGTCATCATTTGATGTGGATGGTTTGCCCCTATTTTGGACGATCTGCCTCCACCAGCATCTATCCATGGCGGTTCGGACAGCTGAGCAGAAGTTGGTTGTTATATAAGTCATCCTTCCTTCATTCATCCGTTCCACTTACCACAAACGAATACATTACATTAAATGCAATTTTACCGACACACTACGCTAGCTAAGCCACGGGCGAAAGCTACTAACTAATAAACGAAATATACATACATTATCTTATATACATAGAGTCCCTAAAACAAAACAACGATACTTTCCACCCATTTGATGTGGCACATACGTTGGTAGCATTACAGGCGTCGTTCGCAATTTTTCACATAAAACATTCAGCTCCGGATGTTGCGTGAGTGAATGCATCATGGTATACGAATGAAGTTTCACTATGTCGGCATGTGTATGGTGTTTCTGATGCCATCGGAATATTATGCGTTATGGTGTTGTATCATTTGTATTTGTTGTAAGTATGCATTGTTTTTTGTTGGAGCAATTTAACTACAGATATAAAACTCTCGATATTTCTAATGATACCCGCCTTTTACAAGCATAACGATTTCACACTAAACTTGAGGTAGACAAGGCCTGACATATAATTACAAAATATGTCTATGAGGTCCACTTACTGCGGGGTGGATCGCTAGCTCATGTACCACCGCTTTTATTTAAAAAGGTGGAATTGAGGCTACACCGGTTCACTCGGTACTCGGTTTCAGTACCCCTACTCGCAATTCTGATATTTTACTGTTCGATTTTGAAATTGTCAAATGTTATCAAATGGGCAGCGATAAATATTATATTTTCAAACATTTGACAACGATATCGAAGGTAAGCAAACGAAAGAAAGAAAGAAAATCTTTTTATTTGCTACATAAATAACTTAAAACTAATACATAAACCAAAACTTATAAGCTGGTAGCAAATAAAGCAAATAAAGGTGGCGCAGTGGTTAAGGTGGTCGCTTCGCCACTACATCGCCGTGCTGGGTGACGTGGGTTCGATTCCCACACGAGACAAATATTTGTGTGATTCATAGATATTTGTTTCTAGTCTGGGTGTACTTTGTGTCCGTTAGTTTCATGTTTGTAAAGCTCCCACAGGGACTTGACACAGGGCTTGTTCCCTAGTGCGGGGTTGTCTTTTTAAAGAAAAAAAAAAAAAGGTCCCTACATCAGCTCTAATGTTGTGGTCTAGACCACAACGCTGGTATTCTTGCAGGTCCTTAATAAATGGACTAGGACGGCGGAATAACGGATTATTCCGCCGTCACTCGAGTAATTCGTGTAATATATAATATATATATATGTGTGTGATATAATTATAAATGAAAGTCGAGATTGCGAGTAGTCCCTTAGACTCCAAAAGATAGATGTCTCCAACCTGACTGTGTATCGAATTCTAAAACATTGCTGCAGTTGTCAGCAGTTTAAACAATCCCCATGCAACCAAAGGAAAATTCAACTTCCCGTCATACGGGCTCAAAAACGCGCTTGAACACTGTTTGATAGTTCTATAGTTCTAAAAGCCTCCCTTATATTTATTACTATCGTTTTTCCAAACAATGTTACCTTTACAAACTTAGAGCTACAATGCAACCACTGAAAACGAATCCAAAGTCAATGAAACAGAGTTGAGATTTGAGTAAAATTTAGTTGAAGGAAAGTAAAATACTTTTTCCATGTTTGGCCGCATGCCACAGTTGCCCAGCTAAAAAATAAAAGGTGATAAAGTTGAAACGTTTTGAATTCGGCAACAAAAACCCTTACTGAGAAGGCTACTGGACAGCATTTTAATATTGCCCTTACTATTATATTCATGTTTAACAGTCCGAAAATTATTAGACATGAGAAGAAATATTTGAAATTTTCGGGTTTTATACAAAACTGATGTTTTTGACATGGTGTACCGTAGTGGCAGGCACATAAATACAAGGTAATGTTCCTGAACTTAAAATATTATGTCTAAATAAAAAAAAGTTTGTGGCGACCATTGCTTTACTTCTGGCTAAGAATCTTGCGAGATTTATATGTGGCATACTATGTCCAGTTCTCGTAAAACGCATCCAAATCATTTCTCCTTTTTTATACCTACCTAGATGACATAAAATGATGATATCACTAATTAATTGTATACTAAAAACCAACCTCAGTTATTAAAGAAGACAGAAGAGACATTACCTTGAACTTAAACACCGGCCGTGAGATTTCATAGTCAAATTAATTTTTCCTTCAATATGACATTGACTAGCTCTCGGAGGAAATTTCCTTTGAGAAAAACTGTTTATTTTAATTTAAGTGCACTTTAGCTTAACATTCCCTGACTCCTTTAATTTTATTTTACTGAAGCCTTTCCGAAACGACGGATATTTTCTTTTATTTTCAATCTCGCCTCCGAAAGGTTCGGAGATAGTGGAAATAGCTACATTATGGACTAAGTTGCCCATAGAAGTAAGGATCTGTGAGCGACCTTAGAGCGAACGGACTTTTATATATAAACTAGATCTTTTAGACGGCTTAGCTCTTCGCTTGCATTATGTAGGGTTAAAAGGCTTATGTCACTACAGCTTTTTTATGCGAAAAAAATCTCGTTGACTTATAATATTAGGAATGACAATTTTATAGTATAATATATAATGTTTTACGGTATAGGTACGTCAAGTAGAGTATTTGTCGTTGAGACTTATTTTTGTGAGTTTGAAAAATCATATTTTAAACTATTAGTCTTCAGCACTGAGGTTGTAAAACAAGCAATATAATCGTCGGTAAGTATATTCGTTATTTAACTTCAAATAAATATAACAAAATCGTGGGAAATATTTTATCGCAAACAAATTCTAAAATAGAACACATTCTCAAATGCAACAAACATATTCATAAACCATTAACTTAACCAAACGGAGCCAAAAAAAGTTTCATGGTTGACTAGAACAGTGGGACGACTAACGTAATTTTTTTACTTATCTTATCGCGGCCAAAATATACTGTCCTTACACCAAATTTATACGAGACCGACGAACTTGCCCCACGCTTGGGGCAGGTTGCACGGGGCAATATCGCCCCACAAACATTCACGATTCAAATCACGAACGAATAACCGTTTTTGCCGCCATTCACGGGCATTATGACGTAATGAATTAAAAATGTAACTATGTAATAGTTTAAATGTTTTATGAGTATTAATTGTATGTGATTTCTAGTGGAAACGTCACGCGATTCGTGTTGACGCAGGCGTTCAGACTTAGTGGAATTAAAGCGTCTTTTTACGCCTTATTTGTTCCTTTTTTACCATAAAAATGTCGAAAAAACAGTCCGTTTGCGTAATAATCATTATGTATAATAGTGGCCCTAACGTGTTTGAAATTTAGAGACTTTTTTAACTACCACTCTAAAGTGCCAGTAGGTAAACATGGCTGCAGAAATGTGGACCTGGTGCACTTATGTCAATGCCTGTGTGAAAAAAAATATAGTAAAGAACTGTGCTGGCAGGTCATAATACTCAAAAAACTTTGAATTGATGTTCTGACGTCTTAAAAACATCTAAATAGATCGACAAACCGTTGAGTTGGAAAACACCATACACGGATAATATTAACAAAAGACGCATTTTATATTTCAATCCGGCTTCCATTTTCAAATAAAAAGAAAACACAATAGAAAATCGGAAAGAGTATTATCAAGGAAATGTTTTCATAAAATTCGGTTGAAAATAATACAGCAACATGACAAGCTAAGTCTAAACCCATAGGCTTATTCATGCTCCAAGGGGCATTCTATCAAATGTCAAGTGGCGACCTTTCCGGAATTGTTTCCATCGTAGCCATCGTCCCGTGAAATCAACGGTATCTTTGCAATATAAACATCCTTTGAAATAGCAAGATCTGTCTCTCTAGTATCTCATTCGATTGTACTTTGTTTCGAAGTGAACAACGAAAGGCCGTTCACTTCAATCTAAAAATATCTTTGAGTTATATCCTGTACTATAAATACTATAATGTTTTGCCTCTATAATCCTACTGTGGATCATAATTTTATTCCTTTACTCTCGGAAATGTAAGTCTTATTCAATTACGTGCAAATATACCATAACAAGCTTTTGCCCGGAGCTTCATCCCGTCGTTCTTCGTTTGGTATATAACCTTTCTGGATAAATGGGCTATCCAACACTAAAAGATTTTTACAAATCGGACCAGTAGTTCCTAAAATTGGTGCGATCAACCAAATAAACAAAAAAACAAACTCTTAGCTTCATTATAATACCTACTATAAATTAGTAAAGATACATTTAAAAAATCATTAGAGACTTTTTCTAATTAAAAAAAACTAGACTAGTTCCAATAAAGTAAATAAACTAGTTTATTTACTTTATTAGAACACTTCTTCATGTACACTAGTGTACAAGAAGAAGTGTTCTAATCTAATATTATTAATATTCACGTTACAATAACAAATTTGATACAAGTAACTCATCTTGGTTTAAGAAATGTATCAACTATAGAAGCTAGACATTTTGAAGCTTGTTAGTATTCAGAAGCGAATGTCGATCGTCAGTTCAAGGTAAATGAATATGGCTTGGAAACGATTAAGTATCAACATAAGATCGTATATACTCGTAAATATTTAGGATCGCATGCAGCATTTTAGTAACCTATTTCGAACACGGTTAAATACAATATATGTACATGTCCACGTATATCTTTTCCGTGGTCAATATAATGTCAGGTCACTTTCAAACAATGTCATATTTGTGAGCTATATAACATTGTAGTTTCATTAAAATCAAACCCATAGATTTTGTGTAAGAAACATCCATAAATTGCAAATTTCTGTCCTTGACTGCATCATGAAGCTTTAAATAAAAAAGCTTTTGTCTTTGGTGGTTTGAATTTAGTCTAACCATCGTGTTTGGTGTTGCAAACTCTAGAACAATCAGTATTAATAAAATTTCATTTTATGAAATAACAATTTCAACCAGGAAGTTGTTATAAATGAAAACTGAAATGGAGAAAGTTAAGTTACTCTGATTTGATTTTGTAATTGCAAACAAAATAAACTGCTTGTTAAATTCAATAAATATTAATATGTGTTATATGTGTTATATTAATATTTATTGAATTTAACAAGCAGTTTATTTTGTTTGCAATTACAAAATCAAATCAGAGTAACTTAACTTTCTCCATTTCAGTTTTCATTTATAACAACTTCCTGGTTGAAATTGTTATTTCATAAAATGAAATTTTATTTGTTTTGTTTGTTACAATAGAGTTCAAATATCGCCAAGAGCGGTCAATTTCCATTTGGTTATAATTTTAAAGTATCAATTAGAATAAGGTTTCTCTGTATTGTTAAATGTTATTGATAACGAAGGACGTTTACGAAACTTGCCGAGTTGAAATTCCTTTTGTTTATTTTGAACGTAGATTGTCATTCGAGAAGATTCCAATGAAAATGTTTTGAAAATTTCATCTTCTAAATTTGAATAACATAATACTGGTTGTACAAATAACAGATTGAATAAAGTAGCTTTCAATTCGTGATTGACTTGTGCCAGCAATATTAAAAAAAAAAATATTGCTGACGTAACATAATCGAAATTGAATCATTTTAACTTTCTGCACTTCTAACTTGAACTGTACATATATTTTCATTCCACATAATAGAACTGGACTTTCTTCTAAATTAAATCAATACCAATATCTCGAACAAAATAAACTTCTTCAAAAGTTAGACATAACTTTGTTCTTACGAACCCCACAAAAATACCTGTCAATTATTAGGACATCAATCAGCCAATTTGTTCGAAGCCAGCCATAAAAGTACTAGGTACCCATAGCTAGGTAGGAGGTGAACATAGAAGTTATCTAAACAATCCGGTAGAAGAATGTTAATAGTTAGGAACAATAAAGTATTGGACCGCACGCGACCACAACACGCTAGAAAGGTATGCAGGGGTTGGTACTAATATTTTTTCTTAGAAGTAAATGGACTGCTTGGCTTTGAACTTGTATGAAATGGTAATGAAAATAAACTTTTGGCAATCATTACAGAAAGGCGCATTGAATTTTTAAATGTAATTTTTATTTTAAACTATGGCAGTTAGCGTGGCCGCTATGACAAAGATCCGGATCGATAATTACACTTTTTTTTACTTTATTTATTAAAGAAAGAATCGTTTCTTCCTATCCTTTTAGTGTTAGATAGCTCATTTATTGAGGAAGGTTATAAGTTATATAACATTACGCTACGGGTAATAGGAGCTGAGCAGTGGCCAAATAAAGAACGACGTGAGCGAAGCCTCGAGCAACAGCTAGTTGCTGATAAGATAACTGGAGAAAACGTTATGAAACATAACATACTTGGTACCTATGTTGAGGAAAATGGGGTAATATCATGTTACAGTATAAAATAAAATTATGTTATTACTGTTTAAGAAATTGTAGTATAAGTAATGTTAAGACAGCGTCCTTCCCTGTGTTAATATGGACGTGAAAACCTTATTATCTTACTTCCAACATTACTGAGATGACAGTTTTCATTATAAGTCTGCGAACAAGACTGTAAAAGTTCAGCCTTTAATTTGAAACTAAGGAAAATTCTGACATAAATTTATTCATATCGTCGCTTGGTATTATTAATATCTTTATGAACAGATGCTATCACGAAGTATTAACGCATTCTGCATATTTTATAATCCATATATCAACTATTTTTCCTATATCTAAACATACGGAATTTTCAATTTTAAGCCTCTTTGAGACGAGCGTTACGCCGGTAGCATTAAAATAAAATACGGGTGTTGTCGTCAGCCGACACGTAAGCGCCATCCATCACTCGCCCGTGTGCAACCCCCTTTACAGTACGATGTAGACGCGCGACAAAAAAGTTGTGGAATTTGAGCCGCATTTTTCGTATTTGGAAGCTCGTGTTTATTGAGACATCAATCAAGGAATGTCATTCGATAATTTAAATTTGTTCTCAGAAAAATATCATGTTCCGTTCGGTATTTTTTACTTGATTGGTAATCAGTTATTCGATTTCCAAATTCAGGTTTAAGGAGTTTTTAATTAAACTTTCTTGTGATTTTAAATCGTCATGTAGTATATGTATATATATAATAATTGTCATTCAAATTAACAAAAAAATATACATTTATTTATCAATTAATATACTAGTTGACTGGCCTGTTGGTCTAGTGGTTAGTGACCCTGACTGCTAAGCCGCAGGTCGTGGGTTCGATCCCCACCCACGACAAATCTTTGTGTGATGAGCATAATTGTTTGTTCTGTGTTTGAGTGTAATTTATCTATAATATATATGTATTTACAAAAAAAAATGTATTTAAGTAGTATATCAGTTGTTTAGTACCCATAACACAAGCAAATATAATTGCTTACTATGGGACTAGATGGCGCTGTGTGAATTTGGTAGAATATTATTATTATTATTAATTACATAAAAGTAAATATGTGTAAATATATACTGAAAAATTAGATGCGGGCGGCACAAAATCGCTCGCTGTGGCGGAAATTAGGTGTGGCCTATGTTCAGCAGGGCTGATGTGACGATGAAGACGAAACTGAAAAATAAACAGATTTCTTCTTTAGATTATACTTATTAACTTACTACTTAGATAATATTCGATCGTATTCGGACACAAGTTTTTGTACTTCATAAAAAATCTTATTATAAATCAATACATAATTATATTAGACAACCTTAGCATTTATTATATCGCGTGATCGCGTCCATGCAGAATGTATTTGAATAAAATTGTAGACAACAGCGATTCTTTTTAAAAATGTAGCACCAAAACAAACACATTTCGCCCGTCTGTCTATTCTAACTCGGCTCCCGGGTCGTTTGTCTGCATCCGTTATGCATCGACACAACTCCGGTATTGACGTGTCGGAGCGAATTTTTGAAAAATGTAAAAAGGTCAGACGAGACGTCACGTACAACACATTTATTTCCGATTCCTTCAGTTTTCGGCTCTTTTAGAAAACGGCCGGGAGCCGTAATAAATGGTTTTTGGTTTTCAATTATTCCGACGAAAATGCATGAAATATGAATAGGAGTGCAGATTTTATGTGCGGGCTTTGGATGGTCGCTTACAATTTTTAGCGAAGGTGCATTGAATTTCTTAAAATGTTAAATGTCTTTTTTTTTTACATAATTTGTGGTCAAATCCGAAATTGTCATTACAAATACTTATTTTTTGTAAACATAATTTCGAAACAATTAATTTACCAAGGAATCCTGTTCCATAGTTAAGTGTAATGGCCAAGTTTAAAAATATGTCACCTCTCAATTAAATAACGGTAATAAATAATGAACAATATCGTTATCTTAATCATATTACAAAAAGCTTAAAGCTTTTTCTTACGGTATTTAGTTTTGGAAGCCAAAGTTATTTTCTCTGAAATTGCCGAATAACGGTGACGTAGATGATAATGCGTTTAAAGAGCAAGTTATGCTTACTACGTATTTTACGTAATTTGAAACAGCTTTTGTAAAACTACAAGAATTTATATACCGAAATGGCTTGCTAAAATAGTCGGTGACTGGCAAAGTTCATGTTGTGGCTCAATAAGAAATTAGTTCTATGATAGTATAGAATAAGAATGTATAATATGTCTATTTTGAAGCTTTTTTGCAACCAAAAAAAAGTGATTCTCCAACAGGTGCCTGATCCTACTAAACA
The DNA here is from genome assembly GCA_905147015.1 of Laspeyria flexula. Lineage (NCBI taxonomy): Eukaryota > Metazoa > Arthropoda > Insecta > Lepidoptera > Erebidae > Laspeyria > Laspeyria flexula. The sequence goes on along the minus strand of LR989956.1, from coordinate 2,506,130 downwards.
ATCGTACCTAACATAACATAACACAAATAAATAAATAAAAAAAAAAAATCTAGTAAACTGATAGTCTCATCATAGCTGTCGAAGCTGTGATTGGCCTAAGTCAATCGCGCCATATTGCCGGTTTGTGATTGGTCGATATGAGTCCATCAGTCTGCTATCGACGTGTGTAACAAAAATCTAACATTTTCTTTCGTTTGTTCTAGGACATCAACAACAAAATGCAGCTCAGGTTCTCCACATCGCGAGAGGCGGCGGCGGGATGAGGACGCGATGACGGCGGGGGGCTTCAGTGCGGCGTTGCACAGAACTCCGCCACCGCCGCCACCTGCGTTACTCAGGCGGTTGGGGGTTAAGGAGCCTACCGGAGTTGGCAAGGTAAGGTTTTGTTTTATCAGCCATATTATAAATATCTAAAATTATGGCAGTATCACTGGATTCACCAAATGGTAAAATAATTTCAAGCTTGACATCAATGTACTATTATTACTGCCCTATATATAATTAATTTATGAATTAAAATAAATACAGAAATAAAAAACACTTAATAACAAAATAAAATATCTTATTTTGTAGTTTCAAATGTACTTAATTATATTTTTATTTTATTTTGTTATAATTAAAAGTATAATTTAGCAGGAATTGAATTAACTAAAGAAAATAATAATTATGGCATTTTATTACCATACAAATAAAACTGACAAATATTTTTATTATTTTAATAAATTGAGACACACAATATCTTTTTTTTTTTTTTGATTAAATAAAAACAACCCTATAAGTGCATCGCCCACTTAAAAGTAAATTCGCAATAGTAACGGTAAAATCTGCGAAAGTCACGGAGCAATGATTTAAGAGCGCTTTAAGCAACTCTCTAATTGGGCGCGTCTAATGAGACAACTGATGATCTTTCGCTAATGAGCTTCTTAACGATGGCTTTAAAGCGGTATCAGTGCTTACTGAATTATTTTTAACAACACTGCAAGTTAAAAGAACAGTTGAATCGTTACTTTTTGTGTGGGGAAATTATGTTTAATGAGTGTACTTCCAGTTCGTGAACTTTAGTAGCTTTGAGATATAATATCATTATATTATGTTTTTGTGTATTTTGCAATACAGTCTGTGGTTATTATTAATAAGTTATAGAAAAATAATTTAAACAAGGGGCTTTCGATGTGGATTTGAATAAAATAATGGTAAAAACAAAGACATTTATTGCAAAAACTGTGTACATGTGTTGGTATATATGAAATTTGTATCTAGCAGTCTACTCAATGGGGCATTTCAATATCGAATAGTACTTAAAAGCTTAATTAAAATTATAGGAATCAACACTTTATACACAATTAATTATTATCAATTAATTTGCAAAATATTCATTCAAGTTGTAGAACACAAACTGTATAAACCAAATTTTTTAAAATAGCTAATTGTCAAATATCTAATTGTCATTTTTTTTTACCTTGATACAATGTTACCGGCATTTTAAGTACTTAAGTATTTCTTTATACCAAATAAATTTTAATATAATCAAAAATACAGTACCATCTATTCGCAGACACAACATCAATCTTTCATCTTAACCCTTATCTAACCAAAACACAACATCTATGACACCCCGAATTTTACTACCTTTATTAATATCAACCTTAATTCGATACTTCTCAAAGTCCCTACAGATAAACCCTGCAGGCCTGTATACAAACGGAACAGGCCGTATTCCTTGCCGATAAAAGAAGTCGTTAACCAGGCCCTTAAGAGATAATGCGGAGCCCGATTTGTGTCACATTAATGCGTGTCTTAAATAGCCTATACAGCTATCAAGGAATTAACGTTACCATACCGGTAATGGACTTAACGACCGGCGTATAAAACGTCTTAATAAATGAACGTGTAAAGATATCGTTATTTAGGATATTGTAGACTTAAATGTACAATATATCGGTTTGTATAAATGTTTTGCTAGTTGTTAGCCTTTAGGATTTGAGTAAAAAACCCGAGCTATTTTTCGTATATAAAAAATCTCATAGATTGTTGATTTGGACAAATTAGCAATCTTATTTATCATTATTCTCTAATTTATCTAATTGCTTTTAGTTGCGCAACAGGATTATATACACCTACTGCGTTCGATTCCCGGGCGAGGCAAAAACCAGCCATTTTAAATAAGTATACCATCAAATTCAATCTAAACCCACTAGACAAAGTACTGTTTGTATCTCAGTTAACCCTTAAATGCGCTTGCCCGGTCTAAAAGACCGATGGTCGATTGGAACGTGAAACGTGCCCGACGGGCAGACCGCTAATGTCATAAGACAGTCGGCTAACGAGGCGCACTGCGGGAATAGCAACTGGAATCCCAGGCAAGCGCCACGCAAACTGTGTAGGTATTTCAGACGAATATGTACCGAGATATCATCTGAAATAGACTTTGCAAGCGCGGCTGGGATATTATGTATAATAAATGACGTATTTACAGAAAACCAAATCGGTGCTTGAAATTGCTAAACAAAAATTTATTAGTTTAACCTTTTTTCACGTTTCCGGAATAATAAATTGAGAGTTTGTTTTAATAGAAATTTCATTGATGTATTATCAATGAAATTTCTATTAAAACAAACTCGTGTGTTACTGAATAAATATTTTACAAAACTTATCAGCAACGGTTTTGCTATTTAAAAAAAAAATCTATGTTACTTTCCGTCTTTTTTTATACACGGCGCCGTCTAGCCCACAGTAAGCCAGAATTTATAGGAATTAGTTTTGAAATTTGAAGTTTTATTAAGTATAGTTACGGAAATAGAGCCACTGATTTCCTATCCCGTGGAAATTTCGAAAAAACCTTTATTAGTACGCACTAATGCTTCATAATCATATAAATACTAGATACATCATAAATACTAGACCCAGCTGTTTGAACTGTGCGGTCATTATATCAGTCAATTAGTTTCTCCTTTTATATTTGTAGAAGTTAAAAAAATATATGGCCCATTATTTAAAATAATTTAAAAGAACTTACGGACTTCTGTATTTAAAAAAAAATATAATTTTAAAAATCAAAAACCCGACTGCTTTAAAAACTGAAAAGAAAAAAACAAGCACTTAGATGTCCGGTGGTCTAGAATTCTAAAATATATTATTGAATGAATACTATTGAAGAAAATAAAATATATTCTAATAATGGAACATAACAACTGAACAGTCGGGATCCATTGACAAATTAGATTGGCTGTCGAATAATAGATCCCGACTGTTCAGTTGTTATGTTCCATTATTAGAATTTATTTTATTTTCTTCAATAGTATTCATTCAATAATATATTTTAGAATTCTAGACCACCGGACATCTAAGTGCTTGTTTTTTTCTTTTCAGTTTTTAAAGCAGTCGGGTTTTTGATTTTTAAAATTATATTTTTTTTTTATATATTTGTTTTTAAGATTTTTTTATTTTTATATTTTTATCATTCATTATCTTGATATCCATACATATTATAAAAGGATTTGTTCTGACTGACTGATAGACTGACAGACAACGCACAGCCTAAGCCGCTGGTCGTAGCAACTTGATATTTGGACGGTGTGTTTATCCTAATGTCTAGAGGTGTACTAAGAAAGGGTTTTTTAAAATTCAACCCCTAAGGGGGTGAAAAGGGATAAAAACGATTGTATGAAACTTCTTTGTTTTTTAACTTATAGATTTGAAAATTTGTTTTGAGGTACTACTATCAAAATAAAAAATCCCCTCATCTATATCTTTGACGAGGGTGGCTTTGGAAGGGTGAAATTGGGGGTGAAACGTTGTATGAAAAAATCTTTGTTTTGAAGTTAACGTTTTGCAAATTAGTATTACGATATGAACTTAAACTGTTGTTTTTAATTTTTTTGATCGGGATGGGGGTTCAGAGGGTGAAATATTAAATAGATAGTTCTTTGTTTTTCAAGTAATAGTTAAGAAAAAATATATTTGGATGCTTTAACCAAAATGAAATATTCTGTATTAAATATTATTGACAGGGATGCCTATCAAAGAATATCGTTTACAAAAAAGTGCTGTGAACAGCTCTGCCTTGCCAATAGCGTCTAACTATAAAACTATATCCATGCGAGCGAAGCCGCGGGCAAAAGCTAGTATTAAATATTGTATTTATTGATTTTTTTATTTCTTTTACTGTTTTTTTTTAATATATGATAAGATAATGAGTAAATAAACATCCGGGCAAAATATCAACACGCAACTCTTTAAGCTGTGTGACATAAGTCAGTCAATGTTATTGTTATGCGATGGCAAACTTCGCAATCTCGTCATTTCATTGAGAGGGTTGATATCATGAGGATTGTTTAGTAGCTTGCGGTGGTCCAAACTACTAATAATTAAATCAAAAAAGACGAAGAAAAGACCTAACCCGGCTCAAGGCTACGTAGGCTTGGCCTTTAGCAAAAAATGCGCGAACTGAGATCGACAACGGCTCGATTTAAAGTTGTCCCTTGCAAATTGTGTACAGTTACACTCCAACACAATATTAAAGATAACATTTTTCTTTCAATTTCGCGTTAAAGATGTCGATCTTTGGTCGAATGGTCGAATCGTCTTCTTCTGCTCTAAAAGGGACATGGGTTACTAACAGAGTGTAATATAATAAGATTCTGGATCTGCACAAACAGTATAATATCTAGTCCGTAAAACAACAGGACGATTTCTAGCTTTATATATTCATTCGCCCTGCTATCGTGGGGCGAATGAATATATATATTGTATATATATATATGATAATTTTATTAATGTGATAAATATTATAAATATATGAAAATAACAAAAATGTGATCAAAAACACAAATATTACCTACGTGTTCCTTGCTTTTTTAAAATTCTATCCCAAAGGGGATGAAATTGTGATAAAGACGTTGGAAAACTAAGTACTTAGTCGTTATATAATGTTATAATATTATAAATGTGTAATTTTTCTTGTTACAGCAATTAATAATATTCTTTATATTCGTATTTAAAATACATAGTGCCAAAGACTGATGAAGTACCAACAATAGTATAGTTTACCCTATTTCAAAATTGAACATGCCAAAATTTTGAAGTTTTTAGTTATCATAGTTACGAAAACTATACTACGTAAAATGAAAATCCTGTTTTTCCCTATCCTGTGGAATTGATGAATGAATTTCAATAAAATACGAAACACGTCTACCATCAATTCTGTTAAAGAATATTTATGCAAAATTTGTAGTAGACTGGACCTAGGAATCACGTTGTCCCATACAAACTTTGCCCCCCATTTTCAGCCCCTTAGGGGTAGAATTTTGGAAAATCCTTTTTTATCAAACAAAGAACACACCCTCCAAGTTTCTGATTTCTACGATCAGCGGTTTAGGTGTGCGTTGATCCGTCATTCAGTCAGTCAGTCATTCAGGACAAAGCATTTTATATGTATAAATAAGTAGGTACCTACCTATATATAGTTTTTCGACTGAAGTTGAGTACTAAATCGTTTGAAGTTGGAGATGGGCGATCGTGTCAGATATTAGATACTTTAGGTAGTCCAATATACCTACTAGATACTTAAGTATATGTCCATCCACATTCACACGCACAGTTATACGAAGTTTTCGTCTTTTCATCGTAAATTTCTATTGTCTAAAAACCTACATGCGAGAATGGTTGTTACGCAACTTTAAATCGATGTAGATCCTAAACGGCGAGTCGAATCGAAAAATGTTGAAGGTAAACTAAAAATGATTTTTAAATACCTATTCAACGATACCCCACTTGACATAGTTTGTTGACTTTCATTTTTTTCATTTTCACAATATGGCGTCCAGTAGTCGCCATATTGAATTTTCACTAAAGTCATGTCTTTAGTGACACTCGCCGGACTAAGAGGAATCGATTGACGTGCGAATCATAAAAATCGGCCCAGGCGTTTGGTCTGTATAGTGCTTCAAAGGAACATACAAACATACATACATAGGCTGATAAACACATTACCACTCCTTTGCGTTGCGCAGTCGGGTAAAAACACTAAGTACTTCAACATCAGGACATTTAAACAAGAAGTTAACAAGCGTTACTTTTACATCGCACGTCGTCGACGTCGGCGGTGAACGCCGTGTTTATTTTATTTACGCGTGCGCCAATTACCGAACGCGGCAGGGTTAATGTGATAACTGACGAGCACCAACTAGATGCAGGTGCTACGTGTTAAAAATAAGTAAAAGAATTTACTGGTTACAGACAATTTTATCTTAGAAGTTGAGTTTGTCTTGTTTCTTATATTTTGTTCTTACATAGAAGAATTTAAGGTATCTTTATGACCTTTAATTATTTCCTTCATCATGATATGAGCCGTAGCCATCCACTGTCATTCATAACCCTCCAATTTTTATTTTAATAAACAGGTCTGGTTTTATGTGCGTGTCATCCACAGTTGCAATTATACAAACTAAGTGAAATTTAATAAAATTCCAAAAATACCTGTATGAGCCCCAAATATGTCCTTAACTCAGCATATTTTTGTTGCACTATTATATTAGGCACAGGTGCCTTTATTAGATGTAAGAAGTTAATAAAAAATAAATATTAAATCGTAAAACTCAAGACTACGAGTATCTACAATGTTTCGAAAAATACTCGGGGCTAGCGTTGAAACCTTTAGTTCCTTTGAACTTATCTTAACCCATTACTGAAATGCATTATTCAACCTATAATGACCAGTTATAAGTAAAGCTTGTTCAAAATATTGTACATTAATAAAATTTTACATACCTACATGTTATCGATGCGGAAAATCGTTTCATAATGAACTCGACCGATTGTATCAGTTACATTATTAATGTTAACATGATGCAATATATTTACTGTTTAATTCGATAAATTTCATGTTTTTGATTATAATTATGACGTACATTCTGATTAAATTAATTGTAACTACTTCCATGGTGCAGTGATAGCATGTACGGCTTCTCCGCAAGACGTCAGGTTTGGTTCCCAGCCCCCTAGACAAGTGGCCAATTCATTGATTCTATTCTAAAGGTTCAAATGTCACTTCAATACATTTGAACTCACCCTTGACGTAAGCTATCAATATGTCACGTGATCAATGTACTAATTTAACATTATATTATATTGAATATATATTATATAGTAAGTATATTAATACCATTTTTAGAATAGATAGATCGAATAGATTGCCACTTGTCTAGCCCCCTAGGTTGGGCTAAAACAGTATTGGGTTTTTCTATCTTGCTATTCTCATTAGAAGAAGAGCGAGTCTGGAAATAGCTTTATGAAATTTGGATGTAGTGTATGTCTGCTTATCCCTCTGGGGAAAGTTCAAATTGCTATGTAATGTTGTTGTTATGTATCAATACTAACTAAGGAAAAAGAGGTATATACTTGTGGAACCAGACTACCACTATTTTTGAAAAAAAAAGTCTAAACGGTATGGGAACAGAAGGCTAATACTTTTTTATTATGCGGCATGACCCGTGTGTTGATGCGATACGTTGCTGATGAATTAATTATTATGTATTTTTTTTTTTTTTTAAAAGACAACGCCCGCACTAGGGAACAAGCCCTGTGTCGCGAGGAGCTTTACAAACATGAAACTAACGGACACAAAGTACACCCAGACTAGAAACAAATATCTATGAATCACGCAAATATTTGTCTCGTGTGGGAATCGAACCCACGTCACCCAGCACGGCGATGTAGTGGCGAGGCGACCACCTTAACCACTGCGCCACGGTGACAGTCAAATTATGTATATCATATATATCTCAATAAAATTATAATAAAGAAGCAACTAACTTCCTTCCACTGCTCCGACTACGTGGTTTGTCGGTAGCCTATGTGATATTCTAAACTATAATCTGTGTTTTAAATTTTATACTGTTCCATTCAGCCGTTCTGGCGAGATAGAGTAACAAACATCCATAACATTTGTAGGATTCTTATAGGTTTTGAAGAGTTAAAGGTAATATTTAAAGTACAGATACAAACCTTTCAACAGACGATAAAGAGATCCTCCAAAAAAATCATAACACAGCAACGCCCAGTTTTTTCTCGAATTTCGAATAAAAACAGTTCGTGTTGGAAGGAAATTTGCAATTCAAGGAGTAATGTAAGCTGAATAGCGGAATGTAAGGGACAAAAAGTGTCGCCATCGCATCGTAGGGTTAGGGACGATAAGACGCGCCACTTTTGACATTTAGTGAGGCGGGTAGCGCAATGGTTTTTGTAAGGGTACTGATGTAGGTGAAATGCTTTGTTACGGACTTGGACGTCAGTGTCGGCTGCGTTGAAGGATGAAATTTAGTGCCAGTATTTTCATTGTTGAAGTAACTTTAATAGTATTATTATTGTCTAAAGACTATTAATCAACAAACTCGGAATAGTAGGGGCTTTTTGTCGTATACAATTAATTTATTCAAAATACTGACCTATGTTTGAAATGAGATATTTTTTTTGCGAATTCGATTAAAATGTTAAATAAAATAAACCAATGATTATGCGTGCTATCACAGCGCGAGCGTACGTAATATTTTTGGTACATTTTATTATATTTTTCTTCATTATTACATCTCAAAATCAAAAATTCCCCAGTTACACTACGTCGAACAGTAAACAAAAGAAACATCGGCGTGAAGCGGACGTCATGTGTCAAAACAATCTCACGCTTTACTATCACGTAATGATATTGCTTGTCCCAGTGGACCTAACGGCACCGGTCAGTCGACGCAGACTTGGAGTTTCTGGAAGGGCACTATTTTAAAAAAGACTAAAATATGTATATTTATATCAGGAGTTATTCATTGACTGACTGACTCAACGCACAGCCCAAACTGCTTTGTCTAGAAACTTTAAATTTCGTACAAAGATTCCGTAGCACAGACGCGCACTAAGAAAGGATATTTCGAAATTCCCACCAGAGAGGAAATAAACAGGATTTATAACTATGGGTACTAATAACTTCAAATTTGGTATGAAAGTAGGTCATGATAACCTCTAGATTTTTTTCTAAAAGTTTTTTTACCCACTACTGTCGTATAATTTTTTTATGTTTTGAAAAAAATATGGGTGGTTTTCACGTATTTAAAAACAACACAAATTTTCCAGTTTTCCACTAGGATTTTTTTTATGGCTCATACAGAAAAATCAGTAAGTTCTAACTTAATAATATTATTATGTCAGTAATATCTGGGTTAATTAACCAAGGAAATTTACTTGCGATATGGCAACTTTTGCCGCTATACATATCACGTGGGTTGTGATATCGGTATAAGAAAATATATTATAAATTAATCTTAAAAACCAATTTGATAGTGATTTGTTTACAAACATTCTACATTGATTTGGCCCGAGTATAATAGGATTGGCTCAAGTAAACTTCAATGTTCTGAAAAATTATATGTGCAAACACTTCTTCCTTACCCTATCTAGTAAAATACAACTTGACCACTGAGTTCCTATCCCCTCCATCCGTCTGTCAATTTGTACTAACCAATGCGATCGGCGGCCGCTGCCCGCGGGATTAAACTCCTTATTGATTATTGGACCCTTTTTTATACGGAACCACTGAAGATATAGACGGCTAGCATGTTTTTATTAAAGAGATAGAATAATATGATGTCATGTTATCAGTTTCATGTATTCAGTTAATGGGAAATGATGAAAAGGTTTATTTGATTGAACGCTAGGATCTAACATCACGCTACAGCTTATAGGAGCTAAGCAATGGCCAAATAAAAACGACGGGAGCAAATCCCGATCGGCGACTTCTAGTATAAAATAAAATTATTATTTACTTAAGTTTTATCATGTAATTAATCGTTTAAATGAAGGCCAATTTTATTGGCAGTTGTAAATCTCTGGTTCTATGGATATATGGAGTTAACTATCAAGTTATTAGTATACTTCTGAACGCTGAGCGCTTAAACCTTGTCCCAACCCACTCATCCCGAACTATGGATGATTTATACACGAAGGGTCCCTTATTGGTTCGAACTACAAACCTACTTACTTTGATGTGCGTGTGATGCCCCAAACATATCAATTTGGGATTTGAACCGGCAGACAAATGAAAATGTTGGACACACCGTTACGTGGTTAAAGTCATTACCTGAAGAGTTTCGGGTTATTATTTGTTTGGAAATGTTTGGAGTTAATAGTTTGTGTGTATTGGAATAGAAATTGTTTTACTATTAGACCGCCTCTATATAGAAACTTACAAATACTACATGGGTCTATTTATATGATGTTCTAGGTGTTGCCCGGAACTTCGCTCCCGTGGATCTTAGTTTGGCTATTACTCAGCTCCTACTGGTCGTAGCGTGATATTATATAGCCTGGTCGTAGGCAAATTTGCTGACACTACTTTTCAGATAACCTGTTACATTCTTATATTGTGACTTTCATAAGTGTTACCTTGTAACCTAGATGAATAAACGAGATTTCATTTCATTTCATTTCATTACCTTCTCTATATTCTTCTTTATTCAACACTAAACTAATTTTTCAATTCAAATCGGGTGTGGTATCACACCCATATCGGCAAAAAAATATCGACGCTTGAAAGGCAAAAGTTACCAAGCGACATTTTGGGCGATATTGAGTTATATATATCATTGAAATCAGCGAATTTTTCCGCGTCGAATGATCATACTCTCATACCGCTAGGATGACTTTTGTTGTCGCTTGGTAATTTAAAAAACGTCACATTTTAGCAGTTTTCGGCGACTAAGCGACAGAAAATTTACCGATTTATGTAAAACTTTTACTTGGTAGGGTATTTGATTTTAACTTTTAGATTTAGTCATTTTTGCCTTGACTTGAATAAATGCATTTATAAATAAAGTATTTTTTGCCTTACGGTATCTAGATTATAAATATTGCTTAAGAATTTTTACCCGGTTATTATTATATCTTTTTTGCCAATTAAGATTTTTTGACTCACCTTAATTATGTACTCATTTTCATTTAGTATTTTTTTCCTAAATGCAAAGTACTTTAAAATGTTATATAGTAAGATTTGACCTGCCTAAAAAGAATATAATATTGTCGTTTGGTCATATTTTACCTACCGTTTTTTTATTGTTTTCGTGACTTGGTTAACTATTTCTGATATAAAATTTGTATAAAAACGAGCTGATTCCTGTTGCATTTATTTTGTTTTGTCGCTTATGCGCGCCTTAAAAAGATTTTTATTCGCGGTTGGTAAGAAAAATTTTGATTTGTGTTCATGAAACTGTCGCATAGATAACCCGCGTGCTCCCGCGCACTGCACAAAGTGCCCTTCGTCGCGAAAAATTTGCTCTAGAGTAGCGTGATGGAGTATGCTCCGATTCGTCCCTCATTAGATGAAGGTCCACAATCGTTAAGTGGTTGAGTGTATATTACTGCAAGGGCTGGGATGAAGTTGGTCATCATCATATCAGCCTATTGCAGTCCACTGCTGGACATAGGCCTTTCACAATATGCGCCATAACACTCGGTCCTCCGCCTTCCTCATCCAGTCAGACCCAGCGACCTTTTTTATGTCATCAGTCCACCTAGCTGGGAGCTGTCCTACACTACGCTTGTGTGTACTCCATCGTGTATCGGTCCTCCTGCAGATATGACCAGCCCATTGCCTCTTCAGCTTGTTTATTCTTCGAGCTATGTCGGTAATTGTAGTTCTTTGTCGGATTGCCTCGGTCCGAATTTTATCACACACGTCAAGTCGAGGGGCTCCATCTAGGCTGCCCAGCATTTCGCTGAACCGTTCCAGTGACTCTGCCACGATGACGATATCGTCGGCAAACCGAAGGTGTGAGATGTATTCGCTATTACTGTTAATGCCCCGTCCAGTCCAGTTCAGCGTCTTGAAGACGTCTTTGATCGCGTAGATGAAGAGCTTATTACATCCCCCTGTCTCACCCCTCGATGCAACTCGATGAAGTTGGTATTTTGCTCCTGGTTCTGAACATTCATAGTGACGCTTTCATAGAGACACCTCTGCACCTCGATATAGCACCAATCGATACGACATCGCTGCAAAGTACCCAGAACCACCCAGGTTTCGATGGAGTCGAAGGCTTTCTCCTAGTCCACGAAAGCCATACACAGCGGTTGATTGTACGCTTTGGAACAATCTGCCGAACAGTATAGGTGTGGTCTACGGTGCTGTAGCCTTTTCGTTACCAGACTTTTTCTGGTGGCTGAAACTCGTTGAGTCTTCTGGCGAGGCGATTTGTGAACACTCTCGAGAATAACTTGTAGATGTGGCAGAAGTGAGATAGGTCTTGTTCTTCAGAAAGGTTTTGTCACCTCGCCCTGTTTGACATCACGGATGTCTTTCGTGTAATGGCGTGTGAGTGGGGCTCTGTGTTCAACATCGCTGGGTCTCATAGGGTTGGTCGTCCCTGATGCGTAAAGGCGTTTATAGAAACCCTCATTTCCTCGAGAATCTGTTCAATCACAGCCGCAATGGCGCGTGTTTTGAAGTGAGAGTTAAGGTTGCCTTTTTACGCTTTTACCGGTTATAAACACCCTTCGAGACACCTCTTATAGCGTTTTGACCCCAGTGTCGGTTGCCAACATTGCCATGGGTTTCAGCAGGTCGCAACGATTTTGAAGCTCCAGTTAGATCTTTTCGTATCCCAATGCAATTAGAGGCGCGGTGGGTCGGAGAGTAGACTTAACCACACTTCAGAGCCGAAAGCCGGCCTTTCCGCTCTAAAGTCTATATTTAAAACGCCTCAGACAAGTCAGTGATCACTACTGTTATTAAACCTATAGATCACCCAGACGTCTTTCAATATATGCCTTCTGTCAGCCATGGTAAAGTCTATTTCGCGTTCACCGTCACGGTATCGGGGATTCACCAGGTCCACTGTCTATAAGTAAGAATAAGAATAATTTATTTGCAATAACTAAAGTACAATATTACACAAGTTCTTGAAGTCACCTTTTAAGCAAATATATGCCTGCTGCTAGGTGCTATGCTATGTGAACTTCGCTCTTCCGGAAATCATTACATACTTATTATTACAAGTATTTTTTGACAACATTTTTTGACAAAAAAAAAGAAGATAAAATAAAAGAATAACATAATAAAATAAAAATACATGATACAAGAGAAACAAAAGTGTGTGTGTGTGTTTGTGGGATTTTTATCTTTCAATGGGTGTGCTTCTACATGTGGGTATATATGTACTACGTACGTTGGTAACGTTGAATTACTTAGGTGTTACTGTGAAAGAGATTTTCAATATCGTCATAGGTCTTCATCCTGAGTCACTCTGTAAGAGACTTTTTGCATTCTCTAGGTATGTCAGATGGTAAATATTTGCGTAGTTGTTAATTTTATTATATAATACAACCGATTAGAGAGGTAGACATATTGTCTTTTTGCATATGTGGATTTTATACGAACTGTTGGTGCAACACAATAGTTTCTTCTCTTTTGGGGACGATGAGGATCATAGGGAATGGTTTTATGTAGCTTGAGTACGGCATGGAGGATGTATAACTTCCTCACTGTAAGGAGGCCGCATTGACAGTAAAGATCTTGAGTTGGAAATCTAAATGGTTTAAAGTACATCACCTTCAGAAGTCCTCTTTGTGTGCGCTCCAGTTTGAGAAGTTTTATTTTCGTAGCACCACCCCACACGGTTATACAATAAATCAAGATTGATTGAGCCAATGAGATGTATATTTGGTTTAATAGAGACACCGGAGTCACATGTCTCAATGTCTTGAATAACCAGATGAGTTTTCTAATTCAATGCCAAGACAATCGCTGGTCTACCATAAGATAAGTCTTCTTCTCTAAAGGAAGAATTCATTAAAAAGAGCCACTGTGACTCCAAAAAGTTGATCAGCATCTGCCCCCAGTGATTTCGGCGCCCCACACTATAGTATCCAATTTTCATTTTGCCGCGTTTTTGTACTCCCACTTTGGCATTGAAATCCCCCATAACAACGTTATTGTGAGCCTTGATGGTATCATTAAGTGCATGTCTTCATACATGGCTTCGAGGTCGGTCATACCTATACCACCTTCAGGGAGTACCTGTCGGTAATTTTTAGTATGAGGTACACTACTCTTATCAACACACTGCTGACCTCTACAACGTTGAAAGCGAGTATTTTGTTCTCCAAAAAACCGACATCACCCTGAAGGGCCCGAACACCTTGCCGAAAGTAGAACAGGTGACCTGACTCAAGGATCATCGTGTCCTCTCCCTGTCTACGAACTTTAGTTAACCCAATATGTGCCAGTTTATGCGACCTAATTCTACCTCGAGTTCGGTGTCATGTTGGTCCAGCCCTAGAGAGCGTCCGTTAAACGGTCACTTTAGGTAGCCATTTCCCGTAGCCTGGAGATTCTTCTCATCCCCTATCCCGCTGTTACCGCTACCTGGACTCCCGCTGTTAACGCTGGGAATGGGGGGCCTATTCTGTGGTTTATGGTTCATAGGAGGTAATCTGGCCTTTATACCACGCTGGCCAGACAGTTGGTATAGGGTTTGTGTCGAGTTTTCCTTCTCTAGCGCAGTTGCTATAGTGCGGTTTATCTCTAAGTCGCCTCTTGCGACATCCCGAGAATGACAGGAAGTGGTGGCATTATAAATTCTTTATCTCTGTTACCACACGGAGAAGGATGATGTTGATGATGATGATATCCATCGAAAACCTTTGTTCGAAAGTTTTTGATTTTGCGTACTAAAATCTACATTCGTTGTTACTTGTTCGAAAAAATCCTACACGAACCATATTTAATTTGTAGTATAACTAAAACTGCCTAGTTGAAAAGTGTTTGTGTTTTCTATTTAAATAATTTTACCTAAATGACAAACGTGTATTACTTCTGGATGCGTTATTTTGCTTCAAACTTAATTATAAAATAAATAGATTTACCTAAATTTACTTGTTAGATCTTAATATTTTGTTGTCGGTAAGTAATTTTTACTTGTTTGAGTTTTTGTTAAAATTTTAACCAACCGACACTATTTCCTAAACTATTGAGAAAATTCATAATCTTTAAATGCCAGTTGATAAAGCATTCAAATAGCATTAAAACTTCGTTAGAATCAAGTAGTTATTATTAATAGGCGATTTTATATGAATTTTTTTCTTCAAAAAAAAACTTTAAACTGCTCTGGTGTAAAGTTACCAATATGTCGCTTGGTCATTTTTGCCTTTCAAGCGTCGATATATAGGTATAGGTATATCTGCCTACTGGGATAAAAAGGAAAGAGCTTGAGGCCATGATAATATGTTATATTTATCATATTAAAAACAAATGAAAACAAACACTCACAAATTAATATCAAAATCCTCCATAAACCTACATTTTCCGTAAGAGTCCAATAAACTCTCGTACACACACATATAAGATATTTCGCGCGCAATAAAAACAATACGGGTCCTGTCACTTCTAATATTAGAGAAAATATTCGCGTTGTCTTATTGTGCGCATGAAAATTCCGGCACAAACCCTTAGGGCCGGACTTAAACAAGAAGGAAAATATTTCTCTTATTTCACGGTTAGTTATGAATTTATTTCTAGCCAAGAATCAGAGATGACAGATGACCACAATTATTTAACAGTACTATACAGTCTGTTCAGCAGTGGACGTCGTTGGGCTGATATGATGATGATGATGATGACTATACAGTCTACCTATGACCGCTGTGCAAAAAGTCAATCCGTAATTTCGCCATTCGGTTTATCATTACTATATCGTTGTCAAATGTTTGAAAAATTTAATGCGAAATTATTGCAGTCATTGCCAAAGTTTTGACAACGATATCAAAATTATTGGTCAATGTTATCAAGTTCTTCTAATTATATTCGGAGTACTAGTAGTAGTTGTAAAATTATCAGTATCTATTATAAAACCCTTATTACACTATTCAATTTGTAGATAATCTAGTTAGGAAATTGAAAGAAATGTTGCCAATTTTTTATTTTCTACAAATTAAATACTGTACACATGTGTAATGTACAATGTACAATAGTGGCACAATTCCAGGCATAAGCCCTTAAGGCTTACGTCTGGAATTGTGCCCCAATCAGCATATAACATTACCAACAGCATATTTAAGTAACGTATCCTTTCAATTTCCTAGCTTCGTTAGATACTTTATAATGCTTATTTCATCAAAAGCGCGAATACTGCATGCAGAATAACTAACAATACATCCACATTGCGGCTCAATTAGCAGCTAAAACTATGAGTGGCTCAAAGTACAAAGCATCTGTATAATCTGGTTAAAACTCAATGTGGGAGGTTTTGGTAAGCCACGTATTTATCGAATTAGTTGGGATAACACGGGCGGCGTTGTGGACGTGCCCGCGATATAATTATAATGCAACGTTATCTAAACTCTATTGAAAGGCGTGTTCATGATATGCTACAATTATGTTTAAATGTTACCTGTCAACTGAATCTAATGCAGATAAGAGCACTGCGAGAAAAGGAAAATTCGAAACAAACCCTATACCAACCCGCCTGGCGAGCGTGGTATAGTAGACTAAAATCCCTCCTTTCCTCTCGTATTTACCCTATTTTACGTTCAATAGTTTTTAAATTTATTCATTACATACCAAAATACAAATGTTTCCGCTTAATAATATTAGTATATTAGTATAGAATAGAAAACGAGACTGCCTCGATGGCGACGGGAAGTGTATACGACTACTGTACAAGAGCTTCCAAGGTTCGATTCCCCGGCCCGGGTAAAATGGGGTTTATCTGTATTGAGTATATTCCAGTATTGAGATTTTTTCGGCGCGGCGTTTTGGAAAATAGGCGTAATGCTTTCTGTGTGTGTGTGCACACACACAGAAAATGAAAACTACACTAATGCACATTAGTGTAGTTTTCATTTTCCATGCACCCGTTCAAAATAACCACCCGTATGTTTATCACATATACGAAGTGAGTTAACTAACTTGCATTTTTATCCAATTACGCACGCCTTTGTACATGTTATTCCGCGGAAATAAACCGTGGCATATCATTAGAGGAACTCAAATAATTTTATAAGCACTTGTAGTTGTTGTTTTCATAGTATAAATTATACTCTTTCAGTCATCTAAACATTAAATTAAGCTTAAAATTGCTGTAAATTCATAAAAGGGTTTCGTTTCACGACCTAAGCATTTGTTCTGCCATGATTTAGTAGTACCTTTTAATCACGTGCCTAACTCCTTTTACTCGAGCTTATTTAAACTGATATTGAATATAATAGAAATTAAACTAGAAACCCATCCCGCATTCACACTCACACGAGTTCAAATATTTGAGATATTCATATATAAATTGAAAAATTTATAACCCCCGACAAGAGTTAGATATAGAGATAACCTAGAGACAGTTACACTGACACTGATTTGATGAAACATAATATCTAAGAATTATCATGATCATGTCAGGTTTTAAACAAAATAACTGCATCAAAATCTGGCCATTCATTTAGGAGCTACTACAAGCCACAGGTTACACAGTCATTTCAAATTTATGTTATAAGTTCCCTCTTTTGGCGTTGGCGGATATAAATACCACTTAAATATCTAGTTTTCCGCTTTGATTTTGTCTAAAAAAAACTTCAATCTTTATCCTACATTTATGAAATGACTTTGGTATATAAATTCGTAGATACTTATATAGACTTACGGAACTACAGTTTAGAAAGCTCATTCATGATCTTTTGCTCATAAAAAGTTCCATATTCGACCTTTAAGTGTTTTCGCTCACTACAATTCTAAGTTTAGCTCAATACTGTGTAGTTTACCGCGGCGCTCAACTGATCGGTGGATAAACATTATACGCTAATAGAGTACTCGTTGTGAGAACGTTTTTATCAAATTATCCTGAACCTTGGATATGTGCCAACCAGCTGCAGTAAGGTAAGGTTACACTAGAGTGTAATTCACTGTATGTTCGGGGGATTGTATTTTTGTTTTTTTTTTACCACGATGATGGCAAACAAGCTTACGGTCAGCTAGACAGTAAGTGGTTACCGTAGTCTATGGACGCCTGCAATACCAGGGGCATCACTTACGTGTTGCCGAACCATCTACCACATTTCGTTGGGAAAACTTCTGCAGAAAGTGAATGTCATTACGAGAATCAATCTAATTAAATGAATAACTATTATAATAAATTAATGACTGCATTTTAACCAAAGGTAAAATATAAATCGTAATTATATAACATAACACGAACAACTCCTGCTATGTTATTATTATGTTATTGCGTTTTCGTTGAGCTTTTATTCTTTAGCGTTATGGGCAGCTACCGTATTGTTGCATTTTCGGATGCAGTTTTTTTTATTTACAATTTCAGTTAATAAATACAAAAACAATCTAAGTGTATGACTGATCCACCAAACCGCATTAGGTCGGCGTGTGTGGACTATGGCATAGTGGCTGACTATGGTATATGGCATATACTCTCTCAGCTCACTAGATAGAGGAGAGGATACTCGAGTTCAGCAGCGGGGCATGATTGGGAATGGAAATGATTGGATGAATAGGGGATAATCTATTGCCTTTAACCGAGCAAAGGAGTGCCGGTCTGAAACAAAATTTAAACAAAATAATATTACGAACTCTTTTTATCTACTTAAACTTTCCACGAACATTTTTAAACCGAAGCAACATAGTGTGCTGCTGTCCTAAATATCGGCTGCGTAGTATCGGCACTATTAAATATATGGTGTTGGTTTTATGTGAATACCGCATTATGAATAAATCTCCACTATATGTTGTTGCCGAAGAATACAGATAGTGAAAGGGGTGTACGTTATTTTAGAATGTTTGGAAGCCGTTATCATGTTCGCCTTTTATTTGTTTTGAAATTGGCTTTAGATTGACACGTATATGTTGTTTTTAGTTTATATAGGTACTACATTGCTTTGGGAGTTATGTTGTTGGAAACCACTCATGGATCCTGAAAAATAATCGTGTGCAGTATAAATATCTGTTCTCAGCTGAGATGTTTTTGTCACAGTTTGACTTTCTATTCATCATCATCATTTTAACCAATAAATATCCTAGTGCTAGGCACGAGGCTCCTCCAAACATTGTAGAAGGAATTATTATTTACTAATTGGGCTTTTTTTTGGCAATTAGCATTGGCAAATTTGACAGCGATATTGAAATCGTCCAGACGAATTCTGGGATTGCGAAAAAGCTCACTATACCACGCTGGTCAGACGGGTTGGTATAGGGCTTTATTTTCCTTTTCTTGCAGTGCTCTTGTCTGCTTAAGGTACCTTAGTTGCCTTTTTTCGACACCCTGGGTTGAAATAGGGTAGTGACATTACGTATTTTAAATCCATTACTATATAGACAAAGTAATAGTGTTAGGTATTAAATTAACATTAATTTAATAAAATAAAGCATCAAATAAAATAGAAAAACAAATTAAAACTAGGAATTTATTAAATTTTAGTAACTTTATACCACTTTCTACAATTTAATCTCTATTCAGTCAGTTAGACATGAAACCAGCAAGACAATATGAAAGTCAATTACTTGCTGTGTAACGTGTTAATTAACTATTTAGTTAGCGAGTGTAGTCCGACTAACTAATGTTGGTCATTACAACTCGTACGGAAGCTTAACTCACTTTGTGAGGTCCTAGCGAGAGATGAGCGAAGCAATCTCAGTAGCAGCTTTTAAGCAAGTGTATGGCTTTTCTGCAGCTAATTATTGCAACACTCAAAAAACATCATTTTCATGACTTACCTATGGCCGATTTTAATAATTTATCTATCTATAGATTTGGCTACTAAAGTTAGAATTTTGACATAAGCTTCACAAAATGTGTCAAAATTCTAACCTTTAGTAGCCAAATCCATAGATAGATAGATTATTGAAATCGGCCGTTAGTCATAGAGCCGTAGCCGTCACAGCAGATACAACTGTCTATCAGCTATTCTTTAGCTCCTCTATCCTCTCGACACACTACCAACACGACCCATTGATACGAGATAGAGAAATCATAAAATTTTTAGTTGTGCGGAGGGGAGATGTCTCTCTCCGCTTGCAGTAGCACCTCGCCTCCCGAACATAGAGCCTCGCCCGAGGTAGTTTGTCACTCGTATATCAGCCGTTTGTTGTTTTACGTCTGCGCCGCTACGCTTTTTAACCGTTCGATATTGTAAAGTTTTGTTACGATATACAGCATGCAGTCAACCTGCCGACATTGAAATATATCGAAAAATTGTCATAACTATTGCTGGTGTTTACTGTAAGCGGTTGTTGTTGTCGTAGGCAAATTTGCTGACTTTCGGATAACCTGTTACATTCTTGTGACTTTCATAAGTGTTACCTTGTAACCAAGATGAATAAACGAGATTTCATTTCATTTCATGTTTCTTCGTTTGATCGTGTAGTTTGATGAACAACAAAACTAGCTTCCATCCGCGTGGTATGTCACTAAAAGATATCCTACGTTCTATTTCAAACTATAAATCTGTCTGTATGTCAAATTTCATTTAGATCCGTTCAGCCATTCCGGCATAATTGAGTTAGATACATTCATTCTAACTTTCACATTTATAATATCGGTAGGGTTCGTTTTAAAGCTTTTTTCCAGGTTTAGTTAATAGTTTATTTATCAATTTGATTTAAATATTTAAATTTCAGCATTTGTACACAAATTGTAATGACTATAACTTAAAAATAACAATGATGCTCTGGTGATGTAAAGAAAGTCTAATTCTCTCGCAATTTCGATATTCAATTGGTTGATTTCGATAGCGTTTTTAAATGTTTGAAAACGACCAAAACATGTTTTTTGACATTGATATTTGACAGCGATATTGAAATCGTCCAGACAAATTCTGTGATGGCGAAAAAGCTCACAGTACTCTTTTCTCTCTTTTGAGCAGGCATCCTATATAATGTATAAAACCTATTTAGTTATATCCATAATATAATATGTATTTAGGCTTCGCTGTCTACGAGCCAGAGATTTATGCCCTTCGTGCCTCCAGCTTAGCTTTATAGGGGTAAGCTTTATGAGGGTTTAGTCAAACAAACTCAATCTGAATTGGGTATAAAAACGTGGAGTGTCTTAGATGATGCTCGGTTATGAGCTCTTGAAGATACGCCGAGAGAATATGAAAATAGAAGGACTATACTATTAATATATTTTCACTGCTTTTTTTAGAGATCCGTACAGTAAGATAGTACCCGTCAAACATCATTTATTTGTCTTTCTGGTCAGTCCATCTAAAAAAATTATATCATATTATCAAATTTTTAGTGTCGCAGTGATGGGCTAGAGTCTCTGTTATAACGATAGTTAAGAGAATCAAACGAGATCTGTCCGTCTGTTACAGACAAATTTTATTGAATCGATTGTACTCATTGTGTTGGTTACACGTGTTTTTATTAGATATAAGTATTTTATAAAATAAAAAGATATAACTAGCTTCCGTCTACGGCCCCGGCTTTTCTAGACCTATTTGTGTGCCAAATGGCATACAGATCCTTCGAGATGTTTTAGCGTGATTAGGTAGCAAACATACATCCATACATGGCTGTGGCCACGGATAATTTCTCAATACAGAGGTCGCAAATACGATAGTTAATTGGTAAATGTAGTAGATAAGATTATCAGTGAATTTCTAAACAAGCATAATATAGTAACTCCTGAACAAAATGGATTCTTTGTGTGATGAGCATGATGATATTTATGTTTTTCAAAAAAAAAATATTTATGTAGTATATCAGTTGTTTAGTACCCATAACACAAGCAAATATAATTGCTTAATTTGGGACTAGATGGCGCTGTGTGAGTGTGGTAGAATATAGTTATAGTTATAAGTTTTAGTTATAGTTATTTATAATTTTTAGGAGAAAAAGCTTTACGAGGTCAACAAACTGAACAGGTAAAGGTTTATCCATCAAATAATCCTAGCTTTCGCTTATAATATTAGTTATAATATTAGTTCTCTTTCGATTTATAATATTAGTTATTTCACTAATTAAACGAAGAATTCCCTGTCTCTTCTGTGTTATAACCTCAAACCTTTATGCTTTTGTTCTCAAGTATAAACACATTAACAATTAACACACACTTTTGGGCTCACCGCGCTCTTTGTGAACGTTTCGTAGATTTAATTAAACGAGGCATAGATGTTCATACCTACTGACGTCATAGGTTAATGCATAATTGCTGTTTTGTACACCTAATTACCGTTCAATTTTCACTGTGTAGGGTAACTATGCGGTATGTGGAGGGCTTGGGATAGGATTTCTATCTATTAATGTGACGAAAGTGATCCAATCAGGAATGAGGATATCCGCAGAAGTACGAAAGTCATCGACATTGCCCACAGGATTAGCAAGTTGAAGTGGCAGTGGGGAAGGATCATGGAGAACTGATGGTCGATAGGACAGAAAAGTTTTCTTATGAAGACCGCGCACCGGGAAGCACAGTAGGACGTCCACCCACAAGGGAGACAGCTGATGATCTAATCCTAACAGCAGCATCGCGCTGGGTGCAGATGCTTTCTAACTACTTACTATTAAGCGAACCGAAAGCTTGCTTGCCAACTTTTGTCGTATAAAAAACTATAATAATATGCTCTATATTAGATAAAGACACCAGTATCGTAACATTATAAGAGACACGTTCGAAAAAAAACATTGTTCATTTCGTTCGAAAACAAAAAAACATTGTAACTGTGGTATGTAATTGGCAGTACTTACAATGTTTTTTTTTTCGAACGTCTCCGTGCTTTGGACGGCAAGAAACACTATGCACAGCCGTTGGTGTAAAAGTCGTGAAAACAATTTGGAAACCTTCTGGACTACTTGATATATTGCAACCTGCCATAAGTCCAATCAATACAAACAAAAATAACTTCCATTTCTGGGCGGAGTTTTCTCTTCAAAATAAGATATTAATTTTTCTCTACATGTTAATATTTAACAGACAGAACCTTTTAACCTGTTATGCTATTAAATCATACTTTATTCATAAACGTATTAACTTATGTTAGGTACTCAGAAAGGCACTAAAACGCTACATTATTAATAGACAAGACACCATTAAGTTAACTGCGTCTCGGAGAGCATTAGCTGGCTGTAGTATGTCGCTAGGTAGTCGTTAGACCATGTAGGACTCTATTATCTTGTAATCTGTTTTAGCTAATTATATTTTAGGTATTTACTTACGTATAGAATTTCTAAGGTGGTCTTTCTGAATGGGGTCTTTAATAATAATAATAATAATTCTTTATTTCAAAAAGCCACATACAATTTATCCATCTCAATACAATATGTACATAATGAGAGACAATGCTATGCTTCTTTGAGATAGAGTGAACGTCAGTGTCTATGCTAGTATAAACTGTGTTACAGACACTGGCGCCTTCTTCTTACAAATTTATATGACAATAGTCATTTTAGGGTTGACAAGGTGATGGTCCTAATTCACTTTAGTTAGGGTCTACAAAAAGTAGTGCAATACTAAGCAAATTAATAACAAATACAGTCTTTAAAAATAACTTTCTTTATTTATTAGATGATTGAGATCGGTGACTTAGTAGTAGCATAGGCCGTAACTGCCTTTTTCTTTTATTATAATAGTTTAATTATATGTGACATTTATTTTTGACTTTATATTTCGCGATTATAAAATCGACAAACTGACACAAATATTAAACAAATTCGCATCGTCTTTCAATTCGCAATATTTTATGTTTTAATTTTTAAATTTATTAATTTTTAATTTATTTTAATTTTATTATTTAAACTAGCCTATCGCAGTCTACTATTTATCATAATATCGCCTTTCAACCAAAAACGTACTAAACCAATAACTAAGCACCCAAAAGATTCGTTTCCGATTCTCTATATACGACTTCAAATAATCGATAAACAAATAAATCGAGTAAACGTTTTGATTAAACTGCACAGTACGAGAAGTACAGGCAAGGTCGCGAGCCGTGAGCACGGGCTCGTTAATCAATTTACCCGCTTGTTTCCACTCAAATTAACGCCCGTTCCTTCCTTTTTCACGACAGGCTATTAAATCAGCGATAATAAACTTGGAGCTTTCTAGAATATTTTCTTGCAGGTTTTTGCTTTTAACTGGGGCAGGTTTTTCGAGATATTCTGTGATCTTTATTCATAATCTTTTAATTTGATAACGCAACTATACACATTTTAAATAATAAAAAATATCAGATTGGCAACCATAACTCAATAATATTATGTCGTAGACGTCTACGCCGTAGCATATCAACTAGCCTTCGTAGACACATCTACGTAACTGATTCTACGAATCTATTATATAGCACCGTAGCACGCTACAATCTACATCAGCAAAAATGAATGAATAAATAGTACATAATATTAAATAATACTTATGACGTATATTGTTGTCTTACGGAACAACTACAACTGAAGTTCAGAGAATAATAGATCTTAAGTGATTTGCCTTAACCCTAGAATACTAATCTTATTTTTCAAACGTTTATACTAATCATGAGTCATTTTGACTCATAAATAAGTATGTACATAAATTTCATCATCCAATCTATATTATGTCTAGATTTTTATTATATATAAGTATGTATATGGTTTACATAGGTATGAAATAAAAAAAAGTTTATATATATTAAACATTTATTATTAAAAAAAATATTTCTCTCTTAACATATATTTAGAGATCATAATATCAGTCTGAGACAGAAAAAGAACAATAGGTAACAAAAAATAAAAAATCTTCTTCTTTTAAACTTAATTACAGTAATATAGGAACTAATCTACCATAAAAAAGATAAATTATTCCAATTTGGCACAGTTAACACATATTTCTACCTTATGTTTCCCGCATATGATTTTTTGCAATTCAGATATCTAACTTTAGTCATGTGGTTCTTTTTGTACGAGCAAAGTGAATATCTTTTTCTTTTTTTTTCATCGGGTTCATCTTCTTATTGTCTGCTGCCCTCCCCTATTTATATTTATCAGCACTAAATCCTGGATATTACCTCTTAAGTCTTTTCTGTAGAGTTACAATAGAAAGTCGTTTCTCCAGGAAAGGATTCACAAGTTTCATGTGCAAATCACGCATATCTGGCCAATTCTGTGTTCGTGAAGCTTCCACCACCGCTTGGACATGAAGAAGACATTTTTAATGTAAAAAAGACTAAAAAAGTGAATAAAAATACGCTTTAACATAAAATGCTGCAGTATTCTAAATTGCACAAAGACTAATCATGAGTCATTTTGACTATGAACAACATCGTATTTACAAAATGGTAGTACTTACCGGCACAACGCTGTTGCTCTCGTAATCGTCACACTGGCGACTGAGTTGGCATAAAGAATCACGACGATCCGCGCTTTCGTAAGAGAGATATAGCTAGAAATGTGTGCGGTGCGAGTCAAAATGACTCAGATTAGTATTCTAGGGTTAAGTGCGTTTTGCTGTAGCCAGATTAATATAAATGCGTCGTTTTTTCTTAGTTACACAATTTTCCTATCTCGAATCTGAATGTAATTTTAAAAAAATTACAAAATTTGATTTACCCTTGCTTTCTCTCTTCATTATTCAAAAGTTTGTTTTTTTTGTTGTTTATGTTATATTCTGTCTAACACGCGCCGAACATAATTACAATTTGTTTTACTATTCCGTTGGTGTCATGGCCCAACCTCCCAGATGATAACCCTTCGATCGGTCACCCTTCCTTTTTTTCATTTCTTTTTATTTTAATTAACTGTTGATTGATTCGTCCTTTGAATTTGTAATTCTTTAAAATTGAATCATTTTGGTTATTTAAAATAGGGTTTCGAGGATTTGATTTTTAAAAATGAAATATATTTTTGTATTTATTGCGTTGAAAATGTGTTAAAGCACATTGTTTGTCTAAAAGCTTTTACGGTTGGTTGGTTTTATAGCATCTAGTATTTTGTATAGCTACCTCTCAAGCTTTCTTGAAGTATTCAATACACTCAAATCAATGCGGCAAATTTTCACTAATATTTCATTACCACTTAGCGGCATTAAATTAAAAAATAATCTGCACATTCAATTTAAATAGAAATGACGCACTCAAAATAACACTTAACCTATAGAACTTCACAAAAGACCACCATTAATAAGGCGGCGGACAAATTGAAGGAGCTCTTTCATACCAAATTTCTTTATACTTGTGCATATTAAATCGAACGTAGTCCATTGTCCGAATCAACCGTTTGATAAGCTTATTACCGCCGCAAATGTCCACGAAATTAATTAGTCTCGGGTCACGGCGACCCGCAATGCCCATTGACGGTTAATGTTCGAAAACGAGACTTAAGAGGAAGCGATTTTAAGAACGTATAAAAAGTAAGTTCTGGAATTTATGAAATTCGCATAGTTAATATATATATGTTATAGATAAATCAATTTGCAGGAATATAAATTTATTGTATAATTAAATGATGAATGAATTTTTAGGATTTTTTTGGTCAAAAACCTCATTGGCTATTTGGATAATTTAACTTTCGAAACAAAAATAGATTCTTAAGCTTTTATTTTAGGTATAGCTTATGCTAATAGTATAGCTATAGCTATTATGTAAATATCTGACAGGGCCAAGTTTGTGGCCAGGTTGTGACCATCATTTAGGATATTATTATTATCCTGTATGACAGCTACAACATAACAGCAGAGATGCCATAAGCCATATACCACTTTCAGCTCCAAAGATTTACAATTTAGTAGAAAGCTTTTCTTTTTTAAATATGAAAAACAATTTTGGTTGCTTAAAAACATTATTATTTATTTTCGTACCATATCAGCCGCTGTCTCCTATCACTTGTTACCCGAAATCAGATATAACTGTACTATAACAATGGGTATGAAATTTGTGCGGCCAGTTATTCAGCCTTTAAATCAATGTGTTGTTGATAAAAAGTGAGTTTATACGTAACGAGCTATCGACACGACATCGTGGTAGGGCCACGGCGATTGTTAGAGAAATATTTGCTTATTTCTTACTTACATCAGATGGTACGTAATTTAAAAAATTGTAATTTGTATAAGTATGAATGGGCATTTTATTTTTTTGTATTATTTTTAAGTTTCTGTATAAATGAAGAAGCATCGGCCTTGGCTCCACAACGTACCTAGTCTTGGCGAGTAGAAAGATATATTACAAACATACAGATTCTAATATCTAGTTTATGCTACAATATGATTTTGGCGGAGGCTAGTGTTGCCTGACGTTCTAAAGATGATTAGATCAGGAGTACCCCAAACTGGCGAGAATACATGAAAAGACTGTGGAAATATAATAGACGTAGCGAGTGGAAGGAATAAGTCTCTGCCTGTTGGGAAAGAGGCGTGATCTATAGTTGCGTTTGTCACTCACTTAGAACAACGTGTCACGACAAACGTTGCAATACTAGAAGGAGATGTTGGTACGCTTACGTTTTCTTTGAGGCAGAACATAGTTGCCGATAAATCAAATATGATACTATACTTCAATTCCACAATAAAGGGGAAAATAAAACTATAAAAAATATGTTGGACTACGTACTCCACATGAACAAATATTTACTAAATAAATACTAATTTTGTACACTGAAATACAAAAAAAAAATCTTCTTACCCACCGTTAGCACGTAGCAAACATTCAATATTTAACCCCACAATAATTTGAGTCCACAATAATTCTCCCGGGCCACAATAAAGTACCACCGGACACTTTATTATTCAACAGTTTTTCATTTACCACTGTTTATAGCGCCGCGGACATTTCATATTTATTAAAATGCATAATCTCGCAATATATTTAACAGCTAAAAGGGTAAAAATAAACGGAACAACATTGTACAGGTTAATGTGAAATCGATGGCGTCATATTTCATTCTCAATAAGGTTAATAACTTTTTTATATACCACGATACAGTGATGGTCGAAAACATACATACCTACGTACCGCCTGAGGGTAAGCGGTTACCGTAGCTTTCATCAGGATCACAGGCGAATCGCCAACCCTTTAAACCCATTTCCTTCCTATTAGTTCACATGTGTTCACATCACTTTTCACCAAAGAACACAATAATGTTATTATGGTTGCTATCTTCTGTTGAGCGGCGATACTTCCCCAGGCGGGTTGCTCAGTTTGAGCCGGAATAACCCGCTGTACCCTCCCTCTCTAAGGCCGTATCCGTAGATGAGCGGAGAGGAGATCAGATGAGATATTTTAATAACCAGAAAGTAAGTATCTTTCTTGAAAGCAACTCTCAATAATCACCTCAATCCATAAACGTCCCACTGCTGAGCACGGGTTTCCTCCAAAGAATATGGAAAGAATTTAACCTACTATACCACACTGGACAGATATTTGATCGGTACAGGGTTTGTTGCAAGTTTTATAAACACATAATACAACAAATTAATAAAAATAAAACAATAAAAAAATCTACTATACAAATTGATACTACCAAAACTACCATATAAAATTTCAATTAACTACTATCTAAATGTTCATAAACCGGTCGTGTGACGACAACAGAACCACATTACGAACCATAACGACGTACCCCTTACCCATACTTTACTCGGTTCTACCCATTTATACCCCATTGATTACGGGTGGGGTAATGCCGTGACTTTTCACTATTAATTCAATTAATACAATAAATAGTTTGAAGGTAAGAAGCATTATAATAATCGTATATTAGATGATATAGAATATTTTTAAACGCGATACTGCCGTAGCTCAGTGTTACTCAAGTGTTGCGACACTCTTCTGATATCTTTATTGTTATGTTGTCCTAGTACTCAGTGACTTATTGAAAGTGCAACACAAAATAAGCAATTTTGTGTTATGTATGAAAATAAATATATTCTATTAAATATTTTCTCTCTCTCTCAGCCTATTGCAGTCCACTACTGGACATAGGCCTCTCCTAACACGCGCCACAACACTCGGTCCTCCGCCTTCTGCATTCAGTCAGATTTTACAATTAGTTGATAATTTTTTTTTTAATTTAGACTTTTCCCGCATGTATTTAAAAGGGTTGGTGCAAGATTCGCATGTAAGCCGTTCAATGTCAAATGAGGATTTGTTTAAAATTACTAATTGTATTTGTATTTAGAACTACTGTCAGCAATGTACAACGTATAAAATAATAGCGAACTCAATCAAAATCATATTCATAGCAAAATATTTACAGCAAAAGAAATCCATCTTCACAATACTTTATAAAGAAACCTCCAAGGAGAAATAGTAGATAGCACAAAAACGCTGGTGGCATTCTCATTACTTACACCGCGTTATATGCTCCGTCGAAGCTCGACGTTCGCATTTGACCTGCTTTGTTCGAACGCTAAATATAAAAAGTATATCACTAAACTGTTTAAGTTTTTTTTCTTTTTTAATTTGAATTTCGAATGCTTTGTTCAGTCTTCTATGTGACCTGAACTACATCGGAGCAAAGACGAGATGAGAAAAAGAAGTGTTTTATAAACAGCCAATCGATATGCGGTGTGTGCTTTATAATTCCTAAATACAGGTTTTAACAAAGTCGCGTCTATCCGACTATTATCCAAATTTAAATTAGCAAATAGAACGTGTGGAATATGACTATTGTTCGCCGTTCATGAATAATACTGGTTTAACAATAGGTAGTCGCCATTGTAACAGAACTAGCACAGTTAGACCAAATATGCTGTAAAAGTACTTTCAATGATATGCGCATTATAATCTGTGCATAATATCCGACGTAAAACTGCGCTTTTCCAGCCCCTGTGCGTTAAGGTGGGGCCATAAATTTAACGAATAGTATTTAATAATTTATAATTCAGAAAGCGGTGTTATTGGTGGTGAAAATTCAACTATTATTTCATCAGCGTTTAAGCACTGGCCACAATATAACTGGCCATATACAACAAAAACATATATTATATTTTAGCTCGGGCCTTTTATGCGTGAAGGGACATGCAAAATGTGTATTTTATCCACAAGTCAAAAAAATTAACGTTATCGTAAGAAATAAATAAATTTATTAAAATTTATCAAAAAGCATGTAAACTACAGAGTTATTTTTCGTAAATTTTAGAATCTTACAACCTATTAGACCTTTTCTGAAAAAGATATCCGCACAACCAAAACAACAAATCCTACAGTACCAAAGTATTCAGAAATTCAACGTCCGTGTTCAATTACGGTCGTCCAAATCCCTCTATTTTGGTGGCCACACATAGCGAGCCGGCGACACAGACGTAGCTCGGAGGCGGTATCGATTGCGCCGACCCCAACGTAATTGCCTGCCCTTTCTTCTTATTGACAGCCAGCGTTCCAGAATCATCTCTCGCTGTTCGAATTTTAAAATAGGAAGCTCTTTTTTTTTCCTTTTGTTTTGTTGGCCAGTTTTTAGCGATTTAAGCTATATGACGTAATATTACCAAAACGTTTTTCTTTTTAATATTATTTTATTCTTTAATTTTTGAAATTAGTATCTTGTATTATTACATACATTTATGCATAATTTTGGATAATAAACAAAACTAGTTATTACATTACACATTAAATGCTACTTGATTATTTATTATAATATATTCTTTACATTAAACAGATACAGATATTTTAAGATAGATACGTTTGTGATACAGATTTTAAGTCTACAAAAATTGACAAAAACGTACGTATATGCACAAGTTGCAAAACTTTAAAAGTTAATTATAAACAATAAGTTTTACAAAAATATATTTTATAATACCTAATATCCATCCCAAAAATGATAAAAAAAATGCACATAGAATTCTAAATTCAAAATCAAACCACAGCGAACATTCTCACCAATAACAAATGAGTTCCGTAAATATTTCCAATATCTTCCCTTACTATCATAAATACGTACTATGACAGCAAACAACAACAAAACCGTTTACACCACGTGCCACGAAAAGTGCACACACAAAAGAAAAACGTACCCACAAGTTGCACGAATTGCACATTATTAGTTTCGCAGAAGTGTGAACTTCGAGCGCACTACACTGTACTACTGTGGTATAAACACAGAACTCCTAATACTAGATGAGATATTTAATATCGTAAATAATAGAATAATATTTAGTATTATATAGTAGTATTTCATTGTAATTTTAAAAAATATATAAATCAGCATATGAAACTGATTTTCGTTTCTCAGGTTGAAATATACATAAAATGGTAAAAGATATCTTCTTCTCCAAACCCTAAATTTAAGCTGTCTTTTAATGTCCATCTCGTAGTGTCGGCATAATCAAATTGTAAAAAATACTGATTCTGTAACTGCCGCACTCGTCAATTAGCAGTAATTTGTCAATAACACAATTTTTTATTGAATAATCTTCTTTAGGCGTATCGACTTAAGTATAACACGTTTTTACTAAATAAACTTTAAAGTTACGTTACATCTCTGAGTACGGCAGTAACTTACTACTGTTCGATCACTTGTAAAACTATTACTTGTTTTAATGTATGTGCATGTTTGTGTATCAAATAAATAAAATAGGAACTAAAAAAGAAAAAGAATGTGGATTATAAATTAAATAGTTAGAATAATTCAGCTTGCTGTTATGTTATTATGAATAGGCAAACAGATGTTAGAAACATTATATTGTAAACTTTGTATGACTATTAAATGCATCTAAGAAATAATAAGTATCAACTGAAAATTCAAATTTATTTAGCCTATTGCAATCTAATGTCAAAATCATATTTCTGTATAGGTACTTACATATGTTTAAACTTAACTTGAGTCAGTCCAAAATGTGCAGATTTTGCCTAGAGTCAGAGGAAACTGCCATACATGTTCTCTGCTCATGTGGACCACTCATGCACAAAAAAAGTATCCATTTAGGACAACACCTAGTGCAGCCTGATGACATACAAAATCTCTCTGTTCAGAAACTCTGGAGGTTCCTAGCCTCGACAGGACTAAACAGAGAACTATAATACAACAAGGGCGCTACAAAAGATCAATCCTGGTCGAGGTAGTAAAGGGGCTGACGGCTCCAAGCCCGATAAATAATAATAATAATAGATACTAAACTTTTCTTAATGTTTGTACGTATATTAAAAATGTCTATTCCAGTATTATTTACACAGTTATCCGTGTACATAGATACAGTCACACCCACAGTACTCGCGGGAATATACCACAACACAGCCGGGGTTTATTAAAGTGTAGAACAATAAATTTGAATAAAGGATACTCTGTGGCTACTGTCCGCTGTAATAATATACTAAATAATACCTTGACATTACACCTAATGCTTTTTAAGTTAGTTCCTGTGTTTGAGACTAAGGGATTTAATTAGGTATGTTTGAATTATGTTTGTAAGGGTTATAATGTAGGAAGGGGAGTGAAGCGAGGTTTCATATAACAATTCAAAGAAAAACTCATAGTCATATAAAGATGACAAAATATCAGATGACAAAAAATAGTGGTGATTACTACAACGATAAGAGTTGAATCTATATTTACTATTATTATACAGCTGAAGAGTTGTTTGTATATTTGGTTTAACGCGCTTCTCAGAAACTACTGATTCCAATTTAAAAAAATCTTCCAGTGTTAAATAGCTCATTTATCGAGAAAGGCTATGCTATATAACATCACGTTACGATCAAAGAGCTAAATAGTGACCAAACAAAGGTCCACAGGAGCGAAGCCCTAATTAAATACAAATACAAAATACCCCCAAATACAAAAATAAAAAATACAAATAATTTATTTTCTAAACATAGGTACATACAAGCAGATGGTATTCTTAAATAAATAAGCCCTAAACTATGTTTTGCCTGTTAGTAAATTATAACTGTTAGTAAATTACTGCTAATAACTGCCTCGGTGGCGCAGCGGGAAGTGTATACGACTGCTGTACAAGAGGTCCCGGGTTCGATTCCCGGGTCGGGTGAAAATTGTATTGGGTTTTTCTATCATGAAATTCCAGTATTGAGATTTTCCCGGAGTTTGGTAAACAAATGTTTCCGGTTGATGACAATAGGCTCGCCCCCTATTTCATGGGACCAAACATAGCTGGCGAAATGTGGGTGTGAAACCTCTGCCTACCCCTTCGGGGAAAAAGGCGTGATGCTATGTATGTATGTATGTTAGTAAATTATAACTGTTAGTAAATTTTATAACTACTCTCAAAACAACAATCCGTAGCATACAAACATTTATCTCATTGAACCCACAACACAAGTTTTTAAAGTAAGCCTAAAGTATAGCTATACTCTGGCATTCGTTTTAATTCCACAAGCCTTTTGTCCTGTGGGCATAGTGCCAGAACGAGAAAGCAATACGTTTACATTTCGGAGCTTAAACTATTAAGATTTGTGGAAATATTTTTGTAGCTCTAATTAGTGAATATCATAGTGCTAAGCTTAGTTCTGCTCACAGAAAAGAGATATACAGGTACATATTATATATTATTAGTTTTCAGGTACATATATATACAGGTCACCTTGTTTAGTTAGAACTAGTGTTCACCATGGCTCACGCCTATAATATTTATTCAAATTCAAAAATCATATCAAATCAACCAGAAGCGCATTACACCTCCCATATATCAAGTAATACATGGCAAGCCGCGAGGCTATTGCTATTTATTATTCAAATAAAATAATTTCAATAATTTTATTGTTAACACTAAAGTTACACTTAAAAATACTAAGACAATGCACAATGGTTTGAAAAACAAAATGAGAGGAAAATGCTAAGCTGAATGTCTATTTATTAGCTCTAGCTGCTGCCCACAGCTTCACCCGTGCAGTTTCAATTCAATTCAATTCAATTTATTTAATTGCGAAATATGGGTTACAAATGGTCTTATATTAATATAAAGGCATCTCCACATTCTACTTTTCAGCATGCAATAAAAATTAGTTACAAATCAATAAAAATGTAAATTAAATAATTTAATTAAATAATTAAACTACATAATGTCAAGGAATATTAATTGTCAATATATTAATAATTACCAAATATAGTTTATTTCTAATTTTTAAACTATCTCAATGTGAAATTTCATGAAAATCGAAGTAGGAGTTTTGAAGTTTACTTTACTTCTTTATTATTTACTCCTTTATGGATTAGCAAAATATTACCATAATATTCAACTAAAGCTACATCCACACTATAGCAACATAAACAGCGTCACAAAAACTTCCTGACATAACGTCAGAAGTTACACAATTTCTTGTACGATAATTCCTTTGGGCAGCAACCGTTGGTCAACCCGTCATTAATATCATGGACTACGACAGTAAACGTCCGTCCCTTACTTAAAGTATTGTAGTTCTTACCGTCTTTTCAAGACACGATTTGGTTGACAATCTGTCGGGACGATTAGCAGGGTGTCAATTTTTCAATGGCTAATGCAAAAAAGTTCTTTATTTTTGCTATAAATGAAGTAAATAATACCTGTTAGACATTTATAATGATTCTTAAAATATCGATTGGTATTAGCCCGAATACTACCAAACTGAAAAAAATCATTATGATATTATGTTTAAGTATATGTTCACTGCCATTGGTGTCTCAACTCGACTCATCACTGTTTTGGAGGATGGGAAATATTTGAAATCTTGAAATAAAACGTGGGTTCGAAGATCAATGTATTTTCAAACAGTAAACAATGATATCGTCAAGTCTAATTTCGAAATTGCGAGTGGAGTTCCTGGGCTGATGTGGCCCATAGACGCTTCCACCGCGGACGGTGCCCGACTAATCGCAAACGAAATTGCGACGTGTGTTGGAAACTTCAAAAGGACCGTCCTTAACATAAACCATTGAACTACTCGTATTACCGTCATTCTGTGGCGACTACCGACGTACACTCACACGCAAAACTCTAATACAGTTTATGCAAATGTGTCTTTTTATTTTTATGTTCTTAATAAACATTACGTTCTAGTGCTTTTCTACTATGAAACATGTTCACAGATTGTTTTTATGTGCTTCATCGTAATTTCAACACGTCATATAAATACCATGTTAATTTTGCCTGTGATTTTCCATATGCCACTATGTGGCAATAATACATTTCTAAAAAGAACGCCAACTTCGTTGTCCGGTTCAAATGGTATATAGGCAATGATATTGTATGTTAAATTTTTAACATACAATATCATTGTATACAGGTTTATTTAAAAAAAAAATGGGCCATCCCAAAAATGTAAAAAAGTCGTTGCTAAGAACTTAAAATCTTCTTTTCAGTATTGAAGTAAATCTGGAATTTTTATTTATCCACCTCTTGTTGAGTAAGAGATCATTATTTCAGCATACTTACAAAGGGGGTCAGAATGATTGACACGATACGAGTTTTTTTCTTCAGATGTTCACGCTAAATAAACGTTTTTTGTTTGAAAATTTTTCAGCTTTGAACTCTGAAATCCGTACTGTAAAAATAATTTTCAGACTTTTTACTAGCAGTACTATGATTTTGAGACACATATTAAACTTCTATTAAATTTTACGCACTTTAAACATTATGTCACCGAGACGTATTTCGTCACAACTTAAAAACTTATTAATATGGTGTGTCAACGCAGCGACAAATTATTCTGACTGACAAACTTTTTAGAGGAGACAAATATTATCATTATCTAATATAGTGATTACATCAGGTCCTACCTGGTAACCTGAAAATTAATACTATTATAATTAATGTATAATCAAAGTACAAATCACGCTTACCTATAGAAAACACAAAAATAGCCCAAAGACTTAAAATTCCAAATGCAATTCCAATCACGAAATTCCGCAAATCCTAATATCGACGTCTACTAAAAATAGGCCTGTGCCAGACTATAGTGTCGGCCTATTTTAAGTCTATGGCTTCAGTATTGATCGGCTCGCTCTATTTCGGTCTCACTTGATCAGGAATAAATTAAATCCTGCTCTTTTCAGTATCAAATTTGTGTAATTTTAATTGGTTTTTCTATGATTACAGAATTATATTTTATAAAATTAATTCGAAATTGCTAAGAAGTTAAATTGCATCAATGTTATTAAATCAAAAAAGTTAAGTTTAACTGCCTCGTTTGGTTTCGTTACGGATTATTATACTAGATATTTCCTAGAAATCATCGCTGTTAATCCTGGCTTACAGCAGTGGTGGGTGTGAGAGTGAGGCTGTCTGTGGTTGACACATAATATGACTTCTTAACACGGTGGTTCAATCTCCACATGGGGCAAATTATTATGTGGTCCATAAATTTATACTGAGTTCGTTAGCAGTAACGATGTCCTATCCTGAGTTCATACATTCAATTATATACTAATTAGACATTCGGCCATACAGACTTTTCAATAGTTGGCCATTTTTCTACAAAGATAATTTGCTAACAAGATATATTGGGTACATATTTCGCTACATGGACGTATTGATCGTAAGTCATTAAATGTAATAACAATAGCAGATATGTAAGTCCTAAAACCACACTCCAATACTTGTCACAAACATAACCGCAACTTCAACAAAACTTCTTTGAAATACTTACAATTTGATAAACAAATGAAGTGGAACAATCAAGCCCAGTCACCGAGTCACCGCTCCAGCGCGTCACCGCTCGCCACTAGAACAAACATTCAACTAATAATGAACTTGGAGTTCAGATTCGGAACTTGTTTAATTTGCGCCGCTGAAGAACTGTCCCCGCGCGCTTAGTCACGTAATAGCTCTCCACGGTACAAGGGTGCTTTTGCTGGTGACGTAGGAAAATTATATGGAACTTTTTCTGTAATAATATAATTTCATGTAAATATATACTTAAATAAGTCCTACGTGTGGCTGAAAATTATCATGTTTGAAGTAAAGAATATTCGAAAAACAAAGTAAATATTAATAATTATGTGCCCATTTTTCATTAAAAGCTTGTCAAGTGACACATAAAAATAAAGAAATGGTTTGTGAAAAAGTTAAATAATAATCATTTTATTTAGGTTTTTATAATATTGTCCATTATGTCTTACCTCAACTTTTTTCCTAGTGACGATCCTCTTGTATTTTTATCGTTTATAAATTTGTGTGTCTGGGTCTTTTTTTTATCAATAAATAGCTGTTCATGCGATTTTAACTTTACTTAGTATAGTTGTTCTAGTTTTAAGGTAAACATACAAACTTAAACATAGTTATTTCATATGTAGTTCTGCCCTCTTTCGTCTGAATTTCCTTCTTCATTTTTTGCTATGTAACCTGGTAATCTAAAATTTATGCAAAGCAATTGTATCCCCTAACAGTACAAACCATAAATCTTCCTGTTTCCCTTAAGAAATATACATTAGCATAGCACACCAGACGACAATCCCAAGTGGGTTTAACGTTCTGTTAAGTAGAAACATTTCTTTAACGATTCGTCTGTTGAGACAATTGTCTAGCCACCTGTTCGTGATTCTCAAAGTTTTCACGAATCCCTCCGAACTTCTGCGAACTCTTTCGAACGCCTCTCAAGCACTTCTGACGCGTAATGAGCACTTACGTCCCCTTCCCGCTTAAATGTTTGCACTTTTCCAAATTTAAAATTTCATTTTGAATGGTGACTTTCACTTATTTAGGTAACTGCAGTTGCACGTGCCCTTTGACTGATTCAACCAATGATGTCGGAAATATAATTAATATAAATTATATGTATTATAATGTATTCAATATCTTTATCGTATTTTTTACTGTAGTTACTCTGCTTAACTTAAAACTCAGTATGGGTAAATGATTGCCCAGCTAAAACTTTTAGTGATCGAGTCTTAAGTAAGAGAAATTCGCCTTTCTTCTCTCTATACTTTGCTTCTTTTATCGCCCTTTACCTGGAACAACTTAAACACAATCTTAAGGTTGACGTTTCCAACCCAAAGCTGCAACTACCAGAATTGCAAAAGTATTTCGGTAAAAAAGTGATAAAAGACTCCTTTCATGACATTCCAACTATTACTTCAGTAACAAATACAGTTCCACAGAGTAGTTACAACGCAGTATTCATAGTGTCATACTAGCCAATATAGCCACAGAGTAAGCACGCTACAGTAATCCAATTTGCAATAAGTTCGTGCAAACTTGCCCCAACTTGCTAGACTTAGTGATTTAAATTTACAACTTTGTCCATCCCAGCGCACACTTGCAATTTTAACGATCGCCCAACAAACTTTAAATCAGATTTTGCTTTTAAGATGTAGGTAATAGAAGTTCGTGTTGGTTGCGCTCTTTAAGATTCAAAGTGTAATGTTAGACTTTTAATGTTATAGAGTTAGACTTTGAAACTGTTATAGGAACATATTTGTGTTGTTAGTGTTCGAGTTTTGAGGTTGAAAACATTAAGGTCGTAACATTAATGTTTGCTTGTTCTAGAAGAAATTTTTCAACTTTTATTAATATAAATACAATCAATAAATTTCAGAAATATTTACGACTAGAAGTGCGGCTTCACTTCCGTCGTTCTTTATTTGACCTTTGCTCAGCTCCTATTAGCCTTAGCGTGATATTATATAGCCTATGTTGCTCAGTGATAATATAGCTTTGTAACGGTAAAAGAATTATTGAAATCCGCCAAGTAGTTTTTAAGATTTTTCGTAACATACATAAATACTAGTATATATTTTTCGTCTTTATAAATTATTAGGGTAGACGTAGATGTAGATTTAAATTAAAATAATTGATATTAGGATTCCAAAAAGTATAATAACTAATCGTGATCTAGCAGCAGTTGCTATTATTGTTTTAGAATCCTTCAGTATACGTTTTGTCAATATTGTAATCAGAAAAAAGAAAAGAAAAATATTTTTTATTATTGACAACGCCCGCACTAGCGGCTAGTGCGGGCGTTGTCAAGCAGACAAGCGCTATGTCGCAGGAAACTTTTACAAACATACTAACAATGGCCCAAAAGCACATCCTTACTCAAAACAAACATTTATGATTCACACAAATATTTATCTCGTTTGAAAATCGAGCCTCGATACTCAGCACAACACTACTAGTGGCTCAGTCAGTTTGATGTCTAAAAAGTAAAATTCATCAAACTCATGCAACTTTGAGTACAAGCTTTTTAAACTTTAAAACGACCATCTGTTTAATGCCAAAGACATTAAGTTCTTCATTGTAACAAGTTCGCACGTACTATAAAAAGGGTCATAAAATCTCAAGTAAAAATTACAAGTTTATAGTCAGTTAAACTTGAGAATTAACCAACGGCTCTAAAGGTACGTCTCGCTGTGGGTCCATATAATTTAGTGGAGTGACACTTTTTATTTTAGTACATTTTACGAGGCTGTTGCGGCCAAACCTCACCTTAAACTTGCGACGACTGAAACTGGCGATGTTGGTGTATATCACTGTGATTCATTAGAATTGTTTGAAATACTATTTAAAGGCTTGAAGGCTGAAATAAAATTGGTGTATTTTTTTAAACATTACTGATGTCTCACGAAGCTTAACTGCATTCTTTTACACAGCGCCATCTCGCCAAATTAGGCTAATATTAGTTTGTAATAAGCGATCCGTTCTTTCTAAATACATACATATATTATACATAGAAGACACTCCTAACAAACATTTGCGGGATCATACAAATATTTGGTCCAACGCGACCCAGGGATCGCACCTAAAACGTCACTAACCATTTTATTAAGCCACCATTTATTCAGTTTAAAAGTATTCCATAGCAATAGTAAAGTCTAAAGCATATATTTTCTTAGTACCTAATTATCTAAAAATTCCAACCTTCATTATTTTTAAAGGACTTTTTCGTTAACTGTTTTCAAATATATCATTACGGCAGGTTTGATCAGATTCTAGGTACAAACATGATTTCATTCCTTGCAATATTATTACAAAAACCGCAACTAAATTCAAAACACGACTAAAACCACAGCCATTGAAACATTTTTCTTTAAAAATTATGGCCCTCGCGTGTAATAAGAAAACACCAATTTCCAATGTACATTCGCGAGCATAAAACCATTCTGTTTGTTGAACATTGTGCAGATGGGGTAACCAATGTTTGGTTTAAATCTGGGGCCCCTCTTTTGATAATTTTCACCTGCACCGGTCCCCCACGGAGCCCTTCGTGCTTCCAATTTATGAGCGCGATAGTCCCTCTACTAAGAATACGTTAGGAGTTAAGTTTAATGGAAGGCGCTTATCTAAATTCGTTGCGCATTTTAGAAAAATCCTTTAGCGCTTTTAAACTGTGTGAATCAGCGTTGGCCTTACAACCGTAAAAATGCAAAATAGGTTATAAATATGGCAAGCAATTGTTCGTAAAACGGTTAGTATCGAAACTGATCAATCAGGTATAAATTAAGCAGCCAAAAATGTTTTTAACTTCTCTTAACAATTACCTAAGTCAGTTGCAACTAAGACTGATTGGTTTCCAATGCTTACATACTACTTGAGAATAAATATGTCAAACAAAATAACTTTAATAATGCGGAAAGCTAACTTCAGCCAGAAATATTTTCTTTTTTACTGGCCTGTTGGTTTAGTGGTTATTTGCCCTGATTGCTAAGCCGGAGTTCGTGGGTTCGATTTCCACCCAAGACAAATCTTTGTATGCTGAGTATGATTATTTGTTCTGTGTCTGGATGTAATAAAATTTATCTATACTTTAGATAATTATGTAGTTGTAAGTATGTATTTACAAAAAAATGTATCTAAGTAATATAATTTTCAGTTTTTAGTACCCATAATATAAGCAAATACAATTGCTTAATTTAAGATTAGATGGCGCTGTGTGAATGTGTGAAAATATTATTATTTATAAAAATCATAGCACATCCAGTCGACACTTGAATATAATAAATAAGAGGGTGTACGCAGTGTCGCTTACAATATTACGATGTTA
Source organism: Laspeyria flexula (assembly GCA_905147015.1). Classification (NCBI taxonomy): domain Eukaryota; kingdom Metazoa; phylum Arthropoda; class Insecta; order Lepidoptera; family Erebidae; genus Laspeyria; species Laspeyria flexula. The sequence continues at coordinate 2,465,282 of LR989956.1, read as the reverse complement.
ACCGCCGAAGGCATTTACATAATTCATTCAGCCGTGATCTGTGATCCTAAGATTTGGGGACTACCACCGTATGCCACCGGTGGAGGACCCCTTAATTGACCTTGTAACCTTTGAGTTTGGTGATAAATATGGATCAGGTAAGTAGACTTATAAGACATTCTTCGAGATGAAAATTCATTTACTCGTATCTTAGCGGCAAATTTTGTTTTCACCAATAAACTAAGTCTCAGAGGCAACAACGTCTCTATTGGTGGATCTTATTGGTTCTTTGTTTGATTTTCGTAATACATTGTCCATTTAATTTAGAGGTATTTCAAATACACAAAATGTAATGGTTCTTTAGGAAATCATAAACCAATAAAACTTTATTGTGTGTCTTTTCTTTTGTGTTGTGATGTTTTGTAATTTTTTTTTGTGTACAATAAAGAATAAAACTTTGTATCAATTAAAAGCAGGAATATGTAATTAGATGCCTGTTCCTGTTCAATTATCTAGGTAACACACACTTCTATCTATTTCAGACTGATTTCTTGAACAAAATACAGTATTGCATTAAAATAAAAGTGGGACAAACTTGCAGTATATATTGACAAGTTGCCAAGACTCTCCATAACTTTTATGGAACTAGGAGCAGCTGGTATCTGTGAGTTATTTACTTACTACAAACTTGTAGAAACGCTGCACTATTTATGAGACAAATATTTCAGTTTGTATCCCATGTTACGTAATAAAAGAAGCAAGTCGCAAGTTTGTCAAGACATTCTTGAAAATGTCCTATATTTGGGATAATGTGTTGCGTATGAAGCTTTTTTGCACTTTTTATTTAAGTAAAATATATTTAAAACAAAAAATCATAGCTTAGTTATAAAAATGTCATATTAAACAAGTTTATACAAAAATCCAACAGATTGATGAATGCAGTTTTGTGACTCTGTTTAATTGGTTTCAGCTTGGAATAAGATAATAGGAACTTAATATAATAGGTAATCGAGATGTAAATAAAAACATTTTAGGTATTACACGATTGCCCATAAAAATAAGTGTTAACTTTTTATTTATTTAGACTGAGTTACACTGTGGGGTGGGTATGGTACACCTCTGAGTAACTTTTTGGAAAAAGGTATGAAGATAATTATGCTTTTTTTATGTAGGAAATATTTCTACGTAAACATTGCTTTACGGTACCACATGTTCCATCATAAACAACTAACTAGCCGTCACTCCAACTCACTTAGTGTCTCCTCACATGCATTATTCAACATTTCTTAATCTCAAGCCACTCGCGCCGCCGCTGCGCTGTTGACAACGTAAAAATATCGTGCGATATAACAAGATGTGTTTTACTCCCATGACATATGATTGTGCGTAGTGGTGTGGAATGAATTTAATAAACATTGAAGTAAATACTTATACTAGGACATAATGTTGCGTTACGCCTTTTTTCCCAAAGGGGTGGATAGAAGTATCATCGAAAATATCATCACAACCAGTTTCTGTCAGCTATGTCATTTCGCATGTACCTAATAAGGAGATCAATATCTATAGAGAGTGGGTCAAAAATCGTGGATCAAACGAAACAGGGTGATATATGCATATTTTCTTAAAAAAACATTCAAATAGTCATATCAATAGGGCTTGACCCAAAGAACTTTTCTACTAACTATCGCCCTATTTTGTTTGTTCCACGAATTTAGTACAGCCGGACATATTTCCAAACTACGGGATGCTACTGAAAATTTCATAACAGTAGGTAAAACTTAAATTTTTATCCCAACCCAGGATCGAATCCGGGAGCGCCTACGTATTAGTCGTATACTGCCTAGCTAAGAAAAAAGGGCGCAATTGCATCACTTTCATCATTTAAAGTAACTTACTTTAGGTACAATTTCCCTTAGACTTTTAATGCACTTATGTCGTTCTTTTTTGGTAGGGCAGTATATACACCCGTCGTGCCACCGAGACAGGAATACAATAAAATATAATGAATAAATTTAAATTTAAATACTACTGCCTAGACAAACCAAATGAAACGAAATGGGTACGGATAAACCTATTGATTATCCCCTAGTCACCTCACACGTCATTGCGGGCAAAAAAAAATTAAGTTGACACATTGTAATCTTACTGCCACGCCACACGAATTATTTATTTAAACTCATTTCATAAATTCGAGTTAGACTTTGATCAAACATCTAATCTGCGACAAGATAAACAGATGCCAATAATATTGGCAGTTCAGGTGACAACCTACATATTTTACGTAAATCCGTTTTATGCTGGCGCGGATATATCATCGCAGATTTATACGAACAAACAGTATGCAACTCTGTCGATCGCCTGCGTAAAGTCGATAAAGTATCAAGCCTACGACATATTCTTTAGTGTGGAGATATTATGTCCCGGGATTTTACGGGATTTATAAGATAATAAGATAAAATATAATCGTTTAATAACTTGACAGTGCAAGGAAGACCTCGATATAGAGACTAAATTACCCTAACCATTTATTGATTGCACCTACAACACTACACGCAATTTTAATGTGTGAACCATAAGTGTATCTATCACATCTATCACACATAGTGAATAAATGAGGAACTAATAATAGGAATGAATGAGATTTAGAACAACTGATTGAAAGCACTTTCAGCAATTTATCAGCCTTTAAACTTAATAATGGCACAGCACTAGACACCAGTGCGTACATAATCACACTTTGCATTAATTTTCTATTTAACTATCAACTTAAGTAGTTCACAATTGAATCTATGAGATATTCAGCTTGTTGAGTAATACAGATGGCGTACAAAATTCTTATTCGTGTGGATTTATTTCAACCATCATCTGTGCTAATCTTGCAACTGTTTAAATGTACTAATACCTTTATCAGTTCGGTAAAAATATAAAAATATAGTATAGCTTTTCTTTTAACTGTTAAAATTATCTCCATTTTTTTTAAATCCCGAGAATAACGGGACTAAAACAGCTGTCCCATCACTAGTAACATTTTGTGGCATATTTTACGGCGCGATGTCGCGACACAGGCTGATTGATTGGACGACTTGTAAACAAGCTTGTATGCCTCATTCGTATGACTTATATTCGACCATCCACGACCCTTGTTACGAGTGCCTTTTATTAACATATTCAAGGTTATTTTGTTCTATTTTTAGATATGACAGTGTCATTGACCTAGTGATCTAAATTGGTTCCTGGATACGACAAATATTTGTGGAGCTCACACATTGTTTTTCCAAGTAAAGATACGGAACAATGCTGCAGCAAAGCACTAATTTCCGTTAATGTTGAACCCATAGACCTAGGATCCGCGCGTTCTAAATCTATGGTTGAACCTGTCTATATCATATTTTTTAGTTTAGAAACAATATTATTTTTTTACGCACGTATTGTCAGATTGAATCAGTCATACCAGTTTTGATTTCTTAAAGGTTTGTTGACATTCTTGGATTTTTGTGGTTACGTTACCTGAAGTAGTATGATGTACCTATTTAATTACAAATACAGGCCTAATCTTGAAACATCCACGTTCATTTTTATCGGCTCCCTTGTGAGAAGAGAGAGGTTTATGACGCGAATTTCTCAGCTTAACACATAGAAGGCGCGGAAATGTTCAACGCTTCATTATCCAAGTTTAATTTTATGCATGGTCGCGCAAGCTGCGTCACGATTGGTGCGCCCGCCTCAACGCGCCGTCTTCCAAATTTAAATTCCCCGCGAATATCGCTGAAAATATACGAGTTGCCAGTTATGCGGCTGTTTCTACCAAGAGGTTATTTAAAATTACAAAATTTACCAAACTTTAATGTTGCCTATTCAAATTAAGTACGTCCCTATACCAATTATTATTAGTCAAGAATAGTCAAGATATATTAATAAGCCTTATTTGAATACAAGTAGTCACTAGCGAAGTAATAATATATTCATTTTTAGGGTTCCGTAGTTCTGAATAGGAACCCTTATAGTTTCGTTATGTCCGTCTGTCTGTCTGTCTGTCTGTCCGAGGTTTTGCTAAGAGACCGTTAGTACTAGAAAGCTGTAATTTTGTAGGAGTGTGTATATCAATTACGTCGACAAAGTGGTAAAATAAAATTTTGGAAAATATTTTTTTTTACCGTAGCTCCCATACATGTGAAGTGGGGATGAATTTTTTTTTGTCGTCTACCCCATCTTGTGCGGTATCGTTGAATAGGTCTTCTAAAATGACTTAGGGGTTACTAACATTATTTTTCGATTTAATGCTCCATTTACGAAATATTAAACTTTAACCCTACAGTCGTCGCGCTTGGAAAAGGAACGTAAGGGGTCGCGTGGATTACATATGTAATCCATTTTATAATAAGAATAAAACTAGAATGTAGTAATCAATTTGGTTTATTCCGTTTAAAAACGAAGTAACATAAAGTATTCTTCATTATTTAAATGATCACAACATAAAATATTAACTCTAAGTACTTAAAAAAAAAGTCAAAAAATATTCTCATTATTTTAACATAAAAATGGCACTTTAGTTTAAAATTGAGATCAAAAATTAAATTTAAATAAAATAATAAAACTAATCATTGGTTTCTAAACAAGAGGAACATACATATTTAGAATGGTCAGGGCAAACGAATTTGTGACATGAATTACATGATCTACGAGTGCTTTTACTTCGTGACCTCTGTGACCGCGCGGATTACAATAGTAATCCGCGAACTTTACGGGACTCCTGTTACACAACCACACGCGATCGGCGCTCGCGCGGCACTTAGCGCATGCGTCATCTATCCAGTATAAAGTACACGGAGCGACAAACAATTCCAATTCGTAGTTTTTCTGAAATACTCAGTTTTGCAACGGTGGATTACTATTGTAATCCGCGCGACGACTGTAGGGTTAAAGAGCAAATTTTTGTTCCAGCAGGGCGTCCTCCCCCCTCTAAAAGCTAAACTACTGGCTTCAAAAATCTGGAAAAATTCATAATGATAGTGCATTTCATGAACTTTAAATGAAAATTATAGCGGTTAAGATAACTTTATTAGTTTAGCAGTAATAGTCGTTGAACTTGGGTGTTGGATAATTTTGTACCAAATACAAAATCCTTAGCATTAATCCTTTATAGTGACTAAGATAAAGTAGTTGCTTGTTTATAACGGGTAAAGACTTGCATTTAAAAACAAAATATCAAGTATATAATAAATCATAAGTTTTTCAATACTGCCGCTAGATAGCGCTGTACAAACGGGTTACGTTTTCATTCGAGTACCTATAGAAGTCACAAACGAACTTTGTGATACAACGGGCTACTACGGAACCCTACACTGTGCGTGGTCCGACACGCACTTGGCCAGTTTTTTTTTAAATGTTAACAAACAGTATCGCAACTCACAAATACCAACTCCATCGAGAAAATGTATCTTAGGAATAATATTTTACTTATATTTTCCCTTAAAACTAACCCGTCACACTAACCGTAAAAGCACCAAACTACTAGGACCATCAACTTCAGTATAGTTCATATAAGTACAACAAGTAAGTAAACAGAGGAACTTGCCTTCAACTTAGCAACGAAGCTCAAAGAGTCCCCTGGGCAATATGTGTTCTTATGGCATTACTTCATAAGCTGTCGAGTTGCATGCTCATTTGCAACTTCATACTATTACCGGACCCTTGCCATGATTAGTTTATTATAGTTCTTGCAATGTCATGCTTAATTAGTCACAAATGTACGATTGTATTTCATAAGTTTCTTGACAATATCTTCCATATATGCTAACTCCCTAGAAACAACAACTAAAGGGTGGAACTTTTACCAGTTTCTTTCATCTGTTCATCATCCTCATATCAGCCCAATGACCTCCTTTGCTGGACCTAGGCCTCACATATATTCGGCCACAGCAAGCGATTTTGTGCCGCCTGGATCCAACGGCCACCCGCAATCTTTACTAAGTCGTCGGTCTATCAAGGATTCATCGCTGTTAATTCAGGCTTATAGGAAGTACAATGGTTGATGTGAGAATTGGACTTTTCCGCAAATTCTTCACCATTATCAGTAAAATAACGTTTTATAAACAATAGCCATTCATTAAATTTTTTCATATCATTAATCCTGATACATTATATCCCACTGCTTTCGCAATCTTCATCTTTCTCACTCAATAAAACTCTAAAAATTCCTGTTACAATTAATTCAATTATATGGCAATCTAAGCCAACCAACCTTTTAAATTTACTGGTAGCAATTTTATTACGATTCACTAGCAACACCGCATACCAAGCTACGCCTCTCAGCCCGGAGGCCAAACCACAAATATATGGAACGAGACAAACTTTATTTCCCCCATCTCTCGCAATCTCTCGCAATATTGTTCCAGATTTGAAGTTATATTGTCAAGAAGGTATATCTAAGTTTTACATAAATTACCTATAATAGGGGAACTCAAGTTATATGGGCTAAATTACACCACCTGTTTTAAGAGTAACTTTTGCAGGTACTTTAAGTTCGAATAAAGTGGCATTTTAGACATAGGTGTGTTAAAATGTGCAATAGGAATGGCAATAAACAACTGTGAATGTTGCCGTGCTAAATGAAGCAATATTCTTTGAACAATATGGTTTTATTGCAAGTTGACACATTGTAAACAAACAAACTTGCAATTCAATAGGCCATTTTCTTGGATGTATCAGCAATTCTTACACTCATACCAGTAATCTACAATAAAATTGTGTAAACATTTACTTTTATTCACACTTTAAAATACACACATCACGTCGTGTAAGATTAAATTGCAAGTAGAAGCAACAACTAAATTACGTGAATTTTTCAAAGAAAAAAGTGGAGTGAGATAAGCTATAGTTTTGTCGTTAATGCATTCTTATGCGACACACAGATGGAAGCTAAATTATCTTAATAATCAAGTTAAACCTTTTTTTAGTATCCGCACTGGCTAATATGGCTTTAAAAAAACGATCAAAAATTTTCAAAAAAAGAAAAGTTATAAATATTAAAAAAATATGCGAGTAAGGTATGGTGTTATCACCGCTATCTTTTGTTTTATTAAGAAAATTCTCTGCTAAAAAGTTAAACAACAATCTGGCTATTCGTATTTTTTTACAAAAAAATATGTAGCGTTCTAATTACAAATGTATACAAACAAATCATTTGCATGAATTATCCCTCAAGATAATTTGAATCGTTATCATAAGGCAAATGAGTTTCCCGTTACGAGAAAAAAAAGGTGGATCCCAGTGTTGCCATTTTTGTTGACAACAGGATTTGTTTTTCCCTCGGAAATTCTGTGCTGTTTGTCATTTCGTCCCTCAGAATAATATTACATCTCCATATTATTATTGCGAAGGATTTATATAGTTCTGACATCATGAATATCTTGATTTTGTTTTTAATATTATGTTATAATTTATGTAAGTTATTGTTGCAATAGCTTTTTCAAAATCTTCTATAAAATAAGCTAGCTAGGAATACATTTATTAAGTATATATAAGCATAAATAAAATAATACAATATTAATTTATTACCAGCCTACACAATGAATAAAAAATATTTGAAAATAGAACTCTTCAGATACAGTATCAGCGTGCAATCGTCGATATAAAGCTAAGCGCACATGCATCGACTAACAACAACTATACTGCGGGCGTGTACTGGCGCGATATCACTATGCCGCACGGGGACGCGTCACTCAAGCTTTTAGGATTTACTCGTCAACGATGCGACAATCCGACGCGATTAGAACTATAATCTAAAATGTAATACGTTTCTGCAATCACTGAAGTACGTAGGTAATAAAATTTTGTATTCGGAAATGCACTTTGTCTCTATTAATATTGCGAATTATTATTCTCAGGATGCTAATCTAAAATATACTAACAAAAAATTATAATTTTATTTAACATACCTCTGTAGAACTTGATAAAAACATTCATAAATTTTAAAAATACAGACATATTTCAGCAAAATATTATAAATTTCATACATAAATGTTTAATTCAAGTTCCCATGTGAATAGTTAATAAATTATAATTATTTTTGTAAATATGAATAAGTAATCATTTGCAAACAATTACAATATCAATATTTTAACGAGTTTCTACGTAAATTATAATATCTGTAATGAGATAGCGATGTCAGGATCCTAAACATAATTTTCTCTCATCGCCATACGCCATCAATTTCGAGGCGAGACGCCGCTAATCCATGCAAGCTTGTTCTATTAATCAGTATAATATATTTATACACAGAATTTACTGGCAATATTTATTTTGTATTTTACTGAGATTATGGTCGTAAGCAGGATAATATGCTAACTGCCAACATATTATTATTAATTCAAATTATTATTATTATTATTACCTTGGAACAATTGCAGGTATTTTGTGTAATTTAAATTCATAAAAATTATAAAGTGTTTATAAAGTTGCACAAAATGTCATGTCAAATTATTGTGACACGCTTACTACATTTATTACTTAGATTGACTTTTTTAAATGCTAATAAGAGTTAGAGAGATGTTTTTACGCCTTAATTAGGTACTCAACCGATTGTAATGCAAAATCACATCGAGATAGACCTAGACCTGAAGTAGGACTTAGGCTACTTTTTCACCGACTTAAAAAAAATCTGTTGTATTTTTAGCGTGGGCAAAACTGCGGGCGGAAGCTAGTTGTAGTAATTAATCACTTCTGTTTCTATTTTTAGAAAAAAATTTAAAATTTGTGTTTTTTGATATCTCCATATATATATATAATCTATATATTAATTAACTTAAGCACAACCGCATGATTAATTAACAACCCTAATTACAATTCAAAATGATAAGACGCACTAGTAACAATTAATATTTAAGTAGCACTAACCGCTAACACTAATAATGTGACGTCACTAAGGGCTAGCACACACTACGCGACACGTTAGCTACACGCGGTCCGTCAGTCAAGCGGCTTAGGGGATTTAGTCGGTCTGCTGCAGGCCGAATCAAACGCTCCATTGACTCTAAATCCTTACTCTAATTGAAATTTAAAAGCGTTTTTGACAGTTCTCTGTCGGCCATTTGCAAATGATAAAGGGGATATCGAGTGTGGATTTGGATTCATAAAAGTTGTGGTCTTTTTATTTGTTTATTGCTTTGCATTCTGTCTAGTATAAAAGTCTGTTATTTGGAAACATGGTTTATAAAGATAATACGAAAATTGAACTTTTTTCTTAAACTACTTTTTTTTAAATATGCTTTAAAAAAAAAGGAACTTTACAATTTTATCGTTAACTATAAATGATTTAGTGAAAACATAACTAAAAATAACTATGATTATTTATTGATTTAAATTTCCATTAAATAATAATTAGCCTTCATTATTATTTTCTAAATTAATTCTTCACTAGACTCCATCCACTGCTTCGCCCGCAACAGATATCATCGAAACAAAAATAGTAAAGCATGGTGTATCACAAAACAAAAATTGAAAAATAAATAAGGACATAAAAAAGTTGAAAAAAACAATAATAGATAAATAAATATTTGGGACATTTTTTACACAGCGCCATTTAGCCCAAAGTAAGCTAATAATATAAGCTTGTATTATGACTCACACATACACACATACACACTTTGTAATTGTAAACATTTTTGTTTTACCTACCTTTTATTATGTTATTTGTAATATAAACCGATATGGAAGAGCGGAGTCACCTGACACAGGCATGAATTGCTTAAAAGGTGGCTCCAATCACTAAGTTATACTACTTGTACTCTTTTAACACAATAAACGTTATTATTATTATTATTATTATGAGATCTACACAACTGCTAAACATACTTTTAAATACACAGATACATAATATTATACATAGAAAAAAAACCAAAATGGTAAACCATAGCCATTATATTGTTACAAACCTAACCTTGTACCTTGTGGCTTTATAAACCAAACAGTATCAAACAATCGTGTCACATACTGAACTAATTGTGTAATGGAATCCACCGATCATTAATTAAGGAAACCACGCACGTATTGAGTAGCGCACAATAAGTATTAAGTGTAAGCGATTGAGTTAAACCCGTTTGTAACATTACTGTGGCTTTTTGTTTATATTGGAAAGGTTCTATAATTATCAAAACAAATGAAGTATCGGGATTGATTTAAACATGAATTTATTTTATAATTCAAATCGTAGGCCAAAACGTCGATTTGCACGTTTTTCGTTCGCACCAAGTGTGCTGGTTGTTTTGCACCTAAATATTATATTGGATGGGTCCTATACAATTGTATTGTGTGATTGACTTTTAAGTCATCGTTACCTACATCTTGCACTGATAGTTGTCTTAAAAACTTAGTCTAACTTAGTAGTAGGTTAATGAGATTAGAATACATCTAGCCTTATTAAACAAAACAAGTATTAAGAAATCAAGTTTTTCTTTATACTGTGTTCTATTGAGATTCTTGCTACAATATCGTTTTTTTTTGTTAATTTTGTCTATATATATTCTATATCTACCTGATTAGGACAATGTTTCTAAGCCGACTATAACAGCACGGTTTATTAGTGGTAATAGAAGGTTCTAGCAAACCTTTACAAAAGATAATTGTATAAACCTAATTTTGCAGTGGATACGATACACAAGCAAGCCATGTTAATTATTTATTTAACAAATAAATAAACTGTGCTCATGCTTATTTATGCATAAAACAACATTTAATACCTACGTAACAAAATTGGTAAGTATGCGTAAATTATAGCTTTAATTATTTACACACATACATTAATTCCAAACAATAGTTTACATGTCGTTTACGCCCCAAATCAGGAAATCAGCGATGCTTCAGACAACGCAGGTGTAATTAATTCCAAACTAATTACATCTCGTGATACGCGAACTAAGTTTCCTAACTAATCACGATACGCGTAAGTACCTAAGTACATACGTAGCGTAAGTGATAAAACACAAGCGGTGTTAACTTTAGATTGATTGCTTATGAAACAGGTGCTTAGATTATTTGAAAGTTTATATGACAATAAGTACTGTATACTTATATATTATATTCATTATATTTAATACATACGCAAAATTATAATGATATCAGAAAATCTAAAAAGAAAGTTTTAATAAATTCTCAGCCATTTCCGATTGATTGGTCATTTTATATAAAGATATAAGTACATAGAGTAGTTTTCGAGTAAAATGCCTGTGACACACGGACGGACGGACGGATATGACGGAACTATAAGGGTTCCGTTTTTGCCATTTTGGCTACGGAACCCTAATAAAAACTTAAACTCCACTATAAAAAATGTTTCCATTCAATGATTACTCCCAACAAAAATCTCGAACCGAAGTTCTCGACAAATAGCAGGATAAACAAACTGCATGTTAGTTTTCATCAAAAACCGGTGAAAACAAAAACATGTGGAGCCTTAAACAAACCATTTAGCGTCGTGTCTCATGTCGCTTCTCCCGGATTGAAGTCAAAGCCTTGTCTGGCCACGGTTCGTTAGTTACAGATTTAGGGGGTCTGGGAAACAAGTCGTGGATTGAAAACTTTACGTTCATATTCATTTTTGATTCAATATTCGTAAACCGACGTGGGGAAATAGATAACTATCGAATCCTTGGTAATCGAAAAGTTGCTGACGACGTTAGTTATAATATAATAATAATTCTTTATTTCCACAGAATAATAGTCAAATTACATCAACTTTTACACAATTTTAGGGCTTATAATTATGGAATAAAAGATGTAGAAACCCTGACTAGTTGCGTTGATTATAAAAATATACTTACCGAAATACTAGACATTCTACTCGTAATATAACTACAAACAATTGATTGACCATATATGACTGTGCTGTCTACTGCTGTAGACATAATTCAGAAATAATTTACGGTGAACAGTCAATATAATGTTTAATGGTGACCATACAACTGTCTCAATGTAGATTTGAACTGGATTCAATGAAAAAATATAAAATTTATATCTTCAACTAAACAATTAAAATCATTCCACCAACCAAATTCTCTCTTTCTTCTGCAGGTCAAAGTGATGCTCCGCGTAGGTGCCTCAGGAGAAGGTCCTTTTACAAGTGGCACCCAAACCTTCGCGATGGACAAACGTAAGAAGCAAGTGAGCCTCTGTGAGACAGCTCCATCAGCCACCGCACCTGAAGACAGAAAGGTTGGAGTAGCAGCACCTAAGATGTTCGCCTTCGATGCTATATTCTCACAGGATGATTCTCAGGTGAGTTTTAAGATATAAAAACATATCATCACGTATTTTTCTCTGAAAGGGTAGACAGAGGTATATCACATCCGTATCTTGCAAATTATTTTATACAAAAGTGGTCGAGCCGAGCAGAGTTAACTGGGCACATTTCGAAATTGCTGGCTCTACTAAGAATTTCAAGATACAAAAACCCAATACCGTGTTTCTCGACCTGGTAATTGAAGCCAGGAAGCAAATGAACAAGAATATAAAATAACAACACACAAATATAACTTAGAACTTACTTTTTTAAGTCTATTATAAATAAAAAACCCTCAACGTCTAATGACCAAACCCAATTGCCAAAAACAAAATCCTCGAAATATAAAATGGGCAGTACTCGACGGTAATGAGCCCACAACGGTAACAGTGCGACTGAACAAAATGATCGCCATTAGAACGGTACTCGGCACTGCAGACCTTTGAGTTATCAGAACAAAAGCTGTGATTAGCGTTACAACTCCGCCCTGAATTGCTGAAGCAAGTCAACCGTGAACGCAGTATCATTAGCGCCATTTTATTTCGTTCTTAATAAAGTAATATATTCATATCAATGGGAGCATGTATGACGACTGCACGAGCAGTCCTAGGTTTAGTCCCATGGTCGGTCACAAACTGTGCGCTGGTTAAGTAACGCTCGGCACGGTCAGTCCATGATGGGTGACCGTTTGTGGCAAATTTCATCGAGCATTTCCGTGCTGTGCACGTAAAGCCGTTGATCCCAGTTACTTACATAATGTGGTACTCGTAAAGTCAAGTTGGAAGCCTTCATGGTAACTGAGCAGTGGCCAAAGAACGACGGGAGCGAAGCCGCACAACTTCTATTATATTTAGACACACATAGCAGCAGCATTAAAAATGTATACAACATTAAGTGGCACATACGATATTGTTAATGGATGTCGTTTTACTAACGTGACACGTCCGTAGGTACCTACTGGCCGGACGCGGACCGCAGGATCGTCCCTTGGTAGGAATAAGAGAATGCTTACCTACTATTACATAAAACTTTCCGCCTAAACGAATGGTGTGAGTCATAACCGAGGAGCGGGGGTTGGACATACTTAAGTTGAAGCGGTTTTCTATCAAATAATTGTTGATATAATATATTACCTTGACTTTGAACAGCGTACATAAACATTCCTCTCAAAACAGTAAAACAAAATATCTAAGATCCTCCAAATCTGCTTAATTAAAATAAATAGATAAAAAAATTGGCCAAACAGATATTTACACTTAATATACCACATAATAATAAAATAGATTCGTGTGTCTACATATTATTATATCTTGCCACTAAGGGTTCAATACCTCGTAAGTATAAAGATTTCGAGAGTACAAAATCAACTAAACAAAGAAAGATAATTTCTGGCAAAACATTGCGTCCACAACTAAACCTTTGAAATAGTACACCACACATGGCTTTAAAATATTCCGAAGCCCATTTGACCCACCACAGAATCGCTTATATCCAAAACTTACAACGAACCCACAGACTGTCGCATAGTTCCATACTTCTGTGAATTTCATGCACCAAAAATGTCTCCGTCGAAGCGAGCCGCGAGTTTTCGTGTTTAAATTGTTAAACGGCGTGCACTGTGCGAATAACGCCAACTTTCGCGTCCCCTTTCATGAAAAATTTTCACATTTTTACTCTGAGCTCGCATAGAAATTGTTAGCGGTTTTAACGAGATTCTAAAGCTTAAGGAGTCTATTTACTGTTATGTTAGTGTCTTCGTAGTTCCGAGCTGTGGGTTATAGTTGCTGTTTCTTGTTCGAAGTTGAAGCTGATGAGAAAATGTGTAGAAGTACTGTTAGGTACGTAATTTCAACAGACTGCTTGACTTATATCAATACCTTGAAACGGCTGCATCAATTTTAGTAAAACATGTTGGTATTTTGTATAGTAACCGAAAAATACACAATGTCACTACCCCATCTCAACCAATGGGTGTCGTAAGAAGCGACTATGAGAGTAACCTTAATCAGACAAAAACAATGCAATTTAAAAGCTGTAAGTATGAAAGAGAAAAGGAAAATTCTAAACAAACCCTATACCAACCCGTCTGGCCAGCGTGGTATAGTAGGCTAAATTCCCTCCACATTCTTTGGAGGAGACCCGTGTTCAGTAGTAGAACATTTATAGGTTGAAATGATGATGTATATCAGCAAAAAAAATCCTACTAAATCGTTTAAGAGCTACGACACCACAGATAGACACACAAACATTCAGATAGTCAAACTTATAACACCTCTTTTTGTGCAGGGGATTAAAAAAGAAGTAAAACAGATTTTAACTCTTAGACTACAGCTATTAAAAACACGCACATAATAAAAATGTCAAAAAATATAGTGTATGTAAGTACATATTACGCTGCTAATGCTCGAGGCGGCAGATAAAGGAGTTTAGTCCATATTAATGTGATTCGTATGCACCGCTGTATGTTCAACGTACGTAGAAACAGAATAGAATAGATACGTTGGTTAGTACCTAGTAGGAATATAATATAATATTATAATATAATATTCTACCACATTCACACAGCGCCATCTAGTCCCATAGTAAGCAATTATATTTGCTTGTGTTATGGGTACTAAACAACTGATATACTACTTAAATACATTTTTTTTTTGTAAATACATACATATTATAGATAAATTACAGCCAGACACAGAACAAACCTTTATGCTCATCACACAAAGATTTGTCCTGGGTGGGGATCGAACCCACGACCTCCGGCTTAGCAGTCAGGGTCACTAACCACTAGACCAACAGGCCAGTCACAGTCAGAATTTAAGTGTTGTGGGCGCCAACTATACTACTATTATAAGACTGAAGAGTTTGTTTGTTGGTTGAACACAATCCCCCTTATTACAAAATATGGACTAAGTATTAAACCAAGATTAAATTGACATAAGCCATTGTTTTAATGTCAAAATTGTCTATTTAAAAATAAAGAAAATACAGAACATTAAATTAAAGTTAAACAATAATACTTAGTCCGTATTTTGTAATAAGGGGGAATAGGTCTGGTTGACGGCAATAGGTTAATCCCATCATAATTAAAATTTAATGTGTAGGCAGTGTACTGCCGTGCTAAACAAGAACGTCGTAATTGCATTTCACAAGTCTTTGGAAAATGGTTCTAAGATTGATGTATTTAGAGACGTTTTTCTCTAAACTATTAGCACGCAGTTGAACTGTTTTTCATTGGTAAGGCAGTGTAGGCATCCGTCATAATTATTATCCGTGTAGTGACGGATTAAGAATACATAATGTCACTACCCCATTTCAAACCGTTAGTGTCGTAAGATGCGACTAAGAGAATAACCTTATGCAGATAGAGCACTGCGAGAAAAGGAAAATTCGAAACAAACCCTATACCAACCCGTCTGGCCAGCTTGGTATACCTAGTAGACTAAAATCCCTCCACATTCTTTGGAGGAGACCCGTTCCCAGCAGTGAGACGTTTATGGGTTGAAATGATGATTATGATGATGTAAGCATCAAATTAGGTTTTCAGACAACAAATTTAAAATGTTTACATTTGGCATTATGTAATGCATACAACCACCTTAACTGTCAATAGTATATAATATAAAAAAAATATTCTTTTTGCGCCGGCTTTCAAACACTCAGCATCCTGCCTACCCATAATATATTGTCCGCGTTAGTTACCAGCGCAGCGCAATAACTCAGCGACGGACGGTACCATGGCTTACAGGCTTAGTGACGTCATATACCCACCAATTATGGACGTAATCTACCTTTATGACGTAGCTGTCTTATACACGATGTGTTTGATACTACGGTTTTGACGGTGTGGTAAAGGCATTTCTGAGTAAATGCAGTTATGAAGCAAAAGCTAAAATTCTATTTCTAAATTAACTCAATGGTAGAACACGTTACATTTGCAAAAAGATAACATTAATTTTTGTATGGAGCAAACATACATAGGTACTTCGACTGTAATTCAGGATAGATTAAAACATCAAAATATTGGTCTTCACTGAAAAAGTGGATATGAAGAACAATTAGTACAAAATACATTTAAGTTTTAGTTTTATAAAACTTTCAAAAGAAATATTAATTATAATAAAAACTGAAGAATAATTTAGAACAATAATATTATTTAATATTATAATAACTTGGAAGCGGATAGCAAAAATTGATTAACTGCTCTCTCAATTAAGGTTAAGCATTCTCAATTAGTGAAGGGAGGCGGTCATTAAAATTTTCATTCAAAACAATTTTAGTATTTCAGTGTTGAGTATATAGCCCCTGTTTTGGGGTTGCCAACATTCCTGGTTATATACGGACAAGTCCTGCTTGCGACATTAAGAAAATTGCGAGATTTCTTCTTTTTTTTTTTTTTTTTTCAGAATAATAATTCTAGTATTTAAAATGTTTTATAAAGTACATTAATTTTACCTAAATAATTTGAACATTCGTCTATTCACTACAAGCTCTTTCAAACTGCAGCCATATTAACACCACTTCAGACAATTTCTGTAACACACTACTACACTGCGTGTTAAATAAATTCTCTATTTTACATAAATTGTTTATATTTTCACTTTAATTTTCACTTTCACAATAGGCTCACAAAGCCTATTGTGAAAGTGAAAATTACTGAGCTGGTATTAAGAATGATTGTTTCTATTCGGTGGCTAACACAACATTATTTTTGATACATAATGACTTGCTTATGTTTCTAGCTAAATATTGTCTTAAAATAACCAAAAACAATTGCTACCCTACTCCATTCTAATCTCAGTGCTCCACCTTAAGTCCTTTAATTATCCGCGAAGGTTCCTCTGAACAAAAATAAAGACAAAAGCGGCCATACTAACTTATACATACAAAAGATAATTATATTATAAAAGTGATTAACGAGGGCAACAATCTTATAAGAGCTTATAAACCAGGGCTTTTTGGTGATTTACAACCTTTTGTAATAACGTGCTGATTATTTGGGGTGGGTAAATACCTTCATTGAATGTGGTTAATTGGGCGTCTGTGCGTGTGTGACAGGTAATCAGTTTAAATTAATAGGTACTCAATTATTTTTGTATTCCTTAATAAAACTGGCCAAACGAGTTGGTATAGCAACCCGCCAGTGTCTTAAAATGAATTAATGAATTTTTCTTTTTGTTTACAAAAGAATGTCATATAAAATATTTCATTTTTACTTCACAATAATTATAGAGCTAACTTAAAATGTTTCCAAATAAAAACTGATAGTCTATTCATATTTTTTAATCTTTAACTACTGCATCATCTTGCACATACACAAAATATTCCCCACAAACAAACAGGTACCCTTTATTAACCCCACTTCATAGTCACCCCATTATCCCGGTATAACACCTTAAGTCCATGTAATTATCTATTTGGGTAGAAAGAAAACACCTCACTGCGTCGCCGGTAGGCTCACCCGTAATACGATAAGTGGTAGATTTGACTAAATTATTCACGGTATTTTGAGGGGAGGTACGGTTTTGAGGGTGATTCGTGGTGTATTGAGAAGGAATAAGTGGCAACACCACAGCTTCCGATCTACCAATACAGCCTGCTGACACAGACAGACGGCGTTATATATATAAAAGAATTATGTCGTCTAGATGCACTTGTCTGTCGCGCCAACAACTGATTACAATTTGATGGCTTTGGCATATAGAAAATTACGTAGTGTGGAATTATGATCTGTAAATAGCAATACCTATTTATAGCTAGTGAACTTTCGACGCGATATAACTCCGCATACCCCTTTTAGAAAAAAAAATCAAGAGACATTTACTTAATTTTTGATATGAATAACAGCAAAAAAAATCATATTGTCGTAGTGAAATGTGTTAAAACATTTTTTAAATAATCTGAATTCTAATAAATATTGTCTATTTACAGACGGAGATATGTTCAAGCGCGCTGACTGACGTCATTCATGCCGTCATCAATGGCACTGATGGTTGCCTCTTCTGCTTTGGACACGCAGGACTAGGTAAGCTTTATTTCCTAGCCTATATCGTCCCTCGTTTAAACCCTCTCAACTCTCTAGTTACCCTTGACCAGCAGTGGGACATAAATTGGTTTCTGCTATGTTTCTTCTCTGCTGCTTTGCTATGCTTTTCTGTGAGGTCAGAAGTATATCTGACCCTTTTGGAAGGCTTATAGAGACATGTCCAACACGCAGGCGCCCCTAAAGAATTTTAATTAAAAATGGGGCGAGACACTTACTGTGGCCTGACGTGGCCGCTAACTGTGGCCTCATTAGAAGGCTCTCGGTCGCTCAGCGAGCCATGGAAAGAGCTATGCTTGATGTTTCCCTCCGTGATCCAATCAAAAATGAGGAGATCCGCAGGAGAACTAAAGTTGCCGAAATATCTCAACGGATCGCATCGCTAAAGTGGCAGTGGGTAGGGCACATAGCTTGTAGAACTGCGTAGAAGAAGCGTGCGTGTAGAAAGCGCAGAGTAAAATGGCCTCCAGACCGACGAACTGTTGGTTTCGGATGGCTATCGGTTGAAGGCGGTATAAAGCCGCTCGCTGTAGCTTAAATTAGGTGAGGCCTATGTCCAGCAGTGGACGTTGTTGGGCTGATATGATGATACACTTACCGCCGCCATATACCGGCTGCATCATTAGTAATGTTCAGTCAAAATATAGTCAGACTACAGAGTAATAATGCAAACATGAAAAAAATATAAAAATCTGAAAATACCAAGGTATCTCACACCGTACTAAATCACAATTAAAACAGCACTAACATAAAATCTGCATTAAACACCTAGTTAAGCGCGCATACGTGTATAAACTCATAACAGACTAATAAGATCGTTGTTAAACTAATATGATCTTTGTTGGACTAGCTAGAGCGCAATTTTTCACACAGGTGCACATAACGTATGCAGATCATAATCTTGAACGCTCGCTGTGTAAAAGTGTTGATTAAAAGCTAACCACAGTTAACTTAACGTAGTTTTAAGAATAGGGTTGGCAGACATAACTGATTCTAAACAAACTTTTCATTCTTCTGAAAAGTTTCTTTAGAATCAGTTAAGTACCTACCTTTAAAATTATTTCCACCTCGAAAACAGCTTATGTTTTGACGATTCATTGTTGCTGTAACAGAACATTTATTGGGTTATTTCAAATTTCATAATAAATAAAACGGTCGTGAAACAAATTAGTATTTGTTTTATGGAAACTAATATTCGTATACTCCGTAATACCTAGATTGTGCAAAACTCTAAACGGCTACAGTGATGTGATTGATGTGCACTACGATACCATTGGTCAGTTTCGTAAAACTATTTTGAACAGTATGCCCTAGCTAGTACCAGTAATACCAGTTTATTTGTATATACCTAGTAGTTCAAATTTTAATTAATTTTAATTTTATTTTAATTTATCTGTTAATATAATTTATTTTTATAATGGAATTGATTCAATTCTATTTATTCTTAATTTAATTTATTAATTTATCGTTGTCTTATGCAAATTTATTTCATCTGTATAATTCAATTTAATTATTTTATCTTGATTTTGTAATACTAATTTATTTATCTATATAATTCTGTATTGTTAAAATTTTATCTACATTTTAATTTAATTTATTAATTTTTATTATTTTAAATGTGTTAACTTAATATTATGCATGTTGTGTTAGCCTGTAAGTAATTATTATACTCGTACTTGTTTTAATGTATTTTTTAAAATTGTAATGCATTTTGTGTAATAATTGTTGGCTAGCCTATTAAAATAAATAAATAAAATAAAATATTCCAGAAGTTTTTACAACTTTATTGATTAAAGAAACATAGAGCAATTCGCGGAAGTTGTTCTTAATACTATTTCTAGCCTTCAATTACAAAACAGGACTGCAAAATCAGATTTAAACTATTCTGAGCATTCAGAACAATAGTTTTTACTGTCAAAAAGTTTGTCGTTAGAGTATTTTTCTCTTCATATTAACAGAATATATAAAGTACATAAGGAAAAGTCACGTCTAATATAAAACCCTGATACGTTTGACATCAATTTAAGTTCACCGGCGACATTGGAAGGTGGCAGCCCTAATTATGCACTATAAAGTATGCAACTTCTCACTCGGCAGGATTTGCATCTAAATGGCAAAGAGTCGAGAGTGCTCTTAATTGAAACTTTGATAAATACCAAGTCTTCCCTCTCGCTCGCACTCGTGGGCACGCTAAACTTCTGTATTAAAACCGGGATTTCAAGTTAACACTATGAATGCTAAATCTTAGGTAAATCTGGCTTATTTATTTTAATCCTTCCAACCATAAAAATAAACCAGCAGATAATAAACAGATGAGATTAAAGTTCTACCAATAACATAAATCTAAGCTACGAGCAAAATCCTAGATGCTAAAAGTTTTATTATATTAATTAGCTTTTTTATCAAGATATTGTTCACATATGAAACTTATAATAACGAAAAAAATATAAAAAACTTCCCATTATGTTTATATCTACCTAGCTTTGTAAAGGAACCTGAACCCAACCTCAATTAGTAACTGATTATGAGATTTTTCTTTTTTTGCTAAAAGAATGGCTCATTCTAATATAGGTAAGTAATAAAGAAATAAAAAAAATATTAAATTTATCAAACATTGCTAGTTACACAAAAATATTCAAAATGATGTTTATAAAAAGCTCTGCAAGATTATTATGTACGTGTAATAAACATGCTTACATATCACAAATATTTCGACTGGCCTGTTGGTCTAGTGGTTAGTGACCCTGACTGCTAAGCCGGAGGTTGTAGGTTCGATCCCCACCCAGGACAAATCTTTGTGTGATGAGCATAAAGGTTTGTTCTGTGTCTGGGTGTAATTTATCTATAATATGTATGTATTTCCAAAAAATAGTGTATTTAAGTAGTATATCAGTTGTTTAGTACCCATAACACAAGCAAGTATAGTTGCATAATTTTGGACTAGATGGCGCTGTGTGAATGTGGTAGAATATTATATTATATTATTTCACTTAAAATGCCGCCGTCAAAAATGTATTTATATACACTGATTCCGCACCAAAAATTCCCATCATTGTTTAACTTTGATAGAGTAGGTAAGTATTATTGAAACCAATTAGCGTATTATGCCAATCACCAATTACAAACAGATCATTAGAACTCGTAACACAAAGGACTTGATGTAAACAAGCTATTAATAAAGTTGAAGACACGGAATCAATTAAACGACTTACAACAGCTTATCTGTCAGACTTATTTCACCAAACAATGAGGGTAATGGTCCTGTTTTGAAAATGCTCAGAAAAGGTTTGCACACTTTAAGATAAAGCAAAAATAGAATAAAGTAATGAAGTAAAGACAATATATAGTATATTACTAGTGCATAAAAACTAATGAACATAACATTGACCATATTGTTATTAGAATGTTGGCTTCTTGAGCTATTGCTTGCATTGAAAATGTAGGTAAGTTACTAATTACCATACCATAACCATAGCATCACGCCTTTTTCCCCGAAGGGGTAGGCAGAGGTGTTTCACACCCACATTTCGCCAGCTATGTTTAGTCCCATGAAATAGGGGGCAAGCCTATTGTCATCAACCGGGAACATTTGTTTACCAAACTCCGGGAAAATCACAATACTGGAATTTCATGATAGAAAAACCCAATACCGTTTTCACCCGACCCGGGAATCGAACCCGGGACCTCTTGTACAGCTGTCGTATACACTTCCCGCTGCGCCACTGAGGCAGTTACTAATTAACTTTCTGTTTTCACTTAAATAAGTGGCGTCTCTTATTTAAATGTGATATATCGCAGCTTTAACGACGGAAAGTATTATTGGTTTTTGATTACGGTATATCTTTTCAACTATATTTAAAAATTAAAATAAGCTATTAATTCATGCCCTCTTACAATGTACCCCAGGCATAGAAGTGATTATATTCCACCTTACATAGATTATTTCAAATGCAAATGATGTGCCTTCAAAAGTTTGGGGAGATGCGGCGATGTTGTCGCTAAACCAAAGCTTAGTGTTCGTATTTCGGGATAGCAGAGCCAACTGAGTGAATAATTCGGGCTTCGTTTTAATTATTGAAGGATTTCGGGACGCCACGTGGGGTTTAACAGAGTTACCTGGTGTTATAAGTGATTTCCCGTGTTTATTTCAAAGGGAGTAGCTGAGATTAAAGTTTTCGTGTTAGAGAAGTTAAAATATATGGGCGAATACGATATTGAATGTTTCATTATAACTTTTGAGCCTGTAAAGCCTTAGATTTTAGTCTTCAATAATTTAGTTAATTGAGTTCAGTAATAACCTTCTTGGATGATATTCATGGTGAATAATTTAAAAAAAAATATACCTACTGATCAAAGATATTTGATCTGATATTTTATGACCAAATTATTTGAACCTGTTCATGTGGTCTTGCAAACCGTTTAATGGTTTATGATCATTTTCAATTTTGAATGCTTCTAACGAAATAATAGTTAATCAATGATATTGTATGTCATACAATATCATTGTAGTTAATATACCTATGCGACATTCATACGACCACCTTTATAAGCTAAATTAATAAATGAGTTTTCATTTTCATTTCGTTAAACTTTTTATTTTTTGTTCTCAGGTAAATCCTACACAATGTTGGGGCGACCAGATGCGACAGCGTCCTTAGGAGCTATACCATGTGCTATCACGTGGCTGTTCAGAGGTATTGCCGAGCAGCGACACAAATGTGGCACCAGGTTTTCCGTCAGAGTGTCAGCTGTAGAACTGTGCACAAATACCAACCAAATAAGAGACCTGCTAGCACCTTATCAGAACGGTAAGTTGACAATAAAATGTATGACCGGTCTATTTTAATAGCCCAAAGTTTTATATAGGTAATGGTCTTGGTCCCTAGCAGATAAGAGCACTTCTAGAAAAGGAAAATTCGAAACAAACCCTATACCAAGCCGTCTGGCCAGCGTGGTATAGTAGGCTAAACTCGCTCCACATTCTCTGGAGGAGACCCGTGACCAGCAGTGGGACATTTATGGGTTGAAATGATGATGATGAATGGTCCTATGTTTAATACACATCACGTCCTGTGGTCGTATAAATAAAGCGGTATTAAGGTTTTTCTGTTACCGATCGCAGAATTAGCCTGAAATAAGAATTGCACCTAATAAATGAGTATACTTTCAGCCCCTATTACATGAAACAAACAACAAACAAAATGTGAGCATAATGAAATACGGTTATATTTCATATCTTTCTTTTGCTTATAGATACGGAGCAATCCCCTGGAGTATATCTTCGAGATGATCCACTATTCGGAACTCATTTACAAAACCAGTCAGAACTTCGAGTGCACAGCGCAGAGAAAGCAGCGTTTTACCTGGATGCTGCACTAGCCACAAGAGGTGCCAGAGAAGAAGGAAAAGACAGTCATCTTCTATATACCCTTCACGTCTACCAATATAGCGTTGGAGGTAAAGGCGCAGGTATGATAGATTTAGAACTGCAAAGTATTATTAAGAACTTAAATTTGATTATATCAATATAAACTGAAAAGTTATGGTTGCAGAGCACTTATTTCAGGAATTACCAGTCCTCACTACATAGGTTATTTTAGCATTATATTATTATGGCTTATTTAATTTGGTATGATTGGTATATACATCTCGCAACCCATTAAAAGACATAACATAAAATAACTATGACGCAGGTAAAACTGCAACAAACAGCTAGTATTCTTTAAAATTAAGTTTATTTCAGTAAATTTTATCATGATGAAATTTCACATCGTTAATAAGTATTTATATAGTTTTATATACATATATGTATGTAAAAAAGCCCACCATAAAAGTTTCAAAGCAATATTCACAGCCATATTAAACAGGTCACAAAACAAAGTTCCTGAATTAAAAACGTTTCTCTCTTTGTTCACAGTTGCCGGGGGACGCAGCCGCCTACATTTAATCGACCTAGGCAACTCTGAGAGAGGAAAAACAAACGGCGGAATACCATTATCTGGCTTAGGAAATATTTTACTCGCAATATTTAACGGACAACGACATCTGCCTTACAGAGATCATAATCTTACTCACGTCTTGAAGGAATGTTTAGGGTCCCTTACATGTCACACAGCAATGATAGTCCATGTGTCACCAAATGCACAAAATTACTCTGACACCTTAACAACTTTGCAGTTAGCTTCTAGAATACATAGACTTAGACGGAGAAAAGTCAAATACTCTTCAAATAACAATGCAGGCTCTGGTGGAAGTTCTGGTGAAGATGCTTCAAAGCCAAGTAGTAGTGAACCAGATCCGTCTAGTAGTGACCTATCTGCAGACACAGTCATATACGTAGGTCCTCTAGATGATGCCACTGATGGCGAACATCCTCCCGTGTACATACCACATATAAATTCTGGTGACAACAGATGTGTGATGAGTAAAGCATTACGAGGATCTGCAGCAGAACACAAGCACAAATCGTCATTATCTAAAGTAGTCGAAGAAAAAAGTCCTGTCCACAAATTACACGCTTCCCCCAAAGCATCACCGCTAAAAACATTACAGCCAAGTCATACCCCAAAAGCATCTCCTGTACATTCAGCAGCTTCAAAATCAACACCGTTGAAGAAGGTTGGTGGAAAACATATTTCAGATGATGTTAAAAGTACAAGTGATGAGCAATGGATTGATGGACCTAGAATATCGAAATCGAAATTAGTTGAAGCAAGACACATAATTAAAGAAACACAAGGCAAGAAACGAGAAACATGGATAGATGGTCCAATGCAAGAACCAAAAGGACCAATACCACTTCAACCTCATCAACAATTCGAATCCGTAGCAATACAACCTAATCCCATACCTCTTCAATTAGGTCTGCTTGGTGCACATGGTAATGAAAATCTAGGCTACGGGTATATGGATAATCATAAGAAGAATATGATTAGAAAGTGGGTTGAAAATCAAACATCACAAATTCATAAGTCTAGACATAACTCACCAAGTCACAGAGCACATAAAGACCTTAGTCAAAGAATAACAGATGAACCTGAAACTTCCCACAAAATGGAACCTGTAATGAAAGATTCTATTAGACGTATTCATGTAGAAGAATCTACAATACGGACAGGATTAAAAGCAGGCACAAAAGGAATGGTTATTGAGGAAGAAAATGTAGGTCCTCCTGATCAGAATTTTTCTCAAAAGAAATGTACTAAACAACCCAAAAACGATATAGATGAAGATGATGATAGTGAAGAACTAGCAGAAATTCCACCCGCTTTACCCATAATGCAACCAACTAGCCTTAGCAGTAGAGAAGTATCTATGGAAAGTTTAGATAGTAAATATAAGGAAAGGTTAAGAATGGATGATGAAATAGTCTCAAGTCATAGTAGAGATATTGACCCACATGGTATGAGTAGGGGTCCTAATGATGATGAAGATGAAATTTTAGAAATATATGAAGTTGAGGAACCTTTAGAACCCGTCCCAATGCAGGATTCCTGTCTTCAAGTAACGGAAGAAGATATAGCATTCTGTATGGGACTAGAAAATCCTTTACCAGAAGTCGATCAAGAAGATGACGATCATCCACTAAGGATACTTAGCCAAGAAAACTTAACAGTAGCATCTACTTTTACAGACACTCTGTCTTTATACAGTGAAGTAGAACGTCAAATTAGAAATGAAGCCTATCTTAGACAAACAATAGGATTTTATACTGACAGATACCGCGGTGACCATGATCTGGATGTGAATCCTCACGAAAGTTTACCATCATCACGTTCAAGAATTGATGATCTGTTGGGCTTAACTGAATTGTATGGCTCTCGGCGTATTCTAGATAATACGGATATGGCTATAACGAGGATAGCACCACAATTTCAGTCCCTTTCTTTGTCAAATGTTCGTGATACTGAAGAATATGGAGGTGACGGTTCTGTTTACAGTGAACCCGCTTATAGACCCAGTGATAAGATATGTAATAGTTGCAAACGAACAATGTCTAGGCCAGGTAGTGCAGTAGGAGAATGTGACGCATATCAAGATCTAGAAGCACATAACGATTGCTATGGCCCTTTCGAAAGATATCGGGGAAACGACATAACGGATGCTCGCATCGCGTCTCTCAGGCATCCAGATGGAGCATCCGACCCTAATTTAAGAGAAGAAAGGAGAATGCCTGGAAATGGTGCTCCTTCGTTTAAAGAATTAAAATCAAACTTACATCTCGAAGTGACACCACCCGTAGTGACAACTGAACCTAGAACAGAAAAAAGTGATAAAGGTATAGCGAGGGTTGTTGCAAGTTCAAAACCTGACGGTTACGATAGTGGTCACGAATCTACACCACGGACGGGTAAACACAGCCCTGCAACAACATCGAGGCGTGCTGAATCAGGATACGATTCAGTTCCGAGAGATTCGGACGCGTCGTCACTCGACTCATACCCCACGCGGCGTGCAGCTGTGGCCCGAGCTCACGCCAAAAAGCACACAACAGCGAAATACAAACAACACAGCGATCGTTCTTTTTGCTCGTGGCTTCGAAATCCATTTACTTGCAAGTACGCGGACACAGATCCAGAAATCAGTGATTTTTAAACAAACGTAACAAATGTATTTTAATGTAAAATTCTAAATAGTTATATCATTAAGCTACGTTACCGAATTTAATCTGGAGACTGCTTTTGTACTCTAGTACTCGTATTTATAAAATAAATGCTTCAACACTGTCAGGTTACCACTGTATTTTTCTAGATTTAACGAAGGCTTCTAGCTCCACTCTAAATATGATAATTTAGATAATTGTAACAGTAATGTAAATACAGATGTTATGCGAGGTTTGCTATAACTTGTTAGCGTTTAACTTCTGCTCATTTTTGTACTTTTATACTGTCATCATGAGAACTATCCTTCTTCCAATGTAATGTGAAATAAATTCAAAAGTTGTGGCGTTGTACTGACTTGGTATTTATTCAAATGCAAGATGTCTTCCTCTGTCTTCCCTGTCTGTGACAATTTCATATCGAGGAAATTATTTTCTATATCTGCACTGGCACTGACCTCATTGTCGTAATTTTATCTGACGCATTTGTTCCAATCACTTTGGTAAACAGAAATCAATCGATTCTCAGCAAATTGCAAATCACAAAGGCCACGTGATTCATATAAGCAATCAGAATAATTACTTTTATAACTATTTATAGATTTCGATAATGTTAGTAAATTTATCTAAAACTAAATTGATTGGAATAGATTGCAATTATTTATATGAATGTAATATAAAATCATAAAAGTTCGTTTCTAGAAATTAAGACTGTTGTCATTTCATTGGCCATGTTTTATATAGCTTTAATGTTTTGATATATTGTAATAATGTATGGGAAATTGGAGTCTAGTGTTCCTGCAGCACAGACTTCACTGCAATCATCAGCTTTATCGAATGTTGGTGAATAAGTTATCGCTTTATTGTCAATGTTTTGTTATTGTACTATTAATATTACAAATATATATCCTAAATTCTACTATGCGTTCGTATTAGTTTACAATAAATTGTTCGATTTCGATTTATATTGTTTTTATTTAATGTCTCCGAACCCAAATTGAACCAAACTAAAAATAAAATCTGCGATTTGGTGAGCTATGTCGGCAGGTATAGTTCTCCTGCGGATCGGATATGAACAGATTCTGAAGTTGTTTTTTCTTTCGATTATCTTCTAAGTTAAAGCGTTCAATTCAGATAATCGTTTATGTTATAGTAAAGAGATCATCCAAATAGAAGTGGGTACATTGGAGCACTTAAAACAAAAAACCATGAATAAATAATGTGATAGCGAGCACTCGCGCGCCCCACCGATGGGAATTTCAAAATCTTTTGGGGATATAAAACTTTTTTCCCTCCTCAAAAAGTAGAACAACTTTCCCCTGTTAAGATGCAGCCCTATTATCTTTCATTTCTCCAGTAATTTAACATTCTCCTTGCGCCGCGCGAAAATCAAGCTATCAAATAAGACGTCTACCCTCTTTTGCAGGGTGACAACTTTTTTTTACAAAATCTCCCAATAATTTGTTAAAGTGGCAGCTGGTTAGCCCATAACGCTTATCGGGTTCTAAAAAGATTTTAGCGCTTTTACATTCGATGGGGAAAGTTATATTTTGATTGGTAAAGGCAATAAATTCCATTTTTATGTCGATTTCGTTGGGAAATGGCAAGACTGGAAATCGTACTTTTTAATGTGAGGAAGTGCGTTTTACCAAAATTGGGGAAGATGAAACTATTGAGATGGAAGAACAAAGAGGGCGTCGAGCACTTTAAAGTTGATTACATTTTGAGTAATGTAATCTGGAATCTAAATTTAAATGATTTATTATCGCTAAACATTTTTTGAGCACTCACACTAGGGAAGTATGAATCCAGACTACTTTAAAGAGATTAAATTACAAAGATTAAATGTATCTAAAGTCTCTAAAGATAAACATTCATCATTCACACGAAGCTGTTGTTTTATGTAAGAGATTATTCTGCAACATGTCACTTAGTTGGCGCATTAGTATATGTAATGCATCCTGCTATTTGATATACTAGATCTTAAAGCCTCTATACACAATGTCGCCGACACACGACTCACATACTAGATAGAAACTGTAACGCTATCATGAAGCCTTCTCAAAAAATAATTCCTATGTTTCGTATGAAAATTTCACACAAATCATATTATAAAACACATGACCAATGGGTTAAGTTTAAATTAACAATGTGTTAATTTTCATTCGGAAGACAATACAACATACAAATAAATAAATTTGAAATGATAGGTTACCAATTTTAACTGCAATGGATGCGCGTTATCTCACAGAACTTACTCGTACCACGTACAATGTATAGGTACCGTTACGATATAAACAAATATTTAATGCTATTATTCGATACATGAAGGTTCAATACGCAAGCTGTTGTTCATTCACCTGGCATGAACTCCGTCTTGCCTCTTGAATAAAACACTGGAAAATTGTGAGAGCGTTTGCCAACACTAGAATATTTATGCCTCGGCTTAATTTGGTAGCCAAGAATAGTGCTCGGCAGCATAATAATACTATAAGAAATATTTTAAAAGATAGGAGCATCTTAATATGAATTTCTAGATATATTATTTTCAATGAAAACTCAACTGTTTGTCCATAGATCATCACGAATTCACGAACTCTCTTCGCCATCTCGACATTCGGTTAGTTGATAGAAATAGAGATATCGATAACAATTTCTTATTAAATTTTCCAAATAGTTATGGACCAACCGAATGTCGCGATTGCCAATAATCTTTCTTAATCTGTAGACAAGTGTTTTTATTCTAAATTTAATGTGATTTAACACCCCATTGATCACGTGACATGACGAGCTTATGTCAGTCGTGTGGTCAAATGTAAGGTACCCCGAGACATGTGGAAAATTCGAAATATTTATTGTTACTTCGTTACATTTGAACACATCCCTGACATAAGGTATAGCCATGCCAAATGATCAATCTGACATGTCGTTAGAACTGATAGATCGAATAGATTGCCATTTGTATAGCCCCCAATAATAATCTTATAATGTCACGTAGAAATAGATAGAAACATACTGTTTGCCACTTCACGTCATAGAACGTCATAGAACGATGAAAGATCCACATTTCTTTTTTCAAACATGTGTGCAATGCACGAAACCCACAACCCCTAACAAGGCAGCAGCTTTCTTAACGAAACGAACATCCGATTATTTAATATAACTCGCAGTGTCACATAATACAATACCAATAAGTACAAAATACGGATAAAAATAATAGCACAATACAAAGGCCCACGTCTGCCCCGAACCCGCACGTGAGACGAACACAAATGCCTCAACATATCTTTGAAATAACAGAGCAATATACACCTTATTATAACATGCGTAGATGTTATTACATTGTGACGGTAGAGACTCTGAATTGGAACGTGATACAGAGTGAAATAATAACAAAACGGGTAGGTATCAGGGGCAGAATGGTGTATCAATCCTAGCTCATGAAGGGAACGGCTGAAGGTATAAAATAACATTTGTCATGTGACGTCACTAGGAGTTATAGGTCCATGAACTTTGTGGAAGAGGAAAGACTATTTTCTTTCAAAGTTTGTAATTAAGGTGTAGAATTTTTTTGTTATGTTTTTCACCATTCAATTCTACACACACTACATGTTTCGTATTTTAAAAAAGGGACTCTCAGGCTTTGACCCAAGACGTACACTAAGCGATCAAAGAACGGCGCTCAAAATAGAGCTCAAAAAGTATAATTGTCACACAATTGTTTTGTTGTCTTGAGGTGTGAACATCAAAAAGATTTAATCTTTTTTAAAAGCAATTCTAAAGTGTACTAAATAAGACTAATTTTACAAAAATATTTTCTAAAAAAAATTATTATTATTTGACGTTATATTGGAGACAGTTTTCAGCGTGATATAAGTACATACCTACCTGATTGTACATTTAGGGGAACGTTGAATTTTTGTTTAACAATGCTGTCAGAGTGTAGATTACTTCACTTTACTTTGACTGAGCCTGTGGCGAATATCGCCTTGCCACTAACATAGCCGCGCCGAGTGACGTGGGTTCGAGTCCCACTCAAGACAAACATTTGTTATAATAAACTTCTTATGAGCGTCTCATTCGATACGTGTCTTACGTACCTTAAAATTACACTTCGATAATTATTATTCTTCGCTGGGAGCAGAGCAGTGCAGTAATTCATCTATCAATATAATTACTATTATTTCATACCATTGCATAATAGTCAAATACTGGCCGTTTTATTGCAATACTCTCATCAAATAAGCTAGATACAATCCTAACTCGTTACACAAAAGCACAAAACGAAACTTTTTAAACAATTTCCATTTCCGAACGCCAAAATAAATTGAATTGTTAACGGAATCGACGTCCGACGTTTCTATTGGCGGCAAACAAAAAATTCAAACATGTATTCGGAATTCAAATGGACGTTTTGACCAGCTGAACAAGGGAAGAAAATGGCGGGTGCAATATGGGCCAAACATTGCGTCTTAGTATTGTGATACGAGTTTTGTTTCTTCAAAAAGCTCATGTAGGAAACATTGGTGTGCGACAAAGAACGTGCTTTGAATGTGTAGCGATCCTTACCAAACGTTGTACGCCTTACACAAAGTTCCTATAAATTGTGCAACCTCTTTGAATAGATATTTGTTGTTTATGTATAATAAGGTCAGGTACTGGATAGATAGTCATGACCTAATGCCTCCTTTACACGACCGGCTATTACGAATAAGGAACAAATTAGGTCACAATCCTCTTTTTTTAAATATTTTTCTTAAGTTTACTCTGTCGTTATTTCGACACAAGTATGTATTTGAAATGACGCAAAATACTTCAGCCCAAAAAATATTAGCCTATTTTTATTACATTCTATTTTTTGAAACGCATGAAGAAAATTTTTAAAAAGGAGCATTAAATGCTTTAAATTTATAAAACATTTACCCAAACAGTTAATTATAAATAAATATATATGAGAAACTTTAAAGATGCCTCAAAATACCATCACGTCGATTTGAAAAGGAAACATGTCATTGTGTGTCTTGTACATACATATGTTTATACTTTTACGAACATTTAGTGTTACTGTTCTAAATAAAAGCCAAAAAGGCACCAAAAGCTTGCCAGTTAACAACAGATTCAGGTATATTGGCTCTATCTGAACTTACAATCTGGTATATTTTCCAAGGCGTCAAATGCGCGCATTTCGCGGCGATGTCGCAAATCGAATTTGTCTCCACCGAGTTGAGCCGAATCAATCTGCATTATCCCTACGACACTTGTTTTAAGACATAAGAGGTAGCGGAATCAAAATGTTTGAGAAGAAATCTTATTTGAGACTGATAATAACGAACTTGACAGATATTCTGTTGCTCTTTGCTAAAACTCGATCACATTGTAATCCGCTTTCCAAAGTTACTAAAGAGACTATCGAGCGAACAATCCGCGCTTCCATGAATAAGGTCATAGACATCCTTTGTTAAATAAAACACTAAAACAGTTCCATAGAAACTCATAGGTTGGGATTTTCATGTTAGACTTTGAAGGCGGTTACCGTAGCCGATGGACGCCTATAATACTAGGATCACATGCGCTTTCTCGATCCTATAAATTTCTTTCCTTCCCAATGAGCTCTGGATATCACTACCGGCAACCGCTGTCTATCAGACGAGCCGTAAGTTTGTTTGCCGCCAAAAAGAACTGGATTTTTTTAAGTATTATTTTTCTCACAAGCCTGTATTACCGCACATACTCATGCATTGTACCATACACGAAGACGTGTCGAGAGGCGACCGAAGCCGCAACGATTTCTCAGGCTTTGAGTGCGCTCTCCAAGTTAAAGCGCACGCACTTTGTGGCTGTTTACACAGCCGAGCTGCCTTCACTACGATATATTACGTTGCACTGTAACGCCTGTATCAAAGCAGAACTATTCACTTTAAAAAAGTGCCACTTGTAAGAATGCTCAAACAAAACCGTCACGCTCTTATAGGCAGGCATCAGACCCACAGTTTGACAGCTATGCTAAGTCCCAAGAAAGAACGTTCCATGAACAAATCAGAGACCAGACTGTAAAAAATTGAAGAATGTATAAGAAGCAAAATATGTACCTATGTCAGAATCGTAGAAGGTGAGACAGCGGCGTTAGCTATTATGTATGTACATTAGGTACCACTAAAAACTTTTTACTACTGATACAAAGAATTTGAAAACTGAAAACCCTAATATTGTTTTTGGCCGATCAATGAATCGAACCTAGGACCTCTTACACAGCGGTCTTTTTACACTCACATCTTTTTTTTTTTGTTATGTTTCTGGGTGTTATGAAACTATAACTAGACGTCGCACGGGACTTCACTCGCGTCGTTCTTTATTTGGCCACTACTCAGCTGCTATTGGGCGTAGCGTGTATATAGTCTATAAATGACCTTCCTCGATAAATGGGCTATCCAACACAAATAATTTTGAAAATCGGTTCGGTACAACCTCAGAACCTCACAAACTTTACCTCTTTATATTAATATAGACAATATTTAATGTGGCTAGCATTCGACAACTGAATGGGCACTAATAACAAAATATAATATGATTATCTGGCTTACACAACGTTTAATGTTGATCCCCTGAAATAACGCGCGCTATCCCGTGATTGTAGGGACCTATAAAGTAATGTTAATGCTTATAAAGTACAGGTTCTAATAACAAGCACTCATTCTGTAGTATTCGTAATAACTGTTCGTTGAAGAAAATACATAATATTTTTCATAATTTTTTCGTCAATTGTGTAAAAACACGATTGACGAAAAAAGTTATGTTATCCACAACAGATATAAGTTACCTTTTTTTTAAAATAAGCTTCTAGTTGGCTTTGCCCGTTTATGCCACGGTATCACATTATTGGCATAGAAAATATCCTTTCCTTCATCTAAAACATAGGCACATATTTTATCTGTGTCATCATCGAAAACAATTCAGTAAATTGTGCATAAAAGAGTAACAGAGAGCTAAATTCAACATTATTATTCCACACCAGGGTTATCATACAAAATGCGTACGATTTTAATGATATAAACACGATTCTCAAATTCAAAATAAACTGCGGCTAACATTCTTTTATTCAAAAGAAGTATATTAAGATTAGAGTAAATCTCAGGTAATTCTTATAGACGAGGCCACGTGCCTCACTAATTCACCGCAAGGAGACTTGATCCGGATAAATTGTCATCCTACGCCTGCAGTGACGTGCTTGTGCGAGTTTGCTATCATTATTTGCGTAGGCGTTTACATTTTTCAAACTACAGGAGCTAAAGAATAAAATTGTACAACTGACTATTGGCATGTATGTATGCTGTACATTGAACTTACTAATTAGGGTTATAAAATAGCTTTAAGTGGCTAAACACAAAATTTTGTAAATAAAATTAGATAAGAGTAGGCAACATGGGCGTAGCCAGGGGGGGAGATTTGGGGGTTATATAGTGTAAAGAATTTTATTTCATTTTATATCACACTCCTTCAAAATAATTCAAGTATATAATTAACGTGATTCTTTTCTGTAAATATGTAACGCTATATAAAAAAATGTGGCAGCAGATTTAACTGCTTCTATAAACAATACTAAACTTAAATTGTATTTAATGTTACACCGTATCTGAATAAGACTACCGAAAAATAAAAAAATCCATTTTCACGAAAAGGCCAACAAGCACTTGCAAAATAGAAAAAAATCCCGAAGACACGAAGCACTTCAACCCACTCCCTCATCAAAATTCACAAACGTCTGTACGAACGAGGACTTCAAAGTCGAAAGCAACCAGACAGCTGGATCAAATCGCATCGGAAGTGAACATCGAACAGTGCGGCCCATTAACCGTGTCTGTACTGGGACATATCGAATGGCGAGGCATAAAATATATCGCATCGAATACGTAAATGACTGCAACAGATTAACGTATCGAGTGGCGGTTAGACAATGCTGGCATGGACGCTGTATCGGTACTGTAAATTATAAACATCACGCTATTTCCTCCATGGACTAGGTAGACGTGTATCGAAAGGTGTATTAGATCTATTAGTATAATAATTCATCATGATTTGCGCAGTATAAAATAAAGTTTCATTTTAAATATCTTTTATCAATTGTCTTCTAAAGAATTCGATGGTGGCCGAATAGGTAAGTGACCGGCATGCAATCATGCGGTCCGAGTTCCTTCCAACCAGCAGTACCAATGTGGATTTTTTTATGGAATTTATACGTACTAGTCAAGTGACTTACCATCTCCTAACGGTAACGAAGAAAAAATATCGTGAAAAAAACCACATACCCTAGAATAAATTCTAAGTGTATGGCTGGTCCACCAACCCATTAGGCCAGCGTGTGTGGATTATGGCCTAAACACGCTCAGCTGTCTAGATGGACGAGAAGAGACCCGAGCTCTTCAGTGGGACGTTAATAGGTTGATGACTTAATTCTTTTCTAGTCTAAGGGACTTGAAGAAACGTCGGGTTGAATCAAAATGACTCAAATAAAATCTGTCTCTACATAATCATATAGAATCTTTTCCAATTTAAATAAAACTCAACATACTCGTAAACCTTTTTTATATAGCTACATAGGTAGTTACATCTCAAGCAACCTTAAACGTACATATATTATTCATTTACCGAATCTTTATAAAGTATAATAACAAAGTTTATTACTCGCCATCATTCTCATTTTATTAAACCGTTATTGTGTTCAATAAAATCTAGAAGATAGGCTATAAAGAGCGGCTTATATAAAATGTGTTATGATAAAACGTGTAAATCAGGACAAGGCTCGCTCTCAGGAAGCGTTTATAACAATTTATGTGTATTTAAACGAGTCGTACGAACATCTGCTTGAATTAAGTACCCCATTATACGTTGTATTTTAACAGAAAATTCGTGATTTCTGAGTTTCAGCTGAAGGTTTTCTAAGAATTGTTTGGTATCATGCCCACGGCGACGGTTTATCATCATCCTTCCTCCAACCACTCTCTGGCGGTATTCTTACAGCTTAAAATCTAACCCCCTTATTGCAAAACACGGACTAAGCATTATACCAGGTTTAAATTGACAACTTTGACACTAAAACATTGGCTTATGTCAATTTAAACCTGGTTTAATACTTAATCAATATTTTGTAATAAGGGGGTGAAGGTTTTAAGCGATCAACTACCAGGCTGAGATATGAACTCCGTTTTAATATTAACAGAACTGTTATAGTTTAATGTTTTCTAAAATCTTAAAATGAATTTTATAGAATTACCACTAACGATTGATTTTGAATGAAATAAATCAAGTTACATGGACATCAGGTACATTTGATGTCGCAGTATCTATTTCC
The DNA here is from genome assembly GCA_905147015.1 of Laspeyria flexula. Lineage (NCBI taxonomy): Eukaryota > Metazoa > Arthropoda > Insecta > Lepidoptera > Erebidae > Laspeyria > Laspeyria flexula. The sequence continues at coordinate 2,429,044 of LR989956.1, read as the reverse complement.
CGTGACTCTACTCGTGTCAAATTTGATAACCTTTGACCACTCTTCCATTTTTTCTTTCCACAAAACATTAACTAGTATTACGAATATTTATAAAAATGTTTAATCAATCCAGCCGCCCTTAAGTTGCGTGCTTTGTATGGATCTATTTTTTTTTGTATTTCTATATTTAAATATTATATAAATACTTATTTCACGAACACTATCTTAAACAAAACCAATCATATCCAATACTTATTCAAACAAAAACAGGTGCCACAACAGATTTTGAGCGATAAACTATGATTTTATACGCACAAGGCGTAAGCGATGTGTATAAAAAGTGACAGTTTGCAATTTAAATAATATATACAGTCGCGTTTATGTTTCAAATCCGAGCTTACGGTTTGTAGTGCGGAGTACGCACAGAGAGGCGATAAAATTTATTGTCACCCATACGACATCTGGTGCCTTCCCCCTTACTTTAGTACAAGTTGTAAGAAGATAGCGAGTTTCAAATGCTTAAGACGTAAAAAAATATTTATTCGTTGGCAGAAATCACCACTTCTACTGCCAAGTAGCTCACAAACTTAACTGACAGCTTTAGCAATAAAAAATAGAAATAAAATGGTACTTACCAAATTCAAAACAATGTAGAAGTGCGTTTTGAATTTTGTAAAACGATCCCAACCGACAACATATCGATATTATTTTTTGGGAATTCACACGATTATGCTTTAGGTTTACATACTTTATGATGCTTGACCTTTCGACCAGGTTACACCGGCCGTGGTCACAAGCTGACTGGCGAGGCGATGTCATGGCTCCGTCGGTGAGGTAGATTCATCTAAATCTACCCTCACATTATTGTTTATCCACGAGTGTGTGATAGTGCGTAATTGCTTAGCCGTAATTTCAATCATTTATTTATCATTAATTAATAGAATTACGTTACTTTAATAGCTAGCTACAATATTTCCTTCCCACAGTCACAGTTAATTATAATTATGTAATATCATTAAAAAACTTACATAAACTGTAACTCCAGTACTCGAGTGTCGACTAGAAGCTGTCAGATAACGATGGCACCTTACAACGACCACCTGAAAAAATACCGAGAGCAAAATAGATGACACAGAGGCAGATGCAGTCGCTGTTGAAGTCTTAGAATGACCCCTAAATTCAACAGAACGACGGCGACGTCTACAACCAGATAAACAGTCAAATACTTCATTCTAATAAAAAGAGAAACTCGCTTTAGTCTATCACTTAGAAGTAGTAAGGGGAAGACGAACGCAAACTGTTTCCCGTACGTACTCAACATTGGCAAGTATAAAACCTTCACAATCTCATTGTGTACACGTAAATTCAGTTAAAAAGTTACCCTCCACGATATAGGACACATAAAGCTCCAACTTTTTGTCTTTTAAACGCTCACTACGTGGTTTTTGTCTTAAACTAGATAAACGGCTTTAGAACTGCCTACTGAATAATAATATTTATTTGTAAGTATGTCAACTATTGATTAAAATTTGTTCATAAACTACTATTAATACAAACCTTTCATTTCACAACTTTCAGCAGAGTCATCCATATTTTAAGAACCTTTTAAACTTAAGTTTTTCAAAATAATAAGCACTTTTAATTAAATCACACTAAATAAAGCAGAAATTTGTGAATGCGTATGTTTGTTACTTCTTCACGCTCAAACAGTTGGACCATTTTTAATAAAATTTGATATGAAGGTAGTAATAAAAGTAGATTCCAGAGAGGCTAGACAAGTGGCAATTTATTCGATCTATCTATTCTACCGTCATGTCAAATTAGTACATTGATTACGTGACATGTCGATAGTTAATGTCAGAGATGGGTTCAAATGTAGGTATTGAAGTGACATGTAGGGGCTGAAGTAATTTAATAACTCTTATTAGTAATAATAACTGCATCATTTATATTATTATAATGATTATTGTGTATTTGTATTTTTTTTATAAACGAAAAAAATATTTAGGCTAATTAACTACTTTATAATTTAGTAGTAGTGATCTGTATTAATAATTTAAGTTAATTATAAGCTTACTTTAAAGTTTTTTTATTACTCTAAATTTCTTTAAACCGTAATATTTCTTTAAAGTCATTTATTCTCATAGCAGCGTAATGCATTGAATGTGTAGCAATTTTATTAATGTGCGAAACATTTCACTTGATAATAAATTAACATAAAAGAATAACATTGAAGTCTAATCAAATAAGCATCAAACAGCTAACTGGTACATTCATACGAAACAAAGAAAAGCCATCTTTTCAAGATGTCAGAATTTCAAATTTTATGTTTTGAATAAGGTAAGCCTGCGTAAGGAGATAAGGAAAAATTTTTAATTTATTTCAATACACTTTGCATATTAATTGAATTTTTTACCGACAACATGAAAAGGGGAATTATACAATTCTTGAAACGAAAGTTTCATAAATACAAATGCACAGATATTAATAATGTTTTCAAAAACCTTTATACTAGCTATAAATTAATTTCACGAAGTGCTATGCTTATCAAAAGCAATGAAATTTATATTATAAACTTTTCTAATTTGTAATAATTCATCAATGTTAAAAACTAAAACATGTTGGTTCCCACTTATATTAAATAATAAAAAGACAATCTACAAATAATGTCAGAAGTATTATAAAATTACTTATTATTTAAGTTTCCATACAAAAACACGGACTGTGTTGTTTATTAACCAGCCATATCACAAACGTATTTCCAAAATAATTACCGAACAATTAAAATACCTACAAACAATTAAACCCAACAATCAAACAAAACTATGCCCACAGCCCACACACGGCGGCGTCCTATCCAAAAAACGCGGCCATTCCCCCAACAGTTAAAATTAAAACTAATTAACTTTTACTTCTACCCACCCCGAGCCGCTGGCGTATAATTAAACCGAAACAAAACTCAACTTTATACTGCCCTAAGGAGTTGTGAGTTCAGCTTTCGCGCTTTTTACGCGTTTTTATGTGCACCAACTTTATGTCCGTGCGCTGTAACGCATTAATGAAATTAACGTTTGAACTAATAACAATGCAACGCAAAATATAAATTAATTGTGCTGATTGGATTAGCGGGTAGAAAATAATATGACGGTATTTAGATAAAGCTGGTTTTATGAAGTCGATTTGACTGCAAATCCAACTTCAGAAGTTGCGCATGATATTTTTATATTTATTTTTTAAAAACGTTAAAATTATATTCATCTTAAAGATTGATTACTACACGAATGTATTTTATAGAACGAATAGTTTGAACTTTTCACTTCGTAGGTCAATATTGCAATTGTTCAGAAGATTTTTTTTTTAGGAAAGGCTTGAAAATGTAATAGATAGAAAAAATAGGGTAGGTAAGTCTAATTTCATACGGTCAATATCATAAAAAATAATGATTCGAGTTTCCGTGAATCGTAGTTTAATTTGACATGAATGCTATAGAACAAAAATTGTGTGTATTTAAACGAAAAAAGTTGGTAGCAGTAGATAGTTTCAATATTGTCCTTAAGTAAGTACTAAATACACGCCGTGAAAATTAATTTTAAATGGTATACCTAAATAAGTTATATGTAATACAGTTAATTTGTTTAAATTTTGCGGGAGACAAAATAAACGTGTTTTATTTCTTTCTCACATTCATCAATAAAGGTCTTCATCCCTAGCCTAGGATATAAGCAAGTTTATTCAAGAGTAGAATATATAAATACTAACACATACATTATAAAGATAGGGCATATTTATCAGTAGCTAGAGCCACGACAGTAAACTTACTAGTCTATTGATTTCACATTTAGATACAGAGTAGCATCTGCTGCCAAACAGAACCCATTGTGCACTTATATCTCACAGGGTACCTTTGGCTTCCCTTTAAAATTGCCTTTCTACGTGACATGAACAGGAATCAGTTCAGCCATTATTTTAATAGTATCTCTTGCTTCTACTTACCCCTCGATATAAAATTAAGGAGCGTAAACTTTGGAGTTTTGGACTTAACTCGATTGGATTAAAGGTAGAAGTGTGTACAGGTAATTCGATTTTGTTATAGGTGAGTAGATTGGTAGGTAATTTACCTGACTGCTTTTTGAACATGTATTTAGAATATTGACTAAAGAGCGTTCAAAATAATAATATAATTAAAGTCCCAAATTACCTAAAAAAAATTGACGACGCCAGAACTCTATTAATTAAACTGATGATAAGCTATATTGATTATCCAATTTTCATATAACCTATTAAGAATTATTATTTTATATTATATCCGATAGTTGGAATCCATTTTGAAGAAGAATTAAGCTGCTCTAGATATTTTATCGGACTCGACTGATTGTCAATATGTTCTGCATCAGAATTTAGAATTCATTGTTCTTGTAAGTAGGTTTTTAATTTGAATTTATTGCTTTAAAAGGCATCAACATCACCACTAGGCAAAAACCACTTCAGTAAATATATCCATCAACTCATATTTTGTCTTACATTTAAGACACCGCCCAAGTGTAAAATAAGCTCCTCACTTTCAAGTATAATTATATTTATTGTAAAGAAAGGTACACGTTTTCCTTATTTGGTACATTAACAATGAAAACCAATTTATCTGAACATTATCCGTTGAAAGAAATCTTTTTAAATTTACCAAATAATCCTTTGAGAGTAGAAAAAAGGATATAAATCCTTGTCGGGATAAAATCGATATACGCAAATCAGTGATAACAGGGGCCTTCTAAACTTTTACCGTTTATTTCCTAGGGGTTGTACCGCCCCTTCTTATCGCCTCCGATCTACAAATCCAATTTCCTAAAATAGGGATCGATCCGACAAATCATCTGGCCAACTCTATTATCCTCCATTCAGGAGGGATATCGCACGATGACTTGCTTAGTGGAAGCCGTTAGTGGACACTAACGCGGAAAAAATATCGACATCGAAGAGATTTGATATCGATTTGGACCTAATCTAATCATTGACAATGTCGCCGTTGGGACGAGATTTTACCTGTTTTGTGCTATTACGTATTTTATACATGACTAGCTCTCGCCTTAGCCTACTATACTACGCTGGCCAATAGTGGTGGTATAGTTATTGCGAATTTTCCTTTAATTTGCAGTCATCTTGTCTGCATAAAGTCCCTTAGTCGCCCTTTACGACACCCACGGGTAGAATGACATTATGTATTCTTAAGCCGTCACTACACGGATCATTTGCATGTCGGACAATTGTCTTATCCATTCATCTACCATCGCTTTTACGCAATAACAAACTTAGAACAATAATTCAGTGTTAACAAAATAATCTTCACTAAATTTATATTAATGGTATGCTGACTATTACACACGACAACTTCTGTCTGTCATTTATATTCATGACGAGATACCCTACTGCAATCCTTTGTAATTATAAGCGTTGTTAATGAACAATACTCATATGACTGGGGGTGCGAGTGTGTAAACGTATTATGATTATGAGTATAAAGTACTTGTCACCTTTGGGAATTGCGGATGTTAAAAAATCAAATGTAAAATTAATCTATATGTATACAGGATAAAGACGCCTTCATTAATTGTGTACTCCTAAGAAGAATTAGGCGGATATTAAATTATAATTTTTTTTTAATATTTTTCCAAATAAATATTGTTCACCGAGGTCTTACTTGAAATTTAGACATTCGACTTATTTTGAAATAATTGTCACATACTTGCCAGTGACAGCTATCATATTCAAATTTTCAAACATTCGAGAGTGCTTTAATTCAAAAATTAAAAAAAAAGGCTTAATTTTTCGTAGAGTACTTATTATGCTACGAAGGCACAGTAAGTGCTACGTTTGTGCTACGATTATGCTACGAGTGATGAGTATATCGGTGGGTACTTGGGTAGTAGCTGTCATAAAGTGGTACATCGAGTAGTAGCATGCGCCACCGCTGGGAATCTCTTTTGGAATGACCCCAAACATAAGCGATAGCGAGTAATAGCTATAAATTTAATAAAGTTAACCCTATTGTGTGTACAGAACGGCACGAATGAACCACTGAACATCATCTAGTAAAGTCGGATGATGGTATTTCGTATAGAAATGGGAAAAAAATGTGACGTTCAGTTTGACAGTTCAGCTGTCATATGTTTTTCAAACATAATCTTTTATCTACATAAATAAATCAAAACCTATTGCCCAATATATTACGTAAAATATTTTGCAGCTATTTTGCTAACTTTTTTTTAGTTCTGTTTATAATTGTCAGTACAAGGTTTTTATGAAAGTAAATAAATGTAAAATCCATAAGGAAACTTATCTCTTTTGGGGGAACTCAACTGATTGGGAGATTGCTTTTAAAGCCCAAAAACAAAGCTTGAGATCTATTTGTAAATTGTACTCTACCGACAGTTGCAAACCAATATTTAAAGAATTAAAATTATTAACTCTACCGTCTATGTATATTTTTGAAATGGCCGTATTTGTTATAAATAAATTTCACTTATTTGAAATCCCACGCTCCCAACGTTATCAAAATTCTATCCGTGTTGTATCCCATCATACATCGTTATTCACAATGATATTGTATGTTAAATACAATATCATTGGTTATTCAGTAAAAGTGTTCTCGGTATGACATCAAAAGTATACAATAATATACCAACAGCCATAAGGAATAAAAATTGTTTGCACGAATTTAAAAGGTCCCTTTTTATTTTCTTGGTAAAATAAATGTTACTACTCAGTGGCTGAGTTTTTAAATGGTAAGAAAAGTTACCACGAGTGAAGATACCTAATATTTTTTATTTTATTATTTCTTTAATAATTGTATTATTTTTGAATTTATATTCTATTGTACCTGTAATTGTTTAAGCATTTAAGTGTTCAATTTTGTACGCCACTAGACCGACTGGCCTGTTGGTCTAGTGGTTAGTGACCCTGACTGTTAAGCTGGAGGTCGTGGGTTCGATCCCCACCCGGGACAAATCTTTGTGTGATGAGCATAAAGGTTTGTTCTGTGTCTGGGTGTAATTTATCTATAATATGTATGTATTTACAAAAAAAAAATGTATTTAAGTAGTATATCAGTTGTTTAGTACCCATAACACAAGCAAATATAATTGCTTACTTTGGGACTAGATGGCGCTGTGTGAATGTGGTAGAATATTATTATTATTATTATTACTAGAAAGAAAAAACATAGTTTAGGACTTATTTATGTAAGAATACCATCTGCTTGTATGTTTATGTACCTATGTTTAGAAAACAAATTAATTTGTAATTTGCACCCGTGCAATATTGAGAACGGTCACCCACGAGGACGTAAATAAATTTTGTATATCAATTTACACAAACCGCTTCTACTTACACCATGCTCATACATTTGCATGTCGTGCCATCTAACCCGTCTGAGCACGGTTGAACCTTGGCCAAATGTCGCCGTACCTGGATTTGGTACACACCAACCAACATAGACCTCTCTCCATACCTTGCACTAACCAAACTGTTTGGGACAATTTCAGATGTACGTTCTTTCGCCGCATTCAAGCTCATTATACGAACGAAGACGACTACCTTATAAGACCTACGTCTAAATTAATTTATTACTACAGATATTATTATGCAACAAATTCCTCTAAAAACCGTATCTCTGTTCTATGTATGTATTCTTCTATACTAATATTATAAACCTGAAGAGTTTGTTTGTTTTTGTGCTTATCTTTAGAACTACTGAACCAAATTGAAAATTTATTTTTGTGTTGGATAGCCCATTTAATTAAAGTTGCCAACATAGCTCACTGAATCGCATCGCTAAAGTGGTAGTGGGCTGGCCACATAGTTAAGAACTGATGGCCCATGGGGCAAATAGCTTCTCGAGTAGCGGCCACGTATTGGAAAGCGCAGAGTAGGACGGACAGATGGACTGACGACCTGGGCCCTGATTCTGACTCATCGGATTGTTCCCGGATCGTAAACTTTTTCGAATCTTAGAACAACGTATTTTTACAGCTTAAGTTATTAAGGGTTAAAAATTAGTTTACCAAATAGAAAATTAAAAACTAATTAATATAGGATTTATTTCTACATCCATCTATTTTTTAACTTTAAATAAACTGACAGTTCTGGTCGAAAATATTCTGACAGCTCAGAATCAGGGGGCTGGTCAAGCTTGTGGGTGGCGATTGGTTCCAGGCGGCACATAATCACTCGCAAACCTGTTTGTTCCCATGAAATTGGGAGGAGCCTATTGTCATCAACCGGGAATATTTGTTTTCCAAACTCCAGCTTATAGATGCGTATAGTAAATAAAAGCTGAGTCTACAAAAGGATAATCTGAAATCTTCTTACATAAACGCATATGTTGAACTATCTGAGGGAGCTAGTTACACTGGTAGGGGCGCCGTAAATCATAATCTCGGGATTGAGGGTCGGTATGCTGATGTTGGGGTCATATAAGAAAGTGTAAGCGATTTTTGGTGTTGTTTAGTTCCTATTTTAATGTTGGTCGTCCCTTGCATGGCCAGCAATGTTCAAACGTTTATTTAGTAGGAATGGTGACTATTACTAAAATAACAAAAAGAAGCGTAAGTAACTATTCTTTATCCACCATGATAAGTAAAAATAAAATAATGTACTTTTTCTTTTTATTTGTTAAGTTATCATAAAATTCCAAAAATGTATTTACAACTAACAAATGCATCTCTGTTATGTGATTATAAAGTAGTGTTAGTGTAAAGTGATGTTTGAAGTATTTACCATACAGGTATATAGAGAACTTTTATAGGCGTTTTTTTTACTTTTATATAAGCCTGAGAAAGTATAATTATAATGTAAAATTTGTATTTAACTGTCCTTTGTTTTTACAGTTTTATGCCTTGTTTTGTGCATTGTTTATTATTGAAATAAATATATTTTAAAAACAAACAAAACTAAACGAACAAAAAAGTATAAAAGATCGGTTTAATATTATACTTCAGGGTTTGTTTCATACTTTTAAGTTTTTAGGGCAGACATGTTTTTTGTGCATTTACTGCCGCCCTGACACGTCAATTAGCAGTAATCTGTCATTAACACAATTTATTCATTTGATAATCGTCTTTACGCGTATCGACTTAAGTATTACACGTTTTTACTAAATAACATTTAATAAAATATTTACACATAACTTAAAAATATACACAGCTAGCCTATTTAAAAAAGAACCAGATACTCTATTTACAGGTAATTCCTATAATAGTCAGATTACTGAGTAAATGTACCCAAAATGCTAGCCACATTACCGCGTTGGATAGCAAAGCTAATGCGTTTTACTAAATAAACTTTTCTGAGTACGGCAGTTAGTAACATAACTTTAATGTAAATAAAACAAACAAAATTAATAAACAATACAAACATTATAACCATTGATCACACTAATGAACTAATAACCCGTTAATGTAGTCGGTGTACAAATGACATAGTCAAATGTGTATATAAAGGTGCATTAACACTGCAGTGCGCTAAGTGTTGTTAATTGACATTCGGATAACTGTCGCGGCGAGTTGCAGGGTTATTCTGTCTGTTTACTATAGTTATGGTTATAATAGTGTATGGTGGTTATATGGTGATCCGTGTAGTGACAGATTTAGAATACATAATGTCACTACCTCATTTCAACCCATGGGTGTCGTACAAGGTGACTAAGGGAGTAACCTTAAGCAGACAAGAGCATTGCGAGAAAAGGAAAATTCGATACAAAACCCTATACCAACCCGTTTGGCCAGCGTGGTATAGTAGGCCAAATTCCCTCCAAAATATTTGGAGGAGACCCGTGCCCAGCAGTGGGACATTTATGGGTTGTATAGATGATGGTGGTTATAGATCTGTCTTGGTACCGATAATTGATATTATAATGGCACTAGAATTATATTTACAAAAGTTATGCAACTACGCCGTATAATATGTAAACATGAGAATTAAATGAATATTTCAGAAATATGTTTTCAAGTATTGTTTGCAATTAAGAAACACAAAAAACACCCAGACGTAGGACAACTGTTATTGTACAGCAGAAATATTTAGATGCGATTCCAATACATTCCATACGTCAACTGCTAGTATATTAAATATATACTGTTGCGTTTCGTCTGATGAGTGAGAGCGCCGGGGGTCCAATTCCAATTCCCATTGTTTTCCTTATTTTAATTTTTTTCTATATTCCCTTTGCATTTCCAGCAGCGCCTTAGTACTGTTTTCTTCGCAACCATTGGTAAAAGAACACAACATGTCCGTTGGCCGCGGTTACCACTTTCTTACAATAAGATGGGCCGCTTGCTCGTCTGTCACGATGGGCAGTAAAAAATACCCTGTCTTTATGTTCAGTATTCGCTTACAACGCCCAATTGGCACGAAGTCAGTCAACTACTTCGAAATAAAGAATTTCAATACAAAAAAATATCTGGTATTTTTCTGTAACTACAAGTTGCAAATAAAAGTACGCACAATGTGCCGTCAACCCGTTACCCGGGTCTGAGACCGAGCCGGGTATCGATTGGCGCGAGTGAATAATGCACGCGAGTCCCACCGTCCGGGCCACGTCCGGGCACCGTCCGGCGCGTGGCGTCTGTCCACCGGTCAATTAGTCGCTTCGCACTCGCCGGAGCGCTTCCTCTCACTGTTGTTCTATTGTTTTTGATGTTTGTTATTGTTTTAATCTTTTAGGGACGATTATGTCTATCAGTGGACGTCCTCTGTCTGATCTGATTGTGATGATGATTATTTTTTTAAATATGATTCAAATAAATCCATTTTCTTAACATTTGGCTCAATTAGCGACAAAAATTTAATATCTTTAAGATAAAGACGTCGATCGTCTAGTAAAAGTTATTGAGGAGAAATTTACTTTCAAGTTCTTGCATATAAATCCCGTGACGCACGTAAGTAAAGATTTCACGGCTGGTGCACACGTGACGTCAGTGGTGTCAATTCGGCAGAGTGCACACAACTCGTGACCTGACAGATGCATCGAGTGCGTACATGCGCCGTCACAACTATTACACTGAACAGGCAAGTATGACGTCATTGGACTTCGATAATAAGTTTAATCTCCTTGTAGTATGATCTCGAGTTCAGCAACCTAGTAAGTAGGAATTTGGTTTATTTAGTTGTTATGTAACTTCATTAGTTATTGAGAATATTAACTTAAATATTATTATGTTTTGATATCAATATTGCCATATTTATCTGACTTCGTCTGACCATTTCTCAACAGCAGAAACAAGTATATTCTCATTGTAATTTTTATATGCATTGTATGTACATTTAGGTATTATTAATGTAATGTAATTTTTGTAATTTTAATTTTATTTTTGTTATTAATCTACAGACTGAAAGTAAATGATTATTACGCCATTTAACGTATGTCTATTGGTTTTCATCAAGACAACTTTCGTCACGTTCCGTCTTCGGTTTGGTGGAGTCGCACCCTAAATCCATGCCAGACTACGCACTAATTTTAAGATATAAAAAAAACGTTAAAATTGAATATTTATTGAGGAAATAATTAGTCCACCAATAATCAAGCCCCGAATTATTAAATTGAGGCAGAAACTGCAGACCGCTAATGAAACTACGATGCACAGGTAGTCGTAAATACAGTCTTAATATTTCGCTGACGCACCTTATTAACAGACCCTTGTTACCTATTCACCACACAAAGGTATCTCGAGGTTATAAAATAAACACGTAAACCAATATAAAATTTGAATAGGCATATTGAATAACCCTGAATCGCTGTACAAGCCTAGCTGGGCGATTGATAAGGCAAACTAATTAATTTTTCATCACGGTGCGGTATTGTCCCGAACCTAGTTAGTTATTCTGTGTGTTACAAAACTCGGCAGTTGCAGGGTTGACGCTGAATTGGGTCGCGGTCATCAATAATAAATGTAGTCGGTTCATATTTTGTTTATATTACAAAAATGTATCGGCTTTGGGAATGTTATGAAAACAGATTTGGGATTTGCGTAAAGTTTTGTTATTGGAATCAATATTATTACAATCACTGTATTGCAGAACTTTAACAATAAAGTAAACAATCCTATAATTACAGATCAATTTTGGTATTTGAGAAGCCACTAAGTGTGAGTGGCCACTAAAATCTTTTCCTTGACCGGGCCAAGGAAAAGATTTTAGTGGCCACTCTATTTTCAAATTCATTGTAAACTGTAACGAATTTTCAATTTCTTTATATTCCACCTTCTCTTAAAATAATATAACTTAGATTAGTTACAAATACATTAGAAAATAATTTAATAGTTACTCGTCTTTCTGTCAATAAATCTCAACTCTCCCTGAGAATTACACCGATGCACAATGGTAGAAATACGCGGCCATGCATTCCACTTAAAATGTTAGAAAGCATCTAAGGTCAAACGCATGCATTGATTTCATATTTCTATAACCATCTTATAGGACAGCCATTGGATGAATTTGAGATGTCACTTTCTTGATGCGGAATATCGTTTTTTTTTTTTATACCACGACGGTGGCAAACAGACGTACGATCCGCCTGATGGTAAGCGGTTACCGTAGCCTATGGGCGCCTGCAACACCAGGGGCATCACGAGCGCGTTGCCGACCCTTAAGAAACCTATTCATTCCTTTTTTAATTTATAATGTACTTGTCGAATTACCATGGTAAGTTATTTGAATAGTATACATACGGTGAGAATAATAATAATAATATAATAATAATATTCTACCACATTCACACAGCGTCATCTAGTCCCAAAGTAAGCAATTATATTTGCTTGTGTTATGGGTACTAAACAACTGATATACTGGGTGGCGCAAAAGTAGTGGCACTAAAGAAAATGCTTTTTTTTTTTTTATTATACATTTTCTGTCATTCTGTTGTTGAAAATTGTGTAGTGAACAAATGTAAAATACACTGAAAATAAACATGGACCGTTTTACTCCCCAAGAACGTGGAATATCAGTGATAAGAACACAACGTGAATTTCGTCGACGATTTCCCCACCGTCCGGCACCGATTGGTCGCACAATTCGACGCTTTGCCACACACCCACTAAAAGTTACTGTATGGTGTGGCATCTGTGTTGACAGAGTGATCGGACCCTATTTTTTCGAAGACGCTGGAGGCAATGCGATAACTGTCACTGGAGAACGCTACAGAACCATGTTACGTGAGTTTTTGATACCCAGTTTGGACGAATTGGGGCTGGAGCACATCTGGTTTCAACAAGACGGCGCTACGGCACACACAGCGCGCGACACTATGGACTTAGTGAGGGACGCTTTTCCAGGCCGAGTTATCTCTCGTTTTGGCGATTTGCCTTGGCCTGCAAGATCACCCGATCTGACCAGTCCAGACTTTTTTCTTTGGGGTTTTTTGAAATCTCGGGTGTATGTGAACAAGCCACAGACTCTCGCAGCTCTAAAAGAAAACATTCGTCAAGAAATAACGAACATATCGCAGGAAGTGTTACGGCAAGTTATGCAAAATGTCATAAATAGGGCTCAAATGTGTATCAACTCTGGAGGTCACCATTTAAAAGACATCATCTTTAAATCCTAATGGTACGAAATTTAATGGCACAAATATACATTTAAAAAAATCTAAATCTAGTTTTCTAATTTAGAAAAAATGTTATAGCTGAACCAAATAGGGTCTTTACTTTTGCGCCACCCGTTACTACTTAAATACATTTTTTTTTTGTAAATACATACATATTATAGATAAATTACACCCAGACACAGAACAAACCTTTATGCTCATCACACAAAGATTTGTCCCGGGTGGGGATCGAACCCACGACCTCCAGCTTAGCAGTCAGGATCACTAATCACTAGACCAACAGGCCAGTCTATATAATTATCTATATATAACTTATATTTAGAAAAAATGTCTGTCACTTTTCCATTCGGCGTCAACTAAGAAAAATTCAGCATAAAAATATAAATTAATCACGTACCATTACGTGGCATGTCAAACGTGTTCATTCACGTGGACAGCTATGAACGGGCGGTACTTCAAAAATCCTCTATCAAAAAGTGGAAACGTGTCGATGGACGCAAATTAGATTTGTTAGCGGAACTCGCAACTGTTACACGTCACGGCACATCGCTGTCGAATGGACTACGAGAGGGTTAGAAAAATGTGTTTTAAGTGCATCTGTGGACGTCAGGTGTGAGGGTTAGATAGGTACAGGTTGAGTTGAAAGTAAATGTTACCCTAAAAATTATATAGGCTACAAAGTTGAAGACTTTGAAATAGAAATAAAAAACGTTTATTTGGCACAAACCCGAGACACACTTTCGAAATTTCTTTTTTAAAGTTAGGTCTCTGAGTCACCTTTTATGACAACCGGCCAGACGAGTTGGTGTAGGGTTTATTCCGAATTTTCCTTTTCTCGCAGTGCTTTTGTCTGCTTAAGGTTACCGCCTTTTACCGCACCCACGGGTTGGAATGGAGTAGTGACATTATGTATTCCAAATCCGTCACTACACAGGCTCTTTAATTACATGCAAGAGATTTAATCTTGTCGTACAATCGATCGGATAAATTATTTATTTTATTTACCTAATTATTGTAGACTCGAATAGCATACAGCTATATACATATACATATAACAGGCATATTTTTTACTATTATAATAATCCAAAATAATAATAATAATAATCTTTATTGTACACACCATAACACAAAGGACATAATTACAGTAAAGTTCACATAAAATTAGCACAAACAATGGGCGGTCTTATCGCTTGCAGCGATTTCTTCCAGACAACCGTATGGATTTAATGGTCGAAGAAGTGTCAGTTGTTGGTGTGTTTTAATAAACTACAAATAGACATAAACATATATATATATATATATATATTACATATGTAAAAACAGGTAAAAAATAACATAATAAGTAAATATTTAAAAATATTATTGAATATATTGAAATATAAATTAAAATAACACCTTTAATAGTTATAATGTTTAAATCATTATTTAGTGTACTGTTCTGTTATTAATGAATCAATAACGAAAAATAGTGCTTTGGCACGGAGCCTAATTACCAAACTTATGGGTAATTACTAGAGCAGCCGGTAATTTCACACTAGAAATACATTGTATCACTCGTATAGTCATGGGAAAGTAAGTTACGCTTTGATCATGACTTATTCGTCAACTCGCATCAATACTTATATTAAAAAGCTGAAGAGTTTGTTTGTTTGGTTGAACACGCATCTCAGAAACATTTGAACATCATGCTATGGCTGAGCTGAGCCGTGGCCAAACAAATAACGACAGGAGCGAAACTAAAAGATATGGAGATAAAGACTATCCACTTTAAAATCATTATAACTATTTCTTTTATACCAGAATACAAAAATGTAGTATATTATGTTTAACAATAATTGCTCATTTTTTATTTTTACCCGACTGTCAGGACGGGTATTGTTTTTCGCGCGTATCTTGTATGTTTCTAAATTTCTTTATTCCCACGAATCTTCCAAACGGCTGGATGGATTTTGAAGAATAAAAAGACTTAAAAGGCGGGTTTTTGATGCCAAATTGTAAGTAGTTCAATTTTTTTTTTTACCTATCGATGTGAGTATCAAAATAAAGAGAATCAAAAGGAGATTACATATACATATTCAGAAAGAGATTATACATAATTGAATGGTTCCAAATTGTAAGTAGTTCTATTATTTTTTTTAACCAAACCTATCGAGTAGAGTATCAAAATAAACTGAATCAAATGGAGATTACAAATATATACATATGTTATGTATTTAAATTTAATCAGGTATAATAATATTACAATAATTTTACGGTCTTTTTAGTGAGGTGCTCTTTGTTGATATTTTGCAGTCGGGTTATTAATTTTTTTAAATTATATTTACTTGTTAGAAAGATTAGATTACCCTGATTATTTCTTTGCGAATTCAGCTCATTTTATTTCTCACTTCTGCCCACCAGAATATAGCTTAACAGATCTTTGACCTCATGAAATAACACACACATTTATCTAAAGTATCGGTTCTAAAATCTCATTACGAAGTAACTTTATGCGACACACGGTTTCATACTTCCACGAGAAGAATTTTAAAAGTTTTAAATTAACCTGGCTGGACGAAGTTAGTAGAAGCGCTTGATTAGATCTAGCAGTCTGCACGAAACATCGTAAAAATGTTGATAAATATTTAATAAATATGTTAAAAGACCGACTTGGAGAAAGTTTCGAACATAAAATATTTTAGCTTGCTTATTTAGAGAGGTAAAAATATTTACCTTGACATTTATTTACGAAATAAAGTTATTTAAATCTTCATATGCATACATAAATGCTTTAAAAGCCGATATATTTATTTAGTAAAAGTGGCTTTTTCCATAAGGTGGAGAGGAGAGCCTGTGGTATCAAAATTAAGAAGAAACAATTAATACAAAAGATGGATATTTTTAAATATAATCTAGTTTATTTTAATAATAATATAGTGCTCTCCGAGGTTCGTTCATAAACTTCGTCGGCTTCAGACCTACCGGTAATTAAGATTCCCTGAAAAAGATGAAAACCTAAAGTTTCATTCATATTTTTCCAAGAAGACGCTTCAAGAGAACTTTTACGAAATTATCCAAGTTAAACATGAAACATCTTGAACTTTTTGTTTTTTATACCATAATTAGTTTATAGCTAACTATTTTATTACTAAGCTGCCACTTTTCAATTGTTAATTTTTATACTAAACGCTAGCGATCGAGTTATTAATATAAATTTAGCGCAAAAAGTCGAATATGCACGATAATTGGAATTGATTGCTAGGTATGTAGCTTCGAAAACTTGTACCAAAGATTCACAGTTACACTAAGTCTAAAGCCGATGCATGCAAATCCTTCAAAGCATGTTGCTCTTTTCTTTGGCTCATTAGAATCTGCTAAATACATTTCTCAATTCCGTCAACGGATTGACTTATAATCGAATCGAAATTCCTATTGCAGTTTCATATACCACCAAAATGTTGTTAGCCATCATCGCGTCGTAGTAAAAAAAATAGTCTTGTTGCAATAGATGTACTTTGTGTCTTTTAATTGAATGGTTGTATAAGTACCAAAACGATAAATAAAAGGTATTAGTATTTGTATTCGATACCCAATTCGAAAACTCAATAACACTAATAAACGTTTCAATTATAACAACGTATAACTTCATAGCTGCTAAACCAAACAACACAGTTTTGAATTTAGTTGAACATCTGTAGGTAATTATACAATCAGAGAGTCTGCTTCAAACTGCTCGATTAGTGGTTACGCTACGATTATGACACAATCATGCTTCGTTACAATAGGACCTAATACCATTCATGCATTGTGGCCACTTGATGCTCGATGTTCTGAACTCTGAACAGTGTTTGGTAATAATGGGAGACGAATATATTTTGTCATTCAAGTTTAATTGTGGTAGGCCATTCCATATTTCTCATCTACTTACACAATAATAAAATTATATTATAGAAGATCTCAAATGGTGTAAATATTAATAAAGTCTTCGTGATACTTTTTTTGGAGAAGAATGATTTTCTTTGGCCGTAGGGTTAACTCAGTAAGGCACTTTTAGTCTATTTATTTCTAAGAACATGCTATCTTACTTCTACCTTATGTAGTTTTTGAATAAAATGTTGAGTGATAATCTCGAAAATGCCTGCAAAGATTGCTAACATCATTTCATTTAGTGAGGTAACAACACATTTATGTAACATTTTCATTTATCTATTCGTGTTATTATTCTACCCAAACTAACGTTTAAATATATGTATGGAAATAACACAAAATCACTAAGTTTGCCTCAACGCTACACAAAGCTCTCGGGCTGACGCGACGTTTTGTGACATTTTAATGGAGACGATGTATTTATTCAGAAGCTGTCGCTACGGTCGGCGGCGGACGGACCAATTGCTCCTTACGGTGAAAGAATTCTACTACACTAATGTAAAAATTTTGAAAAAAACCCACGACGATAACATCTATACATAAAAAACAAAATTAAAAATTTTGAAAAAAACCCACGACGATAACATCTATACAAAATAAGAAACGTAACATATAAAAAGGTTTAAATAACTTTATTTTAAATCCCCGACAAAAAGAAAATAAGTAGCGTAAAAACAATCCCAAGAAAATTCGTCGGGGGCTGCCAATATCATTACTGTTTCTAGTATTAAATATATATTATAAACTAAATATTGTTAATAATTAGGTAGGTATCAAATACATAAAACTGCAATACTTTCGTTCATTTCAAGTCAGGGTATGGCAGCCCTCGACGGATTTTCTTGGGATTGTTTTTACGCTACTTATTTTCTTTTTGTCGGGGATTTAAAATAAAGTTATTTAAACCTTTTTATATGTTACGTTTCTTATTTTGTATAGATGTTATCGTCGTGGGTTTTTTTCAAAATTTTTAATTTTGTTTTTTATGTATAGATGTTATCGTCGTGGGTTTTTTTCAAAATTTTTAATTTTGTTTTTTATTTTAAATATTTTCAAAGAGCGCTATCTTACTAACTGTAAGTAACTCGTATAAAATTTTAAGAACCTTGACAGATAAATAAAAGTTTTATACTAAGTTATAGAAGAAACACATTTTTTTTTAATTTACTGTTGCAGTAAGTCTTATAACTTGAAATTATCATTTGAATTTTCTTATTTTAAACTTCTTAAGAAGCGCCTTATCTTACCATGTAAGCTCTAGAATGAATGGAATTTGTATGGAGCTTCGACTATATTATATGTATTTTATTTTTTTGTTGACTTGTGTGCTCATCCGTCGCACAAAGGTCGCCGGAGCCCCGCTTCGCGGGGCTCTTACTTCTGGGTGGTGTGAAAAAAAAAAAACCCTAACCTCCTAACAGTCCGATTCGGATTGCTTTGAATTGGGGGGTGTTAAGTTTAGCTATCGCACATTGATTGCCGTAGCCGGATTGCCTTCGGCGTTAGCGCAGATTTCCACCTATAATAGCTTGTATCTCGAAAACGGTGCGTGCTATCGCAAAAATGATGAAAATTTGGTTACACCCCGAGCACGGGATACCTATAAGTTAGAATAAATAAGGTAGGTAGGTGTTTATATAACGTCAGTCTGGAATAAATTCTCACTCTTACTAATTTTTTTTAGGCTTATTATTGTATACCTCAGTACTAATATTCAGTGATATAACAACACAAGATCGGTTTTCGGATTTTTTCCTTTACTTGTGCAACTTGTTATTGCTTCTGGCCAAATTTCATGATTCTAGGTCAACGGTAAGTTCCCTATAGATTATGATCGTCAAGATAAATCGTCAAAAATGGAGCATAAACAGTTGTATCTTTTGATTGCGTTAACTTAGAATTTTGATTTTTATTTTACGCTTAGGGTTTGCAGATCCAAGTAAATGATATTAATTTCAGCTTTATATCTCTATACGTTCTTGAGAAAAATATTCTAGACAGACGGACAGACAGACAGACAGACAGACATACAACGGAGTGATCCTATAAGGGTTCCGTTTTTTTCTTTTGAGGTACAGAACCCTAAAATTGCTTAACCTCATGAGTGTAATCAATATCTCAGTACTACAATGCTACGTGTCCCTATGCAGTAACAGGTCTAATTATTTTACAGATAACTGTAAATATAAGTTTGCTTAGTCTATTGCAGCGCCCCCTGGCGAAAAAATACAATATCGTGTATCCAAAAGTCATCCTCGATAAATTACAAATACATTACAGAAAACCGTATCGAAATCGCTTTAATCGTTTTAAAGATAGGAGGGCACAAAGGTTTCAACGAAATCAACATAGGTTTGCCTAGTCTATAGCAGCGCCCCCTGGCGAAAAAATACAAAATCTTGAATCCAAAAACAATCCTCGATAAATCACAAATACATTACAGAAAACCGTATCGAAATCAGTCTAATCGTTTTAAAGATAGGAGGGCACAAAGGATTCAATGAAATCAGTGTATTGTAGCGCCCCCTGGCGAGCTATTAACATAACATCTATCTAATAACCTGTCCCCAAGAGCCGCACACACTTTACAGAAAACCGCATCTAAATCGGTCAAACCGTTTCCGTGCTATAAGGCATTATGTTGGAACACACAAACACACAAACACACAGCCTCTCACCCCAAACGCATATACCGTCTCCGTTCCGTCGTGGGTAAAAATAGAGTGACGTCCTGATCTTTCTTTTTTTTTGTTGTTCGTTTGTTTTTGTTTTGGGTAGATATAGGTATTTCTTATATTTTGTCTTAGTTGTGTCCTTATTACATTTGGAAGAAAGCTTTATAACATCATATCAGCCGTATGTTCATCGCTGGACATAGGTCTCTTAAAGAGATTTCTAATAGGACTGGTTATAACGGCCTGCACCCAGCACGATCCTGCGTTTTGGATCAGATCATTTGTCCACCTTGTGGGTGGACGTCCTACGCTGCGCTTCTCACATTTAATCAGTCTCCATTTGAGAACATGATCAGTTTTGCGTGATATAACTGATATGTGCACTGTCCACTAGTGGCCACAATTAAATAAAAAATCTTTATTACATTTTTAAATATTAAAACTCCAAACAAAAATGTATAGGCTTAACCACAGTCAAACTTCGAAATCTAGCAACGTTTCAATTGTATAATGCCACTGCAACTTTAGTTGAGTTCGTGTACCAACATCTCGCATAGGGCTGAATCTAACAGAAGGGTCCGTTATCTAAATCAAAGGCCCCCGGCCAAGACACAGCCTGTACCGCTCGCTTTTTTAAAAGGATTTTGTTAAATGGGTAAAAAGGGTGCACTTCTATAAAGATAGATCTATATTTGACTGGTTTTGTGTAACGAATTTTGTGAAACAGTCTCTTATAGTTGCAGAATATTATTTTGTTATATAAATGTGGAAATTTGATTAAATATGCTGAAAAATTAGGTGAGGCCTATGTTCAGCAGTGGACGTCGATAGGCTGATATGATGATGATGATGCTGAAAAATCATCTAGAATATTCTAAAAGATAAAATTTGATAGCTATTTAATAGATTTAATATTTGTAAAGAATTATGTGACTAGATTCTGCTGTACTAATATCGACGCCATTCTCAGTAGCAAAGACAAACGATGCGAATTTGATTGATTGTGATGATCACCCACTGTGATAATGTGATGCTCCTGTTCTGTGGTAAAATTTTAAGAATATGGACGCATCTTAAAACATGTGTATATTATATACATTTTCAACACTGTCTCGGAGCTCGGGTCTCGCTTTCTTATTAAGTTTTGAACTTGTATATATTGGATATTTTGAATAGGTACTTTCTTTCACAATTTTAAAGTGTAAGTATTCTATATAAGTTTTTTTTTGAATTAACTATTTAATTAACACACTGCTTTATATCTATTTGATTATAATATTTTACTGTTGTGGAAGAGCGGAGCCTCCTAACACAGGCTTTTGTGTCTAAAAGGAGACTCCAATCACTAGAATAAGAAACAATAATGATTGAACAAATAAATATTTTTTCATTTTTCAATTAACACTAATATTATAAGGCTGAAGAGTTTGGCTGAGGCTGAGAGAGAGAGAGAGAGAATCTCGGAACTACTGGTCCAAATTGAAAAACTCTTTTAGTATTGGATAGCCCATTTATATTATATTGGATTGGCCATTTATATTGGACCCCCCCCCCCCCCCGGGGAAGGCTATATAACAACACGCTACGATGAATAGGAGGTGATCAGTGACCAAACAAAGATCCACGAGAGCTAATCTTCGATGCCCGAGATTCGCTCTCGTGTTCAGGCAATATCTCTTTAATACCACAACAAAGTGAATACTTAAAAGAACCGAACGTATTTTAATTAGAATGATCAGAAGTATAATTTATACGTATATATTTTGGTCAAGCCGTTTCAGAGAAATCGAATCGAAATCGAAAGAAAAAACTAATTTTTTTTTATATATTAAATTAAATAATGGCCACTATTATTTTAACAAATGACAATTCTTAGCGATGGAAAATAAGGATAAAGCAAATAAAAATTCTATTGTCAGTTGCAGAACCTTTATCCAAAAAGGTACCTTGAAAGTGTTTAAAGCCAGTGCACTTTAAAAGGCTCAACCAAATCTCTGATTGAATCGTAAAGCTTAAAGTATTCAGTAGTTACCTAAGTTCAGTTCCCGGGAGGTGAAGTTTTTCTCCCTCTTGTTTTATTATGTAAATAGCACCGCATGGCATTGAGTGTGTGCGGTTCAATTCTAAGGTCGTATTATGTGTGAATGGGGCGATATATGAAAGTTAAGGTATTTATAGGTTTTAAAATAAAGTCTATAAAGGCCTAGTTTTAATGTCGTCTTGTAAAGAGAGTATTGGAGCCCCTCATAGGTACTAAGATGATGTTCGTTACGATCATCGAGGTTAAGTAACGTTCAGTAAGGTCAATCTATAGATGGGTGACCGCTTAAAGCATTTTCATTCTCGAGCGTCTCAGTCCTTCAATAGGCACGTAAACCGTTGGTCCCGGCTACCACGTAATGTGGTCGTTGAGTCAAGTTACTCAAACTCCAACACCAACGTTTGCCTATGGGCTTCAGGCAAAAAATGGTATGCCGTAGTAATAAAAGCACAGTATCTAACAGTGACTGTAATTGGTGATGATGAAAATAAGACTATCGTCAACAGTGTCCTATTAATGTCCCACACTCCCACTGCTGGGTTCGGGTCTCAACTCCTCTATCTAGAGAGCTGAGAGGGTTAAATAAGACTAAACATGGTGGAAACTGGCAGATAAACTTATTGTATATACATAACAGCAGTCTTAAAATACCCCTCCCCTATTGCCGGCACTGCGTTGTATGGAAAACAACTAAAGATACCACTCAATCAAAACAGAAAGACAACATAACTACAGTGGTATTATTACAGCTTATTTTGAAGGTCTGTCGTATAGAAAAGATATAAAATATGTTTGATTAATAGTAATAAAAAAAATCTTAAAATTATACTGCGAAATCGATTCATTGATTCTTTCACTTTATCGAAACAAAATCGAGACAGCAGACAGAATCGGGCCCGTGTACTAGACAAGTGCTTGTGCAGGAGATTTCCTCAACCACATAATGCACTTAGCTCAGGATAAACGTGGTAATGTGAACGGAGGCTCTCTCCTATGTCGCCTGTGTTGCTAAGCAACAAGGAAAATGGACAACAGGCGAAACGGATGGACATACTATATAATTTGTAATTTAAAATAATTAAAGCTAGAACTATGTCCAGCAGTGGACGTCATTCGGCTGATATGATGATGATGAACATAAAGATGAAAGGTAGAACATGAATCAATTCATTAACTATTCTATAGCTTATATAGAAATAACATAAAATAAAATAGTGTATCATTAGAAAACGGTAAACAAATGCTAGCAAAAGCTAAATATAATTAAAAAGTGATTCCAATGTAAATAATTCCTAAATATTATAAATGTTGCTTAGTTAAGTTAAGTTAAGATTTTCAAAATATGACATACGTATGGGCACGATTTATGTGGTGGTGTTGTATTTATATTCATCTACTTACATAATTTAGCTTGTGTTTTATAGACTATAAATAACATAATATAAATAACAACTATAAACAAAGACAATTTACGCAATCGCCTAAATATTAAATACGAGTAGCCACGTCTTTATACCTAAGATTCATCGCCAAAAATCACACGATACAGCTCAATAATTCCAAAATATTTTATTCAAGAAAGGAACAGGAATAAACTGCTTTTTCAGGATATCACTCGTCTCGAACCAAATGGGGTACAGTGAAACAAGCTCTAAATCTTGAGCTTTGAAACCGACTTAGGTCGTTTACGTAATAAATGGATTTCTATAAATGACTGCAACACGACAGCCGGCAGCCGACAGGGTTGGCACTTTTATCTGTTGTATCGCGTGTTGAGCAGACTCAGACCTATTATTTTGTAAATGCATTAGAGTGATCGGGTTTGAATTAATTTTAAGGTTCGTCTGTATATTGGTCGTTTTAGTTTAGTTGTTTTCGTTGTGTTCATTTTGATGATCATCGATCGATCATCAATAAATTTAAGTAATACTTATTAGTAACGGGCTTACGTTATGTTATTTAGTATTTTGTAGTAGACCTTTTGATAACTTTTACAAACGATACTATCATCATCAGCAGCCTATTAATGTCCCAGTGCTGGACTCGGGTCTCCTCTCCTCTATATGAAGAGCTGCTCTTATAGACGACACTAAAAATGACATAAATATAAATATGATCGAATCGTTAGTCAATAGTATAAATGCGAAGGTAACTTCTTTTTGTTTGTTACGCTTTCATTTGTTTAACAATCAACCGATCTTCAAGAAGTTTCACATAGAAATAGTGTAGGAACTTTTTAAGATATGCCACGCAGGCAAAGCAGCGGGTGGTATCTAGTTTTGTATATTTTTTGAATTGCTTGGAAATATCCACTTTATTTATGTATGGCATTTATTTAGGCACGTACAAATTAATATTATTTCTATTGTTAATTGGTGCGTTTTGCAATTATTATTGTGAAGTTAAATAAATAATATCTTACAGCTTCCTTTGTTCAATTTAATACAAATAAAATACACGAAAGAACCACAATATTAAACTTTATTTTAATTCCCAAACCAGACGCGCAATAATTCAAACTTCTAGGCCTACACGAGCTAAGAAAACTTTGCAACCAACACATTAATCAGTTACAAACTTAAGCCTAGGGCACGCACATCTATTACTTACAATCTGACAGTTGTCACTAGTATATTGGTAGAACATACCGTTATCACGTCTGTCGCTCATTGACATAGGCAGACATTATACCGTCTTATGTAAATTCAACACAAAATAGTGGCTGTCAGGGTCTTATGCAAGTATTTCAACATTTAAAAAATTGCGCTTTCTTGGAGAAAATACATAAGCAAATAAACTATAAAGATTATAGAAAAGTAACACCTCAAAAATTACGGTAGTAGTGCCTCACTGGCATGCTTGCATGCCAGCATGAAAGGGCTGGCACGTTCCGGGAAGTACTTGCCTCCCATAGAATATCAACGCTACGTAGCAGAATATATACTTACTGCTGTGTAATGTCCGGTGAATGTGAAGCGGCGGAGGCCCTATTCCTCCTCTCATTTCTCTTATTTCTCCGTTTTCCTCCCTATTTCTATTATCCTGTTCAATTGATATCAGCTTGGTTGTGTTTTCTTCGCATTGTTCAGTCAATGCTAAGAGATTGTTTGATTGATTAATATAAGTTTTACCCGGTTAATAGTATGAGTTTTATTTAATTACACTTCAATCAATTACAGATAAATTATTTTAATTAAATACATAAAATTGACAGTTAATATTTGATTGTTGGTACAAAATTGACGGCTCATTGACAGTTAAAGTTATAGTGTTGGTAGCTCTGAGAACTGTCCTTTCATTGTATCGGTGGCAGTTCGCAGCGTTGTCACGTGTGGCTTGCAATCACCCCAGATCGGATTTGGGAGCCATTACGATCTCAAAGTAGCTATGCCGCGATAGTTGAAATCGTTTACGTTTTATACTCTCGCTACACATTGGCCCAACATACGCCATCATAGTGTATCAAACTTAATCCTTTCACACTTAATGAATTATGAATTAACCTACTGTATGTGAAAACTTTTGGAGATCCTTTCATGTAAGAATTAGGGAGTCGATTGAATGTTCAACGAAAATAGAGCATTAATATTAAACAAACTATTATATTTTACTATTTAATAATAATCCATAATAGCATTTAGATAACCTTAATACGTATTTAAACTAAACTAAACGACTCCTTATAAAAACATGATATACAAATTAGTTTGTTAGTGCCGCCTGCGTGCTAACTTTAACTGTGTGGATAGTCAAATAAGACATCAATCACATATTTTATTTGATCAATAATTTTATACATGATAAAAATTTAAATAATAACATATCTTATAAGTAACAAACAATGAAATAACGAACTAAATTATTACATACATACAATACATTTCTGTTAACAAGTAGGTAATCTAATATGCCAAAGACAGTTTATACTATTACGTTGGGCCAACATATGCCAATGTTACATAAGCAAATGTTGGCAAATGTTGTAATATAAAATATTTGTGTAGAAGGTATTAAGTAAAAATAAGTTTACATTATCATATTTATTTCTTGAATTCCTTATAATTTATTATACTGGTTAAAACTAATGTCATAACGTTGTGACCTAAGAAATGAGTTTTTAAATTACACTTTTTGGAAAATCGCAAGTCGCAACATCGTTTACCCATAAAAGCCTAACCGCCACTTCTACATAATAAAACAACGTATAACCACTTAAGTACGCAAGGCAGTCCCAGCGACCTATAAAACGTTCAGTGAATTAAAACCTCAACAATCAGCATTCAGTACTGAAACATAAAAGGTTGAGAGGCTTATTATTTCAGTGGGGGCATTAGACGCGAAGAATATTGCTGGGGGCAATTTACGAGGGACATTCCACCCGCCTTATCTGCGATATTAAAGATTTCATTAAATCATGGCTGGCAATAAAACAGTTTGATACCGCATTCATGCCGCTGCCGACTCGGGTGACCAACTTAATGACGTGTATATTTTGACCCTCGTGTGTGGTGCTCGTTGGAAGATGAGCGGGGAGCGAAGTCAGTTACTTTACTGATGGCTGATAGGCAAGTAAAATGAGATTTCATCAGTCACTATCACACGTCATATTTTTACTTGCGACATGAATGCACGATTCTCCATGAAATAGAATTAAACTAATCAATTGTTTGACATACATATTATAAGAAACTGATCTATTTTTTCTGAAATGTGGATACATACACGTAAAAGTACATAAAAGTATGACTATCGACTCCATTAAGCAATCACTCGTACCTTGTACCACCAACCAAATAGTTACAACTTGAGATATTCAAGTAGAATTTGCGATTTGTGCGTGTGACGCGTGTATGCCTTGCGGCCTTGACATAAAGCTCAAAATACATTACGACTTCGTTTTCTGGGGATCATATTTAATTTATTGCTGAGATGACTAGTTGGGCAGTGCTAAAATTATGATCACATTTCAAATGGCCATTTGGTGTTAAGAGACTACATACGTATATTTGAAAGGTCGTCTTATGACACATCTACATACGTAACATATTGATTAAGGTCCATCAGCATACAGCTCACTTTAACCATTAGTACTAAGCTACTTGCCGCACTCAAAGACGACAATTAGCAGTAATCTGTCATTATTACAATATTTTCATTGAATAATCGTCTTTAGGCGTATTTCGGCACAAAATTAAGCAAATTCTTAATGCACAAAAGTAGCTGGAATATAATATGACGAAGGGAGACATGTTTATTTTGAAAAAGATAAATTTGGGTCAACCTCCTTACCCGGCCCTTTAAAAACGAATAAGTAATGAAATTTCACCTCGCCCGCTCCGACCTCAATTTGTTATTATTTATTTTCCTAAATTTGATTGCAACCATGGTCCAAAGTACTTATGACTGATGTGCCAAGGTCCTAAGTTGTAAATCTACCGATCTGGAATGTGGTACTTTTTGTAGAAGTTTTAAGCTCCAATTCAAGCTTAAAACTTCTACAAAAAGTACCAAATGGAACTTTTGACTGACTGACATCTTGATGAGACGTATTTTAAGCAAGTTATAACCTACAGTGTTAATAATAATGAGCTCATAAATTGGAAACTAACTTTGTAGTTTTCTTAATAGAGAAAAAAGAAGTTTATAAACTAATTTGACTGTAGTAAAATATATATTAGGTTTTATTGTAAGTAAAATTATCGCATTTGTAAACACACCATTCGACATATTCTGAAACTAACTGCTAAAATCATTACCTATCCTTCTGGCTTCGCCGTAGTCGGGTAAAAAAGAAGCGTCTACAGAATAAAGTACCTAACAGGAAAAGGTAAATAATATAAGTTTCATCAGAAAAATGGCGCACATCAAAACGTATAAGTAACTTAGTCACGTCAAAGATACTTTCTACATTAATTAATACCGGCCATAATCCTCCCGCCTCGTGGGACCGTTAGCTGAAGACGGGACTCGAACCCGCTACCGTGTAATAATTATCAATGTTGTACCCTAGGGGTGCAAGCCGGTAGGGTTGCTGAGGAAGAATATTTTGTGTTGTGATATCATTCGTATTGCTTTCGGGGAATTGCGAAAATTATCTTATTAGGTCGTCATAGATTAGTTTTGTAAGTATATAAATATATGATACTACTCTATACGAAAAAATTCGATGTGTATGTCTGATCCACAAACCCGCATTAGTCCAGCGTGTATGCAAGACCTTCTCAGCTCTCTAGATAGTGGAGACGAGACCCGAGCCCAGTAGTGGGACATGAATGGGTTGCTGATGATGATGATGATAACTCTGTACGTTACTTTCATTGAAGTCTATTATACAAATGGAATCGCATAGATGATCAAACCGGTAACTTAAATGCATGCTCTTAACCTGTTTTTTTTCTAACTTAGTTACCGCTTTTGTAAAGTCCGAGCCATTTGAATTCAATAAACTCAAGTCGTCCTATTTAATCATCAAATTGTAACATGGTGTGGCACAGACGTAACACCTTAGATACAAGATTAGCATTTCTATTTAATGTTTCAAACTGTTATCAACATTTCGGTAACCCTTCCCACCTTATACGTAGTAAAAAGGTTTTCTATTTGCATTTTACAACTTTACCGGACTCCATAGAGTTTGCGATTTAATTTGGTGAAAATAAGGTGGGAAATTAAAGGGGGCATTTGGGGCATTTTCGTTTGTTGCTAGGGGCGATTTTGGGCATTATTGTGCGTTGAAACGCATTGAGGTGTGTTCCTATCTATTTGTAATAGCTATAAGCAATTAGGATTAGTACTTTTATGTTTGAATAAGCTCTCAATTGTTACGAGTTCCAACTTAAAATATAAGCCCCATTTTATCCCACTGTTTTCATCATCATATCAGCCCAATGACGTCCACTATTGAACATAGGCCTCACCTAATTTCCGCCACAGCGAGCGATTTTGTGCCGCCCGCATCTAACGGCCACCTGAAACCTTTACTAGGTCGTCGGTCCATTTGGCGGGGGGCCGCACCACGCTGCGCTTTCCAATACGTGGCCGCCACTCGAGAACTTTTTTGCCCTATCTCAGTTGTGCGGGCTATGCGACCTGCCCACTGACACTTCGGCGCACTATGGTACAATATCGTAAAAAGTTGCCCAAAAATATTTATTTGCTTTAATTAGTTGAAAAGGTGTATTTGAATGGAAATATATATTAATTTAGTGATTTAGAATGTTTATAGAAAAATAAAGCACCAACGAATTAAAAAAAAATATATTTATTTATTACTGTCCGGGATCCCTGGTCCAAATTTTATTTTTATTACTATCAAGCTAATTTTTCGTGAGTAGCTTCATTTCGATGAGACGCCCAACAATTTCGTATTCCAAAAGTTTGATTGTGGTAGCTAACAGACTTAGCAAGGGTATACTCAAAATCAATGGTTTGATCGAAGGAGGTCATCATAAATGATTACTAACCAGCTAATTTTTTTTATTTTTACTTAGTTAATATTTATGTAATTGAACAGTCATATTGTCCTACAAATTGCGTGGTACGTTATCCCGGTATTTCCTTCCCGGTCCGGTATACCCTTGCTACGTCTGTTAGCTACCACAATCAAACTTTTGGAATACGAAATTGTTGGGCGTCTCATCGAAATGAAGCTACCCACGAAAAATTAGCTTGATAGTAATAAAAAAAAAATTTGTAACAGGGATCCTGGACTATTACGCATGCATAATAATTTTAACTACAAGACATACCACAGAAATGATTTCCGTCATTAGACTTCGTCATAATCGTCGTCTTCTGTACTATAATCGTCATAATGTGTTTCCTCTGATCGGTTTCCCTCGATTACATCATATGTTTTATTTAAGTTTTCACAAGCTTATAGCTCTAAAGCTTTTGATGACTGGGGTTTTCTTTTTCTGTGTTTCACCAATCGTGAACAAGAGAGAAACGGATCTGAGGAAAGCAATAGTCTCTTAAATGTCTTAAGAATATTTTTAATAGAATTCTGTCTGCAACCAGTTTCGTTGGCCAAATGGGTATACAAATACTCAAATTTCTCATCTATATTTTTTACCCGTGAGAGTTTTATAATGTCAAATAAATCAGATCTGGTATAAATTTTCCAACCTGGAAGGTAGAAAAATAAATACAGTCCCTTAAGATTTTTTTTATAAAAAAGTGATTTGTCACCCTTTGTCTTAAAATGGGTCATATTGTACGTATTAGCAAAAATTAGCAAAATTTTATTTTAATACTATAAAGTTGACAACTTAACCCACATAATGGCATTAAGTTCATAGCTCCACTTTGCCCCACTCATAAACATAAACCTTCGAGAATGTTGATTATACGATTATTTTTAGTCTTTAAAATGGGCAAGTAACATGTTGATATATCTGGGCCAAATATAAGACGATGATTATTAAAACATATTAATACAACACTTCTTACCCTCATTACCACTATCCATTATTCAAACAAATCGGTTTCAAACAAAAACAAACGAAGAACAAATCACAAACATTAAGTTAATTTTATGCGTAAACAAGTAACAGTATCAACCGCATACAATATTGAACTTCACTGAGTGAATTACTAATAAATAAAGTAATTGTACATAAGTTTAAGGGTAGTTTCATATAAAGAATTTATCTGGCTGTCGATTGGTGTGATTAGCTAAGTGGTTTCGTCATTTTTTAAATTTTGACTTATGGGCAACTTTTTACGATATTATACCTTAGTGCGGCGATGCGATTCGGTGAGCTATGTCGGCAACTTTAGTTCTCATTTCAGATTCGATCACGCAGTACCCACTGTTTTACGTCAACCGAATTACTCGCAGGCGACAATATATGTACACAGAAATATAGATAGGTTATAAATAGATAGTTTGGCAGATTCATCAGCCCGTACGTCACGTCACGTATTCTTTTCCATAT
The DNA here is from genome assembly GCA_905147015.1 of Laspeyria flexula. Taxonomy (NCBI): domain Eukaryota; kingdom Metazoa; phylum Arthropoda; class Insecta; order Lepidoptera; family Erebidae; genus Laspeyria; species Laspeyria flexula. Next base: position 2,397,913 of record LR989956.1, on the reverse strand, counting down.
TTATGTAAATATTTATTGTATATTTTTGTTATTATATGCTACGTACGTTCACAAAATCCACAACTCTATTACTTTACATGCACCTACTTTGTCATATCTCTGCATCACCCAAAGGTAGACTGGTAGATAATGCCTTAGGCATTAAGTCCGCCTATACATTGTATTGTGTATGCAGTTTTAAATAAATAAAATAAATACACCTAAACAAAATTTGTGAACGATCTCTCTTTTCCCACACAGAAAAGTAAGAGCTAATTTATCGAAGCTATACAATACAAAGATACCTCAAGTTATTTATAATCCAAGCTTTACCTCGGCTCGGCTCACTCTAAATTCGCTTACCCACAACATACATATTTCTGTAGTTAATAATTGAGCACTGCTTTGTAAGGAAAGCTCGCATAGTGCGTGTTTCTAAGGCTTCGTGGGTTAACACAACTCCCAGAGGTAACAAAACAATATACTGAATTTCGTACAACAGATGTACCTTTTTTTTTCTTTCAATGATAACATTTCAGGCAGGCTTTGTGTACTGAGACTCCGCTCAGACGTTCGGAGGTCGATTGGGCAATTTTGATATCGTTGTCAAATGTTTAAAAATGAAAGCAACCACGTTTAAATTTTCAAATATTTGACAACTAAGTATATCGAAATCGAACAACCGAATGCCGATTTTGGCGTATTCTGGTAAAATATATTTTTTTTCAATCGTAGCTTTCGATTTCTAGAACAACAAGTTGAAGGATACAAATGCTTACATCGTCGATTTATCATCATCATATTTAAGCGAAGTAAGTACGCAATTAAAATGATTAAAGATAAAGATGGTGTTTAAAATGGGGTACTTAATGCATAAATTAAAGAATGTTAGTAAACTACCTTCTTTCCTTTCCTGTTATGAAATAATTTTAACTAAAGATTTTTCTTCTTTTTACGTAGAAATGATATTAAAATTGAGCGAGACTCACTGAGAGTATTAAATGCCAGAATGCAGTTATTGTTGTAATAAGTTTAACCTGTATTAAAAGTTGAACGTTTTGAAATTCCAATTAACCGTACAATGCGTCTGAAGGAATCTGATTAAATTCATACAAAAGGCAAGCTAAATACACTGTGATCTGTATCGTAACCTCGGCCGCGCCACTCAATGCGAAGGTATTTCCAATTACTCTCGAATCCTTCCATTTTCCACTCGCAAGGAATTTTATTAACGTTGTCCCGTTCACCCTGCCCATTTATAATGAAGTATGAGGGGGACAGAGCATAGATTTGAGTCATCTCATGAGGCTAGGTTAATTTCCATTCGCCCCAGGCGACGTCTCGCGTTCACCTTTCATACGTAAATTGAAAAGATAAGCCAAACTATTTGCTTACTATTTGGATGGAGGACTCTTCAAGCGCTATTTTTATTTCCATTACCTGTTTGATATCGCTTCAGAGTTACTGTGAAAGGGAGTTTATCCCGGTCGCCTCTACTCGCCACAATTTCTTTAACTTTGTGAGAGTGTTTGAATTTTAAGTATTCAGAGACTTTTTATATAATTATGAAGTGTATATTTACGGTTTTAAATTACACAGCAGTCGTAGAGACGCCTGCTGAGTCACTGAAGCAGTTAGTAGTGAAATGATTTTCTACTTTTGTTACGATTTCATGCTAAACCAATCAATCGATTGTCATGAAATTTCAAATAAAGATCAGAAATATTATAGAGTCCGTAACTCTAACCAAAACTATCGGATATCCGAAATAAAAATGTATCCAAAACCGAATCCGATATAAAATAGATAGAGAATAGACGATATAAACAGATAGAGCCACAGTCGTAGTACTGTATCAGCAACCCATTAATGTCCCACTGCTGGGCTTGGATCTCCTTTTCTCTATCTAGAGAGTGTTTGTGAGAGTGTAATGAATAAATTAAGTCGATATCTTTTAAAAGTTTATGTTTTTCTTTTAGAATTCTAAAAAAAAACAGTATTCGTAACCGGAACTATCAGAAACTATCAGATAATCCAAAATTATTTAATATCCTTAACTATCAGATAATCCAAAAATATTTAATATCCATTAACAAAACTATCTGAAACTATCAGATAATCCAATATAATGTACTAGCCGTAACGTCGTTGGATGCAGACGGCACAAAGTCGCTCGCAGTGGTGGAAGTTTGGTGAGGCCTATGTGCAGCAGAGAACTTCGACGACGAAACCAGTATAATATTTTTCATATACTTAGTAGTATCTATTTATATCCAAAACATACCTGATACGAATCCGCATCCAGATCCGAAATTTCTGTGAAAATTCTTCTTCTTTCTTTTTATCTACGCTACGCGAACGAAGCTGCGGACAGGAGTTAGCACCTATCTGAAAAATTAATATTTAATTATATTTAACTGGCCTGCAGTTGGTCTAGTGGTTAGTGACCCGAACTGCTAAGCTGGAGGTCGTGGGTTCGACCCCCACCCAGGACAAATCTTTGTGTTATGAGAGGTTTGTTCTGTGTCTGGGTGTAATTTATCTATAATATGTATGTATTTACAAAAAAAAGTATTTAAGTAGTATATCCGTTGTTGTACCCATAACACAAGCAAATATAATTGCAAATATAATAATACTGTGGGACTAGATGGCGCTGTGTAAATGTGGTAGAATATTATATTATATTATTATTTATTTACATCATTTAATATTATAGGATACCCCAGCACCAAAATTCAATTTACAACAAATTCTATCTAATCTCCCTTGTAACTGAAATGAAAGGCGTCGGGATTACGAACATGTAAAATAAGATAAGGCGTTGTTAATAAGTGGACGGGAGGTGACGTAACCCTTGTCGTGCCTTCGTCAAGGCACCAGAGGTCACACGAATCACTCGTTAATAAACCATGGTAATTATTCGGACGTGGATTGATTACTTTAAATGTTAGGTACATTAAATTATGATGGGATATGTAAATTGAACTATGCATTGAAGAAAGGTATATATTACCTACAAGCATAATATTTACCAGATTTTGGCATAAAATAAGTATTTTTAGTGTAAAATCGGGTATACCTCATAATTATTCTTGACCAGGTCTTATGAAAATTCATCTGTTAATGGTAGTCAATGGTTTAGTGTGAAAGTGTAACAAATATACCAACATGATGCAGGTGTCCATAGGTTACGGTAACCGCTTACCATCAGGCGGACCGTACATCTGTTTGCTACTAACTGTCGTGGTATAAAAAAAAGTTTTTTTTTTTTTTCCCTTTTTAAAACAACGCCCGCACTAGGGAACAAGCCCTGTGTCGCGGGGAGCTTTACAAACATGGAACTAACGGACACAAAGTACACCCAGACTAGAAACAAATATCTATGAATCACACAAATATTTGTCTCGTGTGGGAATCGAACCCACGTCACCCAGCACGGCGATGTAGTGGCGAGGCGACCACCTTAACCACTGCGCCACGGTGACAGTCAAGAAGATGAAACTAACTTCCGCCTTTCGACTTCACCCGGATGATCATCATCATTTCAACCCATAAATTCCCATTTCCAATTTCCAATTTCGTCCCATTGCTGGATATGGATCTCCACCAGAGAATTTGAAGGGAATTTAGCCAACTATACCATGCTGGCCAGACGGGCTGGTATAGGGTTTTTTTTTGAATTTTCCTTTTCTCGCAGGGAGTAACCTAATGCAGACTCTTGAGCACTACAACTATAGTTTAATTTGATAAAAATCTATAAAGTACTTTTTGTATTTGCCTCTAATCTATACTAATATAACAAATCTGAAGAATTTGTTTATTTGGTTGAACGCTTTGAAAAATTATTTTAAATTTTGATAACCCAATTATCGAGGAAGGTATATAACTTCGCGCTACGGCCAAAAGGAGCTGAGCAGTAGCCAAACAAGGAACGACGGGAGGCATAGCCCTGCGTGACTTCTAATTATATAAATAGATAGGCAGACACATACTATTTCAAACAGATTCTTCAATTATATCAAAGCAGTTACGAGTATCTACGTAATTACGTACTTACTTAATTAGTTAATTATTTACTATACTTATTAGATTTCTACTTACCACTGACAGTATTTATTTAAAAAAGCTCAAAGATACGCTTTCTATGTATATAATTATATTCTGTTATAAATATAGGTCTGGACTTATGTAAATATTAGGTGCATTGAATTAATTGAACAGACACCCGCCAAAACAGGTCTCTTAAATTGTTTGAATTTAGAACAAAACAAACCATTCAGCCGCCGAAAGCTAGAGGTCATCGACATTATCGTTACGGGAATAACACCGGTCCCTAGCCAGGAAAACTGACCACCAATAAAACTTAATGCTACACGGGAGCCTTTTCAATTAAATACGTCTTAGTATTTTAATCCGCATCTGAATAGCTGCTTGAGAAACGAGGGATGTCAGATACCTTAAGACGTCCACTTATTGCTGGTTTATCTATGTAGGTATAGGTATCCAATGGTTTCTTGGAAGTATTATGATGAAAATGATTTTTAATAAAACAGCAGCTTGGTGCAGGTGCTATCAATTTTCTTTGTCAACGTAATATTATTTTGTAGCCATTTTTACTGTAAACTTAGTCTAAAAAGGTAGCCAATGTCCTTTTTTTTATTATTTAAAGAAAACTTAAAACAATATTTTACAAGTAGGTACTAGTAGAGCAGATACCTAAATATTGTATAAAATGAAATCAAACTTTATTACATCGATTCGACCATAAAAGGCAAATAAGTAGGTATGGTTGGTGTTTAATTATTTTACAAAGAAATTATAATTTAATTATTCATGGGTCCTAATTTCAATCAACTAGTAAAGATCTTGCAGTTTGACAAATTTCATTTCAACTTCCATGAGAATTGAACCAACTGACACTATCAAATATGTACCCATCTTCACCCCAGTTTTGGGATATCCGTGTCATTTAATTTACAACCGCTTTACCCAGTATATAATATTACGTTGGCTATATTTGCTCCAACGCCCGCTCTGATGAACTACAGTCCTAAACAAATATAAACAAAAAACTCAGTCGTAGAACAAAAGTTTACCTGACCCAGTACAGCCTTTGTACTTCTATTTGCTCACATAAAGTATTTTTCATCAAACATGAGCAATTCCGCTTTTCTAGACGTAATTAACATTCAGAATCAAAGCGAGTAGATAAAATTTTAATTATTTGCATAATTCACGTAATGCTTTGATGTAGAGAAGCCTGGAAATTGAAATTTTATCATTTCAGTTCAAATGTTTGATAAATTGAAATTGTTGTTAGCTACTTCTAATAACATTCGAAGTTTAATATTATTAAAAAATAATGGAGGGACGGAGGAACTTACTTGAATTTAAATTATGGTGAAAGTAATATTTTACAATTTAAGGAGTAGAGATATGTAATGCAATAAGTGACGAAAATTGTCGGTGAAATTAGGTTATATAATATGTAAAAATTTATATAGTTTTAGGTAAACACTGATAAAAAAACTAACCTAAAAATCTGCCTTTTAGAATAACAAATATATAACAGTATCACAAATTCGGTAATTAATGGCTTAGATTTAAAATACAATTGAAAATATATATAAATACATAAATTAAAGTGAGAAAGTAAAAACAAACTGACATTATAATTTAAAAGAGTACCAACACAAACTCACATAATATATAATATATACTAAACCATTTAAAACATCAACTGCTAAAACAAACAGTCCCCTGTGACGTAACATCTCATCACACCAAAAATCTGTTGAACAACATAGCATCGTGAAGTAGGCCACTATAAACTGTTTTACGAGCCCATAGGCACAACACAGATTACGGTCGACATCAAACGTCCCCCCTAAATTATTATCTCCGCACATTCTCGGCCACATTCACCACTTTATGTATAATTTAAGAAGCTGGGTTTGGAGGGATAACTATTTTTGTAGGGAAATTGAAAAACAGGCAAGTTATTCGTTATTCGCAGAACATCTGCTTACCGTTTAAAATGTTCAATATTATTATCACTAACTATCCTTCGGCAGTTTAAAAATCTGTTGCCGAAAGATAGTGACGAAAATAAAAAAAATGTAATAAAGTCTAAATTAACTTTACTCATAGAAAGCCAAATCTGCTTTTTTTGTCACGTTAGATGGTCCAACATTTTTTATCTAAGTCTAAGATTGTCTTTTAAGTAAAACAAGCGCCACTAATTTATGAAAAATTAACACAATTTTGCTATCAATATAGCCAAAACTGACAAGGAACGAGCAGAATATAAAGATAATGTGATATCGCCATTGACTTAGACCTTGGATATTATTGTGTCGGTATCGGAACAATTTCGCCGGTTCAACAGTCGACCTTAAGTTTATCGCCGATTTGTTAGGTCTACGGCCTTTATATCTGCGTTTTATATACGACAATAACCAAATATCGTGATAGCAAATATATAAACTTATTCTAGCATATAAAACTAGCAGATTGCAGTCTAATAATAATGTTTCTGTAGGGCAAAAGGCAAATACTTGCAGTTTCTATACGTTTAAGTACGCTGTTAGTATGTAATACCACCATGTGACCGCCGCTGTAAAAAACACTAAAGATAGGATAGAACAACTAAAAGACTGATGCTTTAGGCTGTTTGTCACGGGTTCTGGCAATTTTAAAAGGAAATTATTCGCCAAATCGTCAAAGTTTCACACCTAAATCTAAATAGCAATTTACCCATCACCATACCTCAAGGAGACAAGGAGTGTAAACCGTGACAAAAAGTTAGTCATCGTGATAAGTTAGATAGTTTGCAAGGATAGTCTGGAGTATGTAGCGTATGTAATATGGGTGGTTTTTTTTTTGGATTTTTCATAGATTTATTCATTTTTTCCGTATGAATGCAATGGCTCATTACTAGATTCAGACTCAATATGTACCTTAGTTTTAATTTTTGACCGTCGTGCTTTATTTCTAACAAATCTCGATTCTATAGATTGCTTTTGTGAAACAATCGCTCATGTTACACAACTGGTTTATGTTAAATCTAATTGTGGACTTTGTTTAACACAAATTAACGAGAACAATGGTTTATTTCATTAAATTACAATGTTAATAAGTAGGTTACAATGTACATAGCATACTCATGGATGAAAATTTTCACGTATCGTCTATAATAATAGGAAAATAAAGAGGAAATCATTATGTCCACCATGCTGATTTTGTCTACGGCTACAGCCAATTAAGCGTAGCTGACATGCCTTTATGAGACTACTATAGCCAATTTTGGCGCGTACGCGTGCTGGCTTGCGTTGTCATACCTACACTGTGGAAAACATCTCCACACGTACTAAAAAGTTCGGCAATTCTTATCTATGCCATACCATCAAAATGAGGAACGCACTGCCGGCTCATGTCTTTCCACCTCCCTACAATATGGGATCCTTCAAGCGAAGCGTGAAGAAACATCTTGCGGGCCAGCATGGCGATGCCGGCTGACAGGACACTTGGGTCTCCTGTCAGCTGGCAAAGCAATTTGGGTTCCTCTTTCAGTTTTCCATCAGGCGGAAAGGAGCCACTATGCTTGGCTACTATAAAAAAAATACAGCGTGCACACATCAGGATGGTATTAACAACTTGGGCCCGTTTTCCCGGGGCTTCGTCGCCATCGTTCTTTATTTGGCCACTGTTCAGCTCCTATTGGGCGTAGCGAGTTCTTATATAGCCTATACCCTTCCTCGATAACTGGGCTATGCAACATTATAATTTTGTTTTCAAATCGGACTAACTTTTCAACTTATATTATTAGTATAGATTGGTGATACTCAATCGCGATCGCTGTTTTATCTACTATGTTGATGGTCTACATGGCCCATGCGGAAATCAGCCATAATGGTCCATTTAATAGGGGGAAGTCTTGAGCCCAATTTTTAATTTACCACTGATGACGCCACGATCTTCTTTTGACGTCAGAGTCATGAAGATTGAGAATCTTTTGTCGTTTAAATAAAACCTTCCAGGCTGATGGACATTCGAATTCTCATCATGCTTCTGTATAAAATGGAAACTGAAATGTATCACCATAAAAAATTCTATCATCATAAAAGTGAGGAGTACCTCTATTGCAAACGAAACAGAGCTACGTTGTATTGTGTTATCTTTTAATAGGTGTCGCGTAAAAATATAATTGTTGAAGCGAGATGACTGCGATTTCGAAAGCTCTACACTCACAGGAGACAACTTAAACGGTGCTAGTTGATTTGCCAAATCCTTGTCAAAAAAAAATTCAAAAAAATTGACAACATTTTACAGAAGATTCCTAAAATGCACCAGTTTAGTTAATTTTTTATACTTTCTTGTTGTTTCATTTGCGTGACATAGTATCTAAATATACTTTGTATATCCTTTGTACTATAACTGTACTACAACACTCATGCATCGTCGTAAGCCCGATATGCGAGCAGTCACCTCACTACCAGTAACACAGGTTAATTCCTAGCTCAGGAGTTAGGTGATGTCCTGGTGGCGGATATGGTTAACAAAACTGTCCAAATAAAATAAAAACTTTTTACTAAAATTAACGTTATCTCTATCTTTATCTCTCTTGTTTTTAAATTTAGTAATTTTTGTCTTTTAACTCCTATTTTGCTAGCAATTTTTGTTGTTGGCTTTATTTTTAGAATTGCCGATGTCTATAGATGGCACAGTTACTAACACCAAATAGGCCTCTAGCCACGACGGAATTCAAAGTTTAAGCTTACGTTATCGACCCAAAACATTTGTATCGATAGGATCAGGGGCCCGATCCTGCTAACACTATCATAACACAATGGTAAACCGATGATCTCGGCAACTGTGATTTGCTTACTAAGTCAATCTCGCCATATTGCCGACCTGTGATTGGTCGATATTAGTCCATCGGTCTGCTATCGACGATGTGTGTAATTTAGCAGGATCGGGTCCCAGATGATCGATGATAGTCACCTAGATGAAAGGAGTAGTCCGTCAGCAATAAAATGTCGGTACTCATCCGTCTATTTGTTTAACTTTTTTATGTCTAATTGCGTAAAAACAAAGCGATGTGGAATAATGAGGAATAAAATAAATGCATGATTTTAATCTCCACGGCTGGCACAGTGTCGTAAACGGTTTACGAGCGGCCACTTAGGCACCGGCGCAATAGGCGCGTTGAGGCGACTGATAGACTGACAACGTCTTCTTATGGCCACTTTCACTGGATAATCTTGGTATAGAAAATTAAAACATCTCAGCGTGTTGAGATATTTAGGTTTATTTTCTGAGTAAGGTAAACTTTAAGTTTAGCTATAAACTTGAGATAGGTACTCGACGAAATTCTGCTAACATTCTGGTAATCCTAAACGACACACTGTCGAGATTTTTAGAATAACGAATTTCACTGGTCGCTTTCACATTCACAGCCCCGATTCCACAAATTATGCCTTGTGAAAAAGATACAAGGTTTACACAAACTTCAACAATATAATGTATATTGGTAACGAATTTACAATTTTTATAGTACCATATACTAGGTAGCTTAAGTCTCAGAGGTAGGTTTGGAGGCACGAGATTCCTAAGGGTGCCCGTGAGTAAGGCACGCGCGCAGCGATCTGGCGGCGGTTCTTGTATTGGCGCGCGAGCCGCATTCTAATGAGGGACCACAGGTAGGTAAAAGGCGTGACGTCACAGTCGTCACACGTCAGCCGCGTAGAAGAAATTCGTATCTAAACTACTGCTTCAGAAGCTTAGGGTATCGCTAGCCCTCATCACACTCGTCGCTACAAGCTTGTGCCTTGTGGTATGCTCCGCGACCGCAACAACGCGACGTCAAACGGCCGCTGTTTCGTCCAACCCTTTGCTAAATACGATTTGTGTTTTATGACTTACATAACGCCACTCCGGAATGTAGGAGGCAGTAGCAATGTCAGAGTGCGCTTGAATCTACCTTCTTGATTACACGTCTTGACAAATTGACACTTGGAAGTTCGTAATGATGGCGGGCACAAAAGTTTTAGGCATTTCGTGGTGATTGGGTGAAATATATGGTGGTTCTTTGAGGGATACAGACATAGTTATTCTTGCGACGTTAGGTTAGTTATGTAGAATTTGACTATAGTCTCTAATTAAACCTTATGAAGTAGGCTAGCTTAAATATAATCAGATTTTAAAATCTGCTAGTCATATTATACTTTTAGACAAAAAAAATATGAATTTTCAAATAAACGTTACCATTTTTATAAATTGTGGCAGTAAGTACCTAGAAATAACAATAATCATTTAAGCCAAGCCAAAATGTAAAAAAATGTAGTGCCCCTTGCCACTATTTGTGCCTATTAAATTAATGTAATACATTAATTGTTAATTACATACGACATTATGCCAATATTAGGTTAGCAACCACACGTAATCATAGGCATACTCACGCATTAACATTCTTACAATACCAAGGCAACACATTACATGTATTTAAATACATAATATATGTACACATGTCATGTAAAACCGGACACTGGATGACACCACCTAAAACTGTGAATTCAATTAATGATATCAGCGTTCATGCATTGCATTTAGTTATCGTATATTTTTCTGCGAAATACGAGACGCATATCAGTACTTTTTGACCGTTATTTTATTATAACAGATGCTGGTTGCATTTTGATTAATAGGTATCTACATATTAACAAAGACAATTTTGGATAAGGGGCTATCCAATTTTTGTCTTGATTTGAATTGTCATTTGTTATTTGATTGAAGATGATATGGCCTATAATTAAATTGCATCACATAAATTTGTATTATCACCTCCCGCCAGATGGATGAATGACCCGATTTCGAGTTGAGTCGTTGGTTTCAGGCGGCAAGGAACCAAGGCAGTGGACGTCTACAGGCTGAAATAATGGGAATGGTGATCATGTTGGTAACGGCTGTAAATTTTATAGGTTAATAAAATTGTAAGCAAAAACTTATTTCGTACCACTGTTATACACACATATAGGCAGGATAGCTTACTGGCAGACGAATGAATACAATATTGTGTCCAATTTTCCTTCTATAGCACAAGCAAATGTATTGAGATAAGTAACGAATGATTTAGCTACTTAGGTAGTACCTACATTCTGAACCTATGTAAACTCGAATTCACAAAAAAAAAATATTTTCACATAATTTTCAATTTCCTATAAATAGACTATCTAATTGAGGTCTGATCCTGGGGAGAGATATTGAAAAGACTACCCACCATGACACCATGACGTTTACCACGTTGGATGGCAAGGCTAATGCGTTGCCCGGTAAAGACCAGCCTTCGAATCGTGTGGTGAATTAGTAACACGTTTAGAAGTTTCACATCACAATCATTTGATTTCAAACATATCTCTCAAGTTATACCAAATTACCGTATAAATATCAATTTATTCTAAAAGAACATAATATTCTTTTTCCAATAACATTAGTCGTAATACCACTAATGGTCGGAATATACGATTTCCTAAATAACATTACTGAAACTACGCAAGTCTTATGCGTAATATTTTACCGGTGGCGTGGCTAGGGCTGTGTCTCGGGAGTTTATATTAATTAAGTGGCACAGGTCACGTACGACACAAAGTAGATTATTTGTACCACCCCTGGACCTCTTCATTATACCTCATAGCTGACTTTTCCTTATTGTTTTGGACGAATTTATTGTGTTCTTGTCATATTTGAGAAATATTTTCAGAAGAAATCATGTTAAAAGGTTTTGAATGAAAAAATCTGTTTCATAATTATGACACAAATTAAGAATCCAAATTGTTGCTACTAAGAGTGTTAACGGACTTAACTGGTACAACATGTAATAAAATATACCAGAAGAGCTTGGTTCCACTACAAAAATGTTAATTCATCATAAACTAGTTAAACGAAATATAAATAGAGGTATATAGGTATATATATTTTAACTGCCTCGATAGTGCAGCGGTATTGTATACCTACGGCTGCTGTTTCTGAGGTCTCGAGTTCGATTCCCAGGTCGGAACAAATAATATAAATATATATAAATGTATGTTACCAATAGTCCTAGATCCCATTTCACAAGCTTATATTAACGCAAGCGTATATACTTTGGGCTCGATGGCACCGTGTAAAAAAAGTGCCCAAAAAAATTCATATTTTATACCTAGATACCTGAGTTAGAGAGACATCCCTATTGAAGACATTTAGTCATTCAGCCCAATTTATTACAGCGCATTTCGCGGAGTCTAGACCTTTTATGAAATGGTACCTTACGGATAGTGACACTTTTACAATTTAAATTCATCGCTGGCTTTACGAGGTCGTTATAAAGACACCAATGTTTCATCCTTGACTGAAAGAACTCCTACTTAGAAGTGACTCAAGAAATTTACGTCTATATTTCATCAGGTTCATTTACCAGAAATGATAACAATAAGGTCCGTAACATTTTTCTAACTATGAATTTCGATATTTCAAAAAATGTGGGTGAATATTTTTCAGTACAGTACATGTTTATTTACCTCAATTTTCTGCCTGCATAAGTACTTAATAAAAAAAAACAATTTATGATTGGTATCTATACTATTTGGGCAAAAAAATATATACTGTAAATAAAAGTTGAACCTTTTTCACATCTGCCATAATTAGGTAGGTCTGTATTTCATTCAGCATTTGTCAGGTTCACAGCCAGATGTTAGACTGAATTCCACACATATATGCCGAACTGCATACATAAGACTTTTAACACATTATACGTAATAACATTTATGCGCAATTAAATTATTCAACGCTATTTCACTACAGGGCAACAGAGCAGGATTACCTAAATATTTCACCCAAAAATTGTACAAAAAAATTAAAACTTCCATTAAATAGTGAACCACCATCTTACAGACGCTATAAATAAGGGCGCCGGTCCACAGTCCACAAGGTGGGCCCCACAAAGCGTATCGTTAGCAATAGTCCGGACGGAAGTGGGAAATCATTCGGCAACCGGAACAGCCACGAGACGCTCCCGAAAACTACCCGCACCCTCCACCATTCAATTAATCTCAACAAAAAGTGATAAATAATTTCAAAAAGTCTTTGTTTTTAAGAAAATGCAGTCTTTCAGACATTTTTGGGGTTGCCGCCGGGCGTCCATTTATGTTGGTGCAGTGAATCATTACCTTTTGAGAAATTTCGAGACGGAACTTCTCTGATATTTATTTTGGAGATAAAGTTAACGAACGAAGGGCATGATATTTTTTCACTTCAAAGGGTGTTACAGAAAAGCGGGTGATGTTTGAGTTGACGTACTATATAGACTACCTACTAGACTAGGTGGTAACAGTGAATTATACATAATTATGTATTTTGTAATTCTACGTGATCCCTGGGCGTCAGTGATGCATTATAAATATCTAAAAGAATTTTCCTTCCAAACAGTACAATTTTAGCCTATGACCAACAAGTTCTGTAGTTTGTATTTCAGGGTTTTCGGCTCAAAAGTTAGTTTCTACTCGTAGATGGTTTCTCAGTGGTTTTTAAAAGGCTTTTCTTCACAGCAGTAGTGCGGCCCCCGCGCCTCACTACCCCGTACCCCCGCTCTCCTCCCGTCAGATTTAGATCTCGACCGGCGTCCAGTGGGGACGAGTCACGAGAGCATTAATTTCTTCATAACTACCACTACTATTGTTATAGTGTCAACTAATTTATCAAAATTACGAAATAAGAATATGTTTACAAACACTATTTTTTTAGAAAGTTCTTCGCAAGCATAGAACTTAATTTTATGACGTCTTTGATTGTTCTGAAAAAATCAAATTTAGTAAGCTTATTTAATTTTAAGGTTGGCAAAGGGTTGGCTGTTTCTATTAATTGTTTGTTTCTACAGTCCTACGCGTGACACAAGGCTTGTTTTCCAGTACCGGCGATATCTAATAAAAAAAACGTGATAACAAGCACATGGTAGTGGTCGTCGGCTCGGAACTGAACATTTTTCATCATTTACTCAGCAATAAGCGGTTTAGTTTTTACCTCGTCTGCCACTGAACAATATATTTCTCTTAATAGTTTATTACACATTACACTTATAATAGATTTTCTGATGAAATTAAACTTTGCAGACATTATAATTATGCTTGAAATAAGAAATACGTAATCATGAAAAAATATTGTAAAGAAGATCTCTTACAAATATTCGTTTAGGGGAATTTAGAAACATTATCATAACAGAGTTCTGCTCATATGACAATTATGTAATAAGGTGCAAGTAAGTGCCTAACACAGAACACAGGAATTGTAAGCCTGAACTTGAGAATCGAAGCCCAGGCTATCTAATAAATTTATCAGATAATATATTCATGTTACGAGACCTTTGTATTGCAATGGGAAGCAACTGTATTAACGTCACGTTAAACTGAGAACTATCTATCATCAATCATCGGTAATGCTCTTAAGACCAATAAGCTGAATTGTTTGGAGATAGACACGAGAACGTTTTAAGTGCCAAGCAATGATGGCAGATGTCAACAGGATGCGAATGACAGATTTAGCATATTATTTAGTTGATGATAGGTAAATTTGGATACTACATATTATATCATAAGCAGGATTTGCTTACTATCTGCAATACCTATTATACATAGTGTTATTTAATATCTACCAACCTGCACTACCAGCGTGTGTAGATTATGTAATACAAATCTAAATATAGTTCTAAATTACAATGAATTCTATCTCTAAATAAAGTGCATCATTGAAAAAGATACAAAACACGTGCGTCATATTACCGCTCTGTCCTCATTGTCTTATTGTAGACTGTTACCTAACTACGTAAGTACTTCTGTTCGTCCGTACGTCCGTCCAATTGGCCGCGAAGTACGTGAAGTGTTTCTATCTTTTAGCAAACTTAATTTAACCCAGTTTATCTGAACATCAGAGGCAAAGTGCCAGGAGTATGCATCAGCGGGGTCACCGACCCGTGGATTGTGAATAAAATCACGACAGATATTTTTGAACGAATTATCTATAGTTGGCGTTGGGTCAACGCACAGAGATTGTGCTGTACCTACTATGTACAAGATTACGATATCAAGACTTTTAATAACTAAACATAACATAACATAGAATCACGCCTTTTCCCCCGAAGAGATAGGCAGAGGTGTATCACATCCACATTTCGCCAGCTATGTTTGGTCCCATGAAATAAGGGGCGAACCTATTGTCATCAACCGGGAACATTTGTTTACCAAACTCCGGGAAAATCTCAATACTGAAATTTCATGATAGAAAAGCCCAATACCATTTTCACCCTACCCGGGAATCGAACCCGAGATCTCTTGCACAGCAGTCTCTCCGCTGCGCCACCGAGGCAGTTATAACTATTACCAAATAAAATATTTACATTTGCATGTCTTGAAATGGACAGAATATGTTGAGACTAATAATTTTGTAAGACCATATTGTACATATGTTATGAGAAATAAATAATCTTTATCTTTATGATGGTTTTACCCACACCACACTGTCATATTTATATTTTTCAGATACGCATGATGAGAATTCCTGCGATCTTGCTTGAATTCCCGTCCTATATCATCATACAAAGGCAAGAGTACAAAGTTATCTTATAATAAGGTACATAAAATATTCAGCCCTTTTCACACAACGCCATCTAGCCTAAAGTAAACTAATTATGAGCTTGTGTTATGGGATCTAGACAACGTATATTATATAAGTATTTAATTAATACATACGTAATTATTATATAAAAAAACACCTAATTTAGAATATATATAATAAAATACAAACACCAGGGCAATATAATTATTAGATATGCATAATACGTTAAGCCAGCAAAATATACAACAATTTATTTATCATCATCATGCTAAGGGGCTGTTTACCGCGAACACGTCATTCCACTAACAATATAGATATAGGTATAGGTATCTCATGCCTTCTTAGCCTATTGCAGTCCACTGCTGGACATAGGCCTCTCCCAACACACGCTATAACATTCTGTCCTCCGTCTTCCGCATCCAGTCAGATCCGGTATATACATATAGGACGTATACTTACTCTATAACCTCCTCCTTTTTTGAAGTCGTTTGAAAATATAAAAAAAAAAATTTCCACACAAGTAAGTAATTAATTTGTGACCGTCGTTGTAGAAAATGATACGTGCTATGAAAGAATTCTTACAACAAAATTGTTGAACTATATTTTTTGCAAAAAGAATGCAATTCCATGAATGCTGGCTCGGAGCTTCTTTCGTGGTATAATATTTTCTCTTATTTCTTTAAAATGGGGTTAGTTGTCGTTGTCACGAGTGCGGGTAGTAAAATGAAAGCTAGTTATTATGTCGATATTTTTCTTTCATATTTTTGCAGCTGTCAGATTAACTAGTACCACTACATAAATGCAAGTTGGAACCACTATTCATCGAGATAAACCAAGCTGCAACCTAAGTGCGGCTTTTATATTTAGCTTTAGATACCTACTTCATCAACCCAACCCACAAAAGTCACTCTGCTTGGCACGGGTCTCCTCAAAAGAATGTGGAGGGAATTCGGCCTACTATACCACGCTAGCCAGTCGGGTTGGTATAGGGTTTGTTTCGAATATTCTTTTTCTTGCAGTGCTGTGCATAAGGTTTTTTCCTTAGTCGCCTTTTACGACACCCACGGGTTGAGATGGGGTAGTGACATTATGTATTCTTAATTCGTCACTACACGGAAAACCTACTTATGCTCGTATTTTGAATTACACATAACATCTCGGCGGAAAGGAAGCATTATACATACAGCATACATTTATTAATTCCTTACCTAAAAGAATTGTTTAAAGTTTCAAATACCTATACCTAAAAGATGTATTTTATTATTACCGTAAGCCAATTCTGATTCAAATAACAGAATTAAATTTTAACAATAAATTGTCTCCAAACGCTTTCTCACAACGAATTGGAATTCCCGCAACATGCATCGGCTATAAATAAATGTATCTAATATCTCAAAATACCACAAGCTTCGTGTCCTCTCATTTAAACATTTTTAAAGTCAAATACTTGTCCGAAAATAGTTGTTCTACTTTTGTTTGTCTGTTTATAACTTTCAGGACTATGATGAACGAGTTTACGGTCGTGACTTACACAGAAGTCGTAATTATTAGGTATGCGTCCAGTTTTGCCCGAACCCTAAGTTTCTCAAAATGATGCACAATGATGGTTTCCTCTTTCTCCATTCCATTAACTAAAATAAAACTAAATTTCCTGAACTGAAAATATGTGGCAAAATTTTGGCTCTTTAAGATTCAATCTGTATCATTAAACTTCTAACTAAACTATCAACGTAATCTTCTTCGCGTATTGATATCTGTCTTCAAAAAGAGCCTACTAATTCTTACAATTGGGTTTCACCTTTTTTTTTTCGCAATGGATATATATATATATGTTTATAATCTTCGCTGCGTTATATCACCAGAGGGATTCGAAACAAATTCAGTTAGACTGCAAATAAAATTGAGTTACACACACATGTTAAAAAATGTAGTCAAAAAATACTTGTAATAATAAGTACCTCTGTAGTGATTTCGGGAAGAGCGAAGTTTACGTAGCACAGGCATATATTTGATAATATATAATATATAATATTGTACTTTAGTAATTGCAAATAAATTATTCTTATTCTTTTCTTACACAGATAATATAAGGCATAAAATAAAAGAAAAGCAATTTTTAAATATTGGAAACAGTAATTTTGTAAAATTGGTTACTAATTAAAAAAATATATAAATTCGAAGAAAAGATTTAAAATAACATTCTATGTATGTAACTGAAAGATTGAGTAACATTAGTTTAAGATACGAATAGCTTGCATTGTAAAATTACAACGTGAACGTTGACCTGAAAACTATTGTGAGCACTTATGAAATGTTCACTACGAAGTTATTTAAAGGATCTTACTCAAGTATTATTCATTATATTTTATTTATTTATTTAAACTTTATGCACATTGGTACATGGACGGACTTAATGCCGTAGGCATTTTCTACCAGTCTACCTTGGGTGATACAGAGTAGAACAAAGTAGGTGCACAATGGTCAACTTATAGGAGAATAAAAAAAATAAAAAGAGGAAAATACAAAATAACAAAAATATCAGTACATAAAATTATAAATACATAAATAAAATGCAATATATAAACTAAATATATAATATACATAAATACATACCTTTTTTAAATATATAATATATAAATATGTCTATTATAATGTAAGACGCGATAATTCGGACGTTTTATCCGTGAGAAAAGCACTGACCTTCTTTTTAAAAATTATAATATAAAAATTATATTGTTTCAGTTCCTACAACTACCTATATAAAGCCTCAAACAAAGAAACTTTTTTAGAGTTTAGAAACTTCTATATTTGCACGTACTGAGAATTCATGAAAAGTTTTTGGCAAGAGTTCTTCTTTCGTGTCGATAGCAAAACTCTTTAAACTGAATCTGCTAAAACTTATCAACGACCTTGTCAGCAGTGTTCAATAAAATCTGCTTCGTGCAGTTTTTCGGGAACGCAAGTTACGATATCTGATGGTCCATTGTTTAAGGAATGGCACCACACTCGTACTCCAAGTTCTATCAAAACGAGAAGTATCAGAAAATCCTTAGTTCGACCGACCTGTGTCCGAAGTCACGTGACAAGAGCACTGCAAGAAAAGGAAAATTCGAAACAAACCCCATACCAACCCGTCTGGCCAGCGTGGTATAGTAGGCTAAATTCCCTCCACATTCTTTGGAGGAGACTAAGGCCCAACAGTGCGACGTTTATTGGTTCAATTGGTGATGATGATGATCTAAATAAACGTGGCGATCCATGTTCATGATCCATGATATGATATCCAATCCATTAATTTCAAATTTTTTGATCCAATCCATCCAATTAATTAAGAAATGTTATAGAAGCCAAAGATGTATGTCAGTATCGTAGCAAGTGGAAGAAAATAGTCTCTGCCTACCCCTCTCTTCTCTCTCTCTGTTGGGAAAGAGGCGTGATATGTATATATGTATAATTGATATACAAAAATTCCATCTCGTTGGTACCTAATAAATAAGCAGAGATAACCGTAAAATTTTATAAGCTAATAATGTCATAATAACAGTTTTAAACATTTTTAACGAGCATTAGTGAGATATATTAGATGAATGGAGTACTAATCGGAGGTTACGATAATAGCGGCTTAAATGGGACAAACAAACAAACACGGCATTACAAACTTTAGATAGATAACAACATTCCTGCCCCAGTGAGGATACTTAGAACCCAATTCATTAGTTATTAGCATGATATCCATTGTTCTATAGCTCGGAACAAATAAAGTGTAGTGGATGAGACATAAGCTCCCTTATTACAAAATATGGATTAAGTATTAAGCCAGGTTTAAATTGATATAAGCCATTGTTTTTGTGTCAAAGTTGTCAATTTAAAAATAAAGGGTTATATAGCTGTGCCCACGACTTCGTCCGCATGGACAACTAATGTCGAATTCTATTTATCACTCAATTCTAACTTTTTCACGGATCCCTAACATTTAAAAAAAAATCTAAATAGCTTAACTTACTCCATGTGAGTCATATTCCATGTCAGTCAAAGTCCCGTCGAAATTGGTTTAGTCGTTTTAGAATTTACCTCAACAGACATACATAAAAACAGACAAATATGTTGTTTTAATAAAATTATATAGTTACTTTTAATATGGCTACACTAAAAGGTGTCATTTTGATATCCTCCATTTACCTATTCTGATTATTTTCGAAGCGTGTGAACTCTAATAAAATGCATTAAATTTGTGGATATGAAACCAAAACATTAATCATTGCTAAAATTTTCACGGTAATAATAAAGATAGTACAGTAAAGGATGTTTAATTAAAAAGGCTAAAAACAACGAAACAAAAAATGCATTTCATATTTTAACAACAAACTATTAAAACACAAAACAAAACACTTACACAACACATCAACAAACCAAATACATAAAGAAACACATTAACAAATCTCAAAAACAACACTATTAACATCAATCCATTTGTACCAATTAGTCCACATTAATCCCGAAACATTTTCACGAAACAGAATTCGTATAATAGCTGCAACTTACGAAATAAAGCTTAATTTATTTCAGTAGGCGACAATTCCATTAACGCGTTCTTTCCAGTGATTCGGTATTCCGTAGTTCCAGTGTTGTGTGACGAGGGGCAAGATGTGGACGTGCGCGGCAGTGCTCGCACTAGTCGTGTGCGCTGGCGCACTAACGCGCGACCAATTCTACCCCAACGGACCGGGGCTCGACCAGAACCTACCCAGGGGTAGTGAAGTACCCTCGCCCGAACTTGTTCTAAGAGTACCTATCAGATTCTACGGAGAAACTTATGAGAGCATATTCGTGAGTACTTTGTGGATATTATTTTAGTTTGTGATATAAAAATGTGTATCTTTGTAAATAATTATCACCAAGAGTGAACCACTTTAGACACTAATAGAAAAGCATGGAAATCATAAGAGTGGCCTATGTGCAGCAGTGGGAGGAATAGTAGGGCTAACAAGAACAGTGACCAGCGAAAATATATTTTCAGCAGTTCAAATTGTTTTCAGGAATTTATATTCAGCGGTTAAAGGGGTTCTGTGGTCCAGTTTAATTTTATATATATTTATAATGTAATGAAGTACATTAGGTTCATAAATTTAGGAGTTAAATGTAATTCTAATTTAAAATGTTAACGTTTCAAATAATAATATAGATTACTATTTTACGTAGGTATACACAATCAAGAACCAATCTTGAATTGGCTGCCATCCATCGTTATATTAACAAAGGCTTAATATTGAATAGACGATTGTATGTATTATTCACCCGTATCTAGATAATTTGATAAATATATAGAATATTTGACAAGAGTAAAGTAGCTTAGAAATCAAGATCAGCCTTTGGAATTGATTTATCTACTCTAGGAGCAAATCTAGACCATTATAGTTTATGTTCTGCGATTTGATTTTTTTGCGATTAATTTTGCATAATGAAAATTTTTGCTTAAATGTATCAGAGATTCGTCAAAAAAATCAACAAAAATTACAACTGCTGCTAATTTAGCATATTTATTAATATTAATGTGGTAAGATAGATTTTAAAAAACAACAGGACATTTTAAAATCGTTCACATTGAATTTTAATACCCATAGAAAATAATATTCCAGACTATGAGAAGAAAGAAAAAAATATCTTCTACATTAAAATATAAGTATCGTTACAACAATAGTTTGAAGTTAAGACTAATTTTCTGTTTCGAGTGTAGACTGCACTGAGTTCACAATTAGGTACACTGTAATATCTAGGTTTATGAAGTGTTATAATTTTAACCTGGCAAAATATGCGGACAGTTTAGAACGGGTCATAATGCTGTTCCTTGTGGTACGCCTATGTCCAGCACAAATATACTTCAGTTAGAAATTGCTCTCTAGCCATAATCAGCGTTCCATGATTTTCAGAGTTGCAGGCAACTTCTCAATACCTCAATAATCAATACATTTATTGCATTCCACAAGTTATATAGGTGTTACATAATTATTCAGAAACATGTGTGAACCCTGTAGGGCATGGCAAAAAGTTAGGAGAAAATAGGAATTATTTCAATTACTTACATTTTTTTTAAGTTGTAGTATGTACTATTTAGGTACCTAATGTATATTTCTAGCTAGGTATTTTTATAGTATAATTAAGTTGGGGCATATACACGTAGTGTGGCATAGTCGGTAATATTTATAAATATAAATTGTGTTATTATTCATTTTGTTTGTTAAAATAAGTATTTTCTTTACTCTGGTCTTTTGATGGCTTAATACATTATGTCACCCCGAATGTCGTAAGAGGCGACTAAGGGAGAAAGTAGCGCCAAAAAAACTGCGCTAGAGAAGGAAAACTCGAAACAAATCGGTACTAACTTGTCTGGACAGCGTAGTAACAGTAGGCTAGGTGAAGTATATAACTGGCAACATAGGAAGCATTGATCACAAATCAACTTATTAACCCATTAAAAACGTAATCGAGTGATAAATTACTTCGTTGGCTGTTGTTGCATGCTGTAAAAAGGCCAAATATGTGGAACCTATTATATTGTAACATCTCTACCCCATGCCATGTTTGAGGCAATAAATGATATTTTAAAGGAAAACGTGTAAGATGGGACCAACAATTCTGTTATAACTATAATTGCTGAAATCGAATGTTAGCATATAGTTAGACACCTCAGGATGATCGCCAAAAGAAAAAAGTTGTATTACTTCGTATAGTTTACGACTACGACGGAATAATAAGTAATGTTAAATGTAATGTTGGCACAACTAGACCATTGTTTCAATTATTAAATTACTTTAAAACAATAAATAAGGTATTTACTATTCCTTATAATATAATACGTGACGTAGACCCGTTTTAAAGTAATTTAATATGTGTACAAGTCGCGAAAGTTTAAAAGTTTTCATTGTTACAATTGGTTTTCACTTTAAGTTTTTGACCATAATTTCTTAGTTTACGTTTCCATTTAATTCTTACATAACCATAATAAAATAGTTACTATGTGCTGACAAATCTAACACTTACTTACCAGAAATAGTACATTGACCTGAGTACAACCTACTCAGAAACAATGACGATACCCACAATGTTAGATTGAGTCACAACTAATTTTATTGTTGTATCGATACCTATTGAATTAATGGCATAAGTTCAAAATGTCGCGATTTATTATGTACATAATCTTGTTGCCGTATACGTCAATGTATAGACAATTTTGGTTAATGAACGTTTAAAAGGTAAAAACCTTCACAATTAAGATTTACACTATATACAGATTACAAAGTTTTCGAAATGCAACTTGCAACTCGAAAACTGAACATGAAAGTCATTTATAGACTGAAACCAGCTAACGGTGATACTTCGTAGGAATCTTAAACACTTCCAATGTCCGTGTCACATATCGGATCGGTTACAATCGATGTACAGTTATACACTTATTAAGATTCCATAACAAAATTCACAAATATTTACTTATTTATTGACAAATACCATGTTATCAAAATATCAAGGCGTGTATCAAGTGACATGTGACACAGATGGTCTCTCATAAATATTGTATAATTATTTTCTTGTTCTTTTACAAAAACTTGTAACAAAAATATTTAGTAATCTAAAAGCAACAAAATACGTTTCACTTATGAATAAAACAATCTGGATAAGGACAATAAGAGGAATCTCTGCATACAGAGTGCAGAAGTGCACAATATTTGCAATGCCCGCAGGACAGATGGACGGAAATGCACGTGGGAGTGTATTGGACCGATAGCGATAAGGGTCATTGACTGGCCAAAGGATTTTCCTTTGATTTCGGGCGTAAATAAAGTATTGATAAAACGTAAATGTCATTTTAACATCGAATATCTATAGTGTACTGTATAACTTTGCGATAAGCATGGTAGCTGAACGAATAAGTGACCGGCGTGCTAAACACGCGGTTTGAGTTCGATTCTGACTAGTAGAACCAATGTGAATTTCACTTTGTGGAATTTATATTATACTAGTCATGTGACTTACCATCTGCTAACGGTGAAGGAAAACAACGTGAGGAAACCCACATACCCTAGAAGAAATTCGATGTGTATGTCTGATCCACCAACCCGCATTAGGCCAGCGTGTGTGGATTGTAGCCTAAAAACCCTATCAGCTCTTTAGATAGAGGAGAGGAGAACCGAGCCCAGCAGTGGGACATTAATGGGTTGCTGATGATGACTGTATAACTATGACTGTAACTAATCATTAATTTAACTACAGTATGGGGTTCTTCAAAAAAGGAGTGAATAGGTTTCTTAAGGGTCGGCAACGCGCTCGTGATGCCCCTGGTGTTGCAGGCGCCCATAGGCTACGGTAACCGCTTACCATCAGGCGGGCCGTACGTCTGTTTGCCACCGTCGTGGTATAAAAAGGTACACGTATTAAAATTGATAGTATAATATATCCTTCTACTCATATTATCTCTTTTTTGGTTTGGGAGACTGTTTTCCTTCAACTAGCACTTATTATCTGCTATTTAAACATAACGTATTTAGAAATTTTAAGAAACGACACACTATCACAAATGTCAGCAAGTGTCGAGACCTTTTGTTGAAATTACCTAAATGTATGTATCTTTATCTGACAGCGTCAGTACCGTGTTTATGTTATACTTATTAGATAAAGTATTAACAATCTGCTACTATGTAAGTATGTATTTATAATCTATACTAATACTACAAAGCTGAAGAGTTTGTTTGTTTGTTTGAACGTGCTAATCTCTGGAACTACTGATCCTGATACTGATGAATTACTGATTTGTAAAATTCTTTTAGTGTCAGATAGCCCATTTATCGAGGAAGGTTATAAGCTATATAACATCACGCTACGGCCAATAGGAGCTGAGCAGTGGCCAAACAAAAGCGACGAGAGCGAAGCCCCGTGCGACCTCTAGTTATAAATAATCAGTATTTTTATCTAGTCAGTGCAACTATTTTAAATTCAGACAAAAGTCGACTAATTTAGGGATGATTTATATTAGACCGGGCCGTGTTCGTGCAGTGCACAACCGTGGTGTAGACGAGCGTCGTACGCTTAGTCTAGTAAATGAGTGCTCGAAATGGTACTGTGGAGGGGTAAGGACTTTTAGTATGTTTATCTCCTAACTAGTCCAAACAAAGTTCTTAAGTCAAAATTTCTGCTTTCGACATTTCCCTCCAAAATAATTCATTGACTGGCCCAGTTAGTAAACGGGTCCGGGCGAGACACGGATCTTGCTCTGTGTAATAAAAACTGCTTCATACAAAATGCCACGCATATCTCCCGACCCGGTCTAATATAAATCTTCCCTAAAAACTCATTACCACAAATGCATTCAGATCTGCCCCCTGATTCTGACTCGTCGGATTGCTCCCGGATCGTAAACTTTTACGAATCTTAGTACCACGTATTTTTACGGCTTAAGTTATTTAATGTTAGAAAATAGTCTACCGTATAGAAAATTTGTTTTTTTTTGTTTTGTTTGTTTTTTTTAAAAAAATCTGATTAATTTAAGGTTTTTTCCTACAACCATTTATTTCTTTAACATTATGTTTTTTAACTTTAATTACACTGACATTTCGGGCCGAAAATTTTCCGACAGCTTAGAATCAGGGGGCTGGGAGCCAATCTGCCTGTTATCAAATAAACTTATAAACATTAGACTCTACATCATATATAGAAAATAAATATAATTTTTTGTAGTTACACTAAACTAAATACTGTTCAATTTATTGAACAAGAAAAACATAGTACAATTTACGGTGTGAATAATTAATTATTGTAAATTCAGCCTAGAAACGCCCCATTAGCATACACTGTACTTATTTAATCTAGGCTTGTTTCAACGTTTTCTATATTACATAATTTCATCAGTACAAACAACCAACCCATAAATATCGCACTTCTGGGCACGGGCCTCCTTCAAACATTGTAGAGGGATTTTTTTTTTTTTTTATACCACGACGGTGGCAAACAGACGTACGGTCCGCCTGATGGTAAGCGGTTACCGTAGCCTATGGGCGCCTGCAACACCAGGGGCATCACGAGCGCGTTGCCGACCCTTAAGAAACCTATTAATTTATAGTACTATACCTACCACGCTGGCTAGACGCATTGGTATACGGTTTTGTTTCGAAATTTCTTTTTCTCCAAGTGCTCTTGTCTGCTTAATGTTCCCTAACGGCCGATTTCAATAATCTATCTATCTATGGATTTGGTTACCAAAGTTAGAATTTTGACATATTTTGTATGGAGCTTATGTCAAAGTTATAACTTTAGTAGCCAAATAGATCGATTATTGAAATCGGCCATTAGTCGTCTTTTACGACACCCACGGGTTGAAATGGGGTAGTAACATTACGTACTTATTTTTAATTCGTCACTACAAGGATAAAATATTACATAGGTAATACGATAACACTAGTTTGAAATGAAACTGTTCCATCCACTCGTATTTTAAAGTTAAAAGTTTCATACACTACTATAAAATTATATTTACTTCTTTGCAGATAAACAATTTTGGAGTACTAACATTCCGGGCAGACTTACCATCGTTTTTGAACATAGAATTCCCGCTACCGTACCCCGCAATAGCAGCGTTCTACACAAACATAGATACCACAGAAATTGGTGAAGTATTCTACAGAGAGACAAATGAACCACACATCTTAATCAAGGCAGAGGAAAGCGTTCAGGATAACTTCCACGAATACTTTGACTTTCAACCGAGAAGCGTAGTTATCGCTACTTGGGTAGATGTGACTTACACCTCGAATAGTTCGTCCAGTAATCCCAGAAACAGTTTCCAAATTGCTATTATCAGTAACGGCACTGAAAGCTTTGTAGAATTACTGTATCCTGAACGAGATATCCAATGGTTCGAGAAGGAATCTCAAATTCAGAGTCTTCCTGATGCCAAGGCTCAAGCGGGCTTTATATCTGAGGATGGAAGAATATACGAACTCCGAGGTTCTGGTAGCCATCAAATCAGAAATATTGTCTCGTAAGTATTTTATTATTAACATACCAATCGAAAAGAAAAAAATTCATAGTCCCACAATATATGTGTACCACACAGGCGTAGCCAGGTTTTAGGGTTGAGGAGGGGGAGCCGTTAAGGACATAAAAATACAAAATTTTATAATCGATCTTGTATGAATGTACTTAATATAAACATTTCGGGGAGGGAGGGGGTTCAACCCCCAAACTCTCCCACTCTGGCTATGTCCGTGATATATACGCTCATATTGCTTATGTTCTATAAATAATAGCTTAGAAAACCGAGTCGGTATCGAAGCACTACAGTAGGATTAATCTATCTATACCTACTAATATTATAAAGCTGAAGAGTTTCTTTAAACAAAATTTTAAGTGTTGAGAAAAATACTAGCTTTACGTAAAAATGGTATTGCCGTCAATACCGTCGAGATGATTCTTACTACGAAAGCCCCACCACCAGTAAATATATTCCATTACCTCTATTTTCTGTATTTCAGCTGGACTAATACTCACTTGCCCGGGCAGTATGTTTTCCGTATTGGAGACATACCGCTAAACGGCAATGTCGCTCCTCCTGATCAATACAATCAAAACGAAGTCGAAATGGAAGAAGAATCCAAGACATGTGCCCAAAGCGGACCCAGTGTTTGTCATATAGATGCAACATGTATGGACTACCCTGCAGGAATCTGTTGTAAATGCAAAGATGGTTACTATGGCAATGGAAAATCATGTATAAAAGATGACATTCCTTTGAGGGTTCACGGAAAAATTAACGGTGCTTTAAATAATAAGAACCTTGATGATGTTGACATACAGGCTTATGTGGTCGTTGGCGAAGGCAGAGCATACACAGCTCTGTCTTTAGTGCCACCGGAGCTAGGCAGTAGTTTGCAACTACTCAATGTCCTCGGCGGAGTTGTTGGCTGGTTGTTCGCTAAACCTATAGGATCAGCTAAAAATGGTTATCAATTGACAGGATCTCTGTTTAATTACACTGCAGATATTTCTTTTCCCGCACTTGGTCATAGAGTTACGATCAAACAGGAATACCTAGGGCACGATGTTTTTGATCAAATCACTTTGGATACGGATATTAGAGGCTCATTGCCATTAATTCGACCAACAGAAAAAATAGAAATTGTAGAATACGAGGAACAGTACTCTCTTATAGAACCTGGCCATATAAGATCACAATCAACTAGAACATTTAAAAACAAACTCACGGGTGAATTAATTGAACAAACTGTTTCTCAAACATTCACTTTTAGCTCTTGCCGTTTCAAACCACCATCTGATCTAGATAAAAAACCGATAACTTTAAGAGTAAGCAAGAACTATTTAGGATATGAATTAGAAAATAACATTGTTCGATATGGAATGACTAACAAAATATATCCTTTAGACCAAGAAGATCCTTGCAATGGCAACAATAATTGTGGCCCACATAGTTCATGCGTGGCTCAATCTAACTCATATAAGTGTGTTTGTCACAATGGATTTACAAATATATATCAAGACGGTGGATCAGTATGTGTCGACATTGACGAATGTCAAGCTGGTACACATAACTGTGATCAAAATGCAGATTGCTATAACCACGGAGGTGGCTTCCAATGCAGTTGCCGCGCTGGATACTTTGGCAATGGCGTCAATTGCAAACTTGTATCTGCTTGCCACACTATAAGATGTGACGAAAATGCGCAATGTATAGAACATCCAGACGCAGCACCTGAGTGCCGTTGCAAACCTGGATTCTATGGAAATGGTCAATATTGCATACCTACTCCAGAGACGGCTGAAGCAGATTATAATGATACTTTTGTTCTACCAAATTGTGATGCGTCACGTTGTACTTGCCCTCAGGGATACACAGAATATAGAGATAGCTCAAACAATCAGTTGTGTCGAATCATTGACACCAATACTGATCAACAAGTGTCTTATGGAAACAGTTATGGTCAACGTGTTGAACCTTCCTACCGTCCTACTGATCCACCCTACCAGCCTACTGAACCTTACTATCAACCACAAACTGACCGTACTTATTCACAACCCACGGAGTCCACTTACCCATCTCCACAACCACCTTATGTGGGACCTTGGGACATTAATAACCAACCCGAGCAAGATAACGACCAACAAAATAATAATAATCCAAGTACAGAAAACGACAACCCGTCCAATAACTATGATCCCAATTATAACTATAATGCCAATTCTCAGCTTCCTCCGTACCCTTCAGAAAATAGTTATAGACAAACATCGAATAATGAGTACCAACAACCATTAGACAATCAATATCAACAACCAGATGATACTAACTATTCGCAATCATCGGATAGAAACTATCCACTGCCACCAAATTATAACTATCCACAAGAATCACAAAATAACTATGATCAACAACCGTCAGGTAATAACTATCAGCGATCTCTCGATAATAATAACTATCAACAAACGTCTGAGACGAATTATTACGAGCAGACTCCATCAACAAATTATCAAACACAGACTTCATCCGAACCCTCAGAGGATGCTTTGAGTAAGTTTCCATGGTTACATTAAAACATTTAATAAGTATACTGCTAGTGTATATAGTTACTCAGACTAATATTTTTTTTATATCTTTACAGTTGCATGCAATGAAGATGCTGACTGTCCACCAAATGCCGTTTGTTCATACCTTTCACTAAATGCACAAGATAAACACTGTGTCTGTCCTGAAGGTTACGAGGGAGATGCATTCGAATGTATCGAGCGTACAACACCATCTTGTAACTGCGGATCACGCGCACACTGCGTCAGTGTTAACGCACGCGTGAATGAATATATCTGTGTCTGCGACCCAGGCTACCATGGCGACGGGTACGTGTGCCGACCTAACTTCAGCTGCAAAAACAACTCTGACTGCGAATACAATGCTGAGTGTCTGCCAGATCAGCAGACTAGTGAATTGATCTGTCAATGCGTTAAAGGATACGTCAAAGACGAAAATGATGCCTGTATTCTTGATGCTCAACTCTGCAACGGAGCCCGGTGCGCCGAATACGCGACTTGCCTTTACGATGCCGAATTAGACCTAAGTTATTGTCATTGTAACGATGGATTTACTGGAGATGCCATATCTCAATGTTTACCCACCGAGCAATCCTGTGACACTGCCAACGACTGTAGCCCTGACGCCATCTGTACGCTTATAGATGGCGTCAGAACTTACGTTTGTATCTGCAAACAGGGATTTACCGGTGATGGCTACAGGTGTACAATTGAAGCAACATGTCTAACTGATCCTAATTTCTGCGATTTACACGCCTCTTGTTTGAAAAGACACGACACTTATGTATGCGAATGCAATTCAGGATACAATGGTAATGGAAGTCATTGCCAATTAAATCCGCGACCGTTTGGCAACTTTTTAGTAGCGAGCGATGGCGCGTCTGTATACAGAGTGCCTTTCCATGTGACAGCAAGAGATTTCGCTACACCCTTCAATAGTGGGGTGTCCCAGATAGCTGTTGGCATTGACGTAGACTGTGAGGTCGGCAACATATACTGGGGTGACGTTGTGAGTTTCGCTATTAAAACCTCACGATATGATGGAAGTGGTGCAAGCATTTTCTTATCTGATGGTAAGGAATTTTTATTTTAACCCATTTTAGTTAATGCCATAGTTATTTTGTACTATAAATTAATAACCATGTTTTATATTTTAGTCACCTAGGTAATTCTTTAATCTATAAAGTCATTGGTCAAAGAGGTTATCATAAAAAACTAAAATATTAAAAAACAGAATATTCGATTCCATCTAACCCTTGAGAATGTCAATTTTTGATAAGAACAAATATAAAACCCTAAAATGCATTTATGTATGTACCTATATAGTATACCTAATGTTTTGTAGGAGTAAAGTCTCCAGAGGGCATCGCTATCGACTGGTCAGCAAGAAACATATTCTGGACGGACTCAAAGAAACTAACTATTGAAGTCGCTAATCTAGACACCAAAGCCAGGAAGGTGTTGTTCGCAGTCGATAATATATCCAACCCAAGAGGCATTGCTGTACATCCCCGAAGAGGGTAAGTACCTACTTATATAGTTTCACTACAATATATTTCCTAAGAAACATGCTACAAGACATTTTTTATAATACTGATGCAACATAACGCCTTAAACTTTAGAGCAGTATTTTTCAAATAAAATTGAAGATCGTGACTTTACTCGAGGCAATTTACACTTCTATACAGAAATGTAATATTTGACAAAAGGTGGTTTTATCTTGCCATAGTCGCCCGAATTGTATAACTAGTAAATGGATCACATATTTAAAAGGAATGAAAAACACAAAATGATTAAAGAATCAATACAATATATTCGTCTAGTTCACATCATATCAGCTCACATATCTATTACGTCCACTGCTGGATCATAGTTCCTAATTGACATTCGAATAACCGGATTATTTTTGCAGCAAAATCTTCTGGTCAGATTGGAAACGTACCAATCCAAAGATCGAATGGGCGAATATGGATGGTTCTCAACGAGGCGTATTCCTTGAAAAGAGTAAAGTTGCTTTACCAAACTCTTTGGCTATTGACTGGCAAAGGGATCGACTATGCTACGCAGATGCCGGACTTTTTAGTATCAAGTGCGTCACCATTGATACCTTGGAAGAGCAAACGATCGCATCGAACTGTTCATATCCCTTTGGACTTGCGATCTACGGAAATAAATTCTATTGGACTGATTGGAAAACGTAAGTAGCCAAACAAAATTATATTTTATGTAACCGCATTACGTGAAAATATCTCAGACATCAGATTGACCAACGTTCGCTATTGCGGCCATTGATTCTAAGATATCTACAGGTTGACGAGATGATTATATTATGAAGAACACACGTACAGTGCAGTAATATTTTGTCTTACTTATAAGTCAATAATTTACTTCAATATCAAAACAACACAAAACCTACCTAAGTACTTAGTCAGTAAAAATTGATAGTAGTAGAAATGAAGAGAATATAGGTTCGTGAAAAAAAGAGAATAAAGAAGAAGCATTTATTCCCAGCAAAGTAACATTAAACTAGGTCCCAATTATAAATTTCCTAATTTAATATGTTTTACTTTATGTTAAACATCCTTAAAATCTTTATTTAACAGAAATTTCGCCACTATAGTCTGGCTACCGGTTCTCTGCACTGGACTGTTTTTTAAAATCTATACATGGCAATATTTTTGAACTGTCATGTCACTGTCTTTTTAGTGTTTTTCAATCAATATTCTTTTGAAATTATTGAAAAATAATGCCGAAAGCTATCAAAGGCGTAGTTAGAAAGTTGATATTTACTTAAGTTGAGATAATAGTATCAAACGAATTTTTTCAGTCTATAGTCGGTGTTGTCACCCCTTGTTTTTTTGAATTTACCGCTCTTTTCTTGTGCAAAGAACGGATGGCCAGACTATAATTACTAAGTAGGTTACGCCGTTACGCCTAACAATTTTATTTAGTGTCGTTATAAAAAGGAAAAGAGAAATTAAATTGTTCGTGTCTCTCCACAGTTTAAAAATCGAATACGTCGATATTGAAACGCAAGTCCGCAGTCAGGTGCCAATAGCAACGGCCTCACGACGGCTGTATGGAGTCGCAGTCGCTCCTGAACAATGCCCACAAGTGCACAGTGTGTGCATGTACAGAAATGGTGGCTGTAACGCTGGCCAGTTGTGCTTACCAGACGGCCGAAATGGCAGAACTTGTGTAGACGCTGACTACACGTATGGTGGCTATCGTCGACGTCGATAATTAAGTTAAATTATTGATTTCAAAACTCCTCTTCACGTTGACCCAACATAATCTAATTTACCACAGTATGCATAAACTTGCAATTGAATATTGAACTACTGTTAATTTTTACAAAATTATTAAGTAGTTACACAGTAGTAATATTGGTGGATGTTGGGCCAAGGTTTAGAGTTGTGATTAAGGTTATTGGCTGATGAACAAAATGGTTTATAACGTTTATAAAGTTAAATTATGTGAAACTCAATGGAACTCAAAAAAAATTGAAGGGATAGCTCTAAATACTGGATGCTATCGAGTTCTAAATGCAACTTTATTTTTGATTGCTTAATAAACGTACCTACCTATCAGGAGCAGTGTAATTGCTAGTCAATAGTGTCAAAAACAAATAAGTCGTGTTTTCATAGCGAGACGAACGCGTATTTTCCAAGGCAAATTTTATAAAGAATTTTAATGTTTATAAAATTTGCCTTGGAAAGGTTGTTGAAAAATAATGTCACTTATAACATTTTTAAATGTGCTATGACTCTTCAAACTTCTAGTTCGCTTTGAAGTTACACCCACTGCTGTTTATCATAGTAAATGAACTTCGTTGGGGTATGTGCGGGAGTTAAGAGCGGTGTTTCGTGTTTGTAAACGCTCAAGCTGCCATCACGCGATACAAATGAACCGCAACACACCCGAACGAAGTTCATTTACTATGTGTGTGCAACTTCAGAGCGAACTAGAAGTTTGAGGAGACTAATGCCTATTTTCTACCATTAAAAAACTTGAGCCCTGAACCCGGACACTGAGCCGTTGGAATGCTCTAGAATTTTAGAACGGAGTGTATTTACGGCTTGTTAAAATATAGTGATCAAAGACTAATACCATCCGCACGCATATACACACGACTTTATCTAATACACTTTCCTGTAAATATTAAAATAATGAATGTTACTGTAATACCTACATACTTCTTACCCTTCAGCCAATACTTTGAGAACCTACTTTTACTTTACTTTTAATGTATGCTTAATGTGTGAAAGAAAATGAAATAAGAACTAGATTAAGACTCCACAGATATGTACCACTAACAAATAAATATTTTCTAACCAACAAACATATTTCCCGCCTAATTTAACTTTTTAACAATTAAATAGGTAATGTTATTGTTGCCCTTGCGCATTATTTTTAACTAAAGAGTATAAGTAGATATGCTCCGAACCAAAGATTTGAAGTTAAGTGAAATAAAATAAAAATACTAGTACAGTGCAACAATAAAGTGTTTATATAGGTTAAAAGTGGTTATAAAAAGTATTTATATAGGTAGGCATTTTCATACTCTATGGCAATATGTAACCAAGTTAAAAATATATACATTACCAATGTACCTACCTATACCTATACATGATCCATGACGATTTCCGAAGTACCTACATAGGTAGTTTTGTTTGTCATAATACTAATCATAGGCAGCAAATTATAATTTATGTAATTTGCAACCATTTTAAACTGTCAATATTTCATATCAGCCCCCTGATTCTGAGCTGTCAGAAAATTTTCGGTCCGAAATGTCAAAGTAATTAAAGTTAAAAACATATTGTTATAGAAATAAATGGTTGTAGGAAAAACCTTAAATTAATCAGTTTTTAATTTTATATATGTTACGACTATTTTCTAACATAAAATTCGTAAAAGTTTATGATCCGGGAGCAAACCGACGACTCAGAATCAAGGGGCTGGAGTATCTGAAAATACAATCATACATTTTCCAATTTAGTGCCATTTTATAAACTCCGTTGTATGTACCTACTAGTAAAAGTTACCTTGACACCTGCCATTATAAGTAGTTGTTGGTAAATAAATATCAATATACAGTTTGCAATTAGATATTGGATGGATTACCATATTAATTATTAAGTTTTCAATGAAAGGTGTCTAGATAACTTTTAATTTGCAGCATATGTCTATAATATTCATTAACGTTTCTCTTAAATGTTTAAGAATAAAATAAAAAATACTCTTATAAGATCTTTAATGTACTTCAAACAATGTAATTTATTAATGCCAAAACAATAAAGTTATTTATTTATAAACGACATTCACTTTTTATTACCTTTGATTACTTACTTACATTAACATAATAAAAAATAATTACTGGAATCTCGTATAAAATATGAAAGTTATTTATATTATTTTTTATAATAATTTAGCCTAGATTATGATTTACCGTGTTTATTAGCTACCTGGCAATAGAACAGAATATGCATATACAAGTGGCTAGTAAAACCAAGTACCTAGAATAGATATTAAAATGTTTGGGACTGACAAGCCCCTGACATGTCACAGGATCAATATATTGAAGTGATCTGTAAAAATAAAACAGACACAAAGCCCTTGCCACTTGTCTAGACAAGTACTAATTCTGAAAGACGAAGTCATCAGCAAAAAATTAAAGAAATCAAATTAAGCAACTCTTAGAAGACGTTTGTAATTCAACATTACTACAAGAGTAAAGTCACTGGACTTTAATTACTTTGATACGATGATAAATATATACACATAGGCATACAAACATACCTACAGCAATAGATTGTTTACTTAGAAAAAAGAAATTACCTATGACTAAATGAAAATGAAAATTGAGGTCATTCGTTCTTTGTTCTAAGCTGAGTTGACAAGAGGTCAAAAGGGGAGCACAAAAGTTGAAAATTATTATCTACATCAAACATTTGAATTGTAAGTAAAACATCAATAAAAATATCATCAGCACAAACAAATATATTGAACAATTAGTTTTAAAATCATATTATTAGTGAACTACAAACACCTTCTTATTTCTAGTCAATCTTAAATTTTAAGCACTTGTGGTAACACCTTTCATTACCAGGCAGCGTGTTTGAGATGAAGTTCCTAACCCCATAGGTCCTCTGTGCGACCAAACTTAAACACTAACGAACCAGCAAAGATCAGCGCGTTCTGCATGAACAAGCATACTCCAGGGTATGTCTGGTCCTTGCCTGGAAATAATTACATAAATTTTATTATATAATTAAATTAGTATTAAATCATCACGCCTTTTTTCACTGTAGGGGGAGGCAGAGGGTCATCACACCCACATGTCACCTCATGTATTTTTGGCCCCATGTAATAGATGGGGGTGAGCTTATTGCCATCAACCGGGCACATTTTGTTTCCAAACTCTTGGCAGAATTGGCGAGAATTCTATTATAGAAAAACTAACCTGGGAATCGAACCTGGAGCTCATGCGAAATAGTCAGATGCAGTTCCCACTGCGTCACCAAGGCTAACTAAATAACGCCATCAAAAAACTCACCTCTATTAACGTAATTAGCGAATAGAATCCAGACAGCAGCTATGAGCGATGCAAATCCAACCACAAAGCCGAGGAAGAGCCACAGCCTCGCTCCCCGAGGGCCCATACAGCCTCCAGTGTATGTCTCACCTCGCACCTGAAAGTTCACATACAACAAATTGGTTTCAAAACGTACTTAAACATTTCATCAGCAACAGAGCGTCAGAGTTTAGGATTTTATCGATAAAACACGCAATTAACTTTACCTGTATATTTACTAAAGAACACGATTATTTACATGAAAGTTTATATATATGCTATGAAATTGAAATTATGTTGCTACGAGTGCACCTGGTTTGCTATCCAAACATATACTGCAGTGTGTACTTGCTCAATGCAGCACCTTGCCTATATCAACACAACCTGTTCGAACTCAATGTATCAAACATGCTTCCAAGGGAGAGAAAGAGAAAACTGATTCAAATCATGTGTTTAGTGATGGGGTGGGTTAGAACAATAAAAAAAAATGGGTTAAAACAAGGTGTTTGAATCTCAACGACAAGATGGACAAGCTTCCAGAATATAATACATTCTCAGCTGAAAACCAATTTTAAAACTGACATAACAAATATTTTAGCAGTCAATGTAAAACCACAAGGAGCAGGAGAGAGCTATAACTGTCGGGCAGAATAGTATGTAGAATGTTTGTTAACAATACACTTTCAAAATGCAGTAAAAAAAATTTCTTGTTATTAATTTACTACTGAAATCGATGTAAAATAAACAATAAGAATGTTTGACTATCTTTTAATGGCTTTTTTCTAAAACTATTAATATGGATTATTTTGCAATGTTTATATAAGAAATTACAGCTTAATGTATATTAATATTGCCATTAGAAAATATATTATAATAAAGAGTCTTAAAATACAATTTGACAGCATTTTGACAAAAGTTAATGAGAGAAGTTAATTTTGAAACAGGGCTTAAACTGGGCAAGGTATGCCAATGCAATTGACCTAATTACAACTTTATAACAATAACTAAATAATAAATATTGGAACAGTTGTATAGTCACAACTCACCTGTGCATTTGTTACAGAGTTGACCATAATAAGGGACAATGTTGCCATCACTCCACAGACATGTGCAGCACCAGGCAAGCGATTAGCCACTTCGGGTACTGTGGCTGCATCTATTATAAACCACCATCCCGAAAAGAACTAAAAACAAAGGAATAAAATTAAGTAGATTGCAGTACTAGAAAACAAAGAAGACAGGACTCTGCTTTTTGAAATATAATTGTGTCTTTTTATTTAATTGTTATGATGTTATTAATTATTGTTGTACTTGATTTGTAAGAAGTACCCAACACTGTGAAAAAGGCTTACATTAACAGCTTTTTTATATACTTTTATCGAAATTTTTATGTAATTCTATTCTATAAAATCTAAACATTAAAAGATAATTAATCAAAATTCGTTTTATCTCATATGTTTACAAACGAGACAATAAAGAAAAAAAACTGGATGATTCATCAAATACAAACCAAGAGTCCCGATAGTATGGACGCAATAATATTACGTTTTTCTCCACTTTCGAACCACACACAACTAGGCATAGTTACGTTTTCGAAACAATTCATTATATTTTATATATTTTGATGGAAAATGAACACTTAGGTTCGGTAATTTAATGTGGAAAACAAATCACAGAGCCTATTGTAAATAAAATTATGACACAGTGTAGTAGTGTACTGACATTTATGACATTTGTTTCGATTGGCAGCGTGATACGTTCCGTTTCGGTGCCCAGTTAAATAAGTCAATGGCCCAGTTATATTTTATGGGCAGTAAAAATATTCTGATATCTTTTTATATACTTAGGTATGTTATAATTAATTACCAGATAATTTGCAATTTTGATTTGACTCAAACACCTAAATGAAAAAAAAAAATTTCTTGCGACCAACTATTGAATACCAAACCGCTGAGCTAGCAGCCAAAGATTGTAATCTCTTCAACCCCGGTCTCTTATTTCTACCTAATGCATAAGAAGTAAGGTACAGGCTACAGCGGGTAAACTCCGTTGAAACGAAGTCGTTCGTTGGAAGTAAGTAGGTATTTATTGTTGTGTTCCTGCTGGTGAGTAGTAGGTAATTTTGCTGACACTACTATTCGGATAACCTAGGTGTTACATTCTTAACTTGTGACTTTCATAAGTGTTACCTTGTAACCTAGAGGAATAAACGAGATTTCATTTCATTTCATGATGGCATACTCGCAGTGACGGATTTGCCCTAAGGCACAGTAGGCCCGGGCCTAGGGCGGCCAATCGTGTCATAAAATTGAGAAAGGGGCGGCTGGTACATACTACATAGCCTGGGGCCTAGGGCGGCCAAGACTACAAATCCGCCACTGCATACTTGTACAAAAATAGGGTACCTATAACTGGTAAATTTCCTGATTTTTCTGGATAAACAGTATCATCATCAGCAACCCATCTATGTCCCAATGTTGGGCTCGGGTCTCCTCTATTCTATCTACAGAGCTGAGAGGGTTCAGGCCATAATACACACACGCTGCCCTACTTTTGATTGGTGAATCAGACATACCCAGAATTTCTTCTAGAGTAGGTAGGTATGTGGGTTTCCTCACGATTTTTTCCTTCACCGGTAGCAGATGGTAAGTCACTTGACAAGTACCTCTAAAGTCAACAAAGTGAAATCTACATTGGTATTGCCGGTCGGAATCGAACTCGGACCGCATGATTTGTGTGCCGGTTACTTCGATTGCCGGTCGATAAACATTTTAACTATGACTAGAGCTATCCCCAGATTTATCCTAGTTTGAAGGACGTTCGGGGGCCGTCCGGCAGAAGTTTATAAAAAGTGTCCCGGTGAAACCTGAACTATTTTGTTGTCAGGTGAAGCCCAATTTACATACGTAGGTATCTACCTAATACAATTTTATTATCAAGTTGTTTTAATGAATAAAAATTAAAAAATTTTATTTTATTTTTGTGCAAAAAACATTTTTTCTGATGCGTCCCTTTTTATAGAATTGGATTTTTATCGGCGATTTTTGCCGTGTTTATCGCCTGTGTAAGTATATTCGCCTAGATACAAGTTAGGCGTCACAATATTGTACCCAAATTAAGTTTATAATTATATGCTTAAGTATCTATGTATGTGCTTTCTTCTACCAGTCCATTACCAATATAATACTGATGAAGTAACTCGTACGTGAGTCCTATTTAAAATATTGTTGCATCACATATTGCTTATTTATTTATGAACTTATTACTGATAAAAACATATTTCTAGTAAATTTAAATAGGTAAGTAACATTTGTATAAATGTTAACAAACCTAAATTGATTTATGTCATCGTAATATTGCGCAAATATTATCTTGATCTTGTAATAATTTAATTACAATACATAAGTTTTATATTATGCAATTGTTATACGTAATTATTACTGCTATTGATAAGGTTTGTTAGTATAAATACCAGATAATGCCAATTTTAATAGTAATAAACTAATCATCATGTTGCTGAAGGGTGTCCTCATTGTGTGTATTCAAGCCGTCCTTATAAAGGTATTTTTGACCGATCTACATTAAAACTATTTTTAATACAGACCTTAATTTGAGTAGAACAATCTTTAAATTAATTAATTAATTACATTTTGATGTAGAAATAAAAATTCCAAACAAAACCCTATAACCACAAAATTATACCTATTCTGTGCTTATACCAAGTATACCAACCCATCTGGTCAGCGTGGTATACCTAGTAGGCTAAATTCCCTTCACATTTTTTGAAGGAGACCAGGAGTACACAGTGGAACGTTTATGAGCTGTAATGACAATGATGATA
The DNA here is from genome assembly GCA_905147015.1 of Laspeyria flexula. Lineage (NCBI taxonomy): Eukaryota > Metazoa > Arthropoda > Insecta > Lepidoptera > Erebidae > Laspeyria > Laspeyria flexula. The sequence goes on along the minus strand of LR989956.1, from coordinate 2,358,293 downwards.
TTGATGTAAAAATAACAAAACAATGACTGCTCAAATACCTCCGAAATTCTAGTTGTAGCATAATACTAACTAGGTACCTATTTAATTTTATTATTGATCATTGGAAAGGAGAATTAAATTTCTATTTTTAATTAAATTGCAGGCTATCGTATGTCAGTGCATCGGACCATCTCTTCTTGCAGTAGAACCTATATACTCAAATTATCCAAACAATTTTGCGCTATGCGGAGCAGTACCAATGCCGGCTCCTGTCACCCGTATAGTTGGAGCGAACCTCGTTGTTGACACCTCAGCTATGGAGCCATCAGGTGTTTCAATATTCTCAGATAATTTATTTATTGAAGGCACAGTGCTTGTTTCGGGTAATTTACCATTTTTAAGTACTGTTGCTTTGCAAGGTGTGGTACCGGATATGGGCCGTAGTGCCGTATCGTACGGGTGTGGTAACGGTAATATTGGAATTACTAGTGATGTCCCTCTAGCCTATATACCACAGAATGTGTTAGGTGTAGGTTTGGCGGGAGGTATTAATAGGTGTATATAGATTCTAAGTTGTATTTAATATACTTTTATAAATAACTAAATTCCTGTTTTATTATAAATCCTACCTACTTTAAAGAACCTGTGTTTCACCTAAAGATCGGATCACGGAACCACAAATAGACTCTAAGTTTAAGTCATCATCATCATATCAGCCGCAGGAAGTCCACTGCAGGACCTAAGCCTCCTCAAGAGATCTCCATTAAAGAACTTTTCGGCTCCATCGGTCATCAGTTCTGCGTGATATGTGACAAGTTTAAGTCAAGGTTACTTTAAATTATGTTATAGACATGTGGGTAATTCAAGATTTATAAAACAAACTCAACCGTTAAGTACATTTAAAATATTTAATCCAAAAAAGCTTGTAAATGACACATTCACGATAAAAAATCTACGTGAAATGTTACAATATGTAAATGAGTATATCACAGAGCGATATTTCCTCACAAGTCACGTTCGTAGGCGACGTGATTAGAGATAATTTGTGTGAAGGTAGGACACAGTTAGCGGTAACAGTAGCCCTCGTTCTGGTAGCACCATTCGGGCTCTAGGGAATCAGCCTTGATACCCAGGCGGATGAGACGCTCCCTGGAATGAAAAAATTACGTAAATTATTCTCGTGTAAATTATGTACGTTTGTGTTAATTACAGTTTATGCCAATAGGGTCACCCCCTATTATATGAGACCTATGATGCATCCCGACCAGCAGTACCAATGTGGATCCCACTTTGTGGAATTTATATGTACTAGTAAAGTGACTTACCATCTGCTAACGGTGGCGGTGAAGGAACACATCGTGAGGAAACCCACATACCCTAGAAGAAATTCTATGAGTATGTCTGATCCACCAACCCGCACAAGGCCAGCGTGAGTGGATTATGGCCTAAACCCTCTCAGCTCTCTAGTTAGAGGAGAGGAGACCCGAGCCCAGCAGTGGGACTTAATGGGTTGCTGATGATGATGATGCACCTCTGCCTACCCGTTCGGTGGAAAAGATGTGTGACGACTGCTTGATGGCAAGCGGTTAGCATCGCCAGCGCGTTGTCGAAGTTCTGTGTGAAGTGTGTGGGTGAACTCAGTACGGACCTGGCATGCAGCATGCGCTGCTCGGCGCTCTGCCAGGGCGTGCTGGGCTCGGCCCACAGGCGCTCGGCCAGCGCCGCCGCGCGCGGCCACAGGCGCGTGTCCAGCGCCGACGCGTCCGACTGCTCCGACCACAGCGCCGCCTCGCCACCTGCACCACCATCACATCACTCATTGTACCAACAATTCATTTAAAAAAAAAGGAATGAGTTTTGCGCATGCTGTCCATTGCTGGTTATGTAAGACTCGCTGAAAAAAGCTTCAAAAAAGCAGTCAACAAATTGTGCAATAACACTTCGCCTTGTGGAGTGGCCCGCCGGAACCTAACACGACATCAGGGGCCAACCAACTAGCGCCTGAACTACGTCAACAATGAAGAAGAATGAAGAAGAATTAAAGTCAACCTCTTTTATTTCAATAAATCATTAAAGTAGAAGATGCTTATAAACACGGAATGGCAACGTAGCGTAGTAAGTGTAAGTAAATTCACAGTTCAATTAATGTTACTTTATTACTACTAACGGTAGCTAGTAGCGTTAAACATTTTCTAACGTTACGTAAGTATCACTACGAAATTAACGTTAATAAACGGCTTTCTAACGTTAAATTGCTAACGTTAGCAAGCCCTGTTATAAACTTGATATAAAGCTAAAAAGAGCAATTTTGAGCCTTAAGGAAGAGGTTGATTCTCGTGTAGTGTTAGAAAAAAGTTCCTCTCTTTATACTTGATTTAAATTGACAGTTATTCAGTAGAGGAAATTACGCGTTTGTTTAATTTCACATGAAGTATTGCACTTACCCAGAATTTGATCCTTGCGTGCTCCCGCCATATTTGCTGGACTGTTCATGTACACCTTCTGCCATCCGATGTACGGGGAGCACCAATTGTTACCTGATCATAAATAGTTATCTCAATAATCATAACCTTAGAACTTACATAACATTGAGTTTTAGTTTAGCTTGTTATTGACAAACCACGCGGACGAAGCCACCGGTAGAAGTTAGTCTCTCTTATATAACTATAGTTCATTAAAGTAGATAGTAAGTATATTTTTCTAATATCATATCACACTACAAAAAGAACCAATATTAAAATTTACAAACCTTCCCCAACCCAGGCACCGAACCCACAGTCCAAGTACAACGCGTCATAGTTAGACATGATCAACCTGTAGCCTTTGTCTAGAAGACCTGATATTTGAGCGTCTTTACCAGTTGTCCATACCTGAGAACATAATACGAGCAAATATAGTACATAATAACAGTATTTTTCTTTACCTGCAGTGCTCTTGTCTGCATAAAGTTACTCCCTTAGTGTCAAGATTTCAATAATCAATCTATCTATCTATCTATGGATTTGGCTAATAAAGTTAGAATTTTGAACATTTTGTATGGAGCTTATGTCAAAATTCTAACTGTAGTAGCCAAATCCATAGATAGATAGATTATTGAAATCGGCCATAAGGGAGTAACTTTATGCAGACAAGAGCACTGCAAGTAAAGAAATATTCGAAATAAAACCCTATACCAACCAGCTATAAAAAAGCATATAAAATAATCCAGCGTATACTAACTAGGCTAAATTCCCTCCACATTTGGAGGAAACCCGTGCCCAGAAGTAGGACGTTTATAGTTAGAAATGATGATGATGATGATATTATTAGTTCAATGTAAATAAATCACAATTAACAATAGGTATTCAAATCTGTTATTTACACAATGTAACTTTATAATCTAACAACAAAAATACACCTATCTCGTACCTTGCTGCGTCAGACAGCCTACTACTACTAAATTAGTCCCGTGAAGGATCACTCACCTGAATAATATAATCATCTTTGTCCAAATACTTGTCTACGTAAGCGTGGTCTGTCAACGTGCTAGTCCATAAGATCAATGGCAGTTTCTTGCCGAAAGCCTGGAATAAAAAAAATATATACCTATAGGTGAATACTACATTATATAAATAATAAATAAAATAAAATTTATTTATTTCAGACCATTTCGTCCATATGTTGTTAGTAACATTGTCTTAAAAACCTATGTTAGTAAAATCAAATCATTATGTCAAATTAAAATTACAAATTAAAATTCCAAATTAAAATCCAAATTAAAATACAAAAATGAAATATATAATAGAACAGCACAACAACAGAAGTCCTATTCACCTGCATGTGCATGATACTCATCGCACATGCAAGCGAATGCTATATAGAAGCTATATGGAAATCGAACCCATAGCAACTCTGTAATTTTTTTTAAACAGGGTTAACCAATACACAGCTGATATAATAAGTAATTTTATGGCGACTAGTAGGTAGCGCCGACTATCACTCACTATCGTAGTGGGTGATAATTCGGTAAAGAGCGCAGACTAGCCGGCGTCTTACTTTGTATGTATTTCTCAATAAAATTACGCTTTGAGGGGTAGAGGGGTTTGGGCACATTCACTTTAAGGAAGAATAACAGTATTATTATATATATATTTGCACAAAAACAACGCTCAGTCCCTTACAAAAGCGAAAATCAAGACACGATACAAAGTAAACAAAACAGATTCCGATTCGCTCGTAGGTGTCGGTTGTGATTAATTAGCTCGCGAATTAGCTTTAAACGAAGCGTCACGGAAATCCCCGAAATCGTGCTCAGCTTGAGGCCGACTCTTACAACCGACTAACCTAACCAAGGGTAGTCAACCAAAGTCATAATCGGCACGTCTCTAATTATCATAATATTTCTTCTAGTAAACTAAGTATTCGTTTAAAATAAATCTGTACCTTATAAGCTTTATCAGAGGCTTTCTTTTGGAAGTACTTCCATAGTTGAAGGAAGCTAGACTTGTCGAGATTCCAGCGGTTTTGGATCATGAAGTTCTGGATTTCTTCTGAAGAGTTCCAACACCTCTCGCTGACTTCGTCACCTCCCATGTGGAATATATCCGGGTTGAATATATCTGGGAACAGCAAATTGTTTTTTTATTAATAACTAGTGAACCCACGGCCTGCTTGATGTCCACTATTAGACATACCTAGGCCTCCCCAACAAATTCCCAATAAGACCTTGCATGCAACACGATTCTGCAGATATAATAAAAGAGCTAGCACTTTATAATCCGACACCACCTTGCAAAGCATTTTCCCGCTTGCCCCGGGTCTACGGTATTTAAAATAGCGAATAACCCTAGCGTCACACGGCGGTACTAAGAAAAAAACATACTAACAATTACACCTCTCCAACCTACGTAATATAATTATCAAGAATAAAACTATTTACAAAATTACGGCACATTATACTGAGTTACGTAAAGTATAACAAACTAAATTACTTTTGTCGATGCTCTCGTTAAGCAATTCTATTGTTTAAATATTTTTTTAATTACTGTAATTTACTCACAAAATTTCATTTAATATAAGTAATAGGCTTGAGAGATCTTGAGAGATTTCCTATATTGTGTTCTCTACAAAGCTACATTCACGCTAATCTCAATGTTAAATGTTTATTATAAAATTCTGTTACGTTAAAAGTAGTGACATTAAACCGGTTTGAGTTTTATTTTGTCAAAAGTTAACATAATCCATACGGTCTATACCATAGACCTAGGATCAGCGCGCTACCGCAGGTCTATACCTTGTCGTCCACTGCTAGATATACCTAGGCCTCACCTAACTTTATTACAGTCAGCGGATACTTCTCAGGATCGTATGTCATCACTGGTAATATATAAATTTAACTGTCTTGAGACTTTAGCAGTGTTTACTTAAGCCTTATAATCAAGACAGCAAATAAGGACATTGTTCCAGAAGTGCCAGGTCTTTGACATGACACGTTCGTGTCGAAAGGTTCCGTTGATTGTAAAAGATCCCATTTTTGAACGAGTGTTCATTGCCTGGCCTAGAGTTCCTTATATGTCCTTTCTATGTTCTATTCCTTTCTATGTTCTATTCCTTTCTATGTTCTATTCCTTTCTAAGTATGTCTGAATAAGCACCCATTCCTGAACGAGCGTTCGTTTCGTTGTTTGAACGATGTCTTTGGCTGAGAACAGATGCAACGAGCTTTATCCAACAATAGATTGCTCGGTAAGTACTAAGCAGTTGATTTCTGACGAAGCAGCATATGTTAGTGATTTAAGTGCATTTACCTGCCATATCCAAGTAGATATCCTCCAAATATTCGTACAGCTCTTCCTTGGTTGGGTTGAATTGACCGCAGGGAGGTTCCACACAATAGTGGGCCCATGGTTCCGCCTGCCGAATAATAGTACATTATGATATAAGTGCGGTAAGTTGATAATCACAGCCGAGGCGATATTGCTAGCCCGAGCCGCAGGCGAGGGCTACAAGAAAGCAGAGGCTGTAATTATCAAACCGCACGAATGTCATACGACGTTTTATAATATATTTGCGAGGAAATAAATAAAATTCGGACTTTCTTAGAAAAAAACAAATACAGCGAAAACAAAAAGCGCGCGGAATAATTTTTACTTCACATGTCACAAATCGATGCGCGCGCATCAGCGCTTTTTTTTTAAGGCAAAAACACAAAAACAGCCAGTACCTATTACTAATAAAGTAAATTAATATTTTTGTGTTTTATTACAGATAAATGGTTGTAATTTATGGTCTAAATTAATTACGAAACAAGCATTACACACTGTGTACGTGATCGCCTGTTTGACCTTAATTGAATATTCTATTTGACCAATTTATAAGTCAAGATTTTGTCATTCAAGACGTCTAACCATATTATTTATTTTAAGATGAAATGGAGACGTATATACCTATATTGACGGTAAGTAAGTAGGTAGGTATCTAATAAATAATCCGGTTAAATAGGTATATAATATCATGTTGTCCTCATAGCAACTAAACACAAACTTGATCTAATAAAGATGTCAACGACACAGCAGTAGCTAACTGTAGGTAATTTGTTAGATATAAGTAATAATTTATAAAGCTAACAATGTAATAATATCCATTGTGTGGTTTATGGTTTTCAAAGCGTTAATTAAATACGCATAAATCATTAAAAGTAGCGGTTTATAAAAATAAAAATTTCTGATCCTGGAGGAAAAGAGGTACCTACGGCAATATGTAACGAAATTTAGCTATAATTCCAGCATTTTCTGGAATAGTACCTAGGTAGTAAGTTTTGCTGTCGTGAAAGTCGTTGGGTTGGAATTGAGCCTATAAATAAGAGACCTGACTTAGGTACTTACTTTTGTTTATGATTGACAAAAATGTACCTACTGTGACGAACGTACCAACTATAGAGGGTGATTCTGACCTGTCGGAAAGTCGGTCCTTTTCGGCCCGAAAAGTCCATTTGTTTAAAGTTAAAAATACATACGGTATAGGTACGTAATGTTAGTTAATAGATTTTTTTAGAAAAAACCTAACGTGAATCAGTTTTAAATTTTTTATACGGTATACTATTTTCTAGCAGCCGTAGGTACACAAGTACACTTCCTTCTAATATTGGGAAAAGTTTACGTAGGTATGCGGAAGCATTACGACGACGACGCGCGACGGCTCGAATTCAGGGCCTTGGTGGCCTTTAGAGAAGTCATTGATATGTATTAGTTATTATTAATTAATTGTCTAATTGATTTGGATCAAGATCAACTGATCCAATCATGATATAAGCTGGTGCCATAACCAATTTGAATTTGGTTGTATCTACCCAAAATAAAGCACGTATTGTAGACAGGTCACGATTTTGATCTATAGCGAAATATCAATGGCGGCCTACTTATAATAAAAATGTGAAAGTTTATGGCACAATCACGCAATACGCCTTACTCGGCAAAACAATACAATTATGTAAGAAGTATTTTTAACAATACACAAGGACTTTGCACGAGAGAGCGTTAAATACAATTTGAATTATTTTTATCGGTCAGTGAACCATTTAATAGCGCAAATGTCATTCTCTAGCCCTCTAACTATATTCTCTGCTACAACCACGGAATAAGAACTCCATCCTAGATGCAATATAACCACATACACGTGACGTGAATACAAATTCACATAACATTTCTTATGTTCTAGTATATTAAGTATGTATTTTTAATGTACTTAGTTTTGTGTGAGGATATAATATATTTACCCAAAAAGTTCTGACAATTTCCAAAGAAAGTAATGTGCTTATGATTTATGCTAGGCTTAATAATTATTAAATTACTTAGGTAAGTATATCATGGATGCGGAAGGCGGAGGACAGAGTGCTATGGCGCGTGTTAGGAGAGGCCTACGTCCAGCAGTGGACTGCAATAGGCTGAAATGAATGAAGTATATCACACACTAACTTCTGTTCTGTCACTTGAGTGACTGTCTACGGCTTCACTCAAGTGGTATGTCAGTAATAAGTAGCTTGACCTTCTCCAGTGTCAGAATATTTCTACCTATATGAAATTTCATAAAAATCGGTCGAATGGTTTCGTCAATTACTCCCTACATCCATTCCGAATTTCCGACAAACGCCCCAACATTCTCTCTTTAAAGTATAAGTGTAGATTATACAATACATGGTGGACTATGTACCTTGAAGCACACAGTGAGGTTGGTGTCCTGCCAGCCCTCGCCCACGTGCGCCGGCGCGTCGAACTCTGGCATCACGCGCACTCCGCGGACCAGACCGTATTGCACTATGTCTAGGATCGCCTCCTTTGTGTATACCTAAAAGTAACAAATAAATAACTTACAGCATACCCAACAATAACTTTATTTCAGTAAAATTTAAACTAACACATAATATAATAGTATATTCAATGGTTGGAAATTCCTTTTAGATAATCAGGTTTTATGTGTTTATTATAATTATTATTCCTTTTAATTAAACTTTTAAAAAAAACTTTTATAAATATATACTTATTCAAAAAAAACTTAAAAATATAAAATCACGAATTTTTGCTATGAAGTCATTAATTCCTTTATCTCTTATTTAAAACTCTATTTTCCAGAATGCTTCTGCGAGTATGTGTTCCTACTTAAGTTTATAACAATTATCCAACAACTTAAAAAAAATTTTTCAAGGAAAAATTCACGATTATAAGTAGGTATAGGTATATGGTATAAAATTTTCATCATAATTACCTTAGCAGGGGAGTAAGCACCGAGCCTAGTGAGTTCAGGTCTTCTGCTGGACTGGAATGGGAAGCTGTGACTGTCCGTGATATGCCAATGGAAGGTGTTCAGTTTAACCGCAGCCATGGCCTCTGAACACAAAAATATAAAATATATTTCAATAGACAGCAAATACCAGCTATGCTGTATGTTTGAAATATCAAAATAACAGCTTTTTAGATTAGGCATATGAAAGTAGGTACGTTACTTATGACAAAAACACATTTTGTATTTTTTTGTCAGTCTGTTTGTTTGAGGTAAATTCCTAAAATACTGAACTAATTTCGACGGCAGATAACAAGGAGTAATTAATACTTTGATTTTGGAAAAAAATATCAAAAAAATCACACGCGATTCAAGTCACGGCTAGTCTACTTTAACTATCGACCTGAAAAAGGGCGCTGGGTCTGACTGGGTGCTGAAGACGGAGGACCGAGTGTTATAGTGCGTGTTAGGAGATGCCTATGCCTAGCACTGCAATGGGCTGAGATCATGATGATACCAAATTTGAAGTTTTTAGTAACCATAGTCAATAGAGCAAGTTTGAGGCGAAAATACAAATTTTGTTTATTCTCTATCCCCTGGGAATTTCGAAAAATCCTTTCTTAGTGTTCGTCTATACAACGAGTACCTGTGTACCAAATTTCAAGTTTCCAGACCCAGCGGTTTGGGCTGGGTGTTAATGTCAGTCAGTTTCTCCTTTTATATTTTTATACTCGTGTATATAGATATCTGGTAGACATAAGGAAAATACAACACTTACCGATAGTAGCTTTGATGGATTCGACAGTGTAGAAGTTCCTTGCCGTGTCGAGCAGGATACCGCGATAAGGATACTGTGGTTTGTCTGTTACCGATACATCTCGCACGATCTAAAACACAAATATTAGAAAATACATTGCGTATAAATCGCACTCACATTAGAAAAAAAACTACTGCGCAATTTTGAAACTTATACTTATTGACTGAAGATGAAAATTGCCGATAGACAAATCTGAACTTGCATCTATTGTACTCGCATGGGGGCAAAACCCTGCTCTTGAAAGAGCGGAGGAGCCCCACCCAAGAGTGCCAAGGAGGGCGACATCAATGGATTGATATTATTTATTATTTTATAGTGAAACTAGCTGTTGGCCGGAACATCGCTACCGTGAACCTTTGTTTTGACACTATGCTATGCTATAGCGTGATGATAAATAGCCTAACCTTTAAATCTTCGATAATTGATCGAAAAAAGATTTTTTAAGTCGGACCAGCAGTTCGTTAAAGTTTGAATAGGTACGCTAATTTCGAAATTTGCGTATTCAATTAAACAAACAAACTCTTCCGCTTTATAATATACGTATAGATTGTGTTGTCAGAGTGGAATGAAGTGGCTTGACATTTAATTTTGCCTGCCTCACATTACTAACTTTCACTTGGGGACATTTGTCTCGCCTGTCAAAATCTTAATTGATAATAATTTACATACATTAGCGATCTAACAGCTTATCTTACATCTAATCACAAAACACGATGGCTACCTGAGTTTGTCGACCCGATCTCAACAAAATATTGCCTTGATCCTGAATTCTCAATGTTAATATGTATTGAGCTAAAGAGTCAACGAACGCGACCGGTCCGTTTGTGTAAATATAAACTTGTTTGCCACAGACTAAATTGTAAGGTAGTGCCACTTCAGAGAATTGATGCACTCACTTTAACGATTGTAAAACCTTATCATATGAGAGAAAAGATACCAAATAATGCTTTGGCACTGACTCCACTGGAGCGAAGTTAAAATGAGAAGAGGGGAGAATATGCTGTTGTAAATAACCAATCGAATTACAAATTTACAAGATTATTATGGACTTGATCAGATGATCTAATCCGAACAGAATTGCGCTGGATAAATGGTCTTAAAAAAGAGATCTTGGGGAGGTATCTGTCCAACAGTGAAAGTGTTATTAAATAATATCTACACATTTTTCTATAAGCTTTACCTTACATTCTATTTTTTGCAAACACAGAAAGAACATGTAGAGAACAAACAAGTTGCCTCTATCTTACGTGATATATAATTCATTAACAACATTTGACAGATCAGACAACATTATTTAGACATTCAGCAATAACAGTTCTTGAAGGTAAAAATAATTCACCGACAAGTAATAATAATACACTAGGTAGGTACACCTGAATATTGGATTTTTTTAATTACACTACACACAAATAAGGGAAAAATCCGAAACCGTACTCGTGTCACAGAATATTAGTACTTTATTGGAAGGCGTATAAAATGAAAGGTATAAAAACCTTTAGAAAGAGTGAGAGTTTATTACAGACTGATGTTGTTATGGATGGTGGACTGTAATATCTTACATATCAATCACAAAAAAAAATTGAGAGTGGCTCGCACTTGCCCGGTTTTTTAAACAACTGTCTTTCCGAGAAACAAATAGGTCTAATAGTATTGTGACTACTGACTACTGAATCGTAGGTAGGTACGCTACACTCCCAAATTTACTAAAACATATTTCTTTAGCCTCGGTAAACTATATTACATAAATTTACGTATTTTTATGTTATTATCCGACCACATAAATATATTATACGTACTTCAAATAATACTATTTAGATATTATCCTTCACGGTCAAACAAAACAATTGAGTGACAATCACAAAGTAATATCTTTTGTTCCCAAATATCCAATAACGTTTCAAAATACAAATTAGTTACTCACATACTGAATACCATACAAAAGTGTTACGATAGTTACTGGAATGATTATGACAATTAACAAAGTATATTGATGTCGAAATTTCGCCTGATAGAAGCCTCTTTATTTCTAATATAACACTTCCGATGAATCTTCTTCTTGTTTATCGTAAACCCAGATAAATACATATCAAGAAATGAGATGAGATCATGAAGATAATGTCAAGATTGAGAGTAATAAAAGTCTTACCAGCATTTGATTCCTGATTTCGTCATAAACGATGAGTTGCGAAAGAGTTTCCAGACCATGCCTCAATCCGAAGAACGATCCAGCTTCAATAGTAGCCTTGATCGAGTCGCTGGAAGATGGTCCAACCTTCAAGGAGTAACTCTCATCCATGTCCAGGGAGAATACTGAGTAAAGAAATAGTTCGGTCAAAATCTGCAACTAGTAAAGGCTTTATAGATTGAAGTTCGCAATCGGTCAATCGCTCTCAGCGTGGATCGGTTGACGAAGTAGCTTTTACTATGATAGAAATTGTCTGTGAGTTCTATCACACTTTAGACCTTTTATCGACTAAACCAATATCGATAGACGGTTTTCCTAGTCAACAATCCATAACGTCTTTACTGTTAGGACGAGTTTCTTGCACTAGAACTAACTGGTTACCTAGCTATGGATTGGTAAATGGCTTTCTTTTTTCTTTTTTCACCCAAATAATGTGATTTGTCTCATATTAAAACATCCTAGAGATGAAACGTATTTGGTGACATTATTTTTCACAAGAACTAACTCGTTACCCGGCCAAATAAATAAGCAATGGCTTTTTTGGTTCTTTTTTCCTTGATGACACCTTAGAGTCATCTGTAAATATCTAATGAAATAATTATTAGAGAACTATCACGGTTCATGAGACGGACCTGGTGACAGTCGGATGGACAGCGGGGTCTTAGTAATAGGGCCCCGTCCTACCTTTTGGGTACGGCACTCTAAAAAGCTATAAAGTGGATTATTGTGTCTCCCAAATAATTGTGTGACTAGTTTCGAGTAGGTACAGATCAGTCCATTAACAATCCTACGAAACTATAGCGTCAATACAAGTTCTACTTATAACCTTTTATTTTGAAGTCAATTTACACACATAAACATTGTTCGCTTGCTAGGTTTGTGTTTCTTTAGTATATTCATTCCTAAAGGAAAAAGTATATTTTTCCTTGTATGATTTTATGTATTATTTAGGTACCAAATTAAATTTACGTTTGAATGGAACTTTGCAAAACCTCATGATCGATTCAGTAATTGTCAAAAATATTAACTGGACCTACTTAATCTATTTGTGAATCTAAAACCGGTTGTTGTCACGTTGGCTAGTCTGCATAAACTATTATGTCACCTACCTACGTATAATGACCTCAGTGATCGTGTCGAGGACTTTTTTTTTTGCTGTCCCCTCGGGGTTAATTCCGCCCCGAGAGGTAGTTTATTACGATAAGTAATATTAACATTAACTGCTATTTGATACAGTTTCATATGGAGTTTATACATAATTATAGTCTAGGGTTCAGTGTTTTAAGTCTTTTAAGGGTCTATAATAGTATATAATAGTAATTATAAGTGTGTATGTGTCATGTATTTGGGGATGTTATGTGTTGTTGAATTGTTTGAGTGTATTGATTATGTGTGTAATGTGTGTCATAAATGTGTTTGTAGTGTTGTCATTATTTATGATTTGCTGTAAATTGTATGGGCTGATTTGTGCATGGTAACATTGTTGTTCATGATTGAGACGTGTGTGCGTGTAACGTGGGCAATGTGTAATGAGGTGAGAGAATGTTTGTATGGAAGTGTCGTCGCAAGGACATGTGTGCGTGTCGAGGACTTGTGTGTTCTTAATACGGACTAGAAAGCGTTATAGGTATATCTTCTGAATAAGAATCGAATAGATGTTTTATTTTTTATATCTAAAATAATACAGATATTGACATGGACGCAAAATGCTACGTTGGAACTTGGATTTAACTAAATTAAGATGCCAAACTGAAAAGGAAAAAGATCATTTCCTTTACCTATTTCTCTGGTATATATTAATGCGACGGTAATATACTTACGAGAAATAAAAGAGAGGAAACATTAAACTTAGATGACTTTTTTTAGAGGATATTATTTATTTTTAGAAAAGAAACTTCAAAATCTTTAAAGGTAACATAATATTTAACATTCTATGTTTAACGGAGTCCATTGAAAGGGTTAATCATATCGTTAAAGCTAAAGCGTAATGTTCACCGTAAAGTAATATTTAAACCCGCCCTTAGACACAGTGGTATCGACCTGCACAGTTCGCTAACCCACAATAACACGACACGACCTAGTTTACGCATAAGTTGAAACATCACAAGTGGAAATGATTGCTCATCCTATCATAATAAATCGTTCAATAGCCACGAAATTGGACCGGCCAGTTATATTTATAATCATGGACCCATCGTGTCTCCTCCGGAAATTATTTTGAAGTAACTTAGGTACCTTGTTTTTAAAATCGCCTAAAGCGTTTCTAACAAATATCTGTGTCATCCTACTGCTAGGCTAGGGTTTCCTCTTCTCTGTGTAGAGAGCTGAGAGGGCTTAGGCCATAATCCACACATGCTGGCCTAGTGCGAGTTGGTAGATCAGACATACACTTACATTTTTTCCTTCATCGTCAGCAAATGGTAAGTCATTTGACTAATACATACAAGATTCCACAAAGTGAAATCCATATTGGTACTGCCGGTCGGAATCAGACTTGAAGGGCATGATTTGCATGCCGGTCACTTAATTATCCATTCGGCTACCATTGCTTTTATTAGTATCTTTTGAGGGAATTAAAACTTGGAGTAAATTTATTTTTATTTTATTTATTCTAAGGCAACTTTTGGCTTTTTTGCAACTTTTTGGCAAGTTATTGATACACTGATGATCTTTGAATGACAAAAAAAAATCGGGATTTCACTTTTAATACTTTTGGAACCAATCACTCAAAAAGTTTCTTTTAGTGGTCCATGATAAGATTCGCCAAAGGGTTCCTTACTGCTAAAACATTAAGAATCACTGGTGAAGAAGGTGACAAACGAGCCAGCTGCCCATCTGAAAGTGGTAACTTAGCTAGCCATTGCAATGCCAGAAAGACACACGTCTCGGTTAAAAGCTTCTCCTAAATAAAATGAGCTCTCCTTACCGTTAACATCAGGATTCCTGTTGACCAGATACACTGAGAGGCGTTTTCCAGTGGCCTTAGGAGTAATCCCACTTGGTATCGCCTTGGAGACCACATTTTTAAATCTCTGTGAACAATATAGGTAATGAATGTTTTAATTTTGTATTTGTAAAGATGCAATGTAAAGCGCTTGCCACACGGTTGTAATCTTGCGTTACAACAGAGGTGACCTTGGTGGGAGAAATTTGGATTACATCTGCCGGCTAGATTGATGACATCTCATGATTACATACAAGGTCACGTCTATTACTTTGAAGGCTATAAAATATCAGCTCAATAAGCCGCATTTGAGCGACCACAGATATGAAGTTTTTCAGCTTTCGTATTAATTAAAAATAATGTTGTTTAAACTTTCAACTTACGTCACCAGCATCTTTGATGAGATTGTCGGAGCGGCCTTCCTTGGGGAACTGCAAGTCAATATTGTTGATGTTTATCTTCGATAAGAAAGAGCCTAAGTCCGCTTCACCCGTCGGTTGGGGCCATAGTAAACCTACAAGACAAAAAGAAATATTATAAAAACAAATAAATTTGCCTTTAAAGTTTAAAGTCTCTGTCAGAATCGTAGCAAGTGGAAGAAATGTTCTCTGCCTACCCCTCTGTTGGGTTAAACCCTCTGTTTGGCGTGAACTATCATCATCAGCAACCCATTAAGTCCCTCTGCTGGGCTCGGGTCTCCTCTCCTCTAACTAGAGAGCTGAGAGGGTTTAGGCCATAATCCAGTCACGCTGGCCTAGTGCGGATTGGTGGATCAGACATACTCATAGAATTTCTTCTAGGGTATGTGGGTTTCCTCACGATGTTTTCCCTTGCCGTTAGCAGATGGTAAGTCACTTGACTAGTACATATAAATTCTGAATGAAACTTGACAAACAGGGCTAGATTAGTCTAGATTAGCATGTAGGATACATTTTACCAATAACCCACGTAAGTAGAAGCTATAGTTTTTATTTGATAGTTGTCTCGTACGTAAAATGATACAATGATGAATAGTTTTGGTTCAGCAAACACAAGTTAATTCCTACCGGAAACCGAAACTGATAGGTCCAGTAGGTATTGTCAGTGCGATATTAAGTATAACACTATATAAAACCACTGCAGTTATATAATATAGCAATATTTAGGATTAGAACTAGATCAGCTGACGCGCAGCTTGTCAGGTGATTATGTTTAAGGTGAATGTTCGGATACGATTCCTTCATACATTTACGGGCGCTATTGTCTCTGAACGTAGACACTTTTTTACATCATCATCATCATTTCAGCCTATTGCAGTCCACTGCTGGACGTAGGCCTCTCCTAACACGCGCCATCATAGCACTCTGTCCATTAAATCCCTCTGCTGGGCTCGGGTCTCCTCTCCTCTAACTAGGTCTTTTTTACATAGAACAATAAAATTCATTTTATCACTTTTCTACAATAAATAGACCCTATTACAAATGATCTACTTGTTTTTGTAATTTAAAGCTTTATGGCATTTGGAGTTGCATTAAATATTGTTTTTGTTTTACATGTGTATCTGTTGGTTTTGAATTGAACTTTAGATATAATATAGGTACTGCAGTTTCACATCCCTGTCTACCGAAATATGAAGAACCAGATAATAATACTACATAATGGTAAGATTTTTTTAATGATTATCATCATTTTAAATTTGCTCTTGGGGAGGATTGGAGAACGTTTCTTGGGCTTTATCTTGTTTATACTCCATCCCAGTTTTTTTTGTTTTATTAGACTGCCCACTATAATATTTTCTTAGGTCTATGTAGAAATCTTCGCATGCCACAATCTAGCACTTGTTTCTGAACTTTCATTCACTTGTAAAGGTTCGCCGTTACATATTTAAATTAACTTTGATGGACAAATTCACTAAGTACTATAAACAGGAAATTCAGACAGAAATATGCAGATATGCTCCAGTATTTACTAAGTATATAGATACTGTTATTTTATTTTTTTCCATCCGCTATTTGCAAAACAATAATAATATTGTTTTGCAAATAGCGGATGGAAAAAAATAACCGCACAGGACGCTCGACATTTCGTCTACTTTGTCTACATTTTTGTCTAATTATATTTTATTATCATACTTTTACTTAAATAATGTAACTAAAAGAAAATATATTTTCCTATGGGATTGTCCGGGTATATGATACCTGTAACACAAGGTTCCTTAGTGCAGGCTCCAGTCTCCACACCAAAACCTCATAAATACTTACCTACCTTTCTTATGATAATGATGATTCATTGGCAAACTTATCATGATTAAAAATTAAAAAACAAAACTAATTTAAAGGCTATTAAATTAGCTCGTTTACCATTTTATATTAATGGACAAACATAAACAGGTTATTGTCAGGCAATATCGCTATTAGTGAATTTATTAGGGGACGGGTGCCCTGTTGGGTTTGCGTCCAAAAATAAAATAAAATTTTATCTTTAAATTAATATTCGGGTAAACTTAATTAAAGTTTAAAAGCACCAACTATTCAGGTAAAAAAGTTCTCGATGTTGGTTTTTAAAATGAGAATGTTGTTGATGCCAAAATGGAGAAATCCTACCTGGTTTATTTTTACCACACAAACAAAAATGCTTGACATAAAAAAGTTTATTTATAGCCCTGTTTAATAAATTAACATAAAATAAATTCAATTATAGACAGGTCAAGAAACAAGTATTCTGTAGTTTATATTAATATTTTATGTATTTTATCATATTTCATTTTATTTTTACTTGTATTTTTTATATATATTTTGCTTTTGTAATTTTTTGTTAACTGGGCCTACCGGAATATCAGCGTTGCGCGGCTAATTTATTGCGGCAACATTAGCTGAGGTAGGCACCATTTTTTTGGTCATCTACAGGAGCATAATATCCAGTATGTTTCTTTTAGTAAAATAATTTAAATCTTATTGTGTTGTACATGTTATCCTGTAGCTGCTTTTTAAAATAAATGTTTTTTCTTCTTTAATTATTAGGATTAATATAAATATAGCGTCCTGCCTGCATCTTTTCAAATTATTTTGATATCTGAAGAAGCTGAAGAGTTTGTTTATTTGTTTGGTTGAACGCTATGATCGCGTTGGATAGCCCATTTATCGAGGAAGGCTATATAAGATCACGCTACGGTCAATAGGAGCTGAGGAGTGGCCAAATAAAGAACGACGGGAGTAAAGCCCCACGGACTTCAAAACATATATAATTGTAAATAACCATAAAACCTTAGAAAACTTCGACAATAAACATGGACAGTTTTCGAATAAATTAACTGATTGATGATGTCAGAGCCAAAACTCATTTACTTACTTACTAGCTGTGGCGTGGGGCCTCGCTGCCGTCGTTCTTTGTTTGGCCACTGCTCAGCTCTTATTGGCCGTAGCGTGATGTTATATAGCCTTTAGCCTCGATAAATAGGGTAGATACCCAAAAAAACACGTTACCATCTGAACTAATTATTTCATTCATAATTTCGAATGTTTAATATGTTTATGAGACCATAAGACAAATTAATGTATGAAGTAGAACAACATTTATTTTTAGAGGATTTTTTTAAATTTTTAATGGTAAATGAAACTTGTCACGAGCCTCACAAATAAAAGCTTTGCTTTGGACAGCTCATTTCCAGATAAGCTAACTAAGTAATTGAAAAGAGTTTTTAATAAAAGGGGTAATTAACTTCACTACAATCTGCGATTTCATTCAGTAGAATGGGTGGAAAAGGAGATGTTCTCAAAAAGGCTAAAATTAAACGTATTTATACCGATATATTAACATAATTTATAAGTAAAGACGAGAGAGAAAGGCGCAGGTTAGACATTATCCTATACATATAAAAAAATTAAATTGAATTGTCTTTTTGTTAATCAGCTTTTTAGATAAGACATAATAATGAAAATATGTACGATACGTAACGAAAATGAATATTGTCTGTCTGTTTGAGAAAAACACCAAAGCGGCTGGATCAATTTCGACGGGACTTAAAAGTAACAAAAATCTTTTTTGTTGTTAGATTGGGTGCATTGAATTTAATTCAGTGATAATAAAAAGCAAGATGGTGCTCATTTCGCTCAACACAAACGAAGTTGCGGGGACAGCTATTCTAAATATAAGTGCTAACGATACCATTGTCGAAGTTCCTTCATAATTCAGCCGATAGAAACGGTTCCAGTATCGATTTTTAACAATTCAATAGCAAAACATCACAAACAACCAACGCTTATCTTTTGTACGAGTTATTATAATATCAAATGAGGGAAACAGGCCATGCACTATAGCGTAGGTGGTAGGCAAATGGCTTACACATACACATAATATTTATATCTATCCCTGCTCGACACGCATATATTTAGTATATGTATTTACAATAACAGGATGAAATAGCCAAGCTAAAGATAACAATCAGATTATTTTTAGAGACTTACGCCGAATAATTGAAGGAGTAAAAAACCGGGTAGAAGTTTTATACAAGTTAAAAAGAAAAGCGGTGTCGAGTCGAATCAAGAAGTCAAAAAGAAAACAGTGAATAAAGAACAGTGCTCCATCTATATGAATTTAATTTTTAAATATAAGAAGAAGAATTAATGAATTTACAATGATAAGAGGGACACGTTAGTCCAGAGGGAGCGCCTACAATCCCGCTGCAGGTTTATTCCCAGGTCGTAGCAAGCACTATTCAAGAAACTTTCTTATTTTTCGGAGTAAGCTCCTAGACTAGCTCTACTGAGACAATAGGCTCACCCCTGACCCTCTATCAGATGCTCAGTGTGATATATGCTTACTCCTTTGAGGGAAAAGGCATGTATTTTATGTAAGTTTAGGAATTTTATATATTTTGTCAATGATGTGATGTTACCTATGGTATATATTTTTTAGGAACTCAAGATATAAACTATGATCTTAGTTAATTCTCGAATAAAACTTCATAATAAGTAATGCTACAACACTATGCTGATTAGCACAAGATCTTATACGAGTATATTATCTTTCGTCTTTCTTTTATCAAAGCTAACTATAGCATGGAAGGACATACTAATACCGGTTAATGCCCCTGAACACGACATTTTGTGTAAGCAAGATAATATAATTGAATATATTATTGAATAACAATGCTTCACGACAGACTCAAATGAGCTTAGCGAACTAATCAATAAACAAATAGCTTTTACAATGATGTATTTATTCGTCATTAAAAAGCGATGGTGACTGAATGGATAAGGGACCGGCGCGGCGCGGCGTGCAAATCACGCGGTCCGAGTTCGATCCCGGCCAGCAGTACCAATGTGGATTTCACTTTGTGGAATTTATATGTGCTAGTCAAGTGACTTACCATCTGCTAAAGGTGAAGGAAAACATTGCAAGGAAACCCACATACCCTAGAAGAAATTCTATGAGTACCTATGTCTGAGCCACCAACCCATACTAGGCCAGCGTGAGTGGATTATGGCCTAAACCCTCTCAGCTCTCTAGTTAGAGGAGAGGAGTCCCGAGCCCAGCAGTGGGACTTAAATGGGCTGCCGATAATGATTTATTCGTCGTGCCGCCCGTGACGTGTGCCCCTATATTATGCAGCCTAAAACTGAACAGCTGGGTTACTTGGTTAACATGTTCGTGTTGGTATTGTTTGTAATGCAAATGCCATGTATTACGTTACATTCTGTGTCAATAGAAACGTTACTCAATAACTGCGCCACGCGCAAGCTATTCCTTGGTCGGGCGAAAACGATTAGTTTTGTCATGATATACTCAATTTCGATCTGGATTTTGAAATTGTGTCCGGTTTATGACAATAGGCTCGGCTACCTACATACAATG
Source organism: Laspeyria flexula (assembly GCA_905147015.1). Lineage (NCBI taxonomy): Eukaryota > Metazoa > Arthropoda > Insecta > Lepidoptera > Erebidae > Laspeyria > Laspeyria flexula. The sequence continues at coordinate 2,337,783 of LR989956.1, read as the reverse complement.
ATACAATAACATTGCCTACATATATATATCCTACATTTCGTCAGTTATATTGCGTCCCATGTTGGGTTATGCTAATTTAGGGATAAAATAGTGGCTATATTTTATTCTTTTTAGATCTTCTCTCATTTTTGGACTCCCGAATTACAATTATTTTTAATTTCCTAGTATTGCCAATGTCAACGCTTACTAGTTTTTAAATAATTCCGGTGGTCCACAAGTCTGATCTGGTCCACAAGTCTAATCAATTAAAAAAAGCCCAATGACATCAAAACCTCGTCTTTATGCCGTAGAATCCCTTTAGTACTTATTTGCATAACCGCAATGCTATCGAAGTAGCCTGTCAACGTTTTGATTCCTTCTATTTTACTGCTTTGAATAAAACAATGTTTCGGTTCAAGAATGACTCATACTGCTGACATTTGGAAACCAGTTCTGATTGTGTCAAAGCACGAACCAAATATACCTAATAATATAATTGTTGCGTGACGAATAATCGATTCGTTTTGGTCACTACAATGGCGCCGAAACTTAATACAGTTAATTAATAAGTCTAATTTGAATATCGATTGTATTACTTAGCATAATTAAATTATGTAATAGGCAAGAAGGGATGACGGACGGTGGAGCAAGGCAGCCACAGCATGGTGGCCTAGAGAAGCTATCAGGCCAGTGGGCAGACCACCACACCGGCCCGATGGCCAGACGATATCGTTAAAATCATAGGCTCTCATTGGACGCGGCTGGCGCAGGACCGTGAGAAGTGGCGCTGTGGAGAAGAGTATACCCAGCAGTGGGTGGATGTGGGCTGATGATGATGAATACCTAAGTAATAGGTACTACAATGAGACATCTTATAGTCTATACTTTTATCCAGAATATATAGCTTCGCTATGCTCAACAAGTGGGGGTAATACAAGTAAACCGCTATTCTAAGAGATGCGATGAAGCAAATAACTTATTAGTGAATTCACAATATTTCCAATGAAGATATCCAATAATAACACAAAAGAATTTTTCAAATTGGACCAGTAATTCCTGGAAATCCTAGCGTTCAACCAAAAAAAACAAACAAACTCTTCAGCTTTATCTATTAAAGTAGAGATAAAGTAGCTTCCCTCTATAATATGTAGGTACGCTTAGATCTTCTAAACTACTCAACGGATTTTTATGCGGTTTTCACCAATAGATAGAATGATTCATAAGGAAGGTGAGGTGATTCATAGTTGAGTATTTCATAGGTTATAATCTATATCATTGCGTTCATATTTAAATAATAACGTACTTAAGTAGATGAAATATTCTCTGGCTACCCTAGCCGGCAATCAGCGTGAAGACAGCAGAATACACGGACTTTAGACGTCAACATAGCGTGTTGAACCTCAGAGTTCAACATCCTGCAGTGACTCGTAAACAATGATCAACAAAATATTTGTCTGTCAAGCAATCTCATTCAAACCTGTATTGACAAAACGTTTATAATTTAATTCATGAGTCAAAAAAATTGGTATTGTATTCAAAATTTTTTATCCATGTACTTATGTAACCAAACAGAATATCACCAAACTAATGACCTCTTTCACAATGAGCGAGTACTGGCGAACACATATGTTTAGAGAGCTATGATATGCTACAATCAGATATATTCCTGCTCAACCAATCTAAAATATTCGCTGTGTTATACTGCCTTGCTAAGAAAAAAAGGCGCAGTTGCATATGCTACGGGAAAATCGCTAATTTCCCTTATGCTTGTTGCAGTTATGCCGTTCTTTTTTGGTAGGGCAGAATACTCCTACTGCACTGCTGAATCTTCTTGTATGGAACTATCCTGTGTTATCGACTCGTGGGGATTAAATGGAAAAAAAATATTTATTTGATAATATGTGCGAGACAAAATTGAATGCGGGCGGCACAAAATCGCTCACTGTGGCGGAAATTAGATGCGGGCTATGTTCAACAGTGGACGTCATTGGGCTGATGTGATGATGATGATATGATGAGACAAAATTGGACTTGAAGTTTCATAATCATGACCAAAAACATAGAATAATTTTTGGAAACTGTTCGAGCAGGAAGTTTGCTCATAGTATATTAGGACATAGACATAGATATAGACATAAATATACGAGTAGCTGGCGAAATATTGGTGATGCATCTCTGCCCACCCCTCCGGGAAATTAGAAGTGATGTTAAAGGTGAACTAGACGAGTCCGTATAATGATGGATTAAGAATACAATAATGTCACTACACCATCTCAATAGCGGGCCTATCTGTTGTAGAAAAGTGATAAAGTGAAGTGTCCTATGTAAAAAGTGTCTATGTTCAGAGACAATAGCCCAGTAATGTATGGACGAGGCGTATAGGAATATCCACCATAATATGTGCGGATACGGAATGAAAAACAAGAACCTTCATACAGAAACCACATTCAAACCATTGCATGTACGAGTAGATGAAATCGATTGTAGATAACCTAAAAAACAAACATTGTAGATATTTTCTAGAAAAATAGGTACAAATATTAGATAGAGATATGTGGATAACAATGTTTATAAAAACCACGAGCTGATAACGATTTACGATCGATACAATGTTTTTAGATAACAGCTAAACAAATCCATTGAATAACAACCTTGTGAAGATCTATCTATGAGTGGGGTAAAACTTAAGTGGCACTGATAAGATACAAAGATTATGATAAGCCAAGAGACAGATAATAATTAAGTAGGTAACTTTAAACGCAAAACTTTAAGATGGTGAGGAAAGGAGGAGGAGAGGTGATAAGAAAAATGCGTGTTCAATTTGAATCCAGGCCCGTTTGTGTCGATCCCGATAACTTGATATTCGATGAAATGTACTATCGGTGATATGGGAGTTCGTACATGTTGCTATTCGATGAAATGGCCCATCGATCAAATAACCCGTCGGTAAAATAGCTTTTGGATGATTTGGCGTCGTAGAAATGGCTTTCGCAAAAATGTCTTTCGAAGATAAGTACGAAACCCTTCTTAGCAAATAAAAAGTTTCTATTCTATTCTTATTACACAAAGTGACGAGTAAGCATAGTTAAATTTAAATATTAAAATTTTAATTTAAAGATTTATCAAGACCAGAAAAGTAAGACGGGAAAGACTTGCGGCAATCTGAGAAACGTTTTGTATTGCCGTTACAGCGGTGTCGGACTGTATTACCCGTATTTGTCTGATTAAGGATCCATATCATCATAGTATCAGTGTCTACCACCAATTCCGACTCACTTGTGCTTGTAGTCCGGAATAAGAAAATTGTTATACAACTCTATGTTTATAGTACTATAGGTATAGTATATAAACTATAGTATAGTACTATAAACATAGAGTTGTATAACAATTTTCTTGTATATATATATATATGTTTATAGTACTATAGGTCTAGGGGTTGACGCCAAATTTTTGTACATCAATGTAACCTACTGTACTTGTAGGAAGCAGGGCTGGAGATCATTTGTAATAAAATAAATATCAACTTACCATATTCATTACAGAACATCTTGCAGGCCTCAAGACTGAGGACTGGCTCCTTGTTCTGTGGGTCGTTTCTCGTCTTCACGCATTTTGAGTCCTCGCACGTCCATCTCCAAGGAGACGCCTCTTCAGCGAAAGTCACGCTGAAACAAACAAATCACAAAACAAAACTGAAGTTAGTCTCTTGAGTAGGTAATAATTGAAAACATACTAATAGGTAGTTTTTACAATATTTCATTCTATGGAATTAGCTATTGTTTGCCTTTGTGGCCCAAAATGTCAATAGAGTCCGTTATTGTTGATCACCTGCCTACATAAATTACTCGACAATTCCAGTTAATCGATCCACAAATCGATTAAACGACGTCAATTATACGCTTACGTTCAATTGATTAGAAAACTGATCGTAAATATCATAGTACATACTAGGTTCTGCCTATGGTTTAGCGTAAGTCTATATAATATAAATGCTTATATCAAATTTCATCAAGATCCATTCAGCGGTTTTTTACTGAAAACTTTGTCACGCATTTATAGTAGTAACATTAATTTACTAAGTACCTATTGTAAGTTATAGATCATTGTTAAAAGACTGTCCATTTGTTCTATTTAAGCTACATTATCGCATTCCTCCCACACTAGTTAGGATCACCAAGGATATAACTGATCAAATGAAATAGAACAAATCCTGTTATATATGAGAGACCATAAACCAGACTTGTCTCTCCATTAGTATTGTAAACAAAATAATCTAGCGTCCTACTTAGTACGGTGTTGTACGAGCGTAAAGACTGGACTACATCAAACCGGAGACAAGACGAAAACATATTTTCCCGAAGGTGAAAAAGGTTTTTTTTTTCTAGGCAGAGTTTCAACCCACCCACATTTCGTCAAGGATTTTATTTTCATCTGATTCGCTGCGTCACGGAGGCAGTCCAAATTTAAAAGCATTCTTGGTGGGTCATTGACTGTATATAAAACAATCCCCTCTACTCGTATTGTCCTCACTTTCACAGAGACCCGTCCCAGCCCTGGATGTATGATTTTTTCAAACCGGAGCAGGAACAATATAATGGCGCCCCCTCTCACATTTCAATTTTGTGACGTAAAGAATTAATACCCTTTAATACCTGGGGGCCTCCGTGCCTTACCTCTATTAGAATCTCTAGTAAAAATATAACTATTGCATGCTTTCGATACTTTTGACCAAGACTGCCGACTTTCAATCGCGTGTTAAATGAAAATTAAATAATACTAGTATTATATAACATATATTGTGAAATTGTTCGTTTAGAAAATGCATCAATTTTTAACAGCTAACATATTACCTGTAGGGATTCTTTCACTGCAATGTACATTTATTATTTTAAATAGATATAATCAAATCTGACTCTACTGTAAAGTGTGTGGCGGGCATAACTCTAACAAGCCCTATATGCCAGGTTTTTTAAAAGGTTTCAATTTCAACCCAGTATAGGTGATCGCAGCCTACTAAGGTGTACAGTACATTACAGCCTCTACGTTAATACAATATCGATTCAGGTAGTCAACTATTATAGGGAAAGAACTACTTATTAGCCAGTAAGAAAACTGTACCGTGGGAATCAACTTATTGTACACACTCGCAGGTAAAACATAGCAGAATTATATAATCGTTAGGCTCATATCTTTTATTATTAACTTCTAGTTCGCTCTGAAGATGCTCCCGCTGTCGTTTAACATAGTAAATGAACATCGTTGGGGTGATAATTATGAATAGTTTACACTATAAAATGTCGACTTAATTGAATTGTATTGTGTGGAGATTAAAAGATATACATAGGGTATACTATGGTATACCCTATGTATATCTTTTAATCTCAAATCATTATTGTAAGGTATCTAATACCGGATAAAACCAGACCGGAGTAGGCGTTTTAGATGTACCTATTGGTCTGCCGTATTGGACGTGGACGCTACAAGTTATCCAAATTATTTTAGGCTTTATAGTTTTACATTTGACTTGTTTTGTGTTCTACGTTTTCTATAAAAGTGAATTAAAACTTAATTATGCCTGATCTACGTCTAGACCTTTTTACCCAAATGTCCTATTTTATTTTAAAGCCTGCTTATAGTGGAGATCGAAACCAATACTCAGTGTGATTTCAACTGCAAATAGACCATTTAAACTAGACCAAGTTTCAATTCTATTTACCATAAACTATTTTGCATAAACAGCGTTAGTTATTTAATTTATTTACGTACCTATGTGCATATCCAAATCTTTTATTTTCAATGGCCGATGTAAACAAATTTTGAATAGGACAATAAAACACAATCACCGGTAGATGATCTTATCTAGACCTACTTTAGACCTGACATACGTTAAACATGAATATCTGTATAGAGACAATGACACAACAACAATACATAATCATTATACAATATGAATAAGTACCGAAGATTTAACGAAAAATAATAATTTCAAATAGGTATATTCTATATAATATGTAATTCTATCAAGCATAGGTAGCTGTGAAATAAAATATAAACAGACTGATGAATTAATACGGACCTCTACCAATATGAAAACTAAAATTAAAGATTATTGAACATCGCAGAAAAGCTTTTTTTATACCACGACACACAAAAAGGTATAATATATTCTGCACACTACTATTCATTCTTTTAAATGGTGTAAGGAAAGTTGATTACCTATGTAAACATGAATCAAGACATCTCATTATAAAAATTGTAATTTTTTTTGGATCGGCCAAATCAACGATATCTCTACCCACTCTAAAAAAAAAATGCATGATGATAATGTTCTTAATAGTACCAATGTAATGTAGTTATTAAACACAACTTACCGTAATAATGATATAAATGTTACACAATTAATGTATATGAGAAATCTCTGAAGCCACATCATAGTCTGCAACAAAAAAAAAAACCAATTAGGCTTAATGTACCACGCCTTTGCCGACTTACTAATGTTTTAAGACCTATTTACTATTATAAGTCAGGCGTAGTGCTCTTGCACTCCGTTCACCTAATTTGGTTACCTTACTAAGTAGTGCAGTACCTAATTACCTAAGTACTTAATTTAATGTACAGTTTACTAAGAAAGTAACTTGCAGTTTAAAGAAGGTTTTCTCTAAAGAGAATAAATGAGTAAGAATTTGTAATTACGAAAACAATGCAAGTTTGTAGAGGAAATTCTGAACTTAGATAGGTACCTAACGTATTATATTACTCTCAAGGTCGGGTATTAATAAATTTTAGTATAGGCAATCTTAGTTTGAGATCGATTATTTTGGTATTTCTGTTTTTAAGAACGTATTTTCAAACAAAGTGGCAACGCGCCGCAATTTTGTGTCGGTAAACATGTTTTTAAAATATAGCTCCGATTAAATAATAAACATTGAAAATCACGAAATATGATATTAAATTACGACAAACAAAGTGGCAACCACTTTGTTTGTAAATACGCTCTTAAATTCGGTTAATGATTATTATATATAAAATGCAGAAAATACTGCCGTTACTTTCTGGTAGTATGGTTGCCCAAATTTACCTACCATTACAATGACCAAAATAACCAGGTACCACGTCTTCATAGCCATAATAAATATACTCAAAACAATATCCTCAATACCGAGAGCGAAAGTAAAAGTAGGTAAGTAAAACAAAACTAGGGCGTTTAACAAAAAAAAATACGTCACAAAATATCGACCACTCCAAAATAACAACTATAAATATGTAACATGTATTGACATCGCTAAAACGACTCGGCCTATTCAATTTTAAATTTAATTCACTACATAGCGATAGCAACCAATAAAATCTTTATTAAAAATAAACATATAAGTATATTTTTATGTTACCTAAAGTTTGTTGTAAAGTTTACAGTGAATTCTAAACGTTGTACACAATAGGTATTTCGGATTTACACTTTAAAACGAAAAATTATATTGTTTGCATGTAAATAGTATATAAAATTAATTTACCTAAGTTCTTCCTAATTTTCCGGTTTATTAGCAACTAAACTATGAATGTTTCACCAAATAAAATTTAAAAACTAATCAAACATTGATTCAAAACACATGTTATAATTTACTTCATCTTAGATTCAAAATTAAATAGAGAAGGAAATCCACAATATTAAATAACAAAAGTTATTCGTAGGTAAATATAAAGCAATAAGTACGCACCTTTCAATGCAACGTCCACCCTGCTCCGCAGAAGCAAGAACAGTGAGTTAGTGACATGATAATTATAATAAAATGTGGACAAACATTTTCCCGCCTATACAAAACAGTGAGTCAGTGAACGAAACTTGTTTATTAAAACCTGCAGCAGTTTCAAACTTATAACAAGGTTTTATCTTATAGATATATTATAAAATAAAGAACATTTTAACAAACATGGTTATATTTTGATAAAAACAGTTGTAAAGAGTACTTAGATCATGTCTTACCGCATAATATTATGTTTAGCAAAAAAAAAATAGTTTTCAATGGAATATGTACCATAAAAGTTAAAACTACCATTCCATTATTTATACAACAAGAGATAATTGTTTATAAACATTTAATAGTGATATGTTCTACATTGCACGCGGCAAACGAGTTCTATGAATTGCAACAAGAGATTAGAAAGAGAAAAGCAGGATTCTGCGATGTTCGTGCGTGCCTAAAAATTAATATCATCATTTTTCACCAAGGAGATTTATAAATATCACGTCACATAGGAACCTGTTGTAGTTCACTTCTATCCCAATTCCCATGACATGTATTGTTACGACGCCAGAGACGTCTATACACGTAAAATGAAAATGTGCTCACCACGCCAAAGACGGCATGGCACGTCAAAAATGTACGGTATTTTCAAAGCTTGGCGCACAAGGCACGGCGATACCGATTTGACGTGACGGTCATAAGGTTAAAATAACGTTATTAATAAAGTACGTAAAATTTTTGTTTTCAGGTTCTCGTCATCATCCAACCAGAAAATCGAACCCGTGACTCTAGTACGATAATCATAGTATCACACCAACCACTTGACTGTGTGTGTCTCAATGACATGAGAGTGGCAACGACTATGTTGTCTCTCTGAATACTGTGACATTGGAGCAATGCACAGGTTAAAGAGATGTCAAAACTCGTGATAAAGTAGAGTACTTAACGGGGTTCTTCAAAATAAAGGAGTGAATCATGGACACAGACCTAATAGTGGAACTAGCGTTATCATGGATACTGGATACCATAGTGTAGAGCTCGTGTTGCAGGCGTCCATAGGCTACGGTATCCGCTTACCATCAGGCGGGCTGTACCTACATCTGCCCCCTGATTCTGAGCTGTCGGAAAACTTTGGGCCTGAAATGTCAGTGTAATTAAAGTTAAATAACATAATGTTAAAGAAATAAATTCTTGTAGGAAAAAATCTTAAATTAATCAGATTTTAATTTTCTATACGGTGGACTATTATCTAACATTAAATAACTTAAGCCGTAAAAATACGTCGTACCTACTAAGATTCGTAAAAGTTAACGATCCGGGAGCAATCCGACGAGTCAGAATCAGAGGGCTGTTTGCCACCGTGCGTCGTCGTCGGCGTCGACGTCGTGGTATAAAACAATATAAAAGTTAGAAAAACTTGGAAGTTTTTATAATTTCTTTAACCTTATTCAAATCAAATTCAATTAAAATTTATAAAAGCTAGCGTGTATCACGTACCTATGCGTTAAGTTAGGCGATGCAGCTATTTTGAGTGACCAAAAAATACCCCCACGGCTTGGCCCTGTTACCAACTGTTCCTTGATTGAGCCGAGTATAAGTTTTTCCGATGCGGTAGAAGAAAACGCAATCAACAATAAACAATTGTTCTAATAATTAGTTAGCGTTTTCTATTAAAATCCATTAATAATTGATTTTTCCATAAAACTTTATAATTGGTGCCATTTTAATTGGACCCATTTTATATTGTTTTTTGTTTGGCCCCCCTGCAACTGGTTTTGTAAAAAAAATCATAAGACTATGTACTTCTGCTATCGACATTGATTAAAAACCCAGTACTTCAAAACTGTAGTTGCCAGTTTCAATATGACAGATATCAACATGTAAGTGACAGTAGTTGACAGTACTTGCATTGTATGAAATCGAAACAAAGAGACGAGACGAAAGAGAAGACGAGCTATACATACTAGAAGGGAAATAATTGAACTAAATTGTTATTTAGTAAACATAAGATGTGACACACTTACTTTTTAGATTTTCATAAAATAAATAAGTGCTGGTGCAACAATGGATCCAGCATTACTTCGTGAACGCGAAGCTTTTAAGAAAAAGGCACTTGCTACACCGAGGTACGTTACATTCTTTAGCACACCGTTAACCAACTAGCGAGCGCACAGTACGGTAACGGGCTGTCACGTCACTTCGATTGCGTGCTTTCTCTCGCTCCCTCCCGCCATTCCCGTATCCGATTATCTATTTACATCTAAAATTACTTTTGATAAAACAATACAAAACGAACAATATTACATTTCGTAGGTCTATTACAGATTAAAGTTCCTGCGATTTATTTGTTTGTATGTTTTACATCTAATTCATGATCATAATAATTATTGTGTATTGCTTGTTTACTAACAAGCTTAGAAGCATTTGCAATAAACAGTTTAATGTTACAGTGTTGAAAAAAAGAAGAGTAACAAAGATGACTCTCAGTTCAAAGATGACAGCAAGAAGTCGAAATCTAAATCATCAAGCTCGGTCAGTGCCGCACCGAAGCTTGATGCTTCTAAGTAAGTACAAATATGTTATCAATATATCTTTACCTAATTAATTATAAAATAAACTATACATATATATGGATATTACCTTGTCTTGTACATACAAGACAAGGTAACATCCTAAAAGTAAATTAATAAAAAAACCAAAACAATAAATAGCAGAGAATGCCTCCAATTTAGCACGAGTAATTTAATATCTTAATTATCTTGTAAGTTTCATATTTTTGTGCTGATTAAACCCTGCAAACTGAATTTTTACAGTTATAAAACAATGACGGGCAGTTCTTCATACCGATTTGGAGTACTAGCCCGCATTGTGAGGCACATGAGATCAAGACACCAGGAAGGAGATGATCATCCTCTGAATCTGGATGAAGTATTAGATGAAACCAACCAGTTAGATGTTGGTAATAAAGTTAAGCAGGTGAGAAATGTTTTTTATTTTATCCAAAATTTACAACTTTATTACAATGTCTGCCTGGTTATTGGCCACTTTATGCTATCATGATCATACAAAATCTATACTAATATTATAAAGCTGAAGAATTTGTATGGTTGGTTGAAGGAGGAGTAGGATCTTAGGAAATATTATAGACTATATAACATAACGCTACAGGCAATAGGAGCTGAGCAGTGGCCAAATAATTATTAAGTGCATAAAATTAAGTATGTGTGGAAAAATCTCTAAAAATATCACAATTAAACTTCATGATATTTTTTTTTTGCAGTGGTTGCAAACAGAGGCACTTCAAAACAATCCGAAAATAGAATGCACTCCAGATGGAAAATATAATTTCAAGCCAGTATATAAAATAAAGGACAAAAAGAATTTATTAAAGTTAGTTAACACAATATTATAAATACACAGGACCTATTAGAAAATGATTTAAATTAAATAATATTGTATTCCACTTTCAAAAGGGTTTTTTTTTTCTAGATTACTAAAGCAACATGACTTGAAAGGTCTTGGAGGTATTCTGCTAGAAGATGTTCAGGAGTCATTACCTCATTGTGAGAGAGCATTGAAGAGCTTAGCACAAGAGATACTGTATATAACAAGACCTACAGATAAAAAGAAAATATTGTTTTATAATGACAAGACTGCTACATTGGATGTAAGTACTTTCTGGTGTTTTAATAAACACCTTAAAACACCCACATACTATTGTTAACTAGCTGCTGCCTGTGGCTTCGCCCACATGTAATTCAGATTTGTTTTCTTCAAATTTTTCCCATTAATTAAAAAAAACTTTAAAATGGCCGGTCCAGCCATTTTAAAGTTTTCACTTAATCAAGGGAAATAAGAATTCATTCACACGAAACTGACTGAACCCTAATATATTTTCCGAAATCAAAGTAGCCTAAGTTACTCCTTGTAGTTATTTGCCAGTAAAAGTCCCGTCAAAATTGGTCCAGACTTTTCGAAAATTATTCGGAAAAAACAGACACTGACAAATTAATTTTTAAGCATACTATAACATGCAAATAACAATGAGCTGAAAAAAAAACTATTATTTTCACTGTTTTCACTTATAGACACTTGTATTGTTAAATATTCACTTCAATTTAGGCCGAGAATCAAAGCTTGTTGAGTAATGCCTAGCTCAGTCATAAGAGCTTCCCCCTGACTCTGAGCCGTCGGAATGTTTCCTCATCGTAAACTTTTACGATTTTTTTTTATATATTAGAATAAATACATATAGATCACGCCTCTTTCCCAACAGAGGGGTAGGCAGAGACCATTTCCTTCCACTTGCTACGATTCTGACATACATCTTTGGCTTCTTCAACATTCATCAGTCTTTTCATGCATTCTCGCCGGTTGAGGGTACTCCTGATCTGTCCCTTCTTTAGAACGTCACCTATTTGGTCATGGTACGTTCTTCTAGGTCTACCCCTTCCAACGTTTCCTTTCACATTCGCCTCATATATTTGTTTTGTCACTCTTCCTTCATTCATTCTCTCTACATGTCCAAACCAGCTTAACATTCCTTTCTCTATTCGTGTCACAACATCTATTTTTAAGCCACAACGTTCCCCTATTACACTATTTCTTATTCTATCACTCAAATCTACCCCAATCATACTTCTTAATAATTTTAATAAAATAATTAGAATAAAAAATTAAAATATTAACTTTTTCTACAACTATCTATTTTATTTATAACATTATGTATTTTAGCTATGTATAAATAAACCGAAATTACCGGCTGAAAACTTCCGACAGCTTAGATTAACCTTTTGACCGCCACGTCAAATCGGTATCGCCGTGCCTTGTGCGCTAAGCTTTTAAAATACAGTACATTTTTGACGTGCCATACCGTCATTGGCGTGGTGAGCACATTTACATTTTACGTGTATAGACGTCTCTGGCGTTCAAAGGGTTAAGGGCTCTTGTCACAAATACTAATTTAATATATTAATCGTCCTTTTTCTAAGATTGATGAAGAATTCGTGAAACTATGGCGTGCGACTGCAGTTGACGCAATGGACGATGCAAAGATAGAAGAATATCTTGAAAAGCAAGGTATTAAATCTATGCAAGATCACGGACCCCGAAAACCCATAGTTCCTAAGCGTAAGAAGACAACGCAAAAAAGGCGACAATTCAAGAAACCTAGAGACAATGAACATTTGGCTGATGTGCTTGAAACATACGAAGATAATACTTTGACACAGAAAGGCGTTAGTATTAAGTAAATAAATGAGTTGTACAGGAAATTTGTTTTTGTTTTTGTAGCATATTTTTTCAATACACTTTTTTAAACCCAAACGCATCAGACAAAAAAGTAGTCCTTGCTCCCCTAATTCTGAACCGCAATGCTTTCGCATCGTTGACTTTTTGAATCATAAGTTATTTAATTTTAGAAAATAGTCTACCGTATTGAAAATTAAAATCTGATTAATTTAAGGTTTTTTCCTACAACCATTTATTTCTTTAACATTATTTTTTTTAAATTACACTGACATTTCGGGCAAAAAAATTTCCCGACAGCTTAGAATCAGGGGGCTGGGCCCTGATTCTGACTCATCGGATTGCTCCCGGATCGTAAACTTTTTCGAATCTTAGAACGACGTATTTTTACACCTTAAGTGTTAGAAATAAGTTTACCGTGTAGAAAATTAAAAACTGATTAATATAAGATTTTGTTATCCATCTATTTTTTTAACATTATGTTTTTTAACTTTAAATAAACTGACATTTTTCTGGCCGAAAATATTCCGACAGCTCAGAATCAGGGCAGGGCGCAGGAAAGGAACAGTTTAGAGAACATTGTAATTAATAAGAAATGTACATTTTATTCAAATGATCGAGCTATTTTGTGGCAAGTATCTGTTTGTAAAATTGGTGGAGCTGGAGCCGTCTTGAAATGTATCTTCCTCATGCTACATACCTACTTGGTGAAGTACACAAGAGTTTGTTAAGTACACATTTAAATCGCTAAAATATGATTCAATGCTTTCATTGCTTTTCTGAATTGAATGTTTTTTATCAAATGTATTTGCTGATCTTAGGCTAATTAAATAAATTGACTTTGAATCGACTAACTTTGGAAACTAAACACGAAAATTTGAAAAATGACGAACTGTCAGATTTTTTAATTGTGTTTGTTGTCAAAATAATAGACTTATTAGTCTGTGTGTACCACAGAGTACATTATGCTATAGTGTGTACGCATCCGCCGCGCACCGCGTTTGGCTCCATAAAAGTGGACAAATAAATCACAACAGAACAGCCCTAAAGTAAAAATTGTACATTTAAATAGATACAATTTTAAAAAAACATGGCAGAACCTCAATTATCCGTGTCGTGGGACGCTTATCAGAGCAACATTTGTAGCGGTCTCAGTCAATTACAGCAGGTAGATCTATTTGTTTATATTTAGCTTCAGTCTATTATTACTAAGTAAAATAATTCATTATAAACATAAGTATATGATTTATTAAAGCCTTAACAATTAACGGCCTGCTATAAGTCAAGTTGGTATCGTAGCTATAAACACGCAAACAAAAATCACGATGCTACCTACGTGTATAAATAAAGACCTATACTTGTACCCAAAGAATAAGAATTAAGCCTATCATATATAAATTGAACTAGGAAAAGCCCATTCTGGGTCCAAGAATATAACAGGTTCCTATTTAATTCATATTTTTCTGTAAGGCTAAACTCACTTTTACACTAAATGCACATAAGTTATTTCATAATAATTATGTAAAATATTATAAGTATACTTTAACAGCGTGGTGAGTTTGTGGACATGACGTTGGCAGCCGACGGTCACCATGTGAAAGTTCATCAGATGATCATGTCACTTGTGAGTCCTTACATCAAGGAGCTCATCTCATCAGCACAGTGTCCGCATCCTGTTATATTTCTTAATGTAAGTTACCATACTACCGCTAATATAAATACTCTAACCACCCAACAGTCTGCCTTATCAGCAGATTTTATGTATTACTTTGACATTTGTTATTGTTCCCTTGATCATAACAATGCATGCACTGAAGTTTATTTAGAATAAATCACACACACAGAAAGGTCACAGATTTTAGAAACTTAATCAATTAAAATATTAGTATTTTGTTTTAATTCATTTAAAAAAATATATTGCGGATTTGTTTTTTTGTAATACTTTTTTTTTTCCTTTCCTTAATCTGCAATCGGCTCTATAGCCACAATCAGATGTGTTCCAGGGTTTGGTAGGTGCAGGTAACATTCCATTAAATGCCACCATATAATTTAAGTTATGTTTATGTTTGCTGGTCTAAATCTAGTATGTGCCATCTTTTTAGGCGTCTGTTATTGTTTGGAGAAAGCAGGCTCCTTGCATGGTTGTTGGTGTGTTTGCTGAGTCTCTCTTTGTATCTCTTGCTGTTGTTGCTGACTTCTTCCCTAACTATGGGCATCTCGAGGTATTCAAGTGCACACTGGTATGTTAAGAATACAGAAGTACTTCTGTATTCTTAACATACCAGTGCGCGCTTGAGATAGTTCTCAAAGTGATATTTTGGAATCTCTGGAGGATTTCTACGTTGGAATTACACGCAGAGCCCCACAATTCTATTCCGTAGGTCCAGATGGGTTTTATTATAGCTTTATAAACCAAAAGCTTATTGCTAAGAGACTTTGTTTGATGTAAATTTTAGTAAAACAATCTGCCCTCAAATGTCTCGGTTGTTAAGTAGTAGTTTTTGAGATTAGAGCTTTCAATAATACAAAGAAATTCTTCAGCTTTATAATATTAGTATAGAAATGTGTGATTTTTGTCTGTGTCTGTAACAACACTCATCAGTTAAATGGCCAGATCGTCCTTCTTTAACAAAGTAACAACTAATAATTACATTAAAAAATTTTGAAACTATCATTAATTATTTTCAGAACATTTCTCATACAACATTAAATGCAATACTGGAATATATTTACACAGGAGAAGTCCTTGTAACTAAAGAGAAACTATCTGATGTATTAGCAGCTGCCAAGGCACTTCACATCAAGGGGCTTAAAGAAATGGTAATAGAGAAGTTTGATCTAATAAATCTAAACACATTTGTGTTCTAAATTGATTAAAATCTCATAGTTGCCCCGTTTTCCAGGATATAGCAAAGCCACGTCAGGCAGAGGAGACAAAAGATCCAATAGCAGATCTAAATAAACATTCACGTAAGAAAACATTAGTAGATAAATTACGAGAATATAAAGAAAATAAAAAGCATAATGCAAATTTTAAAGAATCAATGCAACCTGTTTGCGAGTGAGTATGCCTCATTGGCTTTAAATATTTGGGCATGCCTGTGTTCAACATGTGTGATAGCTGTCATAAGAGATAGATATCAGCTTACTTGGAGCAAAGCAAGCTACAGTGTTTAGTGTATAGCCGAAAGTGTCCGAAATAGTGAAATATGCTGTCATAACTGAAATCGGAATCCAGTCAGGGAGTTCTTAATGAGGTAGTTGGAGTTCTTAAGATTTCGTCACGAAGTCAATATCCTCTACGGGAACCCCTTTTTCGAGCGGCGAGCAGTTTACTAATTTTTAAAGTAGTAAAAAAGTCACTTAAGAGCGTTTATACCTGCAAAGTGGAACGTCGCAAATTAGTGTCATACTTCGTGGTTTTAACGCTCTTAAATTTTTACATGAGTTTTTTCATCTTGATAATACTCTTTTTACTTGTTACTGCTATGCATGCACTCGTTAGTTTCGTTCTCGAAATTAGGTGAGGCCTATGTTCAACAGTGGACGTCATTGGGCTGATATGATGATGATGATGATGCACTCGTTACCCATTGCAAGCTTGTTAGCCATCAAGTCACTTGACTAGCCAAATATGGCATAATGTTTTATATATAATCTTTGTGTGATGAGCATAAAGGTTTGTTCTGTATCTGGGTGTAATTTATCTATAATATGTATGTATTTACAAAAAAAAAAAAATATTTAAGTAGTATATCAGTTGTTTAGTACCCATAACACAAGCAAATATAATTTCTTACTTTGGGACTAGATGGCGCAGTGTGAATGTGGTGGAATATTATTATTATATATATTTCTTTTTATTTTCAGAATATTTGTAGATGTAGATAGTAGCCAATCTATAGAAATGCTTGACGAGGATGAATCGACAGAAATAATTACGGCCAACACTAGTGCAACACAAAGTAAAGAGAAAAAAATCGAGAATAACACTGAAATTAAATCCTTGGAGGTATACAAAGGTCAGCAAAATACTTTAAATCTACACATTCAAGTTAATATGATATAGTCTGGCAGGGCTTATCATGTAGTATAAAAATAGGAACTAATTTCGAAAATGTGTCTCTAACAATTTTATTGGCTAGTGTGGTTGGAGTTGCTTTAGAAATTACCCTATCATCACTACAAGCTGGAAACTTTCCAAATGCTGGGTACAGGTATCCTCCAAAGATTGTAGAGTCAATTTGGACAGTACAGTACAACTCTGTAACAACTCAGACGAGTTGTTACAGAGTTTTGTTACGATTTTTTTTTAGTTAGTAGTTTAGTTTAGTAGTAGAAGTTAGTAATTACTACTGAACATATTTGGCATAATTAGTATATAGTTAGTAATAGTGTATATAGTTAGTAATATAATATAAAAACCCGGACCATGCTAAATTTTCAGCTTTTATTACATGTATTGTTTATATACATTGCTTCTATTGCATGTATTGATTTTATTATAATTATGTACCTACCCTTAAATATATTTTTTTATTTCGATTATTTAACTAATTTCATCAATATACATCATGTAATTTTTAAGTAAAATAGCTGTGATATACGGACCGACATTACAACAGTATAAGGGTTCTATTTTTGCCATTTTGGCGAAGTGCAGTTGATTTAATATTTTTTTTAAATTTTATTGTTAATTGTCGTGTCCATAGATTTAGTATGTACAAGATAAACAATGTCAGATTATAGGCGAGACCAAAACACAATTGAGTGATTGTCAATGTGTGAGTTAAAAATAGTGATTGCAACGGACTGTTGTGCACTATCGATATTCTGCACTTGGGATTATCGAGCTTATGAATTCGGTGTGTAATTGAGCGTCTTGAACTCTTGAATAATGTCGCAACAATTTGTTTTAAGAAGCATTTACAACAAGTTAACTTTTCATGCTATCGGGTAAAATTGTGCTGTTAGGCAATTTTTTTTTTCCAAACCGCTATCTTTTAGTTTTAAGACTAGGATACCTACCATATATATATAGCCATAGTAAGAAAGCAAAAAAGAAACGATGGTAGCTGAATGAATAAGGAACCTGCGTGCAAATTACGCGGTCCTAGTTCGAACCCAACGCGGCGGCAGTACCAATGTGCATTCCACTTTGTGGAATTTATATGTACTAGTCAAGTGACTTACCATCTGCTGACGGTGAAGGGAAACATCGTGAGGAAACCCACATATCTACCCTAGAAGCAATTCTATGTGTATGTCTGATCCACCAACCCGCACTAGGCCAGCGTAAGTGGATTATGGCCTAAACCCTCTCAGCTCTCGAGATGAGACCCGAGCCCAGCATTGGGGCTTAATGGGCTGCTGAAGAGTAAGAAAGCAGGCCATAAACCTTACTGCCTAAGTTTTTTATGGTCAATGTCATGATGAACTAGAACAATATATCTGATCGATTATATTCTATATAGCTGTACTTAATGATAGAAAATTTATTGGATGGTTTACAATCACAGGATATTTAAACACGTTGTATAACATAATATTTTTTTTTATTCTTTATATTCGGAAAACATTTATATAACAAATAATTGTGAAAATACAGCAAATCTTTGGGTTGGTTAGCCCATTTATCGAGGAAAGCTTTAACTAATGTTTTATATATATGTAAGTAGTTGAATATTTTTTTGAGTTCCAGTCTGGTCTATTTATAATACGTATCCATTTGTCACGTGACGCTGTTTTCGTTGGAAACCTAAAATAAAAGACAAAAATATCACTAACTTAATGGCTCACCTGACTCACTAAGCTTATATTTTAAGTACTATCTACTGAATTTGTGAGAAACAACTACTTTAAAACTAGGTATTAAAAAACATAGAGAGATGTAAATAAGTTAGTGTGCTTCACTCAATTACAATAGTGGTTACCTTAAGGCGTTAACGCACATATTACGATGATTTAAAGAATTGACGGAATAATTACAGTTTTAAAAATACTATCGACTTTTATCGATACCCATGACGTCATCATTTCGTCAAGCCCTATCGTCAACAAACATTTTCCTATTTTACACGAAAAAAGCTTTAATATATCGTATATACATAAAATATTATCAACATAACGAAGAAGAAGCCTAAATACGTCCAACAAAATAGGTTTTTGCTCAGTTAAAAGCACCAATTTCACAAAATAAGGTTTGCAAAAATTCATTAGATTTTTGTATTTACCTAAGAAACGTGAAATTTCTCTGGGTTATTCCTTCTTGTCACGTCACAATTGGTTACGGAACAGACCACCATGATACTGGCACACCTTTTAAGCAATTTATTGCACGATTTGTAAATATTTTAGCAAAATAAGAGTTGACAGTAAAACACGCGAGCCGCTATGGCCCCCTAATTGAAAAAATATTGGCACATCCCATTTTATCTTTCATCTCTTTCACTCTTTTACAGCGTGCATATCAATTTGACCTCTCGTTTCCGCGCTATGTTTGTCTTCTGCGGTAGCGCGCGGATCCTAGGTCTATGGTCGTGTCTGTATATTTTGTTTGCACCAAATAAATGTACAACTTTTTTTTAATAAATACTTTTTTCTTATTCAGATGGCAAACATAATATACAGTATAGTATATCAAACCAAGGAGGCTTGCAAATTATTTGTAATAGATACATTTACACTTTGAAGTACGTACAAAAGAAATTCAGAGGAAAATTTTGGAGGTGTGTTGACTCTTCGTATCAAAAGTGTCCCGCAAACATTTATACTAATGAGAGGAATGAGATTGTAAAGAGGTAAGCCTAAATGTGTGCATACAAACATATGGGGCGCCCCAAGCGAAGCTTTCACTAAGGAAATAAGAAATATGTCAGCCCCCCTAAACAACGGGCAAATTCGCTGGTTAGCTACGTGACGTGTCACGTGATTAATGTACTAATCTGACATGTCGTTAGAACAGATAGATCCAATAGTGCCACTTGTCTAGATTTAGCTGCTAAGTTATATATTTATTCCTTATTCCAAAATCGTGTCCCAAATCTCCCGCTAATAAAAAAAGTCGTGTTGCAAATGTGATAGTTAATTGAAGTGCATTTCACGCTAATACACATGGATAGTAAAGATATTATCTTATTGTTAATGGAAAAAGTTTTAGTGGAATGGAGAAATCTCATCCATCCATACAACTTTCGCATTTATTAAAGTTGCATTTTAAACAATAAATCCTATTATTTCAGAAAATTCACGCATAATCATCCGTTCCACGACAGCAGAATCGTAAAGAAAGTTCGTAAAGGGATTGTGTACAGCGCTTACAAAGAAGCCGAAACTCATGCTCATATGAAAATAAGCAATAAACTTGTCGCAAGTTCTGCACTGGACCATACAACAGACACAGTTGATACCTTAGACCTAGAATCCACGAGCTACCACAAATCTATGGTTGAATCGGATTCAGAATAAAACGTGTGATATAAAAACTTGTTTTATTTTTAGGATCGATTTTTTTTTTATTTGTAAATTTGACCCACTTTGATGATGGTAAGTGCTTTCCATGGGCATATAGGACACTATAAACAGCTAAATGCAGGGCAGCGCAGTAGCACATGCAGCTTCAATCAAACATAATTTGAGAGTATATGGGAGCAAAAAACTATTTAAACCCTTTTTTGGCGCAATTACGCTTGGTCGTTTGTCCGTATTCAGGTGCACTAAAGATGTTACTCGATTTCAGGCACCAGATGTATTACATTATTTTACTCGAATACGGGCAAACGACGTCATGTTAAGGCTGTTATCACAAGAAAGCGAGACGAGTGGGCGAACTCGCAGCAAACAGCGCCGGGTCGACGACATATTGTACACTCACATTCAACAGCTCACCCTACTCCACTTCATCCCCCTGATTCTGAGCTGTCGGAATATTTTCGGCCAGAACTGTCAGTTTATTTAAAGTTAAAAAACAGAATGTTAAAAAAATTGATGGATCATGATAAAAATCCTATATTAATCAGTTTTTAATTTTTTATACGGTAAACTAATTTCTAACACTTAATAACTAAGCTGTAAAAATACGTCGTTCTAAGATCCGAAAAAGTTTACGATCCGGGAGCAATCCGATGAGTCAGAATCAGGGCCCAGGACACGAGAAAGGGGCAATGTGAGTGGATAGACTGACGCCTTTTATATCATGTACGAAGTTTGTGTCGCAGATTATTATTCTGAGTCAATTGTTGTGTTTCCTTTCTGTATTGGTCTTATCAAACTTCTAGTTCGCTCTGAAGTTGCACCCCGCGGCTGTTTAACAGTAAATGAACTTCGTTCATCTGTATTGGGGTCCGTTTGTATCGCGGCAGCCCGAACGTTTCCGTACACGAAGCATCGCTCCCAACCCCCGCAAACACCCCAACGAAATTCATTTACTATGTTAAACAGCAGCGGGTGCAACTTCACAGCGAAATAGAAGTTTGACAAGACCTCTGTCAGATGCAACAACTCGTAAAACGAAGGCCTGTAGGAACAAAATTTTGTACGTTTATACATATTATATGTCTTCCAGTCGATATGATGGATTCTCCTATTATTTGTGTCTGCTTTCGTTTCCGTTACCTGCGTCTTTGGAATAACAAAGCTAACAGCAGTGTTTTCTCGACGGAAACCATTCTGTCACCGAGTGTCAAAAACGCGGCCCTCTCGCCGCGATCTCGGCTCACTTTGAACTCGCTCGGAAATCGCCACTGTATGATAACGAATATATGTATACTGTAATAAATGATAAGGCCCTTGTCATGATTCGGGTAATCAAAACGAAAGACGGGTGTCTTTTACTCTTTAAACACTAACCCCCTTATTACAAAATATGGACTAAGTATTAAACCAGGTTTAAATTGACATAAGCCATTGTGTAAGTCATTTGTGCTAATTCCGTAGGCAATCAAATTCGTGCTAACGGGCCAAGTGTAATTGCGCTAGCTAGTAGATCGATTCAACTATACTAAACAGGGTGGAATTTTGTAATGCCACCTGGTGGGAAAGTACTTTAAATACTGGAGATAGATCATTTTATTCTAAAGAAACATAATTCCTTTATTTTTAAAAAGAAACAGAACTGCATTTAACGATTTCCGGAAATTCGCTTGTCATACCCAGGATTCGAACCAGCTAAAATTCCACAAATAACACCTTTTTCTGTTGTGGCATTCACCGATCATCATAATTCATAAGGATCGAATCTCTCTAACAAAGTAAGTGTTAAATTAAATAAAAAAAAATATAATTTAAAAAATCAAAAAACCCGACTGCTTTAAAAACTGAAAAGAAAAAAACAAGCACTTAGATGTCCGGCGGTCTAGAATTCTAAAATATATTATTGAATGAATACTATTGAAGAAAATAAAATATATTCTAATAATGGAACATAAGAACTGAACAGTCGGGATCCATTGACAAATTAGATTGGCTGTTGAATAATGGATCCCGACTGTTCAGTTGTTATGTTCCATTATTAGAATATATTTTATTTTCTTCAATAGTATTCATTCAATAATATATTTTAGAATTCTAGACCGCCGGACATCTAAGTGCTTGTTTTTTTCTTTTCAGTTTTTAAAGCAGTCGGGTTTTTTGATTTTTTAAATTATATTTTTTTATTTTATACTTTTTAGTTATGAGTTACCTAGCTACTTTCAAATAAAAAGTTGACCACATTTTTTTCATCTCCTAATTCTTTTTTATATTTTTGCTTTTAAGATTTTTTTGTGTTTATATTTTTATGATTCATTATCTTGATATCCAAACATATTATAAAAGGATTTGTCCTGACTGACTGATTGACTGACAGACAACGCACAGCCTAAGCCGCTGGTCGTAGCAACTTGATATTTGGACGGTGTGTTTATCCTAATGTCTAGAGGTGTACTAAGAAAGGGTTTTTTTAAATTCAACCCTTAAGGGAGTGAAAAGGGATAAAAACGATTGTATGAAACTTCTTTGTTTTTTAACTTAGAGATTTGAAAATTTGTTTTGAGGTACTACTATCAAAATTAAAAATCCCCTCATCTACCTATATCTTTGACAAGGGTGGCTTTGGAAGGGTGAAATTGGGGATGAAACGTTGTATGAAAAAATCTTTGTTTTGAAGTTAACGCAAATTAGTATTACGATATGAATTTAAAATGTTGTTTTTAATTTTTTTGATAGGGATGGGGGTTCAGGGGATGAAATATTAAATAGATAGTTCTTTGTTTTTCAAGTAATAGTTAAGAAAAAATATATTTGGATGCTTTAACCAAAATGAAACATTCTGTATTAAATATTATTGACAGGGATGCCTATCAAAGAACATCGTTTACAAAAAAGTGCTGTGAACAGCTCTGCCCTGCCAATAGCGTCTAACTATAAAACTATATCCATGCGAGCGAAGCCGCAGGCAAAAGCTAGTATTAATTATTGTATTTATTGATTTTTTTATTTCTTTTACTGTTTTTTTTTAATATATGCTAAGATAGTGAATAAATAAACATCCGGGCAAAATATCAAGTTAATACACGCAACTCTTTAAGCTGTGTGACATAAGTCAGTCAATGTTATTGTTATGCGATGGCAAATTTCGCAATCTTGTTGTTTCATTGAGAGGTTTGATATCATGAGGATTGTTTAGTAGCTTGCGATGGTCCAAACTACTAATAATTAAACCAAAAAAGACGAAGAAAAGACCTAACCCGGCTCAAGGCTACGTAGGCTAGGCCTTTAGCAAAAAATGTGCGAACTGAGATCGACAACGGTTCGATTCAAAGTTGTCCCTTGCAACTTGTGTACAGTTACACCCCAACACAATATTAAAGATAACATTTTTCTTTCTATTTCGCGTTGAAGATGTCGATCTTTGGTCGAATCGTCTTCGTCTGCTCTAAAAGGGACATACTAACAGAGTGTAATAATAAGCTTCTGGATCTGCACAAACAGTGTAATATCTAGTCCGTAAAACAACAGAACGATTTCTAGCTTTATATATATGATAATTTTAATAATGTGATAAATATTATAAATATATAAAAATAACAAAAATGTGATCAAAAACACAAATACGTGTTCCTTGCTTTTTTAAAATTCTATCCCAAAGGGAATGAAATTGTGATAAAGACGTTGGAAAACTAAGTACTTAGTCGATATATATATTATAATATTATAAATGTGTAATTTTTCTTGTTACAGCAATTAATAATATTCTTCATATTCGTATTTAAAATACATAGTGCCAAAGACTGATGAAGTACCAACAATAGTATAGTTTACCCTATTTCAAAATTGAACATGCCAAAATTTTGAAGTTTTTAGTAACCATAGTTCGAAAACTATACTACGTAAAATGAAAATCCTGTTTTCCGCTATCCTGTGGAATTTTTGAATGAAATTCAATAAAATACGAAACACATTTTCCATCAATTCTGTTAAAGAATATTTATGCAAAATTTGAAGTAGACTGGACCTAGGAATCACGTCGTCCCATACAAACTTTGCCCCCCATTTTCAGCCCCTTAGGGGTAGAATTTCGGAAAATCCTTTTTATCGGATGTCTACGTCAAACAAAGAACACACCCTCCAAGTTTCAGATATCTACGATCAGCGGTTTAGGTGTGCGTTGATCCGTCATTCAGTCAGTCATTCAGGACAAAGCATTTTATATGTATAGATAAGTAGGTACCTACCTATATATAGTTTTTCGACTGAAGTTGAGTACTAAATCGTTTGAAGATGGAGATGGGCGATCGTGTCAGATATTAGATACTTTAGGTAGTCCAATATACCTACTAGATACTTAAGTATATGTCCATCCACATTCACACGCACAGTTATACGAAGTTTTCGTCTTTTCATCGTAAATTCCTACTGTCTAAAAACCTACATGCGAGAATGGTTGTTACGCAACTTTAAATCGATGTAGATCCTAAACGGTGAGTTGAATCGAAAAATGTTGAAGGTAAACTAAAAATGATTTTTAAATACCTATTCAACGATACCCCACTTGACATAGTTTGTTGACTTTCATTTTTTTCATTTTCACAATATGGCGTCCAGTAGTCGCCATATTGAATTTTCACTAAAGTCATGTCTTTAGTGACACTCGCCGGACTAAGAGGAATCGATTGACGTGCGAATCATAAAAATCGGCCCAGGCGTTTGGTCTGTATAGTGCTTCAAAGGAACATACAAACATACATACATAGGCTGATAAACACATTACCACTCCTTTGCGTTGCGCAGTCGGGTAATAAAAGGGTTTGTCCTGACTGACTGATTGACTGACAGACAACGCACAGCCTAAGCCGCTTGTCGTAGCAACTTGAAATTTGGACGGTGTTTTTGTCGTAATGTCTAGAGGTGTACTAAGAAAGGGTTTTTTAAAATTCAACCCCTAAGGGAGTGAAAAGGGATAAAACCGATTGTATGAAACTTTTTTGTTTTTTAACTTATAGATTTGAAAATTTGTTTTGAGGTACTACTGTCAAAATAAAAAATACCCTCATCTATATCTTTGACAAGGGTGGCTTTGGAAGGGTGAAATTGGGGATGAAACGTTGTATGAAAAAAATCTTTGTTTTGAAGTTAACGTTTTGCAAATTAGTATTAGGATATGAACTTAAAATGTTGTTTTTAATATTTTTGATAGGGATGGGTTCAGAGAATGAAATATTAAATAGATAGTTCTTTGTTTTTCAAGTAATAGTTAAGATAAAATATATTTGGATGCTTTAACCAAAATGAAACATTCTGTATTAAATATTATTGACAGGGATGCCTATCAAAGAACATCGTTTACAAAGAAGTGCTGTGAACAGCTCTGCCCTGCCAATAGCGTCTAACTATAAAACTATATCCGTGCGAGCAAAGCCGCGGGCAAAAGCTAGTATTAAATATTGTATTTATTGATTTTTTTATTTCTTTTACTGTTTTTTTTTTAATATATGATAAGATAATGAATAAATAAACATCCGGGCAAAATATCAAGTTAATACACGCAACTCTTTAAGCTGTGTGACATAAGTCAATCAATGTTATAATTATGTGATGGCAAATTTCGCAATCTCGTCATTTCATTGAGAGGGTTGATATCATGAGGATTGTTTAGTAGCTTGCGGTGGTCCAAACTACTAATAATTAAACCAAAAAAGACGAAGAAAAGACCTAACCCGGCTCAAGGCTACGTAGGCTTGGCCTTTAGCAAAAATGCGCGAACTGAGATCGACAACGGCTCGATTCCAAGTTGTCCCTTACAAATTGTGTACAGTTACACCCCAACACAATATTAAAGGTAACATTTTGCTTTCTATTTCGCGTCGAAGATGTCGATCTTTGGTCTAATGGTCGAATCGTCTTCTTCTGCTCTAAAAGGGACATTGGTTACTAACAGAGAGTAATAATAAGCTTCTGGATCTGCACAAACAGTATAATATCTAGTCCGTAAAACAACAGGACGATTTCTAGCTTTATATTACATTCATTCGCCCCACAATAGTGGGAATGAATATATATTGTAAATACGTGTTTCATTTTTTAAAATTCTATCCCAAAGGGGATGAAATTGCGATGTAGACGTTGGAAAACTAAGTACTTGGTCGTTATATACATTATAATATTATAAATGTGTAATTTTTCTTGTTACAGCAATTAATAATATTCTTTATATTGGTATTTAAAATACATAGTGCCAAAGACTGATGAAGTACCAACAATAGTATAGTTTACCCTATTTCAAAATTGAACATGCCAAAATTTTGAAGTTTTTAGTAACCATAGTTACGAAAACTGTACTACGTAATCCTGCTTTTTCCCTATCCTGTGGAATTTTTGAATGAAATAATTTCAATAAAATACGAATCACGTCTTCCATCAATTCTGTTAAAGAATATTTATGCAAAATTTGAAGTAGATTGGACCTAGGAATCACGTTGTCCCATACAAACTTTGCCCCCCATTTTCAGCCCCTTAGGGGTAGAATTTCGGAAAATCCTTTTTTATCGGATGTCTACGTCAAACAAAGAACACACCCTCCAAGTTTCAGATTTCTACGATCAGCGGTTTAGGTGTGCGTTTATCTGTCATTCAGTCAGTCAGTCAGTCATTCAGGACAAAGCATTTTATATTTGTATAGATAAGTAGGTACCTACCTATATATAGTTTTTCGACTGAAGTTGAGTACTAAATCGTTTGAAGTTGGAAAATGGCGATCGTGTCAGATATTAGATACTTTAGGTAGTCCAATATACCTACTAGATACTTAAGTATATGTCCATCCAAATTCACACGCATAGTTATAAGAAGTTTTCGTCTTTTCATCGTAAATTTCTACTGTCTAAAAACCTACATGCGAGAATGGTTGTTACGCAACTTTAAATCGATGTAGATCCTAAACGGTGAGTCGAATCGAAAAATGTTGAAGGTAAACTAAAAATGATTTTTAAATACCTATTCAACGATACCCCACTTGACATAGTCGGTTGACTTTCATTTTTTTCATTTTCACAATATGGCGTCCAGTAGTCGCCATATTGAATTTTCACTAAAGTCATGTCTTTAGTGACACTCGCCGGACTAAGAGGAATCGATTGACGTGCGAATCATAAAAATCGGCCCAGGCGTTTGGTCTGTATAGTGCTTCAAAGGAACATACAAACATACATACATAGGCTGATAAACACATTACCACTCCTTTGCGTTGCGCAGTCGGGTAAAAACAAAACCATAAAATTTTAACTATTCAATGAGACTAGATAAAGCACTTTTACTCAATGGTCCGTAATTTTTACTTAATTCAATTCGTAATTAATAATTATCTTTGCTGTCATTTATTCACTAAAATAGGAAGAAGAACTATACAGGGTGTTTGGCGCATGGACCGACACAATTTTTCCCTGGATTTGGGGGGTTAACAGCTATGTTTTACAAATACACCCTATGTCTTAAATGATGCGGTTGGTTAAATATGATTTTATTTACATTTTTTTTAAAAATACCCAAATTCTTACCTTTAATATGAAATAACTTTTTTTTTGTGGGTGTAATGGTACAAAATAAATTTTATTGTATTCGCCAATGCCTTCTTAATCTAAATAAATCATTATTTTATACAACTGCTTTCAAAAAAAAATGTTAAGTGCTTCCAAAGTTTAAAAAAATGTTTAAATGTATGAAACATTGCAACTTTTAAATTCATTAAAAAAAAACTGATATCCCTTTGGAACTTAGTTTTATTTTAAAAAGTTCTTTAGTTTATATCCTTTCGAACGGTATACTACATGTCATAGAAAACATTCATTTCTTTGTAAAAAAAAGGGATACTAAAATTTGCAAGGGCCGAACCGCCTGACTGACTTTGACTAAGACTACGACAAAAAAATATGACAAAATATTAGAACAATAAAAACATTAATATTTCCACTGAAGGACTAATTTCCATTGTGATGAAAAATTAAAAAAAAAAAGTTTACGATTTTGGGAGTTTTGGCGCCAACGCGGAAAAATTTACATAATATTCCAGTTTTTATGTGCAAAAAGGGTGGATTTTTGGGCATAAAAATGACTGAAAATCTTCCAGTACTGGTATGCCAATCAAAAAAACCAGGTAAAGTGGTGTAACACGCTGTCCCCAGCATACGGATTGGAATGCGGTGTGAGACAAGGGGGTTTAACGTCTCCAAGGCTTTTTAATCTGTATGTTGATTGATGGCCTCATCACCGAGCTCAGCAGCATGCCTGTTGGATGTCGAATTAATGGAGTGAGCGTCAACAACATCAGCTACGCGGATGATATGGTGCTGCTGGGCCCGACTGCTGGGGCTATCAAACAATTACTCAAAGTGTGTGAGACATATGCTGCCTCACATGGGCTTATTTATAATGTCACTAAGAGTGAATATATGATCTTTAAGGTCGGCGGTAGATGTCCTGACTCTACACCTGAAATTGTGCGATTAAATGGTCTCCAATTAAACAGAGTGTCAAAATTCAAGTACCTCGGACACTTCATCACTGACGACCTTAAGGATGATACAGATATTGAGAGGGAGCGTAGGGCACTGGCGGTCAGAGGTAATATGTTGGCCCGTAGATTTGCTCGGCGCTCTGTTCAAGTAAAAATTACTCTTTTCAAGGCCTATTGTCAGAGTTTTTACACGAGCAACCTATGGGTCGACTACACCAAGAGATCGCTGGATGTCCTACGGGTACAATATAATAATGTATTCAGGATGTTGTTGCGACTGCCCCGGTTCTGCAGCGCTTCAGAAATGTTTGCCAAGGCCCACACAGACGGCTTCCAAGCCATAATCCGCAAGAAAACTGCTTCGCTGCTGTGCAGAGTGCGGGGTAATCGCAACTATATCTTGAGAGCTGTAGCGGAGAGCTATACTCCTAATATTAAGAGTTTTGTGCAAAGGGTGATTATGTAGGATAGTGATTTTCCTGCGTAATCATCACTTGTTTTTTGTTTTTAACTATTTTATTGTATCTAATTTAAGTTACTAACCCTAGAATATAAGCTTTATTTGTAATACTAACCAACTATGGATCTCTGTTGTCCGAAATAAATAAATTTATTATATTATTATAAACTTAAAAAATTTGATAACGTGCATGATAGTTGTAGGAAAGTGATAATAATGCTATGAAATGTGATTGGCATTATTTTGGCAGTTTGTGCATTGAGTTTGGCAGGATTTGTCAGTTTTCTGGCGTAAAGTAACTAAGTAGTTTGACTGCATAATCAATTGTATTCTATGACATGTAGTATACCGTTCGAAAGGATATAAACTAAAGAACTTTTTAAAATAAAACTAAGTTCCAAAGGGATATTAGTTTTTTTTTAATGAATTTAAAAGTTGCAATGTTTCATACATTTAAACATTTTTTTAAACTTTGGAAGCACGTAACATTTTTTTTTGAAAGCAGTTGTATAAAATAATGATTTATTTAGATTAAGAAGGCATTGGCGAATACAATAAAATTTATTTTGTACCATTACACCCACAAAAAAAAAAAGTTATTTCATATTAAAGGTAAGAATTTGGGTATTTTTTAAAAAAATGTAAATAAAATCATATTTAACCAACCGCATCATTTAAGACATAGGGTGTATTTGTAAAACATAGCTGTTAACCCCCCAAATCCAGGGAAAAATTGTGTCGGTCCATGCGCCAAACACCCTGTATAGATAAGATTGCGACATGCAAGTATGTTTGTTATGCAGGTCAAATGAAAAAAAAAAAGATGCGACTGACTTACTTGTGACTTTGTGACGCAATAGAATTACCAAGTAAGTAACGTAAGTTAGAATTTTATGGTTTTGTTCTTATTTAATTAACCATGTTTGTTAGTAAGATTCCTAAAATTACAGGATGTTATTTTTTTGGATTTTAGCTGGTTCAATTCCCGGGTGTGGCAAAATAATTTCTGAAAAAAAATTAATGCAGTTTTGTTTCTGTTTAAAAACAAAGGAATGTTTCCTTTTAGTAAAATTGTCTATCTCTGATATTAGGAGTACTTTCCCTCCAGGTGGCATTACAACATTCCACCCTGTATAACAGCGAATACTAGTTTACTGCCGTACTCAGAGACGTTACTTAACTTTAAAGTTTATTTAGTAAAAACATGTAATAATATAATAATAATAATCATTTATTTCGAGATACAAAGTCTCATAAAAATACATACCTTACAGACTAACATACATACAATTATATATAACTAAAATTAAACATGTCACGGGTATTCATTTCGGCGTCATGTTACGCGACACATTGTTGCTCAATCTTCCGCGAAAACGCCGATAAACAACACCCTTCGGCCAAAACTCTTCCTTGAGGAAAGTGTCCAGATAGTGAGTCGGCACCCGCACCACGAACGATTTAAAATTCGTGTTATGGCGCGACTCAAACCTTTGAACTCTCAAGGTCCAGTTGGTCTTCGTTCGGATGTACTCCACGAGCTCCTCCTCCTAGTAATAGGTAGGTATTTAAGTCGACAGGCCTAAAGACGATTATTCAATGAAAAAATTGTGTTAATAACATATTACTGCTAATTGACGTCTCTGAGTACGACAGTTGAGTGAGATTGGCAAAAGACATTTACCTAATTGAGTCTTCAGTATAAAAAAACCGTGAAGGTATAAAAATAAAACAAGTCATTTCAGAAGAAAAACTATTTCTATTCATCATCAGATACTGCCTTTAGTAGTTTCCATTTTATCATCAATAATTTGTATTATATCTTCTGTCTTCTTGTCTTTAGCGCGATCCTCAGCCTCTTTGAATGCAGCGAACACAACACCTTTGTGAACCTTCTTTATTATCTTGCCGTCGTGGTATGTATGATTGTGATTTGATTTCCTGGAAAATTCAGACTTGTATTAAAGATTGCCGGTCGCGCTGCAGGTGGTTGCTGTGTGACTGAGTGACCCCTTCTTCCCCACTGCTTAACTTTACTTGCACCGAATTCGAATTGGACTTGTAGATCCTGATGTCCTGAGATTATGACTATCTCTAGCTTATTTTTCTCGAATATAGATATGATTTTTAAAAGCTGGTTCAAAATAAATATATGTCAATTTTATTATATAGCATTATCGCATTGACCAAAATTAATAATATACTCACCTCTGAAGAACGGCATTTTTGTTATCAGTATAAATACTCGCCGGACATTTTCTATATCCATAGTCAACACACCGCCAATACCTGTTCAGATTCTTTTGAATATATTTCAAATTGTAAATATATCTATTAACTATTACTTGCAAGTTTCCTTGGTTGGATATGCTGTATTGAACAAGAGAATTACCTGAAAATTAAACACAAATAAAATTATTGATTGATTGAAAATTATTACTAATATTTTGATAGACATTTAATCATTTGACTCGAAGTGTATTAAAACTAATATTATCTTACTTCTTTAATATTATAAATGTTATGACGGATGGACAGTGACGGATTAACCCTTAATCAAATTAAGCAATTGCCTAGGGCATCACGTCTGAGGGGGCACCAGAAGATGTACAAAAAAAATCCGTCCTTAGGGCATCACATTCACATCTCACTCCATGTCACCAAAAACCACACCAAAAAAAGTTTCTAGGACTTATTTGAGAATTCTCCACTTCTAAAGTTACATCTCATCATCTTATTTTACAAAAAACTAACGTTTTTAGGCGGTAAAGGTTTAAAGACCGATTCTAGTTGACATACGGATAGGCATCAAGTAGTCTTAATCCGTCACCGCGGATGGATAGATGGATGTATGGTTGGATGTTTGTTACTCAATCATGCGAGAACGGCTGAGAGGATCTCTATGAAATTTGGCACGTAGATAGATTGTAAGGCTACTTTTGGGTGGAGTTGCGAGCAGAAGCTATTACAACATAATTTTTTAGATTGATTTCATATTCTGTCACCATGGTGTAGCAGTTAAGGTGATCGCCTGTGCTCAGTGACGTGGTTCGATGCCCACACGAGACAAATATTTGTGTAATTCACCCTTTGTAATGGAATAGGAGGGTATAATTAAATTACATAAACGAAAAACTGACCATACTCCTTGTTTCTTTCAACAACTATTTTTTTATGACTAGGAACTGTGACTGGACTATCACTAAACTTTTCATCTACTGATAAGTTTGATTCTTCTTTACAGTAATCTTCATTCTCATTGTCCGAGTTCACGAATATTCTAGAAAAGAAAAACATTTTATTCTTATTCAATGCTTATACAGGGTGGAATGTTGTAATGCCACCTGGAGGGAAAGTAATTAAAATACTGAAGATAGATCATTTTATTTAATAGAAACATCCCTTTATTTTTAGAAAGAAACAGAACTGCATTTAACGATTTCCGGAAATTTGCTTGCCATACCCAGGAATCGAACCAGCAAAATTTCCAAAAAATAAGATCCTGTGATTTTATGGCGTTCACCGATAGGGTCAATCATAAAGATCGAATCTCTCTAACAAAGGTGGTAAATTAAATAAAAACAAAACCATAGAACTTTAACTTATTAATTCAATGAGGCTAGATAAAGCACTTTTACCCAATGGTCCGTAATTTTTATTTACATAAAAGTACAAGATGTTATTTTTTTGGATTTTAGCTGGTTCAATTCCCGGGTGTGGCAAGCGAATTTCTGAAAAATTTAGAATGCAGTTTTGTTTCTTTTTAAAAATAAAGGAATGTTTCCTTTGAGTAAAATTGTCTATTTCTAGTATTAAGAGTACTTTCCCTCCAGGTGGCATTACAAAATTCCACCGTGTATAGTGCATTTCGATGGGGGCCTGGAACAAGACCGTAATAGCCATAGTGACGGTTTTCGAATAAGTCATTTTCGTAATCTGCGGACTCCATACTCCTTGTGCTATTTTTTTTAAATTTTTATTATAAAAACTGGCTGATTTACCAAAAGCGCCATTAATATATTTAATATATTAATGATATTAATAGCCTCGTTAGCCCACTAAAAAAAATATCGTGCTATGTGCAATGATAAAAGTTTTGTTCAACCTTCTACAAGTAACCGCCGTTGCGGCTTTGTTCCTCGGAATAAACTTTGTATACTGATTCACAATAAAGATTGCTGTACAAATATTTTCATGTAACATCACTGCAAAACACTATTACCGTATTTGCCGTACATCCCACAGATCAGCACACAATGTTGCAGTAGACTGTTGCTGTTTGATTGATTTCGCACTTTTTACCGCAATAAAACAACAATACACTCTTACGGAAACGCTTTTCAATTTATTTAGCAGCATAATGTTTTTTTTCCTTTTTTTAATTTTTTACTAAGCTGTATAAGCATAAATGTACATTTATGTCTGTCCTAAAAAATAACTCACTCTTTGGTATACAAACCGTTTTGACACGCCTCGTAGTTTTGTGATTATTCAAGATTTTCACTAATTCTTTTTTCCTGTAAAATTATGTTTTGTCGATTGCGGCTTTGTTTCAATAACCCATCGATTTATTTGCTCGCTGTGGCGGAAATAAGGTGAGGCCTATGTTCAACAATGGACATCATAGGGCTGATATGATGATGATGATGATAGTGCATTTGGCATAGATAATAGTCTAATACTTTTGATATTTTTACAATAAATATGATTAGACATAGGTACATACTCGCACATAGGTTGTGGTTTTTCTTTGGCTTTTTTTTTGTTTTCCTTACATTCTCGTAACTTATCTAATAAAGTTGTTTGTTGTACACTTGATTCTGTATTTAAATCTGTCTGGCATGGAGATTCATCTTCCTGTAAATAAAATAAACAATATTTGGTGGTATGTTTAAATTAAATAATTAAGTATTTTACTATTTCTGAATTCATATTAAATTTATCCCCTCCATGGATATCCCACTAATATTACAAATGCGAAAGTTAGGTTTGATGTGTGGATGGTTGTTTGATACAATTGTTAGGGACTTAATCACGCCAGAAATGAAATAAAATCTCGTTTATTCATTTAGGTTACAAAGTAACTCTTATGAATGTGACAAGTTAAGAGTGTAACAGGTTATCAGAAAATAGTAGTGAAAGGATCTGTATGAAATTTGACACCCAGATAGATAATTATAGTCCAGGAGTTCCCAACTAGGGAGGCACGCCCTCCGGCCCCCCACGGCTTAGAAAAATGTCAGGGGGGGGCGTAATAGGTATGTTTACATATCTGAAAACCTTATATGTCATATAGGTAGTAGTAGGTATTATACCTAATTGAAATTCAAATAAAAAAATTACCTAGTTGATAAAAAAATGTGTTTCTTAATTTAGTAGAAACTTAAGGGAATCAAAATATTATTTTGGGTACTGGGAGGCTCAGTGAAGTAAAGGTTGGAAAACCCTGTTATAGTCTGTGCACATTTTCTTGTGGAATAGATTTTTTTTACCAACATCCACGCAGTTAATGATTAGATTATATTTCATTATAACATGAAGATGACTTAACTAGTACTTTACCATTTCTCTAAGTCCTTTGATGTGAAGTGCTCTTCCCGCTGCTAATAATTCAGATAGGTTCTCTTTAGGAAGTTGAACTTGCCCTGTGTAAATGTACTCTAATATAGCACATAGGGTTGTGTATGATATATTCTGAAAAGATATTATTCATTAATTTTAGTTGCTTGTTGTAATTTGTAGTTGTTTCAATATTTAAATTTCTTTTTGTTGTGTTATATAAGGTTGCCGGGTCTGACTGGATGCGGAAGGCTGAGGGCTGAGTGTTATGGCGCGTGTTGGGAGAGGCCTATGTCCAGCAGTGGACAGTAATAGGCTGAGATGATGATGTATAAATATAATAAAATCAAGAAGTGTTACCACAGAAGCTATAATAACATTTACGTCCTCACATTAAGGAATATAACAGGATGTGGACACTGTGCTGATGAGATGAGCTCCTTGATGTAAGGGCTCACAAGTGACATGATCATCTGATGAACCTTCACATGGTGACCGTCGGCAGCCAACGTCATGTCCACAAACTCGCCACGCTGCAATATAAAATATTATAGACACATTTAATGTAATTACTTTCGCAAAAAATACAATTCTTCAATTTTATATTTATTTAAATTCTTTTTACACATACCACATAGTATATCGATTAAATTACGACAAGTTGTATGCAGCCTGCATCCAGGGCGAGTCTACAGTTCAGATCATCTGCCTTCCTTGTCCTATTGGAAATCTTATGAGAAGGCCTATGTCCAGCAGTGGACGTCCTACGGTTGATATGATGATAATAATGATAATAATTGAGGTTTGGGAGGTCTTAGTGGATATACAAACAGAGTGACAGACGCGCAAAGCGACTAATTTTAGAGTTTAAGTAGGTACAGCTTGAAAAACAAATAATAATAATAATATCCTACCACATTCACACAGCGCCATCTAGTCCCAAAGTAAGCAATTATATTTGCTTGTGTTATGGGTACTAAACAACTGATATACTACTTAAATACATTTTTTTTTTGTAAATACATACATATTATAGATAAATTACACCCAGACACAGAACAAACCTTTACGCTCATCACACAAAGATTTGTCCTGTGTGGGGATCGAACCCACGACCTCCGGCCAGGGTCACTAACCACTAGACCAACAGGCCAGTCAAAAAAAGTACAAATCGATATTTAATGTATTAAATTCAGTAAACAAAACAATGCACTCACCTGTTGTAAAACACTGAGGCCACTACAAATATTGTCCTGATGGGCATCCCACGACAACGATAGTGCTTCCTCCATGTTATTTTGTGGAAATTCAATAATCAATTCACTCAACAGTTTGGAAATGGAAAAAAATAGACGTCGACGCGTCGGCGTCGTCAGTCAATGCATCTAACTAACTACGCAAACCGCAAACGCCATGAATAAAATAATTTGATTATTTGGCTTATATTTGTAAATAATCTGCAAAATACCTACTACTTACGACCACAGAACCAACAAGATAATAAATCACTTGTATGTTTTATTATTGCTACAACATTCTATTCTCGGTTTGGAACACGGCACGGTTGTAACTGGAACATAACTATTGTAATCTGTGATAACAATCAAATTGAGTTATCTTGTAAACAGGGACTAATATTCAATATAAATCAACAAAAATATTATAGTTGTTTTAGAATCAGTAGTACAATAAAATTTATAAGGTTATTTTCCAATTAATATTTAAAATACGACAATTAAACGCGATGGATATTAAAATAAGAAAAAAATTCGATTCCTATGAAAACTGTCACTCAGGCAGGTCTGTCAGTGTCAGTGTGCCAAAAACAAAAAGTCTCTGAACGCTAAATGATTTATACAATAATATCATTTGTTCCCAGTGTTTTAATTATTTTATTTGTTTTCTCCTTGTTTATTCTTGGATGCTATCAATTCTTTAAACTGTGGTCAACTGTGAAAATCTACTCAGCAACAGATTTATGATCAACGGTATTTTAACATTCTGCGATGGCTCAATCCCAGTTTTCGTTATTATGGAATGCGCATAAAAAAAATCTAAGTACTGGATTGAGTACACTACAACAGGTTAAGTTAGCTCATTTCTTATTATATAAACAACCTTCATTTTTGTTTGGATTTTTATTTAAAACATTTTTCTCAGAATGGTGAGTTTGTAGATATGACTCTGGCTGCTGACGGTCACATGGTGAAGGTGCATCAAGTAATTGTTGCGCTCGCAAGTCCATATATCAAAGAACTTATATCATCAGCCCAATGCCCTCATCCTGTTATTTTTCTAAATGTAAGTGCTACATTTTCAGACTCTACCTGTGGAAGTATTTATTAAGTCTTATCTCTGTAATTTTTTCAGGTATTTATGCTGTAGAGGCTGGTTCCGTTTTTGCCATTTTGGCTATGGAACCCTAGAAATTGATCTTAGTTTTAAAAAAATCTTAGGATGTATTATCTACATTAAGTATATTTTTACTACATAACACCATGTAAAAATGAATATTCAGTTACAATTATTAAAATTAATACTTTTAACATATATAATTTTATATTGTTAATATAAAAAAAAAACCGGTGGGTGTCGTAAAAGGCGACTAAGGGATCTAACCTAGAGCAGACAACAGCACTGCGAGAAAAGGAAAATTCGAAACAAAACCCTATACCAACCCATCTGGCCAGCATGGTATAGTAGGCCAAATTCCCTCTAAAAGCTTTGGAGAAGACCCGTGCCTGGCAGTGGGACGTTTAAGGGTTGAAATGATGATGATGATTCTACATCCACTTTGTCCAAGTATAATGTTATTGATCTTTACTTGTTAATTGAATCAGTGATGATCATTGATAAACTGTAAGAAAAAATATTTTGAAAAACTATACATTCTATGTGTGTAGTCAAGCATTGAGTAATGTACCCATATATTTTTTTAGAAAATATCCTACACTACATTATGTGCAATACTGGAGTATGTTTACACTGGAGAGGTTCTGGTGTCTATAGACAATTTGAATGAGTTTCTGCAGGCAGGCAAAGAACTTCATATAAAAGGGCTTGATGACATGGTAAAGTATCCTTACTGATATAATAAACTAATATTATAAAGCTGAAGAGTTTGTTTGTTTGATGCGTCAATCTCAGGAACAGCTATGATATGAAAAATTATTTTAGTGTTGGATAGCCTGTTTATCAAGGTAAGTTATATATGTATATAACACAATATATATGCTATATAACACAATATATATGCTATATAACACAATATATATGCTATATAACATCACGCTACGGCCAATTGGAGCTAAGCAGTGGGCAAACAAAAATAACTGCAGAGAAGCCCCGGGCTACAGCTAGTTACAAATGAAAACGTATTTGTTTACCATATTTTTACAATTTAATCATTGATCAGGCAACAGATAAATCTAGGTTGTGGTTTTAAATATTTTGGGATCTAAAATATTTTAGAATTTGTTAGTTGTTTAGTTTGAATAAACAATCAGTCACTAGAATGGCTATATCTGGCACCTTTAGCAGTAAAAAATGTCTTGTAAGTTTTTATTTCCACTATAATTTGTTATTCTACAGAAAATACATGATTCATTTACTTTCAACCAACCAGTATCACAGACTGAAAATGATGCGGACTGTAACATGGAAACTTTGAATGATGATATATGCTACTTTGAGATCTCCAATGCCAAGGACGGAGATGATTCCAAATATAATATTACTAATATTAGGTAAGTTTTGGGAACAAACTTTGCTGTTTATATTAGACTTGTATTAGCAGTAAGGATTATTGGAAAGTTTAAAAGTACCTATATAAAAAGATTGTTATTTACTATTTTAGATTATAAATATAATTAGGTAGTATTCAATCCTTAAGAAAAAACCAATAAGCTATTGTAGTCAGATCATCGTCTCTTTAATTTTTTAAATAAAAAGTAAAAAAATTTTAAAATATTTTGACTGATTATTTTTTATGTTGACAGAGACACAGCAGATGCAGATGAAACACCAATATTGGCAAATGAGGACACAATCTACACTGATGTTAATGATGATGAATCTGTGAGTGAAGTACTTAAATCTGCCCTCGAAAAACAAGATAGCAACAGTAGTGATAAAAGTTAGTGAAATTCGCCTTTTTATTACTGTGATGTTGTTGGTTGGAAAGCCAAAAAATTCTCTATTCTAATTTCTTGACTGGATACAATTTTACCCTAAGGGGTAGGTAGAGACCATTTCCTATCACCTGCTGTGATCCTGACATACTGAATTATATACATCATTCACTTAATATTATTTTTCAGGTAAAAGTGTAATGCAGTACACTGTATCAAACCAAGGCTCCCTGCAGATGATATTGAACCGATATGTGTATTACTTGAAGCATACAAATAAAAATAGTACTCGGCAATGGCGCTGTGTTGATTATCTCAACAATGTGAAGTGTCCTGCTCATGTTATAACTAAAGATGATATTGTGATTCAAAGGTGAGGGTAGTTATTTACTTAACTGTAGGGTAGGAGATTGGGTGACGATGGGGATTGAAGATCATTGAAATTTATGTAGTTGCCCAGGAGGTTTCCAATTTGACTTAGTAACTACTACATTTGGTGGGGTCTCGTCAAACTTCTAGTTCGCTCTGAAGTTGTAAACAGGAACGTGGTGCAACTTCAGAGCAAACTTTATTATGTTAAAACATAGTAAATGAACTTCGTTGGGATGTGTTCGGGTTCGTTCGTATCGCTGGACGACGGCCCGAGGTTTTCCACCTACTGCACACACCCAACAAAGTTCATGTACTTTAAACAGCAGCAGGGTGCAATCAGAGCGAATTAAAGTTTGACGAGACACTAATAACTAGGAGCAACGGTTTCACGTGACTACGTAGGTACGAGAATGATAGTATCATAAATGGGCACCCCTATCGACCTCACCGAATGTTGCATAAACGTCTAAAATCTTATGATCTCGTTTTATATGAATTTATGACTCTATCTGTGTAGTGCTACATTTTAACGTGTTTTGTTTTATTTCAATTTTATGTTTATTGTTTTAGAATTCATGCACACATACACCCATTCCACGATAAAAGGATTCTAAAGAAAGTTCGCGCTGGTGCAGTGTATACAGCGATCAACGAGGCCGAGCAAGAAGGGAGAAATTTAGGATTTCAACTGAGAGATGAATAGTGAAATTAAATGTTATTTTAAGTTTATCTATTGTTTTATTTGCAGAAAACTAGACAGTGAACCAAAGATGTATTGCCTTTGCCTTATCTGATTTTTAGTTGAAAACAAGGCCTACTGTAATAGGTACCTGCCTTTATTTTGTTTTTGACTATTATACGAGTTATTTCCGATTGCAGTTACGAAATTATTCGTCCTAAATAACTTAATTTTTGGAACCGTTTAAAAAGGGTTCGCAGTAAATTTTGATTTATGGTACATAAGAAATTAGATACGCCACTGCCTATACATATTTAATTTTATACACCAACATTCCTTGAAAGGAAATACAAGTCTATAACACTAAAATTGGTATAGATCATTATATATTATAAACCCATAGGAGCGCAGGAGGATGTAAGAGATAGGTATAATTTTAAATAACCTTCAGTGTCATTACACTCCTCCTCGCAATTTATTAATAGACGAGTGCACCATCACATAAGGTCATAGATTGCAGTCGATCTCGAGACTTCTTAGAACACAGACGTATCACAGCAATGCATTATCTCGTGTTTACAATGTTATTAAGTATTTCTGAATGTTACAAAATATTAGTGTTGCTGCCGTATCCTGGTAAAAGTCATCAAATGGTGTTCGAACCAATTCTACACGAACTTACCAAACGAGGACACCAACTTACGGTGGTTTCCTTCTTCCCGTTGTCGATACCAAATGTTAACAGACGGGATGTAAACCTCGTCGGTCTCGCGCCGTTGAATGTAGAAATTGTGGACTTAAAAGACTATGATTATTACCCAGTTTTCGGTCAAAGAGTACACAACTTCTTTAACCAATTCAGTATTATCCAAAACTTAACCAGAAATAATATTAAGCTGTGCGAAACAATACTCAATTCGGACGTTTTCACGGAGTTCGTTCAAGCGAAAGGAAATTACGACGTGATATTAGTGGAACATTTTAATAGTGATTGCATGTTGGGTATAGTTCATAACTATGGTTCACCGTCAATAGGATTGATATCGTGTACCTTGATGCCCTGGACTCCATCATGGGTGGGAGGTGACGATAATGCGGCAACATTCCCTAGTATGTTACAACCTTTCACAGACGAGATGACTTTTATGGAAAAACTTGAAAATTCCTTTGATTTATTTTTTCATAAATTTTGGCATAAATATGTGAGTATGAATGAACAAGCGTTGGTGGAGAAGAGGCTGGGACGGAAACTACCGCCTTTAGAAGACATTGGTAGAAACGCAAGTGTAGTGCTCGTAAATATTTATCACAGCTTAAATGGTGTGAGAGTCTTGCCACCATCGTTGATTGAAGTTGGAGGAGTGCATCTTCATAACCGAACTGTACAGTCGTTACCCAAGGTAGGTCATAGGTGCATACTTAGTAGCCATGTAATAAATGTGTCTAGACCAACACGAGTATCTAAGTACAGTCAGCGTCAAAATTATCTGAATTTGCAGGGTACTTAGATAAAATGATGTAAAAAACGGAAATTCAAAATCAACCGGCGCAGGCCGCATACCTACAACCGGTCCTATTGGAAGTCTCTTGAGGAGGCCTATGTCCAACAGTGGACGTCCTATGGCTGATATGATGATGATGATGAAGTAATCAAATTCTAAGCATAAAGCGTGGTCAAAATATCTAAGCAAGCAGTTTTCAATCATTTTGGCGCTGCCTGTACCTACCTATTCACATTAGTGGAACTAATTATAACTACCTACCTATCAGTTCTCTACATTGTCTACAAAATATTTCAACAAAGTTGGTACCTTATTGCTTCTTGAGTTCTTGACAGTATTAAAATATGTTTACCTACTTTAGTGAACCGGAAAACATGATGCTACCTTTTGAACCACACGAAACATTAAACTCACATAAAGCGCGCGAAAGCTAGTATAATCATAA
The DNA here is from genome assembly GCA_905147015.1 of Laspeyria flexula. Classification (NCBI taxonomy): domain Eukaryota; kingdom Metazoa; phylum Arthropoda; class Insecta; order Lepidoptera; family Erebidae; genus Laspeyria; species Laspeyria flexula. The sequence goes on along the minus strand of LR989956.1, from coordinate 2,295,683 downwards.
TAATAAAATTGGTTTTATTTTTAGGATCTTGAACAATGGGTGTCACAATCAGAGCACGGTGTAATACTCTTCAGTTTCGGTTCTCTAATTAGAAGTTCAACAATGCCGCCAAAACGGTTAGCCGCCATATTGAAAGTTTTCGCGCGCTTACCACAACGTGTCGTTTGGAAATGGGAAACAGAAAATATCCAAGATCTGCCTGAAAACGTCCGTATTATGAGGTGGTTGCCTCAATACGATTTATTACGTAAGTTAAACTTCTTATACCTTCGTAGAATACTTTTAGCTTATAAGTTGCTGCCCGATGCTAGTATTAGGAAACGACGAGGTCCTAATATGGTGTAGGTACCTGATAACAACTAGCTGTGCCTGTCTAAACGAGATGGTTTTACTTACCTTTTATACGTAGTACATTATTACCTCAATGATTGGTAGTTAGAAAAAATCTCTGTTAAGTAGGTACCTACTTACCTATAAGATATTGCTTTTTTTTTTTTTTTTTTTAAAAGACAAACCCCCGCACTAGGGAACTAGCCCTGTGACGCGGGGAGCTTTACAAACATGAAACTAACGGACACAAAGTACACCCAGACTAGAAACAAATATCTATGAATCACACAAATATTTGTCTCGTGTGGGAATCGAACCCACGTCACCCAGCACGGCGATGTAGTGGCGAGGCGACCACCTTAACCACTGCGCCACGGTGACAGTCGACTTTTAAGTTAGTTAAATTACAGGTAAGGGACATTGAACAAGAATCAAACACTAGGAATCAATTATTAATTGCGCTTTTTTCAAACGCAAACGACTTTACAATAAACCGCTTTATAGCGTGCAAAATATACCTAATTATTTATTATGTAGGTCGCAAATAAATTATTTTTCTATTTTCCAGACCATTCAAATTGCGTGGCGTTTATGACTCATGGAGGACTACTAAGCTTGACAGAAACCGTAGCAGCAGGTGTACCCGCTCTCGTGGTGCCCGTTCTGGGTGACCAGCCTGGGAATGCCGAGTACGCGAGACGTGCTGGTGTAGCGGAGGTGTTGGCCTTCAATAAAATCAGTGAAAAGAGTTTGTATGGAGCGCTGGTTAAGGTTCTGTCTCCTGAGTGAGTAACACATCATCATATCAGCTGTAAAACGTCTACTTTTGGACATAATAGACTTCCCCAAAAGATTTCCGGTCCATAACCGGTTGTATGCAGCTTGCATCCACCGCAATCCTGCGGTTCGGGTCAGATCATCTGACCACCTGGTAGAGGAGGGGAGGGGGTGTCCTACGTAGCGCTTTTTTAGATAGGTACTAGGTAATAATAAAAAATAAAAAACTGGTTAAGAGTATATACCCCCATTTCAACCCGTATGTGTCGTAAAAAGTGATTAAGGGACCTCACCGTATAGTGTATAATCTATGGACCTCACTATAAGCAGACAACGAGCACTGCGAGAAAAGGAACATCAAAACAGCCCTATACCAACCCGTCTGGCTAGCGTGCTATAGTAGGCCAAATTCTCTCCAAAATCTTTGAAGACTCGTTTCCAACAGTGGAACGTTTATGTGTTGAAATGATGACACAGAGTAAGAGTAGAGTAATATTTGAGAGATACTTATAAAAGAAAAACGTAGTTAGGTATACATAGGTCCTCCCATAGCGCCTACCTACCTACCATTATGGTAGGATTGGTAGGCCGACATTATTCAGCTTTCAGCACTAATTGGATCTTTTACATTTAATATTAAGCAATTTCCATCGCTTTGCTTTAACATTTTATATAAATGCTAAACAAGTAATGGAAAAATTCAAACGCACGACGGGACTTGAACCCACGACCCTGCCATTCCGTGTGCAGTGCTCTTCCATCTGAGCTACGCGGGTAGACGTCCCTGAGATCGAATTTATCCATTACCTATTAACATGATGACGTCATGACAACGTTTTTCTACTTATCACCGTGGCTCGTTACAGAAACCTACGGACGATATTCCTCCATTGCAGGTAGGTTAATATCGTAATGAAAGTAGAAACTCAATATTTACATTAAATATTAAGCAATTTCCATCGCTTTGGTTTAACATTTTATATAAATGTTATCTATATAATTGGATCTTATTATTCAAACACAGTTTCACTTCCATAGCAATCGTCAATCAATTGATGCACGCCGGTATCGGATATTTATTTATAATTAGGCCCATTTTGAGCTACCTATCTATGTAGGTACTGTGCGTTCCAAGTGGGCAAGTGAGAGCAGATTCCTTGGCCGGGCCGCCGTTCAAGTTAGCTTTAATTTATTCTTACGATTGCCAAGTTAAATGATTGTTTGTCTTACAGAATGAGAATACGAGCCAAAGCTTTTAGAGAACTTTGGTGGGACCGACTGCTTCCCCCAATGGACACGGCTATTTACTACATAGAGAAAACAGCTCGGTACGGCAACCTCAACATGTCGTCACACGCTCGCTTGCTAACTCATCCACATTTGGTGTTCTTCAATGTTATACCGTATGTTGTTATTACTTGTGTACTTCTTATTGCAATTACTTGTTGTTTTTGTTCTACTAAGGTAACGGTTAAGGTCAAACAAAATTGAATTATTAATCAGTTCGCAGTTGATGGGAGGATTATAATTGTTTGTTAATTTTTATTTCGGGTGTATACATAATTAAAATCGAAAAATGAAACTGCATATGACAAAAAATATGAAAAATTAAGGTTGATCTGAATGTATATATAGGTAAATATAGGCGTATACATACACACAAGCGATGGTGGCTGAATGGATAGGTAAGTGACCGCCGTGACCGGCATGCAAGCCACGCGGTCCTAATTCGATTACGACCGGCACCAATGTGAATATCACTTTGCGGGATTAAGGTATATGTACTAGTCAAGTGACTTATCATCTGCTGACGGTAAACGAAAACATCGTGATGAATCTCTACCCTAGAAGTAATTCTAAGTGTATGTGTGGGTGCTACAATATATCAGGAACTGGTCGACGTAGCAAAAAAGCCTCTCTTTGTATCTAACCCAAAATAATAATAAATAAGTACTAGGTTTCTACTATTGTATAAGATAAGTAGCTCCCCATATTGAATTAACACAATATTGTATTTTAACCTTTTGACCGCCACGTCAAATCGGTATCGCCGTGCCTTGAGCGCCAAGCTTTTAAAATACAGTACATTTTTGACGTGCCATGCCGTCATTGGCGTGGTGAGCACATTTACATTTTAGGTGTATAGATGTCTCTGGCGTTCAAAGGGTTCAAAAAAAAAACTAGTAAATAAAACGGCACTAATATAAAAAATACATTTATTGTCCCTGATAACATTCATAAAAAATATACAAAAATATTGTACAAAACATTTATTACGTGCTTATCACATTGTTATATGAGCAATATGGAGTGTACAACTAATGGAATGTTCACAATAAGTTATTTTCTTGATTATAAATAATTACGTTTAAATATCATGCTTTCTTATTAAATTATACCATACAGCAACAACTTATCTACCATATTAATTCATAACATCTGCTAAAATGATTATCAAGCGCAATAAAAAAGAGTTGTGCAATAAAATTAAAATTAGACCACTCTTGCCGCAAACGCTGTGTGAATCACTTTCTGTGTTTGACACTGTGTTTTACTTACTTTGCCGATTTTACGTGTAACACAGACTTGAAAGTACTCCCCCGAGGGCTCTGTAGGTACTTCTAAACGTTGACGGACTAGAAACAAGATATTCCTTATAATTTAATCAACGAATTGTGGACCTTGAATACGTTAAAGTTCACATCGAGTATTGCATGGGCGAAGGGGAGGGTTTTAGAGGTGTAGACCGCAACGAAAACCGCAGCATATTATATAAGCATTGATTACTCGTGCAACAAATGCAAAACAAAAAAAAGTGTAATAACTATTACTACATAATACAAAACAAAACCTCTACCGCGTTTGTGTGGAATAAAGTCAAAAACTACTGAACGGATTTTCATGCGGTTTTCATTTTATTTACTAAAGGTTCACAAAACAGAACTAATTTTTATAATTTCAAATATTTTTTAGCATTTTAGCTAATTCTTTTTTGAATTTTTTTTTTCGTTTTTCTTTGTACATTTTTGGACCATCAGGCCCTCCCCCCTCCTCCTATCAACGCTATATCTATGCCCGTGGAGTATTGAATGTAAAAATAACACTATATTGTCAACAACACTTACATTCTAATATAATTTTAATATAGTAACAATAGTAGATAAATATTATGTTTTCATAAGGCACATGATATAAGGATATAATGATTATCCCGATATACATACGTACATACACGTCACATTATTTCTGCATCTCCCGACATATCTTTAAAATAAAATTAATGAAATCTCATTTATTCTTTTATGTGGCAAAGTAATTTAAGATAGTCATGAGTTAATATTTATTTTCCATTAAACAGAACGGTAAGCCTAATAGTAATTAGGTAATCCGAAAGAATTCGTGTTAGCCAATTTGTCTATGACCAGTTACCTTAATTTTTTTATTTGATATTAGGTAATAATTTATTTTCAAATTATTTTACTTTTTTTTTTAAAGCGTTTACCACACGGTTGTATTTTGCGTTCCAACAGAGGTGAGCTTGGTTGGAGTTTGGATGCTATCCGCGTAGTTTATATGAAATTTGGATTAGGTACATCTGCCGGCTAGATCGATGGCATCTAATGATTGCATGCAAGGTCACCTCTGTTGGAACGCAAGATTACAACAATGTTGCACTCGCTTATAGCCGATACGGAGGGAGCGCGGCAAAGTGTACCTAAGCGGGAGGTGCAGATATAACCTAAACCGTATAGCTTGTTATACATAATACGAAGTAAGATACATTATATAATATGTAGTTATTGTATAGGTTTATCTTATATATACTATATCATTTCAACCCACAAACGTCCCACAGTTGGGCACGGGTCTCCTTCAAACATATACGATATATTCTCCTCATTTTGTTAATACAATACGAGTAGCGATTATCATAATAAAATAAGTTCCTTTTCAAATCGGAATTAGTGCTTATCCCTAAAATAGAAATATATTAAGGTAGATGATACGTACAAAAATATCATTATCAGAACATGGTTAGATGTATTATTTCGAATTTCATCACCATCATCATCAGACCATAATTATCCAGTTTTCTTCAAATAAGACCTTGTGGCAATACATCGAACTCTTTTCGGTTAGGTACAAGATTGGAAAATAGAACACGGAATTTAAAATTGAGTCTTAACACCTATAAATAAGATCTGTAGTGTCGATAGACAATAATAACTTAAAATAATATTAAAAATAAATGCACAAATAAGTACTAATTTCATACTAAAAGTACTCAAGCTAAGTGACTTTTGACGAATGTGGGTAGGACGAAAGCTGCTTTGTGTACGTCGCTATTATAATACCTGAGATTCATGTTTTTCTCGTCTTCAGTAGACAACACTAGTTGCGGAGTATCGAACGTGACGTCAGCATCTAATGAACCGATCACAAACCCTATCTGACCAGACGGGTAAGTAGGTACCGAAGCATACGCGTAGGCTGCTTTAGGGAACTGGTTTCTGCAGAACTTCAATGTATTTGTTACTAATTCTAGATCATTCCAAACGGTACCTGCTTGTGAGCAAACGATTCCGTTTGATTTTAAGGCGCTTTTCATAAGGGCGAAGTAATTCTCTTGGAATAAGTTGACTGCAGGACCGACGGGGTCGCTGCTATCGGTAATGATGACGTCAAACTCTTGGCTGTGGTTCTTCATGAACTCGAATCCATCACCGACGTGAAGAGTCAGTTTGGGACTGTCGAAACCCACTGCCATGAAGGGTAAGTACTTCTTAGATACTTCGATGACTTTCGCGTCGATTTCTACCTGTAAATTGACATGATACATATTAGGTGAAGGGATTTCTGTGCAGTAGTCAACGTCTAAGATTACATATTCTTGTTTATACTCGTAAATCAGCATCATCATCATATCAGCCCAATAACCTCCACTGCTGGACATAGGCCTTATCTAATTTCCTCCACAGCGAGCGGTTTTGTATCGCTTGCAATGCAACCAAAAAAAAACAAGCAACCTGTATATAATTATATTTAATTCTGACATCTGACGAACGGCTCTAACGATTTGAATGAATATATGCAAACAATTTGATAGAGTTAGATAGTCTTTTAATTTTTTTTAAAAAGTTCGATTTTTTATCTACAAAATTAAATAGCCCTAAGTACCGGTAGCGACATCTCGGAGAATTTTAGGGCAACTACACTTTACGTGTTCCACTGTTGTTATCCACTGAGGTAGCTAGCATATATTTTATTTATGTACTGCATCCTTCTTGGTTACACTAATATTGGCTTGAATAATACTTGACTATTCAACGGGCATATAAAGACCCCAATATTCCCTCCTGATAGCCGAACATTCATTAATGAACCTCCTATTGAGGTTAAACAGTCATCTCTTATCTGTTCAAATAATAGATAAATGTTAACAGTGGTCTGTGATAACATAGTTATATAATATATGAACATATTGGACATTATTTATCAATACAGCATTGTAGTGTTACTAAGATAATGAATATGTACCTACTTGTTTGCCTAGTAATAGGACAATTTACATAATTTTGTATGCTCCATTAACTCCTCATTAACCATGGCGTGCACAGAGAGCTATTGTTCTATAATGTTCACAAATATTTTTTTAATTATTATTGTTATTGTCTATTTTAAATGGTTAAAATGTTTTATATAATAAATGCTAATGTAGTGTATCATGTATATTATCTTATTAAAATTTATGAACTTGGTAATGACCTAACTTTTTATATTTCTAAATAGTATAAATAACACAAAGTTGCTTTTCACCTCCACTATATTCGGTAACTCCTCATCAGATTGATAATTTTTAACAAATTTTAAATATACACTTTAAAACCTAATTGAATTTATCGAACCAACATATTCTTTATACCACGAGTTTTATATATTACTATCAATCACTTCCAATCAATTTGCTCCCTGCTCGTTCTTTATTTTTACTTATATTTATTTGAACACTGCTCAGCTCCTATTGGCCGTAGCGTGATGTGATATAGCCTATAGCCTCGATAGAAGGGATATCAAACACTAAAAGTATTTTTCAAATCAGGCCAGTAGTTTCTAAATTTACTGCATTCAACCAAACAAACAAGTAAACTCTTCAGCTTTATAATATTAGCATATATAATTATAGTATTATTTTTTTATATACATATATAATTTATTTTTATTATTTTAGAAAATAAATGGTTAATTAAATAACATTATTATTTTCTCAATAAAATGGTCATACCTGTACAATTCGCTTAACTTTAGGGTGTTTAGCAACTTCTCTGGCAACACCGCCATCACCACCACCAACTATGAGCACATTCTCTGGGTTTTTGTGACAGCACAGGGGTAGGAAAGATATCATTTCCTGGAAAGTACACATACCAAGTTGAAAATGCTGAAAATGCTTTGGGTTTTGCCGGTCAATTGGTTAAGATGGGTAATTATTATTATTACAAGTAGCTTTGATGATAATTTACAGCAAGTTTTACCTACTATTATAAAAGAGGCTAAAGCTTCATATAGTTTTCACAAGAGGGAGGTCCGAGTTTCAAAAACATACAATTTTTTGCCAAAATTTTGCAATGTTTAGATGCTAAATAGGTATATATATCGCCAAGAGTATAATGGATATTAAAATGATAAAGTATATATTTTACTCATTAATGATCCATTGATTTTTTGAAATATTAGGTGAAATAGGTAGGTAATTATTTTATTAAGTTTGAAAATATAATATTTAATAACTCACTTGATATGCAAACTCATCCTTTTCAGTACACTGTATGATGCCATCTAACACAAGTGCTTTACCTAAGCTAGTAGTGTCACACACAAGCACATCTTGATATTCAGACTTCTCCGAGTGAAGGACCTCCTTGACTTCAAATGAGAAGGTGGCACCAGGCCACATCTCACATGACTCGGTAAACCAGTTGTTCTTCAGTTGATCCATGATTTGTTTAAACTGTGATAAACTTAAAGTTATTATTTAAAATTTATACTAAGTATATGAATAAAATTTTATTTTTATAATTTTATTAGAATTATATGAAATGAATGGAATTTAAATAATTTAAACTTCTTTTCCTCAATTATTTATTTAATTGTAGGTATTCCTAAAAGCTGTTTTTTTTTCTTTATAAATATAAAGCCTGTTTAACTGGTTTATGCTTATTACTGTAACACTTTAAAATGCTACAGAGCAGCAATAATCTAATAAGTATGCACCAAACACGTGTATGAAATACGATACGTAGGTAACACGTACAATTTCAACAAATTAGTCACAGCCAAAAGCACTGTTAGTTTACAAAACAATTTCTGTTTCACTTGTATGAAATGAAGTCCATACTTACAGTAAATTCTTAGCAAAGGTATAGATGAAACAAGGTAGTATTTAATTTGTAAACTTGTTACTGTGTCATTAAGGGTTCGAACAATGATAATAAAAATATCCACAAGTTAACAGTTCCTTGAAACGTATGAACCTGTCACGACTTCGACGATAACACTACAACTGTGACTAAGAAACTATACTAATAGTTTCATTGATAATAGCTCTTAATGGTTTATTTTATATTGTTTATCACTCAATAGATAAGATTTAATTATTCTTCCTAATAAAAATAAATGCAAACCGCCAGCAATAAGAAGATTAAAATGTCAATAAATATGATTTTATGTAACGTCAAATTGACATGTTTATCTTTGTTTAGAAATACAACAATCCATGACAATCTAACTAATACACTAGAAGTCGCGCGCGCTGGGATTCTTTTCCTTGTTTCTTTATTTGGTCACTACTAAGTTCATATTGGCCGTAGTGTGATGTTATATAGCCTACAACCTTCCTCGATAAATCAGACCAAAACAAAGTAACAAACTAAAGTAAAAACCAAATTAAACAAACACTTCAACTTTATAAGAACCAGTAGTTCATGAGATCCTAGCGTTTAAACTCTTAAAGCTTTATAATACATATTAGTATAAAGCTGTAGAGAAATAATTTCGTAAATATAATTTATTTTTAATTTCAAAATATATATATGTGTTACTGATTTATAACTTATCTTTTCAATTTATTAAGTATTATTTACGTCTTTTAAATAAAATAATATGTATAATATCAAAGACATTAAGTATCATTTAAAAAGACCAAAGCAAATAATAATTATTTCCTTTAGAATATTTCAACAGAAAATCCATGGAAGCAATGGCAATGATAATATCATTGCATGGAATCACATGGAATTAAGAATACTACACTGACACAATGAGAAAAACACAATAGTTCACAAAACACAATGATTATAGGGCTGTCAGAATGAGTGACAGTAATGACAGTTCAGAATTTCAAAGTTCTTGTAAAAGTAGGTAAATAAGAATTTTGAAATGAATAGAAAAAAATAAACAAATAAAGGTAGAAAGGCAGTTTTGAAACAATTCAGCCATTCTTTTTCATATGGCGTATTTTCAGATAAACACTGAAAGTTGTCTTACATTGTTAATATTAATTACAATTACAAAGAAATCATTATAGGTGTTTATAAACTTTCGAAAGTATGTAAATACTTCAATATCATGAGCTCTGCTATAACATTCGAAGAGTTTTTACTTGCAGCCCAGGATTTTGTTTTAAAATCGGATAGCATTTGCGATGGATGGTTATTGAAGACTTTTAAAGATGACATGCACAAAACTTTTATTATAAAAGAGTGTTTTATCAATTACGAAGTGGAGAGTAAAAATATATTATTGAAAGTGGAATATGTTGTTTTTTATCATCTGAGTTATGGAGTGCCGTCATTTAGCTTTAACATCTGGAACTCCTCAGGCACTTTGTTGTCTTTAGAAGATGTTAGAAAAATGTCTTTTTTACAGTAAGTAGAATAATAACTCTAATATAAACATGAAGAATTTTGAATTTGAATGAGCTGGAAACAAATCTGTGTCTCACTCATAAAACCCAGTTAAGTAATTTCTATGAAATTTTGGGGAACATTGTGGATTATGCTCAAGTAATAGGATTATTTTGGACCCAATAGATGGTGTTATTGGCAGCTCACCTGTCCAGTCCAATACTGCCTATTTTTATTTATAATATGTTTTTTATATATTAGTTGTTCATATATAAATTAATATTTAGTCATATGTAATAATAATATGTTGTAGTATAAATTTTTACATTATGAAAAACCCAGCGCGGTTTTAAACCTTATAATAATAATCAAACGATCAATATTGCCAGATAGACAAATCTCAACTTATATCTGTTTTACACATGTATATGTATCTAATTTCAGGATAAATCAGAAAGACTTCTACTCAGTAGTGACTCAGCAAGAACACCCAATATTCCAGCGACCATACTTCATAGTACATCCATGTCACACTGAGGAACTACTCACAGCATTCAGAAGTAACTCCAAAAACATCATTGTCACTTTCCTTGGACTTGTAACTCCTTTGATTAGGCTTAGCTTGCCTGTTCAATATGGATTATGAACTTTATTTAATAAAGCAGTTGTAAAGGTGACAATATTTGCATGTTTGTATTTCATTTAATTAAAACTAGGTTTTGTTTGTAGCTCCAAGAAACAAACAAACTTTTCAGCTTTATAATATTAGTATAGATTTGTTATTCCAAAATGAACCTTATTTTCACAGTTAAATCTTTTTATCAGTGGATTGCAATGGACTGAGATGATGATGAAATCTTTTTATGGGTTCCTGAGATACACTCTTATACCTCCAGAACAGTGTTAAGTAAGTATCAAGACTCATTGTGGGAAGAACTGTATCTATCTTTTGCTTCGAACAGACAGTATAACTAATCTCCATGCAAGCAAATATTATCTTGAAGATAAAAATGTGCTGAGTAAGTGCGACTGTTTATGTTGTTATTTTTTTAATTTATTTTCCTGTTCCCGCATTTACAAACAATTTTAAACACTTTTTTTTAGGTCAAAAATTACAGTAACCATTTTCAATTTATACATCCCTTACAAATTATTCTTACTACTTTGCTGATATTAGGAAGAATAAGTTAGGAAGGATGGATGTTTGTTACTCAATCACGCCAGAACGGCTGAAACGATTTGCATGAAATTTGGTACACAGATAGATTATAGCTTGGATTAGCACATAAACTACTTTTTACCGACATAAGACGTGGGCAGAAGTTAGTTATAATTTTTTAATTTTGAGCTCTATAATCCAAACATTAACAGCAGAGTCTAGAGTAGCAACAATCCATCTGTTGTTGTTGTTCAATTATAAACCCTAAGATATTGAAAATAAGATATTTTTTAATTTGTTTTCTTTTTCGTAGTTATCCTGGTTGATAATATAAGTGTCGTCTCGAGTTGGAATGGAACCCTTGGAACGGCGATGCCAGTGGCGAGAAGACCACCATAACTGCTACGCCATGATGACATGCCGTATGTTTTGTATATCAGACACCCTTGAAATGTTTAAGTTTTAAGTGTTAGCAACAACTGTATAAAGTTTCCTACTTGTTTGTTTTACAGGTTAAAGTTTTCATAACTACTATTTGAACTCAATCGAAACTTAGTGTTAGTTTTACTTTTGTTTGGTAATACATAGCTACCTAATATTTGTAATGTAGGGCCTTGGTGTTTTTTATTTTTATATTTCTGACTACAACTAATGTGTGTATGGATTATGGATGGATGTTTGGTACTCAATCACGCCTGAATAGCTGAAAGGATCCCTATGAAATTTGGAATACAGATAGTCTAGCATAGCACATAAGATACTTTTTACCCAGATGTGGTATGACCTGTCCTGCTCGAACAGTTTCTAAACATTTGCTGCGTATTACTGGATTGCTGAATCTTCTTGTTTATATCTGCTCCCTGATTTGGAGCTGTCAGAAAATGTTCAGCCGGAAATGTCCGTTTATTTAAAGTTAAAAACGATGTTTAAAAAACAACTATTTTCTAACATTAAATACCAAACTTAAGCCGTAAAAATACGTCTTTCTCAGATTTGAAAAAGGTAAACTGTTTTTCTGGTAGCAATCCAACTAGTCAGAATGAGGACCCTGTGCTGTGAAAGTCGGACTATTAAACGCTTTACTGCCAACTAAACTTTCAAAATCATGCAAAAAAAAAAACAGAAAAATGTTACGAAACTGCTCGAGCAGGAATTTGGTCGACTGTACCATAAAATCGTTAAACAAATATGAACTAGGTAGAACTTAAATTTATAACCGTAAATAGTTTTATTGTAATTTTAAAGACGATAACAGATGTTTGATAAATAAAATATATACTAAAAAGTGAGAAGGTCTAGGGCCGACGTCACATTGCCTCTGTCATGTCGTCAACTTTTATTGATATCGTATTGAGCCGCGATAAGATAGTTTTTGCTATCAGCTTAGCAGCTTACTTCCATTGTTGTATTTTGTATTTGTGTTCCACTGTACACGGTCAAACGTAACGTATTGTGTTCGGAAAATGTAATTCGAATGTGAATAAAATGAAACAGAGGTTTCTATACAATTGGATCTTACGGTTGTGCGAGTGCGTCAGGGCGTGTTTTGTTTTTCTGTGTTGTTGCTGGTACTGCTATGTGAGTTCTAATTTTGAAATATTCACCTACGACGTTATGCATTTTGGTGACGCGGAAGCTAGGGAACCAATCACAGAGTTTCATAATTGCAAATTAGCTAATCATAACGCAGTGTGGTGGCCTTAATGCATAATGTGGTTAAATGCATTTACGGAGTGATAGTATTAATTTCATAAAAATGTTATTATTGAAAGACTGTCTTATTATCAGAACTTACGAAATATTGATTAAGTTTAGGTAATTACGGTGCCTACGTCATTTATTATAAACCGCGCTGCAGCTACCTATCTACTGATAATAAGCAATATACAATTACCGTAAGATACATATAATATCATTACAATTATTCTTCTCTCTTATTCGTTTCTAGGAAACATTCATTTAACCATGGACTGTACACAACCGCTATAATGAAATTCATCAATTCAATTATATTTTATTATGCTACATAATTAACATTACTATCGCTTATCTATTAAATCTTCCAATCATCCGTTTATATCTGTATACGTGTAAGGCAGTCCTAAGAAGATACTGAAAGAATATGAAAAAACCGGTCAAGTGCGAGTCGGGTGGCACAAAATCGCTCGTTGTGGCGAAAATTAGGTGAGGCCTATGTTCAGCAGTGGACGTCATTAGGCTGATATGATGATGATGATGATGAAACATAATGTTTAGCAAACAAATTTATTTATGCGGTTTGGCTTTTTTTGGTGATTACAAAACACAATTTGCTAGGTGAAACGTCACATCGTTTTAGTTTTTAGTTTTGCACTAGGTACATAAAAATGTATCAACTGAAATTATTTTACATTTTCATTCATCAACTTCGGAGATAAGGGAGGGGGGAAGAGTACTCTTTTTGATGTTTTTAATCCTAACTCAAAAACTGTGGGGCATAAAAATAATTACAAATAGGTTTAGAAAGTGGAAACAAAGCCCTTTCATTTTATACACCACTTGATCTAATAATGTCAATTTAAAATTTCAATCCCCATTTGGGTCGCTTTTGCAGAGAAAATAAAAGCATTTATCCAAGTTTTTAAATTTTAATAGAGTTGGATCAACAGTGTTTACGACTATTCACATTCACTAAATTTCATGTGATAGCATAAAATAAATAGATTCCGAGTTATATCGCTAGATAGACGGAACGAAAGTTCGAACGAAGCTTCCTTTTGTACCTTTTTAGTACGGAACCCTAAAAAATAAATAAACTGCTCCGGTAGTATTATTTAGCAGCAGTCTTCTATAAAATGGAGAATGATTACCCAATCAAACTCGCTCAACAAAGTCTTGCTGATAAATTTTTTGAGACACGCACTTGCATTTGAAAAACTTAATTAGAGGTATACCCTTTTTTTAGAAGGGAAATGCGGTTCGCATACCACCCCGTACGTGTACATGGGGCGGTTATGTAGAACTCACCGGCCCAAAGAGACCCAAGGGTACCCAAAGAATTCAATCGGATCGGAATACCCACTAAAACCCCCTGTGCACCGTCGTCGCTTCTTCTTATCGGGTGGGCCCACTAACGTTTTTTTGCATCGCATTGTTACACTTCAGAGAACAATGTAATTATACTCGAAGTTTAATCCGAATGCCTAATCGTTATCGAATGTCATACATATTTATTTATGAATTTCCTCATAATCACAGATTTAACCGCATTTCCTGCCTAGTATACCTATTTAAAGGTACCTACTGTTAATGTTCTATTCATCTCTAGCCCAAACAGTAACCTTTTTATACGCCCAGTGCAAGCTTATATAACTGTTCCTTTAAAGCTAGCACACATGTGTTATCAATCAAAACCTAGTTCGCAATGTCACAGTAACGGCATTGGTCAAAAACTCAAAAGGATAAAAGCCGTAAAAAGAGGTTTTTATTGTTAGAGCTCTTTGAGTTTCAATTCTTGAGTTAAAGAAGTCCGTGTGGTACTCATATATGATCGATACAGGTTGCATCTTATCAAGATCCTATTTCAAGATCGCACATGTCGGTACTGTTGTCGTCCTAGTGTTGAGGATCGTGCTCTTTAGTAATCAATCTATTTGTGATGATGTTGCAATTCATCACCTATCATTGGCAACATGAACACATTATACGAGTACGTAAATTGTTGATCTTTTCGGATCAACGCATAGAACTGCGTCCCCGATGCCTCTTCCCATCCACCTTGCCAGTCACAAATATCGAAATCTACTTTTCATGGACATGATCGATAGAGGTAACGTCTTATCTAGTTTTTGAAGATCGCATACATCGATAATGTTCTTATATAAAAAACCGGCCAAGTACGAGTCGGACTCCAACCGTAGCGCGTTCGTTATACGTGGACCATGAGTAATGAAGTTTCATGGACGTTTATCGACTTTGAAAGCTAATAAAATTTTCATTGAAAGTTTGTAGTATAGTTTTGAAACAAACTCTATAACCTATAACCTTGTACATTTTAATAATAATTATTGAAGTTAAACTGAGGAATGCAATTTGAAATCTTTTACACAAGTATAAAGATCAAAATACCTTGAAAACTAGGAAGTGTGATACTGATAAGTCAGTATGGATACTTCATTAATGGTTCCTATAGCAACGTTTAACATGGCGATGTTCGTAATCAAAAATATGTTTACATAGAACGCGCATACCTCTGATAAAATATATTGATATCGGTTCGTTCGTTACACTATTATATATTTAATATTTATACCATATTTTTGCATGGCCATAGGTAGGCCCATAGTCTTAAATTTAATTGAAAGTATACATACATACATTATGTAAATGAAATCTATATTTTAAAGCTGTAGTGTTAGTTTGGTTGAACGCGTTAAGGCGTAACTAGTCGCCAATGACCTTGAGAGTATGGGTGGAGCTTAGCTTATTTCACTGCATATCCCCGCTCCTTTGCCAACTCGCGCACACTATAATACAATGGTCACAGAATAAGCGTAAACGCAGACATGCGCTTCTAGCTCGGCATTTTTACCTACGATTCCGGAATAACAGTTTTAAAATTGGTATTTTATTTTGTATAGAGAGTTTAAAGGACTCGTGTACACAATTATTTGTTTGCCAATATTTTTATGTATTGAGATTTTTTTAATTACAATGTTTTGCTTTCGGTATTTATGTAAGTACTTACATAGTTTTATTGGTACTTATTTATTATTAGTATCGAAGATAATTATTTTATCTTGTAAATTATAATTAAATAAATAACTATTTTAACTTACTTTTGTATTAAAAAAAATATTTACCTATTTTCATTGATGAATTTAATGTTTTGTTTACAACACTTACTTTGTAATTACGTTATAAACTACTATTATAAATTGTAAACCATTTTATTGGATCATTTGAAATATTTTGTTTAAGAATATAGCTCGCAGAACTGATGGCCGATGGGGCAAAAAGATTACTCCTTCTAAACGGTTAGGAGGAGTAGTCGTCAGAAAATTCAAAAAAAAATATTAAAGTTCATAAATATTTGCACAAAAGGTTTCGGCACACAGCGAGAAAGACGTGACGGCTCTGCGTGACACCTTAGATTTATTTACTCGTCCCGCCGCGCTCGCTGTTTGTGTGTATATTATACCTGTAAGCACTATATTCAGTCGATAGTAAAAATGGAGCAACGAGCGACACAGCCTTCCCGTCTGAAGGCTAACGCCTGTCTGCCGCCCGCGCCCGCGCAGAGCACCTTTGAATTTCTAACGTACAGAAATCGTATTATGGCCTATTTTCTTAAGAAAATATTGATCGATTTACATATGCTATGTTCAGATTAAAGTAAATTTTACCACCAATTTATCAGTGTAAAAATAATTTCAAACTATAAAGCCGTTTTAAAGTTTTAGGGATTTTAAGATAAAATATATCTCAACTTAAAATATTTTTTGAGGCAAAAGTATTAGTCGTACGAAAATTTCATATGTTGAAAATGTAGTAGATAGATCAATTATCAAAATATATTTTTTTCAAATTTTTCGAACAAGTCGTTTAGGAGGAGTAGGCTTCAGAAAAAAGCCGTTTTTGGTGCAAAACCGAGGGAAGGCCCTTAACCTCAGGAAATCGAGGAAGTATATAAGCTACAAGAAGTCGCGCGGGACTTCTATCCCGTCGTTCTTTATTTGGCCACTGCTTAGCTCCTATTGGTCGGAGCGTGATAGCCTATATATATCCTATATATAGCCTTACTCAATAAATCGGTTATACAACACTAAAAGAAATAATCAAATCGGATCAGTAGTTCAGCCAAAAAAAAAACTCTAGCTTTATAATATTAGTATAGATTAATATATACACAACATAACATCACGCTCCGATCAATAAGAGCTGAGTAGTGACCAAACGAAGATCCGCGGGTGTGAAGCTCACAGCAATTATATGTAATAAAAAATAATAATTTATGTAATAAAAAAATACTTTTGGGGTATTTCAGCTTTAGTATTAACAAAGAATACCGCTGTATATCTTAACCACTCATCATGGCATTTTCACATAAAGATAGTATAGAACCTGCAGAAGGAGATTTTATTCTTACATACCACGAGGTCAAGACCTCAAACAGAAGACCAAGATCAATCACTATTAGCGAGTTCCTCAAATACCAATCATCATGGTCACACATAATTCTAAGTTATCGAACGAATAATCAATTTGAACTCGTGTATGTCATTGGTTATGTCCACCCTACCATGCACTGGCAGTCAATGCCAAGGAGGGTGGTTATTTGCACTGACACGTGGTCAACTTCTCACAATTACACCTGGCTGGTTCCAACGTGTATCGGTATCGGTTCAAGTCGTTCAATGGCAGTCATCAACAATGACCGCAAATATCGCACCCACATAATTAATTGTAATTAGTTTATTTGGTTTGTTCATAACTTCGAGGGCAGATGAAGGTAATGTTTTTTGTTATGTTTTTATGGCACACTATTGTATGGCTATTCCACTATGGCAACACTAGGCTAATCCAATGTATGTAGGCCGGCTTATGTGTTGGAATTACTTAATTGAAAAAATATATATTGAAGCTAGTTCCAGCTACAAATTGCCACAAATTCATTCATTCATCTTATGCTATCAGCATGGAATTTGAATTGGTTTAAACACTGCTAATCCATCTCTATTAAGATTTAAAAAATTGAGAAAATGTTTTTATTTTCTCTGCCAAAGTGGCCTAAACGGGGGTAGAAATTTTAAATTGAGACTATATTAGATAAAGTGGGGTATCAAATAAAAGAGCTTTCTTTCCACATTCCAAATCCATTTTTTATTATTTTTACTCCCCACGTTTTTCAGTTAGGATTAAAAATTTTAAAAAAGTACCATTCCTCCTTATCTCCAAAGTTTGTGATGAGATAAATGTGAAATATTCCAGTTAATACATGTTTATGTAAATATTATAGGAAAAATAAAACGATGTTTGTAACTAGCACACTTTTTTAGCAATCATCGAAATAGCTTGACCGCCTAACAAAATTTGTTTGTTGAACATTTTTTTTTTTCGTCATAATCCCTAATACCACAGAACCCTCAGCACGCGTGTCTACTTGACCGGTTTTTTATTATTACATCCATACAAAGTAACGAAAGCATTTGTTTTTATCACAAACGCCGCGACTCTACATACAACAAATTTACTGTCTTCAAGGAATGAAATGGTTGCAAACAACTTAGAGGAAGACCTTTGTTTGAACAAAAAGTATCAGTAGAAATATCGAAGTATGTATTTAAATTGTTATCTACAAGTTGTACTAGTGAGATAGTTATTTTATCTCAGTTCATTGCCAAGATAACAATGATAATCTTAAAATTTGTCAACCCGTTTACATCTTGTACTTACATCAAAATAGAATAGGTAAATATTTATTTGTTGTCTAGGACAACTAATATAATATACTAATTGGCCTGACAGACATTTTTCTGCCAATATCAGTGTCAGTGTCAGCTATCGGGTCCAAAGTTTTCCTATTTTTTTTTTGAGTAGTGTATTGGCATACCGCCCCGTGGGGGAAACGAAACAGTGATGTACGGTTCGCTGGCTAAATATGAAAAAGGACCAGAATACCCACTAAATTCTCCTGTGCACCATCACTTTGGCTTAAAATTATCCTGAACCAACCGAACAATTCACAAAATTTCATTGAAATAATTTAGACGGTTTCAAACTTGCAAACTTGTCCACATTTTCACATTAGCGCTCCCCAGTCTGTCAGTTCCTAGATAAAATGTTATCAATCTGATAATCAATATTACCTACGTGTGGCTAAAAATCTATACTATTTCATCAACATAACCACAGGCCTAACTGTATTGGTATAAACTTAAAATATTATAAATTAACTAATATACCTAAAGCTCTACGGTTTAGGTATATTAGTTAATTTAAAATATTTTTAACCAATAAAAAGACAGAGGGGAATCTCAAGTGAACCCTATTTTTTTTAAATTGGATAGTTTTTTTTTTTTTTTTTTATACCACGACGGTGGCAAACAGACGTACGGTCCGCCTGATGGTAAGCGGTTACCGTAGCCTATGGGCGCCTGCAACACCAGGGGCATCACGAGCGCGTTGCCAACCCTTAAGAAGTGATATTATATATTTCCTAGTACAACAAACCTTTTGTGTTAGTCAGTCAGATTTTCATATTGCTTTTCTTTTGACACTTAGGTTACTAGAAAAGCTATTCCAGATATTAAATTAAGTCAGCGTCTTGTCTGTTTCTGCTATCCCCAATAGGTTCCCATGTTAGTTAGAGATGTCACTTAATACGAGTTAGGCTGCTTGTTCGTCCAAGTTTGCAAGTATCTTGGACACCACTTTGTCTTAAAAAAATTATGAAGATATTTTTAATTTAACTACCTATTGAAGTGCTTAAATACTAGAAGGTCTTCAAATTTCTAATTCTTTAAGCCTTGATAGATTAGTGTTGGTAATATAGGCACCTATCTCTGTTCTGTGATAAGCACACATGAGATAATAATATGGTAATCAATTCATTTGAATCTTAGGTTGTTTTCACCTAGTTATTCTGATAAACCACAGTTTCGGCTTTCCAGCATTGAATAAAAATTGTTATAATACCAATACGACATTTTCTCTAATGTATCGAGCACGTATACCTAATCATTAAGTATTGATTGTCGTGACAGCAAAACGCAGGAATGGGGAACCTTGGACTCACACTTCATTTCGCACAAAATGATATCGTTGTAGTTGATGATAGCATGCATGTTTAAACACATTCCGGAAAACTTTTTATAATCGTGTTAGTTTCTACGTTAACTTATCAACTACAGCTGTTGCCCAAAAAAACAAAACACAAAAACCAACTTTTTAGCTTAATAATATTAGTATAGATTGTTGCGTTTTACGTTTCGTAATATCATTGGCTTCGTTCTCATATTTCTTCAGTTATTGTAAAACCTAAATATAAAAGTCGCCGAACCTTCATTGTTAGAATTCTAGAATACAAACTAATTATTTCGTGACAGAAAAATCGATAACCATTAGACTAGACCTACTAATTGAATCCTGTTTCTATTTATTTACCCAGTGTTAGGGTTGGACGATTCTGCTGCGGCGGCTGTCACTCTCTATGTCGCTTTAGTAAATGAAGGTTCTAAGTGACAGACAAGGATAGAAGCATAAGAATGTGCGGTTCGGTGCAGTTAGATGTGGGGCAACCTTTAATTGCCAACTGCAATAGGCAGAAAATAAAAATGTACCCTTATAAAGGTCTCTAGAGCCTACTTTCGAGTATTGACTTGTTGGATCTAACGCGTGGAAAGATAGACCTGACAGTACCGAAAACTGAATAATGTTAGTTATAAAACGTCACCGACCCTAGAAATGCATACTTACAAAACTACAAGCACTGAAAATTCGAGTCAATGACCATCCAAATCGCAAACCAGCTAATTTATCTTCAGATTTCTCAAAACCAATGTCATCATCATCATCATCATATCAGCCCAACGACGTCCACTGCTGTCCACTCTGTCATCATTTTCCTATCTTATGTTTACATAATATGCAAGCAATGCAAGAAGCAATACTTCTGTATAAATATTTTCAAGTACCTACCTTACATTTTCTATAGCACTTTTTTATGATATGGGTACCGAGAGACATTTCATTTCATCCAGTTTGAAAAATGAACGAAAGGTGGAACGTATAATTATACAATGAATTGCCTTCACAGGGCAACAAAGTATCAGCTGCACAAGAAACTCGGCAGGTGGAGGTGGGCGCGACGGACGCGAAGGACAAGAAGAAGCACAACAAGATCAAGACCTCCAAGTATACCGTTCTCTGGTTCATACCCAAGAACCTCATGGAACAGTTCCGGAGAGTTGTCAACTTCTACTTCCTTGTCGTCACACTCATCGCTATTTTTATAGGTAAGATTTATATATACCTTTAGTTGCAAGTCTTGCAAGTACCTTTACTGGTTTAGGTTAGTTGATTCGCCAAATTGTCATTGTTCTACACCAAATTCCAACCACGAACAATCTGCCTATCACATACTCTGGGAGTATAGTCTTTGGCAAAATGTACGCAACGTAGTGTTAGATAATTTGTAAGTATCGTCATCTTGCGTCTACCCGGGTGAATTTGCGCGTGTAATTTTTAAATTTTTGTCTGCGTTGCGTTCTCTCTAATAGGATTAGATATTATACAGATTACCTACATTTTAGTCTCCCGCTTTGCTATGGAGGGAAGAGGATAATTTCTTTCCAACTCCTCCATATTATACTTCTGATTAATTTCGTTGTGGGTTTCAAGAGTTGCAGTGGGGGTCATGAGGTATTGTCCCGGATGATCCAATTCACGTTTGGTCCAATTGTCTTAATTTTCGGTTTTCCAATTCGCGTTTGGTCCAATTCGGGGTTGGTCCATATTGAATTAATACTAGAGCGTACGCCTCGTCGTTTACTAAAGCGGTATTTGGAAGTTCAAACTGCCAAGAGTGTCACGAAACCGTAAGAAACGTGCACTAATACACAAAATGCAGCATGCTTACTCTGGAAATACAATAGATAAAACGTCTGTAGTTATATATTGTTTCCTTGAGCCTTTTATTTTGGTTTTGCCCAATTGCAGTCTACATTCTAGAATATTTTTAATCCAGTGGTTATCTATTACGATAAACATGGCCCACCTACTGCCACTTCAGCTGACTAATTCTATGGACTATATCAAGCTTTGGTTCTATAAAAGTTCAATACACTATCGCATTTCGGAAAGTGCAAATATTTTGACGCAAATTTCTGTGTTGATTGCATTACAGTTCCTTATCGTATAAGATAAACTAAATTAATTTCCGACTGAACCAAACGTAATTTACAAGATTATTTTTTAAAGATAAATTTATTTTTGCGTCTGGTTTGCTTTTAGTGAAAAAGAAATTACCACGATAAATTAGCTGATAAAAAAATTATGAGGAAATCGGGGTTGTGGCAGGCTTCAGTATAAAAGTCGCGGACGAATGTTCCTGCGCTCCCGTGACCACAGCAGAGCGCGACAAGAGGAACACCTTGGGGTTTTAGTGGGTGCGAGCCCCACATAACCCCTCGGTTCTTTCCCCAAGACCGAGGGGTATGCGTCAGGCATTTCTCCAAGTAAAAAAAAAAAAAAAAAAAGGCTTCAGTATAAAAGCGTTCTAAAAGTACCACGACCATCTAACAATAATTTAAACTCTAATGCTATTAATATATGACTACAAGTCGCGCGGGGCTTCGCCCCATCGTTCTTTGTTTGGCCTCAGCTCAGCTCTTATTAGCCGTAGCATAATGTTATATAGCCTATAGCCTTCCTTCATTTTTCTAATCGGACCAGTAGTTTCTGAGATCCTAGCGTTAGCAAAACAAATAAAGAAACTTCAATGTTATAATATACTCGTATATATACTACTAGAAGTCGCGCGGGGTTTCGCTCCCGTCGTTCTTTATTTGGCCAGTGCTCAGCTCCTATTGGCCGTAGCGTGATGTTATATAGCCTATGTTCACCGGAGATAGTGTAGCTTCCCAACAGTGAAAGAATTTTTCAAATCGGTCACGTAGTTTGGGAGCCTATTCAATGCAAACAAACAAAAAAAATCAAATCTTTCCTCTTTATAATATTAGTGTAGATATAGGTACCTACTATACTTCTATACTTATACTTATCTATATTAATATTATAAGCTGTAGAGTTTTTTTGTTTGGATGAACGCCTAGGATCTAAGGAACTACTGGTCCGTTTTGAAAAAATCTTCTAGTGTTGTATAGCCCATTTATCGAGGAAGGTTATAGGCTATATAAATCACGCTACGGCATATATAACATAAAACCGACGTTAGCGAAGTCCCGCGCGACTTTTAGTTACTTAATATATATTCGATTAGATAGATACTATGACAGGAAACTCGATAACAATGGCAAATGACAGACGGTATCATAATCCTCAAATTAATGAATTCGTGGACGATTCTAAGTCTAAACCTATTCAATCAAAATAAAGAAATGATAATATATTTTCTACATTTATTACGTGTCAATATCAAAATTACAAGGCAAAAAAGCACCTAATATTAACTTGACGTCAATTGTTGATGTGTATCCGAAAAACGTAACGGCTTGCCGATTTTAATTTAAGATATTTCGTCACATTAGAAGAATTATGTCTTATCTTCAGATAAAACAAAAATGAAATTATTATAAATTTGGCATTAAAAACCGTAAACTATCAATTGATCAAACTTGTACTTTGTAAAATACTGACTAAAGAATAAAAATAAAAATATATCAATCGATAGTTTACTTTTTTTAATAATTTCATTTTTGTTTTATGTAAAGATAAAACATTATTCTTCTAATGGGACGATTTGTTTATTCCATGATATTTGGTACAACTCATTTGTTGTTAAAACTTAGCCTTCGTGTTATGAAGCTTAAAAATTAAATTACTTTAATTGTTCTAGATTTATCTAGATGCTGTGATATGTATGTCACATCATATCTAGAACAATGTTAGCACCTACGTATGTACCTATATGTATATGGATAGACAAGCCTCGCCAAAGATTTCGATGAAATTTTTTACATTCATAAAACGCGATTTTTTTCCAAAAAGAAATGTTTACTCAGTGCATCAATAAGTGCCTGTTACTAATGCTATTTTTCGGGCTCCGTTGTGAAAATGGTAAAACGGAACCCTTATAGTTTCGTCATGTTCGTCCGACCGTTCGTATGTCACAGGCATTTTACTCAAAAACTACTTGATGTATATTGATATTTGGAGAATAGGTGTTTTGTGTGGGCCGCTACTAGGTTTAGTAGTTAAATAATATTTTGTGTAACCCCCAACAAAAGCTGACCTTGAAAGGCTGAACCAATTTTGATAAAACATGTGCAAGAACCATCACGGTCATGAAAGCTTTCAAACAAAAAACCTTATCAAAATCGGCATTCGATTAGTATTTGCGATGCCACAAAGAGACACACAGTCCAACTTACAACACCTTTTTGCATCGGTGGTTAAAAACATTATTTAAAATCAAATATGGATCTCTAAACATATAGACTAATGACCACCCAGTTCGAAGAATACTCTATTTGTTAATGTCTTTGTAATATGTACCTAATATTGCAGGTAAAGTACAGAAATGATTCACGCTCACTATCCAAGTTTACAAGTCCATTGAATACATAAGTAATTATTAGCATAGGTATATCGGAAAAAATCAATCGATTCGTCGAGTGCAGAATGCAGTCACTCATTATTTTTTAATGGAAGAGCCTATCTACAATTTAATAAATTTCTAGGTAGATATCAAAAGTACATATTTAAAAGTATAGCACCTTCGTGCAGCATGTTTGTGTACGAATGCCGCAAAGGAAATCCTGGGTTCGATTCCCGGCACGGGCAAAAATGTCAATCTCAGTATCAGCCCAGAGTCAGTGATTTGATGTGTTTACGAGGTTATTTCTGTTAGATGTCATATGTTTACTTGCTCCACTGTCAATATACCAACTTTTCGTAATTCTCACGGCCTTTTAATTTTTGAATACCTACTTGCCAAATAGGTAGTTCGTGGACATTTTTAATCACGATATCAAGTGAAACTACGGATTATTATAAATAAATCTATTAAGGTAGGCAATATGCCCCATTAGGCTGCGTTTCCACCAGAGATGTGCGAGAGTGTGATGTTTATTATGAACATCGCATCCTCGCACATCTCTGGTGGAAACGTGACAATGTGACCTAACATAGATGGCGTAATATAGGTGTCACGCACCTCTTCCTATCCCTTCGGGGAAAATGATTAGATACTATTCTTTGTTTTTAAAAGTATACAAACAACCTTACGCAGCAGCCTCAGTGATGTTCAAATTTGAGTTACTTTAAAAAAAGTTCCCCATCAAAAAGTTTTTGAGTGTCCCTTTTCATACACGAGTACCTAACACATTTGCTGCTTTTAAGATTCTACACAGCATCAGGTAGTTAATTATATATAAAACAATGATATGACGCCTTATTATCTCGTTTAATAACAATTCAGGATCATTATATAATAATATTATAGCTTATAAGCGCGCAAGTGCAGAAGGCTTTTTATGAGATATAGCTAAAATCTAGTATGATTTTAATTAATTAAACGGGTATTTATCACATAATATAACCACCGCACTGCTGTTGAGGCAGGATTTATCCAGTTTTCCTTTTTTACAATGTTTTGTATTGTGAATTGTTCCCTTAGTAAGCCTTTTACGATACCTTCTTTCCTTTCGAATCAGTCAAACGGATATAAGAATCACTGCTTTCTGCAAATTCTTATATAGATTAAGAACTTAATTAATAAAGGTATGTTGCTGTAATCAGATAATGTACTAAAACATAGTGATTGGCTCAATATGAATACCTTCAGTCATTATTTCCTCTAATCAATACGCACGGTTTCCTACATGCTTATTCCTACGATAACGTTATCACATAGTTACAATAATTATAATAGCTAATAATTATTAGTTCTTTATCATATGATTTACAATGTCACGATATGATGAGGTGTGAGGATTGGACAAGGGATGACTAAAACATTTCAGTACACGTGTGCTTAGAACATGTTTTAAATAATATAAAAGTAGATAAAGTCGTGTTTTATTGTCGCTTCTTGAATAAATTATTGGCTTTATACTGTGCTATAATAGTATTTTCGAATAAACTAGCCATAAGTTTAGCTTTGCATGGATGCATTTTACAAACTAGGAAAAATCAATATACTTTTTTTTTTATTTCCACCCAAAGTGCCCTCCAAATTTCAATAATCAAAGTTTTCGATGGATTTGCCAAAAAAAATATTTCATACAAGTATCATCCTTAATTTAACGTACACAGTAGAAAAAATCGGTCGTATCGCTCCAACCCTTCTGAAATCTACATATAGACGTTCGCAGACGGAAAATGGATAAAAATGGATACTGAGACCTCAAAATCCATTTTTTAAATGACGTCCGCGGACGCATCTGCCTGTGTGTAGAGCGGGCATAAGCTGGCTTGGCTTTCATTTATTTAAATTAAACTTTATTTATTTCCATATAGAAAGCACTGGTAGAAAGTTACATGCCCTGATTATAATTTATAAGTACTTACATTCTCTTCGGTCACTCCACTGATGAATCGTGGGTGTGATAAACCTTTGCCTACTCCACAATAGATAAGTGGGTACTTTTCAGTATATTGTATAATAAAATACCATATATTATATTATATACCAGTTATCTTATCTTAGACTAAATATGTTCGATATGTTTTCGCTACGATTAATCTATATCCGTGTTACTTTTTCCTAGATAATAAGTATTACGCACAGATTTCTATTACATTTCCTAAGTAGCTTTTACTCGTAATAAACGAGTGATTCTCGTCGGTCGATTTTGGGGCCAAGTCTGCTAACCGATTGTGTTAGCAGACTTGAGCCGATGATCTCATTCGACAACTGTGATTGGCTTACCAAGTCAATCGCGCCATATTGCCGGCCTGTGATTGGTCCATCGGTCTGCTATCGACGTGTGTAAATAAACAGAATCGCCACCTGGTCCTCGGGTGTCCCTCAGATTGTAATCGTATTTCTTATCTGCGTTATATTGCAACAAAATTATATATTTTTTGTTTAGCGCCACCTAGTAGAGTTTTAGAGTAGTTACATGTGACAGGAACTTGTATATTATCATCATCATCATTTCAACCCATAAACGTCCTATTGCTGAGCTCGGGTCTCTTCCAAAGAATGTGGAGGGAATTTAGCCTACTATACCACGCTGACCAGACGGGTTGGTATAGGGTTTGTTTCGAATTTTCCTTTTCACCTAGTGCTTTTATCTGCATAAGGTTACTTCCTTAGTCGCCTTTTACGACACTCACGGGTTGAGATGGGGTAGTGACATTATTGTATTCTTTATCCGTCACTAATGTCACTATACAGATAACTTATATACGAGTACTTATATATCGCTAGTTAGGATATATAAGTTCCTTGGTGACTAGACACTAGACAGACTGACGTTTTGTACAGGCAGACACAATGATGTCAGATGCTTACAATATTAATATGTACAATATTATGTCTGTGTTACAATTATTATGTAAACATGTTTAATAGGAAATGAGCAACACCACTTCATAATAATAGCCTAGACACTTAACGATAAGCTTATTCTTGATTCGTCATTTATTACTTTTTCTATGGGCATTAATTTCTATTATATTGAACTGTGAGGTTCAGGCTAATAAGTAATTAACACAAGCTAATGGCCCATTAGTTAAGCTTTTCATCCGCCAAATTACGAGCTATTGTTATTACAATAGCAAATGCGTCCTATTTGCTGGAACTGAATTTTTGTTTTTTACATATTTTTAACAATAACGACATTTCTCGTACCTAATCTACCAACAGTATTTTTTTTTATAAAGGAGCTTTGATTATAGTGGTTTAGATGTCTTAAAGAATGGCTATGGCTACATTTTATTAAAGATATGTAATAAGGCCCATGTTGCAGGGTATTTAAGAAACATAAAAATAACGGACATAAATTTTATTACACACCTTGCAACACTGGATGGATTTACTGTAACTATGGGGTTGCTGATAAGGTGGTCGCCTCGCACTTATCGCCGCACCGAGTGACGTGGGTTCGATTCCCATACAAGACAAAATTAAATATTTGTGTGATTCATAGATATTTGTTTCGTTTGGGTGTACTTTGCGTCCTTTAATTTTGTGTTTATAAAGTCTTCGACCACTCAGGGCTTGTTCTCTATGCGTTGTAAGGAAAAGATAAATTTGTGATAGAATTAAATTACATCTAAATACTGTACCTATTGTTCGCAGACAGTCCAGTGTCACCATTCACGAGCATAGCCCCTCTCTCTTTCATGGTCCTGGTGACAGCTGTCAAACAAGGCTATGAAGATTGGCTGCGGCATGTAGCTGACAACAAGGTCAACAACCATATAGGTGAGTAGCGATTAATCTTTTGTGATTGGCGATTTTAGTCATTAAATACTTTAATAGTTATAAAAATGGGTCTATCTATCACCATCATCAACAACCCATAAATGTCTCATGTGTCTGTTGAGCACGGATCTTCTCCAAACGTTTTGGAGGGAATTTAGCCTACTATACCACTCTGGTCAGATGGGTTAGTATAGGCCCTATAGGGTTTTGTTTCGAATTTTCCTTTTCTCGCAGTTTTCTTGCCTGTTTAAGGTTTTTCTCTTAGTCTCCTTTTACGACACCCACGGATTGAAATGGGGTAGTGATAAATTATGTATCATGAATCCGTCATTACACGGAGTAAGAGAAAGGAAACGTGAAATAAAACCTTATCGTACTTAACTTCTCTTGTCAACGTGGCAACGTTAGGCAAATATTATCCTTGTGACAATAGATATTGAAAACCAATATTGCTACATTCTATGGCAAAATTTGTGTGCATTGTTTGACTTACCACCGACATAATTTACAATAACATCATACTATTTTCCGTAAAGCAGGGCAGTGGTACAGTCAGCAAACAAAAATAGCTGAACATATCCATAATTTCAAAACGCATTTGTGCCGTGGCATGCTTAAACTACTTAACAAGACTAGTGCCAGAATTGTGAATTATCAGAATTGAATTAGTATACATGTGTTTTGAAATTATGGATATGTTCAGCTACTTCTGTTGCTAACTGTACATCGTCCATTCAATTACTCAAGTACAAAATACACAAATATTTACAATAAGTCATATACCTATCATAGTACTATACAGAGCAACATAATCAGGTAGGTGGGCCTAAGTCAATAAAGGAGTTACCATTAAGTGAATCATTCAATTCTTTTGTAACTAGCCAATCACCTATTAAAAACTAAGTGCTAATATTAATTGTGTTGATAATTATGTCTAACACTTAAACGGCAGTGAAATTAAATACTGTCTTATTATTATCAGCTTTTCGTGTGACGGATTAAGAATACATAATGTCACTACCCCATCTCAACCGGTGGGTGTCGTAAAAGGCGACTAAGGTAGTAAGTAACCTTATGCAGAGCAGAGCATTGCAAGGAAAATTCAATACAAACTATACTAATCTGTCTGGCCAGCGTGGTATAGTAGGCTAAATTCCCTCCACATTCTTTGGAGGAGACCCGTGCCCAGCTGTGGGACGTTTATGGGTTGACATGATGATGATTGTTATAATGTCAGTTTTGATATGCATTAGAAGCACATTAACGCCATTACTGCACAGAAATACGTGTCAGACTAAAGAAGTATGTATCTAACATAATAGTTTCTCTAAGAATAAAAACTGTTCTGTTGCTAAGTTATTACAATATAATTAACACGTATTTAACATTAGTATGCACTTGTAGTAATTGAATTGCAATAATCTTCTATGATTATAATTTAATCGTTTTGTTTTTAAAAATTCGTCCATACTTATTGCGTTTAAAAACACAATTCATACTGTGCATTGATATCAGCTATATCTGATAATACCAAATTTAATTAAAAGATAAATAAACAAACATTATTTTTATCATGAATAATTAATATGTCCAGTTTATGACGTCATCTGATTATGACACAAAATTAGGCGTGGGCAAAGCAGAGAGTGAGCGTACTTTACTATGCAATACTAGCTACTGCAGATAATATAATATAATTATATAATAACCTGCCTAATGAATCACTCTAACGATTGGTGAAAACCCACTAATCTTTGTGAGACTCTTGCACAACGAAATAAATTGAGGAGTGACTTTGCAAAAGGGCATATTTCAGTATGAACAGTTTTTTCAGAAACTGGTAAAAACTGATAACTTATCATGTATTAATATTTTAACTATGTCACATTTATGTACCTATTCTAGCTATTGTGGTTAATAGTTTCTCAGTTTTTGGAAAAAAATACCCATAAACCAGAAATAAGTATTTTTTAACGTGTTTTTTGGGTTCATTTTTCTTAGGGAAATAAGACATTTTATCACCGGAAACTTCGATAATACGATGTGTTTATATACAAAAATCGATTTGCATCAAAAATACGAAATCTCTCAAAACCCGAAATAAGCCCTTTCGGAAAGTCACTCCTCAATTGTAATACCAGCTCTAGCCGTATTCGGAAAAGTTCTGCTGACTTCGTGACCGATGCCTAAAAGCTGAAGGTCCTAGACTAGTTTTTATAGCACACAAGAACAGATATTACAAAACAATCACAATATCTTACGAGGTGAAACATTCATATTTAGTAAAAGCGGATATCACCCATCATATAGCTATCTCATCGAATCTGGTATCAAGATAAAACGTCTATCTTTACTTCAATTATCAAGGACTTAGTCTATTCTACTTTGTTTTATAAACGAGAATTTGATATTAGTATCTATATTTATGTAAAATTTATTTCAAATTTGATTGTACAAACATATAGATCACGCATCTTACCTAACAAGTGGAAGGAAATAGTCTCTGCCTACCCCGCAGGCAGAGACTATTTCCTTCCACTTGCTATGATTCTGACATATATAATTCGATTGTAAAACGTTTTGTTGTTGTTCCTTTAAGCACTCCTTCCGTATAATTGTTTAGCTATGTCAGGTTTAATTAGAGGAATTATTTGATAGAGTTAATTTCGAATTTGTAACACTAAAAATACCTGGCCAACGTCTTTGCATATTATATGTAGTTATCTATGTCGTAGGACACAGAACAGATATAGGTATTTAATAATTTTCGCTAAAACACGGATAATTTGACAATAATGAAAACGTCTCAAAAAAACTATCCAGGAAGACTAAAGCGGAAGCTTCACATTCGCTTCGCTTCTCAATAATGCGCTCCTCAACCTTCTAACGTACTTGTCCGTCGGATTCGCTAAAAAGCAAAAACCCTATCTTTTTTTCAGTAACATTGAGACATGTTTTCATCATAGTCTAATTAGCCGTGGTTTGGCAAAATCCCTAGGAATTTCGCGAAAATTAGAATTATGAAATCATCCTACGACATAATTATATACAAATCAAAAACTTATGACCAATTTAAATTGATAACGACTGATAACCAATGAAGCTATCACGAATCACAACAATAAGAGAATTAACCAAATAGGTGATTCTTAAATGATGCATTTACATAAATCCAACACTTTATTTTCGTTTATCTATACAAATATATTATTTACAAATAAATAAAAAATAAGTGTCCGTTTGTAATATCAAAATATATAACAGCTTTTTAGAGGTCAGGTATATAAAAGTATGCACGTAACATACAACAAGAAACACGATGTAAAAATTTTTTCTGTCTGATTGATTGAGGTAAACTCCAAAAATAGTAGTAGTAGTTTATGTATAATATGTATGTATTTACAAAATAAAAAAAAAATATTTAAGTAGTATATCAGTTGTTTAGTACCCATAACACAAGCAAATATAATTGCTTACTTTGGGACTAGATGGCGCTGTGTGAATGTGGTACAATATTATATTATTATATATTTTCGACTGGCCTGTTGGTCTAGTGGTTAGTGACCCTGACTGCTAAGCCGGAGGTCGTGGGTTCGATCCCCACCCAGAACAAATCTTTGTGTGATGAGCATAAAGCTTTGTTCTGTGTCTGGGTGTAATTTATCTATAATATGTATGTATTTACAAAAAAAAAAAGTATTTAAGTAGTATATCAGTTGTTTAGTACCCATAACACAAGCAAATATAATTGCTTACTTTGGGACTAGATGGCACTGTGTGAATGTGGTAGAATATTATTATTATTATTATTATTATCTATAATATGTATATATTTACAAAAAAAAAATGTATTTAAGTAGTATATCAGTTCTTTAGTACCCATAACACAAGTAAATATAATTGCTTACTTTGGGACTAGATGGCGCTGTGTGAATGTGGTAGAATATTATTATATTATTATTATTATTATTATTTTGACGGGACTTTTACTGGCGGATAGCTGATATCATAAGGCAAAAATAAAAAACTATGAAATCGCACACGAAAGAAGACGCGGGCGCAGCTAGATTAAGATCAATTAATATGTACAATTCTTAACCATCCTCATTTCTTCCACAGTGGAAGTCGTACATAACGGTGTCATCAAACACGTACGCAACTCTTCAATAGCACCAGGAACGCTAGTAAGGGTCAGACGAGGCAAAGAGGTGCCTGCAGACCTTGTCTTACTTTGCTCAGCTAGTGAAAAGGGCAAGTGCTTCGTAACTACTGCCAATCTTGATGGGGAGACCAATCTGAAGACTCTAAGGGTTCCTCCACCCTTAGTTGGTTATACGCCAGGTTAGAGACCGAGACTTTATGGTGACGTTATTGTGTTGTGACGTCATAGCTATGTGTTTCGTTGGTTAAGGTGTCTTGATGTAAAAAGTCTTAATGTGAAATTGATTTATGCGATTTTGAACTTTGTGTGCGTTGTTTAAAATAGCATTTAAGATAGATCTCGCTTGTGTTGTGAAGTAAAGCAATGTTTGTCCAAATGTTTTTGGTGATTTTGAACTTTATGTTTATAAGTATAAGATTACAATTTCATGTGAACTGGGATTTCCTGTGAGTACTTTTATATAAATTATTTATTTAATTTAGGTATTAAGTGTATGTTAATTATTTTTTATACGTGTACTAATAAAGAACATTAAGTTTTAAACAAACGCCTTTTTGTAATTTACTATTTCAATATAATCCGCTCAATTAAATCCCTCTCGGTTCCGAAAACTGTTGATACTGCTATCAATACCTTATCACAATGATCATATCAGCCCACTGCTGGACATAAGCCCATGACTGAAAAAAAATGTAGATATTTATATTTAATTTTTCAAAAGTGCTGTCAAATTGTGTGTAAACACGAGAATAAAACGAAAAATATAGCAGAAATATAGTTACTTAGGTCATTAATCCTTAGTTTACGCGCAGGCGTTGAAATTCAAAAACAGAAATAGCTAATGAAGCAAACCAAGCTGCCTGGGAGATCCCGTTTCTCATTTGTTTTACATCTATAATAGTAGGCTGACAACGAAAGGTAAGTAATCACATAGGCATCGTCAGAACTAGAGATTCGACCAAGCTTCTGTGTACTAAAATGCACATTAAAACTAAATACAAAATAATAATAAATTAATAATAATAAATTAATCCTGCAGACATCCTTCCACAAAACATGAAGATAGAAATACCTCACCCAGTAGCGGATCTGTACACGTTCTACGGGCGGCTCGAGATCCCTGGCATGGAGAGCCTCGCACTTACTCCAGATAACCTCATGCTGAGGGGCTCCAGGGTTAAAAACACCGAGTGGGCTATAGGATGCGCTATTTATACTGGTGAGTATTGCATTAGGTACTTGATGTGAGTGGTTAAGGTGGATATGTCGATACACCTTCTCTATACATTTTACCTGTCTTTATTGTATCGTTTTTTCTGTCTCTGGGCCTATTTATCGTAGAAAAGTGATAAAATAATAATTTTCATAATAATATTTGGACATTCACGCACAGCACCATCTAGTCTCAAACTAAGCTAATACTTGTTATATTGATACTAGACAACCAAAATAATAGGTACTTACTTAATTTTTTCTTTTTTGTAAATACTTTGAAAATGACTGACTTATGAATGAGTCATTAGTGATTCATATTGATGACACATCAGTGATTCATATTGATGAGTCATCAGTGATTCATATTCAAAGTATCAAGATTACTAACAACAACTTTTAATTACGACAATCTTTTCCACAGGTGAAGAAACAAAACTAGCTCTGAACTCAAAGTATTCAAGTAATAAATTCTCTTCGTGCGAGTTAGCTATAAACGGCTTTCTCCTATTCTTCATACTATTACTTATATTTGAAATGGTCCTCTCTCTCGTTGCCAAGATCTTGATAGAAAGTAATAATCCAGAGAGGAATTTATACCTTGGTTCGACCGTTGATGACCCAGTAAATTTTCCCTTAATGCAAGATTTTTTCTCATTTCTTCTGTTGTATTATTACATAATACCTATGTCGTTATACGTGACTATTGAGCTGTATAAGTTCATTGGTGAGTGTTTTTATTTTTTAGTATATATTTAATATTTTAGAGTATGCCGTGAGCTTAGTAACCCGTTTGGTCAGCGTGGTTACAGTAATATTCTCTATTATTATACTATTCCCTCTTCTTGCGAATGACTCCCTTGATGTAGACATGAAAAGTAGAGAAAAATTCGAAAATACTCGCAGTCTGACTCGGTAGAGTTGGTACAATATGCCTTTTACCAACTGTTGTTCAAAAAGTTCTGGATTTGATCCCCGAGTCGACCAAAAATGGTATTGGGTTTTTCTGTCTTGTAATTCTAGATATCAGCCTAGAATCTATGGGAAAATCTCTGTGCTGCAATCGGCAGGACTTCTCTCTAAGTCCAACTATTTCATTCTAAGATTGGCAGTGGCTTG
This sequence comes from Laspeyria flexula, assembly GCA_905147015.1. Taxonomy (NCBI): domain Eukaryota; kingdom Metazoa; phylum Arthropoda; class Insecta; order Lepidoptera; family Erebidae; genus Laspeyria; species Laspeyria flexula. The sequence goes on along the minus strand of LR989956.1, from coordinate 2,260,926 downwards.
ACCGTGTATATTGCATTGTCAATGTCCATGGAAAACGTTACCACTTTGACAAATAAAATTACTTATATATATTTTAGTAATTTTGAACACTTAAGCTACCATAGCAAAATATATTGTTACCTATTGTTAAAACGATAAGGCTCTTTTTCAACTGTTGACGATTGTTCTACAAATCTACACATTAATTTTGTAGGTGCTCTCTTCATCGGATGGGACGAAGAGCTTCGGTGTGAGGAAACAGGCCGCCCAGCAATAGCGAACACGTCTGATCTGAACGAAGAACTAGGTCAAGTGGAAGTGCTGTTCTCTGATAAAACAGGCACACTTACTAAAAACCTTATGGTGTTTAAAGCGTGCTCCATCAAAGGACATGTGTATGAAGAGAGGGAGTCTAAGCTGTACGATTGTGAGCGGTTTAATGAACCAGTTGATACGTTTCAGGTCAGTTTTTTTATAGATTGTTTTGTAAAAACAGTGTTAAATTGAGAGCGTTCATACAAAGAGTGGTAACGTCGTAAATTTAGTGTCATATTTTGTGTTTTATATTATAGCTATAGTCTATTCTGTTCTATAATTTTTGTCCAAACCGTGTATTAAGATATAATATAGTTATTGTCCGCTAGAATAAAATAACACATATTTTTACCAGGCGAAATGGAACGAATGAATAATCTATAGACGACCGGATATAGTGTTGGTATCTCTTTCGCTCTTATCTTCTTAACGCATCCTTAAAGAATGATGGTTATATTTTGTCGTTTCTAATATGTTAAAGTGACTAATATCTATAAACATCTATAAGTAAAATATAACATGATAAATCAATGCGTAGGTACATTTATCAATCAAGATACATATAAACACATACTTTTAAGTGTTTTAGATAGATAGATTTATATTTGCTTATATATGTGTGTAGCTACATACAATTGCATGTAAGATGTTACAATAAAATGTTTTGAGCCTACATGTTTGTCATTATACAATGGCGTGCACATATTTATTGAGATAGAGTCATTACAATAAATTATTAATCATAAATCACAAAATAAATCACATTTATTATTAGGAGTTCTTAATAATAGCCTACATTTATTATAGGTATGTAAGCATTGCTATCTCAAATATTAATTAATCTCAAATAATAAATTATTATCTTGTCATTGATGCTTATTTGTAAAGAAAGAAATAACTGTGTTTTTAAGGAAAATCGCTTTAAATATAATAAAGTTAAATACTTTTAAAAAAGTTATTGCGTCTCATCGTAATAAATGATTATTTTTTTAGGGCGCGATAAGGATAACACATGTATGCATTTCAACTAAGTCTAGAAATTGACTCCTATATTAATGATGCTAATAAATTTTTATACAAAGAAATTTAGACTCTCTTCTAAGTATGCATAAGTAGATAATCGTAGTTTATCGATCTTGCTGAATGCATTTGCTTTGTTGCGTCATGCAGAGGACAAATTCCTTGAGGTCTCTGATATATTTTAGGTGCAGGCAAAAAGTGACCGTATTCTATAGATGATAACACTCACTTTCTATTTCAGACAGACATCAAATTCTTTTTCAAAATACTCGCTTTATGTCACTCAGTACAAATATCTAGTGAAGATATGAAGAAACTGAGTGCGCGAATGTCAAGCGCTGGTAATTTGCAACTCATGAACTTATTCCGAAGGAAAAAGCTTAAATCTGCTGCAAACGGCAATGGCGTTTTGGACAATGTCAATTGGAATAATCTTATAAACCCACACGGGAGTAAGATGGACTACCAGGGCAGCAGCCCTGATGAGAAAGCGTTAGTTGAAGCGGCTGATAGAGTCGGGGTGACCTTCTTAGGAGAAGAAGGAAATAATCTCTTATTGAAAGTGGAAGATCATACGGAAATGTATGAACGTTTGCAAGTTATTGAATTTACGTCGGAGAGGAAGAGGATGTCGGTTATTTTGAGGGATAGGGATGGAAAGGTATGTAACCTTTTCATATTATTAGCAATTGAAATTCAAGTACCTATTTCTTCTCTTAAATATGTTATGACCTTTATTATTAGATCTAGTCTATGGTTAGTAGTGAATCACACTGGCGCTGCTGACTAGCGGCCTTGGCTATTGACCTCGTTCGAGTTAGGTGCTTTTTTATTAATATAATTTAGAAGAAATATCCTATGATTTATTTATTTTACTGTTAGCACACTCGCATAAACAAATATGATTTAGCTTGTGATGTATTGTAGACATTGTTTATAATTAATTACAGAAATCAATTTTCAGATTTGGTTATTCTGCAAAGGCGCAGAGAGCTCTGTATTCCCTCTGTGCAAAAACACAACTCTGATAGAAGATACGGATAGAGATATAAACACGTTCGCAAACAAAGGTCTCAGGACACTCGCTGTGGCGTTCAGAGAAATTCCTGAGGAGGAATATGAGAAAGTTGCTGATGGTAAGATCACTGTCTTATTCAGTAAAGTTTCTGGTGACAAATGAAAATGGTTTCAAACTCAAATCAATCTATACTTATATAATAAAGCTATAAAGTTTGCTTCAGGAACTACTGGTCCGATTTAAAAAAAATCTTTTAGTGTTGGATAGCCCATTTATCGAGGAAGGTAATAGGGTATATAACATCACGCCAAGACCAATAGGAGCTGAGCAGCGATATAAAAACGACGGGAGCGAAGCCTCGCGCGTGTTCTAGTTCATTTATAAAATACCACTTATGAAAGTCATAAAATGTAAAAAAAGTGACTGCAAATTTTTCTATAAGGTCAGTTCGCTGACAAGGTTGAGCCTTATATTTATAGTTCTTTCCAGCCAAGGATGTTTCACATATTCACATCTATATTTTATGAGTGAACTACAACCTTACTCTCAAAAATAATAATCGAGAATTCATTATGCTGTTATCCGGTTCACTATTGGTTTTGAACCGAGAATCGAACCAGGACCTCTTTCGCAACAGTCTTACGTTCCTGATGCGCTACTTAAGGCGTTATTTTTCATGACGAGGCAAACAGACGTGTGGCCCGCCGCCGATGGTAGCGGTTATAGTAGCCTATGGACGCTTGCAACACCAACTCCTTTTTGAAGAACCTCATACTGTAGTCAAAAATTCAAAATTCAGATTCTTTCATTTAATCAGTCTGCAGATTTGAAAAATTATAAAACTTAATAATAATAACTTACTGAAATCATTCCGTTCAGAAATCGTACTTCACCAATGACATTGACAATCATCATTATCATCTCAGCCTATTGCAGCCCACTGCTGGACATAGCCTCTCCCAACAATGACAATGACAACTATTAATTATTTATTAATTACAACGATTACTGTAGTTGGGAAAATTTCGTTAGGGATTTCATTAGCAACTTTTGTGCTTAGCAATAAAGCGGCTAGACGGCAAGAGCGGCAGTGCTTTGGCGCAAGTGACGCAGCAGTACCGCGTGCTGGAGAGACAACTGACGCTGCTGGGCGCCACCGGCGTCGAGGACTGTCTGCAGGATGACGTGGCCGACACCCTCGCCGCGCTCCGCCGGGCGGGGATCAAGACTTGGGTACTCACGGGAGACAAGGTACGGGTATCACGGTATCAAGGGCGGATAGCTAATGTCACAATGAGTAACTTAGGCTAATTACTTGGATTTTGGAAAAAATATCAGGGTTCCGTGGAAAATTTAATAAATCTAAGAAATCGCGGGCAAAGCTAATAAATAATAAATTTTTTGGGACATGTTTTTACACTGTGATAAAAAATACATACATAATTACATATAGGTATATTTGAAAACATACATATTAAACATAAAAAAAACACCCAAATTTACGATGATAATTCAATTCTTGCACTAGTCTTGTTAAGTAGTTGATGTATGCTACGGTATACATGCGTTTTGAAATTTTGGATATGTTCGGTTACTTTTGTTGCAGACTGTACATAACTATATTGTACATCTACTTTTATTAAATTAATTCAGATAAATCATAAAACGATTTTAGTAGCAACCATACTTTCAGACACTTACAAAATTTGTGGAAAGCAATTACCTTCTAAGCTTTTTCTATCATATACATCCAATATAATTTTATTAATTAATTGATTAACACCCTTATCTTACCTTATTAAGTACGATATTCGTACGTATTTGCACTAATCCGTATGTATGTATGTTCGCACGTAGGTACATCGATCAACACGATAAAGTTAATTGTCACATAATAAAATTACAAAATAAGTTATCTTCGGTAAACATTAGCTACGTATTTTTTATCTGTGCGAAACGGTTTTTGAGTTTCTAGATTACTTTTCAATATGTTATTTACTGTAATGTGATTTATTTTTTATCTATTAATCGAATTAGAACATTGTCTACCTAAAATAGTAGATTATAGAGGTAGTTCCCCTTAAACAGAACGAGACTATTGGAATTTAAAGAACAGCTACCTACTTATTTGAATAAAACTTCCCATAAGATGGTTGGAGGCGCTTGTAGCATTGTGGTACTGAGATGTTCGTTACGATCGTCGAGGTTAAGCAACATTCAGAAAGGTCAGTCTATGATGGGTGACCGTTTGTGGCAATTTCATTCTCGAGCGTCTTCGTGCTTCGGCATGTAAAGCCGTTGGTCCCGGTTACCACTTAATGTGGTAGTCGTTAAGTCAAGTTGGAAGCCTTCTGGGTCCGGTCTGGGTCTTCTTGATAAATTAAAAAAAACACCAGGGACTACGATAAGAAGAAAATAAGATGGTTGAAATGAAATGAAATCTCGTTTATTCATCTAGGTTACAAGGTAACACTTATGAAAGTCACAAGAATGTAACAGGTTATCCGAAAAGTAGTGTCAGCAAATTTGCCTACGACGGTTTTCTTTTGAACCGGCGGCAGTAGCAATGAAGAGTTGCTATTGTATTAATTATTAGACGTCGCGCGGGGCTTCGCTCCTGTTAGTCTTTACTTGACCACTGCTCAGCTCCTATTAGGCGTAGCGTGATTTTATATAGCCTATAACCGTGCTCAATAAATGGGCTATCCAACACTAAAAGGATTTTGAAAATAGAAGCGAAGCCCCGCGGAACTTCTAGTTAATAAATAATATAAGTAAGATTTATTTATATAATCTATCTTATAAATAACTACAGGTAGAAACAGCTATCAACGTAGCCCAATCATGCGCTCACATCTCGGAGAACGACAGACGACTGTTCCTCGTCGGCGTGGAGACTGACGAAGCGTTGCAAGCACATCTAGAAGAATGCCAACGTATAGTACACGAGCCGAGCTACAGAGACCTCACCTTGATTATAGACGGAGCGACTATGAGCCTAGTGTTGGACACCCCGGCCGCGCCTGCCTTTGTTAATATATCTATGAAATGTAATGCTGTTTTGTGTTGTCGACTTTCGCCTATACAGAAGGCTAAGGTAAGATTCGAATCGTGTACGGATGGATTTAGAATACATAATATCACTACCCCATTTCAACCCGTAGGTGTCGTAAAAGGCGACTAAGGGAGTAAACTTATGCAGATAACAGCACTGCAAGAAAAGAAAAATCGAACAAATATAGGGTTTGTTTCGAATTTTTGGCCAGCGTGGTATAGTAGGTTGAATTCACTTTACATTTTTGGAGGAGACCCGTGCCCAGCAGTGGGACATTTATCGGTTGAAATGATGAATAATGATGACAATATTGCCAGACCCGAGGATCGACCCGGGGGGGGAGGGGTCCTCTTGTGCAGTTAGTCATATAAACGCCCATTCCAACATTGAGACAGCTCAGTTTCGCAGTGTCCCTAAAGCTAATAATATTTTGCAGATAAATAAAATAAAATGAGCCTTTATTGCAGGAGTTTTTCCTTAAACAATCTTTTTTCTATTTCTTGGGTACCACTCTGTTACAATTTTTGTCCACTTCTTGTCTCTGTTTCTAATCATGTGGCCTGTCCACATCCATTTCAACTTCTTTATTGTTTTTACTATATTTCTTAGTCTTGTTTTACTCTATATATTTTCTAATGTTACTTACTCTTAATTTGAAGCTCTTAATTTTGCAGATAGTAAAACTAATAAAACACAGTCCGGAGCAGCCGATAACTGCGGCGATAGGCGACGGCGCCAACGACATCTCCATGATACAGGAGGCGCACGTCGGGTTCGGCATCTTCGGTAAGGAGGGACACCAAGCTGCCAGGTATGTTTCATTAGTTTTACACATTAACACTGTTTGATATTTTCATTACTTAATAGTAAATATTTTCTAATAGTTAAAATTATTTGGTACTCATATGATATTGTATTTTATGGCTTCTATATATTATACGTATTATCGAACTTGACTTACATGGTACCAATATAAAATCTGTTAAATTATAATTGATATTAATTCAATATTTATTTTAGACTAGACTACTTAATTATTAGAACTATATATACAATTATAAAAAAAAAACTAAAACGTAAAATACTACTCGTTAGCATCACTATTCATTGTCAACCGGAAACGTTGGATCAGATATACTCATAGAATTTCTTCTGAGGTATGTGGGTTTCCTCACGATGTTTTCCTTCACTATTAGCCGATGGTAAGTCACTTGACTAATACATATAAATTCCACAAAAAGAAATCCACATTGGTATTACCGGTCGGAATCGAACTTGGGCCGCATGATTGATATTATGATAATACAGAGAGAGAACATTGTTTTTCGATGTTATAACTTTAGTAAGGCGTATCTAAATGTTTCTTTTTGTTCAGATCGGCCGATTTTGCTTTCACAAAGTTCTCAATGGTGAAGAAAATGTTGCTAGTGATGGGACACTGGTATTACCAAAGATTAGCTACGTTAATTCATTACTTTTTCTATAAGAATCTAGTCCTTGGAAATATTATGGTGAGTATTAATTTTTTTTTATAACTATATGTTTCTTAAGCCTTTGCCTGCGTGGAGTTCGGTTTCCATGACAAGAAACGTTTCCCCTGTACATTGATGTTTCTACATCTTTTTATTATGGCTCCAGACTTTAATAGGATGTAAGAACTACACGACTGTAGTTCTTACATCCTATTAAAGTCGTAAGGGTTCATTTATATTTTGTTCTTTTTGTTCTTTTTAAAAAGACAACGCCCGCACTAGGGAACAAGCCCTGTGTCGCGGGGAGCTTTACAAACATGAAACTAACGGACACAAAGTACACCCAGACTAGAAACAAATATCTATGAATCACACAAATATTTGTCTCGTGTGGGAATCGAACCCACGTCACCCAACACGGCGATGTAGTGGCGAGGCGACCACTTTAACCACTGCGCCACGGTGACAGTCACATATGGAGTAGTTCGACATCTACTCCATATAAATGGAGCCCTTGTAATCATCGAGCTATGAAACTTTAGACTCCCAAGGAAGGGTAGTGGGTAGACTAATGATAGTTAACGTTTAATTGTTTCAGTTTATATTTCAAATCTACACAGCGTTCTCAACGCAGTCGATATACGACTCGATGTACCTGACGCTGTACAATCTCATTTTCACATCGCTGCCTTGTCTCGTACTGTCCGTCACTGAGCAGAGGTGGTCAGCTGATCTGCTGCTAAAGTTAGTTTTGTGCTTTTATAGACATAAGACAGAAATCGCAATATGTAACCCTTTACTGTGGGGACTTAGGAATACTGGATGGAAGTATATTCCAATACTTTGCCATTGCGGTGTTTCCTGAGCACTGTGACATGTCCTTCAAACTAGGTTTAAAGAGAGCTATCCTCAAGGTTAGCAGCGGCTTGACTGTTCCTTAACCTAATTAATACCTCTGTGGTTTTAGCAACTGAGTTTTAATTTGTTCTTTTTTATTATTTGTTGTTTGTATTGTAAGTCATTTTATAGTACACAATAAATGTTTTTATTTCTCTCTTCAGCTAATTATACGTATGTAACCAAAAATTAGCTCAACCTTGTCAGTGAACTGGCCGTTGGCGAATTTGATGACACCATTTTTTTGGCTTTGTATGACGTTTATAAGTATCATGTATGTGATCTATATGAAGTAAAAAGATTTGACTTTGAAAAATAAAAGGATTTGACTCGGAAGCCTTCTGGGCGATTTGATGAATTGCAACACCATCTATCTCAAACTCATCCGCCAAGAAGAAGTATGATTCCCTCCATTCTCAGGGGGTTTGTTTTTATTATTATTAATAAATGACTATGTTTCAGAAACCCAACACTGTACCGCGACATAACAAAGAACAAGTTGATGTCGTGGCCGCAGTTCCTCGGCTGGTGCTTCTCCGCGACGTACCACTCCATCATTATATTCTCGTTTACCGGCTTGTTGTTCGTCTCGCCTGTCATCAACGAAGATGCCAAGACTGTAGATCTGTGGTGAGTACCTACTGTAGTACAAAAAACACGTCATATTTTTTTGCCATCCAACCATTGATATACATGAATGTGATACATGATTTTATTTAGATACTAAACAAAAAAGGCACCTTAGACACTAGAATAATCAAGCGTAACCCATTCAAGCGTGGGACGGCCCCCACCAGATGGACCGACGACCGTCCCCCTAGACAAATGGCAATCGCTTCTATCTATCTATTCTAAGCGACATGTCACTTCAATACTTTTTAATACATCCTTGACATTAGCTATCGACATGTCACGAGATCAATGTACTAATTTGATATGTCGATAGAATAGACAGATCCAATCGATTATCACTTGTCTAGGGGGGCTGGTCAGGGTTGCGAGTGGCCGTTGGTTGCAGGCGAAACAGGGTCGCTCGCGGTGGCGCGGAATACGCGGGCTTATTTATGGTATACAAGTGATAAAATGAATTGTTCCATGTAAAAAAGTGTAATATGTTCAGATATATTCTCTCTGAACATAAACCCCATTTTCACAAGATACGAACTAAGCATTTTGACAGCATTTTTCAGATAACTTTGACACTAAAACAATGGCTTATGTCAATTTAAAACTGGTTTAATGCTTTGTCGGTAATTAGTAATAAAGGGGGGACACTTAATTCTGATACGCCAGTAAAATGTGGCGTATTGGAAAATGAACCTTAAACAAATAGCCATATAGTTTGTTGTGTGCAGGTGTCTGGGCGCGGCGCTGTTCCACCTCATGATCGTGGTGGTGAGCTTGAAGCTGTGGCTACAGACGCGCTACCACACGCTCATGTTCGTGGCCTCGCTGCTGCTCTCCGTCTTCTCATGCGTCGTCTTTAATACTATCTACTCCCTCATTCATGTGTAAGTATTACATACTGTGCATTGTTAGTCGTCCTACAAGCCTTGCCTAGGTGATGGTAATCACTACTTAGTATAAAACAAAGTCGCTTTCTCTGTCCCTATATCCTTATGTATGCTTAAATCTTTAAAACTACGCAACGGATTTTGATGCGTTTTTTTTAATAGATAGACTGATTCAAGAGGAAGGTTTATAGGTGTAAAATACATATAACGCGGGCGAAGCAGCGAGCGGAAGCTAGTGAGATATAAAATTAAAAAAAAAAATTATTCCACAGACAAATCGACGGAGATATTCTCGGCACATATCCAAGACTGTTGTCGTCCCCATCGTTCTGGGCTCTCAATGTCATCGTCGTAGTGTCCTGCCTGGCACCCGACTACGTCATACGAATGGTCTCAGACAAATGGGGCCTGAGACAAGTACACAAAAACATAGGACAACACTTATTCACCACAAGACTATGATGAAAAGAGACAAACTTATTAGTTTAATGTGTGATAGAAAGAGAAAACATGTGATAATTGTGAATACAGGGTGATTAGTTGTAGTTTTATTTTAAAGTGCAGACAATTTTGTACTTAAAATGTAGGTCATAATCGTAATAATGTAGGTATTTGTAAATTATTTTGTCATAGTAAATGTAAATGGTGAGGATGATGTATGTATAGTCAATATAAGTACCTTATTTTTAGTTAATGTGAATACTGAAATAGTCCAAATTTTATTCATCTAAGTAGTTTTTCTAATAAAATGTTATAACATTTTTTTATTTTACTGTTTCCAAACGGGTCTACGTCGCGTATATTTAGAGATTAATAAATAGATAAATACCTTTTATATGTGCCCGACGACGTTTGGATCAAATTTTACCGATCGTGGTCCCGAGCTGATGTTTGAAGTCAGCCCGTATGTATTAGTTTTTTTTTATATAACGACGCCGACGACGGTGGCAAACAAACTTAATTATCAGTTGCGAGAAGTTAACTGTGAAAGTTGCCTCTTTGTGTGTTCTCTTGGGTGTGTTATAGATACAAGTATAATTAATAACTTATCAGTACTTCAATCGAAAATATAATACTTTTTTAAATAATTTAATTCTGAATTTTCTCAGATTTCGCATTAATTAAAAATGAGATACTATAAAGACCAAAACATTTCAGTATGCTAATATAAATAGTAATATAATATACTCTAGCTCAAATAAATTGTAGATGTTGCTCAAGGAAGGGACCCTACAAAATGGACTGACCTAGTTGAAAAGGGAATGTCAGTGGGGTCCAGATAGCCCATGGGGCTTCTGATATGTAGTCGCGATTCTCAGCAATAAGGGAACGAGGAAGAAGGTTGTAAATAGATAAAGAGCAATAATAAATACATATAGCAACAATTCAGGTGAATCATGATTATGATAAAATGTGCACCTTACATCTGCCTAGTGACGTAGGTGCACGCATTTTACTCTTATATGGTCAATATCTGATTGCCTGAACATACATATTACAAAAGTTTATTATATTTTTACATAAAAATATGAAAGGTATGAAATTTTATTGAATTTCAAAAATTGCATCCACATTTAAATTACGCGATGCAATTTTTAAATTTAATAATTTCTGTGTGTAAGGGTTACGTTCCCGAAAACAAAAATATTATTGATATTAACTGGGGGCCAAGTCTGCTCACAATCGTAAGCCGATGGTCTCATTCGACAGCTGTGATTGGCTTACTAAGTAAATCGCGCCATATTGCCAGCCTGTGATTGGTCCAACGGTCTGTATCGTCGTGTGTAAATTAGCAGAATCGACCACCAGTTATAATGAATGCGTGATAAAGTGTATGCCCTTTGTACTTAAGCTAATACAATCGATTGGAATTTCTTGCTTTATTTTCACTAGTTTTTGTTTTCGGATGCGTTCCGCTTCCAACCGCTGTAAAGGTCCATGATTAAGTGTTAATAAGTATGTAAATAATTAAGTGTATATTAAATAAAGAGTGAAACTCTTAAATATGTTTAGTGAATGCCACTAGTCAATTCACGAAATTATTCTAATCATGAGTACAATGACTTGTAATTATTTTATTAATATTAAATAGCCTTTGGCCAACAAATAATAATAATAAGCGTTTAATTCTCTTACAAATTAAGATGGTGTGTTGATATAATGTAATTACAAGTGTAAATTAAAACTTAGTGAGATCTGGAGTTTTTAGTAGGCACAGGGACTCATTTGACAAATCCAGGCTCTCTCCGTTATAACAGGGGTCTACATTTAAGTATGAGCCGTGACAAAAACGTGTACTAAGTGGGTAAGTGATAAAATTCAAATCTAGTAATAATAATAAAAGGTGTGAATGTGTGCGTGTGTTTTGTGTTGAGTGGGGGTGTGTGTGCATGTCTGTCTGTGTGTGTAAAATTATAGGTGGTAAGCAAAAATGTAGTGTAAAAAATTATCTATCGTCACGCTTCTTATCCCCGAAACAAGGTAGGGAGAGCTGCATCACACCACATCATATGTTCATCACACAAAGATTTGTCCTGGGTGGGGACCGAACCCACGACCTCCGGTTTAGCAGTCAGGGTCACTAACCACTAGACCAACAGGCCAGTCAATTGACCGGGACCTCATGCGCAGCAGTTTTACAAGTCCCGATGCGCCTCCGGGATGGTTAATTAATACCTAATCTATACTAATATATATAAAACTGACGAGTTTGTTTGGTTGGCTTTAACGGAATTGAAAAATTATCTTTGTCTTGGATAGCCCATTTATCAACGACGGCTATATTACATCACGGTATTGATAGTATTATTATTTATGTATTCTAATTTTATGCTAGGCATTTATTGTAGGCACTAAGACTACTAGCAGTATTTCTTTAAAAGGAACTTATTTCTGTAGGTATATTTTTGAGAGATTGACTTGTTATCTATTTTTAAAATGAAAAGAAAAAAAATATAAAGTTATAAATACTTAAAGTTATTATATTATGTATATAATTTACTTTAATTCATTCAAATAAAAGTATCCTTTACAATAAATTATTTTATATCGTTGTGTACCTATAACCTTCCATTGATTTCTTGAGCAGTGTTTTATTTTTTTACCTTTTAACCCAGGGCCCTGATTCCGAGCCGTCGGAATGCTCCCTTACCCGCCTTATCGTAAACTTTTTCGAATCATAGAACGAAATTTACACGGTTAGATATTTGATGTTGAGCAAATACCAAAATTCAGTACCTTATTGGTAGTATGGTACCATGTACTTCAAATATTTAGTACTAGCATATTTTTCGCTATCAATCGAGCTACTAAATATTTGAAGTTAGGCACTAAAAAGGTACTGAATGTCGGTACCTAAGTAGTTTCTAAACATCAAATAGGTAGATATTGATCCACGGGGTCTAATGCTTACCATAGTAATTTAATGTTTCAAAAATAGTTTTTATTGAATGAAACATTAAATTACTATGGTAAAAATGAGGCAACTCTACGATATTTTTCATTTCATCCCTCGGACGTGTTTATTGTTCCAAGGTAAATAAAAATCACCTATATTTTGTGATGATTTTGTTTATAAATTTAAAGACTCAATGAAAATTAATATACTCCATTACTCAATAAATAAATGCTAAGAAAGTTAGGTATCGATTCTGCAACACAACGAAAAGTCACTAAAGATTAGATTGAAAACGTTTTATAAAAAAAAACGTTTAAAGGTTTTTTCTACATTTTTAAGTTTGTAACACTCAATTTCTAATAAGACATTATGACAGCTTGACAGCTGATTTTTTGGAATCAGATTTTGACAAAATGTGAGGTTAAGTTTAGTTAACTTTTGAATAAAAATTAGTTATTTCTATCCGTTTAATCACATACTAAAATAGCAACGGAACAATATTCAGTTAATAATCCTTGCCATGGCGTTGCGAAAAGGTAAAGATATTCCTCAAGATGCAGTCAAACTGGACGAAGTGGAAGCAACTGAATACGCCTGGAAATTAGTTGAGGAATGGGATAATAAATATGATGTGTAAGTAGTTATAACTTAAAATTAACAAAGAATCCATGCAACCATCAAATATGCAATCACTTTATACAAAATTGTAAACAAAACTGTTTTGAAATCGTATAATTATCATCAAAAAACAATAATTAATTTTTACATTTAGGTATGGTATACTTTTCCATGGAATTGTTCAGCTATTTGATATTAACAGATCCCACTATCCCGCAAATAACTGTTTGTGAAATGTCTTAACTTCACATCTAGATGGTGTCACGATTTTTGCAGACTTTCTGGGTGTCATTAGATGTTTACGGCACAGGATCATGGAATGCACACCGTGGGAGTTGCCTGTAGGCTGATGACACATAACTATAGAAAAAAGCTCAGAATGATTTTATTTTTGATATTGCTGCCTTATGTTTTTATTGCAATTCTATATCAGCTCTAGTCATCAAGACATACAGCTGTAATTTCTCAAAGATTTTTATTTCACTAGCTAAATTTATATACATATTTCAGCTGGGCTCTACGCTATGCACCATTCATACTTGGAGGTATCAATGGGTTTAGTGGTATCCTAATCAATAGATTCTATAGGCAGAAATTAAAATTGGGCACATATGGTTACTTTGCATCTGTACTGCCTATATCTATCATGCCAGCAATACTGACTTCACTCTTTCATAGATATGTAAGTATGATAAAAAGTGTCTATTTCAGTATTATTCAGTCATTCTTGCTAAAGTGCTACCAATCGGAAATCTGTAGCTGACGGATTTCCGATTGGTTTAACCGACCCAGTATCTCGAGAAGTTCCTCAAGGATAAATTCTGGCCAATAGGTGTTGTGTACAGACGTTTTCGTGGAAGATTGCACAACACCGCTCAGCGAAACACGACTCTGAAATAAATTGTGTACAAATCTATAATATTATATATTATTATTAAGGAAGCATTGGCCTTAGCAACAGTAATTCACTATAAACATTAATTGTAGAAGTAGATACCTACTTAAAAAAAGGAAATTAAACTATTAATCTTAACTGTCTTTTTTCAAACTTAAAAACAATATTAACAAGATGTAAACAGTACTATGTGCCATGTGCATTAAGTAATGCCCCATGGTTCATTACTAACACCGAAATACACCAACATCTTGAGATGAGTACAATGAAGGAGGAAATCCATAAATCTACAGAGAAATACCAAGAGAGACTCAAAAATCACCCAAATACACTGGCTGTCCAGCTAACAATGCGTAGCTACACAAAAAGGCTGAAACGTAAAGACATACTGGCCATATGAATCGATTTGGTCTAAGCATGAGTAGATGTCTTTACTGAAAGGCACTCAATTCTGAATATCTCAAAACACACCTGCTTATAGCCAAGGTTGATTGCAGATATGACAAAGAAAAAAAAAATGTGCATCCAATGACCACCTACAATCCTTACCAGGCCGCCACTCGAGAACCTTTTTCCCCCACAGGCCATCTTGCAGTAGCGGCAGTTAGGTGAGGCCTATGTCCAGCAATGGACGTCATTGGGCTGATATGATGGTAATGATACTAAATAATCTAATTTTTTGTAATGTTTACAGTTAGTAACAACTGATATGCTGTTAATGAAAAGTAGTGGTTGTGTGGTGTGTTACGAAGTCCGGTCTGCAGCGGTACAAGTTGGTTTAGGGATGATGTATCCTATGGTATTGGCACCACTCTCTGCTATAATGGTTGGTATCATCTATAACCCTTTCTATGTTTATAAATAATCTTATAATCAAGGATTATCGATTAAATCAAGCGTCATCCTAATTAATAATGTCCCCTTTTTTATATCACAACGGTGACTTCATAACTTGTAAGGCGAAAGAGTTATTATTTTTTATAGCTAAACGCCTGAAGAATTAAATGAGCAACCATTATCAAATACATAATTACTTAAAGTATTTTGAAAGCAGGCATTACCTAATTTAATTTATTTCAAAAGTTATAACCATCACAAAATTAACTAGAAACAAAGGTTTAAAAGAAAGGTATATGATTGACTAAAAGGTTTTGATTACGATATTCTAGTAAGGGGTATAAATTCAGACTTCTACATATACAATAATAACACACGCACACACAAACACACACACTTAAAATACACACTTCCTTATCATTTTTCAAATTTTTTATAATCTACTTAGTATTGTTTTTTTTTATTGCTTACGTTTTTTTTATATCCACTACACACACTACACTTTTTTATTTATACCTTGAATCTTCTAGGGTATGTGAGTTTCCTCACGATGTTTTCCTTCACCATTAGCAGATGATAAGTCACTTGACTGGATACTTCTGATCCACCAACCTAAAATTAGGCCAGCATGTGTGGATTATAGCGTAGATACTCTTTCTTCTCTCTCTTTTTCTAGCAGTAGGACATTAAAATAGGTTACAATTTTTTTATATTACTTAAATCCTCTTGTTTCAGTTTGCTAACCGCTACGGCACAGCACGGGTACCAGATCACGACCCTAGATCTGTTTTCAATTTCGTAAGAAAAATTACAAGGCCTTTCACAGGCCTGCTCACAGTTATTCTGGCAGGGCAAATGGTGGCTTCATCAATACTAACATACTTCGAACTAAGGAACGATTTCACGCTAAGAAATAAAATTATGCAAATTGAAGCGAAGCTTATTGCAGAGAAGGGTGATAGTGAATAGATGGACTGAATGCACTTTGTAGATATAGTTTGTAAATACATATTTGTATTTATTAAGACTTTATTTTTGACGTCCAAAGCACCACGCGTAGGTAGCGGTCAGAGTTACGAATTGTACATTCAATTCTCTGTAATCTATGTTTTTATTTTGATTTATTTATTGAATATACATACAGTTTTATAGCTAGTTGAATATTAATAGTATAACATAAACCATTGTAGGTTTTACTACATACTGGTATTTGTCAACAGAATACTTTACACTTTAGATCTTTATTAACATTATCACTATTTAGTATAAAACAAAGTCGCTTTCTCTGTCCCTATGTATGCTTAAATCTTTAAAATTACGCAACGGAATTTTTTAATAGATAGACTGATTCAAGAGGAAGGTTTATAGGTATAAAATACATACCACGCTGGCGAAGCAGCGAAGGAAGCTAGTGTGTAATAAATAACATACAAATTTTATTCCCCCTTCCTTAGAATTTACCGCCAAGAAAAGAAAAAAAAAGATTTGATTAAGGTATTCTGCATTTTTTCCTTTAAGATCGAAATGTAAGGTAGAAATCATAAAGTTATTCTATGTCACAGACTATGTGCGACAATCTGTAATCCTGCCATACGCCGAGATTAAAGAGGTAAGATAAAAGAGGCACGTGGTGCATTTAAATCCTCCACCCACAAAAGACGCAGATAGCAGTTGTGTACGGTGCCTTAATCATCGCTTATGAATACCAAAGAGATATTCGGCCATGTTAAAAAGAAAATAAAACACATTTGTATAATTTCAAAGTGACCTATATTATTAGTTAATCATATTTAAGAATTACAAAACAGACAACAAACTGCACACTGTTACCAGATAGTACAACTTCTAATATTGAACACATACAAAACTGTTCCTTCAATGTGTAGCGTTGTTATGTTAGCTAAGGCTGAGGCCCCATTTGTGCGTTGCGTAGTCGCAGCGCCATTATTTATATGGAATTTCGACGCACTTAGTATTACCACGTGGTACTTATTACTTAGAAATAACTGCGTTGCGACGGCGCAACGCATAAATGGGGCCTCGCCCTAATTGTTGAATATTGCACAGATATAACTTGAGAATAGGCAATGACAACTTGAATCTTCTATCTATACTAATATTATAAAGTTATAATAGTTTGTTTGATTGGTTGACGCTAGGATTTCAGGAACTACAGCCCCTTGATTCTGAGCCGTCGGATTGCCTCCGCATCGTTTTTTTTTTAAGCGGTTACCGTAGCCTAAGTACGCCTACAACACCAGGGACACAAGACAATTTTATTATGCCTACGGTCTTCTGTAAATGTTCTTTTCTTATTACAATTTTCTATTGATTGAACACTGTGATATGTTAAGACCTTTACTAACTAGTACAGAAGCAGTACCGTTTGATCTCCATGAAGCATTTTTCATTGTATGAGTCTTTCGGGACTGCTAGTAACGGAAAAGACCTCCTAAACAATTTATATACAGTTCGCTAACATAACAAACACTTTACAATGATCATCCAGAACACAACCAAAAACTATTCACAAACTATTTAAAAATACCCTTATAATATAAATCTGGTTTTTATTTCGCATATGCATTGCAGAACTACCGGCATCCATAACTTTTAGTCATAATCTTTATTTCATTTGGGTCAAATACAAAAAAAAGGTGTCAGCTAATAGGAGCCCTACCATCACCTCTTATTGCGATTTATTTTAGGACCTAAACTGAACTGCATCGCTATTTCGTACCATAACATCTTAAATGCGACTCAATTTAGGCACAACTATTTTGTTGCGATTGACCTTGAGAGTTGGGTCGCAAACTGATTTCGTTCATTCTTTTTCGTACCATGACGTCCTGTCACAACCTAAATTGCTTCGCTAATCTGTCAAATCTAGCGATTCAATAAAAGTTAATATTTTCATATCCAAAACTGGATAGCTTTCAAGTTTTAATAAGTTTTTATTATTTTTCTGTAAAATTAAACAGTTCGAGGTAATTAATGATTTATTATCGTGTGTACAATAGTGATTTATTGATATTCCATCAATGTTTATTTTTCAAATTGATGACAAACTAAACTACTTACTTACCTAAAAAAGTTTTTTAATTTATTTATAGATGTCTGAAAATTTAATACTTTTTGAGTTCATTGAATGTGATAACGAAGCCAACACTTCACGTCGTAAACAACGGTGTCAAGTTAGAGAACAGTCTGATCCATTTATTGAATTTGATGAATCAGAATTCATAAAAAGATACCGGCTCTCCAAACAATTGGTCTTAGATTTGTGTGAGGAATTAAGACCTTTGTTTAATCAGCCGATAAAAGCTACCGACCTTTCTATTGAAAAAAAGGTAAGTAAGAAACATTAAATTGTACTTATTTATTAACTATTAGAAAAAATTTGTTCATTATAAATATATTAGAAAGAATGAAACAAGTGTTTTATGTTGTAGATATTGACTGCACTGTCGTTTTATGCAACGGGTTCCTATCAAAGGCCCATTGGAGACATAAAAGCACATTCAATGGCTCAGCAGACTGTCTCATCTGTGATAGCAGAAGTAACTGCAAAGATTGATTCGCCAGAAATGAGACGAAAATACATTCATTTCCCCAAAACAATGGAAGAAAGAAATAAAACTCGAGCTAGGTAGGTACTTTACTTACTAATACACTTATTATTGTCAATATAGGCAAAATCACTTTAGAACTTTAAATAAACTTTGCCACAATCAGTAAAAAATAAAATGTATTTGGTTGTAATACTATATACCTACTTTATTCATTCTAACATTGGTTACAGGTTTTATGAGAAGTTCAACTTCCCTGGAGTTTTAGGGTGTATAGATTGCACACAAATAGCCATTGTCAGGCCAGTTGAGCATGAAAATAGATATTATTGTAGGAAACACTACCATTCTTTAAATGTTCATTTGGTAAGATTCAACAATTTAAATATTATTTTTAAAAAAATAGAGAATTAAATTTCACACAAATACCAGTAGATAGATGTACTTAATTTTTTTTTAAGATTTGTGATGCAGACATGCAAATTACAAGTGTGGATGCCAGCTTTGGTGGAGCTACACATGACTCATTTATATGGAATGGCCATCCATTGCATGAATATTTGGAAAATCTTGAAGAATCTACATGGCTATTAGGTGAGTTTTATACTTATAATAGTTAGTAATAAAATAATAGTATTGTCATGGTATGTTATGCAGTGGATGTCTGATGGATCTGATGGATGATGATGATATGATGATGATGATTATTGTCATGGTTGCCAAATATTTTGTTTTACAATAAAATACATATTAATGTTATAAACTTTATTGCTACAATAAAAATTAATGTATACGGAATATAAAGAAACACTTAAATTACATACCTACCTATGTCATTTCTTTGGTTTAGTTCGGATAAAACTATTTAGAACAAGTCAATAATATAAATTGGCCTATAAACCTAAAATTTTATAAATTAAAATAAAGTACAATAGCTGCTAAGTATATTAAACTAAATCAATGGTAGTGAAATTAAAATAATACAAAGTAATATTTCTAATGTTGCAGGGGATTCTGGATATCCATTGCGAAGGTTTATGATGACTCCAGTTCTCAATGCTGTTCCTGGCACACCAGAGAGCCACTACACAGATCTGCACGTCCGGACAAGAAATATCATTGAAAGGACAATTGGGCTTCTTAAAGCACGTTTCCGTTGCCTATCGGTGCACAGAGTGTTACACTACCAACCATTAATGGCAGCCTCTATTATAAATGCATGTGTCATTTTACATAATATTTGTAATAGAGCTAACATTCCTGTGCTTCAATTAGGCAATGAAGATGTACTTCAGGAAGCACAAGTACAGACATTTGTTCCGGAGGCTGAATCTGGAAGCACTAGCAGGAATAATGTAGCTCTACAGCAAGGCGTCGCTACCAGAAATAGCATTATTCACCGTCTCTGGCAGGTCAATCATTAGAACTGGGGAAAAATTAATCTGCTGCTTTATCTGCTTAATGTAATAAGTATAATAGAAATTAAAGTTTTAATTATAGGTTTTTTTATTATTATTTATATAATACTTGTAGAAGAAAAAGTGCTTTTCACAATAACAAAATATGTAACAAAATAAAAGTAAAATTATTTATCTCTAAATTTAGTTAATAATTAGATATTTAAAAGTTTAATTTTATCATTTATTCTATTGTAGTAAATAAAAAATTTATTCAAACCTTGTTCGAATTATTTCCTTAATTTCTCTAATTTCGTTTATCATAATCCTAAACAAATTTAACTTCTCCTCCTGAATTTTAGTTTGTTTTTGTGACTCCATAATAAGGGCTCGACGAGCGTTTTCCATTGTCATGGGGGGCTCCCGTCTTATTCGTCTCCTGCGTTCTCTTACGGGTGTGCGCTGGGTGTGTGGGGATGTAGGTGCTGGTTGGTGTTGTGGGGATGGAATGGGTCTGGGTTGGGTGGGTCGAGAAAGTGTTGTGTGGAGAGTGTCTACTGTGGACGAGGGCTGGGCAGGTAGTAATGTGGGTGTAAACTCTACGTGTGGAGATGCAAGTAGTCGCCGGCGTGGCGAGCGACGCGGTGTTGTGGGTGTACATGTCCTTGATTGGAATGTGTGTGACCTAGGTGTATGTTGGTGACGACGTGGTGAACGACGCGGTGAGTGAGAAGGTGTATGTGGTGTGTTTGTGACATGTGTGTGGTGAGAATTAGAAGGAGTGGTTGCTTGGAGTATTGGATAGTCATTCCTCCATGATGGCCCCGGTTGAGGATCAAAGTACACTCCAGTTAATATGCTCTCGGAGCAACCAGAATTTAATGGTGTTCTGTGGATCTCTGTTGGTGTGGTGATATTTATTTCAACCTGTAAATTAGTTATTTATTTAATTAAAAATTATTATATTAATTTATTAGCAATTTAAGTTACATATTTATAACCACACATGTATCATATTAGTCTGTAAGCTTTCTTTTTCTTTTAAGGAAATTAAAATTATTGTAATTAGTGGACGTCTTGGGCTGATAATAATATAATGATGATAATAATATTACTAGTTGCATTTGATGTTGCACTAACATTTAAAAAGTTTTTAAATACAAACCTGATTTACACAAACTTCTTCCTCAAATGGCTCCACTCTTATGCCTGGCAATCCAGCACCAAAATCATCTCCTAATATTTGGAGGAATTTTTTTTCTAAATCAGTCATTTGTTTTATATTTGACTGACCTCCACCAGTCTTTTGCTGTGAAGACTTTGTTGCGGCTGCCAGCTTTTTTAATTTTGATTTGTAGTCATTCCAGTACTGAAAAAATTATTTAAAAATTAAATTTAATTAAAAAATATTAATTTAAAAAAATATTACAATCCTTGATTAATATTAAATATAGTAGGAACATACTTTACACCATCCTTTCCAATCTTTTACTGCACCGTCACCATGAGAATTCAAGCTAAGGGCTATTTCTTCCCACATCTTTCTAGAGAACTCCCTAGCCTGAGATGTTTTATTATAGCCCGTAGCTATATCCTTGCGCTTATCTAAGAATTCCCACAAGTGTTCAAGTTGACCGTAGGTAACTCTTCGTCGCGAGGGTTCACTGTGTATAAAAAAACCACTTGAAATACGTACCTACGAATGACGCTTGTGGGATATTGAATATAGAATGGATGAACACAAAACTTCGTAAAACATTAAGGATTCAGAAATTATGATGTATAACACTGGCAGAAGTTACTTACCCCATTATTAAATATGTTTAAACTTCAAAATAAAGATCACCAAACGTAAACAAATCGAATCAGCCGCGGTTGTTTATGTTATGCAATGTCAAAAAAGTTTTGTATATCACACGTTCCAAACATTTACTACATTCATAGTTCAACCTCTCGGTGGATCTAATGAAATTGATTATTAAACCAAAAAGTAAATTCCATGCTTTTCTATGTTCTAAATATAGTACATTATTTTTAAATAGTGTAATTTTATAGCACTCATAAAAAAGTAACTTAAATATTAACACAATAAAAACCGTACTTACCGAAAAATCTTCTAGTTAATTTTCTGAACGCACTCTCAATTGTACTAAGTGAAAGGTACGATATCTGTATAGCGTGATCTCGCTCTATCAATGCGGTTTAGTTTAAGCTTTCGTTCATTCGCGTAGCTACTAAACAAACCAAATGCGATCCAGTATAAAGTAGGTTATGGTACGAAATAAAGCGACTCAGTTTAGGAACCTAAACTGAGTTGCATCGGAACACTATCGCTAATTAAAAGGTGATGGTAGGGCTCAAGGTTGAGCTCTGAGAAGAACTTGGCAAGAAACTCAGCTCTCTTTGATCACCATTGTAGTTTCGATTTAAATTGGTTACAGTTTGAAATAGCACAGAATGATACAGAACCAAAACACCATAATATATACTAAATTCAATTCAATAAAATTTGGATATTTAAAAAAGTAAGCATGGTTTAAAATTACTCTAATAATAACTTATTTCTATCCAACTTTCATTTGTTTTCGTTAAATATTATGGTGGGTGGTAAAAAGTGTAAAGGCATTTTGTGAGCTCATTTCATAGCAGTTTATGCTTAAAAAAAGTTTTTAGAACTGGCACAATATAGAAAAACATAGTTTTCAAAATAAAACTTTAAACCATTGAATTATTATTTATTTTATATTTGACAAAGATTCTCAAGAGGATTCATTCTTTTTAAATACATATATGTAGGCAATAAAAAATAGACCGTAATTCAAATGTCGTAAAGCTTTATTTCGAATACTATAAAATATATATTTGCTCTGCTCTTCGAACCGGTCTATGATTGGATAGCTGATTAAATGATTATGAGAGAGCTAGTTAGTATATATTATTATATTTGTTTTTTTTTTATATCTGATCACCATCGTCATATCAGTCCACTGCTGGACATAAGCCTCACCTAATTTACGCCACCGCGAGCGCTCCTGTGCCGCCTGCAACCAACGGCCGTCTGGTAGTAAAGAAAATAAATGAAAGTTAAAAACTTAAACTAGGTGAAAGTGAAACACTCATGGAAGGGCAACTGAAGACAGTGATAGTTCTCTAACCTTGAACGCCAACGTCGGTCGGCTATATTCGACAAGAGCAGCCCCCTGATTCTGACTCGTCGGATTGCTCCCGGATCGTAAACTTTTTCGAATCTTAGTACGACGTATTTTTAGGGCTTAAGTTATTTAATGTTAGAAAATATAGTCTACCGTATAGAAAATCAAAAACTGATTAATATAAGATTTTTTGCTACAACCATCTATTTCTCTAACATTATTTTTTTAACTGACATTTCCAGCCGAAATTTTTCCGACAGCTCAGAATCAGGGGGCTGGTCTGCTCTTAGAGCCGATGTCGGCTATAGTAACTCAGGTCCATACCTACTTATATAGAAGATAAAGATATTAAATGGTTACTTCTATGTTTTAAGTAAATTTTAAAAACTGAATTTTATGGCTTGGCGCTCAGAGCACGGAGATGCCGATTTGACGTGACGCCGATCAAAAGGATAAACAATAAACAACAAAACGTTAAACAAGCCAAACCTCAGAACAGCTAATTTTCTTCAAATATAGTAATACTGAATTGAAGAGAGCAAGGATAACCTACATCTGTATAAATTTCTTTGGTGATATTGTTAATTTTATTTCCAAGACGGGACAGTCTACCCTCATGCCCACCACTGCAACTTCTGTAAGCCAGGATTAACAGTGATGGATGACCCTTGCGTACACAAAGTTTTGACACTGGGGAGCCTAATCTAATGTCTTGGTACCCGCAACGAAATTAATCAGAAGTAAATGGTGGAGTTGGAAAGAAATTATCCTCTATCCTCCATACCAAAACGGGAGACAAAAATTAACCTTTTGAACGCCAACGTCATCTATACTTGACAAGCGCAAGCGTGCCCTGAGCACCGATGTCGTCTATAGATGACAAAACTCAGGTCCATAAAAATACAAGACAAAGATACTAAATGTAGTTTTATGTGTTATTATGATGTTATATGTTGTTACCAAATCTTAAAAATCGAATTTTATGGCTTGGCGTCCAGGGCACGGAGATGCCGATTTGACGTGGCGGTCATAAGGATAATAATTGCCAAGAGTATTTGTCTTCCACCCATTACAACTTTATGATATTTCTCCTTTCAGTAGTTCCAATTACATGATACCAAGAATTTTCTGTCATCTCATTTAATTACTTTTTTTCACTATTAAAACAGGATTAGGTGACGTTAGTTTCTTATAAACAATAGTAACCCTCGAGTCACAAGTCAGTGAACTACTTTATTATTAATTTCTAGCTGTTCACTATAGACGATAACAATTTACTGATGTTATAATTCGTGGACATAGGGTTTAACTACTATGGACTAATTATGACGTCACCTAATTTTAAATTTTATGCATATTGGCATAAAGTTGAAAAAACCCGACAAATTTGACTTATCGTCCTTTGCCACTCATATTGCGAACGTACTGCTTATATTCAATGGAAGTTGTAACTAGGAAACATTAAAAATACCATTAATATATCAAAACCCTTTATCCACTAATTATATAACAAAATACAGTTACAAGCAAGCTATACATTGCCTTGGCAGTATGCTACCACAACTTGGTACATAGTTGTCAATGGCGTAGCCAGCATAGTTGTCACCCGGCGTACCGTGGAACGAATCACCTGAGACAGACATTGGGCAAGTCAAAGTTGTTGTGAACATAGCAGGTGTCACCCACTGTGAACATCGCGGGTGTCACCTGCGATGTTCACGGCGAACATCGCAGGTGTCACCCGCTGTGAACATCAAAGATGCCATGCCATGACTAGCTACGCCACTGATAGTTATTATATATAAATCAAACCATTCTATATCCCATTGGTGTTTTGAACATCGACACATTAAATGAAAGAACATTACCAACAACAAAACAATAATTCGTTATCTAGGTATTATTTGTCACTCTTTACAATCAACACATTTAATAATTATTATGAATAATAATAGCTTCTCTTTAGTACTTAAATATATCTCATACAATTATCAGGCCATACACATTTTGATATCGTAGTTTTGATCCCTCGCGATACCGAGATAGCGAAATATCATTAACTTCTCCCATGCCTCCTCAACAAGTCAATAATCGATTCGTGAGAATCGCATAACAATTTATATTCATCACCATTACAATGACATAACGTATATCTACTATTAGATAATCTATTGGGAATAATATTGTAATGTCTTATGTCGCATCCAGACTATAAACACTCGATCACATCACACCACATTATTTCGCTAGCCCCATATTGACCAACAAATTCTTTAGGCATACCTACAATGAAACAAATTCCCAAATTTTCCATTCATACAGATAAATAATTTTTAAATATGTTAGATTTTATATTTAAGAAATGTTATTATGTTAAATGACATGGAAATGCTTGGTGAAATCTCAACGTAATAGCATAAATCCTATAAAATTGTCATCTAAAACAAGTGGTAGGGTTTCATTAATAAAATTGGAATTATATTTCATTGCAGGCCTACATGCTCATTCTATTAACAAAGTATTTATTCCAAACTGTCTGTCTAGTAGTAAACATAATAATCAATTGCACCATAACTATAAATTATTAAAAGTAAGACACACTTACATTCTATAACAAATGAATGCTTAAAGTAATTAATTAATTATTTACTTTTTTTTGTTCACTTTCATACACTTATTTTCTTTTTTTAGAATTTTCATAATAATATATTTGATTTTTTTGGGGAACAATATAAGTCCTGTTCTATAATAAAATTCCTTACATGATAGATATAAGTAATGCATACTGAAGCATAGCGCAAGGTCACATGTAAGTACTTTTTGTAGTTTATTATAAAAATAAGACTATTTGTCTTCTACAGACGTTTCATTGAGATCCGATGGTCATTTCATAACATTGTGTTACTAGTCGGTTGCAAGAACAAATAGCTTGTAACAAGCCCGTTATGACATAGTACTTGGCAGTTTTACCACCATGATGCTTGTTTTGCCAAAGCGAGGAAGTCCAGTTTTTATCAAAAAGTCATCAGTCATCAAAAACGGAAGGTTCAATTCAAGATATGGGGGAGTCCCTTTTTGGGGAATAGACGTATAGTATAGAAATACCGTCAAGTAGGAAATTCTTCTTATTTTTGCAATATTTAGACCATATTTTAAGATTTAACTGTTTTTTTTTTTTGACAAAAAATACAAACTCCAGCACAAGGGTGTAGGTATATAAACAAATAACAACCGGAAAGCAACCTTATTATGAAATGCTAAGATTCAATAAGTAAATTCAACATTAAATATGGAAGCATGGGTAACCCTTATAAGCCAACCATAAGTCAAATTACATTTCACTAACCAAATTCTTTTTATTTAATAGACCCACAGTAACATGTTCATACAATAGTGATACATGTACTAAGTCAAAATTTAGATCAAAGTGCATTGTCGAAAGCATTGCGGAATGATAGTGGCTTTTATAAGGAATTTATTTTAAGAGTTTCTTTGTTCTACATATATTCTATAGCTATTACATTCTTTAGTTTAATAAAGAAAGAGGCAGTTATAATAGAGTTGAGCATTCAACAGGATCGACAATAAAGCGGTAAAAGAAAATATACCCTAAGCTTCTAGCATTAAAGTTCATTTTCTTTAGATTTAACTGTCAAAGTCACTAATAAAATAAATTCCTTAGTAAACTCTTCGCATGTAACTAGTGAAAAGAATTAACAAATGCCCATCTACTCCATAGGTATTAGGTATCTCATTCTGTTTGCTAATAATAGAAAGAGACAGCTACAAATTAAGTGTTTACACTTCGCAAATCAGTCCAATAAATGAGGCAGGGTTATCACTAAATTTTAATTTGTGTAGTTACAGATAAGTTACTGGTTTTGTATGAAAACTAAAATGCAGACTGATATAATATTGATTTTTAAACTTGATTGATCCTTCCACATTTTTGTGGACAAGTCATTTGAAGTAGATACCTAACCAAATCGCGCAACCCTAAGTAGGCAATTGTTAACAGTTAGAAACGACTCTCTAATACGCAATATGATGATACAACGTGAAAACTAATTAATTATTAATAAAATGTATAGGTACTCACTGCATGTCGAATATTAATATTAATCATAAGCATTATTATAATCGTGTAGGATGGCACCTTGATGTTCATATAGGAATGTCGTTGGCAGTGTTGTTTATTAATAGATTTTGATCAAACACGATCTATCGGGCGCGTTCGTCAATTCACTTTGAGCATAATTCTGACTATTCATTGTACTTCTGATGGTGGTGAAGTCCGGACACGCTTCAAGCCACCTAACCGAATATTGGACACTAGACATACACTTAGACGCTAAATTATTACTAACACAATAGTTGCAACCACTCTGCCCACTTGTAAAACTCCGATATATTTTCTTATGATAATGTGTGTATGGTATATGTTGATACACCAGTCTTAGATTGTTAAGTGGGTACCCGAGAGCGGGCGGCCGAGCCATCTGCTAGCAGCGCTGACCGATGTATTCGTTGTAAGTAGCGGAGATCTCCTCGGACTGGTAGCGAGTGAGCTTGATGCTACGTCTCATCTCCGCGGTTATAGCAGCCTTGTACCCGCCCTTTCGTAGAAGCGAGTCGATTGTTTGTATTTGGTCCCAACCTGTAATCAATTAGCGATAATATATATCTCTAGAGATAGATACCAGTTACTAGTACCAGTTTTTATTATTATTATTATAATTTAGGTTAGATGCCATAAGCGGCTTATTGCTACGTCGACCAGTTACTGAACTATTGTAGCGACCACACACTTAGAATTTCTTCTAGGGTATGTGAATTTTCTTATGTTTTCCACTACCGTCTGCAGTTGGTCGCTACATATAAATTCCACAAAGTGAAATCTATATGGGTACTGGCGGTCGGAATCGAACTTATCCATTCGGCCACCATCACTGCCAGATGCCTGCCTACTAGAGTTATTACTGTAATCAACTTTATCGGCACATTTTTTTTTCCACTCATGGCGATCGAAATACATCATCATCATTAGCAACACATTAATGTCCAACTGCTGAGCTTGGGTCTCCTCTTTTCTATCTAGACAGCAGAGGGGGTTTAGACCATAATCCACACACGCTAGCCTAGTGCAAGTTGGTGGATCACACTTACCCGAAGAATTCCTTCTCGGGTTTTTGGGATTCCTCACGATGTTATCCTTCACCGGGTAAGTACATATAAATTCCATAAAGTGAAATCCACATTGGTACTGCCGGTCGGAATCGAACTCGGACCGCATGATTTGCACGCCGGTCACTTATCCATTTGGCCACAATTGCTTGTATTTGTAATTCGAAATGGATGGGAATACTTAATTAGTAAAGCAATATTTCTCTTTGAGCGAGTATTTGTACCTAATAAAGTAAACCAAATAGGTAAGTACAAATTTTGGGCAGTAGGTATAAATATAAATTTAATAAAATTATAATGACATAATTGTAACCTTCAAAGTTCAAGGTATAATAGCGTATGCATGGACAGTTGCACAATAATGCACTGTTGTGTAACTGAATACATACAAGCAATGTCATATGCTTAGAATTAGAATTACTTTTTGTAGTTTAGTATTTATATAGTTGTGTAGTTTTAACCCGTAGAGATCTACCGTATAATGAAAATGCGCTTTTATTATATTCTTCTAGTTCTTTTCAATATGTGCTATCAGGACCAGCTCAGAAGGGTGAGGAGAGGAGGACTCAGAAGGGGAAAACCTTGCAAAATGAATATCAATTGATTTTCGAACAATGAGCTGTGATCCCTTTCCAATTTGTTGTGAGCTCTCTTTATGAATAGTTGATCTGAAAATATAATATAATATTTGCTTATAAAATAAAATTTTATAAGCAGATATTATATTATATTTTATAATAAGATTACAAAGAATTTTGTTTTACACACAGTTACCTTGCTCAGTCGCAACTTGAGGTAAATAAGTGGCAGTTCTCTTCGTACCACGTTCACTTATGAACTCGATCCTGATGCCATGTTTGCCAAGCTTCCAGTCAAGGTAATGTTCGGCTTCTTCGAAGTGCTGCAAGATCGACACGGAGACGGTCAGCCGGGGGACTTCCTCCCGAGTAATGGGAGTGAAACGGGAGTCTTTTAATGCACTTGTAATTGCGTATTCACGGAGACCTGCAATTTATTTGTTTCATTAGGAGAGACGGCTGCTCAAGTGTAGTATCTTGTTGTAGTTTTTTAGTATCTTAATCTTACTGAGTTCCATTATTTCTCTTTGTGATGCTCAGCTGATGAGGGCCAACTGTTGAGCCAAATGCTACATTGTATTATATAAATAAGGCCTCAACATGGGTCAATACTAATAGATTTAAACATTGAAACAAAGATTTGCAGATCATACAAAAATTTGTTCCAACTCAGGAATTGAACCCGAGACCTTAGAGTCTGCAACTGTATACACTACCAGCACCACCGAGGCAGTTGAGTGATGAAACATTTGCTTAAAGAACATGTTACAATGTGTGTTTTCTGTCAACGTATTAAATACTATTACTTTATATAAGGTTTTGAATACCAAACAATATTTTGTTGCACCCCAAGGACAAGTGACACTCTCAAGGTTACTATTAAAAATTCAAAACATTGCTTAATAAACACATATTATGTGAATATCTTGTCAGTGCCAACCCCTATACATTGTAGATATAATGCAATATACTGATCTTGATCTTGTTATATTGGATAAATAGGTTGCGTAGTAGTGCAGAACTACAGTCAGATATCACGCCTTTATTCTGGGAAATAAATCTTATATTTAAAAAAATACTACCACAAGTTTGAAAGTTAATTTAAAGTTACAATATAACTTGTGAATATATTTTTTGTCAATTAAGATTAATATAAAAATAGTTTTAACTAGGAGACATGACAGAATGGTCTCCAACATTCCATACAAAAAGAAATAGAGGAGACAAAGAAAACATTGGTCTGATGAGATCAAAAAGATTGGTGGTCCACTATGGCACAGAACAATGCAAAGTAGAGCTGACTAAAAAGAGCTGCAGGAAGCCTTTGTGTCGCAAAGACACACCAACATCCTCAAATTTTTGTGTGAACATTAATTCTGCTAAATTCATATTGTAAATTATTTATTTAAATTTAATTATGTAACCAACAAAGATTTAATACTAATAAAAAAAGTTTCAACTAGGATAATTTATCAGTTTAAAAAGGAGTATACCTGAGTGTAAATGCATTGCATTGAAGGTCCCAATGCATCCTCGGAGGCGATGCTCCTTGCCAATTTTCCATGTCACAAATAGAGGACTATAACAAACAAATTAAATGACATATGCTATCTGATCCCAAAAGATACACATTTAAATGTTCTCCACCTTCATTCCACATTTTACTACTGTAATGTTCAAACTATCCTACATGCTATTATCAGCTTTATGCACTTATACATAAACAATAAGTTACCATGCACATTTTCGGAAGTGATGTACCTATGTGTGGGAGTATTGAACGCGAATAAAAAATTAAATTACCTTTGTTTGGTTGTTACAAATGGGAAGATATAAATCAAGTGTATTTGCAACTTTTATGCTTATGCAAATTTAGTGAAAGGCAAAATCTTTTTGTTATACAAGTCTTGGCATTGTAAATAGTACAACGCCAAGACTTGTATAGCAAAAAGATTTTATTTATTACACTGACCTCATTCGAAACAAAGATGTGCAGTGCCCACACAAAGCATTTCCAAGGGTAGATGAAAAAAAATAATGAGCTGAATATATAATACTTACTAGGCATCATTAGTAAAATTTGGCGTCTGGGGAGGGTCCATACTATGCAGCTGACAGTACAAAACATCGAAACAAAAGTAACACATATCAGGAATAGCTACAGAATCTTGGTAACCATTCAAAGGTCGATCTATATTGTTACTATAGGAGTTGTTCAATTTCTGTTTTTTGGTACCACAACATACTGAAGACATGATGGCTTTTATTGATATTAATTACACTAAATCTACGAAACAAAGCAGTCACGCGAACCCCAAAAGTAAACGAAACTAAAACACTCGTTTCTTCAATGGGGTTTCAAACCACAGGCCCCTCCGTATAGTGTATAATCTATGCCACAGGCTATAACACGTCAAACCTTCAATGAACCTGAGAAATACCGATGACAGTTCTAGTGATGGACTTGTTTCAAGAATTTTAACATTTACGTTTTATATATTATTAAACGATATATACGAGATGACTATGCTATGGCGATATCCTCCCTTAAGGCGCTCAAACATGGTCCTTGACGGAGTCGCGAAAAGTCAAGCTCAAGCATACTCATTATAAAGCTGTGAGATCGGATAAGTAATTCCTTAATACCTACTACAAATCAGCAAAACTAAAATGGAGATAGGCGGGACATGTGTGTAGGAAGAGGATGCATCCAGATAGGTAGATAGATAGGTGGGCAGACAGATCCGGAAGATGGATGTCGTCGGAGAGGTAGACGCCGAAAGAACGCTGGTGAAAAGATCGGCCCCCTGATTAAGCAATCGGAAAGTTTTCGGCCGAAATTGTCAGTTTATTTATAGTGAAAAAACACAATGTTAACAAAATAGATGGTATAGAAAATAAACTTATATGATTTATTTAATTTATTTTTTAATTTTCTACAATATAAACTATTTTACCTATTGTAAATAGAAGTTGTAGATATATAAGTAGCTTAATTTTAGTTTAAAATAGTGTACATAAGACTGTTCATATTATGTTAAATTTTACATAGAATTAATTTATTATCATGAAATAAAACCAATTTACTACAGCAAAAAAAACTATTTTCTAACAATAAATTACTACCGTAAAAATGCTTCGTTCTAAGATTTGAAAAAGTTTAAATTCCAGGCGCAATCCGACAAGTCAGAATCAGGGCCTTCCATTTGGCAAGAACTGGAACAACAAAACATTAAATAATAGAAAAGTATGGGAGAGCTTGGGACAACACAGGTTGAGAGAAAAGATTCAAGATTTAGACAGTATAAGAAAAATTCAAGGCCAAGAAGCTTATTGATTAGAAAATGATTTGCAAATTTGTAAGGTAATGTTTCCATCAGAATCACCGGTCATCACCTATAAATATTTTACATCAAAATAATTATAGACAGTTGCTACCATGGACGTAAAAAACGTTTTTTTTTACGTCCATGGTTGCTACCTAGTTGCTGAGTTGCTACTTATCATTAATTAGATAGTTGCTAATCCTGATTTTTTTAAATACTACTTTATGTGACGCCATGTCATATTGTACGCGTGTTATTTTGAGATTATTTTCCTTTTTATATTGTAACTTATTTTAAACATCACTATAAAATAATTTGGGACTCCTACAATTTTATTCTATTAATGAAATTAACATTGACTGTGTGGGAAGGGCTTTAGTGATGTTGAATGTGAAATCTCTATTTTTGTCTTTGCTTTATTACAAGACAAGTGTAATCTGTCAATGGACGACAGTGTTTACAAAAAAAGTAATTTAGTAGTTTATGGAGCGATGGCTGTCATCGAGTTTTATTTTAATAAAATAGAAAATAAGAAAAGAAGCTTTGAGTGCACATAAAATAAAGATATTTTCGTGAATCATGTACATGTTTTACAATTTCCTCTTAGGTATAAGTGAACTAATCATCTATCTGTATTTAGAACCATTAGTGATGTTTAGTGAAAAAGCTTGTTAAGTTCTGACGATGGCGTCCGATGGTGAAATTTCGTGTGCGAATGATCCTAATTTCGCTGTTATTTACTCATTTCTAAAAACATTTGGCAAATTGTACGGCTTAGATATCCCTACGATAGCTAAATTGCAAGAATTCATTGAGAACACACAAGAAGGTAAGGCATCTTCGTAAATTCGTCGATTGCAATCATAAACAAACATCTTATAAGTTTTTGTTGTTAGTGTTAGATCCATTGAAGGAGCTACACTTGAGGTTACTGCGCCGCGCTCAGAAGTCGGTGCCGAGTAACAGATGGGAAAGATGTATGATAAAGTTTTGCCATCAACAAGGTCACCATCAGGAGGCTTGGGAGATAGAGAGGTTCTCATACAAGAAAGCTAGCACGCAAGTTAAACTGAAAGTATTGAAGGTAATTACGCCTACTCGGTTTTTTTCTAAGATGTATGCAGCACATCTTATATAGTGTCGGCAAATACTTTCACAAATGATTCATGCTTGACTATGTATTGCTGTCAAGTGTGTTTTACTCTAATGGACATAAGTAATATATGTGTTTGTTCTACAACAGTGTTTTGTTGAACATGTTTAAGTAGAATTTTAAATGATGTTTTGGTACTTTCTTTTTGTATATCTGGGTTTATTTAATGAGGAAATTATGGCTGGTAGCCAAATATTTTGCATTATATTACATATAAATGTAAATAAAAATATTTTTTATATTATTTACAGGTTTTATTAGAACACCAGTTTACTTGCCACCCTAAATTCAAAAATGCTGTTAATGCTATATCATGTAAAGATCTGCGGTTAGATCCTATAGGTAGAGATAATAATGGCTGTGTGTATTGGCTTCAAGTAGACCATGAGGCGAACCTTTGTTTGTATAAAGAAGATCAAGATGAAGAGACATGGCAGCTTGTGGCTAGGTAAGTAACTCATACTGTATTCACAAAAAGAACATAATATTTTAATATTTGTTTATTGTTTATTTTTGGGCAAATCTTAGAGAAGAGATAGAGATAGACTTGTTTTAAAACAACTAAATATGTCTGCTAGTTATAAACTGACTGTCCAATGTCCTCAAAAACTCAATATTTGAACTGTTGTTTGCTAGTGTTTAGTATACTTACTGAAAGTAAATGGTGATAAAAAGAAAAAATCTTAATTTATGGTAATTATTGGTTTTTGATGTTTAAAATGTATATTAACTAAAAATTTATGTACAAAACACTATATATTCATTACATATTAAATGTATTCTACTTTTAATTCTTCAGGTATTTTCTATACTATAAGCCTTATTTGCTTCTCTATAGATGGAACAGAATGTGTCTTACAAAATTCAAATATAAATTTACCTCACTCTAATTTAAAGAGAACCCAGCTTGTTTTAAAAGCATGTGCAAAAAAAATTAGTTCAGTTATCAATGTTCATTAGTGATCACATCTAAAAATTTTTCAACTGTCGGTAATTGAATTTGATCATTATTATTTGGTTTTTGTAGAACTCGGGAGGAATTGTTGAAAGTAATAACACAGTTGAAGAAAGGTGAAGAGGTGTGCCCTTTAATAACAACAAGCGTGAATGAGGATTCCAGCAGTGCTGAGGTTCCTCCCCAGTTTGTAGCACAGGAGGTAAACAGATTTTACTGCTAATTAGATAAAAAGTAGCGGCAAAGTTAATTTATTTTATTATCATCATAAAATTAATCATTAAAAAAATTATATCAATACTTATTAATGTACATATACTACATATAGCTATGCATGTGTCATTTTGATTGTCTACATGATTTTCAACAAGAAATTGTTAAATAAGCACCACAGGCGATTATTTCCTACCAATTAGTCTAGTTTGTCTGCTGCTATTGGAATTAGATATATAAATGTCAAACAAACTTTTTTACTGTTTAATAATATCCTTAATCAAAATTTACTTCATGTATTTTTAATGATTGCACTCTATTTTGCAGCCAAGCAAATCATCAGAGGTAGAAGAAGAAAATGAAGAAGAGTTTTTAAGTCCAGAATCAGAATCAGAGCATGAAGTAGATGAACAAAAAGAAGAAATCGATCCACTGAGTGAACCCCCTGAAGAGCCAGTTGCAGACACTACAGAAACTAATACCAAACCCAATGACCTCCCAGACAATGAAGAAGACAAAACTGAAAATGTTCCTGAAGATAGTGAATGTAAATCCCCATCAATCATCCCAGAATCAGAAGAGCCAGAACCAGAAAAACCCGAATCAGTAGAAGAACCTGATATTCAAAAACCAGAAAGCCCTAAAAGAGAAGATTGTCCAGAAGTAACAAAAACAGAAGAGTGTAAAGATGATAAAAGTGAAGAACAAAATGATGAAGTAGGAGAAGCAATAGAAGAACCAGTGATGTTGGTGACTGGGGAAGGAAATGGGGCTGAATGTGAAAGTTCATGGGCTGATTTCGATAGTTCCTATATTATTGGGGAAGAAATATCAGAACCAGTTATGTACTTTTATGGGGAAGGCTGGGGGTATGCCAACGACACAGGCAACCCTGAAACTGTAGAACAGGAAAATGAACTTGAAGAGAACTCAGCAGAAGAAAATGGAAATGACGAATGTCTAAATGGTGAACATGAAAATGAACTATCAAATTCAAGCAATAAAAGTAAATTAAGTAAAAATGTTATTTCTAAAAGTAGTATACCTGCAGTTACTAAAAGATCATTGAAGAAACAATCAAATGATACCACAGAAGTATTAAATCCTGACTCTAAAAAGCAATGCACGAGGGATATAGAACAATCGGATAGCTCTAATGCTACAAAAAGTACAGAAAACGACTTAAAAAGAGAAGCAAGTGTTAATGATAAAAGTACAACAGACAGTGAGAGTCCTGTCAAAAAGAACAATATCAAAAAAGGCAGAAGTAAAGTTAAAAAGAAATCCAATGCAAGAAATGTTAAACTTAAAAATTCAGAGATAGGTAATTTAGAGACTGACAACTGTCATGATAGTAAAACAAATATTATAGAGAAGAGAAAAAGCAGTGTATCATCTGTAGACCAAGACGATACCTGCAACACAGAGAATGATAAAGAAAAGAGTCCTGATAAGGAACTAAAAGTAGAAGATCCCTTACCTCCTAAAAAGTTACGATTAGAAACAACACCGGAGAGTGATGTAAACACACATTCCAAGGATATAGGAGATAGTGTAGATAACGGTGAAACTAAGAAAGACATTGTGAATAATGTTGAAACACCTATAGCGCAGCGAAAGAAAATAAAAGCTAACAAAGGTAAATTCAAAAGAAAAAAAGTGGTTAAAGAAAATGATGACAAAAATAGTGACCATGAAAAGGCACATGACAATGGTAAGAAAGAATGTAAATCTTTAAAACGGTCTTTGCTAGATACGACAGTCAGTGGAAATAATAAATCGGAATCTCAGAGTGAAAGTGAAGACGACGAACCTATTACTAGTGGCAAACGGCTTAAAATTAAACCTAAGAAAATTATAACCTCTTCAAGGTAATTATTTGGAATACATTCAAGTATGTTCAATACTGGGTTAATATGTATAAGTATTCATTTATTTGTTTGTTACAGAAAAAAGGTGGAGGCGAAACTGAAGGCGAAGCAGTTAAGTGATGAATCTGAAGAGGAGACTCTCTATAGTATAGGTATTTACATAATTATCAATCTAGGTACTTCTAGCTAAGTACCACTTAATGTGTAATAAAAAATATATAATTCATATTTTAGCTGGCAAGAAAACGACGAAAAAACTCGTCAAAAAGAAAACTAAAGTTAAACTGAAGGAAAAAGAGAAAGGCAAAGATGATAAGAAGTCCAAGGCAGGTCGCGGGTCAGAAGACGATGACATCACACCTGTCAGACAATCTCGTAGGATCGCGCAGATGAAGATCAAGGAAGAAGCCGACAGAAGACATCTGGAAGAAGTCGCGCTTAGAGAAATGAAAAAGATCCATAAGAAGAAGGTGAATATCCCCTATTGTTTTGGTTTCTCGATGGAGTATATAAGTAAAAAACTGACCTATTGCAAAATAAACAGGGACTTTTGCCAAAAATATCTGAATATTTTAACATGTAATTGTTGGAATAGGCTTAGGAATTGACAGAAAAGTTATGTCACAGCTTTTGCTAAGTAATGGTATAACCTGCCTGATAAAACATCATCAAAGTCCATTGTGTAGTTCAGAAAAGTGTACATGCAGAGGAAAGCGACTTTATTTTATACTATGTAAGGATTCTATTATAGTATTTATCTATATTATGTATGTATTTACAAAAAAAAAATTTCTTAAGTAGTATATCAGTTGTTTAGTACCCATAACACAAGCAAATATAATTGCTTACTTTGGGACTAGATGGCGCTGTGTAAATGTGGTAGAATATTATTATATTATTATTATTCTAAAAACCTATCTGCTTTGTGTGTTTAGAACAAAGAAGATGAAGAAGAAGAATGGGTAGCATCAGGCGCCAGCAGCTCTGAGGGTACCCAGCGGCGACGTCCACCTACCGCCTGGCGCTCTGACTCTACCGGACCTGAACCCGATTCCGACTCTGACGAACCTTTGTTTGAGTTACATGAGGAACCTGAACGTAAGTGCCATAGCAACTCATTATTTCCAAGAGTGTGATGAAATTTTAGCTTTGCAGTACTGAAATGTTTGATTAAGGTTAAGCAACGTTCGGTAAGGTTAGTCCATAGATGAGTGATCGTATATTATTTTCTACCTGGGCTGTAGCGTTTACATAGTGCGAACTGCTGCCTAGCCAGTAGACTTGTTTACTCGTACGCCAGCTCTGCTCCGCCTTAGCTGTCTACACAATGCGAGTAGCTGCTGCTTAGTCTTACGAGTAGTCACGATGTCGAGTGAACGTGTTTTAAATAAAAAAACGATGATAAGGTCTACGACAACAATATTATGCCATGAATGAAATATATCCTTATATTTTATACCTTTATACCTTTAAATATTAAGTGCTGTTTATCAGAGGGACTTTGAAACCAGACTTAAGGCTTTTCTTGTTGAGGAATGTTTCTACTCAATTGAAGAATTTTTAAAATGTCATTGAATGTTGATTTTTTAATTTTTTATTATTATTATTCATTTTATTATTATTTAATTTTGACATTTTATTCTTTATATGACATTTTATTATTATTATTTAACTATTATTTCCCTGTCTAATTTAAGCTATTTTTATTTTAATATGTGTAATCAATATATTCCGACACAATGTAACATTGTTTGTGAAATAAATAAATATCAGAAGATCATATTTCCGCAGCCACCGTAGTGGTATAAACGGACGAACGGACGGAATGGTCTGAAATAAATGAATTTTATTTATTATTAAAAAAAAGTTGGAGACCCACCGACATCGTCACGCATCCTGATCTCCTCACGTGTCCAGAATTACCACCTGCATTATGCTGACGACCCATCCACCTAACGTGATCCTCTTATGGTGTTAGTTTTTGACAGCCAGTCTTCTGGACTCTTTGAATATGATGTAAGTAAGTGAAGTAAACATAAGCAATATTTTTGTTGACAGCGGACTATAATAAATCGGATCACGAGTTTTCGCCAGAATCAGACCTGGAGACTGGCGAGCCCGTTGAGCCGACCAAAAGAGCACGCACGTTACAAGAAGGTATGTTTGACAATGTTGTTACTCAAATCATTAGCTGTCATTATTTCGTATCGATTTTATCTTAAATACTGTTTTATTTAACGATCTTTAATATCAGGTAAAATTAAATAGAGTATTGAATGCTCAAAAGAAATGGATTTATATCAACAATATGCAATAAAATTGTTTTTTGTATCAATAAAGGTCTTAATTAACCTCAAAACCTTTAATAAAAGAATATAATTATATAGAATATAATAAAATTATTTAAATTATATACAGTACCAAGATTTTCTAAACATTGGTTTATGAAAATTATGAAATAATTATTTTATTTCTGATTCTTATTTCTTTTACATATGTATTAGGTACATTAAACAAACTAAACATCATCATCATCAGCACAATAACATCCTCTGCTGGACATGGGCCTCACAAAATAGCCATACAAAGAAAAAAAATAGCTTGACCATTTTTTGGTTCTTAATTTACAATTTAAAACCTTTTTGGTTAATCTTTCAAAAACTATAAGTGGCATTGTACAAAATAAAAAGGTTTAGATTACGTTAAACCTGGATGAAATACCTTAAAAAACAATGTAAAAGCCATATGTAGAAATAAAGAAAGTAATAAAAAATAAAACATAATGGCATCTTTAATAAGAATATATATAAATAAGACTGGCCTGTTGGTCTAGTGGTTAGTGACCCTGACTGCTAAGCCGGAGGTCGTGGGTTCGATCCCCACCCAGGACAAATCTTTGTGTGATGAGCATAAAGGTTTGTTCTGTGTCTGGGTGTAATTTATCTATAATATGTATGTATTTACAAAAAAAAAAATGTATTTAAGTAGTATATCAGTTGTTTAGTACCCATAACACAAGCAAATATAATTGCTTACTTTGGGACTAGATGGCGCTGTGTGAATGTGGTAGAATATTATTATTATTATTATTATTATTATTACTATGTTATTTACTAGAAGTCACTCTGGGCTTCGCTCCGGTCGTTTAAAAAAAAAAAAAAAATTTTTTCATGGAATAATGGCTAGTTACTTTTACAGTGACAGTTTTTAAATGTGCTCTAATTGTAAGCTATAGAAGCTTTTTCCTTCTTCCGGTGACTAAGTATAACAGCTTTTTTCTTGTTTTATCGTTAGAAAAAGACGATGGTTACTGTAAGCGCTGCGGCAGCGCGGAACAGCCGGAGTGGATATTGTTGTGTGACAAATGTGACGCCGGCTACCACGCGAGCTGTCTCAAGCCCGTGCTGTTCATCGTGCCCGAGGGAGACTGGTTCTGTCCGCCGTGTAATCATGTGAGTTCCGCCATTATCACCGACATAATGTTTTTATTTTTTGACAGACATTAGCGTGTGATTCATAGATATTTATTTCGCGTTTGGGTGTACTTTGTGTCCGATATTTGTATAGTCCCCTGCGACACAGCTTCTCCCAGAGAGCAGGATGTCTTTTTTAATTTTAATACGTTGTTCTAGGACATGTTAATAGAGTCTCTAGAGGCCGAGTTGGTGAAATTTGACGAGTTAGTAATAGCCGTCGAAGCGGAGAGAGAACGGAAAAAGCAAGAAGAACCAGAGAAGAAAGAAGAATCAGAAAACGAAAAGGCCATCACTAATGATAAAGAAGAAGATAAATCGAGTGGTAAGTGGACTTAATAATACCTTATAAAATCGAAAAAATATAATATCTAATAAAATAGTCACCTATGGTTTGTGACCCACTGTCATTTATGAATGTTAGAAATAGCATAATATTATTATTTTTATATTGACACTCATAAAGTGGTGTGGGTGTCAAAACTGACAATATATACGTAGTTATCCCGTTCGCTCGTATTATTTTTGTAAAGTTGCATACTTCAGAATCTTAATGTGACATTATTACATCAGATGCGAGCGGCAGCAGTGATTGGTCGTCATCATCCGAGGAAGGCGCGGTATACAGACTCCGTGCTCGGAAACAACTGCCCGTCAGTTATCGCTCCCAAGAGTACGATAGACTCATCAGCTCGGCTATTAAGGTAAGCCCGGTAATGTATCACTAGGGATTATATATTTGTTATCTTTGAATAACTACTTTCATAATACGTGAACTGATCAGAAATGGGAACTAAATTCGTTATTTGAAACTTATGTTAATGTTTTTATTTAATTTATAATCTTCATTTAATAAATAAGGTGTGTTTGTAGATTAAGACACTGCGCAACTTAATGAAAAAATGTTCCGTATAGTGACAAATTAAGAATACATAATGTCACTACCCCATCTCAACTCGTGGGTGTCGTAAAAGGCGACTAAGGGAGTAAGTAACCTTATACAGATAAGAGCACTGCAAGAAAAAGAAAATTCGAAACAAACCCTATACCAACACGTCTGGCCAGCGTGGTATAATAGGCTGAATTCCCTCCGCATTCGTTGGAGGACACCCATGCCCAGCAGTGAGCCGTTTATGAGTTGAAATGATGATTAAAAATCATGATTTAAAATTTACGTCAGAAAATGACGACAACGGTTATCGATTCTTATTAAAATACGGGCTGATTTTGGAGTAGAAAGCTACATATTAACGCAAAATCATGTTTTTTTAAATTAGGCCCTTATTACTCTAACAGTGAGAAATCATGAATTTTAGAGTTCCGTACCAAAAAGGTACAAAAGGAACTCGGTCTCGCTCTGTCTTTCCACAGCGTTTTATTTGGAATCTACATAAGCTATCGAAATTTTAAATTGAGAATACTTTATCTAGTCAAGTGGGGTATCAAATAAAAGGGCTTTGTTTCCACATTTCAAATCCCATTTTTATTTTTTTTTACGCTCCACAGTTTTTTTAGGATTAAAATTATGAAAAAAATATCAAAATTGTACACTTTTTTAACAATTCTTAAAAAAAGCCCTACCGCATAACTAAATTTTTTTGTTAAACACCATGTTTGACATTATGATTTTTTTGCCATAATCCCTCGGCGTGCGAGTTTGACTTGCACTTGACCGGATTTTTTAATGAAGTCCCTATAATTCTGAAGGTGTGACAGGCAGCTCTATTGTGCTTCATATTATTATTGTTACGATTACAACAAAGAACTCATATTTCAGTGTGTAACCTATTTTATTAAAACCATCCATTGGTCTTTTCTTTTTTTTTTTCTGTTTAAATTTCGAATCCACAAGAAAAAATGGGAATTAACATCTGTCAAAATATAATTTACGGCTTTTCTTTTTTATTTCATTTGAATATTAATTTTAATTAAATTTAACTGTCATTGCAAAATTAAATAATTGCGAGAGCCGATGATTACAAAATGGCCCATATCGAGATTTTATTTAAAATTATTTATTTATTATAGTACTGCCATATGATACATATTAAAAGTTCTGCTATGCATCACAATAACGGCGTACATAACATTTGCTTTAATTTTGTAACAATAGTTTATAAAGTGCAAGAATGTACAGTATGTTAACTTTACGTTACGTACGTTAAATTAGGAATATACTAGAAGTCGAGAGGGGCTTAGCTCCCGTCGTTCTTTATTTGGCCACTGCTCAGTTCCTATTGACCGTAGCGTGATGGAATATAGCCTATAACCTTCACACATCACATAAACTGATACACATTTATTTGATAGGCGAATATACAAATTTTTAAATACGGTTTTTGGTACACATTTCTTATTTTGGTATACTTTGTATTTATTTGGGTAGTGTTTATTGGAAGACAAAAACTTATTTTGTTAAACAAAGTATTTGTTCCCAAAAATAAATTATACAAGTAATCAAAATCGAAGTGTCTGTTTGTAATACCTAAATTAAATCCCAAGAAAATATTCTGTGGTTACTGGAACAGAATTCCACGCGAACAGAACCACAGGCAAACCTTATTAGTCTTGTATAAATCGATGGTGATTTATGTATGACGTGTGTCACAGGAGGAGTACGTAGAAGCGACAACGAGCGCGGGTAACCAAGGGCGCGGTAAAGACATATCCACTATCATCGAAGCCGCTGAGGAAGAGAAGATGAAGGCAGAACGGGAGGCTATGGAACAGGTACACTTTATGTTTCTTAAGGGTCAGCAACGCGCTCGTGATGCCCCTGATGTTGCAGGACTTGCAGGTGTCCATAGGCTAGAGTAACCGCTTACCATCAGGTAGACCGTACGAATGATTACCACTGTCGTAGTATAAAAAAAGTTGCGTTTATACCTCGAATGGGTAGATTCATATTTCAAAAGTAGCTTCAATGACAGTATTATAATTAATTAAAATAATATCAATCTTTTTTTTGTCCCATGCAATGGGTCTCCTTTCCTCTAACAGCTGATACTAATATGAAATTTATGATAGACAGATGTTGTCGAAATTTTGTTGCAAACGGCTAAATATCCTATACAACAGAAGATCGGTATTGTTTCTTGTTCGTATTTTAATATTCAATATAAAATGTAAGTAGATTCGGTTAGGTGCATTTTGTACTAACCAGAAACAACAGTGATCGCTTTTACTATATTTTTCCAAATCAACTCCTCTATCGTAGAACTGAGAAGTTATCTTGTGTATTATATTTATATATAGTTTTCCTAAAATAATAGTAATTTCAAAGTTCATCAATTACTTCCAAATACCTATTTGTTATATTGATTCAATATTGAATTATTATTGTTATAGGGTAAACCCATAGAGAAGAAACTAAGGAAAAAACAACGTCGGAAGCCTCGCAAGTTGAACTCGCTGGAAGTGCCTTCGGAAGATGACGACGAAACTGATGAGGACTTCAAAGATACCGGGTAATTATTACAATATAAATAATATGTATAACACTGGCTTTCTCCGTGTAGTGATGGATTTGGAATACATGTTACTGCCCCATTTCAACCCGTGGCTGTCTTACAAGGTGACTAAGGGGTAAAGAAATACTCGAAACAAACCATATATCAACCCGTATGGTTAGCGTGGTATAGTAGGCTAAATGTGGAGTGGCATGTGGAGGGACCACATGTTTATGGGTTGAAATAATTATGATGGTAATAGAGTGGTGGATCTTGTTCTATGCAAAATCTATGACCCATTTCCCAAAGTAATTGCCTATTGCTATGCTGTCTTACATTAGAATTATGATTAAAACTTGTTACAATACAGAATGGAATCATCATCTGAAGAAATATCATCGTCTGCGGAA
This sequence comes from Laspeyria flexula, assembly GCA_905147015.1. Lineage (NCBI taxonomy): Eukaryota > Metazoa > Arthropoda > Insecta > Lepidoptera > Erebidae > Laspeyria > Laspeyria flexula. The sequence goes on along the minus strand of LR989956.1, from coordinate 2,217,179 downwards.
CGCGACAGCTCCAACGACTCGAGATCTTCTGACTCAATACCATTACGTCGGGCGTGTAGATCTGATAATAAAAAAGGTAAACATTATAATTATTACTTAGGATCTGAGCTTGAGCCAGACCCTGTTGTTGGAATTTATCAAGTCGCTCAGAAGACTACCACATTATGTGATAACCGGGACCAATGGCTTTACGTGCCTCCCGAACTGCTGTGACGAGAAGGAACAAAAGTGCCACAAACGGTCACCCATCTATGGAGTGACCTTGTCATACATTATTTAACATGTCAGTATCACAATGGTACGAGCGCGTCAACATTATTTTTCCACTTTTTTCCATTACCTGTTTAGCATTTATATAAAAAGATAGATGTAAGTTTATGAGATAATAAATAATATATTTGCTGTCGGGCAGTCTATAAAAGTGGTCTACCTCTTTAAAAATTAAGTGTGCAATAAAACGTTAATGTAATGAAAACGTTTAATTGTCAATAGAGCGTCCGAAATTGGCCGAGTCATCACCTGAAGTGAAGAAGAAGAAAGGTTTGTTTGACGAGAGCTCCAGCGAGTCAGCCGGCGGTAAGGAGTGGTCGTCACCCACTAAATCTAAGTGAGTTCACGTCTTCTACCTACATAATCTTAAATACACCGTATTTGGGTTTACTTTACCATTACTTGGCAATTTAACATAGACTTTGGTCACATGTGGAGTTATTATTATTTACTTTATGGGGTTATAATATGTAAATTACATCACTCTTGTCAATGGAGATCCCGGGTTTACTAAAGTGTGACATGGTGGGGCAAAGTAGGGGACGAGATACAAGTTTCACGGGACAGGAAAAGGGGACGTTACTTTAATTTATTGATATGATACATTAAAAAATAAATCGTTAATACCCAACTGCCATCATTGACTTCAGCCCAATAATAGTAATAGTCTAGCCCCTAATAGTCTTTTTGTATGGGCTTGAGGCAGACCCCAGTTTTAGAATTTATCAAGTCGCCCAGAAGGCTTCCAACTTGAACCAACGGCTTTACGTGCCTTCCAAAGCACGGAGACGCTCGAGAATGAAATTGCCACAAATGGTCACCCATCATGGAGTGACCTTGCCGAACGTTGCTTAACCTCGATGATCGTAACGAACATCTCAGTACCCTAATGCTACGAGCGCCTCAATTATTCTAACATTACCCGCAGGTCAAAGTCCAAGTTCAAGCAGCCAAAATCCAAACGTCGCGACAAGAAGAAGAGCCGCAAGTCGCGCGGCCTCACTCAGTACGACGCGCTCGGGAACGTCGTGCGGCCGCGCGTCACCTACGGGGGACTCGACGACGACCACGACCCCAACGACTGGTCCCCCAAGCATCGCACTAGGCAGAAGAAGATTAACTACACTGAGATGCCTAATACTGAGTCGGAGGATGTGAGTCGCTGAATTACTTATTTTTCAAAGCTTTCGACCAGTGGCGTATCTTGTCTCAAATCCCTGTATCAGTTCTCCAAGGCCCCGTTTCGTCCCTTTAGAATGGAATAGAAACTAAGAATGTAGGTATTAGAATAAGGTCTTACAAACTAATAGCGAATCCTAGTACATACTGCCTGTAAGGCATGCAAAAATTAAAAAAAAATCTTATGAGTCAAACAACATTAAAATTATAATTACTCATCAGTTAAGAAGTCAGCTACAGAGTAATAACATTTATATATAAGAAAATCTTTATGGCGTAATTCGAAAGGAGTATTAACCGACCGTAGCTGATGGAACGCAGCCGTGTCATTTAAGCTTGGACCACAACTAGCAACACCGATCCGCACTTTCCTATGCTCCTATCCTATTCTGTCACTAAGAACCGTTAACTTACTAAAGCGAGATAGAGAGTGACAGCGCACGCCGTCCCCACACCCGCTTTCGTTCTCCCTCTAGTAAATGAATGACAATAAAATTCTAAGTGACAGAAAGGGATAGAAGCATAGAGAAGTGTGATTCAGTGCGGCTACATGTAGTGCAACTCTTCTCGTTTCTCACGCACCGTCACAGACCACTCGTACTCCACAATTATTCCCTATTCTCTATGTCATCCAAAAAAAAAATTATATTGAATTCCAGGAGATGCACAAATCCAGCGGCAAGCATATGCCGGATAGTTCGGACGAGTACAAAATTGACGACTCAGATTCATCGGGCTCTGATTCGGACCGCGCCAAACGCATGAAGAATGAAGAAGCGGAACAACAGTTGACCGAGGAGAAGAGAAAGGCGCTCAGTGACCTCATCAAGAAGACAGCTGTGGTACCGCTCGAGAAGTTGCCTGAAGATATCACTAAGGCTAAGACAGAAGAGTTGCAAGCGCATCTCAATGAATTGGCTGCGCAACAAACCACAGGTATTAATGTACACAATACACTGTGTATTTTTAGTCGCCTTACAAACTTTGTCTGGGTAGTAGTAATCAGATATAGAATACATCTAGTTATATTAAAGAACGAGGTTTCTCTCTGACGAGGTCTCGAGACTCTGGTCGTAGGCAAATTTGCTGACACTACTTTTCGGATAACCTGTTACATTCTTGTGACTTTCATAAGTGTTACCTTGTAACCTAGATGAATAAACGAGATTTCATTTCATTTCATTTCTGAGGTTTTCCCAAAGGACTACAGTATGGCGGTAGCAAACAATAACTTATACTTATGTTATACATTTCACAGGCAGCGCTTATTAATGAGAACTAGGTTTTCTGTTGGTTTTCTCACTAGACAAAGCCTGTATCGAGAAAATCTGGTTTCTTAAAATATATTTGCTCACGCCTTAATGAATTAACTTAAATCTCTAAGTCTAATTTTGAGAAATAAAAAAGAAAAAATACTATAAAACTAAAAAGAAATTAATGTTTTTTTGTTTAATGCTAGATGTATTCTATATTTGATTACTACCATAGATTTAGTATGTACAAGATAAACAATGTCAGATTATAGGCGAGACCAAAACACAATTGAGTGATTGTCAATGTGTGAGTTAAAAATAGTGATTGCAACGGACTGTTGTGCACTATCGATATTCTGCACTTGGGATTATCGAGCTTATGAATTCGGTGTGTAATTGAGCGTCTTGAACTCTTGAATAATGTCGCAACAATTTGTTTTAAGAAGCATTTACAACAAGTTAACTTTTCATGCTATCGGGTAAAATTGTGCTGTTAGGCAATCTTTTTTTTCCAAACCGCTATCTTTTAGTTTTAAGACTAGGATACCTACCATATATATATAGCCATAGTAAGAAAGCAAAAAAGAAACGATGGTAGCTGAATGAATAAGGAACCTGCGTGCAAATTACGCGGTCCTAGTTCGAACCCAACGCGGCGGCAGTACCAATGTGCATTCCACTTTGTGGAATTTATATGTACTAGTCAAGTGACTTACCATCTGCTGACGGTAAAGGGAAACATCGTGAGGAAACCCACATATCTACCCTAGAAGCAATTCTATGTGTATGTCTGATCCACCAACCCGCACTAGGCCAGCGTAAGTGGATTATGGGCTAAACCCTCTCAGCTCTCGAGATGAGACCCGAGCCCAGCATTGGGGCTTAATGGGCTGCTGAAGAGTAAGAAAGCAGGCCATAAACCTTACTGCCTAAGTTTTTTATGGTCAATGTCATGATGAACTAGAACAATATATCTGATCGATTATATTCTATATAGCTGTACTTAATGATAGAAAATTTATTGGATGGTTTACAATCACAGGATATTTAAACACGTTGTATAACATAATTTTTTTTTTATCTTTATATTCGGAAAACATTTATATAACAAATAATTGTGAAAATACAGCAAATCTTTGGGTTGGTTAGCCCATTTATCGAGGAAAGCAGTTGAATATTGTAAGTAGTTGAATATTTTTTTGAGGTCCAGTCTGGTCTATTTATAATACGTATCCATTTGTCACGTGACGCTGTTTTCGTTGGAAACCTAAAATAAAAGACAAAAATATCACTAACTTAATGGCTCACCTGACTCACTAAGGTTATATTTTAAGTACTACCTACTGAATTTGTGAGAAACAACTACTTTAAAAATAGGTATTAAAAACATAGAGAGATGTAAATAAGTTAGTGTGCTTCACTCAATTACAATAGTGGTTACCTTAAGGCGTTAACGCACATATTACGATGATTTAAAGAATTGACGGAATAATTACAGTTTTATAAATACTATCGACTTTTATCGATACCCATGACGTCATCATTTCGTCAAGCCCTATCGTAAACAAACATTTTCCTATTTTACACGAAAAAAGCTTTAATATATCGTATATACATAAAATATTATCAACATAACGAAGAAGAAGCCTAAATACGTCCAACAAAATAGGTTTTTGCTCAGTTAAAAGCACCAATTTCACAAAATAAGGTTTGCAAAAATTCATTAGATTTTTGTATTTACCTAAGAAACGTGAAATTTCTCTGGATTATTCCTTCTTGTCACGTCACAATTGGTTACGGAACAGATCACCATGATACTGGCACACCTTTTAAGCAATTTATTGCACGATTTGTAAATATTTTAGCAAAATAAGAGTTGACAGTAAAACACGCGAGCCGCTATGGCCCCCTAATTGAAAAAATATTGGCACATCCCATTTTATCTTTCATCTCTTTCACTCTTTTACAGCGTGCATATCAATTTGACCTCTCGTTTCCGCGCTATGTTTGTCTTCTGCGGTAGCGCGCGAATCCTAGGTCTATGATTACTACGACCTAGACAAAGCTGTAAAACGACAAAAAATTATCAATATCTACTTTTTCCTTTACCTTGTGCGATCTAGTATTTACATAGTTAGTAGTTTATCAGTAATGAACATTTACGTAAACGACGCGACGCGTTTTAATACGATTTTGATAGCTGATAGCACTAGCAGCACAGTAGCGCCCTCCTCGTTACGTCAACACTGTAATGTTCAAGCTCATGCTCAGCTCAATGTCACGTGACAAGTTCGCATTTGTCGCGTGACGTCACAGCGACCACGTAGTACATAATTACAATTACGGCATTGATGCTGAGGAATTTTTGACGCATTTTAATTTAAGGTATTTTCGTATTTTTGTTTTGTTTAGTACTTAGTTTTAGTTGTAAATATTATTTTCCCGCAGATTATGATGTAAATATTTTCCATATCCCATACCTAATTGTATAAATAAAAATTACGAGTATTTGATATTTACTTGTATTTGGTCTTTTAAAGGAAAAAATATATGTATAGCATCACCTGTTATAATTATTTTGTCAGAGTTGTATAACATGTATATGTATATTTAGCAGGTGAAGCGTGCGCGCGCCCGTCCCGCGGGAAGGGAAGCAGAGGTGGCCGCGGGACCAGGTCAGTACATTATTTATATTGCTATATACTTGATGATGGTAACTTGTGAGTAACGTCATACTAACCAGTATGTATGTTGTCAGGGGCGGGCGCGGCGGGCGCGGCGCGCGCGGGGCGGGCGGCGCGGGGGGCGCGGGGGGGGCGCCGCCGCTCGAGCCGCCCGCCAGTGATGACGCACTCGCTAAACTTATTGGTGTTAAAATCAAAGGTAAGCTAACGCTAAAATATACTACTAAGCAAGAAAACGCCTATAAAAGATACACAGATTAGTTCAATAAATTATTTAATTACAACATACAAAGATAACAATAGCGTCCTCTTTTATGGCCTTAGTTTTGAACTGTCATTCTTCATTGACAGCCGCAGAACGTGACATTTAGTGTTGCTGTTACATTTACCTAGAAATAAATCGGTTATAACACGCCTTGCAACGTCGCATCACAAAAACATTTACAAAAATGTTGCGGAGTAATCTCGCAATTTAGTAATGTGGCTTCACCCTACGCATTTCACACAAGTCATATTCTGAAACTAACTAAAGTTATCTAGCTTTCTCCTAATAAACATCCACATTGATATCAACTTGTGCTTCCAGATCTCAGAACGGACGGCACACCTATGAAACCTAATCAAGTAAGTGTTCGGAGTGTTCCCATACATGAACGGCGACTCGTTATCCATACCGTCTGTTTATCTATATGTTACTGACACTTAAAGACATAGCTTTTTAGAACGAGAATAATTTAATTTCTAACAGCTTTTGATCAAGCAAACGATGTAACAAACTATTTGTTAAAAAATACGCAATTACTTAAATATTTTCTCATTTTGTTACACAGGCTGAAAGAGAAAGAAAGCGACAAGAACGCGAGGCCAAACTGGCAGAGCGTGAAGCGAAACGTGTCGAGCGTATGCAGAAGAAAGAAGAAAAAGAAAAAATGAAAGAACAAAAGGCGAAAGAGCGAGAAGAGAAGCGTCTCGCGCGACTCGCTTTACAAGAGAGCAAACGTATCAAACGAGAGAAAATGGAATATGCAGGTCCCGCACCAATACCATTCTCTCACGGACCACCCGGTCCGAGGCCACATCATCCAGCGTTCGGCAACCCGCAACATGGCCCTCACGGACCACATGGGCCCCCGGGAGGTCATCCGGGCCCTCCGGGAGGTCATCCGGGCCCTCCAGGGGGTCACCCGGGCCCTCCGGGAGGTCACCCGGGCCCTCTGGGTGGTCATCCGGGCCCTCCTGGAGAAATGCGGGAAAGACCACCTGCACCACGCTTACAAGTGCGTATGGAGTTACGAGGTGTTCTTCAGCCGAGGGCTGACCATCCACCAAATGCTTTAAGAGAAGGTGTGTATACTTATTTGTTTATATTTATTATTTGTAATTGTGTACGCCAACTGGCAGATTATTGGAGATCGATTTTGTAACTGTGCTTTTTAAGATCTTTTTTTGTACCCAATTTCACACAATAAATGATTTGATTTGATTTATATATAATTTCGAATACAATAAAAATAAGCCAAATTAGTTGTAACAATGTACTCAAATGAGGGGCTTACATCGTCTTCAATTCAGCCCAATGACGTCCACTGCTGGACATAAACACGTTAATTAGAGAATATAGTTTTGTTTATATTTAAGATTGATGTAATGTTACTAGGTACTCTGTCGGTAGCAGGATCACCGCAACCTTTCAAGCCGATCACTGAAGAGCCAAGCATCATCACACGTATGCCACATATGATTAATCAACAATACAGGTAATTTATATTTCATTGATTTTTTGTGGTTTGTGCATCTTATTTAAACAATGTTATGTTGAGAGCGTATTTACAAACAGAGTGGCAATGTTGCAATTTAGTGGTTTTTACTTTTTATTATTTAACTGGAGCTATATTTTGAAAATATGTTTGCTACACTTAAAAAAATGTATGTAATGTTTATTTGGTTACAGAGGCCCAATGATGTACCCTGGCGGCGGGGCTCCGTATGGACCGCGTCCCCCGCAGAACATGTCAATGTACCCGCTGCACGGAGCGCTGGGCGGGGCCCGCCAGTACCCCCCCCAGTACTACCAACATGTGCGGGGGCTCGCCTCGCACCCCGCCTACCAGCGCGGGCCCTACTCCGGGCCCGGCTCACCCTCACCCAACAACGGGCCCCACCCTATGGTCCGGCCGCACGGACCACCCGGACATGGGCCTATGCCGCCCGGACATGGACCTCCCCCTCACGGGCCTCTACCGCCCGGTCATGGACCATCCGGACATGGTCCGCTACTGGGTCACGGGCCGTCACCTCCTGGACACGGACCTTCGCCTCCTGGACATGGACCTTCGCCTCCTGGACACGGCCCTTCGCCTCCTGGACACGGGCCGCCACCCGGTCACGGACCACCTGGACATGGGCTACCACCGGGACACGGCCCGCCACCTCCCGGACACGGACCGTCTCCTGTTCACGGACCTTCGCCGCTCGGCCACGGTCCACCACACATGAACTTGCATCGCGCACTCGCGCCCGGCCCGCCCGCCGCGCGGCCTCCGACCACGAGTCCGCACGGCCCTCCCAACGCGTCCCCCGGCCCCGGCCCACTGTCGATGCTGCGCCTTCCACCGCCCGGCCTCGCCGGTCCCAACCGTGTTCCACCGGTGGCCTCCCCCTCTGGACCCCCTCGCTCTTCTCCCCCAACGGAGCTGGAGCCGCCGGTCCGGATAAAGGCAGAGGTGAAGACGGAGCCGGAAACCTACCACTCTCCCAGCACGTCCCCAGCGCGCGAGCCATCGCCCACCCCCGCCCCGCGGGACGAGCCGCCAAGACATCCCAAGATCAAGGTCACCGACAACAAGGATAGGAGACCGCGCTACCCGTTGGGACCCTACGCCCCGCAGTACGGGCCTTACGGGCCTTATGCGCCGCCACCTGGGCCCGCGGAGCGCGGAGTCGGTGGCCCGGGAGGTCCGGGAGAGCCGCCACACGGGCCGGCCTACCTGCCGCCGCATCTGCGGCCCCTGATGCGTCCACCGTTCGCACCGCACTACCCGGACGTGGTCCGCGCCTCGTCGGCGGAGCGCGTGCCGTCGCCGGCGCGGTTAGAAGCGCTGGCCCCAGTCAAGTCAGAGATACCGGACGAGCGGCCGCCGGACGTGGCCCCGGCGCGGCCCGAGCCGGCAGAGGGCGAGGCGGGCCCGGGGCCGCTCGTCGCCCGGGGCCGGGAGGAAGGCAGTGTGTTCGGGGGGCTGGTGTCGTACTTCTCGAGCCAGCACGAGGACGATATAGACGCGTAGTGTTTGTACGTGTACATAGGCGGGCTGGTGACGTGGCGCCGAGTACGTGTACGTGTACATACGTGGGATAGATAATTATATTTATGCGACGCCCCGCCTCGCCTCGCCCTGTACGATATTATGTGTTAGCGTAGAACGTTTAGTTTTAGCGATAGGGACTAAATATTATATATTATTATGAGTCTTTTTGGTCTCGAATAGGCGAATGTATTATTATTTTGGTTATGTTTAAGTGAGATTTATTTATATACGACCGATAGGTACTTACAGTATACTCTGAATACGAATTTTATTAAAGAAGATCGATGACATTTTTTTTGAAAAAATAAATGTTTTCTCCTACAATTTCTTTTGTATCATTTACCAACATTTTGCTTTCCTTAAAAGTGTGATCTGTCGATTAAATGTGTCATGAAATTAAAAACAACTTTATAATTCCACACTTTATTTACGAGGTCTGCCTGCAACTTTTTTACTGCCGGCTGCTTGCTTGTTTTTTCCTCCGAACGATAGTGGTTGTTCTGAAATGAAAGATTTTAACAAACATTATTTCACTACCTGCTCAAATAGATCAACTCAAAACAACATTTGTGACTTACAGACAACATTCCCATCGGAACACACGTGGGGACATGTACATATTATATAAAAGTGTATATTATATTCTATCAAACAAGTGTTTTATTACGTCCAATATTGTTTCTGATAGCTAGTTTTCACTGCTCACTTTTATGCCAATCCTTAACCTTATGTTGTTGTTTGGGTACTATCGGTTTTAGAGTGAGTAGTGGTATACATAGCTCATTGGGGGGTGGGGGGGAGGGGGGAAGTAAGGCTTTTAAAAGGTCGGTGCCGCGCAATCGATGCTCCTGGTATTGCGGGCGTCCATAGGTTAGCGCCGCGGTAACCGCTTCCCATCTGTCAGCCATACGCTTGTTTACCAACGTCGTGATATAAAAAAGGGGCTTACCAGGTGGTGTTATCTTGAGAGAGATGTCGTAAGTTTTACTCTTCGGTCTCTTAGCGGCTGGTTCTAATTTCTCAGGCGTCTCTGTTGGTGTCACCGTCTCTTGTGTAGCTGCCCAACCGTCCTGCGAGAAATAATACGTACGTGTTTCTTATGATTTGCGAAGTGATGTTTTCTATCTTATGGCCGTCATACAGATTAGGGTTGACATGATGGTTTTAACCTTGCATGCATAACCAGATAGGTGTAGGATTCGATCACATCTAGACGTACGGAATCGTACTGTCCAATGTTTCTTTCCCTTTCTGTTACTTAATACCGTCATTTACTAGAGTGAGAACGAGAGCAAGAGTGATGAAGGAAGAGTGACAAAACAAATATATGAGGCGAATGTGAAAGGAAACGTTGGAAGGGGAAGACCTAGAAGAACGTACCATGACCAAATAGGTGACGTTCTAAAGAAGGGATAGATCAGGAGTACCCTCAACCGGCGAGAATGCATGAAAAGACTGATTAATGTTGAAGAAGCCAAAGATGTGTGTCAGAATCGTAGTAAGTGGAAGGAAATGGTCTCTGCCTACCCCTCTGTTTGGAAAGAGGCGTGATCTATATGTACGTATGTAGAACGAGAGCGCGAGCGGCAGCGAGTCGTTCGGCAGTCATTCGCTAAATGTATTGTTTTCTCACACACACGTGGTGGAACAATGCCTAAGTTTCGGATAGTTTATCAGATATTTACTATTCTGGCAGTAGTGAAATAGGTTTTAAACGTTACATACCTCTGGGTCCTCTATCTCAGGCGCTATTGGTAAGAAAGACAGCACGTTCTCGTCCTCGCCTTCCTCGTCCGAGCTGCAGAATGCGGCCACAGGCTCGCACGTTGTTACGTCCACCTGTTACATCATATTCACATCCTTAAATGGTACAAAATTAATTCACTCCCTCTGTATGGATGCTTAGATCTTTTAAACAACGCAACGGATTTTGATGCAGTTCACTGAGCGAATCAAAAAGTGCTGTGGTCAAACTATTTTGAAAGTTGGACAACTGCCCCTAGTAAAGACTCATGGTCCAACTAGTTGGACAGAGCAGTTGGACCACTGCCCCGGACTCATCATAACAAAATTTGACATACTGATAGTCTCGCACCTGAAGAATGTAAGGTACTTTCTATCGACAAACTAGCGAAGTCGCAGGTAGAACTTACTAAGTATGATCGTCTCGCTTCCCTCTGTATGTACGTGTAGATTGCACGTATATATTTGATGCGGTTTTCGGAAATAGACAGATGTGGAATTTCATGAGGAAAAATTTAGGTATACATAAGTATAATATTTAAGTATATAAATTTTTTAGAAATTATAATAAATTTATATAAATTTAAGCTAATATCTGAGTCCAACAAACCTCAACTTCCTCGTCATCATGACTCTCTCCTGCTTGGTCCACGGAACGGTCTTCATCTTCCACATCAAACTCACTCTCTCTCTCTTCATACTCTACGTTTTCGTCTAACTCTTTGAAGTCTGGGGCGAATGCAGACCAGTTCTCCACTTGGTTCTGTGCCCAAATTGATACGACACCTGTTTAAGAGTCAAATCCGTCTTATAAGAATTAAACACATCTCACTATTATTTAGTTTCCAAAATTTCCTCCTCGTCCTTCTAATTTAAAATACCCTCACACCGACCATTGCAACTCCTCTCAACCAGGATTAACAGAGATGAACTTGTAAAATGTCTAGCGTCTCCACCGTCCCCTCCAGTGGGCGCTAGGCAAAAATATGGTAGTAGGATCCGGCTAAATATATGGGAAAGGGCGTGGGGCCCTCACAATAAAACACAACTGATAAATACGTACTGATAGTATTAATTTTAAATGTCAAGAAGTGCGTGCACTGTACAAGAAATCGGAATAATAGTGAGCCTTTCGTCTTCGACGGGTGGTCCGACGAAGACTCGGTTCGAATTTGAATTAATTTAGGATTTTGAATTTTAAATTATTAAAAGTAAATTAAAAAGAAATCAAAAGAGATCCAAAAGTTGGTCAAAAGAGGTGCAGTCGTGCAGGACGTAGCCTGCAACGGGTGCAACCGTTACAATACCAGGGGGCCCGGGTAAAAAAAATCTGGTTAAAAAATAACCCGTGCCCAGTAGTGGGACGTTTATGGGTTGAAATGATGATAATGATGATGATGATGAATGTAAACCAACCTGCACTAATACTAGCGATGATCGGTCTGATAGGATGCCACACGACATCAAGCAGCAACTCTCCTTTAGTGCCGTGCAGTATCTTGACTATGTTGCCGATAGACTTCTCCCAGATATACAGAGCGTGTTGCCGCGCTGATCCCGCACATATGTACTCGCCATCACCTGAGAAGCAACATTTCTTCCAAGTCGTCCTGTAAAGCACATTTTTTAATAAGATATCACTTGTTTTTTGTTATTGGTTCGGTCAGCTCGTAGCATTGGAGACTGGCCTGTTGGTCTAGTGGTTAGTGACCCTGACTGCTAAGCCGGAGGTTGTGGGTTCGATCCCCACCCAGGACAAATTTTTGTGTGATGAGCATAAAGGTTTGTTCTGTGTCTGGGTGTAATTTGTCTATAATATGTATGTATTTACAAAAAAAAAAAGTATTTAAGTAGTTATATCCGTTGTTTAGTAACCATAACACAAACAAATATAATTGCTTACTTTAGGACTAGGTGGCGCTGTGTGAATGTGGTACAATATTATTATATTATTGGGGTACTGAGATGTTCATTGATCAACGAGGTTAAGCAACGTTCGGCAAGGTCAGTACGTAGATGGGTGACCGTTTGTGGCATTTTCATTGTCGAGCGTCTCCGTGCTTCAGAAGGCACGTAAAACCGCCTTTTTATTATTTTTTATACCACGACAGGCAAATAGACGTAAGGCTTTGAGGCGACTCGTAAATTGCAACACCAGGGTCAACCTCATGCCCTCTCGGTAAGAATAAGTCTTGAAGTCTTGAATCCTCAATTAGTATGTGCATGAAGTACTTTCTTTCAAACTAAACAGAAACTTACTTGTTAACCAGATCTTGCAGCTTTTGTATAGGTTCCGGTTCACCATTCATCCCACATCGTAATACAGTATTTGTATCATACACTCGTATCACACGATCCGACGTATTTACTAAGAAACAGCTGAAACAATCCACGTAATCATTACTATGACGATTTAGAAGTGCAAATCAATCTGCACATATTTGATGATTATCCTACTAATTGTAAAGGGCTCCGGTTTGACCCTCCTAGATCCGAGGCTGAATAATATGTGTATAACGGACATTTTAATTGATTGAATTATACAAATGTAGATACTCACTCTCCTCTTCTGGCAAATTCTATGCTTTTAATGCTAGTTGTACTCGATGTGCCGACCGTTATTTTGAAACTAGCCTTTATTGCTAAAGATTGAGGGTCTAGAATTAATATTTTTCCTTTAGCGTTTCCTGTATACACATGATCTCCTCTGCGGTCAAATGATGCTATTACATTGATATCACCCTAGAACAAAGGCATTTTTATTTAAGTATTAAAATTGTGGACGGAAGTTCAGTAACATTAAATATATAAACTTCAAGAAGAATTCTAGCTTCACTGGCATGGTATATCGATCGACAAATTGCCTTAGTGCTTCTACAGGTATTAGATTATCACTATGCCACATTTAATTAAGATCTGTTCAGTAAATATATTATATGTACATACAGAATCCTTCATCACCACCAGATCACTCCGGTGTCCGTCTGTCTAGAATATTTTTCTCAAGTATGCCTAGAGCATCAAGTATCAAGCAGAAATTAATATTAAATACTGTGATCCATCACATGAAAACATTCTATAATAGTAATAATAATAATGTTTGGATATAGCGCCATCTAGTCCCAAACTAAGGTAAGCTTGTAATATGGATACTAGACAACTGATATAATACTTAAATAACTTTTTTTTTGTAAATAAATACATACGGGTAATATAGATAAATTTCACCCAGAAACAGAACAAATTATTGTGCTCATCACACAAAGATTTGTCCTGGGTGGGAATCGAACCCACAACCTCTGTCTCAGCAGTCAGGGTCTAGTGACCCTGACCACTGAGCCACGAAGACAAGTAAAACATATTATACTAAATAAAGTTGTTTAGTGCGATTGTCAAGTCAATCTATTTTATTTAAAACATAAAAGATTCTTAAAATTGATATGGTCACTATAATACCGTTTAGTCGCATTTCGCGAAGTCTTTTTAAGAATTAGCCATTTCACGAATTAGTCCTTTTGAGAATTAGCCATTTCGCGAATTAGTCTTTTTAAGAATTAGTCCATTCGCGAATTAGTCCTTTCCAGACTCGGGTGCCATTTCGCGAATTAGGCATTATGCGACTAAACGCTTACGTCGTTAATAACTTAAGACAGTAGGTCCCATAAATAGGGACTGTATAAATTAACAGACTTGGTATTACAATTTACATGGATCTTACAACTTTTTATGGTAGAAGAACTGAGTTGTGAGACATGGGTTTTTTTACAAGTTTTGTTTTTGATGGCATTAATACTTACATCTTCATCTATAGGTAGTATTTTATGTTCCCCCTCTGTATCAACCAGCAGGGCAGCGTGTCTCATGGGACATACTAGAAAACGTCTGTCATTTCTTGGATCAAACTGGACCCGTAGTATTGGTGTTGGGAATCTGTATCTCTGCTCACATTCACCTGATAGTACATCCCATATACACACATTATGGTCTGTTGATGCTGACAGCAGCTGAAATATAAGTAGGTACTATATATAGGTATTTAGAGAGCTGAGAGGGTTTTTTTTTCTAGTTTTCTTTCTATATATTTTCTTGAATTAACTTTTTGAAGATTAAAGTCTATACTCGACAAGAGTAGGCAGGCCCTTTGCGCTGAGGATGGTTATAGCCGACAAAATTCTGTCTGAAGAGACTGTCACCGTGGCGCAGTGGTTAAGGTGGTCGCCTCGCCACTACATCGCCGTGCTGGGTGACGTGGGTTCGATTCCCACACGAGACAAACATTTGTGTGATTCATAGATATTTATTTCTAGTCTGGGTGTACTTTGTGTCCGTTAGTTTCATGTTTGTAAAGCTCCCCGCGACACAGGGCTCGTTCCCTAGTGCGGGCGTTGTTTTCATAAAAAAAATACAGGCTCATAAAAGTTTTTCCCAGCAGTGGGATGGAATAGGCTGACAGTACCTAACAGGTACACATGAAAACTCTGCAAGGATTCCTGTATTTGTCCTTTAAGTAAAGTAAAGCTATGTTAAATAGATTTACCTTCTTACAGTTCCTAGACCAGCTTAAACTACAAACAGGATAGACATGTGCGGAAATAGACTTTGCTATGCCTCTGGTTAAAAAGTCCCATATAAATATTCTGCCATCATTGCACCCCACGGCAAGTAATGTACCTCTTCTGTTAAAGGCACATGTAGCTGCTAATGATATCGAGTCTAGGGTTCCATCAAATTCCTATAAATACAACAATTTTAATAATATACCAGCTGATTAAAACACTAAGTTAATTATAATTTACACTAAACATGAAGTAAAAGGCTTAAATAATCAAAATTAACAAATTATTTGAAACTCGTAACACTGTAAAATAAATTTTTATTTACTTATTTAGAAGTTATTAATACGAATTTTATTAATAAAAGATGCTACATTCTTTGAGGTTATAAATTAATTTGTAATCAAAGGTAGAAAAAAAATTATGAATGTAACTGGCATCTGTTATGCGCAATTTTGTAACAGTTAAACAATGTAACTATTCAAAACTATATATCAACTAAAAGTCACGCAGGGCTTCGACCCCGTCATTCTGTTTGGCCACTGATCAGCTCCTAATGGCCATAGCGCGTTATAATAGCCTTCCTCGATAAATGGGCTATCCAATAATAAAGTATTTATCAATTCGCAGTAGTCCGATTTGATAAATTCTTTACAATATTATTGGTTGGTCCGCTTTGGATCAGGTTCCTGAGATAAGCGCGTTCAATCCACCAAACAAACAAACTCTTCAGCTTTGTAATATTAATTAAAGTAAAGTTTTATTTTAATAATGTTATTACAAAGCGCAAAAACTACATACAATAAACCGCCAAATAAACATACCTCAGGATAGTTTTGACCAAATGATTCTGTAAGAATAAAACAAAATAAAGTGTTTTCCCACATTTTATACAACTAAATGTGTTAGCAATAGCAAAATTTAAATACTAACCCAGTAACTCCAAATTCATGATTAAAAAACTGATAATTATAAACAATACTTATATGTAAATATATCTACTTTCTATACTTATTATTTATTTTAAAGTATCTAGCATTACACACAGTTATTTCATAGAAATTACAAAAATAATAGAAGCAAAAGCTAAATAACAATTTATAGAATGTCAACAAAGCGGTCTGTCCAGCAATGTCAAATATCAAATTCCGTCAAATCAAATTTCAACTAGCGTCAATGTGAGTGTTGCAAAAGTAAAAAACTAACGTCATAACTCATACAGCATGGGGATATATAGGGAGCATCCCTAGAAACCCCATCATATAATATATTATTATTTTGCTGTTTATAAATTTATATGTCTCTCTATATATGACGAGGATATTAAAATTCATTTTGCTATTTATTTTGCTCAGGCGCTTATTAAAAGCCATAGACGTACCTTCATAATATTTTTATTTGTTAAAAATAATATAGGTACCTAGTATGTTCACTGAGCCACTTGCCTACTATCAGGAGGGTCGTAAGTTATCGTAACTCGTATGACTGTTGCCACTATAGTGGCATATAGACTTAGAACTTGCAATTTTAATCTAGATGCAAACTGTTACTTAATAGAAAATAAATTAGGATACCACTATCAATAAATATACAGTTTAAATTATTTATTTCTATAAGATTTACAGAATTACTTAATGAGAAACAAAATACAATCAATAAATACAGTTTATAAGTAGGTACAGAGTAGTTTAAGTTATTCCATTTTTACATTAAAATGTAGATAGACTAATAAAAGTATACACAAGCATTGAGTTGTCTAGCGCTTACTAGCTACTGTTGTTATTAAGCATTTCACCCGACCCGGGAATAGAACCCCGAACCTCTTGCACCGTAGTCACTACACTTTCCGCTGCGCCACCGAGGCTTTTTCTACAAATATAAAATACTAGTCACGGGGAAAAGGGTATCGATGGTGATGATAAAGGCGGCCAATGTTTACATGTCACCGCCACTGAGTGGACTGCAATAGGCTGAAATGATGTTGATGGATGTTACATGCTGATTTTATTATCTATTAGATTATCAGAATGTGCGTATCATATTAGGTACTTATACCTTTTTACCCGACTGTCAGGACGGGTATAGTTTTGTATTATGTCATCCAATATCATGTAGTTTGACTGGCCTGTTGGTCTAGTGGTTAGTGACCCTGATAGCTAAGCCGGAGGTCGTGGGTTCGATTCCCACCTAGGACAAATAATGTCAGTGTGATTATATACTTATACATTATTTTATTTAAATTTATACATCCATAAACAAAAAAGTAATTGCCACCTTTTTTTGCTCCATCGTTGCACATGCAGGCACTAAAGAACATAAAGACGCGCCTATGAAGATAATGGCACTTGGGCTCGCACTGTCTTCCATCCTGGATAGGGTATCCGTGAGCGATGTCTGTGCGTGCGTTGTATGTAGCTTGCTTTCTGTAACCTTTATATTCTGTGCCAAGACACACGATGGATCACGGTATGGTATGAAAAGCGGTTATCGTAGCCTGTGCTGTGGATACCTGCGACACCAGGGACATCACAAGCGCATTGACGACCCATAAGAAACCTTTTCACCCCTTTACTGAAGAACCCCATAATGTAGGTAGTCCCTTGGAAGAACACCGTTAAGGAGTTCATTTCAAATCCTGAGTGTGTTTCAATTATCTACTACATAAAAATAAATTAAAAGGGTGAAGGTAAAATATATTGGTATTGCATTTTACGTTTGCTAATATTTTGAATAGAATCTAAAGAAAAATAAATTGCAGAAACTGAAATAGTCCATAAAAATATTTTTATTACTTTATTTAATGTGACATAAACAATTTCAATTTGCGACGAAAAGAAGTTATTTTTAGGTAAGTACCTTAAATAATAGAAGTGCCTTACTTGCTAACGGTCAAAAAATAAATATTAACAATATTCAGTAACTAATCAGTAAATTAATTTTTTTGATTAATTAGTTGGAAGAAGGAAGGTCTTGGTACTGAAATTTGCTGGTTATACCAATGGCCATCGTTAATCAAATAGTAAACTTCGATAATTAATCGTTATAGTGTATCGATTTAATATATCACAGATACAATATAATTTGTAACACATTATTCCTGGGTACAAAATTTACCTCAAAAAGTAACCGCCATTTTTAAAATTCATTACTTTAAAGTAAGATAGATAGAAATATGGTTGAAATGTGATTTAAGTGGTATGTGTCATAGACAGAAATAATTGTATTCATTATAATATAATATATCACATTTGTTAATTTTTATGGTAGTTCGTTGTTTTCGATATTCGATATTTTATATTATGTTGTGTTCGATTCGATATGATGATGATGATGAAGGTAGTTAGGCTTGATGTCGGTGCTCCTAATTAGAGAGATATATGTTCCTTGGTCGGGAATGACAGCTGACGTTGACATAAGATGACAGGTGTCACCTTGCCATGGAGTCGGACAATATAAATTAACGGTCAATTTGTGAAAGAGGCAGTCGATTGTTAACCATGGAGAAATAAACTTATAAATTAAAGTGAAACGCGTTTATTTTAAACTGAACTGCCTTTCAGTTCAGAAGTGGAATAACTTATTTAATAACTTATTATAATTTTAGTCGGCTATTTTCGCGCTAACTGCACCCTGTGAACAGTTGTGTTTGTGGTATATAAGTGTTTTGTGTTAAAAATGTGTAGTGATAACGTGCATGAACTTCGTACGTAACTCATAAAAACGCTATTGTAGCTAAAGTCGTCATTCGAGGAGACCGGGCAATTCTCAAAGTGAATCGAGTACCTTTCTCGAATAAGTGTAATTCTACTGATTCTGCTGAATTGAAACGCCCTTTAGCATCAAGGAGTCGCAGTCGTTCGAGATCGAAGCGTCGCCGTCGTAATCGTGGTCGAGTCAGCAACAACATGGAAGTAGAAATAAAAACTACAGATCGAGATTGACAACGGAAAATATTAATGTGAGTCGTTCCAATTATTCAGACGTCAATACTCAAACATTGTTGACTGAAATAATATAACCTATTGCTAATAATTGTCCAGAAGGAAACAGATTCCCTATGTTAGGTAATGTGATCCTAGAATTTGACCCTATGATAAAAGGGCAAACAATTGTTTATCGGATTAACGATCTTCTACCCAGCTATGGTTATATCTAATAATTTTTGGGGTGATGCCCACGGCCACTTTCTACCATCGCACCGCTCGCCATGGGCAGGGAGTTCATCCCCACACCCTAGAACCTAAATGGTATCGCACCGCGCGGTTTCATGCTGCGTACACACCAGCTCAATAAACGCCAACGAATGGATTCGTCAGTCCTGTGTGGACGGCTTAGTGGACACCAACTAACGTTCGTTGGCGTGTGCCGGCGAACCGAAGCATGTCGGTAACATCAACGAAAGCGAACCATTAGAACAAATTCTGTGTGGACGGTCGCCGATCGAGTGCCAACGAATGAACGCCGAACAATAATAATAAATCCACAATTGCTTTTTTATCTCCGCTTTCGTTTAATTTTTATATTTACACTGAAGGCATATAGTGACCTGCGAATCCAGTACAACAACACATTTAGGATGCTGTTGGGCCTACCGTGCTTTTGTAGCGCATCCGGTATGTTTGCGGTCGCGAATGTCGACAGCTTTTCAGCTATCATGCGGAAAAGATGTACCTCTCTATGGCGCCGAGTACGCACTAGTACCAACAGCATCCTACAGACGTTGGCTGATCGATGGGACTCTCCGATCCTGGGGCACAGGATACGATTGCATGCAGTCAAGTAGGAAGTGTCCTAGGACCGGCGAGTTCCATTACGTCTTATTTAAAAATATATTTTAGTTTATTTTATGTTGTCCTTTTTAAACTACTGTTTATGTATGATACTAACAAAATATGGATCATAATCTGAAATAAAAATTAATTCATTTAATTTATTATCCTCCCATTTAATTTATAACTAGTTAAGTTAGTATAAAAGTAGTTAAAATTATTTCGTCGTCGTCTATGATCAAATTGTGAATATCCTTCGTTGAGATGTGTTGAGCCGGGTACGCAGCATCAGAGGAATTTCCTCCCAAGAACAATCAGGATGTGGATTTAAACAGGGTTTTCCCAATGGACTAGGTACAGTATGTATGGGATTCTTCAAGAAAATTTGTGAATAGATTTCTTAGGGTGTGGCAACGCTCGTGATGCTCCTGGTGTTGCCTCCGGTAACCGCTTACCATCAGGCGGGCCCTAGCTCTAAGTCTGTTTGCCACCGTTGCGTCGTGTTATAATAAAAATACAAGACCACTAAAAGTTGTTCAGAATAACTTTAACAAAAGTGCATAGATCTACCTACCCAGTGATAATTAAGAAAATTGAAGAAAATTATGGCAAAAATTATTATGTTCTGAGAGACGATAATATATCTGAATTTGAAATTACCTAAGTAGTTTGTGAGTTTTGTATACCGTTTAAACGGTGAAACATGCTGTACCAATATTTATATTTATAACACTGTAATCATGTTTCTGGCAAATAAATATTATTATTATTGTTAAAAGATCAATGAATGTAGAGATTTCTGCGTCAGTTTACAGTACAAGGGGAACACAAGAGAGGGATTTCATCTCACCCAATATTATAGTATCACAGCTTCGCTCTAATAAGGGATAGGTAGACGTGTATTATACCTGCAAGTTGTGTGTGTGTATTTTTGATATTTCTAGGTTATCTTGGAAGAAGAATAAAAATGAATGCTGTTACAATGGAGTTACAGACACTGACGTTATATTGTGGCATGATAATTATATTCATCCCATGTAAGTTGTTACACCGCGTTATACTAAACCAAGGATAGGAGTAGATCGTAGTTTAAATTGAGAAGAGTATCAAATTTTGAAGTCTAATGTCGTAAATGCTTTACCAACCAACCCAACCTCTTAGAAGGGCTATAGGGTGGGAAGTGATATAGCTATCTGGTTTAAACAGCTTTTAGTGAGTAGGCGATCTACTGTTGTATATGGGTACTCCAACTTTGATTGACAGATCAAAAACAAACAAACTTATTTAGCCGATACACAATGGCATGGCATAGCATAGCGACACATTCACACACAATGAACGCAACGGTTCAGTAAAAAGAGGAGAACGTCATGAATGTCATACCTTCTCTTCTTCTTCCCTTCTGCCATGGATGGCTCCCCTCACCTGACATCATTCCTAGGTGTGGAATTCAAACAAGCATTGGATGAACTTAATAAAATAGAACTAGAACTAGGACACGTTAAAAGAAAAGTCAAGTATGGTCGACTATTGCTTGAAAAGATAGACGTCACCCAATTCAAAGGAAAAAGTCGCAAATGTAAATGTGTTTGTGGAGGTGAAGGTGATGGAAATAAGTTTAAACCAAATAAATATGTAGTTCAAAGTGAAGAAGTACCACATGGACGGCCACTAGGAGGTAAGTCTTATTGTTACACTTGAATAGCTTTTTGACTTCAATGAGAACTAGAGTCAAGCTTCGTGTTACTCGAATTTAAACAGAGCTATTTGTGAGAACTAACTAAATAAATTGCATAAATTAAACGTACCTATTTTTCTTTCCAAAAAGTTACACGTGGCAGTACTAAAGCACAAAAAAGAAAACAAACGAAAAAAGGTGCTACAATGAAACCATCAAAGAGACCAAGGTCAAACTTCCTGAGCACTGCCTACAAGAAATTGTTGGAAAACCTTAGCAATAAAGTTACTAACGAACAATCTGAATATCTTGCTATAACAAATGGTTACAGTGAATATTACAACAGGTATGTATGTACAACTATTCCTTCTCGTAATCTTAGTGACAAACATAGATAATCAATATACACATATACACTTGTACAGAAATTGTCTGTCAGACACTGAACAAACCTTTATGCTCATCACACAAAGATTTGTCCTGGGTGGGGATCGAACCCACGACCTCCGGTTTAGCAGTCAGGGTCACTAACCACTAGACCAACAGGTCATCGAAATTCATGACAAGTATTTTGCCATAACGCAATCTGATATCTATTTGATAGTGTTGGGATTTGGAATAATAATTTTAGTGAAATAAAATATCGCCAGTTTAAATAGGATTTATTATTTTATTTCTTAGTAATGTTTCTCGAAACAATTCAAAGTAAGTAATTCTAAAACAGCAGTGTCATTCTTAAACAACCAGTCTTATTTTTATTTGTATCAATGCAATAATAGTATAAAAAATCTTAGTAATCTTTCTTAAAAAAGTTTCGATCATCCCTTACTTCATTTCTATTACACTCTCCGTCTTCACCAAACTGTATTTTTTACCCAACTGCCAAAAGGGGGGTATATTTTTTACGAGACCTTTTCATTGTAGCAAATTTTATCGTAATTTTTTTTTAACGTCAATCGCGTGCTATCGTTTCGCTACACTATGATCAGCTGAACTGGCGGCGTGCCAACTGCCAACGTACGCAGTGTACGTTGGCACTAGGGCATCGGAACCGGTTTTTCCCGGAACCGAAAGAACCGGGAATTCCCGGTTCTAGGGGCTACAAAAAGAACCGGTTCTCAAAATATGAAGAACCGGGTTTTTCGGTTCTTTCGGTTCTTCTACAAATTAGTGATTAACGCCGATCAACTTCGATCAAATAAGCCCTAGATACACGCTCGCATACAAAACCAACGCCAAATAATGGCACTCGACAGTACCACATACTTATTAGATGTATGTATTTATTATATAACAATTCTGTAAATGTTATTAAATAAAATATTCAATTTTTTTCATTCAAAATATATCGTAATAGATTATAGATTTGATCAAAAGGGTTTATTCACATTCAGTCACACCCAAACCTGTAAGTTGTAACACTGTTACTTGTTGGGAAAAAATTCTCATCATGTTACACTGTTACTTGATGCAACTGCTTGCAATTTTTTTCTTCCAACCAGTATATATGCCAAATATTGGTGTTACTGGATGGGATAAAAAGTTACATCGAGTCACACTGTGTCTTGTTGGGAAAAGTAAACATTTTATATTCCCATCGAGTCACACTTTTTTTATTATATTAGTGATTGATATTTTTATTATATAGAGAGTTGCTACTAATCGTTAGACAGTTGCTACCCCCGACATTTTTTTAAAATAAACTACTTTCTGAGGTGATGAATCATTCCATCAGGTTGCTGGTCACCTATCCAGTGAGAACAAACTGCGTAAATGAAAGCGATCATGCCATTCATCGACTTAAAATGTCGCTTTTCCAGAATGTCCCCATTCATAGGTTTATTAACAAAAATGTCGATGTCGATGAATGGCAACTGTCTAACGATTAGTAACAACTAGCAACTCTATATAATAAAAATATCAATCACTAATATAATAATAAGATAATAAAAAGTGTGACTCCATGAGAATATAAAATGTTTACTTTTCCTAACAAGACACAGTGTGACTCGATGCAACTTTTTTCCCATCCAATAACACCAATATTTGGCAGTGTTACTGGTTGGGAGAAAAAATTGCAAGCAGTTGCATCGAGTAACAGTGTGACATGACGGGAATTTTTTTCTCAACTCTATATAATAAAAATATCAATCACTAATATAATAATAAGATAATAAAAAGTGTGACTCCATGAGAATATAAAATGTTTACTTTTCCTAACAAGACACAGTGTGACTCGATGCAACTTTTTTCCCATCCAATAACACCAATATTTGGCAGTGTTACTGGTTGGGAGAAAAAATTGCAAGCAGTTGCATCGAGTAACAGTGTGACATGACGGGAATTTTTTTCTCAACAAGTAACAGTGTTATAGGTTTGGGTGTGGACTTTACGAACAAAATTCTAATAAATTAGCAAAAGAACCGAAAAGAACCGAAAGAACCGGGTACCCGGTTCTGTGTTGTCACTGGAACCGAAAGAACCGGTTCTTAAAATATGGCCGGTTCTCGATGCCCTAGTTGGCACGCCCCGTGAGGTTGTTGTCTATGTGCAAATACTTCTCATGCCGCATACAGCTGAAAAATAATGGTCGCTGTGCGGTCATGTCATGAACACAATATTTTGCCATACTTACGTTTTTTTTTCTTTATTTTGATATATTTTAAAAATATTGACAAACACTGACCTATTAACTATTAAGTATATTACCACTGGACTAGCTGCTCAATACAAATGACAGCTAATTTTGTGTGTGTATTTGAGACGCCTAATATAGTCACGGAAACCAACGTCAACTAAAACGTTGGTTTCCATGTCGCGCCAAATCGTCTTATCAATAAACTAGATCATGGTCTGATGTGATCTATGGTTGCCGAGAAAATTTTTATTTATTCATAGAACAAAATGAAATAAAAGTTGTACGCAACTGCCCAATTTTTTTTCTGACATTAACTAGGTATGTTTTTGAGTTTGTTATTTCATTTACATTTCCAACAGATCCAGGCCTAAGAAAATTACCTCAGACAAATAGACAGAAAATTTTACAAAGTGTGTTTTTGTTATATGTGACGTACATACTACATACATACATTCAAATACCTACTCTACAAAGCTGTTGTAATTCGATATTACAAAAAGACACTTAAATTTTATATATTTGAATATATATAGTGTTATTAAAATTAGGGTCTGCAAAATCGATTCACTACACAAAATTATTTTCCTTTTTTCAGAACATTTGTATATCAAAATCTATCGATACGTGTCAAATCTAGAAAGTTTTGAATATCACTAATTTTAGTTCAATGAATTACTGCCCACTGCCTAATAACAGCGCACAATGGCGAAAAATAAACAGCTACAACACCAGTTTGACAGCCGCCTGTCCAGTGGTAATAATACAGGTCAGAGCTCATGCCCTCATCACGATTAGCACTGGTGGTCGATGCTGCAAATCATTGAGTTATTATAACTCAATGAGTAAAATCGGCGATTTTGCGCCCAAGACAGCGGCTACAACTACCATTAACCAACATCCCTCTCCGCACTGTGATAACGTTGTCTATAGGAATATAAATAAATTGTGCCCTATAAGTGTTAATTTTTTTTACATTATTCTAGCACAATGAAAGCAGGCCGGCTCGACATTTTAGGATTTCCTATGGTTCTGGTTCAACAAATTTTTGCAGCAGAACTTAGTAACCGCGCTAATACGGACGCTGTTTCATTACAAGGTATGTTTTAGAATTTGTAAGCTGTTTATGTAAGAAATTGAATATTGTGGAGAGAGAATAAGTTATTATTATTTTAGTTTCCATTCTATTGCAGACCCGACAATATCACGACTAGGTACATTTAATCACAGAGATCAAAAATGGAATGGAGAAGATAGAGCATTGTTAGATGAGGCCGATACAATGTTAGAAAGGTACCCACGGGAAGGAGATAACTTGTTGATGCTTGTTGATGAAATCAAAGAATTTCCTGCTGCCGGATGTATGTTTCATTTTCACTAAAATATTGGTGATAGAGTCAGTAGGTATATATTAAGTTACGTAATCAAAGTCAAAAGGCAATGATGAGAGTGTAGGGAGAAACTCCGGTTCGCTTCGCACAATTACGCTTCGTACAATTTCGCAAAACAAACATAACAATAATTACCGATTGGGAGATGGCGCTGTGGAAATGTGTGAAAATATTATTAATAAGGATCTTTCTTCACGGCTATACTTCTCTCTAAAGTGAGAAATTGAAAGACTTACGTGGAGACACATATCCAACACGCAGAGGCCCATAAAGAAGAATTTTAATTTAGAATGGCACGAGACCCTTAGAGCTATTGTATGATATTATGCAGTCAATTAAAGTTTGACTGATGGGTTTGCGTGTTCGATGGAATGATAATATTTGGCATACGAGAACAACGTCGCCTGGTCTCCTCCTCCAGTGATGAATATAATTATGATGTCAAATGAGGATTTGTGCACACGGTGACTCGCCTTACACTAGATGGGGCCATTGCACAACCGTCATGAGTCGAAGTCCACGGGTCTTAGGGTAACACCGTCGTGCGCGGGTACCGAGTAGTGCGACGCTGATTTCGCCATCACGGGTCCTAAGCGAGGATCAGTTAGCGGGTTTCCTCGTAGTTATGCCCTTAAAAAATGAAACTTCCACCCCCGTATAGGTATATAGTTCTGGCGAACCCTCTCTGATCAGCCGGCTAAGGTAAGCCAGAGTTGAAAGTCCTGTGGTCGCTCTTGGAGATCTACTCCAGTCAGCCAACAAAGACGTGCTGGAGACGAGACTTAGAGCGACTCTCTGGGGCATTCAAGACCGCAGTGTCGCCACTCACATTCAGCTCTCATTATTATTTCTCTTTTACTCATTGCTATACTTCTCTCTGAAGTGAGAAGTATACCCAGTCCTTTCGGAACTCTTGCGCGGGGACACTGGTCCAACACGTAGAGGCCCTTAAAGAATTTTATTTTAAAGTGGGGTAAGACACTTACCTCCGCCATTATTATTATCATAACTACACTCTTGTAGTTCAGCTATGATCCGTCGATGGAGTAGAGCTATTGTATGATATAAGATGAGTATACTAAAATTGGATTTAGGGTTTGGGTGTTCGGTGAAAGGTTACTGTAAAACCCCCTGAGGCCCTAACATTACAAAAGTCCACTAGGAATGAGGAAAGGGGGTCTGCTGTATGGTACTTCTCTACTACTCTTTTTAGGGTTCCGTAGCTAAAATGGCAAGACGAAACTATTTTCGGAAATAAACGCTCCGAAAGTAGCATATTCTAAACCGTAAAACCTAAAAATCTGAAAAAAAACACATAAATAACGCTTAATAAACTTTCAACTAAAATTATTCTGAACATAGTCGGATGTATCATTTTTGAGTAATTGCCGAAAAACTGCGCTTAAAAGTCAAAGTCAAATCTTTTTATTTCATTTGGATCACATACATGATACTTATGAACGTCATACAAAGCCAGAAAAAGTGTCAGTAAATTTGCCTACGGCCAGTTCACTGACAAGGTTGAGCTCTGAGAAGAACTTGGCAAGAAACTCAGGCCACTCTTTTCAATCGCCATAGTTGTTACAATTTTAATTGGTTACAGTTTGAAATATCACAGAAAGTACAGAACCAATACACCATACTAAATCAAATTCAATAAAATTTGGATATGAGAAAATAATAATAGTAATAATGAGCAATCAAACTTTAATTTGTTTTCGTCAAGAAGTATGGTATGTGGGATCATCACTTGGTACCAACTATGTATTAGAAAACGGTAAAAACATTTTGTGAACACATTGTTTAGCAATATTAGCTTAAAAAAAAGGAATTGAATAATTTAGTAGCGCTAAAGCATAGCATACGACGACTGACCAGTCACCCCAAGTAGCGCCCGTTCACGGGCATGACGCACAGACCAGCCATCATTCTCTTCAACCATATTTGAGGGAAGAGAATGACCCGGCCAATACGACACCACAAGCAATGACAGTTTAGTGAGCATGACAATCGAAGACACTTGCTTAATAGGAAAGAAAAAAAAAATGATCTCAAAATGCTTCCACTTTACAGTAATTGAGTGAATCAAGAGTAAGATAAAAGTTATTCCTGCAAAAAAAATAGATTAAGAACCGAGCAACTAGTCCCAGCTTCTCAACAAAAGGACGTAAGCGCTATGAAGATACGGTCTTTTGCTGCGGAACCCTACATTGAGCATAGTCCGATATACTCTTAACCGGTTTTTTTTTGTTTTCGTGGTATAGTTGGAAAGAGATAATAAGGGGGAGGGGTTTAAGTGTAGTGCCCGGTCCCTCCCAACAAACATTTACGAAGTCGAGTAGACATTTCAGTCACAACTAGATGTCATTTTGAATAATCGGATAAATGTAATAAGGACGTTTACTCGACGGCATTAGTGCCCATTTTATTCAACTTAACGCGCTAAAAATTGGCTATATGTCATGTAATGATAGCTGTCGCGGCGTGTATTCCTTCGTGTCGAGTAATGGCGCACAATATTTCTAATGTAATCGTTGTGTAATTGTCATGTAATGATAATAATCGATGCAATTTATATTGATAGAAATTATAACAGTTCTTATCACGTTAATTTGAAATGGCAGCTGTTTTTGACAGAGTTAAATATTGCATTTTTTTCTTTGACATTTGAGGTGATAAATCCATTTTATCAGTTGAAAACCATTGCGCAGTCAAGTTTACTGATGGGAGTAAGTTTGGAACAAATTTTTTAATGTTTTCACATATTATATGCCTACCAGAAAGACAGCGTTGATGTCAAGTGCTTGTGTTTTTGCAATATTTAAGCGTAATTAATTAAAAAACATACCTTTTTGTCCTTCTTTCTGGTTATAGTTACCCATTTCGGCAGCTAGGGGCGCTATTTTACCTTTATTGTTTGTGATTTTTGCCGCCGAAATACGATAAAAAATGTATAAGTAGAAACATAAATCAATACCCGTCCTGTCAGTCGGGTAAAAAGTATTTGAATATAACATTTTTGTTATTGAAACCATTGTTTCAGTGCATAAATATTAATAATCCGTGTATACGAACGAGAAATAAGTGTATTATAACTGCCTTTGTAACTGACTAGTGGGTAAGTAGGTACATAGAGACCATTTATTATGAACTCCACAAAAGAAAGCGAGGGCGAGGATGCTCATGTCGCTGCTCCAGAGGGAGGGCCGAGCACTATCTTATTATATAGCAGTTCTTCCTCGTCTTCAGAAGACGAGGAAGAACTGGGCTATGCCTCGCTGCCACCAAATAAACGGTTTAAGCGCATGTTGAAACGTATCCGAACCTGTTCAGACCCGTATGGATACTTTATTCACAGTTGCACAATCACCAATTTCCTTTTTACTTAAACCCGATGATAACCCATCAACTTCTGACATGTCTCTAGGTAATATTCAAGTAAATTTTAATGAAAATAAGCTTGTGCTACCAGCGGACCCCTCAAGGTTAAAAGAAATTATAAATTTGCAAGAATTTAATTCACCTGCTTGGAGGAGCATCCGCTATAAAAAAGACTCTTCAAACCTGCCTAGAAATATCGGGCTTCTCAGGTTTAAAATTAAACGAAGAATTATGTCATCTTAATAGAGGAATTGATTATATTGCTAGTACAGAGCAATTATTGGCAGCCTTATCTAATGTTGTGATAGAGACCTTTTAAAATCAGGTTTACAAGATGTGGCAACTTGGTTCCTGGGGACAATTAATAATTTTAATAAAGGCGATCCTGTTCTGTGTCCCGCCTCTATTCCTTAGGGGCATTTTCACAGCCTAACAAGCATTGTAGTCATTTAAATAAAATATTTAAATGACCTTGAGTCTTACTAAAGGTAACAGAAACTTTCAGTAATTCTATCAAGATGAAATTTGTGTGGAATAATGTGCGGTTATGCAAGTAAAGCCGGAGAGGGGGGGGGAGGGTGGAGATTGTGGAATCTGAGAGAATACAACTTTGAAATGCATACTTACAACTGAAATAGAGACATTTAAAAGTTTAAAAACAGTCTGTTAGTTAAGCTTAAGAGGCATTCAAAAATTTTATAATATACTATAAGGGCCTTTGCGTATTGGACCTGTGTCCCCACGTAAGCTTTCCAAAAGCACCAGGTATATTTCTCAACTAGGGGTAGGGTAGGTATAGGTCCACACAAATAGCCGTCTCGGTCGCTCACTTTGTTTACATTTTAAGAAATGCCTGCTAAACTTCACTACAATCGTATATAAAACATGTATTTTATTACAAAACCCACTATTATAAGGCCGCTAGCGGCTTTCTTCCACCATTATAATTAGTTAATAATATTAATCTGTCTAGCTGTAAAATCTGGACACATGTTGATGAAGGATATATTCGACGCATTTATAAAACCATGGGAGTTAATGGATATCGCAGAAGTGGAATTCTTCATGGACAGAGTAAACAAAGCACTTCAGGTTCATGGTTACGGTGACCGCCGATATTTAAATGTGATAGACACTATGGGTAAGTAATACATAAAGATAGAACAGCCGAGACACAATTTTAGGCGAAATTCATGGGACTTCTTCTTTAGCGCGTTTTTGCATGACGATGCAGATTTGCACTCCCACAGCCGCACGCGTCGATCTGTTGCCACGTATCCCACAGCGCGCGGCTAATTAATATGTTTACTTGCTTTTATTTGAAGGACGACAAAATAACGATGAGAATGATACATCATCAGCATGGAATGAACTCGACACCGCGATGAATCATCTATCTGAAATGGCTAATAAAATCAAGTACAGTAAATTGCTACTAAAAGATATTAATATCATGAATCTAGAATCAGTTGAGGGATGTATGTGCAAGAAATGTCCAGGAGCAAAGGGCGGTAGATACACCTTTTAATTATATTCTTATATTCTTATTTATTTATAATTTAAAGAAGGCTAGTTCTAATAGAAGCTAAACATAACGTCCTCCTTGTCAGCTATGGGAGCTAGCTCCCATATGACAAGGAGAGAGACGATTGCTATTTACCAGACACCAATCCAAATTCTGGACTACTTACCTGATAATTTCATGACATGCAAGTAAAGAGAGAACAGCTGCAGGTCAATAATTCCCCGCAAACATCTTGACAATCAGCTAAACTACTTAGCTGCGCAGAACGCGATTTTTAGGACTTTTTTGCAGTATGAGAGGGCGTGCGAAATAACTGAAACAATCACGGTCGTTCACGGTATACAGGGTCACGATGTTGATTACTTTAATTAATTAGAGATCACTCTAATTAATCAAAGTTATCAACATCGTGAAAATTAAACCATAAATTATAGTCGACAAAAGACAATCACTATCAAGTGATTGTCTTTTGTCGCTATAATTTATACTCGTACAAACAGATCGCGGAAAACGAACTTCTACAGCTACACAGCATGCCAAGCCAAAAGCCAAGAAATAGACATTCAACATACCTACATAATTATATTAATACCTACATTTACACGAAGAATTTTGGTAAATTTCCTTAAAAAAAATTCTAGTACGTGACATCTAATCATAAAATTTTAGATTACATGTACAACGCCGAAATGGAGTTCCCAACAGAACTACCATTCGGGTCCCTTCCGAACTACTACGCGAATGTGAACCACGGTTTCTTACCGGTTGCATTTGAAATGTATATGGACGCAATCGCCGATCTGGACCCGGTCAAGGTTCAGGAAGTAGTAACACATAGCCTAGAAATCCTTAATAGGTATGTTGCAGACGTACACTTGTTTCATAATAAAAGTAAGATCACAAGTATAGGTATAGTTGTGATCTTACTACATCTACATTACGTGCAGTCGTAGTAGGAGAATTGAAAAAAATCTCGCCGAGAACTGGAATTGTGATAAAGATTTTTATCACAATCTCACAGTTCAATTAAGAATAGGAACTTTTCTCGATAATAACTAAGTTTTATGAAGTCAAATCAGGAGACTGATTGTTATTTGATCTGTAATACCTACTGGGATATAAAGAACTATGACTAATTGCTGGAGAAACAAAGAGAAATATTAAAATTTACTTATATACAAGTGATTAATACCTATAGCCAAGCCACTAGTATTTTATTTAATGTATGTAGCCATTTATTTAATTCTTAAAAGTACCTAATACTTATGTGTCTGTCTTTACGTTTAAAACTACTCCCCAACTACTGTAATATAACTAGGGATACAGAGTTGATGTGACTGTGGTAAAGTCCCCATGTTTCTGTAACCGTCTCTACAGACCGTGTCTTAAAATTACATAAATACAATTTGTATTGCAGCAAGCTGTTAAAGGGTGACCTTGGATGGTTAGGACAGCCTATGGAACAGGTGATAATCAGTACTGCAAAAGTGCTTACTAAAATGCCTATTGATATGCTACAGAGTAAGAACTATTTTACATAAAAATAATACGGTATACAGGGTGTTTATTTGTAATGCCACCTGGAGGCTTTCCTTCCAGGTTGCATTACAAAATTCCACCCTGTTTATACTATTATGTGGTCATAATTATGTGGTCTTCAGTTCCGGGAGAAAGATCATGTTCATGTGTTGATCAGGGGAATCCCTGGACTTGGTAAACTCGTGTAATTATAATTGTTTTAATTTTCGGGAACATAATGCCATCTGGTCATCAAAACCCTGTACCTACATCTGGCCAGTACGACAGAGTGATGAGGAGAGGTCCCAGCAGTGCAATGTGGGGCTTGTTGATGTTAAATTGACTGATAATATATGTTTTAGTGCGTGCAGGCCAGGCGGCAGATAAAGTCCATAATAGATATACGTACTACAGCGAATATACGAACAATATACTTGACTACGCAGACACGTTAATAGAATACAATAAAGGAAGATATTTAATCAATGTCATGGAACAGTTCGAGAATATTCCACTAGGTACGTAAGTTGAAGTCTCACATAAACAAGTTGTCAAACAATCTTGTAAGAGCTATCTACTGGACATCTTTAATTTCCCACATGACGCGGTCAGTGGCGTAACTAATAACTATAGGGTGACAGGCTGGCAAAATAGCACGGGCCCCCGACCCAAGAGGGCCCCGGCCTAAGACGCCCCGTGTTCAGAAGTAAATTTTTAACAATGTACCTGAGTTATATATAAAACATTTTACTTCAAAAGTATATATTTACTTTTTTAATTAGGTAAACTAATTTTTAACACTTAATAACTAAGGTTTAATTAGTGCTTCAGTTATAATATTAAACTAAATTTATGAGAGTCAAAGTGGCGGGTGTACCATTGCGAATCATGTTGTACCACTTACCAAAAAAAGTACCTAAAATGTACTAATAAGTACCTCGGACTAAAAAATAAGTACCTGATTCAGAACGAAATTATTTCTGAATTAAAATACACCCGCCACATTGACGTCAATACCGCGGGTGTACTGTAATATTTTATTACTTAACCATTATTCATAAAATATAATTACATCAAAAAAATGTACCTAAAAAGTACCTCAAGTAAAAAAAAACACACACTTGATCCGTTGGATAGTTTCTGAGAAATAAACCAACCGTGTCTAGTTTACTTACGCTTATTATTATAATGAAATAATTATCTAGGTAGTCCAGTTTTGGGCGCAGTTAATAATAAGTTGTTATAAGTTATATATAAGTTGTTGTAAGTTTAATAAGTTAATATTTGTGTAAATCAGATTACTAACTACAACGAGAAGAATTTAACTACATGTAGTTATAATTACTTGTAGTTTAACTACATGTAGTTATGATTACTTGTAGTGTAAATACCGTAGTATTGGTAAAACAGTAACTACTATTTTTAGTATAAAATTCCTTGTAATCTATACTTCTGTATTATTAATATTATAAAGAAAAAAGATTTTTCATTTGTGTGTTTGTTACGAATAGGCTCCAAAACCACTGGACCGATTAGAAAATTCTTTTACTGATAGAATACGGAGTAACATAGGCTATATTTTTATAGATATAGGTTGGACCTCGGAGGATATATGCTATTTTTTGTCGCGAGAAACCGACATTAGCGCGAGTGGAGCCGCGTGTGACATAAAAGTATGTACCTAGCAGTGTTGGGCATATTGTTGTTGTCTAACTACTGAATACCAACTGCAACTACATTTTGTAGTTAGTTATCATAATTTTTAACTACAAAAAGTAATCGTAAAAAGTAGTTATGATTACTTTTTTTAACTACACAAAAATAATGTTGTAATAAACTCGCTCAAATGCGAGATTTTGTTTTTGGGCTGATTATCTTTAAAATCCCTTTGACTGTTTAGTGCTGTGATCAGAATTTGGAAAAATGGCCACCATCTTGAACTTTGCTGTTTTTTGGCTGATTGTCTCCAAAATCGATATCTGACAATCCCTTCGACTGTCTGACATAGTACTGAAGTCAAAATTTGGAAAAATAGCCGCCATCATGAACTTTGCTGTTTTTGGGCTGATTGACTCCAAAATCGATATCTGACGATCCCTTCGACTGTCTAACATAGTACTGAAGTCAAAATTTGGAAAAATGGCCGCCATCTTGAACTTTTCTGTTTTTGGGCTGATTGACTCCAAAATCGATATCTGACGATCCCTTTGACTGTTTGACATAGTGCTGTGGTCAAAATTTGGAAAAATAGACGCCATCTTGAACTTTTCCGTTTTTGGGCTGATTGACTCCAAAATCGATATCTGACGATCCCTTTGACTGCCTAATATAATGCTGTAGTCAGAATTTGGAAAAATGGCCGCCATCTTGAACTTTGCTGTTTTGGGCTGATTGTCTCCAAAATTGATATCTGACAATCCCTTTGACTGTCTAAAATAGTACTGAAGTCAAAATTTGGAAAAATGGCCGCCATCTTGAACTTTGCTGTTTTTTGGGCTGATTGACTCCAAAATCGATATCTGACGATCCCTTTGACTGTTTGACATAGTGCTGTGGTCAAAATTTGGTACTTATACAATATATAAATAAATTATATATTGTATAAGTACCAATACTTATACAATATATAATTTATTTAATTGCAAAATTAAAGTTCTTATAAATCAAACCAATCAGTAATTATAACTACTTGATTGCAGTAATCAAATTAACAAATGTATTTAAACTTCATCAGGTACTTATTTTTTAGTCCGAGGTACTTATTAGTACATTTTAGGTACATTTTTTTGGTAAGTGGTACAACATGATTCGCAATGGTACACCCGCCACTTTGACTCTCATCTAAATTTAAAAATAATATTATAAATAAAAACTAACTAAATGTATCATTAAAATAAAAAAGGGGGAGGAAATTACAATTTACTTTTTTAAGTATCTTCTTAAAATCTATTAAAGTGAGACAACAAGAGACATGGTATAGTTACGCCTCTGGACACGGTCTTATAATTTCCGCTCCTAGTGTCTTCGTCTGTCTGCCGAACCCGAGTATGTATTTACAAAAAAAATTATGTATCTAAGTATTAAGTATATGTGTCGCCGCCAAATGGTTAAATAATTACGCCGCCGATTAATTAAATGGCTAGGCAGTTAATTGAATGTCTGATTTAACCAGTTGGCTGCAACATATGTATTAACATTAGCATATTTAATTGCTTAATTTGGAACTTGATCGCACTGTGTGAAAATATTATTATCATATCATACTTCTTATCATAATACTAGGTATATTATAAAACAATGTCCTCCGGCGCGTCTGTCTGTCTGTTCGCGATGAACTCAAAAAACAACAAATCATTAACGACGTGGGTGTTTACTTTGTAACAAACTTACCTTCTACGTAATGGTGAGCGGTTACCTTTGCCTATGGTTGCCTGCAACACGAGGAGCATGCTCGTTGCCATTTAAAAGTTCTTTTCACCCCCCAACGAGATCTGGACATCACTATCTACCAGCAGAAACACACTATCGAGGCTGGCTACGTTCTTGTGTAGCGGAG
The DNA here is from genome assembly GCA_905147015.1 of Laspeyria flexula. Taxonomy (NCBI): domain Eukaryota; kingdom Metazoa; phylum Arthropoda; class Insecta; order Lepidoptera; family Erebidae; genus Laspeyria; species Laspeyria flexula. The sequence goes on along the minus strand of LR989956.1, from coordinate 2,181,739 downwards.
GCACTTTATTTTGGGTTGCCCGCTGTGCCCCACTTCTAATAAAACTTAGGCTCCTATCACATCTGGTGGAAGATCCGTTGCGTCTAATCGGTCGCGTAATCGCGTTACATCAGAACAGTCAAATCCATCCAGTTGACCTATGATTCGTCAGCGCCTTCCTCATACAGAAGTGATTATACCTGACGGATCATCCGTCAGATGTGAAAGAAGATTAAAGTCAGAACAAATATTTGTTGGTCACACAAATATTTGTGCAATGTGAGAATCGGTCTATATTGAATAAAGAAAAACCAATAGGTCGACCAGACAGGCGGTAGTTGTTAAGTATGTAAGAGGGACACAAGTGAAACCACTGACGGCTATATTCGTACTGTTTATCACAGATAGATCAAGGTGGGGCGTAGCCCACCATACACATTAGATGTAGGTACATACATAACATCTCCTCCCCTTATTTGGGAGATAGTATACAAATATTTTAGTTCACAAAAAAGGTCTATAATCGACCCGCGGAATCCCTCAACAGTCTTGTCTCGCATCTCGAGACCGGAGTCGAGTGAGGTGCGATTGGAGTGTTTGTTCCAATCCCTTCCCCCCCGGGATCGGGCAACATACTGCCCTTGTAACCTCGCTGCCCATTGAGTATATGTCTCGCCCGGCTGTTGAGAAGCCGCGTAGAAGTTATGCCGTTCTCCAAAACCGCACCGTTTCGGCGTAAAGTGGTTATCCAACAGCTTCACAATGTCCTGGTATGGTACCTCCTGTAGCTCCTTAGGCAGAGCTAGATCCGCTGCCAGCTTGAAGGTGGTTTCGTTGAGTGCGCTGAGTAGAATAGCTCGTCGTTTTGTTCCCGCCACATCTTCTGCAGCAGTGATGTCGTTCGCGATAAACCACTGCGATATGCGGCCTTTATACGTTTTCCACTCTTGAACATTATGGTCGAAAGTAGATAATATGCCGAAGAATGAGTTCGCCATTTTACCAATCGAGGTAGAAAATAATTAATAAATGCTCGTCGCCACTGTTAAGTATGTAAGAGGGACACAAGTGAAACCACTGACGGCTATATTCGTACTGTTTATTACAGATAGATCAAGGTGGGGCGTAGCCCACCATACACATTAGATGTAGGTATTGTAGGTACATACATAACAGTAGTCAATCTATTAACTGTATTATTGTTATCTCAATTATTAGGGGACATAACTCCCAAAGAACTATGTGCTAAAATCATTGAGGCTTATGAACAGCTATACTCTGGGTTGGACGGTACTCATAAACTTAATAAGTTGATGTGGCATGCTAACACTGCACTCATGCAGCGCTTCCCAAGGTTAACGAAAATAAAACGTGAGTATTAAGTTATTTTTAAATATCAACCAAAAGGTAATGAATAATAATAATAACCACTTACTGCCGTACTCAGAGACGTTACTTAACTTTAAAGTTTAAGTATTTAGTAAAAATGTGTAATATTTAAGTCTATACGCCTAAAGATGATTATTCAATAAAAAAAATGTGTTAATGACAGATTGCTGCTAATTGAGGTCTCTGAGTGCGGCAGTTAGCCGACCTTGGCTAATCTGAACGAAATCTAATGAATCAAGAGAATATATTGTAGCGCATTAGTTTGTTTATGTCTTCAATGTACAGAAAGTCATTCACGTGGACTTACATAATAGTTTATATGTAGTATTTTAGGGATCTAAGAAATCCGATTCTGGTGATAATTATGTAAAGAAAAAGAAACGTGTATAACTCGGCCTTATAAATCAATTAGTTCGTGGGTTGGACTAATGTATGTGAGTAGTAACATGAAGAACTTGAGACTGAGGACGTTCCTAGTCCGATACGCCGGCAAATCGGATTGAAGAGAGATCAAGTTTAGAGATCACAATAATCCGTAACTAATCGGTATTTCAAAGCTGAGTTTATGGATCTTGATCTCCAAAAATACTATTAGTCTAGTGCAATTAGACGTAATAATTGAAAAATGACGAAACCCAGTTGTAGTGAGCGGATTTGATTGTTTACTGGTTTTTTGAATTGCTTATGTAGAGTTGTGCTCTACTAGTTTACCCATTCAAAATTTCCGCTAAGATTTTTAGGGTTCCGTACCATAAAAGGAAAAAACGGAACCCTTATAGGATCACTCCGCTGTCCGTCTGTCTGTGTAGCCGTCTGTCAAGAATATTTTTCAAAGAACACTTAGAGGTATCAAGCTGAAATGAATATTAAATACTCAGATCTGCAATCCCTTGGCGCAATAAAAAACCTGAGTTCTAAATAACCGCAATGATGCAGCCGTTTATGCTCCATTGTTGTACTATAGGTTAGCATCGGTTTTAATTAGGAAATATATCAAACTATTGATTTTTATCTTGATGATTAAATAAAATCCTGGCGAGCGAAGCCGCTGGCTATAGCTAGTTTTCCATAATGTACGAAAGCATATTCTTGGCATAAATTACATAATTTAAGCCATGAATGTACCTCGTTCTTTTGGATATTCGGATACTTTCCGATGCGTGATTTTTCCGACGGTTGAACATTAGAGCCCTATTTAACAACTTGTATTTAATATTTAGCCGGAGGTCGAGGTTAACGTCCGGATTACAGAATAGATTTATTACACCTGAGTTAATAAGTCTGAAGATGATCCAAGATTGATGGCCATACCTCACAGAAACGAATTGGATGGGGAAATTAAGAATCGGTAACAGCATTCTCAAATCAAGAATACCGATAAGCCTTGCAATAATAATCGGCAATCAACAAAAAATATACAATTCTGCTATACGTTAACAGTTTTATTATTTTTCCCAACTGTACCTACATACCTACCTTCCTTGTTGGTGTGTGTGACGATTGAGTGTTCTAATCGTGAATCGAAAAACGAATGTTATCTATATTTAGTAGAAGTTGAAAAAAATTGTAGAACCGATTTAAAAATTTGTAAGATGATAATTTAAAACATATAGCAATATTAATAAGGTCTCCCAATCCTTACTCAAGGGTACCTATTTCTTGGCGAATCGATGCAAGTAGAAGCTAAATTTAATTTTTAAAATATATGTGCAATTGCATAATTTAAATAAATATAAATTCAATATCTAACAATATCCCATCCTCCTCTCTTCTACGTTGCCGTGCCCAATAGGGTCCATATTGTATCCATAACATTATGTAAGATCTTTATAACATATGGAGTGCAATAAAGACATTGAGTATTGAGTATATCCCTTAATCCTTACTGTATAGATTGAAGGTCATGGTGTTTTGAAAAAGTGGCTAAGTATATGTTTTTAATTTATTTTTAAAACATTTATATAAGTTGTGAATGTATGTTAATCTTAATGAATATTTTGGGAAGTTTTTGCTGTATTTTTACAAAAATATGAGTATTAAATTTAGCTTCTACTTCTATTTAGTCCAGGAGTACCCTACACCGGCGAGCATATTATAATAATAAGTATTTGAAAAGATTGATGATATTTTAAATGTTGAAGACGTGAGAATCATAGCCGGTGGAACGAAATGGTCTCTGCCTACCCCCCTGTTGGGAAGTGGGTGTCAGTAGAACAAAAAGTAGCAGCAGATCCGTTATTGGATTTGTTCAGTGAAAATTTCAGTTCAGTGATCTACCTTAAAGTATGATTGTGTAATAACATGTAGGTATGTTGGTTATAATGGGTAGGTATATGCACAGGTATAGTCAACCATATATTTGATCACTTTTGACAAAAAATTCTATCAAAATTAAAATTCAATAAGACTCATTATAGATGACAACTGTCACTGTAGTGAAGTCACTTGCAAGCAAAAATAGACATTATTGTTTTGTGATATTCAAATGACATTAACTCTCCTTTATTCAAGGATGGTAAAGTTTTTTTATTGTTGACTATACATAGGAACATTTCCATTTTTAGCATACATTACCCTAGCTACCTTTCATGAGTGATTTTTTTAATTATGTAAAAACTACACTTGTTTCATGGAATACAAATTTGTATACCCAAAAGTCCGCGCAATGTGCTACCGCGCTGGATATTTTATTATAAACAAACGCTGTCAACAACCGTGAAATGTTTGAAGTTCAAACATAGCAATTTAGACTGTCACCGTGGCGCAGTGGTTAAGGTGGTCGCCTCGCCACTACATCGCCGTGCTGGGTGACGTGGGTTCGATTCCCACACGAGACAAATATTTGTGTGATTCATAGATATTTGTTTCTAGTCTGGGTGTACTTTGTGTCCGTTAGTTTCATGTTTGTAAAGCTCCCCGCGACACAGGGCTTGTTCCCTAGTGCGGGCGTTGTCTTTTTTAAATAAATAAAAAAAAAAAAAAATGTAAAAATTTAATATATAAAAATATATTTTTTATTACTTTATGATATTACTATAAAACTATTTCAGTTGGGTATTAAGTGCAGTTGTTTTATGGTTATACAATTGTTGTGTACCTACTGGAATAACAATTCAATTTAACTTACCTAAGTTAAATTGAATTGTTAAATTGTTGAAAAGAAATCATGCCATAAAAATATTGGCAAACAAATAATTGTGTACACGAGTCCTTTGTAAAGACTGTTGGGCTTTAGTCTTTAACACCTGTTAAAAACTATCACTTAGGGGCAAAGCAGACAAGTACGAAATATTATATTTACATATTGTAGAGTTACCTACAAAAAACAAACCCTAAAGCCCAACAGTCTTTACAAACATAGGCATAATCTCAAATAATAAAAACTTAAGAATAAACAGTATAAGGATTTAGAAATTAACTAACACAATTAACGATCTGTAACAGCATCCCACCACAACCAGATACTCCAATTATTTACAATGATACGTAACTGCTTATCTTACAAAAGAGCATCGATATATTAATAATAATATTCTACCACATTCACACAGCGCCATCTAGTCCCAAATTAAGCAACTATATTTGCTTGTGTTATGGGTACTAAACAACTGATATACTACATAAATACAATTTTTTTTTGTAAATACATACAAAATTATATTGCTCCTAATGTAATACATAATTTATTGCATGATCGAGAAGGGCTGGTTTCTTAAACATGTTTAAAAATATTTGAAAGTATATCACAAGTCACACCCGCCAAATTCAATTAAGACGGTCGCGTTCCACCTACCACAAAATATCACATAACACGCATTACTACCATAGTGCAGAAACTTACTAATCATAGACATCACACTTTATCGATGTGTAGAAGCGCCATCTATTAGTGCTGTTCAAGAACTTGCAAAACTTAAACTGTTTCGTTTAACTAATAGAGTGCATTACTGGTAACTAAAACAAGAACTACAACGAATTGTTTGCCAGCTGTATCTACGGCCCGGCCGATTAGAATACTACAACTTGGAATGGAATAAATTGTATTGAACTTTATATTTTTAAAGTTTATAAATTAATAATGGATACTCACACAAACGACAACATCACTTTTCGACGACATTGTAGGTCAAACTCATTAGACGACCCCACTATCTTCAGTTTGGATAATCCGAACGGTAACACATTACACGATACTACAATGATGAGTATTCCCGACAACTTGCTAGACAACAGTATCGATATACAGGGTGTATACGACGATACGACATTAAATGAAACCACGTGTAGCATGTGATGTTAGAAGGCTATACCAAAAAAATTAAACAGAAATTTGCAATAGTTTAGACGCAAATGTACTTTCTTTATGTCACAGTTGTTCACAGTTTTAAACAACCTGTAGGTATTTACGTTGATCGTATGTTGTCATTATGTCATTCAATTCATTTAACTATCTCTGACTCTTTCATATTATCTTATCTCTTACTCTGTTCCGCACTGTTGTCGTCGTCATGTCGAAAACGTCATGATAGAAAAATAATGTGTAGTTTTATATTCTTAAATTTTTCGACTTTAAATAATGTGTAGCTTTGTTTTTTTTTTTTTTTTTTTTTCTTTTTTTTTTAATAATTTATATTAGAATATGTTTTTAAGGGTTAACACTGGCTGCCTTGTCATTTAATGTCGTATCGTCGTATGCACCCTGTATATGACTTGCAAGAGCAAATAAATTCACTCTCTCAACAGCTAGCTAGTGCCCACCAGGAAATAGATAATCTAAACACAGAAAACTTACGCTTAAAAAACGATCTACAAAACAGCTTAGTAACGAAAAACGCCTACAGGAAAATATTATCAACTCCTCATCGAAAAAGTCTTACACCACTATCAACTAAAAAGGGACAACTACATCACAAAAAAGCACTACACAATGAATCATTTGACATTCAGAAACAACATAAAGATATTCACATTGACAATAAAGAGACACAGACATCTGAAAGCTATCCTATGACGACTACCCCTACATCTAGTTTAAAAATAAACCATGTCATGCACGATGTTGAAACACAGACTTCCGACAACCAATTCATAACGCCTTCGCCATCCAGCGACAACGATACACAGCAGAATGTAGTTGCAATACAACAAAAGAACGTTTCCTACTCACACGAAACTCAGTTTGAAAATCAATCGAATACTAAAAGGTCTACAATGAAAACAACAGAACCACAGAAGATAAAACCCAATTTATGTATCATTAGTAGCAACAATATCAACAAAATATTAAGTATTTCCGAAGATATTTTTGTAGATTTTAAACTTTGTCACCACTGTATACCAAATGGAGGCATTAATCAGTTATTGGCGAATATTGATCAAAAAGTGCGTAACTTTACTAAGGAAGACTATTGTATTATTTATATAGGAGATAAAGACTTCGAATCCTCACAAAATTATAAGTTACTAGTTAACTATATTAAATGTCAACTTGAAAAAGTACAGCATACTAATATATACTATGTGTGCCAAACTTTAAACTAAATAAGTATTCTAATTTATTTAATAGGCGTATTGAAATATTTAATAACCATTTGTTAAGTGTTCAAAGATTCGAATATGCTTACGTGTTTGACACCAATTATTGTATTAATTATTCATATGACATGTTTTGGAAACGAAATGGGAAAATTAATGATATAGCGATTCAAATAGTATTTCTAAATTTAAGAACATTTTTATCTGAAATTCACGAAAATATGCGTTTAAATGTAAACAATATCCATAATGATGAAAAATGTATCACCTACAGAAACTCTACTGGTACACAAACAAATAACTCAATCCAGCCTGACACTAGTCATTTATTTCGTTTATAAATTTATAACACTATTACATCAGAACATTAACGGGCTCATTAATAAATCAGATATACTAACTGTATGCTTAAATGACTTAACCAACTCAGGAATAGATGTTGACATATTGTGTTTAACTGAACATAACATGATTTTGGGGGACGAAACTTATTTAAACATACCCAATTTTAGGCTAGTTTCTTATTGTATGAGAAACAATAGGCATGGTGGTTCTTGTATCTTACTTAACCATAGGTTTCAATACAAGCTATTAAAAGACATAAATAGCTTATCAATAATAAATTGCATAGAATGTACTGCAATTGAGCTTACTGAACATAAAATGTATATAATTTGTATATATAGACCACCTCATAATTCAAACGAATATGTTAACCAATTTTTGTCAATTCTTAGTAAAATAACGTCTAAACTATGTAACAACACAATTAGTAAAATTGTTATATGTGGAGACTTCAACATAAATATTCTCAATCACACGACACTCACCCAGAATTTTGTAGAACTATTACATACTTATAATTTAAAGTTACAATTCAAAAAGCCTAGGAATCACTCCATTGTCCGTCTGTCAAGAATATTTTTCTCAAGAACGCGTAGAGGTATAAAGCTGAAATTATATCATATACCTACCTACTCGGGTCTGCAAACCCAAAAGTCAGCGTAAAAAAAAAACAAAATTCTAAGTTAACATAATCAAAAAATACATTAATTTGTCAATTTAGATTGACGATCAAAAAGTCAAAAGCTATAGGATACTTCCCGTTGATCTAGAATCATGAAATTTGGCAAGAAGTAACATCAAGTTAATGCACAAGTAAAGGAAAAAAATCCGAAAACTGATCTAGTGTAGTTATATCACTGAATATTAGTACTGGGGTTTACAATGATAAGCCTCAAAAACTTGAGTAAGAGTGTGAGTTTATTCCGGACTGACATTATATAAACACCTACCTACATTAATTATTCTAACTTATATCTGTCCCGTGGTCAGGGTGTAGCCAAATATCCATTATTTTTGCGATAGCACGCACCAAGTCCGCGTTAACGGCGACGGTAGTCGGACTCCGGCGACCAATGTGCGATAGCTAAACTTAACACCCCCCATTTCACACAGATTCAGTGCAATCCGACTCGAACTGGTTAGATTAGGATTCTTTTTTTTTCAAACCACCCAGAAGTCGGGGCCCTGCGAAGCGGGGCTCCGGTGACCTTTGTGCGATAGCTTAAGCGCTTAAAGTTTTAGCGCGATTGAAAGATGCGGGTTTACGGGTTAACTGGTCTAAGTGCGAGTTCTTTAAGAATAGTGTGACATATTTGGGTTACCGTATTGACTGGCACGGACTTCACACAGATGATAAAAAGATCGAGGCCAATGTAGCGGCGCCCAAACCTCAGAATGTGACTCAATTAAAAAGTTTTATTGGTTTAGTTAATTATTATTCTAAATTTTGTGCAAATATTAGCAAGATTTTAAAACCATTATATTATTATGATTTACTCAAAAAGAATGTTAATTGGAATTGGGATAACCAATGTGAGATTGCTTTTAACAGTATTAAACATGTGTTAAGTAGTCACCCGGTGTTAGCGCATTACAATGCGACATGGTTGGTTCAGAGCGGCCGGTCAGCTATGCCTCGCGCATAGGGTTATCATATCTTAGGATTTGTCCTAAGATTTAAGGAATTTTCGACTTTTCTCAGGATTGCGGCCGGATTTTGCAAATCTCGTGATATCTCAGGATTTTCAATAAAGCACAGGTTACATTTTAAAGATCTCTTTAATTAGAAGTTAAACCAACTAAAATAATCTGTTTTTGGGTAACAGTTGAACAGTTAAAATCTATACTTATTTATCTAAGTGAAATAAACTAAAAATAATATTATTTTGGTAACAATTGCAGTTAAAATTAATACTTATTTATCTAAGTAAGTTGCGTGCAAGTTGAAACGCGTGAGCTAGAGCCGCAGTATATAGAACGATAATAATACGTTTTTGAGAGAAAATTCTCAAACTGTATAAAATCTCAGTACTTCTCCATGGAAATCAGGCCTTTTCTCCGGTCTTTTGATTTTTACATCTGGTAACTATGCACGCTTAACTCGGCCGAGACTAATTACTCGCAATTGGATAAGGAAGCGTTGGCAATCTTTGGTGTCACTAAGTTACATTAATATTTGTATGGCAGGCATTTTTGTTTACGTAGCGATCATCGCCCCCTCAGGCCCTCAGTTATATATTTGGTAAAAATAAAGGTATTCCCCAAACAGCTGTTAGCAGACTGCAAATAATACGGTTGGTTTAGCGGCATATGACTTTGATATTGAATTTGTGCCATCAGTTAAAATTGTTTCGCAGATGCTTTGTCACGTTTACCTATTATTAATGATTCCTTGACTTCGATGATACAATGGTTAGAAAATAATAAGCTAAAAATCAATTTAGAAAAAACTAATTTTGTGCACTTTACACAAAGAGGAAGCACTATCTATCACTAACCTACATACACACTAAACAATAAAACTATTAATGAAGCTGTTTTGCCAGGTTTGGTCTTCCAAGGGTTATTGTCAGTGAGAATGGACCTCCTTTTTCTTCATTAGAATATTTGTCTTACTTAAATAAAAATGGTATTAGGCGTGTGTTGCTGGCACCATATCAATATCACCCCTCTAGTAACGGCGGCGCTGAAAATGCCGTACGATTAGTTAAACAAATGCTTAAAAAAGCCACAGTCGGAGAAGAGGATTGTGACATAGATTTGTATAGATTTTTATTTATTTATCGTAATACAGAGCATTCAACCACACAAAAAGAACCCGCTGTGGCTCTTTTTGGTCGTCGGTTGTGTGGCAGTCTAGATTTGTGACGACCTTGTACTGAAGAGTTAGTTCGAGAGAAACAAGAAGCCCAGGCGGCACGTCGAGGAGGAGTGATACGCACGGCTGCCCCTGGGGATTCTGTGTTAGTTCGCGATTATACCAAGTGGAAAGATTAAATAGTCATTGATAGAACAGGCCCAGTGTCTTATAAGGTTAAAACTATTAATGATTATCGTATTGTTAAACGTCATGTTGCTCAGTTGATTTGTAAGAATGTAAGGAAGTCGCGTCATTCTTTGTCTTCCGTTAAGTGCGGTGATGCAATGGGATTAGAGGACATTTCTAGGCGAATCCCTAGAAATGTCCTGATATAGTGGGGATATTGATAGATCTGAGTCGACATCATTAAGGATTTGCCCATCTGTAGTAGAAGAGAAAACTTCTCCGACACAGCTAATAAATTCCCCAAACTCCCCTGTTGAGGCTAAAAGTGATAGCCATTGTGTAGAGGGCAGCGCTCAATCTGATAACACCAATCTTGTTGTAAATAAGCGTCGACATATAACTCATAGCCCTCATAAAATGACTTTGAGACTACGTGTTAATAAAAACTTACAATAGATTCATTTTTCTATGTACCTAAGTTTAGTATTTTATTGTTCTAATATATCAAATAATATTAAACAAGCAATTTAATAGTTTTTGAAAGGTCATTGGTTGTTTGAAATAAAGTACCTACTTATGGAGTAATTTTATTGTAGTGTTCCATAGGAAACACAATTTTATTGAGAATTGTTATACTGGGTAGTTTTAGTTTAAACTAATTAGTATTTTTTTTGTAAAACTTATTTTAACTCAGGTGTGTTATGTATTTACTAGTAGGTAGATTTATTGAAATCTACCCACCACACTGTATACGTTTTTTATGCAATAAAATAGTGTACGTTACCCCAGCAGGAAAGTAGCCCCTAGGATGATATGAGTAGAATAAGTAATTAGTTCTTAATTTGCTGTAGATGTGCGCCGAATAAAAAAATGGTGCCTATTGTTGTTTTGGAAAGAAACGGAATCGAGTTCCTGCCTTGTGTCAAGCTATCAGTTTCCGATCGTAAAACTTTCGGACGGCTTAGAATCAGGGGGCAGGTTACTACTCACATACATTAGTCCAACCCACGAACTAATCGGTTTATAAGGCCGAGTTATACAAGTTTCTTTATCTTTACATAATTATCACCAGAATTGGATTTCTTAGCACCCTAAAATACTACATATAAACTATTATGTAAGTCCACGTGAATGACTTTTTGTACAGAGAAGACACAAACAAACTAATGCGCTACAATATCTCTTGATTGATTAGTCTTTGTTCAGATTAGCCAAGGCCGGCTAACTGCCGCACTCAGAGACCTCAATTAGCAGCAATCTGTCATTAACACAATTTTTTTATTGAATAATCATCTTTAGGCGTATAGACTTAAGTATTACACATTTTTACTAAATACTTAAACTTTAAAGTTAAGTAACGTCTCTGAGTACGGCAGTAAGTGGTTATTATTATTATTCATTACCTTTTGGTTGATATTTAAAAATAATACTCACGTTTTAATTTCTTTAACTTTGTATAGCGCTCCCTGAGTGCAGTGTTAGTATGCCACATCAACTTATCAAGATCATCAGTACCCACCAACCCGGAGAATAGCATTTCAAAAGCCACAATGATTCTTTCACATAATTCTTTAGGAGTTATGTCGCCTAATAATTGAGATAACAATAATACAGTTAATAGATTGACTACCGCCTGTCTGGTTGAGCTATTGGTTTTTCTTTATTCAATATAGACCGATTCTCACATTGCACAAATATTGGTGTGAGCAACAAATATTTGTTCTGACTTTAGTCTCCTTTCACATCTGACGGATGATCCGTCAGGTGTTATTACTTCTGTATGAGGAAGGCGCTGACGAATCATAGGTCAACTGTGAAAAACCGAACGTTTTGTATGGATTTGACTGTTCTGACGTAACGCGACCGATTAGACGCAACGGATCTTCCACCAGGTGTGATAGGAGCCTAAGTTTTATGAGAAGTGGGGCACAGCGGGCAACCCAAAATGAAGTACCTCCGCTACACAAGAACGCAGCCTGCCTCGATAGTGTAGTGTTTCTGCTGGTAGATAGTGATGTCCAGATCTCGTTCGGGGGAGAGAAGAACTTTTAACGAGCATACTCCTCGTGTTGCAGGCAACCATAGGCAAAGGTAACCGCTCACCATTACGTAGAAGGTAAGTTTGTTACAAAAACCCGCGTCATTAAATTTAAAAAAAATCCGCTGCTCTGCAATACACAGCGTGTTAGCTACGCAGACTCTGTCTTTAAATTAATTTTCTTTAGCTGCTGGTAACATGACTGTCATAATTATGACCGACTAACTTTTATATAGATAAACATATATATCTAAGGCGGTACTTTTATTTTAATTATAACTAGCTGACCCGGTGAACTTCGTCCACCACATTTTAATATTCATGATTATTTTCGAAAAAAGACGTGTTTTACTATTTATGCCCGTCTCGGCTTCACACGTTACATACTTAAGTATAATGACAGAAATATGAGACAAAATATAAGTACATAGTACCTATCTCAATGACAAAATCTTCCGTTTACAATATGCCCATTTACTTAATTAAATAAAATTACAATTAAATAATGTATTCAGTGTATAAAATAAACAACATGACGATAAGATTCTAAACACACATTACCGTTTTGTTATATATTTGTATACAGTCATTTCGAATTATTAATCCTCAATTTCTGAGTATTAGAACTAACTACTTGTCTAAACTATTTTCTTAAGGGTTATACTACACGGGCGGTTCACCCGCCGGCGCCGGCGCCGCGGGAATCCGCTCGACAAAGCTGCCGCAGACCATCAGACTACACGGGACGCGGTTTATCGCTGCCTCTTGGGTCGAGGGCCCGTGGCATTTTGCCAGCCCTGTCACCCTATAGTTACGCCACTGACCGCGTCATGTGGGAAATTAAAGATGTCCAGTAGATAGCTCTTACAAGATTGTTTGACAACTTGTTTATGTGAGACTTCAACTTACGTCGTGGTCGTCGTACGTCGATAGCCTCGAAAATTTGGATGGTTTCGATTAAATTTTTTCCTTGGTTGTAATCTAATACCGTGTCTGCGTAGTCAAGTATATTGTTCGTATATTCGCTGTAGTACGTATATCTATTCTGGATTCTTTCCACCGCCACGGCTGCACGTACTAAAAATATATATTATCAGTCAATTTCACATCAACAAGCCTCACAGGCACACTCAACGGGCAAGGTTTACGAAGCGGCGAAAGTCTAAATGCAATTCAGAAATCCGACATGGGAAACTTTTGACATATAGATGGCATTAATTGTGGCAAAAGTTCCAGCCAACAATTTTGCACCGGATACAACTTCAGAGGAACATTATATAGAAATAAGTGAAATAACAAAAGGGCTTATGAGTCGCCTTCGTGCAAGGTGTTCATGAACCTGCTTGAAATTAAATAGTACTTGACGCTGCTCATACGATACTCGTTTCTATAAAATTAAAATTTACACAATCAATCCCGATAAAAACAAATGTAACATAACTTTAGTAAGTTTTCTACCATTTTGTAACGTTATCTTTAAACACATCCAGTTCTCGGATTCTAAAACCCTTCCGAGGAGTATCCGTTCGGATCTATGAATAGCATTTTTGTTTCCGTCGGATCGAGTTCCTGCCTTGTGTCAAGCTATCAGTTGCCGATCGTAAAACTTTTGGACGGCTTAGAATCATGGGGCAGGGGGCATTATTTTATTATTAAAATTATTATAATTATACGAGTTTACCAAGTCCAGGGGAATGAACATGATCTTTCTCCCGAAACTGAAGACCACATAATTATAATAAACAGGGTGAAATTTTCACCCTGTATACCGTATTATTTTTATGTAAAATAGTTCTTACTCTGTAGCTCATCAATTTGCATTTTGGTAAGCACTTTTGCGGTACTGGTTATCACCTCTAGCATGGGCTCTCCTAACCATCTAAGGTCACCCTTTAACAGCTTGCTGCAATACAAATTGTAATTATGTAATTTTAAGACACGGTCTGTAGAGACGGTTACAGAAACATGGGGACTTTACCACAGTCACATCAACTCTGTATCCCTAGTTATATTACAGTAGTTGGGGAGTATAATTTTAAACGTAAAGACGTAAAGACAGACACATAATATGTACTTATTACTATTAATAATTAAATAAATGACTACAATAAAAAAATATTAGGGGCTTGGCTATAGGTATTAATCACTTGTATATTAGTAAATTTTAATATTTCTTTGTTTCTCTAGCAATTATAATAATAAATAATAATATCATTTATTGCCAAACACATTACAATTTTGATGTTGTCCATAGGCCCCACACTAGGCTAAGCTTGTCCTGTGGGACCTATACATTTGCGATTTACAAATTAGTTAAAATTGTTTGCTTGGTCGACATTGACAATATAATTTTTACCAATAGGCAGTATTATAAAAAAAAAAAAAAAAGGGGGATTACAATAACATAATAATAAATATAATACATAATGATGTAAGTATAATATGAACATATATATAATAATTATATAAATAAGTATAATAAAAAAAATAATTCATTTATTTCAGACCATTTCGTCCATATGTTGTTAGTAACATTGTCTTAAAAACCTATGTTAGTAAAATCAAATCATTATGTCAAATTAAAATTACAAATTAAAATTACAAATTAAAATCCAAATAAAAATACAAAAATGAAATATATAACAGAACAGCACAACAACAGTAGGCCCTATTCACCTGCATGTGCATGTGCAATGATACTCATCGCACATGCAAGCGAATTAGTCTCTCCACCACTATGGACTCAGGTCTCTCAGATATCATCCTTAGAATTCTGTTGGTACTAAGTACCCCTAACTTGGCGCATCAGTGATGCTGTCTTAGTGCGCGTTACAGCGTAGAAGTCTCTCACTCTAGCATCAGCAAACATGCCTGAAGCACTACAGAAACGGGGCAGCCCCACCAGAACTCTAAAGGCGTTATTATATTGTACCCTCAGTGCATTGTAGGCTCGCTGAGTATAGTTGGTCCATAGAGCGCTTGAGTAAAAACTTTGACAGTAGGCTCTAAATAAAGTAACTTTTACATTTAAGGAACACTTTGCAAATCTATGAACCAACATGTTCGAACGAACCGACAATGCCCTCCGTTCCCTCTCGATATCTGCATCGTCTTTAAGGGTCTTAGTTATACCTAATGTGCCCTAAGTACTTAAAATTAGACACGTTTCAAGGGTACTCCGTTAAAATATATGGGCGGTATATGCTCAGGTCATAATGGTGTGTTCAATATACACAATAATGTAAGTAGTAATAAACAGATTAAGTATACAAAATGGTAAATAATGGTTTAGCTTTTGGGTTTAATGTAAGTAAGTAGGTAGGTAATAATATATCTGTTTACTCTGTTAATATCTCTCTTGTTAGGGTTTGATCAGACTAGGTGTACTAAAATATTCTAAAATATTTTCTGTGGACTCGTATTCTAAGGACATTAAGTATTTTGAGACGCTGCATTGTGCTTATTTTACTGTACATTGTTTTATATCACAAGATTACATTACACAAGAATTAGTCATGGTCCTTTGTATCCCTGTAGCTATTACAGATCTAATAACAATCAGTCTCCTGATTTGACTTCATAAAACTTAGTTATTATCGAGAATAATAGTTCCTACTCTATTGAACTGTGAGATTGTGATAAAAATCTTTATCACAATTCTAGTTCTCGGAAGTGATCGAGACTTTTTTCCATTCTCCCAATACGACTGCACGTATATGTAGTAAGATCACAACTATACCTATACTTGTGATCTTACTTTTATTATGAAACAAGTGTACGTCTTCAACATACCTATTAAGGACGTCTAGGCTATGTGTTATTACTTTCTTAACCTTAGCCGGGTTCAGTTGGGCGATTGCGTCCATATACATTTCAAATGCAACCGGTAAGAAACCATGGTTCACATATGCGTAGTAGTTCGGAAGGGGCCCGTATGGCGAATCTGTTGTGAACTCCATTTCGGCCATGTACATGTAATCTAAAATTTTATGAATAACAAGACGTCACATATTTGGAATTTTTTAAAGGAAATATACCAAAATTCTTCGTGCAAAATGTACATATTAATTATAGAAAGAAAAGAAAAGAAAGAAAATACATTTATTTATCAGAAGGCATGGGCACACAAAAAATAAAACATATCACCATATATAAAAAAAAGCGAAAATATTTAGTTATGTACTTGATGCCCCCATCAAAAAAGGACTCCAGTTCAGCTTAATGCGGGGCACAGCACAGGTTGGAGGACTGTTTTTCAACTGGAGCCTTATTGTTGTTAGGCGATGTCACAACAGCAGGACTTACTTGCTATTCTACCTTATTCTAATCGTAAACATAAATAATTTTAGTTAAAAAAAGAACAATATCTAACATTATAACTAAGACTAATATAGTACTTAGTAGGTACGAAACAATAATATGAAACAAAAAATAAGAAACAAAAGTCGTTAAATTATGTAAGTATGTTGAATGTCTATTTCTTGGCTTTTGGCTTGGCACGCCGCCGTGTAGCTGTAGAAGTTCGTTTTCCGCGATCTGTTTGTACGAGTATAAATTATAGCCGACAAAAGACAATTACTATCACTCTACTTAATTAATCGAAGTGATCAACATCGTTATTAGTTATTTCGCGCGCCCTCTCATACCGCAAAAAAGTCCTAAAAATGGCGTTCTGCGCAGCTAAACTACATTGATTGTCAAGATGTTTGCGCAAGATGTTAAAGAGAGAACAGCTGCAGGTCAATAACTCCCCGTTATTGACCTGCAGCTGTTCTCTCTTTACCTGCATGTCATGAAATTCTCAGTATCAGGTAAGTAGGCCAGAATTTGGATTTGTATCTGGTAGGTAAATGGCAATCGACTCTCTCCTTGTCATATGGGAGCTAGCATAGCTGACGAGGAGGACGTTATGTTTAGCTTCTATTAGAACTAGCCTTCTTTAAATTACTAAGAATATAATTAAAAGGTGTATCTACCACCGCCCTTTGCTCCTGGACATTTCTTGCACATACATCCCTCAACTGATTCTATATTCATGATATTCATATCTTTGAGTAGCAATTTACTGTACTTGATTTTATTTGCCATCGCAGTTAGGTCATCCATCGCGGTGCGGAGTTCTTCCCATTGTTTGGAAATCAGCCATTGTTTGAAAATATTGTTTTGTCGTCCTTCAATTAAAAGCAAGTAAATATATTAATAAGCCGATACGCACACTGCCACGCGCTACGCGCTGTGGGATACGTGGCGACAGATCGACGCGTGCGGCTGTGGGAGTGCAAAACTGCATCATCATGCAAAAACGCCGTAAAGAAGATATTCCCATGAATTTCGCCTAAAATTGTGTCTCGGCTGTTCTATCTATATGTATTACTTACCCATAGTGTCTATCACATTTAAATATCGGCGGTTACCGTAACCATGAACCTTAAGTGCTTTGTTTACTCTGTCCATGAAGACTTCTACTTCTGCGGGATCCATTAACTCCCACGGTTTTAAAAATGTGTCGAATATTTCCTTCATCAACATTTCTCCAGTTTTGTCATCTAGACAGATTAATAAATTATTAACTATAATGGGTGGAAGGGAACCGCTAGCGGCCTTATAGTGGGTTTTGTAATAAAATACATGTTTTATTTACGATTGTGGTGAAGTTTAGCAGGCCTTTCTTAAAATGTAAAAAAAGTGAGCGACGGAGACGGCTATTTGTGTGGACCTATTATCATGTCCACTTTCTCACGGCTATACTTTTCTCTAAGGTGTGATATATACCTGGTCCTTTTGGAAAGTTTACGTGGGGACACTAGGTCTATCACGCAGAGGCTGTTATAGAATTTTAATTTATAATGGGATGAGATACATACCTCCGCCATATCATAGCTACATTACATTGTAGTAAGTGTAGAGCATGATAATGTATGATATTATGGAGTCAAATAAAGTGTGAAATTTTTGAATGCCTCTTAAGCTTAACTTATGAACAGACAGAGGATCAGAACTCGATAAAAGACTTTTAAGAGCTTTTTTCAGGTGGCAACGAAAAGTTTCTGTAACACCTGTTTCATGCCAAAGCCTATACCCATGCCCATACCTAACGCCTGTGTTATACCCAGACATTTGTAGCCGCGGACAGATATTTAAGTTGTTAGTGGACAGTTATATTTGAAAGTTGTATTCCCTCAGATTCCACAATCTCCCCCCCTCCCGCACTCCGGCTTTGCTTGCATAACCGCACATTTATCCACACAAATTTCATCTTGATAGAATTAGGTACTGAAGGTTTTTGTTACCTTTAGTAATGCTGTCAAGGTAAACAATTTTAAGTGATTCATGTAAAGATAAGCCAGAGTTTTAGCTTTCTGTGCCCTGTCCCGTTGCAGAATAGTTAATCATCGAGCCATCAGCACTCTTCCTCTCGCACTCTTTCTTGACCCCAGCGGTACTGTCACTCTGTTCATTTTGCCGTGAAGCCGTTAGGCTTTTCTGCAAAAGGGCATAAGCCATCCCTTCACTCCAACCTCCTTTCCTGGTGTAGTGTATTGTTCCTGTGCTACTGGAGGCATGCGGTGTGTCTGGGTTGATGTGTTGAACGTGATAAGTTGACGCGAAGCCCAGGTAGACCCGGTGGATATGGTTACCATCGGTTACCCGAACCCGTACTTAACCCACCTAGGAGGCTGTTCTGGTAACCGGCGAAAATTCCGTAGTGTAGTTGCCTGGCTATACTTGAATAGCGGAATGGAACACGGTGATTGCATGCGGGTGGCACCGGGGACTCTTCCGTGCTTCGCGTCAGCTTCTCACACAATTCACGCGTCAATCTTGTGCTGTGCCCCGTCTCTTTTTCTTAAGTAATCACAGGGACCGTGCACAAATCCTCATTTGACATCATAATTATATTCATCACTGGAGGAGGAGACCAGGCGACGTTGTTCTCGTATGCCAAATATTACCATTCCATCGAACGCGCAAACCCATCAGTCAAACTTTAATTGACTGCATAATATCATACAATAGCTCTAAGGGTCTCGTGCCATTCTAAATTAAAATTCTTCTTTATGGGCCTCTGCGTGTTGGATATGTGTCTCCGCGTAAGTCTTTCAATTCCTCTCTTTAGAGATAAGTATAGCCGTGAAGAAAGATTTTTCACACATTTCCACAGCGCCATCTCCCAATCGGTAATTATTGTTATGTTTGTTTTGCGAAATTGTACGAAGCGTATTTGTGCGAAGCGAACCGGAGTTTTTCCCTACACTCTCATCATTGCCTTTTGACTTTGATTAGGTAACTTAATATATACCTACTGACTCTATCACCAATACTTTAGTGAAAATGAAACATACATCCGGGAATAGGAAATTTTATGATTTCATTAATTAGCTGCAACAAGCGATCTCCTTCCCGTGGGTACCTTTCTAAAATTGAATCGGCCTCATTTAACAATGCTATATCTTCTCCATTCCATTGTCGGTTTCTGTAATTAAATGATGCTAGTCGTAACCTCGTCGGCTCTGTAATAGAATGGAAACGAATGTTAATCTTTGTATAAGTATATATGGTAAATACTTAGAGAAAAAACCATGACATCATCATCATTTCAACCCAGAGACATCCCACTGCTTGGCACGTGTCTCCTCCAAACATTGTGGAGGGAATTTAGCCTACTATACTACGCTGGCCAGACGGGTTGGTATAGGGTTTTGTTTCCAATTTACCTTTTCTCGCAGTGCTCTTGTCTGCATAAGGTTACTCCTATAGTAGCCTTTTACGATACTTACGGGTTGAGATGGGGTAATGACATTATGTATTCTTAATCCATCACTACACGGATAACGTTACATGACATACACTAATGTAAACTCAAAGAATTATGGAAAAAAATGTTAGAAAGAAAGAAACAACATTTATTTCAGGCAGCTGCTGGGGAAACAAACTCAATAGGTACCTACTAACAAACTTATAATGAAAAGAAAGAATAAATAAATTTTACAACCAAAATATATAAAAGAAATTAAATTAAATGACTGGGACTTTTCTGCAGAAATGGGTCACCATCTCAGCCATAGTACACAACCACGAGGTGTGCAACCAAAGAGAATATATTGTGAAGGCTGACATGGAAATTGATCGTGACGTAGTGACAGTTGATAACGGACTCACCCCGCTCGGTCTAGCTAAGGAGAACTCAGTACTGACGACCGGAGGAAAATATGGAAAGGCAAAGAGCTGCTTGGACGATTTTACCGGGCTCTACATTAGATACATAGGTACATTACGGGTATATTAACATCTGTATTCTGGCTGCGTTTCGGTGACCTATTTGGGGAAACCGAAGGCTTTTTCTGTGCAATTATAGACGAAGTTATCATGACGAACAACTACCGGAGACATATACAATACTGAAGGACGGAAAGGTGGACATTTGTTGGGCATAATTCTCTCAGACATATTGTTTCTAGCTGTTCTCGTCTTGCAAACGGCGAGTATTTGAATAGGTACAACCAAGTAGCCAGGATTGTCCATCAGCAACTTGCCTTGAAGTGTCCTGACTTTGTGGACTCAGAGGTGTACAGATTTGTAGCTATGGTCATAGATTATACACTATACGGGGCCTACGGTTAGTAAAAACTTCAAAATTTGATAAGTTCAATTTTGAAATAGGGTAAACTATACTATTGTTGGCATCTCATCAGTCTTTGGCACTATTTATTTTAAATACGAATATTATGAAATGCTATTGCACAAAATACGTTGACTGATTTTGATCTGTTTTTCATATTCTTCCATGTCAATATAATTGGAGTTTAACGGTAGCCTTTAAGAACGTTACATGATACTTGAAAAATAAAACTTGCTACTCGCACCGAGATTGTCACTAAAACTTATTAGACATAACTATCTCTGTGATTGTCGCCTCTACGTTCTAATAAGACCTATAATGGCATGAGGTAAGATTAAAATCTCTTAGTATTCACATAGTCAAAAAAAAAGGACACACGGCTAGATTGTTAGACATGACGAAACTATAAGGGTTTCGTTTTTGCCATTTTGGCTACGGAACCCTGAAAATGATAATTAATATTAAGTGCCGATGACTGATAGTTATGTGACAATAACTGTACTTTCGAAACATTAATGAATTTTGAATTTTTTTGTTCATAAAACCATTATCATCAGATTAAATATATTTCTATTTTAAAATAAATGAATAATTAATAGTACATTGTGTACATGTTATAAGTACGTTAAGTTGATAATTACTAATTACAGCCGAGGCGATATTGCTAGCTCGAAAACAAAGCAGAGGCTGTAATTATCAAAGCTCACGTATGTCATACGACGTTTTATAACATATTTGCGAGGAAATAAATAAAATTCGGACTTTCTTAGAAAAAAAACAAATACAGCGAAAAGAAAAAGCGCGCGGAATAATTTTTACTTGTCACAAATTATCGATGCGCGCGCATCAGCGCTTTTTAGGGTTCCGTACCTCAAAAGGATAAAAACGGAACCCTTATAGGATCACTCGGTTGTCCGTCTGTCTGTCTGTCCGTCTGTCAAGAATTTTTTTCTCAAGAACGCGTAGAGGTATAAAGCTGAAATTAATATCATATACTCGGGTCTATAAACCCTCGGTGTAAAAAATAAATCAAAATTCTAAGTTAACGCAATCAAAAGATACAGCCGTTTTTGCTCCATTTTTGCCGTCCAGATAGACGATAAAAAAAGTCAAAACCTATAGGGTACTTCCCGTTGACCTAGAATCATGAAAGATGAAGAAGTAATATCAAGTTGCAGAAGTAAAGGAAAAAAATCCGAAAACCGATCTCGTGTCCTTATATCACCAATATTAGTACTGGGGTATACAATGATAAGCCTAAAAAAATTGAGCAAAAGGGAGAGTTTATTCCGGACTGACGTTATATAAACACCTACCTACCTTATTTATTCTAACTTATAGCAATCCCGTGGTCAGGGTGTAGCCAAATTATCATTATTTGTGCGATAGCATGCACCGTTTTCGGGATACGAGCTATTATAGGTGAAAATCTGCACTAACGGCGAGGACAGTCGGGTTACGACGATCAATGTGCGATAGCTTAACTTAACACCCCCCGATTCAGACCAATCCGACTCGGACTGGTCAGGTTAGGGTTATTTTTTTTTCAAACCACCCAGAAGTATGAGACCCGCGAAGCGGGGCTCCGGCGACCTTTGTGCGATAGCCAAACTTAACACCCCCTGATTCAGAGCAATACGACTCGGACTGGTTAGGTTAGGGTTATTTTTTTTTTCAAACCACCCAGAAGTAGGAGACCCGCGAAGCAGGGCTCCGGCGACCTCTGTGCAATAGCTAAACTTCACATCCCCCGATTCAGAGCAATCCGACTCGGACTGGTTAGGTTAGGGTTTTTTTTTAAACCACCCAGAGGTAAAAATTATGTTAATTTTTATTGCACACCTTGACCTATCCCGTTACCTAATCATACTTACATTTTAATCACAAAAAAATAACCGTCCGGAACGGAACCCTCGGTGCGCGAGTCCGACTTGCACTTGACCGGTTATTTTTTTAAGGCAAAAACACAAAAACAGCCAGTATTACTAATAAAGTAAATTAATATTTTTTTGTTTTAGTACAGATAAATGGTTGTAATTTATGGTCTAAATTAATTAAGTTAAAGAATTAAATGTTTCTTTTAATATCATAATTATTTTTATCTCCCAAAGTTAATTTTATTTATAAAATGTTGACCACTTTTCTGACATAAAAACTCTTTGCTAAGATTTAAAAAAATAGGTACCCTTCGTTACGTACGGAGCCCCTTGATTATTAGTATGTGAGCATGAGAAGCCGTGCAATTTACTTTACATTACCGCACTAGTGCGCATGAGATACATTACAACACTGAAATTGGTGAAATAAGAGACCCTTTACCAGCAAATATGTTATAAATAAATAAATTTTGTGTGTCAAGTACCTATCATATTTTGTGTAAGTGTATGTGTAATCTTCTTGTGCAATGCTAAAATAATAAAATGCTTTGCTAAGATTTAAAAAAGTACCGTTCGTTTTAGACGGAGCATCTTGATTATTATTAGTTTGTAATCTTGATAATCCGTGCGTTTTACATTACATTACGGCACAAGTGCGTAATGAGATACACTACGACACTGAAATTGGTGAAATAAGAGACCCTTTACGAGCAAATGTGTTATAAATGTTATTTATTTTAACATGAAATAAAATTCAACCCTTAAAGAGGTGAAAGAGGGGACCAAAGTTTGTATGGAGAAATTGTATATGTATATACTTCGGAACTTTATACATGTGATCAAAAACACAAATACGTGTTCCTTGCTTTTTTTAAATTCTATGCCTGATGATGGGGGATGGGGTGAAATTGTGATAAAGGCGTTTGAAAACTAAGTACTTAGTCGTTATTTTTTAGGTTTCTACCCAAGTAGCAAAATGTGCTCCTGTAAATATCCTAGGACTACATATTTTTTACTCCTATAGAGATCGTATTAACGTTTATAGGGCTGGATTTGGGTACACTTCACAGGAGTATTCACTCCTATAGTATTTTTATAACAGTCAGCGAAAGTGCAAATTGATCTTATTATTGTTTTATTGAGTGCTTCTGTAGGATCATTGATGTCCCATAAAGATCTAGTAAGCGCACTGAATCAGCGTGATTAGTCCCTTAACGATCTGGCACATACGGCTACTAGAGTAATTGATCCAATATTGATCAGCGTGATGACATAACTTAGACTATTCATGTTTCATGTATGTGTCTTATTTGATTTGGAAAAAAATATATCATATTTGGAGTAATCTATAATATTATTCTTAATCTTAAAATAATAAAATAACTTTTTGTGTCTTCACTCGTAACTCACGTCTCTACTCGTATGTTTAGAGAAATTGACTTGTGGAATAAATTTTATTGATAAAGTATTCGATACTAATAAACATATATGTTTATGCGCCTTCAAAAGGAAACGTAATCGTTATTTGTTCATTTAAATCTTATAAGTTGTATAATTTTTGTTTTTATAAGCTGTATAAAAATGCGTTTAAAAAAATTTTTTACTCATCAACTTTTTTTTTACTTTCTTAAATTACTCGTAAAGGCAAGTGGTATGTCGGTACTCACGGGATTACTTAGGTAGGTAATTAAACGACTGTATTACACGGATGCTAGTTTATTACTGAGAACAAGGATCGCCGCGGGCGGCGCGGCGGCGCTAGCGCGGCCGCGTGGCGTGTAGGTATAATAGGTACGCGGTAAGGACCGCACTTAGTTACATACAGTACATTCCTCCACCTTTACTTAGCGAATCTGTAACAATGATTGTAAACAAAACATTACCACTACAAAAACACACATGTACCAGTATAAATATACCTACATAATTATTAAAAATATTTCTTAATTAACATTAAATTTTTTCCTTGGTCTCTTAGAACGGACAGCAATGGTATCTTGTCCATCTTTTTCCTTCGGGACATGTTGACACCCGGACGCGTCTCCATCATTCTCCCCGCCCCTCTCCTCCACATTATCGTGGTCTACGTCAACCTCACTTGTTTCCTCAGGTTCAGCACTCCCACTATCTACCAAAATGACCGGTGATGAGACTGTAGGTACTGGCGTCGATGAGGCTACCTGATCGCACAGAGACGTGGGCGTAGATAAGGGTGGAGACACGTCTTGTGCCTGAGGGCTATCTGCCGATACCGATTGCGGTGGTTGAGGACATATTACAGAAATATCGTCGTTATCAGATAGTTGGCCTGGTGGACTGGCCAAATCCTGATCCGCGCTATAAAATTTCCGTATTTGGTCTACGTGCCTTATACAATTAGTATCGTATTCTTTAAAATAAATTTCAAATGTTCTAGAACCTATCATTTTGGTTACAATACCTACTCGCCAAATACCCTTCCTTGCTATGAACCATTTTGCCCATACAGTTTCACCCGGATGAAAACATCTACTTTTATTTAAGGCTACTGGTTTATTAGGCTTATGCTTTTCGTATTGTGGCAAAATTAAGTCTAACTTACATCTTAAATTATGACCAAGTAGAGATGGGTAAATAGCCGGATGCTTTGGGTTATTATCAGTTATAATCCATAAGTAGCCATTAATAGCCTTGCAATGGATAATAACCCTGCTATTAATATTTTAATGAAAAAATAAATGTTTTTCTTTGTGTTACTCTAAAATCTGTTGGTGTGAACATAAATTGGGTGAGTGTACGCAGTGATATTGCTATTCTTTTTATTTATTTTCACTTATTATATGGGCAAACGTGTTAAGAGGGCTCATACAGAAATACATGAAATCACGAGATTTCAACATTCGCTTCTTAATATAACTTTATATGTAGCTAAGTAATTCTTGGCATATATGAACAACAGTTTTCTTGTCTAAAAAGTGTATTGAGAAAAACTGACTATTTATTATTAGTATTTTAGTTAGAACAGTTCTTTCGCACAGTGTTTTAAGAAATTCTACGAAACAAACCCACTTTGCGATTCAACAGGCACTAATGTAATTGATATTCATAGAAAAAAAAGATTATTTTAAGGTCTAGATATTATAGTCCTTTAGTCGCTCTATTGAGAAAATATTACAAAAATATATTTTTTTACAACTAAAACTACTAAACTTTGTTGTTTTTGGGCCGATTGACAAAAAAATCGATATCTGACGAAGTGACGATCCCATTGATCACTGGGCATAGTTCTGAAGTCAATGTTGTAAAACTGTCCGCCATCTTAAACTTTGTTGTTTTTGGGCTGACTGACACCAAAATTGTTATCTGACGAAGTGACGATCCCATTGATCACTGGACATAGTTCTGAAGTCAAAGTTGTAAAACTGCCCGCCATTTTAAACTTTGGGCTGACTGACACCAAAATTGATATCTGACGAAGTGACGATCCCATTGATCACTGGACATAGTTCTGAAGTCAAAGTTGTAAAACTGCCCGCCATTTTAAACTTTGGGCTGACTGACACCAAAATTGTTATCTGACGAAGTGACGATCCCATTGATCACTGGACATAGTTCTGAAGTCAAAGTTGTAAAACTGCCCGCCATTTTAAACTTTGGGCTGACTGACACCAAAATTGATATCTGACGAAGTGACGATCCCATTGATCACTGGGCATAGTTCTGAAGTCAAAGTTGTAAAACTGTCCGCCATCTTAAACTTTGTTATTTTTGGGCTGACTGACACCAAAATTGATATCTGACGAAGTGACGATCCCATTGATCACTGGGCATAGTTCTGAAGTCAAAGTTGTAAAACTGCCCGCCATCTTAAACTTTGTTGTTTTTGGGCTGATTGACACCAAAATTGATATCTGACGAAGTGACGATCCCATTGATCACTGGGCATAGTTCTGAAGTCAAAGTTATAAAACTACCCGCCATCTTAAACTTTGTTATTTTTGGGCTGACTGACACCAAAATCTATATCTGACGAAGTGACGATCCCATTGATCACTGGACATAGTTCTGAAGTCAAATTTGTAAAACTGCCCGCCATATTGAGCTTTGTTGTTTTTGGGCTGACTGACACCAAAATCGTTATCTGACGATCCCATTGATCACTGGGCTTATTTCTGAAGTCAACATTGTAAAAATACCCGCCATCTTAAACTTTTTTGTTTTTGGGCTGATTGACACCAAAATCGTTATCTCCTTACATAGCAGCAGCTACGGAAAGAACCTTTAGTAGTCAAGCTGATGTACATACAAAAAAAAGAAACAAAATAAATACTGAATGAGAAGGAAAAATAACTTACTATCCCACAACTGGAATTTGGAAAACAGACCATCAAGAGTAATTAGTGTAGTAGAAAGTGATTTCCACGTGAATTATTATTCGGAACCTTTCGCTCCAATATCAGGAATCTGTGAAATATCCTGTGACAGTAATCAACCTGTACATCTAAATACACCAGAAATAGATCGATTAGCGTCCGAGCCAATCGATTTACTAGAAGAATCCAGTGTTTCTAGCAGTAATTAGGCTGAAGATTATTTTTGATCAAACAAACAAAAACGAAAACAAAAAAAAACTACAATTTTGATATAAATGACTGATTAATAATTTAAAAAAGTAAAACTAAGTACAAAAAAAAATTAACTGCTAAAAATTATGTAAATAGCTGATTGAAAATTTTTTATATGGGCCAGATTAGTTTTAAATTGCACATAAATTTACGACAAATTAATATAATGAAAATAAAGTCTAATCTGACAGTCCTAAGCCTGAAAACCATGAAGGGAAATTTTCAATCACTAAAATAACATTAACAGCAGGGTTATTAGCCATAATTGGCTATTAATGGCTATTAACTGCTTTTAATCGATTATTATCAAAATGATATTAACCGGATTATTAGCATTACCCAACACTATGACCAAGCATTAACATTGCAGGCGTAACACCTGTCGCACAGTGAACGGTATTCCTAAAACTAAATAAAAAATCTTGTTATTTCTCTAAAACATTCTTTTGACAAATAGTATTGGCTAATATGCATTGTATCATTTTCTTGCACGTTTTTACCGAGTTCTCCGCCTGGCCATTGCTGGCCGGATGATATATGGGCGAATTCAAATACTGAATACCGTTCGCTTTACAAAATGTTTTAAATTCATTCGAACTAATCTTAACATCATTATCCGATACGATTACATTTGGCACGCCGAACCTACAAAACAATTCCTTTAATTTAAGTATGAGTGCATTGGTAGAAGTACCACGATCCATGAAAACACACTCCAGCCATTTGGAAAAGGCATCAACCACAATCAGGTAAACCGAGTTGCCTACGCTGATGTAGTCGATGTGTAGCCGCTGCCAGGGCCCGGGGGGGCGGGGCCAGGGCGCGGCGTGGCGCACGGCGGAGCACGCGCCGCACGCGCCTACCCACCGCTCGATGTCCGCGTCGATTCCCGGCCACCATAAACGACTACGAGCCGTACTTTTAGTTTTCACAACCCCAAAATGAGCCGAGTGTAACTCTTTCATCATGTCTTTTCTGTAGGCAGATGGAATGACTATTCTATGGCCCCGAAACAAACAACCGTCTATAATTTCTAGATCAGTTTTACACATAAAATATGGCAATATGTTTTTACATTTTATTTTCCTAGGCCAACCATTATTCACATATTTAATAACCGTTTGTAATACTCTGTCGGCTGTGATCGCGCGCTTTATGTCACTAAACATAACTGGTTCTACAGTAGATTCCAAAAACAATAAATATTTCGAACTACTGTCCTCTTCTTGGTATTTAACCGACACCGATAAGGGTGACCGAGAAAAATAGCTGCTATTTGATTATTTTTACCGTCTATGTACTGGACCGTGTAGTTGTACGCGGATAAAATCAATGCATATCTTTGCAGCCGCAAAGCAGCGGTAACGGCTACTCCGTTCCCTTTACCAAAAATGGATAACAGCGGCCTGTGGTCCGTTTTCAGAATAAAGGGTACGTCACGTCCATATAAATATTGATGAAAATGCTTTACGCCAAAAATAATAGCCGTTGCCTCCTTTTGAATTTGGCTATAGTTTTTTTCACTCGCCGATAAAGAACGCGAAGCGAATGCAATCGGCCTCTCGCGACCTTCGGTGTCCTTGTGTGCGAGAACGGCGCCGAGCCCCCTAGGGCCCGCGTCTACCGTGAGAACCAGCGGTGCTTCGTGGTTAAAATGTGCCAGTACTCTCGGACTGGCCAACTCGCGCTTCACACTCTGAAAGGTCGCCTGCTGTTCCCTACCCCACTGCCACTGTGTCCCCGCGCGTAATAAATCGTGGAGTGGGCTAAGCAAAGTCGATGCTTTCGGTATGAAATTCCTATAATAATTCACAACCCCAAGAAACCTTTTAACTTCTAACACGGAGGTTGGCGCTGGTGCTTTTAAAATTGCTTCCACCTTTGAAGGACTCGTTCTTAACCCATTTTTAGGGTTCCGTAGTCAACTAGGAACCCTTATAGTTTCGCCATGTCTGTCTGTCTGTCTGTCTGTCTGTCCGTCCTCGCTTAATCTCTGTGACCGTTAGCACTAGAAAGCTGAAATTTGGGACCAATATGTGTATCAATCACGCCGACAAAGTGCCAAAATAAAAATTGGAAAAAAATGTTTTATTAGGGTAGCCCCCCTATATGTAAAGTGGGAAGTGTTTTTTTTTTTAATTTTAACCCTAATGTGTGATATATTGTTGGAAAGGTATTTAAAAATGAATAGGGGTTTACTAAAATCATTTTTTGATAATGTCAATAATTTCGGAAATAATCGCTCCAAAAGTAAAAAACAAAGCGTCCCCCCCCTCTAACTTTTGAACCATAAGTTTAGAAAATACGAAAAAAATCTGAAAAGTAGAACTTTATAAGGACTTTCTAGGAAAATTATTTTGAACTTGGATGGAAACAACAGATGGAAACTGCAGTTAACCAATATAATTTGGTCCCTGAATCGTATGAGCGCCTATACAATCCAGAGGTCAAGTTTCATTTGCCCGTATTTTTTTTTTAACTTCGTTTACATAATATTTTATTATCCTGAACGTATCTTTTTTCAAACAAAAAAATAATTATTAAAATAGGTTCTCGCAATTCAAAATTACCATCGAAAACTTCTGGCACGTCTATGTATTAATTAGTAACCCAATTCATGAATTTATAGTTTTCAAGAACTTTATCATTATGATCAAGAATGAGACATGCAACGACATCTATCAAAGGAATATGGTACTTGGTACTTATTAATAAATGCCTTCACAAGATAACTTTTAAAAGTTGTGATAGCAAAAGGTAGAAATGGTTTTAGTAAATCGAAAATATTTAAAAAGAAATTGTAAGGGTGCTACTTAAAGTATAACCAACAGACAATGACCAACAGACGCATTTTCAGCATTCTTGGAATGGCTGTCTGTTGTCTCTTTCGATAGATGGCGTTGTGCATCTGACGTCATTTTCCTGAATCGCGGTGTTAAGATTCTCCGTGACTGAATGACCCTCTCCCATGTTTGAAATCAAAGCGGGTTAGATAGAGTGTTGAAATTGAAAGTATTAAAAGTGTCGTTAAAAGTAGAGATGTTATATTAGGGTCAATTTCGCATAATCCTAATATAGGATATATTAGTTTCGTCATATTCTAATACCATACCTATTACTCGATATTAGTCAGATAATAGGGTAAGGAGTGAACGTTTTAGTATTATGCTCTATATCTAGTATTCGTTCGCGTAGTCTCTGGCTAATACTTGACTAATATCGAGTAACCTAATAGATGACATTCCTATAACCTATTATGCAGTTACGATGATAATATAATATGTACCTGTTTCAATAATAGTAATATTGCCAATATTCGTAAATACAAATATGCTCGTTCTCCATTGCTCTTTTATTCAGTAATCATTTATGTAACTTTCATACAAAGCTCGCCACGTATATAAAATACATCCATCGTAAGAGTAAACGCACACATAAACAAATTGGATGGTACGTGGCGACAAGCAATGAATGTGTTTGAGAGCGCAAAGTGATCTCGCTCCCGCATATCGACGATTACAGAGAGTGAGCAAGACGATACGGCGACCGACGACGATTAACGAAACGACGCACGGCGCGCTTCGTATCGTAATGATAAGTACCTACCTAATACTATTGTATTCGCCTCGTCGCGTTGTCTCTGGCTAATACTTGACTAATATCGAGTAACCTAATATATGACATTCCTTTATCCTAATATGAATACGGTCGCTCGTATTATAATATGCATACCTAATATGAATATATTCGTTTCATCTCTAGTTAAAAGTCTTGATCGTTAATCGTTTGGTTGGAAGATTTGGTTTCGAACAATTCGAACTTTGATTGAAAATTTTGAAGTACGAGCACGTATTTTAGTTATCACCGTCCTTTGTGGGCCCGTTTTTAGTGTTCCGTAATTATTAGAGTTCCGTAACAAATAGCCTTTTTAAGTTGGGTTACCACTATGTTCATGCTCCAGCAGCGCTCCGCGCTCCTGCAACTGATCCAATGGATCTGTCGCGCGCCCTTTACATGCGCTCCCCTTTGACACACTGCGCTCCCCTTTGTGTTCGCGCTAAAAACCGTCACGAGTCGGAACGACTGACGCTCCGTGTTCGCGCACGTACCCACTACCGGGAGCTGTTGCAGGAGCGCGGAGCGCTGCTGGATCGCGAACATAATGGATAGTATGGATACCCACCTTTAAACTCATAAGTGGGAACACTTATTGTGACGGACGGGAAACTACGGAACCCTACACTGAGCGTGGCCCGACACGCTCTTGGCCGGTTTTTTTATCTATTACAAATCCTAAATAAGTAACACTGTTTTTAAACAAAACACATTTATCTTTCTGTAAGCGTAACCCTACCTCTTGTAATCTACGTAAGACCTCTTGTAATCTTGATAAATGAATCTGTTTGTTGGGTCCAGTTATACAGATATCATCAAGCCAAACACTAACTCCGTCCAGATCCGTCAGTAAGGTTTCCATGGCTTTCTGAAATATTGCCGGCGCATTTGCTAATCCGTAAACTAAACGAGTATAGGCGAATAAACCTTTATGCGTATTAATAGTTGTCAGTTTTTGAGATGATTTAGATAATTTAAATTGATTATAAGCATTACTTAAATCTATTTTCGAGTAACTCTCCCCTCCCCTATCTTAGAAAAAACTTCTTCTATCCTTGGTAAGGGATACCTATCTATCTTCAAATCTTTATTTAAGGTACATGAAAAATCCCCCGCTATTTTCAATTTTCCGTTATCTTTTAAAACTGGCACTATTGGCGTGGCATATTCAGAATAACTAACTGGTAGTAAAATACCTAGATTGACAAATCTATCAATTTCTTTACTGACCCTCTCCTTAAGAGCAAACGGCACATTTCGGGGCTTAAAAAACTTCGGTACAGTATTATCTTTCAATTGTAATTCTACCTCAAACTTGTTAAAACAGCCTAATTCCTTTTTCCAAACATCTGGGTATAAGTTTAGTATATGTTGCACTTCTCTAATATCGTGATTAATAATTGTACTATTACAATAATTCATATTATTTGCCGATACAATATACATCTTAAATTTTACCATAAAATCACGGCCCAATAAAGATGGTCCGCCATTTTTATTCATAACATAAATTTTAAGCTCTTCACACATATCCAAATAAGATATTTTTGCTTTAAAATAACCATTTGGCGTGATTTTATGGCCATCGTATAAGCACATAGTTATGTTACTTTTATGTAATTGTAGGTTAGAAAAATGAAGCTGATATAAATCATTAGGTATAACAGTAACTCCCGATCCCGAGTCTAGTTCCATACACAAACAAATATGGTTTACATTAACAGTTAATTTAATAGGGCTGTTATTAACATACCTCATATTATAAAGCTCACATTCTTTACAGTCGCTTTCTGATGACTCGACCTCCATTGTTTCACAATGATGCACACGCGTGTTCTTATTTTTAGCGCACACCTTTTTTAAATGGCCTTTTTGCCCACATATAGCACACTTATAGCTTTTAAACCTACACTTAGCCGCAATATGGTTTTTTAAACCGCACACTGTACACCGCGATTGATCGAAGTCGCTTTTTCGGGCGGCCCGCGGAGCTCGGAGGGCCCGAACCGCCGCTGCGGCCGCTGCGCCTCCCTGCCTCGTGCACATGATACACCGGCTCTTCCTTCACGACAACCTCGCGTGCTTGCCGCGCACATGCCGCCTTCTGCGCGACTTCCATTGCCTGTGCGAACGTTAACGTTTTCGAGTCGCACTCAAAAAGTTTGTCACGTTCACGTCCCGCCTTGAACCCCAACACGAAGCGGTCCCGCAGGAGCATGTCCAGCTCCGCACCAAATTCGCAGTACACGGCCAATCCTCGTAATCTTGCGGCCCACTCTTCGACACTTTCACCGTCGGATTTTGGGCTTCGTAAAATTTAGACCTATCGGCGAATGTCGACCTTTTCGGCGTAAAATGATCGTTCAGTACTTTAACGAGCTCAGCGTACGCGATTCCCTCAAGGTTCTTTGGGTGAACAAGATTCCGAGCCAGGCGGTAGGACTCCTCCGACAAATGTGTTAATAACACGGCATTTTTATTATCTTCTATATTGTTCAACTTAATAAATTGAGTTAATCTACTTAGGTAAATGTCCCAATCATGAATTTTATGGTCAAATTCTGTTACGGTTAGATTTCCAATAAAATTCATTATGATATTGAACAGTTCGATACGGTAGGTAACTAAAAAAAATATCGCGAAAACACCTCGTCGCCAGTTGGTATGTCGGTACTCACGGGATTACTTAGGTAGGTAACTAAACGACTGTATTACACGGATGCTAGTTTATTACTGAGAACAAGGATCGCCGCGGCGCGGCGGAGCTAGCGCGGCCGCGCGGCGTGTAGGTATAATAGGTACGCGGTAAGGACCGCACTTAGTTACATACAGTACAGCAAGTCAAATGAGCCCAAACTCGATAGGGTTGCGTTAATTGAAGACCGAGTTCCCGTAGTCACCTCGAGGTCCAACATCAGATCTACTCCAATTTAATAAAATATTGCAATGTATCAGATTTTTATAGGCATCCCAAATTTAATTTCAAATCGGACATCACTAAGTGTAGGTTAAATTTATATTGCAAAATTGATGCATAAACAATGCAAATTACTTATAAGCATGGATTTATTATGTTTGAATAACTTTTTAGGATGGATTAAGTATTTACCGAGGTGCAAGGTTAGTGCTCTGTGCGCCACATCTCAAAAACGGTTGAGAATTCGGAAAAGTGTACAGCACTAAGTTGTAGACAATTTGATAAACTTTCGTTAAGTAGAAGGATTTTTTCTCCTAGAACGTATCGTTTTTGAGTTATAAGCCAAATTGTCAAAAATGGTACCTTTACCCCCCTCCCCCCACTCCGGCTCACCTCCAAAACGTCAGGACTTTTAATAACTTTTCCAAGAAATCGCTTAGGTTCCTTTTTACGCACTCTACAACCCCTTTGTTGAGGAAACTAATAATGAATACATTTTATAAGTCAGTAAAAGTTCTAAAACGTACCTCTTAATGTTTTATAGTCGACTTTATCGCGGTTACTAAGTTCTGCTGCAAACTTTTGTTGAACCAGAACAAAAGGAAATCCTAAAAGGTCGAGCCGGCCTGCTTCCATTGTTCTAGAATAATGTAAAAAAATAAATTTGTTAGCACTATAGGTCACAATTTATTTATATTCCTATAGACAATATTATCATAACCCAGTGCGGAGAGGGATGTTGGTTAATGGTAGTTGTAGCCGCTGTCTTAGTCGCAAAATCGCCGATTTGGCTACGACCAAATTTGCAGCATCGACCACCACTGGACAGGCAACTGTCAAACTGATGTTGTAGCTGTCAAGGAACTTATAATTATAACCAGTTAGGAGATATTAGTTCAGTCGACAAAGGGGTTGTAGAGTGTGTGAAAAGGAACCTATATATAATTCAAAAACTTAAAAATGGTACCTTTACTCCCCTCCCCCCACTCCGGCTCACCTCCGAAACGTCAGGACTTTTAGTATTACTTACTAAGTACCCCTAACAAGTTTCCGAAGAAATGACTTAGGTTCCTTCTTACTCACTGTACACCCCCTTTTAGAGCCTTCGTTGACCGGATTCAAAACTTTCTAGATTTGACACGTATCGATAGATTACATATTATATACAAAAGACATACAAAATGATATATAAATGTTCTGAAAAAAGGAAAATAATTTTGTGACGTGAATCGATTTTGCAGACCCTAATTTTAATAGCATTATGAGGCATTATCTATTCAAATAAATAAAATTGAATTATCTTTTTGTAATATCGAAACAACAGCTTTGTAGAGTAGGTATTTGAATGTGTGTTGTGTATGTACGTTACTTATAACAAAAACACACTTTGTAAAATTGTGGTGTCGTATCTATTTATCTGAGGTTATTTTCTTAGGCCTGGATCTGTTGGAAATGAAAATGAAACAACAATCTAAGTATTAACATAAAAACATGTCATGTCAGAAAAGAAATTGGGCAGTTGTGTACAACTTTTATTTCATTTTGTTCTATGAATAAATAAAAATTTTCTTGGCAACTATAGATCACATCAGACCATGATCAAGTTTATTGATAAGACGATTTGGCGCGACATGGAAACCAACGTTTTAATTGACGTTGGTTTCCGTGACTTTGAGTTATCTACTTTGAACTCAGCGCTGTCGGCGCGGCGCCCGGTGGGGTCGCATTCACAGTCTCAGAACCAGTGTTCGGACGATTAGTAGCAAACTATAGCTTGGTTGCAACAACCAGTGGCACTAGTCTGGCCTGCGACTATTTGGTCGTTGCAACTTTAATACGCTATTCTTACAGTTTTATTATTTAAAGCAAAAAGTATTTTATTAGATTTTACTAGAAGTCGCGTGGGGTTTAGCTCCCATTGTTCTTTATTTGGCCACTGCTCAGCTCCTATCAATACTCAATACTCAATGTCTTTATTGCACTCCATATGTTATAAAGATCTTAGATAATGTTATGGATACAATATGGACCCTATTGGGCACGGCAACGTAGAAGAGAGGAGGATGGGATATTGTTAGGTATTGAATTTATATTTATTTAAATTATGCAATTGCACATATCAATAATAGTAATTATTATTTTTGTGTATATTTATTGTAATTTTCGCATGTATTTGTTTATTTCAAGATTCATTATGTAATTGTACTTATTAATAATATAATATTTATTATTGTGTAGTATTATATTTATTGTAGTTGTTGTATTTATTTATTTATTTTATATTAAGTATGTAGTTGTACCTATTAATTATGTAATAATTGTTATTATATAGTGTTATATTAATTGTAGTTTTTGCATGTATTTATTTATTTTTAAATTAAGTATGTAATTGTACCTATTCATTATATAATATTCTAGTTTAATATTGTAATTTTAGTATTTTTTTTTTTTTTTTTTTTTTTTTTATATATATTAAAAAAAAAAAAATTAAATATGTAGTTGTATCTATTAACTATATAATAGTTATTAATGTATAGTATTATATTTATTGTATTTGATTATTTATTTTAAGTCTTTGTCATCAAAGAATTCTTTTATAGTATAATAGGCTTTATTAATGAGTATTTTTTTTAGCTTATTTATAAATGTTATGTTTAAAGGTTCTTCTTTTAGGGCTTCTGGGAGTTTATTATATATTTTTATTGCCATTACATGAGGGCTATTGGAATGAAGGGTCATATTAGAAGTAGGTAGCAATAATCGGTTCTTGTGTCTTAGTGATCTATCTGCATGTCTGTCCTGACGCTTAGTAAGGGAGGTGATATTGTTTCTCACAAATTTACACATTTCCACAATATAGATGCATGGTAGGGTAAGTATTTCGTGTTTCCTAAAATAGGGTTGGCAACTATCGGTTTGGTCTATGTTAGTCAAGATACGGATTAGTTTTTTTTGGAGAATGAAAAGAGAATGTGTGTCCGCGCTATTACCCCATACAATAATTCCGTAACTGAGCCAAGCGTATGCGTAGGCATAATAAGTGGTTAATGCTGTTTGAAAGTTAGTAGTGTTCTTAATTTCCCGGAGAGCGTAGGCGAATCTAGATATTTTTGATCGGATATTTTTTACATGAGTCTTCCAATTTAAATTAGTATCTATGGATATTCCTAAAAGTGTGAAATCCTTTGCATTTTCTATTTTTATACCATTTGTTGAAAAATCTATTTCTAAAGGGGCTTTTTGATAAGGATAGTGTGTCATTAATTTAGTTTTCCCGTAATTGATTTCAAGATTATGTTCTTTCATCCATTCTGCGATGCTATCAAATATGTTTTGGAGTCGTTCGTTTAATCCATTTGCGTTTTTACACGAGATAAGCAGCGATATATCATCCGCGAATAGTACACACGGTTCTTTGGTAACCTTCGGCAGGTCGTTGATGTAGATTAAAAAAAGTAAGCAACCGATAACACTGCCCTGTGGTATTGATGTATTTATAATTTTTTTGTCAGATCTAATGTTTAAAATTTCTTTAAGGTTAGGGTCATAATTTTCTATTTCAACATATTGCTCTCTATTTTTTAGATATGATTCAAACCATTTGTGAGCTTTCCCACGAATGCCTATTTGATATAATTTATCTAGTAGAATGTTAAACTGGACTCTGTCATATGCTTTAGTCATGTCTAGGAGTATTCCGACTGCATATTGTTTGTTGTTTATTATATTAATAGTTTCCTGTATATATTTATAGACAGCAAGGGTAGTTGAACGTTTTTTACGGAATCCGTTTTGGCTCTCATCAAAAATTTCGTATTTTTCACAGAAACGATAGACGCGGTCATACATGGTTTTCTCGAAAATTTTTGAAGCAGTTGGTAGTAGGGCTATGGGACGGTAATTGTTCGGATCGGTTTTGGAGTCTTTTTTATGTATAGGTTTGATAATGGATTTTTTTAGTAAATCAGGAAATTCGCCTTCTTCAAAGGATTGATTGATAAGTACACAAAATGGCAATGTAAGTTCGTTTGCACATTGTCTAAAAAGAGAGGGTGGTAGTTCATCTATACCGAAGCTTTTTTTGTTCTTTAGGTTTTTTATGATGTTATAGATTTCGCGATAGGTTACTGGTTCAAGGAAAAAAGTATTCATAATGGAGTGGAGTACTGGCAATTTCCGCGGCGTATCATCTGACTTTTGTGTATTTTTTTCTCCGACTGATGCAAAAAATGTGTTAAATTCGTTAGCTATTTGGTTGGGGTCTAAGATTAGGGTATTTTTTATTTGTAGTTTAATGTTATGGTGTTCTCTAGTCGATTTTTTATTAGTGCGTTCATGAATTATATTCCACATTGTTTTAGTTTTATTTTGTGAATTTTTTAGTTTATTTATGTAATGTAATTTTTTTGCTTTGTTTACTATATTTTTTAATAGTTTTTCATATCTTCTATAATATTTGATTATAATAGGATTGTTAGATTTTATACTTAATATTTTTAAAAGTCTTTTATTTTTGCATGAAAGCTTTATTCCTTTTGTTAACCAGTATTTTTTGTTCTTATTTTTTATTTTTGTTCTACACTTTGGTATGGTTCTATTTAGTATATCTAATATTATGTCGTTGAAGGCTTTGTAGTTTTGGTGTATATTGTTATCTATAGTTATTATGTCACTCCAATTTACTGTAGCTAGTTCTATCTTAAATTTTTCTATATTATTTGTATTATATAGTCGCTTTACGATATGCCAATTTATTGATGTTTGTTGCTGTTGTATGTTAAAGTTAAGTGTAGTGCTGCAATGGTCCGAAAGACCTATATCCTCTACAAGTGTGTACAAGCTTTTCATGTTAAAATTGGTGAATATCAAATCTAAGCAAGTAGATGTAGTTTGAGTTATGTGGGTAGGGTTTTTTATATGTTGTGTTAGTTTATATTCAGACATAAGGTCAAGAAAGGAATTCGTTTTTAAATTATTTTTTAAAATATCTATATTAAAATCTCCTCCGAGTATTATTTTATATCTAGAGTATTTTTTGTTTATATATGTTAATATTTTAGTGAGTTGATGGTAAAAAGTTTCTTCCTCTCTCCTATTCCAATATATTGTTACTAATAATATGTTTTCACTTGGTAGTTCACTCGCGCAAGCTTCTAGTATATATTCTATTGACATCTTTGATATTTCGTTAATTTCTATATGTTCTAACTTTTCATCTAGGAGGATACAAACGCCGCCTCCCCCTCGGTTTTGTCGACAGAAAGACGCTGCAATTTTGTATCCATTAAAGTGTATCATATTTAGTTTATCTGGCGACAACCATGTTTCTGTTAGGCATATAGCTTGGTATTTCGGATTTTCGCTAAGAAATGCTTCTATTATGTGTTGTTTGTTATATAAGCTCTGGATATTCTGAAATAGTATGTTAAAAGGTTGGTCTGGTTTTGCGAAATGTATGGTTTTCTTGGTTGATTACAGGTATGGTATTATTAGCATCAGCCTCATTATTCTTGTTATTTATATAGATATTTTCTTTTTTCTCATATTTGCTATTTATATTTACATAATCTTTTTTATGAATTTGTTCTCCTTCTATAAATAATTTATTGTTTTTAATTACTGCGTGAAGGTTTTGTTTTCGTGCAGTAAGCATTTTTTCTCTCATGATGTTCCGCTCTTTCCGATCTTCTTCATTCAAGAATTGTGATACATTTAGCCCAGTTCCATAGAAGTGTCGATTATTATTAATTAAGTATTTGACCATTCTTTTACTTATGAGTTCAATTACTAGTGGACGAGTTTTATTGTGGTTTTGTCTTCCAATCCTATAGGTGTCCTCTATGTAGCCTAGTAAGTCTATTTGTAAAGTATCTCGGAACAAGTTTATTATTCTATCATGTAAATCGTATTCGGATTCTCTTTGGTTTTCCACAAGGCCATATAGCACAATTTTTTTTGTGTTACTTTCAGTCGAGGATGCTTTACTTACAAGTTTTTTTATTTCACATTGTAGGGAGTCTGTTTCTCTGTTTAATCTCTCTATCTGTATGTTAAGTGATTCTATTTCCTCTTTTCTCTGGTCCTATTGGCCGAAGCGTGATTTTATATAGTCTAAAACCTGTCTCGATAAATGGGCTCTCCAACACTAAAAGAAATTTTGAACAATTGGACGAGTAGTTCATTAGATTCTAGCGTTCAAACAAATAAACTCTTCAAGTTTATAATATTATTAGTATAGATTTTCCCCGTTTTTGCAACATTTTTCCCTGATGCTTCGCTCCTATTGGTCGCAGCGTGATGTTATATAACCAATAACCTTTCTCGATAAATGGGCTATCCAACACTAAAAGAATTTATCAAATCGGACCAGTAGTTCTTGAGATAAGTGCGTTCAAACAAACAAAGAAACAAACTTCATATTTATAATATTAGTATAGATTATATAGGTACAGCTGTTGTCCGGGGATTGCTACCTTGGATT
This sequence comes from Laspeyria flexula, assembly GCA_905147015.1. NCBI lineage: Eukaryota > Metazoa > Arthropoda > Insecta > Lepidoptera > Erebidae > Laspeyria > Laspeyria flexula. The sequence continues at coordinate 2,141,353 of LR989956.1, read as the reverse complement.
TTTTTGGCCGCTACTTAGTTTCTATTGGTCTTATCGTGATGTTATACCTTAACTATTGCATGAACAGGTTGCCAATGTCAGCCGGAAGGTCACAGGAACGCAGCGGTCTTTGTATCGTCTCAAGAATTTCCTCCCGCCTAAAACGAAGATAATGCTGGTGCAGACCTTAATTTTCCCAATAGTCCACTATGGTGATGTGTGTTATTTCGACCTGAATGCAGATCTGCTCAATAAACTTGACCGACTTCTCAATAATTGCATTCGATTCGTTTTTAATCTCCGTAAGTATGATCACGTATCATCTTACCGTTCCCAATTAAATTGGCTTCCCATCCGTCAACGTCGCAGTTGGCGAGCGTTGACTACTCTTTACTCCCTTTTGAATTCTCCTAATGCTCCTTCATATCTAACTCATCAGTTTCAATATCTTTGCTCTAGTCATAACCTTAACCTTCGCTCCTCTAATAACCTTCTACTACTATGCCCCCCTCATAGCTCAAGTCTTGTCCACTCTTCCTTCAACATTCAATCTATTCTTCTCTGGAATGCGCTCCCTCTCGAAATCAGGACGGCCACAAACCGTGAATCTTTTAAGACCAAAGTTCGTCATCTTTATATTAACCCTCAATTCACTACCTGAGTCCGTCGGACTCACATTGAAATTTCAAACTACCATAATTTAAACGTTTTAGCGACTTGTTTCCCCTCCGTCCCAGTACCTTCCTGTAGTGACGTGGGTACCTTGGTGGCGAGCGGACGTGCGCCTGCGACGCGTATCTGGTGAGTTATTACGTCGAGTGAGTCCCTTGGACTCATACTAGTATATTACGTAATATTTTTTTGTTATTACATTTTTCAAAATACGGTTATTATTGATAAATATATATATGTCATATGGTTTTTTTCTTGTAGATTTGAAAATGGATCCAAAACAACATAAATTATATTCACGAATAAGGATAAAGTGGGGTCGGTCGTTGAATCTTGGCTCCAAACAGTTTCCTGAAGATGCGAACAATCCCTGAAGATGCGAGTCACGCTGAAACTGGAAACAAGTTATCCAGGACTCAAAGAAAATTTTGCCATCTATGTCATTACAAAAAGAGAACAAAGACTGCATATCTATGCACCAAATGTCTAAAGCCAATATGTTTGGCTTGCTCAAAAAAGATATGCCGATGTTGCCTGTAAGCAGTGGAAGAACCCATTGCACGTTTTTTTTTTTTGTATAGAAGCATACTTTTTTGTTATTTTGTTTTGATTTTTTATATCTTTTAAAGTCTCAAAAAGATAAAAAGATATTTTTTTTATAAATATTTGTTCCTTTTATAGAGGTTTGAAAATACCTTAGTTTTTTAAGACTGATAAAGTGAGTTGATTTTATTTTTAAGAAGATCTAAGATTTTAGTTTCGTTTCGTTGATGTTTTCTAGTGCTCTAATGCATACTCAAAAATAATAATAATAAAAAAATTAAAAAAAAACTGTTTTATTAAGAAAAACTACGCTTAAAAAATATATGAGTCCCGAGGACTCATAGAAGGTGTTTAAGTTAGTAAATTTCACCTAGTGAATTGAGGGTTAAATATATTATGGCAGAATCATAAATCTTGTACCTATCTCTTGCACATTAGTTACATTATAGTATGTATGTATGTGGTACTGAGACGTGGCCGCTAACTATGGGGCTCATTAGAAAGCTCACTGTCGCTGCGTGCCCCCGCCAGATGGACCGACGATCTGGTAAAGATTGCGGGTGGCCGTTGGATGCGGGCGGCACAAAATCGCTCGCTGTGGCGGAAATTAGGTGAGGCTTATGTTCAGCAGAAGACGTCATTGGGCTGATATGATGATGTATGTATATTTATAATTTATATATTAATATTTATATATCTATATATTCAATTTATTTTAATGTATATACTTTATTATATTATGTACCTATTTGTAATTGTTTATTGTTATTAGAATATTTATTCTCATGTTGATGTTATTAACTGAAAGCACCTACCTTAGTTTTGTCTCTACATCACCCTAAAGTTGACTGGTAGATAATGCCTCAGGCATTAAGTCCGCTTTTGTACTTGTTTGTGCAGAAAGTTTAATAAATAAAAATAAATAAAATAACTAAAATAAATTTCCAATTAATCCTTCAGCTTTAACATATTAGAAGTAGGTATAGATTTTGTTTCTCTATATTTTACCTGGTCATGGCGATCTAGTGCGCGAGATGTTTTTTCTTTACAAGTGTATATGTGTATATTGATTATCTATGTTTGTCACTAAGATTACGAGAAGGAATCGTTGTACATACCTGTTGTAATAATCACTGTAGCTGTGAGTTATAGTAAGATAATTAGGTTGGTCTTTATAAAGTTTCGTGCCTAGGTTTTCCAACAATTTCTTGTAGGCAGTGCTCAGGAAATTTGACCTTGGTCTAGCTGTTGGTTTTGTTGGACCTTTATTTTTTTTCTTTTTATTTTTGTTGTATGCGTAGCGGTTGTATTGAGTAGTGCCACGTGTAACTTTTTGGAAAGAAAAATAGGTACGTTTAATTTATGCAATTTATTTAGTTAGTACTCAAAAATAGCCTCTGTTTAAATTCGAGTAACACGAAGCTTGACGCTAGTTCTCATTGAAGTCAAGAAGCTATTCAAGTGTAACAATAAGACTTACCTCCTATTATCCGTCCAACTGGTACTTCTTCACTTTTAACTACATATTTATTTGGTTTAAACTTATTTCCATCACCTTCACCACACGCACATTTACATCCGCGATTTTTTCCTTTGAATTGGGTGACGTTTATATTTTGAAGCAATAGTCGACCATACTTGATTTTTCTTTTAACGTCTCCTAGTTCTACTTGTATTTTATTAAGTTCATCCAATGCTTCTTTGAATTCCACACCTAGGAATGATGTGAGGTGAGGGGAGCCAACCATAGCAGAAGGGAAGAAGAAGAGAAGGTATGACATGCAAGACGTTCTCCTCTTTTTACTGAACCGTTGCGTTCATTGTGTGTGAATGTGTCGCTATGCCATGCCATTGTGTATCGGCTAAATAAGTTTGTTTGTTTTTGATCTGTCAATCAAAGTTGGAGTACCCATACACAACAGTAGATCGCCTACTCACTAAAAGCTGTTTAAACCAGATAGCTATATCACTTCCCACCCTATAGCCCTTCTAAGAGGTTGGGTTGGTTGGTAAAGCATTTACGACATTAGACTTCAGAATTTCATACTCTTCTCAATTTAAACTACGATCTACTCCTATCCTTGGTTTAGTATAACACGGTGTAACAACTTACATGGGATGAATATAATTATTATGCCACAATATAACGTCAGTGTTAACTCCATTATAACAGCATTCATTTTTATTTTTCTTCCGAGATAACCTAGAAATCACAAAAATAAACTCACACACAACTTGCACTGTAAATGCCTTGTTATTAGCTTGTGAATCGCCCTAAATATAACTGGGAATCAAAATTTAAAAAACCCCCGACACAAACAGTAATTTCAAGTGAAAAAAGTAAGAAATAATAAAAGAAATTCAATCTTAGAGTAAGAATCTTATCAATCAATAAAACGACCGTAGCTATTAACAATGTCGGAACTACAAAAACACTACTTTTCAGTACGGCCAATTAAAGTTTTGAACTTGCACCAAATTCACAAAACCCCATATATTAAAACTAAATTTCCGCGAAGTACTATAGTTTTGAAAGGAAGGTCGTAATGTGAAAAAATAAAAAAAATAAAGGAAATTCTAGAAAAAGCAGTTGTTACATTGTTAACCGAAACAGATAACAGAACAGCAAATTTGTCGTAAGTGACACATCCTACAATGTTTCACGTACTAGGGAAGTTGGAAGTGTCACATCCTACTATGTTACTCGTCATTTAGCTATGCTATTGTGTGGGAACTGTCATATCCTACGATTTTTCTCGGTACGTAGTTACAATTTTGTGTCGAAAAAAACTATTAAAAATCACACTACAAACTACTTGGCACACTCTTTGCCTCGAACTCGACCTTGGACGATGATGCACCATACTACCTAACATCTCGTGGTGCGGAGTCTCTATGTCGGAAATCAAAATCTCACAACGAGAAGTCCGGCGAGAGTTACTCTGTATCGATGTCCATAAGTCGAGTGGGCCAGACGGCATACCAGCAGTGGTCCTTAAGCAGTGTGCCCCCAAGTTGTGTCCTGTGTTGACACGACTTTTCGCGCTTTTTTACCACAGTAAGAAAGTTCCGTCTTTGTGGAAGATTGCCCACGTGAACCCCGTGCCCAAAAAGGGCGATGGATCAAACCCATCGAATTACAGGCTTATAGCTATAACCTCCCTTCTCTCTAAGGTGATGGAGCGTGTAATTAACACCCAGCTACTAAGATACGTAGAAGAACACGAACTTGTCAGCGACCGCCAATACGGCTTCCGCCATGCTCGATTGACTGGTGATCTTCTAGTGTATCTCACACACCGTTGAGCTTCAGCCTTTGAGAGTCAAGGTGAGGCATTGGCAGTCAGCCTAGATATTGCGAAGGCGTTCGATCGGGTCTGGCACCGTGGTCTTCTATCAAAGCTGCCCTAGGGATTGTGCAAACGGGTCGCCAGCTTTCTGTCCAGCAGACACATATTAAACGTAGTCGACGGGAGCTGCTCCGATAGCATGGACATTAACGCTGGCGTCCCACAAGGCTGCGTACTGTCCCCGACACTGTTTTTGCTGCATATCAATGACATGCTATCTATTGGCGGTATTCATTGCTATGCAGACGATAGTACGGGTGACGCGTCTTATACGGGCCGTGCAAACATCTCTCGTTCCATTGTGGAAGAAAGTCGCGATCAACTTGTGTCTGAAATCGAGAGTACTCTATCAAGAGTCTCCAATTGGGGCCGGGACAATTTAGTCCGATTTAACCCCACCAAGACACAAGTTTGTGCGTTCACCGCTAAGAAAACCCCATTCACTGTGGCCCACAGTTCCAGGGCATGACCCTTACCATCTCACCTAGTATATGGATCCTCGGTGTCGACTTCTCCAGCGAAGTTCAGTTCCGACGTCATTTAGAAGATAAGGCCAAGTTGCGTCCAAAAAGCTCGGTGTGCTCAACAGAGTAAGGCAGTACTTCACATCTGGGCAACGGCTGCTTTTAAAAAATCGTACGCCCGGCTCAATATGGAGTACTGCTATCACCTGTGAGCGGGGGCACCTGGATACCAGCTTGGGCCTTTTGGCTCGGTTCAGAAGCGTGCTGTAAGAATCGTCGACGATCCTATACTAACAGGCGATATCGAACCATTAAGTGTGATGAGAGACTTTGCCTCCCTATGTGTGTTCTACCGCCTGTATAATGGGTTGTGCTCTGAAGAACAATTTAGATTATGCCCACGGCCACCTTCTACCATCGCAGAACTCGCTATCGGCAGGGAGTTCATCCCCACACCTTGGAACCGAAATGGTCTCGTACCGCGCGGTTCCAGAGGAAATTCCTCCAAAGAACTATCAGGTTGTGGAATGAACTTCCGAACGAGGTTTTTAAAAAACGCACTCGTGATGCCCCTGATGTTGCAGGCGCCCATAGGCTACGGTAAGCGCTTACCATCAGATGGAGGAGAGTGGAGATTTTTCTCCTAGAATAAAAAAGATAAAATTGTCACTACTAATGATAACAGTCATCATGGGGAGTCAGAGCTCCTAGTGATGAGATAAGAGTAAATTCAAGATAGAAAACATAGTACCTATAATTAGAAATGTCACATGACACAATAAAAAACTAGCCAACTCGCCTTTAATTCTGCAGTATGTACCATATCCAACCTACATTATATGTATAATTGTTTTCGAATTATAAAGCCGGTACTAGTACATCCAACATCTAAATTTAGTAATTTACAATTACAAAAGTTGGTATTACCATAATAATATATGACAAGTACTTTCATTATAAGATCGAATAACAAAGTCAGAAGTACCATATCCGACAAAAACGTGAAACTTAGGTTCAAGTAACAAAGTCGGTAGTACCATATCCAACAAAAACGTGTAACAGAGGTACGACTAACAAAGTTGGTAGTACCATATCCGACAAAAAGGCTCGAACTAAAAGCGCACAATAATGTAGAATGTGGTACATTCGACACAAACAATAAAAACATAATCCGTTAACAATGAGCGAACTGGCAGATCCGCTTGATGCGCGCGCGCCCCTGCCCCTTCCTCGCCCCGTGAACATCGTAGTGACATGCCTACCTACATTATTTATTATTCGTACGCTCCTATAAAATCCGACTTTGTTAATCTAAAAAAACTGTGTTAGCGATTATTTTGATACACGAAACTTTGTGAGGTCATAGTTATAGATATTTTAAGACCTTAGGTGCAATAATACGTCTCTCTCTCTCCAAAATTCCGACTTTGTTAATAGCTACGGTCGAAATATCAATCTTTAACTATATATTACTTAATACTTAATTCTAAAAAAAATACGTCGCGTTGGGGGACCGCTCCAATACGCAATATTTTGAAGTAATTTGATAAAAGTTTTCTATTGTTAATTTTGTTTTTAAATTCATTTTTGTTGCTTAGATAGGTTAGGTTAGACTATTTGTAATTTAATTGCTAGGTTAGGAGCGGTGCCCCAACGCGACGTATTTTTTTTAGAATTAAGTATTAATATTATATAGTTAAAGATTGATAGTTTATTATTATTATTATATTATTATTATTCGGATTTTCATCCCCATTTTTCCCCCACATATATTTACAGACATTTGGCTGATGATGATGATGATGATATTATTTTTTGTAATGTGCACGTGGTGCGCTTTCATTTGAGACCCCACTCGAGTATATTTGCAGACATTCGGGTACTCTTCCCCACTATCACCCCCATAACTTTTAAACGGCTCAACCGATTTCATCAAACATGTCTAAGAATACTCGCACATATGTCACCTTTAATACAAAAAAAACTAAATTCAAATAACTTCATCCGTTCGGGTGCTATGATGCCACAGACAGACAAACAGACAGACACGTCAAACTTAATAACACCCCTCTTTTTGCGTCGGGGGTTAATAACACCCCTCTGTTTTATCGGGGGTTAAAAATAGGTATAATACACGTCTACCTATCCCTTATTAGAGCGAAGCTGTGATGCTATAATATTGGATGAGAGGGGATCCCACTCTTGTGTTCCCCTTGTACTGTAAACTGACGCAGAAATCTCTATATTCATTGATCTTTTAACAATAATAATAATAATATTTATTTGCCAGAAGCATGATTAGTTACAGTGTTATAAATATAAATATTGGTACAGCATGTTTCACCGTTTAAACGGTATACAAAACTCACAAACACGACATCGTTCGAGGGGTTATGTGGGGCTCGCATTGCACCCACTAAAACCCCAAGGTGTTGGGCTAATTCTCATTATGGCAACCGACTCGCTAATGGACTACTTCTCATTATGGCCACTTCTCATTTTGGCTACTTCTGATAAAGGCTACTTCTCCCTTGGACTACTTCTCACTTGGGCTACTTCTCATTAGGGCTACTTCTCATCAGGGCTACTTCTCAATACTTGGGAATGCTTATTGAAATAAGTACTTTCTTTATGTATATAAACATATTTATTTATTCATATGAGAACAATGACATTATTTTAAGAATCAATCAACATTAACAGAACCAATGTAATAGCAAATACTTATTATTATATAATTATACAAGGTCGCGGGCGTAAGCCCGCCTTCTCCCACCTACCCTTCGATGGCGGATGGGGTCACTGAGGGCATCGTCTTCCCTCTGCCGTTCCGCCTCCTCCTTCTGCCTCATCACCTCTTCGCAGAAGGAGAGCACTGCTCCCCAGTTCGTCTCGCTTTCCAGCATGGCCTTCACCACTGCTGGGAGCGAGAGATCCTCGCCTATGATCGAGGCCAGTGCAGCGCGCTGACCCGCCCACGCCCCGTACACCTCGAGAGTCTGCTGGGCTGTGTCCTCCGGGGAGCCGCAATGATGACAGATACATTGCGGCTCCCTCCTCGCGACCCGGCACAGGTACCTCCCGAAGCAACCATGCCCCGAGAGCACCTGCGCCAGGCGATAGGTCAGCGCCCCGCGTCTTCTTTCGGCCTATTCTCTGAGAACGGGCCGAATGGCCTCGATCGTGTGGTGACCGGCGCTCGGTTCCGCAAGCCGCTGCTGCCACCCGTGAAACAGGGCCTCTCGAGATCGGCCCCGCAGGTGGCGCAGTTCTTCCGGTGAGGGCTCTAGCCCTCAGCCGGATCTCAGCCGTCAGCCTGTACACGTTGGCCAGCACGATGGCCTCCAGCTCACAAGGTGGGGCCCCCGCCAATGTATGTACTGTATGAAACGGTGCGGTAGCACCTGACCGCCCTGCGCGCCATTACCCTCTGCGGTTGTCCCAGAAGGGCAACGTTCTTGGCGCACAGGGCGTCCATCCACACTGGGGCCCCGTAGAGAGCCATCGACCTGATGACCCCCGCGTACAGGCGACGACACGACGCGCTCGGTCCCCCTATGTTGGGGAGCAGGCTGCCGAGAGCCAAGGCGGCGCTGGTGAGTCGCGGCACCAGCCGTCGGAAGTGCTCCTTGAACGACCATGTGCCATCCAGAATGAGACCTAGATAACGCATGGCCGCTCCCACCGCTATGCTCTCACCGCTCAAGATGAGCTGGGCCCCGGGAGGTGGCTTCCTCCGGGGTCCGTGAAATCACAGCGCTTCCGACTTGTGTAGGGCCACTGTTAGGCCCAACCGCCTTATACGACCGACGACATGGGCGGCTCCCGCCGCCGCGCCGTGGCGACTAACTGCGCCTGACGGAAGTCCCGCCCACAGGCCGTCACCAACGTGTCATCAGCGTAACACGTCAGTCCCACGCCGGGAAGGTCACTGCCGCGGAGCACCCAGTCATAGGCGATGTTTCACAGTCGGGGTCCAAGCACCGACCCCTGGGGAACACCGCACGACATCCGCCTTTGGCAGCGACCCTCCTGCCCCTGGTACACCACGACGCGATCTCGCAGGTAATCGCAGTGACGGTGACGCAGAGGTAGGGAGGCAACCTGTGATAGAGGAGTGCCTCCCTAATACACTCCCTAATGCTGCGTACCCGGCTCAACACATCCCAACGAAAGATATTCACAATTTGATCATGGACGACGACGAAATAATTTTAACTAGTTTTAAACAACTTAACTAGTTAGCAAGGATAATAAAAATTAAACGAAAGCGGAGATAAAAAAGCAAATAGTGAATTTATTATAATTGTTCAGCGTTCATTCGTTGGCACTCGATCGGCGACCGTCCACACAGAATTAGTTCTAATGGTTCGCTTCCTTTGATGTTACCGACATGCTTTGGATCGCCGGCACACGCCAACGAACGTTAGTTGGTGTAGCGGACACCAACTAACGAGCTGTCCACACCACACAGGACTGACGAACCCACGACGAACCTATTCATTGGCGTTTGTTGAGCCCGTGTATACGCAGCATGAAACCGCGCGGTGCGATACCATTTAGGCTCTAGGGTGTAGGGATCAACTCCCTGCCGATGGCGAGCGGTGCGATGGTAGAAAGTGGCCATGGGCATCACCCCAAAAATTATTAGATATAACCATAGCTGGGTAGAAGATCGTTAATCCGATAAACAATTGTTTGCCCTTTTATCATAGGGTCAAATTCTAGGATCACATTACCTAACATAGGGAATTTGTTTCCTTCTGGACAATTATTAGTAATAGGTTATATTATTTCAGTCAACAATGTTTGAGTATTGGAATATTCCGGTCTGTCCCACCGATCTGTCCCCCGGTGGGACAGACAGATCGGAAAAAAAAATCCGTTTTGTCCCACCATGAGCAACGGTGGGACAGATCGAACTTTTTTCACTATCAAAAAGTTATTATATACTATTTTCTGAATAATTGGAATGACTCACAATAACATTTTCCGTTGTCAATCTCGATCTGTAGAATCAGTAGAATTACACTTACTCGAGAACGGTACTCGATTCACTTTGAGAATTGCCCGCTCTCCTCGAATTACAACTTTAGCTACAATAGCGTTTTTATCAGTTATGAAGTTTATGCACAAAACACTTATATACCACAAACACAACTGTTCACAGGGCGCAGTTAGCGCGGAAATTGCTGATGTGCTTTATTATTCCACTTCTGGGGGCTGATTCTAACTCATCGGATTGCTCCGGATCGTAATTTTTTTCGAATCTTAGAACGACGTATTTTTACAGTTTAAGTTAATAAATGTTAGAAATTAGTTTTGGATTTTTTTCTACATCCATCTATTTTTTTTACATTCTGTTTTTTAACTTTAAATAAACTGACAGTTCTGGCCGAAAATATTCCGACAGCTCAGAATCAGGGGGCTGAACTGAAAGGCTCAGTTCAGTTTAAAATAAACGCGTTTCACTTTAAATTATGTTTATTGCCGCGGATAGACATACAAGTATTTTAATTTAAACGAGAACAGCCCCTGATTGGAGCATTGTAAACTTTTTCGAATCATAGAAAGTAGTTTATTAAAGTTTTAAGTTTTTTAGTGGTAGAAAATACTTTATAATTAATAACTGATTTTAATAATTTAAAAAGCTTTTTTTCTACTACTGTCTATTTTTAAAACATTATATAAAATAAACGCGTTTCACTTTAAATTATATGTTAGAGTCTGGCTACCGGTTCTCTGCACTGGACTGTTTTTTAAAATCTATACATGGCAATATTTTTGAACTGTCATGTCACTGTCTTTTTAGTGTTTTTCAATCAATATTCTTTTGAAATTATTGAAAAATAATGCCGAAAGCTATCAAAGGCGTAGTTAGAAAGTTGATATTTACTTAAGTTGAGATAATAGTATCAAACGCATTTTTTCAGTCTATAGTCGGTGTTGTCACCCCTTGTTTTTTTGAATTTACCGCTCTTTTCTTGTGCAAAGAACGGATGGCCAGACTTTAATTTCTCCATAGTTAATAATCGACTGCCTCTTTAACAAATTGACCGTTAATTTATATTGTCCGACTCCATGGTGGGGTGACATCATCTTATGTCAATGTCAGCTGTCATTCCCGACCAAGGAAGTTCGACATCAAGCCGAACCATCTTCATCATCATCATCATATCAGCCCAATGACGTCCACTGCTGGAAAACAACGAACTACCATAAAAATTAACAAATGTGATAGTATATTATAATGTATACAATTATTTCTGTCTATGACACATACCACTTAAATCACTTTTCAACCATATTTCTATCAATCTTACTTTAAAGTAATGAATTTTAAAAATGGCGGTTACTTTTTGAGGTAAATTTTGTACCCAGGAAGAATGTGTTACAAATTATATTGTGTCTGTGACACATCAAATAGATACATTATAACGATGCCCAGCTATGGGTATAACCAGCAAATTTCAGTACCAAGACCTTCCTTCTTCCAACTAATTAAACAAAGAATTTGATTTACTGATTATGAACCGAATATTGTTAATATTTTTTTAACGGTTAGCAGGTAAGGCACTTCTATTGTTTTAGGTACTTACCTAAAAATAACTTCTGTTCGTCGCAAATTGAAATTGTTTTTGTCACATTAAATAAAGTAATAAAAATATTTTTATGGATTATTTCAGTTTCTACACATTATTTTTTAGTTTCTTTCGATTCTATTCAAAATATTAGCAAACGTAAAATGCAATACCAATGTATTTTAATTTACCCTTTTAATTTATTTTTATATAATCATGATATCTACATTTTGTTATGTTGAAACACACTCAGGATTTGAAACGAACTCATTAACGGTGTTCTTCCAAGGAACTACCTACATTATGGGGTTCTTTAGTAAAGGAGTGAACAGCCCCCTGATTCTAAGCTGTCGGAAAATTTTCGGACGGAAATGTCAGTTTAATTAAAGTTAAAAAACATAATATTTAAAAAATTGATGGTTGTAGGAACACATCTTAACATTACTGATTGTACATTGTAACATTAAATAACTTAAGCCGTAAAAATACATCGTACTAAAATATGAAAATGTTTACGATCCGATAGCAATCCGACGAGTCAGAATCAGGGGGCAGGTTTCTTATATAGGTCGTCAATGAGCTTGTGATATCCCTGGCGTTGCAGATATACACAGCACAGGCTACGATAACCTCTTTTCATACCATACCGTGATCCATCGTGTGTCTTGGCACAGAATATAAAAGGTACAGAAAGCAAGGTACATACAACGCACGCACAGACATCGCTCACAGATACCCTATCCCGGATGGAAGACATTGCAAAGTGTTCTGTGTTGCAAGCCCAAGTGCCATTCACCTCTCCGCTTCTTTTTAATTTTTTTGTTTAAATACCTATTCAACGATACCCCACTTAACATAGTTTGTTGACTTTCATTTTCACAATAATTATGGCGTCGAGTAGTCGCCATATTGAATTTTCACGAACGTCTGAGAAGGAGGACTCGATTGAGGTGTGAATCATAAAAATCGGCCCAGGAGATTGGTCTGTATAGTGCTTCAAAGGAACGTACAAACATACATACATAGGCTGATAAACACATCAGGGTTGTTACGAAATTTGCATCCGCATCCGTGACCGTAAATGCGGAATATTTGCATTAATTCAGACATCTGCATCCGCAATCACATCCGCATCGCAACTACATGTAAAGAAAGTGGGCGGAGCCTGAGTGGTACGTGCTTCGCGTTTGTTTTTCAGTTTAATTTTTAAACAAAAAAGAATAACATGATAAGATGAATAAGATAAAAAAGATTGTTGACTATGAAACTCGAAGCTTAAAATTCTGTTATGTCATAAGTAAAACTAAAAACTTGTGTAATTTTGTTCTAAAAATATGATTAAGTAAATAAAAAGTTAAAATTAAATTGATTTTCAGTTATTTATGCACTTAAAATTTAAATAATTATCCTTTTAAAATTCCAAAATCCGCATCCGCATCCGCTTCCGCGGATGTGAACTCTTAATAATCCACATCCGCATCTGCATCCGCGGATGTCTAAATTTTTGCATCCACAACAACCCTGAAACACATTACCACTCCTTTGCCTCGCGCAGTCGGGAATAAAAGTTGGCAATTACTTTTCTGTTTATGGATGTATAAATTTGTATAGTGAATTTTTGTTTTTCAGACGCAGCGAAGGACTTTGTTATTATAAAAATAAAATGTTAAAATATTTTTACCTAGTACCTAGTAGATAGGTACACGGCGCGCCACGACCACAAAATATACTACTGCTACGTAGTTATACAGAGCAGTAAATGGTAAGTGCTGCCGTTCACCGGCCGAAAAAGATTTCATTTCTTTCTTTTCTTCTTTCTTTACCTGTTTTGTCTGTGGTCGTGGTACTCGTGGTATAAAAATATACCAAGTAAGTACTTATTTATTAATATTATTATTATACGTGGTTTGACTTTTATAATGTAGATAGTTAAATGAATGAAATTTCGTTTGTTCATCTAGGTTACAAAGTAATACTTATGAAGGTCACAAGTTAAGAATGTAACAGGTTATCCGAAAAGTAGTGTCAGCAAATTTGCCTACGACCAGTTCGCTGACGGGGTGGAGCTATGAGAAGAACTGGCAATAAACTCACGCCACTCTTTTAAAAAAAAGCGGCCGAGTCGGACTCGCCCATGAAGGGTTCCGTAGCAGCTAATAACATTATATAAAAGTTCTTGTATTTCATTGTAACTTTGATCGGTGTTTTATTATAGAATGTATTTTTTTAATTAAGTTATTGATAAGTAAACATTATAATAATTAGGTACCTAAATTGATCTATTCCATTCTAATACCAAAAACTAATACCTATGGTATTTGTTTACACTCGTAATAAATTTTATATTCCTAACGAGTACCAAATCTTAAATGATTTAATGAAGTACCAATTCTATGCCCAACGAATACCAAAACATAAATTTTGGTACAGTTACAAAAAAAATCTATCTTTCTAATATTTTAATATTAAGTATGATCTTAATAAAATCCTAAAAGTTAACTGTTTAATATTTTATAATCGGTTCTCTATTTTATTAGGTTTTTCAAAATTTTTGCTAATGTATAATATTACTAGCATTGATTGATTGATTCGTTCTAAGTTATTGTTACTTTCAATTTTTTTTCTTTAATTTAAGATTTTTTAATTGTAAATATTGTATATATTATAACAAATAAACCTATTCTTACTCGCAAAAAAAATCATCAATTATGTACCTAGTATGATAGTATATGGGTGAAAATGATATTGGGTTTTTCTATTATGAAATTCCATATTGTTATTTTCCCGGAGTTTGGAAAACAAATGTCCTTAGTTGATGACAATAGGCTCACCCTCTATTTCATGGGACCAAACATAGCTGGCGAAATGTGGGTGTGTACGCTTTTCATAGATATTTACTATTTACTATAGAAAGATGGCAACACTCAAATTTCCTATAAAAAAAAAAATATGTCAAATGGCTTCTTATGTCATTTTCAGGCTTCAATCAATGCACAGAGTACATTATGCTATACTGAAATTAGAGATGGTTTGGACTAGGTAAATTAAGGACTAGGTGCGCCTAGTCCTAGCCCATATAAATACGTGATCCAAATACCTGTTCCATCAAGTTCACCTAGTCCCAAGTACAATGACCTTGCCTAATTCTTAAAATTGATACTAAGTGAGAACAAATAACTAAATTTATTTAAATGTTATATACTTTTACATATCTTTGTTGTATGATAAAAGAATATAAATTAATAAAATATGCAGATGTATATAAAGCGGTTTGATGAAATGATATATCTTTTACAGGCTTAGGACTGTCAACTTACACATAATTTATTATTTACGTTTATAAAAAATAATGTAAAAGTTCGTAAGCAAGCTTATAATCAGATTTCACTTTATTTATACAAAGTATTTACATAATCAACAATGTAATCAATATTAAAAAAATGTTTTGTTTGTACTTTTTTTTAATATTTTAAATGTTTATCAATAAAATGGTCCCCAAACTATATAACAAAAAGTTAATCACTTGTTTTTCTACTCTAATCAACAAACACGTAATCCGTAAGCACTTCGTATCGGGTTCTACGGGACAACATACTACACACTAGGTACTCGATATCATACGCGATACGCGGTACAGTTCACAATAAAATACCGCGAAACGTCGAAACTTTTTTGCAACAAAGCGGGACAAAAACAACGTTGTATTGCGTCGTCTCGCTCTCACTTGACGTACGTGAGCGAGATAGCAAAACACAGTTTCAATATGAGTAAGTGAAACAGAAACAGTGCAGAGAATCCTTAGAGATTTTACGGACTTTATGGGACTTAGTACTGTGGAAATTGGAATAGGTGCCACCTAGTCTCGTAAAATACCTAATCCTCGGATCTGTTCTAGTATATACGCCTCATCTCTAACTGAAATCAATGATTGTCTCGGAATCACAACAAAATTGTAGTAAATGAGATTTATTTCATGTTTTTTATCTGTTTCAATAACAAGATTAGGTACGTTTACGAGCGTGTACCGTATTTTACACTTACAGTGTCAAGTAAATGATACATTTGTGCATCAACATCTTTTCTTCACAGAGAAAGGCAAATACATACTATGCGATTAGAATAAGTATGGGCCTGTCAAATCAAGACGCCATTTTGTTTTCCATTTGAAGACAACTTCATACCTTACAAGTAGGGTGTACAAAGAAAAAAGGAAAAAACGAAACACATTACAATTAGGTACATACCTACATACTTTTTCGGTTGTAAGATCTTTATTATCTGAAAGAACATTTAGGTACATAGTTCACTAAACTCATTTTACATGAACATAGTAGGTAACTGGCATAGCTATATAGGTATGCATGATTTTATTAATAGTATTTAAATAAATTATGTGTGAGTATTGAATATGAAATTAGTGTTTGTTGGTTGTTGTGCATTTTTTATCTAGAAGTCACGCGGTGCTTCACTCCCGTCGTTTTTTTATTTGGCTACTGCTCTGCTCCTATTGGCCGTAGCGTGATGTTATATAGCCTATAACACTAAAATAATTTTTAAAATTCAACCAGTACCTAGTTCCTGGGATCCTAGCATTCAACCAAACAAAAAACAAACTTCAATTTTATAACAAATAGGCAAATATAATGCAAATCTAGTCAGGTCCTAATTCTTCCAACCTAATTCTTCCTAATTCTTCAAACGTGCAATGAAAATGTACATAATCAAAATAGAATAGAATAGAACATAAATTAATTAATTTACAAGTTATAATTTTTTTGCCTATTTTGTTTCTGCTAGCTGTACAAAAATGCACACATTCGACTGAAGTTAGCGGCAAATAGTACCACGTGCAATCCCATACTTATTCTAATCGCATAGTACGGTTATTTACGATGAATGTTGATACGGCAAGTGATAATTATTGGCGAGGTGTTCCGTTGACTGAATTATATGGGTCGCAGTCCCCGTGGGGTGCTCCGGAGTTCCCACTTGTTGCCCCTTCGTATAATCATGCAGTACTATACCATGTGCACAGCAATGGATGTGTGGCAGGTGACAGACCACCTAAGCCACAGATTGGACAAGACAAATGGGATTCGGATCACGTTAGGATGCCTTATTCTAATCAAAGTTTATATCCAGTCAGCAATGATGTAAGTACCTAGCTACATTTTTATTACTTCCTAACATAGGCCTACTGCAACACAATTGTGAAAAAATCACATTATTACGCATTTTTGTTTGTAGACAGAGGTGCATCACACCTATATTTCCCATTGTGGCCAATAAAGTTCCCACATTTCCAGACTCCCAAGTCGCTACTGAGAATTTTGAAACAGATAAACCCATTTTTGCTCAATGCTGAGATTAAACCATTCCTGCTATGTATCATGCTGATTTGATCAAAAGAATCTAACATTATTATGTGATACTAGAGAGTCTTCTAAGAGATATTCAGTATTTTTTTTCTGTAGAACATTTTTAAAATAAACAAACCTTAGTGTATTTTTGGATCAGAAATAAACTTCTATTTTCTAACATTTTTAATTATTATTTATGCTAAACTGAGTACTTTTTTAAAATAATTAAAAATATTTAGTAATTTTTATAGTTAACAAAATTGTTTTTTAGATTTAGGGAAAAAAATGATGTTTTGTGACAGACCTGAATAAGTATACCCTGATTTCATGTAGTACTTTCTGCCCTACCCCTAGAGTGTTTTTTAGAGCCTGGAGGCTGGACTGAATGACTGAAATTATTCCTAAAATGACTGAATGTCACTCGGAAGACTCTCTAGTGTCACATAATAGCATTAGATTATTGTGATTGAATCAGCACATTTTCGAACTTTTACCATCTTGTGCAGAGTCTGCAATAGGCCTTTAAAAATAAAGTTATTATACATAATTGGGATATTACAGTTACAAAAAATTAAGTTATATTCACACAGGATACATATACTTAAAATAAAGTTACTAATGTATAACATATAAAATGTCACTTGTGCACATAAACAGTGCCACATTCTGAAATACTGGTTTTCAATTTACAAAACATTGCTATATACAGTTTCATCCATTTCTTAAAAAAATTGGGTGTCTAGTATAACAGAAAAAAAAGTTATATCAATTTTTGTGCAGGACAAACTTCAAATCCTGTAAAGTCATGATTGTCAAGTAAATAAAATTACAATATTCTAAAATGTCTGTTGTATTAGGTTGATGTTTTGTTCAACAGTGGACATTGTTGGGCTGATATGATGATGATGATGATGATGATGATTCTTAAGTGTAATAAAATAAAATAAAATGAAATCTCATTTATTTTAATACACAAGATAACACTTATGAACGTCACAGGTAAGGAATGTAACAGATTATCTGAAAAGTAGTGTTAGCAAATTTGCCTACAACCAGTTCACTGATGGGGTGGAGCTACGAGAAGTACTGGCAAGCACTCTTTTTAAACAAATCGATAGTCACAATATTTTGTAATTTACAATTTGGGTAGCGTGTAAAGTGATGCAGCAGAGTATATAATAACACTGTTAGATAATAGAGGTGTGGTTAATGTAATGGTGTGGTGCTCTGCTGCATCACTTTACATCTGTAACAATAATAATTGAAAGTGATTAGCTATCAGTATAGAAAGTTAATGTCAGGTAATAATATAAAATGTATTTGTTGTTTCCAAGATAAATAAATAAAAAAATAAAATAAATAAGCCTTTATTCAGACATTTCAGAGATTGTACATATTATATTCCTACATTTATGACTAATTTTAAAACAATTTTAGACACAGGTTTCCTATATATTATTTTTGTATATTGCTAGCGCTTTATAGTACCTATGTATTAGATGTCTGTGTGCCCCCTGGCATAGGCCTCCTCCAACTCCTTCCATCTTGCTCTGTCCTTTGCTACCCTTGTCCATAACTTTCCTGCTGTTTTATCAAGGTTGTCCTTCCATCTCCTGTATTGTCTGCCTCTTTTCCTTTTACTCTTCTACTCCATTTATCATAAAGATAAATGGAGTAGAAGAGTAATAGTTTCCAAGATAGGTTATCTGTAAATCGACTTCATGTAGCAATGGCAACTGTATGAATGTATCACACTCGAAGTTTGTGCATGTTTTATTTGAAATGAATTGTAGTTAGTTTTGTGTTATATTTGGTATAAGACCAGTGTAATCACTGCAATATCAGTCATATCTCTTACCTGATGCAAGCGGCTCTCCTGGTGGTAAGTGATAACTGCTCCCATGGACGTAATTGTGTTCTCTCAACATTGACTGAACAATGTGAAGAAAACACAACCAAGCCGCTGCCTATCGAAAATGGGAATAGGGTGGAAAAGGAAAGTGATAAAGGCCGCAAGCACTCTACATGCACCAAATGACATGCAACAGCATTTCTATTGCTAGTTGTTGCTTTATTGATATTCTTTGGGAGGATAGTACTTCCTGGGTATGCGATATGGTATGCAACAGACACGACAAACTTATAATACCGGTCGTTTTTTACATCTTAAGTAAATATTTGCCTGATAATAAATAATAATTTGTTTTTATCTTTTCAGAGTACAGGTGAGACCCATCTAAAGAAGAGATGGGAAATGATAGAGAGTGCTCTGTCTAAGCCAATGCGTAACAGTTACGATCTGGCTGAAGCTATACTTAGTTATAATACTAAGTTTAGGAACATTTGGAAATTTAAAGGATTACACAAGTTGTTTAATGAGGTTTGGTGCTATTAAATTCAATCCTTTGTTATAACTTATTATTTTTTGTCATTCCTTTCTAATAAGTTCCCAGGGCGAAAAGTGTGAGCGGGACAGTATTATATTGGAAATAATGTATTAATTTTCATATTAACCTTTTGAACACCATGGAGATTACCCATTAAAAGGATAATTTAAAATATGTATCTGCTTATTATTTCAATACTAGATTGTTTTTTTCTTTATCGTCCAAAGTTGCTTTTGGTGGCTAAAAGGTTAAGAAGCATGTATTCAAAAATAACAATAATCATGCATTACCTCACATAAGACTGGCCTGTTGGTCTAGTGGTTAGTGACCCTGACTGCTAAGCCGGAGGTTGTGGGTTCGATCCCCACCCTGGACAAATCTTTGTGTGATGAGCATAAAGGTTTGTTCTGTGTCTGGGTGTAATTTATTTATCTATTATATGTATGTATTTACAAAAAAAATATTTAAGTAGTATATCAGTTGTTTAGTACCCATAACACAAGAAAATATAATTGCTTACTTTGGGACTAGATGGCGCTGTGTGAATGTGGTAGAATATTAGTATTATTATTATATTATAAGAAATTCAAAATAATAATAATAATAAGTTTATTGTGATATAAGAGAGGATAGTACATTTTTCTTAATCTATACAACATTATCTGGATGTAGGTACTCGTATATACATAGTACACAATGAGCCCAACATCTAAACTAGGCCGAGCCTGTATCTCAGACGTTGGTACTTTCTATTATATTAATTAAATAAAACGTAAGACAACATGTACTATTAACATAATACTATAACTAGTTAATAAATTGTGGATAAGTATAACTTATTAATGTAGGTAGATAACAAACATTTCTGTAAGTACAACTATTAGAATGACAAAAAGTAATAGATATAACTTAAGACTACAATGTGTATGAACTTAGGCAATTTTAGAATTAAATTCAAAAGTTCTTCAATATGTCTTAGCCCTTGATAATTATATTGTCAAACAGTAAAATCCTTTATTTCATTTAGATTACATACATGATACCTACTTATAAACAACTATGAAGCCAAAAAAGTGACTATTTTTATTTTAAGATCAGTTAACTGACAAAGTTAAGCATAGAAAAAAGCTGGCAAGAAACTCAGGCCACTCTTTTTAATCGCCAAAAAGTTACAATTTCCATTGGTTACTGTTTGAAATATAGAATGTAATATGTATGTATTTACACAAAAAAAGTATTTAAGTAGTAGATATATCAGTTGTTTAGTACCTATAGCACAAGCAAATATAATTGCTTAATTTGGGACTAGATGGCGCTGTGTGAATGTGGTAGAATATTATTATTATATTATTGAGTGAACATTTAGTTCATAAGATGCCGAAATTTTTTAACCTATGTTGGATTGAAGAATAATTAGTAGATAGGTGGACGTGTTTCTGTGGACTGCAATAGGCTGAAATGATGATGATGATGATGATGATGAACGTGTTTTATATTTCAGTACTTAGAGGAGGAGGAATCCAAATACTTCTTTGATGTGACTTTGCCGGAGATTGCCCAGCTAGCTCTGGCACTACCCAAATTAGTGCAATCACCTATACCATTACTAAAGTAAGATATTTTTCATTTGTCTATTCTTATCTCAAGAATCTCTAGTTCTATTTGTTTGCACTTTATTATAAAAAAAAAAAATATTTCTTACCACAATGTGACCCCTTCAAAATTATTAGACTATAATTTACCCAAGAAATTGCGGTCTATAAATACCTAATAGAAGAATGGCAGGAAAGGTGGGATACAACAGCTAAAGGGCCACCTTTACCAGTTTTTTCCATGTGTTGTGGAACGGTTGTCGAAGTAATGGCTAGAGGTCAATAATTGTGTTGCCCAGTTTCTCACGGGCTTAAAATTTTTATATAGGTAACTCCCACATTAGCACACAAGCCCTGTGTCAATTATACAATAAAATTAATGGACATAAAGCATACCCAGATTCAGAAAAATAATATCTTTCATATTTTTTGTGTATTCAATGTCATCACTATAATTAGCAAATAGCAACCCATTAATGTCCCACTGCTGGGCTCGAGTCTCCTCTCCTCTAACTAGAGAGCTGAGAGGGTTTAGGCCTTAATCCACTCACGCTGGCCTAGTCGGGTTGGTGGATCAGACATACTTATAGAATTTCTTCTAGGGTATGTGGGTTTCCCCACGATGTGTTCTTTCACCGTTAGCAAATGGTAAGTCACTTAACTAGTACATATAAATTCTATAAAGTGGAATCCACATTGGTACTGCTGGTTGGGATCGAACTCTGACCGCGTGATTTGCACGTCCTTATCCATTCAGCCACCATCGCTTCAATGTATAAAACAAAATTGTTGCTCTTTTTTTTGCAGGCAAAATAAGAATCGCTCTGTATCACTCTCACAACAACAAATAGCAAGTCTACTAGCAAATGCTTTCTTCTGCACATTTCCTAGAAGAAACTCAAGAAAAGGAACATCTGAGTACTCTTCGTACCCCTATATTAATTTTAACACGTAAGTCAAAAATCATTCTTTGGTGACTTTCCGGAACTTCATTCGCTTCATACATAATGTATTAGCTAATGCTCGGGCTGGATGTAGTATAAACAATAACAACATTTGACTATCTTTTTTTGTCAAATCTTTTTGTGTTTTTGTAAAACCAATTAAATTAATAAAAACAACTTTTGGATTATTTTTAAATGTTTATAATAAGAAGTAACAGCTCAATGCCACTGATTCGGCATAAGAAAGTATTTTTCCATTTCGGCCCAAATAGTATCTTAGCTTGAGAATATTCAATATTGCAGTTAAGTTTTAAATATAATTTTTCACCACATTACAATATTTCTTTTTCAGTTACTGGTTATATGAACACACAGATTCGGATTCGAACTTGGAGAAACTGAAATGTATCTGCTACTACTTCAGAAGAGTCGTCACGAAAGGTGATATTATTTTTTATTTACATACAGGGCTTATGTATGATTGTTGTCCTACAAATCCGTACATGCGTGATATGTTTCCAGTACAGTGCCGGTCGGTACAGTAACGTTCTCCCGCCGCTGGGTGGCGTCGCGGTCGCTGCCCCGCTGGGTGACGTCACAGCGTGCGGTGGCCGCGGCGCCGCTGCACGTAGACTCGCGGAACACAATCGAAGACGCCCAAGGACTCATACAAGTTGACTTTGCTAACAAGTAAGTTTAACCTTATGAACGCTGTGATTAACAAATGAAATGCACTCTTATTCCTGTGAGCAAAGAACTTACTTCTTATTAGTCAGAAATAGCACATAGGCACATACTGTTTATTAACATACAAGGGGCGTTTATTTGTGAGTGCAAATTTAATTATTGTATTATGTGTTTTTATGTTAAGTGTACACTTTTGATAATTAGAATATTATGTGTTGTCCAGGTTCCTCGGTGGAGGAGTGTTAGGTCACGGGTGTGTACAAGAGGAGATACGATTCGTGATTTGTCCCGAGCTACTGATATCCATGCTTTTCACTGAAGAGCTAAAACCTAATGAAGCACTCATGATTATCGGTAAGTTTCAACTACAATAAGTGATTTCACTCTTTGGCTTCTCTTTATTGAGTACATGCAGTGCTACAAATAATTATTAATAGGTCACATGCTTATAAGTTACAGGGTTAATAGGTTAAAATGTATAAAGTTATTGAATGATATTAGGTGCGGAGCGCTTCAGCAGTTACACAGGGTACGGCAGCAGCTTCCAGTGGGCCGGCGAGGTTGAGGACGCGACGCCGCGGGACTCGTCCGGGCGCCGCCGCACCGCCGTGCTCGCGATAGATGCTGTGCCCTACAACAACGTGCTCAGAGAGTACAGGAAGGAATCCATCACTAGGGAACTTAATAAGGTAGGTTCTGCGTGTGTAATTATTTCAAGCTTTATTAGATTTTATTTTTTTTAATGAATTGTTATGATATTATTATTAAAACTAACGTGAGATTTAGACGTATTTTTATATATTAATGCGGGCCACTAATGTCGGGAAGTCAGGAATGCCGAAACCCGTTCGAAATCAAAAATAGAAAAGGGCCAAGAACTGAGCCCTGAGGGATGCCTTTGATTTCCTTTTATATCAACGCATTGTACCCTCTCCTTAGGTACGAAGCAACAAGACTAAGTGCGGCGTCCCTAATGCCATAATGGCTGTGTTTTCGCAAAAGTGTATTATGCTGATCACAGTCAAATGCTTTGGAAAGATCACAGAAGACACCATCCCATTGAATTCTTCCAGGCTTTAAAAATATGCTTTAATAGAGTAACACCTGCATCTACAGTAGAGCGACCCCTTGTGAAACCGTATTGCTCATTCTGTAATAATTTATTTAAATATTTTTATTATGTCGCTAGGGTCAATATATTTAAAACTAAAAGTAAAGTCACCTTAATTTCTTTTTTTAAGTGAAGGATATTAATGTGATATATTTATTGTCAGGCATGGGTGGGTGTATCCTTCGACACGACGAGCGATAGCCCTGCCCTGCAGCGGCCCGGCCTGGCCACGGGCAACTGGGGCTGCGGCGCCTTCGGGGGTAGCGCGCACCTCAAGAGTCTCCTGCAGCTCATGGCGTGCGCCGAGGCGAACAGACCTGTCGCCTACTACACTTTTGGAGACGACAAGCTGAGAGATGATATTATACATATTTATAATCTTTTGGCCAGATATGACGTCACAGTAGGTGAGTTGAACAATACTTTATTATTTGGTTTAAATAATATTTTATTTCTTATTCAAAACACTTATGTGTCATTTAGGTATGAAAAATCAATATTAATTTAAGAAAAAATAAGTTATTTTGTCCACAAAGCAGGGCCCTGATTCTGACTCATCGGATTGCTCCCGGATCGTAAACTTTTTCGAATCTTATAACGACGTATTTTTACAGCTTAAATTGTTAAGTGTTAGAAATTAGTTTACCGTGTAGAAAGTTAAAAACTGATTAACATAGGATTTTTTTCTACATCCATCTATTTTTTTAACATTCTGTTTTTTAACTTTAAATAAACTGACAGTTCTGGCCGAAAATATTCCGACAGCTCAGAATCAGGGGGCAGGAAAAATAATCTTATAATGAAGGTATTTTGAGAAAACTAAACGAAATTTCATTGAAAGTCAATCAATGTTTAAAGACATCGGATTAATAATGTTGTATGATTGCATAATATTAATTATTGGTTTTTGCCCGAGGCTTCGCTGTTCGTTGTTTGACCACTGCTCAGCTCATCGCCAATGGCTTTCCTCAATAAACGAGCTATCCAACACTAACATAATTTGTTGAATCGAACCAGTAGTTCCTGAGATTATCACGTTCAACCGAACAAACAAACTCTTGAGCTATATAATATTAGTATAGATGAGTGCTATCCTATATGTGAACACTATTTATTTATTTATTTCTTTAGGATCTCCAACAAGAAACACATTACATTCGAATTAAATTAATAGAATATGGATAGGTATATGTTTTCTCAGTTACAGGAGATCACAGCATGGTTAAAATAAGTATGTACAGTAAGTATACTAGCAATTAAAAATACAATAAAAAAAAATACATTACACAATATACAATTTCATTTAAATTACTATCCCCTTCCCACCTTTCTATTTAGTGTTCCTATTCCACGACCACATAAATGATGGAACAAAAGCAAATAAAATAAAACTACTAGAACAAAATAAAACTTATATATTTCTTTTTCTTGTTTATATAACCATTGAGAAATCAAATTACATCAGGTGGTTTGTGAGTTAAAAGGTCAATGACTTTCCGCATCGAGAGCGCTCTCCTTACACCTTGTACTAATGTTCGAAATTTTGTTTTCAGGCCAATTATACAAGTACATATTAAAATTCTCAGAGAATGAGAAAAATGTCATCAAAGGAAGATTACATGCTTATTTAGAACAAGTATTAAAAGGAAACGAACCGTCTAAAGCACTGTCAGATAATAAAAGAATGGAAACTGTAAGTTTATTTCATGTTCACTTTAGTTTTTGACTTCATAAGGCGACAGAATGACGGCCCATCTCGTTATATGTGGTAAACATTGCCCAGAACTCGGTAGTAAAGAAGTTATTTATTTTTAAAACTAGCTGTTTCTCGAGGCTTCGCTCCTATAGATCTTGGTTTGACTACTATTCAACTCCAATTGGTAGTAGCGTAATGTTAACTTATAATGTTGCCCAACACTACAATAATTTTTCAATTCGAACCAGTAGTTTTTGAGATGAGATTATCGCGTTCAACAAAATAAACAAATTCTTCAGCTTAATAATATTAGTATATATTTCTTGCAATGGGTCAATTTTAAGCACTGTCCGTTATGTATAGTCGATTATAAAATTTCATTACCCCCCTTAGAGTAAATGTCGTTTGAATATCACAAAACAATAAAGTCTATTATTGCTTGCAAGAGACATCAGTTTAGTGACAGTTTTCATCAATAATGAGTCTTATTGAATTAAAATTTTGATGGAAGTTTTTGTCAAAAATGGTAAAGCAAATCATCATCAATACATACACTATATATTGCAATAAAGTTCTATTTCTACTTGCCATTTCAGAGCATGACAGAACACATACCAGAAACAATCTTGATGATGGAAGACGAGCTCAATACATCGCCCGATTTATTTTCACAAGACACCGACGATATGTTAGTAGAAGCGTTAGAGAAAGCAGAGAATACAGACGAACAGACAGACAAGCCTACAAACCAACAACCGAACGAACAAGATAATAAGAAAGCAGAAACTTCTAATAAACAATCTTTGTTTGATACTATTCAGAAGTTGGAAGGAACTAATTCTATAGATAGTCCATTGCAGGGTAACCATAGTAAAAATATAACGTTAAATGATTCTCAATTGAGTTTAGATAGCGAAGAGAAGTCGGATCCTGCCAGTGACTTGAAGAAGAAGATAAGTAAGAAAATAACTGATTATTTCAGTAAGAAATCTATTTGATCTTACACTAAGACTTGTTGTAGTATAGAAGATGATTTATAAGCATTTAGAATAATTGATTTGATAATTGTTTAAGAGTGTTTATACATAAGAACGGAACATAACCTCTCAATTTAGTGTCATATTTCGTGGTTTAAGATTTGTATTATTTAATCGAAGCTATATTTTTAAAATATTTTCGATACATTTTTTAGAATTAGATGAAAAGCGTGTAAAAGGTAAGAAATCATTGCGTTTACTTTTTTATTTATATGCAAATAACACATTGAAACTTGCAGGTCGTTATTGTCATAGTAAAAAAACTGTAGGTACTTTTTAATACACGTTGACGTAATTCTAACAAGTAAATATAATTAAAAAAATTTAATAACCCGACTGCAAAAAATCAACAGAGAGCAACTACGCACTAAAAAGCCCGTAAAATTATTGTAATATTATTATACTTGATTAATTTGAAATACATAACATATGTATATATTTATAATCTCCATTTGATTCCCTTTATTTTGATACTCTACTTGATAGGTTTAGTTAAAAAAAATAGAACTACTTACAATTTGGAACCATTCAATTATGTATAATCTCTTTTTGAATATATGTACTCTCCTTTTGATTCTCTTTATTTTGATACTCAACTCGATAGGATTGGTTAAAAGAAAAATGAACTTCTTACAATTTGACGTCAAAAGCCCGCCGTTTAAGTCTTTTTATTCTTAATACCTATCTAAGGACACTTGGGTTTTCTCGACGAATCTAACGATACCCTAATTGTCAAAATCCATCCAGCCGTTTGGAATATTCGTGGGAATAAAGAAATTTACAAACATACAAGATACGCGCGAAAAACAATACCCGTCCTGACAGTAAGATAAAAAAGGGTATTGAACATTTATAAACATTTATAAAATATAGCTTCGATTAAATAAAAAATCACACTAAAGACTAAATTGTGATGTTGCTGTTTTTTATGTTTAAACGATCTTAAGGTTTGAACAACATCCATTAAACGCACTTTATTTTGTTTCTCTGTCACTTAGAACACTCATTACCTAGAGTGAGAAAGAGAGAGGGTGTCAAATATTATGAATTGCTTAATTTGGGACAAGATGGAACTTAGATATTGTTGGTGTAGTCATATTTGGCCAATCTGTTGTTGTTTATTAAAGCGTGTAACTAAAACATGCTAATGTTGGTTCATGTTTGGTTTCGTGCTGTGTTATATATATTTGATTGGATGTTGGTGATTTGTAATTTAATTAAGTTATATTTAGTGGTAAAAACTAAAGGGCCGTTAGATATGTCTTTTGCCAAGCAAATTGACAACTTAAAATGTATGTGTTAGTGATGAATTTGGCATGATGATAATTTATTTTGTAAGTAGAATTAAATTATTAAGGTAGGTCCACATTAGTGACATTTCGCCGAACTGAACATCGTGACTGTGACAAATCCAGGCGTCTGTACACGGACGGGATATGTTACGCGTATAAGAAATTAATACAACGTTTTTGAAAGTAGATGGTGATTATCAATATTGTGTCGATAAGTAATTAATATATGTATTTATACGTAGTATTGAAATTTGAATTCGTTCGTTCTCCTTTTTTCCTCCTTTTTCTTTTTTAAAGCACAAAGTAAAACCAATGATGCACTTACATTAGCTCAGTTTAAATTTATTTCGGCTAATTCTTCTGGAGACGACATTACTTCGTGAGTTAAGATTACATAAAATGGTATCCATCGCTAGTTCGACCTTGTCAGAGCCAGCACCGGAGTCCGATCCGATGCAAGCTCTACCCGTCCACACTATCCATAACAAGTCCGCAGTGAAGTCACGGTGTTCGCTTCGGCGAAAAATCACTAATGTGGACTCACCTTTAGTACTATAGTGGTATATGTGTTATTATAACTATCTTTAGAGTTAGTTTCCAAATTATTTACTAAAAAGGGTAAACATAATTAACATTCTTCTGATGTACCAAGTCAATCAAGTAGATCAAGTGAAATATTCGAAAACCTAGTAGGAAACCTGCCCATACTGTACATCCAACCTGGTACATAAGTCTTTTCATTCTTGTGTGAGTGCAATAAGAGTGTAATGCACTTACTACCTTTTTTTTTAAATCTATCTTCATT
The DNA here is from genome assembly GCA_905147015.1 of Laspeyria flexula. Taxonomy (NCBI): domain Eukaryota; kingdom Metazoa; phylum Arthropoda; class Insecta; order Lepidoptera; family Erebidae; genus Laspeyria; species Laspeyria flexula. The sequence continues at coordinate 2,112,853 of LR989956.1, read as the reverse complement.
TTGACCTAAAAGATATGTTTAGTCTCGATAAATATCTTTAGTATCTACTATTATATTATTTATTTTAGTCAATAATAATATTTATGTATACGTAATTATTATTATTGTTAACTTTTCTGTGACTAGTTTTAACTCTGTTTTTAAATGTATTGAGTCGTTTACAAGGGCATATCCAGTCATCAATTCAGGGTCAGAAGTCACCTTTGGTTGGTTTAACGTTAAAGCAATTTATACCATAAACTAAATATGTTAAGGTTTCTATTGATTAGTGAAGCCCTTTTTGTGTTTTACCAAATAAGAAGAGCAAGCCTTGGTTCATGTAGGGATGACGTCTTGAGCTCATGACTTTTTTGTATCTAATGGACCTGTCTTTGTGTGTTGCCACTGTTATATAACTTTAAAGTGCAAAGTTGTACGGCACTATGTTTTAAAATATATTTTGTATGAAGTACATGTTGTTTTATGAATAATAAATGTACCTGATACATATTAAATATGTAAGAAGCACATAAAATAAAACACATACCATAATATAATTAAAATTATTTATTATCCTTCATCATATTCCTAGCATACTAAACGTAATAAGTGTATAATAATAAATAATTGAATAGTAATTTAGTTTTGAAATTTCAGCATTATACATATTATAACTCGATAATAGCTTTTTAAAGTTCATAACTAAATGTATATGCAACGTAGGCTAATGATGAATTGTTATTTATTTAATAATAACATCTATTGAACATAGTCCACAATTTGCTAATCTGTCTGTTACTCTACACTAATAATAAGTTAATAATAAATAATAAAAATACAAAAATAATAAAAAGTATTAACTAGCGACTTTAAAAAGTGATGATAACACTCTTTTTTTATACAAATCTTTGGCGAACTATAACAATATATGAGAATAAACATTTCAATAGCTAGCTATTTGCACTGAGTTCATTAAAGTTACATTGGAACTTAATGTTGGTACTTGAAGACAATATATATTCACGCAGTGTAGACCCCTCGCATCTTAAACATTATATCATCCGTCCGTTTCATTAAGTCATTGTTATTTTATCTGATAAAACGTAACACTAACCTTTTACAGAGTTCTCACACTTTTATACGCAGCTATGTGCATTGTGCACGTATACGGACGTATGTGCTCGTATACGGACACATACGCACGTATACGCTCATATATGGACGTATGCGAACGTATACGGAGGTACACGCTTGTATTTGTCATACCACCGTATACGTACTCGATGAATGCTTCCTTACGATGAACGTAGAATTACGCCAATGTGAAAACACTGAATGTTATGCTCACCTATACCCGCTAAACCAACAAATGAAAATAAACTCTTTTTGTATTTAAAATAAAGGACATTATCATTTGCCGGGCAGCGTTGGTGGTTAAGTATTTGTTGGATGATAAAAAGTCTAGTCTGCGAAGGGTCGGCATTATTATACTTTATTTTTAGGGTTCAGAGAAAATGGTAATAAAATTAAAAGGCGAGGTGAATTGTTTTATATTCATGTGAAATATTAAGGCCGGGAACCTCCCTTGTTGCTGTGTTAAGTTGGCACTTTATTTGTTTTGTTTTGACAGCTTACAATTTTGACATTAAAAATCTGTATCCAGAGGGTTCGCACAGAGTAATGGCAACGTCGCAATTAAGTGTCATATTTCGTTGTTATCGATGTTTATTATTACCGGAGCTATTTTTTTTTAATGTTTACAATACACTTTTAAGTATTAGGTGAAAATTGTGTAAAAGGTACGAAATCATTACGTTTACAGTTCTATTTATATGCAAATAGCACATTGGACACACAGCTCCGAATAAATTATAAATATCGAAATCAGTACACACTAAATTGCGACGTTGATATTCCTCTATATGAACCCTCTTAGGTAAATTCAACACATAATTAGACCCTAAAAATTGACAGCAGAATAAATGCTTAATCTCACTTATGTAGCTTTAATATAAGATAATATTTGGCTATTAAATACAGATTAACATATAATAACTATATGAAATAATACAAACTCAACACTATGTACTATGTTTGTCAATATATAAAATATCTTGCTATCTTATATAGTATATATTATCACATACTGTAATTATATGATATATATGTCGCCGCTAACTGGTTAAATCAGCCATTCAATTAAGTGCCTAGCCGTTTCATTAAATGGCGGCGTTCAACTAACTGCCTGACCGATACTCGCCATTCAATTAAATGGATAGGCAACTGACTTCAATCGACAACGTTTAACTATTTGCCTAGCCTAGTCATTAAAATGTTATTAAATTAATGTCAATGTGTATCTTAATAAATAGATTCGTACCCAAAATAGTAGATTTATCACCGAAATGATAGATCTGTCACCAAAAAACTTTTTTTTAGTCTTGAAATACTTTTTAGGGCAAATCGGACATGGATTGGATAAGTTGGAAGACCAGGGTAAACACTCTTCACTCTGTTAAATGAATGGCCTAAGCATTAGCCAGCCAGTTCATTAAATGTAGCATTTAACCATCAGGCTGAATTTTATTTAGGCCGTTAGTTGAACGCCGCCGTTTAGTTAAACGGCTAGGCAGTTAATTGAATGGCTGATTTAACCAGATGGCTGCGACATATGTATAGGTATACTACATAAGATATATTTTCAATGGAAAATATATTGGTGAGGCATGCATATGCCTAACTATAGATTATTATAGCTACATTCGTGTGCTTAGACATGAAATAATAATTCCAATGATTTTATAAACGTTTATTAGATTTTATTTATTGATTTAAAACGGGTATTCACGCGATTATGATTTAGTTATTGACATACCTTATGGTGCTTGACGTTTCGACCAGATTACACCGGCAGTGGTCACAAGCTGACTGGTGAGGCGATGTCATTGCTCCGTCGGTGAGGTACTATTATTATTATTATCTATTAATATTCTTATTAATAACCTATTATGATTATTATTTAATGAGGTACCTCACTGACGGAGCAATGACATCGCCTCACCAGTCAGCTTGTGACCACGGCCGGTGTAACTTGGTCGAAACGTCAAGCACCATAAGGTATGTAAATACCTAAATTATAATCGCGTGAATACCCGTTTTAAATCAATAAATATTATAATGCAACGCAAAAGTTTAAAAGTAAATATTTTATTAGATTTCATCGAATAAATTGCAATATATTATTCGCATGTCTTAAACTGCGTGATCATCTTAACATTCTCAGTGATAGTAACGATTTTAAACAATAATTATTATGTTTAACTAAATTGTAATTATAACAAGGTGTGTTAGCGTTAAGAACAAAACTAATATAAGTATAAATTTTCATTTATCTATCGTTATATTTAACGATATCGAGCTCTATCGATAGATAGCTCGGTGTCGATGTCGTTAGATAAATTGACAACTTAAATTACAAACAGTAATATTAATATAATTGATGTGAGATCGAAGAAGCGTTAACAAATAATTACGAAGGAACTTTGTGAGACAGAGATGTGACATAAGCATCTCTTACTAGCAAAGTAATTAATTAAATATTTTATATTATATAGAAAGGAAATATTAAAATATTTACATTTCAATTTATCTACTGACATCGTTACTTTACCTAAGTCTAATTAACGAAATAAATTAATTTCAATTTAAAATTAAATGGCAACTAACGTATGGCATCATATTGTATAGTTTGGTAACGCGATTATTTGGTCTCATACACACTAGATACAAATACATTTTGATCAATTAATCACTTGCATTGATGGTGACGTTAATAACGTTATTTTAACAAATATCGGTAATATGGTTTGAATAAGGCTCGGCGTATACTTACATAAATATCCTCACGCCTCATAGAATTCATTCAGGTTTGTTTCCTTAAAAAACCAAGAGTCACGTCTTGGTTAATATATTCGTATTTTGACTAGTAATATATTTGGGGCCGTACATCACATAAAATAGTATCCGGGATAGGTTACATATTTTGGGAATGTATCCTATTTAGAAAGGTACAATATGGAAAATTTGCCTATTTGGATACGTTCTTTATCTGGGTAAATTTAAGTTAATTCTAGGCAGACTTCATTTGGCAAAGTTGCTAGTGTGTATAAGACCCGAGATTAGCAACTTAAGGGCCCAAATCGAGTGTCGTATAAGAATAAGTTAGGGTTGAATGGACGATTATTACAAGCGTATATCACAGGCACCACGTGAGGTGTCCCTTGGTTAAGCCATACATACGTAAACGCTGACGGTCCAGGATTGTTCTAGAACCTATAATATTTTACTAATAACAATTGTATCACTTTTTAGAATTGAATAGTTGCAATCCAGGTACAAATTGTAGTATTTACATTGTCAGAATAGCCATGTTAAGAACAATATTGACGCTTTATTAACATTATTTACATTATTCTAAGTCAAGGAAACAATACACTTTGTTACAAGCCTCGGGTGGATGGCATCATATTGTTAAACGTCAGTCTAACATAGTTTTAATCTCTGTTTAGTGTGGAAATCTGTGGAAATACACAGTAGGCCTCGAACAATCTTGAACACGTATCGGCCGTAGTTTACTCTTAAACTATTCCAATATAAGTTATCCAGAACAATGCGCGGGACATCATAGTTTACGAGTATTTAATTGGTTCACCATTTTTTTACATTTAGGTTTTGGCTGGCGACTGAAACCCTTTCAAAATTAAGTTTCCTGTCTTCACATACAGAAATTTGTCTAAAAATGTCCCTATATTTCTAATTTATAAGAGAATGAGTTGTTTACAAATGTTTTGTTATACATTTTTGCAATGTGCGTTGGTTTACATTCTAATTTGGTCCAGTCGCCGGTGACCCATACAATTTATTTTATCAAGTATGGCTTTTTACCATTCTAAAAAACGGTTAATGATTATGATTTCCACTTAGCATTAACACAGCGACACCCTGTCACCCGCCCGGGAAGCCCCGGGGCAAAAGGCTAGTAAGCTCCTAAAGATATGACGTCATTTGTATGTACAATCGAATTTTTGTGGAACTAATGCACACGGTCCCACCTCGAGTCAACTAATCTGATCACTAAATTTATGTCTCAAAGCGTATATCTACAGTATGGCAGTTAATTTCAAAATAATTTTTCTACACTACGATTAATCCGAGTTTAACCTCACGTTACATGTAAGGTGTAACTGACCTAAATGTCAATATAAATTTGAACGTCGCCGGTACTTAGGCACCGACTATAATATATTTACAACAGACGTGGTGGACTCGAGGTGGGATTTATAAAGAACTGACGTCGGTCCAATGTCGATAACTCTTTACAATACAGTACTTCTACATTCAGTTGTTTGAAGCGAACATAATTGGACATAATAATATATATTTGAAGATGTTTACGGACGGCGCATATTTGTTGCTGACTTACAGTTCGCGCATCGAATTGGTGCAACTCGGCCTTTGATATACTTGTAGAAAGAGATGCGATTATATATTGAAATGAGATAGCAATATTTTCATCATTTTGTTATATAAACTCATCACTTTCAGCGATTTTTTGACAGTTTATAAATGTAACACTTGTCTCAAACGCTGCTGTGATTAGTAATAGTGTAAAAGCGAGACAGCCATAAGTTCCAAAGGCCGCAGTTCCTATTCGTTGGGCAGACAATACGGCTCGATACAGCGTGCAGTCAACACCTCTCTAACATAATAGCAGAACTATGAGAGGTACAATCATTTATCTAAATAATACTCAATTAACTTGCCTTAAGGTAGCTTTTTATCTAACTTAACCAAACGGTTATACCATTCATAACTCGTGTCCTAACTTCTCTATACCGATAAAATTTAGTAGTTTAACCTTATCTAATCTAAAGGTACATGCTGTGGCGAAACAGTATTCTGGATAACTTACGATAAAATTAAAAAATTACAGTATATTCTCATTTCATATAACATAGTAGGTTTACGTCAAATGTAGATTAATGAAGTAATGTTAGGAAATATAGTCTTAAGTATAGTTGCAGTTTATAACGCGGGCTCTATTACAGAAACGTAACTGGTAACCGAGTGTGTACGTAGTGAACGTAGTCTAGTATACGCGACGTACTTAGTGCTTGAAGCTAAACTATGCTAAGCGATACAAACAAATAAATAACAGAAAGAAGATATGACTAGATCGTTTTGTATCAATTCTAGAACCTACTTCATAAAAGCACTATGCGCCTCTCTCCATATTTTTATTATATAAATAGATATAATATGATTAATTATTCCGAATCTAAGGTTTGTTTTTTTTTCAGATTAAAATATTGGCTTTCATCTTATGTACTAACTAGCATCGAACGGTGTAAGTGAACGTGTTGTATACCGCGCGTTTGTGTGTGTGCGCGTATGTATGTGTGTGTGTTCACCACTACACGTCACACCTGCCACCATCCGACGATCTAACTATTTCGCCTAAATACCGATTCGCCCTCGATTCGCATACTTTATCCAAACGATTCAAACGTCCTTGAGTGCATCGTTAATGTTCACATCTACGCGAGCGCTACGACGAATTTTGAGTATGCGAACGATATAAATATTTTATAAAATTTCAGAAGTTAAATAGTTTTTTTTTTAGAAATTCGATTTCGTAATACTAACAATGTTGTTTTTTTGAAATGGCGCGCGCGCCTTAGCCGCGTAGCCACGTAGGACCGCTACGTCGTAGCTCGTAGCTCGTGGCGACGCTTGCGGTGAGAGGTCGCGCGAGAGTGAGATGACAAGTGAATGAGGATACTTCAGTAACGCAAGTGGCACTAAGTGAGGGATGGGCTATGGGGCATGGGCACTGTCGACTGTCGGCTGTAGAAACAAACGAAGCGAAGCGCCTTGTTCCGTTGGAGCCGCGACTCGCGATGGACAGCCGTGAGATGAACATGAGGTCGGTTACGCTACGATAGTACGAGAGAGTATAAAAAGTGGCGACAGACTAGTGAATGGACCCGAGAGTGATGCGGCGGTGCCGCCGGGCAGGCAGATGTACGACGAATCGTAGTCTAAGTCAGAGAGTTCGGCAATATCTGCCTACATGAAAAACATTTAGATACATTTAAATAATTGCAAAGCATACCCTGTATCCTAGAATCACTTTTATGGGCGATTGTTTTATACATTCAGAAAGGACTCATTAATCTATTACGTTCGCGTCACCGCAATATATTTTTAGGGAATTTAATTTTAATCAGTATAAAGATATAAGTACACAATATTATTAATCGTCCCGGGCGGGGAGGCCCGGGCGCATTACGCCTACATTACCCACGAGGTGATATTATCGATAATCGATATACTAAGTATACGTGTTCCGGTTTGGCATCGATTTATCTGTAACCTAAGTAGGTAGGGCGCGGGGCCGCCGCCGTCAGCGCTGCACTCCACTCATCACCGACTCGAGCGCACCCGGCACCGGACTGTACAGACACTTGACTGTACAGACACTTAACTGTACAGTACAGTCCGCGGTCGGCTTACGAACGAGACCACGTCGACGAATAATCTTAAACGGTAACACAAGAAAGATACATCCATAACATAAATATTGCATCCAAATAAACGACGCTAAAACAATTTAAAGAAGCGTAACAACGTATTGCACAATAGTGAGTAGAGAAAAGAACTAGAGACACCTAAAACGATAGTATTAAGTACTCTGTTGACATACATCGTTTTATCTTAACACACGGCTTACTCATAAATCATAAACGCCTAAACCTAGAATACTATATCAATATAATATAATTATTTGTGTAAATATAAAATTCTATGTCTTGTGGTGAGTGTAATATTTGACTAGAGGCGGGCGGCGTGGCAGACGGCGGCCGAAGCAACCGCGCGCCGCGTCGCGTCGCAGGCGCAGACGAGCGCTGTGCGAGCGCGTCCCGACTGGCGCGAGCGCGCTCGGACTGGCCCGAGCGACCTCAAGCGCGCCCGAACTGTGCCGAGCATGCCCGAGCGTCGCCGAACACGAGCACGGAGCCCGTCCGCGCACACACAATATATCTAAGGTATCTCAGTATCATTTTATATTTATATTGGTACCTTTTGATTATGAATCTATTTTTGTCTGTATAGAAATTACACTAGGTTTGTTTTCTGTTATCTCGCGTTCCTCTCACTGTTGACTCCCCGGACGCATTTAGTCACAGTTATTGTATTTAACACCTTAACACGAATAGTTTTATATATGTAGATATAATGTATAGACACACACACGAATGCTTGAAACAAAGTAGGGAAAGCGCGCTCTTGAGAATTGACGTCGCGAATCCGCGAGTGTTCGCCGCGCGTTCGCCGCGCGCTCTTGCACCGGGTATTGTCCAATTCGACTACCTACTGAGTTTCTTAAAGCCATTTTATACAACATTTTAGTAATTGAAACTATACATGAAGCTTTTCAGAGGTGAAACTACGATGTTGGTTCTACAGTTGGGGGATTTTCTGAAATCTCCTTGGTTATGTACAAAAATAAATTATGATTTTCTTTATAGAAAATTTCCGAAAGTCGCCCAAACTGTCAGTTTTATTTGTTAAAGCGGTACGTGTCACCTCTTCAAACACTTCGTGCAACAAACTAACGAACAGTCAGGTACCTAACTATCGTAGAAGCTTGAAACTGTGAAGGCAAGTTTAAAAGTTTGAACACTATAAGCCTTCAGGCTGGAATGTAATTAATAACATTTTAGCTAGTCAACAATTTCGTTACGATTTGCCTAGTTATAAGTAAATCCCGGGAGCGAAGGGGCGCGCGACGCACGCTCGACTCAGAGCGATACACACATATGCAATACAGATACGAACGGCCTGTACAGTCCATTATGTTGATATTATACTTTTTTATATCACAGCCCTTAATGGAATTTACAACACATAATAACACAATCTTTCCAAACGAAGGCATAAGTATTCGGTCTTATGTTGAAGTGCACTTTCATTTGTACACAGCGTTCAATACAAATATTTAAATTTGTTAACAACATCGTTCACTAACATGTAGGTTTGTGAGGTGCTGGCCGTACCAACGGACAGACAGACGCGTATAACAACGTGGATACGGAATTTGAATAGACTTTCGTCTTAACAAATGGGCATTCGGAGGAGACAGTTTATATAGGTGTCCTCTCATTGAGCCTCGTGTAACATGTGTCGCTTCTATGTGTCGTGTTTTGTCCTCAATAACGTCATAGAAGAATGTCATGTGGTACGAACCAGCGGTATTAGCTTATCAGACACACATATTAAAATTTAACAAAATATAGGACATTATAAATACTCCGATAGTGATCTATAGAGCACTTACATTAGTGTGATCAGTTCGGCGGTGGGAGACAACAGTGTCCGCGACCGTCGGGGCCGGAGGCACGTGTGCCGGGTGCGGCGGTCGGCCGCCGACTGACGGCTCACTGACAGTTCAGTTCACTGACAGTCGACTGACAGCTGAGTGTCAGTGACAGACAGATGCGCGCGCATCAACAACAATATGACGCCGGCACACGTAGCCACCGCCCTCAACGCTACATTTTGTTGCAATATACAATAATTAAAATACATTTTTTTTCTTACATTTTCAACTTACTTAATAAATTCAGTTTGGCTTAGTTCAAGCAAATAACTAGTATAATAAATGTATGTTAAAAGTTTCAGTTAAACGTTAAGTACTTAGAAATAGAAGTATGATTACGAATGACAAAATTTTTATAACGTGTCATTTTTATAATAATAATAATAATTTAATCAAAGTTAATAAATTGTATATATAATAATATAATAGAGTAATTTAATGATTAATCGATAATGATAAGAATGAAGCATTCCTACGCGCTGATTTAATAAATTACTTTTAACCTATTTAGTATACTCGCCGAGTGGGCTTGCATAATTCTTTAGGTAAGTATGTATGTAATGATATTTGCTATACAATAAACGTGTTAAATTCCTTGGAATTGTTGATAATATGCGAACATGCGCCCCGTGGACGTGCCAAAGACTCTAGCCGTCACCTGAAACAAACATTACATTCCTTTCAATAAAAATATCGCTTATAAATGAGGTTTACTTGATGCCTGATACCACCATTATATTATTATATATTCTACCACATTCACACAGCGCCACCTAGTCCCAAAGTAAGCAACACAGTAACAATTTCTGATATACTACTTAAATACATTTTTTTTTGTAAATACATATATAGATAAATTACACCCAGACACAGAACAAACCTTTATGCTCATCACACAAAGATTTGTCCTGGGTGGGGATCGAACCCACGACCTCCGGCTTAGCAGTCAGGGTCACTAACCACTAGAGTCTAGACCAACAGGCCAGTCCATCCACCATCTTTGTGCCTTATGTCAAGAGACCTACTGTTACAATAGTCATTAAAATGAGAAGCTTTCCATAATTTCATAACACGTAGCTCAGTTTGTTGTTTTTCTAGGTAGTAAAGGTAAGTTAGATACACCCTAGACAAGTGGCAAACACTTGGTGTCTATTTTAATTAATCTCGTGATAAGTCGATAGCTTTTGTTTGTAAAAAGTGTCAAAAAAATATGTGATAGCTTGAAAATAAAAAAGACCCGAACCGTTTCCCACAGGTCTAGAGGGGCTGGTATCCTAGTTGTACCTAAGTTAGTTAAAGAATTTTAACTTACAAAATATGGCACACGATGTACGCGGGACGGTGTCGAGGGCTAGTAAGGCCGATTGGCGTCTTTTGGCCTCTTGAGCTGGACCTTGAGCCGCTTCATGCCAATCTGGAACCCGTTCATCGACTGGATAGCAGCGTGCGCCGAGGCCGGGTTGTCGAACGATACGAAACCTGGAAACAACACAGACTTTGTTTTGGGTCCTGTTTCACCGGCAGTTAAGTCTCTGATAGCTTATCTGAATGAAATACGTACACAAACGCACACACACATACACACACAAACGCACACACGCACGAAAATACAAACGCTTGGTTTTAATTTTTACTTTTCTTAATATTAATAAATAGAAATAAAATTAACTTGATTGAGATGACTAATTACAAGGATTCGGGATTGTTATTCAATAATACAGGTTATTTTATAACCTAGATAGGAGAACAGAACCACACTCATAAGATTGTAGATGGACAAAAGCCGTATAAGACTTCATATTCGATCACGTATTTACTACAATTGTTAAAATTTAATCAATAAAGGTTTAACTATTATTTTTTTATTCAATTATTAGCCACTGTTCTCCAAAGAGCATCAGACGGAATGGTAACCATTTTTGTTGACACTAGGAGACTCTCAGCAAAATTCTTATTTATTTTTTTATTATTACACACAGTTGTCCTTGAGTGGCCGATACCACTTCAGTAGATGGGAATACTTCAAAATAACTCAGTAATTAATGACCAACGTGGTTGTAGGTACATCCATTCACACTTGGAACTATATTCCGGGAGAATTAAAAATACAACTGACCGAAACATTTGCTCTGATTAGTAGCACGATCGATGAAAACTTTGCTACTAATGACATTGCCAAACGGCAGGAACATTTGCATCAGCTCCGCGTCTCCGAACTCCTGGGGCAGGTGGTAGATGAACAGGTTACAGCCCTCGGGGCCAGAGATCGAGCAGCCTGGGAACATAAGATAATCTTTAAAGAACTCACAAATCTGCTCTTGAACAATATTGTTGAGGGTATTGGTAAAATTTACCCTAATATGTTCCTATACCACGGTAGCCAACAGCCGATGAAAATAAAAGCTTATTAATTTAACAGTAGGTCGCTTTTTAATTTGCCGGACTTAGTAAGTTTGACTTAGAGAGAATATTTTTTTTTGAGACAGTTATTTCACTATAAACTTGTTAATTGCAATAGTCTCCCTTCGACAGTGTGTGTTTCTTTGGGGAAAAAATCCTTAATATTTTCGTTTTATTCTCTTTTTAGAAAGGGATGCCTAATATTGGTCAATAGTGAGTAAAGGGAAGCTGTTCGATTCAGTCTTGCCAGCAATATAAACAAACCTTATCTTCAGTCGACCTCCATTAGTATGAACGAAGTAGGTAGTTTATCTTACTAAAGGCCCATTTAGACTGCAAGTTTTGCCTTTTTTGTTTTTCTGTTTTCTACGAGTAAGACAAAGCGATCACGAAAACAGGCATGCAAAACTTGCACTCTGTGAATGAGCCTTATTATTAAGATGACGTTGAAAGGAAAAGCCAAGTATTTAAAGTAAACTTTTTTGAACAATGTGACGTCACGTTCGTGAAATGCTTATTGACAGCACCAAAATTAAATTGCAAGACAATGTGTTGCCAGCTACATGTTGACGTGGTTGGTAAACAGATTATTACAAATTAACTTTACGAATGTTGCCAGCAACTTTGTTATTAACTATTGCATATGACAAATTAGGTAAAGCGATTTAACACAAGAAGTAAGCAATAAAGAAGTATATTACAAGAGTGTTGTTATATAGATATAATTACACAGATCATGCAACGAAACAGAATACAGATGCACATTGATATTTATTAACCTTTGAATGCCAACGTCGGCTATACTCGACTAGTGGAAGTGTGCCCTTAGCGCCGATGTTGGCTATTACAGTCGACAAAACTCAGGTCCGTAAAAACACAAGATAAAGATATAAAATCATTACCTTTATAAGAAAATCTAATTAATTTTATGGCTCAGGGCACGGCGATGCCGATTTGACGTGACTGTCTAAAGGTTAATTACAGTGACATGCATTTATAAACGACTATATAGGTGTGTTTTTAGTTTGCAGCCGACATGACATCAGTTGTGAACATCCAGTTTAACCTCTTCCAGTCCAACTGGCGTGTTGTAAACGGCTATTCCAGTTACTGAAATGTATTATTATTCACGCCAGTGCCTTTTATTATTTTAGTTTAATTCTAGTTCAATTGGACTGCACTTTGACGTTCCCACACTAACGTGAACGGCGATATTTTTGTGAAAGACAATAATATAATTTATTATATTAAAGCCGTCTTGTAGACAAGCCTTCATTTTTATTGTATTTTGTATTCCCGTATAAGTTGCAATGATGATGATGTATGGGTAGCGGAGATTATTTAACATCAGTTGACTTATTTGGTCGTTTACCGCCTCTTTTAAATAATAAAAAGTTTTGCCGCTTTCGTTGCGATCGTCAGCTGTCCCTATCGGCTGTGACCCCGGAAACACATCTTTAAGTCTTAAAGGTGCCCATGAAAAAGAAGCTAATCAAAATAATTCATAACATAGCGTGGATTTAGATGAGACGAAATAGAGAGAAATGCTGTAAATGGATTTATAATATAGAGTTAGGTATGACATAGCTCACCGAATCGCATCGCTGAAGTGGCTGGTGGTACGCCACATAGCTCGTAGAACTGATGGGTGATGGTGGAAAAAGGTTCTTGAGTGACGGTCATGTATTGGAAAGCGCAGCGTAAGACGGCCCCCCACCAGATGGACCGATGATCTAGTAAAGGTTGCGGGTGGCCGTGTTGGTTACATGCACAAATTCGCCCGCTGTGGCGAAAATTAGGTGAGGCCTATGTCCAGCAGTGGGCGTCATTGGGCTGATATGATGATTGGTAGGTATCCCTATGTAATGCGCTCACCGCTGATTCACAATTCAAATTCAAAATATATAGATAGTAATTGGTGGTTTACAGGGCATCTCTTTTCATTTCGTCTCATTTTTGTTTTGATGGAGTTTGTGCTTATAAGTTACCGTCCTACTAAGAAAAAACGAAGCAACTGCATACCGGCTGAAGAAATATTAATCTATAAATTAGAAATTGGTGCGTTTTTGTAATCTAACAAGCATTTGCGTTTTTCTTAGTAGGGTCGAAAGCAGCAAAGCGGAGAAATTTGTACAGAAGTGAAGGCGAAAAGGTCTCACTGTACTTAATAGCGATTAGCTACACGATGAAAATATATTAAGTTGTTTTCCAGCTAAAAGCTATTAGGTAAGTGATAGTTTAAAAAATTTAAAAGTGGTTAGTAAATATAGATATTTCTGTAGCTAGGTGCTTAATTTTGGCTGGAAAACCGAAAAAAAATTTTTCATAGTACTTGTAACGAAGAAACGCGGTAGATGGGTATAAATAAAAGTTATTTTAGACGAGTTGTCGAAAGATCAGTTGTTTGCCATCCTCCTCGGGGCGCCACTTACCTTCTCGTTGCGCCGGCGCTATGGTCGACATCGGCGGAGGAATCGGCTGCGGAAACTGCCCATAAACCGCTGGGTAAGCTGTCGAACATTAATTTGCACATTTTCACAATGAACACCTATAGTTGCGTACATATACATGCATATAACTTCCCATCAACAATAATAATTATGAAGCCGGAATATCCAATCTGAAATTTTAATATTCTACCACACAACTTGTGTTACAACGTCGTAATAACAGATAACATCGAACACAAACTACTGAGTACCAAATGAATCCGAATAACATATAGCGTGTTTCGAACAGCTCAAGGTACCCTTTACATACAAATATATCATTTACTAGCAATTGATTGAGCCACACAACAGTTAGAAATATATGCTATGTCACTTCATACTCATGTAGGTAGCTTAACTATACAAATTTTAAGACCGTTGTTTATCTAAAACATTGTCTCTCGCGGCTACATTTGTCCATCAGCAACAGTTAATGGACAGAATTAGCTCTGATAAACGGAATTTAAAATAATGTCTACAAGTGTTCTGTCGCACATTGATATGGAAAGGCCCAATCATGGGAAAACGATGAATTCCTCGAACAGCACCCAGTCGAATAGCACCTATCAATAGTTTTGCTAGGTGATTTTTTTACGAATACCCTAGCAAAACTATTGATAGGTGCTATTCGAGGAATATGTTAGGTGCTATTCGCGTAGGTGCTATTCATCTGGGTGCTGTTCGAGGCATTCATCGGGAAAACTCCTTGAAGTACTAAAATGTTTGTCCATTAGTAATATAAGATAAAAATACAGACTAATTAATAATAAACGCTTCACACTAAACAGCGATCATAAAATTATAGCAGAAATGTTTGCTGTACGGTAGATCAATCAATTGCGACATAATATAGACACCCGTTCCTTTTGCACATCGATAATAACAATCCAATAAACATAGACTTATCTCTCAATACTCATTCTATACATTAATTATTGTGATAACAGCTGCTATTGTTGCTAAAGGATTGTGAGACTAAAAAAATCACATTTCTTTAGTAGCCAATGCCAACATGTAAATACAGACACTTGACCAATAGAATATCAATTTGTAGAAAAAAAAATCCATTCAAATGAAATTTAATTCATTTATAGAAGGAATATAAAACCTTTTTTGACTTAACACAAAGTTACTATTGGTCAAGTAAGAAGCGTATATAAAGCGGGTGTGAGTTAAGAGGGTGTTAGGGAGTGGGTCACTCACCGACTCCGGGGAAGGGCTGCATGCCAGGGTATGCCGCATGCTGCAGAGCTGCCTCACCATTCGGCAGACCTTGGGCGGTTACTGGTACCGCTGGAGAATTTGTATAATGTCAAAAATTAGGAATATTAATATATGATAGCATTATATTACATTACAATAAATTAAATTAGGTACGTTTAATTAGTCAAATTTCAAATAGCGTTTAATTAACCTTTTGACCGCCACGTCAAATCGGTATCGCCGTGCCTTGAGCGCCAAGCTTTTAAAATACAGTACATTTTTGACGTGCCATGCCGTCATTGGCGTCGTGAGCATATTTTCATTTTACGTGTATAGACGTGTCTGACATTCAAAGGGTTAAAGCAATATCTACAAGCAAATCTTTATGTATTGTGAAAAATTTTCTGTTTTTGTCATTCTTTCTTTGATTCAGCTGCTATTGGGCATAGCGTGATGTTAGCCTTCGTCAATAAATGGTCTATTCAACAATAAAATATTTTTTCAAATCGGACCAGCCCCCTGATTCTGAGCTGTCGGAAAATTTTCGGCCCGATGTCAGTGTAATTAAAGTTAAAAAACATATTGTTAAAGAAATAAATGGTTGTAGGAAAAAACCTTAAATTAATCAGTTTTTAATTTCTATACGTTAGACTATTTTCTAACATTAAATAATATAAGCCATTAAAAATACGTCGTACTAAGATTCGTAAAAGTTTACGATCCGGGAGCAATCCGACGAGTCAGAATCAGGGGGCAGTAGTTCCTGAGATTAACGCGTTCAATCAAACAAACTCTTCAGCTTTATAATATTAGTATAGATTATAAACATAATATATATACATACTTGGTGGAAGCAGATCCCTCTCGGGGCCGAATACTGGAGACAGTGCTGCGGACTCCTGATACAGTGCCACTAAAAAAAAATGTATTACGTAATGTACTTACGTATGTAATTATTATGTACAGGTGACCAAGAAAGTGGTCTACAATTATGACGAAAGTTTTTATGAGATCTACTTAATTATCGCTAAGGTTGACTTTTTTATGATTCGAACTTGACTCATGGCAAGAATATGCGTTTTGACCGACAGTACATACTTAGAATTATTTTTAAATTTTTTGTAATGCTATTTGTTGTTATCTTGCGTAAACATGAGAATAAAACCAAAATATAACATTCTTCTTTAATGAGTAATGATAAATAAAAAAAAATGTGTTTAAAAGAACTCAAAACTAATTGTTGTTTTTTTTTAATATCTATCACAAACACAATTTCTAATACCGAAAAGTCTATCCTCCCCCCATTGATAGTACGCATAATGTTATTGTACTTACGTCCAGTAAACGTCTGGTGTATGCCGTTTGTGTAAACAGCGTCTTGTGGGGGAGGTTGTCCATTGGCAGTTTGCGCAGCCATATTGAAGCCAGGCATTGTTGGCGACGGCAGTGAGGGCAGCGCACCGTTCAGCGGCTGCCCCCCACCTGTACCTATCGCCAGACCCGAGAAATTATCTGGAAAGTAACGAGGCATTCTGTTAGAAATTTATTTTTGAAAATATTTGTGTTTGAATAAAAAAAAAAAACCCTTTTTGTCAGTAATAATATAATATAATATTCTACCACATTGACACAGCGCCATCTAATCCCAAAGTAAGCAATTATATTTGCTTGTGTTATGAGTCCGGATATACTACTTAAATACATTTTTTTTTTGGAAATACATATTATTGATAAATTACACCCAGAACAAACCTTTACGCTCATCACACAAACATTTGTCCCGGGTGGGGATCGAACCCACGACCTCCGGCTTACCAGTCAGGGTCACTAACCACTAGACCAACAGGCCAGTCATAACGTCAGTGCAATCTGATGTGATATTTTAAGGTTTTCTCGATGCCAAACAATAATGTCAGTCAGTGCTGCATCGAGAACTAACATACACTTCCTTTCTATTTCTCAATACGACTTTGATGCAAGAGCGCGTGGAGCCTAAGTCGATGGATGTAAGAGTTTTTTAAGATACCTAATATTTGCGTCTGCTAACATGTTAAGAGTCCTTGTTGAACGCCAAACAAAAAGGCAGCCTACTACTAAATTATAAGGTCTTATTTTCGTTGAAAATTACCAGAGCTAGGCGGTACGACGGAGTTGGCCATTCCATTGAGAGCGTGTGACGCGAGCGCCGTCATCGGACTAATGTAGCCTGCCTGCGCAGTCGCGGCCACCATCAGCGCTGCTTGTTGCTGCTTAATAAACATTAATTTTTAATTAATAAGGTTCAAAATAATTTACTTTTAGAAGATAATGTTTTCTTAAAATTATAGTATACGCCCATAATACGTTGTTAAAAAAAACTGATGTGTCTTGAAGATTTTATAGGATCAGAGAACATGAACTATGTTTTGTAGCATTGGGTTTAGGCCGCTACGGCGTAGACGTTACACCGTAGCAGCTGTCTGACGTCTACGCCGTCGCATCTACATGCGTCTTCACGGGTAAAGGTTACCTGTTCAGTGATGACTTGCGCGTAAGTACTGTAGGCCCCGAATTGGTTGAATACGAAGGGATTGAGCAGACTCATGTTGCCCGCCATCTGCTGCATACGCCGCAGTTGTCGTTCCTTCTCTGTGTCTGCGAATTTCACCACTAGGCTTGATGACGCGCCCTGTAACAAACAAACAACACTCTTCAGAATTGTAAAAAACAAAAAATACTAACTCTAAATTATATGTATGTTTACAAACATTATTTACAATCTACACCAGTTCTGGTGTATAAAAGACCAAAAGGCTTTTTTGGTCCGTGTTATCCTTGTAAAGAAAGAACCATTCTAATCGTTTTACTTATAAAATTGTTGCAGACAGCGAGAAATTTCGCCGTCACCATTAATTTCTTCCCCAATAAAGTGGGGAAATTAATTCGTCGCTTGTACGCCCGCAGCTATGGCACTGACCTCTTTAAAAATGCAGCAACAAAGCCCTCCTGAATATTAAAACTGCAATAGCGGCCGCGTAAAGTGCTCCCTGGACTATAACAACGGCAATCCCACAAACTAGGGTACAACAAAACGGTCGGCACAATACCGACAGCGAAACGTTGAGCGTTCGCATTCATTATGTATTTGCAGTCAGAGTACAGGCAAAAATGGGTGGGCGCGAATAGGCCGGGCTCGAGCCGCCGTGCAACAGGTCGGAGCCCCCTTGTTGCAACAAGTTATTTGGGCTCACATCCAAAAATGCATCGGCCGAGACGTTCAAGTTCGTAGAACGGACTTCTCTTGCGGAAAAGTGGCTTCCTGCCGAGTGCGGGCATCGGCCGCGCGCCCCGCACCGCCCGTCACTGCGCCGCGACGATCCGCGATTGTTAAGTACGCGTTAATTGTTGGCGTGTGTTTGTTATAAGTATGTCACAGTCGAGCGCCGCCGCGAGCGCCGCCGCGCGACCCGCCCGCACCGCACCGCACCGCGCCGAACCGCACCGCACCGCACCGCACCGCACCGCACCGCACCGCACCGCGCCGAAACGCACCGCACCGCACCGCACCGATGTGCTCGCGCAATACTTTCGGTATTCAATTATTCTGTCACGCTCCGTATTTATTCCACAGATTACTTTGTTTGTTATCTTCGATTGCTTCTATTTGAACGTTACGATTTTTCACTCAAAAGCTTACAGTCGTTCAAGTATTTTTTATGACAAAAGACGTTAAAGTGTTGTTTCAAAATACTTGTTGTTGTATAAAAGAAAGATAAGATAATTTAGCAATTAGTTAACTAAACAGCGCGCGACGTTTACGAGTAAGCAAGTTTGTAATTTAATGGAGTTGGTTAAGTCATTAAATTATTATTAACGTAAAAGATTAATGGTAGTATTAAGGTTCTCCAAAATTTGCTTTAGGTAACGGTTGATTAATGTTTGCTTTATGAGTAAATATTATAAAAAGTTTAGTCATGAAGTGCCCTTAAGTACAGGCTAGTGCGTAAAGGATCATCGCAATATTCGTTGAGTTTGAAAATGAAAGTAAGGACCATTAGGGTTGACGCACGCGACGATATAATGACTCAACATTCATTAAATTATAATAGTAAATTCTCATAGAGTTTCCTCTTAATGTAACACGGAATTCAATCTAGACATCTGGATACTGGATATGGATCTCTTGCACAGCAGACAGCAGTCATACAAACTCTCAAAAATACGAAAGAAGAAGAAGACCAGAGGCAGAAACACGCTATTGTGTCGTGTCGCATCAGAAGCATATCGCATATCGGTTTAAAATAATGTTTGATAGAATTATACACTTTTTTAATATTAAACTTTTATTTCATTTCACTTAAAATGGAGTTTTGGTTCTAAACCATTCGATGGTAATTCAAATGGTAACCAGTTGAAATCGTAACTTATTGGCGATGAAAAAAGAGTGGCCTGAATTTCTTATCAGCTCTTCTTAAGGCCTAGCCTTGTCAGCGAATTTTTTTATATGATGTTCAAAAGTATCTCGTATATAATCATGAATTAAAAGAATTGACTATTACTACTATACAGTGTGTCGCTGCGACACAAATTCTACCTTATTTATAAACGTATTTATAACAAAATCGAAAACAAGTAACAATAACAAAGCTTCAGAATATATTAGTTTCACTTCAACTAAAAGGGGTGAAGTATATGTATAGTGTAGGTATGTTTATATAATACTCGGTCATGTGGAAAGATTGAGTGAAAGGCGATTAACGAAGGATTTGTGAACCGATTGTGACTAGAGGCAAGGGAGGGAGGCCAATGTTTATATATAGTACATTGTTACTAGATACACTGTAAGTAGAACAAAATATTATGTGCTATTTTAGATAATCCGTGTAGCAATGGATTAAGAGTACTGATAGATTTTGTAGTGATACAAAATCTCAACTCATGGGCAACTACTATAAAAAAGCTACTACTATATACTTTAAAAAAGCATCAACAAAGGTTACATTATTCAACACCTTAGTCAGGTCCGGGTTAGAATACTGTAGTCAAGTCTGGTCTCCGCACTATGAGGTCCACGTTAACACACTCGAGCGAGTTCAGAAGCGATTTGTTTACCACCTAACTTACCACTACAATAACACAAAAACACTTTCCTCATATGATGACCGTTTGAAGTTCTTCAAATTACGTAGTCTCAAAGACAGGAGACTACAATTGGACCAAGTGTTTCTGTACAAAGTGGCGAATGGAGTTCTAGACTGCCCGCAGCTTCTACAACAGGTCAAATTTAGCATTCCGAAAAAAATGCCACGCAAATCAAGATTCTCTTTGTTTGTACCAAGGAAAGCAAGAAGCAACCTGGGTCTTCATTCGCCAATGAATAGACTTCAGCACCAATATAATGGCATTTCTAAAAGTAATAATCTGGATATTTTCGGGCAGACTTTATCAAAATTCAAATTCGCTGTTTTAAACAAAATTCCGTGACAGACAGACAGACCAGATTTACATGTTTTCTTTTATTACTGCATACAATAGTGGTGTATTAATGTTTAGGCTACTATTATACCTACCTATTTTATAAGTTCACCGATACTTAATTTTGCTTCACTATATAAATTGTTAAGTACTATTTAGTTTTCAAAATTGTATGTACTTAGTTTAATTCTTTCTATTTAAGTTAACAATCGTTAAATCGTTTTTTCTTTATACATGTCGTGGCAGCCTTTAATTAAGGTAGCACTACACAATGTCTATGTTCACTAGATCCTAAGCTGAAATGTAACAGTGTGTACCTTGTTGGTTGTCCAAATAAATAAAATAAAATAAAATAAATAAACTAAGGGAGTAACTTTAAGCACACAAGAAATTGCACTGCACAAAAATTCGATAACTCAACATACGAAAAAAAAAAAGAAATAAAAAAGAAATTAAACCCTAGATAGATTGCAGCGACGGGCTGTCCGCATTATTGGAGCGAGTGAGGTTACAAAGGCCCTTAAACCCCTACAGCTACGCAGAGACATTGTTTCTCTGAGTGTCTTTTACCACTTATACCATGGCGAGTGGTCTGAAGAACTATTCGAGCTCATACCACCTTCCCCTTTCCGTGGGAGAACCACACGTGCTGGCTTGCGTTGCCATCCCTACACTGTGGAAAACATCTCCACACGTACAAAAAAGTTCGGCAATCTATGCCGTACTATCAAAATTTGAATAAATGATTTGATTTGATTTGATTTAAAATGTGAAACGCACTGCCGCCGGCTCATGTCTTTCCTCCTTCATACAATATGGGATCCTTCAAGCGAAGCGTGAAGAAGCACCTTGCGGGCCAGCATGGCGATGCCGGCTGACAGGACACTAGGGTCTCCTGTCAGCTGGCAAAGCAACTTGGGTTTCTCTTTCAGCTTTCCATCAGGCGAAGAGGAACCAATATGCTTGGCTACTATAAAAAAAAACCATACGAACCAACCATAGTATCTACCTACCATAGCATTGACCATGTCGTAAGCTTAAAAATAAATAATATTAATACCAAGAACTTGCAACGCCTTAAGTATCTATATACCACGTATGTAAGTGAAAAAAATTAAACGAAATGAACACTTTTAATTTACATCTAAACATAATTTACAGATAATTACTTAGAACATCAAGCTCTGACCTACTCCCGTATCATGAAAAAGCAGGAAAACATTTGTTCGTTAATTCGCCAGGGAGTTAATTATGATAGTCATTTGTACAAGGAAGCCTTTGGTTTTTAATTAATACTTCCACATTTATATGGGTTTGTAGTACTTTTAGAAGTGATATATATTCGTACTTTTATAAATAACTCTAAGATATTGTTAGTATTTAATGTGATAATACATCCTCACTAATATTATAAATGCGAAGGTAACTCAGACTTTTTTATCAATTTTTGAGCAAGCAGTTTCCAATATTATATGAGCTGTCAGAGTGCTCATATATTTATAGTCGTTCAAAAGTATCTGTGCACGCATTGTCGGCAAAATTTAGTATCTTGTTCTTAATGTAAATAATAATAAATCCATAATACCAACCCGTCTAGCCAGAGCGTGGTATAGTAGGCTAAATTCTCTCCACATTCATAACCATAATTCCTAAAGTACTCTTGAAACTCAATATAAAAATCAATGAATAAACCTATCAAGTTATTAAAATTATAACGCAGCTTTAGCTTCGAGCACATTTCCGCGGAACTTAAAGACAATAACACTAACACAGAAACGTAAATTATTTAACTATAAGCGAGAGTGAACTTGCAACAGTAATTACGAGTCTAATAATACCCGTTAATTGTTCAGAACATGTAACGAATGTGCCCCCAGTAGCTCGTTACGCGACGACTCACGAGACGCGATTGCCTAATAAAATACACGCAATAAAGACAAGCTTGCGAACCACCATTATATTTAACCTTTCGTGAACCACGTGCATAAAAAGTACATGCTAAACCACGTGGGGTCTCTCGGACCCATATATTTATATGGACAGGGAATGTGTAATTTGACATTATTTCATAATTTTATGTAAACATATTCTTTGTTATTTATTTTAAGGTAATAATAAAATAAAAGAGTTAGAAATAAAAAATATTTTAATATCTTATAAAAAAGAAACCAAACATAGTAATCTTTTATAACAAAAATTTTTCTTATTCTTTGGCGTAACTTCCGCTTTAAAATATTATGAAAAACAAGAACATATACATTATATTCTTATAAATAACATTATAAGGCACATATAAACATAATAAGAAAACCTAATATAATCAGTCTTCATGAGATCCAGGTTCGTTATAGTCAGTGCAGCTTTTACAGTAAAAGTGAGAATGTATAAGCTTATGGGTGTACTCCGCATCGCTCACAACTGTATTTAGTTTTCTTATCTTTCTTTCTGTCACAATCTGAATATAATGTTTTAGATCTCGGTATCTTTGCTGGTGGTTCAGGAGGTATTTCACTGAGCAATTCATGTAAGCGCTTACGAGTATCCTTCGGCATACGTGGATTATTTTTCCGATTTCTCAAATGATCGTCTATCCATTCCCAATTTTCGAATGAAGTTTCTTCTATGATCAGTCTTTCCTAATTCTATTCTATTCTATTCTATTCTATTCTATTCTATTGAATAAGAATTTTAATGACTTTCTAACGCTACTAAGCTTAATAAAGATAGACTTTGATGTGCTCATATTAACCGAATGTTGGCTTAGCAAAGTTACAAATATTCCCATCTTGGATGGCTATCGGTCTTTTTCTACAACTAAAAATACGAACCAAAACGAAGGCATCGTAATTTACGCTAAATTAGGTTTACAATTTACTTTCAAGGAACCAAATGTTATAAATGCAAACTGCTTAATTTGCGAAATAAACCAAAAACTAGCTGTGGTTGCAGTATATCGATCACCATCTTACAACACTAAAGAGCAGTTTGAAAACTTTCTGAACAGTCTGAATACTGCATATAATAGCCTATCGGCTTATTCGAACATAGCCCTTATAGGGGATCTAAACATAGATATCAAAAAAGGGGATACCAATGAACGCAGTCTAGACTATTTAATTCTTAATGCAACCCATGGTTTATTACCAACACATTTTATACCAACAAGAGTAGATAACTGCCTCGACCATATTCTTCTAAAATCCAACCTTCCTTCGACTACCCTGATTTTGGATTCCTATATAACAGATCACAAGCCTATAATCCTGAGTATTAACACTAATAATCCGCCTCGTTTAAAGTACGGTTTCTCCTCTCGGTTGGATCACGAAACAGCTAAAAAAGACCTGGAAAATGCCGATTTCTCACATATTTTTACAATTGATGATGCAAATATAGCCATGAATAAACTAATTCAATTAATCTCATTAATTATATCCAAAAACACAAAAGTACTTAAAATTCCTAAGAAACGAAGAACGTTAAAACCTTGGATTACTCCGGGCTTATTGAAATGCATTGCAAATCGTGACAAATTACACATAAAATCAAAAAAGGCACCGGAGAATGTAGTTCTAAAAACAACATATAAGCGTTACCGTAACTTTTGTAATGATTTATTGAAGAAATTAAAATCCATTCATGAAAACACTGCCTTAGAAAAAGCAAAGAAAAATCCTAAGGCCTTATGGAAAGTAATTAAGGACATAACCAATACCAAAAAAATACGCGATAACCCTAAAGACCTGCTAAAAATACACGAAAATCCACAAATGGCAGTAAATGAAGCTTGCAATTACTTTACTAATATAGGACAAAACTTATCATCAAAAATTTCAGCACAAAATAATTTAAATCAACTGTCAACCCAAATACCTGATAATATGAATAATATCTATCCCTCACCTGCCAACTCCTTAGCCCTTCTTCCTGTAGACGAATCTGAAGTTGAATCGCTCATTCTTCAGTTACGTAATGATTGTGCTGTTGGTTATGATGGAATTCCATCTACATTTTTGAAACAATGCCGACAAAAATTAATTCCAATATTAACACACATTTTCAATCTTTGCTTACTAAACGGTGTTTTCCCAGATGTTCTAAAAAAGGCGATTGTCCATCCAATCTACAAGAGTGGGGACAGAGACTGTGTCAGTAATTATAGACCGATATCTGTCCTGTCGGCTATATCCAAAATTCTAGAAAAAATTATTAATAAACAATTAAAGGCTTTCCTAGATAAATATCAAATCATAGCAAACAATCAGTATGGATTCAGGTCCCGGGTTTCAACTGAGGATGCTGTTCTAGACATGACTGAATTCGTGGCTAGAAAATTAGACAGTAAAAACAAATGTCTGGGCATTTTTCTGGACCTATCAAAAGCATTCGACACAGTTTCTGTCCCCAGGCTTGTAAAAAAGATGGAGCGTCTTGGTATACGTGGCACGCCACTGGAACTATTCAAGGATTACCTTAATAATCGTACCCAACGAGTTAAGATTGAGACGTACCTTAGTGATGAACAGCACTTGACGCACGGAATTCCTCAGGGCAGCGTCATAGGTCCTACACTATTCCAATTGTATGTTAACGATCTTTGTAAAATAAGCATTCCTAGCGGTAATGTTTTCGCGTATGCTGATGATACGGCCATTGTTATTTATGGATCCACCTGGGCAGACATTAAAACGAAGTCCGAATTTGCCCTAAAGGAAATAATGTCATGGTTAAATAACAACCTATTAACATTAAATCTGTCCAAAACAGTCTACGTTCCCTTCTCAATAAGACAAAATGCTAAACCATCCGACGCATTTAGAGTAACGGCTCACATGTGTACGAATTCCCGAGACCCATGCTCATGTCCTATACTGGAACGAAAAGAGACGGTACGGTATCTGGGAGTACAAATAGATGAGAACCTGAAATGGGATAAGCACATAGAAACACTTACAAAACGAACTATGCGTCTTATTTGTACCTTTAAAGCTCTTCGTCAGTCAGCTAGCCCTGAAACTCTAAAAACAGTGTACTTTGCACTGTGTCAATCAGTAGTTGGTTACTGTGTCACAGTTTGGGGTGGAGCCAACAAAACACTTCTTCTGTCAATAGAGAGAGCGCAAAGAGCTGTTCTCAAGGTGATGACAAAAAAGCCTTATAGATATCCGACAATCCAACTGTACACCGATACTAAAGTCCTTACTGTTCGCCAACTATTTGTACTCCAGGCCACCCTAAGAAAACATAATGATCTCCCTCCATCAAACCCAAACAAAAGAACAAATTTACCGCACAGCACGCAACATAAAACCAGTTTTGCTAGACATCATTACTACGTTTTGGGATCTTTTATATATAAAAAAATTCATATAGTCCTCAATATACTAGACCTAAACAAACACGACCTTAAAACTAAACTTACCAAATGGCTTTTACAACAAGACTATGCAAGTACGGAATCACTCCTGAAATATATCCTCTAAATTCTTATGAAAACACGCACCCAAACACACAAACATACACACATACACACACTACACACAATCACCCTTCAAACACTTATACACTGACACCCACACTATAAACACAAAGAATCAACACTACTCCTAATCTAATTTTATTTGTTCTACGGCCGAACCCTGTCTCTTATGTTACAGGTTTTTACCTAGTTTAAGAGGCAGAGTCCATATTTGAATGTACATAGATACTAAGCCCACATTGTACTGAAGAAACAAGTTACACTGGTATCTTGTTTCTTCATTAAACTGAAACTGTACAACTGTGTCTATGTAATTTTTTTGCACAAATAAACATTATTATTATTATTATTATTATTCCATTATTTAACATCTGAAATCATAGTATCGATGCCTGCATGGTTTAATATTGAAAAAAAAAAATAGTAAGTGGCCAGCGCTTACAATTACGAGACACGTCATATGTTCTAGCGAGTTTGTCCACAACATCGACTCCACTCTTCGTCTTATTGTAAAAGGTAATCATAGAAAGTTTTTGTTTGATTCCTGTATCTTCATCTATTTCTTGGTCATGATGTAGAGATGTATATACGTCCTTGCGTGACTTCACTTTTAGGTAAAAACGGTTCATCTAGATCGCTATCAATTTCATCCAAAAGAGCTGATGATATTTCACTTTCATTCATTCGGCGACCCATTTCAGTTTTTATACCGGTTATTATAACAATAACAAACAAATGAATAAAACAATACACACAAATAATTAAGAAAAATAGTATTTTATAAAGAAGCATTACTTACTTTTTATACGACGTCCCGAACTACGTGGGGTTTGTGGGACCCGAACGCACTTTGCGCACGTGTATCGGCTGCGTTGGCGACGCAAATACTAAAAGACTGTCACCAAGTGCTTTGGCAACGTCGCATCTCCAGCTACTCAAACCGCCGAAAAAGCCGCGAAAATTTTGAAACAGTTACAACGATTTTTGTGTCGCGGGGGTCTATTAAACCCCACGTGGTTCACCAAAGGTTAAATGTAGCAGATTGTTGTTGTCTCGTAATTATATGAAAATGTTTCATTTTATTTAAATACATGGAGTAGCTTTATATTTAATCAGTTAGCCTGTAGCTTTGCTGGAATCATCATCAGCAACCCATTTATGTGCCACTGCTGGACTCGGGTCTCCTCCCCTCTATCTGTTTAGAGAGCTGATAGGGTTTAGGCCATAATCCACACAGGATAAGCTAATGCGGGTTGGTGGATCAGACATACACTTAGAATTTCCTCTAAGTCTAATCTCTTCACCGTTAGCAGATGGTAAGTCACATAACTAGTATAATGTTTAAAATTCCACAAAGTGAAAACCGCATTGGTACTGCTGGTCGGAATCGAATTCGGACCACGTGTTTAGTACGCTGATCACTTATCCATTCAGCCACCATCACTTCGCTTTGCTGGAATAATATGTGGAAAAATATTGTCTAGTACCTTCTCCAGGTACCTATGACTGTCTGTATCAAATCTTATTAAAATCTCTTTAGTGGTTTGGCTCTGAAAGCATAAAATGTTGACGGAATATTTTAAGTGTTTTTATAATTGTTTTTAAATCAAGAAAATGGTAATAGTCTAGTAAATGAGTGCTCGAAATGATACTGTGGAGGGAATTGTCGAAAGCAGAAACTTTGACCTAGGAACTTTGTTTGGAATAGTTAGGAGATAAACATAGTAAAAGTCCTTACCCCCCCGAGGTGAGCCCTTAGGCGGGGGGGGGGAGGGAACAAAGGCTATATAATTTTTTTCATAATGTTATATGACTGAATTTAAACCTCAGATTCTAAACTCGAAAAAAAAATAATAAAAAGTGTAAATGCCAAAGTTGTAGAAAATTTTATCAGGTATCATTTTGTAGTACAACAAAACTTTGTACGGCGCACTGTTTTCGAGATGTAAGCATAAAACCAAAAAACGGGACCTTCATTGCGCTCTCCCCCCTCGGGCACACCTCGGGGGGTTAAGGACTTTTAGTATGTTTATCTCCTAACTAGTCCAAACAAAGTTCCTAAGTCAAAGTTTCTGCTTTCGACATTTCCTTATAAAATCATTCATTGACTGGCCTATAAGTCCCAATGCTATAACAGTATGTTACAGTTTGATCTATATTTTCTATAGCATAACAAAGTTGTCACAATTAAATCAATAATTTATTTGAAGTCTTCGAAATCTTCAATACTTTAATGCCTTCAGTGATGTGTCAATCAGTGCGGTTTGTTTAGTGTAATATGTAAGGCTATTACTTTTCAATAGTTTTAAATCTAAGACACATTCACTGAGACAGCACAGATTTATCTAATGATTTAAATTACAAGTTGCAATATTAACTGTCACCTTGATGAATTCACAGCGGGCTCCTTCGCCATAAAACGCGACACTCTTTATAACGGAATGGCTATAGCTTCAATAGGTAGGACCATAAAATGTGAGCGGGCACACCGCGATCCGACCACTGTATAAATATTGTGACAATAAACATGTCGCAGCCTCACTCTGTAAACAACGAACTTCGCTCACACGATTTAGTACTCAAGTCTTGTAAATAAACAGACCAATATGTGAGTGTGAAAAAGGAGCCAAGTTCTTGCATGTTTTGGTATTGAAGTTAGTTTTTTGTAATTTATGGTGTTATTTAGAGGTTTAAAACTTTTAACCTTTGTTTTAATTGGTGATGTATCCAGCATTGATTGGTTTGTGATGATGTTTCTTTTGTACCTACTCATATGTGTGTAGTTTAGAAGGGATCGTTTGTACATTTTCAATGATATTAAATTAGTGCAAAACCAATATAAAGTTTTTTTCCATCATTACTTACTTACTATCTACCATTTTACTCTTTAGATTTCTTTGTATTCTTCTTAATTTACTTATTTTTGACAGCTATTTTTATTGTAAGTCTTCCGTGCTTCGGAAGGCACGTAAAGCCGTTGGTCCCGGTTATCACTTAATATGGTCGTTAAGTCAAGTTGGAAGCCTTCTGGGCGACTTGATAAATTCCAATACCAGGGTCGGGTCGGTAGGGTGGGGTTGAGGCACCCCACACGATAAGTAGAAGATTATAAGTCTCGTAATTATAAATTTTACACACAATATGTATTTGATCCACTGATTTTAATCATAATTGGTACATATCACTAATAGTAAGCATTTTATAGACGAATTAATATTGCATAACGTTATCAGATAGACCGACGTCCTAAAAAAGGTCGACTGGATTTGACTGGATGCGGAACGCGGAGGCTCGAGTGCTATTGCGCGTGCTAGGAGAGGCCTATGTCCAGCAGTGGACTGCAATAGACTGAAATGATCCTGATGATGATGATGATAAACGTTATCAAAAAAAAAATATTTCCAAGATAAAATTAAATACTGAAATTCCTAACTCAAATTCGACCTAACACTACAATAAGCAACTTTTTAATAACAGATAACTCGTTTCCTAAAAATGTGTAGATGTTAGATAGGCAGGCAGGAGCTCGCCTAAACAAACATTATGTACATGTGTTGTGTTGAGGACAGATCGAGATCAACACTAAATAACTGTGCCAGAGACAGAGGGTTTCCTGCCAAACTGACACTTAATGGTACAGCACAGGGCCGGAGTTACGGAAACACGTAATAGCGTGTATTCTAGAGGTAATATTGGTGAAATACTGGAGGAAACGCACGTAAATTATGATTTCTACTGTGATGAAAGCTGCTGTCACTAGATTTGGGTGCTTATTCTACTTGGTAAATAAACAATTATATGCGTTGTATTTTTATTATCATCAGATTTTGTTTACGGTTTCATTTTATAATAATATTATGTACAAAACGGAAGTCAAGGCATTATTTTGTCGCCTTTATTCAACAACAATATATTGTCGTTTATAAATAGAGACGTAACTTGAAGTCAAAATGGTGATAACAGTCTAAATAAGGTTAAGTCTAAATAATTTTCTGTTCGTAACTATTTTTTTTTTTCGGTATTCCAAGCGGTCAAAATTTTTCGATTCAGGTAGATACGTAGAAAGAAAGTGAAGCCCCAATTTCAATATTCATAATGAGTTATTTCCCTCTAAGTCCGTTTCTGTGTCGTGTTCGGAAGCGAGCGCGGGTTGCACAGGCGTGCGGAAGCGGTGGCGGGCGCGCAACACAATGGAGCTCGCGTTCCAACTGTGTGCACTGTGCACAGTGCTCTGTGCTCATCTCTATTATGAGCAAGCTTCGGTTAATGTCCTCTATCTAACGCTTGTTTGTATACGTAGGGAATAAAAAAAAAATGAGTTGTTGTAATCGGACTTGGCTTGCGCACTAAACAAATGAAAAGTGTAAATTTCAAATATATTAAAAAAAAAAATATTTTATTTAAGCACTGATTCATAAAGGACTAATAGCTTGAATAGACTATATTTATACCAGTATTATAAAGCAAAGCTTGATTTTTTTACTTCAAGCCGTTCTTCTTGCTGTTCTCGGCGAATGAAACTTGGCATATCAATTGCCCTAAGTCAGCTTTAAATATCTTACTGATGTGCAAATATGAACTCTTTTGAAAGCGTAGAAAACAACCAACTACAGATCATATACCTCAGAAAAACTAATCATGGACTCACATTCATCATTACAGATAATTCTAAACACAGTGTCAGTGCGTGTTGTATGATGGAGCAGTCCAACAGTCTAATACGATACGGCAGATAGATAGTGATTCGATACCAACATGTGTGCACATTGTCGACCTATGTGTATGCACATGTACTTACACCGGCCGTTGTACCATTAGATATCATAAGGAAGTAATATCTAAGCGATCAAGCTTATAGAGTTGCCGCAAAATTGTACTAGATGGCGCTGGTTTTAGATTTTTTTTAATTTGAGTTATTTTTGTGAAGATTTATAAACAAATTGACATGACATGAAACTTTTTATCTAATTAAATTTTCGTTTTGTTAGAACTGTTTTCGATTTAAGTGTTTACAAAATTAGTACGAGTTTTGTAGATAATAATAATAAACGGTGACAAAACTGTGTTAATTGGAAATATTAGCATAATGTTTTTAATTGATTATTGCTTTATATCTTTTAAGCTTAGAATCCTTTTCCTTAATAGCTATTTTCCTTTTAATTTATTGTCGTAACTCATTATGAATTCATAAGAATCATAAGCTCAAATTGCCAATAATGAAACGAATCAATGAGTACTCAACAAGAATAATACTTTATCACAAAGTTCCCGTTATATGACGGATAAAGAAAAACTTCATTACTTAGTAACTTTAAGATACCTTTTCGTCGTACCGAAATTTTTAATCTAACCCTGCCGATTTAATTAATTAAAAGTTAGTCAAACTCAAAACGAGTTATACAATTGCTAACAGACGTGAAATTCAAATAAATAGGGTTAAGTTAATTTAGAACTAGAAGGATCCGGCACTATAATAGCATAATAATGGTGCCGATCTTGATGTATTGTTTACTCTTTCTAATGAAGAACAAAGGAATAAGACAAACACTAAGACCATTAAGGTTCAGTTTTAGCCCTTTGAGTTACGGAACCCTAAAAAATCGCCAAACAATACATGATAAAATATTCTTATTATTATCTATATGTCTGTTGTACTGCGAGATTGAAGTTTGAATGTTGTGGCCTTGAATTTTGCTATTTTTATTTTTGTTGTGTTTCATTTGTGTGACGTTCTAAAAAAGGGACAGATCAGGAGTACCCTCAACCGAGAATGCATGAAAAGACTGATGAATGTTGAAGAAGCCAAAGATGTATGTCAGAATCGTAGCAAGTGGAAGGAAATGGTCTCTGCCTACCCCTCTGTTGGGAAAGAGGCGTGATCTATATGTATGTATGTATATTAATTTGTGTTTTAAGTTTTTGTATTCTCTTTAATTATTGTAATCGGTACCATATATTGCTGTAATTAAAGTAAAATAAATAAATAAATATTTTCTCATATATTAATAAGAATTAATACAATTACGAATCATCGACAAAACCACCAAATCTGCCTACATTAATTGAAGCAGAAATAGCTAAGTGTGATCAAGCCGATAGCTAGATTAAACTAGTTCATATTGGTTTAAATGCCGATGTTATAAGGTCGGATATGCCTTGGGGGCTTTTTACATTGCTCTGTTGAACAATCGACTATGATACTGAACTGTAATTAATGAATAATTAATATACTTGGAATTACGTTGGTTAGATAAACGTTTTGTTCGATCTCATAGTAGTTTCTGTATTGATAGGGAATCTCGGGGAATATTAATTACGGAATCGCTAAGTACTTTTGAACTGTAATTTCAAATAAATTATGTGTCTATTACCTTTGAGCATATTTTCATAATGCAATGATAAGTTAATAGATTTGAAAAATAGGGAATTGTATTTATTAAATATAAAAACAAATGCTTTTATGCATTTGTTTCCTACCTATTCAAAATTTTCAACTACATTAATTTTTTTAAATTTTGGGCTCAGCCAATAAGCTGGATCCAATGTCAACCGTTATTCTTCGCTTCTATGAGTCGTAGTGTAATATAACCTATAGCGCTACTTCTATAAATACGCTACCTAAAATATAGTTTTCTTGATATTATGAGTATTTAACCCTTTTGACTGTAAAGTAACATCATATTCAATAACTTTATTTCATACAGATCAAATACATGATAAGTATTTATGTACGTCATATAAAGACAAATAATGTGTCAGTAAAATATATTCCTTAGGCCAGTTCGCTGACAATGTTAAGCCTTTAGAAGTACTTGCAAGAAACTCGGGCCATTCTTTTGCAAACAAAACAGTTACAATTTCAATTGGTTACAATTTGAAATAACATAGAACACCATACAGTTGTTGCATTATAATGTAAATGGTCGCTACTAAGCACCTACATACATTACACAAATTAAAGTTTGTTTCAAACGGTCCCATAATAAATTGGCTCTGAACTGACCCACGTGTTAATAACACCCAATCCAACAAAAAAGCCACATTCGCGGTCCCAACAAAAATGATCTGAACCACTCAAAATTAACGACTAATCCTTCCACAAACGGTGACCACTAAAACCTTTCTTGTGACTATAAAACCAGCTCAGTATAAACGCGACTTTACCCTTGTTTTATTAGGCCCTGGTCCATAGATGGCCGGGAGTAATTCCCTTATACAGACGCGGCCGGTGTCGAACGCACAGCTCCCCGTATTGTTCGCTAAGAGGGTGGAATGGGCTAAAAGCTCCTCTCTATACGCCTCCTACTTAATTGGAATCTTTTAAAGTTTACTCGGGCAATAAAGGAGTCTGAATTACTTAAGTACGACGCTCCGTACGACCGTGGATTTACCTTGAATGAACTTGTAACAGATGTTAGGATGAGTGCTTGCAAGCACTGTTTTATACGCTGACGTTAAAAGCGCTGCGCAGTTTATTAAACCTGTTTGTTATCGCGATAGTTTGTTTATGTGGATGCTTACCGTAGAGTTAGTGTATAGGATAGGTGTTTCAGTATGCAAATAACATTTATAATTATGTGAATGAAGTATAAAGGTTATGGTTGTCTACTTATAGTAAGGTTGCTGTGACACAGTATTAAATGAAAAAGTCCAATACTATAGTAAATATATTATCAAATAAAAAATATATATTATTCCTACGATTTATCCTATGGACTAAAATTTCGTGCTGGAATCGATCGAAAAGTATTTAAAAATACTTTTTTTTAATCAGCCTACTATGTCGACCTACTGTTGTGCAAAGGCCTCTCCTTTAATTTTCCACTCCTGCCTATCCCCAGCCGTCTTCCACGAGGACTACTAATTTTTAATCAAATATAAAAAAAAAAAAATATGAATTTGTTTAAAGTTTACTTCATAATCGTAGAAGACATGACTAAAATTAAGGGCGTTTGATATCTCTTAGCCAAGAATTATTCTTATTTGTGATATGTTAGTTATTTCGTCTGGAAAAGCACTTATGAACCTACGTAATTGTGTTACAAAGAGTTTAGCATACATTAGTTTTCCTAATAATAACTGACGATTACGGCCAAAGTTTCTTTATCTTAATTATTGCTTACAAACACGGCCTTTATTTCACTGGATTTGTTGGCCTTGTGGTCTATATTGTGCTACTACTTAACAAACAGTTGTGGATTGATTCCTTTAAAGGACAATCGTAATTTTTGTGAGGCTCAAAGTCAAATCTTTTTATTTCATTTAGATCACATACATGATACTTATGAACTTCATACAAAGCCAAAAAAAAGTGTTAGTAAATTTGCCTACGGCCAGTTCACTGACAAGGTTGAGCTCTGAGAAGAACTTGGCAAGAAACTCAGGCCACTCTTTTTAATTGCCATAGTTGTTACAATTTTAATTGATTAGTTATTCTGAGTGTGAGTACGTTATGTTTGTTAAATCACCAATACAACAGATGCTTAGTCGGGTTGTATCTTTTTAAAAAATATCTCTGGTTATGCCTTGGAGGCTTTTTTAAACGACTTCAAAAAAGGAGGAGGTTATATGTTCGACTGTATGTATTTTTTTTAATGTATGTTCAACGATTACTCGTTACTTGTATCTTGTAAACAATTTTACTGACTTTGATATGATAACTTATATTATAATATCTGATATTAAGTTTAGCACACATCGTTGTGTGATTAATTTTCGTATTCAACATAAGATATCTTTTATGAAACGTTGTGTCCTTAAGACAGGTATCTAAAAGAAGATTCTACAAAATGCTTTTCTATAATTTTCCGCCGGACAAACGGTCATTTTATATTGATGACGTAATAAGCTTAGTTGTATATTTGGAAATACACAATACATCTTACGTAGAGGTTGTTTCGATTGGCCCCGCTTATTTTCGAGTTTGGGCCGTGCAATAACGGCCTCTTGTATTATTCATAGTCCAATTATTGTAAAAGGAGTTTTCTGTTTCTTCCGAGCGAAGTTGTTGGAGAGAACAGGTACTAAGGTATAAGTGGGCTTGTTTGCCTCAACAATTGGCTCGGCAGCCCTCTCAATGTCGTATTTTCATTATTGAATATTAGATCAAATGTCGATGAGAAAATCCTGTTTTACAGAGGCTCGTTGTCTTGTATTTATTATTTATGTTGACAATTGAGTCCGTTGCCTTATTATTTGCATTTTATTAAAGCGTGTTTTTGGAATATTTTGGTTTGTTCTATTACTTTATTGTTGATGGAGTTCGGGTATTGATGTGTTGACTCTAAAATGTTTTATTTTAAATAAAGTTTTATTTCGAACTAACTAAAATTCATATCATGTTCGTAAAAATACACTAAACTATGTTAGTAAACACAAAAAATTACAAAAAAAAAATATACATAATCGTTTACTTACATAATGGTTGTGCCGAAATAAACAAAATAATTTAGTTAACTTCGACATAAACTTTGTGTTCGTTAAACACCTACGAATACAATTAATTATTATGGAGGAGTCACAGCAGCGTCCCGCTATCACGCTCACATTAGAGTTGAAGCTAGCCTCATCCTGTATATTTGTTAATTGATAAAAAATTAACGTCTTTTTCCAATACCAAGTTTCAAGCATTTCTGCCCCTACTCTTTTCACACGCTAACAGTCCAGGACTTGTAAACGGACAATACATGGTCTACTATTTATTAACTACTACTGAAGCGCTTATAATTTTATTACCTACATAATAAGCAGACGAAACTATGGATGGAAGCTAGTATTAAATTATCTTAAAACGGGTCTACGTTACGTATTATATTATAAGGAATAGTAAATACCTTAATTATTTGCCCGATGTTTCGATCGAATTGCACCGATCGTGGTCACGGGCTGACTGGACATAGAAGCTAGCCTAGTAGTTTATAAAAACATAGTCATATTTGGACATTAAACACTTGGTGCAACGTGAGTCCCTTACATTTATACGTACCGAAGACATAAAATTTCAATTACAATTCAACAACACATCGCTACTAACGACGCACATGAATGAAATAAATCGTACTATAGAAAGTTTCAAAATTTCGTCCTCATACAGATTTCGGTGGGAAGGGACCCTGATTACTTTGGCGACCGAATGAATTCCCCGCGGCTCTGAACAGTAAGGGTTTTGTTAATGTGAATATGTGTACGAGTATACTTATGTGTGGCATATATGTTATATATGTCGATAGGTATCATGTGGAAGGAAGTGGTATTATCTGCTTACCCCCCTGTTAATGAGGTGTGATTTATATGTATGTATACGAATAAAAGTGCATGGTGTATATTGATGAAATTTGTAGAATATCCACTACTAATATTAAATAACTAATAAAAGTTAATATATGTAGGAGAAGATGAAAAATATTTTTTCTGAAAAGGTGCGCGTGGCACACATTTCAACACATCTTTTAAAAAACACTTTACAGTTTGTAAGAAAGTTTTTTGTTAATGTGAATATTTTCGAAAATAATCGCTCCGAAAGTAGCACAAATTGGGTCCCCCCATCTTGTATCTCCGAAACCGTAAAATTTAAAAATATGAAAAATACTCTGTGTGATTTTTTCATAGTAGTACTTCCAATGAAAATTATTTTGAATATGATCGCATATACTGTTTTTGAGTTATTGTCAAAAACTGCGCTTCTCAGCAAAAAGACGTAAGCGCTATGAAAATACGCTCTTTTGCTAAGGAACTCTACATTGAGCCTTGTGCGACATGCTCTTAACCGGTTTTTCTTGTTAATTACGGCTGATGTCTTCTATCATCATCTCAACCCATAAAATTAAATATCCCACTGTTGGGCACGGATCTCCTCCAAAGAATGTGGAGGGAATTTAGCCTACTATACCACGCTGTCTTCTATACCTAGACACAAATTTAAAACACACGTTCTTAACAGAAATCGATGATATCATCAGTCCAAATTAAATCCATAAATCAAAGAATGTCACTCATAGCAAAATTTTGATAACCGGAGGGTAAAGTGAGTACTGACGGTAGAAAAAGTCTAAAGGCATAAAGATAGCTATATCTATGGGTTTAATTTGTGTTCCCTGTCGATATTGCAACGTTCCCTTTACCCGCTCGACCGGGGATTAGAGGCCTTATTTTATCTTCTTTTCTCTTTTTTCCACCATGTAATAAGCCGAATTAAGCCGCGACAGGATACCGTCTAACTATAAAGGGTAACTAGG
Source organism: Laspeyria flexula (assembly GCA_905147015.1). Taxonomy (NCBI): domain Eukaryota; kingdom Metazoa; phylum Arthropoda; class Insecta; order Lepidoptera; family Erebidae; genus Laspeyria; species Laspeyria flexula. The sequence goes on along the minus strand of LR989956.1, from coordinate 2,075,173 downwards.
CCATACTTTAACTAAGCGGGTCCTAAAAGAGTAGACAGAAGTATTTTATCATAACACTAGATGTTGCCTGGGGTTTTACCCCCGTAGATCTTTCTTTGCCACTACTCAGCTTATAGCGTAATGTTATAATTAATAGCCTATGCGTTCTTCATTAAATGGACTATCCAATACTTAAAGATTCTTTTAATTCGTTCTAGTAAGTAGTTCCTGACTTTAGCGTGTTCAACCAAACAAACTTCAGCTTTTTAATATGAATATAGATAACCACGAATGACGCCTGTTATCCTCGAAAGGATATAGGTGCATCTTATCCTAATTTTACCAGCTATGTTAAGTTGTATGTCCCATAATAAGGAAAAAGCCTACCTATTGCACAGAACTGAACACATTATCCATCATATACATCTCCATTGGCCATTTTTTCTGCGAGCTATGTGACCTGCATGCTGCCACTTTAAAGATGCGATTCGGTGAGCTTTCGTCAACTTTAGTCTTTTATTCGATTACACAAGGACAGTAGACTACAATAGGCTGTATTCATGATGATGACCCAGGCAAACCCCGAGAAAAAAAAACAAAAACAACCAATAGAATTTTATATTTACGTAATTTGGTTTCTGTTTAAGAACAATGCATTTGTCTTTTCGTTTTCTCTCCGTGTCAATGAAGTCCGGAGCTAAGAATGTTAGGATACAGAATAGGTGCTTGAAACTCTTAATCCCTATCTCTATTAAGTTAAACTTTCAAGTAATTTATAGGGTTAATTAAACGACTAGAGTACTGCTAATGTTTCGCTAATTTGAGTTTACTTTAGTTTTTAGTGATGGCAAAACTGCTCATAACTAGTTTTTTGTGGAACTGTTCTTTTTGTTGTTGTGATATTTTTAATGATATGCTTAAGACTAAGTAGAAATAATAAATTTTGAATGTGGGAATGTTGCAATTATTATTCATATCTTTAAGACTTTTTGTTTATACTATGACATTAATGCTTTTTATTTCTTTCTCAACCATCTTTTACATACTCAGAAATATCTCAGATTCAACTTTGGCGTTTAACTTTAAGTGTTAAAAATCCTTAAACACAAAATCTGAATTGAAATGACAAGTATTAATTTAAAGCAATGTGTATGGAACCATTTTTTTCATATATAGTTAAAATATAACATAATTAGCATTGTTGTTCAAAACAAAACAAAATATATCCCTCAGAACCCTTTTTCTGGGATAAAAATATTTACAACTTTCACAAGAATAAGCTATATTAGTAGGATTTTATCTTATAATTTCAAATATATACTTCTTAAGTACGTATTTTGTAGGATAACTCGCATACTCACATCTTCATACCCTTTTCTATAATTATAATATATTAAACTCATAAATATAACCACAGGTGTTGTTTCAAGTGACCGTTACTAAACTCCTTGTAGTTAATCCGAGCTTAAACAGCGACTAATGCCGCCTTGATAAATTGTACCGACTTCAGAAGAACCGTAAATTTGGATTTTAAGTTTTATATATTAGAAAAAGTCGGTTAATTTCACTCTTAATTAGATGTTTCGCCTTATTTCATGTTTTATGGAAAAGCAAGTAATTGAAAATGAGTGTAGATTAGGATTTCTTTGTGGTTTCAATTTGGTTATTTGTTTAAGTGCTGTGTTTAAAGCTTAATGAAACTTGTTCTTTAGGATTTTTTGTATTATAATTTGTAAGTGATGTTAATTGTAAGCACAAATTAATAACGTTTGTGAATGTACAATAGTAATTTGAATAAATAAGTCACAATGAAGTTATTCATGTGTAATTTTACTTTGGTAAACTCTGATTCTTTGTAAAAAAACATTCTTTGTGATTTCAATAAGTATTAAAATCTTAATAATAATAATTATTAATAATAATAATAATGATTATTATACTATGACATATTCAATATAACATTTTGAAGTTTCCTAATGTTCACAAATTTATACCATTTTTAAATAGACCTACCAAATATATCAGCAAATATATTTGTTAATCATAACTTTACTAAAACAATTTTTTTTTAAATTTACATAATCAATCTCAAACGTATTTATTACAAAAATGGGTAGGTACAAGATGGTGCGAATGAAATTATAATTCTGCAAATTCCGCCTCATGGCATGCAATATTTATAAGGTATTTGGTATTAATTATTAACAAAATTAAGTTCATGTCAATACAAAATTAAAATAATAAGAAATATCAATATTTAGATACTATGTCAGGCAATACTAAATTATGATAATAGATTTATACAATACAAAATGTCAATAACAAATAGAAGAATAAAATAATAGGTAGTTTGACATATTAGTTATTATTGTATAATTATTCATCCCTACCACATCGGTTTTATCAATAATAAGCTTAGAAACAAAAAAAACATGTGCGGTTATTTATTTAGGTGATATATCACGTGATTGGAAAACAGACAAACAAGGCCATTCGTCCACACAGACCACATAAATCATTCATATAGATCAAATATCGTGGAATATCACGCGTCACCTATTTGTTTCTGTGGTCAGTATTGTAAATATGCGATATAACATGTTATTAACTAGCATGCTGTTATTTAAAGCGTGCATTGTAAATTGTGGTTACGAAACTATATTTTTGACTCTGTGATTCACGTTTATGTTAGACCGTTCTGTATCTATCATTTTAATGTATCTTTGTGTGATGTGATGTGATGAGATGTGATGAGCATAAAGGTTTGTTCTGTGTCTGGGTGAAATTTATCTATAATATGTATGTATATACAAAAAAAAATATTTAAGTCGTACGCAAATATAATTGCTTACTTTGGGACTAGATGGCGCTGTGTGAATGTGGTAGAATATTAAAAAAAAATTAACATTGCATCATAACATACATAGCATCACGCCTTTTTCCCTGAAGGGGTAGGCAGAGGTGTTTCACACCCACATTTCGCCATCTATGTTTGGTCCCATGTAATAGGGGGCAAGCCTATTGTCATCAACCGGGAACATTTGTTTACCAAACTCCGGGCAAATCTTAATACTGGAATTTCATGATAGAAAAACCCAATACCATTATAACCCGACCCGGGAATCGAACCCGGGACCTCTTGCACAGCAGTCGTATACATTTCCCGCTGCGCCACCGAGGCAGTTTAAATTAATTATCCAAGGTTAAAAAAATATTATATTATTAAAAATATTAAATAGGAATATTTTCATACATTATACATGCCTTATATAAAGTATTCAATCATACTCTTTACATAGGGTGGGCATGTAAATACTGAATGATTTTTTTTTTTAAATTTAATACGAAATTTGTATTTATGATTTAACAAAAGAGTTCGTTTTTCAAATAAAGTAGAAGCTCAATAACGAATAAGGAACTGATAAAAATAAAAACGTATGATAAAAACCAGCTTCAACGAGTGGCTTGACCCTGGTGTATCTCGATCAAAAGTAGCATAAGTTTTTATTTCAAATTATAATCTGTGTGCCATTTAATACAAATCCTTACAGCTGTTCTAGTGATTAAGTAACCAAAATTCATCCATTCTATTAGTAGAATGAAAAGCGATAATAACAACACTACTGACCCGTTTTAAATCAAATAGAGATCCATTTATTATTCCATAACAGAGATGTGCCATTATTCGTTTACAGTCACTACACATGTCAAGGTATATCTTAGTTACACACACAGATGCGTGTGTGTACAAATTACATTACGAATAATATTGTTGATGCGTATTGGTATAGAAAAAAGGCCGGTAATATTAGAGTGAGCGACTCTTTGTGAACCGTGAACGTATAGTGATGTCACTGTATCGAGTAAAAGTATCGATTTGATTTGTATCTCTTTACTGTTCAAGTGGTGAAATAGATTTTTTGTCGTTGTTTAGAGTAAATTACTTCATTGCAACAATAGGCGTCATTTTATTAGTATTTTAAAATGGGTAATCATTTGTAGAAACGTAATTGCTATCACAGATCGCATGGTTACCGTATACTTTTTAAATATAATTAGCAACCCATTAAGTCCCAATGCTGGGCTCGAGTCTCCTCTCCTTTAACTAGAGAGTTGAGAGGGTTTTTTTGGCCATAATCCACTCACGCTGGCCTAGTGCGGGTTGGTAGATCAGACATGCTCATAGAATGTCTTCTAGGGTATGTGGGTTTCGTCACGATGTTTTCCTTTACCGTTTGCAGATGGTAAGTCACTTGACTAGTACATATAAATTCCACAAAGTGGAATCCACAATGGTACTGCCGGTCGGGATCGAACTCGGACCGCGTGATTTGCACGCCGGTTCCTTATACATTTAGCCACTATCGCTTGTTATATATTATGGTCCATGTAAACGTCAAAATAGGACTGCAATAGGCTGAGATGATGATAATGATGATGATGAAACGTCAAAATATTTTTTTACTCAATTTACGAACTTTAAGTTATAATTTAAACTAAATAAATTCATATGAACAATGGCTAAATAAATTAGTTTGTTGCGTCGCAGTACATATTTGGTTTTGGATTAAATTGCTAATTTATTACTTAGAACCTTATATAATTTTTGAGCATAAAAAGCCCAGTCATGTCGTAATCACGATTAATGCACTTCATTGGACAACTCAACATAACTTTACTACGACAGTAATATAAAAACTGCAAAAGAAAATGAAAAGCGAAAATAAAACTAGTAATACGTCAGGCAAGCATCGACAGCGCAGTTCATTGTCTTCAAGATAATCTATCTCCCTCAACATTCCAACTTGCAATCTTCTTCGTGGCGGTAAAAATAATTCCTTTTGCCCAGATGTGGCGGACACTTCGCTAAAATATATGATGAATAGCCGCACGAGACTCACGACAACTTGACATTACAATATTCTTACAATAAATTGTGAATAAAGAATAAATGTGGTGACGACATTAGAAGCACCTGTTTTCGTTTAATTTCTTTTGTTTTTTTTTTATACCAAGAAGTTACCGTAGCTAACCAGAAATCTGCAACTTGCATGGTACCATTTTATAATTCGGCAGTTGATTATTTTTGGGTAAGTGGTTAATATATAATGTATATATACCGCTTAAAATATTAATATTTCAATAACACAATAACAATGACAGTTGACAGTAAATAGTTTGACATATCCTAAACTACAATTCATCAAAAATAAAAGTCTGTTAATATTTTTCTTAGTGTCAACAAATTGTGAATAAAGTTAAAAATGTGGTATCGTCATTAAAAGCACTTTCGCCCAAAAATAATAGCATTTTTTTACAAATAAGTGTATAGCGAATGGTGAACCAGTTTTAACAAGTATTCTCACATTTATACTAATAACTCACTACTATCCAATTTAGAGATGGTCAATATCGTACAAACTGCAAAACCTATACGATCTAAATTCAAACTACTTCACAAAAAATCTAAACAAATCGAGAAGATTTAAAATGGATATTTATCGATGTCGAATGTCGATAGTCAATACTCTACGACGTCTTAGATAAAAGGAAGAAATAAGGAGCACATTACTTCGAGCAGACCAACAATCAGAGATGTAATCCACGACTCGTCGTGTGTCATCGGTATACAGTAATGACATCTATTTGTAGCCTGTAGTATATCTGTACTAAGTAAGAATGTTGATTGAAAACTAAAGACTTATCTTTATTTCCTTTTTATCTTATGATTAGACTTTCTGGCCTTAATTTTGTGTAGTATGTTGATAGATGTGTCGACCATCTTATATGCTTACATCACATTTCTGACTTTTTTTGTTACACAGCGCCATCTAGTCCAAAGTAAGCTAATATAAACAAATGTTTTATTGATTCAAAAAGTTACAACACAGTTTCAAAAAAAATAATAATAATTAGGGTCACTAGACTATATAATTATGTGCACACTGTGAATCCACTTCAGCTAGAAAGCTCGTACTGTGGGAAACAGTGGTCTACCTACACACAATGTTTACTTCTCGGCGAGAATATAAGCTTGTATTATGGGATTTAGACGACTGATAAATATACATACATGGAAAACCTCTTCAGCAACAGTCATACACATATTCGCCACTCACACCATCAGTTCAATTTGAAAACAATGATGCATAAAATATATTATGAAGTCGAAGAAGAATAGAATCATTGTCCACCGACCTCCAGTCAACTAGACGAGCGAGTTACTGGGTCAACTAGCGGACCGTTTTAATATAAGTTCTAGGAATTGAAGTTGGATAGAAGAATAACTTGTAAGTAAGTGTGATGAGGTGCCGATCGACAATGGTACTGAGTTTGTTGAAAAGTGACATAATGAGAGCTGAAAAACTGAATTATTTAAATGTAGAATAGTAGTTTCTGTAAGTGACTTTGAGCGTCAATAAAAAGAACCACAAATCTCTCTAGTCGTTTAACTATTAGTATCAAAAAACATCATGGAAAATCGTTCTCCGTTACCATATTAAAGAAGGATAAACATACATATTTTAGCAAAAAAACTAACTGCATGTAAGAGGAATTAGGGACAATATTAAAATTTCTAGAATGAACAATAATAAAATATCAATCTATTTTAAATATTTTGTTAATTAATTCACAGTAATTATATTTAATGCAAGCCACCTACATTCGGTCTTATTAGAAATATCTTGAGGCTAAATATGAAGTAGATACAGATGGACCGACGACCTGGTCAGGGTGGCGGGCGGTCGTTGGTTGCAGGCGGCACAGGACCGTTCGCAGTGGCGTAAATTAGGTGAGGCCTATGTTCAGCAGTGGACGTCGTTGGGCTGATATGATGATGATGATGATGAAATATGAAGTAATAATACAGTAAATAAAATACAGTATTACAAAGATGCATAATATCTGAGCTTATTTACTAATATTGTAAAGCTGAAGAGTTTGTTTGTTTGGATGAACGCTTTAACCTCAAGAATAATTTAAAAAAATATTTTAGTGTTGGAGAGCCTACTTATTGAGACAGACTATAATAATATCACGCTACGACGAGCGAAGCCCCGGGAAACAGCTAGTTCAAATACACCCGATTACAAGTAATCTCTATACCTATAACTAATTGCTCACCATCTACAAATTGGGTTCACTCAACTAATCAATAATCCTACTCAACGCTTCTAAATTTTTACACTTTACTCCACGGAACCCGCCTCAGAAAATTGAGTTCGCTCTTCATTAGCCCGTACAACTTGCTAGACGGGATTTTAAAAAAACTTTTTCATAAGGCGTTTAGGCCCGAGTCAAGTTTTCCATCAACAAAATTAAGGTACGCTCTTAATATCAAAACTTTGTCTTAATGGATTTGGAATTTTATATTTATTACCAGCCGACGATACTGAGAGCGCGCTCAGTTATCAATTTGTGTGCTAAATGAGAGGCTTTACCTTGTTATAACATGGCGACATAACGATCTGACTTACTCCCAATACCACACTTTGTTTTTCAAAAGTTAGTTCGACCATTTGGTGTTATAAAGTATAATGTTTAAGAATCCCTAAATAAAGTTGTTTATTAAAGTCCGTTCGCGTTAAAAAAATAGTAACTCACTAGTAACTTATCGTTGTCATTCAGCTTAGCCACGCCCCTTGACCAATTAGCTCTTAGTGCCGTGTGCCTTAAAGCAGTGTTCACATTAACCATTTGAACTTAGCCCTTCGAATATAAATCATACCTTAACCAAATAATACGCCTTTACTTTTCTGTCGCACTGGTGAGTTACTATTTTCTTAACTCGAACGGACTTTAGCTAATAAGTTGTAAAGTAAAAAGTGGTGAGTATGTGTATTTATTTAAGTAAATAGATCGTAGAGAACATGCGCGGCTGTGGTGTCAATGACATTGAATGATTACAGAATGTTGAGTGAGACTGGCCGCGACCGATCACTATTGACTTTTATTGAGTGCACCGTGAGTCGGCATTTGTTCTACGGCCCGATTCAATTTAACACTAAATTGAGCACACGCCACCTCCAATTGGAAACAATGTCTCAGTTTAAATACCACTCATTTAACAGGGAAATTATCTCGAGGGCGACAAGCGACCCGCCGCCCATTAATTCACCGAAGCAGCTCGCTGCACTTTACTAAAAAAAACTCAAAAGAATCAAACAGCATTAACCGCTTAAGTTGCGCTCGGGGCGTCGCATCGCAGAACTCACTTTTAGCTCATTAATTTTCATCTTTTCGCGTACAACCTAACATAATTCACCCTTGAACGCTCCCATACTACGTGATAAGGGTACTTTTATACTGGGCAACAGAGGAGCGCTGGGTTTTTATTAAATCTCGCGTCAAGTCGCTCGAGTGTCGACTACTGATAGCGACGCGCTGTTTATTTATAAAACAACGCTTTTTCCGCTCAAAGTGTTCCAGTTTTTTTTTATCCGTGTCGGTGGAGCCCGTAATACGTATTGTTTTCTCCTTTTCAAATGTAGGGACGCGTTAAAAACGTCTCTGTTGGAACAAAGGGTACGGCCCGTAATGTTGGTTCGTTCACGCCGACCGACGGCGGTCATGGGCCGTCGCAGGAAGCGGCGCGTGGTACGGCGTCGCATTAACAGAAGCGGACGCACAAAATGACTGGACATAATAAATCCTGGATTCTTTCATTCACAAGTGATTTATATACGCCCTTAAATTGTACGTATTAATGTTACTTTTTATGTTTTAAACATTTTAACCGTCTGTGGAGGTAGCCAAATTATATGGCGTCGTATTAAGTCGGATATGAAGGTCGACCATGTGTGAATACACATACACAACCCTGGGAACACGCTCCCCTTTCGCACGAGCGCCGCCCGATCATTCCTTTCCAATAGCGGCCATGTATCATGTGCGTACGTATGGAAAAATATGCCGACAAGCAGACGCCCGGAATACATTCCAGTTGTTTTTACCGGCTGTAATAATAATGAATCAATCAATCAATTGGCGTTACTCAGTCAGTCCCGATACTTTCCCGTGTGTACGTATACCTATTGTTTCGGTCACCGAGTTCGCTACAAGTTTTTTAATCATACTTTTCGTGCGGTCTTACGAACTTGTGTACAGCGTACATTCTGTGATGTGGACTTGTAATTTTCACAGGAGCCGGAGCGCGGCGCCCGACGTCGAGGTGATGTTTTCATTTATGTTATGCGAACTTGCTAATAAATAAAATTAATCTTGTTGTTTTTATAGTTGACCGAATTATTTTTGAGCACGACTTCTTTTGTAGCGTTGTTCCTTTGTGTTTAACTTCAAAGTTTTTTCATATTTGCTAATCATATACTTTTGTTTCACTAGTAAGAGCTCGCAAATTCATTCCCTTTTGCACAAAAATCTAAACAATAGTAAAGCTAAAGTATCTGTTGGATAAGCTATTCTAATACTTAAAACAAAAAGCTTTCATATAAATGTAAAGCTTTGCAAAGAAGAAAATGCAATTACGGAGCTCCGAACTGGCGAGCAAAAAATTCAAAGCTCTCTAATTTAGTTATTTAAATTCTCAAAAGTTAAAAGCAGTGCGTTAGTAGAAGCAATATGATCGCGGAGTTAGGTCGATTATCGAGACACCACGAGTCACGCGATGATTGGCTCCCAATATCAGTGGGGGCTGAGATTTTGCTCCGAGTGCTCTTTATTCGGCACCGCAAGCCTTCTCTTGTTATTCTATGCAAATTACAGACCCCAGCCGAATGTAGACTAAACGGGCATTTCGGAGATTCGAGTTTTTATGCAAACAGAGCTAAGTTATTCAAGTGCGCGCCTTTGCATGAAACTTGCATACAGAAATGGTTGAATGCGCTAACGTTTATGCGCTTACCGCGGCGCGCCGCACTGCCTTGTATCTGTATTTTCTAGATTTTCCACAGACTGTATTTTTAAGTAAGTGTCTCAGCTCTAGTTAATTTATTTATCAATTAACTGTATCTAGATAGCTACTTGTAGATTTTTACTGAATCTGTTTAAGCAGTAACAATATCTACAAAGGTTGTTGTTACAGATTTCAAAAAGAATCTCAATTCGAGGGCCGGTTATAAATGAAAAGTAAATATTTTCGAAGCTGTTCAAAGTTTTTAAAAAGAGAAATTATTCAATATTGTTCTGCATACATTTGAAAATGAATTTAGAATGAATCTCGTGTTTTATTGCATTCAAATGATATTTTGGTACAACTTTTTAAATTTCTCTTTTGAAAAATATTCATTATTTATTATGAATTAAAGATGATAATCGTTTCTAACCACACACAGCATAAGACTATTTACGATGGCACACAAATAAACACGACACGTTTTATGAATTGCAGGTACTATCTGCTCACGTATACGATTTATGACAGAAACTAAAGCAATTCGTGTCAGATCAATAAATTGTGAAGTTACTAATCTGCCGAACTATACCATTATAAACAAGCAGATATGGATCTCAAATCACCTAACATGTACAATATATGTGAGGAGAAAGTAAGGAATTAGCTTCATCCATATAAAGGTACAAACAGGACTGAGTTACAGTATATTTTTGTAGTTGTAACGTGTTGTTTGGCACATCGCCAGCTTGAGATGCCGCCATATCTTACCTAGTACCTTGATTAAATCAGATAGGTCCGCGAGAGACAAACAAACTGTTGGTTATAAAACTGCTTGATGATTCGCAAATACGCTGTTTTATTGGACGCGAATAAATCTTGGTTGACGGATAACGGCATTGGTTTAATTGCGTCACGTGGTTAATGGTATACTACTGACCTCTTTGACGACATCGTTGTATACTTTGACGAACGAAAAAGGTCTTGTCTGTTTGACTGTAGCTTTAAAATAGATAATGTTTTAAATTGGTTGTACAATTTTAAGAAAGAAAGAAAGAAAAATAATTTATTTGGTACAAACACACACAAGAGGAAAGCATAATATAAAGTATAACAAAAGGACATAACAGTAAAATCTTGAAACGGAAACAGAAATATTTATGTATTTTTAATATACTAAGTTAAAACGTAAAAGATAAGTAGATTTAAAAAAACATTACCCCTATCATACCAAAAGGTTTATTTAAAAAAAAATATTTAAAAGGGTAAAATTCTAGTCTGACTGATATAATTCTTCCAGTTATTTAAGACTGCATTTAAATAATGGTACATTATATGTAGCATATTTACAAGTATTTCATTTTATGGACCAAGAAAGGTGTACCAATTCTTATCTATACTCATATTATAAAGCTTATTTGGTTGACCGCGCTAATATCAGCAACTACGAATCCGATTTGAAAAATTATTTTAGTGTCGGATAGAAAGTTTATCGAGGAAGCCTACAAGCTACATAACATCACGCTATGGCCAATAGGAGCTGAACAGTGGTCAATAGGAGCTGTGCAGTGGCTTAATAAAGAATGAAATCCATTTTTACAATAAGTTAATACTTTTATTATTCACTGACATATTGAATAACATAATCACTACAAAAGAAACGAAATATTCCTCTAATATTAAGTATGATAATAAAAGTAATCACATATTTACGATCCACTATATTAAGTCATAAAACCATCTACGTAAGAAAGTATCTACCTGACTTAATACTAATACCTATTATTTTTAATATTTATAGACCAATATCAGTTTTTTTTAGGTCATACATATTTATTTACGGATTAAGAATACATAATTTCACTTCATCAGCAACCCATTAATATCTCACTGCTAGGCTCGGGTCTCCTCTCCTCTATCTAGAGAGCTGAGAGGTCAATTTAAATCTGGTTTAATGCTTAGTCTGTATTTTGTAATAAAGTGTTATAAGTTTAAGATTAAGCACTTAACTTATACAAAATAATCTGTATGTAAATGCAGGTACAAAGTGTATGCGCTATAGATTGGCGGGCACTAACGAGTGAATAATTACACAATGATCCCTATTACAAATGCAAAAATGAGGAGCCCCGATGCATACATAATGCTGCCGTCGGCTGTGGTCTGAGTTATGAGGGAAGTGCTTTCTTATACATATCTTATTCTTTCATGCTGTCTTAAGTGGCACGTATGTTTCGCCATGCTTGATCTGAAGTACGCTTCCGGGACAATATAAATAAAGGGCGGTATGAGTCTTTATCTTATCCGTGTAGTGAGGGATTAAGAATACATAATGTTACCCATCTCAACCCGTGGGTGTCGTAAAAGGCGACTAAGGGAGTAACCTAACAGAAACAAACCCTATACCAACCCGTCTGGCCAGCATGGTATAGTGGGCTAAATTCCCACCACATTCTTTTTAGGAGACCCGTGCCCAGTAGTGGGACGTTTATGGGTTGAGATGATGTTGAGTCTTTACCTTAAAATTTTTCAATAGCATTACAGGGAATTTAATTTGTTGTGAAAAGTACGCCAATTTTCTGAGAAAACTTATAAACAAAATAAAATAAAAATGAATATTTTTCATCTAAATCCTGTATAAATAAAGGCACGCGACAGTGTGTTAGACAAGTTCAAGTATGTAAATATACAAGAAGTCTGTCTTGAAATATTAGTTTGATGTTGAAACTAATAATACATCAAATAGAAACATAATATAGGTGGTTTCTTACTAACCTATTGAACCTAACCTGCTTATTCAAGGAGGTGAAACGATTCCGCTCCAATGAGCTACTAGTTTATAATCTCAGTAAGATGAACAGGGCCTTCGGAACGGGCGAAGAGATTCTAATATGGAACTAATGTACGCTGATGTTGTACAATATGTATCCTAACCAATATAATATGTCACATAGCTTAATAACCGATACTTATTAGAATTACAATATTAGTAATTCATTCTATGATGAATATTGTAATTGTAATATTGTAATTCTTTTCTGTGTATAGGCACCCTAACCCTCGTAAGAGGACAGCTTGGTGTTAGTATGCTGGCAAGATTTCTTGCACATGAGTATTTTGATTTGATTTTTTTCATTCGCCTGCCACATAGTTGGAATGAAAACTATGGGGAAAGTGGGATAAGAGAAAGGGGAATCACTACTTACTTTGTTACCACACGGAGTTTTTTGTTTTCGGAATCAAATACACTACTACAAAAGCACATAACATCGTAACAACACAACTATATTACAATTACTTTTTTTTTTTGTTCTACTCCAATATATTTTAAAAAGGCTTTCAAATAGTTCTTGTAACCATTAACTTGTACCACGCGGTCTACAGAGCGGAGGCCTGCAAACATCCCGTCGGTAATGACTGGACAAACAGACATCTGCATACGACCTCCGCCTCAGAAATACCCTCCAGCTCAACGCTGTGCACTTTCAGCGAATTTATTAGCCGCCCTTATCAGAATTCCATTAGTATTTTTACGAATTTCTGTTAGCTTTTAGCCTAGGTCTCGGGAGGTTTTAATTATCGGAACATGCTTTAATGATGTTTTAAAAATTATGACATAAAAGCCTTTTAAATTATTTTAGGATTCCTTTAAAGTTACTATGGTGTACCTACATGAGTAAAGTTGGCAATAATTTTGTTTTAAAAAGTATCATTGCTGCATTATTTATTATAAGATTTCAGGTGTTGCCCATATAAAAGATGTTTATTCTGTGTATTAAATATTTACGTAGTGAAGTTAATTATAAAAGTACATGGGTCTTCTATTAACCAACAATCGACCTTTTTTAAAATACATGAGTTTTTTAATTACCAACAATTGATTTGAAAGATATGTCTTAATATTGCCGTCATGTTAATGATGTTCAAATGAATCCTTTAAAGCTGAGGGTTGCAGCCAAAACACAACCGTACATAACCTAATTTAAAATATATTATCCCTAAACAACGCGCCACACAAATCCTCAGATAAAACATGCGCTTTTCCACAAACAACGTTAACGCTTACAAAAATAAAGGTAGCATTTTGAAGGCTATTTACCATACAGAATCAAAGTCGGGTGTTCCCTTTCTCATATGATGACATTTGGCTCCAGGCACCTAGTGAGTCGCGCCGGAACTCTAATCAGGCCTCCGTCACAGGGATGTGTTAACTTGAAATGACACGGAATTCATTTATGTTAGGCCAGGCTTTTGTAGAATTAGTGGCTTAGTAAATATGACGGTGAAATATTCGTTTTATTTATTGAATGATGGGTTTAATCAATTACAGAGTTTGTTGTAATTTACTGGCTGAAGTTATTGACAAAGAAGACTTGGCAGTAGTAGGTTTGAAATCACAACAAATGTTGATAATACATACATAATTATTATAGTTATTAGGAGTTTGATGGAATTGAATATTGATTATCCATTCGCAATTTAGAAACATTCTATTGTTTTTTATTTATGTTTTTTTTATCAATTAATAATAATACTTTCTCATCTGAGGTGCCTAATTTAGTTCAAAAATTTACCACTACCTTGTTTTAAGTAGAAGACAATTTAATAAATACTTTTTTTTATATAGCACGACGGTGGGCAACACATACCTACTGATTGTAATTGATTACCACAGCCTATGGACGCCTGCATCACCAGGGGCATCACGAGCGCGTTACCGACCCTAAAGAAACCTATTTTTTAAATTTTTATTGCCTAAAGTGGCAGACAAGCAGATGGCCCACCTGATGGTATGTGGTTACCGCCGCTCATGGACGTTGGCAATGCTAATGCTAATGCTAATGCTGCAGCCAGGCCGCTGCCTACCTTGAGAGGATAGCTCTCTTTAAACCTCGTTTGAAGAAGGACATGTCATAGCGCTCAGGAAACACCGCTGTAGGAAGTTCACCCCAGAGCCGGTACGTACGTGGGAGGAATGACCGCTGAAACCTTACCGTTCAAGACGATATCGGCTCCAGGTAGTGCGGGTGAAGCCTACAGCGGCGTCGAGTGGTGCGATGATAAAAAGGCGACGATGCCACCAAATCAACGAGTTCGTCGCAGCACTCCCCATGGAACAATCGATAGACCACGCAGAGTGACCCAAAGTCTATTCACTCCTTTTTGAAGAACTTTAGCGCGACACACATTATACTTACAGACGTAGTCACTAAACTCTCTAAGTCTTATAAACAACTCTCCAAACACGTAGTTAATTCAATAAAACTAATGAATTCTGAATAATACTCAAGTGTGTTGGTTGTAAGGCATAACTAACAAACTTGGTGTACGCTCAATAACTATGCATTTATGTATTCGCTTAATTATCAACAAGACGTGCGCCCTCTTAGATAGATAGAGTAATGAACAGACAGACATACTAGAAAAGTTTACATTGAAATATTCAGAATAGATGATACAAACGCCTAGAAAATCTTTTCAATAAAGACATCGACACATCACTACAGTCTCGCACGTTAAAAACATGTTTAGGCACAGCTCTTAAATTACGAGAAAGTATAAATTATGGCTTGTCAGCAAACGTATGCAGTACGTATTGATAAAATATGCAGTAAAAAAGGCTGAAAAATATTTAATATTTTTTTTTCATTATTGAAATGAAATCTCGAATATTCATCTAGGTAACAAAGTAACAATTATGACAGTCAAAAGTTAAGAATGTAACAGTTTTTTTGAATTTCTTTGATTGTATTTTTTAGATTTAATAAAGAGAAATTTACAAGAAAAGAATATTTTACCGTGCAGATCTTATATCAGTGCGCCAAGTTTTTAAGTGAAAGTGTATCAAATATTCAAACATCCTTCACAAAATTTATTGAAAAATGGCCAAATTGCAATTACTAAGACTTGTAAGTTACGAAACCGTTCATGATGCATTAGAAATTGTTGTTTTAGGAGAAAGGAAAGTGTGTCTGTATCGGAGGATATGGCACTCTGTGGTCTTTACCCCAAAGAGAGACAGGCGTGATGATATGTAATTATGTACATACGTACATAGCAAACAAAGTAACATACAAAGTTTATAGAAGAAGCCCAAGTCAATGTGAGACGAGATAATAACCTTTTGAAACACAAGTTCTTAACCCTTAACTCTGTAAAGTCGAATGATAAGTTGTTAGATGTTAATGTTATGCGTGGCCCAACAGCCAGCGCTCGCCTAATTAGCCTTTGTTACTTTATGTTAATATACTTCACTATTTCCATATCAATCTCGAATGGAAGAAAAACATTCGCAGCTGGCGTCTTCTCATAAGTGATACGTCATATAGGGTATGTGTTGTACATTTGTGAGTGTGTGTGAGAGATCAAAAGTGAGGTTTTGGTGTAATTGAGTGGCGTAGTATTCTTTTAAATAATTTAGGATCTGCCGCACTAAATTGTTTAAAGTCTTGTTGTGTAAAGGTCGTATAAGTGACTAGGACAAATATCTTTGCAGTCCAAATTTGTTCGAAGTAGGGTTAAACTTTGTGTCTCTTAATATAATATATTAGCAGTGATAATTAGAGTATGTTTTCTAATGCCAACATTTTATATAAATAAGTTAAGTTTAGAAAAAAGTTTTAGGGGCTATATCTGTGTAAGGCAGCTGGCAAAAGCAGAATGCATTAGCTGAGGTTACTTTACAATACTCGACAGAATCTCTATATTTCAAATCAGTATGATCTGAACACAACCTATAACTGTATGATATAAACGATTACCCAAAGCTCGTTCTCTTCCCTATCTAATAGTACTTTGCCAATAAATTACACAAAACCCAAAGAATCACAATAAAAGCCAGTCGATTACACAAAACCGAAGCGCTTACAATAGCTTATTACCGTCATAACAAGTTGAAACACAAAAAGCGGATTTGCTCGAACAGCAGCCAGTCAATCTGTTTCCGAACGTCCTCATCGGGGAGCCATTACGATGATTCCATAGTCTCGATAAACCGTCTCAGGGAATATTCTCGTTCGGAAATATTCTATCATTACCTTAAGCTGCGTAGTAAATCGTCGATTTCATCGCTAACTTTGATAATATTGAAGCGTTCTCCTTTACAATATGTCAGCGCGAGGCACGTACGAGGCCCGGTGATACCTACATACATATGTAAATGTTTTCAATAAGGGTGCGAACGCGGAGGGCTCCCGTTTCTATACAGATGATAATTTAGAACATCATGGAGTGGCGATGTGTTGATGCGAGCGCGCGGCGATATTTGCGATGCGATAAATGTCTAGGTTGCCTGTACCTCTTGTATTGTAAAGATATTGAATTTAATGAATGTATTTTATTTCTTTAAATCCAATGAATTGTAGTAGAAAATAGATTGTTTACTAATCAAACACTTTGCACATCACTATCAGATGCCGTTTTCCGGCAGTGAAATGACGCTTCAAAATAGTTTTAATTCAGATAAGTTTTCTCCTAAAGTGGTCGACCACTTACTCCAGTAAGAGTAATGAAATCCGATCATTTATTTACTTTTTAACGTCACTCTGTTATCAGCCTTTTTTCCTCAGGAAGGCGTAAAAGATGACTAGGGGAAGAAATCACAATACACCTATGGAAGAGCAGGAAATCTCTATATAAAACCTCGTATTAACCCTTCTGACAAGTGGTGACAGTAGGTTATATCACAGTTGGTCACGGATTTTTCTTCACTAAATATCCTCTGCAAACTACACATTTCTATTCACAAAATAGAAATTTGTGGCCAGTTGTAAGACAAAGTGGGATTTTGATTATGGCGATTCTTTAGCTAATCTAACCAAAAAAAATTATTATGAATTTACCACTACTGTTACAATTCGTCCATTTAGTGTGGAGGAATTCCTCTTCTTAATCCTCTTTGTTTTCCTTTTCTTCCCTATCTCTATTGTCGATAGCAGCGGCTTGTTGTATTTTCTTCGCATTGTTTAGTCAATGCTAAGAGTACACAGTCATGTCTATGGACGGTGGTTACCACTTATTACTATCAGGTAAGCCGCTGCACGTCTGCCACTTCGATAAAATAACTCCCTAACGTCATATGTTCATTTACTAAAAGGTAAAAGATAATGAACCGTAAACCTATGTACCATTCGTATTAGTTCTCAAAAACAAATTTGTTTCCCACAAACTTAGCTCGCAACAAATACGTAAACGGATTCTTATCTTATCTAATGACATGTTTATAGCAATAACCATTCAATTACCGTATGATAGAGCATAAAATACATTAGCAGCTTATCTCCACATAAGATGTTCTGTTAATTAAGGAAAATGGGTTATTGCAACGTAAACGACGATTATCAGATACGCACTTTTACTAAGCTGTGTGTGGTGTATGCGTAAATAATATTAGAAGGAATTATCTTTCTATTCAGTTTGTGTGTTTGTGTGTATAATCTCTAAATTAGACGTATAGTCGAGACCATTGTTTCGGATAAAAACATGGATTGGAAATAAATATGATTTGTTGAAAAAATAATCCAAAATTAATTTTAAGTTCAAAAATATTTTTTTTTAAATTTGTAAACATTTTTAAAGATTTAATTTTTTTACTACTTGCTTACAAAAAAAAGAACTTTCTGAAAGACTGAAAGTACAGTGACATACAAAATAAAACTCGCAGTCGGCATGAGGTGTAAATTTGGCGCGACATGTATTCAGGTAGCTATACCAATAAAGTGGCGCGTATGCGAGCGCAATAATCTGCACCGGCGCCTATCTGACTGGCTACCCTATACACATCGGGACACAAAAATATACCATTGTATTTTATCCCAACTTTTGTACTACAGCAGAACTGTAAGTTTTTACGACAGTATTTTTGCGAGTACTGGGTCTAAACAGATATCTCTCGATATAGAAAACTCGTGGCAGTGTTGGAGATAGCTTATACGTTAAACATTAAAAATGCGATTGAAAAATAGGTTCTTATATATTTTTTAAGTTATTAGTAAGGTGATACTGATATTTATTATATACTGTATTGTTAACCCTTTGAACGCCAGAGACGTCTACAAGTAAAATGAAAATGTGCTCACCACGCCAATGACGGCACGGCACGTCAAAAATGAACTGTATTTTAAAAGCTTGGCGCTCAAGGCACAGCGAAACCGATTTGACGTGGCGGTCAAAAGGTTAATATCAGTACCAGCCCGAAGACTGGAAGTCTAAAAATGGAACCAAACATGGCATAATGTGGATGTGATGCATATGGGCCTACTTCTTCGGGGTAAAGGCCGTGTTGATTTTTTATAGGGATAATATAGTTCTCAAAAAGGGTTGATAAAATATTTTATTATATTCATTTAGTAGACTTCATACAAAATAATTTTGTACAGGCGGACTTAATGCCTTACTTAATAGAATTGAAATTTAATAGATAAGAATAGTTGTGTGTCGATTTATTTGTCCGACAGTGTAACTGCTTGTTCAGCTGTAGTCACACACGTTACACGACGTTTGTAACAAACGCTACATATGACAACAAACATATTTCTAAATATTTGCTCACAGTAATAATAACATTAAAGAATAAAGATTTAGAAAGATTATTAAATCAAAATTTATTTATTTTTATATTTAGGTATGCAGTTATATGTACTTATTTCTATATATACCTACTAATAAGTACAAAATAAATAAATCCAGACTAACAATTTGGGGATGGCAAAATAAAATAATTATAAAAGTAGACCATAGTCCGTTAGTTGCATATTGCAACCATACCAAAGAGATACTAAAAAATAAAGTTAATTAAAATATCCCACAGACGTCGTCATAAAAATGGCACTCATGCATAATAGTGTTGATATTAAAATTCTAATTAAAATAATTGAATAAATCCCACTTTAGAGCTCGGAATTATAACTTCTAAAGTAAAAGTAATATTACTGATCACAGTACTTTAGAAATATAGTGCTACGAAAGTGGAGTAACGTCGTAGCGTTTCGTAGCACCCGCGTAGACACTGTAGCGCGTAGCGTCTGTAATACATTTTCTGATGAGTTATGAGTTAATTTTTGAGCTTGGAGTTTAGTTGTAAAGCGCGGACAAATATTACAGCTTTAATAGTAAAAAAGAGTATGAAGGTTAGAAATGCTACTGGGTAATTTTGAACCTTGTACTAATGACTAGAAGACAGAAATTACAAGATAGACACAATATAAATTTAGAACTTTTCACTATTAATGATGTTTAATAAAATATTTCTTTGTGTTTTTGTTTATATTTAATTAAGAAATCTTTGTTCATTTGAACATACTATACTTTGTTTACTTTCAACCAGTCTCTATTGTAAAATAACCCAGGGGGCTTACTCCGAATTTCGACATTCGACTTAGTCGGTTTCGATGTCACTGTCAACATTTTGAAAGTGACAGCGACCATTTCTAAATTGCCTTACATTTGACAGCGACATCAAAACCGAAGAAGTCGAATGTCGAAATTCAGAGTAAGGCCCTAATATTCTTATTTTAATCAAGTCTTGTAATTTGATCTAGGTAGAATTTTTAAGGCTTGTTAGGGTAAAAATAACACGTTCTTGTTATCACAATACAAGGGTTAAGCAATTATTTGGGTTCGTTACGTAATTAAAATATGTATATTTGTTTATTTGATATATTTAATAAACATACATTTGTTGTTTCTCATTTACCATTTGTTACTTTTTGCAATTAATAACGTTATAGTATTTCTGTCTGTCTGTTAATTATTACAATGTAATATGAGTTCTAAAACGTGAACACAATATACACCAGGACTCACAGAACATTCTTTAAATAGCTCAATGTTTTTCTACTGCCACGGTGGCGTATCAGTGCGGACTTTTTACACCAAAGGCTAGGCTTATGACACCTATTTCGCCAGCTATGTTGGGTCCTTTGTAGAAGGGGGCGAGGCTATAGCCATTAAACGGACATATTTCTTGCCAAATCCCGGGCTGACACTAAGCTGATACTAAATATTTTTCCGACCCGGGTATTGAACCTAAGATCTCTTGTTCAACAGTCGTAGACAATTCCCGCTGCGCCACTCCGAGGCAGAATTATATAATACATAAAACTTCATCAATATCATTTCAGTGGTTTAGTTATGAAAGCGTGACAGAAAGTTTATTGTTTATTATTTCTATATTATTAATCACAAACATGTAAACATAAAACATTATTTGAACAAAAACAAAAACAGGTTAGAATTTAATTGAAAATCAGTATGCGAGGGCATTTTAATTATGCACGTATATATTTTTAATATAGTAACATCGATGCCTAAACAAATAGCGTCATCATTGCGTCTTCATTTTAAAACGTTATTCGGGACCGCTTTTAATAAGGGTCGTTTCACACTGTTTGTACTGCCTGGTACTGCGGGAAAATCTCTTAATTTTGTGCTCGCCTCGCCCATAAGCTGGGTAAATAGTGGAGCGCCCTCTAGCGGCGTTTATCGGTACCGTGCAAGTTGTAAGCGCTCGCGGTGTCCTTTATTATATTTACTAGTCGTTGTAGAAAAATAATATAGCTATTTATTGAGTATTTATTTTTAAATGTCAAATATAACGATAATATATATTTTAGTTTGGCTTTAATAAAACTTGTTTAAAAGACAGTGGAATCAACTGGAATATAATAAAATTATATATAATTATTACAGTGTATATAAATAGTATATATAATCTATTATGTAATAGTTGTGTATGTTTATAGCCCAGCAGTGGGACTTAATGGGTTGCTGATGATGATGATGATGATTTAAATAGTGATTGACATAAACCAACGCTATGTAACGTGATCGAATATGTTGACGTACCTACGTGATGAATAGCCTTTCATTTAATATTTTTATACACAACGAGGGTTATTATATATTTTTAAAATGTATTAGTTTACTTTTCATTAAAAAAATATTTTTACTATCACACTAAGACAGCTGACTATAATTCTCAGAAATGCTGTAGTGTCTCTAAATAATAATATATTATGAGCTGTTTTCATTAAACTAATAACCTTGAAGTGAAAAACATGCAATATTGCTTTTTATCATAAAGTTATTAAAATACAAAATCGTTTGCTGAGTACACACGATTTTATATTTTATTTAAAAAGTTATTTTGTTATTATTAATGAGTTTGACTTGCTGACAGAAGCGAAACTGTTATGAAATAATCATTTCATGATATTTTCTTAGGTAATATTATTTAAATGATTTTTTTTTGTGTTAGTTCCACCCTACAGAAGACAAGTAGCATCTTTAAAAACATGGTGTGGTATGCCTACTCGTGAGCAGTGATTTCCAGACTATATTGGGCACGAACGGGGATAAAATAAATAGTAAATGGTCTATGGATGCCAACAACCCTTTAAAACCGCTTTTTTTCCCCAATGAGCTCACCAACCATCAAGTAATAACAAGCTGCCGTTATAAGCTCCAAAAATATTTATTTCGAAGTTCAAAAAGCCACGAGCTCTATAAAATGCCTTACTAAACAGGTTTACAATCTTTTACAAAAACAACATCAAATTTTCCTCTCCCTATACCGTTGTTAAAATAATCTATTCCTATACCTGATACAAATAAGGTCAAATAGGATAGTCTTGTATCAAAAATGAGGCCGAAAAACATAAAGGTATAATGCATACGGCCTTGTTCGCGATTATCTCGGACCCACAGACAGATTTCAATGATTTTTTTTATGTATCAGCAATGAATAGGTCGATTGTAGGGGTTTGTTTATCCGGATTCAGGGACGGACTGGCCGAAAAGGTTATTTTCTTCCGAAATTTTTTTCTTTGTTTGTATTGATTTTGAATTGGAACGGATATATGTGGGCATAATTAGTTGGTTTTGAGAGACTGGATTCAGAGCTAAAGATTAAGAGAAAAAATACTTGTGTGTGTGAGAGAGAAAGAGAGATAGAAATAGCCAAAAAATTAAGATTTTTAAAGTAAAAGCTAAGAGAGTAAAAAGAATGGTCTGAGAAAAAGAGGGACACGAAATGGGAAGAAAATTTTGAAGAAGAATTAAAATCCTTATAACAAAAATATAAAAAAGATTTGCTTACGCAATGTTACTTGCAATTTGTCTCTAATTCTATTTACAATTTATCTTGTTCTATATACACTTCGTTCTAATATACACAGCAGTGGACATAAATTATGTTTTAATTACAACAAAGATCTTCGTAATCAATTAGTTCTCAGTTATTTATATTCAATCTAGACTGGCCTGTTGGTCTAGTGGTTAGTGACCCTGACTGCTAAGCCGGAGGTCGTGGGTTCGATCCCCACCTTGGACAAATTTTTGTGTGATGAGCATAAAGGTTTGTTCTGTGTCTGGGTGTAATTTATCTATGTTCGTGATGAACAAAAGGAAAGATTTTTGGATCTTCTTAAAGAATTATATTTAGATAATCTTGACAAGTTTTAGGTTTGTGTAGTGTCGGTGGTGTGCAAGAAGAGAATGTGTGGCAGAATGTATGTGGTAATGTGTGATTGGATGAGTATGATGTATGACGTAAATGTATTTGAGTAGTGTGATTGGTGTAGTGTATGTATGACGTATGTGTGTTTGAGTAGTGTGATTGGTGAAGTGTATGGCTCGATACAAACTAGGATATGTCGTCATATGACGACAGTGTTAAAGTCGACATTAGGTGTAAATGGCGTCGACAATCTATAATACGTATGTATTAAAAAAAAATTATTTATATATATCAGTTGTTTAGTACCCATAACACAAGCAAATATAATTGCTTACTTTGGGACTTGATGGCGCTGTGTGAATGTGGTAGAATATTATATTATATTAACCTATAAGATTTGAATTGAATAGCAAAGGGCTTTTATAACTATTAGGTTTTATACTTCCAAACATAATCGCCATCTACACTCTCAATTTCTATAGCATTTTAAATAGTACGAAAACATATTATAGACCATTAAAAAATAGTGAAGGCCTTACTATGTCTCTATTGTTAGAAAGAGACACAAACAGACGCACTAATTAAAATAAAATTTCGATGTAATTAAAGATCGATTACTTTATTAGAACACGCTCTATATCTGTTAACCAATAGACAGATGTAACGATATGGCTTCCACGAAATTTGTCAAACGAAATATCTTTACAAAGCACACAAGTCAATCAATATTTGTACAGAATACAAGACTAGGAGAGGGCCAGACAAAAACGTCATTAGGAGGAGTTGAGAGCAAATCCGGGGGGCGGTAGTGAGCGAGGAGAGGACTGAACTGGCTTTTGTGTCCTCACGGCAAAAGGAATTATCGGGAACGCCGAGTGCCCGCCGAATTTCTATTCTGATTCCAACAAAACCTCTTTGGACCTGACTCAATTCCACTTGTCAAAGCTACTACTAGTTTGCACTTGATTACAGCATTCGTATCAAACTGATTTTCTAAATAATTTAGTTTTTTTTAATGTAATTTGAAAATGGAATTTGATTTCTACACTAATATAATATGAGATGAGCTATATTTTTTTGAATTAAATTAAAAAGTATTATACCGATAAAAAAAAATTGAAATATACATTACTGAGTAAGATTTATTTTGAATCATTTTTCACGCATTCAAAGTCGCGGGCACCAACTAATAATTAATATGTATGTAATAAAATTTACCCCTAAGTCATAGGCAGAGGTCCATAACACCCACAAATTCAATCAAATTAACTTTATTTACTTATTTAAGTATATCAGAGACAGGTATAACAATTTGAGAAAAAAAAGTATTTTTCAAGTTTATCTGTAAAATGTAAATACATAATATATTATTCGTCCCACGAGATTCATCTATTTTTCAACTACAGTCCTTACGCTAATTGATATAAGGTTAACATTTCCTATTGTCATTTTCACATATGTCATAACGTTATCAATCAACGCGCTCAGATGTCTATCAGAAAATTCGCACTGTATAGTGAGTGATTACAAATTGATTGAAAATTGATACGTCATTATATGGACGCTTTATTTTGTGATCAGTGAACCGATTAAATTTATTGTCATTCAATACTGAGCCAAAGTTAGCAAGCGAATATTTATTTAATATCGTAATGGACTTTGTGTGCGTTACCGGTAGCTTTTTGTGTGATTGTGTGTATCTGTGGTGTGTATTTTAGTGTAGGTTATGAACTTATATAATCTGTTATTTTGATAATGGTTTCTGCCTGCTCTTACCATAGAGTACCATTTTTAATAGCGTCATAGTATTGTTTTTTGTACAGTAAAAGGTTATGAAAAAGGTAAAGAATAAAATTCTTTAATTAATTGGCTTGTATTGTATTAACTGGCTTGTTGTCAGATAATGTCAAAAAAAATGTTACTAGTTTAAATTTGGAACAGATGCATATTGCTGCAAATAACTTACTAACAGCCAAATAAGCTACGATTCAGACCAACCGGCTCGCATCGGCCCGCACCGGGCGGCATTTTACAATGCGTTAAAGAACATTGAAATGTATCAACAGTAATTACAGTTCATATTTGCATGCAACTTACGCATAGTTACCTCCGTCGGCATCCCGCGACGCGTCGCGACGGCCGACCGGCTCCGACCGGCTGCCGCGGCATGCGTACGGCTGCCGCGGTAGCCGTACGGGTGCCGCGGCAGCCGGTCGGAGCCGGTCGGAGCCGGTCGGCCGTGTGTCGTACGGAGATTACGGTGCAGCAACAGCTAGCGAATCATTCAAGTTGTGTTCTTCAAGCGATATTTTAAATAATATTTCACTTTACGTCTACGCGGCGCAAAGAGAGCGGCACTTCTAGGCGCTTGGAGTGCGTACGGATTCCAGCGGACGCTGTCGGCTGCCGCGGCACCCGTACGGCTACCGCGGCAGCCGTACGCATGCCACGGCAGCCGTACGCATGCCGCGGCAGCCGGTCGGAGCCGGTCGGCTCCGTTCCGATGCGGCGCGACGCGAGCCGGTTGGTCTGAATCGTACCTATGGCTCTTATTATTTCAAGTACACCATCCAAATTTACGTTTACGTTTCATCAGCAATCATCAGCAACCCATTAAGTCCCACTGCTGGGCGTGGGTCTCCTCTCCTCTAACTAGAGAGCTGAGAGGGTTTCGTTTACGTTATAAAAAATTTTAACAATCTGTATTAATTTCTTGTTATTTGGTAGTTAAAATAAGTGATAGACTATCCACCTCCGTTCATAGAGAACGTTCCCATAAAGTACCTTGGTGTCAAATTAATATAAGCGTGTTGCAGTGTGGGCACTGTAAGGCTCTAATTACAACATATACATACAACCTTCATATTACGATTATGGCCAAATAAAAAATAAGCTTTTACGATCCCTCGATATACCAATGAAATGTACGAAATACTTTTAGTGTAGTGTAATTAGTGTAGTTGAGGTGTATTAATTAACAGAAGCTAATAAATTGGGACCAATTACATTAAGTAATTGGATGAAGTACTTTATTGGATGTCACATTATATTTAGGGCAATGTAAAAACATTATTTACTGTTTCTGTGTTGTTGGTATAGTGTGCGAGGATCAATTTTTGGTTAATAGATTTGACATTTATGAAATGTTGATTCGTGAAATCCATTTTTCAAGTTATTATTGTCTTGTAATACGAATCTATTACAAGACATATTTTGTATTGTTTGTAAATTTTAAACTTGTTATGTGTAAAAGATATAAAAATTAATAGATGTTTGACAGATACCTTTAATTTCTTCCAAATTATGGTGTTATCATGTGTCTATTTCATTGTAGATTTGTGTGACACATTAAAGGTCCATTTTAAAGAAGAAAATAATTTATGCTTCTGTTCCCAAATACTATAAAAATATTTCGAACACCACAGCGCATAAAACTTATTCAACAAATGAATAAATATCGCATACTCGATTATGCAAAATCGAATTAGCAAAATCGAATCGATTACAACTATTAATGAGTATCGATGTTTTATTCGTACATCGGACGTTGTAGGCACAGCGTACAGGCCACCGACAGGGCCACTAATTAAAAAGTTAAACTGCTGGTTCGGACAGTAGTCGATTCTACTACTTTTTGGTTTCGTTCAACTTCGCTACCTATTTACAACTCTGTATGCACTTTGTTAGTATTTGGCCGGTTTTAATATTTGAATACCGAAGTGCATTTTTGGAACGAGTGGTTAGGAGGGAATTCGTTGTTTGAATTTGAATTTGGTTGAGTATTGTAGCTAGAGAGCAAATAATTTGTCTATTAATAGTTAGCTAAGAATAAGCACGTAATATGTATTATATTAAATACCTTATGTGTACAGTTCAAACGGACACTATATTTAATAAGAGATAAGTACCTACATTATGTTAATTTCGGCAATTATTTTGATTAAAAATATTATTGCTAACATATCATCACATACCATACATCCACCCCCGCAATAGAATAGACTTGTATGAAAGAGTAGATATAGAAAAAGGCACTGACCCTGTCAGAGGTGTTCATATTATAAAAAAAAAGCATATCATCACAGGACGGTCTTTCCCATATATCCATCGTAGTGACTTCTGTACAATCCGAGCTATGACACTGGCAGTTCTATGGAACGTCTAACCTACTGTCTAGGAACCCGTATCGCAATATTTTATTTTTTATTTAAGAAATTCTAAAGTATCATTTAATGTTTATTTTCATTTTTTAGTTTGTAATTAGTTCTATATAGTTTTAATAGTTAATATCAATATATAAATTAAGCAAGATAATTCATGTATATAAATATAGAATTTATCGCAAATTCTATTTATAATTATACCATATTAATAGGTAACAGTCAACAATGACTTTTAATGCCAACCTATATATACGCATGTAAGTAAGATGGCATTAAAAGGCCAGGTGCTTTTTAGAGTAAATAAAATCGCATCAACGTCACCGAAGAGCCTTTCAAACGTTTTATTATGAAGCCATTAATACAGGAGGCAGGAGTAATTAAATTTACCTACTACGCCCATATAAAAAGGGAGAGCTTTGTTGTTTTTTAACGTAAAATGTGAGACTTTTATGATAAATCGAATAAATCAGCTCTGTTTACTTATAATGGTGTTTTCGGTTTAAGATATTTTTTTGGCAAATATAATACTGATATAATTATATTGTTATAGGCAGCTTACGGATAAAATGTGCCTTAAAACAAGTAAATATATATTTTTTAAACTTTGCTAAATCAATTAGTTAAATACTGCTTTTGCTTTCGTTTTAATACGACTTGCAATATACGTAGGTAAGAAACATATTAAGTATAAAAAAATATAAAAAAACCGGTTAAGAGCATTTCGGACCATGCTAAATGTAGGGTTCCGCAGCAAAAGAGCGTATCTTCAAATTATAAAAATAATGATTACTTTTTAGTCGTAAATACAAGAACTACATACATACGCTTTAATAGTAGATTTATAATTAGTTGCAATCTACAGATCTTTATAGCTAAAGTATCGAGACTCGTGAAGGTTGTTCGCTAACTATTCTATCAGCGTACGTAACTAGCGAATAACTCAATGTTTTGTTGACGAGTGATGGTTTAAAGCATAAACGGAAGCGGGTTGTACATTTGTTGAAACAAGTATTAATTTAAAAAAACCAAAAAACCCGACTACCTAAAAGTTGCCTTCGACAGCCAATTTAAAGCAATGAATTCGAATAATATACTGGTAAAAGGTCTATCGGCTTAGATATTGAGATTCGGTGATGAATACGAATATAACAACACCTTGCACTTCAAAATCGGTCAAACTATTTAGGTTACAAGAGACAAGTGGAGCCTCGGGCAATAGTTAGTGCATATATAATTGAATTAGGCTATTAATTAGCTTTCATCTGATATCCATATTGCGATAGCACTAAGAAAACGTCTGTTTTGACAGTTTACGTCCGCCATATTGGTTTTTTGTTGACGTCACATAGCCTATGACACTCGGGGGAAAAATACAAATCTAATGACACCTCACACTTTAAAATTAGCCAAACTGTTCAGGCTACAGAAGGTCACAATGGAACAGACATGCCATGATACATACATACATATTTCGGAATTCATACTTTTGGCCTTTGTACATGTCGTTTTATTTTATAGTTTGCTATACAGCACATGGTGTGGCGTTTTAATGAATAATAATTTTGATGTATAAAAAGTTCCACAAAATATTTTTTTTAAACTTTATGTTGTTGTTTTTAAATGTTTTTCATTTTTTTTTATATTTAAGAGGTAAAAAAAAAGTTGTTGTGTATTGTAGTAATAGATAAATAAAATAAAATCTTCTTTAATCTTTCGTTTAACTGTAAATTCAGATAACTTAATTTGTTTAGCCATTTTTATCTAAAAATACCATAATTTAATATCAATAAGTATGTGAATAAGAAAATATAAAATTACATATTTCGAAGCCCCAAGTTTTATATGCACCATTGACTAGCACCATCAATGGTACAAACGAAACTGTTATATACTGTATGTTTGAAATTTACTTCTCCCCAAGTTGTCAAGTCGCTCCCGCGACCGCCTATAACCTAAAGCATGCGTGTAAGGTGTTGCGTGCTTACCGGCATAGTTTGACTTCCGTGCAGGCTAGTGATGGCCGCTTGCGCCTCCTGGTGTGAACTGAACTTAACAAACGCGCAGCCTGCAACAAATAATACGAATTAATGCGTTTATTCATACTTGCTGTGGCTGATAAAGGAAAACGCCTGCTCTAGGAACAAACCCTGTGTTGCGGGGGATATTACAAATATATAAAATAATGTTTGGACATTCAAACACAGCGCCATTTAGTTCCAAACTAAGCTAATGCTTGTAATATGGATACTAGACAACTGATATAAAACTTAAATAACTTTTTTACAATAAATAATAGTGTTTATTAACAATTTGTCCTGGGTGGTAATCGAACCCACGACCTCTGTCTCGGCATTCATGTCACCAACCACTGAGCCACGGAGACTTCTAATATATTAGAATATATAATATATAATTAACTGACAAAGGTACACCCACTCGAAACAAATATCTATCTATCTCCCGACTATGTCTT
The DNA here is from genome assembly GCA_905147015.1 of Laspeyria flexula. Classification (NCBI taxonomy): domain Eukaryota; kingdom Metazoa; phylum Arthropoda; class Insecta; order Lepidoptera; family Erebidae; genus Laspeyria; species Laspeyria flexula. The sequence goes on along the minus strand of LR989956.1, from coordinate 2,045,252 downwards.
ATGTGGGAATCGAACCCATGTCACTCGGCACAGCGATATAATTGATTTATGAAATCTCGTTTATTCATCTAGGTTACAAAGTAACACTTATGAAAGTCACAAGTTAAGTATGTAACAGGTTATCCAAAAAGTATTGTCAGCTAATTTGCCTACGATTTCATTGGTGAGGTAATCACTTTACCACTACGCCACAATGACAGTCAAAAAATTTAGAGAAATGAATAGATAAAGATAAATACAGATTTATGGTAATCAGTAGTATTTTCGTATACAAATAGTAATTAAGAACTTCAACCGAGTATTTGTTTATGCGTAAATACTGAATACGTTCAAGTGAATACACTTGAATAACAAATCTAGGTAAATTTAAAAATTAAATTAGTTAACTTGAAATCATTTTCGTTATTCAAATGATGTTTCCATATTCAAATATTATGCCAGTATATTTTAAATTTATTATTCTGATTAAATATTGCGGACCAAAAGGCAAGAAATAACAAAATCTATACATGTAAATTGTTATGAGATGTGAAACATTGTTTTAAATAGAAAGAAGTATCATCACTTATAAATAAATATAAAAATACAAAAGCACAGCTCTTTTCATTGATTATTTTTTCTTTTCTATTTATAAATCTTTTTTTTTTTAACCTTTCACGAGCTTTAGAATTGAGAAAGCTTTTTATCAATAAAACATCTTAAACTCCTACTGCAAATGTAAAATTTCTATTGTTTACAACATTACACAACCTCTTTTCATTTCTTATCTCTTCTTTAGTGAAGGTTTTCGATTTTTTTTTCTAAAAAATATACTTAAACTACTTAATATAGGTCGTATATACGAGTATATATAGGAACAAGTGATCAGTATGGTCGGCCACGCTCGACGTAGCGAGTAGCGACGTATCAATCTTTGTTCGCACCTGCCCGGGGACGGAAGGTGAGGAAATAATCGTAAAAGGCGAATAATCAAATATTGATTGTCGGTGATAAGGAAGGAAATAATTTTCCGAGTGTAGGAGGTTTTTTCACGATGAAACTGTTTGTTTATTAGGTTGAATTTCGATTGCAGTTATGTGTTGATATATTAAGTGTAGTATATAAAATATTTAATGCACGAGTACATCATTATAAACTGTATTGATTTGAGACTTTATGTAAAAAGATTTTTTATAGAGTCATATCCGTAATTTTTCTATTGACGTTACAAAAAATGGTACAAGATTAATAATAATAATTTTACGTTATCATGATAGTAGAAGTACAGACAATCATAAGTGCCCATTTATACTGTGTAACCTTTGTAAGGCAAGTGTGTTGATATAGTTGCTGATGATGATGATGATGATGATGATGAATAACATCATCGTCATATAAGCCCAGTGACGTCTACTGCTGGACATAGGCCTCACCTAATTACCACCACAGGGAGCTATTTTTGTGCCGCCTGCAACTATCATATATTAATAATATTATCCAACCAATATAATAATATAATCAGTATCAAATCTGTTTTTCAAACATTCACAAATCGATACACATTATCAATTGTTTTGTATCGATACATCGTTGTGAGAACTTGGGAGTTGTCGACACACATCGATCAGGCGCGCGGGGCCGGGTCGCCGTCACCGCGCATCAGCGTCGTGTCCGCTTAATGACGACTGATGGATCCCTTTATGAGGATACGATTACCCGCCCGGGGCCCGGCACCCAACACCCGACTACTCCCAACCAACTAAATCAGTTATGCGGCTACCGCTGATCTCCAACATATATTGAGACTGACACCTCAAAATCTCGATCAATGTTTGTTGTATTTCGAGTCTCCAGAGCTTACGTTTGATGTTTCACAATATAATTTGTTTATCAAAAGAAACTCGTAGGTAGAACTCATCTCGTTCGGATCCACATTGATTATGCAGATGGCTCTGTTATTATCATCTAAGATGTTTTAAGAAGCGAGCTCACAAAAGCACCGTCGAAATTGGTCCACTGGTTTCGAGATAATCGAATATAAACAATCAACAAACTCGCCCCCTTTGTTACATCAAAACGAATATTATACATTCCTCTGTTCAGTGGAAACATAAAAAGTGTACACGCGAGTGTTGTACTCGCTAAGTACGCTCGTAACTTCTTATTGAATCAGCTTTGAATCCCGCAAAAAAAACTGCGCCACTGAAAGGTAAAAACTCTACCGGGAAAATTGTGGTGACTATTTTATCTTTCGCGGAGCTCTCCACAAGGAAAGTACGATTATGCTTGACTGGCTTTTATTCGTATTATCCTTTGTTCAACTGGATAAAAGACCATAGCTGAAACGTTTTCCGAAAAAGGCGCCTCAAATAAATTAGGACGCACTTTTAAGCTTCGCACCATGTTTACATCCCCGCCTCCTGCCAAAATAGAGACAACGCAAAATAAGCGCGCAGATATAGAGGCGAGAAAAAACAATTTGTTCGGTGCGATCGGCGGGCGGGGGTCGCGCCGCATAAAAGAATAATAACAAGGATTGTACGAGGAACACAATTTAAATGGCGACAATCGGTGGAGCAAATTGAGAAGTGACGCAGTCGGACCGCGCGGCGCCGCGGGTGTCCCGTGCGCCCGACCTTACAATGAAAACGCTCGTTTCCACCTCCGGAAAAGCCATTATGAGAACGTCAGTTGGCGAGTGAGAAAGAAGTCAAAACTTCGCCGGCAAACATGGAACTATTTACTGCTTCCACATTCGGCGACGTGTGCTTGGAACTTGGATGCAATTTGTTAACCCTTTATCGCGAGTGCAGACTCTCCTCGTGTGCAGATAGCGCACGCAGTGAGCTGGTGTGTGTATACAACACTAGAACATGTGGGGGTGAGGGGGAGGGTCATGCGTGGCGCGACGGCACCTCTGCACCGGAGCAGGTAACTTGGCCGCTCGCCAAAGACCTGTTTTCCTGTTGTTGGCGGACAAACTCACAGATCAGTTTTTATCGCGCGAAAGGCCTTTATAGCCGACCGATAGGGGGCGCCTCCGACCGAAATGTTTTCGCGTCGCCGTCGAACACAAATATTATTGGATGGTTTTATGTATCGGAAGCATTACACGCTAAAAACTTTGGCACTCGACGTCGGATACGGCGACACTTAAAAACTGACGATAATGTAAATTGTAGAACACTTGTGATTTTGTGATACGTCTTTATTTCTCGTCGAGTTGACAATTCAAAGAGTAGCGATTGAATGGGAGAGGGAGGTTTGCTCGTCGGCGGAATATTTACTCGTCAACTTAACAGGATAATTTGTCAAAGGTTCTTTGACGACAGCATTTTTTGTGTGCGTGAAGAGGCACCTTTTATATGTTTGACAGACGTCATGTTAAGTAAACACGTGTCTCAGTGAAGAGATGTGGGCTCTTCAAAAGGACATCTTTGCACGGCAATTTTCTTATGTTTTGTTTGTCAAGTTATTTTTTATTGTGAACATAATATAGTGGCGAACGCGCCTACAGTTGGACTAGCTCGCACTAAAGTAAGTTTATCTCATGCGTGTCTGAAATTCATGAAACTCAAATATGGCGTGAATATAGAAAATAATATTTGGATATCGCTATTATAATGTCGACAATTTGTTACTAAGTACCCACAATATTTCAATGTCAAAAGACGATTAAGTTCTTGTACTAAGTCGTACACCTTTAGTTTTTATGATGTTCATAACTTTCATTCAAATAAGGTAATCATCTACTCGTATAGTCTATACAAATAAATAAATTTGGAGTGTCTGTTTGTAATATTAACCGCTATTTACTACATGCATATACACAAATTTTAAAAATGTTATTTTGGTATATATGGTACATAAACCAAAATAACATATTTTAAATTTTTGTCTGTCTGTTTGTTCCGGCTTATCTCTGGAATGGCTGGACGGATTTTGACGGGACTTTCACTGGCAGATAGCTGATGTAATAAGGAGTAACTTAGGCTACTTTGAAAAAGGTAATGTTGCTTTTGTTAAACTCCACGCGGACGAAGTCGCGGACACAGCTAGTATATCAACCCATTAATGTCCCACTGATAGGCAAAAGTCCCTTCTTTTCTATTTAGAGAGTTGAGACGGTTTAAGTCAAACTCCACACACGCTGGCCTACTGCGGGTTGATGGGTTTCCTCACGATGTTTTCCTTCACCACTAGCAGTCTAGACTAGAAAATTATGATATTTCACAAAAAAAAATCCACATGGTTCGGAATTGATCTCGGATCTCATATTTTGCATACCAGCGACTCTTCGATTCGGTTACCATCGCCATCCAGGTTAATAAACCATGACTTTGAATTTAAAAAGTTAAGAAGAAGCTAATAAATTTCGGATAAAAATCGTTTCAAAAATTATCCGTGTAGTGACGGATTAAGAATACATAATGTCACTACCCCAACTCATCTCATGGCTGTCGTAAAATGCGACTAAAGGAGTGACCCCATGCAGACTGGCCTGTTGGTCTAGTGGTTAGTGACCCTGACTGCTAATCCGGAGGTCGTGGGTTCGATCCCCACCCAGGACAAGTCTTTGTGTGATGAGCATAAAGGTTTGTTCTGTGTCGGGGTGTTATTTATCTATGATATGTATTTACAAAAAAAAAAAGAAAAAAAATGTATTTAAGTAGTATATCAGTTGTTTAGTACCCATAACACAAGCAAATATAATGGCTTACTTTGGGACTAGATGGCACTGTGTGAATGTGGTAGAATATTATTATTATTATAGACAAGACTTTGTTAAATATTTAATTAAAATAAGTACATATAAATTTTATGAAAGTGATGTTCTCGTACAACACATTTTTGTGATGCAATGCAATGGTTTCTAATAACTAATTTATGTCACATACACACACACAAGAACACTGCAAGAAAAAAAAGATTCTAAACAAACCCTATACCAATCCGTCTGGCCAGCGTGGTATAGTAAGGTTGAAACGATGAATTCAAACATAAACACATCTACATCAGCTATCAATAAAACCTGTTCTATACTTCGTGTCCAAAACGTGAGGGGTAAGGTTAGACCAAAAGTTACTCGAGTTGTGTGTAAACACAGTAATAAATAAACGTTAGGAGCTCATGAATGGGCTAGAGTGGCACATTTCCTACTTTTGACTGCATCTCACGCTGAGACCCGCCATGTTTTATATTGCGTATTAACATAAAATAATGGGTTCAAAATAAGAGACTGCTACGGGTGGTCTGTTTTTTAGATGTCGTTTTAGGTGATGTAATGAGTACATCAGTTGTCCAATAAGCGTTTTTGCCTATTTTATTGCTTTTAAATGCCCATTCATTACAGCCATAGAGTAACCTCTATGGCTATAATTTAAACAAACATAAAAAAAAATTGAAAATTTTAAGTCACTTCCGACAAGAGCTATTGAATTTGAAACAGTTGCACCAATTTTAAAACAAAAAAAAACAGCATCAAAATCGGCCTATGCGTTTAGGAGCTACGATTCCACAGACACATACACAAACATACAGACACGTCAAACTTATAGCACCCCTCTTTTTGCGGATTAAAACGTTAAGGTTTGAAATTAAGGAGCATTAAAATAGACATAAATTAGTTATTAGAAGGCATTGCATTGCATTACAAAAATGTTTGTTCGAGAACATAGCGATGAGATCCATCTTATCTAACGCATAAGGGACTCCGAACACATCTTCATAGTAAGTCAGCAACTTCGGTGTTATGTTCAATGCGTAGGTCGCTTTAGATATAAGCTCCGGTCTTGTCCATATTTTGATTGGTATCGTTACGTTGTCTTTGCTCGTGTACATCACTTTCATAAAATTTATATGTACCTACTTTAATTAAATATTTAACAAAGTTTATGGCGCGTGTTAGGAGAGGCCTATGTTCAGCAGTGGACTGCAATAGGAATGAATATCATCATCATCATCAACCCATTAATATCCCACTGCTGGGTTCGGGTCTCCTCTCCTCTAACTAGAGAGCTGAGAGGGTATAGACCATAATCCACACACGCTGGCCTAATGCGGGTTGGTGGATCAGACATACCCTTAGAATTTCTTCTGGGGTATGTGGGTTTCCTCACGATGTTTTCACTTTCGGAATGAATATATTAAACAAATAGAATGTTGTTTTATGTTAGCCACGCATCCAAATATAGATAGTTATGCTCAAAAGTTCACGAAAAATAAGTCAAAGGTAGGATTCTACAATATTTTCGTATGATTCATTGACATCACACAACTTTTGTATTAAAAGATTTACGCCCAACTTTACCTCATATGGTATCTTTCTATAATAAATTTGAACAAATTGGCATAGCACATGAAATATGCGAAGATAGGAAAGTTTCTAGACCTAGGTATGGAGCTAGGCTGTCTAGATGTAGCCTAAGTTTGTTATCGATGAACTCAACACTCAGGTAAGAGTTTACCAGTTTACTAAGCTGTGAAATTGAGTATGCGTTTCAAAAATACGTTACAAACAGAAATATTATTATTTTAATAATCTAACTGTGCAAATAAACATAATTAAAAATGGTTTAGGAACTTTTTTCTGTATTTTTACCTGTATACCCCTGGCCACTGCTGGACATAGGCCTCTCCAATAACACGTCAATAAGCACGACTTGCGGTTACTCTCATTCAACTCTTAGCAGCCACCCCCTATGGAGATCGTCAGTCCATCTGGGAGAATATCAGGGAGCTTACTCTGAAATTCAACATTCGACTTAGTCAGTTTAATGTCGCTGTCAAATGTTTGAAAATGACAGTGACCATTCTAAATTTCCTTGCATTTGGCAGTGACATCAAAACTGACTAATTCAAATGTCGAAATTCAGAGTAAGCCCCCAGGTTCTTTGAACAGTTCAAGTTTAACAGTACATATATCTCGAATTATATTATAAATATTATCGCTCGTAGCATTGTGGTACTGAGATGTTCGTTACGATCGTCGAGGTTAAGCAACACTCGGCAAGGTCAGTCCATGACCGTTTGTGGCAATTTCAATCGAGCGTCTCCGTGCTTCGGAAGGCACGTAAAGCCGTTGGTCCCGGTTACCACTTAATGTGGTAGTCGTTAAGTCAAATTGGAAGCCTTCTGGGCGACTTGATAATTCCAACACCAGGGTCTGCCTGAAGCCCACACGATAAGATAAGAAGATAAATATTATACGAAACGTAACCATTATGAGTTATTACTCCATCATATAAAACTTCCACATCACCCATAACTAAATCCAAAACACTATCGGAATACGCGATTGGAAATCCAATATTATTACTTGGCGCGTTCAAATCTTTCATTTTAAACTTGTTCGTATGAAGTTGTGCTGGCGAGACTTCGAGATGAATTCGTGTGTGTAAACAACATTCGATCTATTATAACTAGATTAACGTGAGTGCTGATGGAGGGTACGTTGTTTTAATGTGTTTTATAACTTTATTGTACTTTGCTATGTTATGTATTGGGGTTGGGGTTATTTTAAAGCACAATTTAGTTACATAAATAGTGTACGGTCGGGGGTGGTGAACAATGACCAGTCAATTTGGTTGAAATATCGAGTAAACAAAAAACATATTTAATTATCAATAATATTATCCTACTAATAATATTAATGCAATAGTTTTGATGGATGTATGCTTGGATGTTTTTTAGTCAATCAATAGATTATAGTCTGGAATAACACATAAGTAGGCTTCTTTATATGGAGATACTATTTGGTTAAGCCTCAGGCTAAAGCTAAAATTGAATGTATATTAATCGTAACAATCGTCAAAAAAACTTTGTAACATATTATTATTTTGATAATAATAATATTTCACCACATTCACACAGCGCCATCTATTCCCATATTAAGCAATTATATTTGCTTGTGTTGTGGGTACTAAACAACTTATATAGTACTTAAATACATTTTTTTTTTGTAAATACATAAGTATCACTACTTAGTATAAAACAAAGTCGCTTTCTCTGTCCCTATATCCATATGTATGCTTAAATCTTTAAAACTACGCAACGGATTTTGATGCGGTTTTTAATAGATAGACTGATTCAAGAGGAAGGTTGATAGGTATAAAATACATACCACGCGGGTGAAGCAGCGGGCTGAAGCTTTATAGATAAATTAAACCCAGACACAGAACAAACAATCATGCTCATCACACAAAGATTTTTCCTGGGCGGGGATCGAACCCACGACCTCCAGCTTAGCAGTCAGGGTTACAAATCACTAGACCAACAGGCCAGTCATATATGATAAAAATATATAAGTACTAATGTATCATCAACGCCATCAAAAGATCGCAGTCAACCGTTAGATTAATTTTTCAAATGACGCCACTTGTCACGATTTAATTAAAAATTTATAGATAAACAAAATTTCAATCATATAATATAATAGATAAAAAAAATAAAAATCAAAATCAACCTTGGCCATAATAAGTTTATATACAACATATAAAAGCTAAACTAATAAGCGACGTGCTTCATTTATTATATGATACAAACTCAAGGTAGATTACACAACCCTAATGGTTATACAGGCTAAAGTCTTTACACAAAAAGAAGAGCCGCCACTCTGTACTAATGAGTGGTTTTGTCCGACATTCTAACCCACTAAGCTAAAGTAAAGTACTCCTGATTACCTAAACCTTCTTTACATCCTACCTACATGTTCTACGCGAAAAATACCTCCGCATCTAAAATATTACGCGGATATTGGAAGTAGGCAGTACGTACCTAAAAAGGGGCTCGTGTATTTTTACGTGAATCCCAAGGGGTTGATGTTTCAACGAGAAATACCTCTCCGTATGCACACATTTGGTTCGGTACTACGTTTTTTTTTTCAATTCGTGGCTTAACGCTTGCGATGGTTCGCGACGCTTCAACACATCGGTTCAATGAAGTCGGTACAATTTTTCATTCGATTTAGTGATCGTGACGTGAGCTGACCCTACCCGGCGCGGCGTTGCCCGAGTGCCCTCAACTGATAACAACTCCAGTGGAACGCACCTTAACTTCTGTGACTCTTATCGCTACAATTTGTTCCCGCCTATGAAATATCGTTGAAATTTTTGACGTTTCCAATGAAAACATCGCTGTTACCTGTAATAAGGGAAAATTTCGTCGATTAGCCCGTGAGAAAATATTTTATGCAATCAAATTGAATATTGATTTTGCTGTTCGCTATCCGAGCACTGGTGTTATTAGATTTTGTGAGTACTTTTTTATTCGAAGAAATTGTATTTACATAGAAATGTGATTTATCGCATTATGCCGTCCAATATAATACGTTTGTGTAATTTTGAGCGACAAACAACATTTTTAATTAAAGTTACTACAGTACTGAATCATTAAGGAATTTGAGACGCTTTTAATATTCGCAATATTAAAGTGTCTGACTTCTAAGTATGAAAGGAAGGACGTTTGACTTTATACAATGCAATGGTTTGAAATTTGTTGTGTTGAATTTTAACACAGTAAAATCTTATTATATATAACCGTGTCAAAATATAATCAATATTACACATCGGTATCATAGTTAATAGACTATATTAATAATTAAAGGTCGCGCTCTTTTTAAAGAGCTATCCAAACGTTTGTCCGACGCTTCCCGTGACCAGCAGGCTGGATATTTTCTTGCACAAAGAATAAGCATTGCCATACAACGTGGCAAAGCTGCCAGCCTGCTGGGCACTTTTCCGGTAGACAGTGGCAGCGATGCGGAAGTATTTTATGATGCCATTTTTTAATTATTTCACCACTTTTTAATATTTTATTTTTTTATTGTGTTAGGTTGTAAATATTGTTTATTTTTCTTTTTAATTTAAGTTAGTTGATATCCTTAGTTTAATATAGTTTCTATCGTTGTAATTAATAAAAGGTTAAAATGTTTTATTTAGACTACTGTTTTTGTTCTAAATTTATATTGATGACTAATCTTTATTATGAACAAAGAGTCCTATAAGGGAGTCTTAAAAATAAGAAAACTATTTAAGATTATAAATCAGCAGTCAAAATAAAGACTCAAGACAAACTTACCTGAGTAAGAATCAACTGACGTGCATTCGTAATATTCCAATCTTTTACTTGGAGGTAAGTTGGCTACAAGAATATTACTGTACTGCAGACATCAGTCGATTTCCCTACGGCATCGATAGAAGAAGCAGGTGATTATTGTAATACCGTCGCAAATATTTTTAAACTAAACGGTATTCTTTATAGAAGTTATTATGTTGACTGGCCTGTTGGCCTAGTGAAAAAAAAGTTAGTGACCCTGACTGCTAAGCCGAAGGTCGTGGGTACGATTCCCACCTAAGACAAATCTTTGTGTGATGAGCATGATTGTTTGTTCTGTGTCTGAGTATAATTTATCTATAATAATAATATAATAATATTCTACCACATTCACACAGCTCCATCTAGTCCCAAAGTAAGCAATTATATTTGCTTGTGTTATGGCTACTAAACAACTGATATACTACTTACATATCTTTTTTTTGTAAGTACATACACATTATAGATAAATTACACCCAGACACAGAACAAACCTTTATGCTCATCACACAAAGATTTGTCCTGGGTGGAGATCGAACCCACGACCTCCAGCTTAGCAGTTAGGGTCAATAACCACTAGACCAACAGGTCAGTGTGCCATGTATTTCAGTTGCTTAATACCCATACACAAGCAAATATAATTGCTTAATATGGGACTAGATGGCGCTGTATGAATGTGTGAAAATATTATTAAAAAAAAAAATTATAATATAAATTCTGGGTTCAATTTGTATGCACACCCTAAAATTAAATAGTTCAGTATTGTGGTGGAATTAAAAGCTAACGAACAATCTATTGAAAGGGGAAATCTATTGAAGGACTGAAATCCCTAACGAGGTTTTCTCAAGGAACTACAGTATGAGGTTCTTTAAAAGAGGCGTGAATATGTTTTTTAACGATCGGCAAGGCGTTTATGTTGCCATTGCAGGCGTCCTTTACCGTACATCTGCTTGTTACAGTCGTGATAAAAATCTATTGAACTTATTTGAACTCATTTTTACTACTACTACTTTATTACTGGCAACTTTTCGCCTAACTATTTGATGTTGTACTCATATAAACCTGTTTTCTTGTATCTCTAGTGGCTCATCTTATACTTAAAGCTAATACATAAAGCTTACATCACTTAATAATGCAACAAGGAACTAAAGTAATCTGCGCTTAAAATTCTCAATACACATTAATAAATTCGTGAATTTTATTCCCCTAACACATCGAGCTTCGCTTGTTCTCTTATGATTATATTATTAAAAGGAGTGGCGCAGTTTCATTTAATATTTAATATGGGCTGCGTCGTATCACTTAAAATAATAAGGATTTTGCTAGCAGATTACACGGTTATTCTCCAGGGGATAATTAATGTTATACCATGAATATTAGCCTTTCAATTAGCCGTCTTTTAGTACCTCAAAATGGCTCTCATGTTTCTGTGAGAGAGAGGGTGCTTTCTTTACGTCGTACCTGTAAGGCGATAGTTAATTAAAATCTGTTTGCGTGAGATTCGCGCTGGTGTGTTTAGCTCTGTAGTGCCTATAGAGGATTGTTTGACTGTGGTTCAAGTAGTTAGGTATAGTTACTTGTTGGAATAAGTATTTATCGTGGAATTTTTAGTACTGTGGTTTGCGGCTCTTAAAAAAAGGGATTGAATAGGTTTCTTTAGGGTTGGCAACGTGCTCGTGATGTCCATGGTGTTGCAGGCGCCCATAGGCTACGAGAACCACTTGCCATCAGTGGGCCATACGTCTGATTGCCACTGTCGTAGTATACAAAAAAAACGGCCATGTGCGAGGCGGACCAGCGCACCAAGGGTTTCTTACGATTATTCAATTTTTAAAAACGGAACACTTATAGATCACTCCGCTGTCCGTCTGTCTGTCAGTCTGGCAGTCTGTCAAGAATATTTTCTACGCGTTCTTGAGAAAAATATCCTTGACAGACAGACCGACAGGCAGATGGACAACCGAGTGATCCTATAGGAGTTCCGTTTTTTCCTTTTGAGGTACGGAACTCTAAAAAGTACATTTTGTATAGCTCAAGCCAAACTGCTTCAATGGCATAGCGGAAAGTATATAACGATTGCTGCGAGAGGTCCCGGGTTCGATTCCCGGGTCGGGTAAAAATGAAATTGGATGTTTCTATCACGAAATTCTTAGTAGGTATCACTCCGGATTGATATCCGGAGTTTGGAAACAAACGTGCCAAGTTGATTACAATAGGCTCGACCAGCTCGACCCCTATTACATGAGACCAAATACTTGGTGAAATCTCAATGTGTTGCACCTCTTCCTACCCCTTCTGGGAATAAGTAAAGTATGTTTTTTTTCAATCTAAGTAAGGAACTTCACGCTTCGTGGCGGGTCGCGACACCTGTTTGACGTAATGTGATGTTGACAATCAACGCGTGCAGAACATTTTAACTACTCACGTTTCGTTACCGTGCCGTTTTGCTCCTTGTGTAGCATGAATTTAAAGACTATTTTTCTATGTCATGTACACAGTGTACTAGTGAAAAGCCTACACCGTCTCTTTCAAACTCACAACAGAATTTCCCTAGCTATATCACAAACACACATAGAAACAAAAGCTAAAGAAGTGCAAAACAAAACAGCTTTTCTAACCGTTTTAAGAGTGAATACGAATCGACTTGTTCTAGCACAAAAGACTGTCGCTGGCAAACTTTGTTAAAGTTCGACTGCCTTTTGTTTTACAATCATGTTACATTAGAACAACCGACGGGCCTAGAGCGCACAATGGCGCAAAAATCGTTTTAAACAGTTTCAAGTTTACGTTCTATAGTTTTACGCACGATTGAGATATAAACCGATAGAACGAGACGATTTAAATGAGATTTATTGCTTTGAAGAGATTCTTTGGAACAGCACTTGATGATGCAATGGATTGTAAGAAGGGGGTCTTCTGGAAGAATGAACGGAATACTGAGGTCAATCTTTTAGAATATATTTGGGTCAGTGTGTTAGAATATTCTTAGAAGTATAAGTTTATGTGTGGATATTGTTTGCAAGTGTGTTATAGAAATTCTAGTTGAATATTGTGGATTTGATCTTCACAAGAATAAGACGGTAAATATTCATCACAATATTTCCGTTTATGAGAGAATTTGATGTCATGACATCTTTGAACCCTATAATGTCTGTTCAGAAACGTATAAAGTATGTAGTATCAAACATATTATATTAATTTATTTTTAAGTCAGAAAAGATAGGTGATAACAAAATTTAATCTAAATTGTACCTAAAATTGTACGTAACCCCAAAAAATCGTACGCGGTCACCCAAAAAGAGTATAGTGTGTTTATGCGCGAATCTCCGTAACTTATCGAATATTTGTCGATAAGGTTTTTGAGCCGTCCCTCGAGTCAGCCTTTGTTTTCGTGCATAGTTTGTGTTATGTGTCCAACCGTGACGTGTTTGTCTTGTATCATAAATGTCTCTAGCGATTTCGATTTGTAGTCTAATGCGTTTGAAAATTTCTTTCGTTCGTGATTTAATTTGTTTTTAAGTCAAAAAGGTAACAGGTCAAACGGTAAGTTTAGGCTTCCCGCGTTTTAAGTGAAACAGAACAGTTATTTAGTTGTTCAGGGGATATCTGTAGTATGCAAATAGCATAGCTCGCATAAATTAAGTTTCTCGCGTGGCCACAGTTGTAGGTATAAATATTTTTTTCATCTAAGTTTCTATGTAGGAATTGTTATTCAAAGTTATTTAAAATATGACCATAATATTAATGTAAAAATGATGATTGACCTTTCAAAATGTAAACAATAAATATTAATTAATCACAATTAAGTAGTCGCACACTGGCCGGGTGTGGCCACGAAACCCGCGGACCGTTACATTTCTGTTAATTCCAATTAAATTACTTTCGAATATAATTTCCCGTAACGGCGGCGCGTTTCAAATTGTTTGTTAACAACGCAAATTACATTACTTAAATTGTACTGTTACCAAGTTTCCCTCCAAAATTGATATTTAAAATTAAATTTCAGTCAGAAATTTGTATTAATACATAGTTTATTGATTGTATGTAACTATGTTGTAAAGTTAGAAGTAAAATTTATTAATTGTAACTTTAACGTATTGAGTTATCAAGCAATTTATCGACTATGAATGATTAGAATTTGGAAGGTTCTCTGTGAGGACGGGTCGGTTAATTTAGACATTGTATTGTTGGCTTGATTAACTTGTAATTGAAATTATATTGGATACGAGCAGACATTCTGTATATACACTGACGATGTTTTTACATTGGTTTGTCTTACAGTTTTATATTATTGTTGCATTTGTTTACTCTTACTTAATTGTTTTGAAATACGCCTACCTCACGTATTATATTTTAAGAATAAATAAATATTTTATTTATTTACTCGACGTTTCGATCGTGTTGTTTTGGTTCTTGATATGGGCTGACTCATCATAAAGTATATATTTATTAGTTTTTCTTATATTGTTTGTATCTACTGCATTTCGTTGCTAAGCATAGATCAAACCATAGAATATAAATGAATAATTAAGTTAAGTGTTTACCATGGCTTCACCTGCGGCAGTATGATAACGGAATAAAACAGAACATGAAAGATCATCAGCATTTTTTAAAATAATAAATAAGTACAGTTAAATGATTAAATTGTACTGTTTTATCATAATATATGCTCTTAGTACATATATTTACTAAGAACCTTTTTATGAATCATTCAATTAGTAATTCAACTTAACATTACATTATACTCATAAATAAAAAAACTCAGTTTTTAAATTTACCTGTTAATAGCCTGCATTAAAACATTGTAACCCTAACAAATAGCATGAAACTATCTTTATGAATTACCCTACCGCTAAGCAATTTTAATTTCATTAAACCTAGATAGTCGAGTGGATGTTTTTTTCACCGGTACGATGTAAGATAAAGGTGTCAGCTTGTACGATAGTGAACACGCTACCGCTGGTGTTGTGGAGCTACCCTAATGTCTTGATTCAAGAAATACTTCTTTGTATGCTAATTTTAGAATTAAAAAAAGACGGAGGCTAAAATGCATTAGTTAACTTGGTTGTTTTTGTGCCCTAGTGACCCAAAGTTTGTGAGCATTATATAAACGTTACCTTTTTAGTTTTGCTTGATAAAAGATTTGTCTGATTCTTTTATTTAATAAGTTTTTATTTGTAAACATTATTTTTAAATTTGGAAATAAGTAGAATTCGTCTGGATATAGATTCATATTGTTCACATTAAAGATATAATATAATATCATAAATAAAAACCTAATTTGAAATCAAGAAGGTAAATAGAGTTTTTAAAGAAGTGTTTTAGAAACTGCTTAAAATAAACCTAATTAAGAAGCAATTTTGTTAATTATTTAAAAAACTATTTAACTATTACTTGATTTATTTGATTATAATATAAAATATATTTTATTTTATTTTTTAATTAAATCACCTTTTTAATTTTTTGTTTTTTTTTTCTTGTGTTAGGTTGTAAATATTGTTTATTTTTCTTTTTAATTTAAGCTAGTTGATAACCTTAGTTTAATATAGTTTATATCGTTGTAATTACTATTACTTTAAATATATTATAATTACACGTGTAATTGCCTCGTTATGAGTCACAATGTGTTGTAATAAAACTCTTGTGCTTATCATAATAATGATTATCACATAAGTTTATTGAAAGTTAAATTAAAATTTTACATATTTAAGACGTTTATATATTGAGTTGAGCATAGATTAAAACAAAATCTTGAGGTAACTAAGTTAAAAAATAAAAATTAGACAATGTTCGTTAAAATTAAATATAAATACATATTTTTCTCATCTCACGTTTAAAAGCCGGACATTTAAGCCCTAGAGCAACGAAGCGTCAAAAACGCGTTCCTTGGAAATCGTAAAAGACATAAAAGCACTTAATACGAAATAAACAAACAAGAAACGCCCCGAAAATCGATCCAATAACCTTAATCGCGTCGAGCCGCAATATTAAACGAGGCATAAAAAGATAAAGGCCGCACCACACGTATACTTTAAGTGTCTTCGCGTTGAGCGGCTGTGCTGCCTTTAGTAGCAGTTTATAACTACTTAGCAAGCACACTGGCGTACCCGCCCTTATGGAGGCAGTGAAAAGATATAGCGCCGAGTTACTGCGCGCGTACTGAATACGAATATCGTGTGAATGGTGCGTACCGATGGACAGAGTTATAGCGAATCGTTTGCTTTTTAATATTGAGTGTTTTTATGATAATACGAGTAGGGTTTTATCGACATCGGATGTGGCTTTGTGTGGAAATGTTGAACACCTCTACGTGTGCCTGCTGAATTGTCCGATCAATGATTTTTTTTCTTTTTTATATCTTTGGATAATTCGACGAACTGAGAAGATGTGGATTGTTTTGTCTCTGTCGAGTATTTTTTTATATATCAAAAGAAAGTCCTTCAAAACATTTGAACAATGAATATACTTATGACAACAATTCATACCAACAAGTAGTCAAGATTACTGATTAGCATAAAAAAGCCACAAGAAATAGGGGTCTAATTCCTTCGTCTTCGTTCATCCGACGACAGAGCCCCGCGGTATCTATTCCACACAATTAAGCGGCGGCTTGCCCATACCTTATCTTGGGTGCCAGCCCTCCTTAAGAACTTAGCGCGAAATAGGTCAGGACCAGCCCTTATTAACGCCTATTGTGCCCTATTGATTATTGATGAGGGAAGTTGTGGAATATGCATGTGCAGTGTTAAGTGGTGTGAGAAATAGTTTTGTACTATATTGACAAAAACCAACATATTTTTAGAGGTGCCCTATATTGCGAATGCATTGCACAGTGCACTGAATGAATTGATTCAGCATTAGCAACACATTAATGTCCCACTGTTGAGCTCGGGGCTCCACTCTAAAATTAGAATAAAAATAATTATTTATTGTAAAAAATAACGAATGTTTTAAATAAAATAAACTTATAATATGGCACAACATAAATATTTTTATTGACACAAGAATCGCTAACTTTATCTCCAAGTTTCGGCACCGTGAGATCTATCCTTTTACCCTTTATAACGCTGGACGTATGTGTATCAAATCAATTTAACTACAATACCTAATGTAATAACGCTTGGGATTTTGAATTTCGATTTTTTATTAGTCGATTTTGATGTCGCTGTCAAGTGTTTGAAAGTGACTGCGACCATATCTAAATGTTCTTACATTTAACAGCGCCATCAAAACAGACCAATTTAATGTCGAAATTCCGAGTTGCCCCTGGGCGTTTTCAAAACACTAGCAACAAACACTTTTTACCTAAATAGTGCATTTATTTTTATATTTTTCACCTATTTAAGTGCACAAAAACACGTAAACACGGTCGCTAGTGATGTTACGCTAGAAACTATTGCCGTGAAACAGCCACTTTGCCGTTACAAACTACGGTAGTGTATTTAGCTAATGCAACTAGTAAACTTGGCGGAATACTCCAAGTTTTCGGCAGCCAAGCTGAGATACTTGCGCGCTAAATACTTAGTAAACTCTGAGGAAAGAAGTGTCTGCAGTGTGGAACTAATGACACTGCAAATTATTCGTAAACAAATGATCCTCAGTCATTTAGTCATAGTCATAATTTTTATTTTATTTGATACTTATAAACGTCATACAAAGCCAAAAATGGTGTCAGCAAATTTGCCTCAGGATATTTTTTAACGCAAATGTTTTAATAACTATCTAATGTTTTAATATCTACTCCGTGTGGTGACGGATTAAGAATACAAATCTTGTTATTACCCATTTCAACCCGTGGGTGTCGTAAGAGGCACCTAAGGGTTACTCTCTTAGGTGCCTCTTACGTGCCTTATGCAGACAAGAGCACTGTGAGGAAAGGAATATTCGAAGCAAAACCCTATACAAATCCGTCTGGCTAGCGTGGTACAGTAGGCTACATTCCCTTCACATTTTTTGGAGGAGACCCGTGCCCAGCAGTGGGACGTTTATGGGTTGAAATGATGATGATTTATAATTTGTGACTGACAGTTCAAAATTTTGAAATCCGAAGAGTAAGTTTAAACCTGAGGCTCTTAAAAGTTGTGATTTTACAACAGAGTAAGTAGTTTTTTTAATGTACCATGAAAATATTATATAAACCACTGTCGATTCGTAGAAATGAAGGCTACTAAAATTGAAATTAACTACTTATATGTTATGTTTACATAATCATAATTATCAACGGATAGCCATTCTCCTTTGAGCAAATTCTCTAAATAGTTCTACAGCGCGGAACTGACTAAGTCTGGCGTTAGTAGAATTTTTCCAAAGTCTGATGTATATAATGTAATTAATTAGGCATTACGCAAGCATACATAAGATCCATTACAAAGTGGAGCATCATTTAGATAGCGTAACGACGGGTGTCAGCGATAGCGCCGCTGCGAGTATACCCACCACTTAATTGCTCGCGATAAATAGTGGGATAGTTGTCAAGTTACGAGCGGCAGCGGGAGCATTTAGAGGGTTGGTAAAAATACTCTTACCCGCTGCCTTTTTGCCTGCCCTTTACGAGTACCATAGGCCATTGTTAAAAAATCTGCGAAGCCTGAATTAGGTATCAGAATTATAAATAGAAAATGTTCTTTTCTAAATTTGTATATTTTGCAAGTTTGCTTGATATAGATTTGTCAAAATGACAATTTCCACCCCTTCTCTTTTGCATAATCGTTTTGTAAAAAGGATAAATATTTCTTTTAATAAATTCATTATTTTATAATGTTACGTGTTAGTTTTAAAGTTTAGTTTTATTAAATGTATGTACGGTACTACGAGCACCTAACCTATTACTGAAGATTTTTAGACTCGAAACTCTTATATAGTGAGACCACACGTACGTCGTGCTGGCTGCACGCAATACGCCTATTTTTTAACCTCTCACAATTAACAGGCTCTTAAATTTTGATAAAAAGAAAAAACAATACAAATCCCACCCTATAGAGCTTAAAATAAGCACAGACACGAACTTTAAAAAATTAAATATATTTTTATAATTGAGGTGGGAATACCATAAAAAGTTTTTTTTTAGTCATTTACAATGTAACAAGTAAAACTCTTAAAATATTGGATTCTAAATTTGAATAGTAATTGTAGTGTAATATTTTTGGAACAAGACTTTTTATGTAAATTGATAACTATATTGTATTTCTGCTACATACAATATATTTATTTTAAGGAATCCGAATTTTGAGTTTTCGTAAATATTTTAAGGTTATGAATAGTTGCTATATGAAGTCCTGATAATTTAAGATATTTTAATTATGAAATGTAGAACAAAATACAAAAATTAAATAAATTTATTTAATTATTTATTATTGCATTTCGTAAATTAAATGAAATTTCATTTATGCATCTCGGATGTCAAGATATATACACTCAAGGAACCTTACAAAATATAGTAATGCGACCGACAATACGCTCGCACCTTAATATATGGGACCAAACATAACTTGCAAAATATGTATGTGATGCACCTCTGCTTATCCTTTCATGGTAAGATAAGTATTTAGTTTCCCATCATCATTTTCCACAAGCACAACGAAGTCCAGTCTCAAATCGTTATAATCCCGTCCCTCCGGCGAGTTATTAATTGCTTCAATAATATGCAAATATGCGGCGTGTCATTATGTCCTAATGCCTCTCTGTTATTGCAGAACATTCTTTTTAATTTTTATTCCAGTTACGTTTTGTATTGGCCAGTAATGATATTTGTAATTTGTGGTCAATGTTTGATTTTATTATTGAACTAGCTTTCGGCGGCTCCACCTGCGTGGCATATCGGTATAAAGTAGCCTATTTCATTCGCCGCATTCAATTCCATACAGTAGTTTTTGCATGCTCTAAAAAAGACCCCTACATAGTTTTTTCTTCAATACCTTTAATATACAGACATCAACCCGATACTATTTTCTTATATGTATAGATTACTGGATTTGGAATAATTAGTAGAATCATAAAATAATATGAAAGTGCAATCCATTTTTTAACTTAATGCACTTAATTTATAATACCGCTATTTGCATGGAAACGGCTTAATAACACGTTTTTAAGTCCACTAATGTTCGAAGCCATTAAAACTCATATTTGTTTCTTAGAAAGCTGCGATTATACCTTTTGGTCGTAAAAAGATTTGGCGCAAATTGAATTTCACTTTACTAAAGAAATTTGGTCTATTCAGTGCCGTGTATAATGGGTTCAATCAACGTTCTATTTTTTTGTCGTTTTTGAATTTGATTGAGTATTTCTGAATTCGACTAAGTCGGAGTCGTTTTAAAGAAAGGACAGGCTGACGAAAATGTATGAATAGTTAGATGAATGTTGATGTAGATGAATATAGTAAAAGAATGTTTAGTACATAACATAGCATCACGCCTTTTTCTCCGAAGGGGTAGGCAGAGGTGTTTCACACCCACATTTCGCCAGTTTAGTACGCAGTAGCAAAGTCTATTCTCCTTTAGAGGTAACTGGGACTGTAATAGTTAGTATTATTTGTATTAAACAACTCATTTATTGTTATAAGTATAAATACATAAATGATAAGCGACAGTAAACAGGGGTACAGATCATTTAAGAAAAATAATAGTCGTAGCGATGCGGAATGTGTGCTACGAGCTACGAGCTGCTACGAATCTTGAGCTACGCTGCTACGGTTAGCGTACATTGCTATATCGTTTACCATTGTTTTTTTAAAAGGAAAGAACATTTTTTATTTTTAGATAAAGGCTTTAAAACAAAATTATAAAATAAAGGTTTAATGTACATAGAAACACTATGGTTTTTAAAGAAGTGTAACTGAACTAATTAAATATAATTTATTTGAAGAAAGAGAAGTGTGTAAGTCAGTACGTCAAAGGTTAAGAGACAAGTGCAATACCTATGTATTTTTATTTATTTATTTAGCACAAATACTGTACAAGTTAAATTTAATGCTATATAGCATTTTCTAACAGCTAACCAAGGGTGATGCAGAGATAAGCTGTAGTAGGTGCATTCTGAGGTACAACGGAAATATATTTACTCATACAAAAATAAAGACTATTTATACAAACATACTATTCATACATACTAAATATTATAATATATATATATATATATATATAAATAATACTGTACATAATATACATAAATAAATATATATCTCGAATACATATAACTTTACTATATACGAGGATATTGTAACTATAGTTATTTTTTTATGAAGGGAGAAATCAGCGCTAATTGGTAGCTAAATCCTATTTCAATCAATATAACATCATCATTGCAATCCATTAGTGTCCCACTGCTGGGCACGGATCTCCTCCATAACATTGTGGAGGGAATTTAGTCTACTATAATACCACGCTGGCTAGACGGGTTGGTATAGGGTTTTGTTTCGACTTTTCCTTTTCTAACAGTGCTCTTTTTCTTCTCTCTTCTTGGTTAACCGTGGGTGTCGTACAAGGCGACTAAAAATAACCTTAACCAAAATATACCTTTTAAAATTAACCATTTTATACCTAGTGCACAGTGTACAAGTACTGAGAGCGTATTGCAGTCGCGATCACGATGAGTGGTCGTCGCCGACCGTAAAAATAATGGGCGACCTGCACCACGCGTTATATATATATATTCCTAGCTCTCTACCTACCCCGTGTACTGCGCACTTTATCATATATAAATAACTATTGAGAAGTAATGAATTATTGTTCGTTGTATTGTTCTCAGCTTACACCCGCGGTTGGTATTTTAGACTTTAATATTATTATGTCTGTGTGTCCAATTTCGTTCAGATCTTTTCAGCCGTTCGCACGATTGAAGAGATGTGAAACAATAGTGATATTTTTATGACAATCGTGCATACCTCTTTTGTGAAAAACTGTAATGATAAGGTCATCATCTTCATATCAGCTAAATGACGTCCACTGCTGGACTTAGCCCTGATCTAATATCTGCAACAGCGAGTGACTTTGTGCCGCCTATAACTAAAGCGAACTTAAAAAAACTCACCCTGCGTTTTCCGATCTTACAAGAATTCGATTCATGAGACCATCGCAACTTCCCGTGAATTTTGAAAAAACTTTGTGCTCATTAACGAGATATAAGAAGTCTTTGTCTAAATTTTCATGCTATAATAGAAGATATAGATGAAAAAAAAAATTGATAAATATTAATTTAAAACTATTGACAGAAAACCAATCTTCGATAGCTAGCAAATGCATTTTATTTTTCATCAGATGAGTGCACAATTTTTCCGTTTTTTATCAACTTGCAACAAAGAACGGGTAATAAACAAACACTGCAGTTTATTTCAATACATGGCGTATTTCTTTTGTTTTTCTTTTTTGTGACGTCACTGGGCAATGGATTTTGTGCATACACCAAGGTATTGTCGGTTGTGCTCCATTGAACGTAATTGCACCGTGGTTAGATTACAGAATGATTATTCCTCTGAAGGGGTGCGATTCGAACTACACTTGTTTTTAGTGTGATAAATAGGTTAGTGATGTTTTCAATATTTTTAATTTCTTTTTTTTTATAAATACAAAGTTATACACTAGGGGGCACGAATTTCTCGGGGTCTTTACAAATTAAGGGTCACAAAGTAGGTACACCCAAACTCGAAACAAATTTCCATGAATCAAATAAATATTTCTCTCTTATGGGATTCGAACCCACGACACTTAGCACGGCGATGTTTATTAAGCCACAACCGATTTATTTATTAGAAGATATTTCAGGTAATCCATTTCAGACAGCTTCGCTCAGTTGTTTGTCATTGGAGGCGGTACTTTTTTTAATATCGTTTTTAAAAAAAGCAACTCTTTATCATGTAAAGATGTTAATGCTGCGCTGTGACTGAAGCTTGTATTATTATTATTATAATGCACACTACTGACCTCTGTCCCAATGTCAAGCTTAAGATCACACTCATTATAAATAAAAATATTGGAACGCAGTCCAATTAAAGTTGAACCTAAATTCTAAACTAGTTACGACCCGAGACTTTGATGAACCTCTAACCCTAGAGTCTCAAAGTACTCATCTGTCGTCACGACTCAACTGACTCACAAAAAAATTAATAAACGGCCCATTTAAATCGAAATTTTAATGGCTAATAGATTTTTATTCAACCCTCGAAATAAAATTCCATTTCTAAGCACCAGACTCTAATTATTATTTTACGCTTAATCAAAAACGCTACAGAGCATTAATTTGGCCCTTTTGTTTCTCTTACACGAAACCCTTTATGGTTTAATCGACAGAAATCTTACAACGAATCATTTCAAGTACTCGCTTCAAATTAAACTCATATATTGTTAAGTCGGCACAAACATATAACAGTAGCCGAAAGAAATATTTGTACATACACGTTATATCACTCAACATATATCGAATGGAAAACATTTTGGAGTGACGCAATAAAGGTATAGAAACCCCTCTGTTTAAATAAGCCAACATCAAAGGTGGTTCAAAATATTGCTTCGTATTGGACTCAATGAAACAATTTTATATATTCACGTTTACTTTTTCTATTTTTTCTTACAAAATAGCTACTTCAAAGATCTTAGTGATGGAAATGACAGAATGACAGGAACTCTTTTGTAACTTAACCGAACATAACAAACAGAATGACGCACACACACACACAAACACTCATGAAAGCACAGATATGAAACTTGTACTGAAGGCCTATTAATCAATTTCAATTATCGAGAAAAACAAACTCCGAGCCTCCAGCCTAACTTGCCTAATAATGAGATCCGGAAAGTTCCAAACTAAAGTACGAATAATAAACAACGCGTAATATTATTCCAAACATGATTATGCTATTAAATCGAGTGCTATAAGCAAATCGATTCACAGTAATCGAGTCAGTGGAGTAAACAGGATCGATACGACTCATCGGAGTCGGATCACAAAGTGGATCAAGTTTTTAAACGTCGCCATTTTGGAGATCCGGGCAGGTGATCGTCGCTCGCAAAATGATAGGTGCTCCATCTAATCTTGCGAACGGTGGCTCAATCTTGCCTTCAATCGAATCTCCTTGATTGCGCCAAGCGTCGATATATAGGCAAATTTCATCCATGCGCCTAATAACATTGACACGGCTTATATCTGTGACGAGGAAAGAGCATTCTTTTAAAACAATGAAAGCAAACATGAGACTTCACTTTATTACTCCGTTTGCTGCAGACTTTAATTAATTAGTGTAAGTGCCGGTGAGTCTCGGGAGATTGGTCATTAATTAAATGGGTCTTTGGCTATCGATCTACTGGCAAACAATACAGTTTATTACTTTTATTACCCATTTCATTCGCTGTCTACCCGCTTCGTGCTGCGGTTGCTTTTTACTATTAATGAGTAGCCGCGTGCTCGCGTTCAATGCTTAACCAGTAATGGGAAATATATAGTTCTTACTTCCAATGTTCTGTATCGACAATGTATTGTATTTGTGATTTGTTTGTTGGTTGTTCATAACGTAATCAAGCGTAGAGTTTGTGTACTCGTCTGCTCGTATGTGGAACGTAATTATGTGAATTATAATCATCGTTACGCCTCTGTCCCAGTAATTATACTGAACAAATTATAGCGTACAACTTGTTTTGATATATTGTAATTATTTTAATGGTTATATTCTAAACAATTATTGGGAAAATAAATAATAATTATGGCCATAATTATAAAATATGTTGATATATTCACAAGTTCCACTTGAGTAAATTAAATTAGCATTAAAATTTAAATTGATGTTTTTCAAGATTTTAACACTGCCTGAAAAAAAATCGATTGGCATACTACATCCCACGATATTATTATTTATTTAGACATGAACATGTAATTAAATAAAAAGTCATAAAATAAATGAGCAATTTTTGAATAAATTAAATATAAATAATTCAAAATCGACAATGTTACCTTAATGATATGGATATCGCAAAAACCAATAAATGCAAAGGATATCAGTTGAATTAATTTTATAACATTTAAATTTGATGGCTTTCAGTTTTAATTATTCATTCGGCCATTAAAAGTGTCCATTAGTCCAAATCGCACACCGAACGATATTAAAAATCGCCAGCGTGCTAATTATGTGGGAGGATTTGATCATCAATGTTCTCTTTGTGAGAATTAATGTTCTTGGACTCTTTGTGTATTCATACATTCAGAGCAATATACATGGCACTAGTGTTAATACTAATTACAACTTCTTAAGGTTGAGATTTTTTTAAAAAAGGCGGACGCGGGCGTCCGCTAGTCTCTATATTATGAGAAAAATAATTAAACAAACGTATATTTCATTACACTTATTATTTGTATTTTAATTTGTAATTTTAATTTGACATAATGATTTAATTTTACTAACATAGGTTTTTAAGACAATGTTACTAACAACATATGGACGAAATGGTCTTTTTTTTTATTACACAGCTACAGCTCAAAAAAATAAAGCATTACCAGAATCCCAATTAGGTACAATATTTTTCTATTAGTCGTAGCCGGATCGTTGTCAAGATAGCCATTGCTATATATTTTGGGGTCAATTGCAAAGAGAATCTACTTTAAGTCCAAACTGTTGTTGCAAACGAAATTGTTATTTATTTTCTTAAAAGAAGAACAACTTGGTTCTAAGTTTGTGACCTCTTTAAGATGAAGTGTGAAGTCGAAATACGAAGTTTTGTATTCGTTATGCGCTGTTTATATTTTTTGTTTTGTTATATTGTTTAGGGAGTGTAAAGTAAGGAGTTGATGTTGCGGAAAATTATGGGAGAAGTTCTTTTGTTGTAGACGATTTTTGTGGATTCATATACGAAGTAGTATTGAAGTGATAATGATAACAAAAAAATACTTCAGTGCTTAATCAAAATTATATCAGTTTCATGGTAATAAGGTCAAAAGTCTATTGTTCTACATAGGCTCTTTCTATTTGTTTACGTATCACAATATTTGAATAGTTGATCAATAGAGGCAACATCCAAGTACCTATCTATCTTTCTATATATTGTTTAAATTACTCAAAAGCCGTTCTTGAGCGGTATAGTAATATTTAAAATCACGTGTTGTTTTTTTTTTTACTAAAAAAATTAACATGTCAGAATAAGCATGTCCATAGAACTAAAAGATCTATTTAAACTGGTTATAATATTGAAGAAACTGTTAGTAAAGTATAACAATTTCATTATAAATTTCATCCATAAACTCCTAACTTCTTAAATGTTTCTCAGTGACAAAGAGCTCCGTTTTGTTTGTAATTCGGGAGGGAGCGGGCATTGTGCTACTGGCCATTCAGAAGGGTTAGTACGTTACTCACTCTGTTCCGGCTTGCCACCAATTGCTAGGACTTACTCACTGCTTTTATAACCTGACGAATGTTCATTGTTAGACCCGTGATATACTGCCAGATGTACTTTCTATAATATGAGCGATGCTATAACTAACTAAGTGGTAAAGGAATAAGATGAAACTCCTTGTCGTGTGTTGTTTTTTTGGAATGTTTAAAAGGCATTTGAAATTTCTTCAAAGTAAGGCAAGCAGGTCACAGGCTAGTATTGTTAGGACAATAAAAATTGTACATAATATAATGTAATGTCACGAACTTATGTATATTTAAGAATAAATATTATTAACTTTGCTTTCTTTAAACGTTTTAGATAAATGCTAAACAAATAATGTAATTTGATTTCACGACGCACGGGACTTACACCCATGACTTTGCCATTCCATATAATATAGTACGTTTTGGCTTCAAGCGCGTGTTGTGGCGGTTCAAAAGCTTTTTAAAAAGCCCCGTATTGAGTGCGGTTCAAAACGCTCTCGTTGAAACGCCAGTTAAAGAGATTACGGATGAGAAGTCCTTTTTGTTTGTGTTGCATGGATTTTTTTCCCTTCTTAATTTCTTTGCTTTGAGTGTTTATGGTAGTACCTAATGGCCGAATTGAATTTTTGTGGCTGTCGAAAAAAGGGAGCTGAATTTTTTAAAGGCTTTTGTAAGATATTTACTTGATGACGTGTTACTTATTTCACGTTTTGACAGCTCTTTCGTTGCTGAATGTCTTTATTCTTGTTCGATATACAACCTCGACCTAGTTTCAAAATTAGAGTTTATTGTTGATGAAACAAAATATTTTCTATTCATATAATTAATATTGATTCAGGAATTATTTCGAAAGGAAGGTTTGTTATTTAGATTTGTTTTAGTACTAATTTACATCGAGTGAAGTTATTGCCATTTCAACAGTGCTAGACTTTGTAATTTGGAACAATACTTACTTTTGAAAGTCACCTGCCCGAGTAACCCATTAGCTTATTCATTTTAGTCAATTTTGATATCGTTGTCAAATGACTACGATAAGTTTTTAAGTCACCAATCTTTAAACCGACTTTACCGGATGCTCTTTAACCTGATGTAACGAACATTTCAGTTCTTAAAGAATCGTATCTACGTCACGAAGCTGTTGTAATCTGCTGGTTAAGTCTTATGTTCACGAATAAAAATTCAAAAAATCGTATCTACGTCACGAAGATTGCAACGAACATTTCAGTTCTTAAAAAATCGTATCTAACGTCACGAAGCTGTTGTAATCTGCTGGTTAAAGGGTCTTATGTTCACGAATAAAAATTCAATATACATCCATAAGTAAGCCATAACCTCAAAGACAGGAATCATTTCCCTTTTCCTTTCAAAATATATGTATAGCGTATAAAACCAATCAAAGGCCGTAGTTATACGTACATACGTGTATTATAAAGGAGACTTATGCGGATAGTTGGGGGTCGAAGCGCTGGTCTAATCTTAGAGGATAATCCGTTATCAATGAGACGTGGCTGCCGCTTATATGAGGAAACGTACATCGATCCTACCCACTACGTAATTAATATTTTGTCTTTGTATATTTTGTGATGAGTATTCAATGATGGATTTTTTTGGGATTTGCTGTATTGATAGAAATGTGTACTCAGAACACAATTTTTGTTAGTGTTACTTTTCTTTCGAATAAAATGATTTTGTGAATGAATGAATGATTTGTTGCAGATTAAGTTCAAGGTCAGGTCGAATAAATAGTATTTAATTTTTCCGTGATAACTAATACATACCTACAATATGGAGATTTAATAAGCTCCATATCCTACATGGAGCTAGATAGAGCTACCTGTTTGTGTTGTGTCAATGTATTACTTACATAGACTTTAAGAATAATTACTAACAAACCATGGGCTCTGTGTCTGAAAATAAATGATTTTTTATTAATTTTATTTATTGTGTATAAATAAAATAAAAATAAGTAGTATGTAAAAGCTTATTTAAACTATTGGCTGAGTAATACATCTGATATTTAAAATTTTGTCTTTAAAGTGTAGGTCTAAAAGTAACTTTAGAAAACTAAAATATAGGTAGGTATAGTCAAATTTAAAGCACATAAAACTCATTTTTAAACTGTGTAAATTGTTTGTACATTTATGATTACGAATGTTTTTGTTTGTCTGAAAATGTACGTGAGTTGGGATTACATTCGCGACTTGACAAATAAACGACATTTTTACCCCATAATTAATCTACGGAAGTCCGAAAAACATGGCAACCAGGCGCAATATCAAGGCGATTAATTGCCGCTTTTAAAAATACTCATTTCGGTAAAAAAAATCGCATAAATTGCTCATAACACCCCACCGCGTTGAAAACGTTCGGGACGAGATTTTAATTACAGAAATATTATTAAGTCAGTCGTCGAATAAAAGCAATTTAGGGGTAAAAAATACGAGCGACCACCGGGCGGGACAAAGGCCGAGATTTCCATACATAAAAAGCATAAATAATTTCGATTGTGGCCACCGAACACATAAATAAAATAGTACGTTTTGGCGCCTCACCCACGTGGGCAAACAGCCGCCGGGGGCACGCAAATAATGCGAGTGTCACACACGGAGCGAGATGAGAGGGGGCCGAGGGGGAGGGGCGAGGATGTGCTCGGACGAAAAATAAATAGGTACACAATCTCTGGCGCACAAATACACACATTTCGACAGTGTAATGTGTTTGCGGTGCTACAGAAAATTTTATTTTCTCGTGTGACAAAAAACGCGTGTCGCGCGCACACACACTCCAATTGCGCGATGTTTGTTGTGATGAGAAATCAAAGATATTGTCGTTTTTTATTGATTCTCTACGTAATATACACTTTTGCTACAAGCAGCTTAGATTTTATGTGATTCATTTTGATTTAATGTCAACGTGAAATTGACTAATAACTTTGCAAAGTTTAGGAAACCCTTTGACATAGTGTAACCTAGGACTATGCATACAAGCCGATCTTGTGAGGAGTTTCCGCTCTTATTTAGACACACGGAGACCCTCCGGTCGGCCACGTCATTTACATAGAGGCGAGGTTGAAATCCGTTTGTTTATTTTGGACGTCAAGGCACGACGAAATCGGACGTACCAACGTAATTAACTTTACACTTAAAGCTAAGTGTACTTTCAACTTAACTTTGTTACAGTTCTGAAGACGAAATGGGTTGAGGTTTATTTATTTGAACTAATTTCTGAAAATAGAATAATTAAAGTTTTTTTTATAAGTTTTTGTATAAATTTAAGCCTCGGTGGCACAATGGGAAGTGTATACGACTATTGTGAAAGAGGTCCCGGGCTCGATTCCCGGGTCGAAGGAAAATAGTATTGAGTTTTCAATCATGAAATTCCAATATTGAGATTTTCCCGGAGTTAGGAAAACAAAATAAATGTTCACGGTTGATGACAATAGACACGCGGTGACACGCCCCAACATGGGACCAAACATAGTTAACGAAATGTTGTGGGTGTGATACACGTCTGCCTACTCCTTCGGGGTTAAAGTGAAGACTGGCCTGTTGGTCTAGTGGTTAGTGACCCTGACTGCTACGCCGGAGGTCGTGGGTTCGATCCCCACCCAGGACAAATCTTTGTGTGATGAGCATAAAGGTTTGTTCTGTGTCTGGGTGTAATTTATCTATAATATGTATATATTTACAAAAAAAAATGTATTTAAGTAGTATATCAGTTGTTTAGTACCCATAACACAAGCAAATATAATTGCTTACTTTGGGACTAGATAGCACTGTGTGAATGTGGTATAAAAAAATAAATAAAAAGGCTTGATGAATTATTTTATTTTCATTTAATTTTTTACATTTACATACGAAAGCACATAATTGAACACAAAAATACACAACCTCCTTCTCTAAACGAACATAATATACATTAAGTATTCCAACTCCGTTTCATCGTAAGTAACAATTCAGATGATTAATTACAGTTTACAACTAAAAGAAGAATATTACTAACATAATAACACATGTATCAGTGTGTACGAAACACTTAAAATACTTCGCCCACTATAATAGAGCCACATCCATAACTATTAAGCTAACAACAAAACCCCTCGCCAGCTAAACTGCCCTTTATAATTACGCGGCTGAAATAAAAAGGCTTTTATAGTCCAATATCTCATTGCTAAGGTGGGCATATGCGAGCAGACAAGCGACTTTATGACCAACATAAAGCGTCGCAGAAAGGCGCGTGTAACCCTATAATGCAGAGGTATAAGGCGGGACGTTACTTAACACCGTAACTTGTGTTTAGAGGCGCGCCTCTGCCTACATTGTCGGCAAATTCATGACTTGTCAGTTAAGTCGTATGGACGTCTCATTCCAACGTCCCTGGGGCATCACTATATTAAGCTATTGTGGTACTGCCCTACTTAGTTGATCTATGTAATTTAGGTTAAATGAACCAAGTAATACAGGTTGACGGGCCTCGGCAAAAATGTGTGCCTTGAATATCATATGCTTGTGCGGAATTATGATGGGATATTTTTGTAAATGGACTTTAAAAGTAAAAAGTAAATAACAAGGCGCCATAACAGGAAAGTTTCCACCGAAATTATATGGAAAGTTATAAGAATATCCTATCAGGATTGCGTCGGTTTGAGTCTTTGACAGTTCCATAATAAAGACGTCCAAAAAAATTTGCGATAAGTTTTGGCTTCGTTCCAAAACGGTGCCATAAAAATTTTGAATGTTTACAGTGGCTTGTACTTTCGATTTCTCCACGGAATCTTGGCTCCGGCCGCCGTGTTCGTGTACAAACAAATTTGGTAGGCCAATGTCTTCTAAACTTTCACTGTTTGGAAGGGCGCCAACGCCACAGCGAATGCGGTGACTTTCGAATAAAGTTAATTTATTCGTATGATTTTTGGCCACGACGCAATCGCTTTCGAATTATCCCCCTTTCAGTGGCGTACGCCACATTGAATTTTAGAGGGTTATTTTAAATGTACGGTTTGGACTCTTTTGAAATAAGATTATTGATTTGATTTCTCTTAGCGAGTTGCATTTTGATACTGTCCCTACATTCATAATAAATAGTTGTCATAATTTTTTATGTTCAAAATATTTATTTATTTATTTATCTCTTGAATTGTTCTGAACGGCTTTAACCCTTTCGAGTTGGGTACATCTGACTGGCCGCCAACTTAGCCCCGTGGCGACAACTGGCTTTCCTTGAGGTGTTTGTAGATGTTACATTAGAAGAGTATCAAGGTACAACTCCAATATAGTTTATTATTAACCAATTTTTATAAATATTAAAATTGCAATTTGCGTACCCATATCAAATCCTGTACCTATTCATTATATTCAAACATCTGCATCAATAGATTTGTTAGGCAAAGTTCAAACGGTTTTAAACCTTTCACAAACAAAACATCTCCCAAACATTCAAGAACCAATTTCCTTGCTATACAAAACCTCAACCGTTTTCCTTCGACCCAAATATCAACAATCGTTCAAATTTCTAAACAAACTTTATACCTGGCTCTAAGAACTAATTCAAAGTAGAACAACGCTAGGTAGGCTTCATCAACCTGGGCCTAACCTTATAAATTACCACGTATAACCTCCCTGTATCTTTATCTACCAGTTGGAACTGTTTTATGGTATCCAAAGTTACCAACTTACGGTATACGTACGGAGGGCTAGGTTGGAATACTAGTTAATGAGTTTAAATATTGAGGCTTGAATTTTTGGGAAATAGATTGGTTTGTTTTGATTACTTGTTATTCTTTGAGTCTGTGGTAAAAAAAAAAATTGTTGACCTTTAAATTATAGTCTGCTACTTATTAAAAATAATACGTACCTAAGCTATCTACCTTTTTTAAGTTTTCGTTTTCGTTTTAGTTTCCTTTTTTTTTGTTTGTATTTAATTGTATATATAGTTTTAATATGTAAGTAGATGTTTAATTTAATTATTTTCATTATTATAATACAAATAAATAAGAGCAGACTAAATAAATTCGTACCTATTATAATTTATTTTTCGCAAACAGACGTACAGCCCGACTTATGGTCAGCGGTTATCGTAGCCAATAGATGCCAGCAACACTAGGGGCATCACCAGCACGTTGCCGATCCTTTTAATTATTTTTTTTCTATCTTGTCTTATCATCAATAAATAAATATATATATCATACAAAAAATAAAATAAGTCCTTCTTCTGTCGTATTCACGCGAGTGAAAGCAAGTCATAGAAAGTTTTTAAATTGAAACATACTTATCAATTTTTATGTACTGCCAAAGTTTGTTACAAAACAGCTATCCATCCTTCTGAACCGTGTGTAGTATAGCCATTATTAGCAACGTGATACCGTACAGCAAGCGCACACGACGTGCGCGCTGTTATCGCTCGCTATTTACCTCCCAACGTGTTATTAAGGATTATAATCAGATATGCTCGCTTAACGCTCCGACCGTGTTTAGCCTGTTTTCTTAGGAGTTTGCTGTTTTGATAACTTGTAATTAGGGTGTAAGATCTATGGACTATAGTTGTGGGTTCATATTAGCATGTTTAGTTGGTTTTGTTTTATATATTCTTGTAAAGTTTAAGAACAGGAGAAAATTTGGATAAATATTGACCTGTTGGCCTGTTGGTCTAGTGGTTAGTGACCCTGACTGCTTCTTTTTTCTTTTCTGGGTTCGATCCCCACCCAGGACAAATCTTTTTGTGATGAGCATGATTGTTTGTTCCGTGTCTGTAATTTATCTATAATACGAAAAAAAATACAAAATACAAAAAAAAAATATTTAAGTAGTATATCAGTTGTTTATTACCCATAACACAAGCAAATATAATTGCTTAATTTGGGACTAGATGACGCTGTGTGAATGTG
This sequence comes from Laspeyria flexula, assembly GCA_905147015.1. Lineage (NCBI taxonomy): Eukaryota > Metazoa > Arthropoda > Insecta > Lepidoptera > Erebidae > Laspeyria > Laspeyria flexula. Next base: position 2,011,965 of record LR989956.1, on the reverse strand, counting down.
GTGAAATAAAAAAAATATTAGTTGAGAAATTCTTGAAGTATCTCGGGAACGGCTCTAACGATTTAAATGAAAGTGTGTAAAATGATAAATTATTGCTTTTTAAGTATAGAAAACGTTTCAGGAAATGTATGTATATATTATGTTAAAAATATAATTTTATAATCTCAAAACGCTGCTAGCGTCATCTTTTCGACTCTTGAGGCAACTTCATAAAATGTACGCCCAAAAATACACATGACATGATTTTATTTTTGTTTCAAAAACAAATTGTGCACGTAGGTTATTGTACCTTATTAAATAATGCTGTTATTACATAATTTAATTAAAAAATATAGTATGAAACATGCAGTATATAAATAAATTTTGAAAATTAGTATCTATTGAGATTCAAATTATAACATAAAGACACGTACACACTCATAACAATGTGCAAATAAAGCGTCATTTAAATGCGACGTCGATCGTAATTTTTTATTGCAACACTGTATTGTTGTCTCCCTTACTCACAATATATAGCTATTATACTGTCTCTGTCGTGCAATCTTGTACGATTACAAAACTGTAATGGATACTGTTGGTAGCTCCAATGTGGCTTTCTTTGTGCCTTCGTACGTAGGTAAGTGTGTAAATACTGAACGCTTTTATTTTGGTTTAAGAAAATTCTTAAGTGAATATCTTTGTATACTCTGTATAAGTCTTTGTATATACTAAGTATATAATATGATTGTGACGTAATTATTTATTATTATTAGCAGTTACCGAACAAAAATATACCCACTTTTTTATCTGTAATATTTATTTATTTATTTTTATTTATTTATATTATATATATTTCATTTAGTTGTAATAATGCAGTATAACAATATACATCGTTATCATTTCAGCCTACTGCAGTCCACTGCTGGACAAATTGTAATTGTTATTGTAGAACAACTTTTTTTTTATGTTTATTTAATTAACTTTCCATGGAAAATTGGAACCTGCACCCAACGCGTCTGGCTAGAGTGACAAGAGTAGGTTAAGGCTATAGTGGTAACAATGCTTCTCGTTTTAAGATTTAAGCCTAAGAACTGACAGAGAAGAAGAATAGGAGAAGCACTCCATTTCACTTTAGCAATAGATGAGGACTTGAGGATAACTCCCTTTGTTATGACTTTTCTAAATAATAATAATATAATAATAATATTCTACCACATTCACACAGCGCCATCTAGTCCCAAAGTAAGCAATTATATTTGCTTGTGTTATGGGTACTAAACAACTGATATACTACTTATATACATTTTTTTTTGTAAATACATACATATTATAGATAAATTACACCCAGACACAGAACAAATCTTTATGCTCATCACACAAAGATTTGTCCTGGGTGGGGATCGAACCCACGACCTCCAGCTTAGCAGTCAGGGTCAATAACCACTAGACTAACAAGCCAGTCTAAATAAATCGTAAAAGTAGTTTAAATGCTGTTCTCGACTATGATCTATGAACTAAATTTCAAATAGATCCTTTCAGCCATTCTCGCGTGATTGAGTAACAAACATCCATCTCTTTATCCATCCTTACTTTCGCTTTTACAATATTATTAGTACTTAATATTGTTTTTTTTTTTAATATAATGGGTACTTTAAAAAAGGAGGTTCTTACTTCTATAAATAAATAGCGCGATTATAACTTACGTAATGCATTTATAAATTTAATTTTCTTATGAATTATATCCACTCTACAGAGACACGCAGTTGGCATTAAATATAGAATAAGAGAGGCTTATTATAAACGCGGTAATAAAACGCACGCGTTAGCGTTACGTTTATTGTCTCACCTGTCTTGCGTCTTGCACACTATGAAACGCACACTTTGCGATTCCAAAACGCAGAATAGACAAATTACGCACACAAACGCGGGTGAATGGTTGTACGCAAAATAATGGGCAAGTTAACGCGTTTGCGTGTGACATCGATCTGGTATATTGTCAACGGCAGGTTTCACTTGTTATTTACATGTAGTTTGGAGAATTCTTGTTTAGTTTTCGGATTTTTATTCAAATTAAAAATATAAATTATAAAAAAATCGTTATATTTTATTATTAAATAGACTAATAAGTGCAGAAATCCTATTCTAAACTTCTAAAAAAAAATTAAAAAAAAAAGGTATTTTGTCATCACCATTTCAACCCATAAACGTTCACTGTTGGGCACGGGTCTCTTTCAAATATTGTGAAGAGAATTTAGCCTACTATACCACGCTGGCCAGACGGGTTGGTGGGCAGTGCTCTTGTCTGCGACTAAGTAAATAATCCTTAGGAGCCTTTTACGACACTCACGGGTTGAAATGAGGTTGTGACATTATGTATTCTTAATCAATACGTTTCATCACAATTGACATTAGCTCAGAACTCACGGCTGATATTGATTATTACGAGTACAAAAGGCCTCAGTTAATTCACTTAGTAGAAGTCCTCTACAAATTTAAAAGTCAAATAAAACTAACAGAATAATATTTACATAATAATAATAATGATTGTTTTAACACAAATAACGTTGCGTATTATATTCTAACCTTATTTAGTCACTCGACGTTTTGATCGAATTCTATCGATCGTAGTCTCGGGTTGGCTACGAGTCACATACCTATAATTATCATTTTCCATAAAAAAAATTACACTACGCAAAAAAAAACCATAAAATAAACACAATTACTTGTGGTAGAAAATGACAATAAACTTAAAATATAAAAACATTGTGTTTACTTAGAAGTAAACGCGTCAGTTTTTACGACATTTGCCCCCATTCCGGGTATTGTGCGAAATTACCGGCCACCATTGTTCGTGTCGCATAAAGTGCGTATAAACGCATAAAAGCTAAAATAACTCGACACCAATAGAGATATCGGTACTGTTCGGAGCAGTTCATAAAATATCGTATGAAAGCGTTCTTCTAATGACCTGACTTGATAAATGTTCTGCTCGTAAAATAAATACTAGGCGCTATAAAAATATGGGCAATGTCGTACCTTTGTGTTTTCTTGTTATCAAATAGTCAAAGTGAGATGTAACAAAAATGTCCACATCATATTTGTAAGATTTTGTTTTTTTAAATAGATTTATTCATAAATGAATGGCCGCATAGATAATAAATAACCGGCATGTAATACATGCGGACTGAGTTCGATTCCGCGCAGCTGAGCCAACTGCACAAAATAAAATCCATATTGCTAACATGGATTTCATTTTGTGCAGTTTCTTTGTACTAGTCATATGACTTACTATCTGCTAACGACGAAGGAAAACATCCTGAGGAATCTCACACATGCTACAAGAAATTCTAAAGGTATATCTGATCCACCAACCTGCATCAGACCAGTGTGTTTCGATTATAACCTACATTCTCTCTCTGGATAGAGGAAAGATCCACAACATATACTATAAAAATTGAACAAGTCATGAGGTAATGCATTTAAATACCTATCTATTCGATAAGTAAATAATTAGGTATTATCGACGACAAAGTAGGTAATTATGTGTATTATAGAAACTATTGAGAACCGAACAGGAAAAATTATTGGCAACCTGATACGACACGATTTATTTATAAAAACATCGTAGAAGGAAAGATTGAAGGCAAGAGACGAAGAGGTAGACCGAAAGAAACCTTTATTGAACAGATCGAGGAGTATGTACCGGAGGTACAAGAATTGGCAAAAGCAACGGAGGATTTACCCCACCGACAAGAAGACAGCGCTTAAATTGAGAGAGACTCACTCTCTCAATTTAACTCAACTCAACTCAAGACAGAGAAAATTATATTCTTAAAAAACTACTGTTTGTAGCTTCTGTCAATAAATTTATTTTACAAACAAACTTAAATTAATAAATAAACTACTCCAATTAATATAAAGTAGTAGATATACGATATGTATCGTTATACGCAGCCTCACTAATTACACAAACTAAAATGTAGGGTGACAGTGTTCAGTTTTCGATCAAATTATACGCCATGATGAATGTACGACCGAAGACCGACGCGACGGAGGTAACAACGTGGAATTATTAAACAGAACGAGAGTTATGCCTCTATTTTCCAACCTATTGCTGTGGGTAAACGAATATTTTGAGCCAAATAAATATTATCTTATCTTTATGTCAAAATTGTTATGGGTTTAGTTCTACATTATATAATTATTATGTTGTTTATTTTTATTTTACAATATTTATATGACCTCAATAAACTTTGTAAAATTAGTAGTAGAATAAATAACTTTTTTATATATTTATGTTATTTTACTAAAATAAAAGTATTATTATAGAGATGATTGCGTCACGCCTTGACTGTCCGATCCAGTTCAAATGGATAAAAATTATAACGGGACTGGACTGACATTTTATATTATTATTTTTTAATTAATTGATTTTCTTGACATATGAATTATTTTGTGACATTTTTATTGATTTTGTGACATGAATTTTTTATCTGAATTTCTATTGGTATTTTATAATTTTTGTCTGTTATTTTTTATTGTACTTATGTTTAATTTATTGACTTTTTGTATTTATGCTGACTGTTTCTTATTACTTTATTACCTACACTATGGACATGTTTCTGAAATAAACTTATTATTAATATAATATATAATAATGGATGAACTACATATAGTAAAAATATGTATTTTTAAATTCTTCATCCATGGTATTATTACATTATAATTGTTTTCAAAAACTTGTATATGGTTTAAGTAGAAAATTAAGTACAATTAAGTAGACAATTCTACTTGAAAGCAATAACTTACCTAATTTTTAGGAACCACAATTTTTTTTTTTTATGTAGTACATTACCGTAATTACTAACCATGAACAATGTAAAACGCTCACAAAACGCACTAAAAACTGCAAAACTGAACTGCTTCCCATGCACATGAAAGTCCCGCCCGAAAATTCGTTACCAACAGAATGTTAAGTGAGTTAAATCTCCAAATAAAAGGTAGGCTGCCTACTCAGCGGGCGCTTGCTGACTACGACTTGCTATGGTAATGAAGTTGTGCCTCTATCCCTTGTTAGGGTGATAGCAGACTTGGGATTTTTCTATGCGCCTATAAACGCGCATTACAAACAAATACCTATCTCTATTCTGTGCGTGGACTTATAGGTAATTAAATTTAAAAACAAACTACAATTATTATTATTGTAACTTATACTTACATAATTAAATAAGTAGGTATATACATGATTGTGTATTTAAAAAAAGTACAGCAAAACGAATATTCCACTGAATGCGCTATCTATTTTCTTGTTGTCTCTGTATCACCCTAAAGGCGACTGGTAGAGATGTTTCTGGCATTAACTGCCGCACTCAGAGACGTCAATTAACAGTAATTTGTCATTAACATAATTTTATCATTGAATAATCGTCTTTAGGTGTATATACTTAAGTATTATACGTATTTATACTAAATAAAATTAAAGTTAAGTAGCGTCTCTGAAACTAAACCAACTGGTGTATTACTATGAGGTTATAAGCGCGTCTAACAAAAACCAGCTTATACATGTCGAAATACGCTAATCCGAAATCTCCCTTATACCTCACCCTTCACTCCTCGCCCCTCTGTCGTCTGTTCGGTACAAAACAGTAGTTATCTAAGGCGATGATCTAAATGTAAGGGTTACTCTCTACTGTGATTGTGGACGCCTCAGGACATGCGATTGTTCGAGATAAAGGCCCTGTTGTAAACTGGGTTATTGGTGCTGACTGATGGTTAGAAAAATACTTTGATAGATTGTGTAGGGTGAGTGTTATTTGTTGTTTATTTGGTATACATCATTTTGGACTTAGTTTTAATGTTATTAAGGTACATTTTAATGTTATTAAGGTACATTTTAATGTTATTAAGGTACATTATAGAACATGTCGAGCCTTTGTATACAAGAATTAAGGCGTGTAATACACCCGTGTGAAATTAGTTAGATCGTTTATAAAGAGTTTCTTGACATCAATTAAAAAATACTAAGTAACTTAACTTAAAACGGATCTTAAACATTTTTTTTATACATTTAAATTATATAAAAGTTTCTTTAAATGATTTCCATACCAAATTGGCCATAAAACTTGTGAACTTTAATAACGATTTGACCTAATTTAATTATCTAAAGTTAAAAAATACAAATAATATAACTTTGAATAAGCTCAAAAGGTCGAAGCAAACCCACGCAATATTTTGATGTTAACCTGTATAAAACAACCCTACCTAAAACTAAACTTCTTAACTCAAATTGTTTTTAAGATATATTTTTATATACGTAGTTACCATTCAGTTTTATAGGTAGGCGCCGTAATGAAAAGTATTCATATTTTCCAAACTTTGCCAACTCCATAACCCTCCTTTTCTCGCGCAGTCGGGTAATAAATACGGGGTAACTTCCCCTAAAGATTGTATCTTTATAGACGATGCGATATTCTGATAATGTTACAGTCTCTTTTATAATTATTGAAATGGTCGGTGATATTTTTTTTGTTATTTTCTTCCTCGAAGAAGTGAATGGTTTAAGAGTTAGTTTAGAAGATCTTCCTTTCGTGTTTGGACGAGAGTAAAGTAACTGAGATACTGGTTTTCATTAGGATAAGATAATAAGTAGTATTTTTGTGTAAATCGATGGATTTTAGAGTTAAACTGATACTTTGACAAACAATATTATATTTTGTTTACAAAACTGGTAGAGATTATATTTGACATATTAACAATACTTTTAATTTATTTATTTCAACTTTATGCACAAAGAACAAAGACGGACAATGCCAAAGGCATTCTCTATTTTATAGAACAAATCACTGGCCGATACAGAGAAATTTTCAAAAAACCTAATATTTTTTCTCTGATCAGAGAATCGAACACGGAGCCTCTTTCTCTAGAGCCGCACATTAGCCAAGTGCGAGTTGTACTTGGCTACTGGGCTGCGAGTCAGTCTAAGGTTTACCAATACCTATTTTTATTTTCATTTTAACTTGGGTACGAACAAAATAGTAGCATGCAATGATAGGCCGAATGTCTGTTTCCTATCTATGTAAGTGTAACCATTTCCCACAGAACACATTCAGCAGTCGTGCGGTATGATAAGCCGATATTTCTGTTTTCTTTTATTCTTATCATCGACAGAAAGCTTTTGGTATATTTTGTTCTGTTTCGTTTCTATTTTGGAAAGTTACTAACACTAAAATCTTCGTTTTTAGTGTGTTAAATGTTTAGCAGTTTTTTTGGATCAAAAGAACCTTAGGTTACACTAATCAGTTAACAATGGGTTTTAGAAAAAATAATCTTGCTTTTATCATCATTGACTGGCCATCAAATCTTTGTGTGATGAGCATGATTGTTTGTTCTGTGTCTGGGTGTAATTTATCTATAATATGTATGTATTTACAAAAAAGAAATTGAATATAAGTAGTATATCAGTTGTCTAGTACCCATAACACAAGCAAAATATAATTGCTTACCTTGGAACTAGATGGCGCTGTGTGAATGTAGTAGAATATTATATTATAGCCAGATATTTCTCTAAACAAGTGCGTCATGATCATCATTACAACCCATAAACTTCCCACTGCTGGGCACGGGTCTCCTCCAAACATTGTAAAGTGCGTACAATAAGTAAATTAAATTATAATTGAAAATATGAAAATCAGATTGAATTCACAGGTCAATATTAAATACACACATATTTCGTGATTTTTCTGTTCATGGTGGTGTAATTATGCACTATCCATTAAAGACAATACATATCTGACGACAACTGCCACGTGGCAGCAAACAATTACGTCACACCATAAAATTTGCCTACCCTACAAAATAAAATGTAAATACGTAAACGAAATATTTATCACTGCGATAAATAAGCAACCTCCACTGTAATATCACGCAGTGCGTAAAATAGCTGACTAAATGAAACTACTGCATTGTTTATAAGTTTATTCCGGGCCAGTGCGTTATCATAGATATTTAAATGCGCCTATTTATATCTTGGGGCAATAAAACCGTCACAGTTGGTGACCAACTGACGTGTTTGTTGGCGAGCCTTCCGCCGCTATAAGTGCTGATAAGGCCGTTATTTGCATACCCAAGTTGACTTCGATGGGTTATCGAATAAGGACGTGATTGCAAATCAGTGTTATATTTGCTATAGAAACTTTGTGTATATAAGTAGTAGCGTCTTCCCGCTACTATGTTTGCATCAAATTACTAAAAATTGAATGTTGAAAATTGTAATGAGTACATAGGTACCTACATTTTATAAACACGAGAGTTTGGATGGATGGATTAATGGATGAATATATCGTTGTTTGTCAGTCAATCACGCCTGAACGGCTGACTGAAAGGATTTGTTTGTTTAGCACACAGATAGAGTTTAGTCTGGAATATCACTTTTAGCGATATATCACACGGAAGGAGCCGCATGAAAGCTAGTTTCAACAAATTCTTAAATATATATTATATACAGGGTGTATACGACGATACGACATTAAATGAAACCACGTGTAGCATGTGATGTTAGAAGGCTATACCAAAAAAATTAAACAGAAATTTGCAATAGTTTAGACGCAAATGTACTTTCTTTATGTCACAGTTGTTCACAGTTTTAAACAACCTGTAGGTATTTACGTTGATCGTATGTTGTCATTACGTCATTCAATTCATTTAAATATCTCTGACTCTTTCATATTATCTTATCTCTTACTCTGTTCCGCACAGTTGTCGTCGTCATGCCGAAAACGACATGATAGAAAAATAATGTGTAGTTTTATATTCTTAAATTTTTCGACTTTAAATAATGTGTAGCTTTTTTTTTTTTTTTTCTTTTTTTTTTTTTTTTTTTTTTTTTTATAATTTATATTAGAATATGTTTATAAGGGTTAACACTGGCTACCTTGTCATTTAATGTCGTATCGTCGTATACACCCTGTATAATATATTATTCAATTTTATTTTTACATTACTTTCTGGTCTCTCAGAAACGGCTTTAGCGATTTGAGTGAAAATTGATTACAGTGTTAAAAAAGTATTTCTGATTTGTGCTGCTGTGCAAAATCCTGACTCCTGAGGTCTTCCAGACATAATTTTCAAGGAACAATGTAGGTCTACTATTAAACAAATTCCGAAGTTTAGCACAAAATAACGGTTCATTTGTTATTGCGTTATATAGCGGTTTTCCACAACAATTTCGACACGAATTTTTTTTTCTTGGATAAATACTAAGAAGTTTTCATCAATAGGATGGTGTTTTCTGATAAACTTTACTTTCGATGTTACCTGGCATTTATAGTTTTTATTAATTTATTACTGAAATATATAAAAGTCTTACGTCTTTACTTAAGTCATCATCAGAATTTGTGGAAGGCCCGAATCAAACTTGATAAAAACAAGATATTTTTTCTCCACACAAGGAAAATTCAATTCAGAGTTTTCCTCACAAACTATCGTCACAAAGCATCCATTTCTAAGCTTGATAAAAGCGGCTTTGGAGTTTACCACTGAACACAAAATACCGCAGGTTTAAAAAACGAACAAAACGGTGACGTATTTACGATACGCGGGAGAGAAGTCACGATACAGACGTATGAACATTGCTAACCAAATTTCTATCGAAGCGTGATTGCGACCGTGACAAATGAATAAACAAAAAAACATTCCTGATGAAATATTATGTTTCGGAGTAGACAAATTACTGGCCCCTCTCCCGTCAAATATAAAACGGATTCTTTATTTGCTTCCCAGTCGCCGTTTATACGTTTTCGGTTAACTTTGTTCCTTGTTTAAATAAACCTTTATTATTTTGTTTGAACCTCATTTTCCTAACCAGAGGGGAGGCTGTAGGTAGATGTTGGTATAAATACCCTATTTTATTAGGTCGAACTCTCTGCTTTATGAAGTAAGGTATCTATATTCCGAGAATTATCTTTTTCTTGGTAATTTTGTGGTAGGTAAATTAAATGTAACATTATCGCCTGAGGTCAAAACTTTTCATTAAAGAATTGAAAACTGGCAAGGTAAATAACTTATTTCGCTTATTTGATTATCACTTTAATTATTTTAACCGGTTATATCGTTCTCCAGAAGAGGTGTGGACAACAAATTGACTTTTTAAACTTTTTTTATGCCTTAATGATCTTAAAAAGAATAACACATATTTATTTATTTAATAATAGCTCACACATATATGTATACTTATTACTTTTATACGTTTAACGCAACAGCATTATTAGAATGAGATAAAAAGAATAAAAAACATTCAAATGTGAAAACGACTGACGTCTGAGTTTATAACGGTAAGTTTTCAATAAAAATAAATTATTTTATTTTTTCATGTTATGTAATAATAATAGGTATCAGCAAATATTTTCCTTATAATGACTTCCGAAAATCATTTACTTTTAGGAGCATTCACAAATAAACACCACGTGACACAATCTGATATTTACTTTGAAACGCCAAAACATCTTAATATCATACAAAATGAACACCATAATTAGAAACACAGGAGGTCCAAATTAGGACTTTAATAACAGGGGCACACGAGCTAAAATGGGAGTTAATGTAGCGATAAAAAGTTTCATATGGTGGATATGACATCGTCGGAATGTAATCTGGCTGTCGTAAAGGAGACGTGGTCACCACGGTAGGATTATGGAGCAATTTGGATGGCTCTGTGCCTCTATTGGTCGACTAACATTTTGTTGGTGAATACTTCACTTTAGTATCGTATAGAAAATGGGTTGGTGATATGGCAAGACATCACCACAATATAGGTTTTACGATGCAATTTTTTCTTTGAAAGCCAAAAAAAAATGGCAGTATATTTTCTGTTTTACTCTGCTATGTAAAAATATGGCAAATATTTTAATAATATATGGAATTATGGAAGGTTTCGCTCGGAAAACATGTGAGAAAAACTTAAACACCATACACTACATTTATATTATGTACAGAAATGAATAAAACAACTACCAATACTTTAGACCAGCTTATAAAATTAAATATAGAATTGCCTATTAATTAGTAATTTTTAAAAACAATTATGTTTTAGCTAAATGTTACAATACCCTTCAATTATTTTGTGTTAACAGTTCTTTTTTTATTACCCGATTGTCAGGACGGGTATTGTTTTTCGCGCGTATCTTGTATGTTTGTAAATTTCTTTATTCCCACGAATCTTCCAAACAGCTGGATGGATTTTGACAATTAGGGTATCGTTAGATTCGTCTAGAAAACCCAAGTGTTGTTATAGGTTTTAAGAATAAAAAGACTTGAACGGCGGGCTTTTGACGCGGCTTTTTTTTTAACCAAACCTATCTAGTTGGGTATCAAAATAAAGAGAATCAAAAGGAGATTACATATATTCAAAAAGAGATTATACTTAATTGAATGGTTACAATTTGTAAGTACTTAGTTCTATTGTTTTTTTTAGCCAAACCTATCGAGTAGAGTATCAAAATAAAGGGAATCAAATGGAGATTACAAATATATACATGTTATGTATTTAAATTTAATCAGGTGTGATAATATTACAATAATTTTTCGGTCTTTTTAGTGCGTTGCTCTCTGTTGATTTTTTGTTATTAAATTAAATTTATAGGGTTATTAAATTTTTTAATTATATTTACTTGTTGTTACTAGTTTGAATTTGGAAAACAATTAAATTATAATTTACTATGTTTATACAGTGTAAAATAGACAGTACAACGAATATAGTTCAGAACAGTCAGCAGGTCAATTTGTCTTTGTTGTGTCTTTAGGTCAAGAGTGTGTTGTTAATGTCGGGTATGGTTATCGTAACTTGCCGTCACAACATCGGTCTCAGGGCTGCACACTAACACTCCTAATGTCCTCTATTCGTGACAGAACACATCAGACACACTCGCTGACATTGCACATTCTAATTGACTCCTTAGTACAGGTTATATTAGAAAAGGGATTCGCCATTATAAAAGAGTGTGTTTTGTTACTTTTGTAGTTTGCTTAGTAAACGGAATGAATAAATGGTTGATTAGATATTCAATGCTCATGTCATAATATTAAAATCTATATTGAATGTATGTTTGCGTAACATTTCAGAAGGGCTGCACTTATTTAGTTCTGTATTCTGTTGTTTCAAAGTGACAGGGTAAGGTATGTATTTGTATATATAACTGGAAAATTCACAGGAAAAATTGGAAATCCTGTGAATATTGGGGTTATTAACTAGTATGAAATAATTATTATAACATATACGACTATATACACGTGTATATTAATCGGTACTCGGTAGTTGATTGTTTTAAAAAACTGCTTTACTTGAAAAACCGAACTAACATTTATGAAATGTTATTTATAAAATTGAGAAGAATAAGAACTTCTATTGTATGTTTTAGAGTTGTTGAAAATTTTATTATCATATGAATCAAGTTTATAAAAACCGTTTATGTAACCGTTTTGTGTACATATGTCTTACAAATATTACAAAAAATATGACGTTCATCCCAACTTTGATAGAAATTCTTCAAAAGAATTATAAAAATTATGAATTCATAAGATAACAAATTCAATTAGGTTATATCAAAGTTCACCTGTAGTACAAAAATAACAGACTTATTTTTTCTGAGAGGTCTCAAAGATATCCACATTGAAACTAAGTGAACTAAAACAAAACATATAAGAGTAAGAAGGTTTACTTAATATATGTATTTTGTTTTTAAATATATATTCTTTTTGTTTTAAAGAAGTTTTCACAACATTTTTATAGGTAATTTTCAAAGATATACGTAGTATGCAGTTTCAAGTTGTATACTTAAATTGCTTTTAGCAACATTTACTAAGCTTTTACGAAAAATACTTAGAAGTTTACCTAAATATTATCTTATACTCTACTATTATATAGCTAATGTTCGCTATACAAATTTCTATAAAAATGTATTCGCAAACGGCTCTAACGATTAGAGTGAAAATTGGTACTTCGATAAAGTGCTTCTTTTACAGTTTGTTTATGTGATGCTGGAAAAATATAACTTTCACAAAAAAAAACTCTAAACGCTGCTAGCGCCATCTTTTAGAATTTCAAAAAAAATGTCTATGATCTTTTTGTTTGTCAATTCCAACGTTTCATTTCAACCACTATTCCACCGCTTTAAAACACCTTTTATAAAGCAAGTAGACCGTATGACCGTATACGTAACATGGCTAAGTCTGTTCGGCTGCAGTGCGATGCGCTTTGAGGACACAATCACCATTAAGTTAAAGGCTAATTAAACCCCTGAGAAACTTACTTGTCTCCCGCCGCGGTAGCGCTAACTTCGTACAAATAGTACAATTGATAAGCGATAGCGTTTTAAGTTTTACTACCGGCAACTTAGTCAACAAAATTCAACTGTTTTTAATTTGAATTTACACTTCGTCATGGTGCAAAATTTTAAAAAGGAATTCGAAATTTTGGTTTCATGTACTATGTCTAGTCAACTCTTTTCAATTGTCAGACCTAAATGTTTTCAGTGTTACTATTTCATTAACTTAATTTTGTACGTTGTATTAAATCTAAGCACATAAAATAACGCACCAATACCTCTCAAATAAATCGATATTGTTTCTAGGGATGAGGAGAAAATACTGTAATCATCATTTGCAATAATTTTGACTTGCTTATATAGCTAAAGTGATTATTTTCCTAATTTACAGAGTTAAAAAGACCTGTACACTTAAATTATGCCTCGACGTCATAAGAAGATAAACAGGTAAATCTTCAACAGGTAAAGTCTAACCTGAATGAGACTACATTTTTTCAAATTAATGTATAGCAATCACCGTTGAACGCTTCTAAATTACTCCAAACTACTACGGCTTCAATGTTCTTGCAGGCAAATTGTTTCCGTTCAATGTACAGTCGTGTCAATTTACTGAATGTCAGAGAATCATTCGTGTTATCGACTTGTTGCTTATTAACTTTTTAATTGCAAATTTTACTATTGAATACTTTTAAACTGTATTTTAAATTGTTGAATAATAACGAAGACAGTAGCGACAGAAGTGTGTGATAATGGAATTAATAATAAATAATTTATTTGATATTATTTTATGCTTGCGTTTACGTTGCGCAAAGCGACCTATTTATTATATTATATCATGTGTATTTTTATGTTAAACTTAATTCTATCACAATATGTATTTCAAAACGTTTTCTTAAAAACTCACCGTCACAGTTACTCGTTTGTCATGCTATATATCCATATTTACATACCTGTAAACAAAGAAAGGGTTGTTAAACAATTGCAATGTAAAATGTATACTACAAATTAAACAAAGTGGTATATCTAAAGATAAATGAACCACAGTGTAATCCTTAAAGCCATCAGCACCGTTTGGTTTACGATAGCGTATCTCTGCCAACCCCTCGGGATGGTTCGTAGGGATTATAGCCTTGACGCCCATTAATTTTAATTTTAAATGCCGTAAAAATGATTTAATTATAATTTATTTAGATAAATTATTTTTTGTTTTCCTGTGTATTTTAATTAAACTTGTGCTTTTAAAAGTCCAAAGTAATTAAATGTCTTGGCTTTTATAATAGTTAAATATACTTTTATCAGAATATAATTGAATGATTAGTAATAATTATGAACTTGAATTAATCTATAACTTAAAACTTTATTTTTTAAATTATTAACGTAGATTATTTAAGCATTTATTTTAGCTGTGATTTTATTTTAATCTATAAAATTTTAATTTTAATAAACTTGTTGAGTTAATAAATACGTAATAAAATACAATTTACGATATAAAAAAAATACTCGTTTGTATCTGTACCTATTACTTTGGACCTGAGTTTTATTAAATTTATGGTTTGACTAATTTTGGGCGAGAGCACGACATTTGACTAAGTCGATTTCGATATTACTGTAAAAATGTTTGAAAATGTAAAATAAAGTAGTTGTAATTTTCAAACATTGAAATTAAATTAAATTAAAATTCATTTATTTCAGACATTAATTCATCCATAGACACATAAGTAAAGAAAATACATACGCACAAATACAAGTACAAATACAGTAAAACACAGAAAAATAATAAGAATAAATAAATTAAATAAATTCCTCAATTATTTATTTAAATAAATAATTGAGGTTCTAAGTAGGCTCCCAAGGCAAACAATACGTTTGCTATTTACTGTAATGTGGGAAATAAAAACGAAAGACACAAACTCTGAATATGTCTTAGATGTTATATTATTATAAACCTAACGTATGATCTGAAGTACACTTAAAATTACTTTTATAACCTAAGTTCGGCAACACATTTCAAAGCTAAAAAACCGTTGATCGGCGCAGTTACCAAGCGTCTTTTGATTTACTTTGCGACCCAATCACCCCCACATGACGTAACCAATCACTTCCATAAGTCGAGTAAGCATCTTACGAAACGAGTTTTACATACAGAGAAAATCTTTTAGGATGAAAGCAGTATCAAGCCAAGCCTCTTATTATGAGCTATGGTACATCTTGCTATCTTATTTCAATTTGTACGCTCCATTGATTGCAGATGCCTCGAGCGGTCTTCGTTTGCAGTTACTGTGAGCGACAGGGATGAAACTATACACCGATGTATACACAAGAAAGGGATAGTCCATATTTTTCTATGGGGAGACGAAAAATATCGAAAAAAGTTATCGCATCAAAGTCTCAGCGCCCGTAAAGGTCTCATTAAAACTGTTCTACGAAAGAATTCAGCCCAATTTATATGACAGTCGGCGGTAGATTGGTCGGAAAGTAAATAACGCCATTTTTTGTCTATTGTTTTAAATGATGTTTAAGCGGGTTTGGTTATTTGGACCCTTTAATGAATGTAATTTAGTTAGAAAGTTTGTCTAACAACGTTCTACTGAGAAGGAACACAATTTGAAGAAACGATACTATTATTATTTATCTAAGTCGACGGTAAAGTTGATGAGTATTTACTAAATTATACAGGTGGAAGGAATGAAGTGCTGAAAGGGACACAGACTAACCTATCACGAACGTACATTACCTGAATGTGAAAGTTCAAAGATTGCCGTCTGAACAGTGGAATGAATGAATGAAGAAACAGTAATCTGTTCAGTATGTAATATGAGAGCGGAGCGTAGAGTATATCTTATAATTTGAGCGATAAAACGTATCAAGAACGGAATATCACAACGTAAACATATTAAACAAACGTTTGATGCTGCTACATCAATATCCTGTCATGAATTTTCCAAAAGGAAAACACGTCTATGCGCGACATATCAAACATTTCCAGAAACGTTTACGGATAAAAATATTTGTCCAACAAATCTCGAGCACACGCGAAAATATTGACAAAAAATTCATTTCCTAAGAAACGTACGGCAGCGTACGCGAGTGCGCCTCGCGAAGAGAACTTTTCTCCATCATCTGTCAATACCGCACATCCAGGATTTACTTTTAAAATATGTCATTATATTTTTTTATATTACGTCGTGGGCAAAAATGTACTTATTTCGCGCTCCGGTGGTCTGAAAACGTGACATCAGCGCAAGTGTGAAGGCGTATGTCGCGGTATAGGATAAAATTTACGAGGTGAGTGTACACACCATATCACGACCTCCACGGTTTACGGTCAGTGCTTTTTATTCGGGAATAAAACAACGCTGATTCGTTGCGTGTCGAGTATCGGTGCAGCACCAGCGCGCAGCGTGGGGGCTCCGCTCAAAGCGATCTGCTCTCTGTCATTGTGTGCGGAATAGTGTTTGACGTTTCACGATTAGAAAGCAATAAAACACTTTTGTGGGAGATGAATCGTTTTCAATGTGACAGTAAAGGGAGAAGGTAAAAATGGCTTTATTTTTTACGTATAGTAGGTACTCTTTGAGACACATAATTTATTTGAGCTGATTTGACTGTACGGATTGTGTGGCGGTTTAATGAGCTATTCGTATAATACTATTCTCCATTCTCGAGTCTCTGAAGCTCGTGTGATTTACAATATAAATTTCTTACGTTTTTAACAGAAATGTCAGTTATGCTCCTTGCTACAGAACAATTAAATATAACGTAAGATCGAAAAAACCTACGTCTAATAAAATTAGTATAATCGTATTCGGACAGTCAATCAACAAAACCGAGTCAGTTATATCACCACATTATGACCGTCATACTACGAGCCTCGCGTGCGTGAGGTGTGAAGCCGACGCTTCGGTTGCGTGAGAACACAAATAGTTCGGAAATGTTAGAATTCAGTACACGCTCTGAACACTGTCGAACATTTTATTGTTGTCTATTCAACTGTGTTTTTAAACGACAGTTTGATGCTTGCAAATTGAACATGATTCTTCATGTGTGATAGAGTAATGTACTAGACTTGAGGGATGTTTTTTAGTGAAATTTGGCGTGAATATTGAGAGATGAAGCTTGTTATCTATAAATTATCCATTCACTGCGGGTTTTGAGGTTATGCTACTGTATTATAACCCATTTAGTCTTTTATTATTTTCCTTTTTTTTCCCTATGTGATATTTTACATCGGACTGAAACATTTTAAAAAAATATGACCATGTATACGTGATATTCTTTTTTATTCTCTCGTTATCCAATAGGTATGCTTGCAGTTTTATAATGCATTTTGTAATCATTGATGCAAAAATTTTAAATAGTTTATAATTTTTAGGTAATTATATCTTATTTAAAAATATTATTATTTTTTGTAAAAATAATTAAGTTGTCTTTGTAATAGTAAAATGGTAACAGTGTTTTCATACCGGAGCTAGTGGCAGTAGGTGACACGACAGTATAAAAGCGGGAGTGAGTTTGTGTCCAGGTTCAATCTCGTTGTGTAAATTAAAAATAAACATTTTACAAAGTGAAATAGTGGATTTTATTTTATTATCATATCAGCCTAATGTTGCCAACTGCTGGACATATTATGTCGTATATCGAATAAAATAAAATAAAAATAAATATAAGCATCACCTAATTTGGAAATTAGGTGATAAATATATAAGAAGATGAATTTGGAAAGTAGGTGGTGGACCACAGCGAGCAACTTTGTGCCGCCTGTAACCAATGACGGGTGGTCATTGGTTACCCTTACCAAGTTTGCATTTTAAAACACTAATCATTAAATTTAGGATGTATTGTTAGATTTGTGGTAGTGATTTTCATAACTCTATTATAAATTGTGCAGATAATTTAGACAAAAAAAAAAGAAAACAATCCAGAACCCATTTTAGAATTCTGTCACAAGTAGGGCATCGGAACCGGTTTTTCCCGGAACCGAAAGAACCGGGAATTCCCGGTTCTAGGGGCTACAAAAAGAACCGGTTCTCAAAATATGAAGAACCGGGCTTTCGGTTCTTTCGGTTCTTCTACAAATTAGTGATTAACGCCGATCAACTTCGATCAAATAAGCACTAGATACACGCTCGCATACAAAACCAACGCCAAATAATGGCACTCGACAGTACTACATACTTATTAGATGTATGTATTTATTATACAACAATTCTGTAAATTTTATTAAATAAAATATTCATTCAAAATATATCGTAATAGATTATTTATATATTTATTCCCATCCAGTCACACCCAAACCTGTAAGTTGTAACACTGTTACTCGTTGGGAAAAAATTCTCATCATGTCACACTGTTACTTGATGCAACTACTTGCAATTTTTTTCTCCCAACCAGTAACACTGCCAAATATTTGTGTTACTCGATGGGATACAAAGTTACATCGAAGCACACTGTGTCTTGTTGGGAAAAGTAAACATTTTATATTCCCATCGAGTCATGCTTTTTTTTTTATTATATTAGTGATTGATATTTTTATTATATAGAGAGTTGCTACTAATCGTTAGACAGTTGCTACCCCCGACATTTTTTAAAATAAACTACTTTCTGAGGTGATGAATCATTCCATCAGGTTGTTAGTCACCAATCCAGTGAGAACAAACTGTGTAAATGAAAACGATCATGCCATTCATCGACTTAAAATGTCGCTTTTCCAGAATGTCCCAATTCAAAGGTTTATTTAAAAAAATGTCGATGTCGATGAATGGCAACTGTCTAACGATTAGTAGCAACTAGAAACTCTCTATATAATAAAAATATCAATCACTAAGTAATATAATAATAAGAAAATATAAAGTGTGACTCGATGCAACTTTTTTCCCATCCAGTAACACCAATATTTGGCAGTGTTACTGGTTGGGAGAAAAAATTGCAAGCAGTTGCATCGAGTAACAGTGTGACATGACGGGAATTTTTTTCTCAACAAGTAACAGTGTTACAGGTTTGGGTGTGGACTTTACGAACAAAATTCTAATAAATTAGCAAAAGAACCGAAAAGAACAGAAAGAACCGGGTACCCGGTTCTGTGTTGTCACTGGAACCGAAAGAACCGGTTCTTAAAATATGGCCGGTTCTCGATGCCCTAGTCACAAGCAATAATAGGCAGCATTTTAATCAACAAAACCGGTATTATGCCGTTACTCAACAACCAAACAATGACATTAAAAACGTCTCCAAATTCTAGTGCAGTGGCTCACATATGGCCAGTGCCTGCACACTTGCTGGCCGGTGCTCATCCGACTGACATAATCCTCCGAGCCTCGGTGTACCCGACGGGAAGCAATGGGGATATTCTTAACCAAAACTGAGCTATACATATTTTAAGTTATTCGGTACGCTTGTGGCAGAACATGGAGTATTCTATTGTTTTTACCCGACTGCCAAAAAGGAGGGTAATGTTTTTTAAATTTGTAACGGATTTCTGTTACTAATTTGGAGTTGGTTAATTTATTGGTGATTTATGTCGTTGTAAACCGATAAAGAATAAAATATGTTACCTGATCGTTATATTACTATTTAAAAGACAAAAAATATTTTGACTGGCCTGTTGGTCTAGTGGTTAGTGACCCTGACTGCTAAGCCGGAGGTCGTGGGTTCGATCCCCACAAATCTTTGTGTGATGAGCATAAAGGTTTGTTCTGTGTCTGGGTGTAATTTATCTATAATATGTATTTACAAAAAAAAACATGTATTTAAGTAGTATATCAGTTGTTTAGTACCCATAACACAAGCAAATATAATTGCTTACTTTGGGACTAGATGGCGCTGTGTGAATGTAGTAGAATATTATTATATTATCATTAATATTAATTAAATAATTTAACTGACCTATAGAAAACATGTTCTAAGAGTTTGGGTGTAAATAGTATTTGTGAACTCGCAACAATATTTTGCATTAAAAATAAAACTTCAAGTAAAACTATTAAAACATAAATAATATCTAATGAGACATAATTTAAACGGGACAATCCCACCCTCATGCGCACCACTGCAACTGTGAGCCAGAATTAACAGCGATGATCTTTGCAAACACCGAGTTTTGACACTTGAGAGTCCCAGAGAATGCCTAACCAGTACGCTAGTATCATTTAGAAATTTCCCTGCATACTTGTAATTTGTGATAACTCCATCACCAAAGATAACCTCAAATTAGTCGCTTCCCTTAGCTCATAAGGTATACCCATACATAGTCACTACTCTTGTCATCATTAGTATCAGTTAATTACAATATGGCGCGAAAAATTACGTCACTGCAACGGCTCTTGTGTCAAAGAGAGATAATGACGTCACACCAACCGCATGAAACAATATCTGGGCCTTGTTGTACTACTGCTTCCATTGATGCAAGTTCTCCAACAAGCCAATTTTGGAAGAAAAACCAAGATAAATGTATGCTATATAATATTAACTTTTTTGACTGGCCTATTGGTCTAGTGGTTAGTGTCCCTGACTGCTAAGCCGGAGGTCGTGGGTTCGATCCCCACCCAGGACAAATCTTTGTGTGATGAGCATAAAGGTTTGTTCTGTGTCTGGGTGTAATTTATCTATAATATGTATGTATTTACAAAAAAAAATGTATATAAGTAGTATATCAGTTGTATAGTACCCATAACACAAGCAAATATAATTGATTAATTTGGGACTAGATGGCGCTGTGTAAATGTGGTAGAATATTATTATTATATTATTAAAAACCTGAGTTTGTTTGTTTGTTTGGTTGAATGCTAGAATTTCAGAAATAGTCAGTCCAATTTGAAAAAATATTTTAGTGTTTGATAGCCCATTTATCGAGGAGGCGATATAACATCACACTATGGCCAATAGGAGCCGGTGACTTTTAGTCTAAGATATAGTAAGTGGTCTGCCTCACCGACTAAAAACAACTTTAATGTATAAATATATGTATGTGCAGGTGTAAAAAAATATATGTACAGTCGAGTTCATTAATATATTGGCACCATTATTTGATATTTTTGTTGAAAAGGGTGACTACAACTTTTGCGTAATGTACAGCATATTTTATTGAACCATTCAAATGTGGACATATATTTGATCCATAGATTCTATAGTATTTATTGAGCTTTTCAACGCTCACAATATTTTGAATCCTTGATGATGCCAATATATTAATGAACTCGACTGTACGTATCAAAGAATCTTATTGTAGTTCAGATTTAGACAAAAATGATGTCAAACAAAATTATCTAACAAGCCTCACCGATGAAAATAATTTTAAAAATACTTCTTGTTAACAATAACAGAAAGTCTATATAGGACCAAAAATACAATAAAGTCATTATACGTTTACTATAAGAGTCCAAGAACACGTCCCATCTTGTCAGACAACAGTTAGTGCGTTATTAAAATCTATTTATAAGTCTATGTCGCATCGTTCGGCTCATAATGTGCTTGGGGTACATCATGACCCTTTCACGCACGGCTTGAGACCCAACAGCCTTGGATAAAAGGGGTACGTCGAACCCCAGAGAGGATGAGATTAAATATAGTCGCGAAACTCAGGTGATGGGCATCGGACCTCTATCGACAATACGTTTAGTGAAATAGACTTTTGACGTCAAAGGGATCAACCTTGGTTACGAGTAGAATGTATTTGCTGTTTACTGTCTTTTATTTTAGCCTACGATGCAAAAAAGAGGTGTTGTGTTTTTGATGATTTTACGTACCGGACTACATTTATTGTTATATTATTAAAACTAACATGAGATCTAGACATATTTTCATATAATGATACACGTCACTCATGTAAAGAAGTCGAAGTTCGGTTCCTTTAGGGAACCATCATCAGGGCGAGTGCGCAACTCGGTCGGCAGTCCCGACTTCCTTACGTAAGTGACCCGCATCATTATGTAAAAATACATTTATTGTTGTTTTTAAAGACAACTCAATTGTTGATTTTTGTCTTGTTTTAATTGTTGTAACGTTTTAAGATAACAAGACACATTTATATTGGACACTAAACATACTGTCTCAGCCTCGGATCACTCTAATTAAAGACAAGAATTCTGCATTTTTTGCTGTCATAATTTTCTGAAATCTTCTGACTTTACTTTAAAAATTGGTTTTGACACTTTCATCTCAGGTAGGTGCTACACATCAAATCTTAAAGTAAAGCAATTGATAGGCTTTTTACTGAGGCGTTAACTCATAACGGGTGAATCCTCGGGATATAATTAGTATTTTATAATATCACCCATTAAATTCTAAACAAGTACATAAACGTGACACTGTCTGTGATTAATACACACAGTATTTTGTCAAGCGTCTTGCGTTTCTGTGCGGTCGCCGTTCATTAGTACGCTTTGACATCCGATCTGAGTTGTGTACGCGTTCGCAACCTTACGCAATTATACGCAATGCTTTGTATTAGCCTCTCTAATGATCTGCATGTGATATTCTATGTCAAACAGTAAACTCTTTGATATAAAAATTACTTGCTAATATTATTTAATGATAAACATACATAATTATATTAGAAATAAAAGCGATGATGGCTGAATGGATAAGGGACCGGCGTGCAAATCACGCGGTCTGAGTTCGATCCCGACCAGCAGTACCAATGTGGATTCCACTTTGTGGAATTTATATGTACTAGTCAAGTGACTTACCATCTGCTAACGGTGAAGGAAAAACATCGTGAGGAAACCCACATACCTAGAAGAAATTCTATGAGTATGTCTGATCCACCAACCCGCACTAGGCCAGCGTGAGTGGATTATGACCTAAACCTAGCTCTCTAGTTAGACGAAAGGAGACCCGAGCCCAGCAGTGGGACTTAATGGGTAAATTTAATGGTTAAACTGATGATGATGATGATGCATTATAAGCTTGCAAGTTCTTCGAAATTCTACGAATACTTTAAAGAAAATAAATTCCGAATTGAGATTGTCAAGTTTTGCGCTCAGTAACAGATTTAAGTACTTAATTATTTTTTGTTGTATGTATGTATGTATTAATTTTTAATATAGATTAATTTTAAGGTTGTTAATACTTGTCTACCTTTTTCTATAATATCATACAAAGTAGTGAAGCCTTTTCTTTGCAGACAGAATTCACTTCAAATAAATCTTTCTACTTTTATCGAAAATAATTTATTAGAATATCTTAAATCCGAATGAGATCGAGCGACTAACCAAAGATTGACCACCCACATGTCCTTTACCACTTCCAATAAATCCACCTTTGATATAAGAATACAAAAGATCCAGAAAACGCCCACAATTTTTTCAAAGAAACATACAAAAAGAAAACCTTTCAGTGTATCACATTTGCAACAAAACTCTATTCTGTTCACAATAGCTCATAAAACACAATACGGTATATAGGTATATGGAGTTCGTCACATAATCGGGAGTGCACAGAGGCCCCCTGAGTCAATTTGCATCGCGGCGGGAGGCCGGCCTCCGGGACCTCTGCTCAATATTTTACGTGTACAACGAAGAGCGTAGAATGCACGTGTGAAGGGGGACAAAATGCGGAGACAGGATCAAATTGTACCGTTTGACGAGCATTGGTGTGATAAGATTGGTTCTACACAGAATATATACGTTGGATTTGGTTCAATTTGTTATTAATGATATCTTTTATGCTATTATTCTATTTAGAGCTGTTTTTATGTATTTTACAAAAGGTCGTATGAAATTAATTATTTGGCATGATTTTATGACATGATAATGGGTTTTTCAATATGTTTTATTGAAAACCAAAATAATATATCTTAGTGTCGTCACGAAAAGCAATCACATTTCACTTTAATAATAACTTTAGTCCGCGGCTTCAGAAGACAAATGACCAACATCCTATTTTATAGTTATTTCATCTATGAACCTCAATTGAGAGCTAAAAAAGAATAAATCAGGCTAGACCTAATCAAAATATTTAATTCTAATATTTTCTTTGATAAAAACATCTAAAAATTGTTCATCAAACATAAGACAGTAAATGAGTATGCAAAATAAGAAATGAGTTTGAACGTATCTCAACATTTATGAATAAAAACATTAATTTTGTTCTTAGTACTCGTGCCAGGAAATGAAATATAAACAGAACCGTTTCTTAATAACACAAACCTACACTTACGTTATTATAGTCAATGAGAACATTGTTCATACTTTTTTTTTTGTGTTAGATGCCATGCGCGGCGTTATTGCTTCATTGTCGATCAGTTACTCGAGCCCGATCCTGTTAAATTACACGCGTCGATTGGCGACCGATGGACTAATATCGACCAATCGCAGGCCAGCAATATGGCGCGAATGATTTAGTTACCCAATCACAACTGTCGACTGAGACCATCGGCTTACCATTGTGTTAGCAGGATCGGGCCTATTGTAGTCTATTGTAGCGCCCATACATACACTTAGAATTACTTCTACGGTATATATGGGTTTCTTCGCAATGTTATTTTTTCCATTCAGCTAATGGTAAATCACTTGACTAGTACATATAAATTCCACAAAGTGAAATCCATATTGGTACTGCCAATGATATTGTATGTTAAAAAAAGTGGGTACTGCCGGTCGAAATCAAATTTGGAACGCATGATTTGCCGGTCACTTATCTCATCGGCCACCATCGCTTCTTATTCATACATAAATATATAATTTATTTCAACAATCCTGTAACTGATTTTGTTGTAGTATACAAGAGTAAATATTTAGCCTTCGCCAGTGTGGCATTTCTATTACGTTGTCATGTTCAACTGTCAGAGTCTTAGATAGATGTTCCTCGAGAAC
Organism: Laspeyria flexula; assembly: GCA_905147015.1. Taxonomy (NCBI): domain Eukaryota; kingdom Metazoa; phylum Arthropoda; class Insecta; order Lepidoptera; family Erebidae; genus Laspeyria; species Laspeyria flexula. The sequence goes on along the minus strand of LR989956.1, from coordinate 1,986,863 downwards.
TTGTATCCATGTCAACGAGTATTAAAATGTATATTGTTTTATATTAGTTGCCTATTATTTCATTGCGGGTGGCCGTTGGTTGCCAGCAGCACAAAATCGCTTATTGTGTCGGAAATTAGGTAGTTAAGGCTTATCGTAGAGCTATAATAATGCTATGACACGTGGAATAATAACATTAATCCAAAGATGCCTCAGTTATTAAAATCAGTTAAGTGGTTTAGCAGATACGAGGAAACAGATAAACATTTACATAAAATACATATACACAGACTGGCTAAAAACAATGCTTTTTATCCATAGTCTTGATAAAATATGATCTATGATATCAGAAAGAGGAAAGATTTGTATTTTTGTATATAACGAATAAAAATAAAAACTACGGGACCCATTTCAAAAATTCTTTTGCGTTAGAAAACTACATTATCACTGAGTAACATAAGCTTTAAAACACCACGCTACGGCCAATAATAGCTGAGCAGTGGCCAATAAAAGAACGACAAGAGCAAAGCCTCGCGTGACTTCTAGTATATTATAAAGAAGAATATAACCCTAAAACCTTCAAGAGTAAGTACGTCCAAAATTCCCCAACAATATTTTAATACACGAACACGCCAAAATACGTCGTTGTCGAGACGTTATAAGTTTTTCTCATCGTTCAGTATTCAGTGACGCGAGCGGAATGTATCCCCAATCATATCCGCATGGGGGATCCTATCCGCAGATTGATATTTGATCCTCAACCGAGCTGGGCTCCTTGGAGCCACGAGCCGTTCACTTCACTCTCAATACACAAATGTCTATTTCAATTTTCATATAAAGTAGGACAAGAAATTCGTTAATGTTTTACGGTTATTTAACTGAAAACTCACTTTTGCGCTACATGCGTGACAGTAATAACATATTATTGGAATAAAACATATCAGAAATGTTAATCAAAATATATAAATATATATGTTATCAAAATATATATAGTCTATCTGTTCATCATCATTCCAACCCATAAACGTCCCACTGTTGGGCACGGGTCTCCTCCAGAGAATGTGGAGGGAATTTAGCCAATTTAGTATATTACGCTGGGCGGATGGTTTTGTATAGGGTTTGTTTTGAATTTTTCTTTTCTCTTATCTGTTCGCAAAGTTTCATAAAATATCATACAGTAATTTTTGAGTTAAGCAGTAACAAATGGCAACGCAAACTTTCATGTTTATAATATTAGTAAAGTTATATGACATGTACTGTAAACAAGCAATAACTCTCTAGATAATATCCAATCAATTGTTACATAAGAAAGATAAACCTTACCTACCTTTAACATTTTTTTCAATACTCGCTTTCAGGGGGCTTACTGAATTTCGGCATTCGATTAGTCGGTTTTGATGTCGCTGTCAAATGTTTGATAGTGACAGCGTCCATATCTAAATTTCCTTATATTTGACAGCGACATCAAAACCGACCAATCGAATGTCGAAATTCAGAGTAAGCCCCCTGCTTCTTACTTAAACTGTGCGACTGATTTTGATACAGTTTTGAATTCTAAATTTTTGTTTTAGAAATTTTCGTCTTTTAATTGCATAATATATAAAATTATTATGCAACTAAAAGACGCGTTGTTACCATGATAAATGACTTTTAGACTATTCTAGAATTGAAAAAATATTTACGAGTATTTGTAGGTTCCCACTTAACGCACAGTGTGAACGTAAATCACACAAGCATTGAGTAAATCATTTGCGTTTTCGCATTTCAGAAAAGGCCAAAGAAATCAGTGGCCCATTTCTTTTCAAATGGAAGTTTGGCATGCGGGCCTTAGGTAAGCAATGCCTAATCAAAATCCTCCAAGTACATAAGGGGTCCAGAAACCGGCCCGAGTACCGTCAGCAGTCGAAAGGATTACTATACTTACATATTATATTATTATATTTTTGGGCCTAAGCCTATTACATCTACTTTAAGTAGCCAAGGGAAATAACCAATTAAGCCGTCGAGTTACCCAATTTGGAATATTTCGGATGATATATATACTTTTAGGAAGGTAGATATTATAAGTGCCGAATTTGTTTTATTATATTGTTGCAGTAGGTATTATTCCCCGACTGTCAAAAGGGATGTTAATGTTTTGTTCGGTTAGTTTATAGATGAAATGTAGATGTGATGCCTATCCCTTCGAGGAAAAAGCGTGAATAATAATAATAATTTATTTTGTTAAACATAGGTTTACATTTTTACAGTAAAGATCTTAGATTTAACATTAAGTACGCTATGTTTTATCAACAAGATGTACAAATATTGGTGATATTTAATCAGTAATAATTAAAATTATATATTGAATTTACATAATTGATTGCATATTATTTGTCTAATTCAAAAGTAAAATGTCAAAATAAAAAACTAAATTAGTAATGTATGCAATTAAATGTCAAAATTAATAGTGGTTTAAAGCTACTTTGTTATGTTATTTTCATAGATGGGCGATCTATCGGTTGGCGAAATCTCTTGCATTGCAATCTTTAAGTCAAAATTGGAACCTGACAGCTCTTAAATATAACAAACCTATACGATATGAACATTGCGTTACTGAAAAATACAGATATCATAATTTACACATACGAAGTGACGATACATTATTAGAATCTAGTTACCGCGACCCCCAACACGGTCATCGACAACGAAAAAACAGATAACAATACATAATCACGCAATAAACCGTCTACAAACAGACGTATCGATGTACAGTGCAAATTGAACGCCAAAATATACTCCTTAAATTATTGGGGTTGGACAAACAGTATTGGGGCAGCCCGGTATTGGGGCGGTTGGGGCAAATATTGTCCGTAGCACGTACAGTCGGCGTCGCTATTCATTAACTTATCCGGCTGTACAAAAACAGGCTTTAATTCGCGATCACTAATGATGGCAGTGTTAGTATGCTGAATGCGTTGCGGTATTTCTCGTGCTATGATGTTGTGGGAATTTTTCATTTCTGAGGTCGGGAAAATATGGACATATATTAGCTGTAGCTGGATGTGAAGCGTAGTTTAGAAGATAAGTTTGTTCTATAAATATAAAAATATGTTTATTTTTAATATTAGGAAGTGTCCTAATCGAGACGTTTTTTAATATAATTGAGTTGAAATTTATAGGGCTATTTAAGTGGTGTGAAACTAAGTTTGTGAGCTGCATAGTGTACAGAACAGTTAGCGGTTTTGATACGATAAATTTATTAGGTATTTATTTATTTTGAAATTTAATATCAATAACATCCGATTTTTTAAAATGGAATAATTAATAGGTACCTAAATATACCGTCTAGTTCGTAAAGCTAGTTGCTTTTTATTTTATTTTATTAGGGAAAACAAACAACTGTACATTGTATCTTACTGGCTAGGTACATAATAGAATAAATTAACGTACAACCCACGGCGTTTCCACATATTACTAAGATAAGTACAGTTTAAACTTAGTTGAAGCTTAAGGCATCTATACACTTAAGTTTAAGTAGAAGCGTTTATAATACAGTTACTATTGAAGTAATAATAATAATAATATTCTACCACATGCACACAGCGTCATCTAGTCCCAAATTAAGCAATTATATTTGCTTGTGTTATGGGAACTAAACAACTGATATACTACTTAAATACATTTTTTTTTTGTAAATACATACATATTATAGATAAATTACACCCAGACACAGAACAAACCTTCATGCTCATAACACAAAGATTTGTCCTGAGTGGGGATCGAACCCACGACCTCCGGCTTAGCAGTCAGGGTCACTAACCACTAGACCAACAGGCCAGTCATGAAGTTGAAGAAGTGTTTGTTTAATATTATTTTTAAATTCATTACGTGTAGTTGCTTTAGTAGCTATAGTAGAATTACAATTTTAAAACACGGTACTAAAGTTCCTTCTCCAATAAAATTCTAACGTACTACTTTAATCATTGTATGTCAGTCAAATCCAGCGCCCAATTTGCACCATAAAGTAAGTAAGGCTGGTCCATCGACGCGGTGATGCGTGCCGGCAGCCCTGTGCAATGCTAACACGCGTTGTTTTAAAACACTCCCATTGAGAGCGTTAAGCGTAAATGTAAATACTCCTTAATTGGGCCCGTTTAATCAATCTTTTGGTGTATTGTTTTAGCTTTAATTTATTGTTGGCAACGTTCAAATTGTATAGCATATTGTATAGCAAATAAATTACAATTTGAAATATTCAATTATTTTGATGTCTATTTTTGTAGGTAAATTTAATATATTCAAAATAATACTTATAATAACCAACTAACGGCGAAATGGCAACTCGGCAATTCTGACATAATGATAATTTATAATAAGGTTATTAGAATGGTTGGTTTTCAGGCGGTTTTTTAAATTTAATTATTTTAAGCATTAACTGAAATAATAAGCCTTTTTTTTCTGCTCAATTCAAGTTTTTTATGGGTGAAACGTAAACTGATATTCTATTTCATTAAGATATTTCTATACAAAGGAATAACAGATTGCTTTTTTAATTAAAAACCATTATAAAAAAATGTTATTTAGGAGGACAATTTAAGCCCATAAACACAGATATCCCTTACATATGAATCTAATGTAAGTAGGGATCAAGGAGATCTTAATCTGTAAACTCAAAATATTTATATAGCTATTTTAGATAGCTTATTAATAATCATCTCTATATATTAACTTTATCACACTGATATGAAATCTGTATAACCAACACAATCTTCCCCAAAAATAAAAACGTCTTAACTCGGAACGAGATTACCCAATATATTTCCTTGATACCCAGATAAGTATGTAAGTTTCTCATTCCTATCATAAGCAGTAACAACATATCGTTTATTTGCCAAACAGAAACATGGCTACGTATACACCAAAATGAATATAAATTGGTTATCATAATAATTTATTTTGTTACGAACCTGTTGCGGACTGAATGCAGTTGTAACCAACCGTTGGCACTTTTTGTGGATATATTTGAGATTTAACTTCTTTAAACGTTTTATTTATTTCAGTTTTGAATAACGAACGTGGATAAGTATTCAATTTTTAACGCTATATAATATAATAAATGTTCAATGAATAAATAGTTTTTATAGAAAAAATGGTAAGCAAAGGCCTGTACTCTAAACTAACTGACAGTCACCGTGGCGCAGCGGTTAAGGTGGTCGCTTCGCCTCTAACATTGCTGTGCCGAGTGCAGTGGGTTCTATCCTCACATCATCATCATATCGGGCTATTGCTGTCCTAAGACGCACCATAACACTCGGTCCTCTGCCTTCCACATCCAGTCAAATCCAGCGATCTTTTTCAGGTCGTCAGTCCAGAGTAGCTGGAGGGCGTCTTACTCTACGTTTACCGAGTCGCGGTCTCCACTCTAGGACACACTTGGACACACTCTATCCCCACACGGGACAAATATGTGATTCATAGACAATGTGTCGAGTCTGGGTGTACTTTGTGTCTGTTAATTTATTGTATGTTTGTAAAGTCCCCAAGACACAGGGCTCGATCCGTATAGCGGGTGTTGTCTTTAGAAAAAAAAAAGAACTGGAAAACGCTTTCTACACACATATTCGATTCGATTTTTTCTTATAATAAAATAACTTAAATTGTATATATTGACGGAATATTTCTAAATGTAAATAAACAGATATCTATGAGTATCTTTCTATAATGGAGTCCCAACTCAATTCATCTGACATAATAATTCTGATGAAGCTTCCAAATAAAAATTAATATAAGAGCAAACATTTGAAGAGCGCTGTCGCCCCCGGGCCGCGATAACATCGTCCAAGGTGACCGAGTTATAATTACTTTTTCTCTTCGTTGCACAAAATTAACTGAAAACTTACTTTATGTAGAACTCGCAGTGATGAAGTTATTGATTGTGTTTACTAATGGACTATGGAGAATGATGGAAAGTTTCCAAAGTAAAAGAAATGAGTATTTTATTTACTGAAAGTATCATCATCATCATCATCATCAACCCAATGACGTCTACTGTTGAACATAGGCCTCACCTAATTTCAGCGAGCAAGAGTAATACAAAATTAAATAGTACTCCATAATTAATAATAACGGACACAAACACTCAGAGTCAGAACGATTATGGTTAGTGGCGTAGATGTATCATATGGGATCAAACTCTTGACTCTACTCGCGATCTCGATGTTCAATCAATCGATTTATAATTTAATTCAACGATATCAAATTAAAATATAGATATATAATTTTCAAGCATTTGACAACGATATCGAATACCAAAACTGGGAGCGTTTACGAGTGTAACCTTTGGTGTTTTTCAGACGCTTATTAACGAGACAGTCATAGCTCAAAGTGTTATGATATAAATACCAAGATATATAATCATAATCATGCAAATAACATGATACATTGAACATCTAAATCCATGTAACAAAAGCGATCGTCGCGTCAAAAAGATATTTTATTACAATATTATCAGCCAGAGCGTAGTGTTGAATAGAATCTTGTTAATTTATAGTTATAGAAGAAATATACGTGTGGCGCTTTTTACAAAAGAAAGCTGACAAAAGAATACGAGAATAGGCGAATCTCCTCAACTAGTTTCCTATTTCAATAGTCCTTTAGGACAGTTACAGATTGGCGTTTCTTTTGCATACATAAACTCTTTTTGTTTACGTGTAAAGTAGTATCATAATACAAATTCCTTGGTTTTTCAATTGTTTATTAAATTATTACACAGCTGTCTTTAAAAAATATTTCAGCATTAATGTATTCTATACGATGTATCTTATAACATGAAGTATTATAATAGATTTTTGCGGTATGCCTGCCCCACTGAAATAGCATTATAGTATTTTTTATTTATTTTATTTATTTATCCAAACTTACAACTATCCTTACAGAACATTCCAAAACGATAGTGAAGCCATCTCAACCAGCAAACTATAATTTGTTTTGTATTAGGCCTAAAACCCATTTTACATCTAGAAATTATTGTATTTATCTAAACATAATTACTAAAGTTTGCTTGTATACATCAAAACCATCAAATTAAGCGCATTACGTCAATATAAAACATACATATGAGCACTTATACTAACGAGTGTATAGAAAAAAACGCTAGTCAGTAAGAGCCCTTAGTCACAAGATCGCTTTGAATAACTAGGTGACAGTGTAGCCGGGTCTTAATAGGCCCCGACGTGTTAAGGGCGTGTCTCGGGCCATTTATTGGGGACAGGTTCAAATTCTCAACCATTTGTGTATTTAGATGTTTTTGTAAGGAAAAGCTAATCTATTGTTATTCGCCTTCGTTCTTTACGATTCTTATGTTTTTTATATAAATTATCTGATGTTATATGTGCGATCTTTTTTTTTGGAGTACTTTGAGTGGAGGTTTTCAAATCTATAACATCTTTTTCAACAAGCCATTACGTACTTCTGCTGAGTACGGGTCACTAGGTCCTTTTCTTATAGGTTAAACTCGTATCCAGAAACGTAAGGAATGATTGATGTTAATACACTTCTTGTGACTATCTTTCTTTTGAGTTTTACTACTTTTACATAATATATCCCTTGTCAATTACTAGTGCATATCAACCTAATTGTATATTATAATAAACGCACAAAGTCAAAACTAACTCTCTAGTTTATTCTATATTTCAATCAGAAAAATCAATCTCATTTTAGTTCGCAACTTCATTGTTTCTTTTATTTATGTATCAATCAAAACTTTATCTATGATAATAACAAAAATAATTAAATAATATTTTTATTATCTCAGGAATAGTATCGCTTATATGACGCTGTTAAATAATAAGTGCTCATAACATCACCCTGTATAGTCAAATCTTTGGACAATTGCCAGAAGAGGATAAAAACAACAGTTACGGAGTATAGTAAAACTGTGTATTTGGTTTGAGGAATGGCCGAAGTATCTTAGGAACGGGTTAAGGGTGAATTATTTATTATTTATTCGGAACAGATAAAAGCTTTAAGTGTCATGTTGACGGGAGGCAATGATGCTGTTTCTTTAGTAGTGAACTACTTAGGTTATTGATGATGTTGGAATTTCAGCCCTAAAGCCTACACGTTTGTCAATTATTTGTCCTTATAGTATCACTGTTTTATTTATTTTTTCCTGATAACAATTATCCAAACATTTTATTAATTAAGCTTAAGAATTCTGTAATTATTGTATACTATTAAACGATGGTGGCTGAATGGATAAGGGACCGGCGTGCAAATCACGCGGTCCGAGTTCGATCCCGACCGGCAGTACCAATGTGGATTCCACTTTGTCGAATTTATATGTACTAGTCAAGTGACTTACCATCTGCTAACGGTGAAGGAAAACATCGTGAGGAAACCCACATACCCTAGAAGAAATTCTATGAGTATGTCTGATCCATCAACCCGCACTAGGCCAGCATGAGTGGATGATGGCCTAAACCCTCTCAGCTCTCTAGTTAGAGGAGAAGAGACTCGAGCCCAGCAGTGGGACTTAATGGGTTGCTGATGATGATGATACTATTTATACTGAATAAACAATTTTACTATTAATTTTTATTAGGCATATTAAATATATTATTTTAATCGAAAAAATAAAGTGTTATCTATAAAAATAAAAACTACTAATAAATTAACATTAATGTTTACATGTTGATAAGAAAATTCGGTATACACTTGAGGTTAATTTTTAATACCACGACGGTGGCAAACACCTACAGCCCGCATGATGGTAAGCAATTACCATAGCCTATAGTGCCTGCAACACCAGAGGCACAACATGCGCGCTGTCGACCCTTAAAAAAACGGACTAATGGATAATGGTTAGTATCTTTCAATTTACGCGTGACGTAATATTCATGCTTGTATATAGGCTTCGCGTCACGCCCGTTTCAAATCCGTGGCTTTAGTGAAAAATAAACAGCTTGATCGCCTCCAATACTCATTAAACCCTGTGTTTCGTCCACTCTACCATAGTTAATCTCTCTGTGCACACCTTGTGCGGCGAATGTGGTTTAATTAAATTGAAAGGTTTCAGTACTTTTTAAAAAGCTTTTGTTAAGAAAATAAAGATTTTTGAATTCACAAATTATATTTTAGTAGTATAAGATACACTGAAGAGGAAGAGACTGAAAGAAGTCTACGAATAGATGGTTTACAAAAGCAGTGTTATGATGATTATATTTTCTACAAGTTTTAATATCGCCTTAAATATTTACAATAATGTATAAAGGATATAAACATTCTAGACTTCTATAGTGAAATTCCTAAGATGCCAAAGTTACAAACGTAAATAAATAAGTAATTGTTTTTAAAGCTTATAACTTAAGGTACATTTTCCCATGTGTATGTAGTTAGAAAGAAAGAAAGAAGTACATAATAGTTTTCGTATTAAAAAGAAGTGAGTTAAATAGTTTTATAGAAAAAGGTAGGTTTTATAATATACTTTTTGCGTGCTCGCTTTAGTTATAAACCGCGTAGTTTCCGGCTTGGAGGTAAAAAATAAAGTACATTGAATCTCCCACGGGTGTCGTTTAAGGCGGTTAAGTAATTGTCCGGGGGATGGGCAGCATTTACCTGAAGTACTTCTTCGAGCTGTAGTCACGAATGTAATATGCAATAAACTTTGATTCTAAATTGATATAAATAGTGTGATATTTATAGTGTGGTACATTTTTTGCTAAGTTACTTGCCGTATTTAAGTTTCTTGCTACATGGAAACAAGTGAATTAATGTTCAAAGTTTGATGGTATCCATGATGTTTTAAACTTGTTTAGATGTTATATAATAGTATGTAAATAAGTACTATAATAAACTAAGCCTGTTTGTAACCTATGATTTACATAGAGATTTAAATTTAAAATTTGAAATTAATTATAAAAATAAAAAAATATTTAATCATGATCTTACTTTGGTTAAATGGAACACAGAACCGCATGCTGTCGAAAAAGTTTGGTGAGGCCTATGTCCAACAGCTGACGTCTATAGATTGAGATGATCAACACTATTTTGTAATCAAAATTCGATAGTGTTTGTAGGTAGCACATTAACTTCATCATCACACAAAGACAAACTCATCTTAAATGTGAGTGTGAGAATACTTTATAACTACATCTATACGACATAATTCATTTAGTGATATAGCGGTTAAGGTCGTTTTACCACTAACATCGCTGTGCGCAGTGTCGTGAGTTCGATTCTCACACGAGACAAATATTTGTGTGATTCATAGATATATGTTTCCAGTCTGAGGACCTACTTTGTGTCCGTTAATTGTTTGTTTGTAGTGTCCATAGTCCGCAAAAGACAATTTTTGACATTTCTATCTCAATTTCTACAACAAAATAGAGCAAATATAACCTTTTTGAACTAAGGCATTAAATTACAATGATACTACGCAGAATTTCACAAAACTGTATTAATTTCATGGAATTGCATCAAATTGTCGCCGAAAACAAATATAAATGTTATCGATACGAATAACAATACGGTGTGGACAATCGGACAGGCGGAGTGTCATAACAGTGTTAATATTATAATGTTGAACCAATTGTTGGCGGATAGTGTTTTTGTGACTGTCGATGCGTCGCCATTGGGAACACGGCAGAGATTATGTATTGTATAAATACGGGTCAAACGTTCTGGGGGTAATTTTGTGTGAATGTGTTATCATAGGAAAAAGAGTCATGTTAATTTTAAGAGGTTAAGCTACGTTCGGGAAGGTCAGCCGATTGGTGGGTGACAGTTTGTGGTAGTTGAATTCTCAAGCAGCTATGCTTTGGAAGGCACTCAAAGCCGTTGATTTCAGTTAGAAGCTTCTAGGCAACTAAATAAATCATCTACTTCAAGCCCATTCGCTAAGTATAATTTTTGTTTTGTGTGTTTCTATTTTGAATATATAATTTGAATTGTTCCTGTGTATTAAATAATTTTATTTTGATAGTAAAATTATGTTTTAGCTCCCTATCAGTCAATTTTTGTCTGCCAAGGAACTAAAAGGTTATCACTTCTTCTGTGGAAATATGTTGTAATAATTTTCCTTTATCCATCACTAAAAGCCTAGAATATTATGTGAATAAAAGCTAACAATAATTAAATAAATAGAAATCAACACAATACGCACCAAACGTTTCCCCACAAACTGCACGTGGCGAACAATTATTGTAATTGGACTTTGAAATGGGCGCAGCCAGCCGCTGGCCTATGTTTATACTTATGAGACATATATATTATCATGCCTTAATTCCGAATTAGTAGGCAGAAGCGTATTAACTGCCTCGGTGGCGCAAGAGGACCCGGGTTCGATTCCGGGGTCGGGTGAAAATGGTATTGGGTTTTTCCATCATGAAATTCCAGTATTGAGATTTTCCCGGATTTTGGTAAACAAATTTTCCCGGTGGATGACAATAGGCTCGCCCCCTATTTCATGGGACCAAACATAGCTGGCGAAATGTGATGTGAAACACCTCTGCCTACCCCTTCGGGGAAAAAGGCGTGATGCTAAGTATGTAAGCGTATTATAGCCCCACCTCCTCAGATATCCGAAGTGCATTCTTGGGGTCGGGTAAAACCGGTATTGCATTTTTCTATCTTAAAATTCTTAATATCAGCTCGCCTAGACAAGAGGTAAATCGCTGATTTTATTCTAAATATTTGAATGTTACTTCGAAACATTTGAACACGTTCATGGCACAAGCTATCGACATGTCACGTGATCAATGTACTAATTTAGCATATCGTTAGGATAGGCAGATCGAATAGATTGCCACTTGGTTAGCCCAAAATGAAATATGACAATAAGTTAACTGGAGCCAAGCATAGCTGAAGTCTACCCACTTTGAGCTATATTCAGCGAATAGGTAGGTAGTGGTCTGCCCAATACTTCGGGAAAAAATTGTGAACGTTTTATCCTAGAAGGGAATCAAACCGATGACCGCTTGCGTATACACAATTCCATTGTGCCACTGTGCCAGTCATTACATTATAAACCTTTTATATATTTTAATTAAGTTTTTGTAGCGTGTTTGTCGCCAGTATACCGAAGGTTTACAATAGGGATGCCACTTAATTTGATGACCTTTACGTCCTCAGTGGTATAATACTATTGTGAATGCAATGTATGGGAAATTTTACGTGTTTTATGGTTGAATGTCATGCTTGTTATTAAATGTGGGTCCCTAAAGGGTTTGTGTGCATCCACACCTAAGTTTTTGAACGTAAAATTACGAGTATTTTTTGGGAAATAACTGATATGTCATTTAGTAAATTAACTTGCATGTTTCAATAGATGGTGAATTTTAGAATAAAATACATACATGTGTTAAAAAAAGGTGTGTAGTTATTAGATCGAAGTATTTTTTTTTTATTTTGAACTAATTACGTTGAATGTTAATGATAAAATGGTTATGAATGCATCTTTCTCGAGTATATTATTGTAATAAAACTCAAAACTTTAAGAATATCGCCGTATGTATAAGGTTTGAAGAAATAGTGGACGAGTCTGCTATTCGCCAGTCACAAATCCTGATTTTGGTTTTATAATGAGATGTCATCGAGATGTCACAATGAAAAACATGATAAAAAAATTAAGAAGACAGAATCTTGCTCATAGAGATTACGTCCGTAATCAATGCTGTTTAAATAATCTTTTTTTTTTTTTTTTTTTTTTTTTTTTTAAAACACAACGCCCGCACTAGGGAACGAGCCCTGTGTCGCGGGGAGCTTTACAAACATGAAACTAACGGACACAAAGTACACCCAGACTAGAAACAAATATCTATGAATCACACAAATATTTGTCTCGTGTGGGAATCGAACCCACGTCACCCAGCACGGCGATGTAGTGGCGAGGCGACCACCTTAACCACTGCGCCACGGTGACAGTCTTCTTTTATATGTTGTAGGTATTTAATAATAATGTAAATATTTCATTGTACGAGTATATATTTTTAAGTAACAGTATGCCTGTTTCAAAATCGAAAAGATCGTTCGCCGTGGCGGAAATTAGGTGAGGCCTATGTTCAACAGTGGACGTTATTGGCTGATAAAATAATGATGATGATGATGATGCCTGTTTCAATTCAAAAGCCTTCCCCGTGACTAACATTTGTTCAGTCCCTAGTACTGGTCTATGGAATATTGGTCCAACTCAGTTCGCCATCAGAATCTTTTTCGAGTTCTGTTCTGGTCCGGTTATATCGTAAATATTCTATTGCAAAGCTGACAGTAGTACGAGTATATATATTTATATTATACGATATAGTTTTCCATACTAAAATAGCTGGAAGTAATTAAAGTATGATGTTTGTGGCGTGTGGGCATGCCATGTGACGTCACCACGATAATTAGCGGACAACGGTTTTTATGATCAGTCATTAGAGGTTAAGTGAGTCGTAAATGTTTAGGTACAGTATAGTAATAGGGTTTAACTGATTAGCTTGTAGATAGGTCACTCGTTCTAGCTAAGTTTTTTGGATGAGACCTGAATATGCATTGTATCGTTTCTTTCTTGTGTTTTTGGACAATAGAAACCAACCAATTGTGGAGTACCAACCCTAATGTTTGAAAAAGGAAAAAAGCTGCAGAACCAAAGTATTCTGAGAGCCTTATCGGCATGTCGACATTGGATTTAGTCGATTTTAAAATCGTTCTCAAATATTTAAAAATAATGCTGATTGAGATTTTCTTAAAGTTTTTAAACATTTGCCTTGCATATCGAAATTGATTCAGCTGTCTAGGTTTCTAGTAGAATTTTTGGAATTCGGTATTATATCAAGCTTTTTCAATGTTGATAAAATATTTTACTTTATATATCTATAGGTCAATAACGTTTGCTGTATGGAAATGTATTAATCTGTTTTAATGAGTTTTTATTTCAGTTCAATTTTATAATAAAGCTGAAAAATCTGTCATAAATTTCGTTCTTAAACCCTCTCTTTTTTTCCTTTCTTTCACGGAGTATCTTACAAGTTTGCCAACACAGGTTGTTCAACCAACATTACTTTCATTTTACATTAAAAGAATACGCTATCTGTATATAATATGTACGTGTGTGAATACATCGCGTGGCAATAACTACGGCGACAATAATGAACAATGGTTTTATGTGAACCATTACCGGTTAAGTGTGTTGTAAATGTGGCACATTGACGTAAAAATGAATGAATTTAACTTTTAATTATATGCGCACCTGTATGCCTGGTGAAAATATTACACTGCCAATGTAACCAACATAAGCAGAGGTTCGTTTGTCTGGCAATTTTTAACTTTTGAATAAAATTATAAGGTTCAAAATTGTCCAACGTCGTTTCTCGTGTTATAACTCTTTTTAAACTATGAGTGTTATGGTTCAATGGTATGTAGTATCAATATCTGGTATCGAGTGCTGCAATGGGAGTGTATACGATTGCTAGGCAAAGGATTCTGAATTCGATTCATGGATCAAGCCAAAACGGTATTGTGTATCTCTGTGTCGGTTTCTTTTAGTTAACAGTTAAGTTCTGGAGGCTTACCCTGAATTTCGAAATTCGATTAGTCGGTTTTGATGTCGCTGTCGAATGTTAGAAAGTGACAGCGATCATATCTGAATTTCTTTACTAGACTAATCGAATGTCAAAATTCAGAGTAAGCCCCTTGTGTGAAAAGTGAGTGTGATACAACACTGCTGACCTCTTACCGAGATAATAGTCGTGACGTATGTAGGTACTACAAAAATGGTTATCCTATGTTTATCTATCACGCAGACAAAGCCAGGTGTCACTATTATATAAAAACACTGACGCTACATATACAAAGAACATCAAAAACATTTGAGTACAGCACTGAATATCATATAACAACCTTTATTCAGTGACAAAAAAAGCAAAAAATCGTTTCTCATTCGTCAATATTCTGTCAAGTTATTACATTACGTCTGGTCCCTGAGGTACGCGCTCCTATGCATATGTTAAAACAAAGATGTTCGGCGTATAAAAATATTCTACTGAAATTAATAGTATCTAGCTCTTTTCTGTTATATACATAATATAATAATAATATTCTACCACATTCACATAGCTCCATCTAGTCCCAAACTAAGCAATTATATTTGCTTCTGTTTTGGTACTATTATTTATTATATATTAATTTCAATATGAAGTTAGCTTTGGTGTTTGTGCGAGATCACTTAACATACATCACATCAAGCCTTTTCCCCGAATAGATAGGGAAATCAAATCAAATCAAATCAATTTATTTGCTAAAATACAGATATTTACAGAGGTAGTTAATTATAATAAAATATGCAGTTTCACTGTATCTCACCATAGCATTGGTATGCAAATATAAAAATTAAATATTAAATAGATTAAATTATAATAGAATTTTGAACTAAATTTAAACTGACTAAATTTACATCTTAATACTACATGGAAACCTTCATCATACTGACATTCGCCACCTATGTTTAGTCCCATGAAATAGGGAGCGATAGTCTACAATATATTTTGCAGGCTGCACTACTTCCAAGCAGTGGAAAGGGCTATGCTGGGCTTCCATTAAAGGATTGAATTTAGAACGAAGTGATTCGAGAGAGAACCAAAGTAGTCCACGAAATGGCAGTAGGTTGACCATATCACTTGCAGAACCGACTACTGCTGGCGTAAAGGGGTTTTAGAGTGGAACCACAGTTACGGCAAGCATAGTGTTGGACTGGACGCCCTCAAACTAGATGGAGTGACGATTTTCGCTGGGTGGCCCAATGGCGTGCACTTGGAGAGGTCTAGACTATTGCAGGCTAATAATGTTAATGACTCCTTTGAAAAGCAGAGGACTTGTGAATCTTGCGCAAAAGTTTCCTTGATTTTTCTGGCATGACAACTAAAAGCATCAACCTGGAGAATTTTTAGTCTCTCCATACGATTTGCGAGTTTGTGACATATTTATATTATACAAACAATTTTTTTGAATTAGTGTTACTTTTATGCGATATCTCAAAATTGCTCAAAGCATAGTTTAGAACGGGTTTTTAATTAGAAAGTATGCCCGTTAGCTTCCGCGCTTTCTTATTATCATAAAAAGTACAATGATTTATTTGAATATTTAGCCTTTTAAATATATAATAATATATAACTTGTTGTTTTAATGAAAATGGAACATAAAAACATGTTTCTAGGCGCGGTTTAAAGTCGTTTTAAAAATATTGTTTCGCAGTAAAATATTTTTATGGCTTCGAAGCAATTTTTCATGTTCTTAAAGTGGGTAAAGAACGTTATTTAGTACAGTATTTTACGATGTTTGATGGGTTAATCGATAATACATACTGATATGAAAGATATAACAAATGGGTGCTTAAATGCATGACCACGGAATATTCATTTTATATATTTCTAGTAAACAGTTATTTTACAGTATTATATATATATCACCTTATCGATAGAATCTAATTAAAAAAAACACCATTCACCTTTTTATTTTCTTGTTTATTTTAGGCCTGTAATTAAAATCACCTAAGCATTATCACACTCACAAAAAAGATCCAAAAATAATTCTCATGTACCCATTAAAGCGAATCCATACCTCTTGAACGTAGCTCGTATATATACTAAGGTGAGCAACCACACACTCACTCTTTCCCGTTACACCTCGCAAACTGTAAAAGGATCCCCGAAATTTATCTTCTGAGTCGTTAGAGCGGATAATGTTACCGACTATTTTATTTAGAACTCAAGACGTGACTGTATATGTTTGGGTTATGAGGGCTTTGAAGTTTCGTGTCTTTTAATAGGTTTGTTGAATTTGTTTCTGGCAAGTAAGTGTTATAATAATATAGGTTGGTATTTATTGAGACAGTTTAGAATAATAATATAAATATTTTCAAGTACATTTTAGTTTAGAATGATGTTTGAATGATTTAGGTGAAAAACTTTTTACCAGAAATATAACAATTTTTGGAAGTGCCTTCTTATAGAATTTCGAAATACTTATTTGTATTGCATGGTTATACATGCCAAAGATGTACTACAAATTTTTGTTTGTACTACGACAAAACAATGGCATGTTGGTGTACTGCCCGCCTGATGATAAGCGGTTACCATAGACTGTAATATCGATAAATGGGCTATCCAAAATCAAAACATTTCTTTGTTTCAAATCAGTAAGTAGTTCCTCAGATTACAAACAAATCTTTAGCTTTATAATATTAAATATATCAAAATTTATTGCATATTATAAAAATATGTATTCAACAACTCAGACTAGTCTGGTTATAATCACCCGAAGATAGATTTGAATATTTAAATATTTGGTTTAAAAGCTGAATATAATCTTATCTTACAGTAAATATACGTTATTTTTATCTTGAAAAGTTGCCTCTACGTGTCTTTAGAGTCAGTGATAAAAATATTCAAGTAGTTTATATAAGTTGTCTAAAATGAATTTGGTATATAACCACTAACGGTCACCCATCTATAGATTGACCTTTCAGTACGTTGCTTACCCTCGATAATCGTAACAAACTTCTCAGTACTCAAAACTACCATTGCATACCAACTTTCTCAATTTTACTTCAAATTTGAGTCTAGTTCTTTCTTCCAGTTACTATTGAGCAATAATAAACGATAGCCACAAACAGAGTCAATAAATAAGTAGCAAACGGACACCAATCCCAATAAATACAGCAACTAAAGGCGGGTCGCGGCCGAAAACTTTCCGATACTTATCACCACTTAATATGGGACCGATAAACATGGCGCACATTAATCCGAATTAAATGAACTTACACTTTAATATACTAAGTTTATAGAAGACAAGAGTAGACATGAATAGAATATTTGTTTAGTCTTAAAGGATTTCTGAGAGGATCATTATAATCATCACTTTCGATTACTTCTTTTCTCTCTGTACCATAACATAACATAGCATCACGCCTTTTTCCCCGAAGGGGTAGGCAGAGGTGTTTCACACCCACATTTCGCCAGTTATGTTTGGTCCCATGAAATAGGGGGCGAGCCTATTGTCATCAACCGGGAACGTTTGTTTACTAAACTTCGGGAAAATTTCATGTTAGAAAAGTCCAGTACCATTTTCACCCGACCCGGGAATCGAACCCGAGACCTTGCACAGCAGTCGTATACACTACCGCTGCGTCACCGTGGCAGTCTCTCTGTACTGTACCTAATTGATTAAATGTTAACATTGTAAAAATTATCACATTGTTGCTAGTGCACATTTAGTCAAAGTTGATTTAGGCATTAATGTAATAATCTTTATTGTCAGTTACACAATTTTGTGAATCCATAAAAAATAAAAAACTACATAAAATAAAACAAAGTAAACAAACGTATTTTGACGTCGCTTTCACCAAAAGATAGAGTGGTGCATGAGAAATATTAATATAAATATAATATTATCATACCCCGTAGGTGAAGCCATTGGTGGAAGCTAGTTTGAGATAACATATTTTTCTTTTTACTGTTAAATATTTTTATAAACATTTAATAAAAATATTTAGAAAAATAACAAAGGGAGCTGTTAGCAGAGAAAATGAATATTTGGAGTGTATACAACTAGTACGCTTTTCTGACATAAATGTTTTAGTATTGGAGATTAGAAATAGGTTTATGACAATTGGCGCGCCATCCACTATTATTTGGGACCTAAATTAGCTGGCAAAGAGTTCATGTGATGCATGAACAGTACACCCCTCCCACTACTTTTGAAACCACAGTTTCAAAACTAATTGAAATAAAGCCTAAACCAATTATTCCAAAAAACCTGTTTTCGAAACTCGAAAAAGTTTCAAATTATTCTTTATCCGAAACTGGTTTGGTGGAAAAGTGGCCGAAAAAGTTGGCTCTCACGCTAGCAAGCTACAAGGAGCACACTTCATGAATTAGCAACCTTGAGAATTTAAATCTGTTACTAGAACAAAACATAATTTTTGTATCTCAAAGTATTTAAACCAGCGTGGCAATGCTGCCAGTCTGTTGGGCACTTTTCCCACAGACAATGGCAGCGATGCGGAGGAATTTTATGATGCCATATTTTAATTTGTAATTTCCTCCCCCCAGTTAGTTTTTATTTGTAAATATTATTTTTAAATTTAGTTTAATATTATAATTTTCTTTAAACCTCAAATTTTTAAACACCATTCACAACTATTCCCAATTATTAAACAACCGTACTAATCCTAACTAGTCAAAGATCGTCCCTCGACAGAAATATTAATCAGTATGCGAACAACTTCAATTTGTGTAGCTCGTAAAATCCCAACGCACCGGAGTACGATACGTCATATGAATTAGGTGTTTGACATGCGTCGTCCCTTGAAGAGTACCAGTTCGTAAAACGAAGTGGATGACATTATTTTTACGACTACGAGTCAACCTGAAAATAGGTTCGTTTCGGTGCAACTTTTTTTTAGAGGAGTACATTTTGATGAACCATTGTTTTATGGTATGATGAGTAGTATGCTTAGATGCTTCCCATATGAGTATACAACCCTGGTTAGCAGTGAAATGTAATCTTTAATCAATAGAATGACTAGGAGCATTACATACGTATTTTCGAAGAAATTTGTAACATTTTTTTTAATTACTTCAAATTTAAGAGATATTTAATTACATAGCACTAAAACAACAATGTACAAATGTGAGTATAAATAACTAAAATAGTGATGAACCAGTGACTTCTACACTAAGAAATAAATTCTTGTAGCTAAGGAGTACTCGATTCATCCCAGAATAATAATAATATGCCGCAGTGGCCGTACCCACAGAACAGAGATAGGGTATTACTATAGATAGAAAGGGTCATGCACCCTTCAACTTATATACTAACTGATTCAGTGATGTCTCAATGCTTATAAGTAATCTGTGCAAAAGTTATAGATTATCCAATCCACGATTTCATTTATTGATAAAATTTATACTCACTGTATTCTATAATTGGTAAGCTTACAGCTTTTGTGCAGAGAGCGTTTGTTATTTCATTCAATTCACGAATATATTGTTTAGTGGTTTATTATGTACCGTTTTCAATTGTTGATTGTACACCGTATAGTAAACGCCAAAGCCACAGTCATCACGAGATCAAAGAACAATAGAGATCAAAGAAACAAAGATGTAATTGGAAATCTACAACATAGAGAAAGTAGGAGTAGGGCACAGAGAAATGTCTCGCTCAAAATAAGTAGCCGGACTGAAGAAATACGCTACTGAAAATTGCACCAACTTTTCTAAGTAGGTTAGTGTTTATTAATATTAAACTATAAGTTATCGTTGAATTTTAATGTTTTACACGTTAATAAATCCTACATTATTATATTTTTCCAAATAGATATGAGTTGTAATTTTTTTACAATATATTTTTATTCCTTTCACATTCTTTGGAGGAGACCCGTGCCCAGCAGTGGGACGTTTATGGGTTGGAATGATGATCATGATGATATATCTACTGACATCAATAAAAGTATATCATCATTATGACCTAAATGTAATGTGTGAATGTGTGAATGTGGTAGAATATTATTATTATTATTATCATATGGATGCGGGCGGCACAAAATCGCTCGTGGCGGAAATTAGGTGAGGCCTATGTTCAACAGTGGACGTCGTTGGACTGATATGATGATGATGATTATCATATCAGCTCAATGACGCCCAATGATTTTGTAAGCTATAAAAAATATATTGATAAAAAATGATAAAACATTTCTTTTTTTGATTTTATTAGTGCCAGTACCTTATTTTATTTTCTATACATCATTATCATCGTTATCATCAGACTGTAATTCATTCAAGTTCATTCCGCGTCCGGGGCCGGTATTGTGTGCACGCGCGCACGTCTCGCCCGAGCTTGTCCCCACCGCTATCGTAACAACTAGTACTATAGTGATGCGCTTACTACATATCGACAAGTTGTCGATGTTTCGATGGCGCAAAACATAGAAAAATTTCTTATTCGAAGATCCGATTCCTGCAGCAGTTTACCTGCAAAGAGAGCTGCTGATGGAGTAAGTGATGAACTTCCCACCCCCAAACGTACAGCCACTATTGGGAAAAACCTAGATAAGTACGACAAGACCCGTGAGTTACCTACACATAATAGGTTCGATGTACTCCCTGTGGATGATGAGTCATCTCTATCCTGTAAGTCATTCCAGGACGCCACTACAACAGTTAAAAAGGCAGGCCACATACCACCAATAATCATGGTTCTTAAGCCAGACTGGACTCACGCAATGCTGAACGAGGTCGTATCAAAGTATTCGAAGCGATACCATCTGCAATACCGTAACGGTAAAAAAGTAGCAGTCATTTGTTACTCTGCTGAGGATCACCAGGCTGTTAAAAACGGTTTACTGAAAGAGGATGCTCCTTTCCTGACGTACACCCGCAAGGACGAAAAATCACCGAAAGTTGTTATTAAAGGACTACCCCATTACGCCAAAGACTTACTCCCTGAAGAACTTGAACAACTAGGCTTTGGGGGCTCGTCAGTAACCCTGTTGAAATCTGCCAACAGTGATTCAAATACTTGTCCCTTATTTATGATACAACTTCCTGTCGGAACAGACGTAACAAGTTTTAGAAAAATCAAGTACCTGCTTAACTGTGTGGTAACGATGCGTAAGTACAAACCCAAACAAAACAACTGTACACAATGCTTCCGATGCCAAGGTTTCGGACACTCCTCCAGAAATTGTAACCTGCCTCCAAGATGTGTTAAATGTACTGGATCACATCACACCTCGACATGTTCCAAGAAAGATCGCATCGAACCAGCTCAGTGCTGTAACTGTAAGGAACATCATTCAGCTAACCATAGACAATGTAGTGTTCGCATTCAGTATCTGGAACGAATCCAGCAGAAAAAAGCAAAGGTGGAGAAGCAATGGAGAAAGGGAGATATACCCCATCGTTCACGTACAGATCTGCCAAAGACAGCCGTTGCCCAAGACAGGCAAGATTCCATCCCAAATTTAGTGCCATGGACCAGAACAGCCGCTCAAGTCGTGAAAAATCAGAAACCGGATTCGTTTGAACCCAAATTAACTTCCGAAGGTTCATGCACCAACGATAGAACTACCTCTGAAATTCTAGACATACTAGGAGCAATAAGAAAAATTAAAGACCAATTCATGCAATGTTCAACACCTATTGATAAAGTAATGCTTGTCCTAACACAGTTAGGTCATTATCTCTCCTAAGTCAAAGGTGTTAAGATTCCTGTCATGGAATTCCGATGGAATCCGAAATAAAATTGATGAGCTTCTTGAACTTGCGGTAAGTGCCTTATCAGTGGACGTGATTGCGATATCTGAAACCAAATTGCCTATAAATTCTAGATTATCAACGCCGGGTTATACTACTTATCGTCAAGATAAACATCTCAATGGGAAGGGTCAGGGCGTAGCAATTATGGTCCGTAGTGACATATCTTGTTCTATTGTTCAAATCAATGGTACTAAACATATTGAAGCCATTGGTATTAAAATAAGTATATCTGGGCAGGACCACATAGTTGCATCTACATATCAATCACCTAACTTGCCTTTATTGCATGATGACTTAGACGTCTTGCTGAACTTGGGTCCCCGTGTTATTATTATGGGTGATTTTAATGCTAATCACGACTATTGGCGAAGCAGCTATACTAACACCCGCGGCAGGAGCTTGTTTCGTCATATGCTCTTGAATGACTATAATATACTTGCACCTGATAGACCGAGCCAAGTAAACTACCGCGATGATCTTAATCCCTCTAAACCAGATTTAGTCCTAGTCAACAATATCAAACACGTATCTGAAGTTCGTACTCTCTGCGCCCTATCCTCAAACCACTTGCCGTTATTCTTTGAAGTCGGTGGCACTGTTACACGCAAATGTACCAAAATGTTCCTTTATCATCGTGCTGACTGGAGTGGTTTTCGTGCTTACTTAAACAAAAACACTACCCTGACAACGCAAACCTTCAAATCCACTAACGACATTGACGAAACTATTGTTGTCTTGAGCAATAACATCTTAAAAGCTCGCGAAGCTCACGTACCGGTGGGCGATGTGAGAAAAGGTAAGCATAAACTTCCTCATTACATATTGAAGTTAATTAGACGCAAGAATTACTTGCGCCGCGTAATGCAAACTCCACTTGACTGCGACAGCAAAAAGATTATTCGTTCAGAAATTAACTATTTACAAACCTTAATAAAAACTGAAATTCGTAAACACCATGACATGTTGTGGAATGTTAAGCTTGCCAATGTTGATAACCCTAGGTCTGACATCTGGCGCGTGATCAAATCTCTTAAATCGAGTGAAACTGTCATACCTCCACTTAAATTGAGTGATGAAACCACCACTACCACTCTTGAACAGCAGTGCAATATTCTAGCCACAACTTTTCGGGATAATATGAGCCTTACCGCCAATTGGTCCAGTCCTCTACTCGCCAATGTAGTCAAAACATCTTTAGTAACTCTAAACGATTACACCCTGGCCGAGTTAAAAAACCCTACTCGACCAGCAGAAATAATACAGTGTATTCGTAAAAGCAAACACCGTAAATCGCCAGGTGAAGACAATATCAGTAACTTATTACTTAAAAATCTTCCACATAAAATAATCATCCTTATCACCAAATTATTCAACGGCTGTCTGTATCTCAGCTATTTTCCCTCCGCTTGGAAAACTGCTAAAGTGATACCTATAAAAAAGGCTGGTAAAGATGACAAACTTGCGAACAGTTATCGACCCATTAGCTTGCTTTCTTCTCTTGCCAAACTGCTGGAAAAAATCATCTACACCAGATTATTGGCAGCTACTAGACACCTGTTAATTGACGAACAGTTTGGTTTTCGTGACTCCCATTCTACTGTACATCAATTAGCTCGAGTATCTGAACATATCTCCCACCACCTTAACCTCAAACAGTCAACAGGTATGTTCTTATTGGACATAGAAAAGGCCTTTGACACCGTGTGGCACGAGGGCCTTTTACACAAGCTTATGACCTACAATGTGCCTTTGCACTTAGTTAAACTTATACAGTCCTACCTGAGTGATCGCAAGTTTTCTGTTCACATTGGAGATACGAAATCCACTCTTCAGTCGGTACCAGCTGGTGTGCCCCAGGGCTCTATCCTCGGTCCCTATTTATTCATTTTATACCTAAACGACTTACCCGTCCAGCCTCGTACTAGCCTTGCTTGTTTTGCTGACGATACCGCCTCATATACGTCATCTAATGACATCGACTTAATCATTAGCCGTCTTCAGTTGTCCCTAGACTTACTTCATTCCTATTTTACCAAATGGAAGCTAAAACTGAATGCTGCAAAAACCGATGCGATAATCTTTACTGGTCAGCGTCACTTGCCTAAAAGGAACCTGAATATATCGGGCCGAACGATTCCGTGGCGTAACACTGTTCGATATCTGGGTGTTACGATGGACACTAGGCTAAATTGGACGAAACACGTCTCCAAATTACGCGTCAGTGCTGCTCAAGCCCTTGGCGCTTTGGGTCCAGTGCTGAACCGTAAAAGCAGCCTCAGTCCCCACACAAAACTCAATATCTACAACACACTGGTCCGACCTTGTCTTACTTACGCGTGCCCTGTGTGGAGTGGTACCTGTGAAACCAATTACGGCATCCTACAAACTGTCCAAAACAAAGCAGTAAAAATAGCCTACAATACACCCTACAAAACTAATCTGACAAAATTGCAAAATCATGAAAACATTCCTATGTTAAAAAAATTCATACTAAAATTATCATTTAAATTCTATAATAGTACTAAACTTCATAATAACATTTTGATTTCAAATATCTGCATAAAGTCACCTCTCGATTTACCATACATCGATAGATACGGCACTTACCGCTTACCGCATCACTATTATTTATTCCCACCTACTGACGTAGCCCCACTCGCCGCACGTGCCACGCGCCGGAGTGTTCACTCAAACGACCCGCCGAGTGAAGCACAAAGTCCCCGGACTGGTCCGCGCGCAATCGGCGGGTGGGAGGCGAGGTAGTTCTCTCGCTACTCAATAACTGGTTTTACGCTCATTGCTAATAATTATTGTCAGCTGTGTTAATTTTTGCATTCATTTTTATTGTACCCACTAGGAGCATACTTTTTTATTTCTTCTTCGTACTTACTTAAAAGTCTATAACTTAATCTTAACCATCATGTAACAAGCGAAACTATCACTATAGCTCGCATCATAGCACTTATTTTAATTACTGCCGCTCTGGTATGTAGTATTAACTTGTTATTGATAAAAAAAAAAAAAAAAAAAAACCATTTTAGTTAAGCTTTCAAAGGTGTTTAAATTTAGCCTGTATAAAGTTCCTATAGTTTTAATGATTGTAACTGCATCTAAGCCAACTTACACTGTATTGTTTACTTTTATGAAATAAAGACATTTTAAACAACAATCAGACTGTAAACATTTACTGATCATTTCTAAGATTTCGAAAGCAATCTTAAGATTCACATTTTGAGACAAATTAACGTTAAATTACGTCATAATATTAAGGAAGACAAGAAAATAAATCTTTGCAAAAGAAACGTGTACAAATAGACTGTTATAATTACGTGAGTACAGTAATGAGTTTGTTTGAGACGCTTTGTGGTACAGTGGGAGGCTGTGCGAGATCTCATTTATAACTAAATTAGTTCTCAACGTACGCGATTATAAAGTAGCGCGTTTTAACCGAACCTGCTTAGCGTTCAGCTTGGATGCTTAGATTTAAATTTGGTTTACTTAAGAATTATGTTTTCTTTGACAAGGTGTCAGGCATAGCTTTACGATGACGTTTTTTAAATTAGGTATTTTTGAGTGTTTGAATATTAAACTATCTGAGATCTAAAGTGTAGTAAAGAACTCTATTCTACACTAACAAATGGATTTAAAAATATTTTTCTGGCAATATTAGAAGTATTAATGTAAAACATTTGTTTTAAACTTCAATTGTATTTTTAAAGACATATTTACCATTCATTTTGGAATATAATTAATTAATGTAAAATGTACGTACGTAAAACTACGTGAAAGTATACTTTCGATTCATTATAACGAATAACAATGAGTGCCAACATTCGGAATTGGCCGAGGAATAATGAAAATTATTATTCGATAATGACGTTTTGATACAAACCAAGTTTCAAACAAACTTCGAGATTTATGTAAGAGCAATTCCACCGAAATCATATCGCCATCTTTTAGTACAAGCCTTGGGAGGTACAACTTAAACTTGATCTAAAAGTATTAAAAATTAAAACCTACTCATGAAAGTTGTCGATAAACTTCCGATATTATATCGTATATAAATAAAGGATATTTCTCCAAAGTTTTCTGTGAACTCGATATCCGTCGGGTGGGGGGAGTGTCGAGGGACGAAGGGAGGGAAGGGGGGTATAGGAAACAAAACGGATCAGCTTGTATCTGGCTCTCAGAGAGAGACGAGAGCTCAGTTGGCCCTGGATGTAGATCACCTAGATATATCGGTTGAATTTTATTTTGAATTTAGGATTTGTCTTGAATAAATTCCGCCTGGACGCGAATTTTATTATTGGATGGGAAAAATATAATACTTGAAGTTTATTGTTATTTTATGAGTATCATTCTACGTTCAGGATATATTTATGAACTATGATTATAATGGAGAAAATCATCTCCAAACTTTCCACATGACGATAAAATAGGTTATTAATATTTAAAACATAATTATTCAACGAATCAAACCTTTGTGCAATAGTGACAATGTTGATATTATTTATTTATTTTATTTTTAGACTTTATGTACAAAAATTGTTCAATGGTGGGCCCCACAATAAGTCTTCAAGACGATTGCACACTATGCGATGAAGACCTTGGAACTCCATGTAGTGCCATGTACCGCTACAGACTTTTCTGTGCTTCTAAAGACGACACGTTTCTCAGAGTCCTATAGTTCTGCCTGGAGTTTATCTGTCCACGATATCACGCTCTGTTAGGTGTCTAACTCATGATAAATCATCACTGTACCCTTTAATTACTATTTAATAATTTACAACTCGAAATAATATAAGATTCTTACTGCAGCTCACATAACGCTCTGATGACCTGAACAAAGCTTTCTTAATTATAGCTAAGAACTATCTCCATCACGTCAGCTTTCAAACAATACGCATCAAAATCGGTCCACTCGTTTAGGAGATGCCACAGAACCTCAGACACAGACACTGACACACTCAATTAACTCACGTAAACACGTTCACATGTCATCATGCGTTACGAATATCTCCCACGATTTTAATACGTACAGAGATGTAAAACATCTGCATCCCCATCCAGCATCTATATTCCAATGTTTGGTCCAATGTTGGCTGAGAGCGAGCACGAACGATATGAGCACCTTATTTTTCACACATTACACTTTGAAATTGTTTGAAATATGTTATAGCCGTCATCGCGTGCGAGAAACTTGTTTAAACACTAGCAGAGAGCTGTTTTCTTTACATAAAATGTTTTAAACTATGCCGCAAGGGAGCAGTTTTGTAGATTTTTTGTTTTTAGGAAGGCTGTGAAAATACTTGTCTGTTTAGGTTGAAATTTGAATACGTTTAGGATGAAAGTGTGTATTTAATGTTTTTATAAGTTTGGAAGTTGGAAGTTTTGGTAGCATAGCGAACTGTATGAATTACTGCTAAGTAACATGTTCTAGGTTAGTCGGGTTAACAATGATATAATATATCTGGTTTTTCTGACATATAAATGTTATATGAGCCAAGATTCTGGAAATATGTCTGGTTAATATATATTATTTGAAACATAACATAGCATCACGCCTTTTCCACGAAGGGGTAGGTACCCCCCACATTTCGCCAACTATAAACCAATTAAATAGGGGCGAGATTATTATCACCGGGTACATTTGTTTGATATCCGGAAAAATCTCAATACTGGAATTTCATGACAGAAAAACCAAATATTTTTTTAATTTTGCTATCATGAAATTGGGGGTTTGGTTCTCAGACCAACCCGGCAAATCGATAAAAAAAACTCGAGTTGATCTATTTTATAGACGATTTAACATAAAAGTATACGGTAGAAAACATAATATAATTTTTTTGAGTTCAGATAAAAATGAGTTAACGGGTCAATCACTATTAAAAGCTATTATGTGCTATTAAATCTATTGGAAATCTCTTGAGGAGTCCTGCTGCTGATATGATGATGATGATGATTAAATCTATTCAAAATTTGCATAAAATAGCACGAATAATCAGAATATGTTCTGCTCTGCAATCAATTTATAAAAGTTGTTGCTTTTATAAATTTATATACATGTCTAGATAAAATACTAATATACTAACA
The DNA here is from genome assembly GCA_905147015.1 of Laspeyria flexula. NCBI lineage: Eukaryota > Metazoa > Arthropoda > Insecta > Lepidoptera > Erebidae > Laspeyria > Laspeyria flexula. The sequence continues at coordinate 1,958,517 of LR989956.1, read as the reverse complement.
AAAACATTGCAATATTAAATTTGATACATATGAGGTTCGTAGCACTCTACGTGAAAGCTACGACAAACGATTCTAAGATGCTACGAAAGTGCTACGTGGCGTAGATGATAGTGTATAATTTGTAACGGGTATAAAGGTGCAATATAGCATTCAGAGAGCTTCATTCATTCCACATAATTTCAAGACATAGAATTATAGACGAATAGTTATGATATGATTTGAATAATGATAACAATGTGTTTTCAAGTGATACATTAATTTATATTATATTATAAAATATTAGTGTTTTCTTGAGATATAAAAGATACTAGAACGATTTTCACTTGTGTAAATGACCACAATACTTTATGTATTAACAATTCAAAATCTAAACTAAAAATGGTCTTGTTTGCTACGAAATCGTAGCGCATGTCTACGTAAATCGTAGCATGCTACGAAAAAGCTTCGAATTTGATATTGTGAATGTTTTGTGAAGAAGTAATTTAACAAATTGAAACAACTTGTTAGAAAGATAAATAACATAACTTAAAGTTTCTTTTGTAAGAATAAGAAGAAACGAGAAACAATAACGAAGCGATCAGCCAATAAACAAATACCATAAAAGAGTTAACACGAAATTCCGATGAATTCACAATAAAGTTGAAAAAAAAACCATATAGTCAACGGTTCACGAATGTTCGGGTAACAAAGATCTGAGGGGATCACAAGACTACGTAGTACATGATAACGCTTCATCTTATGACTCAAGTTATAAGCGCAAGCGATTCATTAATATTTATAGATATTAATATTTGTGTAAAATTATAGATGCATTTTTGTGTTGGAATTTTTTTTTATTAAACATTGATCATGGACTAGACTTTTGTTAAAGAGAAAAACGTTAATTTAATCCAAACTTTTATTTTACGTCAAATGTTTTTATAAATAAAATAAATATCCCTATAATAGCCTTTGTAAATTAATAAATACTCAAAGACTCACCCCCCATACATGGGACTAAACATAGCTGACGAAACATGGATGTGATGCACTTCTGCCTACCTCTTCAGGGAATAAGATGTGATGTTATACATACCTAGAAGATGGGTGGGGCTTCGCTCCCGTCATCAAGTCGGACCAGTAGTTCATGAGATCTTATCGTTCAACCAAAGAAACAAACTTTTCACCTTTATAATAATAGTATAGATAACTCAGCATTAACCATAACTCAATCAATGATGTTGTTAAATTAAAAAAAAATATCATGACTTTATAATTTTTTTTTATAATTCATTTTCAGAAGAATTAGTGCAAATTACTTTTAAACTAACTCAAAGTGAAATCTACTCGCTAAACTCTCATGGCTTAACCCTGCAAAAGTTTTAAGAGTGTCATTTTATTAAGTCTTCGTACAGATCGAGATCCGATCGAGATAGCTGACATGTGTCGGCGACGTGTCGAACAAATTCTTCTCGAATGTTCTAATGTGCTTTTTAAAGAACAATGGAATGCTCTACGGTTTTAAAGAGGACTCTCGGGTCTTATCTGTTTGTTTGAGTGATTGAGGGCTTTGTACTTGTAGGTTGTGTGGATTTTCTAGTGTGTTTCTTTATTGTCTTCTATTATTTCGTGCATATAAGTTCTTTGCTGGATAAAACCTAATGTCGGTTTATGTCTATGATATATACAGATATAGTCAATATATTACATACTTTTATAATTAGTCGATATTCGAAATTACAGCCACAAAGGCTGTAAATAAGGTGGTCGTCTCGCTACTAACATTGTTGTGCCGAGTAACGTGGGATCGATTCTCACACGAGACACATAAATTTGTGGGATTGATAAATATTTGTTTTATTGATATTTGTTGTTTAGGTGTACTTTGTGTCTGTTAATTGTTTGTTTGTAAAGTTCCCCGCTACACAGGCTTTGCTGCCTAGTGAGGGCTTTGTCTTTCATAAAAAATAAAATGAAACAAATAATTAAGTATGTTTTGAAAAGTCGATATTATAATATTATATTATTTATCAGTTACCATTAATTGGCACAAAATAAGTAATTGTGATTAAAATTAGAATGCTTTTATTTTATAAGTTATGTACGATTTTAATGTTATTGCATTAACATTATTGAATTGACGACAGAGAATTTGAAATACACCGTGTCTTGTTAGCTAAGAACATAACTGTAAGACTAAAGTGCCCTGTGACAGCATATATTAAAGGATTATGACTAACAAAGTAAATGTATTCAATTTGAACGTGTATCTTAATACAGTTTCAAAATAAAGCCATTTGATTTCAAGTGTTGCACTCTTCTAAGCACAAATGTAGCAAAAGGGAGAATAGGACATCACTAACAAAGAAAAGGAGCGCCTTTAAAATTTTATTTTAAAAATCAATGTTCACGTGTGGCGTTTATCGCAACTGGCATGCACCAGGCAGATTGAGGGTTAAGATTCGCTCGTTTGTATTCAACACGCGTTCAGTACGCGAGGTAACCCGTCCCTGCCTCCGGTAAAAGTTTCCCAGTGCGGACGGGCCCTAAATACCGGGAGATTCTATTAGCGTATCGATGTTTTATGGCCGAATGAGGGTTCAGATATTCGACGTCGACGTAAAATTATAATTTATGGGTAAAAACGCTTTTTATTTTAATAACAATTTTCGTTGTCCCTTTTTCAGTGAAATATTGGAGAATGTACAATATGAAACTCTTATACGTCAGCTCTTTGTTTTAGGGAAATTTTCATTATTATTTAAAAAAGAATACATTTTGTCTACGTGTATAAAATATTATTTCTCCGTAATTTACCAATGTCACTTGAAAAATAAAACAAAACTCCTTAAGTTAAGTCGGAAATATTAAAACAAGCACATCAAGTTAAAAACTTAAGGAAATGTTCACAAAAATCCACGAAAATATGTTAAAGAAATCATTACACACATACATACGTAGTACGGCAGAGCACAGCCAAGTTTGTTTTCAACACGCCAAATAAAAAGAACTTTTTACATCAAAACTTTATTTTCGCGTTCCCTGCGCTGATTCGTACGTGAGTCCGACTATATTTTGCGCTGATTACTGTGTCTTGGAAGTACATGAACTTTTTGCCAGTATTTTTTCCGACTTCATCTTACCGACTCAGTTGCATTTTAGTTTGTCTAAGTATTTTTAAAAACGTTTTACGATTTTTGTTGTGCGATGTTTGAAAGAGAAAATATTTTTAGTTAAAGTTTTGGTATGAGCTGAGCTGAATAACGTTGGTAGTTCTGTCACGTGTCAAGTTAACGACGCGCTCTCTAATCTTCTTAGATCATTATTTCTTATTAGTAAATGAATAATGTAGAGTGTTGAACGATACAGTGTTGTGATGAAACGTGCGTCTAAAGTGTACAAGGGAGATGGGTATTTTGATATCTTTACTTGTTTATCTTTCATGAAGTAACGAGTGTTTTGAACGTCTATTATTTCTGTGGTAGCAGTTTAACATTATAGGTTTCTATTCCCCGAAGCAGTAGACAAAGGTATCATATTATCCATTTCGCTAGCTATGTTAGGTTCTTAATATAAATATATAGACTGGTAAACAATATTATAGGCATTCCCGCTTATTACAAAATATAAATTAAATATGAAACCAGGTTTAAATTGATATAAGCCATTGTTTTAGTGTCAAAGTTGTCAATTTAAACCTGGTTTAATGCTTAGTCCATATTTTGTAATAAGAGGTATTAAGTCTACCTAAACACAATATAATTATTGCGTATGAAGTTGAAGAAAGCCTATTTCTAGGCGCAAATTCTAACTCCAGCGGAAAGTTTACGATACAAATATTCACATTTTATCCTACCTGGGCATAGAACTCAAGACACTTGCTAGTAGTCGTAATTTCTGTTACCGTGGCGCAGTTGCAGGTTAAGGTGGTCGCCTCGCCACTACATCGCCGTGCTGGGTGACGTGGGTTCGATTCCCACACGAGACAAATATTTGTGTGATTCATAGATATTTGTTTCTAGTCTGGGTGTACTTTGTGTCCGTTAGTTTCATGTTTGTAAAGCTCCCCGCGACACAGGGCTTGTTGCCTAGTGCGGGCGTTGTCTTTTTAAAATAAATAAATAAAAATAAATTGCCACGGCACGTTCGAAGTAAAAAGCTTTCATATAATTATAAATATATTAAAAAAAATATTAACTTTTAATATCGAATAAAATATTTAAAAAATAATGTAGTCTTTTATAAGATAATAAAAAGCTGGTCACTACAGTCAACGCTACCAAAATCCCATGCCAATCCCATCCCAATAAGATATTCACGTCCAAAGTTTTTCTATTCCACATGCACTCCTTAATAAGGTGGAAAGAAACGATTAAGCTAAGCGTTAATACGCTCAACGTTGTTCCTACAAAAGACTGCGTTCTCACTGCCTCGTATGTTTGTCTAAACGAGAATGGCTTCAGATGGTAATGAATACTGTAATGCTAAGGATTATTGTATGTTATTGTTGCATGTTTTCACGTGAAGATGGAGGGGTTAAGATTTGTATACAAAGATATCTTGAAGAGTTAACCCTTCTAAACTGTTAATGCTTACCAAACTTTCCCGTTATATTATTTCTTTGTCACAAAAGGCTTAACCCTCTTTGTCTGTTTATCTGAAATCGTAGCGCTCAGATGAACGAGCTGATTTGAAAGTGTTATTTTTTGAATGCTGATTTATTTTGTGACATGAATATAGCAATTTGTTTGGCTGTTTCAAAACTATCAGCGGACTGGGCTTAAGAAGACTTCAATCGATGTTATTGAATTGAAAGTAAGATACCTACTATTTCAGGACATAAAACCCTGCTAATAACTGAACTACATATGTGCTTGTTCCGAAGTTAAAATTTTTTCGTTACTTTTTACTTGCTGACGTCATCGAGTAACTTATGTTTCTATTTTTTTTTGTTCACGATTCATTCAGAAGTTTGAGATGTTACAATAAACAAAGAAAACTGTAAAGATCAAACCCAAAATTAAGTATTTTTAATTTTCAAGTACAAATAGTCTTTATAAGTTAATGTGTGTACAAACAATTATCGCCCTTTAATCTATTTGAGTATACGAATTATCGGCCATCATCTGACTGCTCCCGGACTATAGTAGTTGACATTACCAATGCACTAACAAAGCGTGGTTTCGAGTTTAGGCCGTTCCACATGGCGACGTATTGTGTAAAAGTTGCATCACTAATGGATTAGTGGTTGCCTGTACTGCACTATGGTACTGTGACGTAGTGTTACTGGATAGACATGTGCGGGAATTGGACGAAATTGATGTGCTGCGGTTAGTTTCCAGTTTTGCATTGTGCGACACGTCAAAGGAGTGATGGATTTTTGTGGCTGTTTTGTTCAAAAGTGTTAAGTCTTTGGTGCGAATAATTTTTGCAATTTACTCACAACCCGTCATTATCTTCATAGTTTAATTTTGTTATGGTAATGATGTAAGTTCGTGCCTTATTCTTTTTAATAACCAATTTAAATGTTTTATTAAAAAAATACGTAGGTGGTATTTTTTTTGTGTCTAGAAGCCATCAGCGGTCTCTTTGCTACCTGGAATAATATCTAGCTCTTGTTATTTATAGTTCTCTGCTCTTTCAGGAATACAAACAAGTAAGAAAGAAAAAAACAGTTTTATTAATCAGCTATCAACTATCATGATAAATTCCAACACCAGGGTCTGCCTCAAGCCCACACGATAAGAAGAAGAACTATCATGTTCAGCAATAAACAGGCAGAGATCTGCTGTCATATTAACGATGTATAAGTTTACTCCGCAATTTAAAGTAAATATTATTATTTTTATATTATTATTATTTTATATTTATAATATTATCTTTATTACTTTATGGTGCAATAAACATAATATTTAGTATTAAGTCATATTTATTCATTTTAATAAGTTAACTAACTAACAATAAATTGTCCACGAGCCCAACTTTGATAAACTTTAAGAAAAATAATAATAAAGTTTCTAAGAAAGTATACGAAATAAACATTAGTCCTACAATCTAAGAAAAATAAAATTAATCTAATTGAGCATTTTAATAGTACATCGCTTCCAGCAAACATATCATATGATTCGTGTAATCATTATCCACGTATCGAAATCATTAGTGAAAAGCACTTTGGTTATTGTCCACCGATAGGCTTAATAGCCCGCTTTATTTTTGCCATTTAATGAGCACTTAAAGAGAAAGCTTTAAAATGTGTATTAATATATAGACGGTAATGATAAATTGTGTGGTAATGACAAATGTGTATTCATGATGAGTAGTGTTTTGTGTTCATTATTGAGTTTTGAAGTATTGATATGTGTTTTATAAATATACTGGAATATTCATTGGTCGTCAAATGTGTCTATGTATGTTTCTTGTATTGTGAGTGCTAGTTTTTTTTATAAAATATTTTTTATATCACTATGGGATTCCAGCAACATTATTTAGAAGTTTAAAGAAATAAATTATTTAGATAATAATTTGAAATATCACTGTCTATATAATATTATTATGAAATTTAAAAAAAAAAGTCTAAAGTTAATAAGTGTAATTATCATCACTTATTCCACAAAGATAAACATTAAATAAATTAAAATACTAAACAAATATATCTCCATAAATAATAACAGCTCGTTAATATCCCACTGTTGGGCAATGTATCCACACACGCTGACATAGTGCGGGTTGGTGAATTGGGCATACTCCTACAATTTCTTCCTATAAACATATATGTGAGATTAATCACAACATTCTCCTTCACCGCTAACAAATTTTAATGGCATTTGATTAATACATATTAAAATTCAACAAATATACCAATCAATCCGTATTATTGCCCGCCGTACGAAATCAAACTCGGACACATGATTTGAATGTCAGACACTTATCCATTTGAATCTATTGCTTTCTATTAATCATTCTTCCTATTATTTTTATCTTCTAGTTGTTTAAGCAGTATTATTCATTGTTTGTATAACAATATATGACAGAGAACGTATATAGAAAACTTGTATTTGTGTCAGCGATAGCACCTTAATCATGTCATTACCATCAGCTTGTTTACGATCGAACTTTCAATAAAGACTTGTTTACTGCTTTTGTAATCTACTTAGATATGTACCTACGTAATATCGATTAAATATATGCCGACATTATGTCGCTGTTTTGTGAATGTGTTCATATTGTTAAGGTATAATCGTTCCGTGTGATGATGGATTAATAATACATAATGTCACTACTCCATGTCTACCAGTGGCTGTCGTAAAACGCGACTAAGAGCTAACCTAACTAACTAACTATTAACCTTAAGCAGACGTGAACACTGCGAGAATAGGAAAATTCGAAACAAACCCTATACTAACCCATCTGGCCAGCGTGGTATAGTAGGCTAAATTCTCTCCACATTCTTCAGAGGATACACGTGCCCCGCAGTGGGACGTTTGTCGGTTGAAATAATGATAATTACGTCATTACACGGATTACATACATAGGTACTGCAAGTATTGAAATAGAGTCTGATTAGTAAACCATTTTTATAAATCTATTGATAGATTTTAATTTAATCGGGATATGTTAGAATATTTTTCACACTAAAAAGTAGTTTATGCATCTAATTTTTAATTACAAATATACACTTACAGACTTAGAGCCTCTTTGGGATCAAACATAATACGATTAACTTGTTGTCAAATTGGGCTTACAAACTTGATGACATTCACTCAGTTTGATTGAAGCTTTGTTTATAATAATATCATCATCAGCAACCCATTAATGTCCCACCGCTGGGCTCGGGTCTCCTCTCCTCTATCTTGAGAGCTGAGAGGGTTTTTAGGCTATAATCCACACACGCTGGCTTAATGCGGGTTGGTGAATCAGATACACATTGAATTTTTTCTAGGGTATAATATGGGTTTCCACATAATGTTTTCCTTTACCGGTAGCAGATGGTAAGTCACATGACTAGTATATCATCATCATCATCATATCAGCCCAACGACGTCCACTGTTGAACATATATAACATAATTTCCACCACAGCGAGCGATTTTGTGCCGCTCGCATCTAACGGCCACCCGCAATCTTTACCAGATCGTCGGTCCATCTGGCGGGGGGCCGCCCCACGCTGCGCTTTCCAATACGTGGCCGCCACTCGAGAACTTTTTTGCCCCATCGGCCATCAGTTCTGCGAGCTATGTGGCCTGCCCACTGCCACTTCAGCGATGCGATTCATACTAGTATATACTCGTATAATATATAAATTCCACAAAGTGAAATTCACATATGTACAGCCGGTCGGAATCGAACTCGGACCGCGTGTTTATCACAACGACGGTCACTTACCCATTCAGCAACCATCGCATCGCTTCTTATAATAATAACGAGCCACAATAGTACCACAAACGGTGATAAAATATACCGAGTTTTGTATGATATACGAGTGTATATAAAAGGTTTGTATTCGTAAGGTCCCAACTACAACTAAGGGAAGGAAGTACCTAACATGTGAAATTTGAATAACTTAAACGAAATAGACGAACAGAATCCCTTCGGAGCTCAAGTTGAAATTATTTTAATTGAATTTCACTGTTCTTGTGTTTCATTACTCAACTGATTTATGACAGCTGTCTTAACTTTACTAATTAGCGTAATTTATATTTTAGTTTTTCACAATACAAATTAACAAGTTCTCTTTTTATTGTAAGTGTTTGTTAAGTTGTGAAGTTTGTGATTGATGGCTTGGCTAAGTCTTCTTTCATTGATGCAAATTGATGGAAATTTGAAGCTCGCGAAACATGCTCCAATGATTATGCAGAATGGTTTTGATTATCTTATTGCGATAACTTTTACTTAGTTAATTTACGCAATTAAAATACGATATAAAAATATTTATTATTAAATTTTCAGCTGTAATTCATTAAGTACTTTTATAAAGTAAGAAATGAGTTACATATTGGTGGAACCACATTGGTACTGCCGGTTGGAATCGAACTCGGACTGCATGATTTGCATGCCGGTCTCTTATCTATTCGGCTATCGGGTATTATAGCTTTTTATTATCAACAGGAAAAATACCAGGGTATAAGGTGTTCATGACTGTCTATAGACGAATTCGCGTTTACGAATGAAGGAGTTCTCCCCTCGTTGTCAGGGCTCACTCTGCTCGGCAACATTAACCTAGTTAATAACTTGAAATTCTTCAAACCCTTACATTTGAACTTTTCTCATATTGAAAAGCGAAAGAGCATCTACAAATACACGTGCGAGATATTCAGGCAGCCAAAATTTGTCTTCCATATATACGTCACAATTAGTTGACGAACAAAAGTCGCTGAGAAGTTGTGACGGTGGCAGCCTCTCTTAATTGGCAAAAGTTTCTTGTTGAAAAACTGGGGAGCGCCTCTGAATGAACGGATGAGTGAATGAACGATCACAGGAGCGGCGGAGGTGTAATTAGTCAAAAATTGTCGAGAGGAGGCTTGCGCCTTCTGTCTACTACTGTATGTGTTTTGTGTAACACTTTGTTCTTGTTTTGTAATGATCTTTAAATACTCTACTTATAGGACATTATGTAGGTACCTAGTTTACAAGAATTTTTTTTTAGTGAACTAACCAATATTTAAAAAAATAATGCCTAAGTTACGATGAATGTATAATATATAGGTGGATTATTGTTACACAAATACCCCAGAACGGCTGAAAGCGTCTGTATGAAATTTGACACACCGATAGATTATATTCTGGAATATCATATAGGCTACTCTTTACTAACATGCCACGTGGGTGGAAACGTGGACGGAAGCTTGTAGTTTATACAAAAGACAAAACTTATCTTTTGCATAAAAATATCTCAAAAAATCTACAACTATATTAAACGTTTAATAAAAAGACAAAACAAAGGCTTAACACCTTAACACCTATAACACAACACTACTCTTTTTATTCAAGGAAAATAATAAGATGAAACTCTTTAGCGACAGTGACAACGATGGCTAGAAATGCCGCTGGTATTTGTTTTACTAAAGTAACGTAAGAAAACCTTTTAAGTTTCAAAAAAGGTTCGATAAGAAAACATGCTTCGAGAGTCCAGCGACGTTGGAAAAATGTCGAAGGAAATTCTTTTGCAAAATAAAAAGACCAAGGGGAATTCGTAACTAAATAAATTGTTATAAAGACTCCAAAAATTTGACCCAACTGTTTACTATATTTACAAGTCTTTGAAGCCTTATTACTGGCTAATGGAACACATATTCAGGTCACCACACCAGTAAATTATCAAGTGCTTCAACTCAAAGGAGAAATTCCTTCATAACATCGTAATATGTAACAAAAACAAATATTAGGACACTCCCTCATGGTTACGATCAAAAAGTTAATGAGTTTTTTTTATAGCTACACAAGTATAAAAACTCGCGAACATTATGAGGAGCAGTCGTCACGTAATAAAAGAGAAACGGTACAAAATATGCTCAGAAAAATGAGCGTCACAGCGGGACAGAAAGACGTACAGTCGCTCTCATTAGCCTCTAATTACGGGGGTCCGAGCGGCACCGACGACACCCGACACCCAGCGGAAATTCAAATTTAAATTTCGTACGTTCTACTCTCACAAATTGCGATTTTTCACCAATAAAAAAAGGCAATGCCGAATCGAAATTTTAAACGGTTATTGTTTCCTTTTTATGTTAATGACTCGTATTGAAATTTTGTAACGGATGTTCGGAAATCGGCGTCGGTCGTTTAACTGCGGTAACGGTCGGGCAAGATTGAGTTCCCAACGTTTTTATTGTTGTTACTGGTTTTGTTCGCGTAACGGCCCTTAATTCTTTCTCTTTTTTTGGGAACAATCCTTGTAAAACTGAAGGCTCCGCTCGCAGAGATACTACAATATAAATTTTCTCATCAACTCGCAGGCTCTTTTAATAAAAATATAATAATCTCTCTCCACAGAACACTTCTTTTATCAGTCTCGATACCGTTTAGCATGGCGACCATATTATATTAAAATATTTTTACTGGCAAACTCATCTTTGACCGCGAGCAGTGAGCACGGGCCTCCCTACTTTTCATAATTATCACTCCCCCCCTGTCATCGCACCGGTTGAAATCGCGTATCTTTAATTTCGGCCGTCGCGTCAGCGCCGAGAATTCCTTGCATTCGTAAGAATTAAAGCCGGCGATAAAGGGAGGGCTGTTACTTCTTATTAGCGACGACACTAATAACCGTTCTCGCTGTCCTCGCGTGACAGTTTTATACTACACAAATTAGAAAGCAAAAACGTCGGAGTGGATCTGCGGCGGATAACAAAAGGCGGGCATTCGCGAGGATGAGCGAGGATAAAGCGAGCTATTCGAGAGTCGTTTGAAAAGAGTTAGGCGTCGGGAATAGACGGTTAGCGGGCCATGAACGCGGGCACTGGCGGGCCGCAGCGCGCTGTGGAACATTAAAACGTTCCGCGCGCTCGCCCGCCCCGCCATGCGTGATGCTACCCACCGGACCGTCATTTTTAAACTCAGTTTTGTTTATAAACGTCATGATGTCTCTTCCCTTTATATTTCGAGTCTTGTTTTTATTTGAATGTACCGCACACGCGGCGTGTCGTTTACGTAAATCAGATGTGCCGTTAAAAATAATGGTGCGAAATGTAATGTATGTAAAATTGTTGCGTTATGGTGGTATTCGGGTGTTGACTGCGTATTACGTATTAAAGTGTTGTCAGTTTACGACACGCAATTATTGTTAACTTTCAATTATTGTCGGTTGTTGTTGGACAGCGGCAGTTTATTTGCGATCATTATTATTGGTGTTTTATTTGAATATTTTGTTCATGTTTGTGTTATAAATAATGTAATGCTTCAAATAGAATATAAGTGTGTTTAATTTCATTTTACATGCTTTACTTTTTAATACAAAAAATAGTGAAATTTGATGTAGTTGTAAAACTTTGTGCTTTGGTATTCTTTGAGTTCATTTACAAAATACGATTAATGTATTTTAATTAGATAATTAAAATTATGTACTCTTTAGTTTAGCAGAAAACGCACTTTTATTAAAGGTCAAATGGATTTATTTTTATATTTTTAATAATTATATTTTTGTTGTAGGTATCATATTAGGTACCTATGTAAATATTCTAGTAGGCATGTCTTCATATAACAATCGTGAATAAAAATGTACGTATTTTGTATAATTTTGTATTTGTTTGTTTTTGTATAATAATAATAATATATTAATTATATTAAGGTGTGAGAAAATGCAGTTGGTGTTGCAGGCGCCCATAGGCTACGGTAACCGCTTACCATCAGGCGGACCGTAAGTCTGTTAGCGACCGTCGTGGTATAAAAAAAAAATTATATACAAAACTTAAACACCAATAACTCAACAACATGTTCTATAAAGATTGTTGACATGGTGTTGCGTTTTTTTAGTATTGTTCGTTATTTCAGTCACAACAACTCAAACTGCCTCCTGGTTGCCAAACAACATAATTACAATATCATAATATACATATAGAGAGGCTCTCATCTCCAAATTACTGACCAAGTATAGTGAATTCCGGACATGATTCCAGAGAGACCTCCGGGAGCGAATTAGTGAAGCAACGTGACTTTACTAGAGATTTTTTGTCGTCATGAAATATTGTGCTGCCTTCATATCTACTTGCCTGACAAGTAATTATGTGTAATATGTTAACAATATTTTTGTTTGTTGTGCAAAAATAATTTTATTTTGATTACAAAAATTCTAAGCAATAAAAAGTTAAGCTTTTTTTTCAAATGGAAAGTTAGATTGTGTAGTTTATCGTAATAAAATATATAAGTGCAATATTTAAGTTTTTTTTAATCCATTTATAAGTACAACTTTTGCAATAGTAAGTAGTAAGAAAATAATTTATAAAAAAATGTTCAAATTATTAATCGAAACATCTTAAAATTGCTAATTTTACGATACATTTCAACATCTACTAGACCTTAAACTATTGAACAAGAAACTTAATCGAAGTTTCACGTATACCAAGCACTGACAAAGCACTGAATGATTCATGTATCGAGTATCTCCTATTAGTGCAGTTCAAACGAGACACTACGAGGTTCGTGTAGCCCTGGCTTTATTTACTTTCTCCTGAGGCTTGTTTTTACAATGGCCCAAGTTGAATGTTATCGACTTCTGTTGACTTTTAACGACTATTTTATACAACAATATGATAATTAAGGAAGCTTTGTTGCTCCTAAATGCTCTGTGACTCGATGTTAAAGGTAAGAGTTTGAAAATTATGAACTTTTTTTTGTTTTGTTTGTACCTTTGTGCCGTTTAGTATAATTTAGAACATGGTTTTTAATGTGTTTGTGGGTCTTTTTATATTTTTGGAGTGTTTAGCGGTAAACCTGTTTGAATTAAATTAATATTATAGAGTAAATGTAAGAGACGCTAGGTATAGCGTTCTGAGCTCTGCCTTCAGACCGCAGCCTGAGGGCAGATCACCACCGCACCGGTACAATAGTGTAAGACCGTCAAGACGACAGAACCTTACTGTACACTACTGGCACAGGAACGTTAGAAGTGCAGCTGAAGAGAAAGACCTATACCAAGCAGTACGTGGATGTCAGCTGGTAGTGATGATGAAGTAAATGTAGATAACGAAGTTTCAAACACTAAGTCAAAGAGGAAAGCGGGGTCGAATCATATAAAGAGGTAAAAAAAAAAGATAGAAGACAAGACAAAAAACAGTGGCGTTTGTTCCACTGACAAGAGTTAAACACTTAAATCAAGAAGAAGAAATATGGATAAGAGTGAAGATGGAAAAGAAGTGTTCAGTGACCTACGCCAAAACACGACACAAACCTTTTAAAGATATGTTTATTTGAGAGGGCGAAAGGATCCTCTGCTTACCCCTTCGAGGAAAAAATCTTGATGTTTAGTAATGTATTTATTTAGACCACTAAGACATCTTGTCAGTGAAAATATTTTTGTTCTCTGATTTAGTTATAAAAGTGATATAATGCCAACCACCGGAAATTTTTATTGTTATTATAACGACTGGTTTTCTTTTTATTACCAAGTGTTCAAAATATGAGATATCAAGCTATTTATGTGCGTAATTGAGCAAATAATTTAACTATGCTAATATTTTATTTTATTTTTGTTTATCAGTAGGCAATCTGTCATTGTGTATTTATTTCTCACTAGCTATGGCGGAAATTTGGTGAGGCCTAGTCCAGCTGTGGACGTCGCTGGGCTGATAAATTATTATGATGATGATGATAACAGTTGGTGTGTATATGACTACTGTGCAAGAGGTCACGTGTTCGAATCCCGCGTACGACAAAAACGATATTGAGTTTTTTGTCATGAAATTCTTAGTATACAATAAACGAATAATTGTCAGTGTATTATCAAATTATGTTATGTTTTATGATCTTCGAATTTTCAATAATAATTTCCACTACAAGTTTTAGTTGTAATCAACGCGTCAGATAATAAAGTGACGCCATATGGAACAGTGTGTGGGTGAACACAGACACAGACACGAGGGGTGGTTTGTGACGAGTCACTGGAGCCGCGTGTCTGTCAAAGCTCATTAGTTATGCATGTGAGTAGGTGATGACATACTACAATACAGGTTGATTCTATACATGAAAAAGTGTTCTAGAATTATTTTGAGCTAGCTAAGGTTAAAATAATAATACAATTATTTTGTTATATAAATGCAATCTGTCTTTCTTGTTTGTTAAATATTAGTTTAAATACAATTAAATCTACTACTAAATGCATATAAGATGTATGAAACTCATCAAGACATCGATAGGGTTGCCTTAGAATATTTGTGTCTGTCTGTCAGGCAGCCCCCTATGATTTCCATGTTATTTTTATCAGACAACACATCTTACACAAAAGTAATATAAATATCTACACACTAACATCTTCTATATATCCAAATCAGGAAAACAATATTAACTTATTGGTTTACTTACCGCGATATCAATAAATACAGTTTCATCCAAAACAAAAGAATCGAATTGATCGAAATCAGTGTAGATGTCGCTGTCAATTGTTTGAAAGTGACAGCGATCATATCTAAATTTGCTTACATTTGACAGCAACATCCTAACCGACTAAGTCGAATGTCGTAATTCAGAGTTAGTCCCTAGGTTTCAAAAAGATAAAAAGGTCATCTATGAACCTACACGACACAAGCAAAACAATCGAGTAAGTAAAATAATCGCTTCGTTACTCACGAATGATAGCGAGTGACGTGTTGGTAATATAATTAATAGCGTCGGCACGTAATGGCCGTTGACTGATGACCTCTTGCACTCGAAGGGTGCGTCTTAAATGAGGGCTATTGTGGGGATGGACGCGCGTAGCTCTAGATGTGTTCGTCGAGTTGGAGGGAAGTTATACTTGGTTATATTTTTGTGTGTAGGTTTTCTGGCAAAAAATTCTTAATTTTATAGTCACAAGTAAGTATGCGTTTTGTTTTAATTTTTCAGTCTAATGATGAGATTTAACGAGTACGTTTTCAATAGTTTAGAAAAATCAATTGTATGTATGAATTGACACTAGTAAAGTTATTGTCGCGAGAGAGAGGATGGGATTTATTATTATTATTATATAGTTTATTCATATAAATGTCATTTTTAATTTGTTTAAGTTATATTTTATCCTATCAATAACTTTTATTTGATGGTTCAGGAACCGGGCACAAAAGTTGTTATTTACATTTGAACTTTTGCGTTGCATGATAATATTTATTGACACCGACCGTGGTCAAAAGCTGACTGACAGCTTCTACTGTGGCCAGTGTAACCTGGTCGAAACGTCAAGCAACATAAAGTATGCAAATACCTAAAGCATAATCGCGTGAATTCCCGTTTTAAATCAATAAACATAAACGTTGTTATTGCAAATCTCTCATAAACCTTCATAATATCTCAACCTATAATGAAAGCAGATATCCACCCACACCTTAGAAATTGCGTTTCAAATCAAGTGTGATATTAATCCTATTGGGCAGTTAGGTAATAACAGTAGGTAGTATTACAGCAGCTCTTGGGTAATGAGACGATATTGAATATGATTTATGTTACTAGTTTAATGTGTCAGGCTTAGAAGACAGCTATTGAATTTGATACGTGTAGGAATCTGTCTATGTCATTGATTGTACGACACGTCTAGAAATAAATATCGGATGAATTTTCAAAACCTATTGCTTTCATAACTGATTACAGTTCTGAAAATCATGCCAAAATTACTACTATTTGGTATCCTAGGGGCTTACTCTGAATTTCTACGAGTATATCCGATTAGTCTGTTCTGATGTCGTTGACAAATGTTTGAAAATGACAGCGACCATATCTAAATTTCCTTACATTTGAAAGCGACATGAAAACCGACCACAGAGAGACAACAAGACGGCGTCGTATCATCGTACACAAAAAAGATGATGAAGAGACCAAGAGTTAATCACTGATAGAAAAACATAGAAACCATGGTAGGAGGCAAAGGCCTTCGGCCCAGCAGTGGGTTGTCAATATAAGTAACTATAAACATATTGACTATAACGGTCGATTGTGGATTAGAGTGGATTCTTACATTAATTCTACTAATATTATGTTCTTTGCGAAATTATATATTTTTTAGAAATAAAACAACAGCGACACCAAAAATTCAACAATATCAATGAACCATAAAAAGTTAAAAGTTGCCAGAATAATAAAAATTAAAAGGCAACCTCTTCATCCGTCACTAGCCAACGTTTCTCTCGCCAATTTAATTAGTGTTGTACACGTTATCGATAAACCCATGACCCGTGCAACAACACTAGAGCGAGCTGTATTTTATTAAACGATGCTTCATGGCACAATTATATTGAAATTGAGATGATCGAGTGACGGGCATGTGTTAAAGGGTTTTGAGTATTAACGGTTGTTTTGTCCAGCAATGGATTGCAAATAGCTGAATCGTCGTAGATTTTAATCAAATGTAAAGTAAATTATATAAAAAAATTAAAAAATACATATAATATTTGCAATAAATGAATGATGACGTATGTATGTAACAGAAGATCCATCTGTTATTTATTATATTCACATTAATTAAAATCTAACCTAAAATATTTCTCCACATTTCATCAAACCTTGAGCAATCGATATCGAGTTCCAAAGTAACGGAAATCTTTACAAAACTCTTATTTAAAATATTAAATATGAGTAGAATTAAAAAAATACAAACCTAGAATACAATACTTATACAGTTTTCAATGAGAAGTCAACAATACATTGCGAATGCGTAACCAGAGCTATTGCAATTTTATCAAGGGCTCGCACGCGTGCCCCACAAAAGAGGCTACAGAAGGCTATAGTTTATCACAAATAGCCTGCAGGCTTAATAATGGCCGACCCAATTAATTTCAGCTTCCCCTGTATTCTTGTCAATTGTAATTATTTATTGAATATACGAACGTATTTTTAGACGAACCGCTACCTACTATGGGAGTTTGTAATTTGTTTTCGTATGAGTACATTTTGTAGGTCGTATTTTTAGCTGAACAACGTAATTTGATACACTTTTTTTGCCAGTTGATTAGATGTTTTAAAGTAGGTAGATTTTTATCTTGATACTTTACAGGGAATAACTTTTACATGGCGTAGAGAAAAAGCAGTAGTAGTTTTAACCCAGAATCTAAATACATATAGATATAAAAAGTCCGGATTTGAGTCTTTTCACATTCTATAAAAATAAAAGGCCACATTAAGAAAACGGCAATTAGTCCCACTACATCATTATTGTACCTACTGTACTGTCTTTAATTATGACAAATGTTTTTTCTTCACCAAATGAAACGTAAAACGTTCACCAACAACTCATAGGGCGCTATCAACTTCTAGACACTGGCCATTCCTCGCGCGAGAATGATTTTAGCCCACTATTTCCACGTGCAATAATTTTTACACCAACTTCACTGTCAAGTTTTCATTTTTATCGATATTTTTTACATCTACATCACTAACCAGCCCCACAGAGGTTCAGTTTGTCACGAAGGACCCGCCATCAATGTTTACGTGATCTTACTTTATTAAAATTCCGCTTCAAATCTCTACCATTTTTATTCTATGGGGAACTTAATTAATTTCCACTACGGCTTCCTCTTCGTTCAATATTATTTAAGTTCCTATTCACGTACTAATTTTTCTGCTGATTATTCGGGTCAATTTGTATCGATTTTGTTCTATATAAAATCATAATGAAAAGATAAGGAAATTATTTAGATGAATCTACCCAACAGCTTTGTCACCAGTCGGTGTAACATGGTTTAATTGTCAACCAACCAAAAGCAGATTTCGTGATTAACCATTGTAGATATCCCGATGTTGATATCGTTTTCGATACTTTCTAAAGGTAAATAAATGCCACCCACCGTAATTATAAAAGAGAAAGTGTGGTTATGCTATCTCTTTTTAAATGGAACGGCGTGATTTCTTGCTCTATTATAAAAGGTTATAATTTTACTGAAGCATGTATCTAAAATTTTGTGTTTTCAGTTGACTTTATATAATATAATTATAAGAACCAGTGTTTCCAAAGCTTTGAATTAGCATTTGTATCAAACAATAATCAAATATATGTTATCTGATTACTTATTATTAAATCATTCATTATAAGCATACTAAATGAAAAAGCTATAGGTATATTTCAACTGACTTAGCAAAAGATTGAGAGTACCCAACTTGGCTATTCACGTCTCAATCTGTTGGTCCTCACTGATTGGTACCAAAATTGGGACGTGAGGAGCGCCTTTTAGTCAAACACAAGTGTATTGAATGTACTTTTTTCCATTTATGAGAACCGTATTGATTTCATTCGGCTCGGGACTTTTGATTTTATTTGGCGATCTTATTTGCTATGGGTTCATGTGGTTTGATTAGGATACGGACAATTTATTGGTTGTATCTGCTAAAAGGGGTTTAATATAGGTTTGTATGTCGAACGAATCTCTTCGTTTTGTGGTTGTACGTAGGTATATAATGTAACGTATAGAATACAAGCCACTTTTACTAACTTCACTGTTATTGAAAAAACGAAAGAGTGTATTTTTTGCTGAATTACAATGTAATCATGTCTAAATACACACAAGGCTAACAATATAGGTAGGTTCTCTACTTACACTGCAGTTTATAGACGACAAATTGACAAAACAGACACAATCGTTGCAACAATTATTCCCTCTTTGTTCCTCATGTAGTACTTCGTCACGCACATGTTCTCGGTGTAAAACATCGCTAAATAGCATTCAATAATTACGCGACACTCTCAAAGGTGTTCGCAAATTGTCGCGCGCCATGATTTCGTCGGCGCTTAATGAGCACGAGAATTACGAGGTACAAGTATGTTAGGGTTGCCACTAAAGGATTATACGACGAGTTTTTGGTACGTTTCGTGTATCGGGAAAGTGATTATTTACTTTTGTATATTGGTAATTGTTTGATGTATCACGAAACAAGATTCTAGATGCTTAATTTTTAGATTCGAGTGTTTTTGTACTTATATATATTTTTTTAAGTAAAGAAGAACTTTTTTAAGGTTTTTTTTTAATTTAGTAATTTTATTGTAAAATCTTGTTTATAAAAATAAATATCCAAACATAAAAGTTTATGTGTACCTTGGTATAGTGACAGCCCTGTAGGTGCGTAATAAGAGAGTAAACTGAGTGGTGATCAAGTAAATGACACCTTTGATGTTCAATGACGTTTTAAAGTGTTCTCTTTAAACAAAAGTGTTTACAAAGATTTTTTAAAAGGCAAATTAAACAAATATGTCGAATTTAGGTTATAGTTACATCTTACTTATTTATATTGTAGACAAGAAGTTACGTGGGCTTTGCTCAGTTCTTATTGGCCGTATCGTGATGTTATATATAATTATATTATGTATGTACGTATATGTAGTGTACGATGTTATATATGATAGTCTATAGCTTTTCTCGATAAATCGTCTATCCAAACCTAAAATAATTTTTCAAATTAGATCAGTAGTTCCTAAGATTAACGCTCCTAACCAAACAAAAAACCAAATTCTTCAGCTTTATAATAATATTATTTTATATTGAAATTCAATTGTTTTTACTACACATATTTCTTCACATTAATTTGCCGCTTTATTCGAGTCTGGGCCTTAAAATTAATAAAATATAATATTAACTTAATGACGTCCACTGCTGAACTGGACATAGACCTAGCCTAATTTGAGGCCGCAGTGAGCGATTTTATACGTCCTGCAACTGACGGCCACCCGCACCTTATTATGATCAACACAAAATTAACTATTTTAAAACAAAACAAATACTTTAAAAGGTAAACGTACTAAGATGTCGTGTTTGTTAAGTTTTAATTGAATGTTTGTTCTCGTGTAAAGTTCATTAGTTGCGGTGAAAATTAAAGTGAAACAGTTTATTTTGTAGCAAAACATTGTTGCCTAATATATTATGTTAGCAATTAATTTAAGATAGTAGTTTAATATACTCACTGTTAAATAGGAAATATTATAGTAGCAATAAATGACGCGCGGAGCTTCACTCCCATACATACAAACATATATGTATATCACGCCTCTTTCCCAACAGAAGGGTAGACACGGACCATTTCCTTTCACTTGCTAAGATTCTGACATACATCTTAATTTATTTTAGCATTCAATCTTTCCTACACAGTTGATACGTTTAAATTAATTCATATATATTTAACTGAAAAATTAGAAACAATGTTTATTAAAGACGCCCATTACGTTTCAACACGCTTTGCATGTCAAATAATAACGATACAAGCTTCGTGTGTCGACGTCTTTATGGGGAAGTATCTCGTTCTAACGTGTACTTAAGATTGAGCTATTATCTACGACTAAATTGTTGCTGATTTACATACAATAGATATTAGAATATATTAGATACAAAACCTAAATTATATTCTCAATATGTAAATTAATAAGTGTAGAAGTAAGTATAACTCTAGATTTTGATGTTCGGGGTACTGTTAAAATTTTAAAATTGATTTTGAATAATCTTTTCAAATATCACACTATCGTAGGCTGACTGTCCTGACGCGGACCGATCGATGGGCTGAGCGGAGAAACGGAGAAATATTAACCAATAGGATTGCATAAAATCCTTACAGCCTTACAGCCTTTGTTTTTTTAGCTTCAGTCTAAAACTGTTCGAATATGTATCAGATCAAGTTTATTTATTTCCATAATAAGTTAGTCTTTAAATTTAAGATTTCTCTATTATGAGACTCTTTAGTTCTAAACTTCATTTGAATGATTACAAAGTTACAAACCAGAATTTAAGTTTCGAACCGTTTTATTCAAGTGAAATTACTCTTATAGTTGTAAAGATAAAGTGTAGGAGTAGTAACATTTGTAATTGCGTTCATATTAAGATAGTGTTGGCGCTATTATGACTGTACTTGCACCGTGAATTTCACACTAAAATAGCTGTTGAATTAAATTTGAGCTGAGATAATATTGTTGAGTTTGCTGTGCAACTAAATTAATAAAAAAAGATTTGATAAATTATGGCACTTAATGCCACCGTATTGTCATTAAAATACTCTATTTATGAAATGAAAATTGGTTTGAAAATTCAGCATAATTTGCTTTCACAATGATTTTTTAGAGATTGTAATCTTTAAACATAATTAGTAGTTATTGAGGTGTGTTCGTTTGCAAGTTTTATATGTAAAAGATTTAGTCGTCAAAACGCGGCAAAGTGACCAAACCTTTATTCAATTTGTATATAGTCCTAGACATAAAAGGCAATAATATACCATCAAACTTAAGATCATTAATCAACAGTCATTATTAATCGTTATCCAACAACAAATTTAATTGAAACATCGATAAATAATCGCCAATAATATCAATATATCGCTATTTAACATCCATCAATTCAAATAGGGTGACTTGGCTCATAGTGACGCTTTCTAGTCATGATGACGAAGCGCATTCGGAGGTACTCGGGCATTTTCGGATATCGTCGGCTATTTACGTTTACTGACAAGAATTAATCGGCAGACGTTTTTCGCGTGAAAGAGGCTTAAGGACCGAAGCAGTGTTGTTTTGTGTTTTAAGGAGGGCACGATTAATGCGAATCGTTTCTTTTGACGCGTTCATTGTTGGCATTTCTTTTTAAATGAAGTGTATAATTGTCTTCGAGTGTATTAAGGGGAGGAATTGGATGTTGTACATCAAGTCGAGTGGCTTATGATGTTTGTTAAACGTAAATACTGTATTCCCGACTTATTTAGTTCCTTTTTTTTAATGTTGAAGTTGTTAAAGCCGGTTTATTGTGATCTAGCTGGTGAGTTATGGTCTTAAAGGCTTCTTAAAGATAGCTACTATTCTGTCAGGGTAATGCTTCCCTAGTCAATCCACCTCATTCATTCGTAGAGTGCTGTGAACTTAGTAGTTTATGCACTATTTCCTAAATGTGAGCTTTGACTAAGAAATCTGGGCACATTACTACTGACTATATTTGAGCACATTGCTTTGATTAATAACATTGAGGTGACCGAGCTCTTGGTAAATAAAGTGGCTGTGTGGTTTTTGTTTTACATTTAAGCTTAAAGTTATACGAGCTAGTGCTACCAATTAATAGTTGATTTAAAAAAGATCGCGTTGTTTCTGAAAATATACAGACAAATTTAAAAAGAAGTAGTTCATCAATGTACTGTATTTCATGCAAATTATTTTACAAATACCAGTGTTTATTTATACTCATAACATAATTTATAAACATTTCTGATATTGTGTTGCGTATAAGAACAGACATTCCTTATACTGGATGTTTAAAGATACACATTTGTAATGGGGACAAGAACTTAATAATAAAAGACTACTCAAAGATTTTTTTATATACCTATCTGTTTATAATTTATGCCTGCCTAAATTTGAAGAATTTCAACAAAATTTAGCTTATTTTACAGCTTTGTATTAATAAAAGACTTAAATGGAAATTTATAATTTTCTATTCGAAATGTTTATCTTTACACTTATCAAAAATTAAAATTGAATAAAAAACATGAATAATGGAACATTTTTATTCAAATATATAATAAAATTATATGTGACTCTCTGGTTATCCGGTATAACTAAAATTACTAAAGCCAATAAAGAAAATCTATTCTTAAAGCCTTTCGACACTGAACTTATAATAAACTATTCTTTGCACCGCTTCGTTCGTATGGGTCTATTATAGGCAGTATTATCTAAGATGGTGAAGTGACGTCATTATCGACGATATTGCCAGCTATATCATTCTGCTAGATATCTTATCGAGACTTGGAAGTCGGCCTTTAGTTCAGCAATAAGCGGGCGATTACGAAAAATTGAATCGTGGCTAGAACCTGATTCTATTTGTTTTATATATGTGAGGATATGAATTATAAATTATTTGTATGTATATTAAAGACTATAAATACAATGAGCTTTTTTGAGAAAACATAAATTACATTATCATTATCCTATGTTCAGCAGTGGACGTCGTTGGGCTGATATGATGATACAATACATTTATATTTTAGATATGTTTTATTTTATTTAAGTAAAGCAAGGCAATACGCTAAATACCTTAAGTTTTTTCTTGCAATGAATAACACAAAAGCTTAAAAATGCAACTGTTGTTATTTTTGTTCAAATATTATGTTAAAGGCCTATGTCCAGCAGTGGACATCATTGGGCTGATATATAGATGATGATTATGTTATCGGGTTGAAAAAACTTAAATGTATACTCATTGTTATTTAATTTTATATCATCCAAAAAAAATATATACACGAAACGAATATCTCGGAAAAAGATCTAGTAATTTTGATGAATGAGCTTTTGAGAATTTAAATATTTTCTCACTATTCGTTTCATTACAAAATTTTGTTGCCAATATAATAATTTATAGTTCAGAATCCTTGAACAAAACGAGTATTATCGTTTTAATTGTGAAAAGTTTTATTATAACAAACAATAAAATACCTATAATAATAAATATAAACGTTTACGAAACAAAATACTCGCGGCCATTTACAAATATTAAATTACACCGAGTTACAAAATGCTAGAAGTACTTCTGTTATCTGTCTCACTCATTCAGTAGTAAAGTTTAATTAATTAAGAGAACTACGCTCAATTTCAACACTACGAACAGAATTTAGTAAGTTAAATCATTGTTCGTTCGTTTTCCAGCCTATTGTGAATCCGAGGGTTTTTCTATTAACTGCCTAATTAAGCCATTAATCATAGACGGCACTCCAACTGCTATTGATTCTATAATACGAGTAGGTGTTATTGTTTTGACTTCATTGTAAATTATTTTCTGCAGTTTTCGTAAGGCAAGTCTATTTTTATTTATTCATGTTGTATATATCTGTATTTTTAAAGTTTACAGAAATATGTTTTGAGTTTAGTTTTAAATTTTCACACTGCATAATATTTACATATTGATCGGTATAGTGACAGAATAAGAATACAATCATAATGTCGTAAAAGGCGACTAAGGGAGTAACTTTAAGCAGACAAGAACACTGCGATAAAAGGAAATTTGAAACAAACACTACACCAACCCGTCTGGCCAACGTGATATCTATAGTAGGCTAAATCCCTTTCACAATATTATTATATTATTTATTATTCTCTATTTATAGGATTTTCCTGTAAATAGAGTATCTGTTTTTTTTTTAATAGGTTAGCTGAGTATATTTTTAAGTTATGTGTAAATATTTTATTGAATAAATAGTTCTCTTTCACAATTTTTGGAGGAGACCCGTGCCCAACAGTGGGACGTTTATGGGTTGAAATGATGATGATGATGATATTATTTACATACGCTCTTCAAAGAATTAGTTGTTAGAACTCGACATAAAGTCAATCAAAACAACATTACATTATGATAAAAGTAATTCTGAATAAAAAAGTTCAATTATTGTTATGATGTAAAACTACAACTATTTTTATTAATGACGATATTTCTCGTAATTAATCTAGCTTAACTAGTAGAAGTAAATGATTCCACAAAAAAACCTTCCTCCTTGGATCTTGCTGACTCCAAAATAACTCGTTCATACAAACATTTTTCCTCAATTTATTTTATTTTCTTATTCTCAGTCAGCAAGTTGACCGCAATACCGTCCAAAGTGTCTTCTATCATCATTTCACTAATTTTATCATTCAATTTCGCTTCCCTACGATATAAAGCTTAATTAAATACGTATTTCATATCTAAGGATCGTGCACAAAGCAGTGAAATTCTTTTTTTTCCACATAGTTTAACATTTCCCTCGCTCGGGGCTAAATGTTTCATGTAGGGACATATGGTACCCATGGCAAATATTGCTGTGATATAAGGCATGAAAATTTATCTAATTGAAACTGGTATTTTTTCTTTTCTTTACTAGAAGTTGCGCAGGGCTTTGTTCTCGTCGTTCTTTATTTGGTTCAGCTGCTATTGGCCATAGCGTGATGTCTATTCTCTTTCTTCGGTAAATGGACTATTCAACACTAAAATAATTTTTCAAATCGGTTCTGTAGATCCCAAGATTACCCCCTACAAACTCACAAACTTTACTTTACTTTACCTTTAAAATTATACAAATTACATAAAATATTTGTCTCCTGTAGGAATTGAACTCACGTCTCTCGGCACGACGGTATTAGTGGCAAGGCGAAGGTGACAGTCGTGTATATATTATAAACATGAATGTTTTTATTATACTAAATTGAATACCATAATAGTATTTGACCTAAAGCTAATTTATGAACCCCAAAAGTGATCTCTGACAACAATCAAAGTGTCGAAGAAAAACAAACTGATCTAAAACACATTTGGCACCAAATTGGCACCGAATAATAAATGGTAACTAAAATATTGATTAATAGTCAATATTATCAGCGTTTTCGTGAGTAAATGAAGTAATATATTTTTGTGAAAATATTCGGAGTAACTCGAAGATGAACTCTTTATCATGAAGATGAATAGTCATAGAACTAGAATTTACGAGACTTAGGAATAGGAATTTTGATTTTATTGTTTCGTATGCAGACATAAAATAATTATGGTAATAAAACCAAAATTCAACAGTCAAATCCAAAAACAGCAACAATCAAAACAACATCTCAAATTATATGAACAGAAACCATGACCCATTTCTCATAACGAAGGTCGGGAGCCGCAGAAAGACGTCAAAGCGCTCATTAGTTGCAGGACGCAATTCCGTCGCTGTCACGTGACGCGGCCGCAACGCGTGCCCGTCACGCCGCGTGACGTTTGCGTTGCGGCCGCTGACCGCAGATCGACCACACTGAAATAACATCCCGTACCCGCTTACGTACGTCATACAACGCTCATTTAAAAAGTGAAAACTGGCAGGTGGGTGCTTTTTAAAAATAAAATCTTAAGTTTGAAAATGGAAGTGTTGAACGGGATTAAAACTCTTTAGTGAGCTGATTTATTTATCTTTGTTCTAAATTTAATTTAGAATGTAATAAAACCTACTTACATTATTAACATTACATCCCAACTTTCTTTGAAGTGTACGGTGCTTCTAGTGCTGTAATGGGCATTCGAAAGTATAGAGAGCCTAATATAGTCTCAAGGGTCTCTAAGGACCGGACTCCAAGAATACGGAGGGGGAAATGCGAGGAGAAGACATGTATGTAAATAACTAATAGGATTTTAACAGTTAACATATTATTTCGTTTTATGTAGCATAATATACTTATTACACATTACACACCTTTTAAGTAGAGTAGGTACGGGTATGAGAAATATTTTTTCTTTTGTACATATTACGGAAAAAAATAATGAAAAAATTGTCTAAACGGTTGTTGACAAATCATAATATTAATTTTACGTTACACATAAAATATGAACAAACGCCTACTGTACCTTACACGCACATCAATAAATAACAAACACAGCATTTCAACCGCTTATAAATAATTCTAGATCACTTTGAGTTGTTAAGAAACCTACGCACGTGATTTGAAGTAGAATTTATTTTTTCTTTTCCTTGTCCTATGTAGGTGATCTAATCATTGGATATCTTTTGACTTACTATTGAAATTATGCCTAAGTTATTCAGTCGAGTAGAAAACGTCTGACTTGACAAAGCAGGAAAATTAGTGCAGGGAGTCTAATTGCTCACACACAAGTTCACTTCTCATGAGAGAAGAATATTAGCCTTATTGCTACGCTGTAAAAAGACTGTTTAGAGTTTTTCTTTTCACAAAAAGGTGTGTGGTGATACATTTCTCTAATACCCTTAAAATTTCCTGAGAGCCTATTCACTATTTTGATAGTTTTTGTCAAATGTTTCAAAATGACATGACAAAATTTCAAATAACATACAACCATACTTATTATAATCGACTAGTACTACTACTACGACTAATCGAATTTCAAAATTACGAATCTTAAAAATACAAACGCTGAAAAGCAGTAATGGCGTTAAAATATTATACAGTATTCTCTACTTACAAACAAATTGCGCAAGTTAAATTATTGGTTTCCTTAAAAGAAATGAGTAACTACCCTGTTTGAATATATTTAAGTCTCCCATAAGTAGAACAATAAGTCACCCACAAGTCAATACATAACCCTATGAATGTTCAAAGCAATTTGTAAACAACAAAACATCAATTTACATAAGCCAATAGTCTAAAAACATACACACACATAGAAGTAAAGGAGCGAATATCTTTTTTATATTCGTATTGATCTCTAGGCAGCAGTGGCGGGTTATTCGGTACTTATAGACCGTATGTGGCCGTTTGCAATGACGAAAACGACTTGCTTTTTCTTACAGTCCCTGCTTTTATTATGTTTTTACAGTATAGGCGCAAATTTTTCGAGTAATGCCTTCGACCTCCGTAAGCTTAGTAATATTACGGAAATCGTAGGATCAACATTTGAATAGTTGTATTAGTTGTTATACAGCCCAAGGGGATACAATCGAATAGGATTTGTAATGTTCTGTTCTGTTTTCTTTCCGTTCAGGTTTTGTAGTTGCTTGTCTAATATTAGGTATTGTAATAAGTTTGTAAATAATGTACTTCATTTCAATATCTAGATGTGTTATTAATATTAAGATGTATTCATCATCATCATCATTTCAACCCGTAAACATCCCAATGGGTACAGGACTCCTTCAAAGAATATGGAGGGAATTTAGCCCCGGTCGGACTCCATACGAACCAGTCTTACAAAACTTCGTTGCACCACTGAGGTAATCAATCGTCAATCATTCAGCTTAATCCTCAAGCTGCATAATAGAACAAGTAAATACAGCTAAAGTATACTAGAAAGTACATAAAATAACCTTGTTGTATATTACATTTACACAAATGAACGCTTTTAGTTTTCGTCCGCCACTAAAACTTGTCTCGCGTTGTCACAGTAATGGTAAAGTCGAAAATTTCATTACAATCCGTCGGCTCTGGGTGTTACGTGAGTTGTGCCGAGTTCTCGACGTATTATGATGTATTTGTACGTAATATAGTTTTACTATACATATGTACGTGTTACAAGTTAATGTTCGTTTCGGTTAGTCGTATTTTCAGATAAATTTAGACTCATATTTGCTGCAGCGTTTTGCTGTTAAATTATGTGTAGTTTAAAAGTAAGTATCATTTGATTACTGTTTTTTGAGCAATAAACTAGTTTGAAATGTACTTTATGTGGTCTGGGTACCTCACCCTGCCTTATTCATACAATCACTATGTATTTTAAATTTTCTTTAAGGTCGAAACTTGTGTGAATAGTAATGATGGTTGAATAACTTTGTATAACATTTATAAGTATAACTTGTCTGATTTTTTAAGACACTCTGATTCACGGAGGACAAACAAATATCTATGAATCAAGCAATTTATTGTCCCGTATGGGCATCGAATCCACGTTACAATAATATACATCATTACAACCCATAACAATTAAGAAATACTTAAAAAAAATACATACTGTAGATAAAAAGCAGCAACTATCAGTTTTTCGAAATTTATAAAACTGGATTAAAGAGATGACGCTGAGCTTGAGTAACTCAACGGTCAGCAAAGCCCACTAACCACTTAAAAAGAGTTATGATCCACAAAAATGTGTAAACGATTAAGAAGAGAAAAAGAGTAAAAAACTTCTAAACGTTTTAAATACGAATAATGTAGTAAAGTAGAGTTATAAAATCGATATGCATTTTACCTTCCATTTACGAGTTAAATCATCTTATTATCCCACTTTAAACTGTCAATTTTCTCGAAACGCATCCTTGCCCAAAAGTGCGAAGTAGACAAAATTGAAATCTCATTGGACGAGGGTTTATTTGCGACATTTGTTCGCGGTATTTATCGTCGGAGCACCTTATCTCGCCAATTTTACGAGAGCATATTTTAAGGGCCAGTAAGTCGTGATTTCCTACATCTTTTTACTATAAAATGACGGCTTAAGTGTTGCGAAATGCGGAGCAGTCTTAGTTTTTATAGCGTTTTAATGTTTTAATATTTGTTGGACAGCTGGGCGGAGAAAATAAAAGCGGATTATTTTTAGACAATACAAATAGGTTCAGCGTATTTCTCTTGTTTGAAGTAAAAAAAATGATTAATTCCTTATTGTTTTGGTATTCAATCAATCAAATAATTTATTCGCAAATATGGGTACAGTATAAGTTGTTTAAATTGGATAAGTCCTCCATACTGAACCTAATAGGCATGCAAAATAGGTACATTTTATAGGACATTTTAAATAAATTACATTAAATTAAATTATGAAAAAAAAATCCAATAATAATTATAAAGTACATAATAAAATACAAATATTTAAGTAGTATATCAGTTGTTTAGTACCCATAATTACACAAGCAAGTATAATTGCTTAATTTGGGACTAGATGTGTGAATGTGGTAGAATATTATTATTATTAATAGAAGTATTATTATAATGTTTTGGATTTTAATTTTAATAAATTCGAAAGTTAGGTTGGATGGATGGATGGATGTATCGATGGATGTTTATTACTCAATCACGCCAGAATGGCTGAAAGGATCTGTAAAAAAATTACCACACAGATAGATTCTAGTCTGGAATAGGCTACTTTTTACCGACATACCACGCAGATGGAGCCGCGGGCGAAATTTAGTCTTCATATATTATATTCATAACATAATAATATATTGTTATATAAAATTTTAACCATGTACCTACTACCAATTGAATCATAAATATTTATTCAATCAGTTTCAAAGTGCGTAAAATTCTACACTTTTATTACAAAACTTTAGGCATAAAATCTTTACGTTTCTTAAACCTATAAATTTAAAAATAACTCATAAAATAAAAAAGAAAACGAAATTAGCTTTCACTTTTTAAAAGTTTTAAATTTGGTGAAGGCGTTCTTTTTTTAAAATCATGTGACACTAACTTTTAAAAATAAAATTGTAACTGATATTATGTAACAGGCTGTTGAAAATCCATTAGGCCATCTTTGTTAGAATTAAAAAATAAATTCTTCAACAAATTGGCTCATCCTACGTGGAAATTTTCCTAAAATGCATGATGTAAAATTTTCAAAACATTATTGGAAAACCTTTAAAATAAATACGGCTACATACTTTTTGTTTTGAAACTAAAAATAATGTTGAACCTTCCCTAATAGTGTCCCATTTTAGACCCTACCACACCACTTATCTCATAATAATATGCGTACACTGAATGCGTTATCATGTAAATCAGTAGACACAAGAGCGTGCTATTTTTTATCGCACCAAAGAGGCTTCACTTAGTGCAGAACAGTGTTCTCCCGCTACAAACTCATCTAGTTCATATGATAGTGAAATATGAGCGTTACAACATATACGGGAGGAAAATAGAGAGATGTTTGAAAAGTTTAAAGTTTAAATTTTGCAAAAATGCTAAAACTACAAATTGCCTACTTTTCTCCTAAAACATACACGACTATTTGGTTATTAATCAGAATAAAACACCTAAATTGTAACTATATTAAAGATTATTATTGTACTGTGTTTACGCAATAACAAAAGACAAATTCAATTTAAATTAATTTATTATTAATTTTATACTTTGACTTCACCAACAAGAGCAAAGCTCTTAAATAAGAGAGAGAGACTTTGACTAGCTCTGCTCGCTGCTTAACCTGCATGGTTCAAAGTAAAGAGTAGCCTATAAGCTAGTTACTCCAGATTATAACCTATCTGTGTACCAAAGTTCATACAAATCCTTTCAGCGGTTGTGACCTAATTGAGTAACAAACCATACATCCATCCACCCATCAAAATTTTCGCACTTATAGTAGGATGAGAAGCAATATTATTTATTTCTATAATTTATTTCAATAGTGAATCTTTTTGATAATTTTAAAGTAATAAGTAAGTATTTTTGATATTATTTTTCCATTAAATGCTACAGTAGCCCATTTTCTAATATACGTAAACTACATTATAAGAGCA
The DNA here is from genome assembly GCA_905147015.1 of Laspeyria flexula. NCBI lineage: Eukaryota > Metazoa > Arthropoda > Insecta > Lepidoptera > Erebidae > Laspeyria > Laspeyria flexula. The sequence goes on along the minus strand of LR989956.1, from coordinate 1,927,006 downwards.
ATATTAAGCCAGCATGGAGGATGGTACGAAATTGCATACAACGTAAGAATATCAAATGAATGAAGTATGAGCTCTCTACGCGAACATGATGTGAAAATATAGCGCAGCCAGTTTATATGAAACATCATGTAAAATTGCTCTGTTGCACTCAAAAATAATATGTTTTATAGTGTCTAACGTCATATAGCTAGATAGAATTATTGCTTGGGGTTTATTCGAACACTACAGAGATTATAATAATTTAATTTAGATTTAAGTATTATTTTTTATTGTTCGATAAGATTTGCAGGATAAAAATATATTTCAATTTTAAAATATTTTTTAATTTGATGTAGAAATTACTTTTTTTAATTTCAATGAGACCCTTGCCGTAGTAGCCGTAGAAGACAGTAATGGGACGTTTATGAGTAGAATATGATGTAAAAATTGTGGTTAGAATATTATTTATCCTGGGCAATACAATCATCATCATCATATCAGCCTATCGACGTCCACTGCTGAACATAGGCCTCACCTAATTTACGCCACTGCGAACGGTCCTGTGCCGCCCGCAACCAACGGCCGCCCGCAACCCTGACCAGGTCGTCGGTCAATACAATACAATCACTTAATTACTTCTTATTTTTCCATAGTTTTAACTACATACTATGATTTTGCAAAACTAAATTAATTATCTAGATTAAATGAAAAGACCAAATATATCCGACGACAGATGAAAAATCACATAATTCCTGAGTGATATTTACGCTTTATGCGCGCACAAATCAAAATCTTTTCACGTTCTGTGTATCTAAGTGTGTATAAATTGGTGATATTTTACGATGGAGTCATTACAGAGCTAGTAAAGAGCCGGGCTGTTTTACTTTTACGATGGGTATTCCCGTGACCCGACGACCTTATTACGGGAAGGCTAAACGATAGAACGTAACGAGATCGTCTACGTTATGACGAATATCCGATTCGGATAGGTATTTGACCGATACTTTTGTGTTATTACATCTTTGTTTGGGGTTTAATTGTGTTAGTTTCTGGAGTTGGTCTGGTTTGGGTGAGGTGTTTTTGTTTGGTGTTTACTTTGTTGGTTTGGTAGAAAAATATACGTCTGCAATTTTGGAGGGAAGTTGTAAATTACTACCTAGTAATAAATTTTGATTTACGTTTTATAAATTGTAGCCTTTATCATATTAGCTAAAGATCGTCCATTATTGGAAATCGACTTTATAATAATAATAAATGTAGCCTTTAATTTATTACTTAGGTATTGAATCTTAGTTGTTTGTCTTGGTTCTTTTTTTTGTTGTGCATAATTTTTAAGTTATGTGTAAATATTTTATTGATTAAATTTACAAGAATTTTACATTTAATTTTTACACTAATACATTTAATTATGAGTAGGATATCTGAGCGTTTATTCTTTTAATGCAGAAATTAATAAAAGTCTTGTCAAATTTCATCATCCTCATGATGTGTACTAGACCTCACCTAATTTCCGCCACCGCAAGCGATTTTGTGCCTCCTATATATTTATTAAGTTTAGTTAAGTTAGTTATAAATATTTTAAGTCAAGTCAAAGTCAAAACTTTTTAATCTTATGGATCTTAAACATGATATATAAGAATTTTCCTACGGTAAAACTACATTTTTCTTAGCACACCATACATACAATGTGCGCGGTTTTCAGTACCCTGAACATATCAAAGAATAGCTTTTCTGTAGACTCTTTCTATTTATATAGATTAGACAGACAAAATATTCCATAATCTTCCACAAAAATGCACCATCACGAAAAATATCAGAATGTAGAAACATAAAATGAAGCACTAAAAATTCTCGCGGGCGAAACGCGCTCGTAAGCGGCCATCGTCTAACGTTATTCGGCATCGTCTATCGATAATATGGCTCCATAATAGGGCCCCTGACACCGGCTGACGTGGACTACGGAGATAACGCCGCGAATCGCAAATTAAAACGACTTTTATTGACCGTTACAACATTTTGTTAGTCCACCAAAAGCGATTTGATTCCCTGCTTAAGCGGTGAACATGGAATTTTGATTCTTTTATTTTATTTTTATTTAGGTCTTAGTTTTTAAGTTAACAAAGTTAGTGTCGTTTAGTCACTAAAAGGTCTTACTAGACAATGATTAAAAATTGGTATATAAACGGTCCTAATGAAAATTCTTAGTGGCCGTTGTATAATGATGATTGTACTGTACCGTCGTGGTATAAAAAAAAGTACAGTCAGCTACAAAAGTGAGCATATTATCCATATTCTTAAACGCATGTATAGGTACCGTGCCAAAGAAAAATTGCATTTAATTGAATTTACGATATTACATTCAATGCCGGCACTAGTCTTGTTAAGCAATCTATGTATACCTGTAGACATAAATTTTGAAAATTGGATATGGTTAGCTACCTTTCAGGCTGACTGTACCATAATAACGAATAGTACCAAAAGTGACATTAAGTTTCCAACTTTGAAATTTAAATCAAATCTCACTTTATTTAAGGCTCATATTAAATAAAAGGAATATACAATAATATATTACTCTCATTTAAGACCACGGTCACCAATTCGCTTGAACAAAACAGTCAATTGTCGTTTTTGTACGTGAAATTAGATTTTTAGTAGCACAACGCAGCTTTATGTCACTTAAGGCGTAACTAGTCGCCAATGACCTTGAGAGTATGGGTGGAGCTTAGCTTATTTCACTGCATATCCCCGCTCCTTTGCCAACTCGCGCACACTATAATACAATGGTCACAGAATAAGCGTAAACGCAGACATGCGCTTCTAGCTCGGCACTTTTACCTACGATTCCGGAATAACAGTTTTAAAATTGGTATTTTATTTTGTATAGAGAGTTTAAAGGACTCGTGTACACAATTATTTGTTTGCCAATATTTTTATGTATTGAGATTTTTTTAATTTCAATGTTTTGCTTTCGGTATTTATGTAAGTACTTACATAGTTTTATTGGTACTTATTTATTATTAGTATCGAAGATAATTATTTTATCTTGTAAATTATAATTAAATAAATAACTATTTTAACTTACTTTTGTATTAAAAAAAATATTTACCTATTTTCATTGATGAATTTAATGTTTTGTTTACAACACTTACTTTGTAATTACGTTATAAACTACTATTATAAATTGTAAACCATTTTATTGGATCATTTGAAATATTTTGTTTGAGAATATAGCTCGCAGAACTGATGGCCGATGGGGCAAAAAGATTACTCCTTCTAAACGGTTAGGAGGAGTAGTCGTCAGAAAATTCAAAATCAAATATTAAAGTTCATAAATATTTGCACAAAAGGTTTCGGCACACAGCGAGAAAGACGTGACGGCTCTGCGTGACACCTTAGATTTATTTACTCGTCCCGCCGCGCTCGCTGTTTGTGTGTATATTATACCTGTAAGCACTATATTCAGTCGATAGTAAAAATGGAGCAACGAGCGACACAGCCTTCCCGTCTGAAGGCTAACGCCTGTCTGCCGCCCGCGCCCGCGCAGAGCACCTTTGAATTTCTAACGTACAGAAATCGTATTATGGCCTATTTTCTTAAGAAAATATTGATCGATTTACATATGCTATGTTCAGATTAAAGTAAATTTTACCACCAATTTATCAGTGTAAAAATAATTTCAAACTATAAAGCCGTTTTAAAGTTTTAGGGATTTTAAGATAAAATATATCTCAACTTAAAATATTTTTTGAGGCAAAAGTATTAGTCGTACGAAAATTTCATATGTTGAAAATGTAGTAGATAGATCAATTATCAAAATATATTTTTTTCAAATTTTTCGAACAAGTCGTTTAGGAGGAGTAGGCTTCAGAAAAAAGCCGTTTTTGGTGCAAAACCGAGGGAAGGCCCTTAAGGGACAGGAAATTTCATAAACGAGTCTCAAACAAAGTATAGCGATGTTGTATTAGGCTCAGATTGTTTCTTTGGAGCTCCAAGTGAGATATGAGATGGAAAGTTCAAGCAGTTAATATTAAGTTTTGAGTTCGTATGATAGAGATGGGAATACTTCGCGTTCCATCTTAGAAATTTAAAACTTAAAAATGGAATGTTGAGTATTTTGGGAATACTTAACGGTTTGTTTATAAAATGCAAAAATGTCATAAGTAGATACACAGCGTTCGATTTTTGAAATTTATTAATGAGGTTACAAACTAATTTATCATTTCCATCAAACACTTTAATAAAGTATACAAATAATAATTAATAAAGTAACTTGATACCTCCCTCTCCAAATTATTATATTTTTAAATTTGTTTTTTTTTTTGTGTGAATATTTAAATAAAGAGGAATTAATAAATTACATTATTAACACATTTTTAATATTTTTTCAGGATGTCAACCATAATTTAATATTATAATGAGAAGTTAAAATTTCATTGTTGCCACATACGATTTAATTATTCATTTGAATAACCTGAACTTTCACATTGTTAATTAACATTAATTTGTTTACACTCGCAATATTACCTTTGATGTATAAATAATAATTGTAGTACTACGGTATTGGCTAATTTAACAACAGAAAAGAGGGTTGGGTTTTTAAAGAAATTGTGGTATGAATAAAAAATAGGTACCTTAGGTTACTGAATGTTTTTTCATTTATCTGAATTTTATAACAGTTAATAGTTCCTTATTTAATTTGAATCTAAACAAAGTCTGCTTTTGCTCAACAACAGTTCTATTTTATCATAATATACAAAATGAGGCAGCAACTAATTAACTCAACCTAATTAGGCTTTAAAACACACTATCTGATAGTCTACACCAGTAGTGAATACTAGAGTTCATAAACTGTGTGTAGAAGTATCTTTATGAATGGAAAATAATTGTGTTTTGATACTTTGATGTAAACACTATAGTCAGAATATTAATTTTGTTTATCTTGGGCATTGTATTTTTTTATTATTACATTTAATTTACAAACACTAAGAGAGATTTGAATTTGAACGTACATATCCTAGCATACTTATAAAAATATTTTAGATCAAATACAGGCCGTTAATAATATAAAAATGGTATTCTAAATTTAAACTCCGATCGCAGCGTTCCATTACTCCTTAACTCAGTAATCTCACAAGATTGAGGTCGAAACACCACTTAATTTATAACGGCAAAACATTAACGATAATGTTCTAGGGATCCTCGTAAAAAAATACTTTATCGTTTGCCGCTGAGCCGTTTGTAATTAAGTCGAATTAACAATTTGCAACGCTATTCTCTACATCTGTACGCACTTAATAACTTTATCGTTCAATAATGTTCACGAGTAAAAAGCTTAATGTGTATATAAAGATGGCGGGCGGCTAACAAACCGCTGCGGAATATCGTCTTTAGCGTCGACTCAATTAAAATGTAACAATTATGAAACGGTTTCAAATTAGGACGTTCTAAATTTGACGTAGTCGTTTCAATGCGTGTAATTTCACGAATTTATAGTTTGTAAGGGAATATTAATTGCAGTGTATGCTTTAATGTAGCTGTTAAATAGAACTGGTGCTTTGTTTGACAACTGAACATTCCTAATGATCCTGTATGAAGGAATTTAATGATCCATATTTCAATGTAAAATGAAACATTGATTGATAATAATTTTGGTCTACAAAAACAGTTATTTGCGGACAGGAATATAAGTCATTCTAAGTCTGACCATTTATTAATTTATAAAAAGGAAATTGAATTTGAAATTCTGAACTACTGTTTTTATTTTTTGCAACACCGTCTAATTCATACACACAGTTTCGACCATGTTCCTAATACAAATTACCTCGATACATCGAGTGTTTCCAACAAATAATAAATGAGGACACAAAAAAGGAACTTGGTACAACTAATATATAAGTAATTCATCAAAAAGATAGTCCACTAACAAGGAGAAAGGACAACTAAACTTTGCGTCCCCTACTTAGCAGTTCTGTGGGTCCTATTTATATGGGTACTTCCCTAAACCTTGGGGTGGTAAGCGTAAATAATTCATTGACTACCCGCATTTATTATGATGATAGTGGGAATGTATGGGTATCTTTCCTTCGTGTCTAGAAAATGTAAGGAAAAAGATATCAATGTGAATATTGTTTTGGAGTACAGATGTGCATTGATGTCGGCGGTTATTCCAGAGGTTTAGTTAAAACGGATGTTATATTATTAAAATAAATGTTGAATATGTGTTGGGTGGAATTACAAGCCGTTATCAAAAAAGATAATTATGTTAATTTCTAACGAATTTTACTTATAAAAGTCAGTTAAAAACTTTAATACTAATGAAAACGCTTTAATAATAGTTTTAAAACAACAAAAAAAATCGTTCTTTACTTCAAAAAAGTAATTTTTAATACTGGCCACAGAGTAAAATAATTTTAATCAATTCCAAATAAAAAAACAATAGAGTGTACAATATCGTAAGCTTTTTATTGGTAATTCAAAATTCTAAACCAGTCTGGTCAAAAGCTGTCAAACATTCGAATACAGAACAAAAATAGGAATACGATTTAAAAATAATAGCCAGTATTTGAATTTTAGCAGTGACATTAAATTTGACTGACCTTTACTTGTACCGTCGGGGCCCCGTAGTATGGAACACTCTTCTATTGTACCGAACGGTGTGAATAGTTGACGGACATCGTCCTCAGTCTGTTGTTTGCTTAGCATTCCAACGAACAGCTTCCGATCTGTGGAGAGAGAAACTGTTAGTGGCGTGTGTCAATATACTGTTGTAGTTGCGTTCTTTTGCTCGTGTGGTACCTTAATTTAAATTTGGAATTGTAAAATCATTATTTAAATTCAGTGACGTCATAGAAAAGTCATCTACGGGAATAATATTTATGATACTACGTCTTGACTACGCCATAGCAGCTCTACAATAAAGTCACGCTGTACTGACCAGACGAGCAACAGAACGCAATAGAAACAATGAGCCACACCACATTAAGCCTAGCAGTAGTGGTGCGTGGAGCGGCGGGCTTTGGACTTCGGTGCCATTGGCCAGTCCCGGATAGACGGGACACAGGCGAGTGCGGGCGGCAAGTGACAGGGCGCTGTAGCGCTCGGTACATTCGGATAATGGCGCGCGAACACAACGCCACTAAAAGTGGCACCGCAGTCGCGCTACAGTCCGCAAGCACCACGGTACCTATTAATTTTGTGGGAAGAAAAACGGCTCGGTAATTTTAGTTAACAAGCTGTTTTTATTTTTGATTACAAATGGTTTAAATCAATGAGTATAAAACGTAAATGCGCATACTTTACAAACCAGTAATAATATACTTTTAATTTGAAGTTTTTTTATATAAAAAGTGCAACTATATTGTTTGGTAGTGGTTGAATATATGTGCATTTACGTAGCAGATTGTAGCGCTGTGTGCGCGCGCACTAGTTGCTACTGTTGTCAATGTTAAGTCAAGGAAGAGACAGCCTAGATAGAGCTTAAAAAGATATTGTGCATCGAGAAACTTAGAACTTTATTTCAATTTTACTAAAATATTTATATAGAGTCGTTAATTACTTGATTACACTTACAAATTTATATAGAGTTGTTAATACCAGGTAAAGTTTTAAGGAGGTTTTTAAAGGGAGATTGAGTTTCTGGATGCACAGAATACAGTTATCCATATATCCTGAAGAACAGCGCCCTATCATCGGTGATGAGTGAGCCGCCGCCCCAACACGCCCATCACCTTGATAATACCACATGTGATGTAACAACAACAGCTCTATGATAACACATAACACACAGTTTTAGTTAATGAAATACAACGAACAAAATTCAAATTCAGGTCAACACAAAAATTAGCACATTACACTAAACGTTGCATGGTAATCGTGAGGGTTCCGTAGAATTAGGGTTCACACATCGATATTAGGGGCTACGGAATCCTCTTAGGTACATTTGTTACTTCAAGACTTCTGTGAGCAAACTATAACGCGACATCCAATTTTTTTTTAAATACTTTTTTTAACAGCTGCATTTCCACGCGTCTCGCTCTACAGAAATCGACAATCATATTTATTTATAAATTAATGACATAATAACATAAATCCACACTAATTACGCATCGAAATAAATAAGAAAACAGAAATAAAAAAATATATTTTTTACAGCACGACGATAACTAATGGTGCAGAGTGAGTGTTTACGTTCCACGTCGAATCTTAGTTGATGTCGAGTTCGCCTTGCCACAAACTACTATAACTACTCACAAAAAAAACAACTAAATGACAGATAAAAGGTACAATCAAAAACAAAACTGTTACGTTAAGTCAAAAAGTACAATCACAAACAAAAGTGTTACATAATAAAACTGAATTAGTAAGCAAGGCGTTCTCGACAAGACTGGACGTGTTCGAGCTCACTGCGCGCGCTATTTGACAGACAGTGACAACAGTACAGCCTAGGGCACGCACAACAAACGCTACCTGGGTCCGCCTATGCGCGCCGTCTCCCCGCGCCCCCTGGAACACAAAAACATGCTACACACGCTTACTCCACCGCTCCACAATACTCTTTATACCTCAGAGCAATTATCTCATCATCATCATTGTATCAGTCTAGGACGTCTACTGTTGGACATAGGCCTCCCTAAGATATTTCCAACTGGACCAGTTTGTATGTGGCTTGCATCCTGCTCAATCTTGCTGTTCGAATCAGATCACCTGTCCACCCTGTGGGTGGAAGTCCTAAACTACGGTTGCATGTACTCTCCACTCAAGACTTTTCAACTAACTCAGTTTAGTTATTTTTAAATCTAGCCCTTTATTATAGAATTGCTTGCACGTAAATATGATTTAAATGTTTCTTATAATATAAGTTCACGTATTTATAAACGACGTGGCACTGTCAGATATACGCTGCGAAAATCACTAATTTTCTTATAATATAATTTAACACTTGACCTAAATTTATTGCTTTATTAATTAGACAGTAAATTTTAATTATTTTGGCCCCATACACAAGAAATTCCTAAGACAGTCATATGGCGTCTTTAATTTAAAAAATAATTTGTTCTTAAGAATACTATCGATATATTTTCAAATCTTTTTCATTACCAAATAAATTACATACTAAATCATTCATAAGGACTCCACACAGTCTCCGAACTTAATAAATTATGACTGAATTTGATTACTAAAGTCTGCTTACAAAATATAACGTAAAAAGACTGAATTGATTCAATAATCTTATTGAAACGTACCCACAAAACCCTTAGGTTGTCTTGTAATTGGAGACGCTCTGGCATCTGTCTCACGTCATAAAAGTTAATTCAAATTCAATATAATAAAATGTTTTATGTATAATTATTAAAAACATTTCAAGATACGGCCTACTTTGTATACTAAATCAGAGATGGGACTTAATTTCATCTTATAGAATAGAACTACTAAAAGTTTCTGTTATCTTAAGTAATGCTGCCCAGTAGGAGCATTACTTACCAATGTAACTGCTGGGGGTAAACAATTTTAAATCATCCCTGTAAAGAAGGTGGGATATAACTTCACTACCTCTTCGCAGCCGATAGCCTAGCCCTGAATCCTCCAGTAGAGTACTAAGAGGGTTCACTGCCAAGCAAAACCACAAGGGATAGAAATGTGTGATAAGCAGACGTGTGGTGAATAACAAGATAGTTTGATTCGTATCGTAACATTGATTAACTTTATTATTTTCGTCTCAAATATGTCAAAAACAATTAATGTATAACTTTAGGATTTTCGAAACAAAATGTTAAACTTTAGTTGACTATAAGTAAGGGAAGTCGCGGTGCTAGCAATACAGGGGCGCTTTGTTTCCCAGGTGCTAACCCTATAGAGACTGATAAACAAGCTGCAATACTAGAAGACTGATTGAAATGACATAGCAGGGAAATGTCAAAAATGCTGAGCGCGCTTGGTAGCGCGCTGCCCGACGAACGACCATTATTGTCCCTCCAGATTGTGGAGACGGTAGCCAAGTGTCCTACAGGCTACTGGCCCGTCAGCAAAACGTACGATGAAGACTATAAGTTAAATTTTTAATGATATTATTAAATATTGTAAGTTAATACCAAGGGATTTTCATTTAAGAATCTTAAAGAAACATAACAGAATTTAAAAAGTATCATTATATAAAATTGAAAACTCATTGATCCGAATCTATTGAACACAAATCAATCTTGAACAAATTGATTTTATACAACAACATAGAATATTACCTAATTCTATTCGTATTAAAGAAAAGCTGAATAATTTTATAACGCATACGTATTTGCCTTTAATTTTGTATTCAGTAACGTAACCAAACGAGTTCTATAGAAAATAACATTGAATTTCAAAGCATTTCTTTTTCAATTGAAACCCAAATTCGAGGCCACAATCGGACACTATTGAACACTTTTAGGGGTACAGGAGAGCTTTGTTCCGCTTGAAATTAAATGCAAACATCCACAAGTTGCGGTTGTTTGCAGTTAAGAAAGCTTGTGGTACAGTAATCAATGGATACTATTGTTTAGTTCGTGTGCTGGCTTGTTCTCTACGGATACAATTTAGTTTAACGTTCTGAATATTGCTTGTATCTGTTATCTGTGTTTCAATTATTGGAAAAAAAATAAATAAATTCCTTCTAATTTTGAACAAAATTAAAAATAAGACTATATTAATAAGAAAATACAAAAATTATTAAAGAAATCTTAAATTTTTACGAATAGCTTTTCTATAAAATTACAAATTTACTTAAACATAATTTTAAAATTACTCAAATGCCATCCAGGTACACAGAAAGACTCCAAAGTTGAATGCACAATGTCCCTAAACACTGTTCGGAAATATTAGAATCTCTGTGGTCATTAAATTCAGATTTATACCCGGCTAGCCGGATATCTCTCCCGTGCGACTCTGCTAATGACCACCTAAATTGAGATAATTTCACACAGGACTTGATAATAAGGCTGCCGACATACGACCACACGCATTCACTGGATAGTCGTGTGGGGTATGGTATAAAGTATTACGTTTTTTTGTGGTGAAATTTTTAATTAAATATGATACTGTGGTTTTGGGTGTTTGTGTTGAAAATAATCTAATTTTGTTCATAATTTTGTTTATTGAAATAAATTAAAATTTTACAATTAACGCATATTATTATTATGCTGTTGATAGCGCATAATTATAGCGGCTTAAATTTTTTTGGTTAATTTACTTTTATTTAGTATTATTTGATTACAAGTCTAAATTGTAATTCTCGTTCTGAAAATTACATAGCATCTTTTTTTCTTGGAATCTTCGGTTAAAATTTGTCTCTCTCTCTCTCGTTAAAATTATATTTCTCTACCTGAGAAATCAAAATCTAAATAATAATATACATATTACAACATTAAAACTCACAACATCATACCTACTTAATAAACAAAATCTACCCAAAATCTACCCTCACGAACCTTTTTTACCCACTCCGTATGTTACGAGACATTTACCGTAAAGACTAGAAGGTTCCCGTCATATAAATCTGTAACATAATCCTCAAATTAATTTTAAAATATATTCATACTTTAGGATTAAGTTCTCGTTCTTAGGTACGGGTTAAAAGTACTTTAGGTTTCACACCAACGATAGCGGAGCGAATAAATTATATGTTATATCATAAGATCTAGATGACTGTCACCGTGGCGCAGTGGTTAAGGTGGTTGCCTCGCCACTACATCGCTGTGCTGGGTGACGTGGGTTCGATTCCCACACGAGACAAATATTTGTGTGATTCATAGATATTTGTTTCGAGTCTGGGTGTACTTTGTGTCCGTTATTTGCATGTTTGTAAAGCTCCCCGTGACACAGGGCTTGTTCCCTAGTGCGGGTGTTGTTTTAAAAAAAAAAAAAAAAAACTGGATGTCTGTTTAGAAATTAAGTCAGATTTTTGTGAATATTTCGTATGTACATAATGTCACTACCCCATTTCAACCTGTAGGTGTCGTTCAAGGCGACTAAGGGACTAACATTATGCAGACAAGAGCACTGCAAGAAAAGGAAAAATCGAAACAAATCCTATACCAACACGTCTGGCCAACGTGGTATAGTAGGCTGAATTCCCTCCACATTCTTTGAAGGAGACCCTTGCTTAACTGTGGGACGTTTATTGGGTTATTTTGTAATGGATTTAAATGTTATGTTGTGGCTTGAAATGATGATGATGTTGAATTTCATATGACGTGAAAGAAGTTACTTTTGTTGATATCTCTTGTTACGACAATAATTTCGTGTACTACAGATACGTGTCGTTAGAAAAACAAAATATTTAAACAGCCGTGGGCAATAGAAATATAATTGCTTTTTATTTATTTATTTATTAAAACTTCATACACAATAACAATGTATAGGCGGACTTAATGCCTAAGGCATTATCTACCAGTCTACCTTTGGGTGATGCAGAGATATGACAAAGTAGGTGCATGTATAAAAATAGTAGGTAGTTATGGATTTTGCTTTTGATTGGATTGTCATAAAACTACCTTGATACCTTTAAGTTAAGTAGCTTATTTTGATATTAAATACAATTTACTGTCATTGTTATTAGTGCAAACGACTAGATATGTATTTATGTTGACTTCGACTGGCCTGTTGGTCTAGTGGTTAGTGACCCTGACTGCTAAGCCGGAGGTCGTGGGTTCGATCCCCACCCAGGATAAATCTTTGTGTGATGAGCATAAAGGTTTGTTCTGTGTCTGGGTGTAATTTATCTATAATATGAAAGTATTTACAAAAAAAAAAAAAAATATTTAAGTAGTATATCAGTTGTTTAGTATCCATAACACAAGCAAATATAATTGCTTACTTTGGGACTAGATGGCGCTGTGTGATTGTGGTAGAATATTATTATATTATTATTATGTTGATAGGATCAAGTCCCGTCAAGTTCAGCACTTTTTCAAATGCAAACTATCATTATTTATTGAATTAAAGTGTTTATGTTGTTTTCGTTAATAAAACATAACATAACATAGTATCACGCCTTTTTCCCCGAAGGGGTAGACAGAGGTGTTTCACACCCACATTTCGCCAGCTATGTTTTTGGTCCCATGAAATAGGGGGCGAGCCTATTGTCAATAACCGGGAACATTTTGTTTACCAAACTTCGGGAAAATTTCAATACTGGATTTTCGTGATAGAAAAGTCCAATACAATTTTTACCCGTACCGGGAATTGAACCCGTAACCTCTTGCACAGCAGTCGTATACACTTCCGCTGCACCATCGAGGTAGTTCACCGAGGCAGTTAATAAAATATATCAAAATATTTAAATAATTGGTCTCCTGCGGTTCCTGTTCTTCTATTTTCCAGCCAAATCTTTTCAAGTACAGCTTACATATTTCCGTACATATTGCCGTAAACATTTCCAACGAATACAAAATACTGGATAATTGGCAGGCTCTCATTTTCAAGTGGATTAAATCCTCTTCAATACAAAGCCTCTCTCGTTCAAGTGTTCAAAATACGTTTTGTATTTTGTTACTGTTATGAGAAATATTAAATCACTTATTATATTATTAGTGAGATTGTTAATAATTTAAATTTAGGTTAAGTTTAACATAACATAGCGTCACGCCTTTTTCATCGAAGGGGTAGGTAGAAGAGATGTATTAGACCAACATTTTGGCAGCTACGTTATGTTTACCTTTAAGGTGTATGTTTTAACAATAGTAAAAGGAAGTGAACTCAAAAAATCGTTGCTTATGTACTTGTATACTAGTTAATAATAAGGCAATTTAAAAAAAAGTGAACAGATAATTCTTTTAAACTTACGCACACATTTAAATATTAATATCTTATTTATTATCTAAATTACATAGACAATTCTTCTATGGACAATGACATTTCAAATCAGAAAAGAGACAAATTTAAAAGACGATAGGCACTTAACGAATTGCCAATTTTATTTATTCATCCAGTTTTTATTTATTATTACCTATACCTAGTCAGGGATAGAGTGGTCATTTCAAACTCTGAACACCAAACTTCATGGCTTTGGATAAGGCTAGTTTTATACTTATAGCGATAATTTGCTTTGGATATATAAATATCATAAATATTGCTTTTCTTTTTAGATCAATAAAAATACTTTTACTAATAAAAACTACATAATGTGCCATAACAGAATAATTACAAAATGTATTGCCGTAGGTCAAGTTCCGTTTATAAACCAGAATTACATTTCTACTGTCCAAAACACCACTGAACAGATACCAGTAAAATACGATCTAGGCCCACAACATTGAAATACCTAATTACTTTTAGCCTAGATTTACAATGAAATCACGAGGTCTTACTATCTAATCCAGTCTATAACGCGATTTTAATCCGTATATACGCGTTTCTGTTTCGTGTCCATATCGCTGCCGTACTGTACTTCCCTTCCTCTGTTGCCATATACCCCTGGCGTGGCACAACCGTCCTCATTAAGCGCTAATGCAACACTATGGCTGTAGCCCTTAACGCCGCGATAAATAAACTAATTATACGGTGGATGGGCACCAATTTGTACTAGGAATTGATTGGTTATTATATATAGGTACTTTGTTATGTAAGTCGCTTACGGCGTTACGTCTTGAGGTGAGCGGTATATAGTGGGATGTATTTATAGCTTGGAAGTCACGTTACTCGGCACATTATTGTGGTAACTACTAATCATCTCAAACAAGGTATACCACACTGTTAAGTAAACGTACGGCTTGTTGTTGGTGTTTATATGTAAATTTATTATGTGTGTGTGAAGTTTTGAAGTTCACATAACAGAAATAAATACAAAAATATAACACCAAAATGTTTAAAAGGATCTTTATTATGTAGCACACAAATACGTTAATTATAGTTACATTATTATAAAACGGGTCTACGTCACGTATTATATTATAAGGAATAGTAAATACCTTATTTATTTGCCTGACGTTTATATATAGTATAGTTGACTTGTCACGCAGGTAGTTCATTCAACTACGTACATTGTTTAGCTAACGTAACTGTTGACGTAGAAGAAGAGCGCATTGACAGTAATAGGGTAGTTGTATGATCCATTGAGTGTTTGGGACTCTAAAATAATGATTATAAAAATATATTTTTATTTAATCTAATTAAAACGCTAAATCACGTTTTAATTAGATTAAATAAAATACTATTTCATTCAACATACCATTCAAAATAATATTATTATATAAATAAACAATATTTAAATTGAGCGCAGTGTTAAGGTGTGTTGGACGTAGCCAACTTTTGGGTTACAATTTGATTCGATTTGATGTTGATATCAAAAGAAGAACAACAATAAATGAATCTCATGTAGATTCTACAATATTGTATAAATAAATCAATCGATCTACTCAACTATAGAGGTAATATACCAACTTCAGTTTACCTATCAGCAACACTCCGCATCCAGAAGTTTTCTTAGAAATCTAATTTCCAAAGTAATTGTACCATAAAAATGTGGCAACTTGCATGAGGGGTCCGCACACCTTTCTGGCATATTACCAGGTCCCCAATCAATCATAACAACATATTGTTTGCTTGGGAGGGATAACGTTTCCGTTGTTACGTGAATTTATGAGGGTAGCAGTATTATTGATAGGTTTCATGCAACATTAGCGAGTTGATTGGTCGACATTCTGTTCTTGTTTTATTTTTGGGATCCTACACCAAAATTGATCGGGGCTGTATAAAAATTGGGTTGTTTGTGCGTGTTCGACTTTTTGACGTAAGATACTATTTTGAGATTCTGTATCTCATCAGGTCATACTTGGTTTGACTACACGAGATTTTGTTTATACGACTCTTGTCTATGTGCCGTAATTAATTGTCTTAATTTGTACCTCTTAGATTTAAGGTTATGATTTTCGAGGCTGGCTGATACATAGTGCCTTAATTAGTATTCCCCGCCATTGCTCAACAATGTGCCTAAAGTTTTAAAATAAAAAAAATGTTGGCTTCTGCAAGCAAGTGATAGTGACAAGGCATTAATATTTTATTACGCATTAGTCTGCAGTGATGGACATCTTTTTACCCAAGTTTTTCATGAAAATATTAACTTCCAAAAGGAGAACAGATTACTGTCACATTCAGGGACTTTAGAATCAATAGATCTTATGGACGGCCCTCATAAAATTTGGGCAATCAAAATTTTATTACCCTATAAAAGACAATAATGTGATTTACAATACGTTTCATAAAAGAATATAGAAAGTCGGGTATTAGGTCATCGTCAAACTTAATGCACCGTTAAAGCTGGATTTTGTCATTAACATTAACTTGATTTAGATTTTTGCCTTTGACGTGGACTTTGACGTTGATTTTGACTCGACATTGATTTTGTTATAATCAACCTATAACAGTCTACTGTGCATGTGTTTTATCAAGTTTTAAGTATAATCTATTTTTATTTAAATCTACGAGTAGCAGTTTTTCTGACTATAAAAACTAATAAAAATAAATATATTAAATATTTTTTCGATCTGTGTGGACTTTGACGTTGATTTTGACTAGACATTGATTTTGTTATAATCAACCTATAACAGTCTACTGTGCACTATAAATTGGATAAGACTCGACGACTACCTCATCGCTCTTGCTTTATAGTTTATACAACTAAACTAGAGGTTCAATTTTTGCGACTCACAAATAACAAAATTCTGAGTCATAGTGTAATTTGAACCTGTGTGGTTTTGTGTTTATATTTACAAAATCCCAAGTGGTTTGTAGTATTTTGATTAAATATATAAGTAAGGAAATTAGGTGAGGCCTATGTTCAACAGTGGACGTCATTCGGCTGATATGATGATGATGATATAAGTAAGATTTAACTTATTCTACACGTCTGTTATCTAAACCGTTTATTTGCAGACACCAACGGTATAAATTTCAAAATGGTTTAGCTACCTTTAATATCATAAGGTCAATATTCTACAGCAATTATGAAGACCCTTTACTTTCAGTTTCATCATAAATTCGTTTTGAAATTGTCTGTAGGTGGCTTAAACTCGTTGGAGCGAAAATTTCAATGTTCAGTTGATTCCATTAATTAGACATGCTGTGCTCGCCCCATCGCGCCAACTTGAATAGCCAATTACATTGATAATTGGAGGTCGCGCAGGTGTCTTCGGGACAAAGGCTAGATAGTGCGGTGCGAGTGACGAGAGACATTGTGGTCACTACATGTAAAATTTGATAGTAACTGTACATGCCGCTGGAGTAAAGTTTTGAAATATTAGATTGAGGAAATTTTAAGCAGGTTTTCAAAGTGAAAGAAGATTCTGTTCCTATGCTAAGTTTCATTTCCAATTTTTTTATGCTACAATAATTGAAAACAATTTTACGGCTCTTCTGATTCTGTAGGCTTTAGACGCCTTCAACACCATAACACTTTATAATATCATTTACTGAGTTAATAACATTTAAAAATTTCAATACATTCATTTAGTGAAATTCAATTCTACCTAATCAAATAAACAAATTTTTACTTTCAGTTTTGAGAATAATTTAAATTTTAAAATAAATTTCCTAATTTATGTGTTGCATTTTATTTTTTATTAGTTCACTTTATTTAATGTCATGTTTTGATCACAATACTATTTATATTTGACACCTAAATAATAATATTCATACTTCATAAATATACGTTTTCTAGTAAGCAAAAAAAAAATCATTTAATCGCTTATCGCTTTTAAATCACTACGCACGTTGAGTGTGACGAATTCCTAAGTTAGATTCTATTTAGTTGATGTGAAAGTTATATAGCTTGTTTACTAGGGGGCGCTACCGTGCACTTATTACGTGCTAAAACTCAAGTTAATTGCGTATCTGGGTTAATATGAGCTTGTTATTATTATTCTGAGTGAACTCAGTGGAAAGTCATTAAGAATTTGAACACTTCAAGTTATAAGGGTATGTTATGTAGGTAACTATGTTGCGATTTTGGGCTTTACAGTTATAAAAATGTTAGTTTCTGATTTGTTGGTATAGGTGAACTATATTAATGCGAGTTTATTTAACTCTGAGCATTATAGAAAATAATTATTTATTTACAAATAAATTTCTTTCTTCAAATTGAAGTAAATGACTCGCATGATAACCTGCGACGAATTAATTTCTAGAAGAATTAATAGAAATTGTTTACATGATATAACATTAGCTGTTACTATCAATTTACTTATTTGCAGCAGCTATTTATTGAATCATAATAATTTTAATGTACGAATAAACATTATAATTATAATAAACAACAAAACCCACGTAAACATAACAAAAAACGAAATACCCTACGAAATTTCGTCACTAAAACCCCAACGAAAATAAATTAAGCCCGCCACTCACCTCACAATGTTTACTTAAACAGTATTAAACGCAGCCCATTTCGTTCGTTTCGACACGTTTAATTAATGCCTGCGTACACTGTCTAGTATACAGTGGTATAGTGCGGTGCAATGGACAGGGTGTACAGTATGGACAGGTAGGCTTGTCATCGCCAGCCTTCGTTAGATGCAGCCGGTTGTGTCACGCCCCAACGCCGAACTGACAAAGCTTGTTTATGTTTAAAATTTTCAGCTTGTGGCTTTTGTTTTTGTGTAGCTCTAGCTTTATATATTCAATTCTTTGGCACTCATTTGAAATATGTCTGTGTGTGTCTGTGGACCCCCAAAATAGGTTAAATTTAATAAGTTTCGAACACATTTAATCGGTGTTGCAATCTGATGTATCTGAGTATCCGCTAGTTAAGGTATATTTTATATATATAATATGTTATTTTGCGTGAACAATCTATAGTTTGCTGAATTTTAGCCTTCTTTAATGCACAAAGCATTGCTAGAATTCTAGCTCACTTCATCTGACCGGCAGGTTTACTACACTATGTGTGCTTTAACAATTTTTTTTTTTTTTTATACCACGACGGTGGCAAACAGACGTACGGTCCGCCTGATGGTAAGTGGTTACCGTAGCCTATGGGCGTCTGCAACACCAGGGGTATAACGAGCGCGTTGCCGACCCTTAAGAAACCTATTCACTCCTTTTTTGAAGAACCCCATACTGTATTATATTTAAGAACTCGTATATCATCATAGCCTGACTAACTTAAGCTTGATCCCTATATTATAATAATGACCAGCCTACATTGGCCTAACTGTAAAGATTTTCAAATGTTTAACATAGTCTACAAGCAATACTTCATCTCTATATAAACCAGTTAGGTTAGGTCAGAATTCAAGGGTCTGAAGTAAATAATGGCGAACAGCCTTATCACGTTATGACCTCAATATATTTGAGCGAAGGTTCGGTTAGCGGGATCATTTGTT
The DNA here is from genome assembly GCA_905147015.1 of Laspeyria flexula. Lineage (NCBI taxonomy): Eukaryota > Metazoa > Arthropoda > Insecta > Lepidoptera > Erebidae > Laspeyria > Laspeyria flexula. The sequence continues at coordinate 1,907,681 of LR989956.1, read as the reverse complement.
AACATTTGCAATAGGTCTTAAGTAACGATAGGTATAGGAATTTTTGTTTTATCAAGTTTCAAGTATATTCTATTTTAATTTAAATCTACGAGTAGCAGTTTTTCTGACTATAAAAACGAATAAAAATAAATATATTAAATATTTTTTTGATCCGTGTAGTGACGGATTTAGAATACTTAATATACTACCCCATTTCAACCCGTGGGTGTCGTAAAAGGCGACTAAGGGACCTAACTTTAAGTAGACAAGAGCACTGCGAGAAAATGGAAATCCGTAACAAAATCCTATACCAACCCATCTGGCCAGCGTGATAAAGTAGGTTAAATTCCCTCCACAATCTTTGGAAGAGATCTGTGTCCAGCAGTAGGACGTTTTTGGGTTGATGAAATGATGATAGTGTTTTTTTTTTATTTTACTTTTTTGGTCCAATAATAAATAATAATAAAAAATTTATCTAACATCAAAATAAAATAACATGACTCTCGGACAAAATGAAAAATTTTCAAGTCTTAAAAATATGATTTTACTTTATAAACAACCTATGTAAACTAGAAATGTTCAAACTTAGAAAATGGGAGGACATGTGTTTTAATACTGCATTGACAAACGTTAAAAAATATGTCAAAGATAATAACCAAATTAGGTATAATGCCTTTGTTTCTTCTTTTCCTTCTTCAAAGTTTCATTCAACTCCAATTAACTACATCTATAAATAATCATGCACCGGCAAACTACAAAATTATAATACAAATGACTGCTTATCGCGTACTATATCACCCTCAACTAAGTCCTCAGAACTAAGTATAACAGTTTCACCACTAATCCTGTGGGCGGTTGACGAAAATTGCATTATAATAGTTACAAAAAGGTGCCTCATTAGAGGCTTTAACTTAATGCGATGTCGTATATAGACGGCATTCATGCTTGTATGATATTAATTGTTGTATATAAGTTTTCTTAAAGCAATATAGAGAGTATTAAATTAAAATGAGACCCATTTTAATACTCTGGAGAATCACTGCTTGGAAAATAAATCAAATAAATGAGATATTTTTTGGTATAGCTGACAGGATATAATTATATGGTGTAGTTTAAAAAAATATGGTGAATATATTTAAATATTGAAAACTGTATGTTCAGTACGTCATGCAGAGGTGAATTAATTTATGCACCATATACCAGCCAACTTTATGGTGAAGCAAAGAGCAGAGCCGCATAGCCTCAATGGTATTTGTTGTATATCCTAATATAAGTGAAGCGGAAATGATTTAATCGAACACCAAAGACTAAACGAAAAAAAATCTTGTATATTTCCAAAACTGATTTACACAGGAATTCCAATTAATTATTCTACGTGCCACGTATACCACATATTCAAATTTCCAAATAACTGGTACGCATAATAAATTCTGTTTGCAACGAGTATTTCCACCACAAACAAATCGATAATTACAATCAAATTACAACGCATTTTTAGAATAGACCGCAGACGCCGCACAACGGAAACCGTGTACCATTCGAAAATTAATTGCATTGGCTCAATTTGTCGGGCGACCAGATCAAACTGGCGGAAAACGGACACCACCAATTATGACTATTAAAGTTAACCAACAATGTCTGTTGCTGACGTTTGATGGACGCCAATGTTAATACATTATTGCGAATAATTTGTGTGATACCTGATTGGTAAATACGATGCTAGTAAAGTTACTAAGTGTAAGAAAATAATTATGTATAAACTGTGTTTACAATTTTATAACAAATATTAAATATAATTTTAAAACATGTAACTATAAGATGAAGGTTACTAAGGTATGTAGTATGTTCTCTCTGTTTTGACGAAGTAAGAATATAATTATATTGACACTCCAAATTCATCTCTAGGATATCGTAAAGAGCGACTAACATAGCGTAATACTGTAATATCCATCTCTCTCTCTTCTTTGAACTACCCGTAGTCCCGTACCCAGAAATGAAATATGATGAATTAGCATCATATATGGTCTTCTTACAGCTACAGCTTATAATTATTACGTTACTTTTATAGCAAAATGTGTACATTTTATTACATCAGCCACGTTATAATAATATGAAATCGCGTAAAAACTTTTAACTGTGAGCTATTAAAAGTGTAAGGCTTGTCTGATAATGCTGTACCGTTTTTATTATAGGTATACCAATGTTGTTCATATTTTATTTAGTCCCGTTACTTTGTTTTGAGTCAAACTATGTTGTTAAAACATAGCGCAAGTATGTGTGCAGCAAACATATATATCAACTCGCAAAAATCTGACATAATTAAAGAGGTATGAGATGCCAAAACAACGAGTTTATGCTTGAATTAAAGTTGCATATAATTAGAAAACTGCTATCAAAAAGTGCTGGTCAAAATTGCTTAGTTTTTGAATTTTGATTCAATTTAAGAATAAACCATAAATAGCATAGATGCTGCCTTTTTAGGTTTATTCCTAAATCGAAACCTATTCCGACGTAATGGGTTTTGAAAACACTCTGACGCTGTAAGCGTAGGTCAACGTAATTGTATACTGCCACTACTGCTATACACTACTACTATAAATATATTTACATATAAACTAGTAAGAAGTTTTTCTTACTTTGTTTTATTTGACTAGACATCCCTGAGACCCTGTCTGTAACAGCTTATAAAATAGCTGCAAGTTCCAGCCCCGGAAGAGAACCTATTTCATCTCAACAGTTGGATAATAAAAGGCTAAACCGCCGACTCATTAGTTCAAGATGTTCCCGAACTATCGGGCCAACTTGAAAGTTAACAAGAATGTTGGCTGAAGCCAGGAGGCGTGGCTAGTTCACAAAGTTCGGTTTTGTCATTAAACCGGAGGAAATTTTGGGAAACCCCTTAACTTGGTTAAGGTCAACAACAGGGACTGTTTTTAATTTGATTCCGACGTCACGGCTCTAAAGAAGGCGTACAACTTCTATAAAGTATTGACGTTTCTAAAAATATTTAAACGATATTATGTATTCCTGTGGCGGAAATTAGGTGAGGCCTATGTTCAACAGTGGACGTCATTGGGCTGATATGATGATGATGATGATGTATTCCTAATTTAATAGTATTCATATACTTCGTTATTTCACTATAATTGTTGCTGTTTTTCTGCAATAAAAATTTTGGTGGCAATACTTTGTTTAACTTCTCATAAAGAACAAAAAGCCTATTGTGAAACAAATTAAGAACTTTCAGATGAAATTGCGATCCTACAGTAAACACAATTTCGATTTTTCGAATGAACTTTTTATATACTAATATGCTATCTCTTCTTATATATATACTTCTTCTTATATACTTCTATACAATAATTTTATAAAACTCAAGAGTTTGTTTGTTTGGTTGAATGCTAGGATCTCAGGAATTACTGGTCCGATTTGAAAGAATATTTTATTGTTGGATAGCTTATTTATCGCGGAAGGTTATCGCTATATAACATTACGCTACGACTAATAAGAGCTGAGCAGTGACCAAATAAAGAAAGGCGGGAGCGAAACCCTGCGCGACTTCTAATATAATATATTCGAGATGAAATCAATTCACCAATTAAAAGCGTTACGTAATGTCATCCAAAACTTTATAATTTATATAATAATTTTATTTCGAACTAAATTTTTACTTCACAATTACAATTTACTACAGCAAAATAGACAACCTCAAAATTACATAAATCATCCATTTTCTTTAACAAACCACTTTACAATATTAGGCAGCCGCAGTTCAAAAGCCTAAAGCGATATTTTCAGACGCGATGATTAACTGTCATCGTTCCATTTTGTAGAGCAATTTTCATTAAGCCATCGTTAGAAGGGAAAGTTTTGGAGTACGCCTCTTATCCCATTGGGATCCCATATCCACGTTGATTAATTTGGGTGGCCTTACCTTGCTGCAGATGTAAGGTTGATGGCACAGTTATGAAATGGGTTAAGAGATAATTATTGTTATAAACAAATAATTAAAAAAATTAGCATGTCAAAATTATTTATTAAAATAATTAAGTAACAACCAACCTATTGAAGTAATTGAGAAATTCTCTAACTAAAGTAGTTATAACTTTTATAGTAATATCATAAATTCTATGTGAGTATTAGACCCTTCAACTACATATTTTCACGCAAATTATCATGCTGATTTGTTTTGACAGAAAATAAAATAAAAAGCTCTTTGTAATGTATAGTATTACCATCTTCTGACCATGACTGCGACCATATTGGATGTGAAACAATCGTTTAAGAGCTACAATGCCACAGACAGAAACACAGATCTCGAACTTATAACATTTCTTTTTTGCGTTATCGTCAGCAACCCATTAAGTCCCACTGCTGGGCTTGGGTCTCCTCTCTTCTATCTAGAGAACTGAGAAGGTTTAGGCTATAATCCACTCACGCTGGTCTAGTGCGGGTTGGTGGATCATAGAATTTCTTCTAGGATATGTGGGTTTCCTCGCGATGTTTTCCTTCACCGTTAGCACATGGTAAGTTACTTGATATAAATTACACAAAGTGGAATCCACATTGGTACTGCTGGTCGGGATCGAACTCGGACCGCGTGATTTGCACGCTGGTCCCTTATCCATTCAGCCCCCAACACTTTTTGGGTCAAGGGTTAAAAAAATCACCTTAAGCCGTTACTCTATTGAAGGGAACGTGAAAGAAGGACATATGTATATTATGTATACACACTCTCTATTCTATATCTATGGTCCGTGAGAATACAAAAGAAATAACTTACAGCTGTTGTTACTATTTCAGCAGCATCTATGTCTTTGTTACCAATCCTTCACAGTCCGATAGTCGATACCAGTCGTTTGGCGATTCGAGTATTGTTTCAGGGATTCCGGGATCTACTTTTGTTCTACGAAATATCGAAATTGGGGCAAAAGCTTCTAGTCGCTTCCACGAATAAGGCTTTTAGGCTATAGTGGTGAAAAATATTGGTTCGGAGAAACACTCTCTATCATTAATGCGAGAATTTCTGTAGAATAAAATACTATAAAATAGTTTCAGGTAATATTTGAGTATTGAATTTGGCCAGCTTTTAACTGTGGATTTTATTTTAGTTTTGTTAGGAGAGAACAGTATAGAGAGGATAAAAAGGGTTGAATGGAATTAATTCAACTTGTAGGCATGTATGTCTATGATTTTATCAAAAACTCAAATATCAATTTGGATGATTGCTTTATAAACGCAATCTACATACTTTTTTTAGTTTTTTTTGTAAGTACGTAAATATAATGTAATGCTATTAAAATGAACAGCTACAAATAAATCTAAATGGAGCTACATACCTACATACTATTTTGTAAGAAAAAATAAATATCAGTTTGGCTTCGCACGACCCCTCAAGTCTTTCTCAGTTTTCCTCTTACAAGGTAAGGAGTTACCTAAACCCGTGGGTGCCGGAACGTTCCTGCCACGTGACCGGGTCAAGTGCGTGGACATTCATCTGTTTACTGTTATATATTTTTACGTATTGTATCTATCTCGTTCTAACATAAACAGAAGTCGAACGTAAGACTGAATAAGGAAATACTTTAATCAAAGTTGGTTGGACTTTTCGGCTCGTTTTTGTTGAAATAAACCAATGTGAGTACTGGTTACATAATGTTCATTAATAGTAAAATAATCGAAAAATTATTCCAATTGTCATATTCATATATATTGCAAATTGTGGTGATTTAATAAAAATTAAGGGATTGATTATTGTGGATACTTTTGGTGAGCGAACACTTATGCACGAAGAGGTTTAAACAATACAATGTATAAGAATAACATCCCCCTATTTAATTTTTATTTTTTATAGATTATTATTTAGAGAGTTCATAACTCTCTGAGCTCTCTAGTTAGAGGAAAGGAGACCCGAGCCCAGCAGTGAGACTTAATACAGAGGAATGGCACCGTTGCAATTTAGTGTCATATTTTAGGGTTTTCGATTTTTATTATTTATTCGAGAAAAGGAAAATTCGAAACAAACCCTATACCAACTCGTTTGGCCAGCGTGGTGTAGTAGGCTAAATTCCCTCCACATATTAAGAGGAGACCCGTGCCCAGCAGTGGGACGTTTATGAGTTGAAATAATGATGATGAAAGATAGACTTGAGGCAGACCCTAGCTGACCTTTGAATTTGGAATTTATCAAGTCGTCCAGAAGGCTTCTAACTTAATGAATACCACATCAAATAGTCACTGGGACAAACAGCTTTACATACCTTCCGAAGCAAGGATATCGATATCGATAATACCACACGATTCTAAAAGACAATTACGGTTAAACCATAGACAAATGAAACAATTATAAAGCTAAGGACAACAGATGTCAGCCGTATCGCAGTCGTTAAGCAATCAATGGTTGTATTACGGGTTCGAACTCGGGTCGGTCATTATCGCCGGCTGCTTGCGGTTGTATCAACTTTGTTCTATACAGATTTGTTATTGAATTAAATAGTTCGTGTAATTGTTGTTTTGTGAAGAGGATTGTGAAATGATTTGCATATGGGTTGGCTCAGTTTTAAGGATTTTTTGAAATGCAAAATATATAGATACTTCCATGAGTTGAGAAATTTTAACCAAGACGTATGCATGATAGAGTAAACGTGTCTAGAGTGGAGACAACGACTCGGCAATACTCGGCATAGTATAGGATAGCCCCCAGCTAGGTGGACTGATGACCCAAAAATGGTCGCTGGGTTGGACTGCATGTGGAAGGCAGAGGACCGAGTGTTATGGTGCGTGTTAGGGAAGGCCTACACCCAGCAGTGGACTGACTTAGGTTGATATGATGAACCAAGAAATAATTAGCAGCTAAAACAAATTAAACTGATAGTTGCCGCGGCTACACCTACATGGAATTCGATTCCCGTGACCGAATGTGTCATTAAATTTTTGTTTTGTTTTATTAATTAGATTCAAACAAAAATTTAATGGCACATCGGTAACTCTGTAACCACCTTCGTAAACTGCCTTTCTCATGAAACCTCTTTGGAGTGGTTTCAAACACAGAACAGAAATAGGTTTTGTTGTTTCAAAGTCTATAACGGACATAGAACATACTTGAGATAATTATAAATAGATTAAATAGAAAATATATATTAAATTATTATATAACGGGTCTACGTCACGTATTATATTTAAAGAATATGAAAATACCTTATTTAATTGCCCGACGTTTCGATCGAATTACACCGACCGTGGTCACGCACTGACTGGAGCGGCGCGGCGCGACGGCCGAGTGTCGTCCCTGATGCGTGCGGGTTTCTGCTACTACCCTCACTTTGGTCATTTATATTTATAGTTTTAGAACTGTCGGTACTTCGACACACTACACTAATAACGCCTACACACGGGCCTACTTTGTCATATCGGTGATGTTTACCTCTATATAATAATTTAATATGTGTAAAAGTCGCGAACATTTAAAAGATTTTAGAAAATATATGTTCCATTTACATTAATAATACATTAGCTATTATTTACTAATAAGAAATAAATAATTTTATTTATAAAATATGATTGTGTGTAAACAAACAAAAGCAACTTTGCAGCGCATGTCGTAGATTAGCTGATTGTACGAATATATCGTAAGGGTTACCTACCCTCTTTCACGTTCACGTCAAAAACAAAATCGGGCATTCAACAAAAACACAAAACAAAAGAGCATCGAGTTATTAAACTTAATTGTTTTGCCAAATTAATTAAAAACACATGGTGAAACCTATTTCGTTTCCATATATAATATGTAAATTAATTACAGAACTTGAAACGCCCTCACAATCAAGCTTCTATTCATACTGTTATATCATATTACTTATGTTACTGTGAGGTACTATTAACAAGATAATTATTAAATGTATGAGCTTTCATGGTTATGTGGTGAAAATAATAATTAATTATTAATGTTAATTTTAAGCGTCAACAAGTAGGACCTTAAAGTTTCTTTTGGGATTTCCCTAAAATGTTTTTTTTAATGAAGTCAGCATTCCACTAAGCATATTGTTTAATTTATAACAAGTAATAATTAAAAAAATATAATAACGCGACTGCAAAAAAATCAAAAGATAAGCAACGCACTATAAAAAGACAGAAAATGGTTGTAATTATTATTCCTGATTAAACTTAATTACATAACATAATAATTTTGTACCTAATATATTTGTAATCTCCATTTGATTCTCTTTATTTTGATACGCTACTCGATACGTTTGGTTAAAAAAAAAATGTTAACTATTTACAATTTTGAGCCAAAAGTCCGCCGTTTTGTTTTTTTTTTATTAATACCTATCTAAAGACACTTGGGCTTATGAGAAGATCTAACGATACCTTAATTTGTCGAAATCCATCCAGCCGTTTGGAAGAAATGTAGGAATAAAGCAATTTACATACAAGATACGCGCGAAAAACAATACCCGTCCTACAGTCAAATTTTTTTATAATAGATAATTTTATTATGAAAAATATATCGATAAGAATATATTTAAAAAGAATGAATCGTCTTGAGAATCCTTGTTAAATATAGCTCGCTATCGTGGGAAGAGTGATTTTTTGCCTTTCAAAGCACCAGGTGATTTTCTATAAATGTCTCAATTGCTAAGAAGAAAACTTCCTTAGTTTGTAGATTTCAGACAAAAGGCTTATCGCGATCTCAACATTCAATAATTGGTCGCCTTCGGTCTCGCTGTCAAATATTTGAAAATGTAAGTACTGTCGTTTTAAAAAATTGTCATTGATGTCAAATGACCGATCGAATATCAAAACCTTTCATTAAATTTTTAAAATATTTCATATTCAGTAATAAGTGATTTCAAACTTGAAATGCAATGATCTTTCTGTATTATTTATAGTTCACATTCCAACCACTTACCGTCCAAGTTTGATAAAGGTCATTCAGATCATCTATTATGAAAGTATGGCGGTGAATACTTATTGATCAAAATAGAATTAAGGTGGCTATACACTGTCACTTTATAGAAATCGGTCAAACAAATTCGGTCATATTTTTGTAAAATATGTAAATAGGTTCAAGTTCATTTATTTGCAAAAAAATGTGGTTATTACATAAGATAGTGGGTACAGTGTTATTAGTCCATGATACATTTTGCCGCATTACTTGTGGCATGCAAATTGTTAGTTTCAATTAAATTAAATTAATGTTAATATTATAAATTACTAGCTTCCGCCCGCTGCTTTTGTTGGTTGGTATATAATTTTTTATAAGTCAAATAAAATTAAATAGTTTATTTTTGCATAAAACACACAAAGATGTTATTAAATTATACATGATGATGATGTTTCAATTAAGTATTAATTAATTATATTATTAATATAATTTCTAAAACTTTATAATGTTAAAATATTTTGTTGCAAATGTTTTTCTAATAAACTGTATGTAAGAATAAAAAAATTTAGCTTATAATAAATTATAATAAAGCCTATCATATAGTTTTTCTTTCAAATAAATCTAAACGTATTAAACTAGACCTCTTTAAACCCAGTAGTATGAGTCCACTATAACTAATTCAAGTCAGTGAGTGACATGATAAGACACTCAGGTCATGCAATGGTTTAATAACACGGCAGTAACGATTGACCTTATGTCTACGTCTAAATTGGTTGTTCAGGCAATCAGTGAGCCATTGAATTAATTAAACGATTCAAGTGATTGAGTTACACGCTTACAAGTTTATGTAAAAATTTCGTTTTCTTTGTCATGAAAGTGTATTTTTTTGATAAACGCTTATTTTTTTATATCACGATGATAGCAAACTTGCGTAAGTGCAGTCTGCCTGATGGTAAGCGGTTACCGTAGCCTATGGGCGCCTGCAATACCAGGGGAATCACGAACGGTTATTATTTGGACAAGTTGCATTGTATCGTATTAAAAATACTCTTCTAATCAAAGAGAAGTGAGAAGATATTGTGTTGAACAATCGATATAGTTGGAAACGGTATACCCATTTAAATTGTGTTCTTATCAGTTCTCTCGGCGCTATTGTCTCTGAACATAGACACTTTTTCATATAGAACGATTCATTTTATCATTTTCTATAATAAATAAACCTTAACCACTACGCCTAGGGGACAGTAGAAGAAGTAAAAGTTTTCACTTCCAACAAAAAGCTGTTAGCGCATCCATTATTAAACAGAAAAATATTTAATTTTGAAATTACTACTAAGTTTAACTCATATGAATACAAGTCCACATCAAACATCCAACAAGCAACTTAAACATTGAACAAAACGTAACCAAATACTTCTCAATAATACCTTCATAAAAATTCCACACATCTTAAATTACCCTATGGGCGTTCAGAAATTTTAATCGCACATGATAAACACCGACAATAACTGAGATTCTAACCTAAAATTCCTCGCAAATTGAATTATTTATCAAACGAGCAGATATTAAAACGATTTTATAGTCTATAAAGTTGGGAATTATTATTTTAATGTTAATAGCTCCGATAAATCCTGTTTGTAATAGCGTGGACACAATGTTGTGAATGACAATCTTAAGACGTCACACTCATGTGGGGTTTTCGAACGATTATTCACTATTCTACTATTTAATCGATTCCCAAGGGAGTATAATATGTATTTTTTTGATTATTGCACGAAAAATATCTAAACCTTGACTCATGTTGACTCTTAAAGTCGTAGTTTTTCCACACAAAATTTCTGTATCGATTCCAACTATTCCCAATGGAGTTCTACAAACTAAGCCCTTGATTGAGTTAGGTCAAGACTGTAACACACTTCTGTCTGAACTTGTCTCATTTTGTGGACACACTTTTAAAAATATTTTGTTATATGAAAATATATTATTAATTTAAAATTATGCCTTATAAAATCTATCATTCTGCATCAACCTCTTAATTAGATTTTATCATGGCTACTCCTCGAATTTATTTCATGAATATTGTTACTAAAAAATATTAATGATCATTTAAGTGCACTTCTTTAAAATATTTCAATGCGTTACATAACATCAAATGCCTTCAATATATTCGCAATTTTATAAAAAAAATACTTCCAAAAATGCATATAACGTTAAGGCGGTCGTTAAAGCATCGCATCGTGCTTTAACGACCGACTCCGACTTTACATTATGGACCGTTCAATGCATATATTATGAATTTAATACTCATCACGTCATGTAATAATGGTTTATTCGAGCTCCGCCAGCCTGTAACGGCCATTATATTAAATAATATCGATGTAAAGCCTTGGAAGCGTTTCAATCTACGGATGAAAGACTTTCCAAATACGTTGGAGACGTGGCGAGACTTAACGTACATGTATGATGTGGGGAACACGTATTATAGACTAGCTTCTCGGCAGGGCTTTACTCCCGACGTTCTTTGTTTGGCCACTACTCAGCTCCTATTGGTTGTAGCGTAATGTTATGTAGCCTATAGTCTTCCTCGATAAATGGGCTATCCAACAATAAAAAAAAATTCAAATCGGACTAATAGTTCTTAAGATTAACGTGTTCAACCAACCAAACAAATTTTTCAGCTTTATAATATTAGTATACATAATTAGATATAATAGCGAAAGATTTGAATTATGTACATAGCTTATCAAAATTTAAAAACAAATGTACAAAATTTATAGTTTTTCTCCAACAACAAAATGGTCTGTCAAACCGAACAATTGTTAAGAAAAAATGTAAAGCCACTCTCAAGAAACTCCAGCGTTAAACCGGTACATAAAAACGTAACAATGATGGAAACTTGCAAAAACTGTTTCCTTGTTAAGTGTTGTGTCGTGAGTTGCACGAATAACTCAGAAATTAAAAGTGAAGAGCCGTCTGCCGAGCCAAATCACCGATATGGAAACGAATAGTCGAATAATCAAATCAATTTGCCGATGCAACAGAATTTTTGAATTGTTGCAGCACTCGGAAGGTATAATATATATTATGACTATTGTATAATGTGGATTGGAAAATGAAACTCTATGATAGTAATTTAATTTAAACAAATTCATCGATTCAGCAAATTTATTTCGTGCCAGTTAAATAGAAATAATTTTACATATTTAATTCAATTAATGTTGAATTTCTAAAGTTTAAAGTTTAGTTAATATATTTGGATAAATATGTGTGAAAATAAATTAATTGTTACATAAATTTTATAATACCAACCGAATTATAAATAATAATAATATAATATACTACCACATTCACACAGCGCCATCTAGTCCCAAAGTAAGCAATTATATTTGCTTGTGTTATGGGTACTAAACAACTGATATACTACTTAAATACATTTTTTTTTGTAAATACATACATATGTATTTATAGATAAATTACACCCAGACACAGAACAAACCTTTATGCTCATCACACAAAGATTTGTCCTGGGTGAACGGCCACGACCTCCGGTTTAGCAGTCAGGGTCACTAACCACTAGACCAACAGGCCCGTCAGATTTTGCAACCGAAATTGTGCGAGAGCTACTGCTGAAACTCGAATAAGAATCGCCTAACGATCCAATAAAGAGTATCGTACATTCCAACGTAGTACATCACTAGTGCCGACAGCTTGTACGTTTCGTGAGACGCAACCATCAGAGGGAGATTCCCACTTATAATTTATTAACAGGTCATAAGTGCTAAAATGTGTACATTCATAAGTCCAGAGGTACGTGTGTTGGCTCCTCATATAAATAATTCAACGTATCTGGGTGCTCGTGTCTACACCCATTCGATGCTGTGTCTTTCACTTTTTCTTTTTCTCTACGAGGAAAAATAATTGAGGAAACTGTTAGGTGGCTTCGGGACGATGTATTGATGAATTTTTGAGGAGCTTCTTGCTGGAGTTTTTTGTTTTTAGCGGAGACAGAGAAAGATTATTATTTGAAAAGCAATTTAGGTATACTTTATGTATGATATGAATACACAATTCAAAATATTGGCTATATATACTGTATTATAATATTATAAATCTAAAGAGTTTATTTATATGAACGTGCTAATCACATAATCTACTGAACGGAATTGAAATATTCTTTTAGTGTCGAATAGCCCATTTATCGAGGAAGGCAATATAGCATCACGCTAGTCGCTACCATCTATAGAAGCTGAGCAGTGGCCAAACAAAGAACGACGGCAGTAAAGGGCAACTAGTTATAAATATAAAAAGTATATCAGACTGAATTATCCTATATAAATAATATTAAATGAATACTTTTTAATCTTGTTAGTTTTGTTCAATATGACACTTCATCCACTCGAACAAAAGTTTCAGGGCTTACGTCCCAAAAACGTAGAACTAAAAACCATTAAGAACCCGACCAAATTGAATTGCTATGGAACCTTTCCTTGCTAAGCTATTTATAAGTGGATAACAAGCGGTCGGGTTGGCAGGCTGGCCCCTCCCGGATAAAATTATAATTGGGATATAATATGCGGAATATGAGGCCCAAAGGATTTTGGATACGAAAGCTATGTAATATTTTTACGGGTCAATAATTCTGTCCTGGTACTATGTGACGTTATAAATCAATATTAATTGACCTTACATGAACAATAGAATTCTTTTATCAAATATTGTAAGGAAAACACGGTTAAATAATGTAACAGGTTTTAAAAAATGTTAAAAGAACCGAATCCACATTAAATATATTCACGGAGAAAAATATTAGACACATTTTCCAAATTTCAACGTTACACAAAATCATGACTGTTTGGTAAAAGTTTGAAATTCAATCAATCACTGATAGGCCGCCTGAAATGTGAAAACATGACAAAAGGAAGCGAATCCTCCGCGCGCCTCGGCAGTCCCTAGAGGCGAACACGAGATGCATTTGAAAACAAACAACACATTCGGCAAGTCTCAGTTGCAAACTTTTATATTTCAAGTTCGGTAGTCTCTCAGTTTCGACAGGGTTATTTTGTCGATGGCCACCTCCAAAGTTTGCCGCAAAAGCGTCAACATTTGGTGTCACTTTTCCTTCGGAAGTTACTTTAAAATATTTACGACTGAAACTTTGCCTGTACAAGAAAAATTCGCCGAGTCGTATGGCGAATTTATAGTTTGTCGATGGAGTGCGGAAGTTTCACATTAGAGTATAATCTATCTTTCTCTCTTATAGTTATTTGTCGTTGTGGATTTATTTGTGTTTAAAAGTGCGCTGATGTAAGATCTCATGAAGTTCATTTGTTTGTTTTGTTTTATGGAGATCCGATACCAAAGCCGAAGTTTGTTAATTTAACTGAAAATATAAGTAATGTAGTAGGTTATATTCTATTAATATCATTAACTCTACAAAATTAAATAATATTAATATTTAAAAAGAAATAATAACACGTGAGTTTTATAATATTGGCATTGTTAACCTATTTTTTCGTGATAAATTATACAAGGAGACAACAATGGCTAATTATAGAATAGCATGTTCAGTTTATTGGACGGGCCAAGCAATAAGCGAACAGCAATTTTAGTTTTTTATTGTAATTTTAAATCAAATTAAGTTAATTCAAATTTGGTTTCAGTTTCTCGTTGTATAATATAATGAAAAGTACACATATTTTACCTATATAAATTGTTTATATTTTTTAAAAATTAATGTATAGATAATATTTAAAAATAATATTTTACTTATTTATTTATTACCTATATTTATTTTACAGATAGCAAGTCTGTAAAATTACGGTAAGCTTGAATGAAATTCCAACCATATCTGTTATTTAAAAATGAACTCCAACACGTTTATCTGGATTATATACAAATGTTCTCCGCAGGTGTGGTCTATAATATAAAATCACAAGGGAATATCAATCGGTATTAAAACCGGTGGAATCTCATTACTTCCGATGGTGCGCAAGCGATTTATCACAGTCATCGCGACACTCACTCTGGCTGACAGTCAACACGGCCCGAAGATAATAAAACACGCCACAAACATCACTATCTATCAAGGTTTGCTTTACGAAACTCCTTTATAAACATTGTTGAGGTGAGAATGCCGTATTTTCTTAGTAAACACAATATTTGGTAACTGATTGTAATTGAGTTTATTTATTTATTTTATTTTATTTTTCTATACATTCACACAGCGCCATCTAGTCCCAAAGTAAGCAATTATATTTCCTTGTGTTATGGGTACTAAACAACTGATATACTACTTAAATATTTTTTTTTTGTAAATACATACATATTATAGATAAATTACACCCAGACACAGAACAAACCTTTATGCTCATCACACAAAGATTTGTCCTGGGTGGGGATCGAACCCACGACCTCCGGCTTAGCAGTCAGGGTCACTAACCACTAGATCAACAGGCCAGGTTTAGAGCTATTGGTAATCTCTCTGTGTAGTGACGGATTAAGAATACATTATATGTGACCACCCCTTCTCAACCCGTGGGTGACTAAGTGAGTAACATAAGGTTAAGGCAGACAAGAGCACTGTGAGAAAAGAAGCAAACCCTATACCAACCCGTCTGGCCAGCGTTGTTGTATAGTAAGTAGGCTTAATTCCCTCCTCAATCTTTGACCCATGCCCAGCATTGGGACGTTTGTGTAATCATAATGAGATTTTTAATTATGAAGTAAATACAGAATTGTACATAATATATGTGACACAATTGAGCTGCTTGACAAAAGCTATGTAATAAATAAATATTAAATTAAATACATATATATTAAAAAGTACCCTCCTTCGTCAAAAAAAAAGTAGGCAAATTTGCTGACACTGCTTTTCGGATAACCTGTTACATTCTTAACTTGTGACTTTCAAAAGTGTTACTTTGTAACCTAGATGAATAAACGAGATTTAATTTCATTTCAAAACAATAAAATCTCATACTTTCCCACCTTCCCTATAATTTACATTATAAGACTTTAAGAGGCTATAAATTTAATAGTCAAAACCCGCCTCAGTAATGAGCCTTGATTCATAAAGTGACATTTAACGACTACTGACACGCGAACAGACAAATAGTTGTCGTTATTATACAGTTTGTTGTGAGCGCACTTCATATTTTATTCAATAGCATTTCCTTGATAATGTTTTTTAATGTTGACTAGCCTGTTGGTTTAGTGGTTAGTGACCCTGACTGCTAAGCCGGAGGTCGTGGGTTCGATCCCCACCCAGGACAAATCTTTGTGTGATGAGCATAAAGGTTTGTTCTGTGTCTGGGTGTAATTTATCTATAATATGTATTGTAGCGCGCCAACCAATCACGGCACGTTCTCGGGTCGTTGAGAACCCCGAACGCTAACGCTGGCGCTACTGTCGACCGACGCCACACTCAACTTCTCTCGGGGCGTCGCGTCAGGGCGTGTGCGTGCGCCATATTTTGTCATTTTGTAAAATGTAGTGTTTCCGTATTAGAATAAAATCATTGTTTGTGTTTATAATATAATAAATTAGTTATACAACACGACTACAAGTGGCTACCCAACGTGTCGCGGCTCGCGAACTTCATTAAGTACAGGACTAGGTACTTACTACTACTCAATACAAAATGCCGCGTACGCGCAGCAAAACAGATAAATCGCCCTCAGAGTCAGACACAAATGACGATACCCTAGTGGAAGTTGACGCCAGCAGCGGTACCTCAAGCACCGCCGCCAATAAATATTCTTCGGCGGACATGGCCGCTATGATGGCCGCCATGCAACGCTCGCAAACAGAAGCGTTCGAGCGCCTACTGGACAGGCTAAGCAACCGTCAGCCGTTGTTCCCAGCTCCTGTTTCCACGTCTGCACCACCAGCTGTCGGCAGCGGCACCTTTACGCACTGCACCGCTAGATACGGCGGTGACGCCGACGAACCGGTGGATGCCTTTATAGACGCGATACAAACCTACAAGGACTGTGCCAACGTCTCGGAGGAGAACGCCCTCAGAGGCCTCTCTATGCTGCTCACGAAGAACGCAGCGGTTTGGTACCACGGGGTGAAGAAGGAAATACATTCATGGGATGTCGCCATTGACTTACTACTCAGTACCTACGGTGACAGGAGACCTCCGCACCGCATCTATAAGGAATTATTTCAACTAACACAAGGTAACCTTAACACTGACATATTTGTAGCCAAATAAAAACCTGTAAGCAGTAGTTGTCATACTGATTTACCCAATGTATCTGTTATCAAATTTGCTAACTAAACTCCCTACCGGTGATATATCCAATCGAGCCCAGGTAGACATGGTTTACGGTTTACTCGACGGAAGAATAAGGAGGCACCTTCGAAGGGAGGAATTTCAAGATTTTGCTGGCATGCTTCGCCTGGCCCGTTCTATAGAGAACGAACAGAACGAGTCACACACCGGTCCGCCACCCAACGCCCGTCGTGTTAAATCAACGAGCGACGACAGCGCAGCAGGGCTCCCGCCACAGCAAGGGCGGCGCTCCGCCGCGCCGGGAGATAGGGCATCGGCATCGGCATCGCAACAACCTTCAACAGTGAATGAAGTGAAACAAAGTGCCGCGAAGCCCAGATGCGTGTACTGTAAACAATACGGGCATGTGCGTGATGAGTGTTCAAAATTAAAAAAGTGCGATAGTAATGCTAGTATTAAGTCTATGCACTGTTATGGCTGTGGTACTAAAGGTGTTATAAGGTCTCAATGTTCTAAATGTAACCAGAACCTGTCATTTTCATCTTTTGTTATTAAAGACTCGGTAAGTGAGTTTCATTGTTTTAAAAATGTAAACAATCAGTTAAATGACAGTCATCAAAATTATTTAACTCATAAGGTTAATGCTCCTTCTATGGTGAAGTCACCTGTAAGCAGTAGTTGTTCTCATACTGACTTACCCGATATGTCTGTTATCAAATGTAGTGATAATGATGTTCTTTCTATGGTGAAGTCACCTGTAAGCAGTAGTTGTTCTCATACTGACTTACCCGATATGTCTGTTATCAAATGTTATGATAATAATGTAACTTCTAGGGTGAAGTTACCTGTAAGCAGTAGTTGTTGTAATACTGACTTACCCGATGTATCTGTTATCAAATGTTGTGATAATAATGTAACTTCTAGGGTGAAGTTACCTGTAAGCAGTAGTTGTTGTCATACTGACTTACCCAATGTATCTGTTATCAAATGTTGTGATAATAATGTGACTTCTAGGGTGAAGTTACCTGTAAGCAGTAGTTGTTGTCATACTGACTTACCTGATGTATCTGTTATCAAATGTTGTGATAATAATGTAACTTCTAGGGTGAAGTTACCTGTAAGCAGTAGTTGTTGTCATACTGACTTACCCGATGTATCTGTTATCAAATGTTGTGATAATAATGTAACTTCTAGGGTGAAGTTACCTGTAAGCAGTAGTTGTTGTAATATTGACTTACCCAATGTATCTGTTATCAAATGTTGTGATAATAATGTAACTTCTAGGGTGAAGTTACCTGTAAGCAGTAGTTGTCATACTGATTTACCCAATGTATCTGTTATCAAATGTTGTGATAATAATGTAACTTCTAGGGTGAAGTTACCTGTAAGCAGTAGTTGTTGTCATACTGACTTACCCAATGTATCTGTTATCAAATGTTGTGATAATAATGTAACTTCTAGGGTGAAGTTACCAGTAAGCAGTCATTGTTGTCATACTGACTTACCCGATGTGTCTGTTAACAAATATTGTGATAATAATGTAGCTTCTAGGGTAAAGTTACCTGAAAGCGGTAATTGTATTACCAACTTACCTGTTACCAAATGTAATGGTAGTGACTTATCTGGTAACTTAGCTGTTAATGTGAATGTCCCAGCTCATAGGTTGTGTTGCGATAACATTGATTGTTCTTGTACTTCTCCGGTAGTTTCCTCTCTCTGCGCCAACAACATGGTGACGGATTCTGCCTGTAGGGGTGATGTATTGCCTGCGGTACCTCTCTCTGTGTCTAGCGTCTTACAGAGGACGACCGAGCTTACCACGCAACAGCGACCTGTGCTTAGTATACAAATTCTTGGCTTACGGGGCATGGCTTTAATTGATACAGCCGCTAAGTGTTCCATAGCGGGACACACACTTTATAATATATTTAAACAAAAGGGACTAACCTTTAATTCTAAACAGGTTCATGTGAAGCTGGCTGATGGTGTTGTTCATCCACGTGAGGTTTTGGTGACAGCTGTTGATGTCACTGTTTCTGCAGATAGGAGCGTGCGAGTGGACTTTGTGATATTCCCGGATGCTGACAACAATGATACACTCCTGGGAATCGACTTCCTCAATGCGGCAGGTATGGTTATTGATTTTTATGCTTCGACTTGGCACTTCTCTGGCTGCATGCAAATTTATCCTCTGGAGTATGAGGATGCATCAATACCTCAGTGTAAGCAAATTCCGGTGTCTGCTATGCTGTTAAGAGCTGATGAAGGCTTAATGCTTACCAGTGATCAGCGCCAGCAGCTTGCTGATTTGCTTCAGCATCATGAGGATATCTTCCGTCTAGGAGGAGATGCTACATGTTTTGCTGAGCATCACATTGACACTCAAGAGCATGCACCTATAGCTGTACCACCGTACCGCCTCACGCCCGTAAAGAGGGCCGCCATGGAGGCAGAGATTAACAAGATGTTAAACGATGGCGTGATCGAGGAGTGCGAGTCAGCGTGGTCCGCACCCGCTCTCCTCGTCCCTAAGAAGGATGGCACTTATAGATTCTGCGTGGACTACCGCCGCCTTAATGCGGTAACCGTGAGCGATACTTACCCTTTACCAGTTATCGAGGACCTTCTGCATGCGACCAGAAGAGATGGGTACATGACCACCATCGATTTACGGTCAGGCTACTGGCAAGTGAGCGTTGCACCTGCAGATCGGGACAAAACAGCCTTTGTATCGCCTCTAGGTACATAATCGTTTTATCCGTATGCCATTTGGACTTAAAAACGCCCCTGCCACCTTCCAGAGGTTAATGGACCGTTTCCGTTCTGGAAGTTCTTTGAAGGACATTACGTTGTTATGTTACCTTGATGACCTGCTGATCCTGTCTGATGGGCCTTTCGCGAAGCACCTGGAAGACCTGGAAGCCGTTTTTAACCGCCTACGCGTTTTTGGATTACGTGCCAACAGGGTAAAGTGCAATTTTGCCTGTAGTGAGGTTAAGTATTTAGGTCATCTTCTGACTCCTAAGGGTATTAAGCCTGATGAGTCCAAGGTGCAAGCTATTCAGCAGATGAAGGAGCCCAGTAACCTCAAACACTTAAAGAGCTTTCTACAAACTTGTTCCTGGTTTCGTAAGTTTGTGCCAGGATTTTCTGATATAGCTCGAGCGCTCACCAAACTTACTAAGAAGAACGAACCGTGGGTTTGGGCTGAAGACCAGCAGCGAGCCTTCGACGAGCTGAAGAAGAAACTCATTACAGCTCCTGTCCTTGCACAGGCGGACCACAGTAAACCCTTTTTCATTCACACTGATGCAAGTAACTATGCTATAGGCGCTGTTCTCTTACAGGGTGAAGGAAATGATCTACACCCCATCGAGTACTCCAGCCGCTTGCTGACCAACGCTAAGTGCAAGTACTCGACCACTGAGCGAGAGGCTCTTGCTGTTGTGTGGGCTGTGGAAAAGTATCGTCCATACATCGAGGGTCATCCTGTTATTCTGCGCAGTGATCATCAACCGCTGAGGTGGTTGTTAACTTTAAAATCGCCAAGTGGGAGATTGATGCGTTGGGCCCTCAAGTTACAAGCTTTTGACATCAAATATGAATATACTCCTGGGAAGGCTAATGTCGTAGCTGATACGCTTAGTCGCCCGCCCTGTGACAGGTCAACTCAAGGCTCATGTGGTGTATGTTCTGTGATTATAGACGTGCCGCACAAGAGTGCAGCTGAACTCCGATCTGCCCAACTTGCAGATCCCGAAGTTAGTAAGATTATCAAGGATATAGAAGATCCCTCTAATCCCACGACGTCCACCCGTTGGTTGGAGCGCGGCTATCTCATGGGTCAGGGAGTCCTCTATCGACACGCTCCCGACTCAGACTCCGAACGGCCACAGTTAGTCATACCTGTATCTATGCTCCAGGATGTCCTGAATGAATGTCATGACGCTCCAACTGCCGGTCATCAGGGCGTAGATCGCACCATTGATCGCATAAGACAGCGATATTATTTTACAGGTATGCGTAAATATGTTACTGACTACTTAAAACATTGTGTTAATTGTCAGAGGTACAAGTTTGCCAATCAGAAACCCACTGGTCTCCTGCAAACACCTATATTGCAACAGAGAGGTGAGGTTCTTGCTGTTGACCTATTCGGCCCCCTCCCAGAGGCTGAGTCCGGTGAGAAATGGATTTTCCTAGTCGAGGATACCGCCACTCGGTGGACGGAGTTATATGCCATCAAGGAGGCTACAGCCGAGGTATGTGCACAGATCATGTCAGAGGAATATTTTCTTCGATATGGTTTTCCAAGGCGGGTCATATCGGATAACGGTGTGCAGTTTATATCAGCAGTGATGCAACAGTGTATGTACCTGTTCGGTATCAAACAGAACCTCATACCGTTATATCATCCTGAAGCCAACCCCGCCGAGAGGAAGAATCGGGATCTGAAGATACAACTGGCAATGCTGGTCAAGAATGACCACCGCAGTTGGCCTCAGTTCCTACCGCAGGTACGGTTTGCCCTTAATACTGCTACCTGTGCCACTACCGGTCTAACACCGGCCTACATGATGTATGGTCGCGAACTACGGACCCCGTTTGATGCACAGCATGACCTGCGTTCTATATTGGACAAAGAAACGTATGTACCTCAGATAACACCTTATCTTTCTAAGTTTATAGATTCTCTACAGGATATACGAGATCGTGTAGAAAAACAACAAGATCTGCGTAAGGAATATGCAGATTCTTCCCGTCGCCCATCTCCAGTTTTCAAGGTTGGTGACCAAGTACTCCTAACCACTCATTCTATAAGTAATGCTCCCAAGGGGGTAACTCGGAAATTCATGGCACAGAGAGATGGACCATATGCGATTTCTAAAGTTGTCAGTTCGACAACCTATGA
Organism: Laspeyria flexula; assembly: GCA_905147015.1. NCBI lineage: Eukaryota > Metazoa > Arthropoda > Insecta > Lepidoptera > Erebidae > Laspeyria > Laspeyria flexula. The sequence continues at coordinate 1,885,666 of LR989956.1, read as the reverse complement.
GCTGAGTGACAGCCAGGGTCAGATATTAGGTAAATACCATGTATCGGATTTGGTAGGTCTCATATGTGATCACCCCGAGACCCTAGAGCCTCTTCAACCCCGCCGTCTGCGAGGTAGACCGCGTAAAGCCCACAAGAAGGCGCACTCTTAAGGTGCCAAACCATTATCGGGACGATGGTCATGGTTTGGAGGAGGAGAATGTAGCGCGCCAACCAATCACGGCACGTTCTCGGGTCGTTGAGAACCCCGAACGCTAACGCTGGCGCTACTGTCGACCGACGCCACACTCAACTTCTCTCGGGGCGTCGCGTCAGGGCGTGTGCGTGCGCCATATTTTGTCATTTTGTAAAATGTAGTGTTTCCGTATTAGAATAAAATCATTGTTTGTGTTTATAATATAATAAATTAGTTATACAACACGACTACAGTATGTATTTACAAAAAAAAAATGTATTTAAGTAGTATATCAGTTGTTTAGTACCCATAACACAAGCAAATATTATTGCTTACTTTGGGACTAGATGGCGTTGTGTGAATGTGGTAGAATATTATATTATATTATTATTATGTTTGGGGTTCGCGTTAGGCAAACAGTTTGCTCACTCACCATTGCCAAGTTATTAAAATACTTAACTTACGCAATATATACGAAGCACTCGTTGCATTGCGGTATTTAGATGTTCATTTTGATCAGCGAGGTTAAACAACGTTCAGCAAGGTCAATCTACAGATGGGTGACCGTTTGTGGTATTTTCATTCTCCTCTGTGCTTCGGAAGGTACGTAAAGCCGTTGGTCCCGGCTATTACTTCATATTATGGTAGTCGTTAAGTCAAGTTGGAAGCCTGGGCGACTTGATAAATTCCAACTCCAAGATGTGCCTCAAGTTCATTTGCTAAGTAAGTAATTACCGTATCAACTATTTAATTTCTTATATTTCTGATTTTTCATTTTGTGGCATTTATATGTACTAGTCAAGTGACTTACCATCTGTTAACAATGAAGTAAAACATCATGTGAAAACCCACATACTTAAGCAGAAATTCTAAGTGAATCTGATCCACCAACCCGCACTAGGCCAGCTTGAGTGGATTATGGCATAAACCTTCTCAGCTCTCTAGGTAAACGAGCCGTGCAGTGGGATATTAATGGGTTGCTGATGATGATTAAAGTCGACTGAGTTCATTTCGATATGATTGTCAAATTGATTTTCAAACATTTGACAACGGTATCAAAATCGACTAAGTCGAATGTTTATATTCCGAGTAGAGCTCCTGAAGAGTGACAGGAACAAAATAGTGAGTGAAAGCTATTGAAATATAAAATAATAATTATCGATTGTTTTTCTTTGTCTGAAACTCAGAACACTTATATCCTGTACCTACTAACTGTTACCCGGGGCTTCAATCTTTGTGTGGCTACTATTCAGCTGCTATTGGTTGTAGCTTGTTGTTATATAGCCTATAGCCTTCCTCGATAAATTGACTATCCAATACTAGGGATTTTCAATTCGGTTCAGTAGTTCCTGATATTAATGCGCTCAATCAAACATACTCTTTAACTTTAAGTTATACCCAAATAACCAAATAAGACTCTATATTCTTATTTGATCGGTTTTTATACAAATGTTTTACATTTTTGAAATAATGACACCGTCGTACAATTTAATAAAACCGTAAGTATGTGGCTCACTGTTAGTCAACAAACTGGTGCAAATCAACCGTCTTGTTTGTGAATATTCGTTGTAAAATAAGGACTTATAACACTTTTTTTGTGGAGTAATATTTGATGCATATAAAACTAATAAAATATGAAGTTGGTATATTTGTAAATATAATAAGTAGTGTATTAAATTACTAAGGCCTTAGTAATGCCTTTTTACTGCTTAGTTGATTTTATAGTTATACTTAACATGATATTCTGAGAGAACAAATGAATTTTGAAGTCTGTGAACGACAACCAATACATTTCTAAAAGCTTAGCGTTAAAAGTGTGAAAGATCAATTTCTAAATATTATTAAACTTGGAATTACAAATAAAAAAATGAAATTATTAAATGTTATATCAAAATAACAATTAGTCACCAAATATCAGATTTCAGTTACCAAACAAAACAAATCTGAACTGTCCAATTCCAACTAAAAATTTAATTTAGACCGAAATTGTATGAGCGTAACAGATACTCCCGAATTGGAATTAAATCAAATAATTCAACAAAATGATTGATCACAACACACAATTTTGTGTGCTCGCTTCGGTGGCAACTTCAAAGTGAATTTTGATTGATTATGTGTTACATTTTTAATGGGTATTTCTAAAAAAGAATCCTGGTGCGACCCTTGCTTAAATAGCTTAAATTCGTTATTAGGGTGAAGGTAAATAGGGGTTTTGGGCTGAGACACTGATTTATTTTTTCGGAGTGAGCTTCGTCTGCATACATTTTTAAAATGTCGTATGGCACTCGGGGTCGCAATCTGAGAGGATCTATATACGCATACTCGTATCAAGTCTTAAATCAAATAACAAAATAAAAAAAAATATAAATTAAGATATAAATTAAGGCAAATATAAATTATTAATAATTGAAATACATATAATAATAATTAATATTTGTAATTTCTCAATATAGTGTAGCAAAATATGTAAAATGTTGGCAATCTTAACAATGGCTACCTATAATTACAGTTCCTTTTCCTATACCACTATCACTATAAAATTACCACATTTATCGAATTAATATCCATAAAACCTGTACCCACTAATCTAATACCCTGTTCAACGGGAGAATTTTAAACGAAAAAAAATCCTAGAGAGTTTCCTCCAGCCAAAATCACTTGGCGCCAATCCTCTCAAACTATTATCATTAAGACTGTACAGGGTTGAATTTAAATAACTATTTAACGGGGCAATAATGGTGGGAGCACGTACGTGCACCAGATGTTAATTGCTTGCAGCATTTAATAGGCACGCTCAGTTGAATCCGTTTCTGGCGCCAGTCCGGTTAGGTCACAACCACACTATATGACGTCATATCTGCGATTTTACGACATGTCTTCATCGTCATTGATTTTGTGAATATATAACTCGTTGATCTAGTTTTGATAGGGTTATGATGGGTTAGTGTTCCTTATATTTATGGGTTTGCTATGAATATTTGGTTGAAATACTTTATATTTTGATTTTATACTGAAGTCAAACATTTGATATACAAAATAATTATGTAAGCAGCTCGTAAATAACCTTGCTCGATTTAATTGATAAGCATACGAAAATATTTCATATTAGAAGTCATGCGGGGCTTGGCTCCTGTCGTTCTTTGTTTAGCCATTGCTCAACTCTTATTAGCCGTAACGTGATTTCATATAACCTATAACCCTCCTCAATAAATGAGCTATCTAACGCTAAAATAATGTTTCAAATCGGAGCAGTAGTTCCTGAGATCATAGCGTTCCACTAAACAAACAAACTGTTCAGCTTTATTATTGGTTTAAATAAATACTCAAAACTAATTAATTGCCAAAAGTGAACATGGAGCAAAACATTTACAAGTTATTTATTGATGGTTAATGTTATTGCGATTTTATTCTAACCAAGACTAGCCTTAATATTTAAGGCCTCTTTAAACGCACCAGTCTTCCGAATGAAAACCGCACTGATTCCATTCCATGTCCGTATAATTCGTCTCTTTCTATCTTAATAATAATTGGCATGTCTCTATCTCATTTCTCCATGAATGCATTCAGTTGAAATATTTGGTTTGCTTGCTTGCAATGTAAGTGTCGGTTTTACAAAGATGTGAATTTCAAATTAATCATGTTTTGCTCTGTGCTGTAATGGAATATTTAAATGTTTTGTTATAAAGCGTTCTATTGCAAAAAAATTGTCTGAAATTTTATATTTTTCTTTTAGCTCAAAAGTATATGGTGTAATTTGTTTACTATAAGCTATTTTCGTACTTATTTATTATACAAAGATATAATATGCTTTATTACGCCGATTAATAGAGAGAATATTTTACCAAAGATGCTCGTACGTAAGATGTGTTTTTATAGAAAAACAAAATGTTATTCACCGTTTACGAGCTATCATAATATAATGATGAGATATAATAGATGAGATGAATAGTTAAATTTTTTATATGATTTCGATATAGTTGTAGTTGTTTAATACTCGACTGGCCTGTTGATCTAGTAGTTAGTGACCCTGACTGCTAAGCCGGTGGTTGTGGGTTCGATCCCCACCCAGGACAAATCTTTGTGTGATGAGCAGAAAGGTTTGTTCTGTGTCTGAGTGTAATGTTGTTTAGTACCCATAACACAAGCAAATATAATGGCTTACTTTGGGACTAGATGGCGCTGTGTGAATGTAGTAGAATATTATTATTATTATAATACAGGTACAATAAACAAATCAAAGAAAAGTGATTTTCTATCCTGGTATCATGGTAAATATCCCGAAAATTATACTAAGTTAAATTACTATGACATTTTTAGAAACTATTTAAGTGATTATTCAAAATAAGTTTTCCCACTTATAAAACAATAAAAACATTAATTTTAATAAAATTGAGTTTGATATAGCACGGGACGAGCTATATACTTATTGAACGGGAGTTACATAAACACACAATTGACAAAAATGGCTTCGCAATTAAATAAACAGCACGACTTTACGAATACATTTCCGTACAATACCAAATGTGTTAAACACTTCCCTAGCACTTAATTAATCGGTACTACACTCGAAAAATAAAAGTACCTCGTCCGAAGTACTTCGCCGTTGCGTGCCGCCATATTAACAACATAATTCTAATGAATGTCGACATCAATTAGTTATATTTGTCGTCAGCAATTCACGTTCACGTTAACGTGTAACGTAAATTAAATTTCGTTGATACGAATCGGAAAATTTTACGTGGTTTTTACGTAATTGTTTTCATTTACACGTAAGTAGATTATGTCGTATACCGTTAAATATATTAGTGGTGTTAATTTTGGATGTTTACTACATTATATGAGTTATTACTTATTAGTAAAAAGGAAGAAAATGTAATCGTAACCAAGGTATGTCTTAGATATGAAATGTTTTTGAAAGTTTGAACGTAGCGTTAGCAATATGTTACTGTGAAAAATATTTGTTTAGTTATTTATTTCTATTGTGTTGTGTTAAAGAACTAAATCCTATGAATTAAAGATATCAAGTGAAACAAGAATGCCTAGTGTTTAAAAATTCTAAGTGTAGAACAAGAATGACACGAACTAGAAAAGACAATTGTAGTTGGATGTGTCAAATTAATTATGTTAAAAAAATTTGAATGTCTGTTCCGCAGAAGGCTTCTAGGCGAAGCTGATGCTAACGATTATATTGAAGTTTATGATAATGATGTTAATAATATTAAAGTCAGTGTAGTGTCAGATTAAGAATACATAATGTCACTATACCATAACTACATGCAGGTGTCGTAAAAGATGACTAAGGGAGTAACTTTAAGCAGACAAGAGCACTGCGAGAAATCAAAATTAAAAAAAAAAACTATATACCTACCCTATGTCTGGCTAGCGTGTAAATTCCCTTCACAATGTTTGGAGGAGACCAGCGCCCAGCTGTGGTAAGTTTATGGGTTGAAATGAAGATATTAGTGACACAAGTAGAAACAGTTATTTTAACAGCAAATGATAGCTACATTTGTAGCTATCATTTGCTGTTAAAATAACTGTTTCTACAAATTACTTGTACAGTTGAGTTTAAAGACCGAGAGCGTAGCTAATGTCTAAATACTAAATTTTGTGCCTAAATTACTGAGCTGAATCGGATACGGAACACCTGGTCACACCACATCAGATCTCTAATATGTACAAGCTTAACTAAAATCGCATAACAAAATAGTTTTTTAGAAGTGTATCATTGACGTTTTCATATTACAATTCGTTCAATAAGTCGTTCTTTATTTACCACTGCTCAGCTCCTATTGGTCATAGCGTGATATTGTATAGCCCATAACCATTCTCGATAAATGGGATATCTAACACTTAAAGAATCTTTCAAATAGGACCAGTAGTTTTTGAGATCCAAGCGTTCAACCGAACAAACAAATTCTTTAGCTTTATAATATTCTAGCTTTATTCATTTGGAGGCCTTATTTATTACCGTACATATTTATGTACGGTAATAAATAAGGCCTCCAAATGATATTAAATTAGTCTACTAATAAAGTTATATTTAGGCTTAATTATCACGTAGAGCTGTTAGGTGAAAACGTAGGCGTTTGATCCATAATATAATGTGACAAAAGACGGTATCTATCGGTGCTAATTTTGGCTCTTTACCATAATAGATATTTAGGAATATTTTATTATGTGTTCCACAAGTACGCGTACTTGATATCCAAGCAAATATCAATATATATCTAAATTTTTTTATAATATCTAGAAGGCCTAGTGTACGATACTACCTAGTGTACAAAGAAAATTATAGTTAATAAAAATGACTTATGTATATTGGTTAATCATAATTTTTGTTCTATTCAAAATGAAAGATGATGCTAATAATTTACCTGATAGTTAGCAATTCAAATTTTAAAATTGTTTATTATTGCAAAATATACAGATACAAATAAAAGTGCCAAGTTATTTTTTGTTGTCATAGTTTTATGTGTGTTATGTGTGTTTAATTAATAATAAAGTAACAACAAAGTTAACTTAAATAAGGTTAATACATTTTGCAGAAAAGAGCATAACAATCATTTTGCCTTTATTTCCTCAGTAGGCAAGCCTGTATCGAGGAAACCTAAGTTTTATATTTCTCTGATAAGTAATTAATGATACAATTAACAACTGTGAGATAAATTGACTGGCCTGTTGGTCTAGTGGTTAGTGACCCTGACTGCTAAACCGGAGGTCGTGGGTTCAATCCCCACCCAGGACAAATCTTTGTGTAATGAGCATCAAGGTTTGTTCTGTGTCTGGGTGTAATTTATCTATAATATGTATGTATTTACAAAAAAAAATGTATTTAAGTAGTATATCAGTTGTTTAGTACCCATAACACAAGCAAATATAATTGCTTACTTTGGGACTAGATGGCGCTGTATGAATGTGGTAGAATATTATTGTTCTTATTAAAGTTTCCTAAATAAGCTCTAGTAGCAACTTTCTGGAAACATCGTTGACCATTTTTTGTTGAAACAAATGAACTGAACCAATAAATTCGTGTTCAAAGAAACATGTATGTACAGACTTACAATATTGATGTACAGTCTCCCAACATAGTTCCATTAGCAAATAATTAGTTTCAATAGTGCTGGCAGTTAACACATAATTCGAGACGTGACCACATCACTATCTATACGAGTATGTCGAACTAATCGATAACATTCCAAGTTTGAATCACTCAAGCCCGTCTCTAACTCATTCCGTGTTTAAGTTTCAATAATTTCCTTTGGGATTGGGATGTATTTGACGATGGCCACCAACTGTGAATTATTAACCCTGCCGAAGCTCTTTGGGTCATTCCGTACCCAAAATTAAATTACAAGAGTTGTAATTTGAAAATTAAGTGAGTTGTGATAATATTGTATCGTGATCTAAGTCGTTTTATGCAGTTACTTATTGTTTGTTACAGAATTTTGTCAGATTGAACTATTTGGTTTTTGTTCAGCGTTTAACTAATGAAGCATTATGTTTCATAAAATGTTGAATTAAAAAAAAAAATTCTCTGTTAGAATATATATACAAATAGAATTGGTAAAAAATTCATAACTTCCTTTTTCTGTACAGAAGCCTAAAATTTTAAATTACAACATCGTATTTCGTAAAAGAGCCTTCAATTTGTGCTCTAATTGTCCTCGGAAAAGGTACGAGCATTACGTTCATACATTTTTAACGGCGACGACCGTCTGCCTTCAGTATTCCCTTCATTCATTTTGACATGCCAAATAATATTTTCATGACATAATAAGGCTCCAAATGTTAGTGAATCAAATTTACAGTATGATTTTCTATAATTGATTTGGACAGTTTTAGATAACCATTTATTGTGACGGTTTATAACGTTTATATTTTAGCCCTTTCGAGTAAATATAATATTCTACCACATTTAGACACACAGCGCCATCTAATCCCACAGTAAGCAATTATATTTGCTTGTGTAAACAACGGATATACTACTTAAATACTTTTGTTTTTGTAAATACATACATACATATTATAAATAAATTACACCCAGACACAGAACAAACCTTTATGCTCATAACACAAAGATTTGTCCTGGGTGGGGATCGAACCCACAACCTTCGGCTTAGCAGTTCACTAACCACTAGACCAACAGGCCAGTCCATATCCAGCGATAGAAATATCCTGCGTACCATTCAGAAACCGGGATCTGCTTTGATCAAACATTTCGATGACATTACAGATTATTATATATTTCAAACAACTTGTTATGCCAGCCTAAGAAAAAACTGCGTCTTTTATCTAATTATTTTTTAATCAGTAGTTTTATTTGCATTTGCGAATCAAAATCAAAACCAGAATAAATTTGGAAGATTTTAAGGACCTGTTGGCTTTACTCACGCGACAATTTGGTTCCCTTTTTTTATTCCATTTCAAATCAAAAGCTAAGTTAACTGTGATCTCTAATGTATTAAAAGCACTGATTTGTAATTTATAAAAAAATCCCTGATTTTTAATTTCAATAGTTTTAAAATCAAACAATGGTTTTTGGAGCCTTAAAGTATCACTATTCCCCCATAAAAACACATCATTCCCTAATTACTAACAATTATTACGCTTTTTACGAATTTAAACAAGAAAGGTTTTGTTTCAAACATTATTCATTGTTATAAAGATAAAAATACTCTCGGGGAATTCCCGAGCGATATTAATGAATAAATGGTGTATTAATAAGCAGTACTAGTTAACAAGATGTTTCATTAAAAAGCAAACAAGCCATTTAAACGAAAAGAGGATTACTGAACTCGATAATGGCAAAGTCACGATCAAAAAGCTTACTTCATAAATGATGAGTTCGTATTTCATAAAGTTAATCATTTCTCGGAACGTCATGATCCGGGTCACTTAGAGTTTGAAAGATACATTGGCTGTAGCATTTAAGGGTTGAATTAAAGAAATATCTTAGAACATTATTGTTTTGTAATGAAATATTTCTTTTTCAAAATTATCTTTTCGTGTAATAGTTATATCACGGATGTTACTTGAATGAAACTTTTATTTTATTGTATGTAGCAATACATTTATAGTTATCAAACTGAATTTTTTTTTTTATAACACGACGGTGGCATACAGACATATGGTCCGCCTGATGGTAAGCGGTTACCGTAGCCTATAGGCGCCTGCAACACCAGGGGCATAACGAGCGCGTTGCCGACCCTTAAGAAACCTATTCACTCCTTTTTTGAAGAACCCCATACTACTACATACAACGTAGTCCCTTGGAAAAACCTCGTTAGGGAGTTCATTCTACAACCTGATGGTTCTTGGGAGGAAATTCCTCTGGAACCGCGCGGTACGAGACCATTTCGGTTCTAAGGTGTGGGGATGAACTCCCTGCCAATGGCGAGCGGTGCGATGGTAGAATGTGGCCGTGGGCATCATCTCAAACAGTTCTTCAGAGCACAACCCATTATACAGGCGGTAGAACTTACATAGGGAGGCAAAGTCTCTCCTCATACTTAATGGTTCGATACCGCCTGTTAGTATAGGATCGTCGACGATTCTCTAAGCGCGCTTCTGAACCGAGTCAAAAGGTCCCTGAATTAATAGTAAATGGTTAAAAATGATATAAACATCTGATAGGTGTAGTACCTATAATTTACCTAAAGTAGTCAATAAAAAAATTCAATGGAAATGTTATAGATATAATTATTATATAGAGTAGCGCATCGACCAAAGGAAATATCATAATTAAATTTAAAAACTCTGGAATACTTGTAGTATATGTACCTATTTCTCATTACTATCCATTCGATATTCTTACAAATTCATTTGTTATCTTCCTACCAATCAATCTGTCTATCTTTGTAATTATAAAGGCTTTTTTTCAATCAATCAAATATTATATTATAATAATTTTGTAAACACAGGTCAGTTATTAATAATTGTACAATGGATTCTCTATGTCCCGCCACCAATAGGCATACAAAATTTATACATTAAAATAACATTCAATTAAAAATGCCAAAAATAAGATTTTAAATATGTAGGTAGATATTAATGTCATGTAAATACACAAAATAAAATGTCAGAATTACAATCACATTTAATATTTAGTAAGCTAGAAGGGTTTATTTACTTCGAGTTGGCATTGCTGCATTTTTAAATCTAATTTTATTAATAAAATCCTTTCTATAGTAGATAAACTTGTACTCTAAAAAATATTTAATTTTACCATTTACCTACATCAATTAGTAATTGAAAGTACACACACTTATGCAGTAAAAGACTATCGCAATATTTTTTTTAATATTTTAACAATACTTAGTAACCATATTTAATTCAATACAAATAGTGTTTTTTGAGGTGTTTTCGTTCTTTACCCACATTTGACTGGCCTGTTGGTCTAGTGGTTAGTGACCCTGACTGCTAAGGTCGTGGGTTCGATCCCCACCCAGGACAAATCTTTGTGTGATGAGCATAAAGGTTTGTTCTGTGTCTGGGTGTAATTTATCTATAATAATTTGTATGTATTTACAAAAAAAAATGTATTTAAGTAGTATATAATATCAGTTGTTTAGTACCCATTAAGTACCCATAATTGCTTAATTTGGGACTAGATGGCGCTGTGTGAATGTGGTGGAATATATTATTTTCAACCCACGACTGTTTTACTTCGTTCTTAACCCAAAAAGTATTCCGTGCTCTACGCAGGTACTTGATTTGGTAATTAACTTATTATACTTTTAGATTTATTTACGCTTCAATCACTGAATAAAATTCTTATTACAATTTAATTCAAAATGAGTCCTTAAAATCAGGTATCAATAATTCTGTTATAACAGTCATAACAATTTTTTTATTTTTTAACTGGTAACTTTACTTTTTTAATTGGTGTAATGGAACCGTTGTAAATAAATAAATAAAACAGTATCTTTATTAATATTCTAGTTGTGGAGTAGAGCGCCCTAACTATGAATTGATTAGTCTTATTGGTAACTTATAGAATTATAAAAGTAAACTATTGGACTACGTAGCGATACTTTAAATAATCAAAATAACAATTACCTCCTCTATTTTCACTGTCCGCCGGCTTCACCTGTATTGCTCGGTTCATCTGAAACAAACCAATATATATTTAGTATTTCGACAATCGTAGTATGTTTGTGTAATGTACCTAGTATGTACTAGGTACATTTTATTTATTTATATTTTTTTTTTATTTATATATATACATTTAAACATCAAAAAACGCAAGATTTAGTATTTGTGTATAATTTATGGTTGCAGTTAGTTAAAAAAATGTACGGGTTGGGTTAGCTATTTTATGATAATCTGTTTTGTTTTACCTGTTTTTTTGTGATAAAATTTGGGACAAGGAATTCAAATCATAATCAATACGTTGGCGCTATAGTAATAATTTAGCGTATATCTATTTGCCATGTCTCTCTAAATCAATTAGAGGGAAATTTATAGGGTGTAAAAATTCTTTTTTTCATATTTTGTATCAAATGGTACTCGAATCAGATTGAAATGCGTATATCCATAAAATTTTTCAAAAATTTTCACTTCACGTATAACATAACATAACATCACGCCTCTTTCCCCGAAGGGCTAAGCAGAGGTGTATCACACCCACATTTTACCACATTTTATACAGGGAACATTTGTTTACCAAACTCCAGGAAAATCTTAATACTGGAATTTCATGATAAAAAAACCCAATACCATTTGAACTCGACCCCGGAATCGAACCAGGGACCTCTTGCACAGCAATCATATACACTTCCCGCTGCGCCATCGTATTATTATTTAAAATAGTGTAAACATAGTTTCCACCCACACATTTCAATTGACAACATTAGAAGCGACAATAGACGCTAGTTAGTGATAATTCTATCACCATAGCTGTCCGTTTCGTGTTATATCCCAATAAATGTTAATTTCGCTTAATGTATTCTAAAATAAACGGTCCCGTGAACGCGTCCGCATAATTAGCTAGATCAGAATGCAAGGGCACTTTTAATTGCATAGGATTAAATATTATGCTTGTTAATAATAAAATGGTTTCCTAGCTACCGCTGAGATTAATATTCAATTTATCATTCTACTTCATTGAGCAGCTTTTAGTTAAGCATTTCCTAAACTCACGAGAATGTATGAAAATATTGATGAATCTTGGAGAAGCGAAATATGTACGTCAGAATCGTAGCAAGTGGAAGGAAATAGCCTCTGCCTATCCCTCTGTTTTGAAAGAGTAAAGTATGTACGTATTACTAAGTATGTGTCATACATAATAGTTCATACGTTCCATACATAATATACCTTGACTTGTAAACAATGCACCTTAACCCTATAACCAAGTAACGTCACGACTTACGAGTAAATGTCAATGAAACCGTGTCAGTACTTTAAAATGATACACACTGACCTATTTTCACAAGTTGTACCGATATAACCTTTGAACTTAAATTATTGTGAACCAACGTACTGGCAATAAATGACTAAAGGTGGCATGAATCCTCGGTGGCTCAATGGTTATTGACCCTGCTGAAATAGAGGTCGTAGGTTCGATTCCCACTCGGGACGAATATTATACAATATTTTTTAATTAATTAAAAAAAAAAACAGTATGGTGTTTGGTTGTTTACTAGTCTGTGATATTTCAAACTGTAACCAATTAAAATTGTAACGACTTTTTTTTTAAAAGAGTTGCCTGATTTTCTTGCCCATTTCTTCTCAGAGCTCAACCTTGTCAGTGACAGGACAGCTCACAAAAGGCACGCAAATTTTCCAAAGCATTGATCTTAGGCAAATTTTTTGACATATTTTTTTTTGGCTTTGTATGACGTTCATAAGTATCATGTACTTGATCTATATAAAATAAAGGGTTTAACTATTTGGCTAATGATTACACAAGTTAAATGATTCAATCATCCATTTAAACAACAGAGGACTTCAAAAGTATCACAATTTAACTGAACTTAAAAACACTCAAGTATTTGATGACGTGAACAAAAGAGGAGTGGCGACTCACATGAACCATAAACTAGAGTTATGTCTCATTCGAGTAATTCAGGTTAGTTAGTACCGAGGTAAATATAATGTTTTTGAATTAGACTGAGTATTTGTTTTAGTGTCAATGTTTGTTCGCACTGTATGTTGTGTTTGGCAATTTGCATTTGTAGTCTCTAGAGTAATGTTTTGTAATAAAACATCTCATACAACTGTTGATGTGTTTGTTATTGCATGTTTTTTGTTTTGATTTTATTTGGATGTTTAACGAAGTTTTGTATGTTAAATTTGGTTCTAATTGGTCTCTGAGGGTAGCGCTATTAACTGAAATAATTACGACATTTAATTTTGTAAAACGAGGTTTAAAAGGCGTATTTTGATTAGAAAAATTGTTGGCCTTATAACGAGCTAAACTAAACCCAGTAATAGGTGTTCTAATATTACATAAAATAAGATGTTTCAAGTGACCGACATGAAAAACATGCGGTCCAAGTTCAATTCCAATCTAGAGTACCAATGTGGATTTCACTGTGTGGAATTTATATGTACTAGTCAGTAACTTACCACCAGCTAACGGTGAAGACAAACATTATGGGAAAACCCACCTACCATTGAAGAACTTCTAGAGGTATGTCTGATCCTCCAACACATATTAGGCCAGCGTGTGTGGATTATGAAGTAAACCTTCTCAGTTCTCTACAAATTAAACAAAAACGCAACTCATCTATGTTACAAAGTAACTCGTATGAATGTCACAAGTTATGAATGTAACATGTTATCCGAAGTTAGTGTCAGCCAATTTGCCTAAGTCTAGTTCGCTGACAAGGTGAGAGGTGTACAGAGAGGAAAAAAGACCCTTGACTAGCACTCGGACATTAATGAGTAGCTAATTTTTTTTATGGAGATAGGTTAATTTACATACAAATACAATCTTGTTAAAAAATTGTTAAAATAGAAGTTGAGAATATATTTGTATATTTTATGTACAAAAGTCAATCAACTTTAAATTAAACAAAGCCAAATTTACGCATCTCTAAGTAATAACAAGTTCAAAATTACATCGCACTTAAACCAAATCCCTCTTTTAGATCAAACATTCGGCCAGTCAGCAGTCACAAGTTCAATTCCACGTATTTACATTCACCGAATTTGGCCAACTGTTTTTACGGGCACTTACATTTATAACACTTGGTGGGAAACCGTGTTTCGAATCTATAAAGTATTTAAGTGGAGTGAAAGCCACTTGACACGGCTTCAATGATATTTTTCCCAGCTTTTTTTCCCTACGGCTTTCGTTTGCTCTGGTGTTTTTAATTTACCGTCGAGGTTAATATTTTAATAATCTCTTTTTCTTCAGTTTATAGACTTTGATGTAAGAATTTTGCTTGTAACTGCGATTTTTACAGGATTACCGTTGACCTAATTGTTGACGCCTGAAGTTATAAACGATCTTGATATTCAAGATTTTTGTTTGTGAAATCTTTTGTTATTCACGATGTGATGGGAGATAAAGATATTGAGTGTTAATAAGTTGAATAATTCAAAATAAACAACATAATTATGTCGGTTTAATTTGTGCTACAAAAGTATTGAAAATAGCTTCATTGAATTGCTGTGCTGGTAAAATCAATAATTATTTCATCTACTACTGTTACATCATTTTCTTGACATTATTGACAAGGTCTGGACTCTGCAAAAAATGTGACGATAAATTTACTTTCTAATTAATTCTCCAAAAAAGATATTCTTTACTGTTCATTCCAACAATGTTGTTGTCAATATGTTGAGCGCCAATCCAAAGCGAAGTAATGATTTGATCTTCAATTCCAGTAGCCACATAATCCTACAATTCTACTATTAATATTTAGTTATACAAGAATATAATTCAGGGCCTGATCATAACAGCCGCTGGTTTGAGCTTAGATTGCTAGTATCATCATTATTAGGGTTGCCCTTTGTGCCGACTCTCCCCAAATGTAGGTCAGTAAGTTTAGAAGGGATGAATTTACTGGAGATATAGGTGACCTTGGGACGTTTACAAGTTGTACAGTTTTTAAAACTGTAAGCTAGATTGGTTTTCATAAGAAGTAAGAAAAAACGTGAACTTATAGTAGCTGAAATTTTTGTTTGCTCATATAGATAATAAAGAGTTCAGAAAAACACTGTTCCGACACGATCTTAAAAAGAACAAGCAACAAACAATCGCCTAGATAAGCACAACCAATTTCAAATCTTCTGAATTTAGTAAATTCTTGGCAGACAAAACCAATAACTGTTTTTGTTCGACTTGTATTGGAACCCGTGACGTCATCTCACACAATTATGACATAGTCAGAAAACATGTACCTATAGTGAAGATATTATTATAATCACGTAATAACAATTATGAAGACTGCCTCGGTGGTGCAATGGGTGTGTGAATGAGTACTGCGTAGAAGGTCCCAAGTTCAATCTCTAGGTTGAAAAAATACGATATTTGATTTTCTGTTTTGAAGTATCAAGCCGGAGCGGAGTCTGAAATTGTTTTCGGTTAATGGCAAGAGGTTCGCCGACTATGAGTGTCATACACCTCTGTCTACCTCATCGGAAACAAAGACCTGGTTGTTTTAATGTATATCAAAAGTTATATCCTAACTATGTGACGTAATTTTTGCCGGTAGAACAATGTAACGATTAAACTTTAAGTTCGTGATATAAAAGGTTATTACTTAGTAGCACTTAAAAAGATTTAAAATTTTAAATGTAGTGTATGTAAAACTATTCTAATGGCTCTTAGATATATTAAAGTGAACGTTTATAGTGAGAATTAGCAAGTGGATGAGGAAAAGAGACGACATTATATGCGCTTTGCAGTGGGCGTGGCTATATATTGTACGCCTCTAGAACTGTAGGTATGAGAAATGAAGACTTATTTTTAATTTTGGAGTTTTATAAGCTTTTTAAAGAGTAATTTATTTTTTAATTGGGCTTAATAGGGTTGAGAGGATTTTAATTTGGACTTGATTTAAATTTATAAAATAAAATATTTATAGTTAAAAAATACTCTTGTTTAAGTTCAAAGTTTAAGTTTTTATAATTATATTATAAAAAGGTTTTTTTTTTAAATTGTCGCTTTCAAATTTTTTTGCTTAATTACTAAGAAATATTTCAAATTCAAACGAAATAAACAACTAAGATAATATAATCGCAAGTTGTTGAAACTTTAGTGGCACTTTAAGTACATAGAATATTCATAATGAATTAATAAAAATTACAATGATATAAATTTGATATTTATTTCTATAGAATATACAACGTATTATTATGAAACTCTTTCACAAAAAACCTACGCACTAGCCTCTAATCAAGAACCACCCTAAAGTTTACGATCCCATTGTCTGTTCATCCATCAGGCCACAATTTAGGGTGCTCTACAGTAATAACTGGATAACATCTATATTATCCATACACAATGGTTGTAATAGCCTTCAAACTTTATCGCCACCTTAAAAATATTGACGCCATAGTCCATTAAGTTCTGTCGCAGCGATTGACAGGACATTGACGTCGATTGACAGTCGCATTGAGAAATTTTATTGGTGCGTCAACCTTAATAGTTGTAAAGTTAGTTCTTTTATAAGTTCTTATGTTTTAGAGCCGATTAGAGCCAATGCGGTTTCTTATCTACTCTTTTTAGAGAGATAACATTTTAACGGCTTCTACGATATCAAAATATTTTTATTCGTACGGCTAAAATCCACGCGGCCACATATTGAATACCAAGCTGATGTTTCGAGTTAAAATAAATATGAAAGGTCTTACAAAATAAATTAATGTTGTTAGGGTCATGTAATTAATTATTGTGTAAAATAATTAATAAAGCACAAAAATAATTAATGTTTTCACAGAGTTTGTGTGTAAAAATAATGATTTACATTGCAATTAACATGGAAATGATTACGTCATTTTTTTTCAGTGTGTCGATAACAATTTTACAGTGAATCTTTACCGTAATAGTTTTTGGTTTAATATTTAAACACACCTCTGAAAACAGATATATATATATATATCTATAATATTTAAATCTTACATTTTCATTATATTTTAAGGCATGGTAATAATTCCCTACGCGTTCTCTGTTTAGAGCAGTGGTGTTGAAGGTGGAAATTGCAATAATCATTGCCAAACTTCACACGGAGACGGCACACCTTAACTTTCCACTCCTGTCTTTCCCTGACCCCATTTTACCAGTCCTTATCATAAGCATTTTTCATTTTTAAAACAAAAAAAAAATCTGTATCAAAATCGTTCCATTCATTTACTAGGGGCCTTACTCTGAATTTCGACATTCGATTAGTCGGTTTTGATGTCGCTGTCTAATGTTTGAAAGTGACAGCGACCATATCTATATTTCCTTACATTTGACAGCGACATGAAAACCGACTAATCGAATGTCGAAATTCAGAGCAAGCCGCCTAGTCGCTAGCTACGATGCCACACACTGATATACAGATACGAGTATCAGACTTATAACACCCCTCTTTTTACATCAAGTGTAAAAAAAAAAGTTTTAAATTTAGACCATGAACACACACTGATGATCCAAACACATAGTATGTGTATGTTCTACAATGGTCTCACGCGACGCTGAACAATTACCAACGATATGTAGATTCGTATCTGACGAATAATTTGCTACACTACTGCCACCATTGTACAACAACCCGATAATTTGACGGTTTTAGTTCGCAATGTTGTGGTAATAGTAATTAATGGAAGTGTTTGTTTCTGTTAATATAACTATAGAATAGGTTATTTTGGTGTACAATTTGTTTTGAAGGCAAATATTAAAACAAAATACAATTTTTAAAACACACTAAAATTTCATCATCATTTTAACCCATAAACGTCCCACTACTGGGCATCACTACTAAATTATAATTTCATAATATTATTATTGAATATCGCCTCGCCACTAACATCGCCGTGCTGGATTACGTGGGTTCGATTCCCACCCGAGACAATTATTTTATGATATTTGTTTCCAGTCTGGGTGTACTTATGTTTGTAAAGTCCCCTTGAAATATTCCCTGTTCCCTAGTGATATATTTTACAAAAAAAAAGTTTAATTAAAATGTATTTTTTTTTTCGTTTCAGACATTTACACATATAATATAAATTTCTCTTTTACTGGATAATCGAATAATTATAAATCTTATTCTTACAGTACCTATGGCAAGACTTCGATCCAATATCTAGTCACGTCATCTAACCCTAAATATCAGCTTAAAAAAATAGAAACGAACTTTGAACAGCCATTTTAAAAATAACATTTCATTTGTCAGTGCCTGTCCGCTAAACAAATCCTTGGTCACGTGGTTGGTTGTCAGAATAGTGACATATTATTGTCATGATGACACTCCGTTGCCTAGCAACGAAACGCCAACAAACAAATGAATGGAAGTATTATTTTCGGCTATAATGGACACGACTATTAAGTGACAGAAATAAGACATGTTTTAGTAATGACTAGCTTTTCTTTGTAGCTTTGTCTGCGAACTATATCAATAATTTAGACTGTGTAGCTCTAATAAATGAACAATAGAATAATTATATTCAAACTAAAATTTCTTTAGTTAAAAGCCATGGATGTAGTTTCAAGTTTATTTTACTCATATTATTATTTATACGATCACAAAAAACTCGTATCTATAAAGAAACATTATAATTTTTATAAATATTTTACAAAATTTAAATTTAAGGTTAATTTCATGCAAATTAAATGAAAGCACGTAAATCATTTAAAATGAAGCGTTCATTGAAACGCGTAGCTTAAATTTAAATAAATTGTTTGTAAATTGAATTGATATCTGGAATAGAAAACAAAATAAAGAAAATATTCTGATGTATTTTAAAGGCTCAACCAGAGCAAGCTTTGAGCGATTGAATAAAAATATAAACTTGGCTTAAATTACATAAAATCCAATATGTATACAAACAAAACTAGACTCTGTAGACACATAATACAACTGCTTTATTCAATATTTTTCTTTAACAATTTATTGAAGGACTAATCAATTTGAACCAAATGAAACTCAAACACATAATTCGACGCATTATTAAATTGGCAAAGTTATGTATACGATTGGGCGAAAATTTAAGTAACGAAATTATTAGCTTGCGTAACTGTGGGCAAAAGTACAAACCAATCATAAATTAACAATTGCCTATCCGATCTCAAGTCAAACAGTAAGTAAAATAATGAATGTTAATAGTTAAGGTTCAGTATCAAAGTGACCTTGTAGATATAGTTTCTTTTTAGTTATCTCTAGGCATTTTGTTACTTTTGTAATACGAGATGGATTCTGTCAGTATAAGTTTGATATTGAATTCTGTAAATTGGGAAAGTCTGTGTGAGAGAAAAGATACATGAAAAATATGGCAGCCAAAGTGATTTAGATTTGTATTGGGTTTCTTTTTTTTCGTTGGTTAGCACCGGTTATTACTTATTGAATACTGTACTCTACAAACCGATATATAGACCACGCCTCTATCCTGACAGGGGGGTAGACAGAGACCATTTCCATCAACTTGCTACAATTCTGACATACATCTTTCGCTTCTTCAACATTCATCAATCTGTGCAATCTGTCCAGCAGCGGACTGCAATATACTAAAATGATGAAGATGCCATTTTTCTTGATAAATTCTTCCTTTCAAATATAGTGAAAAAATTACTAGAAAGAAACAGCTCCTAACTTAGATATTACAATAGTAAACGTTAGTCTATTAAATACGAGTATAACGTAAACATATTGTATCTAATGACAATAGCAAACAAAACTAAATAAATACAATATAAATTTTATCATTAATTTTCATTTGTCGTATTAAAACTAAATTGTGCAACACATAATAATAATAATAATATTCTACCACATTCACACAGCGCCATCTAGTCCCAAAGTAAACAATTATATTTGCTTGTGTTATGGGTACTAAACAACTGATATACTACTTAAATACATTTTTTTTTTTTTGTAAATACATACATATTATAGATAAATTACACCCAGACACAGAACAAACCTTTATGCTAATCACACAAAGATTTGTCCTGGGTGGGGATCGAACCCACGACCTCCGGCTTAGCAGTCAGGGTCACTAACCACTAGACCAACAGGCCAGTCAGAAACACATTTAATTGACATGTCCAGACGTTATTAAGCCTTCTTGTTTTTCATTTTATTTGTATTACGTTGAATAAAGATTGGCCATTTGCAGCTCGAGATAGAAAAATTAGAGGATAAAATATGGCAGATGTTAATTCTTAGAAGAACGGTACAGGTGGCTTACTTTGAACTCCGACATTCGACTTAGTCGATTTTGATGTCGCTGTCAAATGTTTGAAAGTGACAGTGACCATATCTAAATTTTCTTACTTTAGACAGCGACATCAACACCGGCTAAGTCGAATTTCGAAATTCAAAGTAAGGCCCCTGAGTTCTAATGAATATTACTACATAATTATGTGTTGGCATATATGTATGTTAAGATTGATGAATGTTGTAGAAAATTGATGAAAGGAAATAGTCTCTGCCTACTATTAAAATTATCAACCATTTAATACTGATATCAAAACCAAACCAGTCGAATGTCCAAATTCAGAGAAGTCCCTATGTAAATTTCCATACGCCAATATTCTAGCAGCCGCGACATGTTCATTAATACAATATAATTATTGTTTCCGACTGGTACAGTACAGTCGTAGATACCATTGCTGATACGACAGATTTAACTATCATTTGAGTATACACAGCCAGTATACACGAGTGCATTAATAACCTGTCGTCTGCGAGCGTACTAGTAATTAATTTTACTCAAACAGGGTAATTTACATGCCATGACAATCAGCTGACATTGCTATACGTATTTGTAGTTGAATTTTTAATAGCTTGCTGACTAACTTGTTTTTTGTTTGTTGTTCAGTGATTAGAAATAATTTAAAGCATATAACACTAATGATAAATTCATGTTGTCAGTGTTTTATATTCACTATTTTTTCTTTAATTTTTGAGCGAGGTATAATCTTAAATAACACATTGCAATTTAAACGAAAATATTCGTTGTGATCTACTTCTTAAATAAAGTTTTTGTGTAAATTAATTGTGTAATTCTGAATCCTCTATCTAGGCTAGCTTTTACAGCTTGTAAATTTATAATGTTTTACTATACACCCTAACAAAATGATAGTGTTCTATGTGAATTTGCGCTTTAGTATGAGTGAATGATGAAGATTAATTTGTAGGTGTGTGTATCCGTGTAGTGACGGATAAAGAATACATAATGTCACTATCCTATCTTAACCTGCGGGTGTCGTAAAAGGCGACTAAGGACTAATCTTATGTAAACGGGAACACTGCGAGAAAAGGAAAATTCGAAACAAACCCTATACCAATCTGTTTGGTCAGCGTAGTATAGTAACCTAAATTCCCCCCACATTTTTTGGAGGAGACCCGTGCCCAGCAGTGGGACGTTTATGGGTTAAAATGATGATTCATTTTCATGAATCATCATTTATATACACACTACCACTACCACTATAAATACCTACATATCACACTTTCGTGTGATATGTAGGTATTTATAGTGGAAAGTGGGTTCACTTAATTTCCAATGATGTAATACAGTACGTTTCTATATAATTGGAATCATATTGACGGCTAAATTTAATGCAGTAACAACTTACATTATTTGAACACACATTCCTGGAATAGGGTATAAAGTAAACGGGGTATTAGCACAAGTGAACCGAAAGTATCATTGATATAACTTAAGTCATTCCATCCGAAGGTCTCTCATAACAAACTTAACATAACTAGCGCTAAATGACATAATTCTATAGACAAATCGTTAACCCGAAAGTTTAGGAAAAAACTCGCTTTACCCGACGTTACAGAGCGAAGTAATGGGGCGTAGAAAGATATTCTTTTACAAGTTTGGGCTAGTGCGGCCTATGATAAAACTTTTTATGTTCTGTTCTGTGTATTATCGCAGTTTGGAATCCATAACACGTTAACAGGATATATGGAGTAGCTAAAATAGAAGTTATTGCTCACTGTTTTTGTTGTGGACGTGTGTTGGTTGAATTAGAGTTTATTGGCTTAGTTTTGGTTATCCGGGTGTGTAGATGAGGAGTTGTGGCTTTCTAAAATGATTTTGTTATGTTTATTAGGTAGTGACATTGGAATTACAAACTATGGCTTGTGGTTTATTTTTTGTAAGTGTTATTTATTACTTAATATCCGTGTAATGACGGATTAAGAATACAATGTCACTACCCCTTCTCAACCCGTGGGTGTCTTCAGTCTTCAGTCAGGCGACTAAGAGCACTGCAAGAAAAGGAAAATTCGAAACAACCCTATACCAACCCGTCTGGCTAGCGTGGTATAGTAGGCTGAATTCCCTTCACATTCTTTGGAGGAGACACGGGTCTCCGGGCACGGGCCCAGCAGTGGGACGTTAATTGGTTGAAATGATGAATGATTTATTACTTTTTGTTGTAATCTGTAATCTTTACATGATATATTATGTAGCTTACAATCTCGAACTACTTTGTTCTATTGATTGAATTTTGGCTTATCATTAAGTTATCTCAATTACTTCACAATATAATTGTTCTCTTCTCTTAACCAACCTTTAGTGAAGTTAGTAATTTATCCGTAAGTACTAGATTTTTTCGAAAGCATTTATTGCTGATACTTAGCTGTTGAAGGGGACTTTGCCCCCGAAGTTCTTTGTTTGGCCACTACCCAGCTCTTTTTAACCGAAGCATGATATTATATATTATAGCATATAGCCTTCTACGATAAACAAGCTATCCAACACCAAGATTTTTTCAAATCGAACCGGTAGTTCCTGAAATTAACGCGTTCAACCAACCAAACAAACATTAGTATAGATAACACCTACTTACATAAATAACAAAGAAATATTCATATAAAAGTAAAAGTTTAAATAAATAGGCTATAACTACCCAAATTGCTATCACACTTTTGATAAGTCACATTGTAATTTAAAATAAAAACGACACAATTATTAACCTTCAACTTTAATTCACACTAGTGCAATGTACATTTAAAACACTATAATTTCTTAAGAAAATACACTTTATGTTAAATTAATAGGTTTCACGATAATATTTGCTCGCAGGCCATATCTTTGCTCAAATATTGAGGTAAGTCTTTCGTATTTGCTTGCGGTTTCAAAGACAAATTTACTGAGTTTGCTTTTCATGCACTTTATGCCACACAAATAGCGTCTAGGAAGATAAGTAGAAGATATTATATACATGTATGAGTAACACGGACTGTAGTATAGGTAGTATCTTAAAACTATTTTTAATTTTTATTAAAACATTAGTTGTAAAAAAAAGTTTTATTGTTATTAAATTTGAGTTATAACTTCTATTTGTATTATTTAATATTTATACTAGGGTTAATTTTCAACGAAGAAAATAGCACCTGTACCGAACATCCTCTGTCTTTTTTTTTTAAATAAACAGTCAGAGTATACTGTAGTAAAAATATTGGACAAACAATTTTATAACATAAAAACAAGTTCAAAAAACTTAATTTTACTTTAAAACTGTCATCATATTCAAAAACATGCCTCCAGTCACAATAGAAATTTAAAGGCAAGGTCAACATATGAAGTTACAATGATAGAGCCTTCCAATGTGAGCAGAATTTTAATACACGAAGCGGGGACAGTGTGAAATTGCATTAATTTGTCTCTGTTTACGTCGCAAAATTAATGCCGTGAAGGTATTACGTGTTATGCTATTCGTTATGAGGAAAATGTTTTTTTTTGGTCAAATATAGGTGTTTTATGTTTTGTTAGTCGTGTAGCAAAAAGAGATGAGAACGAAAGAGCGTTTGATAAAAATTTATACAACATGGAGAAAAACACGAAGAATAAATTGAAAATTATATGAAAGTAAATGAATTTGAAACACCATAGTAACACTTGTATTACTTTTTATGAGAAAGAAAGAAAGAAGAAAGAAAAAATATTTATTTTTGTTCTCACAATACATAATGCCAAAAAATTAAATAAATAGCAATTGTATCTTAACGATTACTTATTATATATATATATATATATATTATTATATATTGCGAGTCAAAAAATGGTCTTAGCTCAGCATCATGGCTGTCTTGAAAAAGATCAAGACAGCGCTGGTATTCTGCTAAGACCAAATTAGTGAGACGGACGGACGTACACTGTCGACTATAAATGTACATAGAATACAATTATGCATATAATATATATATTCACAAAAACTTAATATGTATAAATAAAATAAAATAAAAAAACAATAAAACAAAATAAGAACAATAAATAAAAATTGTAACAGTTGAAGCGTGGAATAAGAATTGAAGTAGGTATGACATTTTTTTTTTTTTTTTTGATGACATTGACAGATATTATATATTATATGCTTATATTTTTACAAGCTTTCTATTAACTTGTTTCCTTCAACTAGGTACCTACCTATTGATAAACTAGTTTGCCAAAGACGCATACATGCTAAATGAACAAAAATATCTAGAAAAAGATTATTAAAAAGTTTCATTTGTTAAAAATATTAAAATAAATAAAAAACTCAAATAATAAGCATTAACAATACCTAATCAAAAGTCCATTATTATCATAATGTGTATTTTTATTTAATTACACTTATTTAATTAATACGAAAACATTATCTAATAAAATATTTATCAACACTAAACGAAGCAATGAAAAAATTACTCTACATAATTTAAATTACTCTAATATCACCAATTGTCATAATTAATAAAATTCATATTTTAATTATTTAAGATTAGGGTCATTTTACAATTCTTTGTATTATTTCAAGTGATTAAATCACTTAAAATAATTAATTGAAATTACTATTAAATTCATAAATGAATCTCTAATTCATTAGGTGTAAGAAAATAAACTTCATTATAAAAAAGAAATAATTTATTAAAAAAAAAACCGAAAACAATTATAAAAATAAATCATCAAAATAGGTTTTAGTTCAAAACATAAGATTTCAACTTTAAAGGTAAGTCTTTACTAATAAAAATAAAATAGCCAATCAGACTCGTAATGACGGAGCGTCCTGAACGTTATCATTCCCATCTCCGGACCAATAAAGATTTGAACGTAGATAACCCAAGGAGCAATTGTTTTAACTTCCAACTTTCTTAACTTTATTGATTTAGGATATTACTTACGAAAGGACATCGTAAATATAGCTGTAATGTTTTTATTTTATGAAGATTAGTTCACATTAATTTACTGGTAATAGTAAAATAAATAATAAAATCTTAGATTATTAAACTTATTTATTTGAACAAAGATTTAATTTTACATATTTTTTTTTATGTGTTACATAAGTTATTTTTTTACAACGCTATATTTTAAGTATTATAAAGTCAAAATTATACTTCATCATTACTGTAAGTAAATTAATTAATTTAAAAAACAAGTTAATTAGGAAAGTCTTGTAAAGGCGTAACTATTATTTAAAACAAAACAAACAACAATCGTATGACTTCAGTTCCGATAAGACACAAACAGTTTAATAAAACTCAACTTGTTTATTCATTATAACGCACCAAAGTTTTATCTGCAAAGAGAAACAAAAAATAAATAAAAACAAACAAAATCAACTGATAAAACACTTTTTTTCAAATTCATTAGATCCTGATGTTTACTCACAATAACAGGCGGCGGATATTCAACGTGCGCTGAACGCAAAATATCTACGAGATGAACCATATGGACAGATGAATTAGTCCCAGTTGAAAACGAAACTTGGTCTAGTAGTTATAGGAGGCAGCGGATAGACGCGCGGTCTCGGCTTTCGTACTTGTCACTTGTGACACGAGCCGGCACGTCCGTCTCGTTCGGCTCTCGGATAGCGACTGAACACGGGCGGGCGAAGGCATACGCACGCGGGGAGGTACGCACTCACGCAGGCTTGACAGCCAATCGCGTGCGTGCGCCGCGCGCACCCCCGCGCCTCTGTGTCCGCCCCGCGCCCCCCCACTCACCTCACAATCGATGCCCTATATTGCATTAATTATTTAGGAAACACGCAATAAGATAACGCTAGGTGGCAGATAAGAGATCTCCGCGTTGCTTTAAATAAATCATCGTGTCTTCGTCTGATATCAGCCGCTTGTCCGTCCGTCCGTCCACCGCGCGAGTAGCGCCTTCCGTGTGTACTGATAACGCATTATTTACGTTGTCAGCCGGCGTTGGACCTTTTGTTTTTATCTCCACGTTATTTATAGAGTTTGTGAAGAAATATAATAAGAATAAAGTTGATTCATTCTTGAGGAATTTTTATTTATATGTTTCAACCTCTGGCCCACCTTCGTACTCGGTACGCAGTTCTGTTTGCGTAGCGTTCCGAGGGAACGAAAACAAACGATATAATATATATTTTTTGGAAGGTTGTCAACTTGTCGTTTGCCAATATTAATATATACGGGGATAACGGGGCTCTCACCGGCGGCTTTATTTTATGTTATGTTAAGGTTTTGTACGAAATTAACAAGAAACTTTTTTTGAAAAACAAAATACACGAGGACGCGGAAAATATTTGTCTTATGAAATATTGTTACAGCTACTTGCCTTGTTAATGTAAGCGTTATATTTTAGCTAATAATACCTATATTGTTATTTTTATGCTACCAAGCCATTCATAATGAAGTTTTTTGTAATTATTATGTAATAATGTCGTTATAATGAAAAAATCTTTTGTATACGTAATCGCAACAAAAAAATACAAACCTAGTACTTTAGTCAACAACTTCAACTTCTTAAAGTGATGTCAGAGGTAGAGAGTAGAGTAATACATATAGGTTTATAGATATAGTTACATCAAGAAAAGCGACACTGTGGTTATTACAAGAAATATTAATCTCGCATGACGATTGAACCTACTTACAACCTTTGGCACGGTGTGGATGGTTATCGATGTCATTCAAGTAATTGTAAATTGAACCGATATTTGAAAAGTTAACATCAAACACGGTATAATTATTATTATTGATTAATGTATTGATGATTTACTTGTATATGATATTTCAAACTGTAACTAATTAAAATTGTAACTTCTTTGGCGATTAAAAAGATTGGCCTGAGTTTCTTGCCAAGTTCTTTTCAGAGTTCAACCTTGTCAGCGAACACTGGCCTTACGCAAATTTGCTCGTTTCTGTCAAATGACTAAAGACTAATTTATGATTTCATGAGGCTGATTTGCCTTAGCTTTTGGTGAATCATCTAATAGGAATGTAAATAACAATTGAAAATTTGGGTTCAAATTCTTCTAAAGATATTTTTTTCTGGTATTTATCTTATGTTTAGCCATTAGGAAATTCTATTTTTTTTATATTTATTCTTATATCTACCGAGACAGAAAACTGCCTACAACACTGAACGCAAAACCCCAAAACACTCGTACACTATATAGTAAAGTTAGCAAAACATGTACTGCGACGAAGATCATTAATCATCTAGCCTGGAGCTCTCATTGTGATGCGAGAGGCATCTAACAGGTGGCAGCAGCTGACGGTGACTGAATCTGAATCCTTGATGATAGAAGATTATATTAAGATGCAATACATGACGTAGATATTGTACCACTTAGAGATAATGCATTTCAAGTAAAGGAGACATTAATCGCATTAGAAGCGTTTAAACTGTCATCGTAGAGTAGCGCGTAACGTGGTCGTCTCGCCACTAACATTGCCTTGCTGATGTTCGATTGTGCGTCAATTCCCACACATGACAAATATTTTTGTTATTCGTAGATATTTGTTTCGAGTCTGGGTGTACTTTGAGTCCGTTATTTTTACGTTTGTCAAGTATCCCGTGATACGGAGTGGTTCCCCAGAGTGAGCACTGTCTTTTCAAAATACGCAAAAAAAAAATTTGCCAACTTTAATAGTGAGGGCCTGCTTGGAATCACGATATTTGACTTAAAGGATTTTGCAATCGTTTTCAAATGTTTGAAAATGATAGCGAAATTTTCAGGTATGGAAATCGTCGAATATCTATTTCTAGATATTTAAAAAAAAATAAGAAAAATAAAAAAAAATCCAGACAGAGAGAGAAACAGAGTACGGAGGCTATAGACCCTCCGTACTCTGTTTCTGCGTCTGGAAAATTTTATCTAGACGTGTACTGATTGTAAATATGACGATATTGTTGGAAACATAATTTTAAACAAAAATATCAGATACAGAGACCAATGAAGTGTTAAAGAAATAAAATCGAATTTCTTTTTATTATGAGATTCACGCTACGGTATAATATTTTTTGAATGTGTAACAACTTTAATCAAAAAGCCCACGGCCAGATTTAATAAACAACAGTCCAAGGAGTAACTGTGTAAACATAAACTATTTTTAACAAAAAAATATTAAAACGACTTCAAATCAGTACTAAAAAGCGAAAAATAAACTGAATTAGATATTTAATTCCAAGTTAAAAAATACCTACCTACCTGTTTAAAGTATAATACCCTATTACTAATCTGTTTGAAGTCGGTGCCAAGCCTAAAGAGTTTGTTAAGCTACGTACTACTTAGTACGTACATCTGTTACCGCTCGCTACTTCACACCACCTCGCACTTGCGTGTGATCGTACCTAGTGGACGGCTGAAACTGAGTGATACAACCTCATTAGGCTGGCACCGACTTCAAACAGATTAGTAATAGGGTATTATACTTTAAACAGGTAGGTAGGTATTTTTTAACTTGGAATTAAATATCTAATTCAGTTTATTTTTCGCTTTTTAGTACTGATTTGAAGTCGTTTTAATATTTTTTTGTTAAAAATAGTTTATTTTTCCATTTTTAGTGTACTTTTTATCTAGCAGATTTAATAATACTGGCTGGCAAACTAAGACGGAAAACCGAAATAAAGAATCTTCGATAGAAGGGAACGTCTATTTAAATATTCTAACAACACAACCTGATTGTAGAATAGAGGAATCTCAAAACTCTCAGCTTTTTATGTCTTTCTTTTTTCCTATAAAATGCGACAGGTAACAAGTAAAGGTATACAATGCAGGTTAGATACTATATCGAAAACTTAAAATATCATCTAAGAATTCCTTTGAATTATACAACTTTATCTTCCATCAAGAGCTCTCACCTCAGACACTTGAAATAACACAACTTAAGGTTTATACATAGATGTGATATTTAAAGAAATCATCTTCTTACTCCTAAACATTAAGAAGTTTCCCTTCCAGTGACAGCTCACCTAAATAACCTACAAGAATACAACTATAGGTTTATAAGTACCTATAATATTGAAAGAATTATCCTCCAACTCCTAAAAGTTAAGGTGTTATACCTTCCGTGACAGCTCACCTGAATAACCTACAAGAATACAACTATAGGTTTATAAGTACCTATAATGTCGAAAGAATTATCCTCCAACTCCTAAGAGTCAAGGAGTTATACCTTCCACTGACAGCTCACCTGAATAACCTACAAGAATACAACTATAGGTTTATAAGTACCTATAATATTGAAAGAATTATCCTCCAACTCCTAATAGTTAAGGAGTTATACCTTCCAGTATCAGCTCACCTAAATAACCTACAAGAATACAACTATTGGTTTATAAGAACCTATAATGTCGAAAGAATTATCCTCCAACTCCTAACAGTTAAGGAGTTATACCTTCCATCACCAGCTCATCAACATGAGATGTTGACTATCAGACGTAAATACTTGAATAACTTTAAAAAATATATGAAACACGTAACATGTGCCTATAAAATTTGAGGGTTGCCTTCGATTTCCCTGAGATTCCATCATCAGAACTTGACGTGATGAATAGGGGACCAATTCGGAAGTATACCCTTTCAAACAAAAAAAGAATTTTTTAAATCGGTTCAGGCATCTCCGAGTAATCGTTGAACATACATAAAAAAAAAAAAAAATACATACAGTCGAACATATAACCTCCTCCTTTTTTGAAGTCGTTTAAAAATACAGCACTATCATTTCAAACAACAACAAAATCCTTTTTTTCCTTGAGTAGATTATGGAA
Source organism: Laspeyria flexula (assembly GCA_905147015.1). Lineage (NCBI taxonomy): Eukaryota > Metazoa > Arthropoda > Insecta > Lepidoptera > Erebidae > Laspeyria > Laspeyria flexula. The sequence goes on along the minus strand of LR989956.1, from coordinate 1,855,372 downwards.
GAGATAAACAGCTATCCTTACAGAATTATATGTTTATAAATTTTAATAAAACACATCCCCTTACATAAAGAAAGAAGGCCTGGTAGGAATAATGGCACGCATTATTCACCACTCACAGGTACGAAATACAGCTTCTTTAATATTGGTAAGGAAAAAAGTAAAATCCAACCAGTCCTATCCAATTTAGGGGCATTTTATTGATCGCTTCAATGCAAGATAGGCTATCATTAATTATTTTAATGTTGAGGGGGACTTATGACAAAGTTTCACTGTGTTAGTTCATATTGTTTTATGGTGTTGGATATTGGCTGTTGTATAAGTATATGATATGATACTTATTTGTTAAAGTCTGAAGAATAAAAAATAGTTATTCTGCAACTACTTTTCAGTTTTTTTTTTAAGAGTAAGAGTTTTGTTAAGATTAAGTTTGAAGAAATTAATAATTATATGAATTAATTTTCAATAAAAATGCTGCAAAACTTTTTTTATAACTCTAATGGACCAAAATGTTGTCTTATACAAATAAACATTTAAATATCTCTTTGATCTTGTTTACCTGTTGGTCATTAAAACTTTTTTTGCACGTTGGGGTAACTTTTAACAAGCTCCGATGATTGACGAAATGGATGTGTCTTTTTCGCTTATCGAATAAAGTGTCAAGTTTGTGAGCTTTGTGATCCAAAGCAATTTGATGAAAACGTGTTTTTTTCTTGGAAACTATTTGTTAAAGTTTCAGTTTTGGGTTTGTTGATTATAATTCTGCTTTCACCATATTAACACATCATTATCAGCATCATTAGCCAGTAAATATATCGTCAATATGTTTTTTTTTACCTTCATGAAGAAGGTTTTTAATGTGTTTTAAAAATAATATAATTGCTTACATTTTAGGTAATTCTCTTTCACTTTTGTAGAAAGATGAAATTGCTTAGTTACATGAAAGAAACTGTAAAATTTAATAATATGTAGTTCAATAATAAATACCTTTACTATACCGATATATAAGATCACTCGCCGAGTACATTGCTGACGATATCTAAAAATTTGCGCACAAAATGTCAGTACTACGAAGAGACATAACATTTCCGTCTTTTACGACATCCATACGTAGAAATAAGAAGGTCCCACTTTACCTGAAAGACCCTTGCTATCTTCATTGATGTAACTTTAGATCGAAACTAAGTAAATACTATTTAATAGTTCGGAAAAAGATCTTATGTACTTTGGTAGTTGAAAACACTTACTATTTTTTTTTAAAGCGATGAGCCAAATGATTTTTTTCTGCTTGTTGAAGAAACCAAAGATGTATGTCAGAATCGTAGCAAGTGTAAGGAAATAGTATCTGTTTATGCCTCTTTTGGGAAGAGGTGATCTATCTGTATATGTGTGTTTAATAATATATATCAATGTATGTAATAAACACAAAATTGTCTCATTGACAGTTAATTTCTCAAAATATTTGTAATATTTTATAAGTCCAAGTTTTTTGTAACTCTTCTCAAGTTTTGTCCGGCTGTCAATAAAACTTACAACAATAGAAATCAGTGGAGGCCTTTGTCAGTAGGAATACCGTAATAAGAAGCATTTTTTAGTTTAATCCTTTTTCGTTTTGAGGTTTAATTGTATAGTTAGAAATGTTATCTAGTTCGAAATAAAGGGTTTTTTGCTAATAACTTAAGGTATATTTTAATCGAAACTATAGTCAAATTATTGCCTCTTAATAATTTAACCCAAAAGCAAAAAAAATCTCTGCAGTTGATCTAAGAAACATCCAACACAATCGCAACTAAAATGTCAACCAACATAGATTTTATTCAACGTGGAATGATGGCACAGTTTCCTAGTTACTAAATAAACTGTAGAGCTAATGAGATTGAATCCATTTTAATTTTATTCAGTCCGCGGAGGATTGCCTTCAGAAAGTTTCCCTTTGTCAATGTTATTGGGGCATCATGTTTATGGACTTAAGTAGGCCGAGGACTAAATATTGTTTTTAAATTTGGGTAAACATCTTTGGGTGTGTTTAAAGGTAACATTAATATAATAATATAATATTCTACCACATTCACACAGCGCCATCTAGTCCCAAAGTAAGCAATTATATTTGCTTGTGTTATGGGTACTAAACAACTGATATACTACTTAAATACATTTTTTTTTGTAAATACATACATATTATAGATAAATTACACCCAGACTCAGAACACACCTTTATGCTTATCACACAAAGTTTTGTCCTGGGTGGGGATCGAACCCACGACCTCCGGCTTAGCAGTCAGGGTCACTAACCACTAGACCAACAGGCCAGTCACATTATCATTAGTCTATCGTTGTTTAGTGTAAGGTACGTATCTATACTAATATATAAAGCTGAGGAGTTTGTTTCTTTGTTTGGTTGAACACTCTTATCTTAGAAACCACTGAACCGAATTAAAAAGAAAAATGATGGGTTGGATAGCCTATTTATTGAGGAAAAAGATAATATTCATATTACGGCCAATAGTAGCCAAGCAGTGGCTTAAATTGTGAAAGCGTGAGCGTAAAAAAATTTTCGCTTTTATAATGTTAGTGAAGGTGTATCTGTATATTCGACAAACGTCAAATTGTATACACGAATGGCATTTCAATGTATGAAGTGAACAACAGTAGTAGGAACGAAGTTTTCTTTATTATAATAGAAATAATATTTTAGAGACATATAAGCATTAAAATTATTTTACATTAAAAATACCTATTTTTAAATGACTATGAAAACAATTTCTTAAACAGAATTAGAAAATTATAGCGATGTATTACTTTGTACAAAAAGTAAAATCTTATAAAACACTCAGATAATACACATCATCATCATCATCAGCAACCCATTTAGTCCCACTGCTGGGCTCGGGTCTCCTCTCCTCTAACTAGAGAGCTGAGAGGGTTTAGGCCATAATCCACTCACGCTGGCCTAGTGCAGGTTGGTGGATCAGACATACTCATAGAATTTCTTCTAGGGTACATACCCTAGAAGAAATTCTATGAAAACATCGTGAGGAAACCCACATGGGTTTTCTCACGATGTTTTCCTTCACCGTTAGCAGATGGTAAGTCACTTGACTAGTACATATAAACTCCACAAAGTGGAGTCCACATTGGTACTGCCGGTCGGGATCGAACTCGGACCGCGTGATTTGCACGCCGGTCCCTTATCCATTCAGCCACCATCGCATATATAGATAATACACAAATTACCTTAATATACAATGTAGGTAATTCAAATGATATAAATTTAACATTTTTATCTAGACTTTTAAAAGCCTGTAACCAAAACTCAAGAGCGTCACCATATATTACGGCTGAAAAAGCAATTTCACATTGAAGACGGCACATGCTGAATGAGCGTTTTATTAAAATACAGATAAATTAAAATGTCGCCGAAACTGAGCCTTACCATTAAGTTGTCTGCGTCTTTAAATAGACCGACTTTTGTGATATCATTACAAACACTTCATTGGCATTTACATAATGCTTCGTTTCTTAAACCTTGGTAACAAATAGGAGGTCTTGAACTGCAATTTAGTCTTTCTCTCTGTCTGTCATTTATTTACTGCATTCGTGACTTCACTAGGCGTGGATTTGAAAAATATTTACATAATCACTATTGCAAGTTTTATAATATTACTACAAATGCAGTAGGTTAGTATTTTTTTTATTTTTGACCGCAGTGCTTTCTCTCGAATAAGATTAGATCCTATACAGATTACTTTTGTCTCCCGCTTTGCTATGGAGGAAAGTGGATAATTTCTTTCCAACTCTTCCATTAACTTCTGATTAATTTCGTTGCAGGTTCCAATACAGTAGGTTAGACGAACATTTAACCTACTGTATAAGGGAATCCTGGGACTAAATATTAAAAATAAAAAAATATATCCAATGCTCACATGTTCAATAACGTTATTAATTAATAAGTATTTCTCAATACTAAGTGAATTGTATTAAAATTCTTTTGTGGGAAATAATAATAATAATATAATAATATTCTACCACATTCACACAGCGCCATCTAGTCCCAAAGTAAGCAATTATATTTGCTTGTGTTATGGGTACTAAACAACTGATATACTACTTAAATTTTTTTTTTTTTTGTAAATACATACATATTATTATAGATAAATTACACCCAGACACAGAACAAACCTTTATGCTCATCACACAAAGATTTGTCCTGGGTGGGGATCGAACCCACGACCTCCAGCTTAGCAGTCAGGGTCACTAACCAACAGGCCAGTCAAACCAGAAATAAATATCTTAAACCAGAAAACACGGGGTCCGCAAAGGTCAACGCTGTTAATCCGGGCTCACAGGAGTTGCAGCGGTAGACATGAGGGTAGGATAGTCCCGTATAACGTAGTGGGTTATAATACTTTTTTTGGTCGGAAATTAATTATATGCACTATTCACTTTTTAGGTTATTAAAAGCTGCTAGGCGTAATGAAATTAAATCTCGTTTATTCATCTAGGTTACAAGGTAACACTTATGAAAGTCACAAGAATGTAAAAGGTTATCCGAAAAGTAATGTCAGCAAATTTACCAATTTTTTTTTTTTGCTTGGTAGATTTGCTAGATATTTTTTTTTAGGTTTGCTTGATACCGGACTTCAAATTTAATAAACCAAAGCTACGTTCCTACTAAGAAGTAAAATTTTGACTGCACATAATAAACACGTTTTCATGTAATCTTTTCGTCGCTAAAATGTTTGACCGTAAAAATTTAAGTGTGTCAGGGTTGGAGTAGTTTTTTATTGAAATTTTTATATTTTATACTCAAAAAGGATGTAAAAAGTTATTTCGTTATATTATTTTTCACTACCTAAAATGGAGGTAGTCTTTTTGTGTAATAGTAATTTCATAGAGTTGTTTATGTGTCAAAAGTACTGCATGCTGTTACCTTCATAAATCCATTTCGTGCCTTCAACGTACGCATCTGTGTGCATATTTAATACCTGCTTCTTGTAATGCTAACTATTACGACTCTATTCGTAGTTTAACTATATAATTATTCACACACATTATTGTATACAAGAAGATACATATGAAATATTTTTTAATAAACAAAATTTATCACCTATGAATCAAGCAGTCTTCTAAAATATTTTTTATTACTTTTTATTTTAACTCAATAATCTAACTAATCCTAATATTTTTTCTTATAAAGTGGCAACCGCGACACCAGAAACAAGACTAACCCGTATCACTTCTAACTCTAAAACAAATAACTCATCTAATAACTCTCAAAATTTTACTACCCACCTCAAATAATGAACACAAATTCGAATTTCAAATTTTAATTCCATGGAACCCGCCGCCGCTCCTTGCTCACGCCACAATACCTTTGCTAATTGGATTAGAAGTGAGTTTTGTAGATCAAAACCCATAGCATAAGATAGTTGGTAAAGAGCGCTTACACCAATCATTCGACCGCGGAGGTATTATCTGCTCTGAAGTGATATGTGGCTTAAGCTTTGAGGAGTTTGACTATCGATTCCAATCTAATTGGCTTATAGAATGGCTGTAATATTAGATGCAGGTGTACATATAAGGCAAAGCTTAGCAATATTTGCTCTTATCTTAGAGTATGTGTTGTTATGTAAGAGACAGGTCTCTTGTTTTTAGGAACATTACTATCATACCATTACACATACATTACCATCTGCTGACGGTAAAGGAAAACATCGTGAGGAAACCCAAATACTTTAGTACAAATTCTAAGTGTATGTCTGATCCACTAACCCGCACTAGGCCAACATGAGTGAAATATGGCTTTAACCTTCTCAGCTCTTTAGATAGAGGAGAGGAAATCTGAGCCCAGCAGTGGGACATTAATAAATTGCTAATCATGATGATGATCCATCCATTCCAACTTTCGCATTTATAATATTAGAAAGATAATTTTAGTATCAGAAACAAAGTATACCAAGACTCCATTAAACTAATATCAAATTATATTTTTATAAATTTTATTCCATTGATTACTTTAAGAAGATAGACGCTATAAATCAATCGGAACTTTTGACTAATTTATTGAGACAGTTTTCAGATACTTCAACCACGACGACAACAAAACGTTAGATCTTCAGTTCGTTATCTCAATAGATAACATAGTTACCATCAAGTCCTTTCGCTCTAATCATCGCGCTTACAACTACAGGCACTAGCAGAGACGCTAATTAAATTTGTCTTTACTCTCATACTGGGGATTAATTTCGGTTTACGAGGAGCTCTGGCGGTTGCCATGGTTACGCGTCAATGCGACTTACGTAATTTTACCTGTAGGGCATTATAGGTGTATAGGTGTGTGTGTGGTGAGGCAAGGGAATGCGAGACAGATGCTTTGGATTGTAATGGATCCATTTTAAGGTTAGGATTATGTGATACAGCGTTTAGATAACATAAATGAAAATATTCTTAATTTATTTTAATAAAGAGAAAAGGGAAGACGATGGGGATTGGTAGGAGGAATTGGGGAGGGCACAAATGTTTAATAAATTGTATGAAATATACCTAGTAATTTTCAATGTTTTGAATTTCAGGTATTTTTTTATGAAGATCGTCGTGATATAAAAAATAGTTTCTTGCTAAATAACCCGATAGACACTAATAAAATTTAAATTATATAAAAAGTCTCGCTTTTATATTAATTCATGTAAAATTCTTTCAGTTTTATTGAAAATCAAAACAATAGGTAGATGATTTTATTAACATTTTTGGAGTAAACGTTTATAATGTTCATACTAAAGTGGTTGAAAAGCTTCCGCAAGCAACGCTCTAGTTACAAACGCGAATAAAAACGGTCATTCATTTTGTAGAATTTCATAAGAAATACGCAGTCGAGAAGACCTTTAAAATCTCTCTAAGCGAAGGGAAGCCAAAGAAAATTAGCTCAATAGTACTTGGCAAAATGTAGGAGTTTCTACCCGTGCCGGACTGTTGGACTTAACGAAAATTTTTCTCTAACGAATATGGCCGAAATAGGTCGGAATAATATCAAATGTAATTTGGAAAAGTTGTTAGCTCTTATAATTTAATTATATTTTCGTAAATGCACGCTTGAATACCAAAAATACAAACATTTTCTTTATGAAACGAATCATTTATGTGAGAGTAACTTTGTTAAAGCTTTGTCTTGTCCATCAGTTTTCAACAAAGTTCTGAAACGTTTAGTTAAGTCAACTGTTTTAATCTAGCTTAAAGTGATTACACATGCTTTAATAGCTGTTATGAAACTACACCTGTCATCTGTTACGTCAAGAAATTTTTCGTCTACAAGGCACTGGCTTTTTGATTGACAGCCAAGCCCAGCCATTATATCAAATTGCCCTTTAGAAAGGCTAGTAGATTCAACAGCCACAAGGTGACCTTATAATTCATAAATCAATCTGATGTAAGGTTTCAACTATAAGCCGTCTATACTATCGGTCGAGCGTCCCTTCAAAACCATTTGACGTCTTGTCAAAATGTATAATGATTAATATTGATGGTAAAAGGATTTGATTTCAAACGTCTCAAATGAATGCCTTCTGTTTTTAATAGCTTCATTTGCGTAATTTTCTTTGAAATGTCAATTTCGCAAGAGATTTTCGGCGATTGCAATTTGATGAAAAGTATAAAATTACAGCTGAATTGTGTCAAATTTTAATTGCTGCAGAGTAATTTTAGGTCATAAAAGATTGTTATGGTGTCTAATGATAGGGATACAATTATATAGATAAGTACTTATTATAAACTTTTAGTAAATAACGCGCCAGTTTAAACTAATCTAAATAATAATAATTATTTTGTTTGCCACCGTCGTGGTATAAAAGAAAAGATTTTGTCTTGTTTTAAGATTGCAGTTGCAGACAGTTCCTTATACAAACGGCCACCAACGTTTCTTTTGATTTATTGAATCGAATCAATGGAGTTAACAAATTCTTGTTTAAAATTTTAATTATGATTTGAAACAAAAATTTGAATTGTAATTTTGCATAAACTGTATCGCTACAGTTCTGTGATACGCTAAATGAAATTTATCACCCAGATAACAAAAAAATAATAATTTAAAAAACCTAATCAGTCTTTAATTATTCCATTAAATACTTCTCAGCAACATTCAGTTATCAGCAAAAATCAAAATATACCTAATACAAGGCCGATTCATTTCGAATGGCGTCATTAACTCTACTCAAGTTGATCCTTATTGCAACGGCGTAAGGTATATAATTGGCAGTTGATGGTGCTTGCTGTTGAAAGTCGGAAGTCCATCGTGTCACGCCGGACCGGACCTGTTCACTCGAAAATGAAACCAATTAGGGCTGTGGTCTAAGTCTTATATGTGAGCGGTTATTAAAAGTTAACACTTATGCAATTTCTGTATTTTCTATGAACTTTACTGAGTTGGGCTGCGTTTGGCACCACAGATATGCGAGGATGCGAAGCAAAGGAGGGAATAAATCATCGGATGCGTCTGTATACCGCGGCTGAAGGAGGTGACTTTCTTTTTATAAATCAAATGCTCTACTTAAAGCTCACCGTATGATAGCCTAAATAGATCCTAAATAAATGAGCTAACAAGTACAAAAACATATTCTAGATGGTCATAGTCTGGATTTTTTATTCTTGTAATAATAATGTTCTAACTAATTTAATTTGTTAGGGTTGCGGGTGGCCGTTGGATGCGGGCGGCACAAAATCGCTCGCTGTGGCGGAAATTAGGTGAGGCCTATGTTCAACAGTGGACGTCATTGGGCTGATATGATGATGATGATGATGAACTAATTTACTTGCTAAAGTATAATAAAATAATTGTATTTTTGCAGCCCGTTTAAACATCCGTTTGGAATGACGTACATACTTAATAATATTATTAGTTCATAGTTTGAAAGTGCATAGTCTATTTTAACAATAGGTTAACTACCTACCAGTTGATCAAAGATTACCACTTTTACAAACCTGAACGAGTAAGGGGAGATAGAGGCAGGTTGCCGACGGACAAAAAGGCGTAGAGTTTGTTCGTAAATTATGTAAAACAGATCTTAATTAAGCTTTTTAACTATTCATTTGTCTGTTTAACCAAAACGCTTTTAGTTCATAACTTAAAGAATACTCTTTACCACTTACTTAAACTTCTCGACGTTTGCTGTCGATTTCATATTGACCTCTCACGAATTACATTTTGGAAATTGGAAACATTTGAGGTAAGGACAAAAATGATATCTATATACATAAAATCGTAGGTATGTTTCACTATTGTTAAATTTTTTCCATTGGTTTCTTTGTTCATTATACGAGTGGCCCACTCGATTTCGAGACTCGATAGAAAAGGAAAACTCTAAATTAAACCCCTTTACATATGTATTAGTCAAAATAATGTCATACTAATTTACAGGAAAATTATATTTATAACTTCAACTGGTCCTACAAAATCAATGGTTTGATCGAAGGAGGAGACCCTTCCAACTTGTATCGATAACGAGGTCATCATAAATGATTACTAACTAGCAGATTTTTTTTATTTCTACTCTCTTAATTATTTATGTAATTGAACAGTCAAATTGTCCTACAAATTGCGTGGTACGTTATCCCAGTATTTCCTTCCCGGTCCGGTATACCCTTGCTACGTCTGTTAGCTACCACAATCAAACTTTTGGAATACGAAATTGTTGGGCGTCTCATCGAAATGAAACTAGTTGATAGTAATAAAAAAAAAATTTGGACCAGGGATCCCGGACTATAATGAATAAAAAAAATATACCTATGACAAAAAAAAATAGAAAAACCAAAATGTCTACGCATGATTAATTTGCTGTCCGTGGTCAGCAGGCTGGCAGCATTGCCACGTTGAATAGCAATGCTTATTCTTTGTGCCAAGAAAAAGCCAGTCCGCTTGTCTCGTGACGTTTCTGACAAACATTTTAAATGCTGTATTATAATAATAATAATAATCATTTATTTCAGGTTGTACACCCATATAAAACACACACAACAAAAATAAATACATTAAAATTTGGAATTCAATAATAATAATACATTCATTAAAAAAAAAAAGAAAGTATTCCAGCACGGTAACAGTAAGCTAATATCCTTTTTTAATGAGCCTGATCATAAGCATACTCCTATGTCTAATTGTTGGACGTGATTGTTTGTTTCTTCAATTGATTATTTTTATATCTACATATTGGTTAAACTTTATACCCGATTTTGGGCCCTTTGCAACGGATAACCTGTTTTCCCTTTTCCTTTATTTTTGTTAGAGTCCTCGAAGAGAACAAGTTAGCTCGTAACTCCTAAGATAACTTGAAAAGGTGCCTCTCTAGAATCAAACGTTAAAAGACTTACTCTCAGAACAATTATTCTTTTCTTACATTCAAAGCTAAGAACTTGAAGAAGGATGAATAGTAATTCATTTGTTTTAATCAAGTCCTCTCCAGCGAGTCTACGTAAACTTTTTTTATTGTCAGTTAGGGGAACCATAAAAGTTGAATTCAATTAACCTTTCTTCTAAAACACTGGACTAACAAAATGCCTATAAAATGGTAAGACATGGGCAATTCATTCGGGCTTAGTGCCCGTGAGAATGGACGATAGTGCCTAGATAATAAAACTCACTGTTATGTTAGCATTTCGGAGATTTTTTGTGGTTTATGTTCTACCTCCAAAGTAAGGAATAAAAGTATTATTACTGGGATGAGTCTTGTGTCTTTAATAATAATTTGATGTTTCTTTATATTTATATCTTGAATAAGTTGAAAACTATTGTCCAATAGTAACTCACTAGAAACTCATCGTTGTCATTCAGTTGAGCCACGCCCTTTGCCCAATTAGATCTTAGTAAATTAGAAAGCCGTGTTCGCATTGACCATTTGAACTTAACCCTTCGAATATAAACCATATTTTAACCAAATAATACGCCTTTACTTTGCTGTCGCATTGGTGAGTTACTATATTCTTAACGTGAACAGACTACAAGGATAGTAACAATATTACATGTTTACTAGTGAAAATATTCTTGATAAACTATAATTGTATCATCTCATAGTGGAATGCATCGAAAAACTAGTATGTATTCTGGCATACCCATGATTTCCGATCAAATTCATCTGGATTCTGTTCAATGGCGTAATTATTGGCATACCGATTTAGCGTTCACTGTAAATCCGAGTTTAGTTCATTGCATTATTCGCGTTAAGCTAACCCAGTTTATTATTTTTGCTGATTCCATAAAGGTAAAACTAACCTAAAACACACCACAAACGTTTACAAGGTAAACTACGAAATGTTATTCTGAAGTTATGTAACTGTTTGTTTCTGAACTGAAGTAAACAAATAAAGATGACCAAAACATTGTAAACTAAGAAATATAAATGAAAATGTCGAATCCAATGTATAAAGGTATTATTTGCGGGACGTGTAGTCTAGACAATAAAGTGGTCGCTACTTCAATTTTTTTCAGGTACAATTTGTTTTCGTAAATTGTTTGTTTTTCTAAAGCACCCGGCAAAAGTTCCTAGAATGGAAGTTGCCTTGTAAAAATATTTAATTATGGACATTACTTTACTCAAACATGTACCTATTCAGTTTTGTTCCATCCTAAAAGTTTTCTGTAGCACCTTTGTCTTATATTAACAACAAAGTAGTTCTATCCTAAAACAACAACGATCGAATACGTTGCTCTAAACAAGCAACACATGGTCCAAATACAAATAAATACAAACCGGACTAAGCTCGTCACAAAGCTGAAACTCCGGACAGTCTAACAAAGTCTATTAAAAAATATCCCTGTTTCTCTTTTTGTGTCTACGGAAATGTTTTTTAAAACATAACGCATGAGCAATTTGGACTTTTCTCCCCATAAAGACTGAAGTTTTTGACGTCGAATTGAGAGACAATGAAGCTGCAAGTAATTTTTCTGTCGAGTTAATTTAAAATGAAATTTTGTCAGTTGAAGTGGGACCTGTTTTAATATACCTAGTGCCAAACTTTGATTTAAAGTTGACGTATTAGTATTATACAATACATAATTTATCTATAATGAATACTACTCGTAATATTATAAAGTTGTTTCTTTGTTTGTTTGAACGCGCTAATCTCAAGAACTAAGAGTCCGAATTGAAAAATTATATCAGTGTTGTATGCAACACTGATATAATTTATTGAGGATATTGAGGAAGTTTTTGAGGAAGGTTAAATAACATCACACCATGACCAATAGGAATTGAGTTGTATTCAAACAGATATCAACGGGAACACAACTCCAGCAACTATTTGTTAAATTTATTATTTTATAATTTGAGCTTCAGTTTAAATTAACTCAAATATGTTTTATTGTAATAATGAAGTGATAGCATTCATAAAAGAAATCTAATAGTAAAAGTTATATTATTTATTAAAAGTTATATATATATTAAGTTTAGTAATTTTTACATGAATTAATTGAGGCGCTCGCGCTCGTAGCACTGTTGTACTGAGATGTTCGTTACGATCATCGAGGTTAAGCAACACTCGGCAAGGTCAGTTCATGATGGGTGACGGTTTGTGGCAATTTCATTCTCGAGCGTCTCCGTGCTTCGGAAGGCACGTAAAGCTGTTGATTCCGGTTATCACTTAATATGGCAGTCGTTGGAAGTTGGAAGCCTTCTAGGCGTCTTAATAAATTCCAACACTAGGGTCTGCCTGAAGCACATATATTATTATATTAATTTGGTCAAGCAATTTATTGTCAAAAGAGTGAAGTCAACAAACACTCAAAATAAAAAAACTACATAACTTAAACTAGCGTACATATTAAAAATACTATATATTATCCCGAAGCTCAAATAACTTTATACAAAATAGTCCTTTTTACAAAATATCATCCAACTATTAATACCTATTAAAATTTATGCACACAGTAGTGAGTGCATTCGAATGGCTGTGCAGTTTTTCATTTATCTGAAAACATAGAGGCTGCGTTGTAAAAACGAGAGCCAATAAACAGTAGCATGTGGGTCAACCAAAGTTATTTCAGCAATACTTCCTTTATATTATTCTGAGCATTAATTTTCTTTATTCTGATTATTTCGGGATTCACTTTACTGCTTTATTTTGTTTTAAAATGTTTTAAACCAAAACGGTTTTATTCACATGAATATTTTTTTTTACAGTTTATAAATCATCACCATCATAAGCCAGAACTAGTTCATTGTAAGACATAGACCTCTCCATTGTTTCGTAATCATTATTTCAAACCATAAATCGTCCACTGCTGGGTTGCCTCCAAAGAATGTGTAGGGAATTTAACCTTCTATACCACGCTGGCCAGGCAATTTTCCTTTTCTTGCAATACTCCTGTCTGCATAAAGTTAGTTCCTAAGTCGCCTTGTACGACACCCAAGGGTTCAGATTTATGTATTCTTAATACGTCACTACACGTCCCTACTGTTTCATCATCATCATCATCATCATATCAGCCCAATGACGTCCACTGCTGAACATAGGCCTCACCTAATTTCCGCCACAGCGAGCAATTTTGTGCCGCCCGCATCCAACGGCCACCCGCAATCTTTACCAGATCGTCGGTCCATCCTACTGTTTACTTAAATATAATTAAATTTATGTTCATTTATTTAATATAATTGTCTCATCGTGATAAAAAATTGAATTTGATTTTAATTGTCATGAAATTTTAGCTTTCTGCATGTTTTTTTTCGATCATAAATCTTAACTATTCCAAATTTAACAGTGGAGGACTGTTAAATTCTTCCATAATTCTGCTCGATTAAAATATTCATAAAGAAAATTTGTTTTACAGATAACAACCCTGTTTGTTGTATATCATACATTTATATCAATTTCATTGAGACTACCTAGATTTACAGAATGTTAAACATATTTATTAAAAGTTGTGACCTTAAAATAATTTTTAACTCTTGCATTTTGGTAAAGTTTAATTTCAACATAAAATTTGAACTTTACTGTCCATGCGTCCCTTTTTTAAGACAGACTACAAAATTAAAATTTTGCAGTATAAATTCCTTTTCCTTTTAACAGTGACTACCAAGACTAAATTCCAGTTCCATTGCGTTTTGAATATCCAACGTAACGACGATTCTAATATCGGTCGCACCAAAAAATATAGTTAGAAATTGTAAACATAGGGCCTTTGAGTGACATGAAATATTGGTTCTCACTCACAGAACGAAATATCAACAGCCACTGCTATTTATTTATGAGTTTGGCTCATGTTTAATATTACTTTTTCATTTGACAAATATTAAGCGGGTTTGTTTGAATTTCTATGCTCAGAGTAATTTTAGTTGGCGGTATTTTCACTAGAATTTTGATATGTTCTGATTCATTTTGTCCTATTTCTATGAGAACCTTTTTGATGAACTCCATAATTTGGTGTCATCGTCGCTTTTTTATCATCGCAAGACCTGAAGCTGCTGTAGACTTCACGCATACTACCTGGAGTCCATGTCGTCTAACATGGTAAGGTTTCAGCGATCATTTCTAACACGTACGTCCGGCTCTGGGATGAACTTCCTGCAGCGGTGTTTTCTTATGACATTCGTTTCCTTCTTCAACTGTTGTTTAAAGAGAGCTATCCTCTCAAGGTACGTATCGGCTTGGATGTGCCCCTAGCATTTACCACCCGCTAGGTAACCACTTACCATCAGGTGGGTTGCTTGCTCGTCACTTCACTTCAATGAAAAGCTTGTTTATAAAGTTGTTATTTTATCCTACTATGCAATGTTTAGAGTAAAATTATTAAGGGGATTATTATCTACTGATTTCGACGAAGTAGCTTGTCATCTGCCATATCATCAACGTCAGGGTGATGGGGAGATGCAGACTTATCTCTCAACCCAAAGGTTGACTGGTAGAAAATGCCTGAGGCATGTAGTTTGTTTTTGAAGAAAATTATTCAGTTAGCAATTACTTTACATGCGAATTATATAATTATTGGTTTTAAAGTTTAGTTTTTTTGTGCGCTAAGTACTACTAATATAAAATATTTGGTAGCTTTTAAATAAACTTAGCATTATCTTTGATAGCTATACCTCAGTAAATATGAAAGACACATTACACTAGCCCTGACACACGGAGGGACTTAATAAATATACAATGATCGGGTACACCCAGAATCACAATAACTATTTATAAGCCCCACAGATATTCATCTTATTTGGGAACCGAATACCCAACCTTGTGTTCAGTGCTCGAATCGAAAAAGATTTAAAGACAATCGGAATAATCAATTAAATACATGTATTTGGGTATACAAAACCAATTTAAACGCAACCACGCCACGCCCTCTATGATCAGATCCTCACTATCATTTCATTAGCGATTAGGTGATTATGCAGATTCAATAGTCCACCGGTGTATAATTTGATTCTGTACCGACCTCACATACCGCACGCAACGTCTCCGGGTTGTAGGTAAACCTATTTAAACTAATAATATAAAACTGAAGGTTTGTTTGCTTGGTTGAATGCGCTAATCTTAGTTTAATCCATCCACGTCCACTGCTGCCACACACACTGCTGGGCACGGGTCTCCTTCAAAGAACGCGTAGTGATTTCAGCCTACTATACGACGCTCGCCAGACAGGTTGGTGTAGTGTTTTTCTTTCCCTGCAGTGCTCTTGTCTGCGTAAGGTTTCTCCCTTAGTTGCCTTTAACGACATCACAGGTTGAAATGGGGTAGTGACATTATGTATTTTTAATCCGTCATTACAACTAATTTTCTTAACTATAAATTTGTAAAATCCATACCATGTGGCATGTTCAAAAAGTAGTTTTATACCATTACACAGCGCTTAGAAAACCTGCCTCAATTCTTTAAATAAAATAATATACTCATCGTATGTTTATTTGTAAGAATTTCCAATAAAACTGTGTAAATTACAAGTACATTTATACTTAAAATATCACGTCTTAAAGAAAACCTTTTAGCTATACGACCACTATTAATTAGACATAGCAAATAGACTTGATCT
The DNA here is from genome assembly GCA_905147015.1 of Laspeyria flexula. Classification (NCBI taxonomy): domain Eukaryota; kingdom Metazoa; phylum Arthropoda; class Insecta; order Lepidoptera; family Erebidae; genus Laspeyria; species Laspeyria flexula. The sequence continues at coordinate 1,839,375 of LR989956.1, read as the reverse complement.
TCGAATATGCCCCGTCTATTTAAGCTGTCATGAGCAATTAGTTAATTATGCAAATTCGATAGGCCACTGGTATGTAATTTGATTCCCGGCCGAGCCCACTCACGACACGCAACATACGACGCTTCCCGATCATAAGCGCAAACACTGGGCTCCATGTTGGGCTACGGAAACAGCGGGAATATTTAATTGACGGACAATTTAAAATGTTTTTAAATTTATTGAAATAATTGAAATAATCGATTTTAGAATACAAGAATTAAGTTTTATTTATACACACGTATGTATGTTCACTTCCTATGATTCTGATACAATAACTCTGCGATCAAAACAGATATGCAAGTCAATCACAACAAGAATAATATCGAAACCAAATTGACACAACACAACCTTTCAAGTGCTAGTGCACCGGGCAGTATTTGCACCACCTATTTTCAAGCCTGAACCTATTATTTATAAGTGACAGAAAATATGTATTGCGTAGTTTAACAAGCAATAGGATGTTGTTAGTTTTCCATTTCCTTTGCGCAAGCGGCGGCGACGCGAGCGGCGCGGCGTATCGCGCTCGCGTCAGTTAGTGTTCGCAATTCGATTGATGGTTAAAGATTTGCTTTTTTCCTTTCCTTTATATGAAGTTTCCATATTATAGCTGTAGCCAACAGTTGTTTGATTTATAGAGAACATACTGTATAGACTGCAATTATCAACTACTAGCTTTTGGCCGGAGCTGCCATTCCAACCAGTAGTTCTTGAGATAAGCGCGTTCACCCAAATCAAACAAACAAACCCTTCATCTTTATATGTTCTTATAAGTGTATAGATACAAGAAGAGAAGAGAAAAAGAAAAAAACAAAACCCTATACCAACCTGTCTTGCCGGCGTGGTATTATAGTAGGCTAAATTCCCTCTACAATCTTTGGAGGAGAACCGTGCCCAGCAGTGGGGCGTTAATGGGTTGTAATAATGAAATGATAATATTAAAAATCAAAATTTTATCTCAGACACAATGCCGAACTACATATACATAGGTACCTAAGTCAAAGTCAAATCTTTTTATTTCATTTAGATCACATACATGATACTTATGAACGTCATGCAAAGCCAAAAAAAGGTGTCAGTAAATGTTTGGAAGTGACAGCGACTATAATTTAAATTTCCTTACATTTGACAGCGACATCAAAACCGAACATTCGAATGTCGAAATTCATAGTTAGCCCCCAGAATCCCGTAATATAGTAATTTTACTAGCATGAGCTATGAGAGTCAGGGAATCAAAACTACAAAAAATGACAATAAAATTCATTCAAATAATAACTCTGCGATCAAAACAGACACAAGTCAATCACAACAAGAATAATATCAAAACAAATTGACACAACACGGCCTTTCAAGTGCTAGTGCACCGGGCAGTATTTGCACCGCCTATTTCCAAGCCTGAGCCTAAGACCATACAGCATTGTTTCCGTTACGTGACTGCAGAGCCCCAATGGGGATTAAGCCTCCTAGCTATATACAGGCTTCTGTACGCAGCTGGGGCGTTGTTGCGTAAAATTCTTCGGTGTACTGAGATCGATGAATAGAGATATACAGTTATGTTTGATGTATGTGTTCTCTGTGAGCAAAGTGTGGAACAAATTACGAAGCTGAGTATGATATTAAAGATCTTGTTTATTATAAATATGAAATATAATAATAACATAATATTCTACCACATTCACACAGCGCCATCTAGTCCCAAATTAAGCAATTATATTTGCATGTGTTATGGGTACTAAACAACTGAATATACTACATAAATACATTTTTTTTTTGTAAATATATACTTAATATAGATAAATTACACCCAGACACAGAACAAACCTTTATGCTCATCACACAAAGATTTGTTCTGGGTGGGGATCGAACCCACGACCTCCGGCTTAGCAATCAGGGTCACTAACCACCAACAGGCCAGTCGATTCAATGAAGGGGTGTAAGAGTTGAAACAACTAAATAAAACACACTGTAAAATTAGCTTGGAATTAAATAAATTTCATTCATTAAATTAATTTTAGGAGACGTATGACATTTTTAATCAACATTAGAATTGTGTTTTTTTCTAGGCTTTCCTTATTTCCAAAATTGCATTAATACTTCAGAATTTGTTTTATGATTGGCTTTTTGTGGTAAAAATAATCTGCATCGTGTCAGGATCTTTTTCTTGCGCGTTAAGAAGATTTACGCAGCTAAATGATGCTTAGAAATAACTTATGCAAAAACAATGTAATGAAACTTAGTTTTTTCTCTACTTAAATAAATTATTAGAAACTTAAAATAGTACTTATGCATTGTGAATGAATTATGATTTGTTAGTACTAATCTTTCGTATGGTGAGGTTAATGCACAATTCTGTGAGCGGAGACTACACATCTAACACTCAATGGCTTCCATTAAATTCAAAACTAATCTGCCATTCCTTGTGACACATAAAACGTCTGACTATTAACACAACAAACAACCACCTACATAAACCAAAACTAAGCCCAAACAAAACGCCAGACCATGCAAATCCCCAAGACACTCAAGGCGTCAAGCATTGCCTGTAAAAACACGGCCGCAATTGTAGGGGTGCGCCTCAATCAATTATCGCCCCACCTTCGTTACTCTATATGTTTGTATTGCTCCCTCATTACTTACTGGACATGGCTGCTCCTTCACTATTTATGCCAAGGTTTCTTATTGACAATGTTCGAAATAGCTTTACGGTAGCACGTGTTTTTTCACGTGACTTCAAGAGCTCTCAATAAAATGTTGTAATGTATTTTTAGTGATTGGTTAATTTGACTTCCTTTATAACCGTCATGTATGTCCTAGTGTTAGATAAATGTGTCAAATATGGCTACACGTTAATAAAACTAATATAAAAAAGGTATTGGAAATAAAAACTTATGAGTAAGATATAAAATAAAATCTTATTTTATTTTAAATCTTAATTTGAAATTGTAACTTATTATCATTTTGATAATAAAGCAACAATTTAAATAAGTTATAATTTAAATTTTTTTTGTTATATTTTTTTCTCTCAGTATAGACAGCATCTACAATAAATACGTTAAGACATTACAACTCAAATTAGATACCTCGAAATATACAGGCTTCTTTGCAGTGAAATCTTACACAAAATGGTTGGGAGCAAAGGGAAGTAAAACCACAAGTACTCTGCAGCACACCGCAACATGCAATGAATAAATTTCAAAGATTAAGACATTAATTTTATTATTTCATACGCCCGCTGCCGAGAGTATGAATACCCGAGCGGGTATGATAATTTAAGGTTTTCAGTGCACTAGTTAGATGATGGTTCTGTATAATAAAGACATGTAGGCTTTATTCTGAATGATTATGATACTATTATTATTAAACGGAAGAGATTTTATTTGTTTGCTTGAACACTAGGATCTTAGGAATTCGTGGTATAAAAAAAAAAATTAAAAAAATTACTCCGGTCCGATTTGCAAGTTTATTTTAGTGTTGGATAACTCATTTATCGAGATCACCTATATAATTTCACGCTACGGCCAATAGGCGCTGAGCAGTAAAGTAAGCTAGCCAAATAAAAACGGGACACGGGACACGACACGGGAGCGAAGCCTTTAGTACCTATTATTAGGTTACTTCTAAGTTTACACATTTCATGGTTTTTTATTAAACCACGATGGCAAACAGACGTACGGCCTTATGATAAACAATAAAAGATAAGTATTATCTTTCTTCATTTTACGAGTACATGATAAAAACACGAAACAATATAGAGTTTAATTCTTAATTCATATGTATATTTATGGTTTATAGCTTTCGCCCACGGCTCCACCTGCGTGGCATATCGATAAAAGTAGCCTATATTTTAAGTTGACCTCTAGCAATTGGTGAAAACCGCATTCAATTCTATGCAGTAGTTTTTGCGCAATGCGCGTGCAAACATACAGACAGACAAAAATTCTAAAAATTGTTGATTTGGCTTCTGTAGCTCTAAAAAAGACCCCTTACATTTTATCTTCAATATCTTTAATGTACAGACAACCAATTTTATTTTAAGTATAGATGTTGATTTCAAGACAAGGTAAACATTAGTATTAAGTATTATTTGTTATTAAAAGGTATGTCATGCACGTTACTCCCTGCTTAAAGTTAGCCAAAGTACCAAAACTTAAATTAAGATAAACAGTTAATTGCATTAAAATAGGCACTAAGTTCTTTGAGAAGACTGATTTAGCAAAACGTGACCTGTCTGTTAAAAAAGACTAGAACAGTGTGGTTATTGACCAGAGACTTTTCATTATAATCTTTTCTTTTTTCATCTTTCAAACTATAAAAGTTCCACTGTTGGGCACGTGTCTCCTACAAAGAATGTGAAGGGAATTTAGCCTACTATACCACGCTGGCGTTTTGGTATAGGGTTAGTATAGGTGTGTATATAGAGTGAGCTATAGATGCAAAGTAAGTGTGAATCTGTGTTTTGAATCATCAGTGGTCCCCACTCTAACCTTACAATAACAGCAAATACAATAAAAATTACGTTGATGTTAACTGTACCTATAAATAAAATTATTTTCTTTTTTCTATACCTATAATATTAATTACCATCATATAACCCATTAACACGGGGTATCTATTTTCACATTGTGAGGTATAAGTTCTGACGTTAATGAACATCCACAAAGTTTGACGCCATACGAACAATGGAGTTGTCTATCTTTATTGTTTGCTTGTCTTGCACATAATCCTTGAGAAACTATGGATAAGGCTATTAGTACAATACCTAACTACTTATATTATACTCTTTCTGAGTATAATAAAATATATTTAACAACAAAGCGGGCATTGTTAGCTAGCCTTGTGATAATGTCAGAATACATGACAGGTGATAGTATCAACGCAAAAACAGCTTTTATTTTATTATTTATGGAAGGTTCAAGCAATCCGTGTGGTGATGGATTAAGAATACACAATGTCACTACCCTATTTCACCTTAATATATATATAAATAAGTAATATATATATATATATTAAGAGCGTCGAGTATATCAGGAGCGTCGAGTATGTAAAGAGCGTCTCATAAATAAGGAGCGTCTAGTATTCAGGGTGTCCCGCAACTCAACGTTAAGCGGCTACCGGGCGATGGTATAGGCTGTACCAGTTCTAAGTAAAAAAAAAAGTCCAAGTCATATGGTTCAGTCATAAAAAAATGTTGAAAATCGACAACTCTGTAGACATTTTTAGGTACTGCTATGACATAGTGCAAGATTTTGCCAAGATTTTTTTTACATAACCCTTATTAAGTATAGTTCAGTTTGCTGTTACAGATTCAAAAGTTATGTTTCTGAATTTTTAAGAAAAACAAAAGTTTCATAGAGTCATGGTAAAAGAAGTGTAGTATTCAAATACATAAGGAGCGTCAAGTATATAATGAGCATCTTATACATAAGGGGCGTCTAGTATATAAGGAGCATCTGGTACATAGGGAGCGTCTCGTATATAAAGCGTCAAGTACATAAGGAGTGTTTAGTACATAAGAAGAGTCTAGTACATAAGGAGCGTCTAGTACAAAAGAACCATTAAGTACGTAAGGAGCATCTTGTACATAAGGAGCGTCTAGTACATAAGGATCGTGGAGTACATATGGAGCGTCTAGTATATAAGGACCATTGAATACATAAAGAGCGTCTAGTACATAAGGATCGTGGACAGAAGCAGCATCTAGTATATAAGGAGCGTCTAGTACATAAGGATCGTGGAGTACAGAAGCAGCATCTAGTACATAAGGAGCGTCTAGTAGGTACATAAGGAGTGTCTAGTATATAAAGAGCGTCTGATATATATATATATAAGGAGCGTCTAGTACATTAGGATATACATATTATATATATACAGAAACCTAAGCAGACAAGAGACAAATATAAGATAAACCCTTATTTTAACCCATCTTGCCAGCGTGGTATAATAGGCTAATTTCTCTCTACAATGTTTGGAGGAGACCCGTGCCCAGCAGTGGAACGGGAGTGGAACCAAAAATGATCAGACCAAAGATGGTGATACAGGTCTTTTATATCAAGATTTTTCGTAAGCACAAATGATAATTATAATTTTTAAACTAACCAAAACTCGAGAGAACGAGGGTACGTTCAACCCATTTCCCGCGCCCTTGGCACTCGTTCCCCTCTTTAATTACAAACCAGAATGCAAATAAGTTGCTTATAAAAATGAAAAAATAACTCACCCAGAATTTTAAATACACAATTCCTACTTTTCATCAAAGTAAAAAAATGTTGTTGCTGAAAACTTCTGAGGCATTTGTTATCTAAGTTTCATGATTAAGAGTTTCTTTGGGCGGGCTTTTGCCAAATGATGCCAAAAAAATGTTAAGTTACCCGACCTAAGTTGCTAACATAATTGTTTGAATAATTAGTACCTCATTCGTACAATTACAAAGATTTTTTTTTATCTTCACAGACAAGTTTTAATGAATAAATTTGTGAATCGGACTCTTGGCTTCTGACTGTGATTATAATAAAAATAATCTAATAAGTTGTTGTTCGTGTTTGAAATGGCAGAGAAAAGATGTTATTTTTTCTTACGACTGCTTTCCTATGTAAGACATTTTTTGTTTGAGAGATATAAGTCATATAGGTACTTTTTTGTTATTTGTCGAAATTTAATGATATTTAGCCTATTATCCAAAAGTTCAAAGTTGGTGAATCATGACTATGTTAGTTCTTACACATAATCATTCGTATCAAGGTATGTTAGGTTAGATGGGAATTAAAATAAGTTATCTCGACATTCGTAATAGTTATGTATCATAAATTTAACATACAATTTTCTGTGTCGAGCTAAATAAACATAGACATAATTATAGGTATACCAGATATAATCAAGAGGTCAAAATAACAATATTATTAAAAGCTTCGTGGTTAATAATAATGGACGAAAAACCATTGAAATTTTCAACTCGAATGTACAGTCAACAATATAAGTATCAGAGCTTGGAGCACTAAAAAAATTGTTAATATCTTTGTGGGGTCACCTAGCTGAAAGATTTTTTTTTTATTAGGTATAAAGATAACTTAAATTTCATTAGACATTTTTAGCCTGACCGTACAGAGAGTTTATAAAAAAATAATATAGAGGCTACAAAATATTATATTTTTGTTTATGTCTACTTCTCTCAACTTTATTGGGTTCCGTTTGTCGCATAAAAACAATTAAAGCAAAATATTTTTTGTTAAAATTAAATCATGCAGATTATGTTAAAGAAAGGAACGCTTTTTATTTTTTTTGTTTTAATTTAATTATACAAAAACCTTGGCACCTCATCAAACTACTTCCAATAATTCCTTTTTTTTGGTCAGTCGTATAAAAACTCTTTATAGAAACAAACTCTTTAGAACAAGTAAGCTTTAAACATTTCACAAGGTCAGTTCTAAAGAAGAAATCAATAAACATTTGCTATTTAACATGAACAAGACACAATAATGCTAGTTATGGGATAGTGTGGTTTTTCACAAGCTGAAGAGGCGAAGTTTTGTGGTCAGACGGTGTAAAGCCGGCGGCCTATTGACCGCAGCCGTCTACAGACAGTCTTCGCATAGACGAGACATGTACAATGTATAGAATATAACCTATTGTTACCTATGTATTATAAAATTAAAATAAGTTTTTATAATAAAAACTGATTATCTTAGACAAACCTCAGCGGGGTTTTTAAGAATTGAATACATTGTGAAACTATCGCTTTTGGCAGTATTTGTTGGTTACTGGCGGACAAAAATTAGGTGGAAAGTCTCAGTGTGCTGATATTATGATGATAATGTTTATAAATCCAGTTAAGAAAATAAATACATTCCATTTCAGTCAAAATACAGGGATTTGAAACTCAATTTTAGTATTGTTATTTATGTAGGTATCATATGTAACAATTGCTGATTAAGTTAATTAATACTTTGTCTCATAGTTCCGATCCACTATTAGTAGGATTTCGAAATGAAATTTGAAAACAAATCATATCAATAATATACATAATTAAACTCGACAAAGAACCTAATTAAATTCCATTTTAAGTTATGAAGTCAAGAGAAAATCTCGAAAAACTTACGGACACACAGATATCAGAATTCTTGAGCACTTTTGACTATGTCTAAGTCAATAAATTGATGTTATTTAATCAGGCGAAAGCACTTCCAATGAAATAGGCGGAAATTTTACAAGTATCCTAATAAAACTTGTGCAGAGTTTGGGACGAGAAGTTGGGCGAACGCGCCCAAATATTCAACAAATTCTATACCTAAGCACACAATAGATAGTCGTTATAAACATTCGGTGACTCGGGATCTTCGAATTTCTTCAAAGAAAATTTTATTAGAATATCTAGTGTAAGTTGATTTACACTTGTCTCCTTTTAATTTTGATTTACATTGTAAAGCATTTTTGGCAAATAATGATACAACGACTTGCATTGAATACGAGCAATTAAAACATTATTTCCTTTTCAGAATATGATTGTTACATTCTTAACTTATGACTATCATAAGAGTAACTTTGTAACCTACATGAATAAGCTAGATTTCTTTTTGTAATTTATTAATTTACGCCAAAAAAATAAACATTTAAATATCACAAAAGAATAAAAAACATTTACAAGGGCAAGTTTTACTCAATTTTTTCTACCAGCAAAACTAAAGAATAGAGGAAAGAGAATAGGTAAATACCTAATACGAAAATACATATAGAGTAGGTATGAGCAAAAGAAGTGTATAATGAAGGAAGTAAAGATAAAAAGAGAACAAAAATAATGTAATATAAAATATAGAAAAGCTAAAAATATTATAATGCAAAGCATAATAATATTTTTAGCTTTTCTATATTTCTATATTTTTTTTTTTTTTTTTGCGACTGGCCTGTTGGTCAAGTGGTTAGTGACCCTGACTGCTAAGCCAGAGGTCGTGGGTTTGATCCCCACCCAGAACAAATCTTTGTGTGATATGCATAAAGGTTTGTTCTGTGTCTGGGTGTAATTTATCTATAATATGTATGTATTTACAAAAAAAAAATGTATTTAAGTAGTATATCAGTTGTTTAGTACCCATAACACAAGCAAATATAATTGCTTACTTTGGGACTAGATGGCGCTGTGTGAATGTGGTAGAATATTATATATTATTATATTATAATGCATCTAACAAAGTTCATAAAGTAAATATACCATTACATGAAATAAAAATAATAAAACTATAACATCTAAATATTATATCACTTAATTTCATATCACAATCCTTTTAACACAAGCTTACGAGTCATGAGATTATGATAATTTATTTACTCGAAAATAAATTATGTTCAAGCACCTGAGAGGTGGCAGGGTGACAATGGTAACAAAAGGATGGCAGATAGGTCTATGTCATCCCTTTAAAAAGCCTTTGTCACTGATGATTAATGTAGAAGAGCCGAGCGGAAAATATCAACAGTAAACGGGGGATTATGACAGTTAACGACATCCATACAAGTTTTGTGAGTCAATATGTGTTGTCAGTGACTTATACGTTGATAACAATGCAGAAGATCCCACATCTTCTGTGTCAAAAATTGAAAGAAATTTTATAAAGTTTTATTTGGTCGTTTAGTATCTTTAATCTTGTGGTACATATTATGTATCTTTAGTTATCCTTTTGGTCTACTATTTAGTTTCTAATGTTTAATACATTTATAATGATATTTTTTGTGAAAATTTGACGCCATAAATATTTTTTTTTTTGTTTATGTCTCTTCTGCGCTAAAAAAAGATGCTCATGATTATTATACAGAGTGAATTTTTGTTAATATTTGTTTTCTCTTTAGTTCAAATCCAGTTAGCTACTAAAAATTGCAGTTTAATTTATGTTGACATTGCGAATCAAATACAATCTTAATAATAAAATACAATGTATCTAATTCAAAGCAAAACCACTGCCTAAAATTTGATATACTGTAACCAAACCTAAATCTAGTAATAGGAAATACGAAATTCCATCAATAACCGAATCGAATGACACTCCAAACAAAATAATTTTCTCAGTAATCAGCTTGTTTATATTCAGACATTAAATTATACATGAATCAAATCGGAATACATAAAAGTGTGAAAATGTCGCACGTATTGTGTGATATTTCAGTTCACAAGAGTGTGTCGCTCGCACGCGTGGTGTGGACGAGGGCTTTGCAAACACAGCTACAGCATCAAGTGTTCAGCACTCTTGCTGTGTGCACCCACCCTAACGTGACGTCAAAATTTGTGGCTGTTTTTGGTGGTCCGTTTGGCATGTGGATATCGAAGAAATGTGAATATTTCGTGTATAGTTGGGTCGGAGGTATGAATTAAGAATTGCTATGTACCAATGTCGAATGGCCTACGTCCAGCAGTGGACTTCATTGGGCTGATAATTATGATGATGATAATGTACCAAACTTTTACATAATATGAATATTTGAGTATTGAATGCTTAGCGCAGAGTTAAATTGTAAATTTTGAAAATAGATCTCATTTCTTCAAAAGCATTTGATATTAGATTTTTACGAACCTTACACACTGTTTTTCACTGCCAGATAAATTTCTAATGCTCGATGCCTATCTGCAACTAAGTTTATACATTACTGATATATTTTTTATCTAAAATCTGTCAATCGAGTCTCAGAAAGTATTCATCAATGGTAAAACAGGGCCTAAACGTCTAACTCTATTTTTTCTTTTCAAACTGGCAATTTCTGCATTTGAAAAATATTGTTGAGTCAATTATGTTACTATCGTGAACATTTCAATCCGTGGGACAAATGTGGAACAAATCACATTTCAAATTAATCATCAAATAAAACTCATACAATCTTTTCTTTGTTAAGTTTTGTTGAAAGTAGTATTACTGAAATATTTGACTAATACACCAAAGCGTTTTAGCAAAATAATATCAAGTAAACTTTGTACGTCGACGACAAACTTGTTCTATAAAGACGATCGACAGTGCACTAAGATTCAGTTTAACAAGAGCTTGCAGCATGCTAAATAGTTCTCACATTATTATTCAGTGTTCGTAAACAAAAGTTGTCATTTGTCACTTTTAGAAAATTGTTGTCAATACAAAACTCCATTTGAAAAACGGATGTCTGCTTTCCAAAAAAAAAATTTTAAAGAATAATAAAATTATATTAAGTAACCTACCCATCGTATTAGTAGTAGTCAATCATCGAATATAAAGATGAAATAAAAGTATAAATGTCAAGTAAATTTATTAAGATTATAAATAAGAAAAGCGGATTATAAGTTTATAACACAATTAAGGTGATAAATAATGACAACGATAAAATAAATGAACAAATAAATAATTTAACAACCAAACATTATTGATACTGGATTTGTAGGTACAAATCCAGTATCAATCGTCTTAGCTAAGTAGCTAAGACTGAAATTTAGCAGACATTAATAATTCTCAGCAAATATTTTGGATCAAGTAACTTCAATACCCGTAGATTAAAAGATCTATAAGAACGTAAAACAAAATAAAATATTTAATATTGTTCAGATGACTTGTAAACAAGTTTAAGACGCAGTCGGCCGAAAATAATCCAGCGTAATTACTGAAAGACTGTACTCATCTCAAGTTTGCTAATAAAGTGGATGGTTAAGTTCCGTAGAGGCTCAACGTTTGAGAGTAAGGATGGAGTCACACAAGGCACCATTTTGGGTTCACTCTTCTTGTGCATAAAGGAATTATAAGAAACAATCTGGCTGGGCATTGTTAAAAGAAGTCCATATTGATGCAGCTTCGGGTAGTGTCAGAGCTGCAGTAGCCTCCAAAGGATGGGTTGAAAATGTTCCTATTGAAGAGATCTTAAGTAGAGGAAATTGGAAACTATCACAATTGCCATCTTACAAGTTTCCATATTAAAGCCAAGATACGAATAGAGCCTCGATATTGTAAAAAAAATATTGTAGGATCATTGGATTTTTATCAAAATAGATTATAAACAGATAATATAAATCGAGTAATTTTAATCTCAAAAAATCTATATTTAGGTCACTTTTAGCAGTATTGTTAACATATAAACTTGCTATGAATCTAATTCTGAAATTTAAAAAGTTAAAATCTTAAGTAAATTTGGAAGCATTATATAACCTTTATTAACAATTAAAGACCTTCGCATACCAAACGTATTAAAATTTCATTTTCAGTAGCATTTCATATTTCATAATTTGAATACCAAACCAAATTTGGTACCCTTCTAGTGTAAACACGCCCCAAGAAAGTAAAGATCGAAGTAAAACTTTGGAAATTGATCCGAAGTGTACCGAGAGTTCGGTTCGTCTCTATTGAGAACATATCTACTTATAATAATATCCTATAGCTATATGAAGTCCTGGTACTTCGTGATGGGATGACGTCATATTATCGTCTTAAATTAAGTTTTTTGTGTATTTTTCTTACATTGTTTAATTAAGACGTAAATATGTATTGTTAATTTGTTTTACATTTGATTGAATAAGCTATTCTAGTTTCTATAAAGTCAAAAATATTATAAAGACAAGCTAAAGCTATTATAAATGTTACATCAAACAGACAAACCTGTAACGTATTGTGTTTTTTTTGTTTAATGCGTTTAATTTAATTCAATAAAACGTTTTTTGTATTTACAGCGTTGTCACAACACTGTAACTGTTACATAGTGAATGGTTATAATTGAAAAACGTCACTTCCAGTGTGACGCCCCGCGGAGCGGCTCGGATTAGGGTCTCCTGTCAAAGCACCATCCTGCAGAGCTTTGGTATAAGGCAAGGGAGTGTGTCTTTTATTGCGATTTTTTTAGGAAGCAGACTAATGAGTAAACTTAACATTTATTTTTTTATATAAATCTAAATGATCTAGTTATCTAGTTTTGGTGTTGCTTTTGATCAATAAATGTTTTGTGGCAAAATATGTAATGCTCTTTTGTTAGACGTCTCATTTATCAAGAAAGGCTATGGGCTATAATATAGCTGAGCCAAGTGATGTTATATTATAACATCACTTGGCTCAGCTCCTATTAGCCGTAGTGTGATACTAAATAACTTTCTCGATAAATAAGCTGTACAACACAAAAATATTTTTTCAAATCAGACCTGCTGGTACTCAGTTGCAGTTGAACTCGCTAATCTCAGAAACTGCTGTTTCTGAGATTAGCGCGTTCAACCAAACAAACAAACTTTTCAACTTTGTTAATAGAATGTCAAAATTGATCAATACAAATAAATGGCAACTGTATTGTAGTTTTGTGTATAAGGCATCTTTAATTTTCATTTATTTATTCATAGCTGTACCTATAGAAGGGTATGAATAATGGAATCACATTTTAAATAATTTAAAAATGTATACAATAATTTAAATTAAAGTCCGCTCTCGCAGTCTTTTACAACTTGAGGCACCGTACAAATAGGAAATTATTAGGCCGACTCGCCTTTTGCAACCTTTGCCGGGACAACTAGCTGATCATAAACTTATTTTAAATCATGAACGTCTTTCGCACAAAGCTGCTTTACCTTAACGATATTGTCAACAACAGCAATGCTACTTTATTCATGACACTTATTATTCCTTTATATTTTCAGATGTCATGTCATTGATAGGTCGTTAATAGGAACTATAGTCAAAGGTTGTTGTTTCATGTTTGGAGACTGCCTGTTGTGAGCTGATAGTAGATTTATTGAAAATTGGTAAACACAAACGCAAGGCAAAAAAAATTGCGCGGAGATTAAAAGAGACAAGACTTTTTGAAGATTTTTTTTTTGGTGGAATTTAAAGAAATTTGTATCAACTTAAAAAAGACAGTTAAATGCATCGTGTTAGTATGTATATAATTATTCCTTAAAACAAGTGTTTGAATACCTAAATATAAGTAAATAAAAATATTTTATTCAAACATTTTACTATAGAGTTCTTCAAAAATAGAGATTATTGTTCGCTTAGCCAAAAAATTCAGGTAGTAAAAATACAAACAAAACTAAAACAAAAATACAAAAACAATAAGGTTAGGTATTTTCCTATCTCACTAACTCACGAGCAATGCTCCTCTTCATCTAAAACTGGCTTATCTTGAACCTATCAAACATTCAATTTTAATACTTACGCCTCAAAAAACAATCTACGTTTATACGGCAATAAAGCGATCGAGCCCCAGTAATAGTGAGGGAACAATTTCTTTATTATTTCCCTTCGAGAGAGGCTCTTAACAAGCAATAATTGTTTCAGCTTTTATGAGGGGAGGTTCAGTAATGATTTAGTGGAGTACGATATTCGCGGTAGGTTCGCTTCAGCTGTGGACTTTGTCAGTTTTATTAAATTGGGTGGCACTTACTTTATGTTCTTACATTGTTTCTTGAATTGTGGACTTAACAATAAAATACTTAACGCATTTTGTATAATTTTAGTTTTTTACAACATGATTGTTGATGTAAATGTTATAACTATATTTATTAGCAATGATATTCGTTATTAGTAATATTTTAAAAAGGATATTTATAAAAGAAGACAACAAAAAAGGTGGCAAAATGAAGGCGGAGAATAGGAGAATAGAGGGCCTATTCGGAAAACTCAACTTTGACAATTGGTGAAAATTAGTTATTAAACAGAAGAGAAGAAAAGAAACAAAAAAAACTTCTAACTGACTCCAAATTTGGGTTTGTCGTCTGAATATTTTTATACAAGGACTAATTGAGATTTTATACCGCCTGCAACAATCTCTCACTGGGGTGGAAATTAGGTGAGACTTGTGTCCAGCTGTGCACGTTGTTGGGTTGAGATGATGAGGATTAATTCAAAACAATTTCTAAAAGAAATAAGAAATTCTTATGTATTACCCCAATTTCTCCTGTCATTTAAATTCGTTTTGATTGAATACAATCAAATATAACACCATTATTAATAACTTTCTAGTGACTAAACCCATAATTCATTATAAAAGGTTTTCAGCTAAAACCTAATATTTTATTTGTAATGGAATGCCTTTTATATGAGTCACATGAGTTAATATTAAAGCTCAGTTGATAAATTTGAAGCGTGATTTGTTCAGTGTAGATAAGTGCGATTAATCCATATAAAAGTCCATTCTCAAGTTATGAAATATGAACTGAGTTAAATTTCGTTTAATAGCATCATTTGTAAATGTAACTATAATGTTAATATAATATTTTATTTTATCAGTTATAATATCAGATAGACGAGTATTTTTTACAAGCTTTTTATTAACTTGTAATGCTTGAATGTTCGTGTCAAATCTTGTAACTGAATTTTAAAGCAGTTATCCTCAACTGATTGAGATATAACATTTTGCAGACATAAAAAATACAAGTACAATGCAATATTTTTGTAAAATGGAGCTGATCTGATGGTGGAACTTGGAAGGTTGCTATGGGAACTTTGTTATAAAACGTCAGTATACCATTGAGTTTGGACTCATTTGATTTGCCTTGAAGAGGGTTCCAATTTATAATAACCAGATTTTAAGTTTATGTAATTGATACTCTTTTCTTAAGACCAAATGTACCTAAAGTTGGAACAGTATTTTGTCCAGCAGTGAACTGTGCTAGTTATTCTTCTCCAAATCATGTTAATGATGCATACCTGTAATAAAAAGAGAAAAAACATTGAGTATTATATATTTAAAACATTAACAAGAGCTGATTAGTGAATATTTTAAATTAATGAGAATGTACCTACTTATAATATAATTTAGATTAACTTTATAGAAATATGTGTAGTAAACGTTAAACGTAAAGAAGTTTGATTCGATTAAAATTGATCTTAGCGTGTTGAGTGTAGAAAGATGGTTGCCTAAATTTTTTCATTTTCTCACGTTACTTACCTATTACGTATACTTATAGTCTAAATGAATAAATAAATTCAGTTTAACTTTGACTAGTTAACTCTTTCTGATTAAAATTATAATACGATTATTATTTGTTTTAATCCATTATTATTGACAATGTAAATTTAATAATCCTCACATAGTTGAAGAAACTTTTAGAAAACAAAGTTATCTCCACAATTAACCAATCAGACGGCATCCGCATCGTACCGACAGATTTAATTGGACCACCCCCTTTGTTGAACTTGACTCAATCAACATTACCGATAGTCTACCGTTAGTTTATCTTGTTCAATATTTGTATAAAACTCTGTCTACGGATAGGTTTCTAACTAATGCTCAATTTCACTCCAAGTTTCTGTTATAACTTTATGTGGGTCATGGATCTGTGGTTAATTATGCACTCCTTTAATAACTGCTTTTAATATTCAATTGAATCCTTTTACCTACACATTGTCAAAATATAAAATCAACATTTAGATTGTGGATTTCTATAATTTATGAATATTTATTATTTATATAATAATAATGTTGACTAAAAACTATTCGTAAAAATAAAAATTTCAGTGTTTCTGCTTGTTGATAAAAGATAATAATATGGATAGATTTGCATGTGAAAAATAATTGTGATTACAGTTAACTTGACTTTTTATTACTGCAAACATCATTTTTCATCCACACATTATCACGAAGACACATTCTTATAAACATAACCCTAACATTCTAACACATCGACACATTCATCTCATATCAAACGAATATTAGAGAAACCTGTGGGATGTAATTAAGCTGGGAAGTTGGCATTCCGGGTCCACTTTCATTCCGTTCACTGGACCCAAATAGTTGTCCCCCCCAACCGCATGGAGCCACGATATTGCTGATCAAAAAAGGGTTGAAAAGGGCACAGAACGCACTTTACGCATCGCTTAATTGGCACAAGCATTTAGCCTGTGAAAGTCGAAACAGACAAATTGGATTTGGGTGTCCATACCGGGGCTCTTTGACGGAGCCTGATTCACAATTTGACATTACAAGCCTGTCAAAGTAACTCGATTACTCGCCAATTTTATAGTATCTTTCGTTCTTTAAAAGCACGTGTAGGTACGCATGAATATATCGGGTTTTTGGGGCAGCCGATCGATTTTCAATGTGAGCGAACCTCGCTTGGAATTTACATGTAGGTGACAAATACCTACGTTTATTGGTTTTAGGCGTTTAATGAACAAAGTGATCACCTCAATACCTTGTATATATTTAAAAGAATTTAGGTTCACTGTTTTCATCAACAGAGTGAGCAATATTGAATTATTCTGCTTCGCATACTTTAAGTAACTGGCGCAGATGGAAGTACACATATACGTTTGTTGCCCAAAAAGTCTCGGGTTCATTTCCCGAGTCAGCCAAAAATTATACTTACAGGGATTTTTTTCATGGAATTCTTAGTAACTTAGTAACTCCGGGCGAGTTTGGAAACGAAATATGTGCCCAGTTGATAGCAATAGGCTCACCTCGTACTATATAGTGTATAATATATCTTACGCCTCTGCCTACCACTCAGAGAAAAATGCGTGATGCTCTGTTTTGTTATTATTCTAAATTCAATTCAATTTTAGCCTTAATATTACACTTTACAAATGTATTGTAAAAGAAAACAATTCGAAAGTTATTGTTCCAAAATTAGAGCCTTTTTCTTGCCTTAGCAATATTTATCCAACAACTGTGTACCTAACTTGTATAACTAGTTACATAATATTGCTCCACATATTTCATAACAAACTTCAAATATTATTCTAAAGTCAACAATAAAACGCTGCTTGGAAGACGTTACGTAATAGAAATTTGGATTCAAACACTTTCTAACTCCGCTAACGTTAAATTAAATTTTACTAAGCAAACGGACGAGCCGTGCACTAAAGAAATAATACAGAGTGTTCGTCAAACAGATCTAAGCCCGTTAATGAAATCATTTTGTTCTCAAGTAAAACAAAATGAGAAACAATTATTGAAAGTTAATACCGTTCATGATGATGATTAATACCGTTCGTACGAATAGGCACTTCATTAAACAACACCCTTTATTAATAATATTTTTTTAATAATATTCTACCACATTTACACAGCGCCATCTAGTCCCAAATTAAGCAATTATATTTGCTTGTGTTATGGGTACTAAACAACTGATATACTAGTTAAATACTTTTTTTTTTGTAAATACATACATATTATAGATAAATTACACCCAGACACAGAACAAACCTTTATGCTCATCACACAAAGATTTGTCCTGGGTGGGGATCGAACCCACGACCTCCGGTTTAGCAGTCAGGGTCACTAACCACTAGACCAACAGGCCAGTCATTCATTCATTGGGAATTTCACTGTCAATTTATTTACAATAAAATCAGTTTTTTGGGTCGCTGCAATTGCCATGTAAATTTGCTTGACTGTAATTTAAGTACAGTTGGATGGAAGAAAATGAAATTGCGTAAAATTAATGTTCTTCCGGGTTAAATAATTTGTTAATTAATGTCGACTGCTGCATGCCATGGCATTTTATTTGTCACTTACAATGAACCGTGCAATGTACACAGTTAATTAAAAATAAGTTACAGTCCGACAAAGTACCCAATAAATAATATAGCAGAAATAAGCAAATATCGATTGTTTCATGTCGATAGCCCTGATCAATGACTACGCTAATTACGCAAAATTAAATAAAAAATAAAAATGTATTACATCTCTTTGCCCGAAGGGGTAGGCAGAAGTACGTCACACCCATATTACGTCAGCTATGTTTGGTGACAAGTGATAAAGTAAACCTATTGTGATAACCAAAATTAAAGAGTTTGATTTTTCTGTAACACTTTTTACACCTATTTATTTTCGGCAATGTAAATGCTACTAGGAGAGGCCTATGTCCAGCAGTGGACTGCATTAGGCTGAGATGATGATGATGAAATGCTACTAATAGCTAATATATATTAAAAAAAAAAAATTTGGTTGGATGGATGTTTATCACAACATAATCATGTCAGAATGGCGGAAAGGATTTGCATGAAATTCGGCGCCCAGATAGGTAGCTAGCTCGGAATAACATATAGTCTTCTTTTTACTTACATAACAGTGGTGGGCGCTAGTATCAAATAAAGATTATCTAAAACGGTTTGTATAAACTAACCCTCCCAAAAAACCTTTTGAAGACTAGAAATAATGAAAAAGCTAATTCACCCTGGCCAAAATATTACAATTCCACTTGAGTGAACCTGTGGTTAAATGCTCGTGTCCGTATAAATTAGAACTAAAACAATCTGAAGCCATTAGAGAATCACATCAGTAATTACTGATGATTCTGTCCCTCGGGATTGTGATCGTCAATTTAAACTTAACGGAGGTTAAGTAGTGGATAGTGGCGACCTCTAGGGAGCCAATGATATGCCTCCAACTAGATTGCTTGTTATGTAGGGATTACGAAAATTCGTGTCTGGAGTTTAAAAGTATTTTATGATGTATTTTACAAGTCAAAAATCAGGGAAGTTTATTTTCAAGAATGAATGTTGAAATAAATATAATATTGTAATACAAGCACAGTTCCGTGTTTGGTTGTTAATTTAAAATCAGTATTTTTCCAGTTATATTTGATATATGACAGCTAAGGTTACATTCCTATATTCCATTGTGTTATTGTAAAAACATGACCAACCATAACCAACGTCCATCAATTTATTGTTTTCGTTAGTGTAACGAGTTATACAAATAAAAGTGGAAATAAAAAGATGTCAGACTGTCATCGGCCAACAAGTTGCTAACAATGTGATGGTAAATAACAAAGTGTTGACGAGAGGGGGGCAAGGGGGGTTGAGGGCATGCGATGTACCTGTGTAGCTACATTGTACAATTTTATTATTACTAGCTTTTATTTGTTGTGAACTCAGCTCCTATCGGTTATAAAGTGATGTTATATAGCTGATAGCTTTCCTCAATAAACGGGTTATCTAACACTATATACATATAATACTATATTTTTCAATAAAGTTCAGTAGTTTTTAAGATAAGCCTCATTAAACCAAACAAACAAACTCTTCAGATTTTTAGTTCTAGTACCTATAGATTTCTGAACTAAAGGATACGTTACAAATATTCTTAATTGTTTTAAAACGTGTCTATACAACGTTTAATATTTTATGGGTTAATAAATTAATGTTTCCTAATAGTTTGTACAGAAAAAAAATATTTTTGTATTTTTTTTATATAAAAAAACATGAAAGTACCGGATCGATTTTCAAAATTACTTAATAATAGAATATTTCAAAAAAGCTATATTGAATCTTATCCCACGCGGGCGACGGCTAGTATCTTATTATTTACCCGACGTTTGGATCGAATTGCACCCGTGTCACACCGTATCTGGTCCGTGACCACGTTTGTCGCAATGTTATTAGATTAACGTAAAGTATTTTAATGCTTCGCTCTTGACTATATAATTATAGAATTATTTATAGAGTCAATTTCTTTATAAAGGCCAATATTTGAACTAAGTCTCAAAGTAAAATGCCATAATATTCAGATGCGAATTGATAATATCGTCCTCTCGTTTCGTCTAAGCATTTTACATTATGTACTTGATTCGCACTCAAAGAAGATAGCGAAAACACTTGAATTAATTTTACGTCTCCTTAAAAATACGCGTACATGAGATGGAAAATGATAATCTTATTATTCAATATTAGATCCAGTATTTTAATTTCTCATGTCTTTTTAAGAACATGGATTTTATTTAAAAGAGTAGAATACAAGTATAGTATAATTCCTTAAAATACCGGATTGCGGTGCAAAAATAGCCACAATGTATCTTTACGGCGTATTTGTAATCTCGATATTATGACATGAAAAATTTTAATTTTCAAACATTTTACAACAAAATTGAAATGACAATCATATACGAGTAGGGTTCATTATTCCTTTTCTCCCCAGGATGATGCTTTGGCATTGGTTGTTTATAGCAAATATCTTTTTACTCTCATCTCTGTTTTAGTTAAGTCTGAGCTTTCTTTCATAAGCTGCAAGTCACGTCACTATCCGTGTAGTGACGTATTAAATTAAGAATACGTAATGTCACTCACTACCCCATCACAAATCATGGGTGTCGTAAAAGGCGAATAAGAGTGTAACTTTATGCAGACAATTAAATAGCACTGCAAGAAAAGGAAAATTCGAAACAAACCCTAAACCAATCTGTCTGGCCAGTGTGGTATACGAGTAGTAGGCTAAATTCCCTCCACATTCTTTGGAGAAGACCCATGCCCAGCAGTGGGATGGTCCAGGTTGAAATGATGAAGTCACGTAAAACTATTTTTAAGGTAGACAAGACTACAATATGATATTTTATAGCCATTTAATATTATTTTATATCACTACATAGTATAAAATAAACTCGCTTGCTCTGTCCTTATATCCCTTTGTATGCTTAAATCTTTTAAACTACGTTTTTTTTAATAGATAGAGTGATTCAGGAGGAAGGTATATAGGTATTAAATACATACCACGCGGGCGAAACAGCGGGCGGAAGCTAGTAATATATAAGTTCTATTTCAAACTTGTTATAACTTTTTAGAACATTGAATAAAAATGTTTTTTTTATTTATTACTTGCATGGTAAATGGTACCAGTTTGCAATACTACGTCATTAACGATGTTGAATCTGAAATAGTTTTCTATGAGGATGTTCACTGAAAAGCTATTTTATAAGTTTTATGACAGTATTACATCGGTATTACAAACATAATCCTATTAAATTAGTATAAAACTTCAACTTTTAATATATCGCGCGCTCGATACCATCTTGGGATTACGAACAGTTGTTGAGGGGGGCTTAACGCATATCTTTGAAAGAACGCAGCGCCTGACGTTTACGCCCTCTCCATATAGGCTGAGCTTAGTTGAAAGTTGGCTAAATCCTTTCTACGTGACGTAATTAAGTTGGGCCTTACAGGCATAGCGGGGTGTTCGCCTACGCTTCAAGCAATTCAAGCGCTTTAATCGTAAGCTGAAGCTTTAAGCGTAAAGAAGTTCCCAGTGGAAGTTAATTTATGATTACCCGCTGAATGGCTGCGTCGAGCGCTTGATATTGTTTTAAAATGAGCTGTGATGTAATCGATGTGTTGGGTTTACTGTAGATTGTTTATATTACTGGCTAAGCCTTCTGTTCTACGTTTGTTTATAATGTATTAGCACGTATTATGTAACCAATCATCTTAGTTCGCACAATTTTGACATTCTGTATATTCTGTTTATTTTCTGATTTGATAAAAGTCTGCAATTAATAATAATAATAATAATATTCTACCACATTCACACAGCGCCATCTAGTCCCAAAGTAAGCAATTATATTTGCTTGTGTTATGGGTACTAAACAACTGATATACTACTTAAATACTTTTTTTTTTAATACATACACATTATAGATAAATTACACCCAGACACAGAACAAACCTTTATGCTCATCACACAAAGATTTGTCCTGGGTGGGGATCGAGCCCACGACCTCCGGCTTAGCAGTCAGGGTCACTAACCACTAGACCAACAGGCCCGTCTATATATATATTTGGTGATTATGATTAGTTATTTGACTTGTATATTGTGTTCAATTTTTTGTGTGACTCTTACCGCTGTGACAGCACATCATACGTCCGCGCGCAAGGCACGAATCTGTCAACTGAGTGCGCGCGCGGTGAGCCTGAGTATTCATATGTGGCGCACTCGCACGGCGCGCGCTACGATTGGCCAATAACGTCATACGTGCGGCTTAACAACTTAACACATGAGAACCTAAATAATGTATAGAAGCAGTGCACTATATTTAATAAACATTCATTCATATCCTAATTATGACTTTAATTACACTATCAAATACCTGGTAAACCGTTAACATCGAGAAACGTACCGAGTGACGTACTACTAGGACGTTAGGCTGTACTAAACAACTTCAATAATTTGAAAGCGTTCGAATTGTCAGTGAAAAAAATATTGCGATTAAAAAGTGTCATTTCGGCACTGTGGCCGAAGATATTGTGGTCGAAACGTCAGCAAGCCATACATTTTAAATCTATTTTTAATTGATCAATCATAATCATGATTATAATTCGAACAATAAATGGCAACTGATCCTTGGTTTATCTTCGTCTTACAGTTAATTAAAAAAATGGAAAATGTACATTGTATGTTTCAACTCAATATCTAAATAAAAATTACCTTCAACGACGTTTCTTCACCAATGTTTGCTATTGACTCAAAGAGAACAAAAACACACCTGTCTCTTTGTTCCTTCACGAACTTCAATAGACTTTAAGTGCAAGCCACAATTTAATCAAATCTAAGACACCTCAATGTTTATACTTTTCGCAATCCACGAACGACAAGCTGTTAGGGAGGTTCTTTTGATTAGCGGAGCGTTTAGCGTTTGTATTCTTGCAATTAAACATTATTACAATCTGTTGTTTGAAAAGGAGTTTTATTCTCGAAAATAGGTCGTATTTTCAGGAGAATAAAACCTAGATTAAATGTTAGACAAGCATCCTAGAAATATGTTGACTACATGTAAAATTATTAAGTTGGATTGTAGCAGACCTTGATGTTTGTCTTCATCAAGCCCCCTACGCAACGCCTACAATATAAAGTGACATCCAGACAATAACTAAAAGTAATTTTGCTACTAAATAATGCAGACTGTTGAGACTAAAAATGTTAGAAACATGACCTTGAAGTTATAATAACTTCAAAGAGTAAGTCTTTAGTCTTGAAAATTTAAGATTTTACTAAAATTAAGTTTATGTTCTTGTTGAACAAAAGACGTTTTACAAAATATATCTATACTTAATACTATAAAGCAGAAGAGTTTGTTTGTTTGGTAGAACGCTAGTATCTCAGGAACTACTGGCCGATTTGAAAAATTCTTCTAGTGATAAAAAGCCCTTTATCGGGGAAGGCTATAGGCTATATAACATCACGCTACGAAGGAAGCGCCGCTCCGCGCGACTTCTAGTGGATTTATAAACCGCTCTGCTCACCGCTTCTCTCACCACTCCGCTAGCTCATAATCCATGTTGTTTCAACAAAATAGTACAAAACAAGTATCTAATCAGACGAAAGGTTTGCAACAGAATATTACATGCAGACCGTAATACGTGTAGTGCGGTTATGTAGTACTGTGCCACGTTGAATAAAGAGGCGACTTGCAAGTATTACACTTATTACACTTCTTAGTAAAATTCTATTGTTAGAACTTAGCTTGTTTTAACGTGGTGAAGTGTTGTGTGGGAGTGTACGTTTGTTGAAAATGTTTACATGAATTTATTTGTGGTCGTAAGAAATACGAGTAAATGGTTGATTGCGTGGGTAAAATATTAGAGATAAAATTATATTTACGTTCGTTACCGCGAAGCGAGTTTGTTCTTAGCGATGAATTGATGAGGAGCGCGGGGGACACACGTGCTTCACCTTTCCTGCTTTGGGGTTCTTCAAAAAAGGAGTGAATGGGTCGGCAACACGCTCGTGATCGTGATGAATATTATTATTTATTATTATTATAAAAGAAAACCCTGAATTACCTAAACATTTGCTTATGACAGCGCCTCAAGCCGCTTGATTTTAAAATAAATTTAATTTTATGTACGCAATAAATAAATATAAATAAATAAAAAATAATTTCTGCCACAGGGAGCGATTTTATATCGCCCGCAACCAACTGACACTCGTAAAATAAACATCATCGTTACAATCCATAAACGCCTCACTGCTGGGTACGGGTGTCGTCCAAACATTGTGAAGAGAATCTAGCCTACTATACCAAGCTGGTCAGACGGGTTAATAAAGAGTTTTGTTACGAATTTTCCTTTTCTCACAGTACTCTTGCCTGCTTAGGGTTACTCGCGTCGCCTTATACGACACCCATGGGTTGAAATGGGGTAGTGACATTGCGTATTCTTAACCCATCACTACACGGATTAGACCACAAGTGAAAGAAATACACACTTTCGTATCGAAATCAGAAGCTGAGTTTTTACCCGACTGCCAAAAAAGGAGGGTAATGTTTTTATACTACTAATTCAATACAAGATAATATTTATAAAAGTGTCTAATATCACAGCAGCAGCAAAAGAAAAAGTTTTTATTGCAAAATCATCCCTAATAAATATTTCAAAGGTTCAATTTGGTGAACACTTATGAAGGTAATGTATATTTAAAGTGTATCGTTTAAGTAAAACCTTCCGAAAATCATTAGAAACGTTGGCTGGTGGCAGCCGCGGTTTGAATAAAATATAAAATATAGGGACTGAATAAAGCGAGCCTTTTTATCTATTAAACGCATTTGCTGTTACAAATCTTCGTTCTCTGTGGCGGTGAGCATGCATAATGTGCAAGAGCACTGTGCGAGTGGGAGCGGGAGCGTGAGAGATAGCGGGTGAAAGTGTGAATGTATTTTTACGTAATAAGAGGTCATGGCATACGACCGCCTGATGGTAAACGGTTACCATAGTCTATGGACGCTTGTAACACCAGGCATCATGAGGGCGTTGTCGACCTAAAAAAACTGTTCACTCTTTTTTTGAAGAACTCCATACTGTGGTCTCTTGGAAAACTTATCATTAGGGATTTCTTCCTACATTATTATTATTTAATTTTATTAATTCCTAAATGTCCGTTCTTACGTCGATTCATTGTCAATCAATGAAGTTCCCACTCTGTGATTCTGTTTAACCTCCCCGGTAGGTAATACGCAAACAGTGTTACATTCTACGGCTCTGACAGGAGGAAAAGTTTATTGGTCAGTTCTACAAGAGCTAGTCAACGAGTTCCTCCCTTGTTCTTGTTATGCGTGCATAAAGGGAGGCACTTATTCACTAGCTGTAATTATAGTCCACACCAATTTTAACTACCAACAGAATTAAACCACTACATCAATAAGGTGAAGTACTCTACGAGTAATTACCACACAATGCCATCCGCCATCTCTTTTTACCAACATTCCCACCCAAAACAAAATGTCTAGCTTGGTGTCCCGGGCATGCATTCACGACATTACCCCACAAGCTTTATTTTGCACTGTACTCCAGGACTCCACAATAGCGCTGTCACTGGCCATGATTGTTACCCTACACTTTGTTCCGTAAGTCACCTCGACGGTAGAAAAGATTCGCGTCACTTTGAATGTCTGTTTATATCATACAGATCGTTAGCAGTAACGAGGTGTGTTCTTGTATTTTATTTTTGAGATACCTTTTGAGTTTGATGTAACTGAAGTTTAGGGAAACTTCTGTTTATTTAAAAATGTTTTTATATTTATAAATATTTTAATATATATACGAAAGCACAGATAGTGATACTGAATTTCAATTAAAGTTAGAAATATTAACTTGTTGAAGGTTAATCTAAAATATTTTTCCGCACGCGCCAACTGCTAACGGTGAAGGAAAACATCGCGAAACCCACATACCCTAGAAGTAATTTAAGTGTATGTGTGGGCGCTACAATTCATCAGTAACTGGTCGATGTAGCAAAGAAGCCGTTTATGGCATCTCACCCAAAAATATTAATTAATAAATAATATACCATCAACATCAGCAACCGAACTCCCTCGGTGGCGCAGCGGGAAGTGTATACGACTGCTGTGCAAGAGGTCCCGGATTCGATTCCCGGGTCGGGTGAAAATGGTATTGGGATTTTCTAACATGAAATTCCATGTGGGTGTGAAAACACCTCTGCCTACCCCTTCGGAGAAAAAGGCGTGATGCTATGTCATCAGCAACCGATTAATGTCCTACTGGTGGGCTCGATTCTCCTCTCCTCTATCTAGGGAGCTGTAAGGGTTTAGCCCATAATCTACACACACTGGCCTAGTGCGGGTTAGTGGATCAGACATCTTCATAAAATTTCTTCTAGGCTATGTCGTGAAATTTTCCTTCATCTTTAGCAGATGGTAAGCCACTTAAATTCGGTCGGGATCGAACTCAACTGCGTTATATACATAAAATTGCGTTTATAAAATAATTACCTATCAAGAAACATCAAAATCCATTTTTATGCCATATCGGTGGCAAACATACACACACGCATCACGAGTAAGTTGTCAACTCTTCAAACCCCATCCCTCCACAATTAGCTCTCGACACCACTACTCACCAGGTCTTCAGGTCAGGAATGATACGTATTCATTCTTCATGTTGTTTCTTAATCCTACTACACTCAAAAACGTGTGAATTTTAAAAAGGAGGTTTAAAGAAATCTTGGCAGTGGACACTGCCGTTACGTTACGTTGTTTTCTTCGCTTATTACTTAGAACTTTGTAGGCGTTTCGTTTAAGTATGTTGGTTTCCGGTACTGGTCTGAGTTCTGAGGAACTGCAGAAGTACAATAGCCCTATGATCTCTGCTAGATATGGTCAAAAAACTTTCGTCTTTACTTATGCAGATATAAACTGGATTTTTTTGTAATCTGTTATATTTTCTGATAAAAATAATATACTGAATTTAAATCGCCTTTTATGACTGAAATTTCGACTAGATAGAAATATATATAATGTAATCCTATACTTTTTAGGTCAGTAGAAATACTGACCTAAAAAGTATAGATTACATTAGCCTCAAAAGTTATGCTTATGCATAAACGCTACCTGCAAAAAATATTATAATTTACTGTAACATCTTAGTGTTTTGTAAATATTTATATTTAATTGACATATTTAATAGTAGGCTTTTATTAACTTTATGTACTGAGTCGAAAAGTGTCACTGAATAAAGTTTACAAGAGTAAACTCTGTAAAATATCGTTTTGAACATTTTCTCGTTTATCTTGATGGAAGCGATTCGTCCAAACTTACTTCTCAACTTTAGATAGCTGATACCTATTATTTCTGCTTGATACCCTTACGATACTTGTTTTATGGATATTGTATTTATTTTGCCAAATTGTTTGAAGCTAAGTATTAGGTATCAAAAGATTGTTATATTGTGTAAAATTAATCTAAGAAACTGTAAAGTTTATCTAGCTTTCATCGCAGCCAAAGCTTAAAAGCTAAATTAAATAAAACGTACAATATATTAATTGTGTGCGGCTGTATTTGTGCGTGTGTGTGTGTGTTTTAAAGATTTTCTAGCCATTGCAAATTCATTTTGTTGCCAAAGTGTATTTTGATGAGTATTTAATAAAAAACGTGCAAAATATATCTGTGGTTGTGTGTGTGTTTTTAAGTTAATGTACTCAATAACTTCTTTAATACTTCGTGACGTAAATAATCTTTGTTATTTCCTTCCAGCTTGCTACTATATCAACGTCACCAGGTAAAAAGACTCATTCTTTTGACAAACGTCGCGGGAATGAGAGGCGCCGAGGATACAATTTGCGCTGCGGCAACCTTGCGCAAGTTGCGCATTTGATGCAAATCCGGATACGTGGTTCATTATGTACTGATTTCAGAACGTTTAGTGTTTGTGCCACTGTGCGAGTTCCTTCTTTGTCAGATGAAATTATAAATGTGTGTGTTTTGAGCTGTTATACGGAGCTTTGAAGGGATTTGTTTGATGAAAGCTCACATATAACATGTTAGGAGACTTTTGAGTGTTGTTTACTATTACTATTCCACTTCTTTTACGAAATGAAATCTTACTTTCAGTCCACAATATGTATTAGGAGATAATACTAGCACAGTCACAGTTAGGCTGTATCATCCCCTTGCAGGGCAAATGCCTTCCCCAGTGTCTTCCATACTGTTTGATCTGTAGCCATTACCGTTTTTGGAGTTAATTTTTTCCTAGGTCAGCTGTGATGTCGATTTGTTGAAGTGGCAATTTTAGCCACAGTTCGTCAGATACGACGAATGTGTCGGGCCCTGTCCTATTGTAGCTTGGCCACCTTGTAGCAATACCATAGACAAACAATATTTTTTACACCTGTGTTTCATCAGCAACCCATTAATGTCCCACTGCTGGGCTTACGTCTCCTCTCCTCTATCTAGGGAGCTGAGAGGGTTTAGGCAATAATCCACACACACACTGGCTTAATGCGGGTTGGTGGATAAGACATACACTTAGAATTACTTCTAGTATATTACGTGGGTTTCCTAACGATGTTTTCCTTCACCGTTAGCAGATGGTAAGTTGCATGACCAGTACATATAAATTCCACAAAGTGAAATCCACAATGGTACTGCTGGTCAGAATCGAACTCAGACCGCGGGTTTAGCACGTCTGTAACATATCCATTCAGCCACCCAAAAACAACAAAGTCTAAAATTTTAGATAAAATTTTGAATCCATAATAAAAATATCATCTCGATGTTTCAGATGAAATACATTATTATAGAATACATTTTCGTTAAATCTATTGAAATTCAACTCATTCAATGCTGAATTTATATTATCTATCTAAAGATTTCTAAAAAAAAACTATCTACAAACTTATTCAACGATAAAATTCAAATCTAAAGAGCGAAGATAAATATAAGCACGTCTTAAAAGACAGTAGCATCAGATATCTTTCTTTCTTTTACTTTGTTAATACTAACCATTTTAATTAATACAAGCTCACAAATGTCTCAAAAGAACTGAACCATTGAAATGCAAAATAAAAATAGCAAGCGCAATAAGATGGAACTGAGCTAACAGGAGCGAAAATATTTCTTGTTCTTTAAATCCCGGCTACAATAAATGTTTTACGTAAAACATTCAACAGAAACACATACACAAAAATCCTTGTATATCATCAAGTGAGAAACATGAGTAGTATGGCTGGTTTTTAGGTATGTTAATTGTTATACAAGTCCTAAATCAATCTTGAAAAATAAAACTACTGCGAAGAAATTATAATTTCCTATACTTCATAAAATGTAATTTCAAATCAACAACAAGGTAATCTTTATTCTGCAACTTACTATAAATCAAATAACAGATAAACTGTAATAAAATTTCCTTGTGTAAATGTTTTTTGTTTCATGTTTCAAAGAAAACATTCTTTGAGAACACGACTCAAAAGAAAGATAATGAAGTCGTTTAAAAATAATATCTAATCTGTGTTGTGTAAAGGCAAATCAAAAGTGGCAATCGTGACGTAACGGAAGAGATGAATTAAACTCACTATAGTCGGCGGTTTGCATTTTAATTAATTAAGAGCGTGAGGCTTTGTAGGTAGGGTGAGGCGGGGGAGCGAGGTAGGGCTGTCACTTTGGTTTTGTATCTTTTTGCCTTAGATTGTAATTACGAATGATTCCGAATGTAGGAATCATTTGTGAATGCTGATTTTATATTTATAAGACTTTTATGATATTAAAAATGTTAATTTATAAGAGTAAAGTAGATGTCTATGTACTGTCTCTGTGTACTCTCATAACATGTCAAAATTGAAGTTTTTGATAAAATTAATGATGAATTGAAGTTTACTTGAAAATTTTGACAACATTACAATAAAGCCTAGTAAGTAGCCTAGTAACTTTAAAGCGTTACTATAACTTGTTTAGTTACTCAGCAAACTTGTAGGTAATACCTGATCAAGGTGAAAAGTCGACCTAAAATTAGTGATAACTTAGTACCTTTACTTGAACAAACAAAAAGTTCTTCAAAATTGTTTGCATTGATTTAATTTATGTAGATAACAATCATTGAAATAATAACTGGCAACCCTATGTTAGTCGCGCAACAGTCGGTGTTTACGCACGGCGACTCTTTGCGACTTTACAGCGACATTCGTTTTCTGTCGCCAGGCTTACCGCCGGCCTTACTCCATTAGGAAAATTAATGTTTTGAGTTACCGCGACGGAAACGTCTTAGAGTAAAAAATGTAGTACAACAATTATGTGGAACTGTTCATTATTAGTTTGTGGAACGATTCAGTGTCTTAAATTGTGTTTGTAGTCATTTAGTAAACATGGATTAATTATGGTAAAGAGCAACAATTATGTGTGGGGAAAAGCTTTTATTATGGATGATATTTTACGAAATTATATCAGAAAATAGCAGCGTAAGATATTAATCGAATAATTTGATCAACCATCTAGGCATGCTTTGAAAAATCTAATAATTCTACCAGGTATACACCCTGTATAAGACTGACCACTTTGAAACAATATTCGTATTTTTCTTTTGGGCTTCTCATTAAAGTAACCTAGCAATTCTAGGCTGTGGGTGTACAAACAAGATCAAGGCAATTCTCGTAATTCCACTCATAACAAAACTACGGGAAAGAAGTACATATATATTCACAAGTTTTAAGAGTTTTACATAATAAATTAGAACATCAAAACTCATAAATATATTTGGTATATCAATGTAGGTAACATAAATAGATTTACCTTTAAAATATACGGTGTACAGCCGCGTAGAGAATTTCATATCAGATGCAGTCGATACTCAATCCGTGGAGGAAACTAGCTCGCAGATTTCTTTGACATACAGGAAATCATCTTGCGAGCACGATACATAGGTAGTTTTGGACTCGTTATAACTCTTATTTCGTTTGTTAAAGTTGGTTAAAAGTTCAATAAATGCTGTTATCTGCAGATATCATAATACTTATACGTGTTTTGCAAAGAGAAGATATGAATTATAATAAAATATCAGATTCTGAGACATCGTCTTTTGGGGGGTAAAAGTAATACGAGATTATAGTTAACGAAATCATTTTTTTTTACTTTGAAAATATCTTAAACATTTTTTTATTACTTTGAAATGTAAGTTCTCGTGTGCTTTTGAATCTTCCTAGCTTTATAAGCAGAACTTTTTAAATGTCTAAAGTCGAATTGACTTGTAAGTATTGATACTAAAGTCAATACCACAATCGATGGTGGCAACAGTTTACGCATGGTAACTGGTTACCGTAGTTTATGAACGTTTGCAATAGGTACCAGGGGTATTTGGAGCATTACCTTCATATGCCATACCTGAAATAGGTGTTAAGCGTCTATTATTCTCTTATATCACGGTTAAAATAATGAGAAAGAAAACCCCAAATATTAAAAGACCATCTCATTTGGTGGCTCTCTTACGTCACGACAATGCACAGAACGTATACACGTGAAAAAACCAATTATAATAACGCTCACGTTTCAGATTGATTGTCAAAAGTTGTTTTCGTGAAACGAATGAGTTTTATAGGAGGTGAGTGGTGGAATAAAATCATGCGAGCGCTCGCAGGGGCCTCTGGGATCGCTTACTTGGCTAGCCAGGGTTAATACATAAGTAATGGCACCGTGCTATACAGGCTTAGGTCTCGGTTACATTACTCGCAGTACACAGTTCGGTTGAGGACACCCAAATGTGTAGGATATGAGAGATACTTTGGGAAAGGGTCGTTCAAAGTTTAGTAAATATTCAACGGAGAGTATTATAACTTAAGTCTAAATTTTGAAGGGTTACATTTTGAAATAAAACTTGGACACTTTATGTGCATTATACTTTATGTTGCTGTATTATGTATATGTTACAGTCAAAATTCTCAACCAGTCAAAATTCTTAAAAAAGTAAAGAGGATTTAATTGTATTTCCGTCAGTTTCTAATATATGACAACGATATCGAAATCGACTAAGTTAAATGTCGAGGTTCCAAATTGGCTCTCTGTTTACCAATTTGAAGTTATCGTATACATATTTTTCAAATATTTCCTTAATTTTATAAATAACTCCTATTTGGCACGCAATAGACAATTTTTTTTTCTATCGTATAAATTACAAGTTAGACTTAAACGTAGTTCGCAAACTGTGTGGCAAAATGTAGACTTTAAAGTTTGTTTCTAATTAATATTTTATGAGAGGACAGTTTACCAAAAGGCTTGTGTAAATAAGTCTATCAAAATTCTAGTCAGTGTTTAGTGAAGGATAAGTGAGATTAATTCATTTTTAGATCAGTTTAGGATAATAATATTAACCCTTTCTGTGGTCCTTTTCAGGCTATGCCTATTTTGAATAGAATAGTTTAAAATTAAAATTTTTAGTAAGGCATTATCTCGATTTTTATTTAATAAAAATAATTTAACCTTCGAAGAGAATTGTATGACTGATGGTTCAATTACATTAAAAAATAATTATCTAATGATATTAAACTAACTGTTTGCTAGCAAACAAAGTTCTAATAAGGATAATAATAATATGACTGTGTCAAATTAAAGTGCTTCTTTAAATTTGCTTTATAAATTTGATTAAAAAAGTGACTAATTTCGAATGATAGTATAAAGTTTTGATGTTATGCGTCATGAAAAATTGTAAACTTGATGATGTTCTAAACATTTTTTTTTTAAATATTCATGCAGGCTTCTCATAAAAACATAGATTTTCAGACAGTTTTGATATTTTATATCGAGCTATTTTAAGAATCTTCTAAGTTTCTTGTTCTCTGTTTAAGTTAAGAAAATTTATTTTAAATTTTAAATTTAGATATAAAAGAATATCGATATTTATAATTGGTTTAGGTAATCGATGATCATTTTTCTGATACGTACGTAACCCAACCGTTAAACAAAGTTATATCATGGACACAGTAAAGTATTCCTCGCACGCTACGCTTGTTATAACTGAATCGTTGCCTTGAACTATTTGAAAGTTTCACAAAACTTTTCAGCATACAATAGCACAAATTTTGCATCAATCTACGTGTTTGGACTCACACATCATGCGAGGAATGTGACGTGCCATTATAAATCTCATTGAAGATACAGGGCCATCCATCACTGGGAGGAAATGAAGTCTCGACGCGAATGCGGGTGGCGCGGAGCCGTGCGACGTCGTGCGATTTCGTGCGGTGTCGACGAATGTCGTGTGGAGTTTAGTTGTTTTGTTGTGTGTCAATTTAAAACTTTTTACTTCTAATAGATGTCCGAAATACGGATGATAGTATATGATAAGTTATAATGAAGCTTTGCAGTTCTGTAAAATTAACGTTTGACTTCACGATGATACACCTCTTAACAGTTAAATCCAATTTAATTTTACGCTACCTATAGGTCAAACCCAAGACTTTTGAAGATTGTGCCCGATACCACGACGCCACGATGGCAATCCATATTTCACTTTTACTTCATAAAGGATTGGCTCTATCTTCAATCACTGACAAAGTAAACTTTGCTTTAATATTAATGAATGCTGGTTTCATACTAATTTGTAATTAATATTAAGCCCTCCATCTTTTTCTAGCGCAGGAATTATGACAGTGACCGATGCTTACATTAACCGAGCGACGATAACTTCGCCGATATAATTGCATTAGCACCATACGTACGAATTGCCCGCAAAAATACAGTAGCGAAAGTGTGGTACATTTCTTTATTACAACTATCGCGAAGTACTATAAACTAGCAGAGTGAACATGAGAGGGAGCTTGGGTTATATAGATATAGAACATACGTTCACGAAAAGGTATGGCATACCCCGAATTGGTTATCCCGCAAATACCGCTAGAGGGTAAGTGCGTCAAATAAAAATGAATTTGATATGTGATGTCAAATAAATGCGACAAACAAAAAAGTTTTATTTCACTACTTTTTTTGGGCTGTGACGTTGTATGACAAATGTTTGTTGTTGATGAAATGGGGAAACAAGTTGGAATTTGTTTTGTTTTACAACGTGTTTTAAAAGGCAAATACGGTAACGAATTTGCAGAGAGTTGATCTTATGAAAATGTATATACGCAAATAAATTCTTCATAACTCAGTTGCAACTTGTAAATAAAAATTTATGAAAAGACATGATAAAGAAGTAATTATGTTTATATTTATTACGTAGCTGCGTAGGTTTAAAAGCAAAGCAGTAGGTAATTATGTCTTAATTAAACGACATTAGTTCCATCTCAGCACAACATTACAGGGTTTTAGTTTACTAATAAAAAATATTATTAAACCCTATGTAATACCGACCACTATGGCGTCTAAAAGTGGACTAGAATACTGTGAAACTCAATCAAGTCATGGGTCGGTTGCTCCGTGTCCACTCTTTTTTGTACTTCTCACATCAGTACTCTGATAACATTACATGTCGATAATATCCCCGCCCTCTAGACAAGTGGTAAATCGCTGATTCAATTCGAAATATTTATACATACATAATATAGATCACGCCTCTTTTCCAACAGAGGGGTAGGCAGAGACCATTTCCTTCTACTTGCTACGATTCTGACATACATCTTTGGCTTCTTCAACATTCATCAGTCTTTTCATGCATTCTCGCCGGTTGAGGGTACTCCTGATCTGTCCCTTCTTTAGAACGTCACCAATCATGGTCGTGGCGTGGTCATGGTACGTTCTTCTAGGTCTTCCCCTTCCAATGTTTCCTTTCACATTCGCCTCATATATTTGTTTTGTCACAACCAAACCAGCTTAACATTCCTTTCTCTATTCGTGTTACAACATCTATTTTTAAGCCACAACGTTCCCTTATTACACAATTTCTTATTCTATCACTCAAATTTACCCCAATCATACTCCTCAAAGCTCTCATTTCCACAGCATTTAAATATTTATATGTTACTTAAAACAATTCAACATATTCCTGATATATTATAAGCTATCGACAAGTCATGTGATCAATGTACTAATTTGACATATCGATAAAATAGATAGATCGAAACAGAAATATTTATTTTTCAATGTAGGTAGATTAAATTTACAGATCTTGCGTTATTAAAAAAGTGAGCGCTACATTGTACCCATAGGCTTACAAATATTATTTTAAGATAAAAAAAAAAGAAATTAATTAATT
This sequence comes from Laspeyria flexula, assembly GCA_905147015.1. Lineage (NCBI taxonomy): Eukaryota > Metazoa > Arthropoda > Insecta > Lepidoptera > Erebidae > Laspeyria > Laspeyria flexula. The sequence continues at coordinate 1,803,754 of LR989956.1, read as the reverse complement.
ACAGTTAATACTACAAACTTGACAACAAACAAATAACATAACAATAAAATTGCCATTTGTCTAGAGGTCATGTGATCGAAAATATTTATAATATATTATATGTGAATACACTTAAGATTAACTAGTCTTGTTTAAAGGGCTTAATTGAATTACTATGTTGACAAAAATGTGAATTTTATATAGAAACCATAACAGCTATATTCACAATTACAATTAAGGCCTTTAATGAAAAAACTGCCACGCAAGACAACCTACAAGTGCCAAGAAAAAAATTAAAGCAAGTTTTTAACTCGTAATTAAGTTAGCTGCAAAATGTAGAACAAACTTGTTCCAACAAACAATGATACAAGTTGCAAAGTACCGCTTCTTGATTTTCTAGCCTGTTGGGTTTCTCTCCAAAAAGTTTTATTGCAAAACATTAATTACATTCAAAGATGACGTATTTTTATTCGCATAACTAGCTTTTGCCGGCGGGTTTGTACACATGATAATAATTACTATGTTGATAAAAACTATCTTATATTCTTTTTCAGATATTATATAGACTCTCTCTACCTATGTTACATTTCGTTATGTTGAAATGATACTACGTTCACTGACAAATTGGTTGTTTAAAGTGGAAGAGTTAATATTTATGATAAGAGTTAATTAAATTGCACAATTCGTCCACAAAACAAATATTTGTTCACAGATATTTGTTTCGAGTTTGGGTATACAGTCATGGTGTCCGTATATAAAGTACCAGGCGACATAGGGCTGGCATTGTCTTAAAAAAATACACTAAATCGATAGTTCATTATAGAGATGAAATACCTATATTCCAAAACAACTTATCAGCGATATACACAAGAAAATTATCTAAAAAAGACAAACACTGTAAAACCAACAGTAGAACGTTCTGGAAGGGAAACTGTGAAACTGTGGGTAATTGGTATAATAACGCAAGGCGACAGTGATATGCAATCCGCCTGAGGGTCGGACGGTAGCGGTCGTTCAAATGGCCTCTCAGACATCTAATAGCGTTCACAGGCTGGTCTGGGAGACCAGTGGACTGTGAAAATGATTCACGTGTTTATGTATCCATATATAAAACTTGATGACGTGTTGATTGAGTTGCGGCGTCATCAAAATATTGATTGGGAGTTGATTACTTTTTCGATGTTGCTAGAGGACATTTGAAATATGATATTTAGAGTTATTTTTTAACTGTTACAAATTTTTACGGAAGTATATTGAGTTGATTTTCTTTACTGTTTAAATATGTATATGTCGGAGATTATTAAATTTGTAAATACAATATTGAGGTTAAGTACTGGAATTTTCAATTATTGTTAATAATTGTCTATTTATGTGATATAACTATTGAATGATGCCTAATTAATTAAAAGATTATTGTTTATGTGCATACAATTGTGATTCATAGCATTTTATGATAAAATTATGTTTTTGTAAAATTTATTGGCGGGACATGTTTGAATATCACAACTTTTATTGTAAAGATTATTAATATCATTCTAATCCTTGTTATTAGTTAATGATAATTATTATTGGATTATTTAATGAATTTACAATGTGTATCTTATTAGATTTAAGATCTATTTTGATAATAGTTATGTTTTGAGTAAACGCTTTGGCGCCCATTTCCTGGCGCCAATGGACAGAGTTGTTTGGCGGGAACTCGGTGGGTATATAAACCCCATACATTTGATTTTGCCGCCAGTCGATCCTTGTGAAAGACTCATAGAGCTCCCCGCTCCCGACAGAACTGTCGGTTTACTCTCCTACTTCAGCTGTTCTTATCTACGGTTCAAGGGCTACCCTGCCTGGCCGGTTGGTTCAGTGAAGGTTCGGATGATTGGATGGCTTTCGCCATTGTACGAACTGAACGGCTCGTCTGTTTGTGTTCGTTAGGGATTATTCGGTACAGACTCTAACCTATGGTCTGTATATTCACCTTAGCTGGATTGCTCTGCGATCGCTTAGGTTTTGGGTGGTGTATGCCACTGTACGAACTATAACGGCTCGTCTGTTTGTGTTCGTTAGGGACTATTCGGTACAGACTCTAACCCATGGTCTGTATATTTGCCTTTAGCTAGATTGCTCTGCGATCGCTTTGGCATAGGTAATGTATTTCACCACAGTACGGTATGTGACGCCCATATAGGCTGTCTGACCAGGTACTCTAACTTCTAATTGTTTTAACATAATTATTATCTGTGTATCGGAGGTGTCGGCCAAAGAGAATATAATGTCGGCCAAGATACTGACCTCCATTATTTGTAACTTAAAATAGTTTGTATACCAATAATTGACCTCTAATGTTAGTAACATAGTTTGTACTACATTTTATGCCTGATCTCTATTAATGCTGATAAATTAATTATTATTAATATTGTACGCACAGGTTCCTTTGTCTCTATTGTTTGTATTAAGCCACTATTTATCAATTGTTGTTTGTCAATATAAGTTCCAATTTAGAAATCCATTTTTATTATTATTTAACGCCCACTAAAGAGAGACGTCTGACTTATGCTCTCATCTTATTTAATTCTATTTATTCTCACCATTCTGACCAACCACACTATTCTGATTCTACATCAGAAGTGGGATCAGAGCTGTCTGATCCAGTCTGAAACATAACTATACACAGACTGTGATGACCCATGGCGAGCATTATTAAATTTTCAGAACCGGAATAATAAGGCACTATAATTCAAAGTTACGAGAATATCTTAAACTTCTGTGCCTGTGTTACTCTTGGCACAATACTGATATAACTGAGTCTAGCACACATCCGTGGGTTGTCTCTTTTAACGTTTGCTTGTTGGATTAAACTTATTATTGCAATTAGTCATTGCTTTAGTAGTACATGGCTTGCTCAAGAATTTTACGCGGATGTTACTCTGATAGATTTCAAAGTGTTTTATATTTCTGAAACTGTTACTTTATAATAAGGAACCAAGAGACAAAGTTTCCTTAGCTGTCCTTACTAATCGATTAACTAGATACTTCCTTAAAGTCCAAATGGAAACGCCGACAGTTAGATTTATTGCAATTACAACTGTTCTTAAATTCGATTAATTATTAATTTGCATTTACTACTGAATTGTTAACTGGGTCTATGGTACAACAAGAACTGCGTGTCTTGTATTGAAGCAAATATCAGTCTTCATCTGACTCGCACAATTATTTTTATGAACATACCAGACCAAGTACTTTAATCTGTATTTTCTGTCATAAGGTTTAAAATTGTTGAAGTAACACATTCTGCATCGACAAGTTCTTCGTAAAGGCCAGCCCATAAGAAAATCTGCTATTGCTTCGGGGAGTTGTGCCACATCACTCCACGGTGTAAAGCGTCCAGGAGATACGAGTGGTGGACCTCGAGACCTTCAAGATGACCTGCTAGTAACCAGTTGCCGAGCAGTAAACCTACTGCTAAACAAGTGGAATCTTGTGGAGTACGAACTGGCTCCGATGTTTTGTGATGATCCGGTGATGTACTTTTATTTCGTTATTATTTTGAGGCTGAATGTTCTTTAGTTTATTGATGTTTTAATGAACGAATTACCTAAGTAAACATTTTGTAAAATGATAATCAAAGGAAAGCTTCGTGGTAAAGTCGTTTAATTGTATGACACCACAAGATTGATTATTTGAATTGTTCTCTAGCCCATATGGAGACAAGTTTTGTTATTTTTATGGTTTAATAATAATATTGCATTACTGCAAAACTTTACATGATTGCTCGCTGACTTTACTTGATTTTTGCGAAGCAAAGTAATTTTTATAAATACCTCATCATCACTTATCAGCAACCCATTTGGTCCCGTTGCTGGGCTCGGGTCTCCTCTCCTCTAACTAGAGAGAGATAAATACCTACTAAGAAATATTTAAACCTCTAAATGTAGCGGTTAATATTTAGTCTAAAATAGAAATTAATGTCAATATTGCCGCTGACAACAATTAGTATGTGTGTTTACCTTAATAAAATTAATTGACGCTTTATATGGTCTCAAACTTGGTACTATAATGTGAGGAGTAGCTTTAAAAAGCTTTGCTGTAAATTCAATTGGCAAGTGCAAAAGTTGTTGTTACATTTTCTAATAATTCTTATTTTCACTTTTAAGAAATTGACATTTACAACTTTTCCCGCTAAAATAATATTTCAGATAGAGTTGTAACTTCAGCATTAAATTGGAGCTCATATTATTATTATTATTAAATTTTTATCTAATGAAAGTATTTCTTTAGATTCACTTCGGTATCGTTTAACAATAGTTGCATTTTGTAGTTTACATTAATTGATTGAGAATTCTAAATTTAAACTTTTATTTAAAAGAGTTTCTGAGAATGTTTCTATACTTTGTGTATTAAAACAACTATTACGCAAATAGTAAAATTAAATAGAGAATGAAGTACCAAACAATTTTATTTACAACTTAAAAAAAATGTTGTTTATAATTGTTTTTTAGTATTAGGCTATTTCCTGTTTTAATAGGTATAGCTATGACAGCTATTTTGGTTACTCATAATTATCATTAGTACGACAAAAAGTAACAAAAATAAATTGTTGTGAGTTTCATCAACAATAACTACTTTGAATGAATGAGAAACTTAAAAATGTATTGGTTATTGACCATTTTTGAATTATTGTTTTATGCGTTTGTAAATAATCTTTTGATTTAATGAGCATAGATAATGTGAAAATCGAAGTTAATTGCTGACTTTTAAAGTGCTATTGATTTTATTTAACTTTCAATGGCTTTCTCATATTGTATCTGTCGCAGTGAAGCAGCAGAAAGTATATACGACTGCTGTACAAGGGGTCCCGGGTTCGATTCCCGGTTTGGGTAAAAATGGTATTGGGCTTTTCAGAGTTTGGAAAATAAATGTTTCCAGTTGGAAGGCTCACCCCTGTTTCATGTGACGGCCAAATGTGTGTGTAATGCACCCCTGCTAACCTCTTCAGGGAAAGGCGTTGCAGACGCTCGTAGCATTGGGTACTGAGATGTTCGTTACGATCATCGAGGTTAAGCAACCCTCAGCAGGGTCAGTCCATGATGGGTGACCGTTTGTGGCAATTTCATTCTCGAGCGTCTCCGTGCTTTGGAAGGCACGTTACGTAAACCCGTTGGTCATGGTTACCACATAATGTGGTAGTCGTTAAGTCAAGTTGGAAGCCTTCTCGGCGACTTGATAAATTCCAACACCAGGGTCTGCCTCAAACCCACACGATAAGAAGAAGAAGGGAAAGGCGTGATGCTATGTTACATTTCTCAAGTTTTGTGTCAGGATAGTTATTAGGTACTGCCTAATTTAATTGCGTGAATTTCAAGTTAATTTACAACTTTATGGAATTGAGTAACCTAATGCAAAGTAACTGAGATAATTGTTTAATTTTATGTGGTATATTCTAGATTTTTACTAATGTGCCATTGGTTTTCTAAGAAAAATGCCTGAATGTCTATTTTCTGTTTGCCTTCAATGATGACTGCCTACTGACTGACTGATGTATTTAAGTACTATATCAGTTGTTCAGTACCCATAACACAAGCAAATATAATTGCTTAATTTGGGACTAGATGGCACTGTGTAAATGTGGTAGAATATTGTTATTGTGGTAGAATATTATTATGACGATGATTGTACTGTTACTGACACATCATAGCCAAGTTATTGTTCGGAATGTCTTTAATGCGATGAGGATGTCTTTGATGACTCCTAAATGCAATAGGTTGTCTAATATGACGCCTATGTATGTTTGTCTATTTTGGTGCCAATTAATGGTTATCTTGTATGATGCCTGTGTACGGTTGTCTATTATGACGCCTGTGTATGGTTGTCTATTTTGACGCCAATGAATGGTTATCTAGTATGATGCCTGTGTAAGGTTGTCTATTATGACGCCTGTGTATGGTTGTCTATTTTGACGCCAGTGAATGGTTATCTAGTATGATGCCTGTGTAAGGTAGTCTATTATGACGCCTGTGTATGGTTGTCTATTTTGACGCCAATGAATGGTTATCTAGTATGATGCCTGTGTAAGGTTGTCTATTTTGACGCCTGTGTGTGGCTGTCTATTTTGACGCTTGTGTACGGTTGTCTATTTTGACACCAGTGTATGGCTGTCTAAATTGACGCCTATTTGTGGTTGGCACCTGTATAATTTTGAAGTTAAACTTGACTTTTATGTTGGATGTACATTATTTGTACTGTATTGTAATTTGTGCTATATGATGTGCTTATAACAGTATAGATGTTAAAGTTAAAATGATTAATTTTTAATTAATAATTACGGCTTTAGGATTTTTCTAGATAATCTTATTTTGGAAACCTACCTGTATGTGATTATCGATTTTGACGTCTGTTTTGTTTTCAAAGACGCATTTTATGTAATTTTGAAGTTGATATTGACTCTTATGTCAGATGTATATTCTGACTGTTTTGCAATTGGTGCTATGTAATGTGCCTACAACAGTGTAGTTGCACAAGTTCGTAAGATAATTTTGAGAATTACTTATGGCTTCAAGAATTTTCTGTATAAACTATTATTATTACAAATCGTTTTGTGGTTGTCTATTTTGACGCCTTATTATGAAGTTGATCTTGACTTCTATGTTGGATGTCTATACGACTGTTTTAATTGTGATTAAATGCTATGTGTTATGCCTACAAGAGTATTGTTGTTTACTGAAATTATTTTTTTATTGAGAATTATTGTTGGCATCATGATTTTTCAGTACTTACGTAGCGTCCAAAAGGATCCTCATATTCTTTTGCATAGAAGTTGTCAGAAAGGCCGAACGATATTTAGTAAATATCATTATTGTTTTGTTGTAGAACCACACGAGGACGTGTGTAATGTCAGTTCTGGCCGTGTCGGAGATTATTAAATTTGTAAATACAATATTGAGGTTAAGTACTGGAATTTTCAATTATTGTTAATAATTGTCTATTTATGTGATATAACTATTGAATGATGCCTAATTAATTAAAAGATTATTGTTTATGTGCATACAATTGTGATTCATAGCATTTTATGATAAAATTATGTTTTTGTAAAATTTATTGGCGGGACATGTTTGAATATCACAACTTTTATTGTAAAGATTATTAATATCATTCTAATCCTTGTTATTAGTTAATGATAATTATTATTGGATTATTTAATGAATTTACAATGTGTATCTTATTAGATTTAAGATCTATTTTGATAATAGTTATGTTTTGAGTAAACGCTTTGGCGCCCATTTCCTGGCGCCAATGGACAGAGTTGTTTGGCGGGAACTCGGTGGGTATATAAACCCCATACATTTGATTTTGCCGCCAGTCGATCCTTGTGAAAGACTCATAGAGCTCCCCGCTCCCGACAGAACTGTCGGTTTACTCTCCTACTTCAGCTGTTCTTATCTACGGTTCAAGGGCTACCCTGCCTGGCCGGTTGGTTCAGTGAAGGTTCGGATGATTGGATGGCTTTCGCCATTGTACGAACTGAACGGCTCGTCTGTTTGTGTTCGTTAGGGATTATTCGGTACAGACTCTAACCTATGGTCTGTATATTCACCTTAGCTGGATTGCTCTGCGATCGCTTAGGTTTTGGGTGGTGTATGCCACTGTACGAACTATAACGGCTCGTCTGTTTGTGTTCGTTAGGGACTATTCGGTACAGACTCTAACCCATGGTCTGTATATTTGCCTTTAGCTAGATTGCTCTGCGATCGCTTTGGCATAGGTAATGTATTTCACCACAGTACGGTATGTGACGCCCATATAGGCTGTCTGACCAGGTACTCTAACTTCTAATTGTTTTAACATAATTATTATCTGTGTATCGGAGGTGTCGGCCAAAGAGAATATAATGTCGGCCAAGATACTGACCTCCATTATTTGTAACTTAAAATAGTTTGTATACCAATAATTGACCTCTAATGTTAGTAACATAGTTTGTACTACATTTTATGCCTGATCTCTATTAATGCTGATAAATTAATTATTATTAATATTGTACGCACAGGTTCCTTTGTCTCTATTGTTTGTATTAAGCCACTATTTATCAATTGTTGTTTGTCAATATAAGTTCCAATTTAGAAATCCATTTTTATTATTATTTAACGCCCACTAAAGAGAGACGTCTGACTTATGCTCTCATCTTATTTAATTCTATTTATTCTCACCATTCTGACCAACCACACTATTCTGATTCTACATCAGAAGTGGGATCAGAGCTGTCTGATCCAGTCTGAAACATAACTATACACAGACTGTGATGACCCATGGCGAGCATTATTAAATTTTCAGAACCGGAATAATAAGGCACTATAATTCAAAGTTACGAGAATATCTTAAACTTCTGTGCCTGTGTTACTCTTGGCACAATACTGATATAACTGAGTCTAGCACACATCCGTGGGTTGTCTCTTTTAACGTTTGCTTGTTGGATTAAACTTATTATTGCAATTAGTCATTGCTTTAGTAGTACATGGCTTGCTCAAGAATTTTACGCGGATGTTACTCTGATAGATTTCAAAGTGTTTTATATTTCTGAAACTGTTACTTTATAATAAGGAACCAAGAGACAAAGTTTCCTTAGCTGTCCTTACTAATCGATTAACTAGATACTTCCTTAAAGTCCAAATGGAAACGCCGACAGTTAGATTTATTGCAATTACAACTGTTCTTAAATTCGATTAATTATTAATTTGCATTTACTACTGAATTGTTAACTGGGTCTATGGTACAACAAGAACTGCGTGTCTTGTATTGAAGCAAATATCAGTCTTCATCTGACTCGCACAATTATTTTTATGAACATACCAGACCAAGTACTTTAATCTGTATTTTCTGTCATAAGGTTTAAAATTGTTGAAGTAACACATTCTGCATCGACAAGTTCTTCGTAAAGGCCAGCCCATAAGAAAATCTGCTATTGCTTCGGGGAGTTGTGCCACATCACTCCACGGTGTAAAGCGTCCAGGAGATACGAGTGGTGGACCTCGAGACCTTCAAGATGACCTGCTAGTAACCAGTTGCCGAGCAGTAAACCTACTGCTAAACAAGTGGAATCTTGTGGAGTACGAACTGGCTCCGATGTTTTGTGATGATCCGGTGATGTACTTTTATTTCGTTATTATTTTGAGGCTGAATGTTCTTTAGTTTATTGATGTTTTAATGAACGAATTACCTAAGTAAACATTTTGTAAAATGATAATCAAAGGAAAGCTTCGTGGTAAAGTCGTTTAATTGTATGACACCACAAGATTGATTATTTGAATTGTTCTCTAGCCCATATGGAGACAAGTTTTGTTATTTTTATGGTTTAATAATAATATTGCATTACTGCAAAACTTTACATGATTGCTCGCTGACTTTACTTGATTTTTGCGAAGCAAAGTAATTTTTATAAATACCTCATCATCACTTATCAGCAACCCATTTGGTCCCGTTGCTGGGCTCGGGTCTCCTCTCCTCTAACTAGAGAGAGATAAATACCTACTAAGAAATATTTAAACCTCTAAATGTAGCGGTTAATATTTAGTCTAAAATAGAAATTAATGTCAATATTGCCGCTGACAACAATTAGTATGTGTGTTTACCTTAATAAAATTAATTGACGCTTTATATGGTCTCAAACTTGGTACTATAATGTGAGGAGTAGCTTTAAAAAGCTTTGCTGTAAATTCAATTGGCAAGTGCAAAAGTTGTTGTTACATTTTCTAATAATTCTTATTTTCACTTTTAAGAAATTGACATTTACAACTTTTCCCGCTAAAATAATATTTCAGATAGAGTTGTAACTTCAGCATTAAATTGGAGCTCATATTATTATTATTATTAAATTTTTATCTAATGAAAGTATTTCTTTAGATTCACTTCGGTATCGTTTAACAATAGTTGCATTTTGTAGTTTACATTAATTGATTGAGAATTCTAAATTTAAACTTTTATTTAAAAGAGTTTCTGAGAATGTTTCTATACTTTGTGTATTAAAACAACTATTACGCAAATAGTAAAATTAAATAGAGAATGAAGTACCAAACAATTTTATTTACAACTTAAAAAAAATGTTGTTTATAATTGTTTTTTAGTATTAGGCTATTTCCTGTTTTAATAGGTATAGCTATGACAGCTATTTTGGTTACTCATAATTATCATTAGTACGACAAAAAGTAACAAAAATAAATTGTTGTGAGTTTCATCAACAATAACTACTTTGAATGAATGAGAAACTTAAAAATGTATTGGTTATTGACCATTTTTGAATTATTGTTTTATGCGTTTGTAAATAATCTTTTGATTTAATGAGCATAGATAATGTGAAAATCGAAGTTAATTGCTGACTTTTAAAGTGCTATTGATTTTATTTAACTTTCAATGGCTTTCTCATATTGTATCTGTCGCAGTGAAGCAGCAGAAAGTATATACGACTGCTGTACAAGGGGTCCCGGGTTCGATTCCCGGTTTGGGTAAAAATGGTATTGGGCTTTTCAGAGTTTGGAAAATAAATGTTTCCAGTTGGAAGGCTCACCCCTGTTTCATGTGACGGCCAAATGTGTGTGTAATGCACCCCTGCTAACCTCTTCAGGGAAAGGCGTTGCAGACGCTCGTAGCATTGGGTACTGAGATGTTCGTTACGATCATCGAGGTTAAGCAACCCTCAGCAGGGTCAGTCCATGATGGGTGACCGTTTGTGGCAATTTCATTCTCGAGCGTCTCCGTGCTTTGGAAGGCACGTTACGTAAACCCGTTGGTCATGGTTACCACATAATGTGGTAGTCGTTAAGTCAAGTTGGAAGCCTTCTCGGCGACTTGATAAATTCCAACACCAGGGTCTGCCTCAAACCCACACGATAAGAAGAAGAAGGGAAAGGCGTGATGCTATGTTACATTTCTCAAGTTTTGTGTCAGGATAGTTATTAGGTACTGCCTAATTTAATTGCGTGAATTTCAAGTTAATTTACAACTTTATGGAATTGAGTAACCTAATGCAAAGTAACTGAGATAATTGTTTAATTTTATGTGGTATATTCTAGATTTTTACTAATGTGCCATTGGTTTTCTAAGAAAAATGCCTGAATGTCTATTTTCTGTTTGCCTTCAATGATGACTGCCTACTGACTGACTGATGTATTTAAGTACTATATCAGTTGTTCAGTACCCATAACACAAGCAAATATAATTGCTTAATTTGGGACTAGATGGCACTGTGTAAATGTGGTAGAATATTGTTATTGTGGTAGAATATTATTATGACGATGATTGTACTGTTACTGACACATCATAGCCAAGTTATTGTTCGGAATGTCTTTAATGCGATGAGGATGTCTTTGATGACTCCTAAATGCAATAGGTTGTCTAATATGACGCCTATGTATGTTTGTCTATTTTGGTGCCAATTAATGGTTATCTTGTATGATGCCTGTGTACGGTTGTCTATTATGACGCCTGTGTATGGTTGTCTATTTTGACGCCAATGAATGGTTATCTAGTATGATGCCTGTGTAAGGTTGTCTATTATGACGCCTGTGTATGGTTGTCTATTTTGACGCCAGTGAATGGTTATCTAGTATGATGCCTGTGTAAGGTAGTCTATTATGACGCCTGTGTATGGTTGTCTATTTTGACGCCAATGAATGGTTATCTAGTATGATGCCTGTGTAAGGTTGTCTATTTTGACGCCTGTGTGTGGCTGTCTATTTTGACGCTTGTGTACGGTTGTCTATTTTGACACCAGTGTATGGCTGTCTAAATTGACGCCTATTTGTGGTTGGCACCTGTATAATTTTGAAGTTAAACTTGACTTTTATGTTGGATGTACATTATTTGTACTGTATTGTAATTTGTGCTATATGATGTGCTTATAACAGTATAGATGTTAAAGTTAAAATGATTAATTTTTAATTAATAATTACGGCTTTAGGATTTTTCTAGATAATCTTATTTTGGAAACCTACCTGTATGTGATTATCGATTTTGACGTCTGTTTTGTTTTCAAAGACGCATTTTATGTAATTTTGAAGTTGATATTGACTCTTATGTCAGATGTATATTCTGACTGTTTTGCAATTGGTGCTATGTAATGTGCCTACAACAGTGTAGTTGCACAAGTTCGTAAGATAATTTTGAGAATTACTTATGGCTTCAAGAATTTTCTGTATAAACTATTATTATTACAAATCGTTTTGTGGTTGTCTATTTTGACGCCTTATTATGAAGTTGATCTTGACTTCTATGTTGGATGTCTATACGACTGTTTTAATTGTGATTAAATGCTATGTGTTATGCCTACAAGAGTATTGTTGTTTACTGAAATTATTTTTTTATTGAGAATTATTGTTGGCATCATGATTTTTCAGTACTTACGTAGCGTCCAAAAGGATCCTCATATTCTTTTGCATAGAAGTTGTCAGAAAGGCCGAACGATATTTAGTAAATATCATTATTGTTTTGTTGTAGAACCACACGAGGACGTGTGTAATGTCAGTTCTGGCCGTGTCGGAGATTATTAAATTTGTAAATACAATATTGAGGTTAAGTACTGGAATTTTCAATTATTGTTAATAATTGTCTATTTATGTGATATAACTATTGAATGATGCCTAATTAATTAAAAGATTATTGTTTATGTGCATACAATTGTGATTCATAGCATTTTATGATAAAATTATGTTTTTGTAAAATTTATTGGCGGGACATGTTTGAATATCACAACTTTTATTGTAAAGATTATTAATATCATTCTAATCCTTGTTATTAGTTAATGATAATTATTATTGGATTATTTAATGAATTTACAATGTGTATCTTATTAGATTTAAGATCTATTTTGATAATAGTTATGTTTTGAGTAAACGCTTTGGCGCCCATTTCCTGGCGCCAATGGACAGAGTTGTTTGGCGGGAACTCGGTGGGTATATAAACCCCATACATTTGATTTTGCCGCCAGTCGATCCTTGTGAAAGACTCATAGAGCTCCCCGCTCCCGACAGAACTGTCGGTTTACTCTCCTACTTCAGCTGTTCTTATCTACGGTTCAAGGGCTACCCTGCCTGGCCGGTTGGTTCAGTGAAGGTTCGGATGATTGGATGGCTTTCGCCATTGTACGAACTGAACGGCTCGTCTGTTTGTGTTCGTTAGGGATTATTCGGTACAGACTCTAACCTATGGTCTGTATATTCACCTTAGCTGGATTGCTCTGCGATCGCTTAGGTTTTGGGTGGTGTATGCCACTGTACGAACTATAACGGCTCGTCTGTTTGTGTTCGTTAGGGACTATTCGGTACAGACTCTAACCCATGGTCTGTATATTTGCCTTTAGCTAGATTGCTCTGCGATCGCTTTGGCATAGGTAATGTATTTCACCACAGTACGGTATGTGACGCCCATATAGGCTGTCTGACCAGGTACTCTAACTTCTAATTGTTTTAACATAATTATTATCTGTGTATCGGAGGTGTCGGCCAAAGAGAATATAATGTCGGCCAAGATACTGACCTCCATTATTTGTAACTTAAAATAGTTTGTATACCAATAATTGACCTCTAATGTTAGTAACATAGTTTGTACTACATTTTATGCCTGATCTCTATTAATGCTGATAAATTAATTATTATTAATATTGTACGCACAGGTTCCTTTGTCTCTATTGTTTGTATTAAGCCACTATTTATCAATTGTTGTTTGTCAATATAAGTTCCAATTTAGAAATCCATTTTTATTATTATTTAACGCCCACTAAAGAGAGACGTCTGACTTATGCTCTCATCTTATTTAATTCTATTTATTCTCACCATTCTGACCAACCACACTATTCTGATTCTACATATATATTGAGAACCAATTTCAGGCCTTGTTTATATATTACAGTTACTTATTACATCTGGTTTTTTTTTCAAAGAAACTGTAAACTAAATGTATATCTATACATATAAAATGCTTTGTCCTGAATGACTGACTGACGGATCAACGCACAGCCTACACCGCTGATTGTAGAGACCTGAAACTTGAAAGGTATGTTCTTTGAATGACGTAGGCATCCGATAAGCAAGGATTTTCTGAAATTTTAGGCCTAAGGGGATGAAAATGGGGGGTAAAGTTTGTATGGGACAACGAGATTCCTATGTCCAATCTACTTCAAATTTTGCATAAACATTCTTTAACTTGCACTTAAAACAAATATCTATGTAAAATCGAAATCTATGCAGACGAAGTCGCGGGCAAAAGCTAGTATAACTATATAACTATAAAATAAACTGTATAACATTTTATAAAAACTAGGTGTTGCTCGAGTCTTCGCTCCCGTGGATTTTTGTTTGGCCAATACTCAGCTCCTATTGGTCATGGTATGGTGTTATATAGCCTATAGTCTTCTTCGATAAAAGGGCTATCCAACACAAAAAGAGATTTTCAATTCAGGCCAGTAGTTCTGAAATTACTTATATCGTAACTTCGCCCGTGTGAAATGTCGGTATTAAATTATAATTTTTTTTTATAATCCTACTATTACCCTATTTATAAAATTGACAGGGTATTGGTAGATAATATAAAAATAAAGAATAAAACATAGTCTTATTATAAAAAAAAAACAAAAATTAAACACCTTAACCAAACATCGAAGAACTGCTGCATCTGAACTGTACAATAATATTGAGTTAGTATACGAGTATTGTAGTCAATACAATCATGCGGCGGCCGCGAGAAGGCGGAGGCACTAGTTTTTCTTCCTTATTCTCGTAAAAGCCGCCGCGGGAAGCACTTATATGTTTCATTTCCTGAACCGTTTGAAATATGTCTTATTGATATCTTCGACTTTATTTTTCAGTTCATTCTTTCGTTGGTTTAAACCTCAAGTAATAAAATATGGTTACAATTATAGGCGTCTATTCTGGTATTTATATTATTTTATGTTTTAATTCTCTCTTACTTATTAAATCTCTCTTATCAGCATTATAGCTATATTATCAAAAACTCAATAATTAAAATAAATTCCAATTCTACTAATATAGAAAATATATATCGACTGGCCTGTTGGTCTAGTGGTTAGTGACCCTGACTGCTAAACCGGAGGTCGTGGGTTCGATCTCCACCCAGGACAAATCTTTGTGTGATGAGCATAATTGTTTGTTCTGTGTCTGGGTGTAATTTATCTATAATATGTATGTATTTACGAAAAAAACAAAATGTATTTAAGTAGTATATCAGTTGTTTAGTACCTATAACACAAGCAAATATAATTGCTTAATTTGGGACTAGATGGCGCTGTGTAAATGTGGTAGAATATTATTATATTATTATTATTATATAGATAAAAGAAAAAAAAATCTGACTTTATTAAACAAAAAAAGGCACAAACAAATTATCGTAAGCTACAATTACATCGAAGTGTGTCAATAATAAGTCGTTCGAAATCCATAAAATATAATAATAAAGCTAATGTTAATAAATAAAGAAATTTGAAGTAAATAGGTAAATACAAGAACCACCCCACTTATTTGTATTGAAAAAAAGAAACAGATATTTTGTTTAACGAAGTAAATTATCCCATAGAATTCAGATAATAACATCCACTCAACTAATTTCATACAATATCCCATAATAAAGTAATCATAATAATAGTCTTCCTTATAAACAGAATGGTGAAGTACCCCGCTTGCGTCCTGGCTCGTTCAATGATCGGCTCAGTTCCTATGTAATTCAGTACCCTGTCTACCTCTCAGTCCCTTGTAAAAAACAGCTTTTCAATTTGTTCCGCCGAAAGAAAACATTTAGATGTCCGCCACTCAAGATATATTTCTTTTATTTCCTTTCCTTCAAAGTCTTATGATTTTTTAAGTACTACGGCGTAGCTGCTACGCCGTAGTATTTGCTACGATGAGTGATTATTGTTCATAATGGGCGTTTCTTTGTTAGACATTTAGACGTATTAGTTTTTTGTGTTGTTTATCAATAGCAAAGTGACATTCATTAATTTAAGAACAATATTTATGTCTGATCTCTTAACCCAAATGGGTGTAATTTATTTATAATATGTATGTATTTACAAAAAAAAATGTATTTAAGTAGTATATCAGTAGTTTAGTACCCATAACACAAGCAAATATTTTTTTTTTTTTTTTTTAAAAGACAACGCCCGCACTAGGGAACAAGCCCTGTGTCGCGGGGAGCTTTACAAACATGAAACTAACGGACACAAAGTACACCCAGACTAGAAACAAATATTTATGAATCACACAAATATTTGTCTCGTGTGGGAATCGAACCCACGTCACCCAGCACGGCGATGTAGTGGCGAGGCGACCACCTTAACCACTGCGCCACGGTGACAGTCAAAATTCATTTCTTAATTAAATTCAATTTCTTACTTTGGGACTAGATGGCGCTGTTTGAATGAGGTAGAAATTTATTATTATAACTATGGTTAAGCGTTTATGGAATATGACTTAAACTCTCTCCCAAAATCTATTAGTGTTGGATAGCCCATTTATCGAGGTTATATAACATCATGTTACGGCTAATAGGAGCTGAGCAGTGGCCAAAAAAGAACAACGGAAGTGAAGTCCCGCGCGCCTTCTACTTAAATAGGTATAACTAGAACTGTACGTTTATTTATCGAGTGTCATAATATATTCTCATTGTAAATAACGATAAATGGAAACCCCAAACAGTTTCATTTCAACCCTCCAATGGGAAAATTCTATCAAAGCGGCCATACAGCGCAGATTCGTGCTGCACACGGCAACAGAAAGATTTAATTGTGGTGCGCCGAACGTGACGAGGCGTCGATACGTGGCCATCGGGAAAAACTCGCACTGATTCCCTTTAGTTTACACTGCTACGCTGTTTCTATTATAACTTAGTTTTTGGTGGAGTATATTTATTATGTATTATGCTTGACTGGCCTGTTGGTCTAGTGGTTAGTGACCCTGACTGCTAAGCCGGAGGTCGTGGGTTCGATCCCCTCCCAGGACAAATCTTTGTGCGATGAGCATAAAGGTTTTTTCTGTGTCTGGGTGTAATTTATCTATAATATGTATGTATTTACAAAAAAAAAATGTATTTAAGTAGTATATCAGTTGTTTAGTACCCATAACACAAGCAAATATAATTGCTTAATTTGGGACTAGATGGCGCTGTGTAAATGTGGTAGAATATTATTATTATTATTATGTATTTTTGTTTTGTGAGCCGTTGTACTTTTCTTTTTGGAGGTAGGCGCTTTAACCTGAACACAAGTTAAAAATCCTCAACTTATTTTTAATTTTAAATTAGAAATATCATCTTTATAAATAAGTTGTAACGAATTTTTGGGCTAAGAAAATTTTCTGAACTTAAATTTTATTCTCCAGTTCTTCTTCTAGTGCCATATCCTATTATTGGATATCGTCGATGCTGGAAAGAAGAAGCTAGAAAACTGTTAAGTGAAAGAATGAATTCTATAATAATATTGTTAGAGATTATGAGTAGGGCCTACTCATAATCTCGATAGTCGACGTAGTCGATTTTGATATCCTCATTCGATTTTCTTATCTTACAGAAGATCAGGATATATGGCTATTATTCTATTCAGCATCTTTTTATTATAATTGTTTAAAAGTTTTTCTGCGTTATTAGGTATAACTTAGTACTCGGTTTTTGCTGAAACGTCACTTATTTTGTTGATCTCAAATCTGAGAGCTTATTTGAGATCAACAAAATAAGTGACGTTTCAATTAATTTTATTTAAGACTAAACATTACGCCGTGAGTAATTCTTTATCATAAGAAACTGAAATAAAACTATTTATTTCCATTAGTCCATTACGTTTTCAAAGAAATACTTAGTATTTTCTTCAACGTTTCGTAGTAAAAGCTGTAACATGTAGGCTTAATAATACGAAGATAAAATAATTGGATAAGTTTCATTTTCTTTGTTTTTAATTACATACTTATTTATTTTTCTCTTAAATCAACAGAATGATGCTGAATGTACCAGTCTATTAAGGTAGAAGCAATACACTTTTAAAGTAAGAGCTGTGTAAAAAAGAAATTGAAAGTTCGTCGAATCATGATTCTGGGTAACTTAATTTACAAAAAAAATCTTTTAACATTTTAATTGACTTTTGATAAAACAAATCCTGCGACTTTGTAGGCCAGGCCTACCTCGTTGGCGTAGTGGGATTTTTATACGCAGTGCAAGAAGTCCCGGGTTTGATTTCCAGATCAGGCTTTCAATTTCAGGGAAAAATGGCATTTGCTTCTTTCATGAAATTATCTGTATCAGCCCGGAGTTTCGAATCCAATGTGGCAGCTATAAGATGAGATGATTATTACTTACATAGACATAGATCACTCTTCTTTCTTACAGAGGGTTGAACAGAGATGGTATGGTATTCATGAAATCTACGTAAGTTTTCAATTACCTTTCACCTTGAAAGATTCTGACATACATTTTGCCCTTCTTCAACATTCATCAATCTTTTCATACATGCTCGCAAGTTTAGGGTACTCCTGACCTATCCTTGCTTTACAACGTCCGTAGAATTTATTTTTGATATATAAAGTCTATCAAATGGGCAGGCCACATAGCTCGCAGAACTGATGGCCGATGGGGCAAAAAAGTTCTCGAGTGGCGGCCATGTATTGACGCGCAGCGTGGGGCGGCCCCTCGCCAGATGGACCGACGATCTGGTAAAGATTGCGGGTGGCCGTTGTATGCGGGCGGCACAAAATCTCTCGCTGTGGCGGAAATTAGGTGAGGCCTATGTTCAACAGTGAACGTCATTGGGCTGATATAAAGTCTATCACCGTGTAATGACGGATTAAGAATACATAATGTCACTACCATCTCAACCCACAGTGGGTGTCGTGAAAGGTGACTAAGGGAGTAACCATATATGCAGACAAGAGTAGCTATAAGAGGAAAATTCGAAACAAACTATACTAACCCATCTGATTGGCGTGGTATAGTAGGCTAAATTCCCTCCACAATCTTTGAAAGAGACCAGTGCCCAGCAGTGGGACGTTTATGGGTTGAAATGATGTAATAAAATCTTAAAGAACGCTATACAAACTTAACTGAATTCTCCATCCATACATCAACATCACCAACTCAATAATGGCCGTAGAAACTAAAATAAAAGTCGCCTTGGGACGTGAGAAGGTGTAAGCAGTGTTCGACGCAATTTACGAGTACTCGCATCTTATTTCGTCCGGTTTAATTAAACCTACCCTAGTACATTAATATCAATTATGGTAATCCGACCAGAGTGGATTCAACTGCCGACCTTATTCGACTATTCCGTTGGTTTGTGGTACAAGATTTCAATATAGCGATTTGAAGGGATCTATTCTTAGTAGTTTATGGTTGACCTGATGTTAGTGATTAAGTTTCTTGGTTTGTTAGTTGTTTAAAGTGAATCATATTGTGGATGAAAATAGGTGAAGTTGTATTATGTACGTTTGAAGTTTAAGTGAAAAGTAATAGGTACTTAAAAACACAAAATATGAATGGTAATAAAATACCTATTATAAAATGTTAATTTCTTAGATTAAAGATGTCATTCTTTTTCTCTCTTTCAATTATTAATTATTATTTTTAAATTAATCATGACAAAGTTATGTAACAAATATTAATTATAATTTATTTTATTTTAATTACATGAAAAATATTAAATAACAATCTCGACAGAAAAATAAAAGATTAAAAGTTCATAAAAATAACTATTCAAAGTAATGATTTTGTAAAAAAATTATGACCTAAATAATCTGAATTTTGTAATTGAAATTATATGGACATGTAACTTTGATACAACTAAAGTCAGTTGATATAACTAGTTCAGCTAAACCCTAGTTACGAGAAGCCTAAAAACTAACAAGGAAACAGGAACTTTCTCTATATTGAAGCTGTGCAAACTGTAGTACAACTAGGTTACCGAAATATTATAATAACTTATGTTCTGGCAATATTTGGATTAAAGACCTACATCTTAAGTTGCCAGTGTGCTTAATAGATTTTTTTTTCAGTTTCCTTTCAGTTCGCAACCTCTGATATCAGTTTTATAAGGATTATTATGTAATTGTAACATTTTAATGGTGTGTGAGCATGTTTGTGTAAATATTTATTTAAACATGTAGGTACATTATAACGGACTTACAGTTGAAAACGACTCGACTGGTTTCATTTTTTCGAAAATTGCTTTTGAAGAAGAAATTTATCCCAAATGCAGTCGGGTCGGATGGCTATTTTTTTTGTTGGGTGTTATTTAAATTACGTAAACCAGAAAGAAAATTTCATAACGCCATTTTTTATTAACATACATAATTTTATTCCTCAATTACCTAAATTCAGGAAAAACATTGTATTTGAATGAAACTTAATACCCAGCAAAAAATAAAGTTTATAATAACATTGTACCTATTTTATTTGAGTTACTTTACAAAGAATATCATTAGTAAATAATGAAAGCACCGAACACTGAAATCGCTAATTCTTATCAGTTCATTAACTTCCTTAAACTCACCGCTTTCACCAACCATACGAAACAGGAGCATTTAAACCTGTATAAAAGTGGAATCGTTTCAAATATTTCCCTCCAAAGAAAACCTTCAGGGCTTCTCCTGGCTTTTTATGTAGCAATCACAGCCTTCGACAAACTTTACGCTCCTTTTGAATACGTACAATTACGGGCAATAACTCAATGTGAAATTGATTTTGACTAGTGTTGTGTATCAATTTCATAATAATCATATTATAAAATTGAAATATAATGAGTAAAGGTTTTTTTTAAATATATACGGTAGTTGCTATGGTTACATGCTCAAATTATATTTAAACATTCATTTGAAAAACATTTTTCTATGTATAATATTAATATTATTTACTACTAAAAAATCCTTTAGAATAGAATGCCTAGGTAGACCGTATGGATTAGCATCTTGTTATAAATGCATTCCCTTGAAAACATTTGTTTGTTTTCTTTCAACAAGAAAATATAAGTAGATGGCAACTGAGGTACTGTTTAATAACAAACAAAATAATCTCAAGGATTTTGAACTCCCACAATAGTCATAAAAACAATTTCATTTGGAAGCAAAAAAGAAAGTCACTAAGAACCACTTCCCTGAATATATGAACTCTTAAACCTCTGCTTTATTTCCTGAGTATATCGTCCATAAAAAAAACAACATAAGATACCTGTACACTCATAACCCCTGTAGTAAAGAGCACTCATCAACTAAACATGCTTGAGTACTAACTTGTTAAGTGGCTTGTTTCAAAACAGTAACTGATCCTCTGAAATGCAAATAATTATACAATAACTAAATGCCACTTTAAAACTCACTCGAACTTAGTATCAGTTCAAGTGAGATAAATATTTATTTTTTATTCATTGTACGTTTTCGATTATCGAATTCATAATTTTATTGATTTTTGTCATTGCACATCACTAGTGCTAGAAAAAATTCAGGTACAGGGTGTTAGTAGGTATGTTGTACCAACGCATTTTATATAAAGACTTTATGAAGGCAATGAAACGCCGCAGATTTAAGAGTTATGGGGCCATTTTGCTGCGTTAGATAAAGCATTCGTAAGGTATGTAGTCAGCAGTCAGAATGAAGATGATAATTTAAGGGCATAGCTATTTTGGGCATACTTCCTTTTTTATGGGCCCCTTCGTGAATCACTGAGTATTTGCGGAGAGTTTAATAAGCAATTCTTATTACTGGACAGGCATTTTCTGTTATAAAATTGCAGATTTTATGTTAGCAAAATGAAATACCTGACAATTATTCTAGTACTATTAGTTGCACATCATTCTAGAATTCAATTTTATTTTAAATAAATTATGTGAAGAAAAACCGATTTGTATATTTGAAAAACAAAAAAGCCTTAACTGTTACTTTACATCAAACAATTGCATTTAAACAATTCTAAATCAAATTGTGTCACATACAAAGTGCCAACCAAAACATCTTAATGTTTACGCTTACATGTTATTCAAGTATATTATAAGGCAGTATATAATAGCCCTTGCTTACCCTTCAAGGAAACTTCTAAGAAAGTGTCGGTTATTATAGCCAATTACTATGCGGGTAACGGATGCCTATATAGTTTGATAATGACGTCAATATAACCAGGGGAAAGAGTCATTATAAGGATTGGCACCTCATAACTTAAATGCTATGGGTACTGTAAGGCTTGCTTCACATGTTTGGGTTTCATTTGGTTGTTTGAATGCAATTTAGACAGTTGGATAGATTTTAGTCAAGTATTTTAAAACATAAACATGAAAAGTATGAGTGTAGGATAAAATTGCTCCCAATGAATTTAAAAGTATTTTTTAATCACACAAAACAAATAAATTATAAGTTTCAGTGCGTTATGTTCTTTAATGTTAAAAATATGAAATATATTTCCACAAAATATTATAAAATTATCTTTTGCGCTACTGAAAAGATTAAATCCCGGACACGGCAGAGATTTCATCAGTTATAAAATAACTTCATAACACAACCCTCCGATAGCAGGTAAAAATTTAACCACACATAATTGCGTCAACCAACGCAGTCGCATCTTTATTAACCCTAAAATGTTTACGTGGAAAATAATTTTACGTAAAGGTGTGTTTAAAAAAATATGGCAAAAAGGACAGATAGTCGGAAATAAAAAGGTCGTCAGTGGAAAGCTTCGGATGTCGGCTAATAAAGGAAGCGAGAATCAGACTGCTGCAGAAAGAACGGTTTTATTATTATGACGCTAATGTTGGGACTTATATTACATTTTTTGCAGAAGGTTATTGTTTTTGTCGTATGATGTTGTAATTTTTATTACGTCGTGTAAGTAGGTACCCGCTTTTGTTTTGAAAGAAATAGGAAGGTTTGTTGTTTAATATTTTAGTGGAAGTAAAATGCGGCGATATAATGTATCCATAAAGAAATACTAAAATGTTTGTTGTCTTTACTTATAAGGTTTCAAAATAAACCTTTTAGTGCGTGCTAGACAGAGCTCAGTCAAAATGAT
Source organism: Laspeyria flexula (assembly GCA_905147015.1). Lineage (NCBI taxonomy): Eukaryota > Metazoa > Arthropoda > Insecta > Lepidoptera > Erebidae > Laspeyria > Laspeyria flexula. Next base: position 1,780,756 of record LR989956.1, on the reverse strand, counting down.
CCTTCAAACTTGGTATATTTCGAGACGAAAGGGGAGAGAGACAGTAAAGAATATTGTGAAGTGATCAAATCCAGCAATAATTCAAATTAATTCTCTCGAAAGTTCTAAATACCAAATACCTACATGTCAAACCGATTTAACTGCCCAATATTCTGAATATGAAATTGTTGACCTGCATTCTGATATACAGAATTTTAGGTGGGAATTTCCGATTTTCGGCCAGTTCTCGGAAAATTTGCTTAGCGTAGCTTATAATGGAATAAAGCCTGGTCTTACGGGCTGTGATAGTGTTTGCGCAAAATTCTACAAACCTGCTTTTTATATGAAATGTACATAATTCAAGTCTATTAGAATCTTTTTATTATCTTAGTTCAAAGACAAGTTCTTCGAATCTTGTTTCTTAAATTGAAATCTTGTTAATTTTAATCTTCTTTATTCTTTTTGTTTACATAACATTAGATATCGTAAATTAATTACTAATTCAAATGAAATAATTAATAACACCTACAGGTATTTTTGACAAATCGAGATGTTTTGTATCCAAAATTTATTTGCAAAATCAATCCTATTCTTTTCTTTAATTAGGGAATCATTTGAAAATGTATTTATTCGAAGAAAAAGTTAGAAAACATTAAACAAAAGAACGTATCGCCCGTAATATATCAACAATTCAACAATTTCTCCACTTAATGCATTCCTCGCGAAACTTACAAGTACATAGTCGTTCTTCAAGTAACCCGATCGAGTTGAAACGCTTGAGTGAACGTACAAAATTGATTCGCCCGGGACGCTCCGCGATCCGGCGGGGCTATATTGTGTTAAATCACATATACGTACCCAACGACGTAAATAAGGAAGTGTACTCGATTTTTAAGTACACAATACATACGTTATTTGAATTTGATGCGATATATCGATATTGGTTTATTGCCTCATTTGGTGGGATTCAAATATAGGTTATTAATATAACCCAAATTAAAGCTATTTTTTATTGATTCGAATTCTTGTGTAGTAGACGAGTAATAAAAACTATTTTATATAGTGGTATAGTGTGGTAAGTAATAACACATATTACCTACCTACTCCGTGTAGAGACGGATTAAGAATATAATTCTTATAATGTTTTTATTTCCACCTGTGGGTGTGGTACAAGGTGACTAAGGTAACCTTATGCAGACAATAGCACTGCGGGAAAAGGAAAATTTGAAACAAACCTTATACCAATTCGTCTGGCCAGCGTGGTATAGTAGGCTAAATTCCCCACTTAATTTTTCAAGGAGACCCGTGCCCAGAATTAGGACGTTAATGGGTTAAAATGAAATAATGATCTACCAGGTTGTATATAATTACGAATGACAGTAACGTACAAAAAAAACAATAGCTATGTTCTCAAATTTTTAATCATCGAACGTAATCTCGACACGATACACTGCAGTGCACTACAAACTGCACAGTTCGTATCATCTGGCTATCGGTCGGTGCGAAGATGCAATTGTTCCGGCTGGCGGACCCACTAACTAGGTTGGCCTTCATTACACTACATGCCAAGTTGACGTGCACACTATATGCATCAGTGACGTTTATTTATTAACGTTTCGGTTCTATGTTGTTATCTATGTGTGTCAACATTATATTTAGGTATATCTTTGAATGCAAAAGACAGAAGTGAAATCACGATCTTTGTACACGTCAACTTTCAATACTGCCCAATCGATTTGTATAGTGTTTGTGACTCTGTTTAATTGAAACCAGATAAAATTATAGTATCTATACATTACTTTAAATGCGTGGTGCTGTGCCTATGACAATGTCTGGCGCACCAAAATAAAAAATTAGAGGCATTACAAGTTAGATATCAATACAATTATTTAATTTCAGTGACGATGTGGTACTTAGTAGCGTGTACATATTGCACTGCAAAAAACAATGATCTATTGAAGTTGGAAGTATGTCCAGAAAGGTCTGCCCAGAAACTATAATATAATAATAATATGTATTTATTGATTCCAATAACTTTTTACAATTACTGTCTTTAAAAACTAGGGTACATAGAAGAGAAGGTTACACGCATGTATTATAAAACCTAACTCCCTAACTATATAATTATAATTATATTCATGTTACTTGGGAGTTAGTGTTCTGCCGTCACTATAAAGACAGTGTACACTATTATACTTTAAAAATCTAACACGTGGCTACTTTAAAAGTAGTAACTCAAAATTGAGAAATTTTATTAGTTCAGAAATTTCATTCATCTAAATGAAATTTCTGAACGGAATATTCAACAGTGTCTCACTAGGCTGTCAGTGCACGCTAACAAAATTTGTGGGCGACACGAAAGGAGCCTGAGCGGTGGTAATCAAATGAACCTGAACATGCTGTGGAATGTAGGCACCTCATATTTGGTAGAATCTGGTCTAGTTATTACCACTTATTAGCGTGAAATACTGCATGTTAACTTATAATACTGTTTTACTTTAGAAAATAAATTTGCTTATAAAAAAGAAAATCTCTTGTCATTATTATTATTTATTTGCAACATTTTGTTACTCTTATTTACTCTAAATGTATGATATAAACGTTTTTTTTTTAATTTTAATAATAAAAAAAATATACAAATCCCTAATCGAAAGTAGCATGCACTTTACGGATTTTTTTTTATCTGACGCAGTTTAAGTCACAGAACAGAGATATAAGTTTTTAGGTTAAAGTTTACATGGAGAATAGATGGAAGAGCTTAAAATAAAATATGCGGTATAAATTTCAATTACGTAGGTAATCATAGTAAGCGTCTTATGGATTTGAATTTTATATTGTGAGTAATAACTGTGTACCAAACCGTTGTGTGGCTAACACAATTTTATTCCAAAGATTTAAATATTTTGCTTATAACTTGTTACGGATGGAATGTTTGTTTGTTTACCAGAATAGCTACAAATTCTTAATTTGAACTACACAACAGCATAGTGTAAACATAACCGCCGATGCAAACGAGAGCAGTATTTCCACATTTCGGCAGCACGTTTCTAAAACCACGGAACGCGATTAAGTCTACTACACAACGCTATTATAGCAAACTATAGAACCGGTTCGTACCGGCTAGGACCGGCTCGGCTCCGCTCTAAACTGGTTAAGACCAGTTCCGTCCGGAAATGTTCTTTACTACTCGTTAATTTAATCGTCCGCCGCAAATTCAATCTCGTCTCGTACGGGGGATTTTTTCATTAGATTTTTTACGATTTTAATGATGTTAATGGGTGATTAAGCAGATAAGTGTTAGGTGTTGTGAACATTATTGAAGGGATTCTTACTTATAAATGCGAATGGTTTGTTTATACTTTTACGTTCTTTAACGTGTTTTTGTGTAGTAATTGTTGGAAATCCGGTTAGTCTCTTTATCAAACTATATAAAATTGTATGGTTGTATTAAGGGGTATCTAGGGATTTTAACTTTTAACAAAAAATCACCTTTAATTACGTTCTAGTAATTCGTGATACTTCGTGTAAACACAAAAAAATAAACAATCAGCATGAAAGTCATTGCCAACCTGCATAATAACATTGCAGAATATACACGATTCTAAGAAGTACCTTTATAGTACCGTATAAATTTTAATCAACTCCTTTCACTTAGCGTCAAAATTCTTTTTACAAAGCCGTTAAAATCCAAAGATTTAAACTTGACAGTATTATTCTGGTTAAATTAAAAGTTAACTCCGTCTGGCGTCCAATGACTTAATGGTATTTCAGTGTTTGCGTTTCGTTTCCGTTTTCACTCTTAATCTTAAGCCTGCCCTCGGATAGACTCGTTTTACACTCACTCAATGTTAAGTTCATTTCTTTTTGTGTGAATGAGGCTTAATAATTTGAAAGATCTGATCGCGAGGGGATAGGGAAATTTATAAGCCATTGTCTTTATAAATCAGTGTCGTTTACGTGGTTATTTAAAAATTGTTTAATGTTACCTATAATAACTTTAACAGTAAGGTGAAAAAGTATTACTTATTTAATTAAATTGTTTTAAAAACATTCATCTTAAATTATTTAACAAAACAAATACCGATTTTTTTTTGTAAATTCTGGATTTTACTTGCCCATAAAGACAAAATAAGTTTTACAACGGAATACATTATTTAATTAATTTTATTATTATATAAAATCAAAACGTTTGTGAGGAATGGTTTTTAAGATTATATTATGCTTTCGCAAATAAGATTGACTTATTCTGCTGTTCACTGAGTGAATTCACAAGAATAGCTTTGTTTATAGTTAATTACAATAAGATTTAATATTATAGATAGATTAAGGAGGCATAACTATTAAGTAAAGTTAATAAAATAAGTAAAAATAAAATTTTTATTTCTTCACGACTATTAAATGAGTTTTTATTAAGCTTTGCACACAATATAACATAGATTAACATATACGATATGTGGCTCATGGCCTAATGGTGTAGAACTATGGGTGAAACCATTATTTTTTAATTGAACATAATTAAATCAAATATACAATCAATAAACTCTTTTCTACCTATACCTACATTTATCCTAAGTTTTATCGACATTTACAGCATTTTGGAACAACAAGGATTGCGCCTCCAGCGATTCATTTGGATATTGCCACCATTTGGATTAAAGGGCCCAAAACGGTACTCCTATTAGAAAATGAATCAAAAATTGTCAATCAAATTGAAAGGGTAGCATTCAGTTTTACAAAACATCAAAGTGAGCAGATTCAATACGAGTACTATAAAAAACAATCGGTAAAATTTTTATTCAATTATCCTTTGAGCTGTTACCTCCTCCTAAATAAAAAAGTGTCGCAAAATAATATAGTAACTGTTTACTTTAATGTGATACATGTGCGTTTTAAATATATATTCAATTTTGAATTGAAAATAACTTAACATATACCTAAGTAGATTTAAAATTACCCTGCTGTCGTATCTCATCTTAAGTCGTTTTTCCATTAAAGACGATATTGAATGTGTACCGAATAAATTATTATCTATTTATTAGATACAAGCGTGAGTTTCATGTGGGTGTTCACTAGCTATATGGGAACAGAGACCAAATATTTGTTCTGACATCGATTCGCGCCCCTGTTTATAAAGGGCAGGGTCCTTCAAGGTGTCACTTATGTTATTGAAGAAAGGAGCGTAGGTGCCGATAAACAATCATTGAACGTAAGCCTATGACTACAAATTAAGTAATTGATACATGTATGTTGTTATTTTGAATTTATTTATTGATATTTACTTATAAATATCAGAGATAATTTAATTCGACAAATAATGGCGACGATTTCAAAATTACCTAAGAAGTTTCATTTTATAATTGAATGATTTGATTTGATTTATAATAGTATGCTGGAATGAGCACAGTGAAACCCAGGTATTCTCTTCTCTTTTTGGAGAGCTGAGAGGGTTTAGGACATAGAGGTGTAAAGCGTAAGTTTAAGCGCGTTTAAGTTTTACCTACTTGCCGCTAACTAGTGAAAGTTAGATTATTCTTTTATAATGATTATCACTGTTTCGCTCATAAATATATATATTATATTCACAATCATATTGTTCTGAAGTACGAAAACAGCTTAATATTAATTTCAGTACGTTAGATGATACGAGTCAAGAGATTCATAACTTTGGACGGAACCAGTCACGCCTTATACAAAATTATGAATCGTAATTATGTTACATGGCTGTAGTGATAATCAAAACGTTCATATTACACGCTGATAGTGATTAATTATGATATAATTTGATACCCGCGTCTTACATGACTTGATTACGTTTTTGAGTGTGTAATAATGGATCCAATTCGGGAATTTAGGAAATTGAGGTAGAAATATTGAGGTTGGAGGTATATAAATAAATGTCATTCTAATATTAGAGCTTTACTTGAATCACGTGAATACAAATGTATGAACAGTTAATGTTGTGGAGATGTACAAACCAGCTTGTTTGGTCAAGTAATCGATTTGTTCCGCATTCGCATCACGAGGTTTCGCCCCACGTTTAAAAATCTGTGTTCGCCCTACATTTTGTTCCTTGTTTGCCCCAAATTTAATAGAATAAATATTACATTTGGGGCGAAACCTCGCGAGGCGAATGCGGAGCAAATCAAAACTTTGTAATTACATAATGAGGTTATAGTTTTGATCACGTCATGATCCGTGTTGTGACGAATTAAGAATACATAATGTCACTATCCTATTTCAATCCGTGGATGTCGTACAAGGCGACTAAGGAAGTAATCTTAAGCAGCCAAGAGTATTGCAAGAAAAGAAAAATTCTAAACAAACCCTATACCAACCCGTCTGTACCGTGATGCAGTAGGCTAATATTCTTTGGAGGAGACCCGTGCCCAACAGTTGGACGTTTATGAGTTGAGATGATGACTTTATGATCTGTTTCATCGCTTAATAGTATGCTTATATAGTACCAAGACATTGAATGATTATTATATATAATGATAATCACGAATTCTGTGTCATACTTTTTTGTTACGTTGTTTTTGTTGTGTACGTGTCTAAGATGTAGCTATAAACAGTTTATTCTGTCTTATCTATAACATTTCTATTGCAAGCGAAAACTTTATTAAAATTATAAATATCATCATAAAATTATGTGATTCTTCCGCTACCCTTATGTTTGTTGAATATCGTCACGAATATTTCAAATACAATATACCTCTTTCAACTTAAAATACAATCAACTCCAGTATATATTTTAGTGAAATCAATAACGTAATTAATTTTTATTTCCTCATTTTCTTAAGAGAAAATCTCATTATCTGATGATATTGTTCAAACAACAATAATCCAAAAAAGTACTTATATTATTCATCTTCAATATATCGACGTGACGTAAGCCAAATCTGCGGCATATGGCTTCAGTCACCCACACACGCAAGCAGTCTTTGTTCAAATATAATAATAGAATGACTCGCAACATTCGCGAATGAGATGTGTAGTAGAAATCTCATTCGTAATAGTGCTGTAGGGCTGGTGCTGTGATTTGTCGATGGTAAGATATTATTATTGAAGGAATAAATATAAAACACACTGAAAAAGACTTACTGACTGAAACCATCTAACCGATCTGTCCCAAAGCGGTTTTATTAGAAAGACAAAAATGCATGGGTGTATGTGTGATAGTGATGGGATTTGGAACATTAAAACAAGAAAAGGTACATTTGGTCATAGCGTATTAGCTAGATAAGGAATACAATTAACTAAGTATTTAACATGTCTCATTAAAAATTATCCCTAAATTTGACAGGAGGGTGCTAGGATTTTTGTTTTGTAAAAACGCCATTTACCAAACAAGACAACAATGTTCATAAATTTTTTAAAAAACATCCAAATCGTTGCAGCCAATGCCGAAATATTATTATCAGTGTAAAATACAAAAAGAAATTCATATATTTCTTTTTAATTTAAATATAACAACTTTAACTTTTCCCCTAATTTCTTCTTTCATTCTTTTAGTGTTAGATAGCCCATTTATCGAGGAAGGCTATGAGCTATATAAAATTACGCTAAGGTTACGATTATTGGTTAATAGGAGCCGAGCAGTGGCCAAATAAAGAAAGATGGAAGCGAAGCCCCGCGCGTTCTCTTGTATCTAGTGATGTATTAAAACGGGATAGCAATCTGATTTTTTAAATGCTCGTGATCAAAACTATGGTCAACGTTTTGAAGTACAAGTTATTAGCTATTAGCTTTCTAGGCCATGATTATCATTATCCTCGTATCAGCCTAAAGACGTCCACTGCTGAACGCAGGTCTCACCTAATTTCGGCCTCAGCGAGCGATTTTTCTAGTCTACCAACCAAGTGATAATAATTTTTAGCATTATAATTTCAAAGCTATATGAAAACTATACTGTTCATTAACTGTAGTAGTTAGTTTAGTACGAGTAGTTGGACGTTTATGAGCTGATATTAAAGTTAATCACCTAAGTGCACTTAAATAAACTGCTAACACTATAGAACACGAAGTCATTATTGAGAAGCACTTCGATATTTAAAATAGAATTCTTATATTCTTAACCGTTATTTTTAAAATACGTGAAGTAGCCAAGACAGGTTAGGGTATGGGGAACAACCTAACAAAAATCCCGCCTAGGTAACTTATCAGAAGACCGCAGACATATTGCACTGCTGATAATATAGTTCCTTCTGGTGAGAAGTGGTTTAAGAGCTCATAGGGGAGGGAAGGCGTTTTAAAGAGTTCGCAACACATGTGATTCTTCTGGTGTTAAAGGTGTCCAAATGCTACCATAACGTGAGCATGATTATGGTACAAAAAAAAATGATAGAACGGTTGGTAACTACTGATAAAAATAATTCTTATTCTACAGACATAAAGCTGTCATAATATTAGAAGTTGCAAAATTCGCTTTCTAAGAGGCTAAAAATTTTCGTGTATCCCGACAGACCTACCAATCAAACTTAACGATTCAATTAAAACTGCAGAGGTAACAGATAGAGGGTGTTCCAATAAAATCCTTATATCACCACCGAACGTGAGACATAAATAACGGGAATATTTGTTACTAGGTCTTAGGCGCGGATTCGCTTACGTGATTTTTTCGATTCAAAATTATTGATGTTCGGTTTTTTGTGTTCAGCTTTAATAGGGATGTTTCTCCTTGTTGTCAGCTTTGTAGCCAACAAAGTTGAAGTGATAGACGTTTTAATCTATCATAAAAGATTGTATGTAATTATTTTTATATTTGATACTACTAAGTCCATCCTAAAATTGTCTGAAATAGATCATTTTCATCTTTATAAGAGAGAACAAAGCTAGACAAGTCCAAAAAAATTTAAAGTGTACAAAGTGTATTTAGAGTACAAAAAAAATCACACTACTAAAATCTTCATTTTCATTTCATTTTTTTTTTATTTACGCGTTGCATTCCTAATTCCTATCAGACATAAAATATGTACGATAGGAATTAGGAATTCATACGGTCATGATTGCTGCTAGTTTAATTTTAAACCGGATTCTAAAATCTATGTAAAGCTTAATACTTCTCTGCTCATGTGGGCCTTATGCACAAAAGAAGCATCCATTTAGGACAACACCAGGTGTAATCTGATGAGTTACAGTCTCTCTCTGCTCCGAAAATCTAGGAGTTCTTAAATTCTACGGGACTAAGCGAATTCTATAAATGACAAGGGCGCTACAATAGATAAGTCCAGGTCGAGGTAGCAGAGAGGCTGCTGACGGCTCCTAGCCCAACAAATAACAATAATAATACTTCTTTTGGTTTGATGTTCATTTTATTTTGCAATTTGGCAGTTTTCGATATCGAGATTCAGGCACAAATTGCCCTCACTACAAATTCGTACCATCTCACGCCTTGGCTCGAGTGATACATTACAGGCGGATAAAAATATTTTTCTAACGTAAGAACCTGTTGCTTTGATACGAGTGAGGCTTAGGCTTGGTGTTTTCGTTGGCCAAACGTTCAGCTATCTTGCCACGATCAATTTCGTTCGGTTCATTCGTGTATGAGTGGACAAATTTTATGGGGAGCCGTTTATCGCGTGCCAAGTGGGTTGATCAAATTTTTGTTTGCGTTAAATTATTGGATACTTAGTGGATGTTTTACTTCCGATGTATTCTGCTTACATACCTGGAACAAATAAAAAGAAATTGTTAATTTTATTGCAAATAAAATCTTACTTTAATTATAAATGCGAAACGTAGGATGCATGGATGGATAGATAGATGTTTGTAAAAAGATCTGTATGAAATTTGGTATATGGATAGATTTATATATATCGCAAGCAAAGCCACGGGGAGAAGCTAGCAATGAATGTTTTTGCAAATAATTCTGCACCTTTTTTAAGCTATTTCTATTTCAACCCATAAACGTCCCACTGCTGAGCATGGGTCTCCTCCAAAGACTGTGGAGGTAATTGAGCCTACTATACCACGCTAGCCAGATGTGTTGGTTGGTTTGATTCGAATTTTCCTTTTGTCGCAGTGTTCTTGACTTGTCATCTCCCTTAGTCGCCTTTTACGACACCCAGAGGTTGAGATGGGGTAGTGACATTAAGTATTCTTAATCCATTACTACACGGATAAAGCTACTTTATTTTTAGGAAAATTTAATGAATAGGATATCAAATTTTAGATATTTAGGTTTTGCTTTATCTTCTCTTCTTCTTATCGAATGGACTTGAGGCACATTCTAGTGTTAGAATTTAACAAGTCGAAGGGTACCTGCTTGATTTAAAGACTACCACATTCAGTGATAACCAAGACCAGCGGCTTTCGTGTCTTCCGAAGCACGGAGACGCTCGAGAATGAAAGTGCCACTAACACCCATTATTGACTGACCATGCCGAACGTTGCTTAACCTCAATGGTCGTAACGAATATTATATCACAATGCAACGAGCGCTTGCCGTTTAATTTAGTGTTGTAAATATTCTATTAAATAAATGTAATTTTTTTACTTTTTATTTTAACTAGAAAACTATACAATATTTGCTTTTAAACCTTACAGTCATTGGATCAAAAGTAAACGTAGACGCCATTCAGCATGAGCACGACGGAGCTCTTAACGGTTCGAAACAACGAAACTTACTCAGGGAAAATGCTTTTAGACCTACCAATCTCAAGGAGCAATTTAAAAGGTATGCCTAGTGGGGCTTTTTAAGGCACTATTGCGCCTTATTGCATGAAATAAATTAACATCCAGTGCTAAGGTATTTCAATGAACAAAAGTTGTTCCCATACATCACTGGTAAGACACAACATTGCCGGGAGTCTCCGCAAATTGCCGTTTACATCCCTCCTCTCCTGTTTCCGTTGTTATGCATTTCCTCTTTGCATTAGGAGGAGTTTACCATCTCGCTAGTTATTCTACGAACGTATGATGATGAGATAGAAGTGTAATAAAGAATAATAATTACGTTTTAATGAAATATTGTAAAGTGATTATATTTATTTGTTTAAATATTTAATTATATCTCATTATTATTGTATTTAATAATTTAATTCAATTATTGTTTTTTGCTTTCTGCATAACTATACTATTGCTATGGTTATTTAATCTGAAATAAACTAATTTATTATTTGTCTTAAAATCAATTAAATGATTAAATACATAAAGTTTTGTCTACCTACAATGAATTTATTTGTGTAGTTATCAAAATTGTGATTGTGCTAGCTGAATTACGCTTTTATCTGAAACTACCTATTTAGGTAGTTATATATCTTACATACAAAATAGAAATCATCGTTGAAAGAAAAAAAAGTTAGAACAAGAACGAGCTATATTTTACCTTATCCTCTTTCATGCTACTGTGCTGTTGAATGATTAATGAATTAACTCATTACATTCAATCAATGATTAGAAACATTAATTGAATGTAATTAGTTAATTCACTCTTAGAATAATTGCTATTCAAAAACAGTATACTGTAACATACAGTAAAAGTATAATAAAAAATACAGTTATATGTTTTAAGTAAATAAAAATAAAGATGTTTCGATTAGCGTTTTTAGTATTCTCACTTGGGATATACACGTGTACGAATATCCAACGCACATGTAGGTATCCAAATTTAGTTAAAATATAATTTAGATCTGTACGAGAACATCGATTAAGAGCACCCCAAAGCAAATAGCAAAATACAGACGTATTTCTCAAAAATTACCAATTGCTACGTTATTTTCGACAATCGATTTGTGTCAAACGAGCGTGGCAGGTAAAAATCGGTATGGCCGCGTCGCTAGGGGCGAGCCGTGCCGCCGGTAATCCTATCGCGTCGGGTGCCCCGGCATGCCACCGCAAACATTAAAAAAAGGGCGAAAATGACATTTCCAATTTTCTACTGTTGCTCCCGGGCAAATTCATTTTATTTGTAGGCTCGGATTTTGCTCGTCATCCGCGCGAGGATTGGTCCCCTCCACCTAGTTGGCAATATTTCATTCGCATCAAAGGAATTCCCACCCCAGCACCTAGTACCGAGACTTTATTAACGAATAATTCGAACTTCCTCCATAAAGGAATTTCTTAAGAAAATTAAAGAATTTGCCCTGCTTTTTGATTGCACTCCTTTTCTCGACATACTTAATTAAATAAAATGAGTTGAGTGGTATGATTTTTTGCATTTGAAAATTTAATATTTACACCGGAATGCAAATATTCCATAAAAACTTTATTAAGAATTTCAGAACGTGAAATTTTAGAAAATATCTGTCGAGACGTTTAAAAAAATATTCGGCTCGTTAATTTGTTATTAGGAGTTACTCGTTTACGTTTTCGTTAAAAGCTAGTAACAAACTACAAGACTTATCTCAACATTCAGTCGGTAGTCGACGGTAATTTTTTTTATTTTTTATTAAAGCAACACCCGCACTATGGAACAAGCCCTGTGTCGCGGGGAGCTTTACATACATGCAAATAACGGACACAAAGTACACCCAGACTCGAAACAAATATCTATGAATCACACAAATATTTGTCTCGTGTGGGAATCGAACCCACGTCACCCAGCACAGCGATGTAGTGGCGAGGGAACCACCTTAACCACTGCGCCACGGTGACAGTCAATATGACATAAGTCGGTCTCAAACACAATTTGAAAAGCAATAACTTTCCCCAAATAACGTTGGATTATTTGCCTTTTACAATTTATTTTTCAAATATTTCTTTTCTTAAGTATTATTTGATCAAATAAACAAGACTAAGTACTACCAGATACACTAGGTCCTTACTATAGCAATTTTTCTAAAGTTACTTTATAAAAACTGCGAGAATTTGAATGTGCTTTAAAGAAAGAATGAGTAATGTTGAATACTGAAAAATGCTTAAGTATCAGCATAAATCATCTGTAACAAAGAAATCGAGTTGCAGGAGAAACTAAGAGGATCGCGTGAAATGGAATGCATAAGGCATTTACGGTTGTATGGAGGTACCGATATTATTCTCAAGTATACTAATGAATAATGATTCACTTTATAATAACATTTTTAAATGTGGAATCGGAATATTCTAGAAAGAGGTACGATATTGGCAGAACGTGATATTGATACAATATTTGTTTTGACTTTCGTATACAAAGCAAAATAAATAATATGTAAGAAGAAATAAGGCTTAAAATTAGTTATTCATGGTAAGAATGTTATTAATTATAGTTACGCTATTAATAAGGCAATCGGCAATTATTAAGCTATGTATTTGTAGTTATTAGCGTATTTAATGAATGATCCTGGGATTTATTTAACACTAGCGATATTTATTTTCTTTTTAGTATTTCGTTTTCTTTATCGTTAATTTGTTGCTAATGGTAGCCATGTCACAATAGCACAAAGTTAAATATCATCGCTATTAATTTATAATGATTAGACAAGTATAAAATAAGAAAAAATAGAAATTAGTTAAATGCGAGTATATTAGTTTTAAAATTTAAACATCTCGTTCCAAGCAAGTGCACTCTTCGTTTCTCTGCATGCATCATAAAGTATGTTTGTCCAAAACAATCGGTTAACAAACAACATTTTAGTACTACCCAAAATGAATGACAGAGCTTGTCACACAGATAGAATTCATGTAAAATTCATGTCGATGCCGGCACCCGCCGTGGTTCTCCGAGAGAGAATTTGCTATAAAATTACTCGCAATCTAATCATGTTGACGCCTCGTCGGATTAGTGGCTTCAAGTCTTGGGTTCCATTCAGAAGCATGCTTGGATTTCTTGTGCTGATAAATCTTATCTTAGAATAGTGGGCTGATTTGATGCAGCTGGATTTTTTTTTCAGCGGAATGGGAAAGATTGAGAAAGGAGATACGGTAATGGAGCATGCTTAATGAACTTGAAGGGAAATCTTATTTTAATGTTAGAAAGTTATTGTATTTTGCCTTTCTCTTTTGGGTATGGTTATTAAGTATCAATAATCATACTAATAGTGTATCCGTGTAGTGATGGATTATGTTTATATAATGTGACTATGCCGTTTTAACCTGTGAGTGTCGTAAAAAGCGACTAAGCGATTAACCTATGCAATCAAGCTAACTCAAGCGATGGAATAATATTAAAAGCAAACATATGATATATATAATGACTGGCCTGTTGGTCTAGTGGTTAGTCACCCTGACTGCTAAGCCGGAGGTCGTGGGTTCGATCCCCACACAGGACAAATCTTCGTGTGATGAGCATAGAGGTTTGTTCTGTGTCTGGGTGAAATTTATCTATAATATGTATGTATTTACAAAAACAAAAATATTTAAGTAGTATATCAGTTGTTTAGTACCCATAACACAAGCAAATATAATTGCTTACTTTGGGACTAGATGGCGCTGTGTGAATGTGGTAGAATATTATTATTATTATATAAACATATTTTAAAACGCAATTTACTCTCAATTCCAAGTTATGAAACATTCTACTGAGTTCTACAAAAAAATAAACAAAAACGTAAACAGAAAACAAACTTAAAACCCGAACCGGACGGTCCAATTCTCACGTCCAAACAATACGTTCTCGATTACACATCGGCACACAGATGAAACACAGCGAACTGTGTCGGCTTTACTCAAGTTTTTAATACTTTGCGTCGCAAAATAATTCTATTCACATTTCTATTTCAGTTGTTTGCATGAATACGGTGAGCGTATTAAAAACATACTTTGAGTTCGTGAAACAAGATGATGGGACGAACTTTCCGAATAGTTGTATGAGATGGTAACATATTATAAGTTAGTAGCTGTACGCCATTGAAACTGTTTCTTTGGAGAGCGCCGCTAGCTTTTGAGGATATGACTGAATACATACGTACACATAATTTAGAGTTCGTTTTATATAGCTTGTTAAATTTTACTTACTGGCTTTGGTTGATTGGCAATTTATTTTTACTTTGAACCCCGAAATATATTTGGTAAAGATATTCAATCGTCACATCATACGCTTCCAATTACGAATATCAGAAGATTTTTCCGTAAAACGCCTAAGTATGTGTAAAAACCTTAACAAAAGCTCAACCTCTTTCATCACCTCCGGTAGCGATTTTCATGCAAAAATACCATGTTTCAATACAAATGTAATACGATATTTTCATATATTGTGTTGTCTCGTTGGAAAACGCGTCACGTGTCACGAAATCGCCTTACAGTTCAGTACTCGTATGAAAGTATAAATTAAACTGTGTACCTGTATTAATGCCTCAATGGCTACCATTTCTATGGGGTTTTGAAATTCGAACAATGACGAGTGCGGGATTATTTTCGCTAACGAATTTGGACTGAATTGTTGTGCGATGTGCGGTAGTGAATGGAATTTGTTGCTTTCATGTGGGATCGAGTTCAATATAATAATATTTAATATGACCATATTCACCATACAAGTTCCAACAGTAAAATTCTGTGAAACATCGGACAATAGTCATACGTACAAAAACATTATTTCGAATTGGGACATAACGTTGCGCGTTGTGTAGTAACACAATAGTAGCTTAAACAATTAATATTTTTGTAATACTCGGCGTATTTTGATGATTTAAATATTTTATATTTGTATTTTATTATTATTTGAGACGTTTTAAATAAAATATACCTATTTTTATGCCTTTTATTTAGTTATATTTAGCCTAGAGCCTATAATCTAGTTACACATTTATTTTGTTGAGATGAACCTTATTTTGTACGTGAATACCCGTCCTAAGAAAAAGTTTTAAAGTTAAACTAATTTCAAACAGCATCAGGCAAACATACATTAATACATGTATCATACACGACATCAATTATCTCGAATCTCAGTGAGACAGATGCAAGTTTCTTACACGGTTAGTTCGCAGAGGTTTGCAGCTCAACAATTTCTAAGTAGCTAGTAACAAGATCTAAGAGTGTGTCAAAATATGTGTTTGTTATATCATCTGGTCTAGAAAAGGTGAATTTGAAATTTGTGATACAGTTCTTTTGATCCAATATTTTGACCCCGCTTTGCATAAGTAACAGCGTAAACAGCAAACTTTTTTATTTAAACCTATATTCTCATTACAAAAAAAGGGTCTCATAATGTGTTTTCCCAAACATTCCAGGTTGATGTTTTGATCCTTCAATCCTTAACAAAGATATCCTGAGGACCTACCTACCCGTAGTCTTGACATTTTCAAAATCATCCGCAATATTCGAAAATGATATAACTTTTAATTTAACAACGAAATCGACTAATCGAATGTTGATTGCAAATAGGAACCCAAGTCATCCCGCCATCTTTTTAGCCTGCCTTGACAGTAAGTCCAAGTTACTTATAGTTATAAAGCTAAAGAGTTTATTTGTTTGGTTGAATGCTAGGATCTCAGAAACTTATGGTCCGATTTTAAAGATTATTTTTGTATTGAAAAGACCATTTATCAAGGTATATAATTATTTGTTGACCCTGTCGGGCACAGCAAAGTAGGAGAGAGGAGGATATAGGTATGTTTATGTAACAAAGAGCTACATATTCCAAGTAACTATTGCATTGTGATTTCTATCTTACCATACGAGCTATTTTTCTTATATAATAAGAAACAGTATTCCATATCTTTACACAGGTTCATATCAATATACACATTAATAACATTCAAATCATAGATATTGTTTCAGACAAAATTTTTGCCAAAACCTTTTTTAAAAACAGGCAACCCTAAAACAATATTGTTACAATTCCAACGAAGATTCAACGGCTGATTGGATCCGGTAGGGCTGTCTAAATTAACCACCCGCCTGAGGTATCTTACACCTCGCTGCCTGAGAAATTAGATTTGCATTCACAGAGTTACAATTAGATGACGGAATACTGGTCACCGAAGACATTCGCTGATATATAATTCAGAGAGCCAAGTGATTGCTCACAAAACGATGTTAGAATCAAAACTTGAGATCTGCAGTTCGTATTATATTGGGGTTGTTAATTGTGAATGATTATTATAGATATTCATAATTTAATCGTTAGTAAGTAGATTGTATAATAGTGCTCTTAAACGTTATTCCAATTTATATATTAAAATAACATTTTGTCACAAATTTTAACAAAACATTGGAAACATTGCACATAGGTGTTTGTTTAACAAATATAATAGTGTGATTTCAATTTTCATTAACCTTTAAAACATTTAAATTTATTATTTAAAGTTCAACTGGATTATCCATAAAAACATTTATATTTAATAATATAAAATAATATAATACTTTACCACATTCACACAGCGCCATCTAGTCCCAAAGTAAGCAATTATATTTTCTTGTATTATGGGTACTGAACAGTTGTTGTTGTTGAAAAAAAAAATATTTAAGTAGTATATCAGTTGATATACTACTTAAATAAATTTTTTTTTGTAAATACATACAATTTATAGATAAATTACACCCATACACAGAACAAACCTTTATGCTCATCACACAAAGATTTTTCCTGGGTGGGGATCGAACCCTCGACCTCCGGCTTAGCAGTCAGGGTCACTAACCACTAGACCAACAGGCCCGTGTAATATTTTTAACATTTTTTGTTTAATCTTTGTATTTTCTTGTTTTCTTATTTTATAGAAAATCTAGTACTATGGTTTTTAGCTACCATGATTTTTGGATTACGATGTTTTTATTTTTGTATTCAGTTTTTTTATGTCACTAACCACTAGACCAACAGGCCTGTCGATCGTTTCAAATTATTATTATCTTGCGTTTTTCAACGTATTTTATTGTTTATTTTACTACGGCTACTTGAAAAACGAAACCAGCCAAACTCATCTACCGGTATAACAGTAATTTCCATTCTCACATTGAATTCTAAGACTACTCAATAGGATGAACACAATACTATCAAGATTGATTTTTGTGTACTACCCACACTTTTTGCAAAAAGAAGGAAATCCTATCCTACCTCTCTTAATTTCACTTGAATATTCATTTTCCTTAAATCATTATACCAGCTTGTACCCGCAACACGAAGCGTGATGCCCTTGTCTAACATTATACGCTAATTAATTAGTAATCCACATACAAAGCAAATCAATTAAGGCCCAATAATTACAATCAACAGTATGAAGGCTTCTGTGTATATATATATACATGTTTACTGTGTATATACTTGTATGTACTGTTACTGTTTGGCTTAATGTTAATTTTATTGGACGAAATAAGATATTTTTATTTCATAGATTTAGCAATTTTGATGTCATCATTTCAACACATAATACGTCACACTGCAGGGCACGTGTCTCCTCCAAAGAATGTGGAGGGAATTTAGCCTGCTATACCACGCTGGGCAGACGGGTTGGGATTGAGTTTGTTTCGAATTTTACTTTTCTTGCAGTGCTCTTATCTGCATAAGGTTGCTCCCATAGTCGCCTTTTACGATATCCACGGATTGAAATGGGGTAGTGACATTATGTCATCATCATCATCATCATATCAGCCGTAGGACGCCCACTGCTGGACATAGGCCTCCTCTAGTGACTTCCAATAGGACCGGTTGTATGCGGCCTGCATCCAGCGCGATCCTGCTGTTCGGATCAGGTCATCTGTCCACCTTGTGGGTGGACGTCCTACGCTGCGCTTGCCGGTGCGTGGTCTCCATTCAAGAACTTTTCGGCCCCATCGGTCATCAGTTCTGCGTGATATGTGCCCTGCCCACTGCCATTTCAACTTGCTTATCCGGTGGGCAATGTCGGTAACTCTGGTTCTTCTGCGGATCTCCTCATTTCTGATTCGATCACGCAGAGAGACTCCGAGCATTGCCCATTGCCCTCTCCATAGCTCGTTGAGCTACTCTGAGCTTGTTTATAAGGCCCATATTTAGAGACCACGTTTCAGTGCCATATGTCATCGCTGGTAACACACATTGATCGAATAGTTTCGATTTGAGACACTGAGGTATGTCGGACGAGAAAATGTTTCGCAGTTTCACGCCTTTTTTCCCGAAGGGGTAGGCAGAGGTGTTGCACACCCACATTTCGCCAGCTATGTTTGGTCCCATGAAATAGGAGGCAAGCCTTTTGTCATTAACTAGGAATAATTTTGTTTTCCAAACTCCGGGAAAATCTTAATAATGGATTTTCATGATAGAAAAACCCAAAACCATTTTCACCCGACCCGGGAATTGAACCCGGGACCTCTTGCACAGCAGTGGTATACTCTTCCCGCTGCGCCACCGAGGCAGTTATACATAGTTAAACTAATATGGAATAAACCTGTATATTTCTATTCTCTTCTTTCTTGAATTTGAACAGTTAACTTTTTAGACATTTAGAAGCTACATACACTTGCAAAAATCACTCAATTATAGTATTTATTATAAAATATTTGAAAAAAAATAGGTAATATCGTTCTCATATAACACAAAAAAGTTATAATGTCATCACAAGTCACTGACCTCTGATTTGCACTTTGCATAAAGGTCAGAGACAATTGGCAATTAATTACAAGTCGTCATGTCCTATGCGTAGATGTTGCTTAGTTTGTAATAATGAAACAGTCATCCACGTGGTAATTGATGTAGTTAGCGCTTGCAACACTTAATTACATGTCAAATGGATTACGTCATTATTGTGTGCTTTCTTGGGAAATTATTATTAATATAAAATAAAACTAATTTCAGTCATGACAAAAACCTAAGACTAAAAAAAGTTTACAAACTGGTGAATCTTATGCCTCATCTACCTATATAAAATTTTACGTAAAACAGGCACCTAAATTTTATTGACCAAATAAAAAAAAAAAAAAATAACGATACAAACATGTAAACAAAATTCACCCTAGTGTCTTTAGAATATTTCCATTCTAAACGAGTATAAGTATAAAATCACAATGAAACACACAAATGTCCTCAAAAATAAAAATGTCCTCTCAAAAATTTGCAATGACAAAATCTAAAATGAACTTTAGATTCAGTTCCTTAACTCCGCTCGCATTTCTAGCGGAACGGCGGCTTGTACTAAATTTATGTACATACACTAAGATACCCCTAAGATACCGTATAAAATTGTAGGTCAAGACACGCAAATAAATACAGAGAGTGGATGTAAGGAGGATTTGTATAATGTTGAGTAAGGGTCAGAGGAGAAGCTTGAATCGGGTCACAGGCTTTGACTTGAGAGGCCGCGATGAAAGGTTTTACATACATTTAAACTGTCTAAAGTAAATGGCAATTTATTTGGATGTTTATTATGTGGTTGTTTTGAGTTTTAAAGTATGATAATAGTTTAATATGAGAGACTAGTATTGACTATAAGATAGAATACATAAAATTGTAAAAATATTTTGTAAACATACCAATGCTTGTCCAAATAGTTAGAGCCATATTTTATTTTTTCTTTATTGGGATAAAAAAACTGTTGAACGTTACAATTTTGTCAAAAGTACAAACTTAGCTTAATCTAGAGTAAACGGACAACCCACACGCCCTCAGCAGAGGTAAAAGTAAGGAAATAAAAAAAAATATCTTTACTAATTTATATAAGTATGAATCAATCGCTATCATAAAATGGATGGCCTAAATTAATAATATAGTAGATGTTTGAAAATGGAACAATGCATTTTAATTTCATACTACGTATATTATTATGAGGAGAACATAACATAACATAACATAGCATCACGCCTTTTTCCCCGAAGGGGTAGGCAGAGGTGTTTCACACCCACATTTCGCCAGCAATGTTTGGTCCCATGAAATAGGGGGCGAGCCTATTGTCATCAACCGGGAAATGCTGAGTAAATTGATCACATTACCACTATGGCCAGCCTAGCAGCCTAGCCTTATTTATTTTACTAGCTGTTACGCAAGGCTTCACTCCTGTCGTTCTTTGTTTGGCCTTAGCTCCTATTAATCGTAGCGTGATGTTATATAGCCTTTCTCAAGGGCTATCCAACACTAAAAGAATTTTTCAAATCGGACCAGTACTTCCTGAGATTAGTGCTTTTAATCAAACGAACAGCTTTGGCTTTAGATTTTATTAGTATAGATAATCAGGGTAAGACGTGATTTAATACCTAAAAAAGAAAGGACTAAAATATTTCTGTTAAGCATATTCAAATATTTCTCTTATAGACATACTCGTAAGAGTACCACAAAAGTCCTATACAGGTCGTAGGGGTTTTATAGGCCCATCCTCTGTTCTAGAATATCAAAGTAGGGGGTCATAAAGTTGTGCATAGCTATTTCAGTGCTACTGCGAACTAAAAACCACGACATCATGTTTAGTGTCGTAAACGAGAATGTTCTGTTTTTACTTTGTAGGGAACATAACTGTTTGGAAAAACTACATTTTATATGATATGAAGATTTAATTGGACATTGTCGGTCTCTTTTTCTTTAAATACTAGACTAGAAGTCGCGCAGGGCTTCGTTCCCGTCGTTCTTTATTTTGCCACTGCTCTGCTCCCATTGGCCTTAACGTAATGTTATACTATAGCCTTCCTCAATAAATAGGCTATCCGTCTCTAAAAGAATCGGAGCAGTAGTTTCTGAGATTATCGCGTTCAACAGCGTTCAAACAAACAAACTCTTCAACTTAATAATATTTCTAGAAGTCGCGTGGGGCTTCGCTCCCATCATTCTTTATTTGGCCACTGCTTAGCTTCTATCAGCCGTAGCGTGAAGTTATATAGCCTTTAGTAATAAATGGGATATCTATCACTAAAATATTTTTTTAAATCGAAATAGTAGTTCCTGTGATCCTAGCTTAAACCAAACAAACTCTTCAGAATTATAATATTAGTGTTGTTATATTTATAATTTACGACTCCTTTATTATTTATTTTATTGTCTATTTATGATAATTTAGTTTTAATTATCTATGCTCTCTCTTCTTCCAACTCCTTGTACGTTGAACATTACTTGTGTAAAGTATTATTAATTAAATTGATTATCTCAGTCTAAATAAGATATTTTCATTTAATAACAATAATTAGAGAATAGTTGTTTTTTTATTAGTAGTGATAGCTTCCGCTCACAGCTCCACCCTATAGTATAATACGTGTGCCGAATTTACACAGATCTTCTAAGCCATTTTAGCGAGATTGAGTATCAAACAGCCACCCATCCAAGCTTTCGCATTTATAATATTAACTGTGTTTGTTTATAGAAAAATATTGAAAAAATTCATTTGCATCGATAAACCATCTCGCATCCATCATCCTTGAATTTCTTCTGAGAGGTAAATTATTAACATTTTGTCACCAAGACCGATGATAAAATGGGCTTTAAGGGTAAGGCTTTAAGGTAGGTTACTCATTCTACTTTAACTTTAAAACCAAGTATTGACAGTTTGAAACAGGTAAAAATAAAAAATACACATCCATCCAAGTCAGAAATAAAAAGAATGCAACAAATAAATAATGAAGCATTGACGAAAAGAAAGAGAAAAATGAACGACAATATAGGGTTGAAAAACAGGCTAATGTACGACGTATTATCATGTATAATAAAAAGCACAGTTGAGTATCATAAAGTGATGTTATAGAAGTAAAAGGGGGATAAATGGCCCGGGGGCATCGGGTGTGTATCCCAAGAACCTGTCAACAGAATTTTATCTAGATGGACCGGGTTTATAATACTGACAATGTGGAGAAATTACTCTACGACGATGTAACAATGTAATTGTTTATGTTTTGTGAGTAGAAAATTTTATGTACATTATTATGAGTATGAGGATATCGGGTAAACACAATTTTAAGAGGTCAATGATAAGTTTTTTATTCGCGATGGTGGCCTCAGTGTAATTAGCTGGGAGTAGCCAAGTGCATGTTTCCCCTTTCCCAAAGTACATGAACAACCCGTAGCCAAAATTGTAAAAACAGAACCCAAGTTTTGTCATGTCCGTGCGTCCGTTATTTTGAATATGATCGGATGTACCGTTTTTTAGTTATTACCGAAAAACTGCGCATCTCAACAAAAGGACGACTGAGTGCTATGAAGATACGCTCTTTTGCTGCGAAACCCTACATTGTGCATGCTCCGACATGCTCTTAAACGGTTTTTTAAATACACATCTTTACACTGTTATAATTTAACAGATTATTTTATTTTTCTCTATCAGTCTACTATTGTGATAGACGAAGGTTGTGAAATTAATAGATTTAAATTTATGTAGACAGGCGTATTTTTATAGTTAACGTATAAAGTTGGATTTTTGATATATTTACGGTTCATGATTTTAAATACCATCATATATTTTATCATTATACGTTTATAATACATTTAGAATGTAAAAACATTAATAACTCCGCAAACTCTCTGCTTCAATTTTGGATTCTTTTTGTGAAGAACAGAATCAACATTTACATTATTCTTTTTAATTGGAATAAATGGAAGTTCTCAAGCACTTTTGTTAAAGGCCGTAAAGATCGTTCTTGGTTACAGCTTAATCAATTATTAAGTAAAATAAAGTGATGTAATGTAATATCATGGTGGGTGAACTTTAAATCTAACAAATTTTAAGAATATGAATCTACGTACATATTTAAAAAAAATGTCTAATATCATTTAAACTGAAATTTTATTGAAATTAGGTTCATCAGCGATTTTACGGTTTGCAACAGTGCCGAAATAATTATGTATCTTAGTTATAACATGGTATATTCGTATAGCCCCATAAATATAATAAATTCACAAAATAATTTATTGCACACAATTAATTTATTCACAAAATAACACTCTTGCTTTTAAATAGTCATGTAACAATTAAAGGAAATAGAGGGATAGATTTTTATTAATTCTTTCACGAAGTTAGTGAGCGCCTTAATGCAAAATTTTTCAAACTAATCGTGATTCGAAGACAAATTAATAAGTTCACTTGGATTTTCTAACAATTGTGATTAAACTATATCTGTCGAATAAAATTAAATAACATTTTCAAAACTGGTAATATTTTAAATTTTCGAATTTAAATGTTCTATACTGTTATATTTTGACAAAGGCAGTGCGTCGATGCTATCTTTGCAACCGAAATAGCCATTAACCATCGATTTATGTCGGAAGCTCGCCATGCAGTAATGCTGCTCATATGTAGCTACAATACATCTTGCTTTGTCCCATTCAATGTGTAGACGACGAAACGGCGCTGGCATACTGATGTGTTACTTTTAAAATTTATTGCTGCAACCCCTTACTCAGAGCTGCGAAGATGTCGATAGAAATTCTACTGTTTAAGAGTATTATTAAAATTTGTAATGCGTCAGTTATAAATCAGTATAGTCAGTTATACCAAAGTGGATTTCACTTTGTGGAATTTATATGTACTAGTCATGTGACTTACCATCTGCTAATGGTGAAGGGAA
The DNA here is from genome assembly GCA_905147015.1 of Laspeyria flexula. NCBI lineage: Eukaryota > Metazoa > Arthropoda > Insecta > Lepidoptera > Erebidae > Laspeyria > Laspeyria flexula. Next base: position 1,756,477 of record LR989956.1, on the reverse strand, counting down.
ACATCGTGAGGAAACCCACATACACTAGAAGAAATTCTAAGTGTATGTCTGATCCACCAACCCGCACTAGGCCAGCGTGAGTAGATTATGGCCTAAACCCTCTCAGCTCTCTAGTAAGAGGAGAGGAGACCCGACCCCAGCAGTGAGACTTAATGGGTTGCTGATGCTGATGCAATGATGGAGTTATAATGACAGATAAAATGAATCAAACGTTGTGTCACATAAATATTTTAAGGTGTGTGGGTGGCCGTTGGTTACAAGCGGCACAAAATCGGCTGAAGTTAGGTGAGACCTGTGTCCAGCAGTGGGCGTCATTAGATGATAAATATTTTTCTTAGGTTCAAAACGTACCTGTCCTAACGATTTGAACTATTGGTAGGACCACAGTATTTTACAACATACCTGTGACTATTTAGCAGTAATTTATTAGAGTAATAATGGTTTTGTTGCTATTGCTATTGTTGCATCGATTAGACTATGAATATCGATGGTCAAATTAATATTCGTAACTCTTCAATGTAATACTTAATTATTCCAGTAGCTAATAGTTATTATCATGTCTTCTAATATAATTATAGAACTATTTACATTATTAAGGTAGACATAAATTGTTTCAATCGATTCAAAGTAATTCAATGATGATGCTAAGAGTGTAAGTAGTTTCAAGAACTTTTGAAATTCGAATAAATTCCCAATTGGACATCTAAAACTTCTATCTATTCTATCTATTCCATCGACTATCGACAACGTCAACTCTTACACTACCCAACGTCGAGGTGAATAAGAAGTAATGAGTTTTCTTTTACATCGCACCTGACTTCTGCCTTCGCAGACGCCTCGTAGACTCCGCTAAACAGGATTAAAACCTTTTTTATTTCTATTGCTTTACTTCTATTCGGTCTTGTAGCTTTTGAACTCGGTAAAATGATTTTGTTTGTGTTTTATTATGGTGTGAACATAATTGTGTTGAAGTCTTTGATGTTACCTAAAGCCTGTTTGAGAAATGAAGAAAAAATTAATGGTAAGTCTTCATTCTTTGTATAGTTATGTTAAAAAAGTTTAGATTATTGCTTGTGGGTGTTAAATAGAAATAATTTGGTTTGGTAAATTCAATTTTGCGAGCAGCATGGGTTTTTTAATGAAGATAAAGATGAAGAATTAAAATATATTGACGCCATCAATCTGGAGTTAATTCACATTAAAGTTTTAAATACTTAGTTGTGCTTGCCAAGAAAGGAAACGAACAAAGTAAGTTTATTTAATATAATAATTCTTGTAAGCACATACAAACAGGCTATGTGTCACGACAATCGCATTGTTGCACGCCGGTTCAACACTCCCATACGTTAGCTACTTAGTGTTGATAATCTAAAAATTCTCCAAGTTATCCCGACTAAACGCGTCCAACGTCGTCGCGTGCTATCTAACAGTGTTTAAAGTAAAGGCTTATAGCGATTTTGTTCTTAATTGTGTAGATTCTATCAGTCGTCAGCCGCTTAGCGAACCATGACAAGAGCTACGCTCTGGGGTTTTACTGAGGGAAATAAATGAGGCCTTTGTCCAGCATTGGGCTAATATAATGGCGATGATGAGTGTAGATTTTAAGAAAGATGAAACAGTAGTTAATTCCGAGCAAAATATAAAGCTGTTTAATGATAACAAAAATGGTTCAATTGTGAATGTATATTATGATGATAATGGTGATCATAACGATGTCGATAATGCCACACATAGTGATGATGATGATGAAGCATCAAAAGTATATCAATCTAATTAAGCGAGTTCCGTTATAATATTACTCAAATTAATTAAAACCATTCTTAATCAATAGCCGTACAAAGCTATACATAAGAGCAACATTGTACCTCACGTCCTTCTATAACTTGGTCTTTAGAAGACGTGCATCGGAGCCACGCGGCGACACCGCACAGACAACATGCCATTTGTAAACTATTTGTATGCGGGTGAGTGTGCCGGCCTCACTTTTCTTACTTCCCAGTGACGAGCGACCGGCAATACTACTATCTTAGCGTGCTTTCCAACAACTCACAATTTAATACCAACTTTCTACACAGTGCTCTCGTGCCGTTTCAAAACACGAACACTGTGTCTCAAATATCAGTAGTTAGAAAAGCTTAGTTTATTCAGTCACATTGGTATTTATGTGTCGTTCGAATATCGCGTGCATGCTCACTGAATTAAATTTTGTTCGTGCGATCTTCTCGCTCGTGCGCTTGATACGTTGATTGAAAGGTATTTACGTACGTGAGTGCTGTCTCGCAATGATCTATTTGTCTGCTGATACAAAAGTTTCGTTTTAAATACATTTCTGGGTATTTTGAAATTTTGTTGCATTTGTTCTTCTTGCACTTGCTTGATATTTTTCGGAGCGTTTAGTAATATTGTTTATCAAATTAAAAGAACATACAATGTTGAGTAAAATAAATATATGCACTTTAATGATTCTCTTTATGCAGTAGATTATCGTCAAAATCAATCAGGCCACCAAGAAAGAATGCTTCCAAGAATGAAACTAAATGATGAATTACTGAGGTTAAGTATGAAATAGTGAATGATGAAAGAGAAACGGAAAGAATTGGAAAGAGAGAAAGAGGACGAACGACTTATGAGAAGGACGTTTATAAGAGTTTAAATTTTATTTCTATAATAAAACGAATCAGAGGTTATTTCATCAATCAGGAACTTTTCTTTAAATTATCGCGATGAAACCCACATGTACCTATATAAGAGTTATTTTACTTTATAGGACTTTTAATAACCAAATTAAACCATGTACAAGGCAATAACACTAAAGTTTCAAGTATCACCACTGTCATCTAAGAAATTGGCAACGGTCCGTCATATTATGAAGAGTATAAACCACAGTGATACAAAACCGTTGCAACGTTCGATGCATTTTTATAGTCTCTGCAATAAACTGAGACGGGTGAGACGAAAACGACAATAGCGCACTTAAGTTGCTCATAAACGGTATATCACATCCTACCGAACAATGTTATTTATATCACAGTATTGCTGAATATCTCCTGATTTGAATAGATACTGTACAATATCTAGAACATGCTGCGTTTTATGTATTCAATTTTTCGAATGAAATTAGTCATGCTGCGATTGAAGAAGTTTTGGGGAAACATTTTAGAGGATATCACAGTGAATGCATAAAGAATTTGGGTATTGTGCAGGTATAAAATAATATTTCCATTTCTACTGGCAGTAATAAAACGTGTAAGTGTTGGTTTATTCTTATACGTTGTAGTAATTTTGATATAGATTTTGTTATAACAAAAAAAAGTTACATGGGATAATAAAACAGAGGGCCAAGTCTGCTAACACAATCGTGAGCCGATGGTCTCATTCGACAGCTGTGATTGGCTAACTAAGTCAATCGCGCCATATCGCTGGTCTGTGATTAGTTCATCGGTCTGCTATTGGCGTTTGTAAATTATAGCAGATTATACTACTAGGATCTAATGTGAAACTGACATAACCATAACATGTTTCGTGATAAACTTGTATGACACACATGAATTTGCGTAGAAATACAAATACTACCCCTCATATGGTTTGTAGGTGGTGTCAAGCTACTCTTTAGATAGCTATTTGTTGGGAATAATCAGAACTTTGATATTTATCAACACTATAAAATTGAATAATTCAGCTTTGAATTGTGAAGACCAGTCAATAGTTTCGAACAAAGAAATTTTAACCAGGTCATGGCAAACAAACATGGAAGCTCAGTTTCTATATAATATTTTTTATTGATACAAATAAAATTTTACTGCCGTGTTTGTCATGTTACTAGTGTTTGTGATACGCAGTTTTACATACTTTAACGAGAGGATGCGAGATGTGTTGGCATTATATTCAAAGGATCTGTTTCAAACAATGATTCATGCCATTTTTATTTTCTCCTATAGTTCGTTCACAGGAACATGATGTACCTACTTATTCCGCTGTCTTTAAAATTCGTATTAAATAATTGGAATCTCTTTTCATTTTATTGTTATCCCACGTTGTTAGCAAAGAAGATTACAACCAGCCTGATTGTGTGCAGTGGGACGTTTATGGGTTGAATTGGTGATGCTGATGATAAAATTATTCGTCTGCTGAGATATACTTAGTTGAAGTCCATACCTAGCCATATCCGATCTGAGGATTTATTTATTTATTTAATAAGATACACCAACAACGTATTTACAATAAAATTATAGAAAAGTAACAGTATTTCATAAAGGTTCAGTAAATAGATCAATTATAGGTATACACATCACTCTCACTACAGATTATAATAATTCTAAAAACAAAATATAAAAAATTGGTTATTTAAGTAAAATTGAGACAAGAAAAATAAAATTAATGAATTAGCAAATAGATAAAATTAAACTAAATAAATTAAATAGGTACATGCATCTCAATATTATTATTATCTATAAAATATTTGTATATTATGTAATACACAAATTATGATCAATTACGATAAAATGCAGTTGATTGTTATATTAAAAAAAATTAGTAAAAATAAGGATTACACGCTATACAAAAACATTTCTTACTCATTTGACAGTAAACATAATATATGTATAATACCTACAGTCCTATGCCAGACATTTCTAATAACATACTTCTAATCACGCTATTCCCAAAGGCTCTCATTTAGTTATTAACGTCCACCTTCCCTTCTATTACTACATAACATAAAACGATACGACCAATATTATCGTTAAGCCATACAATATCAATATCCCTCGCATAATGAAATACTTTAAATATAATTACTGAATTTAATATCAAATTATGAAAGCTCATTTCAATCAAATTCAATTATGATAATATTTGAATAATTTTTAGTTGATAGCCAGTGGCATTACACATGTTATGATTCATGTTTATTTTGTCGTTGGCCGAATTCCAATTGTCTTTATTATGATGTGATATTTGTGAATAGAGGCACTCGTAGCATTGTGGTAGTCACTGAGATGTTCCTTACGTTCATTGAGGTTAAGCAATGTTCGGCAAGGTCAGTCCATAGATGGGTGGTTTGTGGCATTTTCATTCTGGAGCAACTTCTAGTTATTTAAAAATACAAGATATAAATTGCTTGTGTGTGTGTGTGTTTGTGTTTATAAACATGAATTTAGATATCAACATTTTAAACCCAAAACATAGAACCTTCATACGTGATTGTCGACATTATTAAATAGGAATTCTGGAATATTTTTCCGGTAAAACTTATCATGATTTAAATCAACGTTGAAATATATTTTGTTAGTTGGATAAACTGTCAGATTGTTATGAGCGATTGCTGGTATCATGATCTCTAGTTTTGTTTGCATCGTTTATACGTTTCATTAACTCATGATATAGGTACCTACATACAAATATGTTATGCATATTATGATAAAATATTATTATATTCATTGACCGATCATCAGGGCGTAACGATTAAAGTGGTCATCTCGCTACCAACATCGCCGTGACAAGTGACGTGGGTTTGATTCCCACACATAACAAATATATTTGAGTGTTTCATAGATTTTTTTTAGTATACGTTTGTACTCGCGACACATGCTTTTGCCTAGTAAAAAGCTTGGCAATATTTTTATTAATATATAATTAAATCTATACAGGGTCTTATGTCAGCCTCACCTATACCCTGGGGGCTTTCTCTGAATTTCGACTTTTGACTTAGTCAGTTTTGATATCGCTGTCAAATGTTTGTAAATGACAGCGACCATATTAAATTTCCTTACATTTGACAGAGACATCTAAACCGACTGAGTCGAATGTAGAAATTCAGAGTTCCTTGATGGTTCCTTTTTTGCATTTTGTGTCAGCTAAATTATACATGTAAATTTTGGTATGTAAATCTTAATGAAGAACGAAAACAATTTGTTATTAGGCCAAATATTGACTATCTGAAAATGATACAATGTTATATATATACTCCTTTTGGCCATGATTATGAGGTAATTTTGAACATAATATTAAATTCCGCACCAATTAACGAAGTGAATAATAATCAATCCCGAACAGATACTTGTAGAAATTCTCCAGCACTTAGACATCGAAAGCTAATAATTGAATTATACTTAGGAATCCGGGGCTACCCATCATATAATAGTTCGCAGCAGTTGATTCCAGGGGACCGCCGCGGAAGTGCACTTGCTGTAACTTGTTCAAATGTTTGCCTAACGATAGGAGGACTGTGTGTTGGAAGTTAGCCAGGATACGTCCCAATAATTAGTTTTGCTCTTGAAGCTATCAGTGTTTTAAAGTGTTTCGTTCTTGTAGCACTTAAATGTATGTCTATGATATTGAACGTGATTAAACCTATCTCTGTTCTGTGGTGGTTATGGTAGATGAAGTATACCTACTTATAAGACATTATTTACAATGGGTAAAGGTAGTCGTCTCGTCACTAATATCACCGTACTTAGTGACATGGGTTCACATGAGTCAAATATTTGTTTCAAGTCTGAGTGTACATTTTGTTCGTTTATTGAAATAATGATATGAATAAAACATGAAATGACTGATGAATCTTGAAGAAGCCAAAGATGTATGTTAGAATCGTAGTAAGTGGATGGAAATGGTCTCTGCCTACTAACTGTTGGGAAAGAGGCGTGATCTATATGTATGTATGTATTGAAATAATTGTTTGTAAAGTTAAGGGGACTTCACAAACATTACAATTAAGTCGGACAGTTGCGGACTTTGTCTTTGTCCATTTCGAGACTTATACTTGACACATCAAACTTATGGTATCTCTATTACATTTAATACTTAGAAAGTTGGAGCATTGGTCTTACGGTAATCAAACTGAGAGACAAAAGTATAGTCGGCTAGCTCGATGTAAGCACTCTATATAAAGGTATTGCAGCGGTATGTTGATTGCGGGGAGCCGTTCGTTACAGACAGCACAGAGCCGAACGATGTGAAAAAGTTTAGCGATGTCTACATGCAGCAGTTGACGGCTACAGTCTGAAATCATGGTGATGATATTAATTGTTTATATACAGTTTAGTTTACTTAAAATAAACTTTGAAATCATAGCATCACAACGTTTTCCCCAAAAGAAGTGAGAAAAAATAAAGAGAAGCAGCTCAAAAGAAGTGAGAAGAGGAAGTGTTTCACATTCAACCGCGCATTTTTGTTTCCAAACTCGATGACGTAAACGCATCACTATCAAAACGAAATCATTACAATCTACGCACTTAAAATATAATGTCTACCCTTCGGGAAAAAAGCGTAAAAACACACACTTAAAATATTCAAACAAAATTGCATACAAAATATTTTCCATTTGAAATCACAAACTAAATTCGCAAGTTTTGCATACAGTGAATATCGGACATTTATTGAACGGAATCGAACTGGCGTACCGATGAATCGACAGTAAATTAATAATCATATTACTTTTTCAGTGGAATGCAAATATTTGATGATTGCGCGCTGTGGCGAGTGTTGAGTGTTGATACCGGGGAACAAAGATATTTTGTATTAATAGATGCGGTAGCTTTTTAATATTAAATTAACATTACGATGCCGGTTTTAGGAGTCTTTAGTCGTTTTTCATTATGACCGGTTCAAATTACCCAAGATTTTTTTTGAATGGGCCCATTCGCATGGCGGTGCAAATCGTTCAATTTTTTTTGATGATTATGAGCCCAATTTCGACCTACAAAAGAGTATTAATTATGTCGTTTAGACCGTGTGGTCCAAGATATCTTGAGCTATTTGAAATAATGAGAGCTGGTGTCGGTACTGGGTTCAAACCCGTGTTTCAAATCTTTAGACCACCTACAACAACGTAGAGCGTCTTGAATTTTAACAATCAAAGTACAAAATTAACAAGTAAATATAATTAAAAAATTTAATAACCCGACTGCAAAAAATCAACAGAGAGCAACGCACTAAAAAGACCGTAAAATTATTGTTATATTGATTAAATTTAAATACATAACATATGTATATATTTGTAATCTCCATTTGATTCCCTTTATTTTGATACTCTACTCGATAGGTTTGGTTAAAAAAAATAATAGAACTATTTACAATTTGGAACCATTCAATTATGTAAAATCATTTTTTGAATATATGTAATCTCCTTTTGATTCTCTTTATTTTGATACCAAAATCGATAGGTTTGGTTAAAAAAAAAATTGAACTTCTTACGATTTGGCGACAAAAGCCCGCCGTTTAGGTCTTTTTATTCTTAAAACCTATCTAAGGACATTTGGGTTTTCTAGACGTATCTAACGATACCCTAATTGTCAAAATCCATCTAGCCGTTTGGCAGATTCGTGGGAATAAAGAAATTTACAAACATAAAAAAAACAATACCCGTCCTGACAGTCGGATAAAAACAATACCGAAAGGTATTGTTGTGCAGTCGCGGTAAAAAATACACTCGGTACAAACAATTGGATATAAAGAAGATATTAAATGAATTACGGTACGAATGGTAATGGTAAAAAAAAAGTAAGTATTAAGTATGGAAATAATTTTCATTTATTAAGGCTCTAAGAATCAGTAGCTTGCTTTTAGGGTCAAACACAGGGTTAATTTTTAGTTTACGGGGAAAGAGCACGATATTGTAATATTACAAAAATTTATGTAACGTCGTTTTTATCCATACCTACACTATAAGTGGCGCGGGTTTTCGCTCCCGTCGTTCTTTATTTGGCCACTGCTCATCTCCTATTGCCCGTAATTTGATGTTATATACCTTATAACCTTCCTCGATAAATAGGCTAGCACACTAAAAGATTTAATCAAATCGGACCATTATTTTCTGAGGTCCTAGCTTTCAACCAAACAAACAAACACTATAGCTTTATAATAATTATTAAGTATAGATTTCATATAACATGAAACAAAAATCCCTAACATTTTATAAATACTTCTTATTTCTTTTTTTTTATTTGAATGTGTTCCATTCATGTTTCAAATATACCTACACATTTCATTCAACCGTTCAACACCTATCTGGAAGTCGCTTAAAAAGACCGTTAGCCCGAGGTGTAGGGCCGTGTGAATTGCACTAAATTATTCCCCAAGGCCCGCCGCGGGTGGGTTAATGAATTTATAATCAAATTACAACACTGCTCGGTCCCGTGAGAAATTTTACAGATAAATCTTTACAATGTTATTGTTTTATTTGTTAGTACTGACCTGAGGTTACTTTGTTGTTTTTAAGTAGGTATATGTAACGGTTATGTGTTGATTTTGTTTTTGTTTTTATTTAAAATATCGTTGTATTCCTTCAACAATGTTTGGAGGAGAACTGTGCCCAGCAGTGGGACGTTTATGGGTTAAAATGATGATGATGATGATCGTTGTTGTATTGCTTTATGAGATTAACCATATGATGTATACGAAAAATATGATACATAAATATAAAACATCATTATCTAGTTTTAATTCAAAGTTATATAATTACTAGAAGTCGCGGAGGGCTTCGCTCCCGTCGTTTTTTAATTGGTCACTGCTTAGCTCCTATTGGCCATAGCTTGACGTTATTTAGCCATAGCCTTTCGATAAAAGAGCTATCCAACACTAAAATATTTTTTCAACTAAACAAACTCTTCAGCTTTATTATTTTACTAGCGGTCGCCCGCGGCTCCGCCCGCGTATATGTCGGTTAGTTTAAATGTATTATATTTAAATAAAAAAATGGTCGTTGTGCCTCACTCGACATAGACAGGTATAAGTAGTGTGTCGCGGACTTTTTTGTAAATATTTATAAGATCTACAATTAATTAGAACATTTTATGGTTCTATCTTTTATAGTTTAGGCAGCGTACGCAAAATAAGTAACTTTTCTGGTTGATTTTTTACACCTTGTGTCCGAAAAACCAAATATCTTACGGAACCCTATTTTTTTCCAAAATAAAATTTAGCCTATGTTACTCGTGGATAATGTAGCTTTTGAATGGTGAAAGAATTTTTAAAAACGAGCATATTCATTACAACCAAACAAAGTTTTCCTCTTTATAATATTAGTGTAGATTTATAGATTATATAAAATTTAAATTAATAAATTTAAATTATAATAAAATCAAAATAGTAATTCTATTTTTTAGTGCTAGTGATAGTGTTCCGACCCTTAAATCACTTTCGTACCTTGTAAATACTGTTAAAAACTATCAAACTCCTGATAAAATAAACCTTACATTTTAGTGAAAATATTAAATACTTAACAGACATCGAACCCCCTATATCTGTGCAAGTGCTCGTCCGTAGGCAAACGAAACATTATTTATTATATAACATGCGAGCGCCGCCCGGGCCCTTTCGCGAAAATATTAAGTAAATATAAAGATGGCGGAGTAAGGCGCTCAGATTATGGCCACGAGAATCGCGATAACAATCTGTAAATGTTTCATTGTTGCCATAACTTAAATATTTGAACGCAATGATTTTGTGAATCATTTTTATTTGTCTGTGGATGGGAGGAAAATTACTATTTAAAATTGATATTAATGGCAAATTGATGTAGCTATTTTTATTTGCAATTTCCTGCGAAAGACGTGTTCGTTAAATTTGCCTATTATATAAATGTTATTATTATTAATTTAATATCATCATCATATCAGCCCAATGACATCCACTGCTAAACATTGGCATCGCCTAATTTCCGCCACAGCGAGAGATACCGATTTTTTAGATTTTTAATATAATTATTAGGTATGTATTAATTGAATCATCATTTTCCAAATATTTTCTTGTATAGCGATATAGCATTTTATCTCGACTTTTAAAAAGCTATGAGTATGCTTTTAATAGCTTGATGTTTTAAATAAGGAAACCGTTTCACTTTAATTCACTGTTACGATCAAGTGGAATGAAGCAAATTTATTTAATGTTAGTTCAATAGTCTCGAAATTGCAAACATTTTTAAGAGTATTTGGATACCACCGCTGTCGCAGTGGCCACGACAAAGCACACTGCCAGCTAAAACAAACCTTGTCAGATTGAAATGTTTCGACAAACACTAAACGTGTAATGAGACCGTTCTCTCAAGATATCGCCGAAGCATTTCGTTCATCATCTTCTAAATTTGATGGATTTCAACACAGATCTCGAAATAAAATATCATTGTACTCATTCAGGTACTCAATCTCAACAATATTTATTCCGGGATTGAGGGTTTGTTTTATAACTAAACAGAACGAATTACTTCTGTATTGCACACACGTCTTAGTGGTTGTACCTATTGCATTAATAACTCACTATCTCCAACCTTTTAGTTGGACCATAAACATGGCTCACGTCATCAAAAACTTCTGATCCTTCAAACGCTTAATAAACCCTGGGACCCTAACAAAATAAATCCAAATTTATAATTAATTCCTCTTACTTTATTGCTTTCAGTAAGCCTGTAAGCGGAAAATATTGAAAAAAAAAAAGATCCGACCACCTTTTTACGACACTGTAAGCGGACCTATTATAAGGGTTACTTGATATGGGATTTCAATGTGAAACTCGTCATTCGACGGATAATATTTTGGGCCGTAACACTAAAATAAAAATGGTTGTAAAACTCTATGTACAAAATCATGACGATGAAAGCCTATAAAACGGTGTAGTTATGTTTAATCAAACTTTGGGGGAACGGACATTGAGTTAAAAGTTTTTGGTTTGAATTTCGGACGTGTAAAGTGCAATGACAAACGCAGGTACGGATTTGAATGGCACATGGAGTGCTGCAAGGGAATAGCGACGGTATAGGTCTACACGTATTTTATTAAACTATTTCATGACTACAGTTTGTTACTGTCCTGAGATTTTGACTCTATTATGAAACAGGGATTAGAATTCTATAGGGTTTTTGCTTTTGTCTGTAAATGCAAATGTGTTGAATCTTTAAAAAAACTTCACTACTGTGAACATACTTGCAGAAAATATATATAGCTTACTCGTCACAATGTTCCTTGATTTTTGCACCTACCATGTTCTGCTCTGCATCACCCTAAGGTCGGCTGGTAGATAATGCCTTCTGGCATTAAGCTTACCTTTGTACAATTGTGCACAAAGCTTTAAATAAAAAAAAAATGATTAAATTGAGATCAAAACCATCAAAACAGTATTTTTTTTTATAAACCAATGTGTAGCACTTCCCGTGATGTTTGCTTATCCATCAATTGATCGATATTAGTTGAAACCTTTGTGTCCATGCATAAAACCCCATCATATTTGTGTGTGCACTCACTAAAAGGATTGGTTTATTTTTTAATCCCTATGTTACCTCGCTCTAAAAACATAGAGTATCAAAATCTAACATCTAACAAAAAACCGTTAACGGTAAAAGTGTGTGCCCCATAAAATATTGTTCATCTGATTCAGGGTTGTCACGTAACATAAAATATAGAAATTCTTAAAAAATATTTTAAAATTACATTGCTGAACTACTTAGTAACACTTTATTTCATAGTATGATTTTGTAATATATCTGTGACCTAGATAAAATATTTAAAAATAACTATTAAGTAATGACAATATAGAACCATAATTTATTTAACAAAGTCTTGTCACATCACAATCCAAATTAATAAAACCAATAATTTCAATAACTAGATACACCGAACTAACTTACGAGTATATAGACTAAAATCAAACTGAAACAGCGAATCAATTGTAGTATACAGCACAAAGCCGACAGAATCGACACAGTCGACATTGTCGACAGTTTCAGTCGCCACCCCTAGCCGACATCACATCCGCGAGCGATACGCAACGGCACGTGATCTCGCATGAAACGAACGGATTTGTGAACCGCCTGAAACGCTCCAATCCTAACGCAAACGTTTGCCTAAGTTTTGCACTCAAAAGAATATGCTATATTGGTGTTTGAGCATGATATGGGCGTTTTCGGATTCTATTCTTAATATACAAGTTGTTTTGTTATTGCTGTTATGTAATACGAAATAAACATCGTTGATTGCTCTATTTTCAAAACTTGAAAGATATTTGACGATGAAGAACATAAAGAAAATACAATAGATATTCACCCGATCCGATGGTTCATGTAGTGACGGATTAAGAATACATAAATCCTCATTTCATTCCGTAGGTGTCGTACAAGGTGACTAAGGGATCTTAAGCAGGCAAGAGCACTGAGAGAAAAGGAAAATTCGAAACAAAACCTTATGCCAACCCGTCTGGCCAGCGTGATATAGTAGGCTAAATTCCCTCCAAAATGTTTGGAGGAGACCCGTGCCCAGCAGTGGGATATTAAATTTATGACTTGTAATGATGATTCACTCGATCAAATATCTTCAACCAAGTTTTGCACTTTTACCTATACATCGTGCAGTGCAAAAGTTGGTATAAGAATGATGACTAATTATGATGTTTCTTGAAATTGTGATAACTTAAATTTTATTCATAATTTATTATAGAAATGGTTGACAAGCAGTAAAATTTTAACAATACAAGATATTGAATTATCGACCTAACTGCAAGATAGCCAATTACATTCATATTAACGTAACACATTACCAAATACAAAACATAATAATTATCCGAAACGTATGTACAAGGAGCGCAGTAGCGGAAATACAATTTACTTTGACAGATACATCAAAGCGTATCGTGTTCATTTGAGTCGAGAGTCGGATTCGTAAATGTTACGTATCAATATGAAATTGTGTAGGTAATGCGAGTCTGTATTGAAAATGAAGCGATTATAAATTGTTACTAATTTGAATTTTCTGATGGGCGGCCGTTGGTTGCAGGCGGCACAGGACCGTTCGCAGTGGCGTAAATTAGGTGAGGCCTATGTTCAGCAGTGGACGTCGTTGGGCTGATATGATGATGATGATGATGAATTGAATATTCCGCTTTAAGATTTTGTTATAAAGTAAGCAATTGTTCAAATATTTTAAGATGTTTTAACAGCAAGAAACAATTATGCAATCTCAACCTACAGGTTTCATTATCCGTTACAAACTTCGGAATTTACACAAAACCAGAGCACCGATAAATAAATAAAACATCATATTATACGCCATAGGGTAAGTTAATGTAAAAAAAACCGGTTAAGAGCATGTCGGATCATGCTCAATGTAGGGTTCCGCAGCAAAAGAGCTACGATGTTCATCATATTATGTACACTAATATTTGAAAATAATCCAACCGATTTTAATGAAATTTCATGAGTCTGTTAAATTGTTTCAGCTTGAAAGATTGGATCATTTCGAGAGAGATAGGTGGCGCTGTTGGTAGGATAACGACCACATACAGAGTGGAATTTTGGTTTTATTCTTATTTCATTTAACACATTTGTGAGATAATTCAATACATATGGTTGAACCTATAGCCATAAAAGTACAGGGTGTTATTTTTTTAAAATTTTAGTTAAGTAAGTTTTTCAATTGCTTAGTAAGCAAATTTATATATCACTAGCTTTTGCTCGCGACTTCGTCCGCGTAGATTTCGATATTACATGAATTCATGAATTCTACAACACCCCACTACAGGAGTTGAATTTCATTTTACGTCAATATAGATAACATTTTCGTAATCAGCGTCCCTGAAAACCTTGAAAACGACATCCATATTAATTTCTAATAATTTTCACACCTATTTCATCCCTTAGGGTAAGTTTTTCAAACACCAAAAGCAATCCATTAACTCACATCTTAACTGAAGTTCTAATTGCGTATTACCAAACATATAACTTGAAAAACAAAGAACTGTCTATTTAATATTTCACCCCCTACCAAAAACATTAAAAACAATATTTTAAGTTCCTATCCCACTACTAATTTGCAAAACGTTAACTTCAAAACAAAGATCTTTTCATACAACGTTTCATCCCCAATTTCACCCTTCCAAAGCCACCCTTGTCAAAAATATTGATGAGGGTATTTTTTATTTTGATAGTAGTACCCCATAACAAATTTTCAAATCTTTCAGTTAAAAAACAAAGAAGTTTCATACAATCGTTTTTATCCCTTTTCACCCCCTTAGGGGTTGAATTTTAAAAAACCCTTTCTTAGTACACCTCTAGATATTAGGACAAATACACCCTCCAAATTTCAAGTCGCTACGACCAGCGGTTTAGGCTGTGCGTTGTCTGTCAGTCAGTCAGGCAGGACAAAGCCTTTTATAATATGTATGGATGTATTATTTACTTGATATTTTGTTTTTAAATGCAAGTCTTTACCCGTTATAAACAAGCAACTACTTATCTTAGTCACTATAAAGGATTAATGCTAAGGATTTTGTATTTGGTACAAAATTATCCAACACCCAAGTTCAACGACTATTACTGCTAAACTAATAAAATTATCTTAACCGCTATAGTTTTCATTTAAAGTTCATAAAATGCACTATCATCATGAATTTTTCCAGATTTTTCAAGCCAGCAGTTTAGCTTTTAGAGGGGGGGGACGCCCTACTGGAACAAAAATTTGCTCTTTTAAGTTTAATATTTCGTAAATGGACCATTAAATCGAAAAATAATGTTAGTAACCCCCAAGTCATTTTAGAAGACCTATTCAACGACATCCCACACAATGGGGTAGACAACAAAAAAAATATTCATCACCACTTCACATGTATGGGAGCTACCCTAAAAAAAAATATTTTCCAAAATTTTATTTTACGATTTTGTCGACATAATTGATATACACACTCCTACAAAATTACAGATTTCTAGTACTAACGGTCTCTTAGCAAAACCTCGGACAGACAGACAGACAGACAGACAGACAGACAAACGGACATAACGAAACTATAAGGGTTCCTAGTCAGAACTACGGAACCCTAAAAATACCAGTCAAAATGTTGTACTTGTCATTACTCATTATAATGAATCCATAAGTAAAATTCAATTCACAAACCACATAGTAGCTCCATCAAAAAGATAATATCTCAAACTATTAGCGAGTATAAAATAAAAGGTTTGTGTAACTTAAAGAGGCAGTTCTTTCCTCTGATCATTAATCATCTGGTCTATAAGAATTTTCGTCACGTCGCCAAAAACAACCGGCGTTGTCCAGGTGAAAGTGTTTAACTTTGTAGTTGTCTGTTCGCTATATTATTTTATGATTTATTGCGTTTATTCTGGACCCTGAAAAAACGGGCAAGATAAGTTAAAGAATCGTGCAAAGTTTGTGAAGGGTCATTTAGGTTTCTGAGTGGTTGATTTTGTTAGAATAAAAGGTGCTGAACATCTCGGTCATGACCAAGCCTTAAACTTAGAAAATTGTTTCGTTAGTGATTGACAACTTTTAGTATAAAATTTAAAAGTAAGTGATCTTTAACTGTAAGCCAGCATTGCAGAATTTCATGAGATGTGACTCAATTGTAGAAAATATAGGAGAAGAGTGTCCGGGATTAAAATGCTACCAATTTTTTGCAAAGCAGACCCTGTTGTTGGAATTTATCAAGTCACCCAGAAGGCTTTAACTACCACATTAAGTGATAACCGGGACCAAAGACTTTAAATGCCTTCCAAAACATTAAGACGCTCGAAATTCAAAATACCACAAACGGTCACCCATCTACAGACTGACCTTACCTAATATTGCTTAACCTCGATGACCGTAATGAACATTTTCAGTACCATAATACCACGAGCGCCTCATATTACTTATACTAGACCAATTAGAACAAATATAATACAATTCAAGGCAATCAATACTCAAATCACAGCTAACTCTCACGGGTCCCTAGTTATAAATAAATTTATATGGTAAAACGACACGTAACGTCAAACATGTTGACAGAGGCCCATCTATTGCGTCGATAGCGATCCTCTCGCTTGCAGCCGATATTAAATGTTTACATTTCAACGTACCCAAGGTAAATATAAACAATACTATATACGTACAAGCCTTGGATTTTGGACCAATATCTTCTAATCTATAGGCATTTTCATGTTCGCAATTTGTACCTCCATGACATCAAAGGTTAGTAATTCGAATGAATTTTACGTTTCGAAATGTTGGAGCTGTGAAATGAATTTTCGTGGCTTCGTATGGAACTAGTGTTTCGTGTTTTACTTTTGCTACATGAAATTCCGTTATGCCGTCCGTCCAGTGGTTCTGTTATTTCTTTTTCAAGCTCGCAGTGAATATGACTGCGCGGCACTGACATGTTGCTTGAAATTTAACTATTTTTATGAATCTAACATATTTTTGTCTACTAGTAGCAAGATTTGAAAGTAAAATATTAAGATGGAAAAAAAATTTCATTAAAATAAATTAGCCCGTAATCTATCTATAAATAAAACTGTAAAAAAGTCGTTTTTGGACATAAAAAAAAATTCCAAAAAAATATAGCCAGGGTGTTAAAGGACAACAAATAGAACCCATTTCCAGCATTTTTCGAATGTTTGTCTGTGTGTCTGTTTATTTGTTCAGGCATCACGTAAAATGTACGAAAGCAATGTACATAACTTTTATACACAACGATTGAGCGTAACTTGAAGTAATATTTAGTTTTTGTTTCATTGCAATCGGTTCATAAGTAAAAAAGTTACATCGATTATAAGAATCACGCGAACGAAGTCGCGGGCATAAGCTAGTACTACATAAAATGTTTAAAATACTAAATTGAATTGTTCTCAATTACATTTTAAATCTAATCATATTTCACGTCTTTATTTTTAAATATATTTTTGTTGAGGACTTACTTAATAAACGGTTAGTATTACCAAATAATGTATGTCCTAAGCAACCAATATTATGTCGATACACCAAAACTACTCCAACCTAACCTAACGCATTTTAAAATATAAACAAGCTTTTATTATAACTCACTTTACAGCATCCAAAAAGTCATTCGCTTCATCGCGCACGATTTTAATAATATACTACGTTCGAGTTATTGGATTGTCTGGCTAGCATTCACCAGCTCCCTACCTATGCAATATTGCGACCTTTAATCCCACTTTCAACGTTATTGCTCTATAAAGCCTGGCGTTACCAATTTTACTCGCATAAATGCAATGACATACTTTTTCCGAACTGTAGAAATTGATTTGACTTTTCACTTTTGGGTTATATAGATGACGTTTTTACCCGACTGGCGGGACGTACTGTTTTTCGCGCGTAACTTGTATGTTTCTAAATTTCTTTATTCCCTCGTTTCTTCCAAACGGCTCTATGGATTTCAACAATTAAGGTATCGTTAGATTCGTCTCAAAACCCAAGTGTCCTTAGATAGGTATTAAAAAATAATAAAATCAAAATGGTGGACATTTGACGCCAAATAGTAAGTAGTAATTTTTTTTTTCAACCAAACGTATCGAGTAGGATATCAAAATAAATGAAATCAAATGGAGATTACAAATATATACCTATGATATAATAATATATATTTAAATTTAATCAGGAATAATTAATTACAACATCTTTCGGTGTTTTTAGTGCGTTGCTTAATTGTTGATTTTTTGCAGTCGGGTTATTATATTTTTTAATTATTTACTAGTTATTGTTTGAAGTCTATGGTAGAAATATTGAAATAAAACTTTACTTAAATAACTTAACTTTTTTGTCCGATGAAGATAAAATGTCAAACACTATATTAATAAAATCAAGATTAGGGTATCAGTTTTACGTTTTTCCAAGCTGTCTAAAAGAAGATGATTCCTATTGGGAGAAAGGAATACCTAAAAAGCGCTTACCTATAAAGCACTTATCTAACTCTAAAGAGTTACTTATCATTGTTTAATATAATTATTAGAAAATTGTACACCACCTACAATAACAAGAAATACCTGCTAATAATTTGAAATATTGAAAAGACTCATAGTAAGCTAAACAAAGATTGTCCTAAATACATATAGTATATATTCGGCTCTATAATAATAAAATAGTCCCAAAAGTAAGTAATGATCATCGATTAGACCGTTTGACCGTCTTTATAGTCTACTAAGTAGAGGTTCGTCGATATTGTTTTCCCCACAACTTTCAACGAACACAATCTATTTAAATAGCTATGTTAATCTGTTGTACAACAATCCTTATCTATAGAGACAGCGATTTTAAGCATCAATAAACATTGATAATTGACGGATCCTCTATTAATATTGACTCACCACGAGTACGGGACGCTTAGTCTTACAAAATGTCGGTTGGCATTAATGTTAGCGTGAAAGTTTGTATAATTTTCCACCCTGTTCAATTAACCCGGGGCTTAGCGATATAACGTAAGCGAATGTTAACACTAAAGTAACTTTTGTCGAGTTAAATTGTGTGTGATTTAGGGACCTGCCACACAGAAAGCGTTCACGCGGTCAAACGTTTAAGCGGTCAGTTTTACGTTCGTTGTGTTGTACTGGTTGACTGACATGGCCAGAAAGGCTCCTATGTGGGCATGTCGATGAAACGTAGTACATCACAAGGAACGCCAAAGTGGCCGTTTGAACGCTTTCTGTGTGACAGGACCCTTAGAAAAGTCCCACACTACGCTTGAACAATAAATCTCTTTACTTTTTCGCTGGGCAAGCGAAGGTGTAAATTTTGCTGTTTTTGTTTACGTCTCCAATGCGATTTGCTTTCATAGATTGGTTTTATATTAAAATTATTTGCTTCAAAGTTCGCCCAAAGTGTGTTTATCGAATTTTTTTTTTGCTAGATTTAGACATTAAAATTTAAATGCATTAAAATATTACTTACATTAAATAATTCAATGCGTCTTCAAAAATATATTATGAATTATATACATATATATATTTAAAATGTACAGATATTATTCTAGATTTAGTCTAATAAACAGTGGGACGTTTAAGGGTTGAAATGATGATGATAGTCTTAAAAAAATATTTTCTTTGAGTTTAATTTCAATAAATAGTGATTGTTAAACCCTGATCATAATCTATAATTATCTTTATCAGTAATTATAATAATTATTAAGTTTTTAATACCTTGTACTACTTTATTGGTAATCCACCCGCTATCGCTTTTCTATCCTTAATCAAACTATGCCTTATCATTTAATTTGATTAACCCTTTTTATCTCAAACTGAACATAAATGACGTTGTTCGAAGCGTTTGTTTTTACGAACTCAGTAATAATCAAGATTAATGTCAATCGAAAATTCTCTAATGAAGACAAAGTTATTTCGTTGTTTATTTGGTTGTAGTTGATTTCTTTTTGTTCACGACTTGATTGAAGAGTAAATACGAATATTTGTAGCGTAGACGAACTCTTATGTCTACTACTACTTCAAGCAAATAAAGACCTTCTACTGTAAAACTTTTGTTTCATTATCTTAAGATATGTATCTATTTTTTTTTTTAATTAAAGTCTGGAATAGCGTATAGACTACTTCTTACCAACATTCCACGGGCGCAGCCACGGGTGGAAGATAGTGTAATATGTAATTGTTCTTTTCAGAAAAAAAATATTGTAGTGGTTCGTTTAAAGGATTTACATAATTATAGAATAAAACATAAACTAGATATGAAGAACTAATAGCCCATAATCGAGAGAAAGGTATTATGAATATTATATATCATAAAAAGACAATCAAAACTGTCTGTTCGTATAATAAAGTCATATTATCCAGCTTCCTTAAGAATGACCGTCTAATCCGAGCTGTGTCGTTAATCGTAACTGTTATAGACGAAAACAAAGCTCGGTAAGGTTCTGCGACCGGAGTCTTTGCACCCATTGACCTCAAGATGCGCTGTACAGTTACACAATCGTCTTAGCATTGCACCTAAGTGAAGGAAGATAGCGGGCTGGAATAATGATTACTGTTTCAATTGTACGAGTGGTGTTTTGTGTACTATTAAGTGCAAGTATGGAGATGAGTTTTCTTGTTGCTATAACGAAAGTAATTTGTTTCATGGAGGGATTGATTGCACGGATCTCCACCAAATAGTGTGGAGGGTATTTAGCCTACTATACGGTATACCACGCTGGCCAGACGGGTTGGTATAGGGTTTGTTTTTTTGTTTTTCCTTTTCTCTTGTTCTGGTCTACTTAAGGCTGACTCTCTGGTGGCTCAAAGTTGCCGTGAACGACACCCACGAGTAGAAATGGGGTAGTGACATTATGTATTCTTAATCCGTCACAACACGGACAATTTTTATACAACTGAGAATTAGTTTGTTAGGTATTTTTCATTTGTTATTAATATTTATGTTTTATGTATAAATACTAACACTGTGGCCTAAAGTCTGCCAATAAAAAGTTAATTAATAGTTACTATTTACCAAACAAAATCGATGGCAATCTTTTGCATAGTCTATCTTTCACTAATAAAAAGAAAAGTATGGCCACGTTTTAAAAATTCAGATACACACACAAAAGTAATCATAAAAGATAAATTATAACGCTTAAAAGTAATAATAAATTTTGATTTCGTCATTTAATAGTCGCTTTCATTCAAACTGAATCCACACTTCTAAAATAGGTAGCATATCATGATACCGTGATTATAATAATATATTAAGTATATTAGCTGGTTTGGACATGTCGAGAGAATCAATGAAGGAAGAATGACAAAACAAATATATGAGGCGAATGTGAAAGGAAACGTTGGAAGGGGAAGACCTAGAAGAACGTACCATGACCAAATAGGTGACGTTCTAAAGAAGGAACAGTACAGGAGTACCTTCAACCGGCGAGAATGCATGAAAAGACTGATGAATGTTGAAGAAGCCAAAGATGTAATTATGTCAGAATCGTAGCAAGTGGAAGGAAATGGTCTTTGCCTACCCCTCTGTTGGGAAAGAGGCGTGATCTATATGTATGTATGTATTATGTATAAAATACAATACAATATAAATAAACACAAGCGTCAAATTTTCATAATATAATTCCTCGTAATGTAAAATACGTCCCTCTTATAACTTCATCCAAAAGAAGCGACTATGTTATACCGTATGTAGACATTCACCGGGTGTAGTATAGTGCAGGACGCTACTCGGGTAAACCTTTGAACTTCAAGCATTTAACTAATCGAATAGCTACTTGTCTCGGAAATTTGTAATAAGCGTCCGATAGCCATACTAACTTGTGTTTTATCGCAAAGGCAAGACTGTGGTGGTGTTTATTGAAAACTTTCTGTACCTCACTTTTTTCTTAAAAAAATATTTATATTTTTAAAATCAAGTACTAAAGATACCTATATAATGTTTTGTGTTTTAGGAGCAAGAAATTAAATAATTTTGGTGTTGAAAAATCTATGATTTTGTCTTTCAGTATGGCAACTCCCGAAAAGTTTGTGGATAGAATGTGATATAAATAGATTAATTTCAATTCTATCTAAATATATTTGGAGTCGCTAGTTCATGTCATTGTTAAATTTCTATTACCGAGATAGTCGACTTAAATATTTAAATGTTATAAAGCCTAAACTAAACAAATATTGCATCTAGTTTAGTATGGTTATTTACACAAGTAATTAACCTTTCAAAACAGAAACTAATAGAAAAAATCAAACACGAAAACATCATGTAGAACAAAATAACTCTTATATTTTAATTTCACACTGGCTAAAAACAAATAAAACCCACTACACACACGAAATGGTGTCAACTTCAATTAAAGCTATAAAAAACGGTGTTATAACTAATAACGAATTCGTGTTGAAGGCTTAATACCACTGCCAACCCTTCGATGTATGTGCATGGCTAATACAAACTTCAAACAGAAATACAACCTAATACAAACGCACAAGGTTTATTTTAGTAATAAGTAAATATCAAATAGTAAATGAAAGCAATATTTGAAAAAGTACACATTGAAATTAGTTATTCTGTTATGTTTATTTGAAATGTTATTTTATGGCATGTTTTAGGGGACTAATCATTTTAAAGGCCTCTAAATACTATGTTGTATTTGATGAAGGTGATTTAATTTCAGATATAACTATACTTACGGATATTATTTTAGTATTAACGGTTGTTTCAGTATTTCACTCTTGTCGCGAACGCGTTATCGTGAACAAATTGATTTTATTTATAAAAGAATTCAATCGAGATAAAAATGTTTTTACATTTAAATAGCGATTACTGAGTAAAGTGAAACCCGATGGACATTCGTGTCAAATGCACGGTGCGATTGAATTAAAAGCATAATTGATTATTTGGGCGCTTCGAGCCCAAAGAGGTGGGGATCGAAGTAAAATGACACTTGTATTCTTGAAGTTTAATTATTTAGTTCCTGATTGACGAAATACAGCTTTGGGTTGTACTAAAACGTCTCGATTGATCCTCTGGGATTTAATTATGTTGGAAGAAGTCTGTCTAGGTCGTGGATTGAAATTTGAAATAAAAGGTTTCGTTTGAGTGAAAAGCTCTCGGTTTATTTATTGTTTATTTATTTTATTGTTAGTTGTTAATTTCGTTCAGTTTCTATAGATACAAACCATTAAGATGTTTATTGCTTAGGTAACTATGACAGTCTTTCAAATAATATATATATTTTTTTTTATTTTTTTTTATGAAACAGAATGTTAATACATTATTTTATCAATAGGTCTACAGACCTAATTTAAGTCTGTCTTTTTTTTTAAACAAGAAGGGGTTTTCAGACCGGAGTTTGATTTTTTATATTCTACTACTCACAATGGGGGAGGCCTATGTCAATGGACAAGTTGGCGTAAATAAACCGATTGTTGATAAGTCATTTAATCTATTAAATTACTAAGATTTTAAATATTAATGTAATTTGTTTAAGGAAAAACTCCAGCAATAAAGGCTCATTTTATTTTATTACTACTCACAAATGCACAATTGCATATTCTCCAATCTACAGATATATCATGTGTTTTCAAGCATAGTAATTATAAACACTGCCATAATGCAATTTAAACTTTCGATCATAATATCATCATGCATTATGTTTGAGTAAAAACAATTTAATTTCAAAGTTACATTATAATATTTGTGCAAGAGAAAGTCTATATTTAAGCTCAATTTAATCTAACTAAACATACAACACTAAATTAAACCACCTCACAGAACATATATGAACACAAATTTTGCAGTTTCCATTAAAGTTGGCAATACGCAACCGGGCCAACACAAACCTGCACAAATATCTTTGATATCACTAACTGAAGTGTTTTTGCTTACTCTGTACAAAGTTGAATTCTCTTCATTATATTAAATCTTGGTTAAATATTATCTCAGTGTTTTGTGTAACTTTACCAAGTTGTTGAATTTTAATCAAATTTTGATATTAAAATACTTTTAAAGAATTTAGTTTGTTTTAATTTTACGTTTCTGTTGATGTAAAGGTTATTTAGAAATGTTTAGCCACTTGCACCTATCTATTACCACTTCATTCGACTTTCGCGACTTTAATTATATATTAAATTTTATGCAACGAGTCTAAGTGACGTATTATATTTTAAGGAATATAAAACGTTTAAAAAGGCCCGTTGCATCTATAGATTGTATTTTTCAACCATTCAATGTAAATGTTAATTTACTGTTATTTAACCTAATATCATACTTATGTATAATTTAATATCTTCATAATATGATAGCGTGTTAGAAGAGGCCTACGTCCAGCAGTGGACTGCAATACGCTGAAATGATGATATGATAGCGCCCTTACTTAAGTTCTGTATCGCAGATGAATTTATAAACATCAATTAACTTCTACAAATACATACAGACGTAAAACTACTATTTGGTGACAGTATTTTTTTATGTGGAAACTATGTTTAGCGCTGTAGTAATCGAACAAGACAGTTTTCTAAATCGATACTACTATTATAAAGCTGTAGAGTTCGTTTGTTTGTTTAAACTACTGGTCCGATTTGTGAAATCTTTTAGTGTTGGATAGTCCATTTATCAAGAAAGGTTATAGGCTATTTAACATCACGCTACGGCCAATAGGAGCTTAGCAGTGGCCAAATAAGGAACGACGGCAGCGAAGCCCCACGCGACAGCTAGTGTTAATTAATAAATAAATAATATCATTTTATTTATTTTATTTTAATTATCAGCAATAAGATGTATGACGTCAATGTGTACTCAGATTTTACCACAACTGAACTGTTGGTTGGTATTATAGCTTTATTCGAATAAAATGGCCAGATAATTTGGGAACACTACTTTAAAATGACAAACCGCAACATTCCAGCGTAACCAATGACGCTTAATTTTAATATACAAGGGAACACAATCAAACAGTAACAACCAGTAAATATCAGGATACAAGCGCGCTGCGCAGCGGGTTTCTATGCAAATTTCATTTACCCGTAATCCACTCAACGAGATTGGTCCTGATTGATAGGCGCAAATTGGAAATAGGCTGTAGTCGAACACCCGCCGACGCGACAAACGGTGTGCGTGGCAAAAAGCCGCATCGGCTGGGTTATTGAGTTACGCACTGGACTGCCTTGATTTTTGCCTAATGGGTTATAGCTCGGTCTAGTTAGGAACGATGGCAATGGAATGCCACGATCATGTGGCTTGATAAACAAAAAATCCAGCGTGGCGATTGCTAAGTCGCAGACGTGGTGTAAACCGCCCAGACGAAAGATCTGATCAATACCACTGAAATTGTCGAGACATTGATGGTTTAATATGAACGACTTTACCTACTATATACATATATAATATTATTATGTATAGGTAAATTTATGACTAGAACACAAATTACACCCGAAATTATTTTGGTGTACCAAAATTTGTCAAGAGAGCCGATACTCATATACGTTCGAAGGTTTTCAGTATTAAAATTAATAACATAGGAAATTATGTTTACATTGAAACGCAATTTACGTGGCTTAATTAAAATTTTCTCTAATAACGATATTAACGCACAAGCTTTTTGTATACAGACTGTAGCATTTTGTATACAGGCTGGGATATTTTGTTTGTCACGTTGTCGCCCCCGGCCGTACCGCCTTGTTTGTTCCGGCTTGACCGGCAGAGTGTCAGATTCACGTGTTTTTCAGTAAAAATAATATAAAAATGCTATTTTTGTTATTCATGCCGTCCTCGTTATGTAATTACAAACTTGTTATGTCCAGACATTTCAATTTACTTCATATTTAACTTTACTTCATTTTAGAAAACTGAAGTTTGAGGACATTTTTATATCGTTAGAGTCTGGGGTATATTTTAGAATAATCAGTATAATTAATGGACGCTTTCAACCAGCAATTTCTATATTTATTAATTTATTTATAAGCACACCAACAGTACAATTACACTAATTGAAAATTAATAAGAACTTATGGATAATCTTATAAAATACAAATTAAAGGCATGTCATTTAATAATAATTAATGGATTAATAAAAGGAGATTACAAACATAATTATGCTAAAAATTATTGTATAAAGTGACATAAATAAAAAAAAGTAATAATAACAATTCGAACACAGAAATAAAGAATTAAGAAATAGTTTAAAGAAAAATTGAGTCTTTCCTCTTTGGGACCACGACACTTTGGGACTACGGTGTCGATCGCGGAACGGCCTTTTTTGAATTGGCTGTTTCACACCAAGACCAAACCGTGGTCCGTTTGGTGGTTTTGCATGACAAATATCTTATATCGAGTATATCAATAGAGTCGCTAAATTCGACGACTACTTCATTATATCATCGCGCCATTCTTGTAAAAGGACCATTAAAAGAGGTATCAAGGTACACGAGGAAACTTCAAATAAACGTGGATGTCGCAGTGAGCGTTGAGGAATTTTAAAATTAAAATATAAATACCAACATAAATTATATCTGAAATATAATGTTATTACTTTGGCAAAAGTGTAAATTTATAATCTCGTAAAATGTTTCCATCATTTCATTCATTCCATCGATGTAAGACTTTCAACAATTATAACATTCAATTCGAGAACGACATGGTACACTAAACTACCCCCGATAACAACAAAAATAAAACTTGGTACATTCTCAGTACATTGGGTGGGAATATACAAATCGTATGTCCTGTTCCGCACGGCTGGTTCCGTACACGGCTGACACCTGTACCTGTCACTATCGAATTGGGGAAGACGTATGGACACCCTCCTACTGTGTGCATGTTCGGACAAGATTCGACGAGAGAAATTGTTCAGCTAATAATAGTACATGAAATCGTTTATGTGAGTGAATCTTGTGCGATAAAAGGAACAGAAATACGAGTGTAATAAATCGACAGAAAGGAGAACGTTTGTCTGAAACGAGCTGCAAATGAATGTGATAATAATTTTCAACTTTGTTGGTTTGAAGTTACAGTGTATTTTAACATGAAAATTATTGATATATAGGCTGTTTTCTTTTGTGTTGTATGTTGTAAAAAGTAAGTATAAAAATTAGGAACGAATAACTTGAATTTTCTTATAAATCACTATTATAAATTAACAGTAAAAAAATCGTATCACAGTAACGAAAGTTTACAAAAGACACCTCGTTATAAAACAAATCAAAACTTTTAATCATTACCTGTTCGATTGACTAGTTGACGAAATTGCGATCCCAATATCATAAAAGTTTCCTTTGATAAAAATATTACTCATTATAACTTTTGCGTACACAAAACTCATACTGATCCCCGGGAGAGGTATCACATGAACGGACTTGGAATAGATGGGAAAGCAATTTCCTACCTTATTACGAACCTTAATTCGTTTTGCACCTGAGTTGACATCAAAACTTATAATCAGGAGGTAATTACCGGTATAATTACAACGAATTTTGGAAAATTTGATAGAAATTTCAAGGCAATCATTCGTACCGTGCCTAATGAGACCGTTTGAAACGCGATAAGTCGTGTACTATTAAATTGGACTCACTATGAACGGCGCTTTGATAATAATTTTCATGTCAAAAGAGGGATTACTACATTTCGTTATTGGATTGTGAGCTACCATTAGATATGTTTATTTAAATGGTGTCAATGTAATTTATAAAATTTAATCTAAATAGTAAATTTGATAAAGCGTATATATATTTATTGTGAGAAAAAACTAATTGAATTGAATAAACACTTTGAAAATTACAAAGTTAAATAATAAATGAGGTATGAAATATATATATCAAAACACTATGATTTAACATCGATATAAAAATGTATTAATCACACATAATAACAGAGAATTAAATCCAATAATCATAAGCATTCTGATTTAATATCAAGTGTTGCAGAATATTTTCAAGACAAGGCTTGCAAACATCTGCAGAATGTTTTGTTTCTCCAACAGCGCTAGTGAATGGTTGAGACCATCAATTGCAAGAACAGACTTCTTTGTCTACTGATAAACAGAGTTCGTGGAGGTCCATTTCGAATGCTTGTCACTGTTTTGTTGTTTTACACTTTTTAATTTTGTGAAATACTTTGTGTTTAGGTGTTAAAGTTGAAATGCGAATAATGTGATTCTTGTTACCTATTTAAACTGTAGGTCTTCTTTGAAGTTGTTTATCGTGACACTTACCTGTAACAAAAAAAATATTAATCAGTTTAAATAAATCAGTAAAATTATGAAGGTTATTTAAGTCAAAAGTTATAACATTATTTAATATAACATTCATAAATCCGCCATTATTAATATTACAAAGAAAAATCTATTCACCTCCCTTGTAAAGCATAGGAACAAAATCTTCCTTCGAAAACTTTATCATGTTAGAGGGAAAAAATATCTCGTTCCCAGGGTATTACGCAGACGCTCAACCATCCAACTTTTCACAAATTCCCAAAACTTGTAAGACAAACGCTGCTCCTTTAACATTCGCACAATTACCTGCTACAAGTTGGCGAATGCAAATTTCTGCCATATTTATTTTCGCCGCCCTTCTGCTCTGAACTTTCTTATAAATATCTTAATCAGGGTCAATCCATCAAGCTGCCATTCCACATAGAAATACTTTTCCGTAACTGTAGCACCTTTATTCAATAACAAATTTTCAATACAAAACAAAAAGGAAGTTTTACGAACGGGTCTCCAGTTAACTATTACTCATTTGGACCTGCCAAAAACATCTGACTTGACCCTGCTTACTTGTTACATACAATGTTTACAACATTATAAGCAATTAAAAGTTGTTCTGAAAATTCTGGAGTAAGTAAACTATCTTTTATATTTTTTTATTACTAAACAAGCTGTTATAATAGCAAACTATAATTATTCACTGTTTTAAATGATTATAGATTTTAATGTCAAAAAATATAAAGGCAATATAAAGTGGGTTACCAAGAAATCGTAATTGTTTGCTTTCATTATCGGAGGAACAGACATGACAGAGATGTTAATTTGGTATTTGAAATTTATTATCTGTTTTCTGAAGCACACTTATACCTTTTAAATACTTGGACATGAAGCATTCATAACAAGTTCCCAACATTTCCGTTTAAGTAAAAAGAGGCAAAATTTCTAGGATAAAAGATGAAATACAATATATTATTTACACTAGCAGCCGCTCGAGCCTTGAAATGCTCCGTCAGCAGAAACATTTTCGCATAAACATGTGTGGAGTTCGGGTCAGTATGCTTAGGCTGCGATCACGAGCGATTTCACTGGATATCTTAGAGTATATTCGTTCAAGTGCGGTAAGCCCGCAACAAATTCAAATACTTCAACGATAAAAGCATTCTGATCTCGATTTTTGTTGAGATCTGTAAAATTTCATTTTTCTGACTTTAGTAACGTTGAAAGATAAGATTATGGATTTATTTGATTCAATCAGGGAGCTCGTAGGGCTATAAGGGGTTCTGAACTAACAACTGTTCTTAATCCACTCTATCTGAGTTCGAATGCCGCCCAAACGGATTGGATTACCTTTACGTACTTTATCGGACTTTTTCTCTTCAATATTGGATATAAGCTCTCAAGATTCAACACCCCTTTTGTTTCTTCCGATTTTTTTTGTAATACTATATTACATAGTTTTAATAATATACACGTGCAAATATTGATTTCGTAACATCCTTGTTTTAAAATGAGAGAAAATAAAATCAGAATTGTAAGTTGAATTATTTAATTTCACTTTCATCAAAACGCAATGACATAGGTATACGAGTACTTGATAAAGAATTTTATGTTAACATAATTATATTCCCTTTTCAAAAAACGATAATATGACATACCTATAATAAGAAAATAAACCCTAAAATATAATATAATAATCTGTTTTTTTATGCTTCATTCTTTACCGCGTAGCAAATTTTCCATTTCTATCAAAAGAAATGCAAAATTATATATTTAGACTAATAAATCATAAGCTGTTCTTTCTTCAACTCAATTCACAAGTAAACGTATTTAGCGAAAATAGAACGCAATTACTGTGTCTACAAATATTCCCAAATTAGACTTTCTATAATTGACTTAAAAAAAGGAGGTATTTTTCATATATTTTTTTATTTGTTATAATAATATTACATCTGTGACCGACATACGTTCCACCTGATGGTAAGCGGTTACTATAGCCTATGTACGCCTGCAATACTAGGGGAATCACAAGCTCTTCTTTAATAAAGTATTTATTTAGACTATTATTCATTGATTTGTCATCAAGACGATTTGAAAGTCAAAACACTCAAAATGAAGCTCTGTAACTAACAGATGCAAGTGGCAACAAATTTTTAAGATCACGTGTCCCTATCCAATCTAAGAACAAAAGGTTTAAAGAGAATAGTTTAGTTGCAGCTACGGATATTGTGAGCAGGCAGCCAGTATCCTTTATGCCTTTTATATCCCTCCCGTCACAAACATTTAACACTGACTTGCAGACAGTAATATCGAGTCTTGGACAGATAAAATCTTGTGAGTTTGAAAGAGTTTTTCCTTTATTTGTTAGGGCAAATGGACAATTGCATGGAAGCTATAGGTGCAGCAATGAGGTTCTGTTCAAAAGTTTTCGATCTAGATTTGTCTGTAACGAAGGTGCAGACGGTTTTCTGTTGTAATTTTTCGGTAAATTTGTTTCACTACGGGTTCTGGGAAGATAAAATGTATTTTATATTTTCATTGGATTTTGTTGATCCGTATCAGTTGTTTTGAGGTTATGTTGGGTTAATTGAATATATTTCTTATAATTCAGATAGACGGCAATGAATAATCAAAGTAATATCGTTTCTGTAACTGCTTAATAGAGGTCTTAATATATATTACATAAAATAGGTTATTGTGTGTCTCGTTATACAGTTTCGGATATAATTCCAACTTTGGAGTCCCCAAGGTGTAAACAGAGAGCCAAATAAATGGATACAATATACTAATATGACCTATAAATTCTATTAATGCAGTAACTATGCAAAATTAGATACATTATGTTACTTGAGTCCCTTGTGAAATGGGAAATGATGCAGAAATGAATTGTGTAGTAGACGTTTGTGTTAAAGGTTAAAGTTGTACAGATTCTTTTGCAGAGGAATTTAAATTAATTTTTTCATCTCAAATGGTTTCAAATTATGAAATGCAACTTTGAAAACGTGACTTAAGTGCTTTGTACAGTTTTTAAACTTACTGGCGAATTGTGATTTTTTATTGCCTGTCTTGGCAGTAGATATTGCGGTAAGTGGTAACCACCGTTCATGGACATGGTTGTCTTCTGTCAGCATTGGTTGTTAAGAAAGGTGAAGGGTAGGAGGAGAAAGGGAAATATGGAGGAAAAGGAAAATATGGAAAAAGTTATTTTACAGTGTTATAGTCATCCGAAAAACCTCGCCAAGGTTTGTCTAGGATAAATAGTTCTCACTACAAATTATTCTTATCAAATCCATACTACTGATATTATTTTCCATAGAACCACAAATTCAGTAAATCTCATTGTGAAAAGAAAACTCCCTTCACTGCATATTTTGTGAGAGTGCAGGGCCCCAGTACGATCACCTACATTTTCTTTTATCCCTTTCTCAGAAATGGGCAAATGTGATAAAAATGTTCAACGTACGGGAACCTTTATTTTTCTATATTCTCTACTTTCCGTTTTATCTTTCGTGCTAAAATATTTTCTGTGTTTTTGTCCTTCATTTCTAAACCAATTAAATGCAGTAGTTTTAATACATTGTTTACACTAACTTTGTTTGAATAATGAGTATGAAATTCGATTATTGATAAAATACAAATGTTTAGGTCAGGCCTATATCCAGCAATGGATATCATGATGATAACACTGTCACTGGAAAAAACAAGGATAGAAATTATAGAGAAGGTCAAGTTATTTTTATCTCAGCAAAGATTCAAACTGAAAAGTGGGACAGTGGCACACAATAATTACTTATAGATACAACCGGGTCGGTGTTTCACACACGACAAGTACGCCATGTATCGAGTTGTCTCGAGTTCGCAAAATTCCAGCCGCGTAAAGCATGTCGCACCTAACTTAATTAAATTCTATTATACTACGGGCGAAGATAAATAACTCCCGCCCGTTACACTCCCCCGAACAACTTGGAGAGTTGAAATTTAGAAAGAATGAAGTAATTTCTTTTGTTGAAGGCGCTGCTCAACGAGAAATGGAACGTAATTGTTGCTGGGTCTTAGATGTAGAATGTTGATAGTGTTGACACTAGTTTTTTAATAGTTTGTAATTAATTTCTTGAAAATAAAGGCATTGACGTACTTGTATAAAGTCAAAGTCAAAGTCAATTTTTTTATTTGATTTAGATCACATATATGATACTTATGAACATCATACAAAGCCAAAAGGTGTCAATAAATTTGCCTATGGCCAGTTCACTGACATAGTTGTTATAATTTTAATATGTTATAGTTTGAAATATCACAGAACCAAAACACCATACTAAATCAATTTCAATTATATAATAATAATATAATGTATGGCAAAAACTAAAACAAATATAAACGATCAGGCCTGACAATAAAATAAACTAACAACAATTATCTGGTTTCTAAAGAAGAAACCAGAGTAAGGTTAAATAACTTTTGAACACATTAAGAAAAGGATAATATTGATATATTGTGAACTAAATTGAGAAAATATATTACTATTATCGCTCCGCCCTTGGGTGGCTGAATGGATAAGAGACCGGCGCGCGGCGGGGCGTGCTAAACACGCGGTCCAAGTTCAATTCCGACCAGCAGTACCAATGTGGATTTAAATTTATATGTACTAGACAAGTGACTTACCATCTGCTAACGGTGAAGGAAAACATCGTGAGGAAACCCACATACCCTAGAAGAAATTCTATGTATATGTCTGATCCACCAACCCGCATTAGGCCAGCGTGTTATTACGGCCTAAAACCCTCTCAGCTCTCAGAATAGAGAGGAGGAGACCCAAGCCCAGCAGTGGGACAATAATGGGTTGCTGATGATGATGATCGCTCCGCTCGCGTAGCATTCGATTCTGGTGACGGTCATCACAATATCTATAATCTATACTAATATATAAAACTGAAGAGTTTGTTTGGTTGAACATGCTAATCAGGAATTACGGAACCGAATTGAAAAAATATTTTTGTATTGAAAAGTCCATTTATTGAGGAAGGCTATAGGCTATAGAACATCACGTTATCACCAATAGGAGCTGAATAATGGTCAAAGAAAGGCAACAGCTAGTTTGATAAAATAGGCTATAGGGATCGCAGAAAAGTTCTGCACTCGCATACTTATTAAAAATCTATGAAACACGCGAAGCACAACAAACTCTGAACAATGTCCATAAACACTCACAAAAAGAGAGTACTCTGACAAAATCTCTCTCACTTTAATCACAGCCTGATCGAATTTCCTGCCGCAAAGTTTCAACAGGAAGAGGAAACTATTACGCTTTACATCGCTGTGTACATTGGGTACTTTACACTTAGACGACACTGTTTGCTATTTGATACTTGTTATACCTATATAATTATGTTTTTACCTGCTTGAATATTTGGTTCCCGTGACGGATTAAGAATACGTAATATCACTACCCCATTTCAACCCGTGGGTGTCGTAAAAAACGACTAAGTGAGTAACCTTCTGATGAGTGGGAGATATTCTGATGGGAGAGAGAAAGAGAATAATTAAATTTCAAGAATAATATGAATAAACCACTTTTAGGTATTATCATTTACTTGCCTTTATAAAGAGAACAATTCAATGTATTATTTTACTAAGTCGAATTTATAAGAAGTGACGCTTGAAAGAATCTTATAATATTAAATTCGACCTTCAATTCTAAACAACAGACACAATAATTAAGTTATGAGAATATAAAGGTTCTCGAGTGGTGGCCACGTATTTGTAAGCGCAGTGTAGGGCTCGAGATGGACCGACTATAGGTAAAGGTTGCTGGAGTTTGTTGAATGCAGGCGGCACAAAGTCGCTCGCAGTGGCGGAAGTTAGGCGAGGCATATGTCCAGCAGTGGGAGTCATCGAGCTGATATGATGATGACTGTGAATATATTGGGCATATCAA
The DNA here is from genome assembly GCA_905147015.1 of Laspeyria flexula. Taxonomy (NCBI): domain Eukaryota; kingdom Metazoa; phylum Arthropoda; class Insecta; order Lepidoptera; family Erebidae; genus Laspeyria; species Laspeyria flexula. The sequence goes on along the minus strand of LR989956.1, from coordinate 1,722,165 downwards.
TGGAAAAGTAAATGATTTTAATTTTGACTCACGTGCTTAATATGATAATAAAAAATATATGTAAACATACGTACCTATTTTCTGTTTAGTTACACGTCATGATTGACTATTAAATATTTTTATTTTTTCCACGTGGTAAGTTGTTTACAAATATTATTTTTAATACATACAAAAACTTAAGCTTATAGCTCATAGATAAAACTACTAACAATGAGTTTTCTTCTATTCATAATATAGATTAAGATTACAAAACAACGTGATTGTTTAATCGATGTTTTCAAGAGTAGTAATCGAGAAGCACAATTAGATACTGCATATATCCTCTATCACCAATTCACTAACACGCCACCTATTTACCCAAACAACCTAATTCGCTTACAAAGCACGCTCTCAATAACGAACATTACAACCGAATGAACGAGTGAGTGAGTAATTATCTTTCAACACCTTCACATTTGAACTGAGAATGCAAGTCAACCGTTGTATGTGCGAAGGTGTAAACATGCGTACGTACTAACACGATTAGATACACCCTTCCCCCTCTTCGTTCACTCATTCACTCCCCCCTCCATCGCCCTCGCACTCCGGACATGAAACCGCGCTAATAAGGAACACTCGACTTGTAATTTCCCATTTGTTTCTATTTACATGTTGAAGTGTTGTTCGGATTATATTTTTGAGCTGATTACGGTGTGTGATTTTATGTTGTTTCAAATTTAATTTGGTTCAAATTACAAAGGTTTTGTAATACTTTACTTAGCTTTAGGCCCTGTTTCACATCTGGCAGGTAAATATTTGATAGCTTATCTGAAACGTAGTCGACCAATTTTATTATTTACTATTGCTAAAAATTATATTATAAATGTAAAAGATTAGATGTATGAACGGATGGATGATTAATACTCAATCACGCCAGAATGGCTGAAAGGATCCATATGAAATTTGCCATACTGACAGATTTTATTCTCGAATAGAACATAAGCTACTTTTTAGAGACATATTATACATAATTTTTCATATAAAATCTGTCAAAATATGTCAAGTAATATAGTATAGCAGAAACTTATCTGCCTGTAGTGGATAGAGTAAGTACTAACTATTACTGGCTGTTTGAGTAACTTCACCATAATATTAGAGACCACCTTTCTTGTTTCCAATAGTTACACTACATATTAAATATTTGATAAACAGAAAGCTCGTGGTCAAATATTTTGTAAAAGTAGCCAAGTAGATTTAGCAGTCGATACGTGGAGAACCACATGAACAAAAAGAAATTACAGGTAAATAAAAAATGGCACACCTTGCAATTTCAGATCATAAGGAAAACCCATACACTTACAAAATGGCTCAAACGTACCCCAAAAACGTCATAAACAAAGACAACTATTGAAATACTAAACGGTTTCGGCAGTAAACGGCTGCCTTTGAAAGAGGTCTCGACTCCCGATTCTAACGTTTCTAAGCTATATAGAACCGCGTCACGTAGGTACAGTACCGTCGATAAATGATTATTGCTATGGTGAAGGTTCTAAACCACTGAAACCTTACGGACCTATTTGGTGGACGCGAGTTGGGTTTTGGTTAAGCTAGTTTGTGGATTAGCTAAAAGTGTCTTTCTACTTTGGGAAGTGCTTTTATTCTTGGTTTAAAGCTATAGGGCTGTGGTAAAATTAAATAATCAGAATAATATATAGCTCATATAGGTTTTTTTTTATAGACACAGTAAATAAAATAGTATAATAAGATGTAAAAAGTAAAGTAAAGGAGAAATTTTATTAATGGTGTAGTACTTGGATAACAGAAATTATGAATGTTACTAATATAATCTGAAAAAAAGTATTTTCTCGTAATTTGCCCAGAAGCAAGGGTGAGAGAGTATTGGAATGGCGGCATACGGTCTTCCACGATTTTTTTTCCTACTGCCGCCCGTTAAATGATATTGTTCTAAAAACATCACCCTCCTTTTTGGCAGTCGGGTAAAAACATGCGCCATAGATGTCATAAATACAGAATCTTAAAGTAATTAAATTATAAAAATATTATCTTAAGTACAATTTTTAACTTTTGATGATTGCTGTTTTTTGTATTTGTGTAACAATTCTGAACAATAAGATGTTTTATTAAAAAACCTAAATTGAATAAAAATAACAAGGACTTGATATTATCAGGTAGATATTACTTACTCATATTCTAGCTATACCTACTTCACAAGATGTTACAACGAGTAGAAACAAACTTGTAATATGCTGCAGTTTGTTTTGTAACAATACTCATAGTTGCATATGAAGTCGTTAAGTATAATCAAAACGCAAGAGAAATTCAAGGAGTTTTTAAAAATACGCATTAATTTTGTCATAATTGTAACTAATTTCGAATCTTATCTGATTAAAAGTATTTTTCGTACTACATCGGCATCATTTTTCTAATAATTAATTAGGAAAATGATGCCGATGTAGTAAACAAACAAAATTTAACCATAAGAAACTTTTTTTATTGAATTATATTTATTACTACCGTACTCAGAGACGTTACTAAACTTTAAACTTTATTTAGTAAAAATGTGTAATACTTAAATCTATACGCCTAAAGACGATTATTCAATGAAAAAATTGTGTTAATGACGGATTACTGCTAATTGAGGTCTCTGATTGAGGTAGTTAGTCCTCAACTTCTCACTGTCGTAGACTAAAAACCGTTGACTAGACTAAATTGCTGGCACATAATGAAATAGGATAAATACCACAAGAAAGATTTTTGCTCAGCAGTGTAGTATTTACTAACCAAAAGAAAAAACAAGAAATAACATACTCTGCAAAAGAAACTACACACTCGTTTTCCATTTGGATAGCTAACTTCTATCCAGCAGTTATACTATGTGTATGCGAGTTTGATGAAACTAAGGAGCATAAATAAGGAATAACTTTACCTGTTTCCAGCGCCGTCACGTGGAAAGGATGAGTGAGAGGCGATTAACGAAAAGGGTTTATCGGGTGAATGTGGGTAGAAATGCCAGAGGGGACCTAAAGGGACAGATACTGACCATTATTGGCGATTTGCAAAGTGATCATGGGTATAATGTGGAAGAAGAAATTTTGGGACTAAAGCATAGATAGAAGAATTTTGTATAAAGATATATTATGTTGTTCCAAAACATCTCACACAAATGTTACAAAGTGAAAACATGCAACAAATCAAAATATTAAAATACACAGTTTGAATAAAATTATTCAGCTTTCAAAAAAAAAGGACTTGAAACCTACTGTAAATCCTAAAATCATAAAAACTAATGAAACAAGCTAAAAAAATATAGAGGCACAACAAATAAAGCATCCGCCTATTACGGTGGCAAGCGTGGCCGTACTCAAGTTTTATCAGCTGTGAATTTCTCTCATAAATATTCGATTGGGCGCCGTGCCCCGGGCTCGGGGCGTCCCCCTTTGTAATATTGAGATTCATAATTTGACCCGCAACTAACTTAGCGATCCACTGAATTCGTGAAACACTAATAAGCCAATATAAATAGACTGTCTGCGAGACTTAAAGCTGGGATTGTTTGAGTTCTTTCATAACGAAAAGATGATTGAATACTGTGCCCGATATTATTAATATTTTTGTACTTGGAACCAACTATTTGAATAAAAGTTTATTATGTTATATTTGCATGTTTTATCGAAATGAACTCTAAAAATCAAATAGAGTTAAATATTGAAGTTGTTAATGGAAATCCTTTTCCACGAACAACTGTAAATTAAAATGTTGATAGAAAGGTAAAAATAAACCAGTTAATTGCTGTGTTTATTGACAAATTCATTACAATAATAAATAAAAATTAATATATTATTCATAGCGAAATTTCAACTCTTTATGATAAGCATTTCATTTACCTAAAACGTTTGACTTAAAATTAATTAATTAAAAAAAATGAGACAAAATAGGTAAAAAAAGTAGAAAGTGATTTTGACGGGGTAACTAGAAATAGGTTTAACACAGAACCTCTTGTTATTCATGAACTATATTCAAGGAACGCTGACTCCTTTAATCGTGATTCTTTTTACTTTTGACTTTTTGTTCTAGTTTCTGTTTTATTTTTCTCTTTATGGCGCAGTTGATGTACATTTCTTATAATTTCACTGACATTTTTTGCCGACTCAGAATTAGGTCAATATTTTACCTTCTGATTGGAAACGTCAAAGACATCAATCCGTTTTGATAATATAATTTTGTGACTTTATTTCAGTTTCTTTTGTTGGATCTATTCTTCCTACTTATTTTAATTAGAATAGGTATTCATTTGTATAATAATTAGATGTTAAATTCTTGATATCATAGTAGGTGTGTAAAGATAGCCACAGTGGGAATGTTTTTAAAATAATATGTAATTGTACTAAAGTACTCGTATTATAACCAGAACTTAAAGTTGGCAAAACATTGCAAATATAATAAGATTCTTATATTAAAAATACATGTTCTAGGTACTCCATATAAACATAAGTCGATATAGGTATATAATGATATGCCATAACTCACCTGTCGTTCCCTGAACTCAATAAAAGTCTGTCGTAAAATTGTACAGAGGAATGACGTATTCGTAATGCATGAGCTCGCGTCAACGAGTTGTACTGAGCCTGTCAGTCTAATGCTTGAAAGCGTTTGTAATTAAATGTTGGAGCATGAGTGAGCATAAAGTAGATTGGCTGAGCGACAATGAGCTGATTGGAATTAACAAACCGGTTAATGTTAATTTTTAACTTTCGGCTAATATAGTATAAATTAATCAGCAGGACCATTAGGCCAAGTTTTTACTTACTTCTTAGGAACATGGGACACTTGTAAAACGCTGATATGATACATACTAACCTGCTAACAATAAATTGTCATAATATTTTATGATGTCGTATTATGTTGTTTAGATTATTGCAAGAAAAAAATTTACAGATAAGAGTCATAAATTTCTATTAAAACCTTTTCGACATAACTTCAATGTTTTACGAAATTAGCCTCTCTTGCCTCTCTGGTGGCCGTCATAGACGACATTCTGCATCCTGACAATTCAAGAGACGTACTTAACAAATAGTTTTGCGAGTCAAAGCTTGTTGGTGATGAGCTCATACCTGAAACTAGCTTAGCTTAACCGGTGAGACCTGAGCGGTGAGAGCGAAGCAAAGTTTAACTTGTTAGTAGAGATTTAAACGAATTTACGCTGATAGCGCAATTTCAACTCTTTATGATGAGCATTTCATATAAAACGTTTGACTTTGTTAATGAAAGAGAAAATCAAATAGTTCGCATATCATTGTATGTTACCAGGGTCCTAAACTTTGTCCGCGGGAATGTTGCCGCTTCAACTGTTTCTTGTGTTCATTAATATTCTAAAACTTAGACCTCTAATGACGTCGTTATAATAGAAGTTATCTGTTCTATGACAGTTTGAATAGCAGACACTTATCACGTTTTTATTATAAATCCGTCATCAATTTTGACCATATCCTTGGCAAAATTGTAGTTCATTTTTCTACAAATCTTCTCACTGACGTCTTATGTTCAATCTAAACTTGAAACAACGTAATCAAGCCGAAAAGAGCAAACAATAAACCATGACCACGACGAGCATTTGTCAAGCGATAAAAAAAGTAAAACCATCGAGAGTGGCGAGAATAAGCACCACCTAGGAGGCGTGACCGGCCAATTTGGTAGAGGAGCCTCGAGGGCCCAAGAGTAATGCCTCTGACGTCCACATAAGCACCATGAAATTTATCGACCCTACGTGCCGGACGACCAAAATAAAAACAAACTTGCCAAGTGTCAAAGTTCGTTTTGCAGCCACCGGCGGTTTTTATATTCAATTACAACGGGTGTCGAGAAATTTTTGGGGTGGGCCAGATTTGTGTAATGGTTTATGTGTGAATATGTATATATTATTTATTTGAAAATGTAGGTTGCTAAAAAACTTTATCTTAGAAGTTGTGTGAAGATTAACAAAATTATAATTATTTGTTTGGAAATTCTTTATTCCTATATTTGTTGATTATAAATAAAATAACGATGATTGTGTTTTAGTTAAAACCACACGTGTAGTTACTAAAAAATTTTTTACTTTATATTGTCATGGAAAACCGCAATAGATCGCAATTTCAATACCGGCCAGCATTTCTATCACTTCAATTTCGGCTTCAGCTAATTGATATGACTATCTATGATGTCAAGTTCCCCAAATACTTCATAACTAATAGAATAGTTTACTGATCTCACTAAATCTCCTTACCTATTAAACTGACTTAACTCATGAACAGTAAATGCTTTCAAATGATGTATTGAAATCACACGGCGCGAACTATTATGTTTGTGAACTTGGGAACTGTATACAACTAGAAACGTATTACTTTCCGAACTATTAGTTTGCGGGTGTAAATTACTACTCCTTGGTATTATTGATTTCAATCCCAGAGTCAGATTAACAAGTATCTGAAGTATTACAAATAGATTGTAGTGGTTTATCAGTAACAAATAGTTGCTAGTATTACTAAGGTAGAAAAGAGAAAATGAAATCCAGTTTCTATCTGTCTAACATGGTTCAAGTAGACTCTTAATATGTACGTCTTGTGGAAAAGAGACCTATAATACAGATGAAATTTGTGATCTGTTACAACAACAGTAATTAATATATCGGTTTCACGATTTAGATACTTGTTAAAGTGAAATAAATTGTAGAAAAAAAGAGAAAATAATATATTTAAAAGTATATTTCTCCGAGTTGATTAAGTACATTGCGATAAATTACAATTGTCAGAATTCACTATTTAAGCCATGTTGAGATAAGTGTCGTTAAAAGATACACTTTCCATTTACCGTCTTTTCAAAATTGATTTCAATAACATTATTCGTTTCTACAACTTCATTCACACGTAGACACCAAAAATTCCTCCATTCCAAATATAAGAGCAGTATGTTAACCAGAATTTGAGATATTCATTCGTACATGCCAACTCATAAGCATAATGACTCCCAATTTCCATGTAAAATGCATCAAGAGTAATCCAGAGTAACTCACGCAATAAAAGTTCTATTATCACCCCGCCATCGAACCTTAATTTTTTTATAAACGTTTTGCATTGCTTTATTATTTACTGCTTTTTATGAAACGTCGCTTTATATTCCAGCAATGTACAGTAAACAGCGTACAGCTTCGCTTATGAAAGTTTTCACATCGACTTTTATCGTGACATACAATTTTATATCGCTGTCGTATTAAATATTATTATTTTCTAATATAGTAGTGGCTGTCAAATCGCTTAGGATTTTTGATTAACGGGTTTTTATCCGCGACAAGTGTTTACTTTTATTTTTACAAAAAATAAACTTAGTGCACCTAATAATAGAGTTTTTTCAAGTTTGCTTAAAATATATATTATGACGTTGCGTGTTTGCAATGAAAAATCTTGAATGTTTCAAGAGTATATTTTAAAAAGTCTACTGTAGTAAATAAAATTCATTTACTTGTTATACATATTTTTAATACTTTCATATAGACATAAAGTAGTTACGTTACAATACAACAAATCTAAAAAATGAGTAATTTTTAGGGAGACGAAAAATAAGTATATTATTATTAAGTCTCTGTAGTAGTTAAGTAAATTACACTCCACTTACAAACTAATCATAAAGTGTATGAAAACCGGAGCTCAGCAAAACTTAAAATAATATCTACGATGAGAATAAAATGGTGAAAATTCAAGTTCATGTGGCACGTCGCTGGGCGCCAACGTCTGCCCACCCCACGTCCGCCTTCGGCCCCTGATAGTGTTGTCATCGTATGACCGGGGTTTTGTGTCTTTTAATGAATATGAAATTTTAACCAAAGCAATGTCGTGGATTTATCACTGTTGAAGTTTTTGGAAAAGGGCTATGTCCAATAGAGGGCTTTTAAAGACTGATATGATAATATATTGTGGAATTAAAGATGATTATTTTGTTAGTAATAATACTTTTTCATTAGGACTACTGTTGTAAAACACCTTCTTATTATGTAAATATAACATTAAAAGTTTAAATGCATGATTTTTTTTTAAAGAAATATAAAATTCATACACCATTCACTCCTGGAATAGTTTAAAAAGTTTATGACAAAAAATTATCATCAATATTTCTACACAAGATTTTATAAAACACCTTTATATCATCAGCAACCCATTATTGTCCCACTGCTGGGCTCGGGTCTCCTCTCCTCTATTCTGAGAGCTGAGAGGGTTTTAGGCCGTAATCCACTCACGCTGGCCTAATGCGGGTTGGTGGATCAGACATACACTTAGAATTTCTTCTAGTGTATGTGGGTTTCCTCACGATGTTTTCCTTCACCGTTAGCAGATGTTAAGTCACATGACTAGTACATATAAATTCCACAAAGTGAAATCCACATTAGTACTGCCGGTCGGAATCGAACTCGGACCGCGTGTTTAGCACGCCGGTTCTTATCCATTCAGCCACCATCGCTTAAAAACACCTTTATATAAAAATACATAATAATAGAACATATTTTATTATTTCTAAAAGGTGGGAAGTCCTTTTCCAAGGAACTTGGCATCACTACCGTCCGCCCCGCACTTTTATCGTCGGATAATTGAATTTCCGCACTCCGCTACAAACAGGAAGTTCCGCTGGTTTACGTTCAGCGCTGAATATTGCATCTATCGTTGATGGAGTTATTATTTTCAATATGACGATTAACCCTCTTGGTTGCTAGTTCAGATAATTGAACAGTGAACTTTGAGAGACAAAGTTTTAAGCGAGCATGATTATGTCATCAAGGTATTTTATCAGTACTGACAATAAGCTTATAAATACTACGTAAGACTAGTTATACTTTATGCTCTAAAGTATTGTTTCACTTAAAAATAAATGTAATATTAGTCACGAAGTTTAAAAAAAATATTAGGTAATTTGTATGCATATTTTATATGCATTGTCTGAAGCCTTGTGTGAATATATGAACCGAATAATGAAACAAATATCGCTAAAGTTCAACTGCACAGAAATGTCCACTTTCCCTTATAGCTTTTTCAGAAACATTTTTACCAGACACATACGTTTAAAATATTGGCAATACCTACAACCGTTCCTAGTATATTCTATAAAATATGACTATTTATCCACGTGATCTCATAGGTATCTTATACCGTCACAAGAGTTTCTTGCCAATTGCCTCTGAAGCCTCTTTAAATAGTTTTTGAAGGCTTTATTCACCGGGCCTTCTGCTCACGACTGCTCCCCCCTTCGGCCTCCTCGTACCTCCTCGGGCCTCCTAAGGCTTCCGCTCTTATTTACACAAGGCGAACCTTCAAAGTCCCAAGTTGTTCGGCACTTTCTGTGAAGCTCGTCTTTTCAATTTCTGAAGCGAGTAACGGAAAAATAAGATTTTTTTCAATGAATTACTTTATGAAGTGAATTTTATAAAAATTATTATAGAAAAAATATAGGTACCTGTTTTAAATAAATAATAATAATATAATGATTTATATATTTACAATTTTATGAATCATGAAGAGTAGAGCTGAAATCAATAGATTATTTTAATATTATAATATACAGATTTAGTCTGTTGTAGGTATACTCAAATCTTTCAAAAAAAATTCCACAAGACGTACAAATAACATTCCAAAAACATAAAAACAAAATCTTCCAAGACACATGCCTTTCAACACGGTCCATTCACATTAACAGCAAACTTTCTCCAAGTACCCTACAACTTCGTGTACCCTGTTTTACACTAAGACAGCACCTACCCTTGTTCGTTGCGTTCCGTTCGCTCCTCAAGGGAGGCTCTTCGAACTATTTGTGAAAAACAGCAAATAAAGCTTTGTCAGCGATAGGCGAAGTCGAGTGTTCGTGCTTGACAATACGCTCCTATTCATTTCCGCTAAAACCCACTTTGTGGGTTCAGGTTTGTTAGAACAAACTGACTTTTAAAACGGTGTTCGGCTTTGTTTAATTCTTACACGTTTCTGTCTCCAATCTTCTTTAAAAATGATTTTTACTTTTGATGTTATTGTGGAGTATACTTGAATGACTAAATACAAGGTTTCTTCTTTTAAAGTTTCTGAAGAATATTTTGACGATTGATCAGAAAGTAACAATTGCTTTATTAGAATGAAATAAGTACAATAATTTTAGTTATTTAGAATTATACCCAATCAGCCATGAGAAGTTAATCCAATTAGTATACACCCAAAAATCTCTTCCACATAACTGAAACGCGACCCATTTCCCACATTAATATAATTACGTCATAGATGTAATTAGATTTATATATTTAGTCGACAAAGCTGAGCTGTATCAAAGGAGCCCTTTGACTATTCAGTTGTGCCCTCCCGAATGAGAGGTACTATAATCTGACCGAATGTCTGACTGCATTTACCGGCGGACCTATCAAAAAGTTCCAGTCGTGGCATTATTCGACTTTGACCAATGTCGCGTGTGAGCCTGGGTGGCCCACCTCTCCTCCCCCTGAGCCACCCTTGACGTTATGAACAGATGGACAGTAAGTGAACTGTGAAGTAAGAATACATCATATATCTCGAGGATATGATAATTTATTCAAGGTCATGGTGGACAAGAGCATATCAACAAAATAAAAGACAGCGAATAACAAAAATAACTAAAAATAAAATTTAAAAAGCAATCAAGTTACTGTTTAATAGATATAAAGTCAATGAAAAACATTATATTTTATGAGAAATAGTATAAAAATAAAATTTAATAAACAATCAAATTACTGTTTAATAGATATAAATTCAATGACAAACATAATATTTTATGAGCTAAAAATTATTGATAAGTTTAGTTGTAATCAAAGTGGATATACTGCTCGTTCTCTCTTTTACAGTGTTGCATGAATACGGCTCTCCGGCGGAATTAATCAATTTTACTCATAACTAACGACGGTCACATATATTAACTTTTCTGTATTGAAGTAGGAATTAATGTAATGTATCTGTATTGTTTTTCAATTGGGTGTCTGTTGGACTCATCGATACTGTAAATTTTTCGTTTTCATTTTCAAAATCGGCAATCAGGGAACGATTAAGAAGAACAAATAGAGACATACAGTTCTTGGGATTATTTTATTAGAATTGTAAAAACAATTTAGTTTGTTTTGTTTCTCAACCTTTTTTAACTTTTGAAATTATTATATTACCTTGACTAATTCTTACTTTTTTGTTAAACGTAATATTTCTAAAGTCATTATAATAACTGATATCAACAAAATTGCTCAGAAATGTACCCTTTGTATATTATTTTACATTACAACTCACATGAATAAATATACAACTTTGAAAATTGTTCACACAGTCAGACAGCAGAATTTCAAAAGTCATATTCAAAACTCATCTATTCATTCTCCAATACACGATAAGTACCAAAGTTCCTGTTTACCAATTAAAATTTTGACTTTCAACCTCCCCGTACACCTGAAGGGTTAAAGCCGAGCTGTTTTCCAACTAGTAGACACGCGAGTTAATAATTCCCTTTATAGTGGAGTAAGTTGCTTACAAGCTTTGCGGTGTCTAAGTAACTTCGGTACGGCACACATTAGGTGGTCTCTTTAAATATTTGCTCGGTGGATTGAAATTATTTTAGCGTTGGATGAACGGAATTTGTGTCTAAAATTAGTTAGATGCTTTGATAATATTTAATGAGAATGTTGATTTAAGCATCGACCCGATTAGGTTAATGTATTGGCGGTCAATACTAGGTAATTAATTATCGGCGTTGCCACGTTGGTGGATTTGAATTAATTTTTTAAGTTACTGGCGTTCATAATTAATCCCATTCAATCGGTTAAGAAATGACTCGTTCATATTACGCACACAATGCGTTCATTTGTTTTACATTGTTTGTTAGGCCACCTGCTTAATAAAACTTCGTTGCTATATGTAGGTATGAGAAAAAAATAACATTGAAACATGATTCAAATTATACATACAGTTAAAATAGTGTTATTCCACTTTTCTGCACGTTTTCCGCAAATATAATAATCAGATATTTATTTGACTTACTTTTCTTAGCAAACACTATCATAGATCCTGTCCAACATAATTCGTATTCATTCGAAAACAGGAAAAGCACAAATCAAAACATAGAACTAGTCCCTTTCATTCGTATTACATTATTACTCTGCCTACAATTCATCCAATATCATGCTCTGATTGATGACGTCATATCTCACGTCAATCCAGATTGACTATTCACATCAAGAAAGTTTCTCAAACAGAAATCACATAAAATAATAAAGATTACAGATGGGATAACGCAACTGTAGTAAAAACTCCTTACAGTACAGGACAAATGGAAACATGAGCGGTTGTAATCCACAATTACACACAGACATCGGTAAGAGATTCTGGATAAAATACATAATCCTCGGAGCGCTGGGGTAAAGCCGACCGTTCAGTGCAACCGCGCAAATAAATAAAACGTTGTTTTAAAAGCGCCAGCGTGTTATATACTGGCGATAACGCAATGGAATTTGAAGTAAAGTATAGAATGGAGAAATTTATGCTAATAGAATGAATGTGTATAATTGAAATTAGAAAAATAAAATGAAAAGTAATCAAATTAATTCTGTTAACTTAACATAAAACATAGCTCACGCCTTTTTCCCCGAAGGAGTAGGCAGAGGTGTTTCACACCCACATTTCGCCAGCTATGTTTGGTCCCATGAAATAAGGGGCGAGCCTATTGTCATCTACCGGGATCATTTGTTTACCAAACTCCGGGAAAATCTCAATACTGGAATTTCATGTTAGAAAAGTCCAATACCATTTTTCACCCAACCCGGGAATCGAACCCGGGACCTCTTGCACAGCAGTCGTATACACTTCCCCCTGCACCACTGAGGCAGTTATTCTGTTAATGATGTTAAAACATTTATAATCTTTGACAACTTTTTAAAACTTTAACATGAACTATATATTGCATTTAAATATTATATTTTAATTATTATAATTGACTGTCACCGTGGCGCAGTGGTTAAAGTGGTCGCCTCGCCACTACATCACCGTGTTGGGTGACGTGGGTTCGATTCCCACACGAGACAAATATTTGTGTGATTCATAGATATTTGTTTCTAGTCTGGGTGTACTTTGTGTCCGTTAGTTTCATGTTTGTAAAGCTCCCCGCGACACAGGGCTTGTTTCCTAGTGCGGGCGCTGTCTTAAAAAAAAAAAAAAAAAAAAAAAAAAAAAAAAAAAAAAAAAAAAAAAAAAAAGATTAAATATACGCTTTCACATTACTTAGATTAAAAAGAAATCCTGTTTATTTATTTTTGTTTTAAGTTGCAACGAAGTTATGAATCATTATGTTTTTTTATTGCGTAGATTTATTTATATGGCTAAAAATTGTCAAGGAATAGGTAGGTTCTTACTTTCTAAGTCGCACATAGAATCTTATTATGCTTTTCAACTCTTCAATTTAAGTTATTGAACATGTATATATTACTTATTTGCTAATATTCCTCTAAAATACAATTAATAACTTAAAGCCTACTGAAGGTTTAATTCGTTTATCAGGTAACTACTATACATTTTATAGACTACAAATTAGAAAAAAGTTTAGCTATAATACCTAAAACAAAAAGATGTTGGTAGCTGTATATATTTTGAAGACAACAACAACAGTAATTGAGACCGTCTCTCTACAAGGATCTCATTTGTGCATTTTTTATGCACTAGTAAGTGGACCTCGGTCCTTATTGGGGCTGGATCAGCGCCGTTTGTCGAAACTCGAAGGAACTCTCTTGGGAATTCGGCCGAACTCGGATTTACTCCGCTCAGGCATCGCGGACCCTTGAAGGTACTGTCGCCTACTAAATTACTTGTAAACTAACAACTACTTATATCTGGCAATTTTATTGAACAACATATTTATTTGTTAAGTCATTTAACTTGTCAGACATTAGATTGCTTGTCGGCGCTAGTTAGTTCATTAAACTATAAATGATTGAATTTTTTTTGGATTACTTATTCTTTTATGATGAATTTAACGCTCACCTTCGGAGTCTTTGATGTCATCGTATAAGGGTGTCAAAAAAGGAAAGATTCTTTACAATGATATAATTACAGATTTTATTACATTTACTTATTTTAGAGAATAACGAACACTGTATGCCCATTTTTAAATTGCTAAAGAAACACAAAGTATATTATTATACTTTTAAAAAGATTTTAAAAAGAGTATCAAACATATTGTATCTCCAAAGTCCATAACTTCCGAGAAATTAACCTAATTGGATTACTACCAGAACCATTAAAATCTCTACCTATTTTAAAAGTAAGATCCAACTAAGTACTTCTCATTTATAAAATGAGAAGTACTTAGTTGGATCTTACTCTTATTCCTAGTATAATTTGGTTCATTACATACATCAATAAAACAATACATGCATAAAAATAAACCTACAGTTTGTTTTCTCAAACAAAAACACCGAAGAGGCCATTACATTGAACGTTCCAACAAAAATGACGCGTCACCGTCCACCGAACGAGTTGAGCAATAATATAAATTTTTATATCGAACAGATCGCTTCCGTGCGCGACTGTACGACGACATTGTTACTGGCGACTCGTAGAACTAAAGATCCACTTCTATTTTCCGATAGGGCGGGCATAGTATCATTCAACTTTTTTATTATCTCCGAACAGGTCAGCGGACGGTACATTCTGCTTTTATCGATTTGTCCAGTCAAATAATACGGGCACTGTATCTGATAGGACAAGGCACTTTTACGGCTCTTACAAAAACAATGTTTGACATTTGCGTTGTGAGGTAATAGGGATAGGTTCGCAGTTTATATAAAAGTGGAAACTACTATTTAGATTTGAAGATAATACTAAATATTGTCTCAGTAGCGTAGTGCCAGAGTAAGCTGGAATATCGTACCCCTAGAATTACAATGATGTAAGTGCAAAAAATCGTCACACTGAGTCATGTCCATATATCTTTGAATTAAATTAACTTTTTGATATACCCAAATAGTTAATTTAATTTAGAGCTACATGGACATAACTGTAGGTGTCGCCCATTATAAAAGTAAAATAATTATAACACACTATTATATTTATGCTCTATGTTAAGAAATATACTCCAGATTCTATTCAATAATAATTGAAAAATAATTATTAATAAAATTCTAAGAGCAGTGAAAAGTAGTTATGAAAAGAAAAATTAAAATTTTTGATTGCATTTTACTCTAATTAATTATATTTGCACTTGGGTACGATTGGCAAAAATTTAATTAGGTTTTTCTGTCATGATATTTTTAGTGTTTTTAGTCAACTTAGAGTTTGAATGCTCGGTCTCGCCCTCTACTAAGATACATGGCACCTTACATAGCTATCGAAATATCGGTGTGATACACTTTGTGGTTCTCTTTGGGAAAATAATGCGTGATGTTAAGATGAATGTTGCAGTACCTAGTTTACAAAATTTGAGTTTGATTGAGCGCTGGAGGTCCTTTTGTCTTCCTTTTTTTCCCTATTTTATTTTTCAGAAGGCAGCGGTTTGGTTGTATTTTATATTTTGACAAGAAGAGAACAGCCAATTAAAAAAAATGTCGAAGGCAGCAGGGTTATATCTGTAGACTGTGTAGGCTTATCTGTCTTTTAGATTTATATGATTACTCAGAAACTTCATCACTAAAGTCAACCCCAAACTGAGCTTCCATAACCCGATTTGGGCGAGTGTCACCGACCATTTCTCACCCATATCCTTACGTAGAAACCCACTATTTACACTAACCTCATTGAACAGTAAACCAATTAAGGGGCCCGGGATCTTTGACGTGCACGATTCAAATTCAATTTGCCAACATTTCGCCACACTTAATCTGAATAATGAATCCGGCTAATCCTGTCCAACATTGCGATACAGAAAATATTGGTTTTTTTTTGTAACAGGAATTTAGGTTTGCGGTACGTAAGTGTTAAGCTGGTTATTTGACTACAGTTTGATTCATAGAAATTGATGGAGTACTCATCTTTACTAATATTATAAAGAGGATAGATTTGTATTTTTGTATGTAACGATTAAACTTAAAAACCACTGAACCGATTCTGACTTAGTAACATAGGCTATATAACACCATGCTACGACCAATGAGAGCTGAGCAGTGGCCAAATAAAAAAAGACGAGAGCGAAGCCTCGCGAGAATTCTATATATATGTTATATATATTATATTATGTTTTCCTTTATTAATTAGAAGAACGTGTTAAAAAAGTGTCCATTCTTTTACTTCTGTTGCAGTAAATAATGTTTGTATCTTTTATGACTGTTTAGTATAAAATACAACAAAAATCAAGTGGGTTTGATTATTATAAAGTCATAAAATAATCACATGTTTTAAAATTCACACCTACTGAGCCTATCACAAATCATCTATGTTACGGATGAAAATTTCAGATTTATGCGAAATCTTGGAAATTTTGAAATGTATTTCTTGATAGGTCTCCTATTTACTAGTAAAGGCTTAGTTTATTTTTTGTTATAATAATATTTTAAGTATCCTTCTCAGAAAACAAGGAACTTTAATGTTTCCTATAAAAAAATGATCATTTTTCTAGTCGCAATTTCAGCCATTACAACAATACCCTGAGGTCAAACTTTTACAAGATTATTACGTAAACTGGTCATTTTTAGTTCATTTTCGTTGCGAACACTAAAATTGAAATTAATCTAGTTTTGTCTGTCGTCTCGTAATTTGAATGGCTCAAGGCCTATGTTATATCCATTCATTTGTTTAGTGACATTACTGACGTAATTTATAACATAAATAAGTTGGCCTTCATGACTGTGTCTAAAAGAATCGCACCTATTTTACAACGAAGTGATCCTATAAAAGTTGTGTATTTTCCTATTCAGGCAGGAAACCCTAAAAAGTAAGTTTTTTAAAGTATTGAGATTATGATATTTACAACTAATCACTTATCGTCTAGCCTTCTGTTTTGTTGAGTACGGACTTATGACGCAATTTTTGTTCCAAAAAATATCAATTTGGAACAAAACAATGTGGTGGCGTAGCAATTAAGCCGGTCGCCTCGCGACTATGATTACTGTGCCAAGTGTTGTGGGTTCGATTCCCATCCGGGAAAAATATTTGTGTGATTGATGGATATTTATTTCAAGTTTGGGTATATTTTGTGTCCGTTATTTGGATTTTTGTAGTTTCCCGTGAATAAAAGGCGTTGTCTTTTTAAAATATTTTGTCTTAAGATTTAAAAAAATAATTTAACGAAACTTCAATTTATGACACATGCTATTTATTTATATGTTATAATAAGTCTCGAAGCAACTTAAGAAAACGCAAAGCATCCAAAAACAGAAAAGTGTAAACAAAAACTCCAACTGTTTACTATTTAATTATCACTGTTTCAATCACAGCTCGCCATTGGATTTAAGGTAACCGAACCTAAAAGCCTGCAGTCGCATCCAATTTATATTAGGATTTAATACCTTTATCACAGAATGGGAATTTACAACAATGGCCCTCTGCCTACCACGCATATCCCCTTAAAGGATTACCGCGTCATGGCTATTGGGTACTAGTAACACTAGACAGGCTGCATTCGAAGTCCTGATTCTACGCTACCTATGATGGATTTGTAACTTTAATCTTGGAAATTAATAAGCGGGTGTGTAGGTACTCTTTTTGAGTTTAATGGCATGAGTGGCTTCTTTGCTACGTCGACCCGTTATTATTATTATTATTTATTTATTGGACCAGAAGCCGACCGAACCTCGACCAGTTACTGATCTATTATAGCGCCCACACATCATCATCATCATCATCATATATAATTATCATAATTCGCGTAGTGACTAAGGGAGTAACTTTATGCAGACAAGAGCACAAGCAAATTTGAAACAAAACCTATACCAACCCGTATGGCCAGCGAGGTATAGTAGGCTAAATTCCCTCCACATTGCTGTGTCCAGCACTAACATGTTTATGGGTTGAAATAATGCTGACGATATAGTTCTATAAACCTGTGCAATAGAAAAAACAAAATTGAAAATGTTAAGTCACCCTCAATAAGAGTTGCCTTGAATCGGTTTCACCAATTTTATTAAAACCATATCTACGAACCATTACGATTATGTTATGTTTCAAACAAAAAAACGCATCAAAATTGACTTATACGTTTAAAAAGCTACGATGCCAGAGATAGACACGAAGATATACAGACACACTAACACATTAAACTTATACATCAAAAAACTACCTAAACATAAAAAAAATTAATAACCCGACTGCAAAAAATCAACAGAGAGCAACGCACTAAACAGACCGTAAAATTATTGTAATATTATTATACTTGATTAAATTTAAATACATAACATAATGTATATATTTGTAATCTCCATTTGATTCCCTTTATTTTGATACTCTAATCGATAGGTTTGGTTAAAAAAAAAAAATTAGAACTACTTACAATTTGGAACCATTCAATTATGTATAATCTCTTTTTAAATATATGTAATCTCCTTTTGATTCTCTTTATTTTGATATGCATCTAGATAGGTTTGGTTAAAAAAAAATTGAACTTCTTACAATTTGGTGTCAAAAGCCCGCCGTTTAAGGCTTTTTATTCTTAAAACCTATCTAAGGACTCATCAAGGATTTTCTAGACGAATCTAACGATACCCTAATTGTCAAAATCCATCCAGCCGTTTGGAAGATTCGTGGGAATAAAGAAATTTACAAACATACAAGATACGCGCGAAAAACAATACCCGTCCTGACAGTCGGGTAAAAACAATCAAACAAAATACTACGAATATCAGCAACTAATTTTCGGACAGGCATTGTTCAATTTGAAACGTCCTCACATAATAGACGGTAGCTGGGTTTGATTGGACTCAATTAACAACTACGTTTGTGTGCGTAACGCAATCGCAATGATGTGCATCAAGTCTTTGATGTGCGGTGTTCAGACCAATGTCATGAGTAACGGATATACGGTCAAGCGAGTTTGTAAAGCTGATTTGGATCACGTGTGAGGCTTGTATTACAATGAATTTCGCCTTAGGCGGTTTTAACTGGACATGCTTACTAGTTTACTAAACTGTTTGAAATACAAGTATTAATCGTATCGTCGCAATAGTTTGAGATCGATTCTCGGGTTGGACAAATAGGGTGTTGAGTTTTTCTGATATGACATTATGATTATACGGGAATCGCACCTAAAATATTCCTCAAACAGCACCAACCAATATTCTTGTTTGTAAATTTGGTTTATTTCTTACGAACAGCACCTTTCAAAAATATTGGTAGGTGCTCTTCGACGAATATGTTAGTGTTGGTTAGCCCATTTATTAAGGAAGGCCATAGGTTATATAACATCACGCCACCACTAATAGGAGCTGAGCAGTTGCCAAACGAAGCGAGCGAAGCTCTGCGCAACTTCTATTTACAATAAAATTTCAAGGAAAAACTGTTTTAACTTCGAAGTAGACGCGTGCATCATACTGTAGATCAAATTAAAAAACCGTTGAGGCGATGCTAGCGGCTACATAGGGGAGTCTTCGTGTTCTGTCTCTAATTAGAGGGAAGGTCGCATTTCTGGACGCTCTTTGCTGCTTGGTACATGTTAAAGAAGTTTTTGAGAAAACTTTTTTGTACAATGATTGGACTATGATGTTATAAATACATTGGCGTAGTTAGTCATTGGAAATATTTTTACTGTGTAGAGAATAAATAAATTTAATTGTCGTTCAAAATCATATATCATACAAATAAATGAGGCGTAAACAAATAAGTACCTGTGTAAGTAACTAACCATTGCGTTTATTTACATGTATTGTAAAGTGTCTCAATTGACATAATAACGATGTGTATGCATTAGGCATCTATTGAGTTTCTAAAAAGATGTAAATTTTCATGAGTCATTCAGAAATAACACTGACAATAAATATTCACATGTTTCATCCTTAAGGTGATGTTGACATATATATAATAATGTTATTACATATTTTTAAAACTAAATAAAAACTATCGACTTACATAATAATATCTGCAACTACTATTTACAATACTATAAATAAATAATAATACAAATGGTAATGTGGGCTAGTCATCACATATTTTGTACATAATTATTTTTGTTTTCCATAATTTAATTACTAAATAAAATATCAAGTAAACACTACACTTAAAAATTAAAACACCGACAAAACAATTTCATAAACAGCTGCCTTTTAATCTCCGTATATTAACCACCATTTTATCTTGCAAACCTAAAAAAATCAAAGAAGTAACAAAGCAAGACCGTTGCCTAACAAAACACCGCGTTATCCACGTCGCATGCACCACAAGCTGGCCTCAGGCTTTACTGCCCTCACTACCGTACGGCAAAAGGATTACCCAAGTAAACAAAAGCTATATAAAGTTAATCCCAAGGGTTTATTATTTAACAAATCTCTGCAATATTATACAGTCTTGAGCTACGAATTGTTAAATTTGTTGTTTAAGATTGTTGGGGATACATGGTTGAGAATGTATAAAGTATGAATATGGTTATTAACATGTGCTATTATTTCTTTAATACGTTGTGGGAATATGTGTTAAAGAAAATTTGAAGCATATTCTGTTTTGATCAAGTATTTTTTTTTTGTTTTTAAAAGACACCGCACGCTTTAGTGAAAGGCGAAGGACTTTACAAACATACAATTAATGAACAAAAAGTACACCCAGACTCGAACAAATATCTATGGATCACATAAATATTTGTCTCGTGATCAAAGCCACGTCCCTCAGCGTGGCGCGAGGTAGCCACATTAACCGCTACGCCATAGTGACAGTCGAAAGTAATGCACTAAGGTTGATCTGTCTAAAAATACTAAGCATGAGTAATAAAAAATAAGATAATAAAGGTGTTAATTGACTTGAGAATTTACTTATAATAGGCATTCTTACGAATGTCACATTTCATTAAAATAATACGGAGTATTTTAGTGTACAGTTCGACAATTTAAAAACATTCAATGTTCTGTTTCAAGTGAATACTCAAGTCTATCAGCACCTTTATCGTCCGTACAATAAACTTAATGTGGTGATCAGACTTTTCCGATCTGCCTCAACAGTCCATTTTGAAAATGAAATTATTGTACGCTCAACAAGAAAAAAATCGATCCGTAAATTCTAGTTGCATTTCGCAATTTTTTCCATGGATCTTAATCATCATCATAATCATCAGCAACCCATTAATTTTCTACTGTTGGGCACGGGTCTGCTCTCCTCTATCTAAAGAGCTGAGAGGTTTAGGCCATAATCCACACACATTGGTCTAGTGCGGGTTAGTGGAACAGACATACACTTAGATTTTCTTCCAGTGTATGTGAGTCTCCTCACGATGTTTTTCTTTATTTTAATTATAGTTATTAAATCGCTACCTAATAAAAGGAAATGTCAATTAAAACTGAACTATCGCAAAAGCTGATTGAAAAATCGTATGCAAATTCAATACAGACTGATATTAGTCCTGTATTCATGGTGTCCTTCATAGCACTTGTTACAACACTCACGTAAACATGATTGTCCTATTCAAACCAAACTACAAACGTATATAGTTCATTGAATTATAAACGTTATTACCAGCGTTCTAAATGTTACATTGTAAGTAAATATAAACTGGTATACCGTCCACAATATAGAAGGTCTCAATAATATTGTTTTCCCATCAATTTCATACATAAACACAACGCCGCATCAATATTCATGACTACCCACAAGTCATTATAAGTGGAGGTTCATATATTAACATGGTGATTATTTCTGTGTTATAAATGATTAAGTTTAGTTATGCGTTCACATTATTACGGTAAGGTCGGAAGCTTTCTTATCCGTTTTGATAAAATGAATAGTCAAAACAGTATAAAGTTCATTTTTACACATACTTCAAAGTAAATAAAAATAATAATAAATTGTTTTACTTAACTAAAATATGGCTATCAAAACACACGATTAACAGGCTCAATTTACACCTTGATATAGCCAAATGGATAAGTAACCGGCATGCAAATCTTGCGGTCCACGTTCGATTCCGACCAGGAGTAGGCAGTACCAATGTGGATTTCACTTTATGGAATTAATGTAGTAGTCAAGTGACTTTCAATCTGCTAACGGGAAAGAAAACATCGTGAGAAAACCCATATACCCTAGAAGAAATTCTAAGTGTATGTCTGATCCAACAAACCGCATTAGGCCAGCGTGTGTGGATTATGGCCTAAACCCTCTCAGCTCTCTAGATCGAGGAGAGGAGACCCGAGCCTAGCGGTTGGACATTAATGGGTTGTTGATGAAGTGTAGACGAATTATAAGAGGTGAGTATAGACCACAAAAAATGGTGATCAGTAATTTCTGATACTCTGATGGTATACAGGGGTGATATGATGTATATAAAGTGCTCGAGACCGAAATGTTCTGAAGTGGAGACCACACACCGGCATCTTCAAGGTGTACAGCTGATGATCTGATATAAACAGCAGAACCCCGCTGGCTGCAGGCCGCATTCAACTAACTAGTCCTATTTGAAATCTCTTGTGGTGCATATGTCCAACAGTGGACGTCCTACGGCTGATATGATAGTGATATAAAATTTACAGAGATCAGATCGATCAGAATAGCTGACTCATGGGTAGATTATATAACTAATACATACATACATATACATACAGATCACAACTCTCTCCCAACGGAGAGGTAGAGACGTACATCTTTTGCTTTTCAATATTCATCAGTCTCTGTTTAGGGTACTCCTGATCTTGTCATATCCTTTTTTTAGAAAGTCCCTATTTGGTCATAGTACGTTCTTTTAAGTTTCCCCCTCCAACGATTTCCTTCTCTAAATATATATTAAATAACATACAGTAACAGTGATTCAAGGTAGCCTTCTTGCAACTTTTGCATGAAAATTTATTTTTTCTTTACCATTTAATTCAAGTATTGAGCACTCTATTTTATTTAATGTAATTCCAGAGTAACACTGTGGCGAGCAATGACAATCGGTTTAATTCACTTAAACAACGCTCTAGTTCTTTCTACGTTTAATTAGATCGCCTATTTGTGGCACCTGAGGCTGGTCTTTGTTCGAATCTCTCCGCGAATTGTCTCCTTTACTTAAAATTTGGATGCATTTACACCGTAGGTACTATGTTGAATTTACACGTATTACTTAAATATAAATTTGAATAATGGTAGGTACGTAATTAAATTACGCCTTTATTAGTTTAAAACTAACACAAACTAAACTTCAAATTAGCCTATCAATGCAAACACTTTATCATTGCGTTTCAGATACTGAAGGCATTATTCTAAGATTCAAAGAAAATTTTGTTTATTATTTAAACTGATTATGTAATCATTATAGGTATGTGATTTTAATATATATATATAGACTGAAATTATCGTTATTAAAATTACTGTTTAATTTACTTTATCTACATAATTATAACGCCGTTTAAATTGGTATTTAAAGTGATGAAACTAATGATCCATATATATATTGATTAAGACAACAGTTTAATTCAGTAACCATCTACTTTTTTAAAGCACTGTGTCAAAATATTACCTAAACCATTATCTGCTCTCGTTTTGATTTATTTATCTCTCGTCTCGTCTCTCGGCTCTCGTTATGTGTATCATAAATAACTTTTAAATCAACAAAAATTAATAATACAGGAGATAATTAAAAATCAATTAGGTAACAATAATTAATTTATGTATTGATTTTAATATCTGTTATGAGCAATTTACTCAAATATTTATTTAAACATTGAAATGTTTAGAAAATGTATTTAATTTCTTTTTTATAGTCAATATTATATCGTACAGCATAAAAGACTGTCACTTTCAATACACTAACAAGCATCGTCTATTGCTTAACTATATCAAGGTCCAATAAACCCGATGTTCCCTCACCGATAACTTGTCAGTACACATTACGGTACGGTGTGACACTATAACATTTTCACGGTTAATGGAAGTGCAGGGGGACTATAGCGAGCCGATGTTCCGCGCAATGCACTCGATGAAAGGAGACTTCTCGAATTACCCGACATAACTCCGTGTTTAGTCGAGCGCGGTACGCTCAGCGTTCGGTGTAATTGGCACCTTAGTGGCAATTTGCCGAAGACAAGTAATATATTGCATGCTGATGTGTATGTAATATAATTTATTGGTTCGCTATACCTGAGTGCATTGTGTAAGTTAATTAGTTGCTTAATTGTTTTGTGTGTACTTTATTATATTATTAACTAATTATTTGTTTTGTATATAAATGAAGTATCCTGTCACTGTAATTGTGTACTAGATAATAACAATAATATTCTACCACATTTACACAGCGCCATCTAGTCCCAAAGTAAGCAATTATATTTGCTTGTGTTATGAGTACTAAATAAGTGATATACTACTTAATTTTTTTTTTGTAAATACCATATTATAGATAAATTACACCCAGACACAGAACAAACCTTTATGCTCATGACACAAAGATTTGTCCTGCGTGGGGATCGAACCCACGACCGGCTTAGCAGTCAGGGTCACTAACCACTAGACCAACAGGCCCGTCTAATATTTTTAACATTTTTTGTTTAATGTTTGTATTTTCTTGTATTCTTATTTTATAGAAAATCTAGTACTATGGTTTTTAGCTTTCAGTTCTTTTTTATGAATAATTTAATAATTATTATCCTTATTGTTCTTGAAAAACAATTCCGCACCGGTATAGTTGTTTCTGTGTTTAAAAAATTCGATATTAATTTTGTCTTAAAAGCTTTTAAAACTTCCCTTGTCATGTCAAAGCGATCATCAGATTATAAAAATAAAACTATTCTTCAAATAAGATAGAAGTTACAACAGAAATCACAAACTTTGTTGTTTTTAGCCATCAGGGAGTTGGTAGAAATATGTTTTGTAAATAACACTCTCCAGAACATATCATTGTGATGACCGTCTGTCAAGAAGGTAACTGCCCTCTTTTGTGATGTCCTATGAGAATTAAAATTTACAAGCAAATGAATAAAGTAATTTTAAATATGTATTGATATGTTGTTAAACTAAAAGTTGTCGAGCGTACAGCTATGTGTTTATTCTTGTCAAAAAAGCTTTATTTCATTTTATTTATTTAGTTTGTTCGAAAAAGCCTATTAAAAGCAACGCTCTACATAGATCTAACCACATAACCTGCGACTTAACTGAGTATTGAACACAATCAATATTGACGCAGCATTCTGTGAACTTTGCACGTAAACAACTCAATCGCATTAACGACGCCATCATAGTAAACCTATTTAAATTCAAGAGTAAAATGCACCGACCATTGTGTGGGACAATAGTACCGTCTAATGCTGCGAAACGAATTGAGAACGGGACAAGTTCGTTGTGACTCGAACATAAATAAGCATTTGCAAGAGGCTTACGCTACGGTGTGAGTGACGGCCGTGAGCGGAATTAAATTGATAAATTAATTAAAAATATGTTGTTTGTTTTTTTGTTCTGTTTGTTTTATGTTAATTAAACTTACTTACACGTAATTATTGTAAATGACGTTTGATTGATGAAGGTAAACTTACCTGTAACAAAAGAAAATACATTGTTAATTATTTACATGATTTCAATTTCCTGAAGCAAAATTAATTAAAGGATCTTTTTGTATTTAATTGTTTCAGGTTCTATTCACCACCAGATAAATATTCGATAACTTATACGAATATAATATTATTATCTAGACAACCAAGCTCAACATAATTATATTGTGGCGAAACTATTACCCCTAAATTCTACAAGATGGCGCTGAACTAAAAATGTTTTTTTTCTGAAAATTTATTTAACTGAGAATTTTTAAAAAAATAAACCACTTCATCATTGAAGTTTCATCAGAATCATACGAGTCAGTTTTAAAATAACAATACGAGTATATCTATGCCACATGTAATTGTTGCATTCGATCTAGCCGATAAAATTAAATTCGTCTTCTCTCATTCATTGCACCATCTAAAAAGGACACAGGAGGGCGTCCCAAGAATTAAGATCGCAGCCATGATATATTGAAAGCGGTGAGCGCATAATAAATCAAAAACAATTATGAACAAAACACTCGTTCGTAATGAGTACAACAAAATTGTTTAGCTTTGAGTAGGGTTTTAATTGAAATGTTCTGCGTATGTGTTACGTTATGGTGTCAGAGGTTGCCAGAGAGGGAAAGATATTTTACTTGGAGATGATTGACTGAACATGTGGTATAAGGGTTATAGTAATTTGCTAGAAATACTGCGCTGGGTGTTATGAATATATAAAATAAGTAATAAGTGAAGAATGAAGTGTCTGTGTGGTAGCCATATGAAAGTATAATTATTATGTTACTTATAACAAAAACACAACTTGTAAAATTTTTCTCTCTTTTTATACTTAAAAATATTTACGACCTTATTTGGAGTGTGTATGTATGTGTGGTTTCAGGTTCAATAACTAATTTAAAATTCCTCGATCGAAACTGTTGAATTACTTCAATAGAACTGGCTTTACTGGCAGATAGCTAATGTCACAAAGAAAGAAAGAAAAAATATTTATTTTGGTGACAACAATACAAGACATATACAGATCACAGATAGAGATATTGTTATAGTCACCTAAATCCAGTTCAGCTATTAAGCTGTTAGTTGAAATCCAGCGCATCGCACTAAGCTAATGCTTAACATAGAAATGCCATGCAATGGATTTCAACTAGAGCCTTAGGGTTAGGCTACCTTTATTTTGGTAAAAATCATCAAGTCATGTGAAAAAATAAAATAAGTATGAAATCACATGCAAGCAAAGTCGTGAGCATAGTTAATCTACTTCTACACTAATATTATAAAGAGGAAATATTTGTATTTTTAACTTAAAAACTTCTGGACCGATTTCAAAAATTCTTTTGCCGTTAGAAAACTACATTATCACTAAGTAACATAAGCTATATAACACCACGCTAAGACCGATAACAGCTGAGCAGTGGTCAAATAAAGAAAATGGAAGCGAAGCCCCGCACAACTTCTAGTCATATTATATAATCCAAGAAAAATGTTTCAACATCTTTAAGTGTGTCACTTGCGTAAATCCAAAAACACAATATTCAACAAAACATAATGCCAATATAGGGTATGAATTTACAGAGATCTCCCGTGGGTTCACAATAAATACATATTTCATGAAGTGCCATTGAATAACAATCGTATGGGCTGACGCCGGGGCCTGTGTGGCTGTAGCGGGCCGCGGCAGGTCGTACGCTACTCAGTGACATATATTAAAATGGACTGGCTTAAGTGTATTAGATTTTTACACTAAGTGCGTTTCTCCTGTTTTATTTAGTTTAAACGGCCTTAAGAATTTGAATATTCAAATTCAAATAATGTAATTTTATTGTTCTTTTTATAGTGAGAGCGAATGTAATTCTTCAAATTTAGTTATTTTTTAATAATAATTACGTATAATCATATCAAACATAGTTACATTATAAGCATTGTTTTTTTATTAGATAGAAGTTTTTCAAAATAAGGATTAATACCTTGTATTTTAATCCGCCTTAATCCGTATAATGACGGATAAAGAATACATGATGTCACTACCTCATTTCTACCCGTGGGTGTCGTAAATGGCAATTAAGAAAAGGAAAATTTGACAGTGTGACAGTGGGACGTTTATGGGTTGAAATTATGATGACGATGATGATTTAAATCCTTTAAAAATATCATAGTATATTAAAGAATATAAAATCTGCACTGACTAACTTCTGAACAAGCGTAACGATCAAGAAGATTACACACATAAAAAGATTAGACACAATCATTACTACAATAAACTTAGCAAAAGTAGGAAACTTCCCATTGAATTCTAAACTCATAGTTCGGTATCACCAAAAGATTATTTCCACGCAACATGTTCCTCTATCTGAATGTTGCCATAAACAGCGCGAAGTTATCGGTTGTATATCAGACGATATTGCGGGTTATTGTGCTACGTTTTATTGTTATAGAACGTTCTAGATGTCTAGCTTTAACCTCTTATTACAGTGCGAGTTATTTTTGTACTTGGTTTATTGGAGTCTGGGTTATAAAATACAGGGCTAGATTTTAAATAGGTAGGTACCTATTTATAATTACAATGGGTACAATATTTATTAAAATATCTTAAGTACTAGTATAATGTTTGGTTAATAATTCAGTCATCGCTTTTGCCTTTCGATGGCAGATATATAAACCAAAACCGACCTTGCTGTAATTTAAATAATCTGCAAATATACAAAAAAAATATTTAAAATATTTGGTACAAAACCTGATCTTATATTTTACCAATATTCAATTAAACCAAAAAATATTCTACTAAAATGTGGAATCGATTTAAAATGGCAACACCACAACTAATCAGGATGCGGAGCGCGTGATTTATTTCGCGTCAAAGTTGAAAATTAATTCACAACACCGCTAGAGGCGGTCTCCATGTGTGGCCATGAAGCAAGCGACAAAAGAGACGTTTTCAAAGGTATACATTCCAATAATACAAGTAAATTCCAAAATTCTTTCTTATTTAAATTGTAGAAGTAGATAAAAGGCAATCAATTCAAAAGATGGTAAATATAATAATGTAGTACTATACACTACATTATTTATACTTCTTTGAAAATATAAAAGATTTCTTTTAAAATCACAGTAATAACTTACAGACTATAAAAATACCGACAGTAATAATCATCTAATACAAAAACAATCAGTGTTAACACTACTGCAAGGCAAGACCCAGCTCATACATTCTTGATTAAAAAAAGCACAGTCAAACATGGTATTATTATAGCTTTTGCTAATTGCATCTTTTCCTTATTAACGTATTTACGCCGCGGCATAATATCGGTAGATGGAATGCCCGCTTACTTAATACCCCAACATTGCACGCTGGTGACAGAAACTCCGGTCTTAACAGCGCAGCCAACGAGCGACAAGCGAAACAAAGCGGTTGCCACCAACCGCATTCAGGTAATTCCAATTCAAAAACATGAACTCAAATTAAACACAAAATATTTTATAAAGAAATTAGGATGTTTTATTCAATTTCTAATATTTATATAGAAATACATTCACCCCTCTTACCTTCTATGTACAGAATCACATACCAGACACAATCTAATATTAAGATGATACCTAGTAAGTTTGCAGTCTTCTGTTCTAGATGCATCATCAGCAACCCATTAGGTCCCACTGCTAGGCTCGGGTCTCCTCTCCCTATCTAGAGAGCTGAGAGGGTTTAGGCCATAATTCACTCACGCTGGCACTAGTGCGGGAGATGCATGCATAAGTTGATATAGTAAATTGGATAAATAATTGGCTGTAAGATTAGTTAGTAAGCAAAATTTAAAACTTAAAAGCTTTAAAGTATATGAATAAATAAATAATTAATAAATACCTAATGTTGAGCAAAAAGGATGTAATTAATTATGTTTCGTATTAGAAAAAAAGAAAGAAAAAATGTGAAAACTAGTAGAGTATGATAGAAATATAAAAAAAAAACTTCAAATAAATAATGTAGGAAGTTTTAAAACAAATATATATAGCAAAATAGTTATTTTTACACCTAATATGAAAAAAAAGAAACAGAATTAAGGATAAAATATTGAGATGATCTGTTGTCAGGTAGAAGAAAACTTGTCAATTAACACAAGGGTTAGTACCAGTGTTTGTTATGATTATCATTTTTGTTGTGCTGCATAAGGTAGTTTACTTACTATTAAGCACTATTGCTTACGTTTTTTGAAATAATGCTGCTCCTCCAGAATAACTTTCAAAATACAATATATCTAGGTACTATGTTTTCCCAATTGACAACAGATTATGAAACTATTGCTAAATATCTCGGTAGCGAAGCGGGCTGCTGTGCAAAAACTCCTGGATACGATTTCCGGGTCCAGTATCTAAGTTATTTCAAGTTTGGCTATTAGAAATAGCCAAACTTGAAATATCAGCTCCGAGTTAGGAAATATATATTGCGTAGGACGTGGCCGGAGAACCGTGGGAATGTTACAATATTGTGTTGTCAATGTTCTTTATTGTTAAAATCTTGATTTAAACCAAGGGTGGGTTAAAGTGGTTTCTAGGAAAAAAGCATGACGCTATGTCATGACCATTTTTTATTAGTATCCAGTATTTTCCATCCTCCAACGCTATTTATTTTCCGTTAAATAGAACGGTATAGCATAAAATAAATGGAACATAACCACTGGACATATAAATCGATACAAAAGCTCTCGACTCAGTTGAACATAATCCCAAAATCGCTGCTTGTCTACCGTCAACACGTTGTCGACGTGACGGGATACGACACGATGTACACGAAGTACGAGTACACTGTTCAACGAGCTTGAACAATGTTAAAATAAACAGTTTTGTATGCCATTTGATGTAATGATAAAGTAATTTATAAATTAAGAATGTCGATGACAAAGTGGCCATGTTTTAAGGTTGATATTGATTTATACTTGTATCTTTATCTTTATCATAATCACAATCATTTATTTCCTATAAAAGGGGTTTAAACATTGATGTCAACATAACATTTCTGGTACAAGCCCTATCAGCTATTACAAACAGCATACTAATTTTAATGTGACTTACACTAAACATAATATATGAATATAAATATTAGTATTAATTAATGACAGATTTCAGTACATTAACATTAGAAACTCATTTACCAAGTAAAAGTTGTTCTGCCAATAACTAAGAGCTGGTACTAATTTAGTTAGAGGTAATATTTTAAGAATACTTGGAATTTTGTTATAGATTTTTATACACGTGGCATAAAAGTTATTTAAAATTTTAAACTTTACACGTATGTAGGTAATTAGGTATGTACTTAAAATTAAGCAGAAACCTGATTGTTCTCTAAAATTGTTTATTTTAATGAAAATATCAAATTCATCCGTGACGTGACGGATTAAGAATAGGTACATAATGTCACTACCCCATCTCAACCTGTGGGTGTCGTAAAAAGCGACTAAGAGCGTAACCTTAAGCAGACAAGAATACTGCAAGAAAAGGAAAATTTTAGCCAGGCGTGGTAAAGCAGGCTAAATTTCCTCCACATCACCTACAGGTAAAACTTAATTTACAGGTTATGTACTTCAACCTATTTCATTCAACGTATCAACTTAAACAGTTAAAATTTTGATTTAAACAAAGCTCAGTTGCGTGTTTAATAGAACTCAAATGGCGTGACTTTTGCAATCATTGTGACGTGCTGAAATTGCCTACACATTAACAAAGTGTTAAAAATGTAATTTAAAATGATATTACATCATTAAAGTTGTGTTTTATAATTAAGTGGGTGTTTGAGAGACTATTAAACTTTTCAGTAATAAGCCTTAATAAAAAAATGCATAAAAGTGTATTTTTGTCCTTTTTTTGCGATGCAAAGTAGCAATTGAATTAAGTGGCTGAGTAAATGTTTTCATTAAAATATTATTAAATACACTTAGCTCTAAGAATTTTAATTATAAATTAAGAGTTAAGTTATTGTAAAAAATATATATATTTATGAAAAAAACAGTTCTGTATTAATCTATTCATAAAACCATTAAACCACATTGATATAAACGACTTTCTTCATTGTTTTAAAAAAGACACATTAACTTTCTGTAAGCCAAAAATTTGCTAAAATGCGAAAAGTACAACAAATATTGTACGTAGAATAGAAATTCGAATTGAAATAGTTAATAGACTAGAAATGCTGACCTGTGTGTACGAGGTTTGTTGACCAAAAACTTTTCTTATTATATAAACATCAACTATCCAACAAAATAAATAACAAGTTTAGATTGAAATGAGCCCTGTCTGGTCGTACTTCTGTTCTCCAAACATGTATATTATATTTGTGTTTTGATGTCAAGAAAAGGGGTAAATGAAAATAATATAATGTCATGAAACACAATAATTAATACATTATGTATAATGATATAGATGGCGCGATAGTGGAAAATAAAAAATGTCCCAAATTTAACATAGTTGGTGAAATGCGGATCAGGTATTTACACCTCTGTCTACTCCGTCGAGGAAAATGCACGATGCTCTATTAGACTAATAATCCAGTAGTATTACTAATATAATATAAAGTTCAGTTCGATTAATCCTTGAACATTGAACAGTCTGTCGATACTACACAGAATCTTGAGAATCTATCTCCTCAATACGGAACTTAATACCTACTCCTTGAAACCTCTTGTGTTCTAAGCATTGTTCTAACAAATTTAACGTTACCTACCATTAATAGCATTCATTTAATATTTATTTTCACATTAGAAATTTTAGAACATGCATAAACATACTTTCGAAAATGTATTTAAATTTGACATTTAAAAATGTCTTTTTGTGTCTTTATAAACTTACTTGTAAATGTACAAATTTAATTGATTACTAACAATTTATTATATCTTCAGGATATATAAAATTGTTTGCTAGAATTCAGACAAACCAAACATTTTAGTACAGTTTGAACAACCCGGTTGATGAATAAAGATATTTTAGATTTTAATGCTAACTATAATGTAATTAAATCTGGCCCTTCATTCATGCATCCAGACAAGTTTACGTCACAATATTTCCACTACATTTTGTGACTAACAAATCATCTTTTTGGCTTTTTTAATGGAAAAGCCGTGCAATTGTTCGAGCCATAAATAAAAATTGTTGCGAAAACACCTCAGCAGTTTTAATATTTTAATCCCCGCTGGGAGGGAACATAAATTTTGTTTGACTATTTGATCGCGAACGGTATTGTAGGAAACGTGAGTATTCCGAATGTGGTAAAGAATATTTTCAGGCAATGTTTCGGTAAAACGAGACTAAAGACAATAAAAACAAAGTTTATACCATTCAACAAAAGCATAGAACAAAAAATAATAGTGTAAATCGATATTTTATGTAGTATTATAAGTCCCTATTGTATTAGTTCAAAATTACGGATTCAACTTCGAAATCTTGGGTGAAGACTTAATAGAAAGTTACATTAAGAGTCATCAGGAAAATCCATTTCTATTGTACCAGAAACTTATATTTCATTCACAATTGAGAAAAATTAAACTTTTAGGCACTATTTTACGGGTTAACGGAACAATCGTTGCTAATGCCAAAAGAGTTCAACAATGGTTAGTGAATTGCGCGAGTTTTCAGGGCTCGTTGACGTTGAAATGCGGTGGTTTTATCCGCGCTGCCGATTCTGCCGCACGCTAATAAATCAAGGCAGTTTTGTCAGGTGTTACAATTTGTATCGCTCGTGCTTCGCTGTGAGAAGATTTTCATTTTTTCTGTGCCACCCTGTTCACAAATCATCTGAGTTGTGGGTGAGTAATTGTTTTTTGTGGGCATGCAAAGATTTATATGATTGGTGACGGTGATCTTATGTACGATATAACATCTATTGTTATATCAATAGTTGATATAATAAAAATATCAAATGACTAGCATCCGACTGTGGTACCGTTCGCGTAGTATGTCGGTAAAGAGTTACCTATGTGCTATTTTAGACTACAATGTATCTGTATACCAGATTGCTGAGAGATTGACGTGATTGGGTAACAAACATTCATCCATGCAGCCGGATGGATGGAAATGCGAAATTAATGATGGATGGATATCCATCCTAAGTAGGATCAGAACAACTTCTGAAAAAGATTAAAATAAGGTAATCAATACACCAGCAGTTAACATTGTAATAATTGAGAAACGTCTAAGTGACAATTCTAAAGATAAATTCAATGTAAATATATCTTCAAACAGCATACTTAGTTTAAGTAAAGTGACAGACGAAACGGGAGTCAAAGCGGAGACTAACGCATTTATTTGAATAGTGGCACACGATAGCAAATATTTAAAGTTACATAGAAAACGTGGTGTTTGCAGTGCAGTAGAGACATTCCTATGCTAATACGGCTAATGTGATCAAGGATGTAGCGTTAATTCTATTAGATGAGACTGTATAGTTTTGAATGGATATGGATTTAATGTTTTGTTTATGTCTATCGTAAATAGAGGCTTTGAGTTTAAATGTTATTATCATGAAAGTGTTTCACATAGAAATGTTGTGTTGACATTTATTACATTAATTTTGATTACTGATTAATTAAAATGTCATCATTATTATCATCAGGATCAACAACGTTGTTATCAGTTAAAACCTCATCTACAGTAATTTTTATTTTGGTTGTTGTAGTAGATCAGTGATGATTTTAAAAGTCAAGAACTATCAAACCTTTAACTACGTTAAATAATGCTACCTAAAAAATTTGCACTTAAAGTACTTAATATTTTTTCATCAAAATTTATTTCAATTCAATACAAAATCAACAACCAAATTATACTCATATTATTACCACGAACAAAACGAGAAACGGATTGTACAAAATGAAAACAGACCTTTCTATTTCTTGGAAATATATTATACTGGAAGGCTTTAATATTTGTCACAGGAAACTGCCTTTATTTACCCCATAGGCGTACATCCGGTAGAGGGCAGTCTCATTGATTCCTACGAGGGAGGGTCGGGCTTGATATTTGTATCGTAAGTCCACTCGTAAATATACTTCGTGTTCAATATTTAACTTTGGTACGGGTACATAAATTATATTAGGTAACATAATTATTATGCTATAAGTACATCGTTTGTTGATTCCATGTAATTAGGTTTGTGTGGATTTATTAGAGATGTTGTTGGTTGGATGATTATGATATTTGATGGATTGAATTTAGTGCCTAACATAATGTAATAAAGTTTATTATTGTTTACTTATAATATATATTTCCATCGAAGCTTCCTTTTATGTAACGATATTATAATTAATGATGGTTATAATTAGCCTAAGTTATTTCTAATATTGTTTGGTCCTAAATATTTTTCGAATGATGACAATAACCTCGATGCTATTACATGGAACCAAACATGACTGGTGAAATTTTAGTATGATGCACTTCGGCCTACCCCTTTGACGAAAAAGGCGTAATGCTATGTTGTTTATCTTTATCATATGCTTTGTAAAATTTACCTAAAAACAGTATCAATTTATTGCAAAAGTACAAAACAATGCACGTACCTCCTATGAACGGGAAATATTTAAAACATCCCTGGGCTAGTCCAATAGCTATCTCTGGCTCTCAAGAATTCATTACGACGACAGAAATTTGTTTGCGATATGAAATTCCTAAGATTCCTTCGCAATTTCCGAACAATTCATGTCATGCCAGTGACCAGGTTTTTGCATTATTTTGTTAGTTTTCTATAATAAAATGTATGTTATTGTTTAATCAAGAGGATTCACAATTCAAATTACTTGAATTAAATTTCCTACTATTACAGAATTTATCTATATATTTAGAATTACTAATGCTATTAAAATTGTTCATAATATTACATAAATGAATTTATTTTAGCCATCTAAATATTTATCCCAGTCTCACCCTTTTAAAAATGTTCAACATATAAAAAAAAACCATTAAAATCAAATAAAAAATGACCGGACGAACGTTTTAATTAATCTGAAAGAACCGGTCCAAACCGGTTCAATTGTGTCGTCCCGTTATACATTCCAGCCTCCAATTGTTGCTAGGTAAATTTAAATATTTTACACTTGAAAAGAGCCATCGAACGTCCTACGTTTTAATGGTCTCGAACAACGTTTGAAAAATGTCGATGTTTTAAAATTCAATTTATCGATGGAACACTCAATTATAAAAAAAAATAGTTTATGCTTTATTAGAGCAATATGTAGGAGTGTCGCATTTTGAGGAATATCAGTAAAATTGATATGCAAATAATTGCAATATCAAAAATTCAGTTTGCAAACTTATTGCAAAGCAGACTAAATTCTGTACTATAATATACTTACTATTAATAATGTACTATAAATAACAAAATATATACTCAGTATCCATTATGGGATATCTTATCGATTGTTTTTGATGATTGGTTTACAAAATTATAATCATAATTCAATTGTATGTAAAACATGAACAGAATGAGAAGTAGTAGGTAGATACCCCCACAAACGTAGCTTTGTCAGTCTTGTTCATTATTATTTACTACGTGTATACATAAAATTACGTTTCCTTTAAAATTCAATAATGATTATTTATCATAAAAATATGGTGGCCGAATGGATAAGTAACTAACATACAAATTTTGCGATCCGATTTCGATTCCAACTAGCAGTAGCAATGTGGATTTCACTTTATGGAATTTAGTATTCGTGAAGTGACTTACCATCTGCTAACGGTGAAAAAACATCGTGAAGAAACCCACATACCCTTGAAGAAATTCTAAGTGTATGTCTGATCCACTTACAGGCTAGCCGGTGTAGTTTATGGCCTAAACCCTCTGCTGTCGAGAAAGAGGACAGGAGACCCAAGCATTGGAACATTAATGGGTTGAATCATAATCATAATAATCATTTATTTTCTATTATTTCAATAAGACTTTTGAAACAAAGCCGTTATAATAACAGTAAATATGATGAAACGCTACTACCTATTTAGTGAACTAAAACATCGAGTATCGATAACTAAGCACATCCCTACCCCCATTACTTCAACTTCAATTAGATGATATCTGACGTTTATAGTTCTTTATGCATTCACGGAGTAAGATTATGCTTTCCAGGAGTGAGATAATGCCATTTAAACGTAGGTCCGATCATTATTCCCCTGATACTGCGTAATGAAAATTTTGTAAAGGTTTTACGATCGTCCAAGAGTGCTTTAATGAGCTATCTTCGAAGGTGTACCTTTTTTAAGGAAAATAAATTTTGTTATGTTAGTAGATGTAGATTGAAGGTATTTGTAGAAGTTTTATGAAGAGGAAACGAGATTTATGGGCGTGTTTGAGACGTTATGGTTAATTAGGTCTTGTCATTTTACGTGATTTTCTATGGCGCGTTAAAATTTAAGTTGCTGTTTCAACTTTCTTAATATTATCAAAGGAACTTTTAATTGATTTTTTCGGTTGTGGAAATTGAAATTAAATGTAAATTCAAATTTGGTTTGAGTTTATGCGAATCTTGCTCCAATTATAAAAATCATCGTTTCAAAACAGGTCAATCGAAAAGCTGATCTTTCTTAGGTGTTCATTGGTCGTATGTTAAGGTTTGCATTTCTTAAATATCTTCTTTAAGGAATCAGAAATACAGTACATATTTACTCCTTTTAATTGCTTCCATGTGTAGCCGAGGTAATTCGTTAGTTATTCAATAATTTCGATATTAATGATATGCAAGTTTTCACCCTTTCCAAACAATGTTGTTAAAGCTCCTATACCTTTAAAAGCAGATTTATTATAGTTTGTGATGACATCACTGGCATCAAATCTGAGATTTGCTTCACTAAAACTTTTATGCTAATGAATTCGTCAACATTTATCAATCAGTCTTAAATTACCGAGTATGACAAATGCAGTAAAAACATCACCTTGTCCTCAGTGCATAAGACACAAACTTGCTTGGAAGGAACATCTTATAAATTGCAAATACACCATTTCGCAGATCGTAAACGTCGTAACTCGTCCGTCACATAAACAATACTATCGGGAATCGTTTGGTATAAAACATGAGATAGGAGCGATTTTAGCTGGTACGACGGATTGTAAAGCGCATAAGATGAATCGAAATATTTGGAATGCAATTTATAAAACGACAAATTGTTCGTACTTTTTTAGCGCTTTTACGGCAATACCGCTGAAGGCATCTAAGAGTAATTCGGCTGTAGGTAAAACTTGAACTATGATGAATATTCCAATTACATAATGCTTAAAACGCTTTTTTCTAAAGGTCTAATCTACCGCTAAAATGCAACTAAAATACTCTCAAGAGATACTGGAACGTACATAATAGACCCACAGATCAGTGTTTGGAACCTACAAACAATTTGTCTTTTAATTACTTGTTTGTAAAAGACTCGATTGCGGAAATTATCTTAAAAAAAGTTGATGTCGCCAAATCTTAAGCTTTGTACCAGTATAACGTGAATCAATCAACTATCCACTATCCCCTATCATTTACTTATTCAGATTTTATGTGTCGCCGGCACCGGACTGAAACTTTATGTACCATCAGCTGAACGTTTATAGAACATGAACCGAAATGTGACCCGTTTTTGAGACAAAACCCCCATTTTCTTTGGTATCTATAAAAAATATAGCTTGCTATGTTACGATTTTCATTGCTCCCGTTTTGCAAGTCTATTCAATATACGATGGCATGTTTTCTGCTATTTTTTAGAGTATTTGTTGTACTAGCCTCTGTCTAGATATTATCTGAAAGAGTTTAGGTCATAATTCACACTGCCTAGATGCGTGGTGATAGGTACTGGAGATAAGTAAGAGTATTTCTTGGTTTCAAATTTAGGATGTGTTCACACCGTGAACAAGTGGTATAGAATTTAATTAGCCTTAGGAGCAATTAAAACATAGATGATAAACCATGTATGCATGATAATAAATTACAATGCAGAGTTCAAGTTTCATGCTATACTGTCCCTTAAGATACAGGTTACCCTAGTTTAAGGGACAGGGTCCATACTAATATGTAAACAGATCCAAGTTGTCCTTAAGTATATTTTCTTTTATTCTTTTACTTAACAGAAATTACTTTACTATATTTTGTACAAAATCTGTTACTTTTTTTTGGCACAATAAAACTTATTATTATTATTATAATTTGTCAATCAACTGACGCACTCCATGACGTTTCCAGGTATTTTTGTTGTTTGTATTATAGGCAAGAACGTAAGTACATCCAAAAAATCACTACAAAGATTTTGTAAAGCAAAAAAACTTTTCTATTACAAAAACGTCACCAATTTTCTCCATTTATATGAACAGATGATGCAACATACGAAAATTCAAAGCCAAAAATGAGCATTGACGTCAAAGGGCGCGAACATGCCCTATTTATGATTAGGTTGTGCTACTGCTCGGCGCATACCAATGAACCTCACGTTACCCGTCATCCGTCATACGTGTTCCGACGATCATCGGAAATCAACGCGTAATGTATTTGAACAAGTCCATGCCCTGAACGAATAAGTAGATACCTGTTTACTTGAGCCAGACGGAAAACAAAATACAGCCCCTAATAAATTCAAATTAAGCCGTCCCAAAAATAAATTAATACTAAGCTTTGTTTACATTTATATAATTTCATACTATGGATTCATTAAGGATCATCTCTTTCAAGAATAGAAAGACATTTTCTCCAGATAAACGTCACATTATTAAAAACATAATTAATTTCTAAAATTTCAGCAATTTTCATAAACGCTCAAATATTTTACAGCGTTCGAGAATTCGCGTCATAAAAACCATAGGACACTTGAGGGGGCGTTTAGTGTTTTATATGCCAAAGGGATTTATGTTATTACCGTCCATATTTCTGCGGACTGAAGCCGCTGAGAGGTCACGAAATCTTGCCGAAAGGTGTGACCGCGTCTGTCGTATAGGTGCGTCCCTCTTGCTCCACAGTGTTGCTTTAAAGCGATGAATATGAGAAGTTGTATTCGGATCACGTAGAGGGCGCGGCGTGCGCGGTGCTCATGAACTGCGATGCCAAACCTCACCAGATACAACGTTAACAATGAAAATATTCTCTCCCCGCCAGCAAGGTGGAAGAGTTGCGATGACAAGTCCCAACAAACTTGGTAATCAGTTGTAACAAATTTATGTGTCGTGCGTGAGAGAGTACAGTTTCGCTTTCTCCTACAAATGTTATTTGTTGGGAGAACGTTGCGGACGTTAATTGTCAGTTGGATGTTCTTGTTTTATCATAATTATGTATTAAAACTTTTTGCGAAGAACCTTTCGGAGATTAAAATGGATCGAAGTTAGAAATGGAAGCCTGCTGATAGCAGGTTAAGACTCACCCCTCCTTTCAGTTGTGATTCATTGGTAATAGTCAAAATGATTGTTAGCATAGTAAATGTTATTTTATAT
Organism: Laspeyria flexula; assembly: GCA_905147015.1. Classification (NCBI taxonomy): domain Eukaryota; kingdom Metazoa; phylum Arthropoda; class Insecta; order Lepidoptera; family Erebidae; genus Laspeyria; species Laspeyria flexula. The sequence continues at coordinate 1,682,128 of LR989956.1, read as the reverse complement.
AATATGGTTTTTACTCGTAATGAGATTTTATAGACATTTTATTAAATTGTATAACGGCCAGCGATGAAGAATTTTTTTTTATCTTGTTTATTTTGTTCTGCTTCACATCGCTGACTGTTGTTTCTTTTTTTTTTCTCGTCCGTTCAATAGCCGAAATATGTACAGACAAATCATAAGAAAACCTATCATTGGCCATACCATTATTGTTACCTTTTTAGTTTATAATATGTATATCGCTGTTGGTTTTGAAAATAAAAAAAAAAAATAAAAAATAAAAAAAAATAAATTAAAAACCTCAAATACAGATAATTATTAATTAGTTACATACCTTAGTATCGAAGTTAAATATATTTAAAGTGTAACAGCAAATACTTGTTCCAATTTAAGTAGGAATAAGTTTAGTATTCTTGTAATTATAATAATCTATGTACTTGGTTCTCTTTAATATTTTTGGCAAAGTGAACATCTAATAAATTTATTAAGTAATTGACTAATATTGTGGATTGAAATGAGGTGTGAAAAATGAAAGACAAATATTTCTTATACAAAAATAATTGTTTCCCAACGTCCAATAGACAGAAACAACAAACAAGTTAAATACTTTAATGCATTCAAGTCGCGAAAAGATTTTAAAACCGGCAAACGGGTAAACTCATGCTAAACAAAGTTGACGCTGAACTCTTTAGAATACCATTCTGCTTAGTTTTCGTATTTCTTAATACAAGCTAATGCTTTGATTCGGGTTATGCGCTGTGGCGGATTGTGATAAGCAAATATCCTCTTATTTGTTTACCTATTAAGTAAATCACTTAATCTGAAGTAACAACATACGTAGTCAATTAATAGCAATTGAATGCGTGTCTTATTTCAAACAATAGTGTCAATGTTTACTAATGATAAGTTATTGTAAGTTCGTGTATTATTGTCGGATTACAACTCTTGGAGTCTAAATATATATTGTATTATGTTCGTATTTTATTAGTAACAGTCGTCATTGTCGGTATCGTGATAGATTAAGAATATATAATGTCACCACCCCATCTCAACATGTGACTAAGAACGGCAAAAAAAGGAAAATTCGAAACAAACTCTATACTAACCCGTCTAGCCAGCATGGTATAGTAGGCTAAATTCCCTCCACATTCTTTGGAGGAGCCCCTGCCCAGCAGTGAGACGTTTATCGGTTGAAAGCGCGTTATTATTTGATAATCATCATCAAATCAGCCCAATGACGCCCATTGCTGGATATAGGTAGCTATAGGTCTCACATAATTTCCGCCACTACGAGCTATTTTGTGCCCCTGCAACCAACGGCCACCCACAACCTTTAAAAGGTCATCGGCCCATCTGGCGGGGGCCGCTCCACGCTGCGCTCTCCAATACGACGTAGATAGATAATAATTAATTGTTAATACGATTCCAAAACCGCATTCGCTTATAAACATTACCACAACAGACTTTGAGCTTGGCTGAAAGAAACTGCACCTAAAGCGAATACGTGAAGTCAATTTGCGAATAAACTTTCTCAGTTGGTTTGGCACAGCGATACTGGCTAGACTACTTTACTAGATTTAACATTGTGCTTAATGTGTGTACGTGAAGACAGCTTACTTGCTCTTTCGATGCAGTTTTGTTGTCAACGATATTTTGGATTTGCATATTATGAGCAGGAAGACCCGCGCAGGGAGTAAGTGAACTTTCTAACGAAGCCTACAGTTAGCGGCCACGTCTCAGTACCATCACTGGCAACATACATTGTTTGAAGACTTATATTTCAAACACCTGGGGTGTTATAGATGAGACTACATTGCGTAACCTGCCAAATTTTGCCCAACCGATATCTATAGATCCAATCAGAAATGAGGATATTCGTAAGATAAGTAAAATTGCTAACAAAACCCAAGCCTATGTCCAGCAATGAACATCATTGGGCTGATATGATAGTACATTAGCAACACGTCTCTTTCCCCGAAGAGAGGCAGAGATGGATTACACGTACCTCTCGCCAGCTACAAGTAACATGTCATAAAGGATGACACTATTACCGTTTGGGAACATTTCCAAACTTCTGACTGAAACTAATAGAAAAACCCAATATAATTTTTACCGATCCCGGGAATCAAATCTAGAACCTCTTACGCAACAATCTTAGTAGTTTCTTATAATTTCCATAATGCTGCCACTGCTGGACATATACCTCACCTAACATCCGCCATAACGAGCGATTTTACCGCTTACAAAAAAGACACACGCTACCTTAGTTTAAATTAAAAGTATGCTGTAACATATCCTTCGATACATCAACAAATCCACCAGTTCTATTTGTGCCGATATTCGTATTTACCTTTTAAAATATAGAGCTGATTCGTGTATTTTATTTATAAAATATATAACAAACTCCATGGAATAATGGTTTTCCCTATCTTTGTAAAAAGCTTTGCTGGTACACAGTAACGATGACGGATGAGCAGTATTGCGCCAGATCTGTGTTGTTTTTACTCTGAGAGTGTACATTTTTTCGTAGATATTTTTGAGGTAAACAATGAGGAACTAAGTAATGTCTTTACCGTCGAACGAAAGTTAGGTATAAAAATGTTGGGTGTAAGAAAATCGACAACGAAACACCTCGTTAAAAATATTCTATTGACTGTGGTAGTTACGAATATATTTAATAGTGATTTGTAAATGCATTGACACAGAAAATAATTATTATTTTAGATAAATGAACAAAACATTAAATAATAACAGAGAAAAAGGTAATAAATGGTAATGCGTATTTATGCAATAACAAGAATATTGATGAACAAATTTCAATTGTCTTGGTACAGGGATAAAGTTAATTTTAAATTATTATACTTCTATTCACGAAAACTTATATCAACAGAAGTTTAGTTTTCACAGGCTTTATAGTACTTTTGAATAACTTGAACTACAATACATAGGTACTTGCCTCAAAGATAAAATTTGTCCATTTATAGGTAATTACTTGACGTGATCGTAGCTCATTGCTATTTTTTCATTTTCTTTCACATATATTATCATCATCATCATCATATCAGCCCAATGACGTCCACTGCTGAACATAGGCCTCACCTAATTTCCACCACAACGAGCGATTTTGTGCCGCCCGCAGCCATATTATCATACTTCTATTAAAAATACCATCTTTAGTACGACTAAATTTCATTAAAAACGTGGTAACAAAGTCAAAATAATCCTAAATCCCGTTAAATCAGTAACAGTGTTGTGTTGACGAACAGACACGTAGCCCTGTAATATGGTCATGAATATTAATGAGCGTCACTTTATTTGCTTATTTATTAGCTACCACGCCGATAATAACATGGCTGAACGTGACGTGTTTTGTTTCACAAAGGTTACGTCTTAACACAGTTAGCTTATAAGTATCATCGTGTTTTTATTAAGAAGATTCTGGAAAGATTGCAGTTATATATTCTTTTAAAACAATGCTGGAATAATTGACACAAAGACAGTACACCCAGATACAGATCAATTTATATATTATAAATGTAGTTCACATATTTTTCAAATGATAATAAAATTACAGCCGATCTATGATAATGGCGATTTATTAAAGTCAATTTTACAAAATCTGCCCTTTTCGGCCATTGCAAAATTGTCGGAAATTGCAATTAAAATATTGAAGTGGCTCGCTATCAGCATAGTGCTTTCAATTTGAAATATAGGGTGGTTGCAAATTCATTTTCCAGGCACTGCATTTTTGTACTCTGTAACTTATTGTATGTATACAATTGTCATGATAATAGCATAAAATATGTATATAAAATAACAAAACGTCAGAATAACTCATACATATTATAAATCAACTCTATCAAATCCGAAGCAACGAGATTGAGAAAATACGTAGGCAGGCATATTTTAGTAATATGTCACATAAAATCAGATAAAAACAACGCTAAACTCGTGACAAGATTAGTTTCAGTTGTGAACACAAACATACGAAGTTCATAGCGAAGTTTATCTATTTCGGAAACTTGACGAAAAAATATTATAAAGTATTTTGGAGGGTACGTGAGACTCTTAAGGTGGGACAAAGAGTTTTCGCTGCTGGAAATGGTTACTAGCAATGTTATACATCTATACAAATAAATAAAATTAGTGTGTCTGTTTGTAATAATAAAATAACCGCTTTTTACTACATGCATTCGAATGTGTATACGGTACATAATATATACCAAAATAATTTTTTTTTAAATTTTTTGTCTGTCTGTTTTTTCCAGCTACTCTTTGGAACGGCTGGACCGATTTCGACCGGACTTTCACTGGCGGATAGCTAATGTCACAAGGAGTAACTTAGGCTACTTTGGTTTTGAATAAAATACCAGGGTTCCGTAAAAAAAATTAAAACTCCATAAATGCGGGATAAGTTGTCCACGCGAACGAATTCGCGGGCACAGCTAGTAATTATATATCCGTGTAGTGACGGATTAATACATAATGTTACTACCCCATCTCAACCCGTGGGTTTCGTAAAAGGCAACTAAGGGAGTGACCTTATGCAGACAAGAGCACTACAAGAAACAAACCCGCAAAGCCAAAGCGTGGTATAGTAGGCTAAATTCCCTTAAAATTCTTTGGTGCCCGTGCCCAGCTGTGGGACGTTTATGGATTGAAATGATGATTACTGAAATATTATTATAAAAAATGGTTTCTTTTAAGGAAGAATATTTCGAGCAAGATAATAATAATAATTATTCATTTATTTCAGCGTAAATCCATAGTTAAAATTATTTGAATTCTTTTATTGATTTGAATTAATTCAAATAATGCACTTTTATATGTGTTTTGGTGGTGTAATTACTAAATAATTAACACAGCATAAAAATTTACTATCTTGTCATATATTTTCTAAAAGAGTTTCAAAAGATTAAGGTAGATTGAAGGAATCTCTTAAAAAGCAACCATTTCCAGTTACCTCGCTAAAGATAGAAAGCCTCAAAGCTCAACGACATTAAATATCAAGTCAGTTCTAAACTTCAATTCAATAAGCTTGAATCCCCTATTTCTTTTAATAAATGTTCTCTAAATTGAAACTATTAGCCTCTGCAAGAAAGCCGGGATAGAGTCCAACTTCATACCGTCCCTTTCAGTGAAGGCTTACCCGGCCTCATTATAAATCACCGACTATTCACCAAACTATATAAAGTTATTTGTCCTAGACTATGGCCCGGTTTGCCCTCTTGGGACATCGTCTATCTCCTCAAAATGATTGTCATAGTACTTGCCTAATTTATTATTCTGTTAATCTGGGACTTATTTGTTTCTGGAATTAAACCACTTCAAAAACTTTAATTTTTTTTGTGATTTTATATTTAAATGCATAGGTAAAACACCTCTAAAATAATGTTTACCTGCATAAATTTGTGAAAACATTTTTTAAAATAAATAATTCAGGTTACATTTTTAAATTCTGTAAAATCTGATAAAAATTTAAACTTCTAACATTATATTTATAGTATTTAGTTGTTTTTTTCTATATTAATAAAATTAATTATATAATAATAAAAGAATTATTAATTATAATATAATAAAAAATATTATTTATAAATCAATATTTCTGAAATTCCTTGTTAGAAAATACATTTTAAGAATAATTTTAAGAAAGACTCATATTGATTCTTCACAAGAAAGCACCTGTGTCGTAAAACTTTGATAAAGAAGATTTTAGCATAATTCGATAAAGTTTTATTTTATTCCTACAGTCTGCCCTAGGGACGTATCTTTATAGTTTATGTCTACTGTATTGGATTTTAACAAAGTAACTTTGAAAATAAGCCCCCGTAGACAAGTTGTAAATTTCAAACGTAGTCATTGAAATTTACGGTTAGAACTTTTACAAACGCTTTTCAGTATACCTACTAATTTTTCTACACATACTCGTACATACGTGTGCAAGACAAGTCTACTTTGTTTGAAGTCTTTATAAAATGGTTATATAATTGTTACAAAATATAAAATGAATCAGCTGTTTTACTTTCAATTTAATTCAATCGCAATTTGAATCAGATTTCCATCAGGTAGGTTTGAAAACAAAACATCAACAAGGAAGACGCTATCAAACTAAATGGAACAAGTAGAACGCACAAACAACGTCGGCGAACTGAAATGAAGTCCGCGGAATCAACTTTAAATACATACCGAAAAACAAACTGGTGGGGATGGTGTAGGGGGAGGGGGGGAGTTCAAACAGCAAACAACAAACGTAACAGTAAATTACACAGCGATCCGGTTCAAACCGGTTTCAACCGGAACACGCTGGTTATTTGTTCAGATGCAATCTCTTCCCATTCCCAGTATATGATTAAAACAGTGCAGGACACCATTCCTATGGGAAATCATCGGGGCGAACGCATTGCATAATTAGCAGTCGCAAAGGCGGTACGATAGATGGCGCGTATTTTAGTGTCGCACGCTTTGGATAGTTCCATAAATCTTCATGTTCCTTGAATGTCAATAAAAAAAACAAGCTGATATTCTTTTGACAATATTTACCTACTGAATTTTCAAAACTGAGATTTTATAATTCAAGTAATTGCATTCATATTAATTGATAAATCGTGGTGACTTTTGAACATTATATTTTGGCCCGGTATCTTCACAGACTTTAGGCTATTGGCATAGCTCGAAATGAGATAAATTATGTACTATCTGTATTTTTTATCAATCAGAATACAGAATAGGTATATTCTAACATTTCTCCAACAATATATGCACAACATTACTTCTAAAATCACGGCGTCGACTTATTGAGAATAGACGAAGCTGATTGTGTTGTAATTATTCTTTTTAATATTGAAGAAAAAAGTTCTAAGACATAAACAATAGACATAATATCGAATAATTCACAAATAGATGCCACCCGGCGGCGAGCGCAAAATCGTTTGTGCAAATGTACCGAGTGGACATTCCACACAAATAAGTTCACTTGCAAAGGGAAACTCAAAATAAAACTTTACATATTCCTTGTATGCGCTTCTACTTCAATTATACAACTGTCCAGTGAGAATTTCATCTCTTATTAATTTTAAAATTTCTAATGAATGCGAGTTTCTGTTTGAGAATGTCTCGTATGAATGTGTTTGACAAAGGCTTCACTTTTTTAATGACTGCTTTAGAATTTGACTTGCATCTATTTATGTCCTATAAACGTTGTTTCTTCTTTAGTTAGCTTTCTAAAAACATAATATTTTAGGGTTCCGCACCTCAAAAAGAAAAATCGACCCTTAAAGGACCACTCCGTCGTCCGGCCGTCTGTCTGTCAATCTGTCCTATTTTTCAAATAATTTGTGCAAATAACAAACATTTTAGGTATATTCTTCTTTTTGTTTTCTTTTTCAATAACCTACCATTGCATGTCCACACAGTCACGTAGGTACATTTATTACTATTACTTCTACAAACAGTGTGAACAAAATGTCCATTTAGAACACGACTAAAAGATTTCATTTAACTATATAAATTCTAGGAACGATTCTAGGAATAATAGAATTGATGTGTCGCCACCACGCCCAGCTGTGGCCGATGAAAGGGTACCCAAATTACGTGGTGTCAACCGAGATGATTAAAAACCCGAAGCTATCACAATAACAATGCCATTAGTGGCAGGCGGCTAGCTTGAGACGTTTAGAGGTCGCGATAATGTCATATCGTAAATTATTAAAAAAATACCTTTGTATTTCTGCAATACGGTACCAGAATCGATACCTACTGATCACGGTAAAATAGTAAATTACCGTTCAGTTCAATTTGGAAAATAAGTTTATAAAAATAACAATCATAATTATATTATGTGGCCCCAGAATAGATCCCTGTGAAAGTACTTATACTAAAGCAGCTACTTTATATTCAAAAACCAATCAAGTTATGTATTAGTCTAAGTATAACTCAATAAAATGTTCAAAATAAACTACATACCAATATACTAACAAGAAATTAATGGTTATGCATTATTAACTAACAAATTTAATCACATTAGATATGATCAAACGTGTCGCTTGCGTCTGTCGGGTCGCTAATTATAAAAAAGCAAATGTCACTAACTTTCATGATTGATGATGGCACAGACAATTTCATTCATCATAGTTAATTTTATTGAAGTGTCGTATGTGATAAATTAACCCAACCTGGGTTTTTTTCTAATGAAACGTGTTTGTTAGCAATAATAGAGTTGATGTGTTGCATTTAGTTCTCGCGATATGTCGTCGCTTGTCAGTTCGTGATCAGGTGTTGTTTGGTAAATGGGTAAAATTGCTTCTAGGTGTGGGTGGATACTAGTTAGGTGGCTAGTTTACTTTTTTTGTAATGTAATGAGGATTAATTAACAAGTTTCGTACATTATTACTACAAGTTTATTTCGCTTTGCTGTAATGTAATTAGTTAATATTATAATGACTACCTTGGTGGTGTATACGGTTGCGCTTTCGGTTGAGGTTCCCCAAGTCAGGACCAATATTTGTATGATCAAATATTTGTTTTGGAGTTCAGGTGTTATTATAAGTATTCATTTTTATTGCCCAGCCTTTTTTTACTAATCATCTTTTGTTGGCCGTAGCGCAATGTTTTAATTATAATTTTAAAATTTGTGAAATTTCTATGAGACTTCATCAGAAACTATTGAGAACAATATTATTTTTTTAAGATTTCATAGTAAAAGTTAAACAGTTAATTAGGTATAGAATTTGTAAAGCATAAAATAAAGTACGGGAATAGAGTTGAACACTTATCATATTATACTATCCATTTAGAATATTTAGATATAAAAAGGTTAAGTAATTAACTCTTTAAAACTAAATACCTATTCTAAATGAAATTAACCAACCAAAAATAAGTCAAAACAAATATGTTCTAATTTATGTAAGATCACAGTCAAACCCGAAATCCCACCTACCAGAGACACAGCGTTTGTGACTTTAATAAAGTAATTTATTTCAATAACAAAGACCGTTTTAATGTTTTCATTACGAAGGTTGTTATAAAGAAAATATACGGATCCTTTAAAAGAGTTTTTATGTAATTGACTAGATAATGTTTATATAGTAGTAATTATAAATATATTAAGTCTATGTTGTTAAACTTTCATTACGGAAGTTAAATACAAATAAACAACTAGCTGCAGGACTATTTAAAAATGTACCAGTTTAAAAACGTTTTGATGAGTTTTGATTTTGTCGACTAATTGCTTAAAAAATTAAGTGTATAACTTATTAAAATAAATATAATCTTAAAATTTTTTTTTCTTAGATTTTATTCTTAATTTTTTCTTATTCAAAAATGATTATATAAAAATAAACAAAAACCTAAAACAAAATCACTTGATAAATCAAATTAGGTAAGAAATTGTCAAACCGTAAAACAATATGTATACAGGTTTCTAAAAAGAACTATACGTATCACAATCTGCCTTAGAATGCATAGTACAAAGATTGCTGTTCTACAAACAAGAAAATACACCAAGCGTCTAAGTGAGCTTCTCAGAATCAGTCTGTCTAGCCTCCCTGTTGCAAGTGCATACGTCACGAATAAATCAGCCGAGGTTTAGATAGATGCACCTAAAATCCGGCACTGATCTGGCATTAAGCGGCAATTTGTACGTGAGAAATTTAGACTTGTGCACGGAATTATTCGAAGAGAACGTTGTATGCTGACAGTATATTGTCTAAATAAATACTTTTATCATGTAGCTTACTGATTAAGAATACACTCCTTCACTACCCCATATCGACCCGTGGGTGTTCTATACAAACTCCTTATGCAGAGAAGAACACAGCAAGAGTAGGAAAATTCGAAACAAACCCTGTAACGGTGGGTTGTTCTGCTGCATCATTTTACACGTTACCCAAATTGTAAATTACAAAAGATTGTAACTATCCATATTTTTTAAAATAGTGGCGTGAGTTTCTTGTCAGATCTTCTCATAGCTCCACCCTGTCAGCGAACTGGTCGTAGGCAAATTTGCTGACACTATTTTTCGGATAACCTGTTACATTCTTATAATAATAATAATAATAATATTCTACCACATTTACACAGCGCCATCTAGTCCCAAATTAAGCAATTATATTTGCTTGTGTTATGGGTACTAAACAACTGATATACTACTTAAATACATTTTTTTTGTAAATACATATATATTATAGATAAATTACACCCAGACACAGAACAAACAATTATGCTCATCACACAAAGATTTGTCCTGGGTGGGGATCGAACCCACGACCTCCGGCTTAGCAGTCAGGGTCACTAACCACTAGACCAACAGGCCAGTCAAAATCTTATCTTATGACTTTCATAAGTGTTACCTTGTAACCTAGATGAATAAACGAGATTTCATTTCATTTCATTATACAAACCCATCTGGCCAGCGTGGTATAGACGGCTAAATTCCTTCCACAATCTTTAGAGGAGACCCGTGCCCAGCAGTGGGACGTTTATGAGTTAAAATACTCTTATTGGAAAAAGTATTAGTTTTACTTCTCTTCTTTCCTAAATAATTATGTCTGCCGACAGGCTTGCCTGTTGGTAAACAGTTACTGACCAGTAGTTCCTGAGATAAGCGCGTTCAACCAATCAAACAAACAAACTCTTTGGTTTTTAATAATAAATTAGTATAGATATGGCAAATTACTATCAGGAGCATGCTTGCTCGTAATTTGGAGAGAATCAGAAGAAGAAGATCACTCATGGATATAAGCAATATCGAAGACTTGGGCCAGTTGTTGCTTTTATTAAAATGAAAACGCTGCTAAAGTTACTGGTACTGCATTCTTTAAATATACTTTCTCAACACTGCATATATTTTGTCATTGACCTTTCATGTAGTTATTTATTTACAGCGTTTGAATAAAACATTTTGTCTAACAAATTGCGTCAAGCTATAAATTTAGGCACTAACAAAGCCTGTCTTGCTTTTTTTGCAATACTTTCTTACCATCCAGAACCTAAAAGCTTTGTTGAACAAAATTACGCAAAATTCGTAACACATGTGCGCTTTTGAAAAGCTAACCGAGGCACGATCGTTCGTAAGAAAGATTTCCTAATGAAGACGGGGGTGCGACGCTCAACACCCTTTTGTTTTCAACTGAGCCTGTGTTTTACAGCCTTTAGAGCTCATTAAATTAAAGGATGAGATTTACACTCGTTAGGGCTACGGTTTTGTTGCTTGGCGTACATTTAAAAGATTTTTGCAGCAACATTTATTTGAAGAAAAATGCTGGATGTATTTTTGTTAATATGATTTTACGTTGCGGGAATTGTAAAGAGTTTTTCTTGCATGTTACACTTTTAGAGCAAACATTTTCTTTAGCTTTGCAGTTTTAATTTTTATTATTTATGCGGCTTATATTTTTGTAATTTTGCTTACAATCTATACTTACATATTGTCGTGTAGTTAAAAACATTGGCTTTTGAGAACTTACCTGAAAAAATAAAAATAAAAATTAGAAAAAACAATCCAACATTTGTAAAATAAATAAAAAGATATAGAAAATTAGTGAGGCTATCAAATTATAATCTTGAAAATTGATTTGAAAATTAGTCGATCTTATTTATAAAGAAAATGACGGCACTAGATGCAGTTTATAAAAAGGTTTCTATTCTCTACACCAGTTTGTTGCTACAAGTTTAAGTGTAAGGTCCATACAATATATTATTTAGAGTGTAGTAATGCTCTTAACACACCCAAGCTGCTATAGAAGAGAAAAGCCCCAACTTGATATAAGACGATTATTTCATATTATCACACGTTATATTCACAGCATTTAGTGAAATAGACTTTATGTTTCGTGTTTTTAGAGTTCCGTACCTCAATTAACGTATTCTGTAGTCCGTCTGTCTGTCTATCAAGAGTATTTTTTCTCAAGAACGTGTAAAAGTATCAATCTGAAATTAATATCAAATACCCGGCTCTGAAAATCCTTTGGCACAAAAAAAACTTAAGGTTTCACAGAACAATAAACCTAACTCTGATCTGTGAAAGATTGCTAGCTTTGAAAAGTTTGATTTTTTGCCCTAAACATCTTAATAAATTAGAAAATCTGTGCCTACGATATCGTAGCAAACCGTAGCAGAGTCGTAGCATGTGCTACGTCGCAGTAATAAATCAATTACAATTTTATTATAGGGTTTTGTGACATCAATAATTGTATATTTTTCTTAAAGTTTAATTACATAATATTTATTAAAACAGTTAAGATAAATTATTTTATAAATAGAATTTAAATTGATTTACTGTAGCTAATATAACATTTGGATTGAGCTATCTAATTTAATAAACTTAAATTAAGAACCTATAAAAAAGTACCGAACTCAACTAGTTTGAACCCATTAAGTTTAATAAGCCAACACATTACTGACCAACATTTTATCCCGAAATGATCCAGCTGACATCTTGAAAGGACAAACTGCGAAGCGATCGTTTCTCGACCAAAGCTGTGCTACGTCGTCGTTATTCAATTTACATGCAAATGGGGGGAGTAAGGGGGGAAGGGGAAAAGGGGGTGCGACCGTGCCAATAGTACGCTGATGTATCGCATCAGAACGTGTCCTGTGGATACGGTGTGTGGCCTGAATTGAGAGTTCCCGCGAGTTTGTGTTGCGAAGTTAGTAGTTAGGATAGTTAGACTTTGCTACTAGTTTGAAGCTAAATATCAGGTATCTGAGATATATTATACGAAGGCTTGAATAGAAAAATAATTCACTACGTTGGCTTGCAAGTTTCAAACTAGTGTTTTGTCGAAAAAAAAAATATTACTAAGGACACAAAATCTCGTTCAAATTGAGCAAAGCCATTGGTGGATATATTTCTAATAAGAACTGTGTCTCGATAGTGTAATGTTTTTCTAGTTAGAAGTGGTCTTCAGACCTCACGAGAGAAAAGAACCAAATGGCTGTTTTGGATGTACGTAACTATAACATACACAATCATCATAATTTCAACCCATAAACGTCCCACTGCTGAGAACAGGTCTCCTCCAAAGATTGTGGATGGAATTTAGCCTTCTATACCACGCTGGCCAGACGGATTGGTATAGAGATCTACACAATACGAAAAACATAAAGAGACAACCTCGAGAGTGTTTTGTTTTACTCTACTGGAAGAAAAGAGAAATTGCTTTGCTGGTAACTACAAATTTTCACCATTTGTTAAAATATTTAATTGCACATATTTACGAGCACAGCTGTCAAGTTCTTTCTAATAAAGGTAGCTGTTTGTTCGTTTTTCTAATTCTACTAACATTCGTGGGCATTTGTTGGATAATGATCAATATATATTGTTCAGTGTGCTTATTTAGCGTATTATGGTTGATTTATGCCCGGTTTCTGAGTTCTCAGATCAAAGATCAAAATAAAGTAGTTAAGTATCATCGATTAAAGTACAACCTGACTAAATATAAAACTATAACAAGAGAACTAGTTTATTCATACAATTGTCATTTTTATTTGCTTAAGTTTTATTTTATCCTATACAACAATACTAACTGATAATGGCCATTTGACGGCTCAATAGCCGGGCATTAATCATTCATATGACTTTTATTAGTCATAGAATTAGCATTGCCTTTCAACGTGGCAATGCCGCCAGCCTTTTGGGTACGTTTCCGGTTGACAGTGATGCTGACGAATATTACGATGCCTAAACAAGTTTTCTTTGGGTTTTTAGTTTTTTTTATTGTTTAAGTTTTCGTTTTTTTTGTTTTTTTTGTTTGTATTTAATTGTATATATAGTTTTAATATGTAAGTAGATGTTTAATTTAATTTTTGTCATTTGTATCTCAAAATGTATAGTTCCTCTATTCTCTCACAACTTGCGAGTAGATTGTAACGCGTGCGAAATATGACGCTACGGTAGATGTCCACGATATTGATAGGTCACAGCGGACAGCTCCGGTGCGGGTTTTTAATAATGTCTTTGTTAGCCACATAGATGTGTTGTCTAGTAACGAATAAAAATAAAGTAGTTATTATTTTTATATACAACAACGCGGCAACGATTGCAAAAAGGTATACGGACCACCGGTAAAGAATATCGCAGATATAAAATCTTGACATAAATATTCTTTCGTATATCTGATCCTCAAAATAACTGAACATTGTTCTGCATAATCTAACATTATCATCATCATAAAACATAACATAGCATCCCTTTTTCCCGGAAGGGCTATGCAGAGGTGTTTCATACACACATTTTGCCAGCTATGTTTGGTCCCATGAAATAGGGGGCGAGCCTATTGTCATCTACCGGGAACATTTGTTTACCAAACTCCGGGAAAATCTCAATACTGGAATTTTATGTTAGAAAAGTCGAATACCATTTTCACCCGACCCGGGAATCGAACCCGGGACCTCTTGCAGAGCAGTCGTATACACTTCCCACTGCGCCACCGAGGCAGTTCATCATCAACATTTTAACCAATAACCGTCCCACTGCTCGGCACTGGTCTCCTCCAATGAATGTGGAGGGAATTTAGCCAGACGGGTTGGTATAGGTTTTATTTCGAATTTTCCTTAGAAATTATCTTATTATTATATTATTAGAAAAGAAAAGTAGATAATTTATCACTAAAACTTAATTTCTGTGAAGTTTTCAGTACAATACGATATTGATACGTTGATTTGCATCTGCCTTTGTCTCTTTGTAAAGATAACCAGATAGAATAAAATGTATTGATTTAGTCTTACAGCAAATCTTATTTCTATTACAAAACCGATACTGACACCAAACACATTACATAAACCAGAAGTCACGCGGGGCTCCCGTCGTTCTTTATATGGCCACTGCTCAGCTCCTATTGGCCGTAGCGTGATATTATATAGCCTATAACTTCCTCGATAAATGAGCTATCCAACAATAAAATATTTTTTTAAATCGGACCAGTAGTTCCTGATATCCTAGCGTTCAACCAAAGAAACAAATTCTTCAGCTTTATAATATTAAGTATATTTACCAAATTAGTCGGCTAAAATACGGTTTATACAATTTTCAATCCAATCACATTATATATAGGTCACATTATATACCCAAGCCTACCATCAACGTACCAATAACAAAGCTATTTCACCGTATCCTGTCGGCAATTTCCATACGCATTCAATAAGGTTGAGGCGCAAAACATCATTACGAACAAATTACGGGATAAAACAGTTGTGGTTGACCACAAGCTTGTGGCTGACGAAGGATTGCTTGCGGTCGCCACGGAAATAGCAGGTGTTGATGTCAATTTAACTATAGCGTTGTGGTAAGACGTAAAATTGATTTGTGATGACTTGGTTTTGTTTGCTATACAAGGCTTATATAACTAGCTGTTACCCAGGGCTTCACTCTTGTCGTTTTTTTTATATGGTCTATAGTTTTCTTGGATAAATAGGCTATCAAATACTAATTTTTCAATTTGGTTCAGTAGTTTCTGAGATTAACGAGTTCAACCAAACTCTTCAGCTGTATAATATTTATTAGTATATATACCCCTCGTTAGAATTACATAAGCGTTTCACAGACAATGCTGATTAT
Source organism: Laspeyria flexula (assembly GCA_905147015.1). NCBI lineage: Eukaryota > Metazoa > Arthropoda > Insecta > Lepidoptera > Erebidae > Laspeyria > Laspeyria flexula. The sequence goes on along the minus strand of LR989956.1, from coordinate 1,666,581 downwards.
AACTGATATATTTTTATTTTAGACATCAAAGCACAGCTATAAATAATTCTGAATATTGCTAAGACAAAAATTAAAAATCTATCTAATTTAATTATGTTAGTGCCTGTGTCATGTAGGTAAGTCCCCTAACCCCTACAAACACAAATAACAATGACAGAATCAATACAATTGATGGAACTGAATCAATAAGCGGACCTTATCCCTTCAGAGCAAACAGTCACCTATTTTAATTAGAGGTAGGACTATTACTATACTAAGGTACATGGTCTTCAAGGTAAAAGAGAATTGATTGATGTCATATTATACCTATTATATCATCATCAGCAGCTCATTAATGTCGCACTGCTGGGCTCGGGTCTCCTCTCCTCTATCTAGAGAACTAAGAAGGTCTTTAGGTCATAATCCACACACGCTGGCCTAGTGCCGGTTGGTGAATCATATTATATCCATAAAAAATCTTCTAGGGTATGTGGAAACCCATATACTAACGTTAGCAGATGGTAAGTCACTTGAGTAGTACTTATAAATTCCATTAAGTAAAATCCACATTGGTATTGCCGGTCGGCATCGAACTCAGACCGCATGATTTGCATGCCAGTCATTTTTCTATTAGGCCACCATCACATTAAAATATACTTCTTTATAAATAAAAGTTTCATCCCATATACATATTCGCCTTCTTGTTTAAACATCGATTTAGAATCCAATTAGATTATATATATCTTACTCTTTCTTTATAACTCGTGAAAACAGAGAGATCCGAATAATTCTAAATGTCCTAATGCCCTTAGTATATTTGGAACATAGTACGTTGGTTTAATGGTAAATGTCTTTATACCGTGAGCAGCTGTTGGACGCGATTTGGAAATAAAAATAAAATTTAAGCATTATGATCGCGATCTTGTTCGTTCTATGATTGTTTTCGAAATGTTTGTGATGTTTACGAAAACAAAATTGTGTAAGGGATGGATAGAAAACAATGTTAGTTTACTGTTTTTTTTTAAGATTCATTAATGACTATCGAATAATATATACAAATTACTGTACCTATAAAAGATACGTCTCAGGATATTATTTTATTTGCGTTTGTATAATTTAATAATCAGGATATTGTTTCTATAAAAAAAAAATCAAGACAAGGCAGTAATGTAAACATCAACCTATCTCTGTTCTGTGGTAAACATGTACTTATTTATTTTATTCATCATCATCATATCAGCCATAAGACGTTCACTGCTGGAGATAGGCCTCCTCAAGAGATTGCCAATAGGACTGATTGTATTCGGCCTACATCCAGCACGATCCTGCTGTTCGGTTCAGATCATCTGTCCTACGCTTGCCGGTGTGTGATCTCGTATAAGATCAATCATTATTTATCTGAATATGGGTACATTTTGTTAATGTTAATTACAAATTATTTTATGTTTTAACACTCCATCATGGGGCATGCAAATATACAATAATAATAATAAAAGAACAAAACAAATAACCTAACCTAATGCAGTAGTGTAGTATTTAAACTTTAATGCTACTTAATAGTAGGTATCAGATGCATGGCTATAATTATGAATCTCAGTAAATATAATAACATATATTTTGCATCCCAGTAAAACCGGACAGTTCACTAGTTACATTTCCCTGGCTACTAAATTATTTTAGCTAAATTAATATTTGTTATTTTAAGTATATTGAACACAAATTTCTAACCAAAATTTATATAATTAAACGCTGCAGTTTGTGAAGTAACTATTTCATAATTACTTTCAAAAGTGCAAGCGAATTGCTTTCAAAATTGTTTAGAACGCTATCATAAATTTGTTTCCCTAATTACCTTTTGTTGTTAACAAACCCACGCGTCTAAGTACCGACCTTTGTCTCATCACACCTTCATCATAGCTGATTAATTGTTTACTATATTAACTCTGCCATGAGATCCATACAAACCTAACTAGATCCCCCTTAACACACCTCAAACAAATATGACCTATTTGCCAAAATATTTATTCACCCATAAGGTCCATTTTACCTTGCACTAACAAACAAAGAAAGGTTTTTGCAAATGGTGTGTGAAGTGATTTAATCAAATTTATGTCCGTCTTTGCTCCGTTTGTCTTTATGGCTGTGGCTTTCTCGGAAATAGATATTTTTAAGTTGTTTAAGACCTTTCTTAAGACTTCAGGTCGGTTGAACAGTAAATTTGTATTACGTATCTTGGCTCCTGTATGGGGAACATTATTATACCATGCTTACTTTCTTGGCAATAATAATATTAAGTTGTGCTTACACGAGCATTTTTTAAGCTAAAAAGCTTTAATTAAGAGCAATACAATTTAATTTATTTCGACATACCTTGCCCTTGTAATTGCCCTTGTTGTCTAGTTTTTTTTTGGTACCTATGTAATTATTTTAAATTGAATCAACAGTACGTTAATTAATGTCAAAATAAATAAAGTTTTTTTTTATAACTACTCACGATAGAAAAAAATATCTCAATAATGTGTGGTATCTTGCATTTCCGTAAATGAATAGACGAACTGAACAGTCTATATTACCAGTGTAAGCGTATCTTTAGATAATTTATCGACATGTAGGGTTAACTTGTAAGATACTGTGAATAGTAACAGTATTATGATAATAAATGTTCATTCTTGTCAAACTCCGATCACTGCTACATTTGCTGAGTATTGATAATTTAGTTAAGTGTCCACAGAACTGTTTGTTATAGCTATCAGGATTATAAGATTATTACCAATGGTTGTTTAGTCACTGATTTGTTGGTTCATTTTCATTGAGAATAAAAACACGCATACATTTTTTTATTGCTAATATTATGGATATAATTTGGCATATATGGTGTTTTTCTATGTATAATATAATTATGTCATTGTATATTTATCAGTCATGTAGATCTCATAACATAAGCTGATTATAACATATTATAAAATAAGATTAATTTGGGCTAGATGGCGCTGTGTAGTCCGAATGTGTGTGTAAGTCCCAATTATTCATCATCACCAGCATTTCAACCCATAAACAATTATTAATTATTATTATTTATTTACCTCTATAAGATAATGCCTATGATTTGAGGACGTGATAAACCTTTGGCCACTCTTATTGAGAGTGTGAGACTATGTTAAGAATAAGAACGAACAGTTTAAATGGACGTAGAGTCTAATTCATTGGTATAACATTTTATTGTATATTTTGTTATACTATTGCTAGTCCATGTAGTGACGGATTAAGAATACATAATGTCACTACCTCATTTCAAACCGTGGGTGTCGTTAAAGGCGACTAAGGGAGTATATGCTGACAACAGCACTTGAAGAAAAAGGAAAATTCGAAACATACCCTATACCAACCCATCTGGCCAGTGTGGTATAGTAAGCTAAATTCTCTCCACATTCTGTGACGGAGACTCGTGCCCAGCAGTGCGACGTTTATGGGTCGAAATGGTGAAAGTATTGCTTTACCGATCATAAATATAATAAATAAATTTTAGATTCATCTTTTAAAATTTTAAATAAAAAGCTACTTTAATACTGTAACATAAAATGAAGTACCAAACACCCCATATTTTATTTAAAGCTGAACATTTAAGGCTGAGTCGCAAAATTCCGGTCGACTATTAGCCGAGAAGCGCCCTGTTATAATTGCGTTTCGCAACAAATTACAACTTAGAATGAGGTGGAAACATGGGCCAAGTGGTTCTAAGACTACGGTGCACGTTAAGAGGTTCAAGCATATAAGGGATAAGCTAAGAGTGTTTGTAGATTTCGATTTAAATGTGGTTACAATTTCTTCGTAACTCTTAAATATCAATACTAATTTTATAAAGCTAAAAAAAGTTTGTTTTTGTGTTGGATAGCCCATTTATCAAGGAAGGCCATAGGCTATATAACATCACGCTACGGCTAATAGGAGCTACGTAGTGGCCAAACAAAGATACACGGCAGTGAAGCTAACGGCAACAGCTAATCGTTGACAAATTGGCTGACACATGCATGTTTTAGTTAAAAGTTAATTTCTGACAATTTTTTTTCAAATAGGTTTATTATTATTTAAGATGATGTAATAAATTAATTATTTTTGACTTGTTTCTTTCATTTTACAATATCAGCCAAAACTTCTTTAAGTAATCGTAATTTTTATCCCTTAGTAAAATAAATATCCTTCATTATTTAAGTCAAGCAAAATCAGAATACGGTGCATGAAATTTTTATTTTGAAATATATTTGTAAATTTTATTAAATAAATCTCAGACAGCGGTCATAATGCAAGATTTATTTTATAACATTACCTTTGAACCTTTATATATTAAGTCGTATTTCGTTGATTTTCATTTCAAACAAACAAGTTTATATAGCTGACGTCGCACGTAAGACAGATGACAAATAAATAAGAAACAATTTATTAAAAATTACTACTAACTGCTTTTGGTTACATATTCCTTTTAGTAATTATCAGCATTTTTATAGTAATAATAAAATACATCAAATGATTTGCAAATCGTCCACTACAATTCTAATCTTCAGCTTTGAAGTAGTTACCAAGTTTAGATGTAGTATTAAAATGAAGAAAAAGTAAAAATTTTTAATTCAAAATCTTATCGCAAACAGGATTTTTTCAGTGAATTTTTTAAACAACACCGAGTATTTTTTGTTATTTAATAATAGTTTAGTCACAATATAAATATAGTTATTAATTTTACGATATTATGTGTAATACTTAATTTAGTTCACATCCGTACTGATTAGAAAGTTAGCCTACAATTGAATTGAATTTCTACAGCAAAGCAACCGATTTCCATTAAAACAAAATTTAAAAAAAATATATTTCTAAAACGGAACCTTTCTATCCTAAAATTTGAATTTAAAGTTCAGTCAGCTCAGCTGCACTACAATCTAAATCGTGTGTCAAATATGGCCACACAAGAGTATTTACAAACGACAACATTATTTGAGCTGTAGAGAACATCCTACACGTGTCGACAGATAATCCCCCACAACACTATATTGTTGTCAGACAATAGAGAAACAATATACCCGTTTACAGTAAGCTTCAAGCAATCTTTTGATGTAAGAGCACAATTCTTGGCTGTTCCTTCGAATTACATTTCTCAGAAACTATCTTAAAACTTTAACATGAGCTTTTTAATTTATATAACAATTAAAGGTCACGTGGGGCTTCGCTCCCGTCGTCCTTTATTTAGCCAGTGCTCAGCTCCTATTGGCCGTAGCGTGATGTTATGTAATCTATAACCTTTCTTGATAAATAAGCTATCTAACACTAAAAGAATTTTTCAATATGGACCAGTAGTTCCTGAGATTCTAACGTTCAAACTAACAAACTATTCAGCTTTATAATATTAGCTAGAATTCGCGCGGGACTTCAATCCCGTCGCTATTGTTTGGCCACTGCTCAGCTCCTATTGACTGCACGTGGGGCTTCGCTATCGTCGTCCTTTATATAGCCAGTGCTCAGCTCCTATTGGCTGTAGCGTGATGTTATATAGCCTATAACCTTCCTCAATAGATGAGCTATCCAACATTAAAAGAATTTTTCAAATCGGACCAGTAGTTCCTGAGATTAGCGCGTTCAAACAAACAAACTCTTCAGCTTTATAATATTAGTATAGACTATAATATTAAAAAGTTTAATTTTCTGAAGTAAAAGTTGACTTACAAATTCAAAAATGATACACTGAAAATCCTACAAGACGTTTTGTACCCGAGAACAAGGCAGAAAGAGGTGATATATCGTAGGCAGTGATCAAGTGGGCTCCACCTGACCTCTAATATGTTACGGTCAAAGACACGCTCGCAAGAGAATTTAACACGACTTTTTGTAAATAACATTGTGAATTATTTAGTGAATGTAATTTGTTGCTATAGATTTATCGTTGATTAGATTGGAATACAATGAGTAATTATTTTTTGGTTGTAAATGGAGCTATAATTTGAATTAAATTTTGATAATCAGATAAGACAGTCTTCTTCTCCACATAAATTTTAGCATTCGATCTACCATCGATATTAAATTACTGTACATAACGTTTTCTTTTTTTTTTGATGGATGTCATTTTACATAAACATTGAAATTATAATTTCAATTATGTAAATAATTCTTAGCTAATATAAAAAAGTCCAATAATAATAATATAATATTATTAAAATTATTATTATTATTAATTTTATTATTAATAAATAATAAAAGTTTTATTTATTTGACAACAAAGGCCTAATGGTTAGTACAACTTATTTCCTAAGTGTTAGTACTAATTAAAAAAATAGCAAAGTATCATATATTTACATTTATCTTAACATAGTGCTTCCACACAAGTGCATATTGTTATTAAATATTACTCAGAAATGCTGTACTCTCCCATATAAAACCTTATTTATATATTTATCTTTCCACACATTTTACTTATCTAATTCAATAACAGGCGACCAGACAATTCGCATTCTTAATTTAAAAATGGCCAGTTCAATTTAGAGGGCGTTCTAATTAATTGATCTGGAGATTCGCGGAAATTGCGCCTCCGTTCCCCACTTCGTCTTACAATCCCGTCAGTGTATCTTTGGCTTTAATTTAGAATTGTTAGCGCAAAGGGAATGCAATTTACGTAAAATAATTGTTTGATTTCAAATATTCGTACCCTTCTAGTGTAATTCGGTTCATGAAAAAGGTTTGTGATCAGTATGTTTGGTTTGGTTCTTAATCTAATGCGGTTAGATTAACGTGGACGCTTGGAAAACGTAAACGTACGAGGCAAGATAATGAACACAATTTAAATTATTTTTCATTAAATTAATACCTTTTAAAATATTATTAGTGTTAATGTAATTATTAAAAAAAAAAGATATTATAAGAAATATTATTAAATATTTTTTTTATTTGATTAGATGTCTTGTATCATTTAAATTAGAGTTACTTACTGACTTTAAACAAATTTTTCATTATTCATTTTCTTGAGCTTCAAGATATACAACTAAAAATAAATAATTTTGAAAAACATGATAAAAGTGGAAATCTTTTAAAAATAATGTTTAACAGTGGAGGTCCTGATATGATGATGACATGCAAAAAATATCCATTAAAGGAGAAATGCACGATGCGACAGTTGATTATCACCGAAAAACATTCATTATTACTTTGTCCTAAGTCATATTTTCCCGCGCATTAAGAAATTCATTCGCTAAATTTTCAGTACACTACACGGTTCAAACCTGAGATTCAAACATAGAGCAGACGAAGCACCTGAGATGATAATGTATGCAAATTACTGTTAACTTGGCGCGAGCGCGGCTGTATCAAACTTGTTATTTGTGTGTTTTAAGTTGCGATGATTTACGTGCGCTGGATTATGAGATATACATGGTAAGTTAAGATGGCGAGCATGTTCAAATACTTATCGGGTGTAAAAAAATACATAAATATTGGGGAAATTTGGATGCAACGCCACTATAGAATCATCATCAGCAACCCATTAAGTCCCACTGTTGGGCTCGGGTATATAATAATATAGAATACATGCCTAATATCATACAAATATTTGTTCCAACCCGGTAATCGAACCCGACATCTTAGAAACTGCAATCGTATATACTGCTGCTGTGCCATCGAGGCAGTTAGCCTTAACATACCGTGTTTTTATTTATATATCGTTATAGTTTCCATAAATAAACTACCTATGTCAAAAATCGGATCATGTTATTTGGTTGTGAATTTTAAATACAATTGATGAACTGCTACAGGAATACAGGCTATAGTTACAGTTAAAGCTGTTCTACATGGTTATAAACTTGCCTTCCACAGAGGTGCCCTTGGTGGATTCCAACCGTGTAGTATGAAATTTAGTTTACAACAGCCAGTTGTAAACTAAATTTCATACAAACTACGCGGATGGCAACCAAGCTCCCACCAAGGTCACTCTGTTGGAACGCAAGTTTATAACCGTGTAGAACACCTATTACACAATGTTAAGAAAATAAAATTCAGTACATTTAAGATACTTCTGCAGGAGACCAAAGTTCATTTTCCAATTTTTCCAAGTTATCTAAGCGCTGTGACTGTGTGTATAAAGCGTTAGTGAAGCAGTGTTACTGTAATTGGTTCTGACTGTAGCAGGTGTTGGCCCGTGACTTACGGTGTTTTGTGCGGTGAGCGAAACTCGCAACTTGTTGTAACACAATTATGTCGCGTGTGCTGTAGTTTTAAATTAACTTGACATTTGTTCAAGCACTTGAATATTTATGGAGAATTTTAATTACGCTTCAAAAGCGTTTTTGGGTTATTAATTGGAGTATGCCGTTTAGGGTTTGTTTGCGAGTGCTGTTGAACATAATTATTATCTACTAGTATATACTTCCACAGCCAACTTCACACAAGTGATATTATTTTGGTAAACAAATGCCATGTTCTCTATCCCGGGGTAATTTCGAAACAAATCTGAATTTCTAGTGGTACGCATTTTAAATTTGAACATGCCAAATTTATTTTTTTAGTAACCCTACATACGGTGTGGTAGTAGGCCACTCTAAAGCAAACATAGAAATTCTGTTTATTTCGTATCCCGTGGGAATTTGAAAAAACCGTTAGTGCACAACCGAATTTCGAGTTAGAAAGCCCAGTGGTTTGGGCTGTGCGTTGATATGTGAGTTAGTCAGTTTCTCCTTTTATATTAGACATCATAAATGATGAATAAACAGTTTAGAAGTCTTTGAAAACAATTAAACCAAATTAAGCTAGACAATTTATAAAGCTGTTTGAGTTAATTTCACACACTTATTTACATAGTGACCTCTAAAGCGCGGATTTGTGTAGGCCTGCTGTACTTATTGAGGTACAGGGTTCTATCCACAGGTCCGACAAAAACGCTATTGGGATTTTCTGTTAGGAACTAAGAAATGTTTAGTGTTTGCTCGGAGTGAGAGTGGTCGATCAATGGCAAAAAATATTTAGGTATTACATTAAACCTAACGTAGCTGGTGGAATTTAGAGCCTCTAATCCGTTTTGTTGGATCGTTAGTTCAATTAATCGAACAGTACGAAAAAACATTCTATATGTTAGATTAAGATCATTACTTCCAAGTGGTCTAACAATCCAGAAATTTAGTTAGACTGACATCACAAAAACCACTTAATAAAACAGCTATGAGTTAACACATAATAAAGATCTTTTATATGCAATCGGGAAAACAACATTCTGTTTTGTTCTACAATACAATATGATATCGTATCGCTTGCATCCTGAGGCTAAGTTACCACCCACGCGCCAATTAAGATAGAATTTACCCAACAATGTTTTTCAACAAATCGTTCATTCTTGATCAAACGTAAACAGGTATACAGTTTCTCGGATTATAAGCAATTAACTTATTTCAAAACATCTTATAGAGAAATGTGAGTTAATTGAAGTTTGTTTATACACAACAGCGAAAACAATACGAAGAAATCTCATTAATTAAGTTCATTTTGTTTTTTGTGACTTGTTTATTGCTACACAAAACATTTATAATTATAGAGTAATTAAAATGAAAGAAACGTTAGATACTGGCATTTGTTTGTAAAAAGTGATTAAGTAGAAGTAAATGGTACACAATCGTAATCTAAATAGAGGTCTCCCCCTACTTATGAAATTTGTTCAACAGAAACTAGAATGTGAAATGAATATACCGCACCGAAATCTGATAAGGGAATCTGAAAAATAGATTACAGTAAAACCGCTGTCAGTATCTGTAATAACACAAATATCATCAACAATATTAAAGCATTGGACATTCCAGAGATAATTATGATAGGGAACTGGCTGACCACACTATAGCGAATTCTCTGGGCCCGACGTCAATGTCAGCCGCCCGTGTCGAATTTAATGAATGCTTAGCGATAAATAATAGAGTTCGTTAGATGAATTAATCAGATTTTGGGTGGCCATTGTGACATTGATTGCTACGCTACAGGCCTCCTGTTTTGCGAACGAAAATAACTTTGGGGCTTGATTTATTTGTCGTGAAAATGTTGTATATAAGCGTAATTGTTTTCTTGATCCAGTTAAAGTGAGTACATATTGACAAATTATACCATAATTTCATTTTAAGTCTTAATTTGAAAACAATATCAACCAAAGTAGCGGTGAATTAAATTGTTTAAAACATTTTGGACTGAAAGATTGTTGTCTCAGCAGTTAAACGACTTTAATCAGGTGTGAGTATAGCAAATAGTCACACAAATATTTCAAATGCATAGGCAATTTTTTGACTGGCCTGTTGGTCTGGTGGTTAGTGACCCTGACTGCTAAACCGGAGGTCGTGGGTTCGATCCCCACCCGGGACAAATCTTTGTGTGATGAGCATGAATATTTGTTCTGTGTCTGGGTGTAATTTATCTATAATATGTATGTATTTACAAAAAAAAAAAATGTATATAAGTAGTATATCAGTTGTTTAGTACCCATAACACAAGCAAATATAATTGCTTAATGTGGGACTAGATGGCGCTGTGTGAATGTTGTAGAATATTATATAATATTATTATATATATTATATAATTTGTTTGTAAGCAATCAGGATTTTGCCTAATTAAGTAGAACAAAATAATGTTTACTTAACTCTTATAGCAATTTTTTTCTTCTTCTCTAATTATGCTCCAAAATGCTTAATTTAAAATTAGTCTAAAGTTGAAATATTCGAAATAATATTTTTCGGGCGAAATTTGTATGGTAGTGAATGTCGCAGTTGCGTAACAAGAGCACCGCGATTTTTGCAACTGTTCCTTACAAAAATTTCAGCTTACATAACGTTATTATCCCGAGTAAAGGGCGCTCCGCTTTGAGCGGCGTACAATGCTCGTTTTACTGTACTATGAGTTTATACGTTGTATAGAAAGGCTGCAATGCACTACATCCAACCGTCTGGAGTACGCTCCCCTTGACCGGTCTAACTTAATAATAAAACCTCTTCGGTGGCTGTGACGTCTCGTTTGTGGAGTTCAGTTTTGATTTCATAAAACGTTTTTTATTCAATATGAATTCAAAATTTTTGGTTTTCATATACGTACACAAAAGGCATTTAATACCCAATACTTAAACTTAGCCTTAAGGTAGTACCTTTATTTAAATAATATATGATTTTTGACATTACTCCCAAGTAGGTATATATAATTATATAGTTGTTATAAGTATAAATTATTACATCACTAACATTTTGCTCAGTTCGTATAATATATTAGTACACAACACGAAATATCATTACAAAATTGCATCTATAAGCAGATACAGAGCTAAAACGAACCTAATTTAACTCCAAAAAATACGGTAAAAGCATCTTGAACTGCAGAACCACTCCATTACCAAGAAAACATTCACCATCCATTTTTTCCCTACTCCAGTTCCGCGCGTCTCTCGAAACGGAAAATGTTCCTTCCTTCCTTATTTGTCTAAAACTGACGTGGACTCCAGAGGGGTATCGTAGTAACTTTATTTAGTTTTCTATTCCAATGTGTACCTACATCGTGTAAATGAAAAAGGGATGAAACCGGTGCATTTGTCATGTGTTCGGATATTTTCTTTTTTGTGGTAGATTTATAGTCCCACGAGTTGTATGAATAGGTTATACTATCATCAATAAAGGTTGTCTTAGATTTATTTATTGCGGTTGAAGGTTTGGTGATTGAAGGTTTCCTGATAGGGCTCTGTTGAAAAAAGTAATGCAAGCCGCTATTGCAACAGTGTACTGTTTTATGCTGTTGAACAAATACACGTAAAGTTATACCATTCCGAATTAGTCTCATAAATAATCAATTTAAATAAATTTTGACATCGAATATTTATTTGCACATAGGAAAATTTTTTTTATATTGTTTTGTTTGTTTTCTAAGAAAAATTGATGGTCCCGTGAATACTTGAACCTATTCAAATAAAGCGTAATTTGTTTACAAGTGAGTAAGTTGCACTCAGTATATAATACCTAAACAGAAAGAGGTTTCAGTTTCATGTCAATTAAAAAACTCCAATATTTTGTTAATAATTGAACTTCATCGACGAAAAATGCTGCGGGCAAAACGTGTTTTAATATTTTATTTTTTCACTGCAGCTTCAAGTCCGAATTGAAATCTGTCAGTCAAACAATTTTCCGCTACGAAATTCAATTTTATTTGTCTGTAACTGATATTTCTATATAATGTTGTATAATAATATGAAAAAACGTATAAACTAGCTGTTAACGCAGTAGGTTGCTTTGATTCAGATCTATAACGTTGATTAAAATTTCACATAGAAATTCTCAGGCATCATGTAACACGTTTTGACTGGAAGGATTCGATTTCAATTCTTTTACAGCTTCCTTCGAATTTTATTTCACATCAGCGAATGTTTGCGTGGAAAAATCTGATATTTTCATTTAGCTGTTACTCGTATGTAAGGTTATTGGTGTATTTTAATGTTTTTTTGTCGGTTTTGTTTTCGTTTGAATCATTTATGTGAAGTTGGATTAATGTTTGTTGGTGAAATAATAATATATTATTTTGACTTGTGTCGTGTGCTAACACTGGTGTGATGACTTCAATGCATATGATATGGAGAGACGGGAGTGGAAATAATGTAGAACCACAGACATATAATAATTAAGTATATGTCTGTGTGTAGAACACTTTTGCTCAGTAGAAGAACAATATAATAGAAAAATATAGAACAAGTTAAAATTTTTGAAGTAAAACATTGCTATAATTGTCACAACTTTTAAATCTCGCACAATTTCCAGAAAGAATCAACGATAAATAAACATCAATTTACACCAGAAGACAAGAATATACGAACAATGAACTAAACTCAACAACATAAACCGAATCCGGCTTTCGAACATTTTATCTTACATCTTTCACGTGTTTGCGTCGCAATTCCCCCCGACATTTATAAAAGTGTATTCGGTGGAAAAACTCAATAACCGTCAAATGTTTCAATAGAGACTGACGGGGACAACACGAGAATCTTCCGAACAAAACCGACTAGATTGTATGTTAGGGAGCAGATTGTGTTGGGCCGAGTATACTGCCTTGCGGGAGTCCGACCGCCTCTCCTACGTTTCTCCATCTGTCGCAGCCGACGCGTAATGCACATTTAATCTCCCAACCACTTCAAAATCTGCCAAAATGCTTTATTGCTCTTGAACAAGTTCTCAAGCTGGCTCTCGGCGCTCAAGATAAAACTTTACAGGCATAATGAATCTTAATCGCGCCGCCAATTCCCAAAATTGTTCGAGAGTTTTGTTTTAAAATAAAACTTGAATTTATCTCGTTTGCTCGGAATTAATTTTGCCTTTTGTTGTTGCCTAATCGGTTACCTTACCTGTGTCAGACTTCCTCGTACGTGTTCATGTTTTTGATTGACGGTTTTTCGAGGGGAATGAAACTTTTAATAATATTTGTGTATTGAGCAAATATGAACTGAACAAACTGACCCTACCTATTTACTTACTTGATTAATTTATAAATTTAATTGAATTTATAATTTAAAAGTTATAATGAACAAACCGTTCGCAGTGGCGTAAATTAGGTGAGGCCTATGTTCAGCAGTGGACGTCGATAGGCTGATATGATGATGATGATGATGAATGAACAAATGTTAAACATTTTCCAATAATAAGACAGGTATATTCAATCAACGAAGAATTTTCTCTATGTATAGTCGACCCATAATTGCTTTACCATTTTTAAAAAAATATTCCTTAAAAATTAAAATTCAATAAGACTCGCATTGATGACAACTGTCACTATACTGATGTCACTTGCAAGCAAAAATAGACATTAATGTTTTGTGATATGCAAACGTCATTTACTCTAAGGGTGGTAAAGCAATTTTATTGTCGACCATACATGTGATATTTTAACATAATGAAGAAACAGGTAAATATTATTACATAATTATAATATTAGGTTTTATCGATTAATAAAGAAAACTTATTTCTTGACCTTAGTTTGGTACTCAAAAAGTAATTATAGATTTGATTTACGATTAGAACAATAAAACTGAAATATCGTGTCGTGGTTCTAAAATCCCTAGATTTGGTTCGTCCGACTCGGTGGCACAAACCGGCTGTCTCAATGGATTAGGGCTAGGAAAACTTTTAATCCCTAATATCCTTTCCTAGGAAATGAAGTTTAAACTCCGTACATCCGTAGCGTTGTGAATGAAAACGGACTTAAATCCTTTGGGGCAGAGTGTTTTTGAGCCAAAATATAAATGTATGTTTTGTGCTTGAAAAGTCATTATTTTGTTGTAGCTACAGAAAAAGGATGATTATGAGCTTAGATAAACTTTTCTAATCGGTTATAAGGTATCTTGTAATTTTATTGATTATTGTAAACCTCTATTTTCAACAATTTTTTAGATTATACAGATACTAGAAGTCGCGCGGGGTTTCGCTGCCGTCGTTCTTTATTTGGCCACTGCTCAGCTCCTATTGACCGTAGCGTTATGATATATAGTCTTTAACCTCCCTCGATAAATGGGCTGGTCCAATACTAACATATTTTTTTAAATTGGACCGGCAGTTTCTGAGATCGTAGCGTTCAACCAAATAAGATTTTTGAATTTATTTTTCTTTATTTATGTTTACACTTTTTATTTACTTCATCGATTAATATCAATCTGACGTAAGAAGTTTAACTTCTGTCTTAAATGAATAATATAATAATAAAGATAGTGCAGCTTTTCGATAACTGCAAAATGTCTTAAGTCAGCCTATAATAATCTTAATTATCAACCAATTTCAATATAAAAATAGAAACATTTTATTTAGGTACAGACAGTAAAAATTGACACAATATTTCAACTTAAGTGATTCCTATTAACATTGTGATATTATTACATAACATTGTTATAATTATTTCCTTATCGTAATAAACCTAATTGGTTCAAGAGGAAGTAGAACTTTCATTACTACATAGTAAAAATAATCACCATAATTGAATCAGTGCCAACAATCCTTTGCAGCTACAATAAGGGACGTCGGAAGTGTGCAAGTTTCGGGTCCGGGGTCACTCAATAAGACCTTAATAGGGATTCGGCTAAACTCATCTCATTAGTTTGATTGCATGAATCTGCAACCGTGTTGCGATAGTGACATAGTTGTGGATAAATTGATTTGCTTTCGGCAATCCTGACGGAATCACTCAAGTTTAATGTTTCGTCCAAATTGCAAGGGAAGCGTTTAGAGCAACTAGATTTGCTAATTTAATCGCAACTTAGTTTTTGAATAGGACATAATACATTTCATTCATTAACATATTAAAATTTACAATATCACTTAAAATAATATAAGTAGGTATTACAGCTAAACCTAAACCAGTTAAAAAAAATATATTTTATTTGTTTTTTATTATACATTGCATTATGAAAGAACAAAATTAAATAGCATGATAAAATTTGAGGCTTAGGCTCGGCTCGCCCCGTGGATCTTGCCCCTGATTACTTTAATGTTGTAACTCGCCCCCTTGCATGTTAGATACCCCAAATCGCCCCCGATTGTTTAGTAAGTTAAAAGTACTGTCAGCAATAAAGACTTTTAAATATTTTTATTAAAACTTCAGTAGAGCATTCTATGGATTTGGATGGTGAAGATCGGAATAAAAGGACACATGAAGTTAAATTTCTTTTTTGTGGTATATGTGTCCAGCTCTCAGCAATACAGTACCTCCTCTTTGCGACTTAACAGAAGTCATGTTTGGACCACGATTTATTTATTGTTTTTAGTTATTAAAAAATATTATTTATTATCTTTGAAATAGCTATGCATGTGTTGTTAAATTTACAAAATTATTACCTTATGTTAAATTTATTAAAAGGCAATAATTTAATTATAATAAAACATAATCACTACTGAAGAAGTAGAAGAAGTATTGAATGGTCAGTAGTTACTAACAAGTAAACGAAATGGCGGCGACATGAGTGTCATTATTTCTCTATTTATATTTTCAAAGGTTGTAATCCTATGACAGACTATGGTTTAGCTTATAATCCAATTAATCCATACATATTATAAAAGGCTTTGTCCTGACTGACTGACTGACTGACAGACAACACACAGCCTAAACCGCTGGTCGTAGCGACTTGAAATTTGTAGGGGGTGTTTGTCCTAATGTCTAGAGGTGTAAAAAAACCTCTAAGGGGTGAAAAGGGATAAAAAAGATTGTATGAAACTTCTTTGTTTTTTAACTTATAGATTTAAAAAATTGTTTTAGGGTACTACTTACTATCAAAATAAAAAATACCCTCATCAATATGTTTGACAAAATTTGGGAGAGTGAAATTGGGGATGAAACGTTGTATGAAAAGATCTTTGTTTTGAAGTTAACGTTTTGCAAATTAGTATAGGGATAGGAACTTAAGATGTTGTTTTTAATATTTTTGATAGGGATGGGACCTCAGGGGGTGAAATTTTTAAGAAAGGGGAGGAAATTGTGATAAAGACGTTTGAAAACTAAGTACTAAGTCGTTATTTTTTAGGCTTTTATGGACGGATAATACGCGATTAGAACTTCAGTTAAGAAGTGAGTTGATGGGTTATTTTTGCTGTTTGAAAAACTTACACTAAGGGATGAAATAGGTGTGAAAATTTGTAGAAATTGATATGGATGTCGTTTTCAAGGTTTTCAGGGACACTGATTACGAAAATGTTATCTATATTGACGTATAAAGAAATTCAACTCCTGTAGTGGGGTGTTGTGGAATTCATGAATTGCACTGAAAACAAAGATCTATGTAATATCGAAATCTACGCGGACGAAGTCGCGGACAAAAGCTAGTAACAAGTAAAAGTCAAACAAAAAGTATAGACGTAATTAATAACTGTTTTGCAAATTTAATTTGAATAAAAATACAAACTTATCTTGACTTTCTATCCAAAACTATACCTACACAATCTCAATGTCGTGCGTATTCCGTTGCACTTCGATGTCACTAGGCACTACTAAACCTATAAGCAAATATCGCAAAACACATCCCTTCCACATTATAATACGAACTTAGAAAGAGAAAGCATTATATATACGACTCTTCCGACGGTGACATATTTTAACAAAGCTTTTGTTTATTAGACCCTTGAAACGGTTCCTTTTGTTATAATAGGTGAACCAGGTAGCAAAAACTTAGTGTCACTAATTGGTGAGATTACAGACATCAAACATGGTAATTTTCATATGTGAACATTTTTCTAACTGTACCATTTCAGGATAAATTTCAAAATGAATACCTCAAGGGGCGATTCAATCCACCAAAATAATTATTTAAATGTAGATTTTTAACTCGCCCCGTGGCAAGGGATGAGTCACTACACCAAAATAATAAAAAAGGGGGCGAGTGGAGCATTTTATCGCACGGGGCGAGATCCTGGGGGCGAGCCGAGCCTAAGCCAAATTTGACAAGGATTGGAAGTTGAACCTTCTCATATTCCTTGGTTATAATTATGTAAGAAAGCATATATTATACGTGATAGGACAATACTGGTTAAAAAAATATATTTCACCAATATTTAACAGTAACACTGCATCTGCAGTTCTCAAACATATTGTTGTTATTGTTCCCCTCAAAATACCGACGGCACTAATAAATAAAACTTTGAAAACCAGCAATAAACTAAAACGTACAATACGTTGAAAAAAAAAGTTAAAAGTGCACAATAACATCCCATTCTCGACGACGTTTTAAAGCAATAAGTCAGGCCGTATTTCACACCTAACATTTGTGCCTCCATACCTCTAAAGTGAGAATAAACAAGCTAACTTTTGCCATTCCACAATGTGAGGATGGGACCCGGTTTTATTCACACCCTACTCAAATTAAACTTGCCAGATTACACTGCAGCAATGCTGCTTCTGAACTATGCTGTTGAAGAACTAGGACTTGTAGATGAAGACTGACTTGAGGTCTTATAGACGAAAATATTTTTGATATTTGGCATGAAATAAGACAATCATGTTGTTTATCAAAGTAATATCTTTTATAATGAAAAAAGTAAGTATTTAATCTTATAGTTGAATTTTTTTTGGCAAAAGCTTTAACTGTATCGGAATTGAGAGGACAGTCAAACATTTTAATCAAACAAGCAAGACAAATTAGAACGATTTTAATCCAGAAACATATTTTGTACAAATTTCGTATTTTATTACTGTCTACCTCACAAGTTTTGGTAAATCCATACAATTTGTATTGTACTTTGTTACAGTCCCATTCAGATTTTAATTAATTGTCAGAAACTGCGGACCGTTTGATTGAAACACTTCGAAGAACTTGTTTGACATTGTTTAGACAGGTTTCTGAAACAATCCGTGTCTATTCGGATTACAGGCTTCTTATAAGTATTTTAGATTAATCAGAACACGATTTGTCATAAAAGTTAGAATTGTCTACTTCTAAATCAACCTGAGCATTAATTTTGTTTTGGTCGTAATCAAATTCGTTTGTTTTCGAGTTGTTTGTCTCTGATATGTCATTTTAATAAACAATATTCGGGCGTTGAGCGTCAACAACTCAACAACAACAAAAATTTTATGAGGTACGTAGGTAATGTATGTGTGAGTTTGGATGTGGGAGTTTATCTTCGAAACTATTCATTCGATTTTTATGATATTTCACACAGATCTTATGACTAAAATTTGGATAATGAATAAGCTCATTTTTAAAGAAATACCAAGTGGGCAAATACGCTAGTGAAAGTAATTAATTAAATACCAACCACCACCTTTTATTTATTTTACAGTAATTAGGTGAGTGAGTCTCACCTATCTACTAAATATTTTTAATGTAATAATAATTAAATTAGTCGCAAATTACAACATTTCATATACTTATAAACATTAATTAATTAACCTTTCATCCTCACACGAATAATGTAAAACCCAGACACTAAAAAACATCCTAACGACATCCACACGTAGCAACAAATCCGAATAAGATCCAGTTATTTGGTAGTAAATTTCAAAGGGATTATAATAGATGTAACAGCACTTTGAAGTTCCGACGCACTGAGAGGGCCGATTTATATGTGTCCGCAAACAATCTAATTTGCATGAACAAGGCAGACGGATGGTGTAATTTTCTCTGTCTCATATTGTGTAAGGAGCTTATACTGGTCTTATTAGGTGTTAGTTGATCGCCTTGAGGCGTTAGCGCCTAATGATGTTATGCAGAAATGCTGGAGGAACGTTATTTAGATTACTTAACTCAAAATGGTTGTGTGATATTTCATTATTGTATGTAAATGAAACCTTTGCAGCAAAATGTGCTTTATTAGAATGCATCAGATAATATATTCATACGGAGATGAAAATAAGTTTGGTTTGACTTTGGTGAATTTATTAACTAAAACAAGAACATACATTAAACGCTCAATATAGTGAATACTTGTAATTTTATCTTATACTCATAACAATTAAAGCCTTGTCATTTAGATCTCATAATGTTACAACAAAAAAGCTCTCAACGATACTCGTGGCGCCACATGGTGGCGTTTTGTGGAAACTATACGTTACCCTCGTAGAATATTTTTTATTATGTGTTATTTTAGATAATCATACTGTCAAGAAGGAATACGTCATAATTAATTCTATGATAATTATCTCAATTAAAATTATGTAAATTAAATTTTATAATTTAATGGATAAACTGACGATATGATTTCTTGGAATTAAACTTTTTTGGTGTACCTATTAATAAAAAAAGATGACAATAAACTTTTTATTTTTGGTAATCATTTGGAAACACGATACAGGATACAGATTCTGTTTAGCATCCATCATCATCAGAATCTGATCTCCTCAAAAATGTTTACAAAACAACAAGTACATTTTGGGCGTTAAAATAGTTGTGTACGCACAACATTTAACTAATGTCGTTACGCATCCCCCATTTTGTTGGGATTTTCATTTCAACATAATGTCATTAATATACCTGATTTCGCCAGCCGTCATGAACGCGCGAGCGAGACGAAGTCACGCCGCCGGCACGTGTGTTGAAGCGAGACAGTTTGACAAACTTCACGTATCCAAGTTTTAGAAGTTCAGTTAGTGTTCTTTAGCACATAATGAATTGACTCGATTTGAAAAATAAAAGCATTCTTTTGCTATGGAACTTTTGGCTGGAAATTGGAACTTTATAATTTTGGGTTTACCGGATAGATATTTTATTTTGGATGTGGGTCCATGAGTGCTGAAAGGTGACTGGCGTCCGGCGAGTACGGCAGCAACAGGCTGTACAGTAGGCGGAGCTTATTACTGACGCTTCTGCGCATGCTACCGTTCCGTTGCTATGACGACGCCTCTTTCAGTGTTTGTGATTGCGCGAAATGCTCGTGGAGGTTTTCGAAGGAAACTTTCATTTCTGATTGACGTATAATGTTCGTATTTGTGTTCGCTTGTTGGTAGGCGTTTTAAGGATTTATGGAAATCGATGTATGGCTTCAACTATGATTTGTTCCAGTTATTGAATTTGATATTCTTTATCATAATATTCAACAAAATTGTATTATATTTTGACAATAACGAAAATTTATGGCTGCTTCTTGTATGATCTTATTCATTTATTGATAAATAAAAAAAATGTATTTGATACAAATAAAAAATAGATTCAACGAATCCATATTTAATAGAGGTCTTGACATAGGACAAATACAATTTAACGTTATTTAATAGACACACAAAGAAAGAAAGAAAAACATTTATTTGGTACAAACAAACACACATATATAATTTAACAAAAAGTAGGACATAGAACAGTAAAATATTTTATTATATATATTATAAAGAAAGACATAAGAAAATAATTCATTGATACCCTTACGTGTGCTCTACCGTACCAAAAGGGTGTCCAGCTCAGCATGTGGTAGATTGTAGAGACCAAGCGCTGGTTTTCTGCTGGGTTCCAGACATACAGATTTCAAGCAAACAACAATATAGGTGTTTATCTGAGTTGTGGGTGTAGTGTACTTCTGAATCATAGTCACCTCTTTGGGGAAATAAGGCATGTATAATAACACTATATTAAATTCTATCAAATAAAAATTAGAAATAAAATTATCAAAATAAACAAGTACAATTTCTTATCATAGACGCAGGTCAATGTAACTTTGAAAGTGGAACCACTCCGTGTTATAGCTTTTCCCCTCCTAAGAGCAACACGCTATAAAGTTTTGTTTCACTTGGACTGAAAGCTGTACCTTTACCTATCTATGTTATCTGTATAACATAGATAAAGGTACAGCTTTCAGTCCAAGTGAACATGCCAACAGCCCTGTGGCATAGAACTATCGTGGTATTTGTTCATAGGCACATAATTTAACGAAATGCATTAGAATTGTTGCCTAACATAATGTTTTTTGGAAAAATTTAATGGAATTTTTTTTTACCTAAATCGAAAATGTTTCATTCGGTTTCAAAAAAGTTGTCATTGTAAAAAGGTTTAATTTGATTTGAAAAGAATTGTTTTTATAATATATTTTTACTCCTAACTCAAAAATCATGGGGTGTAAAAATAAATAAAAATAGGTTTTAGAATGTCGAAACAAAACCCTTTCATTTGATACCCCACTTGATCTAATAGCCTCAATTTAAAATTTCAACCCCCAATTTCAGCCGTATAGGAGATTTTCTAAATTTTTTAAATCTTATTATTGTTGGATTAGTATTTGACACTATTATAGTTTAAGTATAAAATAAAATTTGTTCACAAAATTTTAACACATTATAATAACTGAAATATATTTTTCAATGTGTTTATTAATGCTTACTCTCAGCATTCAGTATTGAGATGCTCGTTACGATCATAGAGGTTAAGCAACGTTCAGCAAGGTCAGTCTGGAGATGGGTGACCGTTTGTGGCAATTTCATTCTCGAACTTCTCCGTGCTTCGGAAAGCATGTAAAGCCGTTGGTCCTGGTACCACTTAATGTGGAAGTCTTAAAGTCAAGTTGGAAGCCTTCTGGGCAACTTGAGAATTCCAACACTAGGGTGTGTCTCTAACCCACACGATAAGAAGATAAGAATGCTTACTCCCCATTCCCACATTTATTTATAAGAGCTAGTATATAAATATCCCCTCAAGAAGGGCAAATAAATATTGCTAAATAAATACACCTTTAGAAAGAACTCAATTAGTGATCGTTTGCCATCTAAATCTGATACGGGAATGATAACAATTAATTAAATGCGTTAATCCTTACTCAGATTACAAAAACAACGGCTGAGCCTCGGGATTCGCTTTTTTTCTAATTAAAGTCGGATGTCGAGTTTCCCCGTAGATTGTTTACTTGCGAAGATTTGGAAAATTCGTTTGCTTTATTTACAATGATTTTGTATTTGTTTTTTTTTAAACTTACCTAACATATTGTATATAAAGTATATTTAGTGGTACGTCTGTAAAAGACAGTGATACTGAAGGAAAAAAGAAAATACTATGATGATTAAACAATATTTTAACAGATAATTATTATTATTTTAGATTTATTGTATTAACATTAAGAATTTGTAATTGTGAACTATAAACAATTATACTGTATAAACAATTTCAATAACATCATTCATCATATCAGCCCAATGACGTCCACTGTTGAACATAGGCGTCACCTAATTTCCGCCACAGCGAGCGATTTTGTGCCGCCCGCATCCAACGGCCACCCGCAACCTTTACTAGGTCGTCGGTCTATCCGACGGGGGGCTACCACACGCTGCGCTCTCCAATACGTGGCCGCCACTCAAGAACTTTTTTGTCCCATCGGCCATCAGTTCTGCGAGCTATGAGGCCTGCCCACTGTCACTTCAGCGATGCGATTCGGCAACGTCGGCAACATCATTCATCATCATCATATTATTATTATTAATTATTATCAGCCAATCCGAATAGCAGGATCGCGCTGGATGCAGGCCGCAAACAACCGGCCCTATTGGAAATCTCTTGAGGAGGCCTATGTTCAGCAGTGGACTTCCTGCGGCTGATATGATGATGATGATGATGATGATGATGATGATGATGAAGTCCATTGTTGGACATAGGTCTCCTCTAGAGATTTCCAATAGGACTCGTTATATGCGGTCTGCATCCTGCATCATAATAAATTATATTTTGGCATGATACCTAATCGAAATTAAATTAAATTTCATAAACCTAATAATGTATGACTAGTATTTGGCAACCTATATTTATTTCATAACGTACCAGTGTAGTTGCCGTTTGAATTTCACTAAAGTACGCTTTCACTGTATAATTCTAGTGCAGTTAGTCTCAACCAAGAGTGCTGACAGTTTAAACAGAATACTTGATATAATATTTTTCATTTCAAAGTTAAAGAACTCGACCATCAAACTTTTTAAACATTCAAAGCAAACTTTTTAAGTATACAACCAGTGCACGCCAAACAAACTCATTTCCAAAGATTGCAATATAAACTTAACGCATCAAATGTTTTACTATTCATTAAGATGTTAATAATAACTGCGCAGAATACATTGCGCGTTTTACACTAGATTTTATAACTTAACTTGTGCACTAAGTAAAATAGTCGTCTGATTTCGTAAGTTAACTAAAAAAAGATGCTGTAGTTTTTATTCTGAGTGACTGAATAACTGATTTTACTATGTAAAGATTATAAAATAAGATGCACTTTTGGCATGAGATTAAAAAAAAAATTGTTGTTTTACAAATTTGTGTAAAACTAGAACTTTACTGTATACAATCATTTTGTTGCAAATTCTACGCTATGAATGTTGATAAGTAGTAATTGAATTTTTAATCGAATAATAGTATATTCGATTAGAAATTAAGTTATAGTTTAGCGATAATATAATTAATATTGTCAGTTAATACTATAATCTTTGAATATAGATATGTTCTTTATATTTCTAAAGTCTAACGAAACTATCATTATTATTTCAATTCAAAAACTAAATACAACGTCCGAAGTACGTGACTGGGAACGATACGGACAACTCTTAGCTCCCTGAGGGACCCCATTCGCCTTGATAACCCTCAGCACGCGAGAGCTGAAGTAAACAAAGCGAAGTATATCAACGCCAAGTAAAAAATCTTATAACTTGTCCTAAGTTGTTTTTAAGACAGTGTCATTACCTAACCTCGGGTTACCGTACTGCTAAGATTGCTGAACTAGGTACCTTACTGTGGAAGTTTGTTCATGGCCGATAAATTACTGAGTCACTTTTACAGCTCAAGAGAACATACGACTAAACTTTCACGTGTGCTGTCCAAGTTATAACAAGATAGCGTTTCGACTTGTTAAAGAATTTCGATCGCGAAATTCTTTGGATTTTCTTAAGTTCGAAGTGTTGGCCCAAAGTTCTGTTTACTTTGTAACTAAACTTATCGATTTATTGAATAGTTACTGAGAATATTGTCATGCTACTTATCGAAAATTCTCGATGTATGTTATCTGTTTTTATGTTCCGTAACTCAACCAATAATATTTAAAAAAAATTAAAAATAATATTGTTTGTTCATAACACAAGTTAGTATTCTCTTTTCGTTTCGTCTCCTATTATTGAAATCACGTTGCGTTTATTATAATTATGTGTTTTATTAGATTAGAACTGTTTCGCCGTCTCTTTTCACATATACCACAATATAAGCTCCAGTTGCATTAAGTGGATAATCCCTGAGTTCATACTTTCATCTGTTTAATGGATGCAACGAAAGCCATTTATTGCCGTTAGGCGCTTTTTATGCGCTCTCCTGGTGACGCTATTGAGTTGAGAGACAAGCGGTTTGTTATTATTGCAATCGTTTTGTGGATTAACTGGAAGGTTTCATCAGCCAAAGGGGTAATAAAGATAAGTGGATCCTTCGATATCCCCAACCAGATTATCGTTTGAGTTAATATTTTTAATGGCTATTTGTTTTTGATTTAAGTGGTTGTTAGACGTTGGGTTTTACTTCCGTAAAGCAGAAATTAAAATTGCTATTTTACTTATTAAAATTGTACGCTAGAATCATGACCTAGGGAGTTGGAAAGGATCGTCATGTAACAGAATTTTGGAAGATATGTAGGTTTGTAGTACAGGTAGGTTTACTATGAAATGAATGCAGAAGTTTTCGAGAAAATTTCAAATTCCAGTTTCCACAAATTTATTATATAAAGTGTTACATTTCCGTCTTATTAAATTAAAACTTAAATCTAAAATAAACAGACAAAAGTCAGTCGTCAGTCAAATAACCCGCCCCTGGTTGCTCCTGGCGCAAAGGTGCCCACAACGCTTGCCGCGTTCCTGCGCTGTATGGCAATGGCCAACCTTTGCACCAGGAAAGACCCGGAGCGGGAGTCACCACATATATTATTAAGTCGGCGCCCTAATGCCTGTATAAAATTCCTGGCGTCTTTGCCCCAACTGCTCATGGTCTCTACTGCAATGGGCACAAAATCATACATTGGCTCCAGGGCAGCATACTTAAGCCTCTTCTTGGAAGCGGCGTCTTCCGCAGCCGCCGACGGAAAGCGGGCGGTGCGACTCAGGTGGCTGGCGGCAACAGTGCTGACGCACGTGACATCCCAGATTAGGCACTTGCCGTTCTTCCACGGCACCAGAGTCAACCCGTCCGGCCTCTTCCCATCAGATCTACTCAGACCTGGGGGCTCAAGCATACACGGGACGTTGGCCGATACGAGAGCTCTGCGAACTATGTCGTTAAGAGCGTGATGGCGCGAAAACCTCCCTGAGCAGCGACGACAACTCAATGCATGATGGCCATCGGTCTCCACCCTAGAACCGCAGGTGCATACATGGGGTTCACACACCCTGCAGCCCAGGCGCAAGGCCACCGCTATCCGCAAAGAGTCATCATCAAGTAAAGTTCCCATGTGAGGCGAGGGAAGCGCAAGCAGCCACGCTCCCGATTCGGATTGCGACACAGCTCGTAACCTGGCCATATCGGCCCCAGATGCCTCCTCTATTAATTTCCCCTGGATCCTCTTAACCCCCTCGCCATCCCACGCTCGCTGAACGTGCGCTCCCACAGGGATAGTTGCACTCGGGTTGAGGGCCAACCAAGCTGATACAGCACTCGACACAAATGGCATGCTCACCTCATCACCATTGGGACTCAATAAGACAGTGACAAGGCTGGCAACACCGTGCGCCGACGACAGAAAAGCCGGCAGACCCACGTCGCAAGCGCGACGCACTCCAAGACCACCGTTCCGAACAGGGAGAGCCGCCTGACTCCACTGGGTCTCATTTAGAGAGACATTAATGATGGACTCAACAACCGATTTTAAAGTTTCGTCAAAAGATGAAACTTCTTCCGGGCAAAGCCAAGTAGGAGTTGTTCTCAGCAGGTAAGATATTTTCGGAAGGGCAAAGCACATACGCAACAAGATAATAGCGACGTGTGCGGAAAGATCTTTGAGACGTTCGTGAGCAGTAAGAAGAATATGTTTTCTATAGTTAATGGCCTCAGGAACTGCGTTAAGGAAAATAGGAGAACCTAAAAGGTGGAAATCAGAAGAAGTAAGTTCCTTGAGGCCTGGTAAATGAGTACTAAAAATTTCAAATTATTATTTTTGAAATCATAATGAAAATCATACAATTTCTTCTTTTTAGTAAATAAAATTTAAAATCAATACTGAAATCTTTGAAATTTTGTTCACGGTAACAAAATTTCCAGACACTTTAAAATAGATAGTAATCTATTGCCGAAGATTCACCAATACTATTAATGTATAGTAAGTACAATATAGTTGCCGAAATGCAGGAAACACATTTACTACGATCCATCATGAAGGATTTGTGGATTCCGTACGTCATAGTGTACTGTTGCGTTATAATGCTGAAGAACCAGAATTTGTAATACCTTTATGAATATACCGTTTTGATGAATGAAAATGGTAATTATTTTTATACTTCACGTAGCATGTTTCAATGCAGGCATATTGTATTTTTTTGTTCTTTTGGATTTTCTTCAAGTACCTACACAGTTTATTACCCTACATATTTATACATCCACCATGTGATTTGTCTTTTTGGTTCCATTTTGTTTCTGAAGACTTATAATATAAATAATAATATTCTACCACATTCACACAGCGCCATCTAGTCCCAAAGTAAGCAATTATATTTGCTTGTGTTATGGGTACTAAACAACTGATATACTACTTAAATATTATTTTTTTTTGTAAATACATACATATTATAGATAAATTACACCCAGACACAGAACAAACCTTTATGCTCATCACAAAAAGATTTGTCCTGGGTGGGGATCGAGCTCACGACCTCCGGCTTAGCAGTCAGGGTCACTAACCACTAGACCAACAGGCCAGTCAAAACTGAAGACTTACCTGTAACAAAATAAAAAAATGTCAGTTATCTATTCTAATTAAAATAATTAAACTTTTTTTCGTACCATGTGGTCTAGATTGTTATTTTAATGTATTTTATTAAATAAAAAATCACATATTGCATTCAGGGGGCTTACTCTGAATTTCCACATTCGAATGGTCGGTTTTGATGTTGCTATCAATTTCAAATAATTCGATTAGTCGGTTCTGATGTCGCTGTCAATTTCAAACATTTGACAGCGACATCAAACCGACTAATCGAATGTCGAAATTCAGACTAAGCCCACTACTGAAAATCTTCTTGACTTATTAACATTGTACATGACTTCCACAAAAGTACTCTAAGGTATATTTTCCATCTACTATTTATAAACGCTTTCAACTTTACCTACATTATGAATTCGAATACACACGAGTACATACATTCGTTAGTATAACTTAAACTGAGAATAATAGAATCTCTCTAGATCAAACCTTTAACCCGGCCGGAGGCGCGCCGTTTTTTAAAATACAAACTGTCGCTACCGGGTAAAAAATACCACATTAAGTATATGAGATTATTGTTGTCTAGGTAAGCATAATTTTAAAAATAATATGAAATACAGAATTTTAGTAATGTAAATGAAATAAAAATAAGGTAAATATTTAGGTTTCTATTTATTTAGATTAAAAAATATGTAAATCAATTTTAGACAGAAAAAACAGGTATTTTTTTCTTACATTTAATAAATTTGCAAAAAATTTGGCTTTGTACTCTTATTTAGTAGTAAATTGCGATTAATTACAAAATTATATAGTATAGTCAACATAAAAATATAAAAACAATCAAAATTTCTTGTTAATTTCTTACGTAATCACTCTATTGAACTAAACTTTATATTTGATACTTATTTTTTAGGAACTTTGTAGTCAACGTACTTTTATTTATCATACGTTTTACGTAGACTTATTTTTTTAATAATATGTATCACATATAGGAGCAGTATGCTCACGACATATCTTTTTAAAGCATAACTGGCAGTTTTGGTTTTTCTGTTGTTTCCCATGGACATACCGAACATCGAGAAGAACTTATATTTTGGCCCTTGATCCATATGGACGTGGTTGATCACTTTGCTCTCTATGGTCACCACCAAGTATGAACTGTATCTTTTACGTCATCTTATATCTTCTCTATCGAATCCAGGCACATTCTGTACATCGGCAACAATACGGTCTCTCCATCTTCTTCGTAGTCACTTTTGTGTTCACTACAATTTGCTTCATTTTCTGTTTCTGAAGCTTTTTCTTCTTCGCTGTCCTCATTTTACCGAATTGCTTTAATGGTGAGGTGATTTCAATAATTACGATCCATTATATTGACCCGAAAAAAATATTTTGTTATAAAATATTTAGTACTGAAACAGTCGCTACTGGGTAAAAAATGCCCATACTCACTTTACATGTCCGTTACATCCAAACGCGAACCACCAGCTAAAAAGTGCCCGGGGACCGAGTTCCATGTCTAATACTAGGAAGCTACTGAGAAAGAGAGTAAGTTTATGTAAGCGAGTAAAAAGTTATGACGTATTTTCTTATGTCTGTGGTATTTTTTACCCGGTAGCGCCTCCTGCCGGGTTAAAGCAGTACTGGAGCCAAATAAATAATTATAATTATAACAATATACATCACGCAGTGAATATTTTGCTCGGGCGAGTCATTTGTTACAAGCTTATTAGTGGTGCCCTCTGGGAGAGCTCAAGATACGTTGTCTAGGGAAAGATATACTTGTGCTAGATGTGAGTTGTTGTTATTGTGAAATTAGTTTATTTAATACCAGCTTTCACCTAGTGACGATATTGGAAGTGAATTAATTAAAAAACTTTCGTTTTCAATTATAGAACGACATTATTCAAAATCGACTTATGGCCGTTTTCAATAATGTATCTATCTATGGATTTGCTACATACAAAATATGTCAAAATTCTAACTTTAGTAGCCAAATTTATAGATTGATAGTTTATTGAAAACGGCTGTAGGTCGAATGATAAGGTTCCGTGTAGGCCAACGTATACTTATTATTAAAAAGCCGTTAACACATTTGTGATACAAATGACCATGGGTTGCGGAGATCAACTGATCTCCGCAACCTCTCAACCTCTCAACCTCTCAACCTCCGCAACCAACCAAGCAGGTAACCTTCAGGTTACCTGCTTGCTCATTTACCCCCTCTTTTATAAAATGAGCCATTTGATTCAGATTTAAAACATTTACTTTCTGTTGTTTTCCATTTATTACTTCAATTAAAATTAAATTCATTTTATTGAAAGCGTTACTTCGCTTTTGGAACGATTCCTGGATGAATGCAATTAAGGGGCGCCGCAAACGACGGCACAGTGAGGTCTATTTGACCGTGCCGCGCTGCCTTCTGTGTTTGGTGCATACAAAGCTGTTTGTTCGATTCACGGTGGTCAGCCACGGTAAGACGCGGTGGACACTTTCGGCGCGGACTTTTTGCCACCATGTGCGTTAGCAGTATACGATTCCTTTTGTTCTATAGTACACAGTGAAACAGAACCGGCCCGCGCAGCCCCGTCGTTTGTTCTGCGCCTTATACAACGAATCATATTCAATTTTTTTTGGTATGTCTAAATAATATTAACCTAAAGTACAGAATTTGTTACACTTCTCATTCTGAAGAGATATTATTTCTATTTATATTATTTTCTTTATCTAAAGATATTTGGAGTGTGAGTGCACCAGGCGTGATGATATGTTACTTTTTAAAGGCACTTCCAGGAATAAATATAGCTGCGTTTAAATTTTAAATTACTCTGTTCGTGATTGTGAGCAGTTTGCATATTGTTGTAATTGGTTGCGATAGATAGATAGATGCTTGGCAACATAACAAATTGGTCGGCTTGTTTTTGTACTCTTACGTGCCAAACATTAAAAAAATTCTTAGTAAGATGGTTGAATTATTAATTTATTTTAAGACTTTATGCACAATAACAGTACATTGGTGGGCTTTAGACTTGATTGACTAGAACTGTCTTTTTCATTTTAACCGCATCAACTGGAGATAATTAAAAAAAAGGACTATAAAAGTTAGAAATAGGCTAAGCAGCTACGTTGTTTAAAGTTAAGTGTGCTTGATTTGGTGATCTATTATACGAGAAGAAAGGTAGTGTAAGTTGATCTCATCCATGCCAACAATCGTCTGAGGACACGCATTCTAACAAAAATATAAACATAAAGTAGGTATGTAACGTTGGAACGACAGCTGGTTCTTAATACATGACTAATTATTCAAAACTTACAAGAGAAAAATAAACTAATAATTGTAAACAAATAATTACTAAAATTGTTATGAGTTAGGATAAAAAATTGTATTAACGGGCATACATACATTAGGTGAGGCCTATGTTCAACAGTGGACGTCATTGGGCTGATATGATGATGATGATGACGACATAAATATTCAAAAACTTTTGCATTTATAACATCAGGGTTTCTGTGTCGTTAAGAAAAAAAAATTAAACTCCAGTAAGCTTGTATTTTCACATTATAAATGACCGCTACACGTGTTATTTTACACGAGTTTGTAATAAAACAATGCAACGAATGAATTCAATTATCTTGTTATAAAATCTACCACAATGTCTGTTATGCTGTTCCGAATCTATCGTTCGTAGTCAGAAAGTATCTTTGAATTCTATTACACTCTTTGTCTAGCATCCATAAATAAGAGCATCGATAAAATATTATTTTGTTAGTGCAGATATATCTTTACGTTATGTCTTCAATTTTGTTTGACTTGTTATGTACTATGTGTTAGAGGTGTGTAAATTTATACGTATGACTTGGTCGAATCTATTTTTTGTATTTTCCGGGTAGAATTTGATGGCGGCGGTTTTTTTGTGTATATTTTTATAGTATAAAATATTGTTCTCAGTGTTATTTTTGTAAGAGCAGACACTGACAATATAAAACCCAAAATAATTGTAACTCTCACCAAAATGAATTAACAAAAAAAAAAGTATCAGTTGTTTAGTACTATAGTAACACAAGGAAATATAGTTGCTTAATTTGGGACTAGATGGCGCTTTGTGAATGTGGTAAAATATAAAGAAAATATGTATACCTAAATAAAAAATCAATTTAGCTGTATAAGTGTTTAGTTGGTACATACGAACAGCGGTGGAATTTTTATATAAAGAAAACATATTTATTCGCCAGAAATGTAAACAAGGTTATTAAGCTCAATCTTCTTATTGATAATTTTCTCTGATTTTTATCTGATAATATTACTGAGTAATTCCAACGGATTCAGTAACACAGCATGGGGTTCTTTATGAATGGTACTGTAGATGAATAATGAGAATGAAATGAAAGGCATTAGATTAAGAAAATTGATTTGTTATTCGATTGAAAATAATATCATTAAGATCGTTTCATTTAATAATTCTATTAAAGTTTATTTGTAGGTTAAGATGTTTATGTATAAAAACATGTTACACATGTTAAACCAAATATGTTGTCATCATCATCATCAGCAACACATTAATGGCCCACTGCTGGGCTAGGATCTTCTCTCCTCTATCTAGAGAGCTGAGACAGTTTAGGCTATTTTCCACACACGCTGGCTTAGTGTGGGTTGGTGGATTAGACTTACTCTTAGAATTTCTTCAAGGGTATGTGGGTTTCCTCACGATGTTTTTCTTCACCGTCAGCAGATGATAGAGGTATATGTAGAGAGATGTGGAGATATGTTAGGTCTCATGTAGTGGGGGGCAAGCCTATTACCATCCACTGAGCATATTAGTTTCCAATATCCAGGCTGATGGTTAGAATACCTTGACAGATAAAACCAATAATATTTTGCTGGAATCGAATAGAGTACCTCTTGCGTAATAATCGTCTACACTACCCACTGCGCAATTAACTTATATATACCATAGTCGATTACAATACAGCGAGAGCGATACACCGTTTATTTACCAGCCTACTCCTCTACAAAATACATAAACCTACACAGAATAAGCATACTTTTGCGATAATTATCATCCGATGTTAAATCCGTTTTCATAAATTCTAAGAGAGGGCGTTAGTAGCACATTTTTTTTTACTTCAGTTCACATGATTTATAGGAAAATATAAACAGAGAAACTGAAATAAATAAGGTATTTACTATTCCTTGTAATATAATATGCGACGTAGACCCGTTTTATGATAATTTAATATGAAATGCATTGTTTTCTAAATGTACAAAATGTCAACATAATATGACGTCATGTGTATGTAAAAGCAATTGTAAGATACGACCACATAAAATATATAAACAAATTTATAACCACTGTTTGCTAACATAAACGTCTGATTCTAAAATAGATTGAGATTCCGTATCCCAAAATTAAGCTAAACGATGCTAGTAAAAATCTATCCCAGCAATGTCTCACTATTCACTAACGCAAGACGTATACCATGCTTCCATTCCAACGTCTTTGAATCTGTTTTATGGTAGAAACGTGAGTCCAGGACGGTACTTAGCCGATCGTAAATCTAGTCGACGATATACCTAGTTTATGTACTTAAACTTTGTTATTTATATATATTTGTATAGAAGACTATAACGTATTAATGGACGTGGGGATTTTATTGCACGGAACTGTATTGAAGTCCGATTTAAAAGACCTTGAGCTAGATAAAAAGAACCATTATATATTATGTATACCTTAACCGTGCATTTTAAGTCATCTTACAAACTTACGTCTAGGCCATAGTTTAACCATCTAATAAAAGTTATACATCGATTTAAGTATAACCTGACTGAATATAAAAGAAAAACAATAGAACTAGTTTATTCATACAACTGTCATTTTTTTACTTTCTGAATCTTCATAATAATATCGGAGCTGATTTAGACGCACCGAAATAGCCATAGCATTGCATCAATCTATTCTCGTTGGCTGATAGAGAATGCTTTTAGCATTTAGTTAGGTTGGCTGATAGAAAATGCTTTTAGCATTAAGCCCTTCTTTTGTACATTTACATTGTATTTTGTGCAATAAAGTTTTTAAATAATAAATAAATAATAATTGTTTGTCAGGACGTTACTTGGAGAGACTGTGCCGCAAGTACTATCAGTTATGAAAAACTTAATTTCATGGAAAACAATATGAGTAACATAACATAACATAGCATCACGCCTTTTTCCCCAAAGGGGTAGGCAAAGATGTTTCACACCCATGAGAATCATATTCTGCTAATCAGGCTGCATATCGTCTCCACTTTTGTTATATGCCATTTATACATTCTCAAAAAAGTATACTTGTCCTTACGTTGGAATATTAATTAGGTCATATTAGTATCAAATTGACAAGCATAATATTCGTCGCTTAAAATTGATGTATAATTGAGCCCGTATTAGCTAAAATTTACTTCCACATACAAATCAGCTTCATAAATAAGCAATGATTACCGCAATATTGTGCGCTTGAATTAATTACCTTCAAATTAGGAGCAACTAAACATAGGTCTAGAAATAATTATTGTTACTTAATTATTACTAACATAATTATTATTGTAAATAGGTAATAATAAGTTCATAGTTCTTATATTAATACTATAATTTTTGTTGACAAAATATGACAATAGGTTCGCCCCCTATTTCGCCAGCTATGTTTGGGACCAAACATAGCTGGCGAAATAGGGGAAAAAAAATCCCTGACAAATTTTAAATACCTAAACATTTTCTTATGAACTATTGGTGGAATCGAATCAGGAATGAGGAAATCCGCAGAAGAACCAAAGTTACCGACATTGCCCACCGGATTAGCAAGCTGAAATGGCAGTGGGCAGGGCACATATCACGCAGAACTGATGGCCGATGGGGCCGAAAAGTTCTTGAATGGAAACCACGCAACGGCAAGCGCAGCGTAGGACGCCCACCCACGAGGTGGACAGACGATCTGATCTATTGGAAATCTCTTGAGGAGGCCTATGTCCTGCAGTGGACTCTCTGCGGCTGATATGATGATATTGGTGGAAACTGCATAAAAATCCGTTCAGTAGTTTTTGAATTTATTGCAAAAACATAGAATTAGTGAAAGCTCAATAACACCACTCGTTTTGATGCCCAGCAAGGTAGAAGAATTTTTAAGAGCTGACTAGCAGAACAAATCTCAATAAATGTTTTTACCTATTGCAATAGAAGTAAACGAAACACCACGGTTTTATTTTTTTTTTGTCTGATCAATGCCCTAGATTGACGAGAAGACTGCAATGGTGTGTTGATTGAAATTGATAGCGTTTAGTACATTTACCCATATAATTATAATTATTATCTTTTTTTCAATCATCCTCATTTCAACTCATAAACGTCCCACTGCTGGGCATCGATCTTGTCCAAAGAATATGGAGGGCATTTAGCCTACTATAATAATACTACTCTGGCCAAACGGGTTGGTATAGGGTTTGCTTCGAATTTTTCTTTTCTCGCATTGCTTTTGTCTGTAGGTTACTTACTCCCTTAGTCGCCTTTTACGACACCTATGGGTTGAAATGGGATAGTAAAATTATGTATTAAGAATACATAATATCGTATTGAAAATATCCGTCGCTACACGGATATTTTCAATAAGACTAATGAACTTAAAACAAATTTTTACTTATTTTATAATATATATGTATATATTCTTGATTTCTTTCCGGCGAGAATGCATGAAAAGACTGATGAAAGTTGAAGAAGCCAAAGATGTATGTCAGAATCGTAGCAAGTGGAAGGAAATGGTCTCTGCCTACCCCTCTGTTGGGAAAGAGGCGTGATCTATATGTATGTATGTATGTATGTGTATTCTTGATTTCTTAATCTCTCTACTTATAGTAATATCAGTAAGTACCTTTATTATATCAGTAGAAGTAGTTTGACTTTCATACAAAATATGTTAAACAAAAAAATCCGAATCCGAACTGCCAACAATTATTTTAACCACAGCTTCATCCCACACCGATTCAACGAAAATAACATTTGCAACGAGCGCCATAAAATTTACAGCTACACTTTCCAATAATGTTAACAAAAATAAATTGACTCCTGCAAAAGTGGAATCGGGTTTTAAAATTGGTACATTCTGCCTACCCAGCACTGAAGCGAGTGGTGTGAAAAAATCGCAGGTATCGTCCAAAGCCGACCGGTTCAATTTTATTCATCTTTTTGCAGAAATCGACTGTGGCTCGGTTATTATTGTGTTTTATAGAGGAAAAAGTAATAATGCTGCCGAGCGAAAAGGGGAGTACATTTTTGGACGGATATTTAATTTTTTGAGCGAAGTTATCTGTTTTGTTGTTAAAGTTTGGCGTCAGGTTGAAATAAAACTTGGACCGCGTACATTGTATTGAACGTTATTACTTGAATAATATAATAATATAATATAATAATATAATATAATATTCTACCACATTCACACAGCGCCATCTAGTCCCAAAGAAAGCAATTACGAGTATATTTGCTTGTGTTATAGGTACTAAACAACTGATATACTACTTAAATACATTTTTTTTTGTAAAAACACATATTATAGATAAATTACACCCAGACACAGAACAAACCTTTATGCTCATCACACAAAGATTTGTCCCGGGTGGGGATCGAACCCACGACCTTCAGCTTAGCAGTCAGGGTCACTAACCACTAGACCAACAGGCCAGTAAAACTTTGGAGTATTTGATGAAACTGCTTTTCAATTTGTTGGAGTCCGAAATCCAAGCTAAGCCTTATTTAAGTTTATCAAAAAGCAATACTAATTCTGACCAGTATTATTATTTTCGTAAAAACCGGTAGTGTTCGTCTACGGCCGGCTTTCTTAATAAAATGTTGCTGACGTTTCTTCTACAGGTTCACCCCCGCAATTTACCACAGTTAACATTTTTACCTCACATACAGGGACGCAGTTGGGTGCTGTTAAAAGGTTTCACTTTGCCGAGTAATTAATTTATATTGGCGAACAAAAAGCTGTGGAGGCGGGTATTTTTCTTTAGAGTAGTATTTTTTAGTATAATATTATTATTAACTAGGTTCTACCCGTTGCTTCCCCTGCGTGGCATGACGGTTTAAAGTACTCAATTGAATTTTCTATATATTTTAAAATGGTATTGTTTACAAGTTTGTATGTGGGAGAAATCTTCAAAACTACTATTCTGATCTTCACGAAATTTGAAAACACATAGTCTAAAAATTAAAGATTACATGGGCTATTTTTTACCAACATTTCATGTGTTATATACTCGTATATATATAGAAACAATCCCGAAAAAATAATTTAACGGATAGTTAAGACCTCGTCAAAACTCTTTCCCCCTTATTACAAAATATGGACCAATTTATTAAACCAGGTTTAAATTGACACAAGCTATTGTTTTTGTGTCAAAGTTGTCAATTTAAACCTGGCTTAATGCTTAGTCCGTATTTTGTAATAAAGGGGATCGAGTGTTAATTTGAAAAATATCAAATCACTTTTAACTTAGGAAATATATGTGACATATACTTCCTAAGTAATAATAATATAATTATTATGAAATACAATTTTGTATTTTGAATTACTTGACAAAATTATATTAGCATGTTTTTATAACAAAGCTAAATTGATAAGATACTGTATATAACGTATTTTCTTTAACTTTTAACATTAAAACATAATTTGTGGCGCTTCTGGTGACCCAATATATTACTACGTATGCTATGACCCCAATAATTTAAAAATTAAATAACTTTATAAACGAAATATAGTAGGTAATATCACTATAAAAAGTGAAGTACATTGGGAATTTTCTAAAAGTTAAAGATACTTTCTCATTTGCGTAACAATTTCAATGAAAAATATGTTTTGAGGTTTTGAACCGAATAAAATAAATCCAAATCCGTCCCTAAAAACGGTTTACGCTGAAAGTCTGTATAAATTTTGTGAGATGTGATGAATAGGAACATCCTTTTAGAGTTCCGTTTTTATTTTCTCGTCCAAAGGCTGTCTTTCGGTCAATCGGTAGCCGTTATTGTTGGGTAGCCTCAAACCCCTCGCCACGGCGTACCTGGCTTAGTACACTTCATTTAAATTGTGTAATCTTATTTGTTACTTTGGTTGTTATTGGCTAGTATCTGTGCTATGCAGATAGTAAGTACGACATTTATTATAGGGGAAGTTTTATGTGAATGTTTTTGATGATATACTCGTAAAAGTATTAAATTATAATGACCACTTAACCACGAACTACTGGTCTAATTTTAATCTTAATAATTTTAGTTTTATATATTATTTTAGTATTGTGATTACTTCTTCTAACTGAAAAAAAGCCAAACCACTTATCAATCGAATATATAAATTCGGAAAGGGACGACTTTATCTTAAATAGTTAGTTATATAGTAGTATTATCATATCAGCCTAATGACGTCCTCCGCTGGAAACAAATGTAAATCAAGTTAATTATTAAACAAAAATAATTAAGTGAAATCATATTTGACTAAAAAATGTTCTGAGAGATCATTAAAAACCACTATTGGACTTATAATCTAAGTAAATATATATGGATATAATTATATAGTTGATAAACAAGAATATAATTCATCTGTACATAATTATCTTCATATTTTTACTTGAAAAGAAGCAGAAAATGACTTCGCCAGTAACTAGCCAATATTCTCATAAACTCATCAACTTTAATACCGTATCAAAACGAATCCGTAACACACCCTGACCTAACTAAACTCCGACCACGTAGGTTCATTGTAAACTCGCGACATAAAAATTTTCATAATGCCACTGGCAGCTGATGCAATATTAAATTTTAAATATCGAACGCGCTTGTGTCACCCGACATTCAATTTGGCGGGAAATCTCTGTTCAAAGCCGGTGAACATACAGGCTACTGAAATAGCCGATTTGATGGCGGCTGCAGAGGGTGATTTAAGAGACCGTAATACAAGTTAATGGCGATATGAGACGGTCTTACGTGACGATTGTATTAACCGCATGGAGTTTTAAGTACTTCAGAATTTAGACGAACTGCTTGAAATGGCACTTAAGTTTTTCTAGCTTTTATTTTTCAACGTCTCCAACGAATAAATTTATTGAAAAAGGTTTTTGAATTTTAATAGTCGTACTCTTTAACGGTCTAAACATGCGTTGACTGTGAGTCTCGTATAGTATAAGGTAGTAATTTCAATACTATACAGGACAAATATGAATTGTGTGACAATCAGAAACTTATATTCGTAACTGCCTAGGTGGCGCAGTGGGAAATGTATACAACTGCTGTGCAAGAGGTTTTGGGTTCGATTCCTGGGTGGGGTGAAAATGGTATTGGGACTTTCTATTATGAAAAATGAAAAATATTTTATTAGTTTTAACAAGTTGTTCTTATATACTAGGTAGTGATTGGAACCTCCTTTTAAGCTGAGAAAGCCTGTGTTAGGAGACTCCACTCTTCCATAACATAAAAGTCTTAAATATTTATTAACTATGGTTCTACATAAGTTGTTAGAATAAGATAGGATTAAGATAAAACAAAAAATAATATAATTGATAAACTGAGAAAACGAAAACCAAAAGAAAAATAAAGTTTTAGTGTTTGTGTGTGTGTGTGTGTGTGGTGTGTGTGTGTATCTGCGTGATGTATTTATATAATATCAATTCAGCATTGCCTCACAATTCTCGTATGTGAGTGATTTTATCCAGTTATTAATTATTTGTTTACAGTCATGTAGTTTTAAGTTATAAATGTATATTTCTTTGTTTAATTTATTGTGTAGTTGAGCTGATCGTTTGTTATATTGCATGTTGGCTAGCCTAGTTCTAGTTTTTGGTATTATCGCTATTAAATCTTTTCTTCTTTTCCGGGTTATATTATGATCATATGGTATAGTCTTGTGTTTTTTCAAAATAGATTTAGTTATGTATAATTTTCTCACAGACAGTATTATGAAATTCTAATATTGAGATTTTCCCGGAGTTTGGCAAGCAAATGTTCCCGATTGATGTCTAAGGCTCTCTCGCACATGAGGGATGAAAATAATGCATTTTAGTTATCATGTCTCATAGTAAAATCGATCCAATGCATCCAAGCGATATCCAAATAGAAATGACGTAAGTAACTAACATTCTTGAACGAAAAAAAACGTGTACTAAACACATTTTTTTTTAAATATGAATACAGTTTTCTTGACACTAAAATCGATGACATGGTTCCGAAGAAGAGATCTTCGTATCTCTTATAGTTTCAGACTTAACCATACTGACCGATCTAAATGTTACACCCTGTAATATTATGGTGGTCAAATTGGAAAGTGAAACCAACTTCGATTACGACCGGGCGGCAGTACTAATATGAATGTAACGTTGTGGAATGTTTAATACCTATTATTCATAAGACTAGCATCTGCTAGGGGAGTTTTCTTAAATAATGAAATCTTAATTTTTTTCAACTCCTCCATTGTGGGCTTGTTTATGATCTCCTACTCCTTCGAAGCTCAGGTGTAGTTAAATTAACATGCTAGTGGACTGTATATCTAGGTGTATAATAAATAATTCCAAATACTGCGTGAACAATGTGTGGTTAAATAGGATGCGCGAGCGCGTGCGTGTGTTGTAGCTAGTAGAAAGCGACTGTCCGTCAGCTGTAGAGATGAAACGAATATACTCATATTAGGTATGCATATTATAATACGAGCGACCCGTATTCATATTAGGTTATAGGAATGTCATCTATTAGGTTACTCGATATTAGTCAAGTATTAGCCAGAGACTACGCGAACGAATACTAGATATAGAGCATAATACTAAAACGTTCACTCCTTACCCTATTATCTGACTAATATCGAGTAATAGGTATGGTATTAGAATATGACGAAACTAATATATCCTATATTAGGATTATGCGAAATTGACCCTAATATAACATCTCTAGTCAGCTGTGTGCTCGCCGACGACGATGCCCGAGCCGGCCCGACACCGGTTTGCCACCGCGCGGCCCCCTCGCGTCCCGCTCCCCGCAGACGTCATGTTGGATGATTCAACATCCATTTACTTCTGATTAATTTCGTTTCGGGTTGCAAGTAGGTTAGGCATTCCCTGGGAATCCCAAGTGTCAAAACTGAGTGTTTGCAAGGGTCATCGCTGTTCATCACTACTTACAGGAGTTGCAGTGGTGAGCATGAGGGTGGGATATACCTATACCACAAAATAGAATTTTCGCTCGCAATCCATTCGATTAATGGTTACAGAAATCGAGAATCCCCTAAAGTTTTCAATACAAAAAAGTCAAAGAGATTTTTTCCGTAGCCCGCATAAAAGGAAGTACTGATCAAAATTCAAAAGAATATTCCACGAATAGAGATATTGAGGGAATACCTCATATTAAAATGTAATAAAATTCTCCATTGCTAATATAATTCTGTGGCGTGGACCAGGCCTAACGTATATTAAAGCACATACGCCAGCAAATTTGATCCCACTCTCAATATTATTCAGTTGTATTTCATCCCAATAAATAGTCTTATCGCATCCATTTTCAATTCAATTTATATAGTGTTATGTTCAAAAGTATGAATGGATGAATAAATGAAGTTATTTATTTTATAAATATTTTTACAATACAGTCTATATTATTATTTTTAAGAACATTTCGTCAGCTGCTTTATAAAACTAACCATCAATAATAAACCATCTGTATTCAATTCAGTAGGTATTCCAACATCAATTAAACGCTGTATCTCTATTTTAAAAACAAGCTATCATAAAACAATATCCCGAGTGCCCTCAATCTGAGTCAACAAATTAAACACTGTGTCGCCGGGCACGTACGCAATAAACCTCCTTGTGTACACATAAAACTCGTAGCCGCTCCGAACGCGGCGCCACCGTCGACCAATCGATACTCCCCGTTGCTTAGCAACGATCGTGTTGCAAAATAAACAATCAGACTCATTTTATTAGTTGCGAGTCAACATTTTAGAGCGACATTATTTGATGAATTTGTTGTTCTGATTAAAATTTTTAATCCGTTTTGAAGGAAAAATGGTTTTGTTGCCACCATGTGCACCAGAACAGTGCGGGAAGGACTTCCGCAGTTCTTTGAAAAAGCCAAGTCCAAATTATCCACATGGACAAAAGCTGAGGAAAGCACGTATTGTACCTGCATTTACGATACAAGGTATTGTTTTATCATTACTTTAATTAATATGATATGATGTGACGTGGTATTAGTGTAATTTATAGATTTTTTTCGAGTCAGAACTTTCCTTAATTATTATATCGTAAGTATGTTTCTAAAGTTGCCCGCAACACAGGCTACCAACCTGAGAGCGGGCGTTGTCTTATAATCTTATAATAAATGGAAACTGGTCAAGTTCGAGTCAGACTTGCGCGCGAGGGTGCCGTACTATCAGATATTATAGCAAAATATAAAACAATTTCAAACATTATAATATTTAGCAAACAAAATTAGTTATAGTGTCGGGCTTATTTATACATCATCATCAGCATCCCATTATTGTCCCACTGCTGGGCTCGGGTCTCCTCTCCTCTATTCTGAGAAGACCCTCTCATGTCTGAGAATATTTAAACATAAGTAAATATGTATAAATGAGTGATGAGCATGATCGTTTGTTCTGTGTCTAGGTGTAATTTATCTATAATATTTATGTATTTACAAAAAAAAAGGGTACTAAGTAAGTTCTAACTCATAACACAAGCAAATATAATTGCTTAGTTTGGGACTACAGGTGCTGTGTGAATGTGGTAAAACTATTATCTTTATGTATATTATATTATATTACTTATATATATTGACAGTGAACTCCTCCTAAACGGCTGAACCAATTTGAATGAATTTTTATGTATGTGTTCAAGTGGATTCGAGGATGGTTTAGATTCACAAAAAAATAAATACAATCGATTGGTATATCATGCAGGACAACGTCTGTCGGGTCCGCTAGTATTATATAATATTCTATAACGGGATTTTGTGCTTCTATAAGTATGTATCTGATAAATATAAAAACTGAGAATATAAAATGTATTTTTTTTAATTTCAGCCATGCAAAAAAATGTCAAGATACTTCCACCTCCGAAATGTGGAGTCCTCAATCCAATTCCGCCAAAGAAGTCTATGTTCAAAACGGCTTACCAAAGAGGCGAGTTTCCAGTTTGCATCGAGTTCACTAATGCCGGAAAAAGACTGTCTTGGAGGGTATGTTGACAATTCTTTTCAATTTTTTATATAAATGCTAAACAAGGAGTGCAAAAATTCAAACCCATAACGGGATATGAACCCGCGACCCTGCCAAAGGAAATGTGCATAATATTTATTGTAAATCTTTTCAAGTTTATTGTTGTTGTTCAAATTGGCACAAATAAGACATCATGCTACAAAAGATTTCACGAAGAAAGATAATAAAATATTATATATCTTTGTAAAAGATGCCCTACGACGTTTATTGTTGTTGTTCAAATTGGCACAAATAAGACATCATGCTACAAAAGATTTCACGAAGAAAGATAATAAAATATTATATATCTTTGTAAAAGATGCCCTACGAGTTCCGGGAAGCCAGCTTCTGCCCATTGATTTCATGTAAACTCGCAAATGCAGATGCATTAAAGACATAATATATTATAATTATACCAACCTCTTTGGATCAAACCTAAACTCTTTTTGGAATTAACTATAAACTGAAAATATAATGTTTTAATCGCGTTAGTATTTGATCTTTCATAACAACTCCAAAAAGAATATTCAAAGTGTATTTTCCCCGCATAGCAAAAAGCTTCCCAAACGAGATAACATTGGACTAACTCAAGTAAAGGAGTAAATCGGATATCATTTTTTACCAAACGTAATAAGATGTCTTCTGTGAGCCTTTAATTTCTGATTCCCGGGAATAGTACCAGAATTGGAATATTTTCCAGTCTAGGGAATATCGGATTTAATCAATTTCACGCTCTATTTACACGAATAGCAGGAAGGAAAGTAGACTTAGATTTGAAGGGCAGCCATTAAGTATTCTGAATCATTATTTTGAGTAATTCAATAAAGCTTAAGAACCGACCAAACAAAGTCTATCAACTCTGGTACCAAATTGATTAGATTTTGTACTGATTATGCATTTTAAGCTAAATGACTCATATTAAAAAAAAATTAAAGAAAAATGAACTGAAATGAAAAACTTTGTACACACTTCCACTCTATAAAAGATAATTTCTGTTTTACTTAGTAGGCATCTTCATTGCTGAAGGTCTGACTTATTTATTTACAACCCAGAAATGTCCCACTGCTGGGACGGGTCTCTTCCAAAGATTGTGACGGGAATTTAGCCTACTATATGACGCTGGCTAGGCTGGTTGGTATAGGATTTTGTTTCGAATTTTCCTTTTCTCACAGTGCTTTTTTGTCTGTTTAAGTTTTTTCCCTTAGTCGCCTTTTACGACACCCACGGGTTGAAATGGGGTAGTGTCTTTATGTATTCTTAATCTGACTCTACACGGAGATATGATGCCTGGCTTGAATAACACATTACCTATTGTCATTTTTAAATTTCTAGGTGCCAATAGAGAAATTGGACTTCCATCACTATCTCCCGATGTTTTTCGACGGCCTTTGTGAAGGCTCGTACCCGTACTCGTTTATAGTCGAGAAAGGTATCAATGACATGATC
Organism: Laspeyria flexula; assembly: GCA_905147015.1. Classification (NCBI taxonomy): domain Eukaryota; kingdom Metazoa; phylum Arthropoda; class Insecta; order Lepidoptera; family Erebidae; genus Laspeyria; species Laspeyria flexula. Next base: position 1,622,561 of record LR989956.1, on the reverse strand, counting down.
TCTAAAGGGTCGTATAAAGTGCTACCTGTGGTGCCACAACTAATCATTCCAATAAAAAGTAAGTAACACAACATTTTAATTAATTTCGAAAAATTAAAAATCTCGTGTTCTAAATTTTAATTGGCTAAGTTTCTTTTCCGATGGAGAATTTTTAACAGACGACTTTAAAAAAAAAAAAAGAAAATTTGAAATGTTTAAATATTATTTTGTATCATTGAAAAAAAGATCCACTGTTTGCCTTACACATTATTACATTTTAGTTTTTATTTGGTCACACATACTTTTACTTAATACTTTTATCTTTTACAGATGCATTGTCAACCAAAATACCTCGAGTCCTATGTCACGTGTTGAAGTGTGTCTTAATGTTGGTATGTAACTGTAATCGTGTCGGTGAAGCTCTTGTGCCTTACTACAGACAAATACTTCCTGTCCTCAACCTCTTCAAGGATAGAAATTGTAAGTATTAATCTGTCAGTTTTAAAAGTGTGAGATTTGTTGTAATATGTGGATATTTATGTGCATCTTGAGATCTTAGCGGCCTACACAGTCTACAAATTTCATCAATATGAATCGAGTCATTTTTGAGTCAATTGCCTGTGACACACAGACGGACGGAGAGACGGACGGACATGACGAAACTATAAGGGATCAGGAAATGTTATTGGGAAAATCAATATGCAGCCTCATTTACATACAGTATTATTTTCATTTGAAATCATTTATCTATATGGGGTATCAATATTCTAAAACAAACAGTTTTACAAAATAATGATTGCGAATTATGCAAGAAAATATTCCTTGACCATATTAATAAAGTTGTAAGTTGGGTGGTACCAGTAACTTGTATCTTTGAGTCCAACAGATTTTAATAAGTAAACACATAAATTATGAAAATACAAAATATAACAGCACAAAATAATATTACATATAACTTAACATTTCAATCTCAAAATAAACCAGGCTGACAAAAAAGTCTCATTACCACGCCGTAACCCACCATGACGTTCCTACACATATAGCAGAGAAACCACAATTTGTACCTTTTAGCTCATATATTTGACAAAACAAAAGGGATTATGAAAATGACGAACAATTTACAAAACATTAGCTTCAGGTGACACGCAGAACGACATGCCTTACTCAAAACCATTTGATGATGAAAGGAGAGTAGCTGAGCATATTTGCGTTATAATTGTCACTGTGATTTTAATTATGCAAAGTTAACTACTTATTGCAAGTTTTGTTTTTAATATAAAAACAGTGATGTGTCAAATTTTAAAGTATTTTTATTTATTGCTGGCTGAAAGTAATGTCTTGTCAATAATCATAACAAAATTTTTCGTTTCCGTTGCGTTTTCTTTTCAATGAGCTGAATATTGCGTCCAAAAGTTTAAAAAAAATATTTATTACGTGGCATATGATATTCTGTATTCATCAAAGTCCTTTTCTTCATCAATCTAATTAATTTTAAAGTATAACCTAAAATGTACGAACAGTCGCCAGTGTGTGACGTAAACAAAAAGCCTGCCAGGAACTCGGTAACAATGCGGTTCTGGTGTCAACTGGCGGTGAGCCCGGCCGTCACACACGAACACACGAAAACACCCGAAATTTCACGCCACATGTAATTAATCTACTCGGATGCCCCGACAAGTCTATTAGGTTGAAAACAATATCTTCCCCGCTCGCACTCCACGTGTCAATTAGGTGAGCATGATTGATGACATAAACTGATGACGCAAATCTGGTGTAGTCTTCGTTACGTAATTAGGTTTTGAATTTTGAGAGAAAAATGAGGATGTTATGTATATAAATTTGAGCTTTATCCATCATCGTGATAAGATTAATATGAGTTTATAGGTATTTTGTTCTTAAATAACGCTTAGCTCGTTCGTGTTTTTGAGCTAAATACAAGTAAATTTATATCTATGCTAAAATTATAAAGGGGAATGATTTGTATTTTTGTAGGTAACAAATAATATGTACTTAAAAAAATACTGCACTGATTTAAAAAAATATTTTGCCATTAGATATCATTGAGTAACATAGGCTACATAAAATCATGCTACGGCCAATACGAGCTGAGCAGTGCTCAAATAAAGAACGACGGGAGCGAAACCATTGCGTGACTTTTAGTTTATAATGTAAATCTTATTTTAACAGGCAACCTTGGAGCTGGTATCGACCACAGTACAAGTCGAGGCGAAAATGTAGCCGATCTTATAGAAGAAACGCTACAAGCGCTCGAAAGGACCGGTGGGCCTGATGCTTTTATAAATATAAAATACATGATTCCAACTTACGAATCTTGCGTTCTGAACTAAGTGCTTTTAATGCTGTTAAACTAATATTTGGTATCCTTGTTTTTCTTGATTGAAAGACAACGATGATGAAATTTGAATGGCAAATGACGTGTGGATCGAAAAATGATTGGAGCTTCGTAATTGCGATTGCTTTCGTAACAAGGACCGTGTCTTCAATGTGATTAAACACTAGTTCGAAGACAAATCTTATATTTATTGTTAATATTATAATAAACTTCGAATTTCAGAACTGTTATTGAATCGTAAATAAAATTTAACATTTAATTATGATATTAATCTAATAATTCTTTATTTAAAAAAAATATATTCCCGATTTCGTATTGAATCAGAATATAATAAGTTTATACTTAATATGATAATACTCGTATGATATCAATGTCAAATTATTAAATAATACTGAATTATATTAATTAGAATTTAAAATTTTAATACTCTTATACAATGCACTGATAATGTGTAGATTTTTGGCAAATATTATGTGCTTATTATAGAGAGATTAGACGTGATTGTGAATAGCTTTTTAAATGTGATTAAATACTTAATGGACTTTATAATGCTATTATATGTATATTTAGATGTTTTATTCATATTATTGTATTATACAATTTAGAAGATAAAGCAATGTGTCACGTTTAAATAAAAAAAAACACATGATCCAATTTGTTAGTTTGTATGTATTTTTACAAAATTGTTTGTTCATGGTTGTTTTTATTTTTTTAATATTTCTAATAATTAGAAATATAAAAAAAAATATTAATCGTTAATTTTCAAACGGAGGTTTTTTTGTAATGTACCTACTAAATTAAACTGTGTGGTTTTTATTGTTAAATATCTCTATTAATCGTTAATTTTCTAAATAACTTTTTGTTTTCAATGTATTGGTACTAAATTAGACTAGTTTCAGTGTTGAAATATTTCTATTAATTGTTAATTGTCTAATTGTTTGAGATTTTTTTTCTTCCCCGTATTTTAATCTTTATAACAATTATAAATTTTGAATGTGTTGATTTAGTCTGTTTAATTTCCCAACCTCTTGTCATATCTATCATCTCTCTCTGTCTATCATCATCTTTGGTACCTATAGTAGTAGTGATCCCGTGATACCCATCAGTCTTACAATCAATATTAACACTTGAATTTTTCTTTAGCCTGTGTTACGGTTAAAAATAATTGTTGTAGCAGTAACACGGCACAAATTTTAACTGCCCATATTATTTTACTTTTGGCAAAAATCTTTGTTAAAACTTCTTTCTTATTCCGAAATCATTGACATTTATTGGGACATAATTTGATAATTGAAATTTTAACACACGCAAAAGAAAACCGTGTTACTACGAAGTAAGTACCGCGAACTTGTTAGACTAGTAACACGGGTAAAGATGTCGTCGCAAAAGGCGACTAAGGGAGTAACCTTATGCAGACAAGAGCACTGCGAGAAAAAGGAAATTCGAAACCAACCCCATACTAACCCGTCTGACCATCCTGTGTAGGCTAAATTCCGTCTACATTCTTTGGAGGAGACCCATGTCCTGCAGTGGGACGTTTTATACTATGATCCCATGTTTCAACTAATTACTGTTAGATGAAGTTGTCCTTTAGAGGTCATAGTCAATATTTAGATCGGCCGGCTAAAGCAATTTACAATCTGCAAACCATGTTCCATACAGGCTGCTATGTATTCATGCAATTTGCATGTACTGCCTCAGTTTGGAGCAAACCGTATGCATGCGATGCAAGATTATATGTATATAGTTGATTTGAATTTGATGGGCTCTGGATTTTGATGTCACGTTGTAGAGCTACTGGAAACATTAACTTGGAAAATGAGCTTTAAGTCTGAGGTATTAACGTAAATTTTTAGTAATTTGTTATAGTGTTGAAAGTACCTTTTATTTAGTAAGATTACCAAAGACATTATAAAGAAAATAACATCAAAACTATTATGTTCTTAATGGCACTTGTGGCTATTGAGAAGGATGGCTTTCAGCTACAAATAAAATAGCAGTCTATATTACAAACTCTTTCATAAAATGAGACTAATATTTTTGCTTCAATATATTTTTATGCAAATATAATTCTTTTATATTTAAAACAAAAATGTGCTACATTAATATAAGAAAATAATAATATATACTTTAAACTTTCGCGTTGCATGATAATATTTTTTATACATGTATACCGGCTGTGATCACAAGCTGAAGGAAAGCTTGTGACCACAGCCGGTGTAACCTGGTCAAAACGTCAAGCATCATAAGGTTTGAAAATACCTAAAACATAATCAGGTGAATATCCGTTTAAAAAAAATAGGAAAATATTGTTCTTATGTAAGTGAATTCTTTGTGAGAATAAAGACTCTTAAACCTGAATAAAAATTACCCTGCCTGCCGTTGGTAGTCGGGTTTTAAATAAACAGCAATTTGAACGTCTAAGTGCAAGATAATGCAAAGAAAATGCAATATTTTCATAAATTGTGTTTGCTTACAATCACATCAACGGTAAAGTAGATACATCAAAGGTTTTCATTACAAAGCACTCCATTAAAAATAATACCTCACGAGATGTAGGAAATAAATACAAGGCGAAGGAACTCGCAGCAATATCGGGTAAGGCCATATGAGATACGTGACGTCAAAGCCTCATAGGACACAGTATTGGTGCTCTCACCCCACTTATATGATATGACGAGAACTGGTGCTTATACCTCACGCTAAGTTAAACGCTTTGAGTTTTAAACATTATGAAACTGGTTCGCGATGTTATGAATTTTGTGATACTTGCTACAAGTTGTTAGTAGAGTAAAATCTAGTTGAACTATTTTACTGCTGCCTGTAACTATATCAAAAATCTTAAAAGAATTTCTAGAATATTATTTGTATCATCATTTCAACCCATAAATGTCCCACTGCTCGGCACGGGTCTCCCCTTATTAGAATGTGGAGAAAATTCAGCCTACTATACCACGGTCGCCAGACGGGTTGGCATATGGATTGTTTCGAATTTTCCTTTTCTCGCAGTGTTCTTATCTACCTACGTATGGTTACTCCTTTAGTCGCCTTTTACAACACCCACGGGTTAAGATGGGGTAACGACATTATGTATTCTTAATTCGTCACTACACGGATATATTTTGATATAATTTGTATCAACAAGTAAGAAATAAAAAATATGTGTATCAAAATAGGGAATCTAGGGTGACTAGTAGTCACGCTCTGTGCATTAAAGCAATGTACGATTAACACAAGAGAATATAATCACTATGTGACTAATATCGAATGTGAATTGGCAGACAGAATTATAAACTAATAATAACACAAAAATCTTTGTGTTGCAAGAAGCTCTAGCATTAAATGAGAGTGATATAATCTAAATCAAAAAGTCAAAAAGCTAAAATTAAATAAAAAGTTCATTTTCTTTATAATAATGAAACACTGGGAACTAGTCAAATAGTTTTGGAGCGCAGTCTTCACGAAAATTACCCCCTTGATTGCTGCTAAGATAAATTATTCGTGTCTAAAGGCGCTTGCGACGAAGATAAATAAAAAACTGGAACTGGCAAATATATCCTTAATCTTCTCAACATTTTCGCGTGTTGTATAGTTACGTCACGTCGTACGTATGGTCACGCTCTATGCAATTTACGAGCAACGTACCAAATGACCATCAAATTTGTTGCAATATTCACTTTAAAAACCAATCAACCTACTTGATAAACGACCCCTCCGCCAACAGTGTACAACTAAGACCTCTGTCTAAGAAGAAGAGCTCTTTTAAAATCACAATAATTATATAATGTACAATTACTTTTAAAATAGTTCATGAATCATGGGTTAGTTTAGCTCTAAGTTATATTAACCATGCATGCAACTATGCATGAAAAATGTCAAAAGTATTTTTCATGCATTAATAAATCTTTGCAAATCTACAACGTTACCCCAGACGTCTTTTTATTTGCAGAAAATCTAAATTTAAAAGAATTAAACCTCACGAAGTTATAAGCATTTTTCATGCTTATAGCTGTCACGTTAGTACTTATTTATTTATTACTGAAAGTAAATGGTGTGGCACAAGGCATTAGTCAGTTATTGATAAACTTCAAGCAACGGTGTCAAAGCTTTTACAATTTTTAATTCATTGACAAAAAATATAACATGGTATAAAAACTATTGGAATCGATTCTGCTGATTCTGAACAAACTACTTTCAGGTTTCGCAAAAGGTGCATACATTGTTTTTTGAAGAACTATCTTTGGTAAAGGTATTGTCGTGCCAAAGTACGCCATATTCAGGTAAGTCACATCCAGTGTGAACACATCTCCGTTCCCCTGTTATAAATGTTGAGGGGCTAAAAAGGTGTCGCCCAGAATCCAGACCGCGTCTGCAGCGAACTGATAAATATACTCCTAAGACGGTTGGTCTTTGTGCAATTTATATCAATATACGTATACTTACACGCCAAAACTCTGACGGCTGTTACCATTCATAATCCATGGCATTTTGTTTTTCGAATGGGCTCGTAAATTTATGACGTAGAAAATATGGGTATTGCTGATGGATTTTTGGCGTCGGTACGTAACGTAATGTGTATTATTTTTGTTTTACGGTAAACTAGATTAAAGTTATTGGTCAAAAACATTGTTTTTTTGACCAACAACTTTTAATCTGTAAAAACATGCATTACATGAATTTAAATGTAGGCAGACTGTTCTTAAAAATTGGCTTAGGGACAGGCCAGACTTAAAATACATTAGTTTCAACTAAATGCAAATAAGCAATATAATATATACTTACTTAATTTAAATTTTGAATATATCTATAATAAAACGTGAAACATTAGATGCCCTAAGTATTAACTTAAACAATATTTCGTACATTGCTTCTAAATCCAACATAACTAAAAAATAACAAAGCTTGGTAACGAATTACGTAATTCCAGCTGCACACAGTAAGACTGAAAGTCCAGACAAAATTATCTCTTTTTTCGTGATCCGATTTCGTACCGGTGTCCTTTAATGAGGACATAATGATGAAGAATATGATGCTGCAGTCGCTCGCGGATATTAATCGGTACCATTTTTCTTGAGACGCCTTATACTCTTAGCTATGGCTAGCTAGCCTCGTTCTTTCTTTACTTTCATTTTGTGTATTTGGATGTCTGAGCTTCCTTAATAAATATTGCTGTACTTTTTAAATGACTGCTTACTTTACAGACAGACTTAACACTCTCTGGACATAGTACTTGCCTAGATTATTCCTAGTTATGAAATTAAAAATATCAAAAAGATCATATCAATCATTTGAAGCAAAAAACAAGTTAATTTCAATGACGAGCTATCGTATTCCGGGGCACGTGCACGCAAAAATTCCGATACGAATTAGTCCGTACAAAATAGCCCGAATACTCGCCAATCAAATTATGATACTCGAATTTCAACGTTTCATTCCATTCAATTGAATGTGTACGAAAAAATAAATATAACGCTTTGTTTTGCGATCAGTTCAGTTTTAAAACAGCGCATGTATTGGACACTATCTCTGTAAATTTGAAGTTTATTATTAGAGCGGCGCGGCGATGAGACTAAAAGATATCCTACCAATATAAGTAAGACTGTTACACGAATGGTTGAAATGATTTGTATGAAATTTGGCACACGGATAGTTTTAAATAGCACCTAAGCTACTTTTTACCTACATATTACGTAGCAAGAAGCTAGTGTGTTATCTATACTAGCAGTATACTATAGTAGTTGGAAGTTTATAAGTTGAAATGAATGATTGAATAAATAAATCAATTACCTCGTTAATATCAAATGCCCCTTCAATCTATTGGATGTTATTATTTGAGAGCAAACAAAATGAACAATACATTTACTACTAAAAAATAATTAAGGAACCTGCTTCACCTGTTTACCAGCAATTCGGTATTTTTCTATCGAGTTTTCCGAGCTACGTAAACAAATTTGCAGTTTTAATCTTGTTTCTTTTTAGGGTACCATTGGTTTTGCTTCTTTGAAGAATTATTTTGTTTGACTTTGAAATCATTGGATTTGTATTAGAGTATATTGTTTGACGTTATTTATAGACTGCCCTAATGACCATTGTATGGATTTTCAAAACGTTAATAAGATAAATTCTGTCTGTAAAAAGATGAATTCTGTTTCACGAATTTAAAAAAGAAGATAAATTATAAATACACGTAATATAAAGACTGGGAAACGTAGACTGGGACTTTTTTGAAATTAAGATTGGTACTAAATTGATGTTAAACGCAGCGTGCTACAGTGAGCACTCATAACTTTATTTATGTACGTAATTAGACATATAAATCCAAAAAGTATGTTATGATGTTTCCAATGAAACGGTTTACAATGTAAATCTAAGAAAGTGGCAAATTCTGCAACCTTGTTGAAATGCATCCCCAAAATCCTGGTAAACAATCAAAGTTTTACAAAGAAAGTTTCATTCTATCTTTACTTTTCTCAATGTGTTAAACAAATACCGTGTATTTTCTTTGTTTGAAATAATATAACATGCAAATGACGAAAAGAGATCTATGACTTTCGGCAGAAGTATTACATCTACTTAGTATAAATTTGAAAAAAACAAAATTAAATTTGCAATACCCGCACTTTTTCGATTCTCTTGCAAAACATTTTCCAGCAGTGGACTTGTATAGGCCGATAATCATGATAATACATTATGTTGAAAGCACTTTTGTAGTGAAAATTTCTGAGATACGTTTTAATTTAATCTCGTAGGCTATGACTTATGAATATATATAATTATATAATAGGTACCTACTTAATAATCGTACCGACGAAGCAGACGATAGATGAAAGTCAGACACAAAAGCTGGTAGGGCACAAACACATTTTTTCAACGTATTCCACAGTCTCAAACAACAAAGACATTAATAATATACATTTTAATACGGAACTCTTCACAAAGTGTATTCTTTATATTTTTATTATGAAAAAGCAAAGCGGAATGCTTCGCTAATTGAATTGCAATGCGAGTGCACAATTTTATTTTGATAAATCTTTTATGAGCGTGAGCATTGAATATTTGTTCCTTAGACAGACGGGCGTGGTTGCAATTTATCGTTTCGTTTTTATATTAAATTTCAAGACTATCAATGTTTTTTGCTAATTATACTTAATTGGATATTATTTTTATTTTTCTGAAATATGTTAAGTTATTATTTTAGCTGATGCTGGCAGGCAAGGGATTCAATGAGATGGTAAGTGATTATAATCTTTGTCTAGACCCATTTAGATAGTGATTGTAATTCAATGATGGTTGGTTTTAATTCTAATTTTTGCAACGTAATTATTTCCATTGTAACTATATTTTGCAAATAATAATAATATATTCGTTTATGAATCTTCAATACATAAATTAAGCAGATATAGAAAACATAATAAGAAAACATAATAGATTAATAGAAAACATAATAAGACTTAGACTTATTATGTTTTCTATTAATATTTAATATTTTCATTTCATATCAGTTAGGAATTTAAATTCATCATCATCATCAGCTACCCATTAAGTCCCACTGCTGGGCTGGCTGAGCTGAGAGGGTTTAGGCCATAATCCACTCACGCTGTCCTAATGCGTGTTGGTGGATCAGACATACTCATAGAATTTCTTCTACGGTATGTGGGTTTCCTCACGATGTTTTCCTTCACCGGAATTTAAATTAGCTTCTCTAAATAATAATGACAAATCCCTTTTACAAAAACATTGAAGAAAAAATAGTTTGTTTTCATCAAAGAACAAATTGCTCGTTAAAATAACCTTTACTCCATCAAATCCTTTTATATCGAGAGCCTCATTAGTTAAAAATAAAACGGAAAATCCTGAGACGTTTTTAACAAGCACGGCAATAAAGGCCGGTGCAGCTTGGCTGCAAATAAATCGTGGCAGCCGAGGTATCTGCCACTTTAAATGGCTGCCAGTTACAATGTATTGTATCAACGGGTAGCGGGTGTTTGTTCGCGTAACGGTCGGTATTAACTTTGATGTGTTTAGTCTTTATTACGTTTCAGTTTATAAAATGTTAGTAAGATTTAACATCACGTTAGATGTAATGAAATTGTGCAAAGATGTTTGAAAATGGCGTAAATTTTCAGCAAAATTGACGTCTTTATTGGACAAAAACTTTCATTAAATATTCTGATATTTTTATTTTATGTCGTTATAAAATATTTCAATTTTAAATAAAACGACATTATATTTGCTATTATAAAGGAATACTATGTACACTAGTAATAGCGTGTAGATTATGCACCATTATTTATTTTATATTATATTATTATAGTTAGAAAAGAATATTGTGAATGAACCAAACATGAATCTTCGCCTTGAGTGAAACCTACACACAGGTAGTCGAAACAATGATAATGCAATTTTCTGTACCACAATATTTAGCTAATTTGTCATAATAATAAGCTGGAAAGCTTGTTTGGTAAGCTGAGTAGATATCGACGGGCATCGAAACCCCGGACAACAGTTTACTTACAAACAGTAAGAAACCCCATATTTTAATTAATTATTTTCCCTATATACCTGCATGTTGAGTTTATTTACGTTTCGGTGTAACAGCCAGCCAGTTTTAGACTATTTTACAGCATCGCCTAGACAAATTTTGCAGGGAGATAAGAAAGAAACAGGACAAAAGCGGCATTACTGCGGCTTGTGGCTCTTAATGCGGATTATGGGGGAACGAATGACGGGGTCGATGTGACCGCGCTTAGTCGCGAGATAATCGAGATTAAACGAATTTCGTGGCCACGGTGTGATTGCGGTTTTACACTTTATGTCTCGTTTTAAATGTGCCATTTTTAAAATTGCCTTTTGAGGACAAATCTTTGAATATTGCAAGGTTATTTTCTTTTGGTCTTTAATGCTGGCCGTTTCCTACAAGTGAAAAAATACATGTCATAAATAATATCAGATTGGAAAAAATATATATCTATGAATCAAATAAATATTTGTGTGGAGATTGCACCCTCGACAACTGTGGCGCTACAGAACAGAGATAGGTTTTCGTGGCGCCACAGTAAAATTCTATAACTGACTGAAATATTCATAAAAGCAACGCACAGTTAGCCGAGGGCTAGCTTCATCGTCCGTGTTTAATTATCGTGCATCCAGCCCCGTCACTATGAGTTGCCTATTGATTAGCTGTCAAACACATGATCTGTTACGGTCCGCATTCATTGTTTCGTCGCTTTGTGCTCTGTGTCGATGTAATTCTACAATAATTGCATCGGTATTAACCTATAACTAAGGGGAGATGTTTAAGTGTATTGTGGATAATTCATTTTGTTTTTGTTGTTATTGGTAAGAACGTGTTGTCCCGAAAACTAGTGTCAGTAAATTTACCAAATTTAATAATTAAAAACATGAGTGCCATAACAAAAAGAACGAAAGGACAAAAACAAGATGTATTTGTTGATCTGCTTAATATTATTATGTAGATAAATAAAAACATCTTGTTTTTTGAATCGAACAAATATTTTAATTATTATATTTCTTGTAGATTTTTATTTTCTATCTTTTAGTGTTAAGTTTTTTACTTACCTATGTTACTCGGAAGGATGTAAGGATTGTAATAATACCTCATACATCTAACACGGTTCCGGTATTTAGTAGTTATGGTGGAATAAAGATACCTACATACATACATGAATCCTGAAAACATAACACTTACTTTTTCCAGTCGTGTAAAAAGAACTAGAACACTATCACGAATTCAATAAATACGACCAATCTTTAACCGCCTAAGCGACCAAAAACAAGTGGAACATTTTCTCCTCATTTCCACCTTGTTTATTTCCCATCTGGATGGGAACCCACACATGTCGAGCCAGTGTTTCCACGCCGATGAGCCGAGACTCAAGACGGACCAATCCCCACTATTCATATCGCGTGGAAAACTTGCCGTGACGTAAACACCTGTTTATGTTTTTGCTGTAGTCGTAATCTCTTTTCAAACAGAATTATCAGAGGTTGAAAGGTTTTTTGCAGATCTTTTCAGTTTGATGCTTACTTACTACAAAAGAAAGTAAATATTATTTTGATGTATTTATTGTTGGTATTTGCCATGCCATTGTATACCTTATTCGGTAGCAAAAGATGAATTTTTGAAGAATAATATACATACTTTACTCATAACGCTAGGGACAACAAACAAATAACGTAAAAGCTCCTATTACCGCCAGTTTTAGCTGTCTTAGGATTCACTTTAAAAAAATAGATATAAGCTGTTATGTTAGGAAAGATGTTATAATTTATAATTAATCTCAACGAAGTATTCTTTGCAATTCAGTACTTAAATTCAATATTCAATAACACAATAATTACTAAATAATTATTTAATCCAAAAGAGTAGTTGATTCTATTACCGACCCATAGAATGCGGCAAGATTCTATTAACGATTTTTCTACTTCTTTTACCGACCGGTTCGAAGTTGTCATTTCTTCTATACTATTAAATAAAAAAAAATAGTTTTTAAGGCATTTATTATATAACAACAATAGTTATGAGATCAACATTATCACAATATGAACATAATTATTTATTGCAACGCTTAGAGCACTTATTTTTTGTTATTTTAGTGATATATATATATAATTAAAATATAATATATATAATAATATATATTTATTATTTCTCTTGGCACGCAGAGTTATCCTCGGTATGCCATAGGTTTTTGAAGCTTCGTGTATGCTGGTCCCTTCATTTATAGCTAGAAGCGCAGTTTCTAGTTGAGCAGAGGCGTACTGCTTGCGCTTCTACGGCTCCATGATTCTATAAAAGAACACAATCTTTAAAGAGATATAGATAGAGATATAAGTTACACGGCCCGCATTCCGTCCCACCATTTTTATTTGATTTGAAAACAAATGAAATATAGCCAATGCCATGAAGCATGACTGAAACTGGATAGCAAATATTATTTTATATTAATAATATGTCCTGTGACAAAATCTCTCAAAACGTCACGTATGCAAGAAATAAGCCAAATTGTTCAAAAATATACATTTTATTTTTGTGAACTATATTACCAAAAATATCGTCACAGTTGTGAGTCGGTAATAGAATCAAGTATGAAGGTCTATTAGCGACCCATTATAATAATAGGGATATTGTCTAACGTTGAATCGAGTTTTACACAAAATCTTTAAGAAATAGCTTTGTCGTTAATAGATCTAACGATGTAAAATAATTTTAAGAACTGAACAAGAAAACAATAAAATCAAATGAGGTAGTTTATAATTGATATTATTTTAAAATACCAAATGTTCTCAAAATTTTTAACAACGCCATGGGTCGTTATTAGAACCAAGTTTTGAAATTTGGATTGTATTACCGCCTTAAATTAAAACATGATTTTATAACACAAAAACCAATAAAAAGTATTATATTAAGAGTTAGTTTAGAAAAAGAATATATACGTTACAGTTGTAATGTGATAACAAGAAGACAAATCCATTTTTAGTGTGTTATTTTCCTTAAGTAATATTTAGGTGTACTTACGTGGCTGGAGACGCGACACTATGAAATGTGCGTCCGCTTCAGGCGCGTCCCACTCACATTCAAATTATTTCTTTCACTGGCTATTTAAACACACAAACTTTACTCTTTTTGGTGGCCAACAAAAATACGTAACTAATTTTTAAGGTATGACATTTCTGAAACTCTATTTTATGTCCAATATGAGTGATTTAAAAATTGGGTCGTTAATAGAGTCACATTTTAGGGGGTCGTTAATAGGAGCTTTTACGTTATATAAGTCTCATAAGCGATTAGAGAAATCCATGAAAACGTCTTAAAAATCTTTTAGTCAACGTAATCTTGTACACCCAAACTACAGTCTTCTTTTTTCTAATCAAATAATGGGCTTGAGATACACCCTAGTGTTGAAAGTTATTGGATTTATCAAGCCGCAATTACCACATAAAGTCATAACCGACACCAACGAACTTACGTACCTTTCGTAAGCACAAAGATACTCAAATTCGTATGCCACTTCAGGAAATAAAAACTGACCTTGCGTTACGTTATTTAAACCTCAATGATCGTAACGAACATCTCACTAACACAATGCTGCGAGCACTTCTACAGTTATGTGCGATTACAAAGTTATGATCCCTGATTGTCACCACTATCGACTAAACAGTCATCACAAACTTTACATATGCATACATATCACGCCTTTTCCCCGAAGGGGTAGGCAGAGGTGTATCACACCCACATTTCGCCAGCTATATTTGGTCCCATGAAATAGGGGGCGAGCTTATTGTCATCAACCGGAAACATTTATTTACCAAACTTCGGGAAAATCTAAATACTGGAATTTCCTGATAGAAAAACCCAATACCATTTTTACCCGACCCGGGAATCGAACCCGGGACCTCTTCCACAGCAGTCGTATACACTTCTCGCTGTGCCACCGAGGCAGTTCACAAATGCATATTATTATTATCGCCTGTAAATAATCTCGAACTTTACAAATGCATATATTATTATCGTCTATAAATAATCATGCTAAGGACAAGATACTTGCTCCTGAGATCATTCTAAAATCGCGCCGGTATGTTCTAAATATGTTTTAATTTTCGTTACAAAATACCTTATATGGCAATTACTATCAAATGCTATTAATCTGGGTGTTCTAAATTTGATCATCATTTTCTCTGTCTCTTTTATAGAGAAGAAGAAAATGTAAATCAAAGACATGTAAATCAAGAAGATTATGTCTTTCAATAAAATAGTCATTTAGTACCGAAATAACTTTGAATGTCTTCACTTGTTTCATATTTAAGAGAATCTTCTCTCACAAATTGTAACTACAAATAAGAAATAACTATAAAATCAGATTTAAAATCTTATTCGAAGCAATTTCCACTGTTAACACCTCAGCACTTTCAGTCGATACAATTACCTAGCGAAGGTAAGTTAGAATCGTTTGTGACATCTTAGTTGGTTCCAATATTTTCTTTAACGTTCCAGCATCGATAACATCGCTTCAGTAGAATCGAGTAATGATAGCTGGAAAATATCAGTTGCAGTTTGCGACTCATTACTATGTGTTTGCGTCTGTTATTACCGTTTATTTATATCGAAATAACGTGTATTGATACTCGAAAAAGATTGTTAGATACAAGTTTTAGTAGCAGATCATGTGACATGTCGATAGCTGGTCAGGGGTAAGTTCAAATGTATTGAAGTGACATTTAAATATTAAAAAAAAAAATGCTACTTGTCTAGAGGGGCTGATTAGAACCGCAAGATTGAAATTATCTATTTATGCTAGGGCTGATATGATACAAATGCAACTAACTGACTACCTTATTGGTATATGAACGCTAGTAGTGTGAAAACAGTTCGAGTTTGATTCAAACATGCAGTAGGGGTCTCTAACAAGCCTGCGACTCGCATGACTGCACGGACTAACTACGTTTAAATGTGCAGTACACATCGACAGACACCATCGTTATAATATTTCTTCAGCTAACTACGAATAAACTTGGTGTTGTTGTTGTATATACACCTTTATTCCTACTCAATTCGAAACCTGAAAGTAGTATATTCAGCAACAGTAGCAAAATCGATTCCAGTAGTTTTATACTATGTTATATTTTTGTCAAAAATGTAGGAAGATTTTTAAAGCTTGGAGCCCATCGTTTGAATTGTATCAATGTCCGTCTAACGCCTTGTGCCGCAGCGTCTACTCGCAGCGATAAATAAATAACTAAATAGGTACATAAGCTACTGAAATTCAGCAATGTTCGGCTGGCCGGTGATAGCAGCACCACTGGGTAAGACAGGGCCAATATTAAAGCCAATATATAATTTATTATGTTTTTACAAAATTAAAACTATATTTATTCACAGACTGCCCCTAACAGCTGCATAGCAATGTGTAAAGTGATGCAACCACAGAGCCTGACTTTTTACTTTTTTTTGTAATCATTCACTTTAACTCGTTAATCTAACGGTGTGGTGCTCTGCTGCATCACTTTACACGCTACCCAAATTGTAAATTACAAAAGATTGTAACAATCCATTTTTTTAAAAAGAGTGGCCTGAGTTTCTTGCCAGTTCTTCTCATAGCTCCACCCCGTCAGCGAACTGGTCGTAGGCAAATTTGCTGACACTACTTTTCGGATAACCTGTTACATTCTTGTGACTTTCATAAGTGTTACCTTGTAATCTAGATGACTAAACGAGATTTCATTTCATTAATAAAAAAACAACAAAAAAACACAAGATTCCTTAGCTAGATGCCCTAACCCAAAATTCTGATTTCGAAAAGTGAAAGCAAACACATACCAAATATGTTGCTAAGTGCATGGATTCTGTATTTTTTATCGCATGCAAGTAAAGCAAGCTAAAAAGACCATTAAACCTAATTAGGTTATTGAAAGACTGTCACCTACCTTATGTCTAAGCAGTTTTAGACTGGCCTGTTGGTCTAGTGGTTAGTGACCCTGACTGCTAAGCCGGGGTCGTGGGTTCGATCCCCACCCAGGACAAATCTTTGTGTGATGAGGATAAAGGTTTGTTCTGTGTCTGGGTGTAATTATCTATAATATGTATGGTTTTACAAAAAAAAAAAAGTCAAAGTCAAATCTTTTTATTTCATTTGGATCATATACATGATACTTATGAACGTCATACAAAGCCAGAAAAGGTGTCAGTAAATTTGCCTACGGCCAGTTCACTGACAAGGTTGAGCTCTGAGAAGAACTTGGTAAGAAACTCAGGCCACTCTTTTTCGCCATAGTTGTTACTATTTTAATTGGTTACAGTTTGAAATATTTATGTAGTACCTATATCAGTTGTTTAGTACCCATAACACAAGCAAATATAATTGCTTACTTTGCGACTAGATGGCGCTGTGTGAATGTGGTATATTATTATTATTATTATATTTTAGGTTGGATTAAATAAAATGGAACTAGCTGGACCATTTCACACTTCTGTTAGATTCGGAAAGTTACATTTTCTTTTAGCTATGTATAACAAACACGACAACAAAAGAGGACCTTTCTTTGTAGCACACGTTCAATACACTACTTCTAAGAAACGTAACAATGAGAAACAATACTAGTACACAACTAATCAGGTCCTATAATTCCTATAGGCAGTATCTAGGGCATAGGGAGGTCAGTTGGGAATTAGGTCACTACAGTATTCAGGTTATCGATGAGAACGCAGTACTTTGTTTTGATGTACGTTCAAAAATACGTTTAGATCAAAAACTGTTTTAATACCAGATACTAGAATATCTAATGTATCTGAAATTTGCATTGAAATTCATTATATTTCCTATAAACTAATATTATGACGCTGATAAATTTGTTTGCTTCAACGCGCTGACGCGTTGAACTCAGGAAATGCTTACTGGTCCAATTCGAAAAAATATTTTAGTGTTGGAAAGCTGATTTATCGAAGAAGGCATAATATATCATTACGCTAGCCGTAGCGTTCATTGGAGCTAAGCAGTGGCCAAAAAAAGAACGATGGGAAGTCCCGCGGGACTTCTATTTATAGATATACGTGAATGCTAAATACTTATCTATCTGAGTTTTAATTGCACATTAATAAAATAAATATGTTCGTGATGTTTAAAAAAAAAAAAATTGTTTGAGTGTATCTTCGTTTTAGGATCTAGTAAGTCTGTGTAAATTTTGGTCTTAGTTTATAAAACTAGCGCGCCATTGATAAGATCTCTTAATCAAGTGTATTTTGTCTATTTACAGACATATAGAGAAGTAATTTTGCTACAATTTACATACATATTATATACCTGTTGGGCTGTGTCGGAAATCTAGAATGAATTCTAAAACGTGATGTTAATAAACTTCCGAGAACTCACGCCCTACTAGCCCGGCAGCTTGTCAACAGCAAACACATTTATTTTTCGAACATCGCGCGCTCGATGACCTATTTCACTCAGGTGACCTGCATAGGTATATGAACCAATGGCTTTCAAGTGCCTGTCAATTGGTTAACTATATTAACCAATGGTGAGACTAGGCGTGGCTCGGCATTTTGCCAACGACCTCCTGCATCTTTCAGCCTACTTGTTGATATAGCGGAATATTTTCTACGGTTGGGCGGAGAGTCTTTGCTAATGGTTACTAAGGCATTGTCTGTTCCACCAAATACAGAACAACTCGACTCTTCCACACGATTATATACCTCCAAAACAACAGCACACGATTGGTTGTCAAAATATTTTATTTTAGAAGTTATAATTGCATTAGAAATGATTTCAATTAAGCATAGGTGACATTAACAATTCCTAATAAACAAAAAGTATTGCACAAGATCTAAAAATAAAACTTTAATGAACATTAATACACTGTTTATCGATCTGAGTCACGTTGCCGACGGATAGCGAGCCGCGCCGTGATACGATACCGTCGGCAAAATTCACTTTCCTTTTCGGTTCGTGAGTGTGATTTTCACACATATTTTTCTGGTTGCCTTTTATTGCAAGGGCCGTCTAGATTGGTACCGTCAGAGACAAAGGTCTCTATTCATTTTGAAATATACAAAATAAACTTTAATATGTTTATGAATAATAATTACGGTTAACTAATTTCTTCCGGTATGTTACTTCAAGTGCCTTCTTTCCTGTGCAGCTGTGTTTAGACTTTAATGTATGTTTGTGGGTTAAGTTGCGTGTAATGTTCCTAATTACAGTACACGTTCGAGTATCATAGTTCTTTGTTTAACAAGTACTAATAGCAATCTTTTTTATTAGTATTTATTACTCATGCAATCATGCATCTCTTTAAAAAAAGGCCAGCATACCCACTAAAACCCCTTCTGTGCATCAACAGTTCGCTTTGCCTACCTCCATTAATTTATTAAGGTTCTATCCAAAACAATATATTTGTAGTTGAAGCAAAGAAAACGAAGCCCTATTACTTAACCAAAAACAACCCTTCTTTGTTTCATGAACTTTGAAAGAAGAGGAACCAAAGGCAACGATATGATTATACTATAAGCATCAAACTAACAGAAGCCTACCAAAACAGAACTCAATTCCACCACTCAAAGACATGCTCACTTTAAAAACAAAACTAATTTCAAACAGAGAAAACAGCAAAACAGAATCGTATTACAAACTTAACATAACTACGTTTAATTTCAACTGAAAGTCGAACCCGATGCCTCTTGACTCAAGTCTGGACTAAATTAAAAACTCAACTTAAGTTCAGAATGAATTTATACGATATCTTTGGGGAGGCTGTTATGCGATACCTTTATCTTTAATCGGTATTTGCCTTCAAGGTCTTGCGTAATACAATTTGTGTGATTATTGGAAATGTGAGATTGTCGATTCAGATGCATAATTGTTATAGGCGTTAGTACGTTGCGGTCAGTACTAACTGGAACACAACACGACTACGGTACGGACATTGGATTTCGCATAATTTAAATTGGGCCATATCTTCGCCTTACTTTATTGTCAATGTATTTTATTTAATGTATCATCTTAATTATATCAGTGCAATGACGTCTATTGCTGGACATAGGCCTAACGTAATTTCCGCCACAGCGAGCAACTCTGTGCCACCTGCATCCAACGACCGCCCGCAACCGTCAGGTCGTCGGTTCATCTCGTGGCCTTGTTCAGTGGTCATGGTTAAGTTAAATATTTATGTCATCATTCTAAATCTAGACCAAAGATTTATTTTTTTTGACAGCATTCTTGAAAAAATTAAACTACGTAAATATAAAACTGAACGTCAAACAAAAACATATCCACGTATATGAGAATATCAGTGCAAACATAAACACCAATAAAAACAATGACATTAAACAATCTTGTTCGCGAGCAAGATGAAAACAGAACTTATAACGCATACATAGGTAAATGATATAATGTTGGTAGTTTGGGTCTGCCTGTAGAGCGGGCAAGAAGTGCAATCTACCGCGACATTCTTTTACATAAACGTTGAAAGACGGTACAAGTTATAAGCGAAGCAAAAACTGCAAAGCACGGAAAGGGCTCACGTAACAATATTCTAATGTTTAGATGTACGCGATGTATTTATAAAACGTCTGGATCGCTTTCCAGTAAATCAGTTAAAACAAATACTAATACTGGGGGTATTTAATTTTGTAACGATTAATTTATTTAATTAAAATATGAATGTGAAAGCATACACACTACTTACGAAAACTATTTTGCTTTAGTTTTGTTGGTACTCATTATTTTATTCAATAAAATATTTACAAAACAATAAAAAATATATACAGCTAAAAAAATAAAAATAAATAATAAATAAATAACATTTATAAAGAGCCAGTGATTTATTTAAAATAATAACTTAAATCTAATGTCCAAAATAATAAGAGTTTAGTTATTCGGTTCACATCTAATTCGCTTATCACTTATACTACACGAGAGGATCACATGCAGACCATTTGTTGAGGAAAAGCTATGGGGCTGCACTTTTTATTATGAAGCTTGAGTTTCCTAGCATTTTTCTAACCGCTGCTTTTTAATGGCCCCATTCTTGGTCGTTATTATATGTCGTTTTAATAATATTTTGTGTTGTGTGTAATATCAGATTGTGAAACAATCCTAGAGATATTTTTAACATGACAATATTTTTTGAAATCGTATTGACGCGTGCCACCCACGGCAAATATTAAATCTATATCGTCTTCTTTTGGCCAATGTTATAAAAATAATGTTAACATGGAATTGCCCACACAAAACATATTTTTAACAGACTAAATTATAAATGTATCTGGACATAAATGTGTATTTTGTCGATAATATGCTTAAAATAACTTCAGAGTACAATAGGTCTAAAATTGTATTGACTTTACCATATTAAGATACAAAATGAAGTTCCAAATATTACCTTCTCGAAACCATATCGATCAGAACCTCAAACAAGGCTGTATCGAGACGCCAACTCGATATGCTTGATGGAGCACACGATTAATATGGGTAACGAAACGATTGAGAATGGCAGACGGAGGCTATTGCTGCCGAATTCTCGGTTGTAAAGTGTGCAAGGGTTGGTCTGTTTTCATCGGTATATCTATTTATTTACATGTCTAGTATTTAAATTCAGTAACACGGATCTTTTCTCACAAAATGAGGTTATTTACCTACTGTTACTACGCTACTAATACAATTCATATCGTAATATCTATACAATAAATTATAATACATGTATACATTTAATTTTAATCTTATTTTATTTTTATTTATGATTTTATCCTCACTACCACACTAAACATAAACACATTGTGCTTTGCTTGACATCCCTATGTCTGTCTATCCAGCAAAAAACCAGCGCTAGGTTTCATCAACCTAGCACATGCTGAGCTGGACACCCTTTTGGTGCGATAGGGCACACGGGAGGGAATAAATTTAACCTAATTAAGTAATAAACTTTATTATTTATTTTATTTTTTTAATCTACATATCTTTTTACGTTTTTTTTTAATAGTATATACATAAATATTTCTGTTTCCGGTTCAAGTTTTTACTGTTATGTCCTATCTTTTGTTATACTTTATATACTTTCCTCTTGTGTGAGTGTCTGTACATAATAAATGTTTTTTCTTTCGTTATTTCTTTCTTTCTACTGGTCAGATGTGTTGATAGATATACTATTTCAAAATTGCCTACTTTTACATTAGTATTGAAACGTTCTCGTAATCATCTCATACTGCGTCCTGGATATGATGTTGCTTGTATTCCTATTTCATATGGTGATGAAATGCTGCATTTTATCGCAGAAAACTATGCAAACGGTCACAACGTTCAGTAAAACACGAAAAATTTTTTAAATACAAATATTTTTCCGTTTCAGAATTGAACTCCGATATTCGACACAGTGATCATAATGGCGGCGTGAAAACCATAAATCACTACACCACAAGCGTGTAAATAATGTGCCTACATGGTACTCTTAAATACAATACAATTGATAATAAATATTAACAGCATAGAATATTTTATAGTAACAATCAGATCAAATGTCAAACTAACGCGTCTATCTTCACTTTTCAAGCACGGCCTGACCTATTTGTTCAGAATTACTGTACATCAAATCAACCACCAATTTACCAAACCAATGCACACAAATTCAATCAGCTACATACATTTTATTTCCAACTCATTTCCTTTGTAACGTGATTTAGGAAACGTGTCTCAAGTGGTGATTTTATTGTAAAATATTTCAAATAATATGGAGATTTTGCCGGTGTTATTCGATGATATTGGTTCATATGAATTGTTGAGTGCGGATTTTGGGTACAGCCATCGAAACAGACCCTTTATAACCTTTCATGGTAAAGTAGGGATGTTTTACAAATATATTTGAGGCTTATATTGTATGTATTGAACTGGAGATAAAAGATGATGGATTTTATTTTATTCGTTTATTGATTATTTGGCAAGTATAGATTTTTCTTCTTCTTATCTTTGGTCGTAGCGTGATGTTTTAAAGCCTTCCTCGATATCTAACGCAAATAGATTTTTTCAAATCGGACCCGTTAGTTCTTGAGATTAGAGCGTTCAACCAAACAAACTCTTCAGCTTCGTAATATTAGTATTATAAAGTAAAACAAATGGTAAACCGTAAAATATCTTACCACGACTGAAAAAATAGTGCTTAAATTTTATGGAACAGTCAATTACCTACATGGTATTTTGAGTAAATTTAACACTAAATTTGAAATCTGTCTATAATCTTCATGATTATTATCTTATCAGCCCAATAACGTCCACTGCTGGAAGTAGGCCGGTCTCACCTAATTTTCGCCACAGCGAGCGATTATAACCTTGAAACACTTAAAAAAAAAAAAAAATCCTTACAAAACATGAATGTTGAGCTACAATATTTCCGTCACAATATTCGTTTTAATTAACTATGAACTGAATGTACGGACAAAAGACAGTCGGATGTCCGCTCTGGGGTGGTGAGAGCAACTTAGCATACACGACACGAATACGACACGGCTTACGCGATTGAAATTATAATAATCCTCTTGTGATAGAGATTTGTAGTCAGCAATGACTTCAAGATATTAAGAGCCCCCTAGAGCAGCAGAAACAAAATACGGTATACTACATCAATTTGCAACATGCAACATGCATACAATACCACTGTAAGTCTCTTCTTATATGATATGCGAAAACAGGTAACCACAAATTAAGTAATCATTAAAATACAATGATTATAACTGAATAATAATATCACTTATAATCAATCGTATTAATGACGTATGGCAGCAGTCATAGCATCACTCTTTTTATCGCTGAAACGTTAGCCAGATACATTATACGCACATTTTGCCTTCTTATTAGGTTCCATGTTATATAAGGTGAGACTATTGTCATCCGAGCCCATTTTCAAACTCCGGGTTGGGTGAAGAGAATTTTGTGGTAGAAAATCTAAAACCGTGTCGAAATCAGGGCGTCTTGCGTAGCAATCGTATAAACTATGGTTACATCTTCGAAGCAGTTGTTAGCAATTATAGCCTATTCAAACGGCCCATTGTATAGAGGAGCAGCAATACAAGCTTTTAACCAAAAAAAACGATAACAATACATAAATATTATTTTGTTCTAATCATCGATGTTAAGCAACACTCGGCAAGGTCAGTCTATGATGGGCGACCGTTTGTGGCAATTTCATTCTCGAGTCTTCGTGCTTCGGCACCTAAAGCCATTGATCCCGGTTACCACTTAATATGGTAGTTGTTAAGTCAAGTTGGAAGCCTTTTGGGCGACGTGATAAATTCCAACAGGGTCTGCCTCAAGCCCACACGATAAGATAAGATTAAATTCCAACAAAACCAAAAGCTAAGCAATTTTACCTCATACATCGTACATTATAAACGTCCCTAGGGTTAAATTATTCGGGATCCAGTAGCGGGGCGTCAGTGCCATTGACAAAGGTCATTCATATTGTACTTCACGCTCTGCCGGCCGCACTAATTCCGATTATGTCTATTTGTGTCCATAGCTGCCTGTAGGTAGAACACGTAGTGTTAGGATTGTTGTCTCTATTCTGTCTAAGCATAGTATATAATTCTGTTTAAGCGTTATTATAGGGTTAAAGTGTTCAATTATATAAAATAAAGTCGCTTTCCTCTGCGGATTTTGTTGTTCACCAATACTAGAGTGATTTATGGAAAAGGTTTGGTTACATAATTTTATTACCTACATACTACGTGGATGAAGTCACGGGCGGAAACTAGTAGTTCATATAAATAAAAATGTATATTTTGAGTATCAGATAGGCAGAGGTATCACACGCACATTACACTTGCTATGTCTGGTCCCATAGGGGGCGTGTCTAATGCCTTCAACTGGGTTCGTTTATCTAGATTCCGGGACAATATTCAAAATTTTAGGACAGAATAATTAAATGACGGTTTTTGCCTTTGCGGTAGACTTACTCTACGTCCTTTATACTTGTTTGTTTGCTGACGTCACCTTTCTTTCACGTTGCAAACGAGCCACGAATCAATATAAGTGTTAAAAAAAACCCACAAAGCATAATATTATAAATTTATCCCAACAATGCGTTTCCGTGGACTACACAAGAGAGCCTCAGGCAGATTTAGTATACTGCACATGCAACATGCAACTGTCAATCTATTCTATTACTAATTGGTTTGTCAGAATGAAATAACATAGATATAGTTAAATTCCACAAAGGATTGCTGCACATGATTCTGAGTAGGACTATTTGTAACCAATTTTTTTATTTCAAGCCTTTTTGTTTCAAACCTAATTGTCATTGCTTTTGGTTTTCATTACTTGAATATTTTTGTGAATATTACACTCGATCCTGAACAAACGTTCAATCAAAAACAATACAAAACATTAATTAAAACATTCACATCAAATTACCCGCAAACAGCATAATTAGTGTCAATCTGAACTGGCAGCTAACGTAATGAACAATGACGTCACCAGCCAATTACCAAAATATTTAACATGAATAAATCAAAGACATATTCATGTTATATTACGTCACACTAATCGCATTACCAGACACTTGTGTTTACGATACACGACGTGTGAATGTGTGTCTGTGTGCGTGTGTGTGTACGATGACGTTGATGACAGAGCATTGTGGTGGCTTAATCATATCAAGGCCTCATTAATTATTCCTGTGGGGTATGCATGCCGATTCAATGTGGATGTATAGTATATTGTTATTTATGCATTTCTAAGGTCGTTAGCGGCTATTGTTTATGAGAAGGTCGTGTAAGTCCATGTTTTATAGCAGATTTGCTTGAGTTTATAGGGTGTGGTAGAATTTCAAAATACTAGCTTCACCTTCGAGCTTCTCCCGCGTTGCATGTTGATGAACAATAGCCTTTGCCATTTTTAACACCCAACGCAAAAAGAGGGGTGTTATAAATTTGAAGTGGCTGTGTGTCTGTGTATCAGTGTGTCTGCCTGTGGCATCGTAGCTCTTGAATGAATGAGCCGATTTTTAAGCGGCTTTTTACTCGAAAGCCGACATGATCGTGATGGTTTTTTGACATGTTTTATTAAAATTGGTGCAGCTGTTTCAAGATTTTTGGAGGCTGTATTCGGGGGTGACTCAAAATTTTTATTATTTATATTCTACACTATCATTACTTTTAAATTTTAAGGTGGTATAGCCCGGCAGTGAAATATAATTGTGTGTTTATAATTTAAATCACTTTATCTGACTTGGTGGCAAGGTTGTAATGCTAAAAAAAAGGTTGCAGTAATTTTGAATATTTTTTCAAATATAATGATTTTGAATTTATACTTATATAACTAGCAGCTTGAGCAGTATTACAATATTTACCAAGATATAGAAGTGTAATTGTAGAAACTCCACTTACCTGTAACAAAACAATAAAAGAATTAATACTAATAAAGATAAATTAAATGATCAAGGGGTGCCGTCGCATTGATTAGTGGACACATAAGTACTGCGTTATTGAAATAAACATAGCAAAATGCTTTCTTCCCCAAAGGGGTAGCCAGAGGTGTATAACACCCACATTTCGCCAGCTATGTTTTAAAATAGGGGGCGAGCCCATTGACATCAACCGGGAACATATACTCTATACTGCTACAACTACTCGATACTGGAATTTCATGATAGAAAAATCCAATAATATTACACCCAATCCGGGAATTCATTACGGGACCTCTTGCACAGCAGGCTTATAAACCTTACGCTGCACCACCGGAGCACATAGGACAAATCTTTGTGTGATGAGCATGATTGTACCCATAATACAAACAAATATAATTGCTTAATTTGGGACTAAATGACAATGTGTCTGTGTGGTAAAATATTATTATTATTATTATTGTTCAAGTCCTTTTTCACAATTAATTTCTGAAGTTCTTTTAGTTCCACTCCAGTTAGAGATTGGAAAACATACAGATACACCCTAGTGCAACTTTCACAGGCCAGTGTATATCTGGTTATATCCTTGAGTAGTCAACTTCAAGGGCGGTGTATCAGTTAAGTTAAGTCATATGTTAATGTTTCTAATTTTACTATAAACTTTTCACTTCCTAAATATATCCTACAATATTCGTAAACACACACACTTGAGATATCCATCGAAACGCCATCAAAGAGGTAACCGGAGCCAACTAATTAATGAGTTTCATATGAACGTCTCAGTTGCGTATGTGTCTCAATAATACTTGTCTCGTAATTAGTTACGTCTTATATCTCTGATACTTCCCTCAGCCAGGGTACTGAGGCGATAGACTGTACTGTTAAATACCGTGTTGCCTCGCACTGAATAATTAAATCTAAATATATAAAATGTTTTTTATTTATCTTTATCATCATCATTTCAATAACGTTCATAAACGTCCCACTGGGCGCGGTCTCCAAAGAATGCGTAGGAAATTTAGCCTAATATACCACGCTGGCCAGACGGGTTGGTATAGGGTTTGTTTCGAATTTCCCTTTTTTCGCAGTGCTCTTGTCTGAATAAGGTAATAACTCCCTTAGTCGGCTTTTTCGACAACCACGAGTCGAGATGGGGTAATGACATTATGTATTCTTAATCCGGCACTACACAGATAGTTAAAATATTCTTTATAATCGACTCATAATAAGTTAACGAGAGCGACCGCACGCGGAAGCCTACATTGACAAATAAATATTTCTGTTTCTGTTTCAAGCATCAACAATGCTCTCGGCTGTCACTCTCTGTCTCGTTCTAGTAAATGATGGTTCTAAGTGACGGAAAAAGGATAGAAGCATTTGAAAGTGCGGTTTCTTTTCTGCTAGTATACGACGTATAAACGTCTGATACTTCCCTAAGACAGAGGTACTGGGGCGATAGACTTTACCGTATTGCTTGGAATTGAATAATGAACTTGTTACGGGTCTTTCGTTACTAAAAGAGATTGAAACTAATTGAACCAAATGTTATTTTCCTTAAATATTAGTTTATTTTTTGTTTGGTTGAATGCTAGGATCTCAGGAACTACCTACTGGTCCGATTTGAAAAATAATTGTAGTGTTGGATAGCCCATTTAATCATCATCAAGATAGTTATAGTCTATATATCATCACGCTACCAACAATAGGAGCTGAGCAGTAGCCAATTAAAGAACGATGTGAGCGAAGCCCCCGCGTCTTCTAGTATATAATATTACTAGAATTCCTGGCGTTTCACCAAACAAACAAACAAACTCTTTAACTTTATAATATTAGTATAGATATTGATTGATTTCTTAACTTAGTTGCCTCTAGCAACATCATGGCGACGAAATAAAGGAAACATTGTGTTATTCTGTCACCAAAAATAGACACATATCCAATTAGACTCAAGCCAACAACCATCTCAATTTACCCATTATTATGACTAAATTCCACGTATGCTTTTGTTATCATATTAACCTGACATCAATGGTAAAAATGCCCTATTGATACCTGACGGGTCCATTATAGAAGGGATAAAAACACCGTATCATGTTGTGTGGGGCTCCTATAGACTTATTGAAGAGATCTCGTTAATGAGTTGATACGATACTCGGTTATCGAGTTACGGGTCGGTCGAGAGCGTTGGTATGTGAAATGGAACAAGTTTTTTATTCCTTTTATGTATAGTTCTCACATTTATCAATTAGTAGCTTCTGCTTGCCACTTTAACTAAGAGTATGTGCGGTATCGATAAAAGTAGTTTGAAATATTCTCTACGTCTCAGATTATTTCTAAAAACAAAGTTTGTTAATATAGTTGTATAGTCGTTTAGCTGTAAAAATTGAACATATCTAGATCTTTTTTGTTTTAAAATTTTAATATATTAATCAAGGCTTTCTTTTTTTAATCCTTTTTTTTTATTCATAAAACAGAACAAGAACAACAAAAGCTTTATCGTGACTATTTTCCGCAATTGATGACATTGAATTTACTGTTTTCAAGACTCACTGTGATAGATGGGAAATCCCTAAAAATAGGGATATGAAAATTTTAGGGATAATTTCTTCTTAGCGGAGTATAACACGGTGTATTTGAAATTAATAAAAATCTTAACATCGTTCTTATTTTATTATCAAAATTTGATATTTTGTTTTTCCTACAAACACTAACAAAGGACTGGAAATTCTTCATTTTTCAGAATAAAATAGAACGTAGCAATGTACCAACGTACTAGGACCGAGTGAAACGACGCATTTGACTTTAACAAATGATATTATAGCCAAAATGCAATGTCTGGGATAGCAAATCAACTAAAAACGTAGTAGAGGTTTAAACCCTTTTTGGTGATAAATTACAACGACTATTTTCATAAAATTTTTGGAATGGTTTTTGATCTTAGATTTTCTCGAGAGCGGTGGATATAACTGTAAGAATTTAATTTTTAGTTTAAAATATTTTAGATGTATTATGTTTGTGGCTATACATTGTATATACAGGGTATCCCGAAACTCAACGTCAAGCGGCTACCGGGCGATGGTATAGGCTGTACCTGTTCTGAGAAAAATATAAAAAATATCCAAGTCATATGGTTCAGTCATAAAAAAATATTTTTTGAAAATGATATTAAATTAATAAAATAAATAAAATAAAATATTTTATGAAATCGACGACTCTGTATACATTTTTAGGCACTGCTATAACATAGTGCCAGATTTTGCCAAGATTTTTTTTTTACATAATCCTTATTAAGTATACTATAGTATTATTTTTCCTTCACCTTAATTAATAACTCACGCTTACACGAACAAAATGAGGAACAAAATCTATAACCACATGAAACGCATCAAGACAACCAAACTTAATTTAAACTGAGGTGCATATCTACAAAAAAAAACAACAGACAAGCGAAGGGGGTAGACCCCGACCCTTAGGGGGAGGTAATAGAGTGTCATCTTGACGTTATAAATGATCACGCTCTGTTCCCCGAACTCTTTCCTAGGTGAAACTTACGGTAACACTGTTTTTATTCCCACCTCATCAGATTACAGTACTCTTTCATAATAAAAATGGTAAGGTTAAGATAATGATATGAGGTAAATTCTTGGGTAGTAGTAAGTTCAGTCCGTGTAGGGACGGATTAAGAATTCAAAAATGTCACTACCCCATCTCAACCCGTGGCTGTCGTAAAAGGTGACTAAGGGAGTAATTTTAAGCAGATTTTAAGCACTGTGAGAGAAAAGGTAACATTCGAAACAAAACCCTATACCAATCAGTCTGGCCAGCGTGGTTTAGTAGGCTTAATTCCGCCACATTCATTGGAGGAGACTTGTGCCCAGCAGTCTATGAGATGCACGGATATGGGATTGTCTTAAATCAATGCATAAACAAATAAGTATAATCATAAAGGTGAAGATTTTTCGACCAAAAATCAGTCAAAATTATCTCATTCTCATTTTCCAGAAAAATAGTCTAAAGAAGTTATGGTAAATGTCACACCAGGGAAACACTGTAGTGGCAGCAAGGAGGTTTTATTTTATTATATCTTTTTAATTTTTATGAGAATAGAGAAGTATACCACGAAAATTAAGCACAATATGCGCGTTGCCGACACTTGAAAACCTCTTCCCTCCCCAATGAGTTCTAGATATCAGTAATCACCAGCAAAAACACAACACAATGTTATAAGGCTGCGATCTTTTGTAGGATTGAGGTACATTCCCAGATGGGTGCCTGTTTGAGTGGAGGTTACCAGATACTGAAACTTCAGTAAATTTATCTATATATTATACATGATATCGTGATATTTTTTTTTCTGTATCTATATATCAGAAGTAATCGAGGTTAGTCGTCACTAAGTACATTAGACACGTCAAGAAAATCAATGTAGAAACTACCTTTATGCCACAGTATTTTTGTATGCTGAATTTCAAATTTATATATAATTTTTTTTTTTTTTTTTTTTATACCACGATGGTGGCAAACAGACGTACGGTCCGCCTGATGGTAAGCGGTTACCGTAGCCTATGGGCGCCTGCAACACCAGGGGTATCACGAGCGCGTTGCCGACCCTTAAGAAACCTATTCACTCCTTTTTTGAAGAACCCCATACTGTAGTCCCTTGGGAAAACCTCGTTAGGGAGTTCATTCCACAACCTGATGGTTCTAATATATTAATAATTAATTTTAAACAAAGTCTGTATAGAGATACGTAAATAAAATCAACCAACAAATTACTCCGATGACTTCACCTCCACAAACAAAACTCCATATTCCGATTAACCAGAAAATTAAACCAGAAAACAAACAGAACCTTTACAAAACAAAGGTTGTTAGGTACATCAAAAACACACAACAAAATGTTAAAATCTATTCGTAATATTCTCACAGAAGGGTATGGCACAGGATGGAAGTACAAAGAGCAGGAAATTGCCTATCACGAGTTGGCAGTAATCAAACCTGTGCGCCAATCTAACTTGCCTCTGGACGGTACATTCAGCTCTTAATGAGATATTCCCTCAAAGTGTTGAAGAGGGAAAGAGTTGGTGTGTGCTTTTGAGTGGTCACTTTCAAAAGTAAAGTAACTTTTTAATGAGATCGAGTTGTATTTGAAATATTGCAAATTTAAGAAAATCCGACTCGTTTACGAAATTTTTTTTAAAGAAAATTCTCTTAAATATTTAGATACCAGAAGGCTTCGCCCCCGTTGTCTTTATTTGGCTACTGCTCAGCTCCTATTGGCCGTAGCGTAATGTTATAGAGCATATAATATAAATGTGCTATCCAACACAAAAATATTTTTTCAAATCGGACTAGTAGTTCTTGAGATCCTAGCGTTTAACTAAACAAACAAACTCTACAGCTTTATAATATTAGCCCAGCAGTGGGACTTAATGGGTTGCTGATGATGAAGTATATTATATAGTATAGATATATTAAAATTTTATTAATGTTCACAATACATAAATCATTTCTTCCCTTTTCTTAGCCACTTTGATCCTAGACCTTATATTGGAAAATTGACTAATAGATTTGGAAATAGTTCTAATAACACTAAATCCCCTAACATAAAGGTCTACTATCTACAAGGAACGATGCAGCAAAGGGAACACACAAGACCATATCGTTATATAGCCTATTAACTTGACGGTAATCAAACCTGTGTTCTAATCTAACTTCGTGGTGGACGGTATTCTGTTTAATGAGATATTTCAGGAAAGCGACTTCGCAAGGAATTAAAGTATTTCGTTGCGACATCTTTTGAGTGGTCAGTTGTGGTATTGGAATACTTATTATTAGCGGTTCGTTATTATTATAAATAGATTTATTTCAAAACTGTTCATTAAATATTAAATAAAAAAAATAAAGTTTAAAAACTATAACCCGACTACGTAAACCAAAGGAAATTGTTTAATATTTAATGTACGTAAAAAGGGGTCTAAAAAGCACAAAACAAGAAAATAATCAGGTAGAAATCCAGAAATGTACCTTTTTTTTTTTTTTACTTGGAGAATGCCTGAAATGCCTGACGCATACCCCTCGGTCTTGGGGAAAGAACCAGAAATGTAACTACTCTATATCTAATATGTCTGTTTAATTGAGGTGTTCCAAGCACTGAAACGTCCCATTGCTGGGCACAGGTTTCCTCCAAATAATGTGGAGGAAATTTAGCCTACAAGGTATACTACGCTAGCCAGACGGGTTGGTATAGGTTTTGTGTTGAATGTTCCTTTTCTCGCAGAGCTCTTATCTGCATAAAGTTACTCCCTCAGTCTGCTTTGAAGACACCCACGGGTTGAGATGGGGTAGTGACACTATGTATTCTTAATCTGTATACGGAGAAATAAAATTATTCAACAATAGATCATTAATATCTCATATGCTACTCAAGAAGTATGCTTTAAATTATATTAGGAAACATATCGCCAAAATAAATAACTACATTTCAAACGTCAGTTACATTGTTAATGTAACTGACGTTTGAAATGTAGTTATTTAGTAGACATAATAATTTTATATCGAAACATCTAAAAATGTCTCTCTACCTCAGTACTTAATGTCACTTCCAGAAGTATCATCTCTTTAAATCACAACCCTTCAAATATTGACAAACTTTTCGCAAGTGAGGCGGTACTTGCCGACAACTTTTAAGTGTCTTAGATAAATTAAGATCTCAGTTTAGTGTGTTTTATAATACTTTGGCGGTCGATAACCGATACCGTGTTTAGATTTCATCGTTTACTTAAACAAGATTAGATTACAGATTACTTGTTTTTCTTTATATTTTCTTTTTTGAAAATGCTAGGAGACAAGTTTTGTGTCGCGGGCGATTCTACGAGTTACAAATACACTATATATCACAAAGTGTACTCAGACTCAAAAGTCAGACTGTCTGAAAACAGTAGTTTAATAATTGTCTGAACTATGTCCGAGATACGAATGCAAAAGTTTAAAATGAAATACAAATTTTAAGAATAATATTGCAGCATATAAACTACCTATACGCCTTATTAGAAAGCTCACTGTCGCTCAGCGAGCCATGGAAAGAGCTATGCTCGGAGTTTCCCTGACTGATCGAATCAGAAATGAGGAGATCCGCAGGAGAACTAAAGTTGCCGACATAGCTCACCGAATCGCATCGCTGAAGTGGCAGTGGGGAGGCCACATAGCTCGTAGAACTGATGGCCGATGGGGAAAAGTTCTCGAGTGGCGGCCACGTATTGGAAGGCGCAGCGTGGGAGGGCCCTCCACCAGATGGACCGACGACCTGGTCAGGGTGGCGGGCGGCCGTTGGTTGCAGGCGGCACAGAATTGTTCGCGGTGGCATAAATTAGATGAGGCCTATGTTCAGCAGTGGACGTCGTTGGGCTGATATGATGATGATGATTTAACTACAATTAAATTTTATACTTAATTAAATTCAAAATGTTTTATTTTTGTATACTCTGAAATTACCAACCTCACCCTCATATATTTTGTTTTGTATTCAGTTTTAATATTAAATAGAAAGCCTTTAGTTACCATCTGTCATATTTGTTATTTGTTTCAGAAAAAAATTGTGAAATAGTTTCGCCGAATATTACCGGTCGCATAATGGTGAGGAATGCTTTTGTCCCCATAGCGGGCTCGCGATGACATATTGGTAAACGTATAGCTGGTTCATATACTCTGTATGGTGCTCTGTTGTAGTTAGAGGTACTATTGAAACTCACTTTTATATTTTCCTATTATAATTTTTTTTGTACTACGTTGGACGGTGCCAAACTGACTGCCTGATGGTAAGTAGTCCGTAGCCTATGGACACTTGCAACACTAAGGGTATCACAAGCGCCAATTCTTAAAAATCCTTAAATTTTAGTACACAATAATAATTTTAAATGTTGCCATAATAAAACAGTAAACCTGTCACAGATTTATTTAATACGGGTATTATTTTATACCAACGGAATATCAGAGCACTCGTATCGACTAACAATCGAAAACCTTTAGTAATAACTCGGTTGGAATATTCAAATACTTTGCCATATCCGATAATACCGCTCTCATGCAAAATGCATACAATATCATTCTTTACTTCATACGCGAATGCTTCCCTAGTGTAATTCATGTAAAACTGGCTTTATTTGAATTTTATGCGTCCAAATTTTTAGTTTATTTTCCCCTTCATATGATATACTTTGGATATTGGGGCTTCCCGTTTTTAATGTTCTGTTCTTAGATCGAATTGTTTTCCGACGGAAAATATTGCATACTTGTTAGAAAATTTGATTTTTATTGCGTTGTTTGGGAAAACTATAAAATCTTACAACTTCCTGCATACTTATTAGATTATGATAAAATGTATTGTATATAATGTTTTGATGACTGTTTGGAAAGTGCATTGGATGTGGGTTAAGTGTTCGGTTATATGGTAAAACAGTATTGAGTTTCTGTATCATTAATTTCTTTGTATCGGCCTAAAATTTACAATGTCAATGCTTCACAATACTGAAATAAAACTTTTTGACTGGCCTGTTGGTCTAGTGGTTAGTGACCCTGACTGCTAACCCGAATGTCGTGTGTTCGATCCCCACCCAGGACAAATCTTTGTGTGATGAGCATCAAGGTTTGTTGTGTGTCTGGGTGTAATTTATCTATAATAATAATAATATTATTATGTATGTGTTTACAAAAAAAATGTATTTAAGTAGTATATCAGTTGTTTAGTGTCCATAACACAAGCAAATATAATTGCTTACTTTGGGACTAGATGGAGCTGAGTGTGAATGTGGTAGAATATTATTATTATTATAAACATACACAGGTTGCGAAATATTATCATCATCATATCAGTCCAACGATTTCCATTGCTGGACATAGGCGAATATTTGTGTATACCCGTTCGAACATAAATTTTACGAACATTATTATCAACATTAGCCTTGCTATCCAACGCGGTAATGTGCCTAGCCTTTAGGGTACGTATCCTCAGGAATCTGATCTCAATCAGATATTCTATTTATAGAAATTTCCTGTAAATAGAGCATCTGGTTCTTTTTTTTTTAATATGTTGGTTGTGTAGGTATAATGTTTAAGTTATGTGTAAATATAACATATGAATCATGCTTTTCCATTTGACACTAGACATAAACATTTAAAATGTCAAATCAAATCAAATCAAATGGGTAATACATCAGCTGATTACATTTACAATAAGTTCGCCACTATCTACCGTACGGCATGGAATACATACAATATAATAATAATAATAATACAATAATTTCATTCTACAATATAGCCATTACAGTTAACTATAAATAAAAATAAAGTATCTGTGATATCATTACAGTACAATGTCAAACACAAATGTTTATCGTCTTTTGTGTAATAAACACGAACTGTACAATTAGTATCATTACATTTCGTTATTTTTATCTCTTAATACATCAACAAAACATTCATACATGTATTTCAAAACATTCACCCTTTAAACACAGCCCTTACCCTTACATTAATGACACAATAATATTTACAACTCAATTATAAAAGTTCGCCCTTAAAGGGTTGCGTTGTTTTACAATTTTATTATCCGCCCTAAACTACGTGGATTAAGCAAATGGATTCTTAATGGATGTTCATAAATACCTTTGGCTTCTCATATTGGGTGAATGGCGTTTTAAAATGTGTGGTTTTAGTGATCCATTTGTGTGTTAGGCATTTATGATTTTACGACGATTGTAGCGAAAAACTTACCACTCGCTTTATGGTGTGATTACCGTAATGTATGGTCGCCTGTAACTCAACTCCTTTAAAAACCTATAATAATAATATTTTCACACATTCACACAGCGCCATCTAGTCCCAAATTAAGCAATTGTATTTTTTTGATATGGGTTTATGTTTGCTTGTGCCAAACATGAAATTAAAGTCTGAAGTTTTATTGTAAAGAATTTAGTTTACAGTAGAATTTGCAGTAGTAGTTTACAAGTATATTTAAAAATGTTCACGTATTAAAATTAATGGTATACATACATACATACATAGCATCACGCCTTTTTTCCCCGAAGGGGTAGGCAGAGGTGTTTCACACCCACATTTCATGGTATAGTAGGCTAAATTTACTCCACATCCTTTGTAGGAAACCCGTGCCCAGCGTTTATAGGTAGAAATCATGAATATAAAATTAGCAATAAACAAGAAAATGCTCAGCCAAATTAGACATTATTGTATAGCTCTTACGGTCCACAATTCTATTGTATTGTGGATTTAATTATTATTGTGTTCTCATCTACTTAGTAGATGCAGTTCATCGTCTCACGCATACAAGTTGGTCGGGTAATCACAATACAAATCACAAAGACATCAGATTCCACTGTGCATTGCCGGAGATTGGTTTGTAGGTGAGATATGATGGTATCTTTCTCTTTCTCTCTCTTATGTAAGAGCTTTGCTCTTGTCGGTGAAGCATGCGGCATTGTTCTCTATTTTCAGCTTTTTTTTTCACTTCTTGATCCGACACGACTCCCACTTTTTCCTTCACTTGCTGAATGAAACTGATAATTGATGGTATATGCTAGAATAAACAGGGATCCTACAATATTTAACGTTATCATTATTATCATTGCACAACGACATAATATCATTACCCAACAGTATCCTATAGAGACAATTCAAAATCAAATGTAATGTAATCCAAAACCCTATCAGTACACAAATAAACTGTTACTCTAACCAAACCAATCACGACCCAATCTAGGTACACAAACTACAAATCCCTCGAGGCGAAGCTTAGGCCTAAACACTTCCCTTACACCCCTTGCAATCGTAATCTATTCGTATTATGGCCTGAAATACACGTGTTCAAAGTTTACTCAGGCGTGTGTTACTCATGATAATATAATTATGAATGTTATATTAGCTAATAGAACCTTTAGATTATGTATTTAATGCTAGTGGGACCATAATATGTACCACTTTATCTAAAGGTGCACGCCACTCATCGCCAGTCAATTGATCGTTTACTAATTTTTTTGTATTTTCGTTTCATCTGCGCATCTTTTTTTTTAGGTGTCTGTTGCCAAAATGGCCATTCACCCGTAACAAAAGCAGCTTTTTTTTAGCACATATATTATTATGTACCAGTGGCACAGACATACAACAACAGATCTTTAAAAGACATTTTAAGGCTTTTTGAAATCCTCATTGGGAATCGAACTCGACCGTATGATTTGCGTGCCGGTCGCTTATACTCGTACATTCAACAACCATCGCTACCTTGAGAGGATAGCTCTCTTTAAACCTCGTTCACTAAGGTACAGGCCTATAAGACTAAATACCTACTATTGTAGTCACTTCTCTTTCAAACATTGCAACACTCAATATTTGAAGCCCTCAAAACTGAGAACTAAATATAAACTTTCCAATTAAACTCATACAGCTTCATACTTGAATGGTTATTCGAAATTCATAGCATAGTTGGCTCACTTATTCAATTTATTCGTTATATGGCCGCCGGTTCATAAAGACTTTCGAGTGGGGGGGTTACCATAGATACAGGGGGGCTGTTGCTATTGGTGATGCCAGTTGCCTTGGTATCCGCCGAGCTCTTGGTGTGTGGTGCAAGTGATCAAGGTAATTTTAATTATATATATTTTTGATTGACTATTTGATAATTTCTTTGTAAAATGGAAATGCTTCGAAAAGGAACGAAAATACAAGCTTAGAAAAGAAACTAGTGCAAGCGGTTAAATATCTAAGAATCCAGAAGCACTTAATTTTTTTTTTTTTTTTACTTTTACTGT
This sequence comes from Laspeyria flexula, assembly GCA_905147015.1. Taxonomy (NCBI): domain Eukaryota; kingdom Metazoa; phylum Arthropoda; class Insecta; order Lepidoptera; family Erebidae; genus Laspeyria; species Laspeyria flexula. The sequence continues at coordinate 1,584,503 of LR989956.1, read as the reverse complement.
ACTGAGTCTACATACATATTTTAACCGTGAAATTGAATAAAGGCAAGAAATCTATAACAATTAAAAATTATTTTAACCGGCTACGATCGGTATATACCAAAATTTTATATGGTCAATATTTTAGAAAAACATATTATAACGTGCACGCCTAAACATATTATAGTTACAAGCTTGCGTGAAATCTCATCGTTTATGTTTTTAATATAATATAATTATATTAGCCTTTGTAGCGTAAAGTATTATTAAGTGAAGCCTATATTCAGCAGTGGACGTCATTGGGCTAATATGATAATGATATTACCCTATACCAACCCGTCTGCCCAGCGTGGTATAGTAGGCTAAATTCCTTCCAAAATGTTTGGAGGAGAGCCGTGCCCAGCAGTGGGATATTTAAGGGTGGTAATGATGATAAATTATAATATAATATGATAAGTTATTAGCATTGTATTTGTATTTCTGTATTATTTTCTTTTTGTTTGTAAATTATTTTCTGTTTTACGTTAACCTACAATGTATAACTAACGAGGATAACTTTTATTGGTTACTCATGTAATTAAAATAAGAAATATTGTTATATAAACCGCTATTGTTATCCCTTTAATAAATAAATAATCTGATAAATTTGTTTTTTTATTTATTCATCAGATTTATTAATAATCAAAAAGCTTACACCTTGTACCAAACACGACGATCTCAAAGTCCTCATTACGAGTTGAACAACAAATAAACATAGCTATCGCTGTTTATTGGACATTATTTATCGAGATCTCCTTTGCCGTGGGCTGCTGTTTCTTATAAAACCTTACTGAATGAGAACATCTTTTGTAAGGTTGCTTTGTATTTTGAATTTTGCTATTTTGTGAATTATTCAGAGACGATTTACGTAGGAGCGGAAAATTAGGTTTAAATCATTTTGTATTATATTTTATGATATTTTGAGAGAATTAACTGCCACACTCAGAGACGTCATTGAATAATCGTCTTTAGATGTATAGATTTAAGTATTACTAAATAAATGACATAACATAGCATCACGCCTTTTTCCCTAAAGGGGTAGGCAGAAGTGTATCATACCCACATTTCGCCAGCTATCTTTGGTTCCATTAAATAGCTGGCGAGGCTATTCTCATTAACCGGGAACATTTGTTTACCAAAAAAAAATCTAAATACTGAAATTTCCTGATAGAAAAACCCAATACCATTTTTACCCGACCCAGGAATCGAACCCGGGACCTCTTGCAGAGCCGTCGTAAACACTTCCCGCCACCAAGGCAGTTTTCTAAATAACCTTTATAGTTACATAACGTCTCTGATTACGGCACTAAGACAGTTAACTCAATATCATCATTTCAGTCTATAGCAGTCCAAAGCCAGACATAGGCCTCCCATTGTTATGGGAGGCCTATGTCTGGCTTTCACTCGGTCCTTCGCCTTCCGTATGCAGTCAGACCCCGACCTTTTTTAGGTCGTGGGTCCACCTAACTGTAGGGCTGAAATAAATTAACCTAAATTTTAATATGAAAAGACCACCTACGATGACTACATGATTTATTAAACGTATTTTGTTTTACTGTGCTTTCTTTTTATTAAAAAAATTACTAAGATTTTTTTTCCAATTTTTTTTAAATCTTGTGTCTCAAACTTTGTCAAAATCTTAGTACACTAAAATAAAAAATAAACATTCAAACTTTTATCTAAAGTTCAAAGAATAATAGCAAACGCCATCTATCGACAAACGTTTGTAGCGGGAGCTAGGGCGGTAAGAGTCGGGCGGGCGGGCTTCATGTTACGGACAACGTGGCTAGGTGTCGCTACTGACAAGGTACGCTTTAAGTCATCCAAGTTAGTTACCGTAGACGATATGTACGAAGAGATGGCGCCATAAGAAAACAATGAAAATAATTCTGTATAATGGAATATGAAAAATAAATCATAATATATCTTATCACAAAATATTTGCCATGGTGACGCCGTTATTTGAAAACAGTGGGATCAATACGGCTAATTCTTATTTTTTAAATATTCGTCGAGGTCCAATGAAATTTAAAAAAGAAATGGAAAAAAATCTGGTCAGTTGTAACGAGAATTGAATTGCACACGGATGAAGCCGCGAGAAACAGCTTGTTGTATTATAACATCAACATCATTAGCAACCCATTAATTTCCCACTGCTGGGTTCCAGCCTCCTCTCCTCTATCTGGAGAGCTGAGAGGAGACCTGCTGTATTATAATTTAACAAGATAAAATAAGTTTTATTTCACATATAAAACTTCTGCTTTGTTATCATTCTGCGTAAAAATATGCTATATTTCCGTATATTAGCCTCCCTTTTCGTAAAATAAATTATAATTATTTTTATTTTTCTAAGCTCTTCTCGGAGTAATAATCGTGGAGTACATTATGTAATGTTTGAAAAGAAGACATTATTTTACTTGCCACTGAAATACATTGTTGAACATTATTATCTTGAAAAAGGCCTTAACGAGTTTCTTTTCTAAGGTTTTTCTTTCAAGTTGTGTGTAATATTACAAAGGAAAATCTGAATACATAATGCCTTCGCGGTTCGGAAGACTATTCTTAAAGAAATGGCTGCAAGAGGTACATTAAAATAATTACAAAATTGAAAATGTTTTTCCTTATAATTTATTATTCATTTTAATTCAAGTTAAGTAGTTAGGAAGTGAGTACATCTTCTTTAATATATTAGATCACAGTTTAATGACAGTGGTACTGTCAGATATGTAAAACTGTGAATGCAAACAGTATTGTATTTCTACCATTTATTACAACCACGGTTGCGGGCGGCCGTTGGTTGCAGACGGTATAGGATCGCTCGCAGTGGCGTAAATTAGGTGAGGCCTATGTCCAGCAGTGGACGTCGTTAGGCTGATATGATGATGATGACTACAACCTCTAGGTCTTTATAGAACACTGGGTCTGGGTCTTGGTAGGTAAGATATACAGAGTGTATACGACGATACAACATTAAATGATAAGGCAGCCAGTGTTAACCCTTATAAACATATTCTAATAATAATCATTAAAAAAAAAGAAAAAAATATATAAAACTACACATTATTTTTCTATCATGACGTTTTCGACATGACGACAAAAGTGCGGAACAGGGTAAGAGATAAGATGAATGAAAGAGTCAGAGATATTTAAATGAACTGAATGACAACATGCGATCAACGTAAATACCTACAGGTTGTTTAAAACTGTGAAAAACTATGAAATAAAGAAAGTATATTTGCGTCTAAACTATTGCAAATTTCTATTTAATTTTTTTGGCAGTGCCTTCTAACATCACATGCTACACATGGTTTCATTTAAGTCGTATCGTCGTATACACCCTGTATAAACTAAATAAAGCATAATTACCTTGAGGGAACTGGACTGCCCCTTTCCCTCAGATTATCAACTCCAATCTACAGGCAGCGGCGGTCACCGATGTGCGCCCGTCAATGCTCGTGTATTATGTTCATATACCCTCTCAGTGTGATTTTTGTTACTTTTACACGACTGCCCAAATAAGGAGTGTTAAACTGTTAAGACTTGTTATAAAATTGTATTACTTAGGTAAGTTTTAGATTAGTTTATGTTTGTGTCGATGAGTATGATGCATGGTAAAACTCTAATGAGTTTATGATTTGCATCATCTTTTATGTATTACTCTTGTAAAATTAAGTATGAATAAATAAAAAAAAAAAAAAAATCACTTCCATAGAAAAATAGTAATAATAACCTTGATGAGGTGAGATTTACGTAAGATGTGGTGAGTTCTTGTTGTGAACCAGTAGTTCCTGAGATTAGCGCGTTCAACCAAACAAACTCTTCAGCTTTATAATATTAGTGATGATAATGATGATGATAGATATGTACTTATTGTAAAAACATTTATATTTCAACACACTAGCATTCACTAACAAATTGACGATACATAAACGTATACACATGTGTCACATCGCTTTGCAGTTACACTAGGCACGTGCCGCGGCTTGCCCGAGGCTTTGCGACAAATTGGGCACCTGCGGTGTCAGACACTATCAGAGGAGAACGTCCCCTATAGCAAAATCCCTCGGCTACGATGTCATGGCCAATGTCCGAGTGTCAGACACTATTTTTCGACATTTGGAACTGTTTATTTTGTCCATTATTGGGTTTCGAATTTTCGTGTAGTGTTGAATGTAAATTTGAACCAGTTTTACGAACTGTTTAGAAAATAAAATAATATCTAAAGTTTACAGTTATGTGGTTAGTTGAGTGGCGAAATTGCTTTACAATAAATAAATAAATCGCATTTATAGTGTGTACTGAGTACTGAACTTGATTCTTTTCATTTATTATTATCATTTATAGCCAGGAAAATGATATAACACGTACGTGAAAATAACACGTATTTTCACCATCATTTTCCTGGCTATAAATCATTCTTTAGTTAAAATTACTAACATATCAATATTTAATACTCATATTATTATGTTCAATATTTTAAGTTATCAACATGAAAGTTTCAATATAGATTTCTGGCATCGCTAAATAAATATATTCATTTAAAAATGGTTCACTCATTATTTTACTTAATTAAATGTGTTTACAAAATCGTAGCATACGGAAATCGGTACTCACTCAGTATTTTAAAACATAGTAAACATTTTGTGAGAAGTGCAATTTTATTATAACTTCTTGTAACTAATTAATTTCAATAACAAACTGAAACTTCAACAGTCATTTTATAATATTAAGTTATAAAATTATAACGTAAATATTATAATTAATTTTATTAAATTAGAAGTACTGAAATTTTATTGAAATCACATACTTGTGCGAACGGACTGTGTTTAGGTATTTCGATTAAATGAACATTGAACAAACAAATGCATGAAAAAGTCCACCTAAGTATTCTTCAAAGAAGGGGTTCTAATGTTTTCTTAGAACGTTTGCCTGTTCGAAATTTAACTTAAAAGTTTTTTTATGGAGGGTTTTCTTCGAAAGCGCCAACGCAATGTCTCGATCAGATTAGTTCAAAAGTTAGGATGCATTTACGATTTAATTTAGATATGTGAAAGGTATTAATTCTACTAAAAGTGTACGTGGAACTTTGTCTCTTAGATAAACTACGTATTTACAATAATATAATTTGATTTTAAAGCAAATAAATTACGAAATTACAATCGGTTTTGTAGAATAAATAATATTAAACATTGTATCTATTAGTGTCCTGATTCAATTTATTGCATTAATTTCAGCCCAAATCGGGACTTAATTTATGAGCGAAGTTGTGATTTGATTTTATGAATGTTTAGGGTTATTTTCCTATAATAACAAAAACCACATTCTACTAAATCAAGTTCCTTATCAGCCCAAAAACGAAACCGCACATCGTATATAATAAAATTCAATCCTTGACACAAACCCATAAACAGAGCCAAAAAACCTTATGCAAACTAGTGTCGGGCAGCACTTATCGCAGGAGGTTTTTCCTTGGTGTCCGTTCGCCGAAATTCCGCGCGTGTCTCGACGACATAAATCCCTGTCCGAAAACAACCGAATATGGCCGAATATACCCGAATGAATTCAAGCTAGCATTAGTGTTGTTACGGCGATTAGTTTCTCCATGTCGTGTGTATACGGCTTAATTTTTTCGTTTCTTTATTGGTCCTGTGTTGTGGAGTAATTAGTGCAGAAATTCTGCTGGAAGAATTTTGTTTTGTTTACGCTTTTCTAGTTGTAGTGTTTTGTGGTTCCTGTTTGTTTCAATTAAGGGTAGCAGCATGAAATTTATTTATAAAACTCTAAATTGGGTTTTATAGATTCGGAAACATGTGTGTTCAATATATGAGCGAATGTAGTATTCCATCTTTTGGGCTTTTCCATTCTTAAGAATACAAATTGAATAAGTGCGTAAGACTTGTGATACTCGTATGATAACAATTCAGTCGATAGACATAAAATACAAATAATTTAAAAGTATTATTAAACTAAAACCAAAGACCTATGAACTAATCAATAAACATTTTAACACTTCAGCCATGGCTATTGACAAAGGGCGGCGCTAGCGTAGGTAGATGGTAATTAACTCATGGCATTTTGTGTTTAAACAAAGTTCAGTTTGACACGTCCTGAACGGCATTTAGCTAACGAATGTCAAGTCGAAGGGTCTTCTAGTGATGACTTTGGGCTGGTTTGTTTGTTAACTTACTACCAAAATATTTTGTTAGTTGCATTTTGTAGTACTATTCTATAATTTATGAATTTGTTAACATATTTGTACTTTTTATATAAATAAACAATTAATAATATTATTTACAGTATTGTGAGAAAAAAAGATGGTTCTTCTTGTTGGTAGATGTTGTAAGTCTTTGGTAATACATAATCAGTAATACGTTTTGAAAAGTATATTAATAAGCACTAAGCGAAGTAAAATAGTCGTGGGTTGGAAATGTGGGTAAAGAACGGAAACACCCAAGAAAGCAGCAATCCTAATAAAGTTAATTTAATCAACTGTCATCATTATCATCAGCTTGTCAATCAGTCAAGACTATTGAACGGATTGCATACAAGACAGTAGTATTCAAAAATTTAACTTATCTATATGAGTGTTTCAGTGGTGCAGTGGCCTGTGTTGACCTCTGCACAAGAAGGTCTTATATTTTCTTTTTTTTTTATCTTTAAATAATCAGCGTCTGTAGTTTGAAAATGCACGATTTATGACCATACTGGCTCTTATTACATAATATGTCACCTAACATGGCTCCAGATATTATATAGTTGATCTCTGTCGACCCCTTCGAGAAAAATGATGTCTACTAATTCCATAAATCTATAAAAATAATAGGCCTATTAATATCTAACACCCAATTTACTTTGCAAAACTAGTGGCATAAAATAATTTCACGTGTAACCATCGAGTTTTGTGCATGCATAAATCCTGACACTTCTTTTTCCCGACACAGTCGACACAGTTTTATGTCACACGCATAAATAGCTAAAGAAACTTATTGTAAAAAAATTAACTTAAAATATTGATTCTACCTTTTAAAAGAGAGAAAATTCAGAAATTGGTCCTTATCTTCGCCTGTTGACAAAAATCGACACTAACACCTCACTAAAGAAGGAAGTAACGTTCACAAAAACTATCACCGTAAGTAATATAACGATAAACCGCAAATGCCGTAATATTCACGCAATATAGGCCGTCATTGTTGCCGTTCAGATAGAGCATTTGAAGGCACCCACTTGAGCCGCTATCCAAGGCAGTGAACCAATTCGCTATCGTCGACCTTGCAGCCGGTACTTCTTGTTCTAGATTATAGAAAGTGACGTTATTGTGAGATTTTGACTAAATACAATTTATAGTATATAGAAAACTTAAAAGAAAAATTTTGGTTTTTAACTGAAAAAATAAAATATGTCCTCATAGTAACAATCTTGTAAAAATACATATTATGCAGTCAGCTTCTGACCACCGGTATTAGCTGATACTGCTAAGAAAAAAAGCTTTGTACCTAATGCAACGCGTGAATTCGTGTTCTAAATTTATACTAATATGCAACGACGTAGCATGTAATTTAAATTAGCCTTGATTAAAATCAACAGGTATTATTAAAATATATTTGTCGTCTCTGAATTTAATATCTTAGTTTTCATAAACATAAATGTGATCACTTATTAACTGTATTCAAAATATCGTAAAAGATAACTAAGGGATAACATTCCTGTACTGTCTGACCAACGTAGTAACAGTAGGATAAAATCCTCTGAATAAATTCCGCAACTAAAATCTCATACATTTACTCAGCTGAATGAACCACACCAAAAGTGCAATAACAAAATACCAAACTAACAATCCGTACGTGTGGTAGTAGGAAAATGCCAAAAGCCAGTTAGAAAATGCCAAACGGTAGACACAGGGGCAAACATTTGTCCTCTTTCCCATACCTCTTTTGTTACCCCATTGTTGAAGGTGCGCTGACTTGGCAATTTTCTTTATTCAATCAGGAGCGAACACCTTTTATACCGACAATGGGTGAGTAGAATAGTTCGTTGGGCAATTCTAGTGTCGCTCGTAATTGCCTCGAGATGGGTTAGTTCAATGTGTTTTGTTGTAATTTTATAAAGATATCAGTTATTTTTAGATCATTTGGCCCCTAATGGAACTCTACTTTAAAATATTATTTTATACATTAAAACCTTTTTTCAATTACTACAAAACACATAATTTAAAAACATGACGCTGGTTGGCTCTAAACCACGTAGAATACAATTCTAATGACCAGAGCGACTTTTTCCTTTGCTTTGTCGTGACATTCTTGGACAGAATGTAGGTATAATTTTTGTCTTAAAAAACATCGTAATAGTGTTTTGCGGTAGCCTTATTGTAAGTTCTAAATAACATCTAAAACTTATGAATTTATTTCATGGCCTACGGGTTTCAAAAATACATGCAAATCAATGATATTATAATCTCTCATCTATCTAGAGAGCTGATAGGGTTTAGGCCATGATCCACACACGCTGGCCTTGTGCGGGTTGGTGGATCAGACATACACTTAGAATTTCTTCTACGGTATGTGGGGTATCTTACGATGTTTTCCTTAACCGTTACCAGATGGTAAGACACTTGACTGGTACATATAAATTCCACAAAATGAAATCCACATTGGTACTGCCGCCGGAATCGACCTCGGAGCTCATGAATTTGATGTCGGTCACTTATTCATTCGGCGCGTCCATCGTTCTAAGTAGGTGCAATTAGTTACTTTTTATTTTTTAATTATTTTAATTTTTTCTTTGTATTATTTTTTTCTTTGTATTATTATTTTATTTTTTTATTAACTTGTTACTACTTGTGTCACCAGTGTGTAGAATAAATGTTTTTTCTTTCTTTCTAAGAGTACGTAAGTAATAGGTTAGAAATAGGTAAATAAATAATAATAACACTAGTTTGATTGATTGAAAGATATTACAATTTATCAAAAAACGTTAAAAGCTTTTAGTTCTGCTTACAATTTTTTGCAAATTCAGCAATCCACTATCAGATCAATCATAGCAACAAATGTTACATAGTACTCTGAATGATACCATTTGCACATTGCCGCGTCAAAATATAGTTTTACGACACTTTTACGATTTGATTTACTTACAAATCGGAACAGTTTATGGTTTATAAAATAGAACGCGTAAAATACTGTGTCTGATGCACGTTTCTGTATGGCAATTTTGTGTCTGCTGATTTCAACTGGATCTTATTTTGTCTATACAGGGTGGAATTTAAGCGATAGTGGCTGAATGGATAAGGAACCGGCGTGCAAATCACGCGGTCCGAGTTCGATCCCAACCGGCAGTACCAATGTGGATTCCACTTTGTGAAATTTATATGTACTAGTCAAGTGACTTACCATCTGCTAACGGTGAAGGAAAACATCGTGAGGAAACCAACATACCCTAGAAGAAATTCTATGAGTATGTCTGATCCACCAACCCGCACTAGGCCAGCGTGAGTGGATTATGGCCTAAACCCTCTCAGCTCTCTAGTTAGAGGTGAGGAGACCCGAGCCCAGCAGTGGGACTTAATGGGTTGCTGATGAGGGTGGAATTTTGTAATGCCATCTGGAGGGCAAGTACTCTTTATACTACAAAAGAAATTTCATTGTTCGTTTTCAAAAAGAAACAAAACTACATGTTTTTTTTATTTAACTTACCAGTTTTGTTAAATTGTTGTTCAATCCTTATGATTGACCCTATCAGTGAATGCCATAAAAGTACAGAATGTTATTTTTTGGAACTTTAGCTGGTTCGACTCCTGGGTATGGTAAGTGAATTTCTGGAATTCGATAAATGCAATTGTGTTTCTTTTTAAAAATAAAGGAATGAAAAATTTCTTTTGAATAAAATGTACTTTCCCTCCAGGTGGCATTACAAAATTCCACCCTGAATATACTAATATTATAAAGATGAAGAGTTTCTTTGGTTGAACGCTAGGATTTAATAATAATAACAATATTCTACCACATTCACACAGCGCCATCTAGTCCCAAAGTAAGCAATTATATTTGCTTGTGTTATGGGTACTAAACAACTGATATATTACTTAAATACATTTTTTTTTTTTGTAAATACATACATATTATAGATAAATAACACCCAGACACAGAACAAACCTTAATGCTCATCACACAAAGATTTGTCTGGCTGGGAATGGATTCCACGACCTCCGGCTTAGCATTCAGGGTCACTAACCACTAGACCAACAGGCCAGTCAAAATTTCAGGAACTACTGGTCCGATTTGAAAAATTCTTATTAGATAGCCCATTTATCAAGAAAGGCTCTAGGCTATATAACATCACCATACGGTCGCCTCCCAAGTCCAATAAATGGTATAATATAGTACATAGAAGTCTCTATAAAAATCTATCATCAAAGAAACTTTGTTGATCATATCCAAAGCCACATATTTCCATGTTATTCTTGTTATATAAGCTAACCGTATTCCGTAAATAACTGTTAAAAAAATTTAAAAGAAAAAATATAGCTGGCACAAAATACCAAAGGAAAGGTGGAGAGGCAAAAGTGCTTTTATAGAGCAACTTTACCGTACTGTGTCGTTGTAAGAGCGTTTACTAGGTATATTTGAGGTACGGAATTAGTGCTGGCGGTTCTAGCTAAAGGCTAGATTTTGGAAAACGTTTTAAAAATTAGGGGATTTCCACTTTGAAGTAGAAAGGTCTAAAATGTATGCTGTATTTGTAGACGAACTAAATCGTCAGATTCAAAAAAGAACCAAAACCGAATACAGGTATTTTAATCAAAAAAAGTCATTTTATATTTCTGATTAGGTATCCAAAATTTGTATTTGAAACAGAAGTAATTATTTATTTATTTTTATATAACCACATTTAAGTTATTATAAAATCACGAACCCTGAATAAAAATATAAAGGATTTTACATCGAGGGTTAATTTTCATTAATATTATTATTTTAAATAAGGTTCGTACAGTTCATATTCATTTACTCTTTACATGTTTATCTAAAAATAATAACTGTTAGCTGTGTAGAAATATATTATATTTAATTCATCTAAATTGTCTTACTGGCCCAGAATCAAAATGCATTAACCCCGCCAAAACTCCCACCCTATAATAAACAGAAGAAAAAAGTTAAAAAAAAATACTCGTTGCAAGCAAAACATCGTCGACAAACACCGTCTCCGTCTGCGAACGATCTCCGCAGATATGCAAAACAGAGTCCTTTGTAACATGATCTTATTGTGCTCGCGAATCCCCGTCGCCGCAGTGAATACGAAACGACTTATGTCGATTTAGAAATTTATTAGAAAGCCACAAGGTTTTGTCATGCGAAACGCGAGCTGGCGAACGACGTGCACCACAACGAGTTATTGTTGCATTATACCTTGCATTCTGAGGTGGGCGGGGCTAAAGCGATATGAATTGAAGTAGCTACTAAGTCGCAATATCTTAAAATAGGTTATTGTAGTTATGGTACAACCTACTTCATACCTTAAGTTATAGCACTCACACAGTAAGCAACTTACTGAAATCGAAATCCCTGCATAAAAAAGAATGCATTTGCAAAGAACAAGCGAGAACTTGAGATTTGACACTATTTGTGTTGTTTCATTAGATTCTAGATCAAGTTGAGTTGCTAGTATGACGTTTGAAAGTTTTGCCTTTCGCAAATTCAACAATATTCGTTTAAAACATACACATAACTGTCTCCAAGCAAAAATGTTTGTAATAATATATTGAAAAGAAGAGCGAAGCCTTTTTTAACATTATACTTCACAGACAAAATGCAACAACAAAATGACAGCCAATATATCATAAGGTTTACAGTAACAAGAATCTAATACATCAATAAATATTGGCAATTCAAAACATACTCTGTTATTATAGTTATCATCAATACGACCCTTTCTTATGCCCACAACAGACTCATAAATATTCAGCAATCTTTGATCATAATTCAACTGGTCAGATTAATGGCAGCTGCCACAATAACAGGGTGTAGGGACCGCAGGCTAGTGATTCCCATGTCAATCGCGGGAACTCCACTCGTGACAATGACAAGTTGAAGATTGCAACGGTTGCAGATCCCCCGGGCACCGTACAGAAATTGATCGGAGTAATTTGCCAGCGTTCGGACTGCCACACAACGACGATTCGTCTTAGTAGCGGTGTCAGTGATGAAACAGTAGCGGGCAAGAAACAAACTATTAAACTAATTATATCCTTTGAAAAAATAGTGTATACAGACGCAGTCCGTGTTTTATTAAACTACCAATGTTTTTTCTCATCTTTACAACTATGAAAAATAAATATCCATTCATAATAATAATAGCGTAATACTACAGAATAATGGTTTTGATTTGGAATTCTTTAAATCCTGGTTACTAAAAAACAAATTTAAAGTACCTAGGTGCGAAACACCTCTCATCCTGCTGGAGATAAAAAAATCATAGGACTTAGACTACAACTTTTCCCCGCCCCTCGCTCCTCTTAACACTTACACCACATCCTTCCCGAATACAATTGCCAATGATCCATAAAACACATAATTCAAGTGCGACAGAGAATCGTCACACGTCCTCAATAAAAATATACCAATTTCTTGTGAAACTACGCAGCGAGATGAAAGTTCGTGAAACGAAATTCTCATACGTTTTGTTTGTTATTTGTTTATGTAGATGAATATCGCCAATAGACCTTTTGAATGTGTACTTGTAGCTATAACTATAGTATTACTATACTGTGATACCCATAATGGTCTAAGGAATTGTTATCGAAGCAATTATTGGCCTCGGATAGATTGTAGATAAATGAGATTCTTTCTGGGATTATTAGATCCTAATTTATTGTGTAATTTCTATCCTTATATGCTGAATAATGAATTGGCAGATGACTTATGGCATAGCAGTTAAGGATCGCCTTGCCACTAACATTGCCGTTACAATAGACAAATAGTTGTGTGAGTCAAAAATATGTTTTTTTAATTTAATTGTAATGTAATGTTTATAGCGTCTTCCTAGACACAGGGCTTGTTCTCTAGTGAAGTGACGTCTTAAAAAAAGTAATGCTATTAACTGTTAATTATAGAGTTTATCCATAAAAGAATCTTTCCCTGGAAAATACGAAGCTTTACAACAAAAAATCCTTTTTATTTCAGCATCATCTTGTTGAATTTCGAGATAATTACAAGCAAAGCCTCTAAACTAGCATTATTCAAAAATTTAAATTTTCCGTCACTAAACCTCATTATGAACTTCCAAAAAACTACAATGCAAAACCCATTAACAGTTTAAACACAAGTAAAAAAATTTAAACCAACCCCTATGAAAACGATGGTGGATTTAAAAAAAAATCTATTAAGCGAGTGGCGCGGAGCTAGAATAGACTTGAGTTGAAACGTCAATTTTACGGAAGATTTCGCATAATACAGCCGCTATACTGCTGTTGAAGATAGCTCGCTGGATGGATTTGCTTGCGTGGAAATGATATTTCGTGGGGAACGTTTTATATTTACATTCTATTGGTCGGTTTCAATTTCCACATAGAGATAGTGGAAAGGAAACCAGTACCCAGCAGTGGGACATGGTGGGGTTGCTTATTGTTACAAAAAATTGTCGTTTTTAAGAATAAATATTTTTTTGAGTGCTTGTTCATAGAATACGTTTCAAAATATAACTGAAACTGTAACCTAATATCTATACTATATAAAATTATAAAGCTAAAGAGTTTGTTTGTTTGTTTGTTTGGTTAAACGCTATCATCTCAGGAACTACTGGTCCAATTAAAAAAAAATCTTTTTAGTCTTGGATAGCCTATTTATCGAGAAAGGTTAAAGGCTATAATAACATTACGCTATGGTGAATAGACGGATCTGAGCAGTGGCCAAATAAAGAACGACGGGAGTGAAGCCCCGCGGCATATATGTATATGTATTCTAAAATTATAAAGCTAAAAAGAACACAACGTGTCTAAAATAATATGAATTTTAAATTACGAATTCTATCAGTTGAAAATTTAAATTAATACACGTAAAGGGTCTTCATCGTAAATACAGACAGACATCTCTATCATAGAGTTATCGTGAAAGCGTCTCGTTCCGGCCACCCGTTTAAATGCTAAAAGATTTTATACCTAGCGCGAAAAATTGGAGTAAATTGCCTCTGCAGGATAAGATAGGATGATTTTTTTTATTTCAGACTGCCGTATGACTGTGTGGGGGTGTCTGGGGATTTAAAAAGAAGTTTTGTTTTTGTGCATGCAATTTTGGAAGCTTATTTTAAATTGGTCTCTGATTTTGTGCAACATGCTATTACAAAGTTTATGACGTCATGTTATTTTTGATTTAATGAATGTGGTTAAGTAGGCAGTCGTTAACCAACTGACAAATTTTGCTACTTTATTAGAGATTTCATTAAAATTATGTCAAATATTTTTATCATATGTTTTAGAAAGGTTATCAGAAACTTTATTTATATTTTTAATCCATAGAATACATAACTAAACTTTTTGATTTTTATTTACGAAATTAAAACGGACATACTTACCAATTAAGTACATCAATTAAAAGTTTTTTCATCCTCAATTTTGTCTTAACTTCGTTTCATAGTTTACAGTGTTTATTTGGTTACGATTATTGATCGACACATAGACCTTCACTCATTCACTTGCCGGATGCTACATGCTTGGCGAACATTGAAACACAAGAAATACTGTCAAATTATTGAAAATTTTATCAAAGTACAACATAATTTTCAAATTTTATTTTTTTATTACAGGTAAGTTATTACCTAGATCTTCGCTCCCGAGAATCTTGGTTTAACCACTACTCAGTTTCATAAATTTTCATGATAAATTTACTATCTAATTTTACAATAATTTTCTAACTCGAATCTATAGTTCCTGAGATTAGCTCGTTCAAACAACCAAACAAAGTCTTCATAATAATAGCACAGTACTTAAAGATAAGTATAGACACTCAGTTGCTAACATATTATTTTCCAAACATCATTTTGTTAGCAAATATCTATAGAAGTAACAATATAGTGAGCAGCATTAATTAATCTGATGTTCGAGTTATTAGGGCGGGTGTTCCGACATTTTATCATAAAAGATATAATCCCTCTGGTAATCCTTCCCAACGCTCACAGATAGCGATACCATACGATACGTTCAGACAAACACTGATAGAATACAAATGGAAGTGTTAAGCCAACTCCACACGTTGGGCCAATGTTTGCCAATAGAGGCCACAGCAGAGTCAAAATAATTTTTATAAATTGAACTACTGACATTTTGTGTTAACTTAACATTGTAATATGGACACTCTATGTAAGTATGTTGATGCAAACTAGGCCAATGTAAATATAATGTAAATAGACATCATAATTTTGTTCACTTTTTCGGAATGTTGAAATTTATTTGGTCAATTTTAATGTCGTTGCCGTTAGTAAATACGGTCATCTAATTTTCACATACAACTTATTCAGGTTGAGTTAAACTCAGTTCAAATTTTCGTAAATATTATATTGCTATTAGTTTTACAAAAGTTCAAATTGCTTAAATTCTGTGTTTAATAGTTAAAAACAAAAAATAATCAAAGTAAAAATATTAAAAAGCCACATCAATATCAACCAACGGGATCATAATATTATATCATAATATTCAAGCAATTGTATTTATTCCCTTATTCATAACATTAAATAAAATTATTTGCCATCTGCTGAGAACATCAAGCATAACAGCAAATAAACCTGAACTGCCTTAACAGTAGTCAATAGTTATATATATAAATTCTTTCACTCCACCCACACATAAACAGTCTGAGCCCACTCCAAGTTACTCACACCATCACACAATGTTACTCACCACTCTTGCCACATCCAGCACACATTTAAATCCAGGCCCGCCCCTATCAAACCCTCGTTTGCACAAAGTATATACTCCAAGTATATCTCGAATGGTTGCGAACACCGAACCGAACGGTTTTCGGAACACTTTTTCCCTATTTCCGTACGAATAAAAAGGAGTCAAAGAGAACTTCATGACTTTTGTTATACCGTATAGCTTTTTACATCGTGGAACGCGTCGAGGCAAATTTTCTAAAACCTTTTGTTGGCTCTCCTTCTTTGTAAGTGTCGCTGTCGTATCGAATCTATAATGAATGTTTTTGGGCATTTTTTGAGCGTGCGTTGCCAAAGTACCTTTTGGCCCTGCAGTCATGAAATTTTGTAATAGGTACTTATGGATCCTTTGTTTACTTTTTGATACTCTTATTGTTATATCGTTGGATGCTTTCTTTGTTTTCCATTGATCATATTTTTCGTTTTATGTTCTGTTATGTTCTCCGGAATACGATACAATAGTTGTACAAAACTAACGACAATGTTGCAAACACGTAAAATTCAATATCACAATTAGTAAAAATACATAAAAGCTTTTGGTAACTTTTATAAGATGTTGTCCAAACTCTTAAAGAACACTAGATTAGTGCATTGGTGTGTGACGACAGCAATCGTACGTTTCTCTAAGGCCCTTCGTCCACAAGGATACTCAAGTCGCCGATACCTTACGACTTTAGTCTCTTCGCGACTTCGGCAATACAAACTCGTATACTTCCGTACACAGGTCGCGTCGCGACTTTCGTCGTACGACGTAAGTCGCGCGCTACCTGCCGGCCAATGTCTCCGATACTAATGTCGCCGCGATTTTAAAGATGGCGGAGCAATTTATTATTGAATAGGGTAAGTCCGGGGTAGTTGGGCATAGTTTTTTCTAGGCTCTGTCAGAAATGAATTACATATAATTTTGTTATTATATTTATATCATATAAAACTTTGAAATCGACTATGATATTAAAAACATGAAAGTAACAATTTCTAATGAGATCACCATGACCTTAAAGTTCTAAATTTCTTTATGTTGTAATAGATATAATCGCCACGATAAACCTCATCGACTAACATTTTTGTAATACAAATGCTTAAGTTTAATTAATTAAAGATCTTAATAATTATTTTCACTAATTGTCTTCGCAGGATTACAAATTAAATATTTTAAAATTCAAATTTTATTTATTTTAGTTGATAGGGCATCTATCGTACTTAGCATTATCAATTCATAGCGGGGCATTTATTTATAGTCAAATAACACTCCTTCTTTGGGCAGTCGTATAATAAATTGTTTTGAAAAGAAGTAAATTTCTGCCAAACGTTATAGTTAGGTTAAATAAATAAAAGAAGAATAAATTATTTCTGATAAACTCGTATTTTAAATACACCATTACAAAAAGTGTGGCGTCTATCCTGGTTTTACTCTATAGTTCATTTTTTTTCTACAGTATGTAAAAAAAAAAAAGTCGCGCGTCGCTAGTGTCACTCGTACACAAGAATACTCAAGTCGCCGATACCTCACGACTTTAGTATCTTCGCGATCCCTGTAATAGAAATTCATAGTCGGCGACGCAAGTCGCGCGCTACCTGCCTGCAAAGATCGCCGATACTAATGTTGCCGCGACTTTAAAGATGGCGGAGCAATTTATTATTGAATATTACATTTTGTTTATGAAGAGAAAAATATATCTGTATATGGCGTGCGCCGCATGCTCAATGCCTCCATTATAATGCGCGTATTATAATAGAGGTCAGTGGTTAACATAAAAACACTTAGGTATTAAATACTCTATAGTGCTCTTCTTGCTTGATTTGTTTTTTAATAGTTTTATTTATTTAGTTGGTATTTTAATAGGGAGCGCAAAGAGCGCGAAAATCTATCAGTCCGCGATTTCGAAGATGACAGAGCAATTAATTAATATAAAATTTGTTTTTGAGGTAGAAAAATACCCTTGCCTTTATAATTATAAAATGAAAGAATATTCTAAAAAAGAATTTACAGAAAAGGCTTGGATGTCAGTAGGAAAGGCATTCAATATAACAGGTTTGTAATTTTTCTTGGTAATCCGATAGACTTCCTTTTTTCAAAAGCTAATAATGACTGGAACACAGTCCCCAGCATTAAAACGTAGGTAAATGTCCGTTCACAGCAGAGCCAATTTTGTATAGTATTAAAAATAAAACTGATATGCAATTAAAAATTTTGAACAAGTACTATAGAAATTTGCTTTGCTCTTCGACCCGATCTATGCGAACGGACACTAATCATATCGTCATTGAGGAAAATGATATTTCGTACAGCGCCTATTTCGTACGTATAGTCCGACAAGACATGTCGTGCAATTTAAAAGTAGGAAGTACACAGTTACACACTAGGAACTAACGCTATTATTGAAGGAACAGAGCGTTGTCAGACTATAAGTTGATAATAGTTGATAAATATGAAACTACTGCTTAATCAGGGTTCTTAAATAACGAGTGTTAGTTTTTATACCTCGCATCACACGAATGTTTTAAGACTAAATTATGGGCAATTTCATACACTACTTTATCCATTAAAAAATTTCTTAAAACATTGAGCGAAAGAACTGTTCTAACTAAAATACTAATAATAAATAGTCTGTTTTTCTTAATACAATTTTTATTTACTTATTACTTAGCTACATATAAAGACATATTCTGTAGCGAACGTGGAAATCTCGTGATTTCATGTATTTCTGTATGAACCCTCTTAACAGTAAAATATACTCTACGTTAATACTCAGTGTTATTGTAGCATTTTACGAGCATAAGAAGAATTTTTAAAATTGGTCTGGACCAATTTTAACTTTCTTTTATATACTTAAAACTAGCTTTTGCCCGCGACTTCGTCCGCGTAGATTTCGATATTATATAGATCTTTGTTTTAAGTACAATTCATGAATTCCACAACACCCCACTACAGAAGTTGAATTTCATTTTACGTCAATATAGATAATATTTTCGTAATCGGCGTCCCTGAAAACCTTGAAAATGACATCCATATCAATTTCTAATAATTTTCACACCTATTTCATCAGTAATCGTAAGTTTTTCAAACACCAAAAAGCTAACTCACTTCATAACTGAAGTTCTAATTGCGTATTATCCGTCCATAAAAACCTAAAAAATAACGATTAAGTAGGTACGTCGTTTTCAAACGTCTATCACAATATTGCATCCCCTTTGGGATAGAATTTAAAAAAAAAGCAAGGAACACGTATTTGTGTTTTTGATCACATGTAGGTATAAAGTTCCGAAGTAAAAAGACACTCAATACAATTTCTCCTTACAAACTTATTGTGCCCTCTTTCACCTCTTTAAGGGTTGAATTTGTTTTGTTGAATTAGTCAAAATAAATAACATTTTCGTAATCGGCGTCCTTGAAAACTTCAAAAAAAGACCTTATTACTATTTATTTCCTGATCCTTCCTTCTGATCCTGATACAAACCTATTTGAATAGTTTAATTTCGTGTTTTATTTTTAATAGACAGGGGTAGACTGTATAATGATTGGCACCACCAAAAATTTAAGTAGTTGTCAGATTTTAATGCAATCTTCGTAGAACATTTTAATTAAGTATTCCTTTATTTTAAAATAAAAACGTATTTAATCTGGTGATCATGGTTTTATGAACAAAAAAATTCAAAAATGTTTCGAAAAGTACAATTATTATCACATAAGTATCACTCACTGGCACTTAATATTAATTAGCATTTTTAGGGGTCCGTAGCCAAAATGGCAAACAGAATTCTTATAGTTGCGTTATGTCCGTCCATCCATCCGTCCGTCCGTTTTTTGTTTTTTTGACTATGTGAATATTCTAATTAAGATATGTTTCATCTTACCTCATGCCATAATAGGGCTTATTAGAACGCGAGGCGACAATCACAGAGAAATGTCCACTACGTTTTAGTGACAATGTCGGTGCGAGTAGCAAGTTTTATTTTTCTAGTATCAGAAAACGTTTTTAAAAGCTACCGTTGAACTCCAATTATATTGACATGGAAGAATAATTTATAACTCTCCTTCGACATTCTGTAAAGCGATAAAAACTTTGCATCTGTTTGTTGCAATTCCTTTGCAGCAACAAACAGTCTGCAATTAATATTTTTTTCTATATAGGGGTGCACCCAGTATCTTCTATTAAGAGTATGAAGATTTTTTCGCTTTCGGTAATAATAAGCTAAAATTACTGTTTCGTCGTCACTTGTGTCCGAAATTTTTTAAACGTCTGTGAGCCGTGTAGCCGCAACACCTATACTATACCCTATACTGGCCAAACAGACGACTCGCGCATACGTGCAGATCGTACGACTTGCGTCGCGTCGCCCCATGTGTGGATCAGGCGACTCGAGTCTCCTTGCGTGGGTGTCAGGCGACTCACGTCTCCTTGTGTACGGATCGTACGCGACAAGAGTCTCGCGACTAAAGTATCCAACATTAGTATCGGCGACTTGCGTATCCTTGTGGACGAAGGGCCTAAGACTTTAAGACTCTTGTAAGGTATCAGAGTAAATGAAAAGAACCTATTGCAAGTGAAATGGATGAACCTATTGAAAGAGAAACAATCATGCACACGATTTTCCATTCAAAATGTTGCTTTGAATTTTTAGCTTCTAACTAGGAGTTTCAAATAATAGGAAATAATTTCTAAGCCAAATTAAACATACGCCGTATAAATTAACGTAAAATATCCAAAAGGAGTTTCATAAGTTTTCCGATATGTTATTACATACATATACATATAGATCACGCTTTCCCATTACAGGGGTAAGCAGAGACTATTTCCTTCCACTTGCTACGATTCTAACATACATCTTTGGCTTCTTAAACATGCATCAGTCTTTTCATGCATTCTTGCCGATATGTTTTTGAATGCAATAAATTTAAATATATTTTTGTTGATTTGATCATAATGAAACTATATTTTTCCATCTCTGTCATTCAAACGATTGTTTCTACTATTTTCACAATAACATGTCAATAAGTTAACAAATTTATTAGTCATAACAGAATATCAGCAATTAAAATCAATTCAAATCCTATGAACCTTCAATTATACATTGTTTCCATTCAAATAAGTTTGTTGCCATTCCAATGGATTATATTTTAGCATTCTTGTTTACTTTGCGTTCGAATATTCAGTTTGTATTTGTAGCTTATGATGTGACATTAACACTATTGGGAGAGTTATTCAATACTGAAAACTGAAAAACAACAAATAAATATTTGTGTGAATTATAAATATAATTATGTTCCAAGTCTAAATGTACTTCGGCTTGACTTCCCTTACGACATGACACAAGGCTTGTTCGAAAGAACAGACATTATCTTTTCATGAGAAAAAAAAACTTTACAAGACTTTATGAAAGCTTTGAAAAATAAAACGATTTATCATTGCAACTCGTCTACCTATAATAATCGTTATCGTCGGCATTTCTCTGTTTACCGCCTAATCCCACCTCATACAATATACAGCTGTCTCGTAGCCACTTCTTACCGAAGGATTACTTACCTTTCTTTGTGAGTCAGAGGAGTGACCTTGAAACCGTCAGACGCAATGCAGGTTCTATACATGTTACTAAGTTCATATATAAAAGTATTCCTATCTTGATCCAGTTCGTAAACAAACTTGAAATAGTTTTTCTGTCAAATATTTATCTCGTAGCAAGATTACCACCTTGAAACAAATGTTGAACTTTCATAAAATATTACAATCAAAATCAATACGTGAACAGTAATGCTATCACTAGACCTCCAGTAGACTATTTACATGTAATATTAAAAGTGAGAACAATTAAAAATTACTTGAAAACAAAACAAGACAATATTCTTCTAGAGAAAAGCATAAACTTTATAAATAAATGATCTTTAAATCTATAACTGTCATAATAAATACTTCCAACTACTTAGACCATAGACCTAGGATCCGCGCGCTACCGCAGTAAATCTATGACTTAGACAGTGAAAGAAATAAAACAAAATAGATGTTATTGATTGAAACGTGACATAAATAAAGAATTATGAATTAAAAATCTATTGAAAAAACAAAATAGTACTCATAAACCTTTTTGTAGAGACAACTATGAAGATAGCTAGTGGATAACAGATGGGGTTACCAGCTTCACATTTTTCCAAGAAACATAATACCTAACTTGAAAAGCAGCACTCAAATTAAGCAAAATTTTTCATCGAAATAGTTAAAACTGTTTCCAAGACAAAATAGCAATTACTTTTGTGTTAACAATATTCTATACAATTGAACACGCTATCTGGCTTCTAGAACACAAATTACCATACTTAATTAAGACAGCATTTGAATTAAATATGAAACAATTACCATAATACAGTCATGAACCACTCTCTTAGACAAACATTTGCATTATAAAAACTAATGTATGCAAAACACGGCTCGTTTCAAAAGCGGTGAGCCATCAAGCCCTTAATCGAGCCACCTGCTGAGGCAATTACTGTTATATCGGATTTCACATTTGACGTAATTAGTATAAAGCGGATACTTATATTAATATTTTTAATTTAGTGTCTGAATGACCTATTAGGTGTCTGATTTCAAATATAGAATTTAATTAGCAAACATTCTAGAATCGTCATCATTATCATTTTAACCCATAAACGTCCCATTACTGGGCACGGGTCTCCTCCAAAGAATGTGGACAGAATTTTATCACTTAGACTTTTTAATATTGATTATCGATTTCTATCACATACTTCAATTGTGAATGAAATACTTATATTAACTTTGAATGTGTGATAATTCACGACTGAAGAAAAGTCTTCACGATTCAAAAAATCATGCAATCTCCAAACTATTTGCTAAAATCTGTCTATATAAGTTATATCCCTTTTATTTTCTGGTCCATAAAGTAATTTTACCTTCCTTTTTATTATAAGAGAAAATATACTACGTACGTAATGTGATGTGTTTTTAAGGAGCCACTAAAGCTTCAGTTTCGACGAGCCCATTATTCTCTGATCACTAAAAAGAACTATGCAAAGGCTATTTCTCAGAAGCGATTAAACCGTTTATGGGTTGGCCCACCTGACGATATAATTTAGTTAATATCGATTGCCTGTTGGGGATTAGCTGACGACAAATTGTCCAATCAGTGGACAGGTAATTGATTTCAAGCACCTAATATTGGACGCTAAGCTTTTGTTAAGGCTGTTTCGTAACTTTAAGCTTAGCTTGAAATATTTCACTTTAAAACAGTGATTTAGAATGTGGTAACTCGGTGAAGATTTAAAATGAGTAAAAGAGTTTGGTTTTAAAATATATTTGAATTTAGAATAGAACACTGTCTGAAGCGTAAGAAAGTTATTTTTGAAAAGGTAATAAACTTTTAATTAATTAATAGGCTAACCTTGTAATCAAATTAATTATGTCTCGTGACTATTCTCGTCATACTAATCATCTTATAGCTAAATTTTTTCTGCCTGAATCACTTTCTTGACTCAGACAATATCAAACATGTATTATTTACAAGATAGAATTTTGCTTTTAAACATAATAAAACGGCTTGCATAGAAGTTTAATAAGGTTCATAAAGTTAATTCAATGCTCAGTAATAAATAGAACTGGACATTAAGCGAAAGCCAATATTAAAAAAAACCGGCCAAGAGCGTGTCGGGCCACGCTCAGTGTAGGGTTCCGTAGTTTCCCGTCCGTCACAATAAGTGTTCCCACTTATGAGTTTAAAGGAAGTTAAAAAAAAAATACGGGCAAATGAAACTTGACCTCTGGATTGTATAGGCGCTCATACGATTCAGGGACCAAATTATATTGGTTAACTGCAGTTTCCATCTGTTGTTTCCATCCAAGTTCAAAATAATTTTCCTAGAAAGTCCTTATAAAGTTCTACTTTTCAGATTTTTTTCGTATTTTCTAAACTTATGGTTCAAAAGTTAGAGGGGGGGGGGACGCTTTGTTTTTTACTTTTGGAGCAATTATTTCCGAAATTATTGACATTATCAAAAAATGATTTTAGTAAACCCCTATTCATTTTTAAATACCTTTCCAACAATATATCACACATTAGGGTTAAAATTAAAAAAAAAAACACTTCCCACTTTACATATAGGGGGGCTACCCTAATAAAACATTTTTTTCCAATTTTTATTTTAGCACTTTGTCGGCGTGATTGATACACATATTGGTCCCAAATTTCAGCTTTCTAGTGCTAACGGTCACAGAGATTAAGCGAGGACGGACAGACAGACAGACAGACATGGCGAAACTATAAGGGTTCCTAGTTGACTACGGAACCCTAAAAAGAACTTGATTTTTAATACATTCATAGATATTACATTTGCTACATTATGAATAGACCTCATATTTTTACCCAGCGCTCACATTTCATTTTCTTCCAATTGAGAAGAAAATTTAAGCTGTAAAATGTTGAATAAAATTCCAGTCCTTTAGTTTTCCATACGTTATCGTAATAAAAATGTAGTAAAAAATTGAATTCGGATGAAATCAAATTTTAAATGAAAATCAGTTTTCGTATTATTCAAGACTAAAATATGAAAATACAATATTAAACTTATGTTGTAAATTATATAATAAGTAAGTGATATTTTTGAAAATACAATGCCTGCTAATGGTCATTACTTGGGGAGGCTTATGTCCAGCAGTGAACACTGAACGTTTATAACTGATATTATGATGATGACGATTGCCCACACTATGTTTATAATCCCCCGACGCAAAAAGGGGAGTTATAAGTTAGACGGGTATCTGTGTCTCTGTGGCATCGTAGCTCTTAAACGAATGGGCCAATTTTGATACAGTTTTTTTAGCTTGAAAGTTGATACGATTATGATGGTTCTTAGATATGTTTTAAAAAAATCATCAGCTCTTGTCGGAGGTGATATGAAATTTTCATTTTAGTTTTTTTATTTAGTGTTAAGACTCAAGATAAAGATACACATTTTCAAATTGAAACATTCTTATACTTATTCATTTTGATTAAAAAACTCAACAAATAAAATATAATATAATACCCGACCGTCAAAGATTAAATAAATCTTTTAAGACATTGATTGTCTCACTTACGACGCTGTTTTATTTAATCCAAAAATTAGTACCTATAATAAACCTGTCCCATTCAGCCGAAATACGACTTGTCGTATTACCTAGTGAGTCAGTTGGCAAGGTTACAATAACCCTGGTAACCTCAGTTGAAGGTTACCTTAACCCTAGTAACATCTCCTTGAAACTTAATTTAAACATTTAAACGTAACAATCTTCGTTTTGATTATAAATTAAAACGTTTGCGTGGATAATTGTCGTTTTTGATTTGGGGTTAAAATAACAGCTTCTTAGAGTATGCATTAGAAAGTTTGTACGTTATTTAAACAAAAACACCCTTTTCAAAAGGTTTGTCTGTTTCTTTGCTTGAAGTAAACTCCAAAAGGACTGTACCAATTTCAACGGAACTTTTAGTGGCGGATTGCTAATGTCACAAGGAGCAACTAAATATTCATTGATTTTGGAAAAAAATATAAGGGTTCCGTAAAAAATAATAAGTTTTACTGATAATAGAATGGGAGATTAGTTTACCAAGCGAATAAAATCACGGCCACAGCAGAAGCTAATGTTGTAATGTAATTAATAAAACTGAACTATGGACCTAATTAATGCATGACTGATGCCAAAAAAAAAAAATAATTTCACTAGACTGGCCCATAGCGTCGCTTATGTGACATAAAAAAGTATCATGTCCTTCAGATTCTAAACTATTAAAGTCAAATTTCATGAAATTCTGTTCACTGTTTTAGAAGTAAAATATATTTAAATGAAGAAACACATTCTTGCATTTGTAACATTTAATAATAAGGATTAAATTTGTACATTGCTACAAATATAAAGACCAAACTGTTAGTAATAATAAAGTGTTTTCTATTAGCTGATTGAAATAGTTAACAAGGTTGAAGTTCAAAAATGCTAAGACAATAAAATTTTATAAGTTCGCCTAGCCTAAATACTTTTTACGATAAACTTAGTTCAGAGTTATTAATTTACTCTGGATCCTATTAAATTCCCGAATAACTAATACTCAAACTTTCAAATAATACAAAATTTCATAGCCGTCATGAAAAATCTATATTAATTCATGAATTCCAATAGACTAACGAGTCTTGTGACGTACATCATAACCGAAATCGACATTCCTAGACATACCGTTCACTCACTAAAAATAAATTCTAACATAATGGAAATATCAATTCGCTGTTCAAATCAATCAGTTGCTTTTATGTTCAGTTATATGTTTAAGCTTGTAGATTGATATGAACTAGTTCGTACGTTACATAACTCTCTTTGAAATGGCAATAATCCATTTTTCACGTGCACCAAGACTGTTCAGAAGACTGGATTCGATTGCGAAATTCTAAGTCTGCTCCAAACTGCGAACTTGTTCCAAAGTGTTAGTCAGCAACTTTAACACGTTTGAGAATGAAAAAATCTGGTAATTTGAACACTCTACAGCGCAAAGTAAAATATTCTCGCCGAATTTGAATTTTGTGCCGAAAAATTGGAGCTAAATTTAGAAATTCAATTTTAAGTTCAATTAAAATTTTCGCCCACAGCGTCTTAATTCCATTTTCTCTCTTTGTTAGTATTTATAATTGGATTTGTAAATTGTTCCATTTCATACTATGTTATCCTTCTTTACAAATGTTAATAAAATATCTGTCCAGTTCTGAAAGCCATCAAACAAGAAACATCTCAATAAATCAATATTCAGAACGTAATAAAGCATATAAAAACACACTTAAGAAAATAAGATATAGCATATTTGGAGCCATCAATTTTATGGGACTATAAAAAAGCAAATTTGTTTTGACCGTGGAAAATCCTGAAGGTAAGTTGGTACCCTTATAAAACCCGAATAATCTACTGGCAGTGGATTTTCGTTGGCGTACTGAACTGGCCTAAGTAAACTCGAGGGATGAAACAATTTGTGCACCCTAATCAAATAAGTGTAAAAGGAAAATTTAAAATTCCCACCCAGAATTTGCATAATGACCCGCGCGTTGGAATAACGGCTCAATCTGGAGGCAACGTTATTTGTACTTGTTTTATGAATGTACAGTCGCTAGCAAAACTGGCAAGACGGTGAAGCCACTGTTTCATTTTGGTTAAAACTGAAGTAGTTCTAACCAAAATGGAACTCAAAACGTTTCGGTTCAATGAGTACAGTTTAATGTTCGCATAATTTCCCAAGATTAGTTGGTGTTATCACTCTTGTACGTGACTGTGGAAATGAAATTTTGTTAGAACCGCAGGTGAATAATAAGTAGCATTCAGTCATATGAGGAAGGTAAAGTAATAAACCCGTTAATGCCACATTACTAGTCAGACCGTGTCTAGATGAAGATAGTGTTTTATCTATTAGTAATTGTAACGTTTATGATGTACTTCCAAGTAACATTTGTGGATTAGAAACATTTTTATTCAAAGAATGTAGGAAATATTTTTTCAGTAAAAGGAAGAAATTACTTTGTATAGAGTAGCCAAATGTCTTACTGAATAAGCACGATATTGTTTTTAATAATAATTATTATGTTTCTTAAGTAACATTTTAATGTGTTGCTTTTTATTTAAACTATTTTGTCATTATATTTTATTGAATTGTAGAAATTAATGACCACATATATTATGATTTATTTCAATTCTATCTAATAGTATCAAGCTGATTTGATGGTTTCTTTAATTTTTTAGAGGTAGATATTACAAACTATCTTTCTTAACTATATTGGTAAAACTGTTGTTTTATTTAAAAGATATAGAATACTAAATTAAAATCAATGCTTATCTTCAGTAGCAATTCCAATTTTGTATCCATAATTATGTACATATTAAATCCACATAATATTATTAAAATTCAAATTCGCATTCAATCAAAAGCATCGGCGTAAAACATTCTCTCCAATAACCAAGTTTTTCCGACTTCCAAATAATTATGACAAAAATGTAAATTCCGTGTATTTACTCTCAACATGTTCAATGAACCGTATTTTCATTTAATTTTGAGTTACTTACGCATGCGTGACATAAATTTGAATGAAAATCAATTTCCGTGGTGTACAGCTGACTGGGCAAATGATGAAAATTATAAATCAATTTGATGGTAATACATTGGTGGTCGGGCGGGCTTGACGCGGGATGTAGCAGCCCTTACTGACGTGATGTACGGCGATGTAAATGGTCGCTGTAATATGTACCATGATGAGGGAAATTCTACAGCTGATGCTTTCTGCTATGACTTATTAAAAGTTATGGTAGAATTTTTTGATAAATATGATTTAATAAACGTAAATGCTTATGACTGTAATTGTGTTTGAAGAACTTACTATGTTTATTATGATTACAAGAATATTTTCAAGGTAAAAAAGAAAGTCAAGTCAAGATTATAAAATTTTACTTTTACACAAGCCTAGTTTTCTCCAAATTCTGCTTAGCAACGTTCGCAGATAATAACTTCCAGAATGTTTCTATTATATTTTGGAATCCTTGGATTACAGCTGTATAAAAATCCTTACTAATAACAAAAGAACTTTAAGCTTAGCGAATCAGTTTCCTCAAAAATAAAGAAATTCAGTCAAAAATATTTTTGTGAGAAATGTAAAAATAAATTATGTCAAATCTTGACAGACACGAAAATTCATGTATGTTTTTTACGAAATGTCAAATGAATGTTAATAATACATCGGGCATTTTTTTATTATATCCTGCATGTTTTATTTGCACTTCCAAAAATAATGATAACATCAACAAGAATGTATAATAACCCTACTAATAATGCGAAGTTTAGATGCCATGGATGGGTGGATAGATTATTCTATGTTAAGTAATTACTCCAAAACGGTTGAAAATAATGTAGGCTACTTTTCGGGTTAGCGCGCGGGAGAAGCCGCAGGAAGTAGCTTATTATAATCTATAAGATATAATCAGCTTGAAACCCGAAATACTTACCTTGGTGAATAGGTTTAGTTATACAGGTTATATTTTCCGTTAAACACAGAGCTATAATTATAATTATTACGATTATTGTATTCGAATCCTTAAACAATTGTAAACATTTTTGTAACAGCATTTTTAGAGTTCAAATTTTAATTTCAGGTCTTAATCCTTTTCTCTTGAAATTTTAAATGTAAACTCAAAAAATATATTTTTGTAGGCACTAACTTATTTAAAAGCACTCTGTTTTAAAAGGCACGGGTCATAAAGAAGAGGTGTCAGGTAAAATTTATGAATTTATTGTCCCCACAGAATTTCAACTGGAAAACAGGGTAGCTCGTAAAGGAAAGTTGCCACTGTGCTTGCTTAGGTAAAGGCCTCGTAACAGCATTGGCAAATTAAAAGATTTTATTAAGTTTGAATAAGTAAGTGCGTTCCAGCTTGAGAGGTACTGTGGATGTAAGCTCAGGTTTTATCGACTGAATATTCAACTTTAAAGTGATAATTGAGTGAGAAGTAAATTTTGAATCATACTAATATTATAAATGCGAAAGTTTGTAAGAATGTTTGGATGTTTAGATGTTTGGATGTTTGGATGTTTGTTACCAGTAAACGAAAAAACCACTGAATAGATTTCAATGAAACTTTGCAGTAATGTACCTTATACATCAGAATAACATATAGGCTATATTTTATATAGATATCGCGTAAATTGGCTAAACCATGAGAAAAAATGTACACTAAGTCGGAGAAAAATCTGCCATCTTATAGCTATTTCTGCTTCCTCTACCTAAACCGTTAGTTTTACATGAGGACAATGTATGGAGGAATTGTTACTCTTAAATAGTTATAAAAAAAAGTCCGCGACAGCATATGCCTATCTTTTATGTGGAAGTCGATATAGAGAGAATAGTGAGCAAGAAATACATTTAAATCGGATAGAAAGAAAGAAAGAAAAAACATTTATTTCAAAAATCAACTACAGGATAACATGTAGGTACACAATTAAATATGAAATAGACATAATGGACATCATGCTCCTGTAGATGACCAAAAAAATGGTACCTACCTCAGCTAATGTTGCCGCAATAAATTAGCCGCGCAACGCTGATATTCTGGTAGGCCCAGTTAACAAAAAATGACAAAAGAAAAACAAAATATATAAAAAAAATACAAGTAAAAATAAAATAAAATATGATAAAATACATAAAATATTAACATAAATATAAACAATAATAAATAAAAAGATTTACATAGTAGGGCTGAAAACCCTACTATCCAAAATCCGAAGACAGGGCGGGGCGCGATTGACGTTACCGCTGACATATGACATTCCCGCCAACAGGCAACGTGTCAATGTTGAAAAGTCACTGCCCGCTGCCCGCCCTGCTTTTACACAAAAATGGAACAATCGGGAATCTTATTTTACACTATTTATATATAACATGTTTTTATTTTACTTATTATTACTAACATTTAACAACTTAATTACTAACATTATAATATAGTTTACTAAAACTTACGCTGTGGAATACTTCCCAATGGCATGGGCAAATTGGGCATGGAGTATGATACTAATTTCACGTGTAATGTTGTGCAGTGTGTGTGTGTTGTTGGTTTAAAAGTAAAATCCGTTTAAATTTGGTATGGAATGAGTGCAATGTCTGTAATGAACGCAAAGGTGGAGGCAAATCGTTCCAACACTTCGAAGCCGCAAATCTGAAACTACCGCGAAAGGCAGCAGTCCTATGCCCAGGTGTTACAAGAAGATATGATGAGGCCCTTGTGCTATGTAGATTGATGTCTCTCGACCAAGTTATTTTATTAAATAAGTAAACCGGCTTCTCAGACTTAATGATGCTAAATAACAAGGAGGCCATGTGCAAGTGCCTACGTGCTGACATTTTTAACAAGTTTCCACGATTAATATATGGCGTCACATGGCTACGGGGTGGGATGTTGTAGCAAAACCGTGCACAAGAGTTTTGGACCCGCTGTAATAATCTCTGAGTTCTATTTAATATACATGAACCATAGACTACATCAGCATAATTTAATTTAGATAAAATGAGAGACTCACAGAGAAGAATTCTTAAATCAATGCTGAGATATTGGCGAATACGATACAGCAGTTTGAGACGGTAAAAACAGTTCTGTACAGCTTCAATAATGTGTGTCTCAAAATGCAGTTGACCATCAATCACCAAACCCAAGTTGCGAGCTTCTTTCACTTGCTCTATGGATTTACCACCTATCTTTATGCTGGGATTTGAGGTTTGTATCTTAAGTGCACACTCTTTAGATCCCATAATCAAGAATTTTGATTTAGCAGGATTAAGTACCAAAGAATTTCTTTCTGCCCATACTGCTATCCTATTCAAGTCATCATTAATTTTAGCTATATTTTCGTTGCAGTCTTGTGGGTGGAAAGATAAATACAGTTGGAGATCGTCAGCATACAGATGGAATTTCGTGTTATGTATATGATCAACTATATCGGCGGTGTAAATAATGAAGAGGAGTGGACCTAATATAGATCCCTGCGGAACGCCCCGAGTTACTCGACAGCAAGAGGAGCTGTTCTTTATGCCATTGTAATTTTCCACTTGCACATATTGGGATCTATCTGATAAGTAACTCCAGAACCATTTTATTGTTGATGAGTCACATCCGTAGTAGGAAAGTTTAGCTAGAAGCAAAGAAGTATTTATCGAGTCGAATGCGCGCGAAAAATCGAGAAGCGTAAGCACTGTTCCCATGCCCTGGTCCCTTGCTAACAATATATCATCGACTACATCTAAGAGGGCAGTAGTAGTACTGTGGGCTTTTCGAAAGCCAGACTGCCTAGTGGGTAGAATGTTATTTGCTTCCATAAACTCTCTTAGTTGATTACATACTACCTTTTCCAAGATTTTAGATAAGCAAGGAAGCAAACTAATAGGTCGTAGATCTTTGGCAGAGCTTGGATTTGGGACTTTAGGTATTGGTTTGACCAATGCGATTTTCCATGAGTTTGGGAAGGAGGATGTCTCAATAGATCTATTTATGATTGCTGTAATTGGAACAAGACTATGGGGGAGAGTCATTGTCAACATCTCCAAGGAGATGTTGTCGGTGCCCAGGGCATTAGACTGCAGGCCCTTTATACACTTTAGTACTGTATCCTCACTTACTGGTTTAAGACCAAAGATGCCGGTGTTATATCTATTAGACTCGAAGTATATTATATCAGCTAAGTTAATACTATCGCTACCAGGAATGTCCAAAAAATGCTTATTTAAGTCCTCAGGATCGCTTAGCTGTTGTGGCAAATCAAGTTTTTTAGGTTTCCCTATTGATATGGTAGATTTTAGGTTGCTCCATAATTTTTTAGGATTATTTATGTTACTATTTATGTAAGTTTTAAAATATGCTTTCTTTTCATTGTCTATTGCTGATATTACTATAGTTTTTAATGTTTTATAACTGTTTTTGTGTATGTCCTGTCTACTTGATTTGAATCTCTCATGATATTTATTTCTCAGTTTAACCATATCTTTGATTGTGTCAGTAAACCAGGGATATGACCTTTCTCTGATAATAATGTTACCAATTGGTGCATGCAAATCAAACAGAGTGATGATATAATTACTCAAAATTGCAACCATATCATTTACATTTTCCTGACTTACTATGAACTGCCAGTCAAAACTGCAAAGATCCGCTTGAAACATATCTGGCATAATGTTTTTAATTGGTCTGTAAGAGATCTGTCTAGGGATTGGTTTGCTAATTTTAAATTTAAACTGGGCTGATATGATGGCATGGTTGCCTAGTTCAGGCTTATATACAATAGCTGTTTTATCAACATGAGCATCAGTTGCTAAAACATCAATAAGTGTCTCGCTATGTTCAGTAAAATGAGTTGGTTGTTGTATAATTTGATTAAGGTTACAAGACTGGAAGAAATTTTTTAACATTATAGTATTATTGTCAGTAAAGTTAAGATAATTTATATTAAAATCACCTAAGAGAATAATTTTATCAACATCGCTGAAAGATGTCAATGAGTCTGTTAAAGAGTCCAAAAATGTATTTACATCCACCCATTGTGGCCTATATGCGGTCCCTATGACTATCTTGTTGGTGTTGATAGTAATTTTGAGCCACATTTGTTCTACTGTTGGTGAAACAGGGTGTGCAATGGTTTGAACTTTAAGATCACGTCTCACATAAAAGCCAACACCTCCACCTCTACGCCTAGATCCTGTCGATGGTCTCGGTATGTGGCGCAACCTGTAGTTAGGGACTTGCGGTGCCCGACCCTCTTGACCATCACGCAGCCAGGTCTCATTGATTGCCATAATATCCACAGCAAGTTCATCCATCACAAAAATTCATCATGTTTTGTACCAAGTGATCCTGCATTAAACAATCCTAATTTTAAGTACTTAGTCTTAGTCATTTTTGCATAGTTCTAAGATATCTTTTGTATTTATACAGTACTGCATTTAAAGTGAAAAAATTCATGGTATTAAACTAATTCCTAGGAATGTAAATACCTTGATCACTTTTGTCATTTAATGTAGATAATTTTTGTCGTTTACACTAAGTTATTTCGACAAATAGTTTAAAAGTTATTACGATATTAAATGAAATGTATATAATCCCAAAAATCTTATAATAATACTGTATGTCACCCGTGACTTCGCTTACCTGTTATTTTGTTCCTGTGACCACAGCAACTTTTCACTTTTAGAGGGGAAATTTCGGCCAATATTTTCTAAGCACAGATAATTACTTCAGATTAAACATAACCAATATTACGTGATTGATTAGAATATTACTTATCTTTGTAAACATCCATCCCGTGTCTTTTTGGTTAAAATTATCAAATATACAAACAAACATTCATCCTTTCAACTTTGTGTATGTATATTACTATATTTATCAACGTCAGCCCTAACGACAATTCAGTATGACAGATTAAAAAGAAATCAAAGATCTCTTTTTTCTTTTTGCTTACTATACAACCTCATTACTTGAATATATTACTAATCATGCACCAGTAAATTCAAAGAATATAATTATTATGACAATTGTGTAGTAAATTTATCAAATAAAGTAAAATATGAAATAAAATATTTTTTGTAGAAAAGTAAATAAATAATTATATTGCAGTATCAAGGTAGTATAGTAGCAGAATACAAATACCATAGACCTAGGATCCGCGCGCCATTTTTATGTATTCGCGCCATTTATTTTCGGTCTAAAATTTGACATTTGACAGTGAATTATCATTGTATGTATTTATGGTCGCTAAAGTCATAAACTAATAAAAATAAATGGATATTGTAAAATATTAAATAAAATATTTTTCGTAGAAAAGTAAATACATTGCAGTATCAAGGTAGTATAGTAGCAGAATACAAAAATACCATAGACCTAGGATCCGCGCGCTTTTTTTTTATAACGACTTTTTTTATTTATGGCGGTACGAAGTACGCCGGGTCAGCTAGTTATTAATATACAGGGTGGAATTTTATCATGCCACCTGGAGGGAAAATACTTTAAATACTGGAGAAAAATCATTTTATTCAAAAGAAACATTCCTTTATTTTTTTAAATGAAACAGAACTGCATTTAACGATTTCCGAAAATTCGCTTGCCATACCCAGGAATCGAACCAGCTAAAATTCCAAAAAATAGCACCTTGTTCTTTTATAGGGTCAATCATAAGAATCGAATCTCTCTAACAAACGTGGTAAATTAAATAAATAAAACGTGTAAATAATAACATTTAATTTCCAAAGAAAGTGATAACCGGGAGAGTTGAAAATGTAGTAGGGCACAAACACTCGGCGGAGTTATTACCATTCACAAAGTTTGCTTCGGTTTTAAGTTTAAATAATTTTGTAGACCACTTTAAGTAAATATACTCGGAGGTACCGAACAGACCGGCCCACCTATATAACTTTGAAAAGTATGAAGTATAAAATATTTTTGTACAAAATAAAGTATGAGACAAAATATTAGTCGAGCCAAATTTATGGTTCTGTTTATTATGTGAATAAAAGTTGTTATAAACTTTGTTGCTACTTACTGAGGGTATATTTTAGGTTTACGCGAAACTTGGTAATGATTTTCGCCAGCAGGCACTTACCTGAAATAAAGAAAGGGTTTAATTAGTACACTTGTTTATGTGAAAGCTTTAGAAAGGTTAATTTAAAACGAAGTTTTAGAGGTTAGCCGATTTGTTGAATGTATTCAAGGAACTTCATGGGCCGAATTGAAAAAAAATATTGAGCAGCCCAATTATTGAGGAAGGCTATAAGGCTATATAACATTATGCTACAACCAATAGGAGCTGAGTTATGGCCAAACAAATCCATGGGAGCTAAGCCCCACACTGGTTTGGTTGGTTTTGATATAAGCCATAGCTATTAAGCTCTGTTTTGCAAAGAATTGCCGTTGACTGTCATTTTAGCACCTTTATTAATTTTTTTCACCAGCAACCCATTAAGTCCCACTGCTGGGCTCGGGTCTCCTCTCCTCTAACTAGAGAGCTGAGAGGGTTTAGGCCATAATCCACTCACGCTGGCCTGGTGCGGGTTGGTGGATCAGACATACTCATAGAATTTCTTCTAGGGTATGTGGTTTTCCTCACGATGTTTTCCTTCACCGTTATCAGATGGTAAGTAACTTGACTAGTACATATAAATTCCACAAAGTGGAATCCACATTGGTACTGCCGGTTGGGATCGAACTCGGACCGTGGGATTTGCACGCCGGTCCCTTATCCATTCAGCCACCATCGCTTGCAGCACCTTTATTAAATAAATAAAAATGGCATGACAGTTGAATTTCCTGCAAATGTTCCGTACAATATTTTGTTCTGTCACGCAATTGATAAAGAGTTAAATTGAAACTTTTAGCAAAACTTCCGAACACAGAACAGAGATAGGTTTTTTTACTTTCATTGTTCTGTGCTTCCGAACGTTTAGTCTAATACAACCATCAGATTTAACTGGTAATTTTTTAACCGACGAAAAAAAACGGAGGAAATCAATTCGACCGAATATTACTGTATTTTTAATGTTTTTGTTAAATCTTAATATTGCATCAAAGCAGGTTGTTAGAACAGACTACCCTTAGAAATTGTTACTAAGATTGGTCGCTATCAAGTCTTTGTCTCTACAACATGCTGCCGTAATTCCACGTAGTTGACTTAATCGTTTATTCTAAAAAAATATATTTTATGTGTAGGTATATTTTATGTGCTTCTTGGTTTCATTTACTTGTTCTTCTCAGAGTTCAACCTTGTCAGTGAACTGGGCGTAGGCAAAATTGCTGACACCTTTTTTGGCTTTGTATGTCGTTCATAAGTATCATAATAATAATAATAAATTAATATCGAGGAAGGCTATAAGCAGCTATATATATGGGGCAGTCGTTATCTTCTCATAAGATTAACGCAAACTTGGAGGGCAGATTAGTGTGGCTTTTCAAACATTTGCCATATAAACAAAAAAATGTATTGCAAGTTTAAATGAAGAGCCCACAAACCGCAGGGCAGCTAGTGGCGAGCTGAATGTGAGTGGCGACACTGCGGTCCTGAATGCCCCTGAGAGTCGGTCTAGGCCTCGTCTCCAGCACGTCTTTGTTGGCTGGCTGGAGTGGATCTCCAAGAGCGACCACAGGACTCTCAACTCTGGCTTGCCTTAACCAGCTGACCAGAGAAGGGTCGCCAGAGCTATATGCTCGGGGGTGGAAGTGTCATTTTTCAATGGCATAATTACGAGGAAACCCGCTCCGGGTCTCCGCTCGGGACCCGCGATGGCGAAATCGGCGCCGCACCGCTCGACACCCCTAGCCGCGCACTACGGTGTTGCCCTGAGACCCGTGGACTTCGGCCCATGTCGGTTGTGGAAGGGGCCCATCTAGTGTAAGGCGAGTCACCGTCTGCCCCAATCCTCATTTAACAACATATATTCACCGCTGGAGGAGGCAAGCAGGCGACGTAGTTCCCGTATGCCATATATCACCATTCCACCGAACACCCAAACCCATAGCCCAATTTTATTTGACTCCATAACATCATTCAATAGCTTTACACTTACCAGTGACAAATCATAGCTGTACTACAATAGTGCAGCTGTGATATGGCAGCGGTAAGTGTCTCATCCCATTCTAAATTAAAATTCTTTAAGGGCCTCTGCGTGTTGGACCTGTGTCCCCGCGTAAGCCTTCCAAAAAGACCGGGTATACTTTTCACCTTAGAGAGAAGTATAGCCGTGAAAAAAGAGACATAATAATATAATAATAATATTTTACCACATTCACACAGCGCCATCTAGTCCCACAGTAAGCAATTATATTTGCTTGTGTTATGGGTACTAAACAACTGATATACTACTTAAATACAGTTTTTTTTTTTTTGTAAATACATACATATTATACATAAATTACACCCAGACACAGAACAAATCTTTATGCTCATCACACGAAGATTTGTCCTGGGTGGGGATCGAACCCACGACCTCCGGCTTAGCAGTCAGGGTCACTAACCACTAGACCAACAGGCCAGTCAATCATGTATGTGATCTACCTATATGAAATAAAGGATGTCACTATTGACATTGAGAACAAAACTTTTTAACAAAAAAATGAAACCGACGGAATATAACTGATAAGCGAAAAATAAAATACTTTTAAATCTTGAGTATTGATTTTATTTACATAATGTACCATCAAATTATATATAAACATATTTTGGTTCGTGACTTCAACCTCAAATTACGTTCTTTTAAGGCTAAAAGAACTAAGGTTAGTATTATCTGAGCACAACATTTGACAATATTTATTAGCCAGTTATAATCCCACAGTTTGAATAAAAACACCTTTAGTACGATAAATTATAAACTCGTACTTTTAGCTTTTATTAAGTAAAAAAAAAATGTCCCTTTTTTCTGCATTAAATTTTCAACTTCAGCTTGGAAATATGTCCGATTAATGATAGTAAGCTCACTCCCTATTACATAAGAACAAACACAGCTGGTGAATAATTACGTGCATTTATACTATATGAAATAAAAACATAAATTGCATACACAAAAATCCACTCTGATCCCTTTTTCAACTCCACCATGAAAACAAAAAAAAATTACAAGACCGATGCTGCCAGACTAACCGCCTATTACACAGTGAAAAACAAATGCAATTTACGTTCGACGTACTAAATTGGCGGGTACGGACGTTATTACAGCTTTAGCCACAATTACAGTGTAATTGAAAACAGAGTGGTCGTTACAACGTGGTGTGACGTGGCTGTTATGCAACTGTGGAATAAAATGGCATTCTTTTAGACAGTGATTTTTGTTTAGGAATGTTTTTAGTCTCATCAAAGAAATATACGATGCTTAAAAGAAGACACGATGAATGATGGCTTTAGCCATTTAATTACACTTGACGAAAAAATATTTTTGGCGCCCAACTGGGGCAGTGATGGAAAGCCACCTTTCTATTAAGGGCTGTACCCTTAAGGGTACGTACAACAGTCTGCAGACAAAATTATTCAAAGAATTAGGGTTCAAAGAACTCTTTATACTTTGTCACCTGCTTGAATTTTTACGAGAACATATATTATTGTGCCTTCTTCGAGCTACATATCTCTGAACCAACACGTTTTGTTGGTTTATGTAGTAGGGAGCAAGTAAGCGTAAGTAGGTAGTGACAAGTTGATTGCTAACCGCACACGCCCGCCTTAATGACCCTATTTTCCTTTGTTGCATGTCATAATATGTGAAAATAGGCAGCTATTACATTTCTTGCTGTCATTTTACAGTTATTTTCATTTTTATTTGTTTTAAAATGGCTGACAGGTAAATTGGATAAAATATTTACTTGAAAAAAATATTCCACACGAATTTGATGCATTGAAATATAACATTAGTACTTATATATATTTAAAAAAAGTTTACATTTTCCTCATAATTTTTGTAAACCTATATATATCTATATATATATTATTATTAGTAAATTATGGCTTAGTTTAAGCATTAACATAGTTTTATAATAAGTAGCATCTTGATGCCATGCTATAAGTTTTTTTATTTCACAAATATGGGTATAGTACAAGTACTATACCCATATTTGTGAAATAAAAAACTTGCTTACTCACAATTAAGTAATATTTATGAAACGTGCTGAAGGTATAATATATAATTTTATCATCAAAATGGTTCTAAATACAAATTTACTAAAAATTTATAATGTGATGAAATCCAATCCCTAAATTCGTATGTAAGTGTGACGTCCGCTCAACTGATAAGAGCTCAACACTGACTCGAGAGGTAAGGGAAAAGCAGTATTTAGCGAATGTTCATCGTGAGAGCTTCTAGTATCAGACGTGGTACCATTTACGAGAGAATGATAATTAGCTGCGCTTTAATTTTCATCTTAGTTTCATTAAAGTGACCTTATTATAGTAATTTTGGATGTTGGAATTTGAATGGAAAATGGTTAGTTTCACTTTTATGCGTTTGATTGTCCTGTTCATAAACACAAAGCGCTAGGTCATCAATTTGTCAAGTCGAGTTCTTTAAGAATTGCTTATTTTTATCTCTCTACTAAGGATGTCTAATAACTTCGGAAAAACTGATCAAAAATTTAAATAATACTAAAAAAAGCATACCTTATACTTATACCTTATTTACAATATTATTATTCAATGTTAAAATTTATTCCAATTTGTTCTTTCACTGATTATTTAAGTATGTATTGATTATTTGCATGCCAATTAGGTTAAATATGGAGGACTTAAACAACAATGTAAAATCTTATACTGTACCTATTTTGCAAATAAAATGATTGAATTGAATTGAATTATATAATAAGTAAAGAATTGGCGTGAATAAAAGGATACATCATACAAGTTATTAATTGAATATAGATGTAGAAAAACCTTAATATTATGCCGCTTGCTGAAAGAGATTTATAGGCTTTTACACATAATGTAACCAAAAGTCCAATATATCAATACCGCCTCCTCCCATTACTTAGGACGTCCACTTTAGCTACAAAGGAGACGGATGCAGCCGTTCCCCCACAAACTTTCCCTGGAACAAGCGAAGGGTTTAATTGTTTTCCTGCACCACGAGAAGCTGAGAAAACGCGACTAAAACGCGTTTCAAACGTAGAGTGAGCTCGTTCCACTTTCTCCAAGCCCCTTTGTTTTAAGTACTCTAATTTTTAATTGAATGTACAGGTCGGGGATTGCTTAAAAACTACGGCCGGGGAATTGTGAGTGGATTAAATATAAGGTGCAGCGGGTGAGTTGTTTGTGAACGCAAACTAGTTTTGTGTTGATGAAGGTATTCAAGTTATTGTGTATGAGGTGCGGCACATGCAAACAAATGTCATTGTACCCTCTATAAATTTATATGGTAGATTTACAACTACATTATGCGAGTCTTAAGTTTAAAAACTATAAATACAGTGACTGAAATATAAACGTTCTAAAAAATTGCCTATTTTACACGTTTTTTTTATCAACAGCATCGCGACTTTTGCAAAGTAAAATTAGTTTTTCAATAAATTTTAATTAATATTGAACTATTAAAAAAATTGAAAGAGGAATTAGCTGGCAAAAGTTTAGTGATCTAACAAATAAATATTACAGACTATCTGAGCTCTTAATATGTTTTCAATGTAATACTTACGGTATCATTAAAAACATGTAACTTAGGCTAACATTAATCCATTTACTAAATTTTGTTGGTGGAGTGCACTGAACGTAAATATTAATTATGCATGAGTTTGTTTAAAGTTTCAAAATTGTTTCGTTGTTGAAAACATCTTTACTTGAGTTGTTTTTATCTTATGACTTTTAAATATGGAAATTTTGTGTATGTCAACAAAATTTCCATATTTAAAAGTCCAGATGAGAAAAAAACCCAGATGAGCAAAACATGTAGACCTAACGAAACTTATTTTAACTTAAAAAAAGAGCACCTATATATTATACAAAAACTAAATACTGTTAAGCTAATATTAATAATAGAGCACCGCACAAGAAAGTCCTCCAAAAAATCTTAAATAAACACAGCCCTCCATCTTTCATTAAACTTTTGGCACCAACTTTGTCATGGGTCCCCCATCGAATTTATTATTAAAAATGAAGAAAAAAGCTCAAGTAATCTAACCCCCGGATTCTTGTAAAAAGTGAGTGACTCTTTGAGACAGCGCCATAAATTGTAGTAGACGACGTATCTTGAAATTGTGTTGGTGAAAGTGACTTTTAACGGCCAACGAACCCTGCAGCGGCAGGCGCGTTGACGCCCGCTAAGCTCCTTTTTGTTACCAGATTAATGCGGGTCCCCAGTATTTTCAGCTCCGCTATCCCAAATTTAAACGAAATTGGAAGCCCCTTTGTGATATTTTTAATTAATATCATTGATTTTTTTGGGGTTGGATTTTCCTGACTGATGGACACAAACAAATAGTTCTATGAATCTAAAATTCATTTAGTGGATGCCGGATTATAATCCAACAATTTCAAACTACCCTTTTAATTGAAATGCTGCTTCTGTTTTGAGTCCGCATATTAAATGTCGATCATCATTATCACATCAGCTCAATGACATCTACTACTAGGCATAAGGTTCACCTAATTTTCGCTATAGCGAGTGATATTGAGCCGTATGTAACCAACAACACCCGCAACCTTTATTAGGTCATCATGCAGTTCACCTGATAAGGGGCGTCCCATAAAATATTCCCTTCTATAATAACAGCTAGTTCATTGAAATATTGCACATAATTTATGACCGCACCCCTTGTAATTCCATTTAACATATCAGAAGACAAACTACCGGGAAGCAGATTATAATTAATAAAGTTTAACAATAAATCACGTTCGTAACGAGTAGTATCAA
This sequence comes from Laspeyria flexula, assembly GCA_905147015.1. Taxonomy (NCBI): domain Eukaryota; kingdom Metazoa; phylum Arthropoda; class Insecta; order Lepidoptera; family Erebidae; genus Laspeyria; species Laspeyria flexula. The sequence continues at coordinate 1,542,667 of LR989956.1, read as the reverse complement.
CTGTTTCGCTGAGTAATTTAGTTACTTAAGATGTTATCTAAGTATGAGTTAATTTAATTCTACAGGATTCCGCTAATGTTTATGTGATGTTGTATCTATTTATTGTTATATAGGTAGATGTCGACGTAGATATTTAATTTAACAAGCTAGCGGTATCATTATCAGCAACCCATTAATGTCTCACTGCTGGGCTCGTCTTTCCTCTCCTCTATCTAATCAGACTCAGGCCATAATCCCCACAAGCTGGCCTAATGCAGGTTGGTGGATCAGAAATATCTATAGAAATTTTTTTAAGGTAGGTATATGAGTTTCCTCACGATGTTTACCTTTAACGTTAGTAGATAGTTAGTCACTTGACTAGTACATAGGTATAAATTCCACAAAGGGAAATCCACAGTGGTAAATACTACCCGTCGGATTCAAACTCGGACCGCATGATTTGCGTGCCGATTACTTATCCATTTGGACATCATCACTTCAGCTAGCAGTACCATCATCATATCAGCCCACTGCTGGACATAGGCCTCACCCAATTTCCGCCACACCGAGCGACCAACGGCCACCCGCAATCTTTACTAGGTTATCGGTCCAACTGGCGGGGGACCACCCCACGCTGCGTTTCCAATTCGTGGCCACCACTAAAGAACGTATGGGCGGTTTATCTCATGACAAGTAGTAATCATAACCCATGGATATTTTAAAAGCCAAAGGTTTATCTTAACCGTTCAATACAAAGCTTAAAAAGATAAAATTTATCTTGTCTACAGTTACATTTCTATCACCTCAATTAGTTTGGATATCATTAGTGCTAACAGCAAGACCCTTACATTACTATCTATGGTAGTTACTACACGAAATTAACAATATATGAAAAAAGAAAACAACAAAGACTAAATTGAAAAATAATGACAATACTTTGTCTCTCTAATGACCCTCAACGAAAATCAACCAACGTAAAAACAAAAATAGTGCCGACATTGTTTAAAAACATGACATTTTCTTCAAAACATAACTTCCTGATTTAAGTGGTGATTAAATTGAAACGTCTGGTGGAGAGCCATCGATCAATGTGGCGATGCTCCGGGTCTTGAGGACACGACCATCAATTCTACTGCTGCTAATAAAACTACAAAGAAAACCCGCAAAAACTATTTTGTACAAATACGTTTGATGAATTGGCTACATAGATTCTATGTGGATAGATAATATGTACGTAACTTTGTATTTGTTTCTCACTATTTTGTAAAGTATTACAATAATATTTAGAATATTTCGTGTTTTAATTTCTTATACAATGGATTCTTTTAAGCACATGGATTATGACTTATACAAAAAACCGGTTAAGAGCATGTCAGATCAAGCTCTTAATTGGTTCTGCAGCAAAAGAGCGTATCTTCATAGCGCCGCCAATGGGTACATAAATAAGTCTGTATTTCAGACTTAATTAATTATTATTATCAAAAATTCTGATTTTTTTTAAATTACAATGATGCCTGAATTTTGATTTTAAAGTAGGAGCTTTTTCTGGTACCTACATAACATTTTCAACTATTCTTCCTTAGATGGGTAAATATATGAGTGTTCTAGAAGCCAAGACGGGCAAAGTACCGCATCTGTCAACTCTTATATCTTTATCATACGACACACAAAGCGTTCTACTTCAGTGTGCCGTGCCAACAAATGAAATTTTCGATCGAGACGAATGACAGTGCATTACTCTTTTTGTATGCTCCAACAACAATGCCGCTTTGAGCAACGAGCATTGTATTGAAAAAATGTTCACAGATATATAATTATTTGTGTATAATGTCATTGTTTTAATGAACAGGTGTTGTTATGAAAAAATAATATTATGTGTGTATACAATTTTTGTGCACGGGGGCCCGGGTTCGTTTCCCAGATCTTATGATCATATCTTTGGTTTTTTTTATTATGGTAATTTCACTATCAAATGCGTGTTAATGGCAATAGAACACCCTCTATTACATGGGCAACATAGGTGGGGAAATATGGATGTTATAGATCTATGTCTACTCTTTCGGAGAGCACCGCGCAATGTGATGTGTTTTGATGTTAATTTTGATTCTACAAACTGAGGGAGCTGAGCTTCCGGCATTTGATTAAATCTGACAAGTTTTGCTAGACAAGTGTATTGCTATATTTGTTTTATTTTTTAACCGACTTCAAAACAGTAAGAAAGTCTTAATCCGTTGAAGTCTGTTTTTACACTTACCTTACAAAACTTAAAACTTTAGTTTTGTGTGAGTGAAATCAATTGGAATATTGATTACAACAAAAACAAATTGATATGAATATAAATCGCACTGAAATCATATTCTTAATATTATAAAATAACTATGTAAACGAACAACAATGTCATATTAGCATAGAGATGGAACCTTCTAGACGGATGAAATTTCACAGACGTAGACGCAGAGTGACTTACGAATATTTTCCGGCTGAATTGATTTAGTGAAATAGCAGGTGCGACAAACATGGTAAAGGCTGAACAGTCCCTAGTTAGTTAGTAGGTACATACACGACTTGATCTAGTGTAATGAACGTATAGAACCTTAATAATTTTATTATTAATCCGTTTCAAACCCTTCGAGATCTATTTGATTTCAACGATCTAGATAATGATGTTTCAATTTAATGAATATTCAATTACAGTTATTGAAATCACATGAAATTACAATGAGAAACGAATTTGAATTTTAATGATTCTTTCACTTATTTTTAATAATGTATTACGAGTCTGGTATCCGTGTAGTGACGGATTAAGAATACATAATGTCACTACACCATCTCAACCCGTGGGTGTCCTAAAAGGCGACTACGGGTGTAACGTTATGCAGACAAGAGCACTGTGAAAAAGGACAATTTGAAACAAACTCTATACCAACCCGTCTGGCTAGCGTGGTATAAAAGGCTAAATCCCCTTCACATTCTTTGGAGACTTTTGACTGGCCTGGTCTAGTGGTTAGTGACCCTGACTGCTAAGCCGGAGGTCGTGGGTTCGATCCCCACCCAGGACAAATCTTTGTGTGATGAGCATAAAGGTTTGTTCTGTGTCTGGGTGTAATTTATCTATAATGGGGCCGATCGCGTTTCTTATCCGATCTTAAATAAGTGCAAAAAATGCACTTAAATAAGTGTAAAACTTGATCTAAAATTTTAAGCCCTTATTGGTATTTGTGTTTGTGTTATTTAAGGACGTGACCTTAAATAAGTATGGTTTGACTTAATTAGAGATGGTAGTTTCTTAATTGGTATTGCCTTTCGACTTATTTGACAGTTCTGTGATCTTAGTGCAACCTTAATTTAAGTCGCAACTAATTTGCGTGTACTAAATATTTCACTCATATTTCTTGGCTCAATTAAACACTTATTATTTAAAATATTCCCTTTTCATGCTGTTATTTTACAAAGAAAGTATAATGAAGATCTTCGACGGCAAGTATTACTTTGTTTTAACTAGTTTTATTAATGATCTAACCTCACTTTTGTCGAGTTCTGATTTTGGTCCTTTTTATTTTTTAGATTAAAAAGAAGCCTTATGTATCGGCATATTAGATTTATGTAAACTAGGTATATAAATATAACTTGTGAATCTACAAACTGATACTTTGACTTTAACATCTAAAAGTAAATAAACAACATGACGTTTATGACACTTTTTCCGATTATAATCTATGGTAGTGTCCTTAAATAAGGTTTTTAGCATTTGGTAGTTTTTTAAGAACGTATCCTTAATTTAGTACTAACGCGATCGCATAAATTTAAGAATGTGTCCTTATTTTACAAATTTAAGTTCATCTTTATTTAAGGTTGAAGAGAAACAAAATCGGGCCCACTATGTATGTATTTAAATAAAAAAAATGTATTTAAGTAGTATATCAGTTGTTTAGTACCCATAACACAAGCAAATATAATTGCTTAATTTGGGACTAGATGGCGCTGTGTAAATGTGGTAGAATATTATTATTCTTTGGAGGAGACCTGTGCCCAGCAGTGGGACGTTATGGGTTGAAATGATGATGATGATATTACGGGTTATCACGTAAGGAGGTCGGGACTGTTGGCAGATTCTTTCACTCTTTTTAACCTTGCGAATTAAATATATTTGAGAATAAATGTTACAAATACAAATATGCTTGGCATCTAAAATTGCGACCGTACTTAAATATTAAAAAAAAAAGATTATCAATGATTTATTCTTTCATATTTCCATAGCATTAAGACGGCTTTGATCCAAGTTCTATAACGAGATTATGTCCTGTCTTTTTGAACTTATAAGTCTTCGTAAATTGTATGTTAATTTACTCAGCCAAGACTCCGTTAGATATTCAGAAGGGACAATGTTGTCAGAATATTCTCGGTCCGCGGCGACATCTTGGACAACTCGCAAACTTGATTATTAAGGGGGTTGGACGGGTTAGGGGGAAGCTTGGATGAAATGCATCGAGTTTTATTATATACAGGATTAACTTCTATACATAAGCTTTCATACTTTCTCTAATATAACTTTACTAACTTAACTTTGGAATTGTTAAAGATTAAATGAAACAAATATTAGAACGTAACATAACATTACGCTTTTTTATCCGAAGGTGTAGTCAGTAGTGTATACACCCACATTTTTGGTTACTTGAAATGTATGGTTGTTAATGTATGGTTCCTATTGTCATCGACTGGGAATATTTGCTTTCCAAAGTTCCGAAACGTAATTATCAATACTTGAATTATAAGATAGAAAAACCCAATACCATTTTCATCCGACCCGGGAACAAAAGCCGTGACTCACTACACAGCACATTTTGGTCGTAGTTTGATGTTATATCCTATAGCCTTCCTCGATGAAGGCATCGAGCCCCTTGGCTATTGAACACTAAAATAATTTCTCAATATGGTTCAGTAGCGTGATGTTATATACCTATGTTATAGCTTATAAACTTTTTTAATAATTGCACTATTCAACATAACATAACATCACGCCTTTTTCCCCGAAGGGTTAGGCAGAGGTGTTTCACACCCACATTTCGCCAGCTATGTTTGGTCCCATGAAATAGGGGGCGAGCCGATTGTCATCTACCGGGAACATTTGTTTACCAAACTCCGGGAAAATCTCAATACTGGATTTTCATGTTAGTAAAGTCCAATACCATTTTCACCAGACCCGGGAATCGAACCCGGGACCTCTTGCACAGCAGTCGTATACACTTCCCGCTGCGCCACCGAGGCAGTTACTATTCAACACTAAAATATTTTTTTAAATCAGACCAGTATTTCCTGAGATCCTAACGTTCAACCAAACAAAGAAACAAACAAACTCTACATCTTTATAATATTAGTATAGATAAGTAGAATTCTAAGTAGTGTTAATTATTCTGAATCAAATTACTATCAGTAATAATAATAGATTTAACAACACATTAGATTTTATTGCGGTTAGACGCCTTGCCTCGTTGATTTGATCATCTCTCGAGAGGCTGGGTAAGGACCACTGAGTAATTGTATTAGGACGGTGGGCACTAGTATCAACTAGAGTAATTCAATTTGGTAGGGTAGAGGGTAATCAAAGAGATAGGAAGACGTACATCGCAATAGGTTGGCACATAGTTCAAAAAGGTTTCTCTTAGAACAAACTTCGTTTGAAGTATGGTTTAAAAGTAAAATGTGTTGTACGTCCTTTTTAAAATGTTTTGGTGAATTTTATGTTTTACTCGTGTCAATGGCGTAGTTTTTACTTGTCAAAAAGATGATAGCTTTAATTTTGACAGCTGACCAAATAGCAGGTTATTCAAAATTAAATTATTTCTTATAGGAAAACCCTTTAAAATATCGAAGTTGAATGAAAATAAGCTTTGGTTATGAAATGCACACGAGTATATGTCATTAAAGAGCTTAGCGCCTGTTTTACCACTGGCAAAAAAGTGCTCTAGATAGCAGTAATTTACTTGACAGATTTTTGACGTATTTTTCATATAAAATCTGTCAAAAAAGTCTCAGGTAGTTTATTAGACACTTATTTGAAGGTGGTGAAACAGGCCCTTATATAAATAAAAACAGCAGATTCATCTAACTCAACATTTCTGTTATACAAGTTAATGTAAAAGTTTCGCAAAGAGAAAACCTGCACATTAATATTATGAGGGTTAAAGAAAAAAAAAGAGCCCAGTTGACATTTTGTCCACGGCCGACGCCCGAGCACTCTACTAATGAATGCAAATTTCATCAAGCCGTAACACACGGTCCTCATAATAAAATGTTTAATTTAAAAAATGTATAAGCTAAAGAACAACCTTACATTATTAAATCACTGAGTTGCGTTTATTAAAAAAGGTTGGAAGTATAGCTTGTTTGAGCTAATAATGAAACAGTAGGTACTTTCTTGTTAGTTGTTTTGTTAGCTAGAGGCTAAATAAAATTAGCTTGTTATATTTACTGACAATAATCCTAGGCATTACATCCTTCTTAAATATAAAAGCAAGTAGGTATCTTTTTTTCTTTTATTCTAGCGAGGAAGTGCGTTAAAGTTTCATCATGTCCGTTTATCCATATCTTACTTTACTGGCATTTTACTTAAAAATTACTTAATCATTATTGATAAAATTTGGAGAACAGGTGTCTTGTGTGCGCTGCTACTTAGTTTGGTAGTTCATCATCATCAGCAACCTACTAAGTCCCACTGCTGGGCTCAGGTCTCCTCTCCTCTAACTAGAGAGCTGAGAGGGTTTAGGCCATAATCCACACACGCTGGACTAGTGCGGGTTGGTGGATCAGACATACCCATAGAATTTCTTCTACGCATTGTGGGTTTTAGCAGATGGTAAGTCACTTGACTAGTACATATAAATTCCACAAAGTGGAATCCACATTGGTACTGCCGATCGGGATCGAACTTGGACCGCGTGATTTGCACGCCGCCGGTCCCTTATCCATTCAGTCACCATCGCTCTTTTTAAATAAAAGTTTGGTAGTTCAATAATAAAAATAAAAATTTAGTGGCACTCCCACGTAACAGCAGATAAAAAATATTGTTTGGAATGAAAAATGAATAAAGAATCGAGATCATATAGCATCATAGCATCACGCCTTTTTCCCCGAAGGGGTATGCAGAGGTGTTTCACACCCACATTTCGCCAGCTATGTTTGGTCCCATGAAATAGGGGGGAGCCTATTGTCATCAACCGGGAACATTTGTTTACCAAACTCCGAGAAAATCTTAATACTGGAATTTCATGATAGAAGACCCCAATACCATTTTCACCCGACCCGGGAATCGAACCCGGGACCTCTTGCACAGCAGTCGTATACACTTCCCGCTGCGTCACCGAGGCAGTTCATAAGAATCGAGATCAATCTGGAATATTGTATAGCTATGTTAATTAGGTAGCGAGTTTGCGAGATAAACTTTGTTTAAATTCATGTAGATAATGCACTCTTATCACCAAACCACCCAACATTGTTACCAACAACGCTCATTCAAACCGCACCTGTATTCACAAAACAGGCCATAACTGCCTAACGAGTACAAATAAACATTAGCTACGTAACACGTTATAATTTCAGTGAATATTTGAATAAAACTAGTGAATTTTATATTGAAGAACTGTAAAGACAAGGATTTGGGAATGCAGAGCAAAGTGGGAAGTAATAAGTGCTTAATTTGTATTTTTAAGGAAAGATAGCTCTCTAGCAAAAGAATTAGCAATTATTTTAAGGCATTACTTTTAGCTCAGTACCTATCTCTGATAAAAAATGACTGAGTCATAATGTGATCGCTCGCTGTGGTGGAATTAGTAGACGTCATTTGGCTGATTATGATGATGAGTGATAATGCTGAAGCAGCTGGGTGTAAAAATCTGAAATGCCATTCAGTTTCTTGAGAGATTTTTTGAAAATTTTCACCCTAAATATGTGCAATAAAAATCTGTCTAGATGTACATGTTAAGCATGTCCCATTTTTGGACACGCACACTATAATGTAGTTATTTACTCAAAAACTAGTATTCAATATATATACAAACATAAAGTAAAACATAAATTTTATATTACCATATATTTACAAAGTAAAGTTTGGAATATAACTGGCATGTACGCACGGGGAACGTGCGACGCTTAACATACCGCGGTACATAGTTTTGTCTTAAGTGCAATACGAAGTAACACGGAAGTGTTGCAGCTCGCAACTGTACAGGTGACGACGGGGAGCAAGTGTGTTAATTACACAAAGTTTATCTGAGCTTAGCTGATGATGAAGTCACGGATTAGTCGCGACTACATACGGTGTGCAGCATTGAATTTTCGAACGAAAATAAGACTTATTGTTTTATTAATTAATTTTTAACATGACATATTATTATTAGCGTCACGCCTTTTCTCCTGAAGGGGTAAGCAGAGCTGCATCACAACTTAATCTAATTATATATTTAAATAGCGCATGTATTTTGAGTATTCTTAGCTGTTTATATTAGTATTATAAATAAGGTACGTAGGTAGAAAGCATTCTAATAATCTCAATATTGTTTTAGTCGTAGTCATTACCACTGTACAATGTTTTATAGTGACAGCGATGATATTTAAATATTCAAACATTTGACAGCAATATCGACTCCAATTAAGGCAATTTCGAGTTTCATAAAAATCAACAGAATGCTGAACCCTTAACAGTGTATGTTCGAAAGTAAAACCTTGTTCTTTATTTTAATTTATATTAAAATAAACTTGTACTTACATCTTTATTAACTTTGTAAAAGTGTTGATGCTCAGTTTCCATAAAAACAGTAAGACAATTTGTAACGTTCAATTGTCCAATCTTGATAAAATACCAAATTTAACTTTGTCAATAAAATTCATTGTTTGAACGTTTAAGTTTGGCTAGCAGCACTATAAGTGAACATTCGTCCCAACAGTGTATCACATGACTTAGCGACAACATCAAGCTAAAACCCTAGCAAGAAGAGGAAAGCTGATTCGGATTAAACTTTGAATATGTACGAGAGACTTTAGCTGAGCTACACTGTCGTGTGTCTCTCTGAAACTGTTGGCGATCGACTGTGTTGAATAATTTCTATTGTGTGTGCTCAGATGAGCGAGTTGCTATCTTCACTGCCTTTAATGTACATATCTGTATTACGGATCTCAGTTTAAGCATTTTTTTTTGTAGGGGACAATTTTATTGGATAGATGATAAATTTATTAAATAGTTAAAATGAAGGTTAAAAAAAATATTATGTACTCGTCAACATGTTTGGCTTATTAGTTCTAATATGCGACTGTCGGGGGCTGGACGAGTAGCAATCTTTTCAATCTATCTATATTATCGTCATGTAAAATTAGTACATTGATCATGTGACATGTCGATAGTTTATGTCAGAGATGTGTTCAAATATATTGAAATGACATGTCGTTTAGAATAGATATTGAAGCGACTGCCACTTGTCTAGGGGGGTAGATTTGATCTTTAAATAAAACGGAAACTTATGTGGTTCGCATAGAAATACATAGCATTTTGTAGTCTGGGTCACAAATACTTACTTGTGCCCATTGATCATGAATATGTGTAGTTCCTTGCGATACAGCCTTTATGTGTTGTCTTATGAAGACAAGTTTTTTAAGTATAAAATACTTTAAAGTGGGTATCTATTTTTTTGTACAGATTAATTTAAAGTAATTTTTAGCACCGAAATAATTTCTTCAATAAGTATAATGCAATACAGTTAAATGCTTTTATTTTGAAATCAAAAAGACTATGCAGACAAGAACACTGCGAGAAAAAGAAAATTCGAAACAAACCCTATACCAATCCGTCTGGCCAGCGTCGTATATAGTAAGCTAAATTCATCCATTCTTTGGAGGAGACCCGTGCCCAGCAGTGGGACGTTTATGGGTTGAAATGATGATAATGTTGCCGAAATCATTCACAAACACTGATAAGAGCAAAACAAATAAACAGACTACAGGAATTAATTCTACATCTTACTTTTGTATGCATCACAAACATAAATCCTTACTTAACACAATTCTTACAATATTCTAGACACAGTGTCATTTGTAAACGTCAGTTGGAAAGCAAGCGTGTTGCCCGTAGCCCCTAGGCTACAGGCATGTACCGTCGCAGCCGAATAATGCCTTTTGTAAAACTTTCAACTAGTACACACGGTATATTAAAGTGTTTCGTACTCACTGAGTTTGCAAACAGTCAGTTGAAATTGAATTAAAATATTTTTGGAGCTCAAGAGATTTGCAAACCCAAGTAAAGTTTATAAAATGAATACTAATATGAATGTTATGTCAAATTCTCGACCAAAAAATTTTATTTTATTATATTAGCACATTGAATTATGATAACAACTACTGAAAAATGCTGAAACTGTATTAAGATAAAGTTGTAGAGGAATACTTTTCACACAATTTTACAACAAAATACAATTTAAAAGATGCCATAAAATGTAATTAATATGGAAGTAAGCTTTTGTATCAGTTAATTATTATCACACATCATTCAAAAAATACAGTTGTAAATAGAATACTTACAGTTTTTTAATACTAAAATTATGTTTGTGTACCATAATATTATATAAACAATCATTTGAAAATCTTATGACGATGCCAACAACAAAATCATGATAAACTTTTATGTATAAGTAAAAGTAGTAATAATAAAGTTATTGATTCAATTATAATTATCAAAACAATTACTTTTTTGATAACGTAAAATGGAATAAAACCATAATGCAATGATAATTTCTTCCAAAATATTTGGAGGAAACCCCGTGCCCAGCAGTGGGACGTTTAAAGGTTGTAATGATGATGATGACAATGATAACATAATACTCTTTACAAAAATCCTATAAATGTTTTATAATTATATTAGTCTGGCTAACAATATCAGCGCCAATGTCAATCAATAAGCCTTTAAGCTTTAAAAGCCGCTCATGAATGTCGACAGCAGTGATTTATCCATCCATGTTTAATTCAGCAACTAGCAAACAAATATAAATAATGTATTAAGTTTTAAAATACATCGGTATAATTGCAAATCCATTGTGTTCTGTGTGTGATGTTTTAGGTTCATAAATATAATATGTTGCTGTCTAGTTCTATGAAATTTGAACAATATTAAAATTTAATTATATTTTAAAAGCTTTCAAAAACAACAACTATTAAATTTATCGATTCTCTTTTGTTAAACGCTGGAAATGTTCGAAGGATTATCCTTATATTTGAACAATACTACATTATCGAATAATGTATGAATAAAATTTACCTCGTAGGTATAAAAAAGAAATAATAAATGTGACAATAAGTATTAGTAGATACAATTCGTTATTTACATATTAAAACCGACGTTGCTAAGGAAACTAATTCATCACTTACATAATTTATAATTGTTTTTGCAAATTATAATAATAGACGTGTAAAATATATTGCATCATTAGTTAATAATAAAAACGTTAAAACGATTTATTTAAAATCAGTCAAAGTGATGTTTAAAATGTTACAGCAAAATTATACAAAGAAAACTGAAGCTTTAGTAGAATGGAATCATCATTTTAATTGCTTGGAGCATTACTTCACAATCTTGAACTCGTGAGCTCGAAAATACATAATACATATCGCAAAGCAACAATAAATAATTCCAACGCAGTTTGTGCCCCTCATAATGACTAGCAAGTCGGCAAATTTCCTGTGGGGACTATCAGACATCTTTAAAATTAATTGAAACGTTTTGGATGTAATCTCTTGTAATAATTCCATAGTAAAAGGCCCGTCTTGAAGATTAACTCATATAAATAAATAATAACTTCTTAATAGCTTTGGCAGTTGTTAAATAAGGGATTCGGTTATGCTGAATAGGAAATGGTCATTTTGAGGAATCTAACTTGATGGATTTTGGACATTGTTTTATTTAATAATTTCTGATCACTGAATGTCTTACAAATCTAAAGTACGCTTTCTTTATCACATACCTAACATTTATTTATAATAATAGTACAATTTGTAGGTATGAAATTGATGGAGTTGCTAATTAATGCATCAGAACTTCAATTTATTTTTCTATTAACTATGCGATAGTATAACCCACATCCTGAATTAATAAAGTCTCATTTATTAATTTAAAAGTATTTTGCATATTAAAGGAAAGTATTTTGTGATTCTTACCAAAAACGAATATATCATCGATATAAGCGAACAACGGCTGCAACATTCCGATTTGGCGGAGAAAATGTGGAGTATTACATGAAAGCCATTTTCACGGCATTTAGCTCGCAATTCTATTACGTCATTACATATTCACACAGTCATGCTGCCATGGAATGTAGGGGTGGTATTACATCAAAGAGAGTATTCGATCAAGGCGGGTTGTATATTTTTTTTTGGTTCATTTACCACGAGCCATACGCTCGCCTCGCCTTGTTATATTATGTCTGGTTTAAGCTTTAGATCGAAGCGATTTCTTTTGATTAATATACTTTTTGAAATAACTATCTTCTGGTGTATTTAAATTTTCGACCTTTACCTAAATTTTTATCTTTGTTTACAAGTTAATCTAACATTTATTTACTTTTTTTTATTAAGTACCTATTTGTACGCAACAATCCTATTCATTGGAACTCAAAAATCGATTACCGCTTAATTTTATACGTCAAGAACTTTACCCATTATTGGGAAGTTAACAAAACTCATAAAGATCAATCAATCGCTGACGCTTTCATCTCAAGCCACCCCGTTAATGTTCGGTTTATGTAAATATTATGAGAGTTTAACTATTCACTTATTCACTTAGCGTCAGCTCTCTTGGGCTGTCTTTTTGTATCGGAATACCTCCCCTTTTCCTTCTTCGGAGTTAAAATTGTTTTTTGTCGTGCCATCCAACTTTTCTAAGTCGATTTAAAATGTACTTAAAACGATTAATTTGAATGAAGTTAGGGGTTTGTGTGACAGTGACAGTCGAATTTATTTCAAAGTGGATATTTTTGTTTCTTAATTTTGTTGGAGCGATGTTTGTCTTTCATATCTTTTGTTTTTTAGACCGTAATAAAGGTAAAGAATGAGAATAAAAGGGAAATATAACAAGGTATGAGTTGACAGCAACTTTGTAATCACGAGTTTTTGTATTATGCTTTCAGTGAATCGTATATTTTATTACAAAGATGTTAAGATGAAAGAAAAACAGGGAGGAGAAATGCAAACAGAAATGAAGACTGATAACTGGTTTTGAATTTTATAAGAAAACTTTTTGAAGTTGTGTGCTGTGGACACATAATATAAAATTGAAAAGGAACTAAAGACTCAATAAATTAGTACCTAAATTAATCAACGCTATAAGATTATTCACAAATCTTATCATCATCTGATGAAGATTTGTGGTCGCATGAAATACACTCATCACACAAACACATATTCATAATGGATGAGTTCCTGAACAAATAAATAAACATAAAATAGACATAAGAGAAGCAACTATCCCTATTAATACTACGCATACATAATTTAATTTGTATGAGCCTTACGTGCTCAATTAAGCTCACAGAGTAAATGAAACAAAGACATGTTGATACACGAACGTATTCTACAATCCAGTTACCAAACAACGCGTTAAGGACACAGGAGACTAGACTAGGTAGAACGAATTAAGTTTGGATAAATTTGGAGCCATTAAAGCGGTCCAAGATATTAAGCATGCAGACCAAGATAAAAATTATATATTAAATGAAACATTAAATATGGTCATTGAACATCTAAATCACGTAGCCAGTAAGTAAAATAAACGTTATTAACAACATTTATGTAATGGTGTCTGGAGGCAATTTATAATTTCTAGAGTCAAAATTCAACAAGCATTTTAGTTCTAAACCAGAGCTCGCTTCTTCTCCTAAGTCCGCTTACTTCATGTCCTCATTCAAACAGAAATTCAGCACACGTCCCTCCACATAGTGTGTCCACCTTGCGACGCTCGCTTTCTTACCCGGATTAACTCGAATTAAGATCCTACGTATCTTTGTGTTTGCCAGACGTTGCAACAGATCTTGTAAGGAAACGCTAAAGGAATTTCAATGCCTCTGAAATCCTTGGGTATTGGAATTAAATACGTTACGTAAAGATTTTTATTGGGTACAGTATTTTGTCCTACTATTATTATAAATTAAAAAAAAAAAATTGAAGATATTTGTAATTATTCATCCTTAAAGAATAATTTTGACTCGGTAATGTGTAATTCTCGAAAGCCAAAACTTACAAACTTTCAAAACTAAATATCAACACCTAAAATGCTTTTAAAATCACTAGACTTTGCCAGCTGTCAATTGTGTAGAGATTTTAAAACTACTTTTTACTCTTTTTAAAGCTTAAAAATTCGAACACCGGAAGAACCGCGTGAAAAGATTACTTTTAGCCCTACATATTGAGTTCAAGGATGGCAATAGTGTTGCAGTGACAGGTAATTTGTTTGAGAAAAAAGGTAATCGTGGTCTACGTTTTCCAGCCAGACTGAACACCACAAGATCTGTTTTTCCTTTGTTGAGTTTTAGATTGCTTTTGGATGTCAAATTCCGTGTAATAGATAATAAATTTACCAGATTTTAAATATTACGCTAATAAATAATAATTAAATATAACGCTTCTGGAATTTAATAAAGTGATTAGGCTGAGGTAAATTAAGGAATACAGTACAAATAAAGAAACCAATAATCTGATTAAACGTAACTCATAGGCATTACCTATTCTATGATAATCAAATTTGACCTAACACAATCGAATTAGACCTAACTGGTACTAATTTAACTGAATCTAATATTTGTTCAGGATAGAACAGGGGCAAGGCTAGCTGTTAATGAACGTAATGTTTTTATTACAGTACAAATATTTAAAAATTTTCAGACAAAGTTGCTTCATCATAGACATCGGCTAGGCGGCTTAATTAAGCTTTTATAATATATTATACTTCACGAAGTATCTTCTTTTTCTTTTCTTTATATCTGAGATTTTTATTATCCAGTAAAAATTACTGAGTTACTATCAAACTGAGAAGATAATTTTCAAAAATTTAAAAAAAAAATGTTTTTAAATTTTTTTCAAACTAGTTTATCCACTTTTTGAATTTTTTTTCTTTTTTTTTACATTGCAACAGGAATAATAGTGCGCATCAAAGTGAGAAAATATAACTCTCAATCATCATCCTCAATCAATCATTTCTGGACATAGGCCTCACCAAATGTACCTTTACCTAGCTTAAACATCTCGATAAGTAAATTAAACTGAATTACACGTGAATACGTCATCTAAATATAAAGCCCAAAACTTATCAATAAAACCCAACAGCATTCAGAATAAAACAATACGTATTTAACGATCATTACAGTTGCGACTGACGCGCCCCGCTACATAATTCAGTTGGTTGTCAGCTGCAGACAGTTTCGTACGAATTTCATGCGTAGTGTTGCTACGAGAACTTGAGTTATAAATTTGAGGGCAGGCGTTGTATGTTTGTCAGTTATTATTATACAATGGAAGAATAACAATAAATGATAAAACAGATCGTCCCATTAAAAGAATAATGGCTTATCTTCAGATAAAACAAAAATGAAATTATTATAAATTTGGCATTAAAAACCGTAAACTATTAATTTGTATTTTGTAAAATATTGACTAAAGAATAAAATAAATTTATCAATCGATAGTTTACGGTTTTTAATGCCGAATTTTTTAATAATTTCAATGGGACGAGATATGGAAGCAACATTTTAATTAAAATTGAATGATGAATAGAAATAAAATAGTCATTATTATGACAGGCTTATTAATGTAGTTAGTTAGTAGTTGCTAGTGGCTAGTGACCCTAACTAAGCCGGAGGTCGTGGGTTCGATTCCCACAAAAAACAAATCTTTGTGTAATGAGCATGATCTATTAAATGAAATCTATTTAAGTAGTATATCAGTTGCTTAGTACTCCTAATACCAGACAATATAATGGTTTCATTTGGAACTAGATGGCGCTATGTGAATGAGGCAAATATTATAATTATATTATATAAAAAAATCTAAAGTTCTTAATTTATTTTGTGTACTAAAATGTTGAGGTATTTAAATCGCCATTGCGTTTCTAGAAGCTATTTGTTTCTATTCATTCAATTTTACCTAGTGTTGAAGCATTGTGTTATATAAAAAGAAGATAAAAATTTTAATCTATAAACCAAATCTCTTAGCCTGTATTATTTTGAAAGCATTATTTACTAAGCCTATTCCTATATCCACTATAAATATAGGTCTGAAATAGTAAACGAACATTAACGGTCACTAATAAAAGCTCGCATCATAAATTATATAGTACTCAAACTCATCGTTAGCAACACTAACAATTTCAATAAAACGGTGGCAAACATTTTGTGTGATGAGCACTGTTTATGCTCTGATAATGTATTCCTACTGTACTGCGCTGATTATGATCATTATATTGGAGCTAGTCATCATTGTGTATACGCAAATGTTGCATTTTGTGTTATATATATTAGCACACTAGAATATTTACTTTTTACTATATAGAGGCACAGAGCCATACTCACAGTGTGTGTACTTTTTGTGCGTTTTGTTTATCTAGAGATAAGCAATGAAATTAAATCAATCCCTTTTTCTCTTGGTCATGCCATAACTTAAGATCGACTGGACTAATTCGGCTAATGTATATTGTAGCCTTCAAAATCTATGTCGGCTGAAATATCCATCACTACGTGTACAATTTAAGTCAATTTGTGACGGATTAAGAATACATAATTTCACCACCCCATCTCAACCCGTGGGTGTCGTAAAAGGCGATCAAGAGAGTGACCTTATACAGTTAAGAGCACTGAAAAAAAAGGAATATTTTAAACAAACCCTATACGAACCCGTCTGGCCAGCATAGTATAGTATGCAAAAGTCCATCCGCATTTTCGGAGGAGACCCGTACCCAGCAGTGGGAAGTTTATGGGTTCAAATGATGATGATGAATATTCAATACAAGACAGCATAACTAAATTGCCGTGTTACTGAAGAAAGTCGTACTTAAGA
The DNA here is from genome assembly GCA_905147015.1 of Laspeyria flexula. Lineage (NCBI taxonomy): Eukaryota > Metazoa > Arthropoda > Insecta > Lepidoptera > Erebidae > Laspeyria > Laspeyria flexula. The sequence goes on along the minus strand of LR989956.1, from coordinate 1,525,612 downwards.
ACGTGAGTACTTATTGTAATTATTTCTTTAAATTTGTAGACATCTCGACAGTAATATCGAAATAAAAACTCACACTCGATACAAACTCGACAAGAAGACACTCGCAAAACTCAAATCACTACAGACTAACACTCGTGATAACGAGATCATTACTAAAACTCGCATCGCTGTATTCGTTGGAAAAACTTTGGGAAAATTTCAACTAAAAACAGGGCGTTGCTTTGAAAAATACGGTTGGTCTGTGGCTGAGCGAAAAAATAAAATCGCGTTGCAAACACCTGTAGGGATCTGGTAAGTTCTCACGATATTTCCTTGCACGACTGCAGACGAAAATACGTAACGCCCTGTATAGCCGTCTATATGTACTCCGTGAATGTGCCTGGGAGCTTCTGTATCAAGTATTTGGGATTTGGATTTGAAACACCCTATAAGTTTATGTTGTAGCGAAAGTACTTATTCTAAATAATTATATGAAACTGTTTACACTTTATTTAAGTTATGTTTATGTGAATACAGTCTTTAAGTATCAAAGTTAATTAAAAGTTAATTAACTTATAATTTTAACTTTGTATCCTGTTGGTTATTTCAATATTAAAATTGTAACTCCTAATTCAGTTAAAACACATTTATTAGACAAAATAAATTTGATTTAATAATTGTTCTCATTTTAATGTTTCCAAATGAAAACTCGTTTTCTTTAGTCCCACAACTTTAGTTTCCACTTTCCACTGATGTAGGAACAAAAGAAAAACATGAAGATATCTGCTTATTATATTGCTGGAGTTGTAAAAGTTAGTTCTCAGAAAATATGGTTATTATTATTGTACCGGACTTTCTGGATCTCTTTTGATTTAGTATTCACTTATGTTTTTGTTGAGAATTAGAAGCTCCACTAATAATGCTGACTAACGTGTTATTTTATTAGTGAAGACATTATTTAGTCCAATTTTGTTGTTTATTCGTGACCAAATTTACAAGAAAATAATATTTACAACTAAAAGTGACTTACTAAACAAAAATAATATAAGCGAAAATGGGAAATAAGAATACGAAAATACCTAATAAATAATAATTTTGATTTGTAAATTGAATTTTTATAGTACCTGAGATTTGGTATTTGTGTATAATATAAATGAAAAATATTTTACTAGTAATATGTGAGGCCTATGTTCAGCAGTGGACGTCATTGGGCTGATATGATAATGATGATGATGATGTAAAACCAACCTATCTCTGTTCTGTGTGTAAAACCAAATCGTTCGGGGCCTGTTTCCAGCAGTGGACGTCATTGGTCTGATATGATGATGATGATAATTTAAAACAGTATGTGTCAAAATATTTTAATACAATGACGTATCTTCCAGATAACCAAGGTATAGATCACCAGATAGTATAGAAATTAAAAATTAGGTTCTTATGTCCGTTCTAAGGAACTCCACGTTATTTAAAAATTAGACTTTTTTATTTAACAAAGGCTGGAATATTAAGAATTTTGACTCATTTGGCTATTATTATACCTATAAATGTTTTTTAAATCATAAATGTTTCAATAGCAAATGCCGACGCTGTTGACCTTTACGTTTGTTTTTGTTGGGACAAACACATTTTATAATTACTCCTACAGTAATCACTGACTACATGGATTCGATAAAACAAACAACTAGAATTAGAAACTGATTTTACCATGTTATTATCTACTAAACAACTCAATAACAGCACTTGAACCTCATCCCTCTAATTTACTCAACAAATTACCCCGATACAGTTTTAATTCATCCAATAAACGTCATCATAAATCCGTTCGTCTTGCCTGAGACGTCCACCGCAGCTAGACGAGAGACGGCCATAAATCTGGTGTACGTAGTGCGCGGCATAAGTGACTGCTACCCGTCACACCGAAATGTAACCAAACTATAGCATGTTCCAGAACCTTCTGTTGCTATGTGGAGGATACGCTAGGGATTTGATAGTTAATCAAATGTCAAACAGTGTGGTGAATGCGTGATTTCGGATTGTGTCTGCAGCATTCGTAATTACCGCTTGATGAGCTACTGTTGTCCTCAGAAGGATCGTCATACATATCAATGGGGTTACGTATCTTTTCTTTATGACTTTTAAGACAAGCGATTACTTAGAGAATCGTTAACCCTAGAAGAACATTAACTTAATATTTTGAATCTTTGTTAAAATTGTAATCATCATCATCATCAGCTCAACGACGCCTGCTGCTGGATTTACGCCTCATTTAATTTCCGCCACTGCTAGCAATTTTCTGCCGCCTGCAATCAACGGACACGGCTCCTAGCTAGCAATACTGATGGCCAATAGGATAAAATTTTAATAATTTTCTTAGAAACTGATAAGTGCTAGTAAAAAAAATTGTCTGAACCTATGAAAGTATCACATTCTACTGCAACATCAAAATGAAGCACCAAAACTTGGTGAGCATTATCACCCGTAACTTTACCTTCCTTAACTACAAGCATACCTATATCAGCTCTAATATTAGCAACTTTCTCTTACACGAACTGAGACACATGTACTAGCCACAGGGTAGACGCTATAAATCTTTGGAGCCACGTGCACCGCTCGGCGTACGTCACCCGAGCTACCCTGTTACAAGATATTATTTAGAATGCATCAAATACCGCTGGAGATATTTCATAATGTGAAAAATATAACAGATGTGCTTTCGGAAACCCTTGTTATTTGTAGATGTGTTGGAATAAAAATATTGGATATTCGTGGTATTAGGATTTGTACGGAACTACTAACTCGTATAGTGGTGATTTGTGGTTTGAAAGAAATATTGTTGAATTTGGTTTTATAAATTTATATATTCCAGATCCTATTCCGAGTTTTCTTTGTATTTGAATCAATTTAAATTCCCGAACAAAATTCTTTCTCTTATAACACAGAGGTTTTTTTTGCACCAATACGAAGTATATTTAATTTAGTTACTAAATCTGAACGTCACTTATAATGTTTCTTAATTGATTGCCATTTATTTATGCCATTTTGATCTAGACACTAAATATAATACTTCAATGTACGAAGTTTGATGTGCGGCTATTTAAATTAAAAATGTAATAGACAAACCTAATTCTAGATTCCGTTTCGTGATGCAATGAATCGTTGATGCCGATTGCATGACAAACGATTGGACGGCACTTCGCTCACAAAATTGTATTGTAACAACTCTCAACTATGTTGTTGTTCAAATAACTAAAGGTTACGTGGTGAAAATAGTTTTAAGCACTTTTATGATACAGTTGTCTATTATTAATACTTAATAATATATATACAGGTTGTATACGACGGTACGACATTAAATGAAACCACGTGTAGCATGTGATGTTAGAAGGCTATACCAAAAAAATTAAACAGAAATTTGCAATAGTTTAGACGCAAATGTACTTTCTTTATGTCACAGTTGTTCACAGTTTTAAACAACCTGTAGGTATTTACGTTGATCGTATGTTGTCATTACGTCATTCAATTCATTTAAATATCTCTGACTCTTTCATATTATCTTATCTCTTACTCTATTCCGCACTGTTGTCGTCGTCATGTCGAAAACGTCATGATAGAAAAATAATGTGTAGTTTTATATTCTTAAATTTTTCGACTTTAAATAATGTGTAGCTTTTTTTTCTTCTTTTTTTTTATAATCTATATTAGAATATGTTTATAAGGGTTAAAACTGGCTGCCTTGTCATTTAATGTCGTATCGTCGTATACACCCTGTATATATCATATTAGCTGTGCCCGTGACTTTGTTCGCGTGCGATTTCGTAGTTTAATTTTTTTACAAAACGCTGATATTTTTTCCAAAATCAAAGTAGCCTAAGTTGCTTAGACAGACGGACAGACTGACAGACAGGCGAAAAATTTTACGTACAAGTGTTTTTGTTTGCGTACTCTTATAGACTGTTTGATTGAATTTGATATTACAAAAAGATGCTTTAATTTAATTTTATAGATACTACGATATGCGTGTGCCTAAGAAGGACTTGATGATGATGATGGCAGTCCCCCAAAACGGACACGACCTTATATTATACACCTTAAATCTAGACAAAACCTACCGTAGGTACTATAGTATCTAGGTACTAAAGTAAGTCTAGACCGACACGTCAGTGGAGGCGTGCTTCGTGCATCGTTGACGTCTACGACATGACAAACGACTCAATGCACACATACGCGCCTCAAGTAGGTGCACTCCCCGTGAAATATTGCAGGCTGATGTCCATTCTGTTCAGGACATCTGTGGTTGGATTTGTGTAGATGTTATGGAATTAATGCTGTTTGTCTGCGAAAGAGGCCGGTCTGTGTGTTAAGATAAATTGCTAACAGTTGAAGTGAAAGTGTTGTATGACTGGCCACTTTGTGGAAATGTTTATGATTATTTTGTGTTATTTAAAAATGAACTTTAGTCGTTTTTAATAAGGAACTAGGCATTTAATATTGTTTTACTAACATTTTACTATATGAGTAATCCTTACAATCTATTCCTACATTATTGTGAACTAAAGTTGTGAGGTCCAACAAAACTTTTTTATTTAAGTACCTTTTTATATTTTATACATAAAAAGTTAAATCTCTTGCAAAAGCTATTTATTGTTGGATCGTATTTTTTCCCATATTTTGGGGAAAGTTTTACAAGAACTGTCACCGTACAGAAGGTTAACTAGACGTCATCCTATGTAGTCCTACAGTATAAATGCGAAATATAGGATGGATGTATAGATGGATGAAAGTTTGCTATTCGATTATATCTGAACGGTTGAAAGACTATATGAAATTTGGCACATATATCGTTTATAATCTGATATACAAAAAAAACAATAATGTACCTTATTATTGCAATTACAATGAATAATATTGAATGCATTTTGTTTCAACGTTACTATGGCCCTAAGAAAAACATCTAACACAAAATAATAAACAACAGTGAACCGTCAAATCAATCTGAGCCTCATCTTTATTTGAGTAACCAATCTAAATCTAGTGGTCGGTCGTAAACACAAGCATTTACAAGAAAGTGCTATAAATGTTAGTGGGCACTTAACTAGCATCCTGTCTGTACACCAATCTATATTCAGGGTTATGCACCGTTCCATTAGCATACATAAACACGTGCGTGCTTTGCATGTATGTGTATGCAATTGTGTACTTGGAGAGTTCGCCTTAAGTACAGACTGCAAAATTAGTACGAAGAAATTTGTTGGCTGTTAAATATAGATCGATAAGTTATTGATGTTAGAGAACAATAGGCTCTTTAGATGGGACTTGGCTAGATAATTAGTTAGATAATAAGGGTGTGATACATCTCTACTTACTCCTTCGGGAATTTAAATGTGACGCTATGTTATTGATTATAATACTTAATTATAATTAAATATTATCATCAATAGCATAGCGACAGCGTCTGCTTTCAGTGAAAATATTGGTTGATAATATTAATAATTGATTATTTGTAAAATATAAGTCCATGTTGTTCTAATAATAATGCAAATCATTATTTATTTAATATTTATATTACATAACACTTAGGTCTCAGTTGACAATAGGCTAAATATAGCTGGAGAAAAGTGTGTGACACATCTCTGCCTACCCCTTCGGGGAAAATGGTGTATGTATGTATAATAATTAGAAAAAAAATTATATAACTAAAAATAATTTTCTTACGATGCTTATTTCACTGCTGACCCTACTCTATAGACTTAATGTGTAGGTGACAGGGTGTGCCCAATTACTTCTCCGACCATGCGTTTGATTGAAATTATATAATGCTTGATTGATTATATGATGAGGTATTGCTTGTACGGGATTTGGACAAGTGTTGTTGTGTCTCAAATATTGTTATGTTCTAAGATTAGACTGCTGAAATGTTATGAGATTTAAGTATCTTGTAGGATATAATTACCGGCGCGTTGGTCTGGAGATGTCGTCAAAACGACAGGATCTCACTAGATGGTGGTAAGTAGTAAACACTATTAATGCTAAAATAGCAACTTTTTTACATAGCTGTGTGTGTGTGTGTGTGTGTGTGTGTGTGTGCATAGGATGCTAGTCCTAAGAAACAAAGTACTCTCCTTTACCGCCAGCACATCGAATCAACTTTCTCGTTTCTCCTATTTAGTTCTCAGGCATTCATAATTTATGTATGGTTTTTCAAAAAAAGGAAGTTAATAGGTTTCATAAGGGTCTGGTGTTGCAGGCGCCCATTGGCTACGGTAACCGTTTACCATCAGGCGGGCCGTACGTCTGTTTGCCACCGTCATGGTATATAAAAAAAACATTATCAGCAGTATTATGCACAGTATGAAGTAAAATTCTATAGAATATTTTATAAACTTAATTTCTTCCATTCTGTTACGTTATCCTTTACCTGCATGCAGATACATCACGGATCTATCCTACGCCTTTAAACTAAATCCTCAATGCGGGTAATGTTCCCAAAATATACGTGTGGGCTTAGAGGGATCTACATGTACATATATGTTCGTGATTTAAACAAGATATAAGGTTTACTAAGAAAAATATTTTTAAAAGAGAAAGAAGTCTCATTGGTTTGTGTGGTGGGGAGTGATGGAAATATGCAACTGCTAAATACGAGGTTTTAGAGCCGAACCATGTATTGTGTTATTTATTTTGTTGTTTTTTTTAAGACACCCTATTATGCAACAAAACTCGTGTCGCGTTCGAAAAAAACTGTGAAACACAAATATTTGTCTCGAGTGGAAAACGAACCTTAAACGCTATGCGCCCACAAAAGAGTGGCAACACTCGTGAATATAGTAAAATATATGCTACAAATGGTCACCCATCCACCGAGAATACCTTACTGAACGTTGTTTTACTTTGATGATTGTTACAACCATCTCAGTATAACAATAAGTACAACAAACGCCTTCATTAACTTTACCAACAATAAGAAGCCATACATTCAGAAAACGTTTCTAAAACAAATGAAAAAGTTCTCGATTGTTCCTTTTAACTCGAATAATAACATTAAGAAGTCTTTCTCCAACCGAGGCATAATAAAACGACGTCCAAAAAGCCACTTGAATCGAAAACAAAAAGTGTTGCGACACGCTGATAAGGCGAAAGGTGGCTAATGTGAAATCGATGGGACTGTAGTATGACGGCTTGACGAATGTTCGCCAGCTGGCACAAATATGCCAGTTATCAATCGCCTACCGTTTGAATTGGGTGAACGAGGTTGTTTTATATACTAATGGTTTTATAGGATTAAATGGGCAATGATATATATTTTTGTGGGTTTAACTCAACTTACCGTGCCGCACAAAAAATTCTATCAGATGTAGCAATTTAAGAGTTTTAAAAATTATTCGTTGAAAGTGCGTGGCACCGTTGGTGCCGGCTACCACATAAGTTTACTGGTCAAGTCAAGTTGTAAGCCTTCTGAGCGACATGATAAATTCTGCCTCAAGCCCCTTCGAGAAAGAAGATGAACATAATTGTCAATGTGACATTCACGAGATATAAGTCTGTCGTATAAATGCATACAATTTGAGCGTAAGTACATTATTTTAGAAGCTTTGCTATTATGAACACAAAGGAATTTCAGGTACCTACCTACTGCAAATGCTTTGACGATTCTTCTAGTATGTTACTCAGAGTGTAATAAAAACATTCTCTGACTTTGTATTCTTAGCATTGAACGTTAAATTTATAGAAATAATATTATGTCGTTCAAATGCTTCTTTCATATTAACTTTATTTATGTATTTTGTATTTTCAAGTTAAGATAAAATAGGGCTTTGTTATTGCAATACATTTTTTTATACCATACAGTAGCGTGCACTCGTACGTCCTGGTTGATAATAATCGGTTACCGAAGCTAAATAAATAAAATAAGTCTAATAGGTATATTATTGCAATTAAAGTTTTTTTCATAAACGTAACTTTTAAATATTCGCTAGGTCACGTCGCGGGGGATTTTAGATCCAGTTTTTTTTTGCATTTTTAATATTACGACTTCAACTTACTGTACATAAATAAAGCAATTAAACAGCCACTCGCCGCCAGCGAGTCCAACACAACCAGAATGGTAACAGCGAATCAATAGCAGCGTGACAAATGACGCGGCCGCCATTTCTGACGTGACACGAGACGCGACACCGTGATGGATACGTACTGATTACACTACTACTACGTGTATTGTGCGTATTAGTGATATTATAGACGTTGTGGCTTAAAAATAGATGTTGTGACACGAATAGAGAAAGGAATGTTAAACTGGTTTTAACATGTCGAGAGAATGATTGAAGGAAGAGTGACAATACAAATATATCAGGCGAATGTGAAAGGAAACGTACCATGACCAAATAGAACGTTCTAAAGAAGGGACAGATCAGGAGTCCCCTTAACCGGCGAGAATCCATGAAAAGACTGATGAATGTTGAAAAAGCCAAAAATGTATGTCAGAATCGTAGCAAGTGGAAGGAAATAGTCTCTGCCTACCCCTCTGTTGGGAAAGAGGCGTGATCCATATATATGTTTGTATACTCGTTACATGAAAAACGCCACGCAGACTTGGCATTAGTGACAATATCTGATCACCAAATGTTTTATGCTAACCTGTCTAAATTTGTGATAGAGGAAAAGAGACAAAGTATTTTGACATTATGGGTTGGTATTACTTATTATAAGACTAAATTCTAACCAGAGCCGTGATAGCGTGATAAATGTCGATCATAGTAGTCTAAAATATGTCCAAAATTATGTCCTTTTTCTGGTGGAATATTAAATTTCTCAATCAAGAAAATCATCAAAGTTATCTCTCATTTTCACTAGTACAATCGAGTAGTAAACTGTTAAACTAATTAAACTTCAGCTTTTCTTAGTAACACCGGGGTATACTAGTGAAAGTTAGTCTATGTTGTTCACATAGACATAAATGCTTTTCAGGGATAAGGCAGTGTGAAGGTGTAAAGAACAAATTCACTTTCAAATGCATTGTGTTAGTAAGCATATTATTAGAATGTAATGTAGGAAACCCAATATACCAATATAAAGCGGGACAAGTTGACAACAAAGGCCAGTAGTACATATAGGTACATAACAATAAAGTAGTAGGGGACAATTCGCCTCATCCGTACTCTTGCGTGAAATAGAAACAAACACTTCCTGTAGTCTCGGGTTATGCTTTATTGTCTTGTTAGTAAACTTTGTGGGCGACGTCATTTCAGGTTAGCCGCGGGCCATTCAAAACGCTACTACTTCATTATGTACAGTCGTGTTCATTAATATATTGGCACCATCATTAGATATTTTTGTTGAAAAGGGTGACTACAACTTATTGCATAATGTGCAGCATATTTTATTGAACCATTCACATGAGGACATTTGATCCATAGGTTCTATAGTATTTATTGAGCTTTTCAACGTTCACAATATTTTGAATAATTGATGGTGCCAATTTATTAATGAACTCGACTGTACTAGACATCACGCGGGGGCTTCACTCCCGTCGTTCTTCATTTAACCACTGCTCATCTCCTATTGGTCGTAGCGTATTGTTATATAGCATATAACCTTCTTCAATAAATGGACTATCCAACACTAAAAGAATTTTGAAAATCATTTCTGTAGCTTAACCCTCTACAACGTCACAAGCTCACAAACTTTAATTCTTTATAATATTAGTATAAATTCAAATAATGTCGGCTGCACAATAGTTATAATGAATGAATGGTTAAATTATATTAATTTAACCATCCATTCATTATAACTATTCTAATTGTACCTTCTCTTTTCATTCCAACTAGAATTGCAACAAATTTATACGAGAGCACTAAAATAACAAGCAGGTAACAAAATTTCGTCTCCACAACTTGATAAATTACATGTTACAACTGTCCGACAGAATTGTACAACAAACACCGCGAGTTTCCTGGCCCCACACTGTACGGTTTCCACTGAGCAAAGCGAGCTCTTTATATCAGTCATATTATTGTTGTTATAACGTAACTTTTTATTCACCTAGACTTGAATATTACTTTTGGTTATGGTAAAAGTATTGTCGTAAGACAACATATTTTTGAGGTATTAGAAAGAAATATGGGGTATACATAGTATACATATCGTTGGTGACGAGCGAAAATCTCGTAAATCAGAATTTTAACTAAAACCACTTTTTATTGTATTTAGAAAGAAAACCTCTCAATGCAGCTAGCTTAATGTTACATAGCCGATAGTCTTCCTTGATAAATGTACCTTCCAACACTAAAAGGATTTTTCAAATTGGAACAGCAGTTTCTGAGATTAGCGCGTTCATCTAGACAAAGATACAAAACATTTCTTTAGGTTTGTAATATTATGTATACATTACGTAGATACCTACATGTCGTTTATATATTTAAATTGATTTGTTCAAGAACTAATTTACTTACAAAGAAATGGTACACTATTCATAAAACCCGCTATAATTTAAGTCCATAATTTTAAGTCTTATCACAAAACGCAAATATAAAAATTAAGTAACGACACTTTCAAAGCCACAAAACATTTCCAACAATCAAAGTTGTCGGTTAACAAACTATTAAGTACATTACACGTTCAGTACAACAATTACGGAATAATAGCTGTGAGCACGCAATGTAACTTCAATACAACTGATGTTACTCAAGGTTAAACAAGTGAACATTAAAAATTTTATCTTTTCAAAAAATATAGAATTTTTATTTATATTTAAAATTACAGGTTTTCTTACAAAGTAACGTAATTCTGGTTTTAAAAGGTATGAAAGTGTTCCCTAATTCCTTCAATACAGATAGAAGGAGCATTTCATAATTTCAACCCATTAACGTCCCACTGCCGGGCACGGGTTTCCTCCAAAGATTGTGGAGGAAATTTAGCCTACTATACCACGCCGGCCTGACGGGTTGGTTGTTCTGTGTCTGGGTGTAATTTACCTATAATATGTATGTATTTACAAAAAAAAAAAAATATTTAAGTAGTATATCAGTTGTTTAGTACCCATAACACAAGCAAATATAATTGCTTACTTTGGGACTAGATGGCGCTGTGTGAATGTGGTAGAATATTATTATTATTATTTTAAAATACGTAACCAGGGAATTTTAAAATTCATCGCCAATATTTGTGATCGTCAATATTCATATTCAGTAAATATAATTCTACATTCATACCAATAGTATTGGCATACAAAGTCTCATTCACAAATTCAACAGTAGTAAAACTCGCCCAATTCATATGTCATCCGTTTTCAATAGCCGTGTCAGGTCTCGCGATATTTTACGCCGACCGGACGAAATTTGGTCAATGGCCTATTTCTGTCAATTCTGAGCTGGGTGATAGTTACATGTTGTTCGTTGTGTCTACCAGCCTGCCATACGTTTCATGTTTGGTACTTTAAGACTACTGAAATATGTTTTTATGAAAAATTCAAACAGTGACATAAAAACCGACTAAGTCAAATGTCACAATTCAGAGTAAGCCCCCAGTGCTCTTCCAACTATGCGTCTTTGAGATTGAACTTAACCATTACAGTAACATGATGACGTCACGATAACATTTTGTCACTTATCACCGTGGAAGAAGCACTGGACATGGACAAGGAATGGTTCAAGTGAGTTCAAGTGCCGTTGTAGGTTTGAATTTTTCCATTACTTGTTTAGCATTTATATAAAATATTAAACTAAAACAAAGAAAATTGCTTGATATTTTTTTTTTTTTTTTTAAAGACAGCCCGCACTAGGGAACAAGCCCTGTGTCGCGGGGAGCTTTACAAACATGAAACTAACGGACACAAAGTACACCCAGACTAGAAACAAATATCTATGAATCACACAAATATTTGTCTCGTGTGGGAATCGAACCCACGTCACCCAACACGGCGATGTAGTGGCGAGGCGACCACTTTAACCACTGCGTCACGGTGACAGTCAAGTCATTAGTCATTTAATATAAATACTGAAATATCGTCATCCACTTCGTCAAATATATCAGACGTAGGACACCCACTGTTATATATGTCTCCCTAAGGAAATTCCAATAACTCCTGTTGTCCACTTTGACGATTTTACTTTATGTTACAAAGAAAGTTGACTTTTGATGTTATAAAATAGTACAATTTTTTTGCTTTGAATTATGTAACTTTTTATTAAAACTCATACTTAATATTATGTTATTACGGTATATACTTAGCCGTCTTCGATAAATGGGCTACCCAACACTAAAAGATATTTTCAATTCGCTTTACGCACTTATCTCAGAAACTACCACATTCACATTCACACAGTGCCATCTAGTCCCAAAGTAAGCAATTATATTTGCTTGTGTTATGGGTACTAAACAACTGATATACTACTTAAATACTTTTTTTTTTTGTAAATACATACATATTATAGATAAATTACACCCAGACACAGAACAAACCTTTATGATCATCACACAAAGATTTGTCTTGGGTGGGGATCGAACCCACGACCTCCGGCTTAGCAGTCAGTGTCACTAACCACTAGACCAACAGGCCAGTCCGCCAGCCAGTCCGCAGAAACTACTCCTGAAATAATTGCGTTTAATCATACAAACAAACAAACTCATAATATTAGTATAGATTATTATTGGCTAAAAAAGCATCACAAATCACTTATATTATTTTCGCTTTAGTAACTTTACTTCATTCAAATAATTGTTTTATTGTTTGGTCAAGGTCATATCGAAAATTTATATTGGTGACATGTAAACAAATCGAACTAACCCGTCCAACCACACTCGATTCCCGAACATACAAAACCGCACGCTGCGTGTTTTTCACGAATACCGCAACCAATCCAGAAAGGCACGAACATTCATTCCAAACATTTTTTATGGCTACAGTACACAAATACTATCACGGCATCCTCCATCTTCCTGTCGCCTTCAAAATTATTGCCACATCATTATCATATTTCCTACACTTTATTACAAGTTATTACGAAACATTCAAACCACTGTGTTTATGAGACCATGCGTCCACTTTTTGAACTGTCCCTGTCTATTGTTTTTCGGTCGTATTTTATACAGAAGGGTTCCTGTGTGCCGTGCTATGTTTTGCACAGTGGGACGAACGCCTTTTATCATAATGTTGTTAAAAAAATGGGGGAAATATTTTGTTTGAGGCGAGTTGGTGATGCATGTAGCTTGCTTTATTTTAATATGGTGGTTTGTTTTTGACTACATAATGAGATGTGCTCGTTTGTGTGTGAGAACGCAAAGGGATGCCGGATGATAATATTTATACGGGCACGAATGTCTAGTTACTTTGTAAAATTATAAAAATGTTAATTAAAGAGCTTTGTTTTAGCAGACTTGTCATACTGTTTTCAGCTTGGGTAGTTTTTAAAATTATATTTCATATATAAAACGTGATTCTTGCAACATTTACTATTTTTTTGCAGAATCTATATTAACCTTACATACATACATAATATATATAGGCAGAGAAGTTTCACACCCACATTTCGCCAGCTATGGTCCCATGAAATAGGGGGCGACCTTATTGTCATCAACCGGTAAAATTTGTTTATCAAACTCCGGGAAAACCTCAATACTGGAATTTCATCATTCAAAAGCTCAATACCATTTTCACCCGACCCGGGAATCGAATCTGAGACCTCTTGCAGAGCAGTCGTATACACCTCCCGCTGCGCCACCAAGGAAGTTTCAACTTTGATATTTATTATGTGCTTTTAAAAAATCTAATATATATAAATACTTGGCAAAACATTTTACACTGGCACATACCCAAAACGCTGCCAGTTAATCAAATTATTTCCGTATTCAATACAGTACTTATAACCCATTGTAATCCAGACACAATATACTTAGAGGCACCTTTCCCATTGCAACAATTACCCGCTTATACCTACAAAGATCTCGCGACTAATCCGATCTTAATAATCCAATTAATACCTTGATCTCCTTGATTAATACCCTAACAGTTAGGAGGGTAATTATCTGCTGAAGGTAGCTTGTCAGGCCGTGTCTTTGATTAGAGCGGATTAGCCTATTAGCTGAAAATTTAACTAAGTAGTTCGTCATTAGAGTGTCAAGGGAATTAGATATGTTTAGTTGGAGGAGGAAATGTTTTGGGTATTGTGTTCTGATGTTAATAATTGATAATGTAATATTTACTTCTTTTTACTTTGTACTTAAATAATTATAATGTCTCTACCCCTACCCCATCTCAACCTGTGGGTGTAACTCGCTGTCTCAAGGCACCACGTGGTGATAATTCACACACACACATATTTAATATAAAATCTTAATACAAACAAATTTAAAGAGACGACAGAGCTTAATAGCAGTATAGGCTGTTACAACAGGAAAGCGGCTAGCCATCCATCCGGCTGTAGGAAGCCGTGCGCCATATTGTTCCAAGTCCAACTAGGCATCGAGGTCATTCTTTCAATGTGTTTGTATTGCTCACGTGAAGAACTAACTTGTGTAAAGATGTTACTGTCACTTGATAAATGGGCTTAAGATTTGTACAATTGAAAGTCCTAGAATATTGAAATTGTTTAAAGTTGGAAGAATAAGTTCAAAATATTTACTCTTAATAAGTTATAAAGAAAAATAGTTGTAACTTTTAAGTGGCATGTTTAAAATATAAACGATGGGAATTCACGCGATTATGTAGGTTATAGGTACTTATTATTGCAACTAGAAATTAAAAATCAACTGACCTATCTGTACTGCATGTAAAATCACTAGAGAACTTTTTAACAGATTTAATTTTTCTTCTTTTTTATTGAAGTTGTCAGAAAAAGATATGGGAAAATTACCAGAAAATCAAAAACACTCATCTAAAGCCGTATTTTAATAAATATTATGGATTTCAGTTGATTTCTACTACTTTTCAAACATGCTCACCAATAAATTAAAATCCAATTCGAACTAGCGATACTAACCTAGACTAAAATTAAATGAAGATCAAAAACTGCTGCCTTAAAAATGGAGTTAAGAAAGAAAGGCAGCTATCAGACGTAATGGGCCAATGTTAACCGTTTAGTGAGTTGGTAGTTTCTTTTAACGGTTATGACCCAGCTGTAATGTTAAGCAACTGTATAGGAAACTTCATAAGAACTTATATATAGACTGTAGAAGATAATGGTTAAACAATAGCTGTATGTTTTAGGTTAAAAGGGTTTTGTTTTGGTATTGGATAATAGTGGTTCGGCTAAGAGGTATGGGATTCGATCACTAGGCTAAGTAAAGTGCTACTTAGTTTTCTGTTATGAACTTCTTAATATCACTTGGTAAATAGGCTCATTATTTTTTTTAAGACAACAACCGCCTACATTTTTGATCAAGCCCTACGTCGGGAGACTTTACAGACAAACAATTAATGAATGCAAAGTACACCCATACTCGAATTATATTTACATCACACAGATAATAATATTCTACCTATCGCTCTTTGCTTGGCTACTGGTCAACACTCATTGGCCGTAGCGTGATGTTGTATAGCCATCCTCGATAAATAGTAATACTAATACTCTACCACATTCACACAGCGCCATCTAGTCCCCAAACCCTATGCAATTATATTTGCTTGTGTTATGATATACTACTTAAATTTTTTTTTTTTTGGAAATACGTACATTTAAATAAATAGTACATTATTATAGATAAATTACACCCAGACAGAACAAACCTTTATGCTAATCACACAATGATTTGTCCTGGGTGGGGATCGAACCCACGACCTCCAGCTTAGCAGTCAGGGTCGCTAACCACTAGACCAACAGGCCAGTCAATCGAGTCAAATAGGCTATCTAACACTAAAATAATTATTAAATCGCACCAGTAGTTCCTGAGATTGTGCGCGTTAAACCAAACAAACATTTTTTCAGCTCTATAATATGAAGTATAAATATTTGTGATGACAGTCACATTATTTGTAATGTAGAATAGCTGGTGACATGTGGTTATAACACATTTCTGTCTATTCCTTGGGGGAATTAAGGATCCATCAACTTACGAAAATTGTGACTAACAAACACGCTAGCTCGTGCTACATTATAATATAATTATGTTTGTTAAGGCGCTTGTAGCATTGTGGCACTGAGATGTTCGTTACGATCATCGAGGTTAAGCAACGTTCGGCAAGGTCAGTTCATGATGGGTGACCGTTTGTGACAATTTCATTCCCGAGCGTCTCCGTGCTTCGGAAGGCACGTAAAACCGTTGGTCCTGATGTGGTAGTCGTTAAGTTAAGTTGGAACACTAGCGTCTGTTTCATTCGATTATATATTATATTCGATAAGATACGAGTAAAATGAAGAAAGAAGCTTGTTGCGTAGGTAGATTGCGAATTACTTCTGTGTAGACGGTTCAACGTTCTCGGCTGGGTTCGCCAAGACGATGATTGATGATTGATCATTGAAATTCATAACGATTCATGGTAAACGGTTACAGTAGCCTATGGAACCATACAACACCATATTTACTCCTTTTTTGAAGACCACCATACCACTTCTGCCTACCAGAGAGACCATATAGGCGTGAAGTTTTTTTACTACATTAATTTCATTTGTATGATATTAAAATTTATAGCTACATCAACATCGTTACGACGAACACGTTAAAAACTTACCTAGTTTTTTTCACGGCCTCGTTGAACACCATTCAATTATAAACTAGTTTAGTGCTAATTTCATTTGGGCTTTGGGAAATTGAATTTAGTTCGTTTCAGTTTCCTTGAAATATTAAAAGTTCCACTTGGCTTACGAACTAAATTACTTGTATAAAGATACTTGGGTTCTGAAGGTAAATGTATTTGTTGGAATAAATTCCGATTGCTTTAAACGTTTTTAGGCTTGCTATATTCTATAGAGATGAAAGCAATTTAGACTAGGAATGTTTAGTTTGAGCTAAGAATTATGCTATATTGTATTATTTCTAATTAAATTAGTTGCGGGTCCCAAGACAATAGGTTAGACTTTCGCTAGAACTTCCGAGTGTTATAATTTGGTATTCGCAAGGGTACATCATTTTTAGTGTAGGTGAAATTGTCCTTTTAAAAAGACCCATGTAAAATTAAATAAAGATACTTAATTAAAAACACCAATCGATCCATATTCACTATTTAGCTGCAAGCCATCCAAACTTTCCACTTTATACTATCGGTAGCTATATTCAGTGTCTCGTGTATTGCACACAAATTCACAGCAACTGCAGAATCGATGAATTTCATACAAGAACTTTAGCACTTGGAGCTAATGACGCGTAAACTTTGCTAACTGACATTAATATTGAACGCTCATATCGAACAATAGATAACCGTTATTGGACGTATATCTACAGCACTTGAAGTCTGAAGAAGTAAAAGTTTAGGTGCATTTTCCGATCTTTTCTTTGGATATAAGTAATGGTAATAGATTTATTTTTCTCTTCCGCAAAGGTGTCTTACATCTATCGTTATATATCAAATTTTATTTGCTCTTTCGTGGGAGACTGGTCCGTACTAGGAAAACCTGTCGCTCAGATTACCAGGCCCCCAAATATTAAGTATTAAATAATATTTAATATATTAACCTCTTGATATGAGAATACAATGCAAAAATTAAAGTAGATATTTTAGTGCAAACTGTGATTGATTTCATAAAACCAGGGCTCTACTAGAGTGAAGCATAAAATATAAACATTTTACTCCTTTGACCTCAAGGGGTAGGCAGTGGTGTATCACACGCGTTTTACCAGCTATGTTTTGGTCCCATGTAATAGGGGGCGATCCTATTGCCATTAACAGGCATATTTCCAGACTCTGGGCTGACACTGAAAATTTTCCTTTTCTTGCAGTGCACTTATCTGTACAAGGTACTTCCTTAGTTGCTTTTACGACATCCACGGGTTGAGATAGGGTAGTGACACTATGTATTCTTAATCCATCACTACACGGACTATATAACATTTACCCGTTGAAATTTCCATCGTAAGTAAACACCCAGAGTACACCCACCAAACCGTTTCAGCTGTAACATATAATACCTAATTCACCGCAGACCAAATATTACGACATACCGATAGCACTGGCTTCGATAAGCCCTCTTTATGTGAAACCCTTATAAACAAAATTCCCTTTTAATATAACTATGACGTGTCACATTATCAGGACCTTTTGCACGACTTTATTTGAATCTCGAACCAAGTCATGGGGACCATTCGGCCCCATAAAAGTCAATCGATACCGACGATCCCATTTTGATCCCGGTCGAGTGGGTACACGGATTGAAACCTTATCTGCAGTATTGACTTTTGAAGGTTTTCCTCTGTTGGGTTATGACAAGGGTCAAGCATTTGAAGGCTATGGCTGAATTAATTTTGGAATAATGATTATCTTGTTTGGAAGTAAACATACTCGTACAGTAAGTAAGGCTCTGTTCGCGGCTTCATTTACAGTTAGGAATTTTTATTAAAAAAAAAGACCTATCTCTCAGAAAGAGTGTTGTGACTGTTTATCTGTTAAACACAAAAAGATAATGATTTTATAATCAGTGTTAACATCTAAATAAAGAGCGTGCCAGACGGATGTAATCACGATATACTGTTCATCTAGATAACAGATGGAATCCGAATTTTAAACACAATCCGCGGATTGAATTCAACCTCATTTCAAGGACACCTCTGTTGAGACGGATAATGAATACACATAAGTATAGAAGAACGAGATTTCAGATACAAAAAGATATAAATAAAAAATGTGTACAAGCAGAACTTTAAAATTGCCGCATTTGTGACTATCAGCAAATATCATAAATATTCGTATGACAAACCATCCGATATTAAACCGTCTTCCTATCTGTGCGTTTATTCCGTTTGATTGCACAACAGAAATGTATAAAGTTTTATAGTTCGGCCAGTTTTATTGCGCTCACCACTCCTTATCTGGAGCCGCCACGGACGCCAGTTATTACCGAACCTTAGATAACTGGGACTGAATTTGGTTATTCGGACTTTGATTTTCTCTTTGCCGGATTTTGGGATTATTTCTTCCGTAGTTTGTCGAGATTAAATTTTCTATATTAGTTGAAAATTCTGGTAAATCTGATCAAGTTTGTGAATAAAGGAGCTGGTTTATTTGAAATGCTTCAGTAACATTGCAAAAGTGACCAACCCTATGTCTGAAACTTGGATGCTAAAGTTTCTTATTGACAGAATTTATTTGAAATCCATCACACAAGTTGTGTGTGTGCAAACATTATGTGATTGATTTACAGAACTTTTAACAAAAGCAAAAATTATTTTTTTCTTAATAACTCTATCATCAAATCCTATATTCCAACATAATATCAAAAACTGACCTATTATTTCTACAAATGTGATATTGTCGATATGTTAAATGACGATAAAATGTAGGTAGGCATACATCATTTAATCTTTCCCCATAAACTATAATGGAGAGTAGACACTGTTTTCATAAACTGATAAGTTTTAACCACTGAAAAGTACCCAATATTCAATAAAGAAATGACAATCAGACTTTCATCACAGTAACATTTTGATCCTATTGTATGACTGTGACAAAAAAATATCGCGAGGATTATGTATTACCGAAGAATCCTTCCTTTTCAAGTGAAAAAGAAGGATTTTCTCCACACAGAAGCTAAAAAAACCAACCAATATTTCAGCTTACGGACCGAAATTGCAAAAACGGTTCTTCAAAATCCTATCACAGATTAATGTATAAAGGATAAAGTTAACTGAATTGGAGTGGGCTACTCGACTCTATTCATTACCGTCTATGGAGTCCGCAACTAAATCCGACGGATATCGGGTTTGATTCCCCGTTTAAAGTCGAATAGGCCGGAAATCGATTGCTTTGGAAGCTTTACGTTCGAATTGTACGCGAAAATTGCGAGGATGTTAAAGTTGTGGATGTGGTATGCCATGTTAATTAAATTGATATTATTTTGAAAGATTTCAAACATTGAAAAGCGACAACTATTTAGAAGTTTGTTACATTAGACAAAAGATAAGGACAAATAAAAAATTGCATTTACTACTTCGTTTTATTACCATAGTAACAAACAACATTTATTTCTCATAACTTTGATAATCAAGTCCTGTTTCAATTGGTTTACCGTATGTTGCAAAAGTCTTTGTTATTACATCTATGTTACTATGTGGATAATGTACACATTATATAAGATGATCTCAAAACTGTTTGTCATGCATTATAACAGTTGCTATTATTCCGCCTCAAAACACCCTTGCCCAGCAGTGTGAGGATTTTTATTTATAAAATTTTGTCTAGGATAATGGAATTTCGTATTTTTTCAACTAAAACAACAAAAAAGCCATATCCAAACAATTTCCTACTTTCAAAACTCGATGAACGGTCTGTGCGAACGGAAATAACGCGCTTAATAGATTCGCCTCGGCTCACAAGTGCGCTGACAGCTGTATAATCTATTTATGAGGAAAACTGGCCACGCCACTGTTTCGACGCGCACCCTGTTTGTATACAAATGCCAGGACACACGGGTATTAGAAACATTTTGTATGTTTATGTTAACTGCACCAACGTTTGTGTCGATTAGTTAAACTCTTGCAATGTTATCATCATCATTTCAACCCATAAACGTCCCACTGCTGGCCACGGGTCTCTTCCAAACAATTTGGACGGAATTTAGCCTACTATACCTATGCTGGCTAGATGGGTTGATATAGGATTTTGTTTCGAATTCATATTGTCGCAGTGCTCTTGTTGCTTAAGGTCGCCTTGTACGACACCCACGGGATGAAATGGGGTAGTGACATTATATATTCTTAATCTCTCACTCATCAATACAACCCATAGGTTAATGTCCCACTGCTGGGCACGGGTCTCCTGCAAAAAATGTGGAGGAAATTTAGCATACTATACCACGCTAGCCAGACGGGTTGGTATTGGGTTTGTATAGAATTTTCCTTTTCTCGCAGTGTTCTTGTCTGCTTATGGTTACTCTCCCGGGGGTCCGGAGTATCCGGGGGTGTCATACAAGGTGTCACCACACCTTGTACGACACCCCCGGATTGAGATGGGTTAGTGACATTAAGTATTCTTAATCCGTCACTACACGGATAATATATCTTAAATAGTTGTATTATAATTATTATTCCTTGTGTGGATTTCATCATCATCATATCAGCCGAACGACGTCCTCTGCTGAACATAGGCCTCACCTTATTTACGCCACTGCGAATGGTCCTGTGCCGCCTGCAATCAACGGCCGCCCGCCACCCTGACCAGGTCGTCGGTCCGTCATCTCGTGGGGGGCTGTCCTACGCTGCGCCTTCCAATACGTGGCCGCCACTCGCCTTTTTGCCCCATCGGCCATCAGTTCTACGAGCTATGTGCCCTGCCCACTGTCACTTCGGCGATGCAATTCGATGAGCTAAGTCGACAACTTTAGTTCTCCTGCGGATCTCCTAATTTCTGATTCGTTCGCGCAGGGAAACTCCGAGCATAGCTCTTTCCATAGCTCACTGAGCGACAGTGAGCTTTCTAATGAGGCCTATAATTATGTGGATTTGTTTTCTTACAATTAATAAACAGTACATTGAACAGCGAAGGTCAGCCACAAATTCTTAGTATGTACTTACCCAGAATCTTCTACGTCTAGATGCAGCTACGAATTTACAAACTGATGTTAATATTGGCACGAACCACTGTTTAATATTACCATTTCAAATGTAATTTATGTAGACCGATAATGATGGTAACTGATACGGTTATTGAAATACATTTTGTTTGCTAATGGATTTGTAGTTCGCTAAACCGTAACTTTTGGTCCGTTTAATAGAGATAATTTAGATTGTACTCTGTTTTAGGTGACATTATGATATGTTTAGCGGTTTAGTTAGTCTGTTTTAATATCGATGTCATTTGATACGTGAAAACGTGAACTACTGAAAGGTAGTTACGATTTTATAATACGACAACATTAGCATGCTTATTGAACTGGAGCCTATTTTGTTGGATATAGTATGTCTATTTATGTTCTGTCTGTGCTATTTTGGCCAAAATAAATGTTTTTTCTTTCTTTCTTATATCAGACGTAATTTCATACCTACCTACCTAATTATTTACTGACTGAAAATATAAAATATGATAATATATATTTTAGTATAAACACACACACAACTTGGTGAATATAAACAAAAGAATTTGTTTTTCATTCGAACTATGTCTCCAGACTTCAAACCTAGGACATTTTATATAGCAGTTTAATTGCTCGCTCGTCACCGACAGTCTATTACATGTTTCATATTTCCCAGTTAATATTTTTTTACTAAATAAGATATGTATGGCATTTATCGATTAAAAGTTGATGTTTAAACAAGAAACTGATCGCAAAACGGACAACTTACAAGAAATACGTCAGTCACACCTAAGTTACACTCTCATTCTTAAAAAACGATTAAAGAACATTAAACTTTAATCACCTGATAACAAGACATAATTTCCAGAAAATCGTACCGTTTCTCTCAATAAAACAACAATTCATCAGTATGATTAATTAAATAGCACTTACGAACGCACTTACTCCAAATGTACAGGCCAAAGCACTTACCTGTAAAAAAAGAGACGTAAATTAAAAACTCACTCAATCATCAATCACTTAATGGTGTTCCGGTATTACGTCGTTAAGGAGCTTACACACTACGCTGTAATCTATAATAAGGTTTAATACCTGTTGTAACACACTGTTCAATTCTTTGTAAACGATTAGGTCGAGTTCGCATTAAAAACATTGATGTAAAATGCCCTACTACATAATAATATTACCAGAAAGCCTTCTACGAAAATTCGGAGAAAGCCAGCGTCTCCTTAGGTTTTTTCCACGCCTATCTGCTACATTATAATTCAAATTAGGCCACGGAAATATAATACAACCTTTATAAAAATTAAAATTTATTAATTAAAACATTCGGACCTAGAAACTCCTACTAATAAGTAGATATAATATATATCATTGCTTCATTTTATCGCCATAAATAAAACTGCATCAAAATCATTTCAAAATCAACATTAAAATAGTTTTTGGCTTACGTTAAACCTATAAAATGGATGTGGTGGTATGAATTTGGAGCACAAAACAGTGTGTAAGTACCTTTATTATTATGATGATTTATATCGGTGTTGCAGTCCTTAATAGGTTCATTCGAATGTTTCCGTGCACCATTTTCCAACTACCAACACCGTGTACAAATTGCACTTTTATCTCTTTGAGTAAAAAGATGAGATGCGGCACACAGTGTTCCGTGTTTGGGCGGTGTAAGCGCTTTTTTGTGCCGTTTGCATAATTTATGAAAGTGACACTGTTCAAAACGTAGTTGTGTTGGTTTTTAAAGAGTTTAAGTTAGTTACAAATGATGGCGGATAAGTTAGTTTTTGTAGAATAACACACCTTTAGGTTTAAAGTATTTGTACTTAGTTATACATTTAGTTGTCTAACTGAAGATTTTATTTTCCTTAAAACTATTTCTATCTAGTTTACTATCAGTTTATAACAAATTACGATTAAAAATACTTAAACCTCTGCAAGTGTATGAGTAGCAAAAAAAAAAACAGAATAAAGAAAAGTTCACAGCCTTAATTTCTTGTGTATCCAATGTTCTACACGTAAAAAAATCAATACCTATCATGTAAATACTGGTTCGTTATATTGATATTTTTTTCATTCACCACCAAAACGGATTGGCGGCAACACAATTAAAATAAAATTATTCACTGAATCGAAGTAATTATTTATTTCAATAAAAGTCGTAACCGTCGTTATAACGTTGAGATGAATTCGATACAATGTCAATAAAGTGTTCCAATTAAAACCTTGTTTTGTTAAATATTGTTACGTTTGGGAATTATTTTGTAGGTTGTTTCTTTCGTGTATTCGGATTATAGTCAATCAATAGTCAATTAATTTTTTATTTACTTCAAATCACATATGATACTTATGAACGTCACAAAGCCAAAAAAGATGTCAGTCAGTCAGTGATGGTGGCCGGATGGATAAGTGCCTGGCATGTAAATAATGCGTTCCGAGTTCGATTTCAACAAGCAATACTAATATGGATTTTACTTTGTAGAATTTATATGTATCTTCTCTTAGAACAAATTCATCATCATCAGCAACCCATTAATGTCTCACTGCTAGGTTCGGGTCTCCTATCGTCTATCTAGAGAGCTGAGAGGGTTTAGGCCATAATCCATACACGCTAGCCAAATGCGCGTTGGTGCATCAGACATACACAATATACACATAGTATTATTTATAGGGTATGTAGGTTTCCTCGCGAAGTTTTCTTTATCGTTAGCAGATGGTAAGTCACTTGACTAGTTCGTATAAATTACACAACGTGAAATCCATGATTTGCATGCCGGTCATTGGGCTACCATCGCTTCTATTTAAATACATAATTTTAATTATTTCACGAACTTACAAAAAGTCATAAACTTAATAAACAACGCTTTATGAATTTTCAAACAAAATAATTATGTCTAACACCCACTCTGTAAATCGTGCCATAAACAGTAAACGTGTTCTGAATTCAAACGACTTCACAACTGAACTAATCATTCTAAACAAACAATACAAATTTGATAATGAAACGAACGAATGAATAGTATGAACGAAATATGCCACGTTTCGAAGAATTGCGTGCTGGCCGCTGATTGAGCCGAATTACGTTTTGAGGAATGCGATTGCATTAGTTAATGCACGGACTGCAATGAAAAACGGGACATAGATATAGAGACATAAGAGCTATTTGTACGTGAATTAAAACTGAATGGAAATTATGTTAGGATATTTTGTGGGTTGTTAGTACATAACATGTTTATGTGATCGAAATGAATAAATTATTTGATATCTGAAATGATTAGCTCGAGGAATATTTCTTAAGACGTGTTATTAACAAAATATTTATCGTCAAAATATTTTGTAAAAAAAAGTACATTTCTCATTCTAAAACATTATTATATTATGAAAAATGTTTTATGTTGTTTTAAATTATTATTCTTTCACCTTAATGGAACACAAATACATACATATATTTATTTATTTTTTACTTTTTTTATATTTAATATCAACAATAATTGACAATTTTATTTTCCACACTACAAACTCATTGTTTTTATTTACATCGTATTCGGGTAAAATTTGTTACCAATTCAAAAATAATCGGGGCTTTAAAACATGAATATATTTAACAATAACCGCAGAAATCGTTTGTCGTATATCTTTGCTGAAATTAATTTTACTTGTATTGTGTTTCTGCGGTGACGCGGCTTAAATATTTGATTACGATACAGAAAAATACAGTAAGCTTTAAAAGCGTTGCAAACTGATCATTATATATTAATGTGTACTGAGCAAAATAAATGCAAATGCAAAGGCAGGAATCCTACTCGCAATTTTGACATTACATTAGTCAATTTCAACATTTTCAAATTAATAAACATTTTAAATTTAGTCATGACATTTCAAATCGAATATGTATCGAGATTGTGAGATAGCCCTCGGAAATAACTAAGATTCATTACATTTATTGTCATTCTTATTTGTTTCATAGGTACGACACATCTATCACGAAGTAAATTGCAAAGGATATTAATTTCGTTATATTAACAACCTCGCTATTAAATACATGGGAAGTATTGTTGTATTCTTAAAGAAAGAAAAAGGTTTAATAACATGTAAATTATTAGATAATAGCCCTTATTCCGTACTAACGTTGCCATGTTTTAGTGTTAGCCAAATTACCTACTTATTAAAATAGGTATTTTCGAAATCGATTATATTATTAGTACGTTTTTTCAATTCAAAATCCTAAAAAAAGGAATTTGTTTGCTATTATTTTTCATACAAAATATGATTTTAAATTACCTAAAATTTCCCAAAAAAAAATGTAATATTTTCACTTCTATTCACTTTAAATCCATGTTTGGCACATTAGCTGCACGCCGATTAATGTTCAGTTTGGTCGAAAATTTTCGGCATTCGTGTAATTGTGATTTAGTGAGCCGGTTTGATATGCGATAAACTTATCGTCCGAATAGTTAGCAAGCTCTGCTCACTACCTGGTTTAGCGAGTTAATTCACGAACGTTTTGTTTGGAGAAGGATTGTTAAGTAGTAGTAAAGGAGAGAAGAGCCGTGCACAACAGAGGGATATTAATGGGTTGCTAGGATGTGTGAAAAAGTATTTCCATGAAAAAACATAAAATTAAACATTAATAAAATGAATTGTCAACTCCGCTACATATGCTAAAATATAAAGAGTTATAGAGGTCATGCGGTAATGTCGTGTAAAAATTTTAATGTAATTACTTTTGTAACGAATGAAGTGATAAGCGTTAGTTAATACGCTGTATAGTCGTCACCCATAACGTTAAATATGATTAATACAATTGTAATTAAGTAGATGTAGTATCACGCGAACATTAAGGGGTATTTACCCCTCTACAATTTAATGAGTTCTATTTTCATCATAATCATAGTCATAATCTTTATTAATTAATACATGATGCTTATGAACATTATACAAAGCCAAAAAAAGGTGTCAGAAAATTTGGCTACGCCAGTTCACTGACAAGGTTAAGCTTTGAGAAGAACTTGGCAAGAAACTCAGGCCACTCTTTTTAATCACCATAGTAGTTACATAATTTCAATTGGTTATAGTTTGAAATAACGCAGAATGGTACAGAACCATAACACTATACTAATATAAATTCTATAAAATTTTGGTAGGTATTAAAAAAAAAGAAGAAAAAAAGAAATTATAAACATCGTGTAAATAACAATATATTATTTATTGTTTAACTTAACTTACCAAACTGGTAATAATCTTGTCCAATTTGGTATCCAAACTGATCAAATTATATACTGTCGCTATGGCAACTAAAGCCAGCCATGTGTATAGATTTGCTCTAATAAAATAGTATGGAAACGTCTAACGTCTCAATAAGTATGTACTATTTACAAAAGCAAATGCAAAATTGCTGGCCGTATTCTCACGAATAGAGATGCTAGCTTTATAGATTATTTGAAAAAAGAATGACATATTTCTTGAGAAAACAAATAGGTACCTATTCATCTAAAAAGCCTGCATGAAACTAGTTCTTCATAATCATCTGTCATCAGTAATTATAAACTTATTAACATTTTCCTTATACTTTGTCACAGTAAACCTCGGCCATTTATTTAAAATTCATCCTACTGGCCGCTGTTATTGGAGCACAATTAAAACAATATTCCTTTAATTATAATATACTTTAAGCGGCAGCTGACACGAACATAACCAATATACAATTATTAAACGGTTTATTCTCTGTAATTCCTGTTATGAATGGCTTCGGATGTTACTACCAATCGTTTTAAAGTAATGTCTTTTAATATTTTGCCTCTTTTTTAATTCATGGTAAAATGGATATTTTCAAAAGAAAATAAACACTGGTGGGGCCGTATACTCACGAAAAGAGATGCCATCTATACATACATACATACATAGCATCACGCCTTTTTCCCCGAAGGGGTAGGCAGAGGTGTATCACACCCACATTTCGCCAGCTATGTTTGGTCTAAATAGGGGGCGAGACTATTGTCATCAACCGGGAACATTTCTTTGCCAAACTGCGGGAAAATCTTAATACTGGAATTTCATGATAGAAAAACCCAATACCATTTTTACCCGACCCGCGAATCAAACCCAGGACCTCTTGCACAGCAGTCGTATACACTTCCCGCTGCGCCACCGAGGCAGTATCTATAAAGATTTACATTAAATAACATCACTACAAATTATAAATCAAAGTCCTCCGCCGCGTCTGTCTGTCTATTCGCGATGAACTTAATAACTACTGCACCGATTTGAAAAATTATTTTATTGTTGGATAGCCTATTTATCGAGGAAGGTTATAAGTTATTTATCATTACGCTAAGGCCAATAGAAGCTATCAAACCCAAAACAATAAACCGTATAATCAACATTTACAGCGTTTTTCTTTACTTAGAAGACCAAAACCCTCGTAAAATATTTTAGCTTGTATAATACTTTACCATAAAGACGATATTTTAATAGCACCGCATTGCCGTCCATATTACATCAAGCAATTACTTGCAAAACAGTTCTGTCCACATCGTAACCCGTTGGAGATGACCTCTTGTGAATATTTTACATTTTACTGCAATATACCACGACAAGACAGTGTGTCTGTTTCCATTGACAAACGATGTTTGAACCGATTACAGAAAAAAACATTGTTGAGGAAAATGTTTGCATGCCTATTATGAAAAAAATATCGAGTTTTATTTCATAGGTCTACTACAATTTTATTTTATTTTTAGATACTTTTTCCATGGACGTAAAAATATTACGATGTAGTAGGCTATTAGAAAATTTATCAAAGTCTTACTTATTTCAGCCTAATAATAAAATCCATTTAAATTTATCAGACACTATCAGGTTTACTAAATTTCAGTCTTAAGTTCTACTTTTAGAACTATAAGTAACAGTGTATTAAATAAAAAGATATAACAAATTGTCAATTAACTTAACTTATCATGTTTTAAGTACGATCTAATTGAATCCGTCACGATTTTTTTATACTAAAATAGAACTTCATTTATAAATTCGTGCAATATTGAAAACGAGCTAACGTAAGGCATCATAAAAGTTTAACCGTCCGACAAAATGCGGTCATGATCTCATTTTTCATGTTACTTACATCATGTTATCGATATTAATAGAATGCATTTAGCTTTCATTGAACAATGTGAATCGTATCTATTCCGATACGATTGTGTGAAAGAACTTGTAAAGTAATTCCGTCATCATAATTATCATCATTATCAGCCGCAGGAAATCTCTTAGGCCTATGTCTAGAATGGACGTCCTGCGGCTAATGTTATTTGAAATAAATAAAATATAGAAGATTTTTTTCCTAATGATTGACTGCTTTCAAAGCGCAGGTGGAGAGTCTATGTCATACCTCTCTGACATAGACTCTTCCGAAGATTCGAAAGAAGAAGGTCAATCACAAATTATCAGTGTCTGTCCAGACTCTGAAGATGTCCTCTGTTAATGACAAAGGCTTACTTAGCCTGGCTGTCGAAATTTAATGGGAACTTAGCCTACTATACCACGCAGGCCAGACAGATTGGTATAGGGTGGTGTTTCCAAATTTTCTTTTTTTGTAGTGTTCTTGTCTGTATGAAGTTATTCCCCTTAGTGCCTTTTACGACACCCACGGGTTGAAATGGGGTAGTGTAGGTAGATATTATGTGGGGAAAATTATAATTAAGGACTTAAAATGGCATGATACCCATGACATTAAAAATGTACAGTTACTGTCGTGATCCTTACACCTTTGCATTTAGGTGGGTGAGAGATTAATATAAATATATACGTATAATAAACAAAGGGCTTTGAAAATGATACAGAATATAATTATAAGAGTTATATTATACTGTAGGTTATTTATACCAACGCAAACGCAAAACTAAAAAATCTTAGCGAGAAATTCATCAACTCGTCTTACAGCCCATTTTGGACGAATTGGAGAAAATAAAATTAATAATATTTTCATTCTGCACCTCGTCCCACTTTTAATTTCGTGTAAACTTCATAATATCAAAGTTGCAGAATTAACAAAAAAATGTACTTTGATTTTCGATTTGATTTGATTTTGATGTAGTCCTAATAGGCATTTAGGATGAGTTGATATTAATTACTTATCCTAGGTCATATATATCAAGCGCAGCTTTCTTTTAATCTATAGTTTGTTGAGTAGAGAGTTTGTTTGTTTGATAAAATTATTTTGATAAGACCCCCTATACGTTGTGCCCAAAAAAAAATAAGTTTTTAGTTTGTTGTAAAATAAGTTAATAGCGTCTAAAATTAACGGGTTGATATGAATTTTGACATAAAATTAAGTAACATTGAAAAATTTAGTATGTAGAAGCCTTTGCACGTCAACAAAGTATTTTTTCGATATATCACACAAAATAGAAGTCACCCACATCAGTGACTTTTTTTTTTGTATCATACGTACATTTTTCTGATTTTTATTTTTTATTACTTATATTTTATATTTTTATATATTTTTCAATGAGTACATAATATTCTTTGTTTTTAAAGTATCCACAGAAAAGGTTTAAGATCACTAAAGTAATTACTTTTCACTTTTCTTGTAGTGCAACCGTTAAGCCCCGAATCATTCAGATTTACATTATTTGTTAAAAACTTAATGCCTTTTTACCAATCCGATAATGTATTTTATTCGAAATTTAATCCCTCATTTTGTATCCCATTCTGGTAATTCCTTTCAATCCTTTGTGTCTGTTGGTCAGATACGTAACGATTTTTAAATCGTAGCACAATTTTAATGTTTTTTGCAGAATTAAAAATTACCCGTCAATAATTTCGAGGTATTTGATGAATTTATGATTTCCCTTACAAGTAATTTAGTTTTAATTATGTTTTGTTATAGGTAGTCTATAGTACACGAGTACAGCAGACTTGGAAAAATTGAATGGTCCCTCCAACTAACCTTTTTTTCTTTCATCATTATTATTTTTACTTTTATTTTTTTATTATTCTTTTTTGTTTAATTTTCACAACTTTTGTCATTAAACTTTTTAATAAGTGGAATGTTTGAATGTAATTACGTCACGCACCTACTTGACACTGAACCTTTGTAATTTTAGGAAGAGATTGGACCCCATGACACAGGTTTTCTTAGTGTGAATTTCAGTGAACAGGTTATAAAATATTATACTAGATTAAGTTTGTATAAATGTATCTTAGAAATGTTTTATATTGTAAACTTCAGTTAAATAAAGGAAATTAACACAATGTAAATTACTTTCCAGCGCACTGACGTTACATTTTACCGATTAAAACAGCAATAACAATATTAATTTTACTATAATTGGAATTTTAACCCTCACCAATAATCCCAATTCACAATTTTATCCACCGAACAAAGAATTAATTTCACAAAATGACGAAGCATTTCAATGAAATAATGCGTGTCTATATTTCAAACAATGTATTTCATTTTAACCCGTAAATGGCATTTGTATTCGAACGCCAGATGGACGAGATAAATGTACCTATAACTTGTATTCACAGTTGCGCTTTAATAAAAAATAATAGCATGTCGATGGGATAACTATTAAAGGTTTTTTTTAATTGAGGAATTTCACGGAAATTCGTCCATTTTTATTCAATATTCAATTTTCAATGATTTTATGTAAGTTTCACATTCTGCTCTGGATTTATCTCATTGACAACGTACTTGTAATTGTTGTAATTTGTAATGGTCACAATTATTAATCCACGTTATTGATTGTATAAGACATAATCACCCCAATTCTGTACTTACAACTCTGTTAATTTTTTCCATTGAACCCCTCTAGCTGCTTAGAAGTGAGGTTTACAACATATAATTCAAGAACTTAAAAGCCAGAACATGTGAAACGTACATACTATTTTTATAACTAAAATGTTGATTTCATAACATTGACATGTTTGTTTTCTCGTTGTAATTCAGCATTCAACGGTTATTGCGATGTCATTGAGTTTTTTTTCGATAACAACAATAGATTCACTATGTATAATTATGATTTTTTTTTGGTAAATATAAATCTTTCTCTCATGATAAATGCTCATACGACTGAAAAACGCAACGATCATTATATCTTACTTACAGATACAATTACGGGTTAGCAGCTGGTGCCGATAATTCATTGGATTGCTGCGGTCGCTGCAACCTTTCTTTTTGTTGTAAACGTTTGCTAGATGATCAATGATCATATTGTGGGAGTTAATATAATATACCTACAATTTCATTGTTGTCAGTTTTAATAAAACAAAATATTATTTTCATTTTGTTAAAATTATAACGTCCGCTTTTAAAAAAAAAAAACTGCTTTTTGATCACTAAAGCTCACTAGACTGACAAACCAAAATGCTACCAATTTTTTTTACAATTAGTGCTCATTTTCATCAATCGGTTTATCAGTTATTGGTATGTATATGGTGAAAATATAAGTTATTAAATGTTTTGTATTTTTTAAAGTGAATAATTTGGTAATAATATGCACTTCCCAACCTGTATTGCTAAAATCACTCCGAAACCACTGTAATAACATAATTTATCACTTATTATACTAAGACTAGAACTTAAAAATATACAGCCCAACTATAATAGTAGCCAACGTAACAATGATCATCATCTTAGCCTAAGGCAGTCCACTGCTGGACATAGGCCTCTCCCAACACGCGCCATAACACTCGATCCTCCGCTTTCCGCATCCAGTCAAACCCGGCGACCTACCGGATGGAGGTCAGATATCGTAGGAAAGCCCGGAGTCCACTGGTGGCCCACATAGTGGTAAAGGTGTCCCCAAAGATATGGGGTCGCCTGATGGACTCCGGTGTCGCTCATATCGACCTCCAACGGGTCAAAGTCGGAGACCACTCTCCCTTGGTCCAGTGCTCTCGATGCCTGGGTTATGGGCACACACGCAAATTGTGTGAAGAGACAGAGGACGTCTGCAGTCACTGTGGGGGACCCCACCGGAAGGATAAGTGCGAGGTGGGACTTTCGGGGGGGTCGCCCACGTGCTGTAACTGTCAGAGGGCAAAGCTCGACGACCAGCGACACAACGCCTTTAATGCGGAATGTCCGATTAGGAAGAAGTGGGACTCCTTAGCTAGGTCCGCAGTGGCTTATTGCTAAGGTGGTCTCACTTCCTACAGCATCCAAGTTCGACATAGTGCGTAACGCTGTCGCTGGTTGTCGAGTTAAACTTGAGAGGGTGTGTTCTGCTCAGGCTGATCGTCAGAGTTCGATTTCGTCCCGCAGCGCGACAAGCGCGCAGTTCCACTGTCTCTTGGACCATATTGATAGCAATATAAGCCAGAGAAGTGTTGACAGACAAGAAGCATCGCGCTGCGGTCGACCAGCAGATGTCGACCTGGGCGGAGCATCCCCTCGGACGGAAATGGAGATGTCCCTTTATATGACAATTGGCTGTCCTCCTCGACGTGTTGTGCCCACACTACTTCTTATATGTGAAACAAATCTTGGCCGAGTTCTGCACCGAGGTGCAGTGGTGAACCACTAAGGCAAAAATAAATTTTGTACATTGGCATTCTTCCCTGCACATCGGTGTAGAATTCGGAATATATACATAAAGATAAATAGAACAAGAAACAGAAACAAGTATAAGTAAAAAAGATGAAATAAATAAGATAAAACACAACTGCCCCTAAACCCCTCCCCAAAAACAAACAAATATAGTAAATAAGTAAAACAAGAAAATAAGGTCTCGAATCATGTTTGAGGATCCACACGCGGAGCACAAACAATTGTGCTCATACTTAAAAAAAAAAAAAAAAAAAAAAAAAAAAAAAAAAAAAAAAAAAAAAAAAAAACCCGGCGACCTTTTTCAGGTCATCGGTCCACCTAGCTAGAGGACGTCCTACTCTACGTAAGTAACAATGATAACCCTCTTGAATTGTCGTTTTATAAATAAATTTTCACACTACAAGTGTATACAAATTAAATACATACATACAGTGAAATATCTCCTTGTACCTTCTGCAAAAAGTTGTAAAGGATCGCACCCAAGTTCATTATGTATTTATATTCACTCAATAGCCCTTACTTTCGAGACTGTACTTTGTCAATCCTTTAGATGTTCGGTACAGTCGTTGGGGCTTAAGGCTCTAAACTTTTAAGAGTGTTATGTGAGCGTGCCAAGGTTTTCCGAGGAGTTTTTGCTTATATAATTACTTTTATTTTTAAATTAACTGTGAAATTGGGTCACTTCTGCAGAGTGTGGTATTCCGCTGCGTTATACGTGTACGTGATTGAAATTGGACCTCACAAAAGATTGTAACTATTTGCGTTTATACAAGTGGCAATCGATTCGATCTATCTATTTTATCGACATGTTAAACATTTATAATAGAATAGCGATACGCCACCTGTTTAGGGGGCAGTTATTCTGATAGTTCTACCCTGTCAGCGAAGTGGTTGATGGCAAATTGACTGACATGACTTTTTTCTTTGATTATATTATAACTGTTACATTTTTATTTATGACTTTCATAAAAGTAGATGTATGAACAATATTTATTCCCACTTTTCCTTCACTTAATTGCACTTAATTTTAATTGGCTAAGGTGATTTTTATCACAAAATAGTTACAAGCAATTATAGTTTTAAAGTATTCATTATAATTATCTTGAAAATGATTTTTATAAAAAAAAGGTTTTTATGTTTAACCCTGGCCTAAACCTATTTTTCCTGGAAAATCGTTCAAATTGGGTGTATTATTTGTTAATACTTTCGGGTCAAAACCGTCCATGAAACCATGTTTCTTTACGAACAACTCACAATAAAACTCCCACAGGCAAGTTAGATACAAAAACAAACATAATACATTATAAATAATATTACACAAAGATGCTGAGAAAAAACTCGCAATTTCATTTCGTAAGATACGCGAAGTATAGCCCGAAACAATTTAACAATGATAACGTATTTTCTTAAAGTATTCCTATTATGCCCGTTTGATGTAAATTTTACAAGTGCCGGTTTTTTTTGTTTCGTCTTAATACCTTTGAGATGCTTATAAACCAGAAAATTAAAGCCAGAACATTGTTCTTTTTCTTTCTTTATATTACAAGGGCATGATACAAGATAATAAAAATATGTTTCTTATTTTTCTGATAAAATATTTTATTTACTGAACATGCTTGAGACTATGGGTGTGCCTGCCTATTTTTTTAAAAACCGTCCATTTTTGAAACTTTGA
Source organism: Laspeyria flexula (assembly GCA_905147015.1). Taxonomy (NCBI): domain Eukaryota; kingdom Metazoa; phylum Arthropoda; class Insecta; order Lepidoptera; family Erebidae; genus Laspeyria; species Laspeyria flexula. The sequence continues at coordinate 1,490,754 of LR989956.1, read as the reverse complement.
TATAAGTTCAGCCTTTTCAAGATCAAAATTGAATTTTATTCAAACCGTCCTTTAAAAGCTGCAATGCATTAAATGTGTCAGTTTTTACTGACATATTTTTAATCAAAATACTCTTTTTTAGTATCGATAAAAATACACTCAGATAAAATCATACAAAAACTTTACCAAATTCAATTATTATGTCCTCGTCAAATCAAATTCATGCCTTAAAATGGCCAACCGAGGTTTGTGAATAAATGAACATCAGCAAGCAAGTTTTTTCTGAAACTAATGAAAATTTGATATTTCCTTGTCGCAGTCCGGAACAGTGACAGAGTTTTTGTGTGACACACTGTTCTCAAAGTCTGTCTGTTTGTTTTGTCTTGACTGTTAAACCACCGAACAAATAATAAGTGATGTAATCAGACATAGAGATGGTTTAGGAACTAAAAAGGACTAAAACTGTTTTTTATAGGCTGTTGTTTAAAGCACACCTTAGCTATCTAATCCTCTCCATTTTTTAGGGACTTAGCCTCGAAATCCATAAAAACAGTGACAAGGATATTATATTAGGCTGTGTACAGATCTGACGCGCGCAAGCCCTGCGTGAATAACGCTAAACAAGCGCACTAAATATATTAGAGCGTCAATTTCATGGCGCTTACGCCACATCTGGACACACACTGTCTTATAAACAACCAAAGTACGAATAAAACACCCAAAGGTCCAGCGTTTAACGTAAACATTATATACTACTTGCCCTAATCAAAGCCAGTTTAACCTTTAAACACCCAATAAAAACCTATACCTATGCGAATGAACCCTTCAATTTATTTCCTTCAAGTGCAATGATAGCAACAAATAGCAACGGAACCCTTCATTTAGCTGGCCATATTTCTCACCCGTCTATCACGGCGGTTATCCAAGCGCCCTATTTCTAAATCTAAATTATTCATAGCCTTGAAGGCTCTTGCTAAGTACCAACGACGGTAGGGGGTTGAATCTCACCTTGTTATAGTGGTGTTTTCTTATTACTATCATTAAAATAGTGTGAAAATTGCCCCTCAGACACGTCTGCAGTAAAGTGAGTTTTTCAAGTGGTCTTTAAGGTATAATTTTAAGAAAAACTTGTGCGTAGCGTTCCGTTCAAAGTACAAACGTTAAAAAAGTTGGAAGAATATATAGAATTAACTTAGTCGGATAAACAATATTGGAATAAATTATAGCCTGTGTTTCTTCTCTTCCTGACTATTTTTGATTGACAGAAATGTAAGCTTTAAGACAAATTTATACTATCACTACTTGTGGCGCGGGGCTTCGCTCCCATCGTTCTTTTTTGGTCACTGCTTAGCTTCTATTGGCTTTAGCGTGATGTTATAGCTCTCTTCGATGAGCTATCCAACACTAAAAACTTTCCAAATCGGACCAGTAATTCCTGAGATCTTAGTGTTCAACCAAACAAGCAAATAAACTCTTCAGCTTTATAATATTAGTATAGATGAAAAATTCAATATAACTTTTTTAAATCCATTTATTTTAGACAATGTGTCATTCTTTATTTCATAACTAGAAACACAGCTTAGCAGTCAGGGTCACTAACCACTAGACCAACAGGCCAGTCAAATGTATGTATGTATGTACTATAATCTGAAAATGACTGGCCTGTTGGTCTAGTGGTTAGTGACCCTGACTGCTAGGCCGGAGGTCGTGGGTTCGATCCCCACCCAGGACAAATCTTTGTGTGATGAGCATAAAGTTTTTTTCTGTGTCTGGGTGTAATTTATCTATAATATGTATGTATTTACAAAAAAAAAAATGTATTTAAGTAGTATATCAGTTGTTTAGTACCCATAACACAAGCAATATAATTGCTTACTTTGGGACTAGATGGCGCTGTGTGAATGTGGTAGAATATTATTATTATTATTATAATCGAATTCAGTCCGCTATTTTCGAAGTATAAGATCTTTTTGTTGTTATGGCCTTAACCCAGTTGTTACTGAAACAAATTTTTGGCTCGTATCTTTCTAATTTTCAGATATTGTTACCTTCATGCCTATAGTAAATGTGTAAAAATAGAAAAAAAAATCAGGGTTATCGGGAAATCTCGGAAAATGTGGATCGTTATAACGATCGGTAGTAATAGGCGGGTAGGTTCACTCATGCTAGTACTATTATTTCGTTAGAGAGACACAATATCTATTTTTGCAAGAAAAGGCTTTATTCCTTATCTGAAAAAAATTAATTAAGTAATTGGTCTATTTATGTAAGAGTATTGTAAGTCACAAAGCACGGTTTAGGGTGTAAATGAGCTTTGCACATCAAAAGAGTGAAGTTCGTATGTTTTGACAAAGAGTTCTTTTTGTAAAAAACACAACAAAGCTGAGAATAATTGTACTCTAGTACTTCTACTAGATAGTCAATTCTGTCTTAGCATGCAATTTCCCTGTAGTTTTTAGGGAACACCATCATTGACCTTACAATTAATTTATTAGGTATGCAGGGTATTTGAATATATCGCCTTTCATTTTCTTGTCATTAGACACTTGGAGAAGTCGCCAAAATTTATCAGACCGATCCTGTCTGATCAATTTTGGCTATTTCTCCAAGTATGCTTTGATTGATTGTTACGGTAGAATCAACAAAAAGAACAATTACGTCCTATCAATAACTAGAATAGAACTAGATGGCTCAGGTTGGATATTTTCCTCAATAGAAGGGTCTTCGTTAGTTCGTCTCCTTTTTGCTAAAGAAGAGAAAGGTCCACTGTCGTCATCACTGTCGAACGACATGTATTCTATCTCTGTAAGAGCCCTTAGCTAAAAACCTCAATACTTACACACCCATGAAATGTGTATCAAACCTGAAAAATTGATCAAAATTACAACTTCCTCACAGAATCATCTTTTGTGATATAAGCATTCACGTTATCAAGGGGTAAAATAGTTATATTTCTTGGAAAATTGGATTACATAATCTAATTATTCCATTTCATAAATGATTTCGTTTAGAGACAGTGGTCTTGATACGAAATCTAAATGCATCCCCAAATTACTACCGATCGTTATAACGATCATAAAATTTATAATCATTTTTCAAAAAAAAAAACAGGATGCAAGTCTCTTTTTTTCCAAAGATTCATTATAGAGGTTATAAATTTATAAAAATCATACTTCAAATGTGTTTCAATCCGAAATAACTCTATAAAAACTTATTGGTTAGATGACACCTCGAAAGTTAATTTTAAGAAATTAATTCAAGATGCAAATACGCTTATAAATAATAATTTTACTGTAACAAATTACACCCTGAAACACGGTCAAATGCTTATTACACGAATTGGTAAATAAGGATCTAAAACTCTGCTGTCAAAAATATAAATTAATTGATGTTATTTTTTATGTATATTTTTGATCTTTATAAAGATCGGTCGCTGTAAATGGGTTAACAAGTTAAGTTAAACAAAACAGCTCATCAGTATTAGATTAGATATTCCAATATTTTTTTCTGTTTAAAACTCAGCCTACCTTTTTGCACTCCAGAACAATACGCAGTGATAATCAGGAACCCCAATAAGGGCTCGCATAAAGATTTCTCTGAATAAATAATAAGAGCCTAATTCAATTTGGTGCCCATATAATCCCGTTTTCGGCTTTATAACACGTGATAAAAGGTTTGGGTACTTTAATTTGTACATTATTATCATTTTTGAACGGTGTGGATAGTATAATTTGACGGGTTTCGTAATGAAAATGTATAAAGAGGTCACGTTTATGAAGAGATGTTAAATTGGTTCTGAAAATTTTATAATGTACAAAGTTTAGATGAAAAACGTGATGGTAACTAAATGGAAAAGCGACTGATATGCGAAATATGAGGTCCGGGTTTGATTCCGACTGGTTCAACGGAGTGATCCTATAAGGGTACCGTTTTTTCCTTTTGATGTACGGAACCCTAAACAAGCACCAAACTGCCATAAACTAAACAATTTATGGCGTGGTTAACCATAAGGCTATATTGTGTACCATCACTCAAAGAAACAGGATAACTTCACTACCATAAACACAAAATTTTACACATAAAACATATTTGAGAAAAACTTTTAAACCAACAGAACATTACAATAAATATTTAAAACACACCTACACCTACGTTTATTTCTTCACACGAAATGGGTACTTTTCTCATAAAGGGTGCCAGATACTGTGTACGTTCGTACTTAAGCCTATTTAACATAAATAAATAATACAGAAAGCAGTTACGTCTGATTTATGTCTCCCGCAGTAATTTTTGTGGAGCCTTAATTGAATAAAGAAGTTGGGTAAGGAGCCCTACGAATTGATGCTGGGCTTTTCTTGAACATATTTCGTTTTAAGACGGTATTTGCTGAACATTTTTTTAATCAAACATTATTTACTAAGTTTATTAACTAACGAGTCAGGAAACATACAGACTTAATTATTATTAATAACGGACACAAAATATATTCACATTAATATATTTCGTCCCTTTAGAAGAATAATGTCTTATCTTCAGATAAAACAAAAATGAAATTATTATAAATTTGGCATTAAAAACCGTAAACTATCAATTGATCAAATTTGTACTTTGTAAAATACTGACTAAAGAATAAAATAAAAATTTATCAAACGATAGTTTACGGTTTTTAATGCCGAATTTTTAAAAAAAAATCATTTTTTTGTTTTATGTTAAGATAAAACATTATTCTTCTAATGGGACGATTTACTTGACACCAAGCAGTGAAACATGAGGATGACATGCATGTTTAAATTGAACTTTATTAATCTATATACAAATAAATCAAATTGGTGTGTCTGTTTGTAATAACCGTTAAACGTTAAATTGAAATAACCGTTTTTTACTACATGTATATGAATATATATGCGGTACATACACCAAAATAACATTTTTTACAATTTTTGTCTGTCTTTCTGTTTGTTCCGGCTAATCTTTGGAACGGCTGGACCGATTTCGACGGGACTTTCACTAGCGGATAGCTAATGTCACACGGAGTAACTTAGGCTACTTTGTTTCTGAAAAAATATCAGGGTTCCGTAAAAAAAATTAAAACTCTATGAATGCGGGATAAGTTGTCCACGCGAACTCTCGTTTTCAGCGGTCGTTGTTTACGAAAACTACATATATTAGTACTAAACTCATTCATCATCATCATTATCACATCAGCCTGTTGCAGTCTACTGTTGGACATAGGCCTCTCCTAATACGCGCCATAACACTCGGTTATCTGCCTTCCATATTGTATCTTATTTAGGTAGTTGATCCACCTAGCTGAGGGTCGTCCTATTCTACGTTTGCCGAGTCGCAGTCTTCAGTGTCTCCAGGACACTCTAATTACAGCCAACCAAAATTCATCTCAGTTATAAAGTAAAAGAAAAGTGTTAATTTTGGAATAACTAAAATTCATTTGTATCTACCAATTTGCCTAATATTATATTCGGAGGAACTTTCAAGGTAAATTTCTTGAAAAGAACGTGTGTCCCTAACTCTAAAAGGGACAAAGATGATAGACATATAACAAAGTTACGTAACAAACTTAGATATGCGAAGACGCAAGTTTCTAGACAGACCTGTAATAACAAAACTTTCTAGACGGGATAAAAACATCAATGCTGAATATACCTAATCATTCAATATTAAACAGTATTGCGTATAAAAATAGAAATTACAATATCGTCTAATAGAAGTTTTTAAAAGGAATAGCTAATAAATACAAGCCATCTGCCCTGAGTTCCATTCAACAAAAACTGATAAAAGTAATATAATAATTTTGTGTAGGAATATTCTCTGAACAACTGGACATACAAAAATTCGCCCTATGTAGGGATCAAATTTTGAGCTTCTTATTCGAGAGCCACTGACAGTCAGCCCAATGATTTCCACTGCTGGACCTAGTTCTCACCTAATTTCCGCCACAGCGAGCGACTTGGTGCCGCCTGCATCCAACGACCACCCGAAACCCTTACTAAGTCGTTGATGGTCACTACTCGACGAATACGTGGCCGTTACTCGACAACCTTTTTCCGGCCATCAAATTAAAGTTACATTGAATTACTTTAAAATCCAAGCTCAATAATGTAACAGTACTGACTTTATTCCCAAACAGACAAAATTAACTAATACATAATAATATTATAACTCCTTTATGATGACCATAAGTTGACCATGAAAAGTCATGAGTGGACTGTCGACAAGCCACTGAGCTAATGGACTTCGCTACTTTAAAGTTTTAACGATCTTTACTTAGTGCTAATGTTGCTTTACAAAATGTTCACTAGCAAATGGTTCGTACGTTAAACTCAAAGTAAAAACAGTATTAGTTTGGAAAAAAGGAGAAAGCCTTCCGTAATAACGTGATGTAGTTCTGAAATGCATTAGGTACGTTAGATGAAGGATAATTTTTTTGGTTTTATATATGTCTGGTTTTTATATAATTATGTATGTCTCGGAGAGATATTTTAAACTGAAAATACGTAGTTACGTATTTGATGCGTAGTTTTTGTTTAAAAGAAAATTTAAACGAAAGTTACTGTACATTTACAAATCCAAATTGAAATTCTAACATCTAGATTCCCAACTACCAAATACACTCCAAAAATAAAGCCCAAAAATTTTAAAAGCTAACTTGAACAGTTTGAAAGAATGTCCGGAGTCACGTGCTCGCAAGTTATTCGGTAGGCGCAGCAATACTTCCAGAACTTTCTTGTCTCTTTAGATAGGCAAACTTCGATTAGAAACTAAGCCCGGTCTCGAAGTTTGACAAGTGGAGTCCGACTTCATGTTGTAAAGAGTAATTACATGTGAGTTTTTATAGTTTCAGACTTGGATCGTTTTGGAAGTTGTAGTTACTTTTAGGTGGAAATGTAAAGAAACTTTTAATTATGGATTGTTGATAAAAATATCGATAATTATTAATTTAATTCTTAGTTAAATTAAAATATATTCTTGAATTACAAGTACCTATGTAATTTAACAGTATTTTAAAACCTGCTAAACGCACAACATACTATATTTCTGTATATTTTCCTACTCCTAACTCAAAATATCTGCAACCTAAATTTCATATTCCAATGTTTTGCTTAACACAACATAGAAAATATAGCAACCGGCTTCATAAATACCAACGTGCATGCATATTGAATTTGTTGCAACGTACTAACTTCGATAGTTTATGCTCGGGAACGAAGCATCTACAAAATGATAGGTATTCGTGTAATAAATTACAGTAAATTATACAAGCATCTCGCAGTGAAACCAAACCGTCCAACTAATTAATTACCAAGCTTGCCTTGAGCTTCACAAATAAAAGAACTATAAACAAATTGAACGTACGGTTAATCGATAATGTTGTTTTTTTTGTTTTTCGTGTAACCTCGCATGTATTTTTAAGTTTTTTCATGAGATGAGAAACCAAAGAATTTTAACGTCAGATGGTTTAAGTCACAGACCTATCTCTGTTCTGTGGTTTAAATGACTCACAGTAATATACGAAATGCTTGGTTGAGTGAGTCGTTTTATAGAATTTTGAAATCAGTTTCAAAGTTAGTTGATTAAGAGATGTTTCAATGGTATTTTAAATGATTATTTTGATAAAATAGAGCTGATTCTATTCTCTTTTTAAACCTTTAAAAAACATAAGAAAACGAGGCCTGCGTTAGTATAATATTGTAACTCCTTAGCTTAAATAAATTCTATGAAAAATAATATTCGGATTCCCATAGGAATACAATACATACAATAAATACATTTCAAGACACCGGAGCTCCCTTATTGATATATTAGCAATCCTTCATTTTGGAACATAAATAATGTACATATTATAAAACAACATAACAAAAGAGTAATCGAATGTCATAGTATTGATATTGTATATAAATATATTTGGCTCGTCGTAAATCCCAATAAGACCGTGGAAAATCTTTCCCAACTAAACATTAGTGCAAGGTTTAATAATATTCATTAGTTGTAGCAGCTTTTTCTGTCTTTGAAATGAGATGTGTTTTATGTATGTCTTAATTTAAATTTACGAATGTTTAAGTCGTGTTTCATTTTCTCCTTATATTTAGGTACCAATGCAGGGGTAACACTTTATAAAATCTTTATTTTCTATTGCTTGTTATTAGTATCATTGTAAGGTAAAATTTTAAATTAGGTGAGACCTATGTCCAGCAGTGGACGTCATTGGGCGATATGGTGATGAAGGTAAAATGGGTAATTACATCTAACTCTACTACAAACTCTTATTATCACCACATAGTATTTTACCGAAGAAAAAGGCGACGCCAGAATTTTAGCTCAAGATATAATGTCCGCAATTTCTGCAAGCCTTGAAACGGTTATCGATTTGTTAGAACAATACACACTGTGATAAGGAATTTGTAAGGCTTAATTATAAAGTGCTTGAAATGCCTACACAAGATTGTGATGTTATCTACGTAATTTGTATCTAGTCTTTGTAATTTTGTGAATGTGAGCTTAACTTAATTTAAATGTTTACTGTTTTATATATCTTTAGTATTTTTATTAACTGTAAAGCTCTGTGCCTCTTTGGCACATTTACTACGGCGAGTGTAAATGAATGTTAAGTAAGAGATTCCGGGATCGATTCTGGGGTCGGAAAAAATGGTATTGATTAATGATTGATTGCTAGGAGTTTGGAAACAATGTGCCCGGTTGATAGAGAAAGGTTTACCCCACACTCCCACATTTCTTTATAAATAAAACACTCTATTCTAATTATTATAATCTGTTGAAATGTAATTTTTGTGTTTTATCTTATAAGTTATTTGCTAAAAGTGAGGCAAAATTTTCAAATGTTTGTTTTCTCAAAAAAATAAGCAGTAATATTTCAAACCTTATTAGGAAAAACGTTAACCGGCGGTGTTCTACATGTACAAATAAGTTTCTCGTACTCAAGAAAAAAACTCTTTTATTCAAAGGCGTAAATTTTTGACGACAAATTTTACCTTACTCAATAAATAAGTAAGTATGTAAGATGTTGTTGATTTACTGCTAGGCCTAAGTACGGATAAGAAGGGATTTTACGAAATTTGACGTCTAAAAGGTGAAAAGGGAGTTGAAACTTTCAAGGTTTAACGTAATGTAGGCGTGAGTGAAGGTGAATTAAACAGAATTCGACTTTATATTCTGTATTATATGATCGTAATTGTATTAAGTCACTTGTTTCAATACCGATGTTCTCACAAGGATGTTCTCACATTATACAACATTCAACTTAAACTGAATGTATAGAGATCATAATTTTGAATAACAAGTTTGGTTGTTGTTTCATATAGATGGATTTTTTTAGTTTATAAAAGAATCTTGGCTGAAATAATCACAGTTAACAATTTTTTTTAAATAATTATTTTTCAAAATGAAAGACGTTTATGTTACAATAACAATATAATAATAATATTCTACCACATTGACACAGCGCCATCTAGTCCCAAAGTAAGCAATTATATTTGCTTGTGTTATGCGTAAATTAGGTGAGGCCTATGTTCAGCAGTGGACGTCGTTGGGCTGATATGATGATGATGATGATGATGATGATGATGGGTACTAAACAACTGATATACTACTTAAATACATTTTTTTTTTAAATACATACATATTATAGATAAATTACACCCAGACACAGAACAAACCTTCATGCTCATCACAAAAAAAATTATCCTGGGTGGGAATCGAACCCACGACCTCCAACTTAGCAGTCAGGGTCACTAACCACTAGACCAACAGGCCTATCAATCACACGAATCATGAAGGAAATACCCAAAATATTTTTTTGTCCGACCAAGGAATTAAACCTAGGAATGGCAGGCAACAGTCGTACACACTCCCGCTGCCCGATGTGCCACCGAGGCAGTATTTTCAAAACCATACAAATTTTACTAATATTATAAATGCGAAAGTTAACATGGATGGATGAATGGATGTATTAAATGTTTGTTATTCTAACATGCTAGAACTACTGAAAGGATCTGTACGAAATTTGACAAACAGGTAGATTATGCTCTCCTCATATCTGGTTTTTATTTTGTCTACTAAGTCATTATTATTATAATAAAAACAAGTTCAGTAAGTATTACTTTATCACTTTCTTTGTATTAAGAAAATGGTTATAATTTCTTTTCACAAACACTTTTGTGTAATACCCTATTACAATAGAAATAAGCCGAATCTTTACGAGCCGAATCACCTTTTGTCTCTGAGTTCATTCACTCACTGCAAGGGTATTTAATTCACATTATTCATGTAGAATATTGAACAACTCGTACACTTGAGATAAAATTAAAAATAGAAGTTTCAGCGTTTCATAATTGGTACATCTCAAGACCCGTTCGGTTGGAATTTATAATGACACTTGGCATAAATTGAAGGCACTACTTCAGTTCCAACAACCTGTTTATATGTCACAATCTATGGACATGATTGCTTCGCCCCCGTAGGTCTTTGTCAAGCCACTACTTAGCTCCTATTGGCCGTAGCGTGATATTATATAGCCAATAGCCTACCTCGATAAATAGGCTATCGAACACTCAAAGATATTTTTCAAAACGGACCAGTCGTTCCTGAGTATTGCGCGTTCAACCAAACAAACAATAACCTCAAAATTACCGACCTGAACTTAATCTTTATAATTGGCATAGTGTCATTACAAATTTTCATTATTTTCACAAGGTTTTATGTTATTACACCTCATATCACAGTTAACAAAATTGCATCGATAAAATTCGATGTTAAAACAAATCCATTATTCGGAACCTTGTTTATAATACAAAAGATTTTGATACAGCATTCACTATCATTGAGACAATTTCTTCTAATGTTTATATATATAAAACAAGTTGAGAATACTCAATGTTTTAGTATGGAGCCGGGGTGGGTCACAAGAATGGCATATTTTTAGGTTGCATCCCTATTTCAACTGCGGAAATGGGGTAAATTGGGGACATTTGATGATCCAGTAAACTACTGCTATTTACGGACGAAATGTGGACCCTTTACCCCATATAACCCTATTTGTTATCCATGTATGCGACTTAAATTGTACGTCCTTTAGGTTGAAAACTTTTGAATTAGTTTTATTATGCATGGCGCAAAATTTGTTACATTTAAAATACACTAATAATTAGCCTAATTCTAATTTAGTATTATTGAATTCTGAAACAATATCATATCAATTTGGTAATATGACAAATTAATGTATGCAATATTCTGTTATTATTCAGTGTCATTACCATAATATATATATCGTATATCAATATAGTATTATGCTGTGGAATTAAAACGCTTAATGCATTATAATCATCATCATCACCAGCCTATAGCAGTAAATTAGGTACTGTTTTGATAATACATAACATTATTATAATGGTGATAATGATGATATCATCAGCCGTAGGTCATCTATTGTTAGACATAAACCTCCCCAAGAGATGACAACATGCCGCAGTTAAATTTTTTCGCAGTACATTTTGTTTGTAGGCAGTAGGTATAAAACTACTGGCCAAAACATTTTTTCCAATATGTAAACAAAGACTTTGCCAACAAACACAAACAGATACGGACCAATTTTACTTAGTAGTTAATCTGTAATTCGTGATTCAAATCCCCGACGCGGTCGATGCGACACCGCGCCTATCCGTTTAAATGGACAGAAAAAAGACGAGGTGTGGCCGATTCGTCCGTTGGGATTCGGTTATGTAGTGAGCGGTCAGCGTTGGATGTAAATAATGGCACGTCTGATGAGGAAAAATTTAAAGCCGATAAAATGGACGATGTAAAAGAGGAATTTGTAACCAAAATTAAAGCGATTACGGCAACAAATACTGCATTTGTTGTAAAGAAAAACATCTATGGAACGTGAAAGAAATCCTTGTAAATTTAAATGTAACTACAAATAAAATCAGTTATATTACTGTGTAGATAATGATTTGTAATTAGTTATTTTTTCAAAATACCAGATAGAGTTAGTTAAAAAAAATATAATTTTACACAATCAGGGCCACAATTGAATTATCAAGTAATTTATTTTGAATTCATAAGCTTCAATTTGTGGACTTTACACAAAACCAGGGCACAAAATTGTCTATCTCACTGAATCCATTAGATAAGCGATACATAAATCATTTGGAGAACTCCCCATTTGTTTGATAATACCACACAAACTCACAACTGTCTGTCGCTTCGCATCACACCAGGCCTTACATGTACGTACATTCAGACTGCACTTTGCGGTGTTAGAAGGACAGAACACGCCATTGGGGATCCGCAAAGCTAAATTGGACTTGGGGACCGGTCACTTGGCTCGTTCCGATCGACTTGTTTCTTTAGCGCTCGCGCTAAGCAGGAAAATGTTTTAGATTATACCAGTAAAGAGATAACGAAGTAAGCGAATGGGGCAATTTAGAAAAACATTGTATTTCTGTATCATCGTTTGTTTCGACGATTACTTCGGGTGTGTTTATGGAAATGAGGGTATTTGTTATGGCAGTTTCTACAAGTATTGGATGTTCTAAATTGAAATTCTGCGTGTGTAATTGAAAATTCTCAACGTTATTGCCATTTACATCATTGTCAGGAATGTTTGTTTTATTACGTTGTACCTGCGATACTTTATTTTTGGAAGCGGCAACTTAGTTTCTATATATTTTGTTGCAGTTTTAATATTTGAAAACCCAACAGTTACAAATTAATATGGTTCAGTTCAGTTTTCATTTTTAGTACCCATACTAAACTTTAAAGTTTAGTACCTACAACATAATTCACTGTTACGTAAATTATGTGTAGAACTATTCTATAACTTTAGAGAAATTATTTTTATCAAAATGCAAAATTTTACGATGATTTGCCACGTATTGGGCGAAAATGAAACGAACCTTCGTTTCGAATTTCAGATCTTACAATTTCTTTCCATAATTGAAAACAGAACGTTCGAAATTGTTTCAATACAATTCGTTGAGACAAGTGCACTATACAAACACAGACTCTGGGGGTTAGACACCGTAACTCTACACTCTGGAAAGACTTGCGGAAACAAATGTAGGAACGGCACCACTACAATACACTTTTCCTGTTTTACTATCCTACACTGTCCGATTTTTCGATCTCTATACCGTCTTCGAACAGAATCTTATTTCTATTTGCAAGCAATATCTTTTATTGAAATTTCAGTTTGAATGATTCTGTACTGTTTGCCGAAAGAATTATTTATGTTTTAATTTTTCAGTTTGTTTTGTGTGTGTTGATAGCTCATTCTATTTCTGTTTTTAAATTTTAATTTCAGTACTTTTCATTATGATTTATTTTATAACAAAAGAGGTAAAATTGTCAATAGATGTTTTAAAGGAACCACAAATTAAATCTACTGACTTTAAATGAATGATAAGCAAGAATATAACTTCCTTGATGATAAGTGATATATTTTCAAAACAGACGACCAAAAAACCAGCGTAACTTGTAGCTTCAAAAAAGTTATTTTAATCTATAAATATCCAAAAAGTTTAATAAAACAAAGATGACTATCCCTCCCTCAATCAAAAAACAACAAAACCAAATATTCAAGTACAATAGATAAGTAGGTAGAAAAAAATGATGTGTGTTGTTCAGCGGTCCTTCTATCGTAGTTCGAGCATCTGGGACCAAGGCGGTAAATTGCACCCGAGGGATGTGTCGATTCAGTTATACTACATTTGTTGCTCACCCAGTTGCGGCATTGAGATAAATAGGAAATGGCTTTTTACTCAGCTTTCATGGGATATCTATTGTGGTATAAAAGTTTTGAGCGCTTTTGGCTTCCTATTTCTAAGTTTTAAAAATTTCATGTGCTATTTACGTGAGTATTAATGATAAAAATATTCAGTAGACGTAAAAAGGAATTGATATTTAAACTATGATATTTTTTTGGAATAGTTTTAATACTTTAACATTTTACAGTGTTAACTTCTAGCTGTTACTTCACTTGCAGAGTATAAAATCACTATATGCCACTTTTTAATCTTTAATCTGTGATTTTCTTAAAAAATGTCGTTAATGCACTTTTGCGTTCTTATTAAAAGAATGTGTTAGGAAATCTTAATAAAACAATCGTAAATCTTTAGTCTTCTTAGTCATCAGATGTTTATGAATCATTTTTAATACGTACCAACATCCTGACCTTTAAACTAATACTTAAACTACCTACCCACAAACAACATTAACAACATTCTTCTACCTAAACTAAACTCTAACACATAACTAGAAATAAGCCAATAATTCCTCTATTAAGGCAATAAAGATAGTGCCACAATATTTTACGGTATTTTTACGTTCATCCTCGCAGTTATAATATTTACATTTCATTTTATGGTATCGTCCAAGTTCGGGGAAGGCATTTTTATACTTGTTCGTTTAAACACCAGTTTTATATATGTGGACATGTGAAAATACGGCAGTCTGCTCTGTTTAGTTTCGTGGTTGAACAAAGTTGTAGTGTTTAAAAGAAGTTTTTCGTTTCCACACTTTTATTGTACTGAGCTTAGCAAGATGTTCTTTTTATAAATAGCAACTTGTGTTGAATTTACTTGTTTATATTAATTTGAAATATTAATAATGAAAGAACTTGAATGAGTTTTCTTATCATGGTTTTCTCACTTAATCATTATCAACATGTACCAGAAAAAAAAACATTGAACTTTACAAAAAAAAAATCATGCCATTTTATTATAGAACATGCTCGTTTTGCATTTAAAGTCATTTGTTCAGCTGCCTTTTCTATTTGTTTATCGAATAGCCTTAATCCCATCTTACCTAAAAGGCCCAACGAAATTTCTCGAAGGAACCGAACCGTCCACACGAGATACTATACAAGTTTTAACACGTCCATAAAACGCGGTGCTCCACTTCACGCGATCGGTACAGACCTTGATGCGCTCGTAAACATTAGACCGAAATAAGCGAGCCAATATCAATCAGTCGAAGGTGCGGCTTGCCCGTTTGTCGTAGACGAAATGGAGGAAGAAAGAGAGAATGGTTATTTGCATGAAATGGATATTGCACTGCTTGTTTCGTACGTCTCGTTATTCTGCAGTAGAAATTTATTGAACTGGAATTACTTGTTATTTTGCTGTGAGATAAATCTTATGACTGTTTAGTGGAACGATGAGAGCTACTGACGATGCGGTAGCAGTGGCTAAGTTTTGTGCTGATATTTGCTGTCGATGTGAAAATAACAAGAAGAAGAACATTTTATAAAAAGGTGTATTGCTGTATCTAAAGTTGCCTATCATACATTTGTGTTTTTCTTCTGTAATTTAATATATGACCAAATTAATGCTTAACCAATACCGTGTATAAAAATGTAAGATTTAAAATAAATGCTGATCCAAAATTTTAAATTCTCCTTAGGTTAAATTTATTGACTTTACTTTAATGCAATCAGTGGGACGGCTGAAATGAACAATAGATTGATGATTAACCAATGGATACAGAAATGTTTTCAAGTTTCTGTATCTATTGGCCAAAAACCTTTCCTTAGTAAAAGCTTAAATTATGTCACGATATTATAATATACTTACATTTAGTTTTATCCTCAATGTGCTACTTAGTTACATCTTTGTATACATTCTTACTGATACCTATATATTCGTTTATTGCTAGCTTCTATGTAGATAACCTACTAGGTAATTTGCAAATTGATTCTAGATGCCGGCTCTTGGCAGTGTTCCGTTGAACGTGGGTTTGGTATATTTACATAAACCGAACTACACATAGGTTGGGCTTACGATCTACGTTTATTCCAGCCTATTACCTATCCTGTAATTGATATCGTCTAGAAATCGCTAAGCGAATGATTTTATAAAAAGAAATTTAGCTGACTATGAAAGTAGGCCTTGATTGTGTTATGTAAGAGCTACTAAAACTGAATATTGAATCTAATTTTGTATCGTAAAAGGTGGTTAAGTTAATAAAGTGGAACATAATACAAAGTGTAACATGATTCCTCGACCTGGATTATGCAATTTCTTGAAATAGCAAGACCTGATTATTTTTGTTCGCGTCAGGTCCAATAGCGTTCCACGTTCCACCGATATTGACCTTCATCTCTTAATTAATGTATCCAAAGCTAAAGTAACGAAAATATCTATAATTCCTACAAATTCCATTTGCATTTCACTTTGATTGGATTCGAATATGTTAATTATTTTAGAATGCTCTCTTAATTTATTAATTTTATTATTTTGTTTTACTGTACTTAACAAAGTTTATATTTCGAAGATACGTCAAACTTTTAAGTGTTTCATATTTTATGACTGGCACACATATTACATTTCTACCGTTTTCAATATCTGGAACAATTTTTATTTGAATTCCTTCAAATAAGTAAATAGTTCTTCATTCTACAGTTAAACTCATTCATTACATTTTTGCTTTATATTATTATTCTTCAACATTCGTTCTAGTTTTAAATTTTAAACAAAAACAATTAACAGTTTTGTTGCCAACATCACAAACATCTTGTTTACTTCTACAAACCTAAGATCTGCTTCAAAATAATATGAAATAAGTCAAGCGCACCCTTCGTTAAGATCGAGGCTCATTTTCTCGAAAACCAATACCATTGCAATATCAATAATCAATTGGTGCATTCTTGGCATCGGTTCAAGTCTATTACGGAGGCGATATAAGCGGTGCACACGCAAATGTATTGGGATCCTTTTGTGAGTCTTGCATCTGGCCTCTATTCTGGTTTTATATTTTATGTTCGCATTTCGAATTGTGTTTTGAAATAAATTGTAACGATGGCGAATGTGAAGTTGGGGATTGGGTCACTTTGGGATTAGTTTTGATTTCTTTCTTGCTATGAGTTTTTGTTTTGAGAGTTGACAGGAACACTTAGAAAATATTGCAAAACTTTAAAGAAAAAAAGGAATTAATTTTTTTGTTGAATATACTAATTTAAGAAATAGGAGGAACCTAAATAACAATAAGTAATGAATGAATGTCCTACTATATTAAGAGACTGCTTACAAGAAATTGCTTTTAGTGAGAACACTACCCATTTAACAAAAATGATATTAGAGCACAATAATGATCCTCTAATTTATTATGGTTATTTTTGCGAAGATTATAATAGACAGAAAAAATACAATTGTAATAAATTTTAATTAAAATCCAAGACAATATTCAAATGATTGACGAACTTGGGTAATCATTTTTTATAATTCAAAATTCATCATACTTCCATAAAATCATAACATAGACTGGCTGGTTGTAAAAATATTCAACAAAAAATTTAAAAAAATGTTAGATGTTACTCTAAAATTATACAATTCACTCTAACTTAAACAAAGCTTTTACACAAGTTGCCCTACTTTTTCTATCTATCAAGCGTTGACATAGCTCAGTCATACCCCATTGGCTTGAACAACAAACTTTAGTCAATTTCATGTAAAATAATAGACAGTTCATGACCTCACATCGTATTAGTCACCATGACTCATGGAATTTGTCATAACTTGGTGCAAATTGGAAATTTGGTATCCTTTTGTTTATTAATAAAGACAAGCAGTTTAATGTAGTTCTTGGTTTCAAAACGAAGAGACGGCAGTGATTTGATAATATTAAAATATCATATAAAAAGCCTGAAAAATATGAGAGATCTTCCAGCATTCAATTTTCCCCATTGTTTTGTTGTGAGATTTTCCCAGAGTGCCCAACAATGAGATGATGTAGGATAGAATAAAAATGACGAGTAGTAGCTTTTGTAATAAACGTTGATGATTTAATTAAAAAAAAGATTTAAGAAATGAACGATCTGTAATCAAAGAGGGGAGGGGAGGAGAGTGTTAAAGTACCAACGAACTACCTACGTATTTTCTCTCACTCATGATAGCTTTACATTAATTTTGTGAACTTCTAAAAAGAACAATATCTACTCCAAATACTTACCATAATTAAACAAAAATAAAAATCTTCTAAACATCACAGTAAAATTAAGGAACTGTACAAGCCATTATTACTTAAAATATTATCATAAGTAATAGCATAATTGCCCGCATATTTCTTCACTTTTATTACTACCTTAATAACCCCACTTTGTAACAAAACCATAAAGTAAAAATTCATATTTCAAGTCCAAATTATGCACTCACAAAAATTATGCTGTAGCATTGAAAAAATGGTCGTACGTTGCAATAAATTCAACCCAGTATAATCATTCATTAGGCGCGTCCACACAGAACGGGCAGCCTTGCGAGGCAATTGTCGTATGAGAAAAATGTACCCGAGCGAGTGAGGCGGACTTTGTGTGTCAGATCGCGAGGTTGCCGCGCGCGGCTTCACCGAACAATTTGGAATTTTCAGGTTGTGGAATGAACTCCCTAACGAGGTTTTACCAAGGGACTACAGTATGGAGTTCTTTAACAAAGGAGTGAATAGGTTTCATATGAGTTAGCAATGGGCTCGTGGTGCCCCTGTTGTTGTAGGCACCCATAGGCTAAGGTAACTCTTACCATCAAGGCATCATCAAAAAAGCTTACATCGGCAGAAGCAGCAGCAGCTTTTTACCCACGTTTGAGAATTTGAATAAAGCAAATAACTGATAATAATACATGCCTCGGCTGCGGTCGTACACGAGGCGCATCTACACAAATCGGTTTTACGCGGCAATTGCCTCGCGAAGCTATTCACTCTATGTGGACGCGCCTTTTGCATGTTAGTAGTAATGTTTCCACACATAATTATGATATTAATTATTTCAACGTGTAGTTCGTGACTTATTGCCGATTACATAGGGTGTGTCAATCGTCACCTGAGTTCGGTGCGAGACGGAAGTCGTGTAAAATGTTTGGATAAGGGAATGTCGTTTGATGTTGGTTTACAAAGTTATTAATTAAAAGCAAAGCATAATATAGTTTTTTGTTTTGTATTTTTATCGTTTTTATAACTTGGTCTTCATTTACATGGTTATTTTTTTTGAGTAAAATGTTTAAGAATATTAAAGAGTTTCATTTCATAGATTTGCGTACAGTTGTCAAATTTGTTTGGTGGGTTGCGATTAGGATCTATTTTATTATTTAGGAAATGTTTTAATATACATTTAAACAACTGTAGAAATTTTATTCAAATATTCAAAAAGTCATCAAAATTTTTGAATAAAATTTTCACCGCTTACCCTCCCATAAATATTTTCTCCCCTCGTCTTCTGCATCTATCTCTTTCACCCCATAATCTCCCTTTTTCTTTTTTCATTTTACACTCCCCATCGAAATGTAGGTAAAATGTTTTGAATATTGTGTGCTTATTATGTATGTCAGCATATTTGAACTCGCTAAATCCAGATGGTTCTTTTAACTTTTGTTGAAAGTCCAACGAAGGTTCTTATGGATGAATTGAAAAGAAAATCCGGTGGGACGGAGCTGTAGGCAATTGATAGTAAATCATATTTGAGTTCAATACTGTACAAATTGATGATAAATCATATCAATACCTAAGTACGACAGTTTTGGTTACCAGTACTAAAGGAATCTTGTATCAGAGGCGTACTGCTCCTAATGCATGTTACCTTAGTTAGAAGAAGGTCGAAGGTTTTTTTATAAACATAATGTGCGATTGTGTGTCATGTAGTGACGGATTAAGAATACATAATGTCACTACCCCATTTCAACCTGTGGATGTTATAAAATGCGACTAAGGGCCTCGCCTTATACACACAAGAGCACTGCGACAGAAGGAAAATTCAAAACAAGCCCTATACCAACCCGTCTGGCCAGCTTGGCATAGTGGGCTAAATTCCCTTGACAATATTTGGAGGAGACTCATGCTCAGCAATGGGACGTTTATGGGCTGAAATGATGATGATGACTGTATTGTGGGTTTAAACATATAGGTTAGTCGGATGTGGATGGATATATCTATGAGACTTTGTTTCTCAAGAATAAATATTAATTGATTTGTTTTTGATAAAGTATTGTTTAATGATGTAACAATTTGTTTGAGCTCACCTTTCTTACTGCTATATGGTTACAGAAAAGCTATAGAATTTACGGCAATAGTTTATCAGCTTTTGTAGTGTTGTGTCACGCAGGCCATTTCGATTCTTAATAGGCCTATTCCCCAAAGAGGGGCCACGCACGAATCCATTTTGATATTAGTGATCACACACCCAAATTATTAAGTCATTGCTTATGGGAATATTGTGTTTAAAATATTCTTAGTAATTTTAATGAGTAAGCACATGTAACAGTACAATAATTTTATTTTAATAATTACACTTCATACATCCAACTAATATTATAAATGCGAAAGACTTTTTTTTTAATTTTTAAAATTTTTGAAAGCATAGTTGCTCTATCCTGCATTTATGTTAAATGAGCTGGTTGCCACTTCTAATTATGAGCATAATGGTTTGTTCTGTGTCTGGTTGTAATTTATCTATAATATGTATGTATTTACAAAAAAAAATGTATTTAAGTAGTATATCAGTTGTTTAGTACCCATAACACAAGCAAATATAATTGCTTACTTTGGGACTAGATGGCGCTGTGTCAATGTGGTAGAATATTATTAAAAAAAAAATTAAAAAAAATTACAGGTAAAAGTAAAAACAAAAAAAAACAAAACTATACGCCAATAGTAAATTTTATTAAACTACTAGGCATTTTTTTATTCAAGTTCTCAAAATGCGTAAAGAAATGTATTAAAGCATCTATATAATATTAAGTTACAATATTTTCACTAACATTGTAATCACAAAACAAATTCGCACACATTTAACGAGCAATATTGCAGGTTTCATCGTAAACAGAGTCAATAAAGACGCATACCGGCTACATATAATTATAATGTTACACTCAATCGCGAGATCTTCGTCACAGAAGCACAGAATTGTTCCCAGGATCTGCACGGACTTTTGTTCGCTCGCCGGGTCCTTTGTCGATGGTTCACAATAAAATTTTATCCCGGAAACCTATTCGCAGTTACCTTTTATTATAATGTTGCAGCGGGCATCCGGGGTACTTTTCAGTCGGAGCTATTGTTGTCCGCATAATGGGCCAACCTTTTTATTCCGCTACAGATTTTTGAATGTACTGCCGGCATTAACGCTTGTATGAAATTCGATCGATTGGATGTCTGGAGCGTTCTTTATTGGAGTTTGAGTGGGTTTTGTTTCTGTTGACGTTCGATTTTCATATTGGAAATGTTGAAGTAGATTTGTACTTTAGAAAATCCTTTAGTTTTATTAAAGTCGATATAAAATTTTGTGTTAAATTGTCTTGTCAGCGTCGTAACAGAAGGATAGTAATCTCCTGTTGTGAGGCGAGATCTCTGCTCTAGGACGTAATAGATGTTGTCGACACTTTGCAAAACGTAGGTTACTGAAGAAAAAGTAAAACTTGAATAACGTTCACAATAATTGTAAATTTCTTCATATTGTAACAAGTTTTTAATCATTAAAATATGTTTTTGGAACAATTCAATATGTCCACAAAAATAAATTTATATATATCATAATATTCTTCATATTGTTAACGAGTGAGGCCAAATGTTGAGCACGTAATAAAAATAGCACTTAAATTCATACTAAAATAACCCTTAACTATTTTTTTTTATTTAAATACTAAGGTTTAAATTTTGCCAAAACAGCAAAATGTTTCCTTATTACCAATTACTCATAAAAGCATTGAAATATCGATATAAAACAAACTTTTTAATATAATTATCACATTACCGCTCATCATTAACTTCTGAAAGTGCTGAATATGAGCAACACTGACCTGAATGCTTTGATACATTTTCGAATTTATTTTCTGCGAGCAATATTTATTTTGAGTGTACCTTATTGAAGAGTAGCTTCATCAAATGTAATTTAATTAAAACACGTCATTATTTGTTGACATTCTGACCTATCGACATAATATTAATTACATAAAATAAATCTGACACTATGACTTTTTAATCTTATGTTAATTAACAGCTAAATTCAACATATTACACATCTTTACTGTCTCAAAATCATTAATCAATCTCAACAGTGTTAACAATTTTTTTTTATTTAATGATTATGTATTTGAGTTTACACCACCTAAGACAAAATAAACTAATAATATGTGCCTGTGTTATGGGATCTAGACAACTGATAAACATACTATATTTCTAACTATATACATATTATTACAAAGAAAAACACCTAAACTCTGAAACAAACATTTGCAAAAATTACAAATATTTATTCCAACCCGAGGATTGAACCCGAGACCTCAGAAATGGCAACCGTATATATTACTGCTTCGCCACTGAGGCAGACAAAAAATTTAACATTCATAAAGTTTAACGTGCGAAAGACTTGAAGGAAATTTTCCTTAAAACTATTTTATACGGTTTACTTAATACGAAGATGTATTGATTTATTGGGTTTTGCGCAATATTCCGAACTATCCATTTAAATCTACTGACACCTAGCAACGTAGCAAGCTTAACCTGAAGAGGTTTGCTTTTGACTGTGACACTTGAACGTATCACTTTGATTTCCTACAGGTCAGCTTAACAAAATACCTCAGTGTATCGCGCTAGCCAAAACATAACGTACCTAAGTTTGAACTCGAGCAATTCTATGCTTTGAAATGATTTTTTTAATGCAATATTTAGAGTCTCTGAATGATACAAATATCAAATTTTAAAAAGTAAGGCTACACGCAAAATTTTTATATACTAGCTGTTGTCGAGGAATTCGATTCTGCGGGATTTTGTTTACTCAACTGCCATTAATTTAGAGTTATAATAATTATTATATTACTTATAGCCTTTAATAGATAGATGAGCTATTCAACATTAAAATAATATCTCAATTGAAACCAGTAGCTCCTAAAAGATTTCAATCAAACAACCACTTAGGCTTTAGATAGTTTAGATAATAATGTCCAGATTGTTTTAATAAAAAGTTACTATACAGGGAGTAACTTAAGGCAAACAAGAGCACTACGAGAAAAGGAAAATTCGAAACAAAACTCTATACCAACCCGGCTGGCGTGATAGTAGGCTAAAATTTTTCCACAATATTTGGGGGAGATTCGTGCCCAGCAATGGGATATTTATGGGTTGTAATGATGAACTATACAAAAAATAAAGTCTTTTCTGCATGGAATTGCTTTGTACGTAAATAAATTACTTATTATTCATAAAGTTACTATATACTATTGCAAATGCAAAAAAAAAGCGAAATAGGAAGCTGGTGTTCTGATAAACGCCATTAAAAATGTACGTTTGTTCATGAAGCCACACGATTTGTGTGTTTGTCGGGTGATATTCAAATTGGCAATTCATCTCGTAATTGGTGTACAGTTTTATATGTTAACTTATGGAAAATGTATCTGTATTTTCTGTTCGTAAATTCTCAATTATTCATTTCAGTATTGGAATTGAACGGGAATAATTATTGCTACACATATCGCGTTTATTATTTGAATGGTTTGTTTCTATAGGTCCATGAATTTGAATAGGAATGTAATATAATTTAATCCTTTTATCATCTAAAATATTATTGTAAATTTATAGTTATCTCATTCTAATCAGTGGACTATTAGATATACTGTTTTAGTTAAGAGTTTGACGATTTAAAATAAATTAATATTATGTCATTTTTGTCAGTGAGGTGGTAAAAATAACCACGACTATGTCAAGATTTTGAAACATTTGAAAGCGATAAAATGTAAATAAAATTGTAGCCGGAGAAATGGTGACACACCAACTCACTTTAAATCTAAATCCTTTTAGGACAAAAACTTCTAAGAAGTCGAACGAGGTCTTTCTAAAATTATACACATATTTTAGTTGGTACATAGTGTAGGTGGTCCCACGAGGCCTGTACAAGGGTCCCCTAGTCCCGCGTCTTTTGTCCGTGAGCCGTAATGAATGGACTTGACGCGCCAAGTTCAGGAGGGATAATGGGTTTATTTTGTTAGTTCCGAATATATGGGTAACGGGATTGGTATATAAAAATGTGTTATATGCACACGTTTTATCTTTTGTAAGTAAGATCGAAATATGTATAATATATGGCTTTTTATCAAAATATGATGTTTTTTGAATTTAGGTGAGGCCTACGTCCATCAGTGGACGTCATTGGGCTTATATGACGATTATTATGCTATCAGTTATTATACCAATTTTTTATGGAAAGTATGATTTAGTCAAAGATAATTTTAAAAGGAGTTATTGTGTTTTGAACGACTAATAAACGCCAAACATAAGTGATTTCCGTAGAGGCTATTTTATCTGAAATTAAAATAACGTTATATAAATGACTGGCCTGTTAGTCTAGTGGTTAGGGACCCTGACTGCTAAGCCGGAGGTCGTGGGTTCGATCCCCACCCAGGACAAATCTTTGTGTGATGAGCATAAAGGTTTGTTCTGTGTCTGGGTGTAATTTATCTATAATATGTATGTATTTACAAAAAAAAAATGTATTTAAGTAGTATATCAGTTGTTTAGTACCCATAACACAAGCAAATATAATTGCTTACTTTGGGACTAGATGACGCTGTGTGAATGTGGTGGAATATTATTATATTATTATTATTATAAATTATTTTAATACATTAAATACAAAGATAAATAAAATATATTTATCCATATATATATTTTTATAACACTCCGAAACCCTCACTTATATTCCTTTTAGTCTTGCTCAAAGCGTCGCGGCGTGTCGTGCAAAAATGTAAAAGCTATCGTAATGTTATCAATCGCGACTGGAAATCTTGAAAGGGTGATATAATACAGTTTGCTGTCTCAGACTGTCGCGCTTGCTTAACAATGTAAAATGAAAAATATATTCTTGAGTTTGATATTTAATACATCTCTTTTCCTTTTACTCTTTTCTCTTTTTATATTACAATTTATAGAATATAATTATAGATAGAGCACTAATGAAACATTAGTTGTTATTAATGTTATTGAAACGATGCCTCTCAAAAATCACCAAAATACCCGAACTCTATCAAAGTGGAGACATGATAAAAAGAGAGTATTGTAAACAAACAATAGAAAATACTACGATGATATCAATTGATTTTTATTTATTTGTACAACATCACTTCTCGTACAGGCCTAAAAAAAATTTCCCTAATCAAATCACATTCAATTACATCTCAACTTCACGTAAAAGGAACATCACACAAAAGTTTTCTTTCTTCCAATACAAATCTGCTCGATCAATTAACCCTTGAAAGCCGCAGTCCGCAGCTAATTTTTATACACAAAAAATCCAATTTCCAGGCTTGTTGTTGAGCAAGTGCGGGTCTAAACAAAACAGGGGCAACCCGTTGGACGTATCAATCAATTACAGAGGCCGACGCCTCGGGCGATATACGGTGCAGATAGCCTGGCCGCGCCCGCACTAGCCTGGAACATGGTTCATAATAAAAGAGATTCGTGGTTTTGAGCACTCGATGTGACAACAGAGGTGTTACAGGTCAGACTGAAGTTTTGGTCAGTGTTATTGGCACCTGAATGATTTGTGGGTCATGAAAATTTGCTTGGAGGTTTTAAACTTTATATTTAGCTGCTTTTTACCACTGAGCTAAAACTGTGCAAATTCAAGGGAAGATATATATTTTCAGATGTGTGATGACAGGTTAATTACAATTACAGGTTAATTACAATTAACCTGTAGACTCTATATACAACAGTAGATAGTGTACTTAGGTACTCCAATCCTATGTATTGAATCCTTTTTGTTTTATATAATAAAAATAACTATTATACATATTTTACTTAAATGTACATTTTTGTTTATAGTTTACGCTTCGATTCTATACCTTGTACTCCAATAAGATCTATTGCTCACAACCCTAATCAATATCCACGCGTTATTTGCCAACATGACGTTTTTATTAAATAAAACGCCTACACGAACTGTTCACAGCGATCCGATAGTACAACACAAAGAAAACTTGACGAATTGACAGACAAACAATGATATATGTTTGAATGATAGTGATTTAGTTTGTGTATTTGCTTTGAGAAGATATAGACGTATTTTCAAAGGAAGCCTTTGAAAGGTTTTTATACAAAATGGTGGTCAATCCGACGAGCTACGTTTTGTTATCATTGTATTAACGGAAAAGAAATTTGCTTCGAATTGGATTAGATTATAACAAATACGAGTAATAAAGAAAAAAAATTAGGTACTTCATAGTGTATAAAAACCCACCTGTTATTTTAAGATTTGGACTTAAAACAAAGTATTTATAAAGGTCTATGTAAAAATTTAAATCTATGCGAACGAAATCGTGGGCATTGGCTATATCTTCCACCTTGTACAAAGTGTACAAAGTGAAATCCACATTAGTAGGTACTGCCGGTTGGAATGGAACTCGGACCCCATGATTTGTATGCCGGTCAGTTATCCATTCGGCCACTATCGCTTAAAGGGCAGCTGTAGTCTTGTGATGTTCTCTTGTGATGACATGTTGTATTAAAAAAAGTTTTATGCCAAACACAAATTTATTTTCTGTTATAAATATTATGGTTTAGTAGATCCTCCGCCTTTATGAAAATCATATTCTAACTCCCTAGCATTTTCTTTTCACGTCATTTTAACACCCAGACTACTTTCTTATTGTTTAATTTTTATCCTTTCTAACGTTTCGAGGCTTTAAACACGTTTATACTGGCTATGGTCACGCCAGAGAGAAGTAGACGTTTGGACATTTATAACCATTTGGTTTAAATCGTTTATTCTACTTACTGGAGACTAAAGTAATGCTTTCAGCACTCTGTGTTGTATTAGATTTACTTTGTGTATGCTAAGGAAGTTATTGTACACATTGATTTGAAACTATGTCCTCGAAATTTATTCATTTAACTATAATGATTTACTCTTTTTTCTTGACAGGTGATTGAAGTAGAATCAAGAAGTAAAATCAAGAAAAGCTCGATATAATTTATAATTATATAAAAAAATTAAAATCAAAATATTATGCACAAGCGTGAAAGTATTTTTGCTTCAAAGTTACAACCTCGTGATGTAGTATGTAACTATTGAACACGAACCTGTTATCCACAAAAATAAATTTCTTTTAAATTAGTATACCTACCTATTAATTACTGATAAAAATTAAAAAACAGTAAGAGTTGAAATGAAAGCGGCGGTGACCGAATGGATATGTGACCGGCACGCAAATCATGCGGTTCTATTTAGATTTCGACTGGTATGGTAGTACCATTGTGGATTTAACTTAGTCGAATTTATATAATAGTCAAGTGACTTCCCATTTGTTTATTATGAAGGAAAATATCGTGAAAGACCCACATTCCCTAGAAGAAATTATAAGTGTATGTGTGGGTGCTACAATAGATGAGTAAAAGGTCAAACGTAGCCAAGAAGCCGCTTATGGCATTGAACTCAAAAATAATAATTAAAAAATCAAAAATATTTTTTTCCTGATATCACATTCTCCATCTTTATAATAGTGTCATTTTAAAGCCAATTAATAAGCGAGCAGGTCCTAAAATCTTCATTAAAAATTACACAGAGAGAGGCAATTAAAAGTTTTAATTAGCTCCATCAACACTGTAACTATATTCAATGTATGCCAACTATGTATGTTCATGCTTCATAAAGGCTTAATTTGTAAAGCAAGTGTGTAAGAAAGAGATTTTTTTTTAATAATTATAAACTTCGTCTGGCTGGGTGACAAGCACCGCTGGAGTGCCAGACGTCTTTTAACCAAATGGCCTGTCGCGCCATTCATTCAAAACCTACATTCCGAATTATATAAACCAAATTCAAATATATTCTTCGGTCAATTTGGACTCCTTTAATTACAATACCCACATCCAAACTTCTTTAAATAAAACAAAAGTTTTAATAATAATAAATATTTTTTCCCTAAAGCCAGCAAGACTCAGTATTAACAGACAAATAATACCATTTAATAGAACATTTCCAAGCCACGTTCAACACGACCCTACCCACAGTTGTTCATATAGAAGATATGCCGAAACATCTCTATATACAAATATGATATGTATATGTATATTAATAAAGGCGGTATTGCCTGGTCTGGCATGCCAATGTAAAGAATGGGGGCGCATACCGAGATCACGCCATAACGCGCGTCGACGCCATATTAATAATTTCTATGCTTCGTATAGGATATTGACACACAATAATTACGTGAGATTATTTTATTTGTGTGACTTTTCTTAGTTAATGCTGATGGTATAATATAGATTTGTAGATAAGTTCTTATTTTGCTAGGGCAATTTCGATATCGTATTCGTAAAAGGAAAAACTTTAAATATAAAAATGACACCAAAATCTACAAAAACGATCTGATCTTTGTAGATTTTGGTGGCGTTAGGTGATATTTACTGCAATCGATTTTGGTACATACGCCATTATAAAGATTAAATCGTACAGCTATTTTTTTATCCAAAACATCAAAAATTAACTTTGAAATTTCATCCATAACTGCCACCACATGCTTCAAATGTTGTTAAATACAATTTAGTTTAATGTATGTTAGGCTTTCAACAAATCGTTTAAAGAACACATATTTTTTCTTTTTTATACATACATAATATGAAACAGAAAAACTAGTAGATTTTACCACAGTTATAAATAGTAAAGTCTACTTGAAAATCAACTACCTACTTACATTAAAAATAAGATTAAATTGGTTGGCAATGATTTACTCCGAGCAGAACGTTACTTTATAAATAAACTATTCATAAACTCAACTGTTCTCTTTCTTGCACACATAGATTTTATTAAACCAGAGTGAGACAGCAAGCATTTCAAACACCTACTTTTTAACGACCGCATCAAAGTACATCTAAAGAAACGTCTTTTAAAAATCACAGCCATAATAATTATACTCTCATGTGTTCATCGTATTTATTCAAACTGATTTAATTACTCATACATAAAAGTAGGTAACGTGTCCCAAGCATTTTATTTAGAGAAGCGTGGCGCCTACCAAAATTGCAATTAAAGTCAAAGGGGCCCAGTCTTAGAGAGGCAATGTACCGTGATCTGGGGCATGTAAACGTATTATCAGGTCGTTTGTGATAAGCGATAGCGATTTTTTAAATAAATTGTACTATTAATTGTAATATTTTATATATTACCATCTGTTGAGTCACGCAGCGAAAAGTATACGCGCAACAGCAAGTCTGGTGACTGCAAGAAGTTCCGGGTTCGATTCCCGGGTCAGGTGAAACTGATATTGGAATTTTCTATAACAAAATTCCAGTATTGAAAATTTCCCGGATTTCGGAAAATAAATGAAAAAAACTTACTTAATATTTATGTAATTGAACACTCATATTGACCTACAAATTGCGTGGTACGTTATTCCGGTATTTCCTTCCCGGTCCAGTATACCCTTGCTACGTCTGTTAGCTACCACAACCAAACTTTTGGAATACGAAATTGTTGGGCGTCTCATCGAAATGAAGCTACTCACGAAAAATTTGCTTGATAGTAATTAAAAAAAAATTAGACCAGGGATCCCGGTCTATAAGCTGGTGCTTGCACTTGTGAAAAATGCTTGCATGTGCCTTACCGTTTAAGTAACTTTTGAATTCGCATAGCAGTCACTCATGAAACATGGTTTTTACAATGAAACATGTTTTGTTGGTGAATATAACGATGAATCTATGTCAAAAAATACAAAATTCAGATATCCATGATTTGAGCTACAAGAAAAACTAACTGAAACAATTTTGAAATATTGTAAAACATAAAACAGCAATGAAAAGTTTTCCACTCGTATGAAAGTTGCATTTGACGGCTCCAGCAATGAAGTGGTTGGCCATTTTATTTCGAAAAAAAAAACAAGACTAAGTATTTATATCGCTATCGCAGTGTTCGCTTAAAATGGCCATAAAAGTTGAAAACTTTCATAAAAGTCGAGCGTTTAATTTTCAAACGGTTAGCCATAATTATATTAACAGTTAACCGTAGCGCAATTAAGGCTGGTCTTTTATTGCATCTATAAGTGCATGCGATACAAAACTGTTTAATATAATTATTGTTTTTGAACAAGAATGGGTGATTTTTGCGAAATTACCGGGTATTAGAATTGTTCGTGTAAACTATATAGCAATTATGTTTAGTTATGACGAAATGCATAATTAAAGGGTAAGTTTACAATCATGATTCTTTCAATGAGTCTATGTTATAGTTTATTTTTGTTTATCTCTCAAATACATCATTTCAATGCTGTCCTCGTCTAATGCAATTGTGAGAAGTGAACAATCTAATTACACTACGAATACTTATGATAGTAAATGTACTTACTATTTACTATTTATTTTATTTTAGTTAAAATAGTTTTCTACTTTTACGTTAAAAATATAAAATTGAAAAAAAAAATCTAATATTTATAAGTCCAACAAAATATTAATCGCTGCCTTCTCTGTCATGTCCTATACACTAAAATAGCAAGGTTATAATAATACCTAAATACTTCGTACTATATACATTGCAAGATACGGAGTAGGTACGGTAAGTACACGTTTCTATAGAGAACCGAACATCTTAGTATTGAAGCTAAACGAAGTATGAACAGGGATGAACTGCTTGATTTAATGAAGCGACCGTGATGATTATGCAAAATTAGTGCTTCAAAGCAATTGAACCATAAGTTTTCATGGGAGAGTAGAAGAATTAATTTTCCATTATTTTATTATGAATGTCGTACTAAAAGAAATCACTTGCCTAATAATACAAAAATGCAGTAAGATTCCAAACATTATTTTCAAAACTGACTTTCTTTTAATCTGTCAGTTATAAACCTTTTATCCAACAATATGCCTTAGTCACCTCTCACGATACGTCCGGGAAATGACTGGCCGCTTTACTTATAGGCTATAAGGAAAAGCAAACAAATCAGGGGTTTTGTTCGTTATTAGTTTCCTTCACTTCAACTTATGGGTTTTATTATTCAAATAACGAATTGTTTTACCTGCTGCCAGTTAGATGACTGTTTTTGGTATGGTATTTAATCACGAATACGGTGAAATGCAAAACTGTGCTTTGTATTATAGAACGGATACAAAATACACCCTGACCCAGACAGACAATACAAATATCCATGGATCACATAGGAATTTGTTTCATGTGTGAATCGAGTCCACGGCACATGGCACGGCGATGTTCATGGCGACACAATCACTTTAACCAACACGCCATCGGTGACAGTCATTTTACCTTTAAAATTACATTTCACCTCAAACTTCGGCATATTTTGTATTATGGTAGACATCCTACCAGTTGCCTTGATTCGCTCAGAATGATATACGAGGCTGTCTTGCTATATTGAAATGTAAGCAATTGCGTAATAGCTGTGAGACGAGCTAGACTAGGCCAAACTATCCAAATATTTTTTTTAACTCAAGGTCAAGGACAAGGTGACTCTATTTGAGGTGAGTATTTCGAATACCTTTTAAAAGTTTAGTTTTAGATTTAAAGTTAAATGGTGACAAAATATCATTTTAGAATAAACTACACTATTATGTAGGTACTGCAAAAATTATTTAATTGTCAATTTCGTGGTCATAATGTGTGGCTGTTGAACATTAGGTTTAGAGTTTGATACTAATATAGTCACTATACAATTAGTCGCTATGAGTAGGTAAAAGATGGAAAGATCTGGCAAAAGGATTGAGAAGAAAAGCACTGGACTGAAGCAAGTGGAAGGAATTAGAGACACAAGACACCCTGACCTGGTAGCTGATTTTTAGAATGCCAAGCTTATAGACACAATGGAAATTCTACTGTTTAGGGAACACCGGTGACCCCTATGGCGTAAAATATATGTATAAAATTAAGTCTTTGAAACTTAATTTTAAATCATTTGTTTATTTTTTTTAAAATGTAGATGATGTAAGTATTTTATGTTTCAAGTGTCTAAAAATGTACAAGTTTCGGGAATTAAAGGCTATTTTTACTTTATTTTCCCTGCAAATAAATTAATCCTCTAAATAAGCACTTATGACTGTTGAAGTATCCAAGACAAGCCTAAAAATAGGTCTTATTTTTGTTTACCAAGCCAGTAGGCGTTTGCCAAGATATTAATAACATTGAGGATAAATAAAGAAATGTTTTTGACATCTCATCCTAACTCAGCTTAGATAGACTGGGTTCAACGGAGCGAAGATGAATTGTACACTATCATATTACGTTAAGTTGTGGTGCCATTGTACGATATCGCTAAACAACAATGTCTTTTTTTTAATTCTTTGAACCGTTTCCAATTTACTTACCAAATGACTTATTCGTGATCATTGATTGCATTGATCATTTAATTTATCAGAAAATAACTATCTATTGGTTATTTAAAATTGTATAAACTCAGATAGCTAAAACGCTAGAACTAGGGACACAGTGTTAAAAACCAATTATATACCAATATTTATATTTATTTTAATTATTACCTATATATATTATTTATCTAAATTGTTTCAATCAAAGCTGCAGAATATAATTCTTTACTAAAGGACTTCCTCCTACAGCTGATACGGTTGCTTCCTCACGTAGAAAAGTATATTATCCAACAGAAACCACTATTATTCCTGTTTTTTTCAAATTTAATTATTTTTATTTTCCATTCTAATTTCTCCACTGATACTGTAGCCATACCTCAGCTAGTGTTACTACGCCTACGTAGATTGGCCACTGGGGGAATTTAGTTTCTTCACGCCACCTAACTTTGCGGCTACTAATGGACACGATGCCTGTTTACGTTAAATTCTTATTTCTCCTACAACTACTAACGGCATTTTGGCAAAATTCCTACGAGTGTTTAGATTTCCGTTCATTTTATTCGAAAAATAAAAATCTGGGTGAAAATTTCGAATTGTGCTGTAGGCTATTTACATATGCGGTCTTGTATTTTTTGTCTGATTTCGAAATGTACAAAGTTCTTTGTGTTACAAACATGTAAAGGCTGACTTTTTTGTGAACGTATATCAAAAATAGAATCTGTTGTCACTAGCAACATTTACCAACTGAGCTGAGAAATAGAGACCATAAAAATCATGAGGAAATTGTTTACAGAAATTACTGCTACAAATGTAGGTTGCAAATTATTCAATTTTACCACGAATGTATTGTACTTGGACATGTTAATTTCGGGTTGCCATAAATTCGTTCTAAGACATTAATATTAAGCACACCCTTTTAGTACTTACGTGCAATGGCATATACTACTATAATATAGTTATTCCGTACTACCCTTTACTTCCCATGGGTGCCATGAGAAGGGACAAAGGGACTGTGAAATAGAAAGTCACATTAAAATGACCACTCCACCATTTTATGTCGTGTTGAAACATAAGATAAACCACTTTTGTTGCCTTTTATAACACTTGAACAATAAGCCCAGCTAATTTCAGAAACAAAATCAAAATGAAAACTTGAAAAATAATTCATATTATGGGTTTGTTGTTTTTGTTGTTCAATAGAACCTCTAGATAATCGAGGTCAAGTTACTTTCGGCGAGGTCAGTCCATAGATGAGTTGATGACCGTTTGTGGTATTTTCATTCTAGAATATCTCTGTGCTTCGGTAGGCACGCCCTTAATATGGTTATCGGTAAGCCAATTTGGAAGCTTTTTGGACGACTTGATAAATTGCAACAGCAGAGCCTTATAATGTCTATATGTTATTAATAATAGTAAAAATAAGTCTATGAAAATAAAGATAAATAAAATACTTAGTAAAGTAATTAAAGCGAGTGAAGAGCCCTCGCGATCGACTCGCGACTTTATTTAGCTAGTGTGTACTCGGAGAGGGAGCTTTTTTCAATTGGACTTAATTAAAAGAAAACAAACGTACGTGGTCTAGTCCGGAGATAGCGTTCCGAGTGTACAGCTATCAAATTAAGTTACAAGCTGTAGCGAATTTTTGAAGAAGATTTGGTGCTACCTAAAGTTTGGTTCTGTAAAACGTGATCTTTGAATATAGGTCTTATAAGAAAAAACTAAACGAATGAGATGATCCACATAAGAACCAAAGTTAACGCCACAGCCAGTTCAGTTTCCAGTTGAAGTGCAGTGTGTCTTCAGCACATATTACGCTGGATGGCCGATGTGGCCGAAAAGTTTTAGAATGGAGACCCCGCACCGGCTAGTGCAGTGAAGTATATCACGATGACCCCCACAAGATAGACAAAAGATTTGATTCGAACAGCAGAATGTTTTACTGAATTCTCCGAGTTTTAATACAATCTCTCTCTCTGTTGTTCTATGTCTGAGTCTATGACTGTATTTTGTGTTCGATTGTAAATTGCCCTATGATACAGCCCCAGCTTTCTACTATGTATTTATGTTATTTTAAAAAAGGAAAAGTTCCTTTTCTTCCAATACTATATTTCTCCTTGTCTTATAAACTAAAGAAAAGTAAAAAGTAAAAGTAAAAAGTAAAATAAAATAAAACTACATTTGAGGTATTTTGTATTAAAATACAATAGTTACATTTTTTGTTTATTTCTCTCTTCGCTTGTAACTTAAACTGTTTATCAGATCTTCATGTGTTTTTCAAACTACATTATTTAGTTTCATCTTACACTGGTACGGAATTAAAACGTTTATTTTCACGATAAAAACGGCACTTATTTCTAAACGCCGGATATTATGATGTTTATCATACGTAATATTAATAATAATTTCTTAATAGCAGCTGTTAGAACAATAAGCTCAGCTTTTATATATTTTGTCGTCTTGTTTTCTATCTTAATCGGTATCGAATATTTTTAAGTAATCATTTTGATACGAGACTAATCAATTTTGACATGTCGATAGAATAGAGATCGAATCGATGGCCACTTGTCTAGGAGGGCTGATTAGCACAATGATCACGTGACATGTCTATAGCTTATTTCAGAAATGTGTTCAAAATTTATTGAAGTGACATTTAAATATGTCGAATAGAATCGGCCGTTCTGGCTGATTGAGTAACAACATCCATAGATATTTATGTACATCCATCTATCCATCCATCCATCCTAACTTTCGCCATTTAAGATTTATCCTCCGTTGAAAAATAAAATCATAGATATCAAACAAATGGTAAATTATAATAATTCATAATGAATGATAGCTAGCACATAAAACATTTATAAATATAGTCAGAAATAGGTTAGTCTCAGTACTAGCGGTCGTTGACCCCGACTCCATTAGACAAACGCTTCCTCGACTTTTATGTGTTTAGTAAAGATAAGCAGATTGCACACTGTCCGTTTTATTGTTATAAAAACATTGAATTGTGCTTAGTTTATATTACCTATATATTTACTAAATTAGCTCTTAATTTAGATATTTCGATTCTTCCAAAAAAATGTAGTCACATTGCAAACGATCTAAATACATCTTACATGAAATTTTTATTTAAAAACGATCTAATTATAGTTCATATCAATGTTTATGTGGTAATTATATCTAGGTTTAACATTTTTTTTGACGCTGTGTTTTCAATATATTTTCCCTAATCTTGCATTTCAAACTTTATTTCTAGACAGCTACAGTAACAGTTCGCCTATATCATGCCACGGCCGGGCAGAGGCCATCCTGATTTCTATACTATTTCCATAGCCAATGCGGACAAGTCTTTAAAGTATTTATTCAAGACACCTGCACCTCAAACTCTTCATACAAAGTTTTTGGTACAAAGTTTACTCTATTTTAAACAGCATACCTTACGTTACAGCTAACTGTACGTGTATAGGTGCATATTGATGACGTAGAACCACGTGCATACAAACATCCGTCGGTTTCAGTAACTCGCAGTAATACCGACGGATCGTCAGTAATACGCGCAAAGCCGGTGTCGATAGCCACTATTTCTATTTTAATCACGGCCCATGGAGTACAGTCATAAATAATCCGTTGGTTCAATCGACTGCACTGGTAATGTTAAAAATAGGAAGTTTGTTTAGATGCTATTGGTGTATTTGTACAATTATTTTCTTGTTTGTTGTTTGGAAGCTTGTTATTGGCAGTTTGTTTGAAATTAAATGAAATCTCATTTATTCGTCTAGGCTACAAAGTATTATGAAAGAAAAATATAAGAATGTAAAAAAAATAAAGGAACAAAAAACCAGCCTAACTAAAAGTAAGAAACAAGCCGTATAGGCTACAGAAGGTATCAATGAAACAGACATACATACCCACATACATAGATACGTGCGAAAACATTACCCTACTTTTTGGCAGTCGGATAAAAATTAAATCTGAAAAAGAAGTGTCAAGCAACTTGCTTACGATCAGCTCTCTTCGATATACATTGTTAACAGTATTAAAACTCTGCATATTTAGATCACGTTAAGTGCTAGGTTAACTAACACTAAATTCAGATTTGATTATATCTTAGTAATAATAATAATATATTCTACCACATTCACACAGCGCCATCTAGTCCCAAATTAAGCAATTATATTTTCTTGTGTTATGGGTACTAAACAACTGATATACTACTTAAATATATTTTTTTTTGTAAATACATACATAGGTATTATAGATAAATTACACCCAGACACAGAACAAACCTTTATGCTCATCACACAAAGATTTGTCCTGGGTGGGTAATCGAAACCACGACCTCCGGCTTAGCAGTCAGGGTCACTAACCACTAGACCAACAGGCCAGTCTGTAGTATTAGGCAACATCTTTTTCAGAATTATAATGATTTTTGTAGCTGCGTGTTTAGATAAACATTTAGCTGACCATGTGTTTATCATCACAGCTACTTTAACTCGACATGCTTTTATTAAATATCTAGTGTTAAATTTCAAAGATTACGGAACAGACGTCGACTTATCTTTGCATTAATATTTAAAAAGCGTCTACACGTGTTTAACAACTTTATACATTTTGTGGAGTTTATGTGAATTTAGCTTCTGACAGTGATTTCGGTTACAGATTACTATCATACAAATTATAGCTTAAATTATGTCAAATTTTATTGGTTCCTCTTCCTTCTGTCGTAGGTATTTCTCAATGCAGAGGATTTTTAACATCCTTTAAGCATGACCTCTTTTTATGATATTTCTCATTCTCGCTTAACGTTTAACGCGGCTACTAAATCTAATAGGTTTTAGTTCAAAAAATGCAATAGCAACTCAATTAGTTTATTTTTTCAATCAGCCTAGTAATTATTCAACTGATTGATGAAAGTCTCTTCCAATAATAAGCTCATTTAAATTTTCAACGAACATTACGCATTGATTATCAGATTTGTACAAAAGATAATACGATATCAGTTGATAATTGAGCAAACAAATTTGTTTTTAATTAATATAATATAATGTTTGTTAATGTTCGTAACGCAGTTCAGTAGGCAATTGTTTTTCATTGGTTGAACTTGCATTATCATATTATATATGAATTAATATTTACCTCTACATTATTATGTCTAAAATTAAAGTATCAAACCTTTTCTTATTTATCAGCGAAATATTTTGTATAAATTAAGAATACATAATAATCACTACTACATTTAAACCCGTGGGTTTCGTAAAAGGCAACTCAGAGTAATCTTAAGCATACAAGAGCACTGTAAGAAAAGGCAAATTCGAAACAACCCCTTTACCAACCCATCACCAAGCTAGCGCGGTATAGTAAGCTAAATTCTCTTCACACTCTTTGAAGAAGACGCGTACCTAGCAGTGGAACGTATATGGGTTGTAATGATGATGATGACAAAGTAATAATGTAAATGAATTTAGAAATAGATTACTTTACTCGTTGAAAAAGTGTACTATTCTATTAAGGAGTATCTTGATGACAAGATTTGTCAAAACTTAGTGACATCTTATTTTTTAATAACATACTGACATCATGATTTGAATTATTAATTATCTGTATTTTATTTTTATTTTAAATTTGACATTGTGAAGTGTAATGCATGACATATAATATTAATGTTACATGCTTAAATAATTTCATTTCGGCGGAGATTGTACACTACTCCTTTTATTATATCTTATTTTCACCTATGTTCACAAAATAAAGATTTGGATTTGGATTTTGGACTCTTGATATCCCGAAAACAGCTCTGGCGATTTGGACGAAAATTTGTGTGTATTTCTTATTAAGATTATCCTAATTTTTTTGCCCAGGAAGACATAAATATTATACTACAAAACTACTGTATCTGACAGCCTCCTTATATTCAGAAATCAAAAGTCGTCATCGGTTTATATATTTGGAATAAGAGGATTTACAAAATCTACTATATGGAAAAGCTGACAACATAGTCTATATTTTAACAGAACTTTTGAGTTTTACATTTTAATCTTAAAAAACAAATATAAACAGTAACATTTTACCAAACAAAACAAAAGTTAGTGTACATAGACTGAAAGTTATACAAACTTCAATCAATCTCGTTCAATCATAAAAACATTTTGATGAAACAACAGAACATTCTGCTGGCCTACACAATAACGTTCTATTCTATTAAAATTTAACACTAGCTGAGCCGACAGGCGATGTTCTTTTGCAGGATTTTAACACATTTTAGTGGCATCGGTCTATAAACCGATGAATCTTTGCCATTTAGGAATCCACATTAATTCACATAACATCTTAATAATATAATATAATATTCTACCACATTTACACAGCGCCATCTAGTCCCAAATTAAGCAATTAAATTTGCTTGCGTTATGGGTACTAAACAACTGATATACTACTTAAATACATTTTTTTTTGTAAATACACACATATTATATATAAATTACACCCAGACACAGAACAAACCTTTATGCTCATCACACAAAGATTTGTCCTGGGTGGGGATCGAACCCACGACCTCCAATTTAGCAGTCAGGGTCACTAACCACTAGACCAATAGGCCAGTCAATAATGAGTCTAATTAATTTGAAAATAGGTGGTTTTAAAGGGTTGGCAGCCGTTTATCCGTGTAGTGACGGATTAAAAATAGATAATGTCACTATCCCAACCCAACTGCGAGAAAAGGAAAATTCGAAACAAACTCTATAGGTACCTTACTACCTACCTAGGACCCTTCTGTCTAACTTGGTATAGTAGGCTAAATTTCCTTCACATTCTTTGGAGAAGACCCATGCCC
Source organism: Laspeyria flexula (assembly GCA_905147015.1). Lineage (NCBI taxonomy): Eukaryota > Metazoa > Arthropoda > Insecta > Lepidoptera > Erebidae > Laspeyria > Laspeyria flexula. The sequence goes on along the minus strand of LR989956.1, from coordinate 1,451,648 downwards.
AGCACACACATGAGTTACTTCTGGTGTTGCAGGCGTCAATAGGATACGGTAACCGGTTACCATTAGGCGGGCAGTAAACTTATTTACCACCATGGTATAAAAAAGGAGTCGAGTCACATATTACACGCAGAAGAATTAGCATGGATTAATTGTATAGCATTAATTCATCTACGTCATAGCATGCATAGTTATAGCCATCTTCATAAAATCTAATTCCAACTAATTTCATTCTAGCTCAATTTGCTAGTTTTTAAAATTCGCGTTCAAACAATTTTTTTAGGTATAGTATAATGATTAGTATAAATAAAAAGTATAAAAAGATATTACGAAGCCGCGTGGCACATCACTCCAAAATGTTTATTACTCACTGTAACGGCCCTTTCACACCGCACTCACTATAGCTGCGGTGCTAATTACAGAGAAACGAATGTTGAAAAATGTTGCATCAGCTTTTTGGGTTAACATTTTGTGTAAATAATGTTGAAAATGGATCGCTATTGAATATTTGTATGTGTTATGTGTGTACTAAAGATACAGCAAATATGTAGCTCAAAAAACATGTCTTTTTAAGTTGTCCATACTTATCATCTGATATCAACATTCTGCTACCTGAAATTGAAACACTGGCTGAACTTGTGTAAAAACACTAAGCTGTCTTTTCTGTTCAGTCTATTTAAAGTCAATTCTCAAAGAAAATTAGTTTAAAATATAATATGAAGAATACAATATTACACTAGGAGCAATAATTAAAAATCTCTTACAATAACAACAATTACTCTACCGTCGAATTTTAGTACTTTGAACGGAACAAATCGTTGCGTCAGTCATCATCAGTGTTGAAACATCTCAACATTGATAACTACAGTTTATATTTAGTATAACGCGGATACCGACCGACGAAAGAGCACAAGCAGGAATCTAGCACATAAACATGAGTGTTTTAAGCTATTATTTTGTACTAAATTTGGGGTTATGATGTACTATTTTGAAATGAGGTAGCGAAGATGACCTGTGAATTAAGGTTATAGTAATTTTAAGGTTTTTGAAGCTATTTATCCCTTAGAAATATAGACATAACGCAAAACAAACAACAAAGCAAAAAAGTTGAATATATTTGAGCGCTGACTAAATCAGAAACGTAATTGCTAAATATTTGTTCGATAAAAAAAATCACAAAGCACTGATCGTTATTTTATAGCTATTTTTTTCTTAGTCTCTATGATAGAATAAATCCAAAAGATAGGCTTTTAAAATATCTAGCACTGACTAAAGTTGTGTGGTGGTATGTATGTTGTGTATTTGATTAAGTAGGTATTAGCGTTTCTAGAAAAAAAAATACACAAATTCGAGTCCTGCAAACGCTCGCGCAGTCCGGTCAGTGCAGTAAGCTAAAACACACCTTAGGTAGGTGTACCTACAGGTGCAAATTTGTAGCGGACTGATCTCATTGCTTACGATTGCTAAAACATTCCTCAATCTTACTAATATTATGAATGCGAAAGTAAGGATGGATGGATGGATGTACGTATGTACAACCACGCCATGAAAGGATTTGTATGAAATTTGACATTCATATAGATTATAATTTGGAATAGTACATAGGCTACTTTTTACCCACATACCACGGGGGCGGATCCATTGACTGAAGCTACTCATATTTCATACTTGTTTATTCTTTAGTGTGAAGGGAACAGACACTTAGTACCATTGTTCATGCTCATCATTATATTGTATTGTAATGACTATCAGTCTTCTATAAAATACAGATAAATTCCATTCAAGTTCCTTAATTTTAATGACAAATTAATATACTCTAGCTCTATTAAATAATCACTACATTAACATATAAGTTTTGCAGAAGAAAACTATAATAATAATGACATAAACACACTGAGACAGGTCGCACTTATCGTTCGTAAACACGGCGACACTTCACTGGACCACACAGGTTGATAAACTGATCTTTGTATGTTGACAGCTAGTTGGCGGCGTGCCGCGGTCACAATCACTGATTTACTGATTTCCTATTCTTGACATATTGCTGCGGATTTCATTTGCTAATTGATTATTATATTTGTGTCTACAATTTTGGTGGTGCATTTTTATTTTATTTATTGCAGTTTGTATAAAATATTGGGTTAATTTTTAATAACACACACATTTATGTATGTTTGGTGTTATCTATGAGGTTATTTATAACATATTCATAACAAATAGTTATAAATTAACTACCATGTCCACCTAGCTGGGCGTAACTAGAGGACTGGACGGCGGAATTTAGTGCAAAATTGTCTACGTTTTGTTTAAATTGATACTAAAATAAAAAATATTTACATGTCAGTATCTAATTACTGTGACAACAGAAAGCTAAAGTCCTTCTCTTTTGAGAAGAGACTCGTAGAGACTCTATATCTTCTGTAAGTGTCATGTTTGAAGGTTGATCTTCATAAAAGTTAATTTATTAAAATTAAAAGATAAAACAATAACTACATAATTGAAAACCATAATTCCTGTTCATGTCACTGTTATAAATTACTTCACATAACATAAATATCACCTGCACATCAACAGCTATCCTTGTTTTTGCAAAAAACAACTAGCACAAATCTAATTATAACTATAATTACCTCGCAGGAACATTAATGTCATGTTTACAAGTACTTGTTCTCATTAAACGGTCGGTATACCTCGTGTTTTAACCGCACATCTCCCATACCTGCCGTCAGCTATTGACCTAATACATGTGTTAGGTGAGCTGTACACTGAGGCGTAATTTACAAGCAGAACATTCGAGTTGAATAGAGTTGTGTATAGAATTATTATTGATGGTATAAACTTTAAGATAAATAATTTGGTAAAAAGATATGAAGGAAGTTAGTGTTGTTTAAAATAATGATTGGTCAAGTAGTAAAAGTTATAAATTTTTATGTCATGATGAAATACTATCAAATGAATTAAGATAGTAATATGCGTATAATGATATTTATACTCCAAAAGTTTTTTTTTAAATTATTTTAAGTGCAATATGAGTCAACAAACCTATTATTTCCTGCTTATTAATGATTGCAAGTAAAAGCTAAAATTATATACAAATAACTAAGTATAAATAGACGCCCCGGGTTCTATAGAGGTATTTAAAATATAATTATTCTAGGAAATTATAAGGCAAAGTGCATTTGACATAGTCAAAACAAACTGGGTAAATATATAACATAAATTCCCGTCAAATATAATTCAATGTAAAATTTAAAGTAAATAACACTTCGAAATCACTGCTATGCTCACAAACTCTAAGAGAAACCTCACAACCTTTCACAATGGTATAATTAGAGCACAATTAGTCTACGGCTACTGATCAGGCTCAATAACAATTAGAGCCTCGCTCGGGAAACAATGAGTCATGGCTCTAAACAATGGTTGCTTAGAACTGAGATACAGCCTAAAAGCGTTATGAATGGAAGATGTATCAGTGGGTTTTTAATTGTGAGAGCAAAACGGGTTGCATTGATATACTTCTGAATCGTATTTCGGTTTTCTGTTAGAAATCTTTCCATTGCTGCCATTTCAAATTGTATTTAGTTCCCTGTCTACAGTAAATTTAGGTATTCAGAGAATGAAATACCATTTTTAGGGTAAACGAAACCCTTATAGTTTCTTCATGTCCGTCCGTCCATTCGTATGTCACAACCATTTCACTAAAAAACTACTCGATGTATGTGGATGAAATTTGAGGAATAGGTGTCTTGTTTGGACCGCTACTTAATTTGAATGAAAATTGTTTTGAACATGACCGGATGTACTGTTTTTGAGTAATTGTCAAAAAACTGTACTGTAGAGGCTTAGGCACTATACTGAGGTTTCGGGTTTTATTCCTGAATAAGGCTGTATAGGCTTTCAATTACATACAAATTATGCAAATATACTCAAATTATACTCATACATGTTAGTTGTATCTCTATCTACATCATTATTTAATATTAAAAGACTATTTTATAGCCGATTTCAACAGTATCACACTATAAAAATAATTGCTAACATATTTTACGAAGAAAAATTACAAACAACAGTCAGAGTACATCTGATATCTCTAACCTAATTATATTTAGTCCAGTATTCTCCAGAACTAGGCTATTAAAACATCAACAGTTCTAAAATTACAAGGCTAAACTTTCGATACCCGATATTTTCGACATAAACGCCAAACTGTTTAGCCGAAATAAAAACTTTGGCAGCAATACACAGAAATGTAATCTAATGTATAAAGTTTAAAGTGGTGATACGGAAAAAAGTTTTAGAAATATTTATTTTGAAAATGGAATGAAATTTTATGTATCGAATCAATATTCGAATCAGTACTGGCCGAATATATAAAACTTATTTTAGCCAATACAATAATTAGGTTTCGTAATGTGTTGATAGATAAATTTCTAGGAGATTCATTCTTTTGTCGATTGTTTTAATCTCTAGTGAATTTTTGCTATTTCTACTGGTAAATATACAAATTCACACATGAATTGTTTTTTAAATTATAGTTGAACACAATCAACGCAAACATTTATTACCACGGGATACATTTTTTCTGAGTTTTATACGAAGAGTAACAATCTAGGTGTTTCTTAACTTTTATAAAACAAACACATTCAAAGATATACGGCAAATTATAATGCAATAAATTGAATGAACGAATTGGCTATAAGTAATTTTAAACTGTCGCCATTATATTTAAATTATATAACAGGAATTTTCACTTCCATCATCATCATTCTGTCAACCCATAAACGTCTCACTGTTGGGCACTGGTCTCCTCCAAGGATCCATCACGCTGGCTAATGAAATGAAATCTCATTTATTCATCTAGGTTACAAGGTAACACTTATGAAAGCCACAAGTTAGGAATGTAACAGGTTATATGAAAAGTAGTGACAGCAAATTTGCCTAAGACCAGTTCGATGACGGGGTGGAGCTATGAGAAGAACTGGCAAGAAAGTCACGCCACTCTTTTAAAAAAATGGATAGTTAGCTAGACGGGTTGGTATAGGGTATGTTTCGAATTTTCCCTTTCTCGCTGTGCTCTTTTCTGCATAAGGCACACTTCCATACATTAGGTATCTATCTTATTTTGTTTGACGTTACAACCAGGTTATGCCCGCCATGCTGACTCTTGTCAGCTTGTTACCATAAACAGTGACTCACTGTTGTCTCTTTCCAACTGAATAAACTGATAATATTCATAACCTTTGACGACATTGACGATGAAAAATTCATCAACAAAAATTTGTCTTATATACTTAGAAAAATATTATTTATGTAAAGCTTTCAAGAACAATGAATGATTCAAATGATACATTATATTTTTCTTTCATTATGAAAGCTTTTAAGATGTTTGATACATGCCAATTTGTTTTAGTTTTCATAGTGACCTCGATAAAATTCAATGCTGGGAATTTGACATTAAAAATAGTTATTAATAGTGAACTGTGAATGTTTTGACTAACAGCCGGTTTTTGAATAATTTAATTAATATTTCCGTCTGTTTTACTGGAATTTCTGTTCTTAACTATAATATAAAGGGTTAAAAGAAATCTACTATAATACAAAACGTATTACATTGAACAATAATTGATTAATAAAACTTATATTACTGACCTAACTTCTAGGTTTTTCAGATACATATTTCTGATATAGATTGCCGTTTCTGATTTATACTCAATTATTTTAATTAGATAAAAATGTACACACCTATCGCGTTTCCCGTCGCATTCAAATTGACATAGATTTTGATTACCTACAGATAGTCTCGATTCGAAAGTTAGTAATTTATTTCTTGAAGACAGCTATTAAATACGATATTATGATAATCCGATAAGTATATGAATAAAATATATAACAATGATATATTTTCATAATCTAATATTTTAATTATACAAATCTACCAATTTTCCGTAAAATAAACCAAATAATTTCTCTTTGTTTTTGTATAAGGAATTAAAAATCAAAGTTGAGGGTTTCAACTTTAACCTATCTTAATTATGTTTAGTTCGCAAAGGTCAAACGGCAGTCGTTCTGTAACACGAGAGAATTCTTTCCTAGATTTTCAAACCAAAAATACTTGACGCATGAAATCAAATATCCCTTCTAACATAAAACTTACCAACTCATCGTAGTAATTGGCTATGTGCGAGTAGACCAGCGAATCGTAATCCATTGTCGCCTCCACACCACACTTAACCACTTTTTTTAAACAAAAACTGCAACGAACACTTCACAGGTAAGCACTCCCGTATTTTTAAGGTATTTCCAATAATGCAATGTTAGAATAGCAATGTACCGTGCGTTCCGTCGATATAAGACGCATTGGCCGACTACACTGACGTACAAACGCCTGTAAAGCTAAATTAAGACCAAATTTTAAACACAAATCTTTGATGTTGGCTGTATATATATAGAGCTGTTGTAACCATATCGCTATTGTACTGGACGATGTTGTTGAGATCAGGATGGAATGGTTTTAGATTTTTTTAGGTTTGTGATTTATTTTTAATAGTTCTATATGAAATATTTTCGTGGAATATGATTCGAGGATATTAATATATTTTATTGGTAAAGTTTCCATATCTTTTTCGACTTTTTATTTCAAATTTTTCTTTTTGTATAATATTAAGTGTTATGGCGCGTGTTAGGAAAGGCCTATGATTAGCAGTGGACTGCAATAGGCTGAAATAATGATGATGATGAATATTACGTACTGTTTGATTTTAAGACTTGAAAACATTATTTACTGTAAACATCGAACCGAATAAAAAAAGATTTGCTTGATGTATGTAATTAACTATGCTAATAATTTTCAGAATATTTTTTTAGAATTGTTACAATAAACACACTAAAACATTCATAATCACACCCAAAATGCGACTCTTGAAATAAACCGTAAGAGGAAGCGAGTTATAGCGTGTGCCTGACATGACTTACTTCAAACATGTTCTGCTTTATAATTTCTACGGAAATTTTTAATTCGGATATTGTAATGGTATTGTATAAAGCGAAAATTCTTTGTAAATATACCTACTTTATTACTTCTAAGATGGTTTTTATGTTCTCATTAAATAAGTACATGTTTTTATTTCAGGAGTGCTGTATGTTTTTACTGAAGATTAAACAGGATATTACAATCAGATTTTTTTGTAAACTAAATGTATAAAAATAATTTTCTGTTCACTAGTCTCGCTAAAATTTTAAAATGGCTAGACAAATATTTATTTTCAAATTGGTCTTTGCCCTTGACAAGGTTAGTATTTAAGAAAAAAAATGTTGGAAAGCCGGGGCATTACATTTAGAATAAAAAACTGCAGTTTCTATGTTTTTATTACTCATATAGTATCGCACATAAAACTAAAAACAATAATAATAATTAAAGTACACGTTGTTTGATGCTTTCTGTAATTGCCTGTTGAAGATTTATTACACGATTCTGCACACATACCTACAAATGCAGAGTAAAAACCATGTGTCCAATAAAATAAATATATTTTGTTCATATTGTGTTATTTTAAATGATAAAATCAACAACTAACTGCTAAATATCTGTAGTTTAAACAAGTATTAATTTAAAAAACCAAAAAACCCGACAGACTGAAATTAGCTTTCGACAGTCAATTTAAAGCAATGAATTCGAAGAATACACTATAGGCTTAGATATAGAGATTCAGTGATGAATACGAATATAACAACACTTTGCATTTCAAAATCGGTCAAGCTATTTAGGTTACAAGAGACAAGTGGAGTTGCGGGCAATAGTTAGTGCATAGGTATATAATTAAATTAGGCTATTAATTAGCTTTCATCTGATACCCATATTGCGAAAGCACTAAAAAAACGTCTGTTTTGACAGTTTACGTTCGCCATATTGGTTTTTTGTTGATGTCATATATTATAGCCTATGACACTCGGGGGAAAAATGCAAATCTAATGACACCACACACTTCAAAATCAGCGAATCCGTTTAAGCTACAGAAAGTCACAATGGAACATATATGCCCACATACATACATATATACGCGCGAAAAACATTACCCTCCTTTTTGGCAGTCGGGTAAAAAACTGTTAGAAAGAAAGCATTCATACCAAATGTGCTTGTGTTATTACAAAACGTAAAATGAGAAAGCTTATAAAGTAATTTTTAAATTATGTTAATATATCCGTGTAATGACCGAATCGCATCGCTGAAGTGGCAGTGGGCAGGCCACATAGCCCGCAGAACTGATGGCCGATGGGGCAAAAAAGTTCTCGAGTGGCGGCCACGTACTGGAAAGCGCAGCGTGGGGCGGCCCCCGGCAGATGGACCGACGATCTGGTAAAGATTGCGGGTGGCCGTTGGATGCGGGCGGCACAAAATCGCTCGCTGTGGCGAAAATTAGGTGAGGCCTATGTTCAGCAGTGGACGTCATTGGGCTGATATGATGATGATGATGATCCGTGTAATGAACCCATCTCAAACCATAGGTGACGTAAAAAGCGACTAAGGTAGCAATCTTATGCAGACAAGAGCACTGAGAGAAAATGAAAATTCGAAACAAACTCTATATCAACCGTTCAGCGTGGTATAGCAGGCTAAATTCTCTCCACATTCTTTGGATTTTACCCGTGCCTAGCATTAGAACGTTTATGGGTTGAAATAATAATTTATAATTGTGTGACATTATTTATTTTCATACCCAGAATGTTGTAAGAGGCGACTATTCTAGAAAACATTACAACTTTAGGTATATCGTGAACATTTTATTTCAAAACTATGCTAAGGAGAACATTATTAGTCATACTTTACAGAAACATGTAGAAATGGTGCGGTTCTAATTATAGCTTCCAAAATAATAAACATCACGTCGTTCTAAAACTCGGTGAATCATTCTTTCGTTTAGATTCGATACCTGCAATTTTAGTCGTCTTGCTTTTTAACAAAACAAAAAGTTATTAATTAATTTTGGTGCTAGTTTTCAAATGATTTTATGTAGTAAGAGATGCAGCTGAACTACTGTGTGATCTTGCTGTAACTACTGCTATCCAACACTGTTCCTGAGATAAGGGCGTTCAACCAAACAAACAAACTCTTCTGCTTTATAATATTAGATAAATCACGTGACTGCTAAAAAGTACATCCCATTACGTTCTACTAGGCACGCGTCTCCTCACTACAAGAAGATAATTATACCAGAATTCGAAGATGTGGAAGACAAATTATTTTTCGCTCACCACTAGAATTAAACCATAATCTCATTTAAATTCATCCCCACAAAATTCAAAATCATATTTCTGACAAGTACAACACATCTGCGGCCCACAACACACAACAGCTAGCATGCAACAAGCAAGACATTGCAATATAATAAAACGCCCTGCTAAGCTGCCTACATGCCGCATCGTGGCAATTTATTGCACTGTGATCGCTAGATGCGGTCTGGCAACGCACATTCACCATAGATTAGAAAGCTATGGATGCGTTGTTTTTAATTATACCTAAACCAATAACTGTTTCGTGGGCTGTGACGGCTCTTGCAACTGCTAAACAGATGGTAAATGGCTGGACGGCACAGTGTGATTGAAAAAATAGGGTGCTTCTAGACCAAAATCATTAACTTTTATAGTAGTTTTAATATTAAATTAAATTATATAGCTTAAGATACATATAAATAAGATACCGAAAGAGATGAGTCAATAAAATAATGTATTTCAAATACATTATATTAGATAGACAAATTAGCCAAACTCTCTGTGATTTAAACTACTACAATGTTCAGTAGAAAAAAATAAATCATTTAAATAACCTACTAAAGTAGTGTGTGTTTACATAAACTAACGACGTTTTTAACTATCACATAACAACTGCTTTTTCAAAGAAAAATAAAAGCTGAACGTCTAAATTCGGGTGCGTTCGCTAACGTGCGACGTCCGGTTCAAAACGAGTGCTTAATTTGATGCGCGATTGAGTATTTCACTCATTAAGGAAGTATTATAATAATTTATAGCACGATAATGATTTAATTTTGTACAAACTTTGTAATGACGTATCCGGTTACAAATTGGTGGAATTGTGTTTAAATATTTTTGATTATAATGTTGGTACTATTTAACACATTGTAGGTGTGTAATTAAACAATTATTGGTGGTTTATTTGGTGTGAAAAATTAAATTAGTTCTCTATACTTCGGCATAATATTTCCTTTTAGGCATCTATTTTTCTTAAACGAAACCAGATATTCGATGGCCCAGTGAGAGTATATTATTATACATTATACAACTGCTGGTCAAGAAGTCCTGCGGAAGGGGGGAGGGGAATTTCTAAGTCAGGCAAAAATAGTATAGGGTTTTTATGTTAAGTAATACTTGGTATCCGCCCGGAGTTTGGAAATGAGCTTTCTTATTATAGCAACAGGTTCGCCCCCTATAATTATGAAACTAACAAATCTCACAAAAGTGATAAAATGTGAGTGATACACTCGTCTGCCTAAACCTTATGTGCAAAAGACGTGACGCTATGTTTCATGTTTATATTTCACTAGACTTACCTAAGATTTACGGAAACAATATAGTAATAATATTAAAACTAATATGAGATGATAGAGACTGCCGACAGGGTTTTAGTTCCCTAAGGGAACCATTCAGCCCAGTGTGATGAGCATAAAGGTTTGTTCTGTGTCTGGGTGTAATTTATCTATAATATGTATTTACAAAAAAAAAAATGTATTTAAGTAGTATATCAGTTGTTTAGTAACACAAGCAAATATAATTGCTTACTTTGGGACTAGATGGCGCTGTGTAAATGTGGGAGAATATTATTATTATTATTATTATGTATGTCTTTCCTTTATCTCGAGCCAATGGTGACTCGGACTTTTGGAAGGCGTACATGGGGCCGAAGCCAACATGAAGAGGCCCTTTAGACAGTTTAATCTAAGTTGTAATGTGACACTGACCGGCGAGTATACTTGTATGCGCTATATAAACTCACACAAGTATAATACTCCCCGGTCACTGTAGGTCTATTGTAGTACTTGGAAAATAAAAATCATGGGCTATTGGGTTGGGTTGCTAAGTGTGTTGGAAAAACTGGTACTATGGAAGGGACTATGGCGTCTGCCCGTAACAATGCTGTTAAACACGTATAAAATGGGCAGACGGAGACTTGCCAACTCAGTGATGGGCCCCCAGAAAACTCGCAACTTGCAAGAAGGGGCAACATTTCCTGAGCGGCTAAAGGTGGAGAGGTGTCTCTGGACTTTCTACCCGCTCATCAGCTCCCTGAGGGTCCAGCCTCACGTGCCCACTCGCCACTTACGTTTCACATCCACCTTCGAGCTATAACGCTCTCGCGTCTCCACTCTGACCGGCCGGTTAAGGCAAGTCAGAGGTGGGGATCTGTTCCTCGTCAGAATTCACTCGAGCCGGCCAATGAAGGCAAGCTAGAGATGAAAAACAGAGTCTTTCCCCAGGAGCACTCAGGTCCGTAGGGGTCGCTACTCCCCAACAGCTCGCCTCAAGCTGCCCTGCGGGCTTATTATTATTATTAAAGTCAGTATAATTTTTTCACTAACCTACAGTTCTATAGTGCGAAATAATAATAGCAGTCTAAAGTATCGCCTCCACAATTTCCTAGCTCTACCCCAACACGCATGACCTGTTGCCGTATAACTGGATCCTTTCCAGTGTTTAAGTGAAATATAGTCAAATAAAAGCATTGTAGTTATCATTTACATTTTTCAATTCACAGCCTCAGCTTGCCAAGTATGCGTGCGACTGAGCCACTAGCCTCAAGTACTTTTTAAACGCGACTAATTTCGGTTATGGTTGTAAAATTTTTGTTTATTGCTTGTTTTAAAGTAATGTAGACTTAGTTAAATTAATTTTGTGAATGTTTTCAAGTTAATGTTTTAAGTGTTTTTATTCAACAAAATATTTTTTAACTAAAACTAACCTACTAAATAATATAAGACAAACAGGGAAATAAATATAACGAAATAATAATAGTAATATTATTGAGTGATAGTTTAATTTCAGGAATGACATTTGTGATAAGTCATAACTAAAATGCTTGTTGTGTATTCAAACTCTTTTTATATTCTCAAGACGTAGTAAGAAAAAAATCTTAATAACCAGTGTAAGAATAGTATAGTTCAAAATAAGTAGTGTCCGACCGAAATTTCGGTTTCGGTTTCGGTTTCGGCCGAGTTTCGGCCAAAAATCAAGTTTCGGCGGCAGTTTCGGTTTCGGCCAAAATTGGCCGAAACTTTTGCCGAAACCGAAACTGATTTTGGAAGTTGTCGTGCACGCTCGCCTAACTTCGTTTCTCGCGGCAACGCTTTGGCGGCCCGGGAAATGTCGTCCGCCGTTTAGATAGTTCTGTAGCAACAAAACTTAGTCAGTGCGTTATCGCCCGACGCAAACATTCTGTAGAGGTTATGCTTTGATAGAACTGATTACATGTAAGTTTTTGTTTCATTTCTGTACTTGAATGATAACTATATAGTTAATTAAATATTGAGTCAGTAACTTTGTTTTGTTGTTATTAACAAATCAAGTCACATGTAAAAAAAAAGATTGTAAATAAATATAAATAAAATAAAAATCTTTATTTGTCACAAAAAATACATTTACATACAGTACTAGTGTACAGCAGAATAATGTGTTTGGTACTAACAATACTGATACTGTCTCCCAAGTAAGCCAGAGCCTGTATTATGGGAGACAGTGTTCAGTTTGCGAGACATGTTTACAATAGAAATACTTAGTCGCTGTTATTATATTTATGTGTGCTGTGAAAAATGTTTACGCGTGGTTATTTTTGAATTTTAGTGAAGTAAAAAAAAAAGATATAATTAATAAAAACAATGAGAAGAGATTATATGTATTTGTGTCTGTGTGTGCCTGAGTGTGTGTGTGTTGAGTGTGATTTAGTTTTATGTCATGTATGTTAGAAGATCTTCAGTCGCTTGATAGTCGTTTAATTGAAGCCAATCTGAAACCTTAATCTTTACCTCTCGTGTGTTGAGTCCTAAAATGCTAAGTTTGTTATTTATAATATTGTATAGTTTGCAGCTTATTATTGTATACTGCCTTCTTGCGAAGGTAGTCTTGTAAGGGATGGTGGGACAGACGTAGAATTTATTCCGTTTTGTCTGGTTGGGTCATGGGACTTGAGAATGTTTTCTTAGGATAACCTTAAGGACAAAGAGCTGGCGCACTGTTAGGACCTTGCAGTCAGAGTACAATTGAGTGGTAGGGTACCTGAAGTGTTTTTTAGTCATAACTTTTAACACAGCCCTTTGTGGCTTAGTAAGTGCGTTTTGGCTACCCCACCCCACATGGATATACAATATTGCATTACTGACTGACACAACGCTAGATAGACAAGTCTTATCTTATTTATATCAGCAGACTTTTTTAGGGATTTGAAAATGTGTATCAACCGTCTAGCTCTCTGTGTCACTGCTTCGATCTGTTTGTCCCATCTCAGCCCGCTGTCTATTTGGACACCTAAGTATTTGACAGTTTCTGCACGGGTAATGTTCTGACAAGAGCAGCGGCTCAGGGAGTTGCAGTTGGCTAGTAGAGAAGTTATGAGGAGGATTACTAATTTTAGATAAGCTGAAGGGAATGTAAATGTAAAGAGTTTTAAAAAGGTTAAGAGTTAGTAGGTTGTCTGTTAGCCAGTGCATGACTTTGGACAAGGAGTATTCTGATCTCTCTTTCAGAATCTGCCAGCTAGACCCCCATACCAGAATCGCAGTGTCATCTGCATAACTAAAAATACTTGTATAGGGCAGCGACATATTACAGAGGTCATTGACATAGACCTGAAAGAGTGTAGGGTCGAGGACGCTGCCTTGTGGGACGCCGTAGGAGACGATTACTTCCTCACTCTCACAGCCCCCAATACTACTTTTTGCTTTCTGTTAGAAAGGTAGTCCTTGAAGACACTATATGCACTACCCTGGATACCCAATCATGTGTGTCAAATGAAAAATGTGAAGTGTTTTATTTGTTAAATTACGTTGTATAGGTAAACTTATTTCAAGATTTACTGTGTTTCCATTTCATGTCCTAATTAATGCAGAATAATGGGTAAAACGCACCAAATTTCAGTATTTTAAGGAATTTTATACTTGCCCACGTGAGTTTCGGTTTCGGTTTCGGTTTCGGTTTCGGCCGAAACTGAAGCCACGGCCGAACATTCGGTTTCGGTTTCGGTTTCGGCCGGAAAACCAGTTTCGGTCGGACTCTAAAAATAAGTCTCGTTCCAAGTAATCTAAAGTTACGAAAACCCGGCCTAGCCATGGCAAGTATTGGGTTGTCGATGAATTTGCGCATACTTAAAGTTCAACGAGATTATAAATATCTATGTAGCTAATTTGACTATTTACCAAATTGAAAGCACAAAATTCAGAGCCTGTCATTGAATAATACTAACATAATTGAAATTTTATTTTAACTTATTTTTTATACAATAGGTACCGTTTTTAATGACTTGTTGATCAAACTTTGGTCCCCATGGCTAGAAGTCGTACACACTATCGATACGCCAATGTGCCATCTAGGCTGTATTATTAACTTCTTCTATAGGCCAACCACAGATATAATTATGTATATGTACCTATTTAACTTCAAGTTTTTACCTTTCCCTGAAATAACAACAACAATTTATAGGGTTAACAATAAAAAGTTATTGAAGTAATTTGTTCCTGAAAAGCTTATATTTCAATCTTTCTAACACCTAAACGTCGCGTCGCTTACTCTAACACTCATAACAGTTATAAATCAGCCCTAAAATACCGCACGACTATTGAATTCTTTAACATTTTTTAAAGAGCCTTAATACATGTTAGGGGAACGTGAATTGTTAGGCTTTTATTTGAGGCTTTATGAGTGAAGTTACAACACGAATATTAAGCTGTGTAAGTGAAATTTTTATTATAAGCTTTCTCGTTATGGCGAGAATGTTGCTATAGTCGTTTGGATATTTTTATTAAGGATTTTTCGTGAAGAAATGGGTGCTTGAAGCAAGGTCGCCGAGCTGTAAATGACGTGTGTATTGTGTGTTATTAAATATATGACAGTGGGACAAATTGGTGCGTTGCTTTTGTTATAACAGTAAATGTCGCCTATCTTATGTTGTGTAGGTAATATTGTATATATTTTTTTTGCGTTATGAATATTATTGCTTGCGTAGAACATAAAACTGGTTTAGTGACCAAACTAAATATTTGTATCAGATTATTCTTTGTCTTGGTACTAAAATGATAACAAAAGTTTTGTTTGTATTATGACCATCTCAGAACCTAAATTGTATAGTCATATCAAACTATGTTTATTGTGTAACTAAAGAAATTGTTTGCATTGACTTGAGCGTATTCCTTAGCTTCAAAGTCCTTTATTTAATACGTTTTAGCATAAGATAACCGAATCATTCAGAAAGATTTTGTAATATAAAACATACGCTTCAAACCATAGGAGGGCAGCAGTAACGGTTATCACGAGTGAGACTGAAATGTACAACTAGTAAGTATGTTATATGTAATCATGTCTGAAACGCAAAGCGTAGTAAAAGCTTCTACTAAGCGAATAATACATCTATAACAAACTATTTCAACCCTTTATTCACCCAAGAACTATCACAAATATATATCCAAAACCTTTTTCCGAACACTGCAGAGGCGATCACAAAAACCCATCTCTTCGTTCGTACGGTATAATATTTTCATAGGTAAATTTGAGTCGTTCGCCAAGGGACCGAGTCGAGAACAACGCATACATATGCTATTTGCGTACGTGACGGTTGTGAAATCATACAAACTTACATACGGATTGTGGTGAAGATAATGGAACATTCTGGATCGGTATGTCTTTTGGATAGTAATGCATTGTGATGCATTGTGGTTCTTAAGGTTATAAAATTAGAATCACAGGCTATTTGTATTACAATTTTGGATTAGTAGCATTAGCTCTCAGTTGCGATATCACCCGGAAAAAAAATACATTATATAAAATATAAGGATACCAGGTGACAAGAAAGTGTTTAAAAATTTAAATGAAGGGTCCTTTTATTTGTTTCCGATATTGCAATAGGGGGTTAATGCTACTAACATATACCTATTATACATAATTATATATTATTAGGTGTGAACCAGATTTCAAAATAGCGAGATGGCAAGAGTGGATATTGATGATGCTATATGCACATCTGTCAATGTTTTGGTCCAATCCTATAAATGCATCTCCATTCTCCGTAGCTTATATTTGTTTTTATGAATATGTTTACTCAGTATTTATGCATTTTTATAATCATACTAACTGATTCAAATAAATATTGAAATAAATATAATATTCAACTGAAATTTTAAAAAATAACAATATTATTAAATTCTCATTAGACAAATTCAACAAAAACATGGATTAATCCTATTATCTATACAATTATATTTACATACTTCTTCAACCTTTAATCCGTTTTATTTTCAAACAGCCATTATGTGACTCGTTTAGAGCCATCACAGATTAGTTGTGTGCCATTACGTCAATATATTAAGCGTCAACAGTTCCCGATATAACTATAACACAAGCTAATAACAATAAATTTGTTCTATTTTAGGTAGAAGACGATACGTTAATTTGACAAACAAAACTGTAACTTTTATTAGGAGTTAACCGCAATCATTTTTACGTTTAGGATTCAAAGATTTTATGACTTTATTGAGATTTATTACTTTATTATGAAGGAACCTATGTACTTACTTGACCTGAACCTTCTCTGAGTTTCAATTTATTTTATGTAAAAGATTTTTGTCAATTGAATTGTCCAAATGCTATGCGTAGCGTTCCCTATAATCGTCCGCTCCTATCGCTTTCTAGACCTAAACCATTAATATCATATACGTCACTTTAACTTCTAATATAGACATAATTTATTAGGCAACGAAGTACAGAACACTTACTTGCATCCCTTTCAATAAACAATTTAATCAAATGAACTTCTAACACCTAACACAGAAAAACTATTTCAAGACTTTGGGCGATAGAGAATGGAAAATTTATAGGGAAACCATGTTCGCAGCGTCAGCTTTATTATAAACAGACGAGCAATGTTCAACAAAAAATGTTCATCCCGAAATTTTCTCCATAAATCTTTGTCTGCGGTAAATTTTTATCTCGACGATTTATTTTTGCCTACTTTTGTGTATACGGAATATTTTACGCGACAAAAAATATTTTTTGTAATAGCATAGGTAGGTTAAATATACAAGGAAATACAAGGAATTGAAATCTTTTGCCTGTGTATTTAATGTAAATTAATAAAATATACAATAACCTTTTTAATAAACCTTTTATTTATATGCTTACCTTTTATTTATAGCTTGTTATTAGCAATTTAAGTTACTTATTTATAACCACACATGTATCCTATTAGTCTGTAAGCTTTCTGAACAGAAATAAATAAATAAATAAATAAAATAAATATATTGCTGTTCAGTTTTTATATTTTAAACAAATAATTTTAATCATTACCTACTTTATTTTTTTTAATTCTCTTTACCGGATTATTTTTTATTTATAGGGATTGGGAGAAATTTACCATGTGTAAAATATAGATACCTGTTTCTTTCAGAACATGAGAATTAAAACTACTATCATGTAATAAAGTATGTCCTAGAAAAATAAACAAACCAGGCAAACAGAGAGCAATTCATAAAATGCGCCCCAAAAAATCACATAAAGGTCTTTGTACACTAACGGAACTGCGGCACACACGAGTCGAGGATAAAATTGTATGAGTTGCCGCGTAATTACGCCACACTTAAAAAGAGATACAAAATAACGCTACGAAATAATTAAAATTCGGTTGCACCTTTTCTATGTGTGTGTCAAAAAATATTGTTATATTTTATGGGTAATTTAAATGATGTCATGAAGTAGTACACTCCAAGCTCTGAAGTTACTGATATAAATGAAAATTCGTATATTCGTATATATTCGTTGGTTCCAGCTTGAAAGATAGGATAGGTTTGTTCCCGATTCATGATATTTGGTTAGACAACGCAACGCCTTTTATATATTAAAAATAGATCTAAACAGTAAACAACAAGCCAGATGTCCATTTTTTATGATTTAACTAGAAATATAGTGCCCATCTTAAACTGTTCCTAGAAATGTAATATTTTTATCACGCGAGTAACAGAAGAATCCCCTCTTTAATATGTAAAAATGCAAATAAAAAATCTCGACCTAGATTTCCACCCGAGATTTCAGCTGCTTTAGCCCAAAGAAGTGCTTCTTATGCACTAAGCTGTTAGCTGCCTTAAAAATGTACGTGTTAATTTACATCGCTTTTTTCGAGCGACGCCAAATTACAGAACATACTTATACTACGCGCCATAATACGCAAACGGCCGCACGCGCGCGATGTGTTAACCTTATTATTTATGAATGCCGTTATGGGCACAAAATTTCTTACGCCTGAATTATTTAATCTGCTTTTCCATTACGGTTTCGCTAAAATGACACAATTTATATTCAGAGCGGACGTTCAAAACTCAGGAGTATGACTTTATGGAAAGATTAGGGATGAGACCAAAAATTAAAATACGTTACGTTCCTGTATCGTTTACGTTTCCAGCGTTTTATGAGTACTATTCCCGTTGAGAATGGCTTGACGTAACCTAATCATACGAGATTTGAATTCGAGGAGCGACGAGGAGCTGGCTTTCATGATTAGATATTTGGTTGGTTGGTAATTTGGTATATAATATATGGTTGAACACAATTATGTACCTACCAAATAAGAAACAAGCATGCTATGGAAGAGCAGAGCCTCCTAATATTAGGCATTCTTTGCTTAAAAGGACGCTCCAATCACAAATATTGTATACACTTTATGGTAACGAAATAAAACATTTGTATTGTATTTATATTACCAAATGATTCCAAGGATGTAAGTAGTACAGACAATTTCAAAAATCAAACATAATTTAATTACGAAAGAACATCTAGATTAGAATGACTAACAAAATAGTTGTTTTGTTGGTCGTCCAAATAAAACAATTGCGTGCTGCGACATGCGTGCTCATGACAAAAAAAAATGAAAGATTCTTTAAGACTTGGATAGCCCATTTATCAAGGAAGGCTATAGATTATATGACATCAGGCTACGGCCAATAGGAGATGAACAGTGGCCAAACAAAAACGATATGAGTGAATCTCAATGCAACAACTAGTATATTTTAAAACATGATCAAGAATTTTCCGTTTAATAACGTCAAAAATCTTCTCTATAAATACAATAAACATAAAATGAATCTCGAAGATGACAATATCAGAAAGTTTTCCCAAAAAATCCCTTGAATGCGTTTCCAGTAAGTAATCTAATCCACTTTCTTGCTCTGCCATTAAGAATCTAGCTCCCCTTAAAAGGAACCCTACCGACGTATTTTTAATCCATTACTGAGGCGACCTGTCAAATTCGTGCATGCATAATTTCATAAAGCTTTTAGGGTTGCATTTGAGGGTTAGCAAGTAGGTATACCAAGGGTCTGTGGTATATACATATTTTGTAGAAAATATTCAACAAAACATCCACACAAAATATTTGCTATGTGTAAAAAAATTAAAACTACATTTGTACTTAATGAGAGTTTTTGTCTTTAACAATTTGACATTACAAATTTTAATGTTTGGGTTTTACGAAACAAATATATTTTTACTGCCAGTGCATCAAATGGTGCTCAATATTTGCAGCATTGAACACTTATTAACTAATGATTATTAGTATTATTGAATAATGATAAATGCAATTTATTATTATTGCAAGTTATTTATTTATCTTCGCAAAAACATTAAAATAAAAAAACTTTTGTTCACGTGTTTTGTTGAATGTTTTAGGCGAAATTCAGAAGGTGCGTTAATATGCTCCCTTCAAAAGGTCGGTCAGACCGCATGTGTTCAGACGGCCATTTTATAAATACGCGCGTTTTCGTATTCTTTTCCTGTTCTGTTAAAGGGAATAGTGAGAGATGTTTTTGTATACGCGTTAGATAAGTGCCAGAATACGAAATATTTATCATTGATGAGAACCATAAATATCATAACGTCTTGCCTCAAAAACGAGGTATCTTACAATAAAAAATAATAATGTTTATTTCTGCGATAATAACATAGAAATCTTTGTACATACATACAATACGAGTTTTTTTTGCTTGCTTGTTTTTTTTTCTTCATGAATTGGATCTGAAATCGGTAGGTATTAGCTTTTTCAGTTTAGCCTTTAGTTCTGAAAATGTGGCAAAATAAACTTTCGCCTTCTTTTACATCATCATTTCAATCCATAAACGTCCCATTGCTGGGCATGGGTTTCCTCCAAAGAATGTTATTGCCAGAAAAAGGTTATTGCCGCGGCCAAGGCAGAGCATGTTGCCAGAATTGGCGAGCGACTTCAGGGCCATCCCACTGGGAGTCGAGCCTTTTGGTCGCTCGCCAAGGCTGCTCAAGGCAACTTCTGTCAGTCCAATCTCCCACCACTGCGGAAGTCCGATGACAGTTTGGCCCATAGTGCAAGAGAAAAGGCTGATCTTTTGGCCGATCTCTTTGCCTCGAACTCGACTTTGGACGACGGAGGAGCCACACCACCCACCATCACGCGGTGTGAGAGTTCTCTGCCTGAGATTCGCATCACACAGCGTGCGGTCAGGCGGGAACTCCGACTCTTAGACGTCCACAAGTCGAGTGGGCCGGACGGCATCCCTGCGGTGGTGCTTAAGACGTGCGCCCCTGAGTTGACCCCCGTATTAACGCGCCTTTACCGTCTCTCCTATTCGACCAACAGGGTTCCGTCTTCGTGGAAGGTTGCTCATGTCCACCCGATCCCTAAAAAGGGTGACCGGTCGGACCCGTCAAATTACAGGCCTATCGCGATAACGTCCCTGCTATCTAAGGTGATGGAGCGAGTCGTCAACAGACGGCTCCTACAGTACCTCGAGGAGCACCAGCTGATTAGCGACCGACAGTACGGTTTCCGTCACGGTCGCTCAGCTGGTGATCTTCTTGTGTACTTGACACACCGATGGGCAGAAGCCTTAGATAGCGGGGGAGAGGCTCTAGCTGTGAGCCTCGACATCGCGAAGGCGTTTGATAGGGTCTGGCATAGAGCCCTTCTTTCGAAGCTACCTTCATACGGAATCCCCGAGGGACTCTGCGAGTGGATCGCCAGTTTTTTAGATGGGAGGAGTATCAAAGTCGTCGTCGACGGTGCATGCTCCCAGGGAAGGCCCATCAATGCTGGTGTTCCACAAGGCTCGGTGCTCTCCCCAACGCTGTTCATTCTGCATATCAATGACATGTTGTCTATAGATAACATGCATTGCTATGCAGATGACAGCACGGGTGATGCGCGGTATACCGGCCACCAGAACATCCCTCGGGTCACTGTACAGGAGAAACGGTCAATACTTGTGTCTGAAGTCGAGGCATCTCTAGGGCGAGCCTCCGAATGGGGTGTGAAGAACTTAGTTCAATTCAACCCCTCGAAGACACAAGTATGCGCGTTCACTGCGAAGAAGGACGCATTTGTTATGGCGCCTCAGTTTGAAGGAGTATCTCTCCCGTTGTCCGAAAGTATTGGGATCCTCGGCGTTAATATATCGAGCAAAGTCCAGTTTGGGAGTCATTTGGAGGACAAAGCCAAATTGGCGAGCAAAAAATTGGGTGTCCTGAACAGGGCGAAGCAGTACTTCAAACCTAAACAGCGGCTTGTGCTGTACAAAGCACAGGTCCGGCCGCATTTGGAGTACTGCTCTCACCTCTGGGCGGGAGCTCCCAAGTACCAGCTCGACCCACTTGACTCCCTCCAAAGACGGGCTGTTCGAATCGTCGATGATCCCAATCTGACGGACAACTTGGAATCGTTAGAGCAACGGAGAGACTTTGGGTCACTCTGTGTGCTCTATCGATTGTTCCATGGGGAGTGCTCCGACGAACTCCTTGATTTGGTGCCATCGTCGCCTTTTTACCATCGCACCACTCGACGCCGCTGTAGGCTTCACCCGCACTACCTGGAGCCGATATCGTCTAGAACGGTAAGGTTCCAGCGATCATTCCTCCCACGTACGTGCCGGCTCTGGGGTGAACTTCCTACAGCGGTGTTTCCTGAGCGCTATGACATGTCCTTCTTCAAACGAGGTTTAAAGAGAGCTATCCTCTCAAGGTAGGCAGCGGCCTGGCTGTGCCCCTAGCATTGCCAACGTCCATGAGCGGCGGTAACCACTTACCATCAGGTGGGCCGTCTGCTCGTCTGCCACTTTCGGCAATAAAAAAAAAAAAAAAAAAAAAAAATGTGGAGGGAATTTACTTACTATACCACGCTGGCCAGATGGGTTGGTTTCGTATTTTTTGTTTCGTTATTTTCTCTTCTTGCAGTGCTCTAGTCTGCATACGGTACCCACTTAGTCGTCTTTTACGTCACCCACGGGTTGAGATGGGGTAATCAGATTACGTATTCTCAATCTATCACTACACGAAGATCTATTACATAGGACCTAATTTATGTAAAAGTAGTTTAATGTGCATCATACTTTTTTTAAAGCTAACGCCCTTACCAATGTACATGCTCTGTGTCGTACACAAAGTAGGTACACTCATATAATATGCATTACAGAAATATTTGTCTCGTGTGGGAATTGTACCCACGTCCCTCGGCACGGCGGCGATGTTAGTGGCGAAGCGACTTAACCACAGTGACAGTCAATAGTTGACTGCCCTGTTGGTCTAGTGGTTAGTGACCCTGACTGCTAAGCCGGAGGTCGTGGGTTCGATCCCCACCCAGGACAAATCTTTGTGTGATGAGCATAAAGGTTTGTTCTGTGTCTGGGTGTAATTTATCTATAATATGTATGTATTTACAAAAAAAAAATGTATTTAAGTAGTATATCAGTTGTTTAGTACCCATAACACAAGCAAATATAATTGCTTACTTTGGGACTAGATGGCGCTGTGTGAATATGGTAGAATATTATATTATATTATATTCTCACTCACATTTCGCAAGTGAATGTTATATGTAATAGGGAGTAAGCCTATTGTCATTAACTGAGCACATTTCCAGACTACAATTGATACTGAGGATTTCAAGACACAAATCCAGAAAAAGATTCACCTTATCCGGGGGTCAAACCCGGAACTTGTTGTGCAGTGATTAGACAAATTCTCTCATACTCACTCTTTACATGATAAGTAAATTCTTGACAAACCGTATGGTGTATATCGGTTATTTGCTAGTTCATAAGCTATGGTGAGCTCGACACAAACTATGCATAATTGCAAACTTTAAACACAACACGTTATCGCTGCATATTCAAAATGTACAAAGTTTTGCTGGAGCCCGGTGTGATAACCATCGATAGTGCTTCGTATTATACTGCAGGGGAATGTGTGCAATTTAGAAATATAACTTTAATTTAATCAGCAACCCATAATGTCCCACTGCTTGGTTCGGGTCTCCTCTCCTCTATCTAGAGAGCTGAGAGGGTTTAGGTCATAATCCGATGGCCGGTGGTTGGCCGATTGGATATTTTCATAAGACTTAATTTTTAACCCCGAAGCGATTTTTATATAAGTAGAGTTTTATATTTTCTTCTTTGCAAAAGGTACATCATATTCTTTCCATATTATCTGTTTTATTATAGTATTTTTATATGAGATATTTTTGAAAGTAGGACACATATATTATAGCCATTGCAGTCGAATTATTCGGGGTTAGACGTGATCATTTAGGCACCGTTGCCTACTTTTACTTATTATTTTCAAAATAAAATAAAAACGGTCGTATAATTTCATGTTTAGTTTAGCACTGTTTGGGTCTATTTTAACGACGTTTTTATTGGTGTGTTATTAAAGTTTTATACTAAGTAATATTGGAAAAGTTTTTATCAAACATGTTGGACATCACAATATTTGTTTTTAGATGGCAAGGTATTTATCTAATCGGTACGGTCTAGTCAAAGTTACATAATATTTTTCAATGGGAAAATGTAATTGTAAAATATTTACCAAATTTCCTATTGCAATAATAAATTGGTAAAACTAGTACTTACCCCTGGTAATGTCCGTTTTTCATGGAGAGCCGATTGAGCACTCGATGCACTGTCCGGATTGAAATAGGTCAGGAATGCACACCCTGAAACAAATAAGCTTTTATTAGACACAAGTGACAGGCAGTTAAAATAATTATCTCTGCATTTAAAATAACTAGCCAGCATTACACATATTGAACGTAGTAGCTGAAGAAGTAGATTTGTTTACGTGCTCATTGAATGACTTCGCTATAACCACTTGAAATTGAAATTGGAATTCTTTATTTCCAAATTAACCTAATTACAAAATCGTGGTTTTAATGTAAAATAGTGTTAAAAATAAGAACATCAGTGTCTCCACTTGAATTGCAGTATCTTAGGTTATTTTTAGCATGTAGTTCCGTACCTCCTGAACTAGTTAAGACTGTATCTCAGGAGGCAGCTGTTCATCAGTGCTAATAATAGTCACATAATATGTGGAGTTAGTGTGTCACATGAGATTTTGATTTTTTTTTTTTTAGTTACATTGACAAAATAAAACTTAAAATATAAACTTATACAATAATATAAGAAGAAGATTATAGGCTATAAAATTTAATAAAGGAGGTACCTACATAAATTTAATATTAGGTATATTTTAACTTCACTGTCGCAATAGGCTAAGCCTGTAATGATGTATGTAAGTTTATGTGAAAAAAATAAAAATAATTGGAGCTTGTGATATAATTGGAGGAAGACCAAGTGTTATGGCGTGTGTTAGGAGAGGCCTTAATTATGTCTAGCAGTAGACTGCAATAGATAATGATGATTATACTACTAACAAACTATGGATGAACTAAGTCTGAAAATAAATAATTTTAATTTTTTATTTTTGTAATTATTATTGTATTTAGGTACCAAATCACTATACAGTGGACTTCCACTGTGCTATATGGTTTGCTATCTGCTTACTTCCATTAAAATACAAAAATACTCATTTATAAGTAAATTAGTCCTGGATGATGTTCCGATATGCCTCCTCCATAAATTTTACTGGCGCTATTGTCTCTGAACATAGACACTTTAAATAGAAAAATAAATTCATTTTATCCCTTTTCTACAATAAATAGACCAACGAATTGACAGAGTCTAATTTTTCTCGTTTTTTCGCAATAAATTATGCAAGTTTTGATTTTATTTTATTAAGATAGTATATTTTTAAATAGTGATTAACTTAATTGTTCCATTGACTTAATTGTTGTTGACATTCCTCACGGAGGAATCCGCGGTCGGAATTATAGTTATGTATATTCCCGCAATTCTAATAATGTTACGTGATTATTCAGAGCTGTTAGTATTCGAAAAAAAATTGTCAAAATCAAAACATTTATATAGCAATAAATGTAAAGATCTCAAAAACAAACAATCATACTATAATTTGGAATGGCGGAGACTTTCAAACGAGAACGTTCTGTCGTGTACCGCGTACCCACCATTTGTCTACGTCGTCGTTTTAAAAGGGCGCTACTTGTAGAAAATGCCGCATGATAGACTGTAGTTTAAAATCCCTAGGTTTGTTCTACATTGGTACCAATATTGTATTTGATTTTATAAGTAGTTTAATTTACTTACTTGTAAACTTGCAACAGATAAAAAAGTTATTTCACTGTAGTCAAAAAAAAAAAAACAACAGCGTGAAGTAATGTAAAGTGTGTAATTTTCTTTTCTCGTTTGCTCTTATTCGAATATACCTTAGTATTGTTTCTTCTTCTAATTTTATTGGAGCTAATCCTAATCTTAACTTAGTGAAATATACAAACAAAAAACCAAAACACCATAATTTAACCGTTGTTAAACAATTAAATTTTCAGATCAAACTTACCCTTAATAAAATGCTTTATGATCTAAAAAGAGCATTCAAGACGAAACCCTTCACTTAATTAACAGTCTTAATAAAATAAACAAACCATGAACTCAATACAGTAAACATAAGAGCTATAATGCAACGAGTTTACCCAAGCACGAGCTAACGACAAGGACCGAAATTAGCACCCAATGTTCACCGAAATTGTTTCATTACAGTCAGTATCTACTTCACGCTTTCTTTACTCAAATAATCCGAGTCCCGGCCCAAAACATTAACGGATTAATACCAACAAATAATTGTGTAGGACGTTCCTTTACGAAATTATATTCGGGAGTAAGACCGTAAGGCAATATTTTTAAAATTCGTTGCCATTCTATACAGTAATTAAACTATAAAATGAAACTAAAGTGTGCATCTCTATTTAATTATCTATGCATTGGAGTGGCAGATACATTATATCAAACGTAGTCTATGTTCTAGAAATGTTTATCAAACATTAAATGGTAATCTAAAACCTGTTCTAATAGGTATGTGATCTCAAGGCTCAAACTTGTCTGCAAATTGCTCCTGTTAAAAAACCGCTCGCAGCGTATATTAGGCGAGATCTATGTCCAACAGTGGATGTTGTTGGGCTGATATTTATGATGATGTTAATGACATTATAATCATTTTTCAAATAAGTTTGAATACGACCTTTCCATGTTGTCTAACAATCAACATCAACAGACAAAAATGGCATCCAAATGAATTATCACGAAAATTAAAAAATAATACACAAATTTAAATTATTAAACAGGAACTGCAATAACAAACGATACATAATTGTTTTATAATACATTAATTAAATTTTTGTTTCGCACCAGGATTCATTATTCGCAACAGTAATTACGTGCAGACGTTTCTTTACGAAAATACAGTGGGCGCTTTAAAAATTATGACTTGGCAACATCCAATGGACCGGAAATGTATAGGCGCAGGAAATGAACCCGTTAGCGCAATCCAAGATGGCTGGCGGAAGCTGGGCACCGATTTATTCGTGTTGCTGGACCATAGCAGATGAAACGCTCGCTATTATGACGTATGGTAATGTACTTCGCTTTAAAGGGTAAAGATTTACTGTACTTTGAAATAAAGTGAACTTACGGGCTACAGAATATATTACCTATTAAACGTGTTAAACAGTGAGATAGCATTCGAATACGTTTATCACAAAGTAAACGAAATTTTAAAAGTTTACAAATTGTATTACGACAAATTGATTGTTCAGTCTACTCGATAGATAGCGTGTTTTAGTATTTTTTATAAAAAACTAGCTCCGCCCAGCTTTGCACACTGGTATATAGGTAAAATATAAACATAAATATTCTGTGAAAAAATATCTAACTGATGATGAAAATCGCATAAGAATCCGTTGTGTGATTTAGGAGGATTAAGCGAATAAACAAATAAATAGACAGACTAAGCAATTTTATATCTATATTATTTAGAGACACACATATATTCGTATATATATCCAAACAAACAAACAACATCTACTATAATTTGTATTACTTACGTTAAAGTAATTATCATGACAATGTCAATAAAGTCAAGTTTGCAGTCAACCACAAGTTCGCTTGTCAAACAACTGCGGTAAATTCATACGAGCAGGATGTTGATATAGTGCTCTCCTTATCTTTAAAGATATGTTAGAAAGGGACAAGTAATAATGAAGAAATGCTAGTACTATAGATTTTCTTTTTGAAACCCATCTTTTGAAGAAATAAAAATACTTTCTCGCAAAGTCGATAGTCTAATCTTTAGCCAAGGGCTCATTATTTAAGTTGCATATTTTTTGCCAGCTAACCAGGGGATTTGGCGATTAAAAACTATGAAAATGATTCTAAAAACTTATTATCTTTTACTCATATCAATCACTGATCATTTTAAAATGTATTTTCGGTATAATTTTCCTAATAAAAAATAACAGCTAAAAAGCACAAAACAAAGTTTAAATGCTACATATATTTTCGAAGTTAGTTCTGCTTGTTAACGATGAAATCTATTGGACAGTCGTTGATGGCTGTCAATCGAGCTAGCACTAAACGCAAATAGGATCAACCCATCAATCACTTTTACGATTTAGTACAGAGATTTACTGAGTTTAATTTTAAATGAAAATTTCACGTCACTCTGAAAGGTAAAATTCAGTTTTATGTTATGATAAAGGCAAAGGTAAAGGTATGATAATTTAGAGAAGTAAAAACCATATGTATTGTAAATTTAATTTATTTTTTTCCAAAATATTAAATTACATGACACTCACACATCTCCTTGCCTCTTGACAGGCTTACACTTTAGTCGAGCCCTGGTACGGTACTTAGTACCTACAGTGAAGTTTCACTCAGGGTGACCTCTACGAGTTCCTCTTGGTGACCCTCTATGACATCGCTCTACGACTTGACTATAAAAAATAATAATAATAATAATATTCTACCACATTCA
Source organism: Laspeyria flexula (assembly GCA_905147015.1). Classification (NCBI taxonomy): domain Eukaryota; kingdom Metazoa; phylum Arthropoda; class Insecta; order Lepidoptera; family Erebidae; genus Laspeyria; species Laspeyria flexula. The sequence continues at coordinate 1,423,217 of LR989956.1, read as the reverse complement.
CACAGCGCCATCTAGTCCCAAAGTAAGCAATTATATTTGCTTGTGTTATGGGTACTAAACAACTGATATACTACTTAAATACATTTTTTTTTGTAAATACATACATATTATAGATAAATTACACCCAGACACAGAACAAACCTTTATGCTCATCACACAAAGATTTGTCCTGGGTGGGGATCGAACCCACGACCTCCGGCTTAGCAGTCAGGGTCACTAACCACTAGACCAACAGGCCAATCAATATATTATAAAAAAAAGATTTGTCCTGGGTGGGGATTGAACCCACGACCTCCGGCTTAGCAGTCAGGGTCACTAACCACTAGACCAACAGGCCAGTCAATATATTATAAAAAAAAGTTAAATAAATCAGAAAATCGAATGTGTTCAACATACGCACATAATCAGTTCCTAATACTATACTTTTCGTAGGTTTGAAGCAGTCGCACCAACATAGACACCACTGAGCCTATACACCCAGGCCTGGTACGAGCGCCCCGTGACACAAACTTCTTGAAGGGACGTAATTACTATACAATTTATGTTTTCAATGATAAATATTAGGTTTATTGAATTCCTTTGAATTATGATGAAACAGAACGATGAATATTCACTGTCATTAATAGAGTGAGTAAGCCAAAATATTTAGCTTTAGGCTGATTTTCGCATAATACGGTATTACCGTATTTTCCTGTTAGGAAAATTCTCAATTATTACCCGGATTAGAACCGTATCCGATAAATAGCAATAGGTTTGACCGTTATCACATTAGGAGCTTATGTTGTTGGCGGATTGTGGTCGTGAAATAGTGTGTGTTTGCCTTTATATTTTAGGATTGGAGATATTTACTTGTGTAGTCGCGGCTTTATATTGCTACCTATTATGAGCTTCACTGCTCAGGGTTTTTGGTGCCAAATCGAGTGATTTGGTGACAATAACGAATACAAGTATAGTAAAACATATATTATGTTTAGTCGTATTATTCTTATGTGTGAGACACGTGATGATGCCAGTAGATAACGCTACATAGGCGTCGACAGTGAAATATATTTCGAAGTCTTGAACGAAATAACGGTTTAACCACGTAATATGGCCATCTTTTTTATTTATTTCAGAACAAATTTAGTGTATAAGAAATTTTATTCTAAATTTTATATTCGCAGGATGATATAGCTTGGTTTTTTTAAGAATAAAATGCTCTAATATTCATATTTTTGTTATTTATTCCTAATAAACTACAAAAAATCATTACTTAGATGTAAATGTGTGCATACTTGTTTATTTATCTATGTATTCTAGTGGCAGGTATACCAAATGCATTTTATGTCCTAGCTATATTTATCAGATCAAAAAAAATTAAAAAGTGTCCTGCGTTTCTTTTAGCCAAGCGTTATAATTTTAGAAGTAACTGTGAAAGTAATTTTTATGAGGTTTATTATGAATGAAATAATAAATTGATTTTTTAGATATATAATAGCACCTATTACATTTAATTTAAACATATTTCACAAATACGCAATCCTATTTGGCATGTCATTGCGTTATATGAGACAAAATTAAATGAGCCTGTGTTGTTTGAGCAAACACAAGTTTGGTACTGACAACCAGATTAAAAAAAAATGAGTACAAGAACGCGCTCGACTAAATATCAACATAAATATCGACTTACCTTATATTACATAGGACTAAACTGAATAACAAGGAATGTCACAGTGGTGAAGCAGTTAAGGTATAGTCTCGGCCTATTGAGTGACGTAAACTCAATTCGCCACTCAGGACTATTTTATTTGTGTGATTCATAGATATTTGTCTCGAATCTGGCTGTACTTTGTGTCTGTTAATTGTATGTTTGTAAAGCCTCCCAACACAGGGCTTGTTTCCTAGATCGGTTACAAATACAGTTAGCCCGTATTATCCCACTGTAGGGCAAATTCCTCCTCCAATGACTTCTAGAGGGTTGACTTTAAAAAAACATATATTGTTAAATGTGACTATGTTGCCTCTACCTACCCCTTTTGTGATGAAAAGCGTGAAGGTATAAGTAATAGATGTCTTGAATTAAATTTCCCTTTAGATAAGCAACTATTGTTTGTCAATACAACAGACCATGTTTTTATTCAGTTATAGAAGCTTTGTATTCGTATTTCAAATTGGACAAGCCAGTTAGGCTTGCAAGGATTGTATTGTTTCGAGGAATGGAACACCAGTATCATTCGTTCATTCAATTGTATTCAATACAATAGCTGATACAGTTAATTTATTTGTTCGTTCATTCATCTTGATTGTTAGACGAATGGATCGGTCATTAATCAGTAGGTTTGTTTTTTTTTTTTTTTTTGTTTATTGTTTTGTATGAGAATTTATTTGAAAGATATAGGCGTGATTATATAGATATATTTGGATGACTGACTAATACTTATCTTTTAAGGTTTAACATATTTTCCTACACGACAGGCTTTAGACACCCACAGGAAACGCTTGTGTCTAGGGTGGGTCCACTGGGTAATGCACAAACTTTAAAAAGTTTTTGGTAATTTATTTTACACTAGAAGACGCGCAGGGCTTCCCTCCCGTTGTTCTTTATTTGGCCACTACTCAGCGCCTATTGGCCGTAGCGTGATGTTATATAGCCAGTAAACCTTCCTCGATAAATGGGCTATCCAACACTAAAAGAATTTTGAAAATCAATTCTGTAGACTCCGAGATAACCCCCTACAACGTCACAACCTCACATACTTGACCTCATTATAATATTAGTATAAATAAATGTAAATTTATTGCTGATCATCACTCGAAAACAGCTCAGCCAATTTGGTTGTGCTTTATGTTCGATATTTTAGTCATCTATCAAAAGAACGTCTATTAACAGTGACAGTGCTTACGTGTGTCAAACCGATATTTTAAAGGTCAACATTTGCAGTAGCGAAAAATGTGCTGCCAGCGAATATGTACCGTAGTTACACTAACTTAGATTTTAAAATACATTAATTGCAATAGAAATTATATTACATCAACGGCATCTTTACAGAAAGTTAGTTTCTTTGTTATAATTTCACAGCTATTTCGTTGAATACATCTTAATTACCTAACGAAATTTGACATGAAATTAAATCTCGTTTATTCATCTAGGTTACAAAGTAACACTTATGAAAGTCACAAGTTAAGAATGTAACGGATGTCCTATCCGAAAAGTAGTGTCAGCAAATTTGCCAACGAAGGACGAAGCAGTGGCCAAATAATTATAAATTTAGAATGTACCACGAAAAGCTCACAAGTAAAACTGCACATCCACGATAACTGGATTGTTTATAATATAAGCCGATCCCTGCGTATCAAATAAACGCAACAGCACGCGATTAGGCACCGCACTAATTTACGCTGGTTGGTCGAATTTGCATCGACGCCGACCACAAACCGACCACGGCTCGCTAATTACTAGTAAGCCAGCTTTTATTTCCGAGCCAACGTTATCTAAGCCATTGTAATCGGCTACTGAACGCCCAGCTGTGCCTATGCGGTTAACATACGGTTTTCGGTTAAAAACTTACACTTTTTGCGCCGTTGAGTAATATTGTTTGAGGGTTGAATTCACCATTGCGGTGAGTTACAACAAGATTAATTGTTGGAGGTGGTGTATAAATTCTATGCTGCTTTTTATAATGTAGGTAAAAATGCTTATCTAGTAGGAAGAAGGTGATTTAATAGCTCAATTTTCTTTCGAGTGATTTTATCTTTAATAGAAGTGGCCACTGCTCGGCTCTTATCGGCCACAGTATGATGTTATATAGCCTATAATCTTCGTCGATATGGGCTATCTAACACTTTTTCAGACAGAATTTTCCAAATCGGATCATCGTTCCTGAGATTCGTAGCGTTTAACCAAACAAACAAACAAACTCCTCCTTCATAACATGGTGGCCATATACGCTACGAGAAATTGTTACGTGTATGCGCTCGTTCAGTTTTTGTGTTCAGTTTTGTCGTCAGTCGCAGTTCGGGTGGAAGTGCGCACGCGTCATGGCGTCTCAATCTAATCACAAATGGCTATTTTCTGCTTTACTTTTTTTTTCCTTTAGGGCGAAAATTAATCCAACAACTGCTAAAGCGTCGTCCGTCGAAGCCATCACTGACATGTGTACGTCGGCACCGTTTGTTGTACCGTCTGATCGTAACGATTTCTCGTAGCGTATATGGCTTGTATGCGTATAAATTATAATATCTATATTTATAAACATTATAAATCTGAAGAGTTTGTAAGTTTGGTTGAACACGTTCATCTCGGAACTACCGGTTTGGATTGAAATCTTTTCTTGTTGTATAGCCTATTTATCGAGGAATACTATAGGCCGTATAACATTACGCTACGACCTATAGGAGCGGAGTGGTGACCAAATTATGATCTACGGGAGCGAAGCTCTGGAAAACAGCTAGTCATCCATAAAATTGCAGTTGAATCTTCAATCACCTACTGTTGAAGGAAAATTAAAGAATGAAAAGTGTAACCTATTCAAACGTGACTAAAACAACTTGTTAAATACAATCGAAACAGCAGTAATTAAAACACACTGTAACAATTTCTGTAGATTCAAGTCTTACAAAACGGTGACAGACAAGTTCCAAGTGCTTAAATAATTCAAAGAATATGAAGATAAACTTTTATTACCTCATAAAATACATTCAAAGATAAATAACGAAACCCTACCGCAATTACAGCCTCCAAACAAAAGACCTCCAACAAAGTTTATTTTAATGAGAATATCCCTAACTTATGAATTTCGAATCGTTAATGAGAAAAAAAATCTGTGAAAACCCGAAGTCTACACTCGGAAAAAGTTTCCTTCCTTCATAGACGAGTGAATAGATGCAACGCTGCAGGTTCAGAACAAAAATATTCAATAAAAATACGTTCTAAGTCAGTTCGAGTGTCTTTCAAAATGCTGACTTAAGAATTTGATTTTAAGAGTTCTTTCGGTTCGTTGGTAGAGGGTATTAAGGTCGTTTTTTGTTGAACGAACAAAAGTTCGCTTTCAAGTTTACATTGTTGGGTGAAATTAGTTCCAGCCGAATGCCAGAAGAGATACAAAGTGTATTCTATCTAGCAGGTCTATTGCGTGCTGGGCCGGTCTATTTGCATTGAAATGATCGGTCAGGAAGGAATGATAAAACTCGTATCGCGTCGTCATTGGTGTACTTTGGAATTATTAGCTCACCTCTAATAGTATTTGCTCACGCTTCTGAATCGAGTTGTGTTCGAAATTACAGGGTAATGTTAGATGGTTTATTGAGTTTGGATTGAAGTGCTTGTAATTTTAGTGGTGGGATTAAATTAGTCGGAATATGAGTACTATGAATAGGTTTATCGGTGAAAATGTGTTGCTATATTCGAGTGCATAAATTTCAAACTTTTGTATGGATTACATTACTATTTGTATCAATGGTATTGCAATATTAAATCATACGTTTCTTTGATTTTACTTTCATTTATGACGTATATGCTAGGATTACAAGTTTGTTTGTAACAATTGAAACTCATTTTTGACTTTTGTTTATATTAATAAACTAAGAAAGTTATTTCTTTTATTATTTAAGGGCTGTTTCACCATTGGTAGATAAGTGTAGTAGCCGATAGTCTATCTGAAACTTAGTTGATAGAATTTTGACGTATTTTAGTTTAGATATAAAATCTCTCACTTAAGTCTTGGATAGTTTTCAAGACTACTGAATACAATTATTCAAAAGAACATTAAAATATTTTATTTTATTAAAAACAATTATAATATCATATATTCAAAAGAGAAGAGTAATCAAAGCTTGACGTGGTGGCAATTTTTTATGTTATTTGTGGACGAAAATCGAACCCACATCCTCGTGGTCTGCAGTCATATACCACTAGATTAATAAAGCAAGCATTTCAACTATGAAAAGTTCTTTTTCTAAATAGAATAGAATTAAAACTTAACAATATTGTCTACTAATTTAATGTAGTGCTGAGTAACATAACTCGTCGCATTAATTAATTAACACACCGCATATAACATTAATTACGTTTGGCTAATTGTCCCACTAGAACCTTCACATTATAGATAGTTAATATAATAACTAGCGACCCGCCCAGTCCTCGCATGGATGATGAAGTTATTAATAAAAAAAAATTAGAAATTAAATTTTTACCCTTGGATAACCAAAAATTTATAAACCTATTCACAAGTATACAACAAAAGATAAATTGGGAATAATAGAAGTGAATAGGTTTGTTATGCCCCTGGTATTGCAGGCACCCAATAGGCTGCGGTAACAGCTTACCTTCAGGCGAGCAGTACGTCTGTTTGCCACCGTTCGTGGTATAAAAAAAGACTATCTCAAACATTATAATTCTGATTTTGATTATAAAGAGAAATTTCAATTTTTTTTTTTCAAATTTCTTACAGATCCTTTCAGCTGTTCTGGCGTGATTATGTAACAAACATTCATACATACATCTGTACATCCCAACTTTCGCATTTATTAGATTAAATAGGATAAGGGAAGCCTTAATTCACGTAATATTTAAGATTTTAGTAAAGCCAAAAGCCCTTTCAGGCTTTAGTTGTTCTTCATAATAGTCATGTTTCGATGAAAGAGGCACAGACGCAGCTCAAAGTAATCTTCATTAAAAACGCCGGCGGCAAAAATAGCAAAATTAAAAGGCCCATAATACAGTTTTCGTTTCAAAGTAATTCAATCTATATTTCGAGCGGTTCGTCTTAAGCTTTAAAGGCGCTATGCCTGGAGCGGAATTGCATTATCACCGCGTTTTAATTAGCTCTCAGTAAAGAAATATGTATGCCGTATATTTTCGTTCTAGTGCATGTCTCGGGCGTTTACAATAAATTGCTTTATAATGATAACGATTAAAAAGGTTTAGAATATGGGTACTTAGGCTGAGAATAAAGCAAATATTCTAGATACAATTAAAAGTTAAAAATTCGTGTAACATACAAACATACATATAAATCACACCTCTTTTCCAACAGAGGGGTAAACAGAGCAGAGAAAATGATAAATCAAATATATAAAACGAAGGAAAATGTTCACAACTGTTTGAGCGCTCGTAGCACTTATTTCGCAATCTACCTACTTTTTAGTATTCGCTTATTACCCTTTATTATTACTTCTAAGTCTAGTTTGTAGTTTACTTCTAATTAAGTGATAGTAAATTAAGTTTCTGTACACTCTCAATATTATTATGTTTTTGTTTTAATATTGTTTCTCAGTAAGTGAATCATTGTGTATTCTAATGAGAAAATAAGATATTAAACCATAATGTTGGAAGAGAAAAACCTAGAAGAATGTACCATGACCAAATAGGGGACGTTCTAAAAAAGGGACAGATCAGGAGTACCCTAAACCGGTGAGAATATAATATATGATCTTGACATAAAATTCGAATTGACGTTTCCAATGCACTGTCCCATAACTAAACTATGCTCAAATTTTAATTATAATTTGAGCATACATACATAGCAGTACTCCTGATCTGTCCCTTTTTTAGAACGTCCCCTATTTGGACATAGTACGTGATAATTATCAATTTTCATCTGAGCTAAAATGGCTTGGATGGTTTAGATGTGGACTATTGCGAAAAAAAAGCATTTAATTAAAATGGTTGAATATTATTAGAAAGACAAACACAGCACATACTACCTAAAGAAGTACATTATAAGTACAAATACAGTAAAATATGCGTGTGTTGTGGGCGTTTCGTTCTGATTACTTGAGCATAATAATGTATTTCTTTTGTTATTTCTTCGGCTTTTGTAATAGCGCTTAGTCGAGTACATGATATTATAATTTTGCGGTTGTGAAATATTACTTTTTACATTTATAGGTTTTTTCTTCATGAAGTAATAATAATGTTGTTTAGTTGAAAATGAGGTAAGTAACGGCCACAAGTAGTTCTTTTTAATCCAATTCCACGTCAACTATTAATACCCACATTCTAGATTAATGATTATTTAAAAAAAATACCCATCAGAGAGTACAATATCAGTTTTATTTAATTAAATTTTTTTTTTTTTTTTTTTATTGCTTTAAATAGGGTACATATAGGTGTTACATTAAAGGTAAGAATATTAGCTCTAGCCCATCCAGCCATCTTAAATAGCATGCAAATATAATAAAATAATAAAATAAAATAAAATTTAAACTGAATAAGAATTAAATTGGATTAAATTGAATTAAATTAAGTTGAATTGAATTAAATCAAATTAACAATAATGTTCTTTGCTACATTTAACATATTAAATTCATACATTTAATTCCAATTTTATCTTTAGGTACATTTCAAAATAAATAACAGACATTCCAAATTCCAAGCAAGCATCATTAATTTTTTCATCATCATTAATTAATTATCTATACTAATAACACTTTATTATTATATTCCTATGAGACAAACTATTTTCATCAATGTTTATATCACTTTGCCTTATTTATTCATTCATCATCATCAGCAACCCATTAAGTCCCACTCCTGGGTTTGGGTCACAGGTCGGTACTTATTCATTACTTTAAGTAAATTAAACAAGAATAGAAAGCATAACTTCTACTCAATCAATTCCAATAAGTTTCAAGTTGTAAAAGATCTAGAACGGATTAAAACTAAAGTTGGGAACAATAATTCTGCGGACGAAGAATTAAGACAGTCTGCTATTAGCACCTTAATTAATAGTGAATTTGTGTCTGAATTTATTGCAGACACCGGGTTACAGACAAATGAGATAGAACAAAAACGCCTCGGTGATAATCTTGTTGAGAAAATGTTGAAAGAACTTTATGTAATTATGTATGGCGACCCAAAAAACGCTTGCAAGAGGTTGGGGTGATGACGTGGCGTATTTGAAATCTTACATCGATCTTGCATTTTATGATGGATACTAAGCTTGAAGTGATAAAGTGTGTAAATATTCTTAAAAATATTTATTTACTTACTAATTTTAATAACTTTCAAATATTGCGTTGAAAAAATAATTCAGATATAAATTTTTTGCTTATTTTTTTCATATTTTCACATCTTCATTTATAACAATAATGATAGCAGCCTATGAATGTCCCACCGCTGAAAATTTATCTCTTGTATAAAATTTATTATTTACGAGCAATATTTTTTATTTAAATATATAAAAAAATAAAACCGCAGAGTCAAATGCAGTATGAAACCCAAACTAAACCGTACTACTTCAATAAACTAAAGAAGTTTATATCTCCCAAACAGCAACAGTTCGTGACACAATACTGTAAGTCTGGCTGATTTTTAATGTAAAATTTGTGGTCGGCAAAATATTATCCACAATCTGGCCGATCGGCCGCCGCTCGTATGTTCATTTGTTTATTGCCCTGCTACCTCCTACGGCCTAAACTTTTTACTTCGCCAGCAAATTCTTTCTTAGCAATTTGCACATAGCTACCTTGCTTACGTTTCCTTTCGTTGGCAGATTTGTTACCTTTTTTTCCTTTAGTGGCCAATGTTTTTCTTGGTTAATTATGTGATATTACAGAGAAATTCAGAGCTTAGTATTGTGAGACTTTATTGGCAGAGTTTTTTATATTAGGGGTGAAAATATGAACATAATATACTTAATAGATCACTGAAACATACAGTTAAAGAGAATATCCTGTTTTTCAAAGTCAGTTAATACATTCAACTGTCAAGATACTACGTAACTAGATTGTTGTAACGAAAATAGCAACAAACAAATCAGAACCAACAAATTCAAACACAAACTAAGAGAAAGGTTTTATTATACAACTGAAAATCTTCATACACAGTAGCATTACAAAGAATAAACTAAATACAAATATATTCCGGTACAAAATCTTCGCCAAAACATAATACTCAGCTGCAGCAGCAGAAGCCCAAAACGTCCAAAAACTGGAAGAACACGTCCGAAAATGTGAAATAAGGAAACAAAAAACGGTAACAGTATCGCAAAACACTAGGTCTCATTCACACCGTAGTCGCTAGTTTCGGGTACGGGTTAATCCACCGTCGGCCGCTTCGAGAATTAGTATTCTTCTAGCGTCCCCATCCGGAAAAAGTTGGACTTAAAAATTTTGAAGTTGCATATTTCTGGCAAACGGAACGGCAGAGATGTATGTTAAAATGTAGCCTTGCAACAGTTGCAACTGTGTAAATTATGAGTATTGAAAATATGTATATTTTTTTTAAATATTGCTCCGGCTTATTTGGATGTCAAGTAAGTAATTAATGTATTATTACGTAAGGTTTTTTGGCTATCGGATATTTTGCCAAAGTTTATGGCTTTCAAAAATAGCATGTAAATTAACTAAATTAATAATGTGTTTGAGTTTAACTTCAATATTTCAATTATTATTTTTATTTTTGAATTTTTTTTGTTATTATTAGATAGAAAATCTAAATAATGGACTGTCTTCGATTTAATATTTTTTACATTTCAATTCATTGTCTTCTTACTTTTTGTCCGTCAGAAGTGTTTGTAAACTATTTCAATAGAACTTGAAAAATATTTAAAACTGTTTAGCCTAAACAAATCAGTAGTGGAACATTTTTCCACGGATCGATTGCCGTCTGACCTTCCACAAACTAGAGAGATGCCGATATATTCTAATTGACTTAGTATTAAGATTTTTAAAAGATTTTGAATTCATCATATATAAGTTAGAAATATTTCTTCTGATTTCAAATAAACCTTGACAAATTAAACTTTAATACAAAAAATACATAAAAGTTTCGATGTAATCTTGATAAAGACTGAACTGATTTTGAAACTTTTTACACTTATAGGAAGTGAATGCAATAGAAAATTTTTCCCATAATAACGTTCTTTATCTCCGTCACCACGCACATCTATACCGTACTATTTCTGTTCATTGCTAAGACTTTACGACCCGCTCATTTACACTTAACTTGTAGCAGCAATGTAGGTTCTTTCATAACTGCGCTCCAATTTCATTAAAATCACATCAACATAGTAACAGTTTCTGAATAATCCCGTATAACATGTAGTTACATTGTTTATTATTTAATAAAGTGGAAATCCCACAAGTTTACGGCTTCATCGCAGTTCAGAACTTACTTAGCCAAATGGCCGGAGTTTGTTCGTTCAGCAATTTACATTCGTTTCATGATACGAAACAACTTTCCTGTACTATTGTTCGTTAAAATGGACGCGCCTTTTAAATTTGCGATATGTGATTTTGGTTGCATCATTTGTAGGTCAATAGGTTCACTAGTAACCTCGTGACTGGGTTCAGAACTTGTTTCATAATTCATCATCATTTCAACCCATAAACGTCACACATTCTCACAGTGCTCTTGTCTGCATAAAGTTACTTAGTCGCCTTTTACGACACCCACGGGTTGAGATGTGGTAGTGACATTATGTATTCTTAATCCGTCACTACACTACACGGCTATCGGCTATCTAGCACTTGACTTATTAAGGTTGGCGTTATCTAAAAATGAACCAATAGTGTAATTAGAAGCGATGGTGGCTGAATGGATAAGTGACCGGCGCCGGCGTGCTAAACACAAGGTCTGAGTTCGATTTCGGCTGGCAGTACCAATGTGGATTTCACTTTGTGGAATTTATATGTACTAGTCATGTGACTTACCATCTGCTGACGGTGAAGGAAAACATCGTGAGGAAACCCACATACCTTAGAAGAATTTCTAAGTGTATGTCTGATCCACCAACCCGTATTAGGCCAGCGTGTGGGGATCATAATCACTTATTAGTTAGTTTGGTTTAGGCTATGTAAACCCTCTCAGCTCTCTAGATAGAGGAGAGGAGACCCGAGCCCAGCAGCGGGACATTAATGGGTTGATGATGATGATGACTGATGAGTGTAATTTGTCTGGTTATCCAGATTTTATTACTTACCTTACCAAATGACTAAAATGGAATATGGTAATGACGTTAAATGGTTAGCATAATGAGTTAAGTCCTCTAGAGCATGCAACACTGCTACGTACTAGAAACTCAAGTGCATTTACCTCTTGAAAGAAAAAATCTAGAAAATGCGTGTGCGTGAGCCTTATCGCAAGTCTTTCAACCATACAACCTCCTAGAAACCACTATTTACAATTAGTAGAAAAACTTGATTTCATTTTTATTGATAAACTTGAAACTTATAAAGCTACGAGTACTAGTTTACGAATATAATAAAATCGTATTAAAAAATAATGGGGTTAGTGTAAATAGGAATTTAAAATTAAAATAAAGTACACTGGTATAAAACGAGATGTCGTCATGGGGTGGTCGCCACCACTAAAATCGCCGTACCGATTGAAGTGGGTTCGATTACCATGTAACAAAATTTGTGTGATTCATAGCTGATATTTGTTTCGAGTCTGGGTGTACTTTTATGTCAGTTAGTTACCTACGTATGTTTGTGTATGTAAAGTCCCCGCGACACAGGGATCATTACCTAGTGCAGGCGTTGTCTAAAAAAATTCAATTTAGGCATATTGCAACTTAATTGAAAAACATTAACCCCTTAAAAATATTTATTTTTATTATTTAATAAAAAAAATTTTATTTCTACCGAACTAAGTAGAGGCTTACACAAGACACCTATCCTCCAAATTTCATCAATATACATCGAGTAGTTTTTGAGTAAAATGCCTGTGACATACGGACATTCGTTCCGTTTTTGCCATTTTGACTACGGAAACCTAAAAATAAGTTAGTCTTTGACATTCTATAGAGACTATTCAAATTTTTCACTTGTAAAACAATAGTCGAGCTCCAGCAATGAGCCTTGAACGTAGATTTATTATGAAACAGTAGGTAGTAATGTCGCGCTACCAAACATTATTGGTAATATAAATAAAAATAACAAATGTTGTGCCGTGACTGTACCAATTTGTTCTGATAATATTCAGCGTTCAGCCGAGCCGGCGTGATGCTATCAGGTTTTGGGTAACAGAGGCTGAGGTCCGACTGAGAGCGTAATAGATGTATATACTCGTATATTACTATTTTTAATATTATATTTTATATTCTACACTACCTTATACATCGCTGTATCACAGTGGTTGACTGGTAGAAAATTAAGTATGTACCACAGAATAGAGATAGGTTTTTGTATGTGCAATGTTTTAATTAAATAATTAATATATCAAACTCTTTCGCATATATTACGATCCGTTATATTGGCACATCAAGAAAAAAAAGATTCTTAAAACTCATGGCTAGGTGATTAATTAAAATTTTAAAAAGTCAAATCAGTTCTTAAAATTACATTTTTAATAAATATTATCTGCGCAGTCACTTATACTGTTGTAAGGAATGAATGATCCGATAGGGAAAATGCATTTTAGGAAAAGTATCAGCATTGTAGTCTACTGTCTATTAATAGTTACTCGCTTATAAAACTCGGTTTCAGTGAGACCATCGCCTATTATCAAATTTTGCCAACTCTAATCGCTAATCGTATTGCTTATCGTTCCAACTTCTTATGTTTATGTGCTATGCATTTTCTAATATATCGAACTATTGAAACATTTTTCTATATTATTATTTTCATGACATATTTCGTTTTACAAAAAATAATTGTCTATTTTATGTGTGCTATGGCTATTTAAATCATAGGTTTTTTTTTTGAGCGTAAACTAGTCTCAATTAACAAAACAAAAAAAATTACTGATTTTCTTCTGCATTTAAAATCTTCAGTATACACCCAATTTATGACCAAGTCTGGTTATAATATGTGGTTTATGCTAAGCTGCAAAGCTACCATAACTTCAGAATATGTTCAACTAAAACTTCGTCTTCAAATGCGATCACAAAACACCTCAACCCCCAAGGGGCGAAACAATAATCATGATCACAACAATTTATGCTCCATTATCTGAAATTCCTATTCTTAATAAATTTTATACCTAACTTCCTGAAGTAAAATCGTTCGGGCAGTCTGAATAGGGGGAAATAGGGGGTGAAAGTGAAGGGGAGGAAGGGGTTACTTTCATTTGGATGTTCCATTCACCTATCACTGCCATCGAGCAACTTTGAGCACTCAAAGAAAGATCTTGAGAGTAATATCTATTCATTCTGTAATAAGGAGTGGGGGTAGTAATTAGACGAAAACTGCAGTCTTGGTTTTGAGTTTTGTTCGTTTTGTTATATCTTTTATTTTTACTTAATTTTACAGTAATTAATGTACGCTGTATTTTCGAAAAAGGGGGCTTACTCTGAATTTCGACATTCGATTGGTCGGTTTTGATGTCGCTGTCAAATGTAAGGAAATTTATGGTTGCTGTTTATTTTAGTAGCCTAAAAACGCATTATTACCTTTTTAATGAAATTGGTTTAGGGCCATTCATTCCTTTGATTAGGTGGTTTCAAAGTCTATAATAAACATCATCATTATCATCATCATATCAGCCCAATGACGTCCACTGCTGGACATAGGCCTCACCTAAACTTCGCCACAGCGAACGACTTACAAATAATTATAATGGATGACATAGTTAGATACAATTTTTATGTTTTATGATGACAAAAATTTTGCTAAACCCTATCGATTTGGAATAGCAAAATGCTCGTTGGGTTATTATATCAATACTTCTAAAATAATAGTTCTTCTGAAATACTTAGTTGCTAAACAAAAATAATATCATAATTTATTTGTTAAAATATCTTTTGACATTATCACCTTAATCTTTTTCGAATGGCTATGTTAAATATAAATCAGTTGTAAATAGCAGTTTTTCTTCACTTTCCATAGCAGTAGCAGTCACGCCATGATAATTGGGGCGAGTCGCTTACCAGGGCTTTGTTGTTGACACGTTTTATTATAATGTCCACACGTTTAGAAGTATTTAAAACCACATAGTTTTGCCTATGCTATCGAAGACATTGGTTTAATTTGGTAGGCTTACGAGCACTAAAGTAAAAAAACTTAAGAAATTATGTATCCCAATATTTCCAGTTAGATACATAATGTCACTACTCCATCTCAACTCGAGAGTGTCCTAAAAGGCGACTAAGGGAATAACCTTATGCAGACAAGAGCACTGCGAGAAAAGGAAAATTCGAAACAAACCCTATACCAACCCGTCTGGCCAGCGTGGTATAGTAGGCTAAATTCCCTTCCCATTCTTTAGAGTAGACCCGTGTCCAGCAGTGGGACGTTTGAGGCTTGAAATGATGATGATGAATGCTGTCATGTCGTTAAATGCAATTCGAAATTCAAATCATTTATTCATAAAGCAACTGAGGCTCAATAATTACAGAAAAACGTACACACACATATAATACCAAATAAAATGTCATAATATATATACATAAAAGAAATCATAAAATTCACAAAAACTAATAGATAAGTACCTACATTATAATATAATTCTAAATAAAAAAATATAATATACCTAATTCTAAATAAATAAAATGGTAAATGTCAATACGTAGATATAAAATTCAAATTAAAATAACAAGCACACAAAATTCAAAATTACTATTATACAAAATCAAAACATAATAAAAATAAAATTATTATTTGATATAAATTTGTGAGTCCGATTACGTATAGTCACACTCACAAACCTCTACAGGGCTTTGGGACAGAAATGTTCCTGTTTGTGAGAAGTGAACAATTTATTGCCAATTGTGAGAAGTGAACAATTTACTTTGTAATACTACTGGTACAAAAAAAATATAGTATCTGTGAAATAATGTATTGGAAATATATGTCGATAGATTGAGTTGAACTCAAAGGGATATCTCTCAGATTCGTATTCATTAAACAGACACATTAATGAATTACATTTTGCCGCAATCTATATAATAATGTTCTCATTATTTCAGCGTTATCTCGTAAAATTTCAGGATAAAACACCGCCACTTACAATGGCGAAGCTTGATCTCAGATATTGCTCATTATAAAAGATTGCACGTCTTCGATAGGCTGTTTCAAAATGTCATTTAATATATTCCAATAATATCCTTATTAAAGGAATACCACGACAAGGTGACGCCTAACATATGTATATTTAAATAGAATTGTTTTTATTTTTTATTTATTATTCTCATCTCTATCTAGAGAGTTGATAGAGAGATTTTTTAGTTATTTAACTATATTTAATTTATGTTTGTCATATAAACATTACCTATTAAAATAATCACATTTAAAACACAAGTGATACTTTTTTAAGTACGTACTAACGTAATAGATATAAACTATTAGATTTCAAATTCAAACACTTCAGATTATCAAAAACAATAAAAAATTTCACCCATAATTACTTCAACTGATTAACACTCTAACTATCTAATCTATACCTCATTTAATTCAAATCATCGAGACCCAAACCCCGGGGTACAAAAGTACCCCCGTATATATATACGTTCAGTTACGACCACCAACTTTCGTGGAACCTCGGACAACAATTATACCGGGATTACGTTGGACTCATAACAGTCCCGGCGTATCCCGGGATATCCCGTTAAATAGGTATAATGCGCACTGGCTGGATTAAGTATGGGGGATCATATTATCCTTAATTGTACTTTTAAGTACAAGTTTATGCGTCGGATTATACCTTTATATGGTGTTTGGTGTTGCTAATTTGATTTTGGGTGTATGTAGGAAATGTTCAGTAATTAGGCTAATAAATTGTTTGTCGGCTTGTATATGTGTGCGTGGCTTTGTTCTTATGTGATATCTTTGTTAACAATACTTTTCACCGTCATTATTGCGAATTGTATTGGTTGACTAGTTACTTTGTCACTATAAAATAAAATTTGTGATTGAAATCTACTACTTATTGACTGGCATGTTGGTCTAGTGGTTAGTGACCCTGACTGCTAAGCCGGAGGTCGTGGGTTCGATCCCCACCCAGGACAAATCTTTGTGTGATGAGCGTAAAGGTTTGTTCTGTGTCTGGGTGTAGTTTATCTGTAATATGTATGTATTTACAAAAAAAAAATGTATTTAAGTAGTATATCAGTTGTTTAGTACCCATAACACAAGCAAATATAATTGCTTAATTTGGGACTAGATGGCTCTGTGTAAATGTGGTAGAATATTATTATTATTATTATAAGCATCTAGAATGCCAAACCGAATAAAAGGTTTTTTTTATCTTTAAGACAGATGTTATATATTTTGTTTCATATAAAGTACTAGTTTTTACAAAATTCTTATTCTCTCTACATTGTAAGGAGTACAAGAGTGCTTTGTATGACCTTAAACCGCCTATAGCACAGGTTTTAGTACCTAGTACAGGCTAATCATCAATTTTGGTTTTTGTTTTGTTCTGTTTGTAAATATTTACCTTATTACTTTAATAAATTTTACTTTACTCCTACTGGAGCACAATAAATATGTCTCAGATAACAAAAAGAATATTATGTAGTAAAAAGATATCAAATTTTAATACAACTGGACAAGTTTCGCACTCGCATATTATGATTACTAAATCAACACATCAGTGCAGTTTATTAGTTATTTTTTTTATTTTTTTCAAATCTATCTCTGTAGTTACACTTCTATTTTTCAATCCGATTAAGTTTATCTAAAATAACAAACTTTTTCAAATTTAATCTCAATCGTCGATTGCTGAACAGCAAAAACTAATTTAGCCTTCACCGCCATTAAAGCGCGCGAACAAAAAGCATAGGTAGCAACATCAGCAAAGAGGGACAGTTAAAACAAAAAGTAGGTTGGCAATAAAAGTACCCCCCGTTGACTAACTTATATGATCGCTATCTACTAAGTTTCCAGTCCCGCTGAATTCGCACTGTGTACAACCGGCCTAATGGAGCCACGTGAATCAATAACTGCTGACCGGCTCATTACTGACCCTGCTTTCAATCAACATCAAACACCCAATATAAGACCTTACTATCATTATTATAAGGCCCAATTTCTTTTATGACGCTCTCGGTACTAAGGCTTTTAATATCGATAGCTCTAATAAAAGTGTCAAACTGCTATGTCCGCGCGAAGGAATACAGTGAACGTTTTTATTGACTATTACTAATAAAATAAAGGAGAAATGAAAGTTTCCGTCGGATGATATCGCAATGATAGAAGTCGCTGTTGGAACAGACATTAAGAGCAAACAAATGATTTAAGTTGTTTTCGTGATGAATGTAGATGGAACGTTATGTCAGTTCAGTTGCTTATCATCTTGGGAAAGTTGTTGGGACTGTTTGTGACTGACTTGTTTATGGACTTTCAGACGTCGTATACTTTTGTTTATTGCTGAAAGTTACTGAGTAGCTTTAAAATAATGTGTTGCTCTTGAATGCTATAATAAGTATGTTTTTAAGTAAATTTAACTCTCCTTTCATCGTCATTATCTCAGCCTTTTAATTTCCACGATGAAAGGTCTGGGGCCAAGTTTAACTTGACCAATTCGTATTTTATTTTCTAGCTCATGTCCTACCTACTCTTGCTTGTCTGTCACCACATGCAATAGAAAACATTACAAATTCATGACCCTAAAACCGTCTAAGCTTTGACTAATATATACATACCTATATGATTCATCTCTCAAACCAACAAAATACTGCCTAAATGATGAATAATTAATCAGTTATTACCACACTTGTCTTCAAGTTTCCCCACTTTTACTTGAAGCTCAATGTTGGCATCGTTGGGATTTCCACTTAACTCAAAAGTGAGCCACCGAATCAATCCGCTTGCCAAATCTATTTTACATTAAGCGTGGATATAATCTGAGTATTTTATTTTGTTAATGCAGCTATTTCGAAGGGGATTTTTTTGTTAATGTTTGAGCTTATCTTTTGAGCTCATGTCGATGGAATATTTTTCCATAAAATAAGACAAATATATACTATATAAAATATTATCTTAATTTGGC
Organism: Laspeyria flexula; assembly: GCA_905147015.1. NCBI lineage: Eukaryota > Metazoa > Arthropoda > Insecta > Lepidoptera > Erebidae > Laspeyria > Laspeyria flexula. Next base: position 1,404,364 of record LR989956.1, on the reverse strand, counting down.
AATAAAAAGATAAAACGTACTGTCGTAAATGCGACATTACATGTAAGTATTTAGGTGATAATATATGATATTTTGAACACTAAATTTGTCCTCATTACGCTGATTTTTGAACATCAAATTAGTGATGCTTCAGAACAGCACGTTCATAATACTAGTTAAATAAAATAAGTACTCGAAATAAAAAACAAAACTTTACATTTATATTTTAAGAAACTCATCTTAGCAAAATCAACCGCCTATATAATATTATACAAACTAGATATCGGCTTAAATCACCATTTGAGATTTTTCTAGATCATATTTCAATCCAATTTCCTCATTGCCAAAAATAATGTCTATTCGAATCTCGTTACAATAAATAACTAGAAGGAAACAATCTCGTGATATCTTTACATTAGAATTTGCAATCATTACAAATCTATTTTTGGCATTATTTATAGTTTGGTAACAGCCTTGTTTGTGTACAAAATAACTTAACAATTAAAATGACAGTTCCAATATTGTAAATAACAAAAAGTGTTACAAAGTTTAAAATCATTCTAGCATAGATGAATATCTTGTTTTTGAAAGGATAAGTGACTGGCATGCACAAAATAACATTCGATTTCAACTGGCAGTACCAAAGTGTATTTCTCTTTGTGGTATTTATATGTACTCGTTAAGTGACTTACCGTCTGCTGACGGTGAAAACGTGAGTAAACCCACATACCCTAGAAGAAATTTTTAAGTATATGAATGAGCACAATAGATTTATATAACTGGTCGACGTAGCACAAAAGCCGCTCAATCCCAAAAACAAAATATTTTGTATATACCAGGATATTATTTTCATTTCAAAACAAAATACTTTATAAGTCATAAAACATGTCGTTGTCATAGAATAAATCATTAAACCCACAACATCTGTTCAGGCATGATCAACTCTGACCAACGAGCCCTTCAGATTTAAGAAGGTCCAACCCATTGAGAGTAATTAAAAACGAAAAATAGCCTCCGTTGTGTAAATTTAAAATTTTCCTCCTTTCATTAATCATCTTGAGGCCGAAAGCCGACAAAGCCGAGGCCGGTGCCGACAACGTATAACAAACGGTACGGTTTGAGGGTCTTCTGTCTCCCTTACTCTTGCGCTGAAGAAAGGAAGCGCCTCCCAATATTTCAACGTCGATGTTCATGTAAGGGACATGAACCGTATTTTCTAAACAAAAGTTTTGGGTGCGGGCGATTGTCAGATTTTTTGATAGGCGAAATTTGTGGCGTATAATTTTTGTGGATGAAGGTTAAAAATGCTTTTAATAATATTATTTTAGTAGACATTTTGTTTACTGTGTAATATTATTTGGACTAGATTTTACGCGCAGTTTTGCCCGTGTGGCTAAATTAATTACAACGCATGTCACTCAATCAAAGTGATTTTTTTGCATTGGGATAGATTGCCATTAGATAGTTCTCAAAAAACTTAATTAGATCATTGCCGCATTGCAACTTTATTTGGCTACTGCTCAGCTCCTGTTGGCTGTAACGTTATGTTATGTACCATATAACGTTCCTCTATAAATGGGCTATCCAACACTAATACATTTTTTCGATTCAGTTCAGTAGTTCCTGAGATTCAAGCATTCAACCAAACAAACAAACTCTTCAGCTTTATAATATTAAATATTAACTGCCTCGGTGGCGCAGCGGGAAGTGTATACGACTGCTGTGCAAGAGGTCCCGGGTTCCATTCCCGGGTCGGGTGAAAATGGTATTGGGTTTTTCTATCATGAAATTCCAGTATTAAGATTTTCCCGGAGTTTGGTAAACAAATGTTCCCGGTTGATGACAATAGGCTCGCCCCCTATTTAATGGGATCAAACATAGCTGGCAAAATGTGGGTGTGAAACACCTCTGCCTACCCCTTCGGGGAAAAAGGTGTGTTGCTATGTATGTATGTATAATATTAAAAGTTAGTATAAATTCACATTTAGAATACTAGTAAGATATGAATAAGGTTTATACAGAATAATACTTGTACAAGACTTGTAATAATAATGTACAAAATGTTTTAGGAAATAGGTACATGTAACGTTGTACTAATATTACAATGTAAGGGGATGTAATAAACTTTATAGCAGTTGTAATTATACTAAGTCAAAATTACACGTATTGTTGTTTAACAGCAGGTAATGGTTACGATATAATCTACAATACGATAGTTATCTTAATGTGCTTCTTGGTATAAATCAATACTGATGGTTTTTGTGTGACTGGAAACCTTACTGTGAATCAAATCTGACTGGTGTAGCAGTTGAAGTGGTAATGTAGTATGTGCGTCGACCGTCAAGTTGCCGTATCTTCCACGATTTGTTGACGTACCGCCCACGCTGCGTCTCCGCAGCGTTGCCGCATTATCACGTTTTGCACTTAATAATAAGCGCGGTCTATCCGTGTAGTGACGGATTAAGAATTACATATATAATGTTACTTCGTCATCTCAACTCGTGGGTATCGTAAAAAGCGGACTAAAGGAGTTAACCTTATGCAGTACTGCGAGAAAAGGAAAATTCGAAACCGCTCTATACCAATCCGTTTGCCTAGGGTGGTATAGTAACTAGGCTAAATTCCCTCCACATTCTTTGGAGGAGACTCGTGTCCAGTAGTGGGATGTTTATGGGTTGAAATGATGATGATGATGATGATATGGAAGCGATAGCGGTAAAAGCCAAGAACCAATCTACTGACGAAAACTTTTGTAACGAGAACTATGCGAATTAAACTCTTGAGAAAACTTACATACTTCTATTCTCGTGCAATTGTGAAGTGAAAACAGGGAACTTGTATATGTTGTTGATCGGCGGATAAATAGCAACACTACTGAATTAGATTATAATTGTATATGTGTAATGATAGTGTTAAAGATCTATATTAATATTATAAAGAGGAACCAATTTTTAAAATTATTTTTGTGTTAGATAGCCCATTTATCGAGGAAGGTATAGGATATATAAAATCATGCTACTGCCAATAGGAGCTGAGCAGTGGTCAAAAAAAGAACAACGAAAGCGAAGCCCCGGGTGACTACTTTTGAATAAATTATAACATAATACTCATCTACCTAATTTTTTTTGGCCTTGAAAAACAAACTTTGTGTCGCAGTGGATTTTAAAAATATACATTTAACACAAAACACCCAGACACAGAACATAAAAATATATTTGCGGACTGCATAAACAATTTTCATATTTGAAGATTGAGCCAACGATGAAGAAAAGAGATTCAAAGAGACACTACGCATTTACATTTTTCAAATAAAAATACAGATTGTAAGACCGTAAGCCTTGAGCAAGTAAATTATAAAGCACTTAAGTCCTCTGTGTGGTTGTGAGCAGAAATGAACAGCCGTACCACACTCATTAATAATTTTAAAAGGAAAAGCTGCTATGAAAAATAATCACAATAATATTAAAAGGTCCGTCAGTCTGTTTTATGAATGGTTCCCTTTACAGTGTTTTTAACCAATGATTAATGGAAAACCGAACCTAAATGTACATGCGCACGTAGATTTATTTCCATGTTGATGATGCTATGAGAGGCTATTCATCATCATCAGAAACCCATTAAAGTCCCACTGCTGGGCTCGAGTCTCTTCTCTTCTATCAAGAGAGCGGGTTGGTAGATCAGACATACACTTAAAATTTCTTCTAATGTTTTTTAAATACGTTTCTATGTAGGGTTTCCTCACGATGTTTTCTTTTACCGTTAACAGATGATAAGCCACTCAACTAGTACAAATAAATCCCACAAAGTGAGATCCACTTTGGTACTGCTGGTTGGAATTGAATTATTATATGTATATAATTGGTATAACACGATTACATACACATTTCTTCGAATTGTAAAATACAAATTCGAAGAAACAACATTTTATCGAAAGAGAGACGAACATTTGTAAGTGTCTATGTAAAACTCTATTGAAATAGTATGAAAAATATAGTTTTTGAATGGAAGTCAGCAGATTTCCCATGCGGGGAGACGCGAGACAAAATCTGGAGTAAGTTTTATTCTCTCTGACAGAAAGTTGCCAGTAGAGCCTTTTTAGTTGAACGACGAAACAGAATTCAGTGTGCGAAGCGGAATATCTAGTAATATCTTCAAAAGTTAACGCTTCGCCTGCCGTTGAAGTACCCCTTCTCTCATTTATAAAACGTGGTTAAAAAATAAAGTGAAGGAATTAAATTGACTGGCACTGTGGCATAGTGGTTAAGATAAATTTGGATGTTATGACGAAAACGGCTCTAAAGCTCTAACAAGAAAGGTGACACTAATATGTACACAATCTTTGGAAATCATACATTATTGCACTGCTAATGTCAAACAGGTATCAATTATAATTTGTATCAATATACATAAAGCTCAAAATTCCCTAGCAGCGCAATTGCATAAAATATTGCATAAACATATCATATCTTTTCGGTTTTTTTTTTCTAAGCCATGAAAACTGATTACAAATAATGTTTTTAAATTTTTATCCTACATTACACATTGATATATATTAGGATAGATTGATCTATAGATGAATGTTTGTTACTCAATCACGCCATTAACAGCTGGTAAGATCTTAATGAAATTTGACACATAGATAGATTGAAGTTTGGAATAGCACCGTTGCTGTATGTCGGTGTACGACATACGACGCGGGCGGAGCCGCAGGCGAAAGCTTGTTTTTAGATATATTCCTTAAACTGTTTTAATGCAAAATGAAACTCTATATCCACCTGTATAAGTACCGTATTTTACAAAAGTAAACTGAGCAAAACAGTTTATTTTATGATGCACTCAAGCAATAGACTACTAAGTACTACTTACTGGCCGACTTAACCTCAATGCTTGTGTTTAAGTAGCGATGCTTACATTTGGAATAATATTTTTTTCTTATAATTCAAAATTGTATTTATTCCTTGAATATTATAATTGAAATTAATAAATATTATAATACAAAAATTGGCATTGATAACTAAATTTATTTAAAAATGTTTAATTTAACGTTTAAACGGCATATTATGTCATTTGGTGTAAAGCGTTAACTTGTATTGCTGGATAAATAAATTAATTTGAATGCTGTCATGGGTTTAACATAAAAGTTGAAAAAAATAAATATTAATTTAAATTTCAGATGGTTGGGTTTTTATTATTCTCCATGACGAAGCAAGAATAATTTGAAAATAATTTCTTATAAAACAGTTTAATTCTTTCCATATAATTTAAATTCTAAAAATTATTTCAGTTCTGTGGTACGGGGAATAATTTAAACCATCAGTTACATTATCAATACTCTACTATAAATAAAAATAAATAAAAATAAAAAAGCCTTTTATTTCTTGATTACAGAACAGTTAAAATCAATTTAAAAAAATACATGCGATTAAAATTAATAATTAACATATAAATTTTAAAAAACAAAATAATAAAAAATAGGTAGGTAGATTAAATTTGAAATAGAATTTAGATTTAAAATTTGAATTAAAAATATTTAAAGTTCTTAAATAAAGTAAATTAAAAAATTAAAAATTAAAAACATAAATTAAAATACAAATTGATATCGTATAGCGAGCATCTCAATTATTTAATCTATCATGCTAGAAATTATATAATCATTAATTAAAATCAAACTTTTACATATATATAATTGAAAAAAATATTTTTAAATGTATTAATACGTAGGTACAAGAACCCCTCTCAAAGGAGGGTAAAGGCCTCCTCCAGAGATGACCAGTTTTCTCTATCCTCTGCCAGTCGCATCCAATGAACACCTGTTACTTTTGTAATGTCGTCTTTTTTTTTTACACTATATTTTTTTTTTTATACTCTACTATATAACATACAAAATATCATTAGATAGTCTAAAACTTAACAACAATGCACGTTTCCTATACACGGACGCTGAAGTTCTCTATAAAAAGAACACTAGACAGTTTTAATTATGCAAAATCATCGATGTACATTCACCTATTCGGGTCAACCGGTGCGGAGGCTGGCAGTTTTAAAAATGAAACAATACACGGGAAATGAAGACCAGCCGTGGTACGTATGTTGAAATGAAATAGTATTGTTAAGAGTGCTTCACACGGAAGCATACAGCGCTCTGTACTTTTGTATCGGTTTAGAAAAGCGCTTCAGCGTCTGATGTATGGAAAGGATTTTTTATTTTGTGCTGAAATTACAACTGCATTGCTTGTTTGATTATGCAATGGAAAGACGATGAAAATAAATGTTGTTATTGTTGTATTGGTAGGCTATATTTCAAGTTTTCCAATAGAGTCACACAATTATGTTGCGACCCGCCTTCTAATCGATGCTTGAACTTTGAGGTGTAATGAACATTAATCATAACTAACTTTTCTGATAAAAGTATAAACATGGTAAGCTTTTGCTTGAAACCTCGGCCAAGTGACCTATGGGAATATATTATAGGAGGAAAATGTATTCATTCAAATATTCGTAGACAAAAATTAAGGTTGATCTGTTCCTACATTGCAATATGAAAAAAAGGAAAAAAATAACCACACTCTTACATTTGTATTATTAGTACGGATTCATAATGCATTCTACAATCAATTAGCTTTACATTCAGCTCCTCAATACAAAAGTGTCGAAAATGCTGGTATTTAACACACTGACATTGTCTCAGCACAAAGATCATAATTATGAAACACCGAAAATAAGTTTTGTAAAAGGCTTACTGCAGATTCAAAATTTCATTTAAATCTCCGGAATTAGTTTCATGGTAAGCTGACTGATAGGAATCGACTCATCTGCGGGCACCCTTATAGGCTCGTTCTACGTTTATTACACACGTTTTTGCTGACCTAACCGCCTCGTTGAGAGACGAGCAGTCCTTTTCACTTGTAGTTTGGCTTCGGTACAGACCAATAAAATCCATGTAGGCATTAGCTCCGAGCTATGTGAATGAATGATGTTCATGGCTGTTGCCAGAAAAGCCATTAAAGATGTCATCTGGTATTTTCTACTAAGTACAATTAATATTATATCCAATAACATTTATTTTAGAAGGAACTTTCTCACAAGCTCTTACTGTTAGCAGAAGCTAATCAGGTAAAATAAATTCCACGTTTGAGACATAAACTGCTGAATAAAATAATTTAAGTGGATTTCTACATAGTTCTAGGACAAAATTGATTGATACCGCGGCGCGGCGGTGGGCCACAGAAGAGACAGGTATTGTTCTGTGGTGAGGATTGCCCCGCAACTTACATAGCTGCACCCAATGACGTGACTTCGATTCGAAATATTTGTGTGATTCATAGATATTTATTTTACATCTGGATGTACTTTGTGTCCATTAATTATATGTTTGTAAAGTCTCCCACGACACGGAGTTTTTTCCTAGTACGGGCATTGTCTTATTCAACAGAGAAAAAACCAAAAAAGATCACTAAAATGATCAGTAAAAAGCTAATAGGTATTCTTCCTAATTCTGTCCCGTGTTCCATATATTTTTGTATGGTACAAGTAAAGTCTATATACTCGGCTAGATTGGAAATTCTTTACGCGGCCTCCCGTTTGATGCGTGCCTTTGGAAAACCAATTGAATTTGTTTCTGTTTCTCTGCCTTGTTTTCTACGATGGTATTTTTTGGCCGCGTGTGGTTTCGGTTTACAACTCTATAAGAGTTTGATGTTTCCTGTTTCATATTACTTCGATCTGGGAATGTGAAGAATTTGAATTACATCAGGTTTTTGTTATTCATACATTGTGTGCATTGTTTTGTTTGGGATTGCTATCAGTTTTTGTATCGATACATGTTATCTAGTTATTATTTTTTTATCTGATATCTGCTATGAATATTTTTTAAAAGAAACTCAATTGTACCGATAGTTTTACCTGCCATAATCAATGCTGATGCGAACCCTACATAATATTTAATACTCTTATAGGATATTATGTTTGTGGCTACTTTTCATATAGACTACTAGAACTACATAACAGTTGAAACACTATTGTATCATGTATTAGTCATTAGTATCAGGTCGAGACCTTTTTCAATAAGAGAGCTCAATTTTAGTAATTCACTGCGCTCTATTCAAAATCCCAAAATTTATTTCAATTAATTTTATAAAACATTAAGTGGCTTACGAAAAAATCTTAACAAATTTCATTTAAATACGCCATTAAAATCCATTAGTAAAAATGAAGACATTTCAGCAGATACTCTCTAGAACATCAAATGGAGCTTGGAAGTACTGAGAAAATAATAAAACTCTTAATGGAATGCAAATTATGTAAGCGTGCTAAATCCGTTGGCTACTAATTCAGAGACATAAATACAGCTATATAAAGTACATTTGGAAGTATAGGCAACTTGGCCAAGCCTCTGGTGTCAGACGCGATATGTAAGATGATTTATTTTAATAAGAAATATGATTCGAGCTTGCTCGGCTCCCAACAGATGTGAATATAGGAATACGCGTGTCACTTACATCCAAAATTGAGTTTCGAAACTTGTTGATATCGTCATTCATATGAAATGTTACGTTGATTAAGAAGGTTACTTATGTACTGAGTTATTCAAGAATTTTATTATTTGAGTTTTACTTTATCCGCCAAGTTGTGCTTCTGGTCGCATTTTACCGTTTAGCATTTATGGATTATCAGTTAAAATTATAGATTTATTACATTGAAGCGAAGCTACAGATACCGTGATTTTATTAATAGATTAACTGCCGTACTCAGAGACGCTACTTAACTTTAACGTTTATTTAGTAAAAACGTTTAATACTTAAGTCGATACGCCTAAAGACGATTATTCAATGAAAAAATTGTATTAATGACAGATCACTGCTAATTGACGTCTCTGAGTGCGGCAGTTAGTTAGAGAACTGGCGAGTATTGGCTAATATTTATTCTTTTCCATGGGTTCCAGTAAAACTGCATACATTGCTGTTTGATATGAGCATTCATGTTAAATTTGGTTATATGATGATAAAAGATTCGAAGGTCAATGTCAACAAAGTGCAGACTATAACAAATATTATCCATTAATTTTCTCAATAGATTCCTTTGTATTACAGTTATTAGTTTTATCTGTTAAAATTCAAAGGACAGAAGCTTTTCTAACTTCAGTTCATTCATCATAATTTTCTTTTTTTCCACAAGAGCTGAATTAATTCCCGTCACCCTCTTCCTGTTACATATTAATATATGTGCTTGAGTGCTCCACTGTTTTCAGATTTGCTGGCAAGTCGTTCGACTTACTTTTGCGTTAAAAGTATTTTTATTTTATTTATTCTTTTAGTTTTATTATTAGTCTCATCTAGATTAATGTTATGCGATATCAATCCATTAAAATCATTTTCATACTATAACATAGTGGCTATAACCTCATTTTTAGATTTGATGAAATTGTGTAAATTAATTTATTTATTTGCTTTTAAAAGTTACTAGTATAATAATATGGAATACACCCTGGAAGAACGTGAATTTTCACCAAACATATTTGACAGGTTTCACAGTGTTATAGCCATCTACTAAAATGAGAAAACAAGTTCACGTAGATAAAATAGATAGCTTAATAATTTTATTCACTTATTGATTGAAAGTATATTATTGTAAATTTTGTCATTTGTTTCAATTTTTTATAATAATATAAATATATTTTTAACATCAAAAAGATCTTAAAAATAAGCAGTGTTGAACTAAAAACGTGTATTAAAACGGTAGCAAGGCATTCCCCTGATAAGATCCCCTACGTACTCCGAAGTTAATCATGAACCTCAGTGCCTATTTACATAATGTTTCCTTTATCCGCCAAGTTGTTCTGGGGATCGAAAAGTTTCTTGAGACGCATACCGCCAACGCTTTGTATGAAAATGTACTACCTATACAAGCTACTGAGACGAATTAAAATATTGTTCGTTCTTAATAAGATTAGATGGGAAGAATTTCTTAGGTGTTTTGTTCTTTGTTGTTTTAGATGAGTTTGTAGACGCCTTGATTTCTTTTTTAAAAATAAAGTTGGTTTATGTGTTTGTTTGATCGTGAGATAATAATAATGATGATATTGTTTATCTCTTCACTCTTCTCATCGGCGGCTCCGTCCATGGGGAATTCAGTGCCTTTAGTATCTACTCGTATTTTCCTTTAAATGAAGATTTTGTTTTAAATCCTTCTAACGTCTACTTCCGTGAACTAACGAATCTGTTCTGTAAAATTATGTTTTTTAGATCTTTTATTTCGATTCGAAATTTCGATTGTACATTATTTAACAAAGTTTTCTGCTTATGAGAACTACTTCTTATCCACACCCTAGTGTTGTGAATTTATCAAGTCATCCAGAAGGTTTCCAATTGGACTACCAAAGTGTTAACCGAGGCCAACGGCTTTACGTGTCTTCCGAAGTATGGAGCTCGAGAATTAAATAGCCACAAACGGACACCCATCATGATCTGACCTTGCCGAACGTTGCTTAACCTTGGTGATCGTAACGAACATCGCAGCACCACAATGCTGCGGTTCCCTAGCTATTAATTCATTGATTTAAAAAAAAAATTAGACTCGCTTAAACTTAGAAGACAGCGACCTTTCAAATGCCTCACTAGAACAAAATCTAAAAACTATGTAGTACAAAATCGTTTAGAAAACAAGTGCACTCTCATTGGGCACAATAGGAGAAAACATGTGAAATGAGATGTCTCATAACACTGGCTACGAGCTAGTACGTGCGGCTGGTCTGCTGCACGGTTACGACTCTGTGTTTGGATACTGAGGTTTATGTACTTTAATATGTATATAGTATAGACATGCAGGTTGCAGACATTTGGTACACCTTGTTTCTTTATTTAACCTAAAATTTTATTTCATGTTGTATAGCATTCTATTGTTTTGTGTTTTCTTATTGCGTGAAGTGTCAGACGAGCAGACGGCCCACCTGATGGTAAGTGGTTACCGCCGCTCATCGACATTGGCAATGTTAGAGGGGCGATCCGAATAGGTATAAAATAATTGTTTTGAAAGTTTATAACTTAACTTTTTAACTTTAGTTGTGATCGTTTTTATTGCCTTAAAAAATAGAAAATTACATTAATATTAATTATTTTGAATTTAAATGTGCTATCCATAAACAGATGTTAGTTCCATTATATTTTTATAAAAAAAAGATTAACGAGCTACTGATTCACTCACATCCGTGGTTATAGTTACGACCTAAGACTGTACCTAAAATAAATTCAATATGCTAACAATAACAGATAGACAACCCTAGCAGAATATAAAACAAATAACCTAAAAAAACAATAAAACATCCAACCTAAATTATACACATGCCCAACCCAAAGGAAAATCAAAACCCGTTCTAAAAATAGATGTCAGAAACAAACACATAATTATACGAGCACGTATGGTTCTAATGCGCTCTCAGTAACGAGAGGTTAACCCTTCGCGGGACACTCTGCGCTTGACAGATATTAAATTCGCATCCCGCGATGCCAGCCGGCCACAATATATAGCTATAATATGTATTGTGACAGCGTTCATTGCGAATACATTACGTTTGTTGATGTTGGATCATGACGAGTGTTATGTCATCTTATTTGGTTCATACAGCCTGTATATTATGTATTATAATATGTATTATGAACCTTCGTATCATCAGTTTCTATTCCTGTTACAGTCAAGTGAATTTTAAATTATTGTTTACCAACTAAGACGGTTAATATTTAAAATTTTGATGCCAGTCTTTTTTGTTTCCACGACAGCAAAGACAGGGTTATGTTTTTACACGTATCATATACAGGGTCTATCGTAAGTAATGGCCCTGATGTCAGGCTGCAAGAAAATCATATTTTTATCTCAGGGATGACAACGGTGTGAAAATGGTATACACATTTATATATTTTTTTAATTATGCTCCTATGCCCACTCATTCAGTGGGTCAGTCACTATGCAGTTAATACAATGGAAGAGTTGCGAGCACGTGTTCAGGAACCGGCTCGTAAAATCAAAGAAGATGTAGAGCGAGCATTGCTGCACGCGGTGGACATTTTGAGCGCTTGGTGTAGTAATCTGAGCAATAAATTTTGTAAGTAGAAATAACCTCGTTTTATCATTGACATGCCCTAAATGAGTGGGCAAAGGAGAAAAAAAATTAAATGTGTATACCATTTTCACACCGTTGGCAACCCTGAAATAAAAATTTTCTTGCAGTCTGACATCAGAGCTACCTCCAGATAACGGGTTATCCATGACTTACGAAAGACCCTGTATATGGTATTTTTTTGATTTCCCCAACATCGCTTAGTATATTTTGGATAAATAAGCTGTCTATCGATTCGTTGAAAGCCTTCAATGGTTTTATATTTATAAAAAAAAACATACATAACAGAAGTTCAAGCAAGTAAAAAAGGGATCTGATAACTTCGACTGCTATTGTTTAACTAATATTCTTTTTGTTCTGTTATTATTTTCTTTCCATCTTTTTAATTCACTTTTTAAAACAGTACCATTACTTTCTAACAATAAAACGAAAACATTGATCAAACCTACATTTCCTATAATTATGTGTGACGCATTCACAGAACTATAACAATAAGCAACAGTGTGTAGGGCAAGCATCAGAAATTATACGTTTCATCAGATACAATAAATACTCGGCCAAGCCAGTTGGAGTCAAACGTCACCCGCGGGGTGACACAGAACAAACTAAACACATAGGAGTAGCGAGATGTTACGAGTAACAAGAAAATGTTACAAGAATATTGCGTTTAGTACTGCTTAGTTAATCTTGTCAATATTTAATTGGAATAATTTAGTGTGAATAGTCATCATCATTATCAGCACTTAATGTCTCACTGCTGGGCTCGTGTCTCCTCTCCCCTATCGTGGCACAATGTGAATAATGTAAACGTTAATCTGTTCTAATACCTTTCGTCACTGTAGTACCTAGTCTTCATCACCATCATCATCATATCAGCCCAACAACGTCACCTCATTTACGCCGCCACGAGTGGTCTTGTGCTTAGTATTTCAAAATTATTTGACACATTTAATGTGTCAAATAATTTTGAAATACTAAGCTTATACTGTTTTATTTTAATTTTATCAAAATTTATAATATTATTATGATTAAATGTATTTTGTCATCATCATTAGACTGTAAACATTAAAACTAGCCTTCCTCAAGTAAAATATTCTCATTGAATAAGAATAAGGCAGTCTAAATAAAATCTAACAGAATGTCATCAAATGTATACGAACTTCCGAGTGTAGAAACGCATATAAAATCGCCACAGTCTTTAACTCGAGCCACTTAACTCGCCCTAAGTAATTCCCCCCACCCGTGGAGGGTGATTACCCCTTTATTACTCCCCCGAGCGGGCCCTAATGCATGACACTATTACGCGCAGTGCCAACTAATGCGGATCTCTTTTTATAAACATATTATTGTTATTTATTACAACAATTGGTAGCAATGTTCTATTTATTAGAATAGATTAGATATCAGTGAGTAAAACGTTTTGTTATTACATTTTGGTGAAAGAAATTAAAAACTGAGCATATGAAAAATAATATCTGTAATTCTGCAGTGATGATAATATGAACGAAGAGGTACAGTACAAATATGGAGATAAATAATTAATTTTGGAGGTTGTTTTTTTTACTACAACGCCCGCACTAGGGAACATGCCCTGTGTCGCGGGGAACTTTACAAACATGAAACTAACGGACACAAAGTATACCCAGACTAGAAACAAATATCTATGAATCACACAAATATTTGTCTCGTGTGGGAATCGAACCCACGTCACCCAGCACGGCGATGTAGTGGGGAGGCGACCACCTTAACCACTGCGCCACGGTGACAGTCGAGTCGAGTCGACAGTCGGAGGTAAAACCTAGTATAAAATATATATGAACTAGAAGTCGTGCGGGGCTTCCCTCCAGTCGTTTTATTTGGCCACTGCTCAGCTCTTATTGTCCTTAGCGTGATATTATATAGCCTATAACCTTCCTCGATAAATGGGATATCTAACACTAAAAGATTTTTTTAAATCGGACCAGTAGTTCCTGAGATCCTAGCGTTCAAACAAACAAACTACAGCTTTATAATATTAGTATAGATCCTATAAAATAAATTTGGGCTAAAGTGATTCCGAAATTTACAAAAAATTTACCACAAGCATTTTCAAAAGTCAACTCCGGAATAAAAACTATATTTTTAATTGTCATCATAGAAATAATCCCACTATCATTTTTATTCAAAAAATCAACCATGTTCTTCATTCTCTCTTCACCCATGCATTTAATATCTTCAACAAACCAACATTGAATCACTTAACCTGTCTTGTGTTGTTTTAGACGGACCAGCCCGCATATATTGGCTACATCAAGTGTAGACTTGCCGTTCTTATGCGCAAGCTTGATCGTTTCAGGGTTACATACGCTTGACTGGTCTGTGAGTAGATTGCGTGTTGATTGCTTGTACGCATACTAAACATGTGCATGTGGACTTTAACTATATGGCTATGTCCGATGTGTTAAAAGCTTTACTGAATTCTTTTAGAAGGAAATTGTGAAGGAATTTATTTCTCAAAAAACATTACTTTATTCAGACTATTTTTAATAAACAGAAAGTTGTTTCTAAGCTCTGATTTGTATCTGTCGAGCACTTAAAATTTTTATTTAAGTCCATTCAAATAAAATAAAAATTTCAAGTATTACAACACCGTACTAATTGTGCCACTACCAATTACATAATTATTATTTCATGCGAGGTCAACTTGTTTATCATTGTCAGATAAGCGGTATTCGATTTTAGTTCATGTCCTTGTTATTTTAATAGTTTTAATGGCTAATTACGAACTCGATGATACATATTTACATAAGCACCACGCTTTAACGTGACAAACTATCTAAAATACAAACAACATTTTTTACATCAGAAATTAATTTACAAAATATTTAACCTCTAACCAAAATTAAAAAAGTGACGTCACACAAACAAAATTTAATAAATCCGTCTGGTGTAACAAAGTAGCAGTTATGATAGCAAATATCAACCGGCATCTGAGATGGCAGTCCTCTCTCAGTTCAGGTGTCATCCGACAATGAACCCGGTTCAAGTGGGTCGCCAGAATTTAAGGCATCTTGGAATTTCACGAGCGAACACGATGTTGGAAGAAATAGAAGCGGTAGTGGCGAAATTTTAATTAAATATTATGAAATGTTCGGAGGTGAATGAACTGGAAAAGATAGAAGTTTTTTTTATTATTCCGTGTTCGAATTATCTAGAACGAAACAATTTTGGTCTCGACTTTTGCAATTCTCATAAAAGTGGAAAAATATTTTGTTTTTTTGCTACATATAATATATTATTTCTAATCAATCGTAATTATTATTGCAACTTTACTTGGTGTAACTGAAAAGTAAAAGAGCCTAAGTAACAAACGGCCTTATTATAAGTCTAAATTTTGGAGGTTTTCTAGTTACCGTTACAAATATATTATTTTGATAATTGAGACTGATAAATCATTAGGCATGTATATTTTAATACAAAGCATGTACTCGTATCTCTGTATTTTTACCAAAAAAAAGGTATGACTTCATTTCGTGTATCTTAATTAAATATTTTATTACAAACAAAAACAAATTATTTTATTAATTACACATAATATTTTGAACCAGAATCTTCGTATTTTTAATTATTCGTTTGGTGAAGAATTTAAAATACAGACAATGTGTGATCATTAGATACGACTAGGGAAATAAACTTTATTACAGCAGAGCATTAAGAGAAGAACTTGAAATATAAAAAACCCGCATAGTACGAGTAGGAAAATATGTCATCTTATAAGGACATAAAGAAACAACAACATGACTGGCCTGTTGGTCTAGTGGTTAGTGACCCTGACTGCTAAGCCGGAGGTCGTGGGTTCGATCCCCACCCAGGACAAATCTTTGTGTGATGAGCATAAAGGTTTGTTCTGTGTCTGGGTGTAATTTATCTATAATATGTATTTATTTGTAGTATATCAGTTGTTTAGTACCCATAACACAAGCAAATTTAATTGCTTACTTTGGGACTAGATGGTGCTGTGTATTACACTAAAACATTTTCATTCAAAATTCAACACTAAGATAAGTTGTTTTAGATATCAAAACAAATGTAGAATTGTAAACTAAATCTCATTTAAAATGAACGCCTACATGTGAACAAGACACTTCTAGAAACACTATCTACAAATGTACTCTTGCCAGAACAAATACTATCTGCGACGATGATAAGTGAATTGGACCGAGCTCATATTGTACAGTTGTTTCAAATTTAAACACTGTGACTTGAATCCAAAGTTATCTACTATTTACTTTAATTCACTGATATTCCTTACTTCTATCTGTTTCTTCAATTTGTACCGACTCATCCAATTGTTTGTGTGATGTGAATTTTAAATCGTAATTTGAAATTTCACCCGAATTTAGATTCAACGAAAATTTCGTTTCAAATTTAATATTCCTTTCCCTGTTTTAAGTAAGGCTTTAATGAATTTGAATGGATTAATTACGTCTGGTCAGGCGACGGATAAGCAATCTGGCTGGATTCCAAGATGTTTACTCTTCTAATATAATGATTATATTACGACAAATATGAAAACGCTTACGAACGAATTATTGTAATTCTTATAACGTAATGTGTCTATAGTATTTTTATTGTGCTTGTGTGTTTTGTGTTTAATCCTCGGTGTATTTGTTTCAAAATGAGTTTGCTTAAAAATTAATTACATTATTCTTCTATTACATCGTAAGTTTTATCTAATGTATAAAACAAGTCAACCGTCTAACGCACACGCTGAGCAGATGTGAATTAACTCTTGAGAGGAAACACAAATTTCTCCAAAGCAAAACTTTTAATAGTGTAGTCAAACTTAATAATATAGTACAAACAAAGTAGTTTGCAAGCATTAGTATTCAGTGAACGGAGTTCATTTCGTAAGTGCGTCCCGACAAGATACATCTATTTTTTCATTAAAAACTTTCAGACTTAAAAATGTCACTTATTTTTGTTGGGACACATGAGCTTATAAAGTTTATTAAAATTTAGACTATTTATTCAAGAAAATACTTGCAGGTATTTAGACTATGATATAAAGAACTTAAATTAAGTTACTCTTATAACTTAGAGTAAGTAATAAATTTTAAATAAGCTGTTCAAGATTACCTGAGCACTTAGTAGAATTGCTTGTAATCCTGAAAATGATTTTAATCCTGACATTTTTAGTGTCCGGGTGCCTCTTCCCTTTAAATGTAACGAAAATAACGGCCAAGTGGATTATAAGTTCAGTGTCCATGTAGTGACGGATTAAGAATACATATTGTCACTACCCCATTTCAACCCGTGGATCTCGTAAAAGGCGACTAAGGGAGAAAACAGACAAGAGTTCTGTGAGAAAAGGAAAATTCGAAACAAAATATATATATATTATACCAACCCGTCTCGCCATCGTGGAACATTTTTGGATTGCAGCGATAATGATGACTTAATCTTAGTTGAAACAGTCTTTAAGAGTGTCTGTCTAGAATTACCTAAATCATATTCATCTCGCCTTCGAGTATGCTAAGTTAAATGAACTATCTTTTTGTTATCATGATACACATAATATATCTTAGCATTATTCCTGTATTGTTTCACAAAAATAATGTAATATCGGCAGTTTTTGGTTCAAATTATAAAAAATATGGATTCATCCTAACAATCCGTCCAAACAAACAATCCAAATGTATATAAAACGTTCGTCTTTCTTCGTTCCACACTTACATTAAACACCATATTATCTTCCCCATTACCCCGTCGTCTCATCGGATCTATCCCTAAAATAAAACCCTACATTCTGAATCGCTCTTCAGTCTGAGAGTCATCGACATCTAATTGTGGCCGTCAGCCGAGTATACCTGAGGTACTCGACCCTCGACAAGAGCTTTATACAGGATGTGCCAAAACGTAACGATAACCCGGCAATGAGGGAAAGGCCTACTTATTATGGTTCAGACCACATGTAGCTAGTGAAATCTAGGTATGGTAAACCTCTGCCTACTCCTTCGGAGAGAAAGATATGATGTAATGTGTGATGGTACAGTAAAGAAAATAATTGTCAGCACGTCATTTAATTATCTACGCCATATTCGTCAAAACTGCATATATCCAGTTGTTGATAATTGAGCGTGATTAATAGGCTTTTTTTTTATCACTCCACGTCCTTTATCTGATTCTAAGCATTTTCCGAACAGATTAGAGTTAAAGGTACCAAGTCAAAAAATGCTCACAAATATCCAATATAACGAACTGATTTTGCCGTGCCTGCGTGTACTGAGCCGTCATTGTTACACCTGTCTCCCGTAAGTTGCCGGGTTATCGGTACGTTTTGTGACACCCTGTATACGTAGGCAACGTCCGTATGACGTGAACATAATTAACAGGGAGCAATTAGTAGACGATTGGACGACGATTTTTTGTTAAGTGGGCTATTGTATTGGGAAAATGTGTTTGTTATTTCCAATTTTAATTTCTGTTATTGAAATTCGGTATATGAGTACCTTGTGTGTAATGTTCTGTTTTAATTTAACAAGTTCATTTTATTTTCGTAATTCAAAGAATTTATTATTATGTAATACATTTCTATTAAACGCTGCAAGGTTAAAGTAAAATAAAAAATGCTGTAGTTTTCGCACTAGGTAGGCAAAAATCGACTGTAATCTATTGTAACAAACTTTACAGAAAAAATAATTTTAAGTTAAAAGCAGTAACAACAATACTTCAACTATGTTCTAATTCATCAAAATCATTACAGGCATTTTCTAGATTATATATTAGATTCTAGATTATTATTCTAGATATATAGTTAATCTATAATATTTATAGTTATTATACAGAGGTTATTCTTGTATGATTGCTTGTTTAATCGTATGAGATTTAATATAGCTAAATAAAGCTACAATTATATACACTAGATAAATCGAAGTGTGGTTTGTATAAATGAACGTAGAGAGATGTTAAGCCTATAAAGCTAAACCAACTGGATCAAAATAAATCCGTTTCGCTATTTTGGCCTGAAAGGGTTCTACGCGTCCAAACGTATTCACTTTTATCAATAGTAGCGAGAGAAAATTATTTCTGCATGTAAATGTTGAACTAGTAGATTTTTGTTGGACGGACTCGTATGATTGGTTTTTGAGATGACTGTCTATAGTATTTATAATATAAGTAATAGAGAGAAAAAAGATTTAGAAGAGATTCAAAAAGATTATACAGCTCACAGAACATACGAGGCCTCTTTCTCTGTTCCTTGATTCAACTCATACACAAAAGACACTCATTTCAAAATACAAAAAATAGTAAATGATGCTTAAGGAATTGAATAGGAAGTTAATGGATTTAAAATGAAATTAATGAATTCACAATATTGTTTGTTCACGATAATAATAATTGCAGCTTACAATACATATTTAACAACAACAAACTCAATACTATACTCGTATAGTCACTATACTACTTTCAGAGACTATTTAATTTTCAAAATACTGACACAAAACACAAAAGCTATACAGTGTTATATTTCCATGAAATATTATGTATTATATATTACACATTATGAAACAAGAACAATACAAATCACACACATTTTCCTCAGGTTTTTTCATTTATTGCCTCCAACTTCCACGAAACGAACGATGGAAAGATCTATCAAAATTCCCCCTTAGACACATACATGTATTCTCACAAACTATTTGTCGACCAAATCCATCATACAGTTCAATAGAAAAGTTTAAACGACAAAACTTACATTGAAGATCGACATTTTGTTTGTTATAGACCTCTGTTCTGCCGTCTTAAAGTGCTGTAAAAACTAAAAGTACTTACAAGTTTTTACGTGAAAAACTTTACGTTGTATTGCTAGGCCTAAGAATGTAATCTTATTTGTGAATTTCAAGTTTTTTGTAATGCTTCGTTCTTCAAGTTTCGATTCAGTAATGAAATTGAAAAGTACGGCAGTATTTTATTCAGTATTCGGTTTTACTTTTTACTTTTCGATTGTTTAGATAGCACATACATTTTAATGTCATATAAAACAAAAAGGTGTCACCCTATTTTCTCAACCCTCTAATGAATATGAGCCCATATATATATTTTCTCCATTAAAATGTGTGTGCAATATTTGAACTCAATCTATTTATATTCTATGGGCTTTTGTTTAACTACAACATAAAATTTCATATTTATCATCACTTTTCAATGCACAGGTGTGACGTTCACTCTTGTATCAGGAAATTCCTTTTTCGAAAAAGTCCAAGTTCTAAAAAAATTGTTGTACATTTTTTTTAAATATTTATGTAAGTAAGTTTACAATCCCTTCCTCTTATTTTTTTGCCAATTTTTATTATTTTTTGTAGTCTTGAGATTTAATTTTACATACTTTCTCATGAGAGATCTCAACACTGTTGAATTTTGTATTGTAGCAATTACATGCTCGTATTATGAACCTATTTTTACCATATGAAAAATATATTTAAAACATATTTATTTTTATTTAAGAAATAACCTACTCATCAAAGTTCAAAACCGCCAAACAATATTCATTTACAAAAAATCGTTTGTAGAAACTACTTGCATGGCCATTTGTTTTCGCCCTAGTGTTTGTAATTAGTAGAGTAATTAGGTCCTTTGTAAGTCTGGGAACAGTGCACTTTAATTATTGAATGACGCTGTTGAATGCTCCACTTTGTTGGACACGGCTTTCAAATTATTTACGTTTAGAACAAGTATAGGTTTAGTGTTTTAAGAAATGTTTTGTCTCTAGTGAAAAACGTATTGTTAAGTGTTATTATATTTGGTAGATAATGTCTCTTAGAGTTTCTTTTACATATTTGTATTCTATTACGTTTAATCATCAGTAATCCATAAAGGCAGGACCACATAAAGACAATTATAATAATAATATTCTACCACATTCACACAGCGCCATCTAGTCCCAAAGTAAGCAATTATATTATTTGCTTGTGTTATGGGTACTAAACAACTGATATAATACTTAAATACATTTTTTTTTGTAAATACATACATATTATAGATAAATTACACCCAGACACAGAACAAACCTTGATGCTCATCTCACAAAGATTTGTCCTGGGTGGGGATCGAACCCACGACCTCCGGCTTAGCAGTCAGGGTCACTAACCACTAGACCAACAGGCCAGTCATGTTGTTGTTTCTTTATGTCCTTATAAGATGACATATTTTCCTACTCGTACTATGCGGGTTTTTTATATTTCAAGTTCTTCTCTTAATGCTCTGCTGTAATAAAGTTTATTTCCCTAGTCGTATCTAATGATCACACATTGTCTGTATTTTAAATTCTTCACCAAACGAATAATTAAAAATACGAAGATTCTGGTTCAAAATATTATGTGTAATTAATATTTTACGTACAAGTACATACAAAACCTTGGCAAAAACCTGTGTTAAACATGTTGTGAGATGTCACAACATTGTTATTAAAGTCAATTATTTTTATTATATTTAGAGATATTTTTATTGAATTGAATTATGTTCATAATACCTATTAACTTTTTTTTTAGGTGACCTCCAATTTACATTTCAATTACTTTTAAATATTCTATCATAGTAAATAGAACAATAAATTAACTTGGCCTTTATTAACGACCTGTACGTAGAAAATGATAGGTCTCTGCGTGATTTGTACATAGTACACACTATGATTAACCATCATGACTTACTAATGTGCACTACATACAATGTACAATGTCAACAATGTGTGTTTAGTACCAACTTTCTAATGAAAATAGTTTCACTAGGTACCACCTTTGGGTCGTTTAGGATATATCGTATTTGTTAATTTGTTATTTTAATGTCGTTAATTTGGTTATAGGCTAGGCGATTTTGTTAGAATAAGTATAGTTTCACTAAGGAATAACGTTTTAACAGTAGCAGTAATGTAACTTACATCTTTTTTATATAGTTATATTATTAAAACACACAAATACATGAACCAAAACATAAGTCGAAATTGGAACCAAAACGAACGTCCAATAAAATATTACAAGAGGTCAAAAGAAACTTAAGTACCTACTAAAATATCTTCAAAATTCAGCAATCGAATAATGATCGATCTATAGAAAATACCTACAATAATGCGTCAAATGGCTTAGTAGACATCGATTTTTACCCGAATATTACGTAACAATACAATCAGTACTCCAATAAATGGTAAAAATAAATCACTATAAAGCTCACCGAAGTCCGAAGACTGATTCCCGATAAACAGGCATCGAGTAACGTGTTCGAATAAATCTTGATACAAATGTTCGACGACAGACAATAAATAGCCGTGGAATTGCCCTCAGTTGGAAAATAAATAAGACAGTGACTGTCTGTGGTTGCCGATCGAATGCATAGTTGCTGTAATCACTGGCCATTAAGAATTGTGTGTACTTGACCGAGCACATTATTGTTTATAATGGAATTTGGAAACAGCTTTAGTTTTTGCAAATGATGAAGTTATAAAATGCGCTATTAAAAAATGCAAATTTTAATCCTCAAACTATTTTAAATTAATATGATGATTGATTGATGAGAATGATGGAATGTATAGATGGATGTTTGATACTCAATAACGCCAAAACAGGTGAAAGGATCTGTATTAAATTCGGCACAAAGATAGAAGTTTAGAATTGCATATTGG
This sequence comes from Laspeyria flexula, assembly GCA_905147015.1. Classification (NCBI taxonomy): domain Eukaryota; kingdom Metazoa; phylum Arthropoda; class Insecta; order Lepidoptera; family Erebidae; genus Laspeyria; species Laspeyria flexula. The sequence continues at coordinate 1,381,622 of LR989956.1, read as the reverse complement.
CTACCTTTTATCGAGATACCACGCAGGCGAAGACGCGAACAGAAGCTAGTTATGAATAATAATTTAATAACACATGCAAATAGGAAACAAAAATATATAAGAGACGGAAACAAATCACAAAGCACAAAAGCAAAAAAAAAACATGAAACCACCTGTCTAGGAGGGCTAGATACTGAGTAGTACCCAGCCCTCCTAGATAAGTAGTAAACCGCAAATTCTATACGAAAATTTGGTTGATTGGTTGCAAGCGGCACAGGACCGCTCGCAGTGGCGTAAATTAGGCCTCACCTAATTTACGCCACGTTCAGCAGTGGACGTCGTTGGGCTGATATGATGATACGAAAATTTTAAATATCACTTTAATACATTTAAACACATCCCTGACATAAGCTATCCACATGTGATTAATGTACTAATTTGACTTGTTATAATAGATAGATCGAATAGATTGCCACCTTGTCTACCCCCTCCCGACATATTTGACAACCGCAAATAAAATTGACTAATACCTCACAAGAAATCTAAATTTTAACTCATCTTGCTTAACGCTCTAACAATCTGCTTGTCGTAAAGTAGACGTATAAACGTAATATAACAATGGCAACGTTCATAGTCCGGTCATGACCGGTCAAAGGTCTTTTGTAAATAGTTATAATACTACAAAGTTCGTGTAAACAAAGCTAGTCCAGCCTAGGTTAGTTTAATTCAGCTTAACAACGAGGCCGCTGGCTAGTTAGGACTATGTGTAACTTTTTACTTTACGCTTTGTTTAACTTAAGAATAAGTTTAAAATGTAATCACTTGGGATTTACTAAGATTAAAGCTCATGTATCAGTATAGGCGTAAAAGTGAATTGGAGCACTTTTTACATAACGTTTATTGTGAAAAGTACTATTTTTAATATGGTATGAAACTTTCAGAATACAGAATTTCGAATCATTTTTTGTATTATATAAAATCAATGATGTTTCAAGACTTTCAACTAATGAAAAGTGTTCTTCAAGAAAATATCGAAAATTGCTCGAACTGTGAGCATAATATAATTTATTCAGTATTCTAGAAAATTTAGATTTTTTGTCATGTACGTAAATATTATACTTACAGCCTAAAAATAATTATACTTAAACAGTCCTATGGCTACTCATGCAATACACTTAAAATTCATGAGGCACAAAATAAAATTCAATTCATTTAATGTGTCTGTATCCAAACGTTCATAGATCAACATTATTAAAAAAGCCTATATAAATCTTCTGCCCAATTGAGAGAAAGTTTCCCCAAAAAATTTCACTAATTTGCAATAACAACCACAGAAAAAACATTAATCTTCATCCATTTGAAGTTTTTGTGGACCATAGGGGGGAGAAGAAAAATTTCAATTATCGTGGCGCCCCCTCCCTCCCTTCAGGTCGGAAAGTCACACAGGTTTTATTCCCATCGGAATTAAAGCACAAATGGAATCCCATTTTATAATTTTCTCCGATTTGCAGATAGCAAGTACCTTTCCGTTTTATTACTCATGTTACTTATGTACTCGATCCGCTGGGATTGGATTTATTCAGTGTTTTCGATGATTGCGAGAAGTGTTGACCGTTTATCACTCTGATTGAGGAAGAGGTCTTGATGAATTTTTTGTAAGCTTGGAGTTATTTATAATCCTTTTTTATTTAGAAATTCTTTGAGTTAAAATCATTATTCTTTTATAAAAACCGAATAGGAATACGATGTGCTACCTTTTTCTTTCTCAGGAAGTTATGAGACATGACTAGGAAATAGAATCAAGTACCAATTCATCTCGCAATCTTTGTGACAGTACACTAACATATTTTGAGGAGAGACATATGCTCGACAGTGGGATATAATGAGATATAGTTGTATTTCAGTCTATTTGAGATCTTCATCATCATCATCATAATAAATAACATAACGTTAACGAACTTAAAGAGTAGAATTTCTACTCTATTTATATCTATATTATGTCTGTGTCATCATATTCATGTGTTCTGTGACATTTAATTTTGGGATCTATTATTGTTATTATAAATAATTATTTGACTATCAAAAGTTTCGTAATCAATATTAATTGTTTATCTAACAATACAACAACAACAAGTAATTTACAATGTCAAACAATATTCTGGTTCCACAGTCCAACCAGTCGTACTTGTAGACGAAAAATATGACCTTTTGTCCTCTCTTCCAAGCCTCCATTTAAATATAATCCAGTAACCAAATTCAAAAAAAGATCTTTATTTTAACGCTATTTTCCTTAACAATAACCGCATCTGCATAAAACAGTATATCCTCATAATCTCTACCATAATTCTCTTAGAAAAAGTTTACTCGAGAATAAAATTATTCCGACAATTTATGTTTGGGCAGTTCCAACTCTTTGCTTAAAATCTTCATTCAGGGTACTGCAGCCTTATCAGAGTCCGATCGGACCTTCTGGTGCCAGTGTAAAGAACCTTTCTTTTTATTTAACACTCTTTATTACATTTTGTGTAAATATTTTTGGGTATTTTTCTCTAAAATTTGAATTTAGTGTTTGTTTTCTTTTGTGTCATTTTTTAAGGTGCTTGAGCAAGATGTAAATTTGAAGTTTAACAAAGTTGTTATTTTAAATATTGCGTCATAGCGATAAGCTTTTATAAATAAATAAATGCTTAATAAATACTCTAGAATATTAATTAATATAAAAATAACAGGAGAGTTTGGCTAGCTTTTTTATTTTCATTTTAAAATATACTGTGTACATAAAAACATTTCTTTTTACCCACTAACTTTAACCCTACTCCTGCCAAACCAAACGAACTAGACCTTTACCACTTAATATATCAAAACTTTTTCTTTCACATAAATACATTAAAATCATTCGGCAGAAGTGATTTATAGAAGTGAACTGCAGGACGTTTGTCATAGACCGGTCTACAGGGTGATAGTTAATGGAGCAACTTTTGTGTATCCAGTAGTTCAAATTTGCCGATTTTGTGGAGCTTTTATTTATGACTCCATCTTTAGTGCTGCGTACTAACTAATATTTGATGTTGGGTTTAAAATGAGATTAAAATTATTATGATTTAGTTTAAGTTGAAATAATATATTGCTCTTTAGTTTAAGGTACATTTATTTTATAGTAAAGAAAATCATATTTACTTTCTGTTTTTATTTTAATTAAATATGGAGTATAACTTTAAAAGTCCAATGAGCTATTTATAAATAATAAAAATAATTTAACTTTCGTGATTAAAACCTAATAACATAATATATTAAGGGGTTTTAAAACCGGTCTATGTCACGTATTATATGACCTTTTGAAAACAATAAAAAAATGATTTAGTACTTTTTATTGCAAATCATACAATAATCACAGCATGTTTATTTATATGTATAAAAAACCTGTATTCTCATCATCATATCAGTCAAATGACATCCACTGATGGACGAAAAACGGTATATTAAATTCTGTAGTACAAAATTGTGAATAACAATATTATAACAAAAGAGATTTCAATTATACCAAATATTCCGACCATTTTTTACGCAACAATAATTTCCATACGAAAAATATGCTTCAATACCTAAAAATAAATTACCTCTCCCGGGACATTTGTACGTAATTTCGTCTGTCCTACTTGCTTTTTTCAAATTACATCTGTAATCGACTGTCACTGAAAGGGTGACCTGCGTAGGCTGCCAGTAATGACCTTCCATGTCATTCTCGAAGCCCCAATTGACTTCAAGCTGTAGAAAAAATATGAAAACCCTCTCGTGTTTGGGTCCAATCTTATATGTGATGTGAGTAAATAAAATTCGCAACTTGGATTATATCAGTAAGTTGGGCCATTTGGAATAGTAATATTTGATAAAGAAAAAAGTTTTGTAGTTTTCATGCCTAGTTTTTCATGGTATTATAGATAAAATACGACAAATGAATTTAAAGAAATAAAAACATAATATCTTGCATTTCGATGTTTTTGATGCAATTATGTATGAATTACGCACGCATAAGTATTAAATCACAGATATAAAGTAGTATAGTAGGCTAAATTCCCTCCATATCCTTTGGAAGAAACCCGTGCCAAGCAGTCGGACGTTTATGGGTTAAATGATAATGATGATAATGATTAAAGCACAACGGAAATAAATAGGTAATAGGAGCAAGATTTAAATGCTAACCGAAGTATATCTTGCTTAGTATTTAATAAAATTATTGTTGTATTTTTATATAAAAAAAAAACAAAAACATCAAACATATTTCATTTTTACCAAAAACGCTTCGACCACAAAGCAATAAATACATTCTGTGGACGTGTCATCAAATTTGCACGATGACATGAATGGAGTCAATTTGTAGTGGTTGAGCATAGACCACAATGATTACCACGCGCTCCTGCCGCTGTCATCAACTTTAATATTGATGCGAGCAATAATGATGCACGGCTGCGTCAGCGCTCTAGTGCACTGGCACTGTTCCTCATTGATGAACAATTAATATTACTTTGAATTTGTTAAAATAAGCCCTTTTGAACATGAGACAGCAATATATTATGTTAACACGTGAAACGAGGACTGGTTCTGATCACTTTTTAAGAACATAACGTGAATTAATAAGTGTAACTTGGGAATACAATTTAAGTTTAGAAAGAGAACTGGTACAGAAAGGATAAACTATACGAAAAAAATAATATCATATTATATTTTGATCACGACAAGATCGCATAGAACAATGAGACAATTTACTTTGAGTCTCCTTTCTCCAAATGTTTAAGTACTATTATCTAAATGAAGTCTACTCAACTCTCTAATGTTCGGTTGCTGAACCATCAAATAAAAGTTATACATCGATTAAAGTATAACCTGACTGAATATAAAAGTGAAACAATAGAACTAGTTTATTCATACAACTGTCAGTTTTTATTTATTTATGTTATATCCTATCGATAACTTTCGGACATTAGTGTATTATCTTACTATACTTATTCTACTAGCCTACTTCTGTCCACGGAGCGACTTTAACCGCATGGTATCTCGATAAAATTAAAACCTATGTGCGCTCCCGGACTATATCTATCCGTGTGCCAAATTTCATATAGATCCTTACAGCTATTTTAGAGTGATTGATTAAAAAACATCAGTCTATCCATCTATTTATCGCCCATCCTAACTTTCACATTTATAGTATAAGTATGATTCCTATCAAAGAAGTTTTCAGATGTCTTTCAGAGTATAAAATCAATCGTCTTCTACGCTGTCATTACAAAACTTTGTTATACGACACCAACGCACCACCTACTGTCATTACTCACATTTCAAGCGCCCACATAGTGCGTTCGCTAAAGTTATTTTCCTCAATATTAACTATACAAATCCATCACAATGTTTTAATCTGTTATAACATAAAGCCTCAACCAAAAATCAATTTCGAGCTAAGTTATTACATTAAAAAATCTTCTTGAAAACTAACGTGATGAAAAAAAAAGATGGTGACTTCCAATTTTTAAAATTTCACGTCGAAAGAGTTTAGGCATTTTTGTAATAAATTGAAAGCGCTGTGATTGATGACACGACGGCCGGAGCAAACGTGTTACTACGTATAAAATACTACTAGGTATGTAAAAAATAAAGGTCATAAACTGATATACACTGGTTCACGTGATTAATACAAACATTAATATTATGTTATTTCGCTTCGGTAAACATTTTGGTAAATAGTTTTGTGGTCAACCAATTATATCAGCTAATCGAATTTCAATTGGTTTGTATCTCTCTCCAGAAAAATGACACAGGGATACACAACATAATGTTATTATAAAGCAATTGAGTATAAATAAATCCTTGATTCGTACAGGTATTGTGATTTGTTCCTTGTGTTGTGACTGCCTCGGTGGCACTGCGGAATTTGCTCATCGCCACACAGAGATATTTCGAGACTTTTATATTTTAGTTGTTTACATTTATTAACCGATTTATTATTTTACCGACAGATGTTGAATTTTTCATAATTTAAAAATGTTTTATAAACTTTTTAGAAATAGTTGAAAAGTTTATAAAAGGTAAGAAATCATTGCGTTTACAAGTAGTGTTATTTATATGCAAATAACACATTGAAAACTTGCAAGGCGTTATTTTTATAGTAAAATAACTGTAAGCATTACGTATACTTACTTTTTAATACTGTTTCACGTAATTCTAAAAAGTTTAATCAACATATTATATAATAAAATTTCTTAACATTTTAAAACCCCTATATTTGCACATAATAATTTCCGAAAAGAGACTTTAACTTGAAAAGTTGTATAGCTGTTAGCATGCCAACTATCACCTCCACTAGAATTAGAAAAAGCTAAAACAATACAAGTTTCACGTGTAAAATATATGCAGGCAGAAAATCAATGAAACATCACTGAAGACACTCATTTATTGACGTTTACGGAAAAGTAGTGGCAAATATATATCCTTTTGTCTCAATGTACTAACAATCCACAGATAATAAAAGTGTATGAGATGATGTTAGATCTTATATACTTTAAGTTTCACACATTTTGAAAAATCGCTCACAAATTGCAAAGACTTTTTATACAAAAACTGGAACATTTAATTTTGAACTGTCTCGCATTGTTAAGGAAATGAGATATTCTATATAATACGTCATACACTGTCTTATGAAGGGGCGAGGCGTTCAAGATGTATGTGCCGGTGGAATAGGGTAAGCTCTCATAATGTATGAAATTGAAATGCTTGAGAGGTCGTAATTTCTGTGACGTTAATTGAAAATGTATCGCGTGAATTAAACGTGTTTGATATAATTAAATGCTCTGGTTTTATAATAATGTAAACGAAATATTAATTTATTTTTATTGTTGGATGGTACTGGGCATTGATAAACTAATGGTGGCCGATTGGTAGTTTTACCATTAAAAAAGAAATTCAATTTCGTATATTAAAAAGTATCCGTGTAGTGACGGATTAAGAATACATGATATATTACTACCCTATCTCAACCCGTGGGTGTCGCAAAAGGCGACTAAGAGTGTACCTAATGCAGACAAGAGCACTGCGAGAAAAGAAAAATTCGAAACAAACCCTACACCAACCCGTCTGGCCAGCGTGGTATAGTAAGCTAAATTCCCTCCACATTATTTGGAAGAGACTAGTGCCCAGCAGTTCCCACTGCTGGGCACTAGTCTCTTCCAAATAATGTTTACGTTTATAGGTTAAAATGACGATGATGATATTAAAAAGTAGTAAAATAGCCATCTATGGAACAGCACAACGTATTTTTCATTTGACGAAACGTTTAAAATTCTCAAACATTGAAATTGCAAATTGTTGTAGTTATTTTGGGTCTGAAAAATTTTCTATACCCATATTATTATATATCCCAGCAGTTTACGGCGACACGATGTGATAAAACATAACAAAAATTATATAGGTACTAATACTAAACGACAGCACATATAGGGCAGCGGTATCTATCTAGACAGCTCATGCAATAAAAGGCCTACACCACAAACACCGAAGCAAAATATTACTTAAGTACCGCCACATATGGTTTATTTTCTCTTAACATAACTTAATCGAAAGATATTCTTCTATAATCAAGAAGCTACGTGTGCCAATTATCTATCCTTGTATTGACCCAATTAACGTAGATGCAAACTAATGGCTAGAGCTCAGGGTAGCCAGTTCGATTCCTGTTATAACAAAAACTTGTAACTTAACTAGTAGCCTCACGTTCGTAAACAGATGTATTTATATACGTGCTTTGGTTGTTTAATCGAATTGAATCTCAGGGATTAGGTTCTGGGCTTAGTCTGGGAGATAACTACTGTATTACGTGATATTGATCACTTTGGATATGGTTTTGTTTTGTGCTTACAAGTAGGAAAGTGTATTGAACATATTTTTAAAATATAGCTTCGATTAAATATAAAAATTGAAATGTAACACTGACGGTACCGTTCATAATTATAAATAAAATCATCACGAGTCGAATTTCAACCAAAGAATTTATTTGACACACACATCAATTTGATTTTCACTATAGCGGCCACTATCTTCGCCGCGCCGCGCCGTGTCGTGTCGAGTGTCGTGAGTTCGATTCCCACGCGATAGACGATTTATGGTTACTCATTTTGACTCTGGGTATACTTTTTGTCCGTGAATTGTATGTTTATAAAATCACCCGCGACACAGGGGTACTAAAATAATGCGGGCGTCGTAGACAGCCACTAATAGTCCTAAAGTTATAGTCTACAATGATACATAATAGATACCACTTTTTTTTGTGAATTTCGCATTATACTTGATATATATGAGTATACAAAATATTTGACTGGTCAATTGTATGAGAGGAGCTCACGAAGGAGGCAATGCAGTATCATCTTGTCAGTGTTTACAAGTCGAGGACATTGTTTCCGTGGTTGTAGTAAGCAGGCATTAAATCTGCTGTTAACCCGACATGATTATATAGTTTGTAGTATAATCGGCTTACATACCGACCACTGTAATGACATTCGTGTTATACTGATTAACGTGAGACGGTATTAGTTATGGTAAGATTTCATATTCATATGAAAATTAAAAATGTTGGTCTTAAATTGGACCATAAAAAATATTTCTTCTCCATCTGTGAGACAATACAGGCTAAAAAACTTTATAAAATATAAGAAAAGTCAAGAGTATGTTCATATTATATATTATTATAATTAACTTAAATATAATCGTAAACTAATATTTAACTATTGGGTAATCAATCTTTCACAATAATTTACAAATTACGTACATTACCACAATTGTAAATATGTTCTAAACTTTAAACACATAATTTAGTATGCCGAAGCTCGGAGACGCTCGAGAATGAAAATACCACAAACGGTCACCCATCTATAGACTGACCTTACTGAACGTTGCTTAACTTCGATGATCGTACGACCATCTCAGTATCACAATGCTACAAGCGCCTCGTCCTCCAGGCTTAATGATATATACGTATAACAATAAAGTAGCACAAGTTTTATCGCGTCTAATATATTTAGCTTACCATTGATAGCACTATCGTACCTGATAAGGGGGATTTGTATAAGCTCAATATTGGCTCAGACATCAGTGGGCCGCTCGGCTCTGGAAAGTAAATATTTTGCACTAAATAATGTGTATAGCAATGTTTCTGACTACGGCGGTTTATTGGCTGTTACACAAAGGAATTTTTTTACACTGTGTCATGAAAATAATATTTTCATCATAGGTTTTTGTTAAATATTTTTTGTGGTATGGTGGTTGTGTGTAGCAGAATTTTCCAATACGTAAAGGTTATTTTTTAATAAAAATAAAAGTAATTTTTAAAAGATTTTTGTAAATATTGCCGAAGTATTCATAAAAGAATTTGCCGTTACATTATATTAAAACTTGTTTTCAGTGTTTCATTACTGCATTTTTTAAGAGTGGAATGACTACGTAACTAAATAGATTTGTGAAAAAAAAATACTAAAAATCTTAAAAGCCAATCTTTTTGAATAGCTTCTAAGATTAGTTTGAGACAAAAACGCTATCATTATTTTTAACGATTGCACTAAGGAATACTTTAATCTCCATACACTTAGGAACACAATTAACATCCTGTTTAGTGTACAACAAGGCACTATTACGAAACTCGTCGAGTTTCCGTAGACCCATTGTCCTTGAAGTCGCAAACTAAAAGACACTCGAGTCTACAGCGTAGCTACGGCGTAGCAAGGTTAGTAAATGTCTACTGTGCTTACGTGCGTTCTTTGGGTCTGAGAGACCTGTTTATGAGTCTAGTTTGTCATGCTATGAGAAAAGCTCTGTTGCTAAGTTTATATTATTAACTACTCATTTTGCAATACAACTTACTAGAAATAGTACTATTAATATATTTCATGTTATTTTAGTATAATAATAAAAGATTTTTAAATTTGAACTAATCATTTCAATATTTATTTATGTATTATTGTCTAGATTCCTAATCGACTAGTAGCTATAAAACTTCGTTTACCAAACCATAACTGTTTTTGTTTCAATTTATACTTTGAAATAGATCTTTTATTCGTAAGTTAATTGATATCTGAAAATTAAAATTCGACTACAAAAGCCAATTTGTAACGAAAACGTTCCAATTTTATCCTACCAATTATTCCAAATATCGTTTTATTTTTTGTAATCTATATAAATTCAATAAAATGAAATACATATGAAAGTGTAACAAACACATTACGTAACCTACAGCCATTTCCACCGTAGTCAGATATAAATAAAAAGGCTTTAACTATGAATTTTTTACACGTTAGCCACTTATTGTGTTATCGTTCGTACAAAATGTTCGATTGTTATCTCACGAGAGTTTGTATATGAACATGATATTATCATATCAGTGTTTATTGGTAAACTTGCTAGCGTTAACATGTAAAAAAAAGTCGTGATACTTTTGCTTAGAGTGTACATTCCATTGCAAGTTTATTTTTATTACATTTTTTGTCATAGAACTTTAGTTTTACTTTTTACTCTTGAAGATTTTATAGGTTGAAAGCTGAAGGGTTATTTTAATATCAAATGTCGTATAAAATTTCACTCATTTAATCGGCGTTTTATTTCAATTTGCAACTTTGGCCGATATGGTGAAAATATTTACGAGAACAATTTGAATGGTTTTATATTTTGGGATTCGTAGCCAAAATGGCAAAACGAAATATAGTTTCGTCATGTCCATCCATCCGTCCGGCACAATTAAGGACTTTTAAACTTGAAAATTAAATATAGAAATTTTTTATTTGCCTTGTGTTAATATCTTTAAAGTATTTTTTTTTACACGACTAATATTATTTTTATATCGTATTTGTTTTATATTCACATTTTATTTAGTTTGCCACTTATTTTCTCGTAAGTGCTTACTGTTACTTTAGGAAACAACATGTCCGTCCATTTCAACAATTAAATTATTTCCTGTACGTTCAAACTTATTCAGTAATCTATTTGACCCTTTAAATAAGTTTACGTGGAGTCGAGACCCAGCTAAATCTCTTTGTCGATCCAAGTACGTTAGATTTCTTCGATTTTATCAAATTCCCTCGAGTCCTTTTTCTAAGAAAAAATCACCGTATAAGGAATAATAAATTATCGGATACTTATTTATTTACAAACCATTAAAGGGCAAATATATAGATGTTAGTGACAGAAATCTTGATTTTATAAACATTATTTATTGGTTTTGTTTTTTATTTATAATTTGTTAAGAAAAGAATTTTTTTTTCTTATCTGTCCAGAATTTGTTACATATAAAATCAAAAAAATATACAAAAAAACTGATTTTCACTTTTATTACATTTATTTTACACTATTATTACAACTATTATTCCAATTTGTCACACACATTAAAACTATAACAAAATAAAAGTTCCACAAATATTTTTCCATCGTTTGGCTTACAATCATAACACTTATTTTTGTCCAAGCAAGTGCATCTGCCAAGAAACTCGTACGAATTATTGTTTGATGCATCCGTTACATTTAAATTGCTTTATCTTAATTGAAATCTTATTATAAAGGTAGAAAGGTAGGAAGTTAGCCGTAGAAATCGTTTTGTTATTTTTATCATAGCCCGGTTTAGTGGCAGTTAAATAACGTTTATGATATTACCGTGTTTGAACTAATTTTTGTAGGAAATTTAGCTTGTTATTGTTATTATTGTAAATAATTTCAAGTTTTTTTTTTAGATTTCAAGATTGATGTTTTGAAAATCATTAATAATTGAATTCACAGATTCTTTTTATCTATTTAAATATACACCATCTTTTTTTTTCACTGTTTCGAAAATCAGACACGTTTTTAAGATAATAAAAAATCTTCCCTCTAAATAATTTTACTATTAAATACATTTCACTTCACATTGTCAAGAGTCTTTATTACTACACAAATATAATCGTTTTCATTATATTAAAATCACTATTCCAATAAAAGTATTGTCACAAATGATTCACAGTAATTGTATTGTTATAAATTCACCTCACACAATTTACACCAGAAATGTTTATTTTAACAAACCAACACCAAATAATACACCGGCTGTATTGTTTCACATTTAACACTTAATTATAAATTACAAACCAGCCAACAATTATTTTTTACATTACAAAAGACCAGTTTAATTATCAAAAACTTCGTTTATAAACAGTTCCCAGTGAAGATTCAGTAGACTCCCAATTAATTTTCAGGTCAAATATAGTTAGTACAGTCATAAATCTTGGACAACTTTCGAGTCGGTAGGCTAAGATGGGTACATCACGAAATTTATTTTCCATTCTACTTATCTTGAAGGTTTTCTTGTAAAGTGGGTAAGCAAAGTTTTAGAGGATTAATTAGTTCAAAGATAACATTTAAGTTAAACTAATTTAAATGAAAAGACAGTTTTAAAAGTGAAAAATAAATTTTGGATTCGCTTTATTTTCACTCTTTTAAAGTAACCACCGCTGAGTTTTCTATATGCTTTTCTTAATTTTTAATATTTTCCTTTTACATTTCCCTAACGTCTGTGCTAACTCAAGAAAGCTTTTAAGCCTTTTTAACACATTTTCATACCCTTACATTAACTGTCTATTATTGTTTCACAGTTTTCAACATTCTTTAAAAATACATCGCACTTTACACCCGTTTGCGCTTTATCATAAATCTGTTATATTTTTTGTCGAATAACGTCAGTCACCTAACCAGTGGGTGAACGATAATTTGTTTGTTTTTCATGTTATGACTCACCGGTCAGACAATGTCGCGAGCTTTTATGAATGCTGCGTTTACAAAATTATTTTGTTTTTTTTTGTGGCTATCGTGTAAAAAACTCATGTATTTTCATTTCTCTTAACTTACCTCCGCAGATTAGAGACATTTGGAATATTTTATATTTATAAAATCGACTAATAATATTTGACTATGTCTTTCGAACTAACTAGCGCGTCTAACTCGAAAGCTTGGCTATTTTAAGAGATATTTAAATTCTATATTACAGGCGTGAAGGCAATGAAATATTAAATTTTGTACTGGCGATAAGTATCGTTAGCGCTACTACTATTTATATCACTTTTTAGAATAAAAATGGCACTAAAAAGACACGATTTATAATCGATTTTGTTACACAGCAATAACCGCTGAACGTCAACACAACACACAACTTTTTAATATTATTTTTATATATTAATATTGAAATGAATACATCAAAAGGGAAATAAATACACCGCTAGGTTTTACGCGTCGGCGATGTGTATCATAAGCGTACGTTCATATTGGATTGTTATTATTTTTGTTTACGCGCGTGGCGTCGCCGTGGAGTGGCGTTGCGGCGAGCGTGTGGCGCGCCCGTCGGTGGGTCTCAACTGGCGCGCGGCCGACCCTCCGTGACGTCACTGTTCACATCACTCAGACGGCTCCTTCACTGACACAGCGCCTGCGCGACACTACCCACACATGCGCACGCCTCTGTCGCACACGTGTTCAACAATTGACAGATATTTACTTTGAAACTTTTGCGTTACATTATATGACGAATTATACTCGTATTAGAAATTATATCTGACGCTTGTGATACAGAATTATTTTTCCTATTACAGGTATGGATATAGTTACAGCTATATGAATGATTTGATTTGATAAAAAACGAGAATTAACGCTTTAGGTATTAACAAACCTTATTTTCTCCTCACTACTAATCTTGTGACAGCGGCCGATGAAGACGGCGGCGCGCGGCGTAGTATAGTCAAAACGTCAAGCAAAATAAGTTATATTTATAAGAACCTTAAATATTATCGCGTAAATTTAAGTTTTTTTTATATTTCTAAATGACATATAGTGCGCACATATAGTTAACGATGCAAGTTTGCATGTGCCGCCAATTTTATCGGGTACACTCATATTAGTTGGACAACTTTCCAACTTTGATTATTACGTTACAGTAAAGTTGATTGTCGCCGTGGTGCAGTTAATATATGCCTTGGCACTAACATCGCTGTGCCGAGTGACGTGGGTTCGATTTGAAAAGGTGACAAATGTTTGTATTTTTTTTTATTGGCAACGAGCAGGTGGCCCACTGACGTTGTAAATGTTAGGGGTACAGCCGAGCCGCTGCCTACATTGAGATAGCTCTCTTTAAACCTCGTTTGAAGTAGAGTATGTTATAGCGCTCAGGAATATCCATAGATATTTATTTGGAGTTTGGATATACTTTGTAACCGTTAATTGTAATTCTGACTGGCCTGTTGGTCTCGTGGGTTCGAATCCCACCCAAGACAAATCTTAGTGTGATGAGCATGATTGTTTGTTCTGTGTATGGGTGTAATATATCTATAATAATGTATGACAACAAGAAATATATTTAAGTAGTACATCAGTTGTTTAGTACCAATAATTGCTTAATTTGGGACTAGATGGCGCTGTGTGAGGTTTAATATTATTAATATCATAATTGTGTGTTTCAAAAGTCCCTCGTGACATTAGGCTTGTTCCCTAGTGTGGGGGGTGGTCATTTAATATATGTATAAGAAACAAAGTACTTTCGAGTTATAACAATGTTTATATTATCGTGTTGGTGATAAAGCGAGTGAATGCTGATTGTTGGCGTTTTTAATTAAGCACTGATAACACACTGATTAGATTGTTGTTGTTAGATTATGAAAATTCCAAAAATAAATAAAATTGTATATTTCTAATAAACTGGTTCAATTTTATTTAAAATGTAACTTCAGTTCCCATTAGTTTAGATTTTCAAAATGTAACAAATACAAAATTGTAGTAGCTTTAGATATAATTTATTTGGGATTACTTAACTGCCTTCGTGGCGCAATAGGAAGTGTAACCTGCTGTACATAAGGTTTCAGGTTCGATTCTTGGGTTAGGCAGAGACATAAAAAAAGTAATAACATAACAAAGCATTACGCCTTTTCCCCGAGGGGTGAAAAGGCGTAATGCTTTGTTATGTTATTACTTTTTTTTTTTTTTTTAGAAAATGTCTTTGTCAAATACTGCTTAATAACCAAAGAAGACAGAAACACTGAATGTGTTTTTTTTTTAGAAAAAAACGAGACATTCTTAAAATTTGTTTTTCTTTATCTGTTAATACTCTCAAGAACTAAAATCTAATCGTTACTGAAACTTATGTGACATAATAATGTATCGTGTCCTTGGTATTACAAAAGCCCACATAGAACCGTAACAAAGAGCATTATTAACTATCTAAGCACTAACAAAGCCTTATGTACTAAATATTCTGATATTGCCTCTATGTTTCTGTGTCACTCTATGTAGAGATAAGTATTGTTACGTAGAGTTTAGTCCATTTATTGACGGATTTAGAATACATAATGTCACTACCCCATTTCAATTCATGGGTGTCGTAAATGGCGGCTAAGGGACCTAACTCTAAGCAGACAAGAGCACTGCTAGAAAAGGAAAATTTGAAAGAAAATTCTATACCACCCGTCTGGCTATCGTGGTGTAGTAGGCCAAATTCCCTTTAAAATCTTTGGATGAGACCCGTGCTCAGCAGTGAGACGATTATGGGTTGAAATGATGATGATTTTGTAGAGTTTCACATCAGCAACCAATTAATGTCCCACTGTTGGGCTCGGGTCTCCTCTATCTAGAGAGCTGAGAGGGTTTTTGTAGAGTTTATTTATAATTTATTTTGATTGATTTCAACTGAGGGATCGAAGTAGGAATATTATATATACAGTTAAATGTTTTATTTTTATAATAATACAAATAATTATATAAAAAAATAATATACTAATTGTCTTAATATTAACTGTCATCATGGCTTAGTGGTTAAGATGGTCGCCTCGCCATTAACGTCACCGTGGCGAATGACGTGGGTTCATTGTTTAGTGAATTTAGGTGTATTTTGTGTCCATTATTTGTATGTTTGTAAAGGCCACGATACAGGGCAAGTTCTGTAGTGAGTTTTCTTTAAAAAAATAAACCATCATCCAAGATATCAATAACAAAAGACAATATTTCCAATAAACACTACAAAATACAACGATACGAATCACTTAGATACAAATAAGAGAAAAATAAAAGTATCCAACACGTAGGTGTCTAACAAAACGGTTAATAAAATGTCTACAGCTGCTACGCTGCTACGTCGCTACGGACGCGTAGCACGTTGCTACGATACAGTTGAATGAACTTAATAATATTATTATGTTGTAAATTATTATTGGTATGTATTGTTTTTGTCTCTGAATATTTGTTTGGTATTAGTTATCACTTTGTTTTTATTCGTGCATGAAGTAAAGACATAAATTATCTAACTGTTAAAACTAGAATTCTCAGCCTGGAGTCTAGTAATGTAACCGATTAATAACAATAGTCTAGCATCCTATTACATGAGACCAAACACAGGGTATCCGTTGGGATGAATGGACCAAACGACATAATAATATGCACTGAGACTATGTGCTGTATTAATTACTTATCTTTGTGTTATGACGTATTATGTATAAAATATATAATTAAAGTGGGCAATAATTGTGATGTCAGGATAGCTGACCACTCCCAAGTCCTCATGGTTCTAGAGTTGTAACGGTGTTGTTAATGTGACCTGTTGGTTAGGGACCCTGACTGCTAAACCGGAGGTCGTGGGTTCGATCCCCACCCAGGACTAATCTTTGTGTGATTAGCATAAAGGTTTGTTCTGTGTCTGGGTGTAATTTATCTATAATATAATGTATGTATTTACAAATAAAAAAATGTATTTAAGTAGTATATCAGTTGTTTAGTATCCATAACACAAGCAAATATAATTGCTTAATTTGGGACTAGATGGCGCTGTGTAAATGTGGTAGAATATTATTATTATTATTATTATGTAAATATTTACTACCTGTTTGCTTCTTTAACATATATCTTTTACACTGCTTTCATAAGCTTCTAAAAAAAGTTATTAATAAAAGCCATTAAAACGCCTACACATAAATAATTTATTATTTACTGACGGACACAAACACAGCTGGTGAAACGTAGGCGTGATACATCTTTACCACCCCTTTGGGAAATGGACGTGGTGTGTGGTAGTAATAGAAAACATTGGTCATTTTCATTAATAATGAATTTGTCTATTGGAGTATTGAAAAAAAAATCCTTTAATTTTTTTTATGTGAACACGTAATCTGTTATATTTTCTGATAGTACTTTTGTGTATTTTTTTTAAGACATTGTCTACTGTACTTCTTTAATGAGTATGACAATGATGGCAGCAATAAAACTTTGTTCTATAACCCATGAAAATTTTAAATAACTTTTTTTTTTCATAATATTAATATGTTTAAGATTATATTATAGCATGAATATAAAAGATCATAACTGACTGACTGACTCTATGTACAGCCTAAATTGCTGAACTTAAATGAGAAAAGTGAGCCCTAAGAAATAATTACTGGACATTTTAAATTTTATTATAAAACGGGTCTAGGTCACGTATTATATGTATTATAAGGAATAGTAAATACCTTATTTATTTGCCCGACGTTTCGATCGAATTGCAACGATCGTGGTCACGGGCTGACTGACCGTTTTATAATAATTTAATATGTGTACAAGTCGCGAAAGTTTAAAAAAAAAAGTTTTGACTGGACATTTATTCCTATACTAGTAAATTTCATACAGAAATAATTTGAAAGCCTTTTTATATAGAACGATGACGTCATCTTTTACAATCTTCTCCATCTCACAATCAATAAACCTCCAGCATTAAATAACGGCTGATAATTACGTTACCTACAGGTACCACTCCTACGCGCTACAAAGTGCTACGCACGCCTACGCAAACTGCTACGAGAATATCAGATCAATATACCTTTGATGCTGTGTAAATTGTTGGAATGGTTTTGTTATAGGACTTTAGATAAGAGTAGATCATTAACTAAAGTAATGCCGAAAAATAATTGACATTGCGGATTTTTTCTTTTTCCAACACCCCCCTCCCTCAGTCTCTGGTAGCTCTTAGAAACAGTATCAAAATTAAAAAAAAAGACAGTTTTTTTGACAAGCTGGCATGATCGTGATTGTTTTTAGACATCTACATTTTATAATATTATAAAGCTGAAGAGTTTGCTTGGTTGAACTTCTGGTCCTGGATTTGAAAAAATATTTTAATTTTGAATAGCTTATTTATTTTATGGCTTTTAGGAGCTGAGCAGTGGGCAAAAAAATAACGATAGGAGTGAAGCCCATGGTGATTTTTAGTGTTTTAATAAAAATTGTGCAGCTGTTTCCATGTCATATCAGCTCTTGTAAAAAAGGACTTAAAATTTTCAATTATGTTTTATTTTATTATTCATAACCTCTGTTTTAAGAAATAAGCCATGTAAACATACATGTATGTACAGTATGGTGTTTTATTTGTATTGATTATTTCAATAATCATACATTAAAGGATCATACCAATTATTTATAACAAAAACAAATCAAAACCAACATTTTTAACAAAGACTACACACTCAAAGCATTATCTATGCTACACGTATGTACACACACACACAAAGATAACTGGCCCACATACGATGGTAGGTAATTAAGTAAGGCGGGTCTGATTGACGGCCGCTTGATTGCGCTCAGCTTTGCTAGCTATGATCTTTACTCGACCCTACATGTTTGTGTGTAAGTGTGTGTGTAATAGGGAATGTGTACTGTTACTGTACTGATCTGGTAAAAGTCATGATTAGCCGAAGGCTATAGGAATGTATACTGTTGATCTGGTAAATGTCATGATTGAGGAAAAAATATAGAGAATATTGACTGTTGGTCATGAGTCGCTGAAGGTTATTGGGAAAGTATACTGTTGATCTGGTAAGTTATGATAGGGAATTTATACTGTTGATCTGGTAAAAATCATAATTAACCAAAAGTAATAAAAGTGTTTACAGTTAATCTGACAAAATTTACGATAACCTGATGCTTATGTACTGTTGATCTGAAATCCGCAGACCCGTAAGGCAGATTCGCGAGACAATAAGTTGTTACGGAATAGAATCCCTAAGAGCCCAGAGACTCCTTATACTCACACAGATGGAGAAGAAAAGTAAATAAAAAGATCGGCGGGAATGGGGGGGGGGGTGCTCATGATCCTCAAAAGTTACTCAGATATTACGATTATTCTTCACACACACAGTCACACTGTTTGATCTGTGTGTTTGCTGAAAATTTGCGATAGTGAAAGAATTAATAGATTAAATCAATCAATTCGGACCAGTTGTTTCTGACATTCATTCAACCAAACAAACTCTTCAGCTTTGCAATATTAATAACTAGCTGACCGGCAAACTTCGTACCGCCATATTTTATTATTCGTAATAATTTTCGAAAATCCTGTAAGACCTGTTTTACATATATATATTATAGATACCGTGACGTTTTATTTATTAGATTACCATATTATACATTGACGTGAGGACAACTAACTATAATTTTCATCAAAGACATCGAAGCTTGTAATTTTCGTAACGCTATGAATAAGTGTTCATTACAAGTGAATACAACTAGCTGTTTCTGTGCCAATACGACTCACGAGTACTGTGAATAAATGTGAGACATCGCAAAAGACAGTTTATGTTAGTTTACTTTGTAAAAACAAAATAGGACAATAATAATTTATTACAACTATTATATGTATTAGCAATTATTAAGTGTATTTATAGCACACCAACAAATGTCATTCTTCTAACATCTAAATCCATCCTAAGGTTGTCTGGAAGAGATCGCTATAAGTGATAAGACCGCCCATTGGACTAACTTATTATCTTTTTTTTTCTACTAAGTATATATAACATTATAACATTTTTATGGTGTGTACAATAAAGAATATTATTATTATTATTACTAACTATTAAATAATTATTTAGTGTACTTTAAGAATTATTATTTGATTGTAGGCATCCTTGTATTTTGACATACCTACCTAGTTTTTTTTTTCTGGAGCTGGTCTAATAGAACATGAAAAAAATACTTGTGAATTTAATAAAAATATTGTAACTTCAAATTATTTTATTGAATTAATACAGACGTTGTATATTTTTTCTGAGTTTACATATGTAACTATTTATAAAACTAAAATCTTATTTTATTGAAATGTATATTAAAGTTGTCGTGAACCTTTAGTACTATAAATTCATACTTTTCTCAAAAAAATATTAAATCAAACCAATTTTCCTTTGACATTGTTGTAAATACAAGTATCACAAGTACATCTACAAAAAAGTAATTCTTACACAGAAAAAATACAACATTCCCTATAACCAAACACACTTTTCTAACCTTTATAGCTTTAACATAAGGGTGTTATTCTCAAAATTGAGCTGCAAGTACATGGTTGTTGAATTGACGGATACGTTAACGAACGAATAGGTCGGTTCAAAGAACAACGTAACAACGCTTAGAGAAAAAACGCTAAAAAAATTATAGCCACATTTTCTGCTCGACTAGTCGAAAACATTTGCTCACGTGGGAGTGAAGGCTTTTGTGAAATAGGTTAAGTTATTCGCTTTGATTTTGTTCTGGATGTGTTCTTGAATAAAAATTGTATCTTCATCTTATTATTGTATTTGAAATCATTATTTTATTTAATAAGTCGTCTAAAATACGATCAAAAATATGTATAAGAAAGCTATATTCGCTCTAAAAAACTTTTACCAAATAAAATATTAAAAACTCACCCCATCCATCCCACAGATATGATAGGCATGTGTTTCAAAAGAGCAGACAAATAGCCTTTGTCACCAGTATTACAACTTTTTTATTAATTCTTCTTCTTATCGTGTCGACAGCAAATCCTCTTAAATTGTATCAGCTCAAAATTTAGCCAATTAATTAATTTAGAAATTTCCACTTTTTGCACCCCTCACCGTTTCATAATAATATGTTTAATAATCACTTTTTTATAATTTTCTAGATATAAAAACATATTAAAATAGTTATATTATCTTTTGGCAATCCTTGTCAGTTCTACGCCATGATTTTTTCTCTAACAAACTAGAAAAATCTTTTGCTCCCATGCTATACATTTTGTATTTCCTCTGCACTCCTGGGTTTGCTGGTAGAAAACTCATATTTGAGTTAAGCTCGCCAATGTACATTTTGTTTTCTTCTTTTGTTAATTGTAATTTGTTTTTTTGTGTTTGTGATTAAAGAATTAAGAATTAAGAAAAATGAAAATTTTATTATGAGCAAAAAAAAACAGTCAGCCACAACACCAAAACATGTATGACAATTTATTTTTATTTGTATAAATGCGCTACACTTTGAAATATGTAATGTAGGCTATATTGCGATCATATATTTTTCTGTAAAACAGAACTATACGCAAATGCTCATAGACATTTTTATAGCTATGATATATGTAAATCACCTGTCTATGCTTCCAAGTTTCGGTTCACTTTTATGTCTTTTACGGTCAGGAACTTTGAACTACACAACTTTAGTGCCGTCGCAGTATTGTAATATATTATTTTTATTCATGTATGTACATAATATGTAATTTAATTTATTATAAATTAAAATTTGCGTAAAGCCTTGAGACCCTACCCTAATTACCGAAATTATCTCATAACAAGCGCATAACTTAATAACAGCTTAAGTTTTAGTGCAGCGGTTGCTCTTCTTGAAATTGATTTATAAATACCTACGAGTCTTAAACTATGGAGTTATTTTATACGAAGAAGTCTTACTAATATAATAGATGCATTTATGGATGGATGATGGATACTCAATCAAGCCATAATGGCTGAAGGAATTTGTATGAAATTTGACACACAAATTATAGTTATAGTCTGATATAGAAACAGGGCCGAAAATTTTTATATCTAATTTTCTTTGTGATTTTTTAACACAAATTCTTTGCCTGAACAAATAAAGTCTATTTTACATAGATTCCTTTTTTTGTCTGAATCTTTCCCCTAATCTAACCAACCAGGGGGCTAGACAAGTGGCAATCTATTCGACCTATCTATTATTATCTACGTCACTAACGACATGTAAATTATTTGCACATTGATCACGTGACATCTCGATAGCTTAATCAGGAATGTGATTAAGAATTTCGAATACAATCAGCGACTTGCTACTTGTCTAGGGGAGTAGGTAAATCGAAAAGACTTCTGAATAACCAGGAATACAATAGATAAGTATCCCTTTTCGCCTAAAGTGAGAAACCGTAAGATGAACTATTATTGATACTGCAACAATACATTTGCCTTAAAACCCTTGGGATATGAAACTCTAAAAACAGGGAAAGCTTTACCTTAAGTTCGACCAGAAAGTTTGTGCGTCGAGAACAATCTACCTCTTTCTATCGGTATATCCCATCGCGTATCGTTTACAAGCTCATTAAATCAAATCCCATAGTAATACCTCCATTTAAATACCACCATTACAAAAGGGTGAGAATTTATAATACAAAATTTTGTGCTTAAGGAAAACGCCTTTTTCCTGTCGCCCTTGATAAATATATAAGAGTCCCTTTTCGTTCGGTCCTATTATTAAATTTTATGTGCCATTCCCTTCAAAGTACATCCACTTATTATAATTGCTGTGTTCCAGTATAAATGTGACGCCTGATATTATTTATTATTTGTGATGGTTCTGTGTCGGTACTGTCGGTGTCTATTCTGTGTTAATTTAAACTCAAAATTCATTTATCCCATTTTAATTAGAATTTATAATTTATATTTATTAATAGTCATATATTATCTTGACTATATTCAATTGCATATAATTTAAACTTTTTACACTTCTTTTTCCGTATAACATTTAACTATTCCAAATTTAAAACTACTCTGTGGACGGAATATTTTTTTGTTTTGTCAAAGTCTGAAAACCTATGAGTGTATATAATAGGTAATTCGACATTTTATCTACGACTATTTCACTTATAATACCATAGAAATATTGTAGAAACCCAGGCTCTTGACTTTAATTACCTTAATTTAGTTATAATAATTACGAATCATTGCTTTCAAACACTAATAATATAATGCATTAGGTAATTCGAAAACTAAAACCAACTAAATTCTGACATTAATGAATCATCCATCAAGCCTCTGATCACATTACCAGCCAATTTATACTACATTAGAAAATAATTACGTGAAATTTGCGAAGCTTGGAACATGCTAAAATCATTTCACAAATACAGCGTATAATGAAGGCAGTCAAAACCAGAAGTAGTGGTACATTCGCGTACAAAAACACGCCACGGTTGGAACACAAAAGGTACAAAAATATGTCCGCGACAAATTTTTCACTTGGCGTCATAACACCGTTTGCGTGTGACTGTACAAAATAAAAGTGTATGAAGCCAAAACTTGAAAAGCGTTGCAACGGGCACGCGAGTAAAAAACGATAGAGCAATTTTTCTGGATTCCGTTACACCGCCGTATGTCATGTTGTTGTTACAAAGAATAAAAACATACGTGCACTTACATGTGAGGGGAACAATATGTGAAGTTATTTGGTGAAATGATTTGTGAATTGCTATGTCTGACATTGTGTTCATTAATATATTGCAAGTAAGATGAAATTAATGTTTCTTAATATTTTAACATACAAGTTGGTGATATTGTATAGGAGTATCACACATAGATACAGAATGAAATCCCGTAATAGATAAATCCCGTAAATAGATAAATCCCGTTGTGGGTTTGAATTTTTTCATTACTTTTGTGGCGTTGTCCTGCATGATATACCAATCGATTGCAGCGCCATCTGCTGGGTTTATTTGTGAATCTAAACCATCCTCGAATCCACTTGAACACATACACAAAAATTCATTCAAATCGGTTTAGCCGTTTAGGAGGAGTTCACTGTCAACACACGTACAGAAGAATTATATATAAAAGATGTTAAACCAAAGCAAAGTGAATTACTTAATATTTAATGTAAATATTTATCAGTTATCTAGATCCCATAACACAAGTTTATATTGATTAACTTATTTCATTTATTATTACATTCTAGTTTCAGTCTTAGGTTGGGGCAACTACAGAGTTTTCCATTAAAAATCATTTAAAATTTGTTCTATATCATGCGCAGTAGCAAACACCAACATTAGTCACTCCCGTGACAAGTGACACGTGTGTGACGACACCACGCCGCAGCGTGAGCCGTGTTTTTTTTATTACGCCTCCACGGCCCGGGCATAATCTTTGTGTGACGTGACTTGTGTGCCTTATTTATTGTTTGTTTTGATTTTGGTGGGTTTGTACTTACATATACGTGGATATACTAGGTGTGAGAGGTTATATATTTACGGTTACCCTTAGGCGTTATCTTTAGGAAAGCGGAAACGAATGGAGCTAAATACATAGATAGATATTCATGTTATAAGATTGATTATCTTATATATAGCTAAACGTAGCGATTAAAGTGGTCGCCTCGACATTAAAATCGCCATGCAGGCGAGGGTATGATTCACATATGAGAGAAATATTTGTGTGATTCATTTTGTCTGGTTGTACTTTATGTCCGTCAAGGCTTGATTTTGCGGACGTTGTCTTAAAAAAATCATGTCTTAAAAGCAATTGACAACAAAAAAAACTTTTCTTTATTGGCTCTCATTAAACTAGAAGTTGCGCAGGACTTCGCTCCCATCATTCTGTATTACTGAGCTTTAGAGCTACTGTTGAGGTCATATTAGCCGTAGCAAGATGCTATATAGCCTATAACTATACCTACTCGATACATAAATACACACTAAAATATTTTTTTCCAATCAGACTATTAGTTTGTGAGATCTCAAACTCAAACTCTTCAGCTTTATAATATTATAAAAAGTATAGAATATTTTATTAATTTTTACAACAGAAATACGCGCACTCTAATCTAACCATTCAATCTTCATAAACTCATACTAATCAAAACCATTATTGCATAATTTTCTACAAATCACGGCATTAGAATAAAACTAATTCAACTGCTTTTGTTTGACATTGAACAATAAAATTTCTCCGTCCATTTGTTTGATACAAAATTATAACTAATATTGAAATGACCTTGGTAACTGTAGACAGTGGCTGTCAAACTTTAGGAACATGAAAACGTCACACACATCCGACATTATAATGGTATGCTCTACCCTTTATCTTGTACAAATACCTTGTGTATATATTTAGGCATCGGGAAACCTCAGTATATAATCTTTTAATCATGGCCAAGAAGTTAACCCTTTAACGGGCAAAAATTTTACGTTTAAAGTGTGGGCCTGGTGTAATGTGAGAAACTATTTTCCGGAAAATTAAATTGAAGTCACTGAAACTGAAAAAAAGTATTTTATTAAATTTTTTTTTGTTAAAATTGTATTTCAAGGACTTGCCATTTTAAATTTATTTCCACATTTACCTGGGTTGGTGTGGTGGGAAAATAGTTCCCTATGCCCGTTAAAGGGTTAAGTGAGGCCTATGTCCAACAGTGGGCGTCTGATACGATGATGATTATGAAGTAATTTTCAAGATATTTGTACGAAGTTAATAATTAAAATGTTTATTTTCACAAATAAAAACATAGGTGTTACAATTTTTTGTCCTATTAACATAAGTTATTTATAATAGAAACGAGATATAATTACTGTTTCCCATACTAAGTGAGGTTTGTTATATAGGAGACAGTGCTCAACCAAATGATATACTTTAATTATACATAACTGTGGTCACCTGGGTCTAGACTGCAAGGGTAAGTTTAAACATGTTAGGTGAGTTTTAACTCTTGTTCAGCAATCGCTACTGCTCTTTGTCCTGTGCTTTTATTAACCTCTTGATACTTTTTTTTAGATTTAGGTACTTTTTTACGTTGACGATAGTCTACTTACAAATACATAAAGACAATAGAAATGTAGATTAATATAATAAATATTGGTATTTCCGATAAATTCTTAGTCTTGGTTTCAGTGCTAACACGGTATCTTTAATACCAATATCACGTCGAACGTTAGCTACGCAGTAAGAAAACATATTTCAAACATTGACTATAAATCATTACAGACCTTTGTGCATCCCTGTGTGCTTATCCTTAAGTACGGTCAGCTCGTAAATCTTGCCGAACTCTTCGAACATGGGCCGGAGGTCATCTTCCTCCAAGTGACGTGGTATCTGGCCAATGAACAGCTTCACAGCATCTTTGCCCGCGCCGGGGGGTGCCCCGGTACGTTCGGCGGGCGTCTGCGGAGACGCGCGCTTGGGGTCCATGCTGTAGTTACTGTGCACCGGCGTCGTTGGAATACTGTTCACACTCTCCGGCCTACTTTGACTAACACTGACCACATTTGGCATACTGTAACCCAATAACATTGGGTTAATGCTCCGGAGGTTCGTTCCCACAATCATGTCTATCACAGTAAACAGACTTTTAATGAACACAAATTTTAATAATCACAGTTCTTTGTACTCCGTTTGCCTTATTCTATAAATTCGGTTTGCAAGTTTTTTTAAAGCTCACTCGTGTTTACTTTCGTTTTTCGCGGAGGGCGAGTGTTTAGGGAGGGGTGGGGTCGCAGTGCGTGAGTGTGCGTCAGTGAGTTGCGTCTGTGTGCGTTACGTCTCTTCTCACAGTCACCCCGTAATGCGTAATATTATCGATCGCTATAGTAACAGTAGTAGGCAGTACAGCCGTCCCCCCGTTTTTCTAAGTGACGCGGATTTATTCTAATGTTTATTTGTATAACTTAATATATTTTCATATAATTTAATATTAAAATTAATATTAGACAATTAGATACACTACATTGCACATCGATTTAAATTAATTATTTAATATTTAAATTATTAAACACTGATTTAAATTTAACATTTATTATTTTAAGAATAAATTTAACGTTACTTTAATTTTAAAAATATTTGGCACATATCTAATATTTACACAGCAAATTTTGAGCAGTAATTCTCAGCAGTATTTAATTTAACAAAACGAGTTCACTTTAATATGTTGTTATGAAGTTTTTCACGCGTGAAAAAAGTATAATGTTACTGTGTGTTTACGTTGTTCGCGCGTCGCACGGGGCACTGTTTACAAACAAACCGCGGACCGACACAAGTTATTTTTTTTACTATATTTTTTGCACCATCCGTAAACGTTTAACTCTGATTGTTAACACGCAATTTGTCACTGTACACACGAAAAAAATTTCGATACGAATCGTTAATTTTTTACCACACTTATCACTAAAATTACAACTAACTTAAATTAGGACTCGACAACGACAAACGATGACGTGACGCACAAACGAAAAGCACAAAACACGAACTAAATGAGACAACAAATCCGCCGTGTTCCCGTCTATATGCCTACATGTCCACTAACCTAAAATTCCCTCGGAGGTCCCCTCATAGCACGCCATGGGGGAGCCTCCAGTCTTGATACAAGCCTCCCTTTCACTCACCCTCAGATACGCGAGTAAATTCGCTTTGTGTGAATAGGTTGATTATTTGAAATTTCTTGTTTCTGTATACAGTTGACGCTGTCAAGACGTGTTTAGGTTTGTTCTTGAATTATTTGCGATGTTTTAACGTTTTATAGTACTTCTATACGGCAAAAATACTACTTTATGCAATCAGCGTTAAATGGTTTTATATTACCTATTATTAAAATTATTCAATAAAGGAAGTAATAATTTTATATGTATCATACACAACACAATTTATTTTAGTATGTTTGGGTACAATATTTTTGTTTCATTTTGATAGGCAGTTTGTTAAAAATAAGTTATTATAATTATTGTTGGGTTAACAAAGGTTTAATAAATATATTAACAACCTACAATACATTTAATGTTATTATTGTAGCACCATGTTTGTGCTAGTAAATTAATTTATTTTAAAAATTGAATTTCAATAGGTACATATTTTCAGTAACTAAATATTTTTTTATTTAAGAATTTTGTTTTATTAAATATAAATATTTTTGTGAGTTTATGAGTACAAAATTTAAACGTAGTAATTTTTAAATTGACCTCAAATTATTTATTGCCCATGAATTTATTTATCAGATTCTATTTTTGCCAACAAAAAGCTTTTAGCACCACAAAAAGGCACAGTTACGTCATTATTAATAAACACAGCTTAAACCCACATCAACGGTTAAACCAAAAAAATACTTGGCCGTTGAATAATTTAGCCGACCGACGCTTAGGAGTCACTCGTAAAACCGAATGCCGAATTCGGTAAAAGGTCTTCAATGTTTGGTCGAGCTATAACTCAAGCCCCAAAAATAGCGAGAGGGATGAACCCTCCCCGCGCCACACCTCCCCTCCTCAGCCTCCGATGATCTTTGCACGCAACTCCTAATGGTTGTTTAGAAAAATACATAAAGAGGTAACCCTCCTTGAGTTATCTGTTTTTTTAATTTATGAACCTCAAGAGGGAAATTTATATGGTAATGTTACGACTTAATTATTGGAGTTTCTTATATTACCAAGTTTCAAAGCACGTAATTGTAATTTCTATTATTTAACTTTAAACATTTACGGTTTTATTATAAAGGATCGGATTCCTTCGTTGCCTAGCGAACGTATAATGACGTGTTAAATTTTCATTTTCGCGTTCTATGCTGGCTCTTTTGAACGAATATTTTTCACAAATTAATTTTGTAAATCCCGTGACGCTGTAATTATACAGTTTAGGGATACAAAAATGTACTTTGACTGCAAATATTTTAATAGATTAGGTTAGGATAACTCCTGGTTAAGACTTTTCATTTCAACTTTAATTTTGTTTTATACAATAACATATTTGTTTTATCGTGAATGTTGACTCTTTATTAATGACATAAATTACACTGGTCAACAGTACTTTTGGTGCCAAGAAACTGTTTTTTTTTTTAACTTAGGACCTTATTCTGATCACATTTATACCAAAATTTTAGACGTCCTACGTGTAGTTTTCTAGATATTGACTTGTATGGATAAAATCAAAATTACAAAGAAAAACAGCATTTATTAACTTATCATGTACATAAAAACTTTATTTTTGGCAACTTTCGTGAATGAGATGCATAAGGACAATCACGTTGCATACCCCAGCAGTAAATCAGCCATCATATTATGCCGATCCGATTGACCTTGGTACCTCTTCTACATCGTTTTTAGGTCTTGGTGAGACCGCTCCCTTTGTTCTTTGCTATAGCATCCAAGATTCTTTGGAAATTGATCAAAGTGACTGTGGAGGTGGAGACCCATTCCGAAAATAAGGCCTTCCACATCCGAACAAAAAACAATATAATTTTCCGAAAGAAAAAAAGGTAGCAGGTCTTGTTCTCTTGTATGATAAAACGTCACTTTTGTACCTGTGGCCAACAAGTTATTTTTCTTTTAATCTCGAAGCCAATACTTCAGCAGATTCTTTTGGTAGCTCAAGATCTCTTATCAAATCGTTTTATTCTTCATGAGTGAAAGGTTTTGGTTCTTTAGACGCTATACCTTCGAAATCACTGTCGCTAATCACTTCATTAATGATTTTGTCAAATGATTGGTCAGGGGTAGGATAAAATCTTGGAACAGGTACATCCTCTGAATGTCGCAAAGGTCTTCTAGCCGATTCTCAGTTTAGTTATACCATTTTTTAACGTTAATGCCACGCAAATTCTCAAAACAGAAGTAACAGTCATCGAAGTGATTTTTTGCTCTTCCCTTTGCATAGGCACTCTGAACCTCATACGACTTCTTTGACCGCTGACCCACTGTCTCAAGTGTTCACAGCACATTTTACAATCAATTTGAGAGATCCACGGCTTATATTCATCAACAATTTTTGACTTATAGCATGAATAATACGCACTTTTTATAAAATCTGTACTAGGTTATCTATATTTTTTAACTGTGTATTCACCACAAATGTAACAAAACACATTTGGCTCATTGAGACAACTTCGTCGTGATGAAGACATGATGTTAGAATCAATTTAATTTTAGAAATGTACCTATATGTTAGCAAACCGAGCGCATTAAGTGATGGTTACAGCCAATATTCAAAACTGAGGCTAGATCGAAAACTACACGTAGGAAAAATAAAATAAAAATAATTTGAGTGTTACCAATGGGCACTTAGTGAAAAACAATTAACACTATCGCGGCACCAATTTTTTTTTTTAATTTGTTGACCAGTGTTATTGGAATAAAACATAAAAATAAGTTCCAATGCATGTTCAATTTTAAACCTATTTCAATAAACTAAATTGATCTCCATTACAAATTATTAAAAGCTCAATTTGCCACTTTAACAAAATATGTTAACAATGCTTTAGTTTCATATTTTTAATATTCTTTGAAATACGAAAACTTTGAAAATAAATTTTGCCAATAAATTTATGAATACTTTAGTATGATTAATTTACTAAAATTCTAAAATAATAAATAAATATATAAAAAAGCTTTTTTGAAGAGTGTACATATATCATGACACTGCTGCCATTAGCCAGAAATTAAAAGCGATGATTCATTTTAAAAAAAATACCTAGATACTTTGAATAAACTGCTTCTATGGCACAGTGGGTAGTGTATACGACTACTGCGCAAGAAGGCTTAGGCTCGATTCCCAGGTCAGAAATTAATGTATTAAGTTGTCTATCGTGTAGTTATCAGTATCTGCCCGGTGTTTAGAAAAATATGCCTGGTTGGTGGTAATAGGCTCGCCCCCTATTTCATGGGAACTAAAATAGCTGGTGAAATGTGGGTAGTTATGATTTTTATTTGTTATGTTAAAATAAATTAAAATCTATACTAATATTATAAAGCTGAAGAGTTGTTTGGTTAATTGAAAAAGTATTTTAATGTTGATAAATGGAATCCAGGAAGGCTATATTAGCATATATCTCCTATTTATCATAGCTATATAGCTATGATAAATAGGAGCTGAGTATTGACCTAACAAAGAGCCACGGGAGCGAAGCTGCGGGCAAAAGCGAGTCTATGAGAAATGTAAAAGCATTTGAAAATAAATGTACATTAGCGGCAATTAAAATGAACGTCCAGGTGCAGATAGTCGGCACTGGCGTGCATCAATTAGGCCGCCGTTTGCTGCGGTTTCGGCCCCAAAACGTCAGATACATACGAACCAACGGCCAAATTCTACAGACCGCAAACGTTTGGACACGATACTTGGTATGTTACTATTGCCGTTTTTGGTCAAGTTGATTAGTTGAAAGTTATTATAGTATAATTTGATAGTAATTGGTAAAAAATAATCTGTGTAGTGACAGATTAAGAATACATAATGTCACTACCCCATCTCAACTCGTTGGTGTCTTAGAAGGCGACTAAGGGTGAAACTAGCAGACAAGAGCACTGCAAGAAAAGGAAAATTCAAAACAGGGTTTGTTTACCAGCCAGAGTTCGTTGTATAGTAGGCTAAATTTCCTCCACTTTTTTTGGAGGAGACCCGGGCCCAGCGGTTGGATGTAACTATATGGGTTGAAATGATGATGGTGATAAATTAAAAGTGTTTTAAAAGATTTAATGAGAAGTACGAAAAATATACTAAACTTACGTATACTTTTTTTATAAAATTGAATGTGTGAATGAATTTAAATTCCTTTTTGCGAATATTTTCCTTTATACTTAAATAAAATTAGATATAGAACAAATCCATTCCCAATTTCCGGTTACAAGAAAATATAAATGGACATACAAACATTTTATGAAATATATTAAATAATTACTCAATATACTTAAAGATTTTGATAAAGTTTGCAGATAATAATAGGTAGCATAAACTTGTAGACATAATAATATATTATTCGCTAGTATGAACCACAAAAGAAGTGTTCTAACATTCATACGTTTGGAACAATCCAGAAAATATTCGACATGCCCACAAAATTTTAGATTCCTCCCGTTGTGAACTTTGTTAACTAAACAAAGGGGTTTCGACCTACTTATTTAACATTTTGCATTGAATATTTGAGCAGGCTGTGTGCGGTGCTAGCCTGCTAGCTGTCTTCATGGTTACAATCACTACGAGTGACTTCTAGTGCAGATACTGTTTGTTTCCGTGAATATATCGAAATACATTTAGATAGTTATTGTATGCTGCTTTGATGGCAATTCACGCACGACGCATTTCAGTTTTATTAAAAGTTACCCCTCCAACCTCGAGGTTACAAATATATACATAATATGTTATGTATTTAAATTTAATCAGGTATAATTACAATATTATACCTGATTAAATTGAAATATACAATATTACAAAAAATTTACGGTATTTTTTTAGTGTGTTGCTCTCTGTTGGTTTTTTGCAGTCGGGTTATTCATCATCATCATTTCAGCCTATTGCAGTCCACTGCTGGACGTAGGCCTCTCCTAACACGCGCCATAGCACTCTGTCCTCCGCCTTCCGCATCCAGTCAGACCCAGCGACCTTTTTTAGGTCGTCGGACCATCTAGCTGGAGGGCGTCCTACTCTACGCTTGCCGAGTCGCGGTCTCCACTCTAGGACACGCTTGCTCGGGTCGGGTTATTAAATTTTTTTAATTATATTATTTTAATATGGCCAATAGGAGCTGAGCAGTGGTCTAATAAAGAACGATGGTAGCGAAGCCCTATGCGACTAATAATAACATAACTAATAGCATATTAATATGTAGAAAGACCATCAAAATATAATTTGCTTCTTTACTGTTATTATAATTTGTCAGTGTAACTAAGTTAACTGATCTCTGAACTAACTGCAGTATCGTCTGTAAGTTTCGCTCTGTGTTTCAACGCTTTTGTGAATCGCTTGATGCGACATGACGTTGTAAGGTTCCAATTAGTGACTTGCTATTTAGTTTTGAGAACTATGACTGTGTTAAAGTTATTATTACTTTTATTAACGTTGTGGATATTATTAACTAGTTGTTTAGGAGATTTAGCGTGGATTCTTTTATATATAAAGTTTTTATTAAATATGTTGTGATCTTTTTCATTTTTAGTATTCTTTCAAACAGTCAACTTTAAACTTATACATATTTATTGATAGTCTTTGAAATTTGTGTATTAAATTTAAATATGATTGATGAATATTTACTGAAATTATATTTTATAATTTCAGTTTATTGCCAATCAAAATTTCCTTATTTATTTAATCGATACCTATGTAATACAAACTCATTTGTAAAAAAAATAAAAAAATAAATATAATAATAATATGAACATTTCCACAGAATCTAACAAACAAAATACCCAACCCTGGGTGGGTTACCCCAACAAAGCAAAAATACTGCCACAAAATACAAATCCTCGAACCCGCGTTCGAACGTAGAACAATCGAGCAACACAATAATTATATCGTTCCTTTTATTAGCATACGTCACGAATTGGGGTGACAAAGTTACAACCCTGTCACACCAACATCACGAGCTAATACACTCGTAAAAATACCGCAATTAAATACATGGAATAATACACGTGTCGTATTTTGTATAATGAAGCCAGCCAAATACTTTGTACATTTTAATCTGATAAGTTGTTTTTGATAACATGTTGACTGGTTTTATTTATATCGGAGAAAACGTGTTGCGGAAATTAAGTTTAGATTATGTTGTAGAGATCTTAAAATTATATATTACTTTTAAGTTTTGTAATGTGATGGTTTACTGGAGGTTGCCTTAAAGCACATATCTTTAAATATATTTATTGTATTTCACAGCGGAATAAACAATGAATGAATATTACTAATTAATTCGCAAAATCGCAAGCCATGTCTTTTATGCATTGTTTTCTATTGCAATTGTTGGTGTTTGAATCTTTACAAACATACAATTAATGAACACAAAGTACACCCAAAATCGAAACAAATATCTATAAATCACAAAAATATTTTGTCTCGTGTACTTAGGAATCGAATACACGTCGTTCGGCGCGGCGATGATAGTGGCGAGGCGACCACCTAAACCGGTACCGTGGCTTACCGGTTACCGGACAGTTAATCAATTTGACAACGACAGTAAAATCAACCGAGTTGAATATTCATTACGAGTAATCCGTCTAATAATAATTAAACTTTTATTCCTTCAAATTAATTACTAATTTAACAAAGTCAATAGAATATATTATTTAATAAAGTAATGAGCACCTAAGTGAAACTTTTCGAATAACTCAGCACAAAAGCTTTAGAGCATCGGACCGGCAAAGCTCATGCCAAGTCCTGAATAGAGATATCGGCACAAGTTGCCACAAACTGTCTAAATAGTCCCCTTACGTGCTCACTGCTCGGAACAAAGGACCAAAGGACCCCAACTTAGGGTTGAAAGACCTTGTTAAATCGGAACAGGTCTATTTTTTAAATGGTTGACTCGGATTTTCGGAAGAATAGATTTTGAGGGTAACAAGAAAATCATGAATAATGTCGTACTAATATGCGGGTAATTATTTTAATTATAGAAATTTAACTGAATTATTTTAATTTTTAATATAATAATTCTAAAGAGTTACAGACAAATTTATAATAAGTTGCTTGGTCGGAAACGGCTCGAACAATTTAAATAAAAAATGTATCTCAATAAAGTACTGTTTTTGAAATTGTTCATATACCTACATTCCTTTTTCAATAAAATGCGAAGATTCATTAAAATCTTCAAAATTAATAAAAAAAAATTGTCATTCGGAAAACATATTTTTAGGTACATCCTAAATGAAATTGCAGGTAAACTATATTTATTTATAAATAAGTAATCAAAAACTTTTTCAATAAGCTTTATTTGCAGAACTCTAAGGTCTATATTCCTTTACTATAAACATTGTCGTACATCAATTTTAGATTTTCAAAAATAATACAAGTGATGTGCTTGTATGTACTGTCCACTGCAGGGAGAGGGAAGCAGGGTGAAGGGGACCGGCACGAGCCAAAATAGAAGGGTCGCTTGTATAATGATGGGCTGCGTCAAAGGATTTAGTTTCGACTTTAATTTATTATATGATTGAGCTACTGTCTACGGAAAATTATGTTTTATAATTGCATTAATTTTATAAAATGATAAAGAATAATCTTATTTCATTATTTAATACTTTGCTTACACGCCAAAATAGTGTTTTGGCATTACATAAATAATAATTTACCCAGTAAACTAATTTAAAAAAATCGGGGGAAATTTGTGTTGCTATGTTGTTGCTTTTATATATTTTTAAGGCATATGTATTCTAATTAAAATGCACAAGAAAACCACAAATAAAATGTCAAACTCTTCCAAAACTAAACACAGCTCGTATCTTGAACATAGTATTACACGTATATGCCCGGGGCTTATCCTTTTAGTGCTCCAAGTTACACACAGTAAGGCTGGACCGACGTCTGGGGGCCAATAAGTTGAGCATCCACTCTGAAATTATAACGGTAGCGTAGGGATGTTACGGGTTTGCGAGAAATACTGTTGCGTTTTTGGGATTAGATAAATAGGTAGGTTTCTTGTATTTTAGTTTTGTTTGTAGTGGTGAAAGGATGTAGTCGGCTTGATTATCTTTTTTATATAGACAAGTATTATTCTAGTAAATAATTGTAATGTTATAGGAGACAAATTTAAATTTGAAACCAACATGGTACATTTTTTTGTCAAATGGTAACTTGATAAATATCTGTAGTAGCTGTTCATCGTCAGTAATAATATAGGTTGTAGGGTAGATATAAATCGTGCTAGTTGTAACTGTCGACTGCTGCGCCAGTCCAATATACAAGCTTGTACGTACTGGTTGTATTATTAGCAATCCCCCTACCCTGCGGATATAACAGTTGGCGACGAGAACAAATTGGAAAATGGCGAAGGTTACGGTCGGGTCCTTGTCATCCTTTAACCACGAGATGCAAGAGTGGTCTATCTACAAGGAAAAACTCGAGCAATGGTTTTTGGCGAACGACATTGGGGAGGAAGCTGATAAAGCCGGATGTAAACGTCGAGCTATATTACTTAGCAACTGTGCTGAGTCCACGTATAAGTTGATTCGAGATTTAGCTTTACCGAAGCAAGTCGGTACATTAAGCTATGAAGAAGTGATCGTGGTGTTGGATGGACATTTTAAACCAAAGAAATGTACGTTCGTTGAGCGTTTTAAATTTCACAGTGCGACACAAAATGGTGGTGAGGGGTTGTCAGAGTGGGCGGCTCGCGTTCGCGGATTAGCAATGCATTGCGGGTTCGTTGCCACACATCTGGATGAACAACTCCGGGATCGGTTTGTCCTGGGTATGGAACCCGGACCAGAGAGGGATAAACTCTTCACTAAGAGCATGTCACAGCTCACCTTGTGCAGGGCTTTAGAAATAGCAGAAGCAGTTCGAAGTGCTCGTATGGGAGCTAAGGAAACAACACGGCATGGGTGTGAGGATACATCTTCTTTTCAACGGGTCATGAAGATGTCGACCACTGGAGCGGCAGGAACCCACGAACGGCGGGCTACTTCGCAACGACGAGTTCCAGCAGTGGGCTCACAGCCTACTACATCAGAGAGCAGTAAAGACAATAACGGGTGTACGGCTTGCGGATTTATCGGTCATCAGGCGTCGGCGTGTCGTTTTGCTCGGTATAAATGTAAAAAGTGCGGTATTCAAGGTCATTTGAAGCGTATGTGTAAACAAAGTGTGAAACGACAAAATTTTATCGAGTGTGATGCGGATGGTGATGATGATGGTAAGTGGATGTGTAATATTCGTACAATACGCGGCGAGCCGATGCGGGAATCTGTTGTAGTCAATGACATACGATTATCTTTTGAAATAGACACTGGTTCTCCCGTTACTGTTATTTCTGAGCGATTGTATAAACAACATTTTTCTAACATTTTATTAGAATCGAATGACCTCATTTTACTTAGTTATAGTGGTGAAAGATTAGACATTGTGGGTAAATTAAAACTTATTTTTTCGTATAATGGCAAATCAAATTATATTTATGTAATTGTTGTACGAAATGGAGGGGCCCCCTTTACTAGGCAGAGACTTTTTTGCCCGGTTTAACATGCAAATTTGTTCTGTAAACAAAATAAGTGACCATTTAATTCAGCGCATAACTTCAAAGTTTCCTCGGTTATTTTCTGATTCGCTAGGGTGTTTTAAAGGTTTCGAAGTAAGTTTATCTCTAAAACCGGATGCCAAACCGATTTTTTTTAAGGCGAGGGGTTTACCTTTCGCTCTTCGGGACCGGGTAGAAACTGAGCTTAAACGGTTAGAAAGTTTAGGTATTCTTATACCGGTAAAATATTCCGAGTATGCCAGCCCTATCGTGCCTGTGTTAAAGCGGGATGGTTCTATTCGTCTCTGCGCGGATTACTCGGTGACGATAAACAAACAGTTACTTATTGATAAATATCCATTACCTAGATATGATGAGCTGTTTTCTAGGTTACACGGAGCTAACTACTTTAGTAAGTTAGACCTTTCACAGGCCTACAATCAACTATGTCTTAATGAGTCATCACAAACACTTACATGTATCAATACACATAAGGGATTGTATAAATTTACAAGATTAGTATTTGGTTTAGCCAGTGCTCCGGCTATCTTTCAGAGAACTATGGAGTCAGTCCTTGCAGGTCTAGAGGGAACTCTTCAATTCTTGGATGATATTTTAATTTGGGGGGTCGATAAAAAACAAATGTTAGATAGGCTGACAAAAGTATTCACTAGATTGCAAGATGCGGGGTTGGTGTTAAAAATGGATAAATGTTCGTTGTTTCAAGAATCGGTTTCGTATTTAGGAGTTGTTATAGATCGAAACGGTATTCATAAATCACCAGAAAAGGTTCAGGCAATTTTAGAAGCGCGTATTCCAACAAATATCTCAGAATTAAAATCTTTCCTAGGTATGGTGAATTATTATAGGAATTTTATTCGAAACGCGTCTTCAATATTATGCCCATTGCATAAACTACTGCAAAAAAATGTACCTTGGGTATGGAATAAAGAGCATGATGATGCAGTGGCGATTATCAAACGAGAATTGGTCTCAGATACAACACTGGCTCATTTTAATCCTAATGCTAAGCTCATTTTGACAGTAGATGCGTCTCCGGCAGGACTCGGGGCAATATTGTCACAAGTCGAGGGTAGTGTAGAAAAGCCGATCGCTTTTATGTCTCGATCTCTCAATGCGGCAGAGAAGCGATACAGTCAAATCCAAAAAGAGGCTACAGCTATTATTTTTGGTGTTAAGAAATTTCACCAATATTTATACGCTCGAACTACGCCTTTTGTTTTACGAACTGATCATAAGCCCTTAATATCAATTTTTAACCCCGATAAGGGCATTCCCGAAATATCCGCGAACCGTTTACAACGTTATGCAATGTTTTTATCAGCGTACAATTACCAAATTGAATATGTTAGCAGTATTCATAATAGTGCGGATTATCTTAGCCGCGCTGTTTGTTTCACGAGTAATGACTCAATATCCCCACCGGCCGCGGGCGCAGTGAGCGCGCCGCCGCCGGCGCCGTCGCAGGTTAGCGATGATTCATCGTTCAATAGATCGACATATGTTCATTTTATTTACGAAGGCGAACAATGTTTATCAATAGCGGATGTAAAAAAGGCTGTAATAATGGATGAAGTGATGTCGACGGTTGTTAATTATGTTTTGAATGGGTGGCCTCCTAAAATAAATGATCCTGAATTACAAGCTTATTTTAGCCACCGGTTAGAACTGGCAGTTGAACGGGACTGCCTTTTAAGAGGGCATAAATTAGTTATACCAGATAAATTACGTAGTAAAGTGTTATCTGAATTACACAGAGGTCACTTGGGTATTTCAAAGATGAAAGAAGAAGCGCGAAATAGATTTTGGTGGCCAGGTATGGGGGTCGCTATTGAGCGGTTTGTCAGTACGTGTACTGTTTGTAGCTCGCTACGTGTATCACCTCCGCGCGCTCCACTCACCCCCTGGCCTTATCCGGCTGAACCGTGGTCGCGTGTTCATTTAGATTTTCTTGGGCCTATTATTGGCCGAACATATTTAATTATCATCGATGCTTATTCTAAATGGGTGGAATGTTATGATGTCTCAACGGGATTTAGTTCACGGGTCGTCATTGAGAAATTGTGTGAGGTCATGTCGAGGTTTGGGTTGTTTAAAACAATTTGCTCAGACAACGGTACTTCTTTCGTTTCTAATGAATTTAAGTTGTTCTGTTTACGTAATAATATTTTACACTTAACTTCTCCAGCTTATAATCCGTCCAGTAATGGACAGGCTGAGAGTTATGTAAAAATAATAAAGAAAGCTTTAAAGTCTATTTTACTAATTGGCACAAATTCACGAGACATAAACATAAAATTACAAGAATTTTTGTTTTATTATAGGAATTCTAGTCATTGTACTACGAATAGATCGCCTGCTGAAGTGTTATTTGGCCGTAAGCTACGATGTAGGTTAGATTTATTAAAACCTGCCGTCTTATCACCATCCGATCCAGCACTAGATGAAATTGTTAAATCCAAACAGTGCTCGCAGAGTGAAAGTTATCGCGGAAATCGAAAAGTCTCATTTAGTTTAAATGAAAACGTATTAGTAAGACTGTATGGACAACAAAAACATCGGTGGTCGCGAGGTTCAGTGACAGGGAAAATTGGCAACGCGCTGTATGAAATAAAAGTTATTGGCACGAATCAAACGGTTAAACGGCACGCAAATCAGCTT
Source organism: Laspeyria flexula (assembly GCA_905147015.1). Taxonomy (NCBI): domain Eukaryota; kingdom Metazoa; phylum Arthropoda; class Insecta; order Lepidoptera; family Erebidae; genus Laspeyria; species Laspeyria flexula. Next base: position 1,341,986 of record LR989956.1, on the reverse strand, counting down.
CTCAAGTATAGAGGAGAGGAAGAGTACGTGCCTGCGTTCATAACACCGGCATCAGAGGCAGAGCCTGACTGTCCAGAACAGTCGGCGCCAGCATGTGGAGGACATGAACCTACCAGCATCGAGACAGACATCGCCACGGTGCCAACTCCAACTACAATAGTGGGAGCGGCGACATCTGTCCAAAATGAAGCTACAAGCCGTTCTCGACGCGAGAAGGCTCCTGTAGACTACACACAGTTCTTTAAATAAGGTGGAGGAATGTAGTAGCTGTTCATCGTCAGTAATAATATAGGTTGTAGGGTAGATATAAATCGTGCTAGTTGTAACTGTCGACTGCTGCGCCAGTCCAATATACAAGCTTGTACGTACTGGTTGTATTATTAGCAATCCCCCTACCTACCCTACCCTAATAATAAATTATCAATATATGTACATATTTCTGTATTGATACTATGGATAGGATCCATGTCTATTCAGACACTCTCTTATTACTGAAGCTGGTATTCAATATAAATTATAAGCACCAAATATTACCATAATTTATCAATCAATCAAATATTTTATTTTGTAAACACAGGTCAGTTTAGGTGTTATTAATAATTGTACAATGGATTCTCTATGTCCCGCCACCAATAGGCATACAAAATTTATACATTAAAATAACATTCAATTAAAAATGACAAAAATTATTTCATAAGCGCCAATTTTTAAAAGTTATTTTACGTACCAAATTCTCTACCAACTCGACACAAGCTAATAGTTACATCTACCAATAATAGTTCCCATTTCACCCCATTGTACCCCACTAGATGTTAGTATGAATGAATTTGTGCTGTGTCACCTCTATTTTTCGTCCAACTGTCCAACGACTATAGTCAGTTGAGCGGCATGAAATTGATTCAGTATTCGTAATGGGCGTTTGTAATCGATGACGTATTAATATTGATGGTATCATGTTACCTTATAGATAGGGGGTAGGTAGATTTACAATACTAATATTGTACGACGACGCTCGGTATGTCGAAAATGATAAATGATTGTGTACGCACTAGGTATGTTTTCACTCTGCAGCTTGAAAAAGGAGTTGTTTGAAATTTTAATTCATAGGCGTACCCAAAAGGGACAGGGCACACTCATAATATATCTCAACTTGAATACGTCATTCTTTGACTTCCTCAGGCCTATCATTGTAAACTATTTGAATATTTAAATATTGTTACAACGAAATCAAAATTGAGTTGAATATTATGATTGCGGGTAGACCCTTAGAGATCAAAATGTGTTTGTATCTAGCTATTGTTATCGATAAAAGGTAATTTAGGATCACAAAAAATGTCTTGCCCTACTATTAGATACGATGCGTTATTTTTACATTTATGTAAAACAAAACATCCATTTAACGATAAGACTATGTAAGCAACTCTTATTGTCAAAGTATAAGCCCAAGTAAAGTTACTAACAGAAGTGTAATTATATTTTTTTTTTTTTTATACCACGACGTTGGCAAACAGACATACGGTCCGCCTGATGGTAAGCGGTTACCGTAGCCTATGGGCGCCTGCAACACCAGGGGCATCACGAGCGCGTTGCGGACCCTTAAGAAACCTATATAAATAGGTATCTAATTCAAAATATTCTCAGAACGGAAAATACCTTGTGAAATTATGGCAAAAATTTATCTACATACCTAATTACATAATAATATTGAATACCCTAACATAATAACCACTTAATTAACTTTCCATAAAATAAATGAAGTACAGAAAATTTTCTTCCCAAATTATATCCTAACAATACAATGGAATAGATGGACCCTCTTCTAATCCGGCTCGTGCCGGTTCTAACTAGTTTTAGGCGAATTTTCGGACGCACCCTTGATTACAAGGTCATTGAACCACACATTGGGGTGACGAATACAAGAAATAATCGATATTTTTGATTCTTCTTTTTTGGTAAAGGTCCCCCTTGGGATGATGATACGGTGATCAAGTGATTTTTGTTTGTTAATTTACACGTGTATTTTATAATAACAAGATACTTTATTGTACACACCAAAATAACGAAACAAATCTAGAATACAGTCATTATAAAGGTCACTTGATATTTAAAAGGTACAATAGGCGGTCTTATCGCTTACAGTAGTTTTTTCTCATAAATTTAGCAAAAAATAATTTTATTTTAATTTTTCTTTCCCTTTTTTTATTGTGTATGGGTAGTGTATATGACTGCTGCTCAACAAGTCCCAGGTTAGACAGAAGGTAGGCAGAGAAACAACATATTTTACCTGTTATGTTAGATCCATAGCATGGGATCTAACATAATGTGGATGGTGAGCTTGTTTCAATTAACAGGGCACATTTTCAAACTCCAAGAAGAAAAACAAACGTATGTTTCTGACTCGAGAGTCTAACCTAGGACCTCTCAGCAGTCTCACTGCACCACCGTGGCATTCATGTATTCATAGTAATTAATTCTTCAAAAAAAAGGTTCAACGATGTTGCCCGATTGTAACGAATATAGACCCCACAACATTAATCAAATCAAACCTGTCAAACAAAACAATAAACAGATACTCTCACTCTATCTCTGCTTCCCCCATACAGTGTACATGCGTGATATTATTTTGACAACTAACATCAATTCCTTCATACAGTTGATAAGTATCTCAATGACAAATCGTTGAACATTTTTTGTTTAATGCCTCGTGAAATAAGAACCGGACGTTTTGGGGTAGATATAGGGGCCGATATCACGTATTATTTATTAATAATAATACAACTACATGTTGTACACAAAGGGCTGTTGGATGGATCTTCCTTGTCAGCGAACTGGCCGTAGAAAAAATTGCTGACGGCTTTCTGGATTTAATGGCAGGCACGAAACAATTCTCTTTGAATCACACAAATCTTTGTCTCGTGTGAAAATTGAATCCAAGACTCTCTGCAAGGCGATGTTAAATGAAAAATCATACAATTATTGATCGAACATAATTATTATGGTCGTCAAAATGTGGGAACAGTCTTAGTATTGTGAAAAACTGGCAGAAAATTCAATAAAATCTTGGTTTGAGTTTTAAAAAAACATGTTTTTACGATTCCTGTAAAAAAAAATCATGTGTAACACCAACACTACAGCGTCGCGTCAACAATACAGCTACTCGGCCTGAGTCATCGTGCGCACCCCTTCCCTCGCAGCGCCCGCGCCGGCGGCAACGAGTATAAAAGGCCACGCGGCGCCTAGTGTAGCAGTCCGCGTTCGGTTCGATACGGGTGCGGAGCTTGCATCGACTTAGGTTGGTCTTACCTCTGCCACCGTACCTTGCCGGATACAGACTACGTCGTACACCAATATTCGCATTGTTGGCTTCGTTAGCGAACCATACGATAGTTTATTGATGTGCGACAGTTAGGGCATTCCTCCAGTACCTATTGTAAAGCTAGTCTAGGATAAAATATTATGTAAGATAGGGATTATAGTCGATAAATAAATAACAGATATTTTGTAACCTTGTTAAATTGAGTTTTTCTTTATCTCTTTACACATTAACCCGTTATAATTGGCGCCCAACGTGGGGCTTTCTCACAATTGCCCAGATTTTTCTACCGTCCTTTGTTTCAATAACTTTATATTATTTTAGTTTACGTAGCTTTTGTTTTAGATTAAATAATTATTGTAGGGAATCAATTTCTGTAGTCTAGGAGCTAGTCTTAGGATTTTTTTTTTTTCATAATCCAAGAGCTTAATCATTTATTTAAATATTATCAAGGAGATAAGTGTTATTATAGTTTAGGAGTTAACATATACTTCACAATAGATACTTATAAAATTTTACCCAGACGTAGTCGTAGACTTCAACCAAATATGACGAACGTTAGCTTTACAGACGATCAGTTTCGCAACTTAATAGGAGTACTAGCCAATAGGGAAAGTTCTCAGAAAGTAGGTAGCTTTGCATCATGTACCGCTCGTTACAACGGGTCTCGAGACAGCACCATAGTTGAAGCATTTCTGTCGACAATCTGTACATATAAGAAGATTGAAAAAATAACTGACAATGATGCTATCGAGGGACTAACCTTGCTATTCACCGACGATGCAGCAATTTGGTGGCTCGGTGTGAGGGACACAGTTACTACCTGGCATGGGGTTCTATCGCTAGTAAGGTCAACTTTTGCACCAAAAAGACCTGCGTATAAAGTATACGAGGAAATGGTTGGCGATAAGCAGAAGACTCCGTTAGGCACGGAACTTTTTGTAGCGAAGAAACGTGCCTTGTTAGCAGAATTACCCAAACCTGTTTTAACGGAAGCGCAGGGCTTGGATCTTCTTTTTGCTTCCTTGCATATCAATGTTAGAGACAGAATACCAAGGGATTCAGTGGCAAGTTTTGAGGAATTTCTAACGAAGGCTCGGCAGTTTGAAGATGTTGTTGCAGAACGGGCGAACTGCAGTACTGACACCACACCGTTCCCAAAGAAAATAAGATGCGCCTTTTGTCGCGCATATGGTCATAGCGAGAACGAGTGTCGTAAGAAAGCCACCAAAACCCAAGCTCCAAATGTACCAGCTGTAACAGGGAGAAACGATCAATCTGTGCCTAACACGAGACCCGCGCTTAACACTAAAATTACGTGTTACGGTTGTGGTGAACCTGGCGTAGTGAGAAGCAAATGCCCAAAGTGCACGAAAGCTAAGGTTGGGGCAGTAGAAGTAGGGTTCTATGCACTGAGTCCCACAGTTGCATCCGGCTCAAGACTCAGGCCAACTGTTAAAGTAAATATTTGTGGAATCGATGGTTATGCACACATCGACACAGGTGCAAAACTTAGTGTTGCATCAACTTCACTATATCGAATTTTGCGACAAAAGGGTGTCCAGTTCAAAACGGAGAAAGCTACTGTAACTCTCGCTGACGGTCTACGAAGGAAGCAACAAATTCAGACTTCCATAGTGGAAATTTCATTGTGTGGCCGGAAAATCCCCACAACCTTTATCGTATTGCCTGAATCACACGATAACCGAACCCTCTTAGGAGTGGATTTTATACAAGACGCAAATATGGTAATAAATTTGCCGCAACTTCTGTTCCATTTCTTGGATGAACCAGGCCGAAAGTATGATTTGTTGAACGAAGAGGAAGAAGGCGCATCCGTGTCCACGGTACAGACGGAACCTGAGAAAGCAGAGTCAGTCATTGAGAAACTAGCGAAGTACACGTCTATAGAACCAATGATTAGTCCAATACTTATGACTCCGTCTCCACCTTCAAATTCTCCTGAAGAAAAGGCAATGGCAGACTCGTATGGACCGTTGCCCTTAATAGAGTTTGATACTCCTCCCCAATCGCCTGTACCTAAGGAATCGACGCTTTCTGGATACTCACCTAGATTCGTTGGGTCACTGTTCCGGGACGCGCAGGCTTGCATCAACAGTGCTGAGGTAACGCTATCACCACAGAGTAATGCACTGTTTGGTCCCAATATTGACATAGCAATGGTTACAATGACAGATGATACAAACGCTACAGGTGAAGAAATTTGGAACCTAAATGAGGTCCTGGAACGTAACGCTGAAGTATTCATTGGCAATGGAGAGCCAGCTACTTTGGTAGAACATGTCATAGAAACTGGAAACCATAGACCAATTGCTATGCCTCCATACCGGCTCTCACCACAGCGCAAAGAGATTCTACGTAAGGAAATCAATCAAATGCTAGATGATGGTATTATTATTCCTTCCAAATCACCATGGGCAGCACCTGCGGTATTGGTACCCAAAAAGAATGGCGAGATGAGAATATGCGTCGATTACCGTCAACTGAATAATATCACCGTTGCTGATGCTTATCCGTTGCCTAGAATCGATGACCTACTTCACGAAGCCAAACCAACTCCCTATATGACGTCACTCGATTTAAAAGCAGGCTACTGGCAAATTAAATTACGAGATGAGGATCAAGAGAAAACAGCTTTTGTTACACCGTTTGGTTTATATCATTTTAAGAGAATGCCTTTCGGACTACGAAATGCGCCAGCCACATTCCAAAGATTCATTGATAGATTGCGGGTACAACTAGATGGAGTAAAGTTACTGGCTTATCTTGACGATATAATCGTTATGTCCTGTTCTTATACCGGACACCTGCAGGACCTGGATAATATATTTCAACTTCTGCAGAGAAACAATGTGGTAGTAAACAAGAAGAAGTGCCAGTTTTGTCAAGAACAGATTTCCTATTTAGGACACATCATTACTAAAACAGGTTTATGCCCTGATCCTAATAAGATATTAGCGATAACTGAGATACAAGCTCCAGGAAACATTCGCCAGGTACAATCGTTCCTTCAGACTTGTTCGTGGTACCGACGTTTTGTACCAAATTTCGCAAAGATTTCTGAACCATTGACCCGTTTAACCAAGAAAGGTGCATTGTGGAAGTGGGAAAAGATTCAAGAGGATGCCTTCCAAGAATTGAAGAAATGCCTCACGAGTGCCCCTGTGTTACGTCAAGCGGATCTGAGTCAACCCTATACCATCAAAACAGACGCAAGTGACTACGCCATAGGTGCTGTTTTGGTCCAGGGGGAGGGCATTGATGAGCGCCCCGTAGAGTATGCTAGTCGGTTGCTAACAAAAGCTGAACGTAATTACTCCACCACAGAGCGAGAGGCTCTGGCAGTGGTATGGGCTGTATCCAAGTTTAGAGGCTACATAGAAGGATCTTCAGCTATAATAGCCACGGATCATCAAGCGCTGAAGTGGTTAATGTCTATAAAATCGCCTACAGGACGCCTTGCCAGGTGGGCATTGCAACTACAGCCGTACAATCTCACCATTGAATATATACCAGGCAAAACAAATGTGGTTGCTGATAATCTTTCAAGACCTAGATATTGTCAAACTACTCCAAACCACGAGATAAATATAATTTCTATCGATATGCCTCGACGCTCTGGAGCAGATATACGAATGGAACAAATGAAAGATGATTATCTCAAGAAAATAATAGATGCGTTGGAAAAGGCCCAACGGGATGAAACCGGTATCTATTGGTCTAGTAAAGGGTATATTCTAAATAACGGAATGCTCCATCGTTATTTACAAGATAGTGATAGCGATATAGCACAGTTGGTGGTACCGAACCATGAAAGAGCGACTATCCTTAAGTATTATCACGATGAACCGTCTGCTGGTCATTACGGTGCAGACAAAACTTTCCGCCGCATATCTGCTAGATACTACTGGAAAGGGATGCGAAAGGATATTGAGAACCATGTCAAAGACTGCATTAAATGTCAACGATATAAGCCTAGTAACTTGAAACCTGCAGGTTTACTACAGACTTCAGTAATGAACCAGAGGTTTGAAACATTATCTTTTGACCTATTTGGCCCTTTACCATCGTCGCCAGACAATAAGAATTGGATCTTTATCGTCGAAGATATCGCTTCCCGATGGGTTGAACTTTTTGCCTTAGAACAAGCTACGGCAGAGGCCTGTGCAACGACACTACTTAATGAAATATTCCTACGCTACGGGGTTCCTCGAAGAATAATGAGCGATAACGGAACACAATTTACTAGTGCAATAATGCAGAAACTAGCTTATTGTCTTAACATACAACACGCATTTACTCCAGTCTACCACCCTGAAGCAAATCCCGTGGAAAGAAAGAATCGTGATCTAAAGACCCAACTTGCGATCCTAGTAGAGGACAATCATCGGTCCTGGTCAGAAAAACTTCCCAGCATTCGCTATGCTATGAATACATCCAGCTGTTTAAGCACTGGATACACTCCCGCATTCCTTACATTCGGCAGAGAGTTAAGGACTTACGACGACGTAAATCATGACATCCGTCAGATAGCATTGTCCGAAAATTTTATACCCGAAATAACTCCTAAATTAATATTGTTGGCAGACACCTATAGAAAAGCAAGAGAGGTGCAGGAAGACAAAGAAGAAACAAGGAAGAGGGCGGCTGATGTTCGGCGACGTCCTGCTCCTGCCTACCAGCCTGGTGACCTGGTGTTGGTGAGCACCAACATCCTAAGCAACACAGCTCGCTATCAATCTGCGAAGTTGGCTCCGCGTCGCGATGGGCCTTATGTCATCCTGCGACCGCATGGGCCCTGTTCCTATGAGGTGGCTCACCCAGAGGAAACCTGCACTCCATTGGGTATCTACCATACCTCCGCACTGAGCCCCTATCAAGGCTCCACTCTCCATCCACCGAATCCTGAGAGACCCCTACGCAGACGTGGCAGACCCCGGAAGCAGCCAGGAGCTCCAGAAGCAACAACTGTTCTCCTCGCCGAGACGTCTTCGGGACCAGAGGGGGAGGCTGTAACACCAACACTACAGCGTCGCGTCAACAATACAGCTACTCGGCCTGAGTCATCGTGCGCACCCCTTCCCTCGCAGCGCCCGCGCCGGCGGCAACGAGTATAAAAGGCCACGCGGCGCCTAGTGTAGCAGTCCGCGTTCGGTTCGATACGGGTGCGGAGCTTGCATCGACTTAGGTTGGTCTTACCTCTGCCACCGTACCTTGCCGGATACAGACTACGTCGTACACCAATATTCGCATTGTTGGCTTCGTTAGCGAACCATACGATAGTTTATTGATGTGCGACAGTTAGGGCATTCCTCCAGTACCTATTGTAAAGCTAGTCTAGGATAAAATATTATGTAAGATAGGGATTATAGTCGATAAATAAATAACAGATATTTTGTAACCTTGTTAAATTGAGTTTTTCTTTATCTCTTTACACATTAACCCGTTATACATGTATAAACCAAAATACAGAAAACACTTCAACCTAAAAGGATTTTTAATAAAACACAATAAAAAACTGGTTTTTGTCCGCTTTCCCTATACTGTAGATAAGTATCAATGACCAATAATTCGGCTTTTTCCGTACATTTTCGTAGGGCACGAGGGTGTGCCGACTATCGAATCGTCCCCGATGTATTTAAAGGCAGAGGAGACGGATGTGTGATGTGGGTTATTAAAGGTGTAGAGTCATTGTTGGTTTTAAAGGGGAGAGATTTTCTTTGGTAGAAATTAAAAGAAACACATTAATGTCCCACTGCTGGATATTTAGGTTATAATCCATACATGCCAGTTCTATACGCGTTGGTGGAACATAATAACATATTTATTCTAGGTATAACTGCCTCGGTGGCGCAGCGGGAAGTGTATACGACTGCTGTACAAGAGGTACCGGGTTCGATTCCCGGGTCGGGTAAAAATGGTATTGGGTTTTTCTATCAGGAAATTCCAGTATTTAGATTTTCCCAAAGTTTGGTAAATAAATGTTCCCGGTTAATGACGATGATGATAGGCTCGCCACCTATTTCATGGGACCAAACATAGCTGGTGAAATGTGGGTGTGATACACCTCTGCCTACCCCTTCGGGGAAAAAGGCGTGATGCTTTGTTTTCTAGGTATAGGTTATGTATGGTAGGGTATGTGTGTATTTGTATGTATGTGTGTGTTTTTGTGTACCTTAACATTCTTTTCCTTCACCTTTAGCTGGTAGACAGCAATTCATTAGACTCGTACATATAAATTCCGCGAACTGAAATCCATATTGATACTGCCAGTCAGAAAACAAACTCGGACCGCATGTTTTGCATGCCAGCCATTTTCATGAACATGAACTGAACGTCATTCGTGTGAACGTTATGGCGGCTCTATAAAAAAGTTCTTGCCATGTCTCTGTCAGGTTACTAGTAAGATACGTCAGGTAAAGCCGAGTCAGAATGGAGAGCAGATGGCGAGACGAGACAAGAAGAGACAAAGTGAGACTTCGAGGTGCCTCACCGACAAATAACCCATAATAATAAATTATTGAATTTATCTTAACCAAGATGAGATTAATTTAGTTCATGTTAATTTAAGCTATCGAAACAGATTTATTATAAATATATTTCCTTTCATAAAATAAATAACGACTCAAAATTTAACAGAACTTTCTAGAAATATAACAGTACTAGTAACAGCTCGATACCCGGCTCTGTCCCCCAAAACTGTGCGCTAAGAGAAGGGCTCGGACTCGAAGGGAACATTATTGATTTCCATTATACCCGCACCACCGCTCGTCATCTTAAAGACGTGTCGCGTTTCACACACTTTTATGTAGGTAGGTACTATCGTATAGAAACGCGAGGCTCAAGGAGGAATTGTATATTGTGGAGAAGATATTGTTAGTGAATTCTTAGATATCTTAAGAACCTTACCTACTATGGATATTTTTTTATTGTCAAATGTTTAAAAATGTAAATAAGGTCGTTGTAATTTTCAAACATTTGTCAAAGTTATATGAAGAAAATGAAATTGCAAGTAGTCCCTGATCGTGGTTTTTATTACAAATAATATAAAATTTAGAAATATGTATGAATGTGATACTTACTTATTTCTTATTTTATTTTTTTTGTGTACTAATTATTCTGAAGACTATTCCTTATTAGCGTACATTAACTATTCTGCTATATTTATATAAGATTTATTATTGAAAGGCAACTTTTTAGCATTGAAAAGATAATATTTTATGTTATTACAAAAAAACATTTTGACTACGTTCTAATAAATACATTCAAAGACTTTATACTCAGACTATTATTTTCCTCCTACACATCATGTCCCACACAATTCTCTTACAACGTACTTATCTAAAACTTCATCCCATTCTAACTTTAACTTTAAGACTGCAATGCACAAACAGTGACAAATTGTTTCCGCGACGCCTACGGCCTCGGTTCCTGCCTACCTTAACCTTATACTACCCTCGCCGCACGCCCACATCAGATTTTTTTTGGTATTTGGTCTGAAATTCTTCAAGGATATCAGACATCAGCCCAATGACATCCCATACTGGACATAGGCTTCATCTAATATCGTTTTCGCGGCCACGTATTGGAAAGCGCAGCGTAGGCGGCCACTCACCTGATTGATCGACAACCTAGTAAAGCTTGCGGGTGATAGTTGGTTGCAAGCGGCGTAAAATTGCTCGGTGTGGCGGAATTTAGGTGAAGCCTATGTGTTTAATATTAAAAAAATCTATATCAGTAAGTCAATTCTAATATTATACATTATTCGTCCATTACAAAACATTCGTGCCGCCTACTGATGTAATAGTATCTAAGATAAATGCTTTTTTTTAAAAAATCTTCGGCTTTAAAGAGGTACTAGCTTACTACCCGTTCTTTTCATAATGCCTCCCGGTCAGCGATCGGATTATAGGCAAATTGGCTCTTACTAATTTTCAGATAACCTGGGCCCCGATCCTGATAACAAAGTCGTAACACAATGGTAAGCCGATGATCTCATTCTACAGCTGTGATTGGCTTACTAAGTGTATCGCGCCATATTATTAATAAAAATAATAATTTTTATTTCAGGAATCCCATATATTTGTTAGTAACAATGTTCTTAGCCTAGTGTTAGTAATGGTACAACAATTATTTACAAATTAATCAGGTCTCGCGTGTAGACCTATCCAGTGCATGTGCCAACAGTCGCGAGTCCCATCTTGAGGCGCACGCGGTCAGGATGGCGCTGGGGTTACCGCGCACCCGCGCCAACATGATCGCGTGGAAGCCGTCAACGATATTAGCCGGCCTGTAATTGGTCAATATTAGTTCATCAATCTACTATCAACGCGTGTAATTTAGCAGGATCGGGTCCCTGTTCATTATTTTTAAAATAACATAAAAATTTCATTTCATCATCGCCATTGGCGTGACCCACAGAAAAGCATTATCTAGATAAAGTATAGACCAAACAAACAAACACACTCTCTTTTATATTAGTAATAAAGTCAGGATAGACGTGACAATTGTAACTTTTACCCTCCATCCAAGTTTATCCACCCAAGTGTACCTTTACCCTTTAAGTCACTGTAAAACGTTTACCTACTGAGGGAAGGTGAGTTATGTTTATTTTACACTGTGGTTATGTGGTTACGGTACAGGGTTACCGCTTCATCCCATGAGTACCATGAAAGGTGACGGATTGCGTTAGAAGTTCTCTTTACCATTCTGTGGGTTGTTTGGTTATAGGACTGTCTTTATAGGTGACGTTTCAATGTAAGTTAATACACTTATGACTCAGTGTGTTAACACGTAAGTTTTTTTTAACACATGAACTTTTGGTGCAAAGGATGCGTAGTATTTTATCGTTTTTTGACAGATGAACATTTATAATACTAATATGAAAATGCAGTTATTATTTTATATCATATCGATATGATATAAACACTGTTTATGTAAATTTGTACGTTTAGATTTGTAGATACACAAAATCGCACCCAAATTCAGAACGACTATCTACAAGTCATACAACGTTCAAGTAATCATCAAACATGAAATTAGCGATTATATTAGAAAGTAATTAATATCGTTGCAACATTTATTTACAAACTAATCCAACTAATTTAAGTGCCTCAGTGGCAGTTGCGGTTTCTGAGGTCTCAGATTTGATTCCCGGATCGGAACCATACTTGTATGATTTTTCAAATATTTGTTTCCGAGTTTGGAAGTATTTCTATTAAATATTGGTATATACTGATGTATGTATTCTAGTATATTTATTAGTTGTCTAGACCCAATAACACAAGTTTATATAACGACCTAAGGGCTAGATGGTGCTGTTAAACAAAACTGTCCCAAACACTGCATGTAATACATGCAACGAACGACTGCAGGACGAATACCCCTAAACTAATACTACACAAAACACGTACACAAATCGAACTAAACAAGAATCATTTTAATTGCACGTATACAGCTACGTGCCCTCCATAGCTCTATACAAAGATAGATCGCTTATATTATTAAAAACATGAAAGAATTCTCCGAACAAATACTTATTGAAATCAATTCACAATCGCATTGTGATATCGGTTCATTACTTATATTTCACGAGGTGACGAAGAACGAGGAATGAAATATAAATGAATGGAAACGTCCCGTTCAGATGCTATCTGATCAGTGAAGGAATCGAATGAATTCTCCGCAAGTGAATGATTCGTTTTCTTCGAAAGAACAAAGTAATGAGACCGATAAAATTGGTGGGTGAATTTTACTGCAGACGAGTTTTATAATGGGTTTCATAAGATCATGCCATTTTTAATATTCATAATGCTCGTTATTTAACAAGGAGTAAGCCGAGATGTAAGGTTGTGGGTGGCCGTTGGTTGCAGACTGCACAAAATCGCTCGCAGTGGCGGAAATTAGCTGATTGACCTGAAATGGTGATAATGATGATGAAGTAGAGATGAGTGATATGAAAATTTTGCTATATAATTAGGTACTATAATTAATAAGGGGGAACATTTCATACTTTGAGCTGATGCTACAGAACATCCCAATAGGGTTTTTTATTAAATTACGCATCGAAAGCAAAACCTCTTGAAGATAGTCCAATATTCAAGCTACACTACCGAAACACATTAAAATTTATAAACGGACCGGATCGTCACTCAAAGTTTACGTTCTTTATTTAAAAATGTACTTTTTACTAACGTTTTCAAACACTACAAATTAATGTCTAATATTGATATTGTACCAAAAAATTCATTCTTTAAATATTAAGACATATGCAAGAACAACACTGTAACATTACAATCTTCAAACAGACCTTTTCATATCTCTAGACCTTTGTGGCTAGTAAGGAACGATAGCAAAAGGGACTTCTATCTCGTTGATCTTAACTATGAATATGGGTTCAGTTCACACCGAACCGAACGAAGTCGTAATTTTGTGGTTGTAATTAGAGACCTTTATTGGCGTGGAAGGTTGCGGGTATGCGGTGTGAGTATCTTATGAAATGTTGATAACTTAGCGGTCAGGCTTGAGGGGCTATCTCTTTGATTATGAAACTGTGGATTAAACAGGCGTGAGATATTCTTTGAAGAATGTGTACACGTAGATGCTGATGTGAAAATTAAAAGATGTGATGTAAATGTAAGAGATTGTTAACAAATTGTTTAATTAGTAGAAAAATGTTTTATTATATCCGTGTAGTGACGGATTAAGAAACATAATGTCACTACCCCATCTCAACCCGTGGGTGTCGTAAAAGGTGACTAAGGGAGTAACCTTATGCAGACAAGAGCACTGCGTGAAAAGGACAATTCGAAACTATACTGGTGTACTTTGTGTCCGTCAGTTTCATGTTTGTAAAGCTCCCCGCGACACAGGGCTTGTTCCCTAGTGCGGGCGTTGTCTTTTATAAAATATAAAAAAAATATAATAAATAAATATAATATACTATACTACTATACTAACCCGTCTGGCCTTTAGTAGGCTAAATTCCTACCACGTTCTTTGGAGGGGACCCATGCCATAGCATTGGGACGTTTATGGGTTGAAATTATGATATTAATCCTCATTTTGTATCGACATAATTTTTATAGTTATAACCTAAAACCACTTTCCCCAAAAATTTTAATGTTTGTAAATGTAACGTTATTGTACTTGTACATTCTTATTCCCATTTAAAACTCGGCTACCGCTTTCCAGCTTTTATAAGACAAAATCATGAAGACTTCAACATGTAATGGATCTTCCTTAAACAGCGACCCAGTCAAGTTCTCTGCTGAGACCCTCGGGGGTTAAAGTTGCATAACTAGTTAAGATTTAATTAAACGCTTCCACAACGACTGCTAATATGGTTACTCAATAAACTGGGCTGTTGTATATAACGATGTGATGGTACTATAGTATTGATGTGTTCGTATACAGTGTCTAATCATCATTTCAACTCATAAATGTTCCACTGCTGGGCACGGGTCTCCTCCAAAGAATGTGGAGGTAATTTAGCCTACTAAACCACGCTGGCCAGAAGGATCGGTATAGGGTTTTTTCAAGTTTTCCTTTTCTTGCAGTGCTCTTGTCTGCATAAGGTTACTCCCTTAGTTGCCTTGTACGACACCCACAAGTTGAAATGGGGTAGTGACATTTTGTATTCTTTATTATAAAAATAATTATTATTAATAAAGAGTCAATACGTCAATACAATTTTTAAAAAAGATAGACTTTTACGTCGCAATCACTGTTATCTTTCCTATCAAATAATTTCACAAACATATCTATACAAAAATATTACAAACCATTGTAAGCAGTAAACCCAAAAAGTAGTCTGACTTGATAAGTTGAATGTATGCCCGAGGCCAATCGAGGGTACACTGGACCAACTTGATGCGAACCCCTAAGAGCACTTCAAAGCGATATCTAGAGACAGCTATAATAAAACTAGATTGTAATTCTGTTTTGAATTTGTGATGTAGACATTTTGTGTACGCTTAGGGGTTCAGTAGTTTTAAGATTGTATGGTACATAGTAAATGGCTCATCGGGAAAAAAAAACATAAACTGCCAATTTAAATATTCGATTGGTCAATTTAATAATATTGTAGGTATTAGAATTGAAGCAACCATACTTAAATATTCAAATATTTGACAGTTATATCGAAATCCACGGACCGAATTAGTACGCGAGAGTAATTCAGAACCTTCGGATAAAATTAATCATAGTCCCAATTCGTTACTTCAGTTAGAATTTCCATACAACTACTTTTTTCCTCTAATAATGTATTTATTTTTATTTACTACTTCGTGTTAAATGGCTTGAAATTTCAATCATTGACCGTTTTTTTACTCAACAAATCGTTACATAAAACTGACCTACAATCGAATATTATTCTTAATCGTGTATTACCTACCAGAAAAACTAATCCGAATATATTTCACTGTCTCTTGAAACTACCAAAAATAGTAACCCGAGTCAAGTCGTATATCTTCTAAGTATAATATGAAAGAAAGTTATGACCTCTCACAAAATATTTCTACGAATTTTCTTTCTTCTCACCTCATTCCCACGCGTTCCCATACATATTTCCTCGGCATAAATATACGAAAGAAAATCATATTTTATAGGCATTGTCCACACTAAGCGTTGAGCACTCGGAAACACCAAGTCATCCCGGGACTCGCATAAACACTTTTGTGAGAACTCATCGTGATCAAACGCTGGTAATAAAGATAGATTAATGGCGTCCCTTCGTGGCCCGAATCACTCCGAACTTTCACGAAGTTTGCCGAACAAGTGTGTGATATGTTACGCGAGATAGTTTTCTTAATTGTATAGGTACTTTATACAGCTATATACTAAAATTTCTTACCTATTTATCTACCTCTTTGGTCTAGTGTTCGAATGCTGAACTCGCTGCAGTTGTGAGTTCAATATGAGGTAGGACTAAAAATCATGACAAAATATAGTCCGCAAATAGTTGACTGCGTGTACTCTGTCTGTTATCTGATTGATTTTTAAAATCTTTCGTAATAAAGTGTGATTTCCGTAATGCAGATGTTGTCTTCAGAAAATGAAGAAATGGAAAGTGAGTGTGATAAAAACTTTATTAAAAAATAACCTTTTCAAAAAAATTTGGAAATGACAGAAAATGGATTTTTATCACGACAGAGTTATTGGCTTTTGGGTAAGTGAATAGTTTGTTAAATTTTAAATGTTTTTAATTTTAAATTTCCTCTAACTGCTCAATTTTGGAACTGGTCATTTATTGGGATCAAACATAGCTTGGGAAATAGGGTTTTCTCTCTGCCTACCTATGCTATGCTATGATGTTATGTTATGTTCAAATTGGAAGTTTGTAAGCCTTATAAAAAACATCTATACCTTTTTTTTTCATCTAATACCATCGATGCAATCTACCCACAGAATTGTTGATTTATTCCGTTAAAGTAAGTATACTCCTCTCCCAGACAGCTGAGAGATTTATTGTTACATTTTTCCGCTCGAAAGGTAGAGCCTATACTTGTTTATCTGTACCACCTATCGCGAATAATCAGGCGGTTTCTGGTCTATTCGCTGAGAGAATACGAAAATATTTGTTTACCTTTTTAGAGATCAGTGTTCATTTAAAAAAAAAAGAGTTTTGTGTAGGTATCATTAATAATAGGTATCTAGAACTTAAATTATGTGCTTTTAGACAGGAGTTTTAACACTGTAGTAGGTAAACACTAGAGTAGGAAATAGAAATAGAAAAAATATAAAGCAAAGTTTATTCTCAAGGTGCACAATTTATTTACGACATTTGTCAAAACTACAAATAATATAATTTAAAAAAATAATAAGGAACCACTACATCAAAAGTTTATACAAACTTGGTATATCTCGTATCTGATATATATTTTGGTCTAGACACTATCTTTGGGCCTATTTTTATTCTTAGAGAAAAATGCTTCCAGATAGTACGGTATTCAATTGCTGGTTTTTTTTGAAGAGTCCAATGTCAAATTACCTGGATATATATTATCTGCAAGTTGTGATATACACTTAATAAATAGAAATAAGTCATCATCGTATCAGCCGCAGGAAGTCCACTGCTGAACGTAGGAGAACTCAAGAGATTTCCAATAGGAATAAGTAAAACAATAAAATCTTACCAAAACTTAAATCAAATTCTTCAATTTTATCAGTATACACGACGAGAGATTGTATGTGTTCCTCTTTTCTTCCTATAAAGTGAGGCATAATTAATTATGTGTATGCAATCTTAGTAACCGCAAACTTATTGTCCGTGTAGTGACTGATTAGGAATACAATGTCACCATCTCAACCCGTGGGTGTGGTACAAGGCGACTAAGGTAGTACCTTAAGCAGACAAGAGCACTGCGAGAAATGGAAAATTACAAACTCTATACCAACTCCTCTGGCCAGTGTGGTATAGTAGGCTAATTTTCCTCCAAAATGTTTGAAGAAGACCCCCTGCCCAGCAGTGGGACATTTATGGGATGTAATATTGATGATGATGATAGAAGGGTTTAGTATTACAAGTTTTATTTTTAACAAGGCTTTATATCAGGAAAATATTAGAATCAATGGTCACAAAAAACTTTTGTCTCTAATTCTACAGAGGCTACATTAACAAAATTGTCACTACTAAACTTCAAAACAAAGAAACGACAAATTTTCCACGACAAAGTTTTTGTACGACAAAGAGAAATATCCTTTTTCCAATAATACTAACGACGAAAATTGACGCTTCACAGAGAATGTCCAAATTATTATTCCAGCTTTGTTTGTCGTCATCAAAAGAAACCTTAAAAGTATCTTTAAAAATCCATTTCTGAGTTATCCGGTAAAAATGCCTCGGGTTATTTTTTGTATCCATTTTCACCATTCGGGTAGGTGTAGGTAACTAGATACACACAGATGATTATGACTAACTTGGAGACTTTATTAATCAAAAAATAAAGATTATTCCTGTTTTCTTCATGTGACACTAGATGGTGACACTAACTGCAGTAACACCATCAAAATTCCTCATTAATATATGTAGTTTGAAGCTAGTTTGTTAGTTTGTTTAAAAAAAATCTAAAGTTTTCGAGATTAAATGTTTTTTGTTTATACTTTTCACTTTACCCTCCTAAAAAACTATCACAGTTTGATTATTTATTTGTTTAATTTTGTTCTAAACTAATTGAATTAAGAACCAACATACAAATGGATGCATATTTAAATTATTATTCTTTGAAAAACTTTTGAATAACAAACATTCAGAAGTTTTTGAAATGAAAATTTACACAATATTATGTCGTTTTCGTGGGCCATATGAGTGGAGAATAATATTTCTTTTAATAAAAAGTAAATTAAATTTGTTTTCCTAATATCCCTAATTCTGGCAATAAGCTATCCATTCACGGCGTCAATGTGTCACACATAAAACTCAATAGAATGGTGGGTGTGACCATTTTATTCTAGCGTCTCCTCGGCTTTGCAATTCGTTCGTCGCCGCCGTCCCGGGCCCTACAAGGAAGGGGAAGTACCCAGATGTCACCCGAACAAATTATTTACTACCCTTCCTTTTGTAGAAGACCTGCAACTCTATACTTGTTGTTACGAGAATGGTGTCAACTAAATTTTGGAGCGTACCTGAAATTGGTCGAGTGCAATTTATCTTGATTCTTTTATGGAACAAATTTGCTTTGATTGAGTGTGTATTTCTGGTAACCATTTGTTTTTGTCTACGATATTTATCAAGGCAAAAAAGGTTCTTGTAAAAAATGGAGGTAGGAGTGAAATTTTGGATTGTTCTTCTGAGAAAATTTATTTATTGTAATGTTAAAATACCTCTTATGAAATGGATATAACTAAGTTAGTCACTTTGAAATTATCTAAATAATACACTATGAATTGGTAAACTCACACAATAACTTATCATAATGGATTATTTAATTATAAATTTATATAATAGTATTCGACTTTTTAAGGTACGGAACCCTATAAATAGAAAAGTATATGACTGCTACACAAAATTTGCTTGGCTTAAATTCCGAATCTAAAAAAAAGGGTTTTATAAAAAATAAATATCGTAATGATCGCTCAAACTTTGGAAAATATGTCTTTATAATGGTAATGTCAATAAATTTAATGTCATGTATGTCGATAACAACAAATATGTATCTCCACAATCTCTAAATACGACAAGAGGCAATTAAAGGATTACATGGACCCTATGTGGTACCATTCCTATAAGATTTATTGAGACTAACTATGTGTTCATTAGCAGATTACTATGGGCTATTGTAATGATGGCGTTTCTAAACATTACTGATAACAATGGGTAAGATGATGTAGTGTGATACATGTATGCGGGATGTTACTACGATAGATTATCTCTAAATAACAATAAGCTTAGGGGTTGTGTGTTTGTTTGGTTGAACGCTAGGATCTCAGGAACTACTGATCCGGTTTGAAAAATTGTTTTAATGCTGGATAGCCCATTTATCGAGGAAGGTTATAAGTTATATAAAATCTCGCTACGGCCACTAAGAGCTGAGCAGTAGCTAAATAAATAACGACGGGAGAGAAGCCCCGCGTGACTTTAGTTATATAACAAAGTGAAATACTCGTATGAATATATTGATTTAAGGTGGATGTTCCGATACGCCTGCTACATACATTTTAATGAGCATATTTTTTTTCTAAATATTTACATAAAACAATTCATTTTATCATTTTTTTCAATAAATAGGTCCGTGCATATTATACTTTATTGTGAGTAATCAGTACAATAATTTTATGTTAAGACCGAATCCGCAACCTCATGTTCAGCGGTCACTTACCCGATAGCTGAACAAAGCATTCAAGCAGTTAAAACCCCAACTACAACAACAAATATAAACAAAAACAACAAACAAACAACAAGCAAAACGCAACATTTCACGCTAACGATAAAAACAGCAATAAAACTTAAAAAGCTAGCACATTTCAATTAAGTACATAACTCTCTTACCCAGAGGGAGAGGAAAATAAAACAAAACTCTCGTACGATATAAAAACACATGCAATGGAATTAAAACTCCGGATAAATTCGACCAATAACATGCGAGAGGAAACATACGCGCTGCAATAAACGAGTCGCATGCATGTGTCGCATGAACTATGTACGTCCTGTTCTTTGTTAGTACTTAGAACATAGCTTTGGTAATTTTTTAATTTGTTTGTATAAACTCCGTGTAGTGACAGATTAAAAATACATAATATCACTACCCCATCTCAACCCGTGGGTGTCGTAAAAGGTGACTAAGAGAGTAACCTTATTTGTCTGCGACAAAAGGAAAATTGGAAACAAACCCGTCTGGCCAGCGTGGTATGATAGACTAAATTCCCTCCACATTCTTTGGAGGAAACCTGTGGCCAGCAGTGGGACATATATTGGTTGAAATGATGTATAAACTCTCTTCATCATAGCGAAGACTATAAAAAAAGTTGTAGTAAACAACACGTAATCATGGATAGCGGTTAACAACAGCGCGATTCTCAAGGAACTTCTTGCCTAGATCAACAACTCTGTAAAACCAGCTCGATATGGCTGTATTTCCGTACAGATACGACTTAGGAACTTTCAAGAAACGAACATATTCAAAAAATAACTCGACAACAAACAACTTTTTAAAAGGCAGGTAAATTATTTGTGAACCCTAGAGATGCACATCTCTATAGTTAGCAGAAATCACTTACCATCAAGTAAAAAACTTATTTGCCCCCTGTTTTAATAAAAAATACGAAAATAAAAACAATATTTAGTCAGCATACCTCACTGCAATATGTATTGGTTCTTTATATAATAATGTTTTCTTTGACTGTTTCGTTACTATTTTGATGGTAGTGACAAGCTCTCTTGACAACTTTATCAATAGAGCTTCAGCAATGTCAACCAAAATTGCCGCTCCAACTCTTTCGGGCTCGCTGAATAGTCTAAACCTTACTTTCAACGAATTAAAATTAAAAAATTAAAAAAAATAATTAACGGTATATGTATTATATAATTATATATGTTATGATCTATATTATACTTGTATTTAAGTATGTTTAAGTAGGTATAATTAGTATATGTCGTGGTATACGTACCATAATCCAATATTTTGTGTATTAATTTACATATTTCTTCCTTATATTTCTTTATTCTATTTTTACAATTTCTTCTTTAGTCATTTAGTTGTACACTTCTTTATACCCACTCTCAAATTCTTACTTCTTTCCTCTAACACCCTAAGGTTTGCTGTTAGAGAACTCAAATATGAGTTAAGCTCGCCTTTGTACATACTTGTTTAGATTTTAAGATTGTTTGTATGTTTTCTTTGTGTGCAATAAAGTATAAATAAACGAATTCAAATTAATTAATATGTTATATTGTATTATTTAATATGTATAAATTATTATAAATTTATACATATACATATACTAACATTAGATTTATACTTAATATAAGAAAGTTGTATTACACTAAGCATATGGATGTTGTCCGAAATAAATGAATATTATTATTATTATTATTAATTTCCATACATTTTCTTTCATCTTTAATAAACCAATAATCACGTCACATCTTCAGCAAATATAGTTATAGTTCTTGTAATACAAAGTTTAGTAATATTATTAGTAGAGTACAATAGGACGTGCGGTCACTGCATCGCTGCGACATGTGTGGGTGGCTTTTTTATAGCACACGTTTGTTAGCTCAAATACTAAACTGTATGTAGGTAGTCCTTATGTCTAAAGTTTCTATGTAGCATAAGGTAATTAATTAATAAATGTGTTTAGATGTATGTAATCAGTTTTCAATGTACATGAACATAATATTTTACCGACGTTGATTTTTTACTTCATTTTAATAGAATTTCTTATTCATTTGGATCCTGAGTTATAATAATTATAATATAATAATATTCTACCACATTCACACAGCGCCATCTAGTCCCAAATTAAGCAATTATATTTGCTTGTGTTATGGGTACTAAACAACTGATATACTAGTTAAATACACTTTTTTTTTTGTAAATACATACATATTATAGATAAAATACACATTTAATTAATTCATAATTATTACATTAATTATGAATGTCGTATGAATTGAAATGGAATATTTTTTAGTATATTTTTTGTTTCGATCATATAATATAAACTACAAGTAGTTACTACCTAGTTTCTACAGGACTTCAGACAACAAAATACCAATCTTAGACGAGGTAGCACAGAAGCCGCTAACGGTTTCTAGTCCAATAATTAATAACAAGAGAAATGAGGAAACGATTCATGAGCAAATCTATTTAAAAAAACATAACTTTTCTTTTAAAAGTCTGGTGTAAAACAGGCAAGCTATATTTTTAGTTAAAAGCAAAATAATCTCAGTGTTTACCATATTCAAAGATGATTACTTCATATTGCTGGGAGCATAGTGATACTATAAGCTCCATCGCAATACAGCGTCGCGGTATCACCCCTCTCTTTCTAACTAATGACGAGAGAGTGTGATAGAAACATATCCAACTGAAGTTTCGTTACAACAGTTAGCTGAACGTGTTTACTTTGTTCTGGCAAACTAGTGGATTAATGGAAAACAAATATGCGAGGTTATACAATATTTTGTGTGTCGACAGATGCCGGTTCGCTGTAGGTATTTCTTTGATATGACATTGTTTGCATAAAATCAAGTGTGTATTAAATAAAATCGATTTTAATGAAGTAGTTTTTCGAATAGTATTTCTGCAACCATGTGAAAATTGTTATAGAAATTCAATTACTTAATTGTAATCACACATAATGTGATTAGTCTGTAACTGTCTGAACACAAATAAATAAATAAATGTAAATTAAAGGTATTAGGTTCGTCTGAAGATGTTTAGCAGTGACTATAAATAACTGATTACATGTAATCAATTATTTTCTAATAATACTTATCTTTAATTGGACCTTAAAGCATTATTTAATTTATATCTACAAAATACAAAAACAAGTTCAACCAAAAGATGCTTTAAATATTTTCTTGACGGTATACTCGTAGCTCAAACCACTGTCCCTGTTCCAAGACCTTGAATAGTGAATAAAAAAAAATATCGATAAAAAATGCTAAAAAGAAATCTAGAAACAAAAGTCATTAATAGCGTTCAATTAGTATCTTACGCATCCCTTCGAGAAGAAACAGCACTCAATTCAGGTGACGTCACACCACTTGGATTGTCAGACTTGTACCCAGTGCGTTTTATAGCGTTTAGGGCACACGCTAATGTTCCAATTGTCGTTGTTCCACTAACAGAGGGTGAGAAAATAATGTCTCAAGTTCTAATGGCGTAGTCAGCGTTGCCTTAAGATATTATTGGGGTGACAACTTCGCTTGGTGGACTAATTCTATAAAACAATGTATATAAATATTTGGAGGTTAATTTCTTTTTTGAGAGTCAAACTAATAAGCTAGACAAGCAATACTTATTTTATAGATGGACTACACGTTTTTATATTGAGAAATCTCAATACTTCACTTCATTTAATTCATACAAAGCCAAACAGGTGTTATATTGTTTCTAGAGCCAGTTCGTTAACAAGGTTACACCCTGATTTGGCAAGAAACTCAGGCCTCTTTTTAATCGCCAAAAACGTATAATTTTAATTAGTACAGTAGTACAATAGTACAGAACCAAAACGCGATACTATGTTAAACTCAATATTAAAAAAAAAAAGATTACATCCAAATAATTATATTTTTGTTTGCCTTTAAATTCATTCATAGTTTTATTTATTATGACTACAGTATAAGTAGTTAATCGTAAATATCGTTTTTAATCGAGACGTTATCGTTAGGTACAGTGAAATCATTGTCTTAACCTACAATTAGAGTCTCTTAAATTATAATTGCAATGTTTATACTACAATAGTCATTCTTACATCAGCTTTTTGCTAAACATTTGAATGTCCAACAACTTTTAATGAAACTTGCTAAAGCTTTTCAAACAAAACCTACAGTTTTAAAGACATACGTCGCGACTAAATCAGTAAAAACTTCGTCTATTTTCCTTCAAAACGCTCGCTATTCTTATTAAAATATGCAAAACAAAACATGTCATTTAAAAACATTATTTTAAAGAATACCTTATTGAGTCGAGCCGGCATTATGCATGCGTCTTTCCTCCTTTTACTGGCTGTTACTTTCCCCGAAGTAAAAAAAAAGTAATTTCGCTATGATGCCTTTATTACGAGCCCTAGAACGTATAGAGTTATGGCCCTTCTCATTTCGTTAGATAGACCTTTGTTTAGGGACATATACTTTTATATCGGTACGTAGTTTTTTGGAACGAAACTTTCAAGTTTATGACCCTTCGAACAATCTGCTTAGCGTGCTTACCTAAGTTTATTAGCTGGTGCAAATAACTTGTTTGTACGGCGTATACTTTATAGTCGTGTTACAGTTATCTTCAAAGTGCCGAAACATTTTCAGATATTTTTTAGAGATAAAGTTGTCAAGTAATTTTTATAAGGAATAATCTTAGTTTTGCAATCTTTATAGATAGTGACTTCAGTCGCAGGTTTGCTCCTCTGCGTCACCTATACATCATGTATTCGTGGTTTTTTTTAAAATTACGTTCACTCCTTTTTTTCATTGCATTTACGTCGCGTCTACGTGTCATCTGCGTCAAATCTACATCGCGTTTACGTTTAACACATTCAAAGCTCAAGTTCAACTCAAATTATTTTCTTTCACTTACACTACTTTTCACTAAGCACATGGTAAATCTTTGACAAAGTCTGTATTCACACGTACCTCAGCCATATCGCAACAATATCTTCTTACGCAAAATTTTATGAAAATTAATTAATTGTCCAATTCACACGGTCTTCATTTTGCCGTCATTATCGACGGTGTTTGATATTGACCAAAACGCAGCCACATAGTAACCACAACGGAACCACCAGCAACACCGCGAACTAGTGGCCGGCCACATCGCAAATACAACCACAACCACACTTTGTGGTTACCACAACGCAACCGCAAAAAGCCGCTAACCACAGCTTGACCGCATTTTGTCGCAACGTTGTGGTGTGGTTGTGGTACGAACTTAAGTGTAATCCTCACTCGACTGATTGTATCAATTGGTATTAATCACGGCCTTCATATTTTTCATGTTGATAACTTACCCATTCAGATACCACCGCTTTCATTATAAACTAAGAAAAATTTAAATACATTTTACACATTTTATGCGCACAACGGTTAGTTATTCAACTTTGCATATTTTGCTCAAAGGAAAACTAAAGCACTTTTATGATAGCGTAAACTAAAAAACGAAAATTTGTAATGAAAGGCTTCATTTTGAAGCCGATATGTGTTTATCTTTCATCACAGATAATCGCGAAAATTATGGTTTTGTTTCATAACATTACATCGACGTATTGAAAAGCGGTATAACGGAACTCTGTACACCTAAATCTAATACATACACAATGCCAATGTATGTAGACTTTATGATGATAACAATAAAGTAGGATTTTGAATGGCAAATTCGTAGTTTAGAGTGGAAAGTTGACAATAGCTGTGTGCGCAACGCCAAAATGTTTTGAACAAATATTCATTGAATGCAAATCCACCGAGGCCGTTTGGATTAGATGTGGTATATACTGTATACGGTAGTCATTTTAAAGCGTTTGTAAGCGAAATGTTATTGATTTGATCTAAGCTTTCGTTGGCAATTTGTTTTGTGTTTTCTGGGCGTGAAGCAATTTCGCCATTAGGTTGATATACTTATTTATAATGTATTTTATCCACCTGTAGGTAGAACTTTATAAGAACCAGTATGCTATCAAATTTTTTTCACGAATACTAATAGCAAAAAAGTGAGTCCCTTTATTCAAAAACGCAACTCCCGAATAAATACATAATATATAGTAATTTAAATGAAATTGTATATTGTGTAATGTATTTTTTTTTATTGTATTTTTAATTGCTAGTATACTTACTGTACTTACTTATTTTAACCATGCTGTGATCTCCTGTAACTGAGAAAACATATACCTATCCATATTATATTAATTTAATTCGAATGTAATGTGTATTTCTTGTTGGAGATCCTATATAAATAAATAAATACTTTAGTCTTGAAGGTGACGAAATATTTAAATAACATTAATTACTTATGACCCATTTTAGAAAATCACTACAGAACCTTATTAACAAAATCTTTGGGATTCTTGGTTATATAAAGGCGTGGAAACATTAAATATAATTTAGGCTTATATTACTTTAATAATATTGCCGACTCAATCAGTCTTTGTAAATCAGATTTTGTTATTCTATCACGTAATTTCAAACAAAAAACGTCCTTATTGTAATCGATAAACTCATTCGAATCGTCAGCGACCAAAAGAGTACATTAGCAATTCTCTTCACGCTCCCATTTAGGCAACAACAAAATACAAAGGCACAAAGCCCGGCTCGCTCCAGTTTATAATTGTAGTTGTTGTTCATATCATGTCGCATATGCAAGCCGCTTAAGGGCCGACTAATTAACATTTTTATATGACTCATTTGCATACTGCCTTGATAACTCTATGAATTTAAATTTATTAAAGGTTGCTCTACTTGTTACGTGGAGAGTAATCAAAGGGGTTGCGGCTTTTGTTGTGGGAAACTATATAATGTTAGAAATATATTACTTAAAAGAATAGTACCGACATGTAAAGGGTTAATGAGATATAAACCCTTCAGGCCGTTAAACAAGTGAAACTTAATTTAGAAGATATTAATTTAATGGGCTGTATTTTGTTGTGGTAATATTCACAATAAAATGCAGCTCATTTAGAAAACTAGGTTAACATCATCATCATATCAGCCGTAGGACATCCACTGTTAATGAATAGACCTCTTCACCAGACATCTAATAAGACCAAAAAGTTATTTGATTTAATTTATGAAAGGACTAAATAAGGAGGCTTACTTGAAACACTGTCTGATTAATTTACCGAAAACAAGTTTAAATGCATCAAATTTTTCACAAAGGTTTCATATAACACTAGTTAAAAACTTCTATGACATAATTATTTCTGTACCAATACCTCATAATATAAGCATATAAAGTTAATACATATTATTTGGGAAGGCCAAACGTGATTTTTACACTATCATCCATAAAAGCTATCAAACCATTTCCCATGTTGACGACACTTCACTAATCAAAATGTACCCTCGAAAACTCATAAATACTTATCACACGTCCACTTTTTGTGCGCACTTGGAGGGTACGGGATGACGTAAAAACTGTCATGGCCGCCAATCACGCGGCCAACATAAAAATGCCGTGAGAGCCTCAATATTAAGACCTCCGGACATTTCCGTCAACTTCGCCTTTAGTAATTTTTGGGAAACTTTGAGATATTTACTTCACAAAATAAAGCTACTCAGCACTTTAAAGGAAAGCTCTTTTATATTTTGGCAAAATATTTCCTATACTACTCAAAATTTGTCTTGGAAAATATGGTGTAAATATAACAATTTGTGACATTCTGTCATGAAAAATATATGCATATTCAGGTGTAAAAATATGAAAAATACCGTGACAGCAAAATTTTAACATTGACGGATAAAAATGTGAAGTTGAGATATTTCCTTCACGTTGGTCTAGTGGTCGGGTAGTGAGTGCGCCAAGCATGAAATCTTAGACCAGACTTCAGTCTCATGCTAAAAATGCCATGACTAAAATTTACATTACTGTTCTTTCCTGACTCGGATCGAATCTAGAACAAGACAGAAATAGTACGTACTCTTACACAGTCAATTTTTATTTATAAAACATAAATTTACATGACCAACAAAACCAAAACGGCCTATTTATCAGCAAACAAGAGAGATATTAAAAAAGGCTTCCATCGGGCTGTGTCATCGAATACCCTGGCGCGCTTAATTCGACCCATTCATCATGCGACAGTTACCAAACTAATTTAGTCGCTGCAATAAATCTTTAGCAACCGCAACGTAGTGACTTTGTAGTCACAATGACGACGATAATAATACAATCATGTTGTCAATAAGATAGTATATAAATCAATTTAAATTTTGGTTGTAATAATTGAGCAAGTGAAAATTATGTAATCCCCACAAATATTACATTATTTTGGTATACAGTACGTACGTACCAAAAGATTAATCATAAAAAAATACTCAGCCCGTGTCCTCGATCGTTGCAATTCTATGGAAACGTCGCCGCGTGTCGGGAAAAATCTAAGGTATTTTTTTGAAGACGAAGATTTTGGATGACGTGATTATTATTATTATTTAGCTAGAAGCTGTCACTGGCTTCTTTGCTACCGCGACCAAGATTGATCTTTTGTAGTTGTGATTTTTTTATAGTCCTGCAGAAAATACATAAGAATTTCCAGATTTTTTGAGCAGACAGATTCTGTATCTCATCAGATTGCATTTGGTGCTGTCCTAAATAGATGCTTCTTTTGTGCATGAGTAGGGCACATGCATTGGAATTTCCCATAGAACAGAAATAGTTTCTATTTTCTCTGACTCTTCACAAAATCTGCACATTGTGGATTGGCTCAGGCTGAGTTTAAACTGCCAGAGATCTAGATATGTTTCAAAATAATTAAATATGTTTGTACATGTTGCTAAAGCTTAAAAACTCTCCATAATTAGGAAACATTCAATGTGCCGACTAATTTTCTAAATATTTTCTCAATAATCGAGGGTACGCTTCGGCCCGACAAAGGGTATTCTAAAATTACCTCAAAATTTTGCAGTTGTTGCTCGAATGAACATGTTTTTTTGGAGAAAATTCTATTTTTTTATAGGGTCCTTTAAAGATAAAATTGCTGAACTTATTAATTAGTCATGATTTTGGGTTCAATATCTTTTAATCTAAATTTAATTACATCTGATTTGACTATACAAAAATTAAAATAACATTTACAAAAATTATTACAGCACATTTATTATTCACGCTGTGATAGCTTTAAAATATCTTATATAATATTTAATTGTTTGCTATTGTAAAAAGTCTCAAACATTAGTATTTTACTGTGTACTTTAGTAAAATTATTAATGATTAAAAAATACTGTACGTGTTCTGTTATGTCTATGATTTACAATCATAGACATAACAGTAGCCAAAGACCTGTTATTACTAAAAGTCCGTCGGACTCAAGATTTTAAAGATTCAGGTAAAAAGTTAGATGACGGAAAATTCGGACAAGAAACTGCTTTCCAATTAAACTTTCATACTAGAGCAAAGTAGAACAGAATGTTTGATTTAGTTTTTTGTATTAGCTAAGCTCTTTACATAGAGGAGAGGAGACCCGAGCCCAGCAGTGGGACATTAATGGGTTGCTGATGATGATATAAATATATTATTATTATAGCCGGAATCTTTCAGACACCAAAAGTGCAAGAAGGGTTCTTGTATAGTTGTCATTCTTGAAAAAACATCGAATGAAGAATAATAATTTCTAAACTTATTACGTCATCTCGTAGAACTATAACATACTGACATAAACGTAACGCCAGATTCACCCCAATATTAAACAATATTAGTTTACCAAATACAATATTTGTTCAATCAAAATAGTCATACCGATACTGTGTACAGACAGTCATAAAGTCTAGCTATAAACGGACTAGTTTCTAGCCGTTGTTCCCAACTAGTGGACACAAAGCGCATACACAGTTATGACGTCACAATGGCTCAGTTAGGGGAAAGTCGTTTGCAAATGTCAGCCGGAGCGATTTTTGTTCTGAAACTTTTGTACGTCATGTTTCTTTCTCTTTTATTGCACGGTATGATTGAAGGGATTGGTGGAGAGATTAATGCTCGGTAGTCAAATAGTCGCGTATTCGATAATCTTATTTCAAAGATTTGGGTTTGATTGATATTGATTTTTTAGTAAATTTTAGAATGACACGTAGGAGTAGTCAGTAGGGAGAGATGGCCAGAAATCCTTAGATGCGGTATTACCTTATTTAATAGCTGACTACACGACGACTACGCTCGCTCTGGCAGGAGCATTACAGACGAAGAGTAGGTTTTAGCTGCAATGCTCATTCATTAGAATTTGTCAACTTACCTTCGAGCATAAATTAAATGGATTTTCCAGAGAGTGTCCAATCCTAAGATGGAGGTCCAATGGGTCATATTTATAGATGAGGTCGAATCTTGAAGGTCCAATGGGTACGCAGCTAATTGAATTGTAAAAAAACGTGTCTAATACGGTCCTAAAGTTCTCAATTAAGAAAGTAGTAGTATAAACTATTGTGAATTTGTACTTAGTTACTTCTTGTTTTCGTTTTACATAACATACGAGGAAAATATGTCGGGTTTTTTCTTAAACAATAACGTATTTTATTGGTCATTTTATTCTCTGTATATGGGACATTTATAAAAGCCCATTCAACCCCAAAAAAATTAAAAACACCAGCAGTAATTGAATGCGTGAAGTTTACGAGACATCCGCTCCGTTCATTTATCTGTTAGTCCATTTATCTGGCCGCGCAAAAATCTGAAACGGCTCCAAATTGTGGGACATTGTTACTCTCCCCCGGGGAATGTTGAATGTTGACCCAATGCTACAACGCGGAGTACGCAAAACGCTTTGTACTGTGGTCCACCGTGTGTAATTTGTTGACATTGATTTTGTGGTTTCCAAAATTTAATTTGATCATTTCGAAATTAATTGTAAACGAGTTTTATTTAAAATACAGCGGGAAAAAATGTGATTCAGTTTTGCAAACGAAGCACTTTTAAATTGTGGACGTTCCCAGAGGCAAAGTCGAATCCTTGTAGCTAAAATGAGTCAACACAATGAGAAGTGTGTAGCAGAGAAGTTTATATTCATCTTGTTCGGAAATTCCTATGAGTCATTTGACATGTATAGCTTCTTAATCTAATACTATTATACAAGCAGTTCTTAATAATAATAATAATACTCTACCACATTCACACAGCGCCATCCAGTCCCAAATTAAGCAATTATATTTGCTTGTGTTATGGGTACTAAACAACTGATATACTACTTAAATACATCTTTTTTTTTGTAAATACATACATATTATAGACAAATTACACCCAGACACAGAACAAACCTTTATGCTCATCACACAAAGATTTGTCCTGGGTGGGGATCGAACCCACGACCTCCGGCCCAGCAGCCAGGGTCACCAACCACTAGGCCATTTCTTGTATTATCTATTGATTTATAATAATGTCAATGTATAAACATAAGTGTCTTGAGTCTCAATATTGTTAGTGAAAAAAAATTTGGTTTACATCTATTTGGCTTTGTATGAATCACAGAACAGAGATAGTTTGTGGTATGAACCGTATGAATTTGAAGTTGTTTTACATTATTTTGCAAATGAACTTTAATGATTTTAATGAAAATTTGGGCTATGTGTGTCACTTTTTTACCCTTCAAGAACGTGAACTTTAATTTACAAAAGACACTATTCTCTAAAGATTTTATTCCAATATAAGAACTATTAATGTATATTTTACTCGTATAAAACCATAGTATCAAAGAAATTTATGCAATTTATCCATTTACACAACTACAATTAAACACAAATTGTTTCTACATTTTCTTTGTATTCTTCTTATCCTCGATTTTTCGTGATCCTCCCCTAAATTCTCACAACATGTAAAATATGATGCGTGTCTTGTTTTCACACAACCCCTCAGTTTCAGTAACAACGCATGCATTCCTCACCCCTAATTAACTCGGAACATTTTTCTGAATGCCAGTGTTACAGCCGCGTAATTCACTTTTTATCATTCCCGAGATACTCCTATTGTGTGGTTTGTGGGATTGTGTATGTGTATATAGAATAAGTTTGAATTTAAAAGGATTTAGGTTTTAGATGCTCGATCTTTTCATGGTTGCCTTAAGATTGAACTGACTAAAGTCTATTTAGTTGTCTGATCTCTTAAAAAGGTTAATGATTCTTTTCACTAAAGATAACGTACCTATCTGTGTGTAAACGAATGGATCAGTTATAATGCAGTTTTTATTTGTTTGTAAGCTGACCTGATCGTGATGGTTCTTAAAAATGTTTCATCAAAAATAATGCAGCAGTTACAAGGTAATCTGCTCTTGGGTTAGGTAAAATTTTCAATTTTGTTTATTTCATTATGATTCAGTATTAAATATAAAAAATTGTAAAACATTTAAAACTCTTACTCTTTCTGGTTCCCTCATCAGACCTCCATAAAACACAACGCATTTACTATTGTATAACTCCATATTATTATGTTTGTGCCTCTTGCGCAACTGTAACACGCTTCTGATGCACGACCGAGGCATTACGTAAGTAAACTAAAGCAAACTATATTCCATATAATTACATCATAAATAATCTAAGCATTTCTAGTTCTATTTACGCCAGCACCGTCATCATAATATTTTCTAGTGCGTGCTAGTAAAATCTCAGTCATAATCAATCCACAAACAACAAGGGGCTTATCGCCTCTATCGATAATTAAATGTTATTGCGTTGAACATAAATCCTGAAGGTATATGGCGTGAGAGGTTATGAGGAGTGCGAATGCCACAGAAGGGAATTTGCAGCGAGAAATAGAAGAAAATCATACGAGAATTTATGAGAATGAGTTTATTATGAAGTGGTTATGTTACGGTAATGTTGTTCAGAGTTCAATGAATGGGGCGTTTTTATGGTCATGGAACGTTTATAGTTATATATGAACTGCGTCATTGCAGTCACATTATTTTTATTATATCTAGCAATACCAAGCAGCATCGGTATTTTATAAACCACACCCGCAGTAGTGAGCTAACTGTGTACCACTGGGGACTGTACAAACATATAATTAACTGACATTAAGTACACTTAGACTCGAAACAAATATATAATATAATATTCTACCACATTCACACAGCGCCATCTAGTCCCAAAGTAAGCAATTATATATTTGCTTGTGTTATGGGTACTAAACAACTGATATACTATACTTAAATACATTTTTTTTTTTGTAAATCCATACATATTATAGATAAATTACACCCAGACACAGAACAAACTTTTATGCTCATCACACAAAGATTTGTCCTGGGTGGAGATCGAACCCACGACCTCCGGCTTAGCAGTCAGGGTCACTAACCACTAGACCAACAGGCCAGTCGTAACGTATATAAAAAAAAAGTATATAATAATTATGAATCATACAATTACTTGTCTCGTGTGGGAATCGAACCCATGACCCACTCAGCACGGCGATGATGTTAGTGTCGAGGCAACACCCTAACTACTATGCTACGGTGACAGTAAATTATACGATTTAAACAAAATGTGTATTGCTTTTAAAGTTTACTGCACAACTGGCGCTGTCTTGTAGAATTTTGATATACATAAAAGCATCACGCTTTTGTCCCCGAAAGATTGGCAGTGGTGTGTTACATTCATTCGAAATATATATAGCTGGTATTTTAAATCTCATTAAATAGAAGGCGAGCCTATTATTAGACACATTTCCAATATCCATGCTTATAATAATTTTATGACACAAAACCTCAATACCATTTTCCCTGATCTGGGAATCGAACCCTCTTTCACAGCAGTCATACTGCTGCTGCTCAACTTGAGGAAGTATAACCCATATAGGTTAGACTTTATTTTTTATGAACCTAGAGTGAACTTCAAACCCCCTGATTACTAGCCTGTTAATTGAAGGACACAAAACGTATTTTCACGTTAGCCTTGCGACCCAAAAGTGAGAAGCAATAACAGTTGACGCAGGTGAAGCTGTAAGACACAACTAGTATACAGCCAAAATCCTTAAAACTCTAAACATCCACTTTCACGTGTTTTTTTGGTTAGCCAAGTTTATCTTGTCGTAAAGATTGAGAGTGAAGTACGACGTGTGCGTCTTTATCATCGCCTGTCAGTGCGAAGATAAAAAGTCGTTTTTCTCTGGGTAATAGAGGATATCTTGACAAACAAGAATATTGTGTCACTGAGTATATATATATGATTTTTTTTTTAAATTAATACAATTAACGTTAAAACATAATACACATAACAAAATCCTGATTATAAAGGCGAAAGTTTGTTAGAATTAATGGATACAATCATGTTGGAAGATATGTGTGTAGGATGTCTGTGTCCTAACATCACTAGTTGAAGGTTACGAAGTGGTGAGAACTCATAAGTAAAAATGCCTTTATAATAAGGTCACCATTTATTGTCTGAACATGTTATAATATGGATGTAAGAATGAGACTGCCGGCAGCACTACACCTCTTTATATACACATTATTAAATGTTACGTCAGTTAAACGAGATCCCACATAAATTCCCCAACAAAAAAATCTAATTACTTTCGATTTCTAAACCTATTAAATCAATATCTGTTCATATACATAGACTTTGATTTAACGTACTATGCTTTGGCTCTTTAAAAAACAATTTGATCCTTTATTTATTTAAAATCTTTACTTTAGTTCTGCTCATTCTCAAGGTTTCACCTATAGATTTTTCATGATAACATACATTTTATTCTTAGTAAATATATTTGAATAGCATCGTTACATTTACCCTAACCGAAACTAAAACTTGTTATAAATTTAATAGTAAACTAAAAAATGAAAAATCGAACCTAAACAGTATACGCAAAAAAATCAAATAATTAAACTAGGAGGCGAGGTAACAGCGATAAAATTTCGAACGCAATAGTGCTTCGAGCGGGCGAGCCGAGCGCAGCGGTAGGCACAACCAACGAATGAACGCATCTCCTCAAATGGAAACAACATTGTGGAAAAAACTGAGCCAAGTTTAAATTAAAATTGGCTGCTGGGATCCGTAACTTATTTATGTAAGTCATATGACATCAACGACGAACGAAACGCAGTGACTTTCACTTTGGTAAGTATTAGTTTTCAAGAATAAACTCTATTTTTTTTAAAGACCAGCAGTACCAATGTGGATTTCACTTCGTGGAATTTGTATGTAGTCAAGTGACTTACCATCAGCTAACGCAGAAGGAAAAAATCGTGAAGAAACCCGTGAAGAAATCGGAAAAATACCCTAGCAGAAAATCAAAGTATATGTTTGAACCCTCTCAGCCCTCTAGATAGAGAAAAGGAGATACAAACCCAGCAGTGGGACATTAATTAGTTCCTGATAAATTACAGATACGATTGGATACATTACTTCAAAATATCTTATTTATCTACCTCGCTATTAACACTTAGTAATCCTCTATAAGATTTAAAAATTTCATTACCATCGTCGAGCATTTAACTATATATCCTTCAACGTCAAAATTCCCAGTACAACAGAGCGGACCCTTTTTTTATATTTATGTAAATTTGCATCCCGTTTCCCATATCAGCAGATCTGAATACGGAACGCCAAACTCCGGCTGGGTGGAATTTAACGCGCCCAGTTATAGGCTTCCCTGCTAATCTCTTAACTTTTAACTGGAAAACAATAAAACGTCGCAGACCGTGGCCACTGCGGGAAAAATCCTATATTCTAGTTAAAATGTGGAACCTACCATTTAATATTTTAGCTAAAGACTGTTACGTGCGAAGCGTAAATTGAATTTGGATTAAGGGATTACTCCGACGTAATACATTTGTTATATTTTATCACAGTTATTCTATTCTAAACACAAAATATAATATTAATTTGGTTCAAATTATACATGATTTATGTATTAAAGCATAGAGTTATGACGCTCGCAAGAAAGTAAATAATTTTGGGGAGCACAGGTGCCCCAGGACAAGTTCTAATAGCATATCTAAATCGTCCAATTCGTATTCAGACGACATCTGTCGATTTCTTGATAACAGTCTATTGCTCAATTGTGAATAATATAATTTTGCCACCCAACATGGTTGGGTTCAATATTCAAAAACAAATCTCTTTACGGTATCACTAAAGTTATTATTAAGACATAGTATCTAAGAAAAATATTATATTATGTTAAATAATAGTCATAGGGAAAACTATTCCGTTTGCAAAATTTTATCAACCTTTTATCCCAGGTCTTCACTTTCCCAATTTTACACATGGTAAATTTTTCACGTTCCCAGATGTCTCTTTTCTCAATTTTGTACATTTCCAGATCATCACATTACCGAATATTCACATGCTTATATCATCACAGTCACAATTATTCTCATTCTCTATTCTGCACATGCCCAATTCATCACAGTCAGATAATGATGAATAAAAGAACACAGACACTAAAAATAACATTCAAAATAACCAAAAATAATCGCACTAAAAGTATTTTATAAAAATGGAACAACATGAAAGGTACGTCACAAAAGAATAACGAGTACGTAGGGAAAAAACGTGACTTTATATACAAACCCAGTTATTATGCTAATGTCAGAAATTATGCAACAGAATCATCATATAAAAGAACGAAATTAAAAGCCATCAAGCCATTAAAAACAATGACCACGAACCATTAAAGGAAGAATAAAAAGAACAATTCACGAGAGCCGGTCCATAAAAAGGCCTGACATATAAATTATATAAGCCCATCATAGATACAAAGTGCGTATGACAGTATTCATCGGGTACCCACACGGTTGACTACCAAAATCCAGTTTCTCAATTAATATTTTATGTTATTTGAAAACACGATTGGTTTTAAATCATCATCATCTTCATGTCAAACTAATGACGTCCACTGCTGGACATAGGCCTCACCTAATTTTCGCCACAGCGATTTTGTGTCGCCTCCAACCAAATATAAGTATAAATTTTGGCTTTAAATAACATAATTAACATAGTTAATTTGAATTTTGAACGGAAGTTAGCCAAAATGGAAATATAACTGTCATTTTGATATATTTTAGGTCACCATAACGGATTTGAAATGAAACTCTTCGTAAAATTACACAACATTAATTAAAATAGTAAAAATTATTTTAACTGCGTTCATGTAGTCATAATTTTTTTTTTTACTTAGATTCTATCATTTGAAATGTAACCCGATTTGATTTAATTATTTTAACTACGACTTCACTCTAAGCCTCAAAGGAATGCATTATCTAAATATAATATAATATTCTACCACATTTACACAGCGCCATCTAGTCCCAAATTAAGCAATTATATTTGCTTGTGTTATGGGTACTAAACAACTGATATACTACTTAAATACATTTTTTTTTTGTAAATACATACATAATATTATAGATAAATTACACCCAGACACAGAACAAACCATTATGCTCTTCACACAAAGATTTGTCCTGGGTGGGGATCGAACCCACGACCTCCGGTTTAGCAGTCAGGGTCACTAACCACTAGACCAACAGGCCAGTCAATAATAAAAAAATGATTTAGAACCTATTGACTCTGATTGAACTAAACAAAATTTCAATTCAATTTACCGGGAAATGCGCTTAATTTAGCATGTAACCTTTACAGACAGACTCCAAAACAAGTAAACCAAAATAAAATCTTTTAAAACACATTATAATTTTAGTCTTTTTTATGTGGCCTAGACCTGATTTTTATATTTTTATTTTATTTCAAAAACCTTCTTTTCAATATTCGGGATTTAGATAAGTAATCGTCCAGTATCCAGGACTACCCTCGCTAACGCACGCGGGGGTACGGCCCAGTTTTACGACTGGCGTATAAATTCCGCGTCGTTTATTTACTTTTTACAACGTCTAGGCCCGAAGTGGGCGCGCAATGGCCCCACGTTCATGGCTCTAGGTGTAATGCACTTTTCACAGTTGTAAAATTTTGAATACCGCTGTCTGTATTTGGATGTTCTGTCACCCTTCAGTTTATTGCTTGCCTACAATCGATTTTAAATTTCGTTTTATTTTGTTGTTTGCTTAGTTAAGTTATTGAAGTTGTTGCCACTGTAATAATCAACGGAATATCCTTTTTAATACAAAAATATTTATAATTTTAAAAAGTAAATTACAATCATGCTGTGTGAAAATTATAGCATATAATATCTTTGTCAGGTTATAACCTCACCCTACAATCTAGCCTGTGGCTTAAAAAGTGCGACCACCGGAACGTCTCCAAGCACACTTACAATTTCCCACATTTCCGCAAAGGGATGGGACCAGACATTTAATGTAAATTTATTTTTATCTCAGACATAAAAATTATCACGTATTGCGATACAGTTTTATGTCAGCCGCTTTAATTAGGGTTCAGGAGGTTAAAATGTTATTACAGGATGGTAAAAAAGACTTTATTTTTAATGACTTCAATTTGCCTCGACTTTGTTTGTTCGCTCTATTGTCATTATATTTAAGTTCACGCCCCAACCTTTCATTTGAGGGTTAAGTATTGAAGTAACCAAAATTTTGACTTACTATATTTTAATGGTGTGTAGCATAAAACGGTTTTTTTTAAATAGGTACATTATTAGGCGGTTATTATTCACAGTTCTTTTGTAAATTCGGATATTATTAAGGAATTTTAATTGACATGATTGCATTTTGATGACCGTTTCCTCAAGTTTATTCAAATTACATATTGATTAAAAAGACCAATAATAAATTAAGAATAACTCGACGAATTACTCTTACTTTTTTTGTTGTGTTCGAAAGAGCACAGGGCTTGTTCGGAGGATCAAGTAATGTATTTTTAATTTGCACGTTCGTTTGTTTTCTATAATTCTGTGTTGCTGATAACGTTTTGCAGTTTCTTCGAAGTCAAACTTAATATATCTATAGATATCGAATTATTCCGGATGGCTTCTCAGAAGTGTAGTAATTAAATTTCGTTTTCTAAATTTATTTTTGCTTTTCAAAAACACCTATAACACTTCTATGTATTCACATTAATATCCTAGTTAACCTTATCAGAGTAGCATGTAATGTATTCTCAAGCAATAATTGTGGCCATCAAAGGGTAATTTAGCCGTGCGCATTGGTACGAGCTATGAAGCTCTTCGATCTTTGATAACTTGTAACAGTCGGCTTGCATGCCGCGTTGCATGCAACTTCTAATAGGCCACGTCTATTGCTTGCTTAAAACATAAGGTAGCTAATTGTAGCTAGCAAAGATAGTGTGTACTTATGTGTATATACGTATATGGTGGCAGTAAACTCATCAGTTGGAATATTATAGTACCTACTCCAATTACATAGCTCTTTCAATAAAATGCCTTCCAAATAAATTGGCACTGTAGTGTAGCGGTTAAGGTGGTCGCTTCGCCATAAATATATTTTGTGTGATTCATTGGTATTTGTTTCGAGTCTGGGTGTAGGTAGGTACTTTGTTTGTATGTTTGTAAAGTCCCAGTGACATAGATGTGGGCCTTGTCTAAAAAACTGCACTTGTTTATTATTATGTATTTGGAAACAGATAATTATTTTCTTTACCAATGTATTTTTAGAAATAAATAGCATAAAATTGTCATCCGATATGTTGATGAGTTTGTGTTTGGCAATCTTACTATAGCATTAGCATTACAGCTGCTTTTATACTAAAATAAATTATTTCTTTGTTTAAGAATCTTCACTGATAATTTCAGTTATATGTACCAAAAATCCAGCACGACGCAACATGACCCCGTATATTCCACCGTTATCGGTCCAATGATGAGGCTTCCTGCCACCGTGCTGTTCAATCGACTTATAATCAAACATCTGATAACGTCTACTATGCAAATTTCACATGTTAAATTACCGAGAATAATGCCCGAGTTGGAGTGTCGATTTCACTGAATTACTTCTACAATCTATTATTAAT
Source organism: Laspeyria flexula (assembly GCA_905147015.1). NCBI lineage: Eukaryota > Metazoa > Arthropoda > Insecta > Lepidoptera > Erebidae > Laspeyria > Laspeyria flexula. Next base: position 1,301,928 of record LR989956.1, on the reverse strand, counting down.
GGTATAGTGTGTGTATATCACAGTGTGAAGAATTGGTTGAATTTTAAGAATTGTTTGCTGTGAGTCATCAGTCCGGGTTATATAGCCTTTCTACTGCTGATGTTCATGCATTGTGATGTACGTTTATAAAATTACTAATGCGCGCTACACATCTTCAGTTTTAACTGTGCGATTTAACTGTACAGTCGGACTGTACAGATAAATCTTTAAGTGTGTAGAGTTTTATCTGATCGTGTATAGGCTGTAGGGACCTACGATGTATCTGATTACGATACAGTCCGACTGTACAATTAAATCGCACAGTTAAAACTGAAGGTGTGTAGCGCGTATAAGATAATCAGCATCGTATTAAATTAACTCAAAATAGTTTCACAATTTCAAATTTCAACAGAAAAGCAACCTAAACCCATGAACGAGTATCTTCAACAATCAACCCAATCAATTATTCGTCTGTAAAATGTAGCAGAATCAATGTCGGTACTTAAGAGGTGATGACGGTACGTGAGAATTAAGTCAGAGCTGTATGAGAGCCTCGTAAATCTGGCAAACTATCTGCAATACACTAGTTGTCTAGAGAGCACTTAGCACTGTCCTCCGACGGCGGGAGTGCAAGCTAACACCTGGTGACGGGTTTTAGTAGAGGTAACTAAATATAATAAAAATGTAATTTATTAAAACGGCTGTCAACTTGGCGTAGTGATTAAGATGGTTGCCTCCTCACTAACATTGCCCTGCCAAGTGACGTGGGTTCTATTCTCAAACTAGACACACAGTTGTATGATGCATAGAGATATCTATTGAATATACCTACTATAATTCTCGAGCATACTAATCTAACCTGTATGAATAAGGATGTAAATATTACATCCTTACTCATACAGTAATACATGTTTTTTACATAAGATTTAATTTTTTTATTTTAAATATCTCATAATACCTCATTACGATGAATTTATGTTACCTACCCAACGAAACTTCATAATATTCTGTTTTCGCTACATCCAATAGCTTAGACCACTCACTCACAATCGGCTATACCGGTTTATGCTCTTTTTAGCGCGTCGGGAAGAGCACGGCGTCTCAGAACAGCTGCGAACAGTCCAAGTGGGCGGCCGTTATAGCGTTACATGTTGTTTACCTTAAAGGGACGAGGCTGGGGACTTTTTGACACTCTTCTGTTTATATTCGGTCAGTTTTCAGTCAGGAAAGTAAAAGTAACTTAGGATAAAGTGAATGAATAGTTAAATAAATCTTCAGGACAGTTATACCCTAGCAGCTGTTGAATTTTTCATAGATATCAAGTGCTAATTGTCCGTGTACGTAACTGATTAAAAATACATATATTATTATCACTATCCCATTCATTCAACCCGTTGTCGTAAAAGGCGACATTTTTTTTTTATTAAAAATTTAAATAATGGTCGTCTTTTACGACTAAGGGTTACTCCCTTAAACAGACAAGAGCTCTGCGAGAAAAGGAAAATTCGAAACAAAACCCTAATCCAACCCGTCTAGCCATAATTGTATAGTAGGCTAAATTCCCTCCAAAATAATTGGAGGAGACCCGTGCCCAGCAGTGGGACAATAGTTTATGGGTTGTACTGATAATTATGAAGTACTAGAGCACCTTAATGTAAAATATCAATACGATTCCTAAACAACTTTGATTCCCCCAAATATGAAAATCTCTCAAATACCAATGTGATTGTGCATCAAACATTCACATAGAGACAATTCCACACAAGCCGGTCTGCATATTTAGCGAGGCTACGCAAGTGTCAAACGTCCAATCGATAGTGTGGATTGGGCCTAACGCCACCGGCATGCAAACCTGTACTATGACTATTGATGGCCTGATCTAGTTCAAAGGAAAATTTGGTTTGGGAAACGATATTTTGTAGTGTATTTCAATAACAAAATTAAGAGTAAATAATGATTCCATTTCTACTTTGTTAACGTTGGTATAATAATATTTATTTTTTTTTTTTTTTTTTTTTTTTTTTAAAACAACGCCCGCACTAGGGAACAAGCCCTGTGTCGCGGGGAGCTTTACAAACATGAAACTAACGGACACAAAGTACACCCAGACTAGAAACAAATATCTATGAATCACACAAATATTTGTCTTGTGTGGGAATCGAACCCACGTCACCCAGCACGGCGATGTAGTGACGAGGCGACCACCTTAACCACTGCGCCACGGTGACAGTCAATATTACAGGCTTGTTTTAAACCTGTATTTGATTGCAATAACATCCAATTGATTCCTCGATTTGTAAAGAACTAACGGCGTTTCATAACTTATGTAAGACCACACATACACACAACACAGAGCCACAATACGAAGTATTTCAGTATTCATTATACCTATATAGTAGTACTACCGAGTGCCTATTAACTAGCATGCGTTTATCTTTTTAAACGTTACGGACATCAATTAGCCGGCATACGGACAGTTGAAAATGCGCATTTATAATTATAATAATAGGTTTCATTTTTATTTGCTTGTCGTGGTGGCACTTTTGTTATAATGTTATAAAGACGACATAAATTAAATATAATTATATTATTTAAGATGGAAAATTATAATTTAATATTGCTTTTAAACACTATAAATACTGATTAATTGTGTAATTGGTTAGAAGGTATTAGAAATTATGTTATAAATTTTATGGGAGTACTTACGAGAATATCCATCCCCCAGCATGATCAGGGCCGGAGGGGCCTCGTACGCACTGAGGGCTTCCATCTCCAACAGGTTCAGCAACTGCATCCTGCAAACAAACAAGTTCATAAGCAAAGAACATAGCATTACGTATTTTTTCCCAAAAGGAAAAGAAAAAATATTTAATCTTTTTTTCAGTCTCACACAAATCTCACACTGGGGGCATACTCTGAATTTTGACATTCGATTAGTCGATTTTTATGTCGCTGTCAAATGTTTGAAAGTGATAGCGACCATATTATAATTTCGAGAGAAGAGAATTATAATTTCCTTACATTTGACAGTGACATCAAAACCAACTAATCGAACCGGGGCCGGGGTGTGTAGGTAGTAACAAGTTATCAAATCAATTACCTTTAAACAAATTTAAAAAAAGCCGGTTGAATGGCGTGAAAGTGTAACAAACCAAAAAACTTTCAGAAATACATTTTTAATTTAAAGTTAGTACAGAAACTCCTCTATTTATACAGTATATAATAATATTATATACGTATAACTACAGCCAGCATTGCTAGAAACTATTTTAGATGTATCACACGTACGTAACTGTCGCTGTGTAGATGTTGGTACACGCACGAAATGCTTAATGTCTGCATAGACAACAGTGGCTATAATCTCTTTATACTCATTTAATATTAACTTGTGTTAACTATTAAAAGGTTTTCTTTCTATTCATGTGTAACTGTTTCATAATAGCAGATGTTACACAACGTACCATCGAGTAAATACGAAATGAATACAAAATAAGCAATATTTACCAATTCAAATAGCCCAATAATTACAAATTTTTCAATATTCCAATTTCAAACGTGGCCAATTAAAATGTAAATGTCACATCGCCATCAACTTCACCCGAAGCCTTTCAAAGTTATCGGCGTGCGAACTAAAACCAACCGATGAATAATACATGTGCTGCCATCTGTTATTTTAAACAGGGAACGACGTCTTCGGAGTTTTAATATTACATTACTGTTTTAATATAGAATAATTATGGTAATACCAGACGTTACAGGCAGTGGAAATGAAATGGCTTTTTGTTGGGACATGGTTCGTTACTTGTTACTTATTGGTTTGATACAAATTGAAATATAAATTGAGGACTCATATTTTCTTTGTACGATTTAAGTAGAACAAAATTATATTCCGACAAGCTTTTAATGTTACTCATTCGCTTAGATTACTTCTGTAAACAAACTTCTTCTTCTTAGTGTTCCGTCTCCTTAGGAAGGTTGACAACCATTCAGCTATTTACACCTTGGATGCCGTTCCTCTAACCGGGAAGTGAACTTTTGCATAACTAAACTTTTGTCACTGGTTTTTGAGCCATGATATCCTCCTGTGGTTGTATAGTTTCACAACAGTGTTAATCTTGACTTATAGATCAGGGTCTTGTTAGAATCATGGCCTATTTTAAAACAAAAGTAAAACAGTTGCAATAAGCTGCATGACGTGTCTCACCAGTCAACTATAGGTATATTGATTTTCCTTCACCATCATAATATATATTTAATTCCAACGTCCGAAGTATTTGCCACATAAGGTTTATTAATGACAAACTTTGAATGTACTTATGACTTTTTATTACAACGCAACCTTTACGTTTAATAAGCTGTTGACTACAAACCTAATTTTACTTTAGATTTCTCACACTATACTTATAAGCAACCAATTGTGCATTTTGTTTGTGCAAATTATATCTATCTATCTTTATCCCAATTTGTATCAAATACGATCAACAGCTTCCACGTGATGAAGAGACAACATCTTCACAAACTTACAACGCCACTAAGTTTCTCCCGAAACAACCTCCTTAAACTTATTTAAAACCATACTATTCGAAGTGAATCCCAACATTAGCACGGGAGAACATCTAAAAAGAAACGTAGATGCAATTTTGGAGTAGGCGGAGCTCCGAAGTGATTCCGTACGCGTGCCGAACAAATCCGATAACTCGTCACGCTGAAACTCGCAGACTCAATTTCAGGAACACGATTACTCCACGATAGGAACAAGAGTTGAATCTCAGAGTACCTGCATCGATGTTTTTGGAACTAAGTTCTTGTAAACTTGGTGTTACGTTTAACGATGTTTAAAGTATGTGTAGCTGTTTCTTTGTATTCATGGTTGTTACTATATTATATGCCTTGCATGTTTGTGCAGGTATGAGTGAAGATTCGTAAATGGCACAATCTGTCCTGTATTGTCTTGTTATTGGTACGGTTGTTGAAACAAGCACTACACGTAGCCAAATACGTTCGCGGACGTCATTAAAAAATGGATATTGACATCTTTCGACTTACACATCCTTTTTTAAATTTTTCGTGCATAGGAAAGTGCGAGAACGATCTATAGACGCGTGGAATGCTCATGGTGATTCATTTGCTAATGTAGGACGCATCTGCCGAACGTGTAGTACAGGTTTAACAAGGAGACCGATCGAAATCGGATTATGACTCCATGTTTCGCATACCACCATAACTTATTTCTATAAAACCTCGAAGATGTATAAAATCCACTCATTCCTATAAACTCTAGAGAATCACCGACTCTTGTATCCAGTCTACAAACTATATATATAGTATACAGTATATCCACACATAAAACTCAACTGAGCACGACACTGTCCGTAACTCGCGGGGATAGGCTAAAAACCGAAGCCTATTTATGTACCGGTATGCACTTTTAATCCGATTTTTATTTGTACTTTTTGTAAGCGAATTTTTGTTAAACTGTTTGGATGAAAGTTTTGATAGATGTATTTTTGAAGATAGCTTTTCGAATAACTGATTTTAATTAGACAGAGAGATGGTTTTGTAGTGCAGGTAATAAAAAACGATGGACTATTTAGATTACAACCCAATCAAAATAATTTGTTTTTATTCTAAATTAGCAATAGAAAACGAAAAGAGTATCAATAGAACTTTGTAAGTTCACATAGGACAACAAGGACAAAGAAATTTTAGTTTGGCTAAATGTTTGAATCTCTGAATTATAACCTTTCTTATTTAATGGGTAGCCAATGAAGATCGAAACGAGCACCACGACTCTACATTCAATAACGTTCTAAACTAATTTCAAACCCAACTGCGCATAACACCTATTTTGTATCAAATAGAATTCCCAATAATCCAATAAGAGAAAGAAATGTTCGCGATACAGTTTTAATGAGGCAAACAGAGCATTTTTACACCCGAATATCTTGAAACTGTAAGCCATAACATGACATTATAGCGTGTAACGGGAAGGCCCAAAACACTAAAATAAACAAAGAAATAAAAGTCCCTAAAGGATTTGCAGCAAGTGCCCTCAAAATCACAATTCAGCCCTTTTGCGATTACATGATATCGGTAATATCGGCTTTTGCGAAATTCAATAATACCGATGCTCGTAAAGGGAGGGGGAAAGCGGTATTTGGCCCACTAAACCGTTATTGTCAACCGTTGAAAATAACTGGAATGTTTTCTTGTTATTTCATTTTAAAAGGACCCTAGCAAATGTTCGCTAATACTGGATGCTTCCGTTTATTTTTTATTCGGTATGCGTGATATTTTAAATTAGAAAATTACTTATATATAAAAGATCAAATTGACACTGCTAATTCTCTTTAGCAGCAACCCATTAAGTCCCACTGCTGGGTTCGGGTCTCCTCTGCTCTAACTAAAGAGCTGACAGAGTTGATTACTTATTTCTTATTAAATAAGAGTCATCCCCGAAAGTGGGAGTCTGATTCATGAAGGCTGGACGTATTAAGCAAAACTGGAAAAACTCCGTCTATAAAACTTGAATCACTTAAAATACAGACGTATCTAATGTCTTTAGAAGCAGTTATGACTGTAGTTCTAACTTGAAAAATAGAAGACTGCTTAAGTGCTTACATCATATCGAATGTTTTATCAAATGTTGCAATACTTAATGACACTGAAGATTATAATAAGTAAGTAAGAAAGAAGAAAGAAAATTCGTTTATTTCCGCTACCAACCCGTGGTCCAGCAGCTTTGTCTAACTGGTTGTACCACGGGTCAGTAAAGTTACCTATAGTCCAACTGAAAGAATGTAAAAAATAAGAAATAAAAAAAAAGGTAGACAATATAGGTACACAATATTGCAAGTTGCAAACTGTTACAACACTATTACCGGTTTCTCAACCATCAAATAAAAGTTATTTGATAATAATATATAACTTAAACAAATTAAAAATGACAGTTGTATTAATAAACTAGTTCTATTGTATTACTTTTATATTCAGTCAGGTTCTATTATTCGATGAATAAAATATTTTATTTGATGGTTCAGAAACCGGGCAATGTTAAAAGTTACGCCACAAAAACCACAGTAGTTATAGTAAGCGTTCCAATGATGTCTATTCATTACTTTCCATTAACGCACATTACTGTGACAATGGCCTCCAAATCCTTACAAAATCCGGCAGATCCCAGTTCTTTGATAAAACATTCGAGTGAGTTTGCCGAGGCATACGCCGCAAATTGTTCGTATGGCTTATTTACGTGGGTTTGCACCTGCCTTGCTATTGGAGGCTTCGTTATTGTGCTGGCGTGTTGGTTCAGGACGTTTATTGAAGAAATTTAGGTTAGTGATGTTTTTGAGAGTTTAATGATGGTTGGAAAACAGTATATATGGAAAGGTGAGAAGGATAAAATTCATATGACGACAAAGATCAAGACGGATTCGTTTTTATAATTATATTAAGCCATGGTAATTGTTATTATTTAATTATAGTTACTATGCTACAAATAAGATTTTTTTTATCTTATAATCTTAACACTTTAAATCTATAACAAGAATGCAAACAGAGGACGATTTTACCTAAAAATTTGACAACTACCATACGTTCTGTAGCTTGTACTGAATTAGTCGTATTAATATATACTAGAAATAATTTAAAGTTTACTCAGAAATTTGACTCTTAAGACCTTGGTGCGTAAGTCTTTACAGACACTAATCTTCGAAGAATAATTTACAAAATGGCCACGCATACAAAACGGTACACAGACAATGTAGCCGGTATTTATAGTTCAATCATTCACCTGCTCTGAAAAGCTATTACCATCTGAATAGAGCTCTGATGGAAATTGTAGGCCTTGGATATTTGCGAGTGGCTGCTACGTAGCTCTAAAGCTTACAGATTGAAGAGAATAAAGATATATTAGGAATTTGAAACTGATTAGCAAATTAGAACCTTTATGGAACACGTAAAGAAAAACTATAAAAAAAAGTTAAATTTGTGTTGTATGCATAATTGACACAACATTGGCCTAAAAAAGCATATTCGGGTGAATTTCAACAGGTCCATTAAAATATTCATTTCCGTGGATTTTTTTATCTTTAGTTTTATATTAAAAAAAAATAGCGTTTCTTAAAGTTTTTTAATTTACGTGTCTTTTTTTTTCATTGCCATAGCAAATTTTGGCCACGTAAACCATAGCAATGAGAACATAGCGATGAAAATCAAGGCAAAAATATAAAATAACAAAAAATCTATTGATTGTTCGATAAAAAAATAAATAAACAAATAAACAAAAGAAATGGCGTTCTATCGAATGTATAATTAAGACGACAAACTTATTCAATAGAATGTTATATCTATCCATAGCGATGAAGATTTCATCGATGCCACGCAATTTTTGGTCCCGGGAAATTCACCCATTCATATATTTTTTATTTGAGCTTAAGATGTGTATATAATTAAATAAGAAAAAGAACAGGTAAACCCCTATCTCTGTTCTGTGAGTAAACCTATTCTCATAACTTGAAAAGCATTACTGATAATGAACAAATAATATCTTCGAGATAACATCACATTGCACTTGGTGATAAATATTTTACCATCAGATATATCAATAATAAAAATAGTCTACCAATGGAATGTTCATTTTTATCTTAGTTGAAATAAATCAGGTTAAGTTAGGGACACTATATATTTCAAATAATATATCTTTATAAACGAAAGAATAACAAAGCAGCAACAATATTTTTAGATTAAATTCAACAACAGAAATAAAACAACACTCCCTGCAACGCAATCTTCGATACCTAACCCTACATAGAACCCAAATAACAGTGTAAACGATACAATAAAATGAAATTAAACAAGCAAGCTAATTCCATTAGTCAAGTTCCCCTAACTTTACAGGCTGCTTGTAACTTAATTCGTTTACATCAATCAGCTGCAACTGTGCGACGGAATTACTTCAGCGTCAGTCCATTGAGCGAACCTATTTACTTTCGCTGTCTTTTAATGAAAATAGACAATGATTTTTATTATTGTGCAATTTACTGTAATTATTTTTCTACTTATATTGAAATTACTGAATAAATGGAACCCATAGAACAGTTGACTGCGTATATTCGTTTTTTTTAATATATATTTCGATGCAAACTTTAGTTTAGTTGTGCTCAACTTGATTTTTGCTTTTCATATAATTAATAATATTCTACTACATTTACACAGCGTCATCTAGTCCCAAATTAAGCAATTATATTTGCTTGTGTTATGGGTACTAAACAACTGATATACTACTTAAATACATTTTTTTTTGTAAATACATGCACATTATAGATAAATTACACCCAGACACAGAACAAACCTTTATGCTCATCACACAAAAAATTGTCCTGGGTGGGGATCGAACCCGCGACTTCTGGTTTAGCAGTCAGGGTCACTAACCACTAGACCAACAGGCCAAAAAATGTTAAACAAGTAATCGAAAAGTTTAAACCTACAACGGGACTTGACCACGCGACCATGGCATTCCAACCATAGCAACGAGCCACGGTGATAAATTAGCAAAACGTTCTCATGACTTCAACATGTTAACAGGTAATAGATAAATTCGATCTCAGGGACGTCCACCCGCATAGCTCAATTGGAAGAGCACTGGACACACTTCAAATCCCGTTGTGGGTTTTGCAAATAGCGACAAGAACACCACCAAGGCAGTCAATTTAAGCGCCCCAAAATTCTACATCGCAGTGACCACAAGTAACAGACCGCAAATTTCTGCTGCAATCGATCTGCATCTGTGCTTACATAGTGTATTAAATCCGAGGCCCATGCCAGTGGTTGAGTGAGCGTTGCGATTTGTAATCTCGCCATTAGTGGAATGTATCGTGCTTGGCGCGTCGGTAGGCCTGCCAACAGATGGCACACGCCACTGGACTTGATACACGGACTTGTAGTTCGTATAGCCGTTCTATTCCATGTAGAATTCGTTGTTAATCTCTTGTTGGTGTTCAGAGTTTAGTGTTTGAACCGTGTAGCCAGATTGTACTAACTTCTTTTAAAACAAACAAACAAGCGAGACAACTTGAAAGCCAACTTGAAATTTTAATCGTAACTGCCCAACAAGAGATAACAACGAATTCTACATGGAATAGAACTTATTAGAATAATAAAATTGTTTGTATGGTGGCTAAGTACTGTCGTATTACCACGACTTTTTATGTCCAGGATATTATAAAAAAAAACGAACGCGTAAAAGAAAGAAAACATGATACAAAGGCTGCACTATTGCAAATCAATGTACTAGCAGTGTATATCTATACTCTTCTATTATAAGACCATAAGCTCAAACTATTTGAAACTGATTTAAGCGGTGTATCAAGCAATTAATCAGTACCAACACTTTTGGATGTCCCATAAACCCCAGTACAGCTAAACGAGACACTTATGTAATAACACTTGAACTTAAGATAATCTAAGGTCAGTTTCTGAAGAACGCGTCGGCTGAACGTTAAAGCAACATGTCCCATAACAAGGAGCAGAGAATAAAGAAGGGTGGGGACACGGGTGGAACAATTAGGATCGCAATTAGAGGACAGTATGTTCGAGATTACGACCGCACACTCCACAGAGATTCGCATTCCGGTGTCGAGAATAACAAAGCTTGCCAACTAACTATTAAGACGTTCAGAACTGCGAGCCTCTCTTTATGACCCCTCAAATTGCACTTGTATTTTTGTGTTAAAACTGCCACGTAATTGAGGATTTGTTGAGATTTTGCAGCAAAATTTCCAGCGAGCGTTTTGTCAGTGGCTTTTTCGGGCGGTTAGCGAGTGATTTTAATATAGGAAAGTAGATGTATCCGTCCATACGACTGGCCTGGATGCAGCAGCAATATTTTTAAATTTGTTTCGGTTGAGACGGACTTGTATGAATATGCGAATTGAATTGTCGTGCATGCAAATCAGAAGATTTGAATTTCGTTTTAAATAAAATTTAGTTTTGAATTTAATTATTTCTTACTGTAATATTGTTCTTTACAATTTCACGAAGTGTATTTATTTGATTTAAATCTGATTCAATTTAGCAAAAAACACAGATTTGTCTGATTATAATTAAGTATTTGAACCCTATAAAACAGATAATTATGTCATCTTGTAACTCAAGGAATAAAGTTTTACTATAAATTCTAACGGTTGAATGAAAATTGAAAGCCAAGGATTAGAAATTCTTGACCTTCTTTCATTCAACCATTCTAACTATTAAGTATACTAAATCATTAATTCAAAAGTGTAACACTGATGTAAAATGTAACATGTTGTAACACTGATGTGTTTCAAAAATCACATAAGATGTTGCATAGGAAGAAAGTCATATTAGCTAATTTTATCTATATGTATATCACGCAACCCACGCAGCGGCAGCGGCCAGATTCTAGTCGAAAAATGAATTTGAATTTGCAATTTGGAAGTACCTGTCAAGACTTCGTTTAATCTTTATATAAATGGTTATAACAAAATCTACGACTGAGATATATTATTATAATGTAAACACTATTCATCTTTATCTGAGAGGATCCGCTTTTGTTGAGTTATTGGCCTCTCGGAATTAAACGTACGGATTATCTGACCTTTGGAACAAATTGTTTATTTAATTTTTGTTACCTTGCTTTTTTACAGTCAGAATATTGTGCTTTAAAAAAAATTGATACACTTTTATGTGACTTGTGCCTATGTAGTAAATAAAGCAATTATGTTATCATTTTTATGTAAAGCAGTATTTTTATAATAGTTTGATATTTTTTCTACGAAAATATAACATAACGTAGATCACGCCTTTTTCCCCGTAGGGGCAGGCACAGGTGTATCCCAACCCCATTTCGGCAGCTATGTAATAGTTTGACCGGGCCCTTTCGTTTCCAAACTCCAGGCTCATACAAAAATTTTCATAATTGAAAAACCCAATACCATTTTTGCCCTAACTCGACGTCATTAAAATAAGATTGGCTTACTGTATTCGCTTACTACGAGTATACACAATGTTATATTAGCTATATTATTATTATAACCTATTGAATAAGCAACAAATGTATTGTTATCTGATATCGAAAATTCCTCAAAAGAAAAAAACTATAATATACAGTTTTGTAATGATGACCTCAGGTTCCTCAATTGAAGAAAAAAAAAACATCTTGAGGGGTCATCATGGACAAGATTTCTCAGCAAGAACGTTGTACTGATTGATTTCACCTTAGGCATTGTGTATTCTGTCTGCATTCATAGCCATACTGCCTTGAGGTGGTTCAGAAAGAATCACACAGTAAATCGTTGCACTGTAGTTGAAAGTTCCTTTTATTCACCAAAACGAATTCACGTAAAAAACATTACACTCAGGTAACGTATTACCATTTTCGTTTATATGAATATATATACCTATATGTATTCTTTTGTCTGTAAAGCTTCGGCCGGCCCGGCCAGTTGCATCTGCTTTTTATGTAAAACTGAAGGTATATTTGTCAGGGTAATTTGAATTTACTCGTATGCACCCCTTTGAAATGCACGGTTTAAAACATACTAGTTTTTCCATTGACTGTGAAATAAAAGGGAATACGGTTTCGTTATTTAGTTAAAAGTTTGTTTAAATAAATGGTTGTGTTTTTTTTAGAAAACTTAATAATAATAATAATAATATTCTACCACAGCTACCACTTTACACAGCGCCACCTAGTTCCAAATTAAGCAATTATATTTGCTTGTGTTATGGGTAGTAAACAACTGATATACTACTTAAATACATTTTTTTTTAAAAACATACATATTATAGATTACCTTTATGCTCATCACACAAAGATTTGTCCTAGATGAGGATCGAACCCACGACCTCCGGCTTAGCAGTCAGAGTCACTAACCAGTAGACCAACCAAGGCCTAGTCATAAATAAAATATAGTTGAAAATAAAAGCTTTCTGCACCAAACGACACATTACCCATACTTAAAAAGTAACTAGTACTAAATCAAATCAAGTACTAAGAAGTAATTTTCCGTCTACTTTCCTCATTTTCTCATAATTAAAATACATAGTTAGTCTTCGTAATATTTCCTGTAAGATACCTACGCGTGAGCGAAATAACCCCCTGCTCATTATTTACGATGCGAAGAATGCACTATTAAATCTTAATAACGCCGTCTAATTACTACGTAATGGTTCTTGCCAGTAATACAGCACATTATGTTGGTACTTTCCAAGACTTTGCTTCTAAGTTATCGATAACAAACATGCACCTAGCATAAACATACAAACTTTGTGATATTTGACGAAGTTTTGCAAGTCGGGCGAATTTTTTTTTTATTAGAACGTCTCTAAGTCCTATAAGGAACGCATTTCACATCACTTAAACACACTGGCCCAGTTTTTGATGGACGCAGAAAAGGAAAAGCTTAGTCAAGCCACAGTAAACCAACTGTTTAATGAAGAAGATGTGACACAGGTCGCTATGTCGTATATACTATATGGCATATACTACTAAATGTCCCATAGAAGGAGACAGATTGTAGTAAAATAAAGAACAAAAAAGAATTAGTAATAGTAGAGATTACATTATGATTTTTCTGCGGTAACGGCCTTTGTTTTTAAGAGTGGAAATGTATCTAAAACGCACTTTCGGGGAATCGAGGTGGTTATGTGAGGCTCGCTGGTTCGATGATGGCGAAGGGCTAGTATATATATCCTTCTATGCACCAACACTTCGCTTTGTTGATGTGCCGCCGGAATCCGATACGACGTCAGCGACCTACAAGAGTCGAGGGAAACAAAAAGCTGACGAACAAATATTTAACACGAAAATTTAAACCATATAGTGCAGATTGTTAAAAAAAACCTAAAGAAATAAAGTAAATTGTAAGTAAAGAACCGTGAAATTTAATACAATAAACTGTTTAAAAACCAAAAAATGGAAGAAAATAATGTTAGAACAATCAAATTAAAGTTTGGAACGCCAAGCGCCACCTGGCGGCGTCCACGTGAAAATTTAATCAGCGCATCGCGAACATTCGAGTGTCGACCGCCGACGGGGGCGGGCGTCAGAATTCCAGACCTTTTTTGAATATGCGGGTCGCGGTCGACGCTTTGAGAAAAATCTGTTACATTTTAGTGTTTTATTTGAATTACTTTGACCGATATTTGCATGTTTTAACAAACCACTAACATAATTTAGTTGACTAAGTATATCAATTGATATCGTTTTGGCAACATTTTTTTGGACGGCAATACGATGTCTGCCTCTTTTACATACCATAAATAAAGAAAGCTCACAGTTAGAAATTCAGTTAGTTTAGACGTAAAACTCAATGACTACCAAAACTTTTTGAACTAAATCCAGAATATACGACTAATTAGTAATTCTAAACATATTTATAATATGTTTGGAGAAATTGTAAACTATATTGAATTGTACAACTTGAGTGCAAAACTTGATTTGTAAAATTAAGTATTTTGATAAAAATACATAATTGTACAAATCACAAAACAAATAAAATCAAGCTCAAGTGAAACTATTGTCTGCTACACACAACAAAATAAAACCAACATAATATTTCAGAAAACAAATCCCTCGAACCATTAAACCTATCATTTACTTTTAAAGTTTCGATTAAACCGCCAGCGTTTGGCCTCCGCGCACTAAATCTATAGCAATAATACGCGCCAACTATCTGAAGAAACTAAACTCATAAATTTTTGCCGCCAATACCGTAGTTTTGTAGCTAGTGTCAATTGTTTTGTTCTGCATTACCTGCCAGGGCTATCAAAGGTACAGGATAATGCAAATCGACACAAACCCCAATGTAGAATAATCTTTTAGATATTTATAAAAAAATATTGCAAATAAAATGATTTACAATTTGTTTCATCGTATGAAAGTATTAAAATTAAAAACTAAATCTCAGAATTGCTAGGTATATAACTCGAACTGTTTTATTAGTTTAAAAGCAAAAAAAAAACGATACTGAACTGATAACTCATAAATTCCTAGAAAGAATTAATCATTACCATTATATAATTTTATATTGTAAACCTAAAGAGGTCTTAGATCTTCATGCGATCTTTAAAGAAATAAAAAAATATACAGGGACAGTAATTAAAAAAAAAAAGTTAATTGCTAAAACTGAATGTTTATTTATATTTACAGCGCAAGCGTGAATTTTGACTGTACTTTTTTAGATAAATCAGAAGTGCTTACACTAGTACTATCTATCTAACGTCAAGCACTTACGCTGTCAGTGACAGAAACATACCGTAGTATAAATTTAGATACATGCCCATAAACTTAGCAACCCTGAAGCGATGATTACCGAGGCGTAGAGACAAAGTTCCGCGGTGCGCTTCTCGCTACTATTGCACAATTCGTGCATTATGACAAACACATTTTTGCAAACAACTTATTATTTGTTTATTATTTATTTTGAAATATATTGGTAAAACAAGTTACATACATTGCGTACAGGATCGCGATGTAAGCCGCATACAACCGGTCCTATTGGAAGTCTCTTGAGGAGGCCGTGTATCCTATGTCCAGCAGTGGACTTGGCTGATAAGTATGATGATTTTAATTGTCTAAGATTACGGTCATCATCAACATCATGATATCAGCCCAATGACGTCCACTGCTCAACATAGGCCGCACCTAATTTCCGCCACAGCGAGTGATTTTGTGTCGCCCGCATCCAATGATATTCCATTATAATTAAATAAGCATTTTACTCGGTCTGATGTTTTGCTTCGATAACAGCCTATGATATTTCAAAATTATTATCAGAAACCCATCAATGTCCCACTGCTGGGCTAAATTTGAATGGATAAATGAATTTGACCATGTCTTTGAACTTCTCAAGCACTAGACAGTTTAATTCTAATACATAATAACCTAAAAAACGCAAGCCACAATATTTATTAAACCAGCCACTCTCACCCAATTTCACTGATTGGAAATTGGATCTCTTTTACCCAAATACAGAGTTGCGAGCCTATTCGCCACACGATCGATTAAGAGGGAAGCGAGGAGCACTTAATCTCGTGAGTGCGTACTCAGGTTGAGCACGACAACAGACCGCAACGTGTAGTACGATGAGATTTGTATCTACTAATATGTCTGTTACGATTATATAGGTTTCTCGTGTTCTCTGAATACATTAAAAGGAGACTGCAAAAGCGAGCGCCACTCTGTAGTTATTGGTATTTAAAACTCGAAGCTCGAGTCCCCTTTTTGGTTTTAATGTTCTTCGTTTCAAATTACTCAGTGTAGTAAAAATAATAATATATGTACCACCCCTTTTCAACCCCATAAAAGATGACTAGGTGTACTAATTACAATACACCTGTAATAGAGAATTCAAAAACTAGAAATAACACCTAGACACTCGTCTGGTCAGAATAGGGTAAAGTTCTTTGCCTTCTGAAGAGAGACCAGTGCCTAGTATTGCGATATTATTAGTGATGACTAGGATGTCTAAAGATCTCCTATACTGCAAAAGTTAACCTTTACGGTTTAATAGCATGTTTTACCCCTCTCTCTTACTAATTATAGATGTCAATACAGTTAACTTATTTAAATCCATCGACTGCGGCTACGGACACGTTTTAATTTAACTTGTATAACACAGCTTGACAGTTTTTTTTTTACTACGACGGTGTCAATCAGATGTACTGCCCGCATGATGGTCAGCGATTACCGTAGCATAATGTATTCGATGGATATCCTCGATTCTACTTCTCCATGAAATCTACCGACATTTTTTTCAGCAAACTACTAAATAAGTAAAGCCTACATCATAACGAATATGTAGGAGGCCTACCTCGTGAATTTAAAACTAAACATCAGTAGTATAAGATATTGAATGTGATGCACACGTCCGTCGCGTCGGTCTATAAAATTAACAATTCTTATCACTGTCGCCGCTCGTAAAGTCGTCGTATGACGATGTTACTGCACACTGCTACCATCGGCTCTCGAACTCAACTCGATTACACTGTTTTACCAAATGATTACTACTAAAGACCATAAATGAAGCTTTGTGTTGTTTTAGAGTGTAATATGTATCTTATTTGTTGCATCATCATCATTTCAGCCGTAGGAAATCTCTAAAGGAGGCCTATGTTTAACAGTGAACGAAATACGGCTGATATTATTCATTTATTACTTAAAATTAAAACCTTGTGAATATTGAGCAATTAGCAACAAAATATAAAAGTAGAAGAATATGATTTTAAGAATATCTTGCAAGTCATGTGTCCTAAAGTCACCGAAATCGAAAACAAAGAGTACCATTCCAAAAATACCACAAAAAAGCGAGTTTATCACTGGTTGTGAGCAAAGCGGCAGCATCGCTGATGTGGCATAATACTGCAGTTTAGTGCCAGCCCAGCAGTAAACTTGACTGCACAGCGAGGGTTAATCGCTATTGAAGCCACCTGACAGAACATGATATACTATTGGTGTTAAAATACCTTTATATGACGCTTCACATAGTCTTATACAAAAAAAACTGCAGACTACTGATCCTAATTAACAATATTATAAATATTAATTTAAATTATTTGTTTATTTATTAAGTTTACTGGAGAGTAAAGCTGCGCAGGTATGCCGACACAGTCAAACTAAAACGTGTATGTAGACTTTTAAACTGCTCAAGCGCTCATAGCAACATTTTTTTTCTTATGACAATATACAGCAAATCGAATCATCTCATACCGATGTAACATTCAGTCAACCTGCGCAGCAGAATTCTCAGGTAAACCAAGGCATGTATGGCCTACTTAAGGGTACATAAAAGAGGTATGGCAGGTCGACATAAACCGAACATTAAAGTGGCGAGACTGAGGCGGTTTAACGACCTTCGCAGACTGGCTGCTGATAATTTGTTGCTCATTGTGAGCATCGCTTTACTATTCACGAGACTCGTCATGTTATGAGATTTTGACATTAACACATTTATTAGTATAATAATATATATCTGTCATGCGGGGCTTCGCTCCCGTCCTTCTTTGTTTGGTAATTGCTCAACTCCTGTTAGCCGTAGCGAGATGTTATATAATATCCTTTAGTCTTCCTCGATAAATACATAAAGTCACTACCCCATCTCAACCCGTAACTGTCGTAAAAGCACTGAGGGTGTAACTGTAACTGTCGTAAAACCTATGCAAACAATAGCACTGAGAGAAAAGGGAATGCGAAAAAAGCCTGTACCAATCCGTCTGGCCAGAGTGTATAGTAAGCTAAATTCCCTCCACATTCTTTGCAGGAGACCCGTGCCCAGCAGTTAGACGTGTATGGGTTTAGCTGCTAATGCTGATGATGATCCTCATT
Organism: Laspeyria flexula; assembly: GCA_905147015.1. Classification (NCBI taxonomy): domain Eukaryota; kingdom Metazoa; phylum Arthropoda; class Insecta; order Lepidoptera; family Erebidae; genus Laspeyria; species Laspeyria flexula. The sequence goes on along the minus strand of LR989956.1, from coordinate 1,283,603 downwards.
TTGTATTGACTATATTTAACTATCCATTTTTTTAAAAGAGTGGTGTGAGTTTCTTGCCAGTTCTTCTCATAGCTCCACCCCGTCAACGAACTGATCGTAGGCAAATTTGCTGACACTACTTTTCGGATAACCTGTTACATTCTTAACTTGTGACCTTCATAAATGTTACTTTGTAACCTAGATGAATAAACGAGATTTCATTTCATTTCATTGACTTAATTTGATAGTTATGGCCAAAAACCATTTTAATACAAATATTTGTCTCGGTTGGAAATCGAACTCACATCACCGATGCGATAACATCGCATCGAGGCGAGGCTGGCGACCTTAACCTTTGCGCCACGACGACAGTGTGATAAACATGTCATAAAGTGAGAAATACTGTCACAAAGAAATAGTTGCAACAGTGGTCTGTGAAGTAAAACCATACGTGTGTTCAGAACTAAAATATGTAGGTGTACGCGGCGAACCGCAGTTAACGCAAGGATTCGTTTACTGCCGTTATAAAATGTACTTTATGTGGTCTGGGTACCTCACCCTGCCTTATTCATACAATCACTATGTATTTTAAATTTTCTTTACGGTTTAAACTTGTGTGAATAGTAATGATGGTTGAATAACTTTATATAACATTTATAAGTATAACTTGTCTGATTTTTTAAGATACTCTGATTCACGGAGGACAAACAAATATCTATGAATCAAGCAATTTATTGTCCCATATGGGTATCGAATCCACGTCACTTGACATGGTCATGTTAGAGATGAGGCGACCACCTTTACCGCTACTACGCCATGGTGACAGTTGCCATTCCCACAGTTCTACCTATTAGGTCCAAAATTATCATTTAAGCTAAAACCAATCAAACAGATTGAAATTAAATTTTATAAGCGTTTCAATAAATAAATACCGTATTTATTTGCCCGAGACGTTTCGATAGAATTACACTGAGCGTTTATAATCATAGAAACGCACAAAAAACTTGCATCTTGTAAACGACAAAAACTACATATTATTTGGGCTTCTCAATTTTTTTTTCATACCACGACTGTGTCGGTGGCATATCGGCATACAATAAAATAATAGGCATCACGAGCGCTTTGTCGAGAAAATTTATTTATTTTCTTTGAAATGAAATGAAATCTCGTTTATTCATCTAGATTACAAGGTAACACTTATGAAAGTCACAAGAATGTAACAGGTTATCCGAAAAGTAGTGTCAGCAAATTTGCCTACGACCACTTTGGAGAAAATTTTAGCAGAAAAAAGTTCTGGGTAGTTACAGTAGTGCTGTTATTTCAGTCTCACAGATAATGTACTAATATTTATTTATTTAATGAGGTTCATCTAATATCTAATACTTAACACAACTTACATAAACGTTTCCTTAAAATTTTTTGCTCCAATAGTAACACACTGAAACTGAACCGAGCCGAAGTTGAAAAACGGAAACCTTCACTCATTCGACTAATGAGTTGCTCGACTTTTTAGACCGCGTCCAAAGAGTACCGCAAAATATTCACAAAGTACCCACAGCGAGGAACTTTCTCGACTTTTTTGTTTAGCGAGCACCGCTTGTGAACAACACCTAAAAGTTCTGTTTTTTAAGAATACTTGATGTACCGCATTTGCTTAATGCTACACATTAAAAATAATCTCTTAAAAAGTCATTAATACTGCTTTAACAAGGCGAGCCAAATGGCTGTCAAATGAGCAAAGCGATCGTCACCGTGGCGCAGTGGTTAAGGTGGTCGCCTCGCGACTCACATTACCATGCCCAGTGTAGTTGTCTTTTAAAAAATAAAACATTTGCATTGTATATCTCAATTCTGTTATGTAATTTACATTACTTATTTACTTGCCTTAACTCGTCGTCCGTCATTTAGAATGGATTTCCGATACCTGAAAATAAAAAAGACAATTGAATATTGATAATATATATTATTATTATATTCGTTTATAGCAGGACTAACAAGTTGAAGTGGCAGTGGGTAGGGTATATATTATCACGCAGAACTGATGGCAGATGGAGCCGACAAGTTCTCAAGTGAATATCGCTCACTGGCAAGTGTAGCGTAAGACTACCCACATGGTGGACAGATGATGTGATCCGATATCGCTGGACGTAAGCCGCATGTCCAACCGCATGTCTAACTGTGGACATCCTGGGGCTGATATGATGAATAATAAACAAACAGTTTGCCTCAATGCCATGACATGGTGTCTGGTCAAGCCAACGTTTAAAAGAGTCAAACTTATTATATTGCACTCTTTTAACTGGTTACTAGTGGAAAAACCAATTGTAATTAATGGTGGTTCAATAAATTATTCTTATTTCTTAAGTATTTAATATAAGAATCGCACGGTTACTAAATGAACTAGGCAATTCAAATTTCAAACAAAAAAGAACAACAACAGAAAAATGAATGTGCAACGCTTCGGCACTCCGGAATAAATTTGGGTGAATTCAATCCGTTCCAATAATAGTTTCGGAAACATCGGCAGATTTGAGCAACTTTGCGCCGCCCGGCCAAATCCGGGGTCGACGAGCATGAACCGGACCGATACGGCATTGTTCCTTTATTGTACATATTTGTACTTCTATTGAATTTAGGATTTATTCGCTTAGAATTTCAACGTGTGAAATATAAATATTATAGTCCCGGATTTTAGGGAAAATTATATTTGAGTTTGACACATGGTTGGTATACTCTCTTGGTATGTGTATTGTGGATTTGATTTATCAAGTAACTCCAACAGTAACATGAGGATGAATGTCTTTGTCAATACAAATTAAAGTCTTGTTACTGAAATATTGTCATAAGTGAGTTTAAATACCAGTAAAAGAATATTTCTTGAAAATATGTGCTTTTATTAATAAATATTTATTGGTATTTAACTCGGAAAACTTTATATCAATATACCTAGTTGAAGAGTAATTTAATAACAAGAGGCCAGGCAACATTGTGTTGCCCTTTTGTGTTCTTCTTGTTCTGGAAAATTATGAAGCTTTACAAAAAATTTAGAAAAATTAAACTCTCAATGTAGAAGAAATTTAAAATACGTTAAGCATTCGAGTTTTGCTGTCGTTTGAGTCCATCACCATATAATTGTAAAGTAGTCTAAATCTTTTTCATTACTCAAATATTTGCGATATTCTGATCTCGATAATTTGACACTCGCCAGAAAACAAATAATATTTCATGATTTTGGATAAGAAACGTTTCATATATCCATGTGAATAGAGACAAATCTGCATGGAGGGAGTGACCGTCGACTTTAATTACTTTTTATTGGAGCCTGCGTTTCGTACTGTATCGGATTAGGAAGTTTGTGTGACTTGTATGAGATTGTGTTTGTTATTTGTGTGTGTATGTACATTGTGATATGTATGATAGATTATTATAAAACTGAGTTAGTTATTCATATATTATAGTTGATGAAGTTGAAGAAGTGTTTTAATCAGAAACTATTGTTAAAATTCAGATAACAAATATGCAAAAAAAAAGGAAAATTTTAAATAATTCCAAATGTATATACTAATATCTCGGCAACGATTTAAAGGATACGACTTTTTTGTTGTTTTCTCTGAAACCTTTTGACAACTGCAGACACATACAACTACTGTCTTAAAAAGAAGATCTACTATCTACTATCTTGGTTACCTCGATATCTCATTATAAAAAACGTAGTTTAAACTACAACAACGATGTTCTCAAGACTTCAACTAGATTGAAATTTAAAATATTACGTTGTTATGCTGCAATTTTCATCCAAATTTTGTTAGAAATACCTATAGTATATCTGGTCGAGAAGTTTCAAGTTGTTAATTTGTAGGTATCTCAAAAGTTGTGAGAACCAGTAAACCTAAAGTCAGCGCAGCGGTCCGTTTGTAAAGGTCAAACGACAATTGCTGCTAGGTAACAGTTATACAACAATTCTGTTAAAATAAGAATTCATTTTGGTCATGTCTTTCACTAGAATTATTACCAGAATAAACTGGCTGCTTGTTATTTTTCTTTTCTTGCTTCTTTTGAAATGGTGTCATGATTTGACTCTATTCTTGCTATTATGCTTTTTAGTCTATAACTATAAAGTACAACCAATTAAAAAATCTAACCATCAAACATCACTTATAATTTGTTAAAAAAACATCATCATAACGTTATTGCGGAAGAAAAGAAGACATGACAATGTGACAACCATTAACTTAAATAACTGTAAATTTTTACTAAAAATCTTTCAGAAGAACCTTGACCATTAAGAACAGAGCAAAAAATTAAGTAAAAACATTTGTAATTCACATGAATCATTTCTTTTTTTGCGCAGCAAATCCATAGTCTAATAACTCGTAGTGAAACTTCAAAGTTAAAACCTCTTACAAAAGTCTATCATTTAAATTCAATCGTTAACAATAATACCTACATTATTGAACTAAGTTTTGGCTTATCCAATTAAATTGAACAATTGTAGAGAAGTAATCGCCATTGTCGAGATCAGATGACGACTCATGAGAGACCAATGTCCACATTATTAAACGAGGCTTAGTGTAGTGCGGCGCCGGCGGCGATGCCAGTCTTGTGTTGTATGACACACGGACTGAAAGAATGACATAAACATGTTACTATGCATTTTTTGCATTCTAAATTTTACATTCTCTCCATTGACTTATAAAAATATCAAGACACAAACTCAGCGATCAAAAAATTGGCGCTCAAAAGAGAGCTCAAAAAGAGTTCAATTGTCACACAATTATTTTACTGTAATAAACTACGTAAAAACAACTAACCTATTTAAAAAAAATCAAATACCTACTCTATTCACAGGAATTTCCTATAAATAGAATAACTGATTGAGGTCAGATTCCTGAGGAAACGTACCTAAAAGGCTAGCCACATTACCGCGTTGGATGGCAAGGCTAATGAGATGACATCTACAAATAATTTTGGCTTTTTATCGACATGACTATAGCAATTATAGGTATTGGTTCAGCATTTTAAAACATTGCCACATAAATATATACCTCAACTCTCTTTATACAACATGCTCGTATGTCACGTATATAGCTCGGAAACTCGCTGACGGGCGACATGCCCCTTTGTGCTACACATCTCTACAAATATACCGGCACTCTATTAAACTTAGCCATAGAGATAAAAATACTACAGCTTAATATTAACTCGACCTTTTTAATAACGTAGGTAATTGACTTTAATAAGTTCATCTCTATGAATACATTGTATAGAGTTAATTTTACTTTGACTTTATTAAGTTTAAAATTAGTTTAGAACCTTTTAACTGTATTATATTATACTATCTGTCGAGCAGGGCTTTGCTCCCGCAGATCATTGTCATTGTCGATCGTATTAGTAGTAGCGTAATGCTACATAGTCTTCCTCAAAAAAAAGAGCAATCGCACACAAAAAAAAAAATTGAGTTCAATTCTGTAGTTCCTGAGAAAACGCGTTCAACCAAACAAACAAACTGTTTCGCTCAAAATTATTACATTAAGTACTTATAGATTTCTACAAATAACGAATTCGCTTGGGCATATCGATCAAAAGTCGATAAATGTAGCTATGTTACTTTTGGTTCTCTTGTTTCTATTCAAGTAATCTCGATAATCTGTTTCTTCAAAGCAATACGACAGAAGAAAAACGAGAAACGTATACATTTTGTATCTATAAGTAAGCAATAGATTATTAGTTGCTACATTACAAACAAAAGGTAATTACAGTCATTCCATAATTTATTTTCATCGATATAATAATAACCAATAATTTAAATTTAATTGGTCACTACGATACCCTAATAGTTACATTGATGATTTATAGACACGGCGTTAGACAAACTCACTGTTCCGGATCGAATAGTCTTCCTCTACCATTCTACCCCAATATTAAGCAGCAAGTTATTTCTGACGATAATATTAAATATTTTCCCAAATATTTTTCCTTGAATCGCGATTCCTATTATCACCTGTGCCAGCTTTACCTGGCAATGTTCCAACATGTTCCACCGTCGAGAATTTTCGCAACAAAGTACTATAATTAAGTCTATCAAAGTTGACCAGCGGAAATACGTGAAAAAACCATGATCATCTCTCTTAACTATATGGCGTTAGTCGACTTACTGAATTATCATTACGGCTGTCTGCGTTTAGTATGAAAATTATTTCTGATCTAAACGTAATATCAACTTTCTATTTCATTGGTTTGTGTGGCAAGATTATCAAGGTCTTCATCATCATCGTCCGTGTAGTGATGGATTAGGAATACATAATTCGTTTCGTAAAGGCGACTAAGGGAGTACTGTATGCAGACAAAAGCACTGCGAGAAAAGAAAAATTCGAAACAAACCCTATACCAACCCATCTGGCTTACATGGTATAGTAGGCAAAATTTCCTCCACATTATTTGGAGTGCCCAGCAGTGAGACGTTAATGGATTTACATGATGATGAGAGTTAAACACTTTTTTAAATGTTAAATTTGGAGAGGACGTGTGTATAACTATATGTCCTCTCATGTTTTCGTCAAACATCTCATCTCATTTCCATCACTTAGTATCAACTGTCTATTTAAAAATGGTAAAAGCATTCTGGAAGCACATTGCCTTGCAATAATAATATAAAGCTTATAGGATTTCATTATTTTATTTTAGTATGGTTAATTAGTTTTCGTTGACTCTATCATCACAAACTTATAACATTCAACTGTTTTGGGGTTTCTCGTTTAGCAAAACAATCTTTCCTCTCGTATTATTTTAAGGAAAATTTTAAATCCATGGCTTTAAACTCAATCTAATGTACAATGCTTTGTAGACTGCAGGATAAACATATTTTTAGTGTATATCGTTACAATGGAAGCAACAACCTCTCGACTTTCCGCGGAGCTCAAATGCAGCAAGCTTAAAGACTGGAACGCTGTAGAAATTGTATAGAAGTCACGTGCCAGCATCACAGTAAACCATTCTCTTCAATCGATTTCTCAAGACTTTTGTGAAAATTTTAATAATTCATATCGTAGAAACGGTTTTCTATGTATAAAAGTTTTGTGAAGAGGATCAACATAATGTAAATACATTATATACTGAAAATTATTTGAAGTAAGTCATTGTTCTTTATATATATAATACTGTGTTCATAGACAAGTCGAATTGAATACGTGTCAATGTCAGAACACAATCGTCAAAGAAAGTTCATAAAATAATAAACTTGCAGTTTAAGGGATAAAATCAAAAGACTTTTTTTAAAACAGCTGTTGAAAGTATATAATTAAACTATTTTTGAATAAGTCACTGTACTGTCAGCTTATGAAAGAAAGTCGTGTGAAAGTGTATCGAAAGTGTATGTCGTGATCAGATCTTAGAATTTTTTGTCCATCCATTTAATAGTCCTACTAATATTATATGTAAAAGTTAGTATGGAGAGATGTACTCGTATGTATAGATGGATGTTTGTTACTCAATCGCGCCAGAAGGGCACACAAATAGATAATATATTCTGAAATAGCACAATTTTTGGGCCGAGCCACGGGCGAAAGCTAGTATATATATAACTGACTCGGTGGAGCAGTGAGATGTTTATATGACTGCTACGAAAGAGGTCTTGGGTCCGATTCCCGGGTCGGAACAAATATTTGTATGATCTGCAAATTTTTGTTGCGGAGTTTGGGTGTTTTCTATATGTAATATATGTATTTAGAAATATATATGTGTGTGTGTGTCAGTTGTATATATCGCATAATAAAAGCTTATATTGGCTTACTTTGGGCAACAAAACACTGTGTAAAAAAATGCCTATGAAAATCTACAAAACGATTCAAAACTGATGATACAGTTTAAACTGTATCATCAGTTTTGAATCGTTTCGTCGTCATCGTCGAACAGCAACAATTCTCTCAGTCTCTGAACTCATTTAAAAAATTACCGCAAATAATTATCTTCACATCTCTCTGGTGTTTTAAACTGCAATGTTGAAAGAGCTTGTTAACAATTCAAGTGGAATCTACTTTCTTACCACAGATTACTATGGAGCCAGCAATTTTTTAGCTTAAGAGAATAAACAAAATCTACTCGCCACGTTCCATCCGTCGCATTTTCTTTTACATAGAATTGTGGCCATTAAACTGGAGGGTCTAACAACTATATTTGCTGTAAAGTCGGTTTACTTTGGCTCTATAGGGTAACCATGGTTCAAATAAATTTTCAAAATCTCATGATAGTAATAGTCTTAATTTAAGTCGGAGCTGCGGAATTGAGAATTAAAGAGATATTTTTAATCTTTTTGTGAGTCAACAAAAGCGTTGGTTGAGGTTAAAGTTACCCTGTAGTGGCAAAGTAACCCATCTTTACTGTTTGTAGTAGATTCGATAAACTTTTTGACGAATATAAAGTACTTCTTCAAAATAGTCTTCTATACCATACTCGCTGCTATATTAAGGCTGAAGTTTGTTTGTTTGAATTACTGGTCCGATTTAAAAATCTTTTAATGTTGGATAGCTTGACTGGCCTGTTGGTCTAGTGGTTAGTGACCCTGACTGCTAAGCCGGAGGTCGTGGGTTCGATCCCCACCCAGGACAAATCTTTGTGTGATGAGCATAAAGGTTTGTTCTTTGTCTGGGTGTAATTTATCTGTATGTATTTACAAAAAAAAATGTATTTAAGTAGTATATCAGTTGTTTAGTACCCATAACACAAGCAAAATATAATTGCTTACTTTGGGACTAGATGGTGCTGTGTGAATGTGGTAGAATATTATATTATATTATATTACATATAAATAGGTATAGTAGGGTACGCAAACATGTATCAGTCGTATACACTTCCACTACGCCACCTAGGCAATCCAGACGCAAATGGTTGATCATTAATACACAGTCAATTAGGGCCAAATCTAAGGGGCGAGTGGACTTCAAACCAGACGGCGGCGGCGATTAAAAATTAAAATGTTTAATGAGAAGTAGTATTTAGTACCATATTATAAACTTATATTCTGCGACCTTGATATGACCCCAGCTGTGAAGCTATGAAAACACTCATAAAATGGAATGACCAGTTAAAGGAAAGTAATAAAAATAATGACAATTCTTTAATAAATTTTGAAATTTTCCGTTGACTTCATAGCCTCGCTTTAAAGCGATCTTTTCTCAGATGCCAGTCACTATCTCCGCTTTTGTACGGAGGCTATTCAACGCTGGCGGGTGAAGCGCAGAATTGGACAGGCAAACCCAATTACCGTGGAACGTAGTTTTTATTTATGCACTCCTTTGAAAAACTCGCCGCTCGCTAATACAATGGCTTCTAGTTTGTCATGGAAGGCTTTGACGTGTTATGGGAGATTGGAACAAAAGTATTCAAGGTGAATATATTTCTTGGCTAGTTTTGCATTTAAAAAATAATTAAAAAAAGCCTTGTTTTCCCGTTTCCATAATATTAGATGTTGCTTATACTGGGTGGCGCAAAAGTACTGGCACTAAAGAAAATACTTTTTTTTTTTTTATATGACATTTTCTGTCATTCTGTTGTTGAAAATTGTGTAGTGAACAAATGTAAAATACACTGAAAATAAACATGGACCGTTTTACTCCCCAAGAACGTGGAATAATTGTGTCAATGTTCTTACGGAATAATTCATCAGTGATAAGAACACAACGTGAATTTCGTCGACGATTTCCCCACCGTCCGGCACCGATTGGTCGCACAATTCGACGCTTTGCCACACGCCTTGAAGCAACTGGCTCAACATTGGATAGACCTAAGTCTGGGAGACCAAGAACAGGCCGTTCAGCTGAAAATATCGATGCTGTGCGCGAAGATGTGGAAGAGTGTCCAGAAACATCAACGAGGCGACGTGCCACGCAATTGGGCATTTCCAGACGGACCCTGCAGCGTATTTTGGTGAAAGACTTAAAGATGTTCCCGTATAAAACTCAAATGACTCATCAGCTGCTGCCTGCTGACCACCGAGCTCGTCTAGATTACTGCCAGCGCGTCATAAACCTCAACCTTGAAGAGGATGATTTTCCTTCAAAATTGGTTATGAGTGACGAAGCGCATTTCCATCTCTCAGGGCATGTCAATAAGCAGAATACTCGGTTCTGGGGCACTGATAATCCGCGCATTATTCAAGAAACACCTCTACACCCACTAAAAGTTACTGTATGGTGTGGCATCTGTGTTGACAGAGTGATCGGACCCTATTTTTTCGAAGACGCTGGAGGCAATGCGATAACTGTCACTGGAGAACGCTACAGAACCATGTTACGTGAGTTTTTGATACCCAGTTTGGACGAATTGGGGCTGGAGCACATCTGGTTTCAACAAGACGGCGCTACGGCACACACAGCGCGCGACACTATGGACTTAGTGAGGGACGCTTTTCCAGGCCGAGTTATCTCTCGTTTTGGCGATTTGCCTTGGCCTGCAAGATCACCCGATCTGACCAGTCCAGACTTTTTTCTTTGGGGTTTTTTGAAATCTCGGGTGTATGTGAACAAGCCACAGACTCTCGCAGCTCTAAAAGAAAACATTCGTCAAGAAATAACGAACATATCGCAGGAAGTGTTACGGCAAGTTATGCAAAATGTCATAAATAGGGCTCAAATGTGTATCAACTCTGGAGGTCACCATTTAAAAGACATCATCTTTAAATCCTAATGGTACGAAATTTAATGGCACAAATATACATTTAAAAAAATCTAAATCTAGTTTTCTAATTTAGAAAAAATGTTATAGCTGAACCAAATAGGGTCTTTACTTTTGCGCCACCCGTTATTACAATGTTGTCAGTAGTTGGTTGTTAATTGTTATTTATCTTATTACGTAGTAAAAGAATGAGTTAGATGGATCACTCCTCGCGTGAAGACGTCCTCCAATTTTCTCCATCCGTCTCTTACTATAGCTATAGTGCCAGTCCTTTATGCTTGTATTTTGCAGAAATAAATTTAGGTAAAGAAAAGGTCCCGATATACTATCCAGTTTAAGTCCAACCAGACAACAATTTCTTGTAAAACTTTAGAATAGAAACGAAAACTTAGTACAAACTTTTGTGATTATGTTACAGAGGTTATTTAAACCCATCTGTACTTACTTTAAATATGTTTTTATCTACATAGTATTCTCAAATACTTTAATATTAATAATTATTGCAGGGATCATATAAAATGCACCTAGTATATAATATGTATTCAAATCAATATAAAAAAATTGCTTTGGTGTCTTACTTTAAAACTGTAACAATAAGACCCCACTTTGAATAAATCACACATATTCAAAAGAAGGCACCATTACCGTTGGATCTTGAACCAAATCCTAACAAAACCAAGACGTTCAACTTTAAACTTATCTTTCTGCATTAATAGGGCATACCTAAGTGCCTCAATTGAATGCATTGAATATGAGTGAACGAGATATCTATGATTCATTCGCGAACGAACTAGAAAGCAACACACGATCACGTAGGATGTCGAGCGAACGATGAGATTGTAAAGCCATTCGTGCGTCACAGATCATACAGATTTTGGCATCGTTCCATTTTCAAATATGATTCGTTTTTAAATTATCTGTGGACATAGAACGTTAGGAGTCTTGTGAGCTTGTAATGTGGCAAGTAATGGGATGGCATTCTTGTTTCGGTAAGAGAGCTTGTTATTAGGGTTGGCACAGTCAGATTGTCATAAAAAATATTTTATATTCTCGCAGTTTTCTAGGGTATTCATTTTGTTAACATAAACTGGGTACCTACTATGGAAATATTTTGACTTAACAGTTTGAGTATTATTGTCGCTAAGATTTATCACAAACATTGCTAGTTAAGTTAAATAATCTGAATAACCAAAAAACTTCACTCCTACGTATATGGGTATGATAAACCCATACCCATATACATGACAAAAAACTAGCTAAACAGAAAATGCAATGTGTTTTAGAGCACATAAACCCGCCAAAACTGATATAATTATGTCAATCACCTTGAGAAACTTGAGGCTAATCAAATATTATATTAAAATCAATACAGTAATTTAAGAGTTACGACGTCATTTATAAACAAATAAAATTCTCTCTAGTATCGAAAATGTTACCTTGATAAAAATATTTTAAACAAGTAAAAAGCAAGTCAATAAAACACTCGATTTAAAACACAACATTTTACACAAAGTTGTGCCTTGAAACTTTGTTTTTGGCAGCACACTTGGCGCTCACAAGTTGTACGTCCGGCCTCACCGTGGTTCTTACACGTCCAACTTCAAGCTTGAACCCAACGAGTGCTTGATCCAGCCTCTCTTTTTTAATTAATACCACTTCGAACAGAGAACCGAAAGAATGCTTCAAGTCATTAAAAGTTTTAATAGCATTTGACTTGGGATTGCAAGGATGGTAACAAATTTTAGTCGAAAACTTTTTTGGTTTTTGAAGCGCCAAGAAATAGTTTGTAAGAGTTTTTAGTTTAGAATTCTCTTTTAGATGTTTGAATGGCTTGAGGTTTTCAATTGAGTTTTAGACTGGTGTCAAATGCAATTGTTTCTCAATTGCTCGTCGACAGTTTTGGAGTTCATACAGAATTGGAATTATAATTTAAATTGTTCTCATTCTGTGTAAATATTTTAATAGTTTTACTAGCTGTTTAAAAAGCGAACACCTAATTTTGACACTCAGGAGTCCCACAGAATACCTAACCCACTGTTTTGCAAACCGCAACGAAATTAATCAGAAGTAAATAGAGGTTGGAAAAAAATTATCCGCTTCCTTCAATAGCGGGACAAAAGTTATTTATATTATATATGATCTAATCCTAAGCTATTAGAGAGAAAGCACAGTGGTCAATAATTTAAAAATTATAGGAGTCTGATTGTTTAATTTAATAAAAAGTAAGAAAGAAAATCACCAATGGCTTAGTAATTTTGCTCCAAACACTTAATTCTTAACCATTTGAAGTAAAGCAACTAAAATTATGTGACAGACAAGACTTAGCACAAGCTCACAACGAACAATAGTTGAATTATCTACGGAGATCGGACAAGCCGACTGTTAGCTCGCACCGATACGGGATCGCTTCGGTCATTCATAGTGCATGTTACATAACATAATTGTCAACATCTGGGTCAGATACAATGAGTATTTGATTCGATATTTTAAAATAATAATACAAACCTATGTATTTACGATCCCTGGTAGTATTATGGTTGGAAAATCGTTATCTAATTCTACTAGGTATGTGACCCATCAATCAATCTATCAAATTCTTTATTGATATAATTATATGTATACATTCTTAACTTATGAATCTCCTAACGCCTGCACTAGTAAATATGTGATCCAAACCATCAGAAAGGTTCATTAGAAAGGGAAAAATGTAAAGGTTTTAGAGTACTTAATTAAATAAAAAATATAAAAGTACGTCATTCTGTCACGGGAATCGAATTCCACGCAGACGGAACCGATTTATGACTTTCCATCATATGACAGGTTAGAAGCCCTAGAGAGATTGCTCATTAAGGCAACAGTGAAAACACAACGTAGTGATATTATTGAAAAAATAACAAAATAATTTTAGAAGAAAAGAAAAGAGGAATATCGAAACGAAATATTTCAAGACAAGTGCGAGGAAGGCGGAGGACCGAGTGTTATGGCGCGTGTTAGGAGAGGTCTATGTCCAGCAGTGGACTGCAATAGGCTGAAATGATGATGATGATGAAAGTAATTATCAAAATTGTGAAAATATAGTTCCATTTACATGTTCGCGTACCTCTCCGGCAAGTCATACTTCAAATACATCGCAAATCACGTTGTTCAAATTCAGAACACTCTGCTCTACCTCTTTAATAAATTACGTAATGAGAATAATTAAGTATGTGATTATCACTTAATTAGCCTTACTTATATAAAAAAAAACTTCGATCTAAGTAAGTCGATGCCTTATGAAGTCAGCTTCTTTTAAATAAATCTTCATGACTTAGCATGATAACTCACATCAAGCAAATTTCTTCCAATAAGTCACAAAAGTAACAAAAGTTTGACGATATTAAAAGTGACAAACCTTTAAAGCAGGTTCTTTGAAATGAGTCATCTAAATTCTGTGAAGGGGCCTAGGTGTCAACCTTCATACCTCCAATTTGAGAGCTCTTCCAAATTACAAAGGTCTCTCTCATAAATTGTTCCAATATTCTACGACGCCAACGGCATGTTAAGCTTAAGTAGGATGTCTATTACACCGATGCGAATTCAATCGATTTTGCATAGAGCGTGATTGGGTTCTAACCAAACTAAGTTTGCAAACGAAAACTAATTCCTTAAATAGTCCTTTGAAGATAAGTAATTATAATTTCCAAAACCAATGTATTTATTGTTATTTACATAATTATAATAATACACGAAAACTGACGATGCAAATTAATTGGGTTTTTAGAACAGGTAACTCCGGGTTATACTGGGAATTTCTTCAACAGTACAACCTAATATCATTTTTTCCAAACTGAGAATCAAAACTAGGACCTTCTGTGCAGGAACCGAACACTCTCCCGCTGTGCCTTACAGTGGTAGTGCACACACAGACCGGTTATTTCACCACTCTTGATAAACTATCTGAAATCAAGTAACAGAACTGACTGATTTTACAAAATATTTAAAAAATCTTTCAACTAAGTTCGGATTAAACGATGGTGGCCTGATATATGTACCATGACATACCATTTGCTAATGAGGAACGAGAACATCGTTACATAACAGTGTGACAGCAGGCTCATGAGTCACGTAATGCCGAACGCGTAGACGATCGATGTCGAATACCAAAGCGTGCGTATTTTTCATTAACGCCAGTATTCGCCAATTAGATATAATAGGTATATATTCTATATACATTACTATATCCTGACCCCTTATTGTAATAGAATATGAATATCTCTGTTGCGGTTGTAAATACCATTTATATAACAACTAGAAGTCGCACTTGTTCTTTATTTGACTACTGCTCTGCTCCTATTAGCCGTATCGTGATGTTAAAGAGCCTATAATCTTCCTAGATAAAGGGGATATCCAACACTAAAATATTTATTAAATCGCACCACTAGCTCCAAAGATCCTACCGTTCACCAAACAAACTTTTCAGCCTTATAATATTATGAAGTAATACATGAATAAATATATACATAAACAAAATTATAAATTAATTAATGTAGAAAAAAAAACGTAACAGAATATAATCATATAAAAATAAATCACATTAGCTTCATACAAAACTTTAAAATAAGGAGTAGTTTAAACATGTCAATATGACAGCAGCCTTAATAAGCACGTACTGTTTTTGTGCGAGATACCGGGATGCCATTAACTTACCTGCACTTGAGACAAACTGATTTATTAATGACATTGTAAATTGTAATTTACACTTACACACCTAACTTACTACGCTAATTGGTATTTAATTCCGATTTTTTTATGTGATTTATGTAATCTAATATAAATTTCTATAACCGTGGATATATTTGTTTATAAATAGTTTACATATTTATTTTAGTTTATAACTTTGTAGTGTCTTTAAGTCTTGAATTATATTTATCTAGACACTAAGTTCTCACATATAGATTATGGATAATTTTATATTAAACAAACATGCATCAACGCGTCAGTAGTTCCTCAGATGGGCGGCTCAGTTTGCCATCTGAGTCCTACTTCCTTGGGTCTTGTGGATAGTTGAACTTCCTTAGACTGCTCAATTAACGCGATCAATCTCGTGTTGTACTCGTATCTACGTATCTTATCTATTAAAATTGCACACAACCGATTACAAGACGACAACTAAAAACTCATTTAAAACTTACACAAGAATAACCAGAGAGTGTTTCCATAATTTATCATTTGAGAACAAAACTAAAGCAGCGGTGTACGGAAAATAGCAGCTTTTAATAAAACGGTAGAAATAATCTTCCGGCTTAGACGTCTCAGAGACAAAGGCACAAAGGTTTTGTATAAAAACATGGAAATAATCAATGAGACCGGTAGACGTACGGCTTTAGCCACAGATTAAAGCCGTGTGCAAACTACAGACCGAGCTTGTGTGGAGGTTGGTATTTAATTTAAAAAAGGTGTCCCGTCACATGTAGGTATACCTACATTAGATACAAGAAAAGAGCATATCTCTTTTTAGAAGGCCAGTAACGAATCTGTAAATCCCCGGTATTGCGGATGTCCACTGGTAACGGAGATCATTAAACATCAGGTGATCCGCTTGCACATCTGTCAGCTCTTTTATAAAAAAAAAACCGGCCAAGTACGAGTCGGACTCGCGCACTAGGGTTCCGTACAATTAGGAATACAATTTTTTATATTTTTTTGTGATTGAAATCTATAGGCACTAATATGATAAAGCAGCAGAGTTTGTGTGATTAGTTGAACACTAGGATCTCAGGAATTACTGATCCGGTTTGAATTAATAATCTTTTAGTATTTAGTATTGACTGGCCTGTTGGTCTAGTGGTTAGTGACCCTGACTGCTAAGCCCGAGGTCGTGGGTTCGATCCCCACCCAGGACAAATCTTTGTGTGATGAGCATAAAGGTTTGTTCTTTGTCTGGGTGTAATTTATCTATAATATGTATGTATTTACAAAAACAAAATTATTTAAGTAGTATATCAGTTGTTTAGTACTCATAACACAAACAAATATAATTGCTTAATTTGGGACTAGATGGCGCTGTGTGAATGTGGCAGAATATTATTATATTATTATTGTATATAGCTCATGATAGATCAGTGATAAATGCATTTATAATGTTTGACCAGTAAGCAGACGATAATAATGTGCGTTCCCATTGAGGGACCATACCCTATTTTTGAACTTTTAAATGTATCAACTTTTAGTAAAAGTTCTCAAACAATTGTAAATTCAGCCAAAAATTTGTAAAAGCTGGCACTCAAAAGTTACAGTCAGTTAAAGGTGGTCCCTCAGTCGTGCATGCCAGGAATCCATATCTCAGAATCTAGATAAAATTTAAAGCTGCTGTAAATGAAGACTTTTAGTAAAAGATTTGTTGAACTAATTTACAAAATATTAACTCTTCTTGTTCACTCAGTAAAAAGAAATAGCATGCAGAAGGTGGTCCCTCAATTGAACACCACTAGTTCACCGTTGGTGGAGACCAAAGTAAAATTCAGATATTTTGAATATGTCTAGCATTAGTAAAAGTTCTAGAACAATTGTAAATTCAATGTCGAGTTTCTAAAAGAAGCCATTAAAAAGTTACAATCAGTTAAAGATGGTCCCTCAATTGAAACGCTTCTCAAAAGAAAAAGTCAATTTACGTAGCAGTCGCTAGTTATTTTGATGAAAAGTAAAGCTTAACCTTTAGTAAAAATTTTTACTAAAGACTACTTCAGAAAAAACTAAAAAAAAATGTTGGGTTTTGTTGTTATTAGTAATCGAATTACTGCGAAAAAAACTAAGAGCGAGGTGACCACACGTCTACAAGTTAAATGGATTAATCATGTAATCTGTAAATCGGCGCTTATATTCGGGTGAAAATAAACATTATTACTATGATTATAGTGTAGTGACGGATTAAGAATACATAATGTCACTACCCCATCTCAACCCGTGGGTGTAAGGGTGTAAACCTTAAGCAGACAAGAGCACTGCACTATGAAAAAAGGGAGGAGGAGACCCGTGCCCAGCAGTAGGATATTTATGGGTTGTAATGATGATGATGACCATGATTATATATAAAAATTGGTAAGTTTGATTGTTGACATTAATTAAAAAAAAAAAAAAAGTTTTATTAATGCCACATAAGTAACTTAACATAAAATAGAAATTATAATAATTCTTATGATACAATAACATTTTCCACTTTTAAGCAGCGCTAATTATAAGAAAAATATAATAATAAAAGCCCAAGAGGCCCATTAAATTGTATCCAAAAAACTGCGCTTCTCAACAAAAGGACGTAAGCGCTATAAACATACGCTCTTTAGCGCTGCTTAAAAGTGGAAAATGTTATTGTATCATAAGAATTATTATAATTTCTATTTTATGTTAAGTTGCTTATGTGGCATTAATAAAACTTTTTTTTTTTTTTAATTAATGTCAGCAATCAAACTTACTAATTTTTATATATAATCATGGTCATCATCATCATTACAACCCATAAATATCCTACTGCTGGGCACGGGTCTCCTCCTCCCTTTTCTCATAGTGCAGTGCTCTTGTCTGCTTAAGGTTTACACCCTTACACCCACGGGTTGAGATGGGGTAGTGACATTATGTATTCTTAATCCGTCACTACACTATAATCATAGTAATAATGTTTATTTTCACCCGAATATAAGCGCCGATTTACAGATTACAGGATTAATCCATTTAACTTGTAGACGTGTGGTCACCTCGCTCTTAGTTTTTTTCGCAGTAATTCGATTACTAATAACAACAAAACCCAACATTTTTTTTTAGTTTTTTCTGAAGTAGTCTTTAGTAAAAATTTTTACTAAAGGTTAAGCTTTACTTTTCATCAAAATAACTAGCGACTGCTACGTAAATTGACTTTTTCTTTTGAGAAGCGTTTCAATTGAGGGACCATCTTTAACTGATTGTAACTTTTTAAAGGCTTCTTTTAGAAACTCGACATTGAATTTACAATTGTTCTAGAACTTTTACTAATGCTAGACATATTCAAAATATCTGAATTTTACTTTGGTCTCCACCAACGGTGAACTAGTGGTGTTCAATTGAGGGACCACCTTCTGCATGCTATTTCTTTTTACTGAGTGAACAAGAAGAGTTAATATTTTGTAAATTAGTTCAACAAATCTTTTACTAAAAGTCTTCATTTACAGCAGCTTTAAATTTTATCTAGATTCTGAGATATGGATTCCTGGCATGCACGACTGAGGGACCACCTTTAACTGACTGTAACTTTTGAGTGCCAGCTTTTACAAATTTTTGGCTGAATTTACAATTGTTTGAGAACTTTTACTAAAAGTTGATACATTTAAAAGTTCAAAAATAGGGTATGGTCCCTCAATGGGAACGCACACTAATAATTATGTTTTAAAAAAATTTGTAACTGTTATTTTATATCATTAATATCATATTTATGTAAATTTTTTTTTTATCTTTATATATATATATCATTAATATCATATTTATGTAAATTTTATTCTTGATAATAATTTGTATTTTATGTCTCCTCCTTCTCTTTCTATTCTTATGCACCTACTTTCATTATATCTCTGCACCACCTCAGGTTGACTGGTAGAAAATGCCTTTGGCATTAAGTCCGCCTTAATACATAAGTTTTGTGTATTTTAAGTTAATAAATAAATAAATAAATTTTATCAGATATCAAGCCAAAACTTTTCGCAGAGCCAAAAAGTTCAATTTCAATATATAAAAAATGCAACATAAAAATGATGTATTCGTCGATTGTTTTGATAGCAAATACTACGTATCAATAAAAACTATATTTTATTCATAGAATCGTATAAAAATACTTGTAGTAACATGTCGCCATATGGACATTTCGCTGAACATAACGTTGAATGTTTTTATACCCAACGCCACATACAAACAAACACTAAAAACGCTTTATGCAACAACATTTTAGCTTTGCAACACGTTCTAAATTTTATTTTAGATATAACAGAAAAATACTTCAAAATTATTTATAATATTTGTATATTTACTCAGAATTGGATGCATATCTTAAACGAAATTAATTGCTGTAATTATTAATTTTAAAGTTTGCGAGGAAACTAATCAAAATTAATTAGAATATAAATATTTCATTTAGTACTGAACACCTAGAATACAAGCCAACTTAGTAAATACCTATCTCTAATTTTTTGTGTTAATACACAATTGAAAAAAAAAACAATTTACATTAGTAAATAATTTATTAACCAACTGTCACACGTGCGTAGAATGAGAAAAAATAACGCAAAGAAACGTTAACGGAAATAGTTTAAACTTTACGATGATGCTAATCAAAACTACTTCATATAATCTGGTATAAAAACCAAAAATAAAAATACGTTAGCACAAGTCAGTCATCACACAATAAAAGAAAATACGAAAGCTAGAAAATGCTCACATTTACGTAAAAGCTTCACATCTGGTGCACAATAAAGTGCGCAAGTGCACAATATAAATTGTATGATAGCTATAAATGAAAGTTACACATTATTACAGCGAGGCCGTAATAAATACATCTAAAACAAAGGGTTCCGTATATTTCAAACTACTCGCTTTTACAACTGCATTCAATCATTTCGAGTCCAATTTCGTCTCGGTAGGAGTCGCAAGTTATACAATAAAGCGGGATCAGATTGGTACGGCCTAATATTAATCTAACTATAAAAATTAAAAAAAGTCTCGAATAAAAAAGAAGAAGGTTGGCTTTCTCCTCTGTATTATTTTTCTCTAAAGCGTTATTTTAAAAAGTGAAATTTTTCGTTTGTGTTTTTTGTGAAAATGTTATTAACTACTTTCACCTTTGATTTCATTTTCTACCCATAAACTTTCTTTTTTTCTTCGTATTATTCAATAATCAATGTTAATAGAACACAGCCATGTTCTTGGGCGATGGTTACCACTAACCATCAGGTGGGCCGTTTGCTTGTCTGTCACGTAAAAACACTCACCACCAAAAAACAAAACAATGCAACTTTTCCCCGCTCGCCGCTCCCTCTACCGCCCATGCTTTGTGCCACCCAGCTAGACGCCAGCGTTCCCTGCTACTCCCTGCGGACTCCTATCGCTGAGAACCGGGCGAGGCTTAATCTAACGAATGTTACCCTAACACAAGTTACTACAAATGGAATTCGATTCAGGATTTAACTAAGAGCTTTCATATAAAATGATATTCGTAGAGTAAACATACTTATTTTGTTTGTTATGATATTTACGGGTAATCATTTTGTTGTAAATTGTTCACTTACTTGAACGGGTTGTGTGAACGTAGAACGACATATTTTCTTAGTAAGCTATTACAGAAAGTATACTGTTTTCAATAAACATTGCATTTAACAATTGACTAATTTGACGAAACAAATTTGACGAATATAAAAATTTATCAATATCTAGAGAAGAAAGAAGTAAATATTTTATATCAAGCAACAGCATTGTACTTCGCAATTATTCTTGTGATATCTGGGTGTACAAACTGTGCACACATTTGTGTGTTATGTTTTCGTTCTTTTTTTCACAATATTATATAGTTAATTTGTTCTTTTATTTGTGAAATAGAGTTTTTACAAAAACATAATAAAATCACCAACATTTTAGGAATTCATGCATACGAAAAGGATATCGGAACACATAAAAGATCCCTCGTGTGTCCGTCAGTCTATACAGCTGCTACAGATGTTAACCAAATTTACAGAGCTGATTTTACTTTAGTAGTAAGAAAATTGGCTGACACAATAGATAATACAAAAAAAAAATCATTTTTTTTGTATCCTCTATTAGATTCCTTACTTTATAAGTATTCTCATAAGAATTACTTTGTAATATAGACGAATGATGCCCCGTATACTACGGGCTAATGTTTGTAACAGCGACCAATATCCTTACATTTGACAGCGATATCAAAACCGAACATTCGAAAGTCGAAATTCAGAGCAAGCCCCCTGTTAGGTATATCACTATTAGATATCGAGTAATAAGCCATCGTATGATGATTTTATTGCATTGCATTATAGGAACGTTTATAGTAACATAATTTATTGTTGTGTACACGAGTTACTATTGTTGTACACACGCGTGGATCGCTGAACGTTTAGTTGAAAGTCAATGAACATTGTACTAATGGGGGTAATTGTTGGATATAGATAATGTGTTTAACATGATATGATTATTAATAATGAGGCAAAATGAATATGCGTGCTAAAGCTGCTAAACGAATACTATTTTCAAGGTTTTGTTTCGATACTTGACTAGAATATACTTTGAGATCTTTCATTGTATGTTTGGTAATTCCCCTGTGAAAAAAATGATGATTCCAACATGAAATTCAAATATATCAAAATAGCCAGGTAAAAAATACTCGACGCTCGATCACGATCATTCGCTGTCAAGTCCATCCTTTGATGAACGGAATCACCTCGTTTTTATGACGTCACATTACAATACAATGACAGCAGGTCTCACAACCCTCGTCATAGATTACGTCAAGTCAACAGTGCACAGTTGACGAGGCCGAAAATTAATTTTAAAAATAAAAACATTTTCTAATTTATTTAATTCTTAATAGAGCTGATTCACCAATTTTTAAAACCGTTCCATAT
Source organism: Laspeyria flexula (assembly GCA_905147015.1). NCBI lineage: Eukaryota > Metazoa > Arthropoda > Insecta > Lepidoptera > Erebidae > Laspeyria > Laspeyria flexula. Next base: position 1,261,329 of record LR989956.1, on the reverse strand, counting down.
TTTGTGTTGATATTAGATTATATATTAAGGAACGGTCATCATCGTCATCATCTTATCAGCCCAATGACGTCCACTGCTGAACATAGGCATCACCAAATTTCCGCCATAGCGAGGCATTTTGTATCGCCCGAAGGAACGGCCATGCTGGATACTAAAAGAACTTTGTGATATTTATATTACGATAGCAAAGGGTTTTGTTAATGTACTTTTGTATAGTGTCAGTCGATCAAATTCAGTTCTCATGTAAACATTAAATAGGCTTCTTAAGCACATTATCCAGGTTACAATACAAAATATCATGAACTCTCCAATTCTCTGTACAAAAATGTCCACAGTATTTCCAATAACATTTCATTCCTCCAAAGACCTAGGTGTTCCGTAGAAATTCAGAGACGAAGTAACTTTCTATCAAAGTTTGAACGCAAACTTTTATTCCACGACTGATCCCTAAAGGCTATTTTACGACTCGAACCTTCATACTGTCTAGCAAAAATTTCTACCACTTATGTGTAAAAACAAAGTCTCTGGAATTGTATATTAAAGGAGTATGTTTTAACGTCATAATATGGTATAAACTAAGATATATATAGTTCAGTCCAAAGTATATTGTCTCGTAAAATCAAACCACACGTGCATATTTAACGAGTAATTTGATAGCAGTTGCCAGGCAAATATTTTCAATTACACCTAAATTATTTTGAGTAAACACTAATTGTTTAGATATTAGGGGTTTCGTTAATATTGTAACGATTGGAAATTTGATAGGTGTTATTTGAACAGTTTTGTTTAACTATAATTAGTTTGTTCAAAATAATGTACCAATATTTCGTATTTTTTATAATTTAGCAATGAATCTGCTACAGAAATAAACTATCTGGATAGTGTTATGTTTCTCATTAAAAATAAACAGTAGAAAATTAAGAAATAGCTTCTCTCCACTTCGTTTCTTATGATATAGCAGAGGATTTTTCAGATATTTTTATAATAATTTTTTCTTCTTATAATCATGGTTATAAATCATCCATATATCATTATTGTATGACATAGATGCAACTACTACATTTAACCAACTAAGATATACCTATTAGAGGGCAAACCAATTGCCATTATATGGGCGTTTTTGTAACTTCGGGATAATACCTAGAATTTTATTTCGGTAAATACTAGGCTTTTTCCCCGACCCAGAAATTCAACCTCTTAAGCAGCAGTCTTCTGAACTTATCAAGAATTTATCAAGTCACCCAGAAGGCTTCTAATTTGACTTAATTGACTATCACATGAAATGGTAACCGGAACCAAAGGCTTTAGGTGTCTATCAAAGCACGAAGACCTTCAAGAACGAAAATGTCAGGAGGGTCACCCATCATGATTGTAACCATTATCTCAGAACCACAGTACTACGAGCGCCTCAAGTTAAACATAAACAATGTTAATAACCACGAAAATTAATCTAAAATAATACAATTTAAATGAATAGAAACAAGTAATTCAAAGAGAAACATATCTTTGAACAAAGCAGAATCGCTATGTTTACCGAAACAACATGGCTGGTATGATTCAGTTAAAGTTGTATCCACAGTCGACATAACTCGTCTGCTTGTAGTATGCTATCGAAAATAATTTAATACTGTTAAATTCTGAGCGTGCTGCGTTCCAAAAACCACAGCCCCTACCAATGGTTCTAGAGATATGAGTGTATTGTTTCTTTTATTGTTAGACAAGTGTAGCTAGAAACTGTTTTTAGCCTCGTTTGATATATCAGGATAAAGTATATAGGTAATTCATATTATAGTATAATATGTTTAGATACATTTTCTTTTGTTTAATTCGCTAAAGAAATAATTATAATATTCTACCACATTCACAAAGCGCCATCTAGTCCCAAAGTAAGCAATTATATTTGCTTGTGTTATGGGTACTAAACAACTGATATACTACTTAATTTTTTTTTGTTAATACATATTACAGATAAATTACACCCAGATACATAACTAGCCTTTATGCTCATCACACAAAGATTTGTCCTGTGTGGTGATAGAACCCACGACCTCCGGCTTAGTAGTCAGGGTTACTAAACACTAGACCAACAGGCCAGTCATCAATCATACCATTGTGTCTTTTATTTTTAATTCCAAAATATTTTAGTGTAATGGTGCTGATAAACTTAAGCATTCAAATACAATGAGTATTCTCGCGAATGTTACATTACTGCAAAATAAACGTGAGCTTTTTAGCGAGCATTCTAGCTCAGCATCATCATGATAATATTATATCACCCAACGACGTCCACTGCTGGACATAGACCTCACCTAATTTCCGTCTGCAACCAACGACCACCCGCCACCTTTACTAGGTCGTCGGTCCATCTGGCGTGGGGCCCCATGCTGCACTTTCCAATACGTGTCCGCTATTCGATAACTTTCTAGCCCCACTGGCCATCAGTTCTGCAAACTATGTGGCCTATCCAATGCCACGTGAAGACAAAAAATAGTCTATGTTTTTCAAAATTCATACAGATCTTTTCAATCATTCTGATGTGGTTGAGTAACAAACATTTATCCATACAAACTTAATCATTTATAATATTAATAAGATAATAGTAGTCTGCGATGGTGGCTGAATGGATAAAGGACCGGCGTGCAAATCACGCGGTTCGAGTTCGATCCCGACTAGCAGTACCAATGTGGATTCCACTTTGTGGAATTTATATGTACTAGTCAAGTGACTTACCATCTGCTAACGGTGAAGGAAAACATCGTGAGGAAACCCACATACCCTAGAAGAAATTCTATGAGTATGTCTGATCCACCAACCCGCACTAGGCCAGCGTATGTGGATTATGGCCTAAACCCTCTCAGCTCTCTAGTTAGAGGAGAGGAGACCCGAGCCCAGCAGTGGGACTAAAATGGGTTGCTGATTAATAGTAGTCTCACAAAATATTCGCGTCCAAAACTGGTAGTAGGCACAGTGGGCATCGTCAGGCGCAAGTTAGAGAAACAACTAAGTACCAAAGTTAGTGGCAGTTGTAAGATCCAGAGCCAAGTCGCCACTAACCGAGCGTGTGATGCTAATTGTACCATTGTTTTGTGTTAACATGCCAGTTTTAATACTGACAATTGGACTATAGACACTATGTGGTTCTTCAAAAAGGAATGAATTTAGCTACTAACATTGCTAACGTCCATGAGTGGCGTTAAGTGCTTAGATCGCCTGCTTATCTGCCACATCAAGCAATACAAAAAAAGGTGCCACCGTGCTTGTGGACCTCTCTTAAAATTGCTTTACAGATAAAAATATTTTCCCAAAGAAAATATATTATATAAAGACATCTCATTAAAATCGGACAAGAAAGGAACATTGTCACTAAAAGAAAATGGCGTCGTCAAAGACAAATAAAAAGTACAATCGATATTGAGTTGTTATCGTATTGAAATCGTCTCCGCTCCGTCGGTGTTATGTTTTAATTATATTTTAAACTTAGTATATATTGAAACTGTAATAATTATCGGTAGTGGAATATTGTATGATAGAAATTTACTTTTACTAAATAGATAAATAGGCGAGCTTAATTCACACATGAGTTTTCTACCAACAAACCCAAAAAAAGTACAGGAATTAGAATACAGCGTAGTATATAATGACAATTTAAATTCACTGAGTGCCATTTTCGGCAACGTACACCACAACTCATTAAAACTTAAGATTCTTCGGATTCCCAAATTCTAATTTATCCTCCAATTCAAATCACAATTCGAGTCGTCTATTGAGGTAATTATCTTTTAATACCTACGTAAACCTATTGTGATTCTGAATCGTTAAGTCCTAAACTTTGACGTCCTCATTGTCGTAAAACCAAAGTCAGCTTATATATTATACTAGTTGTTGCTCCCAGCTTCACTCCCGTGGATCTTTGTTTGGCCACTAATCAGCTCCTATTGGTCGTGGCGTGATTATATTTTTTTTTCGTGTTCTTTTAAAAGACAACTCCCGCCCTAGAGAACTAGCCGTCTCACGGGGGACTTAACAAGTATACAATTAACGGATACATAGTACACCAAGACTTGAAACTAATATCTATGAATCACTTTGACACTGAATTTGTCTTGTGTGTGAATCGAAATCACGCCACTCGGTATGGTGATGTTAGTGGCGAAGCAACCACCTTAACCGCGACGCTATAGCCTTTCTCGACAAATGGGTTATCCAACAATAAAATATTTTTTCAATTTAACTCAGTAGTTCCTGAGCGCGTTGAACCAAACAAACTAATTAGTTTTAAAATATTAGTTTAGATTTGCCATCCTAATCCTCACTTAGCCACATTATTTCGAACGCAACTCGTTTGGTAAGTAAACATTAATAATTCAGCGGTTGTCGCGAGAAACAATTGCATATTCATAGATAGAAAGAGCGAATACATATTTTTTGTTCGCTTCTACAGTGGGCTAATTACAAAAGTCTTCAACGTTTTGACTTTTTTTCGATTTCCATCTGCCTTTGATTGGGTATCGGCACAGGGGAATACGAATCGACGATTTAATTAAGCCGTGCTTCTATCCCAAGTTTGTTATGAATGAGATCGTTAGTGTCTCTATCTGAGGATTGATTACAGAAGTTGACAAAGATTTTATTCATATATTCATTCGTTGCGGACGGTACTTATTGTTTCTATTCTTCCTTTTATATTTCCTCTAATAAGTTTGGAAGTGGCGTTTTGTGAATGTCCCTGAGGGTCGGATGATTAATTATTGAAATAAAACCAAAGTTCTTTGTTTGATAATAATATGCGAATGGAGCCGACGTGGTGGTTCTATTAAATCGCAAATCGCTAAATGAAATAGGTGATGATTACTAAGTTTAACATTAACTTATTGTGTTAATTATTTTATGCTATATACCATATTTAATTTGAGAATGTTTAATATATAGTTATATACAGATAAAGGCAATAATTTCTTTATTTTCTTGGCATGAGCTATAATCGTAGACACATTGGATTTTCTGATTATATTTGTAACACTCTTAACTTATACAATAGCAGTAGCATCGCTGGCATGCCAGAATAGTGAGATATTCCCAGACATTATCTAAACTAAGGCCCTGATTCACCACCTTAAATAAGTGTCTAATAAACTACCTGAGACTTTTTGATGACAGATTTTATATGAAAAATACGTCAAAAATCTGTCAAGTAAGTTTCCAATAGGCTTATTAATACTTATTTTATTTTTTATTAATACTTATTTGTCAGTGGTGAAATAGGCGCTTAATATTATAAAGAGTTAAATCACTGTCCCTACTTAGTATAAAACAAAGTCGCTTTCTCTGTTCCCTATATCCCTATGTATGCTTAAATCTTTAAAACTACGCAACTAATTTTGCGCGGAAGCTAGTACTTAATATTATAAAAAGGTAAAGTTTGTAAGTTTGTGACGTTGTAGAGAGTAATCTCAAGATCTACTGAACTGATTTTCAAAATTCTTCTAGTGTTGGATAGCCTATTTAGCGGGAAGGTTATAGGTTATGCAACATCACGCTACGGGCAATAGGAGCTGAGCAGGGGCTAAATAAAGAACGATGGAAGCGACTTCTAATTTTTAATAAACGTTAAACACTTTTTCAATTCTTTCTCTATTAACCTCTAAAACTTTAGTTGAAAAAGAAGTAATAAAATAAGTTTGTTAACAACCCTCATATATAATTGGTTAACAGAAGCGCTTGTTTATCGGACTTTTCTTTTGTTCCAACTTAGTACAGTTGTTTAAGTGAAAGTTCTATCGGTATTGCTTGTTCACTGAATTGTTTATAATAAGCAACAGACTGCGCTGACTTATACACGTGCTTATTTGCTTGAAATTAAAAGAATGAGACAGATCAAAGAAATTTTTCTATTTGAACTGTTACTGATATAAATATACCGCTGATCCGCCGATTTATAAAATACCTAACGTGTTGGATACTAAAAATTTATTAAAAATCTACACTAATATTATAAAGATGTTGAATTTGTTTGGTTGAACTCTAGGATCTCAGGAAGTACTTGTCCGAACTAATAAATTCTTTTAGTGATGGATAACCCATTTATTGAGAAAGGTCATAGACTATATAATACGTTACGCTACGGGTGATGGGAGCTGAGCAGTGGCAAAATAAAAACGACGCGAGCGAAGCCCCGTGCGACATCTAGTAATTAGATAAAATCAAGATAAGAGTTTGTTGTTGGTTTAAAATACTGTACAAAATAAATTATTAACGATCAGTTTTCTAAAGAACAGCTTGTTTTTAGACAGAGGTCTTCTCTAAAGATTTCCTCCTATCTCAGCCTCTAGTTGGTAATTTCAAAATAAACTTTAATCGAAAAAATCACCAGCACATTTTCAAACCCCAATTATTTTTATAAAATACAAAGCCAACAGAATTCGCTCCTGAGTTAAATTACGTAATAGAATTCCGGGGCGTGGATATTTTAATTATGTCTGAAAAGCAAGCTGAACGCTTAGTCAGCTCGCAACTTGTCGACAACTCGACGGGAGATGGGCATATGCATGTGAAATATAGCGAATAGTTTTGTTTGTTTTGCAGATTATGTGCGAACTTGTCCTCTTAAATCATCATTTTTGATCACATACATATTATCTCAGTAACTCACCTAACTTCCGAGCTGTAGAGCGACTTGTAGCGTCTCCTCATATACCTACAAGTAATTTTCAAAAATATTTTGTTACATCTTTGGTTTTTTCCTCTTCTGCTTCATCAGCAACCCAAATTTTCAAACAGGACTAGTAGTTCGTGAGATAGCGTTCAACCAACAAAACAAACAAGCTCTTCAACTATCATCCAATACAAATTAACAAACACACAATTCTGTACAAACTAATCCACAATCACAATAAACCCTACGCTTTTAAACACAATTACTTAAACTGTTTGACGAGGTCAATCCACTTTCATCAGCCAACCGCACGGTATAAAAACGGATGAAAATTTCCATTTTAATTTGAAAACGGTATTGTTACAACTATTTCAATATTATTCTGGACTCCCGCCGGTTCGTTTGTAAAAAGCAAACACGTTTTAGCCGTTAGAAATACATATTATCGGACCGATCCCTGCCTCAATATTACCGTTTACATTCACTGATTTGGTGCAAGTTATGTACTTAAGTTTACTATATTTAACTCCTAAATCACTCGTAACAAGCGCTTATATATTGTGGCATTATGGTTACGATACGATTTTTAAGTTAAGCACTATTGAGCAAGGTTAGTCCTAAGATGGATGACTATTTGTGACACTCTTTAAGCATGTTTATGCATCTGAAGGCGTGTAAAAAAAAAAAAAAAAAAAAAAGTTGAAAGACTTCTGGGCAAATCAACTAACTCTTTTGAGTATATTTTGTTTAGAAACTTATTCAAAATTTTATTTTTAACTATCTGTCACCCGAGGCTTCGCTCCCGTGAGTTTTTTTTGCCATTATTTAGCTCCTTTTGGTCGTAGCGTGATGTTATAATATAACCTATAGCCTTCCTCAATAAAAAGGCTATCCAACAGAAAAAGATTTTTTCATCGGTTCAGTAGTTTCTGAGATTAGCGCGTTCAACCAAACAAACAAACAAGCTCTTCAGCTTTATAAATAATATTAGTATAATATATTATAATAATATAGATGTACTATACTAATTCAAATATTTAATAAAACAAAACAAATCTTCTAACTTCAAACTTCTCCTAGGGTTACCCCTGCCTCTCCTTCCTTCTATTTTTCCTTCAATTATTGTTTTAAAGAAGTCGTCGTGTCGTATCAAGTGACCAATTAACTTTCGTCTTCTATTCTCTATTGATCTTAGTATTAAACAATTAATATTATTATTAATTTATTAAGGCTTGGTTAATAAAGCGAAATACGTCACGTAATCCGCTCTCCCCCATAACTTCGGCATCACGAATGCATCTATCGCGGAGATTGTCCGGGGACGTATTCAATTTTGCCCCGTGCCTATCTACCAGCTCTATTAGCTGACTTTGATGCTGCAGATTGCATGCTTGTTATTATTTGTTCCAATAGCTATGGAAATTGGTGTAATTAATCCGGGAATAGGTCGGCTGCACGGTTTGATAATAATTACAGTTTGGGATTAGGATAGGCACCTAGTCTTTGATGATTACATTTTACATACCGTACTGTGGCAATGTGTGATAAGACAAGAATTGCCATTAAGCAATTATGAACCCTGTGTTATTAACAATAAGGTAAAAATTACCAGACTAATCTCAACTTATATGTGATAAAGATGAATTTGATGTGATGAACACGAGTTTGTAGATTCAATCCTCGTATAGGACAAAAATATTTGTAAGGTCCACAAATACTATACTTCTTTGTGAAGGTTAGGTATTAATCGTTTCTAAAGTTTCGAATAAAGATTCTAGTAACCCAAGGCACCAATATAATACGAGTATATAATATAATATAAAACATAGAAAATGCATCTAAACGCACGAAATACATTAGAATGTGTTTTGTTGTACGATTAATGTAGGTCCAAAATTTCATTCCGAAGTTTGGGATTCGTTTCATTATGTATTATTTGAGAAAAAGTATTTAGAATAAAAATAATTGCATGGCCGCCAAATGAGAACTTTTTTGCCCCATCGGTCATCAGTTCTGCGAGCTATTGTGTTCTATTAAGGTTATCGGAAATTCCATTACTTTCCATCAATGATTGAAATTGAAAACGTCAATCAAATGATAATTGTTAATTGGAGTTCATTGTGAAGTATTATTGTTTTTAAATTAGTATTCAATTGGGTATTGACAACTTGTGGTTTGTAAGACATTGTTTATCACCACTTAGCACACGTCAACTGGGCCGTAAAATGGTCTGACAATTCCAATATTGAAAAGCATTAAGCCGACCCAAAAATTTTGATTGGTCCCGCCTGTTTTGATCGCTATGTAAACATAATATATTTTTATTTCTGGGCTTGATTCTTACTTTAAGTTTTTAATAAGCTGGCGGGATTTTTGTTCTTTTAATAATTTATTTTTAGCGCCACTCATGCCAACAGCCCGCCTGATGGTAAGCAGTTATCCTAGTAAAGGGATACGGAACGCTTGGGTTATTATGGCTGTGTACACCTGTAGGTACTTCTCCAAGTGGGTGGCCCAGTTTGAACGGGTATAACACGATTTGATACAAAAGTATGTATGGTAAAAACGTAATATATTTTAACGCAAATATTGAAATAAATATAGTGAGAATTTAACATTAACATAATTCTCCCTACAATAAAAATAACACGGTGTTTCAGATTCACGTATCTCTCACATTTTCATCTGAATAAATAATCTCGCCAGATTCCTCGGGAGCCTGAGTTTTGCCAAGTATTTAATTATAAGTAGAGAGGCATTGTTTTCATTGTTTGATTACATTGATATACGTCGAATAGAAGTGAACTCTGTCTGCGCAAAAGATGATGGATTTCATAAAATTATAAAATATTAGTTTTTATTTTATTATTAATTTTGTGACAATATTGTATACTTTTATTAACTTCTTCAAAGATAGTGATTTTCCAATACATATTACGTCACTTTCGTGTAATTTAATGTACTTTTGTTTGTTGTATATGTCAATTATTATAATTGTTATTGATATTATAACTCTATTTTAAATTTTGTTCAATACATTAATTTATCCTTAAATTAATTAAACTTATACACACTGGTACAGAAAACAGAAATGGATTTTAATTAAATTGTGTTCTTTGATGTATTGCTCCTGGTCAAATTAGTATGTATAGGAAGTATTTCCCAACAAAAGCTCGAACTTTCAAAAACATTAATATCTCCGAAATAAATCACGTCTTACTTTTCAAAAACAGCGTGTTTGTCATGTTATAAATAAAAGAATATAATATATGTTACAGTCAAAACTCTTAACCTTTCAATGGTTATATCAGTCAAAACTCTTAAAAAAGTAATGAGGTCGGAACTCACTATTTAGGTTAGGTTAGTTTTTATAATAATTAAATTAATTTAATTTTAAATTTATGTTGAATAAATGTAATAATTATTTTTAAAAATAAAATTAAAAAAACTTTATAATAATTATAAAAAGTAACCTAACCTAACACAACCTGTTTTGAAAACCCTTTAAGTACCGACCTCTTTAATTTTTTAAGAGTTTTGACTAATATAGCCAGTCAAAACTATTTTTGACTGGTTAAGAATTTTGACTGTAACATAGATATCTAATGGAAACTAGAATTAGAGATCACAACTCCCCAACTGGATACTACAATAAATCTTCTAACACACGGTGTGAACTTAACAATTTACATCTACGTTCAACCAAACGAAGTCGCTATTAAGGGGATTGATTTTTTGGCTCACCTGCTCTTGTTTATAGTTCCAATTTCGCTAAGAGCTATCCATGGTATTTTTATGATGTTCGCACATGGCTGGGCACAGCTGTACCGATACTCTATAAAACGATTTTCAAACGACAGTGTAGTGTGTCGGAAGGGCTTTTGGTACTAAAAGATGGGGAATATAGTGATTCTTAACAGAATGCCTATTTATTAATCACAAACACAAGTAGTGCATACTTCCACAGCTTAATGTGTAATTATGGCAAATTTTAAATTTTGGTCATTGAACTTTTGTTCAAATCACATAAAGATTTTTAACCGACAACAATCAAAAGAAGGAGGTTATCAAGTCAACCCGTATTTTTTTTTTGTATGTGCACGCACATTCCGATTTCAACATTTCTTTTTCTTGGATATTTTCCGAAGCTGGTCTAATTTTTTTTACAGGATTTTCATTTTATTCACCAAATGTCGATGTGTGTGTGAACCTAACAAAGCAGGATGGAGCAGTTTTTTTCTTCAAAATACATCTATATAATGTACATGTGTAATGCATTTATTTTTAGTACCGTTGTATTTGTATCGGTAATATCGGTATTTGATTCCAATTAAGCCCTAAACGGAATCTCGAAATTCATCTAATTTAAATTCTTAAACATTTATGTCGAGATCCAAGTAGGCTTTCTTTTTTTCGGTACCACGAGCGTATTCCTGCCACCCAGTATATCTTTCCCTTTATTCTTATTACTTTATTCCATCGTGCGAAAAAGATAGCTATATTTTTATCGTAATCGTTGATCATAGTAGTCTGAACATGGAAAGTGACGTAATTTATGACGTCATCAACAGATGGGCTGTATATCTTGATATCGGTTTAGGGTTAAGAAATGAGGTGTTAAAAATGGGGTTGTATTTTTTGAGTGCCTTTTGGTGGGTTTATGAGTTGTTTATGGTACTTCGTTAATGGTTAATAGGGGGGTGAATAAGACTAATAAAATCTGAAGTTGTGAAGAGGATAAATTAATACTATAACCAGTATAAGCAATCAAATAGTTTAGTTTCTATTTGTTTTTGGCCTTTATGTCTGATAATAAAGGAATCTCAGGAATTAACTGACTTAAAAATAACGAGAACTTTTACTCGAGTACAAAAAAGCATACCTTTCACCTTTACTTCGTTGTACACTTCTTTTACTCTCTCGCTATATTTTTCTTTCCTCTACACTTTGGGGTTTGCTAGAAGAAAACTCAAATTTGACTTAAGCTCGCCTACATGTCTTTTCTCTCTGTGTTGTGTTGTTTTGTATTTTTTTGTGTACAATAAAGAATTAAAGAACCTTTTCAAAACTCTTAGAAAACAAATCTCATTCTCTCAGGTATTAAAAAAATGAGCACCAATTTAAAAAAACATAATTTCTTTTAATCAATGCACGGTCAACGAGATATAAATAAACCAAACATTTAGAATACAAAACACATAACTCCGTTCTGTCAGTCGAGTAACAAAGACGAGGAATACCCACAATATCGTGAATATCGAATACAGCATGCTCAAGTTAATTCTACCCACTGAATAATTCAGACTAAATGACTGACTGTGATTTGCAAGCAAAAGGAGAACAGTTATACTTAATATACATATAATATTGCACTTTGTTTGGATCCACAATGCGGGCTTATTAACATTTCTGAGGTTCTTTATACTGCGCCAGAAAGAGACAGATGTATACATTTTGTAGAGCGCTGTCTCTCTCGCTTACTAAAATTATGATGGTTAAGATGTCTTTGGAAGCTGGTTTTATTAAACGCTTTGTGGCTTGCTTGTTTTAAGCGAAGGATTTCTAGAAGTTTATGTGTCAGTGTAGGTATTTTAATTCATTTGTTAAAGTTGGAATATAATAATAAAGACGTATATGATAAACTAATTACTGTCACCATAGCCTAGTTGTTAAGGTGGTCGCCTCGACACTTACATCGCCGTACCGAGTGACGTTGGGTTCGAATCCCACACGAGACAAATATTTGTGTGATTCAAAGATATGTGTTTCAATTCTGCGTATAGGTACATTTAGTCCGTTAATTGTATGTTTGTAAACTCTCCCGTGACTAACTAACTTTCAACCCGCGATTTCACCCGTAATATAATAATAAACCTGCCTTATAAACCCATCTATTGGTCAAGCCGCATACAATCCGATCCAATATTCGCGTACATACGCAGCAAAAGACTTTCTTTCATAGTAAGTAGTGATGATTCACAAAGAATTAAAAACTTTACCTACATTATCTACATCATGGATGCACACACGGAATTATGCACAAGCCCAGCAGGGCTTGTGCATAATTTCTGCTAGGGTATGTGGGTTTGTTTCCTCAAGATGTTTTCGTTCACTGTCATAAGATAGTAAGTCACTTGACTAATATATAAGAGCCGTGCAAACTACATTGGTACCGCCGCGCCGGCCGGAATCCAATTCAGACCGGATGATTTGCATGCTGGTCGCTTATCTATTCGGTTACCATCGCTTCTAATAACTACACAATTACCCAAATATCCCAATCGCTAAATCCCCAATTTACATCGGCACCTGTAAAAACATAATACACAATTCGCTTACACAGCCACCTCGTGCCTTTAAATCGAAAACCAATTACGGAAAAACTGTACATAAATACAAGCTACCATTGTCCGGACGTGGATGTACGTATACGCATATAGAAACGGTAAATGCAATATCGAAGAGCTTTTGAACTGGAAGCGGTAAGGACTTTTGTATTTTTTATCAATATATTATTACATATTATTAAATCTATAGGCAATGCCTGTATGACGCATTGATTCGAATGATTAATTATCGTATCGTTATAAATATGTGAAATCGCTGTCTTGTCAATAACAGTATATAGTATAAACCGATTTTAAAAAACAAAAATACGAGTATATCACAATGAATCTTTTTCCCTTAATGTTTATATCGTGACATTTTTTCATATGATTATAATAACATTAAATTGGCCATAGGTGAAATGCTTTGTGACGGCTATCAAACAAAAGTCTTGTGTAACAGACAATAATGTAGGTAAAATGAGATAGTGATATGAAACCCACTGAGCAATTTTGCATAAACCTGACCCGCGCGCAGCAGTGGGCCTTATATGGGTTGAAATGATGATGATAATGATGATACTCTATTGGTGCTGGACAAAGATTTCTGGCACACTATATCACAATTTCCAATCAGCAAAAAATGGTACTCTATTCTATTTACCCATTCTAACGACATGTCAGATTAATACTGTACATTGATCACGTGACATGTCGATAGCTTATGTCAGGAATGTGTTCAAATGTATCGAAGTGACATATAAATATTTAGAATAGGACACTTTCCACTAGTTTAGGGCGACTGAATCTGATGTCATACCAATATTCGGAAAACAATTTTTTTTTGTTCGCATGCATTGATATATAAAAATTCGGCCTCTCCCCTTGCCCATTAATGCCCATGTCTCATCCATTGAGCTAAACACAGTCAGATAGAACGTTTAATTAACACGAGTGACAGGCCGATGTGAGTCGACGCACTGGCATACATTGCGAAATAACAATACTAGTACGTAGTGCGGATTATAAATGGGACTTGATTTAAACATGTCGCGACGTTATACATCTTTGAGTTTGTTGGTAATGAAGAATTAAGTGTTGTGAGTTCTAACTCACAACACTTAATTCTTCATTACCAAGATCAAGAGAGAGAGAGATCAAGAGTAACCTTATCTATAAGGTTACTCTTGAGCGAATAATTGTTATCTTAATACCGAATCTGATATTGTTTATTTCACTTCATTTATTTACTGATCTATTGCAGTCGGTGCTACTTAGAACGGTGTTTGAGTGATTATAAGTCGGTGCTTATTACAAAATGACCTGACTGATTGACTGTAAAAAATTTAAAATATTGCTAAAGAATAAATTCTTGATTTTTTGATTTGACTCGACACCCATGTGCAACTGCATGTCTCTTTAAACCTCCTATAAAGGAATAACTAAATATAACTAAATAATAAAAAAGGAATAACTAAATAAAATAACTAATACTTTCCTGTCCAAATGTTAGTTTAAACGAGAGGCCAAAAAGATCTGTATGAAATTTGACACCTAAGGATTATAATTATATATAATATAGTCTGGCAACTTTTTACCGACTTACCACGTCAGCGGAGCTAGGCCCGGAATTTAGTAAAATATACAAATTCATAGGTTTCAAAAAGACACATACATAACTTTGAAATCAGTATTATTATCACGAGATCAAAGCCGCTCCGCCCTATATTTTACTTTTGTATGTAAATTTCTTTATTGATATGCAGATGTACCAAATAATTACAACACAAAGTATTTTGTTTTACAAGCAAAGTGGAACATTAATTCATTATGAAACGTATTAACATAAAATAACAAGGAGAAAAATATAGAATAATATAAAATATGGAGCCATCCATATTCACTAACAAGACTTGTTTAGCATAATTTTCTACCTCCCTATATTTCTACAGTGAAAAGTGATACAACTCTTAAATTATTACTTTTGTATTAAAGCATAAAACCTTAAAATTAGTTTTTATTCGTTAATTAAGTCTATTATGAATTAGCAATGCTTCCTTTTGATGAATTTGATTCTGATTGTAATTGTATATTCAAATTATTATGATTTCACATTTAAATGATTGCCAGTTTTTGGACTTTATAAATGTTATGTTAAGCACAAAGTTTAAAGAAAATTATTTTTATAGTCACAGTGTATATAGAGATTTATCATAAATTCAAAAATAAACTTAAATCCACAAATACCTTATTTAAGTACCTACTTTTCCACAATATATTTGCCAAGCACCGACTTCAAAATAATTTTCACTCACCCAATGATGAAACACAAAATCGTCACAATTCGAATTGCATCATATCATTAGAGCTCAGCTATATACAGATACAAATCCATTTAGACCTGTTTTATATTCCGCAAAAGTGGCCAGAAAAGGCCGGAGGACTTAACGAGTGAATTAGAATTTTACATTGTAATGGTTGTACGGGGAAGGGTGAAAGTAAAATAGGGGTAGAAAATATGAAGGTAGAAAAACGTTGAGAGGCATCTCACCTAGACTTGCTGGCTCTTTGAACTAATTATGCCTCTGTGTATCTCGCAAGCGACAATCTCACTAATTATTACATTCATTGAGATACTGTGAAAATGAAACTGTATTTTTGAATGTGATTTAAATGTTTTGTCGCAAGTATGAGCCGGACAAATTGAGTTATACTCGTTGGTGAGGTAACGTTATTATTTTGTTAAGAGCCTGGTCATTATTTTTTGTGGTCTGTGATGAATTTAACATATTAAAAAAATCTTTGACTAAACTTCGCTTGGTGAACAACAGTGATGGTACAGATGCCATACAAAATCCTACGCGAGACTGCAAGCTGGTATTGCGCATTTGAATCAACGTATATTTATAGAACACGATTCAAAGCAAATGTAAATAAAGTAAACTTTAATAAATCGATAACATAGTATTTTTCAAGTTTAAAATGACGTCATAATTAATTTCACACCAAGGCGAGTCGGTTAAATCTTCATATAGAAATTGTTTTTACCACCATATCCGGTAAAATTCGTCAATAATAACACAAAAACAAAATAACGAACAATACATGAAAGACAGTTGTATTTATAATTGAACTTACGAAAATCCCCAAACAATTGAATATCGGAATCCCATACAAATAACGTTATAAATGAAAAATATTAATCCAAATTAAAACGTGAATCGTGCACATCACATATAACTGAGTTTACTCGTATCGATGAGTAATATACCGAGCTCGATGGATCGCAGATTACCGACTATAAATTATTATGAAGCAATCAGTGTATGGCAAAAGTTTTACTACGCTTTAACCGGTACGATACGATTGTACGAGGTATTGTTAAACACGACTGCTTATTTTTTTAATATCATATCCCCCTTATTACAAAATGTGGACGAAGTATTAAATTGACATAAGGGATTGTTTTAGTGCCAAAGTTGTCAATTAAAACCTGGTTTAATGCTTACTCTGTATTTTGTAATAAGGGGGTATAAGTTTAAAACCCGCCTGATAGTATTTTATGTTTATTATTATTTTTGGGTTAGAAGCATCTTTGCTACATCGACCAGTTACTGATCTATTGTAGTGCCCACACCATACACTTAGAATTACTTCTAGAGTATGTGGGTTTCCTCACGATGTTTCATCACCGACTGCAGATGGTAACTCACGTGACTAGCACATATACATTCCACAAAGTGAAATCCACATTGGTACAGCCTGTTGGAGTCGAACTCGGACCCTATGACTTGCACGCCGTGCCAGTCACTCATCCGACCGGCCTATGTGAGATCCACCAACCCGTACTGAGCCAGCGTGAATGGATTATGCTCTCAGCTCTCTAGATAGAAAAGAGGACACACAAATTCAGCAGTGGGACAGTGATGTGTTGCTGATGACAATGATGATGATCTGTAACTTTGAGTGCTAAATACGGTCACTAAGTTAAACAAAGAAAGGTTATTTTAGAGAAATTCTTAACATTAATACCGTCAAACATCCAAAAATTTGAAAATTATATTGACAATATTCTGTAGTTGTATTTAAGGGATCTGACACCTACTGCGTACCGAAAAAATAAAACTATCATTCCTTAATTAATTAATGCTTGAATAACTTGTTATATAGCTTATAAAAAATATTAGTTTTAGACTGTGGGAGCTAAATAAATGGCAATCGATTCGATCTATCTATTCTAAAGACATGTCAGATTAGTACATTGATCACGTGACATGTCGATAGGTTATGTCAGGAATATGTTCAAATGTATTGAAGTGACATTTAAATATTTCGAATAGAATCAGCGAATTTGCCACTGGTCTAAGTGAGCTTAAATAAAAACCAGTCTGTCTGTCATCTGTCTAACATTCAACACACAACCGACACAGCCACGACGTATAACATCGTACATTGTAAACAAACAAACTCAGCAACCGAGAGCCACCGTAGATTTATTGGTAATATAATTTTGATTGATCGCCGCGATTCCTCCCACCGACTTGAGGGTTTAAAGCGACGCACAGAAACCGTAATCAATCTTAAACGAGCGGTTTACTAATAGCTCAGTTTAGTGACATTGTACCTGAGTTTAGTGCAACCTGCCTTGGGTTACGTTATGAATAGACTTGCATCAATTTAGACTGTTTGTCGGGACATTATTTGGGACATGATTGTTATTGATCATGTTGAATAAGATTTACTGTGACTATTTATTTAGTTTCTTCATCGCCATCATTTCAACCAATAAACGACCCACTACTGGGCCGGGGTCTCCTCCAAAAAATATGGACGAAATTTAGCCTCCTATACCACGCTGTCCAGACGGGTTGGTATAGTGTTTGTTTCGAATTTTCCTTTTCTCGCAGTGCTTTTGTCTGCATTAGGTTAATCTTTTAGCCGCCTTTTATGACACCCACGGGTTGAGATGGGGTAGTGGCATTACGTATTCTTCATCTGTCACTACACGGATTACAGATTTAGTTACTTACTGTGGAAAATTTATAGTAAAAATGATTATATAGCTAACGCTTCTATTAAACATGTCTTCTCTTACTATTTTCCTATAAAAACTCAACACATACTAGGGAACAAGCCCTGTGTCGAGGGACTTGACAAACAATAATTACCGGACACAAACTACACCCAGACTCGAAACAAATATCAATGAATCGCTCAAATATTAATCTAGTTCGGCAATCGAACCCACGTCACTCGGCATGGTCGTGTCAGTAACGAAGCGAGCACTCTACGCCACGGAGACACGATCTTATATAGTATTAGAAGTCGCGCTGGGCTTCGCTTCCCTCGTTGTTTATTTGCCCACGTTTCAGCTCCTATTGGCTGTAGCGCGATGCTATGATAGATTTCAACACGAATATAATTTAATTGCAAGCAGTAAAGTTATAAACTTACTTAAAAACTAGTTAATCAACTAAAAATGACACCTTTTCACCGTTGCAAACTAACGAAGTGAATAAAACAGCATGTAGACGACACGATGCTAGTTTTTAATTGCCAAACAGCCTGGCTAGTGCAATTTCATTCAATTACTGGCATGCCAGCGTTCTGGCATAGCTGTCGCCAGTTTTGGATAATTCCATGGACGGTTACATTTTGCAATGAACGTTGAAATATGTGAAATAGGGTTTTTATACCTACATACATTGTTATCACGCTAATTTGACATTCTTGATGTTACCGAATTATGATCTCGTAAGAAGCAATGAGTGGGACACATCACAATGATCATTGTTACAACCCACAATTCAATTTTTAAGTCTTTATTTAAAAAAATAAAACAATAAAATACATGTACAAAAATTCTAGTGTAAGTTGATTCCTAGATTACAACCCACAAACGTCCCACTGCTGGGCACGGATCTCCTCCAAATATTGTGGAGGGAATTAAGCCTAGACGGCTAGACGGTTGGTATAGGGTTTTGTTTCGAATTTGCCTTTTCTCGCAGAGCTCTTGTCTGCTTAAGGTTACTTTCCCTTAGTCGTCGTTTACGACACCCACGGGTTGAAATGGGGTAGTGACATTACGTATTCTTAATCCGTCACTACACGGACAAATCGCCAAAACATGTATGCAAATTAAGTAGGTCGAAATAAAATTTATATCGGGCCAGTACGTGTTAACAATAGGTTAATATTCTTCTCTTGTTAGAAGAGATCCATGCCTAACAAGGTACCTAATAGATTCTTGATAACTGACAATAAATTTAAAAATGGGAAAGAATTTCAAATTCAATTAAAAGCGAGATGTTGTTACGAGGTAACGAAATTAGGTATGCAGACAAATATTATATCAAATATCTTTTTGTAGCTCTTCTATCAACATGAGTGTCTTACGTGTTAATTTTTTTTATACCTAACCATTGCCTTTAAAACTAAACTTCAAATCCATATCTCTTCACACACAAGAAAACACACAGTCAATTCGTTACCCATTTAAAATCGTTTTCTCCCGAGACGGCTTTAACTGTAGCATCATTGTATTGAAGTGACTAGTATCAGGCAGGCGTAAACATTTTTACACAACCACCCTAACCTGGCCTGCCTCACCTCCTACCAATGAACAATTTTAAGAATACATGTAAGAATGTAGAGGTCATCGTTAAATGGTTTACGTTAATAGTATTGGTATAGAGGCGCCAGGATTCTTTATGGCTGAGACGGTGCGTGCGGCGCCTGAGTGACGTCGACGTGACGTCATAGTGATGTAGTGCCTGTTAATTGTTTAAGCTTCTGGTTGTATGCAAATCTGTTGAACGAGCCGACTAATGAGAAATGAAACGGACGCTATGAATCTACTTAATAAACATAATTTACTTTTTACTAATATCATAAATAGGTAAGTTACGATGGATGAATGGAAATATGTATGGGTGTTTGTTACTCAATTACGCCAGAATAGCTGAAAGGATTTGTATGAAATTTGGCACACAGATAGATTTTAGTCTGGATTAGCACATAGGCTACTTTTTTCCGACATACCACGCGGGTGGAGCCGCGGTTTCTATATAATCATAAATTATAGCGACGACGGTGGCAAAACATGAGGTTTTTAAGAAAGAAAAAACTTTCCAACGACAAAACAATTTTTGAAATCGGTCCTGTAGTTTTTAAGTTTATTCCTTACATTCAGAAATATTAATCTTTTCTCTTTATAATTTAATATTAAATTAGGAATAAATATCTTATTAAATTAAAACTTAAATCTAAAATAAACAGACAAAAGTCAGTCGTCAGTCAAATAACCCGCCCCTGGTTGCTCCTGGCGCAAAGGTGCCCACAACGCTTGCCGCATTCCCGCGCTGTATGGCAATGGCCAACCTTTGCACCAGGAAAGACCCGGAGCGGGAGTCACCACATATATTATTAAGGCGGCGCCCTAATGCCTGTATAAAATTCCTGGCGTCTTTGCCCCAACTGCCCATGGTCTCTACTGCAATGGGCACAAAATCATACATTGGCTCCAGGGCCGCATACTTAAGCCTCTTCTTGGAAGCGGCGTCTTCCGCAGCCGCCGACGGAAAGCGGGCGGTGCGACTCAGGTGGCTGGCGGCAACAGTGCTGACGCACGTGACATCCCAGATTAGGCACTTGCCGTTCTTCCACGGCACCAGAGTCAACCCGTCCGGCCTCTTCCCATCAGATCTACTCAGACCTGGGGGCTCAAGCATACACGGGACGTTGGCCGATACGAGAGCTCTGCGAACTATGTCGTTTAGAGCGTGATGGCGCGAAAACCTCCCTGAGCAGCGACGACAACTCAATGCATGATGGCCATCGGTCTCCACCCTAGAACCGCAGGTGCATACATGGGGTTCACACACCCTGCAGCCCAGGCGCAAGGCCACCGCTATCCGCAAAGAGTCATCATCAAGTAAAGTTCCCATGTGAGGCGAGGGAAGCGCAAGCAGCCACGCTCCCGATTCGGATTGCGACACAGCTCGTAACCTGGCCATATCGGCCCCAGATGCCTCCTCTATTAATTTCCCCTGGATCCTCTTAACCCCCTCGCCATCCCACGCTCGCTGAACGTGCGCTCCCACAGGGATAGTTGCACTCGGGTTGAGGGCCAACCAAGCTGATACAGCACTCGACACAAATGGCATGCTCACCTCATCACCATTGGGATTCAATAAGACAGTGACAAGGCTGGCAACACCGTGCGCCGACGACAGAAAAGCCGGTAGACCCACGTCGCAAGCGCGACGCACTCCAAGACCACCGTTCCGAACAGGGAGAGCCGCCTGACTCCACTGGGTCTCATTTAGAGAGACATTAATGATGGACTCCACAACCGATTTTAAAGTTTCGTCAAAAGATGAAACTTCTTCCGGGCAAAGCCAAGTAGGAGTTGTTCTCAGCAGGTAAGATATTTTCGGAAGGGCAAAACACATACGCAACAAGATAATAGCGACGTGTGCGGAAAGATCTTTGAGACGTTCGTGAGCAGTAAGAAGAATATGTTTTCTATAGTTAATGGCCTCAGGAACTGCGTTAAGGAAAATAGGAGAACCTAAAAGGTGGAAATCAGAAGAAGTAAGTTCCTTGAGGCCTGGTAAATGAGTACTAAAATCAGAAAAGTGTTTACGAGCATCAATGCTGCAGGGGAAGAATTCACACTTCGAGGGGTTCACCTCCAACCCCAACTCTCTGAGGTGTGGAATAAGAGTCTCCAAATCCTGGAGCACGTCTTCCGGTTTTCCCCCAATAGTGCCATCATCCAGGTACCACACGTTCAAATGAGATTTGAGGTCGACAATCACTCTGTGTATTGCCAGACTAAAAACCAGTGGACCTAGTGGATCCCCCTGCTGGGCTCCCACTTGAGAAAGAATGAGATTATTGTTGAAGTAGAGATTGGATGGAAGTCTGTATACTTGATGAAGAAAAGGATAGAGTGAAGGAATTTTATCTTTAACCTCTCTCAACAGAACGTCCCTTTCCAAAGTATTAAAAGCATTTCGAATATCGAGCTTTAAAATAATGCTATCCTTGTTCTCCGAATCCATCACAAACGCTCGCGTGGTGTGTATGGCCGCTTCGCAGCCCAGGTGCGTGCCAAATCCCAATTGATGTGGCCCCAAGTACTCGGCCATCTCATCCCTAACGACGCGGCAAGCGATTTTGGCAGTCAGACGGCGAAACACACTGCCGACAGCAATAGGCCTTAATCCGCCGCCCTTCTTGGCCAATGCAAAAAGCGAGGCACCGTATAAATACGGACACACCAATGGGTTTAACTGGCCACTGAGTAAGAAATGTACAAGTTTGGCCAAACACCCCAAGAGGCGCCTACCGTTCTCACCAGCCGATGCTGACGTTAGCTCTTTGAAGTGTCCCGGCCGAAACCCGTCCAAACCCGCCGCCGAGCCACTGTGAAAAGAACCGAGCGCCAACACCACGTCTCCCACTGTAACCGATACTGGGGTATATGATGGGTCCGGACTTGCAGGAAAATCAAGTGTACGCGAAGAACATGGATGCTTAAGTCTCATAGCAGCGAGCGTGTCGGGACTCCGTTCTGCGAAGGAATCTTCTGTCATTAGGAGCCGCACCGCACCTCTCAAGTCCCCGTCGAAAACTTTGGACTCTATAATCTTCTTGCTAGATCGCAACTTACTACTACTCCTCTCTACAGTAATCTCCTCACCATGCCCACCCTGCCCAGACGCTAAGATGTTCGCTTTGACTTTAGCCGTCATGTTACCAGGCGAGTTTTTTGACGGTACTTTTAGTGCAGTGTATGCAAAAGTGAGAAGAGTACTCCATTCATCCAACCCGTTAAGATCCACACAGGTATCGATTACGTCACAGAGCCTGCCGGCGGCTTGGTTGCGGGCATTTTTGGGGATGTGGCGAAGAATCGGAATGCATTCTTTCATGGCAGCAAGCCCATCTAAAGGGCATTGAGCATGCGAAGGTGCTGGTGACGCATGAATCATTGTATCGGCGGACCTCACCGGCGAAGCTGCATCTTGTAATTGTACTATATTATGCTTGTGCATACGACCTATATGTACCTTAAGCCCGTGCTCAGAGAAAGTGCGTGTAGATCCCGGGCAGTGGGGGCAAGACAAACTTGTAATTGTTTCACTCATGGTGATATACAGACAGTACAGAAATTGTATCGTTATACAATCACAATTTTAATTCCGGTATAAAAATGAAAATACAATAAGCGCAGACCAATATCAATTGAAGCATTAAAACAAAATTATACTTAATTACTAATGAAGAATTAGTTTAAAAATGAGCATACAATTTTTTTTTTATTTAATTTAAAACAATTTCATTATCAAATACAAATGTTAAAATCCCTTAAAGGCAAATTTAAAAATTTAAAAATTTACCTACACAAAAATAAAAAAATAAATAAAATAAAAAACATATAGTCAAGACGGACAAATAAAGTTAAAATGAAAATTAACAAAGGAATATTAATATTAAAATATTAAATGTAGATAGATAATAATATACCCAGTCAACATTAAAATTAAAAACAAAAATGAAAACAAAATACAAAATTGCCGTCTGAATAATTAAAGAATTATTGTTACCCTAGTGGAGGGAACAATATTTCAATTCAATGTCTTGAACTCGACGATGAATGCTACCGGTGTCGCCCTCTCGCGAACTATAGTGAAGGTGTACGGAACAGGAACAACTACCTAGTTGCGCACGACAAAAGATCCACGACGAAATGGGTTATGGTCGATAACCCTCTTTTAGCGCGTAGTATTGACGTGGTGCCATAGATGGTGCTAGTAGTGTGATTTGCGTTAGGGGAAGTGTGATAAATTTAGGAAAAACTCAAAACCCCCATAAGACACTATCACTAACACCAGTCACTTGCACAGAACAACTTCACGTAGAAAACTTTCCGTAGAACACTGTGGTCGTGAGAAGTAAATCCAACCAAGTCCGATCGAACTATCCGTGGGTCGACGACATTTTTGGTCTTCAAAATGTTGTAAAATCTTCCTTGGCAAGCGGAATTCAATATTCCAGCAGATTAGCACCATCCAAAGTCGAGTAATTTTGGTCGATTATAAACTATTGTTAATTAAAAACAATTAAATATGAAAATAAATTGTGGGAGCCGAACCGTTGTTATTGTTGGGCTACCCACCACCACTCTTTATAATACCCTAACCCTACCTAAATGTCGTTTTATTTTGCTACATGTACTTAATGATCTCCACACTTTCTAAGAATAATCACCAGTGTCAAAACTTTAAAAAGAAAAAATGGGAGATCTTGAGCAAGATATCTATTAAAATTTTTAATTGGGTCCGCGTCCGCATCTCAAGAATAATGTCCCAGGTGTCATAAGCCTGCAAACTTAAAGAAACTGGACAAAAAATACACGTTAAAAACTAATCTGGGAATTAATTTATATCTGAGTTGGAAAAGAAAGTACAGCTTGTGATTTTAGCTTTTAGCAACTAATGTATAATAAGTTTCAAATTCAAATTCAAATTCAAATCGTTTATTTGCGAAATATGGGTTTACAGGGATCTTAAATTAATACATAGTATCACCATACTCAGCTTTTACGCATGCAAAATTTCATTCATAACAGTCAATAAATTTTAATTATAATTACATAGGATGTCAAAAATAAATGAGAAAATTATTAAAAATACAAAACAAAGAAAGTAATTAGACATGTCAAACAATTTAAATAAGCACAGAAAAACATTATTATATTTTTAAACAATTGTCTGATAAATAATCCCTAATAGAGTAATAAGCCTTGACAAGCAATAGTTTTTTTACCTCACGCTTAAATGTTACAAAATTCGTGATGCTCAAGAGTTCATTTGGTAAATGATTATAAATGCGTGGGGCCATACAAAATATGCTTTTGTTTACTAGTGCAGTGTTGTTAGCAGGCATGTGTATTCTCATATTGTGTCTTCGACTGTTCAGTTTTACAAATCTATTTATATTTTTCTTTACAAACAATACCATTTCGAGAATATATATACTAGGTAGCGTTAGTAGCTTTAATTGTAAAAAATAAGGTTTGCAGCTGTCAGTTATTTTTATTTTACATATGGACCTTATACATTTCTTTTGGGCCTTAAATACCGCTTCCCAATTTATAGAGTTTCCCCAAAATATAACTCCGTATCTTAGAGTAGGTGCCACGTGACCATGATACGCTATTAACACAGTTGATATGTCTACAGTTTTTGATAGGGCATACAAGGCATATGCAAATTTATTTATTTTCGCACACAAAAGATCCACATGTGATGTCCAATTTAAACAAGAGTCAATATTAAGTCCTAAAAATCTAGTTTCGTTTACTTCATGAATTGCATGTCCTAAATAATTAACGTCAATTTTACCTAATTTATTTATTCTATTTCTGAATGTCATAAAATTTGTCTTGTCTAGATTAATTTTTAAGTTATTCAATGTCAACCAATTAATTATACAATTTAAGGTATTTTCTATGTCCTGTTTTAATAATGTATCGTTTTTGCCTGTAAATATAATTGTACTATCATCTGCGAATAGAATAGTTTTATTGTTTGTCAATTTTGGTAAATCATTTATATATATAATAAATAATAGTGGACCCAACACACTTCCTTGTGGAACAGAGAATATTGTTTTTTTACCTTCTGATAAATAATGAATGACTTTTTTGGTCTTTGGACATAACCTAGTGATCTGTGTTTGCTGTATTCTGTCACTTAAGTATGATTTTATGAGATCCAGGACATTTCCCCTAACACCGTATGCGTACAATTTATTTAATAGTATTTCATGATCTACATGGTCAAAAGCTTTTGTTAGGTCCATGAAAAGTGCACATGATTGACAACCTTTATTCATATTATACAAAATGGTATTAAGAAAGTTATATATAGCCATATTTATGGACTTATTCTTCCTGAATCCGACTTGTTCTTCGCAAAATAATTGATTAATTTCAAAGAAATTGTACACAGTATCATATATGACCTTTTCAAATATTTTAGAAATTACAGGTACTAGTGCAATGGGACGATAACAGCTCATGTCCTTTCTGTCTTTTTTTTTAAACAATGGTTTTATTAATGTTATTTTGAGTTTGTCAGGAAAAACTCCATGCTCAATACACAAATTTATTATATAACTTAATATGGATGATAGTTTGACAGAGACATGTTTTAAGATTTTTGTAACTATATCATCATATCCAGAACTTTGAGTGTTATTCAAATTGATGATTATTTTATTTATGTCATATGGAGTTGTAGGCTGCATAAATATGGATTTATGAAAATTCATTATATTTATCGGGTAATGTTTTGGAGCTAGTTTGGTAATTTCATCAATGAAAAAATTATTAAAATTACTTGCTACTTGTTGCGGTTCGCTAATTATATTTCCATTTACATGTATTTGTTCAATTTCATCTTTCGGTAGGACTGTATTATTATTATTGATAACATTCCAAGTAGCTTTGCTTTTGTTACTTGCATTGTTTATGTAGTTCATGTTTTGATATTTTTGCGTCAGTTTAATTATTTTATTAAGTCTATTTGATAGGGCAGTAAAACGTGACTTATTTTCGACGTTTCGGTTTTTTCTATATTGCCACAACAGTTTTCTTTTCCGTTTGCAGCATACTGCGATTCCTTTAGTAATCCATTTTGGTCTCATTTTTGTAGGTATTCTGACAATTATTTTTGGAAAACATAGGTAGTATAATAAACAAAACATTTCATAAAAATTGTTAAATGCAATATTCGGATCCTCGTTATTATAGACGTCCAGGAAACTTAAAGAATTCAAATAGTTAGAGAATTTTTGTATATTGTCATCACTATAATCACGTTTTTCGGTGTACCAGTAAGTTAATGTACAGCTGCGTTTTACAGGGCATGTCAATATTTGGGCTGTGTGGTCAGATAGTGCCAATTCTAATATGTCCGCTTTACATCCTCTTATATTATATGCAAAATTATCAATACACGTTCCACTAGATAAACGTGTTGGTTTTTTTATACCCAGTTTAAGATTATAACTTTGCATCATATGTATAAAATCGCAAGATTCATTCGTTTTATTTAAAATATTTATATTAAAATCGCCACAAATAATTAATTTCTTTTTATTGTAGCATAAACTTGTAAGCAACTGGTCAAGCTTAAAGAAGAATTTATATAATATTTCCATTGATTGTTTGGGTGGTCTGTAAATGCAGATAATATATATTTGACTGTCTACTAATTCTATTCCAGAACATTCTATTATATTTTCAATTGAGAATTTATCTATGTTACTAATAATATTATAACGTATCGTATTATGTACTAAAATGCAGGACCCGCCATGGCGGTTTTTCCTAGTAAATACGGATGCAAGTCTGTAATTTGGAATCTTTAGGAGTTTTATATCTGTGTCTATTAAATTATGTTCTGTTATGCACAATACACTAATATCCCCCCGTACATTACCCATAGATTCAAGACTAAGCGTTAACAGGTCGGATTTAGAGATAAGCCCATTAATATTCTGGTGTAATACATTAATTTGCTTGCTAGAGAAAAAACTTGTTACATAGGAGAAAATATGATTGATCTGCCTCATTTACCAAAGGTTCGGTCGGTGAGTCAGGGATTGAGTTTGTATCTAGGTCAATTTGTTCAAATGTTTGTATGTCAATTAATATGTTGTCCATAATGTGGCCATATATATTTCGTATTCCGTGTTTATTAATTTTACCGGTTGAATATGAAAACATTTCCAGGGTTAAATCTCGGTTGCTGTCAAAGAGATATGCATACTTATTATTCTGTATGTCCATACAAAGAAGATTATTAAACATTTCGACTTTAAAGTTGTAAATCGGTGCACCTGTGATGTAAGTAGGTGTACAAATAATTTTATTGGTGTTTGATACTTTTTTTAGGGATTCTTTTATAATAGTTATGATTCTTTTATAATTTCTTTCTTCTTTGATACCCTAGAATTTCTTCTAGGGTATGTGGGTTTCCTCACGATGTACTGCCGGTCGAACTGCCGTCTGCTTGACGTATCCTACTTCTGGCATCAGCCTTGTTTAAAGATGATCATCATTATCATAATATCAGCCATAGGACGTCCAGTGTTGGACATATGCCTCCCTAAAATTTTCGATAAGACCGATCGTATATGGTCAAAGAACCAAAGTAAAGTTGATTAGTAAGCTGAAATGGCAGCGGGCAAGGCACATATCACGCAAAACTGAAAGATAGAGAAAGTTCTCGAATGTTTAAAGATATACTTATTTTATTCAAATCTTTATTTCAATCTAGTATCTAACTACAATACCTTAAGCCTCCACAATACGGCCGTTTGGCACTAATACACAAAAATTGTGCCAAGACTTGCATACGAACTTAGGACATATGACACGTGCTATAGAACAAGTTTAGCTAACTTCGGTACTAGTTTATTGAGTGTTCGGCCGCTTTACCACACGGGAAGACATTTTACTGAGGAAAAATTACTATTGTTATAAAAAGACTGGTACCAACTCCTTTTCCGTTCTGTTTTCTTTGCATTGTACAGAACCAAGCCGCTTCCTACCAAAACGGAAAATAGAGAGGATAAGGAAAACGGAGGAGATTGAGATGAGGAGTTGGTACCCTTGTCCATTGACTAGAGTAAATTCTAAGTGAACACAGTCGTATCCATGGGCAGCGGTTAACACTTACCATCAGTTAAGCCGTTTACTCGTCTACCACTATAGGTAATAAAAAAATAGCTATATACTGACAAATTTAAAGGGTTTTATGCACAGTACTGAGAGGAACAATTGACTATAATATAGTATAGAGATACAGGCAATAGTCAGCGTTCAAAATCTTTTAAGGGAGATCTCAACTCACTTGTCCTGTCATCGTCCTAGACGCATATAATAGTTTAGTTCTTATTTTTCTTTGACGATATTTGCAAACCGCACACCGGCAAAGTGATAAGAAATCGGCAAAGTAAATAAAAAAAAATATACTAGCAGACTACTACATTAGTAAGAACAAATCTCTATACAAAATAATAAACTCAAAAAGCCACATAACAGTAATAAATAATCCGTAAAAAGGCTGAGAAAATTTTAAAATAACTGGTGCCAAAAAAGTAAAGTTCCGAACACTTTTATACGGTTTTGCGGTGTACATTGGGCTAATACGTCTGGGTTGTCTCGGTTGCCAGCAAGTTTCGTTATAAATCGCTGGAAGGAGTGCGGGACAAGATAGCACGCGTTTTGGCAACCTCCCTACTGCTCCAATAAGGGACGTTACTACACAAAGTGAGGCTGAGGCCCCCGTACAAAGTGTGCAACTATCACGGCTCTGCTTGTGGCGAATTGAAAATTTGCTTTTATTATTATATGCCTGTTTTGTTTTCTTCAGAGATATGGAGATTTAAATGTTTTGGAGCTTGTATGCCAACTGGTTTTTTGGCTGGCAGGTAAAGAGGGAAAGTTCTTTTGAGTCTTCATTTACTCTGATTCATTTAGTTGCGGGTTCCAAAACAGTGGTTTAGGTATTCTCTGGGACTTTCGAGTGTCATAACTTGGTGGGTTTATCCTAAAAAAAAACCTATCTCTGTTCTGTGGATTTATCGCTGTTAATTTTGCCTTACTAGAGTAGTGGCTGAAGAAAAAAATATGATTTTTTAATCAATAGCTTCTGCTACCGGCTTCACCCACTTGCTTTGTTAATAACAAGTAGCTCATTTCCATCTACAAATCCTATCTCTGATCAAAATTTCATTAATCGACGTTTAGTCATTTAGCCCTTATACGGAACAAATAAACATATTATAGACTCACTTTTACATTTATAATAACAGTTACCTAGTACTAGGACATGCGTATTGAACCACTCTGACAAAAACAATATCCAACAAAATAAATGTAATTAAATAGTTAGTATAATTATGAGTTCAATAAACAGGTAATTAATTAATTACGTATGGCTCTACAGGTTAATATGATAATTAATCAATTCATTATACAATGCAAACAATTATCCAAAACAATCATGTTGTTTTGTTCGTATGAATATCAATTATAATTTTGTTCAAAAAATAATTATGTATCCACTTAATATTGTAAGTATTCTGCGAGCCTACTATAAACCTCGACATCGACTTAGTCGGAGTCTTTATCACTGTCAAATGTTTGAAAGTGTCAGCGAACTAATTTTTGCACACTTCAATAATATCGAATCTGACTAATGCCTGGTTTCTGAACCATTAAATAAAAGTTATTCATTGATTACAGTATAACTTGACTGAATGTAAAAGTACTATATTTCACTAGCTGTGTTAGGTTATTACAAATTCTAGAGTCCGACACTGAAAGTTCGCAATGGAAATACCTAAAACGTTTTTGTGAAACCTGGTATTGAATCTAGATCCAAAAAATACATACCCAAATTACCATAAATGTCGCCAAAAATAAAATAGAGTTAGAGAGAAATAAAAGAAAAACAGTCAGATGATTCCAAAATGAATTTAAAAAATAATTAGTCGTCATCGTAGCATCTGCTACAGCTGCTACGTGTGCTACGAGCTCTACGATGCTACGCAATATGTGCTACATCATTCACGCTCCGTTGTGAACAATACGGTGTTAATTTTAAAATGAAATATCATCTATCTATCAAATTTTAAATATTGTATGCCCAAAGGGCGGGACATAGCTGTTCTTATAATTATCATTAAACTGTAACATCTGTATTATGTACCTACCTATGATCCACAATAAAGAATACTATACTATACTATACTATACTATTTTACAAAAATGAAATACTTTTTGTTAGTGTCATAAATAAAATTATGTTAATGTCGTGTGTGTTATTTTTTTCTTTGGTTGGCTTTAATTTGTTTTGTAGAATGTTAACAAATTAATTATAAAATAGAACAACTAGGCAGAGTCTATCATATCAGTTTGTCATTATATGAGCACAAATCTAACTAGTTGATACTGACAATTTCACAACAGAAAAATCTAATTTTTTATTCATTACTCAACCCCTCAAAAAAGTTCTCGAGTGGCGGCCACGTATTGGAGAGCGCAGCGTGGGACGGCCCCCCGCCAGATGGACCGACGACCTAGTAAAGGTTGCGGGTGGCCGTTGGATGCGGGCGGCACAAAATCGCTCGCTGTGGCGGAAATTAGGTGAGGCCTATGTTCAACAGTGGACGTCATTGGGCTGATATGATGATGATGATGACTCAACCCAGGTATGGAATCATAACCTCTTGCTTTCGTACTCAGATAACATAGTAACATATTCTTCCTCACTGAAGGCCTACCTAAATTTCAGCATTCCGATTAGCCTATTTAAATTTCGCTGTCAAATATTTGTAAATTTAAAATATGATTGCTATAATTTTCAAACAGTTGACCTTTTCTATTTCGATATCGGTTTTGTTGAGGTCGATATAACTGTCAAATTATTGAAAATTAATAAATGATTACTGTAATTTTTTCAACATTTGACAGCGAATCGGATTAAATCTATGTCTTGCACCAAAATCTAATCGCCAGATTACAAGTTCGTCTGTTCACTTTTCTTTAAATATGTATGTTTAAACTGTGTAATACTTATTTACTTTAAGACACTAAAACCCGACTATTTATCGAATGCATCAACCCCAATACATTTGTATAATAAAATTTTCATACACAATTCTGTAATGTAATCCTTGTGAATTATTTGCGAGGCTAGGTGATACGGAGTGCCGGTTCGAGATAGCGTTTAGGCCGATTTCTTGGCAACGAGCCCTCAATAACTGGTGCCTGAAGCCTTGGACCCGAACGTATTCTAGAACTTTGAGTGATTGGTTTTAGAATCGTGGCCTCACTTGGAATTATTTATAAACTTGCTTTGAAGCTTCTTTTTAGTGGAATGTCGATAAAAAAATTCCAAATATTACTTTTGGACCTTCAACTACGTTTCTACGTTAGAAATAAATAAACAAATAAAAAAAAATCATATTACACAAAAGTATGGAAAAGTTTCAATTTTCAAAAACCACCCCACAAAAATTAATTATACCTAACTATTTATTACACATAAAAACATGGTCTATTTATTGTAGAAAAGTGATAAAATTAATTGTTCTATGTAAAAAAGTGTCTATGTTTAGAGACAAAAGGGCCAGTAAAGTTTATGGAGGTGGCGTATCGGAACATCCCCCTTAAAAATACAGTATAATTTGAGTCGTTCAGATCCCCAATCAGAGCCGCTTTGTATAATTTTTGGCACCTCGCCGAACTAACTGAGGTTCTGCTTTCTCGACACTTGATATAATATTCCGAATGTTATTATATTTCATAAACGACTGCTGTAAGAATTTCTTAGAAATTGTGTAGCCTACCAATAGTTGTATGGAGTCTGAATGTGGAAGGATAACTTATAAGTACAGATTAAATTGACAAGATAAATTTTAATGATTTAATCAAAATAGACCTTATTTTCCTGGCATTAGACCTAAATTTAGAAACCATGCATGAAAATCAAATCTTACTTTGTGTTCTTAAAATGTTTTTCAGGAGAGATGGTTTCATTCGTTTTTGACACAATCATTACTGAATGAATTTTGACCAAAACTTTACAGTAATAATGTGTTTAATTAGTAGTAATTAAACATATAATTATTACTGTAAAGATTATGTTACTAACACACATTTCAAGCCTTTAATAAAGCTCTTCATAATTATTTTCAATCCTAGGCGATAAAATAACATACAAACGAAATGCCAGATATAAACTATTCATTATACGCAATAAACAAAACCTATCAATAAAAACAACATGTTATTACCTTTACAGACCAACTACAAACGATCGAAACAAATCGCTTACAGAATAGGCAGTCGCCACTCTGCGGTCGAAATTGCGTTCAGTCCACACAAAAAAATTATATTATGAAATTTAGCCGCTGCCAGTAGCACAAACTTGGAAATTTGGTAACAAAAAGGCTACAAAAACTGGTCAAGCTAAAGTAGTTTGGAGTTTGGAAGGTGACGGGGGTGATGCTTCGTTGGTAAGGGATGGTTTAAAATGTGTGTGTATTAGCACTTAGTAGCATGTACAGGATCATTATTTTCGTTTTATACTAAGTAATTCTAAGGTTTGTGGGAACTTTATGATGGGCATATAAGTCCGTAATTCAACTTTTATGTATGAAACCGAGTCTTAAAATAATGGGTATGTAATATAGAACAGAGAATCTAAAATTGTGTTGTCACCACACACCAAAAAATCTAGACTAATAAATAATAATAATAATATTCTACCACATTCACACAGTGCCATCTAGTCCCAAAGTAAGCAATTATTATATTTGCTTGTGTTATGGGTACTAAACAACTGATATACTACTTAAATACATTTTTTTTAGTAAATATATACATATTATAGATAAATTACACCCAGACACAGAACAAACCTTTATGCTCATCACACAAAGATTTGTCCTGGGTGGGGATCGAACCCACGACCTCCGGCTTAGCAGTCAGGGTCACTAACCACTAGACCAACAGGCCAGCTAAATAAAATTAAAGTGTCTGTCTGTAACTTCAAAATGAGCTCCAAAATTTTGAAGACCCCGCTGGAGTTTGAACACTCGTCAAATCACTCATCAAATTGAGCTGTCCTATAGAAACGGGCAGCATAATTACTTTGTGTTGTTTTTCTTCTGATGAGTAGTGGTATACTCATATATGTACTATAGCACGCGGGGCTTCGCTCTCGTCGTTCTATAATTAGCCTCTGCTCAGCTCCTACTGACCGCGTGATGTCATATAAAATAAAATAAAAAGTTGTAGAAACCAAATTCCACGCAAGCAAAGTCATGGGCAACAGTTAGTAAAAAATAAACACAAAGAAAAGTAACAAAGCCTATAAACACACACCTAACCCGTTAACGAACTCTTCATAAACTCAAAGGTTTTACACACACATAAAAAGTTGATGACGTCATACACATAAAAATGCACCTGTATCGTGATAAAAGCATATTTGATTCGGTGTTTACTTCAGATTATAGTCATATGGTAATTACGCCTTAGAGGTATAGTGTTTTAAAAACGTTCGGTGAATGTAATTAAAGTTTTCTTTAGTAATGTGAGTGACTAGTTCTGCCACGCCACTTGCGTCGAATTGAATTATCTAAATAATATCGCACCATGCGGTCCCACAAGAATTTTTTCCCTAGAACTTATAAGATGTGGAATGTCTCTCCCTAACTAGGTTTTCCAAGGAACTACAACAAGGGGTTCTTCAAAAAAGAAGTGAACAGGTTTTAGGGGTCGGTAACGTGTTCATAATGCATCTGGTGATGAAGGCTTCCATAGGTTCCGGGAACCACTTACCATCAGGCGGGTCGTAAGCGTATTTGCCACCGTAATGATGAAAATAATAGATTTTTCCGGAATGGTCGATGCTTCGAAACTACTTCTAAGAGATGGTACTACGAACAGCCGTTTCATATTGTTTAAAATTAAACTTAAAAATGAGTACTTTATCTAATTAAAAATTTTAAATTAACCATTTCTAAGATACCTATCATAGTTCTGTTACTAAGTGTCACAGCATGATGGTAACGTCTTCTTTAAGAAACATGCTATCTGGATAGATTAGCGTATTCAAGCAAACAAAACCTAAAAAGCTTTATAGAAATGATGTTGACATTTTCGTCAACCATGGTTCTCTAGCATTCTTGAAAAACGCACTACTTCAAACCTGAACTCAATAAAATTGTAATCACTTTTTAATTTAACTTTTACTCTACTGTACTCAATGATATTGTATGTTAAAAAAACTGTACTTAATATAGTGTAAAATCTTTATGCATAACTTGATATTTATGACGATTTGAGCAAGCTGTGTTCACATCCAGCAGGATACAATTGTCGCCGTTTTTTAGGGTTCCGTAGTCAACTAGGAACCCTTATAGTTTCGCCATGTCTGTCTGTCTGTCTGTCCGTCCTCGCTTAATCTCTGTGACCGTTAGCACTAGAAAGCTGAAATTTGGGACCAATATGTGTATCAATCACGCCGACAAAGTGCTAAAATAAAAATTGGAAAAAAATGTTTTATTAGGGTAGCCCCCCTATATGTAAAGTGGGAAGTGTTTTTTTTTTTAATTTTAACCCTAATGTGTGATATATTGTTGGAAAGGTATTTAAAAATGAATAGGGGTTTACTAAAATCATTTTTTGATAATGTCAATAATTTCGGAAATAATCGCTCCAAAAGTAAAAAACAAAGCGTCCCCCCCCCTCTAACTTTTGAACCATAAGTTTAGAAAATACGAAAAAAATCTGAAAAGTAGAACTTTATAAGGACTTTCTAGGAAAATTATTTTGAACTTGGATGGAAACAACAGATGGAAACTGCAGTTAACCAATATAATTTGGTCCCTGAATCGTATGAGCGCCTATACAATCCAGAGGTCAAGTTTCATTTGCCCGTATTTTTTTTTTTAACTTCGTTTACATAATATTTTATTGTGACGGACGGGAAACTACGGAACCCTACACTGAGCGTGGCCCGACACGCTCTTGGCCGGTTTTTATTCCATGTACTTCTCTCATGTATTTATAACATTTGTATCTAGTTTTGTGAACCTAATAAAAAAAAAAAAAAAAAAAAATATTAGTTTAGTAAGTAATTGAAACAGTTAATTTATGTGCAAAGACTTTGTCTGTGTCTGGGTGTAATTTATCTATAATATGTATGAATTTACAAAAAAAAATTAATTAAGTAGTATATCAGTTGTTTAGTACCCCTAACACAAGTAAATATAATTGCTTACTTTGGGACTAAATGGCGCTGTGTGAATGTGGTAGAATATTATTATTATATTATTATGTTCTTCATAAAACACCTTATTGGAAAGTCTGGCTTTTATCTAAATCTGTACTAATATTATAAAGCTGAAGAGTTTGTTTGCTTGGTTGAACGCGGTAATCTTAGGAACTAATGAACCGAATTGAAAAATTCTGTGTTTTAGGAGTCATTTATTGAGGAATACTATACGCTATATAACATTACGCTACGAGCAATAGAAACTGAGTAGTGGTTCAACAAAGATCCACGGGAGCGAGGCCGTAGCGTGGTGATATTTATTCTATAGCCTATCCAATACTAAAAGATTTTTTCAAGTCGGACCAGTAGTTCCTGAGATCCTAGCCTTCAACAAAACAAACAAACAAACTTTTCAGCTTTAAAATATTAGTATGGATTATACAGAATTTTAACAATATTTAGTGCACATAACACGCTGGCAACTACTTTTCTTGATCAATCCAATCAATTAATCATACTATGACAATTTAGAATCTTTATCAAAAAACCTATTTTGCACAGTAACAGCAGCATATTCACCAATTTCCTGTACATTTTCCCATCGTATATAATAATTACATGAGCATAAAATTAGGAAACTCAATCAACAATTTATCGCGTTTTAATAGAGTACCATAGTGATCTAGTATTAGTTGTGGAATTATTAAGTCTACGTGTAAGTTATAAGCATCAGCGTTTCACGATGACAATAAATTGAATGCTTTCAGAATTATCTTTTATTGATTATGAAACTACAATAAAGAAAGAAAAGTAATACATATTATATTGAAAATAAAAAAATGTGAAAAATCATTTCCATGTTTAAAGTTGTAATTAGGAAGAAATTAGGTTTTATAATAATTATGTCCATCCAATAGGATGCTCTATTTTTATACCTCGTTGTCAAATATTCAAAAATGACAAACACATTTTTGTTGGATGAAACAAAAGTTAGTCGATTTGATCTCTAACGATATTGCATACCATTTACCAGTCTTAGTCACAACAGTTTATATACCCGAATACTTGGTTAAAATCATGTGTAAAAGGAACTTTACTAGAGAATTGAATGAGGATCGATTCTACAACCAATTCAGAAATAACATGCTAACCATAACCTAACTCGCTTCAGCTTTCAACTCGGGTTGTTTTCTGAGAGGTTAATATCCCGAACATTCCAGGTCGCCGGAAGTCGAGTAAGCCGATAGTTCGGGAATCTCAAGCCTTCGCAAGACGCCTCACGGTTTTAATTAATTACCTCTACACACAGCTCGGATCATTTGATATGCTTATGACCTGTTTGTTAGTTGTTTCTTCGAGTGGGATCTCTGTGTAGTTACTTAGAAGTAAGAGGAATACGTTCCATTTAATTCTGTTGTTCCGAAATTTGAAAGCTGGCAATATTTACAACTACGTTTCGGAATATTCTTTGATCCTGGGCAATGATTCTGAGCAAGACTTCGGCTTGAAATGTCAGTTTTAAAGTTACAAATAAACGTTTTAAAGTTCTAGAAAAAATATGATTAATATTCTTTTCTTACATACAAAATTACAAATCTTTCCTCTTTATGCTTTCTGCTCTTTATCGATTTAGAGTAAACAATAACATGCAGTTACAGTAAAACTTTATTTTAATTTATGTTTCTATAAAACCAATTATATGAATAAAAACAACTTGTACCTTTTTGAAAAATGTTTATAATAAGAACTGTCAAAAAATTTTAAATAATTTGACAGTGATTTGTTTACAAACATTCTAAATTGATTTATGCCCGAGCATAGTTTGTTTATTGTAAGTTTCCCTTCTCTTGTAATTTTCGTTTAAAAAACACAAGATTCCGATATTTAGTGGACTAGGTCACATTGTTTTACAAAATGTATATAACTAAGTGAAGTAACTGCAGATAAGCTCAAGTTATATAAATAATAATAATATTCTACCACATTCACATAGCGTCATCTAGTCCCAAATTATATTTGCTTGTGTTATGGATACTAAACAACTGATAAACTACTAAAATACTTTTTTTTTGTAAATACATACATATTAGAGATAAATTAGACCCAGACACAGAACAAACCTTTATGTTCATCACATAAAGATTTGTCCTGGGTGGGGATCGAGCCCACCTCCACAGCTCCGGCTTAGCAGTCAGGGTCACTAACCACTAAACCAACAGGCCAGTCACCTAGCTAAATAGCTTGATGAAATATGAACTACCTGATAATTATATAACTACGCTATTATTTTTTACAACATCATAGGAATAGCAAGTAGTGTTATATTGCATAATTACCGCATCACCACCACAAGAAAAACGTAGACTTCATCATCATCATCATCATATCAGCCCAATGACGTCCACTGCTGAACATAGGCCTCACCTAATTTCCGCCACAGCGAGCGATTGAAACGTAGACTTACTACAAAATAATTCCCCAGTCGTTTATTAAACAAAAAGCTAACAGGAACAATGTACATAGACATATTATTATGTACATTTACAAATATATTATCGTCTGCACTTCCCAACGTTCCGTCACCCGCAACGAAACACGGCATTAGCATTTTATTAAAATCACAATTTTATTTTGAACCTTCAAATTTCCGTTTTATGGTGAATTTTGAATGTCTCTCTTAATTAATTCCTGGCTGTTTGGATTTTAATCATGCCTGCCTTTTGATTAGGACGAGTAATAAAATGAGGTAATCTGATTAGTGAGACCCTGGCTTAACAAAATACGGTGTTCTGAATATTGTGGCGGGCGAGTTAATTTACATGGTTATGGGGATCTGCGTCTATATACTACCAGTTACAAGATTTGATGTAAAACAGCTCCTTCTGTTTAAAAGATTACTATTGTACTTGATATTTATAAATGATTTCCAAGAAATTTTCTTCTACTTGCATAGTTTTCAAAATAAAAAGTCACCTTTCAATTGTCATTCGGTTTGTATGGTTTGTATACATTAATTGCGCATATTTTCAAAAATAACCTAAGCAAAAAAATTACGTCATGATAGTTTTCAATTCTCATTGAATTTCAAATTTATATTTAAGAGTTCAACTATCTTGAACTTCGAATGTAACTCCTATAGTAAACTATAAAATTCAAACGAAACTATCAAAGAATTTTATGATTTTCATGAACATTTTTAATGTGAGAACAGAGTCCATTAGTCAGTAGAGTTCTTTGACGATGCCACGTAGTTTCATAGCCAAAACAAACTATGAATCATTGCCAAAAACGTTGTGATGTCGCCGACGAACATTAGCTTGCAAGAACGTATTCTTGTTGCATTTTATACTTCTTGTTTAAGAGTTTGGAGTCACTAATATGAGTGTAAATAGAACAGCAATGAATTACTCCTTCATTTGCTAAGATGTTGATTATAAAGCATGAGTTTTGCAGTAAGCAAATATCTCAAGACAAAAGAAAATCATTATTTTATTATGAGATTTTAGTTAAGGCGTCATGTGACGTAATTGAACTTCACATTTTTACACAAAAGTTGTATTTAGTTTCATGCTAAAGTGAAGTAAATGCAGTTAAGCTCAAGTTAGATAGAGTTGCTTCATATTATGATGAAATATGAATTACCTAAGTACTAACACTATAATTACCTAGAAACAAAGTACTATCAACATTTTTTATAAATGATTTATTGTCACAAGGAATTTCAACTTTTTCAGAGATAAATATTTTAAATTATTTCCTTTTTTTAACTTTTGTGCCATGTTTTTGCATCCCTTTTCCTCATTCGTAAACATCAAGTCAGTTAAAGGAAAATTTCTTTCGTAGGTATCTAAAAAAAACAGGGAACAAAAAACAAGTTACATACAAAGTAAACAATATTAAAATAAGATAAGACGGGACAATATTTCAAGTACAAATTGGGAGGGACGCGATGCCATTTTTTATCATTTACTTTAATTCATTGCCTTCCTAAATATGGCTGACGGGTCGTAGCCCATAAGATATTAACGTTCATGTCGAAATATGCTTTAGTAACGGAAAATAATGTTCTCTCTACACCTGAACAACTTTAGAGAATACTATTCTATTCTTTTAGCAAAAAAATAAAAAATGTTTTCAGATAAGTATCTATATGAATAAAAGAATGTACAGACATCTGACATATTTTTCATAGATTCAATGCCAAAATTTATATAACCATATGTAAAACAAATTATCATCACTTCAACCCATAAACTACCCACTGCTGATCACGGATCTCCTCCAAAGAATGTGGAAGGAATTTAGCCTACTATACCTCGCTGGCCAGACAGGTTGGTATATGGTGTTTCAAATTTTCCTTTTCTTGCAATGCTCTTGTCTGCATAAGATTACTTCCTTAGTCGCCTTTTACGACACCCACGGATTGAAATGGAGTAGTGACTTAATCCGTCACTAAACGGAACTATTTTCAACTGCCTCTATACGACTATCGATCACAAGTCTGATTTGTTTGTCAAATATTCGTGCGGTCAACAAATTGTTGTTTTAAATGTTGGTGTCAGTTAATGGTATGCTTGTATGTCGCGGGGAACCTAGAATTTGTAAGTTCCTTCGCGACATAAGGCTTGTTCTCTAGTGTAGGCGTTGTATTTATAAAAACAAAAAAAAACTGTATGTAATAAAGACTAACGTCAACTAATGAAATTCTATTAAAAGTCGGAACATATCAATACACAAGTAAGCAATGAAACGATAGCACATTACAACGCGTCCTACTTTATAGACCTTACACTATCACGAGCCAATCTGATGAGAACGATGTTACTAACCTACAGCACACTCGTTCTACTTGTATAGGCTTCCATCACGCACCTCGTGACATTGAACAACCTTAAGGTCTACGTACACTTAACAGTTTTATTTTGCAGTCAAATAGTTAATGGAGCCGATTGGGGACACGAAACGGCCAAAGTGGAATGGAATGGAATCTCGATAATCAACATAGTAAATTTCGATATGGTTATCAATTTTTTTAAATATTGTTAACAGTATCGGTCGGTAATGGTCTTGAAATCTTGATATCACCTTAGTCGGCTAAATATCGCCGTCAAATGTTTAAAAATTTAAAATGTTTTTTGTCATTTTTAAATCAAATATCGAAATTGTCTAAGTCGACAGGACAGACACTGTCAGGCCCTATGAGCTTATATGTCATATTCCTGACGAATTTAACGCCAAAATTATAATTATCAACCTCATGGTGCCTGGCGACCGTGAGATCGAGTACCGGCAGACACCGAAAAAGATACTAAACAGTATGCATTTTTTAA
Organism: Laspeyria flexula; assembly: GCA_905147015.1. Taxonomy (NCBI): domain Eukaryota; kingdom Metazoa; phylum Arthropoda; class Insecta; order Lepidoptera; family Erebidae; genus Laspeyria; species Laspeyria flexula. Next base: position 1,220,144 of record LR989956.1, on the reverse strand, counting down.
ATGTACTTTTTGTTTTAAAAGCAATTTGTGACACATTAAATTCATGACTATCAATGTGATGTATTAGTTAATTTGGTCGATTGGTAATGAGACAAATATTTGTCCTTATGAATATTTTGTTTTTAATCAAGATTTTCTTGTGTGAGTCCATTCATTGTATGTCAAAGTGGGCTGGATCTTTAGTGAGGGCGTGGGTTTTCTAAAAAGAAAAATAATGTAATTTAAATTTAATTTCACTTTACATCGAAGTCATATGAACAAATCTAAAAGCACCTTAACCGAAACGTCTCGATACATTTACTTACTCGTTTTAATAGTACCAATAATGTACAGTGTCACATCTTTATGTGACTCAGTGGCAAAAATGTGAGAGATAACGGTACGAAATACAGAATTTATCGCAGAAAGGGGATGGATTTTGGAAGGTGCCTATATGCGAATAAATTCTACACTTTATGTGTGACTAGGTTATGTGAAACCACTGCGTGGGCTTTACGGCGTAACTTTTAGTTTAGTGGAAAAAATATGTGCATTTTTTGTTAGTCATGCATAAAGATGGGTTCGGGTTTGTTTCAGTTTATGTCACAGCAGTTAGGTAAAAAGACTAACCTAATATTGCAGAGTTGTGATAACTTTAATATACTATAATTTAAAATTTCAACCAGAAGTCGCACGGGGCTTTACTACCGTCGTTCTTTGTTTGTCCACTGCTCAGCTCCTATTGGCCGTAACGTGATGTATGGGCTATCCAACACAAAAAGAATAATTTAAATCGTACTTGTATTTCCTGAAATCCTAGCGTTCAACTATACAAATAAAGGAACTCTTCAGCTTTATAATCTTGTAAAGTTAAAAATATAATATTTTGCCTGAGATGGTTTTATCCTCAGCCACATTATGTGAAAACTCAGAACACTGCTCTGCCTACACATTTTTCTACGAAGATCTAAATAACCACTAGGTTTTAAAGTGCGATAGTGAGGGTAGTATTTTGAAATAAATGAAATATTATTAAAATCAACAACCTAATGACATCCCCAAAAAACTCTCACGTCGCAGGCATACCTAGAGCAAATCTAATAACTCAATTGTTTCAAACGACCAATCGGCCAGGCACGAGACGAGGAAAAAAATGTAAATCCGTTAGAACTAGCAATCAGTCGCTCGCTAGTTTGTGCGTCCATTTGCATACTGCATTATGCATCTGCGGTGTCGTGGATTGATGCACTTGCATCCTTTGATATAAACTGAATATTTGGAGAATTTCAGGGAGAGGGATTGTTCATGTAATTGCTCGGTGGGAGGGGACACTAGCATTTGTATTACATTGCGTAATAACGTATTTTTAGTCGAAAAAACTTATATTTTAGATGTTTCTATATATGAATCTATAGCCAAGTGGAGTGTACTTGAAGATATCGTGTATATTCGTAATGATGAAATTTTTAAGATATTAATTTCATTAATAAAAGGAATTTGAATAATTATTATTTCTCATTTTCATTGATTTTTCCATTTTCCATGATTGACCTATTATTGACTTAATTCATAACGTCTTACAGTACATTATTAAGTCTACCAAAAATTACCTAAACACTTCACAAAACTCATCTAATTAGCCTTCCTAATCCAACTCCGTGCAGCGCCATCTAGCGACGCAATTAAAGCCCATATTTTTGCGCCATATTTGTGCAGCTGCGTTCGTAGATTCATTGTAAACAGTGCAATTTGCATATCGCTCTGTGTGCTACTGTCCTTACGATGTTATTTTAGTTAATTAGTTGTTGAAGGATGTTGGCAGTAATTGTTGTCTTAGCTTGTGATGTTATTCAACTAGAGAGATGTCAAGCTTTGTGTATACCCTTAATGTAAACTGCTTTTAATAGAGTGTATGGTTTGCCTTGGTATTTACGACTGCGTTGCAAAAGTTCCAGGGTTGGATTCCAGATAAATATAGTCTGGGTTTTGCTGTCTTGAAATTATGAGTATCAGCCCCAGAGTCTATAAATATGCCCGGTTAATGGCGATAAGTTCGAACTCTACTACATAGGATGAAAATTACTTACGAAATGAAAGGTGTACACTGCACCTCTGCCTACCCCTTCAAAAAAAGCGTAACCCTTTGTTATCTTAATTTAAACTAATTTATTATAGGTAAAGAATTTGTTAGTTTTTGTGTTTAGTTGAATGCGCTAATTATAGATACTACTGATTCGATTTGAATGAATCTTTAAGTATTGGATAGCCTATTAAATTTATCTAGGAAGGCTATAGGCTATATAATATTACATAATATAATAATATAATATTCTACCACATTCACACAGCGCCATCTAGTCCCAAATTAAGCAATTATATTTGCTTGTGTTATGTATGTATAAATATTTTTTTTTGTAAATACATATATATTATAGATAAATTACACCCGGACACAGAACAAACCTTTATGCTCATCACACAAAGATTTGGGTGGGGATCGAACCCACGACCTCCATCTTAGCAGTCACGGTCACTAACCACTAGACCAACAGGCCAGTCAATCATTTTATATAACATCACGATACAACTAATAGGAGCTGAGTAGTGACCAAACTTACTAAAGTTTTGAAAGTCATATGTTTATAATGAATAAAAAGCAGAAGACCGAATACAGTATTAATATTTCTATCATTTAGAAACAGTTAAGTGACAAAAAAGGTTAATGGAACATGATTATAATAGTTGAACAAAAAAGTCTTTATAGCATGTAATAAAAACCGTAGTTACTATTTCATGAAGAAAACGTAGGTACAACCTTGGCGGTGTGAAATTATATTCCGGAATAACTTTGAATTTTTTGGTTGTTCTTGATTCTTGAGTACAAATTCATACCACGTTTATGAGGGGTTTCAAACACGTCGAATTTGTGAAATAAACATACAAATTATTTATTTCTGTCATTCGTATAATATGTCTGGCATGTCTCTAATTGCCGCTGGAACTAACGCTGTCAGTAGTAATTAATCGATCTATCTATTTTAACGACATGTCAACCCACCTAGACAAGAAGTAATATATTTTATGTATTGATTTTAACGACATTTCAGCCCATATAGACAAGTGACACATCCACATACATCCATCGACCATCAGCAACCCATTAATGTCCCACAACTGGGCTCGGGTCTCTTCTCATCTATCTACAGAGCTGGCCTAGTGTGGATAGGTCTATTAGACATTTATTCATCCATCCATCCTTAATTTTGCATTTATAAAATTAGTAAGAAGTTGGATAATGACACAAAATCTCAATACAATTTTTGCTTAACCCAAAAATCAATCTAGAACTCTTCCGCATCAGTAATATCCTTAAGGCAGTTAATACTCCCACCATAAATATACCAACTTGTGAAAGCACTTTAAAAAAACGATTCAAACAACATGGGGTAAGTACTTGTTTTCACGTAAATAACTCAATTAGACTAGTACCGTTTATTGCAGTACATTACAATTTTATTTCTTTGCCAAATGTGTTCGTGAAATAAGTGGAGTCTTTAGTAAGGAGTGTTTAACAAAGTGGTATTTAAGATTGTGTGTTCTTAATAAATATATATGTAGTTTAAAACGTTGAATTGTTAGTACTGTATTACGACTGTAATAGAGAAGAAATCGTCATGACAACCGCTGCTGGACTTATTATTATTGATTGAGTTAGATGAAAAACTTTTTTTGCCACGTTGACCTGTTACTGATCTATTGTAGCGCCCATCCATACACTTAGAATTTCTTCGTTTGTGGCTTTTTGGCATTAGGTGAGACTTATGTCCAGCAGTGGAGATGAAGATAATGATGTGGGATTCCTCACGATGGTTTCCTTCACCCTCGGCAGCTGGTAAATTACTTGACTAATAAGTGATATCCACATTGATACTGCCGGTCGGAATCGAACTAGGACCGCATAATTAGCATGCCGGTCATTTATCCATTCGGCCACCTCCTGGACTGCTGGACATAATATAATATTCACCTAAATTCTACCACAGCGAGTTACTTAGCGCCCCTGCAACCAACGGCCACCCGCAACCTTTACCATATCGTCGTTCATCAGGTGGGGGTGGCCACTGTTTTTTTCAATACGTGGCCGCAATTTTATAGAATATTGTATAAATTTAAATATTACCTCTTTAGCCTACAGGCTGTAGTAGCGGGCAAAAAATGCTTATTATATAAAATGTCCTATATCCATAGCTACTCGTAAATTTTTTGTATATTTCTCTCCAATAAACTGCATATTACTATGACATGTTATAATGAAAGGACAATGTAATCATAGCGCCGCCGCCGTTGTCATGCCGTCATGTCGTCATGCATGAGCGACAAGCGTATTGTTTGCGTAAGCATCACAAAACATGTCGAGACATGTTCGCGTACCACCGAACGTGCTTAACCTCGTGTGAACTGCATTGTGAATAACACCTGCTCAATGTCTGTTGTAATTGTTTTGTTTTCAATTTGATGAATACAGAGCTCTAGTTATTGTTTTATTTTTTCTGGGTTAGATGCCACGAGCGGCTCCTTTGCTACGTCGACCAGTTACTTTACTGATCTATTGTAGCACCCACTTAGAATTTCTTCTAGGGCATGTGAGTTTGGCCGTCTGGCCTGCGTGAATAGTATGCTGAATTCCCTTCACATTCTTTGGAGGAAACCCATGCCTAGCAGTGGGACGTTTATGAGTTGAAATGATGATGATGATGTGGGTTTCCTCGAAAAGAAATAAAAAATTATCTAAAATATATCCGTCTGGTATAATTTCATCCGTAAACTCCAAAATATCAATTTTAATTAATTTCTCGTTAAGTGAGTGAAATGTATGGCAATTTTTTTTATCAAACTACTTTGTATTGACATGTTTAACATGACTACATAATAAAATTATAAGCTTTAAAAAATCAATATAATGATGTGTTACGTATTCAAATAGAATAACTATAAATTGCCACATTCAAAAATGTATACATTTATAATAAATATAAGACGGAAAATTCAACCCTTGATTCGCTTATTAAGCAAAAATAATCACATGCTTAAAAAATATATCGAGAAGCATTTAACTCAGAGGCCTATGTCCAGCAGTGGACTGCAATAGACTGAAATGATGATAATTATGATGATTTAACTCATTTAACTGACCCGTAATATAACATTAAAACATTTAACATTATTACGAAACAACTGATCACAACAATAAAAAAATCTATAAAATCTACGGATCTCGTTAGTGTTAAGATAATTTCAGTCTTATCTGAGTAAATAATAGTTTGCTTCTAAAAGTACCATTATACCAATTTACGTAAAAGTAATCAATAAAAAAAAATTAAGACATAAAAGTCAACAGAGGTCAAAATCGCATGCTCAGATTAAAACAAACAAACATTAAGAGCACTGAATAATAAAATAATGTTGTTTATAATAATAATAATTATTATTATTGTTTAATATCAATAAGGCTTAATATCGCTTAACCATAATTCACAGAAAAATATTAGAACCTACAATGTTCCAATGGAAAATCAACCAAAAATGTTACTTAAAACGCCGAAAAAGTACATAATAATATACAAAATCAATAAGGTTTAAAGTTGCTTACACTTACCTCACACACAAAACAATAAGTGTAGTACACACACAACATAACAAAGTAAAACGTCACTTTTGATGGGACACGTGACGCGTACACACGTGCGGATTGCGCCGCGGTCGACCGGCACTGCCAGACGAGACGGAGAGAGCCACTATCGAACTATGTATAATAGCCCTTAGTCAAGGTTAAGGTGAAAGAAGGATCAAATTGTTCTGAAAGCCTGAATTTGGTTCACTATTTATTGATGGTAACTGTATTTTAAGTAGAAAGAATTCGTTGCGAGACATAATATGCTGTACTTTATATCACTGCTCCAAGAAGTAACAAAGGCTTTTATTTTTGTGTACATAATTTTATTCTGATTTTAAATAAATATCTCTTAAACTGTCAAAAATTTAAATGTGGAATTAGAAACATTGGGGTAAAGGTTTTCAACGACGAAAGGAAACAAAACATTTTAGTAGGTATATAAGACAGATAAGTTTAGAGTTAAATAAATTTATTATAAATAGTAAATAACTTTGTGAAGTGATATTGAAAGACCAGCTATAAAGGTTTAAACTCAATCTAAAGTAGATCAATAGAACGGCAAATTCAAGTTATTCTTTTCAAATACTGTTAAATTGAATAAATTATATTACATATTTTTACTACATCATTACTAGTAAAAGCACATCAACACGATGCTAAATAACCCTTTCGAAATATCGAATAAAATTAATCGTGTGTCGGGTTGAAGTGAGGTCACTGCAATAGTTCAAAATGTTTGACCTCACGACCTTTCATCTCTATTCCAACCTTACTTCTGGACACACTCACTAAAATATTGAATAGAGTAACAATATTACGCCTATAGACTTGATTTTTGGTTTTCGTAATATATTTGATTAAGAGCGTTTATACTTAGGATTGGCAACGTCGTAATTTATTATTATTTTTTTTTTTTTTTTTTCATTTTTCATGGTTTACAATTTTTATTATTTAATCGAAGGTATATTTTAAAAAAATTAACCGTAACACATTAAAAAAAAGATTATTACCAAAAAAAGCTAGGTGTGTAGAATATAGAATGAATTACAACTACAAGGCACGATTCGAAGAAAATTTAGATTTATAACACCTAGAACTAAATAGCTTCTAAAACACAGGCAGTAGTGACGTTTAACACGTTTCAGGAACGCCGTCCGTACACCGTCTGCGATTCTACAAAGAATTTAATCATGACAAAATACCAAGCAGCCTTTGAACTACAATTTTGTTCTTCTTTAACTACTAAACGAACTATGCGCCACGTTATAATAATATAGTTTCTTACTTCAATCTTGGATTATACTCATAAAAAATATTAAATATACGAGTATATTTTTAAAGATAACTTCAGTATAAAGTAGAACTGTTTGCTATTACTACTTCATCATCATCATCATCAGCAACCCATTAATGTCCCACTGCTGGGCTCGGGTCTCCTCTCCTCTATCTAGAGAGTGGAGAGGGTTTAGGCCATAATCCACACACGCTGGCCTAGTGCGGGTTGGTGGATCAGACATACCCATAGAATTTCTTCTAGAGTATGTGGGTTTCCTCACGATGTTTTCCTTCACCGTTAGCAGATGGTAAGTCACATGACTAGTACATATAAATTCCACAAAGTGAAATCCACATTGGTACTGCTGCTGGTCGGAATCGGACTCGGACCGCGTGTTTAACACGCCGGTCTCTTATCCATTCAGCCACCATCGCTTGCTTATTACTACTTGCTAATATCAAACACATGGACGCAAAATATACAGTGACGCGTCAGTGTAATTATTGTAACCAATGCGAATTAACAATATTCAAAACTATTTAATTTTGGTGACGCATTCCATTATTTAAGAATTATGCTCTATACTTAGTCATCTAGAAAAAAAATACCACAAATTCTCGCTAGTGCCTATTTCATTTCTAGTTATTTGTATAAGGTGGTACTACAATTCCTAGTCTAGACAAAATGTCCAGCCATTATCAGTCTACACTGTAAACTGTCCGCTGAAACTATAAGTCTAAAGAGCCATATAAAATGGTCCCGTACAATTATAATTCTGTCTCCCTGCAGACTATTACGGGTGCTAACTAAAGTGCCTAGTCACGTGAAGTCGATAAATTACAATAAAAATTACCCGCGAAACGTGGAGATAGCCCCGGAACCGAACGGGGAAGAAAACGATAAGACAAGTTCGGATTGAGTCCACTAGAGTTCCGTAGCCTTTTATGAAACTTTTACAATGAAAATTCGATTAATTGGAAGTTGAAACATGTAAAGTTATAGATTTTAAATGGAATCATAAAATAAATTAGCTAAATTTAATAATAATGACATTTATTAATTTGTTTCATTTGTTTGAACACCTGATATTTAGGCATATGTAATTTCCATACATACAAATACATTCAATGATGATGTATATAATGCTAAGTTATTTTTAATTAATACTTTGCATTGCAATGGCTTTTATGTAATATGTGCATAATTAAGATCATCAAAATTTTAAACATTTTATGTACACCACATCCCAAATTAACCTATCTTTCTAAAACAAACAGAATTCAACACCGCAACCCTAAAAATTAACAGGTGAACGCGACTGTAATGAGGAAACTTGGGGAATACCGAAGGATTGCCAATTTAGATATTCAAATCGTGTTCGGTTCATTTTGTGGATATTTTGTGTACATTCCGGGGAGTGTTTTTGTAAACAGAGGAGTAAAAATGTACCACGAGTCTTTTTTCTTTCATTTTGTTCAGTACAGACAAGTGTGAAGTGAATTATGTGGTAGATAAAGCTTCCCATGTTTATGTGTAGTGAAGTGCTTTTCTGTTTTCTAAAGCGATTGTTAATTCGTTGGAAATACGAGTGTAAATGTTCGGAACGTATTTATTCTTTAACGAAGGAAGCGTCTGATTTATTTGCTCGTAATATTAGTACCAATGACTACTTGGATGGCAGTCCCCGGATGTGCAAAACTATTTTGAGCTTTTTCTGTTTTGAAATTTTTTGTAAAAAATAAAAAACTAAACCTAATAACTTTTTGCCTGACTCAATAATCAAACCCTCTGTTGAATTAAAAGAATTACATCACCTTGCAAGTTTAGTAGAAACAATAAGTAGTATTTCACATTAAAATCTATGTATAATTACATTCGAACATATGAATGGCGCGTTATCTCCTTGAAACACAACAGTTACTCGAAAATTCATGCGAGTAAAACCAAAAGCGTTCACAAAGACGGCTCTAATTTGATTCTCAACATGAATACGTTCAGAAACTCAATTTAACTAGTGTACTAATGTCACGAGCGTCAGTAGCGAGCTGCGAAATTGCTGTTAACTCAAACATTTCGGCGCAAGCGAGTTAGCTTGTCGCAAAAACTTAGAGTCGTCGACTTGGAGTTAGTGAAGTGCTGATTACTGTAACGGTAGATACTTGTATGTTCGTAATGTAAACCGTTTAATCCTCGCCTTATTAGTAAACAGATTTCAGGAAAATCTATTTTATTTAATTGAATTTGAACATAAAATAGCATAACGCCTTATTTCTCTGAACGCAAGGCAGAAATATATCACACCAACAAGATTTATATCAAGTCTCATGTAGTAATACTTGACATGGTCTGTTAACGATTCGGATCAAAATTTGTACATTGATAGTGCGGTTTTCAAGATTATCTATTTATTTGTCCTGCCTAGAATGACGAAATTTTACACTAATTTTATTTAGTATTTAAAGATGGGAGAATATCAATATTCTGTATCCAAGAGCGTATACATAATTATGTATACTAGAATAATTATGCATACATTAAAAAAACATAAACATGTTTGATCTTTTATTGCTTGAAACTCGGGCAAGTACCAATTTATATTTGTAAATTTTTGGCTCTCGGAACTAGCTTCAGTCAATCTTATACCTAAAACAATAAAAGGCAATATAATCCCATTGTAACCTATTATTCAATGACCACATGTAATTATACCGTCTATATTAACTAAAGCAAAATATAAATAAAAAAACAAAAGCAGAAATAATATTACGCCAAGTCTACACAGTAGACAATATATCGTGTGTGTTATAATCGGTACGTTTCATACAAATCTAATGCAACAAACTATACGCTTCGCACTCACTATTAGTAGAATGAACTTGAACGTTACTGACGTATATTTTTACAACTTTACACAACTTGTAAGTGTTGCTGGTGAGTGTACACTGCACTTTATTTATGAAGCAGTCTCTGTTATGTTGGTAGTACTATGTTAGAGTATAGGTGTTGCAATATTTCGTTTTGTTGGTAGTTATCTTGTTATCACCTAACCCACACCATCTCAACCCGTGGATGTCGTAAAAAGCAACTAAGCATAATTATGCAGAAATTCGAAACAAACCCTATACCAACCCGTATGGCCAGCGTGGTATAATAGGCTAAATTCTGTCCACGTTCTTTGGGGGAGATCCGTGCCCAGCATTGGGACGCTTATGGATTGAATGAATTGTGTATATCTCATGGTATTACAGGGGTCGTTCTGTTTCAAAAAGAAGACAAAAGACAAATAACTGACATAGAGCGGAATATTTACTTCAATATATTATCATTTCCAACTCGGTTTCAATCAAACACACAACCCAGACCCCAACAAAAACAAATTTAACCTGACCAAAACCATTGCCACTAAAGTAAAAAGCCTTGCAAAACATCAAAAGTAAGTCTTGTACAAGTTGTCGTGCATATCCCAAATGGAGATATACCATTTCTCGCTCATAAAAATATAACAACGAGAGCAGACAACGGCACAGGACTTGATATAGTGTCGGAAACTCAGTTTCGCAAGGCCTACCTCCATTATGTATGTTGTTGGCAATCTTGGCAAAATTGTGTCATTATGCCAACTACTTCGTATTACGAATTTTAAAGTCGGTGACTTATTTTGTGAGGAAACGTTGGTATCTGCATGTGAAAAGTTAATAGTAAAACTTTTTAGAAAGTATCTACATTGGATTTGTTTTCATAAAACTGTTTTGGTTTTCTGGCAAGTCTAGTAGTCATAATTTGCGCCGATTGAATCGTTTCAAAAGTCAGTTGTGGGTTGAACCCTAGAAAAACACAAAAGATTATGTGGCTCAAAAATCTATACTAATATTGTAAAGCTGTAAAATTTTTTTTTGTTTGTTTGGTTAAACGCTAAGATCTCAGGAACAACTGGTCATATTTGAAAATTCTTTTAGTGTTGGATAGCCCATTTATTGAGGAAGGTTATAGGCTATAACATCACGTTATGGCCAATAGGAGCTGAGCAGTGACCAAATAAAGAACGTCGCAAGCGTCTTTTATCTATATGTCATCCGTGCGAAGCCGTCAGCAAAAGCTATTATAAAATATATATTATGTTATAAATAGTAGCCTCTTTGTTCTCTAGATTCATAATTTTATTATGTCTATCTAACAATATAATCTCCATTTCAAGGCAGACAGAAGCTTAGCCTCCCCTAAGCAATAAATTAAAAATTTCCCAAAAATCTTCATACAATATTTATTGCAGCTTAATAACATAAGGTTGGGTATAAAATAATGATGATAAAGATGTCTTAATGAACTTATTTTTTGCAGCTTCATTAAGGTTTAACGATGTTACGGTAAGACGATACCCATTAAAGCTGACGAGACTACAACTTCGTTATTTGACGATTAGAAAAGAATTTTCAGACTCTTTTAATGATTGCTTAATTATATAAGGCCTTTAATTTTTAAGGTATTTTCTTGTTCAGGATATTTCCTTTAAGAGGATTCAGATCCCAAGATAATAGGATTCCGTCGGTATAAGTAAGTAAAATGTATCTACTGAGAAAAATACCGACATCATTTTAATGATCGCGTTTTATAAATAAAATAAATAGGTGTGTAAATAACAATTATAATTATTCATAGCTTTTTTATTTTTTCTACGGATCCCTGATATTTTTTGCAATCAAAGTAGCCTAAGTTACTTTCTGTGTCATTAGCTATCCATCAGTAAAAGTCCCGTCGAAATTGGTTCAGTCGTTTTGGAGTTTACCTCAAACAAACAGACATGATACACAAAAAAATTACAAAGCGTGTTTTAGTTATAAGTAACGTACCAATGTTTTTATTTGCCTATGGCTACAATAACTCTAAAATGCTGTTGTTTGAATATTACAAACAGACACTAATAAGTATATAGATAATAATTACGAACATTGATCATTATTCATATCAATAAAACACCTCTTATTCGCTCAAAACTCTCCACAATATACTTACTCGTACTTGTATTTCTAACATTTTATAAGTACAACTAAAAGTAAAACTATAGAAAGTGACGAAGAGAAACGTCCCTACGATCGCCAAACACCAACTTTACAGCGCTAAATCACAGTTAGCGTAAAAGTGGTCCAGATACGTATAATCGTGTCAGAGCGTACCATAAACAACGATACCTCTGCCGGACGTAAATTTTCATTTGGTGGACTGGCCCCCGCGCTCACTATATCATAATTTCGCCATTGAACTCTAAAATATTTCCAAAGCGCACGTGAATAGGGTGGCGCTACATTTGCGCGGTTTTTAAAATAGTTTGGACTTAAAATTTAACATTTTGTAAGTTTTATAATGATTTCTTATTCACTATGACGTCTGCTTTATAAAGATAGAAATTTGTTACTTTTTCTATTTATGTATCGTATTGCTTTTTTTCAGAAGTCAAACATTCTCGGCTGCTACTATAGGAAAGAGAAATCAAGCAAGTAATGAGAATATAATAGTAATCTAACATAATAAGACTGTTAAAATAAGAAATAGATGAAATAAGTTTCTGACGTAAGAATAATGCGATAAAACAAGAATTTGACCTGCCACCCTACGAAACTTCACGCCACTTACGGATAAACGAACTATATCCAACGATAATATAATAAACTTGGACAAAACCAAGAGTACGTTTAATTAACACTTTATTCCAAGACTAATAGCATATGGCAGCTCTCTCGAAGTTGTTCAGGAATATATGTAAAGCCAGCAAAGTAAATAGAATGTTCTGAAGATACTGTATAATTACATTCTTGAAGACTCTGCATATTGTTTACTTGGCTGATTGTACCTTGAGTAAGTTCTACAGTTGGGTAAAAACAACTGCGATTAATCGGTGAAATTTAAATAAAGATAATAATGATACAGTGGGCATTAAGGTTTATATGAATAGCTGCTAAAGTGCCGTATATTATGTGCCATTACTTGTTGATGAAGTTTCATTGCAATATGTATGACAGTTTTTGTTTTGTTCATGACAGTTGATGGGAGGCACGTCGCGCCATGGAGTAGTGATAATGTTACGCAATTTCATATTTCGTTGAAATATGTTAAAAATGCTATTGTTTCAATGATTTATTAGGTATCTTTCTATATGTCAGTGTTATGATGTTGTCTTTTTTCCTGTTTTAGGGTAGGGTTCCGATTTTTCCTTTGGAGGTACGGAACCCTTATAGGATCACTCCGTTGTTCGTCTGTCTGTCCGTCTGAAAGTTCACAGTTTTCAGTTGGCTACCATTATTTATTTTTAGCATTAGTCTAACATCGCTGCCATTGTTCGTATGTAATGAAAACAAACAATTTTATTAGCTTAGATAGCATGTAAGTATTGCGTTGTAAAAGAAGGGGGAGCAGTGAGCAAGCTGCTTTTTACAGCCAATAAACATCGTTAATAACTTTGTCAGTAAAATGTTTTACGTACACATCAAACGACACGCTGCTGATGTGAAAAATCAGTCTATATGTTCGAAGGAGATTTTATAAAAGACTGTCTGTCGCCCGGAGCTTCATTCCCGTGGATTTTTTGGCCATTACTCGGCTCCTATTGGTCTTAGCGTGATGTTATACCGATTATAACCTTACTTGATAAATAGGCTATCCAACACAAAAATATTATTTTTAATTCAGTTTGGAATTAGTTATCACAGGAACTACTGAACCGCGTTCAACCAACAAAACACAAAATCTTAAGCTTTATAATATTATTGTATTGATATAGGAAAGCCTAATAAACCTAGCACTTTTTAGATGATAGGTAATAGTTTATCCGAATACTTGCTGGAGATAACATCATCATCATCATCATCAGCCCACATTAACCCATTGTTGGGTATAGGCCTCTTCTCTACAGTGCCACTTTTCACGGTCCTGTGCCAGCCGTGTCCAATGAGATCCTATGATCTTGACGATATCGTCCGACCATCGGGCTGGTGGTCTGCCCACTGGCCTGATATCTTCTCTTATATATAATATATATATATATATAATATCTTATATATACTATATATAGGAGATAACATACAATAGAAGAACGTGGAGCACTATGGAGGAGATCTTAGCCCAGCAATGAGGTAGAAAAAGAAAAGAAAGAAAACTTTGTTCATTTATGGAATATATTATAACCTTATATAGATTACACTTCGGCTGGAGACAAAAAATTGTTCCTACCTCAGCATATTGCTGTATCTCTGAAAATCAGCCCCAGCGCTGATTTTCAGAGATAGAATAGGTTTAGAAAAATAGTATGATGTAGGATATATTATACGACGATTCAATCCAAGGAAATGTATGAAATAACCACACGAACCATCAAATATTCTCTAAATGACTACTTTATTCGTATTAATAATTGTGAAATATCAAACGAATCTTATAAAACTACCAAGTTTAATCTGTGATTTCACCCATTTGTTCACTTCTTTTCAAATATTCCGATGTAAAGAATCACAATGTACACGAAGAATAAACAAAAATACTTTTTAATTTTAAAACATCATTATTACAATGGCGAGTATCTTTAAATTAGTCGACGAAATATCTAAATAGAAACCAAAACATATTTCTCATTACAAAGCATAAAGTACAGTAACAATTTAACACAAAAGTAGCTGAACCGATGCATTTAGCCACAAAACGTTAAAAGGAAATAGCATTCAAAACTTTGATCAGGGGCCAAATGTAATCCTTACCTGAAAGATTCAGAATTCACATCTCTTGGCACGAATTCTTAAACTGTCCCAAGCCATGTTAAAATGAATACCTAACCGAAAGAAAGCACCTACTATTAAAACTCATAAGATAGTCACGTGTATTGAATTATAAATATTAAATTTAACTTTTTAAATCATTACTTAGGAAACAAATGCTGAGCTATGGGATATTAAAAATATCACAACTGCCGGATAAGGATAATAATAAAATTCAGAAAATTAATTAAAGCTTTTTTTAGTTTAGCAGCAGAACAGTTATTAAATTAGTTGGTTAATTTTTTGTTATTCGAAGTATTTTTTTTATCTTTAATCTTAAAACGTTTGAACTTGTACTCAAACGTTTTGTTTAACAGCAACTTTTACGCAGAAAGAAGTTAAAGGAGATTTAACTTCTTTCTGCGTAAAAGTGTAGGGTAAACTCTATATCTATCTTTAGCCTCAGTCAGGAATCAAATCCTCACAGTTTATTATGCATTTATTTTAGTACTCAAAGTCACGCGATGCTTCGCTCCCGTCGTTCTTTATTTGGCCACTGCTCAGTTTGTTTGTTTGGTTGAACGCTAGGATCTCAGGAATTACTGGACCGATATGAAAAATTCTTTTAGTTTGGATAACTCATTTATCGAGGACGGTTATAGACTTTATCATTATAACATCACGCTACTGCTAACAGGAACTGATCAGTGGGTAAATAAAGAACGACGGGAGAGAAGTCCCGCGCGACTTCTAGTACCTAATGAAATGCAAAAGAAAATCGTTAATAATGCATTTTTCGAGATACCAGTGTACACATTTCTACATTACGAATCGAATTTCATACAGAAAATCTAACGTGATAACGCATCGACTTCCAATAGTATAGACCGTCTAGCTTCCTCTGTATAATGTAGTGAAGAAATTTCGCGTATACACCGTTGGGCAGGTAGGCGCTAGAATTGCTTAACGACAGTTCCCAAGTAGTGCAGAATAATTACACTGTGACAACTGTCTTGCATTACTGTGCCTTGTTTCTTAGACACGAGATTTATTCTACTGGGGATTTGTTTTCGTAAGGAAAACATCGTGAAGAAAGTTAGATGAGAATGCTTTTAATTTTCTGTACTGTAATTTGGTATGTCACACTGTATATCATTTAATTTTAAACAGAAGTAGGGCTTGCTTCTATTTACACTTGAATACCTAAAGATAGCATTAGCAAATTTATAGACTTAAAATTCTTGATACTTTCAAGAATGTCTTACTGTTGAACTATCTAACACCCAAGTCATAGTGCCTTCACACTTAAAGAGTACAGTTTCCAAAATCCTTGTAGTGACGGATTAAGAATACATAATGTCACTACCCCATCACAACCCGTGGGTGACATAAAAAGCGACTAAGGGAGTAACTATAAGCAGACAAGAGCACTGCGAGAAAAGGAAAATTTGAAACAAAACCTACACCCGTCTGGTCAGCGTGGTATAGTAGGCTGAATTCCCTTCACATTCTTTGGAGGAGACCCGTGCCCAGCTGCTGCTGTGGGACGTATATGGGTTGAAATAGAGTACAATTTGTTGGCGTATAGCCACGTGCCTCGAAATGCACATAAAGTCATTGGTCATGATAGACTCCCCAGTCGTTTCGGATAGCCGGTTATCAGACTATAACAGTATGGTAATAAAGAGTGTATACCGAACCTACTCAAAATTTCGACATTCGAATACTCAATTACACTGTTGTCGAATGTTTCAAAATTTAAACGCGTTCGTAAATGGGTATGTGTAATGTTTTTTTAAGAGTTTCAACTTTTTTTAATTTAAATCGGTTCGAAAAACAATTTTAAGGTGAACAAAGTCACCGGTATGTACTCGTGTAAATAAAAAATATGACATTCACATTTTTGATTACAAATTTTACCTTAAAAGCATTTCGGTGTTATTAAAATGTGCTGTGCGGTCACAAACCTGGCAAATAACTACAATAAAGAATGGTGGAATTGGACCGGGACCGCGTCCATATTATTATATAATAATTTCTAGTAATAAAAATGTTAGTTCTTTTTAGTTAGCTGGACTCAACTATAATAGCCAAGACAAGAAAAGAGGAGATTTATTGTAAATAGCTAAAATGCATATGCTATAGTGAAGGACGTGTTTCAATTAAAAATTCAACCATTTCTTTGCTAAAGAAACTGACACTAGTTGAAAAGATATATGAATGAAGAAATTAGATAAGTACTATAAAGCACATACGTCAGTCAAGCAATTCGCAACATATATCAATAACTGTAAGAGCTAGATACAAATTTAAAAACTGTTGATTTTTTTACACAGTTAATCAAGTTACCACTAGTCCGAACAAAATGAAATACAGCGTAATTAAAACTTCTTGCACTTAATTCACCTCTATTCGAATTTAAAACAATATTCAGGCGAGACTTAATCAAGGCAAAACAAAATTATTTACAGCCAGTATCTTCGTCCTTAGTTAAGTTAGATGCACACGGGTTACTTTTTGCAACAACAATAAGTTGCTAGCGGCAAAATATGTACGATTTTATCATAAAATATATTTGTATTTGCTACTAATACTTTAGTAGTTCGTGAGGATAGATATAGAATCTAGTTCACAAACGGAGCCTGGATATCACTTCAACAGTTAGCTAATGACCACGACTGGTATATCCTGGACGGAACGTCAAGCAGAGTAAGGTATGTAAATACCTAATACAGAATTTACATTTTATACATTTCAGAGGACCTACTCGGAATATCAGATATTCGACTTAATTGACGCGTTGACAGATATGTGAAAATTTGATACGGTCATTGTCATTACAAACATTTGACTACAATATTGTACTCCAAGTAGATTCTTAGTAGCCCGTCTATACCTGTTCAAAAGTAAGTTTTTCTTAAAAAATATTCTCATTAGCCATTGCTATCACGCAACAATATCTTGGCAAACTTTAATTAAATATAGTCGTTAAAAATATTTATAACCGTAGACGCTAGGCTTGCATTTTTATGAGCATTTAAGAGATACCTTGGGAAGCTCGATAAATATACTCTGTGTTTGTAAATTAATGGTCTGTATGTAAAGATATTGCTTTGAAAAATACGTCTCTTAATTTTAACGTAAACGGGGTTTACGGACCACTTAGTTTTCAAACGATTATATCAAAATTTCATTCATTAGAGGTTAAATTTTCATAAAGCAAGAAACATGTTCGTAAATTTGTGTCTGAGCATATTTACAAAGTTTCGAAGTAAAAAACACTTCAATAATTAATTAATTTCTCCATACAAACTTTGAAACCCCGTTTCTCCCCTTTAGGGACTGAATTCGGAAAACCCTTTCTTAGGGTATACCTACACATCACAAAGAACAAAGTCAATCAGTCAGTGTATCGGTCAGGAGTTTGTATTTTAGAAAAACAAATGTAGCTATTGCATTTCAAAAGAATAGATCTATTTACGTGGCATTCCCCGAACACCAACAAAGCAATAAATCGTCAACCCTAACACAATTGTAAACAAACAACGTCCCCACAAACTAATCCTTGCTTATCTAACACCAGTATTTATCCCCAACTAAATACAACACGCATCAATCTGGTGACCATTACACTCGTTCGACAACTCGGATAGTACTCCGACATCCAACAAAGGTTAATGCATACGAGCAGCTTAAAGAGAAGGTATAAATACAAGTAGATGTTTCAATGTTCGGTGTGTCGGTAATCGACCTCGGATCACTGTGGCAATTTCATAGTAACAAACGAATAAAGCAATGGTGGCGGAATGGATAAGGAACCGGCGTGCAAATCACGCGGTCCGAGTTCGATCCCGACCGGCAGTACCAATGTGGATTCCACTTTGTGGAATTTATATGTACTAGTCAAGTGACTTACCATTTGCTAACGGTGAAGGAAAACATCGTGAGGAAACCCACATACCCTAGAAGAAATTCTATGAGTATGTCTGATCCACCAACCCGCACTAGGCCAGCCTGAGTGGATTATGGCCTAAACTCTCTCAGTTCTCTAGTTAGAGTAGAGGAGACCCGAGCCCAGCAGTGGAACTTAATGGGTTGCTGATGAAATAAATTTACCCAAGGTAGAAGACATTGCTGGTAGACCTCATTACACCAGCGATCGCAAAACGCAGGTATAATCCGACCGCATCAACAATCAAATCTATGCGAGAATTGCCTTCACGGGGGAAGACACGGTCATGTATTGCAAGTGATTTTTCACAGATATTCTCTTGGCCCCTACCGTCCCCCAGTCTGTGTTAGCCCTAACCCTAACAATCTAACATTAGTGAGTGAACGACAACCGATTATGTGTGAAACCAACTATTTATCGTGTGACGCTGTTTAATGGTAGCTCTGCGGACATAAATATCGCTTTGCCTTGATCAATAGATTAGTCGGGCCTCAGTTAGATACGGCCGCAATAGTTCTAATTCAAATAATTTGGCAATAAATTTGTGTTAGTTTGTCTCATTAGCAAGAGTACTAATGTATTTTTGGTTTTATTACCGAAAAATATCGGCAGTAAACGAGAGTAAAAGAAAAATGATACTAATCGTTACTGGCTGGCTTTTTATTACACATATTGGTGTCAATTTTACCACAGCCGCGACTGTGAATAATTACTTATAATTTTGTTAAAATTTAATTTACGAATAACCGATTTCTTTTAAGCAGAACAGTAAAAGATAAGAAAATGTGATGATTCCAGAATATAAGATATATAACAAAATAAGATATATAAGACAAATTTGATGATTCTGGCTAATGCTATATCGTATGGGCTTGAAGCAGACCCTGGTGATGGCATTTATCAAGTCGCCCAAAAGCTACCAACTTGACTTAACTTTACATGCCTTCCGAAGCACTGAGACGTTTGAGAATGAAATTGTCACAAGCGGTCACTCATCTGCGGACTGACCTTATTGAACGTTGCTTAACCTCGATGATCGTAACGAACAGATAAACCGCTAGCTCATCTGCATTCTTCAACATTAAAGAAACTTAATTGACATTTTCAAGTCATATTTTTGTTTCTTGTGAATGAGACAAACTCGGTGCAACTTGTTAAGGGAACTAAGCTAATAAAGTGTCTCGAACTCTCGAGGATCACTATGGTTCTATGATTTATCATAATATTATCTTAAATTCATTGTGTTAAAGTGAACAATTTACTGCAGCAGTTTATTTGTTCCTTACGGTTTGTGCGGTTATCGCGGTGCTTTGTCCAAAGTTCAGCTTGATACCACTTTTATGACGCTTGCTCGGTTCAAATTTTGTATTCGTGACTTTGGTGACACACTGTTTTGAGTTATAAGCGTCAGTTGATTGCCTGTAGGATAACATGTCAAGAGACTGTGTAATAAATGAGTACGAATACAATGCAAATAATAATAATATAATAATATTCTACCACATTCACACAGCGCCATCTAGTCCCAAAGTAAGCAATTATATTTGCTTGTGTTATGGGTACTAAACAACTGATATACTACTTAAATACATTTTTTTTTGTAAATACATACATATTATAGATAAATTACACCTAGACACCGAACAAACCTTTATGTTCATCACACAAAGATTTGTCCTGGGTGGGGATCGAACCCACGACCTTCGGCTTAGCAGTCAGGGTCACTAACCACTAGACCAACAGGCCAGTCAAAAAAACAAATACAGACGTATATATAATAACCACTCTTTTTTATGTTCGAAATGTCGTAAGAAGAGTCTAAAACTTCATAATTGTATCTATTAGTAAAAGTTCCCGTTCTGTTTAGTATTAAAAGCTGCTGCTGAACAAGGTTTTGGTGAGTATTGAATTTCACATATCATAGAATAAGCCTATAACATAGTTTTACTTAAGTTATTAGGTACATTAAAAATCAAAATCAAATATGTGTTGTGTATGTGTTTGGATAGTGAGTTATTCTATTGGTCACTTTTTGTGTAGTCTCATTCCGTCAGACAGCAATCTCCCTTCTGTCTTCTTGTTCTTCAATACTGAGGGTCGTGACCTTCTTGTTCACGATAATAGTTCTCCACATTCTTCTTCTGACCCCGGCAGTATTGATAGCATTATAAACTTTAGTGTCACTCAGTATATTCAACGAATAATTCGTCTGTATGTCTCAGATACCTTTATCGCTGTACTCACCAGACTTTGTGATGTATAGCATACAATGTGGTTTTATCTTCGTGGCGTTTACATTAACGTTACATTTACACTACCATCCACCGGCCGCGGTACTAACCAGACAATGTAACGCGTATGTCGTTGCAATGGATTTTAACGGCCACGTCTGCCATCCATGATGGATTATATTATCTAAGTGATGTTTACGAGCTTGTAAAATAATGGGTGTTTTCTCTGGTTGAATAATTCTTTGATGAAACAATAGTTGTATATATTATTTATATATAATTATATAAAAACAATATTATATTGAGTACTTGTAAGTGATATTTATAGTATTTATTATTGGATTTTAAATCGCAGAGTAGGACAACACCTCAAGGTAGATAAATGATTTGATCGGAATGTAGAATATAACCTGTTCTATTCTCTTAGGGAGGCCTATGTCCAACAGTGGACGTCCTGAGAATAGAAGTGAATATGTCACGTAATTTTGAGGAAACTTTATCTGTTTCCCCAATGTCAATAAGAGCCTTTTTAAAATAATTAAATACGTGTGCCAGTCACAAAACTTTCTAAGATTTATGTATAAGTCATATTATGTATAAGTTTACTTTAGGAAAACCAAACTTAACTGATTTGCGACAATTTAAAGAGTACTCGTGAGACGTAGACGTTCTCAAAAGGCGCGTTATATCCGTGTAATGTTTCAATTTAGTTGTAAACACGGTTACGTTACATAAACGCAAGACGGCACAAAAATCTACAGTGTCGCGTCTGTAGCGAACGATCCCTAATATGTTAAGGACGGCAGGGATGGGACATAACTATATGAAAATCCTTACTATGCAAGTATTAATGTGGAAACCAAACTCACGGCTTACTTATGGTAAAAACAAGTTATAAGAGGCACAAAGCCGCTCACAGTAGAAAAAGTTAGGCTGGGTTAAAAAAAAAGGTTAAATGCTGATAATTATAAAAAAAAACTTGCTATAATGATTTCTTTCTTTCGCTTTGCAAAGCAATAACAGATCAACGTGACTTTTGTAATATTGATTAAATATATCGATTCTATTCAGCGAGTGAACATTAGAGAAATTATCTATGACGTTATAGGTACCTGTTTATTGTAATATTTAAATACTGCCTTTTGTAAATACTGCCTAGTACAAAGTAGACATAATACCAAAGTACTGTCTACGCCGTAGATAATTACAGTATTGTAGAAAATGAATTTAGATTTAAAGTCTACGATATAATAATTTCTGCATATATACGCTCTATAGCTTGAAATAATAAGGTTCGAATATTGTACAACCTCTATATAAACCTCTATAGAAAAAACGATGGTGGTCGAATGGACAAGTCTTAATGACCGGCATGCAAATCATTGCGACCGGCAGTACCAATGTGGATTTTGTATGTACTATTCAAGTGACTTAGAAGAAATTCTCAGTGTATGTATGATCCACTACCCCGAAATATGCCAGCGTGTGTGAATTATGGCCTGAACCCTTTCAGCTCTCTAAATAGAAGAGGAGACCCGAGCCCAGCAGTAAAATGGGTTGAAGTTAATGAACTGAGAAAAACCTAAAATCAGTTTCGCCATTGCAGAACCACAGCAGGCGTGCACATTCCCTGCTATGCTAGTGATTCAATCAAAACCTGTTATAAATGTCTGAATGCTGTTTTGCCCAACAACCTTCATAAAAAATGTCCAACGTATTTCCCATTCCCATCCCTAGCATCGCCTAGAGACGCCGACGCGTACTTTGCATGTTGAGTGCCGCTCGCTGATACCGGCAACGCCTTTTGCACTTCACCTAGAATGCATTTTAGTTATCCAATTCAATTCTAAGTTTATGCCCGGCTTAGGACTTTGTACTGTATTGTCATGTTACAGTGAATTAATGGTAAAACTTTCGTTAACGATATACTCGTACTTAGACAGCATAGCTACAGACTTAACAGCCTTATCAATCTTACCAGGCTTATAAGAACATACAATTTTTAAATTATAATAGTCCATCAATTATAAACTTCACATAATCGGATGAAAGATTGCAAAGAACCACTCGCAATATCGATAATCGTTTGGTCGATTTAGTCAAATGTTAGAAAATGTAGATGATAGAACCTGTATTAAAAGTTATAAATTTTAAATTTGGTTAAATTTACAAATTTTAATACAGATTCTATTTGGTGTCTATTTTGTCCTAAATAAAAAAAACTGTATTTAGCTACACTAAAATATTGTTTTGTTTTTATAGGGATTAAAACTATAAAAATCTTAATACACCCCACAGAAGTACACTTGTTTAGAGTTCGTATTACACAGCTTATTCTACAGACCAAACATTGGCTCTTCTAAAACAAAATCAAAGAACATAAACGTAGTTATCTTTTAGGTAAATGATAAGCGTCATGAGTTTCACAGACATTTTCCTTTGAAGTGTGTTTGGCATACGGAGCCACTCGGCATAAGCGAGTTGACACAGTATAGTGCACTTGACTACCCGCACTCTCACAACACAAGTACATTGAGTAGATAACGTATAGTATCAATGTAGGCTTCAACCTCCTATTTCAATAAAGCCTATGCTAAAAGAATAATTACACAATCAACTTTCACATCTGTATCGAGGCTTGGTGAGATATCTTCCCTCAAATTTAACAGCCAGAATGGAGTACGTTTAAGTAAGTTTTGAGAGAGGTAGGGCACAACAGGTAATCCCCGCTCAAACTGAGCCGCACGCCTGGGGGCATAATAACACTAATGTTCTTGCTGGTGAGTAGTGGTGTTCAGAGCTCAATTGGAAGCAACGCAGTTTTAAACAGTTGGTTTAACGCGGTATTTCCGAACACCGGCTTAGGGACCTTCAAGAAGCGAGCATAATTCTTTTTTTTTTAACCCTCTACTGCATGAATTATTAAGGAGATGAAAAAAAAAATTTTTCTGTGTAGATATTGCTTTAATTAAGTAATATTAAGACAAATAAATCGAAAAAAAATTAAAAAGTTGTTTAATGTAGAAAAAAAACTACGATACCATATATGGGCTCATATGCACTTAGACAAAAACTCGCTTGGACATATATGGTATCGTATGCAGTCAAACAAAAAAATAACAAAGTAGAAAAGGAACATTATCTGAGATAAACAGAAGTAATATTTATTATTATTAGTCAGACCGTTTCTTTTCTCATTGTAGCATAAAAAAACTTTGCATTTTGAACATTTAGTGTATGTCTTCATAGAACATACTATGCAATGTTGACGTTTTTTCTGCCACGTAGGCCACGTTTTGTCGTGTCGTCAAGGAAGTCCTTTGTTGTCCAATCCTGGTACCCCGGTATCTTCTAAAAGGACGAAAAAAATTCCAGAGAGGCGTCAAGACATTCCTTTGAACTGTGTCAGAACAGACAATATTGGACATTGGCCTACGTGGCAGAAAAAACGTCAACATTGCATAGTATGTTCTATGAAGACATACACTAAATACTCAAAATGCAAAGTTTTTTTATGCTATAATGATAAAAGAAACTGTCTCGTTACATTCCTAATAAATCACCTCATTAATAATAAATATTACTTCTATTTATCTCAGATAATGTTCCTTTTCTACTTTGTTATTTTTTTGTTTGACTGCATACGATACCATATATGTTCAAATGTATTTTCGTCGTACTGCATATGAGCCCATATATGGTATCGACATAAAAGTGGATGAAATGAATAGTAAATACGTAAAAATTGAGAAAATTATTGTTGATAGGTAAAGAAGGCGGTATTCACTTTATAAATATATAAATATTTTTTATAAATAATTACGTTTTGTTGTTGTTTTCGATACTCAAAAATGGCTCTCAGGCACTCGCCTTTTGTTTCACTGACTACCCGCGGAAAAGTTACGTTTTTTCTAAATGTCATGAAACCATTGACAAAGTTATTGCGTTTTTATATTGCTGATTAGCCATTACATGGATTTTATTTTATTATTTTATTTATTTTTTATTTATTTTATTTATTTATATAATTGCACACTACACTTACAGTTTCCCAATACGTGTAGTAAGCCACAGGTAACACTTTAAACTATAACTAATTTGTATATACACATACAGAATAATGACAATTTGTAAGTAAATATGTCGACCTCTGGATACTGAGCAATCAAAGAATTAAGCAGCGTAATCGCCTGCCTAGTGGGTGCATATTGAGCGGTGCACGTTCTTACCATAGGTGCGGCAAGTAAGGGGCGCGAGCGCAACCGAGTGTACTGGTTCGGCGCCGATAACGAGCAGCGCGCCAACGTATTAGCATCATCAACTTTATTGTTTAACAAAAAATAATAATGTAACATTAAAGCACACTTCCGCCGCAACATAAGAGTGTCGAGACCCACCATACCTGTTACGAACAGAGACGGATATTAATAAATAATGAGGATAATAGCCATATAACCTTTTATATAAAAACCGAGCAAATTTTCGTTGTACGCGTTCTATTCGCGTTTATCGTTATATATTTAAGAATGTGGAATGGCTTAATTATTATTTTTTTGGAAATAAAACAACAATAAAATCGCCATACCATATATGGGCTCATATGCAGTAGAGGGTTAAATTAAATTGCAAAGATTACAGTAATACTAAAACCTAAGCTACTAATTCAGACTCAAAACATTTTTATATAAACCATTTAGTATCGTTTTCGCATTTTACAATCCCTCCAGTGTTTCAGATTTCCATGGGTAGTGAAGGTCACATACCATCAGGTTCAGATATTGCACGTTTGCCCGCTCTATTATAAAAAAGACCCAGCTAAGCCACTGTCTATTGTAAACCAAAATTGCTAGCATACATGACAGACAAATAGCAACACAGAAACTTCCTCCTTCCCCTCAATTAGCTACAAAGCTCACTAAATGGTTTGAATAATGCTTAAATTTTACCACGTCATTTACTAAAAACTTAATTAACTTGTAATAAATCACAAAAGTGAGGAAATTCAGTAAAAAATATCTGTGTAAAACGTGGACATGTGCGGGCAACATGTTGACTAAGACAGTTTCTTGGCAAGCGGCGATTTAATTACACGCGGCCACTCGGACCACAAACATCCACGACATATAGACTTGGCACGGGATTTTACGAGAAAAAAAAACTAAAACTGTCCCGGTAATTGCGATGTGAATTTGTGAATGCCGCGCTTAGGTTTGCTAGGTTGATTTTTCATGTTGGCAACTCGTTCTAAAAGGAATTCGAATTGGCTGTACGCTCTAGTTACAGAGATTGCGTTTATAAGCTTTGTTTTTGTGGAGTTTTGATTAAGCGACACTTCTTTATGTCATCTTGTGTGGCATTATTTGGTGCTTTTTGTGATAGGGAGATATTAATATACAGAAAACATAGCACAACGTCTTATTTCCCCGAAGGTTTAGAAATAAAAAGGAAATTCTTATTAATATTCTCGGTAAATAACAATAATATTGCCTCTTATTATATGAGAATAAAAATATAGCTTAATGTAGGTGTGATTCATCTCTGCCTATGACATCAGATTTCTGGCTTAAAATAATATTAAGAGCTTCCCGATATTAAAACCCAATTGCAGTTTACCTCACCAGGTCATTGAATTTGTTACTCGACTCGATGAATCATAATTTAGGTAAAACACTATAATAATAATAATAATAATAAATCATTTATTTGCTGATCAGGGGTACAGATACAGTGGTGTTAACATTATTAAAAAAAACAGTTCTCCTTGACCTACCTTACTGGCATGCAAATTTTACTTACTAAATTATGTTCTAAAGACAATTTAATTTAAAATAGGAACATGCATTAATAATAATAATAAGAATTAAATAACAAAACAAATAAACGCTAGGTAAGAATGATCTCAATTCATTTCATCAAAGTAATGTCAATATGGAAGCAAAATATGGCAGTGTTGTATAATATTAAAATGTCAATCTTGTATATAGTAATAATAAAAAAATGTCAATCTTGTATATAATTATAATAATAAATAATGTAAATGTTGTTTGTAATAATAATAAAATAAGTAGACAGTAAAATTGTCCACAATATGTATGTCTCGATTTTGAGGTTTTCTTATTAATTGTATTATTTACCTTCGAGAAAATCACTAATTTTATAATAGGTCTTACTGACTAGAAAATTATGTAAATTCTTTTTAAAATTATTACTATTTAAGCTTTTTAATTCATCCGGTAATCTATTATATATTTTTGGTGCCATGCAGTATATACTGTTATGTAGTAGTGCCGTATTTGCCTTTTGTATTCGCAATCTGTTAGTTGTAATTTTTCTTCTATTACGAGTGACTGTATCGGAAAGAGTCTCAAAAAGTTCAGGATTTGTTTTTACAAAAGTGGCGACTTCAAAAATATACAGACAGGGCAATGTCAGGATTTTATATCGCCTAAAGTATGGTTCACAGCTATCTCTAATTTTAAGATTAAACATCGCTCGTATACACCTTTTCTGGGCTATGAAAATAAGGTCTTTATTTGTAGAATTGCCCCAAAATATTATGCCATATCTGAGATATGAGGCAGCCGATCCATGATATGCAGTTAGTAAGGCATCAATATTAAGCACGGGTGCAAGTTTAGATAGGGAAAACGCTGTACTGCTGATTTTTTTACATAACCCTTCTGTGTGCGATTTCCAGTTTATATTGCTGTCAATAGTTAGTCCCAAAAATTTAGTTTTGCTGACCTCACTAATTGGAGTATTATTATAGTTTATATCTAAGTCTTTAAATGTTGGTATTCTTTGAGTAAACTGCATTAGTTTAGTTTTATTTACATTTATTTTCAAATTATTATTATCTAACCAGTGTATAATATTTAATAGTGTATTATTTATGTCAGTTTCATATTCATTTTTATTTTTACATTCTATAGCAACTGTACTATCGTCCGCGTATAATGTTATAGGATGTGTAGTTACTCTAGGCAGGTCATTTATATATAAAATAAATAACAGGGGGCCTAATACACTGCCCTGTCCCACACCATATTTTATTGTTCGAATGTGAGAGGTGTATGTTTCTTCCCTTTTGTTTGCTTCGTTTATGCGTTTAATCTCTACGTATTGTTTGCGATCTGTCAGATACGATTCTAAAAGACTTAGGACATTTCCCCGTATACCATAGTGATCAAGTTTTGCAAGTAAGATTTTATGATCCACATAATCGAACGCTTGAGTCATATCACAAAGGACAGCGCAAATTGGTGCCTTAATATCTACTTTTGTCATTATGACATATAAAAAATCGTAAATCGCTCTATTTATACTCTTACTCTGTCTAAACCCTTTTTGTTCACTAACTAGAATATTGTGTTTCTCTAAATAACTGTAGAGTTGCTTATGGATGAATTTTTCGAACACTTTAGAAAGTACTGGTATGAGTGTGATGGGTCTGTAGAACTCCATAAGTTCTCTATTTTCTTTTTTGAAGAGTGGTTTTACCACAGATATTTTTAATCTATCTGGATAGATACCTTCGGCGATACACAAATTTATGATGTAGGCTATATGAGTTGATATATATTGGCTTGTTGATTTCACTACCTTGGTTGATATTCCATCATACCCCACACTATTTGTGTTGTTTAATGATGATATTATTGTTTCGACATCTGAGGGGATACAAGGTGCAAGAAACATAGAGTTATATCTTCTGTTTATGTGTTTAGTAACATTTATGGCACGATTTTCAATAGGAACAATTTTATCAACAAAATAATCACCGAAAGCATTAGCTATCTCTTGTGGACTTGACACTATTTTGTTGTCACTTATCCTCAATTTGGAGATTGTATGGGGAGAAATGCTTTGTTTTTGTTGATTAATAATTTTCCACGTGGTTTTGATTACATTTTTTGAGGTTTTTATCTTATGAATGTTTTGAGAGCGTTGTGTTAACCTAATTATATTTTTATATTTTCTTGCATAATTTTTGTAGTTTTGTTTGTTTACTTTATTTGTTTTTAGTCTATAATTCCATAGCAATTTTCTTTTCATTTTACTACATGATTTTATACCTCTCGATATCCATTTCGCTTTATTTGTTGATTTTATTGTGGTAATTTTATATGGAAAACATAAATTATAAAAGAGTTTAAACGTGTCCAGGAATGTATTATATGCTACATTTGGGTTATCGGTAGAATATACATCCGTGAATGATAAACTCCTAATACACGTCTTAAATTTATTAATGTTCTCTATATCGTAATTTCGTTGTCTTATGCGCCATAGTTTAATTTCGCCTTGTGTTTTTAAAGGGCACTCTATTAATTGTGCTGTGTGATCAGACAACGAAAATTCGATAATTTGAGATTTACATTGTTTTTTAAAGTTATGCAGAATATTATCTATGCAGGTTTTACTTTTTATTCTAGTAGGTTTTCTAAATTCTAAACTTAAGCCATATTGAGATAACAAACATTCAAATTCCATAGTGGTCCTATTGTTCTTTAAAATGTCAATATTAAAATCTCCTGCAATAATAATACTTTTGTTACGCTTACTACAAATTAACTTCAAAAGTATTTCCATCTTTTCAAAGAATATATTAATGTTACTAGATTTAGGTATTCTGTACACACAAATTATTACAACTTTACACTTAATTAATTCTATACCACAACATTCAAAATTACCAGGTATTGATAATTTGGCTATTTCTTGCATTTCTTGCCATTGATGACCTTTTTTTACTAGTATGCATGCACCTCCTCTATTAATTTCTCTTCTACTGTATATTGCTGCTAGTTGATAGTTTGGTATAAATAGATTTTTCTCTAATCCAGACATGATAAAGTGTTCCGTGATACATACCACATCAACATTGACATCTTTTTCACTTAGCTCTTCTAGACAGACGGCAAAATAATTAGATTTGTTCAGTAAACCCGCAATGTTTTGATGCATTATTTGTAAGTTGTCATCACAGAAAAAACAAAGTATCATTTATTTCACCTTTAGGGTTTGGTTCATCTAAATTTTTGGCCTCAATATTATGGTTTTTCATTGTCAGTAATATGTCATTGAAAATAGTCTTCATTCCAATGTTGTTTAGCCTTCCATCAGATTCAGAGAACATCGTACCGTCAATGGTTAGATTTAGATTTGAGTCAACTAACGTAGCATAATGGTATGTATTCAGATCAAGGTAGAGAAGGGCGCCAAACGTCTCAACTCTCCAGTTAAATACTGTGGCGTAATAGCTACATTTGTACGTAGGGAGACACAATATAATATTCGTATGACGTATTTTCTGTAGGTTATCTCTTATTTCTAATATCATATTAAAATAATTATTTGTTGTTATAAAATCTTCTTCTCCTATCAGGATTATACAGTAATCATTCTTTGTAAAGGAACGTAGTTTTTCATGTAGGTTTTCAATCATATGTATAATTCCACATTTTGGTGAAATATAATGACATATTTGTGCGTCTCCAAATGTCTCTAACGCTGTTGATAGAACTCTATTTGTATTATTTGAACTTAATACAGCTATTTTTTTTTGTAAATGATTTGGCTGTTTCCTATTTAAAAAGTGTGGAGGCATTGTACTGTTTCTTGTATGTTGTCGTCCTCGTTCATTTAGTAGACATGTGGTGCAATTCAGTTCAGATTGTGCTAGGCTTTCTATTTGCTTTATAAGAGACATGTTTTCTTGTTGTAATTCTTCTATTTGTTGTTGTAGGTGTGCAATGTTTCGTTGTTGTGATGTTATTACTGTGTCATAGTGAGGTTCAGAATTTGAGGCTAAAGCCATTGAGGAGATTATAGGAGACATTTTACGACGTGGAAGAGAATGTCTCTTCTTCTTGTCACTGTTGAATGTACTATTTCCAAATTTGGTTGACGAGTTGCATAATGACTTTAATACCTTTATTTCTTCCTGTAAAATTTGTATCTGTTTGTTTAGATTGTTATTTTCTATTACAATATTATCTAATTCGTTCTCAGTGCTCTCCAGTTTACTTGTAAGTATAGTGATCTGCTCCTTCATGTCAGTAATTTCATTAATATAACAAATTTGATCGGTTACAGTACAGTCCATACTCTTAGACATTAAATTGGGTGTATCATATAACTCATATGAGGTTTCAGAGTCGGTAAATAGTTGCGAATCTGTATTAATAGACGTATCTTGTGTAGTCAGTTGGATCGTATCAAGACACAGATCTTTAATTGTTGGCTGTGCAGTTTTTGGTGTTGAGAGGATAGGTTCTATTGAGATATTATTTTTCTTACGTTGAGTAACGTTAGAT
The DNA here is from genome assembly GCA_905147015.1 of Laspeyria flexula. Lineage (NCBI taxonomy): Eukaryota > Metazoa > Arthropoda > Insecta > Lepidoptera > Erebidae > Laspeyria > Laspeyria flexula. Next base: position 1,188,974 of record LR989956.1, on the reverse strand, counting down.
AGGTCGCTGGTATTTGTTTTTTTCCTATTTTTAAGATGTTTTTGGATGCAAGATTTGCATTGCCAGCTCTTTTTTGATTCTTGGTTCATTAAACGGTAGGTTTGTTCAGGAAAACCATCACAATCCGGTTCATATCTATTTTTGCAAATTGAGCACATTGCAGTAATTTTCATGTCAACATTTCTTTTACATTTGAAGCATGATACCAGTGTTGCCATCTTGCGGCTGTTATTTGTGTTTGTATTGATGTTTGAAGTCATCTGTTCCGATATGAACCCAACGTGATTTAGTAAGATAAGTGAGAACGTAGTTCTGCCATTCGTTCCTAGATGGCGCTAGCCACAATATTGTTGTAGTGTATTGATTATCGTGAATGACTGTTCAAAATTTAAAATTAACGGAAGCAAAATTTGACACTTTTTGCAATTTTATCACTTAATTAGTATTATGTTCGTAAGAATAATGAGTCATGTAGTATGTAACGAAAGTTTGTTTGTATCACTGCGAAAACAATTGTTTATAGCTGGTATTGACACTTAATTCACAGTTTGATTCACAAGTCACTTTCACTGTCTTTTTATCATAATCCGCAATGCTATTTTGAAGATAACATTATATAGTCACTATTAGGTCTTATTACACAAAATTATTATATGTACTGAGTTTTAAACACACTTTAACTATTTTTCCCGTTTATAAATACGCGCTCGATGTTTACATGTCGCTAGCGACATCTGTTCACTATAAGTAGGTACCTATTATTAAAACTCTTTTATCTTATTCAAGTTACAGGGCCCGTCTACTATTTCTTACTCTGTAGGAGTTTCATTTTTTACTGATATATTTTATAACATTGCGGTATCACTATGCCTTTATTACGTATTGTTTAATCTATGCTAAGAAGACAGTCATCGGGTGGACCGATTCCTCGTCTGCCACTTCAAAACGGCTGAGGATTTTTAACATGTACTAACTAAGGATTAAAGCTAATGCTAGTGGTGATAGAAAACATTGAATAGTCGTTAGTGAAAATTACTACACCATCAATTTTCACATTTTAAAAGATTGATTGGAATCTCATATGGATTCAAAATTCATTCGCTGATTGGGAGCGACACTATTACCGAGTGACGCTATCGACATACCTGTCACATGATTGAAGTCAACTGTGATGTGATATGAAAGGATCTATATGTTTGGCACAGCATTTGTGTTTATACACCTCACATACATACAAAACTTTACAATCATACTAGGCTAACATTTTTTTTATTGTGAATTGTATTTCTTTTTGGCGTCAAATTAACTATGTATTTTGTTTTAATTATTTTTATTTATTCATTCATCATATTATTATCCGTGTAGTGATGGATTAAGGATACATAATGCCATGGGTGTCGTAAAAACAAACCGACTAAGGAAATAACCTTATGCAGACAAGAGCACTGCGAGAAAAGGAAAATTCGAAACAAACCCTATACCTACAAAACCGTCTGGCCAGCGTGGTAAAGTAGGCTAAATTTCCTTCACATTCTTTGGAGGAGACCTGTACCCAGCAGTGGGACGTTTATGGGTTGAAATGATGATTAATTTATGCTTACTTTTACCGACTTACTGCGAAGCTGCGAACGAAATCTAGTAACATATAAAAACTGTTAAGACCTGAAACGTGTCGATATATCGTAAGTTTAAAGACAATGATGAGTATCGGATTTGGCTGCGAGCCACACGACGCGGGACAATGAGCCGATTTAGGAGCACCACGTGACGAGAAACACAAGTAGCCTCGCCATGTCGACGTATGATGGATTGGGGGATGATTGCAAGGATTACAGCATTTACTGCCTATCACGCACTTAGAGACCAATGTTTTACACACAAACGTTCAATACTATTCGATAGACAGCGCTGTATTTATTTAATGATAGAAATTCCTAATTTATGTTGATTTCTACCGAGCCACCCACAGAACAGGCTTGCCTAGTGTGGGGCCAATGGATACTATGTGTGATGGTGTACTCTTTTGGTTAATAAATTATTTTTATTATTATTTTTAATTCCAACCGAATTCCAATAATATTTTTATTGAGGGGTATCTACATAGTAATATTAAAATTAAATTAAATCTTCTTCTTATCGTGTGGGCTTGAGGCAAACCCTGGTGTTGGATTTTATCAAGTCGCGCAGAAGGCTTCCAACTTGACTTAACGACTACCACATTAAGTGGTAACCGGCACCAACAGCTTTACGTGCCTTCCGAAGCATAGAGACACTCGAGAATGAAATTGCCACAAACGGTCACCCATCATGGGCTGACCTTGCTGAATGTTGCTTAACCTCGATGATCGTAACGAACATCTCAGTACCACAATGCTACGAGAGCCAAAATTAAATACTTATCTAAGTACACTCTACTGATAGATAATTAAGCAAAATTAGAAACAAAATAAGTACAGTGATTTTTATATTTTGAAAAATATCCACATTCGCTCAAGAAATCAAGACTCCATTGAGTCCCAGTTTTCTTGTGCAATTATAAACATATCTGTTCTTTTTAAATACATACATAAATATTATCAATATACATATATAACGTAGAAGGTGTTGATGATAAATGTTTGGACGGCATGCACTCTCAGCCACTTTGTAAACAACATTGACTGATTATACCTACTCGTCGGTACAAATCGGTTTGAAGATCGTCTTTTCAAAAAGCGATTATACCTAACATTAATACTAAAGGTGTTTATAAACTTGAGCATTCACGTGTAATGAGCATTTTAGCGAATGTTAACAGATATTAGCTACGTTCTGGACTGACTGACTGGAAAAGAAATAAAAACGGGTTGCGAGGCGCTAGGTGTAGGTAGTGAACCTATACGACATGGAAACACCAGTGCTCTCCAAACACGCTGGCTTCTAGTGGATAGGGTAGAGGCCCAAGGGATTAGGAATATTTTCCAACCTTCGAGTAGGCAAGGGTTCGTTCGATCAATTTTTATTAAAACTTACAATGTTTATAGTTAGATACATGCATTTCCTATAGTTTTTTAGACAAAGGTATGTTTAATCAGCGTTGTTCAATAGGTAGTGGGTGTTCAGACAAATCAGAAATGGGACCAACATACGAATTACGAATACAACGAAGTGTGAATAGACTTTTTTTTTGACACCCAAAACATATTGTGTAAAATGACGGCTTATTGTTTCCATTGTCTAATACACGCATACGATGTTAGTTAGGCAAATTTTGTTGATAATTAAACATCACATACCTACCTACTTACTCATAACTTGATATGAACGGATAATTATTATTACGTACTTTTGCCTGGAACCACCATATTATGATATCTACTAGATCGCTGAAGGCTTGTGCAGACAGATTCTATAGCCTTTACCTACCTACAATATCAAATTCGTTCTTAAAATTTTCGCATTCAATTGCCACGAATAAGGTACACAGAAGAGTAATTTAAATACCGTGGTAACGTTAATAATACCCTTTTCACAATAAACCCATTCTATAAAAAAGCAAATATACCAAGTTCAAATTTTCTTACCGTGTGAAGAAGTGCAGCCTCCATTCTCTCGCAGATCTCGTAACACAAAACACACAAAGTTTCCAAGTTAATCTAGAACGTCACAAAGTTTGTTATAACTTGCACAAATACTGAGCTAATTAAACAACAAAATAAGTAGCGGCGTGTATTAATCAAGTCACAAAGTCCATTAGTAAATGTTGGCGGGACAAAAGAGTTGGGACAATCGATGTGATCGCGCCGTACCCGCAAAATGCTCCTGTGTTTTGTAGGGTGACTACGAGAGGAAATGATAATACTGTATTTTCGCACTAAACTCGCGGGACCAAAATAACGAGAAAGTCAGAAGGCAAAATTAAGTCATTGTATAAATAACGACAAATCGATATTAGAACTTAGATCGATGTTATAGAAAAAACGAATGAATCACTAAATTCGAAATTTAAAAGTTGAATGTCTATCTGCCACGCTTGTTTTTTTTTTATTTATTATAGCATTGGCAACACGGTGATCAGCTTAAACCAATAATACATATTACATATTTTATTGCCACGCTTGTGTATTTAGTTTTTTTTTTATTACACTACGGTATAAACAAAAAAAACAAAATACACAAGCTTAAATTTTAAATACTTTTGAATTTGGAACCATTTATTTGGCAGATGGGGAGGTCAATTTTATTTATTCTAAAAAAATACACATTCTTGCTTTAAATTTCGCAAACGGATCCTCAATCGAAGAACGATGTTGACAAACCTACAATGTATGTCGAACATGAGAGAAAAAAAATCATCCTCAGTTTCAATGTAGGAGAGGACCCAATTTATCTGAAGACTTTGTCGGCATGAATCATGATAATGATATTAATGTATATCCATGTCATATTACAGCTTTCTGATACCTACTAAGAGTCTCTGTTGCAGACGGACAGACGGATGACAAAACTATAAGGCTTTCTTATTACCTACGAAACCCTAAAAAGGTTAAAAGTAGATAGTGAAATTGATGGTCACACTAGGCTAATGTCACCTACAAAAGAGCGATGATGGATGAGCGCTATCACAGATCGTCTCAACGCGGCGCCGCGCTTATACACCCTTTTGGTTATACATTTTCTACTTGATCTAAATTGTTTCATGTTACATAAATATTTTATTCATGTTGAAAAACAGCAGTTGTAATTATTGAGGCGCTCGTAGCACTGGTATCATAGTAAAACGATCATCGGGGTAAAGCAACTTTCGGCAAGGTGGATGGGTGGCCGTTTGTTTGTGAAGGCACAGGAAGGTAAAGCCGTTGTCCTGACTCCCGGTTAACACTTAATGTGGTAGTCATTTTAAACCTATGTTCAAATTTCAACGTTTAAAGTTTGCAGTTGATAATGATGTCCCAAATTGAGCTATCTCCATGATATCCATCCTACAGAGTCCGGAGCCGTAACAAATGGCCCCCAGATCTTGTTGTAGAAAAGAAAATATCGCTGATCCTGGATAGTAGGCAGGGACTTTATGCTTTAGCTTTAATTCTATTCCAATATTTATTACAGTATAATTTTTAAAATACATAAATTTTAATTAACGCCACCTACCTCGTAAAACACGAACTATGAAAAAACTTTATTTCTCCATCGCTCTAGTCCCTCTTTAACATAACTATGCCCGATAGATGGCGTAGTAAACAAAATTAGAATGTTTTGAATATTCAAGTCGAAAGTCACCTTTACTAATACTTTTTATAAAATCGTACCCATACTACATAAATTACCCCTTTTTGTGATATTTTTTACCTCTCCCTGACCAAACGTAGTATTTGCTAACACCTCCCACGCTGCCACTCTAGTTTTCACGTAGTATTTTGCACCACACTAGATATAAAAAATAATAATATATTTTTGATAGAAACTTTATTCAGATAGAAATAGATAACAGGAATGTAACATAATTTACAATACAACATCGACTTGATACTATTCATATAAGTGTATTTATGTATAGATATTTTTACAAATAGAACATGTACTAGAAATCAATTTGTGATATAACCGTTATGTCTTATAAACGAATCTTTTTAATACTGATTGTTTATAGTAAATCTTTTAGCAAAATATATTTTCCGAGTCATTTATTATTTATTACTTGCACATTATTTTAACACCTATGTACATTAGTTGTTTATTACAAAATTAGTTCTTTTACATTTTTTTTAAATTTCTGATAGCAGAACCACTGAATAGATCATAATGATGACATTAAATCTCACATAGATATTATAGGCCTCTACAATTCTCAAGCTAAAAGCAGCTAAGTGAAAAAAGCAAGTTTTGAGCTAGAACCGAAAAATGAGGCGATGTTTTAAATGAATCAATTCAATTCAAATCATTTATTGCAAATATAGGTAGGTAATTAACAGGTGTTTGTAATATATGTTTGGGAGTAAACATTTTGTGCAGCCATATTCTGCCATTGAAGCATGCAATTTATGTAACGAAAACAATACAATTAAATAAAATAAAAAATTAAATTTATCATATCAATCTCAATGCAATAATGATGCTAGTTATTTTCTATAAATTTTTTTTAATAGCATTGTCACATTTCTAAAGATGGACATTCTTTTACGTGAATAATACGTATTAGTTATATTCGACTGGCGACTGACCTGTTGGTCTAGTGGTTAGTGACCCTGACTGCTAAGCCGGAGGTCGTGGGTTCGATTCCCACAAATCTTTGTGTGATCAGCTTAAAGGTTTGTTCTGTATCTGGGTGTAATTTATCTATAATATGTATGTATTTACAAAAAAAAAAAACAAAAAAAAAATGTATTTAAGTAGTATATCAGTTGTTTAGTACCCATAACACAAGCAAATATAATTGCTTACTTTGGGACTAGATGGCGCTGTGTGAATGTGGTAGAATATTATTATTATATTATTCTCTAATTTATCGGCCCTAGTTCAAAACATGCTTTCACTTAGCCGCTATTTAGCCTGAGGACGTCAGACCTTCTAACTATAATATATTTTTAAAAGTTGACCTTCTCGTTTAAATTAATATATTATAATGTTCATGATACTTACCAAGTCCTTTAAATAACAGTATTGAGTGACCGATATTTACATAAGCTACTTTTTATCAACATACAACGCAAACGGAGACATGAATACAATAGTAGTTTTTTTATCTACACTTGGAACAAGCCCTGTATCGCAGCATTTTACAGACATACAATTAAGACATAAATACAAAATACGAAGTAAATATGTAATATATGAATCGCACAAATATTTATCTCGTGTGGAAATCGAACCCACGTCACACAGCGATGTTGACCATAACTGCTAAGCCAAGGTGACAGTAAAATATAAGTTTATAATGTTTACATATTGTGAGAGAGCATGTGTTTCTCTTGGTGTGTGAAGTGTAGTACTGCGGCGATGGCATTGAGCATGTGCCTCCGCCCCGCGGCGTCGCTCGACATGAGGTAGGCCATCACCACGTTCTTTAGGTATTCCAGGTTCGCTCCTTCACGGGATTGGATGCGACGTAATCTGAAATTTTTAAATTTAACTTTTTAATTTTTTTACGTCGAACTTATAATAATATTTACATTAAATATTAAGCAATTTCCATCGCTTTGTTTTAACATTTTATAAAAATGCTAAACAAGTAATGGAAAAATTTAAATCTCAGGGATGTCCACCCGCGTAGCTCAGATGGAAGAGCACTGCACACGGAATGGCAGGGTCGCGGGTTCAAGTCCCGTCGTGGGTTTGAATTTTTCCATTACTTATTTAGCATTTATATAAAAATTATTTTAAAATTTTACAATTTTATTTGGACAAGGTTTACTATGAAAACAATTTTTGGTATTTAATTCTAAAAATTGTAGCAAACATAATTTTTAAATATAGCTCCGATTAAAAAATTAAAATTGAAAACCACTAAATATGACACTAAATTGCAATGTTGCCACTCTGTACGCTCTTAATGAAAAATGTAAATTACACCAATATAAATAGTTATATTGGTGGCCAATATTTATATTGGTGTAATTTACATTTTTCATTTTTCATTGCTACAATTTCTAGAATTAAAAACCATAAATTGTTTTCATAGGAAACTTGTCCAAATAAAATTTTAAAATATTATAATAAGTTCGACGTAAAAAAAATTAAAATTAAATTTATTATATACAGGTTTACGACTCGGGTTAAGACGACGAGAAGGCCACTGGAAAAAGGAGGTTAGATATTTTAAAGGATCCGAAAAGCACATGACATTGTGATGCCTCTGATGTTGCAAGTGTTGGCGGTAACCACTTAACATCAAGCGGGCCTTAAGTTTATTTTGCCCCTGTCATAGTATAAAAACATCAGTTACTTATTACCTGTCAATTTCTTCTTTCAATGTCCTTATAACTTCTTTGAAGCGTTCCTTCTCTATAGTAGCCTCACGTTGACAATCCCTATAAAAAATGTTCATTTTAAATATTTTCTATAGACTACTATAGAGGCAAAACAAAAAAAAATATATTTTTTCTACCTGACATACGGTTTCAGAGAAATTTCCTCTCAAGATTGAAGAGGTATTTCCAAGAGACCACAGTATGGAGTTCTTCAAACGTATAGGTTTCGTGTACGCGTTCGTGTATTCGTGATGCCCCTGATGTTGCAGGCGATAGGCTATGGTAACCGCTTACCATCAGGCGGGCCGTATATATATCTGTTTGCCAGCGTCGTGGTATAAAAAGCAATATTAGATATACCTAAATTGTCCCTCCATGATATGTTTCTCCTTCCTGAGCTGTGAGATGTCTAGATCCTTGCGAGCTAACTCATGCGCATAGTGCAACATATGCGGCGGTGCTGTCACGTCCTGGAAATTACAACATTATTTATTATATAAATCATCAGCAACCCATTAATGTCCTACTGCAGTAATTACCATCGTTAGGAGATGGTAAGTCACTTGATTAATAATTTAGTACATATTAGAAATACATACCGTAAGCATCCCATCTTTAAAATGTTGATCTTCAGCGCTAACCCTCCTCGACCGTTCGTTCCGAGCTCGTATATAGTTGTCAGTCTCGTCTAACAGCGCGGCGTATCTGTCGCGTTGAGTCTGCACTTGCTTCTCCAAGCTCTGGACACGAGTCTTGAAGTCTGATGTTATTTCTTTGTGGTAATCTTGTTCGTTTTTCAGTTTCTGTAATGATAATTTACTGTGCAAGTTACTTAATGAATGCCACGACGACATATTAGCGGATTATTAATATTTTGACTGGCCTGTTGGTCTAGTGGTTAGTTACCCTGACTGCTAAGCCAGAGGTCGTGGGTTCGATCTCCACCCAGAACAAATCTTTGTGTGATGAGCATAAAGGTTTGTTCTGTGTCTGGGTATAATTTATCTATAATATGTATTTACAAAAAAAAATATATTTAAGTAGTATATCAGTTGTTTAGTTCCCATAACACAAGCAAATATAATTGCTTACTTTGGGACTAGATGGCACTGTGTGAATGTGGTAGAATATTATTATTATTATTTTAAGTATAGAAACAAAAACAAACCTCCTCATAAAGCTTCAAAGTATCAAGTTTATCCTGTTTCTCTTCATCCAACATCATTTTATAAGTATCCACTTTCTCCTTTAACACTGCTATCTCATTCTTCAAATCTCCTACTTCGTTCTCCACTTCACTCCCACTATCTCTTGCTTTCTGCTTTTTAAACTCTTCGAACTCTATTTTAAGTGCCTCATATTCTTCAATACACTTTAAATGTATGTTAGCATAGCCTTCTACTTTAAAAACAGTAGTAATGTCGATAGGGTTGCCAAGTTTTTCATTTTCAGCGATTAATTCTTTTTTTAGTATGTGTATTTTGTCTATTAAAGTTTGTAGATATTCGCTGTCTGCTAACTTTTCGTTGTCTGTCTCACTCTTCTGTGATGTGTCTGTTGATTCATCTGTAAAGTGATTTATTTATCATGGTTTATCCACAGAAAAGATATTATTGCAGTAAAAAATAAACTAATAGCAGTATTATTGATACATTTGTTTTATTACAGATTGATTTGACAACGCATTTATTCGTAAATTTTATTTTGTAGATGAGCAGTGTGCGAGGCAGCACTAACCGTATTCCAAACATAATTGTAAGCAGATTAGACTGCAATGTGAATTGCACAATATATAAAGCTCAAACATTCGAAATACCTATAAATTTTGTTATATAAGTCATTCATTAATTGCAACAACATGCCAGAAACCTAATTATTATAGGATTTTAATTTTTGTTTTCAGGCATTATTATTTTTAAGTCAAAAATATCCAATTTATTGTAACACCTTTGACTCTACTTGCTTTATATCTATTTGATTATAATATTTTACTGTTGTGGAAGAGCGGAGCCTCCTAACACAGGCTTTTGTGTCTAAAAGGAGACTCCAATCACTAGAATAAGAAACAATAATGATTGAACAAATAACTATTTTTTAATTTTTTCATTTCATTTTTCTACTCATATTTGCGAATTAATGATTTGATTGATTGACAGTAAATACATTTACTTTTCACGACAACACTTACCAAAATCAGTATGCGCATTAATCTTATCCATGAGCCGCCCGTTCAAAGAGTCCTTCAGCTGCTGTATCAGCTGTTGGTCATGTCTCCTCCTCAGGTCGTACTGCCCCACCGTCTCCGACAACTCTGCTATCTTACTCTCTAACAGTGCCACTCTCTCTTCTTGCCGCGCGCATATCTTGCGGGCTGATTCTTCTGCGCGTTTTGCTTTTATTTGCTCCTGTGTAGTACATTTTTAAGTTATTAATTCATTTATCATTTACATAATACTAAAAACTAAAAGACACTACTAAAAGCTAAGGACTAAAAGGTGTCAGCAAATTTTTCTAAGGCCAGTTCGCTTGGTTGAGGTTGAACTTTGAGAAAAACTGGCAAAAAACTAAGATCACTTTTTTGAATGCCCAAATAGTTAGATCTCACTATCCTATGGATATTCATTCTTAATTAAGTATAACAAAAAAGAAAGAACAAAAGGATGTGAAAGTTTGGCGTGTCTGTGAATCTCTGTCTATGGCATCGTAGCTTCTAAAAGCTAGCATGATCGTGATGGTTCTTGGAAATATTTTATCAAATGGTGCAGCCGTTTGAAGGTCATAAAATTTTGTCAGGGATACTTGAAATTTTCAATTTTACTCTGTTCGCATAAACGTAATTATGAAATGTCTCAAATGCCAATTCCTTTTTATTTTAAGCCGCACAGTAGTTGTTGGGGCTGTTCTTGTAATATGGTTTGGTACTTACTTCTCTTATAGCAACCGAATGCGACTGTTCCAGGAGTGCAAGTTTCTGTTGTAAGCGCACTAACAGCGCGGGTGTCTCCGATGTACGAGCTTCAGCGCGCTGCAAGCGACGCTGCGCCGCTTCAAGCGAGCTGCTCAGGTCACGCACTCGCTTTTCTAGTTCTGCTTGAGATGCTGAAAGGTACAAATATTGGTTTTGGGAAATATACATTTAGAAAGGCGACAAAGATTTTCTGAGGTAATTCAAAATTAAATTAAAAAAAACACCTCATTTCTTTTTACCTAATTATGTATAAGTGAAAATAAATATAGACAAAAATGTACCTATTTTTATTTCAATTCCTATGAATTATCATAAAAACACTCAAAACTTTACCCTTAAAACTGTAATAAATCACCTGATGTAAAAACCAAATGAAAAAGAAATAAATCACCTGAATCGAAGACTGTTACCGTGAAGTCGTTGCATATACTTACACTACCTATATTCATGAATATTTATTATTAAGATGACTATAAATTAAAAAAATATATTTATTATCCCTTTATAAAAAAAACCTTACCTTGAGCTTCATTGGAGTTTACAACTTTATCCTCTAATTTTTCTTTTGTTTTCCTCTCACTATTTAATTTTAAATGTAGTTCTCTGGAAACAAAACATCACAATAACATACCTAGGAAAGAAAATTTGACTTTTCAAACACTGTAAAGAATTTTACTATTGTGTGAAAATTGTATGATTATAAATAAATGTTTGGGAATGTCCATAGGGTTGTCATTTGCCCGCTCTGCACCATATACTTACATCACTACCTAAGATCTTAGTAAACTGGCCTTAGGTAAATTTGCTGACACATTTTTTGGTATGTATTATATGACATTCATACGTATCATGTATTCAAACGATCTATATGAAATAAAGATTTTGACTTTTACAATGGAAGAAGGAAAGCTACACTCTACGCACAAAGGATATAGTGATAGTGCTAAGACAGTGTTACTAATATAGTTTTCAAGATTTATATACTAACAAAATTATAATTCGAAACAATACGACTCACTTCATCATAGCAGCATGATCGGCTCTCTCCTTCTCCCTCTCTTGTATCTCATACGCGATCTTGGCTTTGAAGTTGTTGATTTCAACTAAGTGTTGTTGTACCAATGTCCGTGTTTCTTCTCTCATAGCCAACATCTGATTTTCATACTGTAAACAACAATTCAAAGATAATTATAATCTACTGAAAGTTGAGCAGGGCTTCGCTTCCATCATTCTTTATTTGGCTTGGTGTTAATAGCAGTTGTTTACTTTTTCACACAAACACTATTGACTAAATGACCTTATATTTACCAGAATGACATACGTAATTAGGCATTTAAATTATAATAATATATTAGCAAGAAGGATACACCATACCTTATCTCTAGTTAGTTTCTTATCAGCTTGAAAAGCTTCTTCCATTCTAGATTTCTCCTCTGTTAAAGCAGAGAGTGACTGCATGAGAGCTGTTAATGGCTCATCTCTTTTTTCTTCTGAAAATTGTTAACAAGGTATTTATAATTAAGATGTAGTCTGTAAGACCTTTTTTACAGAGTAAACATTCTGCAGCCATTGAGCCACTGAGTGAAAAGGAAAAATACAATAAACCCTTGGAAACACCAAGCTTGGAAACAACACTTGTGGGTCCCAGAGAAAGTTGTTAGACTTTACCAACTCAGTAGGTTACTAACCCCATCTACAGACACATAACTGTAACTCCTGTAACATCCACCTCATCATCATCATCATATCAGCCCAATGACGTCCACTGTTGAACATAGGCCTCACCTAATTTCCGCCACAGCGAGCGATTTTGTGCCGCCCGCATCCACCGGCCACCCGCAACCTTTACTAGGTCGTCGGTCCATCTGGCGGGGGGCCGCCCCACGCTGCGCTTTCCAATACGTGGCCGCCACTCGAGAACTTTTTTTTTTGTAACATCCACCTAACATGCTGCAACACTAGAAACTCCCTGTCTGAATGAAAGGCCATTATCATCATCATCAAGATAAAGGGAATAAGGGACAAAAAGCTGCTGATGTCAACTAATTATTCCTTTACTAAGGTTTGATATTAAAGAACACAATTTGAAGTTCTTACCTTCACTGACTTCAACATTTTCTGTTTTATTCAAAGCTTTGAGACTGATTTCCAAGGCTTCCTTCTCTTTGATTAGACCCTTGTATGCAGCAACAACATCTGAAAAATTTAGATTTGAATTATCTCAAGTTGGAGTTGGGGTATAATGAGGTTTGTTGACCACAATGTTGAATCAGACTGATTGTGGCATGTCATTAATATTATAAACGTGAAAATAATTAGGATGGATGTTTCTTACTCAATCACACGGCTGAAAGGATCTGTATGAAAATAGGTACAGGGAAAGATTATAGTTTGGACTAGCACATAAGCTACTTTCTACCGACATACGGGTGGAGCCGCAAGTGGAATAAAACAAATTCATTAACTGAAATTGATTTAAAAGAAATAACACCATGTGTTTGCATTTCAGACGTCTTGGTAGTCTTTATGAAAAAGGTTCAGTATGGCTCCTCTAGAGCCCAGAAAAATAGCTTTCAAAAGAAGATCATATTTATGCAAGTAAATTATGCAGACAAGTGTCCATATTGAAATAATTTTCGCCAGCATATGGTTGAAAGTTTTGAATTAAATACAGTTAATAAAGTTCACTTACCCCTAAGACGACCTTCGTATCTCTTGATTTGATCAGCTTGCTTTGTAATTGTCGATATCAACTCTTGTTTTGATAAAGATTCCATTTTGTTTACACGTAGTTCAAAAGGAATTTATAAGAATTTCTTAATCAACTGACTTGCCACTTCAACTAATGAAACACGCTATTGTTTTAAAATATGTAACAGTATTACCTAATGTTTCAAGTATTCTGAAGATAAATGAGAAAGAAAGTACATCAAAATCACAATTTGAACAATTTCTCAATTTGTTTTTTTACAAGACTCAATCAAACATTTCCTGACACACTTGACAGAAGTCAGTCAGCAGCAAAAACGTCAAACGTCACATAGTGTAAATTAATTTTTAATAGGGCTGGCCTGTGTAACCGCAGTCCGCAGCCCGGTAAATAGAAGGACGAAGAACTAGAGGGCGATGCCGATGCCCCACAAGGTGAACAGTTCCAATACACTCTAGCCCAAATTTTACACTGCCAATAATCGCAAGAAGTTGAAAAGTGTTATCCAAGAAACTCTAATCAGAGTAGATCGCGACCCTCAGGAATGACGACGCACACAGAGAGAGAGAGAGAAAGAGTAGTCTTAGTGTATGTGTGGCATTTAGCAAACTAGGTACCTACTCTATTTGAGACCAAGAAATAGTAGAGCACAATTTGAAATACTTTTAATTATCAGATACCTACTCCCTGTAAGATTATTGTAGGTACGTTTTCTTTTTAATTATGGCATTCACTCTTCTCAGACTTATTCGCTTACCATCAGGTGGGCCGTACGGCCGTTGGCCAAGATGGACCTCTCAGTAGGTTCTGAAAACAGGGGAGCCTATCCCTAGTTTTCAAAACCTACTGAGGTCTATCCTCTGACCATAGATCTATGCAACGAGCGGCCAAATAGTTAGCTAGTGCTGTAAGAGGCAGGGTAGGGCGACTTTTCTCGCTCGATTTAGGTATCGTGAGAAGGGCCCTTCAACCTACAGAAAATCGCCGCCATTACAATCCTACCACGCGCCACGGTATTATTCGGAGTTTATTCGATTTGTATCGAATGGTGTTTATTTATATCGAATTGTACGGAAGTTTTTCTTTCTTCAATTTTCGTCAATTCAGTGATTTAGGCATCGACTTGCGCCTTGGCTGTATGTCTGGGCTTGATGATTCCTTGGTTCGTTACCTATTAGACATTATTATCCATAGACAGCAGTAAAATGAACGTCCCTTTAAATCGGCCTTATTAATGATAAATCAATAAACTAAAAACCTGAAACAAATACAATATCATTTAATTACCTAGAGGTACCTATCATTTTATAAATCAATCGTAGATTATTCAATTGATAGACATAGCATGTAGGTGAAATCATGTAGATTTTTAGAATTACTCACACAAACCTTGAACGTCATGATTCACGGCTAACTGTTTTGTAGGTTATACAGACACCACGCGGTTAAAATATAATTTCCTAATTGAAATCAACCCATTTTCAAAAATGTTTAATAAACTATTATGAGTCTGCATGCTGGTGTACTGCAATCGATTTTCTGAAAATAACCCTAGCAATGAATCATGTAATTGCGCGTCCATTTTGTTGCCATTATAATACGGACAGGCGCCATTGATGAATGTACTACTACGATACAAATCCATGCAGGGTCGTTGACCTGCGACATAAAAATGGGGTTGTATTCACCCCTGTTCTAATTAATGTCCATGTTATTATAAACTCGCGTAACATCCAATGTGGTATCTAATTATTAATTCCAGTCGGCAGTATTGCGCGTATGTAATAATAATACTGCTTTTTTATTTAGCTAGGTAGGTACTTATCGTAGGTATCCACTTCAGTACCTTCACCTGCATCGATTTTGATGCTCTGAACGTTAATGTCGACAAAGTCACAATTTACATGAATGTAACTACAACTTGTTTTTGTGATAGTTAGGGGTATAAATAAGACCTCTGTAATCCATAAAGGTATAGGTGATCCTAAAGCCCAGACAATAGCGAGATAGAAAATACGTTTTTCTCCTCGCATTGTTTTAGTAATATTGGCCTATGAAATACCTAGGTACTGTGCTAAACAGCGGGTCAGAGGTAATTCTACCAATATTAAGCAAGGATAGTAGAATGTGATCCACAATAATTTTTTCATTAGAAATCAGGTGACTGTGGTTATTCTCATAAAAATCATTCATAAGTTGATTGTGCACAATGGTGTAAGTATAAATATATAATTCTGGAATGTAATGGATGGATGTGGATAGATAGGTAGTACTAAGTATTGTGTCATTATGCTTAAGGATTATAAAGTAATGTTGAAATAAAACATTATTTTATATGTATTATTGCTAAGGTCAATATTTAATTTCTATCAATATCCCCTACGTCAGATTACATTCGTTGACATTATTTCAAAAATTAAATGTAAGTAAGCCAAACACTTTTTCATACATTATCGGCGATTTGTACTCTGTCTTAAAATTCTAGCTACATTCTAGGCCAAACCCTACAATACCCAAACCTGCCCAAAGTAAATACGAAAAAAAAAATAAACCAAACATTAAACACGGGATAAATAAACGCTAAATAGATGTTAGTTTTTATATAAATTAAAACGGAAACTATTCTAAATAAATAAAATACCACAACTTAGAACACAAAATACTAAAGTTGAACATAACGAATATTAACGTGGACAGGTGTGTACTGGTAATACTTCGGTGGAGAAAGCAAGCGTATTTGTTTTTAACCGACAAGGACGACACAACATAGACTATTAGTTAATTGTATAAAGGATACCTGCTTATATGCGCGAATGTTAAACATTACACTGGCTAACGCCTCGACGGCGACGGCAATAAAATTAAGTTAATAAGTGGGTTTGATGAACTTTGGCCATATTCTTCAATCATAGACGATGGGGCTCCAACTGCATATCAACCCTTCCTAATTTACCTTCTATTAAAAGTTTGACGCTTCTAATTGCTATTCCAAGATAGCGTGTACAATCGCGCACAATTACAGCACATCCACATACTTAGTAGTAAGAAATATTATTCAGAGGTATATAACCTACCTTTGACTAGTTTGATACACACCATTAGTATTTTTATGTATTGTGTGCTTCATATGGGTATATTACTTATATTAAACCAAACACCACACCAACATAATTTAAACCAAAATCCTAATCTACATTTTAAATTATAGAACACAGTTTTTTTAAATACTTAAGTATACATACTTAAAGATTTAAATGTTGCGCAAAATTGTAACTGACTAGTTTCGCGTATTTTAAGTACTTTAAATAAATAATTAATCTTAATGAAACATTTATCCTTATCATAGAAATTAAAGAAAATACTTAATCAAAATGCATTATTACAAGCCCATCTATGTTTTCGTGAATATCTTCGGCTGTTTTTCATTTTAATTATGATATGCATTTGTCTATCAATAAATTTAACTATTACAGAAAGTACTATATTGAATATTTGAAATTATATAAACAGTTAGACAAGGTATAGTTACTGAGTAGATTTACCCAACTAATTTTGAACTTACACTACATTTAATATATTAATATAAACATCGAAATGAAATCTATAATTTCTATTACGATTATGACAATAAATTATGTTTACAATGAATTTTTAAGTTACTTAAATTTAATAATAAATAGTGATGATTATATAATCAAATTAGAGAGACAATATCATGACGTGAAAGTCAAATGTCATGGATTTAATTTGTGCAAGTGTAATATAAATATGACAAGAAATTATTGCGATGTTTTACAATTTCGCTCCAAAACTTACACGAAAAATCCCAAGTATTTATATATTTGACTTTCACTGTAATATACAATTACTATAATAAATTATGTGCCCAATGAGATACATGTTGGTATCAGAGTCATAATAAAATGTTGATCAATAACTAATTTAGTGTAATGTCATGGTCTTTAAAATATTTTGATAGAGATTTATATGTCAGATTAATGAAGAATTTATTTATTAATGTATGTAGTCAAATAAATAAAATAAAATAATAATTATGATCCTAATTATTAATTGTTCTATAAAATGTATCCACCTTATTTTATGACTTTGTGCACAATTCAAGCTCCAGAATTATAATTATTATTATTACTCGACATTATTATAATAATGGGGCCATCCTTATTTAATCAACATGAATGGAAGTAATAGTTTTAGTCATATTTTCACTTACAAACACCATTTTATAAATCAGTCAATGCATTTCTGACGTCTTTGGTAATAATTACACAATGAATATTTCGTTTATACTATTTTTAATTATTGCAACTATTTTCAAAAGAAATAAAATAAATCGCTGTTGTGTACAATAATAATTGCACTGCTTTTTAATATACATATTATAATAAAATATTTTTTTTTACTTACAGTAAAAAGTTTAATATTGCACTGTCAATCGTTAAACATATAATTATTGCCTGGATTACTGTTACAATAGAATCTTGTTGGCATTGCTATCCTATAATACCAGAATACTACAATGTAATTTTTGTCTTAAAAAGACTCACGTATTAATGGACATAAGTTAATATATAAAATGTTAAGTTAGAAACAAGTCTGCAGGAATGTATGTCATTGTTCTAAAATTTAATTCAAGGAAATATGCTTGACATTTACTGTTTCTAAATCATTATACAACATATTATATGCCTTAATTTAATTGCCAGAATATTCTATTCATCATAGAACAAAACTATTGAACTGCAGAACTTGCTTGTAACTAGTATATCTTAGGACATATTCAGGTATTTTACTAGACAGGTATTCCATGGACTTCATAAATTAAAATTAGGTCAATTTTGTAGAACACTTGGTATATGTCAGTCATTTTGAAATTTTCTAGATATTATTGTGATGTTATTATTTTGTACTAATAATGTTATGAACATTGATTCAAAATGACATCGTCATGATTTGAATCACATTTATTTCATATTTCACTCAGTACTGTTAGTCAAACTTCAAACCATGACAAAGTAATGATCAACATTTTTGCATTTAGCTACAATTTATTGACTAGATTTGGATCATTTAAGATTTACTCTTGTTCGTTTTGAAGCTGACCTGGAGTACCTGGCCATTCAGTGAGTATCCATTCAAAGATTGGATGGCAACAACAGCCTCATCGTAGTTGGTCATGGTGACAAAACCATAACCCTTGCATTTGTTGGTTGTGGGATCTCTAATTATTTTAACACTCTGGACGGCACCAAATGGGCCAAAGAGCTGCCAAAGTACACTCTCTTCAGTGTCAGCCCCAATGTTATATACGAAAATGCACCAGCCTGAGCCACCAATAGCATTACCTTGTATGAGCGGGTCGGCCAAAGGAGAAAAACGTTGAAGACCTTTGTTAATAGCCAGCAGGGCTTTACCGGCAGGACCAACAAAGCGTCGAGCAGCAGCAGGAGCGAGGTAAGCAGCTAATGGCGCAAGAGCTTTATTCTGGTTGCTCGGATTGTTGGCACACTTAACTGTGATGGGCCCTGTGCCACCTGGGGGTATAGTACCATTCAACTCACGTATAGCGTTTTCAGCCTCGTGTCGCTGGTCGTAGCGGATGAACGCGACGCCTCTCGACGGTCCCTGGATGCTCGGCTCGTCGGCGCCTACTTGTAGCAGATGACCGACGTTCACGTTCTCATGGAGTATACGCGAGCTGATGATGGTTCCGTACGGACTAAAGAGCTTCTCCAATTCCTGCTGTGTCATGTGCTTTGGCAGACCAGACACGTAGAGATTGGCGCCTTTAATCGCGTCGGAACTCGGGCGGGCGTAAGATACCTTTATGATCTTGTTCTGAAGTCGCAGGCCATTGAGCGTGTTCACTGCCTTCTCGGCGTCTTCAGGCTTGTGGTAGTTGACGAAAGCGTAGCCCAAACTCTGTCCATTGAGAATGTGATCGGGGAATACTGTCACTTTGTCTCTAATAAGCTTGCAACTTTCTACTTCGCCGACACTCGAAAATAGTGATCGAATCTCTTCCTGTGTCATCGTTTGTGGCAAATAGTTGATAATGAGGTTGGTCTTCGACTCGTTATTACAAGGTTGGACCTTGCTACCATTTTGCGTGGGCTGGTTCGCGTTTACGCTGTCGAGTGTATTGGCCATCATTTTTCCTATTTCTATGTTTACACCAAATTAGGTGATATGTCACAGAAAATGTGACTCTCGTATTATAATATCAAACGTGCTAGTTAAAACATAGATCCACGTTCTTCGTTAGTTAAAACAACACCACTTCGCGTTGGTTGAAAGCATATGCAGGGGAAGAAAATCAATAAGATGCTGTTCACTTTTGTACTTATCCTGTTTTCGGTGGTACGGCGCCGAGTCCGTTGAATCAAAATATAGTCAGAAACACAAATTAACGTTAGTTTATTAGATCTTATGGAGAATATGAAAGAAAAGTGAAAAGGAAATCAACCAAAAATCTATGCGACTTGCGACCTATTCTCGTAAATTCATTTCTTTCACTTCACTTTCTTTTTAAAATGTTGCCAGATCGAAAACGTAACCTCCTATCCCAAATTCTAAGCGGTATTAGTATCGTTTGATGTGAGATCTTTCTAAATAGAATTTGTTGAATTCATAAATTACATTAACTATTATGATTATTTTTTTGTCAATTCCCTGTCTGACACACAGGGACAGGTCAGACAGGGAATTGACAAAAAAAAATTACAATGTGTCCCTTAGATAATATTAGAGGATTATTTTGAAGTCAAAATGTAAAGTTGTAAATTGTAAAATCTAAGAGGTTTTATAAAATCATTATTGTGTTTGATTGAGTAATAATATTTGTACATAAGCTAACAAATAAACTATTGTTAATTAAGATTCATGTTATGGCTTGATTTTGCTAGTGTGATGAACTGTATTTTTCGCATTTGTATAATATTTATTTCGAGACTTCTTTTTTAATTAATTTGGCATTACAACATTTGCGATGATTTTCATTTAGATAAAGATAATTTCATTCCCTGAAAGACGGGTAATTTTTTGGTTTGGTACTCTAAAACAGGGGTACCAACATTACAAAAATGTATTATACCCAATAGAAAATCCAATACCGTGAAGCATTTATAGGGACAGTCATAGCTATAACTATGGAATAATTACATAATTTAAACTACTTATCCACAATACTAAATAAAACCATTATTGCACGATTATTTCTGGCAATTTTGAGTTATACCATGTATAGCCACGGTATAGCAGATTCATTTTACTAACGCCATCTTGTAAACGTTGAGTAAAACAATGAATAATAAAAATCATGCTAATTTTATTTACTTAAGGTTTGTGTAACATTCTTAAACTAGGTAGCTATATTTATAAGATTTTTAGGTACTTAATTTATCATACAGTTTAAATCATGGATGTAGTTTTATTTTATTTAAAAGTGTGAATGAATTAATACGGCAGGCGCCTACTGTTTTGTTAACATTATACTTACTAATGAAATTACAATATAAAACTCAAAGGAATCATCCGAAAAAGAAAATCCAGTTTCGTATGAAAGTTTCGTATAATTTAGACATTATTAGGCACAACCTACTCATTCTCAAATTATTGTTAGAATGGTGTTTAAATACATACAGTTTATGGTTACATAATATTACATGTTGATCTGACAATTTGCCATTTTTGACTATAGGAGCTTTAAGAAAAAATTTAGCTTTAGCTTTTTAGAAAAAATCAGAGATGGCTAGAAATAGAAACAATAATTATGTTCCTACCTACCTACATGCCTATTCATAGATTAATATTATAAATTATTTAATAAAGGTAGCTAACTAAAAAATCAGTAGAAAAGTTAATTATGTGTTTTGTTATAACTTTTTTATGATCAGTAAAAATTTAGTGTAGGGTTACCAATTACTGTAAAATGTACAACTATTATTACGAGTAAGATACATTGATTTTAAAATCTTATCTTTTAAAATCATTGAGCACGATTTAAAGTTAATATTAAAGATTCACACATTTTTCAAAAATGTACCTCACAAAACCTAATCTAGATGTTACAATTCTGTTGTTTGCTATGAATTAAATTATAGGCGTCTTTGTGATTGGACGGTCTTTGTGGTTCTGCCTGTTACAACTAAATTTTTGTTAAAATGTCATGATAATTTGGTAGAATTCTATTACCTACCTACTATAAAAATACATAGTTTAATTAGGTACCTATTAAATAGCTTGAAGCGGTAAGATAATTAATCTAAATTTGTATCTACTGCAAATCATTAATATCTTCATACGTAATCATAAAAAGTAGACCACATAAAATAAGGAAACTAAAACATTTCAACTAATTTCATACTAAATGTATGGGAGTGTTTATTTATTTATTCAAAACTTTATGCACAATTGTACAAATGTAAGCTTAATGCCAGAAGGCATTATCTACCAGCCGACCTTAGGGTGATGCAGAGAATATAGAAGATTAGTCAGTTTTAAAATTTAATTATAATTACAATCAGATAACTAACTGTTTCACTCTCAACATGATTGTACCTACTTAGATTCAGTTTTAAAACTAATTTGTGGTAAATGATGTTGGTACAACTCTGTTTTATGAATTAGATTACGATAAGACCGAGGATTTGCTAACACACATCGCATGACATATACGCGCGCTCACACACTCACATACATACACACACACACACACACACAACTCACACACACCACACACATACACATAATTATTTAAGCCTTAGTTTATATTCAGTATAGTGATAAGATAGCAGCAACGTTCACAATATGTCGCAAGTTTTTTGTACTCACCTCCATGACTGAACACTGCTGCCCATAATACAAGCCTTGCTTAGTATGGGAAGCAGTATCAGTATCTGTTGTGCCTCACTTTTATACTGTACTCATTATCTTAAATGTTTTACTGTGTAACTGTTTTTTGTGGCAATAAACTATTATTATTATTATTATGTTTTTGACACTGTTTTTTTACCCAAATAAATTAGAATAAAAACTATGATTAGGGATACTTCTTGTTTGATTTTTAAAAAGTAATTGATGTCATTTTACTCACTTGTTGATGTACTTTCAACATCAGTTTAAAGTTTTTGTTAACTGTAATAGTTACGGAATAATCGCCTGGACACTGATAACGATTACACCCTGTATATAATTATGTCTGAATGTCAATAAATTGAACATTTAAATTGGTATTGATAGGCGTAAAAAAAACGTATCGTATAAATTCGTACACACTTAGGTGCACGAATTTATACGATACCACAGATAATTTACAAACGAAGTGTGCTTAAAGTATGTATTTTGAATTGTTTACAAAAATGCGATATTTTATCTTAATTATTTTTATCGTCGTTCGCGTCTATCCTAGGGCTAAATTTATTGAACAGCTGATGTAGGTATGCTAAACAAAGCGTATCATAAGCGGATGTGTCACAATGATACTGAGTCACCATATGGCGGGTTTAGGTTCGCGTGGACCAAGTGATAGAAGGTTACTAGGTTAGTGATATCACGAGACTAAGTCGCGAAACTCCGATTGATTCTTTATATTGCTTTCTTTAACAAAACTTTTATCGACATGCAGTAGTCTGCAAACGAACTAAGAACACAGGAGGGAAGTGGATACATTTATTTCCAACGCCTCCATTAAATTCTGATTAAAGGTTCCAAGACACCTAATTAGGCCTTTCCTGGAACTCCCATGTCATTGCTGTTAATTCTGGCTTACAGGAGTTGCAGTGAGGATGGGATTGTCCCATAAACTAAGAACACTTTACACATTGGAATTTGGACCTCCTGTTTCTTTCCTAGAACGTTCTTATTACCTACTTCTTTGTGTGTCCAGTTATACAACGGTAGTAGTGTGCATAATATAGGTATAGCTAGGGTGGGGTCTACATACTTAGCTCAAGAATATAACCGATAACAAACAAGACATTTATGTCAGCTGCAGTTGCAGGTGGCTAGATATGCAACAATGTAACGATTGCGATAACAAGATAATGTTATTGGTTAATCAAGGAAATGAGTTGACTACATTTATGCCTAAGGCTGATGTTGCACGATTATTCTTTTGTCATTACTGCTAAAATAAATAAAAATATAACACATCATTACGGCTTTTATCCAATGAAGGAACAGTCATAGGTGCTTTACACCTTTATAATTTCTCTCCAGCTATATAAAGACCCATGTGGGCGAGTCTATTGCTTTAATTGAGGCATATTTCTAGACTCTGGACAGATTTTATGAGCCAATAGCTGTTACCCGGGTCTTCGCTCCCGTGGATTTTTGTTTAGTCACTACTTAGCTCTTATTGGTCCTAGATTGAAGTTATATAGCCTAAAGCTTTCCTAATGAGGAAAGCCTTAGGCTATCTAAATGGGCATCCAACAGTAAAAGAAATTTCAATTCTGAAGTTTCTGAGATTAGCGCGTTCAACCAAATAAACTCTTCAGCTTTTTATTTGACCCAATACTCAGTATTCTGGGGATATCTTAATTATTCTTGAAGACCCAGGGACTCCAGCGCAACAGTCATACACATTTCATCATCATTTCAAGGCATATTACAAAACAAATTAGCTTTGGACAGTAGACTGTAACTGCTTTTTTTCAAATTCCAGTTTTACTAGGGAATTATATCACGCAATATGGTCTTTTATGTTGCTGGGAGCCGCACTCGAAATCGCAGTGATATCTACGAGATGCTTATACAAAATATACCCCCAAATGAAAACTTCACAATTTTAATATTGAGCGGGAAATATGGCCTACACGTTATATGTATTAATGTATATTATGTTAAAAGGAATTTTAATGCCCGTTTCCATGAAGAGCGATTAGGATTTTACATATTTGTTAATTAAAGTGTATGAATGCATGTTGAAACATTAAAATAATGTTAATCTTGCAACATTGTAGCGAAAGTGACGCAGTAACTTGTTCCGGAGACAATATTGTTTGTATCGTCTGGTGTGTTATCAGTAATGTATTTAATTAGGGCTCATTTGGACAAAGTGTTGTACTATCTAATATCTATTTACTCTTTATAGAATAATATCGGGATTATTCGCCATTTTAGACGACGAATAAGCTGTGGTTTCTCTCTTTTTTGGGATGCTGTGACAGAGTAACAAGAATTAGTCGTAGGCTGGAGAATGACATAGTTATAATAACAACTTACTGTAGCTAGGTATATATATTATTATATATTAAAAATGTAAGTCTATAAAAACCAATTACCTACCTGACACAGATCAAAATAATGTTTAAAATAAAATGTAGGTCGTAGTATAGTATAAATGAAACATTAATTTATACATATTGCATTTCCCCTCTATTAACGTCAGTAGTACCACTTAAATAAAAATAACCCTCATTTTTAACCTTTAGATAACCCTGTCTGTTAAAAATGATAGAAATAATTAACAGCGCTTATCACTTGGGCCAAATTTTGCCAGTGCGTTCGGTGCGTGTGTACTTGGTTATAACGAAACGTAAACCCTGGCTTCCTACAATAATTACGGTCAGACCCAAGACCTTTCCTTTAGTAATTGCCGTACAAAATTATGGGGCTTGCTTGTTGGTTTTGTAAATAACAAAATGCCTACGAGTAGGTAAATTGTTTTAAATTGTGACTGTACTTAATCGGACAGAAAGTGCTTATCGTTTGATGTTCAAAAATTTCACTGATATAACCAATGGTATGAATATGGCAGATGATAGGTATATCGGGATATGATAATTTCTACTCCTCTAGATAGACTCTGAAGAGATTAAACGCCAGCAGTGAAATTAAACTATATCTACCAAGATAATGCTATTATGGCTGCAGTGTTGTTATATACCTTTTTATGTATAATAACACTTCGTTTAGTTATTATAATAATTGTGATTGTATAATAACTAAACTAATTATAAATAATAATTATAACAAAACAAATTTATAATTTTGACTGGCCTGTTGGTCTAGTGGTTAGTGACCCTGACTGCTAAGCCGGAGGTCGTGGGTTCGATCCCCACCCAGGACAAATCTTTGTGTGATGAGCATGAAGGTTTGTTCTGTGTCTGGGTGTAATTTATCTATAATATGTATGTATTTACAAAAAAAAATGTGTGTAATTAGTATATCACTTGTTTAGTACCACAAGCAAATATAATTGCTTAATTTGGGACTAGATGGCGCTGTGTGAATGAGGTAGAATATTATAAATAATAAAATAAAGGAATTTTTAACTGTTGTCAGGTGGTATAAGTCTGGTACGTATAAATTCATCAAAATGAAAATTGCGTCGATACTGTCATCGTTTAAGTTTTATTTATAAACAAACTAAACAGCTAGATTAACGCACCAGTGCGGTATAATTCAAATGGCCATCTGTCTTATTCTCAGGAATTCTGTCGAGCTGGCCGGCGGATTACCCGTGGACATCGATTAATGTAAGGCGATGTGACATTTTCATTAAAAGATTTCAGGAAAAACGAGGGAAAACTATGGGTAAAGTAATTGTAGTAGATATTTTTTGGCACATTCGGGGTAAAATCTCAGCGACAGTTTTCCAGAGTCCATAGTACTCTAGAATAGTTCTATATGTAAATAAAACGAATCAATTTTGCCACAATAATTATTTTTAATTTCACTGGATTTATTGTTCAAGTGGCCATCGAACATCTTACAAATTAAACATTCTAGATTTTTCTATGAATAAGTACTTTGACTTTGTTATTTTTTTGTTTTCATTATCTCTTTTTCAAGAAAATCTTGAAGTTTTATTTGAAGATTGCGTAGTTCATTTATAATTTTTTGTCTTTAGGAAATTCTTATTGTCGTAATTGTTATAGTCATTATGATAATACAAGTATTGTTTTCTTGTAACGTAGATTTTGTTTCTAAGTAATTACTATAATATTACCTATGTAGGACCTAAGTCCAACTTCAAAGTATAGGTCAATCACCATATCCAACTCGGGGAGAGTGTTCAGAAAATTGTGAAACGTCCGACATACCTTAGTGCCTCAACTTAACAGTATTCGATCAATGTGTGTTATCTAGTATGGCACTGAAACTTGGTCTCTAAATAAATTAACAAGCTCAGAGTAGCCCAACGAGCTATGGTGAGGGCAATGCTCGGAGTCCGCAGAAAAACCAAAGTTATTGCCCACTTGATTACCTACTAAAATAAGTGTATTTTTATCGAAACTTTAATATATAATGAACATAATATTTGGTAGATAAATGTCATTATATAGACTTGTTTCTGTGTTTACATTATGTTGATTGTGTGTTTAAGAGAGCTAAGCTTTAAGGCCTGCTTGCTATGTTAGGTTTACTTTTAAGAAACATGCACAGACCCGGAGCCAACACACACTGAAACATGTTTAAAATGTTTTTTTTTTTATAGAAACCTTGAGAATATCGCACATTAAAATATACCTAAACAAACTTTGTCAGAAAAAATTAAATAGTTTTTGTGTAAAGCGTCGTCAGTGCTTATTTATCGTTTACAATGAAATAATTAGGTGAGTATAATGTAGACTTTGATTAATGTTTGTACTCTCGAATATAAACTCTATGTTAATATACTTTTATAGTCGAAATTAACTTTGCCACTCTTCAGTTCATCATTTTCATCATGCTTTCATCATTAAAGTGGAAGTGGGCAGGGCACATCGTGCAGAACTGATGGCCGATGGGGCCGAAAAGTTCTCGAATGGAGACTGCGAAGTCCACCCACAAGGTGGACAGATGATCTGATCCGAACCGCAGGATCGCGCTGGATGCAGACGGAAACCAACCGAGCCTATTGGAAATCTCCTGAGGAGGCCTATGTCAAATAGTGGTCGTTCTACGGCTCACTCATATGATGATATTGATGATATAAAATAATTATTTAAATTTTTTATTATTTTAATAATAATAATTTAATAAGATATTAATAAAAACTTTTTCTTGTTGCCAATGCTCACAAAAATGCTCAAATCTTTACTTACCTTATCATCAATTATTAACTTTTGAACAAATTAAAATTAATATCATCTAACAAGACTCAAACCATGTTGCCACAAGAACAATTTATTTTAAATGTAAATGAGTACACATTTCCAGAATATTCGATTGTGTTGATACGTCTCGAGGTTACAATACCCTTGAATATTCAAATTAAAGGGATCCACATTATATAACCGTGTTACATCAAGATAAGGCCTCCTACCCTGAAGAACAATTCATTCATTTACTCAGTAGATTTTTATTTACTTAGTTCATGTAATTTATTTTTATAATTAGACTGGGAACACACTTACCTAAGTATATTTACTAACGGGGGTTCCTTTGTACTAAGTTATGTCAATTTCTTTATTAATTGCTTCGGTCCTTCTGCTGCGTCGGCATACCCCATAGGATCAAATATTATAGCATGTTTTAGTGTCCGCCTTCGTGATATGGCAGTAAAAGTACCCTATGTGCTATTCTAGACTACAAAACTATCTGTATGCCAAATGCGGAGATCCTTTCAGTCGTTCTGGTGTGATTGAGTAACCAACAACTATTCACACATCCAAAAATTACATTAGTAGGATACTAATGTAAAAGCTTATCATTCAGTACTCTTTGTGTGCAAGAGTGACAATCTAAACATCTATAATTCTATACAAAACTTTTAAATTTTAATTGTAGTAATAAGTAGAAGCGATTTTGTGCCGCCTGAAACCAACGGCCACCTGCAATCTTTACCAGGTCGTCGGTCTATCGCTCGCTGTGGCGGAAATTAGGTGAGACTTATGTCCATATTGATGTCATTGGGTTGATATGATGATGATGATGATAAATAGGTAGCGGACAAGAAAGTTTAATACATAGGAGGAGACAATTTTCCAATAGTTGGAGGGGTACTTTTTTTTTGGATATTTGTGTCCATAATTATTTGTTCATACGACAGACGTCCACGTTCAGACAAGTAAATAGGCTTCGATTCCTTTATACGGCATACGCGTGGTTGAACTTCGAACTTTGCGTCAAGCGACCATGGTCGTGATTAGTGCATGAACGTCATGAGTTCACGACCAGTGAGTCATTTGTGTGAGTATGCTGACGTGAATAATAATTAGGATATCTGTCAAACTGTTTTCGGTTGTTCGTCAGTCGAAAAACTCACGAGCAGTATCGAGCACATAAGTGTGTGGAGAGACTTTTCCTCCCTATGTGTGTTGTAATGCTTGTTGGGTTCTGAATAATTGTTTCAGATGATGAGAGAAAACAGCTTACATCTTTGAACCTAAATCGTTTCGCACCGCGCGGTTTGGAAGGAATTTCCTCTAAAGAACTCTCTAAAATTAAATGTGGAATGAATTCCCTAACGATGTTTTCCCAAGGAATAGTCCCAATGATCTTCAAAAAATAATGAACAGGTTTTTTAGACTCATAAAAAACCTGTTTATTATTTTTTGAAGATGCCCTTGAAGAAGAAGACGCTTGCCCCACCACGAGCTAACACATTGCAGGAGTCTGCAATGTGTTAGCTCGTGGTGGGGCAAGCGTCCATAGGCTACGGTTACCGTTTTCCATTAGGCGAACAATTCGCCTGTTTCTTGCTGGCACCGTGATATAAAAAAGCAAACTACTACGACACACTGTTGTTGAACAGTTAATCTTTTCACAACAGAAATATCACATCGCGATAAAATTCTGAGAAATGCCACAAATGGACGCTTAGTTTTACAACGATAAGTTCTTGGAAAGTAAGGCGTCTTATTCTTTAGAACTCTGCTTTTGTATCCTGGAATAAAAGAGAAAATAATATACTGATCCTGAGTAGCTAGATATTACTGCGATTTGAAGTAGGCTAATCACAAACGTAATTTCGTTTAAATTAATCATAATCATTATCATCACTACAACCCAGAAACGTCCCACTGCTAGGCACGGGTCCGGGTCTCCTCCAAAGATTGTGGAGGGAATTTTAGCCTACTATACCACCCTGGCCAGACGGGTTGGTATAGGGTTTTGTTTCTAATTTTTCCATTCTCGCAGTGCTCTTGTTTGTTTAAGGATTCTCCCTTAGTCACCTTTTACGACAACCATGGGTTGAGATGGGGTAGTGACATTATGTATTCTTAATCCGTTGGCGATGTTGCTTTTTATTATTGCTTTATTCTTTGTCAAAATACAACATCCACACAAGGCAACAAACTCTGTGTTGCGGGAGACTTTACAAACACAGTTAACGGTCACGAAGTAATTTATCTCGTACGGGAATCGAACCCACGTCAGTCAGCACGGTGAGCTTAGAGCTCTACACACCATGACTTTTTCAGCCGCCACGATCGACGTGGACGCGCATTTTGATGTCGCGCGCTGCTAAACTCAAAAAAGTCTTATAAAATTAGTACATCATCATCATCATCAGCAACCCATTAAGTCCCACTACTAGGCTCTGGTCTCCTCTCCTCTAACTAGAGAACTGAGAGGGTCTTAGGCCATAATCCACTCACGCTGGCCTAGTACGGGTTGGTGGATCAGACATACTCATAGAATTTTTTCTAGGGTATGTGGGTATGTATGGACCGACGATCTGGTCTGGTAAAGATTGCGGGTGGCCGTTGGATGCGGGCGGCACAAAATCGCTCGCTGTGGCGGAAATTAGGTGAGGCCTATGTTCAGCAGTGGACGTCATTGGGCTGATATGATGATGATGATGATGTGGGTTTCCTGGTGATTGGTGGTATAAAATTAGTACTCGTTGCGACAA
The DNA here is from genome assembly GCA_905147015.1 of Laspeyria flexula. Classification (NCBI taxonomy): domain Eukaryota; kingdom Metazoa; phylum Arthropoda; class Insecta; order Lepidoptera; family Erebidae; genus Laspeyria; species Laspeyria flexula. The sequence continues at coordinate 1,158,543 of LR989956.1, read as the reverse complement.
AATGCGTTTGCAGCGCGTGATTAAGAGCGATGGCGGCTGAAAAAAATGGTGTGCAAGAGCTCTTATACTCAAGTTATCCGTTACACAACAAAGGCCTTGGTAGAGGCGTTGATAGTAAGAAGTAGTTATTTGCGATAAACCAACAGCAGTGCTATTAAAAATGAAAAAAAGTGTATTGTTTCAGAACACATTACTCTACCTAGTAACTGTTCGTGATATGTGATTTATAACGCGGTTTATTAGTTTCACTTGTAGCTAACAAATTAACAATGTAATCAATACTTAGAAGTAAAGGCCAGCTTCATTGTCGTATAAAAATAAACTGACAGTGGCATATACTTTGCTTAGACCAGGAGCTCGCAAACTATTTTAAGCAAGAAACCTCTTTTTCCAAAATGAATTGATACCATAGCCAACGTGTGCACGTTAATAGACATTTTGAGTTTTTTAAACGTAGAACAATAATCTAAGATACTTCTATACATGAGTATTTGACTCGAACCGCCACATTGGTCAAACAACTGAATCAGATTTCAAATAAAATTGCTTCGTTTAGTTGATAATTTCTACAACATCACATATTATTATAGTATCCTTTTAAGAGAAAAAACTAGCTGCCGTCACAGTTTAATTCAAGGCTGTATACTTGGCATTTTAGTCTTTGTTGTTATGCACTTAACGATACCTAATAGGAATTGTTACTATAGGTTAGTCAGTAATTGGCATGTCGTAGATAATAGTTGCAATGAGCAATTACTGTGACATATACGTACGTATTCTTTGTCATTACAGAGAAACAAAGTAGGTATATTATATACGTAATTGTTTCGTTGTATTAGACACGCATTATTTTAATCTCCGTGTGTTTACTGGCATCTTCGTATGATGGTGAAATAAGAATACAATAGTATCCGTGTAGTGACGGATTAAGAATATATGATGTCACTACCCCATCTCAACCCGTGGGTGTCGTAAAAGGTGACTAAGGAAAAAACCTATATACCATGTCCCATTGCTGGTCACAGGTGTCCTCACAAGATTGTGGAGGGAATATAATAGCCTACTATACCTACCACGCTAGCGGTTTGGTATTGGGTTTGTTTCAAATTTTCCTTTTCTCGTAGTGCTTATACCTTTTACGACATCAACGGGTTGAGATGGGGCAGTAACATTATGTACTTATTCTTAATCTGTCACTACACGGATTTAGTGCGATGACCTTAGTATACTTTCCTGTTAATCTCTTAAACAATGAGATATTTATGACTAATAAGAGTTAGTCATAATATTTCTCGTACAAATACTAAAAAGAAGTCTGTTTGTTTGTCTCTGTTACTAAGTGTATTACTGAGCTGAGTTGTTGAACTAAAGAATCAATACACACTATTACACACTACGGACAGGCTAGCCAAAACGGGCCTTGGTTTTTTATATGAGAGCACGCCACCTCCCACGATCTGAGAGTAAAATATTATGATATCCTTTTAACGACCTAGATTGCGTGGACATATTGCGTGATTAAAAGCATTAAAAACATAATATTTTGGCTTTTTGACTGTCTGAGAAAGAGACAAATAGAGACGTCTAAAATAACCAATATATTGTGTCGTAGACATTGAAAAATATATATACCTATGTATCCATCCATATTTTTTAGAACATGGGACATTCAAGCGAAGCGTTGAGGAAGCACCTTTGGGGCCATTATGACATTGCCTGCTGACATGGTATACTTTGGTACCCTGCCAGTGCAATCTGGGCTCCTCTTTTGGCTTCCATTAGGCGAATAGGAGCCACTGTACAGAGCAAAACAAATTAGAACAATGTTAGCAATCGTTGTTATCAGAAAAATATGAGTCAATTCGACCTAATTTTTACATTTAACTATATATTTTTATGTAGGTACTACATTCGTCATCGTCGAGAAGGATGATAATATGTTATAATCTGCATAATTATATGGTCAAAGGTTGTCGCTCGATTACTGGGGAAGGCCTAGACAGCTAGAAAATATTGACTTGATAACCTGTTACCAGCATATCTTTGGTTTTCTCAAGATATACAGGCAGAATATGTTTTCTACCGATCTAGGCGTTTTCTGGTTGCGTAATGCACAATATTTATTCATCATTTCAACCCATAATTGTGTCTGGGTGTAATTTATCTATCTATAATAATAATAATGATAATATTCTACCACATTCACACAGCGCCATCTAGTCCCAAAGTAAGCAATTATATTTGCTTGTGTTATGGGTACTAAATAACTAAATACTACTTAAATACTTTTTTTTTGTAAATACATACATATTATAGATAAATTACACCCAGACATTGAATAAACCTTTATGCTCATCACACAAAGATTTGTCCTGGGTGGGGATCGAAGCTAGTGTTGAGAAAATGAGCCTCGAGTCGGAAGCTCGAACCCTGAGTCGAAGCTCGCGAGCCTTCAAGGCTCGAGCCTTGAGGGCTCGCGAGCCTTAAAGGCTCAAGCCTTGAGGGCTCGCGAGCCTTGAAGGCTCGAGCCTTGAGGGCTCGCGAGCCTTCAAGGCTCAAGCCTTGAGGGCTCGCGAGCCTTGAAGGCTCGCAAGCCCTGAAGAGAAGGCTCGAGCCTTGAGCCCTAAGCGAGCTTTGTATGATTATTAACCTACTATAAGTACATAATAATATATTATGTATTAAGTTCTATCGAAATATTTTATTCAAAGTTCAATGACCCTGTATCTTCTGAGTGCAAAGTGTGACCTGTGATTAAAAATAGTTTGATAAATGATATCATAAGATACCTATATTAGGTTTGAGTCGAGTAAAGTACTACCTTGCCACTACAGGTCCTATTGGTTATAGCGTGATGTTATGAAGCCTATAAAGTACCTACATAGGTACTATATTAGTAGAGTCGCGAGTCTTATTATCTTATATCGAAAGTTTATGTAGAGTAAAGTACTACCTGGCCAATACAGCTCCTATTGGTTATAGCGTGATGTTATGTAACATATAAAGTACCTATATAGGTACTATATTAGAAGGGTCGCGGGTCTTATATCGAAAGTTTGAGTCGAGTAAAGTACTACCTGGCCAATACAGCTCCTATTGGTTATAGCGTGATGATATGTAACCTATAAAGTACCTACCTACATAGGTACTATATTAGTAAGGTCGCGGGTCTTATATCGAAAGTTTGAGTCGAGTATAGTACTACCTTGCCACTACAGCTCCTATTGGTTATAGCGTGATGTTATGAAACCTATAAAGTACCTACATAGGTACTATATTAGTAGGGTCGCGGGTCTTATATCGAAAGATTGAGTCGAGTAAAGTACTACCTAGCTAGGTACTTTACTGAATACCTACGCTCGCTCGGCTCTCGGCGTGGTCTAAATTTAAAAATATGGCCGCCATCTTGAAATTTGTTGTTTTTGGGCTGATTGACTCCAAAATCGATATTTGACAATCCCTTTGACTGTTTGACAAAGTGCTTTAGTCAGAATTTGCGAAAGTGGCCGCCATCTTGAACTTTGTTGTTTTTGGGCTAATTTACTCCAAAATTGATATTTGACGACCCCTTTGACTGTTTGACATAGTGCTGATGTCAAAATTTTCAAAAGTGGCCGCCATCTTGAACTTTGTAGTTTTTGTGCTGATTGACTTCAAAATCGATATCTGACGATCCCTTTGACTGTTTGACAAAGTGCTGATGTCAAAATTTTCAAAAATGGCCGCCATCTTGAACTTTGTTGTTTTTGGGCTGATTGACTCCAAAATCGATATCTGACGCTCCCTTTGACTGTTTGACATAGGGCTGATGTCAAAATTGGCAAAAGTGGCCGCCATCTTGAACTTTGTGGTTTTTGGGCTGATTGACTTCAAAATCGATATCTGACGATCCGTTTCACTGTTTGACATAGTGCTGATGCCAAAATTTGCAAAAGTGGCCGCCATCTTGAACTTTGTTATTTTTGGGCTGATTGACTCCAAAATCGATATCTGACGCTCCCTTTGACTGTTTGACATAGGGCTGATGTCAAAATTGGCAAAAGTGGCCGCCATCTTGAACTTTGTGGTTTTTGGGCTGATTGACTTCAAAATCGATATCTGACGATCCGTTTCACTGTTTGACATAGTGCTGATGCCAAAATTTGCAAAAGTGGCCGCCATCTTGAACTTTGTTATTTTTGGGCTGATTGACTCCAAAATCGATATCTGACGATCCCTTTGACTGTTTGACTTAGGGCTGATGTCAAAATTGGCAAAAGTAGCCGCCATCTTGAACTTTGTTGTTTTTGGGCTGATTGACTTCAAAATCGATATCTGACGATCCCTTTGACTGTTTGACATAGTGCTGATGTCAAAATTGGCAAAAGTAGCCGCCATCTTGAACTTTGTTGTTTTTGAGTTGATTGGCTCCAAAATTGATATCTGACGATCCCTTTGACTGTTTGACATAGTGCTGATGTCAAAATTTGCAAAAGTGGCCGCCATCTTGAACTTTGTTGTTTTTGGGCTGATTGACTTCAAAATCGATATCTGACGATCCCTTTGACTGTTTGACATAGTGCTGATGTCAAAATTTTCAAAAGTGGCCGCCATCTTGAACTTTGTAGTTTTTGGGCTGATTGACTTCAAAATCGATATCTGACGATCCCTTTGACTGTTTGACAAAGTGCTGATGTCAAAATTTTCAAAAATGGCCGCCATCTTGAACTTTGTTGTTTTTGGGCTGATTGACTCCAAAATCGATATCTGACGCTCCCTTTGACTGTTTGACATAGGGCTGATGTCAAAATTGGCAAAAGTGGCCGCCATCTTGAACTTTGTGGTTTTTGGGCTGATTGACTTCAAAATTGATATCTGACGATCCCTTTGACTGTTTGACATAGTGCTGATGTCAAAATTTGCAAAAGTGGCCGCCATCTTGAACTTTGTTGTTTTTGGGCTGATTGACTTCAAAATCGATATCTGACGACCCCTTTGACTGTTTGACATAGTGCTGATGTCAAAATTTTCAAAAGTGGCCGCCATCTTGAACTTTGTAGTTTTTGGGCTGATTGACTTCAAAATCGATATCTGACGATCCCTTTGACTGTTTGACAAAGTGCTGATGTCAAAATTTTCAAAAATGGCCGCCATCTTGAACTTTGTTGTTTTTGGGCTGATTGACTCCAAAATCGATATCTGACGCTCCCTTTGACTGTTTGACATAGGGCTGATGTCAAAATTGGCAAAAGTGGCCGCCATCTTGAACTTTGTGGTTTTTGGGCTGATTGACTTCAAAATCGATATCTGACGATCCGTTTGACTGTTTGACATAGTGCTGATGCCAAAATTTGCAAAAGTGGCCGCCATCTTGAACTTTGTTATTTTTGGGCTGATTGACTCCAAAATCGATATTTGACGATCCCTTTGACTGTTTGACTTAGGGCTGATGTCAAAATTGGCAAAAGTAGCCGCCATCTTGAACTTTGTTGTTTTTTGGCTGATTGACTTCAAAATCGATATCTGACGATCCCTTTGACTGTTTGACATAGTGCTGATGTCAAAATTGGCAAAAGTGGCCGCCATCTTGAACTTTGTTGTTTTTGAGTTGATTGGCTCCAAAATTGATATCTGACGATCCCTTTGACTGTTTGACATAGTGCTGATGTCAAAATTTGCAAAAGTGGCCGCCATCTTGAACTTTGTTGTTTTTGGGCTGATTGACTTCAAAATCGATATCTGACGATCCCTTTGACTGTTTGACATAGTGCTGATGTCAAAATTTGCAAAAGTGGCCGCCATCTTGAACTTTGTTGTTTTTGGGCTGATTGGCTCCAAAATTGATATTTGACGATCCTTTTGACTGTTTGACATAGGGCTGATGTCAAAATTGGCAAAAGTAGCCGCCATCTTGAACTTTGTTGTTTTTGGGCTGATTTTGGAGTCGATCAAATATGTATCAATTTTGGAGTAAATTAGCTCAACAACAACAACAACAAAACAACAAAGGGATCGTCAGATATCGATTTTGATGTCAATCAGCCCAAAAACTACAAAGTTCAAGATGGCGGCTACTTTTGCCAATTTTGACATCAGCCCTATGTCAAACAGTCAAAGGGATCGTCAGATATCGATTTTGGAGTCAATCAGCCCAAAAACAACAAAGTTCAAGATGGCGGCCACTTTTGCAAATTTTGACATCAACACTATTTCAAACAGTCAAAGGGATCGTCAAATATCAATTTTGGAGTAAATTAGCCCAAAAACAACAAAATTCAAAATAGCGGCCTTTTTTGCAAATTTTGACATCAGCACTATGTCAAACAGTCAAAGGGATCGTCAGATATCGATTTTGAAGTCAATCAGCCCAAAAACAACAAAGTTCAAGATGGCGGCTACTTTTGCCAATTTTGACATCAGCCCTATGTCAAACAGTCAAAAGGTTCGCAAATATCAATTTTGGAGCCAATCAGCCCAAAAACAACAAAGTTCAAGATGACGGCCACTTTTGCCAATTTTGACATCAGCACTATGTCAAACAGTCAAAGGGATCGTCAGATATCGATTTTGAAGTCAATCAGCCCAAAAATAACAAAGTTCAAGATGGCGGCCACTTTTGCAAATTGTGACATAAGCACTATGTCAAACAGTCAAAGGGATCGTCAGATATCAATTTTGGAGCCAATCAGCCCAAAAACAACAAAGTTCAAGATGACGGCCACTTTTGCCAATTTTGACATCAGCACTATGTCAAACAGTCAAAGGGATCGTCAGATATCGATTTTGATGTCAATCAGCCCAAAAACTACAAAGTTCAAGAAGGCGGCTACTTTTGCCAATTTTGACATCAGCCCTATGTCAAACAGTCAAAGGGATCGTCAGATATCGATTTTGGAGTCAATCAGCCCAAAAACAACAAAGTTCAAGATGGCGGCCACTTTTGCCAATTTTGACATCAACACTATTTCAAACAGTCAAAGGGATCGTCAAATATCAATTTTGGAGTAAATTAGCCCAAAAACAACAAAATTCAAAATAGCGGCCTTTTTTGCAAATTTTGACATCAGCACTATGTCAAACAGTCAAAGTGATCGTCAGATATCAATTTTGGAGCCAATCAGCCCAAAAACAACAAAGTTCAAGATGACGGCCACTTTTGCCAATTTTGACATCAGCACTATGTCAAACAGTCAAAGGGATCATCAGATATCGAATTTGAAGTCAATCAGCCCAAAAATAACAAAGTTCAAGATGGCGGCCACTTTTGCAAATTGTGACATAAGCACTATGTCAAACAGTCAAAGGGATCGTCAGATATCGATTTTGAAGTCAATCAGCCTAAAAACTACAAAGTTCAAGATGGCGGCTACTTTTGCCAATTTTGACATCAGCCCTAAGTCCAAACAGTCAAAAGGATCGTCAAATATCAATTTTGGAGCCAATCAACCCAAAAACAACAAAGTTCAAGATGGCGGCCACTTTTGCAAATTTTGACATCAGCACTATGTCAAACAGTCAAAGGGATTGTCAAATATCAATTTTGGAGGAAATTAGCCCAAAAACAACAAAATTCAAAATGACGGCCACTTTTGCAAATTTTGACATCAGCACTATGTCAAACAGTCAAAGGGATCGTCAGATATCGATTTTGAAGTCAATCAGCCCAACAACAACAAAGTTCAAGATGGCGGCTACTTTTGCCAATTTTGACATCAGCCCTATGTCAAACAGTCAAAAGGATCGTCAAATATCAATTTTGGAGCCAATCAGCCCAAAAACAACAAAGTTCAAGATGGCGGCCACTTTTGCAAATTTTGACATCAGCACTATGTCAAACAGTCAAAGGGATCGTCAGATATCGATTTTGAAGTCAATCAGCCCAAAAACAACAAAGTTCAAGATGGCGGCCACTTTTGCAAATTTTGACATCAGCACTATGTCAAACAGTCAAAGGGATCGTCAGATATTGATTTTGAAGTCAATCAGCCCAAAAACAACAAAGTTCAAGATTGCGGCCACTTTTGCAAATTTTGACATCAGTACTATGTCAAACAGTCAAAGGGATCGTCAGATATCGATTTTGAAGTCAATCAGCCCAAAAACAACAAAGTTCAAGATAGCGGCTACTTTTGCCAATTTTGACATCAGCCCTATGTCAAACAGTCAAAAGGATCGTCAAATATAAATTTTGGAGCCAATCAGCCCAAAAACAACAAAGTTCAAGATGGCGGCCACTTTTGCAAATTTTGACATCAGCACTATGTCAAACAGTCAAAGGGATCGTCAGATATTGATTTTGAAGTCAATCAGCCCAAAAACAACAAAGTTCAAGATGGCGGCCACTTTTGCAAATTTTGACATCAGCACTATGTCAAACAGTCAAAGGGATCGTCAGATATCGATTTTGGAGTCCATCAACCCAAAAACAACAAAGTTCAAGATGGCGGCCATTTTCGCAAATTCTGACTAAAGCACTTTGTCAAACAGTCAAAGGGATTGTCAGATATCGATTTTGGAGTCAATTAGCCGAAAAACAACAAATTTCAAGATGGCGGCCACATTTATAAATTTTGACCACGCCGAGAGCCGAGCGAACGTAGGTATTCAGTAAAGTACCTACATACATTTGCTTCTTTTCTATCTTACATTTTTGTATTTCAAGTTATAGGCTACATAACATCACGCTATAACCAATAGGAGCTGTATTGGCCAGGTAGTACTTTACTCGACTCAAACTTTCGATATAAGACTCGCGACCTTACTTACATAGTACCTATGTAGGTAGGTACTTTATAGGTTACTTAACATCACGCTATAACCAATAGGAGCTGTATTGACCAAGTAGTACTTTACTCGACTCAAACTTTCGATATAAGACCCGCGACCCTTCTAATATCGTACCTATATAGGTACTTTATAGGTTACATAACATCACGCTATAACCAATAGGAGCTGTATTGGCCAGGTAGTACTTTACTCGACTCAAACTTTCGATATAAGACCCGCGATCCTTCTAATATAGTACCTATATAGGTACTTTATAGGTTACATAACATCACGCTATGACCAATAGGAGGTGTATTGGCCAGGTAGTACTTTACTCGACTCAAACTTTCGATATAAGACCCGCGACCCTTCTAATATAGTACCTATATAGGTACTTTATAGGTTACATAACATCACGCTATGACCAATAGGAGGTGTATTGGACAGGTAGTACTATACTCGACTCAAACTTTCGATATAAGACTCGCGACCTTACTAATATAGTACCTATGTAGGTAGGTACTTTATAGGTTACATATCATCACGCTATAACCAATAGGAGCTGTATTGGCCAAGTAGTACTTTACTCAACATAAACTTTCGATATAAGATAATAAGACTCGCGACCATTCTAATATAGTACCTATATAGGTACTTTATACGTTACATAACATCACGCTATAACCAATAGGAGCTGTATTGGCCAGGAAAGGCTTCAAGGTTCAGTCACCGAGCCTTCAAGGCTCAGTCCGAGCCTTCAAGGCTCGGAGGCTTGAGCCTCGACTCGAGCTTCGGCTATAAGGCTCGCGAGCCTTCTAAAAGGGCTCGAGCCTTGAGTGAGCCTTGAAGCCTTGAAGGCTCGGCGACTGAGCCTTCAAGGCTCAGGGCTCGAGCCTTGAGTGAGCCTTGAAGCCTTGAAGGCTTGGCGACTGAGCCTTCAAGGCTCAGGGCTCGAGCCTTCTAACAACACTAGATCGAACCCATCTATGTATACATTTAATAAAATTCTAACGGCTCGATGTCTGTACATGGAAGATATATGAGATAAACTGTTACTGTCTTTATAAACGTTATAGAACCCAAAACAATGATTGTTAAAAAGTATATGTATTATGAGATAGATAGAGAGATAAGTTGATGTAGGGTAAAAGCCCTAAATATCGGCCATGTCAACATTTTTCGGCATATAACTGCATGTTTCTTTGATGTTCCTGGCTTTTGATACATACTTGGGGTATTTTTATGCTATATGTTAGTTAATTATTCATTATTTCGTCTTAATTTGTTCAATTTATTCCCAGCTATTTTTTAATAATTTTTTTAGTGCAAAGTTGTCAAAAACCCCTTAAATCGGCCTTTCATGCCAAAAATCGTCCGTTTGGTTGCCTTATATCGGCATATCGTTACTTAGGAGGGAACCAAGCAGATTTTTTTCAAAAATTAATAAAATATGTTAAAAAACTATCAGCTATTAAATAACAGATTTTTTCTTTTACTAATTGAATATATAAATGAGAAATTTAAGCCCTCTGGTAATAATAAATCCATATAGCAATTCTAAAGAAGCTATTTTAATTATTGCTGAAAATTTAGTTAAATTCTAAATAATGCACGAGTAAGAAACACATCTCTCATAAATTGACCGCCATGGCCAGAACAATAGTTTGTACCTTTTATCCACCACAGCTGGTGAATGTTGGAGTAACGAAGAGGCCGAATTTAGGCAAGGTTCGATTAAAAATGTACCGGCCACTAGGCCGGTTTAACGTTTTTTAGTTCATTTTTATCCCTAACCTCGGCCGGGCTTATATTTAATAAAATAAATAAAATAACAATATTAGTTCTTTCTCACACGTTAGTAAATTAATCAAATTAACGATATAAATATTCATTAGATATTGAAATAACAAAAATATATATAAAACTTACTTCCCACCCATAGCTGATTCCGTGAATCTGACTACGAAATGTCTCGAAATTCTGGTTTTCGTACAGGACTATAAACATTTTCTCACTGAGCGTCCAAGCGACGTTTGACAGCAGCCATATTTAATAGTCTTTTGCTCAATGAGATAAGGTATCATTTCGCACGAAAATTAGGCTAATAAAGTACAGATTTTAATAATCATTTCAAAAAGAGTGTAAATGGCCGATATTAGGCAGTGGCCGATATTAGGCGACTTTACCCTAACTCTATGGATTCTATGGCCCTCCGACTTTAAATAATTATTAAAAAACGTTTTAATCCATTGCTCCGATGCAACGTGGTCAAAGGATAAATAAACAAATTAAAATATTTTTCCTTATCGTTTTTGTAACATTAGAAGTTAGTTTCGATTGTACCATTCATTATGTACCTAGTTAAATTGAAGAAACCACTTAGCGATTATGCCACCCATTGTACAAAATTTGGTTGATTAGTGTAGGTACTTACTTGATTACTATAGGTAATTTTTCGATGTAAAATTTTATAAAACTAATTTATTAGGTTTTTTACATTTGGACTTAGATACATTTATATTTAAAGCTAAATGTATCTAATTTATTTTATAATATTTGAAATATGAAAAATAAAATTAATTATTAATTCAACTTTACCTGGAAAAATATTTAGGTTCAGCAAATCTAGCATAAAAAGTAAATTACTAGTATTTGAAGGCCATTAGACGACACTATGCAACGATAAGCCGTTGACACAATTTCCTATTTTGTAACCAGAAAAACCATAATTTGCTAGTAAATGTAAATGCCACTTGTAAAGTTGTGACTGAGTGCAAGTTCAGTGCGCGTGCACTCAAATGGTTCAAGACAAACAAAACACGTTATAGGTACTAGCCTACATTTATTTATCAAACTGTCATCACTAACTTGTCATTAGAGTATGTAATGAACATTGAACAATTGATTAGGTAAGTATAGGGTTTATTTGCTTATGTTCTGCAATTGCATGTACCTCGGCCAATCCTGGCAGGTAGATCAGAAGGAGATCGGTACATATATACATACAAAGTTAATATGACTATGCATGTATTAGCTTTATCAACCAACTTCAAAAGGAGTAGGTTCTCAATTCGATTGTAGGTATGTTTTTTAATTAAAATAAAGTTTTGTATCTCCTCCAAGCAATGGCAAACATGTAGTGATAAATAATATACCTATGCATAATTTTCCAAATTTATAAATATTTATGATCGCATCACGCTTTATTTTTTTGCAGGCAGGTGAGCGTGACAGCCACATGTAAGGCTATATTCTTACCGCCACAATTATATATTTTCTTTTTTTTAAAGCACTACGGTGGCAAACAGGCTCCAACTCGCTTGCTCGCAATGTAATAGAGGTTATACCTCTAAAACTATTAGTATGTAATAGGCAGAAAATAATTGTCCATTGTCTAACATAATCATAAAACGTTCCACCATTGGTGTAGGAAAATTAAACTGGTTTTATTAAACGACTTCAAAAAAGGAGGAGGTTATATGTTCGACTGTATGTATTTTTTTTTTTTTTTATGTATGTTCACCGATTTCTCGGAGATGCCTGAACCGATTTGAAAAATTCTTTTTTTGTTCGAAAGGGTATACTTCCGAATTGGTCCCCTATTCACCACGTTAAGTTCTGATGATGAAATCTCAGGGAAATCGAGGGCAACCCTCAAATTTTATAGGCACATGTTACCTGTTTCATCTATTTTCTGAAGTTATTTAAGTATTTACGTCTGATAATCATCATCTCATGTTGATGAGCTGATGATGGAAGGCATAACTTCTTAACTGTTAGGAGTTGGAGGATAATTCTTTCAACATTATATGTACAATGTACATATAAACCGATAGTTGTACTCTTGTAGGTTATTCAGGTGAGCTGTCACTGGAAGGTAAACTCCTTAACGGTTAGGAGTAAGAAGATTATTTCTTTAAATATCACATCCATGTGTAAACTGTAAGTTGTATTCTTTCAAGTGACTGAGACGGGGGCTCTTGATGGAAGGTAAAGTTGCATAGTCCAAAGGAGTTGTTACTTAGATGATATTTTAAGTTTCTATTATCTAATATTAATACTCAATATCTATTTTCTAAAGTCCTACAAGTATTTACGTCTGATAGTCATCATCTCATGTTGATGAGCTGATGACGGAAGGTATAACTCCTTAACTGTTAGGAGTTGGAGGATAATTCTTTCAATATTATAGGTACTTATAAACCTATAGTTGTATTTTTGTAGGTTATTCAGGTGAGCTGTCAGTGGAAGGTATAACTCCTTGACTCTTAGGAGTTGGAGGATAATTCTTTCGACATTATAGGTACTTATAAACCTATAGTTGCATTCTTGTAGGTTATTCAGGTGAGCTGTCACTGGAAGGTATAACTCCTTAACTTTTAGGAGTTGGAGGATAATTCTTTCAACATTATAGGTACTTATAAACCTATAGTTGTATTCTTGTAGGTTATTTAGGTGAGCTGTCACTGGAAGGGCAACTTCTTAATGTTTGGGAGTAAGAAGATGATTTCTTTAAATATCACATCCATGTATAAACCTTAAGTTGTGTTATTTCAAGTGTCTGAGGTGAGAGCTCTTGATGGAAGATAAAGTTGTATAATTCAAAGGAATTCTTAGATGATATTTTAAGTTTTCGATATAGTATCTAACCTGCATTGTATACCTATACTTGTTACCTGTCGCATTTTATAGGAAAAAAAAAGATATAAAAAGTTTTGAGATTCCTCTATTCCACAATCAGGTTGTGTTGTTAGAATATTTAAATAGACGTTCCCTTTTATCGAAGATTCTTTATTTCGGTTTTCCGTCTTAGTTTGCCATTCAGTATTATTAAATCTGCTAGATAAAAAGTACACTAAAAATGGAGAAATAAACTATTTTTAACAAAAAAATATTAAAACGACTTCAAATCAGTACTAAAAAGCGAAAAATAAACTGAATTAGATATTTAATTCCAAGCTAAAAAATACCTACCTACCTGTTTAAAGTATAATACCCTATTACTAATCTGTTTGAAGTCGGTGCCAGCCTAATGAGTTTGTATCACTCAGTTTGAGCCGTCCACTAGGTACGATCACGCAAGTGCGAGGTGGTGTGAAGTAGCGAGCGGTGACAGATGTACGTATTAAGTAGTACGTAGCTTAACAAACTCTTTAGGCTTGGCACCGACTTCAAACAGATTAGTAATAGGGTATTATACTTTAAACAGGTAGGTAGGTATTTTTTAGCTTGGAATTAAATATCTAATTCAGTTTATTTTTCGCTTTTTAGTACTGATTTGAAGTCGTTTTAATATTTTTTTGTTAAAAATAGTTTATAGCCTTGCAGTCTACACAACACTAAGTTAGATCTTGTAATGTCTGTGGAAAATAGTTTTATTTTATGTTGGGTTGACAGTGTTGGATTGAGACGCGGCAAAAATATCCTTGTGGTCAACGGACATACGGACATACGGTATAATTATATGTAGAAATTACTTTTTGTTACTTATACGTTTTCAAGGTTTAGAATCTAGATCAATGATATTTATATGTACCTAGGGTTACCAGATGTAAAAATAAAAAGACCGGAGAAAAGGCCTGATGGGGAAAAGTCCTGAGATTTTATACAGTTTGAGAATTTTCTCTCAAAAACGTATTATTATCGTTTTATACACTGCGGCCCTAGCTCACGCATTGCAACTTGCACGCAACTTACTTAGATAAATAAGTATTGATTTTAACTGCAATTGTTACCAAAAGAATATTATTTTTAGTTTGTTTCACTTAGATAAATAAGTATAGATTTTAACTGTTCAGTTGTTATCCAAAAAAAGATTATTTTAGTTGGTTTAACTTTTAATGTTTTATTGAAAATCCTGAGATATCACGAGATTTGCAAAATCCGGTCGCAATCCTGAGAAAAGTCGAAAAGTCCTGTCGAAAAATCTCAAGACAAATCCTGAGATATGGTAACTCTATTGGACCCTACTAGCCTTTGAGGCTTTGACCGAGGCTTCGCTACCGTGGATCTTTGTTTGTTCACCACCCAGCTCCCTCGTCGTTGGTCATAGCGTGATGTTATATAGCCTTCCTAGACAAATAGGCTATCCAATACTAAAAGATTTTTGACAATTTGGTTCAGTAGCTTTTAAGATTAGCGAGTACAACCAAACAAATAAAGGATATAACTTTATAATATTAGTTTATTATATAGGTATATAGGTTATTATGAAAACTGCTGATTCGAAAAGGTTATTTGCGTGTTAAAAATCTATAGTTATCTTTTGTTTTTTTTTATTTACTTGTATAAACATAGACTTAAAATCCGCACGCTACCGATAAATATTTTCTGCCACTCAACATTAGCTAGTAAATTATCAAGTTCCGTGAAGCGTTTTATTCGTGTTTTGTTAGGGCACCTAATAATATAGCTATCTGTACCTATTTTAAAAATTAATGTTTCAAAACTCGTAGTTTTTGGACGAGAGGGTAACAACGCTCCAAATATCGCCTTTATTGTATTTTAGACTTCTTGCTAATTCTGTATTCTGAAAATTTGTTGTAGTGTTTGCCTGTTGAACCTCAAAGCTATAAAATACTATTAGTAGGTAGGTAGGTAGTATTTAGTAGTAGTAAAAGGTTGGGCAAAATATGTTTTAAAACAAAAAGTAGAGATTCATGTCGTGAATATGGTGCTACCATTCAAATCACAATGCAGAACAATGCATACATTGTATTGCAAAATATGCAATGAAAGAACTTTGCACCAATAATAATGAATGCACGCAGATTAATAACCATGCCCTCTGAGTAATCACAATATCCTGTCGTGTTAACGCGAAAAAAATCTTTATTGGTAATGGATTTGCGTGAGACAAGTGCAACTTTAGTGCATGTGTACTGAGCCAGTGAACCGACATCCTTCCGCCATTGATGTGGAGTATTGTTCAGTTTTGTAAATTTTCTTGATGTTGTCGTTTACTGAATGAATAAATATTATTTTTAATTGTTGGTTCTAGTTATATTTTTAGATTATAATGTGTAATGAAGTGATAATATTTAACAAAACACCTAATGCAGATTACTCATTGAAGATTTACGCAAACTTAGGCTCTTTTGTGCTGATAGTAGACTGAACGAATTAACGGATCTATTCCCATTTAAGACAAATATTTGTTTGGACCTTAAATAATAGGTATCTCAACTATCTATCCTGTACTTTTAGTTGTTCTAAAAGTAGCTATTTCATATATTTTGTGTCCTTTAATTAGGTATTTATTTGTAAAATCTCCTGCGATATCTGCTTACTATACCCAAAGTATGTGTCTTAAAAAATAAAGTTAACTACTTAATGTCTTTAAGATCTGAACTAGCTATTATTTCTTTCAACATTAACATTTCTTAGAAGAAAATATATTGTAACTTTTAATGCTGTACAAGGCAATAAAACCACAAGATGAAATGACTGGAGTCACAGCCGAGTACATTTTAAGTGCACGTACACTTGAGAGGACAGTTACCTTAGGTTAAGGACCAGGCCAGTATGGTATAGGCACATTTAAACAAGGACTAGCTGTCTTGTGTCTAGCTAGCTGTCTAGCTGTTAATTCGATATACCCGAATAATACACAGGTCCTATTCTAAGGAGGAAACATATTAGCCAGCAGCGTGTTCCACATTTTAATGGAACGGCTTAGACTAGAGTTGCCAATCTTTTTACTTCAACTCAAAACTTAAAAAAAGAAAAATGTGTTAAAGTATCTTGTCTTGCATATTATACTAGCTTCCACCCATGGCTTCACCCGCATGGTATGTTAGTAAAAAGTAGCCTATGTCCTTCTCTAAGGCTTAAACTATCTCTAAGTGCAATTTCATAAAGGCCAGACGAGTAGTTTTGAAGATTACCCCCTACAACCAAACTCACTAACATTCCCTTTTTATAAGTATAGAACAGTAACATTATTTAAAAATACAATGCCTGCACTTGACAACAAGCCCTGTGTTGCACGGAAAAGGAGGACTTTACTAACATATTTATCGAACACAAAGTAGGTACCTACACACAGACTCGAATCAACTAGGTATAGAAGAAGATAACAGGAATCGAACCTACGTCACTCTCATTCGACACATGGGCAGCGAACGGCCGATGTTTGAGTAACGAAACCTTTTTAGGTATTATGTGGTAGTGACTAGCCAGGCGACCCACCGTGACAGTCAAGTTATACCTAGTTACAAGAAGTCGCGCAGGGCTTTGCTCCTGTCATTCTTTATTTGGCCACTGCTTAGTTCTTATTGGTCATCATCATCATCATCATTTCAGCCTATTGCAGTCCACTGCTGGACGTAGGCCTCTTATTCTCTTATTGGTCATAGGGTGGTGTTATATATATATAGCCTATAACCTTCCTCGATAAATGGGCTATCCAACACTAAAAGTGCCACATGGTTATAAACTTGCCTTCCACAGAGGTGCCCTTGGTGGATTTCAACCGTGTAGCCGGCTGTTGTAAACCAAATTTTATACAAAACGCGGATGGTAACCAAGCTTCTACCAAGGTCACTCTGTTTGAACGCAAGTTTATAACCGTGTAGAACACCTACAAAAGAATTTTGAAAATCGGTTCAGTAGATCCCTAAATTACCCTACAACGTCACAAACTCACGAACTTTACCTTTTTACAATATTAGTCTAGAATATCATCGATTTTGGTATATTATACTCTCAGGTACAAACAGTACAGTATTCAAGTTCTAGTCAATACTAAAAAAATTAAGGTTCAAAGAAATAAAGAGCATACCGCACAACTCAAAGCCCCAACGGTAACGATTTAAATGATTTGCGTTCAGTAAGTACAGTTTGAGTGCACACGCACCGGACCGGCCGATTACCTTTGTACTCAAAACGTTAACGGCAGGGTTACCACATGTTACCATCTTTACACAAAGCAAGTTATTACTACTTACAACACAAAGGCAATACAATTACAATATAAGGTAATTTTAATTACGGGTTCATATAATAATATTATCTATAAGTACTTAAAAAATTAAAATATAATTATGAGATTAAAGCTGAAGAGTTTGTTTGTTTGTTAATTTTGGATAGCCCTTTTATTGAGGAAGACTGTAAGCTAAATATTCTACATAACATTACACTAGGACCAATAGGAGCTGAGCAGTGGCTAAATAAAGATCTAGAAGTTGGTTGTGTTATCCTAAGTGCAGAGTTTAAAAACATTTAGTAATTAGGATGTGAATCAGACAATATACAATAACTTATAACAAATTTGAAAACTGTAAACTAAGGTACCTATGCTATCGTTTATCAAAAATATCATTCAGTCACTGTTATGAATGAGTAATCAATGATAATAATATTGACAATATTTGGCCATTGTCAATTGTTACACATATTTTTAAACAAGCCATAAGAGTAAACAGTAAATGTAGGCTGTTTTCCGTTCGAGCCGAGTGCGTTCTTGGTACACGTGTACCGACGCGACGCCGGCTCTAGTACGAATTATTGATTACTAGGGTAGGTTCATTTCAAGTTCCGGGTATGAATATCGGATATAGTAACGCGGGAATGTTTTATATTTATAAGGTTTTGTTAGGCATATTGGAATGAAATGAATGTCTAATTGCAAAGTCTACCTTAGAATGAAATGGCTTTATAGATAATATTACAAAAAAAAAAAAAAAATGCTTGTAGAGGATTAAATAAAGTTCCAAGAAAGAGAATCTTTATCTTGGCAGCTGAAAATGTCTCCTGTTTTTTCTTTCTTGCTGGATCTTTAACTTTGACGATTTTTTTTATTATTTTAGGCTAGGGAAAGATCGACATACCTAATTATGATTATATTATGCGAAATTTTTCACTCAACTGACTTCGAAAGATATTAAGAAATAGGATAATAATAAAGAAATTATGTAGAAGAATAATATTTCCATTTCTTTTTCAACCTTTCGTCGCACGGTGGGGAAAAATAAAAACATCATCACTTAATAATATAAAATAAATTTATACATCTGCATCATCATATAACCCAAATTTGTATAAAAAACCAGCTCACCTGGCAAACTTCGTACCGCCTCGAAATCAAAGAATATTTTGATCATATTGAATATTAATTATACTATTCATCAATAATTTTCTCCGTATTTTTTTCGGTCAGATTCCTATATTAGGACGTCCACCCACAAGGTGGACAGATGATCTGATCCGAACAGCAGGATCCTATTGGAAAACTTGGAAAACGAAAAGAAAAAAAAAAAAAAAAAAGCGTCCTATGTCCAGCAGTGGACGTCTTACGGCTGATATGGTGGTGATTCCTATATGTAAAGGCATGGCATACGGATAAAAGTAATAAAAGTTATCAATTCTCGACATTACAAGTCTATCATGGAGCAACTAATTTAACCTAGTCATTATTTATAGATTACTAGTCACCATAGCTTCCATAATAATTTCCCAGCCAACGGAATGTTTACTAAGAAACACCTTAGTCATGTCTATTAATTTATTATTAGATCTTACATTTAGTTGTCGAGTAAGCGGAAAATTTACGTGCATGCGTTTCAGAAAAATAGATTGTAATTGTTAATTAACAACAAGAAGACATAATACGTCATCATATAAGCCTAATGACGTCCACTGCTGGGCATAGGCCTCAACTAACCTCCACCACAGCGAGTGACTTTGCGCCGTCTACTTTCAACGACCGTCCAACGTTTATCAGGTCGTCGGTCCATCTCGTTAGGAGTCGCCCTACACTGCGCTTTCTTACCATAAATAAAAATGAAATAAAAGCTTTTATTACTTTTTATACAATAATTTGTTTTTGCACACACTGTCACACAAAAACCTTACATAACGGTACTGAAACACGTTGATCGTAACTAATACTCTCTTAAGTATGATTGGCTCATTAATTTGCTAATCATGACTTACAATGATTACATAAAGTTGTTTTTTATGGAATCAAATGCACCTAAATTCGAAAAATATGGGTGGGAGTTAGGTACAATGATTTCTTTAATTGCCTGTGGCAGACGAGCAAGCGGCCCACCTGCTCACCTGATGGTAAGTGGTACTACTAATTAATTTCCATTGAATAGCATCAATAGCACGCTATTTTTATTATAACCACGTTGTGTTACAAACACTATTGGCTAAATAAACATTTAACGACTTAGACGTATTGATCGTATAGCATTTGATGCTTCTTTTTTTCTATTTTTATCTAACAAGTGTTTATTTAAAAAAACCAAAAACCCGACTGCCTTGCCCTGCCAAAAGTAACCCTTGTGAGTCAATATTATTGATTTTTATGTACCTATATTATAACTTTTCGATATTATATATATATATTTCGAAATTCGATAGTGCTATTTTTAGGTATTTAATTAAGAATGTGGCTTATTTCCATATATAATATTAGTACCTATAGACAATTATAGAGATTCGAGGATTAATACGAATACAACACCTTGCACTTCAAAATCGGTCAAGCTATTTAGGTTACAAGGGACAAGTGGAAGCACGGGCAATAGTTAGTGCATAAATAACTGAATTAGACTATGATACCCATATTGCGATAGCACTAAAAAAACGTCTGTTTTGACAGTTTACGTCCGCCATATTGTTTTTTTTGTTGACGTCATGACACTCGAGGGAAAAATACAAATCTAATGACACCTCACACTTTCAATCAAACCGTTTAGGCTACAGAAGGTCACAATGGAACAGACATGCCCACATACATACATACATACACACATACATACATACATACATACATACGCGTGAAAAACATTACTCTTCTTTTTTGCACTCGGGTAAAAAGCGATGGTGCCTGAATGGATAAGTTTCAGTATATTATAATGTACTCTGTGGAATAAGTGACCTGCGGGCGTGCTAAACACGCGGTTCGAGTTCGTTTCCGATCAGCAGTACCAATATGGTTTTCACTTTGTTTTTATGTACCAGTCATGTGATTTACTATCTGCTAACGGTGAAGTAAAACATCGTGAGGAAACCCACATACACTAGAAGAAATTCTAAGTGTATGTCTGATCCACCAATGTAGATAATGGCCTAAACCCTCTCAGCTCTCTAGATAGAGGAGATGATACCCGAGTCTGAGATGATGATGATGATAGTAATCTACAAATTAATTTAATAATGTCAAATTATTATTCATTTTAATAATTGATATTAATAAGACATTTAAATTTATTATTGATTATAACTAGAGATCGGATATTCCAGTGCATATTTACCTAAACTACGCTGAAGTAAGTAACATAGAGTGGATAATACCACCTCAGTATCGGTGTACCAGTTTTATTTTAATAATGGATTTTATAGAATTAATAAATATTGTCACGTACAAAAACAAGGCAAAGGTAGTATGCCTTTGCCTTGTTTGGATATTGATAACTTGGCCGAAGGTTCGGTACAAATCTTGTTAGTATAAACTATTTAAAGATAGCCCTGTGAATTTATTGTGTAGCTGTCTTAGAGTCGGGAAAGATTCTTGTGGTCTATTTTAAGGCTTAAAGTTTCCAAACTTTTTGTCTTGTATGTCAACTGCTATGTTTGTTCCCGCATATAAAATACTAGTTGTTGCGCGGGGTTTCGCTCCCATCATTCTTTATTAGGCTACTGCTTAGCTCGTATTAGCCGTTGCATGATGTTATATAGCCTACAGCCGTCCTCAATAAATGAGCTATCCAACACTAAAATAGTTATTTAAATCAGTTCAGCAGTTCCTGAGATTCTAGCGTTTAACAAAAAAAACAAACAAACTCTTCAGTTTTATAATATTACTTCTAAACTGCGAAGGTGCTGCTTAAAAGTTTCGATCCCCGGGAAGGGTTAAAATAGTATTGGGTTTTTCTGTCTTGAAATTCTCAGTATTAGTCTCTCGAAATGTCCCCGGTTCATGACAGCTAGGCTCACCACCTATTACATAAGAACAAACATAGCTGACCAAATGTGGGTGTGATCTAGGTTTTCCTATCCTTGCAGGGGAAAAGGGGGTTTCTTGCCAATTCTTCTCATAGCTCTACTCCGTCAGCGAACTGGTCGTAGGCAAATTTGCTGACACTATTTTTCGGATAACCTGTTACATTCTTAACTTGTGACTTTCTTAAGAGTTACTCTGTAACCTAGACGAATAAACGATATTTCATTTTATGTCAAAAGATTTAAACACAAAATTTAAAATTTTTACTTTTCAAACGTCTTACTAGACGTTAGTTTAGTTGGTATAATACACTTGTGCCTATCTTTTCAGGGAAAAAGACGCTTCTACCAGTAATTAAAGTAATTTTCTTTCCTGACATCCAGCTAGCTGATGTATATCTGTGACTTTTGTTCTACTATTTACGTTTTTATTCGATGATATGGTTGCAGTTCCCTAAAGTTCACTTTGGATATCGTCATACTAGAATAACAAGGTAGGTATTTAATGAGTAAAACAATCATAAAAAGGCTGGATAAGATCTTCATTACCAACAATTAGAGTCCCTCTAATAATCGTAAATGCCGCCATTCAAAGTACTTGTGTAATTACTAGTCAGTATTCGTTGGATCAATGCCTCTTGTAAGGTTTCTTATTCACCAAGAAGTTTCAACAAAGAGACAAGTATTCAATCTTTTTGTTTGCTAACCTCACATCGCCAAATTTTGTATATCAATGTTGGTAACGAAAAAATCAACATAATTTAATTGGAAATTCTTATACGCAAGTTAAAACATAAGTAAGTAATAACTATTTAATTTATTTCCGTGGCATTTCGGATCTAACTATTCAGTTTTTAAGTTTTACAAAAAAAACTCTATATTTTGTAGATTTTAGGTAATGCAACGCAATTAGCATTAATTTGTGTTAAAATATTTAATATTTAATAAACTAATATTTATTAATAATATAGAGTTTTTTTTATATAATACCTATAGGTAATAAATATTTTAAAGTTCTACGATAGCCCGATCTTTTAAATATTTCTTAGATCCTAATCCGAATCAAAATTAATTTTCGTAGAATTAAAATCTTTTATTAAACTGTAATAAACGGTATATTTCTAGAATTCTAGAAACATATATATAATCTCATAAAAATGAGTCCTATTGGTCCATATCTAACAGGGTTAAAGGTTACATAGTAGATATTACTTTTGAAAACAAGTTTATCATAGTGAGTACAATGCCTTATTCACCAGTCTAACTTGCAGTTGTTCGACTCAAATTGATCTGATTGCCGCTAAATGAGCTTAAATTTGTGTTAACCAATAGCAATGATCGCAAGTGGTCGCGAACCAATTGTTTCGAGACTCCACTCAATCATTTTGTATCTTTGTCATGTATTGGAATTTGATCTACAAATTAGTTGCTATGACTATTCATGGAATTTTTTTGGAATGTTTTAAGAAGGAATATAATAGGTATTTTCTCATACATCCATTTTTAGGGCCAAATTAAACCTGCTACTAAAGCTGATGACTCAGAACAGAACAGATATCTTGTGATGCTGAGCTTGCGGTTCTTGGTTTTCTACAACATATCACCCACAACCCTAACCGAGCCGGGGTTTAATCCCCTCTTGCCCAGCAGAACTTATCCCCGTAACGCTGTCGACGTAGTAATTTTTTTTTTTTTTCTTTAAAAGACAACGCCCGCACTAGGGAACAAGCCCTGTGTCGCGGGGAGCTTTACAAACATTAAACTGACGGACACAAAGTACACCCAGACTAGAAACAAATATCTATGAATCACACAAATATTTGTCTCGTGTGGGAATCGAACCCACGTCACCCAACACGGCGATGTAGTGGCGAGGTGACCACTTTAACCACTGCGCCACGGTGACAGTCAATTCTTTTATTCCAAGGATCTGTTTAGATACGCGGCGCGGCGTAGTTCTGAAGTTCAAACCGACAAAATGCGCATAGAATTTAAATTTATCACCAACTGACACAAACAAAGGATTCATTAGTCATCAACGTTCACACTCATATTTTAAAATCTACTTATTATTACGTAACATTGACTTGCCGATTCTCACACGGCTTTATATAGCAAGGTTTATTTTATACGGACAGTCTGAGTTTATACTTGAAACAGCTAACTGTTGTGTACCTATATTGGAGTGCTTTCTGGCAAAATCTGAACCTGTAGCTGATTGAGGAGGAAAGAGGGGATATATATATTTAAAGAGTCAAATTTATTTTAAATTATAAAGATATCCTTTTTGAAACCAACCAATGGCAAGCAGTTACCGTAGCCTATGGTCGCCTGCAATACCAACAGCATCATATTATGTGCATTGTCACCATAATACAAAAAAAAAAAACATATTTACTATAATATTTATTTCAAGATTATTTCATAGTCTGAGTGTTCGTGGAAGAAAATTCGAATCCGTGATACAAGAATTTCTCGTTTCATAAATATAAAATTAGACATTTTGAGACGTATACATTAAGACAGCCTGTAAGTGCACTCGACACCTGTTTTAACCACATATATTACGGTTGCATAATATTACGGTTAATTGTAAAAACAAACACGTGTCTAACATACAATGTTGTTGTAGTTAATCATACAAGCTGAAGTGACTGGTTACTGTTGTAAATCTATAATAATATTATAAAGGTGAAGAGTATGTTTCTTTTGATTGAACGCTCTGATCTCAGGAACTACTGGTTTGATAATATTAATAACTAGCTTTTGACCGCGACTTCGTCCGCGTAAATTTCGATATTACATAGATCTTTGTTTTAAGTGCAATTCATGAAATCCACAACACCCCACTACAGGAGTTGAATTTCATTTTACGTCAATATAGATAACATTTTCGTAATCAGCGTCCCTGAAAACCTTGAAAACGACATCCATATCAATTTCTAATAATTTTCACACCCATTTCATCCCTTAGGGTAAGTTTTTCAAACACCAAAAACCAACCCATCAACTCACTTCTTAACTGAAGTTCACATAATATAACTTGAAAAACAAAGAACTGTCAATTTAATATTTCACCCCCTGAACCCATCCTTATCAAAAATATTAAAAACAACATTTTAAGTTCCTATCCCAATACGAATTTGCAAAACGTTAACTTTAAAACAAAGATCTTTCCATACAACGTTTCATCCCAAATTTATTATTTATTTATTTATTTAATACTTAATGCACATATGTACAATGGCGGACTTAATGCCACAGGCATTATCTACCAGTCAACCACGGTGATGCAGAGATGATCGAAGTAGGTGCAGTTTGACAATAAATTTCACCCTTCCAAGGCCACCCTTGTCAAAAATATTGATGAGGGTATTTTTTATTTTGATAGTAGTACTCCAAAACAAATTTTCAAATCTTTAAGTTAAAAAACAAAGAAGTTTCATACAATCGTTTTTATCTCTTTTCACCCCCTTAGGGGTTGAATTTTAAAAAACCCTTTCTTAGTACACCTCTAGACATTAGGAAACCCTCCAAATTTCAAGTCGCTACGACCAGCGGTGTAGGCTGTGCGTTGTCTGTCAGTCAGTCAGTCAGTCAGGACAAAGCCTTTTATAATATGTATGGATATTAGTAGAATTTAATTATTTATATTAGTATCATTAAATAAATATTATTTATTATGACAAGAAGTCGCGTGGGGCTTTTTTTTGTAATGGATAGCCGATTTATCGAGCGAGGTTATAGGCCATATAAAACATAACGCTACAGCCAACAGAAGCTGAGCAATGGCCAAAAAATTACGACGGTGTTTTTCAATTCGCTTTATTATTATAAAACATAATAGGTATTATCAAGATATGAGCTGTCCTCACATAATGTAGCAATGTTATAATAATTAGGTCACACGTGCAAGTTTTATCATTACTCATCCAAGCGAATAACATTCTATACAGAAATGCACCCGATTTAGACAACTACAACAGTGTTACTGCTAATTCACAATTCCCAACACAATCCCCCCTATTACAAACTACGGTAAATTGACAACTTTGACACAAAAACAATGGCTTATGTCAATTTAAACCTGGTTTAATACTTAGACCATATTTTATAATCTAGATCATGCATAATCTTTGGTCTTCAATCTAGTTGCATAAAGCGATGGTAGCCGAATGGGGGGAAGCGATAGTAGCTGAATGGATACATGATCAGCATGCTAATCATACGGTCTGAGTTCTTTTCACTTTGTGGAGTTTATATGTCATTGTACTAGTCAAGTGATCATGACATACCCTAAAAGAAATTCTATAGATATTTGATTCACCAAACTGCACTAGGCCAGCGTGTGTGGATTATGACGTAAACCCTCTCAGCTCTCTAGATAGAGGACACCCGAGCCCAGCAGTGGGACTTTAATGGATTGCTGATGAACAATAGCCGTATTAAAGATGTAAAAATGTCTCATAAATATATTTTTAAAAGAGATATCAGTCTACTGTTTATTAATTTTTTTAGCAATAAATAGATGCTTGCATAGCGAGAACAATTTGCTGCAACTGTAGTTGAGAACCCGATAACCTTAAATCAGTTACATTACAAAAGTAAATAAACCTCCTAACGGTAAGTACGTTAGGTGCATTCAGCTGCAACAAATATAAACAACGGGTTATATAATTAGACACGTGTTTAAAGCATATTGTATGTTAAACAGGATGTATTCATTTCGTAAAATCATTGTCTTGCTTGCAAACTGTTACTATATACACTATCTTTCTGCTACATTAAAGGCTTGACGAGCGTGTGGCTAACCTTTTAAAATCCCTTTCCTCGGCAATGAACTTTTGATACCACTACTTAACTCACCAGCAGACACACAATATTATTATTGCTGCGGGTTTCTGTCGGATGAAGGTAGGTACTTTCCCAGGCAGCTTAGTTTGAACGGAGGCTTTAATTACCTGCTGTACTCTTTAGTTAGACAAGGCGACTTTTTATCTATACTAATATTATAAAGCTGAAGAGAAAAAACCTATGTCTGTTCTGTGCTGAAGAGTTTGTTTATGTGGTTGAATGCGCTATTCCCAGTAATTGCTGAGCCGAAATGAAAAAATATCTTTATGTTGGATAGCCTATTTATAGAGGAAGGCTATAGGATATATAACATCACGCTACGACTAATAGGAGCCGAGTAATTATAAAACAAAGATCAACTGGCTACTGTTCTGAATGCTTTTGTGAAGCGGATTGAGTTTCATTGTTTGATGACTGAGTTCTAGAATTAATAATTCATTCAACTCTTCTTGTTTTTATTTATAACGCTTTTATTACTATTAGGTATTGTCTATACCATAATAGTCGCAACTTGGCGTATACACACAGGAACACAAATCAAAATACCTAATGGATATTTTCATAACAACCAAATGTAAACATGCCCTAATAATACTGATAGTGTCGATACACAAAGCCCGTACAATATCAACAGCTAAAACGTAAAATAAATATTTCAAAAATATTTACATTAAAGTGCAAAATAATTTAAGATACTTTAACAAGACCTTGATTATTTTAATTTGTTTGTACGAAGATATATTATATAGACATAGATAGACGTTTGTATACTACGAGAGTGTAAGATATAAATACATTAAGAATACGATGTTTAGGATACTATGAGCAAGAGCACATGGCTTTCAAATACCAGTATATGATTTCTTGATTTAAAAACAAAATTATAAAATTTAAGTCACCCCCGACAAGAGCTAACTTGAAAATTTTAATAAGATAATGTCAACTTTCAATAAAAAAAACAGCGGCTCATTCGTTGAGTTCAGAGTTCGAGCTACGATGCCACAGATGGACACACAGACTCACCGACTGAAATTTATAAAATTATAACTTGCGCACATACACACCGATACACAAACACACCGACTCAAATTTAAAACTCTCCTCTTTTTGCGCGGGGGTTAAAAAGAAGACTATCATTTTAAATTCGATAACGTCTAACTATCTTTTCATCCATTCTCATTCAGTTAGCAAGTGTTTTCATTTACCATAGCCATAGTATGGAAGTCATACACAGAGGCCTCTGCGCAGCAGTGGCCTTGACGCTGATGGTATTGAATCTTCATCATCATCTCAGAAACTACTGTTTCAAATTTAAAAACTCTTTTAGTTTTGGATAACCCATTTATTACCTATTAATACCCTTTTCAATGAGCTTAAGAAAATTCAACTCATTTTTGCTCTGTTTTTTTTTATAGTAGACAGCACAGCATAGTGGCCCCTATTCGCCTAATGGAAAGCCAGCTGACAACGCCATGCTGGCCCGCATGGTGCTTCTTCCACTTCGCTTGAAGGAACCCATATTGTAGGACATATAAGCCGAAAGTGCATTCCGCATTTTGATGGTACCGCATAGATAAGACAAATTTTTAGTACGTATGGAGATGTTTTCCACAGTAAACTCACCAGCAGGAACAGAGAACAAGTGTTATTATCCGCCATAAAACTGCGGTCTACTATAGGGCTGGGATACTTCGCCAGACGAGTGGTTCAGTTTCAGCGGGGCTACCTACTGTGTCCTACCTCTCTTACAAACTATTTTAATCTTCCTTTTCACACTGTCATGTGGTTCTATAGATAGTAGGTTAGGTACCTACTATCTATAGAACCACAGCCTTAAAAGGTTGTCGTCCAAAGCTCTTTATGCGTGAAGTGCACTTGTTTACTTTTCGACGTCACTCAAAGACGCGAAATAGCTTGACCTCTTTTGCTGACACGTATTTTGATGACGGCTTCATATCTTGTATCAGGAAATATTTTAATGATCTTTTGACAAGATTCTTCACTTGGCCAAAGTAAGGATCTGTGTTGTATGCTGGATTTAAGAAAAGAAAGATAGAAAGAAAACAACTATTATTTTGACCGGAGCTGCCTGGACAAAAATTCAAAACAGATTTATGATTTAAAAAACTTCTTTTTTTTTGGCAGTCGTTTAAAAATAGTAGGTAAGTAATGCTAACTGAAAAAAAAAGAAAAGAAAATGTACCTAAGATATAATGACGTATATAAATTAAAAAATGGTGTACCTTAAAAAGTGCAGAAAACAGCAAGACATAAATTGTTTCATTGAAAATTCGCGGTGTATCTCTATTATAATATGCATTTATTTATAAACCTAAATCTTGCTCACAAATCATTCTATCTATTGATGAAAATCTTATGAAAATCCGTTTAGAATTTTTTGAGTTTATTGCGAACAGACAGACGCGGCATATTATACCTACATATATTTATAGAAAAGTGTGGTTCGGGCTGCTATTGTGGTTCGGTGCAACCCTAAGGAGACAGAGTTGTTTTACATCTATCAACTCATAACATACTACTAAGGGTCCGTTCAGACAGACCGCCTCGTAGAGCATCGGCCGGCGCTCTTCTTTTCACACAGACCGGCACGGATGCACTCGGAGCCATTCGGCTGCGCCAATGCGGAAGAGTACGTCATCAGAGGCTCCTCTTATTAATTCACACTAAGAGCGTTAGCTTTGCTCTCAAGCACTCTCAATAATAAAAGAAGTGAAATATTAAAAAAACCTTTTTACAATGATTTAAAATTCTGTTTAAAACGTGATAAAAAATCCGCTCTCCTCTTCGAGCCGGTCTGTGTGAACGGACCCTAATGTTATGAACATTATTATATAGGTAATTAAATCAAATTTATTAATTTATTTGCTCCATCTTTATATATAATGCAATAAATATATATCATATAATATAAATCAATATTGACACAGTGATTCATAACGTACAGTTCGTATCAAAGAGTAATTGTTAATTTATTGATAAAGTCAATTTATGGTCTAATTAAGTAACAAAACAAGATAACTACAGTTCTCATGACAGACAAGGACAGGTCAAAACGATTATGTATTATGTAATGATCGACTCGGAATTAATTGGTATAGTAAATTGTTGTTTCTTGTGCAAAATTGGCAAGTAGACCGGGTGGAGAAGTAGCTCCACCCTACACAAGACTGCAGCCATAACGACACTATCAGATTGTCTCCGAGGCTTAGCAGTTAAATTTGCCCCCTCGCCACTAACATTGCTCATTGCTATAGCTATAGCTCATGATTCTGTTCGATTTTCAGACGACACAAATATTTGTGTGATCCAGAAATATTTGTTTCTAGTCTGGTTGTGCTTTAAATGCACTAGTCAAGAGACTTACCATCTACTAATGATAAAAAAAAACGTAAGGAAACCCACACACCCTTGAAGGAATTCAAAGTGTATGTCTGATCCGCCAACCTGCATTAGGCCAGCGTGTGTGGATTATGGCTTAAACTCTCTCCTCAGCCTCAGCTCTTTAAATAGAGGAGGGGAGACACAAGCCCAGCAGTGGGACATTATTAGGTTGATGATGATAAATATATTAACTAGTAAAATGTGGGTGAGTCGAACCTCTGCCTATCCTTCGGAGAAAAGCTTGATACTATGTTCTTCATAAAAATAATTTTCTATTCTGTTCTTCACTTCATTCTATGATATAAGACTTCATTGATGAACAAAATTAAGTACCCTTGTGTACTAAGCAATTTGTCCAAAGCATTTATTCATAATTTAAAAGTGATCTTTATTTATGGCTGTATTATCATATTGTTGACTCAGGCTTTACGTGACATGAATATAAATGCATAGGTTTAAATTTAGTATCACCATTTTTTATATTAAATAAGAAAATTCGTTTTGTTTTTAGCAAAATAATATATAAAGTATTTTGAGTGCATTGTATCTAATATCAAACATAATTTAAAAACATCTGTCCTCCCAAATAAAAATTAGGTTGATCCTGAAGTATGCGGGGCTTTGCTCAACATAAAGCCATCTAAATTACATATTCATCAAACGTAACGTGTCTATAGTAAGTCTAGTACATACGGAAATACGCCGCACTTTCATTCAATCATACCTATATGAACTTAGTCTGCATAAAGCCTAGGTGTCCTAGGTACAAAAGCCTTCACAGGTAAATCGATACTGCATTTCCAACGTCCGGTAAACGGCATGTAAAGCGAACCGTCGGGGTCGATGTCCTATAGGCTGGCTGTCTGAAGTGTACTACGTTTTATATGTTACGATACGGGAGCGAAACGTGAGAGAGAAAACAGATTCATCAGATCATAGCCACAGGTGCCATGAAATAGGGGGCGAGCCTATTGTCATGAACCGAGTACATGCTTTCCAAACTCCGGGAAAATCTCAATACTGAAATTTTGATGATAGAAAAACCCAATACCATTTTCTCCCGACCTGGGAATCGATCCTGGGACTCTTGCACAGCGGTCGTATACACTTCCCGCTTCACCACCAAAGCATTTAAATCCCACGTTGTGCTATTTGTCATTTTCCAAGAAAATTCTTTTATGCAAATATCCTGATAATTACAGAAATAACAAAAGAATCTGTTTCTTATACGTGACTATTGCTTATCAAAACTTTGCTGGATTTTGTTGGTGTCTTGTTGTCTCTACAGTTCTCTTGGGAGAGAAAAGAGAATGTTGTGTGACAGCACAAGCGAAGTGATTTGAATTTGCGGTTTGAATTTGTAGATAGACAGAGAGTCTGGCCGTGAATGACATTTTGTGACTCATCATCAATTTGTTAAGATATATATAAGATTATATATCTATTTATACGTAAACTATTGAAACATAATTTAAACTCACAAACGTCGCACTGCTGGGCACGGGTCCCACGGGTCGAATTGAGCCTACTATACCACTTTGGCCAGACGGGTTGGTACAGGGTTTGTTTCGTATTTTCCTTTTCTTGCAGTGCTCTGTCTGCATAATATTACTTCCTTAGTCGCCTTTTACGAGACTAACAAATTGAGATAAGGTAGATTCGAATTGAAACATAATAGGTATGAAATACCAGTTAAACTCAGGTTACAACAAATTCACAAAGAAATTATGTTGGGATACTTAAACCTAACTTGACTGGCCTTTTGGTCTAGTGGTTAGTGACCCTGACTGCTAAGCCGGAGGTCGTGGGTTCGATCCCCACCCAGGACAAATCTTTGTGTGATGAGCATAAAGGTTTGTTCTGTGTCTGGGTGTAATTTATCTATAATATGTATGTATTTACAAAAAAAAATGTATTTAAGTAGTATATCAGTTGTTTAGTACCCATAACACAAGCAAATATAATTGCTTACTGTAGGACTAGATGGCGCTGTGTGGATGTGGTAGAATATATTATACCTATATTATAATATGTATGTATTTACAAAAAAAAATTGTATTCGAGTAGTATATCAGTTGTTTAGTACCCATAACACAAGCAAATATAATTGCTTACTTTGGGACTAGATGGCGCTGTGTGAATGTGGTAAAATATTAATTATATTAGCAGGATGCAAAACAATAATTTGTGTTTGCTTTCATTACCATTATGAACAAAGGATGATACTCAAAGTTTCAAAGTTCAATGTGAATCATAATAATAAAAGATTTGTGCGCAATATTAGACATTGTACAGTTTTATTTAAGAAGTTGTATTTTGTCATTGTATCTATACAAATAAATAATATTAAAGTAAATAGATAAATTCGATCTCAGGGACGTCCACCCGCGTAGCTCAATTGGCAGAGCAGTATACGGAATGGCAGGGTCGCGGGTTCAAGTCCCGACGTGATTTAGAATTTTTCCATTACTTGTTTAGCATTTATAAAAAATTTAAGTGTCTGATTGTATCCAAATAACAGCTTTGTAGACTATGCATATGAAAGTAATACTTATAACAATAATACACTGTGTAAAATTTACTTTCTGTCTATTAGTTTGAGGTTAACTCCAAAACTATCGAACAAATTTCGACGGGATTTTTACTGGTGGATAGCTAATGTAACAAGAAGGAACTTTGATTTTGAAAAAATAAAAAATACTATGAAATCTCACGCAAATGAAGTCGCGACCACAACTGATTTGAAACAAAATAAATATATAGTTTAAAAGGCCGGTAATGCGCTGTTAATAACCTTACTAGGATTGTAATTTGTCTTGTGAACCAAATACATAAATAGATGGATCTCATCAATGCATCAATCCTCCGGAGCTACAGATGTCCATGGATAGCCGAGATAGCCGATTTATTTTCAAGTAAGTAAAAATAACTTTTATAATCGGAATCGGACAGTATGATAGGACTTTTATGTCCAGGTCATAGCGACAGGCTAATTTGAACTTTCTGATGAGTGACAACAGTTCATTGTGACAACTGCCTGGTCTACTGTATGGTCTATGGTAGTTAAAAGATAATTTCTTATCGGGATTTGTGTATGAATAGAAGTGTTTCTAGAAAGATTCTTTGCAGTCATCTAAGAGATGGCTGTATAAATTCGGCTAGATGACTTTACTCGGGCTTCAATGGATGTAATTAACAAACCACTGTCAAATTGTATTTTTTTAAATATTTAGTTTATAAAAGAACTAGAAGTCACTTGGGGCTTCTCTCCCGTCATTCTTTATTTGACTCCTGCTCAGCTGCTATTGACCGTAGCGTGATGTTATATAGCCTATAACCTTTCTCGATAAATAAACAGTAAAATAATTTTTCAATTGGGACGATCAGTTCCTGAGATCCTCGCGTTACCAAACAAACTCTTCAGCTTTATAAATAGATTAGTATAGATTTTCTTAGGCCAATATCTATAATCTTATTTAATTATAAACATTTGAAAATAATAGGTACTGTTGTTTTTATTGATTTCACAAAAACAGACCTTAAAAGATAAATAATCAAATGTTGTTATTGTTTATTCTACAGCCCGATTGTTATCTTCTTTTCTATGCCAAATTTTACACAGGCATCTATTCAATTCAATGCGCTAATACAATTGCCCCTATCACCAATTTTTGTATACGTATCTATAGGTACGATGATGTCTCGCCTTTAGCCCGTCATAACAATGGTCCGTCTGACAAGGCCCCCACCAGGCAGTTCAACTTCCTCCGTTGTATCGGTGCGTTGACTGGCTCACTTCAGCAAAGGTCGCACTGTCAGCGTTGAAATGAGCGATTTTCCCTTTTGATGATACCTAAGTGTTTATTTTTCCAAACTGCAATGACATAATGCTAGTAAAAGCTATAATATATCTTATAACTTATGGCCTATTTTAAATATTATCCAGGTTTAAATAAATATGTGAGTTTGAAATAATATAATTATCACGGTTTAATTTTCCATCGTAGGGCAATTTATTAGTAATATTCAAATTACTACATTGAGTAACGCATAGCTGAGCATCGACATTGTAGAATGACCATGAATGATAAAATGAATGTGTGAGATGATGAAGCTTACAGTGGTCAAGCTACAGAATGTGATCTCTCCGAATAATCTACACCATTCTGTTTTGTGATATTTCAAACTGTAACCAATTGAAATTGCAATTACTTTAACGATTAAAAAGAGTGACCTGAGTTTTTTGCCAAGTTCTTCTGAGAGCTCAACCTGGTGAGTGAACTGGCCTTACTCAAATTTGCTGACACCATTTATAAGTGTCATATATTTGATATAAAATAAAGACACACTTTTCAAAATATAGCAGATACCTAAGCCTATATCCTGTCAGCTATCTAGATAGAAGAGAGGAGAGCCTTTCCGAGGTAGTGGGGCAGTTATTTGTAGTAATTTGTTGCTAATATTATATACCTATAAACAATGATATTGTATGTTAAAAAAGTACAATATCATTGCCTATAAACAAAAATTGTTACACGCTATTTTTGAACAGTGGGACATGGAGTAAAGTATTGGCGCTTCAGGTGAAGGGTTGTTGACAGACACAAATATGTTTCCATGTAACTTTCCTGTGCTATACAATAAGCATCCGCAAACAAAGGTCTTTGACCGTTTGTTACATGTTTTATTAATATACTGAAAATGCTAGTATTCTACAAATATTAAAGAAGAACATATCTCCTTTAACATATATTTCAGACAGGTCGTCAACCTTTTGTCTGTCTATTAGATATTTAATTTCCTTGTACGTCATTTATTGCTACGACGCGACTCGACGTCTTTGTTAGGACATTATCTACAGGTCCTTTTGTTCAATACTAGGTGGTAGTAGTTCCCTCTCAGTATTGAAAACTAGTATTACTGCTACCGGTTCCTCATGCAATGACATAAAAAGTGCTATAGATAATGGGGGATTTAATAGTTTTTTCAAAAATGCTGCCTCTATAAGTAAACAATTTTGACCGAAAAATCTTAATTTCATTGTCTTTATAATTTAGCATTGAGAAATCTTACGAAAATCAGCTGGTTTTAGATTTGGGAAGTTAAGCGAGTGCCACATGGTTGTAATCTTGTATTCCAACAGAGGTGACCTTGAGCTTGGTGATCGGCGTATTTTGCCACATGGCAAGGGCTTTAATGACCACACTTGCCGCTCCTGCAGGTAGGCATTTCTGTAACTTTGCGTATGTGTTAAAAATCACATTTTGATCCTAAAGTCAAACTGTATGTACAGTTTTGTTTATTGTACCTGTTCATTCTACCAATAATATAAATGTGAAAGTAAACCTTTTGACCGCCACGTCAAATCGGTATCGCCGTGCCTTGAGCGTCAAACTTTTAAAATGGGGATCGAAACCACGACCTCCGGCTTAGCAGTCAGAGTCACTAACCACTAGACCAACAGGCCAGTCAAAAATATATACCTTTAATATATAACATAACACAGTATCACGCCTTTTTCCCCGAAGGGGTAGGCAGAGGTGTTTCATACACACATTTCGCTAGCTATGTTTGATCCCATGAAATAGGGGGCGAGCCTATTGTCATCAACCGGGAACATTTGTTTACCAAACTCCGGGAAAATCTTAATACTGGAATTTCATGATAGAAAAACCCAATACCATTTTTACCCGACCCGGGACCTCTTGCACAGCAGTCGTATACACTTCCCGCTGTGCCACCTTTAAATAATTTAATGTAACCTTTGTTCGTCTAGTAGATGATCGATTTCCTTAAACGTAATTTATTGTTGTGACGTCTAATGAGGAAATCATCTACAAACCGTTTTGAGTACTACAAAGTAATAAGTAAATAGATATCTATTGCATAGAACTGCACATATAAGTTTATAATCACTATGTAATGTACAGTTTGCATTTGAATGCGGATTTAAGTTTCATTGTAAGTAACATTGCTGGGAAAATAAGTCATGTAAGCATAGTAATCTACTTTGATCAAACTTTAATAATAAAGTTTCTTTATATACTGTTTGAAGA
Source organism: Laspeyria flexula (assembly GCA_905147015.1). Classification (NCBI taxonomy): domain Eukaryota; kingdom Metazoa; phylum Arthropoda; class Insecta; order Lepidoptera; family Erebidae; genus Laspeyria; species Laspeyria flexula. Next base: position 1,122,532 of record LR989956.1, on the reverse strand, counting down.
GAAGCATACTTCTGAAAATTAACGATTTTGCTAACGTAACTTGCCTTTACATTATTTTGTTACTTCATAAATTTTCATTCATCATCAGCAACCACAGATATATATGGAATAGCCACCCATTAAGTCCCACTGCTGGGCTCGGGTTTCCTCTCCTCAAACTAGAGAGCTGAGGGGGCTTAGGCCATAAACCACTCACGCTGGTCTAGTGCGGGTTGGTGGATCAGACATAATCATAGAATTTCTTCTAGGGTATGTGTGTTTTCTCACGATGTTTTCCATCAACGTTAGCAGATGGTAAGTCACTTGACTAGTACATATAAATTCCACAAAATGGAATCCACATTGGTACTGCCGGTCGGGATCGAACTCGAACCGCGTAATTTGCACGCCACGCGCTGGTCCCATATCCATTCAGTCAACCATCGCTTTAAAATATTCAAAATATTTTTTTGAAAGGTCCCAAAATGCCATTCTATTTTTTTTTTAAATATTACGCTCCCTATTGTTCTAAGCTATTTTCGCCTTCATGACAATTGTAGATCTTTCATTAGATACGAAAGATAGAGTTGATAGAGGTTATATATAACTAGTAAAATGTGGGTCTGCCTACCCCTTCGGGAAAAAAGTATGACTCTATGTTTTTCTACCATACGAGTTTAAAACGTTGCCGGATAAAAAGGTTATTATTTTTAATCTAAAATCACACTATTGCGATAACTGATGGCGTGCTTGTTAATTAGGTTGGCAACACTAGTAATTAAGAGATTTAATCGTACTTCAGTCTAGATGTAGGTCGGAAATAGCCTAGATTTCAACCTAGTTTAAATGCTTCTCGCGCAAACCTCGTTTTAGTATTTTATTAAAAACCACTTTGCCCGATGCGAAAATGGATGCACCATTACTATTTAGTGGATGCTACAGTCATCATTATCATCACCATCAAACTCTGTCCACTGCTGGACGTTGACCTAATCTACGTGCTCTCTTGGCTACCTCTACATTATTATACATATTTTAAACTGGATGTAGACCTGCCCAAAAGAAATGGAGAATAGAGATATCTTATTTTATTTTCTGTCTTTTAGATCTTCTCGAAGCGCTCAGCATTAAAGGATCCTGTTGGGCTCACAAGTATTGAGTCGGGTTTCCACGCATACAGAATACCTATAAGTTAACACTTGTTTTTCTTTAGTTGCTTGAACGTAGTTTTTATAGATTATAAGTTTTTATATATAAAAATATTTATATGTTAAAATGTTAGTTGGTTATATTAATATGCACGTATTTAAATTTTCATTGCTATGTTACATGCACAAACATGTTTAGCAAAATTGTATACCATGTTTTACGGAAATATATGTCAAATTTTTGTTTCTCTCTTGTGATGACAAAAATATTGTTTTATTTGTGATCTAGTGACAACGAGATATTTAGCAAAAGAGCAAACTATCTGTAGAAGCCGCATTATAACTAACTATCCAATGGTTTAGTTGCGCAACAGTGTATAAGACAGTTGCCAGAGGTACCGAGTTCGATTCTCAGTTCAGGTAAAATTGATATTAAGTTTTCAATTATGACATTTCCAGAGAATTTGTTTACAAAGTCTCCTTGGGCAAGTTTGTTTCTAAACTCCAGAGTTTAGAAACAAATCTACCCGGATGGAATGGGCTCACCCCTTACATGGGAACTAACCAAGCTGGCGTTATGAGGGTGTGAAGCAGCTCTGCCTACCGTTTCAGAAAAAAAGGGGTGATGCTATAATGATGCATTATATTGGAAGGAAGGGAGATCTCTCTGTACCCCAAAAATGGGGATAGTGTGATTTTTAATGCATTGTTCAAGGTCATTGACCTCAGTAATGCGCGTAAAATGCGGGTCATTGCCCTTTCAACTCACAAACCGGTTGAGTTACCTACTTTAGATTTCTCAATATCTTTACGTAGAGAAGAAAATATATTACTGACTTAATGGTAAAATGATGAAATGCTTTTTTTTTCCACGGAACACTGATATTTTTCCTATAGCCGCCTGTAAAAGTCATGTAGAAATCGGTTTAGCGGTTTCGGAGTTTACCTCAAACGACAGACAAATTAACAAAGTGTGTTTTTGTTATAAGTATAGATACTTTCTTATGCCTACTCTAAAAAGCTGTTATTTGGATATTACAAACAAATACTTCAATTTTATTTATACATAGACCTAAGTGTGGAGCAGAATTTGTCAAGACCGCGGTCTTTGGACGAGCCTGGGGGAGGCCAATCTGTCCCGGTGTCATGATTAATATTTTAGTACTTATTGTAATCTATACTATGTAAATATTGTTAATAAAGGCTATTATGTCTTTCCTTTATCTTGAGCCAATGGTGACACGGACTTTTGGAAGGCGTACATCGGGTCGAAGCCAACATGAAGAGGTCCTTTAGATAGTTTAATCTGACTGATGACTGGCCTGTTGGTCTAGTGGTTAGTGACCCTGACTGCTAAGCTGGAGGTCGTGGGTTCGATCCCCACCCAGGACAAATCTTTGTGTGATGAGCATAAAGGTTTGTTCTGTGTCTGGGTGTAATTTATCTATAATATGTATGTATTTACAAAAAAAAAATGTATATAAGTAGTATATCAGTTGTTTAGTACCCATAACACAAGCAAATATAATTGCTTACTTTGGGACTAGATGGCGCTGTGTGAATGTGGTAGAATATTATTATTATTATTAATCTACGTTGTAATGTGACACTGATCGGTGAAGAGTTACTGTAACCTAAATGCAGATTCCCGGTTTCCAAGAAGTATGCAAGAGAGTGTAAGTGCTCAAATAAATCAAATACCAACATTCCTTTATGACGACTACAAAATACAAGTAGGTCGATAGGTACTGTTCATAACTTCGTAGTGATATTCGTGAGTTGATCGTATAACCACTTTGGACTGTTATTGTGTTGTTTTACAGTTGCCCTTGAATTGAACGTTCAAACTAAAGCACAATTTTATTGTTTATTGATTTGTTTTATGTTTTATAGTTAGAATAGTATGATAATGCATTTGTAGACCTAAATTGGAAAGAGAATAACTTGAACTGAATTCTATTTTAGTATGTTTAAAATAAGAACTATTCTAGTGGTAGATTATTCAATTGTAATATTAAAATCTCGTATTTGTTTTCCAGGTGAACATAAAAAAAACATAGCATCACGTTTCTTTCCCAAACGGGTAGGCAGAGGTGTATCACACCCACTTTTCGTCTGCTATTTTAGGGGTCAGGCTCGCCTATTTCATGGGACCAAACCCAATGAAATAGGCGAGCCTATTGTCATCATCGGAAACATTTGTTTTTTTTAAAAGGGGAATAGGTAGTGTGGAAATAGAAAACATAGAGGATTGAGCATGCCAGCTAGGCACTATAACCCGTCTAGCTAGAGTGGTGCATTAGGCTAAATTCTCTCCAAAATGTTTGGAAGAGACCCGAGCCCAGCAGTTGGATATTCATTTATGGGTTGTAATGATAAGATGAAACTTGAAAGTAGCGTTACAGTAAACATTACTATTAGTTACATAATATGCTATCCGAAGTGACGCTCCGTATGTATGGTTATTTGACAGCATGTAGTCGCACCCATCGCTTCAGTAACAGAGAGTCCCATCGGTCACCCAATACGCACAGGATGCTGTTGGTACTGGATCGCAGCAGTAGTAGATACTGTTATTGTGCCTGCGTAATATAAGGAAATAAATAATTGACCGAAGTACACCAACAACACTAACGTTATAATTAGTATGTGGTTAAAGAAACATTAATATGGCTTCCTAGTTGAAATGGTTGTGTAACATTGAACGAGATATTTTTAATGAAGAAGGCATATTTATGTATATTATTTGTAGGTATGTGCTATGAGCATATCTTGTATAAATAAATTTATCCATACATATTGGCATCGGATATAAATATTTGGGTAAAAATTGGATGTCTACCTTGGAAAAACGTGAATATTTACAAAAATCTTTTTCATTTCTGAACCATCCAATAAAAGTTATTCATCGGTTGAAGTATATTCGGTTACTATATTATCCAGTAAGGACTTGATAATATAGTAAAACATAGTTTATTCATACAACGGCCATCTCGTATTTCATTTTTTTAAATAATATTATTATTTTCACACATTTACACGGAGCCATCTAGTTCCAAATTAAGCAATTAAATTTGCTTGTGTTATGGGTACTAAACAGCTGCTATACCACTAAGATATTTTTTTTTGTAAATGCATACATATTATATTTGTTTAAGTTACTTATATATTATAATATCAATAACTTTTATTTGATGGTTCAGAAACAGGGAACTAATCTCCAATTCTAAATCTCATATAATTGGGCTACATAGATTCTGAACGTCATGAACTATTGCTGTCCACCGTATAAAGTGCAATCACCCTATATTTAATATTTTATATAAAGTAGCAATTACGTTGTATCTTATTATTGTTGATATCTAAAAAGCGATGGTGGCTGAATGGATAAGTGACCGGGCGGCGTGCTAAACACGCGGTCCGAGTTCGATTCCGATCAGCAGTACAAATGTGAATTTCACTTTGTGGAATTTATATGTACTAGTCATGTGACTTACCATTTGCTGACGGTGAAGCAAAACATCGTGAGGAAACCCACATACCCTAGAAAAAATTCTAAGTGTATGCCTAACCCGCATTAGGCCAGCGTGTGTGGATTATGGCCTAAACCCTCTCAGCTTTCTAGATAGAGGAGAGGAGACCCGAGCCCAGTAGTGGGACATTAATGGGTCGCTGATGAAACGTTGTATCTACTAAGTAACTATAGATAATTAGTTTACAAACTAGGTATAAATTGTAAACATACACACAAGGTACATTCTGATAAATGATCGCTATCTTTATACACAGGAACGTCATGATTATAATAACGTAGTTACCTTTGCCCACACAAGGTCACGGCAATGTCACTCTAAATTACTTAACACCATTACTAACAATCGTAGATCGGAATAGGTAGACTTTTTTCATGTACTTTTGCAATGTTGGCATAACATGGATATACCCAGATAGATTTTGTTATTTCGGTTTTTGTGTTACCACCAATTGAATGATATTAAGTGTAAAAAGTCGATGATTTGATAATAATTTCCTTTGACAATTTTACAAGTCCAGTTTCTATACAAAATAAACCAAATTTGTTTAAGTGTGGTATCCTTTTTGCGACCCCCTAACAGTTGTTTGCCTTTAGTATTGTAGTAAAAAAATACCATTTACCTATTATTAAACCATTCATACTTTTTGTTTAAAAAATAACTGTTTAATAAAGTATTCTAATATTTTACTTAACCATAATCTAAAATGTGAACATTAAAATTTTGAGATTACATTCTGGATTCTGAAAATGTATCCATACTTAGATAGCGTTATGACGCTAGTAATAGTAAAACTCTGCCTATTTCGATCGATGGTAATAACAAGTTCTAGAAATATTTATTGTTATACAATTGTCGGTAAGAAATTAAAATAACATAACAATTGACTGTTTGTTTTTTGTTATGTAACTCATCACATTTCCTGTGTTTATATTTTTAATTAACTATTATTGTATTGTGCTATAATTATTTACATCACGAACTGTCAATGATAGCTCGCCTGATAAGCAGTTATTATGGCGTATATCGCTTTTCTTTTTTATTTTTATTATGTAACTACTTAGCGCTACTAAGTAGCGGCTCTCACTAGACACATATTCTCCAAATTTAATCAATATACAGCAAGTAGATTATGAATAAAATGCCTGTGACATACATGTCGGTCCATGCGGCATGCGTACGATTGCACCGACTGACATAACTATAAGGGTTCCTTTTTGCCATTTTCGCTACAGAACTCTAAAATGGTAATAAAATTACCAAGCAAGAGTAACACTGATTTATACTCGACGATTTCGATTTCGACTGTCACCGTGGCGCAGTGGTTAAAGTGGTCGCCTCGCCACTACATCGCCGAGTTGGGTGACGTGGGTTCGATTCCCACACGAGACAAATATTTGTGTGATTCATAGATATTTGTTTCTAGTCTGGGTGTACTTTGTGTCCGTTAGTTTCATGTTTGTAAAGCTCCCCGCGACACAGGGCTTGTTCCCTAGTGCGGGCGTTGTCTTTTTTAAAAAACAGAAACAGAAACAGAAACTAATACAAAGTATTTTTAGAAACAATTACACGGAGAGTCGACGTTGCAGGCGTTTATATTTAGACGTTAAAGTAGCCAAGTGACCAAATTGTATAATGTTAGAGTATTTTGTATTGTTAGACATGCACGGAAGCGATGGTGGCTGAATGGATAAGGGACCGGCGTGCAAATCACGCGGTCCGAGTTCGATCCCGACCAGTAGTACCAATGTGGATTCCACTTTGTGGAATTTATATGTACTAGTCAAGTGACTTACCATCTGCTAACGGTGAAGGAAAACATCGTGAGCAAACCCACATACTCTAGAAGAAATTCTATGAGTAGGTTTGTCTGATCCACCAACCCGCACTAGGCCAGCGTGAGTGGATTATGGCCTAAAAACTCTCTCTGCTCTCTAGTTAGAGGAGAGTAGACCCGATCCCAACAGTGGGACTTAATGGGTTGCTGATGAGACATGCACAATTTGTTAGAAACCTAGGTCTCACTGCAAAACCAGGTTTCAATCATCTTTTATAAACTAATATTATAATGCTGCAGAGTTAGATAATTTGTTTTGTTGAAGGCACTAATCTGAGGACCTACTGGGCCGAATTTAAAAAATCTTTTCATGTTGGATAGCTCATTTATCGAGAAAGGCTATAGGCTATATAACACCACGCTGCGACCAATAGGAGCAAGTCTAAACAAAGATACACAGGAGCGAAGCTCCGAGCAACGATTGTAATTATAATTGTATTAAACCTGGCTAGTGTTTTTTTCAAACTGGCCGTAAAATAAAATAGTTGACACCTTTTGGTTTTGTATAGTAATATTTATAATTTCAGCTTAAAGCCCACTACCATAACATCATCATCATCATTTCAACACATAAACTGTCATCAACTTAGTAGTTAGTAACTGTCGTAGTCCATAGTATATCAAAATGAGTGAAAATGTTTGAATTTCAATGATCTCTACATTTATTAAGTGGGATACTATTATTATGAATGGATCATCTTCACCACATATAATTACTTTATGGCAAGTTCTATATTATGTAAGATACTTAAGTCAACATCATCAACAAGGAGTAGGATATTGGGCAATTGTGTTGCCAAGTTGACCAGACGACACACACAACACAGCACAGGTGTATAGTGATACGTAGTATTTGTGATACGTAGCCCTTCTGGCAAGTATAGCTATTTTCATTTTTTATTTACAAAGAGACAAAACGTAGGCGGAGCTAATAGTATTGTATCCTGTTATATCTAACGTCCCTGGCCTTTAGTAACCGTGCCTACCCAACAGTTGCCATATATTGGTTAGATTGGTAATATTTGTGAACTTCGATGATTTTTCATCGTCATACTTACTTTATTTGAATGAATAAATGTAACCAAAATAAAGCTATGTATTTACGTGCAGAACAAAAACCTTACTTGTAACGTGAAAATCTAGCAAGAAAATCTAACTGGTATGTTAATGGATATTGAGAATTTCCTTTTAATGTCATATACACTCCAATTTGAATCTGAAATGAAACAATTTCATTCTATAGTTCCATTTTCTAAACGACATCAGCAACGCTATAAAAAGATAATAAAAATAAATAGATACCATAAACGAGCATTGATCGATTCAAAAATAGAATACTATTTCAAAAATGGAGGCTCTCTATGAAATATCTAGATAGAATGACATTATTTTTAACTCAACTAACTTGATTCGTGAATGCACTCAGAGTATATCCCAAAATAGGGCAGTTATTTCCCGAGCCGCTACATCCGCAGTGCGCGACGGCACAGCCAGAAAGAGGGCACATTGCGCTAGAAAGGGACAGGTACAATGACCGAAATCGATGTAAGACAGAGTCAGTACTATAGTGCTTCTCCCTTTCACCGTCGTCGGTACGTTTGCACTGAGAATGCACTGACAAACCGATCCAAAGTGCGTGTTGTACTTAGCTTGCACTCGTGTGCCGCTCTGATGTAACAATACGTGGAGAACGCGATAAAGACAATAGTATAATCATATTTTTGATTATAGTTAGATTTATTTTAGGTTATCACTGTACTCTTTATCCTGATTGTTATTTTTTGTGAAATGAAATTTCAAATAACATCTGATAAATAAAGATAAACTACCAAAACAATTTAATTTTCATGCAATGCATTTGAGGAGAGAGAGGCTATGAAATAAAATAAAATTTTTAATCACAATAAACCAACGTTACGTCACGGCATGAGAATTGACAATCGATTGGCAATGTGTCGGGTTCACAAACATTAAACAGCTGTAGGCTGTAGAGATTCGGGTAACATCGCCTTTGTTCGGTGCAAGCGACACGCAAGTACATTGAGTACGAACGGCCGAACCGCTCCGTTGAGTTCGTTGTCGTGATGAATCAGTACCCAACTGACTCCTCAGTAGCACATGAACATTCGTGGCGAGAGGGCACGCAAATGCCGCTGCCACACACCATAATAAAAAAAAACATATAATCCTTTGTAGTGCGTTGATATTTGTTTTTATTTCTTTATGTATTTGTGTGTGACAGTCCAGTGCAAATTGTGACAGAAGATTGTTCATGTTAGTGGATTTGGATAGCTGTATACGATTCAGGTGAGTGAAATTTTTATGTATTTTCACTGTTATTTAGTACAATAGACGTAGAATTATAATGCTTTGTATCTACAGCTGATCATGATGCCGATTGTTAAGTGAATTTGTGTGAATATACTATCGATCATTTAGAGAAGTGTTAACGCTATTCGAGCGTAAAATTTGTTAATGTTTTTGTTTTGTTTTTCAGCCGTATGTCTAGAGTCACGTCTAAAAATGATTCTGTTATTAGCAATGTACCTAGTTAAAATGTTAGTGTTCATTTTAGTTCGTCAAGAAATAGCGTGTTGCAAGTCAATTAATCAGTGTACAACGAGCAAAGTTGGGTGGGCAACAACAACTATTCATTTTTTAATTTCTTTGTTAATGCTTCATGTCCAATAAAGTAAAAAATAAACCAACAATTTTACTTATTATTTTTAATATAATGATCGTGACCCATCTAAGTACATTACTACACGTAAATAACCTAAACTGTAGGTATGCACCTACATATAAAATTTACACAGTCTATATTATATTTGCCAAATAGATTATGATCATAAAACATAGCAGATACCCTGAAAAAACAAGAGAATGAAATGTTTATTGTTAACTTAACAGAAAGAAGATTTACTTACAATTATTGTTATTACATTATAGCATGTATTTTTAAACTCACCAAAAAAGAACAAGGTAATCTTGGTTTAGATAAAATAAAACAAAACAATGCCAATACCAATGCGTTCATGTTTATGTAAATTTTGTCTTTCAAGCAAACTGGCTTAGTTCGACAAACCGTAATTAATTTAAGACTATAATAATCTTTACATGAAGTAAGGTTGACTAAAAAAAACCTGGCGTGTGTAGAAAAACTGCCAATTATTCTAAAAAACCACAGCTAGTTCATTATAGACATGATTTTTTCTATCATTTTGGTCCCTCAATTTGGGTTGCATAAACGTTTATACTCGTATGTAACTAAATGTTGCCCCAGTTGCCCGTTTTTTTTTTCGTTTGGCCACTGCTCAGCTCCTATTGGCCGCAGCGTCATGTAATATAGCCTTCCTCGATAAATGTGCTATCTAACGGTAAAATATTTTTTTCTAATCTGACCAGTAGTTCCTCAGATTAGCGCGTTCAAACAAACTCCAGCTTTATAATAGTATCATAGATTCCTCATTTCACATGGATGCATTATCCGATCATTATCTGGTAGGATATAAGCATTCCTTCTTCTATTAAAAGATCTGCTTCTATTTTTTGGCCAATTTGCTGTTTCAATCTAAAATATATTATTACTAGCTTCAACCCGCGCTTTGCCTGTGTCATTCAGGTTTTACTAAACTATCTCTATCTGAAATTTCATGACGCTTGGTTGAGTACCTAATTTCAAAACTACCCCTAGATTCCATCTCACAAATATTGCCACTTTATAATAATACTGTAGATTTAATATTCTTAGATATATGATATTTTGATCAACGCTATAGTTTTATTTATTTATTTAATATAGTTGTTGTTATGACTTATAATATCTCCCAGTGTTATTTAACAGAAATAATATAATATTATACTATAAATGCTGACAAACAACGACATTATATGCGTGTTATAGGTAATTGTTACATACAAAGACTTATAACAAGTCAATGTATGTTTATATGTATACACGTTTTTTCCTCATATTTTTTACCTATCAGAAGTTTTTGTCTCGTCGAAAGCAGCTACATCCTGGTGTATCAAACAGACAGCTTCAGCAGATCATTTTCAATACAAGTAGTAGAAAAATTGTAACATCGAAAAGTCATTCCTGGAGTACTTCAAGGAACTAATCTTGAGCCACAACAAAAAAAAACAAAAAATGATTTCCTAGATTGAAATAACACACAACTTTAAAATAAAGAATAAAACCCAATCTAAAAATTCTTAATTTCATTTAAGTTTAGTTAGTTTACTTAGTTTTTTACCCAGAGCAACAAAGTTAATTTTGTCGGCTCATAGTATAATTATCTCTGAGATTGTAATATGCCAGTTTTTGTGATTACTTCTTCGTCTTGTTTTGTTTTGGTAGCATGATTTTTATTTTTTTGAATCACAGTCTTATTTAATGGGATCTAAAAGAAGAAGTTTAATTCTCGGAATATACTCGTATCAGCGATGAAATTAATATTTTCTTATTAATAAAATGTAGACGACAAAATTAACTATGAAAGTTGAAATATCAACTTAAGTTCTGTATTTTATGTCAAGTCCTCGTTAATAGTGCGACAAAAAATAAAAAAATACAGTAAAACAGGATACTACACAGATGTAAAAAAACTGTACGGTCAGGAACAACCGTTAATTTTAATTTATTATGTTAATTAAAACATTATTATTAATAAAAAGTATTTGTAATGGTATTCATAGGAGAATAGAAATGGATCCGGATAAGAAGATGTCGATAGTTAAACAAAACAAAAAAAAAAGTGTCGCGATTCGCTATTAAATCGTAGAATATTTATTAGATAAATAAAATGCAAAATGTCAAAAATTTACATTTATGTATAATTTAAAAAAAGGAACTAATATTATCTTGTGATTTATTAACAACACATTTCAATAAAAGCAATCAAATACTTAAAAATGTCAATGTCAGCCCGTGACCTCGATCGGTGCAATTCGATTGAAACATCGGGCAAGTGTACTTTGTTTATTAATCCTTAACATATAATACAACGTAAAATCGACAATTAAATACAGACAAATAGGTATTATTTAGTCAATATAAGGATGTTATGATATAGTGTTTTTATATATTGCCAATCTGCATCAAGCTCTGCTTGAGTTCAACGTAAACAATAGTTTATTTGTTAAAAAGTATAGTGATTTGATGGTGGATGCACCTAAATCATATGTTTCCTAAAGTTGTTTTTGTATTATAATAAATTTAAATTTTTAAACAGTCTTACAAACCAAACTTAACAGCTAATCTAAAAAATATTACAAAATGTAATTATAAAATACACATTAAATTTTAAATACTGGTATTATGTACATCTAATTAATCATTTTGTGAGTTTGATAAGTTTTCATCAGAAATTATAGCCATCATAACATAACACAGTTCAGTTCATAATATATTTATACGTTTGGAAAACATCCAAATACCAAGAAGCGACATAGAATTTTTTTTGTCAAATTAATTGAACCTACAAACATATTAGTACTCTTATGAGAAGGAAATATTCCAGTAGTTAATATAAGTCATTGATAAAGATCATGATTCATTCAGTTTGATGATATAAGAAAATATATATAATATCAGCAAAATGTCTAAAGTGTCTAAGAAATTAATGCTGTAAAACTGAAATCAATAAACTTCTTCTATTCTATTCTATTCTAATACACACACAAGAAAATTAAATAGAGAAACAGACTATATTTGATACTAGCTGTGCCCGCGACATTGTTCGAGTGGACAACTTGTCCCGCATTCATGGAGTTTTAATTATTTTTTACGGAACCCTTATATTTTTTCAAAACCAAAGTAGCCTAAGTTAATCCTTGTGACATTAGCTATCCGCCAGTGAAAGTCCCGTCGAAATCGGTCCAGGTGTTCCAAAGACAGCTGGAACAAACAGACAGACAGAAATACAGATAAAAATTAAAAAAATATTATTTTTGTATGTACCGTATACACTTTCAAATGCATGTAGTAAAACGCGGTTATTTTATTATTACAAACAGACACACCAATTTTATTTATTTGTATAGATGTATAGATGACATCAAATGTATGTTTAAAAAATAATTTTTAAGTGTTTTATATTATGGACTCAAGTAAATGAATCGATCAATTCGTAATATCCTGCATATTATCATCATGTCAACCCACAAACATCCCACTGCTGGGCACGAGTCTCCTCCAAAGAATATGGAGGAAATTTAGCTTACTATACCAACTGTATATTATGAGAAGAATAAAACCGAAAGCATACCCATCTATTATAGTGCATTCCTTATCACGAACAGCAATGTTCCACACAGGTAATTTGGACTAGGTCCAACCAGACTCGCGTAATCTCAGCTGGCATTTCTCTTAAAGCATTACATTGTATTGGTATATATTGGACTGGCCTGTTGGTCTAGTGGTTAGTGACCCTGACTGCTAAGCTGGAGGTCGTGGGTTCGATCCCCACCCAGGACAAATCTTTGTGTGATGAGCATAAAGGTTTGTTCTGTGTCTGGGTGTAATTTATCTATAATATTATGTATGTATTTACAAAAAAAAAGTATTTATTTATTATATCAGTTGTTTAGTACCCATAACAAGCAAATATAATTGCTTAATTTGAGACTAGATGGCGCTGTGGGAATGTGGTAGAAAAAAAATAATTATAAAATTTGATTCCAACAGTCTACCCAATCGGGCATTTCAAATAACTAGTACTTAAAAGCAAAATTAAAATTGCACATATTTAATTATAATCACACATGACACGGCAAAATCAGCTAACAAAATTTCAAATTCAGTAATGGAGATGATAATTAAATAAAGCCAAATAATAGATTTTAATCTGAAAAATAAACTGCGAATATCATTCAGATGTCACATTTTGGACTACTTGACTAATGAAGGTAATCTGGCACTTTTATTAAGCTACCACTTATTTAACTTGTCAGACCTGTGGTAGAACGTCTGTTGAGTCACCAAAAATGCGATCTCATTCAGTCATTGGACCATAAATCTACTGCAATAAACATCAAAGACCTAGTAGTATAGATCTATTTTAAGTTAATAAAAGGCCTAGTAGTTTTTATATTGCCTTTAAAAAGAGCTCCAGTAAAGAGAGATAACAGGATCTGAAGTGTACGTGTCGGCATTTATCCAACAGAATGACGCTTAAGTCTTTTAGCACGTGAATTTGCGATTTGCTAAAGTTTGGGCACTTTGCCACTCAACGTTAATGAGCAAAAGATATTTTGCATTTTAAAATAGTCTGTATCCGTGCAAGTACGCATGCACTGGACAAACTAGTGTAATCAATGTTTAGAAATATCTAAGTGATAACAATGTTTTAAGCATATTATTATTTGATAAATAAAGTAAAAATATTGGTATTGTTTAATGAGTTCCTAAATCTATGTCAGCCACGGAGTGGCGCCATAAGACGTAACTATAATGCATTTTTTTTGTAATTGAATGGATTACAAAATTCTGCTCAAAAAGCTTACGAAGTGTATTGTATAGAGAAAAGTTCTTAAACTTAGAGACAGCTGTTCCTAAGCTTGGTGGGTGATTTAGAGATTTTATGATCTCATAACCTATCCTTCAATTCGATTCTATAAATCTATACTAATATTATAAAGCTGAATTGATTGTTTAGTTGAACTCGATAATATCAGAACTACTGGTCCAATTTGAAAAATTATTTTAGGGTTTGATAGCCTACTTATCGAGAAAGCCTATATATCATCACGCTACGGCAAATAGGAGCTGAATAGTGACCAAACAAAAACAATGGAAGCGAAGCCCCAAGCGACTTCAAGTAGATTATGAAAGTGAAGATGAAAAGTAAATCCTTGTCTCATTGATAAGTTAATAAAAATGAGTAAGTGAAACTTTTGGGAAAACATATTATCAGATATCCAGCCTTGCATAACTCGTAAGAATGAGTTGTGGACGAAGACCGTTGTCCAAGTTACCAGAAGTAGGCCACCAAAAACGGCTACAAGTTAGTAAAGCAATCAATCACGCAAACTAGGCTAGTTTCAAACCGTTTTGAGGAGGGTAGTTGCAATTACTGGTTGGGAGATAATGTGTTACTTCGTAAACTAAATTGTTGTAGTTACAAATGTTACATAAGAACTGTATGAGGACAAACTGGAAATAGAAACGAAATTAGCAGATTCAAAGATATCATGTAAAGTAACTCTAATTATGCTTGCTTAAAGTCTATTTTTGCGTGATAGTAGATCTTAGAAAAATATTAGAACAATGGTCTTTACATTGTAGTTATGTATATTAAGCATGTCAAAGTAACGTCATCACCATCAACAAACCACTATATTTTAATGCTGGAAGCTCTCCGTAAAGATGAAAAGAAATGAAACAATATATTCTTCGGTAACCATTTACTGAAATGAGTACCGAAATTAAACGGAACGCGGCGCTCATACAATCTAACTTGTTTTACTTGTCACTTTTCAAACAAGATTGATTGTCATGCCTTCGGTAGACAAGACAACAATGACAACCAGTTATGAATAAAAAGCAAATTGTATTTGACGCAAAAACCATTTACATAAGGTAAACAATACGTTCAAGGAAACCTTTCCCGTTTGTTTATAGACATTAAAATTTACACATTTTATTTTAAATTAGTTGTCTTGGCAAACGAGCGCTAGTTTTGGAGAGCCTACCTACATAAAAAGTGTTTAGAAGTTCACCCGAAATCGGCCATCGATCTTATTTTAAACCGATTTGTAATTTATCCAACATTCTAGAATTCATTTCACCGTTGACTTAAATTTACCCCTGAAAAATAGCAAGCGCTCCGTGGCTATTTTATTCTCTACTTCTTACGATTTTCAATTTATTACTTGACAGTCATGTGATCAAATGTTTTGATGTGACATGGAAGAAAATAAACACACATTTTTCATTGGGCGCTGTTTATTTATATAATCGCCATGAATTTTATATATAAACATGCAAATAGCTCGCGTTAATTATATTATTTATCCTTCCAATTACCTCACATTTCTTCTCATTAACGAGTATTATAATCGCTTGGAACTCCAAATAATTATCGATAAGGTTTGCGTGTTTTAAATTTATATTTCGTAAGGATTTAGTACAGTCCGCAGTAAAATTTAAGCTATTCTAACTTGTAGGAAGGTCAACATTTTTTTATATGAGAATTTGCGTGTGGTAGTCGCGTGTACCAAAAGGATATCGATCGAGCATTGTTAGTCTAGTACGGTGAGTACGAATGTACTGAAACTTACGTTATTATACGCTGGGATATTACGTAAACTAGAAAGGCGGTTTTATCACTGTTGCCAGACAACGTATATCGTATTAAATTATTATGATTTAGTGTATTTTGTTTATAAATGGAGTAGGCAGTGGTTGGCTTTTATTATATCTGTGCAAGGTTTTGCCCCCGTCGTTCTTTATTTTGGTTTTAAGTACCCAGCTCATATTGGCCGTAGCGGGATGTTATATACTTCCTCGATAAATAGTCTATCCGACACTAAAACAATTATTCAAATCGGACCTGTAGTTCCTGAGTTTAACGCGTTCAACCAAACAAACTTATATTAAGTATAGATTCATCAGGGTGAATGACTAGCTGATAGGTAGTTTAAGAAATTAATTTTTGCAAACGGTTTTTATTATAAATCTGATTTTAGTATCCAAAACGATTTTTTTAAAGCCAGAAAAATTTTACTATCTAAATTTTTGTCTATGAGCACATTTTTAAAATGAAGTAATTTAGTTGGCTGTGGCACAGCGATGAAAATATCAGCGATATAAAAGTAGTGTGAGATGTTGATACAAACCACGGTAATAGCAATAAAAATAGTTTTATTACTTCTTTTACTGTTTTAGGAAACGATTTAAACCCACTATCTGATTGAAAATGGAGAGCTAAGTACTGACAAAAGCACGTTTAAGTAAAAATATTTTGTAAAATTCTTTATTTCTCGGCCTTGGTATTATCAAAAGCTTCATCTGATGTTAAGGGAACTCCGCTAAAGGGGCATCTGCTACATCGAGGGGTCACAGATGCGTTACCGGCCTTTTAAAAAGAAGCATGCTCGTATTTACAGTAAATACGGAGATGCAGGCCCATATAGGATAAGTAGGTACGGAATCATCCTAAAGGTGAGACTGGTAGTTCCTGAGAGACTTCAAAAAACACTTTAGCTTAGATTTCTTCATACCCCAACTTCAACGTATCTCCACGTATATTTTCTTACTTTCTTTTCATCGGGGATTTAAAATAAATTAATCCTTTTTATAATATGTCCTGTTTTTGTCGTGGGTTTATTCAAAATTATAAATTTTGTTTTTATTATATATTGTCTGTAACACTATTAATTTATTATTCATCCTTTTGGTTAAGTTTTTGCTGTTTTGTTTTGTAAATTTTTAAGTCCTTAATAAATTAAAATTTAAGCAGAAAACATTTTGACCAGTTTTTTAGGCTGTATAACCTTGCTAGAACATTTTGTTGTTTGACCCTATTTGTATATTCTTAGCATCGTCAGTTTATAAAAAAAGAAATTGATTAGGCAGATTTAAATAATTGTCAAAATTAAGAACAGAATAGCAGACTTCCGAATAATCAGAAGTGAGAGAACACGACTTGCTTTTTAGAATTAGAGAACGATAATAGTCTAATCTGAATATCAACTAAAGTAACGAAAACAAAACTTCATTCGACATCATCATCATCATTAGCATTTGGGCGTACAGTGTTGATGAACAAAGGGCTTCCACTGCCATTGGCTTCACAATCATTGGCTTTTCTGCTGCCTTTTTCCGTTAAAGAACAGTTCGAATTTCGAGCATTTCAAGAATAACTTTATATTGCAATCTTGGAATATTTAGATTCAAATAAGCTTACTATTCACATCTGGTTTGTGCCAAGATGAACAGGTTTATGTAAACTCTAAACTAGTTTAGATATAATGAATTCTTTAATACCTGCATTTTACGATGTATTTCGAGTACAAGAGTTTCCCAGATCGTGGTTATTATTATTATTTCTAAAGCTACATTTTGTTAGTACTATAGTATGAGGTGAAGGTTATTTCTATTCTATTTTTATAACAATCTGTCAATATAGTTACGTTGGCAGTCGCCGATAATACGTCTAGTAAGACTATAGTTGTGACGCTACAAAACAATGATTCATTATTAAATCGGTAACCTAAATAAACACAGAGATTAGTTCTAAAAGATGCTAAATGTATAAATTAAATACTAAATATTCTAAATGAATGCTGCATAATAAAAATAATATAATTTTAAAAACAGTGTAAGGATTTCAAGACTTAAAAACGGTAAAAGAATAGCGTACTTGATCATGAAATTCATTCAATGTTCCTGCTAAGTTGTCCGGTATTACATCAGATACAAATTGAAAACCATTGTATCCTCGACATTGAAACGTGTTAAAGGTTTTACGGTAGACATGCTCATAGACGAGTGTGTGCTTAAAATAATATAACATGCAGATTGACTCATTTGCGATGTAAACATATTCTACTCAAGTATGGAAGTGAACTGTCATGATAAAGTAGGATGTAGCACGCAGAACGAATGTTAAACCAAACTAAAGTTGAAGAGATAAAAGTTAGATAGTTGTAGAATTTAATTAAGTCAAGAATATTAAATAATGTTTCAGTGGTTATGATGCATCTAGTTTCTTGTGTAGTAGTACACTTAGTTGATATATTGCTTACAATTTTATTGGACAGAATTAGGATAAAATATTTTCATCGCTCTGCGAACTAGATCTTTCTTTATTTGCCCTATCAGGTTCTCGTAGTGTTTTCTTATAGATACCTAAACAGTAACATACAACAAGTATGAAGTATCTTTATTAAGTTTTACTGTTTTGACTTCAGTAAATTTGCTGCCTAGTGTGTGTATAATCAATTAATTTCATCTTAATGACTCAATGCTATTACAAAGAATCGATCGTTGTTAAAAAGTACTAAGGCTATTTCGAATTTCATGAAACGACCTTTAGGAATCTTGGACAAGATTCAAATATTTTACAATATATCCAACACTCTTGTTTACATCTGCATACTACCACATGTGACTTGTAAACACAGCTATCTCTATTAGCACCAAGTTCAGTACACTTACTAAGATTATCTTATCATTATTTACATTGTTGCTTTCAGAGGAAACTATTTCTTAACTCACATTTTAGTTCTTTTGTGTCATTGGTTTGACAATGAAGGATAATTTCACTTCCTCAAATTTTACCTTTTTTTATCTCCTTTGACAATGTGATCAAATCTCCATTTTAATAATGACTTGCAATCAAAAACAAAATAGAGTAAGAATAAAGAGAATTTTACAAATACAAAATAAATGGTCATTCACACACAAAGACATTAATTCAAATCTATGTTTTTCACAGATTTCAGTAAGAATAATTCCTATTGATAATATTTTACTCCAACGTCTTCAAAATTAAACTTCTGTCTATACGTTTTGTTTCATTACTCAAATACGTCATATAGGTTACTTTTGCTTTCATGTCGTCATAAGAAATACTCATATCGAGCTCGTTCTACTCCGTTGGCGGAGATCTTACGTCACGCAGTCCGCCTACGAATACATTCGCTTTCTTGATATCTTTGACATTTCGTAGACAAAAGGCTGATTTTATATTTGTGCCGTACTGAATTTATATTGATAGATTATGTTGCTTACCTGAGCCTAGAAAGAGCGCAGACTGCCTGGGTGCGTGACTGCGTTTCATCTACCGTAGAATGTAGTACACATTCTATATGGTAGATACTATAAACGTAACAGCTAATTAATAAGTCACTCACATTCTCCATGTGTGAATAACTATTAAATGTTATATATATACCTACAAATCGTGACAGATTGTTGTGTACTAATTCATTGTAAAGATAGATGAGATATACCTAAAAATGTAACTAATATTACCATAAAACATGAAATATAAGTATAATCACAATCTCTGACGTCACAATGATGTCAATTAAAAATCGTGTGTACTTCATGTGTTTTGTGATAAAGGGACTTATGTAGATAGCGCAGATTGTCGATAGTACAACAATGTAATTGGATCGGAAATGAAAGACAGTAATATTTTTATTGTGTGTGTACTATTACGCACAAATTTGATGTTCCAATATTATGAACACCTACATTTTTGAAAGTTGGACTGAATTAGGAAAATGACTAAGATAGCGTGTATAAGAATATCATCGTCAAACATCAGGCAGTCTGTAGTTGATAGACAACAGCAACCTATTGCCTGTTTTTGTTTATCTCTTTAGTAGATAAACAAAAACAGGCAATAAATTCATAATAGTAACACAGTATTTGATTATTATGAATTCAATAACTTTTAGCTAAATATATATAACTAATTATAATTTATTTGTGTGTTTTATAGATATAATTTGTTTCGAGTCTGTGGATATTTTGTGATTGCAATTGCAATGCAAAGACCTACATGATATAGTCGGTATGTTATTAAAAAGTCCCGAGCACTTGTTTCCTAGACGGGTGTTATTTTTTATTCTAATAAAATTGCCCCTGTGAACCCTTTGCTTTATGAGCTATTGTATTGTTCTTAGATTATCACCTATGGCACTCGTTGTTGCTGGAGTATTTGACGTCATTGTAATCACTGAATTTTAAACTATTATTTATAATCCCAATTTTTTAATAAAGTCTTAGCTTCACGGTTCAAATAAAATCTTGATAATGTACAAGGCATATTTCAGCACAGCCTTCTCATAACCTGTAAACAAGATCCCAAATATTTTAGTCAAGGAATTTTTTATACGTTTTGTGCTTCTTTGGATCGTACCTACGTATACTTTGAGATGAAAGATAAATCTTGGAATTCTTAACGTTTTCTGCTGCTGTAATATTATTTGATATAAGACATTGTGCTACCTTAAAGTATTCTGGTTTGTTATATCACTCGGATAGTTATAGAATATTAATAGACAAAAATCATTTTATGTTACAATACTTGTATTACAGAATACTGGAGATTTATTACATCTTAAAATAAAGTTTTATATTAATTTTTATTGTTAAAATGATAGATTTAGGGTTTAGGGGAAAAATAGTAAAAGTATTATTCACTGTAGAAGGTGTTTTTAGTATTATTGACATGAGAGTATTTTGACTACAAACTATTTAAAATTATTAATTCTCTCTCTAAACGATGTATTATTTAATTATAATTTCATTGCACTGTACTTACTAAGTATATCTTTAATCTTCTATAATAATATATTACTCACTTAAATCATGATAAAGATAGTATAATAATGAATTCTAATCCTTGTTATTGATGTTAGTGACTGTACTGATATGGATTTGGGAGATTATTTCAATCGCAGCGTTGTTATTATTCACAATAAGGATTTTGTAAATCATTGGTGATAGCGTGATGAAGGATTTAACGGTGAAACATATTTGCTGCCTTGTAGGAATTAGGTTAGAATAAATATTTTTCTATAATATATATTTCCTCTCAACTCTTTAGTTAAAGGAGAGGAGACCCGAACCCAGCAGTTGGACTTTTTTTTTAAATATTCTACCACATTCACACAGCGCCATAGTCCCAAATTAAGCAATTATATTTGCTTGTGTTATGAATACTAAACAACTGATATTCTACTTAAATATATATTTTTTTGTAAATATATACATATTATAGATAAATTACACCCAGACACAGAACAAACCTTTATGCTCATCACACAAAGATTTGTCCTGGGTGGGGATTGAACCCACGACCTCCGGCTTAGCAGTCAGGGTCACTAACCACTAGACCAACAGGCCAGTCTTCTATGTGTATACGGACTTAATGGGTTGCTGATGATGAATTATTTTCTTGGTGGAGGACCGAGTGTTATGGTGCGTGTTACGAGAGGCCTATGTCCAGCAGTGGACTTCAATAGGCTGAAATGATAATGATGATAATGTTTATTCTGTTTGGCAACTTTCTTTAATTGTTAAGGCCTTCAGGCAGTTATTTCATGTAGTGTAACATCAGCTATCTTGTGCAATGTGGTTACCCCGAATTAAATGATGATGCCTTAGTTTTGCTGTTATATGAAGTCTGACAATGCCTGATCTTAAAAGTGCCACTTATGTATACGTAACAAAAAATATAGAAACATAAGGAAAAAATATTTTCGGTGTCTGTCTTTGAAATAAAATAAAAGCAACAAAAATATGAAAGCTTTACGAAGAAAATTTGCAGAATTGAGTAATATCTTCCATGAGAGAGAGAGACCGGCTGCTTATAAATAATCTTAACCTAGAGTCTATTCTGTTTGTACTATACAGTCTAAAAAATCTCCTTTTAGAAGGATCTTATTTGAAGTTGTTGTTTAGCCATTTCCTTCTTTATGACATTGAAAAACCGCCTTTAGAAATAAATTAATCCGGGATTTAGAGATGTTATATAAATTTTCAATACATACGTATTGATTTTGGTACTTTGATTTTCAAGATAAAACTATATCTGAGAATTAAGATAGTTACTAAGCGGACTAATATCGATATATCGTTTGTCATAATTAGGGATTGTATCAAAGTGTGTTGACGTGTGTAATGTTAAATTTGAGTGCAACGTGGCTACAGGTACGGGCAACTTTATTTATTTTTATTGGGTTCGTAGTTTCGAACACTTCGAACTCACCAAAACTAATATTTATTCTATTATTTTATTTTAATTTAATTAATCATTAAATTCTTTAGTATATTAATCTAATAATTATAAAGTCAGGGATGAAACAAGTTTAACTTTGTGTGGCACTCACTCCTATAAAATTTCCGCAAAAATTATTAACGATGTTGTTAGTTTTGCGTTCATTCGTAAATAAATTTCTCTTATATATTTCGTAATAATGTTACGTTGTTAATTTTTTCGTATGTTACCGTACTTATAAATATAATTAACCTCGTAAGAACTTCTACAACAAATTTGATATTTCTACTTCAGCGAGATTGCTATTTAAAAATTCGTAGTAATAAGTACGTTTGTAACGAATATAGGCCTTATTCATGTGCTGTATAACAAAGGATGAAATTTCTCGTTCAACTGACTCAAAGAAAATCATTTTACTGTATAAAGTTATTTAGTTTATATACATTTCACTATCGAGGCTAGTAACTGATAATTAAGTTTACGTCATGCTCTTTAAGTTTTATGTGTTCTTGACGCAATTGCCGTGGTTTATTACCTTAAGAAACTAACGTTTGAAACAACTTGTTTACCTGTAATATCTTTAAGTTGAAAACTATACAGAGTAAGCAGTTATAAAACTCGATGGGCCAGGGCCAGGCATATCAGGGCCTGGGCATGTGCCCGGGATGCGGATGGACCGTGTTCCGTCAGTTGTTTTTTATACGAATTCGTTCACACATCTCCGTGTCCTGGCTGCTAGTTGTGCCGATATTCTTTGGGCATAGAACTGTCAAGTCACAGACATGACCTGGACAAGTGTGGGTAGACTAAGGCTTCTTTTGTTTCAGTATTTTTGCTTTCGATTGTTTGAATATTTTGCGATTACTTAGTCATAAAATCAAACATGAATTTCATAAATCAATCATAAATTTATCACATAAATATGTTATCAAATGTGTTTTGTGTGACGAGAACGTGGGTACACTTAGATTAATATGTAAATTTACAATAACAATGTGTAATTTAATTCTATATTTTAGCGTAGGAGATAGGGTACACGCCTTGTGGTACTCCTTTTTTTGAATCTACATTGTGAAATATTATTTACATTTTAGAATGTAATAAAGTTCTTTGTTATAATTTTTTTAGAACTATGTTTATCGAGATACCTACTGTTATATATTACTAGACTACACGTGCAGTTGTTTATCCCGCATCAATAGACACAAGTAGGTTAATGGAATGTGTTAGAGGCATATTAACTGATATGTCACAGTCATTGTGTATTATTTTGACATTTCAATCTTGTATTAATTCTCACACGTGATAGTTTTAAAACATAGTATGTTTGTGGATATAAGGATATAAATGGAATATCCATAGGCAAATGGTTTTATTTATTTTATAATGAAATAAGAAAGGCTAAACGAAATCAGACTATGCGACCGAATAGCGAACTGACTGGGCTTTACCATTTCAATCCAGTTCATACAAATTACAATTTGTGGATACTACAATATCCACAAATTGTAATTTCATTCTACTTAGGTAGGTTCTTCGTGGTCCCTAGGTAAATGTAATTTCAAAGCAGGTAACCAGATATTCTTTCCTAGATATGAGATCATCTCAAGAATCAAAGTCTAGCAATGCTAATAACTTAGCAGTATGTTCACACGTGTCGAGTCTGTAGCTGATAAAACAGTGTCACATATGAGAACATTATCTAATCGACGCAAGCGCAATCTTTCAAATAATAATTAGTTATTTTTTAATAGTTGTATTGGTAGTTGAATGTTGATCTGTATAATCAGTGGTTTATTCTACAACATTTTCACATTTTTGTATTGTTTTTGTGCTATTTTATTCCCATATTTTTATTTTTCATTTTCGTCTTTAATGTAAACTTATCTAATCTTATAATATATAAATCCACATCTGTTGATGATTTTATTTATTTAAATTTCTCAGCATGATTTAATATAGTTACAAGGTACATACATCTTTTTTCCAGACATGTTTTACAAATATTACTATTTTCGAGAATTTAATGTATTAGAATAGAGAGAATTTAAATACACACATAGAAACTTTTCGTATAATCCACAACATTTATCCGCGCCTTACCTCCACAGATAATGCAGAAAATAGAGGTTGACTGGTAGATAATACCTTTGACATTGAGTCCGCCTTTGACCGGTTGAATGTGCATACAGTTTACTAAATAAAATACATAGGTACATATACATGTATACATTATCCATGTTTAGTAATATGTAGGTTAGTGTGTCCATATATAAATAGACAAGTACCTACGTACCTATCAGCTGAAACGAAATTACAACAACACGTACTCTCATAATACGTTCTTGTTTGTAATCTTCGCCACCAGCCTCGTAATATAATAACTTGTTTTTCATACAAACGTGGGAAGGAAACTGATTACGTTAGTTATGATGATACGTACTTGTAAACTATTTATGGTTTACAATTTACATAGTCTAAAATTGGGGTATGATATTTTCTTATATTCTACTATTTTAGTAGAATTAAAAAAAAAAAATCTAACGACGATGTAGATAAGGCTGTCCGTAGTATTCCCATCTTTCTTCGTCAATCGAAAAGGGTAATCCATGTAGATGTAAAATCCTTTTGAAGTTATTATTTTTCAATATAATTCCATTTCTCGTGAATACCTATCCAGGTTTATCATGATCATGATCTACTTCTTTAGATTTGTCTTCATTAAATTCTTTTAGCAATGCTCCATAGCCTGAAACATTTTATATTACATAGATTTTATTACGAAGCTTACAAACCCTGGGATTTGGGGAATTTAAGCTACCTTCCTCATTTTTGGTCGTGTAGGATGAATCTATGGTTCCTTATTTTTATCAGTATTAGTAATTAGATAGGAATGTTCATTAAAATAAATAAGTGTCTTTGTTTAGGCACTGTTTAATCGAGATTCACCTATTCTGATCTGTATTAGGTAGTAATTGGTAATGTTGTGACTTGTCAAAGTCGAATTTGTTACTGTGTTAAATTATTTCGATTTATTTTAATAATAAAAACTTAACCTAATGAGATATTATAGTCATCTTAGATATCAATACTTACAACTACAGATGGAATATTTCTGTTAGGGCCATGTATTGTATTAATGGATGCTTATGATTTCAACGTATCCTAGAATCTTTTATTTCGTTATTCATGTCACCAAACAGTTAACTGCTTTAACGGCAAAATTTCAACATTTCGAGAAAGCTATTGTTTACGAAGTTATTTAGGAAGCTTGCAATAGTTCTGTTAGGAGCAATGACACTTATAAGAAGTTTTAATTAAGTTTTGTTCAAAGTTGGTTTCTTGTGAATCAAGATTTTTATATATTTTTCTATTTACCGAACTGTGTCTAAAGACTGAAGTCAGCAAGGTGTAACATTTGCAGTTGGTAATGCTCTTGTTTTGGTTTTTAGTTGTAATTTTAGTTTATTCTTTTCATATTTAGTACAAATTTCAAAAGATATAATTGTTTATTTCCAATTGCAAGGGTGGTGCAATAAATTACAGCATCACAAAAACTGTATAAGTCAGTACATAAAACATATTTCATTCATCCATTGTACCTGTTGTGTCTAACATAACCAAAGAAATAATTTTGAAAATACGATCAACACGGCGGAGTCACATTGCAAACTTCGTTAAAAAGTTATTGTCAGTTGTTCGTAGTTGAATTGGAACAACCTACTTGCCTGTATCACGCGATCTAGTCATTCTATAGGTAGATAAAGAATTAGGTTTTATTTAAAACTGACAATAATATTATTGCATTGCAACAATTATAATATAAAAGCAATAGATTAAAAAAAATCCTTACTTATCTTATAAACGAAAAAGTGTATTGGATTTTTGCCCTTTTGTTTTGTTGAAATTTTCACAGATGATGTTTTTCTGTTGCCACTATAACAACAATAATATAAAAAACAGAATAAAATACATATTCAAGGTGTTCCCATACAACAGTTATGACATTTTTTTCCGTTTTAATAGATAATGGTACGGAACTCTTCATGCGCGAGTCCGACTCGCACTTGGCTGGTTTTTATTAAATAAGTAATATGTAAACTGTATCGGCTTTTCTTATCGTCACATATTGGCGTCTGTAAAAATGATTGAATGCCAATGGCTTATATTTTTTAAGAAGCGAGCTCATTGTTTTTTACTACTACGCACAGTACGAAGTCAATACCATTCCGCCCCGAATTCAATTTACCAAATGAAAAACACTATAAATGCGTTGCCTGGCGTTGGTATTTCGTATATTGAGTTTCATAAGGACTTATACATATATGTATATCACTTGACAGTAAATTCAGAAGAACGGCAGGCTCTTTTCGATGAAAAATACAAATTAAAATTTCGGACGTGCATTAATTCTTGCACAAATCATTAGATATTCTATGTATGCAAATTATATAATTCTTAAAAACATATTTAAGATAATATTATTCCAAAGACGGTTAAATAACACAATTTAAAATGATCTTAGTATGCAAAACTTCGGCATTTGTTTCAAGATACAGAGCCCTGATAATAGCAATTATTTGCAGCAGGACAGCATAAATAAAGAACATCTCTGACAATATCGTGTCACTAACTAAAGTGGCTGACTTTTAATCCAGTATTACACGTGGCAAACGCGATAACATGTAGGTAATTACCTAATACTGTACTGAAAGTGCTACACGAATCGTAGATGTTAGAGTCAAACGTACAAATTACTTTTTGTCAAATTAGTTTCGTTGTCTATAATGTACTCAATACTCAATGTTTTATTTGCATTCCACAATGTCAATTAGGTGTTATAATACATGACATCATTATGGACCCTGTCGGGCACAGCAAATGTAGAAGGGATGAAGAGGTCTTGTAAGATTTGAATTGCTATAATAATAAATCTACTGAAAATATATTTGAATTATATTTCTGAATCATAATTATTTGGCAACTGTTGTAAAACAATTTATTATTATAAATATATGGTAAATATTCACAATTTTAGATTCCTATCAATCATTAATATGTTCTTTCAATCAACTTAGCAATCATATACCGGCAGTATAAATTAAACCAGTTTTGAATCCTTGTTCTGTCCAATTACAACTTTTTGTTACTTGTTTAGCTAGTTTTGCATTGTGCAAATTTGGGTGGGTATATATATAATATTTCCAATTAAGATATTTTGGATATAGTTATGACGTCAGCATATAATACATTGTTTGCTGAAACAAAGATACGGTTTGATATTATCTCCACTCAAATTTGCCTCGAAGAATTTGAATTTCGGTGGTAACTATTCGATGAACGAATGGTATTTTCAGCATTGACTCGGCAACATTGTTTGGACGAAATCATTTGAAATTTGCGGTTCAGATTATTAGATTATTTAAATTTCTGCAAAGCCAAGGTATTCCTTGACGTTGTTATAGTGGTGCTTTGTAGATAGCAGTCAAAGGCCTTGCCACTTCATCGCTACGCCAAGTGACATGGTTTCGATTACCAAATTTGTTCCCTGATGGCAACCATGTTTTTATGGCTGGCTATATAGTAGCTATATCAGTCGCAAGTAAGGAGGTCGGGAATAAACTATTGAGGTTAGGTTAGTTTCTATAATATTTTATAATATTAAGAAGAAAACTAACCTTTTTTTTTTAACACAACTAGTATTGAAAACTTCTTTTTGTACCGACCTCTTTAGTTTTTTAAGAGTTTTGACTGTAACATAAATATATACAATGCCAGTGTTACAATGCTGGAAGTGTTACGCAGACGGTCAGTCGTTGACCGTTATCTCTGATATGATACAATATTTAATTACTTTGTCTTTTTCTTATCTATTTGATTACTTTATGCTAATCGTGCTTTGATTTTTCTATATTGATTATTACAATGTTAATATATCTTTTAATAATATTGAGATTTTTTGACTTTGTTCGTGTATATGCGCCGTAATCAAAACCGGTGAAAAGAAATTGTCAAGGATTTCTGATACCTCCGGGTTCATCGACCGCGGTAATACAAATGGACGCCCGAAAAGTTTTTGAAACAGCTGATTTTTTAGTTGTGTTGTAAATAATAATTATGTAATGTCTGGGTAACCATAGAGCATGTCTTGTGCAATTTCCTAAAAATCTACGAGTTAGCGCTACCAGTTTTTCATAATATTTTATTTTAGTTATTTAATTCTGTCAAAGTACAAATTTTCATACAAATCGTAGAGCGTTCGGTTTTCGTAACAGCAATGTATAAATTTACATGTATACATAAATACAATGATATAATCGGTTTTCTAATCATATTTTTTTCTGTATTCTTATTGTTTTTTTTTATCATGTTATATCCCATACAGTTTATTTATTATATGTATAGGTATACAAAATCCACGGTTGTGTTTACCAGGTAAAGATTAGAATAGTTTGTATCGTTTGCTAACGATTTCAAACTATTTTCAACGTGAAACTAACTGCGTATGGACTTCCCAAAATAGAGCGCTTGATCTAATTCCAGTTCATAACGGAATATTTCCCTCAAACCAGAGTATTTTTTGATATTATGTATACAAAACATACTTTTGTGGAGCATGTTTGATGATTAATATCTACTTCTTCCTTCCGGCAAGCGATGATCAAGGATGATCATGGATGGATTGCTCCCGGATCGTAAAATTCTTCGAACCTTACAACGACGTATTTTAATGGCATGTATAATATCAATTTTTTTTAATCGGATCAATAGTTACTGAGATCATAGCGTTCAATCAAACAAACAAATGATGATGATAATCATGATTTAAGGTACAGGCAGATAGATTTATAGCTCTTAGCTTTTGAGCTTAGATTTGAACGTATCTACCACAAAAATTTCCGGCATGAAATATGTATATCCTACGTTTTTCCTACGTTATTTCTAGTCTATTTGTGTGCTAAGCTTAGTTGTATTTGCATAGAAGAATTAGAAACACCCATCCTCAAAAACTTTCCCATCTAAATATTAGCAAAATGAAACAGTAATGAGTTTTTATCACGATTCGAACATACACGTAAAAATAAATTGAAAAAAATGTACCGACTATGTTTTTGTTAATGTTCTTATGTAATATTTCTTGCTAGTATTGCGTGCGATAATATCGGCGCGACGTACATAATAATATATTACTCACAGGTGGGTTGTATCAATCGATAATATCTACGTATAGCTACTCGCACGTGCTTTACAAAATAGGACTACGAATTTTTACTAATTGTAATGCTCAAATTTATATACTTACATCACAATTTACTATAACGTTATCCCCTTATTACAAAATGCGGACTTAGCATTAAACCAGTTTTAAATTGACAACTTTGACACTAAAACAATGCCTTATGTCAATGTCAATGCCTTGTTTTGTAATATAACTCTTGGTCTTGGGGGCTTGAGTTTTTTTTTTCCTTCTACCACATTCACACAGCGCCATCTAGTCCCAAAGTAAGCAATTATATTTGCTTGTGTTATGGGAACTAAACAACTGATATACTACTTAAATACATCATGCCGGTCGGGATCGTACTCGGACCGCGTGATTTGCACGCCGGTCTCTTATCCATTCAGCCACCATCGCTTGTTATCGCTTGTTCTTCTATATAGACACACTGATTCATTCATAGATCAACCTCACAAATTAGCACGATTGAATAGTTAATATGAAAATGAAAAATATTGTATATTAATATTGAAAAATATAAAAGATGAAAATTATTTGTTCACATAGCCTGGCTCGGAGACTGAAGCCAATATTGATGGTATTTAAAGTAAAGCTTTATGACATTAAATTATGATCTAATTTTAAATTGTACAAGATTTTTCTTTTATATATAAAGTGTTTAAATATTATAACTGCTGGATTTATGGTTGCTCGGCCGTGGGACATTAATAGGTTGCTGATGATGATGATGATGATAATGATAATATTAAGCTAAAAATGGCCACCTACAAGGCATTCCTTTGACTGGCCTGTTGGTCTAGTGGTTAGTAACCCTGACTGCTAAGCGGAGGTCGTGGGTTCGATCCCCACCCAGGACAAATCTTTGTGTGATGAGCATAAAGGTTTGTTCTGTGTCTGGGTGTAATTTATCTATAATATGTATGTATTTACAAAAAAAATGTATTTAAGTAGTATATCAGTTGTTTAGTACCTACTACTACCTACCCATAAGACCATAACACAAGCAATAATAATTGCTTACTTTGGAACTAGATGGCGCTGTGTGAATGTAGAATATTATTATTATTATTCCACTTACGAGGTTAAGGACCAAAACATCAACTCGATCTTAGACAATGAAAACAGCTGATCCAATATTTCCTCAAATTGAATACGTTAAAGTATAACAACACTACATATTTGTATTATGGGCATATACGACCTTGTCTGACCGGTCCGCGGTTAGCAACCGGTTTAAATGTAAGCAAAACGAGATGACCATAAACTGCACGTGGTAGCTAAGTATATTTGACGCTGAGAATTATGAAGATTTCGCTCAAATTTATGTTTTATTTCAATTGTTTTAGTGGTCTTTTTAAATAATAAAAAATCGGCATCACCACAAACTTTTTCTGACATAATGTGTTAAAAGCACTGTCTAGAAAAACAAATTAAATAATTATTAATAGGTTTGGCTTTTCTATGTAGTGACGGATTAAGAATACATAATGTCACTACCCCATCTCAACCCGTGGGTCTCGTAATTACGACTAACCTTATGCAGGCAAGAGTACTGCAAGAAAAGGAAAATTCGTAAATAACCCTATACCAACCCGTCTGGCCAGCGTGGTATGTTAAATTAGGTAGGCTAATACCTCCACATTCTTTGGAGAAGATCTATGCCCAGCAGTTGGACGTTTGTGGGTTGAGATGATGATGATGAATAGGCCAAAATTAAAACATTTATAATATAGTGTAACCACTATATTACCTAATGTAACAGTTTTCGACATAAAAGATTTTACTCTTTCACGTTTATAGTTTTAACGAATTTACAATAATATTGATTACATTTTAGAAAACACAGAGTAAAATCCCGATAAATGTAAAATAGTACGTAACATGGACGAAAACAGACGCAGAATTACAATTATAGCTGAGAATATCCCAATAATAAATTATATTTCCAGTAAAAGTAAGTAGGTTTCCTTTAAAAGAACGGAGTAAAGAGTCATTGATTTCGCGTAAAAATAAAATAGCCCAAATTAACAGTTATTAATTAACTTGGCATGTGATGTGAGTTATTAACACCTGTATGTACTTATAACATTAATTTGATGCTCCTACTTCCATTATCGATAACACACTCTCTTAAAGATCAATGGCATAGTTCTATCTACCAATTATTCTTATTATTCTATTGTGGTATCTTTTTTAAATACCTTGATAGCGAATTTTTATTTAATTTAATACTAGCTTCCGCCCGCGCTGTTTCGCCCGGTATGTAGGTATGTTATACCTATAAACCTTCCTCTGGAATCACTCTATCTATTAAAAAAATCTCTTCAAAATCCGTTGCGTAATTTTAAAGATTTAAGCATACATAGAGACAGACAGACAGCGTCAGCGACTTTGTTATAATATATGTAGTGATACATTGTAAATGCATAGAATTATGAGAATTCTATTTAATTTGTTTATCTCTATACAAATATATATTCTACCACATTTACACAGCGCCATCTAGTCCCAAATTAAGCAATTTTATTTGCTTGTGTTATGGGTACTAAACAACTGATATACTACTTAAATACATTTTTTTTTTTGTAAATACATACATATTACAGATAAATTACACCCAGATACAGAACAAACCATTATGCTCATCACACAAAGATTTGTCCTGGGTGGGGATCGAACCCACGACCTCCGGTTTAGCAGTCAGGGTCACTAACCACTAGACCAACAGGCCAGTCAGTTGTTAGCTAAATCAGCTGTTTTAGGTTTTCTTTACCAACCCTTACAGTTACATCATAATATTTGTGTTTCCTATTCATGTTCCAATATTGCTCGAGTCAATTTTGGTTGAAGCTCCGACATCTGTGTTTCAAGCTCACGTTCATGTGTATGTTGCTCATTACTTTATGTAGTTAGCTGTGTTGTTGTTTGTTCAAAAGATTAGATTCAATTTTTATATCAATTTTGTCAAAGTGAAATATTTTCTAAATTTCTATTTACTTATTAAAAATGAGGACTAACCTTTACATTTTAAAGTATTAAGCACCTTTATTTTTTTATCACCTTTGAGTTCTGAGTACAAGTTCTGAGTCGCAGTACTGTTGTTGGCCTTTGTAGTGCTTTCTAGGAAAACAATCTTCATATTGCCTTGCTTTTAGGGTAGCTGTAATGCGGCTCAGAGAGCTTGAATATGTACTATAACAACTACTGAAGGACTCCACTTCAAGTTGTTTAATTTACCATTCCTGAAATAGCGCAGTTCTGACGTAGGCGTCTGCGACAATATTAAAGGTGTGGTGTTAGCACACCCTTGAATTATAATATAACAACGTGACTGTTATAAATATAACAACAAATAACGAAGTTTATTTTGTTACAAACTTGATTCTTTATGCATTGTTTGTGTTTGATATTTGGGCTCTAAAATCAATGACGTCGAAAATAGATAGAGCTTTGAACTTTAGGACAATTGTTGAAATCAATTCTTTAACTTAAATAATATTATAAATCTCATAGTGTATAACATATTTAAGAAGGAGTTTGTTTCTGTGGTCTTAATAATATAATGCTTAGATGGTGTCCTCCTGTGATAAATATTATTAGGTATCTATTATTAAACAACCCTATTCTCATAAATATACACAAAACTGATTATCACTGCGTCAAATAAATATAAACAAAAGCTGACCGGTCAGCATCGTAAAAAAGCTATATTTTTTAAGAAATTTTGAAAAATGTTATGTCAAAAATTTTATACAAAGTTGTGAAAGTTGTAAAAATAATATACAATGTAACAAAACGTTAAATAACAATAATTGACAAACATAATATTTAATTACCGAACATGTCTACACACAACATTTCACGTCATAACATTTCTAAGTATATATCGTAAAATAGAACTCTACTAACGACTTTATATCCATACAAAACGTGATAGAATGAAACAACTAGTGCGAACCACTGGAGCAGAAAGAGTTTAGACCGATGATGTTGACGATTAATTTGAAGTGATGTTACTCGAAAACCACGGGAAGCTTAGGTTAGAATGATATGTCGATATAAATATCGAGTGGTCCAGCACTGTAAGATCAGCATAACGAGAAATTGCCTCTTACAGAGCATCAAGAAATTGTCGATGACAATGACATTTTATATAACCATTGCATATTTCTTCTTTGTCACGATGATAAAGAACTTATTACATTAGCTTGTTAGAAAAGCAGGGTATTGGTCTATTATTACCATACAAGAGTAAATATTATCTAATATGTGACAGTAGCCAGATGGGCAAGCTTATTGTTTTTTTAATTTGTTGTGCTAGTGGTCTCTTACCACAGCCTAGGTATGGAAGGAAGATAAAGAAAGACATATATTGTACTTCTACCCTGTATTTTTCTTATTTTATATTAAAAAATGTAAATAATCACTTAAACTAATGACAAGATAGTTTAAATAATTATATTATTTACTAGTTGTTGGTAGTGACTTATAATCCCAATGGAAAATATATCCCACGGAATTAAAGATATCCAATAAAAAAATATACGTAATTACCGTTGACTTATAAAAAACCCAAGACGCACACTTAGCGATCAAAAAACGGCGCTCAAAATAGAGCTCAAAAAGATTGTCACACAATTGTTTCTATATCGTGATGTGTGAACGTCGAAAAGTTTTATTACTTTTATTATGTTATGTTTTTTAAAAGCAATAATTGTAATATGTGTTAATTTTGGCTGATTTTACAAAAAACTATATACTTATTATAATTTGACAGTATATTGTCAATTTATAATAGGACCGTTCGCAGTGGCGTAAATTAGGTGAGGCCTATGTTCAGCAGTGGACGTCGTTGGGCTGATATGATGATGATGATGATGATGATATTGTCAACAGTTTTGAACGTGACTTTAGTACGTGATTGTGCTACAAAGGGACAAATTTTTGTATATCAATGGTCAAATTATATACGTATTCATTTTTGTAGTTCATCTGATAATATCTCCATAACCTCGACCCCTGCATGTCGAGTGGTAAAACTCAACATGATATCTTATACCTCAGTATAACTATAATTATATAGTAGACGACCCTATAATGAATCTTGATAACGGCGAAGCGAAGGTTTCCGTCGTCCACTATACGACATGAGCCTCATCGTGTTCAAGTTGTCTTCATTCGTGCTGTGTGATCTTTTCGTGACGATCGTTCGTATTTGTTCACTTCCAGATGAAACATTGCACTTGACTGTTTACAAAGTCGAGTTTCTTTTGAGACGATTCAAAAGAAATTGAAACGTAGTCACAGTCTATGATAAAAGGGTTTATATTTCAATTTTACTAGTATTTATTATCAAGTTATGCTTACAGTAATGAATAACCTAATGCAAAATACAATAAGTCTTTTGTTTTTAGTTGTGGACTTCTTTGTCACGCAGCAGGCAGTTTCTTGTCTCATATGGACTGACGAATTTTCCTTAGTATATAATTAATCTTTGAGCAAAAAAATCGATCATTTTTATTTTTTATTAATATTTACACCATACAAAAACAAAACTTAAAGCAAAGTAAGTTACGACTACTTAAGAGCTAACCGAAATTCATCCTTTTATGATGATGATTTGATTATGATATGAAATTAAACTATATTACAATTTACGTCAACTTGAACTTAATAAAATACATTAATCAAGATAATTGTATTGTTCCAGGGCCCTATAACACACGATGTCAATGCAGCGATGACGTCAGCCCTCAAGATGGAGTCGAAAGGCACCCAGATCCACCTACCGTTGATGGGACGTGGCAGTCGTGGGGAGCTCAATGATAAGGTCACCTTCGCGCAAGTCAAGTCACCCCCATACTCCGAACAGCTCAATAACGGCCAGGTCTTAGGGTAAGCATTGCAAATATTTTATTTAATATTCAAGCTCTGTTGCCACTTATCATAGAATTAAATTATAGGAAATGTAGGATAGTTTATTTGTTCAAAACTGAATATAACATTAGGTAGGCAAGTTTTTTCAGTATAAATGCAATGTATTATTTTCTTAAATTATACATTGAACATCATTACAGCCGTAGCACGTCCACTGCTGGACAAAGACCTCCCCAAGAGACTTCCAATTGGTTCGGTTATGTGCGGTTTGCATCCAGCGTCATCCTGCAGTTTTTATACATTGTTATTATATCAAATTGTATGAAGAGACGGGCTATAAAAACCAAACAGAGATTACGGTGAGCTGCATTCTCATTAAAAATAATATTTTTGTAAATATTTCATCAAACTTCTCCTCTCGTCTGGTTTTATAAGCTTCGCTGGATATATACGCTGCGGGTCTAAATTTCTGAAAGTATATAGTATAACTTTTATCTTAGGTACCACAGAAATGTCATATCGAGACCTATTCTGCGACCATGGCCTCCAGTTGCTTGTTGCAACCTAATGAGGCTCTAGGGCGTCTGCAAGACAGCCACCTTCAATAATAATACAATTAAAAATGTCATAAAATTCTTGAACAGTTGTGTAAGCAATTAAAACTTTTCCGTTACTAATTACAACTTGCGTCTAAACAATTTTTTCTATTGTTACTTATTTTAATTACTGTTTATCTTTCATCTTTATAGCATTTAGAATTACCTAATTAAATGTTAGATATTATTATTGTAGGTATAGTAAATAATATGTAATTCCGTGCCCAGCAGTGAGATGTTTATGGTTTGTAATGATGATGATGATGATGAAATCTGTTGTATACGGACATAAACAAAGACCATGGCTGACGAAATGATTCAGTATACCAAAGATTCTTATTTGTCAGAAGGAATGTAGTAATCAACGGCAGTCTGGATATTTGGGACTAAAATTATTTTCTATTATAACTTTTGCTCATAAAAATAGAAAGAATGGACACGCGTGGGGTTAGATTAAATTGCTTCTATTATGTATTGTATGGATGAAGAAATCTATTTTCGAGTTTATGCGTAGGTCTTATTTGCCTTTTTTGTATAAAAGTATTATCGTTACTGAATTTTGAAATATTATTAAAATATATTCAAAAACAAACGATAATATTCATTAAAAAGTATCAAGTATAAGTATAAAGAAGACTTCTCAGATTGGAGAGTGGAAAGCAGTTTTATTCATCATCAATCTATTACGTCTCACTGCTGGGCAGAGACTCTTCTCAAAGCAGAAGTATACTAACCTTCTGTTACTACCTACGCTGATTAATCTGGTTAGGTATTTAAAACATGCTTTAATTTGAGTGTTCCCTAGCTTACAGACAGACTAGATTTGTGGTTTGTTGTCCTCTTAAGCCCGCCGTCCGTCACCCAGTCTTATTTAAAATAAAATAAATTAAATTTATTCGATGCAATCGGTTTGGGTCTATAAACTTGAACGAGTTAGAAAATAAGAAGTATTTTCTAACTCGTGTCGTTAAGATAAACTTTTTGTTTCTAACAAAAAGATTGTTATGTTTTTTTCCATACTTCAATCTCGTCTGTAAGGCTGTTAACATGGTTACAAGTATAAATAAGCGAGTTGGTTATGGCTGGTGTTTTTTTGGGTCGTTCACAAGTTCAAGGCGAATTGTAGTGCCATTAACGTCAGTCGTTTTCATATAGAAATACAGAATATTTTTCCTATATATTTTATTTTCTGGTTAAGTTGGGGTCAGTTAAAAATAGTATGTAGGACAAAGGACGCATTCTACTTTATAGAACTAAAATTTTTACGATGGTCTTCTTTGCTTACAAGATACTCCATCAAAATCATCCTTCTCGCTATTTTGGTAAATGATAAATTATAAATGCAAAAGTTGGACAAATTGGTGTATGGATGAATGAATGTATGTTACTTAATTACGCCAGACTGGCTGAAAAGACCTGTGTGAAATTTGGCACACAGATATAGACTTTAGTCTAAAATAGGGCAAAGATTTTTTTTTCTGAAATATCACGCGGGTCGAGTCGTGGGCGGTTACCTAAATTAGTATTCAGTAATAAGTTCAGCAGTCTCATTTCAATAACATTATTAATTGAAGTAAGTACAATACCGAGCTTGTTGTCGCGCATGACCGATGGTAACAACCGGTCAATGACACCGTGATATGAATCGGAAGATTTTGACAAAGGACGTGCGAAAAAGAGCGGAATATTTAACGAAGGTGTATTGAGGCAAACGCTCCAAAATAATTAATTATATATCGATTATAACAATACATCTTTTCGTCTGAACTTCGTTCCTTGTCTAACACGGCAAATATGTAAACTGTGCTATTTAGCTCAATTTGGGCCGATATAAACATAGCAATTAATACCTTTAAATACAGATAATTAGTAAAGAATTTCTTGTTTAGTAGGCCTATTTTTTTTGCAATTAAGGTCGAGGTGCTCAGGTTTAGTCAACAATCTAGACTATTCTTGAAATTTCTGAACTATAAAAATGCTGTTATTACCATCTGGAAACGAAAAAGTCTCGTTCAATTTGTATATAATTATGTATTTACACGCCATAGGAGACGCAGTACCTTGTGCTTCTGTTGGTCAGTAGCGATTAGCAGAGTTATTTGAGAGGAATATGGAATCTCTGCGTTATGCTGTTGAGGAAATTTGTCTTCTAGAACTAAAATTGTTTAATGGCACAGCAGAAGTATATAGTCATATAAGACGTAAGAGATTTTAGGTTTGATTCGTAGTTCGGGCAAAAAATGGTATAGAGCTTTTCTGTCACGACACAGCCAGTATCGGCCCGTAGTTTAGCAATGTGCACGATTAATGATAAGGATAATGAAGAAGCGACTCTTATTCATGAGCAAAAATGAGTCCAAAAATACCGCATCAAAATTAGGCCATACGGTTAAGAGCTGCCATAGATACACAGATACACAGGCACAAAGACACGTCAAACTTTAACATCTCACTTTTTGCGTCGGGGGACTAAGGTCAGACACCCTGTTTCACCACTGGCTGCTAAGTGTCCGAATATAGCCGATGAAATTCGGATGATACACTTCTGCCTTCTCTTTAATCTCATCACCAGTTTATAGTACCGACGAAGATCTACTACATTTTGTATAAAGGCAAACAGAAACAAGGTCATTATCATATGCAACGGGTGTGTTACCCAATTTATGAATTTTAACATGTCTTTGACGTCATCTGATCTTCAAATGTTTACATTTAGCTAGTTAAGTAGGTACGTCATCACGTTGGTCCTGCTGCTGTTTTGTAGGGATGATTTTTCTTCTTTCTTAGTGGTTAAGGTAGTCGCCTTGTAACTAACACCACCTTGCTAAGTGGCGTGGCTTCAATTCCTACACGAGACAAATATTTGTATGTTTCTGAAGTCTCACGTGACATAGAGCTAGTTCCCTTGTGTGTACGTTGTCTTTAAAAATAAATAAATAAACTAAAATGTACATAATATGTTTGTTCGTCTAACATTTTATTTCTGTTGAAAAACATTTCACACGTTTTTTTATTAACAGCTAACGAATAACATTATCTAGCTAATTATAAACACTCTTGTGTTGGTTTAAATTAAATATTATATATATATAGAAACTAATTAATATCACG
Organism: Laspeyria flexula; assembly: GCA_905147015.1. Taxonomy (NCBI): domain Eukaryota; kingdom Metazoa; phylum Arthropoda; class Insecta; order Lepidoptera; family Erebidae; genus Laspeyria; species Laspeyria flexula. Next base: position 1,083,471 of record LR989956.1, on the reverse strand, counting down.
CTTTTTCTGTGAACGGGTAGGCAGAGATGATTATATCTACCCATATTCACCAATATTAGACCAGTTATTAGGTCTCTACTAATACATTTAATCTTATAATAATTTATTCCTCTCTGGCTACTAGATTCTGCTTTGATACTGAGAACAACACAACATAAAATAACCAAAAGTGTTCTACCCAACTTAAGAATTGAACCCAAGACTTCTAAAACAGCAGTTGTAATTACTCTCGGTGCGCCAAAAACCTGAATCCTATCAAAAGAACACCTTTTGTTTGTACTGTGAAACTGAATTCAGATCACTATGAATATGTTATGCATACGTGTTGCTTGTATGTGTGTGCGTGTGTGTATGTGATGAATAACTGTGAATTTTCGTGAACAGTTGAACATAACGGGTTAAGACGGGGCTTCAGGTGTTACTTGATAGCAGGTATGTGTATTAATTGTATTACATTTTAGGTGGCAATTTAAAAAACAATTCAAATCATTTATTTCATAACAATAATACATTGTGTTGAAATCTTATGTACTGTAACAATTCAAATTACAAATTCCACTTTATAAAATAAACATATCTATGTCCATAAACACATAGAAGTAAATAAATACAATTACAGTTACAATATTTTTCATTTTACATCCAATGTCATCATAATATAATATATGTTTACAACTGTTGTTTTATAGGATTCATAATGGTCATTTTATGATTTTTTTTATGTTTCTTTTTATTGAACGCGCGCCGTGGGTAACTTGAATCTTATAACATAATGCCTTAACTCAAAACTTCTAGATAGAACAATCTTGACTTCTATCTATTCTTCTGATAAATTGATTAAATCTGTGTTAGTTACTTCAAATAGTACTTTCTTAATTTTTTTTTTTATACCACGACGGTGGCAAACGGACGTACGGTCCGCCTGATGGTAAGCGGTTACCGTAGCCTTTTCTTAATTGCTATTATTTAATGTCAATTTAATGAATCAGTAGAATATACTAGAAGTATCTATGTTAAAGGCCATAAGCTGTTTAGATAATTTGATGTCTAAAAATAACTTGATGTAAAAACTTAACGTTTTTCATCGTCGACTTTCATGAAACTACGCCGTAAAAAGCTTTTTCCGTAATAGTGTTGCTATACTTAGAAATTGTTATAGGATAGCTTGCTCTGTCTGAGTATAATTGAATAGCTTCGTCCATTACAAAAATGGTTTTGGTGTCCTTGATAACGTTTCCACTAATATTCATACCATTCGACCCTATTACGATATTTATATACAACTAGACGCCACGTGGGACTTCGCTCCCGCCGTTCTTTATTTGGCCACTACTCAACTCCTATTGGGCGCAGCGTGATGTTATATAACCTCTCTCTCTCTCTCTCTGGGGTGAACTCCCTACAGCGGTGTTTACTGAGCGCTATGACGACATGTCCTTCTTCAAACGAGGTTTAAAGAGAGCTATCCTCTCAAGGTAGGCAGCGGCCTGGCTGTGCCCCTGGCATTGCCAACGTTCATGAGCGGCAGTAACCACTTACCATCAGGTGGCCGTCTGCTCGTCTGCCACTTTAGGCAATAAAAAAAAAACCTTCTTCGATAAAACGGGTTATCCAACACTAAAAGAATTTTGAAAATTGGTTCAGTAGATCCCGAGATTAGCTCCTACAACGTAACGAACTCACAAACTTTACATCTTTATAATTATATATAGTATACCTATATAATAAGTTTTTCTTTCGAGTTTGGGTGTATTTTATGTCCGTTAATTGTTTGTTTGTAAAGTCCCCGTGACGTAATGCCAGTTCCCTAGTGCGGGCGTTGTGTTAAAAAAGATTTCTACAGCAGCGGCTGATTCCATTTGGTCTGCATCCAAGATACATAATATATATTATGCAATTTCATTAAATTGTGCTCAAGTTAGGCTATACTGAGTCTCATATTATGTGGTGTGTATATCTTGGTTTTGCTTCCATATTCGAAATACAACGCTAGTTGGCAGAAAGCCAGCGGGTTGTATGTGAATTGTTGAACTGACGTAACATAACCGAAATTAAATTTATTTGAATTTAGGTGGTTTTAGACCAGGTTTACAAGGTTGAAAATTTTGATATACTTATATATTATAATTAATATAAGCTACCCATTAATGTCCCACTGCTGAGCTCGGGTCTCCTTTTCGCTATATAGAAAGCTGAGAGGGTTTAGGCCATAATCCACACACGCTGGATTAATGCGAGTTGGTGGGTCAGACATACCCTTAGAATTTCTTCTAGGGTGTATGGGTTTCCTCACGATGTTTTCCTTTACCGTCAGTAGATGGTAAGTCACTTGAATAGTACATATAAATTCTACAAAGATAATACACATTGGTACTGCTGGTCGAAAACGAACTCAGACTTCGTGTTTAGCACGCCGCCCGGTCACTTATCCATTCAGTCACCATCGCTATTATTACTACTATTCATTTTGATAATATTGTAAACACGTTGATGATGATCATATTAATATTAGCGATAAAAAGGATAATCTGAGTTTCTTGTCAGCTTGTCTCAAGCTTCTATCTTTTCAGCCTGTGGCCTCAGGCAAAATTAGCAGAAAACTTTTTACTTTCTATAAAGTTATATATACATAATAAGGTTTCATCAAAATAGATCATCAAGTGAAATGAATTATTTGACATTGATACTTATATCGCAAATTAATCCTCATTAATACAAAGCCCTCAATAATCCTACATAAGTACATACTTCTCAAAGTTCAAGTTATATTCGACGTAACTAGATATTTCAGTTATAACTTTGCATTTGATTATGCACAAGTAATAAATTCGGGATTCATTTGTGCGTACCAACATCGCATTGATAAAAGTGGGGATAGGTTGAATGACGCCTGACTATTGAAGATAATACGGGGCCTTCTATCAATCGGCAATTCAGTGCTATATAAACCATGAGCAACGAGGGACACAGACAGTTCCACTCGTTTACAAACAAGAATTTGTAAAATTGCAGTGTAAAGTGTAAATTTGTATTCTTTGTAAGCTTTCGACTTGTTACAAATTTGGTGATTTAGTTGACATCAGCTATGTCGTATCATTTATTTTCTTCCTGTATTAAAAAGTAAGTACGAATATGCAATAACTAAACTAATTCCGATATACACCTACCTAAGCAAATACAGTTCAAATGTTGTTGATGAATATTAATTTTATTTGATTCATCCTGCAATATACTTATTAAGTTTGTGGCTATAATGATCGCGAAACGGCCAAATTTTATGTATTGAAAAGCGATCAGTGATTTCATAAAAAAAAAAGAAATATTTGTTCATGATACTCAATACAAAAGGTATATTGTAAATAGCGCTTGTCCGGATCTTCTCCCCGTTGATCTCTGATTGCCCACAACTCAATTCCAATGGGTCTTTACGTGATTTTATTTAACCTAAAGCTTTTTTGGGCTAAAATAATTTTTCATTTCGAAACCGTATCCTGCGATTAGCGCGTTCAACGAAACATACTCATTAATGTCCAGCAGTAGACTGCTACAACTAAAAGTGAATCTTATTGGTAGAAGAAAACTTTATTGTTAGAAACTTTCAGAAGGTGGTCGATGAAGTAGCGCTTTATTTGATGATAAGTGGTAATCATTTATAGACACTGGCAATACCTACCAGAGATCCTATATCTCTGTTAGCTTTTATTGTATGGTAGACTAAGTAATGCTAGAACAAATAAAAACGAAGCTTCTTTGTCTAATCTTAATTTTATATTGTTACAGAGGCTCACAGGTCAACCTTTGCAATGGTGGTGCAGGCACAACAGCTATGACAGGCCTTCCAAAAATACCGAATGGGTACGGGGATCAGAAGAAACCGATGGCATCGCTCACACATCTACCCAAACGTCCACCAGTAGACATCGAGTTCTCAGAGCTATCATACTCTGTAAGCGAGGGAAGGAAAAGAGGCTACAAAGCTTTGCTCAAATGCATAAATGGTACATTTAGATCTGGTGAACTTACTGCCATTATGGGGCCGTCTGGCGCTGGCAAGAGTACTCTTATGAACATATTAGCTGGATACAAGTAAGTGGATGATTTTATTAGACATGTTTTTATTTGTTTTAAAATTGATATTTTTGCGTTTTTATATTTAAGACAAGGTTACTCCACTATTGAAGCCACACAGCAAATATAAATTTCTGTGATGCACTTACAGTTTTTTGAATCTAGTTGTTTGTGCAAAAAAACAGGTTAAAAGTAAAAGATTTTTATAAAATTCCTTACTCACTACACAATTAATTTTAATGAAAAAAAAAATGGTTCACATCTTTTCCATACAAACTCGATGAAATCGAAAAATACCTATTTCATTTAACTGAGTCGAATACCTTATATGGTAAACTGCCAACTTATCTTTAAATATTTTCGCATTAACATCACTCATTCTCATTTCCAGAACGTCCAATGTCAGTGGTTCAATTCTCATTAACGGCAAGGAGAGAAACCTGAGACGGTTCAGAAAACTCTCTTGCTACATAATGCAAGACGACTGCTTACTACCACATCTTACTGTCAAAGAAGCCATGAACGTCTCAGCGAATCTGAAACTAGGCAAAGACATGTCAGTCGCTGCCAAAAAGATTGTTATAACTGAAATATTGGAAATGTTGGGGCTAGTTGAAGCGGGAGATACGAGGACAATTAATTTATCAGGCGGTCAGAAGAAGCGGCTGTCGATAGCTTTAGAGTTAGTTAACAACCCACCTGTGATGTTCTTTGATGAGCCTACCTCAGGATTGGACAGCTCATCGTGTTTCCAATGTATATCTCTGTTGAAATCTTTGGCGCGGGGAGGCCGAACTATTATATGTACTATACATCAACCGTCCGCAAGGTTGTTCGAGATGTTCGATTTCTTATACACATTGTCTGATGGACAGTGTATATACCAAGGACAAGTTACTGGTTTGGTGTCGTTCCTGTCCTCCATGGGCCTCCACTGTCCAAGTTATCACAATCCTGCCGATTATGGTAAGTTCAATATCAACTTTTTACACTCAATATCGAAATAATAAATTGCTTATTCTATCAAAATTCATCTGTAGACTATTCGCTACCAATAGTTTAAATAGACAAAACAACCAATAGTTTATAGAATTAGCAAAAGTAAACATTTATTTTTATTTATTTATCTATTTGACTTATTTTTTATTTAAAATGAATTATTTGAGCCAATATTGGTTATAATAATAATAAACTTTTATTTCGGGCAAGCCCATATAGTGTTAGTAACAATGATCTTTTATACTAATGTTAGTAAAAAACATTATTTATTAAAGCTAGTGTGGAGCTCCATCCAATGTTGCATCATTGGAGACTCCCATTTGTCAACAATATATAATATAATATAGACTTACTGCTTTACATTGTAGTATATAACAATTGGTAGGTTAGGTCCTTAGTTAGGCCCTGTTAGCTGTTTTTTTTCAATAAAGTGTTCTTTTAGTTAATTTACTTTAGTTATAATAAATATTCAAGTAATGATCAATAGATAAAAACCATTTGCAGTTTATATTAGAATTAGAAAGGTCATTGTTAATTAAATAAATAATTATTGTTTTTATTATTCTGATCCTTTGAAGCTTCTAACGAAGTAATAAAAAAGCAAAAAGAAAACTTTTATTATTTATTTATATTATTATATTTATTCTTTCCATGTGGAAAGAAACCTTTTCTTAAAATAATGAAATAGCAAATAGATGCTATGTATAACTAGGTAAAATTTTTAGACATGCGTAAATTTTGCTAACACAGTAGGATAACAAACATACTGTAAGTAAGTAAATTTTACCAAATTGAAAGTGGACTGTGGACGATGCTCTATAGAGTATTGTCCCAATTGGTCCAATTTAAAGCACTTACTAAACGAACCAAACAAAATGATTGGAGTTATTCACAGTGTTCGTCTCAATAACAACAAAACTACAATATTTATAGTGGGCAATTATGTTTTCACTTATCGATATCTATCTAACTTATCGATTATTCACCACCACAACAATAGGGGGAAGCTTGTCGCTTAGATATCTAACGCAGCCAATTACAATAATAAGGTTCAAAGCCAACGACGTCTATAATAATATTGTAAAACAATCACGTAGGTATTTTGGTTGTGCTTGATTGAGTGATCAATCTGTTTGGTCGCGGCCTCATCTTGTAGTCTTTATTTGTGGAATTGATTGCTGTGGTACAAATGTCAAATGGTCTATATTACAATTAATAAGAATCTGTCCCCTCACTTCTTGACACGTGGTTAACTGTCTGGTGTCTAGTCTGTTTTACCTATTCTATGTTCCAGACAAACAAAATTTAAATGTTATTTTTCTTACTTAAAAGTGGTTTATTTATTTAAAAAAAAAAACAAATTATTTATGTGCCGAACAATAATGTCCCACTGATAGTGACTAGTGCACACCATGCACTTTTAGTCGACGTATAAACTATATCTCAGTTAAAGTAACTATATATACTCGTATATCTATATAATACATACATCTAGACATATTAATTCATCATGCTATTTATTACTAGGGATTGGAGATTGGTCCAGAGTTTTTGAGGTTTTTAGAGGTTTTTCAATACAAAAAAAATTAAAACAAATAAGAAACACGCATGCTATGGAAGAGCAGAGCCTCCTAATACAGGCATTCTTTGCTTATAAGGAGGTTTGTGGTTGGAGCCATAAAGTTATAGTAACGAAAATTAAATAAAACATTTGTATTGTATTGTATTTTCTCTTTATAGTATTATTAAAGAAGATTGTTCTTTATTAGTAAACAACTTTAAAGAAACCTTTTGTATATTCCAGTGATGGAAGTGGCAACGGGCGAGCACGGGGACTGGGTGCACAAACTAGTGATGGCTGTGAACAAGGGCAACTGTGGGAGGGGGCAGTCGTCGACGTCATCGTCGTCGTCATCCGTCCCGCAGAATGTGAACTACAACAACCAAATTAGCAAGAATAACGCGCAGAAGGCGGAGGCGCTAGCTATTGTGATAGGTAAGTCAGACTCTATAGTCGAGTTGTTAAAATCGATTTTTCTATAGCAAGCTGAAGTGGCAGTGGGCAGGCTACATCACTCGTAGAACCGACAATCGCTGAGGAAAACGTGTTTAGAGTGTTTTGTGTTTAGACTTCGTCTCAGGCTCGAAACAAAAAGCTATGAATCACTCAAATATTTGTTTTGTAAGGGAATCGAACCCACGACAAGGCATGATGATGTTAGTGGCAAATTGACCACGTAAATCCCTGCGCCACAGTAACAATCATTATCAAAGATTTCAACGATATAATAATTTGTATAAATTAGTTGTTTATATCTTCCGGTAATGTTAAAATTTTGTTGAGCCTTATTTGAGATGGGCAAGTCATAAATATCAAGAAGTTATGTAAAGAGTTACATAATTAAAAAAGAAATACTTTCAACTATGTACATGATATAACTACGAGTATATAATTTGCTCTTTGGTATTTTGTTCCCAGATAAACCAACCTGCACTGTGATAGATATGTCTGAGCCGGTACTCAACCCGGAGAAGCAGAACGCTTTACCAAACTCCACAAACTTAGCCCCAGTTACCTGCACCACATCTCTCTTAGACTCCAGCGAGAGCTTCACCAAGAAACCAATCAAAACTGGCTTCCCAACGTCAGGGTGGAAGCAATTCTGGATCTTATTAAAGAGAACCTTTAGGAGCATTTTGCGAGATCAGATGTTGACGCACTTACGACTTTGTTCGCATACTGTGGTTGGGCTACTGATCGGATTCCTGTACTACGATATTGGGAGAGACGCCGCGAAGGTTATGAGCAACGCTGGCTGTATATTTTTCACTGTGATGTTTACTATGTTTACTGCTATGATGCCTACTATTCTTACATGTAAGTACCTACGTATTGAAATACTAAATATTATTAATAAATTGGTTAAAGCTATCAAATAGTAAGCAATCATGCCAAGACGTGCCAAACTTGATGATAAATGAGATCTGATAGAAATGGATGGATGACCTGGTCAGGGTTGCGGGTGGCCGTTAGTTGCTATCGCTCGGACAATTTTAGTAACTAATAAAAACATATGACATGCCCAGCAGTGGGATGAAGTGAGATGACAGTACCTAACAGTAACTCTCAACACAACACAGCGACTTCCGTTGTTGTCCTAATGAGCCCCGCAGATCATTAGATCTCAGCTCTAGACTCGGCTAAAGGCTCTGCTTTGAATTCATAGTCGAAGTTGTATTTAACTCATCGTTCAACCAAAATAAAAATATATACTGAATTGTTAAGTGACGGTGGCCGAACAAGTCAAGACATGCGGTCTGAGTTCGATTCCGACCAATGTGGATATAACTTTGTGGAATTTATATGTACTAGTCAAGTGACTTACCATCTGCTGCATCTCTCTCAAGGCAAATAACCCAAAAATATTAATAAAAAAAAATAATTATATACCTAATTAATATGTTTGTTTATATTACAGTCCCAACGGAGATGAGTGTATTTGTGAGAGAGCACTTGAACTACTGGTATTCCTTGAAAGCGTTCTACTTTGCGAAAACTATGGCTGATTTACCCTTTCAGGTAAGTTGAGTTCACATACATTTTTTTTTTCACTGACGGTAGCTATCGTGCTAGCAGTGACCTTTATCATAAGTGGTAGCTACGAGTACCTCGTATCGCTATTGGTACATAACACAATACCGCTAGTAGCCATTTCATGCGTGGTCTCTGCTCGAGAACTTTCAGCCATTGGCCATCAGTTATTGCGACTTCAACTTACTGATCCGGAAGGCAATGTCCAACTGATCCTATTGGAAATCTCTTGGGGGGCTTATGTCCAACAGTGGACGTCCTGCATACTGTATAAATGTTAACTTAAATTTCTTTTGCAGATCGTGTTCAGCGGCGTGTACGTGATGATAGTGTACTTCATGACGGGCCAGCCGATGCAGACGGACAGAGTGCTCATGTTCACCACCATCAACATACTGACGGCACTGGTCGCGCAGTCCCTCGGTCTGCTCATCGGCGCTGCCATGAAGATAGAGACGGGAGTGTACCTCGGACCCGTCACTACCATCCCTGTAGTACTCTTCTCAGGGTTCTTCGTCAATTTCAACGCAATACCAAACTATCTTCAGTGGCTCACGTATCTCAGTTACGTTAGGTATGGCTTCGAAGGCGCAATGCTCTCAGTCTACGGCTTCGGAAGAGAAAAACTTCACTGCTCCGAAGCGTACTGTCATTTCCGAAACCCGAATCTGTTCTTGAAAGAAATGACCATGGATAAAGCAAATTTCTGGATCGATGTCGGGGCTCTCAGCGCTCTTTTTGTCTTTATAAGGGTAATCTCTTACTTAGTTCTAAGGTTCAAATTAAAGATGATGCAGTAGATTCGCATGCACAAAACGATCAGCTTCGTCGGCGATTTTCTTTCCAATTTTATGATTTTGATGGAATCGGAGTTTAGATTAGTTTGTAATAGTTCGGAGGTTCGTGTACCAGAAGATATTATTTAAAAATCATTCCTATAAATTATTGTTTTGTTATGAGCTTTGTGTGTTTGGTGGGTGTGGTGAGTGTAGTGAGTCAGGGAGTTTGTTTATCTAATGGTGTGGTCAGGGCGGTGACAGCTAGCTACGCTTTAATATAACGGATGTACTTATGCGAGGATACGCCTCGATAGCTCAACGGTCACAAGTCCGATTCTATTTCAAAACTGTTTGAACAAAACGGATTTTAGAAAGTTCGTAGTTGATAATAGTTATTAATAAAATAGTTTTCGAAATACTTTAGCTTTTTAGTACGCAGATAAAGTATAGATTGTTTATACGTACCCATAGGGAATAGTTTAAGATTTTATAGGAGATCGGGCCCATGACTTAAGTTTTAAGTTCCTTAATTAGTGACTTACATACGTTAGTTTACGGTTCATTTTACATCACGCATAGGCGATATTGTCTTATATGTACTCAACATTCTTAGGTATTTAATTAGTATTTTAAAATACCTTTCATTACGCTAAAGATTTTTTCGTAAATCTCTATGTCTATCCTAATTACCAGTATTTATTATTGAATAAACGACTGTGATTTTTATAATTATGTTGTTTAAATGTACCTGATTAACCCATATTTATATACCTTCCTAATATACTACCGAATACTTTGCTTACGTGGCGTAGTAAACGTATTGCTGAAGCTCAAATATGGATAAAATAAAAGGTCAGGTTAAATTCTTGGGTCGAAAATTATTTGTACAAGGTTGTTCGAAATATAGCATTGTGCTCGGTAAGTGGTAAGTACGACATATAAAAGTGAGCGCGAGGAATGAACGGGGAAGCGGGAGAGGAAACCGGGTGAACAAATATAAAGTACAAGTAAATCTAAGGCAAACAGAACATTACGATTAAACATGATTGAAAAACTAAAAAATTGGTTATCATAGTTGAAATATATACTATTATTTTAAAGCCGAAGAGTTTGTTTATTTGTTTGGTTGAATGCATCTCAAGAACTACTAGCCTATTTATCGGGAAAGTTTATGGGCTATATAACATCACGCTACGGCCAATAGGAGTTGAGCAGTGGCCAAATTAAGAACGACGGGAGCGAGCCCCGCGCGACTTTCGTTAGCAGATGGTATGTCAGTTGACTAGTAGGTGTATAATATAAATTCCAAAAAGTGAAATCCACATTGGTACCGCGCCTCATGATGCTGGTCAGAATCGAACTCAGTCCGCATGATTTGCATGCCGTGCCGGTCACTTACCTATCTATTCAGCTACCATTACTTCTTAAAAAAACATGTAATATTTGCAAGGTCATAGGGCGATCAATTAAAAAAATATATAAAATAGGGTTAGGCGTCAAAAGTATGATGGCGCAAGGGTGTTGAGTGTTGACGCAAGTTGCCTGTTGTTAATGTTCAGTGTAAATGTAGCATTGTGTTACTGAAAGATTTTTTAAATCCACCCAATATATTTTGGGTTTATTCATTACAAACAAAAATAATAACATACAAATCTATTCTCTATATTATATTATTGCATATAACTAGAGCCATCTAACTGTGAAATATAGTAAAATAGAATTGAGAACTCTGGCATGAGTACTAAGAAGTTTCTAAACTTGACAATAGATGTCGTTACTTCGCAATATAAGCTACACACATCACATTCTCACGACTAACCATTTAAATACGTTATTTCAAAGATGTCGCTTTATTAACTTGAACCTGGTTTAGGTAAATCAAAAAAAGAATTATCTAATAAAACTCTTTTAAATGCAAAACATTCTTTTTTTCGTCACGATTAAAATTGGAGATTCAAATTGGAAGGCCACGGTTAGAGTCCACTTTATAAAACTGTATCCATGTTTGATAGCTTAGCTTTGAGAGCCATCTTAGAATTTTGATTTTGTTACAATATCTAATAACTGTGTCACCTTTTATTAAGTAATTAATTCTGAATTCATGTAAAAATTGTTTCTTTGAATGAATAAATGAAAAATGAAATTGAATACACAGTCGTACTCGATAATTATCGTTGTCAAATGTTGGAAAATTTATATTAAAATCGTTGTCATTTTCAAAAATTTACAGCGATATTCTAACTAAGTCAATAATTATTATTGTTCGTGAGAATGTATATTTAGATAAGAACAGTTATCTAAATATAACAACTGAAAGCAAAGCAAACCCACAAAAAAGGAAACGACTTAAAGACGAATAAATAGTAAAGAAAATTTAGTCAATAGTCAACTAATGTGTACCTACCTTTTATCGATAAAAATATCGAGCAATGACTTCTAATCGAGAAGCCAATGTAGCCACGTCCCGGAATTCCGAATTAATTGATTTTGGCCGCTGTGGGTACGTGTGAATTTGCGAGACGATACGCACGTACATTTTTTTAAGTGGTGTATAAGATGATTTTAACTAAGAGTTTTTCTCTATTTTAAGCGTTATTTGATTGCAATATAGGTTTAGTTCTATACTAATAATATAAAGCTGAATAGTTTGTTTGGTTGAATGCTAGGATCTCAGGAACTGCTGATGATATTTAAAAAATGTTTTAGTGTTGTATAGGAAGGTTATATGCTATATAATACGCTACGCTTATAGGAGCTGAGCAGTGGCCAAATAAAGCGACCCAGCGCGTCTTCTACTTTTTAATAATAACAATGTGCTAAATTAAAACAGTTGTGGTATCCTTTTCTTCATATTAATTTGAATCTCACTACAAAACATACGAGTGTATAAGAAACTGATACATTTACTCGTATCTATAGTTGAAACATTAAAAGATAAGCGTTGTATACCTCCCAGTGGCACTGTACTGTTAACAACTATGCTTAAACAAAGTTTCTTGCGCTAATAAAGATTACATTGTCATGATTATTTCAAAAGAACTTTGTTAGGTCCATACTTGGTACTAGAATTTATTATTCTAGACCAGCGGTTCTCAAACTTTTTTTTGCTACGGAATGCACATAATTATGTACATACATATTTATTATAGATAAATAACACCCAGACAAAGAACAAACAAACATGCTCACACAAAGATTTGCCACGGGTGGGAATCGAACCCACGACCTCCGGCTTAGCTGTCAGGGTCACTAATCACTACCCCGACAGACCAGATTATTTATTATTAATTTATTATATATATATATATATATATTATTATATCAGCTCTCTAGCTAGAGGAGAAGAGACCCGAGCCCAGCAGTGGGACTTAATATAATATAATATATAATACTCTACCACATTTACACAGCGCCTAGATGGCGCTAGATGTCCCAAAATAAGCAATTGTATTTGCTTGTGTTATGGGTACTAAACAACTGATATACTACTTAAATACATTTTTTTTGTAAATACATACATATTATAGATAAATTACACCCAGACACAGAACAAACCTTTATGCTCATCACACAAATATTTGTCCTGGGTGGGGATCGAACCTACGACCTCCGGCTTAGCAGTCAGGGTCACTAACCACTAGACCAACAGGCCAGTCAAAACTTAATGGGTTGCTGATGCATATATTATATATTAGTATTTTTGATTTATTTTGTCATGAACGATATTTTTTTAAGTATGAAATAACATTAAACGAATGTTTTAACTAACAATGTATTTTTTATTTTTATACCACGACGGTGGCAAACAGACGTACGGTCCGCCTATTTCTATTTGCTACAGCCAGTATCACTTTATTGGGACCAATAAACGCCTAGAGAATATTCAGTAGTGCAATCGTCCCAATATCTAAACTAAAGTGGGCCCAGTTGACCACTATCAAATTAGAAAAGGTGGAATTGGTCCCTGGTCCCAGATTCAAAGTGGACCGTTTGCCCCCTAAACCATTTTCGTGGACCCCCCAGAAAAACATTGAGTTTAGCTGTTCTAGACTGTATTGTAAAATTTCGTTCGAGGTGAATAAAAAAGAATATTTAAACGGTTTAATTAAGAACCTCCTCCTTCATCGGTTAAAAATAAAATAGTTTTTTCTACCAATGTGGTACATTGAAAAAAGTCTGATCAATTTGTCGTGAGGCTTAACTCTCTTCTTGGATAAAATTTAACTGTAAATTTATTTCAGCTTTTTTTTATCTACGAGTAAATGCTCAACTGTATGTATTTCAACTATTTCTTAATTCCAGACCAAGTCTGGAATTGAGTCTGGAATAGCTTTGCACCAAACTGCAATTGGCCAGCGTAATTGAATTATGGCCTAAATCCTCTCAGCTCTCTAGATAGAGGAGAGGAGAGCCGAGCCCAGCAGTGGCTTATTAATGATAGCTTTGCAACATATTTCGCTGAGCGTCTTTGAGAAGGGCGAGATTCAACAGGCTGATGATAATAATGATACTAGTAGCTTTTATTAAATTAATAAGTTTAATTCAAATATAAGTATTTGTACTGTATTATTTTAACTTTGTACTTTGATTGTGAGGATGTGTTTGATATGTTAACAAAATTCAAAACACTATTTCGTTGTAGGGGGCCTGGAGATTTGTAACACGGGTCTTGAACCCAGTATAGACTCCAGCTCTCATTCTGGAAACATAACCCTTTCGAATTGTTTATTATTATAATTCCTTGTAATAATTATATGTACCACTATGAGAGAAATAAAAAAAAAATTATTATTCACAACTAAAATCGAAAAAATGTAGTCTTCAAAATTTACAATTTCCTACATAAAGTGTTGCTTAGTCAAACACCCCGTATACCCGAAGTTGCTCAATTCGGGTCTAAGATCAACACTTGACACTTTATTAAGCATCGGAGATACAAAGTTTGTCCGTCTATCCTACATTGTACTTCGTTTACGTTTATGTTACGATCGAGACTTTTATAGCTACAGTTAGTTCAGACAGATTTTATTGCTAGTCCCAGATATAAGTGCTAAAACTTTGAGCTGGGAATACATTTTGACTTTTTATTGACATCAAACTAAGAATTTTAAGTAGATTTTGCTTCTCCCGTATATTCAAATTGCATTAGGTTTTATTATAGGTAATATAATAACTAGAAGTAACGCGGGGCTTCGCTCCCGTCGTTCTTTACTGAGCCACCGCTCAGTGCACAACGCCATCTAGTCCCAAATTAAGGAGTTATATTTGCTTGTGTTATGGGTACTAAACAACTAAAATACCTACTACATAAATACATTATTTTTCGTGAATATGTAGTACATACATATTATAGATAAATTGCACCCAGACACAGAACAAACAATCATGTTCACCAAACAAAGATTTGTCCTGGATGGGAATCGAACCCACGACCTCCGGCTTAGAAGTCAGGGTCACTAACCACTACGCCAACGGGCAACAATGTAAATGTCAAATATATAATAAATACATTGTGCAAGTTTTGCGACTATATCGACCTTTGGTAAACTTCATAGATATATTTAATAGTTGCGTACATTTTATAATATACTCTCCATGTGATTTAGTATGATGATGCTATAAAGATTTATCTATGTCCGCCCAGCTAGTGCGGTCATCCATAAACCTTCAGTGCCTACCACGATTTTGTGTAAAAGTTATTCCGATATATTTATCACGAGTAAGCTTCAATGGATTAGCAAGAGCCTTGAACTTGCTTACTGAGGGTAAGACCTTCAGTCTCAAGGAACGTTAATCTTAGGGCCCGAGAGCCAATCGAGTGATTATCTTGCGGATGTTTTTGTTTGCGAAATTCGGAATTTTCATAACGAAGATGCGCAGATGGAAAATATTGGATTTAAGTGGATAGGATATTTTTTGCGGACAATGTATTGTTTAAATTTAAAATGTTCTGTAAAAGATTCAGGAACTGAAAGAGAAAAGTAGAAATTAAAACATAGTGCTCAAAAACATACTAATAATATGTAATTGTGTTTAGAAAAAGTGTATTTAAGTAGTTTAACAGTTGTTTTGTACAACACAAGCAAATATAATTACTTAATTTGGGACTGGATGTGGTAAAATATTATCATATAATATAAAATATATATCTTTATATATATAATTGTTCTGTACGTGTGTTGACAGTGAACTCCTCCTAAACGGCTGAACCGACTTGAATGAATTTTTGTGTATGTGTTCAAGTGGATTCGAGGATGGTTTAGATTCACAAAAAATAAAAATGCAATCGATTGGAATATCATGCAGGAGTTGTCGTTTGACATTAAAAACATTTATTGCATTTGCACATAATAATGCTGCTTAGCTTCCGCCTGCGTTGTATACATATTATCGGCAAACGATATCCTGTGTGCTATTTATTCCATCTATTTATCCGTCAAATTTCTTACAGAGTTAATATTGAGTAATATTGTGTAGAAAAAGCCAAAAAACAACTTGAATTTCCACCAAAAATATATACGTCATACTTGTATAGGCGTATTTTCACCTTTGTATGTGCAGAACCCAATTTGTTGGTGAGCTAAACCCACCCACGCTATGATTGGGCTCAAATTGAAAATCGAGTGAATCTGAGTACGAGCCACTCACAATTCATACCTATAAGGGACCAGGAAGTACTTACATTAACCAAGTTATGAAAAAAAATCACTATTTTTGCTTTACGGTTTGTAAATAACATTTTATGTTTTGTCTTTATAAAAATCAATTTTAAGCTAGTTAGGTCTAAACATATTTTTTGTATAAAATTCGGAAAATAATGTAAAACAAAGCTAGATATCACATTAGAACTCGAATGAAATATAAAGCAACAACGTAAGCTATTCTGACCCCAGACAAATCAATATTTGTAACAAAATCCGTAGCCGCGGGCCATACTAGTCTGCAGCAAATTGAATTCGGCGGCAGAGGTACTATGCAGTCGCAGGTACTGAACGTATGTAGCTATATGAGTGCAGAGAGGGAACGAGGCGACGCAAACGACGCATCCTAGCTGAAATGAGATGGTGTGATTGCATTTGAAGGGACGCTGAGATTCTGTGATGCAATCACGTTTAATACTAAAATATACAGTGCCATATGAAAGTCCAATTTGTTGCCGTTGGGTACAAATTAAATTTTACCCCTTTTACTTATTTTTTATCGAAATAGGTACTTGAATTCAACTTTAGATTTTCCCTCATTTCATTTGATGGATTGCATTGTCACAATGTGGATTAAGTTTTCGCGGTTTGGCCATGTGTGGCACGGGATCGTATTATCCGCCTGCAGAGGCAAATATTGCGGCGATTCGTTGCTCAGTTACGACTTGAAAGAAGGACAAATAAACAAATAAATAGATTTTCGTATTTATATTTTTCATCATCATCATCATCATCATCATTATCATTTTCATCCACAAACGTCCAACTCGTGGGCACAGGTTTCCTCCAAAGAATGTGGAGGGAATTTAGCCACCACGGTATATACTGTTTATGTTTTTATTTATTTGTAAATTTTATCTATATTATACGTGCGAAATATTAGATATGGGATGGACGTTTGTTACTCAATCACGCCAGAACGGTTGAATGGTTTTAAAACATTTGGCTCGTTTATATTTTGTTTGAAATAAGACAAACTACTTATTACCGACATAGCACGGGCGTAAGCTAATATTTTAATGAAATGTACTCAAAACAACAAAATGTTTGTTCAAGGTTAGAAGAGATTCGACTACATGGAAGACAATACATGCGAGGGTATCATCGTTGTTCATTTTACTTACGCTTACGAGGCATCGTGATGGATGTTGAGGAAAGATAAGGGATCCAATTTTATTCTGTCTTGCGCTATCAAAACTAACGTAACGATTGTTCATCAATATACTTCGACAAACGCAGAAGTCATTTCCATAACAAACTAGCTGTTAGCTTGTTTATATCTGCATAATATAAGCTCGTACTTCAAATTTGAATATCTAGTTCAAGAAACTTGGTATTGTAGAACTTGGAAGTTAAGCTTTGAGTGCCAGCTCTCATCTTCATTTAGAATTGTAGGGGGAACCCGACTTTGCCTACAATTGTAGACTAACTTACTAAGTAGTTGTTTAATATCATCCTTGTTGAGAAGTTCTGACGGAGAAGTGGTTTTAATTTTTCCTATTACATAGAAACGAAAAGGTGGTGGTGGCCGCACAATGAAGGGATGTAGAGTTCAACAACTGGTCAAATGCGAGTTTATGGATATTTACCATATCCAAATTAAGCAATAGTACATTATGATACAAGTGCGGTAAGTTGATAATTACAGCCGAGGCGATATTGCTAGCCCGAGCTGCAGGCGAGGGCTACAAGAAAGCAGAGGCTGTAATTATCAAACTGCACGTGTGTCATACGACGTTTTATAACATATTTGCGAGGAAATAAATAAAATTCGGACTTACTTAGAAAAAAACAAATACAGCGAAAAAAAATAGCGCGCGGAATTATTTTTACTTGTCACAATTTATCGATGCGCGCGCATCAGCGCTTTTTTTTAAGGCAAAAACACAAAAACAGCCAGTATTACTATAAAAGTAAATTCATATTTTTGTGTTTTAGTACCGATAAATGGTTGTAATTTATGGTCTAAATTAATTAAATTAAAGAATTAAATGTTTATTTTATATAATTGTATCATAATTATTTTATCTACCAAAGTTAATTAATTTTATTCATAAAATGTTGACCACTTTTTTGACATAAAAACTCATTGCTAAGATTTAAAAAAATTACCGTTCGTTACGTACGAAGCCCCTTGATTATTAGTATGTGAGCATGAGAAGCCGTGCAATTTACTTTACATTACCGCACTAGTGCGTAATGAGGCACATTACAACACTGAAATTGGTGAAATAAGAGACCCTTTACGAGCAAATATGTAATAAATATATTTACTTGTGTTATGGTGTTATGGGTACTAAACAATTGACTAGTAGGTACATATAAATTCCAGAAATTAAATACAAATTGCTACAGTTATACTCGGACTGCATGATTTGCATGCCGGTCACTTATCAATTTGGCCGCACTCGCATATATGTGAATTGTATTATTTTAAATATATGTATTATTATATCTGGCTGACCAATGGGACTATCCGATCCTAGGGCGCTGGATACGACTGCATGCGGTAAAGTAGATGGTTTCCTAGGATCAGTCAGTTCCATTTCACGTCTTATGCGAATGTATATTACTAACAAAATAATAATATGGATCTTAATTTGAAATAAAAATATTTTTTATTTTTATTTCATAATAATCTTTACTTCTCTTGACTTCTTTTTTTTTAAATTTTTGTTAAAGTCCGTAGGTCAATAAATTGGAAAAATCATCGGTCATTGGATACGAATTCCACGCAGATGGGGCTGACAACTAGTTGATAACAATAAAAAATACTTTTAAAAATCTATCAAGTTTGATTCGTTCAAAACTCTTCTACCTCGTGCCAAATGAAACCAAGAAACATCTCACATAGTATTTAGTAACCTCAGCACATGACGTATTCAGTAATATGCCTTCAGAATATTTTGAAGGCGAGTTTCTGACAGCAAATAAGAGAGTTCTTTATCCTGCTTATTTCATGAGAGAGTATATGCGTGTGTAGGGTTTACGTGTAATCATTATTTTATGAGCTCTTTAAAAGATTGCTCTTATGTTATGTTTCTTTTAAAAGGATTCCTTTGCGAAACCAGTCCCTTGTAATTACGAAAAGTATGCTCCTTTTGCCCGCTTTTTTGTTGAGAAACTGAAGGTTGAATGAAGGAATGTTTTCAAAACCTTTTTCCGCGTTTTTTGATGAGACTCACATTGTATAGTGGTTAGTGGTAGCTCAGATTGACATCGGCAACATCTGAGGCATAGTCATGTCGCTACGTTTATATAAAGCCGCTTTGCTGGTGGCTTAAAAAGTGAATATAGCTATTATTTCTTACATCATTCCAACATTATCGCGATAGTTTGGACCGCATTTTACCAAAGCGAAAACGGGAGATGTCTTAAAAAAATCAATAGAATTGCACTATGTATTTGCTATTGGTTGCTGAAATACATCACCAGTGTGTGGACCACAGAACAGAGGCCCGATCACGAACTTCTAATGTAAACGTAATCATATCGCCATCGAGAAAAAATGTATGGCAATTTGTACAGCGCCTCTATCGTACGTAAGCTGAACTAATATAGATAGGTTTAAGTGAATATATAATATGTGTATGTATGTGTGTGTATGTATAGGCTGTAGGGCGGAGTCTACTTAAGTTACCCGCGAGTTACAACCTGAGTAAGGAATCTCCGCCCCATAAACTTATTGTACTATACTTTGTTTAGTCAGTTCATCTTTGGAACGTCATGTCAATTGACAGTAACGTTTATTTGGTTCAGCTTTCATCATCAGTTTATGCGTCCATTACAGCTTTTATTCAATGTTATAATCAAATTACCTTCAGTATTCCTCGCTCTTTTCTGTTCCTGACAAACCTATTAGATCCGAGCGCTTAGGCGTCTGAATTAATTCTCGTCAACAAGTCACATTTACAAATAAACTGTTTTCAAACAAAATCGCTTTTACTGTATATTGGGCAGATATTCTTAACAAATTAATGTAGTCATAATAGATACCTATTATTATTGAGGTATTTAGTTGTGATAAATATAAACCAACACTAGATTAGTGAGTTTAAACTTGTTGTATTCTTATGTGACTATTATTATAAGTAGTAAAATAAATGGGAGGTCCGTAGCTACTACGTGGGCCGGCGCTGACAAGGAATCGGTCTAATTCCTTGTCATCAGATATGTTGAAGCGTAACATAACATAGCATCACGCCTTCTTCCCCGAAGGGGTAGGTAGAGGTGTTTCACACACACATTTCACCAGCTATGTTTGGTCCCATGAAATAGGGGGCGAGCCTATTGTCATCAACCGGGGACATTAGTTTACCAAACTCCGGGAAAATTTTAATACTGGAATTTCATGATAGAAAAACCCAATACCATTTTCACCCGACCCGGGAATTGAACCCGGGACCTCTTGCACAGCAGTCGTATACACTTCCCGCTGCGCCACCGAGGCCGCCACCGAAGCGTAAGCAATCATATAATGGTAAAATATGCGCGTAACACTTATCTATTCGCTTACCTTGAAATCTTTTAACATATTTTTATCAGAGCAGCAGTGAGCACTGCTAGAAAAGGAAAATTCGAAACAAACCCTATACCACCCGTCTAGCCAGCGCGGTATAGTAGGCTAAACTCCCTCCACATTCTCTGGAGAAAACCCGTGCCCAGCAGTGGGACATTTATGGGTTGAAATGATAATGATGAAAATGAATATTGGCCAAGTCATCAGAAGATACTCAAGTTTGCTCTTCTTACAAGAACTTTTAAGACCTTCACCCATCTGCATTCTAAAGAAACGTAATTTTATCGAGTATTGTTATTGTGTCTGCGGTCATCCGTCGCCGTCGGTAGAAGGGACTTGAACAGTCTGGCCGGTTTCTTTTTTAATCAAAAATAGCTATGTCTCTGTTCAAGTGTTTTACTTCCATCTTCATTCTAAACTATCGAAATATCCATTATTGTTGCGAGAAACAAGAAAAATGTAGTGCTAATGTCCCTATTGTTTGTATTTGTGGCATACGGTCGAATTGCGGCCATTCTGTGGACCAGATGAAATACGACTGTCCTTTAGTGTTGTGTGAATACAGAATATGACGCATTTTACATGCGAGATGGAAAAATTGCTGTTTTTATTGAAACTTAGTAATGGTACTTCTTATTAATGAAGAATCTTTAACGTTGTGCAAATGACTCTTTGAGTTGGATAGTATTTAAAGTACATGCTAAAAAATAATTAATCATGTTCTATGATTAATTATTTTTTAGTATGATTAATTATTTTAACTCTTTTTTTATACACCACTCACAGTAATGATCTAGCCCTGTGCCACGGGCGACTTTGCAAACATACAATTAACGTTTTTTATATAAATGCTAAACAAGTAATAGAAAAATGCCAACCCACAACGGGACTTGGGAATTTTTGAATTTTCCGATTATTTGTTTAGCATTTTTATAAAATAAAATTTCAAACCAAAGCAAAGGAAATTGCTTCAGAGTGTTTATACTTATGAACGTCGCAACAAAGTGTCATATTTCGTGGTTTTAGCTATGTTCACAAATATGTTCAATACACTTTTTAGAATTAGATGAAAAGTGTGTGAAATTTGAGCAATAATTGCGTTTATTGTTCTATTTATATGCAAATAACACATTGGAACTTGCAGTGCGTCATTTCCATAGTAAAATAACTGTAAGCATTATTTATTATTACTACTATTTAATACACGTTCACGTAATTCTAAAAAGTGCAAAGAGTTCCAACAGTGGGAAATACTGGGTTCATCATCATTTCAGCCTATTGCAGTCCTCTGCTGGACATAAGCCTCTCCTACACAACATAACACCTTCAGCATCCAGTCAGATTCAGGGACTTCAGTGATTCTCCAAATTTCATAAATATACAGCGAGTAGTTTTTGAGTAAAATGCATGTGACATACGTACGATTTTCAGTCATGTCGGTCCACCTAGCTGGAGGGCGTCCTACTATGCTTGCCGAGTAGCGGTCTCCACTCAAGGAGACTCCATCGCTTACTTACTCTACAATATATTAATATTTTGTATATTATAAAGTATATTTATTTTCATAAAATAGTATCACGCGTTTTCCTCAGAAGGGATGGGCCAGGCAGCGGTTCATTCCGCTCACAATTCTCCACCTATGTTTGGTTCCATATAATATGGAGCGAGCCTAAAGTCATGAATCCTGCATATTTCCAGAACCTGAGCTGATACTAATAATTTTAAATACCGATAAAGAAAGATATTATACTTGAGTACCGGTTCAATTAGAATACCGGTTCCGGTACTAAAATACTATACACGGACGTCAGTGAAGTCTGCAATAAAATAATCGATAACTAGTGAAAAACTCAACCAACATGTGCTATCAACAGCAAATAAAACTATTACATCAAAAACGAGTGCAAACAAGTGAAATATTCGCGATAAACACAAGATCATTCCAAAAAAAAGTGCAAAGAAATACTTAGTCCACATAACCGAAAAAGTTGTCAGAAAGTGAAGGGCAGATGATAAAATGAAAACTATATATTAGAAGAAAACCAAATCTTGAAAATCAAAGTAACCAAATCAGAACAAAAAATCACTACAATGGAAAAAGAAAAGCGCAAAAACAATTTGATATTTATCGGAATAGAAGAAAATGGAAAGAAGGAGGCAGAATTGATAGACTATATAAAAGAAACTATAGAAGAAATGGGCGTACATTATGAACAGTCAAGAAATCAACAACGCTTATATAGTTGGACAAGACAGGTTGAAAACAAAACCCGTCCAATTGTAGTTTCCTTAACAACCTTATGGAAAAAACACCTAATACTAAAAAATAAGCGAAATCTCTTATCAGGTATCAGCATAAAAAACGATTATCCGAAAGAAGTATTAGAAACACGAAAACAACTTCAACCACAAGTAGAAGAAATAAGAAAGGAAATATTGCATATATAAAGTACGATAAACTCATAGTGATTAAACCAAAAGACAACGTCAGAGAAAAGAGAAAAAGAGAAACGACAGGCTCATCTACATCATCAACACAAAATAAGTTTAATACAAAGAATATCCAGAATAACCCAACACAACCGGTACCAAAAACCAGTAAAAAAGACAGTATCGAACCCAACATACTGAACTATATTGTGAAATCTAGATCTAACCCACAATTTAATAAAACCGGAATTAAATAAAACCGGAAACAAACGAATATCGCAATAAAACAATAAACACAAACACAGAACAAAATGTCTCCCACCACGGCTGGTCCCCGTAAAATTGCTACTCTAAATACAAGAACTCTTAGAACAGATGAAAGCTTACAGGAATTGGAAAAAGCCCTAGAAAACATTAATTGGGATATCTTGGGAATAAGCGAGATGAGAAGAATGGATGAAAGAATTGAAGAACGGGTAAACTATATACTATTTCACAAAGGAGAAATTGCAGGCCAAAGAGGTGTAGGATTTCTAATAAAACAGACAATGAAAAAGGAAACAAAAGTATTATCTGCTTGATTACCATTTTGTAGCAGTTTCAGAATAAAAGGGCTATATTATTATTATAAAAAAAGAAAATATCATTATTACCTGACCTGAAAATCGAACACGCGACCTCTTGTTTGCGGGAGAGTGTACGACTCTCCGCTGCCAATTGGTGACACTTTATATTCTAACACCATCACAAGACGAAACAAACTATAAAGTAAAATTACAAACTTGCGAGCAATTTACAATTTGCACTTTCCCGTCACTAGTTCCCAAAGTAGGGCGGTCTACGCGAGCACGTATTGTCATTCTCTTTGTCTTTCCAATTCCACATGCTATTCTAATATTGACATATTTTTAGATATCCCAAATCGTAGGTTTGATAGAAGAAAGCGAAGTAAAAGGTACCTATTTGCATAGTTTGAGACTTACTATTATGGCCCTTAACAAAGTTTTTCACAGAAAATGACAACTTTTTGAAGACAGAGAGAAACAAAAAATTTTGATAATTGGTCTATCTACTACATGTTGAACATATTAGATAATTTTCGTACTACAGTACTACTTCGTAGACAAAATATTTCCAAAAGCGATATATTTGGTCTTAAAATCAATTGCCTTCACATCTGAACCTAGGAATGTCACATTTGGTGTTCCCTAAGATAGTAAAACAGTAAAATAACAGTGGATCCAACAATAATCTTCCTAAGACAACGCAATTTTATTTGCTGATGGATCACAGTATACAATACAATAAATTGGTAGACATTAAAATTCAATAATCTAATTATTAATAGGTACTGAAATCCACATCTGACGGTCGGAATCGAACTTGGACCCCATGATTTGCATAACCGGCATGCCTCCTCCTTATCCATTCGGGTACCCATTGAATGTAACATAAAAGCTTATTAAATTTATTACATATTTAAAAATCCAAATAATAGGTTCTTTAATGTAGTTATATTACCACTAGGATATTAAGGTAACATTCCAAAGACATCACTAAATTAAGACGTAATATCTAATCGTATTAAAAAGTTCATAATGAGAAAAAATCAGGGTAAAGCAATTTAGATTCTGTTAATTTTAGACTCCAATAGATTAGGCGATCTGTTTTTAGACAGTGGCATCCATAAATTTATTATTTGTTTCTTTTTGCAACTGGTTGAATGGTCGACGCGTGTGAAGCTGCGCGACATAGCTAGTAAGATTTCGTAGGTGCAAAACACACAGTGTTATGGCTTCAAATAGCTTTTTTGTCCTATATCAGATTCGTATCAGTATTGGTAGATTTATAAAATGGGATTACTGGTTCCATAGCCTCTCAGTGACGAAGCATATTTATTGGATCTAAGTGTATCTACTCTTAGTATCCCACAACAAACACAAATAGGTAAGTAATGACGTGTTTTTTTTGTAACAAACATACAAACATTCATACATCTGTCTGGCCTGTTGGTCTAGTGGTTAGTGACCCTAACTGCTAAGGCGGAGTGACAAATCTTTGTGTGATGAGCATAAAGGTTTGTTCTGTGTCTGGGTGTCATTTATCAATAAAATGTATAAATTTATAAAAAAAAAGTATTTAAGTAGTATATCAGTTGTCTAGTACCCATAACACAAGCATAATTGCCTACTTTGGGACTAGATGGCGCTGTGTGAATGTGGTAGAATATTATACCTACTTGCACCTAAACTTTCACATTTATAATAAGATGAATTTCCTATGCAAAAATCTGGCTTACATAATTTAATGTAAAATTAATAGATATACTTAGATACCTACATTTTGGCGCAAAACAAGGAACAATAAATCTGTCGAAAACTGATACAGCATACATACTTAATTGAATATTTAATATTAATTAACCGACAGCGCGGGTGGTGGCGACAGGCGCCATGGCGGCTGTAACTCGAATATTGAGAAATTGTTCCGAGTATCTTGTTTAGTAAAGACTACGTCACACAGAAAGCAATCATTTTACACAATAAAATTGTTTACCACAGTTAGGACGAGATTCTACGAAAATGGAGACGCTAATACCTACGGCAAGGGGATCCCTTCTTGTGATTTAGGTATGGTTTTATGTATTATCATCATTTCAACCTATAATCGTCCCACTGCTGAGCGTGGGTCTCATCCAAAGAATATGGAGGGAATTCAGCCTAATGGACCACGCTGGCCAGATGGGTTGGTATAGGGTTTTGTATCGAATTTTCCTTTTCTAGCAGTGCTCTTGTCTACTTAAGGTTACTCTCCCTTAGTCACCATGTATGACACACACGGGTTGAAATGGGGTAGTGACATTATTTATTCTTAATCCACCACTACACGGACAATCATATAGTAATGTTACTAGAAATGTGTTATATTCAGTAATTATTTGTATACAGTACGTTTTTTTCAATTCAATTCAAGTGAGAGAGGTAGGGTGAAACGGGTAACTCCATCGAAAGGAAAGCGTCATCTGTAGGTCGCATCATAACTTATTATTTTTTAAATATTTGCTATACTATTGTTCATACAGAGAACCAATGTGAGAAACAAAACAGGCTGAGATGAAATTTACCGAATAATAAATTAATCGCAAATTGTTCTGGACCAGTGGTTCCACTGATTGCTTTTGCTATATTAAAACGTTGTCCAATTATTTGTAAAATAGATAATCAAAAATAAAATAATTCGTTATATGACCATGAAGAAGAATCCCCAACAAACCATTCTCCAGTCCACGGTCCACTTCAGCTGTTACCTTCCTCATTGAGATTCAGCTCCTAAGATTGTAAGCTCACAAAAACTCGCAAAAGTTAAATTAAGGCCACTTGTTACTGTCACCGGCCCTTATCGCACCACCGTTTGTTTTCGATATCAAGATCTAAATAAAAGATAAAAATAAAATTTCAACTTTCAGAGTGAAAGTTAAATTTATTTTAAAGGGTTACGCAAACATTTTCGTTTGAAATTTGATTAAAATTGGTATGCGTCATCTTAACCCATAATATTTGTCTTGTAATCTGATGAATGTTGAAGAAACCAAAGATGTACCTATGTCAGAATCGTAGCAAGTGGAAGGACATGGTCTATGCCTACCCCTCTGTTGGGAAAGAGGCGAATTCTATATGATCTGATGTTATAAAACAGTGTGTAGGTACATAATACAAAACCTACATTGGACTAAATATAATAAAAAATATTAAATAATATTATGTAGAGGTAAATTTTGTGAGTTTGTATGTTATCTAAGATGTGATGACAGTTTGGCCCTTAGTGCAAAAGAAAAGGCTGATCTTCTGGCCGATCTCTTTGTCTCGAACTCAACTTTGGACGACGGAGGAGCCACACCAAGCACCATCTTATGGTGTGAGAGTTCCCTGCCTGAGATTCGCATCTCGCCGCGTGCGGTCAGGCGGAAACTAAAACTCCTGGATATAAGTCGAGTGGGCGGGACGGCATCCCTGCGGTGGTGCTTAAGACGTGCGCCCCCGAGTTGACCCCCGTATTAACGTGCCTTTACCGTCTCTCTTACTCGACCAACAGGGTTCCGTCTTCGTGGAAGGTTGCTCATCCCTAAAAAGGGTGACCGGTCGGACCCGTCAAATTACAGGCCTATCGCGATAACGTCCTTGCTATCTAAGGTAATGGAGCGAGTCGTCAACACACGACTCCTACAGTGCCTCGAGGAGCACCAGCTGATTAGCGACCGCAGTACGGTTTCCGTCACGGTCGCTCTGCGCATTGATGAAAACTGTCACTGTCCTCATGCTGATGTCACTTGCAACCAAAAATAAGCATTATTTTTTTGTGATATGCAAACGTCATTTACTCTTAGGGTGGTGAGGCGGTTTTATTGTCGACTGTGCAACCTACAAAAGTATTTAACATAACATAGCATCACGCCTTTTTCCTCGAAGGGGTAGGCAGAGGTGTTTCACACTCACATTTCGCCAGCTATGTTTGAAATAGGGGGCGAGCCTATTGTCAAAGTATTTAAATAAATTGTTTTCCTACAAATAAAGTTAGCATGATAGTATAGGTATTAGTTTTATATAAGAAACAACGGTATGTAAACACAAGCGCTAATCCCGCCGACAAACTGCTACGCAGTTTACAAAAATATTGTAAGAATAGTTCCAAATAAATTGAATGCTTTATTTATTTATTTATTATTATTGACATAATTATCATCAATTCAAATTAATTGAAGAGATGATACGTGACAGTTATGTAAAGTGAATTTTGTAAAGTCTATGTTTAATTTTATGTTATTTCTAAATTCACGGGTAGGCACATGGTTGTAACCAGTCACCGATTCCGCCAAATGTTTATATGTTTGTTTCCTAATGACAAACAAACAAATGTTGCCTCATATTTAGAAAACAAATCACATATTCTAGAATTAATTTAGAACTGCGTCGCCTTTGTACTGTCATTCCGCTACATACGTTCACTATGCAACGACGTTTACTGTGCAATATGTAAGTATTTTTTGTTTTACAATTACCCTTACC
This sequence comes from Laspeyria flexula, assembly GCA_905147015.1. Classification (NCBI taxonomy): domain Eukaryota; kingdom Metazoa; phylum Arthropoda; class Insecta; order Lepidoptera; family Erebidae; genus Laspeyria; species Laspeyria flexula. The sequence goes on along the minus strand of LR989956.1, from coordinate 1,055,320 downwards.
TAAGTTTATTTTTATATTATACTAGTTATTGCTCGCGACTTCTTGACATCCATATCAATTTATAATTATTGTCACACCTAGGTATTTCATCCCTTAGCGTAAGTTTTTCAAACGCCAATAAATAATAATTGCATATTATCGGTCCATAAAAACCTAAAAAATACACATAGTTTTCAAACATCTTTATCACCATTTATTTTCATCGATTTTGGTATTGAATTTAAAAAAATAGCAAGTAACACTTATTTGTGTTTATGATCACAATGATGTGTATTTATAAATTTCCGAAGTAAAAAGACACTCAATACAATTTTTCCATACAAACCTTGGAACGAACCAACCTTCCTACATACAAACCCCTGTTTGACCCCTTTAGGGTTGAAATTTATTTTATATCAAAATAAATAACATTCTCGTAATCGTCCTTGAGAATTTCAAAAAACCTTATTTCGATTTACCTATTTCCTGATTATTGACCTTAATTTCTGAGAAAATACATGTGAAACCTATTTGAATAATTTAATTTTGTTTTCTTTTTAATAGATCGGGGTAGACTGCATAATTTAATAGTTTTAATTATATTAATTTATTTTGAAATAATAACATATTTATTCAGGTGATCATGGTTTTACGAACAAAAAAAATTATAAAATCCAAAAATGTTTTGAAAAGTACAGTAATTGGCATCAAAAGTACAATTATTATCACATAAGTATCAGTCATTGGCACTTTCGATATATTATCTTTTTATAACTACCTTTCAACAGCTCGATGTTGCAGCAACAATCCTGGGCTTTTTCTCCAGGTCTATAATGGAACTCTTTTATTTTGTCATGTCCGTCCGTATGTCACAGGCATTTAACTCAAAATCTACTCGATGTGTGATGATAAAATTTAGATAATAGGTGTCGTGCGTATGCCGCTACTTAGTTTGGTATTAAAATAATAAAAATTGAGGTAAAATCTATCAACGTTGTTTAAAAAAAATGTTAATAATTCGAGCCACATGTGTATTGTGTCTGAATTAAATTCAGAGCCAAAAAGTATTAATCCATACATAATATTATAAAAGGCTTTGTCCTGACTGACAAACAACGTAGAGCCTAAACCGCTGGTCGAAGGGACTTGAAATTTGGAGGGTGTATTTGTCCTAATGTCTAGAGGTGTACTAAGAAAGGGTTTCTTAAAATTCAATTACTAAGGGGTGAAAAGGGATAAAAACGTTTGTATGAAACTTCTTTGTTTTTTAACTTATAGATTTGAAAATTTGTTTTGAGGTACTACTATCAAAATAAAAAATACCCTCATCAATATTTTTGACAAGGGTGGCTTTGCTAGGGTGAAATTGGGGATGAAACGTTGTATGAAAAGATCTTTGTTTTCAAGTTAACGTTTTGCAAATTGGCCTGTTGGTCTAGTGACCCTGACTGCTAAGCCGAAGTCGTGGATTCGATCCCCACCCAGGATATCTTTGTGTGATGAGCATAAAGGTTTGTTCTGTGTCTGGGTGTAATTTATCTATAATATGTAAGTATTTACAAAAAAAAAGTGTATTTAAGTTGTTTAGTACCCATAACACAAGCAAATATAATTGCTTATTTTGGGACTAGATGGCGCTGTGTGAATGTGGTAGAATATTATTATTATTATCATTGGGCTGACGGTGAATGCTCGCATAATCATACTCATAATACATAAGCTTGCACCGACGCACTGAGTGTCGGCTAGTACAAGCTAACGAGACAAAATATTTTTTTTATTTATTTCAAATGTTTATCCATTTTCGATTATGTTGTTGATCCAGCTCGATCTCTGAACAAAGTGGAGTCCACCTTTAACGCGTTAATAACTTTACTCCTGTTGCATAATTTTAAAATAGAGTCGCAATGTCACTTTCTAATAATACATGTTGGCAAACGTATTTATTGAAATGATATTATTATTCTTAATTTTTTTTTATTCGTATATGTATGTCGAAGCGAATCGATTCCGTAACGGAGTCATTCATACTTCTTGGCTACAAATTTCATGCAGAACCAATACTCATATGGGTCCATTTAGATAAATGCATCCATCAGCAACCCATTAAGTCCCACTGCTGGGCTCGGGTCTCCTCTTCTCTAACTAGAGAGTTGAGAGGGTTTAGGCCATAATCCACCTGGCCTAGTGCGGGTTAGTGGATCAAACATACTTATAGAATTTCTTCTAGGGTATGTGGGTTTTCTCACGATGTTTTCCTTCACCGTTAGCAGATGGTAAGTCACTTGATTAGTAAATTACACCCAGACACAGAACAAACCTTTATGCTCATCACACAAAGTGTTGTCCTGGGAATCGAACCCGCGACCTCCGTTTTAGCAGTCAGGGTCACTAATCGCTAGACAAACAGGCCAGTCAATGACATCCACTGGTGGACATGGGCCTCACCTAACTGCAGGGGCAGCGAGCGACTTTGTGCCGCCTGCATCCAACGACCACCCTCTATCTATCACGTGTAAGTATTACTGTTCTATAATACAATATTATTTTGTTTTTAGGTTGCCGTTTGTCTCACTGGTGCTTTTAATGAAGAATATATGGTGTTTCATTCAAAATAGTACTGTTGGTTATAAGTGGATGGAAAACAACGACAATTTTGACTTTATGGTAGGCATTTCTATTGATAATAAACCCGTAGCTGCAGGAATACTCCTCGATGCAAATCACGTACTCACTGCAGCAAACCCCTTTATCATTTATCATAATGTACCATTCAACAGATGGAATTATCAATCATTAAAAAACTTCGATTTACAAGCAAACGTAATATACGGTACCTATAATAAGGCTATGTCAATTAAAGTGCACTACGTGGGTATGATGTATCAAGCAGAATATATTGGTGGAAAGCGTTCGAAGTTCATGCCTTTCGTTGAGGGTTTTGAGTATTCACCACTTCATGATTTAATGACATTAACGTTAGAAACAAATGTTGCAACGTTCTACAAGAATGCCACTGCCTTGAACTATCGATATCCTCTTCATGTCGACACTAGGGAAAGTCGGCGCATCCGAATGCAGCCTGAAGGAACCTTTACTATTGTCGGTTTCGGTTTTTTGGATAAAGCACACATCAGAAATAATCTTGAGTTAGACGCCATAAATTATAGAGTACACGAAGTGAAGTTGGACTGTGACGAGTGGTTGCCCCGTAACTGGGGTTATTTTCTTTGTTTACGAAATATTGAAAACTTTCCTGGAATTGAAAGCGGTGCCGTATTATTGCACAATGGCGTATTCGTTGCTGTTGGCTCATTTTCTTTACTACGAGGAAATGACAGTATATTAGTGTTCACAGATTTCAGAGCATATAAATTTATTCAATATATTAATCCTTGGGTTGACCCTGTTAAAGGCACAATTTACCCAAACAAGTCACTCGAATATTATTATCCTTTAGGTTAACTTAAAGTCACCTAATAACGTCCCTTCAAAATTGGCACCTTTTTCACCCCTTTAGTAAAATAATAATTTGTTGTATTAAAACGGGTAGACAGTGATACCTATACTTTTATAAGTGATGTTTACAGAAGTAGGAGGTGGTGGGGTCACTGTTTAGTATCTGTATCGGCTGACACACTGTTGTAAATGTAAACGTATCTGAAGATGTGTGTTTGTCTCGGATCATTTATAATATAATACTATATATAATAGATACATTTGGAAGGTAACTTAGAAGTAAGACCTAAACTGATAACACGTAGAACAAACTGTAACCCAACGCACAGCGAACGGGACGGGACGGCGACGGGACGCCGACGTGACGTGAGCAGTTGTAATTTATGAAATATATTTATCGAAAATGTTCACACAGACCCGTCGCGTGCGCAACGCTGGCGTGCGCGTCACGCCCACAGTGTGTAAGTGTCCACGGCGCGCTGCCGTCCTGACCCGCTCGCTGTGCCGAGACCTTAACTCTGTCATATGGGGCGAGAGAATAGAGTCTGAAACGCAATATTACCATGACCTATGTAATAGCAAACAGCGAGATGTTGATTTCCCAAAATGAGTTTAGGAGTTGCAGCAGCAAGTCATACTTTGTCGAACATAAAGTGAAATTAATGAGTGGCATAATATTGTGATTGTAGAAATAGAAAGAAAGAAAGAACGAAAAATATTTTATTTGGTGACCAAAAAACAGGAAGGGGAATACACAAACAGAACACAGATTAACATATTTATATTAAAGTCACCAAAATAGGCTCCAGTTCAGCTTAAATACATGGCACAAATTAAAACATTGAATTTGGACAATTTCAAAAAGGAGTTAATAAAAATTCTAATAATAATATTACTCATTAAAGGACTATTTGGAGGACAATTCTATAATGACTGCCTCAGAAAACTGTACTACATTATCTCACCTACTTTGACATTTTTATATTTGTTTGACATTAGCATAACATGACATGTAACTTATTCTATTTAAATCAATTGTACCAACTTTAAATTTATGTTGTTAAGCATGTATTGTGTTTGTGTCTAATGACTTGATTGACCATAATTTACTGATGTGAATATTATTCCTTACGCTAAATGTGTATTAAATTATATTTGTACGCCTTTGGGCTAACCATTGAGGATCTACCTATTCTGTAACATCTCACGCTGTTGTATGACCTATGTTTACAAATAAATCATTCTGATTCTGATTTCTTTCACCCATGCAATTTGGTTTTAGATTTAAGTTATCGACAGCTGACGCAGTTAGTGACCTGACCGATTACGTTAGCCAAGAACTCAATAATGGAAACCAGACCTAAGGGATCTTCCTTGATTTAGCCAAAGCTTTTGATACTGTGCATATTTCTTTACTCTTAAATAAATTGGAATCATTAGGTATAAGAGGTACACAGCTAAAACGTTTTTCAGACTATTTAGATAATCGGTACCAATGTGTAAAAATAGATAATGTTACGAGCGAAGCCCAAAAAACCCCTAATTTCGGAATTCCTCAAGAAAGTATATTAGGTCCTAAGCTGTTCCTAATCTATATTAAATTTATGTAATATACAGCTAAACCACGGCAAAATTATTGCATACGCCGATGACACAGCGTTAATTTTTTCCGCTAAAACAATCGACGAACTATACCAATATGCCCAGTCAGGTTTTAATTTTCATCAGCAACCCATTAATGTCCCACTGCTGGGCTCTCCTCTATCTAGAGAGCTGAGAGGGTTTAGGCCATAATCCACACACGCTGACCTAGTGCGGATTGGTGGATCAGACATACTCATAGAATTTCTTCTAGGGTATGTGGGTTACCTCACGATGTTTTCCTTCACCGTTAGCAGATGGTAAATTACAGTCATGACTAGTACATATAAATTCCACAAAGTGAAATCCACATTGGTACTGCTGGTCGGAATCGAACTCGGACCGCGTGTTTAACACGCCGGTCTCTTATCCATTCAGCCACCATCGCTTACAGGTTTTAATATTGTGACTAATTGGCTTCAGTGTGACTTATTAAAACTAAATGCTGACAAAAATAAATATATTCACTTTGCTATGCGCATGCCTCTCCAAATCGCCACTAATTTGAATTTATTCGCCCACACATGCAATAACCCACCACTGTCCAGTAGACATACTATGTAACTGTCCTAATATTCTACGAACAAACAATTTAAAATATTTAGGTATTATAATTGTCGATACGCTCTAACATAACGCTAAGACAACATATAGAAACACAAAACAACTTAAACACCAGACGTCAAAGTTTAAGCTCCCGTATTTAAATTAATTTTAATTATTGTATTTGTTATATTTAGTAGTTGTATTTTAGTATTGTAGTTGTTATATTTTTTTTTAAATAAATAAATTTAAGGGCCGTATATAAACAATCTTTTCAAAATGTAAAATCTATATAAATTTTAAAAGCTTGAGACACTGAAATGTGATAGTAAACCTGCATAACGGATGGCATAATATAATATCAGTGCCTCAAGCCATTAAAATTTATATAGATTGAAAAGATTATTAAGATTATTTGAAAAGATCTACATTTGAAAAATGATTTTATATTTTAAGTAGAAAAAAGCTTCTATATCAGATTTACTTACTCTTAACAGAAACTTTTATAGTTGTCGGGATAAACAGCAGCAAGATTCACAATCATTTGTTTCGCATGGCAAAGCGACCACTGCCAATATGCGACGGCGAGTCTTTCTTTCAGCTGAACACATCATGCCATAAAGCCATGCTAGGCTGCAGGAGCTAGTTTGACAAACATTATAATCCTGAAAAACTCTTAAAACAATTGTACATCATTTCATTTTCATTTATTTCGTAACAATAATACCCCATCATAACATCAAGTGAACCACACTAACATAGTGGATTACTGCCCAACTTTACCCGTGGTGCCCAACTTTGCTACTTCATAGTTTTCGTATAAAAGTGACATGTATCTCTTAGCGGAGTTCTAACAGATAATAGGGGAGTGTCAAACTTATTTAACAAAAAATGAGGTTGGATTATTGAAAGATCGTTGACTTGTATTATTTTGGTTTCAGTTTTATGAAGTTTTAAACTATTTTGGGACGTTATACCTTGAGTTTTATGCTAAACACATTCAGTTTTATTCTTATTGAGATAATATTATAGGACTACATAGTACAAGTAGTCGCCTCGCTACTAACATCGCCGTACCGAGAAACGTGGGTTCGATTCCCACTCGAAACAAATATTAAATTTGTGTGATTTATAAATATTTGTTTTGAGTCTAGGTGTATTTTGTGTCCGTTACATACATACATACATAGCAGCACGCCTTTTTCCCCGAAGGGGTAGGCAGAGGTGTTTCACACCTACATTTCGCCAGCTATGTTTGGTCCCATGAAATAGGGGGCGAGCCTATTGTCATCAACCGGGAACATTTGTTTACCAAACTCCGGGAAAATCTTAATACTGGAATTTCATGATAGAAAACTGTCAACTGTGAAATAGTCTTGACTGTAGCTGCCGGCGCCTTTGCTGGCTTACTCTGAATTTTGACATTCGACTTAGACGGTTTTGATGTCGCTGTCAAATGTTTGAAAGTGACAGCGAATTTGTTATTATTTTTTGTCATGGGAACACTTTTTAGGTGTCCGTAGCTAAAATAGCAAATCGAACGTCATGTCCGTCCGTCCGTGTGTCACAAGCATTTTACTCAAAAACGACTCGATCTATATTGATGAAATTTGGAGAATAGGTGTCTTGTGTGGGCTGTTACAATGTTTAGTAGTTAAATCATCACCATCATATCAGCCCAACGACGTCCACTATTAGGCAGAGCACTATTAGCACTATTATAACATAGGCCTCACCTAATTTTAATTTTTAATTAGGTGTTAAAATAATAAATATAAATATTTGTAATACTCCATACATGTAACAGACTGTGTAAAATAATTTTTTTAGCACACATTTACGAGTGTCACATACTCGTACTTCAACAGATCTTATAATAATAATAATAATAAAAAAAAAAAAAAAAAAAAAAAAAATGCTAAATGCTTACCGCATACCGAATGCATCACCCTCGTTCATCCGTTATGAGGTTGTATATCCCACGAAAATGTGGGGGTCGAGGTTTTTTAAATACCAAGACCCTCCATAATCGTGAGGTGTACAACCTTAGAGAATATTTTATGGGAAAGGTCGAGGGTATGCATCGTGATGTGGTGGCTGTGGACTCGGGACTCACCCCGCTCTCCTTGGCGAAAGACAACTGGCGCAGACCTATTGTACTCAGTACAGATGATCGCAGGCAGGTATGGCAGAGCAAAGAACTCCACGGAAGGTTCTACAAAGCTCTACATGGTCCTGATGTGGACCGTGTCGCTTCCGTGGCCTGGCTACGCTTCGGTGACCTCTTTGGGGAAACCGAAGGGTTTGTATGTGCAATTGCTGACGAAGTTATCAAGACGAACAACTACCGGAAATATATCTTGAGGGACGGCACGGTCGATATCTGTCGAGCATGTCATCGGCCGGGTGAGTCTCTCAGGCATATTGTTTCTGGCTGTTCGCGTCTTGCTAACGGCGAGTACTTGCACAGACATAACCAAGTGGCCAGGATTATACACCAACAACTTGCTCTGCGATACAAACTTGTTGACGTCGAAGTGCCGTACTATAGGTATGCTCCTGAGCCAGTTCTCGAAAATAGTCATGCGACGTTGTACTGGGATCGGTCCATTATCATAGACAGGACTGTTATAGCTAACAAGCCCGATATTGTGATATTGGACCGATCAAAGCGTCTTGCAGTGATTGTTGATATCACGGTCCCTCATGATGAGAATCTCGTGAAGGCTGAAAAAGATAAATAAACTAAATATCTTGATTTAGCTCACGAGATTGTCGACATGTGGGATGTGAACTCAGCAATCATTGTACCGATAGTTGTGACAGTCAATGGCCTAGTAGCAAAGAGCCTCGACCAACATCTGAAGAGGCTCGAGCTAGGTAGCTGGATAAAAGGCCTGATGCAGAAGGCAGTACTCCTCGACACGGCACGTATTGTGAGGAGGTTCCTTTCTCTGGAGCCCTAACCGTCGGCACCTTGGACTCTGTTCCCGATGTCGGCGGGTCACCACATTTTTATATTTTTAAATGTATATTTTTTTTTTTTTTATATATATTTATATTTAAAAATGTAATAATGTGAGAAAGTCATTTAAATAAAGGGAATAATAATAAATCATTTATTTCAGGCATACACCCATATTATAAACAATACAATTTAAGCACACAAAATGAAATAAAATAATTAAAATTTTACACAAAAACACACACACATAACATACACACAATCTAAATTCAAAATAAAATAAAATTGTACGATAACATAGCATAATCAAAATAAACATAAATAAATTAAAATTCCATCATTATTATACAGCGAATATAAATATAAGATATATTATACATTTTTACTATATTATTAAATCCACCCAATGTTTTTGGAAAGGGCAATCATATCTAGCACCGAATGAATTCAGGATGCTGTAGCAACCGCTACGTAGGCGCTGCAGTAATGATGAGGTCTTTTTACGCATTATGGCTGCTAAGCCATCAACTCTAGATGTTGTAGTTATAAAAACACTTTAAGGATCCTAAGATTTTTTTTGATTATGTTTATATTTTCGGTTATAAACGCTCATAAATCCACATAAATTGTGTCCGGCCCCCCCTATTTTGTAAATCGTAAAAATATTTGAAAAAAAATCACATAAATAACGCTTAATAAAGCGAAAAGTGTGTAAAAGGTACGAAATCATTGCGTTTAAAGTTCTATTTTTATGCAAATAACACACTGGAACTTGCAATTTTCAGTAAAATAGTAAAATAACTATAGACATTAAAGATACTTATTTTTTAATACACGATCACGTTCTAAAAAGTGTAGTGAAAACATTAAAAAAAATATCATCATCATCAGGAATCCATTAAGTCCCACTGCTGGGCTCGGGTCTCCTCTCCTCTAACTAGAGAGCTGAGAGGGTTTAGGCCATAATCCACACACGCTGGCCTAGTGCGGGTTGGTGGATCAGACATACTCATAGAATTTCTTCTAGGGTATGTGGGTTTCCTCACAATGTTTTCCTTCACCGTTAGCACATGGTAAGTCACTTGACTAGTACATATAAATTCCACAAAGTGAAATCCACATTGGTACTGCCGGTCGGGATCGAACTCGGACCGCGTGATTTGCACGTCTCTTATCCATTCAGCCACCATCGCTCTGTTATCCATTCAGCCACCATCGCTCAAAAAAAATATAGCTCAGATTAAACAATAAAAATATAAATTCAGGAAATATGACACTGACTTGCGTCGTTGCCAATCCTCGGTACGAACCCTCTTAACTGCTAACAATACACACTTGAAGTACATGCTGAGTTTCAATGTACATTGACCTGAGTGCAAGAATTTTACCAATGTAACCCGTGAGTGCTCGCACATTCTTCACTTTACCACAGAGTACCAGGTACTACATGATAATTTATCTGAGACAGCAAGCCGCCAGAGAGCAAACAAACAAATTTTACCTCATATTTGGTAAACAAAAAACATTTTCTGGAGCTGCATCGGGTTGTCATTGTCATTGTATTGTCATTCCGCTACATACGTTCACTATGCAACGAAGGTTATTGTACTATATGTAAGTATTTTTTTACAATTACCTTAGTTTATATTCATTTAAGAAGTTAAGTTTACTAGTGTAGTTATTTATAAGAAGCCGGAGGTCGTGGGTTTGATCCCCACCCAGGACAAATCTTCGTGTGATGAGCACAAAGGTTTGTTCTGTGTCTGGGTGTAATTCATCTATAATATGTATGTATTTAAAAAAAAAAAATATATAAGTAATTAGTATATCAGTTGTTTAGTACCCATAACACAAGCAAATATAATTTCTTACTTTGGGACTAGATGGCGGTGTGTGAATGTGGTAGAATATTATTATAATTATTATCTTTACTGCTGTTTCGATATTTTTGTGACCTTTTAACACCTCGGTGGTGCAACAAGAATCCCAGGCTGTATCTCCAGGTCTATAATGGAAGATAAACAAGTCTTTTTTAGGGTTCTGTAGTCAAAATGGAACCCTTTTGGTTCGTCATGTCCGTCCATCCGTCCGCCCTTATGTCACAGGCATTTAGCTCAAAAACTACTTGATGTATTATTGATAATATTAATTTTTAAAAAACAATATTAATATTGTTGATAATATTTAGATAATAGGTGTCTTACGTAGGCTGCTACTAAGTTTGGTAGGTCAATAATAAAAATTAAGATTGGCAAAAAAAAAATCAACTTCTATTAAATGTACGGAGTGTACATGCGATAGAAGTTGTTTTTTTTTTTCAGCAAACATTTACTAGTGTCATATACATAGTGGAATTTTGTAATGCCACCTGGAGGGAAAGTACTTTAAATACTGGAGATAGATCATTTTATTCAAAAGAAACATTCCTTTATTTTTAAAAAGAAATAGAACTGCATTTAACTATTTCCGTAAATTCGCTTGCCATACCCAGGAATCGAACCAACTAAAATTCCAAAATATAACACCTTGTACTATTACAGCGTTCACTGAGATAGGGTCAATCATAAGGATCGAATCTCTCTAAAAACCACGTTTGTGTAATTAAATAAAAACAAAATCAAGAGCAGTGGACCGCAATCGGATAGTAAATAATAACAATATTTAGTCTAGCTTTATTTAAAGAATAAAGAAAACTTTGCTGAAACTAAAATTGTCATTTACCATGCCATCGGTGCAAGCTTGAGTACGCGAGCATTCACCGTATCAGCCCAATGACATCCACTGCTGGACATAGGCCTCACCTAACTGCAGGGGCAGCGAGCGACTTTGTGCCGCCTAGCCTGCATCCAACGACCACCCTCTATCTATCACGTGTAAGTATTACTGTTCTATAATACAATATTATTTTGTTTTTAGGTTGCCGTTTGTCTCACTGGTGCTTTTAATGAAGAATATATGGTGTTTCATTCAAAATAGTACTGTTGGTTATAAGTGGAAACAAGACTATGATAATTTAGACTTTATGGTAGGCATTTCTATTGATAATAAACCCATAACTGGAGGAATACTCATCGATCAATTTCATGTAATTACTGCAGCAAATCCCTATATCCTTTATCATAATATACCAACCCCAAATAAAAAAGAGTTTCCAGAAAAATTCAATTTAAAAGTACACGTAATATACAAAGACTGGAAAACAGCTATGTCAATAAACGTGTACTCTGTGAGTATGCAGTATCGAGCCCCTGATATTAGCGGAAATCGTTCGAAGTACCAGCCTTTCGTTCAAGGTTTTATGTATTCACCACTTCATGATATAATGACATTAACGTTAGCAACACATGTTGCAACGTTGTACACTGAAGCCACTGAGGCGAATTATCGATATCCTCTTCATGCCAACTTTGATCAAAGTCGGCGCATCCGAATTCAGCCTGAAGGAACCTTTACTATTGCCGGTTTCGGTTTTATGGATAAAGCACACGTCAGAAATAATCTTGAGTTAGACGCCATAGATTATAGAGTAGACAAAGTGAAAATGGACTGTGACGAGTGGTTGCCCCGTAACTGGGGTTATTTTCTTTGTATACGAAATATTGAAAACTTTCCTGGAATTGAAAGCGGTGCCGCATTATTGCACAATGGCGCATTCATTGCTATTGGCTCATTTTCATTATTACGAGGAAATGAAAGTATATTAGTGTTCACAGATATCAGACAATATAAAATAATTGATCACAATGTGCCTGTACTAGTAGGTTCAAGCACTCCAATTTATCCAAACGGGTCACTCTTCTCTTTTTTTCCTATACACTAGTTATATATATTAGTTTTCAGTAGCGCTTAGAGAAGTTGTTGTCCTATATAACTTTTAAATGGTGAGACTAGACGTTTCCAATTTTTGGTATAATTTTATAACGTCCCGACTGAGTTAAATGCTCTGCAGTGTATATTTCTTATACTTTTATTTCACAAGACAGTGAGTTCTATATCAACTTGGGACTTTTATAGCGGAAAAGCGGGGGTCTGTAGTGAATATAATACATTGTTTTACGGAGACGTCTGAATGAAATCACCTTCTGTATTAACATTGATCGTTTTTTATTGGAATCAACCATAGCTAATGAGTCCCATGTGAATAAACACCAACCCTGACATAAGCCATTGTTTTAGTGTCAAAGTTGTCAATTTAAACCTGGTTTAATGCTTAGTCCGTATTTTGTATTAAGGGGGTATAGGTTGATTAAATGTTAGCCATATTGTGACTAATCTGAAATAATGACAGTTTTATTATTTTTTTGGCTACAAGCCGTCAGCGGCTTTTTTGCTACCTTATAATTCTCTGCTAATTCCTATAGAATCAAGGAGCTTCCAGATTTTCTAAGCAGAAAGAGACTGTACCTCATCAAGTTGCACCTGGTGCTGTCCTAAGTGGATGTTTCTTTTGTGCATGAGTGGCCCACATGAGTAGAGGACAGGTAATGTTAGTCTCCTCTGACTCTTGGCAGAATCACATTTCGGACCGGCTCAGGTTGAGTTTAAGCAATATGGTGGTTTAGTTTACAGTGGTCTCTTTAGCTCTTTGGTACATTTATTGTCGTGTACTTTAATAAGCACTTTGGAGTGGCTCTGTTCTGGGGCAGATTGCCACGCTCTTTACGGTTTTATTTGGCATAGATTGTCCCAGAGAGTCTTGGCCCTTTGTTTGGAGTTTCATTCCCTCTATTCCCGAGTGTCCCGTGACCCAATTATAATCCTGTTAAATTACCCTAGGTCATTTAAATTTCTTAAGCAATGTTCTACTAGTTTCGAGTTAAAGTCGAAAGAGTTTATAGGACCTTAAGATAAATAAAACATAATAATATTATTTCAATTAATAATAAAAAAAAGACAAAATATGTGATATCCACTAACTTAAAGTAAAAAAGACTTTTTTTCTCTGGTCTTTAACTAGACGAAATCTACACTTAACAACAATTAAACTGTAAGTGTACCTAAAACTGCCTCACGTTATACATCATCATATCAGCCCAATAATGTTCACGGCTCGATAAAGGCCTCACCTAATTTCCGCGACGAGCGATTTTGTGCAGACTGCAATCAACGGCCAACCGCAACTTTTACTAGGTCGTCGGTCCATCTAGCGGGAGGCCGCCCCATGCTACGCTTTCCAATACGTGGCCGCCACTCGATAACCTTTTTTTCCCCCATCGGTTATCAGTTCTGCTTCGAGCTATATGCCTTGCCTACTGCCACTTCAGCGCAATCTTCGCTTCAATCGCATCCCTTGTCGGCAACATTAGTTCTCCTATCGATCTTCTCATTTCTGATTTGATCACACAGGGAAACTCCAAGCATAGATAGCTCTTTCCTTGGCTCGCTGAACGACCTTTATAATGAGCCCCATAGTTAGCGGTCACGTTGTAGAAGTCTTTTGTCATCAAACACTGGGGTATTGTGGACAAGAATACGATGCGTAACTTCCAACTCGCTGCCCAACTGAGTCGGATTCAGCGGTTAACATCTATTTACCTATTTACTCGTACCCTTATTTACTTTGCCATTTTTAAGGATAATTTCTTTATAGCTTTAAAACATGTGTCCATCTGTTTGTTTGTCTGACTGTGTAAGTTAATAGTGTGTCAGTATTGTTTTACTTATTATCAAGTAAATATAATGTTAAGTATGCTACCTGCATTAATGTAATATATAAAATTCCAAAAAGGAACTATTATTGACATTTCATTATAAAATTAAAATAACACTCAATAGCTGTAAGTCAAATCCCTTAATATAAAGAATATAGAAAAGTTAATAATTAGAAAAGTGTTAAGAGCGTTGTTCGCGCAAAACGCCTACAAAATTATAATAGCAACGTAATGATGCAGTAATAGTAATTGCCACGCGATTTATTTTTTAAGACATTCATAATTATACTCTCTCGTCTACCCGCTTATGTTTATTTTATTAATACATTTCTGGAAGTTCACGCAGCACGTTGTATATATATTATACACTTAATCCCGAAAAATACCTGGACCAATCCCGAACAAGCGTATTTACAAAATAGTGGCATCGTTGCAATTGTGTGTCATATTCCGTGGTTTTTTTTTAAACTACATTAGTAAACATATTTTTTTTTCTTTTTTTTAATTAGGTGATAAGTGCGTAAAAAGTGAGAAATCATTACGTTTACTGTTCTATTTATATGCAAATAGCACATTGGAAACTTCTAGGGCGTTATTTTCATAGTAAAATAACTGTAAGCGTTACAGATACTTACTTTTCAATACATTTTCACGTAATTCAAAAAAACCGAATAAATAATTAAAATTAAAAACTACGAAATATAACACTAAATAGCGACGTTGCTACTCGTTTTGTAAATACGCTCTTAACATATTAAAGTTATATATACTCAGAAATTTAAGGTCAAAAAGTCTGATTTTACTAAACTATTATTTGTAATAGATAATTCATATTAATAGCATATTTCAGAGACTGCTTAAGGGCTGTTAAGAATTTGCACATCTAAGTTTTGATAACCAGATTTTGTATTATACTGAACCATTTAACTATACATCATCATCATCATATCAGCCCAAAGACGTCCACTGCTGAACATAGGCCTCACCTAATTTCCGCAACTATACATATAATCAAAATATTTATCTATATTAAGTATTTATTTACAAAAAAAATATGTATTTAAGTTCCTAGTATATCAGTTGTTTAGAACCTATAATACAAGCAAATATAATTGCTTAATTTAAGACTAGATGGCGCTGTGTGAATGTGGTAGAATATTATTATTATATTATAATTATAATGAAACTCACACGAGCATTTTTATTTAACCTAAATAGTTCTGTGGATTTAGCGGTCGGTAATAGGTGCCACAAAAAGAAACACACAACATATTTTGGATCGAGACATACTCATATCAATGTATATATTTTTTAAATATTTGTTTCATATTTCGAGAAACAGAAAAATATTATTCAATAGGATTGAATAAAATCTCCGCTTTGCTCCAGTGCACAGTGGACCTATCCTGTCTAGATCCTATTGGTAAATATTTTCGTCTCTCCAGTCCAAAGCCTTGCTCCTCGTCGACGCAGGTAGAGCTACAAGCTATTATACAAAGCGCATTCAAACAACGCACGCACAGATATCGCTCACGGATTTGAAATCTCAGGAATTTGAAGAGAACCGTGTGAGCCTGAGTGCCATCCATTACTGACGCCTAACCTCCAAAAATCTCTAGCGGTTCGAAACTGTTTAGTGAATTATTGAACACAAGGATTATTTACTATTTACACAACATAAACTACGATAATATAAATTGTAAAAATCTTTTTCGGAACGACGCGGTGGGCGGCTGCGCTTACCTCCTACTGTTATGTGTGTACGTAGTAGGTAGGTAAGCGCCGCCCGCGCCGCTCGCTGGACCAACCCTAGTTAGTGCAACCGCCAAGTGTAACTATGAAAAGTGAAGTAGATATATGAGCTTGCCTTCTGTACCTTTATATATTGTGCCAATAAATGTTTTCATACTGAATTTTTGTTTTCTTTTAGTCTGGCAACTTAGAAAGCCGTACGTCATAAAATGCTAGTATTCACTTCATTATCATCATATCAACCCAATACCGCCGCTTCACCGATACGCATCGCTGAAGTGACTGTGGCCACATAGCTCGTAGAACTGATGGCCGATGACGCAAAAAAATTCTCGAGTTCTCTATCTCGGGAGATAAGACATTATAAGAGGTACAAAATTATATATATAAATATGTAATAATTCCAATATTTATGTAATTGCACAATACACAGCAAACAAAAACAATTCAAAGCATGGTCAAAGCAAATTAACCCACAAATATATCCTGACAAATACAAAACAGGACTCCATCGGCTCAAAAAGTAACATCATAAACCACCTATCAAAGTACACGAGTACAATCTACTTCACAATTTCAGGCGTATCACATAAAAAACTGCTTTATCCTAAACATGAACGGTCAAAATCGCGAACCCTTTTACAGAACCTCTTAATTTGGCTGATATATAAGGGCCTAGACGGTCTCCCCTCACATACGCACTATAAATTTCTCTCTGTACGTGATTTTACCGAAGCAATCTATAACCCTTTCAAATAGAAATGCCCTTATCGTTCTGTCACATAGTGTAATATATTCTTGTGAATGTAGAAGCTAGATATCGTCATGTACGCTCAATTTTCGGTTGACAAAACTGTTAATATGCGAAATAAATTCTACTTGTACCCGTGTACGTGTGCGTGGATCTGACTATTGTTTATAAGTACATTACGTGATATTGTTTGTTTGACCAAAAAAAAAAAAGCGATGATGGATAAGGTAAAAGGTACTCGAGTATGTATGTTATATATATATATATATATAGTATGTATGTTATATTTGAAATAAAAATTATTCAATTTAATTAATATCCCACTGCAGGGGTTGAATTTTCTATCCCTTAGAACCTGTGCACACCGCGTTTCGTAAATGGGGTTCTTCAAAAAAACGGACTGAATATGTTTCTCAATGGTCGGCAACGGGCTCGTGATGCCTGGTGTCGCAGACATAGGCTACGGTAACCGCTTACCATCAGACGGACCGTATGTCTGTTTGCGGAATAAAAAAAAATTGTGTTACAAGCTGGATTATACAATGACACGTCCGTCACGTCCACAAAGTCTACCTAAATACACCAACTACTGCGGGTTGAACAATTATTTGTTTATGTCCGGATAGAACCCATAACACCGAGACCACAAAACTAACGACAAACACCATTTCATTTTAACCTACCCACATTATAAATTTGTTAAAGTATAATTAATTACCTGGACCTGGACATGAAAACTGTTGCTGAAGAAGCAAAACTACACTCATCTAGCTGTAAGCGACGCTAACAAAAGCACTCAAACCCTGTATCTGATAAGCATCTGCTTAAAACACGCAGCAGTCTCAACGAGTCAATGTGCAAATTGCCTCGTTTGTGACTGCTAGGAGAGCAGGGGCAGTGGCCTCTAATCTCCAAATCTATGCAAACCATCAACAGATAAGATAACATAAGATATACATATTTATTTGCTCGAAACACGTGTTATTTACAGAGTATACATCGAGTAAATAGATCAACTGTTTTGCCATACTTGGCGTACAAATATAATTAAATTATGTATTATATTATCAATATTCTCATGCAAATAATGTAGGTACAAATAAATTAATGTCATAATAAATTTAAAGAGCACGTCACCAGTTGAAATGCAAGAGAAAAAGATTATAAGGGAGCGAGCAAGCAAATATTTCTGAGACATTATCAACCCGGTGCCGTCCAGGTGGAAACTACTTTTTTTTGGAAACTAACTGAAAACCTTTACATAGATTTATTTTTTATCACAGAGACAATATTCTTTTATTGAGTTTTAAAATAAATTAGCTCAAAATATGAATAAAAAAGCATAAAATTAACAAAAAATATAGGGCATCCATTTTAAGACCGTTAAACTTAAAAATATCGTCTCCATATTTTTGCTACAAAATTAAGACTGAGATTCTAAATATGTATTTAACAATGATAAAAGTTATAACATCAGGATGGACTTAAGACTGGTCATCGTCATCATCAAACTCGCACGTTGTGCGCAGCAGGCAATGATATGTTCAGGATAGATAAAATTATTACAGTCACGACAGGTTTGAGTAGTCTTCATATTCTTTTCTCCTGGGCATTCTTGCCAACTTCTGCGAGCACCTGAAATCTGGACTAGATGTTTTGCCGCGTAATTCTCTGATTCTTTTACGCATGTTACGTGGTAAATACTGAATATTCTTACGCGCGGATATAATATGTTCACTTGATGATCGAATTCTTAAACTTTCAGGTATTTGTGACGAGGCTGAGAGGCTGATTTTGATTTTCTTGGTATATTATCATACTATACTTATATAGCATGATACTTAGCCTTAGCTAAATATGTTTTGTCTGTGTTCCGGGGTAAATTGAGAAACTGCGGCAGGCGCTAAGAACTAGGGTGTTTGATATACCGTCATCGCGCACTAACTTGCTTTTTATCTATAATATGTATGTATTTACAAAAAAAAATGTATTTAAGTAGTATATCAGTTGTTTAGTACCCATAACACAAGCAAATATAATTGCTTAATTTGGGACTAGATGGCGCTGTGTAAATGTGGTAGAATATTATTATATTATTATATTATATTACTTGCAGAAATTGGCACCAATAAGCAGGGCTTTAAATATTATTAATGAGGTTGGTTGTTGATAAATATACCAAGAGAATCAAAATCAGCAACCATAAGGCTTACCTCATGGTTCATTAAAATAGCCTAAAATAAACAGATAAATAAAAATGTAAGTCACACTACAATGGCACGAAATTGTTACTTTAAATGCCACATTATTGGGTAAAATTTACCTTTTTTAACTTCGCCGATGCCTAAAACTTATTAGCGCACAATGACTATGATGCTTGTAGGGACACAGTTGTGTATGTAGGAATGGGAATAGGATGTTTATATATGTGTGCATAGAGGCGACTGCGATCGCCACGTAAGTGATGGACTTTAGTCGCAAATAAACGCAGTCAAGTGAACACGTATATTACTTTATTTAACCAATGCACTTAGGTGACCTTATTAAGTAATCCCCTTAATCCCTAAATACTTCCTTCACATATATTCCTAAACTGGTGACCCCTGTGTTTGTTTCCTTTTTCAATCTAAGTGCATAAATTAGTCATGTCCAATCCAATTCCAATTCCAATTCCAATGTCAATTCCGGGCGGTAATCCATTACACGTGTCGGATCAGAAAATCGAGCCACGTGCTGAGGACGTGTCAGCACTGGCTAGTATAACGGTGTCGTCGCGAATTCCAGACTTTTGGGCAGACCAACCGCGACTCTGGTTTGTCCAATATGAGGCTGTCGTGGCAAATCAAAAACTCAGCGAGGCAGCGAAGCTAAACTTGGTCGTCACGAAGTTAAACAAAACAGCTATACAACAGGTTAGTGAGTTGCTTCTAGCACCTGTTGAAACACGTAAATATGAGACCCTCAAAGAAAGGTTACTACAAGTCTTTGAGGAATCTGAAACTCGCCAGTTCCAGAAATTACTAGGAGAAATGGAGCTTGGTAACCAGAAGCCTTCACAACTCCTTAGGCGCATGAAAGACTTGGCGCGTGCGAAGATACCAGACTCCACCTTACAGATCATGTGGAATAGCCACCTGCCAGCAGCAGTCCAGGCCGTACTAGCGGTCACGGAAGTCACGGAGTTAGACAACTTAGCCGTGGTAGCCGATAAGGTTATGGAGGCGACTCGTCCAGCAGAAATAGCAACGGTGACATCCAACCCCACCCTCAAGAACAACAGCGCAACGGCTGATCTAGCAGCTGTGGTGCAAAAGCTGAGCATCGAGGTTGCAGAGATGCGCCGTGAACGACAACCACGGCGCGGGAGAGGTAACGGGTATCGCCGATCAAGGTCACGCACGAGAGACGTGAGTAGAAGTCGTAGGGACCCCGAATGGTTGTGTTATTATCATTATAAGTACCGGTCGAAAGCTAATAAGTGCGTACAACCGTGTAACTGGAAAGTGTCGAGTAGTGTTTCTCCGGCGGAAAACTAGTGTCGGTACAACCTGTGGCGGAGGTTTGTATCAATTCATCAAATCGCCTATGCGTTCTAGACAAAAAAAGTGGACTAAAGTTTCTAATTGATACCGGTGCTAATGTGTCTGTAATTCCGATGTCTAAAATGAATTTTAAAAAACCCGCGAGTGACGAATATAAGCTTTACGCGGCTAATGGCACCGAAATAGAGACATATGGTGTTCGTACATTAACTTTAGATCTTAGTTTAAGGCGAGCTTTCCGATGGACATTCATATTGGCGGCTGTTAAACAACCTATAATAGGGGCAGATTTTTTAACCCATTATAAGTTGTTAGTAGACTTAAGCGCGCGGAGACTAGTAGATCAAATTACTCATTTGAACGTTATCGCGTCAGTCGTGTATCATGACGAGTGTGAGTCATCTATTAGGACTGTAATTAATAATAATATATGGCATGATATATTGTGTAAATATCCAGGGATTACTAGGCCGATATCATATAAAGATATTCCTAAGCACTCGGTGTGCCATCATATCAAAACGACAGGGCCACCGGTCTTTGCAAAGGCGAGACCACTTCCACCGGGTAGATATGAAAAGGTTAAAGCTGAATTTCAAAATATGATAGATCTAGGCATTTGTCGTCCCTCCAAAAGTCCTTGGGCGAGCCCACTACATGTGGTTCCCAAGAGAAATGGGGAAATACGTCCATGTGGGGATTACAGACGGCTAAACGCAATAACGAAGCCGGATCGTTATCCCATCCCACGCATAAATGATTTTAAGTATCTAATTGCAGGAAAAAAGGTTATATTTAGTAAATTAGATTTAAATAGGGCCTACCATTTTATTCCAATTTCGGAGGATAGTATTGAGAAAACTGCGATCATTACACCTTTCGGACTATTTGAATTTCCGCGTATGACGTTTGGCTTACGTAATGCGGCACAATCGTTTCAACGGTTCATGGATACGATAGTCCTACGTGGTTTTGATTTTGTATTCAATTATATTGATGACGTGTGTATAGCAAGCAATTCGGAAAAAGACCACATAGAGCACTTAAACGCAGTTTTCCAAAGATTCGACGAATATGGAATTACAATAAATATTTCAAAGTGTGTATTTGGAGTTTCAAAATTAGATTTCTTAGGGTACGAAGTGTCAGCGGACGGCGTTCGCCCGCTCGACGATAAAGTACAAGCGATTATAAATTTTCCGAGACCCGAAAATATCGAGCAATTGCGTCGTTTTTTAGGTATGGTTAATTTTTACCGTTCGCACATTCCTAAGGCTGTCGATTATCAATTAGAATTAAATAGTTACTTACATAATACAAAAAAACGGGACAAAACCATAATTGAGTGGACTGATAAGGCCATCGAGGCGTTTGAAAAATGTAAGGTAAGCTTAAAAAGCGCCGTTACATTGTCATATCCATTGCCTGATGCTAATTTATGCCTTATGACCGATGCTTCCAATACTAGCGTAGGTGCTGTTTTGCAACAACAAACTGATAACTGTTGGAAGCCACTGGGATATTTCTCTAAAAAATTAACGCACACGGAGATGAAATACTCAACTTATGACCGCGAATTATTAGCAATATTTATGGCTATAAGGTATTTTAAAAACTTAGTGGAAGGCCGAAAATTAATAATATTCACGGACCATAAACCACTTATTTACGCATTTAGTAAATTAAATAGCGATAAGGAGAGTCCTAGGAGAGTTAGACAACTTTCCTATATAAGTGAGTTCAGTACAGATGTTAGATATATAAACGGAAATCAAAACATAGTAGCCGATGCACTCTCTCGAGTAGAGACCATATGTTGTCCCACGGTTTTAGATTATACAGCGTTAGCAGATAAACAGAGTACTGACGATTATTTACAGCAGGTATTGCGAGTATCAGATAACAACTTACAGTTTAAACAGTATTACCTACCGGACTGTGAGAAACAAATTTATTGTGAAGTCTCTACCAATAAAGTGAGACCTTATTTAACAGAAGATTTTAGGTTAATAGCTTTCCATTCTGTACATGACCTCAGTCATCCTGGTATTAAATGTACTAAACAAATGGTTAAGCAAAAATTTTTTTGGCCAAATATGGACAGAGATATTACCCAGTGGGCCAGAGCATGTTCTATATGTCAAAAAGTTAAAGTCAGTAGGCATACAGTTTCAGGTGTAGGTACTTTTGAACAGGTTGATCGTTTTCAACATTTACATATCGACATTGTCGGACCATTAACGATTACACCGGAAGGGTATAGATATTGCGTCACGCTGATAGATCGTGCTACGGGTTGGGCAGAAGCTGTGCCTGTCCAAAATATTACGGCGGAAATTATAGCTAGAGTAGTATTCGAGAGTTGGATCTCACGATTTGGCTGCCCTGTGAAGCTTACCAGCGACCAGGGTAGACAATTCGAGAGTGATTTATTTAATAACCTCATGAAGTATTTAGGTATAAACAAATTTAGAACTACTCCTTATCATCCACAAAGCAACGGCATGATAGAACGTTGGCATAGAGCACTTAAAGTGGCTCTTATGGCACGTTTGGAATGCAACAAATCATGGGTAGACGAGCTTCCCATTGTGTTGCTAGGACTGCGTACAGCTACTAGATGTGACAGCGGAGTGAGCGCAGCGGAATTAACCTACGGTAAACCGATTCGATTACCGGGTGATTTCTACGATGAAACCAAGGTAAGTATGTCGGACTCGGAATATTTACAGTTGCTTAGGGACACTATAAGTAGACTAAAACCTCGACCCACAAGTCATGGTAATTCACGTACATTATTCGTATCTAAAGATTTAAATACTTGTAAAAGTGTATGGGTTAGGAACGAATTAATGAGGAAGTCGCTACAGCCACCATATGACGGTCCATATTGTGTTATAAAGAGACAAGGAAAGACTTTTACTATTAAGATAGATGGTAAAGAAAAATGTATATCAATAGATAGGCTAAAACCTGCCTATATAATTAATGTAGATAATAGTAGTAATAATGTGAGTTCAAAGTTAGATGTCACAAATAATAGTTTTATTCAATTTAATAATAATGAGGACACTTCTAGCAAAGATTTATTTCGTAAGTCAACGCGAAGTGGCCGAGTTATCAAAACACCGATACGATTCGCATAGTTGGTAATATGAGTAGCATGATGCAAATGTACTTTATAACGGATGTTAATTAAGCATTATTGTGACATGATTACTTTTAACTGTTATGTTGATATAGCATAGGTATTCTAATAAATTTGTGAATTAAATAAATATATTTATTTTACATTCTTGCAACTTATCATAACTGTAACCTAATTAAATTGTCTTATACACACTTTACATTGTTAATATAAATTAAACGTAGTTAAATATTTTATTATTGTAAGTTCTTTCATGAGACAAGTATCATCGTAATATAATGGGTTCGACTCAGACTAAAGAAGAGCATAACTCGAGCAATAGTCTCATTGCTCAAACAGTCACTAATAATTTCAATCAAAAACTGGACTATATAGTTTTTGTTATAATTGCTATGATAATACTCTTATCAATGGCAATTGCATACATGGTGTGGAGGCGCTGTAAAGGTACAGCAAAGTCTTGGGTGCGTAAACAAGTACTCAACAGTAACCCAAGTGCGGTAACCGTGCAACCAGTACCACAGCACCAGGCAACAACAGCTAGTGCATACTGATGTGTTGTGAATTTGTGATTGTGTTTTTGTGTTTTCTATCCGTATTGTAATTTAGGGTGATGTCAATTTTAACAATGTGAATTTATTCTTCTTTCTTTAAAAAGGGGGGAATGGTGTAGGGACACAGTTGTGTATGTAGGAATGGGAATAGGATGTTTATATATGTGTGCATAGAGGCGACTGCGATCGCCACGTAAGTGATGGACTTTAGTCGCAAATAAACGCAGTCAAGTGAACACGTATATTACTTTATTTAACCAATGCACTTAGGTGACCTTATTAAGTAATCCCCTTAATCCCTAAATACTTCCTTCACATATATTCCTAAAATGCTCTTAATATATTAATATGAAGTCTTATCTCCAGCTATAAGAAAAATGTATGTGGTTGTATAACTTATTTTTAAAATACCCGCATTTTAAAATAGTTCGGGTCATTGACCCAACGTGGACGGCGCCAGGTTAAAGTGAACATTGAACACAAATGCCTGATCAATAAATCGTAGGAGTTATTGCCTTCTTTAGAAGTACTAAACACGTCCACCGGAACGAGTGCTTGTAAACTTTTTATCTAAAAGCTAAACGTATTTCCATTACCCCCTCCCCTTCCAACTTCCCCAGATATCGTATTCCCCCTTAATTTGTCACAAAACTTTTTCGCCAAGATAAAACTCTGTTAATGACACTCGTTTTCTGATATTTTCATTACTCCAACTTTCAGCTTGTTTCCTTCACCCCTTGTTATTTCATTTACTTTCATAAAGTACTTGAAACAAAGTTCTCTGATGTACTTTTGTTTTATTTTAAAAATTATAATTATTTATAAAAGTAAAATAACATCGTATATCGTTAAAATATCGTTAATAACTCAAAAGACAATCTTAACATTGTTTCTGAACAAAAACCGTTGGTATATATTTTACGTTCTTATTTAGATGTTACCTTTGATAAAAAAACGTCGTATTTGTTCAAATAACTTTCGATTTATTTTTGCTCTGGAGTTGCTTTTATAGAGATGCCTAGGTAATCGGTATCTTTATATATTATCTATAAACAAATATGTATGTCCTTTTTGTATTCCCCAGAGGTTTATCCACTGCTCTACCTACACATCTATAGTTCTATAGTAAAGGGATCAGACACATATGATGTCGTTTTTTAAGACAACGCCCGCACGAGGGAGCAAGCTATATTATTATGTTGCGGAGGACTTCATAAACATACAATTAACGTACACAAAGCACACCCAGACTAAAACAAATTTCAATAAAACACAATCTTTTGTGATAAGTTAGTGACACACCTATATTTGTACAAGTTATAAATACGAATTGCTTTCCTGTTCAAGAAACTTATCGATTCAAGGGGCTCCTTAGCCAGCACTTGTATATTCGCATTTCGAATCCTTTTCCTTAATCGCCTTACATTCGTCCTTTCCACTTGACCGGCTCAACGAGACGTATTATAAGACCTCACCTTTGAACAGTACATTACCTTCCTGTAACGAACAGAACGCAACCTTAACGCAACCTTAGTCGCAATAACTTCTTTGAGATAAATTTAACAATGAATTAATTTATTAATTAGGCAGAAACTTTGGTATTATTTTAGCTATACGGCATAGATTTATAAAATAATATATACCTAATACAATATCTTACCACATTCACACAGCGCCATCTAGTCCCAAATCAAGCAATTATATTTGCTTGTGCTATGGGTAAGTACTAAACAACTGATATACGGCTTAAATACATTTTTGTTTTCGTAAATACATACATAAAGTATAGATAAATTACACCCAGACACAGAACAAATAATCATGCTCATTACCCAAAGATTTGTCCTGGGTGAGAATCAAACCCACGACCTCCGGCTTAGCAGTAAGGGTCACTAACCACTAGACCAACAGACTAGTCGGAATAGAACTCGGACCGCATGGTACGCAAGCCGGTCACTTATCCATTCTGCCACCATCGCTTTTATATTATATTAATTAATCTACATAATCAACAATAGCCTTTTTATTACGTACACATTTGGTACCAAGTGATGATCCCACATATACATACATATAGATCACGGCTCTTTCCCAACAGAGAGGTAGGCAGAGACCATTTCCTTCCACTTGCTACGATTTTGACATACATCTTTGACTTCTTCAACATTCATCAGTCTCTTCATGCATTCTCGTGGTTGAGGGTACTCCTGATCTGTCCCTTCTTTAGAACGTGATCCCACATACCATACTATTGACGAACATAAATTAACTTTGACAGAAATCAGTTATTATTAGAAATATGATATGATGAAAGAAAAGTATGTATATACTTTTCTTTTTTTAAATATCCCAATTTTATTGAATTTATTTTAGTAATGGTGTTTTGGTTCTGTACCATTCAGCGCTATTTCAAACTGTAACCAATTGAAATTATGTAACTACTATGATGATTAAAAAGAGTGGTCTGAGTTTCTTGTCAAGTTCTTCTCAGAACTCAAAGTTGTCAGTGAACTGGCCTTAGGCAAATTTGCTGACACCTTTTTTTTGACCTTCATAAGTATGATTATGACTATAATG
Source organism: Laspeyria flexula (assembly GCA_905147015.1). Taxonomy (NCBI): domain Eukaryota; kingdom Metazoa; phylum Arthropoda; class Insecta; order Lepidoptera; family Erebidae; genus Laspeyria; species Laspeyria flexula. The sequence continues at coordinate 1,028,758 of LR989956.1, read as the reverse complement.
CAGTTACAGTACACACTCCTTAACAGTTTTTCTATTTATAATTGACATAAAGTTTCACAGTATACCTTTTCTTCAGTTGTTCCAATTCGTATGTGGTCTCCCACAGGCGGGTTGTGGCGGAGTTATCGATTTCATATTTTCCCGGATATCGTAAAAGGATAGAGGGCCTATTGCCTTGCCATGTTCGTGAACGTTTTATCAGTTTTCAATTTAGGAAAAATACGCTGTTGATAGCTGATGGATTGACTGATATTCTTTTTGGCAGCCCAATATTGCGTATTATACAGTATTGGTTCTTCATTTTATTTTATGGAGAACTTTTTATATCTGCGATGATTAACATGTCATGTTTTAACGATTAGTAACTACAGCATGGAATAATGATGATTTTTACTTACTTATCTATACTTTTGCCACGTTAATAACACGGTTTGTAAACGTTTGCTAGGAATAATGTACGACGAAGTTCATAGTTCAGACATCAAATATTAAAATTTAATTTAGAAGTTTATACTAATAGAGTGGCAAAACGTCACATCAATTTAGTGTCATATTTCGTTGATTTCAATTTTTATTATTAATCGGAGCTATGTTGGTGGTTAAAAATAAAATGGATGATCTTTCTCCATACAATGACATGCTGTGGGGCAAACCACTCGTTGTGTAAATTGACGAAAGCCCAAAACTGACTAATGAATTGACTGTTGAATCAATGAACGAAGTGACAAATAAGAAATCTGATCGGGCGGTGTGAGTGTTGTAACTGTCAGTCGTTCGCCATGGACATTTCCACAACACAAGGCACTTACTACCTCCTAATATAAAAAAGTGTCTTCTTTACATCTCATTAGAAAAACATGTTCATTAATTAAGAACATTAAGTGTTAGGAACGCCACAGTCACTTAGTTCCCACAGAGAACAAAAGAACGTTTATAATGAAATCGATTTTTATGTTTTTTTTTTACATTTCATTTCATTAATATACCTATATTTACAAATAAAATTATTTCGTTCACTGTGCTTTAACAACTCTTTTATTATTATTCATTTTAAAAGATTGGGATTATATTTTAAAATCGTAAAGATACCCATATTGCTCATTAAATTTGAAGAGTTCACACACAGATAGATACTGCTACACTAAGGGCCTTATACATATGTACTTAATCCAGTTTTACCTTTTACGGTTACGTGAATGCCCGTCTATTCGATTTAGCCGCCGTATTTCTCAGTCTTGTTAAAATTGAGGGTTACGGTCTTACAATTTATATAGACTTTTTCCTTCTTACTGTAGTATAGGGTTAGATACGTGTATAGTTAACGCTGTACATTGACCTCGTAAATGTAGGCTACATAGTCGTACCTCATTATGTATATAAGCAGTAATATTGTTTTGTAACCATTGATCCCACCAAAAACATAAATGTGAAAATGGGAGCCTAGTTCAAGAATAGTGGTTGCTAATTTCGCAGACAAAAGAATTGAGATATAAGCGAATGCCAAGTTCTGAACTAGTCGAATTATTTACAGAAAGCAGATAACTTGCTTAAAAATTTAAGCTCAAGATTTAACTTGGTTAGTTTTCACATAGTACATACATAGTTTGATTATATTTGGTTAATCAACTTTTATGTTAAACAGCAAATTAAATTTTAGCAGATAATAATAAATTGACTTAACAATATCTAGGTATAAGAACAGTAACTCTGTATAACACAAAACTAGTATGTATGTAGAAACTAGCGCAGTATGTAATTATAATGTACCTTATACTATTATAGTAGGATCCTCTCCTCTAGCAGGTCATAGTGTTATCTTTTCCCAAACAGGTGATTAACCAGTCTGTAGACTAGTTTCAACCACAAGCCGTAAAAGTGTCTCGTCTTCGTGGACTATTATGATAGTGTCGCTGTCTCTATTGGGTGAGAGTATATGCATGAGTTTGTGTACCCTTCAGTCTTAACGGTTTAGTAGATGGGTATAGTCCCATGGTAGGTACTAAACACAAAGTTACATTTAATAACTGGATCTAGTAGCATGAATGTCTATAGTGTATAAATGAGTGTAAATATTTGTTATTATTTCAAATAAATACTTACACATTTGCTAAACTTGCGCTAGAATGATTAAGAAAAATACACGGATACACTAATAAAAAATAAATATCTTGATTGTTATCTTTTTTAATTGACTATTATTTATTATTATTATAATGTTATGGTTAAGAAACAATAACATTGCTTTTACAAAATCATCTTTAAACCAGGACATCCTGAATTCAGTTGTCATCAAAGCTCGTATGTGTACCAAGTCACCCTACTCCAGATGCTCATGTTTGGCTTTAGACAAAGTTAAAACAATAATATATCTAGGCGTCACAGTGGATTACTTGCTAAACTGGCATTAATAATTTAAAAAATAGGCTCAGAAAATTGCTAGCAGTCTTTCGAGTCTGTAAGGCGAATACCTATATATTTGTTAAAAATGATTTACTTTGGTCTCTGTCAGTCCTTGTTGGCATTATTATTTACTAAACAGTAGGGCTCATAAGACTCACTGTCGCTCAGCGAACCATGCAAAAAGCTATACTCGGAGTTTCCTTGCGTGATCAAATCCAAAATGAGGAGATCCGTAGGAGAACTAAAGTGCTCGTAGAATTGATGGCCGATGGGGGTAAAAGGTTTTAGACTGGCGGCTACGTATTGGAAAGCACAGTGTAGGGCGACCCCCCACGAGATGGACCGACGATCTGATGAAGGTTGCGGATGGTCGTTGCATGCAAGCGGCACAAAGTCGCTCGCAGGGGCAGAAGTTAGGTGAGTGGACGTCATTGGGCTGTTATGATGTTATAAACGAATATATACTGAATTATGTAATTAAGTCTATATTCGTTTATACGATAATCCTTACCACCTAAAAATAATCAAATAGGCAGGATTGCGTTTATGTTTTACTATTTCACGAAATTATAAAGCTATAACTGATAACAAATTAATTAATTCTTCCTCACATATAAATAACTAACTACTTTGAAATCATAAGGTCCATTTTCAAAGTGTTTATTAAAACGATAAGTAACAATTCATTGCTAATATAATTTAGCAAGGCGCTATGGTTTTTTTTAATCGTAATAATTTATTATTTTCTGGTTGTTTTATTAATATACACACAATTACACAGCTGGACGCCAAATTTCAACTTTCTAGGTCATCTGGAAGTGGGTGTTATTTAAGGTCTATAGGTAAGTCTTGAGTAGTATAATTCTCTTAGTATAATTGCCCGAATATGTACGTAACATTTGTGTAAATATACTAGGTACAATATAAGTGGCTGTTGTTAACATGAACAATAAAAAATAAAATCAAAATTAACTCTTAACGTAACGAAAAAAAAGGTTGTTGTAAGTATGAAACTTTCAACACCCTTGCATTGGTCTGTCTGTCTATTAATGACAGCGAATACTTTTAATTTTTCAAACATCTGACAGTGATATCGACACAGACTAAACCAAGAAATTCATAGTAGGGTTTCTGTACCTTAAGTACGGTAACAGCCTAGCTCAACATTATAGGGAACATTATCCTTTTTATATTACCCAATCCTCTAAATCCCTAATACGTCAAGCTTTGTACTTTTATAACTACCCCATTCATATCCATCATTGAAACTTTTGCCAATCGAATTTTCATCAAATTCAATGATATTAATTTCTGTAACTTCACCATTGGTCCTTCTTATTGGTCTTTGCATATTAACAATCAATCATTTATTTAAATTAATTTAAAATAAATCACTAATAACGAATAAATTGTAAAATCTTCGGCCCTAACAATAATTTTAAGTTAGCTACAAGACTCTTATAAAGCTCGTTCTGGGACTAAATGTCTTAGACCTATAACCTTATTTATGAGATCATCATCAACCCATTAAGTCCCACTGGTGGGCTCGGGTCTTCTCTCCTCTAACTAGAGAGCTGAGAGGTGTTAGGCCATAATCCACTCACGCTGGCCTAGTGCGGGTTGGTGGATCAGACATACTCATAGAATTTCTTCTAGAGTATGTGGGTTTCCTCACGATGTTTTCCTTCACCGTTAGCAGATGGTTAGTCACATGACTAGTACATATAAATTCCACAAAGTGGAATCCACATTGGTACTACCAGTCGGAATTGAACTCGGACCGTGTGATTTGCACGCCGGACCCTTATCCATTCAGCCACCATCGCTTATTTATGGGATGTCAAAGGCAAATATATTCATCATCATCAACAAAAATTGTCTGTGTGGACATCGAACTACGTCACTTCGACACGGTGTTCTTAGTGATGAGGTCACCATCTTAAGTTCTTAACCGCTATGGTGACAGTCAGTGAAAAGGTAAAAATCATCATCATCATTTAAACATATAAACCTCCCACTGCTGGGCACGGGTTTCCTCCAAAAAATGTGGAGGGAATTTAGCCTGCTATACCTACCATGCTGGCGAGATGGGTTGATTTGGTATAGGATTTGTTTCGAATTTTCCTTTTTTCGCAGTGTTATTGTCTGCAGTGTTCTGTCCTTAGTCGCATTTTACGACAATCACGGGTTGAAATGGGGTAGTGAAATATATTTTTATTCTAAATCCATAACTACACAGACGTAACAAAAATTGTCTACTGCGTCAGTTCGGCATATCGGGGTGTTGTTAGTGGTGAGGCCACCGACTACTGAACAGATAGGTGCTACCTCATCGCTATGGTGACAGTCAGTGAAAGTGGTAAAAATAAAAGGCACTTATTAAAAATACACTTTTATTCCAATGTTCATGCACATCTACAATTTGTTTCCACTAAAGAGTAACATTGTGATATTATCATTTGTGCTATTTAACTCGTGAACTACCAAGTCTGCCTGTTGGAACCTTCCTTGTATAAACAACTGTGGTGATTGTTACTTAAGTGTGGTTCATGTGAAATGGTCACAATAAAACTTTTTATTATACAAGATCTTTATTTTTTAGAAAACACTCTTTAGAAGAACTACTAATTTTTTTTGAATTTTAAAATGAAATACAATCTAAATAATTAATGTTGAATTGTAAATATTATTTTAAGATATCATGAAATTAGCAAACTGTAAATAAATTAAAACGAATAGTAAATAAATTTATAAATATCGTTATGGTTATAACATTACGTACATAAACATCATGCATAACTTAGCATGTAGTCAGTTTTGCATAACCTAGGTTATAACGTAATGTTTATATCCGGCAAATACTTATACCCAATGATATTGTATGTTAATAAAGGTGTAGATAGGTTATAAGCGCTCGAAAAGTGGCACACTAAAAAGAGTCTTATTAGCAAACTTCATCTCAATGTCCCGTTGACGGCGAAGGCGAAGGTATTTTGACATTGCATTATTACGATATCTATGTGTGCCTTTGTGTGCCATTTCCAAAGATCGAACGCTATGTAGGTAACCTATCTACACCTTTTTTAACGTACAATATCATTGCTTATACCTAAATATAATTTTGATATCACTAAAAAATAATATTTGTCTTAGTGGGTACTGTTTTACACAAAATCCTAAATCATGACATGTCTTTAAATAAAAAAATTTGCTTTCATTGTTTTGAAGAACAAAATATAAGTTATATACGGTACGTTTTGCAAAGAAAATACTAATTCTGTTGTGGTGACCGTAAATAATATGTATTATGTTCTCAGCATTGCACATATTACGTTCGTATTACATTTAGTGTGACGTCTATTCATTTAAAGAATACATAATATCATATGCTGAGAATTTATATTAATTTCTATTTTATATCTTAAATAAAATCTAAGTTCAGAAACAAAGGTCTTTTTTAGTTTCGTTTTAATAATCATTGTATTGATATATTTAGATTCAAATAAAAATGTATTACATACCTGTTGTATAATATTCGCTATTGCAACTGTTTTATAAAGGTCTATTCACACATATCAGGGCTCTGCCTGGGGCAAAAATATGAAAACATAATCGCTCTCACAGCAGAAATACACTTCTGATCGATTTTGAACCTTACAATTATCACTAAAGGATAACAACTTGCCGGACAGACAAATCTCAATTTATATGAGTTTAAATTGTTAGTGCGAATTGCTCGGTTCGGCTCCATATACGTATGACCCTTAATTGTGTAAATAAATCTTGACACCTTTGCAAAATAGCAATCATTAAGTGGACTGTGAAAAGGCATGAGTAGTTGTAATGCATTCCATCATGCTGCGTGACAGCTTCAATACATTTCTATACATTACAACATAATCAATTTCCGTAGCTATTCCGTCCCGCTATGGGTCTTAACCTTAAGTAGCACTAATTAAAATTTACAAAAAATGTTTTTTGATCTGTTTTCAGTTACATGTTAGAACTAATCTGAAGATTTGCATGGCACTAGGATCACATTCAAAATAATAACATTATTTCTACACACTATGTGTTTACACATTGTGATACCTTATGTTAAATACAAATATTGATGACAAATCAATATTGTTACTATTAAACTGTAAATATAACAAACACACGATAATTTGAACTTAAACATATTTCAAAATAACTAAGCTAATTGAATATTTTATTTCGACCGTTTCCACACAAACCACAATTATAGGTTTTGTATTTAATTCCAACTTATCATTAACTGTATCAATTACATAAAGATAGATAGATTTTATAGATTTATTTATTGCTATTTTTACCTCAACTTAAAAAAAAGAAGTTATTATTATTCGTCTTACAAAAGATAGTGTTACATTTTTATGTCCCTATTTTTGGTGTTTCTTTGACTATGTTCATAGTTTTATAATCATTATCTATTTCAATATCACTTATTTCATTTGTAATGAGATCATTTACTGTGTAATTACTTTCGTTTTGAAATAATGTAAGAAGACAAATGAATAATTTAGTACCGTCAAGATATTGTAGTTGCTAATTAATCTTAGAATACTGAAAAATAAACACAGTTTCTTCTCTCCGTCGCGTTTATTTTAAAATTCTCGTTACAATAAATCTTGTAGACGACTGTTCAGAAAGTTTGCTTATCTAATTTAAAATTATTTTTGTTATTTTAAGGATGCTAATTTAATGGAAAGAACTATTTAAAAAAGGAAACTGGTTTGTTCCATTGTAAAGCATTTTATCTTTGTAAGCTGCAGTTGATGTCAAGAAACTTTCAAACAAATTCGGATGTTTCGGACAACATTTTGTTTCAAAATCGTCAAATGACCATTATTGTGATTATGTTTTGAACATTCTTTTTAGCATGAATTAATAAAAAAAAAATTGCCTTTCTTTTTTATTTCATCAGAATTGTCATATTTTGTAGCAGACAACTACATATTATATTAAATATACCTAAATTGCAATTGAAACTTCAGAATTTTCGGTAGGCCTACAGGTGAAACACGGCACACGCAATACGTGACTATACTCATCACTGAAAATGTACGAGAACTCCAAACGAGATATAAATCTCGGTTAGTAGTGATCCCCACTTGTAAATATTGTTGAGAAACATACTAGTCATAATCTTTGTTTCATATAGAGCAAATACATGATACTTATGAATGTCATACAAAGGCAAAAAAAGGTGTCAGCAAATTTGCCTAAGGCCAGTTCACTGCCAAGGTTGAGCTTTGAGAAGAACTTAGCAAGAAACTCAGAACTCTTTTTAATCATCTTTAATAATTACAATTTCAGTTAGTTACAGTTTGAAATAGTGCAGAATGGTACAGAACCAAAACACCATACTAAAATAAATTCAATAAAATTTGGAAATTTAAAATAAGAAAAAAAAAATATAACTCATTTCTATCAAACTTTAATTTGTTTTCGTCAAACAGTATGGTATGTGGGATCATCACTTGGTACCAACTGTTCAATCTCATTATTCATATTCATAGTCTTTCGTATTTTTAAAACGGTGTGACAATCAAATTTAATTCATAAGACTGCAATTCAATGAACAAAACCAATAAATATGCAACTTTAGTCTCCAAGATTACGGTCCATTCATCCTCCTTCACTCCCTAACTAACTTTCATAACGATCTTCTTTAATAGCAGCTTGTAACAGGATTTGACATTGAGTAATAGAGCCTCTAGTTATCTCCAAAAGTTTGTGCCATATCCTTCAGTTAGTGTAATCACTCGTCATTACCCTGGACCAGCTCCCATTTATCCTAATGTAACTTTTCTAACTCAATTTTTCAAACACCTGTCACTTTTCCTGCTTTCGAAGTTCCCGAGTATTATCTCACATAAGTTCATCTAGGGAGACAGATAAATTTGGAACTTATGATCTGGCGATTAAGGTTGTTAGTCTATTAATTAATTAATAAATTTGGTTTAAGTGTCTCTTTAATAGTTGTCGTTATTAATGAGTTTGGCTAACACCCAAACCCCGTGTAATTACTCAAGGTTGTATTGTAAGTTTATGTTGTTATAAACATCGTTTAATTTCAGAACGGATCATGAGCTCCGGTCGAGTGTGCTTCCTTTGTGCTTACGTTTCCGGTTTCCGTTATCGATTGGCTTCCGGTGTTGAACGCAACTCTGTTTGTATATATTTTTTTTAAGATTTTTTTTTAATTGCAGCCGAATGAACATATTAAATGAATTTTTTTTAATATTTCATTATACAATTTGAAAGCAAAACTATTATATTTATAAAAAATATGTGTTAAATTATAAGTAACAACAAAATTCTATGAATCAAAAGTCATCGAAACACCACATCTATGCTTAGGGGATACCCTGATATCAATTTAATACTTAACATCAGCTACTTAGACTATTACAGAAAGTAAGTATTCTCTAGTATTTACATACTATGTACATTCTTAACTACTTAGTATGATAAAATGTCAATGTAAGTTAACAGTAGCTTTGAATGACAAATAATATCATAAGTTTCTTGTAGCTCTCTGTAAGGTGAAAAGAATCCACGTTATTGCATTGTCGGAAAATTTCAGATGAAATATTTTTTTATTTAGATTTGCCAGAGTGGCTCTGAGTGGAGGAATTTGATTACTTTTTTACATTTGCCTGGTGTTATTTGAATGCTGAAATGTTTTGGGTTCCGTCACACTTTCATACAAGTGTCGATGGTGGTTTTGTATAATTAATATTTTATATTTTTGATGTAATGGATTTGATGTAAAGGTTAGATCAATCGCATTTTTGTACATAATTTATACATTGTATTTGTGTTCTTTTGTATACCGTGTTTGTGGTTTACAATGAGATTATGTTCTTTGAATGAAATTTGATCCAAAATTAATTTTATAGACACTGGTGGGGTAGTTGTTGAAGTCGTATTTTGGAGTTTTTATTTACTCCTAGCAGCGAAAGGTTATTTAAAATCCAGAATCTAGTTTATACATAAACTATGTTAGTTATATTCATACGTTACCTATAGTGTTTGTAAGAGCTACTTATTTCGGAACTGAAAATGAAGAATGATAAAATGTTAGGAACTTCGTTTAACATAAATCAACACTACCATTCTTAGAACTTCTTCAATACCTACCGTATAAATAATATTCAAATTATTATATCCAACATTTCGAATATATTCCCACCATCTTTTGTCTGACTCGTTTGTAGTATATACCTCTTATGTTGCTAAAAACAATTTCTTCACAAGTACTTCTCAGAGATATCTTTTTCATACATTTACATAATCACAAAGAGGGTCTCATTTTCGTGACATTGCAATAACGTAACCAAGGTATTAAGGTATGTATGTATATTGGCATACGGAATTTTGACACAACGTTCATGAATATTAACAGGAACCCGGTGCGGCTGCTTAATTATTAATCAAGTAAAATATCTGGTGCCGGAAACCGTCCTGATTGTGAATACGTCCTATTAAATAACGTTATGTAATTTTGTATAATATTCATAATTGTAATATAACATAATGGAATATTTGATCTTAGAAATAAATTTAATAATTAAAATAAGTACTAAGCTGTGCTATAGCTAGATTTTATTGTAGTTAAAATAATATTAAGTCCACAATTATGTTATATTATAATATTCTGTTTGTTGTTTGTTATTACACTGTGTTACACAACGTTACCTAATTAGAACTTAGGTACTGTCAGATATACTCGTATTATGTGATATAGAATAACAAATAATTTAAAAAATAACGAGTATTTTATAATAACACTAACTTAACGTTGTTGCTAATTGTAATTATAGTAAATAAAACATTACAGAGCTTTTAGATAAAAATATTTCTAATGAGTTATCAGTAAAAAAGTAATAAGAATATTGCATGTATTTAACTACAAACTCTTTTATAGATGTGCGCTTCTCATACATAATTGAATAATTGGAAACCACCTTCATCCTACAAACTTTAACTAGAAAAATGTTCGTAATGATATTTGGTTAACCATTATTGACGCCGGCGTAGAACAAAGGCGGTGTCAAACGGACCTATATTATAAAATATACAAAATTGCAAAACAGGGATCAAACGGGATCGCACGCTAAGTAATGGGATTCCCGCCTCTATTCCGCACCGCCGCGCGCTCATATATTTACAAAACTACTTTATACTCAGTCGCTTTATCACTTTGTTAGCGTCTAAATTGCCCTGCTTAAGCGCTATCGGTCTGACGTCGTCGTCAGATATCGTTAGCGTCACCTACGTAACCCTCATCAGGGCTCTCGGAACATATGTCGGCGACACACTTCGCGTTTGACACTTGCGGTAAGGGTTTGAGCATACTCTCCGTGCCCTCGCCGGGCAAGCGAGCGTCTGTCGTCTGCGTGTCGACGCAGCGCGTCTCCACCTGGTAGCATCGACCCGCACCCTCCGCCACGTTCATCGGCACCATCACTGCACACGTGCCCTTAGGGCCCGTCCACGACGGGCACGTCTCCATAGGTGGGCAACACTGTACCGGCTCCGTTTTATAGCCCTCTGGTGGTGACGGCACAAACTCCTCGTTATAATACACTGTCCCGTTTCCAACGAACGCAATTGGTCTGTTTCTTGGCACTGGATACCCTTCCAAAGTACGCCGTACGTTACCCGGCCCAAACATCTCAAAATTAGGGCAAGTGGGCGGTGGTGGCGTCGCGTTAAACTCCGTGTCTTTTGCAAATTTACAAACGAGTTTCTGACCCTTTGGCCGATTGTGCGGCAGCGTTTGATAAAAAGGTCCCACGACGGAATAGTTGGACATTATAGGTTGTCGGCAGGGATGTTTCGGCAGGCCGTAATCGTAAGGGTAGCCCTCGTTATCTAAAAAGCATCCCGGATTCAGGTGTACATCCGCTGAGTGCTGGTACATATTGTTGAGATTGTTTGGCGGTACCATAGGCTGTTGATCTTGCCACGTGACCTGTCTGGGCAATGTCGGCGCAGTGAAAGCGGTTTCCTCTTGGAAACCGTCACCGCCTGCCGTTTGAGCTTTGTATACTGATAACACTGTGTTCTCGTTTTGCGTATTGTTGGCTACAGTTTCCGCGTCGCTAATTAGGTCGGGGTTTCTGTCGACAAAGCCTTTCATGTTATTGCTTTGATACATGTCGCTCGACTCGAAATCACGACTTTGTACCATGTAGTGCAGCGCGTGATGGGAATGCGAGTTTACAATCACGCTGCCGTTATTTTTAGGAATACCATTACCTCGGCTCTGAGGCAGGATTTGATTACACAGCGCTACGTCTTTGCCACTCTCTTTTTTCTTTCGACTCCTAGTATCTGTTTTGTATTTTAATAAGACGACAGCTATTATGGCCATTAGAAGAACAATTATCAAGAATATTACTGTGACTATGACTACTAAGTGCCTCTGTGGGAATGAGACTACTACAATGGCGGGTTCTTCTTTCACAAATATTCTTATTGTATAGTTGGCTTGCACTCTGCCTGCGGGGTTCTCTGCAATGCACGAATACGTGCCATTGTCGCCGTTAGTAGTATCGAATAAGTAAAATTCACTTTTTTTATCGGTAATACCGTTTTCCACGTAATACATGTTACATGTCTCCTGACACAAGTTTGAAGAATTTGGAATGATTTGGCCCTGAAATTTCCAGGTTATTTTCGCTTCAGGTATCGCATTCACTAAGCACTCGAGGGTCACATTGGTGCCGATCTTCACCTCTAATAACACAGCAGCAGGGCTTATTTTCGGTAAACACGCCAGGTCGCTTTCTGTGATGCTCGTGATCGTCCGTTTCCTCAAACGTTCGGGAAGAGAACAAATTGGTTCAACGGCGTGCGGCATATTGAAATTCAACAACCAACTATGTAAATCTATGAGACGGCAATCGCAATTCCAATTATTATTTTGCAAGTTGATCCCTCGCAGCGTATCGGGGAATAAATTTTCACCTTGGATATTGGATAGTTTGTTGCCGTTCAGTCGCAGCCACTCGAGGTGGTGGAGTCCAGCAAAGGCCTCTCGTTCTATATTTTCTATTTTACAATCGGTGAGCTCCAGCGTATTCAAATACGACAAGTTCCGAAAGCAATGTGTTTTAATACTTGTTATAGGATTGTTGTTGAGGGAAAGCCTCATTAGTGCTTGGAAATATTCAAAGTTGGCGGAAGGTATGACTGTCAAATAATTGTTGGAAAGGTCCAACTCGACGAGGTTACGGAGCCCATAGAACGCGTGATTATCTATTTTTTGCAGCTTACATCTCTGCAAGTAGATTTTCTGGAGATTGAGCAAATTTAGCTTGTGGAATGTTTCCTTTTGTAGTACTTGTAGATCGTTACCGGAAAAGTCCAATACTTGGGTTTCGGAATCTAATAAGTTTGGTATCCTCGGCAGTTCTTTATCTGCACATTCGACGTACCGTTTGCCACTCTTCCATTTGCATATGCACTGCGAGGGACAGGCTATGGCGGGGAGAAGAAGACAAGTGGTGCACAAGGCGATCAGCCTCACGTCTAAACGGTTTCTCACATACATTTTGCCTTAAGGCATTGAGTTAATAGTGGAATTTACCTGAAACAAACAAAATAATAATATTAGTATAATAAATCAAGTATATTGGTACTCGTAACCTGAGTTAAGTGTTGTCAACCGTTTCAAATATTAAATAATTGTAGTTAACTTAAAATCATTGCGGATTACAAGTTAAAGTAAATTTTATTTGTCGTGTATCCATCATCGCTTAGTCGACCCTGATTCATAACGACAGGATTCTTCACGATTGTGGACGAATGAAATGTTTTATTTAATTTCTAAAGCTGATACCAAATGAGTGTGTTGAGTGACTCATAATTAAATTTAAACCTTCTCAGATAACAGATTTTGAATTTCAGTTTTACAAACATTTTAGTTTTAGCCTAGGGAAAAGTTAATAACTGCTTTGAAGGCATTTTCTATGTTATTATGAGATGCAATTTAATATCGTACGATATTTTCTTGTGGAAAACTATTTTATGGCCCTATGGTCTTCATTTTAACTTAGACATCTAACAATACAATATTGAAAAGTGCATTCATTTCCATCTATAATATAATTTCATGCGTGATGCGCGTACAAACATTCAGACAAAGGCAGACAGACAAAATTCAAACAAATATGGTTTCTGTTCTAGAAAACACTCACATTTTATTCAATATCTATAATGTAGACATCAACCCGTTACAATTGTATGTATTATATGAAGTAGATTTGTGGAGCGGGTGGGAATAAGCCTTCTATATCTTTATATGACGGTGTTTAAAGTGGTTTATAAGAATTATTTGTATTTAAATAACGTGAAACTAAGTGCAAAACTATGTCTGGATTTTTTGACAGTTCGCTGTTTGTAAGAGGTAATGGGGAAATATCTTATTAACCATTTTAGGCGACATATTTATGTAGATATTCTCATAAATATTTTATTTTGTGAATATTTTAAACAGATTGTAAGACGCTTTAAAATATTAACTCCCCATTGTCACAACGCAATATATTATGATTGATATAGACCCTTTGCTGTCAAAAAATAAAATTAAAACTCGAGCAAAAGTTGGTTCGTCCCACCAATAATTGGTTCTATCAGCGGAACACAACGTAAAAACAAACATTGGTACCCTTGTCAATGTCCACGTGATACCTACTTTTAATTTGCTGCTCCATTAAACTCATGTTGTCACAGATCTGTGAACGCGCAGCCCGATTCCAATTTCAACGACAAACTTGGAATTATTTAAATGTAGGTTATAATTAGAAGATTTCAATTTGATTGTATGATTAAGGTACAGTGATTTGAGAGACTGAAGAAAAATTTTAGATATTTTCAAGTCAACCCGAATTAATTTTTAATCTTTTGACCGCCACGTCAAATTGGCATCTCCGTCTCTGGCAACAAGCCACGAAATTCAGAAATTCACCGCAATGCCTGAAGACCACAGTCTTCAATCAATGCGTCCTACCTGTTATGACTTACGGTGCGAAGACGTGGATACTCATTGAAAAAATAGCCCACAAACTTAAATTCACTCAGCTATGCTCGGCGTCTTTATGAAGGATAAACTTCCTAATGAGGTAATCCGAAATCCAAACTAAAGCATAGCTCGTAGATTAAGTAAGCTGAAGTGGCAGTGGACTGGTCATGGTCATATCTGCAGAAGGACCGATGCACGATGGAGCAAGCGTGTGCTAGAGTGGACACCGTGACTGGGCAAGCATAGAGTAGGACGCCCTCCCGCTAGATGGTCCGACGACCTAAAAAAGGTCGCTGGGTCTGACTGGATGAGGGGAACGACCGAGTGTTATAGCGCATGTTAAGAGAGGCCTATGTCCAGCAGTGGACTGCAGTAGCCTGAAAAGATGATGAATGACGAATAAAAAAATATTTATTATGATATCTTAGTAGTAGCAAGTTAGTTACTGTTTGATGTGGAGTGATTTACAATTAATAGCTAAATTTATATGATGATACTGCGACAAAAGGCAATATTTTTTATGGTACGATACACACAGCCAAACTTTAAATTCATTCATATTCTAGAAAACTCACTCATGTTTTCGATATACATAATTCATGTCAATAATTTTGTCTATTTCAAAGCACATCGAATAAAACTTAACATTCATATTCATAAAGTTCAAAAACTCTCCTTAGAGACAAAGTCAGCCAGTTCTAGATTAATACGTTTCTATTTACGTAACTTTTACGTCGTCATCAGCACGATAAACAGTTATTACCCTGTTTTTCTTTAATTTTCTTTCACAAAGTAAAAGGAAATATCTTGGCTGAAATATTTTCACTTCCAACGTTCATTTATTTTGTTTTAGAAGTAAGATAAAGCGTACCAATGCACCCCTTGCCAAATTCATTAAGCAAAATTAAGATAAGAATTTTAATGTATTGTTTCGCTTTAGCCTCGGCGGGGTAGACAGGAATGCCGGTTATTATTTCGAGTATCTTTGAATTTATGTTGTGTACGATGGTTAAATGAAAAGATAATATAATAGGCTGCGATTTTATTATTTATTCTGTGGTGTTGAATGCATGTTTTTAGTGTTGTTTACGAACTATTACTAATTTATTATGGACGAGTTAGTAATGTTACATAATTTATATCTCCCTTTTAACTATGACCTTTTCTATAGCCTGTGATACAGAATTATCCTAGTATAGGTATAAATTCTATGTCATGCTTGTTAATACTTTTACTTCATTCATTAAAGGATTTATAATAATATTTATAAATTCTTTAGCCTAGACTTTTCTTTGATGAATAGTTCGCTTGCTCGGAAGAATATTGTATTATGTCAAAATTAATACAAGAATAGTGACAAGTGGTTCCCTTCATAAAAAAAGGTATAAATACCTTAAAAAAAAGATAAATGAACAGTGTCTTTATGATAAATGATAGAGTATAGACTAATCCATGCTATTATAAAAAAAAAATTGTTTATAATATAAAAATATCACAATATTTGTAATTAAAAGCTTTAATCGCTTCTGAAAAGTATAGTTTTTGAGTTAATACAGTATTAATAATCTACCACATTCACACAGCGCGATCTAGTCCCAAATTAAGCAATTATATTTGCTTGTGTTATGGGTACTACACAACTGATATAGTTACTACTTAAATACTTTTTTACACCCAGACACAGAACAAACCTTTATGCTCATCACACAAAGATTTGCCCTGGGTGGGGATCGAACCCACGACCTTCGGCTTAGCAGTCAGGGTCACCAACCACTAGACCAACAGGCCAGTCAGCCAGTATTCTTGCGGGCAAGCGAGTTATGAAATATACCTAAATTTCTCATAATATTACCCATAACTATTCAAAGTTCAAATTTCAATTCAAGTTCAATACTTCAAAGATAAGTTTTCCAAAATTTAGACGCTACATAAACTTATAACTAAACACTCTCTAACTAAAACCTTACAACATCGTTTCCAAAGAAAACCGATTTCACGTTCACAATTTTCATTTTTCTCCATAAATGACTGCTCTGAGATATTGGCACGCAATTTGTTAGTAGCTCAGACGCTTAAGGAAAACATCGGTAAACAAACCTACCATTACTCACCCTCGTCTATAATATCGACGGTAATACTTGGAATACGAATATAAATAGTGTTATTTATTGTAAAGAAACTATTGAGAAATATTGCAAGTCACTGATTGGTTTCTCGTGGCATTATCGGAGGACACAATTGAGTTACATGAATTTCCAGAAGATGGCAGCTAAATAATTACTTCATCATTTCTACCCATAAACGTCTCACTGCTGGGCACGGGTCTCCTCCAAAGAATGTGGAGGGAATTTAGCCTACTATACCACGCTGGCCAGACGGGTTGGTATAGGGTTTGTTTCGAATTTTCCTTTTCTCGTAGTGCTCTTGTCTGTGTAAGGTTACTCGCTTAGTCGCCTTTTACGACACCCACGGTTTGAGATGGGGTAGTGGCACTACGTATTCTTAATCCGTCACTACACGGATAAATAATTACTTATCTAGTGTTTATTTATATCAACATAAAAATATTATCATCATCATCATATCAGCCCAATAACGTCCACTGTTGAACATAATAATTAAATACTTGTGATAAAATAAGCGAATTTATTGAGTTGTGAGTCAAATATTTTTTGCGATTGTCTTCCGTCTTCGATATTTAATTATACGATGTCATCGCTAATACGTTTATAACACGTTATTAATTTTCTTCTTCTCCTCGTATGGACTAGAGGCAGTCAAGTCACCCAGAAGGCTTCAAACTTGACTTAACGATTACCACATTAAGTTATAAAGCACGAAGATGCACAACAATAAAATTGCCACAAACGATTGCCCATCATAGACTGGCCTTACCGAATGTTGCTTAACCTCGATGATCGTAACGAGCATCTCAGCTCATCTCACCACAATGCCACGAGTGTTTCTACGTTATTAATAATATAATAATAACACAGTAGCGTCCATCAATATCATTAAAATTTCATTCACCCAAACCACACAGTTCTATTAATATAATATCTATGTCGATCAAGATAATAACAATATTATAATACCGAACATACCAAATTGCAATAATTATTAATAATGCAATCTATCTCAGTCGGTAGACAAGATTGCATTCATAAATAATTCAGTTGTATCTTCAAGCATCATATTCGAGTGAGAGAGGGTATATAAGTTACTTATTATTATTATTACAGGGGCTTAAACCATGTGGTATGTCAATAAAAAGGTGGCATATTCTCTATGCGAAAGGAATTTCAAAAGAAGTCTGAAAAATTTTTTTTTACGCAAGACATTTTTGTAAAAGTAATAATGCGAATATAGCCACTTTAAAGCAAAAATATATTTAAATCCTGTTGAGAAATTCGAAAAATCAATTCTCATACTAGCTTTAAAATCTGTTAGAATTTTCAAGTTTCTCAGCAGTTGAAAGAAAGAAAGAAAAATAATTTATTTTGATCTCACTTAAAGATAATTACAGTGAAGTAGATACAATTTTACTTATTACTATTTGTGAGAAACAAAAACGGTCCTAACTCAGCAATAGCTACCTTGAAATATAATGATATCAATATAGCGCTGGTATTCTGTTAGGACCCTGTGCGGTTGGGACGGACATCATACGTCACATTTACTAATTAAATTAAATAATATTTTAATAAATAGATAATATATAGATATAGTTTTAATTACGAAATACATAAAAATATATACAAGGTAAATAATAAATAGTTGTCTATGATAACATTGCAAAAATGACAGCTGACAGTGAAGTGACATTAATTTGACACTTAATAATCTATAAAAGTACTCTGTGGCTCTGTGGAAGTGTGGAATTATAATTAAAAATTATTATTAAATTAAATTATTGCAAATTTGCTATGCCATACGCTTACCCCCCGTACTCAACCTGGCTGTCTCTGTTGTTGAAGTAGATGTTGTTTAAGTTTTTTAGTAAAAAAGTGAATCGATTTCACATTACGGAAAGTTGGTCTGTATGTTAAATTTATGATAATGTGAGAAACCCTGGAGAGCCTAGAAGAAATTTAAAGAGTATGTCTGATCTACCAACAAGGGTTGACACTAGGTCAGCGTCAGTAGATTATAGCCTGAAACCCTTTCAGCTCTCTAAATTCTAAAGGAGTGGAGACTCGAACCCAGCTGTTTCAATTCAATATGCTCGTATTGAAATTACTTAGCTATCTACTTTTATTTAATAGATTCAATGTAATAGTATAATTATTACTAACAATCGTAAATTACCGCATACTGCAAACGAATCTCACCTTTATTACCGAGACCCATAAACCTAATTCCTATAAATAAATAATTCTCATTTCAATAATCTAACCATTCATCTAGCGCAATCTGACAGACTGTAGATACGCCTTTATTCACAGAGAGTAAACATTATCCGTAATATTGGCAGCTTGCCATTGGCCTGCTGGTGTTATCAATAACTAATATTATTAGGCTGTGGCATCAGCTATGTATTCTCGTAATATGTAGCTACTATGGTAATGTTAGCCTAGTAATGTTGATTAGAAAAGGTTTTGGTTCTGGCCAATTGGGAGATCTCTGATTAAGATTCCTTATTATTTATACTTGAGTAGAAAATCATGCTCTTTTACGAAAGTCATGGAGAGTTCTTGTGTAATAGATTTATATTATAATAGGATTCTATAAAAAATATAGAATAGAATCTTATAGGTTTGCGAAACATCGACTGCGGAAAGTTTAGAAAAAAAAAATATGACTCATTTTAGTTTCATTATATATGAATTCGATGTTTGACATTATTATGCAATATTTACTTCCTCGTACATAACTGTCGATGTATATAGAACGAAAGTTTCTTGGTGCATTACCCGGTTATGTGACGAGAATATTTTTACTTCAAACATTGCCAGTAATGTAACTCAATTATGTACGGAGACTAAGGAGTTTGTAAGCTGTTATATGAACATTTAATTTTTAAATTGATTTAACTGTACAAAATAAATTCGCACTAAAAATAAATTAGGGCTCTTATAAACATCACGTATAAATCTCATACTGATATATCAAACCATGAAACTAAAAAAAGATTAAGCAAGTTTTCAGCATTGTTTCAATACTAGGTACAGAGCAGCTTGTACAGAGCCCACACGTGGTTACTACGTAAAACAAGAAAAACCTCATTGCTTTGAAAACCAGTTGAATTATTAAACAATACGGCTCTCGGATGTTGATCTGCGGTCTAGTAAAGAGGTGTTCGGTATAGACGGGCTAAACGCCCGTTGTTGTTAAAACAAACAATTTTTTTGACAACAACGGGCCTTTCATTTGTTTTTGAAATTCTTACCTGGATAATTATATATCAGGATATAATATAGCATATTAGTGTGTCGAGTATTATCGTCATAAACATCGATCATATTTTAATATCAAAAACGTTAAAATTTAATTTAATATACGATACATGAAGAAAAAAATATACAAATATACATTAGGAGAGGCCTATGTCCAGCAGTGGACTGCAATAGGCTGAGATGATGATGATGATGATACGATATATCTACCAAAATATATACTAATATTATACAGCTAAGAGTTTATTTGTTTAGTTAGATAAAAGTGCTAATCTGAGGAAATACTGGTTCGAATTTTAAAAAAAATTGAGGAAGGTTATAGGCTTAGGTTAGGTTATTTACTATAACATCACACTGCAAGTAATAGGAGCTGGATAGTGACCAACAAAAAGCAAGCGACGCTCCAGGCAACAGTTAGTAGTTACAGACACATCCATTAAACACGCTTTCATAATTAGAACAAAAACATAAATTAAAATATAATTGGACTGTACGTTTATGGCATTACATAATAATATTATTGTTTAAAACATTTTACTTGAAATTTTCTTGAAAATGCATCTTGACTTAACCAAGGAGCCGTCCTTGTTAAAATTTAAAACGAAAATATCTTAAAGTAAAAGGAACTCGGTTACTGACAGTAGAATAATGTTCTAGGAATATTCCAGAGATATGTACAAAGACTGTGGTCGTCGTAGTCCTACTTAATTTATGTACATTCAAATGCAATCCTTACAGGTAAGGCAGCTAACAGCTAGACTTGTCTTTGATACTTGAATTGGAAATTGAGATACGAATTTTAGTACTTGAAAATTACTCAACATTAAAATAAAAAGGTTCTCGAGTGGCGGCCACGTATTCTGCCCTACCAAAAAAGAACGGCATAACTCCATGTCAAGCGCACGGGATTTTGTATCTAAGAATAGTAACTTAACAAGCGTTTTCCCCGTTGCTTATATAATGCAATTGCGGTTTTTCTTCTAAGCAAGGCAGTATTGGTTGCAGGTGGAACAAAATCTTACGTTGCGGTAGAAATTAGGGGACTAGTACTAGTAGACTAGTATTAGGGTCCACTAGTGGCCTAGGGCCACTAGTGGACTTCATTGGGTTGATAAAATACAATTATGATTACTTAAACATTTGTATTGTTTTTAGAATTCCTTTTTCTTACTATAAATCTATGGCATAATTTTTTCGGTTTATTTTTTTTACGGTTATTGTTTTTCGGTTTATGGTTTATTTTGTTGCAAATAAGCCTCTTATTAATAGCTTTACAAACAGACAAACAGATATAAAGTACCTACAGAAAGATTAAAAACAACTAAAGAACTGTACAAAATGTACCTACTTGTTTAGTACCATCACTAAAATACCAATGTGTTTGGCAAACAAACATACGGACAAACTAAATGTTGACATTAAAAATGTCAACATTTGTCCGTAGTGTTCCATACTTCAAAAGCAAAAAACGGAACCCTTATAGAATCACTCCGTTGTCCGTCTGTCAAGAATATTTTTCTCAAGAACGCGTAAAGGTTTCAAGCTGAAATTAATATCAAATAAAATCAGAGTTCTAAGTAAGAGCAATCAAAAGATATAGCTGTTTGTGCTCCATTTTTGTCGCAAAAACGTCAAACCTATAGAGTACTTACCATTGACATAAAAATCAAGTTGAACAAGTAAAAGAAAAAATTCTAAAACCGAACTCGTGTAGTTATATCACTGAATATTAGTACTATATTGGAAGGAGTATAATAAAAGATAAGCTTGAAATATTAAATTGTAAGAGTGAGAGTTTATTCCGGACTGACGTTACATTAAGATAATGCACCTACCAACTTTACGTGAATATGTATCCTAACCTATAGTTATACATTTCAATCACAAAAAAATATAATCGTACGGAAGCCTCGGTGCGCGGTTTTTTTTAATCTAACGTCGGTTGTTATTGAGCCGGTGTTTTTTAAAATATGAATGTGAATCCTTAAAACCATTCAAAATATAAACAAAAACAGTTTTGTCACATCATAGTGAAAAATCTGATTAACTTAAAAACAGATTGCTACATCCGCAATGACCCAATTTTCATCCAACTTATCTGGGACTACATTCATAGTTAATTGTTATTCTCACAACTACGTAGAAGCTTAAGCTCTTGCATTGTTACAAACATAAATATCAATTCTATTTTTCTCGTGAAACATTTGCTCAGACAAAACGAATTTTGGGACATAATATTTTTGGCAAGAACTCCTAGGCACCGTTTATTGTGCGCGCACTGTAATCATTTTCTTTATACAGAGTTTTTGTATACGCTGTGTCGAATGGGTTATAGCTTTTTTCTTTGGAGCCTTCATATATTATGTTTTTATGTAGCAACTGTTACATTGTAGAAGATTTCTTGACTTCTAAATTTCACTCAGCTACTACCATTTCTATAGGTACTTTAAGAAATATTTGCTATAGTATTATTCGTTTGCTTTCTTTAAAAAAAATGTTTTTGTTTTCATAGAAGTTATTATACTTAATCACTTGTGTCATAATTGCATTAATTTTTAGTAATCAATGACTTTGGCAGCTTTTTATCAAAGCTTTATAACATTCACATTAAATATTTAGCAATTTCCATTGCTTTGGTTTAATATTTTATATAAATGCTAAACAAGTAATGGAGAAATTCAAGTCCCGTCGCTCGTGGGTTTGAATTTTTCCATTACTTTTTTTTTAGCATTTATATAAAAAGCTCTACAACATTATTACAAAAGTGTATTCTGGTCTAGTTAAAATAGCACCTTTTCACAGTAGAATTCAGAATTTGTAAGCATTTACAGTTACAAAACACAAGTGGAATCTATGAACAAAACGATTCAAACAAACACTTGAAAAATGTTTTAGATTGAAATGAGTATATTGCAGGGAATTCAAACAACGTACATTTCACATGATTGCTAATGCATTTGGCCGAGGTTTTGGCCAACCTGGTGAACTGAAGTTTTAATATAGACATTTTGAATGCATTATACATATTTTGCAACGGATTTTAAGCACTTTAACAAATTAAACAGTTGTAGTCATTGGGGAATGTTCTGGTTTTTCAGGGAAAACATTTATACAGATGAACATTAGAAATTACGAATATTCATCCAAATAGTAGTAGTAGTAACACCGACCGTCGACATTTAAATATTAAAACCTTTAATACCAATCATCGAGATTATGAGTCGCGCCTCAGAAAAAACAATGTAAAAAAGAATTTCGTAGAAAAGAAAATTTTAATTTGTTAGTAGATAATCCACTTAAGTCCCGCAGCTGGCTAAGAGTCTTTTTTATCAAAGGAGCTGACAACATTGATGTTTTAAGCCACACACGCTTCCTCATTGTAAGTTCTTAGATTAATAAAGCAATTTTCCTTGTTCAAGTTTTCCTTGACAGTCAGAATGTATTGCTGAGTAACTTTTGCAAAAGTAAACTCAAATGAAAAAGCTGTTGATGATAGGTCTGCTCTTATCTATAAAGAGAGCTGAGATAGGTTAGCATCTACAATGCGGGTTGTTGGATCAGACATACCTTTAGAATTGCTTCTAGGTATACATTAGGGTATTTTCACTGTCAGCAGGAGGGAAATCGTTTGACTAGCACAAATGTGAAAATGTAATCCGTATTGATCGCTATTGACCTGCGGACTTACTCTGAATTTCGACATTTGATTCAATTCAATTCAATTTTTAAAAGTCTTTATTTTCAAAAATAAAACAATAAAGTACATGTACAAAAATTCTAGTGTAGGTTGATTCCTAGAAGTACAAGAATGTTATAATAATAAATCGTTTTACAAGTATAAACTTACCTATATAAAACTATTATCAATAATTATTCACATAAATTACTTAATTTTAATTGTTTAATATAAAATAACAATAGGTTTACAAACTTATGTATGCTTTAGTATAAGCATTACATTTATTAATTTCTTGTAGGCGTAGGATTCATAAAAATAAGGAGTGGAAGGTAGTTTAGTAAACGTGCGGCCGATCGCAGCAAGCAACAGACATGTCAACATCGTCACTCACACACGCGCGGCCAGGCCCCGCCGCACCGCGCACGCCAAATCCGCACTACAGTATGAGCCGTACGGGCGGGAATGGCGCGCGCCGCAGCGACTGAGCGTGAGCGCCCGTGTGCGAAGCGGTTCATATACACTATTCGCAATCCAAGAATAAGTGATGCGGTAGTTTAAAGCGATTATACTTATCGATATATGGAATATTTTTACTTCGAGTTTTGCATGTATTCATAATAAGTTTATTACGGTGGGATGGTCTATTGAGGACATAAAATTTCTCTGATAATTTATAAATATATACATCAATTTTTGGAAGATTTATTTGGTAATGTAGTTTGTGAAGGTTCGTAAAGAGGGGTGTATTAAAGGCGTATTTAAGAGCTCTATTCTGTACAACCTGAAGTTTAGTCTTGTTAGTTTTCGAGGTGCTACTCCATATAGGGCAAGCGTAAGTTATGCAGGGACGTACTAGGGTGCAGTATATTCTTAATTTCGTTTTGCAACTGAGGCAAGAGCGTCTATTCAAGATGGGACATAAGGCATTTAAGACTTTGACCCCTTTTAGACGGAGCTTGGACGTATTATCGGACCAATTAAGCTTGCTATCAAGCGTGGTTCCTAGGTATTTCACTGAGTTGCTCCAGGGTATGATATGTCGTTCAATTTTAAGCGTTCTGGTTGGCAAAGTACGTTTACTGCTAAAGAGGATCGCCTCTGTTTTAGTTGGATTTATTTTGAGTTTCCACTTGTTGAAAAAAGACAGCAGCAGATCAATGGAAAGTTGGAGGCGATCAATAATTAGATCTATGTCTGATGATGAAGTAAAAGATGCTGTGTCATCAGCAAAGCAGGCTAAGTTTGTTCTTGGCTGGATAGGAATATCATTAAGGTATATAAGGAACAAATAAGGTCCCAAAATTGAGCCCTGTGGTACCCCCGCAGGTACAGGTTTTGGGTTAGACGAGTGTTCGTTAATGTGAACTTTGAAGCTACGATCAGTCAAGTAAGATTGAATTATTTTAGTGAGCCGTGGAGGCAAGTCTAGCAAGATAAGTTTGTGAAGTAACGCCTGATGCCAGACAGTGTCAAAGGCTTTTTCGACGTCTAGTAGAAACATTCCAGTGGACTGTCTGAGATTCAAGTTATGAGAGACAGCTTCAGCAACTCGGGCCAACTGTTGAATTGTTGAATGGTTTTGACGGAACCCAAACTGCTCGTCAATAAGGAGGTGATCCGAGGCTTTCAGCAAACGTTTGTATATAACTTTTTCAAATAATTTGCCAAGACTTGGTAAGAGGCTGATCGGCCGGTAGCTGCAAGCATCTGCGGAGTTTTTACCGGGCTTATGTATAGCTATGACCTTAGCAGTCCTCCACGCCGTTGGGAAGTAATTGAGATTGAGACACGAGTTAAATATTTTAGTTAAGAGAACAACAGATTTTTGCGGGATATTTTTAATAAGATGATTAGAAATCTCATCTATTCCAGGAGCCTTACGAGGTTTTAGCTTTGTAATGTTTTGTTTGACTTCGGTTGGATGGACAAGCATGAAGGGCTCATTCTGTGGGCGGTTATTTAACGTATCTAGAGATCTCTTGATGGTTGGTAGTTCGTCGCTATGCCAATTGTGAGTCAGTAACATATTATCCAGGAACGAATCAGCTAAAATATTACATTGTTCCAGTTGATTAGCAGTGAGGGAACCGTCCTTGGATTTAAGTGCTGGTATACCAGCCTTTGTAGATCGAATGCTTTTTACCAAACGCCAAACATCATTGCCAGGGTTATCAACCCTTCTTAGTTTCAAATTCCATATTTTGTCGTTATAATGCTTTATAGCGATGTGAATTTGAAGTTTAAGATTATTGACTTCACTGTTAAGTTTTTTGCGTAACAGGAAGTCTGGCTCAGTAGACGCATACCTACGTAGGCGGTTCTTATGCCTTATGATCCGTTTAATTCGCCTTGGTAAGTGAGAAGAGTTCCATGGCTGGAGAGTTGTGCGAGGAACAAATAGATCTCTTCCTTTTAACAGTGTGTTTTGGAAATTTTCGATTACTGTGTCTATTTCGTCCGTGGATTTATAAATTTTAGGAGAAAGCGTTGTGTTACTGTTTAGAAAATTACGAAATTTTATCCAATCGGCTTTAGCAAAATTATGTTTATTTATTGGATTACAATGAAAATCGCTATGAACTTTAACAATTACTGGAAAATGATTAGATGATAAGGAGGGTACGGTCGAAATGTCACTTATGACATCAAAATTTTTGCTAAGGACTAAGTCGGGAATAGAAGGCCTGTGATTTGGGCGATAATGAACAAGTGTGGGCTCCTGAGGGGCATGAATAACATAGTCACTCTTGAGCATGTGTTCATACAATTTTATGCCGTGGGTGTTGCTCGGTCCGGGTGACCACAGTGGGTGCTTAGCATTCAAATCACCCATAAAAAGAACCTTATGACCAGATGACATGACCGATTCAATGTCACTAGTAAGAAGTGGGAGATTAGGAGACTGGTATACGGAATACATTATCATGTTGCTGTTAGTGAGGTTTAGCGAGACTCCTATAACTTCGAAGTGTTTTGTTTGTGGGGTGGGAACTGGGCTGTGAGTTAAGTCCATACGTATGAGAATGGCAACACCCGACATTTGATTAGTCGGTATTGATGTCGCTGTCAAATGCTTGAACGTGACAACGACCATAAGTAAATTTCCTTACATTTGATAGCGACATCTAAACTTATTAATCGAATGTAGAAATTCAGAGTAAGCCCCAGATGACCGATGGGACCATAAAATTCTCGAATGGAGACCATACACAGACAAACGCAGCGTAGCTGCGTAGGTCGTCCACCCACAGATAATTTGATCCGAACAGCAGTATCGCGCTGGATGTAAGCCGACTAGAACCGACCCTATTGGAAATCTCGTCAGTTCAGCAGTGGACTTCCTACGGCTGATATGATTGGTCGGAATTGAACTCAGCCCTAACTTTGTACATGTTGGTTATTTTCTCTTTGAGCTTAAACGATGCTCATCATAAATTATGAAAAGCAGAAACCGCTTTATATTAAGAGGCTATACATTTTATTTTATCACGACATTGTTGGCTGCCCAACTTTATCGTTTTTCTGTTTAAATATGATTTATAAGACAATGTATTGCGGTGAATTTCCATAAAACTCTTAGAGGACAAACAAGAGTTATTTTTGGCGAATCTAATTAACTTTATTTTTGGCCGTCGCTTCTTTGTAAAAGTATCCTTAATCATAAAGTGAGTTTGGGATCGTATTTATTTTCCAACTAATCGATTGATTTCAGTTTATCTATTTTAATTTAAGAAAAAAGGAAGGCAATAAATAATTTTATTGAGATAATGATAAGAATAATATTAACTTTAAGACTGATTTTATTAAAGGATTTCGATATTAATTAGATTATGTCATTTCTCTCAAACAATGCGCAGAAACAATACGAGTACTAGAGATAACTTCGTAATCGTATCGAAATCTCATTGTATCAAACAATTAATTCACACTTGCATTATTTATGGAAAAATAGTTAAAAGTAGTTGAATACTTTGAAGCCCATCACAACAGTTTTTACTGAATCGATTTGACGATAGGTCTCAACGGAGATTAGCCATATTCCCTCAGCTTCATAGCAGGGGAATTGCTGTCCAACAAAGCTGGAAAAAATAGGCACGGAAGTGAGGGCTCTGCTCACCTACAATGGAGGTATATTTTATGAATGACTTCCTTTTTGTGAATAGAATAAAATATCATTTAATTTAATATTCTATTCTAACCACTGCACTGTGGGGAAAAATTTTCCACCATATCCTTCCATGCATCTCTAGAAGCCAACTCTAGCTTGTTCTCTAAAAAGCATTAAAATAATCATACCAATAATGTTTTCCAGCCTGGTTTACCTGCCGTCAACAGCCATCCTTAGGAATATACACCTTTATTTCTACTTAATGCGAAAACTGAAAGTAGTTTGTTCAGAATCAATAGCAGAGTCGATTCCAATAGTTTTTATATCATGTTATATTTTTTTACCCACGACGGAACGGAGACGGTATATGCGTTTGGGGTGAGAGGCTGTGTGTTTGTGTGTTCCCACATAATGCCATTTATCACGGAAACGGTTTGACCAATTTAGATGCGGTTTTCTGTAAAGTGTGTGTGATTCTTGGGGAAAGCTTATGGTCAAAAACGTATTAAAATGTTGAAAGCTTGGACACTGTTTGAAGTGTATCAATGGCCGCCTAGCGCCTTGTACCGCACTGTCTACTCGCAGCGATAAATAAATATAATAACTAAATAGGCACATACACTAGGTACTGTTATTCGGCCGACGCGCGGCAGCAACTTCGTGAGGTAATTCTTTTAAATTTAAATTTTTATTTTTATTCTGCTAATAAATAGAGGTTTGGGGTGTTTTAGCTTTAGTATAAACAAAGAATAACGTTGTATATTCACATTCACACATTATTTGAATTGCTATATTAGCCTCAACAAAATAAAACAAAACGTAGCTAAGTCTGAACATCGCATCTGATTGTCGAATGTGAGGATCACTGAGGATCCACTTAATCCTTTCATTTCGTTCCACTTGCACAGCCAATGGGTTGTTGCGAAACAATTAATTGTCTACAACGAAAATTGTGTTGCTGATCGTGTTTTTGATGTATGTTACTGCATGGGTTATATTATTTGTGATTTTTTTTAGGTTGTAAATATGTTGTTGAATTTTAAATATTAATATTAATTGAAATTCATGATAGAATTCCAATTTCCTTGTGGATAGAAGACAAAAATTGCCACACAGATAAATCTCAACTTATATAATGACTTGATTGAACATATTACTGATACGAAAATAATTATTCTTTACGCTAAATGTTTAATAAATTATATTTGTACGCCTTTGGGCTAACCATAGAGGATCTACCAATTCTGTAACATTGTATGAACTATGTTTACAAATAAAGCATTCTGATTCTGATTCTATACCTACGTTGTCAGTGAGATACTCGTATATTGACTTTTAAAATAGCACACGCTTAGAATGAATGAATCCCCTAAGATTTGCAGTGTGAGTGATGCGACATACAGTCAGTATGTTATGCATACATAAGTAGCTACTGGATAAAGTTTTAATAACACTTTAAATATGCAAAGACTTTTATGAATATCTTTCATACTTTTAGTTGAGCAAGGATATAATATTTTATTTGCTTATATTATATTTAGTGTGTTGCAGAGTAGAATTTTATTCAAATTCCAAAATGTTTGAGGTACTTTTAGCGTGCCGATTTCAACTCTATTTGAATTGATTAACGTTGAAATTTTATCTTCATCGGAAAGATGTTTAAATAGATAATTTGTCGATTAAAAATAGCATTATTTCTGTCCTAGGCAGCTAGGCTGTAATTTAGATTCATTTGTTTGATGTGCCAGAAATAAGTAAATAATGTTTTTGTATATTCTAATAATAGTTAAATACAATATTAATAGTAAACTAATACTCTGAAGTAGTAGGTAATATTATAAATAATATATCTATTGAATAAAAGAAAACGTAGGTAGTTCGCACCAGTTATTATAAATACTATACTCTCAATGGTAGGTTCACTTAACCGTTACTACACGCTCTACTTACTGTTAGGCTTTCATATATCAGTCTGATTGACCTATGCGGCCTGAATTCTAAAAACGCAAGAGAATTCAAATGTAATCTACTGAGGTTAATAACAAGGAATGGATTTCTAATGATAAAAACCTTTTTGGGAGTAATTCTTGTATAGATTATAAAATTTTCGTATATTATTGGTGTCATTCGTGTAGAGACGGATGACACATAATGTCACTACCCCATCTCAACTCGTGGGTGTCGTAAAAGGCGACTGAGAGACTAATTGCAGGCAATAGCACTACGAGGAAAGGAAAATAAGATTATAAAATAATAATAATAAAAATATATAAAAGATATATATATATATATATATAACACGGGTAGCGTTACGGGAAGCATGATAACTTTATCTATCAATTTTAGTGTTTTTAATTTAGTTTTATTTCTTTCAAATAATAAAATTTTAAAGAAGGAAGTAGGATTGGAAGTACAATAAAATTTTGTTACGAAAATCTTGAGTTTCTTAAATTACATATTATTTCAGAAACTAATAAAATACACAACACACAGCACACTATTCAAACATAACAATTAATTCATACAAATGTTAGTAGAACCCGTAACTACAACATTTGTCTAAACATGTTGTCTCGACATGTTTATGATGTTAACTTTGTTGCCCTTGTTGCGTAAATCATATACTCTAAATAACTTGGTTATACTCGCACGCTTCATGAGGAAATGGATATATGATGTCATTTTAATATAAACAGATTTATACAGCTTATTAACACACAACACGATTACGTAAATTAATCTGTTACGATTGAAAAACTAAAAAAAAGAACAAATTCAAAACTTCTTTTACCCAAACAGGTAGGCAAGCCGTATTACACCATTATAATGCCTAGCTATTTGGGCCTAGGCTAGCATTTAATATAGGGCGCCACTCACTGGACATAATGACCTTGAGAAGATACACTTAGCCAAAGAGGTGTTCATTATCATCATCAACATTAGCAACCCATTAATGTCCCACGCTGGGCTCTGGTCTCCTCTCCTCTATCTAGAGAGCTGAGAGGGTTTAGAGAAAGAAAGAAAAGAATATTTAGAAAAGAGGTGGTATTAAAGTATAATCTATTTCCCAGGCCAAGAGAACAGCAAGTACATATATTATAAATCAACATTAGGAATGAGGCTCCATCAAGAATGAACATTGTGAAGTATTCACTTGGAGTGATATTTCAATATTATGTTATGTGACTGGGGTGATAATAAATCGAGTTATGTTGTCCCCCGAGTGTCACAAAAGGGGTTTGAGGGAACTCATACGTATCACGCATGAAATTACAATACACCAATGTCAATTTTGTTGTGCATTTGTTTGAATGATGAAGAGACGGCTCAAATTTGAAAATTTTGTTTTGACTGTTTGATGGTGCCGTGGAAATGTGTATGAATGCTGTGTCATAGGTTTCGGTTTCGATTTCCAGGTCGGGTAAAAATGGTGTTAGGTTTTTCTATTTTGAAATATTAACTATCAGCCCAGAGTCTGGAAATATGCTCGGTTAACGCCAACGTCGGCTATACTCGACAAAGCTCAGGTCCATAAAATCTATACTAATATTATAAAGCTGAAGAGTTTGTTTGTTTGGCTGAACGATAGCATCTCAGGAACTACTGGTGTGATTTGAAAAATTCTTTTAGTGTTGGATAGCCCATTTATCGAAGAAGGTCTAACATGACGCTACGGTCAAGTGGCATAAGGTCGCTTCCCATACATTAAATGTAAGTCATCATAAGTAGATATTAAATTATAATCTTTAAATATCGATGACAAAGGTTCATTTTCAGACACCCTACCATTATTTTCAGCTTACCCTGAAAATTAATAACTCAACAGTTAAAGCGAGAGTTAACGACGAAATTATTCCAACTATAATAGCAATCATATAATGACTAATGACGGTAGCACATAATAAATCTATGTTTTATATTCATTCTTTATGTGTCAGGCGAATCTAATTTATCTGATGTCGTTTGATGTTTGATTACGGCCCAAAATATGTAATATGATATTATTTGATCATTAATATATTAATATCATACGATTGTAATGTAGCTAGTTTATGTGCAATTTCTTAAATAGAGGGAAGCAAATGCCGCAGAAGTACAATGGTACAGCTTCAAATTGGGTGGTATAAAAATGGGAGGCGGAGTCAGTATAGGTATGTATTATCGGGTTATATTTTTCGCCACGAAGTAAATTCATCACTGAAAAAGGGTCATCATCATCATTACCATATCAACAAAATCCAAAATCCACTGCTGCACATTGGCCTCAAATAATTAACGCTCTCTCTGGTTCCGCCCGCAACCAACGAAACCAAAAAAGTGTGCAAGTGGTGAATTTAGTTTCAATGTACGGATACACGAATATATTTCGTGGTGAATATGCAATAAGTAATATTTTAACGTATGTTACAAACAATTTTGTTGCAAAGATACATAGATGTACCAACAAGGTTATTGAGATCACCTTGCTCACAAAGAGACTTACAAAAAACATCTATATGAAATGTAAAAGTATGCAAATTAAATTTTATTCGTATTCAAAGGAGTTGATTACAATATTAATTGCAATCTTGATGGGATATTTTAAATTCAGTTTAATATAATGGAATTAAAGCCGTGAAAGAGCAAATAAGTTGGTTAGCACTTAGTGGAAGTAAACGCTCTTGGCATAAAATGGTAATTGTGTTGCTGATAGTGGTGGAACATTATACACATACTATTATATTCTCATTACACACCAAATAGTGTCATTCAGAATTTATCTGGACTGGTGTCAAGTCAGGCATAGATCAATCTTTACGTGTTATCATTTACCCGATCCGAAAATATAACTTTTTATTACCAGTCGCACTAAGACTGGGCTCTAACAGTTAAGAACAATTTTACTCCACACAATTCAAAACATACAACAGAGATTACAGAGCTATTAGACCATAACATATTTATATTTTATATTGGATATAGGTATCAAGGGGCTTACTTTGAATTTCGACATTCGATTGGTCGGTTTTGATGTTGCTGGTAAATGTAAGGAAATTTAGAAATGGTCGCTGTCACTTTCAAACATTTGACAGCGACATCAAAACCGATTAGTCGAATGTTGAAATTCAGAGTAAGCCCTCTGGGAGCTGTCTCTCAATTTTGATATTCGATAGGTCTTTTTCAATATAGGTGTCAAATGCATGAAAGCGACCATATTTAAAAATTCAAACATTTGACATCGAAATCATTAATCGAGGCCATTGTCATCTTGACGTAGTTGTAATAGGGGCTAGGTATGTTTATGTGACCTGCTAATTCACCCAACTCCATCACAAAACGATACATCGGATGTCGTTGGAAGCGGTGCGCGGATAGTTTGATTCTAATTCATGAATATCACTCATTGAGGAAAATCCCCTGATGACGCAATAGGTATGCTACAATTCTAGATTTTTTATACCACGACGGTGACAAACAGAAGTATGGCGCGCCTGATAGTAAGCGTAAAAATATCTGTATCTAATAATATTTCACAAACAAGGCTAACCTTTCAAGTCTGACCCGTAACCTGAGCTGAGTGTAGTCCACCATTCCGCTGTTGTACCCACCTGATCTAGGGAGGCCTCAAACGTGACTGAGTTACCAAGCAACTTGATTTCTGCACAATCAAATTGGACGTTTGTTTTCTTAATTTGATGTATTACAAATGTAATCAAGATTTGCTTGTGATTGAGTTATTGTCGAATAAATTTATGATTCGAGGGACATTATACAGCTTTGATTGAGATGGTATAAATATTTTAGGTTTGAGCTATTTACGTCTAATGATTTATTTATAAATCTGGTGAAAAATTATTTTCGGAATTGTAATATTTTTAGCTGCCTTTATAACTTAGACCTGAGCTCATTTAAATCAGGGACGTGATGGTAACTTATAAACAACCAAAGACGTGAGGTAAGTGGTATTAATTGAAATATCATTAATTATCGAAATCGTATTGGTTGCTTAGAACATTTTTAAAAATTTCCCGTCTCATCGCCACTAGAATGACGACAGGACCCTAATTTTATACCAGGGATGGCTCCTGCCTCAAAACTGCCTCGGTGACGCAATACGACTGCTGAACAGGCGTTCCCAAGTTCAACTTTCGGGTTGGGCAAAAACGGTATTAGGTTTTTCTACTCGTATCATGACATTTTCAGTAGACAGGACATTGATAGCTGGCGATATTTGAACGTGATTCATCTCTGCCTACCCCTTCTGAGAAAAAGTCGTGCACCTAGATTGTGTCTATATTATATACTAATATTATAAAGCTGAAGAGTTCATTTGTTTGTTGGGTGAATGCTCGGATCTCAGGAACATCAAAATAAATTTAAATTCCGATTTGAAAAATTATTTTAGTGTTGGATAGCCCATTTATTGAGGAACGTAATAAGCTATATAATATTAGGCTATGGCCAATAGGAGCTGAGCAGTGGCCAAATAAAGAACGACGGGAGAGAACCCCACGCGCCTTCTAATTAAAAAAAAAATAAGATTCTCAAGAAGAAATTTAGTAATATTATTCATTAAATTATTGTTATAAAAGCAGTTAAACAGTAATCATTTCCAAAGAGATAAACAGCCTGTTTTTGTTTTGAAGGCTGTCAACTAATTCAGTGGAATCAAAAAGTTTAGGTCGTAAACAAATGAATTCTAAGGACTTATAAAGTTATGTGGAATATATCCAAGTATTATGACAATGTAGACAGTTTATTACACTGTTTTGAGGATATTATGTGTTACAATGAGTATTATAGCTTTAATGGTGAAATAGCAGTTGATGAGAAAAGCCACACATTAAATAAAGTTAACGATATTTTAGACGAAAATAGTGATGACTTAAAGAGAGGCTAGGCCTTCAGTTTAACACTGCCTATACAAATGAATATACAGCATAAATCGGACATTTTATATAAATGTTAGGATATATTATATAATAATAATAATGATATTCTTTATTGTACACACCATAATTTTTTTATAAAAATAGTATACATACTTAGTGGAAATAAAATATAATAAGTAGTACAATGGGCAGTCTTATCACTAATAGCGATCTCTTCCAGACAACCTTAGGATGGATTTGGAATTTGTGGAATTTATATGTACTAGTCATGTGACTTACCATCTGCTAACCGTGAAGGAAAACATCGTGAGGAAACCCACAATCCACATATCCTAGAAGAAATTCTAAGTGTACGTCTGATCCACAAACCCGCATTAGGCCAGCGTGTGTGGATTATGACCTTAACCCTCTCAGCTCTCTAGATAGAGGAGAGGAGACCCGATCCCAGCAGTGGGACATTAATGGGTATATATATATATATATTATACACGTATTTAAGTATATTGTATATGTATGTTTATGTATGTCTATTCAATATCTACACATAGTGGTGTACGTACCACAATATAATATTTCTCTCTCTTTAGTTGTACACTTCCTTCATGCTCTCTTCTTTACACTCTCCTCTACACTCTAAGGTCTGCTGTAAGAGAACACAATTCTGAGTTAAGCTCGCCTTTGTACATACTTTTTGTGTATTTTATTGTTTGTATATATAGTATCCTGTGTACAATAAAGTTTTAAAACAAAACAATTTTTTTTTATGATATATATATTTTTTGTTTTCGAACGTATGGAATTAAAATTTGTTTTTTTTTCTGAAATTTACACTACACAATCCTTGTTTTTCACTACATTTTCCATTGCTCAAAAGCACGGCTAATTTTTCCTATGTAAACTAAATTAATGTAACGTTACTCTACCAATTTGTAACATAGAAAATAAAAAATTCTGCGATCGATTTAACATCATCGTAGTTCAAAAAGAGACTAACGCCCAACAATAAGTACAGTATTGATGATGGCTATAAAAATACGTTGTTTTTGTTCCCAAATGCCAGACAGTCAAAAACTTGAACCCGTAAACAAATGAGTTTAGCAGATTTATTACGTTATCTACCAGAGTGGAATCATAAAAACGGCCTATCTCACATCCGGGGGGGAAAGAATTTTTTATTGGATATAAACTAAGGTTGTATATGGATTTCCGGAGATATGTAATCGGACACATTTTGAAGGCATAATGTAGCATCAATCTGTGGTTATAGCTTTGTGTCTGAGGAGCATTCTTTTCAAAATATTCAAAATGAACACAAAAAATTTAGTTTTTCTTTTATAAATAATAAAGTATGCGTACATAATCGCTTTTTTTTCCTTTCAACTTTCAGCCACTTAACAAATGCTCTAGAGACAAGATCATACACGTTTTGCGGCAACCCAAAGTATTGACGAAACTTACAAATCCCCCGGTGGAAAAATTGGGCTTCCTGCGCAAAGTTGGCAACTTCAAAAGCCTTCGAGGCTCAAAGGTAAGACAGAAAAGGGTCGTGGGACGTTCATAGAGATTAATTTATGACGATCACTTTGAAATTGTAATTAAAAGATTTTTTTACATTTTTACCAAGTTGGTTAATGAAGTCTACGGTAGATGGCGTTTAAAAAAAAGTTAATTAGTTTGAACATTGAGGCTTCTGGTTCTGAAAGTTGTTAATTGAGTTTTCATTTTATCAATATTGAAGCTAGTTATATAAAGAATAAATAAACTTTTCCTATAAAATATGAAAAAATTTAAAATTTTGATGTCGGTGTTGTGTGCGAAAAAATATCTGTATAATAATTTTTTTCAGACTTTATTTACAATAATGGTTCTTCTTTAATTTTACTAAATTTAATAAAATAAGAACTCTATTTTTTATGATCACTCAAAAGATATTATGATGATAATATTAGATAAGTTAGCGCTGCCAAGTCTCCACTTACCCACAGTTGGGCAACTGATAGTAAACAGTAGGTTACACTCATCTTTAACATCAGCTATGTGAAAAACAAGTGCCAACTAGTTCTGATTGTTTTTCTATACAAAATAACTTATACATGTATGAATCGCTCTCACATTGGAAAAGATATATAAGACGAGAAACGCTGCAGAGAAATTTTAGTCATATTAGTTAATTAAATAAAAAATTGAATAAAAAAAAAAAAAAATGGCCAGCCACAGAAATCTTGATGCAATCTTCGAACAGTATCTAGTTGATCTAATTTATTTTCCATCTTAATATGTTCTAATGATCGTATTATTGCCTATCTAATTTTAATTACAGCCGACATTACACTCAGCTTTGGAGATCTTCTCGCCGGAAATTGAACGTGAAGGTTTGTGGCAGCTTAGCCCTTAGCCCTTCGCCCCTACATAGTACGTGGTGCGTGACGGATCGCGGAGGGACGTGACGGTACTACCTGCAAGAAGTTATGGATCTGAGGTGTTGGGAACGGTGACTGATGAGGTAGAATAGAGCGATGGAAAAATATTACACGGTTAGGTGTTATAATAAATTTTGATAAATGATTATATTGATTGAGACAGAGACTCAGTTTAGGCGAACTTGCATAATAATTCTTTCTTAAAGAGAACGCCCACACTCGGGAACAAGCCCTTTATCGCGGGAACTTTACAAACATACAATTAACAGACACAAAAATACCAACCAGACTTGAAATAAATATCTGTGAGTCACACATTATATCTTTGTTTCGTGTAGGAATCGAAACTACGTTTCTCGGAAAGGCGATGTTAGTGACCTAATGAATCCGCTACGGTAACAGTAAAATCCCATTTTAACCTATAATTTGAAGGTATAATTTAGTCACTAAATCCCGACTGACGTTACTTAGAGATGGTGGTCTACCTACAAAATTAAGTCAATTTAGTCTCAATAATAGTCACCTATTTGCTTTAGTATGCGACGGATGCACTCAAGCTAGTTGGAACTGTTTGTATGTTCAGTGCTTTTTCAGTTAATTTTATTTTAACTAAGTTCCCCAACACAGGGCTTATTGCTTAGTGTGGATGTTGTATTTACAAATTCCAAAATCTTTAAATTTACATTAAATATTAAGCAATTTCCGTTTCTTTGGTTTGTTAAAATGGTAATGGAAAAATTCAAACCCACGACGGTACTTGAACCCGCGGTTTAAATATATCAACGACGCAAAACCTGTGTTACTATGCTTTGTCCTAAATTTATGGCTTCCCATTAAATCTCCATAATTATGAATATAAACACATTTTTATTCCAAAAAGGGCTGGTCCTTGTCCAATAATTAAATCATTTCAGAAAACATAATCAGATCAGCTTAATGAAATGAGCATTCGATGTCCGCTTCGCCGAGTACCTTTTTTTAATTATAAATAAAATTACACCCGGTTTTCAACCGGTGAAAAATTACTCGCATGTGAAAAACGGGCCGGTTAATTTGAAGCAATGCCCAGGGATCCGTTTTATCTGGCGGGTGATTGGCTGTACGCAATTAAACACGATATATAGGTACACATATGAGATAACTAGCACAGAATATTTTAAATAAAGACTCATTTTGTTTTGTATATTTGTTTAAAATTAAGAATATGAGTCTTTACGTTTCAGTCTACCTTTTTCATTAAACATGTAAATGCATTGCTGGTTATTTATACTCTACTATAAAAAAACATTCTCATGGACTCGAATAACGTTATTCTAGTAAAACAGTCTGTACAGTGTACATAATCCACAACACTGTGTTAAGTTATATCTTATCTCTGAAATACGTAGAAATGTGACACTTATTTCTCTTGTTTTTATTTTTGCGAAGTTTTTTTTGGATCATCTTTTTATAACATTATATACTTTCCTTCTTTTACAAGATGATACCCGCACTAGAAAACAATCGCTTTGTCGCGGTCGCAGCGAATTTATAAACATCACATCAAGAAAGATAAAAAACAAAATTAAAAATTTTGAAAAAACCCACGACGATAACATCTATACAAAATAAGAAACGTAACATATAAAAAGGTTTAAATAACTTTATTTTAAATCCCCGACGAAAAGATAATAAGTAGCGTAAAAACAATCCCAAGAAAATCCGTCGGGGGCTGCCATACCCTGACTTGAAATGAACGAAAGTATTGCAGTTTTATGTATTTGATACCTACCTAATTATTAACAATATTTAGTTTACAATATATATTTAATACTAGAAACAGTAATGATATTGGCAGCCCCCGACGAATTTTCTTGGGATTGTTTTTACGCTACTTATTATCTTTTCGTCGGGGATTTAAAATAAAGTTATTTAAACCTTTTTATATGTTACGTTTCTTATTTTGTATAGATGTTATCGTCGTGGGTTTTTTCAAAATTTTTAATTTTGTTTTTTATTTTAAATATTTTCAAAGAGCGCCCTATCTTACTAACTGTAAGTAACTCGTATAAAATTTTAAGAACCTTGACAGATAAATAGAAGTTTTATACTAAGTTATAGAACAAACACATTTTTTTTAATTTACTGTTGCAGTAAGTCTTATAACTTGAAATTATCATTTTAATTTTCTTATTTTAAACTTTTTAAGGAGCGCCTTATAAGTAAGCATATCATCCGTAAGCTCTAGAATGAATGGAATTTGCATGGAGCTTCGACTATATTATATATATTTTATTTTTTGTTGACTTGTATGCTCATCCGTCGCACAAAGGTCGCCGGAGCCCCGCTTCGCGGGGCTCCTACTTCTGGGTGGTTTGAAAAAAAAAAAATAACCCTAACCTAACCAGTCCGATTCGGATTGCTCTGAATCGGGGGGTGTTAAGTTTAGCTATCACACATTAATTGCCGTAGCCGGACTGCCGGCGTTAGCGCAGATTTCCACTTATAATAGCTTGTATCTCGAAAACGGTGAGTGCTATCGCAAAAATGATGAAAATTTGGTTACACCCCGGGGACGGGATACCTGTAAGTTAGAATAAATAAGGTAGGTAGGTGTTTATATAACGTCAGTCTGGAATAAACTCTCACTCTTACTAATTTTTTTTAGGCTTATCATTGTATACCTCAGTACTAATATTCAGTGATATAACAACACAAGATCGGTTTTCGGATTTTTTCCTTTACTTGTGCAACTTGTTATTGCTTCTGGCCAAATTTCATGATTCTAGGTCAACGGTAAGTTCCCTATATATTATGATCGTCAAGATAAATCGTCAAAAATGGAGCATAAACAGCTGTATCTTTTGATTGCGTTAACTTAGAATTTTGATTTTTATTTTACGCCGAGGGTTTGCAGACCCAAGTAAATGATATTAATTTCAGCTTTATACCTCTATCCGTTCTTGAGAAAAATATTCTAGACAGACGGACAGACAGACATACAACGGAGTGATCCTATAAGGGTTCCGTTTTTTTCTTTTGAGGTAAAGAACCCTAAAATTGCATAAACGGTCACCCATCTATGAACTGACCTTATCCGAAGTTGCTTAACCTCATGAGTGTAATCAATATCTCAGTACTATAATGCTACGTGCCCCTATACAGTAACAGGTCTAATTATTTTACAGATAACTGTAAATATAAGTTTGCTTAGTCTATTGCAGCGCCCCCTGGCGAAAAAATACAATATCGTGTATCCAAAAGTCATCCTGGATAAATCACAAATACATTACAGAAAACCGTATCGAAATCGGTTTAATCGTTTTAAAGATAGGAGGGCACAAAGGTTTCAACGAAATCAACATAGGTTTGCCTAGTCTATTGCAGCGCCCCCTGGCGAAAAAATACAAAATCTTGAATCCAAAAACAATCCTCGATAAATCACAAATACATTACAGAAAACCGTATCGAAATCAGTCTAATCGTTTTAAAGATAGGAGGGCACAAAGGATTCAACGAAATCAGTGTATTGTAGCGCCCCCTGGCGAGCTATTAACATAACACCTATCTAATAACCTGTCCCCAAGAGCCGCACACACTTTACAGAAAACCGCATCTAAATCGGTCAAACCGTTTCCGTGCTATAAGGCATTATGTTGGAACACACAAACACACAAACACACAAACACACAGCCTCTCACCCCAAACGCATATACCGTCTCCGTTCCGTCGTGGGTAAAAATAAAAGAAAATAAAAAGTTGTTAAACAAATATTTGTTGTTTGTTGGGAAGTTTTTATATTATTTCAAGATCACGTTATTTAAACGCAGTACTATTTTAGCTGTCATCTCTTGGAAAATAAAGGATTGTGGAGAAGACTGGATTGCCTCTTTATTCGTATGCGATTACTGAGAGCCTATTCACAGGTTTTTTTGAGGTGAGGCCTATGTTCAATAGTGGACGTCATTAGGCTGATATGATGATGATGATGATGATTCACACACACAACACCAGCAACCCATTAAGTCCCACTGCTGGGCTCGGGTCTCCTGTCCTCTAACTAAAAAGACTATTCAAAATCCCTATCAAACACTAAGATATTTTTTTCAAATCGGACAGACATACAATAACATTTCCAGAGATCCTAACCAAACAAAATAACAAAAAAAGTTATACCACACACGACAGTTATACTAAAGTATAATTTTTTGCCTTCATTAGTTCTGCAGTCGAAAATTATATCTAAATAATATGCCTTATTATACCAAAAAATATATTAATATATTACACATATTTTGGTGACGTAATCGAAATATAAACTACGGCTACATATTTTGTGACGTGCAAAAAAAAAACAGTGACAATATTCAAATTGTCAGTTATTTGACAAAAATATCGAAAACGACTTAGTCAAATGTCGAGTTCCTCTGAATTAGCTTGTTTGTGGAATCGATTCCTACATACAACAAATATTCGTTCGTGCGGCAAATAAATTGTTGTTCTGAGTGTGATTGTACTTTTGTATGTTTGTAAAGTCTCTTGCGTATCATACATCCCATAATATCCATCATACATCCCATACAAACAAAAATAAGTTATGAATTCTCAAATAAAAGCTACATAAATAAGTCAAAGATAAATTAACAGAATGAACGTATTTAATGAGTGGAGACCTCAACAAATAACTGAACATTAGATTTAAACTTCCGAGTTTGAGAACCGACTGCGCAAATTCTATTAAGTAAATCTACACCGGTTCTCTATCACAATTAACTTCAAAAACTTTGAGAATTTCAAATTTAATCCAGTGCTATGATCTTTGAGGATATTCTCTATACTTCTAATTTGACAAGATAAATTTCCCAAAATACTTGGGAGATTTCAATTAATCTTAATTTTAAAGGTTGTCATTTACCATGTTTAGTCGTATCATGATGAAATTGCATCTTTTTATCTGTTAAGATGAGAACACAAATCACATTTGGAGCAGCAAAAAACATAACCCTCCTTTTCCGTAGTCGGATAAAATAGGATAGACGAGAGTACTTGATAGGTTAAACGGCATTTTTTTTTGTGGTATATTGGAGTATCAGTAGCATGGAGGATCTTATGTGGTAACAACCAATAGACAACAAATATGTATTTACAATCGTATTGTAATTGTCTGTCGGCTGCACTGTCTGTCACTGATCATAACATAATGAAAAGTGACATTTTGATCTTAGACCAGGCTTTTAGGTCTCAATAGTAGTTAGTATTATAAAGTAGAAGAGTTTGTTTGTTTGGTTGAACGCTAGGATCTCAGGAACTACTGGTCCGATTTAAAAAAATATTTTAGTGTTTGATAGCCCATTTATTGAGGAAAGTTATAAGCTAAAATATAAAACGATATGAGCAATAGCCAAATAAAGAACGACAGGAGCGTAGCCCTGCGGGACTTCTAGTTATGTATAAAGGTAGCCTTAGACCATAGCCTTCACTAGAAAGGCCTAAAGGCTGACTTTGTCATACTAAGCGGGCATAGCCGTGAGAGGCAGGAAGAATCTAGCATATTTTAAGTAGTGCGTCCGCCATTTCCCATTTTTTTACTTCCCATTTCCACCGTCAATTATTGCATCGTTTATGACTCATCTACATTTTTTCATTTAAACTTTGGTGGAGTACAGGCCTATTATAGAAATAAAAGTACAAAATAAAAGAGGTATGATGAAAGGTAATTAATTCAGATTAAGAGGGGTGTGACAGCTATTTTGGGTACACGAGTTATACAAACTCATATAGAATGTAATTATGTATTCGTATTCATGGGACAATCCTTCCCGGTCACCCGTTACAGTGACTCCCGTAAGCCAGTATTATCAAGGATAAACTCTGCAAACACCGAGCTATGACACTAGAGTTCCAGGAAAATTCTAGCATGCTATTTTTAAAGAATAGAACTTACTTTAGGGTTCTAAAATTATATCATATAGGATATTATAGCTGCTCCCCGGCTAGGGCCAGTTCGCAGACAATGTCGAGCTGGCAAGTATCTAGCAATCCTATAATTCCTTTCAATATTTAGTTATACAACCTACAAATAAACAAAATTTCTATTAAACGATTCCATTCGGCCCTCTGTAGTAAGAGTTGACTTGTGCCATTCTTTTGCATCGGAATGGCAAATACTTGTCCTGCGTTCCTTTGAATTCCGTGCCGCGTTTAATTGTGTCTCGAATAGAATGTGGAGTATTGAGCATTGTAAACATGGAATTATCATTTAGTTTATAATTAAAAAAGAGCTATCAGCAATCTTGTTTTTCATCATCATTTCAACCCATAAACGTCCCACTGCAGGTCCCGGGTCTCTTGCAAGGAATTTGTTTATATTCCATTTTAATTTTTAACCATGAATAAATTATCCGTATGACCTAATGTCGACATAATATTATTATGTTTCATACTGAATTAATGAGCTTATTCAAAATGAAATCATACTTAAATTATTGTTATTTATTACATTTTGTTATAATGTTGTCCATTTGTCGAATCTCCTCGTACATTTATATAATTCAAGCCCTCTTGAAAATCCGCTTTCAATTTAATAAGATGTCTGAATTTATTCTCTACATTCGACATTATTTATTTCTCGTATTGAAAACCTCAATTTCGGATTTTAGGATAATCCAAAACTCAAATAAGGCCGTCGACAGTACAGTAACAAAACGTAAATACATTAACTGTCTTCAGAGTATGATTGATCGTTTCTTTTGACACGATAAAAAAGATTCACACAGCGCAGTTTCTTCCAATCTCGCTGTTTTACGACGGTCACCTTATAAAATAGGTATTTGTTAGGTTTTACTGCGCGATTCAGTCGAGTAACAAACTGCTGTCGCTCGTTGATAAACCTGCACTGTTTATGGTCAGATTTACTTCAGTAAAGGTGCATTGGTTTTATATTTTATTTCAAACATTCAGCTGTATATTTTAAACATCGTAATATCTTTTTTTTTCAGCGAGCGTGTACAATTTTTGTGTAATAGGACCAACATTTTACTGGCATTTTAATTTGAAACCG
Organism: Laspeyria flexula; assembly: GCA_905147015.1. Taxonomy (NCBI): domain Eukaryota; kingdom Metazoa; phylum Arthropoda; class Insecta; order Lepidoptera; family Erebidae; genus Laspeyria; species Laspeyria flexula. The sequence goes on along the minus strand of LR989956.1, from coordinate 984,783 downwards.
ATTTCGTGCTGATATTGACTTTTTTCAATTAAAAATCACGAAATTTAAGCCCAAAACAACATTTATGTACTTAATAATATCACTTACGTAATATCACACTTTAGCAAAATATCACACTAATTAGTTCTAAACTCCACACAATGTGAAGATGAGACCAGAAAAAAGGAGATGTTGCGGCATAAACACCTAAACGGCAAAATAAAATATTTTGGTTGAAATGTAATCCTATTTGTCTTGTCTCGGTATTTGTATATGGTTTGTGCCCTAAATGCTTGAGTAACATTATTTTTTAAATTTCATAATAAATAATAAAAGGAGACTACCTTATTACGAAGAATTTTCTCAAATATTCGGTAAAACTTATGTACATTTCGCGAAAGCGACATCAGTATAAAATATTTAATTTTTTTCTTTGAAAAGTAGCACCCGACTTCACAGATCATTCAGTACGGGTAAACGAGAGGTATCTGTCAATGACATGGATATTGCCATCGGTATGATTGCTCGTTATTGAGTCAATCATCAGCAGCTGCACCGTATCTTAATAATACCCATTTGGGAGTATCATATTCGGTTCGGTTATATTAAAATTAAATTTACAAACATTTCCATTGCAATAAAGTCTACTAAAGAATATTTGGAAAATTTTATCTAGGGCAAGATGTCAGTTGCAGGATGGATTGTTAAGTTATATAGAAGGTAATGCGAAGCCCACGGCCACTGTGCAAGAACTTAAGTAGAAAAGATAAGAGAAAAAACATTTATTGGTAAAGCACAGAAACAGAGTACAGATAGAAAGAATTGATGTAAAAGATACACACAAAAAGTAATAGGTACAAACAATATTATTATAAATAAAACAAAATATCATAAAAAACAAAATCATAACAACAACTGTAGTCAATATGTGTCTCGCGGCTGCAATCAAAAGGCGTCCAGTTCAGCATTGAAGCCAGGTAAGGTTGACATACACGGATGTCATCTATGAACGGTTTATAGGTAAATGTATAATATTTAGGTAGATATATAATATAATAGCAATAACATTTATTATTATTACTAGATTATTAGATATATATTTTTTTAAATAATTATTTATTTTTATTTTTTTAGAAATAAGATTATCGTAGGGATTAAATGTCAATATTGACGTAATTATGGGCCCGCTGTGCCTTCAAAAGGTATTCTTTTAGACTATATTTAAAGGTATAAACAGTCCTTAGTTGTCTTAAAGGTGGTGGAAAGTTATTCCACCCCTATCAAAGAGTGACAAATTGTAATGGTTAAAAGAATTTAATTTTTCATTTACAGAAGCCAAACAATCTAGATAGTCCCAATTAGTTACTGATAACTTTTCTCATCTCTATCTTTAATAGGCCTATACTGTACTCTGCGTTGTTTAATTTTGTCCCGTTTTATACGTAACTCACAAACTATAGAGCAATGTCCGTGTAAGGACCCCATGGGCCCATGGGTAAAGCCTATGTTCAATTTATTACTTCTGCTAGTCTGGTATTGATTATTATTGTACTAGCTATCCTTGTTTGGAATACAGCAAAAGTACTATACCAAGACTCTTGAACCTCTACAGCTACGCGAAGATGTTGGTTCTCTGAGTGTCTTTTATTGCTTAGACCATGGTGAGTGAGGAGATGTTTGCGCTTTTCTTCACTTCCTTTTCCAAATTAAAACCACACATGCTGATTGCACACAATGCCTTTGCCCAAAAAAGACTTTACCTACAACAATAACGCGTAACCAATTCAACAGATTTGCAAAGTTCGTCGAACAAAACCACAGTTACTAACTAACACAGCTATAAAGGCTGACAAAGCTTTGAATTATACGAATGTAACACGACTCGTCAATTTTAAATCGAATCTCACGCTTCGAACTAATAAAAACATCACATTCGAATATATTTTACTCACTGGTTAAGGTGATTTACAACTGATCGTGTCTGAATACTATAAAGAGCTTCGTACGTATATGCCATGAATTTCAGCTGCAAATTCGGCGCAATAAAAAAGGGTTTTATTCCAGTGATTACTTTTTTCCCGGCACTCGATCACAGTTGGACATTTATATTTTATTTAAACTTTGTTCATAGCCTGCTAATATTGTGAATGTGGGTACTCGGATGAATGGACAATGGATATCTGATTCATGATGTATGCATGTGAAAGGCTCATGGTCAGTTTCATAGGCACAATTCTGTTTTTAAGCAGGATCTATATGGACGTTATTACAAAAAATTAAATTAAATTCGTTGATAGCATTAAAACAGTCCTTTTCCTACTTAATCAAAAAAGTTGACAACAAAGAAAAACAAATACCTAACCTAGCTTTCTAGTTTTCCTTTATAAGAATTTCTTACTTAATATTTCTCAAGAAAACACGAATAAATTTTCTCATACTTGCTTCCAAAAGGTGTGAAAATTTGCATGCAAACCACGAATGAGAAATAAACTAAAATTCTTGATAACTATCAGATTTAAAGACACGTTAAAAATTGAGTTGATTCTTAAAATTTCTAACGAGATATGCTCCAGAATAGTTATTAATCAAGATACGAACGCCTCCATTGTAAAGTTTAGTAAATACAAAATCTGTGTAACAATATATCTCTGTTAGAGTTTCTAGTTAAATCATGTTACTCTGATTGATATATTATATCTCGTTATTCATGGCTTAATTTGTGTTTAATGTTGTAATTGTTATAAATGAAAGTTTATAATAAATAACAAACTATTCAGTATATTAAGATTAGATAGTCAATAAAATACTTTACACACTTTACACACTTTCATTTCTTTGGTGATCAACTGTGAATAGATTTCATTAAGTACATGGGAACATGCTTAAGATCCGCTTAAAGGTAAATGGTTACCGTAGCTTATGAAAGCCTACAACAGAAGGAGCATCACATGCACCTTGTTACAGATGACTTCCAAATTATATTTTTTACCTAGCTTACCGTTATGTACTGTTTCTGAAAATTAATCACGTACGTCGAACTTCGTTTCATGACTAAGTACTTAAATATTTTTTATCATAAAACGTTGCTATTTTCAAGGCAGACCTTAGCGCTATTTATTTAATCTAGTACACAATTAGTGGTATCGTTGCTAGACCACTTAATACAGTAGTGTTATTCAGACAACGTCTCAGATCACAACAAACGGTGGAAATGCCGAGGAGTAGCTAAATTGTAACGATTTTCATGTAAATAAAGACAACAGTTGATTATAAATGAGAAAGCTACGAAAGGTACTATATTTTCGGGAGTCGATTCTTATTCTTTGTTTCCTTTTCAGGTATCTTGATTATTTGTATCGATTACACGTTTGATTCGGTGTAATCTCTTGAATACAATAAAAATATTTTACTTACAATTTTCGTAATAAATTATGATGTTGAAATCTATACAATAATTGAAATAATCAAATGATGTCAGAATCAATTCAAGAATCAGTTCTCAACAACCCAGTTTCGAGAGGCGTAGTTGTTGAACAATTGTGGTCGGTGGCCTAGTGTTGATGTGACTCCTGAATAAACAATGTTCGTTCTACAAATAAGTGTTAGTAGTTAGTATCCGTTAGTATTTAACAACAGAGGAAAGATAACTCCTACACTAGGGAACTAGCCCTAGTGTGGGAGATATCTTTTTAAAACATAAATAATATTGACAGTGAAAAATGGCAATTTTATTTAATATTTATAAAGATACTGCGTCGTTGTGCGACAAAAATAAACTTTGATGATATGAGTTTTATGAAAAAATTTTTTGATATAGTTCCAAATACATTTCAAATGACAAAAAATTAGAAAGATAGATCTACAATAATATTTATTGCTTCTGAATGAAAAAGTGTTCATATTTCTTTTGAAAGACCAACCAATTTTTGGCAAAAACAATGCTAAAATTGAGACAAAACACAAGCACATTGTAACAATTTATTTCGTAACTCGTATGTGTGGCCGTTAGACTAGCGACACTTTTGTTTTCTATACGTCTACATTTTTGTATGTATCTATAATTTATTTTATATTATTTGTATTATATTATTATATATTATTTTATTTTCACTCTGAGGAGTATCGGGTTAGAGTTATTCGAATTTTACGTGTGTACCTACTTTATATAATAGGTACTTGTATATTTATTTCTATAAGAAGAAACCATTTTTACTATTATGTCACTCTTACATGCCTCTTACAAGAAGAGGACTGCTACTACTTCCACGCTGGTCAGACGAGTTGAAACTTAAAACATTATTTTACTTGGAAATTTTCCTCTCCTGCACTGCTGTGATTTTATTACTTTAGTAGACTAGTGAAATAGGGCTTGGGATAGACAGCAGTAGAAAGTCCAAGGAGAGTCCTTTGCTTAGCAGTCGGACGATACAGGCTAAACAAGTAACCCTAAATGGCATTTACTTAGAACTATGATATTTCACTGTTGCAAGGAATTGGAGACCAGAGTACTTGATAATAATTTGATGCTTCCACACGCTCCTGGGTCTTGACAGACAGATAGATAGACGGACAACTGAGTGATTTTATATAAAAAAAGCGATGGTGGCTGAATGGATAAGGGACCGGCGTGCAAAACACGCGGTCCGAGTTCGAAACCGACCGGCGGCAGTACCAATGTGGATTCCACTTTGTAGAATTTATATGTGCTAGTCAAGTAACTTACCATCTGCTAACGGTGAAGGAAAACATCGTGAGGAAACCCACATATCCTAGAAGAAATTCTATGAGTATGTCTGATCCACCAACCCGCACTATGCCAGCGTGAGTAGATTAGGACCTAAACCCTCTCAGCTCTCTAGTTGGAGGAGAGGAGACCCGAGCCCAGCAGTGGGACTTAATGGGTTGTTGATGATGATATTCTCAAAAGGTTTTAAGGGAAATGACCGCAGAAATATAAGTTATTATTAAGCTTAACTTTTCACTTTACACCCCGCTGCTTCCAAAGCCCTACCAGGTAAATTGGATAACGAGCCGTAGTATAACAAAATACAATGAACAAGCACTTTACGTGTGCTCCCAAGTAAAATAAGTTAACGGCTACAATTTGATACAGCGACGGCGTCGGGCCCTAAAGGTTACTTATGATAGAATCCTTTATGTTTAAGCGTTGTGAACCACTTCAAGTTAAAATACTGTGTGACATTTGCTTTGAAATGAAATGAAAAGAAATCTGTAACGCAAGTATTGAACGAAAGAATGAACATAAATTTAGTGTCGAACACAACAACAGAGTACAATTTTATAGAGGAATACAGTTTTTTGGAATTGGCCACAGTATGGTGGCCTAAAGAAGCTATCAGGCCAGTAGGCAGACCACCGGCCCGGTGGTCAGACGATATCGTCAAGATTATATATTATTATGATCTCATTGGATGCGGCTGGCACAGGACCGGGAGAAGTGGCATGTAGAGAAGAGGCCTATACTCAGATGAATATGGGCTGATGATGATGATGAAAATTTCCCCTTCACCGGTACAAAGCTATGGTTTGCATAAATAATAAACTAAACTAAGGAACTAAAAGCTAAAAACTTCTATTCCTCCTACTACTCGGTCACCAGTCTTGCACTAATAAATACATGAAGTTGCATGTATTAGATTATTTTATTGTAAGCGTTACCCTTTGTGAAGAGAAATAAATAAATATTTAATTGATTGATTGATAAAGTAAAAAAAATCACCTTTATTCATCTAGGTTACAAAGTAACTCATATGAAAGAAACAAGTTAAGAATGTAACAATGCGAAGCACTACGAGAAAAGGAAAATTCGAAACAATCCCTGCCAACCCGTCATGACAGCGAGGTATAGTAGGCTTAATTCCCTCCTCATTCTTTGGAGGAGACCCGTGCCCAGCAGTAGGACGTTTATGGGTGGACGTGATGATGATAACTTTTTATAATCATTGTACACATAAAGTGTATTCTAAAGTATTATGATCGATATATAAATCTTACCTAAATGAATAAACAGTTTATTTATGTCTGCTAGTTAAAGTTTATCCTTGCTCATAACTTTATTTTTACAAGCCACAGCTGGCGTTGGGTTGAAGGGAAAACTTATTTAACTTGTCAGAGGAATTGATGTCGGTGGTGGTTAGAAGAATTCTCGCATACAATATATTTTTTTTTGTACGGCGTTCCTTATGACCGTGGGAATGAATAGATATACTCAAGGATCAACATAACTCAAGGATTTAAAGGTTGAATGATTTTAAGATACACAATTATATAGCATCTAAATTCACTTTATAACTTTGTTCACAAAAATAATCAAAATGTAGATATTATATATGGATTTATAGCTACCTAGACATATATTAATTAAACTCACACGCTCTTGTCACAGTATGTAATGTAAATAGAATAAGTAATAATCATATTATAAATATAAATAAACATATAAACTGTTGTACACTCCAAACTTATTAATGTCAAGAATTCAAGAGTCCCGGTAACAGCCAAATATTCTATTTTTAACTTCTATATATTACCTTATAACATACTGAGAAATACACAGTACTTAAATACAAATTTCCCATTAAAACCAAATCTGAATATTCCATTTCCGTATCTTACCAGCTTATTTAATGCAAAAGTCTGGATGGATATTTGTATACAATCACGCCAGAATGCCTGAAAGATTATTAAATTTGATATATTTTGATAATGTATATTGAATATAGTCTAGAATAGTATTAAATTTTACAGGTTGCGGAAGCTAATATTTCAAAGAAATCAAATCTACTTACTACGTCAAAATTTAGTTCATACCTATTTTAAAAGTAGGTTTAACTGCTGAACAAACAGTTACATAATTTAAGAATATAATGGCTACCGTTTATTTCAGCGTTTACGGCCACTTTGTAATCTGAAATATGTTGCATTGCGTGTTAATAGTCTATGCGTGAGTCCTAACTAACACGTTTTGATTAGTCAACACGAATGCTAACGCAAACGCGATCGTATGTAAACGCTTAGCTACGTTAAAAGTATTTACGCCGGGCGATCTAGAAACGTGGCAGTTTTATCATAGTTTTCTGTTTTCTCTAATTTAATTCAACTAACCGTAATCTTATGCAGACAAGAGGTAGGTAGGTAATTCAAAACAAACTCTTTACAATCCATCTGGCTTGCGTGGTATAGTTGGCTCTCGTAGATACACCCTCTGTCACCAAGCCAGTAGCCATATATTATTATTATATTATAAATATAGGCAGTGAAATGAGGATGACTCACCTTTCCTACCCCCTTAAAAGAAAATTTAAGGTGTACAAGTAGAAGAATCACATAGAAAAAACGCGACGTTTCCAATTCGCCCCGAAGTAAGCGCCCACGTAATTTGTATTGGGTGATAATGCGGAACAAAAATATCTATTATTGTGATTAGCTGGTCGTAATGATATTCTCGTTAGGACGGCATGGATGTCGATGGGTGGGCTTTAGTAACTCCCCAGGGGTGTGATGTAATGACTCTTATTTAACGAACAGCGATCTAATATGTCGATTGATATCGTCGAGAAGTAATATATAAATCGATCATGTGTTAGTAGGTCATACGATTTGTCCTACTAAATCCTATGTTTCCAAATCGATCACTAACGCGGCTGACCAAAACATTTACAGAAGAGTTATAGATTATTTTATATTACAATGGTATTGAAAGATTAAATATTATTATAAGCTGCACGAATGATATCACCGTCGTATCAAACAGCTGCACTTAAAAGTAATCATAGCAATGAGAAATTTTTGGTATTTCACGTTTTTGCAGTGCATCGGAAATATTTCTTATAGACAGATACATCATACAGATAGCATCCGTGATACAGTGACTAAGGGGGAGCTTCAACAGCATCCTGAGACTAATTAATTGCAGATGAACCAACTACGCGACTGTCCAATCATAGGTCTAGGTCAAGGCGACTAATGGGGGTAACCTTAAGCAGACAACAGCTCTACGAGTAATGGAAAATTTACCAACCCGTCTGGCCAGCGTGGTATAGTATGTTAAATTTCCTCCAAAATGTTTGGCGGAGACCCATGCCTAGCAGTGGGACATTTACGGGTTGTGGAGTTTACTAATTATAAATTTGACCCGCTACTAACATTATCTATTTTTGTATTTTAAAATATCACTAACCCATGATTCTGTTATTATGGGTTAGTTATATTTTAATATACACCTTACAAGCACAATCACTCTTTTGTCACGAGTGAAGGCATACAAAGGAACCATATAATTGAATTGCAAATATGAAACTAATGCTATTGTGTGTGACTGTTGACCTATATATACCCATAGTCATGTGCTAAAGAAAATATTCAAAATTCTCTTCTACAGTTCTTAGTTTTATATACTTTTGTAATGAATCTAATTTTATTCTATGACGAGAATTCGCACGGGGCTTCGCTCACATCGTTCTTTATATAACCACTGCTCAGCTCCTATTGTCCGTTGCGTGATATTCCTCGATAAATGGGCTATCCAACACAAAAATATATTTTTCAAATCGCACCAATATCCTGAGATCCTAGTGTTCAAACAACAAACTCTTCAGCTTTATAACATTAGTATATATTTACAGAGACGTTACATTTGATAAAAATATGAAGAAGAAAGATAGTAACAACAGTTACATTTTAATCACAATGAGGAAGTTAGAACTTTAAAGCCTCAATGTACAAACTAAAGTGCAAAATCATAAAATAACAATCCAAGTGTTTCCCCTCTTTATAAGGCGCTTCAACTGAACGTACAAGTCTTTCAGTCAAGTATCATTCTCTTTCTTATAACGTTCAGAGGGTTACTTTACAGACTGTTTGTATCTGCTGGCGTTATCGTTATCCGACTGTCAAACTTTTGTGGTAAGTACTGTGTTTATAAGTGAGGGATTTCATTTGTATGGGTTGTACTTGTTTTATGTTAGTTGTGAACATGTTTTTTTGGGTAGATTTGAGTTAATCTATAAGATGCTATGCTCAGAATTGTGAGTTTCATACCTTTATTTACATGGAAAAAAATATTTGTTATTGTAGTATCACAATGGCATTGTTATCTCTTATATAAATATCATAGTTTGCTAACCTAGTTCTTAAGTATTACTAACCTTATGAATCTTGGTCACTTGAATATATTTTTTTCTATTATATAAACATACAACAATATAAACAAGTAAATAGTTAAAAAATAAAATAACATGACTGAAAAATGAAATTAACAGATAAGCAACGCACTAAAAAGACCGAAAAATGGTTGTACTCGTAATTATTACTCCTGATTAAATTTAAATACATAACATAATATATGTATCTATTTGTAATCTCCATTTGATTCCCTTTATTTTGGTACACTATTCGATACGTTTGGTTAAACAAAAATGTACTACTTACAATTTGGCGCCAAAAGTCCGACGTTTTGTTTTTTTGTAGTAACCTATAAAAGGACACTTGGGTTTTTTGAGAAGAATCTAACGATACCTTAGTTGTCGAAATCTATCCAGCCGTTTGAAAGAAACGTGAAAATAAAGAAATTTACAAACATACAAGATACGCCTGAAAAACAAGTCCTGGCGATCCGGTAAAAATATTGTGCAAATTTCGCCAAAAGTTGATTACGTACCTATTAATTAATGCATTTGTTACGCATTTCTCTTCTTTGTTGTATATCAGAATACCAAAACAATCATTGATTGAAAAGGGAATTCAAATTCTTGTCTGATATTATCGATATTCTTGATTCATATTACACAAAGTTTCCACTAGGTAAGTGTAATTACCTCAAAAACCTACTAAAGTAATCAAAGAATTTCTTTTGAACAATTCGGGAACGGAATACAAAAACACTGGCTGTTATTAAAAGCGTATAAAAAGCCGAAGCCCTCTTCGTTTCTTGTTAAAACAAAAACTTTTACACCAGCCATATATTCTCACCACAAAACAAGCGAAAATCAACACTAATTTCGAAGAAACATTTGCAACATTTGCTCAAAGTTTCAACTCAAATCCGGGAGTCTAAACACTGCTTTATATTCTCTTCGCATCGAGTTGCGGTCGAACCGTTTTCCTTATCTTATTGGGTGGGAGCTACTATGTTTTTCACTTGTATTGGCTTTATAGCACGAGTATAACGGCTTCTATCGACTTGGTAACAAATAAAACGATATCCAATAGTGGGTGTTATAATAGAAGTAGTGTCCAGCACAAAATACATGTATTAGCTATTTTAATTTTAGAGACTATTTTGCTATAATTGAGTGAATGGTATTGAAAATGTAGTTACTAAATGTTGAAGAAATGTTCAGATAGACTTTCATACATTTATAGATGTTCAAGTAAATCTTTATTTTATACTGACTGGCCTGTTGGTCTAGTGGTTAGGGACCCTGACTGGTAAGCCGGAGGTCGTGGGTTAGATCTCCACCCAGGACAAATCTTTGTCTGATGAGAATAAAGGTTTGTTCTGTGTCTGGGTGTAAGTTATCTATAATATGTATGTATTTACAAAAAAAAATATATTTAAGTAGTATATTCAGTTGTTTAGTACCCATAACACAAGCAAATATAATTGCTTACTTTGGGACTAGATGGCGCTGTGTGAATGTGGTAGAATATTATTATTTTGTCTCTTTTCTCACGGCTATACTTCTCTCTAAGGTGAGAAGTATACCCGGTCCTTTGTAGAATATTACTATTATTATTTAAGATTTAATTTCCTTCGACCTAATACGATTTTGACATAATTTTTTTGTTCCTTTAACATCATCTTTTCATCCATTCTCGCTGGTTTAGGACACTCCCGCTCTGTCCTTTCTTTAGAACGACCCGATTTGTTTATGGAACGTTCTTATCATCATTCATCATTTCAAAAACGTCTCACTGCTGTGCATGGGTTTTCTACAAAGAATGTGGAGGGAACTTCGCTTGGCCAGACGAGTTGGTATAGGGATTGTTTCGAATTTTCCTTTTCTCGTAGTACTCTTGTCTGCTTATGCAAAGCAAGCTTATGCTTAGGTACTCCCTCAGTCGCCTTTTACGACACCCACGTGTAGATATGGAGTAGTCACATTATGTATTCTTAATACATCACTACTAAGTCTATACAAATAAATATTAGAATGAAAACGTTATTAAATTTATTTTAACAGAATTATTAATTACTGACGCAGCAAACTCCACAAACAATTTGGCTTCTGCATGATCTGGTGTTGTGGAAATATTTGATTTGTTTTGGCACAGAACTAATATCTGGGTGACCTCATTTTCTTTGAGTATTTGTGCATGTGACCTTTGTTATTGCATGCAAGCCCCTTCCGATATTATTTACATTACGATTTCAAAGGGCTTTAATTATGAGGCTTACTTTGATAAAAACAAATTTGTTTATTTTGTGACATGAGCATTTTTAATTAATAAAAGTTTTAAATATTTAACTAACACTTGTATGGAATTGATAGCAATTTTAACAATTAACAAATACCCATTTGTATATTGTATAGCTTTTTATTTTATCCATTTAAGTTTCACAAAGTGCCAAAAACAAACACGTCAATAAACAAAGTAACCCCATTGTATATTAGAAAATGCATTTTAATCAATGTTTCATTAGTATGTACTTATGTAGGGTGGACAGTGACTAGTTTGACAAATGCTCCTATAAATAATACAAATAATTTGTTTAAAATAAGGCCAAATTCCTGGTACTTTATTTTGAATTCAAATACTACTCAACAATTATGTTATTTATTATAATAAAATAAAAAAAATAAAAATCATTTATTGTCAGACACATGGCCCATAGTTTGTTAGTTAGATTTCTTAAAACTATGTTAGTAAGTACCTAACCTAATACAAAACCCTACCATTAGCAGCCTCACCAAGCCCCCTGTAGGACGTGGAGCTTGATAAACCTACCCATGGCAGGCCCATCCCACCTCTCTGCAAATACCCTCAAGATGCTGTTGGTGCTTCCTCTTACTCTGCGCATTACTGACGCTACTTTCTTACGCATGATAGCAAAATAGTCATCAGTGTGCGCATCAGCAAACATGCCAGACGCACTGCAATAATGTGGAAGTCCCAACAGCACCCTGAAGGCATTGTTATATTGTATTCGCAGGGCATTGTGCGACTTTAGGGTATGGATAGCCCAAAGGCTGCTAGTGTAAAATGTTTGGCAGTATGCCTTGAACAGTGTAAATAATACATATATATAATACTTTGTTTACTTTATTTAACAACACGCAATAATATATTTCCTTTGTAGTTTATTATGTCCGGTTGACCCACTTAACGACCAACAACGTTGAAAGAGAAAACTTTAACTTATTCAAGTTAAAGTTTAAAGAGAAAACTTTAACTTATTCAAGTTAAAGTTTTCTGGCAAACCTCACAACAAAACTATTAGCGTGAGGGTTTCAAACTCTTTTCTAATGTAAATTCACTTTCCTTGCATTTTTAAAGACTGCTAAGTACGACTTTGTATCAGCGGCTAGGCGAACTTAAAGGGCCCTTCTGATTAACAGTTCACCGCGGGACGATATCGGTCTGTCAGTTAAACGAAAAAGTTCATTTCGCTATTGTGTATTGCAATACCCAATAGGTGAACTTTTGCGTTCGGTGGCTGTCCAGCAAACTGTTAATCAGTGGGATCCTTAACTTCAATACGGTAAACGGATATTTATGCACATAATATATAATTTGTTTTGGTTCTGTTGAAAATAGTGGTCTTTAGAGTTCATTTGGAGGGAGGCTGATTTGCTGTATTGTGCTAACATTAAAGAGGAATTTCGATATTAGCTCGGTATTACCATTTTAAATGGCAATTTTGCATGGGCTTGTCTGTGTGTTTGCTATGTTATGACCCAGCAGTAATAAAAAAGGTGACTACTAACAAAAAGCGAAGATTCAGCCTTCGGTTTTAAGCGATTATATGGAAATAAATACATACATTTATTTATATAAAATAAATACATAAATTTGTCACGCCTCTTTTACCCAATGGAGTAGATAGAGTTGTATTACATCATTTTGCATACCATGTAATAGGTACTAGGTATTTAGTTTTTGTAATAATTATAAAAACTAACATTAACCTAACCTTTTTTTTTTTTAACCTAACCTAACCTAACACAACCAGTTTTGAAAACTTGTCTAGTATCGACTTCTTTACTTTTTAAGTTTTGACTGTAACATATAATTTTAAAATTAACTCTTGCAGGTTTTTAAAACCTATTCAGAATCTTAACGTTTAAATATCGCTATTAAATATTTCACAATTAAATACTAACACTACAAAGGATCAAATTTTGCACGGGCAACAAGTTGAACCTATCAATATATTATTATGTAACGAGAAAATTAAACTTTTTTCTTGGCTCCTAAGCGTCGGAACTTCATCCATACTTTCTATTATACTGTCGAGTCTTAGGTCTTCATTATACTGTTATCAATAATGAACTTGTTAAATAAAGCATCTTCGATATAGAGCCTGCTTTTGTGGATATCATTGAACTTATTGCAAACAGTGAAAACATTACGCGAATACATGTATGACAAAATATCGTATTAAGCGAATTGGCTGATGCATTTTTGTTTTGAATTATCTTTTAAATTATTGATTTATGATTTTCAAAACAGCTAATTTGTAACCTAATCATATTATAAAAATATTTTATTCAAAAGTTTGTATGTACGTATCGCAGAAACTTTCTTAATTTTGTGAATTTGTTTGGTTGATTTTAGCTTCAACGATACAATTGTTTTAAATCTAATAGGCGGTACGTCTGCTGCATTCACTAGTTTATTAGTTTAACCTCTTTGATAAATGAAAAAAAGATAAATGCGTACTAAATGATATCCTTACTCTGGTCTAGGTGCTTATCATAAAGTTATCACATAAAAAAGTGTTAATGATTCATTCATCCATCTATCAAGACCCATCCATTTCAACCAGAGTTATCCCGAAAACTTATTTACATATCACTCAACAAAGGATAGAATCTAGGAAGTTGAAAAATGATCTTGTGCGAAAAAATACGAAGCCTCTACTGTACATATGAAACGTAGAACTGATTGTAAAAACGATAGTCTTGAAGTTGATATATTGTAACAAAGAATTTTGAGCTCTCAGATATAGCCCTGCCATTTTTCAAAGACAGATATCAAGAGACCATTTTTCAGTAGTCGGGTTATATTATTAACTGGCTGTCTAGCAAGTAGCGAGTTGGCTGGCACTATGGTATATTTTATGATAATATGTATTGTATATTATGCGTCAAAATAAATTGTTGTCTAGTTCCGCATTCAATAAACTTATGATGTACAGTCTTTTAGATGGCTCTATTTCGGAAACTGGAACAGATTACAACTGCCTTTTGTTCGATATAATACACATCATTTTATCTTATTATACACGCGTATTTTTGAATATATAGTTAATTCAAAGACAGGTAAAAAATGACGAACGAAAAATAGGTATAGGCCCAGATTTTGTTTTTTATTCCACCACAATGGCAAATATGAGTTCGGTAAAATAATACCTGGTTACCGTAGCATTTGGATGCTTGCAACACCAGAGGCAAGAAAAGAAATGTGCTACTGCAAATAGCCAGTAGAATTTCAGGTGGACCGTACGTCTGTTTGCCACCGTGGTGCTATAAAAAAAAAATCAATATTATAATATACACGCCGTTTAGTGAAGTTTACTGATTATTTTTTAAAGTCTGATTACGTGTATTTTGCACTGACATTAACTTCATAGACATGACGTGGAATATTATATTAAGTATACATAATATAGTAGCAATTATATTTTAAACTTAGCATGCACTTACGCAATCATATAACTTACTAGCAAAATAGAAACTTCAAATTTTAACTAGTTTAAAATAAAAAGTTTAAATTACTTATATTAATTATGTTAGTAAAATATGTGCCCTCTAATAGAACAATTAAATTTAATTATATAACCTCAATTTCTCTTCTTTATCGTGATTAATTAATCAAAAAATTTTAACCGCGGACTCAACATTGTAAACCGCCACTGAAAGTTGAAAATATAATTATAAATGTTGTAAGTTAAAAATTGAATTAAACAGTCTGTTGTCTCACAAAATTATAGTAAACCATTTATTTAAGTTTGATGTGAGTTACATTTAGTCTAGATGAGTAATGATTCTGTTTAAACAAGTAAAATAATAACTTTTTTTCATTTAAATTTAACAGTTTATATAGCTAGTATATTCACCGGTCAAAATTTATGTACCATAATTATACTGTTTTGAAAGAGATTGAATCAGAAATGAGGAGATCCGCAGGAGAACTAAAGTAAGTTGCCGACATAGCTCACCGCATAGCTCGCCGACCTGATGGCCTATGGAGTAAAAAAGTCCTCGAGTGGCGACCACGTATTGGAAAGTGCAGCGTGGAGTGGCCCCCCGCTAGATGAACCGACAACCTAGTAAAGGTTACGGGTGGCCGTTGGATGCAGGTGGCACAAAATCGCTCATTGTGGCAAAAATTAGTTGAGGCCTATGTTCAGTAGTGGACGTCGTTAAGCTGATACGTTTTGAAAAAGTGACTGTTTAATTCAATCATGACGACAGCAAGTTGAAGGTAATGGAAAATTTCGATCTCCGCCATTCGCCCGCATAACTCAGATGGAATGGTCGCCGTTTCAAGTTCCGTTTTGGATTTGAACTTTTCCATTACTTGTATATTATTTAAATAAAATGTTGTGTTAGGGGAATTAGGAATAGACTGGCTTGCCTATTCATGGAACCTAAGATAGCTAGCTAAATGAGAATATGACGCACTTCTGCCTATACCTTCAAGGAAAAAGGCGACACGTTTTCTAAAGTTACGTTATGTCTGTAAAAGTAAGAAAGTATTAAAACCTCACAGCACATTATTTCAAGCACAAGGTCAAACTTCCCCCATAGTTGTACCTCAGCTCTGTGACATAGTCTCCGTAATTACAAGATCCCAACAGTCCGATAAATGGGAATGGCTGTCACATTTATCCTAATGTTCCCCTCTTACAGGTAAGGGTCTGCACAGACAAGGGATAGTCCACAGGGTACTTTTAGTCCTTCAAAATTGATTGCTTCTAAATGCTTGTAATGCCGTATTATTCCAGTCAAGTAATCAATTGCTATGCGTGTAGTGACTGATTAAGAATATATAATGTCACTACGACTCGGCAAGCGTAGAGTAGGACGCCCTCCAGCTAGATGGTCCGACGACCTAAAAAAGGTCGCTGGGTCAGACTGGATGCGGAAGGCGGAGGACAGAGTGTTATGGCGCGTGTTAGGAGAGGCCTATGTCCAGCAGTGGACTGCAATAGGCTGAAACGATGATGATGATGAGTGTCACTACCCCATTTCAACCCATGGGTGTCATAAAAGGTGACTAAGGGAGTAACCTTATACAGACAAACAACTGCAAGAAAAGTAAAATTTGAAACAAACCCTATACCAACTCGTCAGGCAAGCGTTGTAGGCTAAATTCTCTCCACATTCCTTGGAGGAGACCCATGCGCAGCAGTTGGATGTTTTTGAGTTGAAATAATGATGATGAATCAAATGCATTTTTATTATGCCAGTTGCATTTCAACGCTGAATTGGACATTTGAAATTAGGCCCATGTGAATTAAGTGTATAGTCGCAGAGGTACGCAGTAATTTTAGTCCTTTGTATGCGATTCTTTTGGAGGACAAATATTACTCGGAGGATTGTCTTGTCTATGCAGACCTTTACGTTTTACCTCAGATGCTTTCTAGTGAAAGCATTCTTCCTTATTGGTTTACTCTTCCCATTTCGTGTCGTATATGAATAGAAATTATTTATAGTTGTTGTTCGAATGAGTAGCCATTTTGGCTCGTTCGGTTTTATTTCCAAAGTTTGGGGTGCATAATTTATATGGGTTAATGTATGTTATTAATCTTTAAAGCAAAGGATATTATAGTTGTTAATAAACATTGACATAAATTAATAATATAGCTATCCAGATTTTCCATTTATAATTAACATGTTTCATATAATATGTGACAGTGTTTTCACACCAATAATATTTTCGTTACCTACGCAATCACCAATAATATTATTAATGTAAACTACGTGGTGTTTATTTTTCTGTTAGTTTTGATATGATTGCGACCCGTCCAGGTTTCAAATTAATTTGTGCGGTGCAATTTTCGTTAACCGGTGGTTTAACTAACATATTTTCTATAAATTGATTTCAAGTGATCTATGTTAACAGGCATATTTACCCAATCATCATCATCATCATCAGCAACCCATTAAGTTCCACTGCTAGGCTCGGGTCTCCTCTTCTCTATCTAGAGAGCTTAGAGGGTTTTTAGGCCATAATCCACTCATGCTGGCCTCGTACGGGTTGGTGGATTAGACATACTCATAGAATTTCTTTTAGGCTATGTGGGTTTCCTCACAATGTTTTCCTTCACCTTTAGCAGATAAGTCACTTGACTAGTAAATATGAATTTACTAGTCAAGTGACTTATCTGCACAAAGTGGAATCGACTTTGGTTCTGCCGGTTGGGATCGAACTCGGACCGCGTATTTGCACGCCGGTCCCTTATCCATTCAGCCGACATCGCTTATATATATATATTTACCCAATGAAATAAATTATGAATTCGCTGATATGATACACTGAGGCAATAAATACATACTCAATTTCGCGTTTCCTTACTACTGACAAATCTAACAGCCGAAAAAACTATCGTCGCTCACAAGAAACTGAGATGGCAGCCGCGATAATGTGTTCTCATTTTTACACCATTTCCTAACTGAGCGGTTTCTTACGCTACCAGAATCAGTAATGCTCTCCAAGCATTTTTATTAGTGGAACTAAGTGTTACTACTGAAGCGATTCTCTTTGCTATACTTCTCCTTCTTACAAACGCTATTAAACAAAGACGGAGTTACGAAATGAGTAGTAATATTTCTTTTTTGTCACGATTGTGTGTTTTTAAAAGATAAAATTGAAAATTCACTGAATTGAAGTAAATTATGGTAAATTGATATTATGATATTTGGATTAATTATTCCGTATCCCTCATCCGTGTTGTACTTATTATCCGTCACTACCTACCTCATTTCAACCCGTAGGTGTCGTAAATGGCGACTAAGAGTGTAGTATTAACCTTGCACACAAGACCACTGCAACAAATAGAAAATTCGAAAATAACTTTATATCAACCCGTCTGGCCAGCGTTGTATAGTAGGCTAAATTCCTCCCGCATTCTTTGGAGGAGATCCGTGCCCAGCAGTGGGACGTTTACGGTTTGAGATGATTATGATGATGATTGTGTCTCTCCTCACGGAATAATAATTGCTGTGGTGACAGACATCATTTTCTACGCGGTGAAGTGAGGTAGTCCATTTTATGAACTTACAAAAATAAAATAAAATTCATGAAGCACGATGCTACGCATTTTTATCAGTGAAATAGAGTCAGCCATGGTGATATGAGAAGTTTCGATGTAGACTTTAAAATGGAACGGGTGAGTTTAATGGGCCATTTGACTAGGAATAGTGGTACGATGTGCAATATTGTTTTAGCTCTTGAATTTTATATCTAGATCTAGATACGGGTGCGGTAACGATATTGTTATGACGTTTTCGCTTTAGATTTTTTATATGTGTGCTATTATTTGGCGTACGATCATATTATATGAGTGCTTCCTTTCTACTGAATGTGTTTGCCAAATGTGATAATAAAAAAAAATACGTGTGGCACTCGGGGCCTGCTGCGGTAAAGCTATTGCATAGAATTTTTTATCAACTTATGCAATTATACTCGTCTCGATCCGTGCGAGCTTCGTATAGTCTATACGCATACGTCTAGTCGCACGCACACGTGCCAAAGTCTGCCGAACTGAAACGACGTTAGGCGATGCACGGTTTTCAACGCCGCACCGCTGTGCCGGTCGGAGTGGGGGGTGTTAGGTTTTTTTTCGTTACGGAATTTCTTGATTCGGTCGCCGCGCTCAAAGCCCGCGATAAAAGCTATGCAATAGCTTAAAAAAAATTTCTATGTAAAACATTATATAAAAGCGATGGTGACCTAATGGATAAGTGACTGGCATGCAAATCATGCGGTCCGAGTTCGATTCCAAGCGGCATTACTAATGTTAATCACTTTGTAGCATTTATATGTACTAGTCAAATGATTTAGCATCTACTAATGGTAAAGAAAAACATCGTGAGGAAGCCCGTATACTCTCGAATAATTTCTAAGGGTATATCTAATTCACCAACACGCACTTGTCCAGTGTGTCAGTAAGTTATGGTCTAAACCCACTCTACTCTCTAGATAGAAGAGAGCAGACCCGAGTCCAGCAGTCCCACTGCTGGGCTAAATAGGCTGCTGATGATGATGATGAACGGTTTTTAATCATATTAATATTATAAATCTGAAAGTTAGGATAAATGTATGGATAGACCTTTGTTTCATCAACCTCGCCAGAACGGCTGAAACAATATGTCTGAAATTTGACACACAGATAGAATACAATCTGGAATAACACATAAGCTTCTTTTATGGATAACTACGCAAGTGAAGCCGTCAGTTGAAGCTAGTATTAGATAAATTTTGTTGAAGCAAAATGTGAAAAAATTCTCGGGAAAATGTATTATTAAACGATGACAAATTAAATTAGCTACCATAGATCTTGCTCCAGTTACAAGATTATATTATACTGAGAAGTTCAATGACTATATAAAACATTAATTTGAAACACTTGAAGTTAAATCTAGTATTTCAAAATGAATTCTTGATATCAAAAGTGCTGAAAATTCATTGAATCAAATTCTTTTATTTCATGTGAAACTTGAAGATATTTGTACCCACAGTTAATGAAAATTTTCGTCGTAAAATTATTTTCAGAAACGAAAAAAATACGAAATAAAAAAAATCATAACGTTATTTCTTGGTAGGTGTGTATTTTTAGTGTTTCGTACATTAAAAGGAAAAACTAGAATCTATATTTATATAGAATCATTGCGTTTTCCGACCAGCTGTCTATCTGAAAATTTTTAGTAAATCGAATCTTATAGGGTACTTTTATTGACCTAGAATCTTGAATTTGGCACGAAGCTGATAACACAAGTAAAGGAAAATATAGGAATGTTGTAAATATCTTGTTTTATTACATGAAAACAAAACGGCACAAAACTCCAAATAAGAATGCTTCTAGAATGTATGAGAAATTATGTATTATCAGTGCAACTATAAGTTTATTTTCTGCAAACAATATTCAGAGAAGCGATGGTGGCTGAATGGATAAGAGACCGGCGTGCAAATCACGCGGTCCGAGTACGATTCCGACCGGCAGTATCAATGTGGATTCCACTTTGTGGAATTTATATGTACTAGTCAAGTGACTTACCATCTGCTAACGGTGAAGGAAAACATCGTGAGGAAACCCACATACCCTAGAAGAAATTCTATGAGTATGTGTAATGTCTGATCCACCAACACGCACTAGGCCAGCGTGAGTGGATTATGGCCTAAAAACTCTCAGCTCTCTAATTAGAGGAGAGGAGACCCGAGCCCAGCAGTGGAACTTAATGGGTTGCTGATGATTGATGATGAAACAATATTCCTTGTAGGAAGCCCTGTGCATGCGAGTTTCACTTGTTCAAGCTCAAGTTTTTCTTGGGGTCAAAGGTCAACCGCTCGTATCACTTTATCCTATTTCATACTACATACTGCTGCCAACTCGAATAGTAACAGTTGAATTACGTTACAATAACAACACTGGACCAACATGCACTTAAAATATAGTGTGTCGATTTGGCAATATTCCCATTTCCATCGTTTGCCTTAAAACTAAATATTTTGTGCACCAAATATTATTAATAAATATTTATTAAAACGACAAATGTTTATGTTCGTTTTATTTAAATTGAGCATATAAATATTGCGTTGATTACAGTTTGAATAAGCAATGGTGCAGTCATCATCATCATTTCAACCCACAAACGCCCCACTGTTGGGCTCGTGTCTTCTTCAAAGAATGTGGAGGAAATTTAGTCTACGCTAGAGTCTGAGCCAGACGGGTTGGTATAGGGTTTGTTTCAAATTTTCCATTTTTTGCAGAGCCCTTAAAAATCACAGGTATGCGCATAAGCGCATAAGGTCCTACTCCCTTAATCGCCTTTTACGACACTCACGGGTTGATATGTGTTAGTGACATTATGTATTCTTAATCCGTCACTACACGGTACACTACACACTGCAATGTTCAGTAATAAATAAATAAACATAATCGTTGATAGACATAGTAATATCTTGACACATAATAATAAATTACTGCAAGAAAGATGATCTCTTTCTTTGCTTGAGACTTGAAGCACGGAGTGTGTGTGAGTGAGTGCAAGATGACATTGGCACAAAATAAATGGTCACCCATCATGGTCTAATCGTGCTGAACGTTGCGTAATTTTAGCTGAATAGGTACGTAATAGAAATTATACGTATAACATTTCTTTGCACCAAAAACAAATATTCCAATTGTATTTCAAGTTATTTCATATTTTGTTTCTAACTTTAATTGAATTTTGAATGTCCAAAGTTTGTTGATAAAAGTGTGGCCGATTTATTGTTTGTCCCAAGCCATCATTGTTTGGAGAATAACCAGGAATTTTGGCTGTGAATAATTTACCACCGAGATGGATTTTAAGAGTTTTCGTGCCTGAACATAATTAGGTTTAGCCTGACAAAAGCAGGAATAAAATATTTAATTTACTATAATTTTATGCCATAAAGTCATTGATATATTTCGGCTCTACCCTTAAACTGCTCTCGATTAACTTCAATGAAGTGACTTAATAACTAAACTCGTTCACTCTAATGACGATGACAACAAAATTACAGACATTATGACAATTTTTTTGATTAGATAATGTTCTTGTGTCATTCTTGTGACATTTGAATATCTTGGTTTTAATAATCAAAATAAATAATAAAATATGTTTTGAAATCGAAGTATTTTAGTTATCGCCACAATAAACAATGGGAATGCAAGAAGAATACCTTTCAAAGAGCAGAATACCAGCTATTGTGAAATTATTATTATTATTGTTAAATGTTTATTTTCAGAAGAACAGAAGAAAATTAACTTAAAAAACTATGTTAGTAATTAATGATAATTATAGAACAAAAATTACCTTAATATATTGTAATTAATTAGGTGAGGCCTATGTTCAACAGTGGATGTCATTGGGCTGATATGATGATGATGATGATGATATTGTAATAGAACAGAAATACCTTTCAAATTTAGAATCAATATAATACTGAAATTTTAGTTATGTTTATCATTTTGTAATTAGATTTCTATTCATGTAGTACCGATTAACAATACATAATGTCACTACCATCTCAACTCATAGGTATCGTAAAAGGCGACTAAGGGAGTAACTTTATATAGACAAGAACACTATAATATAATATATAATATAATATTCTACCACATTCACACAGCGCCATCTAGTCCCAAAGTAAGCAATTATATTTGCTTGTGTTATAGGTACTAAACAACTGATATACTACTTAAATAGATTTTTTTTTGTAAATACATACATATTATAGATAAATTACACCCAGACACAGAACAAACTTTTATGCTCATCACATAAAGATTTGTCCTGGGTGGGGATCGAACCCACGACCTCCGGCTTAGCAGTCAGGGTCACTAACCACTAGACCAACAGGCCAGTCACCCACACTGCGAGAAAAGTTAAATTCGAAACAAATTCTATACCAAACCGTCTCATCAGCGTGGTATAGTTACCACGCTAAATTATTTAATTAATTAAAATGATGAAATAGATTTCTTCACCAATGTAACTTATTACATAGTTTAAAATAATAAATATTTAGTTCCTTCCCTCTGTGTATATGCTTAGATCTCTTTAAACTACGTAACAAATCTTCACCAATAGATAGTGTTTTATAAAAAATGTTGAGGTTTATAATTTTAATATCAATACTCAACGTTCGGTGCATCTGGTGTGGGGGCCAGCAAATGGAAAGACAACCTGGTCAAGGTTGCGGGTGGCTGGTTGCAAGTGGCACAAAGTCGCTCGCTGTGTTGGAAATTAGGTGAGGCCTATGTCCAGGAGTTGACGTCATTGGGCTGATATGATGATGATAATAAACCAAGGGTGGAAGCTGGCATTTAACATTAATGTTTTCAATGAAATTTACATCCAAAAATAGGAATTATATTAATTAACGTCTAAAGAAGCTTCGAAATGTGTTTGATGGTAGATCAACTGCTCACTCATTTTCCCCGCGGTAAACTCCAATCTCTTTATATAAAAGTAATATGCCAATAAGGAAAATTGCTAAAAAATATAAAACCCCTTCGTTCAAAGTCTAAACGTCCATTCCCAGCGAAATGTTCCATTAAATCAATTAAATATTTTACCAAAACCTTTTAATGTAATGATTATTTATACTGTTATGGATATTTTAGGCTTCATTATACTAGAATATTCATTACGTCTTACGTATTCTCGTAAAATTATGAAGCAACATGGAAATTCAAGCAGGAATCTCTAAGCTTCATCAATAACCAATATAATTATTTACTTTATACCAGAAGTTACTATCTTAATTTGGTTACCCATTTACCTCTAGTAGTAACACTGAGACTGGATTAGGCCTGCTTTAAATGCCATCAAGCGCTTACAAAGAGATCGTAGCATGTTCTGAAATGTTCCTTAAATCATCGAGGTTAAGCAACGTTCGCCAAGGTTAGTCGATGATGGGTGACCATTTGTGGCAATTTCTTTCCCAAGCGTCTCTGTGTTTCGCAAGGCATGTAAAGCTGTTGGTCCCGGGCTCCCAGCTATCACTTAATGTGGTAGTCGTTAAGTCAAGTTGGAAGCCTCCTGAGTGACTTGCAGCCAACTGCTGGACATAGGCCTATTGCCTTTTACTAATATTATATTAAAATTTAATTTAATATTTTAATACAATATAAATTATATAATATTTTGTTCCTTTTGCCCAGGTAAAATCTTTTTTTTTATATTGAAACGGCAAAGGCATGTTAATGATACAGTCGCCTGTTAGTTCAACCATGAAGTTGGGAAGTTTCATTAAAAGTTCCACTCAAACGTAATGCACTGGTTTTCAACAACTTTTGGAAAAACAACAAGAGCTGAAGTTACGGAGCGTTGCACGTTGGTACAATTAAAGTCGTTATATATAGTTACGTGAAGGTTCAGATAAACTTTTATTCTATCCGTTGAATCTGGTGCAAATGTGACCCGCGTTTGTATGTAAAAAATTTGCATAAAACGGATTTAAAAGTGATAAAGCAAACGTTAGCTAGGGAACGTGGGAGGTTATGGGTCGTTGAGGCCACTCAATAAGTAAGTAAATAATGATACATTATGAAGCTTAGAGTTTTTGTCCGATGTCCAAATAAAATTAGCTTGAAAATGTTGATAAATATTTTTGATTCCTGCATGTCCCGTCTATACTTTTTAGTATATTATTATGATCTGGAATATACAGTGTTCGGGGCTTACTCTGGATTTAGACATTCGATTAGACGGTCTTGATGTCAGTGTGAAATGTTTGAAAGTGATATCTACATTTCCTTACATTAGACAGCGATATCAAAA
Source organism: Laspeyria flexula (assembly GCA_905147015.1). NCBI lineage: Eukaryota > Metazoa > Arthropoda > Insecta > Lepidoptera > Erebidae > Laspeyria > Laspeyria flexula. Next base: position 960,079 of record LR989956.1, on the reverse strand, counting down.
CCGACTAATCGAATGTCGAAATTCAGAGTAAGCCTCCTGATACCTAAAATTTTAAATTTTGTATGCTCGATACAAGAAATCTATTGTATTTTTTTTTTGCAATTTTTAATTATAAATTCTTGATATTCATAAATGAAGTATTACTTTGTATGATGAATAAATATATAGTCTTTTTTCGCCATACTGGATAGAATAAATACGTAGAAACAATTCGCTTATCCAATCCAAATTAAATTTTAACGCGAGCTCGTACGGATGTGAAACTTTGGGATGACATGGCGGCTGTCGTAAAAGTTGGGAAGGGTAATGTGCTGAACAATTTAATAAATAAACTTTAGAGTTGTTTATCGGTAATTATTGAATATAAGCGTTACGTAATTAGGGCCCAGAGAAGTGGGGCAAAGGGGGTAAACCCTGCTCAAACTGAACCATCCACTCACTTGGGGAAGCACCTTTACTTTACAGAAAACATCAGTCATAATAACATTAGTATTTTGGATCGCTTACAATAAAATCAATATTTATAATAAAATGTATTATTAACACATGCCACACGTCGCTTAACGTACGTCTACTGGTTGTGAATGATACGCGTTCTCTATTCTTATCTTGTCCTCGCTGGGTGAAGTAGGGTCTATTCACACACAAGACAAAATATTAGAAAATCAACCATGCTGCATATTGGCTCGTAGTTCATCATACACGCCAGAGACTTTTGTGGGGGACATTACAGAAATACAATTATTAACATCGCAAAGTACTCCTACCCACCATGGCCTAGTATTTGAAAATAGTACAAAATAAAAACGTTTAACAATGAATTAGTCCCTGTCTGTTTGTAATCTATCCTCCTGTTTCGAACAGTTCAAAGCTCACAGGACCTCTCCCATGTACAGAAACCTTTTCATAAACCTAAATAAATAAAGACGAAGCTAAGCTTTGAACTTAGCACAATAGACGGATTCGCGGAATAATAAATATTCCTTATTTACTCAGTATTTTATTTCTCGGAATAACGGTCAAGATTCACTCATAAGGGATAATTAAATTATTATTAATGTTTTCTTGACATAACATTTTTAGGGTTCCGTAGTTCTGACTAGGAACTCTTATAGTTTCGTTATGTCCGTCTGTCTGTCTGTCCGAGGGGTTGCTAAGAGACCGTTAGTACTAGAAAACTGTAATTTTGTAGGAGTGTGTATATCAATTACGTCGACTAAGTGGTAAAATAAAATTTTGGAAAATATTTTTTTTTAGGGTATCTCCCCATACATGTGAAGTGGGGATGAATATTTTTTTTTTCGTATACCCTACCGTGTGGGATATCGTTGAATAGGTCTTCTAAAATGACTGGGGGGTTACTAACATTGTTTTTAGATTTAATGGTCCATTTACGAAATATTAAACTTTAAAGAGCAAATTTTTGTTCCAGTAGGGCGTCCCCCCCCTCTAAAAGCTAAACTGCTAGCTTGAAAAATCTGGAAAAAATCATGATAATAGTGCATTTCATGATCTTTACATGAAAACTATAACGGTTAAGATAACTTTATTAGTTTAGCAGTAATAGTCGTTGAACTTGGTTGTTGGATAATTTTGTACCAAATACAAAATCCTTAGCATTAACTCCTAATATCTTATTTATTTATTTATATTTATTAGCACAACCACATCATACATATTATAACATTTACAGGTATATATATAAGTACATAATATTGCATCTGATATGTATGACAATTTCGGTGTACATAGCATTTACTATAACGTAGCAGTGCAAATTACATTATTTGTTTATAATATGGTAACTAAACTAAACTATAACTTAAATTTAACAAAATTTACTTAAATAAAATAGGTTTAAACTGATGCATAACAAGTCAACAGTTTGCTTTTAAATTCGATAAGCGAGTGATGAAAGATGTCTGTATGTATATCTGATGTATCTTTACCATTACTTATATTCAGAATAAAGAACAACAGAATTGTACTATATTGTGATAACGGGCTACTACGGAACCATACACTGTGCGTGGCCCGACACGCACTTGGCCAGTTTTTTATATATATAATATCAGACAAGAGTAGAAGGTAGTAGTAGAAGTACAAGGAAAAATAAGTAATTGAAACAATACCTTATGAAAAAGCTACCAAAAAACCTATTGCTCAATTATTATGAGCGCATTTTCAAGTGTTCGTTTTTGTAAATGGTCGGTCCTACTATGAATTTCGTCTGAATTCTAACAGTGAGTAGAATGTGAGTAGTAGTCCTTATGTCTATTTGTGAGACTCATTCTTTCTGACTGCTGTACACAGGCTTCCTTAAAAGATTTCCTAATAGAAATCTCTGACCTGTGTCCAACAGTCAGATCTGTGAATATCCTACGACCGATATGATGATGATGATGATTAAATTTTTGTTGACAATGCTAAAGAAACTATAAAGCTTAGTTTACATTCATAGAATGTGTCAGACGCGTGCCGTATCAGACAAAAAATACTCTTGTATACGGTATGTATACCCATTTATATATATCGTGAAAGGAGCTGTGAAATTGTATAGAAAAATATAATTTTGTCTGACACGTCTTTTATGTCTGTATGGTACGATTGGTACGTTTTCTGTCAATGCTGCTTAATTCAACAAAGAAAGCGTTTTATAACAAACAACACATCAACGATATAAAGCTGCTAAATTATAATAATACTAGAAGTCGCGCGGGGCTTCGCTACTGTCATTCTTTATTTGGCCACTGCTCAGCTCCTATTGACCGTAGCGTGGTATTATAATATAGCCTGTTATATATATAATATGCTATGCTCAGTAATAAAGTAGCTTTCTAAAAAATTTTGAAATCGATCCAATAGTTTTTCTCTTTAGTATATTTCCTCTTTTTAATATTAGTTTAAAGACTTTATTGAATATCGAAGTGCATCAGTTTGAAATTGTCGTATGAGCGACATCTTCGATATCTGGGTCAAGTCGTCGGCATGCGACCTTACACTTAATAACTCTCAGGGACTTTCTTAATGTACAATACTTGTTATGCAACGTGTATTGCCAGATTAAAAATCAAATTCATAAGCTGTTTTAAGTATTTGTGTTTCGTTTTTATATAGAATTGCGCGGTGCCCGTCGTCCTTTATTTGGCCACTGCCAAGCTCCCAATGGCCATAGCGTAGTGTTATATAGCCTATGTTACTAAGTGATAATGGAGCTTTCTAACGGCAAAAGAATTTTTGAAATTGGTCCAGTAGTGTTTAAGTTAATTCGTTAGATACAAAAATACAAATCTTTAGTCTTAATAATATTAGTATAGATATAGACTAGTTTCAATCCTCGGTCTTGTTCACTTGATCAGCCAATAACAAGTAACCTATTACTTCCTAGTCTTCCCATTATTCCTAAACAAAATATGATTTCGATTCTGTGTTCTCTTTTTAACCCCCGACGCAAAAAAGTGTGTTGTTATAAGTTTGACATGTCTGTGTATCTGTGTGTCTGTCTATGAGTCTGTATGGTGATGAAATGGGACAATTTTTTTACAAGTGTATTTGTTTATAAGTTGACATGATCTTGTTGGTAGTTAGACACGTTTTATTAAAATTGGTGCAGCCATTTTGAGGGTGCAGCTCATCATGAGGGTGGTTTAATAATTTTCAATTTTGTTTTCATCTATCATCTCTTTTTAACATTGGATCCACGTGGTATTTAATGGTTTAATATTTTAATAGTATGCTGTATAATAATAGTAGTAATATTTGTAATATTCAAGTTAAAACATAATATTAGTATAGTCATCTATTTAAATAGTCTGTATTCTTTAAATTAGAATGGCGACGTACTAAATAGCTTTGGTATAATCGTTCTAAAACATCGCAAATTTACGCCATAAAACAGCGATATAAAATACCTAACAAATGATATTTAATAAGCAATTTATAATCTTTATACTTTGACCTCCAAAGTAACTGTGGTTATTGTCTATAAAACGCACAAAGTTTATTCCAACAAAAGAAAGTTTACAACGAAAATTTTTCCGGAACGGCCAGAAGTTGTAAAACAAAAATCGTTTCTAATTTATATTCAATGAACAGAGAGTTTTGTAGTCATAATAAAAAGGAATAAATTATAATAGTGAATAAGGCCTTTTACAGTATTACTTATGTTTATAATAGTCGTAAAATGTATTTCTTGGCGAAGAATACAACGGTTTGTGTGGAACTAGCTTTATATTCCGGGAAAGCGCGCCGCATTTGTGGATAAATATAAACAATTTATGGGAAAAATACATCAGTTCTAAGCGTCTTAGACATAGTAGTATAGTTTACATATCAGTGTATAAAGGAAAACATTTATTTTGAAAAAAAAAAAGCTAGGGAACAAGCCCTGTATAGCAGGGGAATATTTGTCTCGTGTGGGAATTGAACCCATGTCACTCGGAACAGCGATGTTAGTGGCGAAATGATAACCTTAACCGCTACGTCACGGTGTAATTTTGTCATAAATTCTACGATATACAAATGTCAAAGTAGAGTTGCATTTTATTTATGGCATCAAAATTGTAAAATGTATTCTAATTAAATCTTTTTCCTTAATTAACTTCGAACGACTTGCCATAATTATTAATACATGCGGACACTTTTTACACAGCTATCTAATCCAAAATAAGCTAATATATAAGCTGGTGATATAGGATCTAGACACCTGATGAACATAAATTATTTTTATTTCTAAATACATGCTTGAAACCCCCAAACTCCAAAAAACATTTGCAGATAAAAAAAATTGTTCTTAGCCGGGGATCGAACTCGAGAGCTCCAAAACCGCTATCATGTATACACTGCCGCCGTGCCACCGATGTCGCGATGCTGTCCACATTTCACAGAGTCGTGACATTTGAAAATGCCAAACATGTATTACCTCGATAACAATCGCATGTCTATGAACAATATAGAGCTCATCTATTGTTATAACCCAAGGGTTTGAAGCTTGAGGCCAGCGGCACGTATTTGTTTTACATTATCAATCTGGACCAACCATTGGAATTGACGTACGGCTACGGATTAAATGAATAAAAGATAACATGTAGGAATGGGCTTCACAGAACAAATTCGTTTGTGTATAGCCTTTGAAATTTAAGTCTATTGTGTTCAAGTTAACTTGGTAGGTTAGTGTGGGTATTCGCCAAGTATATTCAAATGTTTTCAAATATAGAAAATTGTTAGATAAATCGCAGGATAATAAAATTTGTTTACTAACTTAACACAAGCAGTTTTCCAGTTGTCAGTTTTCAAAACTGGTTGTGTTATTATATTTATATATATTTAGGTTAGCATAGTTTTTATAATTATTATAGAAATTAATATAACCTTACCTAACTCAACCAGTTTTGAAAACTCGTTTAGTTTACCTCTACTTTTTTAAGTTTTGACTGTAACATTATTATATAATTATAATATGTATGTTTTAGATAAATAAATTTCCATTTGCTGAATCATCTCAACCGTGAGAGAGACACAATCATCATAATCATCTCAAACCGTAAACGTCCCACTGCTGGGCACGGGTCTCCTCCAAAGAATGTGGAGGGAATTTAGCCTACTATACCACGCTGGCCAGACGGGTTGGTATAGGGTTTGTTTCGAATTTTCCTTTTCTTGCTGAATGTGGTTTCATATTACCAGAAGCATACATTGAGTGAAATTGCCGATACATATTTCAAACAGCATACAAAAGTATTAATCGAATTAAAATTAATGGTAAACTAATGAACTAAATTGAAGGCTTTTTGTACACTTTACTCATTATTGACTGGCCTGTTGGTCTAGTGGTTAGTGACCCTGGCTGCTAAACCGGAGGTCGTGGGTTCGATCCCCACCTAGGACAAATCTTTGTGTGATGAACATAAAGGTTTGTTCTGTGTCTGGGTGTAATTTATCTATAATATTTACAGTATAGTATATATAGTCTATAGTATTTACAAAAAAAAAACATTTAAGTAGTATATTAGTTGTTTTATACCCATAACACATGCAAATATAATTGCTTACTTTGGGACTAAATGGCGTTGTGTGAATGTGGTAGAATATTATTATTATTATTATAATGAAGCATAAAACACAGGTATTTTAAAGTTGATATTATTATGTATTTAAAATAAATGGAGAGTAGCGTTGGCTTTATGAAATATTAAAAATATGTCGTACCCTTGTGCCTTTTTATTTGAAATCAACGTATAAATAAATATTGAAAAACGGTAGTAATTTTTGTCATACCTACATGTTACACAGATACTGTTTGCTAGCTGATGAGAATTCAATGGTTCATCTGATGAAAAGTGTTTTACATTGTTTATTAATAAAATTGTGTGGAGCTGTGCATTGAAAGACCTATCACGTACACAAGGTTATTAAAAGTTATTTTCGATTTTGTTAATCGTTTTCGATAGTATTTATCTTATTTGTTTCTCTTAAGGCTTATGATGGTAAACTATAACCAATTGGTTCGTGTAATACTACACACGACTGCGTCTGTCTCCTTGAATTTATCTCACACGCTGTCTTGGACTGAATTTTGCTGAATTTTGGACGAGAATTAAAGCTAAATTTTATCTAAATTTATGAGGATCACGCAATAAATTTGCATTTAAAATTTAACCGTGAGGTTTATTTGTGAGAAAAAACAATGCAAGTACAGCTCTGCGGTATCCAGTAATTTAAAAAAACGGTGAAAATATTACATAAAAAACATTTTTTCGGAGTACCACACACGACCAAATATGGATGGTCATGGCCAAAGCCTTTTTGCTTCGCTGACATCGACACTTTTGACAGCTCACCTTTCGCAACAGTAAAATGTAAAGAGCAGTTATTTACCTATCTAAAGTCTCTCGACTAGATAGCTGAATAGGTATACATTTCCGTCATAGCTTGACAGACCAGGATTCCAACAAAATGGAGATGATACAAATAACAATTTTGGTGCCAATATTTTTGAAATCGTTTTTTTTATCCGTTGAATTAATATATGTACTTTATAAAATCAATAAAGTAGGTGAAGACGTAGGCAGAAGCTAACAGTATATCTTAAACAAAGTTTTCTTAAAACAGAATATTGTTTGTTTCTTTGAAGAATATTTTCGTTATAAGTCCACGAGGACTCACTATATTGGTAAACTCAAATCTCTTGGGTTATTAAATCAGTATACCAAAGTTTATTTATTTATAAGAATTTGAATAAACAAAAGTGTATTTACATATTGATTTGAAACATGTTTATATTTTTGATTGTAGTAAAAATCTCTTATATATTTTTTATTTCGCCGTTTTTTCATAAAAAGATGGCATTCAAAATATATCGTACGTACAATAAATTTAATTCAGTTCATTTATTCATTGGCATCTCGAAAACGGCTATAATGATTTGAATGAATATTTGTACCTAAAAATACTCCCAAGAAAAAAGCAAAAGTTTATAGAAATTGAAGCTGAATAAAACTCAGTTTCCAGATATTGATAAAATTTTGTAGATGAAATCCAATTGAAAACAGGCAATTCATTCAGTTGATGATGTTTTCGATTATAAAGACTGTTATCCTTCTTTTCAAAGCATTACCTAAGAATGGAAAACACTAAGTAGGTACTTCTAAATAAGCAAACAGTTATGCAAGAGTTCTACTAAAGAATGTTAAGTTTGCACTTAAATGCTTTAGCAAGGATAAATGAAATTGTTCTACCTTCCGTCTTGCATGTAAACGTTGAAATATTTAGACTAATACAGACATGGGGACCTTTTGGGTGGCGAATAGCCCCCTTGGATGTTATGAGGGTAACGGGGGGATTTTTTGTCCCTCACATACTCTTTAAAAACGTAGGGCGTTTCTGAGCTACAATGTTCCCTTGCAATGTACACTGATTTCAATTTCAAATCCCATTCGCCCTTTTTTAAAACTTTGATATAATTTCGTGATGTTAATAAAATAAGACTTATTTTGTATTTGAAAAGTTTTGAATTTTATTTTTAACTTTCTTTTTAGTTTGTCATTTATATTTATGAGAATTATCTTGCTATTCCCGAGGGTAGATGTCCAATGTGTATGCTCAAAGATAAAACTCGTTTACGAAAAGTGGCTTTAAAATCTTGCATTTTAAAGCCACTTTTCGGATTTTTGAACGTTGCAACGGCCACCAGGGACTTAAAGGCCCAGACTGCACTAATACAAGACGAAAACCAATACAATTGCAGTGAGCAATGTGCGCATTATAGTTTTTTATATTTCTGTTTGAAATCTAGCTAGCTACAATATACAAATAAATAGAGGGTCTAATCAGAATAGTCGATTTATGTATCATGTCAAAGTTTTGAAAATTGGAAAAGGTCACTTACATTTGACGACGATATAAAAATGGACTAAGTACGTTGAATGTCCATAGGCTCTTAGTAATTATAAATATATATTATATTATTATCATGATCGTGTCAATGGGTACAAATAGCTTAAGCTTAGTAATAAATCCCTAATTTTAGTTTAATAGTATTTTTGAACTATTTTATCTACTCAAAAAAAATGGTCTACCGTTTCTCGTAGATGGCCTACGAATTCTCGTAGACGGTCTACGAAGAAAACGAGAATGTCTTAACCGAAACGCTTGTAAGCTGTAGTAATTTCTTGAGGGGAAGAAGTCATCAATAACACGCTATTAGTTTCACTCACCCCCTCTACATAGATGTAGGGGGAGATTTCACCGCAATTGTACATAGTTGGGGTGGAAAGTTTCCGATCTGTTTAGCCACCCTAAGGGTGACGGTACACCTTTTCTTGAGATGGAGAATCATCACATTTCATGTGAAAATTTGTATCGGTTGATATTTTGGTAGTAATAAGTATATTTATTGTAGTTTATCTATTTTAAACGTTTAGTAGCAAAATAGTGTATAAAGATTATGATAATCTTTTAAACTAATATGACAGTAATCAATTTATTAGGAGCCGGGGTTGTTATAATTATTTTTAATTCCGCTTAGTTCTGGTAAGATGCAAGAATCAAAGGGAAATTTAATATTTTTGAGTAACAAAAGTTGAGGATAAAGTTACCCCTTAGAGCCAAAGTAACCCGACTGGTATTGAATTCCCGTATAGGTATTTTTGAATCAATTTTCCGTATTTCTTATAAGTTTTGTTAGTTATTTAAAAATGAGAACACACAAAAAAATCCTTATTCAAAATTTAAATGACAATATCTTCATGCACGACCAAAATTAGATTAAAAGTAAATTTTAAGGAAAACAATTATATAATCTAGTTGAAACCTAAACCTAATCCAAGCTAATATCTATATATCAACAATTGAGTATAATAGCCTAAGTTTATCACCGTGGATATATCTGCTCTACCAAAAAAGAACGGCATAACTCCATGTCAAGCGCACGGGAAATTGTATCTTAATATAGTAACTTAACAATCGTTTTTCCCGTTGCTTATGTAATGTAACTGCGGCTTTTCTTCTTAGCAAGGCAGATATGTGGACTCAGTGTGTCACAAACCTAAGCCACCCTTAACAGTATACAAGTAGAGGTTCACGCTCCACTGAGTTACACTTTGATGTGAAATTTCACCAAATATCAGACTCTATGTATTTATTATACGTCCACACAAGTATTGTGGTTCGCTTGCGTTTACTGCGTTTTGCGAAAACGACACTAATAGAGGAAAACTTATATTTTTATAATTATATATTTATATGTTGACAATAGGCTCGCCCCCTGTTTCATGGAACCAAACATAGCTGGTGAAATGTGAGTGTGTAACACCTCTGCCTACCCCTTCGGGGAAAAAGGCGCTATGTTTATGTATATTTTAGTATAAAATACAAGTAGTTGACGTTAATACTTTCCTAAACGAATATTAAACTGCAGTTGACTGGCCTGTTGGTCTAGTGGTCGTGCGTTCGATCCCCACCCAGGACAAATCTTTGTGTGATGAGCATAAAGATTTGTTCTGTGTATGGGAGTAATTTATCTATAATATGTAAGTATTTACAAAAAAAATATATTTAAGTAGTATATCAGTTGTTTAGTACCCATAACACAAGAAAATATAATTACTTTGGGACTAGATGGCGCTGTGTAAATATGCTAGAATATTATTATTATTATTTAAATCTACAGACGCAATACATTTCAGACGCGTGCCGTATCAGATATTTTTTTTTAATGTAGTAGAACTATTATTATACCCAAGATCTTGCAATAGACTTATCCTTTATAACATGGAACTAAAAACAGCTGTAAATATGACTGTGATGCAATTTTGTCTACCTTCCTATTAAGTAAGGCATCATGTTATGTGTCGAAACGAATTAGATAAATATAGAAAGGGTATTAACGTGATCATGCCTTATTTACCTTTTGAACTTTTGACGCTTCGACCATGTTACACCAGCCGTGACAAGTGAAGCGAAAACCCAATAAAAACCCAACATCATAACATCAGTCGGTCACTGAGGTAATTAAACAGAAATATCTGTGATCGATGGTGAATGGATAAGGGACCGGCGTGCAATGGCATACTTGTTCTCTTCTTAAATTCAAAATCTACATAGTTGTCATGTTGATTGAGTCAAGTCATTATCTTTTGTTATGTAGCTTGACTAACATGTGTTTCTTGAGATCTTTAGATATGTTGTGTGAAATCACGCGATTCGAGTTCGATCCCGACCGGCAGTACCAATGTGAATTTCACTTTGTGAAATTTATATGTACTAGTCAAGTGACTTACCATCTGTTAACGGTGAAGGAAAAACATCGTGAGGAAACCCACATACCCTAGAAGAAATTCTATGAGTATGTCTGATCCACCAACCCGCACTAGGCCAGCGTGAGTGGATCATGGCCTAAACCCTCTCAGCTCTCTAGTTAGAGGAGAGGAGACACGAGCCCAGCAGTGGGACTAAATGGGTTGCTGATGATTATGATGATGATCTGTGACCTTATCTTGATTATGATTGAAATTTTATTTCCAAATACGGATTTTAGTTTTTAAGCAACTTTGAACTTCCTAATCTTAAATTCTTGCCAAATTTCATGATTATAGGTATATGGGAAGTACCCTATAGGTTTTAACTATCTTGATCGTCATGAGAGACTATGAACGAAGACTATGGACCATTTACATGTTTCAGTGATTAACAACTAAGAAACCGTATTTGTTAAATTTGGCACTAAAAATTATAGAGAAAAAATTACAAACAAAATAGAAATTAAAACAAAACAGTCATATATAAACTAGTTAGGTTATGAATCAAACCATGAATAAGTTAATGTTTTAATAATAACTATGAAACTTACTTTTGGTTGAAAGTTGATCTTTCCCTCAAAGTAAAGTCAAAGTGTGGTCTATGAATCTGGGCCTCTATCCTAACTAACATTATAAATGCGAAACTGTGGTTACTTGTGACGCTTTCACGTCTACTCAACCAATTATTATTCCTTCAAATACGAAGCCACAGACAGACAATAGTAATTCATAAGTACATGTATTTTACTCCTCTCTGTTTCAATTTTCTTTACTGGCAACTAATAATATGTGTGAACATTTGTACGTCTACTTTAGCAGAACATATTTAATACACATTATAATTGCTTTTAAAAAACTGTACTATTATAGCAATAAAACATTTTTGATATTCACACCTTACGACAGCGAAACAATTGTGTGACAATCAAACTCTTTTTACCCGACTGCAAAAAGGAGGGTAATGTTTTTGAGCTCTATCTTGAGTGCCGTTTTTAATCACTGAATGTACTTCTTGGGTAAAAGTCAATGATATTCTTTTATATTTTTAAAATAACTGGTGTTTTTAGAAAATGTCGTTTTGAAGTGAGTGTAATTTTGTTAGTTATGTATAATAGAAATAATTAATATTAATCATCTAAAATAAGATGAATATCTGTAACTTGCAGTAACTGAAAGTAATTCATCTTATTTTAGTTAATAAAATTTTATACTCACAGATTTTTTTACTTTAGAAACCAAATTTTCAATTTAGCGTGTGGCAACACTACTACCAATATCGCTTCTGATATAAGGACCGTGTGCAGAGCCCTTTGCCTATATATATTATTAGTATAAGTTGAGGTATTTGCAGTTATTTCCAAACATTATCAACACTATTGTTTTGTTTAAATAGAATAGCAATCGAGGGAGATCAGATTCAGACTTATAAACGTAATCTTTTTTATATAACTTCGCATAATATCCATCAACGATTATGCATGACATAACAAACGGTATATGAATGAATGACATCTATCGGTATTTATAAACAAGAGTTGTTTGAAAGCAAATAGGTCCGTCATTTGGTACGTATGTGAGTCAACATTGCTAATATTGTCGTATTATTCTCGCACGATTATAATGATTACGTATGTAATGCACAAACTAAATTTTACAATAATTTCGTAAGAAGAAACGATAGTGTGTGGTGAATTCATCAATACCCTAGACCAGTAGTTCTTAAGCATCCATCCATCCATCCATCCGCAGACCGTAGACGCTGGTCCTTGATGGTACCAAAAGTGGTCCACGAAACGAATGCGCATACTGGGCCACTGGGATTGTATTTGGAAGACTTGGGGCCAAACATTCATTGAACTTTTCAATAGTCCGTGACAAGACAGTAAAATCAAATGAGAACCAGTGCCCTAGATGGTCAAACTACGGAAACGTACAGAAAAATTCATGACAAAAAAAAACAATATTGTTTTTCTGGAATCGAATATAAGACCTTTTAATTGCCGTACTACAAACTATCATTATTTCATTTATTTGTGCCACCGCAATTCGTGATCTCTATGAAAGTTTATTTTTTATAAAAAAATACTCCAAACTAGTACCTTAAATTAGGAACTTTAATTTTTACTCTGTAATTAAATAACTAGTTCACTGAATTTTCCATTATCACGAAAGTTTTCTTTAATATGAAATAATAAGGTTCCAAGATGTTATAAAAAAATAATTCCAATTTACATTTTAAAAGCATTCCACCAAATTATAGTTTGAAAGAAGAGTACTTAATTTATTATTACTTTTTCTTCGCTTAATTACTCTTTCGGTGCTTAATCCTTAAAAAGATTTTGTTATTCATTGGTTGTATTAATTACGGAGATTGCTAGAATGAAAATCATTGAGGAAAATTTTAATGACGGCCCTTGAGAAATCCTTGTAGTCGGAGTAAAATAAGATTGATGATATTTCAAGATGACTAATCTTCCATAACCAAAGTAATCGCGATTGTTATTGTTGATGAGAAAATATTTTAGAGCCAGTTTAGAATATTTTTACAGAGGCGCCAGTAACATGAAAAAAAAACCACTGAATAAAAAAATTTATAAATTTAATAATAATTGCGAAGGCAAGCTCGAAATAAAACTCTAGACCATTCCGTGTAACAAGCACAACATAATTATTATAATAATAATTATTGTTTTATTTGTACATAACTGATGGTAGTCAACTAGTAAGCAAAATAATAATATTGCTCATGACAGGAGTCACTTTCATAGTTTATTTTATTTAGTAATCAATTATTATTCGTTTAGCAAGTTAGACGGAATGGTCTACTGTAAAACTAATATTCTACAGTTGTGAAAAGAGATCCGATACGTCCAGGTACATACTTTCTTAGGTTATAATGGGTCATTGACATATAAATATAGGTACCTATAATACTGCCTCGGTGGCGCAACGGGAAGTGTATACGACTGCTGTGCAAGAGGTCCCGGGTTCAATTCCCGGGTCGGGTGAAAATGGTATTGGGATTTTCTATCATGAAATTCCAGTATTTAGATTTTCCCGGAGTTTGGTATACAAATGTACCCGGTTGATGACAATAGGCTCGCCCCCTATTTCATGGGACCAAACATAGCTGGCGAAATGTGGGTGTGAAACACCTCTGCCTACCCCTTCGGGGAAAAAGGCGTGATGCTATGTATGATGTATGTATGTATTTACCTATAATATAATGGGTCATTGATATTTAATAATAATAATCCATATAAAAACGACCGTCATATGAGATATGAGAGCTAATTACACTCCTAAAATACTCGTACAGTAGGATGATTGGAGGAGACCCGTGCCCAGCAGTGGGACGTTTATAGGTTGAAATGATGATAATGATGATGATGACACTACTATAGACAATTTAGCTGACACAATTTTTTTCTGGATAATGTAATAGATGTTACAGCTTATGAGGATAAATTTTGTAAGAGTTACAAAATTTAGATGAATTATAAGAGTTTGCATTAAAATCTTTTGCCATCGCAAAGCCAAATGAAATAAACAACCTATCAAATGTAGAATTTACGACACGCAATTAAAATACAAAAACAAATAATTTACTCGAAATGGCAAACCCAAATTTAATACAAAATATCCAATGGCATTTATGCCAGAATTATTAAAGCCAACTCGTACAGTTGCATTTTGCATTGCCAAGTTCCTGGCACTTAGGTTAATACGTTATTAAAGTGTTAATTAGTAAATTGGAGTGTTTTGAGGCCTATATCCAGTGGGAATGGCAGACTAATGTGGTTCGGACATAGCTATGTTTCGCGTATGTTTAGAATGTTGTTTGGTCATAATTTTGCATATGATAGGTTAACTAGTAACAAATTAATTTCTCTCTCCAATTACTGTGTCCATAAATTTCAATAACAGACACAGTAATCGGACATGTAGTTAAAATACATTTGTGATTACATTTGAAGTGTTCATTTAGTTTGAAATAAATTAGGGGAAATCTAATTACAAATTTGTGATTATAATTTCCGTGTAGTGACGGATTAAGAATACATTATGTCACTACCCCATCTCAACCCGTGTCGTGAAAGGTGACTAACTAAATTAGAATGATAAACAGAGACAGTGTTTAGAAATATTTTTAGACTTTTATTATTTTTTTAAATACATAATGTGTCAGATGCCTCTATTGTCGTACATAATATCTTCCGCTTCTGAGTGAATACGATCATATACAATAGGAATTCAGAGAATACAATTTCTAGTAATAACAGCTATTGGCCTAGCTATCTACTGCAGGCTCTAATTGGGAAGCGATCAGCCAAGTTATGCCTTTAGTGCTGTCAGAGGTAATTTACTTTGACAGTTGTAGAACGTTTGTATTGGTTGTTAGGTGACTGTTGATGGTTTTGTGAACATGTTGAATTACCGGCTGGACATTTAGTGGCCACTTAGTTATAAATTAAAACTGTTTTAAGTGATATGGGTTCAATTCCTTAATTTAAAAAAAAAAAGGTTTTTATCATTCTACAGAAATTTGTGTGAATGTTAACGTTATTTGTAGAAATTTTAACAATTCAACTAATATAAAATCATATTATATTGTATTACATATTGTTCTTAATTCCTGAGGCACAAAATTAGCGTGATTTTTGGTATAAAATAAGTTAAAAGTCTGAAGAATCACATTTGATATATTTTATTGGCATGCTACGCAAACACGAAAACCGTGAGCTGAAAATAGTTAGTCAATAAAAAATCTAATTTTGTCTATTGCTGAGCAAGGGTTTTCTAACTTAGTAGGGCTTAAGCTTTTATTGAGGCACTCTAGCCTAAAATGGACCAGTCATTATAATGTAATCTAGGGATAGTCATATAGGCATTCTAAAATGTTATAATAGTGTTATTTAGTCTTATACGATGTTGCAGTTTGCTATACTTGAAAATTATTGTTTAGTGTAATCTTAAGAGATAAGTACAATTAGCCACAATATGTATAAATTTTGGGATATGGCCTAGAGTCTGAATATATTATACAACGCTAGTGAAATGGATGTGAAGCACCTCACCCATCATATCAGTATGATGATGACACAAATATTTAATTATTAATTATGGGAATCGAACCCACATCACTGAGCAGTGAGCACGGTAAGGTTAGTGGAGTAGGCTTCCACTTTAATAGCTACGTCACGATGACAGTCATTTAATTATTATATAAAACAGTACAGTACAGACAGTAAATTATTACATTTAATGACACTGTTTCAAAAGCTTAATAACCTGAATACTTGATAAAACGTTTATCAGAATCTAAATCCATCCAATCCCATGGAAATGAGTCTATCAACAAATATGAACTGTAATAAAATTACAGAGTAGTTGGGTATTATTATCCCATTTCGTTTACGAGAGGCAATTGAACCAAGACAATGGTTGGACCGCCTACGGAAGTTCACTACACAACTAGAGCCGAGCAAGGGGTTACTACTCACTGTATTAATCTTACACTTATTACCGTTGTTCTTTACTTATATACTGTTCATGAGCGTTTTAGGGTTAAATTTTTGAATTGTAATAAATATTTATTGTGCTCTTATTTAATATAATAATATAATATTCTACCACATTCACACAGCGCCATTAGGTCTCAAATTAAGCAATTATATTTGCTTGTGTTATGGGTACTAAACAGCTGACATACTACTTAAATACATTTTTTTTTATAAATACATACTTATTATAGATAAATTACACCCAGACACAGAACAAACAATTATGCTCATCACACAAAGATTTGTCCTGGGTGGGGATCGAAACCACGACCTCCGGCTTAGCAGTCAGGGTCACTAACCACTAGACCAACAGGCCTGTGTATTTAGTAGGTAGTTAGTTACATACATATACTTTATATTGCCTATGTTTACGCCCTTGGATTCCCTGTATCGTAGAAACAAGAAACTAACTTAACCAGATTTTAAAATAATAATTGACACTCTTTATTAATTTTGTGTACTAGAGATTTCCAACCTGCACGTGCGTGGATTATGGCAAAAACACTTCTAGCTAGATAGAGGAGAGGAGACCCGAGCCTAGCAATGGGATATTAATAGGTTGCTGATGATAACGATGACTAGAAACTTCATTGTTTTATTATCAAGGAAATAAAAAGTAAGTACACGTAATAGTCGCAGTGTTATTATCACCTTAATAGGTACCTACTCGTGTCATTACTATCACCTATTTGCCTATTAAGAACTCTTCGTGGATATTCCAATAACAATTTTTAATAAATAAAAGTAAATCTTATTTTCTTAAAATCTATTTTTTAAATTACATGTAAGATTTAAATTTAAATATTCTTCATAAGTCCTTTAAATTTATTATTAGCTCATAATATTTCCACAACCTTTGGGTATATTAATATCAAATCATAATACTATCGTGAAAAGAATGAAACTAAATTAAATTTTATACTGAAATTTCACGACTAAAGAACATATTTTAAGTCCTCGGCCATCTTTTGAATGCAAATGAAATATTACCATAATCATTTGAGTATTGCTGCTTGAAAACAACTCCATTTTCAAGTAGATTAATTGCCAAACATCTAGTCATTGAGGTAAATAAATTAACCGAAGCACTTCAAAATTATGAGTCGCCATTGAATTGATTTACCTTTAAATTTCTAGCGAAGTCAAACATAGAAATATTTTAGACAATTTCTCTCAAAAGAAACATGGTACTTCTATATTATGTATTTAGGACAGATCTAAAATTGGAACTAACTTAAACGTTTTACAGTACTCTATTTATAGCGACGAAACTTGAGTTAATGTCCCTAAATTACGTGATGATATTATAGAAACGTGTTTAGTTTTTGTGTCTGATGTAATGAACGACATTCACATCCGTACAGATTCATACACAATAAATACTATACGCTAAAAACACGTTCTGTTTCTGAACAATATTTAATTTCAGTTTTGGTAGCAGAATAGGTATTTTTTTTGCGAATATGGGTATAAATGAATCTATCTTACTTGTGAATAGGTTGAAATTTAAAATTATAGTACACTTGATGATCATTATAATTTTTTTTATCACTATAGTGGTAAACAAATCTTCGGCCTGCCTAATGGTAAGCGATTACCGTTGTCTATGGATTCCTGCAACACTAGTGGCATCGCATTGCCAACCATTAAGAAAACTATTCATAGTGTATCATCATCATCATCATCATCATTAATGGGTATAAACATCCCACTGCTAGGCACTGGTCGCCTCCGAAGAATGTAGAGGGACTTTAGCCTACTATATCACGAATTATTAATGAATTACGTAATCATTCTCAAACATGGACTATTAGAGATGGTTGATATTACCCTAGGGTGAGTTTATATAAGTATATGCATTCTTAAATATTTTATTTGCCTCTATTACTCGTAATATTTTCCAGGCAAGCTATGAAACATATCTCATAAATTCGGTATATCGACCAATTCCAACAGAGCGGCTCATACCGAAAACAGAGTATCACGTTTTAAAATTTAACGTTACGAAGCTATACACATTCACGGTGTACCAAAAGGTTTCCCCTCACTCATTATATACGCAGGTATAATATGTTGCTTTTAAAATGGCTTTTGAAATATACCCAAGTCTGATTATAATTGATAATAATTATTGTTAAGCCAATTCGCCGGCCAAACCATACGATGAACTGACATTAAACTCATTTTTTTGCACTCAAATCTCCGCCAGTCTTTTAGCAGCAATTCGCTTTACGACTTCAATCTCTAAATTAAGTAAAATAGTGCTCATTCAAAAGTCTGCAATACGAATGGTATCCGAAAGATTACAAGACATATTGAAGTGTAAGTACTGAAATTTTCAACAATCAAAATGGCTTCCCATAAATTTCATGACGGGGTGTGTAAAATCTTCATGAAACATTCAATTAAAAATTAGCATATCTTATTTATGTATTTTATGTAGATATAAACCTTGCTATTATTCCATCGGCTTATACAGCCATGGTAAAGAGTGTCTCTCAAACATTGTTTAAAACGTCTGCTAAAGACGAGATGAGGCCTTTGATGATGATGATTTTATGTATATTGGTTCCTTACTTGATATTGACGATAAACTTACTTCCTTATTTTGTTTGATGTTATGCAGGTGATTATAATTCTGTTTGTCAAAGAACTAAAATAACCAAACGAAATTTTTGTTAACAGAAAACATAGTTTTAACCATATTTTATCAGAGCAAACTTACAGGGACACAAAAAAACTAGTTTCAAATACCTAGAAATACTATGTCAATCATAATCTGGCCACCCTTGCTAAGTCTTGAATAAGAGCAAGCATGACGTCTTTAAGAACCTATCTCTGTTCTGTATCTCTAACCGTACATGCATAACCATCATGCAAACGCTAGTAAAACTACAGTCTTGCTTCAAACACGGAAATGCGCAGACGGTTATAAATGTAAGTCTACTTAGATGTCACCCTATACATGACCAAGCATGATTATATAGCCAGCTTAAAGTAAGATAATTCTTCAATGAAATCTAAAATAAGCCCCGAATGTATTTTCGTCACAATGCAATTCAATTATCGATAGTATTGTATCCGCGATTAGACAACCTCATCACTCCCCCGGGTTGTCGTTCAGCTAAAGGGTTATACTATACGATAGGGAAAAGGTTTCGCCTCTACTATAATTAATATTGTGATCATCAATCCACCTGTCAAGCAAGGTAATTAAGGTAAACATGGTTTCCCCAAGGTATGTTACGTTTATAAAATATATCATGGTCGTTTTAGAGTTTAATTATTTCGTTATTACAAGCCATAATCAAACATTTTGGTGTTTTTTATTGTTTCTATACATCAACCCTAAAATAAACACCCAAAAATAACAAGAGAATACTTTTGTAAAATCATTTTGACCAACATACCTACATACTTCGTTGTTAAACCCTGTTAAACATAATTTGGGACTAATAAAAATGTTTATGTTTTAGAATGAAATTTATTTAATTTACGTGTTTTATTTTTATGATGACTGAAAACTCTTAAAAATATTTTTTAGGTGAAATAATTTTGATACCGTTTATGATTGAAACTAGTTACAAATAATCAAGACAAGTGATAAAATTGATAGAAGGGTGACGTTAATTCTGGGTCAGAAAAACATAATTATATTTTTGTAACAATAATATATTATTTTATTCATTCGAAAACCTGCCACACAAAAGTTCTCCGTACTTTTTTTGTAATTGTTTTAAAAAGATCTGTCTACATTTTTTTATTGTCTATTCAGATTATTTTAAATTAAAATTAGTTTACGATTTGAATAATTTTTTCAGCAGTCATTAACTTATAATTTATTTACTCAATCACCATTTTCCACTAACATATTAAAACTAAATACCTGAAAAACTGCTATATCACATAAATCTAAGCAATGTATATAAAAAAATGAATACATACGTGAAACACATCACGGCGTCGAATCCACACCAAATGAATATTTGTTTGTTAGTGCATTCATGTATGAAACATAATCACTGACACGTTCACAGCACTCCATACACAAGTAACATTCGACACTCAACACACTCGGAGTACAACAGCCGACATCATACAGACTTGGCCGTTAGTTTTATAGCACTTTAGGGGTTATGATTAAAATCACCGAAAGACGACGTCACGAGACGAAGGTTGGATTTGACTGAAGGCGCGGGGTGAGTGCGACGCGCGGGGAGCATGCGGCGCCGCGCAGGCGGTCCCCACACCTCATACCCCTCATCCCTCGTCCACTATCGAGACCAACTTTATTTTTCTGTTTTCGAATCGTCCACTTATCTGCCAGTACCGATTGATACAAAAGCGCAATTAAAATACGAGATTTTCCTTTTAATGTTGAGTTTTCCATTTGTTTCAAATTAGAATTTTACTTGAAGGTTCTTGCGAGTTCGCCGTTTACTCCTGCGTACGTACGTTAATAAGTAAATAGGTGTTTGAGAGCGCTAAACTCTCGCTAATTTAGGCGTTGAGCTGATCATTTATTTAGTACAATCGAACAGTACACAAGTTACTTAAAATGGACGCATAATAGAAATTTATTTAAAATTTATTCTCTGTATCATGTAGGTACCTACATACCTGTATGTGTTTCGTAGAAGTACAGTTTTATCCAAATTATATTATAACAAACAGAAATATAATTCTATATTTATTTATTAGGTATATATTTTTAATCTCTCATTGTTATTAACGTGCTAAAGTTTATCAATGGGTTAAAATAATAATTGTGAATATTGTAGTCAACATTAACAAAGAATCACTATTTTTTATAACACTTTTATCCAAAACAATTATATTTATTGAATCATTATGAATAATTATGTTATTAAATTTAATGTAAGCTAACGTGTTTAAGTATATAATTAATTCTAGACTCGCAAAGGACACGGAAGACTGGATGGATTTTTCTGTAACGGTTTATACTGGTACGCTACGGTACCCGCTTACCATTAGGCATAAAAAAACTAAATATCATTACTTTATGAAAAGAAATAACACTTTTCACAGCGATATCATTTCCACAAAGTCATAGTTTGCACTATAAAACGTGACCGTATAAAAGCATCTAGTGACAATATTTCACCCTTTGTCTCAACAGTCTTGGTAAATAAAATACGTTAGATGTACAAAAACAAACGTATCTTTCTTCATAGTTTACGTACATAGTATCGTAGTGTTTCAAACAAATAAAGTTGTGTTGGTAACAGGAATTCCGTATACGAAGCTCGAAGCAGTACCTTCTATTTCGCGAAAAAATAAAACAATTTTAGCAGTTACTGGAGTCCTAGAGATGTTTGTGTAAAGAAGTAAATTGTTGTTTCCAGCGTTTCGTGCCTTTGTTTGATTATTATTTGTTAGCTTTTAAGTTTGTTATCAACTGTGTTTGCCAGTTTTTAGGCTTCAATCTAAGAAAATTAAGTGCGCATCTTGTCGATTTGTTACATTTACATAATTTAATATATATGTAAGTTTATAAGGCACTAGCTGCCGCCCGTGACTACCCCGCGCGTAATTCCGTTCCTATGACCGTAGCAATTTTCCTTTCTTAGAGGTAAAAATTTCAGAAACTTTCACTAATTAAGTCATGAGCATAATATCATTTTTATTTTATTTTATATACCTACTTTTTAAAATATTTTGTTTCAACAATTCCGGCTGTATATCAAGTCCCGTTCAAGTTCAGGTCCCGTTGAGGGTTTGAATTTTTCCATTACTTGTTAAGCATTTATATAAAATGTTAAACCAGCAAAGGAAATTGCTTAGTATTTAAATGTATGTAATGTAATCAATCGGTCAAGTTCTTGTTTTACATACTGAATAGCCTGTTTGAGTTCAAAAACAGGAGACTTCTTAGGTGTTGCCGTCGCAAAAATTTCGTGCCTATATTTTTGGTCATCATCAAATCCTAAAAATACCAGGTCTCAGAGTCGCTTGCTGAAACAAATTATTTGTGTCCAAGAACGAATCACCTAGGTATTGTTTCCATCGCTAAGATCTCGTGCCATTTTTTCTGTTCACAATCAAACTTTGAAAGTATCCGAAGTCCGATTCACATTATGTAATAGGTATAGTATACATACATTATTTTAATGTGCACTTTTAAAAACCAGTTGACGGTTAATTTTAAGTTTATCCAATACAAATAAACACAAAAACAAAAATCTCATGATTTTATAAAATAAAGTTTTTATTCTTAGCACAGTACCTACATATAAAGAAATTTACAAACATACAAGTTTGGCCCCCAAGGTCCAAGAGTTTCAACCCCAAAAGGCTCAAAAATGTAAGTCTCACCAAGACTTTCATATTTACGCCTCTTGAGGCACTCTGCAGAATTGGCAGCAGAACCCGCTTTAATACCAGTCCGTGAAAGATGAGATGTCACTAGTGTGTCAACGCAAGTAGCATCCCACACCAAGGGCTTACCCATCTTCCACGGAACGAGAGTCATGCCATCGGGTCGCTTACCATCGCTATGCACTAGGCTGTTAGGCTCCAAAACGGACGGTATACGCGCACTGACAAGCGCCCGGCGAATGAAAATAAATATAATTTGTTGCTTAAAATTAATAGATGTAATATAATATTTGTCATTTGATTAAAATTAATTTAACCCTTTGAACGCCAGGAACGTCTATACACGTAAAATGAAAATGTGCTCACCACGCCAATGACGGCATGGCACATCAAAAATGTACTGTATTATAAAAGCTTGGCGCTCAAGGCACGGCGATACCGATTTGACGTGGTAAAAGGTTAAAAAACTAATATATTAAATTTAGTGACTTACCCAAATCAAAGCCAGGGCTTATAGCCTCAGTGGCGACCTCCTCAGCATGGATGCCTTGTCCAAACTGCCTTCTGCCTAAGTCTATGTGTTTATAGTATAATTGGTATTCGGCATTCCAATCTGTTCATAATGATTCCTTAAACAAACGCATATTTTGTATTGTCAATTGTAAAAAAAGGATTTGGAATAATATATAATGGGAATATTAAAGACAATGCTTGAGTGTGTTAAGTTATGCAAATTCTAGTTTAAGTAATTGAGGGATCAGTATGTTTTTGCCTACTGTAAAATATTGTGACGAATAGGAAAATACCTTGCGCTGAGAGAATCAATAGATTGCCCGCCAATCCTCGTGCCCAGGCGCAGTAAATAAATTTATTTTTTTATTTAATCCCAACTCGGATTCAATTCCGTTGAGTAGGTACCAATGTTGTTTTTTTAAAATAATATTATTATTCCTTTCATTTTTTTTAACAATAAGGAAGGACCTTATTGTTCAGAAAAATGAATAGTTGAATCTTTCGTTTTATGGGATTTGTATGGCCTAAACATAGGACTCACTTTCTACTAAAGGTAAATTAAAACATCATGAATTAACTCACATATCCTAGAAGCAATTATATCGATGTGTCTGATCTGCATACTAACATTATAAACTATATTGGCTCTCTTGATAGAGGAAAGGAGATCCTTGCTCAATACTGAAAGATTTATGGGTGGATATTATAATAATAATAAATAATTATATTTAATAAATAATAATAATATTCTACCACATTCACACAGCGCCAATTATATTTGCTTGTGTTATGGGTACTAAACCACTACTTAAATACATTGTTTTTTGTAAATATATACATATTATAGATAAAGTACACCCACACACAGAACAAACCTTTATGCTCATCGCACAAAGATTTGTCCTGGGTGGGGATCGAACCCACGACCTCCGGCTTAGCAGTCAGGGTCACTAACCACTATACCAACAGGCCAGTCAAAATAAAAGGAAATAATTGTAATATTAAATGTAAGGATTAATTTGGCTTGATAATGTTTTTATATTCACACGTAACCACACCATACCGTTTTTATAAAATGCGGTTATGGTGTAGTTACTTGTGTAAAGTGTCGATGCGGGTTTTTGCGGTGGCGTTTGACCACGTTGTTGCGATGTGGTTGCGTTGTAGTTGCGATGTGGTTGCAGTACGTGTGAATAGTCTGTACGGAAATTAAGAGTAGGTCAAGGTTTCAGCTTTGCCACTTTGTTTTGAGTTCTTGTTTACAGGGCTTATTGGAGACAAGAGGAAATCACCATGTTGATTGGAAGAGGGACTGCCACTTCCACCTGTTGATTAAACGTTTACCTTATCCAAGGTTAGCACAAAAGCTTTACTTAATAAGGTCATTCTAAAATTAATTACATTCCTCTACACAAAATTTTTTATAGCGGCTAGCATGCGCCATCTAAGTATCTATACATAATATAGATTATTATAAAACATCGAAGTACCATCCAAAACAAATTGCTTTTCGCCGCATCGCCGGTTCCTGCGAGCCAGATATTAAACTCTGGCTTATTATGGACTTAGTTTACAAGTTTTACCGCGATTTTCTTGTAAATTACTCAAAAGATGCGAACATAATTAGTGTATAAATTGTGGCAGAGTCCATGCATTATTATCATTAACAGAGACAGATAAAGGAATAAAAGTATATCATAGAATTTATTATACCTAATATAGAATATTCAAATGGTTTACGACCAAGTTATGGTCACCTTAACTGTATTTTTTCATATTTACTCATAATAACATAAATTCATACGTTTTCATGGTGCTTAAAATTATCAGCAACCCATTAAGTCCCTGCTGGGGGGGGGGGGGTAACTGCTGGGCTCGGGTCTCCTCTCCTCTCACTAGAGAGCTGAGAGGGTTTGGGCCATAATCCACTCACGCTGGCCTAGTGCGGGTTGGTGGATCAGACATACTCATAGAATTTCTTCTAGGGTATGTGGGTTTTCTCACGATGTTTTCCTTCACCGTTAGCAGATGGTAAGTCACTTGACTAGTACATATAAATTCCACAAAGTGGTATCCACATTGGTACTGCCGGTCGGGATCGAACTCAGACCGCGTGATTTGAACACCATGCTTAAAATATAATTTCAAAATACTAATGGTAGATAACCCGAGTTTTTCATTTGATTGAGATTGCTCGAATCAGTTGCTAGTCATTTGTGCAATTGTCGATAAGATCATATTGTTTTTATTGCATACCTAACTAGTGATGTCAATAAAAAAATGTTTTAATCATTATGTTGTAATGTTATGAAATCATGCTTTTTGAAAAGAAGCTTCGAAAATAACCTGTCTATAAGAGGCAGGGTTACGTCATAATTTGAGCAAACTATATTTATGATATTCACAATGTAGTAATAATGACTGTATTAGCAATAGTATTTTTTCTAAATTGTCTCTGCAATTTGGTAAAAAAAAACAAATAATAAATACAAAAGTCAGTCAGTTTGCAGCATACTATTCGTTCAGTATATATGTGTATTTAAGATACACGCCTAATGTTCGCCAATCTCTTTAGGGGTTATTAAAAGCCCGTCCGATATAAATTGTTTTATAATACCCGAAGGCAACGTTATATGAAGAATATAAAAGTTTTAAGACGAAGATGACCTATATATTTTGCTACGCCTGAGTACAGATACCGTTATGTAACATTTTAAGGGTCTAGGTATTAGTCTTCTGATACTGAAATATTCTCTCAATTCCTTATTATCTTCATCATCATCAGGACACTGACGTCTATTTTATCCCATGGATAATTTGGTGCCATCGTTGACTTCACCCACACTACCTGGAGCCAATATTGTTGCCAAAGTCCATTAGCGGCGGTAACCACTTACCATCAGGTCAGCCGTAAGTCAGTTTGTCGCCGTCGTGGTTTACAAGAAAATGAACCAACAAAAAGAAAAAACCAAGAAAAAAAAATACCATCTCATCTTTTTACATTTCTCAAATAAGCTAATGAATATCACTATTTATCAATACAAACACACCGCACTACGCATGTGGTGTAATTACTAATGACAATATAAAAAGTACTTCATCAGTGTAGGTCGATTAGAAAATGGCTTCGCTTTACGGGAGTAAAGCGAAGCCATTTTCTAATATATATGTGTTGCTCTGGGGACAGCGCAACACATATATTAGAGTATTATAAAAATTTTAAGGTTAAGCTTATGTAAACATCATAATTTTATTATGATGAGAAAATTACGATGTCTTTGTAAGCAAATATTTAAAATATGACCCTGATACATAATACCATCAAATATAATATGCTCGTAATTTCCTCGAGGGTTTTTACAAACACCATGTTTATCCAATCACATTCCAATTTTCATTATTATTCCTATTAATCATATTTTGACTGAAACTCTCAGTGTTAGTAAAGTAACACTTTTTCATATTAGCATTAAGCATTCGTGTAATGTTTTTTGGAAGGTATAAAACGTCAGTGTAAAAGCTATAACGGGTTTTTAAAAAAGGCCATTAGAAGTACACCGTTGACGCAAGAAGTGTTTCCAAGTAGTTTTCTAGCGTCTCCACTGTCCCCTCCAGTGTTTGTTTATTTCTTTAAGTCTTTGAGCGCTATGGGGGTCACCAGTGGTCCCCCAAACAATAGATTTTCCATTGTGTCTGGAATCTTGGCGTTCAGTGTTAAACAAGACGATCACAGAACTAACCAGTCTGATGTTAAAAACCTAAGGATTGAAAGTATTACGGCGCAGGTCAATGAAGTGATGAAGTTACGTGGAAAAACTTCTAATACAAAATTTATATACAACCTTGACTTTAATTAATAAGGAAAGCAGAAGCTGAAACATTCCAAATTACTTTTTCAAAGAAAGACCAGAATGTCAATAAAAAATAATCAAATGAAAACTCACGAAGATAAGTTTTATCAATAGTACAGGGAAACGAGACATATTTCGTGAAGAGTATATGCAAAGAGAAGTGTTGACAGGCTGCAAAATCTTTGAAAAACATTAAAATATAAATAAAAAAGGTAACAAAAAAACAATTTTCAAGATCCACATTATATAAAAGTATCGTAGTAAGCATATTTTTAATTACCAAACAATTTTCCAAGCCTGTTTTGTTAAAGCTATGAAAGTAATCTTTTCTTTTTCAAAAGTGGCCCTCAATATACCCACTTATTGTAAAGTGTCGCAGCAAACATCATTCAATTATTTCTTCCTGAAACTCGACGCATTTCCCAATCGTTTTAATTACAATCGCCATAATATTTTTATTGGACTCAACACTTTATTTTTATTTATTGCAATGTTTGTAAATTGTATTTCAGAGAGCTTGTTTGTTTTTATTTATATGTCTTACATTTTATAATAGTGTTCCTCGTTGTGATATTTAAACGTGTATTTCTTTATAGAGAATTGTATCATCTGTAACTAAATAATAAGATTGAAATTTCTTAAATACTTATTTGAAACTTTCATATACTAGAAGTCGCGCGGGGTTTCACTCCCGTCGTACTTTATTTGGCCACTGCTCAGCTCCTATTGGCCGTAGCATGTATAACCTTCCTCGATAAATGGGCTATTTAACACTAAAAGAATTTTTCAAATCGAACCAGTAGTTCCTGAGATCCTAGCGTTCAAACAAACTCTACAGCTTTATAATATTAGTATAGATTTTTGAAATTAAGCATTTATGCAATTCTGCAACTTATTTTTTTCATATACAGTAAATTAAGGAGTTTTGGACGAGCCCAGTAAGGGATTTAATTATAATAATAATAATGTTCGGACATTCAAACACAGCGCCATCTAGTCCCAAACTAAGCTAATGCTTGTAATATGGATACTAGACAACTGATATAATACTAAAATATCTTTTTTTTTTCGTAAATACATACATATCATACATTCATATTACACCCAGAAAGAGAACAAATAATTGTGCTCATCACACAAAGATTGGTCCTGGGTGGGAATCGAACCCACGACCTCTGTCCCAGCAGTCAGAGTCACTAACCACTGAGCCACGAAGGCTTCAATGTTCAATGGGTTGCTGATGTTGTTAGCTCTTGCCTGTCCGCGTCTGTGCGGCTAAGTTCGATATAAACGGGTTAATACAAACTGTAGAAGAATGTATTTATGCCTGATACGGCACGTGTCTGACACGTTCAATGTCTGTAAATATAAACGTAGCTTAATAAAACATTTAACTTAGCACACTTAACCGACGATGCGTTAGTGCGTCGTGTATACTAATAATGACTAAAACACCTTCTATCAAACGTGTGGCGATCCTAAGAGCTGTTTTCTTCATTTTGAAATATAAAACCGTAAACTGGTTTACACGTTGGTTTTGCCTTTGACCTTCTGTCAATGATTCGCACTGAATTACTCGTTCTACGCCTATAGCCAGCCCAGTGACGTCCACTGCTGGATATAGGCCTCAACTAACTTCTGCCACTGTGTGAGCGAGCAACTTTGTGCCGTCTGTATTCAACGACCCACCTTTACCAGGCCTTCGATCGAGCTCGTGGGAGGTCACCCTACAATGCATTTTCAAATACGTGGCCCCCACTTGAAAACTTTTTCCCCCATCAGCCATCAGTTCTACAAGCTATGTGGCCTGCCCAATGCCACTTTAGCGATGCAATTCGGTGAACTATGACGTCATGCTTCCCAGAAACAGTCTTTGACCCCGTGTATAGTAACACAAATGAACATTGTAACCCTTTCTCAGTTCAGTACTCGCACAAACAGCTCAAGTACATTAACCCTTAGGGAATCAAAAATCGTAACATAACTGAACAATTGAACGCAATATCAAATAACACCTACTTCCTCGTCCACTAAACATACAAACAATAATTCGAGGAGAATTTCTAAATATAACCCAATTTAGGTTATGAACCCGTAACGAAAACAAAGTAGGGAATTGTCCAACCGGGATCGGTAACATTTAACCGGAATGTTCTTGTATATTCCCAAAACTAATCATTGTAAGTTGTCCTGTCTCTTCGTACACTTTGCCATCTGCTACTTTTATATTTTCCAAGGATTTTAACTTTGTTTGTTTTTATTTTGTATGTTGTTTGTATGGTAATTCTCTTTGGACTGAATGAGTAGAAAATTTCATGGATATTTTTTTTTTTATTTATTTATATTGTTTAGTGTTGTTATTATAACTGGCTGTATTGTAATAGAAAAACTGGTTGCATTTTTATAAAGTTTTAGCTGACTGCACCTCTTCTCAAGTTGATATTCATCTTTTTGTGTTTTTAAGATGAATATATTGCTCTTATAATTTTTTTATGCTCGTTTTTAACACAAAACAGATATATGGTTTTCATGTGTTCTGTGGTTTTGAAAAAGCTTTATAATACACTATAACTTATTATGTATTAGAACTTCTAAAAATTAACTTTACATAATGTCGAAAATGTGCCTGTATTTTTTAATAATAATTACTATCTTAATTTTTTTTTAGTTTTGCTTCGTGTAAAGAGTAGTACAAATCATAATAAAAGAGGGCTCATCCCTATTACATGGGTTAGTCCCATACCAGCAGCTGATCAAATGTTGGTGTGTCGCACCTCTACCTATACCTACTTTAGGGGAAACAGGCGAGATGCTTCTTTACAAAAATAGAATTGTATTTTTGTAAATCCGTGTGGCATAACATTGTAATTATCCAGAATATTTGAAGCCGCTAATGCAATGAATTTAACGCCTACGATGATGTTACGAGATCGGCTACGGTGCTACGCCTACGCATCTACGTCGTAGGCGTTCGACATACGAATACAATAGGATTTTGGAATTAAATCATTTGAGTGGCTTAGTTATCAGTGTTTTGTCAGGTTTTATAAAACTATTTGGAACTAGTTTATCCATAATCATGGCGTTTGTAAGAATGAAATTTTTCCGAAGTTTGGTAAACAAATGTTCCCGGTTGATGACAATAGTCTCGCCCCCTATTTCATGGGACCAAACATAGCTGGCGAAATGTGGGTGTGAAACACCTCTGCCTACCCCTTCGGGGAAAAAGGCATGTTGCTATGTTGTAAGTAATTACCGTAGCAAAGTCTTTTTAAATCCAATCCTTGGCCGATAATAAACTACATATGTTGGTCTCCTATAATAGAGGGGAGCCTATTGCAAAAATTAAATGTCTCTGTAGCCTGTGGGCCGTGCAGAGGTGAGTCAGCTAACTTATGTCCTAATAGATTTCAAAAGTCAGTCGGGTTGTTTTATCAATACTAATATTATAAAGCTAAAGAGTTTATTGATTGAACGCGCATTGAAATATAACACTACGCTATGAAAAAAACAACAATCTCCGCGCATGGAGCCCCGGGCTACAGTAGTTTTAAAATATATCAAGTTACCTACTGTACAGGGGACTGACTTCCCGTAAAGACAGTAGCATACACTCGTAATATATTCATGACAGCAGAGTTCAACGTCTTAACATCATTTCTAAGTCATAAACACGTATCTGTGTCAGGCACAAGTTTACGACTTCTATGAGCCGGTAATCTGTTACTATAAAATGAAAATTGACATTTTGTTTTCCGGGAGTCGAATTTGAAACTATAACTAAACTTATAAATTTAAATATTAAATTTCAATTAGTAATTTTTACACAACATTTTTGATTTTTTTTAATGTTTAAGATGGCTGTCATTGTTTCAATTTCTGTTCAAATATAATTTCTAGAATTCTACCAAATATCGGAATTGCGATTCATGTTTTCATAGCCCACGATGATCCTTCAAAACAAATGGTAAATAATATGTTTACGTCTATCTTCATTCAGTATATTTTCATCATCATTATTTTAACTCATAAAGGTCCCACTGCTGGGCACGGATCTCCTCCGGGATTGCAAAACTCGAGAACATAATATAATCGAAGACTCATGTAAGAAACTATTGCACCGTGTACTTGTGGGAGTCCACAATTCCAACAAAATAATCCTCAATTTAGACATATTAATGAGTATAACTTTGTCTTTGAATGTTCATGTCTACCAGTGTTTTTAGGCTTCGGTCCCGGTAGCAGCGGTGAGCGACGTGGCAGCAGCAGCGGTGGATACGGTGCCACTCCGATTGGGTTAATTTCGTGTTGCCGACTGCGTCAAGGCGGTATATTTATACAACAGCTAATGTTTGTAAGACTCTCTTCTGCACAATAAAAAATTGTAATAGCAACTCTTTAAAAATACCATATTGATTCAGTTGGCAATACGCAGTTAACCGATTGGAGGGCACGCCACCGCTGCCGCTGGCGCGCCGCTCACCGCTTGCCAACGTAACCGACGCCTAATTAATAAAACAACTCATCTCAAAGGATTTAGTATAAGAAAATAACTTGAGAATATTGTTAGACTAGATATTTAATAAAATACTATCATGCTTACAAGTTGTATGCCATTATAGTCGAGGAGCTGTGCCTTTTATAGTTTGTGATTTAATTTAGTCTAACTCTTGCAATTTCTTGTGCGGTGCGGGCCATTATTTTCTTTGACAACAACTTATTACAATCGCATAGTTTAACTTAATACAAATACAGTAGCATTCTTGTGTTATTTTTTGTAGAGAAAATAGGACAGAAAGATAGACCCGTTTTTACCGTTTGTACCCAGTAGGGGGACGTTTATGGGTTGTAATGATGATGATATACACTCATCTACTTATAATAGAAATATAATTATAATATTCTACCACATTCACACAGCGTCATCTAGTCCCAAAGTAAGCAATTATATTTGCTTGTGTTATGGGTACTAAACAACTGATATACTACTTAAATACATTTTTTTTTTGTAAATGCATACATATTATAGATAAATTACACCCAGACACAGAACAAACCTTTATGCTCATCACACAAAGATTTGTCCTGGGTGGGGATCGAACCCGCGACCTCCGGCTTAGCAGTCAGGGTCACTAACCACTAGACCAACAGGCCAGTCATAATTAAATAAATAGAGCAGTAACTGTTGACGCAAATGAAACAACAAAACATAGCTAGTAAATAATACGATTGTAACTTAAACAAATTCACATCGAAACGATTCTCCAAATTGGAGCTGAAAATAAAAATAAATTTACATTCAATGTCAACTGTGTAAAGCCTAAACCAAACAAATGAATTGTTCGACCGAAACATGCTTTTTTAATACTGCCTTTTGTTTTTTTTTCAATGTTTGATTATATAGGCGTTGCTTTTAGAGTGCCCTTGTGTGATATAAACAGTATATCAAGTTCGTTTCGTTCGGTTTAATTTTAGACTCGTTACTATTAAAATTAAATCGTTTTATTATGATAAATGGAATGAGGTGATGAAAAATATTGTGATATATAGATTTATTGACGTTACGGGTGAAATAATTTTCAATTTTCAATGTGGCATTGACATTGACCCGTGATGACATACGATTTTGATTCATTCATTTAAAAAATTGGTATTCTAGACTATGCCTGAATAACACGCGTTATTTATTCTTTATTTATTTCAAGTAACGTTAATATTACATCCATGTAACTAATACACTAAGTGTATTTTTCCGTACGTTATTCCTTCATTAGTAAAGTTAAAGAGGAACTTTTACCACCTATTATCATCATTATCAGCAACCCATTAATGTCCCACTGCTGGGCTTGGATCTCCTCTCCTCTATCTAGAGAGCTGAGAGGGTTTAGGCCATAATCCAGACTTGCCACCTATACGCATTGGCTAAACTATATCAATATCACAGCATTTACCTCCAATTGAAATAAAATCATTATCCAGCAAAAATGTAGAAAAGAAATCCCTTTAACGGTTCGCAATGTGGTAATTTATTGACACAATTATTACGATGTTCTTTCCACGTGCAATGTCGATAAAATGACGCAGTAAATTATGCATAGGAGTATAAATCAGTTAAATATGTAGTAAGTGTGAACGCCGCGCCATAAAACGAAAAAGAGGTAGATAAGAAATTGTATAAAAAGCAAATTCTCGCTACTAAGTATAGGGTATGTCTATGAGAGCAATTGAATGGTTTTGTGTGAGTAAGCAACTTTTCATGTTGTTTTGAATTATTATAAAGTAGAGCACAGTAACACACACATACACAGAGTACAGCAGAAGCAAACATAACATAACATAAACAATACATAACATTACCGTAGCGTCACGCCTTTTTCCTGCCTTTTTTTGGGTAGGCAGAGACCCACATTTCCCAGCTATGTTTGGTCCCATGAAATAGAGGGCGAGCCTATTGACATCAACCGGGAATATTTTGTTTTACCAAACAACGGCATAATTTTAATACTGGAATTTCATGATAGAAAAACCCTAATACCATTTTCACCCGACCCGGAAATCGAACCCGGGACCTCTTGCACAGCAGTCGTATAAACTTCCCGCTGCGCCACCGAGGCAGAAGAAAACCGCTGCTATAATACTATGCTAACGTAACATTAGTATATAAATTAGATTTTCAATATTTCCACTTTTTCAATGATTGATCATTTTTTATTAAAAAAAATTTTCAGCAATGACTCTGTCTTGTCTGTATTGTGGTACAAATAAATTCAATCATCCCGCAGTGCGTGTCGGCGTAAAACTTTATTTCCTACGCCTCTCTACCAATATGACAGACGCCAATTGATTAGGTTCGTTTGTAGTGTTATATTTATTTATATTTGTTTTGAAATAACCAGCACTCTATTCAATATTTTCAGTAAAAGAGTAAAATACTTTTTCTGACTGTCGAACAAATTAATCTTAATTTGTTTTCAAAATATTTCATGATTAATTTGGTTGTGTACGATTTGGTCTATTTAAATGTTTTAATTTTTAACGTTTGTGTTTTTATATTTGAATTACCCTATAACACGAATAAAAACACACTTATACATAATCTTTTCTTTTCAAGCTGCACAGACAGTCATGTCTGTCAGCTTGTGACCACGGTCAGTGTAAATTGGTCGAAACATAAAGCGAAAATACTATAAAGATTTCATTTTTAATTAGGTATCTCGAAAACAATAATTGTGAGAGGACTGCTGTCTGAATTAAGTGTGAGTCTGCAACTCATATTACTAGGCAGTCAGTATATATTTTTAGCAGGTTGAGAAGCGAATAAAAAATGAAATCTTAGAATGATCGCACGAATTCTCGTATAATATAAATAAAATTAACGTTGGATTGAAATATTAGATTTTTCATTAGATTCTTTAATTTAAAATAAAAGATTTCAAGCGCCAAATACATGTCATTGTTTCTAGGATTACTAGATCTATAGATTCTTTCTTGATGGTGAATAATGGTAACCAAATGTAAAATCCGATAGTATGTTTTAAAATAATTACAAAGACATGTAATTTTATTTTGTAGAAATAAATATCCTTAGCACAAGCATTTTACGATAATGGGGTAATACCAGGAAGACTTTATGCTAGAATACGAACTTTACGTTATATAAATTATCTTACCAGTTAATTATTTTTTCAAATTATATTAAATGCTCTTAAACGATAAAAACATATAGAAAATGACATAAAAGCTTCTATATTGATCGTCATAATTCGCCATTCAATTCAATTCACGTCATGTATCTAAACAAATCACACAAAGTCTGCCAATATTCTTAAATACGTGGCGAAAGCTGACAACAAAGAATTGCTTTCATTCCACCAATTTGAGATACAGAGAAAGCAGCTGAACCTATACTTTTTTTATCTGAAAACGAGGGGACTCCTCAAACAAATACATTGTATAAATACTCTCATGAAATATGTAACAGTTAACCTGAATTTTTTGGCTTGTTTTAGTTTCCATGGTGATTCGGGAATGGGGAGCTTAGAGGGTATCACGACAGAATTAGGTTAATGTAATGCTTTTAAACTAAAGTAAGCCTCTAAAGTTTGGCTTAGATGTTTCGGCGTTGATCGAATGTTTCTTTACGTGTGGGTGTTACGTGAAATTACGAGTATGTGTATTATTATACTCGTTTATCATTTGTTCACAATAAGATTAAATTTTTTACCAATATCAGTACAAAATTATGCGATGGTGGTTGAATGGATAAGGGACCGGCGGCGTGCAGTTCACGCGGTCCGAGTTCGATCCGGCAGTACCAATGTGGATTCCACTTTGTGGAATTTATATGTACTAGTCAAGTGCTTTACCACCTGCTAACGGTGACGGAAAACATCGTGAGGAAACCCACATACACTAGAAGAAATCTAAGTGTACTCGTATATCTGATCCACCAACTTGCACTAAGCCAGCGTGAGTGGATTATGGCCTAAACCCTCTCAGCTCTCTAGTTAGAGGAGAGGAGACCCGATCCCAGCAGTGGGACTAAATGGGTTGCTGATGGTATAATTTATTACTATATTAATTTATTTCGGATAATATCCATAATAGTATAATGTTGTAACAATTTCTTTAAGCCTAAGGTTAGTATACAAATTGTGTTAAAGGTAATATTAAATACAATAACATTTTACCGTATTCATACAGTGGACGTCCTTGGGTTGATATGATGATGATGACACAGTGCCATCTAGTTCCAAATTAAGCAATACGCGACCTTCCTGATAGTAAGTGGTAACAGTCGCCCATGGACATGGCTGTGTTCCCTTAGCATTAATTGCGAAGAAAATACAACCAGACTGCAGTCTAGCGAAAAGAAAAATAAAGGGGACTGTGAGAAGGAATTGGGCCTCCGGCGCTCCCACTCACCAGACGAGACACAAAAGTATATTATTATATATTGCTATTTGCAGTTTTGCAATCCAAACGCCAAATTAAAATAGTTTAAAACATTTAAGTCGTTTCAAAACAAATATCAATAAACGGACAAACGAAGAGGAATTTAATAAACCAGCTCGTACCCGTAGGAGGTATTGTTATACTAATAATAATAAAATAATTCGAAGTTTATATCCAACGTAATAATATTTGAGAATGTCTGGTGATTATTGTGGGATAATAATTTAGTAAATATTCCCATTATGAAAAATCTAAAATCCTTACTAATATTATAAAGCTCAAGAGTTTGTTTGGTTGAACACTAAGATCTCAGGAACTACTGATCCGATTTGAAAAATTCTTTTAGTGTCAGATAGTCCATTTATCGAGAAAGGCTATATAACATTAAGCTACGGCTAATAGGAGCTTAGCAGTGGGCAAACAAAAGCGTCGGGAGCGAAGCCCCGTGCGATTTCTAGTATTTTTAAACTATCAGTTACCCACGGCTCCGCCCCCATGGAATTGGTTCCCGTGACCAGAAAACTTATTAATTATGTAGATGTTGAAAACACCAGTAATAATCATGTTTGGAAGAGACTCGTGCTCAGCAGTGGGATGATTATAGGTTGCAATGATGATGATGATGAGTCAATACATAATGATTATTATTTATGAGTTGATCCTTGTCTACCTAGTACAATATTTTACGGCAAATTCGTAAACTCTGACCTGGATTTTCTAAGAAAAGCCTTATATTCGAGAATTAATATTGATCAAGAGGCCGTACATCAATCACCGCACGTCTAAAGCCTTCGTTTTTCTTAAAACTTACTTTCTTAAAACTTATTATTTCACGTTCAAACAAACAAAAACCTAATATTATATTCACTGTGTCTCATGTTTGTACCAATAAATGATTTTCTTTATATTTTTAAATAAATTTGATTCTAACAATGTATAAGTAATCTATACTATACTTACTAATAACAAGAAGCTGAAAAGTTTTTTTTTTTGGTTGAATGCGACATGAATTTATTGGTCCGATTTAAAAATAAAATTAGGGTTGAATAGACTTATCGAGGAAGGCTATATGACATCACGTTACGGCTAACAGAATCTGAGTATTGTCCCAATAAAGAGAGATGGGAGCAAAGACCTGAACAACAGCTAGTGTTATAATATAAAATTGGTGATTAAAAATAGTGGCATAAGTTTCTTACTATGAATTTTGACATGTTATCGCCGATTTATTTTTAGGTAAATGTAACAGCAACACTAACTGACATCACGTTCTGCGGCTGTCAATGAAGAAACGGTTCAAACCTAAGGCTATAAAAGCCACTGAATAGTAGAACATGATCTCTTTTTGCTTCAAGACACCGTTGAGTGAGCAGTCATAAGTATATTCCTGTGGAGTAAGATTATAATATTCCTAATCTACTTATTATCTTGTATAAATGTGTAAACTATTAATTGTCCTTATTCTAAAATATTATTTGTAATAAAAGGAGTAACCTATACATTATAGAACTGATTTAGTAACTTCAGACTATTATGAATGTTTCTCCTGTACTATTTCTATACTAGCAGTAGTATTAAACAGATATATTGTAATAGTAAAATGGTGAGAACGAGATTGTTACCAATATGAGTGTTGTAATTAATTGACTTGTTGTACTAATCTGTGTATCTTTTTATAGACATTCGATTGGTTGGTTTTGATGTCGCTGTCAAATGTGGGAAAATTTAAATATGGTCGCTGTCACTTTCAAACATTTGACAGCGACATCAAAACCGACTAAACGAATGTCGAAATTCAGAGTAAACCCCCAGTTCTTCTCACAGCTCCACCCTGCCATCACAGTGGTCGTAGGCAAATTTGCTGACACTGTTTTTCGGATAATCTTTTATATTCTTAACTTGTGACTTTCATAAAAGTTACTTTGTAACCTAGATGAATAAATGCTTTTCATTTTCATTTGGAGAACTAATTCAAGTTATTTTAACCTATAAATTTTGCGAATAGAATGTTTAAGATAGCTAATTATTTCTAGGAATACAATTGACTATTCAGAACATTTTAGTTGGGGTTTTAGCTTGGTTTGAGGTACATAATATAATATTTTAGTCCAATTTCCATTAATATTCTTCGACTATGGCCTCACTGGGTTACGACTCCTATATATAATTGAAACCCCTAATTTAGTATTTGTCGTAAATCATATGAAATCGAAACTATAACTTGATGTTCATTACATCTATATAAATTCTAATACATCTTATATATTAATAGTATTAAATTTTAATAGATATACTAAATCCATTTAAACAAGACGATCTTCATTAATTATTTAGTATCAATATCATTAATAGCGTGGTAGCCCTACAAGCTGTGATTAAAACGAATCAAGTGGGGCTGTCAAGTTTAGAGAACAATAGCTGAGGGGTGATGAGGGCGGGAGGAGTGTGGTGCGGGGAGGGAGCACAGAAGGCTCGTGCCTGGTAATGAACACAATAGCACATACATAATCAATTTGTTAAGTAGCAATCGTTTAAGAAAAGGAATTGTTTTATACTTAAGCATTCGGATTACACCTTCATAGAATATTCTGGAACATATCAAAAAGTAGTAGAACGTAATTTTTCGGTATTATAATATCCTGTTTTATGTTTTTGAACTCACAAAAGAATTTTAGACATTCTTTGCTCATATTTGATGTACATTTAAATCAGCTACGTCAATTTACGTTATGGTTATGTATGGGTAATGGTTACAGGCCTGAATTATTTTGTGCTTTATTTTAATATGATCCTAATATGAGGTTATGTTAATAGCTATTATTTTTGGTAACAACCAAGTTTGCTTAAGTTTCATGTTTTTAGCAAACATATTATTATATTATTATTATGCTTACGGTTAAGTACCTACTTTGGTTTTCTCTTCTACTTATTTTTCTTTTAGTATGTACATATATAAAGTTAAGAATAACTAATTTAATTCAATTTAAACGTTATACTTACGTATCATTCAATATTTGGATGTGGTTGTTTTTTCTGTTTATTAAATTTGTAACCGAATACGAGTAAGTATTTAATTTTTACTAACATTGCTATTATTAGATGGCAAATAAAAAAATACGTTTTGTTTATTTCTTCGATTGCAGTAAATGTAGTTTAATTTCGATATTTTAGTTGTGACATCATGTTGGAAGCCATTATTATGATGTTTCTTTGTTGGTAGGCGAGGCACATGTTTCGTAATAACTCTTGTGTGGATGTATACCTTCCGGCAATCTGAATGTTTCCGACAGGGATGTCACAGACAGAGGGAATGGAAGAATGGCAGACAAAATTATATGTCTAAGTATAGATAGTGGAGCTGTGGTGTATGGGTACGGGTAAACGCGACAGACGATTTGGAAACTAGATTTAATAGAAAGATTTTAACTGGCAGTCTTATTATTTAATAGATTCAAAAAAACAAATGACTTGTCTACTCAGAAAGCCTAGAAAAATTCATAAATTTTTACTTTAATCTATCAGACATATTTACTATAATGTATCATATTTTTTTTACTGCAATCCTTGTGGCTATGCTGGTGAGAAAAGAACAGATTTTTTTTTAATTCACACGACGCAAAATCTGCTACATATCGTTTTTATAAACGATACTTTAATTAATTCGAAACTATAGAATTTGTTGCAAAAAGTGTTGATGTTAAAGGTTTGTTTCATATCTTCAATCGGGATGAAAATAGTTAGGTACACAGTTTTCCGGGAATAAATTGAAACTGTAATAGTTTCAATTTATTTGTAGAAAACTGAGTTAGTAATGCTTCCAATCTGTACCGTAAAAAAACATAAAATCGTTGTTATTGAAAAATATGTATAAAATTTCATCGATTACCTAAATTATTTTTTCTTTCATATACAAGTTACATTTTTGTTTTCATAATTAGAGATCCCATCGTCAAATTAACTAATTATGTTTAAAATACGGTCGTATTTCAACTGAATAAGTGACATAATATTATTTGAATTGAATACTTTTAACTTTAAAAGGGTCTTAACTCTTTATGCAAATGTATGTATTTAGAAGCTGTGTCAGTTAAAGATGAGTCATTTTTTTTATTTTTAACACTTATTTTAGCCGGGTAGCCCGCAAACTGTACGTTAAATTTATATGATTATACCCTCTATTCTTTCCCACAGTAGGATT
Source organism: Laspeyria flexula (assembly GCA_905147015.1). Lineage (NCBI taxonomy): Eukaryota > Metazoa > Arthropoda > Insecta > Lepidoptera > Erebidae > Laspeyria > Laspeyria flexula. The sequence goes on along the minus strand of LR989956.1, from coordinate 919,863 downwards.
AAAATCGTATGTCAACGAAGACGCGACAAAATCAATGAAAGGTTGATGAACGGAAGGTGTTGCTAGGAAAATACGAAACTGCTTTCATTTTTAGCTGTTGCTATACATAATGTAGGGAGACGGAATAGGCGTTTGCGTAAAGCAGGCTTTAGTACAGGCTAAAAAGCTTGCAGAATGAAAATGTACCTCAGTACAGAGGCTTGAATTGTAGGATTATTTTTTTTATGATTTATGTGGAGGAAAGTGGGTTAGCATTGGAAAAGCTTGTTTATCTCGGAAAGCACTTAGATTTGAAACAGCTACTCGTATATGCAAAGTTGTACGTGAAAAACTATTATGAGGAATGGCGTTCTTTTTCCTTTGAATTTAAAGTCTTATTATAAATGTGAAATTATTTGTTTTCTATAGATGATTCAAAATGTTGCCATATAAAAAGACGGAGAATACCAGCACCCTGCCCAGTCACACTGATTTTTAATGCAATTTCACGGTTCTTCCAAATTTTCATGAGATTATTATTGCACTTTTGCCACCAAACCATTCTATTGCGGCGGCAGTTTTCCTCAGAGTCACTGCACTCGTTTCTGATCAGCGAACTGAGGTTTACTATTTTAGTGATATTTAAAATATTATTTACCTACAAAAACTACCAAAAAAAAACCACTAGATAAAGTATATTATATTATAGTATTTAAGTATATTTTTTATTCCCGTGTTCCACAAAAGTGTTGACAATCAAAATCTATTTTAATTTAAGTTTACTGGTAGATGGTTTCTTTAATAAAAGACCATCCTACTGGGTCTAATATAATTTTCTGCCACTCATAATAAAGCAAAAATGTCGCTGAAGGAAACTCGACTATATGAACAATTAATATGGTTGATTTTGTATTGGTCTAATTAGCTACTTCAATCGGGAAGCCATGCGACTAGTTTGATGGCGCAAGTAATGAAACGCCCTCTCTGTGGGCTCAAAGAGTATTTTAAATTTAGGTCATCATAATGTAGATGAGAACAAAGAAAATGTGTTCTTAACAAATAAGATTTATTAGAATAATGGCATTACATATTTTTAAAACTAAATAAAAACTATTTACTGACATATCTACAACTACTATTTACAATACTACACACACACACATATAGCATCACGCCTTGTTTCACACCCACATTTCGCCTGCTATGTTTGGTCCCATGAAATAGGATACAATACTATAAATAAATAATAATATAAATAGTAATGTGGGCTAGGCGTCAAAGTATTCGTCGGTATCACTGTCACAAGAGAAAGTGCCCAGAAGGCTAGCAGCATGGCAATACTGCCACACTGGATGGCAATGCTGATAATAATTAATATAGGTATACTAAAAACTATCTTCTATACTTCTCTTTACTCAATTATAAAGCTCAAGAGTTTGCTTGGTTGAACGCGATATCTCAAAAACTACTGTTCCGATTTGAAAAGTAATTTTAGCGTTGGAATGCCCATTTATCGAGGAAGGCTATAAGCTATAATATAACATTACGCTATAGCCAATAGGAGATCAATAGTAAACAAATATAAATCCACGGGAGCGAAGATTTGAGCAACAGCTAAAGTCCATATAGTCTTCCTCGATAAATAGGCTATCCAAGACTAAAACGTTTTTTAATTCGAACCAGTACTATAAGAGCGTACAATCAAACTAATTTTTTTATAATTTAATTCCTGACGTATTATATTATATTAGATTTATAGATATATAGATTTTCTCTTCTGAGGGCACTACTCGCAATCTCAACATTCAATTGGTCGATTTCAATGCCATTGTCAAATGTTGTAAATGACATCGATCATAATATGTTGAAGGTCCCTCGCCTCGGTTTTGGTGAAGCCTAAGCCTGAAACTTAGACCGTTATCAGTCTAAATATACTATTAACACATAATAATTAATTTAAAGTTTACATTTTTTATAATCAATGTAAGCAATTAATTATTTTCAATGCAAAATGCAATTAACTCATTCATTATTCAGAAACGATATTTTTGAAAGTCAAACTTAAAATAAATTCTGATTGATATATCTTTAATGATTTTAACAAAATAATGAGTTCTTTGAGTCTCCACTAATTTAAAATTTCTTGGCGGATTTCAACACAAGTTTTTGACGCGATAATCTTGATTAAGTAATTGTAAAAAATGAAACTCGAATAAAAATTAAAACGATAAGTCTGTTCTTTAATGAATTCGAGATTAATAGAATTCGATTATTTTAATTTAGGTATACTATAATAATATTTCTTCAATTTTTATTTTTGAAAATATAAAATTATAAATAAACAGGACCTAATTTTTACATCCATGAGGGATTCGATAAAAATCAGTTAATCAATAATTAATTTAAGATAAGATAATAAACATCACAGTGTTTACTCAAGAAGTTTTTCACAGCAATAATAATTATTTATAACACATTTTTTATGTAATATCACGACGAACTTTCAACCATTTCGTAATCTAGATCAGCAATACTCGATAAAACAAACGAAAATAAGATTTAAGTTCTTAGCAGTACAGCTTATATTGCTATAGCGTAGCAAGAGAAAATAAAACAAGTATACCTAAATAATAAAATACATAGAGAAGACAATTACAATGGGATTATTTCTAGAAGAAAATCTCAATTACACTTAATAGTTGGAGATTTCATCAAGGATTCCTGGAAACGTTGACTGCCTGAAATAGTACTTATATCGTTCCTCATAGCGAATAAGTTCGATACGTAACTATATGTACAAATTACGGATAAAATAGTAGTGTAAATAGTAGTGCCTAATTCTCGAATAATGGGGGCTTACCCTGAATTTCGACATTCGACTTAGTCGGTTTTGATGTCGCTGTCAAATGTAAGTTAAGATATGGTCATTGTCACTTTCAAACATTACATTAAACGTATTATCGGGATAGTTTTTATTGTATTTATTGATTTAAAATGGGAATTCACGCGATTATGATTTAGGTATTTACATACCTTATGGTGCTTGACGTTTCGACCAGGTCACACCGGCCGTGGTCACAAGCTGGCTGGTGAGGCGATGTCATTGCTCCGGTGAGGTAGATTCACTTAAATCTACCCTCACATTATTGTTTATCCACGCACTAATCACATACTACACTCACAGTGTCCCTATTCATGGCGCCGTCCGTATTCGTTTTAAATCAATAAATATACAACGCGATAGTTTAAAAGTTTTTATTGTATCGAGATTTCTATCTACATTTCCCAATAATCGGACAAATCACCTAAACCTGGACTTCTACAGTGAATTTCATGTTTTATGATAAGTCATACTCAATACGTTTTTTACTTGAACTGTAGGTAATTTAAATCCGATAGCTCTTACGCAGCAAGAAAGTAATTAGAATAGATTGATCAATTATAGATGAAAAATAATAATATTTAGAACAAACTTTAATAGTATTTGCCTGAAGCCTGCAAATGGGCCCATGCATCAGTAGGCTCGCTCTCTAAAATAGCTAATGAAATATAGGTTTCATTCACCCCTGCTTATCCGAGAAAAAGGGTGTCGTAATATGTTATGTAAATAACAGAAAAAAAATAGTACTTCCATACGTACAGTATTTGTTCGTGATTTTGACACGTACCCCGATAGACGTATCTACAACTATTGAAGGCCGTCGCTACGTAATGACACAGAAATTCAATTTTCAATCTCGTGGAGGAATGAAATAATAATATCTCTGCGTCGGTAACGTCTCAGTAAATCCGCTTTGCAATTTTTCTGTTGAAAGAGGTTATATTTGGTAGAAGATTTTAATAACGAATCGTTCCCTAATGGAGCTCGTCACGTCTGATAGTCTATTTCATTGAATTATAAAGAGTCTTGACTATTAATATAAGTACCTACTAAGGCTTTATTGAAAATATAAAGATGTGGTAGAACTAAGTGAAAATGATCTGCGAATTTAAATCTGCAATCTTTGTAGATAAGTTAACGAGTGGGCTTTAAAAGTTGACCGCCGCATTAATCGACAATTCCGGCATCGTTTGTGAGAAAGGTACAAAAAATATTATCCTCCTTTCCTCCGACAGTAGGGTTAAAAAGGGCAGATATGTCCGGTAATAATAATTATTATCGATAATGCATTTGAATCGTACTAATATCACAAGTGCGAAAGTAAGGGTGGATGCACGGATTTATATTTTAAATTTATTTATTAGTTATTCACACGTAAATGCTTAAAGTATAAAAAAAAATCACAAAACTGCATAAACTAGGTATGGGATCGGAACATAACACTTACTTACTAAACTTACATATACTTATATCCTACTTTACTCATTCACGCCAGAACGGCTGAGAGTATTTGTAAGAAATTTGGCACATAATATAATGTAGATTAGAGTCTGGAAAACCACATAGACTACTTTTTACTTAGACAAAATAAATGTTAAGATACATATTTTAAGTTGAAAGTTGAATAATATTAATATTATATTATGTTAATATTTTGAAATTAGATTTTTATAAGCGAAATGAATATTGTATGTGAATCATAGTTGAAAGTATTGAAGGTTGCTATTGTCATGGGAACCAAATACCAAATGAAGCAACATTTATTTCAGATCAAGTCCATAATTATTGTTAGTTACATAATTCTTAAAAACTAATGTTAGTACAAAAAAATAAATAAATAAAAGAAAAAAAACAGCAGTATTAAAACAGCTTAGTATTTAATTATTTTTAATTATTTCAACGTTTTGAAAAGGCAAAATGTTTTAGTAATGTTTTCTTAAGTATACGCAGACGCACCCTAACATAGACGTACGAAACAAAATTTATTCCTTACGAAAGCTATTCATGAACAGGGAGGTGGATTTTTTAATCATTCAAAACGAATTGCCTTGAAAGCCTAAGCTTTGTGATGTTTTATTGAATCAACTATTTTAAATTAGCCTTTTGAATTCGACCCGCTCTTTGATGAGTTCACGGAGGAACAAATAGAGGGGAAGTACGCTCATAGCGTTTTACTCTGATTATGACGTACAGACGACCCAAATGTTTTTTACGCGTTTTTTGTATAGAACGGCGTATTTAACTTTTCATAAAAGAAACGTTACATTTGCTTGTGGCAACTCTGTTCTCGAAATTTAAGTCAAGTCATCTTATGGCTTCCAAATTCCATAATTATAATTTATATAATTAAAAGGATTTGTGAGGTAGGTATATAATATTATTATGAATATTCTGCTATACCAAAACATGTAACATAAAATCATTGCGTCATTTATTATTATTATTACATTTATAAACATTGTTCCACAAATATTTTTAATACATTAAAAAAAAAACACATCGATTTTTTTTATACCACAAGTACCAAGACGCACTGTGGCAAACCGACGACATACTGCCCGCCTGATGGTAAGCGGTTACCGTAGCCTATAGGCGCCTGCAACACCAGGAGCATCGCGAGCGCGTTGCCGACCCGTAAGAAACCTACTCACTCCTTTTTTAAGAACCCAATACTAAACAAGTAAATATAATTTAAAAATATTAATAAGCCGACTGCAAAAATCAACAGAGAGCAACGCACTAATAAGACCGAAAAATTATTGTAATATTATTATACATGATTAAATTTAAATACATAACTTATGTATATATTTGTAATCTCCATTTGATTCCCTTTATTTTGATACTCTACTCGATAGATATATATATAACCAAACATAAAAAAAAAATAGAACTACTTACGATTTGGAACCATTCAATTATGTATAATCTCTTTTTGAATAATGTAATCTCCTTTTGATTCTCTTTATTTTGATACCCAACTCGATAGGTATGGTTAAAAAAAAAATTGAACTTCTTACAATTTGGCGTCAAAAGCACGCCGTTTAAGTCTTTTTATTCTTAAAACCTATCTAAGGACACTTGGGTTTTCTAGACGAATCTAACGATACCCTAATTGTCAAAATCCATCCAGCCGTTTGGAAGATTCGTGGAAATAAAGAAATTTACAAACATACAAGATACGCGCGAAAAACAATACCCGTCCTGACAGTCGGCTAAAAATAGAGTCCCATATTAAAAAATAATTGAGATCCGTTGACATCGGGAATAGAGACTTGACCGGTTTAATTATAATTTCAAAACCCGCATCATTGTATTCGCAGTCTGGCCTGTTGTTCTAGTGGTTAGTGACCCTAACTGCTAAGCTGGAGGTCGTGGGTTCGATCCCCACCCAGGACAAATCTTTGTGTGATGAGCATGAAGGCTTGTTCTGTGTCTGGGTGTAATTTATCTATAAAATGTATGTATTTACAAAAAAAAAAAATGTATTTAAGTAATATATCAGTTGTTTAGTACTCATAACACAAGCAAATATAATTGCTTACTTTGGGACTAGATGGCGCTGTGTGAATGTGGTAGAATATTATTATTATTATTCTATTAAAGTTAAACTAGAGCATAGCGTGTAGGCGATATAAAACTGAGTATAAACTTAGATTGCGTGCATCATTCAAGCTTATCTAGAATCTCTTCGCAACTTCACTGTACTGTTATAAAGCAAGCAATACAAGTTTGATTCTAAGATGTGATAGCGCAGTCGTAATGTTTTACTTGATTATAACTGAGATAATTTGTTAAACCTCTAGGAAATAGGTTACAATATACATCCATTACAGTTCACTCCTACTAAATTTCATGAAATAAACGAATAATAGTCGCTAAATAATTCGTAGCATACTGTTTTGTTATAATATAGTTATAATATTATGTCACGATGTTAAGTGATAATATTTCTTATTGTTGTTAAACTTTTATAGGCGTTCTTGTCCTGGTGAAGTGCATAATTTAAGTGTAGTTTAAGTGTTTGTATTAAGTATATTCACACTTCTGTAGGTATTGTATTTTTATGATAACTCCTACTAAATGCCATGGTGTATAAGTAATAAGTAACTGGCATACAATACACGCGGTCCGAGTTCGCTTCTAGCCGTACCAATGTGGATTTCACTTTATGGAATTTATATGTACTAATCTAGCGACTTACCATCTGCTAATGATGAAGGAAAACATCGTGAGGAATTCCATGTATGTGTATGTCAAATCCACTACATTCACATCTAAGTTTGCCAGATGGGTTGAGATGGGGTATTATTTTTTTATTGTGCAAATGCATTAATTAATTGGCCTTAGTAAGTTATTTTGTTTTTTCAAAGTAAATTAAATGAAAAGAAATTATAAGAGTTTGTATTCTTCTTCTATTCTACACTGTGCACTTTTATTCGCCTTATAAACTTGCATAGATCATAGTTATCAGATAAACAATACATCTAGCCATATTAAACAAAAAACTATTAAAAAAAAGCTCGTGTTTGTATTGATATTGTTGGTTTATTTTTGATTTATTTTGATTTATTACTTGAAGTTGCGCGGGGCTTCGCTCCCGGCGTTCTTTACTTGGCCACTGCTCAGCTCCTATTAGCCGTAGCGTAATATTATATAGCCTATGCTACTCAGTGATAACCTAGCTTTTTAACGACAAAAGAATTTTTGATATCGGTTAATTAGTTTTTAAGTTTATTCGTTATATTCAAAAATACAAATCTTAATCTTAATATTAGTAGATAGCTAGAAGTATTCTATATCGGATTACTATGACCCTCAGACAAAGTTTTTAAGACGACTAAATTGAAACGATTTATATTATAGTCCCCTCACACACACACACACACACACACTTTAACCTGCCTTGATATTCTATGAACTATCCTTGTAATAAACTGACACTACAATGTCACCTACCAGGAACAACAAGTTTTGTTAAAATATAGTTCTCAATCTGAACATCAAAGCCTTTGGTAGAACGATACTGCCAGTCTAAAGTTGTGAAGCCAATATCGTTGCGACCGCATAATCGGTGGTGAGCTTTGAACCAGCTCTCGTTAAATGATACCGATTAAGGTGAGGCTACCGATGCCTCTGTGTTTATCTTCTGGAGTATTCGACTTAATGACATCTTGTTTACGATATTACGGCTCGCGTTATACTGTTTTGGGAAGTTAGTAAAGATTACTTTGATAATGTGCACTAAAAAGTTTAAGGTAGTGCTTGTTTTGTATTAAGTTTGATGGCTTATGATGTTTAAGATTTTAGAGTACAACAGGCGCTCGTAGCATTGTCGTACTGAGATATTTGTTACTATCATCGAGGTTAAGCAACACTTGAAAAGGTCAGTTCGTAGATGGGTGACCGTTTGTTACATTTTCATTTTCGAGCATCTCCGTGATTTGGAAGGCACATAAAGCCGTTGTTCCTGGTTACCACTAATTGTCGTGGTCGTTTAATCAAGTTTTGAAGCCTTTTTGGCGACCTAATAAATTCCAACATCAGGGGCACGATTCCATTCGATAAGTGGAAAAATACTATCTATGGCCCGGGGCTCCATTCCCATGGATCCTTGTTTGGCCACTACTCAACTCCTATCGACGTGTGATGTTATGCCTATAGCCTACCTCAATAAATGGGCTATCCAACACTTAAATAATTCTTAAGATTCAGTTATCCTGAGACTAGCGAGTCGAACCAAACAAAGTCTTCAACTTTATAAAATCAAAGTATTGACGTACATTAAGCATATAAAGCACGTTATTTCGCAATAAATCAGTAAATTAATTATTCTAGTATTACTTACGTAATATCATGTAACGCCTGCATAGAACCTATTAGTTGTGCAATTAGTAAGAGTAAACTGAGCTACACAAGTTTCCAGGCGCTTCTCGTAAGCTTGCAATTTGTCATCATTTGTGCTTCTAATACAATTGTTTAGTTCAACGCAGTCTACGATCTAGAACAAAGCTTGAGGTATTAGCTTTATTTGTAGTCTCAAGCGGTGCTTGAAACAAAATTATTTTAAACCTTATTACATAGTCGAGATAAAGACCACAATTGTATGAAATGTACAGTGCAATTTAATCACCATTCCTTATTGTGTAAGAAATTTATTTTAATATAGTCTAAGGGACAAGGATAATAAAATTGTATAAGTGATTGTAAGTCATGATTAAGTGTATTATAAGTTACTTTATCTGATTAATTTACATACCTAATCATAACCAAAGGGATTTTATTCGAACCGAAAAAATGAAAATGCACAAAATTTATATTTTCATGAAACAGCTTTCATCCCATGCTAAATCCAATAATGTTTAAAATTGCCAAGCTACATAAAAATCCAGTCATTTAAAACCTGCTTTCTTATAAAAGTGCGCAATTAGCTTTAAAGAAATGAAATATTAAGTTAGTAGCAACATAGTAGAAAACTTCAAATGAACCAATTTTATGGTAATATTTAGTAGTCCACTGTTCTAGTTCCCTGTTTTAATGTGTTGATGGAAATCTTTTGAAATCGAGCCAAATGAAACTCGTAATCTGCTATTTTGAAAATTCGTGATTTTGCATTGTAGGCAAAATTTAAATTATTTCGAATGGTAGTTTTTAACAACGTCCGCACTACGGTACAAGTCGCAGGGGAGTTTCAAACAGAATAGCTACTTATGCATTACACAAATACTGTTTCAACATTCGCATATTATGACCAACCAGCTAGTCCTTAGGGAAATAATGAGTATTTGTAAAGCTCTAGCTAAAATTGATAAAAAAGTACCTAAATTACAAATATATGTGATGACTGATGACTGTAACGGAGTGTAGCAATTATTATTGGCCATTATTTTTTATCATGTCTATTGTTGTATCATGTATTATGGATACTGTTGTATATCCGTGTAGTGACGGATAAAGAATACATATTGTCACTACCCCATTTCAACCCGTGGGTGTTGTTTAAGGCGACTAAGGGAGTAAATTTAAGCAGACAAGAGCACTGTGACAAAAGGCAAATTTGAAAAGAACCAAAACATCTGGCCAGCGGTATAGTAGGCTAAATTCCGGGGCACGGGGCCCAGTAATGGGACGTTTAAGAATTGAAATGATTAATATTATTTATTACCAGCTTTTGCTCATAGTTTCACTCACGCGGTATATCAATCATAAAAAAAAAATCTTTTTCTAGGTCTTTGACTACCTTGATGTGAGAATTCATGAAAGTCAATTCTGCAGGTTTGGTACAGAGTACGTTCCGAATTATCCTTTTCTTGCAGCGCTCTTGTCTGCATAAGGTACTCCTTTAGTCGCCTTTTACGCCACCCACGGGTTGAGATGGGGTAGATATATGTACTCTTAATCCGTGACTACACGGATCAATATCAATGAATAATAATATTATTAAGTAGTTAAGTGGTAAGAGTATTTGAAGATTGAAATGAAATGAATGATTCAAGTTCAAATAATGAAAGTAGAACAAGTTATAAATTCATATATTTTTCGCGTCCTAGAATAAGTTACTTTTGTTAACTTTATTTGAGAATCTATTATAATATATATTCACTTTTATAATAATATCATGTCAAATATAAAATTCAAATTAGTCAGACAAGTTTCTAAAGGTAACACGAAAACTTCGCAGACACAGTTTTTTAAATTAATTTTATACATAATACTGGTCTCTAAAGAATTTCTTTTCACACCCATCTTGGACTTTCAACATTAAATTTTATTAAACTGACGTTCTTATCTTGAAAATTTTCTTGAGCTTTTCCTCATAAAGGCTCCGCTATACATTCAACTGTAACTATATGATGTTGTTGTCCATTGTCCCTTGCGTTGTTAGCAGAATCCCTAACTAAGCTCATTTCGGCGAACAAAGTTATATATGCAAGCATTTACTGACCTATATACAAGTATTTTATGGGTCAATGTTCTTTATAACCTTGATTAATACTTGTAGCGAGCTTTCAGCCGTGAATTGTGTTAGCGATTTAGAATTTTATTGATTTTACTTTTTATTACATTACAAAAGACATCTAGCATTGATATGGAGATGATACAAATAATGAAATATGTCGTCTTTAACAGACAACTATAGGGTCTGAGAAGTTTCTTCTCATGACCATATAAGCCGATGCGGACCAACAAGGTTTTTGGCACGTTCTGCAGGCAAATGTTACAGCAGATGGTAATGCACTAGGGTTCTAGTTAACTACTGCTAACTGCTAACATAATCTTAACACAATGGTAAGCCGATGGTCTCATTTGACAGCTGTGATTGGCTTACTAACTCAATTGCGCCATATTGCTGGCCTGTGATTGGTCGACATTAGTCCATTGGTTTGCTATGAACGTGTGTAATTTAGCAGAATCGGGAATCCCCCAGCTTTGAGGTTTCCTAGCCCTCCTCTCTCTCATCATGAAATTTACGACCCTCCAACATAAGCTTACTAAACTATACAACAGTAATATGTACACGTACCTCATATCAATAGAAAATAATGTTGTTATGAACCAGAACAATATCTAACAATATTTATTGATTTAAAACGGGAATTCACGCGATTATGATTTAGGTATTTACATACCTTATGGTGCTTGACGTTTCGACCAGGTTACACCGGCCGTGGTCACAAGCTGACTGGTGAGGCGATGTCATTGCTCCGTCCGTGAGGTAGATTCACTTAAATCTACCCTCACATTATTGTTTATCCACGCACTATCACATACTACACTCACAGAGTCCCTATTCATGCCGCCGCCGTCCGTATTACGAGCGTTAACCGACTGCGCAGATAAGCGAGGTTGCGTAATTGTAATCACTGGATTCCATGTCAATGTTAGTTTTAAATCAATAAATATTATCATGCAACGGGAAAGTTAAATAATATCTAACAACTTACTGCAATTCGATCCACACATAAGCACTATAAACAGTACACACCGAAGTATCTATTTCATTTTTATAGCTACATAAAGTATACAATGTAAATATTATAAAGAGTAACACATGAATAAAGTACTAGAGTAATGTACGTCTGACGAACAGTTTCCTCTTCAAGAGGCTGTCAACGAAAGCCTGCCGCGAATATATAAATGAATTTGTGAATATTTTAAACAAGCTCAACAGAAGAAACTTGTGTTAAAGGCTGGTAGTACACAAAGTAATCTATGATTTTATTACTTTCATTATATAAAAAGATGTTTAGCTAATATAAATTTCTTCGTTTTTATATTATCATCAGCAACCCATTAAGTCCCACTGCTGGGCTCGGGTCTCCTCTCCTCTAACTAGAGAACTGAGAGGGTTTAGGCCATAATCCACTCACGCTGGCCTAGTGCGGGTTGGTGGATCAGACATACCCATAGAATTTCTTCTAGTATATGTGGGTTTCCTCACGATATTTTCCTTCACTGTTTTTAATTAGCTAACCATCAAATCAACTTTCTTTCGTTCACCAAGAAGGCATCAAACGGACTTCACAACAAACAATAGTAAGTCAGTAAGTGATAACCAGAAACAGTGGCTCTACATTCTTTTCGACGCTGAAGATGCTCAACATAGAAAATGCCACAAACGGTCACCCATCTATGAATTGACCTTACCGAACGATGTTTAACCCCGATGATCTTAACGAATGTCTTAGTGTCATGATTAGCGCCTATATCAGATAACATACACATACCTTGCTCCCACAAAGTTAGGCAGACTACATTGCACAGTGTAATTTTTCTCACACACTTTCGCATTGATAGAATAATATTTAGAATTGCAGTGTTGTAAGCTTAATAATTATACAATAACAACGGCAGTGTGTCTCCAGCTTTAAAAACTTTGGTAGGTTTTTCAACCCAGTCGCTGATTGCATTATGCATAGAATTTAGTGGAAAAAGTGGGTAAACTTTTATCTGTTTCGTTTTTGATAAGTACCTATCTATCTTATTTTATCTATTGAGAGAAAGAGAGAGAGAGTTATTCCGCATCTACCTACCTTTACGTGCCTACATTTATTCTAATCTATCCCATTACCAACTAATATCTTACTTTTCAATCACAAAAAAAAAAAAACCTAATCGTACGGAACCCTTGATGCGCGCGTCCGGCTCGAACTTGGCCAGTTTTTTTAATTAAATATTTACGAGTACATTTGTCACAATAATATAGGTATTTAATCTGTTTACTTTTTCGCAGCTGCAATTAACTACATTCATTAGTTTTTGTTTTATTATGTAAATAAATGTTTTGTGTACAATTTATTAGTGTGTGAAATTAATTGCAAAATAACACAGTTGACACGTTACCTTGTCCACGATTCAATTTTGTTATTTCTTTCTTCTTTTTCTAATTTTACACTAACACATAAAAGCTATTGGCACCTGTTTATTTCACGCACGTTGTTATCTCTGGGAATAGATCATCTAACATTATTTTGTTACACTTAATTAGGGGATCACTGGAAAACTCACTCAAATCAATAACTAGTTAATTAGATTTGATTGTCAATTAACACACATAAGGTCCCTTAGCTTTAGACAATTCACTAAAAGAATTCTGAGATTCATATGGTATAATTGCTCGATCGAAACTAATGTGGCTTGAGCCGTTTATTTTTTTTTTCTTTAGTGAAGAATTTGTCGTATTAGAATTAACTATATTAATAAACAAAATAATTAATGAATCATTCCTAAGCAATTGTTTTGTTGAGACACCTGCGCAGACGCACTACATTACCTAAGGAGACAGTGAAGCCACAGTATAGACAATCACACCAGAAAAGGTAAAATTATCTATATGAAATTGGACATACTGATATATTATAATCTGATTTTACCGTTGTACCACGTGGTCAATCCGTGTAGTGACGGATTAAGAATACATGATTTCACTACCCTATTTCAACCCGTGGGTGTCGTAAAAGGCGACTAAGGGAGCGAGAAAAAAAAATTCGAAATAAACTCTATACTAACCCATCTGGCCAGCGTGGTATAGTAGACTAAATTCCCTTCACCTTTGGAGGAGACCCGCACCCAGAAGTGGGACGTATGTGAATTGAAATGATATTTCTATATTAAAGGCTGATACTTACTGTATATTTCTAGACATAAAAATCCAATATCGTTTTCCATGACCAGGGAATGGAACCGAAGGCTTCTTACACAGCCAATTTACACACTTCCACTTCACCACCAAGCTAAGTCATTATCATAAATTTTATCATAGAAAATCTACATAATTATGCAAAAAGTCGGCTTTAATCCGTTGTATTTAAGTGAACGTTGTCGTGTCCGCTTTATTAGAGTTTGACAAAGCTTCCAACATTACAGTCACAATACCCTTTATTCATCAAGATGGCTTATAAAATAGACCCATATTCAAAAGGCACTTAATTTACTACAAAAAGCATATTCATTAGTCGCCAATTTAAGTCCATTGCTTTAAATTCATCTCTTTTTTAAACGATTAGTCCCAACGCTACAACAAAAACAGCTAATGCCAACAAATTGATTAATCTGCGTTAATTAAAATGTTTTTGTCCAACGGAATTATTACAGTGCGTACTTTTATTCTGGGATCTCAAAGGCTTCAAATTTGTAGAGATTGAAAGGTCATTTATAGGTTTCATCAATACTATGTAGCATCTTACTGATGTAACGGGAGTAGACAGGGAAGAAGCATAAATTTTAAATACTTCTTTTTTTTATTCAGGGGAAAGTCGATTTTTACGGTCAAAATAAACTTTCTTTTTTAACCATGACGTCTGATTTGTAAATTGGCCTTTCGTCTGGCTTTATTTTATGAAAAAATTACCGCGTAATTTAACCTACATTTCGCTCGGTGGGTAAACACTCGAATATAGGTTCACCGATCAAGCTATTACGCATGAAGTGTAATAATCGAATGAGAATCGTTAACCACCGTTAAATTTACACTGGAATAACGGTATCCATTAATCGGTATTGGCTTGTGGGATAACTGTTTGTTGTGAACATGACCATTTTGTTAATTATGGCTTTGGTAGATGGATGCTTACTGTTATCGGTAACAAAAGTGGTAGATAGAGAATAGATGAGGTGATTGGTCGCAGCTAGCCAGCTATGTTTGGTCCCATGAAATAGGGGCGAGCCTATTGTCATCAGTCGGGAACTTTTGTTTACCAAACTTCGGGAAATAATAATAATAGTATTCTACCACATTCACACAGCACCATCTAGTCCCAAAGTAAGCAATTATATTTGCTTGTGTTATATACTGAACAACTGATATACTACGTAAATACATTTTTTTTTGTAAATACATACATATTATAGATAAATTACACCCAGACACAGAACAAACCTTTATGCTCATCACACAAAGATTTGTTCTGGGTGGGGATCGAACCCACGAACTCCAGCTTAGCAGTCAGGGTCACTAACCACTAGACCAACAGGCCAGTCATACAGAGAAAATATAAATACTGGAATTTCATGATAGAAGAGCCCAATACCATTTTCACCCAACTCGGGAATCGAATCCGGGAGCCCTTGCGCAGCACTCGTATACACTTCTCGCTGCACCACCGAGTTGCTTTTTCCCATATGGGAAATTTATACCATTATTATATTATTTAATAGAAAGCGAGCCCATAGTCATTCATCGGGCACATTTTCCAACACTGTAACCTACCAACAGACTTTACGTTATAAGACTGACACTTGTTTTAAACGTAAATATTTATTCCGTTTTATAGGCTTCTGAATACTGACATTCTAAAAATTATAGAGTGAATTAGACAACAAATGAAAAGAAAGGTATTTCTTTAAACAATAAATGAAACAAAGAAAATAAATCACCTTATAATTTAATACTCACAGCCATGCATACATTAAATAAATATAATATATAATATACATTATTAAGTATATTCTTTCAAAACAAAGATATACATACTATTTTATTCACGAACTATAGTAGTTACATCACAACAACGAATAGTGTGTGGGTCGAAATAGCTTGACATTAAAATCGACACTGGACGAAGGACCGTCGCGACGCTCTTGGACTTAAATTAAAGCCTACTTTTGTTACGATCTGTTATATTCCTTCACAAGCTTACAAACAGGGGATGCCTGTTTTATTAAAATGTCTTACATTTTCTAGAAATGTGTGCAGACAAATGAAAACTATTTTTTTAAATAGGTTGAAGAATAACAATACTCTAACTGCCGTACTCAGAGACGCTACTTAACTCAAAAGTTTATTTAGTAAAAACGTGTAATACTTAAGTCGATACGCTTAGAGACGATTATTGAATGAAAAAAATATGTTAGGACAGTATACTATCAATTGACGTCTTTGAGTGTGGAAGTAAGATTACACTCAAAGATTTTTCGAAAAATAATCTAAGTAATTATCCATTCATAAGCTATGATTGGCTTAAACCTTAATTAATGTAAGCTTTTTTAGCTGAGATTAAAAGTTTTCTAATTGCCTATACTGCTATGGTATTAAGGCGGTTCATACAAGTATACCTTTGTATAATAACACGTTTACCTAATATAATAAACACATATTATGTTTGGATCCACCAACCCGCACTAGACCACCGTGTGTGGATTATGGCGTAAACCCTCTCAGCTCTCTAGATAGAGGAGACTGAAGTGATCCGGGCCCAGCAGTGGGACATTAGACAATAATAAACAATATTATTATCAAAAAATAGCTCCACTTGAATGTGAGAAATAAACTTGAATAGGTAGTTCAAAATTCTTGGTCAACAAACACTGAAGTAAACTTAATCCCTTGAGTGTATGACACTCGATATGAGAATTGCTCGTTTCATAGTTGCACTGGTTGAAATCAGGAAATTGTATCGGAATAACTGTGGAGCTCACTTTGATTGTGCAATCTAAAACTTAGACTTGAGCCAATATGTGTAGGTATGGGTTTTAAGTATTACAAAATACTTGTTACATTATATTACTGAGCGGACGCGAACTGCAGGATCGCGCGCGATGCAAAAATAAAGATGCAAAGAACCCTAATAAAAAATACAGCGGGTCCTATTTGAAATCTCTTAAAAGGCTTCTGTCCAATTAGTTCAGCAGATATGATAATGATCTTCATAACTAACTTGTAGCATGAGGCTCTGCCGCAGGCATTAATTCCGTGACCATAACAACTTTTCCGTATTAGAATTTCCAAATCAATGATAATATCATTATGTAAACCATACCTATGTTTAACAAATAAATTTTCTTATTTCTATTTCTATCATTGTTCCAAATATAAATGTGTAATAATAATTCTCTAATAACATCAGCTAGCTGCTCAGCTAAATGTCGATCACGCTGTTTCAGTGATTGGCCAGGACAAACAGAAAAAATGTTTTATTTGAAACTAATGTTAATGTGTTCATTTAATAAATATTTAGTATAAGGCTATATTTTGAGGCATCAAACAGACATTAAAGTGTAAAAGTGTAAACTGCCGAAAAAAATGAGATATTTTATTGTAAAACCTGCCTTCTTCAAAAAATACACATATAATAAAACAAAACATAAAACAACATTATAAATTATTAAATTTTTTTATCTTGATAAAAGTCTTATTATATCTAAAAATAATTTACGACTTGGATAGAAAAAATACCGGTAAATGCAACTTCTTAGACACGTTTTATGATACCCAAGTTGTTTTTATTGAGGTTCGTTTGATTTATAGAGTACCTGAACTAAATAAATTGGATAGTGGGTTAGTAAAGGAGAAAATTTAGAAAAAGATGTTAGTATTTTGCAGATTATTTGGCCTGAAAATTAATTTAACGTTGTCAAGTGCATTTTTGATGCACTTATTTGTAAATCACTCAGATATAGCTCAGAAAATATTATGTAAAATAAAATAGGAATACAAAGTATCCCCACTCTATTTCGTGTCCATATTATCGTTATAAATGATAAGAGAAATATATCACTTAAGAGTATACATAGTAAAACTTCCAAATGAATCTTTTAATTTGTAAGAATCATAACCAAATCCTACAAATTAAATAGATTCATTTGCAAGTGTTGTGGTGAGACCGATATTTTCTCAGTAATAAAACAATAAAAAGACAGTGTCCTTTGCTGAAGCAAGAAATAAAATAACATAAAGTGATAGATATAACCGGTGCATCAGGTTTTATTGAACCTTGCGAAGATCGAGTCGGCACGAAAGCTGTCTTCGCAATATTGCCGGATACGAAATTCACATGCAGTTCTGACACACACAGATATTAAACTGTGTAAGCACTTTCAAGAAAAATAAATGTTTATGTGAATTGATTTTATACTTGCTTATATTATATATTTTGTATACTATGTATATATGTGAAAAGAAACGTTGGAAGGGGAAGACCTAGAAGAAAGTACCATTACCAAATAGGCGTTCTAAAGAAGGGACAGATCAGGAGTAAATACCCTAAAGAGGGCGAGAATGCATGAAAAGACTGATTAATGTTGAAGAAGTCAAATGTGTATCTCAGAATCTTAGCAGGTGGAAGGAAATAGTCTCTGCGTACCCCTGTGATAGGAAAGAAGCGTGATCTATATGTATGTATGAATGTACTATGTATAAGTAGATACTATATTTATTCGACTAACTATTTAGTTTAGGCGCCAATTCCACCCTAAATATACCCTGCAAATTGAGCTCCTGCTTTGAGAATATGATGATTTGACATTTGACTCTTGTTTCATAGGCGTAGTTTTTGCGTAGTAAATGTGTAGCACTTACGTAGCAAACAAGGAGCTCCGACTTCGTCTTCTAACTTTAAACAGCCTTGAGTAAATAAACTGTGTACTTTTGTGAACATTAAGACAAGCCGCACACAAAAATACATTATTATGTATAAAAACAATTGTGGCGACACAATAAATTGCAACACATTATTATATTATTCGCCCCCGTGTATATATCTACAGGCAAGCCAGCACGTCAAGAACATAATATGGCAGATGCAGTTTTTGGTGTTTTAAATGTCGCTTCAATTGTCATAATCCAAATTTATAACTGGTTTGCGGCAGGATTTAAAGACTCCACAAGGGAAACAACCAATATCATATTCTGGCGAAAACACGACTAAGCTGTTATAAAAGCTGTTACGAAACCACGTTCTGCAGACTACATGCTCTAGACGCCTTGTACACATACCACAAACGAAGCGAGCGTGAAGTGGCCGTGAACGAAACAGAACTGTTCTCATACATATTGTTGGAAACATGAGATGTTTAACTGAGAATCGTAACGTATAATTTTATATTAATAAACAACTTACCTATACCTATAATATTTTCAAAGGATCATAAAGATTTTGAACCTGATATAAATCTATTTAAATTTTAAGTTTTAAATTAAAACAACTAACAAACATAAGTCCAAACAATTTAAACTAAATACCTCATAGCGTAAGTAGGGATTAATAGCTGTCATAAAATAAGGGTGAACCTGGGTAATTGAACATGTTTTGTGTGTTTAACACTTTGATAGACCCCTCGTTAGTGTATCTCTGTGTTCAATTTGTTTTATGATTACTTCGACGAATGACTCACTCACACCGATTTTACTCTGTGTACACACATACTCGTACATATCTGTGGAATTTGGGGCTTTTATGAATTATGATTTTGTTAAGTGTGTTGTAATTTCTACTGTATGAGTTGGATTTTAGAGTCGTGTTTGTTTTGAGGTAAATATTTGATGGAGTGGTTACTACTTGTTGGGTTACTACTAGGTTGTGATTAAAAGAAAAGCGTGGTTTAAAATTAAATGACACGGTAATAATATTATAAATAAATAGAAAAGTTTAACATGTACACCTTTTATGACTTTTTTTCAAACAAATGTATAATTATGTTACTTTTTCTAGAGTGTACATTTTTAGATTTATAAATATTCGCATGATAATAAAGTCACAATTTTCTGGAAGTATTTTTTTCAAAGGAAACGTTAGTAATATGGCCTTGATATAAAATATAAAAATATGATTTGTTGGTATAAGTTCTAGACTATTTCTGTGCGAAATTCATGAAAATCAGTTAAGTGTTAAGTGTTGTGAAAAACACACTTTGTATAAATTTTTGTTTGTCTGTCTATTTGTGTGAGGTAAACTCCGAAACTACTGAACTGATTTCAATGGGACTTTTACTGGTCACTAGCTAATGTCACAATTGTAACTTAGGCTTCTTTTAATTTGAAAAAAATATCAGGGTGCCGTGGAAAAATAAAAAACTTATGAAATCACATGCAAACAAAGTCGCGGGCACAGCTAGTATGTGTTGAATTATAAAAGCCTCACCTAATTCACGCCACCGCATCGTCAGCAGTCCTGTGCCGTCTGCAACCAAGAAGAAGGAATAATTATAATAATTTATATTTCAGAGATACAGGGTGTCTTGAAATCCTAAGTGTTACTGAAGAAGCAAAGCATTACTCAAATACAAGGATCGCTTAGCAGCTCACCCAAATCCTCACACACGCTTCTACTGCCCCCCTTTATAAAAATATTCAGGAGAACCAATGTGCTTCCTAATTGAGGGGACCTAGGGCAATGGCCCTATCTCCCCAACTTACAACTGCATCCGTTTTGCTCATAGTTGAGAGGCTGATCGCAAATAAAATAAAAATAAACAATAATATTTCAGTTTGTTGTGCGACAGCTTTTCAGGTTTTAGTGTTAAAGGAAATCTGTACGACGAACTTTTAGCAAGTTCCGAGTTTCCGAGTTGAGTTTCATTTAGGGTACTCAGCGGTTTCATTACTTGACTTCGGACTTCTAACTTTAACTTACGTTCACTATAGATTACCATACTACTTACTACAAAGTTTAGTTTTAATAGCCATAAATGTTATTTTTTCGTGTAAAGACATAACTATATGTAAATATGATGTAAAACTTTTTTTTTAAACATCTCGGTTCGATTAAGCCCGAATTTGGGTAACATTATTAAAAAAAAACGACACCCACGGGTAGAGATGGGGCTAGTAACAATAATTATGTAGGTATTGTTCATCCATCACTACACGTATTCACATATTCATACGAAGTAAATAAATAAATCGGAAAACAACAACATGCAACAAATGAACGCAAAAATGTTGTTCACATAAAAATGAAATACAATTTAAATACCAACAAACATTGAAATATCGAGTGAAAAGGATTGTCGTAATCGGATTTACCGATACAAGTGATCATATACGTTTATTCTTTCCATAAACATAAATTATGTATTTTTAAATTCATCATTATGGGTAAAGATTTTAATTTGAACGTTTATGTTCTTTTATTTTGTCATTTTTTATATACCTAGGTGTCACAAATACCGATGCACGAGTGCAATATCAAGTAAAGCGTTATTTGGGTTTTGTCCGAGTAAAAAAATGGAAGGAGAATAATGTATGATTAAATAAGGAAATGAGGAATTAATGCTAAAACAAAATTTGTTGATGAATCATGCGGAATATGTATTGACTTATAAAAAAGGCAGGACGCATACTGCTGACTGTTGCTCATTCAGCGATCAAACAAGAAACGGCGTACCTACAAAATAGAGCTCAAAATAGATCAATATCACACAATTGTTTTGCTGTCGTGGGGTATGAACGTCAAAAAGATTTATTACGTTATCACTCATGTTTTTAAAAGTATTATTAAAAATTATAGTGTGTACTAGAAAGACTAATTTTACAAAAAAAAATGTTTTTCAAAAAATGTAACATAAACATAACATAACATAGCATCACGCCTTTTTCCCCGAAGGGGTAGGCAGAGATGTTTCACACCCACATTTCGCCAGCTATGTTTGGTCCCATGAAATAGGGGGCGAGCCTATTGTCATCAACCGGGAACATTTGTTTACCAAACTCCGGGAAAATCTTAATACTGGAATTTCATGATAGAAAAGCCCAATACAATTTTCACCCGACCCGGGAATCGAACCCGGGACCTCTTGCACAGCAGTCGTATACACTTCCCACTGCGCCACCGAGGCAGTTAAATATATTATATAAAAAATGTAATAATAATTTTACCAAATAATTTTCGATCTGCAACAGTTTTGAGCGTGCGTACTTTGTGCGTGCGAATTTTTGTATATCAATGGGAATATGGTATGAAGTTGTTGAAAGTTGCCAAGTATGAATTGCGAGAAGCATTTTGCATGTTGCAGCGTTAAGAATATAAAAGTTTATACTATGCAGGGCCGGAGTTAGGTTTGAATGTGTGTAAATATCTAAGCTAAAACTATTCCAATTAGATCGAACGAATAGGTACCAACTATGTTTTACCGTTTAGTTTTAACTATGCTGAGCATTGCCGTGATACGGGAAGTATGTAAAAGTTAATCCCAGTTGTAGGTAATAAAGGATGTGAGATGGTAAACGAGCACCAAATAGCCATTTAATATTAAGGAGTAACTGCAGCATAAAAAATCTTACCTTTTTTCACAAATACCCAATAATTCACAGCATAGGCATCTGTCTTGTACTTTATACATAGATGTCTCCTCTGCTAGAGTACTTATGGTGGTACCTTCCTGGAGATTTTCAGTTTCAACTTGTAACTTTACCGTTCAATGTATCTATTTACGCTTTAAAAAAAATACTACGCAAAAAGTAGCTTACTTTTTACGTTGTATAAAAAGAAATATCCCCAATATTTATTTATTTATGATTTGACAGCGCACTGTCAATCAGTAAGTACATCCCTGTACTACCAATAATTTCTCATACACTGACCAGTGCCAACGAGTCCTTGTATATCTAAATTTCATGAGTTCACGCGCGTCCATAATGGCATCGGTGTTTCCCCAGTCAAAATTCATACAATATTCATGGACGAAGGTGGGGTCCCTACTTTATAGGTGATGAATTATATGAGCAACCGAAAAGTTATGGAATTGAACGTTCATGTTCTTAAATAATTGATCAGTTTGAATTTAGTTCGCCAAGTTTTGGGTATTTTGATGAGCTTTAGATATTTGGACGAAATTGGTTTTAACAAACACCATTATACTGGATTAATATTTTGGCTGATACTTAAAACGGATATCGGTGATAGAAATATAGGAGCTAGTATTAATTGTGAGGAAGGAAACAGCCATACGTTAAAAATGTTGAAAAACATGGTTGGCTGTGATGTCCTAGTTACTTCACTAACTATATTACTTATGAGTATTCTGGTTTGAAATGACAATAAGTGGAGTTCTCAACTAGTGTAATTTAAAAGTTTTTGACCAAAAATATGTTTATTAATGAGGTTTGTTAGAGTTTGTTTAATGATAAATGTAAAAGTTTGTGTGAAATGTTTAAAAAAAACAAATTGAAAGTAAAGTTTAACTCACATTAATATATTATTATCTTAACTAAATTTTATTATTTTTTATCGATTATTTTTAATAACTTTCAATGTTTTAAAAATTGGGCACCCAGTGAATTTACAAAAAAAAATGGTTATTTTTTAAACGCCCAATAAGATCATAATAATTCATTCAAACTTCAAACAAACAGTGATAACAAAACCACAACATGAGAGACCAAGGAGATACGACAATATAAGTTATATAAAATATTCTTATCCATATTTGTAAGTAAAAATTCAATCACGTCTATAAAAAATAATGTCTAGGCATTATTGGCGACTTTAACCTATTTTCATGTGATAATAAAAAATCATATTACCTGATATTTAGGCTAATACAGTCGAATGTTTTATGGTCCCATAAAAACACCATGGTACGGCTGCTACCCTAAATTGAGTAGATAAGGTGTTTACAACAAAGTCGTTCGTGTTTGCCAAAATGACTTTGAGGTCAAATGTCAACAGACATTGATTAAAAGCTGACCTCGGCGATGACTAGCGATATTTATACGTAACTAGCTTCCACCCGCAGCTCCGTTCGCATGGTTTGTCAGTAAATAACAACTTTTGTGCTAATCCAGACTATAATCTATCTGTTTGTGTGTTTCATGCAAATCGTTTTAGTCATCATCGTCATTTCAACCTACAAACATCCCACTGCTGGGCACGGTTTCCTCCAAAAAATGTGGAGGAATTTAGCCCATTATACCAGACGGGTTGATTTGTTTCGAATTTTCTTTTTCTTGCAGTGCTCTTGCCTGGACAAGTTTACTACCTTAGTCGCCATTTACGAAACCTACGGGTTGAAATGGGGTAGTTATCCTTTTAGTCATTCTAGCGTAATTGAGTAACAAATATCTATCTATACATCCATTTATTCATCCTAAGTGTCATATTTATACTAAATTTAGTAAGATATAAATACTATCGCATAATTCTTTGTGCTGAATTAAAATTGATTAATCGATCATAAAGTTCAAAGAGCTTGATTGAGGCCAAATTTATATGGATTACACTGATTACACAGAGTGAAATTTGATGAATTTAAAGCATTATCCAGCAATCAATTTACATGGATACGACATTTAGGCAAATGCAAATTATCTACTTTTGTGTTCACAGGGAATTATTGCCATTTCATATAGAAATTTTGTAGAAATTCGGTATCATTTATAAGAAATTATAAAATAGTAAAATTTTTAGACTAATTCGGTACACTTTATATATTTTTATTTTGAAAGATATCACGATTGTGTGTGTGTGTTACTAATGTAGTTATTTAGCTGTAAGTCATCCATGTACTTAATAAAAAAAATAAAAAAAAACAATACTATACGCCACATTTTACACAACAAAAACCTTTAAGTTGATTGATAAACCGTAGCCAATGATACTAAATTGACTTTTATAGAATACATGATGAATAATCTCTTTTAAATCCTTTTTTATGCAAATTCAAGCATTTAGTGGCATTAACAAACATCCCAACATAATACAATTAAACACAGGCATAGCTATTACTTAGTACATAATTTATAATATGTTTTTATCATACATAAAACACATACAAGCATCACGCCTCTTTCCCCGAAGGGGTAGGCAGAGGTGTTTCACACCCACATTTCACCAGCTATGTTTCATCATCATCATCATCATATCAGCCCAATGACGTCCACTGCTGAACATAGGCCTCACCTAATTTCCGCCACAACGAGCGGTTTTGTGCCGCCCACATCCAACGGCCATCCGCAACCCTTACCAGGTCGTCGGTCCATCTGGTGGGGGGCCGCCCTATGCTGCGCTTTCCAATACGTGGCCGCCACTCGAGAACTTTTTTGCCCCATCGGCCATCAGTTCTGCGAGCTATGTGGCCTGCCCACTGCCACTTCAGCGATGCGATTCGGTGAGCTATGTCGGCAACTTTAGTAACTAAGTAACTAAGTTCTCCTGCGGATCTTCTCATTTCTGATTCGATCACGCAGGGAAACTCCAAGCATAGCCCTTTCCATGGCTCACTGAGCGACAGTGAGCTTTCTAATGAGCCCCATAGTTAGCGGCCGCTAACTATGGGGCCAGCTATGTTTGGTCCCATGAAATAGGGGGCAAGTCTATTGTCATCAACCGGGAACAATTGTTCATGATAGAAAAACCCAATACCATTTTCACCCGACCCGGGAATCGAACCCGGGACCTCTTGCACAGCAGTCGTATACACTTCCCGCTGCGCTACCGAGGCAGTAGGCAGTTATATAGTTATATGTTTTCATTTCGTATGTTATTTATTTTGTTCCGGAAAATAACATTGTTACCAATATTTTTTCTCAGAATTTTTAATTTATATCTGTATTGAAACACAGCCTTTGTATATTTTATAAAAGTAAATGCGAGTTCAAAGGCTTGGTCTGAATTCAACAAGCATACATTCAGTTCGTATAGTCTATTTTTTTATTGAATATAAAAAACACCAGTCAAGTGCGAGTCAGACTCACGCACTGAGGGTTCTGTATAAACGTGCATTTTTTAACAAAAGAAATCTATCATTTCGTCCATAAAGTTTCCAATTTCAATTAACGACTACCACATTATTTGATAGCCGGAATCAACGGCTTTGCATGACTGCCGAAGCACGGAAACGCTTGAGAAATAAATTGCCACAAATGGTCACCCATCATGGACTAACCTTGGCCAATGTTTCTTAACCTCACTGATCGTAACGAATATCTCAATACCTTAATACTCCGCACGCCTAGTGAATAGACATTTTTGCATATAGCGTAAACGATTACCCTGACTGAAAACACCTACTTACTGTGTAATTGAATATTTAAATGCACAGAAGCCTTACATGGCCTGCAAACTTCAGAATATCGTGTGTCGTAACAGTAGGCGCACGTGTACGGTCTCATATTTCAATTAAGTGAAGACCAAAATAATGAAAACCATTAGTAGGTTAGCGAAGGCGAAACGTTAATGGCGCATTATATATAGAAAACTGATACTCTAATCATGACTTGTATATTATATTACTTATTTAATTTAAAAATAGAATTTTGTCTGATTAATTATAATAAATAATAATAAACACAATAACAAAATAAACAATGCTGTGACATTTCTTAGAGTCTTATAAGGTTTTTAGGGTTCCGTACCTCAAAAGCAAAAAACAGAACCCTTATAGGATCATTTCGTTGTCCGTCTATCTGTCTGTCTGTCAAGAATATTTTTCTCAAGAACTCGTAGAGGTATAAAGCTGAAATTGATATCATATACCCGGGTCTGCAAACCCTCGGCGTAAAAAAAAACAGAATTCTAACGCCGTCACTACACGGACAGATCATGGATCATCATGGATCCATGGGAATACATCTTAAGTCTTATTCCCGTCCGCTCCACGATTATTCTCCCAAATGTACTTTGTAAATTCGTTCTCAAGAGTTTTATTTATTATTTTAATATAAATATATTGGTGCTCTTAGGACAGAATGTATGGAAAAAATAATTTTGGAGAACAATAGATTTGGGGCGTAAAGGAATAAACCCATTTAAAACAGTGGTCTTGTTGTCTTTGAATGTAGGAGGCCGTTTGTGATAATCCTCAGAATTACACACCATGATTAAGGCTTTAATACATTTAAATAATATTTTTATCATCATCCTTGCCAGCATCCTTGACCAGATCGTCGGTCGATCTGGTGGGGGGCCGTCCCACGCTGCGCTCTCCAATAGGTATCCAAATATTCTTCAAAATTCCTGAGCTTTATAATAAGGTTCATTCACGTCTTCTTAACTTTGAGAAGAAATATCGTAATAACGACAAATTGACAAGCTTGAAAAGTCAATAACTGTCAGGAAAAGCTCGAGTACGTATATTAAAAATCTATGTTAAAGAAAATGCGATGATCCTAACTTTTCTCAGTCAAACATTGCGCAACTGGCTGTGAGACAGTTGAAATAAATTCAGCTTTCAGTATTCTACTCTTTTTACTATGAAATTTTATTGCAGAAGTTGAACTGGCAATAATTTACAAATAATATTAATGAGAGATTGTTCTAAAAACATAATTATCGGCATCTTAAATATTATTATCTAATAGTATCAAAATCCATTCAGTAGTTATCGTGAAATAATAACAGACGCAGAAGCGTTTCCAATGTGTATGAAGTAAGTAATATTGTATATAAGTACTAAAATTATAAAGCCGAATATCTCTTTTGTTTGTTTAAACTAATCGAAAGAACTATAAGTTCTATCTATTAAAATCTAACTTGTTATACATTTAAAAGCATTAAGTTACGAAACATTAGATTTGGATCTAAAACAGTGATACTTGTGTGAGTTCAACTGTTAGCTATATATCTCTATACCAAATGTACAGATTATAAATTAATAAAAACAAATACGCATGCTCTCTCCCTCACTCCATTAATTCGTGTTACGATTTCACAGTCAAACAAACAAACAGTTGCCGCCTAAAATGTGTGTCAGCCTTTTTATTTGGACAGATTAACGGAGAGCTTAGGCCTGGACGGAACCATAATATATACGAAACGAGAAAAGGAAAGAGGTTTTATAAACAACCCATAGAATTTTAAATATCAATAATATTTATCTAACAATAACAGTAAGTATGTCTATTGTTCTACATAAATGTACTCATATATTATGTTAGACTCTAAATACAAAATATATTATCTAGATCTGTAGGTCTGTCTGTCCACACATAAATTGGATATTAGATTATTATACTATATTATAATAACTGAACCAAAAAGTTTGTTTGAAAATATATATTTTTCTACTTAAAACTTATTAGAGGCTAAACACAGCGACACAATCTCTAAAACGGAACGCAGAGAGTCGCCAAAACGCCATGCAGCATGTATGCAGTCATAAAATCTCCGACTTGTGAGGTCCTTATACCACAACAGTGGCCATCAAGCAACCTAAAATCACTTGTAACTCCAGAGGTATAACTAACGCATTGCCGAATCTTTGACCAGAAAATACGCAAACTGATGTATTTATTTCAATCAGTGGTTGTGTCACACGTCATCACATTGTCGGTTTTCCTTTGAAACATTTAGTTTTTTAAGAGATATACCATATTTTCTTTTGAAGGAAGAGAGAAGGAAGGAGAGAATACGTTTTATAAAACTATTATTTCAAAATAGATTTTCTCCAACATTCCTGTATATTGTTCTTCGCTGTGACAAACGTAGGGACTCTAGACGTTGATATTGCCCATTACGTAGCTATAACCTTTTTGCTTATTTCTGACGTTCACCTAGACGTTCGTCTAGTCAAGCACCGATGTTTCTAATGTTAACTCACGCTTGAAACTATTTGTCTTTAACAAAAGCTCCAGTTTTTGTGATGTTGTGATGTTAGATAAGAAATTAATTGTTCATTTTGATTTACAACTTATGTTTGAAACAAATAAATATGCATAACAAAAGGTTTCAGGTTCGATTTTCCAGTTGCACAAAAATAGTAATGTGATGTTCTGTTTTAAAATTATCAGTTTCAGCCCAGACTTATAGAGAATGGGATCGCACCGTTGACTTATAAAAACAAGACGTACACTCAGTGATCAAAAAGAGTTCAATTTACACACAATTGTTTCACTGTCGTGAGGTGTGAACGTCAAAAAGCTTAATTGCTTTTTATGTAATGTTTTTTAAAAGCAATTGTAATATGTATTAAATAAGACTGATTTTACAGAAAACTATTTTATAAAAGTGACAGTATATTGGCTACAGTTTTGAGCGTGACTTTAATAAGTGATTTTGTCTAAGGTGAGACGCTGAATTTTTTGTATATCAATGGATCGTACCCCACTACATGAGACTAACCATCGCTGGTAAAATTAATGTGGGTATGCACCTACGTTTACGATTAAAGCGCGATGCCGATCCTTAAAAATAAATCTACAATTGTAAATATATTCCCAGTAACCCGTTCAAAATAAAAACAGAATTCATTATAAAAGGTAAAAGGCCAGAAAAGCTTTCGCAATATACGAAAAATGCGTATGTTATAGGCTAATAGGTAATTACAACTGGATACATAACATTTATGCTGTAAATATAAGAATCTTCAAAAGAGATGATATTCATTTTGTCGCACTTTTAATCTATTTTTCAGTGTCATATACGAATAAACCTGAATGAATGATACGTGGGCTTTACCATAATAAACGGTTGATTAATTAAAAGTTCATAAATTTAATATTTTTTTTGGTTTATTTCCAAATCAACATTAGGCAATAGCAATCCACTGTTAGACCTAGAACCTCCTTAATGAGCGCAATTACGATTAGAATAAAAAGAAAATAATTGTATTACGTAATTGTAAAAGAAAATTACTTAATTGCTTTATTCCAACAAATCTTAAACAATAATTAAATGTGTTGCTTAGCGTATAACTCGGCTCGAATGGCTAAACGAATTGTGCTAATTCTCTTTTTGGATTATTCAAAACTCAAAGAAAAAATTAAATTATAATAATAATAATAATATTCTACCACATTCACACAGCGCCATCTAGTCCCAAAGTAAGCAATTATATTTGCTTGTGTTATGGGTACTAAACAACGGATATACTACTTAAATAATTTTTTTTTGTAAATACATACATATTATAGATAAATTACACCCAGACACAGAACAAACCTTTATGCTCATCACACAAAGATTTGTCCTGGGTGGGGATCGAACCCACGACCTCCAGCTTAGCAGTCAGGGTCATTAACCACTAAACCAACAGGCCAGTCAAAAATGTAATAACACGTATGCACATAAGATAAGTTTCTGTGGTAATAGAAACCGAATTTCACGTTACTATACAGTATTTAGTCAGGACAGTTAAATAAAAAATTAAAAAGTCAAAGTAAAAACTCTTCACTTTAAATTTTTTTCTTTCGTATCTTCACAACACCTCTCGTATTAATAACCAAGTCCTTTCTCGCAATCATAGTCTACACGTCCTTTTCAAAGACGCTCAGGATTACAGCCGCTTTGTCAAGCGCACCACTGAAAGGACCTACTTCCAGATGAAAGGGGGAGTGCCTTGCAGCGGCTGCATCAAAAAGCTGCCCATTTGAAGGAGATAGAATATTCTAGATGTGTACAGTTCTGAATGGGTCGTGAATGGATTGTGTCTGAAGCGATGTTTACGGCTTTATCTTGTATATTGGGTGTGCACTGTGCGAGGCGTCTGCCGTGTTTTTTGTATTTTGTAAGTTTTTTATTCAAGACTTTTTCACCAATGCAGCAATGGTATGCCAGGGTCGCGGGTTCAAGTCCTGTTGTGAGTTTGAATTTTTCCATTACTTGTTTAATTTAACATTTATATAAAATGTTAAAACAAAGCAAAGAAAATTGCTTAATATTTAATGTAATTTACTTATTTTACTTTCATTATGTTACTTCGTAAGTCTTTGTTTAACATTAAGTACAATGTTTTTAATACAAGAATGATTTAAGGTTTTGAGAGAGATTAGTGAGTAGTGAGATTTAGATTAGTTTTTATAGACTTAGCACGGATAAGAAGCTGCGAGTACCTAATGTAATGTTTTTGTAGAAAACATAAAGACAAAAATTTACTGTATTATTGTGCTTAATCCCAAAACACCCAAAAAACTGTTTACAGAAATAATTTTACTTAATAATATTATTATAATCAGTACCTCCGAGTAGGTCTTACCATAGAAAGCCAAATAGGTATTTCCTTGTTGATCAAACTTGGCTAACTTTCTCTGATGATTTTAAGCAAAACTCTCACATTAATTCATTAGTTCATAAAATAATATTAAACACTTGCACAAAAGGTAAATAATACCAACACACAAACTACAGTTAATGCATTGAAATCGATATTTTAAAAAACAATTAATATTTTAAAACTATTTTTATCGACACACATCTATGTTAAATATCAAATTGGTTCTACATACAATATATTTATATTTACAGATTGGAAACACATCCTGAAGTTTCACATTTACTGATCTGCAGTAACATAAAACTATGTATTATCACAAAATGAAATTTTCAAACGGTTCATTCCATAAAATCTATTTCAAAGATGGTCCTAAAAAAAAACGATAGGTAGGTCTTTAACAACGATCTTAAATTTCGTACGTTTCTTTGAAATTTGCTTTATTATATAAATAAATTTTCATTTTGCTATTTCACTCACGCGAAAAATTATCCCGTTTCCATAATAATACTAAATTACAAAGAGCCACGAGGACCTCGAAGACCTGGTACTCAATATATTATTAGCATAGAGAGTGGGACTAGTATAATTTGTTTTACGGTCAAGCCGTGGCGCCGCCGTACGGAATTATATTTTAAGTGCTCACTGTGGGTTGGCTTTTATTTGTTTGAATTTTTGCTGCGTTGCCGTCACGTAGTTACACAGTGTTAATACGTTACAACAAGGAAGAGGCGAAAAGTTTACAATTCTTACTTTTCTCATATCCAAATTTTATTGAATTTGATTTAGTATGGTATTTTGGTTCTGTACCTTTCTGTGATATTTCAAACTGTAACCAATTGAAATTGTAACAACTATGGCGATTAAAAAGAGTGGCCTGAGTTTTTTGCCAAGTTCTTCTAAGAGCTCAACCTTGTCAGTGAACTGGCCGTAAATTTGCTGACACCTTTTTTTGGCATTGTATAACGTTCATAAGTAGCATGTATGTGATCAAAATGAAATAAAAAGATTTGACTTTGACTTAATTTTGGATTACCTCTGCAAGTAAAAGGAAAGGATATAATTATTTAATTTTACGTTATCATTAGAGTCCATACGAAATATGTTACATCTAAACTTTTACCTATTTCAAAAACAGCACAAGTAAATATAATTTAAAATACTCATACCACTGAAAATTGCTGGAAATGACAAACGCGCTAATGGTTCATAATGATATTTTCCAACAATTTTATTTCTAAACTTTAAGACAAATTTTATTAGACAAGCACATTTGAATAGACAGAACAGATATAGGTTTTGTTGAATATCATGTGTTAAAACCAATATTATTTACAACATAAAATAATTTAATTATTTTGAAACTTTTATTGCATTTTAAAATATTTTACAAGGTAGGTATATAACTACACACAAATTATTTATAGGCTTAATAATTATTTAAAACCTAATCTTAGCAAAGCAGATTAATATTCAGTATCAGGTTCAAACAAAAACTAAGCTTCAACACCTTTGCAGGATTATTCATAAACTTAACATAGAGTCACATTTATAAAAAGTTATAACACTGAGCCTGCAGCACACTAAGCAAAAAGCAATAACAAACAAAACAAAGCGTTTTAAAATAATACGTATTTTTATTTTTTAATACGTATTTCATTGAAAGAAATACTCAGACTTGGCGTACAAAGGGTGATATATTTACTATTAGTATTTCTAGCACTACAAAACCGAGCCAAAAACGTATAGTTAAATGTTATATATGAGCAATAGAAACACAATATTAAACTAATATTTTTCACGCGATTTATTGGACATACCGTCAAATACACCCTTTGAGAAAGAATAAATTATGTAGTAAGCTTATTGTTAAAAAAATGTTGTGTATTTAATTTATTTTATCTGAACTTTGACTGACAGAAATCAGTGCTAAAATGTAAAGAAAACAGTATTTGTTATGATCTGAGAATATATTATGTAAGAAATAAAATCCATGTGATTTGATTAAAGCGAACTAGCCATGTAACAAAGAGCTGTTAAATGTTTTATGAGCACGTTGAAATGTTAAAAAAAAATACATATCTAAGTTTTTTATAAACTTATTTTTAGGGTTCCATACCTCCAAAGAAAAAAAAACCAGAACCCTTATAGAATCACTCCGTTATCCGTCTGTCTATCTGTCCGTCTGTAAAGAATAATTTTCTACATTTAATCATGATGAGAGATTATAGGCGGTGATGATTATTACGCGATCGGCTATTATAATCATTCATCGTGTTATGTCTGTGATAGAAATCTTATTCCATTCCATTGGCCACCATAGCTCACTCTGAAAAGGGCTTTAATATATGTAACCACGATATTTAAATCAAAGTAGGGTCTCTTGCTTCGATTCAACCAATTTAAATATCGTTCTCAAATGTTTGATAATTTAAAATTGACATTTACAAACAACTCTACTTATCTACGATTTCAAAATCAGCCAAACGAATATCGTGATTGCGAGTATACTATAAGTAGTTTACTTTTAAAGAGTTTAGTTCATTATTTTACATCGTATTATTTAAAATATAAAATTATTTAAATCACTGCACTAAGTTCTCTGCTCCATATTTAAAACTGAGATTAATACTGTTCCAAGCAGCTTAATAAATAAGAAACATACCATACCCTATGTCAATTAAGAATCCCATTCATCCATCTCTTGATATTATATGCTAACTTTGTCAAACAAAAACAATTCCTTGATAAATACAGAGCAACTAATTATATTCGGGAGGTAGTATCACAAAGGGTCCACAGAGTAATAAATAAAGCACAGAGGCAGACAATGGGAGGGGTGCGAGCACAATTGAAAATCGCTGTAGCTACAAATCTATTCGGAGAGCACAGTTTTGCACGTAGCCGCGCTACTGAATGGTCACCCTTTATATTTTTATTTCGGATACAAGTTATAACAGATAGCGGATAAGGGCTCATTATTTATTTGTTTCTTTTTAGCTTGTTGCTGTACTTGGCTAAGCCGTAAGGTGTACGTCATATTTTATTTATAATTATAGTATTGTAAATAGAAGTTGTAGATATGTAAGTAAATAGTTAATTATGTTATAATTATAAATAATTTAATGTTATAAATAAATAAATTATTTTAAAACATATTATTATTTATTTATATTATAGAAAACTGTGTGGTTTCTCTGAGAGACAAGATGTATCTTTATAAATTTAATATTTATACTCAATGGCTGCATGTATGCAATTCATTAGATACAAGATTTTTATGTTTTTTTGGTGTATAAAAAAGCCTCGTGTGAAGCCCAGGGCAAGTTGCTACAGCAATTTAGAGAGTACTCACATTTAACTTCAATTAGGTTATCACAATTTTATTTTAATTAACAGAACTTCATTGAAAATCAACGGCAATCTAAAATCTATATAGAAACAAACTGCTATTTTGCACGTTACTTTTTTATATTTATTTATAACATAATGTGATATTATTATTCGAAAAACGAATAGATAAAATTACTAATAGATAAAATAAAATTCTTGCAAATACAGAATGATCTATTCTTTTACAGCTAGGGCCACAGTTCGTTGTGTGCGCACCGCTAGGAATGGCTGTAATTAATGTCTATAATAATTGTGTTGACCCTCATTACGGACGCTGTTAGGGCAGCTTTTTAAGAATGTTTTATGATCCGTCTGGAACTTTGTGAGTGCCCACCTGTCTTCATGTGATATAAATGTTTAAGGAGCATTTAGACAAACTTCTAGTGAATTATAAGATAAGTTAAAATGGTAAATTTTTCTTAAACAAAAGTATGCGAAAACACACCTACCTGTCTAAGAAAAATAACAATATTTTGTATTACGCGCGATACATCAAAAGCAATTAAATTAAATCTAATTACAAAGCAAAATTGATATATTGGAAAATATTTATATGAAAACTTTTAAATCATAAAGATTTTCTTTTTAAGTCTACTAAAAAAAAGCTTTATTTATTTTCATTGAGTTTTATTTTTAGTCTCATCATCAATCATAATTACCAAGTACACATAGGCTTATTCGATAGTTCTTGTCATACTTACCTGTTAATAGAATCAGACTTAATAGGTCCCTTAATTTTTTTGTCTGTTCCCTCTCTAAAACGATCAGATCTTATACATATTACATTTGTCTCTCTATGGTGGGAGGTATATAATTTCTTTCCAACTTTTATTCTGTTTGTTTTCTTTGCGGACAGTAGAACAGTAGGTTAGACATTCCCACCTAAGTGTCAAACCGTTGGGTCTACCAAGGGTAATCGTTGTTAATCCTGGCTTACAGGAGTAGGTGTGAGCACAGGACTATCTCGTGGTCCTCTCACTATCATCGCAATCCTTAACAATATCATCGTAATTATATTGGTCAAATTATCTCAAGAACGTAGCTTGACAAACAAACAACCACATGTATGTACCCTCTAAGTTGTAACAGACCTCACCTTTAATCCTTCGCGGTAAATGTACACGACTCTCTAAGCACTCATTGTTTTTCCTCTGGCCCTTTATCTAAATAAAGAGGCGCAGGTGTACCGGTCTATATTTTATTAGAAACGATTGGTGATCCGTAGGAAGGGACGAAAACTTTACTAGAATTTGAACATAGGAAATAAATTTCCATACGATTTTTTTATCGCGTAGGCTAGGGGCAGTAGGGGGGTGTTGCAATTTCATGTTGTAATTTTATCAAGCCATTCATAAAACTTGTTTTTTATAAAAGCTCAGCATAGTGGCTCCTTTTTGCATGATGGAAAGTGAAAATATTGCATATAGCACTGGCCGTTGACGGGACACCCACGAGGTGGACAGAGATGTGCAAGAAACACACAAACTACGGCTGTTAATTAGAATGTTATGTCAGGAAAACTCAAAAAATTACAATTTTGCCTCACCCAGAAATCAAACTGGTGCCTCTTGAGACAACGATGACACCAATGCAAATACTATGAATGAATCATCTCATAATATGAAATCATATTTTATAAATATAAATTATAATACAAAAATAACTTTGCATAAGTATCCGTTACGCTTTGCTATTCAATTACTGAGCTAATTTTAATGAATTTTGCCAAAAAAATGTCTATAAACTTCTTATTTACACATCACGGAAAAGTTATTAATTTAAAAACCATTTTACAGGAAGTTCTAGCTTGTGTTGGATTTTTTAATGTCGCGTAATGGTCACGTTATTAGATTAATATGCTCGAAGCTTAGACGGTCACTTAAGAGAAGTAGAACTTATGAAATTAATTAAGTAGGTAGTAATTGCAATTAAGTAGGTATTAGGCAAATAAGATGGACATTTTAAAAACGGCAGTCAAGAAAATAAAATGGATCAATAAAAAACTATTGGTATTTCAGAACGCCAATAAAATTGTTGAATTAATAACAGATTTTTTTTTTTCGGTAAAAAGATT
This sequence comes from Laspeyria flexula, assembly GCA_905147015.1. Lineage (NCBI taxonomy): Eukaryota > Metazoa > Arthropoda > Insecta > Lepidoptera > Erebidae > Laspeyria > Laspeyria flexula. The sequence goes on along the minus strand of LR989956.1, from coordinate 883,396 downwards.
ATGTAAAACTGTATACATTTTAACATTATATATATGTCATCATCATCAGAAACCCATTAATGGCCCACTGCTGGGCTTGGGTCAATTAACATAAAATATAGAGATTTTATTGAATCAATTTTACGAAAGCGTATTCGATATCGAAATGGCAAACATATTTGAAAATCAAACGCACATATATCGAAGCTGCCGATCGTAAAGATAGATAAGAAAATATTGCAGCACAAAAAACAAATACATAGCCATTTCCTATCGACCCTCATCACTATACAACGCCATCTGTTCCCTATGATATAAGATACACAATTCGACTCAAAATACAAGGTTACACCGGTTATACCAATCTCTATGCTGATCGCAATCCTGCTTATCTCAAAATGGGTTCATCTTCACGTTTTTCCTTGAAAACTGAGCGTTGTATGCCACCAACAAAAATAGATACACATTTACAATGATAGCAGAGACCAATATTAGTAGAATCAACCTTTCAAAGTCGTGTTTGTATCTGAGAAAATATTTTTTCGTCTACAAATTTGTGTTATTCCCTTCGTCATGTTTTTGCTGTTATATAAGTTAAAATATGATTGATAATACTGAGAAATCTATATTAGTAAGCAATCATTTTTCAGAATTTTATTTTCTACAAACAAAATAAAAATTCTAGTTGTATCCCCTGTTTATTACTACTTGGAATTCGGTTACCATGAATATGTATAGTATTTTTCCTTTTTAGGGAATGAACAAAAATTATTATTTAATACTCAATACTATATTCCTTTTCATAAAATTAAATGTCAGTGGGAGGTATAGGCTAAGCGACATTATGGAGAGTGAGAAAGAGAGCTATTAAAATAACATTAATTTACATAACTTTGTGCAAATAATGCTCCTTAGCTCGCATTGAAGTTTCATCATCAGTCAGTTTTTGTTTTACATATTAATAGAAGAATATAAGTCAAAAGAAGAACATAAACAAAACATCGAGTAAAAGTATGTATATGTATATACTAAAGAAAAACACGAGTAGGTATACAACGCTTGGCTAGTATGTTTTCTTTGTCTCACTTCTAATTAATTTCGCTGCAGAATCCGTAGGTTTAGCTTTCGCCGGGACTTTGGAGTGTCAAACTCTGTGTTTGCAAGGGCTCATCACTGTTAACTTGGGCTTACATGACTCACTGGGTAGGAATGAAAGCGAGATTTTCCCTTTATTTTGGCATTGTGTTGCTTTTTAAAGCTTAACCAGAGCAGGAATAATTTTGTCTCCTTTTAACTCTTAAACTGTCTAAGAAAAAACGTTGAAAGTTAGATTTTTTTATGATCTTAAAGCCCTATTTCTCTCTAGTGGTGATATTAATTTTCGCCTTCGTAAATAAATATCATAAATAAATCTTAAACTTTAAAAAATACATTTCCTCTTATACAATCCTTAGTTTAACGTAATACGAATTTTATCAAAGCGCATTCACAATAATTTTTTCTTGTGAAAATATCGTGATGTGTGTAAATGGAAGCTGACCAATTGTGTCGAGAGCCCAATAGTTGTTGTTGCCGACATTATGGTAATGCTGTTATATTCCTTGCTAGTAATTTCGAACGGGAACTGAATATATTTTATAGTTGGATAGAATACAGAAGTTACAATGTTTATGTTCAATTCTTCTTCTAAAAGAAGAGTGATAACAATGCAATATATTGTTCAAATCTTTATTTAATAACTGGAAAAAATTATAAGTACCGTATTAAGAGACAGTCTACATTTGTCTACGTTTTTTAGTTTAGAATGTAATGAATAGATACTCATATAGTAAATGCTTAAGAATTGTAACGTCTTTGTCTAATTTTAATATAATGCTAACGTCTATTAACAGTTTATAGAACATTTTTTGTATTCTTTTCTCGTCTTCACGTTGATCCGTTGAGCCTAATTATTATATTATTACTACCAAAAATACTATTATAATAATATACATTGAGGTTAAAAACACAAACCCATTAATGTCCCATTGCTGGGCAAGCACTTCTCTTCTCTATTTAGAGGGCTGAGAGGGTTTAGGCCACAATCCCCACATGGTTATATCAGCTGTGGGACGTCATCCATTACAACAATAAACATCATTGCGTTATAGTCAATAGTGCAGCTTCTACATTTCGTCGTGCTAAGATCCAAACGGAACGATTCACACAATATTTTGATCGGACAGTTCAATTGTGTGACGTCATGGCTATTTGTTACTGCTGTTTATTGTCGAGTCAGACCTCATGCTCTACCATGTTAAAGCACCAAAAATATTATAAAATATATTCGAGAAATATGCAATACTTATTACTACAAAGTGTTCAAATGAAAAATATTCATTAGGTGTTTGGTATAAAACTATACAAATAAAAATGAATGACTAAATTGTTGCTTAGTGCGTGCGCAGCGTGAGTTGCTAAGTGCAAAACTCAAGACCCTTGAGATTTAAGATAACTATAATAAATAAATTTTAAAGAAAACAGATGACCTGCAGCAATGAGGAATACAATCCAAGAAGTAGGACGAAAACATGCGAAAATAACCACTTCAATTCATCCCCGAAACTGCATACTACGTTCTAAAGCTCATAATTAAAATGTAAGTAACCAAATCCAACCATAGAATAAGCTTAATACGCCTAAGGCCCTAGTAAAAACTATTGTAAGGTTTCAGCTTTTAATTTGCCAGTATTTAAACATTTATTATTTGAGTTTCTGCAATAATGAATAGTTAAATGCTACGTTATTGCACAGAACAAACAGTTTTAATGTCTCGTTTGTTTTAAATTATTCAAGCTTCTCTGCACCGAGCAACATTACAATATTAAATTTTATAATCTGATTTAAACAAATGTAAATATGCATTCAGTTCAATGAGTACTAGCTTTAATGTGAATAAAAAAGTAGACGTCTTATATTATTAGAGCCCATTTATAATGTTATATAATTTTAAAATTATGCAGGTTATTTCAATGAGTTCTTAAATCTGATGCAGTTAGCTCAACTCTTGGGCAATAGCTATTAATTTATATATTTTTATCCAATCAACCTCATTTTACAAATACTGCTGATTATAAACGTAATTACCTACCTGTCTAAACACAAAATCAAATTAACGTTGAAATAGCCAACCAAATCACAGTCGTATATTATTTTCACAACTATAATAATTAGGCTATTTCGTTTGTTATCACTAATTAAAATATGTAATTTTCTACATAAATGGCTGCTATTGTCAAATTTGTTGCACATTAAAATACACGGGCTCTAATAATACAAACAAATATATAATATTGTTTTATGCAGTATTTGATATTAATCAGTGATTATTATAAGTAATGTTAAGAATTATTTAATTAAATTCTTCAATTCTATTCATTGTTCACAATAATATTCTACTAGGCTGGAGATAAAGACTGAAGATAACTCCAGTCTTTTATCAAGTAATTTCACATTAAGAACTACTAACTAAAAAAATATGTAAAAAAAAATACAAATGACAGTAAGTTCATAAATCTTGTTGCAATGTTTTAAATACTCCGCTCAAATTGGCCTCATGTCGTTTCTGATATAAGTATCCTCTAATGCCAATTTCCTTCTCTCTGATATAGAGTGTGCCCATTTGAGACCTAAATCTATTTGACTTGGGTACCTCAATGTTCATCCCTATCTAACTCTGTATTATAACGATTATGTATGACAAATAACCATAGATTTACAGCGGTAGTCCTAGGTTTATTATGTGTAGTAGGATCCTAGGTCTATTATGTGCGCTAAATTAAAGACAAATTTAAATAATTTCGGGAATTGTAAGATGTTGTACATCTTGCATTTTCATTGATTGTGCTTTTTCATGGATTTAAAATATTGCTCTGTTTAAATGATATAATAATATATATAATATAATAATATATATAATATATATATATATATATAATTGGTTCACGACTGAATATGGCCTATGTTCAGCAGTGGACGTCGTTGGGCTAATAAATATGATGATGATGATATCTAATATTTTCGTAATCATTTATGTAAACCTAATAGAAAAGGTAGATAACACGTATTTTTATCTAAATGTCGCCAGACACACGAATTATTTCAATCACCCCTGATTAGTGTAACTCGAAACAAATTACCCGAGTTATCAGCTAGATCGACACCAATATCTACGATATAACTACTGAAGGGGGCAATGGTATTAATCAAGACGTGTCTCTCACACAAATCTAAACCAATTCCATTGATTGAAACAATACTAGACAATTGGGAGCATAATACTATTGTTTATCGTTAACAATAACTATTCAACGTTTATTATTTTCGCCAATTGTAAATTATTTCATTATTTGAATTTGAACCCAAAAATATTATTATAAAAAAAATGGCTTTTGGCTAAATATAGGCCTCTCCTAATATATGTATGTTTATAATTATACTAAATTCATGAAGTAATAGCCCAAACAGATTTACGAATAACAAAAGTAAGGTGTATGGTACTGATATGACAGACTTTGGCTATATTTCTTGAATATTTTATTTTTACCCCAAAATAATATACAATCCTTAAAATCATCCTTAAATTTATTTTGGTATGGAAAGAAAAAAAAAATTAAATGCCAATTTAAATGGCCTTTGCTCAGCAGTGGGATGAAACAGGCTAAATAAAAAAATGGAAATTACTAATGGATTTTCGCAAAATGCCTGTTTGCAACAGGGGCATGATCAGAATCAATTCTTTCTATTTTAAAAGTACCGCAACATTTAACGTAGTAAGCTGTGACTTATGGCAGTATAAGGCACATAAAATAACAAAGAGTACAAAGTGAAATATTCGCGGACGTGATTAGGAGCCGTCCCGCCTTTGTCCTGCCACTCTCTCATCTCCTTGTGAGATGAAACTCGCTAGTACAAGCCGACGACGCGATGTTGTGATAACGTACACTGTACACTCGCGGTTAGTGCTACAACACTGACGTAATCGAAACATGTTGCAAGGAACATTGCATCATGGTTTTTTTCATGAGATTTATTGGAGGGCTGGCGATATACTCTGAATTTCGACATTCGAATGTTCAGTTTTGATGTCGCTGTCCAATTTTAATGTAGTCAAAAATGTTTAAACAAACAAATGAAATTACTTAGTTATTTTTTAACTAGAAAGCATCATTAAAATGGCTATCTTAATACATATTTCGGTATGCTTTAAGTAAATGTATCCAACTATAAAACAGACATCAATTGAAGTGTAAATAAATTCCTGAAATGTTTGCTCGTTGAACCAATAAAATTGCGCTTTATGAGCAGTAAATAGCCGGCAGCCTTTAGCACAATTTTAGAGACCCTTAATGGTCCTCTAGCAGGGGCATTTGTTTGTTTCGAATAGCACGTAAAGTTGTCAGCAACAATATTCTCAATGCGAAGCATCGTCTTATTGAGTGGGCTTGAGACAGACTTTGGTGTTGTATTCGGTGCAATTTTTTAAATGTTCTTCGATAAATGGGCTAGTTATTTCGTGCAAGCGATTCATAAAATTCTCCTACTGATGGTGTACTCAAATTATAATTATGGTATAAAATAATATTGGTAAGTAGTCTTCTCCTTTCTTCTTTCTAAATTTAAGACTATCTTTATTTGAAATCATAAAGATCTGATTAATAGTTTTAAAGATTACCTCATACTTTCAAACTAAAATATTACCTCTTTATAATATTAGATACTAATTGTTATTTATTACATAATGCAAAAAAAAACAGTTTTATGAATTTTTAACGCATGGCGTTTCAGACATGATTCAAATTTGTGTAGATGCTATCAAATTTGGAATGTATATATTATAAAAGTTTCTCTGCTAAAGAAACCTGTGAAAGGTGTTTTAAATTTCCACTATAAAACCGTCCAGTGCGCTCGGTACCTTACAAACGAATGAAGTTTCTACCTCCGTAGTTTGAAACTGTGATGAGTTATAGCTATTTAAGTAATAATGCTATGTTTGTAAATAAGCTTGGAAGTAGGTCGCGGTACAAGATAATTTGCGCGGTCGTTCACGTGGCTTGTGGCTCTTACTGTGGTTGTTCAGCGAATCCGAAACCGTTTTACGTGTTCAAGTCCCTAATGTGCGGGAAGAGGAGTTAGATTACGGATTACGAGTTGTTTTTAAGGCGTTTAGGAAAATTTTGTGTAAATAATCTAGTTTATTTTAAGCTAAGTTAAGCTGTAATAATACATTAACATTATGTATATAGAACAAAACAGTGGTGAAAATGGAAAAAAAAACTATGTAGCAAGGTTGGTGATATTTATTAATAGTTCAACATTCGATTGATCTATTTTGATATCGTTATTAAATCTAAAAGCAGAGCAAAACTATTTGTTGAGCTGAACTTTCTTTAACCAAAATAGTAACATGTCATAAGTATCGAATTGTTTACCAAAGTAGGCCCTCAGTGCACTTAACACAAGATCTAAATTAATTTTGTTGCTATGCGTAGTAATTTTGTTTTAACTAGCATTTTTTTTTATTTAAAAATAAAATTCATCAATTTATTCCTACAGAACAAATAGGCAGCTATAGCCTGTATACACCTTTATTTTCGGGTCTAGGCTACACTCGTTCATTCTTGCCATAATGTGATAAAGCCGTGAATGATGTAGACTGGTAAGACAATCCCCAATGACACAGGTGCTGTTAATATTACACTGTAAGCGTTATAACTAAGGGATCGTTATTTTTTTGGATTATACGAAGGTTATATCTTTGTTGGATATTTTTGCGTAAAAGTGATGAAGTATAATTATATATTTTTTGTAAGCTACGTTCTTGTATTTGATTATCGGGATTATATTACCGACTCTGTGTTCACGATGATTGAAACATGAGATTTAGAGTTCGATTGCTGTGTCAAGTAAATTGAGCGTTGGATTTTTAAGTATCAACCTATAGTTAGATGCAGATGGGTTGAAGTAGGTCTGGTGCATAAAAAGAAGACTTGGTATGTGGAAAAAAAACATATAAATACAACATATCATACTAAACCAAAATTGATTATTGAAATCAGAATGAAGTTATATTAGTGTGTGGTCCTGATCTTACTCCAATTATCATTGAACAATGGATATAACCATGATCCCCGTAGTGACGGATTAAGAATACATAATATCACTACCCCATCTCAACCCATGGGTGTCGTAAAAGGTCGAGTTAACATTATGCAGAAAGGAGCACTGTGAGAAAAGGAAAATTCGAAACAAACCCTATACCAATCCGTCTGGCCAGCGTAGTAAACCTAGTAGGCTAAATTTCCTCCACATTCTTTGAGGAGAGTCATGCTCAGTAGTGGGACGTTTATGGGTTGAAATGATGATAATGACGATGGATATAACGGTAAGAGAGTGAGCTGTATGCACACTGGTATAATATTATCGTGCAGATGCATGTCTCTTACTGATAAATATTTGGTGAAAATTTAATCAATAGGATGTCCTTTACTCTTGATAGTAAAATTCCTATATATTTCTACTAGTACAACAGAATCACTTTGGATACAAAGAAAAACAAATATACACTGAGATATCTCTTGATTATGCTCGTGGGAAAGTATTAAGATGTTTTTTAAGATGTTCTAAAGAAAAGTAGTAAATAGTAAAAGTAGATCAAGAGTACCCTAAACCGGCTAAAATGTATGAAAAGATGAATGAATGAAGGAGCGAAAGACCTCGTAGTGTATGGAGTTTGGTACCGTACAATAGAATAATTGAACAGACAATAATTAACGCAATATTTCAGAGACATTAAAGAAGGGCACGACCTTCACTCGTTAAATTGTGAACAAAATTGTGTAAAAAGTCAACCATTAGCGCACAATTTCTTGTCTGAAACAAGACCTAAAGATATAAATAGCGAGCGGTTAAAAACACCCACACATCTACGTAGAATGTACATCCCACACATAATATGTCAACTTCGCAACACACACATCGTTACACACAGTCCAAATAAACCGCGTCCAGTTCTTCAAGCACCCGTTTCATGGGTTACTTTGAAAATTTATTTGTCCCCGGGCGCGGTTAAATACTTGCCATACTTCATACTTTGCTGAGGATCATTTAGGCTTTCCCCAGCTTTTGTTCTTTTGTGAAATAAAACATTAAAACGTATGTATTTTTTCCTCTTTTTTTCTCACTGTTTTTGTTCACCTGAAGCATTGAAACGTTTGGAGACGATAATCTCTGAGATTTGGTGAACAGAACATGAAATTATATCCTTAACATAATGAAACCTAAAATTATTTATACAAAAAGATTATGAGTGTGTACTTTAATAAATACAACAGTAGGTACACAATTTAGGTTTAGGATAAAATATTGAATTAAAATATAATTGGAGTTTCGTTCAAAAACGTTTAATACCAGGGTCTACCATGAAATAAATTGAGCAGATTTATGTATTAAATATGAGATTACAAAATTATGTAGATTTTTTAAAATACGTTAGTAATTTAGTGTCAATGTACAATTGTACCTACACAACTAATTGTATGAAACCAATAAAGTTGTAGACATCGTAATTCTCTAAATTATAGTTGTTTTTAAGGTATACCATTTTAGCAATGGCAATAAAGTTTGTGGCAATAAAATGGGATTAGATATTTCTAGGTATATTTACGTAAATCATTAAATTAAGTATTTAATGGACACTAATATTTAGCTGTGTGAGATGTGTGGATATAGAATTACCTTTTAACAGCAGTTATTTTAATTTTCAAACCACGCTATTTTAACTTATAATAGAATATCCAAAATATCGGTAATAGGAGGATAGTATGTAGGTAAAAAAAGATTCAAGGTCCTTGAGTAATGAATACAATCCCTCCAATAACAATATACTCGTAGGTAAGATAAAACTTTTGATTCACTTCCAAAGCTAGCAAGCGTATACAGATATATCACAGGCATGTTGTTGATAAACTATGAAAATGTTTCTTCCAAACAATGTCCAACATGTAGGTACTTGGTAATCATCACTCTTGACACTGTCAGTTTGCTTCTCTGTGACTTCAGAATTGATCAATTTAATTTATTTATCTTAATCTTTCATCTCTCATATTTTTTAATAAAATTTTATGGGTTTTAATATGCTTAAAGTGGCTACTTTTAATAAAGTGACAGAAATATTATAATATTTTTACAAGAAAAAAATTACAATATCCATACTTAAATATTATAAAAGGCTTTGTCCTGACTGACTGACTGACAGACAACGCACAGCCTAAACCGCTGGTCTGTGGGTGAAATTTGGAGGGTGTGTTTGTCCCAATCACAGAACAGAGATAGGTTTTTTTTTTATTGTTCTGTGGTCCCATAGTTTAGAGGTGTACTAAGAAAGGGTTTTTAAAATTCAACCCCTAATGGGGTGAAAAGGGATAAAAACGATTGTATGAAACTTCTTTGTTTTTTAACTTATAGAATTAAAAATTTGTTTTGGGGTACTACTATCAAAATAAAAAACAGCCTCATCAATATTTTTCACAAGGGTGGCTTTGGAAGGGTGAAATTGGGGATGAAACGTTGTATGAAAAGATCTTTGTTTTGAAGTTAACGTTTTGCAAATTAGTATTGGGACAGGAATTTAGAATGTTGTTTTTAATATTTTTGATAGGGATGGGTTCAGGGGTGAAATATTAAATAGACAGTTCTTTATTTTTCAAGTTATGTTTATTCCCATGAAATAGGGGGCGAGCCTATTGTCATTCACATTTGCTTACAAAACTCCGGGAAAATCTCAATACTGGAATTTCATGATAGAAAAGCCCGATTCCATTTTCACCCGACCCGGGAATCGAACCCGGGACCTCTTGCACAGCAGTCGTATACACTTCCCACTGCGCCACCAAGTGATCAAAAACGTAAATATGGTTCCTTGCTTTTTTTTAAATTCTATCCCAAAGGGGATGAAATTGTGATAAAGACGTTTGAAAACTAAGTACTTAGTCGTTATTTTTTTTAGGTTTTTATGGACGGATAATAACTTCAGTTAAGAAATGAGTTGATGGGTTGTTTTTGGTATTGAAAAACACTCTATGGGGTGAAATAGGTGTGAAAATTATTAGAAATATATATGGATGTCGTTTTCAAGGTTTTCAGGGACGCTGATTACGAAAATGTTATCTAAATTGACGTAAAATGAAATTCAACTCCTGTAGTGGGGTGTTGTGAAATTCATGAATTACACTTAAAACAAAGATCTATGTATTATCGAAATTTACGCGGACGTAGTCGCTGGCAAAAGCTAGTTAATAATTTAAAATTATATATACATATTCATTACAAACAAAAACAAAACATTAAAAATTGAATTAACTATTAAAAGAATGGTTTAACCGTCGTAGTAGGTAGGTACTCATTGTTGAAATTGTTCAGCCATAAAACTGGACATTTCATCAAACAGCACATTTAACGATTTGCCCACAACAAAAGGAAATATTTACAATGCATATGAGTTCCTCCGTTTCTTGATAAAATAGGGAAGCGTAGAAATTTATGTTCTGTTCACAAGCAACGGAGAAAGATTGTGTCCGAAGGAGCAATGAACTTTGTACCTACTCTATTTTACATTCACAGTTGATGCCAAAAAACCTTCACCGGGAAAAGGGAAAATTAATAAAATATTCCATTCACGAAATCATTTCTAAAGAATCAAATTTCGTATCAAACGAAAACAGCATCGAAATCGTTTGGAAACGACATACAGACGAAAACTTGAAATATATTGAGTTGACTCGAATCCAAATGTATTCGTGAATAAGTGTATGATTGCTTATGCGTGAAGAAGAAGGTTAGTAGTTCAAGTATATAATAATAATATAATAATATTCTACCACATTCACACAGCGCCATCTAGTCCCAAAGTAAGCAATTATATTTGCTTGTGTTATGGGTACTAAACAACTGATATACTACTTAAATACATTTTTTTTTGTAAATACATACATATTATAGATAAATTACACCCAGACACAGAACAAACCTTTATGCTCATCACACAAAGATTTGTCCTGGGTGGGGATCGAACCCACGACCTCCGGCTTAGCAGTCAGGGTCACTAACCACTAGACCAACAGGCCAGTCGATATTCAGGAATATCATAAGATTCAGATCAACCAGAGTGCGGTAAACAAGTGCAGGTGGATTGGATTGGGTAACTTCAATGATATCACATTTTACATTGTGTCCTGCATGCCTTAAAATTCGCATAATGAAGACTTGATAACTGCACATAATAATGGATATAATAAACCTCGTTGGAAGCTACAGAAATCTATACTAATATAAATCTGAAAAGATTGTTTGGTTGAACGCTAGGATGTCAAGAACTGCTGGTCCGATTTCACAACTCTTTTACTGATGTATAGCCCATTTATCAAGGAAGATTATAGGCTATATAACATCACGCTACGGCCAATAGGAGTTGAGCATTGGGCAAATAAAGAACGATTTCGTTCGAAGATGGGGCGCGCGACTTCTAGTAATCTATACTAATACTAATAAAGAAAAAAATCGAAATAAACCCTATACTAACCCGTTTGGCCAGCAGGCAGGCAGGAATTTAGATTTACGAATACCCTCCACATTCCAAAATTCATTTCATTTCATTCATTAGAAATTCCAGTATTGAGATTTTCCCGGAGTTTGGTAAACAAATGTTCCCGGTTGATGACAATAGGCTCGCCCCCTATTTCATGGGACCAAACATAGCTGGCGAAATGTGGTTGTGAAACACCTCTGCCTACCCCTTCGGGGAAAAAGGCGTGATGCTATGTTATGTTTTTCTCCACATTCTTTGAAGAAGACCCATACCCAGTAGTGGGACGTATGGGTTGAAATGGTTATCAAAAAATGTACTGGCTAAATACCTTTCGGCACAGAAAATTGGTCATAGCCTTCCATCTATTCTGCTAACATCATCAAACAATGGGTACATAATTTCAAAGTAATTTGAGATACCATCTCTCATAACAATCTCCTATCTTGGATCGCAAATAATTTGTGTTAGCTTTTAGAGAAACGATTTTAGCCAAACCGTTCAAAGCAACTTAATATAATATTCAATGAAAATATAGTTGGTGAAGTAACAATAGTTTGTTCGCACCTTATAGCAATCTACCCTAACAATTCACTTATATTCCATACATTCAAAATAACGACTGTACCTCATAGTAAATTCATAACCTCCCGTCTGATACATGATGACAACTGATAGAGGGTATCGTCTTATTTTATGCCCGTTGAAGGGTAAGACGGGTGTCGAAAATACGGTTATAATACATGATTGATTCGAAAATTTTTATGTAAGCAAGTCATGTAGGTAATCACGTTAGGTTACAAGGTTATTTGATAATGGAAGACTGTTTCTAAGATCAAATTATACAGTGTGTAATTTTAATATTATTCTTTAGAGCATTTTATCGCTGCTAGCTTACGGCGCGTTTTTGACATAACCTTGGGTCTTTCTTATGAAATTTGTGATTTTTATAACCTGCTTAATTTTACCGTATTTTATTTATTTTATCGTAGCCTACGGACGCTTGCGCATCCTGTATCACATAACTGACTCTTTGAAACGCATTTCCTCCCCAATTAGCTCTGGACACCACTATTAACCAGCAGGAAACCACTGTTCTTACTTCAGGTCGTCGCTGATTTGGCCAATGAACGTTCTTTTAAGTCTTTCCTTTCTATTTTCTAATTTTTTCATCCCCAACTCATTAATGTCCCACTGCTGGGTTCGGGTCTCCTCTCCTCTATCTAGAGAACTGAGAGGGTTTTTAAGCCATAATCACCCACGCTAGTCTAATGCGTGTTGGTGAATCAGGGTATATGGGTTTCCTCACGATGTTTTCCTTCACCGTTAGCAGATGGTAAGTCACAAGACTAGGTCATATAAATTCCACAAAGTGTTGTGTTAGTTTGGAATCGAACGTCGCTTGTCACGGCACGCCGCGCCTTGACGTGGTCTGGAGGAATTCTCCTCAAGCAGTGAATCAACCTGAGTGATTACCCTTAGGTTGATTCACTGCTTAGTTTCAAAGGTAAAATGCATTTGTAAGACCAACCAATGACTAATTATAATTCTTTATTTTCTTCTTTATCTCTTTTCATCTGATAATCCAAAAAACACAGCTTCTATCATTTAAATAATTCTTTTATCAAAATAGTATAGTAAGACTAAGTAAAATAATGTTAAAAGAAAGCAAAGAGACTTTACAAAATAAAAAGATAAAATTTCACTTTCACCTTTATTTATATTTCATCCGTAGAGTTAAGATATTTAGCCTTTCTGTAAGCGACTTGTATTCTTCAAAGTTCTTTAGTATTTAAACTTGAAGTGTTACTTTGAAGTGAAGTAGCGAAGTATTTACACTTTTACTGTACTTGGTTACTATTGTTGAACGCTAAAACCTGTTTTATAAGTTCCAAGTCTTGTGAAGCTAAACGCTTTACTGCAATCTAACTTCGTGGCGATGTTGACCGGTAAAGTTGAAGGTATCCTTTAAGACGAATAACAGATACACATTTAAGTTGATAGTCTTTTATTGAGTTTAAAAATATCAAAAAGTTTATCTGTATGATAAAACTGGAAATAAAGAAGCAATTTTGACAGTCTAAAATTTCTAAATTGAACCAGTGCACCCTGAGATCCTAGCTTTCAACCAACCGAACAAACAAACACTACAGCTTTATAATATTAGTAATACGTCACGTGACCAGCGGGCTGGCTTTTTCTTAGCGCAAAGAATAAGCATTGCCATCCAACGTGGCAGTGCTACCAGTCTGCTGGGCACGTTTCTAGCGGACAGCGGCATTGATGCTGAGGAATTCTTTGACGCATTTTAATTTAAGTTATTTTTATTTTTGTTATGTTTAGTACTTAGTTTTAGTTGTAAATATTATTTTCTTGTAGATATTATGTAATAATTCATAGTTTGTATTTAAAAGTAAATAAAAATTTGATTAAAAAAATATTAGTATAGATAAGTATAGATTTTAGTAAGTATACATTTCAAACTTGGAATTACGGACGCAAGTTAGTATTAGTATATAATGTAGTATGTGTACGCTGAATATTCAATGAGAATAGTAATATACAAATCCTATATCGCCTAAAGTTATCTAATCACCATAATATAAGGAAAACGCACAGTTATACAACGGCCTTATACAAAAAGCGGTGACATTTTTCTTCAGCTTTACCATAATGGGCGCAATTGTGGGAATCCGCTGGATTTTTTTCTCTCAATGCTGTTCCGAGTCACTCTCACTATTACAGTCCGGCACTGCGTGCGTTTGTAGCCGGCCTTATAATTCAAATTATGAATAGTAATTTTAGTTCCTGTAATTTAGAAAATATCGAGATTGGTGTTAGAGTTATTTGTATCTGAAGTTAAGATTTATTTAATAATGCTGTATTTTAATTTGTAATTTTTTCTCCTTTTTTCCATTTTTTTTTTAAATTTAATGATACATTTAGGTAGTTTTTATTTGTAAATATCATCATCATAAATATTATTGTTTAAATTTAGTTTAAAATATTTTATACATTTTGAATATAATTATGTAAATAATGATAAATATTATCATCATCATCATATCAGCCCAATGACGTCCACTGTTGAACATAGACTTAGACTGGCCTGTTGGTATAGTGGTTAGTGACCCTGACTGCTAAACCGGAGGTCGTGGGTTCGATCCCCACCCAGGACAAATCTTTGTGTGATGAGCACAAAGGTTTGTTCTGTGTCTGGTTGTAATTTATCTATAATATGTATTTACAAAAAAAAAATGTATTTAAGTAGTATATCAGTTGTTTAGTACCCATAACACAAGCAAATATAATTGCTTACTTTGGGACTAGATGGTGCTGTGTAAATGTGGTAGAATATTATTATTATATTATATATTATAGGCCTCACCTAATTTCCGCCACAGCAAGCGATGAATATAAAGGCATACAAATGCTATACAAATTATAGCTTGAAAATAATATAATTTATTATACTTAGCGCCTGTTTCACTACTGGCAAATACGTGCTAGATAGTCTAAAACTTACTTGACAGATTTTTGACGTATTTTTCATATTAAAATCTGTAAAAAAAGTTTCAGGTAGTTTATTAGACAATTATTTGAAGGCGGTGTAACAGGCCCCTAGAACTATTTATTTCCAACTTTATAAACTAGAAAAGCTTTGCCTTGCTTGTACGACACAAATTAAAAAAATGCTGCATTGCACTTGAAAAGCGACTTTATTTACATTCAATAAATATCACAACTTTTGTACTACTACGTATTTCTAACGTTAAGTGTACCTACAACATTACAAAACAGCTTAACCAAAAACTTAATAAGAAGACTTAAGACTTTATCCAGGTGTAGATTCCCCAAGCACAGCGCATTCATGTATTCAAATCTAATCCGTCTTGATATCATATTCACCACATTTATATAAGTTGAGTGTTGTAAATTCATTTTATATTATGTAAGGTTTTTTTTTTGGGTAATTTTGTTACTTATTTGTTGAGTGCTTTGATGACGCACCGGGAATGGGTCGATTGAAATTCTCTAGAAACTCGGTGTTTGGAAAATGTGTCCGGTTAATGGAGAAATGCTCACCATAGTCACTCAGTTATAACGACTCAATATTGCTGAATTTCTATCAAAATATATTATAGGCTAAGTCTTCTTAAATAAAAAAAAAATATATGTCTAAGGGTACATATTTAATGGTTTCCTGCCCTCTGGGAAACCAATTTCCACTTTACACACGAACACCAAACGTGAGCCAATCAATTGCTTACACGCCATATAAAACAATTTTCCTCTGTCTGTAGAGGAAATAAGAGAATTTCACCAACATAAGTTAAACATTGTAACTTCATCGCACCCCACGTCTAAATGCAGCCATTCCGGAGAATGAGTAGCCACCTTTATATTAACCTCGTTTGCTGTAATGATGCTGAATTTATTATTGTTAGGGTCGGTGTACACGCTCCATGATGTACCATTTATTTTTGTGGTTTAGTCAAAACGATTCTTTTAAACAGCATCCTTGTAAAAATTTTATTTATTTTGGTGATATGTTAAATTTTAAAAGAACGAAAATGATGCGACAATTTAAGTCTCATATAAATAGGGATTTGTATTGTTCTGTATTTAATGAATATGTATATAAAAATATAAGTTAGTTATATTTTCTGTCGCGTCACACAAACCCTGTAGTAAAATATTAATTTTAGCTCTTAAAATAACTCTCAAGATTTCTGTAAATTGAAACAATAAATTTAATATACAATAACTCCAAAATTATATGATATGAAAAAATCGGTCAAGCCTGAGTTGAACTCGCGTGCAGACGCCGATATATTATATTATATAGCAGGTGTTTTCACAATCATAAAATGCCATTGGAGTATAGGATACGCCAGTAACTGTAGCATTTATAAGCTTTCCAACAGACTATAAAAGATTTTATTTAAATCACACATACTGAGTAATTATAATTTTTTGTTACTGTTGATTACTTCTCCTGTCGAATGAAATTTTGCCAACAAAGTAAAAATAAAATCGTTCACCATTACTTTATACCCTCTATTCATTGAACTTTAAATAATACCACCTACAATCGCACACGTAACCGTAGAAGTGAAATGCCGTCGCAGCAGAATTAACGAACGGTCATATACTTCCAGTTCCATTACCCGTACATTTCAGCTCTCTACACAGAGAACCGTCGATATCGCAATGTAAAACATCGCTTCGACGGCTCCTAACATTGTTAGTTCCGTTGTAAAGCGAATTAAAACAAGAAGCGTACAACTATCTTGGGTTTTTAAAAGACGCAGAAGATGTTTTGAAAACTGAATCTAATATAATCTAATACCATCAAATTGAGTAGGTAAAGACTGTCTATTTAACTACTTTTATAAAATGAATATGCATTATGCATTCAATTGTAATTTATCAAAGTATGTCTTTCACAAGGTGGACAGATGTCCAGCAGTGGACGTCCTGCGGCTGATATGATGATGATGTCTTAAACGTCTCTAATGATTTGGATAAAAATGTGTAGGTATATTGAGAATGTCCGTGAAGTGACGGATTAAGAATACATAATGTCACTACCCCATCTCAACCCGTGGGTGTCGTAAAAGGCGACTATGGGAGTAACCTTATGCAGACAAGAGCACTGCAAGAAAAGGAAAATTCAAAACAAACCCTATACCAACCCGTCTGGCCAGTTTATATAGTAGGCTAAATTCCCTGCACATTTTATGGAGGAAGGCAATTTGATAGCGTTTTCCTATCAAATCCCCTTCACTATCAAAATAAGAGTTGACAAGTATCTCCTTCCACTAATATTGTGTACTACGCTTTATGACAACACAGTGACAATAAGGTGATACACACACATACATCACAAACGTCTTCTGTCCCGCGGCTTACAGTTTAATTGTGTGACGTCACGTGTCGCACAATAATATGTGCGCTCTCTTTTGTACTTGCTACTACTACTTGTTTTTGTGGTAAAATATTATGAGCTTGCAGGTGAGGTTTGCGGTGTTATAATAAAATGGATGTCATTGTATGAGTAGTTCCTACGATGTTAGCTAAATAATATAAGACAACTAGTAGCTATATCCAGTCGTCATTGTATTTCTGAATCTTTGAATGATTTAGTTGGTAGACAAAATTGTAGTTCGTCTCATTGTATTGCAGCGAGCGCTGCCTATAGGTATCGCCTCGAATTAGCAAGGTACCAAATTATTGTCGCTTGGCAGCCCTTGATCAGGGAGTCGCGTATTGTTCCACGGCGCGTACCAATAGTTCTAAATACACGTTTTTATGTTCATCAGATATCTAGATCCGATTACACAAGCTTATTATATTACTTACTTGTCTCAGCCTCGATTTCCGGGTCGTTCGTCTACACTCCCTGCATCAGTAATGCAGTATTAGATACACTGTCATAGTACATGACGTGATTATCAGAGCAATCTTCTGTTTGACGAAACCTCCAGATACTTGTTTTCCATTAAGATTGAACGAATGTTCGTAATATAAAATATTGCGTACTTTGTAAGGCTAACGAGCCTCAAGATAAAACCATAAACAAGAAAATGTTGTTTTACGTTTGGGAGTAACATTATAACATTATATGAAGCACTCTCCTAGTTTTATGAGGAGACTAAGCTTTGATATTTTGGCTCCAAACAACGTACACTTGGTTATATTATTCTGATTACGAATGATAAATCACTTTCCTGCTGTTTCGCTATTTTGTAAGGACAAATATGTTTTCAGAAAATCAGCGTAAAGAAGAAACGATAATATATTGACTATTTTTTTTTATCTCCGTGTTACATGACTTCTGCTTCTTCATCTGTCAACCGAATAATGAATTACTAACCTTAAAAAATCAATTCAATATAAAACTGTGACATTTGCAAGCTCGTATTCGAACAAGCGTATTGATTATATTATAAACGGTAAATTAAAAAGGATATCAAAAACTTTTATAGGCGACAATTGATATTCTATAGTTACTAGTCATCAAATTACTTAAAATTTTACAGCATGACATACAATTTACATTAAAGTAATAAAATGAAAAAAATGTTCTCAACAATACATGAATTTTTTTTACGATCAAAAACAACAATGCTTGCAAAAATGAAAACGATTGAATTTAATTTTGTGATCAAGTAATGAATTTTAATTTGTTTCTTAACAACTTCGGGAGCGACATTTCCAATTTACTTTGTTGTTTACTTGTTAATTTTAATAATAAATTTAGAAACGAGAGATAACGATTTCTTAAAATCGATTAAATTAATATTTCGTTTAAATTTATGTTATTTCTGTAACTAAGTCACTTTGTTATAAAGAACTTATGTTTAATTATGTAACTTGAGTCCTTGTATATAACCTTATGCAGACAAGAGCACAGTGAGAAAAGGTAAAATTCGAAACTAACCCTATACCAACCCGCCTGGCCAGCGTGGTATAGTAGGCTAGATTCCCTCCACATAATTTGGAGGAGACCCATGCCCAGACGTGGGCATTTATGAGTTGAAGTGATGATGATGCAACAACTGGCGAAATGTGCGTATGAAAATCTGCCTCTATACCTGCGCTGTCAGTAAAACGTAGCCTTAATGCTATTCCAGACTGTAATCTATATCTGTGCCAAATTACATACATATTTTTTGAACCGTTCTGATGTGATTGAGTTACAAACATCCACCCATCCATCCATTTATCCTTTACATTCACGTATTATAGAAGGATACCACGTCATTATTATATAAAGAAAGCGGAAACATGAGAAAGAATCTATTGTGTCAGGTAAGTTGCCGACATGGCTTTCAAAGGCTTAACAGAAACCTAACCGAAGAGATACGCTTGTAGACATCCACTACAAATACTTGAATATCAAATTTATTTGTTTCAAGCTGAACGACACAATTACGGTACATGAACAAAAGCGACACTTAATTTTACTTCACAGGTATCACTTACTTTCTGAAAATATCACCTCATTCCCGGATATCAATTTATTGCGAGAATACAATACATTATAAAATGAAAATATAAGTTCAATGTTTAAGTTTCATAATAAATTTCCACTGTATTGTCACTGTAGGACAAGATATTTTATTTCAAAGTGTTGAAATAATAATTAAAATAATTCAATCGTCACACAGGTCTCTTCCAAATATTGTGAAGGGAATTTAGCCTACCATACCACGTTGGCCAGACGGGTTTTTTGTAGGGCTTTGTTTCGAATTTTCCTTTTCTTGCATTACTCTTGTCTGCTTAAACTTACTCCCTTAGTCGCTTTTTACGACACCCACTGGTTGATAGGGGGTATTGACATTACGTATACTTATTCCATTAACTGGCCTGTTGGTCTAGTGGTTAGTGACCCTGAAATATTATTATTATTATTAATATAATTACTTTTCAAGTGCTTGTGGAAGGACAACTTGATTAATGTTATGTAGACAAAATAGTTGTTGAATAGAAATGTGACCAACATTTCAATTCAACAACTATTTTGTCTGAAGATATTCTTGATATCGAGTGCCTTCTTGATAAAGTTCTTAAATATTCTATACTCGTCTGAATAATAACAGTCGAGAAATGGCTTTAGTATTTATTGATTTTAGCATAAGAAGTAAACAATGATAAACTGGCCGGAACTCAAAAGTTAATAATTTATGTAATTTTATAACTAATTGAAACAATATTAAAATGTAATACAATAGTTGACATGCGTCAATGCGTCAGGTGTTGACCGATGGAATACTTAGTTTATTCCCTAGTTCAAGTAAACTTAAAGTTAAACAATTTCATCAAATAACATCTAATGAATTTCGTCGTTAATATCCATTAATAATAGGATAAATAGTCGTATTTAAATAGAATTTGAGCTGCAAAGGCATTCAAAACTGGACTGAGTCATTGCAAATTGGTATCATTACAGTGAAACAAACCAAAGACATTTGAAATTCAAAGCTGTCAAAGCGAAAACCAGAACGATGAAAGCCGTTTTACCTTCAGAGAATTATACAAAGATGTAACAACACCGCAGCATGACTGCAAGCGAAGAGACCACAAAACAAGCCTCTGATTCCCAACATTTATATCGGCCACACAATTAAGATTAGATCTTGAACCCTTTACGTCCATTACGGACCATTTGGCTTCACCTTTCACGATAAATTGAGCCAATTAAGATTGTAAGCCGAGGTCATTCTGTTCCCTGAGGGTTATTAAAGAACGCATCTGCTCTGCAATCTTCGATTTATTTAAATGTTTGGCTCTTGAGAAATTAGTTGCTCAATCTGGAAAGGTATCATTAGATCATAATTTATTTTCTTTCTTATAAATAATGGAGTTACAACTTTGATTAATCGTTCGGCTATTGAAAAATAAGATTGAAATCATCAATATAAATTTTTTTATTGGTAGAAAAAAAGGGCCGACTAATATAGTAGACAGTGATTGGTTTTAAACCACCTCTCTATTTTTTAAGGTAAGAAACGAGCTAATTGATCGTTATTGTAACTAGGCTTTCCTGAATCAAAATGAAACCGCATTGCTGACAGCATAAGAGTGTAAGTCCATATACCTACTAAGTACTAATACAGCAATATAAATATAATTTATTAGGTTTTTGTACTTAAAACAGTATGGAGTATACCAGGATATCCGCTAATATAACCTACTTTATTTTATTTTGGGTAAGGTAGGCACGTATATTTTACCTTACGACGTATTAAATAAACTGGAAATTGAAAGAAGTGACATCGGTTTCCTACTTATTGAAAAGGTTAAATGGTGCTTTAGAGAACTCCATCATTCTCCAAGAGCTTAGACTGTGTGCTTCTGATGAGTACCTGGTTAGAAGCTGATAAACGTCAAGTATTAATTTGCTCTGTACGAATTTCAAGCTACATTAAATGTTATTCTTGGACGGAAACCATAAGGTACAGTCGAGTTCATTAATATATGGGCACTATCATTAGATATTTTTGTTGAAAAGGGTGACTACAACTTATTGCATAATGTACAGCATATTTTATTGAGCCATTCACATGAGGACATATATTTGATCCATAGGTTTTATCTATAGTATTTATTGAGCTTTTCAACGCTCACAATATTTTTAATCCTTGATGGTGCCAATATATTAATGAACTCGACTGTACTTGGCATTGGTTACAGCTAATTGGTTATCCTACCCATATTTCGACAATATAAATTAATTAAATGTTTTTCTGTTTGGGACGTTTATGGGTTGAAATGATGATGAATGGTGATGAAATAGAAACAAGTTTCGGCAAATGTGAGTTAATGTTATACCTCTTTTCAATGATTTAACTTTTCTTTAAATCCAAAATATCAATAAAGTATTTATTTATTTCTGATTGGTTTTAAAGTTTAATTATTATGTAACTATATAACCTTAAACCGTTAAATATAAGTCGGTACACCTTGCGGTTGTCCTTGAACCGACTTTACCCTATCATTAGCTGTAACAAAGTTACCCTATTAAAGCTGAGTGCGTACTATTTATACGATCCATCCGCTACAATATAACCAGGGCTTTATGCCATCTTCGGCTAACTTCAGCCCATTTACATATTTTACGCGGATAACTTTGTAATAGTCTATTTTGATGTTTCGCTTGAGTTATTGTGACGTGTACGCATTAATGTGTGTTTTAATGCATTTGAAATTAACTTTCACTTAACTCATTTTTATTCATATTTAAACTTTTAACACGCTTTATTTTATATACAATGCCATTGTTGATGGTACCTGATGATAGTAAAAGCTCGTAGCTGGCCAGTGCTATGAGTCATAATATGACAGATGACTGTGTATGATTCTTAGGAACAATAGGTTCATTATACGAACAATAAACTGATATTTTAATGATTTTATTTATGTTTGATTGTGTGAGTTAATTAATGTCACCAATGAAATTTTCACTATTGTATGATTTTAACAATCAATAATAAAATAAATTGCCGTATCGCCGGTTGGTGTATAACATTAGTAAAATTTATATTGACAAATAGTTCAAATATCACTACAACAAAATTTACTCTACAAAAATAGGACAGTACAGAATGTGGAATCTCTTCGGGAATTTGCCTATGCAACGAGTAACTCTTAGAGCATATTTATCGTGCCTTTGGGAGTAGATTGCAACTTCATAATATGAACATCGTTTGTAAGTAGAAAGTAATCCTTGCTGGCTTGTTAATCTCCACAAGACTGCTAGATAAATCTGTTTATTTAAAAAGTTAACCTTCAATAGGCTACTAATTCACATTGCTGAATTTTGTGACGCTGATTTTAAATACATCATCATCATCATCAGCAACCCATTCAGTCCCACTGCTGGGCTCGGGTCTCCTCCCTCTAACTAGAGAGCTGAGAGGGTTTAGGTCATAATCGACTCACGCTGGCCTAGTGCGGGTTGGTGGATCAGACATACTCAAAGAAGTTCTTCTAGGGTACTTATGTGGGTTTCCTCATTTGACTAGTACATATAAATTCCACAAAGTGAAATCCACATTGGTACTGGCAATCGGGATCGAACTCGGACCGCGTGATTTGCACGCCGGTCCTTTATCCATTCAGTTACCATCGCTTCAATTGTAAATACATTTGAGACTAATTTCAGACTTATTTGAGACCGATGGTAGTCACATCATATCACAGTCGCCACGTTGAAATGGAACTTTAATTTGTCTCCAACACCATAATATCAGAGGCT
Source organism: Laspeyria flexula (assembly GCA_905147015.1). NCBI lineage: Eukaryota > Metazoa > Arthropoda > Insecta > Lepidoptera > Erebidae > Laspeyria > Laspeyria flexula. Next base: position 860,030 of record LR989956.1, on the reverse strand, counting down.
TTAGACAATTAACAACACTATATTCATATTTTTTAGCAAGTTTCCTTCTCCAATCATTATTTTCAAATTAATATTATTTTCGCCAAATAAATTATACCGAAAAACATTCACCCCACTTCGAAAAAATATCGACAACTTTCCCTAAGTCCTCAAGCAGATTGTCCAATTACCGTTTAATATATAAATAAATAACAAAACACTTGTAGAGACAATGGCGGCATCTGTCGAGCGTCGTCTAAAATATGATAAACCCAGTATTAGCAATGCAGATCACGGCTGTCCCTTGCAAAAAACAAAGCAGAAATTAATGCAATTATGACATGGCACAGATGTTCAGTGGTCTAAATACAAGTACAACACACGTTTTATATAGGAACGTGTTATAAGCTGTATTGGATAGAGGTATGACAGCACTTTAGCACCAGGATTAATCTTCAATTGGACAACTTCATATACATAATTATATATTTAAAACGCATTTTGGAAGATAAATGATTGCAGCTAGTACAGAAGTAATTGCTTCTATATGCCATGCTAACATAGTTTTAACAAGAAGTAATTCTGTCTCTAATTATCTAGATTAAAATTAATGGCCCGAGTTTCTTGCGAATTCTTATCATAGCTCAACTTTGTGAGTGAAAAGCCTTAAGAAAAATGGCTGACACCTTTAGACCTTTAAATGAGTTTACTTTGACATTGCGGGAAGCTTAAAATCGTCGTGTTGGCACAAAGATAGATTTGACCTTAAGATTCTCAGAGCACTGCGATTTCAGTTTAAGGTCTCTGGTGTTATTGATGTCGCTAAAGACAATTATATATTTTTACTAGTTGATGTCCGAGATCTTTTTGGCCACAGCACAGCTATAATTGGTCGTAGCATAATGTTATATTATAGCCTATAGCCTTACTCGTTAAATGGGCTATCCCACACTAAAATGTTTTTTTGTTTTTTTTTTTTACTCTATTTTTTAACTCTTCAGTTTGTTATATTAGTATAGACTACCATTGCCATCTTCTGCAATACTTAATTAAACCACTTCAGACAATTTTATATTGGAACTACAAGTCGATAATTATAGCCAGCTTTTTCCAGAAATTCAATTTAATATTACCAAATATCCTTATTCATTATCCATCCTATACGTAGGATTACCAGTCCTTAATATTGAAGTGAGGGATCTCAGAATTTGCCGTAAGCATTCGCCATTTGAAATATCCATAGCAATATGAAGTATATGTTCAAAGCGAGCCGTCTGGCGGGTCCATAGAGAACTGAGGTAACCACACGATTAATTCAACTGTGTATTTTCAAAAACATTATGGATTTGAGTTCCTCGTTGATAGTTCTTATGTATGCGACTGCTGAACATGAATTTAGTTCGATGTCGTTGCAGAGAAGTGTAATAAAACTGAAAAAGCGGTTACTAAGTATTCTACGTTACGTACTATTATCCATTAATTGTATATGGCTCTAAGTATCCATTAATTGTATATTTGCAATGTCCTCTCGCGACTGGTTTTTATTCTCGCGAATGTCAGGGATGTGTTCAATTGAAATATTTGGAATAGAATCAACAAATTTTCCGCTTGTTTAGGATCATAATCATCAACCTGTCTAGTACAGTTCCACTGTTGGATATAGGCCTCCCCAATTGTACATTTCCAATTGGTATTCTATTAGTCCGTATTGTAGTTATACTAAAACATGGCTACCCTAATCATAGGTCGGCACTGCGAGGTAATAGATTAATAATTCGCCGAATGTACGCAATGCTCATTCCAATTAGTTTGAGCTTGCTGTGTTTTGTACATGTACAGTAAAGTAGAGGAACATCGTGCAGTCCAGTATAACACTATTAACAATAGGTGAATTTTACCGCATCGTACGTAATTGGTGTTTATGACAAATCAGCTTTGTGATTGTAATGTATCATCGTTTTCGAGAGATCTTTAAAAGATTTCGCCGCCTATGGCAAAAGACGTACTTACGGACCACCTAATGGTAAGCGGTTACCGTAGCCTATGGGCGCTTGTAACACCAGGGGCATCACGAGCGCCTAATATAATAGCCTAAATCACTTTCCAGTTCACAAATAAAAATAAAAAAAACTATTAACCATTCCATTGCAAAAAAAATGTCCACAGACAAATAATAAATAATAATTTGTTCATGAAAATATTTTAAGAAAACTTTTATGTATGAGGTAGTTAAACTTTTATAATATACCTGTACAGTTCAACACAAAAATCTGTTTATAATTTGGTTCTGTAGCAAATAACTGCAAAGTTATTTTATTCCTGTATGCTTTTATAAAGATAGCGGGCGCAACGCTCATGTCTTACTATATTGCATAGTCTAATTTTCTTTACTTAAAGTAGGTATTTCTACTCTTCCTGGAAATTCTCACCGCGTAAGTAAAACATTCTAAAGATTTAGCTACCTGTATATTATATATGCCATAGTAATTCTGCTTTATAATTTGAAGGTGATTTGGTTGCGATTAAAATTCTTCCCCAATGTTTTTTTTAACGGCAACAAAATGCCTGTATGGTAAAAAAGTAGTGCTCGGGTTCAATTTCATTCGTAATTAAAACGAAATTGTGTTTCTGTTTTGTATTATTTTATTACAGTATTATATTTATTCAATTCTGTTACTGCTATTTGGAATTTGCTAATAGTTATTGAACAACTGGTTGTTTTTGAATTATTGAATAAATTAATACAATTACAATATTCAATTTACTGTGTCAGTGAATATATTATAAGTGGTTTTGGTACTGTGAGTATTTTAGTTGTAAAGTATTTGGTTATATTACTCGATACGATAATCTTAAGATTACACCAATTGTTAAATAAGTATTGAATCGTTAGATTAATAACATGTCCTCATTATTTGCCTTGGAAATCTTTTTTTAACTGCCTCGGTGGCGCAGCGGGACGTGTATACGACTGCTGAGCAAGAGGTCCCGGGTTCGATTCCCGGGTCGGGTGAAAATGGTATTGGGTTTTTCTATCATGAAATTCCAGTATTAAGATTTCCCGGAGTTTGGTAAACAAATGTTCCCGGTTGATGACAATAGGCTCGCCCCCTATTTCATGGGACTAAACATAGCTGGCGAAATGTGGGTGTGAAACACCTCTGTCTACCCCTTCGGGGAAAAAGGCGTGATCTATGTTTATGTAAATCTTTTTTTGGTTAGTCTTTTAAGCACCTTTTTTCACAAAGCAGATATCAATAAGATATTTATATATATATATATATATATATATATATATATATATATATATATATATATATATATATATATATATATATATATATATTATATCAAATTCTTTTATTATAGCTTAGGATTATAAGCTGTTTTTTTAAACTACATACACATTTTCCATTAATAATGATTATGCTTAATGGTTTCTGTAATTAAGAAATGAGGAAAGAGTCCATGAAATGTTTTCTGATTTTAAAATATTTGAATTTGTAATATTTTAAAAGCAATCCAACTACGGCGAAGCCAAAAGGAACGGTACTGATTTTGGCAGTCTTTGTTTTAAACTACTGAACCGACTTTAGTGAATGAGGTGTTAATAGATTTGTTAATAGGCTATATATTAATTTTATCATTATTTCATATTATGACGGAATATAAACCTCAGATTCTAACCTCGAAAAAAATTAAACTGAATTTCACATGTTTGGTATCAAAAGAAAGTTCTTGGCAAGCACATTACAAATACGTACATAATATTATATTATAGGTATATAATATCGGGAAACGGAAAATAATTAAATTAAATTTAATAGAATTAATTATGAGTATGTCTGATGAGGACGATGATTATAGTCAAAGTCAAATCCTTTTATTCATTTGGATCACATACATGATACTTATGAACGTCATACAAAGCCAAAAAAAAAGGTGTCAGTAAATTTGCCTACGGCCAGTTCACTGACAAGGTTGAGCTCTGAGAAGAACTTGGCAAGAAACTCAGGCCACTCTTTTTAATCGCCATAGTTGTTATAATTTTTATTGGTTACAGTTTGAAATATCACAGAAAGTACAGAACCAAAACACCATACTAAATCAAATTCAATAAAATTTGGATATGCACAAAAAAGGAGCGTTATGTTTATGCTATGCTATGCTGTTTATGTGTGTGCTAAGATAAACAATGAAAATCAAATATAAAAGTACATTACAAATATAATACTACATTTAAACTTACTAACTTTGAAAAACCTAAAAATGTCTTTATCAAAGTAAGTAAAAAGCTTATATAAAAAGTACCCCTCACAATATCAAGATAGCCAAATGCATTCCTTTACAGCATCGCATTAGATTCAATTGTCTCAAAAAGTGCATGATTAAATTATTTTTTCTCGTTTCTCGTACATATTCTAATTCTGTTTATCCAAGATACCCCGGCTCACGTACTGGGAACAAACCTCGCAAAGGCGGATGAAATTAAGTACGAAAAGCGTAACTACTTAAGCTAATATAAGCTTTCTAACGAATGGAACACAGTGAGAAATGTAAAGACACCGTTTGTATGCTAATTCTTATTTGCCGAGAGAGACAAAAACTTGGAACGATTGCGAGATGCGATAGGCTTAGGGTGGCGACATATTTTGTGGAGTATTGCGTTTTTTGTTTGCCTTTATTTCTTGCTATCACAGTTATGATAGCGATATAGTTCTATACGGTTCTGTTTTTCATGTATTTAATGTGTATTGTACGAAATATACTGAAAATATTTAAATATGATAAAAATTGTTGTATTTTGTTCGCGATTATTTTTTTCACGAAATCTAAGGTACTCCACATAAGCTATACACCAGTAAAAGTACGGTCGAAATATTTTCAGGCGTTTAGGAGTTTACCTCAGCAAACAGACTGAGCGACCAACAACAGTGTTATACGTAACGTACATACATACATTTCATATTATAATATGCCTACTCTAAAAAGTATGAGATATTTTTTTTTTTTTGGTCGCGGTGCCTTTTCTCTAATAGATTTAGATACTATACAGTTTACTTTTGTCTCCCGTTTTGCTATGAGGGTGGATTTGACCAGTAATGTGATATTACAAAGAGACATTTCAATTTGATTTATTTGTAGGTTTTAAATTTCATTATAAATATGAAAATTTCTACTCATACAAAACTACTAGATCAATATTGATAAAATGTGGCACACAGCATAATTATGCGTGTGTCATCGTTTCAGCCGGTATTTTACAAAAGTTTGTTTTCAAATCAAATTTGAAGTCTGATACATATAGGTACTGGTAACTTAATTGATGGATATAATCAACACAATCTTTATGGCCTAAAGCCTCTAGCTTTTTATAGAGAAGATCTGTTCCTAGCTGATGTAATCTATCGCGTAATCATTTAATGTCCGATTTTCTTTTTACTTTCTTGGATTCTCACAAATAAACTGGTCACCCTGATGCAAAAACAATCAAAAATAAAAACAATCACACAAATTCATTCCGTCTCAGTTCCTTAGCTTAAATGAAGTATTTGAAGAGAAGAAAGAAATATGGCAAATAATTTAGTTTTAGATAAACTGATTTGGCTAAAAATATTGGACATTTTGTTAAATTGAATAAAAAAGAGCTTGCTAATCTCAGAAACTACTGGTCCAATTTGAAAAATTATTTTAGTGATAAATAGCCTATTCATTGAGGAATGCTATAGGCTATATAACATAGCGCTACAGCTAATACGAGCTGAGCAGCGGCCAAAGAACGAACGACGAGAGTGAAGCCGGGTGCCCCATCTAGTTTTATGTAAATTTATGTTCTCGTTGGCCAGTCTTCTATCTAGATAGAGTATCGATCCTAAGCAGTCTGTACTCATTATGCCCTATCTTTTAGTTACATACAGTACAGAAATAAGAATAGAAGTTAACAGAAACAGAAATATTTATTTATCAATAAAGGTAGGTTACATTTACAGATATTCAGTTATAAAATTAGCGAGCGCTACATAAAGTCAAAGTCAAATCATTTATTTGCCTGAATATGGGTTACATACAAAAGATGATCATAGTTAGCATTATTGCGTATATCCATTTAACCATATCTTACCTAAACAGGTGTGCAAATATTATTGTATGTAAAATTAATTGTAAGTACATAATTATTAATTAGTTGTAATCAATGTCACAATGGGAATAAATTAGAGTATAAACCTTAAACAAAAATAACCTTAAACCATAATATTATATAAATTAAAAATAGATAATCAGTTTAAATGTCAGTAATCCATAACCGTTTAGATGTCAATAATACAGGTGGGTAATCAATAAATACAGAAAATTAAATGTCAAATGCTTAAAAAAAAAAAATTAAAAAATCATTGTGTTAATATGACGTAGATCATTGAAGCCAGTCATTTACTGTATATACCATTTTTTTAATAATTAAAGTCTTTAAACTTTTCAACTTAACTTAAATGTATTTATAGGAAGGTCCTGAATGACCGTTGGCAGATTGTTGAAGATTTTTATACACATAGAAAAACTGTTCTTTGTGAACATTGTGGTTCTTGGAACAGTTTCCAATACCAATCGTTCTCCACGTCTTGTATTCCGTGGATAAATGTCACTGGCTTTAACGAAAAGATCTGGATTAGTCTTGACAAATACGCATATTTCAAAGATGTACATACCCGGTAGGGGCATTATGTTCAAGTTTCTAAAATGCGGCTTACACGATTCATAGGGGGGAATACCGACAATTGCTCGTATACATCTCTTTTGGGATAGAAACGCCCTTTGAAAATCTGTGGAATTACCCCACAGTATAAGGCCATACCGTAATATGGAACTGACATAGCCGTGATATGCCATTAGCACTGTTTGAATAGTAGATGTATTCCTGAGCCTATTTAACACATAGACAAAACTATTTACTTTTTTACATACCCCTTCAATGTGCATTTTCCAGTCACAAAATTTGTCTATAGTCAAGCCTAGGAATTTAGTGTGTGAAACTTCATTAATAGTTGCGCCATCATACATAAGCTTTCTAGGTACTGCTTTGGATTGTTTTGTATGGAATTGTATGTATTGGGTCTTTGATAAATTTGCATGTAAATTATTTTTTTGTAACCATTTGATTATGGAGTCGATTGTTTTATTAATTTCAATGTCATAGTTATTAGTCAGTAGGTTGTCACATGTCAAAATAAGGGATATGTCATCTGCAAATAATATACATTTATGTGAAGTTATGTCAGGTAAATCATTTATGTACAATAGGAAGTAAAGCGGACCGAGTACACTTCCTTGAGGGACGCCGTAATTATTTACCATGTAGTCAGACTTTACATGCCTGATTAATCCGTTTTCATCAGGATAAACTACTTCTACACATTGTTCCCGATTTTTTAGGTAACTTTTTGTCCAATTTAACGCCGGCCCTCTAATTCCATAGTTTTCTAGTTTGTCTAGGAGAAGTTTATGTGAAACGAAGTCAAACGCTTTTGACATGTCAAAGAATATTACCATTGTCGACTTTTGTTTGTCAACATTCATAAGAACATTATGCACTAAATTAAAGGTGGCTAACGTAGTTGATTTTCCCTTTTGAAATCCATATTGCTCGGTTTTGATAAGGTTAAACTTGTGTAAATATGAGAGTAGTCGTGTTTTCATGGCTTTCTCAAATATTTTTGAGAATAATGGAATCAATGTTATCGGCCTATAATTAGATATTTCCAATGTATTGCCCTTTTTGTGTAATGGTTTTACAACACTTTTTTTTAATTCAGTAGGAAATGTGCCGCTTTCAAATGAAAGATTAATTAAATACGTCAATACTGGTGTTATTATATCTATGCATGTTTTTATTACTTTCGTGGTGATTTCATCATAGCCAGTTGAACGCGTATTTTTTAACGACAAAATGATGTTTCTAACTTCTATCATTTGAAGGGGATTTAGGAACATACTGCTAGTTGCACGATATTCATTTGTATTTTGTAAATTATTTTGGTTGTCTTTCGTAACATCAATTAAGAATTTGTTAAAAGCGTTCGCTATTTTTAGGGGGTCTCTTACAATATCATTGCCGTCTTTTATTTCCCTTATAAATTCTAGGTTTGTAATATCCCCACAATCTTCCTTAATTATATTCCAAGCTGTTTTAGCTGTATTTTGTGAGTTGCGTAAAGCATTGTTGTTATGCAGTTGCTGCGATTTGAATATGCAGCGTCGTAATACCTTTGAGTAATTATGGAATTTAGTTTTATTTTCAAAAGTTCGGTGTTTATAAAAGTTAAATCTCAAGTAACGTTTTCTTTTGCAACTACGTTGTATGCCCCGTGTTATCCATTTTATCCTACGCCTCTTGCAATTAATAATTTTTCTAAAACTAGGAAAGCATAACTCGTAGAATAGACAAAAGTCGTCATAGAATTGTGAAAAAGCTCTATTTATGTCTGGTTCATTGTAAACTTGGCTAAAAGTTAGACTACTTATGCATTGACAGAATTTTTCAATATTTTCATTTGAAAAGTCTCTTGTGATGATGAAGTATTTTGAAGTGCGGGAAAGTGGGGTTTTCATAGGTAGACCCAATACTTGTGCTGTGTCATGATCCGAGAGTCCCAGCTTCATGACTTGCACCTTTGTACCTTTTTTTACGTTACTAATGATATGGTCAATACATGAGTTTTGTCTGGTTGGTACGGTAATATGTAATATCAAGTTATGATTTTGTAAAATGTCATTAAGCTCCTGTACTACTTTATTTTTAGATAATGTATTGATGTTTAAGTCGCCAGCTAAAATAATTTTATGTTTTTTATATTTACTATTGAAGAATAATTTAAAAAACAATCGATCCAAATATGCCAGAAACATATCTGCCCGTGCTGAAGGTGTACGGTAAACACATATTATAAGAACTTTCAGACCTAGTATTTCTATTCCACAGCATTCGAATACTTTTTCTCGAGCAAAATTTTTAAGAATGTCTAATGTCCTATACGTAATACCTTTTTGAATATAAATGCAGGTACCTCCCCTGCCTTTTTCTCGACAGAAACTTGACCCAAGTAAATAACCACTAATTTTAGCATTTCTTAAATCATTAACTTTTAAAAAAGTCTCAGAAAAGCATAAAACTTCTGGCAAGTTATTGTTTAATTGCATATCATTGAGCGTAATTTCGATTATTTCCTTTTTAGACACTATCCCTGCTATGTTTTGGTGAAGGATTTGGAAAGATAGAGTATTATTCTTTGTTGAAACGAAAAAAAACTGTCATTTTTCGAAGGAGAGGAATTTGAATTTTCCGACGTAGGGATATGCCTGGGCTTTGGCGCGAAATAAAAAGGTATAGTACCTCTCTTTGGCTTACTTACCCTTCCCTGGTTAGTGGTTAAATGAGTCGGTTCCTTCACATACTTTGCGACTGAAAAATAGTAAGGTATCGTACCTTTTTTCTTCTTATCATTTATATTATTATTTAGTAATGGGCGCGGTGCCGGTAACTGAGTATGTACATCTTTAGGACGTCTGTTATTATAACTTAGAAATTTATTAAAATAGTTGCTATAGTCAATTTTTAGATTAATTAATTTACAAACATTTTTTAGGTTATTATAATTATTTTTGTATACCGAATCGATTGCTTGGTTTATGTCAATAAATGTACAATTTTCAAATTGATTGCAGATCATCTTTAACAAATTATTTAACATTGTTTCATTTAACGATTTGTTATACAGTACGCTTAAAACATAGACATGACAATTTTTGAGGATCTTAAGTGCTGCTGGAAGTTCAGTCCATATCTGGGCCGGGTTGTCATCATGTTCGCCTACCGAAAGAATAATGTGATCATTTTTATAGGTTTGCAAGGTATTTTCGTGGATTGGCCTGAGTATTTCCTGGGTTGGAGCTAGAGGCTTGATAGATCCTGTGATTTTATATTGTTCGTAGAATGTGTCCTCTCGGCCGTCTTTCAAAAATGCTGACAGGTCAGTGCATTGTGTTCCTCCTAATATATGTATATTTGCTGATTTGTGTTGTTGATTTAACTTCGTTTTGTTTACGGACGCGTTTTCAGTGGGTATAATCTCTTTGATTGGTGTTGTCTGACATTCTGACTCGGTTTCTGCCTGTTTCCACAAGCTACATCTTGAATTATCCAATAATAATCTTCGTGATTTTCTTCTATTTGTCTGTATTTGACTTTTCAAAGTCTTGGGTGGAGTCATACATACTTCTCTGAGCGAGCATATTTGTTGGTTTTGTTGATTGATGGTTTTTTGTAAAGTATTGTTTTCTAGGACCAGATTCTCGATTTCATTATCTGCAGATTGTAATTTAAGTGTTAGGTCACTAATTTCATTTTTCAGCTTCTCAATCAAATCTAGATTGTGACCGGAAGACAGATCCAAACTTCTCAGGTGTAAGTCTGAGCCAGATGAGTCAAGAGATAAATTAAGATGAGAGTCAATTGATTCCGTTCTTACTAGACGTTTTGATCTCATTGTAACATTTGAGGTTTGTTGATCCATTTAAAAAAATAAAAAATAATTTCTATTGTTACTTATAAAGTGAGTATCGATTATATTTATCAATGATCTAGAATCTTGAGGCGCCCTCTTTGAACAGTTCGTAGTATCACTAACGTAAATTAATCGTTAGTATATTCTGTGTGTTTGTAGTTCCGTTATTCGACGATATCTTATTGTAGATAGGTGGTTTTTATTTAACTTCAGAATTTTTTTTGTGATTTGTATTACCAATTTATTTATGTTTGACAATTCAATATCAAACTTTTATAAACACATTTTTATAATCACAAAAAGTGCTGGGCTGACCCGATAAGGTTTGAACCGTCGTCGCCTACAATGCTACTTATAGATCTGTAACAGTTGCCACTTGGCTACGAAGACTGCTAACATGAGCTTCGAAATAGATCTTCTAGTTGTTAATCAGTTATTATACAAGTGATGTGATTGGTCAATTTCGACGTTCAAATAAAATTAACGGACCAGTTTTTTCACTTAGGTGATTTCACTGTTTTGATACGTTTTGAACACTTTTTGCGGCAAATTAGTTAAATATCTATCTGAAAACGTATTTGTTGTTGTTAAAATGGCATAATATAGTCACTATTTTGTATATAACACAGTGTTTTAACGTGGTTCGGTTTCACTATTATAACTTTTAATGTCCTGATTATGATGTATACATAGTACATAAAAAAAAAAATTAAAGTTATGTTTAAGTTAAAAATGAAGGTTAAAGTTAAACCTATAATTACTCAGAGATCCAAAGGGCTACATAGGCATCTCCACTATTACTGCGCATCAAGACATGTATTTTATAGCCATTGTATGCCCACGTCCTAAGCGAGAGGTGGTACAATTTAATCACTTCGCTTCTGTACGCTGTAAAACATCTTTATTGGCTCTTGTGATAGACTTGCTGCTTGTTTAATTGTACTTTGAAGAGAAGCTGTTTGTTTGTGAAATACTCGTAGTTGTAGTGAATGAAATTAATAAATAATTCAATTTAAATTAATTAAAAGAGAGGTATCAGATATACTAAGCTTAACTAGTTTACCTTCTATTAATTTATTTTTTAAGAAATATCTAATATTCTTGTTTCATCTATGAAAGACTTACAAACTTATAAAAATATAATAATTATTGTATACAATACAATAGGTGCTTGCACCTATTGTATGAATATACCACCACCTATCACGAAAAAAAAATTAATCATCATCATCATATTAGCCCATTGACGTCCACTGCTGGACATAGACCTCACCAGATTATCGCCACAAGTTAAAACATCAATACAATTTCAACACACAACTAACATATAAAAGCCAAAACTATTCGGAACACAAATTACCCTTAAATAAACACAAATTAAAATTTCCCCATCCAAACTCGAAAGGATCCAATAAACAAAATTCCAGTCATTAACTCCTACACTAACATGATCACTTTTTGAAGTAGTTTATTTAGATTCTAAACTGAAGGCGATCGGAAATCCGAAAGTTGTTGAAATAATCCCAAAGTTGCCGAAATTGGAATAGTTAGGAAGCCGAGAGCCAATGTGGAAAGGGTCTGCGCCCACTATTGCGTAACATTTACATATTAAATGAGGTATTACCATAACGAGTGGTAAGCTAAGAATAGATTGTCTTGTCACTGTGTGGGGAAGGGTTACATGTCGATTTGAGCTGTGATGTAGTAATAGTGTGGTTAGGTCGTCTACGTTTTAGTTCAAAGCTGTTCTAAACTTTAAATCGCTTATTAATCTTAGCTTACTAATATAGTAAATGCAAATATATGAATGGATGCATGTATGTATTTTTACTACTCAATCACTTCAGAAGGGCTGAAAGGCACTGTACAAATTTGGCATACAGATAGATTGTAGTCTGGAATAGCACGTAGGTTATTTATTCCATTTTTTAACACGCGAGTGGAGCCGTGGGCAACAGCTAGTAAAATATATTAACTTTTCTTCCATGTGATGATGACAATGGAGAAAGTATTCAATGTTATCACTCATAGTCATAAGAGGTAGCTGGAGATGGAAACTAAATAAATCTATTACTTATATGGTATGGTTCTTAATGTGTGGTTCTTAAATGTAAAGCTGTCGTTCTAGTTTGGAATGAAAATTATCATCAATATTATTATTAAATTTACCATGTCCTTTATTTTTGAAATATCGGAAACTCAATAATGAAAATAAAAGACACAGTAAATATCTCGAACGTCATATAATATTAAGTGAACCGGCGAACTTTGTAACGCAATATTTAATTTTTTGAGAATATTTTCGAAAATCCAGAAAGACGTGTTATACTATTTATGTCCATCTCGGCTTCACACAAAATCTTCTAAATATTTTTTTTTTTTTCATCCTTTTAATTTCTAAATAACTGACTTTCAATTTCTAATATCAATACCTTATTCTACATGCATATCAATTTTTTTTTTTTTTTTTCTATTTTTACACTAAATGTTAGAACATTTTATGTACAATCAATATAATATAGTTCCATATATTGTTATCGCTTCCTATGATTTGTATATGTACGTATATCACGCACATTTATTACTGAATATAAATGAACGTAATTTACAGATTTATAGCGTACATATACATATTGATGTTTATACTAAAATAACGTGAATGGTTTGTTAGTATGTTTGAACTCGAAAACTAAAAACGTAAGTAAAAAAATATTTACAATTTGCAGAAAATTTTTAGGGAAGCTTCTTCAAGAAAAGTTTGAACTCAAACAAGTAATTATTGTATTTCTATTAATGTACATAATTTAATTACATGATACTTAATTTTTTATGCATATAAATTATGCATTTTTTCAGGTAAAAAGTAGCCTACGTGCTTTTCCAGACTATCTATCTGTGTGCCAAATTTCATATAGGTCCTTGCGTTCTGGCGTAATTGAGTAACATCCATACATACATCCATTTCTTCATCTAAACTTTAGCAAATATAGTATTAGTAGGACAAACTTGGCAAAATCAAAATTCGATGCGAGTAAAATCACGGGGCAAAGTAAGTACTACATATATAGTGAGTTTGGGCAAACTACTGCATGTCAATAGTCAGTTAATTCATGTGATATCGAAAGTGATCGAAGCCCGATACCGTTGAGGGTTGTATTTGTCGACGTAACTATTATTCTGAACTGGGTAAATTGGTGACTGATTGCGTATGACTGGATATTGAGGGAATATCAATATTATCGAATGTGCGAGTATTTCACTCAGGGATGGTACTGGAGTAACTCGTTACTAATATTGAATGTTACCTTTGCAATTCGATTTTGAATCGTGGGGTGCTACACTTATAATTTTGTTGGGTTGTTTATTTATTTGAACGGCGGTTTATAGCTATTAAAAGTGTTTTAAGTTTTAGGTAATAAAATCGAATAATAAAGTTTTGTTCAAGTAAAATAATATTTTATTTCTAATTTTAATAATAATTGTTACGTTCACACTATCTATTTATCTGGCTGTGTCTTTAATGATTTTTTTAAGCTGGCAACTCTGTCTATTTCTCTTGATCTACGGCAATGGCGTAACCCGGTTATCTTTTCATGTAACTAATAATATGTATTTATAATTTAAGCGTCAATAAACGCTGTAAAATATTTAGCATGTTTTATTTACTCAACAACTATATCGTTTTTACTGCTTACCAAGCAGTAAAAACTGAAACGAGAGATCACATTTATATTATAATAAATATATATATATTTATTAAAATATCGCAGGTGAAATCTTTACGATACATCCATATCGTTCTCTAACACCAATTATCTAACCATTTATTCGTTCAACCATTTAAAATAACAAACAGTTCTCACTCAAAACAAAACACATTAGTTCAACAACATAACTCAGTAAGTACTTGTGACGGAATGTAAGGAGTGCAGTGTTGTCATGTCTGTTACAGTCTAGTGCGCGAGGGGCTTTATATACCCCGTTATTTTATGATATGTGTTACATGAACACGTTTATTTTAAGGGAATGGAGTTGTCGGGTAGGATTTCAGTTTTTAACGTGAATGGGGTGGGGTATATTTTACATTGATATTCAAAATGGGAAAATGAATGGAGGATACTATTGAATGGGTCTATATTTATAGTTTACGTTTTTTGTTTGTAGGTTCCAGAGAGAGAGAATTTCCTCCCAAGAACTATCAGGTTATGGAATGAACTCCCTAACGAGGTTTGCCCAAGGGACTCCAGTATGGGGTTCTTCAAAAAAGGAGTGAATAGGTTTCTTAAGGGTCCGCAACGCGCTCGTGATGTACCTGGTGTTGCAAGCGCCCATAGGCTACGGTAACCGCTTACCATCAGGCGGACCGTACGTCTGTTTGCCACCGTCGTGGTATAAAAAAATGGTTTTGTTTATAAAAGTGGTCCCTACTGAGATATTTAGTAGTACTATTTTTGTTTTTATATAATATATTTTGACCTGGTCGCTAACTATGGGGCTCATTAGAATTGCAATTGCATTTGCAATTTTGTTTTTAACAGATAAGTTAGCAATTTACTTGATGATAAATAATATTGCACATCGGTAATACTAGAAACCTATGTGCGTTGAGGATACAAATCCGTACACCACAATACCGAGCATTTCCACTAAGCAAGAGATCTTGAATCAAATTTGAACATTTCAGATGAAATGTTTGAATTTACATAGAATAAATACAAATATTTAATCTGCTATAAGAACAATTTCAATGATTTGAATCCAAACTTTCATAATTCCACTTTCAGAAAGTATAGAGTTCATCAAGAAAATTTGACGTTAACAATTTCATTCACAATAGCCCAACTTACCTCAAATTAACTAGACAAGTATGTATGTGAATACTTGTTTCTCATAAGTAGTGTCTTAGGAGCTATAAGAACACACTAACTTTATTTATACGTTGCTGCATAGCCCACTTTACATTAGCTGCCTTGTAACCTGCTTTCTTATATCCGTAATATATCTGTTTTATTTTCTCTGGAAAATTCTACGTAGAAATTTTGTGTACCAGGTTATATTTCTCATGTAGCATGCATTTTGTACCGGGTAATGAATTTGAATAGATTTCTTATTCCATAACAACGAGAATATAAAAGAATTTCTTGAGATTCTAGAAGACCCTTGTATTATTATCGTCATCTGTAATGTCCAAAGACGAGAAAGCTGAAGAGTTTGTTTGTTTGTTTGGTTCAACGCTAGGATCTCAGTGGTTTGATTTGAAAAATTATTTTAGTGTTGGATAGCCCATTTATCTAGGAAGGCTTTAGGCTATATAACATCACGCTATGGTCAATAGAAACTGAGTAGTGGCCAAATAAACAACATGAGAGCAAAGCCTCGCGTGTATTTATATTTATTTCATCATAAACAACCCATTAAATCCCACTGCTGGGCTGGGGTCTCCTCTTCTCTAACTAGAGAACTGAGAGGGTTTAGGCCATAATCCACTCACGCTGGCCTAGTGCGGGTTGGTGGATCAGACATACCCATAGAATTTCTTCTATGGTATGTGGGTTTCCTCACGATGTTTTCCTTCACCGTTAGCAGATGGTAAATCACTTAACTAGTACATAATTATAAATTCCACAAAGTGGAGTCCACATTGGTACTGCCGGTCGGGATCGAACGATTGGAACCGCGTGATTTGCACGCCCGGTCCCTTATCCATTCAGCCACCATCGCTTGCATATATTTATTTAGCATTTCAATAATATGAAATCGGTTCATTTATAAGCTGAAGGTTAAGAACACTGCTTTTAAATTGTGTGTATTTACGCTCCACCGCAGTCAGTGACGCCACCTAAGTATTTTAGGAATCACAAACACTTCCATTACATTTTTTGTTAACAAGTTCATTTATTTTCCATTCAATACAACACCAGTACCACTTAGCCAATATTACAAGCGTCACAAACGCATGTTGAGAATGTCCTCGTTCCAAAAATTCGAATGTTCTTTTTACGCAAACAAGGTAGTAAAAACAAATAAGCATCACAACCAATTTTATAACTTATACATCAGAGCATGATTAGATAATAACATAACACCATAATCTGAGAGTATACACTCCGTATCACTGTGATGTGACATTACAAAAATATATAACTTGGTATAGGGGTATATTTTTGTGGAGCAGTACAATGGCATCCCGCGGTAATCTAGGGGCGACCTCGCAAGTGCCATTGTTTGTAGGCTGCGAGGTTGTGCGTCACACCGCACTGTACTTTATAAACATTATTTAACATTTAATTGAATTAAACCACTTTAATCATAATAAAGAGTATCATTGCGTCGTGAGCTTAATTAAAACTGACGGCCTATGACGATCGTTTTTAAGATTGAACATTATTATGTTTGGTTGAAAAAAAGCGCTTGTGGAAGATACTAAAATGATCATTATTTTAATTTATTTACGTCCCACTGCTGTGGGCACGGATCTCCTCCAAAGAATGTGGAGGGGGAATTTAGTCTACTATAACACGCTGGCCAGACAGGTTGGTATTGGGTATGTTTGGAGCTTTACTTTTCTCGCAGTGCTCTTGTCTGCATAAAGGTATATAGTCACTAAAATAACACGCGTAATAATAATAATATAACTACCGGTAGCTTGGTCCCGATACCGGTAAGTCTCCAAATTTTTATGTTTAAAAATATAATTTTTTGAGTAAATATTGAAATGAAAAAGGAATAATTATAATTTATACTCATAAAAATCATAATTATGAGTATAAAAATAACATAATGAAACGCTCTTTAGCTAAACAATCCAATATTCAGCGCGACATAAAACACGTACAATAAAAAACAGAAAATGTAGTTTTAAAACTAATTATTATTGTGAACTAAACGTAGGTAAATACCTATAAGTACTTGTGTCACTCGACTACTTTTTGCAACGAACGAACGAACTAATCACTATGAATATTGCTATTTGAGGCATAGACAAATATTTTTTCAGAAACAACGTTATTAGTATTAAAAAAAAAAATTACGGTCATGAGTGTTGTCCCTCAACACTCAAAACCTTCATTTAAAGATGTTCCAGTCGTAGTTGAACCCTTACCGTCCGTGATACCTATTCATAATGAGAACCTTTTTAATTTGCATAGTGAGCGACTAAAATTCATTCATTCATATTTTCTGAATGCATTCCAAAAATTTTGCTCATTTCTATCCAGCGTGAGCTTGTTATATACTTCTATGATGAAAATGGTCGACCATCACACCAAAGTGTAACTGCTTTACCTATTGTTTATTCGGACTCCACTAAAGCGGACACTACAGGATTTATAAAATGAAATAGATTTTCCGTATTTTTTATTTCAAATAATACCTACTTCTAATAAAGCATTATGACTGGCCTGTTGGTCAAGTGGTTAGTGACTCTGACTGCTAAGCCGGAGGTCGTGGTTCCATCCCCACCCAGGACAAATCTTGGTGTGATGAGCATAAAGGTTTGTTCTGTGTCTGGGTGTAATTTATCTATAATATGTATGTATTTACAAAAAAAAATGTATTTAAGTAAGTAGTATGTCAGTTTTTAGTACCCATACACAAGCAAATATAATTGCTTACTTTGGGACTAGATGGCGCTGTGTAAATGTCGTAGAATATTATTATTATTATTATTAAGCATAGATGAAGTCTCCAAAAAAAGTAGTCTTTCCCGAAAACGTAAACATCCCACTGCAGGGCACAAGTCTCCTTCAAAGAATGTGAAAGGAATTTGGCCTACTATATCACACTGGCCAGACGGGTTGGTATAGTAGTCACCTTTTACGACACCTACCGGTGGAGATAGGGTAGTGACATTATGTATTCTTAATCTGTCACTACACGAAATACAAATATTATCTCTTTAAAATAGTAGTCTAAGATACAATTCGAATAATATTATGGTGTAATATAAGGATCTAAAAGCGAGTAGCTTGCTATTCGGAACTGTCTACGTCCACTAGCTCCGACGTTAAAGAATTCAGAGTTATTTCTGTTCGTTAATTATAACCAAATTAATGGTTATTTGGGAGAGTAGTATTCTTATGGAATTTCAACATTTCCATTTTCCTCAGCATTCACTAGATAGTCAAAATCTGTTTCGGCGTTTCGTAGGCCTGCCGGTAGATTGCGTAGATACGCAGTATACCGGCAGATAGTATGAAACAGATTTTGAGGTTTTATATAAAATTAAGCTGCCACAAAATACAATTCTGGTTTTTGAGATGAAAATTACATACTATTCGTCCCATAAAATACATTAATTTTGTTTTCTCCTAATTTAGAAACGAGTCTATTTTGATATGAAACTTCAAAATGTATCCATATGCACGGGGTTACAGTGAGCCCACACGTGACGATGCATTCTTGGAACAGCATATTCACGTAGGTGCTATTCGACTGGGTGCTGTTCGAGGAATGTATCCACGTGACTAAAACAAAAATATATTTCAACGATCCATAAAAAGGAGAAGCATGTTTTTGCAAAAAGAAATTAATGATTAATTCATTAGTAATGTTCCGTAATTTGCTTTAGCTGCGAATTTAATAAAATATTATGGTGGTAAGAGTGATTTTACTTATTAAAGATGTTTTTATTGAATTACTGATTAATCAATTAGTGGATTTACTTTCATCATAATCATATCAGCCCAACGACGTGCACTGCTAGACATTATGCCTTACCTAATTTACGTCACCGCGAGAGGACCTGTGCCGCCTGCAACTCCTACCTGATATCAGAAGTAATTAAGACAAAAACGCATGTATACACGCACGACAAGCCACCTTGGTTATATCACGATTTAGATTGAGACTACCATTCAGAATCAAACATAAGCAGAACGTGAGTTACAAACACAAGTATACTTACTCGAGCTGTAATTTAATGCTGAATATTTTTTATTCCATTTTATTAAACTGGTTTTTTCTGTTTGCTTTGTAACGTAGATTTTTCCTGTTTCCCGTCAACATACTGAGAAATGCTTTCGTAGTAAGAGCCTACACACGTCTGTGCAAAATGTCAGAATGTGCTGTATGGAACAGTCAGTAGGTATTTGATTCAGCTTTTATACATGCTCAATCAGGTGTTATTGTTAGGTGAGACACTGCGGAAAGTTGCTTCTTTGAACTTTTATACAGCTGATTTCAATATAAGTACGGACAATAACAAATCGTTTAAATTAACTTTATTTAGAAACTTTTGTACACAACACCTAATAAGCAGGGGTTTTAGGTATGCACTGCTCAGTCAAATTGTCTTAAACAATTAACTATTTTAAAATAACTATCTATACGATACTGAAGAACGACCACGTAATAATAATCTTAAGATATAATTGTTCTGATGATGTTTAATTTGTACTTCAATTGATTGAAAATAGCTCAACCAGTACCACAACATTTTATCAAGAGACGCTTACGATCTGTTCGGCTCCGTTTAGCCAATACATTTGAATTGTTCCGCAAATAAACTACCCGCGAATTGAAACTCGTGGACGCGTTGTCCAGAGGGCTACCTAAAGTAATGTGGATTCAACCCTTAACCTTTCCTATCTCAATTTTATTCAACAACTTTATGTAGGTAGTGTTACGTTGTTGAATTTTGTCAAGTACGCGTTTGGGAGTTGCTACTTTGTTTCAATGTTTTAAGTTGTGGACGTTTTATTATTACGAGCTTTTTGACTATTTTATTGATATTTAGATGTTTTTAGGACTTTTGATGTCATATAAATATGTCTTATTATATGTGCAATCTTATTACGTTTCTTCACAATGGGCCCTGATTGGATATACTAGTATTATACTCGTATTACAGCTTAGCTTGCAGTACATAAACGGCTTAATATATTCTTTTGATTGCGTTCACTTAGAACTCTGATTTTTTTATTGCACCAAGGGATTGCAAACCCGAGTTTTTAATTTTAATTTGTGAGAAATATTCTTAACAGACGGACAGACAAAAACATACATACAAACAGACGTACAACGGAATAATCCATTAAGAATTGATTTTTATTATTTAACTACTACCTGTTCTCCAAATTTCATCGATATACAGAGAGTAATTTTCGAGCAAAATGCCTGTGACATACGGACGGACATGACAAAATTATAAGGGTTCCTTTGTGCCATTTTGGCTAAGGAACCCTAAAAAGTAATTTATATGTGTTCCTTTTTAGAATTACAACTCAGCGCAAATTTGTTAAATCCATTTTGTATTAGCAAAGATTTCTAGATTCACGTGTGCACGGATTTTATCATCAGTTTTTAAAGAGAATTTTCCAAAATTCAGTCTGTTCAAACACTCCGACATAGGTACTATTAGATAAATCGTGTGAAAGCCTGTTACTATCGAGTCAGCATTTGAATGCGGAGAGTCGTCGAGTGGTTGCGATTCGAATCGGCGTCTGTCACACAAGTAGATTTAAAAGTGAAATGGTGCTGAAGCGGTTTTATTTGAGCGGGGAGTAAAGAATGCTGAGTATTAGCATTTTTGCGTTTTTATGCTCTTTTAAAATCAATTTTTGTTGGTTAACAGATTCATTTACCAGGTACTTTGTTCGCGCGTCGTGGAACAGTTGTTCCCAAAGTACTTCATGCCTTTGTTCTAAAAAGATAAGAATCTCATCCATTCCCAAGTTTCTCCAAGGATTTACTATTACTAAAAATACAAACTTAATAAAAAATATTTTATTTTCCATGGACTAGTTTAAGAACTTTTTTCTGCATTACTTTGGGAATTACCCCCATGACTTCCTCATTATCAGAATTCATAATTTAGCATTTGATATTCAGATACGCAAACTATGCTACTGTAAAACTTGATCAAAATCCATCTTACTCATATTATTATAAATGCGAATGTTATCATAGATGGATAGATAGATGTACGTATATGGATGGATATTTGTTACTCAATTACACCAGAACGGCTGAAAGGATCTGTATGAAATTTGGCACATAGATAGATTATAGTCTGGAATAGTACATGTTTTTTAACGACGTACCACGTTGGCGGAGTAGCGGGCAAAAGCTAGTTCACAAATAAGTACTTACTGAAACTTCACTCAATATTTCTAATGTAGGCTAGTTGGATTTTACAAAAGGATAGATACAAAATATTGCAGTACTTTGTTTCAATATTGTTTTAGAGCATTAATATCTTAAATTCTGCAGCGAAGCTTATCCTTTTACACGAAAACTAGAATTGTGTAATAACATAGTAACTTAAAAACATACACAGCTAACCTATTAAAAGAAAAAAGAACCAGATACTCTATTTACAGGAAATTCAAGAAGGAGAAGAGGAAGAAAATAAATAGAATATCTGATTAAGATCAGATTCCTGAGGAAACGTACCCAAAAGGCTAGCCACATTACCGCGTTGGATAGCAAGGCTAATGCGTTGCCCCAGGTAGAGGCCAGCCCTATGATCATGTGATACCTCAGAAACACGCTTACAAATTTCACGATAAAATTTGTGAGCGTTTGGCCCCCAAGGTCCAAGAGTTTCAACCCCAAAAGGCTCAAAAATGTAAGTCTCACCAAGACTTTCATATTTACGCCTCTTGAGGCACTCTGCAGAATTGGCAACAAAGTAACATATTATGTAGTAGCATAGAAACTTGTTTCTAATTAGTTTGATGTTGGCCTTGACTTTCTCGGGACCCGTAATTAGTTTAATTGATATCTAATGATGCTTAATTAATCAAATCTATAATTACATTGCCACAAATGAAGTACACATACGTGCGACAGTAAGTTATAAACATTGTTCGTTTTGTATAACATGTATGTACTCATTTTATTTGTTAATCAATATTAATTTTATTATAATTAATGTGATATTTAGGGAGAATGGTTAAATAAATGAATAGAGAAGCCATTATCAAAATTATCATCATTTGAACTCATAAACATCCCTCTACTGGTCCTGTCATGTCCTCCAAAGAATGTGGAGGGAATTTACTATACCTCTCTGGCCAGACGGGTGGGTTTCCTCACCTTCACCTTTAGCAGATGGTAAGTCACATGACTAGTACATACACTCGTAAATTCTGGTTATACATTTAATATTAGCGAAGCATACAATTTATTCTAAAGCACGCATCATCATCACAATCATATCAGCCCAATGACGTCCACTGTTGAACATAGGCCTCACCTAATTTCCGCCACAGCGAGCGATTTTGTACCACCACCCGCATCCAACGGCCACCCGCAGGCACGCATATTTAAATATCAAAAATAAACTTTCAACTTCAATTTTAACAACTCGAATTATTATATTATAAGTTATTACAGACTACTAGGCTACTCGCACTTAGTTCGAAATGTTTGAAAATTTTACGATAAATTTAGAATTGGGACTGAAACCTTACGAGTAAACGTAATTTAATTATGTGAAACTTTTAGAATTTCAAGTAAAGGCAAATTTAAGTTACTGTAGATAAGATTGTCAAATAAATTCTTGAATTTATCATGCTTGTGGTAAACTAACAAAAAAGAACAAAACTGCTAAACTGTCCCTTAATTCCATGGTGCCTATTAATAATGATAAACTCACACTCAGATGAGGCAAAAAAAATAATGTGTACTTATCCTACGAGCAGGTATATCGCTTGTGCGGTAAACTTGTCCCAGTTGAGACAGCCAAAACTTTAGCCAGGAAGAGATTATTATAACAGAAAAGCATAATATATGGAGCTGACAGGTAACCTTTAATGCCAAGGATCTACAAGAATAAAAAGGTAGGGGCCAGTGGACAGATTAAGGATGGCATTCTTGCTGATGTGGGTAGCATCGATATACGAAGTGAATATGAATTCGTATAATATCTCGTGTTCTATTCCTTTATTATGCCCATTTATTTTCTTGACCTTTTTTTATGATGTTAAGGAAAATATTACCTATAAAACTACCTGTATCTTATGGCTCCGCCTGTGTAATATTCGGTTTATTTGACATACCAAGTCTGAAAACTAGTTGTATCATGGGAACTAAGTTTCGAAAATATATAACATAAAATAAGTGTACTCGTTTGTCTTCAAAGTTTCACGCTTCAAAAAACTCTTTCTTGGTTTTGTCCTACATTATTTAAAGAACTTGTATGAAGATTTTTGGTAATTTTGACATTGCGTTGGTTAGTCAAACAGTCAGTCAATTTCAGTTTATAATACTGATTGTAACTTATCGTAAAATACCTTACGTTTACACGGTTCATTGTCGGTTTGCATGTATTCTTTTTCTTTGTTATTCAGACAGGGTGACATGTATTATTTATTCACCCACGCCACGGTTAGTCACGGGTCCCATGCCAGTGAACTCGCGTTTTAATTGGAATGTCTGAGTGGGTAGACTCACCCAGTACCTACTATGATGTTATATACAATATATTACCTCTATAATCCTCTGTTTTAATATAATTTACGATTAGCATAAGATCTATTATCTTATGTAATGTTTAACATACTAATATAGTGTTATAATTTTTTAATTTGTATAATTGATTTCAAATATAATACATATCAAATTAAATATAAATAATGTTTATTATGATTTCAGTGTTATTCATCAGCAACCCATTAAGTCCCACTGCTGGGCTCGGGTCTCCTCTCCTCTAACTAGAGAGCTGAGAGGGTTTAGGCCGTAATCCACTCACGCTGGCCTAATGCGGGTTGGTGGATCAGACATACTCATAGAATTTCTTCTAGGGTATGTGGGTTTCCTCACGATGTTTTCCTTCACCGTTAGCAGATGGTAAGTCACTTGACTTGTACACATAAATTCCACAAAGTGAAATCCACACTGGTACTGCCGGTCGGGATCGAACTCGGACCACGTGATTTGCACGCCGGTTCCTTATCCATTCAGCCACCATCGCTTATGTGTTCAGTGTTATTGTGGTTGTATTTCTATGGTACCTATTGTGGGTGACCTATCACAACCTCGTATGCAGATAGACTTTCTTTATGTTCATGTTACCACTGACAACAATTTCCAATGCAAGTTTTTAAGAGTAAAAGCGTCTACTTTAACAAACTTCACCGCACTTTGCTTTTGCTAAAATAATATGCTTTACTACATCTATAAGTAGTAAAAAGTTTTTAAAGAACTTGGCAAGAAAGCTTCTTTGGCTTCTTTGATAATGACATCATTATTACTATCCAGTATATTTCCCTTCACATTTTTTGATGTAGGCCAGTGCCCAGCAGTGGGACGTTTATTGATTGAAATGATGATGATGATATTTAAAGCAGTCATTTGGAAACATACCACTGTTTACCAATAGGAATTGAACACAATGTTATTATGACGGTGGTCTTTTCTAAGGCTGTACTTCTTCAGGCGGGGGTGCAAACTGTTCTACTTGTCTTAAAAATTATATTCCGCATAATTATGTATGCATTCAGTCGAAAGCAAGCGTGTGATTGTGTGCCAAAAAAGAGTTATCAAAACGCGAGTGTGAAAAACAAATCATTCACTCTCATAAGTGTGTACGGTGCGTTTCAATATAGTTTTTCTAAGCATCATAAAGTTGGTTGGTAACGCAACTTAACGTCACATCAAGAGCCATTCTACACAGTGTATTGTAATGGTATCTCTTGTTGGTAGCGCCTCATTGTGAGAAGCTATAACGTACGGCGTAAGTACATGGGCGTAATCTTATACGATTTGTTCCTCGTATCATCAATCTTTTGTGGTATTTCTTTGATTTCTTCTTTCTTGTTACAAGACTACATAGGATTTTTGATAGATCTAGTGATGAATAAAGTAACATTGTCTTTTCAAGTCCAAGAGCAGGTAAGCAAGTTTAAAAAAAATTGATCTCGTGATATTTTTACTTTATGGTTTTTGTTTCAATGGTCAAAGAGTATATTCGTATGAGTACAATTTCTGAGTTGTAGGTAGGAGATTAGAGCTCCGAATAAGTTGTGTCCGTATGTTCAGTGTTTGGGGTTATTTTGAGTCCGAAAAATTAATTATTATTGTTTCTTCCAACGAATAATAATTCTTCATAAAGTCTTATACTAAAAATTTAATTCATGTACTGGGATTTAATTTTTAGTTGCAATTAATAAAATAAATGTCCTCAGATGGTTTAAAAATATTATTATTTTCTTCTTTTTGTTTCTCTTTAGAAGCTATTGTATCAAATCTTTGTCTACTAAACTCATTACTTAGTAGACTTGGCAAGAGGTACCTTCAAAGAACAAAACCCTCACTTCGAAATCACAAAAACCCGCAGAGCTATCCATAACAATAATCCGGGCGGTAGTGCGTCACCATTCACACTAACAATAAAAGTCACGAGCAGAGAGCGGCCCGCGAATTATAGACCTAGTGATATGCGTCCGACCCACTGTTTACGACTCCTGACTGTTTTACGTGGAAACTGACTCCGAAATTATACTCTCTACTAATAAATGGGATATCCAATAGAAGTAACCCACGGGAGTTAGTTTTATCGCGTGATTTTTTTCGATTTCGAATACAAGGTTTACAAATTTTTTAGTATGATTGATATTTATTGGACAACATGATAACTCCTATAAATAAATATCAAATCACAGGAAGTCCCATGATTTGATATTTATTTAGGCATGTTCTGCTGTTTCTTGTCTGTTTTTTTTTAAGTAGTTAATTGAAACTGTATTGCGTCTAAATTACTAGAATTTTTTATACAGTTTAAGTCAGTAACAGTTATTTAGATAGTACTTAATACAAGTATCAATTGCACTCTAAAAAGTCTAGTGTATTCCTAACGACCTACACTAGACCAACTTATTCATAAACTGAGATATCAAATCAGCATTACGTAAAAGCCGACGAAAAAGATACAAACAATGTAATGTATGTTATATAGACATCCAACTGTTAGAAATTATTGTCAGCATATTTGTTGAATCCCTTGAACAAACAAAAATCTAACTCAGTAGACGTGATTTCTGTTCCAACGCACGCGTTTTCAGCACCTATAAAATATTTTCTTCGTAACAAAAACCTTATCACTGTGTATATTGGAGGTAAATTAAACAGAAATTATTTTGAAGATTAACAATTCATAAAATGAAGGTAATTATTTGTAATATGACTGGAGCAATTTTGACAATTGCTCCAGTCATCATAAAATACAAATATGCAACATTCACATACTTTTTCTACTGTCTAAATATTTGCCAAAAATGAAATTAGTACAAAAGAGTCCCTCGCATCCAAAGCAAAAAAGAAGGTAAAGAAAAATAAAATGGCTCTCAAAAGTCAAAACTCACAACAAACTTGAATAACAGTCGCGAAATTTGAACAAAACCAATAAGTTGAGTACCGAATTTAATATTCGGACGTTAGAATTTAATGTCCCACCTTCGGAAGAAATACGACAAAAGTTGGCCCATTGCTGAGGATTGGAGAAAAAAACTTGGACGTATGAAGGGAACCTGTTCATTAATCAACCGAATCAGTTTGATGGATGGAGGAAAGATTGTCGCTCATTTTTGCAACGCCCCCTTTCTCCGAGGTAATGAATTATACCCAATCGATGGTTGGATTGAAACGGTATATCTTGATGAAGGTCTTTAATTAATGGTTGCGGTTTTATTGTGCTGCAACTGTTCAATGATGATTGATAATGGAATCTAGTAACTTTGTTCGTCAATTAGTGTTTTTGTTGCTATATACGTACGTATAGGTATTTCATCAATAATATCAATATAGGAACTGCAACTGGAAAGTTCAATCATTTGTTATTTATTTTTGTTTTTATTTTTTTATCTAATATTAACAAATGAGTTCATATTCTACTTTAGAATACTCTAATGGTAACTTGTGACATGGCAGTAAATGCTTTCGCAGTAACTTAGTAACTTCCCCTTGCGATTCCTTCAACCACAACAATCTAAATTCCACCACAACTTTTAAATTAGTCTTATCAAGAGTATCAAACTGGCAAACTTGTCATTCAAAAGCGGGGAGTGAAGCCGCGGAACCGACGAAACGTCAGCCATGTAAGCCAAAATAAACGATCCTTTTCTTCCCTTCGTTCGGCTGCCGAAGGTGACAGTTATCTCGCAGGCCCCCCACCAATAGTTCCGCGCCGTCAAACCGACACACTGTGACATGAAAACATACAGAGTTATAACGTGCCTGGTCATGCATCACTGAAACGAGGACGAAATATTATGTTGTAGGTACATTATATTATAAGAGGGTGACTATGTTTTACATAATTTATTTATTTCGTTCTTTTTATTGTCTTCTAATACGTATTGCTGAACTTTTGTAAAGATATTTAGATATTTACATATTCTTACAAACCAGAAGTGAGGACAGTTTTTTTAAAAATAAAAAATTACAATCAGAATTCGATAACCAAAATTACAACAATTAATAATTTAGCACTAATACACTCAAAACTCTAATTACTGCAAGTGATATAATAAATAACGAAATAATTATACTACAACCGATAATGACGTAAAACTGAGAGTAGAGATATTCAACCGTTGCCGACCGAAGACAGAATGAACCCGTCGCTAAGCGCGCGCCGCTTTTTATAGCGCGTGGCTCGGTCCGGGTCTTGGAGAGAGGGGTTTCGCTAAGAATATATTATATTAAATCTCAATATAAAGCCACAATACGAATGAATATACATACATAATTACAAAACAAAATCTGGTAAGCTGTGGGTATTTATCTGAATTATACATTATTTGACAAATATTAAATTATAAAACGGGTCTACGGTTATTATATTTTATAAGGAATAGTAATTATCTTATTTATTTGCCCGACGTTTCGATCGAATTGCACCAATCGTAGTCACAGGCAAGTCACGAAAGTTTAAAAGTTTTTATAACTTGACAATACAATATAAAGATTTATATTTTTTTATTTGAATAGATTTTTTCTAAGTTATCTACTTTTGGCCATTAGATATTTTAAAATCTATAACTTTTTGTGTAAACATCGTCAAGTCTTCATCTCTTTCTCCAAGAAGCTATTCGTTCGCCATAAGAAAATTAGTTGATACTATTTTTTGGATAACCATTACATTCCTAATTTGTGACTTTCATAAGAGTTACTTTGTAATTAAATAATTAAACGATATTTCATTTCATTATTATTGCTTGTCTCCTCAAATAGTCTCCCGTATACATTAAAATACCCTACATACAAAACCGTAGCTACGACTGCTCATTAGCCGGAGTTTGATTCAGTCACCCCGCCCTGTACCAATCAATACCGTACCGGCTCAGATGCGGGTTTTTATACGGATCACTTTGATTCTGCTTTCTTGTACAGTTTTATGTGGGCTTTATAGATATGTGAGTTCTAATTCTGAGATATAATTCTGACGTTTTATGTTATGAATATATTTTAATTAAAAAATTACATAATACTTTGTTTGTGAAAAAAGGATAATAAATCATCCTCTTCCTTGGGGTCTTTGCCGTTATATTAGAATAAGGATTATTTTACAGTTAATTTATATTGCCATATTTTAAAAAAAATGTAAAAAATGTTTTCTGAATCTTACTTGCATTTTTATTTCCATTTAAATACACCTTGTCTATTATTCACAAAATTTCAAAACCATACCTATTTCAATCATCATTTGTCACATCCTAAAAATGGCCCTCATTATAACACAGCCCTGCTGTCAGATTATCCAACATTACATAGAATGCTTGGGGTAACCACAGTATGCCACAAACCGAATACGTAATCGTTATCGACCTCAAACTGTCTCAACTGTCGATATCGTTACTCGAGTCACTCTAGAACCGTAACTAATAAAGATAAGTGCTTCTCAATCACAATGACGCACACGAATATACTTTAAATACTCGTACGAGTGCGTCAAATTGAGAACAAGTGTAAAAGCTACTCATGTTATTTTCATTTTATGTGGAATCGACATTGGTTGTGTATTCGTAGTAGTGCTAAAACTTCAGGGTTGCCAATTATACGTTGGTTCGTGTGCGGTTGAATAATTATAACTTTCGCTATTTTGATAAAATACTAGATGTGAATAATTATGTTGAAAAATTACTCTTTGATAACTATAGTAGAAATTGATACAAGAAAGGTATAAATGGATAGTATTGGAACTGTTATCTTTGAGTCTGATTTTATCATCATTTCATCATTTCAACCCATATATGTCCCACTGGCTCGGGTCTCCTAAGAAAGAAGTCTCGTAAAAAAAAGAAGAAGGGAATTTAGCCTATTATACCACAATAGCCAGACGGGTTGGTAAAGGGCTTGTTTCACATTTTCCTTTTCTTGCAATGCTCTTTTCTGCAAAAGTTTTTCTTAATAAGGCTGAAGAGTTTGTTTATTTAATTAAATAAATAAAAATTTTAGTGTGGGATAGCCCATTTGTCGCTGACGGTTATAGGCTATATATAATAACGCTACGGCTAATAAGATCTGAGCAGTGGCCAAATAGTCTTACACAAAAATGTGAAAGTTAGGATGGATGGATGGATGGATAGATGTATAGATGGATATTTGTTACTCAATCACGCGAGAGCAGCTGAAATGATCTACATATAATAATAATAATAATATAACAGTATGAATTAATGCTCAAAAATAAACGACAATAGCAATCTTAAGTTTATACTGAGACCTATCTTTACCTGTAACAAAAATAAGGTAGTTAGAAATTCAAATCCAAAATTTTGACTTGCGAAACTTCAACAAATGTCTACAAGTATGAACAAACGGAGAAAGGGCCGAGTATGAATACTAAAAATCCTCGCTTACTTAAGTGACCATTATTCAAATATTTTAAGTAATGTTCAGCTAAAATTGGGCTATTTAACTGGCGGGCAAGTAACAAACTTCTGTCATAAAGATATCCAAGATGGTCGATTCAATCAAAAAGCTTCAAGAGAATCGTAAAAAATTTAGTGTAATATTTTTATGTTGGTGCCAGATTTGGAAAGCGATGGTGGCTGAATGGATAAGGGGCCGGCGTGCAAATCACGCGGTCCAAGTTCGATCCCGACCGGCAGTAACAATATGGATTCCACTTTGTGAAATTTATATGTACCACATACCCTAGAAGAAATTCTATGAGTATGTCTGATCCACCAACCCGCACTAGGCCAGCGTGAGTGGATTATGGCCTAAACCCTCTCAGCTCTCTAGATAGAGGAGAGGAGACCCGAGCCCAGCAGTGGGACTGAATGGGTTGCTGATGCTGATGCTGCCAGTTTTGGATATTTTTTAAATTGGAGTTGATAATTGATTATATTATTGTACAATTTTGTTGTCATGAATCCAAGTGTTTTTTCAGTTTATTAAATAGGACACTTATTGAACATTAATTCATTTTAAATACTTGGGGCACTATGTTACTGAGGACCTTAAGGACCAGATGGATATTGAACGTGAGCGCAGGGCACTAGCAGCTAGATGCAACATGTTGGCTCACAGATTTGCTCGATGTAGTAACGAAGTCAAAATAACCCTGTTTAAGGCGTACTGCCAGACGTTCTACACGAGTAGTCTGTGGGTTAATGGTACGCGGAAGGCTCTAGATGCCCTGCGCGTTCAATACAATAATGGATTTAGAGTGCTGTTGAGGCAGCCCAGGTTCTGCAGCGCGTCGAGCATGTTTGCGGTAGCGCGAACAAAAGACTACCATGCGATCATTCGCAACAGGACCGCCTCATTATTAAGCAGAGCCTGGGTTAGCACCAACAGCATTCTTAACACATTGGCGGTGAAACAGGATGCACCTGTATGGAGGCATTTTGTTAAATTAAATGTAAATACTTTATACTTTTCGAATTTATAAATTTACTACTAACACTTAGATTATATTGGTCTAGGCGTTAGTGTCCCTGACTGCTAAGACGGAGGTGGTGGGTTCGATTCCCTCCTAGGGAAAATTTTTGTGTGATGAGCATGATTGTTTGTTCTGTGTCTGGGTGTGATTTATCTATAATATGTATGTATTTACAAAAACAAAATTAATTAGTAGGTATTATCACTGTTTCCTACCCATAACTCAAGCAAATATGACTGCTTAATTTGAGACTAGATGATGCTGTGTGAATGTGGATAATATACCTACATATTTATTGTGTCTTTATAGTCCAATTTTTACAGATGGTCTAAGGTCAATTTGTTGGATCTTTGGAGAGAACGATGGTATTAAATGCCGAATATTTTTTCTCTTTTCATTAAATGCATTGTATTATCATTTGATTTGTATGTAAGTACGAATATAAAGTTAAAATTATGTATTAATGGTTAAACAACCATCGTGTGGTATTCCACATGCTCTATGAGAAATTGTAAAGATAAAAATCATAGTACCTTCAGCCAGCCAGCTTTCAGCTCTCTTCACTGAACACAATTGTCTTGAAAATTAACGGCTTGCTATCATTGTATTTTATTTGATAAAGATCTTATATTCGATGAGACAACCCTACCACACTAAGTAACGATTAAAGAAGATGAATTACGATGAATCACCGACTAGGGTCGCCCCATACATCTATTATCAAACAGTCATAATGGATCTACAGCATCTACGCTGTGCCGCTCAATAATTGACGATTAGCCGATTATATATTATACTCGTTACTCTAATGGTGGTTCGATTCCCAAGTAACCAACGATAATGTGAAAAATATTGGTCTTTATTATAAAAATAGGTCATGATGCAATAATGATGTATGTGTGCAGTATGAGGGAAACAACTGATATTGCGGTAGCTTTATTACAGCTGAGGCTGGCGTGAAAATTTAAAATAATTTTGTACGTATATTTATTTATTTTTAGAAGCGCTCCGAACTTATGTGTCATTGATTTCTATGTCAGCGTTCAACATAAAAGTTACACCGCAACTAGTAACTGCATTTACATCTGTTCTGTATCTGTCTGTGTGTGACTTGTGTACATGACTGTACACAGACAACTGTAGAACGTATGTAAAATGAAATTAGGATCATTTGCTGCAACAGACGTTGATCATTGTTGGTAGGTTATTTACTTTATTAAATATATCTTTTATATTAATTATTATTATTTTCTTTATTATTGGACGTCATTGGGCTGATATGATGATGATGATGATTAATTATTCCATATAATATAATTATGTAATATTATTATTAAATTTTTAACTTTTTAGCTTGCTATCGGCAAAAGAATTTTGATATCGGTCCAGTAGTTTTTAAGTTTATTCGTTACATACAAAATACAAATCTTTCCTCTTTATAATATTGGTATGATATCATCATCATCATCATCATCATATCAGCCCAAGGACGTCAACTGCTGAACATAGGCCTCACCTAATTTCCGCCACAACGAGCAGATTTTGTGCCGCCCGCATCCAACGGCCACAGGCCACATAGCTCGCAGAACTGATGGCCGATGGGGCAAAAAAGTACTCGAGTGGCGGCCACGTATTGGAAAGCGCAGCGTAGGGCGGCCCCCCACCAGATGGACCGACCACCTGGTAAGGGTTGGTATGATATACTCCAAAATATTTTACCTTTGTCAGTTAAACCACTTAAAAAATACCCTCCTCTTCATAACAAATGTAACATAATTACTTAGCGCTTATATAATAGCATGTCCTAAGTCATGTGACATAACAAAAGATTGCTCTTACGTAAGCTACTTAACGTCGCTCACAAAAGCAAGTTTAAATTCGCAGGTCTGCCTGTCGCGATCCAGCTCTGAACTTTGTTTGAACTTCAAACTTTGCGACAATGTACTATGGTATAAATCTTTTGATGTATTTGTTTCCAAACTATGTATGTTTAACTTCTGTGCGAGTCTCAATTCGTGTACCTAAAGTTTATTTTTCAAGTTGTTATTGAATATTTGAAGGACTCAATGATATTTTAAACTCTGGATAATATATAATTTTAGAAACAAAAAACAAATTCTTATTCACAACATTTACAATTATCACATCTGACTAATTAAAATATTTTCATTCGCTTAAATGACGCTATCAGCTGTTAAAAGGATATTTTTGCAGAAGGTGGAATTGTTCAGTGTAGACCTATGATTATATAAAAACTTGAGGAGGTTCCCTTCTACTTCCTTATGAGGTCATCATCATCATCAGCAACCTATTAATGTCCCACTGCTGGGCTCGGGTCTCCTTGGGAAAGTTAGATTAGATAAAGAGAGACTAATTAATATTGCTAAAATCTCGTGTCACGGTGTTAGTGGTCACACTCCTCCGAAACGGCTCGACAGTTTTTTTTTGTATAGTCATCGCGATTAAAAAACAATAAAATTGTTTTCTACTTACAAATTGTTTGGTCGTTTATAACGATTTAAAAAAAAGCAAACAATTTTCACGACCTACGCTTCGGTTTGGTTTTCGTTATAATATGTTAAAATAAATTACTGACTATACATTATATCTACAATTGCTAGCTAAATATTTGGGTATATCAACCATTACGTGAATCAAGATTCAGAAATAAATCATGTCAACGTGACTGTCCACATACCACGAACCTTTCTTGTGTTTCACTCCTCTGTTATATTAATACCGATGTTGCGAGCCGTTCCGAGGCTTTCCTTTTATC
This sequence comes from Laspeyria flexula, assembly GCA_905147015.1. NCBI lineage: Eukaryota > Metazoa > Arthropoda > Insecta > Lepidoptera > Erebidae > Laspeyria > Laspeyria flexula. Next base: position 825,883 of record LR989956.1, on the reverse strand, counting down.
TAAAGAAAAAAATATGTATTACAATAAGAGGTCGTTGAAATAAATAGGCCCCTGAGATATTAAAAAATGTAATTTATTGCTCGTTGCTGGAGGAAATATGAAATGTTACTTGTTTGTAATTGTTATAGACCCTGTGACTTATGTTACTCGCGACAGAACATTATTTAAATCGATTGTGTTTGACAATACGGACAGCTTTTAATAAGAATAATAAGTAATTTGATGTCTCAATGATATGCGCCTCAAAGTGAAGTTCACTATCTATCACCAAACCCAGATTTCTTGTTTCTTGGAACAACCACCTACTTTTATATTAGAACTTAAAATCATGAATATTATTTACTTTTAAACTTTCGCGTAATATTGAGATAAAACGGGAATATTCCACCACATTCACACAGCGCCATCTAGTCCCAAAGTAAGCAATTATATTTGCTTGTGTTATGGGTACTAAACAACTGATATACTACTTAAATACATTTTTTTTTTTGTAAATACATACATATTATAGATAAATTACACCCAGACACAGAACAAACCTTTATGCTCGTCACACAAAGATTTGTCCTGGGTGGGGATCGAACCCACGACCTCCGGCTTAGCAGTTAGGATCACTAACCACTAGACCAACAGGCCCGTCAAATCGGGAATTCACGCGATTATGATTTGGTGCTTGACATTTTGACCAAGTTACACCGGCCGTGGTCACAAGCTGACTGGATATGACAAGAGTCATGAGAAAATACTGTAGAGTGGTAGTGGCATATATTCATCTATGTTCTATTGTTTGGCTATATAACATCATGCTACGAAATGATGGTGGGGCCGCATTGTTACATAATGGCATAGTTATTGGCTTTGGCTCTTTCTCACTATTAAGAGGAAATGAAAGTATATTAGTCTTCACAGATATCCGAAGATTTAAATTTCTTTCAGTTATAATTCCATGGTGGAGTTGAAGGGAATACTTTATAAGTGACTTGAGATATAATTGTTATTATTGTGTATCAGTAATTTGTAAATAAGAGTTACACCAGTTAAACTTAAGTGTAAAATTCTAAAAAGTTTATTAAAATATAGGGACAAGATGGTCACAATATTAGTAACGGTCCATCTTCACTTCTAGAAAAGCGTGAGTGTTCGGGCCAGGAGAAAAAAGTATGTGTTTGTGTCCCGGATATCCACACAATCAGATTACAAATCAAACACAGATTTCTAAACACATCAATGAATATGGTGCTATGATTGACTTCAGTTTTGTTACTGTTACAAATATACAAGGTGGAATTTTGTAATGCCACCTGGAGGGAAAGCACTCTTAATACTAGAGATAGATCATTTTCTTCAAAAGAAACATTCCTTTATTTAAAAAAAAACATAGCTGTATCTTACGATTTATATATAAATACATAAATACGTACCTTGCTTTTTTTTAAATTCGATGATGATTCCTTTTTTTATGATGCCGTATTTTAATTTGTAATTTCCTCCCCTTTTTTATTTTAATACATTTAGTTAGTTTTTATTTGTAAATATTATTGTTTAAATTTAGTTTAATATTGGTTTGGTTTGGCGGGCTGTTGTCCGCAACTCCACGTCAAGGCGTGGTTTTTGCGTGAGAGTAGTTTAATATTATAACTCAATAAGATATTTGCATAATATATAATGTACAATAAAATATAAATCTTTATATTTAACACTAAACTATAATTTCTTAAAAGCTTAACTATGAACTGATAAAGCCTGTTAAGGATACGACTACACAAATGACTTAATTGTTTGTTATGTTCAGGAGGTAATTTGAACGTAAATATTTAGTGGAGCTAGCTTTAATCTGTTTAAGTTTGGCTACAAATATCCCAGGCATAAATTGAGTGTGTTGTTTATGTAATTGATTGATTGAACACATAGAGGTGAGTTCCATTAATTAACGTATGCTTGTAATTAATATACTCATTACTTGATTTAGTTCGCGAATTTATTAGAACATGTTTTCTATGTGAAGAGGAGTGTTGGAAGGGAAAGACCTGGAATGAGGTTTCATGAAAAATCAGGGACAGAGGTATGAATGTTTATATCGACTATGTCGCAGTCGATATCGTTGTCAAATGTTTGAAGGTGACAGCGAAAATCATTAAATTTCTTATATCGAGATTCTGATGTAATAGGCTCTCTGATCCGACGAGAATGTATGAAAAGATTGATGAATGTTGAAGAAGCGAAAGATGTATGTTAGAATCGTAGAGCAAATGCCTACCTCACTGTTGGGATAGAGGCGTGATCTATGTGTATGTATTATTATTATTATTGGGTTAGATGCCATAGAGGCCTCTTTGCGCCGACCAGTTACTTATATACTATAGCGACCACACACACATGTCATATACCTACTTAGAATTTCGTCTAGGATATGTGGGTTTCCTCACGATTTCTTCCTTCACTGTCAGCAGGTGGTGGCACTGTCATTTAACTAGTACCTATAAAATCTACATTGGTACTTCATGCTATCCAGACTTCCTTACTTCAGTGACACGTAATATAATATTAATAATATAATAATATTCTACCACATTCACACAGCGCCATCTAGTCTCAAATTAAGCAATTATATTTGCTTGTGCTATGGGTACTAAACAACTGATATACTACTTAAATACATTTTTTTTTGTAAATACATATATATTATAGATAAATTACACCCAGACACAGAACAAACCTTTATGCTCATCACACAAAGATTTGTCCTGGGTGGGGATCGAACCCGCGACCTCCGGCTTAGCAGTCAGGGTCACTGACCACTAGACCAACAGGCCAGTCAAAATAATATTATTATAGAGTATAGATATGGATAAGTAGAAGTATATATTACAAATATGAAGTCTAAATCACATTCGTAGTTTTGACACATACTCAAATGCATTGAAACTAAAACTTAAATCTAAGCTTTTTAAAATAGTAAAACACATTGGAGTACCTGCCGGTGTCGTCTAGTAGAGTATCGATCCTAAGGCTTATAGGATTAGAAAGGTTTTAAAAGCAATTTTAATTAGTCTCTTATGGCCATTAGGATTACTGACTTTTATTTATTATGTTATTTGGTTCTCTGAGATAAATAACGATAATGCATAAAGTAAATCCTTGTTATTTATGAAAAAAATTGAAGGAATAGATTATTAGTTCTAGAATAGATGTTGGTGAACTTTGGTCAACATAATATAACATAGCATCACGCCTTTTTCCCCGAAGGGGTGGGCAGAGGTGTTTGACATTTCGCCAGCTATGTTTGGTCCCATGAAATAGGGGGCGAGCCTATTATTGTCATCAACCGGGGATATTTGTTTACCAAACTCCGGGAAAATCTTAATACTGGAATTTCATGATAGAAAAACCAAATACCATTTTCACCCGACCCGGGAATCGAACCCGGGACCTCGTGCACAGCAGTCGTATACACTTCCCGCTGCGCCACCGAGGCAGTCTCACTTCACTTTGGCCAATAGATAGAGTAAACTAAAGATTACGAATTTGATTGTCAAATTGCAAATTTATCAAAATTTTATAACTTAATCAACCGAAATTTTACAAATTAACATAATAATAAAACAAAGATTTTTTCTTTTATTCCATCATTTTTTTGTGTACAATCTAACGAAACAGCTTCTTTACATCTCAGTTATTAATTACGTACAAAACCTTGTTTAAAAATGTAACTGTAATTAAAAGTAAGGATTCAAGAGAAGACAGTGACATTAATTTAATCAGGAATATTAAAATATAGGCACGAACCACAAGCTTGGATTTAAGTAGCCTTCTTAACAAGCGTCTATCGAATAAAATGGACATTTATGGGACGGCGAACAAATTTCTTTTGTAACTCAATTTTAGATTGAATTCTTAGCACCTAATATTTTAAACTATAAATATCTTATGCTTCTTATAACATTACTGGACACTCACTGTATGACTAGCCCACAATTTTAAAGTCGTTAAGCGAGCTATGGAACAAGCTATGCTCGGCGTATCTTTAAAGGAAAAAAAAATTAATTTCGACTCTGATTATGTCGAGGTCAAAATTTATAGTCTCAGCAGTTGCCCGGCCACTAGATCAACGTACCAGACCATTAACGCTTCTACCTATCACTTAAGCCACATTTTAGTACTACAATGGAGAAACACTACAGATAGTGATTCACGTAACGAAGGCTGTAACTCTGTTATCTACGATTTTACTACGTATAGAAAGATGTTCCGACACGGTTAAATGTACTCTATTGGATTTGCGCTGGACGACAATGAATTTGCATGCATAATGGCGGGTCAGTTGTTGTCAAGTTTTTGTGGTATTAGCGATGTGAGTTTAGCGATTTGAAAGTTTTGTTTGATTATGAATCAAATATTTACGAGCGTTGAAATTACGAATTACGGATCCTATACTACAGGTCAATATCCTGAGACGTCGAGGCAGTTTTACCAGTTATAAAATGAGCCACTAACTACTAGCAGATACACAAAATTATAAAAAAGGTAGTATTAATGTGAAGTTGTCTTAAAGTGAAAGTACTTGCGAAGTTAGAATGTTCAATTGAGCGAGAAATTACGTTCTATTCTGAAAGTCAAGTAGATCAATAACAAACCCCACAAAATTGTATTTTATGAATTAAAGTATAAAAGATGTTCAGTGATTTATACTTAATTCAAAATTACGCAACACATCAAATAAAGATTCCATTTTCCCGCACGTTCCTTATTTCGTAGATAAATTACAAGTTTACGTGGCCACACTTACCTGACTTTTACAAAGATAATCACCCTATAAATTACTTCCTTCCATTTGTGGAAATGAGTGGTAACACATTTAAAGTCTTATTTTCACACAAGCTCGCGAACTCTTTTAATTTTCAAACAAACTGGATACTTTTAGTAGCATTTTTTTTTTTTTTAAAAGGCAACGCCCGCACTAGGGAACAAGCCCTGTGTCGCGGGGAGCTTTACAAACATGAAACTAACGGACACAAAGTACACCCAGACTAGAAACAAATATCTATGAATCACACAAATATTTGTCTCGTGTGGGAATCGAACCCACGTCACCCAGCACGGCGATGTAGTGGCGAGGCGACCACCTTAACCACTGCGCCACGGTGACAGTCAACAGTCAGTTTTATACGCATGTTAGAAATCGCTCCTAATAATATAAAGAGGTATGTATACATTTGTATGTAACCAATAAACTTAAAAACTACTGGAACGATTACAAAAATTCTTTGCCATTAGAAATCTACATTATGTAGACACTCTACGACCAATAAGAGCTGAGCAGCGGCCAAATAAAGAAAGACTGAAAGCAAGCTCCGCGTGAGTTCTTCATCTATAAACAACTTTTAAATTTATTTTGGACTAGCTCACAACAACCACAGTGAATAAGAAAAGAGTATTTAATTATTTAATCTAGCTTCTTTAAACTATTTTCTTCTACTATGCTACCTACTATGCTCTTCTCTGCATCACCCTAAGGTTGGCTGGTAGATAATGCCTTTGGCATTAAGCACACCTTTGTACTTTACTGTGCATAAAGTTTAATAATAATAAATACCTAAATAAAATAAATATTTTTTCGTACATCTATGGATTTTGCATTAGGTAGGTACCTGTTTTAATGTGTTAGAAGTTTTTAAGCTATACTTTTCTGAAATAAAATGAAATTGAATTTATAAAACTACTACCCCATAACTAGCAGGTTATTAAAAAATAAAATTAGAAAAATATGTTGGTTCGTACTGATTTTGTCTCTATCATGAGCTTCTCATCACCAGTACAATTATAATATGTATTTTTATTGTAGTATGGAACCTAACGTAGCTAGCGAACTGTCTACCCTTTTAGAGAAATAAAGCGTAATGACTTGCATTGAATATTTTAGCAACAAAAAGTGGCAAGTCTATTACCGCATCACATTCTGAACTTCCACTGAGCTCCGTGACACATTGCATAATTTCCTCACAGACGCAAGGCCTCGACTCACTCACACACCGCCAACACGATTATTTATATTCAGCAAATAATTACTTTACAATTTATCATTTTGTTTCTCGAAAGCATTTTTTTCAAGAAAGGGTAATTTTTCGTGGAGGATTCCGTGTTGATTGGCCGTGATATTGAATTTCGTGCTAAATTGTACAGGCTTTGGTGAGAAAATTTATTCACGATCGGGAATATTTAAGTACGCACACCTTCGCTTCTTTTTGGGACAAAATTGTTGCTTTGTGTTTTTTTATACTATAACGCTTTCGATCCAAAAAAAATTAAAAATATAAATAGCTAATATCAAATATTATGCATGATAAATACCGGTTTTGCTATTGGATTACAAAGACCAGGATCAAATTACTTACACATGTTTCACGTAAAATAAAATTTACGTAGTATCGCTTAATTATGTGTGGGTATAATTTATCTATAATATGTATGTATTTACATAAAAAAGATGTATTTAAGTAATATATCAGTTGTTTAGTTCCCATAACAGAAGCAAATATAATTGCTTAATTTGGGACTAGATGGCGCTGTGTAAATGTGGTACAATATTATTAATATTATTATGGAATTATGTCCATATTTTTTTAGTCTTATAGCGCGTGTTCGTAGAGGCCTATATCCAGCAGTGGACTGGAATAGGCTGAGATGATGATCCAAAATTTCAAATAATTATTTTTTACTTTCCTAAAGATCAGTCTTAGATAAAGTAGTTAGTTGATCTAACGAATACAAAATTATATAAGCGTACATTTTTTTCTCGTCAAACTCGAATCTAATAATTTCCTTAGAATTACGTTGAAAAGGTCACTATTTACATTCCTTTTACACCCAAACAAACTTAATAAAGTTCATCGTAGCATAACATGGGTAAAACTACTTCGGCTACCATTTTATCTTACTTTCATACTTCTTAACCCATGCCCAAACTATTCAAATAACGGGTAAAGAAACTTTATATGTTCGTTCTTCACGAACTAACTGTTCTATATTTATTTATCTTTTGTTTTAAGCTCGTGACAGTAGCTATCTTAGATACGCAGCTGATTGTCTATGTTGTCTTTTTTTTATACAACAACATCAGTGACAACCCTGTTTACAGGCAGTCGTCTGATGGTGAGCGGTGATTGTAGTCTATGGACACCTGCAACTCCAGGGGCATCACGATCGTGTTGCCAACACTTTAAACCCCTTTCCCGCCCAATGAGTTAGCTTTGACCTTTCAAAGTATTTCATAAATATAATAATATCTAACATAATCTATACTTCTATACTACTATTATAAAGCTGAAAAGTTTGTTTGTTTGATTGATCGCGCAAATTCAGGAACTACTTAGACCGATTACAAAAAATATTTTACTGTTATATACTATTTTAGTTCATTTATGGAGGAAGACCATGGGCTGTATAACAGCACTATATGGTCAATAGGAGCTGAGCAGTGAGATCTTTCGGGCTTTCACTCACATCTACCTTTCAATTAAAGGTAGATGTGAGCGAAAGCCCGAAAGATCTCACTGCTCAGCTCCAAGCCGAAGAAGCCCGAAGTGGAAGCTAGTGTACCATATAAAAATAAGTGCTTTTTCGTTCTTTAATATTTCAGTCTTCCAAACTATATGAATTTCTAGGAAACATTTTTTCCCATCTGTTAAATTAGATTTTTATAACTTCGTAGCTAAGCCGACAGACGCTGTCTTACCTACATCTCGTGGAAAACCTTTGTTTCACACATTTACTATATTTGCTAACTAGCTCATTATTTTGGTGTACACCCATTTAGACAGAACCGTCTAAAAATATAAGATATCGTAGCATGATCACTTTTCCCTGAAAGAGATAGGCAGAGGTGCATTGTACATTTAGCTTACTACGAGTATGTTTCATTATCATCAGCACGTATCACCCATGAATGAAAGATTGTGGAGGGAATTTAATCTACTACACCACGCTGGCCAGGTGGCTTGGTATGAGATTTGTATCGAATTTTCCTTTTCTTGCAGTGCTCTTGTCTGCATAAGGTTATCTCTAAGACGCTTATTACGACATACGGGGTGCGAGGGGGTAGTACACTATGAATTCTTAATCCGTCACTAAATCTATCCGTGTAGATTTTATTTTCTCTCTGCATCACTCTGAATAGGGCACCGGGAATTTCAGATGACTGCCCAGGATACTAAGAGTTGCCAATAGGGCCAGAGGGTTTGCATTCCTACAAACAAAAAATGTATTTAAGTTGTATATCACCTGTCTAGTACCCATAACACAACCAAGATTGAATGTTAGGGTATTACCTATTTTCTAATATAGTATACTTCAGAATAACATTATAGTTAATATTTGAATAGGAGGAATAGGAAAATTGTTTTGTTTGCCAACAATGGCGTTGGAGAAATGATTCATGACGATGGTTTTCCGGTAACCATGAGGGTGTTGCAGGAAACCATCCATTTTATACTCACCTTTTGCCTGAAATATGACACTTTGTTTGTACGGAATTTAATGATAGTGTTAGCAATTAGATAATAATATTAGTAAGTTGTAAATTAGATCTCGAAATGAGGTAATACTATTTACTTTTATTTTAATAAGGATGGAAAAAAGTACTTGAAGTTTCCATTTAAGGGAAATCAGCTTACCGTGCTTTGATATGCACAAAACATAGCTGTCAGAACATGGCAGTCACTTCTGGCTCCTATTCAGGGAATAAAGCTTGATGGTAGAAATAACTAAATATTTATTCCTTTAACGGTTTTCAAGGTATTTCCTCCCAAGAATTATCAGGTTGTGGAATAAACTCCCTAGCGAGGTTTTTCTAAGGGACTATATAAATGAGGTTTTTCAGAAAAGAAGTGAATAGGTTTCTTATGGATATGATGCCCCTGTGTGCAGGCGTCCATAGGCTACGGTACCGCTTATTATCAGGCATACCTTACGTCTGTTTGCCACTGGCGTGGCGTCGGGGTATAAAAAAACATGATATTGTGTGTCATTTCTAGGTTTTCGCGGCAAACAATTAAATGCTGTTATGATATTTGCCCCATCGGCCATCAGTTCTGCGGGCTATGTGGCCTGCCCACTGCCACTTCAGCGATGCGATTCGGTGAGCTATGTCGGCAACTTTAGTTCTCCTGCGGATCTCCTCATTTCTGATTCGATCACGCGGGTGGCCGTTGGATGCGGGCGGCACAAAATCGCTCGCTGTGGCGGAAATTAGGTGAGGCCTATGTTCAGCAGTGGACGTCATTGGGCTGATATGATGATGATGATGATGATATTTACTTAGTCAAAATACTTGAATACTAGTTAAACTGTTATCATAAAACTTGCTGAAATAAAATTTTGTTTGTATAGATTTTATTTTCTCAATGGAACTCTGGGTTATAAAATAAAAGCTGCGTCATACGTTTTGTAGGTAGGTATGTATCTAGATGAATACCTTCAAGTTTTGCTCACGTCGCAAGATAACGTTCGATATTTTATACTGAGAAGCGACAGTGTACAGGTACACTCAGTAATTCCACATATTGTGTCGAAATTTACCAGATAGCCAGGCTATTCTATACTACACACAAAATTATAAACTTGAATTACTTTTGCGGTTGAGATGAGATGTCAATTTGGTTATTTTTTTATTATAATTCCCAAAATAGCATCAATTGTGTCCCCTCCCCCTCTATTTTCTAAACCGTAAAACCAAAAATCTGGAATAATTCAAAAAACAACGCTTAATAAGAACTAACTAAAAATATTTTGAACATAATCGGATGTACCGTTTTTTACTCAAAAAGGTAGATATTGCCGAAAAACTGCGTTTCTCAATAATAGGACGTGAACGCTATAAGGATACGGTCTTTTACTGCGGGACCCTACATTGAGCATGGTCCAACATGCTCTGAACCGGTTTTTTTATAAAGTAAATATCGTTCCTTATTCTCGTTTGAGTTACTGCCATTATCTATGTAGTGTCCCAAGGTCGTAAGTTGGCAGGATTGGCGAAGATGTCTCGGTACTAAAGCTCCAACTTTGCACATCGCTTGCAGTATCGGTTATGTCCTGGGTTATGATGAATTCAGAAAGGTAGGTTATCAAGAAGGTGAATGGCGTAAGGAAGAATGTTCGTTAGTATTTTTTATGGTTCTTCCAAACCGCATTGAGTGTAGAGCTTGGAAAATGGAAAATTGTATCTACTATCTATTGCCCGAGGTTCTATTTCATAGCAATTTAATTCACGACACAAATATTTGAGGATTGATATGAGGTTTGTATTGGTGTTTTAGTAAACACTAAAAGAGTTTCTGGCACTTTAGTGCAAAATAACTGCCTCGGTGGCACAGCGGCAAGTGTCACAACTGCGAAAGAGTTCTCTGATTCAATTTCCAGGCAAAATGTTTTGGAGTTTTCTACTTATCGTGAGATTCTCAGTAACAGCCCGTATTTCATACTCTGCGACTCAGGGCTAGAGCGGACGTTATATTTCTTAAGAAAAAAAAAGTAGAACAAGTTATTGTCACATACATTTTAAGTCAGTTTCTCGCCCTTTATAAGCTAAGTTTACTTTTCATATATATTTCAAAATCAACAATGTTACTGAGAGTATTTTTTACCCATGTTGACAGTAACATATAATATAATAATATAATATTCTACCACATTCACACAGCGCCATCTAGTACCAAAGTAAGCAATTATATTTGCTTGTGTTATGGGTGCTAAACAACTGATATACTACTTAAATACATTTTTTTTTGTAAATACATACATATTATAGATAATTTACACCCAGACACAGAACAAACCTTTATGCTCATCACACAAAGATTTGTCCTGGATGGGGATCGAACCCACGACCTCCGGCTTAGCAGTCAGGGTCACTAACCACTAGACCAACAGGCCAGTCTTATACATACATATATATGACTGGCCTGTTGGTCTAGTGTGATACATAATTTCCACAAGACAATATTGCTCTAGTTTTTTTTATGTTCGAACTTGAATTGCCATTCGTATTTACATTGCAAGTCTAGAGACAGTGGCCGTGCCGAATCTGTAACCCGAATTGTTTGGTCCCTTTCGATCAATTAATATTTGTGTACAGTAACGTAACCACTTTTGTGTAATGTTTATGTGCAGATTCAAAGCTTGTACATAACAATGTTTTTGGTTTCAAGATGTGGGTGTAAATAACACACTGGTAGACTAGTAGGCTAGGCCGTATAAATAAATATATAAAATTAATAATTAGGTATATCCCTGGCCCCTCCAGCTACAAAATAATTTTAGAAGATACCATAATAATATGTTATCTAATAAAGTTTGCAATTATAAAATTGTATGCAATAAGTATCCCAAATAAAATTTATATCATCATCCCTATACTGGATATAAACAATAGTGAATGAAACAATACCATCTCTCATGCTCGGTGGCACGGCAATAGCGGGCAAATGAAAAAAAAAAACTCTCCACATTGACATCGTTCTGTCCAATTTTCGTGATCGAAATCACAGAGAGAGCGACGTTTTGAAAAAAAATGAGCAAACTAGCTCCCAACAATAAAAACAAGCGCGGTCCCAGATTTTTCCGTTAAAGTTTGTTACGTAAAATTTTTGCAATAGAGCTTTGAAAAAAATCTAAAAAAATGGTATATTGGATTGTATTTAAAGTGAGATCAAAGTGAAAATATTTATACTGTGTAATCTGTTTACATAATAACAAAAAAGGTGTATTTGATGTTTAAAGTTACAGATTTGTTAAAAAACAAGATAAAAATTGCGTTTTAAAAAAAACACGATTAATATTCCGCTACAATAAATGTTTTTATCACATACTCCTCGAAATATCCTATTAATATTTTAGCATGATGGTTATTATATTAGTAAGTACCTATTTCCAAAATGGTACAAATTTATTGAGCTATAAAAAAAAAGCAAGAAAAGCATTTTATAATAAGAAAATGCAACACAATCACTCTCTAATAGTATCTTTGGAATTAATCTTCAGTTTTTCATGAGAAGACAATAAAAATGTAACTGCATCGACATTATTCGAATAGACATGAATAGTCTCGAATGGATCCGAGCATCATCGAGTACAAATTGAACAAACTCATACGAGAGTGGACGTCGAATACAGGGGGCTCCTACTTTTGTTTTCCAATTGAATTTTGTTTAGCATGTTAGGCAGTTCGCACCTTCTTTTTTCAAAAGAACTACGACACTTATTGTACGTTTATTCTAGAATTTTCACTATGATTTTATTTTTAATCGTAGAGTTTAGTTTGAGCAGTTGCTATGTGGCTAGAATGGCCATACCATAAATTATATAACACTTGCAAAGATATGTGTTGTCCTTAAACTTATATCTAAAATTCTGAATAAAATAAATAAATTACATTAAATTACACACAATAAACAACATGCTTTCCATATATCTCAAAATATTTCAACTCTTTGAATGTTCATTAATATAATATTATAACTGGCCTGTTGGTATAGTGGTTAGTGGCCCTGACTGCTAAGCCGGAGGTCGTGGGTTCGATCCCCACCCAGGATAAATCTTTGTGTCATGAGCATAAAGATTTGTTCTGTATCTGGGTGTAATTTATCTATAATATGTATGTATTTACAAAAAAATAAATTTAGTACCCATAACACAAGCAAATATAATTGCTTACTTTGGGACTAGATGGCGCTGTGTGAATGTGGTAGAATATTATTATTATTATAATATAGTGCAATCTACGTGTCTCTCTCTCTGTGGATGAAAAAGAAAGTGAGTCACAGATTCTGAAGAAAAAGTTTTTCTTCAGAATCTGTGACTCATGTAAAACTGCATTACAACCTCTTTGAAGCTGTATCGTAAAGGAAAAAAAAATTACGACACAACTGTTACAAAATAACTGTATCATGAATAAATCGTTTTAAATTAATTACAACACTCTGTGCGTAAAGACTCATTAAAGTTTTTTTTTTTTAAATCTTGGCATTACAGTATGAGAGTAGATAAAAATATTAAAAAAACACTTTCGAATGTAAAAAGAAAGCCCTTTCATTTGATAACGCACTTATTCTAAAAGTCTCAATTTAAAATCATTTCGGTCGCCTTTGCAGAGAAAATAAAAACTCATTTTCTCATGTTTAAATCTTGATAGAATTGGATCTACTTAAGCTACCGATATGATTTTGGAATAGTTTCAAACACTTTTATAACATATATACAAATATATTTATTTACAGAGTTGCGCTTTTAGCGAATACAGCAGACGCCTTAGTTTTAGATTAATCACCATAAGTAATTCAATGGCCAGTGTGCCAGTAATAATTGCAAAAAACACTATTTATTACAACTATTCCAAAATCATATCGGTAGCTTAAGTAGATTTCGAGATATAACGTTACGACAGACAGATAGAGAAGCCGACGGACAGAGCGAGACAATTAAGGAATCCGTATATTATTTTTACCTTCCCTTTTGTATCTTTTTGGTACGGAACCCTAAAAAGCGTTTAGATTTCTGAAACAAATTGTTCACCAGTAGGGAGTAAGCGAAATACGCGATTCATCTATCATCAGTACTCAGTAGTACATAAATCAATCTAGAAAAGTGTCCAAACAGATATCGCAGGCCTAAGTGAGAGAGGAAATAAATATTAATGTGGAGAGTTGAGACACAGTTTGTCGAACGCCCCCTATCTAGATGACAAGAGGTAAGCCGAACCTAAGTGGCAAAGTTTTTAAGGAGATCCTATGTCAGTGGCTCTAAACATTTTCTGAATTCAGTAATAAAAGCACATCTGCCGATGCTGCTAGCCTGCTGGGGGCTTACACTGAATTTCGACTTTCGGATGTCGCTGTCAAATATTTGAAAGTGACAGCGACCATATCTAAATTTCCTTAAATCTGACAGCGACATCAAAACCAACCAATCGAATGTCGAAATTCAGAGTAAGCCCCTGGCCACTTTTCCATTAGACATCACACAATGACTAATACGAAATAAAATAGTGGCAAATCAAAGATCCTCAGGAGCGAAGCGCCAACAGCATCTAGTGCTTGATAAACTTGAAATAATATAAGAGACAGATTAATTTACCTAAATCTCTTTTTCAGAATTATTTAGCATTTGTTGATAATTAATATGATGCCTTTCCTCAATGGGGTAGGCAGAGGTGAATAATAATTACACTAACATTTTGCTAGTAATACTTACTTTTACTTATTATAATCAGTCATATTTTTAGAATCTGGACTGAGACTGAAAATACCAACACAGATAAACCCAATACCATTTTCTTGACCTGAGGATTGAATCTGGAACCTCTTACAACAGTCGTATATACTGCTGTGTCACCAAGGTGGTCTTTCAATTGCTGATAGCTCATTTACAAATCATCCTCTAGTACCAAACTTAAAGCGAGATATTTACTAAATGAAAAAAACTTTTAGGAACCCACGCAGAAGATTCTCAAGTTTAGAAATGCACCTCAAAATTGTCTACAATTTATTACCTGCCTCTTATTTACGTTTTCAATTTAACATATCAGCTCTGGGTTGTTTTTAATGCCAAACAATATCTATTTATAACTCCCAAGTTTTACACGTTCCATATAAAGTTAAGGATATGTAAATCTCTGTCTTATTCATCCACGCTTTTCATCAAGGAAACTCATATAAATAATTTCCCAAAAAGTCTCTTTTAAAAATGTGTCATTCATTCTCGCCCACCCTGCGACATTTAGCAACATCCTGCTAACTCGATTCACCATTTCCTCCAAAAATATACAAAAATAAATCTCATTTTTAAAAACCCATTCATATTCAGCGCCACAAATATTAAAGTGAGAAATTTCTTGATATGCATATCCTGACAGCGGCTCTCAACATTTCCATGTTTCTCAGGGGAGTCTTCAGAATCCATTACGAGTCATGTGAGGGACATTTCCGATGGAAGCGAGCGAATCATAAATCATTTCGTAATCTAAAGCGAATCTTAGATTGTGTCTAATATTGTTAAGGTTTTGTAAATATCAGTGTACGTGTTATTTATCTGTTGTGGTTGCACTTTTGGAAGCGAACAAAGACGAAAATTAAACTTTGTTAAAGTTTTTCGGCTTTGTATGGATTTTTCGATGTTAACGTTAACGTGTTTTTTCTTAATAAGCTTTATTTATAAGTCTAATAAGTCTAATAATGGTTTTCTGTTTGCAATCTTTCAAGTTACTGTATTAGCTTTAATACTTTCTTAATCTATTGTGACTTACAGATAAAGTTTTGTAAGTTTATATTATAGCTCCGGCTAAATTAGAAACTAGAGAGCAATTACTTATTTCACCTTAGCTTTTGTCATTTCTTTCACTTCGACTCATTTATTTTTTACGTTTTACCATATTTCTAATAAGAGAGTGTGCTTCAAATATAGTAAGTGATGAGGTCAGGTAAGAGCTATGAAGAGGGCAATGCTCGGAGTCTCTCTGCGTGATCGAATCAGAAATGAGGAGATCCACAGAAGAACCAGAGTTACCGACATTGCCCACCGGATAAGCAAGATGAAGTGGCAGTGGGCAGGGCACATATCACGCAGAACTGATGGCCGATGGGGCCGGAAAGTTCTTGAATGGAGACCACGCACCGGCAAGCGCAGCGTAGGACGTCCACCCACAAGGTGGACAGATGACCTGATCCGAACAGCAGGATCGCGCTGGGTGCAGGCCACATACAACCGGTCCTATTGGAAGTCACTTGAGGAGGCCTATGTCCAGCAGTGGGCGTCCTACCGCTGATATGATGATGATGAGGTCATTATTTTTTTTTTGTTTTTTTGTTTGCTTACAAATGTAACAATAATACAGTCATCATCATCATCATCATTTCAACCCATAAACGTCCCACTGCTGGGCACGGGTCTCCTCCAAAGAATGTGGAGGGAATTTGGCCTACTATACCACGCTGGCCAGACGGGTTGGTATAGAGTTTTGTTTCGAATTTTCTTTTTCTCGCAGCGCTCTTGTCTGGTTAAAGTTAGGTCCTTTAGTCGCCTTTTACAGTCATACAACAACATATTCTAAACTTATTATATTTGATCAAATGCTACATTCAAATTATAAACAAACACCACTTGCACTTAATTATGTATAATATGTACTTATAAATAGGCATAATCATACATTTTATACATAATTATATATAAATTTACATTTAACCTAAGAATCTCCTAACGTCTGCTCTCTAGTAAAAAACTGTGTTGCAAGTGTTAGCATCTTCCCCGATTTACTGACTGACTGACTATTACATGTATGAAAAATAAAGAATAACTGTACATAATAAAGCACATGAATTTTATTAATACATAATAAAATAAATACAATTTAAATTGGTTTGTTTTTATTCAGTTAAGGAGTTCTTCGATAACAAAAGTAAACGCAGTCTTAAGTAAAATATTGGAGACCGAAAAAGAATAGACAACATTACATTGCATTTCATAAACAATAATTGTAACTATAATAAATTGTATGTTTGTATGTCATAACAATGACAAATGTGCTGGACTAATATATAATATTTAATAACTTTGTAAATTTTGTAATACACCACATTTACACAAAAAAAGAGTTTGAGTTTGATATATATTTAAGTAGTGAATCAGTTGTTTAGTACCCATAACACAAGCAAATATAATTGCTTAGTTTAAGACTAGATAGCGCTGTGTGAATGTGACAAAATATGACTATTATTTAATAGAATTTGACACATAATTTCCTGACATAAATAGCCTGAGAAAATTATAATAATATTAGTTAACGAATGTTTCACTATGCATAGAATAACGGACTATTAAACCATCTTAAGTCTGAGTGACTGGTTACGAAAGTTCCCCATCTCCTAATCTTGAAACTTTAGCAGCCAGTGACCGCATCAATGAGAGTCGCATTTATCTTCAGATTGGCGGTTGGACCTCATAAGTCACTGACAGAGAATAATTCCCGGGACCTCCCCGAGATTGGACTGCGACGTGTTTTTTGCTGTTTTATTGCGATCATTTGTACCACTGATTGGACTGTCATTTTATTTTATCAGTGGTTGGGAGTCCCCAAAGATATATTTTTTGGTAGATATCACACATGCTACAATATTATAGTATAATAATAATAATAATAATATTCTACCACACTCACACAGCGCCATCTAGTCCCAAATTAAGCAATTATATTTGCTTGTGTTATGAGTACTAAACAACTGATATACTAATTATATACATTTTTTTTGTAAATACATACATATTATAGATAAATTACACCCAGACACAGAACAAACCTTCATGCTCATCACACAAAGATTTGTCCTGGGTGGGGATCGAACCCACGACCTCTGGCTTAGCAGTCAGGGTCACTAACCACTAGACCAACAGGCCAGTATGTTTGTATAGTACGAGTAATACAGAAATGTTATAACATGATTTAGCTAACAATAGGTATCTGTGCAGGCGGGAAGAACATTTCTAGAGTACCTCAAAAGGAAAAAATGGAACCCTTATGGATCACCCTGTTGTCAGTTTGTCTGTCTGTCCGTCTGTTAAGAATATTTATCTCAAGAACGCGTAGAGGTATCAAGCTGAAATTAATAATCAGATACACGGGTCTGCCCTCCCTTGGTGCAATAAAAAATAATAATTATGTAATTGTTTACTATTTAGGTATGCTGAATAAACAATTTTATTATTAAGTGGGTAAAGTGTATTTAAGTTAATTAGAATAGAATAGACTAGACGTGTTTCTGAGGTATCACATGACCCAAGGGCTGGCCTCTACCTGGGGCAGCGCATTAGCCTTGCTATCCAACGCGGTAATGTGGCTAGCCTTTTGGGTACGTTTCTTCAGGAATCTGATCTTAATCAGATATTCTATTTATAGGAATTTCCTGGTTCTTTTTTCTTTTAATAGGTTAGCTGTGTATGTTTTAAGTTATGTGTAAATATTTTATTGAATAGACTAGAATAAAAAGCAAAGTATTTATATTGTGTTTTTGGTATGATTTGAAAGGGCATCGTGTATACTTTTAACAATACAATAACACTTTTGATATGATTATTAAATTTTATTCGTAAAACATTTTTTTTTGTATGAGTAATCTCAATTTTGTTTACAAATTAAAGAAAAAAGCAACTGCCTGGCAAACTGACCTGTTGGTCTAGTGTTTAGTGGTCCTGACTGTTGTCCTGGGTGGGTTCGATTCCCACCCAGGACAAATCTTTGTGTGATGAGCATAATTGTTTATTCGGTATGGGTGTAATTATTTATATTATTGTAGACGAGACGTTAGAATAATCTCAATGTAGGCAGGAAAAGGCAGTGTAAACGACGTACCTTTAATTTTATATTTGATTTTGAGTCATATTATTATCTTCAAATAAGTCCTTCTGTTTAACGTTACTTAGGTACGTGGTAATGATGGTGCCTCGTAGTTCTGTCGCATCTTTTTTTTCATTTATTTGACCAGCATAATAAACACATGAATATAGCAATCTTCTTATCTAAATAGTTATTCCTTATTTTAATGAATGTGAAATGACGTAAAATATAATTTTTAATTACGAACATGTAAAAATTATGGACCTTTCAGTAAAATTGCTTTATAATAATAATAATATACATTTATTTCAGATTGTCATCCATATTATTTGTTAGTAACAATTTTCCTTAAAAACTATGTTAGTAAAATAAAATAAAATCATAAAAATATCAAAACAATTAAATTTACATAATATATAAAATACATAAAATCACAATTATTATTATTAAAATTAAATTAAATTAATTAAAATAAAAACACAAACATTGATTAAAATATCTGTCAGCCTCACCGACCCCGCCGCTATGCCTGCGGTTCCAGTGCCAGTGATAGGGACAGTCTGGCCTACCTCCAATTATCTTCAGGATGCTGTTGTTGCTCCGGCGAACTCTTTGCATCAGAGAGGCTGATCTCTTGCGTATGATAGCCTCAAAGCTATCAGTATGAGACTCCGCGAACATGCCTGACGCACTACAGAATCGCCGGAGCCCCAAAAGCACCCGGAAGGCGTTATTATACTGAACGCGAAGAGCGTTATAGGCCCTCTGCGTATATGTAACCCACAGGCTGCACGTGTAGAAGGTTTGGCAGAATGATTTAAAAAGAGTGACCTTCACTTCTCTTGTACAACGTGCAAACCTGCGAGCCAACATATTACAATTACACAATTACATCGGACCGACAACGCTCTTCGCTCCCTCTCGATATCCTCGTCATCGGTGAGGTTCTCTGTCACTATGTGACCCCAGTATTTAAACTTTTGTACTCTATTGAGTGCTACTCCATATAGGTACACAGGGGGTACTGTTCTGCGTTTCTTTGAGCCTACCGGAACACCATGACTACACTCTTTTTTATATTATATAGGAGTTCATGTGCTACCGCGTATCTCTCACATATCCCCAGCAATTTCCTCAATGCATCGATCGAGGGGCTGAGCAAACACATGTCGTCTGCACATGATAAACTGTTAATAATATTACCATCAATAGAGCATCAGAGATGCGTACTGCTGAGCTCCTCGATCAGATGATTGACATACAGGCTGAACAGTGCCAGTGATGTGAGCCCTCCCTGCCTCACTTCACACTCCAGCCCATACCCCTCGGACAGAGCACCAGACCGTCTGACCTGGTTAACCTGATGATCATACCAATATATGAGTAGCGTGATCAACTCATTTGGCACCGAGTTATCCTTCATCTTTGCCCATAGGATGTCATAATTAACCAGGTCAAATGCCCTGGAGAGGTCCAAAAAGCGGCATATACTGGCGTGTTTCTTTCAGTGACTTTGTCTAGCCTCATTGAATTTATAAATTAAGATTTTATGGTTTTGTTTTTATTTATCACGTTTCTTAGGGAGATTAGATCCTTATGATTGGCCCTATCGGTGAACGCCATAAAAATAAAGGGTGTTATTTTTTGGAATTTTAGCTGGTTCGAATCCTGGGTATGGCAAGCGAATTCCCGGTAATCCTTAAATGCAGTTCTGTTTCTTTTGAATAAAATAATCTATCTCCAGGTGGCATTGCAAAATTCAACCATATATAATGTATAAGTAAATAATATATTTACAAAAAAAAAAAACAATTGTTTAATAGCGGGTATAACACAAGCAAATATAATTGCTTAGTTTAAGACTAGATGGCGCTGTGTGAATGTGGTAAAAATGTTATATTATAGAAGGTATTTATTAAAATCAAATATTTTAATTGATTACGTTTTTAGAGTCTGTAACCTTACTGCATATTATTATGTGATTTATTCTAAACAAACTTGAGTACACGCGTTGTTATAATCGTAACTTAGGTGTAGTTACACCTAAGTTCAAGTGCGGCCGTAACA
Organism: Laspeyria flexula; assembly: GCA_905147015.1. Lineage (NCBI taxonomy): Eukaryota > Metazoa > Arthropoda > Insecta > Lepidoptera > Erebidae > Laspeyria > Laspeyria flexula. The sequence goes on along the minus strand of LR989956.1, from coordinate 805,440 downwards.
ATAACAAATGACGTCATCGGGCTGGACAGCCCAGATAGCTGATAAGGCTGGACGTTCAGTGGTTATATAATTTCCCAATAGCATTTCCACGTATTTTTCTTTCGAAACTCTGCCGATGTTGATACAATATTTCTAAAGTTCACTCGTTGACCCTCACTGGAATACTAATTAAAGCTTCCTAAGTCAGCTGTTATATACAATTCCAAGTCGAAATGATTAGACGTGATTTGAAAATAGATACCCGTAATTTTGAATGTTAATTTGTGTTAATAGCCTATTGATTGGACGGCTCATCTCATTTGCAGTCTGGTTGTGAAAACGAATTACTTCCTCAGACATTGCCTTGTTAATTAAGGAATACTCGTATATTCTAATGTGTATTGGCTTGAACAATGGTAATTTAATTCATAGAAAAGAGGTATATAAGTCAGGTATTCACAAAATAACCATTTGGCAATCTTCCAAATTGATTTTGTATGGACGTTTGCGGATGGTTCAGGAATGGCAAGCCCGTGTTAAGGTAACTATTAAGGTATTTACGATAAACGATTGGATTGCTAATAAAATGAGTTTACAAATTGCATTTTGGCGCAAATAAGTTAAATAAAAGGGAGACTGTCACCGTGGCGCAGTGGGGTGGTCGCCTCGCCACTACTATCACCGTGCAGGGTGACGTGGGTTCGATTCCCACATGAGACAAATATTTGTGTGATTTATATATATATATATATATTTGTTTCTAGTCTGGGTGTACTTTGTGTCCGTTAGTTCCATGTTTGTAAAGCTCCCCGCGACACAGGGATTGTTCCCTAGAGCGGGCGTTGTCTTTTAAAGAAAAACAAAGAATTACTGAAATTATTTTAACACAATAAATAAATCCATCCAATCGTGGAAAAAATTACATATCAATCATAATATTAAATTATAGCATACTTTTAGTGTACATAATATTACTTGGCTATTATAATCGGCGGGTCCAACTATATCCAATAAGAGCCATGCTAAAATCTACTTCGAATTGTTGACAAGTATAAACCAATTAATCTTAGGAACCAAGGTACTAACCGTGAGCAAAAAAAAATACTTTCAACGTAGTTATTAGTATCAGTAATCAACTTAAGTAGTAATCAGTAGAAATTTTCTTACGATTAAATCATTAAAACTGTGGACTGTAAAGTTTCTTTATTTATTTCTTTATTTATATAATTGCACACTACACTTACAGTTTCCCAATACGTGTAGTAAGCCACAGGTAACACTTTAAACTATAACTAATTTGTATATACACATACAGAATAATGACAATTTGTAAATATGTCGACCTCTGGATACTGAGCAATCAAAGAATTAAGCAGCGTAATCGCCTGCCTAGTGGGTGCATATTGAGCGGTGCACGTTCTTACCATAGGTGCGGCAAGTAAGGGGCGCGAGCGCAACCGAGTGTACCGGTTCGGCGTTTAAAACCTATTCAGTAGTTCTTTCATGAAAGAGTATCAAACATCCGAACATCCTCACCAACTTTCGCATTTATAATATTAGTAGGTTTAAAAGAGATGAGAGACTGGCCTGTTGGTCTAGTGGTTAGTGACACTGACTGCTAAGCCGGAGGTCGTGGGTTCGATCCCCACCCAGGACAAATCTTTGTGTGATGAGCATAAGGGTTTGTTCTGTGTCTGGGTGTAATTTATCTATAATATGTATGTATTTACAAAAAAAAAATGTATTTAAGTAATATATCAGTTGTTTAACCATAACACAAGCAAATATAATTGCTTACTTTGGGACTAGATGGTGCTGTGTGAATGTGGTAATAAAAAATAAAAAAATCTTGCTTTGCCTTGTAATGAGGTAGAATATAATAGCTTAAAAATCGTTGGAGTTTAATGCCAGGTACAATTGACTCAATAAACCTCGCAATAAAAATCATACGATCTAAGAAACGAATGAATCAAAAATGACTATGTGGACCGATGACCTAAAAAAAAGTCGCTGGGTCGGACTGGATGGTCTGAGGTGGACTAAGCTTACGAGAAAAGAAAGCTAAAGGTTTCCAAGCATTATCTTCTCTGTAATACCGGACCGATTGCAGTATCCGATGCATCAGTGACTAACACCAATTTTGAATTGCAATCGGGGTGAGACAATAAGGTTGCATTGACTAAGCTTTCCTTGCAGTCATTGAATGCCTGTAAAGTATCGCCACAAAGATTAACGGGATGGGAAAACTCGGCAGCCTGCAATGCTGTGAGCAAAGTCGTGTATATGGTCCGAGTCCGGACCGGTCAGGAACGGTTCTCGCGTTGAGTATCCGGTAATCTCCGCATGGTCTCCAGCCGTTGTCCTTCTTCGGCGCCAGATGAAGAGGAGATGACCAGGGGCTTTCAGATGGCCTCGCTGTACCATTGGCCAACATGAGCTCAAACTCTTGCTGGGCAATTTTCAGCTTATCTGGGGCTAAACGACGAGGGGTACAAGAAACTGGAGGCCCTGGTGTCGTGCGTATGTGGTGTTCAGTGTTGTGTGGTGTAGGTGCGCTGTATACCGGCTGGTCGGGTTATGTCAGAAAACTCCTAAAATTTTGTGATACTTCGATTTCCCAGTTGTATGATTTTGATATGGGACTTAAAAAAGGAATATGTTATATGTGGCCTGAAACTATAGCTTTTTTTTTTTTCATTATTTGTCATTTTTACAGAAGTTTAACAAATAATATACAATAGCAGCTAAAAACCACTGAGGTTTAAACATGTGCTATCATGCATGATTCTGTGTATATAATAAAAACAAGCAGTAGAAATAGGATGCAAACTTATGAATTAGTTAAGTAGGTACATAAAATACATTAAAGAATACCGTCCATATAAATAATATGCGTCAAACATTTTCAAGTTGTAGATAAAAAATATTGTTTTAATTTATTCTTAATATTTTTAAGTGACATGCTATTACATAGTTCTGGGGGTAGACTATTAATAAGTCGCGGAACAATATAGGCGGTAGTCCGCTCACCGTACGTGTTGTTCGCGCGCTGGGCACGAAGCTGATTCTCAGAAATTGATCGAGTGCATACAGGATGTTCCATATAATATCCCAAAGATTAATTAAAGAATTGTTCTTTTAATAGTGAAAAATGTATTTGTGTGTGTACCTATTGGTAAAACGTCACAGTGTTTAAAAAGACCATTTTCATTATTCCGAAATTTATCTTTTATTTTGGGTGAAACTATTTTTTTTAAGATTCTAATTTGGAGAGTACGGATTTCATCGAGATAAGTTTTATAATATATGTACGACCATAGCTTAGCGGGGTACGAATGAAGTAGCCTTTATAATTTTATACACAGTCAACTGATAGAGGCTTTAAAGATAGTCCTCCCTGTGGTCCGATAACTGTGGCGGTCAGAACAGGAACCTTATTGCATTTCTGATGTATTGCTCTCAAAAGAATAGCATTGATATTCATCACAGATTTTTGGAAAAGGGTCACACCCAGCAGGAAGGCGACTGTGTCCACGCATTAATTGAGAATCTTTGAAGAGAAAATTCATTTTTTGTCCTGAAGAATGGTATACACTCGTTCAGTGGTGTAAAACGTCCGGCGATGCTTATGAGGTTATAGAAATAACACAAGATCAAATTTTGGATTTCAAAATGTGTTTAACACGTTCAATGCGTTTACTATAAAACAATACTTTCTGTGGGTGCGTCATGACCTCCATACATTCTCATACCCTTATTTCATATCGTGCGTCGTGAACATCATTGCATTCTCCGTCTTCACCAGATCAAACTGTATTTTTTACCCAATTGCCAAAAAGGAGGGTATGTTTTTTTACAAGACATTTTCATTGTAGCAAATTTTATCGTAATTTTTTATTGTGAATCGCGTGCTATCGTTTTGCTACACTATGATCAGCTGAGCGTGCGGCGTCCCAACCTACAGTGCTACGTGAGGTTGTTGTCTATGTGCAAATTCTTCTCATGCCGCATACAGCGGAAAAATATTGGTCGCTGTGCGTCGTGAACATTATTTTGCCATACGTTTTTTTTTCTTTATTTTGATATATTTAAAAAAATATTGAGAAGCATACCTATCGTTTTCATACTTATAGCAAAACATACAAAAAAAAAGGGGCCGCCATATGGTAAGAAATGCATATTAGAGCGCCGCACCAATCAAGTCAAGTTAATTTTAATAATAGAAAGTGTTACACTTTTCGTATTTCCTGAAATATACTAGTCATACTTTACTAAATCTAAATTTTTGAATTCCCACGTAAAAACGACCAAGTGGTAGTTAACACAGTTGTCATATTTTTAAGCGCAATGTAGATGCAGACAACTACAATATCTCGTAAATAAAACATAATTAGAAGAAATGAAACATGTCATGTGGATATATTATTAAATAATGAAGCAATGATGAAAATTTCCAAAACTTTGGTTTAAAATTTACATTTTTTGCTCCCACATTTTTCCTATTATGTGCTCTCCTGGAAAGTAGCTGTTTTGTAGATGACTCCTTGCACCCGTCGATATTTTTCTCATGTGGTAATTTTCCTTGACTGCATTACTGTATCTTTAATATGGTTTTCCCGTTTCAGATTTATTAATTCTGTCTTTATCCATCAAATATTTCAGACAAATTTCGTAAACATGACATCATTTCCCTTTGGTGTCCGCCTGTCCGGGAAAACAAAGTAAACAAGCATGTTATTTATACACAATAACATGCTTTTTTAATATGTTTTCCAAACAAAAAAAAGTGTAAACAAAACTTGTCTAAATATAAATAAAACGATCTACGTCGTATGTCCGACTGTCATTCCGTTACCTGCCTTAAACACTCGACGACGCGCATCTACAATACAAAATGTAAGTGAACCTTATTAGTACCTTAACATATCCTTATTTTTTTAAAGTCACCTTTATATATTTTTAATGATTGACATGTCCAACTTGGGAGAAATTTAAGACTTCTGAAACACAAGTCGTCGCCTGAATTAGTCGGTAATTGCAAAAAGCATTTTACAGGAAAAAATATGTAAGTACTGTTTTGGTGAAATGACTTTCCAATCTGTAGAAGTATTGAAAACATCTGAAAGGTCATCCAATTAATGATATTTTTTAAATGTAATTTTATCAATAGCTTTAAATTATATGCTCCATAAAAGCATGCAAATAAAAAAAAAACTTACAGTATTATAGCAATAAAAAAGCTTTATTGTTCTATAATAAGATGTTATTGGATTATTGTGATAAATTTGTTAAGATTGTTGATTTGATAAAATAGCATACTGTTGATTTTTTAACGTTTTGTTATACTACAGTGAATGAACGTACCATATCTTTACCAAGTTATTCTACGGGTTTTCTTTTATTCTAGTCATTTAAATAAAAACATAAAATTCATGTTGATAAAATACAGTATTATTTCAGGCAATTAGGCAACATCTTTTTTCAATACGCAAAAAGAAAAAGAGGATTAAAGAATACTAGGTTAAAATTTTTATGAAAACAATCTATAATAATAAATTTAATCTTTTTTATTATATGAAACACAATTGAAATTAAATTTACAAATATTTAGTCATAATAAACTTAAGTAACTAACTACTTACTAAAAATTTGCTAAGCGTGTATATTATACTAACGTTTGCCCGCGACTTCGTCCGCGTAAATTTCGATATTACATAGATCTTTGTTTTAAATGCAATTCATGAATTCCACAACACCCCACTACAGAACTTGAATTTCATTTTACGTCAATATAGATAACATTTTCGTAATCAGCGTCTCTAAAAACCTTGAAAACGACATCCATATCAATTTCTAATAATTTGCACACCTATTTCATCCCTTAGGGTAAGTTTTTCAAACAAACTAAAGTTCTAATTGCGTATTATCCGTCCATAAAAACCTAAAAAATAACGACTAAGTACTTAGTTTTCAAACGTCTTTATCACAATTTCATCCCCTTTGGAATAGAATTAAAAAAAGCAAGGAACACGTATTTGTGTTTTTGATCACATGTATGGTTCCGAACTGTCTTGGTGGCGCAGTGGGAAGGTATACACTTCCCACTGCTGTGCAAGAGGTCCTGAGTTGGATTCCCGGGTCTGGTAAAAATGGAATTGGGCTTTTCTATCATGAAATTCCAGTATTGAGATTTTCCCGGAGTTTGGTAAGCAAATGTAAATGACAATAGGCTCGCACCCTATTTCATTAGACCTAATAAATAACGAGTAAGTAAGAGTTATGTTTGTGAATTTTTTGATTTGTAGGTTGCAACAGTTTACAAAATAGAGGAGGGACACAATTAAATTTATGCTACTTTCGGTGCGTTTATTTCCGAAAATATTGACACAACCAAGAAAGTTTCTTAGAAAACTTAAAGTGTTTGTTATGTTATGTCGGTCGGTCATTATGTGACCCCCACATGACACCTATTCTCCAAATTTCATCAATATAAATCGAGTATGGGATGAAATTCTTCAATGAAAAGATAGAAATGTTTAGATAAAAATCTTCAATAAAGTGTCCAAATAAAGTGTCTCACAGGTAAACTTAGCTCTGCGGCTTTCGCAGTCAGAAAAGTGCGACTACTTACTGATGTGGAAACCGCGAGACTAGTATACTTTAGTTATTTTCACAGCGTCATGTCCTATGGCATTTTGCTATGGGGTAAGGCTGCTGATATTGAAACGATATTTATACTTCAAAAACGAGCTATACGCTCTATTTATAATTTAGGCCCACGAGTTTCCCTGAGAGAACGTTTTAAAGAAATAGGTATTCTAACGGTTGCATCTCAATATATATTTGCGAATATTATGTTTATTAAACAGAACATTCACCTTTACAGAAAAGTTAGTGACATTCATTCACTAAATACACGAAATAAACACTTACTCTGTAATATTTCCCATCGCCTTCATAAAGTCCACAACTCTTTTGTTGGACTAGGAGTACGTTTATATAACAAACTACCCATTGAGATGATGAACCTACCCTTACAGAAATTCAAACTTACGGTTAAGAAACATCTAATAGGGAAAGGCTACTATACCGTAAACGATTATATAAATGATAAAAAGGCATGGGACTAGTTGCTCGCTTCTTAATCTATTTTTTGCAGGAATAACTTTTACCTTACTCTTGTTCACTTATTACTGTAAAGTGGAAGCTGTTCTTTCCTATTAAGCAAGTGTCTTCGATTGTCATGCTCACTAAACTGTCATTGCTTGTGGTGTCGTATTGGCCGGGTCATTCTCTTCCCTCAAATATGGTTGAAGAGAATGATGGCTGGTCTGTGCGTCATGCCCGTGAACGGGCGCTACTTGTCGTGTCGTGTACGTGACTGGTCAGTAGTCTTATGCTGTGCTTTAGCGCTACTAAATTATTCAATTCCTTTTTTTTTAAGCTAATAGAGCTAAACAATGTGTTCACAAAATGTTTTTACCGTTTTCTAATACATAGTTGGTACCAAGTGATGATCCCACATACCATACTTCTTGTCGAAAACAAATTAAAGTATGATTGCTCATTATTACTATTATTATTTTCTCATATCCAAAATTTATTGAATTTGATTTAGTATGGTGTTTTGGTTCTGTACTTTCTGTGATATTTCAAACTGTAACCAATTAAAATTGTAACAACTATGGCTATTGAAAAGAGTGGCCTGAGTTTCTTACCAAGTTCTTCTCAGAGCTCAACCTTGTCAGTGAACTGGCCGTAGGCAAATTTACTGACACCTTTTCTGGCTTTGTATGACGTTCATAAGTATCATGTATGTGATCCAGATGAAATAAAAAGATTTGACTTTGACTTTGAGTAATTTTTCAGTAAAATGCCTGTGCATACGGACGGACATGATGAAACTAAAAGGTTCCGTTTTAAAATTTGGCTACGGAATCCAAAAAACTGGACTGATGTTATTTAAAAATGGCGCACCTACGTAACTTTTCAAGAATATTAATTCTAATTTATAGTTATCCCGTTACCAACTTATACTGTTGTTGATGTGTTTGTTAAAAAATGTTTAAATAACAAAACAAAAATTGCAGAACCGTACGGAGTCCTCAATGCGCGAACTGCACGAGTCTGACTCGCGTTTGGCCAGGTTATTTAAAAAAAAAAAAAATGATTTAATGTTCTGTACACCCTTAGACTTTTTAGTGAAATCAAAGATGAGCGAGAAAAATCTAATAATTTAACTTACTAACAGTATCTTATTTACATTCGTGACGTAAAGTAAACGTTCAGAAATATTATTTATTTCCTTTTCAGGGTTCCGTAGTTCTGACTAGGAACCCTTATAGTTTCGTTATGTCCGTCTGTCTGTCTGTCTGTCTGTCCGAGGTTTTGCTAAGAGACCGTTAGCACTAGAAAGCTGTAATTTTGTAGGAGTGTGTATATTAATTACGTCGACAAAGTGGTAAAATAAAATTTTGGAAAATATTTTTTTTTTAGGGTAGCTCATGTATGACATGTGAAGTGGAGATGAATATTTTTTTTGTTGTCTACCCCATTGTGTGGGGTATCGTTGAACAGGTCTTCTAAAATGACTTGGGGGTTACTAACATTATTTTTAGATTTAATGGTCCATTTACGAAATATTAAACATTAAAGAGCAAATTTTTGTTCCAGTAGGGCGTCTCCCTCCTCTAAAAGCTAAGCTGCTGGCTTAAAAAATCTGGAAAAATTCATGATGATAGTGCATTTTGTGAACTTTAAATGAAAATTATAACGGTTAAAATAACTTTATTAGTTTAGCAGTAATAGTCGTTGAACTTGGGTGTTGAATAATTTTGTACCAAATACAAAATCCTTAGCATTAATCCTTTATAGTGACTAAGATAAAGTAGTCGCTTGTTTATAACGGGTAAAGACTTGCATTTAAGAGGGTTATACAGAAATACATGAAATCACGAGATTTCCACGTTCGCTACAGAATATGTCTTTATATGTAGCTTAGTAATTATTGGCATATATTATTATGAACAACAGTTTTCTTGTCTAAAAAGTGTATTAAGAAAAACAGACTATTTATAATACGTATTTTAGTTAGAACAGTTCTTTCGCACAGCGTTTTCAGAAATTCTACGAAACAAGCCCACTTTCTGATTCGCCAGGGACTAAAGTAATTGAAATTAAAATAATATTTTCGAAATCCCTTAAGAAATATTTTAAAATTTTTGAAAAGAAAACGCCTTATATTAAATTATTAACTTTGCTGTTTTTGGGCTGATGGGCTCCAAAATCGATATCTGAGGATCCCATTGCTCACTGGGCATAGTTCTGAAGTCAAAATTATAAAATACCCGCCATCTTGAACTTTGTTTTTTTTGGGCTGACTGATCCCAAATCGATATCTGACGATCCCATTTGGTCACTGGACATAGTTCTGAAGTCAAAATTGTAAAAATGCCCGCCATCTTGAACTTTGTTGTTTTTGGGCTGAGTGATACTAAAATCGATATCTGACGATCCCATTGGTCACTGAGCATAGTTCTGAAGTCAAAATTGTAAAAATTCCTGCCATCTTTAACTTTTTGGGCTGAATGATACCAAAATCGATATCTGACGATACAATTGGTCACTGGACATAGTTCTGAAGTCAAAATTGTAAAAATGCCCGCTATCTTTAACTTTGTTGTTTTTGGGCTAATTGATACCATAATCGATATTTGACTACCCAATTGGATACTTGGCATAGTTTTGAAGACAAAATTGTAAAAATGCCCGCCAAGTGTGCGTGTTCCGGCTCTGTGTGCGTGACTTAAAAACTTATTTGCTAGCAACTTGAAAATGTATGAACGCTCTTAAAAACAAAATATCAAGTATATAATAAATCATAAGTTTTTCAATACTACGGAACCCTACACTGTGCGTGGCCCGACACGCACTTGGCCAGTTTTTTACATCTTAATAATGAATGGTACCATTATTTCTGAACATATAGCTGAGACCACGGACCTGTCGCATTCTGGGAATATTCCGGTCTGTCCCACCGATCTGTCCCCCGGTGGGACAGAACGGAAAAAAAAGTTCGGTCTGTCCCACCATTGCTCATGGTGGGACAGATCAAATTTTCAAATTCAAATTTATTCATTGTAAAACATAGGTATTGTGGATTACATTATAAAAAATTAATTCAGTGTCACTATGTTTTGCCTTCAAAGGCATACAATATTAATTACATAAATTATATTAAAAATAAATAAAATAGAATTGTGAAATTAGTATTATAACATAAAATATACAATTTGGAACAAAACATAATATTAAGATTGATAATAATTAATTTAATATTTAGAAAAATAAATAGGTACATTTTACATAACAATTTTTTACTCAACAGCAAAAAAGAAAACGAAGAGAACAGGCTTGCCATCACATTTTTTCCGTCAGAAATTCATTGATTGAATAATATGTTTTATTAACTAAATATTCCTTGAGCATTTTTTTGAATAATCCTAAGCTATTGGCCACTTTAATATTCCTTGGTAACTTATTGAAGATTCTTGGTGCCATACCTAAGAATTTTTTTGTATATAGTGCTGTTTTATGCGATCTCATGTGAACTTTTTTATTGTGGCGTTTATTATTTAAAGTTTCAAATAAAGTATTGAAGTGTTTATAAACAAACACTGATACTTCGAAGATGTACAGGCTCGGTAGTGTTAATATTTTGAGGGATTTAAAATATGGTTTGCAGCTATCCATAAAATCTATTTGACAAATTGCTCTTACACATTTTTTTTGTGCTTTAAAGATTCTCTCTCTGTCGGGCGAATTCCCCCAAAATATTATACCGTATCGTAATGTAGCAGTTACATAAGCATGATACGAAATTAAAGCAGTATCTCGGTTTGACACCTTACTAAGGTTGTGAAGAGCATAATGATACTGACTAAGTTTGTTAACTAAATGATCAATATGGGTACGCCAAGTCATGTTTTGATCTAACCAGAGTCCTAAAAATTTGTTATTGTTTGATTCTTTGATTTTTTTATTTGAATAATGAATGTTAAGGTTAGCATCTTTGGTTTTTTGCTTAAAAGTCATTGAGCACGTTTTGTCAAGATTTATTTTTAATTTATTTCTATTCAACCATTTAATTACATCTATAAGGCATTGATTTACGCTCGTTTCTAGTGTTGCTATATTTTGTTCAGTTATTACCACTGTGCTATCATCGGCGAATAAGGTCATTGGATGTTGTGTGGTTTTGGGCATATCATTAATATAAAGAAGAAATAATAACGGTCCTAACACGCTGCCTTGTGGAACACCAAACAAAGGTTTTTCTGGCTTTGATAGATAGGTGTGTTCTGTTAAGGTTCGTGGACAAATCTTTGTTATACTTGTAATTTGTGTTCTATCAATTAAGTATGTTTTTATTAGGCTTAGACTATTACCTCTTACGCCATATCGTTCCAATTTAGCCAACAGTATGTTAAAATCCACGTGGTCAAAGGCTTTACTCAGGTCCATTATTAGCGATCTCTTGTGGGTCTGTGACAGATTCATTATTAAAGTTTATTTTTGAGAGGTTTTCCTTTAAAGTATTTGTTTTTGACTTATTAATTACTTTCCATGTTGCTCTAGTTTTATTTTCAGCTTGGCTTATAAATGAACAATTTCTAGACTTCTGTGTTAAACTTATTATCTTCTTTAGCCGCTTAGAGTAAATTTTAAATTTCAGTTTATTATTAGTGGTTGGATTTAACCTTACCTCATATAGCATATTACGCTTCCGCTTACAACACAGTTTTATACCTTTTGTAATCCAATTTGGTTTTTTAATGATGGGAATTTTTACTTTCTGAGTTGGAAAACAGAGGTTAAAGAAAAGATGAAATATGTCATGAAATTCATTAAAAGCATCATTAGGGCAACCGCAATTGTACACATTGTTAAAGCTAAGACTCTGTATGACTTGTTTAAATTTGCTCATATTATCTTGACAGAAATCTCGTTTTAGTTGAAACCAATGTTTGATATTAAATGTCTTTTTAACAGGACATTTTAGAATTTGTGCTGTGTGGTCTGATATGGCTAATTCCATAACTTCACCTTTGCAACCCCTGATGTTAGTAATTATATTATCGATACATGTTCCGCTTAACAAACGTGTGGGTTGATGTATGTTAGTCTTAAGGTTGTAATTTAGTAATAAGGTTTTAAATTGTGTTGCTAGTCGGTATTCTTTTAATATATCTATGTTAAAGTCACCACATATTATTACCTTCTTTTTATAAATTTTCTGTATTATACCTTCGAAATTACAGAAAAACATTGACAATACATCATTATTAATTTTTGGGGGTCTATACACACAAACTATTATTAATCCGTGATCGACCAATTCAATACTACAGCATTCTATAATATTTGAGTAACAGTATTCAGTCAAATCAATGACTTTATATTTGTGTTTGTTATTTATTATAATACAAGTTATAATACAAACTTTTGTCACTGCTAAAAAGTTCGATCTGTCCCACCGTTGCTCACGGTGGGACAGATCAAACTTTTTTTTCCTGTTTGTCCCCCCATAGAATTTAATTTAATTCTTAAAGGTAAACCTTTTTATGGATTCAATAAATTTCTACATTAAATAAAAGAAAATAATAAATAAACACAATTTTCGTTTTAAAAAAGCCGGCTTTTTTAAAACGAAAATTGTGTGTAAATTATTCTCAACCATATTATGTTTTAATATAATGAGTTTTATTTATTTATTATTTTCTTTTATTTAATGTAGAAATTTATTGAATCCATAAAAAGGTTTGTTTACCTTTAAGAATTAAATTAAATTCTATGAGGGGACAAACAGGAAAAAAAAGTTTGATCTGTCCCACCGTGAGCAACGGTGGGACAGATCGAACTTTTTAGCAGTGACAAAAGTTTGTATTATAACTTGTATTATAATAAATAACAAACACAAATATAAAGTCATTGATTTGACTGAATACTGTTACTCAAATATTATAGAATGCTGTAGTATTGAATTGGTCGATCACGGATTAATAATAGTTTGTGTGTATAGACCCCCAAAAATTAATAATGATGTATTGTCAATGTTTTTCTGTAATTTCGAAGGTATAATACAGAAAATTTATAAAAAGAAGGTAATAATATGTGGTGACTTTAACATAGATATATTAAAAGAATACCGACTAGCAACACAATTTAAAACCTTATTACTAAATTACAACCTTAAGACTAACATACATCAACCCACACGTTTGTTAAGCGGAACATGTATCGATAATATAATTACTAACATCAGGGGTTGCAAAGGTGAAGTTATGGAATTAGCCATATCAGACCACACAGCACAAATTCTAAAATGTCCTGTTAAAAAGACATTTAATATCAAACATTGGTTTCAACTAAAACGAGATTTCTGTCAAGATAATATGAGCAAATTTAAACAAGTCATACAGAGTCTTAGCTTTAACAATGTGTACAATTGCGGTTGCCCTAATGATGCTTTTAATGAATTTCATGACATATTTCATCTTTTCTTTAACCTCTGTTTTCCAACTCAGAAAGTAAAAATTCCCATCATTAAAAAACCAAATTGGATTACAAAAGGTATAAAACTGTGTTGTAAGCGGAAGCGTAATATGCTATATGAGGTAAGGTTAAATCCAACCACTAATAATAAACTGAAATTTAAAATTTACTCTAAGCGGCTAAAGAAGATAATAAGTTTAACACAGAAGTCTAGAAATTGTTCATTTATAAGCCAAGCTGAAAATAAAACTAGAGCAACATGGAAAGTAATTAATAAGTCAAAAACAAATACTTTAAAGGAAAACCTCTCAAAAATAAACTTTAATAATGAATCTGTCACAGACCCACAAGAGATCGCTAATAAATTCAATGAGCACTACATTAACCAAATTCAATCATCAGTAGTAGGGAATGATGATAACAGTTCAACAACAGCACATCTCCCAGATTACATATTAAACTCAATATTTATGCATCCTACCAGCCCACAAGACATATATAAGGTGATTACTACACTAAAAAACACAAATAGCGCGGGATTTGATGGTATTACCACGAACGTTATTAAAAGCGTGGCAAGGGAAATCTCACCAATACTTAGTTATATATGTAACTTATGCATAGAATCTGGTATTTTTCCAAATAAACTAAAAATAACTATAATAAAACCGCTCTATAAAAAACAGGACAAAAATGACCCAAATAATTATCACCCTATTGCGCTGATACCTGTATTTTCAAAAATAGTAAAAAAAGTCATATACAATAACCTTTACAAATTCATAGAGAATAATAATATCTTAGCACAAGAACAATATGGATTCCGAAAATGTAAAGATATTAATACGGCTGTATACAATCTTATTGAAAAAGTCATAACAAATATGGATACTAAAACTCCAGTAACGGTGCTATTTATGGACCTGAGTAAAGCCTTTGACCACGTGGATTTTAACATACTGTTGGCTAAATTGGAACGATATGGCGTAAGAGGTAATAGTCTAAGCCTAATAAAAACATACTTAATTGATAGAACACAAATTACAAGTATAACAAAGATTTGTCCACGAAAAAGAAAATAATAAATAAATAAAACTCATTATATTAAAACATAATATGGTTGAGAATAATTTACACACAATTTTCGTTTTAAAAAAGCCGGCTTTTAGGAATTCACTTGGTGCAAATAAATAATAATAATATTCTACCACATTTACACAGCGCCATCTAGTCCCAAATTAAGCAATTATATTTGCTTGTGTTATGGGTACTAAACAACTGATATACTACTTAAATACTTTATTTTTTTCGTAAATACATACATATTATAGATAAATTACACCCAGACACAGAACAAACCTTTATGCTCATCACAAAAAGATTTGACCTGGGTGCCCACCCATCGAACCCACGACCTCCGGTTTAGCAGTCAGGGTCACTAACCACTAGACCAACAGGCTTTAGATGAAATGATTGAATGTTGTTATAGTTATAACTAAATAAAAAGTTTCAAAGTTACCTATTGAAAATTATCAATGTACTGGGAAGAAATCACAGATAGGTAAATTCATATTATATATACTTTGTGTGTACCTTGTTAACAATTTCAAACGTCGCGATATTTGAAATTGTTAGCAAGTTTTAATGTTTTTTTTTTAATTATTATTTTACCACATTCACACAGCGCCATCTAGTCCCAAATTAAGCAATTATAATTGCTTAGCAGATGGCTTAGCAGTCAGGGTCACCAACCACTAGACCAACAGGCCAGTCAAAAAATGTAAATGATTAAAAACCCTGGAACCAATTTAAGAACAGACTGGATAAATATCTTAAGAATAAACGGAAAACTACTGAAGAAAGCAGGATACAGGCATCATCAGTTGCACGTGCACGCAACTGCCAGCCTGATAATATTTAATAATAATTAAAGATTTTAACATTGTCGTGGATCCCTTCAAATATGTATTATTATTGTCTCGTCGATTTCATGTTTGCCATCGGCGACCATTACAAATTGACAGCTTAGCTTTTAGTATCATTGCCGATAAAAAAAATATAACTATTATGAGATATGAGTATTCAGTGACATGCTAATTATTATTATACATATACGATTCTTTTATGTAGGTACCTATGTAAATAATAATTGATAAATGTTTATTTATTGAAACACGCACATAATTAGTATACAATTAAATATAATTATTTTATATAAATTACTAGCTTCCACCCGCGGCTCAGCTGTATATCTATGTTCGTCAGTGTGGTCAAATCGCCCTTTATATGTTTCATATCAAAGTTTCATATCAATTGGGCTAACGGTCTCGAGTTTTAGGTTTTATAAATAATATTTATTTTCATTATTGTAGTTTATCATATTTTTAGATTTTAGATTTTCGGCAAAAGTACTAAGACTAGTACTTGCCTAAAAATTATTCATGAAGCTTTATTATAGAAAATACTATGTATAATCACTACTTAGTATAAAACAAAGTCGCTTTCTCTGTCCCTATGTATGCTTAAATCTTTAAAACTACGCAACGGATTTTGATGCGGTTTTTTTAATAGATAGACTCATTCAAGAGGAAGGTTTATAGGTATAAAATACATACCACGCGGGCGAAGCAGCGGGCGGAAGCTTACTAGCTTCCGCCCGCTGCTTTGGTATAATTTTATTTATAAAGCTATACATTTTTCTTAAATATAGTTTACTAACTTTATTTAAGAAAAATGTAGTTTGGTAAAAAAATATAGAAAAAACTGATAATTTATATGGCAACTTGTGTAGTAGCACAGAATAAGTAATAGAGACGAATATGTACAACATCAGTGTCATGTGCAGTTTGTGCCTGGTGAAATTACTTTACTATCAGTCATTTATTAGAAAAGTTAATATTTAATTTAACTACTTTTATTTATCGGACTGTGGCTAATTTATACAGAAAAGAAAGAAATGCTCTTATTGTTCGTATTTTAATATTGTCGCTAAGTTGAAGTAAGTTAAATCAGAAGACTAATAAGTAGTTAAAGTAGTAACACCTACTGTGGTTTATTAAACTATGAAAAATAAAATAAATATTTATAATTTCTTAAAATAAAAATGATTTTAAACCCATGCCACTAATCTTATAATTTAATATAGACAATTATAAATAATTGTCTATATTAAATTATTCTTAAAAGAATTATATAAAATTCTATAAAGGGACAAACAGGAAAAAAAAAGTTCGTTTTGTCCCACCGTTGCTCATGGTGGGACAAAACGAACTTTTTGATAGTGAAAAAAGTTCGATTTGTCCCACCGTTGCTCATGGTGGGACAAAACGAACTTTTTTTTCCGATCTGTCCCACCGGGGGACAGATCGGTGGGACAGACCGGAATATTCCGCATTCTGCACCTTTTGCGATTATTTTTGGTAGAATACCACTCCATTAAAATGTATGTATTCTCAAATTATACACTTTTTGTATAATCATTTCATTATCATCATTTCATTTTCAGGTTATTATTTCTCACAATGGTACTCATTATGAAAAATGTATCGTGTGATAACGGCGCTGGTTATACTTGGAGACAAGAAAATGACATTCTGGACTTCATGGTTGGCATATCTATTAAAGGCGAGCCCATATGTGGAGGTATATTGATTTCTGCATCACATGCAATTAGTGCAGCAAATCCTTTCAGATATCATAATGTACCCGAAGTTATTATACCGAAGTCATTTGGATTGACAGTACACGTAATAGACAAAGAATGGAATATTTCTAAGGAATACAATGTTTTATTTGTTCAATGGCAATACCAATATCAGTTAATAAATGGAAACAACACAATATACCAACCATTATCTGATGATATTATTTATTCACCACTTTGGGATTTATTTACATTAACTATACGTCCTACGCTCTATTATGAAAGAGATTACTGGAAATATCGTCATCCTTTCTCTATGAAACTTTTTGAAATGAGGCGCGTTCATGTTGTACCTCAAGGAACGATCACTATTGCTGGTTTTGGTTTCATGGATAGAGCACACGTTAAATTAAATAATCAGTTAGAAGCTGTAGATTATCGAGCAGAAGAAGTACACTTGGACTGTGACGAGTGGTTGCCTCGGCTCTGGGGACATTTTATCTGTATACGAAATATTGAAAATTTTGTAGGAATTGATGGTGGGGCCTCATTGTTACATAATGGCATAGTTATTGGCTTTGGCTCTTTCTCACTATTAAGAGGAAATGAAAGTATATTAGTCTTCACAGATATCCGAAGATATAAATTAGTTCAATTCATAGGGATAATTTACGGTTGGGGTTTTGAACCAATTACACCTGAAAATTGAATGATAAATGAATGTTAATGATAGACTTTCGGTAATATCTAAATTTGATTGTTTGGCACCTGGCATCAAAATTATTGAAAAAAGTAATTTCCGCCTCCTTGGGTCCCCCGTTCTTGAACAATCGTACAATTCTTTTGTTGAAGAAAAAATTCAAAATTTTAATGAAGTTTCTGAACGTCTTTTAAATATTAACACACATTCGGCTTATACCATTATTAGATACTGTCTTTTTGTACCAAAATTTACTCACGCCCTAAGATCAACACAGTTTTGGCAAAACACACCTCTATTAGACAAAATGGACAAAATTATCCAATTTACTTTGAGCAAAGTTTTAAATGTGGCCTTGAACGACCGAGTCAGGCTCCAGGCGTCTCTCCCTATTCGTTTTGGGGGGCTCGGCGTTCGCAAAATTTCAGATGTAAGTCTACCAGCGTTTCTGTCTTCTGTCCACAGCACCGATGAGTTAGTCAGGAAAATTTTAGAACCTACACTGTTTAACTCTGAAGTGCTGTGTAAGACCGAGGCTGTGAACGCTTGGAAAATGGCTTGTCCAGGTACTGTTTTGCCGACCAACCTATTCTCCCAGAAGCTGTGGGACGGGCCGCTCAGCAGTATGAGAAGAAAAAATCTTATTTCTTCAGCTTCTACTGCTGCTGAACGTGGCGAATGGGAATCTGGTCAATGGCTTCAAGCACTCCCGTCGCCCAACATAGGCACAAAGTTGGACGATACAACATTTCGTCTTGCCACTTGTCTTCGTTTAGGTGCACCGTGTGTTTCTCCGCATCATTGTCACTGTGGGGAGGCCGTCGATAGCCTCGGTCACCACTCTTGTCACCGCTGGCGTTCCAGCTATTCTTGAACCGAATGGCTTGGCACGTGACGATGGGAAGAGACCTGATGGTTTGACATTATTACCCTGGAAGATGGGTAGGCCTTTGGTGTGGGACGCAACATGTGTCGACACCCTTGCGCCATCCCATGTTCCAAGCTCAGCGGGTTGTGCTGGCGCTGCTGCTGCAGTCGCAGAGACCCTCAAACGGCGAAAATACCATAATTTAATTGGTAATTATATTTTTGAGCCGTTTGGGGTCGAGACTTTAGGTACGTGGGGTCCGAGTGCTAGGTCTTTGTTTAAAGATCTGGCAAAAAGGCTTATCGACGCTTCACGTGATCAGAGGGCTGGTGTGTTTCTCGCTCAGAGAATTAGCATTGCCATTCAACGTGGCAATGCCGCCAGCCTTTTGGGTACGTTTCCGGTTGACAGTGATGCTGACGAATATTACGATGCCTAAACAAGTTTTCTTTGGGTTATTTGTTTTTTTTTTTTATTGTTTTAGTTTCCCTTTTTTGTTTGTATTTAATTGTATATATAGTTTTAATATGTAAGTAGATTTTTAATTTAATTATTTTCATTATTATAATAAAATTAGTTATTTGCTATATAATAAATAAATCCTAAAGTATTACACCTTAAAGATTAGATTACCTAACATTCCATACTAGAATGAGAAATATGTTTGAGAGCATGAAGTCAAAATCAGTATACTACGTTCAATAAAGTAGCAGAGGATTTGGACCAAATAAAAACAAAAACTGCTGAAATACAGAAAAGTAACCAAGACATCTATCATCAAATCTATTGAATCTATCAAGATGTAAATTATAACGACATAAAAACTAAACCAGAGAAGCTCGAACAAGATCATACACAATGTTATAATTACATTGAAAAATTGAAAAAACGAATCGAGGACTTAGAGTTCGGTTCCCGCTCATCATGTTGTTGTTTTGTTGCATAACATCCCACTGAAAGACAGAGAGTTCACGGAAGATTTACAACAAGTTAATAATATACAATATCGGTAAGATGTTCACCCTAAATATAAGTACCACCAACGTTTGAGATACAATATCGTGTACCAAGCAAACCGGGACGAAACACGGCTGTCGTTGTTGAGTTTAATTCTGTGGAAATGAAACAAAAGCTATTAAATTCGGTGCGCGACTCTAATAAGTCAAAACAGTCGGATCAGAAACTAAACACAAGGCACGTTGGCGTCGAAGGAAAATCTTCTCCTGTCTATGTATCCGAAGTACCTTCCTGGAGCGGCAGAAAATTTTACTATGATGCTAAAGAGTTTACTAGAGAAAAGAACTATAAGTTCTGTTGGATATCAAACCACAAGATTTTTCTGCGCAAAGATGAGACAAAAAAAGAACGAATTAGAATGATGTCCATGGAAGACCTATGTGCTTTTAAGATAGACATATGACTATGCAGTGATATTGTTAAACCTTGTTATTACTCTCTTAAGCTAAAGTTAGTTTGTGTTTTTGTATTATTGTTGTTATCCTATTGCATATACCGAAACAGCCATTTTATATGTTAATATTCACATTAAAACCGATTTTTACAAATGGAATTAAATTAGAGTTATTGCATTGTTTTTTATTACTGTACGTTAATAATATTAGCAGACCTATTGTTACTATGCGAATTCATTACGCATTGTGCATTGAAATTTCGTATGACGCACTGTTTTCGAGATGTAAGCAGAACAAAAAATGGTACCAGTGCTAGAGAATTAAAACACATTTTTGAAAATTGACCATTTTTCGAAGCTCATAGCTAGGCAACGATTAGAGATATAATATAAAAAGTGTTTAAGCCAAAGATGTAGAATCTTCTAAGATATTTGTTTAAAGTGTTAAGGGCACAAATATTCTATATTAAATTACCGTTCTAACGAACACATTTATTTAGATATAGGTTAATACCATATAGCAGTCAAAGCCAGGAGCAACCTACAGAGTTGCAGGACCCAGAACAAAACTGTGGATTTGTTCTGGATCAAGGCACATGTAGGACTGGCAGGGAATGAGAGAGCCGACGAGCTGGCGAAAGAGGCAGCCCTAAGGCTGAAGAAGAGGCCGGATTACGACCGGTGTCCTGTCTCATTCATCAAACGTAGCATCCGGAAGGAGACGATTGATGAATGGGACAGGAGATACCGCGACGAGGAAACGGCCTCGGCACAAAAATTTTCTTCCAGGACGCGATAACGGCCCACTAA
Source organism: Laspeyria flexula (assembly GCA_905147015.1). Classification (NCBI taxonomy): domain Eukaryota; kingdom Metazoa; phylum Arthropoda; class Insecta; order Lepidoptera; family Erebidae; genus Laspeyria; species Laspeyria flexula. The sequence continues at coordinate 784,475 of LR989956.1, read as the reverse complement.
CTGGTCCGGAAAATAAAGACAGACGGACTAACTACCCAGATATTCACAGGGCATGGTGGGTTCTCCTCATACCTGAGCCGATTCAGGTGCAAGGAGACCCCATTATGCGTCTGTGAACCCGAGACAGAGGAGACCGTCAAGCACGTAATCCTGGAATGCCCTGTCTACTCCAGGGAACGCTACGATATGGAGCACGTAATGGATACCAAAATAGTGGCTGAGAACCTACCGCAGATAATAGAGAGTAGCAACCGAGACACATTCTTAGAATTTTGTAAAAAAATAGTTAAAAGAGGAAATAATAGAAATAAGTAGATATAAGAAAAGTATGACATCGACATATACTGAGTATATGAATGATGTCCTACAAGGAATGTAATAGTATATAAGCGTAATTTAAGGTAGATATAAGATTCTAATGTAATAAAAGGGAAAAATGTAATAATTTTAAGAAAGAAAGAAATACGCTGCCACTCTGTACCCCTTATTTATGGAGCACATCCCTAGTTTCCTAGAAATAAAGAATAAAATATAAATAAGATAGTTAGATACATAAATAGTTAGGTGGGAGACCCACCCACAGTAGTTTGAATGAGGATGGATGCAAGAAAGATATAGTATGAAGAATGAAAGTGCAAGAGGCAAACAAGAGAGAACTGGAATGAAAGGAAGTAGTCACAATAGGCACCGATCATGTTGGTGGTATAGACGAGAAAAAAAAAAAAAAAAAAAAAAAAAAAAAATAAATAAAAAAAACATACCATATAGCTTAAATACATGGTCTGTCGTAAGTAATAGATTACCCGTTACCTGGAGATAGCCCTGAGGTCAGGCTGCAAGAAAATCATATTTTTTTTTCAGGGTTGCCAACGGTGTGAAAATGGTATACACATTAACATTTTTTTTAAATTATGCTCCTTTGCCCACTCAATCAGTTACCATTTCAACAAATCGATGGGTCCTACGTAAATAATCGTAACCCTCAATTTTACTATTTTCACTTTTTGAGTTTTCTGACTGACCTCTATGATTACTCTAAACTGTGTAAATTTGAAAATTAAATAATTAAAAATAACGATTTTAGATTTCACTTTTGTTGTTGTCATGTTTGTTATTTGAATGCGGCGTAATTAATGGTATTGACTCTGGCAACTTTATACGGGGGAGAAGTTGGACGCGCCGCGTACCGTATCTGTCACTTACCGGTTTATACGTTGAGCATGCGCATCATAAATTGTGTATATGAGAGTTTTAGTGATAATTATTGTTTTCATTTAGAATGATTTTTTATAAAATAAACACTTATACAATAAAGCATTCTCGAGCACAAAAAAGTGTTGAAATCGCTGGTGGATGTATCCCAAATGATGATAATTATAGTGAGATTATACAAAACAATGAAGAGGATCACTGTATTTCAAACAATTTCACTAAAAACAGATTATTTTGTAAGTCACCATATTATTATGCTTTATTATATAACTAGCTGACCCGGCGAACTTCGTACCGCCATATATAAAAAAAAATCGTAATAACACAAAAACAGTAAAAACCATCCTTAAGTTTAACGAACATAAAAAAAAAATTGGCCAAATAGGGCCAGGCATTGTTGAGTTATGCGCTTACCAATACATTTAGCGATTCATTTTTATATATGATTAGATATAGTATTTAAGTAATAAGGTTGTATAGTTGACAAAAAGAACATAGATTTCTTTTTAATCTGACATTGTTGAATTGTCATTAGGACTGACGTCGATAAATATACATACACAAAGTTGTAGGGATGAATGTTTGTTTGGATGTTTGATAATTTTAACCAAAAAGACACGGGATGGATGTGAAATATCCATCATCAAAGATAAGTACGATTCTAATCAATCACGTAATACTTTTTATATTTAATCTGAAGTAATATCTGTGCTTAGAAAACATTGGCGGAAAATTCCCCTCTAAAGGTGAAAAGTTCCTGTGGTGACAGGAACAAAATAACAGGTAAGCGAAGTCTCGGGTGCCATACAGTATTATTATAAGAGTTTTTGGATTATATACATTTCATTTAATATCGTAATAACTTTTAAATTTTTTGTCGAAATAACTTAGTGTAAACGACAAAATTTATCTACATTAAATGACAAAAGTGATAAACGTATTTACATTCCTAGGAATTAATTTAATACCATGAAATTTTTCACTTTAAATGCAGTATCCGATTTAAATGTATTTCTGGCTCACTATTCTCTCTATATCGACTTCCACATAAAAGATAGGCATATGCTGTCGGGCACTTTTTTTGAACTATTTAAGAGTAACAATTCCTCCATACATTGTCTTCATGTAACATTAACGGTTTAAGTTTAATAAGTTTATTTTCCAATATCTTACAAGCTAGATTACATCAGTGGTTGAGGTACTCCTTTTAAGTAAAACATTAGGTACTTGTGGTAGGAGACCCCGCTCTTCACATTATTACAAAAAAATAAAGAACTAGGCAGGTAAGTGACAAGAATGAAATTTATATATAAAAAAAAAGCAGATAATAATTATTAAAACACTGTTTAGTGTGAATGTGTGAGTGTGTGTGTGAGGTATGTATAAATAGATATATATAGATATATATATATATATATATTATGTAATAAATATAATAATTTATAATTATGTTATGGAATAGAAGTTAAAATATAAAGGTATAATGTACTAATTATTATGATATTATATGCAAGAGATCTTCTGTACTGTAATAAGTAGGTAGAAGTAGAAGAAGTAGTTCGGTTTAGGTAGAAGAAGCAGAAATAGATATAAGAAGGCAGATTTTTCTCCGACTAACTTTACATTTGTTCTTATGGTTTAGCCAATTTATACGATATCTGTATAAAATATAGCCTATGTGTTATTCTGATGTATAAGGTACATTACTGCAAAGTTTCATTGAAATCTATTCAGTGGTTTTTCGTTTACTGGTAACAAACATCCTAACATTGTTACAAACTTTCGCATTTATAATATTAGTAGGATTGTACGTTAGTCACCATATGCTTTATTATATAATTGTACGTTTGTATATAAGTAGTTACTTATTTATTAAGTTTTACTAAAGATATCAATAAAACCACGTAGTACATACGGTTATATACGCCGATTTATTTTTTATCAAATCAAACCATTTTATTTGCACGAAAAGTGGTACAGGTATGATCTTACAGACAAAAATGTTTCTCACAGTCCGCCAGTTCTGGCATACAAATATTAAAATTTCTTAAATTATTATGTCATACATTATAATAATTAATAAACATTTTGGTTCATTATAATAAAATAAAATTAAAAATAAGTAATAATAATAAGTAATGTCAAATATGTCGGAAAGTGAATGAAGTAGCAATTAACAATATTAGAATAAACAATAATACCACAGTAATTAATAATTAATTTAAGTTTCTATAACTTTACCTCTAAGAATTCTTTAATTGTATTAAAGGTATACTGTATTAGCCATTTATTTAACACATTTTTCATCTTTACTAGTGATAACTCAATAGATTTTGGCACCTTGTTGAATATTTTAATGCACATTACATTATAATTGTTATGAAATAAGGAGGTCCTACAGTTAGGCAATAACAATCTGGTAGGATCCCTTTTACCTATGATTGAGTTGTCTTGTGCATTGTAGTGTACATCAAATAAACGTTAGGTTACTGAACGGTGATGGCAGTGGCAGTGGGGAGAGCGGCTGACAGGTTTGACGTGTGGGGTTTTTCCCGCGCTCTCTCAATGGCCGACCGCTGGGAAGTGATACCTAAGTAATACATAATCCTGTGGTATTCATTTATTGCCCTGAACATACCGGAATATAGGAGCCTGTACAAGTGGCGACCGTGCCAGGATAATTGTAACAATCAGGTTACGTGAGTACATGGAAATTATTTTATTCTGAATGTTCGAAGGTCGGTCTGTAATAAAATTGAGATCGGTTGTTGTGCGAAAAACCATTATATTAATGTTGCACAAATAGCACATTGATAGATAGTTACCGTACTGACTATCATGTGTTTTTGTTGTGTCACTACAACATTAGATTGTTGAAGTGCATAAAAGATAACCAAGTGTGCTAAGACTGTATAAATTTTGATATAACAAGTATCTGCCTACAGAGTTAAAATGCTACCTGTGTTGATATTTATTACACAATGCTCTTCTTTGAGACAACTTGATCTTATTTTTTGGTATATCTTATAACAAAATGTAACATTAAATTGTACATCAGCGATGCATCCTATTTCATATTGTTGTCAAGAACAATGTAACCAATCTAATTATTTAAATGAATAGAAAATCATTTACTTAAATGGTTTATACACACCTTAAATAAGATTTCTTAAGATACACAATAACAATAAGGAGGTTGTTGGTGAAGTTAATATGTTTATAATGTTGCAGTTAGTGTAAATAATGCTAATTGTAATGCATTCTATTTTATTAGTCGGCCATTTACAATTAATAATTGGTTCATATAATTACTATTTAATAATTATAATACTATAATGTGTAGCGCACTTGGATAAATAATTTTAAACTAAATTCATAGATGTTACATTACTTTTGTAGTATTTTGTTTCCCCGTTAAGTGGTGAACAAGTAATTTCAATTAATTGCCTTTAATATTCTATTAAGAAATAACACTATTTAAAATAATACCAACAATTAATATAGTTAAGTACTTAGTAGGTATTAATTTTAATTTTAGAGGTTTCTTCTTGTAGAGCATATTTAAATTAGAAACTAAGATTTTGCTTGCCATTTATATGGTGAAGCATGCTATATACCAATAATAAATAATACTTTTAATACAATAATACTTTTAACACCTCTTATTCATGTCTGGCAAATAATAATATATTATTATTCATACTTATTGGGTATTTATCGATTTTCTTGACAACAATTGAAATTAATATTGGATGTTGGAAGTAGATACTTAAATGAGTGTGTGTTGTAGCACTAAATATATAAAGAGGTAGTTCAATGGAAATCCGAACGCACCAATAAATAGTTGACAAAACAACTACAACAACAACAAAAATGACTACAACAACAACAACTACAAAGATAACAACAACGACTACAACAACAACAATAATAAATACACTACATCAACAACGACGACAAAAACAACGACGACAACAACAACGACGACAACAACAACGACGACAACAACAACGACGATAACAACAACGACGACAACAACAACGACGACAACAACAATGACGACAACAACAACTATAACAACAACAAACAACAATTCCTTTTGTTTTTCTTTGCAGATAAAATAAAAAGGAATTATGTCGCTATTTCCACCTTTGGAGCCCCTCGATTTTGATGGAGAATCGGCTTCGCTAGGTATACGTTGGGAGAAGTGGAAGCGAGGTTTAGGGTCCTATCTAACTGTTACAAATGTTACCTCCCCGGAAGCCAAAAGGGCAGTCCTTTTACATTTAGGTGGACTGACCTTACAAGATATTTATTACAATATACCAGGTGCACATGTAGAAGCTACTGAGGAGTGTAACGATGTTTTCGCGGTTGCTTTAAACAAGTTAGACGAGTATTTTTCCCCAAAACAAAGTTGTGTCTATGAACGTCATTTATTTAGACTAATTAAACAAGAATGTGGAGAGAAATTTGATAAGTTTTTAGTTCGACTTAGGCACCAGTCTTCTAGGTGCAAATTTACTGCACCTGAGGAACACATGATTGATCAAATCACTGAAAAGTGTGAATCAGCCAAGTTAAGGAAAACAATTTTAACTCTTGGTGATGATGTTACGCTTGATAAGATTATTTTTGAAGCTAATGCCTTAGAAACTGTTCAAAGACAACCCCATAATTTTGGGTTGCCTGAACCCAATAAAAATCTGCCTTTAAATCTAATCGAAACCAAAAACAAAGTTACTTCGACTCCATGCTCTCGTTGTGGCAGGAATCACCCAAATGATAACAAGCTGTGCCCAGCATATAGCAGAAAATGTGTTAAATGTGGATTCATTGGCCATTTCCACAAATTCTGTAGGACTAGGTCATTCAAACGTAAAAATAGGCGTCCACCAGCTAAGAATATTGATATTTCAAAAAAGTCCAAAACAAAACACGAACCCGTACTTATATTACATATCCATTATATTACATATTCCATCTCGATGGTGATGACATGATTACTTGTACCTTAGGGGTGTGCAAACTGAAATGTTAATAGATTCGGGTAGCAAATGTAACATAATTAATGATGCAACATGGCAGAATCTTAAGAACAGTGGCATTCGTGTTGAAAATCAAGTGAAGAATCCGAATAAGAAATTTATGGCATATGGTAGTCGAGACCCTTTAGTAGTACTTGGGTCATTTGACGCCTTCATTATGGTTGGTAACGGGTTTCAGACGAAGGCGACTTTTTATGTTATAAAAGACGGTACTAGAAACCTACTTGGGAAAGATACAGGTACAAAGCTTGGTGTTCTGAAGATAGGTCTGGGAGTAAATGTGGTTGACGGTACGTTCCCCAAATTTAAGGACATTAAAATTCATATTCCTATAAATTCTTCAGTCACACCAGTCTCTCAACCTTGCCGAAGAGTCCCCATTCCCCTAGAGACTAAAATTAATAAAAAAATCGAAGAACTCATTGCGTTAGACATTATTGAGCCTGTTCGTGGTCCATCTGATTGGATATCTCCTTTAGTACCTGTTCTCAAAGGGGATGGCGACGTCAGAATTTGTGTAGATATGCGACAAGCCAATAAAGCTATTATTAGGGAAAAACACCCCTTACCAACCATGGAACAGCTTATACCCAGGTTTAAGAAAGCCAAAGTATTTTCAAAATTAGATTTAAAAAATTCTTTTCATCAACTTGAACTTGATGAGGATAGTAGACACATTACAACTTTCATTTGTAGCAAGGGATTATTTAGGTATAAACGTCTTATGTTTGGTATATCATGCGCTCCAGAGTGTTTTCAAAAAAATCTTGAAAGAGTATTGTTGCCTTGCGAAGGGGTGGTCAATTTTATTGATGATATTGTCACGTATGGAAGCGACGAGTCTGAGCACGCAACCAGACTCAATAAGGTTTTGCAAGTTTTAAAAGATAACAATGTCTTGCTTAACGACACTAAATGTATATATGGTGTTAAAAAAATTGAATTTCTCGGGCACCAACTGTCTTGTGATGGAGTTAGACCGCTAGATAAATATGTTAAAACAATAGGGTCATTCCGAGAACCTATCATCGTTGAGGAAGTACAGAGTTTTCTTGGGTTAGTAAATTACGTAGGAAAATGGATTCCTAACCTTGCAACATGGACTGAACCATTACGTGAAATCTTGAGACTTAAATTAAGCAAGGGCGCTGATATAACATCGTATTGGCTTGATAAACAACGTCAAGCATTTAATGGTTTAAAGCGAGCTATGACCCAAATCAAAACCTTAGGCTATTATGATCCACAAGATAAGACTCAAGTTTTCGCGGATGCCAGCCCAGTTGGATTGGGTGCAGTACTTGTGCAACATTGTAATTGTGGGCCACGAATCATTGCTTATGGCAACAAGAGCCTTACTGATCGTGAAAAACGGTATTGTCAAACTGAGAAAGAAGCTCTTGCGTTAGTTTGGGCAGTTGAACATTTTAATATGTATTTATTTGGTAAAGATAATTTCGAACTAGTCAGTGATCACAAGCCACTTGAAGTGATATTTGGGCCTGAATCTAAGCCGTGTGCAAGGATCGAGTGCTGGGTTTTACGTTTACAATCATATAATTTTAAAATTGTATACAGTCCAGGAAAGAAAAATATCGCTGATTCGTTGTCACGATTATGTTCTATTGAACAATCACCAGTTCCGTTCGATGATGAAAATTATTTAAACTCAGTTGTTGACCAACCTCTCCCTGTGGCCGTCTCCCTATCTGAATTAAAAAAAACCTGTGAGGGAGATAATGAACTAAAATTAGTTAGGAATGGTATTTTCAATGATAGTTGGGACCAACGTGTCAACAATTACAAGATCTTTCAACATGAACTTTGCTTCCAAGATAATATACTTTTGCGCTGCAATAAAATTGTAATTCCTTCTGAATTGAGAGCGAAAGTCTTAGTAGCCGCACACGAAGGACACCGCTGGGAAGTGATACCTAAGTAATACATAATCCTGTGGTATTCATTTATTGCCCTGAACATACCGGAATATTCTATACTCTACACGTCTGCAATTTCAGACGTGTAGTGGCGTCACGACATGTCCTAACGTCACTATTCCATTTCATCCGTGGGTGTCGTACAAAGTGACTAAGGGAGTAACATTATACTGACAAAAGCACTGCGAGAAAAAAGGAATTTTCGAAACAAACCCTACACCAACCCACCTAGACTGCGTGATATAGTTGCCTTAATTCCGTCCACATTAAGTTAAGTTAAATAATAGTACATTATGATATAAGTGCGGTAAGTTGATAATTACAGCCGAGGTGATATTGCTAACCCGAGCCACAGGCGAGGGCTACAAGAAAGCAGAGGCTGTAATTATCAAAGCGCACGAATGTCATGGGTGAATTTCCCAAGCACGATTTTGGAGCGGCGTCGCTGAAAATCGATGTGTAAAATTTAACTAGCGTATAATAAATAATTCTATAATATAGTTCACATTGTTATCTACACGGTGCCAAAGCTTTTTAGCAATTAACTATTTATTTTCATATTTAAAAAAAATCTTAAAGGGCCAATTTCTAATTACGGTGGAGTGTCCCGATTCCATTTTTACGCACGAATTGCTTTATTTCGAGTTTTTGATAAACTTAATTTAAGAAATAGTGAATTATTCTTAAAATAAATTAGATAACGACATTCAAAATATTTAGTTCGTTTAATTTATCTAATATTTTAGTATTTTAAACTGCCCTCCAAAAATGTCCCGAGGAAAAAAGCAATTACGCTGGCACAATTTGAACACTCCATAACTTGTGGCAACATTACATATGAGTCATCGAACTATAGTCACCCTCACCCCGTAGTTGCCCTCTTGCGAGCGGGATAGATGGTTGTGTGTTGTGCTGTACGAGGGTCACACCAAACATGCAAGTACGTGTTACGCTGGCATTGGAATACATTTTTTTACAATTACTGTGGCATCATTATTGTTAAAACTATAAGGTAGATTAATACGAAATTTCTTATACCAATTAAGATTAAAGCACATTACCTTCATTATAGACTAAGTTTTATGTAGGAACAATAGAATTTTTAATAATCTTAGTTTTGTCTCTTTATCTAAGTACGGTGGCGCAATTCCAGTGGCTCCAGTGGCGAAAAGTCGTGCCACCGTAATTGATCAGTACCACCGTAATTGATTTAATGGTGTTTTTCTCGATTTTTATGGGTTTTATATAATTTTATTAACAAAATTATATCTTTTATCAGAGTCATTTTTATAGAGTTATAGACCATATCAGAGAATGTCAATATGCCTTTATAATAAAGGCAATGCCTAAAGGTAATGCCTAAGCATTACCTGTAAAACTAGCTTCTTTTCGTATTAGCCTAGAAAAGAAGCTAGTTCTGTACACACGAAGCCAGAGATACTAGCTTGTTAACTTACTAACACTAGTAAAGTAAGCTACTAACTCTGACTTCGTGTGTACGGAACTATTACTAGCTTATTGGGCTTGAATAGAAGCTATTTCTTGTCACGTATAGATTACTGCACTAGCTTGCCATCCTGTATATTCCGGAAATGACACTAGCTTACTATTCTAGGTTGAGAAACTATTTCAATGCCTACGGTACACGAGGCTAGTTTTTCAAGCTAGGATAAGAAGCTAGTAACTTTGACTTTGTGTATACAGAATTATCTTCTTTTCTAGGCTAGTAATAGTTCCTTGTACACGAAGCCAGAATTATTAGCTTACTGGCACTGACTTGCTATCATAGCTTCGTGTGTCTCAGGCATTAGCATGCTAGACTGTCTAGTCCCCGCGCAGTAACTGCAAAGTCAAGTCAGGTGTATATAAAATTATGTGTGGTGTACATATAATTTTATATAAATTCAACCCATTTTTTTTTTCTTTTCTTGTATTAGCATTTATGGCCATCTAAATATCTATTGTTTTAGCATGGCGCCCCAAAAATAACAGATTAGAGAAGAAAGGTTGGAAAAAAAGCGAATAGCAGAAAGAAGAAGAAGAAGAAAATAACGAGAAATCCTTTATTATATGCTGCTTTGAAAGAAAAAGACAAACAAAGATACATTAGACTTAAGGAAGAAAAAAAAATTATACCTATGGCAGAAATGACACCGCGCTCTCGTAGAAATCGCCAAAAGCGAAATCGGATTAATTTAAAAAAAATTACGACCGTAAGAAATCACTAAACGTGATTTCTTATGTATTTCTTATATGGCTTAGTAAGTAAGCCACAGGTATAATTTTTTTTTCTTCCTTAAGTCTAATGTATCTTTGTTTGTCTTTTCCTTTCAAAGCAGCATATAATAAAGGATCGTTCTTTATTTTCTCTTTCCTTCTTCTGTCTGCTATTCGCTTTTTTTCCAACCTTTCTTCTCTAATCTATTTTTTTTGGGGCGCCATGCTAAAACAATAGATATTTAGATGGCCATAAATGCTAATACAAGAAAAGAAAAAAAATGGGTTGAATTTATATAAAATTATATGTACACCACATATAATTTTATATACACCTGATTTGACTTTGCAGTTGCTGCGCGGAGACTAGACAGTCTAGGCATGCTAATGCCTGAGACACACGAAGCTATGATAGCTAGTCAGTGCCAGTAAGCTAATAATTCTGGCTTCGTGTACAAGGAACTATTACTAGCCTAGAAAAGAAGATAATTCTGTATACACAAAGCTAAAGTTACTAGCTTCTTATCCTAGCTTGAAAAACTAGCCTCGTGTACACTAGGCAATGAGATAGTTGCTCAACCTAGAATAGTAAGCTATAGTGTCTTTCTTTGCTAATAAGTAGATATGTAGAAAAAACATGTGATAACAATATTATCTATATAAGAATTTGTTTGTTACCGAGTTTATTTTGATATAATAAAATTTTTTTTTAAATAAAGTTGATTTGAAATACATTGTTTTTAAATATTTCTAATTCCACTGGCATTATGCAATTTTGGTGGAACGGTTTTCAATTTCGGTGGGCCAAATCTAATTACGGTGGCGTTTGAAGATTTCAAATTCAAATATCTCAAAAACTAAACATATTTTTTTGATCTCTACCATAGTACTCAAAATGTTATTTATTCAGCTACCTGTTAACATAAAAAAATCTTTTGAAAACAAGCAAATAAAATTCGCCACCGGAATTAGGCAAAAATCGAAGTTGTTGAAATTCACCCTCATACGACGTTTTATAACATATTTGCGAGGAAATAAATAAAATTCGAACTTTCTTAGAAAAAAACAAATACAGCGAAAAGAAATAGCGCGCGGAATAATTTTTACTTGACAGAAATTATCGATGCGCGCGCATCAGTGCTTTTTTTTTAAGGCAAAAACACAAAAACAGCCAGTATTACTAATAAAGTAAATTAACATTTTTGTGTTTTAGTACAGATAAATGGTTGAAATTTATGGTCCAAATTAATTAAATTAAAGAATTAAATGTTTATTTTATATAATTATATCATAATTATTTTATCTCCCAAAATTAATTTTATTCATAAAATGTTGACCACTTTTCTGACATAAAAACTCTTTGCTAATATTTAAAAAAGTAGGTACCGTTCGTTTTAGACGGAGCCCCTTGATTATTATTATGTGAGCATGAGAAGCCGTGCACTTTACTTTACATTACCGCACTAGTGCGTAATGAGATACATTACAACACTGAAATTGGTGAAATAAGAGACCCTTTACGAGCAAATATGTTATAAAATAAAATACAGTTAACTTAAAGTTTAAGGAAGTTTATGTGTTGAAATGATGATGATAATGATAAAAAGCTTAGCTTGGAAAGACAGGTAAAGTGGTTGGTCCAACAACTAAATATAGTCGTAGAGTCAAGTTGGAAGCCTTCTTGGCGACTTGACAAAGATATCAAAGTACATGTACGGTTTGTACATCAAGCCAGAAAACGATGAAACAAAGTAACCTTTGATAACAAGTTACATTCATTTAATCAAAAAGCAGTACGTTCTGTACAATTTTATTACCTTACTTAATGACGTAAGTAACATATTATTTGGTATTTCGAATATTTAACTTGATAGTACGTACTACGTACGTACGTAATACGGTACAATTATATTTTGGTTTACCTTTCCTGAAAATACTTTAGAAACAAAGGATGGTCTAGAACTTTTGAAGCATTTACTTATGTTATTCGCATTGACATAATAATGTTATTTCAATACACAGTCGAACACACACCCATTTAATTGTATTACGAACTTTAAAAATACCATCAAATATTATCTCCATTCCCTTTACACCTATAGTTAAGAGTAACTTTTCAATACTCATCGTACGTGACACTCGACTAAACTGTCATTCACAACCGACATTTACCATTTCACTTACCGTCGAGGATATTCGTAAAAGTTAAATTCGAATTTATATTCTCAGCCGGTTCGTATCACGGCAAAAAACATTTTTAGTTTTCAATATCAATAACCCTAAAATTGTCGAAGGATAAAATGTTATGAGTCTACAACGAAGTGTTTCGCCACTATAATAATATATAATGAACTGCTTTTTTATTCAAATTGTAGTGAGACCATTCTTTTTTCTAAAACACGTACTTGTGGAGCTACTTTAAACACCCTTTCACGTGACGGGAAATCTTCCCCTTTCAATGAAGACTCGAAAACCTCGTCTACATAAAAATACTTAGAAAAAGTGGAGGCGTCCACAGCGGAACGCGGTACGCATACTAAATGCTCAATGTGCAGTTTTGACGCGGTGTTTCAACTTTGGATTTCTAGCTATATTTATACTTACGTAAAAATAAAAATGCAATTCACAAGCTCCACGCGACCAGATTGCGCTGTATATTGATGTTCCAGTTAACTAATTAGTAGGCATATACATTTGCCAACTGCCTCGGTGGTGCAGCAGAAAGTGTATATGGCTGCAAGTGTGTGCAAGTGGTCCCAGGCTCGATTCCCGGGTCGGGTGAAAATGCTATCATCAATTTCCAGTATTGAGATTTCCCCTGAGTTCGGAAAAAATGTTCCAGTTGATGAAAATTGGCTCGCCCCCTATTTCATAGTACGAAACACAGCTAGCGAAATGTGGGTATGTTACACCTATGCCGTGATGCTATGTTATGTATAATATATACTCAAAAAATAGATTAAATTGTAGTAAAATAACTCAAACATATATTTAAAATCATGTGATTGCGATCATACTGAAGAACTATTAGCAATACTCTCATAGACTTTCTATCCATCCTACTACATTCCACTCGCATCCTCCATCACACAAATAGTAAAATTTCTAACCGAGGTTGGGGCACTGGTGACCTGTGACGCAGGCTTTTATACAAAACCTACTTCAGGCACCAGTCTCTCACATAATAGGTGAAATTATTGTAATACTTGTCGCTCTCTCCAAACTCTTTTTGTAAAACCTTTGTGAAGAGAAAATAAATGATTTATTATTATTATTATATTTGTAATCATAGTTACCTAACTGCTGTACCTACATATATTATATCAATCCATGTACCTATTTATAACGTTCTTGAAGCTAAAATTCAATTAATTACACCCAGACCAGCCATCGATCCGTGAATAGATGCTCAGCTCGATCCAAAAGGCAGTGAGCATGTAAGTAAAGTGTGTAGCAAAGCAAAGAAAACTTAAAGGGTAAGAAATTCCCAAGTTTTCTTTTGCTTATGTTAGACGTATTTGGTTACATAACAAAGATTCAGATAGCTCCTTCAGCGGAAAGTTACTAAAGCATATGTTTATGTGAAGTTTTTGAACAGAACCTCATTTCAAATACTTGTTTAAGTTCACTGAATTGTTTATGTAAGTATAAAATATACCAACAATATTATGTGTTTACACAGATGTTCTGTCTAATATAACTTAATATTATATATAATAATTTCATTTTGATTTTAGGATTTTTAACAACCTTAATGTATAAATGAAAACTTTTATCTTCATCATCATCAGTAAAATGTCGTCTACTGCTGGACATACTTTACGCCACAGCATACTACAAGGGTGGCAAACAGACGTACGGTCCGCCTGGTAAGCGGTTACCGTAGCCTATCGGCGCCTGCAACACCAGGGCATCACGAGCGCGTTGCCGACCCTTAAGAAACCTATTCACTCCTTTTTTGAAGAACCCCATACTGTAGTCCCTTGGGAAAACCTCGTTATGTTCATTCCACAATCTGATAGTTCTTGGGAGGAAATTCCTCTGGAACCGCGCGGTACGAGACCATTTCGGTTCCAAGGTGTGGGGATGAACTCCCTGCCGATGGCGAGCGGTGCGATGGTAGCAGGTGGCCGTGGGCATCATCTGGTATGCCGTCTGGCCCACTCGACTTATGGACATCGAGACAGAGTAACTCTCACCGGACTTCTCGTTGCGAGATTTTGATTTCCAGCATAGAGACTCCGCACCACGGGATGTTAGATGGTACGGTGCTACCATCATCGTCCAAGGTCGAGTTCGAGGCAAAGAGTGTGCCAAGTAGGTCGGCGTTCTCTTTAGCACTATGGGCCAAGTTGCCAACAGCTTTACTAATTTTGTTCCACCAACCAACCCAGAAACATATATGTGAAAATATTTTTGTAACATGACTTCTACCGGGAATAGACTCTGCGACGCGGCGACTTGGAGAACTATCCAAAACACAACTGCCATAATATTCAAAATAAAGTGCACAAACTACTACTCAGCTCCTATTGATCGTATCGTGATGTTATATAGTTTGTAGCCTTTCTTGATAAATGGGCTATTCACCATAAAAATATTTTTTTAATTCGGTTATGTAATTTATGAGATTAGCGCGTTCAACAAAATAACAAACACTATAGCTTCGCAGAAGCATAGATTTCACACGTTTGAAGCAATGATATTTCGTTCTTTTACCATTCAAATAAATAGCAAACCTTCTAGTTTCATCCATTTGTAACATTGTTTCAAAAAATGATTGTTTTTCTAGTTGCGGGAGAAATGCTGCAGTTGAAACTAAAAACTTGGGCTCTTAGTGTAATAGGTTTTAAAACAAATGTTTTGCGGTTTAAACCGAAACAGAACAGTTTAATAGTTTTCTAGACTGACTATGTTTTTGTAGCGTCTGTTTTAGTGGATACTTATAGTTTTAATGGAATACAATGAAATATTTTATTTCGTATAAATAATGGAATACTGGCTTCATAAAGTTAAGTTTTAACGGGTCCATTTTTCTCACGCCCGTGTCTTCTGTAAGCTAAAATGTACAATGATAAATCCCCCGAACATCAAGTTCTGATACTCAAAAATCCCAGGAAAACCTACCGTTTGAAAACGGATTTCATAAAATGTAATAAGGAAAAGTTAGATAGACCTTTATCCCTGTAACTTTGAACAGGTTCTTAATCTATCCTGTCCCACACTGAATCATTCACTGATCTAAGTTTATAATTTAATTAAGTAATACTCAATAATATTCATGTTTGACAGAAAACAAATAGCTACAATTAGCAACAAAAGTAGCTGAACATAATATCTATAATTTCAAAATGCATGTGTACCGTAGTATACATAAACTACTTAACAAGACTAGTGCCAGAATTGGATTTACGATGATATTTCAATTCTGGCACTAGTGCCGTATTTACTTAAAAAGTATTAACTTAATTTATTTCTAATTTGGGCTATATTTAACATAGAAATTTCCCTTTGTACATCTCAAATCTTCTGGTCATTAATCAGATTTAAATGAAATATAATAACAAACAAAAAACCATTCAGTTACACAGGCTGATATAATTACTTCGTCGTATATCTCAAGTTCGGGTCAACTGAAGGCGTAATTCATTCACCAGACAGACATACATGTTTATTATTGTATAGCATTTGAGTAAGTATACAGAAAAACATGTAAGGAACATTTATCACAGTTGAACCGCTTAAGCCCCTTACCTCCGTTTTGCACCGAAAACGGCTATTTTCTAAAGACTAACTCCTAATAGGCTTGATCAAAAAATTTGAAAAAATATATTTTGATAATTGATCAATCTACTACATTTTCAACATAAGAAAATTTCGTACGACTATACTTTTACCTCAAACAATATTACAAATTGCGATATATTTTATCTTAAAATGCCTAAAACTTTAAAACGGCTTTAAAGTTTGAAAATATTTTTAACATTGATAAATTGGTGGTTAAATTTTCTTTAATCTGAACATAGCATATATAAATCGATCAATATTTTCTTAAGAAAATAGGCAATATAATACGATTATGTATTCTGAGTTTCTGATATTCAGATTATGTACTTAAACTACTATTTACACTAATTTTAACACTTAAAATACTTGAATATATTCACGAAAAGTCAAAATTAAATAAATGAATTTCATTATTTAGGTATACGTGTCTGTTTAACGATGTCAACATAAACATTAATAAATAATTAATTTAGGATTTTTTTAAATACCGAGTAAATCAAATAAATGAGTGACCGAAATTCTGCGGCTCACGACTCTTGGATTTACTCTAATATAAACACCTACCTACCTTATTTATTCTATCCCATGGTCTGAGTGTAGCCAAATCTTCATTATTTGTGCGATAGCACACACCGTTTTCGAGATACCAGCTATTATAGGTGGTAATATGCGCTAATGGCGAGGGCAGTCGGGCTCCGGCAACCAATGTGAGATAACTAAACTAAACACCCCTGATTCAGAGCAATCCAACTCGGGCTGGTTAGGTGAGGGTCATTTTTTTCAAACCACCCAGAAGTATGAGTCCCGCGAAGATTACAAATTAGGTCCCAAAAAAATTATTTCTCTTTAAATATTTTATAACATATTTGCTCGTAAAGGGTCTCTTATTTCATCAATTTCAGTGTTGTAATGTATCTCATTACGCACTAGTGCGGTAATGTAAAGTAAATTGCACGGCTTCTCATGCTCACATACTAATAATCAAGGGGCTCCGTCTAAAACGAACGGTACCTACTTTTTTAAATCTTAGCAAAGAGTTTCTATGTCAGAAAAGTGGTCAACATTTTATGAATAAAATTAACTTTGGGAGATAAAATAATTATGATATAATTATATAAAATAAACATTTAATTTTAATACTTTAATTTAATTAATTTAGACCATAAATTACAACCATTTATCTGTACTAAAACACAAAAATATTAATTTACTTTATTAGTAATACTGGCTGTGTTTGTGTTTTTGCCTTAAAAAAAAAGCGCTGATGCGCGCGAATCGATAATTTGTGACAAGTAAAAATTATTCCGCGCGCTATTTATTTTCGCTGTATTTGTTTTTTTCTAAGAAAGTCCGAATTTTATTTATATCCTCGCAAATATGTTATAAAACGTCGTATGAAATTCGTGCGCTTTGATAATTAATTTTAGCAATATCGCCTCGGCTGTAATTATCAACTTACCACACTTATATTTTTTATTTTTTTTTATTTAACTTTATGTACAAGGAACTGTACAAAGGCGGACTTAATGCCAGAGGCATTCTCTACCAGTCGACCTTTGGGCGATGCAGAGAAGTGAGTTGTAGGTGCAAATAGAAGAGATGTTAAAATGATAATATAAACTTATTTCAACAAAAAAAAAGAAACATGTTTTGTGATAATAAACATATCTAATTTATTATGTTACACTAATACGTATACTATATTTATATATAGGTACCTAATACAATATATAAGCTACAGATATATAAAATAATATATACAATAAAAATAAATACGTATATATATATTAAGTGAAAAACTAACGATGTGACATTACTGCTAGTTCATCAAAAAGAAGCTTACGCACTTTAATCTTGAAAGAAAACCGGTTTGTAGCCATCCTGACTTCAGGGGGGAGTTTATTCCAAAGTAAAATGGATTGGACAAAGAAAGAAGAGTGTATAAAACCAGAGGAGTGAGAAGGACATACGAGAAGAAGATTATTAGAAGAACGAAGCTTTCGATTATGGACTGCACACAAATATTGGAACCAAGAGGTTAAGTAAGGAGGAGGTGTGGGTGAACGCAAGATATTAAATAAAGTTGTGAGAGAGCGTAAGTTACGTCGCTGTCGTATTGGAAGCCAACGTAGCTCGGAGCGATAGGAAGAGACATGATCGTATTTACGGAGGTTAAAAATGAATCGAATGCAGTTATTAAGAAGACGATCGTATTTATTGAGAAGGTCTGCATTCAGGTCGATATAACATACATCACCATAGTCGATTATAGGAAATATTAAAGACTGCACAATCATTGCTTTGGTCTTGGATGGAAGGAAGTTCTTTAGGCGGTATAAGGAACGAAGAGACCCAGTAACCTTTTGACTCACACTGGTCACTTGGGCTTGCCAGTTCAGATTTGAGTCAATAAAAAGCCCTAGATCCTTAACCGTTTTACTGAAAGGGATAGAGCAACCGTCAAAGACAACATCCGGCAGTTCCTGAAAGTCCAGTCCACTTAGTAATCTACTGCTACCAATAATAATTGCCTGGCATTTCGTAGGGTTGACAGATAACCCGAATTCGCAGGACCAGTGTTTTATAATTTCCAAGTCACGGTTAATGTTAGCTATGGCTTCAGCGACATCCCCTATACTGGCTTGAGAATACAGTTGCAAGTCGTCGGCGTAAAGATGATACGCGCATTGAAGTTTTTGTGTCTAATATCATAATGTACTATTATTAAATATCAATATTTTTTTAAACCTATATTTTTCTTTATTTTGAGAGAAAAAAAAAAGAGTAAATTTTAGTTTCCCCCTTTTTAGTACACATTGATCTATCCCGTTACGTACTCATTTCTTACATTTGAGTCACAAATATATAAATAAAAAAGTAGCTTAATGGTCCGGAAACCTCGACGCGCGAGTCTGACTCACACTTGACCGGTTTTTTTAAGACACCCAGACTATGGAACAAGCCCTGAGTCACGGGATAAAGTACTCGAAACAAATATATCTACGAATCACGCACATAATTCTCTCATATGATAAGTTTTCTTGACTGCATTACTGTAGTTTTAACGATTTACGTTTTATCTTTTGAGATTTATTAATTCAGTCTTTATCCATCAAGTATTTCAGAGGAATTTCGTAAACATGACATCATTTCCGTTTGGTGTCCGCCTGTCCGGGAAAACATAGTAAACAAGCATGTTATTTATATACACAATATTAAGAAGATAAACAAAACTTGTCTTAAATAGGTATAAGTAAAACGATCTACGTCGTATGTCCGACTGTCATTCCGTTACCTGCCTTAAACACTCGACGACGCGCATCTACAATACAAAATGTAAGTGAACCTTATTAGTACCTTAACATATCCTTATTAAAGTCACCTTTATTTATTTTTAATTATTGATTTGTCCAACTTGGGAGAAATTTTAGATTTCTCAAACACAAGTAGACGCAATATATTTTATCTTAAAATGCCTACAACTTTAAAACGGCTTCATAGTTTGAAAATATTTTTACACTGATAAATTAGTGGTTAAATTTACCTTAATCTCAACATAGCATATATAGATCGATCAATATTATAGGGAAGGCTGTGTCGCTCGTTAGTCCATTTTGTTATCGACTGACTATAGTGACTATAGGTATGTATGCACTCAAACAGCGGGATGAGGAAATAAATCGAAGGTGTCACACAGAGCCGTCACGCCTTTCTCGCTGTGTGCCGAAACCTTTAGTGCAAATATTTACGAACTTAATTTTTGTAATTTTTTAGTGACGCACATAGGATAGTTTTTTCGGAAATGTTCTTCTTTTTATAAGAAAAATTATAAAACTAACCATCTATAGCACTTAAGTAAAATTACCATGAGACAAAAATAAGTCACGTCAGAATATTTCTTTAAATTACGTTATTATTCATAGGGACTAAATTTAAAAATAATCTGCGCCTAAGACTAAAACAATAAAAAAATAACAAGTAGGCAGTTATGAACCACATACAATTTATTTTAAAACTTGCTCTTTAAATTTGAAATAATTAGGTTCCACTGTTTCATGCAAAGATTTCAGTTAGTTTTAGTTTGTAACGAAATTTCATTTTTTGTATGAAGTGATTTATTTTTGCCGTTCGGAAGTTTTCCAATACCATATCAAAAGTCAAACTTTCAAGTTTTTTAAAATATTCGTTTTATACGGATTTGTAATAAAAAGAACTTGCCATGGGATTTAGGCTACACCGTGCGAAGCATGTAAGATTTATTAGATCAATTAATTATTTGAGTAACTAAAATTCAATATTTAAAATAAACTAATAAAACTGTATACCATTAAATATAACACTAACAAGTAAATATAATAAAATAAAAAATTTAAATAAATCGACTGCAACAAATCAACAGATAAACAACGCACTAAAAAGACCGAAAAATTGTTGTAATTATAATTCCTGACTAAATTTAAATTATTAACATAATATGTATATATTTGTAATCTCCATTTGATTCCCTTTAATACTTTAATACCTGATTTGATTTGATGACTGGCCTGTTGATCTAGTGGTTAGTGACCCTGACTGCTAAGCCGGAGGTCGTGGGTTCGATCCCCACCCAGGACAAATCTTTGTGTGATGAGCATAAAGGTTTGTTCTGTGTCTGGGTGTAATTTAACTATAATATGTACGTATTTACAAAAAAAAATGTATGTAAGTAGTATATCAGTTGTTTAGTACCCATAACACAAGCAAATATAATTGCTTACTTTGGGACTAGATCGCGCTGTGTGAATGTGGTAGAATATTTTTATATTATATTATTATTATTATATTATAGATATTATTATATTATATACCCTACTCGATAGTTTTGGTCAAAAAATAAAATTAACTACTAACAATTTGACACTATTAAAATATATATTATATAATCTCTTTTTGAATATAATTATGTAATCTCCTTTTAATTCCCTTTATTTTAATCGAACCCACTCGATTCGTTTGGTTAAAAAAAAATTCTGACTTCTTACAATAGGTGCCAAAAGTCCGCTGTTTTGTCTTTTTTTTTTATAATACCTATCTAAGGACACTTGGGTTTTTGAGAAGAATCTAACGATACCCTAATTGTCCAAATCCATCCAGCCATTTGGAAGAAACGTGGGAATAAAGAAATTTACAAACATACAAGATACGCGCGAAAAATAATACCCGTCCTGTCAGTCGGGTAAAAATAGGTTGATTATTTTTTTCAGAGAAAACCGTACCGTATGATATACATATTTCCAAGACAAAATAATTATCTTAGTTACCTACTAAAATTAACCAATAAAACTATATCCTAAACTATGGTTACAAACCAAATAACGAAAACAATGTTTTATTTTCGGTAGGAATATGGTTTGTAATTAATTGTATAAAAATTTAAAACTCACTGCACAAAAATATCGTAAACAAATATTTGTGACAAATATTTGTGTTTATGGGCCTTCTAAAATCCCTATACAAATTAAAATATCTACCTGTCTTGCAACCGTCATTCCAGAACTGTAGGCAAAAATTCCGAGCTAGTCTGCGTTTACGCATAATCTATGACCGTTATAATAGTGTAGCACGACTCACACAGCACGAACGACATTATGAAAAAAAGGAGCGGGGGTGCGCGGGGACAGTAACCTAGCTCCGCCCATACGCTCAAGGTTATTGGGGCCTAGAATCGCCTTAAGTAACCACTTACTAAAAATTTGCTAAGGGTAGATGTGTATATTATATTAAAATTGTTAGTTTATCAACACTGTTATTTTTTATGTTACTTTTATTTTTACTTATAAAAAATTATATAAAACCGGTTAAAAGCATGTCAGACCATGCTCAATGTACGGTTCCGAAGAGTGTGTCTTCACAGCGCTTACGTCCTTTTGTTGAAAAGTGCAGTTTTTCGGCAATAACTCAAAAACGGTACATCCGGTACAACGGTATATTCAAAATATGTAATTTTAGTTGAAAGTATAATTATTAAGAGTAATTTTTGTGATTTTTTCAGATTTGTAGGTTTACAACCGGTTTAAGAAATAGAGGAGGGGGACACAATAACATTTATGCTAATTTCGGTGCGTTTATTTCCGAAAAGATTCACATAACATAACCAAGAAAATTTCTTAGAAAACTTAGTGTTTTTTATTATATGTTATGCCGAATTATGTGCCACTCGTAAATGTTTGCTTGAAAAATTTTTTTCAGATCACGTTACAGGTACCTATGGAGAGCCCCCTCTTAAAAATATTAATTTCTATTATTTACATGTCAAATATAGTAGCGGCCTACACATGGCACCTATTCTCCAAATTTCATCAATATAAATCGAGTTTTTCAGTAAAATGCCTGTGACATACGGACGGACATGACGAAACTAAAAGGTTCCGTTTTGAAATTTGGCTATGGAACCCTAAAAAAGTGAACCAGAACCCTACGAATGAGAGTTTATTCCGGACTGATGTTACATAAAGATTGTGCACCTACCTACCTTTTCAAGAATATTAATTCTAATTTATAGTTATCCCGTTACGATACGGGGATAACTATAAATTTTAAAAACATATTTCAATAACAAAACAAAAATTGCGGAATCGTACGGAGTCCGACTCGCAATTGGCCGGGTTATTCTATACCCGGCTGTCAGGACGGGTATTGTTTTTCGCGCGTATTTTGTATGTTTGTAAAGTTCTTTCTTCCCACGTTTCTTCCAAACGGCTGGATTAAACCCAAGTGCCTTAGATAGGTATTAATTTTTTTAAAAATGGCGGACTTTTGACGCCATATTGTTTTTTAAATAATGTTTTACGTTAATGAGGACTCAAAATGTAATTAAATTTAATAATGCAAGTCTTCAGGAATACGATAACAAAAAAAATACATAGAAATACCAAAATTTGTTGAAATGGCAACGGATTGAATGGGTAAAAGGAGCATAATTTAAAAAAATCTAAATGTGTATACCATTTTCACACCGTTGGCAACCCTGAAATAAAAATATGATTTTCTTGCAGCCTGACATCAGAGCTATCTCCAGGTAATGGGTTATCCATAACTTACGACAGACTCTATATTATGTTATGTATTAAAATTTAATCAGGAGTAATATTAACAACAATTTTTCGGTCTTTTTAGTGCGTTGCTTATCTGTTGATTTTTTGCAGTCGGGTTATTATAATTTTTTAATTATTTACTTGTTAGTAAAAATGTTTTTATTTTATTTAATATTCTGTACAGCAAACAGCTTTTTAGCAAAATTAAAGATGAGCAAGAAAAATAGAATAATATGCAATTTATCTTATTAACAGTATCTAATTTGCATACGTGACGTAAAGTAAATGTTCAGAAATATTATTTATTTCCCCCATTACTTCTGAACATATAGCTGAGACCACGGATCTGACAGATTCTGAACCTTCTGCGATTATTTTGGTAGAATACCACTTCATCAAAATGTATGTATTCTCAAATTATACACTTTTTGTATAATCATTTCATTATCATCATTTCATTTTCAGGTTATTATTTCTCACAATGGTACTCATTATGAAAAATGTATCGTGTGATAACAACGCTGGTTATACTTGGATACAAGAAAATGACAATCTGGACTTCATGGTTGGCATATCAGTTAAAGGCAAGCCCATATGTGGAGGTGTAATCATTTCTGAATTCATTGTACTTAGTGCAGGAAATCCTTTCATATCTTTTAACTTACCACGTGGATCAATACCGTCGTCATTCGAAATCATATTTCACGTAATAGACAAGGAATGGAATATTTCTAAGGAAATAAGAGTTGAATTGGTTACATGGCAATTTGAAATGACAGCCATAAATGGAAAAAACGCAATATACCAACCATTATCTGCTGATATTGTTTATTCGACACTTTTTGATATATTAGCATTAAAGTCAAGTTCTCCGCTTTATAATAAAACAAACTTGAACTATCGTTATCCTTTCAATATGAACTATCATCATATGAACAAAATTCGAATATTACCTCAAGGAACGTTCACTATTGCTGGTTTTGGTTTCATGGATAGAGCACACGTTAAATTAAATAATCAGTTAGAAGCCGTAGATTATCGAGTAGAAGAAGTACACTTGGACTGTGACGAGTGGTTGCCTCGGATCTGGGGACATTTTATCTGTATACGAAATATTGAAAATTTTGTAGGAATTGATAGTGGGGCCGCATTGTTACATAATGGCATAGTTATTGGCTTTGGCTCTTTCTCACTATTAAGAGGAAATGAAAGTATATTAGTCTTCACAGATTTCCGAAGATTTAAAGAAATTTACTGCGCGTAGTGCCTATTCTCTATTGGGATTAATATTAGTTACAAACTCTCAAAGTCAGTCACCCGAAGAGTTTTATCAAAGAATAACCAAATTTTATTTTCACCTAACATTTATTGCTCCGAAATATTTTCAATGTCATTTAAAAATCTAATTTATGTAGGACGACAAAAAGTGTAAAGTTTGTAGGAATTCAGAGTAATTGTCCCCATTTAAATTATGCGGCAAGAAATGAGGCCCAATTAGTGTTCTGCCTATTATATTCCAGCCCATACGTTAACCGAAAGTTTTCTTTGGAACGAGTTTTGCAATTCCTACAAAATGATCTTCCCGAGCTTGTAGAAGAATCTGGAGCCCTGATATTAGTTAGACCGAGAAATCATTTTTCAACAGGATGGTTGCCCAGCGCATTGGACATTAAATGTACGGGAGCATTTAAATAATTCATTCCCAGATAGCTGGATCGGCAGAGATGGGCCTATACCTGGGCCTGCCCGGTCACACGACCTAACTCCGCTCGACTTTTTCGTGTGGGGTCGGGTCAAGGAACTAGTTTATACCCATGAAGAAATAAACACAAAAGAAGAATTGATTGAAAGAATTAATTTAGAATTTCAAACGATGAAGTTAGAGATGAGGTTAAAAATTACTACTACAGAAGTGAGAAAACGGGCCTGTTCTTTTGATAGAAATCGCGGCGATTATTTTGAACACGCAAAATAAATGATTTTAATTAAAATTTTGTTTTAATTTTTTCACCTATAAATTTTAATTTTCTTTCTCACTTTGGTTTGTAGGTCTTAATAATAATAATAATAATCCCCCTCTGGGGCAGTCGTTATCTTCTCATAAGATTAACGCAAACTTGGAGGGCAGATTAGTGTAGCTTTTCAAACACTTGCCATATAAACAAAAAAATGTACTGCAAGTTTAAATGAAGAGCCCACAAACCGCAGGGCAGCTAGTGGCGAGCTGAATGTGAGTGGCGGCACTGCGGTCCTGAATGCCCCTGAGAGTCGGTCAAGGCCTCGTCTCCAGCAGGTCTTTGTTGGCTGACTGGAGTGAATCTCCAAGAGCGACCACAGGATTCTCAACTCTGGCTTGCCTTAACCAGCTGACCAGAGAGGGGTCGCCAGAGCTATATGCTCGGGGGTGGAAGTCTCCGCTTGGGACCCGCGATGGCGAAATCGGCGCCGCACCGCTCGACACCCCTAGCCGCGCACTACGATGTTGCCCTGAGACCCGTGGACTTCGGCCCATGTCGGTTGTGGAAGGGGCCCATCTAGTGTAAGGCGAGTCACCGTCTGCCCAAATCCTCATTTAACATCATATATTCACCGCTGGAGGAGGCAAGCAGGCGACGTTAATCCCGTATGCCAGATATCACCATTCCACCAAACACCCAAACCCAAAGCCCAACTTTATTTTACTCCATAATATCATGCAATAGCTCTACACCTACCGGTGACAGATACCGGTGATAGCTGTACTACAATAGTGCAGCTGTGATATGGCAGCGGTAAGTGTCTCATCCCATTCTAAATTAAAATTCTTTAAGGGCCTCTGCGTGTTGGACCTGTGACCCCGCGTAAGCCTTCCAAATGGACCGGGTATACTTCTCACCTTACCAGAGAGAAGTATAGCCGTGAAAAAGAGACATAATAATAATCTTTATTGACATAAAGGTGGTACAAATTATAAAAGGATTCCCTGGTACCTACGGTAATATACAAGTATACTGAGGTGTAGGCTCCAGTGCTTCCCCACAATAGTGATGACATTTTTTTATATCAAATTATAATTATTCTTAAAGATCGGAAACAATATGTAAAAATAGGAAATTATAGATACCCGATCTGGAGTCAGCCAAGGTAGTACATTGGGTCCTACTTTATTCCTAATCATGGTTAATGATTTACCTAGTGTTCTGACTAAGGAGGTGGTCTGTCTTAGGTTTGCTGATGATCTCAAATTATTTCTCACTATTAGACACGCAGCAGATTGTGAAGATTTACAGCATGACTTAGATGCGGTTCATGAATGGGCAAAGACGAATAAATTATGTTTTAATATTCCCAAGTGCAAAGTAATTAGCTTTACTCGATCTCGAACTCCTATCTTAATGACTTACGAGTTAGCAAAGCAGCCACTCAAACGAGTCACTACAATACGCGACCTAGGCACAGATTAGATAATAGTTAAACGTAACAGATACATCACTCCTATACAAAAGCGAAAATACCTACGTTATATTAGCCTACAAAAACGAACAAACGACTCTGCAAGAAGAAACGTATTCTACGCACGTGCGCCGAGAGTCGAGATTCCCGCGTACACCGCGTGAGTCCGTCATCGAGCAAAATCATTAGGGTTGTACAAAGAACATTAATGAAAACAACATGGCTGAAGTGAAACTTAAATTTTCTTATTTATGTTTAGTTTATGTACAATGAATGCAATGAAGTGAATGCGAGGTAAGCAGTTAACTTAAAACTTCTAATTTTCACATCGAAATCAGACTTTAATTAAGATTAGCCGCTAGACAATGCGTGACAACTTTTTTTATTTAAACCCGTCAAGTACCTTCGGAGATTAGCGTGTACAAACATCCAAACAGACAAAACATTTGAATAGCGTCGTATTGTATTCTGTTACTATTTTTACTTATATTAGTTTTGTTAAATACGAGTATATTCAATGTACATACATTGATTGTGTGACAGTTAATGTCTGATTCCGACTCGCGCTTGACCAGTTTGTTTTAAGAACTCCACGCCACGGGAACTCGATCGTAATAGATAGATAGACGAACTCGATAACGACTCGATAATGTAGGTAATGAAATACAAACTGCATTTATTTCTGTAAGACCGCACTAAACTTTCTCGTAAATTTTAAAGAAAGAGTACCTACACACAAGAAGCATTTTAAAATTACTAGGTACTACTAAGTAAAGCCAGCTGAAATACGTACCTACTTTCAAATAACGTAACGTACCTTTCTTCATCTTTCGGCAATGAAAAAAAAGACATTTTTTATTTTTCTTTGTCTATGACATCCAACAATTTCACAATAATTAACCATCGTGTTGTTAGTCAAAACTTAATATACCTACGTAGTGTACGAAAATATCGTTAGTATCACAGAGTACATTATGCTTTTTGAGCGGGAAACGTGATGTGTGCGCTCAGTGTCGCGTGCGGCAGCCCTCTGGCGATTTGGCTCAGTTCTGAGCTACATAGCGGTAGGCACATAGCGCGTGACCTTGAGCGAGTGACGGAGGCCTGACCTAGGCCTAACGTTGGATTCAAAACTAAATTTCGCGGAATATATCCGAAACATATGTAAAAATGCAAGCAAATCGTTAGGATTTGTTATTAGAACGGCATCACATTTCAATAATATCCATATTCTGAAATTACTTTACAATGCTTACGTACGTAGTAAATTAGAGTACAACGCGATTGTCTGGAGTCCTAAAGAAAAAATATATATTTTAATGGTAGAGCGAGTTCAGCGTAAATTTGCACGACGCTTATATAAGCGCACTCTTGGGTACTACCACAGAACAGAGATAGGTTTTTTAGAGGATTAACAGCTTGGTTAGCACAAGTCCTGATGCAGACATATTTTTTGACAACTTGGGCCAAATCAGGAAAAAAATATTATTGTACCTGAATAATATAAGTTGATTTGTTTTGTTTTCATTTAATTTTATTTTTAGAATATTTATTTATTATTAATTATGTGCACTGACATTAATATATTATAAATTTTATATTATATTATTTTTTCTAATGTAATGTTAACAATTCTGATTTCTTTTTATATAATTTAGCATAGCATGTAAGCGCTTTGGTGAGAACTGTAAGCTTATAATGTTTATTTTCTTGATAAATAAATAAATAATATAATTAATACAAAATAAAATAAATTAAATAATGAATTCGAAATTTAGACAAATAATAAAATAAATTTAAAATTAGAAAACTTAAGCTTACTTGCATGCATGAATAAGAGATGTGTGTGTGTGTGTGTGTGTGTGTGTGTGTGTGTGTCTTAATTTTAATAATTTGTAAGCGATGTGCGTAATTGATACCTTCAAAAAAAGAGCAATAACCAAGTATGTTTTTAAAGTAGTTCGTTCAAAAAAAACACGTTCCGTGTATTTTTTTAAAGCCGTCGCCGCGTCGACGTAAAAAACAACTTCCATAAATCTTGAAAAAATAATTGACTTCAAATAACTGTATTTTTTTTTATTATAACCCGGAAGTCTTAATCATGTCTTATTAGGTTGTTTACACATTATTTTAACAATATTCACCAAAAAAATAAATAATTTATCTTTCAAACTTATCATTATTTGCAGTAAACTGTAAAATTTTAGGTATTTTCAAAAAAATTGATTAAAAATTCCTAGAAAAAAAATAGTCACACATTCTCTAAGACAACTTAGGTTCAAAAAGTTCTAAACAGTCTATACTAGCTCCGGTTTGCGGCTTTGCATCGACCTTCCAAACACTACACCGAGTGGCTGAATGGATAAGGGACCGGCGTGCAAATCACGCGGTCCGAGTTCGATCCCGACCGGCAGTACCAATGTGGATTCCACTTTGTGGAATTTATATGTACTAGTCAAGACAAGTGACTAACCATCTGCTAACGGTGAAGGAAAACATCGTGAGGAAACCCACATACCCTAGAAGAAATTCTATGGGTATGTCTGATCCACCAACCCGCACTAGGCCAGCGTGAGTGGATTATGGCCTAAACCCTCTCATCTCTCTAGTT
Source organism: Laspeyria flexula (assembly GCA_905147015.1). NCBI lineage: Eukaryota > Metazoa > Arthropoda > Insecta > Lepidoptera > Erebidae > Laspeyria > Laspeyria flexula. The sequence continues at coordinate 755,158 of LR989956.1, read as the reverse complement.
AGAGGAGAGGAGACCCGAGCCCAGCAGTGGGACTTAATGGGTTGCTGATGATGTTTTTTACATTACTTCGGATTATAAGTTTCAATCCCTGTGGTTTTGTTACCATGTGATATATTAATGTGGCGCAGCGTGAAGTGTATACTACTGCTACGGTAGAAGTCCCGGGTACATTTCTCAGGTCAGGAAAAAAATGGTTTTGGGTTTTTCTATGAAATAAAGTCCTCGCCCGGTTGATGGTAATAGGCTCGCCCCTCTCTTACATGGGACCAAACATAGCTGATGAAATGAGGGTGTGATGTACCTCTATCTACACCTCCTATGTGACACATTAAAGCTCTACAATGTATTACATCAATGGGCGCGTAGCAAATGGTGCTACAAAGCATGCTACGCCTACTACGCTGTAGCAATATTGAAATGCTAGTAAAGCTATTGACAAATAGGTTTTTTATAATATAATTGAATCAGTAAAGCCCATAAGTAACAAATTTTTGGAGCCTAACCTTATCAATCATTCACAAAAATGTCGATGCAATTTCATTTGAAAGATGATGCATGTATTTATATTGAATGAAAAATTAAAAGATGCAATAAGTGAATTTTTGTATATTTTGAACTGAATAAGCAAAAAGTGAAATTTAGTTTGTATATATCTATTTAAGTTTCTATATTATAATTTTATCTTTTAATTAATAAACTTTTTAATTAATTTAAGTTTTAATGTTTTTATGACTTTAATTATTTACATCTACCACCCGCCATATTGTATTATATTTTTATTCTAAGTAAAACTATTAATTAATGAACAAAAATATAAAGCAAAACTGCTACAACATTAAAAAGATTTTAATTGAATTGAAGGTATAAAAGACACATTAAATAAAACAAAAGTACGCATCGCAAAGAATTGTGGATCACGAACAAAAATATTTTAATTAAATCTCTTCTTAGAAGGTTCCGTTTTGCGAAGCCTCTTGAAAAGTCGCCTTTCGTATTCCGGCAAAGTTTGACAGAATTGAGGAAACGAATCCGATTATTTGCACCGGGGTGATATTTCTCCCTCCTTTCCCTCCTATCCTGTCCTCTATCTATTTTTTACGACAAATGCTTCGCTGTTATATCAAAGTTGTCAATGGTATACAACAAGTAGGTTTTTGTCTACTTCTACATTACTGTTATAAAGATGAAAGATTTGTATTTTTTTATGTAATCACTAAACTTAAAACTACTGGACCACTTTCAAAAATTCTTTTGCTTTGCTTATTATATAGTCATATAATTTCACCATAAGTTATATAATTAAAAAAGCGATGGTGGCCCAATGGATTACTTAAGCGCATGCAAATGCTGTCCAATTTCGATTCCGACCGGCAGTACCAATGTGGATCCCACTTTGTGGAATTTATATGTACTAGTCAAGTGTCTTACCATCTGCTAACGGTGAAGGAAAACATCGTGAGAAAACCCACATACCCTAGAAGTTATTTTAAGGGTATGTCTGATCCACTAACCCGCATTAGGCCAGCGTGTGTGGATTATGGCCTAAACCCTATCAGCTCTCTAGATAGAAGAGAAGAGACATAAGTCCAGCAGTGGGACAATAATGTGTTGCTGATGATGATGATGATTCAACTTAAATATAAATGTAATATTGCTCAGAGAATATAAAATTTTACAAGTAAAAGATAATAATTATTGTACTAGAAATACTAATGATATTCTACATCGTCACGCACGTTTCTCTGAAATTCAACAAAATACAAAGAAAGCGTAAGTACTTAATCTAATGCTTGAGCCTAGGTCTAGACTTTGAGATTAAGATATAATACCTAAATGTTAAACCTTATAATACCGTATATGAGAAGCGCTTAAATAAGAATTACAAATTCGCGCAGTATCCACTAAGCTCAGTTAGCAACTTTAGGTGATGCTCCTGACATATTTGAAATGTTTTCATTAAAAATGAGGATTTGGAATGAAAGCAACGTTACATCCTTAAAAGCACTAGAATTGTATTGATTTTATTTTTTTATTTATTAGAAAATGTTCTTGAGGTACCTTGTGGTGTTAGAAAATATCAAGCCGCACAGAAAGATTCTAACTTGAGTTAACGAATACCAACAATACAAACAAAAACTTGAATTATTATTTGCGTGCCTTCCAAAGCACGAGAACGCTTGAAATTGAAAAACGGTCAGCGATCTACGGACTGACCATAAGGAAGCGCCACCGCCGGCGTGGCATGTTGGCAAAAAGTAGCTTAAAAGCGATTCCAGATTCAACGCCTGTTTCACCAAAGGTAAATTGGTGCTAGATAGCCTATATGAAACTTATTTTTAGGTGGTGAAACTTTCATACAGATCTATTCCGCTTTCTGGCGTGATTGAGTACCTAATCATCATCCACCTTAACTTTTGCATTTTTTTTAATATTTTTGTGCTGACAGTGAAAGGTCATCTAGAATTTTCATCAATAAAAAACTAAAACTGATAAAAAAAAGAGCCTCACCCAAACCCACAGACCACACATCAGCCATCAAAACTTATAAAATAATAGCACACTAATAATTTCTGTATATAAGTTGTGTCATTCTGTTCGGCCCATTTAATGGAGGCAATGGGCCATAAACGTCAGTTCTCAGAAAACGCGGCTTAACGACATTGTTTAGAGCTCAGATGTCACGACAAAAACGCTCGCGGCTCGCGAATTAATGGCCTCGTATTACTCACATGTCCCACTAACAGGTTTTTCCACAAATATTTTTTAACTGCACGAATGGGTAACATTGCTCTGTTAGTAGAAATAGTGTTTTGTGTTCAATAACGTTATAGATTCCTTTTTTGAGATTATTATAATCCATTTATACTCTTTTGTCACCGGGTCTTTATCCGTTCAGTACTTTCAAAAACCTTTGAATCATAACAACAGCTCTTTCTAGACTTACTTCTCAACCTATTATGATTCTTGTCCATCGATCTGAGTGCTTTAACAAATGAGTGCATTGGACTACATACTATTTAACTTTATTAAAAACGCTCTTATAAAAATCTAAAAAGGTGTTAAAATATTTGCTAACGTAACTGCATACAATTAACTGGAATAGTAGTATCTGTATATAACTGGTTCTTTCTTATCTAGTTTTCCAATACATCAAAATAATATTTGAATTTGAAACAATTACAATAATTTACAAGATATGCACAGTTCTTATAATAACAAAAGCTTCACATTAATATATACAGGGTGTCCCAAAACTCAATGTCAAGTGGGATTTTTTTTTCAGAACAGGTACGACCTATACCATCGCCCAGTAGCCGCTTCACGTTGAGTTTCGGGCACCCTGTATATTTAATTAAAAATATTTTCATAAATTTATATAATTTAATCGAAACTGTCGACAATGCGGCGCAGGCGCCGTATGAAGAGAAACAGAGGTGCCGCTCCGCTCAGAGACCTCACCCGCGACATACATACTTCTTGTAACATTTTAGTTATACAATATACCTGTGAATACAGTCCACCTTTTATTTATATTCATCTACGATACGAATACATATAGGTACATATAACAAGTACCAGCGCAAACAGAAACAAAATGTTGGAAATTGAATTAATTATATTTCACATTCAGTATTTTAATTAATATTAAAGTCATAGTGCACACAACAGTATTCTTGTGAATTTATAAGATTCATAGTTTATTACAGTCTGGGTTGCTATTAAGTTGTAAAAAGATTTGAAATATGGCTGAGGTCCCATTAGTGCGTTGCGTCGTCGCAGCGCTGTTATGTCTAAGTAATAAATACCACGTGGTAACACTAAATGCGTTGAAATTCCATATAAATAAGGAAGCTGCGATGACAACGCACTAATGGGGCCTCAGCCTTAGTTGGAATTAGGTACTTATTTGTATGTTTTAGTTACCATGTGGTTTGTTTCCAAATTCATAAAAGTTTTGGAAACAGAAAAAGATTCATTTAAAAAAAAAATTACAAATTCGCTTGCTGTGGCCGAAGTTAGGTGAGGCCTATGTCCAGCAGTGGACGTTGTGGAACTGAAATGATGATGTTGATTATAATATTAGAATCTACTAGATGTCGATTTTTGTCTTCCTTTATAAGGATCTTATATTATTATATAAAAACAGTAACAATGGAATGTGTGAGTCCCTGAGCACAGTTTCAGTTTGTTTTGTCTTCGAATATATCTTTGTTTATTCCGGTCACATAGCGCATATTTCTAGCGAAAGTAAAACGTATCAGCTACTAGTTCAAAGTACTGTTGCTAAATGTTACCAAGAGAAAACCGCGGTATAAATTAGTGATATTTTAGTTTTGTTGTTAGTCCTCTGGCTTTACTATTAAATTTTAATATCGCACTGTCCAATATTTGAAAATTTTAAAGTGTTACTTAGTTGCTATCCCTGAGATGGATAGCAGCTAAATTATATATTTTTTTAAATAATTCTATGTCCGGCTAAGCCGGCTATGGATCTAATTCGACACAAAATTCAATAAGTACGCAATAAAGAAAGGACCGCGTAAAATAATAATATTTTTATTTTTATCTGACTATCTGAAACAGCGGAAAAATGTAGGCTGAAAAAGTAGAACATCTTGGAGGCGACGAAATCTAGAAGCGATACAAAAATAATACTGTGCAATTATGTAATATAAAAATATGTATTGTGATTGAAGTCCTTGCATTTCTTATAGTATCCCACAAACAGATGTCATAAAATAGACTATATTTGTAGTTCAAAGCATCTTACATCACAAAATGGTAACATATGGTAGTTGGTCCAACACATAAATATATGGACATCGAACAAATAGCATAACGTACGCTTTATGTCTCGGCCGACGCGCTTGTATGCACACAACCTCATCGTAAGCATTGAAACAGAAGGTTAACTCATGGTTTTAAAACAATCTTATGAAACCTCCGTGGCTCAGTGGTAAGTGACCTTGACTGCTGAGACAGGCTCGAGGTCATGGGTTCGATTAACTTAGTTTGGCGCTGTTTGTGAATGTCCAAAGAAACATTATTTTATTATATGTATGCCATTTGATTTGACACAAGTCCATACAAAGTCTATGAAAAATCCTGTAAAGTAGCTGTCGCTGGCCCCCGGTGGCTGTTTTCGGTGGCCCGTTTATGCCGACCCTTAAATGTATTACTTAATTAAACATGATAAGCCATGATTATGAATGAGAGTGAATATTATTTTGTTGTGAAATACAAAAATAAATAACTACCTGGTATCTACATTAAATCTGGGTAGTGACGGATTAAGAATACATAATGTCACTACCCCATCTCAGCCCGTGGGTGTCGTACAAAGCGACTAAGGGTGTAAAATTATGCAGATAAGAGCACTGCGAGAAAAGGAAACATACCCTAACCCGTCTGGCAAGCGTGGGATCGTCATCATCATATCAGCCCAACGACGTCCACTGTTGAACATAGGCCTCACCTAATTTCAGCCACTGCGAGCGATTTTGTGCCGCCCGCATCCAACGGCCACCCGCAACCTTAACCCTTTATTTCTTATTATAAGCGTGGTATTGTAGGCTAAATTCCCTACACATTTTTTGGAGGAGGTACCCGTGCCCAGCAGTGGGACGTTTATGGGTTGAAATGATGATCCACATTATCCGTGTGCTGATGGTTTAAGATTACATTTTGTCACTACCAGTGGGTGTCGTAAAAGGCGACTAAGGGAGAAACCGTATGCAGACAGAAGTACTGCGAGAAAAGGAAAATTCTAAACAAACCCTATACCAACCAGTCTAGCCAGCGTGGTATAGTAGGCTAAATTCCTCCACATTCTTTGGAGGAGACTCGTTCCCAGTAAGGGTACGTTTATGGGTTGAAATGATGATCTACATTATTCAAATAATTATAATCTTAATGTATTAAATGAAGTATTAAAGTACGTATCTACTACACATAAATATCTATATCGAACATTTTTTATACCACGATGGCGGCAAACAGACGTTTGACCCGCCTACACTTGTCCGGTTCTACGTTGTAGTTGTGAACTAAAACTACTGTAACATTAAGTTGCAATAACCGAGCACCCCAACTATTGTGAAGGGTCGTTTATCTAGAGATTGCGCCTCCACCGCGCCGTACATCACTATTGACATATCTTATAACGCTAGTCACAAGAATAATATCGCTCTAAAACATGTACGACAACTAAACTTTAGATGTCTGTATGGATTGAGGAGCCACTTCAGATTTTAAAACTCGCCCCCTTATTTAGTAGGGAAGTAAATAATTTTGTAGGCCATATTTTGAAATTTGTAGTAAAATATATCCAAAGTTATATCAATGGGAATGTGGCTCCTCAATCTAAATATCTTGAATTGAGGAGCCACCTGAAACACGGAGTATTTAATGTATATTTTTCGAAATGTTGTATCATTTAGTAGCAATTGTGTATTAATAGTGTCTACTAAAATTCTAAGCCCAGTACTGTTTATATTCAAGAATATACAATAGGTACTTTTAATGTGGTTCCTCGATATAGATCTCTTGTGTATGTATGTATGATGCTCTTGTGTATAGACACAAGAGCGTGAATTGCCATGAAAGTAATTGGTCAATTTATATTCCACTCTAAAGACATTTAACGAACAAACTTACTACCTACTAAATGTCTTTAGATTTTTAGTAAACACTATACACAATTGCTACTAAATGATACAACATTTTGAAAGATTTACATTAAATACTTTCCGTGGTGGCTCCTCAATTCAGATGTTTAAATTGAGGAGCCACATTCCCGTTGATATACCTACTAAATAAGAGGGCGAGTTTCCTTTTATAATCAGAAACGGCTCCTCAATCCATACGGACATAACTTTGGTTATAATTATAACGTTTGCATTTACACCGTGAAGTTTCTAAGAACATACTCCGGCTACATTTTCTTTGTTTAAGTAATACTTTTTAAGATGAATGTGTTAGTTTCATTTTAGGAAAAATATAATCATCATCATCATCATCAACATTCGAAACAAAACCTATACCAACCCGTCTGGCCAGCGTGGTACAGTAGGTTAAATTCCCTCCACATTCTTTGGAGGAGACCAGCTACCGTACCCAGCAGTTGGACTTTTGTGGGTTAAAATGATGAAAATGATGATGTCCGGTTACCTTGCTCCTATAATAATTAATAATAATAATTTGTAAATCATTTTATCTCTTCTAATTACGTCCAGCAGTTCTACGGAAGCACGTTCTATTCTCAAGCGATAATGTTCATTGTATAAATCACACGTATCTGATTATCGGCAGTGTCTCTAACATTGCCAACGACCTTGAGCGGTGATAACGCCGCGCCGGTAAACACTTACCACTAGTTGGGCCACCTGCTCGTCTATCACTTCAGGCAATAAAATAATATATATTACTAAATTAGCGACAAATAACAGAACAAATTTTAAATCGCTAATTTTAAATGTGCTCATTTCATTGATAGAAAACCAATACTATGCAGAAACATTTAAAAATTCTTTGTTTTGTGAACACAGGTGATTTTCAGATGTTACAAATTGGTCTTGGACATACCATGTTCCGCTGAAAGGCATACAAAATCAATACTAATATATTAATGTTTACAGATTTTATCATGCATTGTTACATTAGGATTCGGTATTTACAGTTCATGCAATTAGAATTCGATATAAAAAATTCATTGATGAGATTGAATAACCGAAAAGCCATAAAACATTTATAACCAAACGTTCACACAAACAATATTATTATCGATAATGAATTTAACCTTAGGAATTCATCATTAAGCATTAATATACTAAAATTGTGAACTAATAGTCAATATTATAACGTTGACTCATTTGATGAAGAGATTATAATGAATGTTTCAATTGCAATTAATTTCATTTTCAATTGGGTTGTTCGTCACATTTATCGGTAGGGATTATTGTTGTCGATGGGAATTATGTTCTGACAATTGATCAATATGTGAGCAATAAGTATAATAATGTAATTATTTGTTACATTCCAATGTGTTTTGTTCGTTCGATTACTGTTGCTGAAATTAGAGTTAAAACTAAAAAAGATGATTGTTATAGATAAATCTTTTAGCAAGCATGTCTTGGAGTAAAGACCGGTATTCGGCAAGCTAAGACAAACAAATACACAGAACACTCCGCATTTATGCAACTTACTATAACGGTTAGAATTCCCCAAGTTTATTTCTTTATAACCCTGCAATACACTTCAAAACTGATCTCCAAAGACATAAAAATAAAAACATTACTACGATAAATAACAATAAAATAATAGAGGAAGGAAAGACAGCGAAAAAGTTTCCTATAGCTCGGGTACTTTGTAAATTGAATTCAGATATTATTATGTTTATTCGACTATGAGTCCCTTAACTTTATTGAGCTGAATTGTTAACGCGATTTCGGGAACAGGATAACGAAAAAACTCTCCAATTGTCTTTTTGTGGTTCGCATAACTCGAAAGACAAAATAATCGTTGGATTTATCTATCAACTTAGAGAAGCTATGTCTGTATTTGTAGAAAATAATGAACGAGACTTGTTTGGAACAACAGATTACTAACCAGTTGTTCGAAACAAATCTTATTTAGTAAAATACTCTTTAATAATCCAATTAAGAAATTTATAAATTTTGTTCTAATAAAATTGATATTGCCGAGGTTACGTTTTGTCAGTTCTTGCATAATTCAGATTTTGCTCTATTCCGCGATCATCCGCGATCGACATGTAATACTGTCATGTTGGTAATTTTGATTCGATTATATTTTATGAAGTGGTAGTTATAGAAACTTTACCAATTACTCGACCAGACATTAGCCATGGCAGTTATGTAGGAAAAATAGATTATCTAGCGACACGACAAGCGTCAACAAAATGGTACTTATATGAACATACACATTTACAAATTTTTATCACGAACAAGGTAAGGTTTTTATGTTACGACGATTCGTTTGAATTTTTTAGGAGCATAATAAATTGTAACTAATTAATATTATCATCATCGTTTTATTGGATCATTTATTTATTTATTTCTTCTAGGGCATGTGCGTTTTCTCACGATGTTTTTCTTCACCGTTAGCAGAATGGTAAGTCACATGACAAGTACATATAAATTCCACAAAGTGAAATCCACATTGGTACTAGGGTTTGTATAGAATTTTACTTTTCTTGCAGTGCTCTTATCTGCATAAGGTTACTTCCTTTCGACACTCAGGGGTAGAGATGGGTAGTGACATTATGCGTTCTTAATCCGTCACTACACGGAATAATTGGAAAAATGACTTATATCCCTACAAATATTCTATCCAGGATTCTGACACGCAATGTCGATGAGGAACATTGCAAACAGTACACAAGCATACTGCTAACCGGGTTATTGTAACAGACTACGTTTTGCAATAAGCGTGTTAAGTCAAGATTACTCAAGATGCTAAGTATATCTTGCGAGATAATCTTGTTATTACATTGCATACGTACAATATCTGCACAAATATATACCTAGAGAGTGATATACATACATATACATTCAACAAACGCCCTTTCAATTTAATTTAAGTAGTCATTTAAATAAATAAATTGTTCTACTAATGGATTTGATATAATAATTATAAATAAGATAAGAAAATTGTATATTATTTACTAGTTGTTGTCCGCGGCTTTACTTCCATCGTTTTTTGTTTGGCCATTGCTTAGCTCCTATTGGCTGTAGCTGATATATACGCTAAATCAACACCAATAACGAATTTTCAAATCGAACTCTACTGGTTCCTGAGATTAGAGTGTTCAAACGAACTATTTAGCTTTATAATAAAATTATAAGTATAGATTAAATAGTAGCCTTTGTCCTAACCTAGGACAGAATCTATTTCCTTATATTTGCTAGATAGTTACAATCGATGAGAGTAATGAAAACACTATTATAAATCTTCGTACAACTAAAGCTTTTCTGCCGCACTCAGAGAGGTCAATTAGCAGTAATCTGTCATTAACTTAAGACCTTTATACTGTGAACCTATGTTTAACAAAATAAACGATTCTGATTCTAATTCTAACAAAATTGTTTCATTGAATAATCGTCTTTAGGCGTATCGACTTAAGTATTACACATTTTTACTAAATAAAATTGAAAGTTAAGTAACATCTCTGAGTACGGCAGTTGGCCTACCAACTGCCGTACTCATTTATAAGGGAGGTGAGAAGAGAACGACGAAAGCTATAACTATTACCTATAATAGTTATAGCTTTCGTCGTTCTCTTCTCACCTCCCTTATAAATAAGTTGTAAACTGACTTTTCAAGAACTATCGTGGTTTGAAGTGCCTAATATAGTTTAGTTTATAGCGGCTAAAAAGCTTTAAAGGTTTGTGTGTTTAGGTTTACCCTACATATTGCAATTCTTTCATATGGTTATACATAATTGGTATGAAAAATAAGAAGATATTAGTATTTCATTTATTTAATAAGAACTTAAATCAAATATTTAATCCATTGCTAATTACTTTCTAATGATATAACTACAAACATCTCACGATCAGTAAGTTACGGCTGTTTTTATTAAAAATACAACTAATACAATTAAGTACTTACTGACAGACTTTGGAGCAACAAATACAAAGACAAACATAGTGGACAGTTAGAATTATTATAATTATATATAAATATAATAATTTTTCTTTCACTAAACTAGTGACTAGTACCTTATTTATGCTTATATTTAATGCCTCGTAGGCTTTCTCTACAATTAAAAGATAAACAAATGTGAAACTTTTCAATCAAATCAGCAATCTTTTGAAAATATTGATAAATATTATAAAATATAGAACTATTTGAACCATTCAAAATATATTTTTTATAAAACATAAAGGAATTGACTGGCCTGTTGGTCTAGTGGTTAGTGACCCTGACTGCAAAGCGGAGGTCGTGGGTTCGATCCCCACACAGGACAAATCTTTGTGTGATGAGCAGGAAGATTTGTTCTGTGTCTGGGTGTAATTTATCTATAATATGTATATATTTACAAGAAAAAAATGTATATGAGTAATATATCAGTTGTACAAACCCATAACACAAGCAAATATAATTGCTTACTTTGGGACTAGATGGCGCTGTGTGAATCTGGTAGAATAATTAATATTATATTGGCCATGAGATTTTTTCTTCTATTATATAGGTAAAAGTTTGTGAATGTGTATATTAGTCATTTCCTCACGCTCCAACGGCAGGACCAATTTTGATACAATTTTGTATGCTGACTGGAAATGAGACACGGAGAACCAATTGTTAGCCCAGCAGTGTACTGTAAGAGGCTAAATGGATTGAATGAAAGTAAATAAGTACTTTCATTATAAACTAAATTTAAAAAAATATAGGTCTAAATTCACCAAACTGTACCATTGACAGGAAAATCATTGTAGAATATCGTCTTATATTTTCTTATATCAGTAAACAATAATATGCTATCATTCCCTCGCATTAAAGAAAATGACCCTAGACCAACAAACACACCATTATATAACAAGGAAGCCCCAGATTCAATTCCCGTAAAGTTTTCAACATTTAGTATACAGATGAAATATCCCCAATTTTTTGGCAGCCACTCATCGCAGTTGACTAAAACAAGTTCCACTTGATAATCGACTGCTTCTAACTCAAAGTTTCTTAACACGTGTTTCTCATCCATATAACCGAAACCAGCTATAGTAAATGTACCAGATTCATAAATACGTGTACGATGAGTCATGTTAAGATTAATTGGGTAGGCATATCGAGTGGGCATTAATGAGTTTTTGTTTTCAACGTATACTAAATTTAAAACGGTTGTTAGTGTAATTAGGTCATGGGTAGGAGTGTAGGGGCAGTCTTTAGAGAAAAGATCCATATCTGGGTTTTCATCAGCAGAACAGGATAGGTATTGTGGATATGCAAGAATTGCTGCGACAGCATAGTTTTTGTTCCAATCATTATATATTACGTGAACTTTTATTTGCCTATCTCTTATATCGGCTTCTTTTTCTGGTGGTATCTCATAGAAGCCCACGAGAGGGTTCACAGTAGTTAACACTATGTTACTCTTTAACACGACTCCTGCACATATAGGATAATCCCTTATAGATATCCCTACTATGAAATCTAAATTGTCGTTTTCCTCTCGCCACAGGTATTTGATTTTCGTGTAATTCATTTGACTTGATGTAAATTTTATTGTGGTCGCCAATATAAGACTTAATAACCTGGAAATAAAAGATTATATAAATTTCAATAGTGGAAGCACTTACTGACAAAAAGTATTTGAAAGAATTCATCCTGCATTTAAACTGACTGATTCAATGCGACTAAATGCGGTGTAACCCTAATTATTCCTGTCTATTGGTTCCGTCTCATCTCTTCTTTGGTAGAGTTTTGTGAGTTGCGCTATTAACCGGGGGTTCGCTCCCGTCCTAGTTTGTTTGGCCCCTCCTTTAAATCTCTTTATAAATGTGCTATCCAAGCACCCAAAAATAAAACGTCCGTGAAGATGCAGCAACAATGTGCAACATCTGTGCTGCATCTCCACGACGGCTCGGCTCGCGTAGGATCGTGCGTGCTACCACGCGTCGTTTGAACGAGCAGGCTTGCGTCCGAATTAAGCCGAGGCGCGTCTACACGGATAGTGCAGCGCGGTGCGGCTCGTGTTACAGCGGGCCGTTTAACCGCACCTTTAAGTGTACACTCTTTAGAACCCATAATCACGAAATTCGATTTAACAGGGTTTAGTACCATATAATTTCTTTCTGCCCATACTGCTATCCTATCCAAGTCATCATCAATTTTAGTTATATTTTCGTTGCGGTCTTGTGGGTGAAAAGATGAATACAGTTGGAGGTCGTCAGCATACAGATGGAATTTTGTGTTATGTATATGATCAGCAATATTGGTGGTGTAAATAATAAAGAGGAGTGGACCTAATATAGATCCCTGCGGAATGCCTCGAGTTACTTGACAGCAAGAGGAGCTGTCCTTCATGCCATTGTCATTTTCCACTTTCACATATTGGGATCTATCTTATAAGTAACTCCAGAACCATTTTATTGTAGATGAGTCAAAGAGCAGTTATATTAGGTTAATCTACTATACTTACATGTTGCTAAGTGCGTTCATCGTACTCTTGGAAAATGTGTTAGAACGTCTATTCTATTAGTCTATTTTTGTGTAAATTAACTAATATCAGTAAGTAGTTTTACAGTAACTTTTGAATTATTATATCTGAAAAAAAAAACAAGAAATTACTCATGCACTAGGTATTTATGTATTTGTGAATAAAAATATTATGTTCTTACTTACGAAATGTATCTATAATCACTAAATGGTCATATTCCATATTTTTAATTAACGACAAGACTCAGACAAAGATCAAATTAATATTGTTATTAATTTGTTATTTAATTTTCAGTCAAGTAAGCGGTAATTTGTTGACATCACTTGTATCTTATTATATCAAAGACAACAATTATTTCGTCTACTATTCGAAATCACTGATTTAAGACACACTTTATTATAACAGTACCCAGGAGCTTGGTATTTCTTTTTATCAACTATTTTCGAAAAACACACTTCATAAATTCAATCAATTCATAAACTTCAAAAACAACACACTTCACAATTACCGAGACACGCTGAGTTTAAAAATAATAAATTAATTATTGTTTTTTAATAGATAAAGACATATATCAGCTATTTACAATTATTTTAGTAGTTCTGTTAATTTATTTACTGACAACATCATCTTAAATACGTGGTTTAAGAACGAATGTACGTTTTACAATGTCGGCCTGCATATTTTCGTTTATACATGAATAAAATAAAATAAAAACAATAGTGAATAATACTGTTGAAAGCCACCGTGGACAATAACAGCATTCTATTAATCAGAGTACAAACACGATGACTGTTACGTGATGTGATTCAAACAGAATGTTGTTATGTCATATTGTCGTTTAGTACGAGTCAAATAATATAGTCATACAATTTTAAACAGAATTATTCTTTTAAAATGTCCCATGGAAAATATATGGATATACAAATCATCATGTTGGCAGTAGAATTACGTCCAGTCTTGGACATACGCGTCCTTATGGGATTTTATTATATATATTATTATATATTTATTTATATTTGGATCAGATGAGTTAGGCCCGGCTCGTCATCAATAAAAAACATATCCCGACTCGTCATCTGCTCGTGGGAGGACGTTTTACGTTGCCTATTTATCTCACGGCTGGGCTCGGCTCTCTTCTTCTCTACCTAGAGAGCTGAGAGTGTTTACGTCCTAATCCACACACGCTGGCCTGATGAGAATTGGTGTGGATCGATATACACCCAGAATTACTTCTAGGGGTTACCTCCTGATATTTTCCTTCACCGTTAGCAGATGATAAGCCAGTACATATGTATATATTCCACAGTGAAATCCACATTGGAACTGCTGTTCGGAATCGAACTTCAAAATAAATGTAGCATGACACAAATAAAAGATGAGCCGCAGCTATTTATCAGATACAATAATTATTCAAAACACCGGATTAATTCTCAGAATTTCATAACAATAATAAAAATATTTGGAATTTCACAAACAGCGCCATCTAGTGCCAAACTAAGTAAATGCATGTATAATATGAATACTAGACAACTGATGTAATACTTAAATATTTTTTTTGTAAAAACATACATATTATAATCGCTCGCTGTGGCGGAAATTAGGTGAGGCCTATATATGTGTAACAGTGGACGTCATTGGGCTGATATGATGATGATGATGATAAATTACACCCAGAAACAGAACAAATAATTATTGTGCTCATCACACAAAAATTTTTCTTGGATGAGAATCGAACCCACGATCTCTGTCTCAGCAGTCAAGGTCACTAACCGCTGAGCCATGGAGGCTTCAATACCAATACCTAAGTCATGTTGTGTTCAGTATTCTCTACTTTAACATTATTATTTTTTAATGCGTATTTATAATTTCTGTTACATTTTGATTCATATTTGGCATAACTAAATAAAATTCACTAATAATGTATTTATTATCCTGTAATAAATATTTATAATTATTGTACTTATGCCTAGTGGGCGGGACATAGCTGAACATTTATTTTTAATTATAGATAACATCTATATTATGTAACCTATGCTCCACGATAAAAAAAAAATTAAAACAATACCATTTTGTCATCACCCGAGGATAGAAACTTTTGCACATCAGTCGTGTGCATGTAAAAACACTAACTGCCGCACTCAGAGACGTCAATTAGCAGTAACCTATCATTAATACAATTGTTTCATTGAATAATTGTCTTTAGACGTATCGGCTTAAGTATTACTATTAATTAATAAAAATATAAAAAATATTATTATTATGTTAATAAACACTAATTTTTAATAATGTATTAAATATGTATAATAATAATAATAATATAATTTAATTAATAACTATAATTTACTATTGAATTTTATTAATAACTTGTTTAAATGTAAATAATAATATTGTCTATGATTAATGAAATTGTTATGTTTGTATGCGAAATTTATTGTTATATTTATGTTAATTAAATTTATTAATTGTCCCTTCATGCGTGAAAACGATTTGGTGACAGTAAGTTTGCATTGCTTAATAAATAAATAAAAAATTACACGTTTTGTACTAAATAAACTTTATAGTTAAGTAAAGTCTCTGAGTACGACAGTAAAAGACTCTACTGAAAGACACTAAAGTATTGATGAACATTACATTTTGAATAGACATATCGCATATACCCTACACTCCCACGAGGTTTTCTGGAAATATAATTACGAAAGTGACTTGCCTATTTCGCTTATTATACAAAAACACACAACAACCCTCCTATATTATGGACCGAGGGGTGAAACGATGTAACTTCATGCGCCCGTGTTTCAGAATATCAATGGACAAGAAAGTGCATACTCAATGGGATTTTGTTCGATACTTTGTTAAAGTAAAATTTACAACATTCTAAAATTGTTGGATGGTAGACAGACCGCATAATCCTACCAGAAGTTGCAGGAGTGCTTACTCCTGTAACTTCTATAAGGTACAATTAACACCGATGACTCTTGCGAACTCTGAATTTTGACACTCAGGAGTCCCAGAGAATGCCTTACCTACTTTCTTGGAAGCCACAACAAAATAAATCAGAAATAAATGACAAACAAGCTAAGATCTTACTTGTAGGGTGTATCTTTATAACGAGTCCGAAATTTTTCTGTTACATACTTATCGAGGCAGACTTCTTCGATAAATAATATTCGGATCAGTAGTTCCTGAGATTACTGCGTACAATCAAACAAACAATTAAACAAACTTCAGCTACTCGTATATACCTACTATTAGCAAAGATATTAGGATTGGTATTTTGTAGGAGTTTACTGTAGACCCTATTTTTAGATCATCCTACAGGCCTAATTTTATAACATTACGAAGAAATAGATAAAGATCCAATGCGAGGGTCGCGATACACAGATAGTTTTGAATAAAAATATACGCTATTATCCGTTTCTATTATTTTTATATTTAGCAAACATTGCATTTACGTTAAAGCATTTTAAAATAAAAACCGACTTTTTAAACAACAAATGCATTTTGCCATAACCGCTTCACATAAAACCGAACCGCCAAGATAAGCTTAATATGTGGCGTTTAAGAAACCATTAGGAAAATAAGATATCACGTCTTAACACGTTCAAATGTACCTAAAATAAAATTATACGGCGTCGATAACATCTTCTAAGAGATAAAATTCAACGTTTATACAGTCAGTCTATCTGATCTCCCTTGCATTTTACATTTGAGGGTTCGAATTGCTTCAAGAAGTGAATTTCCGAAGCGTTACTTGAGAATTGTTACTTATATAAAATGCTGAGCGTTTATACATAAAAACGGCAACGTCGCAATTTAGTATCATATTTCCTAGTTTTTAATTTTAATACACCTACAATCAAAATTAACAATTTTCATTCAATTGCCATACGGAGATACATCAATATTCTATTGTTTTTCTAAAAGAGGTTAGTGGATTAGACATAATATCCTAAATTGCTTACACTTGTATTGAATATGTACGTCTCTTCACTATATCTATATCTGTCTCACAAACTGATGACGTCATAATTACTGATAATAAATTACTGGTTCCCTGACACACGATTATTATTCTTAGGTTATTACACGATTTTCTATATCAAAATACTGAAATACAATAATGGAACAACAAGCTGGAAGATATTGTAATTGCACCTAAACTTTTATCACAATCCGGCTAAAATAACAAAACTCGTTTTCCGTTCACAAAACAACAAAATAGAACAACCCTTAAGCGACGTCTTTAAAAATATTTTAATATCACTAACGTCCGTATTAAGTTTGGTCTCGAAACTTGTTCTGTATCCACAGCAAAATATATTTACAAGGGAAAGTTTGTCTGTTTTCCGAGCTAGCGATTTTAATCGAACTTTTCCGACGTTCGATACAGCGTCTAATCTTTGTAGGTATCGTGGAGGAAATTGAAAGCAGATAAAAATGTTTTGCGACGTACGTCGTACGCCCCGTGCGCTCACCTGCCATGCCTGCAATCGTAGAACGCGCCGATGCACTTTCGAGACGCTCGCATATTTGAAAAGGTAAATGTTCCTGTTGTCAACATACCTGAAATAAATAAATAAAATTATAACGAAAAGTTGACGGAAGTTGGAATAATAATTATAACGGGTGGCCGTTGGATGCGGGCGGCACAAAATCGGTCGCTTGGGTGGAAATTAGGTGCAGTGGACGTCATCGAACTGATGACTATGTTGATAATAATGAAAAGTATTTCAGATAAAAGTAAAAGTATATATTATGAGGTTTTTTGAAAGATATTGTAAATTCCAATTCTATATAACGGCGCATCATTAATTTTGTTGATTTATTTGTGACGGATTATCAATGTCAAATATAATAATTAGTTTAATCAATGTCAAACTCAAAGTCTATGACTAAGAATAACATTATTTTAGTCGATTATTTGTTATTTGGAGCGGGTAACACCGAACGGGGTTATGAGTGTCATGCGGTGGTGACAATCACTCACTTTTGACGGAGTCGCCACGCAGTGCACGCGCATAAATCCGTTGGCTCTAAATCCAAAGTTATTAAAGTGATCTCACATTATTTTTGAAGTATTTTTGTAAAATAATTTAGAATAAAGCCTCTAACGTATTTCGAGTGTGTTATTTTTAAATAATCTGCGCATACACGCCCATGGAGAATCAACATACATCGGATCCGGAGCGACACGTGGTGTCGGAACCGCTGGATGTTCTGTCATATATTTATTTCATATAGGTGTCATAAAAGTATAATACATGAGTTCATATTTTTAAAAAGTAAGGTGTTAGCGAAATAACAATCGTATAAAAACCAAACCAAACCTTTAACACTAAAATTTATGCGGCAGATGTAAAAAACATATTCAAAACATTTTATACCACAAACAAATACCGAACAAACTAGCTTGTAAAGTTTGATAAAAAATATATATCCTAAAACAAAACCTGGTCTGAAATAGACAGTGACTGTGTCAGCTACCCTACGATATTTATTTATCGAGAAATACGCCGTTTTCGATTGGACCCTGATATCGTTTTGTTGTGGTTGGCGGCCTCGTGATTTCCGTGGCTTTTATGATTGTAGGCACACTTTTTATTTGTCGAACACTATTAGAATATTGTGAAATATAATTGTATATTTCCAATAATATTATAATATCCTTATGTATAAGTACATAATATCCCACCAAGAGAGCCCATTGACACAGCTTGACTGTCTAAAAAAAAACGAGTTAGGTGCATGTCGAACCATGCTCCATGTAAGGTTATTGCAGCAACCCATTAATGTCCTCCTGCTGAGAGCGGGTCTCCTCTCCTCTATCAAGAGAGCTGAGAGGGATTAGGCCATAATCCACACACGCTGGCCTAGTGCGGGTTAGTGGATCAGACATATACTTTGAATTTCTAGGGTATGTGGATTTCCTCGCGATGTTTTCCTTCACCGTTAGCGTATGGTAAATCATTTCACTAGTACATATAAAGTCGACAAGGTGAAATCTACATTGGTACTGCCGCTCTGTAGCACGCCGCGGTGCGGCGCCGCGCCGGCCGGTGACTTATCCATTCTGCCACCATCGCTACTTGACAATGTAGGGTACCGAAGCAAAAGAGCGTATCTTTATGGTGTTTATGTTCTTTTGTTTAGAAGCAGTTTTTCGGCAATCATCATCATCATATCAGCCGCAGGAAGTCCACTGCTGAACATAGGCCTCCTCAAGAGATTTCGGCAATAGCTTAAAAATAAATATACCTATATTGGCGACTCTATAATCCCACCAACAACATGACTGTATTGCCGAGAAATTTTGTCAAGTCAGGCTTGGGTGTAAAGCCTTTAAGAAACTCATATATAGTAATACAAGCCAAGTACCATATTAGCCCAATGGAAGACTAACGAATAACTAATAAATGTTATAAGCATAGCTATGTGTGCAATTTCGAGTGCCTAAAACATGTAGCAATTACTTTCGTAAGGCTAATATAATACCATGTTAAGCTCTCGATCGCTATCGCAATAATCTCCAATTCCAAACTGTATTTGGCCAATGCGGTAAAACCGATATTGGCGAAAAGAGAAGTACTTTTTACTGGACATAGTTTTCAAACTGATTCTGATATGAAGTGAAATCTCGTTTATTCATCTAGGTTACAAGGTAACACTTATGAAAGTAACAAGAATGTAACAGGTTATGTGAAAAGTAGTGTCAGCAAATTTGCCTACGACCAGTTCGCTGACGGGGTGGAGCTATGAGTAGAACTGGCAAGAAACTCACGCCACTCTTTTTAAAAAAACGGATAGTTACAATCTTTTGTAATTTACAATTTGGGTAGCGTGTAAAGTGATGCAGCAGAGCACCACAGAACGAGTAACGAGTTAAAATGAATGTTTACAAAATAAATAATAAACAACAAGAAAAAAGTCAGGCCAGGCCTCCGTCACTCGCTCAAGGTCACGCGCTATGTGCCTATCGCTATGTAGCTCGCAACCAAGCCAATCGCTAGAGGGCTGCCGCACGCGACACTGAGAGCACGCACAGCACGTTTCCCGCTCAAAACGCATACGATACTAACGATTTTTACGTACACTACGTACCTATATTAAGTTATTATTATTAAGTTTTGACTAACGACACGATGGTTAATTACTGTGAAGTTGTTGGATGTCATAGTCAAAAGACAAATAAAAAATTGTATTTTTATTCATTGCCAAAAAATGAAGAAAGGTACGTTCCGTTATTTGAAAGTAGGTACGCATTTCAGCTGGCTTTAGTTAGTAGTGTAGGTACCCTTTCATTAAAATTTACGAGAAAGTTTAGTGCAGACGTGCGGTCTTACAGATATAAATGCAGTTTGTGTTTCATTACCTACATTATCGAGTCGTTTTCGAGTTTGCCTATCTATCTATTACGATCGAGTTGAGTCGAGAGATGTTTTCATTAATGTTCTTTGTACAACCCTAATGATTTTGCTCGATCGACGGACTCACGCGGTGTACGCGGGAATCTCGACTCCGTAAAGTGCCGAGTGATAGGCTTTTTTTTTTAATCTTTATTGTTTAAATAGGACTTGGTTCACAGAAACAAGCGACCATGTCGTCCTCGTAATAATACAAATAACATTCCGAACTTATAACTAGGTACAACACTAAAGTAATTTAATTTTTTTTTTTGTTTTAAAGTCTGGCTTTTAAGTAGCATTTAGCTAATGTGTATAATGCTTTGGATTTCCTTGAATCCGGCTCAGACGGTATTACAAATACCAACATTACATAAATCTATATTAATAAATCTGAAAATACAGTCTCTTTGAATTTGGTTTCGAACACATTCCACTAAAACATGATGTACATCCTCAACAACATCACATTCCGAACAATTTGGCGACAACACTTTTTTCATAAGGAAAGCAAATTTGTTAAGAGGTATGTGACCGTATCTAACTAATAAATATACAATTAACGGACAAAAATACACTCTTTAGACTCCAAACAGATATCTATTTTGACTGGCCTGTTGGTCTAGTGGTTAGTGACCCTGACTGCTAAACCGGAGGTCGTGGGTTCGATCCCCACCCAGGACAAATCTTTGTGTGATGAGCATAAAGGTTTGTTCTGTGTCTGGGTGTAATTTATCTATAATATGTATGTATTTACAAAAAAAAATGTATTTAAGTAGTATATCAGTTGTTTAGTACCCATAACACAAGCAAATATAATTGCTTACTTTGGGACTAGATGGCGCTGTGTAAATGTGGTAGAATATTATTATTATTATTATATTATTATCTATGTGTGAAGTGATGATCCCACATACCATACTTCTTGACGAAAACAAAAAAAACTGAAATGCAAAACTAATTATAAATCTACAGCACTTCTCTAGACAATTCTCTTAAATTATATACGATGTCGAAAGCGTAAAATAGAAATCTATAGTGAAATAAAAAACAGATGTAACCACAATAATCATAAGCCTTTCATTAATTGATCTTCGTCACTTACCTCGGTAATTCTCCTCCTTCACTAACGATTCGCTCCATAACTTCAAAGACATTTGCGGACACATTCATATCACCACATTTCACATTTAATTTCAGACACACACACGCACTGATATTCTCAAGTCATAGTTTAAGAAAATAACAGATAGTTCAGACTACATGAAAGGCTGCACTAAATAAAAATCAATGAATGTGAGTTCTAATTCCGCAAATTATGCCAATATAACATTTTAAACTTTTGTGACTAGTACACAATGTATATATATGAAAATGTTATAAGACGGGTCTACGTAATAATATTTATTTGCCTGACGTATTGATCGAATTACAACGATCGCGGTCGCGGGCTGACTGAGGTGGCTGCCGAGCGTCGTCCTCTGTCTGCCGAGTTTCTGCGTCTACCCTCATTTTTGTCATTATTTTTCTCAGTATGTGAAACTTCGGGCTAATAAATACGGTATAGAATAGCTTGAAATATGATTCGTGACCTACGTCACATATTCTAATTAATATTAAAAATCGTATTAAAATTAATACTTTGATGCGATTTTTAATTTAATAAGATTTTGATATATTTTAATAATAATAATTTTCATACGAGTATTAAAGTGCCACTACCCACAGTAACTGTTGTTTTTTATCAGTCATTAATTCATTTTATAATTGTCTTTTAAACTAATAGTATCTTAACATCTTGATTGCTTGTTCCACTTTGTTAAGAGGAAAATGTACAATTTTTCTTTGCCACTCTTATCGTACGATTCGTTTCGGGTTCCAAGACAGAACATTGCCTGGGACGCTCGAGTGGCATAGAACGATGTTAACTAAGGTTTAGCACTCTTAATCCTGGCTTACAGGAATTACCATGAGCAGAGTAGCGGTATTCCGGGGTTATAGGATGGTTTAGTTTCATGAGTAACTCATGGTGCATATAGCTTGCGTACAAGTTTAGTATGAAGCTGTTGCAAGCAGTTGAGAACATTCGTATAGTGATGGATTAAAATACCTACATAATATCACTACCTCGTCTCAAACCGAGGGTCTCGTAAAAGGTGACTGAGGGAGTAACCTTATGCAGTCACTCTTGTCTGCACTGCACTCTATACCAACCCGTCTGGCGAGCGTGGTATATGGTATCTTAAACTCTGCATCGATGTTGAATCGTGTTAGGTCTAACAACATACTGAACGTGTTTGCAGACACTGTTGCGCCATTGGATAGGCTTGTATACCCAACTGGCACTGTAACGATTTGTTTTTTATAGCTAATGATTTTTTATAATGACTATTTAATTTAATAAAATTGTTTGTTCTTTTTCATTTCAAATAATAATAAAATGTAATTGTAATTGCTATGGCTAAATTTGTCTGAAATAAACTATTATTATTATCATTCAGCTAGTAAATTACCCCTATTAATCCATGATCCAACATACCAACATTAATAAAAATATCGTTAGCCAAATCGGTCCAGCCGTTTTCAAGTGATACTCATACCAACGAACAACATTCTTGTCATCTAAATATAAAACGTTTACACATACATATATTATAATATCAAATAATTTACACATACACATTAGGTAGGTATATACAATTATTACGATTGATGAAATTGAATCGCCATATCATCCCGGATTACTGAACACTATTCACATTTATATATCGGTACTTAACAAACATATTAATAATTCCGAGGCCAGAATATAACGTTCTAGGTATTAAGTAAACTAATTTTATGAATAATTACAATATCTGGGCTTAATTTACTTTCGTGTACGCATAGTTCTAATTTGAAGTAAAGCTAATTGGACGTTATGGGGTCTTAAAAGACTAGTGTAATTAAAACTATTGTGGATCTTGTTTGATTCATTCAAACGTAATATAAGTTTTATTTTTTATGGATAAGGTTTATTTTACTTTGACATTTCTAAATTAAAATGTGGCATACGTAATAATACTTAATAATTCTTACAAATAGCATTAATTGAAAAGCTTTTTATTATAATTAACAAATAGAAGTCATCTTCCTTTCTTCTACTATTTATTTATTTAATTAAGGTTCACCAACAGTTGTTACAGATTTTACAAAGCTAGAAACATACATGTATTTGTATCTTAAGTCTAACTGCACAACCAATTTTAGCAAACACCACATGCAAAGTGTTTTTTGTACTAACATCTGTTGTATTACATTAAATAAGTTAAAAAAATTAAAAAAAAAGAAGAAACCGTTCCAGCACTTAAATTCTAGTTAACTTTATAGATACTAATGACAATAACTTTTGAATGTATTTTACTTTTTTTTACATCTTTGATTGTTTATGGTTAGTTTAACAAACGTGGATACTGAGTCAAAGTGGACGTCAACCAGGTCGCTGTATTCGTTTATAAGTATATACTTCTATGCTGTGCCCGACAGGGTCCATGATTGTTACATAACTGTAAGATTATTTACCATCTGTTATACATTGTGGAAGCAATAAACGATTGAGTAGTATTGAGTATTGAACTTTTGAATTGAATTTTTTATCTAATAAAATGTTAAATATCTAATATTTTTGAACCTGATGTTATAAAAACCGGCCTACTATCAGATATTATGACAAAGAATTATATTTATAATTTTATAATGAGAAGACATATTTTTTCTATTTTTAAAATCTTATTAGTGTGTTAAATACTTTTCCAAATTTCGATAAGAATAGAATTCCAAGCGTTACGAGTACTTTTTCTCGTTGATAATTGCAGGGCTGTTCTCACGCAATAGAGATATTACCTCGGGCTACAGAGTTATTTGAAAGAATAACGACTAATTTCCAGAGAAAAGATATAAAATACAAAACTATTTTTCTTCACCAATTGGACTTGCGGCAACCGTCAATTTTCAAATCGCACAAAAGGCTTGCAACTTGACGACTACTATTTAAGTGATAACTATTACGTGCTTTCAAAGTACTGAGATGCTTAAGAGTGATACGCACAAACGGTTACCCATCTATGGACTGACCTTGCCGAAGAGTTGCTTAACCTCGATCTTAACAAACGTCTCAGTGCCGCAATGCTACAAGTCCCTCAGTCCTTATTGAGTATGTATGTTTAATGTATGTTTAAACGAATAGCTCTCATATATACCAAACTCATATATGATATATAACTCCAAATATATCTGAACTAGTAGTACACTGTAAAACAGTCTGACGCTGGTATTCTGCCGGAGCCTGGTAAGTGACGCGGATGCCGAATACATACTATGTACACACACACGCACCCTATGTAATGCATTGTGTGTGTGTGTGTATGTGCGCGTGTGTGATTGAGTAAGTCTGTGTGAATTAATGTAATAATTAATATTAAATAGTAATTTATAATTTAATCTTATTAGGGTGATTAATTAGTTTCTTCAATAGAGCAGGAGTTATCCTTTTTAAAAAACAAATACTGTATACCGCCACTGTTGAAACTTTGAGACATCTCACGCACTTGATTACTTTCTACACATGAATATGAAAACTTAACCGATCCAAAAACAGACAGTACAAACATCAATCAGTGCAAACCGCTACACAATCCGATTACACAAACAAACGAACTAATGACACTTGATAGATAGTATTCACTGAAATAATCGACTCGTTGTGATTCATGCGACGCCCACACATTACCAACTTATTGTTCGAGACGAATTTTGACAAATCTGATCATGCGCGAATGTTATTGAATTATGAATTTAAATTATATCGTGTACTCTGATCTATTCGTATTTCATAATAATATGTAGGTATATAGGTAAATTGTCTAAAGACGAATGCTTAAACGTTTCTATTATTAAAAGAGGTATTGCCACGGAACAGGAAAAAAATTGCAGTGAACTTGATTTAGATAGTATTTACTTTTGCAGTCATATTTCGTTCTTTTAAATTTTTATTATTTCTTTATCTGAGCTATATTTTAAAAACATGTTTGCTACACTTTTTAGAATTTGGTTAGGTTAGATTTGGACACGTTAGATAGATGGTGCTTGAATGGATAAAAGACCGGCGTGCAAATCACGCGTTCCGAGTTCGATCCCGACCAGCAGTACCAATGTGGATTCCAGTTTGTGGAATTTATATTTACTAGTCACTTGACTTACCATATGCTAACGGTGAAGGAAAACATCGTGAGGAAACCCACATACCCTAGAAGAAATTTTATGAGTATGTCTGATCCACCGACCCGCACTAGGCCAGCATGAGTGGATTTTATTTTGACTGGCCTGTTGGTCTTGACTGGCCTGTTGGTCTAGTGGATAGTGACCCTGACTGCTAAGCCGGAGGTCGTGGGTTCGATCCCCACCCAGGACAAATCTTTGTGTGATGAGCATAAAGGTTTATTCTGTGTCTGGGTGTTATTTATGTATAATATGTATATATTTACAAAAAAAAATGTATTTAAATAGTATATCAGTTGTTTAGTACCCATAACACAAGCAAATTTAATTGCTTACTTTGGGACTAGATGGCACTGTGTGAATGTGGTAGAATATTATTATTATTAAAAAAAAAAATTGTTATATATATAGCATAAGTTTTACAACATACTACTTAATTTAGACTCATCTTAATACAGACGCACTACTCTACTCTATACTTTAACTAAGGTAGTTGACCGAATATCCACTTATGCAGATCAGTCAGTCATGATCACGAGCTTAAAGTAAAGATAACGCTTTTGGCCACCTGCCATTTGGAAGCCTATCCAATGTTACATGAACAGACTTACATACAGGCTATCGAGTTCACAATTGGTATACCTATTCGTACTCTATCGATATAAGTACAATAAAATTAACAATTTATAGGATTTTTTCCAAAACGCAGACGACATGGCGAAGTCCGGGCACTTGTGCTGCATTGCCAACACTAGTATAAAAGCAAGATTTTTTTTTATTTAATTTTAATAAAATAAAATAAATACTTTAGTATCGTTAGTAGAATATGCTGTTTTAGTTTCTATCTGTCCTGAACTGCATCAAAGCGTATCGAGTCTGTCTCAAATTTAGCTTTGCTTTGAGCGTAAACTCAGTGCCGCTAAACTTAATTCACTTCTTATTGACTGAGCTCTTGTTAACGTCTTGAATTTAATACGTCACTATATTGTGAAAACCTATCTCTGTTCTGTGTCGTGAAATAGTGTATTAATTAGGTACGTAAAAAGGTATTATAATACCTATGCAATGATGACCGAATCGTTCCGACTTCGATTCCGACCGACGACAGTGCCACTGTGAATTTCACTTTGTGGAATTTATATGTATAAGTCAAGTGACAACAACATGAGGAACACACAGGAACACACCCAAGTGGGTGTGTTCCTGTGTGTTCCTCATGTAAAGGTAAATTAAAGTACCCCAGGTAAAGTTACCTAGAATAAATTCTAAGGGTATGTTTTTATGACATATTATTATATTATTAATATTAATAACAGACCCGCATTAGGCCAGCTACATGCTAGATGTAGATTGTATACAACCTCCTCCTACTCCTCGGACTGCAAGTATCCATAAAACTACAATCATTTAAGTCTACGTGAAATAAATAAATAAAAGATTTGAAATCTTATATCACAAAACCAACTGCAACTCTCTTACAGGTTATTTTCCTAAATGTACATGTATATAATATATATAAATATATATGTAACATAGCAAATTTGTATCAGTACTTAAGTGGATTACTTACGTAAATTTATTATACTTACTTTTCTACAACAAAATATATTAATATAATACTTTAATACAGTTAAGAACCACATGCTTATTATACAAAAAGAACAATCAACGTTCCCTTTTCCAGTTTTTCTCGGCACAACAATTCGCTGCGGCTTTGTTCCGCCCTAAAAATCGTAAAACCTCTCAGCGGAAAGACGATAATGAGCAAAATGAAATAAACTGAGCGTGACAACACACAGATGTGTCGGGAAACACCTCTCGTTACCGAAAGAGGAGATAATTTATAACTGGCAACATTAAAAAAGGTTTAAGTGATGTTACTTGAGCAGTTCACTGCCTTCTATTTAATTTTTGTGAAGTCTGAATCACGGTGCAATGAATTAGAGTTTAGGAGACATTGGTTAAAAAAAAAATAGTGTCTCGGGTAAGATTGGTGTCGTAGGTAGGTACTCTTATTTAACAGAATTAATTTTAAATTTGTCTTTTGGCTTATGTTCAGCAGTTATTGGGCTGATAATTGATGATGATAAATTGTAATTATAGCTTACAGTTTAAATACTACTAATTACGAATCTAATAAAATTTCGTGTACATAGGCACTTTATGGAATATCATAATCAATCTGTTTCATTATAATGTAATTATTTACTAACTGTCCAATAAATAAAATGTACATACTACTATATATTTGGTTCCATTTTTGGTTGACCGCTGCAATCAAAATTACAAAAGTACTTTATTATATCGGGTTGAAAATATGGATTATGTTCCAAACAATTAACAATATCAATATGTTACTGTTAATTAATGTAATAAATTTAAAATTACTACGTGTTAAAAGGCTGTTCGTTGAGTGGAAAATTTCATAAAGGTATTATATTCAGTCAAATATTAATTATTAACACTCGAGAATGGGAGGATTACAAGGTGTCACCACAGATTTTTATTCTAAATAGTAACTGTCGGAAGAAATTAGTGGTGGGCCATATTTAGTCGCACGGAATCGCGCTTTCCTGAGATTTTGTCTCTTTCTGTCACTTTAAACAGTCATTTATTAGAGTGAGAGTTAGAGTGCGACCACGTGTGGCGGAATCGATTATGCATTACGTTTTTACTCTCAATCTCGCTGTAGTAGATGACGATTCTAAGAATACAAGCAAAGGAAAGTGCTTGATATTGTGCAATCTTAACTAGTAAATACATTCAAGAGACAGACAGAAAGATGATTTACAACGGACAATCCTTGCTCAAACTAAGCCACCCGCCTGAAGAAAAAAATCTCATTGAGGAGGGAAATGGTTTTAAAAGGTCGTCAACGTGCATATGATGTTCTAATCATTAAGGCTTCCATAAGCTACGGTAACCGTTTACCATCAGTCGGCCGTAAGAATGTATATACTGTAAAGAATAAAACTCTACACCAACGCCAGGTTGGCCAGTGGGGTTACGAGTATAATTGATAGAATTTCCTACACTACAGATTCTTGATTCTTGCCAAGCAAGAAGATCTAATATCTTGTTGATGGCGACGACTGACAAAAAGCAACCAAAAATTTGGAGGAATAATATCAATATTCTACATTCAAAATTTCACTAAAGATTCATTGCCCTTAAAAATCTCAACAGAAATAACTCTTCTATTTCAATTTCTGAAACTAAAATACTTTAAACAATTCGCTTTACATGTATTTATATTCTACGTATAGTGGTTTCATTTCATTCAGTCACGGAGTTTCATTAGAATAGAAGATACATTCTCTTGAATATAAATTAAAGGATTTAAAATTATTATCTTTAGAAACGAAAATTTATGAAAGGAAATATGTTTTAGTGAAAATCTTGAACAATAATATCGCCCGCATTACAACAAGGGGCGTAATCAAAGTCACAACAGATTTAATTATTTTTCACTTTGAGAAAGGTAAATGATTACTATCTTCTACTCTCGGCTCCGTTTGCAAGTTAAATCTATAGATAATAATGTCCTAAACTTTATTTAATGATACTTAATTGCATAATAAGCTTGCTGGTTAATTCATAATTGACAAACAGAATATATCAGCTAAGCCATATTAACAATGTTTTAAATGTTTAATACTTTTGTAGTAAACCATAATAAATTAAGTATTATTAATACGACACCAACGTTCAAGCAGAGCAACAGTTGTAAGATAAATGACACACTACTGAACTTTGAACCTTTTGAACCTTAGAACATCTTAGACAGAAGAAGAAATTTGCCAAACAGACAAATCAGATTTTATACTGGTTTTGCACTGACAATGCTATAATATATTATATTACCAGAAAAAAAATGTGTAGATGCGTTTGTTAAAATAGGTTAAGTTTAAATATCAATTATATATAGTTAATTACTATAAATGGCAACTACTGAAATTAATAGTATTTAATTGTTGTCAACAAGTAACGGCAATCGAGATAGTAATGTCTTCTTATTATAACTTTCATTAGAATTTCTGATTGATCATTTTAGAAATTCTATAATTATTGTATTGTTAATATAACTACTGATATTTTAAATAATTTTAGAATAGAAGTATTGTTTCCTCTTACTAAGTTTGTAATTAATTAATCAATCGTTTGACTTATGTCAGTACAATTTAAGGTATAAAAGCCAACCTCAGTGGGTGTTCGGACACTTCTTGTTTGGCTGCTGACGGGATCACATCAATTCAGAGTTAAGTACCTCTCTTGTCACTTTTTCTTGAAAATTGTAATAATATATTTGTTAGGAATTGTTGAACATGTTCTAATAATTGTTGATAATATTATAAATTAATATCATAATTAATTACATTAATTTTAAGGTTGGTTGTTATATCTAAATAAAGTATTATGATATGTGTTTGTTAAGATGATAATTATTCATATTACTATGTAGCTGGATATTAAAATTCATAATATGATTTTGATAATTTCTGATATATTTATTTATGACCTACCTTGACCTATTGGTTATATTATAACCTATTGTTAGGGGTATACAGTACCTCTTGTTTCATTATGTGTAATATGATGAACCTGTTTTATTAAAATAAACAGTACAATGTTCTTCGTGGTTTCCTTTTCATATCATCAGTGATAAATTACTATAGATTTCATTTGGTTTACTCAAAGTAAATAAATAATACTTGATTTTATTTTATAATCATTATATTATTTCTCACCTAATTTCCGCCATAGCGAGCGATTTTGTGCCGCCCGCATCCAACGGCCACCCGCAACCTTTACCAGATCGTCGGTCCATCTGGCGGGGGGCTGCCCCACGCTGCGCTTTCCAGTACGTGGCCGCCACTCGAGAACTTTTTTGCCCCATCGGCCATCAGTTCTGCCGGCTATATGGCCTGCCCACTGCCACTTCAGCGATGCGATTCGGTGAGCTATGTCGGCAACTCTAGTTCTCCTGCGTCATTGGGCTGATATGATGATGATGATGATGATATTATTTCTTGACACGTTCAGTGGTTGGTCACGCTGACAGAGATAGTGACTTTTATAATTATGACTAGTATAATTTTAGTAAATTATGAAAATTAACTAGAAAAATTTTGAAAACATAATTAAATTGAAAATTATATAAACAATATGCGTCGCGACCAGACACAAATTACTAACACAAAATCCATAAAAAATAAAATTTTATTTAATGGAGCCATTCCATTCAATAACCATCCATAGATATTGAAATTAAAAAGAAGGCTTTATTTACGTTTCATCAGCAGCAGACTCTTCATTTATTGGGCTCAATGAACCTGACGTAACCTGGACTTTTAAAATTAAATAAAAACAATATTGTAAAAGTCAGTCAGTGTAAAAAAATAGTTCGTTTTTTTCACTATTCTTGTTAAAATAACCGTGTAAGCGAAACCTCGGATTAACAATTAAGATTAGGACGGCTAAATTAAAGTCAAACAAAGGCACCGTTTGAAGCCTTCGTGGAACAGATAAAAAATATGAATAAATTGTCCCGTTACTAGTACTGCTGAGCTTTCATTGAACCTTTAACTTAATTAACAAAAATAATTAATGATCCCAATCATTAATTATTTTTGATAATTAAGTTAAAATGGATATATGGAATCTCAAAAATCAGTTTTATTTCAATTAATATAATTGTGTACGCCAACTGGCAGATTATTGAAGATCGATTTTGTAACTGTGCTTTTTAAGACCTTTTTTTGTACCCAATTTCACACAATAAATGATTTGATTTGATTTGATTTGATATTTTGGATATTCAATATTGATTATTAAATAATATAATTATTATTATGCAATAGAAAATAATTGTAATATTACATAAAACCTTCAAACATCTTTTAACTAGCGTTTTAGGTGTATGTTATAGACAGTCAAGTGAAAATTTGTAAACCGTTTGTAGTTGTTTATGTTATAAAATTTAGTTAAAAGATGCTATTGCTACTATTTGTTTTGCGAATAAAATTTTATCCAAGTGTAGCCAACCAATCTATTATTTATATATAATATATTATTAAAATATATATTATATATATTTGGCGTCAATCTACGTACTAAGTATATTGTTATTTTTAGCAACAACATACTTAAAGAAACATTTTGAAAAACCACACGAAACAGTTGTTTGTTATGAACTCGTAACAATTCCTATTAATTATTCTTAGCTATGATTGATTAATAATTTAATAAAACTAGGTTTTGCCCGCGGCTGCGCTCGTGAGTGTGTGTCGTGCTCGTTATTTGAATGATGTTGTGGATGTCAAAATTCCTGTAAATCCATTAAGTAACTTTTAATTTCACACAGCAAGAAACATCCAAACATCGATCCTAAAAAACTTTCACCTATTAGGATATATTATAAGTTAACTGACAAAGGTACCACTATTTTATATAAGTACTTACATAAAACAATAAAAAACCGAAGCGTATTACTCGTTCGTATCCAATTATATAACATGTAGAATAGCAGCCGAGTGAAAATAATCACAACTTTTAATAACCTTTGTTGTTAGTCTGCTATTATACAAGCCCTCTGAGCAAACAATAAGAAATTGTAATTGCACCCGAGGGTTGACGACTCCTCTCCAAATACTTATTACAGCTCACTGTCTCTAATTTTGGTATCACTTATTATTTAAAAGTAGTTCTTGAGAGAATAAATCGTCCCCGTAGAGCGAAAAGTCACTAAGTCGAAAAGCCTTTTTTATAGATATGAGCGTTTAACTTTTGCGTACCTTGCATAATCTTCGGTTTCTAGTCTTCATTTAAAGGAAATAAGTTAAAGTTTGATCGCGAAAAACAAGAAAAACTTAATTGATTAATTGTTTCCTATGAAATCTTATATAATCTAGTTATGAATTAGTTAATTGTCGACTGGAGTTGACTTTCTTTGATCTAGTTAGGAGATGAACATACTAAAAGTCTTACCCCTCCGAGGTGAGCCCGAGGGGGGGAACACAAAGAAGGTCCCGTTTTTGGGTTTTTTATAACTTACAGCTCGAAAACAGTACTTCGTACGAAATTTTATTGTACTACACAATAAAAGCTGATAAAATTCTCTACAACATTGGCTTAAACATTTTTATCTATCTCCAATCATTGCCTAGCCATGAGCTTCGAAAAATGGTCGATTTTCAAAAATGTGTTAAATTCTCTAGTACCATTTTTTGTTTTCTGCTTACATCTCGAAAACAGTGCGTCATACGAAGATGCACCGTTTTCGAGATATAAGCAAAAAGCCAAAAAAATCATAAATTCTTTGTACCCCCCTCCCCTTTTTGGCTCACCTCTGAGGGGTAAGAAGTTTTAGTATGTTTATCTCCCAATTAGTTCAAACAAAGTTCTCAAGTCAAAATTTCTGCTTTTGACATTGCCCTCCAAAATCATTCATTGACTGGCCTATTAGTGATTTTTCCTTTAATTTAAATGGATTTTATAAGATACTAACTAGAGGTAGGTAAAATGTAACTAATTGTTAGATTTCGAAATTAACTAAATCAATTTAGTCATTTTAAGCTACCTAGTTATATGATTAGTATACATCAAGAACTCGCGAGAAAAACCAATTACGTCATTTTAGTGAATTCTCTCATTGCAAAACAGGTTTCAAAGGGTTGACTTAATCATTTTTCACATTTTATTAAACAAAAACTAAGGCAGCTTCTAAAATGTTGATTAGACATATATTTAGAGAGAAAAAAAATAACTATGACATTAAATTTATAACTATTTTTGGCCATATTTCGATTTAGCGAGTTTTCGATCTACGGGGCCAACATTCTGTTTTACTTTAGATATAAAGGCTTGTGTTAAAAAAAAGGGTTATTAACTATTTTGTTTTAGTAATTATCTTAAGAGCGTATTTACAAACCGAGTGGAACGTCGCAATTTAGTGTCATATTTCGTGGTTTTAAATTTTTATTAATTAATCGGAGCTATATTTTAAAAATATGTATGCTACACTTACTTTTTAGAACTTTGTGACAGTGTATTAAAAAGAAAGTATCCGTGATGCTTACAGATATTTGACTATGACAATAACGCTCTGCAAGTGTAAATAACGTATATTTTATATACATGATTTAAATCCTTATTGATTTTGTGGTTCCGTGACTTTAAGATAACTTTTCAATTTTGTGGATTTCCATAAAAAAACATTAGGACTTGAAACATCCACTATACAGGTAAAGGGTATCATTTTAAGGGTCCTTGCGCATGACGTTTTAAGCTTATTAGCCACTGGACTGTCTTGCTTGCTCTCGTAAATGTTGTGTGTAATAGTCCTAAGCGTAGGGCTATTAAATTGGCCAGAGAAGAGAGTAGGCATCTTAATTCAGTTTATCGACTTTGAAATTGTTGTCGAATATTAGAAACTTTATGAGGGACAACAAACAGTACATATTACATTACTTATAGTTCAGTCAACAAAGGGGTTATAGAGTGCGTGAAAAAGAACCTAAGCGATTTCTTTGAAAAGTTGTTAAGGATACTTAGAAAGTGAATATACTAAAAGTCCTGACGTTTCGAAGGTGAGCCGAAGTGGGGCGAGGGGGGTAAAGGTACTATTTTTGACTTTTTGGCTTATAACTCAAAAACGGTACGTTCTAGGAGAAAAAAACCTTCTCCATAACGAAAGCTTATCAAATTGTCTACAACTTAGTGCTGTACACATTTCCGAATTCCCAACCATTTTTGAGATATGGCGCACAGAGCACTAACCTTGCACCTCGGTAAATAATCCATCCTAAAAAGTTATTTAAACATAATAAATCCATGTTTATAAGTAATTTGCATTGTTTATTCATTGATTTATTATAATTAATAACATTTTATTTTTGCCCACGATGGAACAGAGACGGTATATGCTTTTTGGGTGAGAGGCTGTGTGTTTGTGTGTTCCAACATAATGCCATATATCACGGAAACGGTTTGACCGATGTAGATGCGATTTTCTGTAAAGTGTGTGCGGCTCTTGGGGAAAGGTTATTAGATAGGTGTTATGTTAATAGCTCGCCAGGGGGCGCTACAATACACTGATTTCGTTGAATCCTTTGTGCCCTCCTATCTTTAAAACGATTAGACTGATTTCAATACGGTTTTCTGTAATTTATTTGTGATTTATCGAGGATGGCTTTTGGGTACACGATATTGTATTTTTTCGCCAGGGGGCGCTGTAATAGACTAAGCAAGCTTATGTTTACAGTAATCTGTAAAATAATTAGACCTGTTACTGTATAGGGACACGTAGCATTGTAGTACTGAGATATTGATTACGCTCATGAGGTTAAGCAACTTCGGATAAAATGTTATTAATAATGTAATTTATTTTTTTTTTTTTATTTATTTAATATTTCAAACAGCTTAAATTATTACATATTATGTACAGTGTATCATAAACCAGTTTCGGTTTTTCCGTACACCGAGATTCATCATCTTACACTCTTTTTATTTAAATAGTAAGTATGTTAATCAAAAAACTAATAATTAATAGCTAATTACATACAAAGATATGTGGGTAGACACAGAATAATATAGTTACTCAGTTCTGCACGGCCGACACTCCGTCGCCGGCTGCGAGTAGTGCGAGCACATCGTTAACACACGGATGAATATTGTTACATTTATTTTATTGTTTTTATTATTGTGCAAGTTTTGTTATTTATTACTATTTTGTTATGTTAATATTATTAAAATTTTTATTTAGTTCATTTATTATTATGTACCTATCTTAATAATATAGATGACACATACTATTTCAGATATTATCATAAGTTTTGTATATTTGTTTTTTATTTATTTTGTAATCAATTTAGTAATAAAATATTTTTTTAATTTGTGTTTAATATTTGATTCTTTTATCTTTGTTTTCATATCTTCAGGCAGATAATTAATTAGTTTTGGTATTTGATATTTTAGACTCTGTTTACCGTATAGATTACGGTAACTAGGTACTACATAATTTATTTTAGATGCACTACGCGTTTGCTTTTTATGCTGTACTATTTTTAGGTAGGTCTCATTGAAATAGTTTTCTATTAGTAGTATATATTTCACTTGGTCATGTATGGGTATAATCTTACAATAATTAAATAACATGTCCAAATCTTCCTGAAATTTGTTTTTAATTTTAATAGGGACAATGGTTTTTAATATTCGTAGTTGAAGACTATATATTTGATCAAGGTGTGATTTAAATGTTCTTCCATAACTGCTTAGTCCGTAATAAATTGTTGTTTCTCCAAGAGCTTTGTATAATTGTAAAATAATATTGTATGGTATTTGCTTTTTTACAATACTGAATTTGGCTAGCATTGCCCGTAGTTTATCGCATACGAAATTTATATGATCAATCCATTTGAATCGATCATCGATTATCAATCCGAGGTACTTATGCTTATTTACAAGTTCTATGGATGCGCAGTTACAGCAGTGGCAGTTCCTGTGCAGACATTCATGACTATGCGCCATTATCTTGGGTATATCAGACTTACGATTATTACTAGAACTTACATACATTAATTTTGTTTTTTCTGCGTTTAGCACAAGACCTGCATCATGAGACCATTTGGCAAGTGTTGTAAAATCTATTTGTAGGTTTCTAGATGCTATGTTGATATCTTCATTTGCAGATACAATGCAAGTGTCATCAGCAAATTGATAGATCTCACAATTGGTGATGACATTTATAGCGTCATTAACGTAGGTTATATAATGTAATGGACCCAGTACCGAGCCTTGCGCTGTACCCTCTTTAACTACAACTCTCTCACTAAAACTATCTCCAACCTTTACCAAGTACGACCTGTCTGTAATGTAGTCTAGACACCATTCACTGAGAGGACCTCGTATGCCACAGTCATATAATTTTTCAATTAAGGTATTATGTCTTAAGGTGTCAAATGCGCTACTGTAGTCTATAAATACTATTAATACGTGTTTTTTATTATTAAGGTGATTGTATACATTATCAGTAAATTTAGAAAGTAGTTGTGTAGCGCTTTTTCCTGATTGAAATCCATATTGCCTATCGGAGATAATGTTATTTTTCTTGTAAAACGCATGTATTTGTTTCGATATAACCTTTTCTACTATTTTATCAATGGTTGAAAGTATTGTTATTGGACGATAGTTACTGTATTCACTGTGTCTTCCTTTCTTGTGAATGGGCCTGACTATGCCTGTTTTCAGATCATACGGGTATGTGCCTTGCTTTATAGATTCATTAATGAGGTGAGCAATCGCGTCTGCAATGTCAGAAGCAATAATTTTTAAGTCTTGCGCTCTAACACCATCTATACCTGGTGCTTTTTGGTTGCTTAAGGCTTTAATTTCTTTAAGAACTGTTCTGGCAGAAGTTGGTTGATATCTGCAAGTAGTGTTGACGGAGTTAGAGTAAGAATTTTTATTCAACAATTTTAAGTTACATTTTGGCACAATTTTTTTGACATTATTGGCAAAATTATCAGCAAATTCGTTTGCTATATTTGTTACAGTAGTGCCATTATTTGCAAATGCATTAATAATAACAGTATCTGTCTTAAGTTTTGTCCTACCTGTTATTTCATTCAATAATTTCCAGAGCTCTCTAGGATTACTTTTATGATTATTTATTTGCTGTTTAATTGTTTTGTTTTTACTGTTATTTATTAGTTTATTCGCGTAATTTCTAGCTGCGTTATACTGTTGTTTAATTATTATATTCGATTTATCCGCTAACCATTTTATAAATAATTCGTCCCTATATTTACAGGCCTTTAGTATTTTTTTATTTATCCATTTGTTACAATTTTTCCTATCGTTTTTTAATATTTTTATACTTATTTTTGATTCGTTATAACATCGTTGTATATTATTTACTATAATTTCGTATATTTTATGTGGATCAATTATATATTTTATAAATCGCCAATCTAAAGTTTTTAATTTCTCAACAAATATATTACGGTCGTATCGAGTCATGTATTTATTATCCGTCCGTGTGTTTTCACCACTCGTCGACTCATCGACAACCGCCAGCGCAATTATGCGATGGTCGGCCAGTGCAGTCCCGAGCGCCGCTGTGTACAAACTTAGTGAGTGGGATCGTGCGTAAATGTGATCTATACAAGATTTATACATTTTATTATTGGCGATTTCTATCCGCGTGTAGTCCGTGATCCCACACACTAAACCATTATCGTACAAGGCGGTGTTGTAAATATGTTTTATAGGACTATCGTTGTGTAAATTTATATTTATATCACCTAGCAGATACAGATCATTCCGTTTATCTATTTTTTTCAATACATTATCCAGTTCTTTGACGAATAAGTGCTTACTATTATTGGGAGGGCGGTATATACAACATAATGTCGACGTGTATCCCATTGAGGTTTTCAATGATCCTATAATACTTTCACAGTGTTGGGTTTTGTAGTTGTTTACAAGAAATTTGTGCTTATTTTTAACATATATAATTATTCCACCTCCTCTTTGATTAGTTCGCAGTTTATTGTACATTGTATATCCCTTGATTTGAAATAGGTTACAAATAGTATTTTTAATATTAACTTCTGTGAGCATTACAACATCTATAGTCCTGGTTGATGAATGAATACATTGTTCTAAGGTACTGAAGTTTTTGATAAGAGATCTAATGTTCATGTGTATACACAATAGTGATATTTGTTTTGGTACATTAGTAAGAAAGTTTCTTAGGTCTACACAGTCTTTTATTTGATATATATCCTCTAAAGAAATATCCATAATCTATTTTAATGAAATTTTATACACAGAAAAGTAATTTGTATATATTATAATGAACTTACGGTAGACGGGTTTTTGTGACAGATGAAGATTTAATTTTTTTTATGTCGTCTGAGGACCTAATAATATAAGTTTTATCATTGTCGTCTTTTCGTACACGTAGTATTCCTTTTTTGATCCAAATGTATTTAAACAAATCTTTAAGCTCTTGTTTCGCAATAAACAATAGTTGTTTATTATACGGTGTTAAGGCTTCACATATAAATATAGTACTATTATCTGTTTTAGTATAACCTGGAATAATGTCAGATGGATATATTTTCGGCTTATTTGTTTTAAACGCGTTTATCCATGAGGTTTGGCTTTGTTCTGTTTTAAGCTTGATTTGGATTGCGCCTGGTCGACCGCTTCTCTCCGGTAAACGCTTTGCATTCGTGATCTCTGTAGAGTTTTGCTGAAGCTTTTCGGCAACATTGCTTGCGACAGTAAGAAGATTTTCACCTTCAGTAAATGGAATGTGATGTATTTCAACATGTTCACGCAAGTCTTGTTGTGCCCTTTCTTGGATACGCTGTTCCAAAACTCCTACCCTCGTCTCCAAATTATTATTTCGATTTGTAAGATCAACATTTTTCTTTTGTAGGCTGTTAATATTCCCTTGCATAATTTCGATAGTCTTAATGAATTCGTCCATTTTATCAGAATTGTATTGAATTGACTGTAGAATATCCTTCATCTCCTTTTTAATGGCTTTTTCGACTTCCTTCGATATGTCACTCGTTAGTTTTTTTATATCAATTTGCATTCTGGATGTCTCTGGGTACTCATCATCGGCGTCCTCATCATCGCTTGGGATCACGATCGATCGCCGTCCTGAACTGTTACTCTGGCAATCACTGCAGGTCCACTCTAAGTTCTCTGTTGCTCGTAATGCGGTGATCTGTTTTTTGGTGAGACCGGTGCATAAGATGTTCAGATGCACTGTTTTCTCGCACCTATGACATTCCAAGCCCGGTTTTGTTTTGGTTATTACTTTACCACAATTATCACATTTAGTCGACATTGTCAACTTTATGTACGATATTATTTACACACTGTGACACACACGTCAATCTTTGTTGAGCGCACAATGACGAATAATAAATTAATTAATGGGCTGCCAATATCATTACTATTTCTAGTATAAAATATATATTGTAAACTAAATATTGTTAATAATTAGGTAGGTATCAAATACATAAAACTGCAATACTTTCGTTCACTTTAAGTCAGGGTATGGCAGCCCTCACCGGATTTTCTTGGGATTGTTTTTACGCTACATATTTTCTTTTCGTCGGGGATTTAAAATAAAGTTATTTAAACCTTTTTATATGTTACGTTTCTTATTTTGTACAGATGTTCTCGTTGTGGGTTTTTTCGAAATTTTTAATTTTGTTTTTTATTACAGTTAAATCTAATGAGTTTGTTTGTTTTAATAGTCATCATTAAAGTTGTTTATCATTAGCTATACCTCGATAGTCCGCATCTCTCTTCGGACGTCGACCAAATTCCACAAAAGGGGTATATATTACACCTTCTGGCCAAAAGTATATCAAGATTATACTTAGGGACAAACACTTTATAGGCATCATAATCTTTCATATTCATTTTCTCTAACCGAACGTTAATGTTAGTTTAGTTCTTAACGTAAGTTGTTATGTCACTCACGTTACTTATGTTCAGCTACTTTTGTTGCTAATTGTACCTATCTGTTTTCTGTCAAACGTTAATATTATTGAGTATTAATTAAATTATAAACTGAGATCTGAATGACTCAGTATGAGACAAGATAGATTAAGAGATTAAGAACATATTTCAAGTTACATAGAGAAAAAAAAAAAAATTTAACTGTGCCTTGTTCTTTATCATCATAACAGCCCAATGACATCCACCGTTGAACATAGTTCCCATCTAATTTTCGCCACAGCAAGCGATTTTGTATTTTTTTAACTTTCGTAGGCAAATTTGCTGACATTAGTCATCGGCAAATCGGTTACATTCTTAACTTGTGATTTTTATAAGTGTTACTTTACTAAGGTATGGTTTCCCTTATTGAGTTATTGACTAACGTAATCGTTCAGGTCATGTACTGCGTCAACTGTGGATAACTTAGATCTAAAACCAAATTGCATGGGAGAAAGAAAATTGTTCTTTTCGAGGTACTGTCTAGTCTACTGTTTATATTTTTTTCTAATATAAAATCCCTTTTGAAAGACAGTGTTGAAATATGTTCGGTGGGCTCGCGTTAGTTTGGGCCCATTAGCTGGCTTGTGTGGTACCATATCGCGTTCTTTGAACCTTCTCCGAACAGTTCGAGAGCTCACAGATACTCCGTGGAAGTCGCGAAGTTGGTTTTGTATCTCAATGGAGGTAAGGTGACGATTTCTCAAGCTGGTCGTCACGATGAATCGATCCTGCCTTTCAGTTGTGACCCGAGATCGTGGCCTTCCTTGGCGACGAACAAAGCCGCCAGTCTCTAGGTACCTCCGATAAACATTTCGGACCGCAGATCGACTTAAATTAAGTTGAGCACTCACGTTTCTTTGGCTGTGTCCGGCCTGAATAAGTGCCACAGCTTGGGCGGCGACTTCAGGTGAAGTATCCATAGATTATTGATAGAACCTCACCTTAATGTTAAGAATAAGTAATGTTTGTTGCAAAACCAAAAATATCAATCACTTTTTCAAGAATTAAATCCAAGTAAACCAATAAAACCAAGTTTTCTTAGTATTCGATTGTTTGATATCAACAAACAGGCTCCAAATTGTCTTTTGCTTCTTTAAATTCTGTGTTCGAAATTCAAAAAAAGACTATTGAATGAAATTGTGAATGTGCCAGGTTCAAAACTGCATAAAAACTTTTTGCTCGACCTAATATAAAATTTTAGCTAGGACCAAACGAAACTGAAAATACAAGGTGGGCCAATAGATGTGTCCAGAAGTGTATAAAGTAAGGCAATAAAAACTTAATTTTTAATTTTATACGAAAGTGGACATTATTATATGAATAACTTTAATTGGATTTTGTTGAACAATATGCGCAGTTACTAAATTCATTATTCAGTGTGAATATTTTGACATAATTGTTATATCATGGGTCGTTCAAAATATAGGAAACGCCATCATAGTAGCTCGAGTTCATCTTCTTCTTCTAGCCAATCAAGTAAAGAATTGAGAAAGACCAATAATTACCATCATGAAATATAAATATTAACCATGTTTGTTAATAAGATTCGATTCTTATGGTTAACCCTATCGATCCATGCCATAAAAGTATGTACAGTAATGCAGTTTTGTTTCCTTTTAAAAACAAAGGAATGTTTCCTTTGAGTTAAATTGTTTATATCTGGTATTAAGAGTACTTTCCCTCCAGGTGGCATTACAACACTCCACCCTGTATTTTATATCTCATCATAATGTAGTAATGCCCTCTAAGTGCACTAGGCAGTGGAGACATACTTTTTCGGTTTGAAGATCTTTATTTTCTGAATAAGTAGTAAGTAATAAGAACAACAATAAAATCAATAACAATTAAATTAACACTTATAACAGAATAACTTAACTAAATGAGATCTTTTTTTCCCTATTTTATTTCTGCTGGCTGTACAAAAATGTGCACATTTGACAGTTTGCGGCAAATGCTGTCAAGTCCGATCCCATTTTTATTTGATTGCATTTTTCGCATAGTAACAATAGGTCTGCTAATATTATTAACATACAGTAATAAGAAAGAATAGAATAACACTAATTTAATTCCGTTCGAATGTACAAAAATCTGTCTTAATGTGAATATTAACATTTAAATTACTGTTTCGGTATATGCAATAGGATAACAACAATAATACAAAAACACAAACTAACTTTATAATAACAAGGTTTAACAATATCACTGCATAGTCATATGTCTATCTTAAGAGCACATAGGTCTTCCATGGACATAATTATAATTCGTTCTTTTGATGTCTCATCTTTGCGCAGATAAATATATATTATATGCAACAGAACTTATAGTTCTTTTCTCTAGCAAACTCTTTAGCATCATAGCGCACCGAATTTAATAGCTTTTGTTTCATTGCCACAGAATTAAATTCAACGACAGCCGTGTTTCGTCCTGGTTTGCTTGGTACACGAAATTGTATCTCGAACGTTGGTGGTAATTATATTCAGGCTGAACCCCTTGCCGATATTCTATATCTTGTTGTAAATCTTCCGTGGACTCTCTGTCTTTCAGTGGGATGTTACGCAACTCAATCGATTCGTTTTTCCAATTTTTCAATTATAACATTGTGTATGATCTTGTTCGAGCTTCTCTAGTGTAGGCTTCATGTCAGTATAATTTACATCTTGATAGATTCAATTGATTTGATGATAGATGTCTTGGTTACTTTTCTGTATTTCAGAATTTTGTGTTTTCATCTGGTCCATATCCTCTGCTACTTTATTGAACATAGTATAATATATTGATTTTGACTTCGTGCTCTCAAACATATTTCTCATTTTAGTTTGGAATGTTAGGTAATCTAATCTTTAAGGTATATTTAGATAATTAATCATCCCAATAGATGAAAGGCAACGCAAACCAATTTTGTCTAAATCTTCGGATATCTGTGAAGACTAATATACTTTCATTTCCTCTTAATAGTGAGAAAGAGCCAAAGCCAATAACTATGCCATTATGTAACAATGCGGCCCCACCATCAATTCCTACAAAATTTTCAATATTTCGTATACAGATAAAATGTCCCCAGATCCGAGGCAACCACTCGTCACAGTCCAAGTGTACTTCTTCTACTCGATAATCTACAGCTTCTAACTGATTATTTAATTTAACGTGTGCTCTATCCATGAAACCAAAACCAGCAATAGTGAACGTTCCTTGAGGTAAAATCCGAATGCGCTTCATTTCATAAATATTCATATAGAAAGGAAAACGATAGTTCAAGTTTGATTCTTTATAAAGCGGAGTACTTAACTTGAATGTTATTAAATCAAAAAGTGGTGAATAAATAATATCATCAGAAAATGGTTGGTATATTGTGTTGTTTCCATTTATGTCAAACACTGTGTATTGCCATATACAGTCTGCAACCATTATTTCCCTAGAAATATCCCATTCTTTGTCTATTACGTGTACTTTTAATTCGAATGACGGCGGTATGGATCCATCTGGTACGTTATGATATTTGAAAGGATTTGCTGCACTAATCGCATGTGATGCCATGACCATTACACCTCCACATACGGGCTCGCCTTTAATAGATATGCCAACCATGAAGTCCAGAATGTCATTTT
The DNA here is from genome assembly GCA_905147015.1 of Laspeyria flexula. Taxonomy (NCBI): domain Eukaryota; kingdom Metazoa; phylum Arthropoda; class Insecta; order Lepidoptera; family Erebidae; genus Laspeyria; species Laspeyria flexula. Next base: position 711,191 of record LR989956.1, on the reverse strand, counting down.
CTTGTCTCCAAGTATAACCAGCGCCGTTATCACACGATACATTTTTCATAATGAGTACCATTGTGAGAAATAATAACCTGAAAATGAAATGATGATAATGAAATGATTATACAAAAAGTGTATAATTTGAGAATACATACATTTTAATGGAGTGGTATTCTACCAAAAATAATCGCAAAAGGTGCAGAATGCGACAGGTCCGTGGTCTCAGCTATATGTTCAAAAGAATTATTTTCATTGGATCCCAGTTTTGAATCCCAGTTTAATATTTTTGGCGTTGGATCCCACAAAATATTATTATGTATTACCGTTGAATCCCAAAAACTATTTCCGTTGAATCCCAAATGCTTAAAAAATCTAACTGCGGGTACTTTCAACAGCAAAATTATTAATTAAGTGAGTGAATTTTTTATATTGACTGACTACTGATTATTTTGGAAAAACTTCGACTGTAGTGTAAAAAGTTGACCTGTGTCTACCATGAGTTTTCACGGCGTTTTACTCTGTTTGATTGCCAGATTTATATGTAAAAATGAACAGCGACCCTAGTACTACTTATTTGAATTAATAATTCAAACATATAGCATTAAAGGTGCTGTTTATTTTTCATAAAAATCTTTCAATCAAAAGCACTGTCTTGGGTGAACACTCGTGGTATAAAGTATGAATTAATTCATGTTTCTTCTGTCTTTCATTCATTCAATCATTTAATATATATAATTATAACACATGCTGCTTTTTAAATGTTTAGTGAAGGTAAGGTAGTAGATCCTTGCTGATATTGCTACTTTACGTTGATATTCTGTGAGAGGGTATCACAGAATACTGACGTAAAGTAGCAGTATCCGTACTGTTATGTTTCGTACGGTGAGTGCAGAGTGCCGAAAGCCCAATTCCCTCCTTAGTCACTTTTCTTCTGACAAGTACACATGTTGTTATAACATGGGATTCAATGGAAATAGCAAATGGGATCCTTCGTTAATACCTAAAAAATTAAAAATTTTGAAAAAACCTAGGACGAGAACATCTGTACAAAATAAGTAACGTAACATATAAAAATATTTAAATAACTTTATTTTAAATCCCCGACGAAAAGAAAATAAGTAGCGTAAAAACAATCCCAAGAAAATCCTATGGGGGCTGCCATACCCTGACTTGAAATTAACGAAAGTATTGCAGTTTTATGTATTTGATACCTACCTAATTATTAACAATATTTAGGTTACAATTATATATTTATACTAGAAACAGTAATGATATTGGCAGCCCCCGACGAATTTTCTTGGGATTGTTTTTTTACGCTACTTATTTTCTTTTCGTCGGGGATTTAAAATAAAGTTATTTAAACCTTTTCATATGTTACGTTTCTTATTTTGTACAGATGTTCTAGTCGTGGGTTTTTTCAAAATTTTCAATTTTGATTTTTATTTTATAAATATTTTCAAAGAGCGCCCCTATCTTACTAACTGTAAGTAGGGGTATAAAATTTTAAGAACCTTGACAGATAAATAAAAGTTTTATACTAAGTTATAGAACAAACACATTTTTTTTAAATTTACTGTTACAGTAAGTCTTGTAACTTGAAATTATCATTTTAATTTTCTTATTTTAAACTTCTTAAGGAGCGCCTTATCTTACCATGTAAGTTCTAGAATGAATGGAATTTGCATGGAGCTTCGAATATATTATATATAATTTATTTTTTGTTGACTTGTGTGCTCATCCGTCGCACAAAGGTCACCGGAGCCCCGCTTCGCGGGGCGTCTACTTCTGGGTGGTTTGAAAATGGTGAGTTTGGTAAACAAATGTTCCCGGTTGATGACAATAGGCTCGCCTCCTATTTCATGGATCAAACATAGCTGGCAAAATGTGGGTGTCAAACACCTATGCCTACCCCTTCGGGGAAAAAGGCGTGATGCTATGTTATATGTTATGTTAAATTAAAAAAATCAGCTCGTTAGTAAATAATTTTTAATGACCTCGTTATTGATACATGTTGGAAGGGGGGGGACTCTTTGATCAAACCATACATTTTGTAGGACAAATATTTTTTCAAATAATTTAGATAATTTACAAAAAAAAGGCGGTAGGCGGTTTTTTTAGAAAAAAAAGTAATAATCTAAATATACATTAAATATTAATATTTCCTAGTGATCACAGTACAAATTAAGTGTACTCACGTTTGTGGAGCTTTATAGTTACTTAATGTAAGTTGAACTACAAAACCTACACCACCTGCCAGCTCAACACACTATAGTATTGAACATCACAACACAAAACAATGTCTTCAGCTAATCAAGACAAATGTGAATCAGTTATTGAGGAACTAAGGACAGTACAGGACAGCTTAGAGGAGAGAGTTTCAAGGAAGTTCACTGAAATGGAGGCACATCTGCAGACCAGTGGTGCGGCTAAGGACACTGTTGCAAAGGTAGCTGAAGAGTTCCGGGCATTTAGAGAGCTTATCTTTACTATGCTCAAACTGCTCAGACAGCAGATAAACGAGTGCTCCCGTATGGCCGACGTGGCTGAAACAAGGCACAGGCAAAAGGCGCTTCTTTTCTTGGGTGTGCCAGAGGCTGACAAAGAGGACTGCAAGGCCACCGTGCTAAGCTTTGTACACAAGATGGAGGTTCAACACATCACAGCATCCAACATCACTGTCTGCCATAGGATTGGGGCTGCACAAAAGCAACATCATCGGCCAATCTTGGTCCGGTTTACTGGAGTCGAGCAGAGGTCGGCTGTATGGCGTGCCAAATCAAAGCTTAAGGGCACGTCTGCTTCTGTGCGGGAATTCCTGACAAAGCCCAGACAGGCTTTGTTTGCAAAGGCCAAGCAACATTTTGGTATGCGTGCGTGCTGGACCCAAGACGGTGTCATTCACATAGCCGCTAATGGGTCCCGCCATAAAGTCACCGTGGTAGATGAGCTGAGCTCTCTAATCCGGAAGTATCCCAAGGCGGACTCATCCTCTCAGGCGGGCAGGAGCGGCGCCGGGAGTACAAGCACATCGAGCGCGCCCTCTAAACTACGGAAATAGGTAGCAAGCCGTGAGCTGCGCTTTTTCATATTACTAGTCCTTGCTATTGTTATTAGAAAGAAAGAAAGAAAGAAAGAAAGAAAGAAAAACTTTTTATTTGCTTACATACATACCTAACTTAACGCTAATACATTTATTAAAACTTAAAGCAAATAAAGGTACCTGCATCAGCTCTAATGTTGTGGTCTAGACCACAACGCTGGTATTCTTGCAGGTCCTTAATAAATAATAATAAATACCTAAATAAATACCTACTTGAGTGACGGCGTAATAACGGATTATTCCGCCGTCACTCAAGTAATTCGGAAATTACACTTATACTAAATTACCCATCGCTGATTCAATGAGTACTTAATAGTTAATTGTAAACATATTGTAAATATAATATACATAATATAATAATCTAGAAAATAATATATATACATATATGTGTGTGTGTGTGATATAATTATAAATAAAGTTGTGTAAAAATAAATAAAAAGACTATTATTAAAAACAAAGATAAAAATATGTGTACCTACTAATTTCTGAGGGAATTGTTATTTGTGCTGTGCACGTTTCCGAACGCACGACTCACTCTAATATCTGTCATTCCTGTCAGAATAAAAATAAAACATCACTAAAACATAAAACAAATGCCACGTGGCCTCATGGTCATGCATGTGGGTGACATGTTTTAATGACGTGACAACACGTGTTTTGGGAAATTTGCCGCTATCACGTACATGAAACCTTTTGCCTATAAAGTAGCAGCTTTTTAAATTTGACCTGGAAAGAGTACGAAGAGGTCATGCTTCGTAATGGCGGTGGCAGGTCATTCCAGCAGTGTGTGGCGGCGAACCTAAAACTGCCACGAAAAGCAGTTGTCCTATGCTTTGAAGTTATAAGGAGATACGATGACGCTCTCGTGTTATGCTGATTGATATCGCGGGACCAGTTCAGCTTCGAATACAGGTACTCTGGTTTTTTGGTAAGAACTACGCCAAATAGTAACACGGCCAGATGGAGATGTCTACGAGCAGTCATTTTTAAAAGATTCCCTGCGTTCAGATAGCTGGTTACATGTGTTCGAGGTGGAATACAGTAGCAGAATCGGGCACATGCATTCTGCACCCGTTGTATCATGTTCTGCGTTCTTTTCAATACACATGCACCATACACCGTGTCTACATAATTAAGCTTGGACAGGATAAGGGATTCGCACAGCATGATCCTCAGATCTGTGCTCAGGTGCTGACGTATCTTATACAACAGTTTGAGACGGTAAAAACAGTTTTTAACAGCTTCAAGCACATGCGTCTCAAAATGAAGTTCCCCGTCCATAACTAGACCCAGATTGCGTGCTTCAGTCACTTCCTCTATTGCACAACCATCAACCATCACCACTGGATTTAAGGCCCTGATCTTTTTTATTGTTTCCTTAGATCCCAATATCAAATATTTTGATTTAATTGGATTAAGAACCAAGGAATTTCTCTGTGCCCATTCAGATATCCTAGATAAATCTGCATTGAGTTTATTTACAGCTGCATGGCATTCTTGGGGATGAAATGACAAGTATATTTGAAGGTCATCGGCATAAATATGAAATTTGGAATTTAATATATGGCTGGTCACATCGGCACTGTATAAAATGAAGAGGAGAGGACTGATTATTGATCCCTGAGGGGTGCCCCGAGTTACCTGACTGCAAGAAGAGTTGGCCTTGTTACCATTCGTGTCTTGCACTTGTACGAACTGTGATCTGTCAGTCAGATAACTGTGGAACCATTTAACAGCCTTAGTGTCACAGCCATAGTAGGTAAGTTTTGCAAGGAGAAGAGGAATATTTATGGTATCAAATGCTCGTGTGAAATCAAGCAGAACAAGTATAGTGCCCATGCCCTGGTCCCTAGCTTCCAGGATGTTATCAACAACATCAAGAAGAGCAGTAGTTGTGCTATGGCCTTGGCGAAAACCTGATTGCTGCAAAGGCAATATGTTATGCCTTTCAATATATCTTCTTATCTGGCTACACACAGTTTTCTCCAAAACTTTAGACAAACAGGGAAGTAGACTAATAGGCCTAAGATCCTTAGCAGACGTTGGATTAGCATTTTTGGGTATGGGCACTACAATTGCAGTCTTCCATGCTTGCGGGAACATAGATGTCTCAATGGATTTGTTTATAATTCCAGTTATAGCGGAAAGGCTATGAGGCATAGTCAGCAACAGCATGTCCAAGGAAATACCATCCGTTCCCAGAGCATTTGATTTGAGGCTGGCGATATGCATACTGACTGTTACTTCACTAACAGGCTCTAAACTGAAGGTATCAGTGTGAAAACGATTGGACTCAAAATAAATCAAGTCAGTTAGAATAACAGTGCTGTTGCCCGGGATATTCAAAAAGTGATTATTTAGAGTGTCTGAGTCATTAAGGAACTGAGGTATATTATGTTTTTTTTGTTTACCTATTGTAATATTTGATTTTAAATTCTTCCATAATTTTTTTGTGTCTTTAATGTGTTGATTGATATATGTACTAAAATATACTCTTTTTTCATTTTCAATGGCAGCGTTTACTATATTTTTAAGGTTCTTATAACTAGCTTTAAGAGACTCCGATTTACATAGTTTATAGCGTGTATGATGTTCATCACGCAGCTTAACCATTTCCTTGATAGTGTCAGTGATCCAAGGGTGTGATCTTTCCCTAACCAAAATCCTAATTTCTGGTGCATGTAGATTGAAAAGTGTGATGATATAAGAATTAAGGGTAGACACCATCTCACTCACATCACTCTGACGCATAACATGGCTCCAATCAAGGTTGCAAAGGTCAACATGAAAGATATCCAGCAAGATGTTTTTAAGCGGTCTGTAACATATCCACTGCGGAGCAGGTTTACTAATTGTAAATTTAAATTGCACTGATATGATGGCATGTTGCCCCAGCTCAGGGATGTGTTTCACAAGGGTATTGTGGACATGTGCATCAGTGCAGACGACATCAATCAGTGTCTTACTGTTTTCTGTAAAATGAGTGGGTTGTGTTATTATTTGTTTCAAATTACAATACTGTAGGAAATTATTTAACAATGTAGTTTTATTATTGTTGATATTATTAAGGCAGTCTATATTAAAATCACCCAGCAATATTGTTTTATCGACTTTAGAGACAGAAGTTAATGAGTCTGTAACGGCATCAAGAAATGTATTTATGTTCAACCATGGTGGCCTGTAAGCAGTACCTATAACAATTGTTTGTGAGTTGATTGTTAGTTTAAGCCACATTTGTTCCACGTTGGGTGAGTGTGGATGAACCAGGGTCCTTACCGTCAAATCGCGTCGTACATAGAAGGCCACACCACCCCCTCGGCCTCTGCGAATAGTAGGCGGTCGTGGAATGTGGCGCAATCGGTAATTAGGCACAGTCGGCGCCCGACCTTCCTCGCCATCTCTCAGCCAGGTCTCATTAATAGCTAATAGATCAGGTTGCAACTCTGTCATTGCCAATATAAATTCTTCATGTCGTGTACCGAGTGACCCAGCATTAAGTAATCCTACTTTCAAAAATTTATTTTTAACCATTAGGTTGTAGTCTGGGTACTCTTACTGCATTTGAATAATGTAAGATATAGGATAGTGTATACGTGTTTAGATATATTATATATAGGTACCTAAATAATTTAGTTATATAATGTATGTGCACAGGAAGTTTAATTTTAATCATACTTCGAATAATCACGTCATCGAGTAGATAATATACAGACCTACTAAACAATGCTTGTAATATAATGTATATAATTTGTAAATATGTTAATAAAATAGAGATATATAATATATTATGCATACTAAAAAATTTTTGTAATACGAGTATAATGGAAATATATAGGTATGTAAATAGAATACAATAAGAAACAAAGTAATTGATCATAAAAACATGGTATACTAATCGCCAGATCATAGACATGTCACTCTTACTACCGTAACTTGAGTACATTACAAGACATCTATCTTTCGTAGTAAATTTATTTATTTGTGCTACTACTGAAGACGCGTGCAATGTCGTCCTCGCAACGTATTTGACAAACCTCGTCCCCAGGCTTGTTGCGTGCAAGTATACGACCACGTCTAACCCAAACAAATTTCCACCCATGCTGCAGGCTTGCATCCCGTGCCATTCGAAATAAATGGCGATTTGCTCGTGTGAGGCGCTCGTTTATGAAGAATCGTCTCGGAGTTCCTGGTACACCAAGGTCAGCAGTAGTCGCGCCGCGTCGCGACCGCGCGTTACTCAACATATTGTCGCGCAGGTCGCGGCGCGCGAGGCGCACGGCGAGGGGGCGCGGGCGCGTGTCCGGCCCCTCGGCGTCAGTCGCCACTATGCGCCGCCCGCCGACACGCTCGGCGCTCACGATGTCCCTCTCTTCGATGGTCACGCCGAGTTTCAATCCTACCTGCACCACGACGTGAATGGGGTTTTCGCTAGCCGTCTCCAGGATGTTTATAATCTCAACGTCATTGGCAAGCAGCTCTTGATCACGTTCTCGGAGATCCTGTCTCAGCTGGGCGATGGTGTCATTGACGTCGCCAGACTGCACGGGTTTCTGTTTCTCAAGGACGCCTACCCGTTCTTCCAGTCTATCCATTTTCAGCTGATAATTTTTAAGGGACGCTCTAATTTCTGTTAACTCATCTCTGAAAATACGCAGATCTGAGTTTATGGAGCGCAGATGATCCCTGAACGTCTTCAACTCATCAGTGATGTCGTTATTTATATCATGGGTAGACTCAAATGTTGAGTTACTCTGGGGGCTTACATTCAGATGTTCTACCGGGCTTAGCTGTCCAGGTAGTGCAGGTGTGTCGGGTGAGCGGGCGACTGAAGGTGATTCATCAGTTTTATTTTTATTTTTTATACAACTTGGACAACGCCAATTTTTAGAAATAAAGCTCGCAGGAGGCAGAGAAACACAACGTCGATGAAAATATCCTGCACAGTCCTGACATCTAGCGGATTCTGTCGGCGACAGAAAGCGGCGACAACAACCGCAGCTTTTCGTCATATTGATCGATGTAGTATATCGTAGTTTGGGATTAGATCGATAGATGTCGCTGTTATACAAATATCTTTATGATGGTGTTTACTACGGTCAATGGGCTAACACCATGGGTCGTAGCGCACTTTTAAGTCACTGCACATAAGACAAAACACCACTGCTTGCACTGCCAAACTATTGTACATATGTCAATATTCACTAGTTCTTTATTATAGTTTAAGGTAGTTATAGATCACTAAGTGGTAAAGAATTTTGTTTTGCACTTTAAATGTCCTTACAGTATATATTTTTTTACACCAATGTTACTTGATACTTTCACCATCGAATAAAAACTCTTAGTAATTAGTTTATCAAAAACAACTGGCTCTAATATTTATTTTCGTCAAAAATTATAGACACAGTTACTGACAGATCAACACACCCCCACCTTTTTCAATATATATATATATAATATTAACTATTTCATTTACTATTGTTTCTATTTGTTACCCTCAACTTTAATACGTTTTCTATAACTTTTTATTTCCTTTTCCTTTTGACAAAATTAAATACTGTCAACTTGAAATGACAACAGCTGTCAAACTGACAAAGTGTCAATCATCTGTCGTTTAAAAACCGGTATAAATCGACGTTGACCTCTATAATTGTATAAATCTTTCATTTTTCAACTCAATCATTTTCTTGTTGTGTTTTGTTTTGTACTTTTATTCTTTATTTTTTTTCCCTTCACTTGTTATACTTTTTATTATGTGTGTATCAGCTGGTGGGTGGTGCAGAGACAAAAGTTGCAACGTACAAGTAACGTAATTATAAATTGAATATTACATTTCTTCATATATACCTTTTTATTTTACTTATTTTTTATTTTATATATTTATTTCTTCTATTTTATTTATAGTTTATTTTTATGTATGATTCGGATGAAGAATATCTATCTGCCATTGACTCGAATTCATCGAATAATGATAGTTTTTCTTCAGTAACTGGGACATTGGGTGATTTTGTGAGGCAACAATTTGATATTACCTCGAATCATAATTTTAATGTATGCCATATCAATGCACAAAGTGTACCGAGTCATTACAGTGACCTCTTTGAAACATTTTCCAACGCTAACGTTCATGCCATCCTGGTTTCGGAGAGTTGGCTCAAACCAAACCTTCCCTCTACCACCTATCCTCTCCCCGGCTACATTCTGATACGGAATGATCGAGTCGGTAGGAGGGGTGGTGGTGTCGCTATTTATCTTCGTAGTCACTTTCCATATAAGATTCTTGTTTCATCTAAATCTGATTCTTCGCAGTCCGGGGAGTATCTCTTCCTTGAAGTTGACATTAAAGGTACTAAAACTGTCCTCGGTGCTGTGTATTGTCCCCCTACCGTTGATTACTTCTCCAGTTTCGAAACGATTCTGGAATCTTTAGGGTCAGAGTATTCACATCACATCATTATGGGAGATTTCAATACCGATCTCCTCTCCTCCCAGTCCCGTCGTTCCCGTAAACTCCTTGAAATCGTTGAGTCAGCCAGCCTTCATATCTTACCTCTACAAGCCACCCATCAAAATTCTGATGGTAAGGACACTTGGCTTGACATCATCCTTACCTCTGCCCCAAACCTTGTTTCATCCCATGGTCAAACCCCCGCTCCTGCCTTTTCTCATCATGACCTCATTTTCCTATCATATATCCTTAAGCCTCCTAAGCCTCCTCCTAAAGTGCTGCACAGGCGATGTTTTGGTCGTATGGATGTCGAAAAATTACATAGGGACGCTTCATTAATAAATTGGTCGGATTTAACTGAGGCATCAACAATTGACGACAAAGTAAATTTATTTAACAAAACCATCTTAGCGTTGTACGATGTCCATGCACCCGTACGGAGAATAAAACTTAAGCACCCACCGGCACCTTGGATAACTGAGGGAGTGCGGATGGCTATGAGGCGTAGGAACCGGGCTTTTGGTAAATACAAGAAAGATCGGTGCGATGAAAACTGGGTAGCCTATAAATCTGCAAGGAATCGGTGTAATCAGATGATACGGAACGCCAAACGCCGACATATCCTCATTAACGTCACTTCTTCTTCCCCTGCTGATATCTGGAAGTTCCTAGGGACTCTTGGTATCGGCAAACAGCATCATGCTAATTTTCAGGGGACAATTGGCTTGGATGATATAAATAAACATTTCTCTTCCAGACCTCAATTAGATAGCCAAGCCAATTGTCAAACAGTTAATTACGTAGCTGGTTTACCCCGCCCCAATATTAAATCGTTTTGTTTTTCTCCAGTTGCTGAAGAAGAGATCAGAAAGACAATCCTCTCCATTAAATCCAACGCTATGGGCAGTGACTTCATCAGCCGCCGTATGATCACTACCATCCTTGTTCATCTCCTCAGTCCTATCACCCATATCGTCAACTTTTCCTTATACTCTGGTTCCTTTCCAACAATGTGGCGTCGTGCTTACATTACTCCTCTACCTAAAATCCAGAATCCTACTCTTCCAAATCATTTTCGACCCATATCCATTCTTCCTTTCCTATCCAAAGTTCTTGAAGCTTGTGTGCATAAGCAACTGTCCCAATATATTCACTCCCACCATTTGTTGAGTCCTTTCCAGTCTGGCTTTAAGCCGGAACATAGCACAGTTTCCGCACTCCTCAGAGTGACTGGCGATATCAGAGAGGGAATGGAGAATACCAAAGTCACCGTCTTGGCTTTGGTTGACTTTTCAAACGCTTTTGATACCGTCAGTCACGATATCCTACTTGCCATCCTATCCTATGTCGTGGTCTCCTCTGAAGCTCTGGAATGGTTCTCAAGTTATCTTCGAGGTCGCCAGCAATCGGTTCGTTGCAATGAGTTGTCATCTAGATGGTGTGACATTGACTCTGGTGTTCCTCAAGGCGGTATTCTTTCTCCATTACTTTTCTCAATTTTCATTAATCTCATTACCAAGAATCTTCAGTGTCCGTATCACCTATACGCCGATGATTTGCAGATATACTCTCAGGCAAGCATTGACTCTGTGTCGTCAGCAATTGACATGGTCAATAAGGATCTTGCGTACATCAAAGATTGGTCTTCCAGGTTTGGCTTAATGGTCAATCCCTCGAAGTGTCAAGCAATCGTCGTAGGTAGCCAACGGCTTCTGACCAGGTTGGACACTGACACTCTTCCTCCTATTGTTTTTGATGGTTCCGTCATAAAACTGTCTCCAACCGTCAGAAATCTTGGTTTACACATAGACTCCACCTTATGCTGGCAAGCCCAAGTTACTCATGTAAGCCAAAAGGTCACCGGTACCCTACGTGCTCTCTATCGTTTCAAAAACTTCTTTCCCTACAAAACCAAGGTGATGCTTGTGCAGACTTTAATTTTTCCTCAAATCGACTATGGTGATGTGTGTTATTTTGACCTGAATGCAGACCTTCTCAACAAACTTGACCGTCTTCTAAATAACTGCATTCGATTTATTTTCAATCTTCGCAAGTATGACCATGTGTCTACGTATCGCTCTCAATTAAAATGGTTGCCTATTATTCAACGCCGTAAGATGCGTGCTCTCACCACACTCTACTCTATCCTAACATCTCCCACTCCACCTTCCTACTTAATCCATGACTTTCCCTATCTCTGCTCTATTAATGATCGAAATCTTCGTTCTTCTAATAACCTCCTTCTTGCATGTCCTTCTCACACGTCTGATTTTATTCACTCTTCTTTTTCTATACAATCCATCCTTCTATGGAACGCCCTTCCTCTTGAAATCAGGATGTCCACTAACCGTTATGCGTTTAAGAAGAGGATTCATGAACTCCTTCGTTGTGAATAGTCTGGCAGTTTCATCTCTGTAACTAGTTTATTCACCTCTACCGTATTATAATATAGATATATATATATACATATATATTTTATTATTATTATTATTGTATTTACACTTAATTATATTATTTACTTATATATATTTATATATTATAAATTTAATTATTTATCAATCTATGATTTTTTGCTTAATTTCCTCATTACGTTTATTTATGCGCCTACTTCAACTAACTCTCTGCATCACCCAAATGGTTGACTGGTAGAGAATGCCTAATGGCATTAAGTCCGCCTGTACATATTATGTATGAAGTGTTAAATAAATAAATAAATAAATAAATAAATAATTATCTTGAGTTTTAACAAAATAAAAGAATCATCAAATTAACTTGTTTTATAGTTGCTACCTCTGTTACCTACCACAATCCGAGTTTTCTTACATGAAATTGTTGAGCGTCTCATCAAAATGAAGCTCCTCACGGAAAATTTGCTTGATAGTAATAAAAAAAAAATGAACGGCGGATCCCGAACTTTCAAAACATCTACAGATTGGAAAGTCATTTCACCAAAACAGTACTTGCATATTTTTTTCTTGTAAAATTAGCTTTTTGCAATTACCGACTAATTCAGGCGACGACTTGTGTTTCAGAAGTCTTAAATTTCTCCCAAGTCGGACATGTCAATCATTAAAAATATATAAAGGTGACTTTAAAAAAAGGATATGTTAAGGTACTAATAAGGTTCACTTACATTTTGTATTGTAGACGCGCGTCGTCGAGTGTTTAAGGCAGGTAACGGAATGACAGTCGGACATACGACGTAGATCGTTTTACTTATATTTAGACAAGTTTTGTTTACACTTTTTTTTGTTTGGAAAACATAGAAAAAAAGCATGTTTAGTGTATAAATAACATGCTTGTTTACTATGTTTTCCCGGACAGGTGGACACCAAAGGGAAATGATGCCATGTTTACGAAATTTGTCTGAAATACTTGATGGATAAAGACTGAATTAATAAATCTCAAAAGATAAAACGTAAATCGTTAAAGCTATTGTAATGCAGTCAAGAAAACTTATCACATGAGAGAATTATGAGCGTGATTCGTAGATATATTTGTTTGGAGTACTTTATCCCGTGACTCAGGGCTTGTTCCATAGTCTGGGTGTCTTAAAAAAAGCGGTCAAGTGTGAGTCAGACTCGCGCACCGAGGATTCCGGACCATTAAACTACTTTTATATTTATTTTTGTGATTAACATATAAGAAATGAGTACGTAATGGGATAGGTCAATGTGTACCAAAGAGGGTGCACTAAAAATTACACATTTTTTTTCTCTCAAAATAAAGAAAAATATAGTTTTAAAAAAAACTGATATTTAATAAAATTCTTTTAGGGAAATAATTTTTTTGGGACCGAATTTGTAATCTTCGCGGGGCTCCTACTTCAGGGTGGTTTGAAAAAAAAATTATCCTAACCTAACCAGTCCGAGTTGGATTGCTCTGAATCGGGGGGTGTTTTTCACACATTGGTTGCCGGGCCCGACTGCCCTCGCCGTTAGCGCAGATTACCACCTATTATAGCTCGTATGTCGAAAACGGTGTGTGCTATCGCACAAATAATGACATTTTGGCTACACTCTGATCATGGGATAGCAGCTCTAGGTTAGAATAAAATTATTATTAAAATAAAATAAAATTTTGTGCTTTAGCGCTACTAAATTATTCAATTCCTTTTTTTTTAAGCTAATATTGCTAAACAATGTGTTCACAAAATGTTTATACCGTTTTCTAATACATAGTTGGTACCAAGTGATGATCCCACATACCGTATGGTACCGTATGGTGTATGGTATTCTTGACGAAAACAAATTAAAGTTTGATTGCTCATTATTACTATTATTATTTTCTCATATCCAAATTTTATTGAATTTGATTTAGTATGGTGTTTTGGTTCTGTACTTTCTGTGATATTTCAAACTGTAACCAATTAAAATTGTAACAACTATGGCGATTGAAAAGAGTGGCCTGAGTTTCTTGCCAAGTTCTTCTCAGAGCTCAACCTTGTCAGTGAACTGGCCGTAGGCAAATTTACTGACACTTTTTCTGGCTTTGTATGACGTTCACAAGTATCATGTATGTGATCCAAATGAAATAAAAAGATTTGACTTTGAATAAATAAAGTAGGTAGGTGTTTATATGCCGGGATCCCTGGTCCAAATATTTTTTTTATTATTATCAAGCAAATTTTTCGTGAGTAGCTTCATTTCGATGAAATGCCCATCTCGGACTATTATATTATTATAATTTATTAACGTCAAACCGGAATAAACTCTCACTCTCACTCACTCTTACTAAAGTTTTTTAGGCTTATCATTTTATATCCCTCAGTGATCTCACACGAGATTAGTTTTCGAATTTTTTGTTTACTTTTGCAACTTGATATTGCTTCTTGCCTAATTCCATGATTCTAGGTTAACGGGAAGTACGTACCTAGATCAAAAAAGTCAAAACCACAATGGAACTGCCGGTCGAAATCGAACTCGGACCGCTTGATTTGCACGCTAGTCACTTATCCATTCGGCTATTATCGCTGTTGACATAAGACAGTACCTAAATTCTGTGAAAGTTTATGACGGTGACAGTACCTATATCTACATGATTGGACATCCCTTAATCAGGTGTTTTTAAATCATAGAATCATAACTATACCTACTTAAAGTTTCTACAAAGCAATTTTATGAAATTCTTGTCAAAATCAAATTGGATAAGTACTTTTAAAATATAACTTCAAACTAATGTAGGAAAACATCATCATCATATCAGCCCGATGACGTCCACTATTAAACATAGACCTCACCTAATTTCCGCCACAGCGAACGATTTCGTGCCGCCCGCATCCAACGGCCACCCGCAACCTTTACAAGGTCGTCGGTCCATCTGGCGGGGGACTGCCCCACGCTGCACTTTCCAATACGTGGCCGCCATTCGAGAACTTTTTGGCCCCATCGGCCATCAGTACTGCGAGCTATGTGGCCTGCCCACTGCCACTTCAGCGATGCGATTCGGTGAGCTATGTCGGCAACTTTAGTTCTCCTGCGGATCTCCTCATTTCTGATTCGATCACGCATGGAAACTCCAAGCATAGCCCTTTCCATGACTCGCTGGGCGACAGTGAGCTTTCTAATGAGCCCCATAGTTAGCGGCCATGTCTCAGTACCATAAGTAGGGCACGGATAAATATGTATTAAAAAATTAAAAATATGTACATACATATAATATGGACCAAAAAATGTAAAATAATGGAAAAAATATGGAGTATGAAATAAGAATATCTTTCATAATTATTAAACATTGTTTATTGTGAAAAAGTATTACAGTAACAGTTACATTAATAGTTAAGAGAATCAATAAACTATTTTTAAAAAAAATATATTAAAACGACTTCAAAACATTACTAAAAAGCGAAAAATAAACTGAATTTAATTATTTAAGATTAACATATTTAATTCCAAGAAAAAAATACCTACCTACCTGTTTAAAGTATAATACTCTATTACTAATCTGTTTGAAGTCGGTGCCAAGCCTATGGAGTTTGTTCAGCTACTTACTAGTACATACATCTGTTGCCGCTCGCTACTTCACACCACCTCGCACTTGCATGTGATCGTAGGTACCTAGTGGATGCAAAACAATACAGATGCGATACAAATTTATGGTTTTAGAGCAACCCGGTCGTTAAGTCTCTGAACCATGTGGCTTCACTGACTTGACTTGTTGTTAGACTGTTGTTCGACAAACAATACAATTTTACATTGTGTCTACGGTCTCATGATCAAAGTATTAAATATATAATATAAAAAATGTCACATCTTACATTTCTTAATTCCAAGTAAAATTTTCCAACTTAAGTATCATTCCATTGGCGTCCTACTTTTCTCTATTCCTACGTAAAGAAATACACATACAACTATTACGCAATATTATAATCATTTAACAATATAATTGAAGTTAATGTTCAAAAGGATAGCAAAATGGAAACCTCTCGAGTACAAAGGAAGAATTTAATTAACATCGAAAATTATTAGTTATTTGAATATCACTTCCTAACCTTTACACGTTTCAACACGTTTAAATAGGGTTCGGTTCGTACCTTTCCACTGGTGTGTTCTTGATCTAATCTTCTTTCTTATCGATTGGTTTTGAGACAAACTCTAGTTTTAGTGATAGAAACATAAGTTCCGTTTTCGTGCCTATCGAAATCGTAATGTAATCATCGTAAAAAAATCTTGTAACTGCAATAAGGTTATATAAATAAATTGCCAAAGTTTCTAAAATATATTTACTTTTAAATAGATTTAAAATAAAATTGACGGAATGGATAAGATAAAAGTTTTTAAAAATTATGAATTTTCATGCCATATCTCTGTTTTTAAATTATTATTTTAATTTAAAAACAACCTATGCGCCTAAATTTGACTTCACACTGACATATTATTTTTAATTTTTCATAATTTTCAATATTTTACGGATTGAGATGGAGGTGATATTATTCTTATTCCGTCACACACACAAAAAAAACTAAATATTTTTAATGTATTTTATTTTTCATCATCATCATCATATCAGCCCAACGACGTCCACTGCTGAACATAGGCCTCACCTAATTTACGCCACTGTGAACGGTACTGTGCCGCCCGCAACCAACAGCCGCCCGCCACCCTGACCAGCCTGACCATCTGGTGGGGGGCCGTCCCACGCTGCGCCGTCCAATACGTGGCCGCCACTCGAGAACCAACTTTAGTTCTCCTGCGGATCTTCTCATTTCTGATTTGATCACGCAGAGAAACTCCGAGCATAGCTCGCTGGGTGACAGTAAGCTTTCTAATAAGGCCAATAGTTAGTGGCCACGTCTCAGTACCGAAAGTCATCACTGGCAACACACATTGGTTGAAGACCTTTGTCTTCAAACACTGAGGTATTGTATTCTATTTATAATTTACTATTTCTGAGGTTAATAATAATTGTTTTAGTTAGGTCTAAATGTTGGCACACCAAATACTGGTAGAATGTAAATGTATATAGTCCATATACATATAACATCATACTTTGTACACATACATATTATCAAAAATATGATTTTGACTTTGAAAGTGCGATTATGTACGGCTAGCCCAACCCTAAAGCAATAAAAAGTGCACTTCTGTCCTCGTACACGTCTTATAATTATAATTATTAAAATGTAATTAAAATCAACGACACCATCAAAAACCTAAACAATATCTTCAAATAATAGTTTAGCAGCCGCGTCACCGAGGCGAATGAAACGCAATTAAAATTCAGCTGAGCGGCAGCCATTATCACTGATTGTTATGTGCATAATACCTTCGTATTAATTTTACGATGCCGACGTTATTTATTCATTGGGGACTTTGTGTGTGTATCGTATTTGCTGGGTCAGGTTGTTCCGATAAGTACCACGAGTGTTTAACTTAGCACATTTAGTTTTAGCTTAGCTAATAAGTTAAAAATTGTTATTATTTTGCAAGGATTATGTTTTTCTTTATTTTAGTGTATCTAATTTTACAGACACATCGTCACTGTCTGATCTCGACTATAGTGCTTCTGCACTTCTGCAATAATTTAAATGAAAGGTCGCGTTGGACTTGGAATAAGCCTTTACAATAATTGGGCTTCGTCGTGTAGTGACGAGTCCGTATGTTGACGGATTAAGAATGCATAATTTCACTACTCCACTTCTAACCGTGGGTGTCGTAAAAGGCGACTAAGGTAGTCGAGGTCTTAAGCAGACAAGGGAGAAAATTCGAAACAAACCCTATACCAACCCAGCCAGCGTGGTATAGTAGGCCAAATTCTCACCACAATCTTTGGAGTAGACCCGTGCCCAGCAGTAGGACATTTATGGGTTTAAGATGAAGATAATTGGTCTTATAAATAAATAATAGCTTCTCCCGCGGCCCTTCCTACGTGGTATGTAAGTAAAATGTAGCCAATGTGCTATATTCCATACTAAAATCTATCTGTGTACCTGAGTGTACCATATTTCATACATATCCTTTCAGCCGTTCGGGTGTCATTGAGTAATAAACATCAATGACGACGACGACGATGTGCATAAACTAATCAATTTACACTTTTCCATCCATACATCCTACTATCCATCCGTCCATCCGAACTTTTGCATTTATAATATTAGTTAGTTCATTGATGTAGTGTTTGCAGTGTGCTGACGGCCTACTCTGAATCATCTGTACAATCACTGTCTATTTCGTTATCACTGTCAAATGTTTGAAAATTTAACATTTAAATCAAGCCGCTCTGCGGGTTTACTCTGAATTTCGACAATCGATTGGTCGGTTCTGATGTCGCTTCAAATGAAAGGAAATTTTGATATGGTCGCTGCCACTTTCAAATATGTGACAGCGACATCAAAACCGACTAATCGAATATCGAAATTCAGAGTAAGCCCCCTGAAAAGGAAAAGGTTGCGGGTTTGATCCGTTGGTTATAAGTTTTAGTTTACTACAGACTGTATCGAATTCGAGAATCGACTTAAAGATAGACATACGTGGTTGGTACGCAAGATAATTGGTTTCTGTTATGAGAATCTGATCGTTTGTTCAATACGTTTATAATGTTTGAGTTCATAAAGCGCTTTGTGTATTTGGATGACATAATGTTGTATTGGAGCCAATGTTACTGCTAAATTGGTTTTGAAATTACTTAGTTTTTAATCTTCTGATTTTTATGTCTTAGGGCAAATTCTGAAAAAACGAATTCATTTTCTTGTGAATATGGCTGGGGCATTTAATTATTTTGTGTGAAACTATATAGTATATAACTCGGGACAATCCCACCTTCATGCACATGTGAACACAGAGTTTTGACAATGGAGGGAAAGAAACTATCCATTGCAGACAACGTCAAATTTAATCGAGTAGCAATTTTAGTAGCTGCATTATACCTAATAACAATGAACAGTTAACATAAATAATGATATATATAATGATAATAATAAATCAGACGGTTACAAAATTCCAAACATTCTACAATACGCAGTACTAAGTACACTGAGACCATTTCCATCGAAACAATTGTGAAGTTAAATTCAACACAGTAGCTGCACAAATGTGTTCATAAAGTGCTGCATTAATTCTACTGTTAAGCTCCGCACTCTTATGGATTTCAAACAGTTTATTACATTTCAAATACAATGCGTGTATAAAACTCCACCTACTTTGAACATGATATACATACACCTGACATAATTATTCCTGTAAGTTTTAAGGCTTTGAGCACACAGTGAATGGGGTGAGATAGCGATGTGACGCCACGTGGCCTGACCAGGCGTGACGTGAGCAAGTTGTAATGTATGAAATAATATATCGAAGGTGTCATAGAGTGCCGTGACGCTCTGTACGACGCGGGCGCAGGCGTGTCTCCAAAGTGGGCATCCACTGTGTCTCCAAAGTGGATGTATCTCGTTAGAGCGGTGGGTGTGGCCATGCCATAAGAACTTTCATTAAAAAAATATGTTCACCGTATAAAGTTATAAGTAATGAAAAAATCCTATTTAAATATTTTCCACTAAGTTCATCAGCACTACAGTATTATTTATGGTAACATAAATTGCAAGAAGTGACCTCGTATTTCCTTCACAATAAAACTGTAGATATAAAACGGCAGTGTAAGCTAACCCACTGAACCATAAACTGAGATTAGACTATCAATTTTGAATGCTAAAACCTCAAAAAATAAAGCCAAAACCGTGGATCGCAGACCATTAAACAGAGAACTTAAAACTGCCGCAAATCATGCTTGTTATCATAAATGATCTCGATTTCTTCCTTTTTAGTGTTCTTTGAGACAAAGTACAATATTTTAAAAGACAATTTAAGCCGTGGTCTAATGAGTTCAACTTTTCAATCAAAAACTACTTTGGTAGACTTGATTTAATGGTGATTGTTACCTGATAATATAATGAAACATAGCATACAGATAGACTTGGTCTCGTTAGCACATGCAATTTCCTTTGATACTGGTAATAAATATGTTACCGAAAAACTAGCTAGTGTAGTAGTATCTAGAAGATAGTCTTTGTAGAATACTAGAAGTCACGCGGCTCGTTGCTCTCGTCGTTATATTTTTATTATTAGCCACTGCTCAACTCCTATTGGCCCTAGCGTAACCAACACCACTAAAATTTTTTTTAAATTGGACTAGTAATTCTTGAGATCCTAGCGTTCAACCAAACAAACAGACAAACTCTTCAGCTTTATAATATTAGTATAGAAGATAACAAAAGATGTTAACCATGTCTAATGTTCATCTGTTTGTGAGCTAAGGTTATTCTACATTAAACAGATTTTGACATTATTTTTAGTCATTCGAGACATTAATGTATTTTAAAAGAATGTTCCGGAAGAAATTTAAGCAATCATCGATCTATACTATCGGACACGTCACTACCGGATACGTTAATAAAATATATACGGAACCTTGTAGGCACGGATCATACTTAGAGATTTTTCTATGTAAATGAGTGTGCTCCATAAAGGTGCTAAGTTTAAGTGTAAAAGTTTCAAGGCTGGCACCTGTGCGCCAAGACACAAGTCTGTGACCTGGTTAGATAATGTTGAATCTGGCTAGATAGGACGAAAGTATTACGTTCTTTTTATACAACTTGAATTAAATGTTGTGATTATTCACTTGCCTGTATAAATAAAACCGGTTATGACGGACCATGCTCAAAGCGCTTACGTCTATTTATTGAGAAGTGCAGTTCAAAAAGGCTATTAGTAAAAAAGTAAATATCCGATCATGTTCAAATTTTTAGCTTTTGTAATTTTTAATTTTTTTTTTTTTTTATGACAACGCCCGCACTAGGGAACAAGCCCTGTGTCGCGGGGAGCTTTACAAACATGAAACTAACGGACACAAAGTACACCCAGACTAGAAACAAATATCACACAAATATTTGTCTCGTGTGGGAATCGAACCCAAGTCACCCAGCACGGTGATGTAGTGGCGAGGCGACCACCTTAACCACTGCGCCACGGTGACAGTCAATTTATTAATATATATTAATATATAAATATTTAACTACTAAACTTTGTTGCGACCCACACAAGACATCTATTCTCTAAATTTCATCAATATACAATATACATTGAGTAGTTTCCGAGTTAAGTGCCTGTGACACACGGACGGACGGACATGACGAAGCTATAAGTTCGTTTTTGCCAAAAGCGATGGCGGCCGAGGATTGGTCGTTGTGGAAATGCTTGCACCTGTTTTACGTTCAGCTGAAAACGTCTATAGGCTGGTGAAGATGATGATAAAGACGCTAAAACAATGAATGAATGACGTCATTACCATCGTCGTACCGAGTGACGTGAGTTCGATCGTACCTATAGCATTATTTCGGCCCATTAGAAGAATAATGTTTTATCTTCACATAAAACAAAAATGAAATTATTAAAAAAATCGGCATTAAAAACCGTAAACTATCGATTGATAAATTTTTATATTATTCTTTAGTCAGTATTTTACAAAATACAAATTTGATAAATTGATAGTTTACGGTTTTTAATGCCAAATTTATAATAATTTCATTTTTGTTTTATCTGAAGATAAGACATTATTCTTCTAATGGGACGATTTGTCAAACGATAAGTGCAACTTGATACTTGTAATTTAAATTACCATTACTCGTGTGTCGTTCTATTAGTACAAATGTACCTAGTACGATACTAAACAAATATAGAAATCTCAAACCCACTGAAACTCATGAATAAAATCAACGAAACCAATGCACATCCCACTGCACCCAGACTCTGTATCAAATTCTTTATCACTTTACTGCCTTGAAATTGTATCAAAACCTCGCGGACGTGTCCAACCAAGTTAAAATGTTCATACTAGATATATCTCACATAGGTAACACATAGTACAACAGTGTTTACTACAAATACAAACTTAACACATAAACAGCACACTACATAAATATGCCCATAAACACTCACACACACACTCACACACACACACACACAAGCATATTTCCACATACATATTCTTCTCTCTCATTTTCTTTTACCTTTGTTTTAATTTTTATCTTTATTTTAATGCTATTATGTCTTATGTATTCTTAAACATAGAATGTATACCAATAGATATAATGGATTAGGGAAGAGACTGAGACCCCACGACACAGGGTATCCTAGTGAGGGGCTCAGAGTACTTATATTTTTAGTGAATGTGTACTTAACCTATTATTGTAAAAATAAAAAATAAAAAAAATAGTTTATAGCAGTTAAGTGAAGCTAGACAAAGAGAGTAAGATGATAGCCGCTGGCGACGTGACTCGGCCGAGGTGCTACTACGACTTTGTTATTGGGAATTGAAAAATTCTGAAGGGTTGTGAGATTACAATCGTTATGGTTACAAGGATTTCTGCGATTTAATGTTTGATAGAAGTGGTTTATGAGTTCAGATTATATGACTGGCCTGATCGCGTAGTGACCCTGACTGCTAAGCCGTAACTCGTGGGTTCGATTCCCACCCAAGACAAATCTTTATGTCATGAGCATGATTGTTTGTCTAGGTCTAGGTGTAATTTGTCTAGAATATGTATGTATTTCCAAGAAAAATGTATTTAAGTAGTATACTAGTTGTTTAGTACCCATTACACACACTAGATGGCGCTGTATTAATGTGTGAAAATATTATTATTATTATTATATTACTAAATTAGAGACATAGCACGTTATATGCATTGTGCAACGCACAGCGAAAATGTTACAGTGCTAAAAAATCAGAATATAAACTTATTTTAAAAGTTTGCTGTTTAGATTATGACTAATAATAACTATGATTAAATAACTAATTTTATCTAACTCATGAAACAAATATTACTGTTAGTAAAATTTGGAAGAAATACCAAATTTTTCAATAAAATCTTCTGTAGTTAAAAACAATCGATTTGTTAACAATAATTTAAGTTGGTTGCGGGCGGCACAGGACCGTTCGCAGTGGCGTAAATTAGGTGAGGCCTATGTTCAGCAGTGGACGTCGATAGGCTGATATGATATGAATAAGAGAAGAAGAAGATGAGTAAGTTAGTAAATAACTAAATAACTAAAATAATGTACAAGTAAATGAATGAATAAGTGAATAAGTAAGTAAAATAAAATGTAAATTAATAAATATGTAAATGTATATTTAAGTAAATAATAAAGTAAATAAGTGAGTATGTAAATAACTAATTGAATGTATTAAATGAATAAGTAAGTAAATAAGTAACTAAGTAAAGACATAAGTAAATAAAAAAGTTTGTAAAAAACTAGGTATATAAGTAAGTAATTAAGGAAGTAATTTTAAAACTAAGTATAGTTAGATAAGTAAATAAGAAAGTAAATAATTAAGTAAGTAAATAACTTAGAAAATGAATAAATAAGTCAATAAATAACTAATAACAAAGTATATAAGTTAGAAAATAACTGAGTAAATAAGTAAGTATATAAATAAGTAAAGGAATAAGTAAGAAAATAAAAAAGTTTGTAAAAAACTAGGTATATAAGTAAGTAATTAAGGAAGTAATTTAATTTTATTTATTTATTATTATTATTATGTTAACACGGTTTAAACACCAATTACATTAACATAGACTTAGTTAAAATACAACACCAAGATAAGTACATGCAGTTAAAAGAAAAATATATATATATATAAAAATTAATCAATAAGTAAGTTTCTAAATACCTAAAAAAATGAGAGTGTAAATAAATAAATAAGTAAAGAATTAAATAAATTAGTAAATAAATATGTTAATGAAATAATAAGTAAATTAATAAGTAAGTAAATCAATATGTAAATAAATAATGAAATACTCGTTGTGTACCTAGTTGTTTGTTTGCTCAATGACTTGTGCAAAGGATACAGGAACTCAGTTTTGACGGTTGACTTTTTTAGTTTATAGATCCATGTTGTTTGGTCTTCCCCATCCCATTATGTCATGATACTTAGTAGCTCTTAATCTAAATACGGCCAATACTATCATTCTATATGAACATAATTCTACACCTCATTCATAGAAGAACAAATTTAAATAACATGGTTTCTGTAACTGAAGCGGAGTGAACATGCAATGCGAAGTTTCGTGCCCCGGTAACTGTGATCGTGTTATACAGTTAGTGTAAACGACTTCGGTGTTGCTAGTAAATAAAGTTGTAGGTACTATACGTTGTACCTAACTGTGCAAACTTCTTGTGCTTTATTTGACTTTTTGTAACTTTGTATATTATTAAAAACTGTCATTCAATCATCATTATTACAACACGTAAACGTCCCGCTGCTGGGCACGGATCTCTTCCAAACATTTTGGAGGGAATTTAGCCTAATATATCACGTCTGATAAGGTTTTTTCCTTGGTCTTGTACGACACCCAGGGATTGAAATAGGGTAGTGACATTATATATATATATAAACCTAGTTCACATTTTTTCCTTAATAGATAATTATAATGTACCCACAGTTTTACTATAAAGAATAATAAATGTTCCTGTACATTGTATTCGTTGTCTATAGCACGATTATGTTGACTGTATACCTATTTGTAACTATATATAAATAAACGAAAAAAAAAAAAATTCTTAATCCGTCACTACACAGACAATTACTGGCTACATTACTACGCTCGATGGCAAGGCTGATAGGCAGATTAAACCTTCTATCATACACCGCACTTATCGAAACATCAACGTAAGCAATATCTCGAGTAAGCTGTATCGAACAATGAACTATTGAACAGAACATTGCGCTTCCATTTCTCGCATAACATCTGCATGACGTTATGTAATCAGACTCGAAACAAACAAATATCCGTGATCCTACTTTATTGCCTGTCATCGTGATTTTCTCTCATGAATCGCTGTTGTGTCAAATATTATGATTATTGTTTGTATACATGGATATACGGCACTTAAGTCATCGTATCGCCCAGTCAAGTGGCGTAGTTCAGCTTGTGTGCATTAGCTTTAACCATTAACAATTTGGTTTTCTGATTATAATTGTATTTATGTGCTATTAGATAAACTGTTGCATTTATTTTAATTGACAATCTAATATGGGTACTAAACAACTGATATACTACTTAAATACATTTTTTTATTGTAAATACATACATATTATAGATAAATTACACCCCGACACAGAACAAACCTTTATGCTCATCACACAAAGATTTGTCCTGGGTGGGGATCGAACCCACGACCTCCGGCTTAGCAATCAGGGTCACTAACCACTAGACCAACAGGCCAGTCGAAAAATAAACTAAGAACGACGTTTACATGAAAATTTAGATATTAATAAGGTGTACCTTTTCAATATCTGTGAAGAATTATAAGAATAATGATTTTGTTCTATTCCATCTCGAGGATTTACGTGCTAATTTAAATCACTTTCCTAGCAAAGTTACAAATATCGACACTTTCAAACCAAGAAAAATACTAGTTGAGGTTTAGAACAGAGAAATTCTCTCAGCGCTACTTATCACAGCGGACGTGACTGGAGAACTAGTTGGCTTAAATATCCTCAAAGTTGTAAAAGAGTTAGAGCTAGCTATAAATATGTCAGAGTATGTGTGCGTTTGTTTGTGTGTGTGGTTAAAGCGATACAGAGTTAGTTACCTATGTGCAAGTCATAGCAGTCGCTGCACAACAAAATGCTTTTACATTGTTAGAGATTAGATAATCAAGTCTAGATTTATTAGTCTCTTATCTAAAATAACTTCTTTGTAGTTTTCGATGGAAGTTATCTTGTACTTTTTGCATAAAGTTTAAAATAGACATAAGAGGCCATATAGTTTTAGCACAATTTTGTCAAATTCATCATCATCAACATCATAAATAATTAAACCAATGATAGTTCTTCCCAATGGGAGGGAGGTTGTATCATAATACAACCTCCCTCCCATTGGGAAAATGAACAGAAAAGTTGAAATATTATTAAACTTCAATATTCAGTTGCTTAAAACATTAAAATATCATTACAAACACTACAAAAATAGGAATGAACGAGCCATCACTGCCCTTATTATTCTTCAGTTTATTGCAAACACAGATGCATATTTCTTCCGTCTTGCTTATTGCGCTAAAATATTCAGTTTTCATAGCAAAGTGCAATCTTACAAGTGAAAATACTTTGAGTTTTGATTATACCCTTGTTTCAAATTCATTGGAAGTTTTCCAAGTAATCTACGGTTGAAGTAAAGGGACAGGCGTAATTAGGATGGCTTAACTTAGCGTTGGGTTTCTTGTTACTTTTGAGTCTTTAGTTTCTTTCTCAATAGCCGGATTTTAATTTAAATTGTTAAGAAGTTTATATAACAGTTGAATGGAGCAAATGAGAAGAAGAATATTAGATTAATTAACAGATTTTATTCTGGCTGAATAAAATCTGTTAATTAATTATATTTTTATTTTATTTATTTATTGCTCTCTAGTTAAAGCAGAGGAGACCCGAGCCCAGCAGTGGGATTTAATGGGTATCTGATGATTCTGCCTGAATGCCAAATTATAATAACAAGTTACTCCAGTCATTTAAGCATAAATACATAGAACAATATTGTTGCATTTTCTTGGAAACATTTCTAAATAATTATGTAAACTCGCTAATCGTGCAAGTGTTTTAACAACACCTCCACAAGTAACGCTGTGGAACTAATTAATTGCATGCAACTAATTAAATAAAATAAAATTACTCCACGTGCTCTCCCTATAGAGTTTCCTCTGGAACTAGGTCATTGGAATGTTGTTGCAGGCTTCAATTTATAATAATATAATTACAAGAAAAGTTATTTAAATATGTTATAAAGTTGTATGCCAATAGCTTTAATTTTATGAAACGAATGAAATGAATGAATTAACCATACGTTTTGAAAGTCATTCATTTGCTCATGCAAACAGCACCGTGTATCTTTTATAGAATTTCATCCTATTATTGAGGCTGATACTAACACTCACGAGCAAATCAACACTGTGACGATATTTCACCAACCCGACAAGATACAGAATTAAAAAGATAAGAGGGTTAAAAAATAAGAAAAGGATAAGGTTTACGTGTACCTAAAATTTATATATTTTGTAGAAGTGTGACCATTTTTCAAACTTGTGACGATATTTCACCAACCCCTAAAATACAGTTTCAAGTCTATCATTCCTTTTAAATTATCGGCACAATTTATACGGAGATTAAATTTGAAATACCTACATATCACGAATGTATCGGTTCACGTGTTTTAGTAACGTTAAGCTTACTATAAGATTAACGATATTAAGCTTAAACCGTACAACAAAGAGAGCAATAAGCCACAGTAAATTAATTTCCAAGAATAAAACCCCGATTACACGGGTAAAATACAGTAACGTTACGTGTAAGTGGGTCACTGTGGACTTGGCGTCCCACCACACACCATTAATAACGACCCACTGAAAACTGGGAGGTTTTACTTAACTTATTTTATCTATAGGAACTAATATTATAAAGAGGAAGGATTTGTATTTTTGTATGTAAGGAATAAACTCAAAAACTCCTGAACCGATTTCAAAAATATTTTTTTTTAACGAAGGCATCGAGCGGTGGCCAAATAAAGAACCACGGGAGCGAAGCCCCGCGACTTCTAGTTAACTAATTATTATTATATATCGGATTATAACAAATTTGAAATTATTGAATGTTTGACCTTAGACGAAGAATGCATAGGTTTTGTGATCAAGATGATCAAGTAAACCATACATTCCAATTAGTTTTAGTTCTGTTATAGTATTTATAAATCTATAATTATGAATTTGTATAATACTAGAAGTCTATCGGGGCTTTAATAATAATAATAATTTATTATTGTGTGGCTTTTCAAACACTTGCCATATAAACAAAAAAATTTACTGCAAGTTTAAATGAAGAGCCCACAAACCGCAGGGCAGCTAGTGGCGAGCTCAATGTGAGTGGCGACACTGCGGTCCTGAATTGCCCTGAGCGGTCGAGGCCTCGTCTCCAGCACGTCTTTGTTGGTTGATTGGAGTAGATATTGGCTGATTGGAGTAGATCTCCAAGAGCGACCACAGGACTCTCAACTCTGGCTTGCCTTAACCAGCTGACCAGAGAGGGGTCGCCAGAGCTATATGCTCGGGGGTGGAAGTGTCATTTTTCAATGGCATAATTACGAGGAATCCCGCTCCGGGTCTCCGCTTGGGACCCGCGATGGTGAAATCGGCGCCGCACTGCTCGACACCCCTAGCCGCGCACTACGGTGTTGCCCTGAGACCTGTGGACTTCGGCCCATGTCGGTTGTGGAAGGGGCCCATCTAGTGTAAGGCGAGTCACCGTCTGCCCAAATCCTCATTTAACATCATATTTTCACCGCTGGAGGAGGCAAGCAGGCGACGTTGTTCCCGTATGCCAGAAATCACACATTCCACCGAACACCCAAACCCATAGCCCAACTTTATTTGACTCCATAATACCATACAATAGCTCTACACCTACCGGTGACAGATCATAGCTGTACTACAATAGTGCAGCTGTGATATGGTGGTGGTAAGTGTCTCATCCCATTCTAAATTAAAATTCTTTAAGGGCCTTTGCGTGTTGGACCTGTGTCCCCGCGTAAGCCTTTGAAAAGGACCGGGTGTACTTCTCACCTTAGAGAGAAGTATAGCCGTGAAAAGAGAGACATAATAATAATATTAATTCATATATTTCGGAATATTTTTTTTTTTACTTTCCATAGTTATTCTAAACATTCATACAATTATAAACACTTAATGATACGTTAATGTCGGCATCGTGTTACGCTGCACTGTGTTAGATAATCTGCCGCGAAAACGACGATAAATAACACCTTTCGGCCAAACTCTTCTTTGAGGAACGTTTCCAGATGCTCCCGTCGTTCTTTATTTGGTGATTACTCAACTCCTATTTAATTTTGCCATAGCGTAATGTTATAACTTATAATCTTCCTCGATATATGGACTAATCAACACTAAAACTGTTGTTCCTTAGATCCTAGTTCAATCAAACAAACAAACCAACTCTACAGCTTTATAATGTTAGTGTAGAAGTATAGATATTATTATGCAGTTCGTTTGTCTTCAAATAGAGGTTGAGATTGGCCGACTTGCCCGATTTGGTGGCACAAATCACTTGCTGTGGCGTAAATTAGGTGAGCCCTATGTTGAGCAATGGACGTCACTGATATGATATGAGGATGGTGAAATCTAGTTTGTGTATTTTCTCTGGAAAATTACGAATTTAAATTCTCTAAAGGCTGACCAGCCGCCATTGTCTTCAAGAGACGGAGTGTAGCTTGGCAAATGCCGGGAGTGCTTAAATTTTCTTCAAAATTCTATGAAATAACGCTACCAGACTTGTACCAGAAGTATTAAATAACTATCTAAGTTATCTAAATCAATACATTCATACACCACACAATCGACACCCATCAAACCTCAGCGAAAACAAATGGTATTTGTAGGTAATCCTTAACGGCGCAGCGGACGCAACGCATAAATAATAAAAACGAGTAGAATGCGCCACAAATAGGTTACCTTATTTCAATATCCGCTGACCCGGGGCGGGCCCGCTGCTCGCGGTACAGCACTTTATTTCCCTACCCAAAAACCCTTTATGAGTGGACTAAGTTACACGTGCGAGGCGGATTAGATGATGCGTGAAAGAGAAGTTCACAATGTTCAATGAAGTACCTCGATTGGAGAAGTACTTTCAGCTTACAGAAGACTGCAGTCGTATGATACTACAGAGGGCTCGGCTCGGCTAGGTTCAGATAGCTTGTAGTATTCAAAAAATGCGAAAGAAAGAATGTTTGTTATGGCTAATTTACACAGTGCGAAGTCACTACAGTAACTCGCACTGTTTGAACGTAATTTGCAAATAGCTCGCAGCCACGAGTCAATAGCTCGCCTTCTTCAACATTTTTTGTTTTCACTTGCCTGGTTGCCTGCAGCAACTAGCATATGGCAGCAGCTCGGTCATCACTCACAACCTTCCGTCTCTTGGCACTTGCACCGCACATAGTGTGTAAAATAAGAATTTATTATTGGATTCGTGAGGTTCTCAGCTAGTGACCTCGTTTTATTGGCTCACTGGACATCGCACTAGTAAAGGCCAGCGCGGTTGTTATTTTTTACGTTACTATCATACTCATGGGCTCTTGAATCGAATATACCTTTGCTTATGTACTTTCTAATAGCGGTGTTGCCGTAATAAGCTCAGTATAAATAGGATAAATTGATTCTGTAAAGAATCCCGAGACACAAAAGTTATTTGATGGCTGTGTAGTCCATTTTTATGTATTGGTTTAAACGTTTACAATTTTCATTTAAAACTACATTTACACTTAATTAATTTCAAAGATATACTTAACAGAAATTTTAGTATTACTTATAATTAAAATTTCTGTATGTTCGTCTAGAGAAATAAAAATTAATAATCCGTCACTCCACGAATATAAAATGTAAAGCATGCGAAATGTAAATGACACATCTCTACCTACCCCTTCGAAGAATAAAGGCCTGATGATAATTATATTCTGTAACGTTTACTTCTAGCAGTATTCTAGTGTCTTACGTTAGTACACTTGGCGTGCTTCAACCGTCACAACTGCTTCGTTGGAGGTGTGCCTAATGGTCCAAGGCTTGTTCTTGGCCCTTAGTCAATAGATACATGTATCATTTGTTATGACCTACACTAACTTCATTAATTATACATGCTAGAAGTCGCGCGGGAATTTGTTCCCATCGTTCTTTGTTTGGCGACTACTCAGCTCCTATTCATCGTAGAGTGATGTTATAAATATAGCCTATAACCTTTCTCAATATATGATCTATCCAACACTTAAAAATTTATCAAATAAGACCAGTCGCTTCTGAGATCTTTGCGTTCAACCAAACAGACTCTCCAGCTTAATAATACATATTAGTATAGACTAGAAGTCACTCGTCATTCTTTATAATTTGTAACTCAATCATGCTAGAACGGCTGAATGGATTTTTATGACATTTCGCACACAGATAGATTGTAGTTTGTAATAGAACAAGTAAATATAATTTAAAAAAAAAATAACCCGACTGCAAGAAATCAACAGAGAGCAACGCACTAAAAAGACCGTAAAATTATTGTAATATTATTATACGTGATTAAATTTAAATACATAACATAAGTAATCTCCATTTGAATACCTTTATTTTGATACTATACTTGATAGATTTGGTAAAAAAAAAAAATTGAACTACTTACAATTTGGAACCATTCAATTATATATAATATTAATCTCTTTTTGAATATATGTAATCTCCTTTTGATTCTCTTTATTTTGATACCCAAATCGATAGGTTTGGTTAAAAAAAAATTGAACTTCATACAATTTGGCGTCAAAAGCCAGCCAAAAGTCTTTATATTCTTAAAACCTATCTAAGGACACTTGAGTTTTCTAGACGAATCTAACGATACCCTGATTGTCAAAATCCATCCAGCCGTTTGGAAGATTCGTGGGAATAAAGAAATTTACAAACATACAAGATACGCGCGAAAAACAATACCTGTCCTGACAGTCAGGTAAAAAAGGCTACTTTTACCGACACACCGAGCGGAGCCGCGGATTAACTAGTTCTCGATATAACTTAAATAACAACTTGTCAATCACAGTTCTAAATTGACGCCCATTCTCAATAACAGTACGAAACATAGTAAAACAATGGTGATGGATAGTTTATCACGCACAAGACGAGCTGTGACTTCGGGACGATATATTCGCGATCGTGACAAAGTCAACCCCTCGCCTCTATTGATTTATACTTGAAATGTCCCAGAGTTTGGCATCCATGCGTGAAAGAAAGTTTGTGTTAATTTTGCATTATGATGTATTAATTTTTCTGATATTATAAATGTGAAAGTTAGGTTGGATGGATGGATGGATATATGGATGGCTGTTTTATTACTCAATCACACCAGAGCGGCTAAAATATCTCTATCTAGTCTTTGATAAATTATGACATTATTTAATGAAAATATAAACAAATAAATTGAAGGTTTGGAACAATTATTATTGATGAGATATTTTACTGCTAATAGTAATTATCAGCAGTAAAATATAATACCTTAATACGGTTATCATACCCGCCATTCTCCAAAACTATCCAATTGATTAATTAAATGTTATTTTCTTTTTCATTGAGTTAGTTTACAAGTACTAGGCATACGTTTAAACATTTTGAATTATAAAAATAAATTGTTTAGTTTCTCTACTCTTAAACCAGCTGACTTTCGATAGATGTCTCAATATCCGAAGAAATAATATTGACCTCTTCGTGAATTGATCAGATCACTTCTATCGACACTGTCTGCTAACACACACAGCTACAAGCTTCTTTTTTTCACTTCTATTAAGTTTAAGCTATTCAAATTTTGAAACCACGTCTATAGTTCCATTAATCTACGTGGAAACTTTTAAAATATACAAAAGAAACTTTTTTTATTGAGCCAAATCTCTCGTGTTGAAACTTTTGGACAGGTAAACGCTATTAGCCGCGATGAGGATATATTTACGACCGGATACCATACGACTCGACCATTTGTACACCCTCGAGGAAACACAAACGCGAATGTATTGATCATAATGAATATGTTACGCTGCACTTTTTTGATTTGGAATGGATTATGTTTATTCCCGACGCAAAAAGAGGGGTTATTAGTTTGACGTACCTTGTCTGTCTGTGGCATCGTAGCTCTTAAAAGAATGTTAAATTATGAAAAGTTCATTTTTGTTTGGAAGCTGGTGAATTGTGTAGAGGAAGTCAAAAGAAGAGATGTCTCTGTCTACTCCATTGGGAGACTAATAACTTTGGTGGTGGTGTTTGTTGAAGTACCAACAATTCAAGAGCATCGAAGGCTCAGTGCGGTGGCTGCTCAACTCAGCCCGTAACCACGATCATTGCAATTCAATCGAAACGTCGGACAAATAATTATATGTGTCGTAGACCCGTTTGAAAACTATTAAAATGTGTACTTGTTTGATATTATGTTATGTTTTTATATGTTACTTATTTGATATGTTTTTATAGCTATAAAATAAGGCAAATTGCATTATATCTCATTTTATTTTAATTTTTACATCTAAAATAATACTTAATCGCTTGAATTGATTCTTTATGTAATTTATAGATAACTCACTAAATGTCGCTAGTCATTAGTGAGCGAACAACAAAACAAATTGATCTTCTTTGTGACTTTCGTACTGAAAAGGTTACATAAACAAGTACTGATTAATGTAGCGTTAATTGTTCTCGATATAGTATTGAAAGTCACTTCAATGTTACGTCTTAAACAGAAATAGTATTAGTTGGTGAGTATTTGGTGTATTCATTGTCTAGAAATATCCTTGTATTTGCACGCCATCATATGGCAGAATATGACTGAGACACTGTTTAATATAAGACCTATAAAGCACCTTATATGAGCAAATAAAAATGAATTGAATTGTCTTTAACTTTATTAAACTAACAAACTTTCCTAGGCGAAGGTCTGTTTGACCTTGGGTTATCACTTATCAGTACATCTCGACGTCTCTTAAAGTAAAGTTTTCTTAAGAACCAAAGGAACGCATTCTCTCAATAGTCTTCTTCTAAGGAGAAGATTCAGAATCTTTTAAGAAGAAGACTAAGAATCATATCTATGGTATGTGAGCCATTAACTAATCCGAAGATAAACATTATCTGTCTCCAATACTTCACTATTTTATTCGCACATAACAAACATAAACCATTATCGACATATTTCCTCAACAGCAGGTGCTCACAATTTATTAGTGCCGGCACAACGTGGCGAGTTGGCAACATACATAAATAAAGAGCGTCGTCCACAACACAGCGCGACTTGTCGTCACATCAACACCAATTAAATTGTCCCTTGTCTCACCGCCGAGTTGCCAAGTCCAAATTAAATCTAGCTCTTTGTCACAACAACCCAAAACTTTAGCAATTATAAAAGTTTAAAGTGTATTTTTTTGCGATAAGTGAGTGAAACAGTAGGGCACTTTATCATTATGATACAGGAGGGTTTAATCCGGAGTCATAGTTCAGGAGGGATGCACAAAATGGACGCAATATATCTCGTGCACAAAGCTGTGAGAAAAAATTCGCGTCGTGAATCTTCCACACTGGGCGTTCGGTTGCTAGGTTTCTGCAAACAGGCAACATTTTGTTGCGAGTGTTTTTAATAACAACTATAACTAACAACTACCACTTACCATTAGGTGGGCCGTCTGCTAGTCTAACACTTTAAGCAATAAAAAAAACTATCAGTAACAATATTATTGTTTGGATATAGGCTTTTACAATTTTTTTTTCTTACCGGATCTTTCTAATATTCTCATGTAGTCAATGTACTTAAAAGAGCACAGCTCTACACTACATTAAGTGCCTAGGTGACAATCTTACTGAATTAGTTTTACATAAACATTTCGTCCTCTTCATCATCATACTCGTATCAGCCCAACGACGTCAACGAGCACCCGCAACCTTACATTTGAAACAACCTAAATAACTTCCATTGTGGTTTATTTTAAAATAATTTTCACTGTTTAAAAAAAAAATACACCATTTTTTTTTAAATTGACTGAACATATTATTGATATAGGTATAAAAAGTATCCCGTCTGTTACACCTTTTCTTAGTTTTCTATAAAGACAATAGTAACAAGTTTATTGGAGGTCTCGGAGTGTGTAATTTTACGCTTGGGTGCTCTCGAGACTAACAGAGTTATCTAATAGTTGACTCGTCTGTAATGAACAAATGTTGTTCAGTTCTTCAATCCTTTTCAAGATGTTAGGCCGTTCATTAACAATTTTTAAAATTACATTTTATATATTTTTTAATTAATAAAGTTTGATTTTCAAAACTACCTGTAGATTTATTTATTTATAAAACAATATTAATTTTCTCCGAAAAAGAAATAGCAGCTATTAAAGCTTGTATGTATCTGCAATTTTCTATAAAATAGGAACCCCCCTTCAAACAGCCAGCTCAGTTACAAAGAAACCTCACCTCTCATCGTATATAACTTAATTGACTGTAATTCTAAAAGCAATGTCTCTGTTACCGTTAACAAGCGTCTAAGCATCAGTCTGATGCCACATTATCGTGGAACACAGTAGCAGACATTAAGAAAATTAACCTTAATTAACATCACAAGTTGTTCACCCTTATCATTGTCTCGTTGTAAGAATAAAACTCTTTTAAGGGATCACATTAGCACCTTCTTAACAAACGATTGTGAATTACTACAAGACGTCTTTGTATTAGGCCTCTTTGTATTAGTTATTAAGCCTATTTTTAGGGTTCCGAACTAAAAAGATACAAAAGGAACCATAATGGTCTCGCTCTGTCCGTCCGTCTGTCACAACGTTATATCTCAAAATTTACTTAAGCTATCGATATGAAATTTGCTGCACTGCTGATCCAATTGAATTAAGTGTTCTTATTGTTGAAATAATGTTCTTATTTTGTCTGCGAAAGTGGCCGAAAGGCGGGGAGGGGTTAAAATTTTAAATTGATACTATTTATCAAGTGGGATATCAAATGAAAAGGCTTAGTTTTCACATTTCAAATTATATTTTTATTTATTTTTACGCGCCCACAGTGTTGGAGTTGAGATTAAAACAAAAAAAAATTAACCCCCCCCCTCTTATCTTCGAAGTTTGTGATGAGAAGAATGTAAAATAATTCCTTAGGCCAGTTCGTTGACAAGGTTGAAGAAAAAGAACTGGCAAGAAACTCAGGCCACTCTTTTTAAAAGCAGAAATAGTTACAATTTCAATTGGTCACAATTTTTAATAGGTCTCATAGAATAGAACCAAAATACCATATTTCACCATCATCACTTAGTCCCACTGCTGGGCTCCGGATAATAATTGTATTATAAATATGGATTTAGCTAAACTAAAATAAATTAAAAAAAATTAACTACCCGACTGCAAAAAATTTAGAAAGAGAAACGCACCAAAAAGACCGAAAAATTATTGTAATATTATTATACCTGATTGTTCCGTACTTTTACTTTATTTTCTGCATATTATGAATGTGAGCACAAATCATTATCTTTTCAAAATTCTCTTTTTTGAAATACTCTATGGACTGTATAGACCATAATCCGCGCGCACGCAACCATGGCAGCTACAGTACTGCCATCCTTATCTAAAAAAAGGACTTGCTCAAATATGGCGCCTCGCCGCGTACGCGCTTCTTAGTACGTTGCTGTGAATAAAATATTAATAAACATATTGGACTTAATCTTCGATGTGTGAGTGCATTCCGAGGAATACTGACTACCAAAACCTATGGAGATCACCGCTGGGGTACCCCTGAAGACCATCAGTTGCGGATTCCAGTGAGTGGTTTAATACAGTCCACCCCTTTCGCTCTCAAATCTATTTCCCCAACACTGATTAATTTAAATACATAACATATGTATATATTTGTAATCTCCAATTGATTCCCTTTATTTTGATACTCTACTCGATAGGTTTGGTGAAAAAAAATTGAACTTCTTACAATTTGGCCTCAAAAGCCCGCCGTTTAAGTATTTTTAATCTTAAAATCTATCTAATGACACTTGGGTTTTCTAGACGAATCTAACGGAACACTAATTGTCAAAATCCATCCAGCCGTTTGGAAAATTCGTGGGAATATAGAAATATACAAACAAACAAGATACGCGCGAAAAACAATACCAGTCCTGACAGTCGGCTAAAAATAGAAACCTGTTTCTATCCACCAATAATTTGGTTTATGATACTTCTCCATCTCATTTAATATCCACTTTGCTACCCAGGCTTCAAGGTCCAAATTAAAACGTCATCATAATGAACCAGTACAGTCCCGGTTTGTGAATGAATGCCGTGTATTTAGCACAATTAGTGGATGCAGGTATGCATGTTGGCGCTACAAACAGTTTCATGGATTTGCTCTGGTTGTTCCTCGAACACAACCGCACTGTTATTGAAACAACTACTATTATTATCATACTAAATACAAACATCATCCGTGTAGTGACGGATTAAGAATACATAATGTGACTAATAACGATAATTTGACTGGCCTGTTGGTCTAGTGGTTAGTGACCCTGACTGCTAAGCCGGAGGTCGTGGGTTCGATCCCCACACAGGACAAATCTTTGTGTGATGAGCATAAAGGTTTGTTCTGTGTCTGGGTGTAATTTTATCTATAATATGTATGTATTTACAAAAAAAAATGTATTTAAGTAGTAAGTATATCAGTTGTTTAGTACCCATAACACAAGCAAATATCATTGCTTACTTTGGGACTAGATGGCGCTGTGTGAATGTGGTAGAATATTATTATTATTATTATTATAATCACTATCCCATCTCAACCCGTGGGTGTCGTAAAAGGCGACTTAGGGAGTATCTTAATGCAGGCAAGAGCACTGTGAGAAAAGGAAAATTTGAAACAAACCCTATACAGTGTGTGTACAGGCTAAATTCCCTCCACATTCTTTAGAGGAGACCCGTGCAGTAAGTTACAGATTACAATAGTTCATCAGATACTCTGCCAGTTGTGAAACTTGGCTTCAATTAAAATAAATTATAAACCTACTAAATAATATTTAAATGTCCAAACAAGTTAAAGCTCCGAACAATAAACAACGTCTTAAAAGTTGTGACACTGTTACATTAGACAAGTTTATTTTACGCGACCCTTTTAAATTTAGTAAAAGGAAAGTTGACTTACTTCCACACCTTGTCACTGTTTGAAATATAAAGTAACCTAGGGGCAGAATAAAATATTTGCACCTACAATTTAATACTTAGTAACACTAGAAACGGTGCCTGTTTCAATATCGGCAGATGAGTTGCGTATCTACGGAGTAAATCTATACTAATATTATTAGAACTGAAGAGTTTGTTTGTTTGGTCGAACAAGCTAATCTCAGGTCCGATTTATCAAGGAAGTTTATAGGTTATATAACATCACGGTACGGCCAATAGGAACTGAGCAGTGGTCAAACAAAGAACGTCGGGAGCGAAGCATCGGGAAACACCTGTTGTGTTTCACAAAATAATTTGGTTTAGGAATTGGAGAGAGCGCAACGCGCTCTATTAAAAATCATCCTTTGTGTCCGTTGTGTCCGTTAGTTTCATGTTTGTAAAGCTCCCCGCGACACAGGGCTTGTTCCCTAGTGCGGGCGTTGTCTTTTTAAAATACAGGTAAATAGATATTCTACAAACAGTCTATATCAATTATGTGATCTGTTTGTTTCTGTTAGAAAAATATACATTCTTCAAACTGTTTTAAAGAAACACAAGTCGTTACCTTATGACCCAAGCAGTATCAAATCAAAAAGAAGAAAGGACATTGTAGCTGTGGTCCCTATAACACGAACTGTGTTTGCTTGTGTACAATATAATAAACGCTCTGCACTCTTATACCATAAAGCGAATAAAGAACTATGCATTAACTCAAAAACGACATATAACTGTAAAAAGGTATTGACTGATTGGTTAAAAAAAATCACCTATGATGAGACAGAAGCACTTCTGAAAAGCATCAAATGACTGAATCATGGCTTTACTACATTACACACACACACTCACACACACACACATACACACTTTGTAATTGTAAACATTTTTGTTTTACCTACCTTTTATTATGTTATTTGTAATGTAAACCGATATGGAAGAGCAGAGTCACCTGATACAGGCATGATAAAAGGTGGCTCCTATCACTAAGTTATACTATTTGTACTCTTATAACACAATAAACGTTATTATTATTATTATCTGGTCTAAGAAAAGTAGAGCACAGTGAAAAAAAATAACGAGGTTATAACAATTCTAGTAACCATTCTATGTATATCTAAAGCTTGTTTACAGAAAAACCTAGATATACTGCTTACTAAAGCCAACGTTCGTTAATCTAGCCACTAGATATTGCCTCAATACGTAACGCTTCATAAAACAAACAATAAAAAAACAATCCCAGTCCATAAACATGAAAAATGTTCAAGCTTTGATGTTAATCGCGTGCAAAGCCCGCCAAGTCCTTGGGCAATTAAGGCGACAGCACGGCAACGGGACATCGTCGTAACTGATTATTTAAATCAAGTCGATTGTATGTTCCTTCACGACTGAATAAAGTGTACTATGGTAATGGCATTGTGCTTACACGGGAGGAGCGAATAGCGGGCAGACGTTAACAAAAGATGCTGATAAAAATATGTCACTTAAATTTAGATTAATGTATGACTTATTATTTTTGTCCACTCATATACGTGTAAGCTGTAATTAAGCTTAAAACAAAAGCGTTCCAAAAACTTGTTGCATTAACTCTATTCGTTTAAAAATATAAAATAGATATTAAACTAAATAATATTTTTTGCGAAATCAAATTTCTTATTATTGACTACGTCAGTGTTTTTGATAATAACAATTGTATTACATGTTATACACATACTTACATACTTATATTAAATAACGTCTAGGTACTGGCCAACAGAAGGCCATTTCCTTTCACATTCTACGATTTTGACACACATCTTTCAACAATCAGCTTTTTTTATATGCGCACCGCTGGTTTAGGATACTCCTGATCTGCCTTTTTAAAACGTAATCATTGATTTCAGGTACGTTCAGAGGATTGTAAACCTAGTAAGTCTTATGATATTTTCATTACCCTCGTCCGCTCCTAACTTACACGTCAACATTGCGTCGTGGCAAAGCTACAGTGATTTGTGTGGTTTGTGCGAAACGAATGGAATAGAAAATGAGATCATTTCGTCTTCCGCGCCGCTTTACAATAACTCCTCTTTTTGTGGAGAACTTGGCTGTGTGTTACGTGCGCCTTGAGACCTTGTCGTGTGTACGTCTTTATACCGACGACAAACTAGTCCCTGTTGGAGGTAAGTCGTTTGGGAAATCTATCGTTTCATCCCAAGTAAAAAGGTATAGAGGCAACTTAAGTGACTTATTATTTACGTTACTCTGCGACTTCATTTAAACGTTCAGGGATTGGTGCATATAAAGGAGGGTGGATCGAACTACATGTTGGTAAAAAAATGTGTTTTCCTGGCTAGATATTAGAAATTACAATTTTTTTAGTTGGAAGCCCTAGTAAAACGTAGCCATATTGCACTGAGAAAAAAGCCGTAATACACATACACAACATAAGAACCACAACACACAAAAAGTTACATTAATAATTTCTATCATATTTTGTCCAAAAACAATGGAGCGTACATTAAAAAGAACAAGCAATACATAACTGTCACCTATTATAATAAATCGTGAAATATTTTTGGTCCAAGACGATACATACAAATCGCAAAATAATTGGCCGTCACGTGCAGAACGGGACTCGGAGTTAGTTGTATGAAAAATGTGAAATAAAAATATTGAAGCGGGACCAGATTGCACGGCTCGGTGACGTTCGATGCTCGTTATATAGTCTAGGAACTACACTCACTATGGAAGAGACTTTCTACTTGCTTCCTAGAAAGATGTCGTTTTGACTCTAAAAGGTATTTTCTTTGTACTACTGCAGCTTTTGATTGTTAAATGACTTTGTGCAAGTTCCCTTTATAAATCGTACCCATTCATGTCTCGTATTCAATTTGAACCTTCCTGCTGAACCCTAGAATTAATAAAGCATAATTTTCTTTTTAATTTTTCACTATTTTGTTAAATGTCGATGTTTCACTATTTTATGAATGCGACTTCCTTACGTGAGTGACCCGTATATAAAAATACGTTGTAAGTTATTGTGTACCTATAAACTATATTTTGAAAAGACTACCTTATTATTATATAGTCACCGCTTATATATCAGTGGCTTAGTGAAAACCACTTAGAAACCAAATTAGTCGGGTCACTTTTAATTATGTCTTTAAATTATTATGTTTAATCAAAATTTATTAGATTTATATAAATAGGAAATAGCGTTTCCGACTAACATGAAATCAATTTAAAATTTTAAATGGGTTTTTATTGTGATTACCTTGTAATTGACATTATAAATAACTATTGACTTATTATCCTAGACGTGTCTTACATACATACATAATCTATCACACCTTCCATAACCTTCACAATTGCCAACCCCTACAAGAGCTGCTCAAAGCGACCACCATTCAACTTAACCCTGCCACTTCCATAACATGTTTATGGTCCACGTCAGTGTCAAGTGCACAGAGGGCACCCGACCGCCCGACCGGCAGACCGCGACCATGCGACGGTTGATTGCAAATTTGCGACCACTCAAACAGCCGACGGTTTTTCACAAACTGTTTTGACGGGCCAGTAATTAGCACAGGAGAAGTTAATTAGAATTAACGTACTAATAATTAGTGTGTTTGGTTTTTATCGATTTGTATTTCTGTGACATAAATATTATTATGTAACGGTACCTACTGGTGTTCTGTAGCAAAAATCTAAACGGCATTGAATAACTACTAGACACTGTTATATATTGGTTATGGTTTATTTATCATACTGTCGTTTGAAAAATCTAGGTAAACAAATTTCAATACACGTGCAGGAGAAATAAGACTTGAAATTAATCTTTGTAGCGAACTGTTCCGGTAGAGCGTGGTAACAACTGGAAAATTATTAACCCTTGTGATAAGAGATCCGTGCTCAGCATTTACGTAAGCCTAAATTTTACTAACACTTAATTTTTTTAGTTTTGAATAATTTAATTATAATAAAATACAATACAATATAATTTCCGTCTTATTAAATTAAAACTTAAATCTAAAATAAACATCGTCAGTCGTCAGTCAAATAACCCGCCCCTGGTTGCTCCTGGCGCAAAGGTGCCCACAACGCTTGCCGCGTTCCCGCGCTGTATGGCAATGGCCAACCTTTGCACCAGGAAAGACCCGGAGCGGGAGTCACCACATATATTATTAAGTCGGCGCCCTAATGCCTGGATAAAATTCCTGGCGTCTTTGCCCCAACTGCCCATGGTCTCTACTGCAATGGGCACAAAATCGTACATTGGCTCCAGGGCAGCATACTTAAGCCTCTTCTTGGAAGCGGCGTCTTCCGCAGCCACCGACGGAAAGCGGGCGGTGCGACTCAGGTGGCTGGCGGCAACAGTGCTGACGCACGTAACATCCCAGATTAGGCACTTGCCGTTCTTCCACGGCACCAGAGTCAACCCGTCCGGCCTCTTCCCATCAGATCTACTCAGACCTGGGGGCTCGAGCATACACGG
Organism: Laspeyria flexula; assembly: GCA_905147015.1. Classification (NCBI taxonomy): domain Eukaryota; kingdom Metazoa; phylum Arthropoda; class Insecta; order Lepidoptera; family Erebidae; genus Laspeyria; species Laspeyria flexula. Next base: position 668,956 of record LR989956.1, on the reverse strand, counting down.
GACGTTGGCCGATACGAGAGCTCTGCGAACTATGTCGTTAAGAGCGTGATGACTTTACTAACACTTAATTATACTATTGTTGGAATTATTTTTCTGAAATAAAAACATTTATTTATTTATTATTATTAGAGATGAGACAAGTCATGAGTAGTGGTGAAGAGGTTTGAAGCGTTGGCAATGTGCTTGTGATGTTTCTGGTGCTACAGACATGAGTGCCTGTAGCACCAGAGACAGGCTACGATAACCGCTTACTGTCAGGCGTGCCGTTCGTCTGTTTACCACAATCGTGGTATATAAAAAAAAGTAGATGATGTAATGTAATATTACTAAGCAACACCGATTATGGTGGTTTCTTTTGTTTAATAAAGTGACCAGTACGATAATATAATACATTGATAGCGACTAAGCCGTATTTTATATTTTATATCTACTTTTTATATCGTACTCGCTGCTCCTCTGTTTTAAGAAGATACTTAAGATATTATGAACGTAGCTACGATTCATGTAGGTAATGTGAGTTTCTATGTCGTTTTACATGAATCACAACAAAGCGATCGTTAACTGAACAAACACAATCAAAGACCGACGCTCTAAGTTAAACCCATATCACAAACTGAAACACTTGGACCCAAACTAGTGGAAGACATTAGCCATAACCTCTGACGTCACAAGTTGGATCACGCCCCAGTTATTATTCGTTGCGCGCGCGACGCGACACGTACAGTAATTCTGTTGGGCGTCTTTGTCGCGGCGACAACGAACTTTGTGAACGACAAACTCGCAAATAATACGTGCTTCTGTTCGCGCTACTTGGGATTCCGATGGCGGGTGTCGTATCATCTCGCGTTACCTAAACTTGTAACTTGTTTGTAGTTAACAGTTTACTGCTATTTGCTTCATCGGCTATCGCCCACTCGCCCACTCGCCCACTCTCCTACTTCCAACTAGTTTTTCTCGACTAACTTGGACTTTGTTTATTAGATGAACGCAGGTATATACCAAACATTTTTTGTGTCATTGCTGAAAATCTACACAATTTTTTTTTATATAGTTTTTGTTAGCTATCTAAATTTGGAAAATGTTGTGTATAATGTCTAGATATACTTCTAATTCCATTCAGTCTATAAACAATATGTAATAACACTATTCTACCAACATATGACTGAAAAAATGTAAAACTAACCCAACCCTATGTTGCAAATAATGTTGCAACTTAAAATATAAATAGCTGTTCCGTACTTTTACTTTGTTTTCTGCTTATTATAAATGTGAGCACAAATCATTCTCTTTTCAAAATTCTCTTTTTTGAAATACTCTATGGACTGTATAGACCATAATTCGCGCGCACGCAACCATGACAGCGACAGTGCTGCCATCCTTATCTAAAAAAAAGGACTTGCTCAAATATGGCGCCTCGCCGCGTACGCGCTTCTTAGTACGGTGCTGTGAATAAAATATTAATAATACATATTGGACTGAATCTTCGATGTGTGAGTGCATTCCCGAGGAATACTGACTACCAAAACCTATGGAGATCACCGCTGGGGTACCCCTGAAGACCATCAGTTGCGGATTCCGGTGAGTGGTTTAATACAGTCCACCCCTTTCGCTCTCAAATCTATTTCCCCAACAATGGCTATTTTTATATTATTTTCTATGAAGCTTTACAAAAGAACTTGGGGACACAATTGTTTTTATTTATTAAGTAACATTTAATTCTACGGAGTCCAATTTAGATATTTTTATTTTTCGAATGAATTTTTCAGACAACCTAAATTCAAGTAATGTTATTTGCTAAAGTGGGGACGCTTCATTACATGCCTCTCAGATAAAAAATCTGAAGTGTTTCTAAATAATGGCAGAATTCTTGAGCTAAATCGACAGATAAGATCGACACTTACGACGTTAAGTATACGTTAGTGAATTAAATGTAAAAAACATACCTACATCTAAAAGTAAATAAAGGTTCATTTGACCTTTAGCCTGTGATCACTGTATTAATAAAGATATATACCTACCTTTTTACTAAGCGATTTGCTGGGCCTTACTGTTCGGGGGTAGTTAAATAGCTAAGAAAAATGTCATGGAAATGTCTAAATTCTCTGGTGTATTATATTTATACATAGCCCTTGTCCTAATTTATAAATATAATAGAAAAGGTAATAAACCGATCGAGCCGTTCTTCTCTCTCTAAACAGTTTGACTTCTATCTACTGCGTAATCTATCCATTTCCACTCCACTGCTTTGCGTTGACAAATCCTAACACCTGATTATATTATCATTCTATACGAAGTTCGTGATAAAAACTCATAATTAAAGAACCCACAAGATAACTGTAGACAATGATACGTCACAAGTAAATGAGAAACACGTTACGAACAAAAATATAACGCACACGGACCGCTAAGGCCCAAAATATTATGTTAATAATTTATATACCGCCACATTAATGTTTACCCGTGAGTTTATTAAGGACTGCCGGGATTATCTCACTGCAAGCTCACCGACGCGAACGTTCGGTAGATATACATCGTTAACTTAGCATCATGTAATAAGATGGTTATTGTAAACTGAATGGCTTGCTCTGTGTGATTCATCATAAATAAGATTAATTTATAACCTCTGACGCAAAATATGACGTGCTATACTCATGGAATTTTCCGTGTAGTAACGGATTAAGAATACATAATATCACTACCCCATTTCAACCCGTGGATGTCGTATGAGGCGACTTAGGGAGTAACTTTATGCAGGTAAGAGCACTGTGAGAAAAGGGAAATTTGAAACAAACCCTATCATCATCATTGTCAATATTTAGCGTCATTTGTAACAAGTTCACGATTCTGTACTGTGTTATGACAACATGTTTCTGTTGTCATAACAAGATGTATGACAAGTTTAATATGTTTTTATATATATTTCTGTGACATCGTAGCTCGGAAACGGATAGATTTAGGATACAATTTAGAGAGTTTTCTCTGGATAACGCAAAAGCAAAAATGAATATTAAATATGTAACAGTTGATATTGCTTGTAGAATTTAGGAGTACCTACCTATATACACAAGTAAAGTTATAAATGCACATAGGTAATATAATAAAGACCTGTTCGTTAGGTTCTGAAGTCTACACTATGAGATACGCAACGGAACCCTTTTGCTCTTGTTCAATTGTCCGTTGGACGGAGAACAGCCCTTCCGTCTGTCTGTCACGACCCTTTTGCTTATACGTATCATGCTATTATTCTTCATCTTATCGAATAAACTTGAGGCAGACCCTGGAGTTGAAATGTATCAAGTCACGCAGCACTTGATTTATCTTCGACGGATGAAATGAAAATCCAATAACGTTTTGTTTTTCGATCCGGGAACTGAATTGATTACAGTCATATCAGTACCCACTTCCCCGTGGCACTACAGCGATAGTCATCTAATGTTATCAAAATATTGACCAATCTTGCTGAACTCTGCTTAGCCCCGTGGATCGCCAAAAAAGCATAAGTAGATACGACAATACTCGAGCTTCTCATCTCTTATTATAACACCAAGGCACGTCTCATCCAGGCTTATTAATTGTCAATTTTTTTCGACAATAATTCAACACCCTCTGAAGGTCAATGATTTCGTGTTCATCATTTTTATCTCCCATTATTTAATTAAGTTTCTACGAGTATGTAAGTTATTTAAAAATATGCAATAAATATGTTTGAGCTGTCTCAATTTGAAGGTATTTTATTGCAGAGCGTGACGAGATTATGTACAACTTTAATATTACTCGTAATGTGTTCAAAAATGACAGAAATTTTGCCAAAAATATTTTTAGAAGGATTGTAACTTAAAATTCAAACTTGTTTTTCTTTCAAAATATTTTATATACAAAAATTAAATATTCATTTTTATTCTGAGTACAATATAAAAAAATGCTTGCATATCCTCAATCATAAATAGAACAACACTTGCACAATTACTAACGTTTGATGTTCTATTTTCTACAATCATAAGTCTATAATATGAAACATTTGACTGTCGCCGTAACGTTCACCTCGCCACTAACACGGCCCACCGGGTCACGTGGGTTACATTCCCACACGGAACAAATATTTATGTGACTCTTAGTAAAATGAATCAAATATTCTCTACAATATCTCCAACTAACTACTAATGCTTGCCACTATCACATGAAACTAGCATAGCTGGTGAAATGTGGCTGTGATGCACCCCTGCCTAGTCCCTCGGGGATAAAATGCGTAACGCTGTGTATTTGTCGTATGATGAATTGATAATACCAATTCCTAGGAATTTTGCAAAAACGACATGTTGTCCCAAAAACATGTTCAATGTCACTGGAAAAAGATAGGGCTTTTGCTTTTTAAGGCGGATCCGACACCGGTTAGTTAGGTTACAAGGCTGAGAGTCAGTCTTTGTGGTTAATTTTGGGACATTTTCACCATTGTCTAACTTGTCCGTATTTTCGCAAAGTCCCAAAACTCAAATAATCAAATCATCCTACAGCAAATACAAATAACCAAAATCAATCAACCTTTCAATAAAACCATTCAATTAATTCGAAGATTAAAACCAACTTTATTATTCGCGACGCCAAAATGGCGCATGATTAAGTAGTAAAGGTTCACGAGTGTATCAAGTCAACTGTTCAAACAATAAATCTTTAGCGGATATTAGGCAAAGTTCGCTAATTACCGCGAACGTAAACACGTAATGAAAGACCGCAGGCTGTATATCGTGGCATTACCTAATAGCTCTGCCCCCCTCGTGTTCGCCATCTAATTGAGATGAATGTTTATAATTATGGGATTTGTACCTTCATTATTTTACATACATTCGTCTGGCTTCGATTTCTGTTGTATTAGAAAATATAATATCAAACAGTTTTAGAACGTCACTTCAACAGCCTGACCTATGCTATTATATAGCTATTATATAATATATTTTAACACTTCCTCCTTAATGGCGGTAGTTCAGCATCATGTGTTCTGCTTTCACTGTGTGATGCTTATCGGAATATGCTTTATAGGAATATATTTTTTTTTTTTACGAGTAGGTAGTTAGTCTGCTGTTTTCGACACCGTTGTCAAAAAGGCTCCAGTTGAAAATCAGCACATGGCACTTTTGTGCCATGTATTTTAAGCTGAACTGGAGCCTCCAAAATATTTTTTTTTTTTTTTTTTTCTTTTTCTATGGAAACGCATTATAGGGATATTTTTAACACTGTTCAGCCCCTATACTAGTTCTACTATTAAAATTAAATGAATTTTGTTGGTCATGTTCAGAATACTCAATTGCATGATAAAAAAGAAATAATATGTTGACTATTATAACAGGTATTCGAACTCCACAAAGGACAAATAATTAATTCTATACGAACGATTCGAAAATCCTAAGATTAAAGAAACAATTCATTGACTCCAGTGATTCTTATATAAATAAACATGGCCAAGCCAACCTCGCGAAGATTTAATTAAAATTAAATAGCTTAGACAATCAAACTACAACAATAATGGAAGTCCAACAAACTTGAATTTAATACTAAGTTTTGAGCTATCGATGTTACTTCCAGATAACCTAAAGTGGGGTTGTGACATCTGACTTGAGTCGTGTTATCAGCCGGATCAAAGTAGGCCGGGCCTTACTATCAGTACGGAGGATTTGACTTACTTTTCCGTGTCTGTACCAGATATGACGTCACGATACCATCAGATAAGTAAATGATGTCGACGACTGTTTATCTCATATACCTAACATTATTTTATTTTACTTGTAATGACGTTCTTCATAGGTCTTAGTTATTAGGGTTGTCATAGTTATTCGGTGTAAAAGTCTGCATTTATAAAAACAAGAATCAACTAACAAGCTTTGTATAAAATATGAGGACTTGAAGGAAATTTGATTAGTGGATCTCGATACTGTTGTCATTGTCATTTGACTGGCCTGTTAGTCTAGTGGTTAGTGACCCTGACTGCTAAGCCGGAGGTCGTGGGTTCGATCCCCACCCAGGACAAATCTTTGTGTGATGAGCATAAAGGTTTGTTCTTTGTCTGGGTGTAATTTATCTATAATCCTACTAATATTATAAATGCGAAAGTTTGTAAGAATGTTTGGATGTTTAGATGTTTGGATGTTTGGATGTTTGTTACCAGTAAACGAAAAAACCACTGAATAGATTTCAATGAAACTTTGCAGTAATGTAGCTTATACATCAGAATAACATATAGGCTATATTTTATATAGATATCGCGTAAATTGGCTAAACCATGAGAACAAATGTAAAGTAAGTCGGAGAAAAATCTGCCATCTTATAGCTATTTCTGCTTCCTCTACCTAAACCGTTAGTTTTACATGAGGACAATGTATAGGGGAATTGTTACTCTTAAATAGTTATAAAAAAAAGTCCGCGACAGCATAAGCCTATATTTTATGTGGAAGTCAATATAGAGAGAATAGTGAGCCAGAAATACATTTAAATCGGATACTGCATTTAAAGTGAAAAATTTCATGGTATTAAACTAATTCCTAGGAATGTAAATACCTTTATCACTTTTGTCATTTAATGTAGATAATTTTTGTCGTTTACACTAAGTTATTTCAACAAATTGTTTAAAAGTTATTACGATATTAAATGAAATGTATATAATCCCAAAAATCTTATAATAATACTGTATGTCACCCGTGACTTCGCTTACCTGTTATTTTGTTCCTGTGACCACAGCAACTTTTCACTTTTAGAGGGGAAATTTCGGCCAATATTTTCTAAGCACAGATATTACTTCAGATTAAACATAACTAATGTTACGTGATTGATTAGGATAGTACCTACTTATCTTTGTGTAACATCCATCCCGTGTCTTTTTGGTTAAAATTATCAAACATCCAAACAAACATTCATCCTTTCAACTTTGTGTGTGTATATTACTATATTTATCAACGTCAGTCAGCCCTAATGACAGATTAAAAAGAAATCAAAGATCTCTTTTTTCTTTTTGCTTACTATACAACCTCATTACTTGAATGTATTACTAATCATTCACCAGTAAATTCAAAGAATATATTATGACAATTGTGTTATAAAATTATGAAATAAAGTAAAATATGAAATAAAATATTTTTCGTAGAAAAGTAAATATATTGCAGTATCAAGGTAATAGTAGCAGAATACAAATACCATAGACCTAGGATCCGCGCGCCATTTGTTTTCGGTCTATCATTTGACATTTGACAGTGAATTAACATTGTATGTATTGGCGCCATTTATTTTCGGTCTATCATTTGACATTTGACAGTGAATTATCATTTTAATAAAAATAAAACAATTGTGGATATTGTAAAATATGAAATAAAGTAAAATATGAAATTAAATATTTTTCGTAGAAAAGTAAATACATTGCAGTATCAAGGTAGTATAGTAGCAGAATACAAATACCATAGACCTAGGATCCGCGCGCTTTTTTTTTTATTCGATGTTTTTTTTATATATTTGGCGGTACGAAGTTCGCCGGGTCAGCTAGTATGTATATATTTACAAAAAAAATGTATATAAGTAGTATATCAGTTGTTTAGTACCCAACACAAGCAAATATAATTGCTTAATTTGGGACTAGATGGCGCTGTGTGAATGTGGTAGAATATTATATTATTATTTTTATTGTTTGAACATTTAAATGTGGTCGCTGTCACTATATAGCAAAAGTCAACGATCAAAATCGAATAAATGAAATGTCGAATTTCCATGTAGGATGTTTTATCGGATCGTCTAAGCATATCAAGTGACCGAAATTGGTTTATGGTAGGCTTAATATAAATCTGAAATTTTATCCGAAAACTCGGAAATTGTTTTACTTTCTCTTTTACATCTAAAAGATTGATTCTCGGTAATGGATTATTGCTTACATTATTTATCAAATGTTATGTAGGTCTAAAATTCTTATATTACTTGAAAATATATTATTTACGCAAAATAATTTCAGGTGTAAGTAGAAATATTTAACTATAATACAAACAATACGTTGTCTGGTGTAATATTATATTTACTTTATATCTCATATTAAATGTCAGAATCATCACAATATGGACGTATCAATATCTGTACTAATATATGATAAGCGAAAGTTTGTTTGTGTGTCCTCCATCCTCGTTATTATTAGTTATAGGTACTACTTATGATTAATTTGTTAGTCACGTATTTTGGCACATATATGCTATACTTTCTATCCCCGAAGTAGAGTGCAGTAGTACGAGTATAACACCCAAATTTCGCCAGTGAAGTTTCATCATTTCAACTCACAAAAGTCCCACTACTGGGCATGGGTCTCCTCCATAATAATGTGTAAGGTTACGGATGCTAAAGTCTCAGGTTCGATTCCCAGGGCGGAACAAATATTGTATGATCTGGTAATGTTTGTTTAGGACTTTGGCTGTTTTTTTTATATAATATGTAATATTTAGAAATCCTACTAATATTATAAATGCGAAAGTTTGTAAGAATGTTTGGATGTTTGGATGTTTGTTACCAGTAAACGAAAAAACCACTGAATAGATTTCAATGAAACTTTGCAGTAATGTACCTTATACATCAGAATAACATATAGGCTATATTTTATATAGATATCGCGTAAATTGGCTAAACCATGAGAACAAATGTAAAGTAAGTCGGAGAAAAATCTGCCATCTTATAGCTATTTCTGCTTCCTCTACCTAAACCGTTAGTTTTACATGAGGACAATGTATGGAAGAATTGTTACTCTTAAATAGTTATAAAAAAAAGTCCGCGACAGCATATGCCTATCTTTTATGTGGAAGTCGATATAGAGAGAATAGTGAGCAAGAAATACATTTAAATCGGATACTGCATTTAAAGTGAAAAATTTCATGGTATTAAACTAATTCCTAGGAATGTAAATACCTTTATCACTTTTGTCATTTAATGTAGATAATTTTTGTCGTTTACACTAAGTTATTTCAACAAATTGTTTAAAAGTTATTACGATATTAAATGAAATGTATATAATCCCAAAAATCTTATAATAATACTGTATGTCACCCGTGACTTCGCTTACCTGTTATTTTGTTCCTGTGACCACAGCAACTTTTCACTTTTAGAGGGCAAATTTCGGCCAATATTTTCTAAGCACAGATAATTACTTCAGATTAAACATAACCAATATTACGTGATTGATTAGAATAGTACTTATCTTTGTAAACATCCATCCCGTGTCTTTTTGGTTAAAATTATCAAATATACAAACAAACATTCATCCTTTCAACTTTGTATATGTATATTACTATATTTATCAACGTCAGCCCTAATGACAATTCAGTATGACAGATTAAAAAGAAATCAAAGATCTCTTTTTTCTTTTTGCTTACTATACAACCTCATTACTTGAATATATTACTAATTATTCACCAGTAAATTCAAAGAATATATTATGACAATTGTGTAGTAAAATTATCAAATAAAGTAAAATATGAAATAAAATATTTTTTGTAGAAAAGTAAATACATATATTGCAGTATCAAGGTAGTATATAATAGTAGCAGAATACAAATACCATAGACCTAGGATCCGCGCGCCATTTTTATGTATTCTAGCCATTTTTTTTCGGTCTAAAATTTGATTTGACAGTGAATTATCATTGTATGGATTTATGGTCGCTAAAGTCATAAACTAATAAAAATAAAACAATTGTGGATATTGTAAAATATGAAATAAAGTAAAAATGAAATAAAATATTTTTCGTAGAGAAGTAAATACATTGCAGTATCAAGGTAGTATAGTAGCAGAATACAAATACCATAGACCTAGGATCCGCGCGCTTTTTTTTTTATAACGATTTTTTTTATTTATGGCGGTACGGAGTACGCCGGGTCAGCTAGTATATATGTATTTTTATCATGTGTCTAGATCCCATATCGCCAGCTTATATTAACTTACTTTGGGATAGTTGGCGCTGTGTAAAAAAAAGGTCTTGCTATTTCAAAAGCTAGTCTAACATAATCCTATTGTTATCTTCCATCTATATATATTTATATATTCCATCTATATATTTTGTTGTAGGGGGCCTGGAGATTTGTAACACGGATCTTGAACCCAGTACAGACTCCAGCTCTCATTCTGGAAACATAACCATTTCGAATTGTTTATTTCATAATTTCCTTGTAATAATTATATGTACCATTATGAGAGAAAATAAATAAATTATTATTATTATATTACTATTATTATCTAATGTTATCAAATTTAACTTGAAACCCAAACATTGGCTTCAAAACAACGTTATGTCTACATCGTAGTTTATCCTGTCTATTAATTACGTAAAGCCTTCTCCTTGGAGAACCTTCGAACTGCCTGTTTTAATAAATTTGACGTAGTTTTGAAAGGATCAGCTGAGTGCCAAGGGATTAGCCGAAGGTATTTAACGTCAGTATAGACGTTTCTATGACAGAACTAGGTTTTCAGTTAGGCTGTAGGGAATAATCGTCTTCAACTATCAGTTCAGTCTGGGTATGCAATTTTTATCATCGCTGTAGGCCGCCATGAGACTGGAATGCGATGCTTTGTATAAAATTTAACTGGGGTATCGCGGCGACGTTCGTTAATGTTTTCGAGCGTTTGCAGCGCGTCGCCCCCGCTCGCTTTAAACAACGAATACTTCAATTATGTGTATGACGAGTGTGTAAAATTTTGGTAGTAATAAAAACTAGATAATATTTGCTAAATAATTGTATACAATCATGTAATTTGAAATAAAATTATATCATAAAAAAACAGGCAAAGTGTTTGATTAATTAATACTATCGTAAACCACAATAGGTACGGGCACATAGGTTTTTCGTGAACATTAATAATTATAATTGATAACAATCAATAATAATATAATAATATTCTACCATCAGAAAATATCAATACTGTTTTTGTTCGATCCGAGGTTCAAATCTTTTGCGCCGCGTTTTATCAAAGCTGAGGATCCTGACCCCTTCGTCTGTCATGTTATTTACACCATGTGCTCGGTCCTCGAGCAATCTTCTATTCCGCTGCAGTCAACTGCCTCGCGGATCTGGTCGCTCTATCTGGAGCTTCGGTCCCGTGACCGTTTTCCCTCAATCCTCACGATACTAGATTTTCCAGATTTCTCAGATTCTTCCTAGCCGCGAGAACAAAGTATTGGAGTATTCTGCGTAGACATTGGGCTGATAGCGTAGAAGCAGTGGGCTTCTATTGTTGTACGAAGAGATTCGTGCCCAGCAGTGGAACGTAGGAAGTTGTTGACTGATTATATACATTATTTTATAGGTACTATGTACATTTCTAAATAAAAAATATCAAACGTAAACAGTAAATCCATCCAATCTTCGTATTCGAGTTCACCTATCAATATCTGGCTTATGTCAACATCGTAGCAATTGCTACGGGCTACGAACGTAGCACATGAGCTTTACGTATCAGCTACGGCGTAGCTGTAACGATAGGTGTTTGCCAAGTGAATTGTTTGCTGTTATTCTATGATAAACTGGTGACATGATGTAAACTTCATAACAGTAGATGGGTGATCACATGAACGTACTGTCAACTTGGCTTAGCGGTTAAGATAGTGGGTTAGTCACTAACATCACCGTGCTAAGTAACGTGGATTCAATTCCCACACTAGACAAATATTACTTTACTAAAAGTCGCGCGGGGTTTTGATCCCGTCGTCCTTTATCTGGCCACTGCTCAGCTCCTATTAGCCGTAGCGTGATGTTATATAGCCTATAGACTTCCTCGATAAATGGGCTATCTAACACTTAAATATTTTTTCAAATCGATTCATTACATTTTTTTTTTATTGCCTGTAGTGGCAGACGAGCAAGCGGCCCACCTGATGGTACGTGTTTACCGCCGCTCATGGACGTTGGCAATGCCAGGGGCACAGCCAGACCGCTGCCTACCTTGAGAGGATAGCTCTCTCGAGATAGATCCCGAGATTATCCCCTACAAAGTCACATACTAAAACTTTGCCTCTTTATAATATTAGTATGGATTAGTTATATTATGTAAATTAGTTCACACTCGCCGGTTTAGTTCATAGCCCGAATATAATAGACTCAATATTACTTTAACACAATAATAACTTTAATGTAATCATAGGATGACCCATCTCAAATCTATACTACCCCTAATAACAATTACCACTTTCTACACAATTGTGTAAAATAAAGGTATTTTTGAGGGCACGACTGTGCCTCTTGTAACTTAATAAAATGCTAATTCTCATTTGGTTATTGGACCGAGTTATGACAGAATGGCCCAACATGTAAAATGTCTTATTAACTTATATGGCCAATTTAATGTTAAAACATCTACGTTAGTTTTACCTTCATTGAGGAAGTGAATTTGTCTTTTGACGAAAACATCTGCACAAAAGAAGAAACGAAACATATAAAAAGGTGTAAATAATTTTATTTAAATTCCAGACGAAAAGAAAATATGTAAGTAGCGTAAAAAGCAATCCCAAGAAAATTTATCGGAGGCTACCGTATAAAAATCGGTCAAATCGTTTTACAGATAATTGGGCACATAGATTTTAACAAAAACAGTGTATTGTAGCACCCCATAGACGCTATCTATATCTCGTGAATCTCTCTATCTATTGATAAAAACCGCATGAAAATTCGTTCAGCACTTTTTGAGTTTATTACGAATACAGGCGGCAAAGCACTTTGTCAAGAAAAAATATAACAACGACATCAAAACTGACAATGTCGTGCATCATTTTAACATAACACTGACCAAATACATATTAAAACGAAAGTTTGATAACTATATTGTGTCGGGAACCGATGAAACTTTATTAGATTTAACTTTTTGTAGTGTAAGTTACGTAAATATATTCATAATTAAGGTGTTTTATTGGTGCGTGCTCGGTGTTCAATTCAATACATTTTATACTGAACGAAAAGGTTTCTAAACTAGTTAACTCTAGGAAAGTTGTCATTAATAATGTTTTTCAATGCTTTATTAGTCCTTCTACTAAAAAAGTGAGTTAGAATGAACGGATGGAAAATTGTTACTCACTCACACTATGAGATTTAGCACACATATTGAAGTCTGTAATATTATAGTTTGACTGGCCTGTTGGTCTAGTGGTTAGTGACACTGACTGCTAAGCCGGAGGTCGTGGGTTCGATCCCCACCCAGGACAAATCTTTGTGTGATGAGCATAAAGGTTTGTTCTGTGTCTGGGTGTAATTTATCTATAATATGTATGTATGTACAAAAAAAAAGTATTTAAGTTGTTTAGTACCCATAACACAAGCAAATATAATTGCTTAATTTGGGACTAGATGGCGCTGTATAAATGTGGTAGAATATTATTATTATTATTATAGTACACAAGCTAAAAGGAGAGAGGAGAAAAGGCGGAAGCTAGACATTCCTAAATAATAACAGTAAGAATATAATGAGTTATTATGCCTATTGCAGTCCAGTATAAGTCCAGTATAAGACGAAGTCTTCTCTAAAGAGGTCCACTGCTCTTCAATTTATGATATAGAGAACCATAACTTTTATTATTTTACTTTTTTTTATCTCACCTTTTTATATTTTAATTTTTTTTTTCTTTCTTTTACATCCTATAGAAACTTATGACTTAGGACGTAGGAATAACTATAGTAACCTTACCAAACAGTAAGTACTCTTTTATTGACGGAAAAATAGGCAGCAATAAATATGAATTCATAAACATTGTGCTGCATTCTCTTGTACAAATAGTTTAAATAGCCAGCTATCCCCAGTCACAGATATGAATCAGAAAGCATAACTCATAACATTTTGCTCAGAAAGACGAGAAGAGCAATAAAATGCTAATAATTTTATAGACGAAGTATTAAAACCCGTTTGAGAGTAGCGCCAACTTTCTCGCATTCAAATCTAGTTTCATATAGTTTTGGTTTCATTGCGAGCTCAGATTTAGTTTCAAATTTGCTTAGTTTCATACATACGTACGTTCTATTGTTTTCTTATTAATGCTCATTTCTAATCTCAAAACGAGCTGGCTGTTATGACGTGTTTGATGTTGTTAATAATTGAAAATATCATCAAAACAACATACCAACCCAATGACGTCCACTGCTGAACATAGGCCTCACATAAACCGGTGGCTGACCACGCTGGCCAGACGGGTTGGTACAGTGGTTTTGTTTCGAGTTTCCTCCACATTATTTGGAGGAGCCCGTGCCCAACAGTGGGACATTTATGGGTTGAAATGATGATAATACTTATTTACTACTAGCTTCCATTCGCGGTTCCGCTCGCGAGTTATATCGGTAAAAATTCCTTACCCTAAGCTATAACTATACTTTACAAGAAAGGCTAATACAATTTGCCACATATCCCCTCCACACGAAGGGATAGCGTATCTTTCCTATAGAAGTATCGTGTCAGTTGCTTTGGGAATTGAATGTATTTCTGTTATAACATGTTTATTTTATTGAACTATATCGGGAAATGGGGTAACGGGGTCATTTGCCACTCAAGCAATCCATCGATAAACTTACATACTTATAATATTTGGAAATAACTCGATAGAAATGGCTATATTTTTGTTCCGCTCTTACGTCCCGTAGCTTCACCCACGTGATAATTATGTTGTCAAGTTGTTTCAAATTTCATACAGAGTTGAATATGTAGCCATCCGTGAAACTTCGAATTAACATTGTTAGTAGAATTAGTAGGATTACTTTAAGATTTTATTTGATATGCAAAATGGAGAGCATCTGCTATAATAATAATAATAATTAATGCGTTTATTTTTCCTTCCACAAATTAGACTTAAGGCTAGGCTGTAACTGTAAATACTATTTTCATTTGGGAAGGACTGGTGCCGAAATAGGTTTCGAAAACCTGTGCCACAGGTCACCATTTAGTAATACTGTATTTTTTTTATTTTTGATAAATATTGTTCAAGTTACAGCAGTAATCAATGCCGGATAATAAAAAGAGGAATATAAAAGAGATAATTAATAAAACCAGACAAAGTTCTAAGATCATCATAGCATTCCAAAATGAACGTAATTATAGATAATAAGGTATTATAATACCAAGTAGGGAGGTAAGATATACATAAATAAATACAGACAATTAAATTTATTCAATTTTTTACTTTGTGACGTTACTTTCGTTTAACGACAATTTTGGTAAGAAAAAATAATAGAAAATAACAGAATTTGTGCTTAGAATACCACATATTATTATTACTATCCAATTACCTAATAAGTTTTTCTGCACCAAATTGGAAATTCAAGCTCCCAAAACTTGTTAAGAGGCTTTTCCTTCTATCACTCACAACAGGACAGATCTCAGTAAAAACTGTTGATGGTAAACGTAATCCGAGTCGTTACGACGCACAAAAACCAAGATTTGGCCGACATTTCGTGACAAATATAAAATGGGTTCACGCGAAATTGTTTGCGGAAATTAAACAAAATTTTACTGTTGGCTACCCAATCTCAATGCAAGTTAACAGCTAGGTAGACATTTTACACAAAAGTTATAATATAACTCGAAAAAGGCTAAACAGGATTGTATTTTATACTTTAGTTCGTAAGCTATGTTGAATTCAAGGAGGCAAATATATTCACATTCACGACTCTCAATTCAACAGTCATAATATACGACATTAAAGTCTAAAGTTTGTATACTGATGTACTGTTACTAGCAGTTTCTAATTGTTTTTAGATACAACGATGTTGGCAAACACCTAGTCTATGCACACCTGCAATACCAGAGGCATCACGAGCGCGTTGCCGACAGAAACCTGTTTCCACCATTCTTCCCCATTTCTGGAGTTACTTCAACTTTAATTTGAAATCTTGTATTTCAATTGGATCAAATACATGATACTTATGTATTTGATCCAATACGTCATACAAAGCCAAAAAAAGGTATCAGCAAATTTTACTATGGCAAACACTAAGAGGGTATGCAATATTCTTCGAAAGCGGCTTTTTACTTTAACTGCATATTAAAGATTGGTCAGGAAAGTTATGATATCAAGATTTTTTGCTATACAATCAGCTTTAACTTACCCAAAACATATAACTTGCACTGACATACTTCAGATATCTATGTTAAAATAGTTAATTCATCGTTCCGTGAGCATCATAAATCAAACTAGTTGGACAATGGGCGTATGACCGAGGTCATTCCCGAGGGTCGGAAGGGTGCCTCCTGCAGACAAGCCATTAAATAGACATATTTTAATTCATACATAGATAAATAGCTACAAATTGTAATTTACACAGTTAAGTTCAACTGACGTTTTTTTGTTATTGAATTGTTCAAATGACCCCTTTTGATTCGTTTTTGCTTCATTCATATTTAGAACTCAGAAATTAAAGTTGCAAAAGTAGTTTTCGAATCCATACTCCAACTTTTAATGGCGATACGTTGCCTTAAGTTCGGTACACTTTGGCAATGAACGAGATATGGTCTCTATTGTTGCAAAACAGTAGAATGATAGAAGGTCTGTATCCAAAGAATGCCCTGTAATTTTATTCACCATTTTGGAATTTGTATTTTTGATACTAGCTCACAATAGTCGTTTCTCCTTGCCTAATGAAAAGCCAAAAGAGGAACCTAGATCGCACTTGCAGCTGACAGGATACCAAAGTGCCTTGTCAGATGACAATAACGTGCTGGTCTGTAATATTTATAGTCTCTAAGTATCATGTATGATCCAAATGAAATTAAAATATTTGACTTGACTTGATTTATAAAGCGCGAAACATATGCTCAAAGTGTTCCACATTTTGATATAACAAAGAATTCATTCAAAAACACCCATTACTGATAGCTGATATAGCTAACACAAAAAAATATTTTAATCAAACAATAGACCGCAGAATCTAATCAGTTTCAATCTCAATTTCTAAGCCACAATCACATAGGGACATAATTAGTGTGTGTTACCGTACGTAGTGGTACCTCGGATTAATGCGCTGTAATTAACCTACCGGCCGTAATGAGATCGGTGATTACTGGGCACCAGGTCGCCACGCACGGTGACTATGAGATGCAATAATGTGGGAAGTGACTGATCGATGACATAAATATATTTGGGACAGTTTCACACAGCACCATCTAGCCCAAACTAAGCTAATTTAGGCTTGTATTTTAAGTTCTATATAATATATATATATTTATACATCCGTATAGTGACGGATTAACAATACATAATGTCACTACCTCATCGCAACACGTGGGTGTCGTAAAAAGCGACTAAGGGAGACATTACCTTATGCAGACAATAGCACTGCAAGTAAAAATTCGAAACAAACCCTATACCAACTCGTCTGGGCTGTGAGGCTTGAAATGATGATGATGATTTATTATTATATACAGAAAAACATCCAAACTCCGAAACAAACATTTTCAGATTATTACCTCCTCAATAAATGGGCTATCTATCACTACAAGATTTCCTCAATGCAGACCAGTAGTTCCTGAAGTTATCGCGTTCATCCACACAAACAAATCTTTCAGCTTTATCTTATTTTCGAATAGATATTTAATGCTAGAGTGTTCATTATTTGTATATTTATCTACATTAATATAAGTTAATATCTGTTCACAATAATGTTTTACAAATTCAATATTTAATCACACTGCACCGCCGGCGAAGGTAATCATATTAATGCCATATTGACATTTGTGGTTGGAACCTTTCAGAAGCGCCGAGCGCCGCTGAACACAGACCGATCAAATTTCAATCAGTGTGCTTTAGGCTCCGTTGGGAAGCAAATAAACTAATTTATTACCATTTAGAATAGTCAAGCAGCGTAGTGTACTGTAGCGTGGAACATTCTAGATAATGAAAATTGATGTTTATGCTGCAGCTAATAGGTAATTAAATAGCTTCATAGCTTTATTCCTGCAATAAGTCGGTAAAGGTTTATCTCATCAACATTTTATAGGCTATGTTAGCTCTTAAATTAGAGATTTTGATGGGCAGATCACATTTTCAGATGAATCCTCAGAATTTCATGAAAGATAAACCAGCACAACCAACACAGCAGTCACATTCACAGTGAGTTGTTGGGACAATTAATAAAATATCTTTCAACTTACAGTAGAGACAGAACTTTACATTTAAAAGGAAATATGAATTTAAAAAAAAACTTAAATTGGCGCAAAAATAATCTGCTTTTTTTCATCTTTAGTAGAAGTAGCTAAAGTAAAAACTGAAATGGCTCACAGAACTGAAATAATCTTATAATCTTTTAAAGGCTTTACTTTCAACGAAGCGGATCATCGGCAAGTTTCCTAATTTCCTTACCTCTGGCTTGTTTTTAAGATATTTAAAAGGAAAAAGGTGTAATAAGTAGATATTACCTTAGGGGTGGCACTGATTCTACGACTTACAAATAAAATAACATTTAAAATAAAATGCATTGCGAGTTACTCTCGACACCAACTATTTATTAATCTTATCGTAACTTTCTAACACTATTAAACGAGTAAACTTTGTGTTGATATAATAATAATATTATTAAAATAATATAATATGAACCTATGAACGTACTACTACTGCTGGGCAATGAAAACGAAAATATGTAGCAATGTTGCAAGCAATACATAAATATACGGCGATATTATCACAAAGAGAATCATCTAATAGATGCTACTTGTATGTTAGTGAAGAAAAAATATCTGGAAAATATCTTATATTTCGATATTATATTTCTACATTTGAAAGTTAGTAATGTTTACAAAAAACATTTTTATTACTATATAACTGTTTCTATGCCCTTAGAAAGAGAATATAATATTAGATCTGAGGTCACTGTAAATAACATTCATTTATAAATTGAAGCACCTAAACTTTACATAAATTTAACAAACATTGAACAAAATGAGCAACCCTGAGCCCTAAACTCAATGACTACTTCACAGAACTTTGTCCCTAACTTAATACAAGAGTGGCATGTGGGACAGTTGTTAGTTTATATTAGCCCATTGCTGGACACTGGGCAACCGCGCCGTATAGATAAATTAAATGGATAGTTATATCTTTTACTTCGAGTTGTTTCGAGTTTGGAGTTTGCCAGTTCCACTTACTTTACGACCGCTACTACGAAAACCCGTATGTTAATCTTACTTATTTACCTACTCTATGAAATATTTGTAATTTTTTTCATTATAACACTATTATTTTTGACTACCATCTAGGGGCACTGATCCAATTATCAGCACTTTAAGAATTAGTCCTAATTTAAGCCCGTTTATCACATTGAAAAATAGTGTTCCACCCTTTATGACAAGTTTTCTAGTTTCAATATTAAATCAGTAAGATGATTATTTAAAAAAACATGTTTATCTTTATCCAATTTCTTTTTTAGATAGGCAAGAGTAAAAAATGACCATCTCACCATTTACTAGCACCATGACCACCAATTAGTAGCATAGACTGAGCCAATTACCAGCACTGTGAGGGTGGTATTGAAATTATATGAAATAAAAAATTGTTATTAGGTTATTATCTCTTTTATTGACTAGGGGTAGGTAATATGTGACTGAGGATAGAAAAAATATTTTACTTATAATCTAATAGTATTTATAAACTTAACAAAGTTCATCTTTATAGTTATGTAGGTACCTAATTTAGTTCAATCTCATTAGAAACCGTCTTACTTAAATAATATGTAATAATTAATATGGTAGGTAGGTATTACTAGTACCTAGATAGGTAAGTACAAACATTTCATCATTATCATCATATCAGCCCAATGACGTCCACTGTTGAACGTAGTCCTCACCTAATTTCCGCCACAACGAGCGATTTTGTGAAAAAATTTAAAAAACATTTAGCAGTAAGAAAATTTTATAAAAAAAATAGTTAATAAAGATAATGATATATTATAAAGAGAAGACCTTAGTTGTCATTTCTTTAACCAACTTGCAAAGTCCAATTCAATGCGTCTGAATTTAGTTTAATATCTGAAAGAATTTTGATTTTTTTAGGAGAGAATGGCATATTGTTATCATCATGTATCATAACTTGGTGCTTAATAATTGTATGGTAGTGATTAATAAATGTCTCTTATTTTGTTTTCATTCGTCACTAGTAGCTTGTTTTCTATTGTCTCTTGTATTTTATTTTCTATTTTCTCCTCTCTCTGTCTCTTATTTTTTAGTAGCTATTATCTCTTTCGCTTTTTCGTTTTTCTTATTTCTAGTGGTTTTTACTTTCGCGTTATTTTTTTCTTCTTGTTTCAGTAGTAATCTGTTCTTCTTACGAGTCACCTGTTTTTCTTCTTTAAGTTGTTTAGCTTTTAATTTGTCGTTTTCAGTCTTCGGCCATTCAGCTGAAGTAAGAACGAATGATGATCTCTCGACATTTTTAACACTTTTTCGTTCAGGCGTTTTTTCGGTAACCAATACGTCCTGTAATTTGACTGGAGTTAATAAATATTGTTGACTATCAAGACATATGAATTGCAGTATTTTTTCTTTTATTTGGCATATTTACTTCCTTTGGTTTCATGGTAGGTGGGTCTGAAAAAAGGAAAAAGAGAACCAAATTATCAGCATGCGTTTTATCCAATTATTACAAATTATGACAAATGGAAAATATATTATACTTTTACGAAAAAAATCAAACAAAAAATCAAATAAACACGGTTTACAATTAAAAATATTGAATAAGTATTTACATACTATTTTCCATTTATCAACACCAGTGCTGATAATTTGGAATTTGAAAAATATTCGATCCATATATCAGCACCACATTTTTTAACAATATTTCACTATAACCTCAAATTTTTCTTTTCATACTATCCTCATAAACTATCTAAGAAATCAGAAAAATCTAAAGTTTCAGTATAAAATATCTAAAACATCAAATATAGCATAAAATGTAAACATGTGAACTTACCTTCGATCACTAAGAACAGGCAAAAATAGGACGAGCTGCAGGACACAAACGTTTGTTTACAAAATTTTCGCCATTGTGAAGTCGGAAAGTATAGAGTTTCCAGTAGTAGGATTCCAAAAACATACATTTATTTATTTTTTAAAGTAGTAACCCAAATTAATTAGTGAAAACCTTATAATTTTACTATTTATTCGGAGTGCTGATTATTTGGTGCAGTGCTAGCATTTGGATCAGTTACCCTACTTGCAGTCTAGATTTGTGATCGGTTGATTTCAATAGTACTAACCAATATTTGTAAATGAAATGGTAAAATTTGATTTTGTAACACAAGACAGCGAGATTGAAATCAATCAATTAAATGTCGAGATTGTAAGGAGGTTGCATATCTGTCACGGTGGCCAATTTCAACAGAACCTAGTGAACTTTGCATGAAATACTTTTGTACACAAATGTATGTGTAAACTGCGCGATAACAGTTGTGTATGAAACAGAAAACGGAGTAAAATCCTGCGCAAGACCAATAGATTCACGTGTTTTTCGAGATACGGGGATGTAAACACCGTAGATTTCTCCAGGCTGATGTAAACACCGTAGATTTCTACTGGCTGCTGTAATTTACAGAACTTGTTAGCTCAACAGCACTGCCTTAAATACTCTCACTAAATAATTGAAATAAACATACACAACTGACCTAAGAAGATTTGAAATCCTAACAGTTGTTATTCGTTTAATAATAAATTTGTTTCGTAATTTTAAAGATAAGTGTAGTTTATTTGAATCTTAATGTGAATGTTACCTTAAAGTCATGGGTTTACTTAGGTACAGTTTCCTTATTTGGCTCACGTAACACACTTGTAGTTTGAGTTTTAGGGATGTATTTCTTTCCAACTATGAAAAACTAACTAACTACAATAACGTAGAATACAACTTCTTTTTTGTTTTCCGTAACAGAAATGGCAAAAACGGAACCCTTATAGTTTCGTCATGTCCATCCGTCCATCCATCCATCCGTCGATAATAATAAATTATCCTCGTAGGTCAAGCTACGCACACAACCTATTCAGGTTAGCTGATTGTCTCTTTGTACTGTGCCGAACATTCAAATTGTAATGTTAATTTACATCTAGCGAATCGGTCGCCACCTTTATACTTCATATTAGCAACACCAGACCATTTCTGCGAAGGACTTTTACAAATTAGATATATTAATATTCACAAAAAGGGCCCATTAATTCTCTTATAACAAAGTAATACCAACCTAATTTCTCATCCAAAAGAGCCCGGGCGTCTAATTAAATCAATTTAATGTAAACCTTGACCACAGCGAAGTATTCTGGTCCAGTAAAGAGAGATGAATCAGCCCATTAATTATCGACGGGTTAATATAAAGGCTTTGAACATGCCCTTTGATCCGATGCAACCTTTCATTCGATATCGTTCGTGTTGAGGCTAAGACGAAGGGCTGCTTTACAAGGACACACTTTAATGAAGGTGCAAAATACCTTTAGATAAGATGCCATGACGAAATGGTTAAGATACTGTAGGTACTATACATATATACTAATAATATTGATTTGAAAGTAATTACACTGTTCTTCATAATATATTTTAGTTAGTTGATTCTCCTTATTGTTAGATTTTTTTTAATTATAATATTTTACCACATTTACACAGCGCCATCTAGTCGCAAAGTGAGCAATTATATTTACTTGTGTTATGTGTACTAAACAACTGATATACTACTTAAATACTTTTTTTTTTGTAAATACATACATATATTATAGATAAATTACACCCAGACACAGAACAAACCTTTATGCTCATCACACAAAGATTTGTCCTGGGTGGGGATCGAACCCACGACCTCCGGCTTAGCAGTCAGGGTCACTAACCACTAGACCAACAGACCAGTCATTGATTCCAATTATGGGTACCTTCCTAGAGTATGTGATGGGCAGAAGAATCTGCCCATCACATACTCTAGGAAGGTACCCTTTGTTATCAAATAACTTGCAAGACATGTGTTTTGTCGTTCGGAAATGAACTCGGACCGCATGATTTACATGCCGGTCACATATCCATTCGGTCACCATCATCGCTTAATTTTTTTCGTCATTCCGGGTGGCATTGTTTCACACATACCTATAATATGTATTATTCCACAATCTAAACCTACAGTTTTCTAGTAAAGTTTACAAAAATATATTACTGTTAACCGAATGAATATAAAAAATGTGTTCTATCTAACATTATTACTAAATTACAAGCTAAAAAAAAGTCGCAAGTCTTTACTTTCTGCTAGTCAATTTTAATGTATTTTCGTTCCAATATTGTGCACGCTACAAACTTCAATAGCCGACAAATTGACTCTTTAACAATAGATCGTATTTTCATTCACCGGTAATGTGGCTTCGGTGGTAAAAGGGAACAAAATATCCGCCATCTATTATTTTCTTATTACGTTTTATAAGTAAATAAAAAACTCGTCTAACTAGAAGAATAATGTCTTATCTTCAGATAAAACAAAAGTGAAATTATTATAAATTTGGCTTTAAAAACCATAAACTACCAATTGATCAAATTTGTATTTTGTAAAATACTGACTAAAGAATAAAATAAAAATTTGATCAATCGATAGTTTACGGTTTTTAATGCCAAATTTATAATAATTTCATTTTTGTTTTATGTGAAGATAAAACATTATTCTTCTAATGGGACGAACTGTTTATAGTACGAACAACGTACCTACATACACTTGACCACGACTTATTTATTTATTTATTTATATAATTGCACACTACACTTACAGTTACCCAATACGTGTAGTAAGCCACAGGTAACACTTTAAACTATAACTAATTTGTATATACACATACAGAATAATGACAATTTGTAAGTAAATATGTTGACATCTGGATACTGAGCAATCAAAGAATTAAGCAGCTTATTAGTATGTTTTACTTTGTATTACTTTGATTGCAAAAGTGATCAGCTATTAGTGTAGGTATACCTCTGTTATTGTTTTGATGCAAGAATGCAGTTGAAATGGATCGTAAAATAAATAGATAGATTTTAGTATCTAGGTTTACTGTCAAAACTTTTGCAAACAAACAAAAATATATATACGATGAAATTTACTCACTTAAATTTACTTATTAAATTTTGACTGGCCAGTTGGTCTAGTGGTTAGTGACCCTGACTGCTAAGCCAGAGGTCGTGGGTTCGATCCCCACCCAGAACAAATCATTGTGTGATGAGCATAAAGGTTTGTTCTGTGTCTGGGTGTAATTTATCTATAATATGTATGTATTTACAAAAAAAATGTATTTAAGTAGTATATCAGTTGTTTATTACCCATAACACAAGCAAATATAATTGCTTACTTTGGGACTAGATGACGCTGTGTGAATGTGGTAGAATGTTATTATTATATTATATTATTATTACATATGACTACATTAAAGTTCTTTTCAATCAGCTTAAATAATTAACGTCCGTATAATGACAGATTAAGAATACATAATGTCACTACCATATTTCAATTCGTGGGTGTCGTATAAGGCAACTAAGGGAGTAACTTTAAGCAGACAGGAGTACTGCACACAATTTGTAACAAAACCTATACCAACCTGTCTGGCCAGCGTGGTATAGTAGGCTTAATTACCTCCACAATCTTTGGAAGAGACCCTTGCCCAACAGTGGGACGTTTATGGGTTGTAATGATGATAAAATAATAATTCTCCTCAAAAAAACACAGTAAAGTGAAAATAAAACTTAGTAACTTTCACATGGAACAGCTACATCAGCAATCTCATATATAACGAAGCAATTACCCCTAATAGTCGTTATACAAAAAGCGGTTACGCCGACATCGAATAAAACACCCATATAAGTTATACCGGTATATAAGTTAAAGTTATACCGGTATAACGGGACGGGATAAAAAGGATTTTCTATACTCCCCGCGAACGCACGTGATCCAAGTACGGATTGTACCGAAAGAGGCGCATTATTAAAAACACACGAATTAGAAATGTTCACAGGAACGAGTTGCTTCCCGCAGTGGTTTTCAAAATCCATTCATTAATTTTATTTAATTTTACGAATAGATGATGCTAATAGCTAAAGTTACAAAAATTCGTATGAAATTGTAACTTTTAAATATAATTAAGTTCTCGCTCGTGTCCTGATAAATAAAAAAAACTACTTAACCACGATACTCGTCATCACCATCTCATTTTAGGCTAATGTTTTAATTAAAAATATATCTGCGAAAACATAATACTTCCAAAATAGCATTATATTTCTTTCATCAAGTACAGAGCGTGCATTCCCACACACTTTATAGCATCGTGAATCCACCCCTCAAACCAGAAAGCACTCAAAGCTCAAGCACTCATGTGAGTCAAGGAACCGATCGCACCATTCACCGCACTAAGTAACCGCGTGATTTAAAAAAAGAAAGAAATAAAGGACGCGTGTTCGACAAAATGACCGGCTGATATTTTAAGGCGGAAGTTATTAGGTCAGTAAGGGATGTCAGGGCCATTGTGTGGAAATAGAGGGTCTCTATTGTGCTCCAGTGTCAATTTTATAGAATTATTTGTCGCCCAATTTTGTCCGTAAATGTTTCTGTATGAATAAATCAGTATAACCTTTTCTATGAATAAGTCAAGTTGTTACAACCATAATTGGCTCCACATACATAGTAAGTATACCTATTTATACCATGTTGGGGAAATTGATTTTGAGCGAAAGGGGTGGACTGTATTCAACCACTCACCGGAATCCGCAACTGATGATCTTCAGGGGTACCCCAGCGGTGATCTCCATAGGTTATGGTAGTCAGGATTCCTCGGGAATGCACTAACACATCGAATGTTTCAGTCCAATATGTAATATGTATTATTCACAGCACCGTATTAAGAAGCGCGTACGCGGCGAGGCGCCATATTTGAGCAAGTCCTTCCTTTTGGATGAGGATGGCAGCACTGTCGCTGTCATAGTTGCGTGCGTGCGGATTATGGTCTATACAGTCCATAGAGTATTTCAAAAAAAAGAGAATTTTGAAAAAGGGAATGAATTTGTGCTCACATTCATAATATGTAGAAAATAAAGTAAAGTACGGAACATGCCGCCGACCTTAAAATAACCAACTTATTTTAACGAAACTATCCTAACTTAAAGCTAAAGAAAGGATAATGAATTACCTATTCGATAGGCAACGGACAGACCTTAACAACAGGTCTTTTAGTAAGAGTGTTACCAATGCGTACTGTAACAACACGAGTAACGCCATCAGCGCCTGGGTGTAATGCGTGTATACGAGCCAGGCACCACTGTAGTGGTGGTAGATTGTTATCTATCAGCACAACTACTGTACCCTCGGTGAGGGGTGTGTGAGTATCGCGGAACCATTTACTTCTTTGCTGAAGCTGATTGAGATATTCAACGCTCCAGCGTTTCCAAAAATGCTGTACTGCTTGTTGAATGATTTGCCATCGAACGAGATGACTGGGTTGATCATTTGTGAAATCGAATTCGGGTAAGGAAGTCAATGGTTCACCGATAAGAAAGTGAGCGGGTGTAAGTGGTAATGGATCAGTAGGATCATTACTTTGTGTATAGAGAGGTCGAGAATTGAGTACTGATTCTATTTGACACAGTAGTGTATTGAACTCGTCATGAGTTAGAGTTACTTGACCTATAACGCGATACAGGTGAGTTTTCATACTCTTTACTGCAGCTTCGAAAATGCCGCCAAAGTGACTAGCATAAGGCGGGTTGAAATGCCAAGTTATGCCTAAATTGATAAGTTTGTCGTTTAGCTCAACTTGATTTGTTTCGGTTTTAAGAAACGCGAAAAGATCCTTTAAATATTTATCACATCCTACGAAGTTACGTCCATTATCGGAGTAAATATCGGTACATAATCCACGTCGCGAAATGAAACGTCGTAAAGCGTTAAGGAACGATGATGTAGATAAATCAGGAACAAGTTCCAAGTGTAGGGCTTTCGTGGACATGCATACGAAAACACAAACATAGGATTTGAAGATTTTGGCATTTCTGAATGGACTTGACTTCAGAAAGAAATGTCCAGCAAAATCTACAGCTACATGTAAGAAAGGGCGCAATGACCTAACTCTGGCTGCCGGTAGCGGAGCCATAGGTGGCTGAGGGGCCGAAGGGTGAGTGCGGAAGCATCGCACGCAGCGTCGTGTGCGCATACGAACGGCATCACGAGCCGATAATATCCAATAGGTTTGGGATAGAATAAACTGTAAAGTTTGGGGACCTACATGTAAATGAAGTTTATGATAATAATCGATTAACAAATTAGTGACAAAATGTTTTTTCGGTAAGATAATCTGATGCTTCGCATCATAAGAAACGTGAGCACGTTGGATTCTGCCGCCGACCCTGAGTAGTCCGACGTCATCTAAAAAGGGTTTGAGTTTCTGTAAACGGTTTGAACAATTTTCATCACTTTTGAGTCGCGATATATCATCGGCAAACTCGTTTTGCTGAATTAAAAGAATAATTCTGTTATGAGCAAATTTTGTTTCAGAAACCGTAATCTGCGGAGAAGTAAATGTCTTTGTCTTGCGACATTTATGAAAAAATCTAAAAATTAAAGAAACTACGCGTAGCATTTTCGGCAGTGATGAAAATCGTTCAAGTATTTGTAAGTCTGGTGGTTCAGACTTGGACGTATTTGTGAAAACGTTAGTACGTCGCTCTTCGTCGGTTGAAACGTCAATATTCGAAATAGGCCATTCGGTTTGGGCCTGTTTAAGCCAGGAGGGCCCTGTGAACCACAACTGTTGGTCCAGCTGAGACGGTAGGACACCACGTGACGCTGGGTCTGCCGGGTTGTCTGCCGAACGCACGTGACGCCAGTGTGAGGCGGGTACGCGGCTGGTGATTTCATTAATACGATTCGACACAAAGGTGCGCCATTCGTATGAGGGGGAACGAATCCAGGCAAGTGTGATCGAAGAATCACTCCATGCGTAAACATTGTCGATAGACAAGATATCACCGTAAGTGATAAGAATTTTCCGAATTAATTTAGACAAAAGAAGTGCTCCACACAGCTCTAAGCGTGGAAGTGAAACACGTTTCAAAGGTGCTACCTTTGTTTTGGCAAGAAGTAAATTCACGTGTATAGTACCTTTTGAATCGATGACACGAAGGTATACGCAGGCAGCGTAGGCCTTTTCGGATGCGTCCGAAAATCCGTGAATTTGTATGGAATTTCCAGTTGGAAGCACATGACGTGGTAACGAAATATTTTGTAAGTGAGGCAGCTCAGATATGAACGTAAACCATAAGTTACAAATACCTTCGGGAGGTGATTCATCCCAACTTGTTCTAGATATCCACAAAAGTTGGATTAAATGTTTGGCAAACACTGTAATGGGACTGAGGAAGCCCAAGGGGTCATAAATTTTAGAAATCTCTGAAAGCATAATACGTTTTGTACATTTTTGAACAGGAGGTTCAACTTGATAAGAAAAGGTATCAGATTTGGGATTCCACTTAAGCCCGAGAACCTTAACTGAAGTGTCGTTGTCAAGTGCGGAAAGAATTAGAGCGTTATCATCGCTCGAATCGTTCTGTTTAACAGAAGCTAAAAACTCTGGACTGTTACTTGTCCATTTGCGGAGTTCGAATGTACCTGCCTTGCAAATGCCTATGAGTTCCTGCTGAAGAACAAGAGCCTCCTCAAGGGTACCAGCCCCAGAGACGACATCGTCGATGAAGACATCATTAAGAAGCACTTGCGAAGCAAGCGGGAAGGAGTCAGCTTCATCAATAGCAAGCTGACGTAGCGTGCGTAAAGCCAGAAATGGCGCAGATGCGACGCCGAAGGTTACAGTGCACAGTCTGTACTCCTGCACCGGTTCGTCAGGAGACTGTCTCCATAGAATACGTTGGAAATCGCGATCTTGAGGTCTCACCTTGATAAAACGATACATCATTTTGATGTCTGCTGTAAAGACTATTTTGTGAAGTCGATACTTCAAAAGAACTTCTGTTATATCTTGGTGTAATTTTTGACCAATAAGTAAGTTATCGTTCAGTGAACGGCCACTTGTAGTCTTACACGAGGCGTCGTAGACTACTCGTAGTTTGGTAGTAGCACTAGCAAGTTTCACCACGCAGTGGTGAGGAATATAATAGGGAATCGTATTACAATCTGTTAAATCCGTAACGAGTTCCATATGACCTAAATCGAGATATTCTTGAAGAGTTCTAACGTACTCTTGACGCAGAGCAGGATCGCGAGCGAGTTTGTTCTCAAGCTTGTATAAGCGAGAGAGAGCTATCTCGCGTGACTCGCCGAGAGGAGGTGTATTCTCCTTAAAAGGAAGGGACACTATGTATTGTCCGTCTTTGTCTCGTGTGTGAGTATCGACGAAGATCGATTCACACAGAGCTTCTTCCGGAGTGAGAGGCTTGTCTTCAGAAACTGATTCCAGCTCCCAGAGCTTTTGAAGTTGCATATCAAGTTGATATGTACTCAAATTTGTACAAACTTGTGAAGAAAACGAATGAGAAATTTTACCGTTTAGTAAGTAACCGAATATGCTATTTATAGCCACAGGAGTGCCTAGTGGGCCTATAATGTTATCTTGAAGTAATATACTATCACTATAATCTGAACCTAGCAATAGTTCAACAGGACGCGCAGAACGTAGTTCCGGATCCGCTAAGGGAATGTTTTGTATATGAGGAATTTGCTCGAAAGAGCTTGGAATGTGAGGTATGTAACTAGTTATCTTAGGCAATATGAGTGCTTCGATAAATAGTTTAGGTTCTGATTTGTTGTGAGGTGTAACCTGGCACAACACGTAACCGCGTGGTTGCTCGGTCTTATCACCGATACCCGTGACTGTCATGCTAGTATTAACATGATAACGTGGTAAACCAAGACGTTGGACGCACGACTCAGAGATGAGTGTAGCTTGGGAGCCCTGATCTATCAATGCTCGCACTGGCTGGGGAGCATAGGACACGGCGTTCATAGGACGCAAGTCCACTATCGCGGTAGTAAGCAGAACCGTACAGTTCTTCTGTCCATCGACACCATGTAATGGCGTAGACGAAGAAGTTTCCGCAACTGAGCGAAACTCAGGGGAAAAATGGGAAATATCCGCAACCGAGCGTAACTCAGGGGACGATTTGGAAATATCCGCAACCGAGTGTAACTCAGGGGACGATTTGGAAATATCCGCAACCGAGTGTAACTCAGGGGATAGATTAATATTTTCCGCAACCGAATAGTATTCAGGGGAAGAATAATCCAAGCATTCACTCGTAAGAGTAACGTTGAGATTGCAGACCGACTCATCTTCATGTAATGAAGAGTGGTGGCGCTTAGAACAAATACGACAGTTATATTTTGACTGACAATCCTTTAAATCATGCCCGCTGCTTAAACAATTAGAACAGACTTTATTTTCATTTATAAAAGTATAGCGTTCGGGTAACGTTAATTTATTAAATAAGTCACATTTATTTAAATAATGAGAATTGATTTTACAATAACAACATTTCATTTTAGTGGAGTTATTAGTTGAGGTTGTAGTATGAACACTCAAAGCGCGGGAAGCGCGAGCCTTAGCACTCGTATCATTCGCTTGTGTTGGAGCGCGATGCGCGTGCGAGTGCGAGCGAGAAAGCGCAGAGCGAGCGACGATAGCATGACGCGAGGAACTAGCCGGTGCGACCGAGCCGCCAGCAGCGGCGAGCAGGCGCGACGACGGCGATGCGGTACCGCTGGCGGGACCATGCGGCAAGCGCGCGATCATCGAGGACGACATAATTTCCGAAGCCGATAGCTCCTTCTCAAGGAAGTCGAGAAGTTCACTAACCAGTGGAATATCACTATGTGACGTCAACGAAAGTTCAAAACGTCTTCTAACGTTTGGAGTAATCTTGCGTAGCAAAATGTTTAAAAGAATAAAACTCCAGTATTTAACTGGCAAGCCTAACGTTTCTAAAGCGGTTAAGTTTTCACGATAAATATTCAAAAGGTTACGTAAACTGTATTCTAAGTTTTTATCACTAACCGACTCAACATCAATAATTTTATCTAAATGTTTTGTTGCAATAATGCGTTTGTTTTCGTAACGATTGATTAAAATCTGAAACGCATTTTCGTAATTAGAATCCGTAATTGGTATTGATTTTATAAGATTATAAGGTTCGTCCTTAAGGGACAACAACAAATAACGAAAACGTTGAACATCCGATAACTGTTCATTATCGTGAACCAAAGACTTAAATAAATCAAAGAACGCATTCCATTCGGTTATGCTACCATTGAAAGTAGGCAACGAAAGAGTAGGCAATTTAATTTTTGCTTGTATGGTAGGATGCGAGTGAGCGCAGGCTGTGGTCACACGAGCCGCGTCGGCGATACTTTGTTTACGTTGTATTATTTTTATATTGTCAAGTGTAACCTGAATTTTATAGTATAAGGAATCGAATGAATCGCGTATGAGCAATTGTTCAGCTGTTTTGAACTCACCACTTTTTGCTAAAAGTTTTTCAATTTTTGTTTGAACCGAAAAAAATTGCTTTTTCGTATTATTGAGCTCTTTTACACGAACCCGAAACTCTGCTTCATTATCTGAACAAGCGACCATTCTTTCTAAGCTATTAATACAAATATCTCTTTCAAAAGTTAATTGTTCAAGTTCCATTTTTAAAGAAATATTTACTAAGTTTATAGTTATAATGTAAATAATGTGTATGAAAATACGTATATAGAAAATGTGTGTAAATATGTATATAGAAAATGTATGTAGGTATGTTTGTGCGAAAATAAAACGAAATTTTATTAGTTCAGTACGTAATACATGAACGACAAACACGAATTCGTATAATATTTAGCAGTAATGCCAGAATATTATCCCAGTACTTAGTACGTAATACGTAAGTACCAGTTGAGTAGCGATATAATATTAGCACGTAATGCAAAATATTATATTTGTGTCTTGTACGAAATACAAAGACTAATGTGTGTACGGCCTTAGGGCGCTTGTGAACGTAACAGCTAGCGTGGCGCGTTTGCACGCTGATGGCATATACCCTCAACTTTTTACGAAAATAAAAAATTGAAAAATTAAGTAAATCGAATAATCTACTTAAAGATATATTTAGAAATGAATAATGTACGACTCGTAAAGACAGTACACAATGGTATTGTCGAAGAACAATACGCAAAATACATAAAAACTTAATCTGAAGTTGGTTGGCGGGCGGTATGTCACGCCTTTTTCACAAAGAAAACTATCGAAAAATAGCTTTTTTGGTAAATATGTTAGCACAAATCCCTAAGAACTGATTAGATATGGGTCGTAGGACCAAAAATATGTTGGGGAAATTGATTTTGAGCGAAAGGGGTGGACTGTATTCAACCACTCACCGGAATCCGCAACTGATGATCTTCAGGGGTACCCCAGCGGTGATCTCCATAGGTTATGGTAGTCAGGATTCCTCGGGAATGCACTAACACATCGAATGTTTCAGTCCAATATGTAATATGTATTATTCACAGCACCGTATTAAGAAGCGCGTACGCGGCGAGGCGCCATATTTGAGCAAGTCCTTCCTTTTGGATGAGGATGGCAGCACTGTCGCTGTCATAGTTGCGTGCGTGCGGATTATGGTCTATACAGTCCATAGAGTATTTCAAAAAAAAGAGAATTTTGAAAAAGGGAATGAATTTGTGCTCACATTCATAATATGTAGAAAATAAAGTAAAGTACGGAACATACCAGCTTCAACTTTGCTCACGTGTCGGTAAATAGGTAGTCTATATATTTATTTATAGGTCCTCGGCTATTTGTGTGTAAATTTGTATTCAATTTCGTTAAGACATTTAGCCTTTAAAAGCGTAACATGTATTCAGAGTTACTTTGTTATGGTTCTAGGATACTAAATACATAGTATATGAGATGAAATGGAATATAAAACTCAGCAAAATCTGTGAATACACAACTACGGAATAAAAAAAATTTTGATAATAACAATCAAAGAGCAGAATAACAGATGTGAAACATTACCTATCTGTTATTCAAATCTAGCTTTTCTTGGAAATGTAATTCTCGCCCGACTAAATCCTAAAAGACGATAGTAGTCGCGAACAGTGCCATGTCTGAACCACCCATTACGTTGAACTTCTGCATGATAGATAACAGCGCTTACCGCTGAATTAGGGAATGCCAGACAAGCCTTTATCAGATCATCTAACTTTAGAAGGATGTTGAAGTAGGGAACTTTCTAGAACTTCCTTAGTTGGGTGCTTGGATATGGAGTTATAATTAACTTGTATTATTACAATTGTTAACTTTATGCTTTCCTTTTACTTGGCGAGAAGATGAGTGATTTGACTAAGTAAAATATACATTGCAGAATAGATTAAGTTGATATATTTGTTATGTAATAGAAATTTGATGAACACATAATTATATACTTGTATTATTCTTTTGTCTTTTTATATTATTACTTACTTACACTCACACAATGTTATAAACTCGACACACCAGTTCAACTATTTTTCTATTTCTCTATTATTATGTAGTTATCAAATTTGTTTTGTGTAATCTAGTTTGTTATTACCTACTGTTTAGTTTATTATTATTGTGTATTTTATCTAATCGGCACGGAGCGTCGGTTTCAGATGAAAATCAGCGTCAAGCACGTTATATACCTTATGTGTTTGACAAATGCTGATCTGGACACCTTTTTGAACCGTGAGACGCATATTATTATTAAGTTAACATATAGTAATTTTATTGTTATTTGTGTGTATTTCTATGTAATGCTTTTCTATTTTTTTGTGTTTGAATTTATTAACTTTATTTTGGGTCTTGCGTGTTCAAATAAGTAAACGTTTTTTCTTTCTTTCTTTATTATAAATCTGAGCCAATTTAAAGTAGGTTTTTATTTATATATTTAACTTCATGCAACATAATTTTGTACAGGCGGACTTAATGCTTTAGGCATTTTTACCAGTCAACCATTGCGTGATGCAGAGAATCTGTAGACGTAATTGATAAAGTAACTAATAAAAATACATACAACTCCTAAAAATATACCAACATTGAAAAAAATACACTAATAATGCAATGAAAGGATAAAGCAATAACACACGCAAATTATAAATCACTTTAATAAGCTCGTTCAAATACAATTAATTTTACTTTCTGAGCTCACACGTTTCTGTGCGTTTCTAAATAGCTAACAATAACTAAACGTTATTAGGAACTTTTCCCTTTGTTCCCGTAATAAACATTATATAAAACACAAAAAAATTGTGTTTCCACCTCAATCAAAATTTAATATTTACGTTTCAATATCACAAAGTAAACGCACCTCGGCAAACGTAGAGTAGGACCCCTCCAGCTAGGTGGACTGACGACCTGAAAAATGTCGCTGGATATGAGTAGTAGCGGAAGGCGGAGGACCAAGTGTTCTGGCGCGTGTTAGGAGAAGCCAATGTCCAGTAGTGGACTGCAATAGGCTCAGATGATGATGGTAACATGGTAGTAATTAAAATCTAGAAGTGTATTTAGTTTTTTGGTAACTCACTAGCTTGTAAGGAACCTTTGCCCATGAACGAAGCTGTTATCAGCAATAAAATATTTTTTGCTGATAAATTAAAAGATATAAATATATTAAATATTAATCATTTTCCTCATTTTATATAAATTTCATTGTCATTTATTTTGTGCTCACAGGAGTAATTTTTGCATCAGAGTTAATATACAAGGAAGTAAACATCAACTTTATTAATTATTCCATTAGTTATAAAACTGCTCATTCAGAAAGAAGGTTTCATCTATAAAAATGGTGACTTGTGACGATAATTAGCGTCCCTAACACATATGCACAGAAGTTGTACTGAGTAAACAAAGTTTGAACAAAAGGTATTGTGTATTCACCGCCGCCAACAACTTTACTTTGTAATTAAAACTGGTTAATTAGCGGGATTTATATGAGGGCTTAATTATTAACTAAAATTTTAAATTAACTATATGTCATCTTATATAAATACAACTGTTATGTAGATATGAAATTAACAACCGATACTAAGTAGTTACCGCCGCTCAATGTTAGGGACACAGCCAAGCCGCTGCTAACCTTGAAAGGATAGCTCTATTTAAACCTCGTTTGAAGGACATGCGGAAATTACATTCCAGAGAGAAAACATTTTAAAAATAGAGCTTACTAAGCGATAAGCCTTAAATTACGTGCATAGCAATTTCGTTTGTGATGCTAATTGATAATATCTTATTGGTCTGGAAGTGCGCCTTCTGAGATCTCCAGTTCTCGGGAATGTTTGTATCGGAGTTTGGGTGTTTTTCTATTAAATTCATTAAACATTTATTTTAAACATTAGATCCATAATAAAATTATAACTAAAATATAAATAAAACACAATATGTACAATAAGTACAATTTGTAAATTACAATAAAATTCTCAAATAAAATTACAATCAAAAAGTCAAGAGTTCTGGGGGTTTACTCTGAATTTCTACATTCGACTTTAGTCGGGTGACAGCGATCATAAATAAATTTCCTTACATTTGACAGCGACATCAAAACCGACTAAGTCGAATGTCGAAATTCAGAATAAGCCCCCTGTGTACAAATGAAGAATATCGACTACCAAAGATATTTCTCGTTTCACAAGTACTAGTAGAACATAAATACGTTGTCTAACATAGCACGTTGTGAAACTGCGGCACGTTATGTGTGTGCGGTCCGGGTAAGAAGTTTGCGCCGATACCTCAGCGAACATTAGTACAAGGAGAGCTCTTAATACGTGCGGAACGATTCCCCACGGAATGATTCAGTCTTTCGTACAAACATCTACAGATGCTAGAAACGACAAATACAGTTGAACAGACGCTTTTCGTAACATTACCACGAAGAAATGAACTACAAATTAAAAAAAAAGTGCTTTAGTAAAAGAACATGAAGCGTGAAGGAACGTGTTTTAAAGGGTTAGAAGCGCACATGTTATGCTTCTAGTATTGCAGGCGTCCATAGGCTACGGTAACCGCTTACCATCTAAGCCTCTTTGTCATTATCCTGGTATACTAAATAAGAAAAACGACTTATCAAGTTTCCTGTCAAGAATTTCTTTACCTCAACAGTTATAAAGGTACATCCAGTTAATCGATATCTTAAAAGCAACCTCCATCGCCTGCGGCCACAGAGCAATGATTATATCAGAGCCCGCGACGTTCTCCCCTGACACACGCACATCTGTGCCTACTCTATATTTGTGTGTTTCACCTCAAACACACAAATATAGAGGCATGAGGCCAAATAAAATGTAATCCTCTACGAGTGTTTACTTTTGATATAGGTAGGGATTTTGTTTGCTCGTAATTATTATAAGGAAATAGCTAGTTTTGTTGGGAGAATATTACATGTATTTAATTATGGAAGAAAAAATATTTATTTGTGACAATTTCACATACAAAATATCAATATTTTTCTGTCAGTATTTTTTTATCAGTAGAGAAATTACAAAATTACAATTTGTTTTGAAATATCTACAATTCTACATAATAATATCATCAAGATTGATTTCGTTATTAATATTTTTTAATTGGGACTAATCCCAATTTTCATCTTAAATATCGGGATCCTTAGGTTCTTTGGTAACCATTTTGTAGGTTCAAATTTCATAGTTTCAAGTAACTTTGTGTAATTCTACTGATTCAAGTCGAGACTGGGACTGAGTCATCTCATAACTCAAATCATATAAATCCATTATAGTATCTCTACAACATGCACTCAATTCTACCTTCAACCTTAGCTCCAATAGTACTTATTATTTATTAGATATCAAAGAGAAATGACATTTCATCGTACGCCCGGGGGACAAAGAAGTCCTCAGTAGCATATACTTAATTTTCTTGACATCCTCGTATGTTTGCTCTGTGCACTTTTACTCTGTAATGCAGTTCTCTAAGCAATGCTCCATTGAGACGTGATATAACTACTAACATTATATTTTAGTTTGACTTTTAATATATTTCAAGAATCGGGAAACAAAAACCTTATTTTTTACTGGCCTGTTGGTCTAGTGGTTAGTGACCCTGACTGCTAAGCCGGAGGTCGTGGGTTCGATCCCCACCCAGGACAAATCTTTGTGTGATGAGCATAAAGGTTTGTTCTGTGTCTGGGTGTAATTTATCTATAATATGTATGTATTTACAAAAAAAAATATATATTTAAGTAGTATATCAGTTGTTTAGTACCCATAACACAAGCAAATATAATTGCTTACTTTGGGACTAGATGGCGCTGTGTGAATGTGGTAGAATATTATATTATTATTATTTATTATAATGTATTCAAATGAGCAGCTAGTTTATTTGTTATAGCGCAGGACCTTGCAGAGTGATTCATCGTCTCAACCCATAAACGTTCCACTACTGAGCACGGGTCTCCTCCAAACAATGTGGAAGGAATTTAGTCTACTATACCATGCTGGCCAGACGGGTTGGTATAGGGTTTGTTTCAAATTTTCCTTTTTTCGCAGTGCTCTTGTCTGTATAAGGTCCCTTAGTCTCTTAGTCGCCTTTTACGACACCCACGGGATGAGATAGGGTAGTAACATTATGTATTCTTAATCCGTCACTACACGGATAGAGCAGAGAGCAGAGTGATTGACTGAAATTAAAATTTATTTTGCATATGGTTATTACAAAATAGCATCCACATTTCATGTATTTTTTTTTTCAAAATACATAATTATAACTAAAATTTTCTTTCACACATATCAGTAGGTTCCAGGGATTATTCGTTTGGATGATACCTACTTGTACCCAAATACATATACTTTGTCGCATTAGCCAACTATGATAATATTTCTAATTTAATTAATTTGTGTAATCACCCCCCTTCTCCCTTCAATGGGTAGCTTTACCCCACCTTAACCATTTGCGAAATCACATATTTATAACATAGCTAATATCAATGTTATTAAAAAGGCACAAGTGCCAACAACATATTAATTAAAACACGATGTTATTTTATAATCAAAAGCTTATAAAATCAAAAACAAAACCGTGTACTAACGTGACCGGCTTACATTAAGCCGGTTGTTGCCTCGTACATCCCTCACTTTACATATACCTTTTACTTTACTCATGCATATTTCATTTACTCTATCAATGCCCCGGACTACCTCAGGTGTCATACGCTATTATAGCAAAACCTTTTTATAATCATCGCAAATTTACAAATGAAAAGCGTAGCATTGTTAACTAATGGAAGCCCTTTGAAATCATTATGGGCGTAATTGTCTCTACGTGAAACAAATTACGAGTTTTAAATATAAAGTATCACTATCACCATGGCGAGTCAGTATCACGGTATCGCCTTGCTAAGTAACGTGGGTTCGATTCTGACACGAGACAAATATTTCAGGTATAGAAGCTTGTCTTGGGTTTAACAGTGTTTGTTGCAAAGAAGAATCCATTCCATATTTCTGCATAAATTTGATAAAAAACATCGGAATTCTATTTAGTGGAAGAGAGTTTCAAAAATATTGCATAGTATAAAATTTTACCTACCTTGTCAAATATTGAAATCTAATTATTTTAAAAAAATACTGTAGAATAGCAAGTGAAAAATTAAAACTGGTAACGCTTACCTACCACTAAGGTGTCTATGCCACAGCCACCGACTATCTGAATTTCGCTAAATTAACACATGCTCTAGTAAATATACCTCCTCATACATAATCCACTTATACGCCTTAAGGAAAAATGCTCCGATCCCGAGGGACGGGACCAACCAAACTGTTGCGAATATAGACACGGTAAATTATATTTATGAGGACAAACAGTTCGACTAACTTAGTTCTATTGCTGCCTATCAAAACATCTTTGGGCACTTACGAGTTCACTTAACATTATCTGTCCTGAGGGACTTAAGTTGTGAATACAAATTATAATACATGAATAGTTGAAAGATTGATTGTTAGTGTAGGAGCGACTGACTCGGGTCAACGAGATTGCTGGGAACAGTAGGGTAGCTTTAGCTTAGCTTTATTTAAAGCTGATAGCACAGTGAATCAATTGCATATGTTATACCTACATACCATCACGGTGGCACAACTCTACGCGTTCTTGAGAAAAATATTCTTGACGGATGGACAGACAGAGAGACAGACAGACGGACAACAGAGTGGTCCTTTAAGGGTTCTATTTATTTTTCTTTTGAGGTACGGAACCCTAAAAATGAACATAGCGTTACATTATATTATTAGTATATAACGATAAGAACCAACATCTTGAGGATCGTCCGCAGGCTGTATCTAAATTCATCAACTACCAAGAAACAAGTGCCTCTTAATTACAAACTCATGTAACAAAGCAACAATTAATGTATCTAAGAAACTAATTGTGCCTTGCGAGTTTGTTCACATCCTATAAAATACTATTTATTTATAAATATTTAATTTTATGAAACTAACCTTACAGTTTAGATGAAAGTCTCCACTTTGATATAGAGCTTTTTACAAAATTATTTATTGTACAGATATCTTTAAGGCTAACTCTAAAAAAATATATTCTCTAAACGTTTTCATCGAGTTCTTGTAGCCAGTAATAGTACCCCGCTTTTGGTTAAAAACAGTTCATTCACTTCCGATATTTTATTATATTTAACAATAAAATTTCTAAATACAAATTAATATTGAAGTTTCAGTTTCCAATATG
Organism: Laspeyria flexula; assembly: GCA_905147015.1. Classification (NCBI taxonomy): domain Eukaryota; kingdom Metazoa; phylum Arthropoda; class Insecta; order Lepidoptera; family Erebidae; genus Laspeyria; species Laspeyria flexula. Next base: position 629,260 of record LR989956.1, on the reverse strand, counting down.
TGTAACACGTGAAGTAATTATATATCCTGATGGAATCCTTTAAACGTAGGTGATTTCGTTAAATATTTGAGTAACTAGGTACCTGGATTACAGTGAGTTGGATGAGACTTGATTAATTTTGTGCTTCACTGAAAGATCAAATATGAATTGGGAATACGTTTTGTGTACAGTGTACAGTATTCGTGGGAGCTTAGGACTGGTCTAGGTAAGTGGATATGATAAGAGATAATGAGGTGAGAGACGTGTGTTACAAACTGACAAGAGACGTGCGGTGAACGGTATTATATTATACAAAAGGTTCCCAATTTTTTCAGTTCAAGCGCACTTACAAGTTTAATAATTTATCTGAACGCCCTAATCTAGGTAAAAAGTTAAAATACATAGATTACTGCCAATCCTTTAACTAAAGGTTTCTCACAGAGTGCCTTTTTTTACTTTCTCCGGCGCACAAGAGTGCTGCGGCTCATAATTTGGGAACCCCTGGAAACATGATAATTTAAGTATTATAAACTAGACTGTTGAAAAAATATATTAGTATTGGATACCTCATTTATCAAGGAAAGCTTTAGGCAATATATATCATTACGCTACGACGAATAGGAGCTGAGAAGTGAACAAACAAAGGTCTACGGGAGCAAAGCCCCGAACAACAGCTAGAAACTTATGGAACAACATTCTTTGATACTTGACAGTAGTAAGTATTTGTTACTGAGTTGTAGGTACTCTTATTTATAAGGAATAGATTGTATCCCTCATTGCTAAAGACAACTTTATCATGCAGAATTGTGCCTAAAATCATTTGAAATCTAATATGTGTAATGTCCTGGAATTATCTTAGTATTATTATTTGTAACTTAATCCCACCAAATCTCCAATGACAAAGACTAAGATAAAAGAACGAACTAAGTAATTGACTCTGATCCAAGCTACTTAATCCCCAGCGCGCCTACGAGCCGTCAGTGGCAACCCCGCAAATGGAATTGATTGACGAATCAATATTAAATATTTGCTTTGTCCAGCACACCCTACTTGTTGTGTACGAGTGTGCGTCGATATTTACTAACCAATATTGGTTTATTAGTTTAACATTAATATTGTAACGAGTTGACTGGTGATTGACAAACTCAACCGCCGAATGAACGATTGAATGGACTTGTTGTTATTATTTTAATTGCGATGTACGATGTGATAAATATATATTTTAATGAATTTTAAAATTAACCTTTTTATTGTAAACAATTATTTTAGTAGGTATGTTGTACGTTTTCACCATCGAAGCAATTAAGTTATTCTAAATTTAAAATAAAGTTGTCAACATAGCTCACCGAACCGCCGTTGGTTGCAGGCGGCACAAAATCGCTCACTGTGGCAGAGATTAGGTGAGGCCTATTGTCCAACAGTGGACGTTATTGGACTGATATGATGATGATGATAATGAAATCAGTATAGGCAAGATTAACATCTTATTAATGGAAAATATTGAACAGGAATTTTGCAAACAAACAATTAATTAATTCAACATCAATTTGAATAACAATTATGTAATTTCCATTCACGTTTTAAATATAATATTGTTCGGTTATTGATTATAGCTTATTATTCCACAAACGAACGTAAGTTACACGAACACTGATGTAATTTATTTTTCATCCCAGATTAACGTTACAACGATAAAAATAGCCACATAAATTGGATCAAAAGAATAACTCGGTAGCATACCAAAATCCCAAACAACGAGTCACCATCGATCCGAATTAATTTCACGAGGAAAAATTCAGAGACAATAATTTCCAACGCAACGGTGACGTGACAGTATACGAATTTTCCTTCCGAACCCCATTAGGGGTGACTTTTCATAAATTCTTTTTTTACCAAATGTTACTCTACAAAGTACCTACTTTAAATTTCAAGTTTGTATGCATATTGTATGTATATAGATATAGAAAAAATTTGTAATTGGTCAGTGAGTAGTATTCCACTTTTCTGTTTCATTTCCTTGCTAATAATTTTTATATAAATTTTCATATTTCCTAACTATACTTTTACACTTTATTTGATGATGATGGGATGTTGCAATTAATGTGAGAGGCAGTAATTCTCCAGATATTATTCAACTAATTGACAATGATTGATACATCACTGACATACTTTACTAACTTATTATAAATCTTCTTTCTTTTAAAGATCTTCTTTTTCAGAGATTTTTCTTTGTACCCGAGTGCCTATTAAAAACTTAATTAAAAATAAGAAACAATCCTAGAAGTCTAAAATAATTCTACAAAGCGACAATAACGGCGGGACCAATCAAAATTCTAGATCGTGGGTTCGTTGTTTCTTACTTTTAAGTTTTTATCCGACTTTTTACATATTTTTAATAATAACTTTATACACAATACCATTTATTCGTTACTCCCTAACTAGACAGCTAGATGTCTAACACAGTTTGATTAATATCATATCGATTTTAATATTTTATAACGCTAACAAGCTTGTCATGGCCACGATAGATGCGGCCCACGCGTTGTCACTTCATCAAAATACAACATTGATTTTTCACGAGGTGAAGTGCTGATTCGTGTTCAATATTAATATGATACGAGGTAAATTTGGGTATATGTGAACTGTATCGGGTTTTACAAACAGTTTCAACTATCAACATTACGTTCCATTCCAGAGGCCCTATTTGAAATCTCGAAATAGCGTAGTGTTTTTTAAATTCGACATCGCTTTCAAACGTTTGAAAATTAAGATATTATTATAATATTCATCTTTTTCAAACATTTGACAATGATATCAAAATCAACCAATCGTATTTACGAGATGTTCTACGGCATCATTCACACTCGCTGACCATACCATTAGAATTTCATATAAGGTATGTAGGTAGTAGGCTAAATTACCTCCAAAATGTTTGAAAAAGACCCGTGTAATGATGATGATGATGTAGATGTATTGTTACTGTGCTTCCTTACTTTCAGTTTTGGTTTTTCTTCTCATGTAAATAATACAAGTATATTGTAACAACAGTAAGCTAATTCTATGCTTCTTCTAAGACAGAAAGTTGGACTCTTCCTGAGGCTCCTTAGTGACATAGGCAAGCATTTACAAGAGTTCATGATTGTTAATTCTTTGAAAGCATTGTACCGTTAAAAAATGAAACTTTCTGTGATTATCAATAATTACATGATGCCTCTGGTGTTGCAGACGTCAACGCTCAGCGTTACATTTTTTTGCTAACGTCGTAGTATAAAAAACAAAGCACCCACTAATATAAATACGTAAAGCTTAATCAAAAAGAAAGGGATGCTTTATTGCATAATGTATTTGATCATGACGTGTGAATATATAAATAATATAAAACTGGATCTCTGTGTTTTGTTAAACTTTGCTATTATCTTTTATCTCTACTTGTGAATATAAACTAAGCGCGTTCAAAATGTTATTCGAGTTATATCTGTCTTGAAATTATATACGGTGCTTATATACAAAAAATCTAAATGTGTATCCAATGCATAAAAATCAAAAGTTACTTTTACACAGACTGAATAAAAAAATTACCTACTTATAGTCTTTGAACGCTGTGGACCACCGGGTGACCACCAAACAATACTATTCACAGTGTCTGAAATCTCGGCGTTCAAAGGACAGCCTAAACATAACCAAAAAATCATATTAACTATAGAAAGAAGCTTGGGAAGCTTAGTGTATAGAAGCAAAAACATAGTGAGACAGACAGGCTTGCGAGCTTCTTCATAACATTTTGATAAGAACTCGAGAAAAATATATGATCAACAATTTCCAAGGTAAGCAGATTTCGTTTCTGAATCCAAAGTAGATAATCAAGGAAGTGTGTATAAAGCTTACCTACTTTGATGGCACGGATCCCGAGATTATATTAAAAACGACTTTCCAAACTCCGCACAATGTGGGCGCAAGTGTTTTAATTTCCCGGAGCCCGGGAATCGAAACGTTTCACTGTGAAAAGTGACACCTGCCACTATACATTAAATATACAGTAAGTCAGGTTCATAAAAAATATCTACGAATCATATTTATTTATTTAGAATCATATCAGCCGTAGAAGGACTACTGTTGGACATGGGCCTCGTCAAGAGATTTTCAATAGGACCGGTTATCGATTACCAGCATCCAGCCAAGTAATTTATTACTAGTTTTGTCTGTGAATTTATTTATTTTCAAAATTTTAATGAGCACTACTATTAAAAAAATATTTCAATACATACATACGTATAGATCACGCCTCTTTCCCAACAGAGGGGTATATTTCCTTCCACTTGCTACGATTCTGACATACATCTTTAGCTTCTTCAACATTTCAATATTGCCTAACATTATCATCTCTCTTATGATATTATTTATTTATTTATATAATTAAATATCTTATAATAAAAGCATATAATTATGTAAATATCGGTATCTGTAGATCAAGATAATACGTAATAAATCATTTAACTCTTCCCTTGTGTTTTGTTAAACACAGCACAGAACGAGTGAACGAACCACGTCCGACGCTCGTGACCGAGTGAATGTATGATTTAGTTCAGTTATTTATGTAACTACCCGATCGTGCTGATTGTAATCGTGGAACAGATTCGCTTTGTTATTTTTCTATTTATTTTATTTATTAAGGACGCACATTTATGTAGTTGTTTATTCGTATCTTGGCAGCTTAATAGTGCTGTACTATCGTTTGAAATATTTCCCAGAAGTGTTTGCATATATTTGTTTTATGGACAGATAGCTAGTTATGTGGTCCTGCATAATATAACCATTACAATATTATTTGCATTCACAATTGCAATACTGGAATAGCTTTAGTATGTGGCAACGGAATTACTAAGAAAGTTTAATGCGTTGGCACCCATTATAACACAATTATTATTTATTACTATATAACATTTATCGTATATATTCTAAGCATTGAGAGGTAATTTTTCTTAAGGGAATCAATTTAATATAGGGTATATTAAATTGATTCCCTTAAGATGTTAATTACATGGCGGTGAAGATGTTCATTTCACTGAGGGTGCGATATATTGAAAATTAGGTTTTAACGATAATTTTTCTGTCAAATCCGGGAACAACTTCTAAAAAGTTGATTAAACTTTTAAATGAAATAGATGCAAAATAACAAAACTTATATTATACTAAGCCAATGACTACAACTAATCAAAGCTACCTCGCCGACCAACAACAATACTCAATTACTCAATTACGTCATAATTATAGATACAATTGCTCATCACCCAATGCAATCTTTCACGTCACAAGTTTTGGTAGCTGGTAATATAAGTGCTCCTTTCAAATAATTCTAGTTAATCTTCAAATAAAACAAAGAAAGTTCTAAGAATAATGATTCAAGTCTGGACGTGATCTGTTTCTGACTACATTGTTTGTAAAGCTTCGTAATACAGGGATCATTGCCTAGAACATCCCGACCGTCGCAGTAACAAGGCAATGCCTCTCCTAGTTCTATAACTACGCTTAAAACTAATTCGACAGTCGAAACTAAGTTTATTTAAAGTCCTTTTACAAAGTATTCTCGACGGGAATTCAGGCAATCATGCATTTTATATAATAGGTATTACTTTATTTTGTTTGACAATACTTACAAAATAGAAATATCTATAGTGTATTATATAAAGGTGCGTTGAAAAAGAATAAAAACATAGCGTCACATCTCTTATCTCCGAAGGGTAGGCAGAGATGTATCACCCCCACATTTCGTTAGCTATGTTTGGTCCAATTAAATAGGGGGCGAGCCTATTGTCATCAACCGAGAACATTTGTTTTCCATACTTCGGGAAAATCTCAATACTGGAAATTCATAATAGATGAATGTACTTCACAAACGGATCTAAGACACTGCATTGGTAGTGTGTGCGACTTTAGTGCAGCCACTAAAGGTCGACTTTGATCCCCGAGTCGGGCCAAATCAGTATTGGGTTTTTTGCCTTGAAATTGTGTAAGTATCTGTCCGAAACTTCTATTGTGTCCGGTTTGTAGCAATAGGCCCGCCTCCTTTTACGCGGGACCTAACATAACTAACGTAATATCGGTTCGATATGCCGTCGAGAAAACGATTTTACGTAACTACACTATTAACAAACGTGAAATTTTAAAAGTGAATATACTTTTTCAAAGGTTACTGAACTCAGAATTTAGTTCTAAATCGTATAAAGTAAAATTAAAAGGATTTATGAGGACATAGAAGCGACGAACTGCGAACTTGAAAGTTAAATTGCATAAAAAGTTTGGAGTTTTGGATTCGCTGTGATTTCACGCTCGAATATTCTTATGAGATAAGCTGTACTTAGTCTGAGATGTGCGTACATAGATAATACTTGAGAGCTATATGAAAAGGTATAAGACTTTGTACAGTATAGCAAAATATAAATTACATTATAGGTTTTCCTTTTTTTTTTAATAGCCTAAAGTGGCAAGCGAGCATGCGGCCTAACTGATGGTAAGTAGTTACCGCCGCTCATAGACTTTGGCAATATTAGGGGCTCAGATAAACCGCTGCCTACCTAATGATAACTCTCTCTAAGCCTCTTAAAAGAAGGACATTTCATGTTGTTGTTGTCAATTCACGCCAGAGCTTTAGAACTTCCTTTACTTTATTTCTGCGTAATACCTAATTTGTGCGATTCACAAATTACTTATAGTTGTGTTGAGTCTGGGTGTGCTGTTTGCTTTATTTTTTTTAAAAAAACAACGCTAGCTCTTACGCATAAACCCTATGTCGTGGACTTTACTGACATGTAATAAACGGACAAAATTTTAATTGTTTTGGTGTCGTGTGGCTGTGTCATTCTCTTTCCACAAATATGGTCGAAGATAATAATGGATTCGATCCCAAGATCTCTTCGCAGCAGTCATATTAAGACTGGCCTGTTGGTCTAGTGGTTAGTGACCCTGACTGCTAAACCGGAGGTCGTGGGTTCGATCCCCACCCAGGACAAATCTTTGTATGAAGAGCATTAAGGTTTGTTCTGTGTCTGGGTGTAATTTATATATAATATGTATGTATTTGTACAAAAAAAAATTATTTAAGTAGTATATCATTTGTTTAGTACCCATAACACAAGCAAATATAATTGCTTACTTTGGGACTAGATGGCGCTGTATAAATGTGGTAGAATATTATTATTATTATCATTATTATATTCACTCTTAAGGGCTCCACAGAGTAACTGTTCGCCTGACCACATCAGTATGTCAGTTAAACACAAAACACACCAATCACAATAGCCAATAGGTGAACTTTTGCATCGGCGGCTGTCTCTCTCTTATATCTTAAGTTATAATATTGTACCTTCATAATAAACAATAAACAATAACGTGAAACACTTTTTATAAAACAAATATCTCTTTGTAATACAAATTAAAACATCTCAAAACATGTTTCCAATCTGTATTTCTTATTCTCAATTACGTAACTGTCAGTTCGATTCAAAAAAATCTAGTTGAAATCACGATCTTCAATCAAAAGGACTTAGACGAGGTCAACACCCTTTGTTCGAACTTGTTGAAAGGGTTTATAGAATTATAAAAAGTTGAAAGAAAAGAACAAATAAAATATAATAAAATACACTTTTCTTAGTAAAAACTACATAAAAGCGAAAATGAATCTAGAACAAATATTAAAAAGCTAAAGAGTTTGTTTTGTGGATGTTTGAACGCTCTAATCTCAGGAACTCTTTTAATTTTGAATAGCTCTTTTAATCGAGGTAGGCTACAGGCTATAGAACATCACGCTAAGACCAATAGGAGCCGAGAAGTGGCCAAAAAAAGATACACGGGACCGAAGCCCCGGGCAACAACTAGTCTTTCATAAAATAATTATAAAAATGAATAATACAACTGCCTCAGTGGCGCAGCGGGAAGTGTATACGACTGCTGTGCAAGAGGTCCCGGGTTCGATTCCCGGGTCGGGTGAAAGTGGTATTGAACTTTTCTAACATGAAATTCCAGTATTGAAATTTTCCCGGAGTTTGGTAAACAAAAGATCCCGGTAGATGACAATAGGCTCGCCCCCTATTTCATGGGACCAAACATAGCTGGCGAAATGTGGGTGTGAAACACCTCTGCCTACCCCTTTGGGGAAAAAGGTGTGAGCTATGTTATGTTATAATACAACTTTTAAGAATTTTGTCTTACAACATACCTATTTAAGTCCGCCCAAAGTGTCATTGGTATTTCTGTGAGATATCTAAGTAATCTTACTAATCTTATTTTGATCAAATAAAATCAAATTGTTAAAGAAACCTTTTGTAAGTCGGTACACATAAATTTCTGTAGACGTCTAAGTGCTCTACTTTTAACTAGCACTTTTCAATCTGACGACTAAAATACGAAGTAAAAGTAAAATGCAATTATTATTTAAGATATTTGTTGTAAATATCGAGGTATGTTTATGAAATATAAGAATCTGATTCTAAGTGGAAGTAATAAGTATATTTCTAAGCATTCAAGTGTTAACAACGGAAACATTAAGGCTATCTAACATAGCGATTCTCGCCCCTATCCATCCAGGTCGGCACCCAAAATTGCTAAATTCAAAAAATAAAACACAAAAGAAAATATAAATGACGCTCATTTACTTATTAAATGATCAACTCGCCGAATACAAGGTGCCATTAAATAAACCAACCGCGCTCGTAATCCTACCGAGAACACTGCGAAATCTCTAAATTACACCATTTATGTCTTTCTTAAAACCTCTTGAAAGGATATTGAGGATATTTGCATGTTAAAAGGTAGATTAAATTTCGTCCGGGCACGCCAATCTAAAGACCGCGCGACTTAGAAGCCTTGTAATGGCCTGACAGAGTTTCAATGGCGGTTTTTTGAAACAACAAAATGTCGATCGCGTAATAGTTAATGAGTTTTGAATGACTGGTATTTAAATACAAGTTTTATTGTTACATACTAAAACTACCAAAGAATGTGTCACTTTGAACATGATGTTATTAGAAGTTAATAAAATTCGTAAGTACATTGCATAGTGACGGTATCATAAAAAGCTTCCAAACAGAAGGAACCCTCAAAGTAAGAACTTTTCCAAATGAAAATTCCAAGTAAATTTGCTGTCACACAAAAATTCATTGCTACATGTGTCCCCGACACTTTTATTTCAACACAAATACCAGAAAAAACATGTCACATCCGACCACCCTTCGGTAAAAATTTCTCACCGAAACTTGATCCGCCTCGAAACGGCGAACTTGTAACGCAAACGGACAAATTTTCTGACATTTATTTTATCCCAGCCAAAGGCGATTTTTGCAAATTCCCTACCTCTTATAAAATGTTGCCTATTCCAAAGAAATGCTCAAGGGGCGTCACTTGCAGGGATTCGAAACCTTTCGTCCCACTTAAAACTTTCTTTCGAAATTGCTTTGGAAACTTTGACACTTAAAAATATCCCTCAGACATCTCGACTCAACGAAAATATCAATAAGAAATCTATTTGGCCCCTTATTTATGTTACAAATTAAATAAAGTACACACTTCACAGTCGCACCCCTGCGCTGGTCGAAAGCTATCAAGTTTCTTTACTAATCTTTCAAATTTAATTTTGTAACGATTGATTTTTATAATGACTTATAAAATGTCAACAAAACATCGCTCTGTGAAAGGCTTAATATTCAATTTAAACTAAATAGAGCTAGCCTATTTCATATCTTGAGTAAAGAACCTAAGAAAATTTAATATCAAGCGTTTAAACGCAATCTATTGGCAATAAAGTGATTTAAAAGTGAGCCTACAACATTTCGCTGAGCAATATGTCACTTTTATAGGCGAAATTGACAGTCTATTTCAGAAGATTATAGCTGTTTAATATATTTATATCTAAAAATATATTTATAAGTAGTCATACTTATAAATATATTTTTAGATATAACTTATCTTACTTATCCTATTAGTAAACTTAACATAACCACAATAAAACATAACCACAAATCCGACTGATCATAAAATATAACAAGTAAACAACGGTTCAAGATCCCACTTACACACACTCCCACACTACACACACACACACACACACAAACACGACCCATTTTATAATAAAAATGGATTTCATCTGTGTTCCTAAAATAAATTTTCAATGTCAACTGGCAGAGTTAGTTTGAGCAAAGATTTTTCTAAATATTTTTAATTATATCTTTACAGTTTTCTAAATAAAACTATCTTAAGGAAGGTGTAAAAGGCTTCAATGGCAGCGTGCTGACAAATACGAGTACATTCCATTCTTGCAATTTACAACATAAATAACCCTTTGACGCGACATGCCATGAATTGCGCCTGAAATTGTGAGTGAACTGCGAACATCGTTTTAAGAGTGCAAATCAAGTTCGCCCCTATTTGGAATCCGTTCGATTTGCGACGCGAAGTAAATTCGAATCAACAACTCTCTTTTACTCTTTTTTAAAGTCACGCGAAGGATCAAGTGTGTTGTTACTTATGTTTGATGTTTTGTTTCATATATATATACATATATGTATATACAAGCTCTTTCTAGTTAGCTCGAGCTTGAATAAAGATATTTTATATTAATACCTTATGGGTTTGAGGCAGAAGCTAGTATTCAATGACTAGCATAATGTGGTACCTGAGATCAACGGCTGTAAGGGTCATGAAAATACCATGAACGGTCACCGATCTACGGACTGATATTGCTAAACATTGCTTAACCTCGATGATCATAACGAAGCCTCAGTGTCAGAATGCTGTGAACGTCTTATAAAATAATTATTGAAACAGTTTTTGTTGGTCAACCAGTCAGACCAAACGTATTGTCGACCGCTGACTGTGAGCGCGCGTTACACAGTTTATCGCTTTTCCATATATATTATTTAACTCTCGTATACATTGAACCGACTTTACGCTATTACGTAGAGCGTTATCGCTGACTCTCGGTGGCCGATTATTGTATTATGCGTTTATACAGGGGCGGACGCACAGATTGGCTACGTTGCCATACGTAACAGTTTGGTGAGAACGCATACCTACTGCAGACTGAATCCAGGTTCACACTGGAGTTGACAGTGAGCATACCTACTCACAGTCGGCGGAGGACAATACGTTTGGTGTGAACGATGCTTTATTGTCTTTATTCTGTGAGTAAGATTTATTACATTACCAAAGTAATTACGTTCAGTTCCAATTATGAACTGAATAATATCTTATTACTGACTGGTTAATTCAAAACATTCTTCAGCGTCAATATCCACTAAATGCCTTTTCGGATAGTAATACTGATTGTCTGTGCACAATAGAATAGCAAAGTAGTTCGTTTATAAATGAATGACTACTCCAGCCACCAAAATTGCTTTTCCATAAGCAGTTTTCACACATTGTTCGTTCATTTTAAAACGTGTTACCAACAAATTGCTTGAAAATTGCTTATGTTTTATATTTTTAACAGAAATTAACAGAAGGGATCGGTTAACGTTAATCAGTACTTTTATTGTTATTACCGGGATCATAATTACTTTCGATATTTATTTCAGTACGGAGGATAATCTCTCGGCGCTTTTTGGGCATAATTAAAAATGTACCCAAGTGTCGGCGATAATATGTATCACACGATTTTATTTCAGATAATGTTGTGTAAAAGGAAAATGTGCCAGTAACGAATACTGATGGTAGTATTGATGATTGTTGACAATGGTATTGAAAAAAGTGTTTTACCGTGGCCCAGCCTTCAAGCCCATCTTCAGTATGTGTTAAAAAAATATTTTAAACAATAATAATTGTTCTAATTCAAATCAAATCTAACTATTAGGTATTTTTCGATTCAACTATCCTTGGTGTAAGGATAGTATAATCGAATCGAAATCGAAGCACTAGGGGAGAAAGTGAGGCAAATAGTTAGTACCGAGTCGTCACCTGTTCCGCTTCGTCATCAAAAATTTTGTCCATACTAAAAATCCCGACTCGTCACTATCAAAGAAGATATAATCTTTTATTAAATATTCATGTCCCGAATCGTCACCATTACAAAATTTCTAAATAAACGGTACAGTTTGCAAGAAAAGCTTTTGGGGACATAGGTACGTTAAATATAATAGTGGTTTGATTTTTAGAAGTATTAAATTTGTAAGTAATCTATCACTTGCACACAAATAAAAAAGTATAGAATATAAATTTACAGACACTCAAAAAATACCTTGGACATGATGTCACCGAAGTCCTCCCATGGAGGAACGCAGGGCAATGGTGGTGAGGTGTAACATGCTAGCTTGCAGGTTTGCACGTTGAAGTAAAGAAGTTAAAATTACACTATTCAAGGCATACTGCCAGAACTTTTATACGAGCAGCCTGTGGGTGTGCTGTACGCAGAAAACGTTAAATGCCCTGCGTGTTTAATATAAGAATGCTTATAGTATGCTGTTGGGGATGCCACCCTTTTGCAGAGCATCCAACATGTTCGCAGAAGTGAGGGTCAATGGGTTTTATGCAGCCAGGGGAAAAACATCGGTTTCGTCTATTGTACCGAATAAGCTTAAGCTGATCGGTATCAGTCACCCGTAATGAGGCACATTGATGAGGATGATGATGTCCTCCATGTCGATTGCGACTGCTACTGCGTATTGCTAATTGAGCATGATACTGCAGTAACAATCAGATGTGCATGATATATCTTAGTGCATAAGCTATTGCGCTAAAACAGATACACTCTCTCGTCCAAAACCCCACAGAGCCCAATGGAACGGTAATCACTGGGTACAATTAGAGTGGAGCTGGATACAGTGTACTGGGCGGCACTAACTTATCGACTTCTACCGTCGCCATAGGCCATACACAAGACCATATTAAGTAAATTACATAAATGAGAATAAAAGAGAAAATAATTATAAAATAAATCTTAGAAATGCAATTCGACGTGCGAGGTACATTATATTGTTATTAATAAAGTGAAGCCTTACATGGTCACCTACATAAATTAAATAATTTAAAATCATTAATTAGTGATTCGATGAATTTAATAATTATATTTTATGTAAACTGTATTCTATCTCTTATATATATCTATATATGTATATCTTCTTATAACTTAAAAATCTATTGTTAGTAACAATACATTTTTGACTGTTGGTCTAGTGGTTAGTGACCCTGGCTGCTAAGCCAGAGGTCGTGGGTTCGATCCCCACGCAGGACAAATCTTTATGTGATGAGCATAAAGGTTTATTCTGTGTCTGGGTGTAATTTATCTATAATATGTATGTATATATACAAAAAAAGATGTATTTAAGTAGTATATCAGTTGTTTAGTTTGTTTGACTGGCCTGTTGGTCTAGTGGTTAGTGACCCTGACTGCTAAACCCGAGGTCGTGGGTTCGATCCCCACCCAGGACAAATCTTTGTGTGATGAGCATAAAGGTTTGTTCTGTGTCTGGGTGTAATTTATCTATAATATGTATGTATTTACAAAAAAAAAAGTATTTAAGTAGTATATCAGTTGTTTAGTACCCATAACACAAGCAAATATAATTGTTTAATTTGGGACTAGATGGCGCTATGTGAATGTGGTAGAATATTATTATTATATTATTAGGTATTATTATTTGTAAGTTAAATCACAAAATTCATCATTCATAAAGACATCACAATTGTTACATATTTCAGTTAATACGCGATTTATATTATTATCTAGTTTACCGACATTTATAGTGCACTTGATATGCCCACTTTCGTTTATAAGGACTTTTAATATAAGTAGGAATTTATAGTTGCTTTTCGTTCTGTCTGTACTTTGACTAAAATAATGTATTGGTGACGAGCCGGGACTTGATTTTTAAAAATAAATGATACGGGGACGAGTCGGGATATGTTTTTTTATGGTGACGAGCCGGGATCGTGACGAGCCGGGCCTGACTCAATAATAATATATTCTACCACATTAATATTTTTTTTTATTAATTTTATCACAGGTATATACCCATATCAAAATGTACACCTACTAAAACTACAGACTACCTTATACACTTAATACTAATAATAAAAAATCTTTATTGTCATAAATGTAACGATAAATAACAGAAGTGACCTTTGTTTCAATTTTAAAATATTAATTTTTAAAAGAAGCATATTACAATACTCGCTGGTAATAAATTACCTTATTTGTGGGGTCAATGGTCAGTGACACGCGGTAGATGTCACTGACCACTGAACCAACGAATAAGATGATTTGTTTCCATGTCTGTGAGACCTGTGCTCTGCAGAAGTTAGTGACCCCGTTTTTCCACTTAGTTTAATCTCTAATATAATTAAAACCTTTCTACGAACTGAAGTTTAAACATAACCTTAGTGTTTCTCAAACCGGGTCGCTAAATTATAATATAACTTCAAACTTTCTAGATTATAAACAGAAGAAAGTTTCGCTTAACTTATAAAGTAAAAGTTTACTAAAATTTCAAAACATCATTAAGTTACTAACTATAAAAAAGAAAATTGAACCCACGATGGCACTTGAACCCACGACCCTGGCATTATGAATTCAGTACTCTTCCAACTGAGTACTTTTCCATCATTTGCTTAGCATTTATGTCATTGCATTATATAATTGCTTAAAATATAATGTTAAACCCGAACCGTCCATCAAAACCATTTCACTCAAATCCTGAAGTCATAAAATAGAATTCAACATTGAAACAAGTGACATAGACAATGTATAGACGGATATTCTTGTAAGAGTGTGCTCGGGGGACGATGCTACTTATCGCCTCGGGACATAAAAAACTTAGCACCGAAGATTTATGGATCCGAACCAACTACCTACAGCGATTGGGTTTTCCTTAACTTACATAAGCAGCTATTTTAACGTTATGTAACTGTTTTCTTATCTGGTTAAAGTTATTTTAGGATGAACACTGTTTTGATACATTTAGATTTGATGCTTTAGAAGCTTTTGACCCTGATAGATGTGGATTCGGTCTTATGATTATTATGTATTAGCATTTATTCTTTTGCGTTTTGTTTTTAATGGAGTGACCTCTGGCCTTATGAGGCTCGACAGCTAGCGGTATTTTTTTATGGACTAGAAGGGCAAACAATTTATTAAAATAACAAATTGGAATATTTGGGTACTAAAAACGCTTCACTTCAGAAAGTCTGCACCTATTTGAGTAAAATGTACTAATATTATAAGGCTGATGAATTTGTTTATTTTATTGAAAGAACCGAATTGAATTTTTTTTAGTGTTGGATAGATATTGAGGAAGGCTATAGGTTATATAACATCACGCTATGATCATAAGAAGCTGAGTAGTACTCAAACAAAGATCCACAGGAGTGAAGCAGCCGTGCGATCGGGGAGGGTCCGTAGATGCAATAATAACTATCGATAAGTATAAAATGTTAGTAAATACATAGTGGCAAATTTGCCACACAGCTCTTTTTATCTAGTCTCCAACAAACATCCAGTAACTAGCCACCTGATATACGAATTGATAGCGGCTGGCTACAGCTCGCGGTGGTAATCCAATTATATCCCGCTATTGGCTAAAAGGGAATAAATAATTCATTTACTCTTTTAAAATGAATATGTTATGTTGAGTTCGTTGGTAGAAAAAATAGTATAAATTATGAGAGGTGAGTATAGTTGGTCAATTTTTGTGTATTTGGATTGGATTATGACTCTTAGCTGAGTAGTAAGACAATAAAATTCTGAGAAAAGATAGCTTTGAGAATTTTTTTTAAACTTTTGTTAAATATATAAGACTAGCTTTCACGCACGGTTTTGCCCGCGCAGTATGTATCATACCTTTGGACTTGCTATGTGAAAATTCAAGAACATCGGTTTAAGAAGAAAGAAAAAGAAAGAAAAATATTTTATTATGTCCGATAGACACGGCGCACAATACATAAATCTTAGAAAATAAAATAAAAAACACATTATACACAGTACAGACAATAATAAATTTTTACAATCTGTGGTGGCTTCTCCCATTCGGTTTAGCATTTTTAAGATTATATACCCCACAAACTTACATCGCACTGAAATATATAAAATAAATTATATTAGACACATTTCCTAGGAAATCTATACATTGCACAAATAGCAATCGAAAATGTAAAAAACATTTGAGATATCAATGGGTACGCGGAGATAGCGGGGCGAGGGGAGGGTATTAAACTTAACACCCCCGATTCAGAGCAATCCGACTCGGACTGGTTAGATTAGAGTTATTTTTAAAGATATTATATTTTACGGTATGATTGTTACCTGATGTCTCAACGAGTGCTTTAATAAAAAATATTTGTGTTTCATAGTCTAGTGTAAGCATTATTTTTATAACATTTCCTAATACGATATTGGAATTATATACAATTCCTAGGAAATGTACACATTTCCCATGATAGCTATGTATTAAATAATTTTTGAAACAATATTTAATACATTTCCTAGGATTTGATACAATTCCTAGATTTCATACATTTCCGGTAACATATAGATAAAATAATAAATAGTATGTATGTATATTATATTATATTATTATATTATAGTATGTATGTATATAATACACATCTCATATGTCATCCAAGCAAGCCTAGACAAAATTCTATAAACGAAGAACACACTAAGAGTAAAGTTGCAGGTGTCCTTAGTCCATTATTCTGAAAGGCTTTAAGTAAACTTACATCTGTGCTCTTTATGTAAAAATAAGGTCGTATTTGTACGTCTCTGTTGGTTCAGTGCCTTTGTATGTACGACTGTACGTATAGAGAGGTTTGACACAAAGTTAGAGACATCTGATTCTGAGATGTTTCTCAAGGGCAGCGAGCACCTTACATTACAGTAAATTGAGCTAGAATATGTATAGACAACGTCCTTTCTACAAGTCCAGGAATTTCTAAAGCAGAGATGACTAGAATTAGAATTGAACCCCACTCACTATCTTTTCATTGTTTTTATAATCTCATGTCTTCTAGTCTCGTTTCTAGTTTGATAGGTTTTTGTTGTGTGTGTTTATTTGGTACGAAATTCCCGCAACTTATAGAACGGTCGTTTCAAAAGTTATATTTTTACAGATGGTGAATGCTTGTAAATACTTTCACAACGTTCTTGAAATAATTACTTATACGACTTGAATTTACCGCAGCTTGGAACCCCCTAAGATGGACCGACGCCGACGACTTGGTAAAGGTTACGTTTGGCCGTTTCGGCCTCGTATTTCCGAAAATCTCTGAACGTAGCTGTTGTTCTTTCTAAAAATAAAGGAATGTTTCCTTTGAGTAAAATTATCTATCTCCAGTATTTCAAGTACTTTCCCTCCAGATGGTATCACAAAATTCCACACTGTATACAAATTACACCCAGACACAGAACAAACAATGCTCGTACTAATCACATAAATATTTATCCTGGGAATCGAACTCACGCAATCACACGCTTAGCAATCGGGGTCACTAACCACTACGCCAACAGGTGAGTCATTATCTGGGACACGTAGCACTTCTGTCCTCCGCTTGTCACAATGTTTCTACTACTAAGACAATAAATTATGTATAAGAGCGATTCACAATCTAATCTACATTGGAGCATTATTATAATACAAAATAATCCAATATAATCTGTTTCACATCAATATGCAACAATCGCACACAACACAATTATCTAACAACTGCAGCACAGTTACTATTATCAAGTCCTTACTCAACAAAGACGTATAACATGAAAAAATCTATCATGTAATTTATTCCTTATTGCCAATATTTTAAGGTTCATAATTGCTCTACAAACATCACCGTTTAAGGCCTTTCATCTACCAAAAGTACGAAGCTTCGTGGATTAGGTCTGGTGCTGAATTTCAAACAATATACAAGGAATTAGTACTGCTCTAACTGTAGTCATCAAATTTTCAGTTGTAATCGTATTATTTTGCAGACGAATAAATTACAAATATTAGTATGATTATGTTATGACATCATCCAGCAACAGTATATCGTGTGCTATTTAAAATTATTTGGACTGACCACGAGTATAAAAGCATGGAAGGCAAGTGGTATGCAGTGAGTTAACAGTAACAGAAAGTTAACCTTTTTTAAGGGGAAAAGCGTTACGACACGAGACGTTTATGTGTAAATCCAACCCTTATAAAATATTATAATAATAATATTCTACCACATTCACACAGCGCCATCTAGTTCCAAAGTAAGCAATATTTGCTTGTGTTATGGGTACTAAACAACTGATATACTACTTTTTTTTTTTTTTGTTGTAAATACATACATATTATAGATAAATTACACCCAGACACAGAACAAACCTTTATAAAAGATTTGTCCTGGGTGGGGATCGAACCCACGACCTCCGGCTTAGCAGTCAGGGTCACTAACCACTAGACCAACAGGCCAGTCAAAGGTGTATGTTCAATTTACTTGCCGAGGTTCTTCGATTGGTTACATTCACGTCATATGTCCGTCAATATACCTAAACTATTTTGATTGGTTTTTCTTTTGCAGACGTTAAATAAATACTCAAAATATAGTTTCCATCGTCCGTCCACAAGGGACAGAAAATGCCATTACACACAGTCAAGTTGTCAGTCGACTCGCAGTTCGTGAAGTGGACATGCTCTATCAAATATACGTCAGTACGCCGTCAATATGAATGTGTCGGACAGACGGACTCGTAGCGGAGTACGTATATTAAATATTCGGATTGATATGTAGTTCCGTGAACGAAGTGTGTAAAATGTAGTATAACATCTACAAACTGTAGCTTCAATAAAATTGTAAGTTGATTGTTTGTCGGCTGCTCGGAATCGACATTCAATTTAGTTGGCATCGCTATCAAATGTTTGAAAATTAAAATATAATAAAAGAGCATCACCTAAATTGTGCCAAAGCGAATGATATTGTGTACTAGGTCGTCGGTCCATCTATAACAACTTAAATGTCGCTGTCATTTAGAATATCTATTGGACAAAGAATTTAAAATTGACTTTACTCGAATGTCGAGATGCCGACTAGACTCTTTGATGGTAAGTTATTTATTATACTAGTACACTTTATTAAATAGTAATTTATATTCGTATTTTCGTTTGAATTCACGTGAAGGTGCTTCCTCAGTTCGGCAGATCATTTATAGTAAAGAATCTTATTGTTTTATCTCTCATGAAATAATTAAAGAATTGTATGTCTTCTATATTAAGTTTTCAATGAATTAAATTGCTATTACTTACTAAAAGTAATGTCTTACATTAATGTATTACAAAAAACTAATAAATGTAAAAGCATAAATGTCACATAAGCTACGTTCCGATATTATCGAAGGATTATCATTTTTCAACGAGCTAACAGCCGACTTACAGTATCCAATCAATCCACAAAGTCCCAGGAGATTTGGAACAATTCGAAAATCCAGCCATTCCATCTCTCACTGGCGGCACATAACGTTTCAATAAAATCACAAATATCAAAACTTTCAATCCGGTTTACAGAGCCATCTATCAAATTGCGAAATACTTTTACGATTTCATACTTGCTTGTACATTCACAACAAATTCGGGAGATATGGCGACGAATAAAATTCGATGCAATATATGATACGATATGATTTTGGTGGACGTTGGCTCGCGTTTGACGGTCGCCATTTTATTTTATGAAATACCAGGCGTCGGTTTTCGTGAGCTAAACTCAAAGATAAAAGTAAAAGGTATTGGTGGATGTTTTGATGTTAGTTGTGAGTTTGTTTGTAAGTTTGGTCGTAAATAAAACGTATTTTATTTTATTGTTATTTTTTGAAGTTTTGATCATACAAGTTATAAATAAAAGGAAAATATTGCTAGTCACAAGTAATATTTTCTTTTAGAGTAAGTAAGCTTCTCTATTATAGAAGCTTACTTACAATAAGACACATAAACAAAATACTTAAAACATTACTGTTTTCGGATTACGAATTATAACAAGACGAAGATTTTCAAAGAACTCAAGTTGTTCAAACTCTTGGCGTTTCTTTCACAAGATCAGCATAGGATTATTTCATACATATTCAGCGGCGGGTGGCGGAGCATTATGAAGTCGATCGAATCCGAGTTTCAAAGGAATTCTGATCAGATCGGTGCCACCGTGCCACCGAACGTTACATATTTGATTGTAACCGTGTTATCTTCAAACGTAGGTGTTTCTTAAACGAACGAGATTTACGAGGAAAGCTTCAAAATGCTAACTGATTAGGTACGTACATTCATCGAAGAAAAATATTTTAAGCACAAATTTTCGTTCATAATTTGTAAGATAACTTTTCAGTCTGCAAATATGTCCGACATTTCACTATAATTTAAGAATAAGTACTTAGTAATATCATTGAGTAATCGAGGTCATAGCTACTCGATACTAGAAAGTTATAAAACCACACACCCTCATACATCTTAGAACAATTTAAAGAGGGTAACCCTAAATCTTATATAATCCAATACATAGACAAAACGAAACATGTCAAGCTACATGACGAGGAGTAAAAAGGTCATTAGACAGATGTCGTGTGACGTCACGTATGTCCAATGACTTCGTACACTGCGACAAGTATCACAAGTGGATAAATTAATGTTATCCACTTTTAAGCTCATTACAGCTACCTATATATTATCTTGACTATCACCATGGCGGTTAAGGTGGCCGCCACGACACTATAGTCGCCGTTTAAAAAACCATTAAAGTGCATGTTATTAGAATTGGCTGAAAAACGTGAGGAGGTGACAATATAAACGAGTCACAGCTCGCATCTCAGCCTATTGCACTGCTGGACATAGGCCTCTCCTAACATGCGTCATAACACTCGGTCCTCCACCTTCCGCATCCAGTCAGATCCAGCACAGCTATACATCAAATTCAAAATATACCAACAGGGCAAAATAGGTGAAAAAGAATCCATTACCCCACATAAACTCTCTCACATAAACTCCACATAAATTCTTTCAAACGCACACCCACATTTAAATGACTTGATTGATTAATTAACGAAGTCGGTACACGTGGATAATTAATTAAAATCGGCAACAGTTCAATACACAAACAAAGCTGAGTTATTTGGCAAACAGTTCACAAGTTCTGCCAATTCTTACGGCGCGTTTATTACTCTGCCTCTCGGCAGGATAGGGTTAACTTGTGGGTACACTGGAGGTCCCGATTCTGATTATTTTATACCACGACGGAGCGTGGCGGCCCGCCTGACGGTAAGCGGTTACCGTGGTATGGACGCCTGTAAAACCTTTTAAAAACCCTTCCCTCCCCAATAATCTCTGGACACAACTATTCCCCAGCAGAAACACAACACAATGTTATTATATCTGCGGTCTTCTGTAAGGTAAAGGTACCCGGTACATTAAATCTATGAAAAAAGTAGACCTTTTAGTATTTGCTCGGACGTGTTCTATCGGATGATGTTTAAATGTAACAGTAAAGATGTATGGGTACAGTTTTATTTTATCTGTCTGGGGCGTCGTTCTTGGTTTGGCCATTGCTTAGCTCCTACTGATTTTTCTTTAATTTTATTCTTCTATTGCCAATATTGTATATTAAGGACATGATCTGAAATAAACGTAATGATAATAAATAATATTTAGTATGATTCAGCACACATACAAAGCCTATGTGAAGTCTCGTATTTAATCCAAATACTATAATAATAAATGTGGTTCTATTTCTGGACGTCTTGTAAGCATTTAAACATATTATTATTTTCCTAAATCGTCAGATTTTTAAAAAAGAACTTTTAAACGATTCTCTGAATTGAAAAGATTCTCAAAACAACTTCATTGTTAAATGACAAAGCAGCTAGTCCAGATACCAGAAGATGTGGAATAAATTTTAACTTTAGAAACCAAAAAAAACTTCAGAATAAATACGGTATACGGTTATACAGAATACCATGAAACTCACGAGAGAATATGAGTATGTCATAATCCTCTATATTGAGGAAAAGAAGCACGGAGGCATTCAATTTCTATGCTATAGATAAAATATAGCATGTAACGAGTAACTGGTTCACAATGTAAACACAAGCTTACCCTATTGGGGTTCGCCAATGTCGTAAACATTGAAAACGCACAAGTTTCAATTGAATTGAAATTTTATTTGTTCCGTAACAATTCAAAACATATTTTAATGTATCAGTATGCATTCTAAACTCTTGGAAACGAAATAAAAACAAGCTAACGAGACGTTTGGGAATATTAATTCTGCGAAATACAATTTTAGCGAAATCTAATTTCAAGTTGGTTCTTTGAGCTCTCGCAATTAAAATTTGACTAGAGTAAACTTATATAATTTAGTCAATTATTTTTTTATTTGCTATACAAAGTTTAGCTTTGTATTTGAAATAAAAGAAGCTATTGATATTTGGGTGATTGTATTACGTGATTGGAATATTTCGATGAAAATTAGTGAAGAGATAGAGTGGAGAGTATATTTTTCTTCATAGATTTGGATATTCGTCATTCCATAAATATCAGGCATTTAGTTGTTTATTTAATCTTAAACTGCATAGTGCCTTCATATCGAGTTTTAAAACCAGACAACAATATATTCACAACAATTTCCTTATCAACGTAGAGAAAACAAGGGTTCGGGGTCCAATATTTATTCGAGCAATGGCTTTAAACAAAATATTTCAGTGCGCTCGTTGCGATGCGGAACTGAGATGTTTGCTGCGATCACCTAAACAATGTTCGCCAAGATTGTTCTATAGATGGGTTATTTGGTATATTTATTCTAGAGATTCTTTATTGTGCCCTGTAAGACATTTTAGGACTTTGATTCTGGCTGTCTTTTAATGCATCATAATATTTTCTTTTACTTATTTGCTATTAAGAATTACAAACATAGAAAATATCTTTAAATTATCAAGTTAGACCATATTATAGAGAGTTAGAGTTTATCATCATCAACATCACTTTCGCATTCTTAATATTCTTCTTATAGAGTGGGCTTGGGGTACACCACACCCTGGTGTTGGAATTTATCAAGTTGCTCAGAAGGCTTGATAACCGGGACCCCTTCCGAAGTACCGGACCTTGGGGAACCTTGCTTAACCTGGATGATCGTAATGAACATATCAGTAGCACCATGCTACGAGCGTCTCATTCTTAATATTAAGATGGATAAAACTGTCGACTGTCACCGTGGCGCAGTGGTTAAGGTGGTCGCCTCGCCACTACATCGCCGTGCTGGGTGACGTGGGTTCGATTCCCACACGAGACAAATATTTGTGTGATTCATAGATATTTGTTTCTAGTCTGGGTGTACTTTGTGTCCGTTAGTTTCATGTTTGTAAAGCTCCCCGCGACACAGGGCTTGTACCCTAGTGCGGGCGTTGTTTTTTTAAAAAGAAAAGATAAGAAAGAAAACACTATAAGTTTAGTTAAGTTCAAAACGTCAGCTATAAATAACTTCAACAATGGCCCACGTGTTATCATGCTCTGCGTGCCCGAACAACTGTACGCTGGAAGATCTGATGAGCGCAACTGACGGTGCAGTGGCCGTGGCTAAATTTTGGGCTGATACAATTTAAGACGATTTGCTGTCGACACGATAAGAAGAAGAAGAATAACTTCAAGACATCAGAAAAAGTTTCGTGGCTTAGAAAATGTTATAGTACATCATGTACTTACTAGGCTTTGTAATAACGAAGAACATGCTCTCGCAGCACCCTATACATAGTCTCTGTCATCATATTGTATGAAGCTTACTGCTCCATATAATATAATATTCACGCGCTGCGGCCTCTTCATACCTCTTAGCCTCTCACGTAATAATAACTTTATCCGATTTTATTTTTACACAAAATATTCTCATTTTCAACTTTACAAAATGTAAAATTTGTTTAAATATTTTAATACATCAGTATTAAAATATCTAGTACTATTAAACGAAAAATTCTAAATTTGTGAATTAATAAATTTGTGTACTAGTATCTCGGAGAGGCTTCTAAAGATTTGGATGAAAAAGTGTACCTAGTACCTATACTTTCATAATGTGTCTCTTTCCAAGTTTTATTTTTAACCACTTTAATATTAATGTATGAAATGAGCAAAGGCTGTCTCAACTGACGCAATTGGCACATTACTTCTATTATTTATTGTTTAGAATCCAAATGAGGGAAAGAAATTAGAACACTAATTCTGTTTCTAAATTAATTACACGGCTGTTCCAAAGTCCTGTGTAGTTCAAGTATAACACTCCTTGTGTTATACTTGAACTTGAAACAAGGCTCACCAAGACGGATACCAGCAGGGCAGAAACGAGACAATATGAAGACAGGAGATACACATTACACGTTTATATAAACAGACCTCTATCAAGTTCAAGAATATTTACTTTAGAAACATTTTTTTAAATTGAATAAACATTTATTATTTATTATTTATTATTATTATTTACATGAATCAACAAAATAAGTTAATAGAGTAGAGCCAAGACGAAGTAAAGTCAAACTTATGAAATATCTATTCTATTAGACCTTTCTATAGTTAATGCAAACAAACTGTTGTTTGAATTCGCTTGCTATCGGTTTATGTCAGTACACTGTATATTTTGAGATCATAAATTCTTACTTGAATGCTAAGTAACTTGAGCAATAAATTATAAGTTCCAAAACTCTTGTTATTTGGTTTATAGCTTATGTGCTCGTATTTTAAATTTATATGTTGCTGCAATTTACTATGAGTGTGACATAGATAGCTTAGGCTGAGTTTCACAAAAACGGTCTATAAATTATTATCAATAAATTCTGTTGTGAATAGACACAGCTGAGATAAGTAAGTTATTAGTACCTAGTAGTTAATAACAAATGGTTCTAGGTACGAAAAGTCTAATTATAGATTAGTTACAGGAATACTGTAACTGGCTAATAGTGGATATATAGACGAAATATATCTTATATCATTTATTATACTATACGTACGTATATTATATTATACATTATCTCATTTCATGATATTCTAACACAACACTTATACGCAAAAGTTTGTTCAAATCGTAACAAGAATATGACTTTTGTGGCAATAAGTTTCCAAGAAAATGTGTTTGTGTAAATTGCAATTTGCCATAGTCATATCGAGCGTGTAGATATAGAATTTATTATGATTGTGTTAAAATCTGGTTTAAAATCGATAAGTATGAAAAACAGCTACAGATATAATCAATATTTATTCTAATGGAATAATAAACTGAAATATATCTTGAAAGTTGTGGTGTAATGATGTGAATAATGATTACTTATGTACTTTGTCTATACTTAATGAAGATATAAGTGACACTAAAAGTACAATTTTAACTAATCATTAAAGTAGAATATTGTGAATAAATAAAAATCGCTGGACTGGAATCGAACACGTGTCGCCTGTGGCAATACAGTTGCGGTACACGTGGAGATAAAAACTGTATTTATTTATTTCCTCAGTACTAAATAGATATCTATATTTACCACTCAGACTAAACGAAGCCACCAACAATGTTACTACGAAACATTCACTAAATTGCTAGAACTTGTCTAAACTATCATCATCATTATAACCCATAAACGTCCCACTGCTGGGCACGAGTCTCCTTCAAACTTTGTGGAAGGGAATTTACTCTACTACACTACGCTGGCTAGACGGGTTAGTATAGGGTTTTATTTTGAAATTTCCTTTTCTTGCAGTGCTCTTGTCTGTCTGCTTAAAATTTACTCCCGTAGTTGCATTTTACGACACCCACGGGCTGAAATGGGGTAGTGACATTACGAATTCTTAATCCATCACCACATGGACTATATTTCTGTATAAATATAGGCTAGCCAAATAAGAATAGGCCTACAATTCACAATAGAATAGAGTGATTGACAATAGCAATTATTTGCCCCACGATACGCAGTTAACTCGTAGTTCATGTCGTGAATCCGTCAAACGTTTAGTCCACGCTCACACACGCATGGAGCTACTCAATATTTACTACAGCAGTTTCAGCAGTTTGCAGTGCCTATTGCTATAGTAAAGGTGCTCCATTGGTGATGCAATAAGATATATAACATAACTTTTGACCTTTAGGATGTTGTAAAAACCAAAAGATAAGTCACAATATATAGAAGAAAATCTCGAAATGCCAACTCGTCTGATCAGTGTACAACGTGGCGTCAATAGTGTCCAGTAGAACGTTATAGGTTGTATGATAGTGAAGTTTTATTAGAATATGACGTAAATTTTTAAATTATAAAATATTTCAGTAGTTTGGTTCCAGGCTATAGACAATATTAAGTAAATATAATAATATTAATTATTGATTTTTTATTGAAGAATAAATCTGTCAACAATAATATATGAATGTATAGGATTGGTGCATTTGCCAAGGTAACTGGTACTAGGCAAATGTAGGTATCAAAATGAAGCTATATCAATACGGTAACAAATTAATTATAGGTATTTAAATTTTTAAGTTATTTTTTGATTAATACTATTATGAACTACAATATAGTGACTTATGTACCTACTTAACTAAAATAAATGTTTGAAGAATATTCAAATATTTTAATAAGTACGTGAACAAAATTAAATTAACAATTAATGTTTCAAATAAAAAAATTCTATAACAAGATGGCGTCAGCTGTCCTTTAACCAAAGAAATGGTAAGTAGTGTAAAAAAACACAAGTTGCTAATGACTCCATTGGCCGTCGAAAAGTAAAAAGTTAGGTTTCTTAAGGGTCGGCAACGCGCTCGTGATGCCCTGGTGATGCAGGCGCCCATAGGCTACGGTAACCACTTACCATCAGGCGGACCGTACGTCTGTTTGCCACCGTAGTGGTATAAAAAAAAAAAGTAAACCTTCATACTTTCTTGTTTTAATAAAATATGCCTGTTGACGTTTTTTGATAAAATCGATCCCCCATCATGGTGTCTGACCTCAAAACCAATACCTGTAGGTATAACAAAGTAAAGTAAAAATATCCCTAACTGGAATTCTGTGGGCATTGAAAAATGTGTAAAAAGGTTTTGTGGGCTGTGGGCTGTGGAACGGTGCGTAAATTAGCCTCCGATATCCATTTCATTGGGGACGAGCAGGAGTGGAGGTGGGTGATAAATCGTAGGGTCGCGCCCTGCCCCAACGAACGCCATTTGCAAATTGTCGAAACGCGGACCACGATAGCCATTACATATGTTTCCATTATTTTCATACGTAAGGCGATTATATAGAGAATAGTCTTGAACAATGGACGTCGGAATGGTCACCAAGTATTTATAATACGTAGTAAATGTTTGTAGTTGATATTATTATAGTTTGATCATTCGGCGCTAATATACCGAATTATCAAACTATAATAAAATCTATAATACTTTTAAGTAAAAAGGTGAAACAGGTGTGTAAACACTTTAATCATTTGCATGCATGACATAACTGTGTTTTAATACTCAAGTTTTGTGTTACAAGTAGATACATATATGACTCATTGATAAATTCCTTGAATACGTTCTACGTGAATTGACAGGTACTAAAATAGCACGACGCCCACTGCTGCCTATGTCCAGTAGAGGGCGTCGTTGGGCTAACATGAAGATGATGAAAAAATCAATATTGTTTGTTGTTGTTTTGTTTTCATTTTTCATTAAGGAGATAAGTTCTTATAAGATAAAATGCTAAAGGTTTTAATAAATAAATAAACAGAAATTACAGCTTATGTACTGACCACAATCTTGGGCCAAACCTTCTATTTCGCCTATAAAATGTGAATTGATCCGCGCTGATGTTACTTAAACTAATTGATATTCACATCGAAAATAGATATTGGAAGTTTATCAAAGGATAGAGTACACAAGGATATGCGTTGTGTGTTTTACCGTCGATACACTTAACCAAACCCATATCGGGCAGTTCCACCCTCAAACCTTAAACTGCAACTCCTGTAAGCCAGGATTAATGTCGACCAACCTTTACAAACACCAAGTTATGAACCTACTGTCTTGAACCCGGCGGCACTTGGAATTAATTATACTCGGTACTCATATAATTATTACGCGAGGCGAGCGTACCAGAAGGTTAAATTCTATGATCCAAATTTTAACTATCCATGTTGAGAATTGATTTGAGACGCAAAAGAAGAATGGCTGAATTAGGTGGTACTTTAGCATAGCATCATAGCATCACGCCTTTTTCCCCGAAGGGGTAGGCAGAGGTGTTTCACATCCACATTTCGCCAGCTATGTTTGGTCCCATGAAATAGGGGGCGAGCCTATTGACATCAACCGGGAATATTTGTTTACCAAACTCCGAAAAAATCTTAATACTGGAATTTTATGATAGAAAAACCCAATACCATTTTCACCCGACCCAGGAATCGAACCCGGGACCTCTTGCACAGCAGTCGTATACACTTCCCGCTGCGCCACCGAGGCAGTTTAGTACTTTAGCTATTCTTTAAAATCTATAGGTACTAATATTATAAAGCTGAGGCAGAATTTTGTTAGACTGGCACCTGAACACCTCTATTAATGTTAATAGAC
Source organism: Laspeyria flexula (assembly GCA_905147015.1). Lineage (NCBI taxonomy): Eukaryota > Metazoa > Arthropoda > Insecta > Lepidoptera > Erebidae > Laspeyria > Laspeyria flexula. Next base: position 600,748 of record LR989956.1, on the reverse strand, counting down.
CATCTATTGACGAAGGCTATAGGCTATATGACAACACGCTACGACCAATAAGAACTAAGTTGTAGCTAAACAAAGAGGGAACAGCTTGTATATATATAATTATGCGCATGTTGAGTATTAATTCAGTGGATCAGTTGGCGAAACAACCAGCCTAAGCAATACATAAACATATAAGCACCTGATAATTGAGTGAACTTTCACTATAAACTGACCATAATTAAATTGGAACAGATCTTCTATACCATATCATTGTTACAATAACCCATTAATACGCATATCAAAACCCACAAGCCTTCTAACGTACCAAGAGTTTGTATCATTCAAACAAGTTAGGAACAAAGTTGGCAACTCAATTACTTAACGAAACAGTTCACACATCACAGGAGCGCGATCCCTTGGTACACAATACGTGTATGAATATTGTTACTTAAATTATGTTCAAGGACGATATACCTACTTGTGGTGCCTCTGTATAATAGAATAGATTTATTTATTTATTTCAGACCATTGGTCCATATAGATATTTGTATAATATTGTTAAAACACGTTCTACGGCACGACAGTGAGACCTTCCGGCAGCAAGGTTTCCCGAGCCTTATGACATGTCCTTCTTCGAAAGAGATTTAAAGAGTGCTATTCTCCTGTTACAAATACAAAATACAAATACAAATATCTTTGTTCTGCATAGATAAGGGTTTACAAAAATGTAGTGTATCGACGGTAAAACACACAACGCATATCCTTGTGTACTTTATCCTTTGATAAACTTCCAATATCTATTTTCAATGTGAATATCAATTAGTTAAAATGATATCACTGTTCTGCAAGCCGTCTAGATGAAATCTGCCCGGCCTTAATACGTTTGTATGTTAGATTAGTTTAAAATGCAGTTTATTACGTGGCCAAATCACCAGCAATCACCATTAGATTTCATCGGCTTGTTTACAAATAAACTAATTAGAAATTGCGCTGTCGGTCGACGCTTTACACTAAAACTAGATCATAACCTATTTGTTGATTGAAATGGGCAAACGCTGAGTGTTTACACTTATTATTATAATGGTGTAAACTAATTTAACAATGTTCAGTATTATATTTTTTTTAAAGCAATTGTATTATATACATATAATTTAAAGTTAATATTTGTATAAAACTGAAAACTGAAATACTATAAAACTGACTGTTGGTCTAGTGGTTAGTGACCCTGACTGCTAAGCCGGAGGTCGTGGGTTCGATCCCCACCCAGGACAAATCTTTGTGTAATGAGCATAAAGGTTTGTTCTGTGTCTGGATGTAATTTATCTATAATATGTAAGTATTTACAAAAAAAAAAGTTTAAGTAGTATATCAGTTGTTTAGTACCCATAACACAAGCAAATATAATTGCTTAATTTGGAACTAGATGACGCTGTGTGAATGTGGTAGAATATTACAAAAATTAAATTATTATTTATTATTAAAACATTTTGCCACATATTCTTAAATAAAAAATCTTGTAAACCCATAAATATTTATATTTAGTTAACATTTCTACACAAGATGAGGTTTTTTATTTGTTGTAAGTCTTCGACGTCTCTAGATTCATATTTATTTTATACGTTCACACTTTCAAGTTTCATTTGCAATAAAATAAACAGAAAATAGTAAAATTAGATTGCACGTCTCAAGTGGCACAGTCTAATAAATCGAATGTCGCTCATAGTGGCATATTGACACTTGGCTGGCACTTGGTATCCGTTGCGCTGCCATCTTTTCACTCAAGGGTGTAAGTGAATCAATAAGATACAAAATTGAAGGAAGGTCTGATATACCAGGGCCGGTATGTTTAAACTGATTCCAAGTATCAGTCTCTTGTGTAAAGTAGTCTCAAATGCTGTACTAAAACTTTGAGCCGTTGACAACATTCTCGGTGGCTCAGGTATTGAAATTTGAAAAGTTCTCCAAAGTAATTTTTAATTTCAACATCGTAATCATTCATAATTATCCTAAGATGGCCGCAGATATTTATCATGGTGCTGATCAATTTAATTGAAATGATTTATTTTTAATAACAATCAATTTGTGGATGAATATCTGATATTATTTTCTGATAGTTTTATTTATTTATTTTAATATCAATAGTCACCAGAGCCAATGGCAGACTATAGGCGTAGAAAACCACTATCCTAGCTAAATGAGGGGGAATGTTATTAGCATAGCAATTATATTTGTGTCCAGATGTCGGCTTCGCTATGTCTTCGGTATAGTTAATGTTCATCGGGTTTTCCACTAACGATTATCAAAGGAGCTTCTAATCTATTAAACTTTCAACCGTTAAACAAATAATTTATCACAGATTATAATACCAGTTTCTCATTACATAAGCATCAGTTATGTCTATGTATAATTTAGCTCCCTATCTATCGTCTAATACCTAATACTCGTTGTCGTGGGAACGATAAAGCATTATTACATGAAGAGCTTCTATAATGGCTCTATAATAGTCGTGTCTCGCGAGACCATCGATTTCTAGGCAACCAGCCATTTCTTAGAACACGATTATAGCGAAATGTTTAATATAGTAAATCTTATACATTACTTAGGATATTCTTACCAATCATATTAAATATATTTAATAATAGCATGGCTATGGTGACATTTGATTAAAATACTCATATTTATGTGATAAATTGGAAAATGAATCTAAATTTACGAGTAAGGTATATTTAGTTGTTAATTATATCTGAAATGATCACATTTGTTTCTTTTTTTAAATAAACTTAAGTTTTTGATGCATGAATTACAATGCACTAAAGCAATGATTCTATATCACCACAAAGCATAACATTAAATCAGTTAGAAAACGGTAAAATTAAACGACTTGGCAATTTCTATCTTATATAAATAGAAATACAGCTGCAAATTCTCAATCAGTGTAATCTCATTTCTTTTTCAACTGTGCAATGTAGCCATATAAAAGCAGCGAAAAAACTTCACTATTTAAATTCTAAAACATTCTTTCTATTCCTACACCACCTTGTTATTCATTCAAACGCTAATGAAAACTTTCATCGCTTACAGAGAGTGCGCAATCCTTTCCAGCTTGCGACTACCTACGTTTTTATTTAACTTCAGACTTTGTCTAAATTCAGTTGAAACCGGTTGTGTAAGCACGTCAGCTTTTAGCTAGATTAAAGACAAGGAAACTCCGCTTTAATATTACTTAGTTTAACTTACCTACAAATGTATTATTTCTACGGTTTACTTGTATGTTTGGTCAGTAAATCCTAGTCTTAAGAATCACTAGGAATTGGTTTAAACAGCCACGCACTCTTTAATAAACACAACATTTTGTACAATTCGGTACTTAACAAAATAGTGGTAAATTGCATCAATTCTTAGAAGTAAGTGTACAAATAAATGATCTCAGATCATGGGGTCATTTTTATCAATGAAATTAAGTAAAGTACAGAAAGAGAGAAGGAAAGTAGTTATAGAAGAATTATTTAACAGTTGGATAGCAATAATAGTAATCTATGCAATATTATTTTAACAGTTCGAATTTAAAAAAGCCGATATCCAGTTTCTGAACCATCAAATAAGAGAAATGACAATTTTATGAATAAACTAGTTCTATTGTTGCACTTTTAAATTCAGTCAGATTATTCTTTAATCCGATGAATAGCTTTTATTTGATGGTTCAGAAACCAGGTATAGATACATTTAAAAATGTATTTTGTATACATCAGTAAAACAATTTAGCAAGTCTATTATTAAAAATCTATTTTTATTAATTTGCATTGCTATGTATAGGTAGTAAGCCACAAAAAGACCACAAAATTAACATCTGCATTGACAGGTAACACAAATAACCTGATAATTAATACAACCACAAACCACACATTATACAATTTTGTTTATAATATCATTTTATATAATGGCTAATTAATAATTCAATCATAACTTAAGTACTTCATGTACAGTTAAACAGATAAATCATTAGTTGATAACCGACAGATTCTAGATAATAATATGTAAACAATAATGGTTCTAATCAATATATTAATGACTGATTGAATACGTCAATTTAGAAGAGTAGTTACTGTTTTGTCCGGTCAGATATAAATAAATACTCTATTAACTAGCTTCAGCGCGCAGTTTCATTCACGGGAACGCATAATCGGAATAAATTTAATGTGCGTGACAGAGTAGCTTATATTGCTTCAAAAATTTTCAAGATTAGCAAATATCCAAATATCCTCACAATGTTTGCCAAGTACTTATTAGCAGAGTTGAACGTATATTTTATTATTGTGTTTATCCAAGCTATATAGGTATACCTATATATATATGTCAATGTCAAAACCCATTCAGTATTTTTGCGAGAAATAATAACAGACATAGATAAATAATTTAACTAATACTACTGTTGTTTATAGGTTTACTGTTTACATAAAACCTAACTCTAAAAAACTGAATAAAAAATTAGCTTCAATATAAATTAACGAATTCCACACATATATACATATACGTGTTCAAAGCGAATTAAACACTCAATAAAAGCATTCTGCTTGGTCCATATAGTTGTAATTCCCATACAGTGAAATACCTGTAAGCAGGGATTAATCAATCGCATTTAGCCGCTTGTGCAGTCATGTGGCAACTAGTGTACTTTGTGTACTGTTGTGTAGGTGCGTGTGTACTGTGTTCTGTACGCCAACAATTAGTGGTGCGCTGCGATTGATGCGGTAATTAAATGTGGTCGGTCTACTGTTGAGCGGTGCGTTTTAATTCAATGGCTCTTTTGATTTTAAGTTGATTTTTATTGTTTGTTATTTTATTTTTAGTGTTTGAGTTGTGTAATAATGTCAAAAATAGTAAGCTGAGATATCTTTTTCATTATAATCATCACCCTATGGACCACTGTTGGACATTTGAACATATTCCTTTATAAATAATAATAATGACTATTTTCATTAAATTAACGCACTGTGCTAATTATATTAAGAGAAAATGATTCGTTGTAGACATATTGGTCACATACATATATACATACATATAGATCACGCCTCTTTCCTAACAGAGGGGTAGGCAGAGACCATTTCCTTCCACTTGCTACGATTCTGACATACATCTTTGGCTTCTTCAATATTCATCAGTCTTTTTATGCATTGCCGCCGGTTGAGGGTACTCCTAATCTGTCCCTTCTTTAGAACGTCACCTATTTCGTCATATTGGTCACCAACAACAATATTTCGCAATCCTATAACGAACCCAACATCTATGGCTTACAAATATTAGAAACCTCAAATGCAGCAATTTATAGACATAGCCACAAGAGAGACAAGTTGTCAAGAGACATGACGAGAAGACAGAAGACTTTTAAGGCGACATAATAATAAAAACGCAGGTAGCTCCCGCTCAAACTGAACCGCCCGGCGCGCGCTTAGGACAGTACCTCCTCCCTACAGAGGACCACAGCCATAATAACTTTGTGTTGTGTTTCTGCTAGTGTGCCCAGACCTCAATGGTAAGAGGTGGGATTTTAAAAGGTCAACATCGCGCTTATTTTGCTCCTAGTGTATCCATAGGCTACGGTAACCGCTTACCATCAGGCTGGCCGTAAGCTTTGCTATCATAGTGATATACAAAAAGAAGAGAAGATTTGTTATACTAACTAACTAGTATGAGTCTCTTTTCCCTCACCAGCTTGGTGAGGTCTTTATACTAATTACATTACTACCGTCGTATAAAGTGTTAAAGCAGGTTGTACACTTGCCAAGAATGTCTAGTGATGGAGTGTGTACTGGGTTTATTTGAAAGCGATTCATTGTGCGCGGCGTACACTCTCGTATATACCTACAAGTATACCGCTCGCCTCGTGATGTGTGTTAGCTTAAATTTAAGCCGCATTTATATTTTGTGACGTAATGATATTGCAAGGAACTAAGTTGGTGTGACGTGGAATTTCAGCATGTTTATTAATATCTCCTTCATCGTAAACAGAAGTAGTGTTATCTGAATAATAATTTGCCATTCTATTTTGCTTGCAAGTATACTCGTAATATCATGATAATATCACCAAGATTCATAAGTTCAGTAATATTCGTTCTTAAGACCTATTTTAGTAAATTAAAAATAAAATCACCGCAGTGTCCTCCCATGAGAGATACACTGCAGCGATTCACTTAAAAGCAGTCTAATCTGTTGCAATCATGTTTCGAATACTGTTAGCACTTTTCAGCATGCTGCTCACCAGACCTGCACATCGCTTTCGTAATACGGTGTTAAAACAATCGACTTCTGAGATTAGGGATGTCCTAATGCGCTACAAAGTCTTAGCAACCCCACCAGCACCCTAATTTTTAATTATTCTTTTTATAGCAAAAATAAGTTAGTTAAATCCAGGACTATACTTACCAGTTTTTAAGTCAGTAACTTCGTTATATGGCTAAAGGAGACAGACGGACAGACAGATTTTTTAGTTTTTGGTTCAGAAATTTGGTTTTTAAACTTAAAATTGACGGAGTCATCTTTTAAATAGCACATTTCTGAAACATCATCAATCATTACTTAAATTTATAAATACAAACGTATTAATAAGCAACGAAAGATCTTTTAAACTTCTATAATAAATAGCATCTTCAAACTAATTCTAAGCATTCATCAATAAATATTCATATAAAAACTTTCTCGCAATAACTTATATAAATGATTCAATACGAAGTTGAGCGAATATATCATAGCGAACTATTTATTGGGAGCTTACATTGAGCCGATATACCGTTGTCAATCAATCAAAACGGCTATAACTGTCTCTCGTATCGTAACACAAAAATTAACGAGCTGGAATGACCATTACAGATTATGACGTCACGGTTGGCAGGTGTTAATTGTGGTTTTGATGTGAGACAAATGTGTTATTGATACCTATCAATAGGTACTTAGATTATTAGTAGGTTTTGAAGGATTGCGTCACTTTTGTAGATATTAAGTTTGTATATACAGGAAATACTTTATTCGTTCGGCTTTACTTTACGGTGACGATGATGGTGATCATGTAATTCACTTTGTGTACAATTGGTGATGGCCGAATGGATAAGTGACTGGCATGCAAATCATGCGGTCGGAGTTTGATTCCGACCGGCAATACCAAAGTGGATTTATTGTGGAATTTATATGTACCTAATAGCCGAGTGACTTACTATCTGCTTACGGTGAAGGAAAACATCGCGAGGAAACTCATATACCCTTAGAATGGCCATTAGGCTGGCCTAATAGCCAGCGCATGTGGATTATGGCCTAACCCAACACACAGCAAACCATTAATGACCCAGCAGTTAAGCACAATTAATAAAGAATTAATAAGTATCACACAGCTCTAACGACAATTATTATCCCGTCTTGTCAATAAAAGGAATGATTCACACAAACAAGACAAAGGCCACTATCCAGTATTATAAACAGTGACTTCAAGCACAAACTCACTCATTAAGACATGTACCTTGATATTCCAACAATAGGCTGTCTGCCAACTTACAGATACAGATATAATAACCTGTATTAACAATGTGATAAAGTTTAAATCTCGTTTTGGATAGTAACACTTGTATTGGCATTGTGAACGCCTGTGGTGACTCGATACAATATTCGATTGTTTGATACAGAGGTTCAAATCGGATCAAATGTTGGAATAATTATGGAATTTAGGTTGGTTGGTAATCGAATATGGAGATTGGATGTTCATGTCCCTTTCACACGGTTAAGGTCACGATGGCTTTAAGGAATTTAGGGTAGAATCAGTGTATGTGTTATTAATTGTTTGGGCATACTAAACGACTAAGCGTGACGTTTGAATGACAATGATTGAATGCCATAGCATTACCGTTATGAGTATCTTCTCTGATAAAATTTTAATATTTGTTTAGGAGTTACGTTAATAATTTTATTTTTAGCAAAGCAATGTTATTAGCAGGGGAGTGTCTGGCACTGCTTGTCGTTTTGAGCTACAGACTAACGCCTATTTCAGACACCAGTCCTCTCGCAATTAGTTGGTTGCTGACATAGCAATTGCATTTTACAAGTAGGCAAAGATAACTACAATGAATGGCACTTAAGTCAGTATTTCCATGCGTTGGATCCGAATCTGATTGCATGAATCTTGATTTAGCTCGTCACGCCAAATTTAGAGTAAATTAAAAATACTTATACTAAATAATTAAAAAATGTATTTTATTTTTTTTACTAATTTTATTCCTTGCTTTTCCCGTATGTACCTACATTGTAATAAGTTATAATAACACCGTGTTTACAACAAAAAAATCTTCCAGACTACCCAAACAAGTTGTTTTAATAAAAACCGCTTACAATTTCCCGTAAAAATGGGTAGAATTCACCATGGTATTACTGTCGGTGTCGCCTCGGGCGGCGGGCGCGGCGATATTGAGCGAGCTTGCTGGCGGACAGCCAACCGCTTGACACGCCTTCGACAACGTACTCGTACCTTGGGTGAATGTTGTGGTACGAAGGTTTAACTTACTTTTTGGGAAAGGTTTTTACTTGGTAATTTATCAATGGACGCTGAAGAGTTTATGTGTCTTGGTAGAAACGAAAGGTGACATTAAGTTCAACTGTCACCATGACGTAGTGGTTTAGGTGGTCACGTCACCACTAACATCGCACTGTAGAGTGACGGGGGTTCCACACGAGACAAAATAAATATTTGTGTGATTCATAATATTTTGTTTCGAGTCTGGGTGTATTTTGTGTCCGTTAATTGTATATTTGTAAAGTCTCCCGCGGCACAGAGTTTGTTAGATAGTGCGGGAGTTGTCCATAAAAACAAATTAGGTACTTATTATAATTGGATAAGGAGTTAGTATTTGTATTTACACAACGATCGTGGACAAATAGCAACCACACGCAACACGTTTTTAGCACCGTAAGGGTTGGCCGAAGTACATTAAACCCGAATTCTTCAGATTTTCGAGGTGCTGTGTAAGGGAGTGAGCCTCTTGTCATTAAACGGGCACATTACGAAATTACGAGCTGATACTAAGAATTTCATGATGAAAAACCGAAGATCGTTTTTCCCCGAACTGGCAATCGAACCCGAGCCCTGCATAACACTCCCACTGTCATAGTCAAAATAGTCATAATCTTTATTTTCATATAGATCAAATACATGATACTGATGAACGTCATACAAAGCCAAAAAAATGGTGTCAGCAAATTTGTCTACGGCCAGTTCAGTGACAAGGTTGAGCTCTGAGAAGAACTTGGCAAGAAACACAGGCCACTCTTTTTAATCATCATTATTAGTTACAGTTTCAAGTCAGAACCAAAAAAACCATAAATTCAGTAAAATTAAAAAGAAAAGAAAAGTATAATATTTCTATGTCACTGAAACAGACAATGAAAACAAATGAAAACCTAATATAGTTATCGCAGTCAGTCCATCAGTAGTATTTAACAGCATCACTCCAAACGTTGGCTGTACTGATTTATACAGAGTTCGCACACTAACGCCTAAACTTAACTGACCAAATGCCCCACAATAAATTTACACACACTCTTTTGGTGTAACACGCACAGGATTTAGCGTAAATTGTTCAACGTTTAGCTTTAATGTTTGGCTTTATCGTTGTTTACGTATTTGTGTAGCATTTGTGATACTGAGATGTTGGTTATGATCATGAAGGTTAAGTAAAATGCGATAAAGTGAGTCTGTAGATGGGTGACCGTTTGTGGCACGCCAATCTCGAGCGTTTCCATGCTTCAGAAGATAATAGTTGTATAGGCAACAAGGTTCGGTAAAAAAGCAATAGCTTTTTTGCCGCATATAATTTTATGATAGAAAATAATAACACTTTGTACGACTCAAGAATCAAAGCCTGAATCTCTTCGACAAAGTCGTGCGATCATTACCATACCCAAGAAAAGGTAAAACATACCCATTGTGAAACTTTCCTTACCACTTAGTATACCTACTGAAGCTATAGAATCGATGACGTCACAACAATGACGTGTGTATGTATCACGAGTTGATAAAGCACATTATTATTCTTAGCTTCCGCCAGCAATTTTGTCCGCGTTTTGTGACGCTAAAAAATCCTGTGTCCTTCCCCAAGTCAAACTATTTCTATGTGAAATTTCATAAATATCGGATGAGTAGTTTCGAAGATTCGGACGACAGCCATAGTCACAGACGCACAAATATCAAGATAAGATTACACCTAAAACCTCAGACGACACGTTTTGCGTCACACACTCGCGATTACACACCATAAAATAGGGATTTTGCCATTGTCACTATTATCCATTAAAATTACAACTTTAACTTGTAATGAATAAGGTAGCTTTTGGAAAGTATCGTTAGTATATCTAAGCTAGATTTCCCGCAGTACTAGACGACGTCGACGTTTAAATTTAGGCTAAGCCACAGATAATAGATAAACTGCGATGAGCTTTAGATTGTAGTAATAAGAGAGGCTACTGTGTGCGATTAAGTATGAATATATCGTGTAGTTAGTGCATGCAGAAGTTATGAGTAAGTTTTAATGTTCAAACACAAGAGAACGAGGTTTAGATACGTTTAGAGATTAACAAAATATTATTAAATTTAATCATCGTTGATAGCTGTACATATTGCTAGAATCAAACTTAGCTCGCAAAAGTCCTATAAATTTTAATGATACATGCGTGGTGCTTTCTTTCTAATAGATACCTATTACCTACAATGATACCTGTTATTATATATTTATTATATGTTGCTATTGAGAGAAATGTATAATTTGAACGTACTCATTGACTTCCTAACACTACAGTATAAAACTTTTCAAAACTTATACTCACTATTGACACATACAGACCTATTTGCGATGACAATAAAATAGACGGTCAAAACATTGGGGTTTAAGTCTACTGTCAATAGACCAATGTGTATTTTGTTGTTACCTTTTTGTATAAGAGTGCCCACCTATATGTAAGTTTCGTAAACTCTCGCAACTTAAACAATATTAAAAACTTTAGCATAGGGGTTGACTACACCACATTTTTCCATTGCTGTTTCATATTTATCTAAGATATTAAACTAAAGCGCTAGAAATTTTATTAATCATTATGTCTGCCGTAGGACGTCCACTGTTAGACAAAGGCCTCCTCTAGATATTTCCAATATGGCTGGTTGTATGCGGTCTACATCCAGCGCGATCCTGTGGTTCGGTGATCTGATGATCATCTGTCCACCTTGCGGTCTGGGTGGACATCCTACACTGACTCCATTTGACAACTTTTCGACCCCATCGGCCATCAGTTTTGCGTTACATATGCCCTGCCCACTGCCACTTTAATTTACTAATTTGATGGGTACTGTCAATAATTTTGTTCTTCTTCGGATTGTCTAATTCCGATTCAGTCACGTAGACAGACATCGAGTAAATATTGAGTTATAAATGCCGCTAATAAATACATTTTGTTAGATAAGCACAATCGGGCTTACTCTCAATCTTGATATTTATATCACGTAGATAAGTGTCTATGCCCACGCGCCATCCAAAAATAATTAATTCTGATAGACCGTAAATTAAAAATGTTTTATTTTTATTAAAATATTCAAAGCCTGAATAAGATTTTTCAACCGTCCGACGTAATTTCCGAATGAACTTTTCAATTCCTACGCAAAAAACTGAATTGTGCGAAATAAATGAAAACCCAACGAAGTAATAATATTATTTGTACTTTAATGTCTGTTTGATCTATTTCTACACCTTTGAACGTTAACTATTAATCAAATAAGAGGTCCGTACGTGGGTCGCTTAGTAGCAATTTCTTTTAGAAAAAGTATCTTAAATATGTTACTACATTTGAGCGTCGCCCACACGACTCACGTTATCGATTTAAATAATAATAGGTAAATTGAATAATATAATCTAACCTACATTACTTTTCCTTTGTAATAAATAAATCACGGTAATTTGTTGCAACGTGGTTGGAGGATTCCTACTTACCCAGCTATGTTGTATGTAATATGTTCCTATTTTAAATTAAATTGTCTATAGAACATAATTTAGTATATAAAATTTGCATGCCAGTAAGTTAGGTCAAGGAGAACTGTTTTTTTTATATAAATGTTAACACCACTGTATACCCCTGATCAGCAAATAAATGATTTATTATTATTATTATATTATATATGTTTCCGGTATTAGACTAAGTAATTCTGTAGGTATATTATCTATATAAGTATATTCGATTATCTTTAATAAACGCCTTTCATCCTGAGACGTTTTATGCCGCATGTGGGTAGATGTATTATCCTTTTATTTATATGTACAGGATGTTATGCCGTCGTTTCCAATATGTTTATCTTCCACGTATATTAGTTTCACACACACACCTAGCTACGTATCTACAAATATACATACCAACGTATATCATATTATATATGATTAATTTTCGGTATAATACAAACAACAAAGATATTCAATACAGAAACCATAAATTTATTGAACACATCTCTACATATTGGAATTTTCTACATTATAATTATAATAATAATACATTTATTTCGGAATATTTTTTTTTTACATTCCATAGTTATAAATACCTTATTCTAAACATACATACAATTATAAACACTTAATGCCTGCCGCGAAAACGACAATAAATAACACCTTTCGGCCAAAACTCTTCTTTGATTATTTATAATTATAGTTATATTTCCAATGGTTTAAGTGATGGAGGAAGTTAAATAGTATTTCTTTTAAACATGGTTATATTATAGAATGCAACACGTGCTTAAACTGGCAATACTAATATTGTAATGCTGAAGAGTTTGTTTGGTTGAACGAGATAATCACTGAAACTACTGGACCGATTAAAAAAATCTTTTAGTGTTAGATAGCCCATTTATTGAGGAAGGCTACATAACATCACGCTACGGTTAAAAGGTGCTGAACAGTGGCCTAACAGAGTATACGACATCTAGGGATCAATAAAGTTCTGATGGTTTTCTCGCAATTCCAATATTCGATTTCGATGTAAAATTTTTGAGTATGACATAGTAAGTTTATATTTTTTAACATTGAACAATGATATTAATGTCAACCAGGTGAATTTCGAGATTCCAGTCCTAATTTGAAATAATATAGTAATACGTGATTTATATGTGAAAGCTTGTTATTAGCAATTTAAGTTACTTATTTATAACCACACATGTATCCTATTAGTCTATAAGCTTTCTGAACAGAAATAAATAAATAAATAATACTCTATGTCTTTATTAATATAGTAAGAACTTTAAGTGTATAAAGTATCACACACACGTCACAGTTTCAGCACTTAAATTATGCCGACTCATTAGTTTATAGTGTTGCCGCCGCAGATTTATGACCTCGATACATATGACCGTTAGTTGTTGCTTAGAGCCTGCACAGACGAGAGACAGTTCACGGAATACTTCAGTCCTTCTTCAAAATAGATCGTTTACTAGGAATACAAAGTGTCGCCACAATTTTTCAACTCTAGGATAGAAATGGCGAATGATAGCTCGCAATAAGGCCCTATACCAAACCCTGTAACATTCGGACAACTAGCTATGTGCCCCGAAGACTACAAATAACGAACACAAAGTACACCCAGGCTCAAAAAAAAAAGCTATGAATCACAGAAATATTTGTCTCGTCCAGGAGTCGATCCCTCGTCACTCAGTCTGAAGATAATAGTAGCAAATGGATCACCGTAACAGCTTCACCATAGTGATAGAAACCGTTATAAATACGTAAAAAATATATAAAGCAGAATATGTAGAGGCTAAGCCTATAAAAGTTAAACTATCCTTTACATTAATTCTTCATGTGAGTAGAATACCAAACTTTGTAGAAGAACGTAAAAGATTTGATGATAATGACTGCATCGTATAATGCAAACGAAGGACTAAAAGTCGAATGTGCGTTAATACAATATAGTACTACGTTACGTCTTCAATCTATAGTGTATGACAATAAAGTTCCCAAAGGACACTAATCCCCCGTCTACGCAGGCCCTTACTCGATACTTATAGTTCAGTAGAACTGTCAAACAACGATCAGCTTAATCCGCTGGAAATGGAAACATGAAATTTGAACCAAACATTCCTTAGGGGTGTTGAGTTACACTTGGTAAGGAGTTCGCAAATCTATGTCCCTGAGGATGTCCAATAGGTTCATGGGTTTGAAATTTATGTAAAGTAAGCCACAGGGAAAAGCTGGATCAGATAAAAATCGGAGTGAATAAATTTCGCTCGGCGAACAACGGTAGTGGTACCACCTAAGAAGTTTCATTTAAACAACTTAACAAATTTAAAATCAATCATTAATCTTAAAACTGAATATTTATATAATAAATTTCTCTTAGGTATATATCTTAGGTACCTTAAATTGTCATCAAAGCGAAGATAGATCAGATGCAAAGCACTATGATAATGAGAGAAAGACTACGAGTGGTTTGAATAGTAAAAAATATGCATTCCCTGAAAACAATACCTACGTATTTAGTAACAAGAAGTCAAGAACCCAATCAAATCGTATCAATAGTTTTGAGAATATTGCGGACAAAGCAGTACTCATTCATACATACATAAATACGGGTCATACATAATACAAAACCTCCTTTTTTTGAAGTCGGCTGCCGATTGCCAAGTTTCGTAGACAGCGATCGCAAATTACAATCAAGTGAGCCACTCACTAATCAGCACCCTTCAGCACTTAAAAAACCTTTCAGGTTAAAGCTAAATATAGCATTCCATTATAAATACTTGGTAACAAAAGAAGCCACAGCCCTTTCAACTCGTCAACAGCAATTTTTCACTCAACCCGCTAACGAGCTTCACTTTCAACTAGCTGTATAATCAATAACCACCAACCCTCTGTACCAAGCTCTGTCATGGTACGGATTGAACCAGTCCGTACGGTCAGTGAACCTAAGCGAATGTTTCCATGGGAAGCGGCTTTACCGGCCAACGCACAATAGACCCTGTTTTGTTACTTATTGGCCCGAAAATGTAACACGCGACCTCAAATTTATCAATCGCTAAACTACTGAACCAATAAATAGTCACGGAACCATTGAACTGTACAAGTAAAGGATCAAATGTCTTTATAAGCGTCAGAAAACCATAGCCACTATTTTCTGTAGACGATGTAACTTTGAAACCAGTCAATCATCATCAAATCATCACCATTATGTCAGCAAAATGACGCCTACTGCTGGAAATAGGCCTCACATCATTTCCAGACATTGAATAAAAATGACTGATATATGGCTGTGGCCTTATGCAAAGTGGCAACACTTTAACTCAACAGCTGTAAAGCCACAGTTGCCTTGGTACCATAAATATTAATGTACAAAAGACAATAGTATAATACCGCACCATTAGTGGAATAGTATTTAAGAGAATCAATTCTGCTCCATAATTTTCAGACTTAACTCCATGTACGAAAAGGAAATTACTGAATCGATTCATTGTCTCTTGACACCTTCTTCTTTTCTAAAAATAGTGAAAGAATCATAATCACACAGATAATGAGAGCTTTCGTCACCTATTATAGTATGTATCACGTGACAATAGTCTCACGGTGGTCGAGTCCACACAAAGGAACAGTATCGGCATTAACACGTCACGGTTGATCGACGCCGAAAGGTTAATCGGTTGGACGTACACTTGTTATGGACAATAATGGCTGCAGAAACAGCCACACTTTATCTTAACCTTAAGAAATTGTGTCTTGACGTAGTTAAACAATGTACTTGTTGCTTTTATGTCATCTTCTTATTTAGTGACAGGTCTTGGTGTTGTAAGCTATCAGTCAACTAGAAAGTTTCCAACCACGAACAATGGCTGTCGTATCTTTCAAAGCACAAAGACGCGCAGAAATGTGCCACCCATCTTTAGACTGACCTTGCCAAACGTCACTTAAATTTTAACGATTATCGTAACATCCAACTGACAAAATAATACGAGTGCCACTTACGTGATTTAAAAATGCGTTACAAATTTCGACTACATCTCTATCTAGTTAAATTGAGATTTTGAGCATAATTTCATACGACCAACTCAATTTTATTTATCTTTTTTGTCGTACTAGGAAAGTACGTTTTTATAGCAGAAGTAGGTCAAAATGGGCTCACAGTCTTGTCCTTAGTTTAAAATTTGTGTGCCCCATTATTAGAAGTTTTTATCGAACAAGGTCAATAAAATTAAAAATATGATCAAAAATTGTCGAGAACTTTTAAAAGCCGGCCAAGTCGGCTAAGCGCTCGGCTGCCGGGCGCAGCGTCCAATCTCTACCTCTCAATAAAAACTTCGCCAACTTTAATTGGACTAGTAAATCATGCAGATTTTTTTACACTAAACGCTCTAATGCGAGTTCTTTCTTATTATTAGTAGAGGTAGTTAATATAACTGTAGAACTTGTTTAAACTTGCTCCTACTGGCGCGACAGGGTGTACAGCTCGCCAGAAAAAACTCGGACATAAAGTGTCCACCAAGTTCCAAACAGTTGTCCCCGTTTTTTCTGTTTACCGTCGTAATTAGTTTTCAGAGTTACGAGTTAAAAAACGGGTTATTGTAGAATAAAAATTGTCAAACAATGGCACAGCTCTGAAGTCTTTAGCTTTTAATGCATTTCATTTTGACTCGACAAGTATAATGCTCTGCTTACTTTTGTGTTCATTATGTTCAAGGGCTTGGCGGCTGTGACGTCGTGTATATTTTTTGTTCTTCCTTTTCTTTTGATGGTTGGTTTAATATTAAAAAGCGTATAGTTGTGAATATCTCTATCTTTTTTCATCTACAAAAAGTGAAAATTGTTTAACGGTTGTTGTTGCTTTTTAGTCACATTTTTTGTAAAACCGTGTTTCGCACCTTATTTATATTGAGATTTTGTTTACGTTAGACGATTATCCGCTTGAAGCTATGACAGTCACTGCGGCGCGGCGCAGCGGTTAAGGTAATCGCTACGCCACTAATATCACCGTGTCCAGTGACATGGGTTCAATCCCCACATGAAACAAATATGTGTGTGCTACAGAGACATACATGTTTCAAATCTAGGTGTAGTTTGCATCCGTTGAGTGTATGTTTGTGAAGTCTCTCGTGACACTGGGCTTGTTCCCTAGTGAGGCCGCTGTCTTTAAAGTCCAGTCTGTCTGTTTTGTCTGTATATTTACCTGAAGTATATCATCAGTACATTACGTACTAGACGCAGTAAAAGGTGAGGAAAACATAATATGACTATGTAAATCAACATCAAGATCTTTGAAAAATCTTCGTTATTATGCGAAGTATGGTCACCTTACCCCACAATCTTGCAGTCACCCCTAGCAGCCAATAATGACAGTACAAGAGACAGTCGTCTCAAACAAACTACTTCCAACTCCTGAACCCGACACAGCGGCCCGTGCTACTGGGTCAAACTTTGTCTACGATTATAGTTCTAGACGAAAGTAATAACAATCACAATATAGTTGTACTCGTATTACATAATAAGGACAATTTTAGATTTAATCTTAAAATATAACGTTTCAATGTCGTAATCGTTTTTATCATAGCTTTGCCCAAGGGAACGCAATATCGGGGTGAATTTATTGCCTATCCTAAAACTTTACTGTTTATAACAGTAGCAGGAAATTTATAAAACATGATTAATCTGGGAAGGTGAACATATAAATACAAAGTGAAATCCACATTGGTACTGCCGCTCGGAATCGAACTTGGACCGCATGATTTGCATGGCGGTCACTTATCCATTCGGCCACCATCGCTTACCAATCAGTAAGTGTAATAATATTATGCGAGAGAAAGTCTGCTCTAACTTTCAATTATGTTAGCCAACACAAAACTGAAAAGAATTTCAAAAATTTCCAAACTTTATTATTATTATATTCTCAATTCTTTCTTTGGTATAAAATTTGGCATAGTAAATCTAGCTATCTCCCACAGCTTCACCCGCCTGACCCATGGGAATGCATTATCATAATGGCCTCGGTCACTTGCGAGCTCTACAACTATTCATATGGAAATAACATTACTCGTTGATACGACAAGCAATGTTAAGGAAAGAACAACAAATAGACACACTTTTATTGTAATAAATATCACATACTAATAACCCGCCCCGGCTTCGCACGGTTCCTTTTTGTTATTAATTGAGATTGTCATGAAAAATATCATTCGAATTACAACGTTACCCAAAATGATTTACCAAAATTTTCTACCATACAAACATTGAACTAACGACAACCTAATCAGTTGAATTTTTCTCAAGTGATTCGCGTACATACCGCAGTTTATTTTTATTTAAAAAAAAAAAAAATTGTACATGAACATTTCACTTCTTCACATAAAAATACAACGCATGAACTAAAAATTCCGAACTCAGATCACGTGTAACGTTTCAACTGAAAACACAGACCACAAACATTCATGAATAAATTCAGCATTTCTTTGTAAACTGACAAGGTTCAAGATTGCAGTTAAAAACGCTAACATCAACACTATTAATATTGTTGAGTTACGAGTACCGAGTGTACATTTTACAAGTAGAAATGTACTCTTAGCTGCAAAGAGATGAAAATTCACATGTGAACTGGAATAAATAAAAGTTTACCGTTCGAGACTTGCCACTGATTGCTACGGAACGAAACTGCGAACTCAAATAAACTGCAAAGGAAACGTTTAGTATTTTAGGAAACAAATATTGCGGTCTAAAACTATAACGTTTTATTGTATTGATTTAATTTCTAATGTAATTTGGTATATTCTACCTAAGAGTACAGCTTACATTTACTCCTGTTAATTATCTGCAATATGCGACCATGTTGTGTCGTTGACGTATTGTGTTTTGTAAGTACATTTTGATGTAGTTATTATTGGTCAGAAATTTTCTATCTTTAGATCTGCAAAAGTCATATCATATATTTAATTACTTAAATACATACATACCTATAGGTATATATCCTAACGTAAAAAAAGGTAGGGCACGGCGGGTAACTCCTGCTCAAATTGAGCTGCCCGCCTGGAGAAGTACCTCCGTAATACAAAACACCGCAGCCGTAATAACATTGTGTTGTGTACCTGCTGTGAATAGTGGTTCTGAGCTCATTGATGAAGGAAGTGGTTTTAAAGTGTCGGCAACGCACACGTGATACATCTGGTATTGTAGGCGTCCATGAACTACGGTAACCGCGTATCTTATGGCGGACGGTTAGCAGGTTAGCCACCATCGTAGTACAAAAAAATCAAATACACTTCTGTCGCTATATTCATTATTATTGTCAAGTATGGCCGACTGTTTCAAGTACTAAGTTGTATTTGGTTTCATCATCATCATAGAGTCCAACGACGTCCACTGCTGAACTCACCTTATTTATGCCACAGCGAGGGATCCTGTGCTACCCGCAACCAACGGTAACTTTGACCAGGTCGTCGGTCCATCTGGTGGGGCCGTCCTACGCTACTTCTTACCTACAATACGCGGTCGCCACTAGAGGACCTTTTCCCCCATCGGCCATTTATTTAGTTTGTATCATAAATATTTAACTTAATATATTACGTCGTGGGTTTAATTTTAACGTACACCAAATATTGAATACTTAAATCGCTTACACTTCTAATAGGTATTGGAGTTACAAAGTAGGTCGAACTATTGAGATAAGACTCGGCCACGATCCGTTCTCGCTAAAATATGATGCGCCATACTTTAAAGTGGGAACTTTCCAATATTTTATGCAAAGGTGATAAAAACTTGGAGACGTGAGAGGTACGTTCCTGGAGGAATTTGGTGTTTTATGAATTAGACTGTGAAGTGCTGTACACCTTTAACCTGTTTTAAAATCAATTTAGAAAAAAGTATAACACATACGTGCAAATAACAATATAATACATTGACACGACAATGAAAAAAAAAAATTAAAAAAAGTAAAATTGCCTTAAACCAAAAATACTTCGCATTGGCATCAAACGGGTGTCCAGCTCAGAATGTGCCATAATGAAAAAATGACTTTTTTCTTTGATATGCCCATTTCAGATTATCATTTAAAAACGATAATCTGAAATATGGTTGATAAAACCAATGTGTGTTGCCAGTGATGACTTACGGTACTGAGACGTGGCCGCTAACCATGGGCCTCATTAGAAAGCTTACTGTCGCTCAGCGAGCCATGGAAAGAGCTGTGCTCGGAGTTTCCCTGCGTGATCGAATCAGAAATGAGGAGATCTGCAGGAGAACTAATGTTGTCAACATAGCTCACCGAATCGCATCGCTAAAGTAGCAGTGCAGGCAGGGCACATAGCTCGTAGAACTGATGCCCGATGGGGGAAAAAGTTTCTCGAGTGGAGGCCACGTATTGGAAGGCGCAGCGTGGGACGGCCCCCCGACGACCTGGTCAGGGTGGCGGGCTTCCGTTGGTTGCAGGCGGCACAGGACCGTTCGCAGTGGCGTAAATTAGGTGAGGCCTATGTTCAGCAGTGGACGTCGTTGGGCTGATCTGATATGATGAAGGCTTATTTTATTTTTATGTATACTTATACATACAAATAAAATAAGCCTTTATTACTATAAAGGCTTATTTTATTTTTTATATATTTATTTTAAAAAACAATTTTCGGAACGTTGCACGGTGGTCGCCGCTCCGAACAAGAGCGGTCATAAATCTATAACTTTATGAATTTAGGTTTCTATCAATGGAAAACTGTTTTAAACCATTAATCAAGTTATATTTATTTTCTTAAATATAAATACATACATAATACAAAGCATATTAATAAATACATATATATAAAAAAGTCACCGTTTACCTTTTAAAAACGCCTCTAGCAATTATAACAAAGATTTCTATAATGGAAGTTATATTTTATGTATTTAGTGATTTTAACTATTGCACATACATATACTAATATTTTATTTTATAACTAAAACTTAAACATTACGACTATATTATAACAAAAGGACCTAAGATAAATAATATAGTAACTTAATTTAAAATTGCGTTAACAATCACATAACTACAAATGACTTATAAAATAAACTTAAAATTATACTATATATAACAATTCTAAAACCTGATTCGACATTGCACTTTTTTTCTTAAGGGGAAGTTTCCGAAGACCTGTAATATATGGATCTGAATTCACTAAAAGTCTGTTAAGTAAGTCGGTATGAGTAAGTTTTCTACACATTTTTCGGGTATTATCTCGTCTAAAAGCCCTATAAATTTTAATTATCCAATATTTATCAAACATTCTACACAAATTATTTATCTTACTCACTAAACACATAATATCAAAATTTTCTTTATCCACTGATGTTAAAACCGTCTCTAAGGCATGCTGGCGTTTCTTTCCAACACTTCCTCTCAAGGATGACCAAATCCAAATAAATATAACCTTGAAAAGGTACATTTAATAACAGATCCTGAAAAGAAACATTTATAAACTTATTAATTTTTTCGTAGTTAGTGCTACGCAACAAATACACAGCCGTAGAGGGCTTATATTTTCCAAAACCAACAGTAGACGGTAGAAAATAAACAATATTTTAAAAATAGATATTATAATGTTCATTTTCAATAGATATTATAATGGTCGACGCCAAATTAACTTTATCGTAGGACTACGTAAAGTTAAATGGAAAGAAAAAAGCCTAAGAAAATCTTATATTGCGTAGCACATAAAAAAATATATGAAAAACCCACGTAACGTAAGGGTAACAAATAAATATAATTAATAATAAACATACCTTGTTCTTGCAAATCCATTATCACAAACACCACACACACACACACACAAACAATTCTGAGAAATCACTGTTGCACTAACACGTGTTAATAAGTTAATAATAACGAAGCGTACAAACGCTGATGATACTTTGACTTTAGAGGTAAATAAGTAAATGATAATTAATTACAATGGTCAACATATTCATATCTTCGGGTAGCCTGTTTAATGGTGTATCGTTTTATGTTAACAAATTGCGGGTATTTGATGATTGAAGTTTCTTATTTATGACCTATGGCGGGACCACCGTGCGTTGCGTTGAAAATCAATACATGACATTCACTATCATTAACTTCATACGAAACACTGCATTGTCACCAATGAGACGATGGCCCCTAAGCCAAGACTAACGCTAAACAAACTGGCTCGCCAATGTGAGTCCACCCCAAATATTCAGATACCCATAAATCTATCCTTTTCCCTTCCGGTATGTTAAAAAGAGATGAATATACTCGTTTGGAAAACGATGTAGTGTGCAAGTTTACGTGTGGGGTTGAGATTTAAGGGGTATGTTTACGATGTCCTGAAAATGTCCGGCAATATTTCTGGGAGCGTTGTCCTGACCGTGATTTTAACTAAATATGAATACGATGAAGTATGACGTCAGGGTTGACGGAGTGTTTTAGCTATCTTGACCATATTTTGCCTCTATTGTTTTATGTGTTTAATGTATGTAACATGTATGTATATGTATGATTTCGAAACAAACCCTATACCAACCCGTCTGGCCAGCGTGGTATATTAGGCTAAATTTCCTCCACACTCTTGGGAGGAGATCCGTGCCCAGCAGTGGATGTCCTACTGCTAATATGATTATGATGATGATGAATGTAATAAACTTTGAGGAGAGCCTTTGGCAAGTAAGACACTTCACTACGCCCGCAACAAATTAAATAACACAGTCTTGAATATGTTTGTAGTGTTTTTTTATGATAATAGTATACCTGACGCTCCTTATATACTAGACGTTCCTTATGTGCTAGACGCTCATTATGTACTCAACGCTCCTTATGTACTAGACACTTCTTATATACTAGACGCTCCTTATATACTTGACGCTCCTTATGTACTCCACGATCTTTATATACTTGACGCTCCTCATGTACTCCTCGATCTTTATGTACTTGACGCTCCTTATATACTAGACACTCTTTATTTACACCACGCTCCTTAAGTACTAGACGCTTCTTATGAACTTGTCGCTCCTTATATGCTGGATGCTCATACATACATACATAAGGAGCGTCTAGAACATAAGGATCGTGAATTACATAAGGAGCATCTAGAACATAAGGAGTGTCTAGTACATAAGTAGCGTCTGGTATATAAGGATCATGGAGTACATAAGGATGGTCTAGAACATAAAGAGCGTTGAGTAGGAAAATAAGAAGCGTCTAGTATATAAGAAGCGTCTGGTATATAAGGCTCATGGAGTATATAAGGAAACTCTAGTACATAAGGAGCTTTTAGTACTTATGTACTAAACGCTCCTTATGTACTAGAGGCTCCTCATGTACTAGACGCTCTTTATGTCTCTTGTGTGTGAAATCGTTTTGTGGTGTATGGGCGTGCAGTTGCACAAATGTGTGCCTAATTTAGTTTATCACACATACATCATCATCATCATCATTTCAGCCTATTGCAGTCCACTGCTGGACGTAGGCCTAATAACACATACATAATAGCACGCTTGTCTTGTAGAGTAGGCAGAGACCATAATGCGCCAAATACACTTTTCACTTCCTCTACATTCATCAGCTGTCGATCTCGGGTATTTTTAATTTGGCCCTTTTTCGGCACATCGCCATTTGTTTTGTTTTGCAATTGCTTTTTTCTCGTTTAACATTGTTTCCGTTATATACGTATAACATATCCGCAAACATAATTTAATTTCACCCCAAGGTAATGTCAGTTTATAGATGGGTGACCGTCTGTGCCGTTTTCATTCTCGATTATCTCCGGGCCACGGAATGCATTTGGTTGTTGAGCCAATTTGCAAGTCTTCTGGACAGCTTGATAAATACAAAAACCAAATCTTCATCATACGTTAATGTAAACAAGAAGAAGATAGCCAAAAAGAAAAATAAATTTAGTCTTATTGGCTGTTTATGTATACGAAAAAAAAAAAGTATGTACATGTCATTTCTCAATCTGATCATTCTGATGAATAGCAATTAGGTAATCAGTGATCAACGATGTTGGTTACACTATTAGTTAACCTTGTTATATCTAGTTTTAAGTAACAATATATAGTGTGTACTGTTTGTTGGTTCTAATAAAATAAAATAAAAAATAAAAGTAATAAATGGAATTATTTTTTGAGATCTTCACCAAAATATTAATTATTAGAGGTTGATCGCACAGCCATCTGCAACAGAGAAAAACTATAATGTTCAACAATTTTTATTGTAATAAACGCGATCGTTCCTAATTAGGTATATAACTACATAGTAAACCATAGTGGGTAGTGCTGATTAGTGTGATAGTAATTAGTGTAGTCAGGCACTAGTTGTATTAGTTTGTTGAGTAACTAAGTTCTGATCGCTCGATACCAACTTGAGCTGTGTGGACTAAGTGTGCGAGAATATCCACGTTAATCATATTGTATAGATAAGCGAGTTTATATGTCGTTAAGACTTTGTGGGTTTTTGTGTTTGTTAAATGTAATGTAAGTAGCAAGTAAATTTTTCTTTAAAATTGGAACTAATACTGATTGCCTGGTGGCTGTCACAGTGACGTAGCGATAAAGGCACTTGTTTCGCCACTAATATCGTTGTGCCGAGTGGGTTCTATTCCCACACGAGATATGTATATTCGTGTGCTTTGTGTCTGGTAATTGCTTGATTGTAAAGTCCCCCACAAATAGTTGCGTAGTGCTAGCGTCGTGAATTTTTAAAATAAATAAAGAGTAATTTAAAAGAATGAAATTCAATAAGTTCGATGTCTGAAAAAAATTACTGAAAAATGGCATTAACTCTCCCTCTATTACATGGGACATATCGAAGCCGATGAATGTGATACACCTCTAGTCAGCTCGCCAGACAAAAAGGCGCGATGGTGCGTAAAATACCATTTACGTAGATCTTGCTACGAATGTCTACGATTTACGTAGCAGTGCTACGATAACACATATGTATTGTATACACAATTTTGGAGCAATGTGCTATGTTGTTACGATATTTTAACTGATTTTCATTTCCAATTTTTAAAACTTACAAAAAAATAATTGTACCTATCTAATTTATTATTCTAAAGTATTTCACAAAAGAACTTTGAAACTTAATGACTTCACCTGAACTAATAAACTCGTACTAATTAAATAAACATAAAGGTGTATCCCTTATTTAAATAACACCAAGGGAACGTCTCTTTGTGAGCGGAACTAAAACACGGGACCCCATGACCTTTGACGCTCTATAGTGAGTTTATATTTCATCTTATAAAGGCAAAGCGTATATAGTTATGTTGGCTATACTGAATACACATATTTATACTTAATGTGAAAATAAAATATATACTACGTTGGTAAAGACACTCCCGTTGCGTCGCTGAGGCAGCAAAAGTATGGAAGCGTATTTTATATCACGCAATAGACTCCACCCAACGGACTGCTCTATTTCTGTCTCTCACAATCTCTTCGCATTTTCTACTAAGTCATAGGATGTTTTGATGATTCGGTTTTTTCGAATCAAATATATTTCGATTCGAATGTTAGACAATGGTCACCTTATCTTAATCGTATGGGTTTGAGGCAGATCCTGTGTTGGAATTTATCAAGTCACTCAGAAGGTTTCCAACTTGTCTTAACGACTACTTCATTAAGTGGTATCTGGGACCAACAGCATTAAAGAATAAGTAACGCTGGAAGGCTAAGTCTTTGTGGTTATATTTTTTTTTGAGATTTTTCTTCAATTATCAAATCATCTAACAACATCTATAACAATTATTAATAATTACAACACTATTAGTAACATATAGTTTGGCAATTACTTATCATAACGCTATCTGGAGTAATGTCATAGTAATGGGACTATTACTTGGATTGGATTAGTACACGGAATTCCTAGAAGCTATTGTGTTTCTAAAGCTGTTTGTATTGAATCTAAATTATAATTAATTAGAGTGTCTATTTCAGCGTGTTTTATGTATTTCCATTTTAACGGTACAACGGAGTTATTTATTTCTTTGCATAGAAAGCAATGATAGCCGGATAAGCGGCCGGCATGCAAATGCGGTCTGAGTTCGATTCCGACCGATACCGACCGCGGATTTCACTTTGTGGAATTTATATTTACCAGTTAAGTGACTTACCATCTGCTAACGGTGAAGGCAAACATCGTGAGGACACTTACATACTCTAAAAGAAATTCTAAGTGTATGTCTGATCAACAAACCCGAAGTGGTTTAAAAAAAAATTTCAAGTAATTTTCATGATTAACAATGTTTAGTAGTACAGTAATTACTTTCTTGTCTTGTAGTTTCTTGTCCTCTATACGTATTTATAGTTACCAACTATAAATACGTATAGAGAACAAGACTTTCAAATTTTTAACATAAAAAAGCAACAAAGGGAAAGAAAAAGAAAGTGTCTAAAACCGCGATGTTCTCTGATCATCTATGTCCTCAGGACCCCAATAAATAAAACACTGCCTTTGTTTGAATTGTAAAAGGTCCAAACAACCAATTACAACAAAACAAAGGATTCGTTTACAACTCGTTTTAGTGGAAAAAAAGAAAAAATGTTATTTAGCAATGCGAAAATGCCTATCCCATCTTTGTTAATTATCCGAGTTGATTGTGCGTGTTCGTTGAATTTATTAGCCCGTTAAATCTGTGAGTACGCGCTTAATGGTTAAGACTCTGATTGGTCGATTTACGAGGTCAAGCATCGGTGTCCCGTTTGGATTTTCGATGGGTTTACTTTTGGTTTTTGTATGTGTTAGATAACATTTTGAGAACAGCTCGCCCCTAAATTTATTGAAACTAAAATTTTGTAGGAACACCGGCCTTTCGAAGATCGATGAAATTTAATATTCTAATTTGATGAACAAACAATTGTCTTTCTCCGACTTGGTTACTTAATACCTAAAGTGGATTTAACGGATCACTATCACAATATTATACAAAATACGACCTGGCCATAATTTTGTATACATACATAATTATATAAGTTTATTTCCTGAACAAACAACAGACCAAAGTAAAAGAGATAGAAATAGACATGTCAATATTTGATTAAAGACATACACGTGAAGTTATGGAGGAAGCGAACAGTAAATATAATAACATATACTATGTAATTGTAATGTAATACGTTTCCTTATGAGCACAGAGACAACAAATGGAACAAATAAGAAATTGTAGAAGGTAATTGACAATTTGTTTTTACGTTATTAATATGATGAAAACGTTTACAAACCCAGTTGGTTTGTATTTGTTGGAAACGGAAAGGCCTCGATGCCAAAGGTTTATGTGATATTTCGAACCTATAACAAGCGTGCTACATAATACAATATATATTTTTCTCTCTTAAAACAAATATCTATGAATCACACAAATATTTGTCTCTTGTGGGTTTCGAACCCACGTCACTCTACACGGCAATGTTAATGGCGAAGCGACCACCTAACCTAAACCGCTACGCCATCGCCACCGTTACAGTGAAAATAATTCATTGCAAATGTTTACGGTGAAAACAAAATATTTTTTCTTTATTTTTTATGTACTAATATTTTTATGGAAAATGCGTCGTATTAAATTTTCTTCATTTTCTATAACACATGAAATAGTTTTATACTGTATAATAATATACTGTAATACTTGCAAGCCTTCCTGAAATTTCTTTATTTTTTATTTCAAAAAATGTTTTACTGTATGAAAATTAAAAAGTAGAGAAATTGCAAACAATTACTACACGCCACCTAATACAAATACCGTCACAGAACTCTTAAAACGACTTATTCCATCTATCAAAACAATAGCAATAAACACATCAATAACTCCTCACACTCCACAAAAACTATTCAGCGCCCTTATCACGAAATAATTGGCAAAAGTTTAAGTGCTTCGGCTGAGTGTCACTGGCCACTGGCTAGGTGAGTCGATCATGATTAAGAAGTTCCTTTGAACATCAATACTAGTTACCAAGAAAGCCCCAATACTATTGACGAAAACTTTCACAGGTTCCTTTGTGTGCGTAATATTATTTGTGTATGTAATGTGTGTGATTACATACATACATGACAAACATGCACACTGTTTAAGTTTCAGATTAGAGAATGGCCAGGGATAGTGTAGTAGATGTTTATACAAATAAATAAAATTCTGAAGTATGTTTGTAATATCAAAATAACAAGTAATGAATCATACGAAATTTTTTGTAAAATTTTTGTATGACTGTATGTTTGTTCGAGATAAACGACGAAACTACTGAACCGATTTCGACGGGATTTTATTGGCGGATAACTAATGTCACAAGGAGAAACTTAGGCATTTGATATTGGAAAAAATATCAGGGTTCCGTGAAACTATAAAAAATAATATGAAAATGCACTCGAACAAAGTCGCGGGCACAGCTAGTCATGGATATCGTTGTAAGTTAATCAATATGTCCAAGAAAAACAAAAGGGTAGTGTCTGAAGAGCAATTAAATACCAAAAAAAACAAACATTAGAGAGGCGTGATGATACTCGTATTAATGTATCGAATGGTTAACAAATGTTTACGTCACAATGACGGACGCCACAGACAAATATTTCACCTTTCTTGGTTTCTTGTATGTAGTGCGTCTAGCGGCTAATTAGATTGGGTTATTGTTACTCAAAACTGAGACTGATATTCTTAGAAAAATAAACTTTATAAATTTCGCTCTTGGAGCGGCGCTAACCCGACCACTTGTGCTATATAGATATTATTATTATCTTCATCGCTTGTTATAAGTTAACCTCAAACGAGTGATATATTTTAAGTAGTCCTTGGAACAAACAAAATCAGTCCCTGTACCGTGTCTTCAGTTTTCAATTACAGGCTGTATAATGAATTATACCAAGTATCCCGCACTTATCGCAACTAGAACCGAGAATAATAACGCCGATGAAATATTCATGTCGAAACAGTAAGCTGATTATGTAATTATTGAATTATTAATATTATAATTAAAACATTGCGTTCGTTATCTGAAAGGAACAGACTATGTTTTCGGTTCATTTCTATTTAAGAATAATTAATTATGTGCTAGTAACGACACTTACTAGCACATAATTAATTAGCCGAGATTCAGAAAATATAAACAATGAAAGAAGAGATGAAGCCTGCTTTATTATGTCTATTCCAATTTGTATAATATCTATCTCGTAATAATCTTTTATCTCTGAAGTATTTCCGTCGCAGAGTATTAAAGTAATTTGCGTTTTAATACGACCGGAGTTTTATAAAATCTTGTTTATTCTAAAGAGCAATTAAGTATGCGGACAACTTAAGCTTAGCTTAAGCTATTCTAAATCGGTTGTCGGTAAGTTACACGTCATTAGAACGGTCGTATGCAGTGTATACATCATCATGATCAGCCACCCATTAAAGTCCTACTGCTGGGCTCGGATCTCCTCTTCTCTATCTAGACAAATCAGAGGATGATGAAGCTTATAAATAATTGGTTATTAATATTTAAGTGACTGTTTTGACAATGAATTTCGAAATTAATTTGCTTTTCTTTATTCCTCAACGATGACAAACAGACATACGGCTGATGGTAAGCGGTTACCGTGGCCTATGGACACCTGCAACAAAAAGATGACACAAATAAGACACTTCAGTAATAATAGTAATTAGGTAAAGTCAAGTGAATAGAATTTTTTCTTTTGATTTTAAACAATTGACAGACCCACCTTAGGAAATTGGGTGTGGTCTGGTGCTTATCAGCCGTAATACACCATTGTTGGACATAGGAGGCCTCAATAGATTCCCAATTTCTTAACGATCTCGTACATTATCACCAAACAAACGTGCAACTGCTGAACCCGCTAGTCTCAGGCACTACGGCTTCGAATTGAAAAAAAAGAACATCACGTTACGCCCAATAGGAGCTGAGTAGTTGACAAACTAAACTCTATGGAAGCGAAGCCCTAGGCAACAACTAGAACAGTTACAGATATGCTCAGAACAATTTGTGTTTCATACTAAATATAATTGTGTGACCTCTGCGGGGCTCAAACCCAAAACCCCGTTTTCAGCAATCTGTACTTACGACCCTTCGACTTTCAACTCAAGACAGTCCAAATTTAGAAGAAAAAATTAAAGAATAACACAGAATTTCCGTTGTAACTATTGATTCATTAGAACTTTAAATATTTGTCGATTCTGTAAATTTTGTCTCTCTGGTACCTCGGAGTGTTGTTAAATCCTCCATTATGCAAGATAAACAGCTAATCACGGCCATTGACTTGCCTTTCTTATAAAATATCTTTTAAACATACCTTCTTTTTTCGATAAAAAATACTTACTCTTGGGACGTATTGTGAAATTAACTCCTATTTTACAGTTCGTTCTATGTCTTGAACCAAATTACTTCAGCAACTGAAACTTTAACTAAAGTCGGAGATGGATATCTATAGATATAAGTTCTGTAACTTATTTACTTGATCGACTGAAAATGAGTAAATGAGTAGTCACTCATTTACTCATTTTCAGTCATGTTATGGTATACCATTCCACGTTATTACAATTTGTAGATCATGAAAATTTTAATAATATTATAAATGCGAAAGTTAGGATGGATGTATGAATGGATGTTTGTGACTCAATGACGCCAGAAGAGCTGAAGGGATCTGTACGAAATTTGACAAACAGATAGATAGGATAGGAATAGCACATAGGCTACTTTTTACCGACATACCATGTATGTGGGCAGAACCTAATTTTAACATAAGCGGCAATTAACTAGAATTTCTTGCCAGTTCTTCTCAAGGCTGTATCATGTCAGCGAACTGGTCTTAGGGAAATTAAATTATATTTTTTTCAACCAGATTTAACTGAATAAAATAATTTTAATTTGAGCTATCGAAATATTCCAAATATTACTTACCTGGAAGTATCAGATATTTCTACGAGTAAATTCACTATGCTTTCGACCAAGACACTGCAAATTAGATTATTAATCTTTATTCTAAAATGAACTCAAATTCATCAAAGATAAGGTAAGTTTTCGATAAGCAGCATACATTTAAAAGGTCGTAAATCTATGGAAGTTATAACTTATATTAGATCTTATGATAAGGTAAAAAGATTGATAATCGTAAAATAAGATTTTTCTAATGCTCCTAATAATGGGGACTGTATTTACGTACCCGTGTTACCCTTAGCAACATAATTGACATCACCCGGGTAGTAACGACTACCGAAATATATTTTAGTCCACAATAATAATATTCAATTTAAATTCACGTTACAATGTTAAAATTGCGCCTATATCATTTATTTACTTCTAATGAATGAAGTAAGTAAGGTAAGGTGTTTACAAAATTTGTGAAATAAAATAATTATGCCTATGTAAATAATTATTGTCAATGGTATTTTGACAGTAATAGAAAAATTAAAACCCACAACCATTGCTCTTCCAACTGAGCTACGGGGCGGGGCGTCCCTGAAATAGAATTTATCCATTACTTATTAATATCACATGATGACGTCATGACAACATTTTGCTACTTATCACCGTGACTTGTTACAGAAACCTACGGACAATACTCCTCCATAGCAGGTAGTTAAATATGGGAGCTGGGCAGAGGCTTGGTAAATAAAACCAAAATTTATATTTATGTATTTGATTGCTTAATACAACATAATTGTGCGTCCCACAATTACTATTGAATCTGAGAATTATTTATTTATATTATTTAACAAACTTTCTACGCAAAACCAGTACATTATTATTAACATTATTATTAACATTATTATTGACATTATCTAACAGTCAACTTTAGCGTGAAGTTGATATAAAACTGTAAGAAATAATGTGACCATTAAAAAATGTGTTGGGCCCCCGTGGCACAGAGCTTCTACCCTGTTTAGACATTACGTTTCAAAATCTCTCTATTACTAGATTATTCAAAACTTAACTTTGGTTTCAAGTAGTTAACCGTACAATGTTGATTGAAATTATAAAACAAACATAATGAAACTTAAAAGTCTGCACTTTAAAGTCAAAAGTCACATAAAAACTGTGCGGTAGTTCGACTTTGTACGTTTAGAGTCAAATACCAAAGTTAAACCGAATAAAATAGGTATAACGTAACATATGAAAGTTGCAGCGGAGCGGCAACGGAAGCCGTCGGCGTCGGCTTCAGCGGCGGCGTCAGGTTAAACATATACCACGCCTAAACTAGAACAGCCTGTATGCTTACGTTGTTTGCATAAATATCATAGATCAAGTATAACAACAGATACGGTGAACAAAATGACTTTTGTACCTACGAAGTTGAATAAGTGTTTGGTTTGAAATTTGCTTTTATAGTGATGTATTAATTATATTATTATTCCAAGTTTATAAATGATTATGGCGGGGCGGTATAACGTTATTTATCTAAAAAATCCGTTCGTTCGGTACGTTCAGCATTTCTCGTACGTTGCTTTCGTGTACATGGCTTGACCATTTGTGCCATTGACCATACACTCTCCAAACAGATAATTTCCATGTAGAAAATGTAGTGTTGAAGTATAATTACTAATACCTATGCTATTTCATATAATACTATAAGCATTTTTGCGACTCTCGCAGAACGTGTCTTAACGTTTAACTACACAGTATCCAACGTTAGAGGCCGTTGCTACCTAAACTTAACACTGATGCTTCTGGTGTCGCATCTGTGACTATTTATATAAACATTAGTCTACAATGTGAGTGTAAGTAATCCGATGTATGCGATGGGATCCGAGCTAGGGAGCGAGCGTCGTTAACTACCGCAACTTTCTTGTTATAAACACTAATTATGAGCAATTAGTGTCTCACTGCTAGTTTGATCTATTTGATTTTAATTTAAGCTCGTTGCGGATGTATTTGAAGGGCTCTACACGCCAGATTCACTGACCCACTGATTCAGGGCGCTAACTCAGCCTGGCGAAATTATTTTATCATTGAATAACGTCGGGTGATATTACTTGGCGAAACCACCAAAACACGTGTTACTGACAAGATGTTTTGGTGGGTCGGGGGCTTTTGTGTGTACTGCCCTTTGCCTTGCTATATCATACTCACTATACTTTGAATGTGATACTTCCAGCTTTAGGCAGGGAGGGCGAGGGGGTTTCAGTTGGGTTCTCTAGATTTACTTTGCTTTTTTTATTAACCTATTCGTTATAAAAAGTGAAAAACGTTGCGATATCTATTTTATTTCTACTAGGTGTAGGTATGTGTGTTCCGTGCATTAGACTAGAATGGTTCTGCTATTTAAGCCTTTGTGCTTCAGCCCAACCTCTTGCCATTTCAAATAGGTATGTCATGTATGAGATGGTCAACATGATAAGGAAACTATCACATCGAGACATATGCCAAATATAGGATAGTTCTATTTTTTGGTTATCTAACGATTAAAGGGTTAAAACCCATTTTACACTTGTGCAGTAAGAGTATAAACAACAACAAAACAAGATGAAATGATGCCATTACAACAACACGGGGTTATGTCTGTAATGTTGGGGTCGCGCTCACAATTAGCCCAAACAAACATAATCTCACTATTAGAGCTATTAGCGGTATAAACGTACACTCAAGGTTCTGTGAACCTCGCTGTCGACGCTTTTTAATTATACCTGTTTCATTTACATAAAGTTTGGTTACGACAAAATGTATAACAAAATTTGTAACTAAATATTTAATTTTATTTATACATCAATTAATTTATAACTGAGGATCTGGTACCCGTGAAACACGTCCTCCAATATCAAGACAAGCCTCAGGCACACAATATAACGTAGCAACAAAACAGACTTTCAAGACGTAGGGTGCTAGCAAGTGTAAACGTTCAAATACATCTGACAAGCATTTATTGTGGGTTTGCGTTTCAAATGTTTGAACAACGCTGTAGCCACGTGAGACGTTCTTATAGCGTTTCTTTACAAGGCAGTGTTCGGATGGTGAAGATCATTTTGAAGTGGATACGAAAGGAGATGCTTAATAACTAGGGCGTCAGCCACAAAGTTATGTAGATAATAATAATAATAAATATGTATATTGGCTTAACTGGTGCCATGATTGGTAATGGTACGATTTCAGTACTTTTCTTCTCTTCGCTTTGGAGTGCTATTCACCAACCCTGTTCACACATTGGAGAAACGCACACCTTATATAAATGCTAGTGTGTTAATGACTTAAAGTGCTGCCTACAGAACGTATACATGTATATGTTGCTAATGTTTCAGTCCTAAAATGGGTTAGAATAATGTTTAGTTTGTAGATTGATCAGTTTCTTGAGTAAAGTTTGATTATTGAGCTCAAAGTTTTAGGTCTCCTGATAGTCTTAGATTATCCGATTACGTCCAGTTTTGTTGATTTCATTTAAAATTGACTTAAAGTAAAGGTTCAATTTAACCAGTTTTTTGGATGAATTTTGTGATTACATAAGAAATTGTGATCTGAAATCTACGGTTTACATGTGTTTATTTAATTCATTTAACGTTCATTCCTGGAACGTACAACTATGACTGTTTATGTAAAAAGACAGCGGCCACACCTCCTCACTTAGGAACTATTGGTTGCCTCAGGAACTGGGTAATGTGGAGAACTTACGTTCAGCAGTAGCAGATTACAACATATATGCCAACGAGACAGTAGATCGTTTTTGTATCAAGTCAGTGAACTCAATGCTACAATAAAGTAGTCGTCACACTTATCGAAATAGAATACATTGATATAAACAACCTTAAGTATTTTCACTGTTGGTGTAATTACCAAGATAACTAGTTGCCCTTATAGGGGGTAATTAAAGTTTATATTACTAGATACCAAAGTTAACATAAGCTGTTACAACTTTTACCGCTCTTTTATTAAATTTATTTTGCAGTTTGATCAAGTAATTAATAAAACATGGCTGATAAAGTAATGGGACTTTTATGTTAATTTTATAATCAAGTTTTATAGTTTGAGATTAATTTTAAAATTTACTTGTTTTTCGTGCTGTATTTTAATTTGTTGTGGAGTAAGAGACCTTTGTGGAGTAAGAGAGTTTGTATGACACGAATGCTCTGCAAGAGATGCCTAGGTTTGATTTGCGAATAAATAAATATGTATTTATCCAAATAGTATTGAGTCTTTTAACGAGTTATCTAGTAGATCAAACTGATTTCATGAACCCAGATTTAAAATAACACGATCACTGTGTACATGCAATCGCCGTTCCTAAAACAAAGTTATTTTTCTCCCAACTATGTATTACAAGTTATCTTTAGTGTTTCAGTTTGTAGTTTTATCTATTTAATGTTGGTAGAAAGAGACGAATGCATTGGAGTGACTAATGTTGTGCATTTGTCGTCTGTAATCTTGTAGTGTCACATCGCTCTAGGTTTGTTATGCGCTGAACTAAACGCTACTGTGTGCCGCATGCCTGAGCTTTTATTTGATAAATTGTAGCAATAAAGATATTAGGTTATTAGTTCATTGAATTTTGATAATATATAAATTATGTAATTATTGAAACAAACCCTATACCAACCTGTCTGGCCAGCGTGATATCATCATCATCATCATATCAGCCCAACGACGTCCACTGCTGAACATAGGCCTCACCTAATTTACGCCACTGCGTACGGTCCTGTGCCGCCTGCAACCAACGGCCGCCCGCCACCCTGACCAGGTCGTCGGTCCATCTGGTGGGGGGCCGTCCCACGCTGCGCCTTCCAATACGTGGCCGCCACTCGAGATATAGCAGGCTAAATTCCCTCCACATTCTTTCGGGAGACCTATGCCCAGCATTTATGGGTTAAAATGATGATAAAGTATGAACTAAAATCTTTTAAACTTTCGCGACTTGTACACATATTAAATTATTATATAACGGGTCTACGTCACGTATTAGGCTGATAGATGTTGATAAGCCAAGAACCGTCAAACTAACAAGTTGGCGATAGCTGAACACTTGCTGGAGTCAGGGTCCAACCACTGGATTGAGTTGCACAGGCCTCAGGTACCTACTCTCCACCGATCGTCACTATTACTCCAGAATAGCACGAGAAGCGGTTGAAATTAAGAAACATAAAAATTATAACCGGGAGGATGGGTACCGCTTATCAACATCTTGGAATCCAGTCATCAGCAAGTGTAAACATCGCCGATATGACAAGGTAGGCCCGTGTGTAGACGTTATTAGTGTTGTGTGTCGAAGTACCGACAGTTCAAAAACTATAAATATAAATGACCAAAGTGAGGGTAGTAGCAGAAACCCGCACGCATCAGGAACGACGCTCGGCCGCCGCTCCAGTCAGCCCGTGACCACGGTCGGTGTAATTCGACCGAAACGTCGGGCAAACAAATAAGGTATTTTCATATTCCTTAAATATAATACGTGACGTAGACCCGTTATATAATAATTTAATAAAGTATGTACTAACTGTTGTCCGAGGCTTCGCTCCTGGTTTAGCCGTAACTCAGCTCCTACTGACTATAGTGTGATGTTATAACTAAAGCCTTCCTTGATAAATGGGCTAACCAAGACTAAAAGAATTTTCGAATCGGACCAGCAAGTAGTAGTAGTGACCTGTTTCTTAGAGTAGCATGTTCAACCAAACAAACATACAAAGAAAAACTTCGGCTTTATAATAATAATAAAGATGTAGTAAAATCGTGTAATACTACTAGACAAATTCATTTTACAAGAAGTCGAGTTAAAACTGACTTTGACTGGCCTGTTGGTCAGTGGTTAGTGGCCCTGACTGCTAAGCCGGAGGTCGTGGGTTCGATCCCCACCCAGAACAAATCTTTGTGTGGTGAGCATAAAGGTTTGTTCTGTGTCTGGGTGTAATTTATCTATAATATGTATGTATTTACAAAAAAAAAGTATTTAAATAGTATATCAGTTGTTTAGTACCCATAACACAAGCAAATATAATTGCTTACTTTGGGACTAGATGGCGTTGTGTGAATGTGGTAAAATATTATAAAAAAAAAAAAAATAATGGCTTGGTATTAGCATTGAATAACAAAGCTTACCTCAATTAATTTTCATAATAAAACATTGAGTATTTTTTCTTAAACAAAATTATATGCTAAAGCAACTGAGGCTATACGAATATATGTACATTATAGCAGCTACTCTTTGGGTACTCGATCCTCCCCACTGCGGCACTTCCGCATTCCCCCTGCCCCCCTCCCCCATCCTGTCCGCTCTAGCAACCATGATTGATGATGCTTCCTCAGGTTACCACCCAAACAGACATAACGAAATTACCAAGCGCCTACTCTCAACTAGTTTTTATAGAATAGAAGATCAGAGAGTAAAAGTGTTTATTAACTGATCAGTTTGAAACATGAGAAGAAGTAAACAGAAATTCAAGTCGAAATTTAATCACTTCTATTTACAAAACTACATTCAATATTCACAAAATAAAAACAATAAAGGGTGACCAATTTGGTAGTCAATTTAATTTACTAAATAAATTAAGATATCTACTTATATTAGGCGCAACACAAACGAGACAGTGTACTTAGTAAATTCATTCTATAGATTGTTATTAAAATATCAGCTCTAATTTGATAAATAATATCTAAGTAATTTGAGTAACATCTACAAATAACGAGTACTCATTTAAAATAATGACCACACAAATAACGATTGACAAAACCGAATGGTAACGAACAAAAAACTTGAAACCAATTTACGTCGCAGCTATTTTAACTAAACAAACTGAAACTAATATCCCTTGAGGGGTAACGAGTGCCAGACACAATATATTTGTCAAAGTGGCAGCGGTAGCCGAGGTTAAGGTATCGGAATTACGAGAGAAACTTTGTGGGCTCGGATTCCACCCGCTGCACTAACTACGTTAATCCTAATACTTATTGGAAATTATAGAAAGGATTCGACGAGCGAGTATATGCGGGAGTAATGTGCTATTTGAGAATAATAATAGTTTCATGTTTTAAAAACTGTTCAATAACTGTCGCCGTGGTGTAGCAGTTACGTTGGTCGTCTCATCACATGAGGCACCACTATCGTGGGTTCGATTCCCACACAAAACAAATATTTGTGTGATTTCTAGATATTTGTTTCGAGAGTAGGTGTACTTTGTGTTCTTTAATTGTGTGTATAGTCTCTCGCGAGACAGGACTTAGCCTCTAGTACGGGTGCTATAATTTGACTAAAACCAAACAATAAAAAAATATTACGTTTTTATTTCCCTGAGTCCATACTCGTCCTGTATCGTGGGATCTAATCTTGAATGTTAAGGACAAGGCATTCTAATTTTATCATAAATGAAAGATTGTTACATACACTAAATTTAAGATCTATCATCTATAAATAACTATATGTATAATAGCTAATATATAATAAGCTAAAGCCGCACTATTTTATTTCTGTACCATAAAAATAGATATCTAAAATTTCCGACAGTATATTAAATTTAAATCTTCAATAAACAGAATCGTCAAAATTTGGCAAGTCATTGGTACGGAAGACAAACAAGATGGAAACGAGTGTTTAACTTAACCCTGTTCTACCCACGCACGGTCGGGTGGCTCTGAATCCTGATTAAAGGCTGGACCATCGTTTTATTCAACTCCCGCCGGCGGCAGTCTGCGCCCCTGATTACAGAGCTAGGAACTGCCGATTCGTGAGACCTGCGTGCATATTGAAAGTTTTGTTAAGTCAATGACAAGACAAGTTAGGGTTAACGTCAGTTCTACGAAGAAGGAGAATTCCTGTTTTCTGATATGCAAACAAACTATAGTCCCTAGAGAATAAGCTACGTTTGACGATTTTTTAAATAAAATTATAATCGTGCAAGTATACTTAGTAGATTTGTATGTATTCAAATGCCTACGAGCACTTTAATTAACCAAGCTACAAAAGCTAAATCTAGACTCAACATAATATATTTACAGGCAATCACATTTATAACTTATTTTACAGTTTTTTTAGTGTTTTGTTCATACCTACCTAATATGCGTAAACAGCTAAACATGAAACTGTAAGATACAAACCCGAATAGGACAAATATTTGTTTTTGCGGTTCACAGTCTGAGTGTACTTTGTGTCTTAATCTGTGTCATCTTTTAATGGTTGACATAACCTGTCGTGTCGATCTACATACTAGATTTTGCTTTAGAAATACTTGATTCTTATATTTTTTGCCACTTGTCTAGACAGAAAACAAGAAACTATATTTAAAACTTACCATAAAAATCCAATTATAACGAATGAATAAGTACTTTGATTCATTACAATATAGTATTAACACCGATAGCTTACAATGTCGTATTGTTACAGATATTTATCCAATACAGAGATAAAACAGCTTAAAGAGTCTGGTGTCTAGACTGGAGACCCTACTATTGGTCTTTGTTACTCCAGAATTCGAGATAAGTTGTTAATGTCCACATATAACTAATCAAATATGTCTTAGGGAGTAGTATTCCTATTGTCATTTAAAATATACAACTTATTTATCTCCAACAGGAGTACCAAAGCT
Organism: Laspeyria flexula; assembly: GCA_905147015.1. Classification (NCBI taxonomy): domain Eukaryota; kingdom Metazoa; phylum Arthropoda; class Insecta; order Lepidoptera; family Erebidae; genus Laspeyria; species Laspeyria flexula. Next base: position 561,282 of record LR989956.1, on the reverse strand, counting down.
TCTCACAAAGGACTCAGCGTGATTTTCCAGGGATGGACGTCGAGCTCATTGATGTAAATCACTGTACTAACAGTAAGAAACGCTATAATATTACTATTACAAACATCGTAAATAATAAAGTAACTCTGTTTGCCAAACTTATTTCCATGAAATTTCACATTGAGATAGTCTAATATTTAGAGAAGAATGTAGCCTTTTTACAGACATACCACGAGGGTTAAAGCCATGGGTGATTAGTTCGCTATAAATAGAGTCAATAATGAGTCAATAACCGAACTCCTATAACACCAACGTAGCATATGAAATAAATAAAATACTACTCTACTTATGATATGAAATTATCACATCAACAGCTTCTTCTTCTTTTTTGTCGTTCTTGAACCGAGAGTAGTGGTCTGGGATACGAGGCTTGGCATTAATACTGTAGTCTGGCAGACTACACTAATTACAAGCCAGTTACTGTAACTGCCCCCCTTCTACTTCGATCACTTCTGTTCACGTTGCACTAGAAATATCCTTACAGCCATAGAGTGAAGACGTGTGCTGCTTCAATTGTTAGTAACAAATTAAATCTTTCCAATACACCAGTATCAGTTATTGGAAAAAGTACTACTGCATAAAATATTAAGGCATTTCTGGTTACCCTGTGCGCAGGGGACTTTGCAAACATACAATTAACGAGGAATAAGTACACAGACTTGAAACGAATATTGATAAAAAATATTAAGTAAAGCAATTTTACAAAATGTAATAACCATACAAATAGCAAGATAGAAAGAATAGCATGAACTTTAAAATAAGTGCACATAATGTTTATAATGAAAGCTGCCAGGAGCGGTCATAGCTTATGGTTCTCTTAACATTAAGTTCAGTGGAAAATTCAACTATCGAATACTCGTCAAAGTCTTGAGTACCTATCTAATATTATGTCTATAACAATAACACACAGTCTGTACAATGTAACAAAAACATAAAATATTGTCTTGTCTTAATTTAACAGTAATTTGCTTTGAGTATTTCTGATACTGACAGCAATTATCGTTAAATTATTAGTAGGTAAGTCTTTAGAAAACAAAGTCAGAAAAGTATCAAGGTGATATAATAGGCTGTAATACTAAAATAATAACAAAACCGACAAATAAATATTTTACTAAGTGAAATCTTTTTTTGTTCAATCCAATCAATTTGTGACCTATTTTTCGATAAGCCACATAAATTTATAATGTTATGACATATTTAAATTCTATTGACATATTTTAATAATGATCATTTATTATGTTAAAATATGTGTAAGTTTTTTGTTTCTTTTTATAATATGTTAATTTTATTGTAACTATGTATTTTTTTTTATTGTAACTAATATTATTTTTACGTTGACATAGCATGTGGTGTTAAACTGTGAACTTGTATTGCTGAATAAATAAATAAATAAGTATTAAAACAAAATCGACATATTGTGCTAACCTTCTCTACTGACTGCAAGGTTTCTGAGAGATATGCTATATAATACGTAATAAAATTTCCCCTACTTTCTAGCATGTCATAGTAATATACTATATAAACAACACAATTCTAATGTACAAAGGGGTACAGTACAATTGTACATTACCCGAGCTAGAGTGCGAGTGGTACGCCGAGCCCCGCCGCGGCCGCGGGTAGCTATATCCCGTGATGAATGCTAACGACATTAGTTCATGTCACAGAGCGACTTTTTCCCTCCAATCTATGTTTTGTAAGCTTTGTTTTTATTTTAAAATGGCTTTAAAAGTATCGTAGCAATTTAAAAAGAGCGGATTTTGTTTGTATTGCTAAGCTAGGGTGATGATTTAATAAAATGCTATTTGCATTGTTTTGCCGCGCAAATAGAATGATGAACAGTAATGTTTTGAAATATATTTTTGTAATTCATATTTCCCGAGCAAAATTTTTGTGTGTGTTAAGTGTTGCCTTGTGTTTTTGTTGGCCGTTGGATGTGGGCGGCATAAAATCGCCCGCTCTGTGGCGGAAATTAGGTGAAGCCTACGTCCAGCAGTGGACGTCATTGAGTTGATATGATGATGTGTTCCCTAATTTTAGATTATAACTATTTCTACACTTACATTATTTACAAAGAACAACGATGAAAAAAGATTTATACCTTATGTATTAAGGTAAGTAAGAAGCTGGTAGGTTATAAATTGAAGTAAATAAAATAATACACTCTAAACTCGCTTAGGTATATACGCAAGCAAAAGTACATTCACAATTTCACATCTATAAATAATTATACGGTAACGTAATATTTATTACATTATAACGGTAACGTAATATTTATTTATTATTTATATACATAACATATAGATCTATATCATATACATATTAATGTGGACGCATATATAAAAACAAGGAACATTTGAAAAGTGCATAATTTTATGTCTGAATGTCAGACAACGAAAATGATCTCAGTTGTAATAATACAATACACAGTGTCTATCGCTATATACAAATATGTAAGTCTACAAACAATTTTGTAAACCACCATATAATTATCTAAACATACATTTATACAGTCATAGTCATAGTCTTACGTCTTTATTCGCCCAAGAAGCAAGCAGGGATACACCCTGTTTGTTTCTTGGGCGAACACATTTTGATAAATACATAATTAAAATGTTTTAAGTGGTTTGTTTACGAATGAGCTTATTGTATTTAACCAGATATAATGCCATACTCCAAGAAAAAAAAATTGTTTTGTTGGTGACCTAGTGTCGAACCGAGGACCTCTTGTGCATCGTACTCACTCGCAGTGCGACATCTATGCAGTAATCCCTATCTAAACACTCAAAAATTAAATCAAATCAATATCTCAAAACGCAATAATAAAAATCCTACAGCGATATAATCCACCATAATAAAGGGTGTTGAATATCTTGTGATTTATAAAAATTAACTCGTTTCTCGACGAATAAAAAACATACAAATGAATTTTGATTAATCAGAGCCATTTTGGTATTTCAGAATTTGCAACCGAGCCCGCGGCTTTTGTAAATGTTAATTCGAATATAAAGTTTAATATTTATATTATTTATTCATCTCAGTGCTGGAGAGAATATTAACGAGTACTGTAATACTGTTACTGACATTTAGCGAGAAAATTAATCAGTTTTAACTACCGATACTGAAAAAAGAGGGGCTCTGTGTTTCAGAATGGATAATTCTGTTACATTCCTGGTTTCATTGGGATGATCCTTACTCGTATAAATATCATTGTAAATTGTACATAAATAAAATTAACTTATGGTATAGTTCTCACTGTAGTCGTTTAAACAGTGAACAGTGAACAGGAAACTGTTCCGAGCCTAGTTGTAATTGTGAAATAAAAAAGCAGCTATGTCCTTCTCCAAGACCTTGACTACATAATCTCTACGTGAAATTTCTTGAAGATCAGTTCTGTGTGTTCACGTAGTTTAAGTTATTAGTGCTAATCGGTGTCACTAGATGGCGCTGTGCATATGACGACATCAAATTAAAAGTCGATGTTAAGATTTTCCTCGGGTGAATGACCCCAACGAGGTGTTTTGTAAGTAGTGGAGAAATTTGTGATTAAGAGTCAGTTCACTTGATCCAAATATAGTGCTGTGTTACCATACAGGTTTTTTGGTTTCATTTAGTACCCTGTAGGAACACAAAAATAGAACCCGCACACCAGATCCAGACGACCTCGTGACCTCGGCCATATACATGGTCCTCACGAGACGGATGCGATCTTAGGAGTACGCGTTGACACGGTAGCGGATTGCTGCTGATAGCGCTAAGGTTGCAAGGTGCAGTACAAGGCACCTGGAGAAGCAGTTTAGTTCAAGAACAGGCTAAGGAAGAGGTCTCACTGGTAGCGGGCTCATAAGTGGAAGCGTTTAGTGAGCGGCAGCTGGAAATCAGTTGTTCCTAGTGCTGCGGTCTCATCGCAAACGACATCAGTTCATGAGCTGAAGCGGGCTCATAAGCGGAAGCGGTTTAGTGAGTGGCAGTTGGAAATAAGTTCATCCAAGTGCTGCGGTTTCATCGCGAACGACGTCACATCATCACTAAGTTCATAAGCTGAAGCGGGCTTACAAGCGGTAGCGGTTTTAGCAACTTGGAAAAGTTTGTGTGTGATTGTGAGTAAGGCAGTGGACAATACAACTGTGAGTACATTTTACTTTGTTTAATTAGAAGAGCAAGCTTATTAGTTAAAATCTTCATTAGTGATTGAAACTTAGAATATTTGCAGTGCTTTTGGACTTTAGTTAATTTTGTAGTTTATTTAGACTTAGAATAATTTTAAGAAAAGTGTACCGACGGGGAACCTATGCCCGATTTTTCAAAGGTTTTATGGATTCCTAAACACTTAGAATAATTTGAGTATTTTATTAGTTTACAAACACTTACAATAATTTGAACATTTTATCGGACTTTAGTAAATTCTGTAGTTTAGTTGTAGACTTAGAATAGTTTAAAGAAAAGTGTACCGACGGGGAACCTATGCCCGATTTTTTATAAGTTTTGGTAATCCCTAAACACTTGGAAAAATTTTGAGTATTTTAACTTAAAAAAAAAAAAAATTGTGTTGTGACTTAGAAAAAATATTGTTTTTAACTTGAAAGAATTTAGATTTAGTACAGCGTAGAACAGTTAACGTTACTGCATGCATGAGCAACAAAGGTTTACATTTAGTTCGTAGAATTAATTCGTATCTTTGTATTTTTCGCTTTGCTTTAAAAAGTATTAGCTTATTAAGCTTATTTCTGCTTAGTACATTTAATTAACTTTGGTATTTAATTAAATAAAATGGAATCATTAATAAAATTACAAATTGATACACGGAATATAATTGAAAAAGGTAAAAGTAATTTCAAAAAGTCGCCTAAAGATAGAATTACACAAGGGTATATTGAAACAAGATTAGAAGCAGTAGAAAATCAATGGCAAAAATTTAATGATACACATACAAAAATAATACAACAAGCTACAATAGAACAAATGCAGAGTACATATTTTACATCTAGTATTTACGAAACTGCAGAAGAAATTTATATTAATTACAAATCAGAGTTAAAAGATTGTAAATTGAAACTATTAGGGAAAGACAGCCGTGAACCGGGACCTGTCAAAGTTCATAAAACTAGCAATGTTAAGTTACCTAAAATTAATATTCCCACGTTTTCTGGCAAGTACGAAGAGTGGATAAGTTTTCGTGATCTCTTTAAGTCACTTGTACATAAAAATGAAACTATTGATAATGTTCAAAGACTACACTATTTGAAAGGGTTGTTAACAGGGGAAGCTGAGCAATTGCTTCGTCAAAATTCTGTTACGGAGGCTAATTATGAGGTTTGTTGGGCTAAGCTAGAACATAGATATAACAATAAACGTAGGTTGGCAAATGGTATTTTGCAACGTTTGTTTGATCAGAAACGTATGAGCGCGGAATCTGCAAGTGGCTTAAAACATTTGTTAGATACTACAACAGATTGTATGAGTGCATTAACAAATTTAGGGATTGATGTGACTACCTGGGATATAATTGTAATTCACATTGTGTCAGCCAAGCTAGACCAGGAAACACGTAAGCAGTGGGAGTTGACAGTTTCAGCGGATAGTTCAAATCAGCTGCCCACATTAAATTGGTTTCAAGAATTTATAGAAAGTCGTTTCAGAGCGTTTGAGAATATTGAACCTCGAAAGGCTGCAGTACAGTCGCATGGTTCCCATTCAGGAAATCAGAAAGTGTTGCTAGCGACTAATAAAACAGCCTCTGCTAATCATATGCATTGTGAATTATGCTCCGAAAACCACAAATTATGTTATTGCAAAAAGTTTTTAGCGTTATCTTTAGATGAGAAACGGCAATTTGTGTACAGTAACAAAGTCTGTTTTAATTGTCTCGGCGGCAACCATATGGTAAGTCATTGTAAGAAGAATACGTCATGTAGATTTTGTAAGAGGAAACATCATAGTCTTCTTCATGTAGCCGATCAAGGTGTTAGTTCTAGTGAGGCAGATAAAACGGGCACCTCTTCTGATGAACGTAAGTCATCAGATGTTAGTGGGCCAGTAGTGTCTTGTCTGTCTACAAAAATCGCTCACCCGCGTCAAGTTTTACTAGCCACAGCGCTAGTAAAAGCTCAGACGGCGGCGAGAAATTATCAAGTAGTTCGAGCCTTGTTAGATCAAGGCTCTCAAGCTTCGTTTATAACCGAAGCTGCAGTTCAGTTCTTGCGATTGAAAAAGAGTCCAATCAGAGGTGTCGTATCTGGTATAGGTAATGAGAAAACGTCGATTGCCAACTATATGGTAACGTTAGTTCTCCAATCATTAACCGAGACTGGTTTTGAGTTGAAAATTAAAGCGTATGTTTTAAAGAATATAACATCGTATCTTCCAGAGCGACAATTAGAACCATTAATTTGGCCAGACTTAGAGCATCTGGTGCTAGCAGATCCACACTACAGTAAACCGAACAAGATTGATGTTCTGTTAGGTGCTGATGTGTATAGTGAGGTATTAAGAGACGGTGTAAAAAGGGCTCCAACTGGCTCCTTTGTAGCTCAGTGTACCAGCTTAGGTTGGATTCTTTCTGGTACAGCGCATCTGAAAACTAAGGTCAAAAGTACAAACAAGTTCACGGCAATGCATATTAAAATAGAGGAAAACGATATTCTCAAAAAGTTCTGGGAAATCGAAGATCAGTTGCCTAATGCAAGGGAAATATTGACCGAAGAAGAACAAAGGTGTGAAGAATTGTTCGCATCCACAACCCGCGGAGCAGTGGATGGTCGCTATATCGTAAGGTTGCCTTTCAAAGACCAACACCCTGCCTGTGTAGGAGGAAATAGTAGAGAAATAGCTCTAAAAAGATTTAGGTTATTAGAAAGAAAGTTTAGCAAGGATAAAGATCTGAAAGAAAAGTACACAAAAGTTATTAAAGAATATTTACAATTAAATCACATGAAAGAAATAGATCATAATAAAATAAATTTTAATGAAGCTGTGAACTTACCACATCACGCAGTCATAAGAGAAGATAAGTCTACTACCAAGTTACGGGTGGTATTTGACGCTTCCTGTAAGAACGCTAATGGTATGTCACTCAACGATACTCTTATGGTAGGACCTACGTTGCAATCAGATCTTCGTCATATCGTTCTACGTTGGAGAACACATAGAATAGCCATCGTGGCAGATATCGTGAAAATGTATCGCCAAGTCAGTGTTGCAGAGGAAGATACAATATATCAAAGGATTCTATGGCGAGACAACCCTGAGGACGAAATACAAGATTATTCTTTGATAACCGTTACGTTTGGTACAGCGTCAGCTCCGTACTTAGCGGTAAAGGTACTACATCAGGTTGCTATAGATGAAGGAGAGCAGTATCCGGCAGCATCTGAAAGAGTTCCAAATAGTTATTATATGGATGATATGATGATTAGTTGTTCAACAGTAGAAGAAGGTAAGAGATTGTGTATAGAAATGATAGACTTATTAGGGAAGGCGGGATTGGAATTACAGAAATGGAACAGTAACAATATGGAAATTCTAAAGGAAATTGAGAGTTATGAATGTAAGGATAAGGACAAAACAGAAAGAGATATTAATAGTTCAAAGGAAGAAATACAAATATTTGAGAGTACAAAAATCTTGGGACTTACCTGGTGTCGTTGTGCAGACGAGTTCAGATACACAGTACAGCTGCCTTCGATATCAGAAAAGGTATCAAAACGCAATATTATATCTGATATTGCGCGTTTGTTTGATCCATTGGGTTGGTTAGCGCCCAGTATAATATTGGCGAAGATTATAATCCAAAAGCTTTGGCTCGCAGGTGTGGATTGGGACGACGATGTACCAAATCGTTTAAAGCTGGAATGGGAGACTTACCGTGCTGAATTGGTAGATTTATCCAAAGTGCGTGTTCCTAGATGGTTAGGAATAACAGGCAATGATTGTTGCGTTGAGTTACATGGTTTCAGTGATGCTTCACAGTCCGCATATGCAGCAGTAGTGTATACTAGAACTGTCCATAGTAACAATGAGGTGAGTGTTTCCTTATTGGCAGCCAAAACTAAAGTCGCACCAATTAAGCAGATCAGCATCCCACGTCTCGAGTTATGTGTAGCACTCTTATTAGCAAGATTGTTAGCAGACGTAGCAAAGGCGATGAATATCCCAAAGAACAACGTGCATGCCTGGACGGATTCAACAGTGGTGCTTGCTTGGTTGAATAGTCATCCAAGTAGGTGGAAAACTTTTGTGGCGAATCGAGTGTCAGAGATTTTAAACACACTTGATTCAGATCAATGGGCGCACGTATCTTCGAAAGACAATCCCGCAGATTGTGCTTCTAGAGGAGTTCAACCAAGTTTACTCTCGGAGAACCAAATGTGGTTCGTAGGGCCACATTTCTTGAGCAATCTTGACATCGTTTACAAACGACCAAATAACGAGGAGACTGTTTTAGAAGAGTCTGTAAGGTCTCACACAGCTATAGTTGAAGATGATCCGTGGGCTAGATTCAGTTCATTATGGCGATTGTTACGAGTCTTAACATTTTGTAGAAGATTTAAACATTTTAAAGATAAAAGGGATAGAACACAGTACTTAACAGCGAAAGAACTAGAAGAAACTTTAAAGTGTTGTATAAGATATTATCAAAAAAGAGAGTTTGAAAGTGAATATTTACATTTGAAGAAGGAAAAGTACATTAAGTCTAAGAGTAGCAAAATCAGATCATTGTGTCCATTTATAGATAACAATGATATGATTCGTGTCGGTGGTAGATTGCAAGAAGCCCCGATTTCAGAACAATCAAAGCACCCGATAATTCTGCCTCATAATGCACATCTCACTAAGTTGCTGATTGCTGATGCTCATGATCGGACGTTACACGGAGGTCCACAGATCATGATTAACTATTTGAGATCGGCTTATTGGATTATTGGAGTAAAGAGTCTAGTTAAGCAACATGTGCGTAAGTGTGTAACATGTGTCAAACATAATGCCAAGATCAATACTCAGTTAATGGGATCACTACCTTCAGCGCGATGCACTCCAACGAGAGCATTTCTACATAGTGGGGTGGATTACGCTGGTCCAATTTATCTTAGAACTACTAAAGGTCGAGGGCATAAGGCATACAAGGGCTATATTAGTGTATTTGTGTGTATGGCTACTCGCGCCGTACATTTAGAAGCTGTAAGCGATTTAAGTACACAGGGTTTTTTAGCAGCTTTTAGACGTTTTGTTGCGAGGCGAGGACATTGTGCTCAGATCTGGAGTGACAATGGTACCAATTTTATTGGTGCTGCTAAAGAACTAAAAGAACTGGCTACCTTACAGCAGAATATTGCAGAACATTTGGAGAGCCAAGGCACCGTATGGCACTTTATACCGCCTCATGCTCCAAATTTTGGCGGATTATGGGAGGCGGCGGTGAAATCAACGAAATTTCACCTCAAAAGAGTTATAGGGGACTCAACTCTGACGTATGAGGAGATGAGCACTTTGCTCACTCAAATAGAAGCTTGTTTGAATTCGAGACCAATAACAGTTATTAATGGTGAAAGTCTGGATGAGCCAACACCGTTAACGCCAGGTCATTTTTTGGTTGGTGAGCCATTGGTGACTGTACTGCAACCTAATTATGAGATTTCCTACATTAGTCCTCTTAATAGGTGGCAACTTTTGCAAAAAATGTTACAGAATTTTTGGCGGCGTTGGTCTGCAGAATATCTATCTACGCTAGTGCAAAGATATAAATGGTCGTTGCAACATCCCGAACCAAAGATCGGTGATGTTGTTTTGGTAAAAGAGACTGATCTTCCACCTGCTCGTTGGTTGCTTGGTCGAATAGTGGAAAAACATCCAGGACATGACAATGTAACCCGCGTAGTCACATTAAAGGTTAAGGGGAATTTGTTAAAGCGCCCCACATCAAAATTATGTATTTTACCTTTAAGTGAATAGTTCTAGTTTTACATTTGTTATATTTTTATTTACATGTTTATTCTACAGTTTATATTGTTACCCTTTTTAATATACAACTGTTATTTAGTTCATAAGTTCTTTAAGTTTCATTAGATCGTTAATTTTTTTTAAACTTTAATCCTAGTTCAGTAAATAAGATGCCATTGTTGCAATGATGTACATGTACTGATGTTTTAGAGTTCTTCTCTCATCAATGTTATTGTCTCAACAATCTCAATATTTTCGCTTTCATGTTTTTATTAAGGACATATTCTTCGATAATGTCCTTGGTGGGCGGTATGTTCACGTAGTTTAAGTTATTAGTGCTAATCGGTGTCACTAGATGGCGCTGTGCATATGACGACATCAAATTAAAAGTCGATGTTAAGATTTTCCTCGGGTGAATGACCCCAACGAGGTGTTTTGTAAGTAGTGGAGAAATTTGTGATTAAGAGTCAGTTCACTTGATCCAAATATAGTGCTGTGTTACCATACAGGTTTTTTGGTTTCATTTAGTACCCTGTAGGAACACAAAAATAGAACCCGCACACCAGATCCAGACGACCTCGTGACCTCGGCCATATACACTGTGATTAAATCGTGAGCCTATTATATAAACAGATTTGCTTTCACATCATTATATTAGTAAGAATAAAACAGTCAGTCTATACAAACACAACGATAACTCAATTAACTATGAACATTTTCAGGATAAAAGTCGTCTCGATTAGTTAATAAAATCCTTTATTTTGATTAACGTTAATTGCAATCGACGAACTTTATAATTGAATCCGTGTGCGACAAATTAGATACGACAAAAAAATGGCTGCGACCGAACGGACGAGAAGCGAGTTTCATAATTTGTGTAAAAACCACGCGCTCACTAACGAAGCGAAAGGTTTTTAGTGACGTATTTATAATCTAGCACGAAGTCGATGTATACTAATATTTTCGTTGTGGTGAATTCACTGATAATTTGGCGAAAAGCTTTTATTGTCCGAGTGGATTAAAAGAAAACTCGTTGTATTTTATTAGTTAAACAAATTAGAGATGATTTCAGTAAATAATGTTAAATACACCTAGGACTTTGAAGTAAATACAATATCATTTTAAAATCAAAACGTACTATTTTTGTGAAGCCAAAATACCACAATGTTACCACATTTTTGGTAAATTATTATCAAATTGGATGTTCATTTATTTTATAATATATAAATTAATTTTAAACACATTAAACTTAATTAATTGGAATTGTATGTACTGTAAACAAGACTTAGCTACACGGACCTATTTGATTTATACCATCACGTTGGTAAACTGACGTTCGTCTGGTCTGATGCAAAGCGATTACTGTAGTCTATGGGGCCGGCAATACCAAGGGCATAACAAGCGTGTTGCTGACCCTTAAGAAATTCTCCAGCGGTGGATTAACTCGAGACATTCCTCCATAAGCCTCTCCGCCGCCTTCTTCTGCGATGACGTCCTCGCAGAAGCATGCGATCGCCGTCTAACTCCTGTCGTCGCAGCCATTGACCATATTACGGCTGTCAGCGAAAGATCCTCTCCAACTGTGAGAAGGTCACGGCGCTGCACGTCCCACGCCGGACAGGTCTCCAGCGTGTATTGCGCCGTGTCGTCGTCATATGTTACTAACAAAAGCTAAACTCATAACAAGAACAAATTACTTAATTTACAAAATCAACATTTACAACATCATTCACTTAAGTTTCACCTTCCACCAATAAGCTTCGGCGATACAAACAATCGGTTTCGGCCTAATTCAGAGAACAATGAGGCCGTCGACAAAAACCGCCTATCTCCGGTCACCGGTGTTTTTGCGAACCTACTTACCGCTTTGTTAGACCCTCGGATGGAAACTCGCGATAAATGCCACCTAAGAAAAATAACCACAGCTTTTTGTAACGAATGGTCCCTCGAAATGGAGGCGAGCCATAGATACTATCTTTTTTGGGCACCTGGGATAGCGACTTTTTGTTTAAGGCCTGATTGATGATGTATCTGAATAGTCAAGGAATGTAATTATTGTGTAACTATCGTATTTGTTCGTAATTTATTGCTTTTTGTAATTAGTAAAAAGTAATTACACCGGTACAAGATATTGCTCTCTCGCAACTGCGACATTTACTTAGGATCAACATTGTGCGTTATACTCGCCGCTCTAAATTGTTCGCGTCTGAAATTCTTGGATTATATTAATTCCTACTCTAGATATCGGTATATCTCACTAGATTAACACATATAAATTATTATGCTTGCAAACAGCTTTTGGAGATTGTCATATGCAGGTAGTTTATGAAAACTCTCCAAAAGCGATTGAATGATCGAAACATAATAGTAAGTTATTAGTCTGAGAACACTTCTCAAAACTAAAAGATCAATAACCTTTACACTTCTGACAAATCTGAACACAATTAACTAAGTCTAGAATTTAAACAAGCTGCAATTGTAAATCTAATGTAATACTTGTACTACAAGCGTTGTGCGGCAGGAGCAGGTCAGTGACCGACACGGCGCGACTGTACAAATATTCGTACAGATCTCGGGTTCAGTACAAATATATAGTCTTTTTATGTTCGTCTGGCTGTAATTTCGATATTTGAGTAAAGGGTTCATACTGTAAGTGCGGTTTGCAGTTTTGATTTGTATATCAAATGAGGATTGAAACGTATTTGATTTAAATAATATGATTACAATATGTTTGATGTTATTGAAATAATATTTACTTTCAGAATGTACCCAGACGATATTTCACTTCATTTTAGTATTTTTACTTGTCGTTAAATGCATCATGCATTTTACTTACAATTTTTTTTTTGTACTGGACATTGACACCGCTGTGACGTTTTATCGGTTCGGTATACCTAAATAATATGTATTTTTGCTACATAGTATCTCGAAAATAATTTTGATGAAAATTTGTATCTATCCACTCTTAGATGTTCAATTTCAAGTTTATCAAACCGCCCAACCTATCTCCACTGTTGGCTTATGAACTAAACGTTATAGATGTTATTATCAATGTGTCTCGTATGAATTATATATTTGAAACTTCTCATAAATATTTCAATGCACTTGACAGAACAACTAAAAAAGATATTAAATTCTAAAGTACCTGCTCAAATCCTATTACAGATTTTTATTTAAGTTGCCAAGTTCGTTTCTTTTGAATTAGGTTTAATCATTTTAAACATCTGCTCCTAGAGAAATTAAATTAAATTGCTAAATACATGTACGAGTATCACTTGAGAACGGTTAGACCAAACAGGCAATTTTTAAAAAAATTGTATTTCCAACTGTCAGCACCATGTTTGTATGAACGCAAACGTTTTAAAAATACATTGGAATTGACGGAAATGTGCACTCGGAACGAGTCACTAGAGATTGTTATATTTACTGAAGACAATGGCGTTAGTTCGATACATAGAGAAAGTAGGATTTTAACAAGTATTTTTTTATTTATTTAAGTTTAAACAAATATTTGCCTCTTTTTTATAATAGCCCGACAAACGAGCAACCAGTTCATCTAATATTATGTGATCTCCGCTACCCTGCATCTGTAACACCGACGCGACGAGTCACAGATGCGTTTATTTTCTCGTGTGGGAATCAAGCCCACGAATGGCGAAGACCCTTTAAAACAGAAAGACAGTAGGTATGGTATACTTATATGGTAGGTATATTTTTTCGCAGAATTTGTTCCCTGATGAGAGCGTTGACTTTTTACAACGAAAAAGTCTATTTTCTATAACTACATGGAATAATCGTAGAAAAACTAAAACCGTTTCATTTTAGATATGTGAACTCTACATTTGTATGCAATAGAAAATATTCCACTAAAGGTTTGCAATCTACTACGTGTGTGGCATTCTAATGATTAAGAATTGCATTTATGATAGATGAAATCATGAAGAAAGATAAAATTCATTTATATGGATAAGGTGTTCGCACATGTGTATATAATAAATACATTATCTAGTTTAGAGAGGCACGTAGCTTTATACCTCGGTCAAGCATTGGTCATCCTTCTCGTACTATAAATGATTAAGTTTGTGAGCATAGACGTTCGGATGTTGCGAAAACAACTGAGAGGAATTAAATGCAATTCGGCATATAGATAGACCATGTCTTGGATTAATGGAAATATTATTATTCTTCAGATCTGATATCATTATTGTGCGAGTGAAAGCTAGTTTGCAAAATATTTATGTTATGCAATTAAACTTTTTTACCGAGATTACGTTTTATATATTATTTGCCGCAAGAAATAAAAAGGTTTCTTTCTCTTTAAAAAAAATATTAAAAAATCTTCTCTTATGATATAGTTAGGCAAAATTCATTCTTACTCAGAGCAAGTCGTATTTTTAATGCAGTGTGTCGGCGAATTGATATTGATGTTTTTAACACAAATACTACAAAAATAAAAAGGAAATTGTGCGATGACTTCTTTGCCGGATAAATTAACACAAGTTTATCATTATTGTATTAGTTAAATTCCCTGATCAAGTTGAATAAGTGTATTCTTACTACTAACAGTGAAACTTGTAATTGGCCATCATTTATGTATCTGTAAGTTTACTATATTTGAAAAAAAAAATACACAATTCCTGCCAGCACCTGGCTCGACGAGTACATTAAGCAGGTTGAACGTCATCGTTACTTCTGTAAAAAAAGTAATTTTACATCATACGGCTAAGTCAAAATTACGAGTTTAGTAGTTTTATGAGTACATTCACACAACACTCACTACACCTTCTCTAGGTACAACTGCAGCTAAATTTCTACGTTCAGCATCTAGAGAAAAAACGTTAGAACAAAATCAAAAAAAATACAAATTTACCGTTCGCAATGAGTTTCTACCACAGACGTGTAGAATTTACATCAGCGCATTAAAGGAACTCTAAAAACAAACGTACACTAGCTATTTGAAAAAGGAAACTTCCAGTTGTGCTAGCATTCCTCCCTCCCCGTCCTTCCAGTCCAAGCCCTCGTTTACTCCCAGCCACTCAAAGGATAATCGCCTATAAAAACAAATTCGAGTACTTTTCAGCACTTTAAAATTATAATTTAGTTTTTTCTCTTTTTTCTGTTAAACGAGGGCTCTCTGATCTTTAACTGCCTTTGAAAAATTTGTATTTCATTACGTAGACAAGGAATTTCCCTCAACTTTTTAAGGCTATTTACAGAGGAATTGATGAGTAATTAATACATAACCGTCTTTTAAATACCTGTTTAACTGATAAAAGGTCTATATTTAATAATGAAAAAAAGAAATAGGCATTTAAAATTTTAACGTTTTCAACTTATATTCTGTTCAGCAATCGTATGCTACAACACCACTAAGACCAGCAAGACAGTCATACATTATGAATTTATTATCAACTTGTAGTAATATTGATATTCATCGGTGAGTTACTTTATTAACCGCTTTAAATTACAATTCAAATACTAAAGTTACCAAGCTCTCTTCAATATTCCGATCAAATGTTGAAACAAGAAAAATAATTAATTTAATCCATTCATCCTTCAGTGACTATTCATAACACAATAATACAGACGCATTGAAAGCTATCTGAGTACTTGGCCGCCGACCAGCCTTTTATAAGACTTTATTACTCAAATCAATTTGGTTCGATGCTCGCATTTTTATTGAGAAACTTTCTTTTTATTGGTTTTTTGTTTTTGACGTCGTTATTTTAAACAGCATTAATATTTTATTATTTGCGTTACCAGTGCCTGGTTAATTTTGCCATTGTTTATGGATATAACAGTAGGTTAGTCCTGATCTTGTGGGTGCCCGTAAGATGTAGTTAATCATCTTAATTTTGACATTTTAAATTTTAACATTAATGACGATGATATGAGGAGTATTATATAATAATTATCATGATTTATACATAAGATTAAAAATGTGAAACGTTATGAAAAACTAGCATCGCTCGCGTAGCATATCAGTAAAAGTAGCTTATATTCTTTTTCCAGAGTATAAATATTGGTCTAAACAATGTCTTTAATTTTCAGGAAGATCGGTTAAGTTCTGAGAGTCATGTCCTATGGTATTTTGCTTTGGGGCAAGGTTGCTGATATTGAAACAATATTCATTCTTCAAAAACGAGCCATTCGCTCTATTTATAACTTAGGTTCACGAGTTTCCCTGAGAGAACGATTCAAAGAAATAGGTATTCTGACAACTGCGTCCCAATATATATTTGCAAATATTATGTTAGTCAAACAAAATATTCATCTATATACCAAGAATAGTGACATTCATTGCGTTAACACTAGAAGTAAACATAAGTTAGTAGGCACATATCATCGTTTACATAAAGTTCATAATTCTTTTGAGGGATTCTAAAATTCCCGAAGACATTATGAATTTACCCTTACTTAAATTCAAAACCATTGTTAAAGATAATCTTATTCGTAAGGGGTATTATACAATTAATGAGTTTTTAGATGATAAAATGTCTTGGGAATAATGTTATTATTGATTTGATATATCTTGTTTGTGTAGAATGACACTTGTGACGTGGGAGCACTTTGTGAATATTTATGTCAGTTTTTTCGTGGATTTCCTTTATTTTTTAAATACAGTTTTTTTTATTTTTTATTAAGTTATGTTTTTACAAAATTAAAACTATATTTATTCACAGACTGCCCCTAACGGCTGCATAGCAATGTGTAAAGTGATGCAACCGCAGAGCCTGACACTTTACTTTTGTTTATTATTTATTTTGTAAACACTCATTTTAACTCGGTGTGGTGCTCTGCTGCATCACTTTACACGCTACCATCATCATCATCATCATATCAGCCGCAGGAAGTCCACTGCTGAACATAGGCCTCCTCAAGAGATTTCCAATAGGGCCGGTTGTTTGCGGCCTGCATCCAGCGCGATCCTGCTATTCGGATCAGATCGTCTGTCCACCTTGTGGGTGGGCGTCCTACGCTGCGCTTGCCGGTACGTGGTCTCCATTCGAGAACTTTTCGGCCCCATCGGCCATCAGTTCTACGTGATATGTGCCCTGCCCACTGCCACTTCAGCTTGCTAATCCGGTGGGCAATGTCGGTCACTTTGGTTCTTCTGCGGATTTCCTCATTCCTGATTCGATCACGCAGAGAGACACCGAGCATTGCCCTCTCCATAGCTCGCTGGGCTATTTTGAGCTTTTTAATGAGGCCCATATTCAAAGACCACGTTTCAGTGCCATAAGTCATTACTGGTAACACACATTGATCGAATACTTTCGATTTGAGGCACTGAGGTATGTCGGACGAGAAGACGTTTCGTAATTTTCCGAACGCTGCCCAGCCGAGTTGGATTCGGCGATTGACCTCTGCCTTGAAGTTGGATTTACCTAGCTGGACTTTTTGTCCCAGGTACACGTACGAATCAACAACTTCAAGAACCGAGTTCCCAACTGATACTGGGGTGGGTACAACATGGGCATTAGACATGACCTTCGTCTTATCCATGTTCATCCTGAGACCCACCTGTTGAGAAACTCGGTTGAGGTCTCCGAGCATCGTGCCCAAATCTTCCATCGACTCTGCCATGACTACTATCGTCGGCAAACCGAAGGTGAGTGTGAATTCGCCATTTATATTGATGCCATGTCCTTTCCATTCCAGCAGCTTGAAGGCGTTTTCCAAAGTGGCACTAAACAGTTTCGGAGAAATAACGTCTCCCTGTCTAACGCCTCTTTTCAAGGGAACACGCTACGCCACTCTTTACACGCTACCCAAATTATAAATTACAAAAGATTGTAACTTTCCATTTTTTTTAAAAGAGTGGCGTGAGTTTCTTGCCAGTTCTTCTCATAGCTCCACCGGGTGCGCGCTTTTCCTGTAAAAATAATAAACTCCAAAAGCATTTTCATTGAAACCGTAAGAACCGCTTCCGATACCTAAGACTTCCTCGTTTACTAGCCATTGTCCGGGGCTTCGCACCCCACGTTCTTTGTTTGGCCACTGCTCCGCTCCTATTAGCCGTAGCGTAATGTTATATAGCCTATAGCCACTAAAAGTATTTTTGAATTTGGATCAGTAGTTCCTAAGATTATTATATTCAGCTTTATAATATGATTACTATAAATATAATTGGTATACTCGTACCTAATAAATTAAACATAAACAAAAACATCACCTCAAGTATCAATAAGCTACCATAAATAATAATAACATGTACCTAAGTATAAGCAGAACTTAAAGCTATATAAACAAAGTACTTGAAAACATTTCTGTGAATTTCATTTTCTTAATTCCATTGCGCATCTATGGACTCTCAATTTCACAGAAACTTCTTCAAATAAGTTGTCTCTAAAGTTCTCGAAGATTCTGACATGATTAATCCCTACTTACTTCAATTATGTCTCAAGGAGGAATTAGTTTTACAAAGGATGTTATACCTTATGTGAGCACAATAGGTAATAAGTAAAAGTGCGCTATCTTTAACATTCATATAAGGGGATAACATGGACGCTGACGCCGGGACGGACTCTCACACAAACGTACACTTCATATAATTTCCGTTCAATATTTGCTTATCTGTGAACAGCATAAACAAGTCGGATGTGGTTCACAAAATAGGTTAAAGAACTGAAGGCTGACTGAGTTCTGTTTTATACAAAATCTAATATAAAGTTATTGATGGCGATAATATGACAATACTATAACGTAAACATAAATAACATAAACATAATAAACATAATGATATCTGTCAAATGAAAAATATATCGTCACAAAATACTATATCCTAATTCATAAATATAAGGCTTCTTTCAGATCAATTAAAACACTGTTACTTAACACGTTATTAAGTTTTTTTTTTGGTTCCGTAATAGTAATATTATAATAATTATTGTGACATATTCACACTTAAACATAATGATAGAAGAATCAATACAGAGAGTCCACCCCTGTCGTGGATCTGGTGTGTCTCTCTAGTAAGTTAATCCTCAGAGATATGGCGGAACTACGGACGGTGCCTTACCAACGCCGGATTTGCTATCTCCCACTGAAATATATAGAGATTTACCCAATTACCCGACGACTACTCCACAGGCTAAGCCTTAGTCGCTTAGTCGCTGAGACGTTGCCTTCACCCCTTCTTTGAAAGACGAATAGATTTTGATTCGAACACCGTTTGTAAAGCTACAGAATTGAAGTTGTATTTGTGTAGGTACTTAGTGAAGTTTATCCGTGCACTGTATCATCCTGGAATCTTCGGTGGATTTATCAACAGAAAAGTATCATAGTCAAAGAAGCCCAAGATGTACGGGCTAATCAATCGTCGACTCGACTCGTTCACGATGACAAACTTTTAAATTGGAAAGTGCTTGGTGTCGTATAGCTGGGTCTATGTTAACCATTTATAACTCCGTCTACAACAATAAATCATAAGTGCGCGACAGTATAAATTACACAGAATTTTGATTGCTTTGTTACTCATTGGAGATTTATATTTCCTTTAACATAATGGCTAACTACAAAAAGTATTAACCCAAGTTGGTAAATGTGAACTTATTGAAAAGATATTTTTTACTTAGTAATATGTATGACTATGTATCTAGATATTACAGACATTAAAATCAAGAACACATAGATAGTCTAAATACAGCACCATTTTCATTTAAAATTAGAAGCAATCAACCTAAAAAAATCTATTTGAGTTGTTCTAGAAGGCATCGTCCGTATGTACCAAAACCGTTTAACGTCGATAAAGTGTCATAGACGTTTAGATAGCCTAGTATTCATACGACGACACTTAACCGATATTATCTAAAGTGTTTATAGGTTAACACTATACGGAGGCACACGTCTATTATAATAACATGATAACTACAGACCTGTTTACGCATTCTAGATATCTAGATTACATAATGTGATGTTTTTTTACAGTCCATTAACTAAATAGGTCGTTGTATAATATAATATGTACATCTAATATTATTTTACAAAAAATTCTTGTAAATACACAAATATGAACATAAATATCTGTCTGTCGTGTGATTGTCATCATCACCATCGTGCCGAATGTCGTAGGTTCGATTCCCACACGATACAAATATTTATGTGATTTATAAATATTTGATTTGAGTCTGTAGAGTACTAACTTTGTGTCCCCGCGAGCAAGCGGGAATAATGTGCCCAGTTAATGATGAATAGGCTCACCGCCTATTCATCATATCAGCCGTAGGAAATCCACTGTTGGACGAAGGCCTCCTGAAGAGATTTTCAATAGGACTGATTTTATGAAGCCTGCAGCTAGCGCGATCCTGCTGTTCAGATCTGATCATCTATGCACCTTATGGGTGAACGTTCTAAGCCTCGTATCCCCGTAACCAAGCACAGCTGGTAAAATATGGCTGTGAAAAAAGGCGGGATGCTATGTTGTTTATGAAATAGACAAATATACAAAATAATGTGTCCGCAACAGGGTAGATCGTGCGGGATTGTCGTAAGAGCGTCGTATAGACGGGAATTACCGCGCATATGTCGGTAATGGGTCCCGGGCATGTAATCGTAGTAATACTGGTGTTAGTAGCGCCGCCGATGTGCTGTACCGTGACCACTTGTGTTTGGATCAGTTCAGATATAACTATGTTGTGGAAGAGAACGATAAATAACGTCTATGTCTATGTTTACATGCAAAATGCACGTAACCTCATTTTAGATAGTTTGCAAGTATCATCAGGAGTAGTTTACTATGGGGATCTTGTGTCGCCTTGGGTGAATTTTAATACGTTAAAGCGTTTTTGCCATACTTATTACTCAATAGTTAGAATTGAACTCAATAGGTCCCAGATTTTATTTGTGCGGTGCTTTCTATCTTATAGGATTAGATCCTATACATATTACATTTTTCTCCCGCTTTGCTTTCGAGGGAAGTGAATAATTTATTTCCAACTCATTTACTTCTGATTAAATTCGTTGCGGGTTCCAAGACAGTAGTTTAGGCATTTCCTGGGACTCCCAAGTGTCAAAACTTGGTGTTCGCAAGGGTCGCTGGGTAGGTAGGTCGCTGTTAATCCTGGCTCACAAGAGTTGCAGTGGTGGGCATGAGGGTGGGATTGTCCCGGTAGACATTGACGTTATTAATCGTTGTCTGCTGAAGTGAAGATTAACTCGGTGGTGGCGCAGTGAATGAACCACTGCTGTGGTCCTAGATTCTACGCCACGGTCAAGTAAACACTAAGTACATTGAGATTTTCTGTCATAACATTATCAGTATTCACACACACACTCACACACACACACACACACATACATTCACACTAAACAGTGTTTTAATAATTATTATCTGCTTTTTTTTTATATACAAATTTCATTCTTTTCACTTACCTGCCTAGTTCTTTATTTTTTTGTAATAATGTGAAGAGCGGGGTCTCCTACCACAAGTAATGTTTTACTTAAAAGGAGTACCTCAACCACTGATGTAATCTAGCTTGTAAGATATTGGAAAATAAACTTATTATTATTAAACTTATTATTATTAGTAGTAGCCCGGAAATAATCTAGTAATACGCATGGGTTGTGAATTGCTCGTTGCTACTGCCTTTATTAATCTTGATGCAGCTCACTAATATTTGTTCTGAGTCTCAATGTACTATGTATTCGTTAATTGTATGTTAAAAAATCCCACACGAGATGAGAGGACTTGTTCCTATTGCAACTATTGTTTTCTTCAAACGTAAAGGGAAAATGTTTCCGAACTACCATTTCAGTAATTTTTTCAGACGTATTTAATTTCCATCTTACTTGTACAAAATGTATCTTCGGTTCAGGATTAATTCATTGTTAAGAATGAATAACATAAAGTTAAAAGGTCATAACTATAAATATGAACAAGTTCTATGAAACCTAAAAAGTAGAGTACATTATATTTTATTAATGGCCTTTCTTTGATAACTTTAGTACCTACCATTTATTTCGTTAGTTGACGGATGAATATTTTGACTTAAAACACTAAAAACAGAAAAAATGTATCTGTCTAGCATAAATATTGAAGAAGGTGAGCTTTTTGATAAAGGTTAAAAGAAAAACAATAATTTGTGAAACTGGACAACTGTGCTGAATTTAAAATAAAAGATGTAATATTTTCTTCTATCCTTACAGTGTGGTACAGTTAAAGTGAAAACATTATCATTAAAACCACCGTGATTATGATGAATTAAGCGTTACTTGACAGATTTTTGTACATTTTAGGATAAAACCACATCACTAGCCCAACAAAAAGGTGTATGATCATGTATTTGTAGTTAACCTGAGGCTGGGGGTTATTATATAAATGATACATTTATAAAATCCTCTTCGTTACAAAGCTTGTTCCACACACAGACATTATCTTTTTTAAATAAAACAAATATAAATTGCGTTGTGACTAACTTGCCTTTTTATATTTTGTTTTACGAACAACTTTTCACATGTCAAGCTCCCAAAGGATTAAGCAAACGTATTCCAAAGCCGCATTTCATCAGATACGTTTAACTGGTATGTAATAAGGAGCGAGTTAACACAAGCAATCTGAATTCAGACGCTGCCTGTGCGGTATTCCCTTCGCTCCAAACATTCCCTGACAAAGTGCTACGCAATGCAATTTCAGTTCGTTGATTGGTTGTACCTCTAAACCGATCTACGTCATACTGTTGTACTACCTTCTAACTCGTCTCGTACTGAAATTACTAGACCACGAAGATTTTGGCGTGGACATGCCTTTGTATGGCAGCTATAGCGATGTTTCTAATGAGAGGAAACCAACACTAAAATAACAATTACTTTCGAAAATCATCTGCACAATCTACTTACATATAATGACATCGCGTCTTTGCCTCGTATTACACACACATTTTGCTAATTTAGGTCCCGTGTAATTAAGGGCGCCCAGCCTATTACATAGGATCTAACATGAACCTTAAATATTATACATATTAGGTACAAGTTACAGATGAAACTTCGGACCTACCGAGCTTACCACTAAAACTCAATTTTAATGTTTCGTATTAAAACTTAATACGATTCGTCCAGCAAAAACATTTGTACTGAAATGGATTCTGAAGAACGATTTAACGTATTTAAAAACTGACCGTGATTTTATGCGTATCAGTGAAATTAGGCATTTAAATATTTTATGAAGCCATTGACATATAAAAACCCCGAATTTTCGTATAAGACAAACAAACTTATCTCAACGTTCTCTTACTCAATTTTCAAACAACCCTGTGCCATTTAAATACTTATAATTCACCTACTGCTATCTCAATTTTTGTTAGGGCTTGTGACAGCAGATATTTTATCAAGTTCGCTTATTAACTCCTATTCTCGTAATTTGTGGCACAAAGCGAGGCACTTGGAAGCGTCGTCCGATCAATGCCGCAACAATCCGAAACCCGCGCCTTTCTTACTGAGATAAAGGCTTACTTCCACCAAAAGAAATGAAGCATTTTATATTTTGTGTCATATAAAGAATTAAATAACATTAAAATCCTATGAATCAAATATAATTTTCTTTGTGGTTATATATCAAGATCAGTTTCTTCGTGGTTTCATTGCTTATATTTCACTATAGGAGTTATGTTGTAAATATTTTAATAAAAATATAAAGAGTTAGAACCGAGTCGTCACTGTTTCGCTTCGTCATCAAAAAATTTACCCATACAAAAAATCCCGAGTCGTCACTATTAAAAAATATATTTTTTTTTATTAAATATTCATGTCTGATGACGTTGGATGTTTTATTTATTTATTAACACTTAATATACACAGAAATGTACAAAGGCGGACTTAATGCCTGAGGCATTCTCTACCAGTCAACCTAAAGGGTGATGCAGAGAAGGGTCGAAGTAGGTGCATAAAAAAAGAGATAGATTAAATTAAATGAGAATATCAACATTTAAATGCATGTACATGTATAATATATATATACATATATATATAAATGTGTTAATATACACAAATACATAAATTATATATAAACTACATATATAGATACGTTCTCAATAATTGTGGACTTTTACCACTTACACTTTTTTGCTGACATGACAAACTACTACTCGATATAGAATTTCGATATCGATTTAGTCGGAGCCGATATCGCTGTGGTATATTTGAAAATTTAATTAAGATTGCTGTCATTTATAAACATTTTTAACCGATATCGAGTCCGACTAAGTCGATATCAAAATTCATAGTAAAGTCTCTGGCACCGAATAAATCTCGTCTACGATTTGATTGAAAGAAAACTTAACTAAGATATCTCGGCATATGAGTAAAATATTCATGAAAAATAGGCCTAGTAATTATATAACACGGTGCCCACATATATCTTACGTGTCGATATCTTCGACGCTGGAGTGACACCCTAACCGCGCGCTCGCGCATCACAGACACTCTGTCAACCTATTATTACTTAAGAGTTCGTCCCGAATACTGAATAAGGACAGGAAAGTCGGCGAAGGCTGTTTACAGCACTCTGTACGAACTTGTTAACCCTTAGACGAGTTTGATTAAGTTGTTTAACAGAATTCCGCTGGATTTTTTTCTCATTAGATCTTGTTGACAACCAAGTTTGTGCTGATTTCGAATAAGATAAAACTTGGGAAATAAATTGTTTGTACTTAGTTTATAGCCATTTACTTTTTAATCTCTACTAAAAGGATTTACGTAACAGAACAAAATAGGATTGTTATAACTAGAGATATTTTATCCCTTGCAGCAATGACAAAGCTGAAATGCATGTCAATATAATAAAATGGTGTACTTGTGTGTGTGACATCAAAGTTTAATTTCAATCACGGATAGGTAATAGAAAAGCTTTTATAGCACTCATACAATATGCAGGTCAAATCTCTCGCATCGCATCAAAAGTTATTTTTGTATGAATATAGAATCGATGCATATATACAGAGCTTACTACGAACCTATAAACAGTTTATTGGGACATAAGGCCCTTTTTCGACGAGTCGAGTCGACACCATCTCGCAATACCATGTCCATGAAATTGAACGACACCGAAAATGAACCATTAACATTCTATTACAAGAAAAAACCTCTTTGTAAACAAAAGGCCGCGAAAGGCTCGTTATAACGTTTAGGTGTATTGCTATAATAGTGCTATTCGTATTCGAGCCGTGACGTCACCACTGTTCGCGACTGTACGACTCGGGTAGTGTTGATTTGCAACGAGTCAAGTAATAAAAGGGGTGCGTTACATAGAAATTTTCTGCTTATTATTCCTTTCATAAGGTTCAAATAGACATTTAGGATATTTTCATTGTTTATGCTGTTGACATACGAAGTGATACATAAATATGTGAAGGTGTTCGTCGACAGAAATTGCTTTTTTCTATCTGTTTCTATTATATTTTTGGCGGAAAAGAGTTATAGAAACTCTTTTTCTCATTGAGATTGTATCATATTTTTATATGTCAAATAGTTTACTTTCTCTAACTTTTTGACTTCTATATCGTCATATCAGCCTGTTGTAGTCCACAGCTGTACATAGGCCTCTACCAACACGCGCCATAACACCAGACCCAGTGACCTTTTTTAGGTCGTCAGTCTACCTAGCTGGAGGGCGTCCTACTCTACGCTTGCCGAGTCACAGTTTGTAAACTGTGACTCGGCAAGCGTAGAGTAGGACGTGTCCTAGAGTGTACTCTAGGACACGTTTACACCATCGTGCTTCAGTCCTCTTTCAGATATGACCAGCCCACTACTTTAGCTAGCTTATTCTACGAGCTATATCAGTAACTTTAATTCTTTGACAGAAAATCCGAATTTTATTCTTTAAAAATAGTTACACCGAGTACAGCTCGTTTCTGTCATGTCCTTAAGCATTAATTATAAGCCTCAGAGTTTTTCTAAATACTACGCTAGACGTGATAAGTTCATAATTTAAGCGAAATCTCATCAACAGAGTAACAACTGGCCTCAATTGTAAACAAACTTTATTAAAATACATTCACATTTGCTCCGAGCATCACATTAAAAAAATTACGTACACACATAAGTAGATTGCGGTGACCCTGCGGCATACATAGGGTTGTCACTTAACCCAAATTAAATTATGTCGTCGGCCGACTACATACTGTCGCCTTGGTGTCTATAAAGTCCCTCGTTAGTCCCTCACCACATCCAGAAATAAAGAAGACTTGTTGTCTTCTAAACTTTAACATAAAATAGGTAAGTGGTACCCTACGCATTTGGTCATTTACTAGAGAGACATTCTGCTAAATTGATAGCTTGATAGCTTCGTAACCTTATACCCACAATGGAAGACGAAGGTGTATCACTCCCATATATCGCCAGCTATGTTAGACCGTATATAATAGGGGGGGGGGGTGGAAGTGGGTGTATTTCCATACTTTGGGCAAATACTGAGAATTGAGTGAGTTCTACTAAACTCAAAATAAAATTAATATTAGTTTTTATAACATCCCTATATAATTTTGAGTCTTGTCTTGTATAGTGAAGTCGACCTCAATTAACTTCTGCTATAGTTATTGTTCCAGTAGACAATATCTAAAATTCAGTGCTTACTGTAGAAACTGGAGCGCTATAGTATTACCGCAGAGCAGAATATATTTTAAAGGAAATAATTTCTGTATAATTTACAACAAAACTGTGTCAAGATACCACTCATTATATTTCCTCGCGCTGAATATTTTCGATATGTAGGAACTGAAGCGTAGCTCATTAAAATATCGCATCACGGAGCGAATATTACAGATACTCAGAAAAAAACAATAAAATGAAACGAGAACACACGTACAGAAGTGTGCTAATATCACAGAACAGAGACAGGTTATTTCATGTGTTCTGTGAATATCGCACGTTATAAAGTATGTAAGTGACATTTATGTGCAAACAAAATTACTTCGTGGGACTATATAGGTTTAAGCCAGTAATAGATATTATTAATTGATGAAGATTGGTTTATTTTAAACACTACTACAATATCAATTATGTGAACGCAATAAATAAGCTATACTTACCAACACTAACCTCAAAATACAATACAAAGGAACTATAAAACACCTATAAAACAAAAAAGAATCTTCAGGTATGCCAACCGTAGAACTGAATATAAAGAAAGAAACTTAACACAAATCATGGCGATACATTTGTGCTAAGAACCAGAGAAGTAATCGAAGCATCGCCTCGGGCAGACAAATTAGGGAAACTGGATATCCACGAGCCGAGATGTCTAATGAAAGTAGTTCGTATATTCTGCAGACCAACGGTGGTCAAACTGAACAAGTTTACAAGAAGCCTTATTTATTGTTAAGTCCTCATAAACTATATTTGTGATAACTGTCGATATTAAATGAATTGCCAGTTAATATAGTTTCACACTGTTCCTGGGTCTTCCTGGCAAACGTAGATTTTAAAAACCTATTCAGATGGCCTACTAAGAATCTCGGCATTGTAATTAAAAATAGACTAGCAAAAGTTTATCAAATTAAAAAAATGTTCATCCTAGTTGATTTAGTAATTTCCGAAATATCAGTGCATAAAATTGTAAATTTTTACATTTGTATTAAAAAGTAAAAAAAAAATATTTGATGAAAATTTTATAGATAATAATAATCAATTTCTGAAGCTAGCAACTCATTTAATGGTAAATCAGAAATTACTAAAATTGCCGCGTTAGCAGATTAAGATTTAAAATGCCCCTTACCGCTAACAAAGCGATTTTCTGGCTTGCTTGTTAATCCTTCAATCAAATGAATTGGAGGTTAGACAATCAACCATTGTATAAGTAAGAAAATTGTATTGGTATCTTGTATCAGTTTTCACTTAGCTTGTGTTCATTATAGTGTACTAGTAACGTCCATTTGGATCGATGGGCCATTTTGAACATTGGCGACTATCCATCTTGTAAATGGGAAACATTTAACCAAGCTATGTGATTGAGTGCATTTTAGTTGTTAGAGTGGTTTTACTCATAATATGCTAACCGAAATATAGCTTAGATAACGTCACGTTTCCATCACGTCTGCGTCATATTTGCGTCGAATCTTCGTCGCCTTAGTGCGTACGTAAAAGATTCACTACTTCTGCTTCAAAACGCTAAGAGTGTGAAAGTCTACAAAACTAAAGTGTTGCATATTCCAACGCGTCCCACTTACTTTTTTAACCAAATTACTGTTTGAAGTGCTCCGTATTTCAGCTGTAATTTGATTTATGCAATGCAAAACCATCGCTTTGACGTCCCAGACTGCGCCAGTGCACCAGTGCTTCTTGACTCTGTGTACTTTGAGATTACATAAAGTATACGTAAGAACTTAGTAATATGACTGTGGGTCATTAATCATTACAGTCAGTATAAGTCAAGTTTATAGGTAGATTCAATAATAAGTATAGGTACCTAACCTTTATGAATTCCATAAAGGTTAGGTATACTTATTATAGAATCTACCCTTTTGCTAGGGGATCAAGTTTAATATTTGTTTTTGCCAAAAACATTCAGTTCAGATTTGCCACATCAAAGATCGCAAATCTTTAGAATTTTAAATCATAACATGTTATGTGTAAATTCACTGGAAATATAAATTTAATGGGTATTCGGCAGTTCACATCTAGCATTTTATACGTATTTTACGAAAATACATCTCACGTAAGAAAACTTTGAATATCATTGTCTTTACATAGGCAGGTTCAATTGTATCGCAGCGTCCGGCGGCGGCGTCCTCCCGCGTGCGGGGTCCTGCGTTATATAAGGGATTGCTTGTTTTTTGTCGCTTATTATATACCCCGGTTTACCCTGCATTGGGCCGCACCTGCCCGGCTGTCTGCCGTATGAGATATTCTGACAGTATTATGGATTTTCACTTTGTTTGGCTACGATATTTGTATGAAACAATACTTTCTTCTGTATACAATTTGAGAAGTAAATTTTCGTATAATGTTTAAAAGTATATAAATATAGTATGATAATAACGCAACCTAATACATAGTTAGCAGGTCGGACAAATGAATTAGTCGGAAATATAATTGATGGATAGATGAATGGGTATTGAATTAATCACAGTCGCATATTCATGCATTTTAAGAGGGGACGCGGTCTGCGAGAAATTTGAAAAGTAGGTATTTGAAGTAGCTACTGCTGTCGCGTTGAGCCTGAGATTGAAATGTGTGAGTGGATGGTCCACATGCGTAGTAGCCCCCCCCTCCTCCCCACTAGCATCTTCCCCGCGCCCGTGTACCGGCGAGTCGGCAAATCTTTTGCATTTATTTGGTTTTTGAAATTTGGACCGATTTAAGCAAAAATGATCCAATCAACACAAACCTCATTTTGAGATATTTGACTTTAAAATTCATTGCAGTATTTCTCTGGCTGTCAAAATGGGGTTTATTTGATTGGATCATTTTTGCTTAAATCGTTCCATTTGATGTCATCGTGTTACTTAGTTACCTACACGTTGTTATTATTGCTTTTACGTGTATGTAAATAATGGAAAAAATCGTAGTACTTACCTTACCTCTATTTAAGATTTATAAAATATTTTATCGCTAACCTACATATGAATAAAATATCCTGAGGGTTCTGTTCGAATTATAATATAATTTTAGTTTTTATTAATATCATTGTAATGGTAATTAAGATCATTGTTGTATTCGTAAATCAAAGGCACTCCTAATACAGCAAAATAATAATTAATTATGGTAAAAGAAGAGGTAGCATGAAAACAATTTTCAGAAGAAACTAGATTGTCCGTCAACTTGGTTATTCGTCAACAACAATAAAAGTTTATAAGCTGCAAGTCTTGATGAACTTGTAAAATATTATGGCTCAATAAATATACAAATAAAATATCGGTATATAATTTCTGAAAAACTCCAGAAAATGGAATAGAAAATATAAAAATATGTCTTATTTTGGCAAAATATCGAGCCGAGACCAGCAGTGGGACTTAATGGGTTGCTGATGATGATCGAACTTATCTAAACTAGATATTTCTTTTCACGAATGGCCTTTGCTTGAAATAATTGACGGGATCACACAATTTACCCGTAAGCGAAAAGACGGAAATGACGATAGAATAAATGTCCTATTTATTGTTTTAAATTATTTTTAGGGTTCCATAATCTATACTTCAAAAGAAAAAAAAACGAATCATTATAGGATCGCTCCGTTGTCCGTCTGTCTGTCAAGAATATTTTACTCAAGAATGCGTAGAGGTATCAATCAATTTTGGGACGAAACCCTAAAAATACTCGGGTCTGCAATCCCTTGGAATATAATAAAAGATCAGAGTTCTAAGTAAATGCAAGATATGAAAAGATACAGCCGTTTATGCTCCATTTTTGCTGCATATCTTGACGATCAAAAAAGTCATATATATATATATGACTTTTTTGATCGTCTATCCTATAGGGTACTTCCCCTTGACCTAGAATCACGAAATTTGGCAAAAAGCAATATTAAGTTGCACAAGTAAAGCAAAAAGACCGAAAACCGTAATCGTGTAGTTATATTATTATCACTGAATATATTAAAACTTTATTGGAACGGGTATAAGATGATACTCGTAAATAAATTGAATAAGAAAGAGAGTTTATTCCGGACTGATGTGAACTTTACGTGATTGTTTATTGTAACTTATAGCTATCCCGTTACCTTCTAATATCTTACATTATAATCACAAATAATAAAAAAAAATATAATTGTACGGAACCCTCGGTGCGCGAATCCAACTCGCATTTTGCCAGCTATTTTAAATAAAATACCCACAACCTACACCTCTCTTGCATCCATTATAATGCGTGTATATGAATATACTTGATAAGACTAGTCTTACTTTTAGAGCAGCTAAATCAAATCGTTGCGACCTGATCTGATAATCTTATTAACTTAATACAAAAGTCGGAAATTAACCTTACAGTTTCACAATTTGATAAATAAAAACAGTAAATTGTCAACATCGACATTGATGGACATCACTACAGTGTCGATAAAAAAATATCGACAGATATCACTTCCCTAGTCATATACATGTAAGTAACCCCCCTTACCTCAAGTCACCCCCGAAGAGTGCGATAAAGACAGCTACAGCTCATACA
The DNA here is from genome assembly GCA_905147015.1 of Laspeyria flexula. NCBI lineage: Eukaryota > Metazoa > Arthropoda > Insecta > Lepidoptera > Erebidae > Laspeyria > Laspeyria flexula. The sequence continues at coordinate 530,214 of LR989956.1, read as the reverse complement.
GATTTTAAGACAAAAATTTTGACGAAATGGACGTTTCGTATTCCCCTGTTTTCTCCTCGAAAACTGAGCGGATTCAATCCTTTTTTACATGAAAAATTCCAGAAAGAGTATGACTAGGTTCCTATCATTTTTTTTTATGGAAATAACTAATAGAATACCTCTGGTAGTCCTCTAATTACGGCAGTAAAAATACGGCAATTTTAGCAATATTTGGAGGCTCATATTTTCTTTATTAATAAGTTTTTGAAAAAAAGGAAATGATAGGGACATGCCTATAGCTGAATTTGAATTTTTGAGCTAAAAAAAATTGCCTTTTAGACATTATTCAGGGAGAAAACAGGGGAATACGTTTGTATGAAGAATCGTGCGCCGCGTTCCCTCTTAAGCTTGTGTATAGTGAATATTGGCTATTATACAGTGGAAAGAGATATATATAACATAGCTGGTAATAGGCCCGATGTAGCCTTACCTACACTTTAGGGGGAAAACCGTGATACTAATTATAATATGCAAGTTTTTATTAACAAAGTCCGCAGAGAACAAATCTTTTGATTATCCATAGAACCGAATCACTTAACCTGCAATGCCAAAATAACGACACATAACAAAATTTAACCTACCATTATAATTATTACAGCGGCGGCATCACGGCCGTAAATTAGAATTCATTATAACAGCCCCAAGTACCTCGAAGGGAGTAATTTACGAACCCTCCAAGGAGTGGATGCCCGTAATGAGTTTTTATTCGGTGAAGTTCGCCGGTCCGGTAGCGTAGTTTATGGTACATCCTTTATTTTATTACTTGCAATAAAAGAGGTATATCGACCGCCGAGGACGTTGACCTAAGTGTTAATGTTACATATTCAAATGTAAGCTGCTGAATCAGTTCAATAACATGAGAGGTATTTCCGTGTAAAATAAGAAAAAAATATTCAGTATATTTTGTCTGGCGTCTGAAATTGTATAGGAATATATGAGTTAAAGAACACAAGCATGATATTATATTTAGTACTTTAGTTTTATGACTGTTTCATTGGTTTCGTGGTTTTGTACAAGCAAAGTATCGACTGCTGGTCCGTGTTGTGGGTACGATTCCCACATTAGGCAAATGAGTATAGCCTATAAATAGATCTGCTGAGTCTGGGTATTCTTTCTGCACATAATCTATATATAAAACTTAATGAAAGAAGAAAAGAAAATCTATTTATTTTCATACTCTAATTTACAGAATACAGCACAAACTTAGACTGTAAAAAATCTGTATGACTCCAAAAACGGCCCTCAGCATAATCCTACAGCATAAATGTTATAGCGCTGGTTTTCAGGCAGGTATGTGTGTATGTTCACCTAAAACTCGAGAACCGTTAGCTCAAGTGATACGAAACTTTACACACATATAAAAGACAACATGACCACCTCGAAAAAAAAATAATCCAAAAAATAATTCATAAAATTTCCAGTGTGATTAAAATATGAAAGATGTTTGAAAACATATTCAACAGGCTTTCATTATTTCATTTAAGATATGGAATATAGGATATATTCCATTCCCTCCAAATACTTCAAAAATATTTGGAGAAAACACGTGCCCAGCAGTGGGAAGCTTATGGGTTGTAATGACGATGATGAAATCCCATATTCCAATAACTACAATACGAAAATTTAATACGGACAACCATACGTGATCAGCAACAATATTCTCCATTCGTCTTTGTGATAACAAGTAAAACAACCGTGCTCAAAATCAATTCTAATCACATTAAATATATCAAAGCTTTCCTTGTAAGCATCCTACAAGTAAAACGAGGTTATTTGAAAGGCCTGTGAGAGCTTTGATCTTTAGCGTGTGTTCAAAGAGTATTTTACCTTTTTTATATTTTTAGAACGGCCGCTGTCTGATACACCGCGGACCCTAATACGAAGTAAGACAAATGACACAACTATACTACCTACTAACTATAAATGTAAATCTTTGCTTCTTAAGCTACTTCTTTAAAATTTAATTTAATAAAAATTGCTACAAATAGCTGCTTAAAACTATTGTAGTGTATTTATGTAATTAAAAAAATACGTTTTGGTGGAAGCTAAAATTTAATTAAATATACGAAACTCTAACATTTTGTGAATATCGCCGGAGACAAACACATTTCTTCCAAAAGAGAATTATTCTCAGACATTTCGAGATAGTTCCGAAATTTCGTAGCGCCTTGAAAATCGGCTTAACCACGAACTACAATTGATTCTTGTAGCAAACAAATGGTAAAGCTTCTGAATGAAGAAAATGTCAGAATTCGAAGCAAGAAAAAAAAATAAAATGGCACAATTATTTGGTGAAGAAATGGCCACCACATAACATTAAAAACTACCACATACCGTAGAAGAAATTCTAAGTGTATATTTGAGCACCAACCCGCATTAGGCTAGCGTGTGTGGAATAGGCCTAAACCCTCTCAGCAGAGGAGACCCAAGCTCAACAGTGGGACATCAATGAGTTGCTGATGATGATTAAAAACTTGTCATCACAGCATCACGTCTTTTTACATTATCGTAATGTAAACACATTTTTAACAGTTCGTAAACAGGTTTTACATTTGACAACAATAAAAAAATCCAGAGTAACAATGTTCTTACTTGAAATGATCAGAAATGGTGTCTGCATTCAACTATGATTTATGACTGTAAAATATGGCAGCCCATTTGGACCGTAGGAATTTGGAATAGAATATGCACATTCTGAATATTTGTCTATGAAGTAATTACTTTCATTATCTGAAAATATTTTTTGAAACTTTAACTAATTTATTACAACATACTATTTCAACATTGTGTTTTAGTGTTAATCTTATTTTTAATCCAACTCCTCACATACAGTTATTAGGTATATCTTGTTATATTATAATACTAACCATAAATTCACTTTAACGTATACCACGACCGAATTTCAGTAACATAATATGCTGTTCGCTATTTAGGTCACATTTAACTCTCGTATTCGCGACTAACTAGTTCAAGGACATACACACAGTACAAACATTGTTCATCTCATAACAATGTGAAATACATATATTACATTACATTCGAATAATTTAATACTTTATCAAGGGTGGGTCACAGATAAGTTTCTCGCATAGCTCTATTGGGAATATAGGTATCAAAACGGTGACGGTTTGTAGCTAAAATAATTCTGCTTTGGCAGTTAATTCTTCTAATTCATCATTATCATCAATTGAACTCATAAAAGTCCCTCTGCTGGGCACGGATCTCCTCCAAAGATTGTGGAGGGAATTTAGCCTACTATACCACGCTTGCCAGACGAGTTGGTATAGGGTTTGTTTCGAATTTTCCTTTTCTTGCAGTGCTCTTGTCTGCATAAGGTTACTCCCTTTGTCGCCTTTTACGACACCCACGGGTAGTGATCGGGTAGTAATATTATGTATTCTTAATCCGTCACTACACGGATATCTTATAATATCTAGATATCTGGTTCTTATAATTAATAAACGAATCTCTAGGGCAAAGTGTGCTAACTTTGTAGCTGTATTTAGTTGCGTTGGCTAAAAACACTGTCGATATAAACCCTTTGATATTATTTTCTAATACAAACATATAGTCCAGTTAGACTAGAGATAGTATGACGTAATAATAGCGACGTCGTCGTCCAGACGCTTACTATGTGCATACGTTGTGTGTAGCACAAACGTATTCCACACCATGGCGGGAACTGAATATCTTAACTTGGCTACTTGGAAATCATACGGTGCAATAGTTGGAACGTTCGAACGATAGTGTCCCGAGTGTCATTGATGTTGCATGATCGAAATCCAAACCTTGGAACCGAAATGGTCTCGTACCGCGCGGTTTCAGAAGAATTTTCTCCCAAGAACTATCAGATTATGAAATGAACTTCCTAACGAGGTTTTCCCAAGGGACTACAGCATAGGGCTCTTCAAAAAAGGAGTGAGTAGGTTTCTTAAGAGTCGGCAACGCGCTCGTGAGGCCCCTGGTGTTGCAGGCATTCTATCAGGCGCCGTATATCTGTTTGCCACTGTCGTGGTATAATAAAAAAAAAATATTTTATCTGATAATTATATTTGTTAAAATGTTTCATAGAACGATATCCAAATTTAAATATACGTTTTTATTTATATGGAACCAGCACAGAGGCATGGTTAGACCGATTGGCTTATGGAGCCGATAGCTGATAGCCGATAATAACTGAATTTTTTGTGGGTTTCATGGATCATATCTAACGGAGTCAAAGTAGTATTAAATTCACAAACGATAACAACAAGAAAAATCCAATGACAAGAAACAAACTCCACTAAATAAAATACCTACACAGAATCCAGCTTAAACTTCGCGAGCACATTCTTCAAAGGTGTGGATTCGATAGAAATAAGAACATTACAATCTAATCCCATTATCCTGAAATTAAAAAACTAAATTTGAATTTAGTTCCCTCTGCTTTACGGACCATTTATATTTAACGACTACGAACTTTGGAGCATTGGAACTGGTTTTGAATGGGAATGTGTGAAAAAGTTTTTCAGGATTTTAATACCGAAAATAGTTTGCTGTTTGCAGAACACTATTCGTTCCTAATCCTAATACAATTCCTACATAAAAGAACCACCAACATGAACCACGCAAAAGAGGCAAAAAACATTTTCTATACTCCCAGGTCAAATTGGACCGACCAACGGATGTAGCAAAACAATGTTTTACGTAGCTGAAGGTATAGAGTTCAATCCCCAGGTCTATCGAAAACGGCATTCAGTTTTACATTCCCGTACTAAAGATTATTGTGATTGATTGTAAGCTTTCTTTTATAACGTAATAACTAAAAAAATATTATGATAATCTCCAAAACCACTAGTTTGAATGTATGAGGTAGAGCAAGAATTACTTTTCTTAAAACTATGATCCAAAAGCATGACTCTATTCCTTATCGCCATAATTACAAAGGTCATAATTACAGAGTCGCAGTTCGAAACTAATTAGCAATATACCCACAAGTAAATGTTTCATTCCACTTTGAATTCAAACAAACTACTGTCTAACTGTTGGCAAGTTTAACTTTTAACATTTTTAACTTAATTAAACTGGTCTGCGAGTATATTCACTTCGGCAATTCAATTTTGCGCATACTTGATACTAGTCACAGTGGTTACGAAGTTTAGTTAGATACTGAAACAAATAGGTATTATAAATAGTTAAACTACTACTACCGAAATTCAGGAGCAAACCTAGAAGAGCGACCGTTAGTGATGAATTTACTATTAGAAATTATAAATATAATTATATAATATATAATTACTATTAGAAATTATTTATTTAGAGAAATAAATAAATAGCAACCCATTATTGTCCCTTTGCGGGAAGATCCAGCTTTGAGAGTTTAGTGTATAATCTGCTCCCGCTGGCTTGATGCAGGTTGGTGAACCGGTGAACCACACATATCCTTAGAATTTTCTCTAGGGTATATTATGATTGTAGTACGTCCACCTACAAGGTTGACAGTTGATCTAATCCGAACAGCAGGATCGCGCTGGACGCAGGTCAGATACAACCATCTCTATTGGCAATCTCATGGGGAGGACTATCTCCAACAGTTGACTCACTACACATATTGGGCAACTATTATTGTAGTGAGCAATTGTAGAACCAAATAAATAAATAAACAGTGGACATCCTACGGTTGATATGATGGTGATGAATCACAAATGCATGACTAATTTGTTACTAAGTGCTAAAATCAAGAACGGCTGACAGTTGGCCAATTCTTTTTTTATGTTAGTTGAAATTCTTCGGACATAAAAAATGTCAGGTTCATGAGAAGAATTATTATTTTTACAAATTCAATACTGTACAGGGGAAATATTATATCTCTAGTCACCAAAATCGAATTTCACGAGAATGAAGACGCGGGCCACAGCTGAAATAAATAATTATAAACCTGTGTGAAATAAACCACCATACCACAAGAACCCCGTATGTTTCCATCTGTGTAGAAGACAAGATACAATATATATTCTTGTTTATGTTTTCTGGCAGCGAATGACCCGAGTCCGAAGGCCACGGCACCGTCTCTATTGAGCTTCATGTTTTTGGCGATAAGTTCACGAGCTACAAGACTATACATGAGAATATACTAGCCTAGTAGGACAGTACAGCTTTTGTTATATTAGCGCTGTAACGTGATAGTTATCGAAAATTGGTCTGGATTTTAGTGCTATGTGATTTTGATGTCAGGAAAATAATATGTTTAAGTGTCAAAAATGTGAATTGCGAAGAAATATGTTATTTGAGTGCGTTGTTGTTGTAATGGTCGTTATTTGTGAATGTACATACCACGAGGTTGTGGCAGAGAACCTAACGCGATATTGAAAAAAATGAACTGTTTGGATAGAACACGCATAAAGTAATTAAAACAGCAAGACAAGCTAGCACTATGCTAGCTTGTCTTGACATGCATTAGGTTACCAACCGTAGATAGTTGACATGCACATACCCTAAATAAACGTGCCACTTAACCGCAGCCACAAAATAAACGTATCAGTGACCTTTAATTTAAACTTACGAAAGATTTTCTTTAGATATCTCAATCCTTGTGAAGAGCAAAAAGACAATACAAAAAAAATCAATATACCTAGTAGACATAAATAAGCTTTTTTACACGAATGCTGCTAAAAAAGAAGTACACTTACCATCAAAAAGAAATCTTACAATCATCAATGAAACATGACTTGTATCAGTTAATATTGAATCCCGTACATCGACACGTATGACCTTTGGTTTACAACCTCGTTTCTTAGTCCGACATCCGTCAAATGTACATTCAATCAGTCCGATTGGTCCACGGAAGCCCCGCGGCGTCGCCTACCAAATTTATAGCTATCAGGAGAACAAAGTTAGTTACAAACATCACTGATGAATTTGTATGCCGCCTGCGAGTTAGAGCTCTGGGGTGAGGTACAAAGTACAAGGTTCGGAGATCAACAATTATATACTTATTACTAATTTTATAAAGAAAGTATATTTGTTTATTTGTACTTCTGTCACGTTACAATTGAGCAACAGATTACGTGAGTTTTACTTAGGAATGAATACATGGTTGGAAAGTTACTTAGGTATTAATCTAACGCAATGATATGTTCCACATGGTGCGACCAAATCTACGGGCGTTGGTTTAGCATTTTCAATAAGAAGTATAGTGTATAGTATAAGTAATATTGTTTTTATATTTAGTTGATACCATTATTCTTTGTCAATTAGGTGCCTTCTATGTTGCTTTGAGCTAGTTGAATTCATTAAACAATTATCTATTCATACCAGTGGGCAAATCTTCGTTCGTTCTTAAATTTGTTATATTTGGTATTATGATTCCACTTACATTCTAACTTGTACTTTTTTCTCCAACAAATGTAAACACGTAACTATAACTAGTAATAGATGAAAGTTGTTGAGAGTTACGCGCTGTGAGCTTACCTTGATGCCATTTCCCAAGACGTGAGCGGCCAATAAATGCGACCACTCTGCTAAATGGCCCACCCAGTCTGACCCGGGGCCAAACGGACCAATCAAACTTTTTTCATGTTAAACTTTAAAGACACCTAACTACTCCACTGCGTTAGTAGCTCGACTCAAAGTTTTCTTTCCTTCCCATTAGCCATTCAAATTTGGTTCAACAATTTGCACTTAACTTGTAAAGGGTGGATGCAATTAAGTTATAGTTTAGCCTGTCTTCGGATAGTTGTTGTAGAAATTAAATAACAGTGTTAAAGTTTTCCTTTGTGTAACTGATACGTACTTAAATAAGACAGTGTCGTTCGTTACATTAACATTTTATTTTAAAATAATATCAAATCCAACTAAAATAAGTCATTATAATGGCGTTTTCACGCTGGCTTCTTAAGCGCTCGTATCTGCCAAATGCCGGTGTATATATGCTTCCAATCTACTGAAAGCGCATGTCAAAATACCTCGACAGCAATACAATTTTTTTTTTAATAAAACATTTGAGAGATAAAGACGATATTTTACGAAGAAATACTCCACGTAAAATCTATATTAATAAACTAAGCTCATTCTGAGGATGACTTTGGACAACTTATCCAATAACAACTAAGTTATCTAAGAAGTTGTCAAAAGCGATCTTATAACGGCCATACAAGTAACAGTTTAAGTTCTAGTCCAGCATTTTACTTATTTAGATACTTTGGAGTAGAGCCTACTCTTAGTTAGGTATATATATTATTATTATGTACATGAATTGTAAGTGTTGTATCTCTTGTGGAGGTTAGGGTCTCCAGAACTCATTTGGAAAAGACTATATTTATTGGCTTAAGGGTAATTTTAAAAGCAATTACTATGTTATTAGTATACAAAAACCTGCTTTTTTTATTGCCTGAAGTGGCAGACGAGCAGGTGGCCCATCTGATGGTAAGTGGTTACCGCCGCTCATTTACGTTTGCAATGTTAGAGGCATACACTTTTTTCGAGTCGGTTAAAAATTTTTAATAAACAAATTCATATTTTTATAAATAATATCCCTCACTGCTCGCCATCGTGATATTTCATCAAAATAAAATTATACCGACACATTTAAATTCTGTCATGAAGCAAGTGTTTCCTTCAAAAAATAAATAAAAAAAGTCTTATAAAAGTTTTATAAGGAAGTAAATAAACACGTTTAACCTGGCCCCGCAGTTTTTATTCAATAAAGACCATATTACGACCACTTTATGAAGTCATTAGGAGGGTTTTTAACTTTACTGCTTTTTAGTTACTCGCTTCGGCTACTCAGCTCCTGTTAAATTACAAATAATCATTTTTGTATTAAAAGGCTATCAAATAAATGAATTTTATAAGAAACATTTTGTTCTGTCACAAGACGCGTAGACAATCTTGAAAGCAAAAAAAAATAGTCTTTCAACGCCATAGGGCCACCAATGTCTCCCAAACAATAGATTTTCCATTGTACCTGAAAACTTATTGTTTACACTTTGAACGCCAAGCTTTCACCTAACTGAAGTTTAAAAAAAATAGGGGAATATACCTGGTGATGCAGGCGTCCATATTACGGTAAACGCTTACCAGGCGAACTGTATCTGTTGGCACTGTCGTAATAAATTTTCGTGATATAAAAAAACACATTTTCGTGATTATAATGTTAGGTAAAATATCTGAAGCTACGTACCTACAGTAACTTACTAATGAGTATAAAGTTATAAAGCTATAGGCAAATAGCCGGTAGACGTTTACAGGTCGTAACGTTTTAGTGGGCATAGTGATTTATGTGATAGTACGTGCCTGTTCACAAACAACGATGTGCGATCACATCTAATAACATTATTGACTCAGTGTCGGTTAGTTTAACTTGGAAACACATTGTTTTGGCCACATAAAATAAAACCATTTTTAGGCAATAATTTTGTTTTATACTCATCAATGAAGTACTTATCATTCAAAATAGTATATAAATTTAAATAAAATTACTAGTGGTACTTAATGTAATTTTTTTTTATCTTATTGTAGTTTAAAGGATCCGGAAAATACACCATTTATATAAAGTACAAACAAAACAATTCTATAGTTAGACTGTGGCTAGTATCTGCACCCGCCCGGAAAAAGGTACCTACAACGAATTTTCAGTTAATTAGATATGCGAGTGATTATAAAACCAACAAACTTTTTTAATTAAAAGACTTTCTTTGTTACTTGTTTCTTTATTAGTATAAAAACGCTACAAAAAGTTACACAACAGTGCTTAACAGTATAAAGTCCAAAATTATATGAGTACTTTTATATGGATTAAATCGCGATGGTTGCATAAAAAGTTTGCAGAAAATTTGGTGGCCATTAATATACGTTATTATTCTTTTAAAAATTTACTGGTGCAACAGGACGATAGACAGGCCCTACTGTTAAGTTATAGGGAAGAATTTAGCTCAGTTGTAGGGTGAGTCAATATACTTAAGCAAATAAAAATACGTATTGTAGTAATATTTTTGTTTCAAATATTCAGAACGAACGTGAACGATTGACATATTTTTGTAGGCCACGCGAACCCACGTCGGAAGTCATTAGTAATAATTGTCAATACTCAGACGTATGTATATATTGAGGACATTACTTGACACTAGATATTACTGTTAAATAGAAATATGACAATCCTGATATTAGAGAAGACTAATATTGGAAGGGCTCAAAGCTTTGAGATGTTAGCTACGAGAAACGTTCGTTCCATACCGTTTTTGGCATTTTCGTTTTCAAACATCTCCGGGTTTCAGAAAACATGTGGTTCTTCAAGTTGAAAGCCTTTTCGGTGACTTGATAAATTTCGACAATAATGTCAACACGAACAAAAACGAAACAAAACGAAGAGATATAATGTAACTCTGTTCTCTCTAAACTTGGTTTGACACACGGCAGATGCACAGCTACCCTAGCAACGTCATGTTTCCTTTTATGACGCAGAAGTTATCATTATGTCAAAGCAAAGTTCATCTGTAAACTTCGGCACGTTACATAGTGCAATATAGTCTGCAACAAAACACGTGCTAAAACGATCCATTTCTCAAAACCACAATTTATTTGAACAAACTTGTAAAGTATAACACATCGAACCTCGAACCGCGATACCTCCGTACAGCGGCCATTACGTGCGGTATAAACTACAAACGTGCTTTGAATTTCAAACAAAAGCTTTAAAGAAAATCTTACGTTTTGAAAATTCAACACGACTCTTCCACGATGGAATGCTAATAGTAACCACTGTTTTATTTTGTTTTAGATAACTTTGGAAGAATTTGAAATAAAAAAGAGTATATAAATGATCATTGCACTGCAATCGACTTCTAGAACCTTTGCATAAATTATTTAGGAAAAGTTTTATATAATATCACTTGGCAAGCTTACGGTTCTGGTATTTTTATATAATATAATAGTAAAACATAAGTGTATACGTACTTATTTACAAACAAACTCATTTACACATTTCTAATATTAGTTAGGATATAGAAGCAATCGACAAATCCTGCCCAAAAACGAACACCTGATATTTATTACAGGCTAATTAAGACCTAAACAAAACAATAGAAGAAATATAATCCAAATAACATTTATTAATTTCCTTACCTACATAAAAAAGACCTTCTCTATTAACTAATAGAGATCACAATGCCATAAAGCACTCAGGCTATGTAAACGGCAGTCGAAGGAAAATAACCGGATAAAATATGATGTAGTCGGAGTAAAGGGTAGTAGATAGACTGAGCTCCGAGACAGGGCCGGACTGGACCGTAAGTGCTCGCTAATATTGACTATCAAATTTCAACATTTGTTTGTTGTGTTTTCTCGTGTTACTGAAATAAATAAAGGGTAGGAGGTGGACTTGTGACTCATAGGAAGCGTTTTCTCGCGTTTGATATATGCCGTAAAACGGTGTAATGATACATACGTCACAGTAATTATATCTATAGATTGCATGATAGTGTTTTATAGAACCAGTTAGTAATGCAGCAAAAGGAACGTCTCTAGGTGTTTTCATTGAAGCACTTTGATTCAATAAAGGCACTTATTGACGATACACAAAACAATCCTATTTTACTGAAGCCGTTTGCTACAAAGAGTCTATAATTATATATTTTAAATGCGTAACTATAGCTAAGATACCCAAATTCGTATCTGAATAGCTGTTTCTGACATTTCCTCGTGAAAAAATGTCCGCTTTCTAAACGGGGGATCCGCTTTTGTGCAGGTCCCTAGTCCCATGGCGTTAACAATCACATGTGTATGAAAGGAAGGAAATACACGTGGGCGATTACACGCAGAATACGCACAACGTTTATTATACTCGAATTTAATATATTGTAAACAACGCGACAATAGAATACCTACGCAAACGTTTTAAAATCACTTCGCAATACTGCATCGTCAGTAACCCATTACATAGGTATTATAACATAATATATGTTTATTATAAACTACCTGTGTCTCGATTATAGTGGTTTTTTGCTCATTGCTAGACTCCACACCTGTGGAATGAAAAAAATTGACAATAGGAAGGAATTAGACCAATTAATTTATTTACAGTTTATCCATCGTTAGAATAAATCAATACCTAAGTATATAAAAAAAAATCTGTAACAACCAAACTATATAAAATCTCACAAACAAAACCCATCAAACGCCTGAAATAAAATCCATAGCGAAATTTCTCGTCCCCGCATATTGTCAGGGTTTCTTTCAAGGAGGGCCTGAATAAAAATAGATAACCACATCATTATAGACGCAGACAGAATTTTTGTATACAGTATACAATAGAGACATTGTGTGGTACGTACCTAGTGAAATATCAATTGCGAAGGGACCAATATACCTACCTATAATAGGTATGAGGTATTTTGCAAGCTTTGCTGTTAGAGGTGATATTAATAAATGGGCCGCGAATATGAATTGAAGTGAATAATAAGCCTTACTTATAGTATAACGGTTCACTGTATTACGATACCAAATACCAAGACAATAGTGGAAGGTTAGTTACCATTGGGATAGGTATTTATTAATAGATACTGTACGTAGGTATATTACTACGAATATTGCTAGGTTCGTGGTAGGTATATAAGAAAATCAAAATATTATATTTTTGAAAAATATCGTCTTTATATCATTTTTTGTATCAATTTTAAACAATTTTTAAAGACAATTCTCATAATATTATCACATAATAATATGGTAGGTAGCTAAACTATTTATCTAAATTTATAATTGTGATAAAGCGTACATAATTAATTAATATATTGGAGTGAAATATTATAAATATTTCTTAATAAAAGCACCAAAGCTGCTCACAGGTTATTAGTGGCGCAGTTAAGAATGTCTCCCCGGGTATTGGGGCTTAACAATATAAATACATTTTTGAAGGGTCATCTATCAAAGTTACTCAATTCATTAATTAATCAACAACGTCCCTGGGGCTTATTTTCCTGATCACTCGTTAAATACAGTATAAGTAATTATATAATTTTGTTCATAAATTGTTCCACTCTGGTACGTGGGCCGGTCTGACATGTGTGGCGCACTGCTATTTTCATTAAGATTGAAGATTTCAGAATATAAACGAATGTATCAGGAATCCCTAACACTGCTACTGGTTTCCGATAACGTTTTTCACTCATCCAGCCAACCCATTGATTTAAGTAATTATAAGCAAATTCGCTACACCACCGCTATTTATTTTTCAGAATATATAGGTAAACATATCCTTGGTATATTTTGTACATTCACGTACTTCAAAATAACTCAAAAATTACTGTAATTAGATCAGGTAAGTACTTACTTATTTAAATAGACTGACTGCAGTCTATTTAAATAAGTAAGTACCTATATTATAAAACATTCAACTTTAATTAATTACTTACTAATGAGTTAAATGTCTGCAAACGAATTTCAATAGATTTAAATAAATAGATACGAACTACAAATAAACACTCATTGCTTGAATCATTAATCAGGCTACTTTCCAAAATAATTGCAACTTTACAATTAAACTTTATATAATTAAATAAAACTAATTAGGTAGATGGCTACTTAGTTGTTTATTTTATTTTAGCAGACACAAAGAATACGTCTACGACTTACGAAGTACTACGACGCGACGTACTACGACTTACGTTCTAGTCTAAACTAGAAACGTAAATCGTAGTACGTCGCGTCGTAGTATATAATTATTATGTTCTAGCGCCGACTAAAGCACTAATGCTTTAGTCAGCGCTAGAACATAATAATTATATGTTCAACTTTCCTACAGTATTTTTTATTTTGCGGTATGTCTACATATATTATCTTAGAGATAAATAGCTTTCAAAACGGGCCTTAAGACGGGTGACTGGCATTAAGCCCGTCTTTGTACAAATGTACATGTCTGTATATATAACGTATTAATAAATAAATAAGTAAATCAAACATCAAAATACCAATATATTTATCTTTAGTAGATAGTTCCAATTTATTTCGTTCTACATAAGATCTACTTAATATAACATTAGGTAAGTTACGTATGGGTATAATTATGTCGTAGTGACCGTTGCGGCGGCGCGGCGGTGCCGGCGTACACGGGCTTCCCCGGTCATCGACAGCGAGAACTGATTAATATTGCCATAACGGGTTCGAAGTCCTGGCCTTGTTTTATTTTTTATTTAAATAATCTGTAAGACGTGTTATATATGTACTTAATTGAATAAAGAATTTATATATTGCAGATACATTATATAGACCTGCTAAATTGCTGGACAACTTGGGCCTGGATTGTCATTCTTAGTTTAAAACACAACTCCTTTCTTAACATCCCCTCCAGTTTATTACAGTGCGGAGCTTATTTGTAATTTAAAAGAGCCAAAATAAAAAGGCCTTCAGGCCGCAATTCTTACATTATATAATATCTGTTGCTGATGTTTAACAGAATCACGTAAATGAGCGGTTCAGTGAGTAAATTAGATGTCGTCGATACAATGCAGACGGGAGGCGGGAGGCGGCTCCAACGTCGCACCATTCAATTTCCGAAACACAATGAAGAACATTATATATCATTGTTGGTTCAAAGACATCGCTATCGGCCAGCAATACCTTTGTCGCACAAACCTTATGAAATCACTGACCGAAATTAATTAATCTCAATGCTAATAAGATTATAAATGTTGTCTTTCTGGAATTGAAGCTATTTGCGACAATATTGTATTGTAAATTATTCTTAAGCTTCTTATATATGAATCTTAGCCATTTTTTAAAACAGAAACTGACTGATTATGATGACAATCAAAACTGCTACGTCTAAAAGTATAAATTTATGCACCTACAAAGTTTCCCTATAAGATATAAAAGAGTGTTAAGTATGGCAATATTTTGAAAGCTCATTTTCTAAAGTTTACTGTGTCATGGGAACGCAACAGCTTGTATACTAAAAATGCTGATGCCGATAAAAGCAAGTGCCAAATAAAAAGCAAAGTTACATACATTTACAGAAATTGAGGTATGTTTGTGTATATTGAGATCATAAATAGGTTTTATGTAGTGGATATGTCAGGATAATTTTCTTAATTTTTAAAGTTTGTAAGTAAACTCAGTTTAACGTCGCTATAAACAAAGTTCGAACAGTTCTGCAAACAATTAAATTAATTATTCAATAAAACAATCTGAAACTCCATTCGAGTACATAAACACTTTATTTGAGTTCACAAATCTATTTACACCAAAGTTTAACTTTGCCATCTATTCTGTTATCAAGAACTACGAGTATATGAAACTTAATCTTTAGTCTTTGCTCACAAAGGAAAAATTAATAATTTTGTCATCCACCATACTTTTTGGTCCTGTGTAGGTGTGACTAGTATCTAACTCGGGGCCTCAACAGAATCAACACTATTTCCAGCAACATCGATATTACCCAATTTAAATACGGATACCTGAGTCTAACGCCAAAGATGTATCCCTCGATAGCCACCAGGGACGTTCACTGCTCCATTACTATTAAAAGGGTGTTATCCATCATCGTCGTATCTATTCCCCGCCATTCGAACGTTGGTCTCAATACAAAATCGACGAACATCGGTCAAACACGACTCGGTTAGACGTTAGAAGCATTTCCATGCTATCAATCGTGGATAAAAATGCTTTGAACCGGACATTCGACGCGTTGTGGTAAACTTTAAGTAAATAAATGTTCTAGTTGAGCTCTCGACCTTTTTGTACCTTTGCCAAAGTTTACAAAGCGACGTTTAGTTAGCGGACCCGTTGCGTTGGGTTCGGCGACATTTGGCTGATTGAATAAATACGTCGGATTAGCTTTTGCATACTCAAGTTGGTTTACCCTACTTTAACAACATTAAAGAAACTTAAATAATATTATTATTATTTAATGTATTTGAATATTTATAGAAAGAATCTATTTTGAGTTCTCGTCCACGATATTACTTACAATTAAGATGCGGCTCAAGGGCGAATCCGTCCAAATTGGAAAAATCGCCTCACAAAAGGTGAATTTTAGATTTGTACTAGTCATGTGATTTACTTAAACCACCTGCTAACCGAGAGAGGAAACATAATGAGGCAATCTACATACCCTAAAAGAATTTCTTTGGGTATGTTTAATTCACACACCCACATTAGGTCAGCACGTATGATTGTGTGATTACGGCCCAGACCATATCAGCTCTTAGAGAGGAGACACTCGTTTTGGTGTTTCGTTAACCAACAATGTTATCTGCCCTATTTAATGTATTATACAATACATCCTACAAAACAATACCACAAACAAATGGACGATAGAACAAAGCAGGTAGACAACACGAGACTCTCCCTCAGTTCGCCGCGCTCTTGTGAAATATCATCTGAAATGGTACGATTTATTTATTTCAAATCTCCGTTCACAATGTCCTTTTACAAAGCTCAATGAGAAAACACGGACGTAAGACGACACGTGTCGAATAGAACCGAGACAGCCAAGTTTAGTGGCGAGATATTTGATAGTATTTGTGTGGCGCCGCCGGGAACGAATAAATTCAATTGCAGAGGCTCCTTGTTGGTACAAACGGGAACGTATGAGACCTATTCACATTCCTGAGGAAATATTCTATGTTCTTAGAATAAGATTGTAGAACTCTTTGAACGTAAACCAAAAGTTACAAAAGCTACATGCTAATTAACTTGAAGATGTGAAGTTGTTGAATATGTCATTGGATGGTTTGAGGTATTACGCGAAAACACAGATAAATTAGACAACGGTAAAAACGTCTAAAAAATCCTTAAAAGCAAAAACCCATCTTTTTCCAGTAAGATTGAGACATGTTTTTACCATTGACAAATTTCCGTATTTTCGCAAAATACCTAAGAATTTTGAAAAAAATCTACTTATCAATAATCCTACGACATTTATACACAGCCACACCAGCCTTTATAAGTAGTAGGTTATTAGCACACTAATTACGCCAAGTTAGGGTAAGTTTGTCCCCGCACGGGCGGTATGCGAAACGATCTTAAAAAAAAGGTTCTACGAGTATGTCGTAAGTAAGTCTAATGATATATTTTATTTTGTCTCCCGATAAAAATTCTTTAATGATTTTCTTCGGTATAAATTTACCATAATACTACCGTATTCATAATTAGCTGTCATAATTATTATTGTAACTACAATGTCAATTTCATATTAAGAGCGAATAATAATGATCTGTAGGCAGGTACGTAATAGTTTCAATTACAGTAATAGCTAGTTACATAATTTAAGGTGACAAGAGAAGAGAATACATAATATAATTATTATTGTAACAGGACTCCTTGTGAGTGTATAGTGGGACACGTATTATAGTACTATACGTACGTAACTATACGGATATTAAACTGACTTTTTACATAAACATTATATCTATTTATTTTAATGGCAACATTATCATGGGATTTTCCTTCATCTCCGACATGCCATGAGTCGATCCAGCGTCGTAGTCATATACCTATGACCTATATGACGTCATAGTATTAAAACTAAACTTAGGCAGGTATGAGTTTGTTTCAAAGTAATTTCAAATATCAGTTTTTTTATGTATAGCCTGAATTTTAATGATGCTGAATGAGTCTTGACTCTTGCATAAATTTAATGATAACAGAAAAACTAAGAATAGGACGAGTTAACTTAATCCAAAGCCAACGTTAAATGACTGAAGTTAACACAATAAACATGGCAGTAAATATTTTACTTCGCGATTATTATACTTCAATAAAAATGTCTTCGGTTTATTTACAGATCGTTCGCGTAGAACACACTTGGCAATTCTTTATGTTTTTATGTTTATACGCGTGTTTACGATTTAGGGTATGAAATACTGCATACATAAAGTGAGGAAACAACCTCGGTGATGTGCGGTGACGTTGACAAAGTGCGTTCGGGACCCTTCCTCGTTAAAAACGTAACATTTTTAGCTCGTTCCCACATAGAGTTGTACAAAAATTGGATCGACTCTGTCAAACGGCTAAACGAACTTTTAACGAATAGGTATATACGTCTGTCAAGCGTTTGTTTTAGTTAGTTATTCCTGCGATTCACGATGAAATCCACGAATCCTATAAAGGGGAAAATTCATTAAAATTTCGTCACACTCACCTCCACTGTCATCACTTTTTTATTCTAAAAAGACAACACCGTAGGGGACAAGGCCTGTCTCTCGGAGGACTTTGCAAACATTCAATTAACGGACGCAACAAAAGACCAATAAATGATTCCCAGACTCGCAGCAATTACCTATGAATCACATTAATATTTGTATTGTGTGGGAATCGAACCTACGACACTCGGTACAGCGATATTACTGGCGAGGCTATGCCACTGCGACGGTTCTTCTCAGACTCACGAGATCGGTAAGAGCACATTATTGTATGAATGTCCATATTCCTCGGGGTTTGTAGTTTTATACTGTAGTTCAGCTCTCTATCAAAACTTACAAACTAGGAAATAAAAAAAGGAATAAGTATTTCTAATATTGTAAATACCCGATGGAAACTTAGACATAATGATTATTATAATAATTTAGTATACAACATTGTATGATGTATAGGTACCTATTTACTCCTAATCGGAAACAGTCACTTTTGGGAAATCGCCCATTGTTATATTAAATATAAAACTTCCTGTGGCGGGGTTTTCCAGATTATAATATAGAAATATAATGAGTTTGCCCGAGATGCCTAAGTGCCTAAGACAACATTTGATTTTAACCTCTCGACACGACAAACAATAATAACGTACCAACATTACAAAAATAGACTTCTTATCTATTATATCTGTTTAAATACCTACACGTTGTTCATATTTTTTTATATTATTATAATAATATAAGTTCTTAGTTATCAGTTACCTCAAGTGTAAGTAATAATAAAATTTGCTAAACTGTAAAGTATATCACATAGCTACCACAATATATGTATTATGTAAAGAAATATTTGGTGTCAACCTTTCAGCTGGTGGCACACCATCGGACATTGGTCTCATTGCACCAATATTTATCAACATTTGTTTTATTTTCCTTGTATATTAATATGAATTCTGAAAACTATCAATAGCTTTCCGCGTAACTGCTGAAATTAGGTGAAATCTTTTATAAGAGGTAAACCGCAGACATCCATTTAGCTTTCTAAGTTTAGGTATATTTGTAGACTTGTTTATTGTAATTGTTGTGGTGACACTAGGCTACTGTTTGCTCTCATTGTTAATATGCCTGTTCTATGTAAACGGAAAACCGCAAAGACACTTTGGTGAAATACCCTCCACCAGCAAGAGTCTTTCCCAGGTAAAATCGACGAAGTTATTCCTGAATATATCTTATTACTATTGTAAGTATGTACATACGACTATTTGGATGTAAGTTTTTTTTTTTTTATCGCGGCCAGCGGTCAGCCGTTTCACCGGGTCTCCCTGTACACTCGCCCACATTCCGCGCCCACGCAGCCAAACGGCAATAATGAGTACCATTGGTCCCCCGCTGTCAACATGATCCCTCCCCAATGGGCCCTGGATAACCCTACTCACCAACAGAAACACAACACTACCGAGGCAGCGCTATTATAACTGTGCTCTTCTGTAGAGTGGAGGTACTTCCCCAGGCGAGCGGCCCGATTCGAGCGGGGTTTACCCGCTGTACCCTACCTCCCACAAAAACATATTATACTATATTTTTGTAGGAGGTAAGGCAGCTCTACCTTCTAAAAAAGTATACCACTCTTTCTAGCAAAATCTATAAAATAGATTTTTATGAAACTACAGTAAGTATCTTTACAACCGAATGATCCATAGGCATCATATCTCTCGTCTGATCTCTTGCTCCTGTGAAAAACGCGGGCGTAGCCGCGAGCGAAAGTGTAACAAACATATTATTACACACTCACAAATTTTCGCCTTTGGAATATTAGTGTGATTTGATATTCATTCGGATATGATTCATTCAATATAATTAGGATAGATATTATTTCTTGTAATGAAATGTCATACAATTTATCACAATTAAGAAGCTTACCTACTTCCTATTAATATAAAGAAAATTTATAACCTTGAATGATATGAAAAGGCAGGTTTCCCGAGCGTTGACCTTACGTTATATCTAGTTATAACCGGTTATAAGCGGATTCTCTATTTGACTTATTACGAGTACGTTTAATTAGCTCCTTAAGATTTTCCTTAGGTGGTGATATGGCACAATTATATTTGTACAACTATACCATATATACCTTACCTTACACACATTATCACCCATTATCCCGCCACATTATCTTAATGTGTGATTTAGCATTAAAATTTACTCATAGAACTGCCTGTTTTTGTTCGCCCTACAACGCTATTGTAGTTCAGGTAAAACTCATGAGAGCAAATCATGACCCTTAAGAATAAAGCCACAACACGGACACACAGAGATGTAGCTAAATTCTGAAAAAGTATAATATGAGTATAATTATGTATGTTCGATATCGATCGCAAATACCTATATATCAAATTTTAAAAAAATAGTTTACTTTATTAACCGACTTCCAAACCAAAAGGAGGGAGGTTCTCAATTCGACACGTATGTTTTTGTATGTATGTGACGCGATTTTTCAGCCGATCATGAACTATTTTTGATTATTCTTGTTTTGTTCGGTAGATTCTATTACAGTATTGGTCCCCTATAAATTGTATTGAAATTTATCCAGCAATATTTGAGAATATTAAAAAATACGATTTTTTTCTCATTAATTTGACAACACGACGTTGTTGTAAGGGTCGCCACGGCTGACAGAAGATACGTCGCATATCGTCAGTCGTGTTACGCTAGTTTAAATAAGTCTTATCTACTGTGTAAATAAAATAATATAAATTTCGTAGATTTTCTAATAAAATAAATTGTTTATTTTGTTTTAATTACAATTTAATTAAAAGAAAAAGGTCTAATTTGACCAAATAGTCACGACCGAAAATACGCCCAACGCATCTTAGCACACCCGAACTCAGAACAAGTTTTTTATACTGCACATATTCATTCTAAGTGAGGACTGAAACCAGAAACTCATGTTTAATAGTTGGATGTATTCCAGAAATCCCAACCGACTAATCCCCACCAGTGGGGATAGTTACTTATTAGTTGCATATTACGGCCACTAGAACTACGAGCCAGTGTACAACCGCTCGACGCTCTTTTAAGGAAATGAAGTACCAAATTTCAATGTTTTATCACTCCTATGATGAATAAGTCAATGACTGTATTGGTACCAATTAAGATTTTCCCACACATCGTATTATATATAGGAAAGTCAGAACGAAATGTTTATCAGAAGCAGAATTGAGGACAACCGCAAATTTAGTGCACAGACTTGGGAAACACGTAATGATTTAAATCAAATTAAGATAACACAAATATAATTAAATTCTCCGACTTTCCTCTTGACTGTACAGTACAGTTGCTGTTTCTTTTTACGTTTTCCTGTTCAGAACTTGGAAATTCCCTGAAACTAAGTATCGCCGCACACGATCCACTTGTTACCGCCTAAAGGCGTGTAGTATAGGCGCCGCCGCGCGTCGTGTGCGGTGAGTTTACATAAAATAAACGAAATCTGTGCTTCTCAGCTCGGTGGCGACGTTTTGTGGCTGCAGCATAGCACCCGTATGCGGCTAGACTAACACTTAGTGTCGACGTCTTGTTTGATGTTTATGTCTACACAACAGCTGCATTGTCTTTTAAGTTTTAAATACCGTATTTAATGATAGGGATTTCCTAATGTTCCACAATAAAATTATATATTTATTATTTTATTTATTACTCTACGTCGCAAAGGAGACTTTGTTCTTGAAAGTCGATAAATAATGTTATCATCATCGTACTACTTCAGTTCACTGCTGGACATTAGCCTGTTTCTGAGGTCATCTAATCTCTATACATATCATCATCAGCAACTCATTAATGTCCCACTGCCGGGCTCGGGTCTCCTCTCCTCCATCTAAAGAGCTGAGAGAGTATAGGCCATAATCCACACACGCTGGCCTAGTGCGGGTTGGTGGATCGGACATACCCATAGAATTTTTTCTAGAGTATGTGGGTTTCCTCACGATGTTTTCCTTCAACGTTAGCAGATGGTAAGTCACATGACTAGTACATATAAATTCCACAAAGTGAAATCCACATTGGTACTGCTGGTCGGAATCGAACTCGGACCGCGTGTTTAACACGCCGGTCTCTTATCCATTTAGCCACCATCGCTTTTTTTCGCTCTATACATATAAATCATCAAAAATGAGCTTGACTAAATACAATAGCTATTACTTACAAGGCAGTACGTACAAGAAATTTTAACAAGATAACAAACGTTAAACGTTTCAAAATGAAATTCTAAAATGAGTTAATAAACCCTTTGAAACGAACGCGCTGTATCTAAAATAAGTACAAAGTTACATTAAAGTAATTATTTCGTTTTTGTTCTAGTTGCCAGTTCACACAGCTATGCATACTGAACGAGAATGCAATTATTTTCAAAAGAGGTTATTATTGCAAGCGCGCGGCGCGCATACCAAATGTTCTATCAGTTCTTTTACCGGTTTCAATTATCCTGAAATGTATAATAGGGTGTGAATATGTATATTCCATGTGGCTTATTTCTTACAGAAAATCTATACAATTATTATAAAGCTGAAGAGTTTGTTTAGTTGAACGTGCTAATCTTAGGAAATAAAGAACTGAATTCAAAAAATATTTTTCTATTGGATAGCCTACTTATCAAGGAAGGCTAAAGGCTATATAACATCAGGCTTCGACCAACAGGATCTGAGTAATGGCCTAACAAAGATCCTCGAGAGCGAAGCTAATAATAGACATTTTGACATCCTTTCGGAAGTTTTTGTAATTTCCTCTTGCAGAGTTAAGCGTATTGTTTCTACTAATTAAATCTTAATTTAGAATAAAGCCCTTGTTAAAACATCGATATTATTAAATTATACATACATATATACACAGCATCACGCCTTTTTTCCCAAAAGGGTAGGCAGAGGTGTTTTACACCCACATTTCGCCAGCTAGGTTTGGTCCCATGAAATAGGGGGCGAGCCTATTGTATTCAACCAGGAACATTTGTTTACCAAACTCCGGAAAAATCTTAATACTGCAATTTCATGATAGAAAAACACAATACCATTTTCACCCGACCCGGAAATCGAACCCGGGACCTCTTGCACAGCAGTTGTATACACTTCCCGCTGCGCCACCGAGGCAGTTAAATTATCTAACTAGATATTATATAATCGCTTTTAGCGACCGTCCATTATCGCCACCTTTTTGTTAAATTGTTTTGTTCTGTCATTGTATGTAAATTTGAGGTATACATTAAAGTGTACCTAATCTATCTATGTAAAATAAGTTTATAAAATAGTTTCTCTTAACATCATAACACTGTTTTAACTAGGTTCTTCAATAAGGAGTGAACAGGTTTTTAAGGGCCGGCAACGCTTGCGTGAATCCCCTGGTTTTACTGACGTTCATAGGCTACAGTTACTGCTTACCACAGGCAGGCCGTAAGTCAACTCTTGCAACCGACGCGTCGTCGTATAAAAAAAAAACTATTGAGCAAAAACGATCTGTACTCAATACTAGACAAATTTGATATGATTGCGTAAAATCAAATTGCTTGGCTACAGATCTACATTATAAGAACAATAATTAACGATAACCCCAAAATAGTAATGCAATGAGCTTTAATATTGACAAATGTGGGCAACGGCCAGCACTCGTTCATAGATGATGCCATTTATCAGTGGTGTCTGATAGTCCAGTAGAAAGCTGTTTCATCATAATTCCCGTGACGCTTGCTTTTTACTTTGGCTTGTTTCCAACATTGGAGATGACTTAGTCAGCAGTTTCAGTGTTACTTAACTCGCTTGCCAACACCGAGTAGTTTTTCCTGGAGCTACTATAACCTCAAATTGTAAACGCTATCGACTGTAGAATAGTTAATTTCGATAAATTAGTATAGTTTTGATGGACCATTTGAACTACTAAAAATGGACAACTAATCAATAGGCAAAGAAGAGAATTCATAATGTCACTACCCCATTTTAATTTCAACCCGTAAGTATGTGTCATTAGAGGCGACTAATGGAGTACCTAACCTTAAACAGACAAGAGCATTGCGAGAAAAGAAAAATTCGAAACAAACCCTATACCAACCCGTCTGGGCAGCATAGTATAGCAGGCTAAATTCCCTCCATATTCTTTGGAGGAGACCCGTGCCCAGCAGTGCAGCCTTTATGGATTGTAATGATGAATAGGCAGAGTTGCTTCACATCCACATTGCGCCGGCATGAGGTGCACGGACGATCCTATTTCCCTTAACTGGGCATATTTCTGCTGATAGGTACTGCGAATCACATGACAGTTAAATCTCGATGACGCACATAAATATTATGTGTAAGGCATATGTAAGGCGCAGCATAGGACGGCCCCACAGAACAGAGATAGGTTTTTTTTTCATTGTTCTATGGACGGCCCCCACCAACGACGATAGTGATGATGATGATGAAAATCTCAATACAATTCTGCCCAACCCGAGAAACTCAGGGGTCGTAAGTATACAATACCGCAGCAGAACCGGCAGTTAAAAAACTGAACTACAATAGCTAACGTCCAAACACATAGTATAATACGTGGCTTACGTTTGCCTAAAGTAACTAGTGGCCACTAAGTACGCCCAATGTAATTAACACTATTATATGACTGTATCTGTTTACTAATAGAATTAATTCCTACATCTTGTTTGAGGAAACTGAAACTAGGTCATGAAGGACAATGTTTTAACTCCTGATAAACTCGATAACAGTAAATAAAGAATAAAATTTTTGATGACGAAGCGGAACAGGTGACGACTCGGTACTAACTCAAAATAAAGACTAATTTAGAATCTTCTAAAATTAAAGTCAATATTAATAAACATTTACTAATTGCATAATGTAATAATTATATTTCAGAATGTATATTAACCCACTGTAACCAACATTTTAGTTTATGTTGGACTTGTTGGTGGAGGTTACAGGAAAATATAAAAAAAACAATTCCGTTAAATTCCCGCTCAATTTATCCAAACATGACTCAATTAAATACCGTTTTATTGAACTGAGAATACCAATTACATACAACGTTTCACTTAAACAATGTATGAGTCACATTATACAAAGTAATTACTGTAAAGTTTTGGTAATAATATGTATATCAGATATCTAGAAATATAAAAAATAACTTTAAAGATAAGTCAATAATTACTCTAACGAAATCTATTCTACTTTCAGAGCTATTCTAACAACGAGTCACATAAGTTTCTAGTTCCTAAAATAACCTTACACAAGGATTGCTCAGTTACATTAGGTCCTACATTGTAATGACTGAATTTATGAGTATCCAACGACCACAAGGCCGGCTCCCAAACTATTACTTACTGAAAACTTGAGAGAAATAGGGAAAACCACTTTGGCAAAGTTTCGGTATCAATAAATACTCGTATGTTTAAAGTTTTTCTACTCGTACTCGTGGACATTGACCGCGGTCACGTGATGACTCATATTTTCAGCGAAAACTTAATTCTAATTACATGATTGAAATTATGATAATATATTTTTAAGTTGTAATAATTTGATTTCTCAGTATATTTGTTATAAACACAACAATTATCGTATCAATTCATTACAAATTGACCTATATACTTTTGAGCAATCGAAGATTATCCAAGAATTATCCTTGGATTTCATTATAACTCAGTTTTCAGAATCAAGAAGAAACCCAATGCATTTTTCATGTAAAAGTCATTAATGACTAAAAGTAAATCAATAAATTCAGGCTAAATTTAATTACCAAACCGTAGTTTCAAAACGACATATCAAAGGAGCTGTAATATGTACGGCCACATTCTGAGTCGACAATTGATTCCCAAAGTCGTGCAGTCCAGCTGCACTGAATAGCCGCCGTTGCTCCGCATAGGGGCTGGGGCAGAATGGATGATGTGAACAATAGGGCTCTATAAAACTTTATGGATGCTTACGATCCTTGCTCGTAAATCGCTTAGCTGAACCAGCTTAATAGCACTTTGCTTTACGATCGTTCGGAGCCGATACAGAGACAGGGTAAACACTGACAAACATGATGAATTAGCGTTATACTACACCGACAAACACGAGAACATGCTCCTAATGGCCGCCAGCTTACTTAACACAGGCTGCAGACTCTTGCTTTTATGTACATGCTAAATTTTAACAACTTAAGACAATAGATTTCATTTTACCATGACTCTTCAAATATAAATACATCAATGATATGATAATAGCCATGATTTCTTGATTGATTGAATGTTTCTTGGTCATGATTGATTGAATGTTTTTAATTAAGTCACATTAATCTAGTTCTAATTCAATCACGTTGCATCCATTACAATTGTATTTTATAAGAAATATATAATAAATATTTATGTCTGAGGCCAACAATGAGTTCGTAGCTGAAGAATAATACAAGGTTATGTATTAATAAATAACAATATTTTGATTAAAAATATTATGCATTATTACACTCTTACCAAATGTGTCTGAATAATATCATCCAGA
This sequence comes from Laspeyria flexula, assembly GCA_905147015.1. NCBI lineage: Eukaryota > Metazoa > Arthropoda > Insecta > Lepidoptera > Erebidae > Laspeyria > Laspeyria flexula. Next base: position 503,573 of record LR989956.1, on the reverse strand, counting down.
ATTAATGTAGAGTCATATCTAAAGAATGTCGGAGGAAAACGAATGGACAAAATTATACAACTCGATATAAAAACCACACCGATACTTTAGATATAAGATATATTTAGATGCAGAATCTAATCTTTTATCTTTACTTTTAAACTTACCAGTATTTATTAAAGATAATGCTCTATATAAAAAAATAAAAGCTAATATGACCTTATAATATGATCGTCGGTCGGCCGAAGATTCTTCTTTTGGCTCAGTTAATTTTCGACTAGCCGTAGCTACTGGTTCTATGAATTTTAAATTACCCGCTTGCTCGTTTGCCCCTTCTAATATAGGCCTCCTATCATATCAATTTAGTTTATATATTTATTTATTTAGGACAACTCAACAAATCTAACACCAATACAAACAATATCTTACATGCAAAGAAGGATACAAACTTAGTGTAGACTTAATTATAGATTGCCACAGCATGCATTTGGTGTGGATTATTTTTAAAGGAAAAAAAAAATATATTTAATATATACTTAATATTAACTTAAGATATAATACGTACTTCTCTGCGAGCGCTATAAGTATTCTAAAAAGTGACCCGAAGTACTTGATAGATTACCTAATAAGTAATGAAGAAATCGTCTTGTGAATATTTTGCAGCATCGCTGTTGAACTAAGTTTGTGGCCTGAGTAACGGCATTCGATGCTTCTAAACTACTTCTTTCTTTCCTGCTCTTTAAATAATTTATAGTTATTTTAGGACTAGGGACTTTATTATCTCTCATAGTCATATAATTATTGAGTATTACTCAACGATAGCCGATGAATAATATAATAACTAAAATCAATGACAACAGTACAATTTCCACGATGCGGTTAAGTGTAAGGTCGGTTTCTTGGTAATACTGTTGAACGTTAGGCAGATCTACTATAGGTAAGAATACGAGGCTACAGTAGGGGAGCTTGGTTTTCCCACCCATCAAACAATGCTGCAATGCAGGAAATGTTAGTAAATGCAGTTAAAAATATTTGAAACGCTTAATTGTTAATTTTAAATCCACAAATGCGGAAAGCCATCGAAAAGTTAGTTCTAAAATCAACTAATTGTTGTGGCTAATTATTGGGAAATACTAGAGGAATATTATAGTAACGGGAAAAATCATTATTTACCTACCACCGAAGGGTAATCACATTATTATACATTTAATTTCTTATTGTACATTTAATTATAGATAAGAAACGTTTCTAGCAAACAAAACTTCTTAGTACGGCAAACGAAATATCTCCAAACTTGATGATTCTTTAATTAAAATAAAAAATAAATTGTTTTCTAATCAATAGTATTAAATAAATAAATTGTTTATTCAGCACAAATTGTACACTATTACATAATTCTTCAGATTAAAGATAAGGTACAACAATGTTTGTATTATCAAATGGAAAAAATGTAGTTATATGACAATGCAGCAGTGAACATTTTTAAAATCTGGTGAGAAATAGAAAGGCTCCGAAATGATTTGACATTCATACATAGAAATTACGGCTCCTTCCCAACAGAGGAGTAGGCAGAGACCACTTTCTCCCGATCGTGAAACGTTTATCAATCTTTTATAGACATCCTCGCATCCTCCGGTTTCCTCTGGTTGAGGTGCGATTTGACAAATACTAATCAAGGTTTGAAAAAGTTTTGTAGCAAATTTAGTTCACATTTGCTCCAATTAGGATTTAACCATATTGTCATAGACATATAAAAAAGTACTGAAGGAAAAAACAAAAAAATCGCTTTACATGAACTTACGGATATAGAAGTTTTTCTCTATCCCTTTTTGTTTTATACAAAATATAAAATAAATACAAGCCACAACTGCAATTATTATCTATCAAAAAGAGCTCTATAATCTGTTCTATTAACCTCATTATCTGAGTCGTACACGACGCATACTGTTTGAATTAAAAGTAGACTTTGCATCACTTTCAGTTTATTTCTAGATTCAGCACGTGATATTGGGGTTTTACAAATCGCTTGTAAATTCCTCATTACGACTAATAACTTTTTGCCAAACAAACAGCTTATTGGATATTTATATATATTTTTTTTTTCAAACTTTACAGCTTAACTTGATTTGAAAAGACTATTTAAAATATCTAAAGAATAATTAGGTACTAATGTTTCAAACGACATAAATATCAGGAAATGATAGTCGTCCTAATACACTATTATTTTCATAATACAGCATTGTTTTCTTGTTAGAACAAACATATTCTTGAAACAAAATATATTATCTAAGTATGATGGTGTGACATGTATATTTACACATGACAGTTAGTTATTTAAAGTTATAAACAACAACAAAAGTCAAAGTAAACAACAAAACATAATTTACATAAGAAACAACATATCGTATACAAGGTACTTATTCATCTTGATAAAGTCAACAGTTTTAAAAAGGTAAGCTATTAGGATTTCCCCACGTGTCACACACGTATGTACAAAACATACAACAGCAGAACAGTCACTGACGGAACAATTACTAGTAGGTCACACAAGCACATGTATCACAGGGTGACGCTACAGAATTCTCCAAAAAAAATTCGAGGTCCCGTTGCCATCGTAAATAACCTCGAACTCACTCATAGAGAGAACTAGTGCCCTGGTCTTTCCCCTGTGGTAAATATAGAAAGGAGGAAAACTAAGGTATTCTGCACTATCTAACATTCTTAATTAGTCGACACCTCTCCACAAACGTATAATCTACAAGAAAATATTAGAATATACTATACATAAATTATTATTTGTTATTGCGCAAAACATTTAAGATTACTTAATGGTAAACAGCATTTCTTCAGGATCAATCATTTAATGCTGATAAATTAATTACATTTATCTTATATAAACCTTAGCGTTGACATAGAAATAAATAGTCCAAGGAGCTAACACCGCAGTACAGTAAAGGTAAAGTGCAGTCAAGACCTCTGAATAGATGGACAATAGGCTCTCACAGAGAAGAAGACATTGGGAACTGTTAAATGCCGATGACTTAGTACAGGCCCTTGCTGCTTGTAAAATTCCCTCGTGTTTATTGGACACCATTATTTATTTATGTTTCATAAACTGCCAATAGTTCTAAACTAGCAATTTCAGAACCTATCACAATAATGTTCAATAAATTATTGACGATGATAAGTAAAGACTAGGTAAAACCCGAATGACGTGCGAGGAAACGGTCTTTGACCGCAGTCAGCTGATCATGACTTGATACTTTTGTAAATAAGATGACCGCTACGGGTCACGAAATTAGTCTCTTATACATTTAAGAACATGTCTACTCTTTTATCTAATCATGTCTTGTTCGAGATCTTGTAAACCTAATTAAGCTACAGACATTCATTTAGAAACATTCTCAAAGGATTCTGTATAATTTATAAAAATTAAAATTATCTTAAAGAAACCTTTGATATGTATTTTGTGTCCATTTTACTGTTTATCTCAGTAGACAGTTGGTAATTTGTGTATAATTGTAAAAATCTTTACAGAAAAGCTTCTGCTCTAGGTAACCTTATTCAGTAATTAGCTACTTTAAAGAAAGGGATACAGCTTTTAGAAGATGCACAAAAATATCATCAATGCCACCCAGCAGATCACTCGAAAAAGCTTAATTTTATTAACGTTTTCATAGTGGAAATTAAATTACATTCAAAACTATTGTATGACATCCAAGTTATAAACGATAAGCTTTCGAGAAAGACTTTTGAGTTTTTTTTAGACTACGCCTCCATTGTTGAGCAAGCCCTGTGTCGCGGGGGATTTCACAAACACAGTTAACGGACTCAAAAGTATACCAAGACTCGAAACAAATATCTACAAATCAAATAAATATTTGTCTCGTATGTTATGGATATTAGGGGCGAGGTGACCACATTGACATTTTTAATTTCTGAATTACTATCTACACCCAGACAGCATCTTTCTCATAGTTAAGTACCTAATAGTGTAAAGAATATTTTGTAAATGATTTTTTTTTCTTAGTACGTAAATGGCACTATCTATTACGTTTTATATACACATTGAGTACTGTTTATCTTTGTTTGATTACTTTCAATGGTGATATTAGCTGCTGGTTTTACCAACATTGTTCGCTGGGTAATACCAGAGTAATACCGAGCTGTTTAGGTACATATATGTAAGTACTGTACTCCCCGCAACCCTATTAATTTTTATCGCAAAGATAATTATGATTTCTATTTCATTTCCAACTAAGTACCTGCCAACCATTGCATGGCAAGATGTTGATCTCAGCTAAACCAGTCATGCATTCACAATACTATGTTGACAATCTACAGGACGATCTCATTCATACCTATTGCGTAACTGCTGTCACTCTGTAAACTAGGAGCAACGAAACTCTGAAATTCGGCCTTTGAGACGACCTGCAGGCGTCCTGTGGAAAGCAGTACCGAATGTCTTAGACTGTGCAAAGGTTTTAATCAGACATAGTACACATATTTGTGAACCATGAGTGAAACTAAACCATCATCCAATCATTAATTAGACAATACATTTTTACCCGAACATTTCTATTGGAAACAAAGTACCTACCTACCTCTATATGCACGAGAAACCTCTATAAGTAGAATAATCAAACAGTTTTGTTGATACAAATTGTACGGTACGTCTGAATATTGGTTTACACATGTGCCGATTCCCGCTCTGTAAAAATAAACAGTTTCCCGCACGTGTCAAGTTTCAGAGGCTAAATTGTTGTGTTTTCCATTGGGAAGTCCAGAATATTATTGCTTCACCAATCTTCACGTGTAATGATTCATGACATGTGAGTCTAAGCATACACATGTGTATCTATTGTAATAGCTATTATTAAGAGTTTATTTGTACGTGCTAATCTCATAAACTACCAGACTAATCTAGAACAATCTTTATGCATTAGATAGACCGATTATTTTGAAACCTTTGTTATGAAACATTGCGCCTTTACCCATAGTGTAGAATAGTACTAACGATTGAAACTACGGCGAACAACTAATTTTATAATATAAAATATTTGTGTACTAATAGCTTTACCGAGTTAGCTTTTAGTGGTGTTTCTGTAAAGCATAATTAAGAGATTAGAGTAGGTACTAATATATTATTGGGTCGACATTCAGTTAATTCAATGAGAACAAACAAGATTAGTCATAATGTTATTACTAGCAGTGGTGACATTTGAGTGGCGCTAATGTTTGTATTTGAATATTTTGTTAATTGCTTTGTATATTTATGAAAACTAATATTCTCACAATAATTAAAACACGACCAATCATTATTTTATTAACTACAACATTTTGGAATTGAAATTTTGGAGTATAATATTAGTCAAATAACTGGAATTCCCGCTGGAGGCAAGCCGCATACGACCTGTCCTATTGGAAATCTCTTGAAGAGGTATGTCCAACCGTGGGTGGATGTACTACGACTGATATATTATGATGATGATGATGATGAACCGTAATTCAAAATTAATTTCTTGGTGATTCTTTAACAGATTACTTACTCATTATGTTTATATGTATCATGCAATAACAATAAGATATTCCAACATAAGTCTATATACAAATACCTTTATGAATAGTAATTATATCTATATTGTTGATTAACAGACCACATTCTGGGTTTTCCGCAGCAATATTACCTACCTATATAATAATATGATAACCAGCTAGTTAGATATCGTGTCATAAATGTCTAAATGCTGATAACCAGGCACTTTAAAATACATATTATTACTATCGTTCTATACTATCTTATATTGGCAAAAGTCAGTTGAGAACTTTCTTTCCCTCTGCTCGAGGTACGAGTACATACACTTTCTTATACAAGGGAGCAAGCCTTGTGCCCAGGGACTTTACAAGTATTCAATGAGAACAGTAAATCTGTGGAATGCTCCAATATTTGCCTTCGAATCATCGAAATCAAATTCATGTATATGTAGTTGTAATTGGTATAATGTGCCCACTTGTCTAGTCAATTCTTTGAAAATAGCACCTTTTAAGAGGGTCAGGCTTCCATTTACGTCGATTTTCGTGAGGCTCGTCTGATAGAACCTGTAACGGCATCCTAGAAACGTTTCCAAAGTTAGTACACATACCAATAGGCATCACTCATGCGTTACGAACCCTGAAACATTGGTTCTTTAGACTCTGTTGCACAGGAATTTCACAAGCTTACGCTACTATCCTTTCTACCTTGATCTGAAACATAGGACGCATGACTGCAAACTATTGTGTCGATATCATCTGTAGAGTTTATTTACAAAGAAACTTCGGAAAATTATAAGCTATTCGTCTACGCTAACACATTATGCAATTATAACAATAAATCTATCTTATCCCAGTCCGGCCCTTCTCACAAAGTCAGCCGCTTTAACGGATTGTTAAAATCTTTAGAATCTGAATAATTAGGAGTCGTCAACAACCCGTCAGGTACGTCACTACTTAACTGGGATTGTATATAACATGCGGGTCTCTCCTGTCCGCACCAGTGAAAGATTGCTACGCTACTTATGATTAATATGACTTAGATACAACTAATTTCTATAATAATATCTTATTTCAAGGACAGTTTAATATTATATTATTTCGAACAAAGACCTCAAATAATTCTTCACTTCATTCAATACATAAGGCTAAAGTATTTTAAATGTGATTTTCCTGCTTAATCATCGTCCCTCCAATTTTGACATGCAGTATGCATAATAGACAACGTATAAGATTTCACAGAACTAAAACGCATCAAACCTATACAATGCACCTGACGTCACCAACACAACAAATGACGTAAAGATTACGTCATCGAATTCCCTGAACATGCACACAACTGCAATATCGGATAACATTTCAAGAAAACGGCTTTATGTCTGAAACATACGCCTATAACGGATAACAATGTGTTGTTTGTTTATACAAAGAGCCGACAAATATTCACTTATTGGGTGTCAAATTATGTATTCGTATATTATCACTATAAAATTCGTTGTGAATCAAAAATCCATTTTGTGCACGCTGTTATGTCCAATTTTGCACCTCGTACTACAGTCAGGGTTGGTATGCGTTCAGGTTTCCTTGCAGTATTTAGGTACATTACACTGGATAGGATTTAAAGTGGGAAATTGATTAAGAGTGTTATCTGAGACTAAATGATTATTGATTTGGATCAGTATCCTGTTTATGTAAATCAGAGACCAAATGTGAGCCAGTTCCGTGAAGTAGTGATCTTGATCATATTGGATGCGAAATGTTCCTCGTACTAATATTTGTTTATCTAACGATTATTTATCTGTAAACGCTATATATTTAGGTAAGCAAGATAATTTGTTTCTCTGTATAATATAATGATAAATTACTGAATTACGTAACTTATTTTAACCTATTGTACGTCATACTGTGGTGATCATTGATACAATTCGACACTAAGCTAACACACATGTGGGTGTGGTGTACATGTGGGTTTTTAAATGCCTAAAGTTTCTATGAGACAACTTTGAGCTGATTTTCGTTTATTTTTTTGGAAATTTTTGCCTTTTTTTTTTAATAGTAGCATAGCATAGTGGCTCCTTTTCGCCGGATGGAAAGCTGAAAGAGGAACCCAAATTACATAGCCAGCTGACAGGAGACTGCCCTGTCAGACGGCAACGCCATGCTGGCCCGCAAGGTGCTTCTTCACATTTCGCTTGAAGGATATTGTAGGAAGGAGGAAAGACATGAGCCGGCAGTGCGATCCACATTTTGATGCTTTACCCGACAGACACATTCACAGATAAATATATAATTATCATTATGACATCATCCAAATCATAAGAGGCATATCCATTTATTAAGAGTATTATATAGATTAGATAAGAAAGAAAGATTCTCTACACTGTCTACTACTGCCCGTCTATATAATCCGTGTGTCGTATCAAATAATACATTACAAATCAGAAGCTGACAACCCACGTGCATAGCATCCGAACGAACACCACGTGGTTTTAATCAACCGCAAAATTTGTGTTACGTCGTAGAGCATGAAATAAGTACAACATCATATCTACAACTTATGACGTCAATGGCGTGATCTCATCGATTCACCTGTCTACTTGGATTGTGAGTAAAAGGACATTGCCCTCGTCAATATTTCTTATGATTTTGGCAGATTTCTTCGGTCAACCAGTAAAGTTTATGATAAAAATACTTTAGCATTACTTATGTAATTATAATATTTAGATGCTACGAGCCTCCAAAATTATTCTTCAACACAACTTCAACTTCGGTATAGAATTCTACTGAGAATCTAAGCAATTTTATGGTGATGCTGTTTAGGTTAAGAGCGAAACTCCAAAGACTGGATTGATAAAATAGTAGGTATGGTCAGCAACAAAAGTAGTTGAACCTGTCCAAAATTTCAAAACGCATGTTTACCATGGTGTACATAATTTACTTAACAGTCCTGTTAAGTGCCATAAATGAATTTACGATGATAATTCAATTTTGGCACTAGTCTTGATAGTACAAACTTGATAGTAAAACAAAAGATTGTGTAGATAAATGTTTGGAAACACGTTGACTGTCACATGAACATGACGCAAATAAAACTGGGTGCCTTCAAGTAAGAGTAATACAGATATCTATCGTTATCGTTTTTTTTATCTTGATAAGTACCTAAATCCCAATAGATATTTACTAAATCTATATTATTAAAATAACAAAATATTAGTTCAAAACATCGTATGCATCTAAAATTTGTCTTTCTAAAAATACAAACGACCAATAACATTTACTAACAAAGCTTCCTAAATAGGATATAGCTTTGAAAATGGGAAAGGAAAATCAAAAATATATTTTGCATTAAGTAAAATATATTTTTACCCTGAACAATATCTAAAATTTTCAAAATTTATAACAAGTTGCAGGTTGCCTTGTCGGATTTATTAAATATCGGCGATGACAAGGACTTTGAGAAAATTGACACCTTTAAACCTCGTTTGGACAGAATAAAGAAGTGTACCTATTATATAAATATAATAATAATATTTCTACCTAGTACAATTATTTTTGCCCGGGGCTTCGCTCCAGTTTGGCCACTACTCAGCTTTTGTTGGATAGCCCTTCAGCTTTATAATATTACTGTATGTAGATTAGACTACCTATATCAATCTGATAAATGGCTTAACTATCTTTTAATAATTAAATAAGATATTTAAGCCTCGTCCAACGATAGTTTTTATCGACTCTCACCTATTAGATTTATCAATCCGGTATTCCCTAATTACTGAGGACATTATTAATGCCACTAACCCAAATGTAAAACACAATTCATAATTTTAAACGTATTACTAATGAAATTTAGATATTTTACCACGAAAAACGATGATCAATGCATGGATTTTTTATATGGTGAACTCGTTCATTTGGTTTTGGAAAAACCAATACCTACCTTCACCACGGACCGGAATTTTTTAACTAAAATAACTAACACGGATAGCGTTCACATGCTTATTTAGTATTTATTTTATTATTTATTGGTGCCATTCTTGTTTAATTCGGAATTTTGTGACCACAAATTTATAATTGTTTACATTCCCGTGATAATATCTACGTAGAAAATTTGACGGTCTCTGATTTTACTATAATACGGCGTTATAAGAATCTAGAAATAATTTAAATGATGTGGTTTTTGTTTTTGATAAAACAATCAATAGTGGAATTACCAACCTCCCATAAGTCTAATAGAAATACGCATTAAAACCCAATCAATCAATTATCTCACCAAAAATAAAATAAATTATCGATTTCTCAGTCAAGCCTCTCAACCCATCTTGATGGAATTTGGAATGATAGTTCGATCTTGGTGATACGAATACCTACTATGCGTGTTGTGAAGCCAATAACTTAATAAACTATTGGCTTCACAACACGCATAGTAGGTATAAACTTTGAAACTTAACCATTGATCCTAATCATCGCTAAACATATCAACATCTAAACTCAATAATAAAAGAACTGATTTTTACTGTTGAAACCTTGTATAAAATTGAATTTTTGTTCTAGCAGCTTACTGCATCCAATTTGGAGATTGAGATTGATCACTTGATGGAGATAATGGATAAAAAATATGAATGTAAGTATAAAAATTGGTATATTTGTTTTAAAGTTACACTTTAGCATTTCGCGCGTCATCTGACATTAAATTTGTTTGTTGAAAACAAGTTTCAAGTCAAACGCACTACAATCATTTGATTAGTGACGTCACGTTTTATAATCACGGATCACGTAAACAGGAAAGTCATGTGATAAAATACAAGTTAGTGCAAATTCTTCGATTAAATAATAGCATCTTTATTAACGTGAGAAGTTGTAAATAATAGCTAACCTGATTTATGATATCATCGACCTTACGTTACGAATCCTTGTAGAAGGATGTAATATGTAGGTAGGCAGATATTTCTGAGTGATGACGGATTACCTACATGTGTCACCCCTCTTCTTATTTCCAGGATGTATACACGATAAGAGAAACTCGAATTAAAATCATGTAGATGCAAACACTTCTGGTCAGCGTGGTAACAGTACCTAGACTTCATCCTCGTCTTGTGCAGATAGATCCATGGTCCGAGATAATAGGTTTGGTTATGGTAAGTAGATAGTAATGTACATAAGCCTGTTAGATAGTTTTGCGAGAATCAAATTTACTTACCTAAGTGATTGCAGTCTATTGTAAATTAGACTAAAAATCTAAACTCCAGTGTATTTGGGCACTTTATAATATCCACACAAATTTGATGTTTGTACACCTTCCATCATCATCATCATCATATCAGCCCAATGACGTCCACTGCTGAACACAGGCCTCATCTAATTTCCGCCACAGCGAGCGATTTTGTGCCGCCCGCATCCAACGGTCACCTGGTACACCTTTATACCTACAAACATAAGTAGTAATACTTACAAATTATTTATAAAAACCAGTGACTCAATTGTACCAAGTGTGCTTTGTTTTATGTGTACCTACTACCTAATGTACCTACAAGTCTATAACATTGCATTTTTGGATACTAAAATAAAACGTGGCAAATAATATCTAGGTACACAACTCATTTACCTTTCAATCGATAGCCATTTCTTATTAAGAAGATATACATATAATATACAAGGAATAGGTACCTGAGCGCTTTAGTGCAGTTAAGTCACTGTTTGACCGTAATTTCCTACGCTTAGATGTGTCATAAGCCAACATTCCGGTGTATGTGTACACAGATTCCAGAAATACCATTTTATGTAGAAGGATGATGCAGGAGTAAACAGACGGTACATTAGCAACATGAACTAATTCAAAGAAATATCTTATGGACATACGGTGTAGATTAAATTGCACGAATGAGAGAATACTTGGCAAAAAAGCATTTAGGTACTTAACCATAAATGTTAAGTTTGTCTATTTAATGTATAAAGGTATATCTATAGTCACACATACCTATTGCCAGCGACCCCTCTGCTGGTAAACATCTTAAATATGACTTTGTCGGCGCTAATTCCGACATTTTTGAAGTTATTGCGATATTACTATATGACAGGCCTGTTGGTCTAGTGGTTAGTGACCCTGACTGCTAAGCCGGAGGTCGTGGGTTCGATCCCCACCCAGGACAAATCTTTGTGTGATGAGCATAAAGGTTTGTTCTGTGTCTGGGTGTAATTTATCTATAATATGTATGTATTTACAAAAAAAAAAAAGTATTTAAGTAGTATATCAATTGTTTAGTACCCATAACACAAGCAAATATAATTGCTTACTTTGGGACTAGATGGCGCTGTATGATTGTGGTAGAATATTATTATTATTATTTCTCTGTCCAAAATTTAAATGCCTTTGCCGGTAAGTAGGTACTACAGCCAGTTTAGATCTGTCAAATTAACCCAAGACAGACAGTATGGCCAACTAATCTGCCTATCTGTGGCGAGGTTTGTGGCGTCCCGGATCCCGAGAGGGGACAAGAAGTGTTCTAAGGACTTTATTGGATATCCTTGCCTATGTTCGAAAGCTTTACTCGCCGGCCACGGACACTACAAACAACATCGAATCGATCCTGAGACGGAAATGGTCTATTTTGCTGTTCGTCAATTATTTTAAGACAAGAACTCAACGAAAAAAATCCTGCGTTTCATGTTATTGAAAATAAATAGTATTGGAAAAATTAATTCGAAATAGTACTAAAACTTCGTAGTGTTTGGCATGTACTTATGTCATTGTATATACAGGTACATTTTCAGTGTTTGCCAATAGGTAGGTATTGTTACTTTGCTTAAACGTGTCTACAGTTAATCAGTTAAATTTAGTCTAGTTGATTATAATAATAAAACGAACTATTTGATCAACGATAATATTTTCGAATAACTTAAAATTTTACACATAAACTCCTTGACCTGATATGAATTTTCGACTAACATTATCGGAACACCGCCAGCGCTATGGCGAAAAGTTTTGAAAGTACCTAATACCTTCGCCTTCGCCAGTCCGAAAGTGAAAACATAATATATTATGAAATCGAAAATCGCTATATCGAAGCAGAGACGTAACTATATCAGCTGGAGCCCGTGGCAAATTCTTATAATGGGGCCCTATCGGTAAAAATCGTCACATTCTAGGTACTTACCTAGTATAATTTTAATAATCAACTTGAGATGTGTTAAAATTCTTAATAATTAACTTGAATTTGTATCATGGTCTCTAGTTGTCTCACTTTAATAGAATTTCAACAGATACTTAAAAAAAAGTAAATAGTATATTTTTGAAGTAAAATAATTTTTATGTAACTCATCAGGTACATATGGTATATTGTTAAAAATTTACTTCTGAGCTCGAGGCTTCTTAGGCCGAGGCCCTCTTGGATCGGGGGCCCGTGGCATTTTGCCAGTCCTGCCACCCTATAGTTACGCCATTGTATCGTAGAACGTCGTATCTGTACCTAATGCAAAGTTCTTCGTTTTTTGTAACACAAAACTGTGAATTTGTTTGGGTATCAATTTTCTTATTAGTAGGTAGGTACTTAGGTACCTAGTATTACCACTAGTACATAAATAGGTAGGTAGGTATTTACTATCTAGCTAATCAAATAAAATCCACTACAAACAACGTACGCAAGTACCTAATGCAATGTCTACCTAGTAGGAACTTATGTTTACCTAAACGGTTATTTTTACAACTAGGTAGATATAGGGTATTTTCCGTCAATAAGATATGAGGAAACCAATAATCTTATTGCAATTATGACACGGCCGACACATAACTAGGTAATGGACACCTAAGTGTCCTAGGTACTTTATTGTGGTGATGACACATCAACAGGTATTACAAAATATGAAATCCTGACTCATTACATACCTACCTAATATTATACCTCCCATTGATATTGATAGGAATTTTTATTACCTTCTAGCAAATGCCGACCACTGGTATCAAACTAATCGGATTTTACTCTAAAAATATATGTACCTACTATCTATCAGGGAAGCTGGCGATGATTCTGTAAATACTGACTAATATTTCTTGAAACTAAACTAATACCTACCCAGCCACAGTTTCATAATTTGTTGGGTTTTTAACGTGTAGTGTAGGTAATTACTGATGCGAGGGTTGGCGGATTTCCCCACAAATATATCGGTCACAAAATATTGTTGAGTAACCACAACCAAATCTGTTTTTACCAGCGAAAGTGATGATACGTGATTCATAAGTCACAACTCATCTTTGTCTCTGTAAATCTATTAATTTTAAATACATAACTAAATGATTGTAATTACTTACTATTAAAAATATATGAAGAAAAAAACTCTCTTCTCATGACTACAAAAACCTTTGGGCTGTATTTATACATTAGAGGTTTTACAATTTTCAGGGCAATTTTTCAAACTTTTACCCTCAAAAATTGACAAAGTGGTCCAGCTGCTGTTCTCTAATTTTGTACTTAGCAACATATTTACCATGTTTAACACCCGACGCAAAAAGAGTGGTGTTATAAGTTAACTGCTATAGTAACTCTTAAACGGGTGAACCGAATTGAATGCTAGTTAAATTCAACAGTAGGCTACGTTATAGATTATAGATATCTGTTACTGTAAAAGCCCGAATTAAGGTACATCCTAAGATTTTCCAGTAAAATCTAAGTTTTACCAACTCTTACTTAACCCTTTGACCGCCAAGAACGCTTTAAAGCGTCCATCTCACTCCAACTTTTACTGACGGATAAAAGTTGGGTAATGTTGATTTTCAGAATTAGGAACATTTATTACTGTTACAGTTTTATTTATTAGCGTGGCGGTCAAAGGGTTAATGGTAAAAGTCTGTATCGTTCTAAGAACATCGTTTATTTCGAACTTTTACCACCATTCACTTGGTAAATCTTAGGATTTGCCTCAAAGACACGATAAATGTTGAAATAAACGTGAGCAATTTAGGCAATGGTTTAAACATGGTTATAGGCTATATATTTATAGTAAAGTATATCACCTACCTACTTAAGTATATCTCCTCCTACTACTTACCTACTGACACTGCCCTAGTGTAAAGGTACAAGTAATGTTAGTAGCAATTTATGTAAAGGTCTGTGAGAGGATGGAACGTAGGTACGTATACAACATGATTTACGAGGCGCAACTTCCCGGGGATACTTACTGAGCGGCTCTTTTAAAGTTATGCGCTAAAACCATCCAAACTGCGCAGCACTGGCCATTAATAACGTGGCCCAGATTACATAGAACAAATGCGGTAAATTCATAAGATATTAATAAGTGAGTGCTACCTGCTTGAGAGAGGATAACAGTGGCAGTAAATTTGAGAATTTGTCGTTGTAAGCCGCCGCATGCAACGTGTACCCCAGTGTTCTGGCTTCAGACCGACTGCCGGCTTAACCCACCCATTGTGATCGGCTATTGAAAAGCGAACATATTGGTAATACATAGGAAAGCCGTACCTTGCTCATGGAAGCTGCTATAAAATTCTATTGTCATTTAGTAGATTGGTAACCTAATTTTGTGAAGTGGTAACACGATTGGCCTTATGGCTACCATTAAATTAGTTACCTAAGTATTTGTTTTATTTGAAACAAGGTTTCCAAATACATAGGAAATGTGTGCAATTAACATTTTAGTTGAATTATGTAAAGAAAACTTCGTAGCAATCTAAGTGCACATTTCTATCCCTATTTAAAATATTCTTATTAATTATTTGAATTTCTATATTAAATTTTGTAATAAAGATTTCATTTACACCATTTTGAATGTCTAATTGGATAGGTAGGTATATAAATTCATGATTTACAAAAATAAGCAAGTCGAAGTTTCCACGGGATACACTTTATTTATAAGTAGGTAGGTACCTAAGTAAGTACCTACCGTGTTTGGATTGAGGTAGGTGCAGAGTTTTACTTGCGGAGTTGGGGGCGGCTGTTCTGCGGATCCGCGGAAAGAACACCGCCCCCGGGCCGGATGGAATTCCGGCCCGAGTGTTGGCTCTGACCCTTGACCACATGGGGGACCGCCTCAGGGACCTTTTCGGCGCCTGTCTGGCGTCCGGAAGGTTCCCTGAGCGCTGGAAAGTGGGGAGGCTGGTGCTCTTGCCGAAGCCGGGGAGGGCCCCGGACTCGGCCGCGGCCTACAGGCCTATCGTGTTGCTGGACGAGGCGGGGAAGTTGCTGGAGAGAGTTCTCGCTGCCCGCATCGTCCGGCACCTTCGCGAGGTCGGCCCCGACCTGTCGGACGCCCAGTTTGGTTTCCGGACCGGGCGTTCGACGGTTGGCGCCATTTTGGCCCTGAGGGCCGCGGCCGAGGAGGCCGTCATGGGAGGCGGCGTAATGTTGGCGGTGTCGTTGGACATCGCCAACGCCTTCAATAGTCTGCCATTCAGCAGCATCGCGGAGGCGCTCCGGTATCATGGAGTGCCCGCATATATCCAGCTGCTGGTGGCAGACTATCTGAAGGAGAGGAGCGTCCTGTACGAGGACCGAGACGCCAACGTTGGGCGCAGGGCGACGTCGGCCGGTGTTCCGCAGGGGTCCGTTCTTGGCCCCCTCTTGTGGAACATCGGTTACGACTGGGTCCTGCGCGCCGAACTTCCCCCCGGGCTGAGCGTACTCTGCTACGCTGATGACACGCTGGTAGCAGCCCGGGGACGGAACTTCGAGGAGGCGGCGCGCCTGGCCACCACGGGGGTCTCCCAGGTGGTCGGGCGCATTGAGGCGCTGGGGCTTAGGGTGGCCCTTAATAAGACGGAGGCCCTGATGTTTCACGGGCCCCGTCGCGGTCCACCTGCCGGCGCCTCAATCAATGTTGGCTCGGTCCTCGTACCGGTGAAGGCCCAGATGAGGTATCTGGGCCTGATTCTAGACGGGCGGTGGCTCTTCGACGAGCACTTCCGACAGCTGGCGGCAAAATTGGAGGGTGCTGCGTCCGCCCTAGGGCGTTTACTGCCGAACCTGGGCGGACCCAGCTTGTCTTGTCGCCGGCTTTACACGGGGGTAGTCAGGTCCATGGCGCTGTACGGCGCACCGGTGTGGGCGGCGGCTCTGACCGCCCAAAATAGAGATCGTTTGAGGAGACCTCAACGAATGATGGCGGTCAGAGCCATACGCGGTTATCGCACCGTGTCGGCAGACGCGGCGTGCGCGTTGGCCGGGACTCCCCCGTGGGACTTGGAGGCGGAAGTGCTCGCCGAAGTGTTTCGGCGGGTGGCGGCAGTTCGGGCGGACGGGCAGTCCCCTCTGCCCGAACAGGTGCGCGAGTGGCGCGAGGTCGCCCGCAGAGCCACCGTCGTGAAGTGGCAGGGTCGGCTGGGGGCTCCACGGGCCGGTTTCTGGACCGTGGAGGCGCTCCGGCCGATCCTACTGGAGTGGATGGGGCGGCAGCACGGGACCCTTTCCTTCCGACTGGTGCAGGTTTTGTCCGGGCATGGGTGCTTCGGGCATTACCTGTACAGGGTCGCTAGGAGGGAATCGAGTCCCGTCTGCCACCACTGCGACTGCGACGACGACACGGCGCAGCACACGCTGGAGTCTTGTCCGGCGTGGGAAGGGCTGCGCCGTGGCCTCGTCGCAGTCGTTGGAGAGGACCTCTCGCTGCCGGCCGTCATGAGCTCGATGGCCGGCAGCGACAGGAGTTGGGAAGCGGTCGCATCCTTCTGCGAGGAAGTCATCTCGCAGAAGGAGGCGGCGGAGCGGCTCCGGGAGGAATCTGCCCTTGCGGAGCCGATCCGCCGCCGGCGAACTGGGCGGCGTCAGCGAGCGCATATGCGCCTGATGCCGCCATAGTAAAGGCTGCGGGTGGGGGATCGGGGTTCACTTCCTCACCCGCTCCTTTCCGCGAAGGTCGACAGCGTCCCCGGTGCACCCGGACGCTGTCGTTCGGTGTTAGGGCCCGAAAGGGCCCGGTGTCGGTGCCCCGTAAGGGGCTGTCGCTGGGTGGGCTGCTGATGTTATAACAAGTTCCAGGGCCCACCCATTACGGCGAAGCGACGGTGCACAGAGGGGTTTTAGTGGGTATTCCGGTCCTTTTAAGACCGGCGAGTCCCACATAACCGTCCCGTGTCCCCGCACGGGGCGGTATGCGTAATGCATTTCCCCTCTTAAAAAAAAAAAATAAAATAAAAAAAAAAAAAAAAAAAAGGTGCAGAGTTTTACTTGAAACGATTTCCTTCTAGATAGGTCTTTACTCTTACGAAAATAAATTAACGTTCAGTTTGCTATTCACGAAATACTAAAATTTGCTAAACGCGGCGACTTTTTGCACATAACGAAGTTGGTAGACGTGGCAGACGGACTGGCAACTGTCACCAGCAGCCGGTGGCCACAAAAAAACTTAAACTCGACTGGAAAAGGGAATAAAAATGTGCCAAGAATGAAAAGCACAGGTTGGCAGTAACAAGGACGCTTCCAACTGAATAAAACATCAAGAAATCTGTTTATACAATTGTGTCCTTTTAGATTAAAGCAATGAGAATAAATTGTATTTTTATTCTTAGAAGTAATGCTATGGATAAAGTGGCTACTCACTAAATAAAACTAAGATCTACTGACGACAAGACGTCGTTTGAAGGTAAAAAATAATAATTACATACTCACTAAGAAAGAAAATTCGCAATGTTTGTATTTGTAGTGTCCAAACACACTCAATCGTTTCGCATCTCGGCTGATGCCTAATACATAATAACAAACATTATTACATCATACAAGGATAGATTTTCAGAAAAAACATGACATAGGTACCTTGCGTGACGCGTCTACCCTACAAAATTACGCGTAGTATCTATATAGGTAGGTACTGGGTCTCCAAATAAACGGGTACTACCTACCTGATGTTCTAAGACTACTTAAGAAAGATATTTTAAAAATACCTCAATATCTAATATCTGTTCATAACTATATTAACTGCCATTATAATGTTTTACTTTACCTACACGTTTCTGTTACAGATTAAGCAAATTATTGTAAAATTTAAAAAAGAACCGTTTTAACTGACGGACCTACCTACTTACTGTGTACCTAACCATTAGGTTAGGTACACAGTACAGTAACATACAGGTTTTTCTGTCAATGTAATGTCCAGAAAAAGTCAATAAGTTCGGCTCTATTAAATGCATTGCCATCATGCATTTGGTTATGCTGATGCCATCTACCTAATCCGATGGGTGTAATCCGTAATCAGGCATGATGTTTTACTAGTGCTTAAAAAAGGAGAGAAATCCCATCAGAACGAGATAGTTGGCGAACTGGCGGGTGTTGGCGAACAAGTGGGCCGTGTCAATTTATCAGCGAAACACTTTACTGTCACATAAAATTAAATTATTGCCAAAGTTGCAGTATCTTGCATTAGGTTAACGCTCAGCTGGTACTCGTATTGCGAATAAATTATATATTTAAGTGCTTGTATTCACTGTTTCGCCTCTATATTTTTACAATTTTGTTAGTTTAGTTGTTGTTAGTTATTGTTGTTAGCTTAGGCAAAAGCAATTTTTTTTTAAACTTACTGTCGAACCAATCTGTCAGAATTTCATTACCTATGGCCTAGTTCTGTGGGACAAATTAATGTAGGTAATAGATCTCATCAAACCATACCACCTAAAGGTCATAAAAATACCTAGTAATAATACCATGCGAGAACCAAGGCCTGATCCACCGAATAGAAGAGGTTGCAGTTAGATACGTCAGGGTCATCATCATCCTCATCATTACAACATTTACATCCCATAAACGTCCCACGGCTGGGCACATCTGTTCTCCAAATTTCATCAATATACATATAGTTTTTAGTAAAATGCCTGTGACACACGCATGGATGGATGGACATGACGAAACTATAAGCGTCCGTTTTGCCATTTTGGCTATGGAACCCTAAAAATAAATCCCTATATTTCCATTGGTTACAGACTAAAGGTATCATGCATTAAAAAGCTGGCCTGCTTTGAAAAATTATTTTAGTGTTGGATAGCCCATCGGCCCCCGATCAGAAGGACCGACAAACTGGTCAAGGTTGTGGGCACCAGTTGTTTGATAAGATGAGGCCTATGTCCAGCAATAAACGTCGTGGGCCTTATATGATGATGATGATGGTGGATAGCCCATTTATCGAGAAAGGCTATATAACATCACGCTGTGGCCAATAGAAGCTGAGCAGTGGCCAAACAAAGAACGACGGGAGCAAAGCCCCATTACAGCTAGTACCAATACATAAATGCCTGAAACCCATTTTATTACTCAGATAATATCTGCATGTTAATGCATAACAGTTTAATTATAAATCATTATTCAATAATTACTACTATAATGAGAACTTCAATTCATACATTAGATGTGTAAAATCAATTATGCATGTACCAAAAAAATTAAGAATTACAATAATTGTTAAATGATCTGCTTTAAAATTCCTTGTCTAATAAGTGTTTGACATTCAGAAGTAGGCAGGAAGTGTCTGCTATTCTTCTTCAACAAAATCACATCACCGTCTTCCAGTTCCAGTTTCCCATAGTCAGCCATACAAAGTACTTCAATATACAGTGATTTAGGAGGTTTAAGGTTTTCTGTCAGGTCTATGCCATTATAACCAATATCTTGTCCCAAAGATCTCATGTATGAAGCCAAATTTGAGGAATATTTTGAGAACCACTGATATTCATCATCCGATAAAAGTTCTCGGACATCAGGTGGTAGTACAGAGCCAAATTCCCATCTCAAAATTTTGATTTTGTTCATTCTGCTGTATAAATACGCCAATAGACAACGTTTATTTCGTTCTAAAGCCGAGTGCCTCACTTGAACTGTTGTCCATAAGGTTTTGTTTTCCATTGTTGCATTTCTGCAAAAAAATCTTGATAACTAAAGTATCTTATTATTTATGCAATTAATATATTTATTGGTATGTAGCTATAAATTTATAGATTATGAAGGAAATACTACTAATCTATTCAAATAAATACTTAAGAATTTATTCATTTCTACTGGGTTTTAATATGAACTTATTTTATATTGACATGTTAACTTACGCATCATTCATATTCAGTCTAAATAAAGATTGCATTTCTTCTAAAATTTGGCGTATTTTATCATCCTGAAAATGTTAATTTTCATTATAATACGTATTAAACAAAAGAAATAATTCCACTATCAACACATTGCAAAGATTATTAGAGTTATTTTAACTTACATTAAACGGATCAATTGTAACAGGATTTCTTTCAGCTTCTTTTAACAATTCTATTACTTTTTCAGCTAACATTTTCAATTCACTAAACTATTACCTTTATATAATTAAGTAGTTTCAGACTTTCAGAAAATTGTCTTTTATTGGCGGCAATATAATTGTCAACATCGCTATTATTTGTCATGTTTCGAACTGACTTTAATGACATTGACAAGCCAATATTGCTGAAATTTGTTTGGATACACATATTATAATAAATTATTTTAATATAAAATAAAATATTTTCGTGGAATACTCATTTGCACTAGTACATTATAAACGAGAGGTCTCACCTTGCTCTAAATATTACTTTATATTATACTCACTCATTACTGGTCGTCGCTTTGGAAACTGTCAAAATATAGTCCTAAATTAATTTTACAAAGCTAGGACAGTTTCAGATAACATACTTAATTATTAAAACGTAAAACGAAGCTTTTGGAGCCATTCCACTGAAGTACTTATCTCGTAATCAAATAAAATTGGCTGCTAATGGTAGGCTAAAGCAAAATTCATATACTTATCTAATATTTCCTATCTACTCGGGGTTGCCACAGTAAACAAATAATAGGCTCACGCGCTATAATCTTTAATGTATTTAATGTAATGAATATTATTTTTACCGTCGCGTCGTAAATTTGTAAAGAAAATGTGTAGAAAAATGGTGATATATTTTTTGTTCTGTTATTTATTTATTTATTTCATAGAAATATAAGTTTACAGCTTTTAGACCAAGGCACTTATATTTAAAATAATAAAAAACAGAATATAATAAAAATAACAAAAACAACAAACATTTGACACAATAGAATTAATTAGAATTTTAACAATTTCAAATATACTATTATTTTCTAATACAGTTTAATTTTTCTTAATAATAATAATAATATCTAAATAACTAAGCACATTTCTCATTATCAGGCCTAATGGATCAAAAAATATGTCCACATGTGGGTTATTTTGTAGGAAGGTGTTGATAAGAGAAATGGCTTTAGCAGTGGGGCTGTTATTCATTTGAGGAGAGCGCCCTTTAAGTGGGTAAGCAAGTAGCTTATGTTGGCGCCGACCACTGCCTCGCACGTACTGGTCGGGAACATAAAAAAAGTTATACTATTTACCTTTCTGCATAATAGTACCTACTCACATAGTTATATATAAATCCCAAATCTAAATAGATTTGAGATTTATATTTTTTAAAGAAATAAATCAAATGATTAAATTAGGAAAAGATAAATAATAACACATGTGCTTAGTGCTTTGCTATCGTAAAACAAATGGGCAGAGTTTTCCGCTTCAAACTTCCCCAAAATAGCACTAACTTATATAGAAAGAGAACATGAACAACGAACGCTCAGTTGAGTTTGAAACGTACAGTAGTGCGCATATCCGAACGCGTTAATAAACAAGTCGCGAGGTAGGCAAACGGCGAGTGGCGAAGTCTTCATTCATTGCGCATGCGATTTTGATGTAAAGTGGTTGTTTACTACGCGAAAAAATTTTTTTGTTTTAAAAATCATGATTTCACATCGTTAAATTATAAAACATACGTGCGTTCAGTTCGTTACTAATCAATTTAAGTGTAGTACATTATAATAAACAAAAATGAGTGCTAATAAGAACAAGGAGTCCAAAACCAAGCTTTTCGAGGACGACAAGGATGCTGGTTTTCAATCGGGACCAATTGACGAGTGGTCAGTGTCGGGTGAAGTGGAGCCAGAACCGGAAACGAAGCAAACTCAGGATCAAAAAGTGTCGTGTGATAGTGGTATAATATCAGGCGAGCTCGACAGTGGTATTTGCGATACCCTGACAGAGGGTCTAGCAGAAGTGACGCTTATAGACACTAGTACTCCTAGCAGTACGCAAACGGAACAGTTTAGGTGCACAGTTACGTCGCCTGAAAAGGCGATCCCTCATGCACATTTAGCGATATTCTTTCAACCAGACGACGATGGCGACACGTAAGTATCCTTCACACTCTCCCGTCACCCCACACATCTGTGTATTGGCATCATGCAGCCAATACTCAAGTCCAGCTTTAAATTCCATAGTAACGTTTTAAATACGAAAGTAACAACTACTTATGGCTATACCATTGCAAAGACCTTAATTAAATTTGACATACTTACTAATAGAAAGACTTAGAGGAGGCCACTTTTATTGATATGCTAAGAAAGTGAAGCTATAGGCAGAAGCTAGTATCAGTACCTAAAGTTTTACCCATATAAGAAGCAAGAACTAGTACTACGAGAACAAACCAACGGTTTGCCCATTGGGTGTCTAGAAATCTTAATTTACTATTGTCAAATATAGTCTGGTAACTATGACGATACATTCAGTTTATTGTGTTGGAATTTCCAACAATACATTTTAGCATTGTTTTCCTTCTTAACAAGTTCTTTTACAAAAAGGCATTGTTTACCCGTGTCGTACACATTGTCTTACAGAATAGGATTGTGTTTTGGTTCATGTAGTTATTGATGTAAAACAGTATTTTATCTATATCTCCAAGTGAAAGTTAAATTTAATCAACTTTCGATTTACTGAGATTTATTATACTCGGGTACCTACCTACTTAAATTAGACATGACTTCTCATGTGTTAGATATTTGATGATTGCTGATTTAATAAAGAATAATATCTTTTAAAACACAACTACATATTGTTGTGTACAGGGCTACATATACTGGACTGTGCAAGTAGACCAACAACTATCTTATATAATTGAAAGTAAACAACATTATTAAAAAAAGAAAAAACTTATTATGACTTTTCTAAATAACTTCTCCTTCTGCTTTCTTGCTTCTGCTAACAGTATGTTAAATTACAATGTAGCCTAATAACATTATATGACACTTGCTAGTAAACATTATGGTGATGCAGCTAAGTTTAGCCAACTTTTGTATGATGTTAATAGGTACTGTACCAAACATTTATGAGTGGCACATAATTCGACAGATCTTATAAAAACACTAAGATTTCTAAGATTTTATTTTTATTATTTGAATATTCTCTATTTTCTGAACCATAAAACCTAAAAAATTTAAAAAAAATCTGAAAAATAATGCCTAATCAATACTTCCAACTACCGTTTTTGAGTTATAGCCGAAAAACTGTGCTACTAAACAAAAGGTCCTAAGTGCTATAAAGATACACTCTTTTGCTGCGGAACCCTACATTGAGCATGGTCCAACATCCTCTTAACCGGTTTTTTCTATTAAAATCGTTGATAACAGCAAAAATAATTGCATAATGATATCCCAATGTTTTAGACTGATAAGAATAGCAATTGCCAATGCAGTTTTTATATTATCTGAGTATAAAAAGTTTGATTGGCACAATAATTTTTACATTTTTTTTGTGATTATAAGTAGATATATTGCAGAGTAAAACAAATCTATCACTATTTAATTATCCACAATTAATAACTATTTGTGCAAGGAAAACTTTGCTAATAGTTACTATTTATGTTATAGTATCAGTGGCCTTTGGGTAAAGCCCAAAGAGCTAACCCAAAGAGCTAGCTGCACAAATTAATTACCAACAATTGATATAGATCTTAAATCAATTGACTCCTCAATGCTGAGTTCAAATTATACTTACCAAAGTTATTAAAACTAATATTAATGTATTTGAAACTTGTACTTATAGGAAGTTATGTGAGGGTCATTTATCACATGAAGTTGCTGAGTTTGTAAAGTAGATTTCAATAAAAATATAAACAAATAATCATTAGTTTGGATCTAGAATTGTTTACCTACTCTCTCTACTCTATTTATAATGAATGAGATCTAGAACCATTATTTCAGAAATTAGGATAACTAAATAACTATTATACTTTACTATTTCTACCAGATGTGTGTATTTATAAATATTTATTATGCAATATAAATGTATTCTTGATTAATCAATTACCCTAAATGGTTTCCCAGTATAAAATGTGGGCCTAATAAATTTTGTATTTATAATATTTTTTTACAAATCTATAGAATTGCTCACCTTGACATAAATTAGGTGAGGCCCATGTCCAGCAGTGGATGTCGTTAGGCTGACATGATGATGATGATTTATTAAATTTAACTGTGGTGTCACCATCCCTTCTGTCTATATTCATGAGTAAATATTTTAATATTTACATCATCTCAATTGGTTTTTCTGTTGTAGGAAGTAAACAGTTCCTTTACGTTTATTGAGTCATTAACATTCGTAAACATTTCCGAGTACACGTGGCGCCGTCGCCGTGTGTAGATAAATACAGACACGTCTCAGCATCTGAATTACCATATATGTGTACCTAATTACTTACTGTTTAATAGTTAGGTCTGTATACCAAACAAAACTAAAAGTTCGTTAATTGTAGATATAAATATTTAGCTTATAGAGTCACCCTCCAGTGAGGTCTAGAATGTGAACATGCTTCGACTGGTCGTTCGGGTCACATGCTAAGTTTAGCCGCGGGCCCCAACGATCAACGCGCTCGCAATGTACGAACTAACCGGTCTACCACAAAGGTCGCACCTACTGTGTAGGTACTCATAATAATATGGGAAATACGTCTGCTTCCAACTCATTAATATAGTATAAAACATATTAAAGTCATTGTTGAATGTAATTGTTACAGACAACTACACATCGCATCTATACACGGTTGCCAGAAATCAGTTGCAACTCTGATCAAAATATGCCCAAACAAAGAGCTGCTGGACTTGACTAATGATCGAGGACATTCGGCACTACACTTGGCTGTGATGAGCGGGAACTCCATCGTGACGAGGATGCTCGTGCGAGCGGGACTCTCGCTCGGAGTACGAGACAGGACGGGAGAGACGCCACTACACAAAGCCACAGCAGCAGGCCGAGTCGAGTGCCTACAGGCGCTGCTGCCGCCCGTACAAGACCACCCACCGAGAAACCTAGCTGCAACACTCAACCAAAAAAATTACAATGGTAAGTAAAAGTTGATTGTACATTGAACTAACGTGATGATCTCATCTTTTCGGAGTCTAACGCTCTCTTCCTATTGGCATGTATCGTAAGCTATCTTCTTCGTATCTGAGCAAATAGGAATTTTATGGATTGGTTCTGTGGCGATGACATCACGCTTGCCTTATTCGAAGTTTCCTCAGGTAGGGAACAAATGTTAATGTCTGATCCAACATTTCGCCTAACGTGTTATAAATGCTCCATGAATGTACACAGTGTTCATGTTTTGGATCATTTTCGTCCTTCGCATCAGCTTGGTCGTTTTGGCAGGAATGTTTCGTTTTGTAAACACTCTGACATCATCGATAGTGATGACCTCAAGCCGATTGATATTTCCTCTGACATTTCATATTATTATACGTTCATTGACTGCTGGAAAAACACCGATACGGCATTTTATCTATACCTACTCAAAGTACCCAAGCATAAATTTAATCAACGAATGTATCTACGAAGTCCGTTTTTTAACAATGAACATTGAATGATACTTATTATTACTTCTTATTTAATGCTAAAGAAATAAATAACTTACGTATCACAAATCCTAAATTAATATAATACCTACGTTTAAAGGTTATGTTCGCAACAGTTCATCTGAATCACGGAGAGTAAAAACCCGCTCAACGTATTTTCCAACTTTGAGCAAAGCTACATACAGCTTCATTAGCCCGTACATAAAATGTTAAATCAGTTCATATATTCTATTAAATTAACCGTTGTTTTCTCTTTTTTACCTAAATCTTCAGGCAATTTATAATGATTATAGTTTATATAGAACTGTAAATGCGCAGCTTCATTATTTGTAATAATTGCCTACTCTGTTATCTGCAAATCGGGTCATATACTCGCCTTTGAACATTTGGTTTGGCAAAACGTGTTCTTATCAGAGCGGCGGGCGTATTATTTACCATTTAAACAATTATGTATTACATTAATAATTTAAACATTTCATCTTTCGGATTATCAGAGTAAGAGTGCATGCCATCTATCAACACAATCGAAGGCAAACCACTGAGATGACCCTTCGTCCATACAATTTAGCTATGTAGTAGTAGTTTGCCACGCTCAGTACACTCAGATCCGGACATACTAACGTCAGCACATCGCGTGTCTTGCAAGACCCGCAGAAAAAATACGGAGCTTCTCTAGGATATCTGTTGAAATGTCGTGCTAGGATCAACTAGAACCTGTTTACTATGCTAAACAAAGCCGCCGTACATTGTTTACGTGTGAACGCACCGTGCCTACTAGTGACGTCCGCCAAGGTCTTGATTACGCTCAATGCCATCAAACAACTCTTGACGCGCAAACGTATTGCTGAGAAATGGTAGCCCAACTTCATTTTCTATTACGCATCCAATTCACAACGATCTGGAAATCTTTAGTCGTTAACTACATTAAAAAGATATTAGCACCTCGCTTCGTTTTTTATTATTATCTCTGGTTTTTCCAATCTTTCAGACGCGTCCTATCGGTCCCATCTGAGATTAAAGAATTTTGGTTCACCTCTTACACATTTACATATGGATTTACCCAAAATGTTGAGCTTGTGAGGACATTATTATTATTTGTTAGGCTGATCTATTGTAGCGCCCCTTGTTGTTTATAGTTCTCTGCTTAGTTCTATAGAGGCTAGAAACTTCCAGATTGTCTGAGCAGAGAGAGACAGTATCTCATCTGGTTGCATCTTGTGCTGTCCTAAATGGATGCTTCTTTAGTGCATGAGTGGCCTACATGAGCAGAGGACATTGTATGAACTTAGTCTTGTTGGAGAATTTGTTGAATGCGTGCGAGAGGTCAACATATTTTGTCAGTATCGACAGGGGCTATATCAGTGGATGATAATGTGTGATGGGAAGTTGTCGGTCGGTAGCTCAATGGGTATTCCCAACGCGGCAACGTTACGAGGGGCCGTCCGCGCGCCTGGCTGGGTCGCGTAATGAACTCGGCCGGCCGCTCACCAAGTGAAAGCTAACTTTTTGACCGTGTAACGCCCGCAACGAAGCTAATGTTGGTCCGCACACACAGTTTGGGTTACCCCAGACCATTGTTCGAGCGCTAATTGAAATGCCATTACGACTATGTTAATAGTCGACCATGCGAGATGGGTTTTCCTGCCGAGACAATTTCAATATTTTATAAACGTATCGTCATTGTACGTTATTTGTATATTTATCGCTATTTTGTTTTTGTATAATGTAAAAAATGTCATTTAAAGGACATCCTCAGACATAACTCGTTAAAGGGTTGAGGAAACCAATAAAGCACTAAGTAGTTGTGTTTTACCAAACGATGATCAAATCCCGAGGAAAACCGCAAGCCGGCACGCGGTACGCTGCATGCTCTTGAACAATGGTGTGGATGATGATGAGCGTGGGCAATACCCAATAGCCATGTGAAAGTGTGCCTCACGCCTCGCCGCGGTTACATACTGACGGAAATCCCAGCCGCTCACTAGCATTATGAACATGTTACGTGGGACCAAGCTTTCTAATTATATCTCGGGCCGAATGGTTTCACGACCGAATCTCTATTATCTATCTGCGACATGAGCTATGCGCTACATTTTGGTACGGAAGTTAATTTCGAATGCTGATACATAATTGATTTTATTACTAATCTGGTTTGTTGAATGCCTAGTATTTCTAATTCAGAATTTATCTAAGATTATTTCTTCAGGTGATTGACGCACTCGAGTCCAAGGACAGCAGGTCTAATTATCGTTTTATTTGGATTTCCCACAGACGTAAATAGCGAAATTTAAATAATTTATATTAATGGCTGTAGTAGTTACTATCAACTTGAAACTAGCTATTTTGTGTTTAAGTCAATCACTTGTCTCATACTTGAAATTTGTTATAGCGTCTTATATATACCTTAGTTGTTAAGTTATGGTGTCCTGTAGTATGTCACGTAGACATCTCACTGTTCGAGGCGAGGTGTTAATTTGGTTTTACGTAAAAATGTGTTAATTAGCGTGTTGGTAGTGTTTTCTACGTGAGAGGTCGTAAACATGAGTTGTTAGGTATCTTGTATAAAACACTTGTACCGTTTATTCGAAGCGTGGGGTTTTCCGACGTTCAACACGGTTATACAATGTCCTACATGTCTGCGATATATTATCATGAAAATTTCAACACTTCACCTGTTGTTTACGTTGAACAACATCTTCAAAAGATATTTATGTGCCTTTGAATTACACTATCGCTATTTTATTCTACGCACCACGTAACTACGTTGTCTCGATAAAGCGTATAGTAACAGGTTTTATAGATAACTGCTAGGTCCTAAACCGGCTCTTAGGACATCGACCAACAAACTCCTCAACACAAGTACAAGCTGAAGCAGACTAAAGGAACTTAGTAATTAAAATATAAATTTATATAATGAATAAAATAATATTTTGTCTTCTTGTCACTACCCATCTCGAGTATCTCAGCTCAGCCCATGGGTGTCGTAAAAGGCGACTAAGGGAGTAACCTTATGCAGACAAGAGCACTGCGAGAATAGGAAAATTCGAAACAAACCCTAAACTTACCCGTCTGGCCAGCGTGGTAGATATAGTGGTATAGTTGGCTAAATTCTCTCCACATTCTTTGGAGGAGGCTCTACTAATCTAATTTAAGTATTTTTAATTTGAAACTGATCTCTTTAGTTCTCAAAATATGTCTACGGCTCAGACATTTCATGTGAGGAAACAAATGAAGTCTAATGTTTGATCAATCACCGTTATTGTCGAACATAATAACAATTATGAAGCATGCGCACAATGAAATTGTTGACTAGGTAACCAAAAAAGTGCATGTGACGTGAGCAAACTGAGCAATACGCACACCGTCCTTATAACTCGTATCGAGCTAGTAACAAGTAAACTTGCTAAGTTTAGGTAACAAGACGTAAGACGTGCTTCCCCAATCTCACACCAAAATTCCCCAAACTGCCAACGACACCTGCGGACCAGCAATTAATTATATTTAAGTTGAGAATTTTTACTTAGCTGTGTTTGCGAGCCAAACAAGGCTATGGGTTTTTACCAGAAAACCAGTTGGTACACATTCGCGCCGTCACCGGCAGGGTTCCGCATGGTATTTTAGATAAAGTAGGTAACCTTGTCAGATAATATTATATGTGTGCTGTAATTATTTACAATGTAAAAAATAGGAGCTGACATTCTTATCTTGCCTCTATTCAAACATTATTGTTACGAGTTTCTTGAGTGCAACCAATCGTTTTCATCAATATAAACGTATAAACACTGCCACAAAAAAAAAACTAATTATAATTTCTTCCTATCCGTCATGGAATTCTATAATAGCTTGCACACGAACATTAGATTGCCAACGCATCGGCTTTGCCCCGGCATACCTTCTGCGGTTTCTTACCGGCCTCCTAGGTTACTCCGTTCCATTATGTTTTGACTCGTAAATAAGGAAAAAGTGTCTACCTACAATTAAAGCTTACATAATCTACTACCTATAGTTTTTCTTACGTTACATTTGGAACTACGAAACATTTTTTTTTATCTTAACAAAATACCAGTTCACTGGTAGCCATGATCTTTATCGTCATACGGCTTACCAACAGTTATGGGTAATAAAATAGCTACGTGTTAGGGTATACAATCACGGAAATAGTGAAAATATACAGAGCGGTGTCGCGCCATATTTGGTGTGGAGTGTCGAGGTGCGCGTGCGCTGATAGTCGCCGCCGGCGGCCGTCACATTGTTGGGAAAACCCCATCGGGCCGCGCCGCGTCCGCCGCGCACCTCGCCTCGCCCCTCTGACGACATCGACACCGCGTACACATGCCACTAGTGACTGAACGGCGCCTGTCGCCTCCCTCCAGCTCATTGTCACGTCAGCTGGCGCATGGCGGCGCTACACAACACAATTTTGTTTAACTACCTAGCTAATACGTTTTTTCCAAGATGCTTCTTCCTCCTACTAAGAAATCTATGACTACACAATAGAGAAATTCACTCTTCCGTTCCAAGAAGACACCAATTGTAGTTCGTCATTTGGAACGAAGCGATAATTTGTACAAATTCGTCATAACACAAGTTTGTCAATACTAACATTTTATAAGTAGGTACCACGTACCTACTTATAATTGTAAATATTATGCTGTCATTTTAAAGATATCCCTAAATTAAACCACGATTATGAAACTCATCTAACTTTTATCGGCGCGGCAATATTTTGGGTCACATCTTAGAACTTTTGCCCATATTAGCCCTAACTGTAAATTGTTGTCAACCTGCTTTAGGTTAGGCCAAGTAGATAAGTTATTCGATTAATAAACTGAGTGTTTGAATATTTGGCATCGATTACGTGTGTCGTGAGGCAGAATGTGTCAAGGTTTGTGGGAACTCCGCACCATGTAACGTCTCTTGTGTAATCCTTTGAACTGAGTTAGCCTAAGCATATACAATAGGACTAGATACGATTGAACCTGATGAGGACAGCAGCCGCATGCCTAAAAGAACCAAATTTATTATGTTAAACAATTACAGCATTATGTAACTTAATAAATTGCGTTCATTTAGTTTTAAAACTTTATCAAAATTAGTTTTTAACATTTTTTTGATTTTGTGGTAGTCGGAAATATTGTAAAAGTTGATTTGGTACAAGGATATGATATTTACAATCTGCTTATACATTACTTTATGTATGTTCGAAGTATTTTAGTAAATATATTAAATGAATTCGCAAACGTACAAGTCAGCCGCGCGGTTACTTAAGGCAAGCTTATTCCACCTGTACACAAAGCTACAATGTTGACTCTTTGTGTTTGCTCTCTCAAATACCTTAAGCCTAATTAAAGAAGAGCACACATTGAAGTACAACCATCTTCCATTTACGCCATTATAAAAATAAGGTTCTTATTCGCCCACGTTTCTAGAATGAGGACCAAATAATTTTGTAGAATTTAACACAGAGCAGGTACAAACACCAAAAGGATTATAATAAGCTCACCTAAATTCTTGTGCTTTAAAAAGCGCTCAGCCATTTTGGTGCAAGCGATCTATTTTAGATTCGTTTTAAATATACTTGGAGCCATTCCAGCGAGTACGACTCAGCCATCACCGAGAGCTCTAAACCACATTTTTGCTTAACGCGTTACGACATCGAGCATGTGCCTATTGCGAATATTTGTATTTATTGAATGGACCATACAAAAATAAAGTTATAACGAAGCCATTGTTTAGTCGCCCTCTATAACATAATTTGACTTTACGATCATTTCATATTCATGCGTTTTAGCCAGAATATATTGCGGACGCAAATTGTGTTGTTTTCACAATTTATTTACATACCTACAAAAAAATGGTAATATTGTGTACAGTTGGTGAGCGGCTGAATGTTGTGAATACGTACCACTAGCTAGCCACTATAGAGAACCAGTTTTGAATACGTGCCATACAATTATAGATATGACGTCTTACTTGATATCGCTGTTAAAGGTTATCTAAGTATTGTCATATACATTTAATATTTCTTACTCCTCCAGCATTTCATCTGGATATTGTCCATACTCTTTGCAGTTTGTCTGCACCTAAATATTATGTACACTTTAAAAATTACTTTGTCTTACATTTTTGGATGAAGATATATTTCCGCGTAGGAGGGTCGATCCGTACAAGGCCAGCGGAATGGCGAGGACACACGAATATGGCGACAATTTTACCAAATAATATCTGTTATTTATAAAATTAATGGCGGCTCTTTTATAATCTAACATATACCTAATTAATTATTGGATAAAGATAACATTTGCAAACATTATCGGTTACGCTATCAGCATAACTTATTGATTTATTTAAACAATTACTGTAGTTACAGATAAGGTTTTACCCACGGCCACGGCTGCAATGCACTTGCGTACAAAAACTTTTAGGTACCTATCATTATAAATTTAGCCAATATAATCCTGGGCTTTTAATCCCATTAAAATATAAGTATATTTTAATGGGATTAAAAGCCCAATACACAAGCAAAATATAGCGTAAGATATGTATAAAAACGTGAGATCTAGATTAGTATTTATTAACATTGTTGTGTGTTTGTTTCAGGACAAGCATGTATACACCTAGCCGCTTCAGCGGGACATTTTGATGCGCTGCAAACTTTGGTATTCTATGGAGCAGATATTAATGCCAAGGTAAGTCTTTTCTCTATCTAGCTATCATCGAGATACTGATTACCGACCAATCAATTACGGCGAGAAATTAAACAGATGCACACGTCTGCATTGATAGTTTTTGCTTAAGATAAAAAATAAAGCGCGCTTAGAAGCCTACATGCTTCATACCATTGATTTTATCTATCACAGTCCAAGGCTAATTGTCGAACAAAAGCAAAAGTAAATAGCGGTTCAGCTGGTTGCTATGCACGCCACAACAACGAACTATAACCACAAAATGAGTCAGTGTGAAGGCGAATAGCCCCCGACGTTTCTACGCTAACAGAACATAGTTCAACAAAATCCCTCCACTTTAATAAGTTACACGTAAAAACCTCTCGCGGTTTAATAGTCGAGGGAAAATATATATTTTCTCGTAATAATTACGTTCGGGGAATACACTTACGCACTGGTGATTTTCCCGTCTGCCGAAATAGCAGCTGACGAAATTAGGTGACGGAAATAGTTCCTCGAGTTTGTTTATAGAATCTATAGTATACGAAGACGTTAGGCGTGTGCATTGTTTTAAAATTCTCTGTGTAATGAGGAACTAGTTAGAGTTACTAGGTTTCGTCCTTGGTTTTGTTGAAGACTAAATTATTTTTCGCAATTTATGTGATCATCGCACAACTGGAGGCATTTCTAATACGAGTTATCAAGGTGCTATATAAAACATATTGAATATTCTGAAAGTTAAGTAAAATAAATTATTTTTCATGAATTTTATTACTGAGAGAGCTCAAGTAATAATAAATATAATATAAGTAGGTTACATCCTTGGATTAATTGAATTTGTATGGTTTTCCTAGATCTATTGTTTACAAATACTAGCTATTGTAATAACGTAAAAGCCTCTAGTTGTAAAAGTGATATGTATTATCAGTTGAAGGCTCTCGGTTCGGTCCGAGGCGTGCTATTGTTAGTGTCGGAAAACCCGCGCTAATCTCACTGATACTGCGATACCACCGTATCTTGTACGTTTGGGTTTTTTTGTTTGTGCACAATTACACGCTGCGCTGTAAACATTTTTGTTTACTTCTAGATCGCTTACATTGATTAGTTGTGAAATTTTTGATTTATACAAAAGAATGTAATTAAGTGAAATTAAAATCTTATCGATTATTGAGTAATTTACGCTATATCCATGCAATCACTAATGTATTCAAGATATTTGTTTTATGTATGTGATCACATTCGGCGACGAGTTCACATGAGATGTGTTACGTGCCGACCGTTTGTGGTGGCGGCGTGCGCGGTGCCGACCGTTTAAAAACCCCTTCCCTCCACAGTGAGCTCTAGAGACCACTCATCAGTAGGAACATAACAGAATATCTTTCGGTTCTGTAGGTCGCAGGCAGTTCCCCAGGCGGGTTCTATAGATCTGTAAGAGTATATTGAGTGAATGTCTAAACGTTGTTGTTTTGTCGTACAGGAGAACCTGGCGGGCTGGTCGGCGCTGCACTACGCGTGCGTGCGCGGCGACGTGCGCGCGGCGTCGTACCTGCGCGCGCACGGGGCGGCGCGCACGCAGCGCGACCACGCCGGCCGCACGCCGCGCCGCCTCGCGCGCCGCACGCCCGTCGCCAGGCTCTTCGCCAACGACGACGACAGCGACGACGACGACGACTCCGATGATGATGTGAGTTACTCTGACGTCACATCTCACACCTTGTACACACTTGTCCAACAAGGTGGACGCATGTTCTGATCCGAAAGGCAAGATCCATAAAAGGAGCGAGCCTACTATTGCTATTGACAATCTCTTGAGAAGGTCTATGTGACGTGGTCTTAGGCTGATATGATGGTAATGAAGATGATGATGATAGCGATAAAGTTGTGGTCAAAATCCTATAAATCTGACTGACATTTAGAATACTTAGCTTCAAATGCATCTCCTTTATTGAGATTAGTCGATGGTAAGGAGTAGAGAATAGAAGACCATGACTTGGATATATGTGCCTATTCAGCATTGGTATTCTTTCCAATAGCTAAATGTTAATTATACTAAATGTAAAAAAAAATATCGATCGTCCGTTATACCTCTAAATTTTTCTGCACACATTAATTAAATATGTACTATAGTATTGTGTTTACAAACAGTTAATAGGTACAACAGTCGAGCTACAATTTACCCATTGGTCGAAATATTACGAAGCCGGTCCCTCACATACTATCGCGTTGATAAATGCGTTTAAAATTATACATGACGTACTTAATTTTCCTGTTATTTCACTTAGTTTCAATGTTAACTTAAAACGTTTAATAATACGTCATAATAAGAAATAAATCTATTATACAGACATATTGTGTATATGTGATAGGTACTTCGTAATATTCTGGTGTTAGACAACAAAGTCTTCCAATGTTGTGTAATTGCTATGTATTGTATGTACTAATATGACATCTCTGTTCTTCCACAGATGTATGACAGTGACAGCGAGAGTCTGTTCGAGAGATTACGCGAGAGCCTGAACCCCTCGTCGTCGATCAACGTCGCCTAAAGTCAGAAGCCAAACTATAATGATATACAGTATCGATACGCAAGTCGCACTCTGCGCCGCGCCGCCAAGTGACGTCAGCGGCGCCGCGTCAGCCATATACCGCGTCAGCTGAGACATTACACAAAACTAAACAATCTTTATCATATTCAAGAATACTTAATAGATCTGATTCCAATGATGCTTGCTATCGATACAAACTTAGACTGTTGGAAATAAACTTGTATTTATTATATGTATGTATTTATATTGTAATCCACTGCCATTATGAAGTGTAAGGACGCGTGCCGGCCGCTTCGAGTTCCGCCTAAATTGCCATCTGTATACATGTAGTATTTATTGGCAAAACGGAATCATTCTGACTGTAATTGCTTGAGCAATGAACAGAACAGATTTGTGTTATTGTACAATGTACAATAGTTAACTAATCGTTTGTTAGAAGATGAATACATCGGCTGACACTCGTCAGTTACAATCAAGTTCATATTTCCAACGGTCTAACCGTCGCGTCGCATCGATCTGATAATCAACGATTAAGTTAATAATCTCAGTCAAAAGTATTCACATTATCTGTTTTTATTTTGGCTAGTGAATATGTCGACTTAATCATTAATTAATTGATGTTTGTGACAGTCAAGTCTAGTTTTGCGAAGATTTAATCTCTGTCGTTCATTTGTATATATAACTGTGAAATATGGAGAGGAAATGTCGGTGAACTATACTCGGTGCGCGGTACATATCGCAGGGTTCTGTACAGGATGTTATATCGAGTCAATATACGGATTTGCCCTCTATTTGTTACAAGGGACGTATGTATTTATATATAAATATGTGGCTGGGGATTGTCCAACTCGGAATAACCCAGCATTATGTACCGTGAATCATACAACTATAGTTATTGTAAAAATCGTGTACAGTCGCGGAAAGAATGTTAACTTTAGACAAATTATTTAAATAAATAGTTGTAATTGTAAAAATCTGTTAATTGTATATTTATTTAGTATCAAATAAATGTTGTTTAATTATATATGGTTTGGTTTATTTTGTCACTCGACCTTCTGGCTACGAGTTCTTTCCGCGACTGAACATGCCACTGCGTTATTCGTAAATACATACATTATTGCTACTTGAAACATACATTTATGAGTATTGCAGCTGTTACGTTAAGGGTCAAAAGAATTTAGCTTGTTTCCGAGCAACTCGGATGTGTTGAACTTTAGCTATTAGAGAGAAAGGAAATTATATATTTACTATTAAACTACGAATGCCGATGGATTATGTTCGATGTTATAAGAGTTGAACTTGCGAATGTATCTTCCTTTTGTAAAAAGGGGATAACTTACTAAAAATTGAGGCCATTTTTATACCTAACAAATTCTAAAGAAAGATTCGCAACACAAAACTCGTTAGTGTTGAGCGTGATTGGCAAATTTACTAGAAAGCATAAAATGCAACGAATAGTTAGTATGTTACGAGGTCACAAAGTTCTTGATTATAATTATTACATTCAACATATAATAATTTTGAATGTAAAGAAATTATTTAGTTATCTTTGAATTTGTTTTACACTAACTTTCAAATGAAAGGAGATGTTAAGACAGCTATGTGCAAATGTTAGGTTTTACGACGCTGATGTTTACTTGTTAAACGTGGCTCTAACGACTAATTTTATTCAACAATATGCACCTAGAACTGTCAAGGCATTTGTGATTTGATTAAGTTATATCAAACATTTATTAACAAACTCTTTTAAAGAAAATAGACTGTATTCTATAATTTAGCCTTGTAAAATAATATTAAGTATATATTTAGACGTCGCGTCGGTCGGCTATGTTGGTGGGATCAATGTACCCATTCAACTGCACTTTACATTGCTATTCGGTCTATGTATGGAGCCCAATATAATATCTCTATAAGTCCTTTATAAAGATGTCTGGCTCCTGCCCAAAAGTGTTGAATATGTCCATAGGCCGGTTACCATCAGTTGGGCGACACGCGGGGTCCACCGTCGTGGTATACAAATAATTATATAAAATATCCGGATTCGATAGATGATACCTTTAATTGCCCAACATGGTTAAAGACGTATGAAGGTGCGAATCGTCGCGATGTTAAACTACGTTATAATAATTGTTTTATTACTTATATTACAAAATTGTATGACTACCCACATTTGCGACTTGGTTACTGAACGATAGATTTTACTATTATTTATAAGGTGACAGTGAATGCTTCTCTAGCTTGTAAACTTCTGAAGAGCATTTTTATTATGAATCTGAAGCTAATAAAATATACAAGATCAAATCAAGCCTAAATTAACCGTCATTGTAGTGGTAAAGCTAATAATTGAGGCGCTGGCAAATCAAAAAGCCACAAGACATAAGTAATAAATTAACCAAGGTAAATTCACACTTATGTATTTGCATTAAAATATAAATTCAAATGTTCTAAAACAAAAAATACTACAGAGAGAAATGCCCCATGATGCTAGGTTGTTTTAGAACTTTTAAATTAAACCTTAATAAGAGTGGATACGTGTGAATTTACAGTGGCCAACTTTACAGTCGGTTTATATGCTAGAATCTCTACTTTGTATTCGTTTTACTAGAGTAACGGTATTAACAATTGGCTGTGACGTATTGGACTAAAGATTTAGCAAGTCATAGTTGATGTGTGAATCGTCATACACACTTAATGTGACTAATTCAACTCACTATCTTTTTGTTAGTTGAAGAATTTTAATAATCATGTTTAGGTGCGTTCTAAAAGATAACTGTTCTATCTAAAATTTAAATAAATGTACTGTCTTGCTAATGAAGGATGTAAGTGCATATTAAGTTCAGGAAAAGTGCACCTTTAAAAGCATTTTTTTCTTAGGAAGGCAGTATGTGTAGGTATCATAAACAAAATTTCTGCTTTTTAAAATTATATTATCATAATTATATATTATA
Organism: Laspeyria flexula; assembly: GCA_905147015.1. Taxonomy (NCBI): domain Eukaryota; kingdom Metazoa; phylum Arthropoda; class Insecta; order Lepidoptera; family Erebidae; genus Laspeyria; species Laspeyria flexula. The sequence continues at coordinate 465,228 of LR989956.1, read as the reverse complement.
TTGTATGATATATAACATAATGTTTAGATTTATAAACTCAACTGCGCTAGTCTAAAAGCTGCCCAACGATTTTCCCAAAGTAGAAATCACGCTGTGATACCGAAGTGTTTAATATCTAATACTGATAGTGTGACGTCATAACATCCGTCTAACGTTCAGTAACTGCAAGTTGCTCTACTTTAATTTAATTAAACGTAATTATGTTATATTAAAATTTAGTTATATTTATTATGGATAATGTTTCTTGTTATATATAAATTATATATTGATACCAATTAGCTTAGCATTAAGCACATTGTTGTGTCAGTTTCATATATTATACTGATAAATATAAACAAATATGATGTTTTTATTGAATGAAAAAAATAAGGTAGATTCCTTGTGAAGACAACACTACACACAGTACACACATAATACTATAGTGTGTAGTAGTAGTTTGATAACACAAAAACTTTGTCGAAATTAGTGGCCAAATATCAGATTTGGTCAGTTAAATTTTTAAGGTATAATCTAGGAGCGTTAGAATAGAATAGAATAGTTTATTTGTCCAACATAGGTAATACAATAAAATTGTGGTAATTTTTACACACTATGCTTTGTCACTAGAACATACAAGAAGAGTACCTACAGTTTTTTTTTTTTAATTTCTTTGCTTTATAAATAATTTGGTAAAAACTTTTTGATCTAGCTGCTAGACTACTGGACCTAATTTAAAAATTATTTTAGTGTTGGACAGACCATTTATCGAGAAAGACTAAGCTATTTATTTATATATTTTACGCGTCGACCAATAGGAGCTAGACCTGCTGAGGGCGAGGAAGCGAAGCTCGGAGCAACTGCTAGTTTATGGATATTTAGTAAGGGTACCTGTTCAAGGAATTTTTTTTTTTTTTTTTTTTTTATTTAATTTAAACTATTAACGCAATCTTTACTAAAAACCAAAGACTAAAAAACAAAATATTGTGGTGCAAATAATTTATTAAATGGCAGTAATATTCAATATTAGAACGTATCACATCGGCACAGAGTCTATTATGAGCCGTCCGCGTCACGCACACAACGCAACCATATAATCACAATATAACTAGTAAAATACAAATATTAAACATAATCATTATTATTAGTGAGGCACTGGAATGATAACATTGAAGAATTATAGCTTACATTTCAATTTCAATTTGGTTATAGCTTAGGGTTGCATCACATCTAAAAGTTTCTATCCTTTTCTGTAACTTAGTTACATTACATTTACTAGAGCAAGAGTGAGAGAACCGATCACATCGCCGATTCCGCCGCGTGCGATAGCACTCCCGCTATCGTTGCGCTCTTATTTATGACGTTCTCAGTGACAGATCGGGATAGAAACAGCAAAGAGCGATTCCTTGCGGCTAGATGTGTTCCATCCCTTAGAGCCCGAAATGTTAGCAATGCCTGGAAAGGGCGCTAACTCATTTGTGCATATATTATATATTTAGGCACTAGTAATTGTTCGAGCCACTAGTATTTTATTTTATTCACATCAGGATACCATAATTATCATCAGAAATCAATCCTGGCTTCGGTACCTACAAGGTAAACCTATTTCATCAAATCATATTTAAAAGGAAAATATAGTTTTGATAACAATGTTTGTTTCTATACAATGGGGGGCCGATTACAATATTTATTTTTCATTACTGAAATTCATTTTATTTGTTATTGTAAGTATAAATGATCAAGTCCGATTTAGCACCATATATTAATATATCTCTAATAATAAGTCTGATAACTACATCTACTTAGTTAATAAAGTACTTTTTATAATTTTTCTTTAATTTATTATGAGTAGGTACACTTGTGATGTTCATTTAATTACTTAAATATTTTAACATATCTAACATTTGTAATTCTAATCTAATAATATTTTGACATAATTTATTACTTATGTTATTAGTTTAAAATCGTCAAAAGCAGTTTTATTTTATTTTCAACTAATATAATTGTGTACGCCAGCTGGCAGATTAATCATTGCAGATCATTATTGTAACAGTTCTTTCTTAGATCTTTTTTGTACCCAATATCAATAAATGATTGGATTTGAATGTAAAAGTGATATTGAGTAGTTACTATAAATTATTATTTACACAAAAGGCAGATAGTATTATACATAACTGATTCTACTGCTGTGCAATGTGTATTGTGTACAGATCCTGTACATTTGCCTACTACAAGAACTGAAAGGGTTACAAAATTGTTTATTTACTTAAGTTTATAAAATATATATGCCGCAAAAATACTTTAACGTAGAATATGCACAAGATTAAAAATTATACTTGAAATTTCAGTGTAGTAAAAATACACTTAATAAGTGGGCAAAACAGGTGGATATTATTAGTTAAAATTGGTAATAATTACCTCACATACATGGAATGATATGTATCTGAATGAATACTAAAGTTTGGTTTAAACGTTGAGTACAATAGTTATGAATGGCTAATGTTCCATTTTATCATTGTGAGTACACTTGCTTTCACTTTAAATTATATGTTTGTTCACTTTTATTTTCTCTCTTACAATAACCAGATAATATGTAGTCTCATTAACTACGCCTACATACTCGTATTGTGTTCATCACTGAAATCACAATTTCAGACTGTATCTTTGTCAGTGTTTCTCAAAAACTCTAGCATCATTTTCATTTGTTACATCAATCTTAATCTATTTACAAACTTTTAGGTAAATAATACCTACATGAGGTATTTCTCATGATGTTATAAACCATTGTTCACTCAGTGCCTCTTTAGACAACCCAACAACTAACACGGTTCATTACCTGTATAGAAAAATAAAATCGCTTCAGTACTAGTAATAAAAAATATTCTATACAAATGATTGTACACGTTACAGCAAAGTTAAATTATAATACAGCCATCACATGGACATAGGCACTTAGGCACTCGCCTCCCTGACCCTCGCACAACCTCTACTAGTTCTAAAAGGTGGACACGATACGTGTTGCCAGAAATAACCACGTAAGTTAAATTAAAAAAAAATAGTAATGAACCAACCACAAAGTGGAAGCCTATAAATGGCCAGCGTCATAGAGATCAGGCAAGAAGAGGCTGGTGTGAATATTTAAATGTTTTTAGCAAGAATAGTAATTCCGCACCAACCCTTCTTTGTCCACATTACTCTCCTTAATAATTCCAATATTCAAGTCATGACGACAAATTGATGAAGTCAGTTATCAACAAGTATCATGGCCACCTTATTTATAATATTTGTGTTAGTAGCGGAACAATAACAACGATGCTAAAACACATCAAGCACATACATTTAAATCTCAGTGAATTAAATAAATTATTGTTCATTAAGGTACCTTTACAAAAGTAACTGGTAGGTATTGTATAACATGAAGAAATAAGGAACTAAATTAGGTTAGTATATCATATTGAAATTAACTCACTGTCAGAGCCACATTCACAGTCGACACTTTACTTTGAAAAATAGGTTTCCCAAAGTAAACTTCGAATGCCGAAATTTCCTTAATTTTTTAATTTCACAGACACTTGCCTGTTTTATGTAAGCAAAGGATGGTTTTGGAAAGTAAAGTGGTTTGACAGAATTATGAAACTATGGCGACTATGGGATTAACCTTAAACAACAAGAGCACTGCGAGAAAAGGAAAATTCAAAACAAAACCTTAAACCTTAAGCCAGCGTGGTATAGTAGGCTAAATTTCCTCCAAAATATTTGGAAAAAACTCGTGCCCGGCCGTGGGACACAAAATTATGGGTTGCAATGATGATATGATTGTAATTAAACTTTTCCGCGGTAGCCTGCAGACGGTATTGTCTATACGACTGTACCTGACGTCCTGACGCTCTTGGTGGTGCCGAGCGACTTGTGCTTCGATGACTTGACTTAGTTTTTAGGTTTACATGACGATTTAAAAATATTTAATGGATCAGCTAATTTGTAGTAGGTACACACTGTTTTATGAAATTATAAAATAAGTACCTAAGTGTAATATTTAGTGATAAGTGCATATTTGTGATTAACGAGAGTGCTACTACAGCTCGCTTGCAAGTCTTATTACATATTTGTCCAAAAATAACATTCACTTCAGTAATATTTGGTAAAAGAACGCATCCACAAGCAAGTAAAGGACCGTGTCTTACACTATGATTTGTACAATAAACATAATACTATAACAAACAAAATACTAAAATTAAATTAAAAAACAAGGGGAACTTTGTGCTATGGAATATAAAGCGTAAATATTCATCGTGTAGAAAAATACAAAACGGTAGGTATACTATTCATGACGTATTAACATAGCTTATGAAAAACAGCTAGTTCACACAGACTTTCATATATCCATTTACAGTAAGGTGACAAGAACCTTTATGGTATTACTGGGCTTATTATGAATCAGCTGTTTCCCGTAAGCTGTGACAAAACTATTACATGATATTTCATGCAAGCATATCGCACTCACAGTAAAACAGTTACAAAATGAGAACCACCCCTGGCCCATTTTGAACCTTATAGTTTCAAACAGAAGATGGAAATTACTCATCTTACATCTGTTTTGCGTTGACAGTACGACATTTCTCATGTAACGCCGTAGGAGATCCGGCTTCCAACAGTAGTCACGCCAAACCATACAATATAGCCGTCGACTAGAGTTAAATCTCAGTATAATAAGTGGGTCTGTCGATCCTCAGCAGAGAGAATACGTTAGGGAACACGTACGTCGTGTTGAACCCGATCATCGCGTACGTAAAGTACTTGTAACTTAGTTCTACGATAATTTTATTCTTGTTGTCAAGACTGTCCTCTGAGTTCCGTAGTTCATTCTTGTCTTTACCTAGTAAAGCGCAGACGAAAGCGTACGAAATAGATTTGCCGAAGGCTCTCGTAGCGAGTACTCCGCAAAAGCCGAGTATCGTACGTAGTATGGTGCATCCCAACATCTCTTTGGACGGCCATATGATCTCGTATGGCGGGTCGAGGTGACTGGCCACCAAGTTGCCGAGCTGGTAGTTCGTCCACGAGCCGGTCAGGATGCCGGCACACACGCTCACTATCATCGTTGTGTCTCCTCTGAAATATATATTTTTTTAATTACAATTTATCAGTCTAAAAGCCATTATGTTATTTTCTAAGTATTTGGCAGTCTTAGACCTATGAAGTAAGCTTAGTAGACGACATCAAACGCAGAAGTTGTAAAAACCAGTCATTCATGTGTACCTATTTGAATCGGCTGTTTCGATGTTGGACGTTCGATTAAGAAACTCGCTGTATTAGTTCTGATTCAAATCATTTATTTGTTAGAATGTATGTGTACGAAGTATGATGTTATTGGCAGTCTTAGACCTATGAAGTAAGCTTAGTAGACGACATCAAACGCAGAAGTTGTAAAAACCAGTCATTCATGTGTACCTATTTGAATCGGCTGTTTCGATGTTGGACGTTCGATTAAGAAACTCGCTGTATTAGTTCTGATTCAAATCATTTATTTGTTAGAATGTATGTGTACGAAGTATGATGTTATACTCGTAGATATATGTAGGAGTTACACTCTACCATTATTTGGGGTGCAAAGTTTACACATAGGTAGAAAAAAGAAAAAAAGTTTAAAACAATAAACTGATCACAACTGAAATTGAACATCTCTATTTTTCAGAAATTAACCTAATTTACCTAATTGTGTGGTATATCAGGCTAAATTCCCTTCACATTATTTGGAGGAGACCCGTGACCAGCAGTGGTACGAATTTATGATGATTGAAATTATGATGATGAACCTAATTACAATGGGTGAATAAAGTTGATTACAACGTGGCAAATACCAGAAGTATTTGTACCTGGTGGGCGTCCACTTGTCAGCATTAGGATGGAACACGATGACCAGTATGGACGCGGTGATGATGAGGACTGGTGAGAGCTGCGACGTCAGCAGCACTCCATCCAACAAGTCCACGACGGGGATCAAGATCGACACCAGTCCTGTGGCGAGGAGCAGACCCGCTGCTATATCCTGGAACAGGAATTATAACATATTGTAATTAAAGATAGTATAATGTTGACATGATCTAATATTATGACTTCCATTGATGTCAAATAAAAAAACAATTGGTGAAATTTTATTAAACATCGAATCGTTCTTTATTCAGCCACTGCTCAACTTTTATTGGCCATAGCGTTCTATAGCCTACCTTCCTCGATAAATGATCTATCCAATATAGGTAATAAAAGACTTGAGTTGTTTTCCTGATATCCTAGCGTGATTGCCGCCGACATTTGTTAGGATTGGGACGGGCTTAAAAAAAATCTAATTTTAAATAGTGAACATACAATCACTAATTTAAGGCTTTAATATAAGAATTCGACCTACGTAATAACCTTTCCTGGTTTTTTTAAAAGTAAGTATATAGTTTTCTGCGCGTTTAACCTTCAAAACATAGCGAATAGTAAAAAGTTTATATAAATTACATCCGTGTACATTGTTATTAGTATATTTAAGTCGTTGAACGAATTTAGTTACTATAAAGTGTACCTTGTAGAATTGGTTGTTATGGTGGCAGATAGTTACGTAAATGGGAATATTGTTTACAAACAAACGCAGCCGCGTCGTAAACTGGTTTACGGTGACAATTGCTAGCTACCGATCACGGCTTTGCGCGCGAACTGCACAGAAATGCATAATCGGGGTAAATTATCGCCTATGTTACTATGGAACCTCCAGCTATTCTTTTGCTAAAACATCCATTATAATATATTATGATAAAAGAAGAGATTTTCGTTATTATTAGTCAAAGGAAGGATATAGATGCCCCCAAATTCACTTGTCAGTGCTTCACTCCCATGGATCGCAATGTAATGTTTAATTATAATAGCCCAGCCTTCCTCAACAAACAGGTTACATGGAGCATAAAAAAGATTTTTCTAGATCAAATTAGAATTTCCATTCAAGCAACTTGAACGAACAAACAAACACATTATAATATTCCAAGTAGTATAAATATTACAATCAATTATGTAGTTTGGATAACAATTAATTATCGTCAGTATTAGTCAGTATACACCGATTAGTGTGAGTTGTTACTAATTGCGATATTCAGACCGTTTGTTGCCCAATTTGAGTAAGATGTTTGACCTTACCTTGACTTAATGTTAAATGACGTTATCAATTCTAAATGCAGGCCTACAGTGAGACGTTAATAAAAAAGTTGATTTCATCAACATCATCAGCAAGCCATTAATGTCCTACTGCTGGACTCAGTGGGCTGTCATTACGATCTTATTTTGTTGCATTTGTTTCTAAGTAGTCACATTCAGCTAAAAACGTTATTAGATTTTCCAATCGTGAAATTACGGCATCTGGAAAAGTGCCCGATGTATGGCTAAAGACTTTCCACCTATTACATGGACTCTTACATAGCTGTAGATAATTATATTAGATTGATGCCCATCCGACTAGAACGGACAGCAATCAATCCCGCTTTTCGTACTTTCCAAGGCACGGGGCTTCTAAGTTACATTGTGATTGTAATTGTAACTAAATGCAAAACTTACCAAAACACTATGCATCCCCAAATACACTCTGCTGACACAGATGAGAGTGCACCACGAGACTGCGATGGCCAGCCCCCAGTGCGCCGGGTACTCGTACCTATCCATGGTGTACAGTAGCACAGAGAACGGTATGCACACTCCCACCATAGCGTGAGTCGATGGCATGCCGTACTCCACCGCCCATTTCGTCTGCAACTTCTTAACTGGGTAGCCTGGACGCGGCCAGCGAATTATATCTTTAAAGCCTTGACCTGTAAAGTAAGTAGTAAAACATGTATCTTACTGTTTGGCGGTACACTTCAGTACAAAATATCATGAGAGGGGAGGAGCATAACTTAGCACTCGCATATTATTTATATTTAGAAAATATCCTGAGCCACCAATTATCAGACTCGCTACAGGCAGCTAAATCTTGACCAGCTGGGTATATACGTTTTATTCTTGTTGTAGTTTTAAATACTAGGTAGTTCACTTTCAAGTTCTTCCGCCAAGTCATTCTATGTTAAAATATCCTTACAAACCATTATTTTTGTACTCTTTAAAAAAAAAAGAGCAGCATTTTTCAACATCTCTGAGCATTTAGTGAGATCTTTATCTAGCAAGAACTCAGGGACTTACTATTCCGAGTTTACCACCAGTACGTTTGAGGGCTAAGTAAATTTCTATATTTTTCTATTATCGTAATGGTTAGTAATATTAATAGCTAAAGAGTCCAGAGGGTATCAAGCATCGTAGGTACTAATATTAACTAATACGAGTAGCTAAGCTAATACGAATAAATAGGTAGTTATTCTTAATAGTTACTTATTAACGGTAAAGGATCATAAACCACTCAACTGTTTTCTGTTACATCTATTTATTTATCATGTACATTATACATACTTACTATCCTTTCGAATACTATCTATTCGTTCTATAATAATGAAACTAGGTACCTACTATGCTATAGATCGCGATACGGAAAGGATTTACGTAATTCATACATACTTGCCTGATATAAAGATTTGAACATAACTACACTTTTATCATCTACTTTTATTTAAAAATATTATAAATTAATAACGAATGAGTCAGTGCACTATCGCTTGAGATTAGTAAGAAGTAGGTAGTTTCGTGTAAATACCGATCAGTCTGATAACACGCATCAATCAAACATGTGCGTATGACGAAATGGTACCCCTCTTAGTGATAATATCAATAAATCAACTCAGCTACAGAAGGAAAAGAAAAGATCTTCCTTGATATTCTAGTGCAACTTGTTATTGCTCAGGCATCAGAAAATCTATTGATGTCATGAAATATTATTAGCATTTCGCAGGCACAGATGCAAAAAACCTAAGTGTTGTATTGAAACGTTAGAAGGCCACTGGATCCAAAGTTAAGACATTGGTGGAACAGATAATATTTGATATTGTGAAAAGATGGGTTTATTACACATTGTATTATATGAATAGCTGTAGACCGCAGCTGTACCCGCACGCAATTCGGTTTGCGTAAAACAGTGAGAATAAGATATTTTCCTGCAGTAAAATAAGTTAGACCACTATAGTAATATACTTCTAGATCCCATAACGCAAGCTTAATAAGTTTACTTTGGGCTAGATGGCGCAGTGTATCAAATTCCAAATAAAAAAAAATCTGAGGTGTTGGGGATATTAAAAACTAAATAAACAATTGTGATAGGTATGTACCTATTAAATAAAATATAGTGCAAGCCGTAAATCCTACTCATAGTGGAATTCACATTGTGTATGTGGGGAATACGCAACAGATGAATGAGGTACATTCTAAAACATGGTCTCATATGTCTCACATTGGGTAAGTAGAGTTTCCTGTGTGTTAATAAATCTGTTTAAACAGCTTTATTTTGCGTCATCTACATTCAGTAATTAAAATATTACTCATATTATTTAAATAATGTAATTACTTCTACAGCCATTTGAGTGCGAGTATACATAATCAAAGCTACTTATGACCATTTTCAATAATCTATCTATGGATTTATAGATAGATATATTATAGATAGATTATTGAAAACGGCCATTAGCAAACAATTAAATTAAATACATAATCGCTTGCTGTGGCGGAAATTAGATGAGGCCTATGTTCAACAGAGGACGTTGTTGGGCTAGTATGATGATGATGATGATGACATAATATAATATAAATTAACACTGTTCAATTTATCTGTAAAATTGGGATGTAGTTCATATGCTGATGATGATTTATTGAGCTAGTTTATACAAAGAACACAATAATTTATAAAAATACTATTTTTTTGCCTTTAAGTTGTATCTGCTGTATCATTTTATTTAAGCACTACATTCATTGTACTTATTAATGTGATAAAGTGTGTTTGTTTATTTGCCCTTCTATCCTAAATCCTAATATGGTAAATGTGAAACTTTGGAGGGATGAATCAATGTTTGTTACTAAATTACACCAGAATGGCTGGCAGGATCAGTATGAAATTTGACATTCAGATAGATTATAGTCTGGAACAGCACATATAGGGTACTTATTACAAATAAACTATGCAAGTGGAGGCACAGTCAGGAGCTAGTCACAGTCATAATGTGTATGTTCAGCTGAGACTATCTTCTCTTATGTACCTACGTCTTTTCATGCCCATGAGATTGATGTGTTGCTGTGGCAATATAATAGATATAATGTATGTTTACCTATGTACATGACGATGGTCCACACGAGCACCACTCTGCGGCCGACAGCACCATCGATGTTCCAGAACCAGAAGGGGATAAACGTCGCGTAAAAGATCTCGTCGCCGAGCTCCGTGCCCAGCACGAACAGCCAGTACCAGAACTTGTTGTTTATAGAGTACTCTACGGCGGCGTCCTTCCCGCCGCTCTCCCTCGACGTATCAGTGTCGCATGATGACTGCGAACTACTCGATATATTACTAGGTATTCTTTTGTGCTTTAATTCAAACTGCTCATTCACACGCTCCAGTCTATTAGAATGTAACACCTCAGATGATTCATTTTGTGTACTTTGATTACTTTTGTATGTAACACCGAAAAAGTTTTGAACTTTAATCACTAGGAACGGGTCCTTTAAATATTCTATGATATGGTCCCACATGTTAGATTGTTCTGTTAATAACGTCGTCTGTATGAATTTACTTCCTACTCTAATTGCGGACTAAGAACCGTACTGAACTTATGTGAACCGAAGATTTTCGGTGGATTCTCGCGATAAACATGACAAGACTGACAGCAGACAGGCGAGGGGCGACAGCTCTGACAGCTGACATGCTCTTATTATTACAGCAGCTCGTGACAAGCGTTGACATTTCCATTAGTTTGTTACTTGTAAGAAAAATACATTATTCTCATTTTAATTATACATTTTTAATTGTTAATAACAATAATAAGCAGTGCTTTTTATGCCTTTTTCATAATTTTAATTTTTTTTTAGAAAATTAGTATTCAAAGAATAGATGAAGGAGGGAGGGTGACTGGATTGTTCGATGTGTGGCTGTCATTCAAATAAAATATGTCAAAGTTGTCAAAAAGTTTAAAGAGCGAGGTTGGTTTACTTGTCTGACCCACACAAAAACTATTTTCGAAGTTAAATTCTTAGCTAAACTTCTAGCAGCTACAAAATATATTTTTAAAAAAATTGAAAGTGCTTGGGTATCGTGTTTTTTGGAAAATATTACATGTAAGTATTTAAATGTGCTTTTATTTATTGTTATCAATATTTTGTTATAACTGTTTATCAAATTGACAATTTGTATAGAGATAAAACAACGTTTTTAATATGATAACTGTACAGTGATTGAACTGGTAAATTAGAAGATTACTTCATTAGGCATTCATAAAATATTAAGTTATTCTTATCTTGAAAATAATAAAAAAGTGATTTTATTCATAAAAATAATAACAAACTAATCCGTGCTAAAAGAACTAAATCAGTAATCAAAGTTGTAATGAACAAAAAATATCAAGAATTGATTTCTAACGTAAGTAAACAACAATATTTTATTTGTTTACAAAACAATAATGTTTGTACTCTGTGTACATCAGGTGCGTAAGGTTTGTGTGTGTGTCACAGAGTACATTGTGTGTGTACTACACATTGAGGAAATAATCGGTTTCCAAATAGTTCATTTGTTTAAGCTAATAATTATGATAATTTAATAAGATAAATATTTTTATTTGTAAGTAGGTACCAGTTCATTCACTGTCTTTTAACACTCCTGTTGATAATTAAAAATGATAATGATTGTCTTTGTAATAAATAACATTAATAATTATTAATTATTAATAAACACAATAAATATATTTAAAATACAACCTACTCGCTTTAGGAGTTCATTTTATGAATTTAAAATTTGTTTACGTATGTGAGGTTTAAATTAAGTAGCTACCTAGTTGCATTGCATTATAATATTTGTATGAATAAAATTTCATAGTAAAATATATTACTTTCTTTAGTTTTATAAATGTTACTGCAATGTTGATATGATGGATTTAACATTGAATTAATAACTCATAATAATCTATAGTCTAAAAATCTTGTAACACTGATTTCGTGTAAGTACAGTTATTTTTTGTATGAGTATGAATGCTATCACCATTGTTAATTGCACCCTGTACAATATTGTGAAATAATGTTATCACTAAATAATTGAAAAACCAAATTTTCTCATGTACAAAAGAAAGTTTATTTCTGTTGTACACAATTTCCCGTCATACAAAGAAACACAACTTGACCCAGATAGTAGATTTTTATTAAGTTCTTTTGTAAGTTGGAAGTATTACTGTAATAAAGCTATAATTTTGCTAGAATGTAAATATCTAGTTAACTAAACAAGGTTTCTCAGTCCAATTAGAATCTGACTGGGAAATCTTTCTGTTTACTACCTCTACAGATTATTCCATAACAAAATAGTAGATTTGTGATTTTTATCTAGCCTGGGCTTTTAGGCAGATGTATGGTTAAGGCTCATATAACATTAATTTGATAGTGTCCTTAACTTTAATATTGCAATATAGACACACTTATGAGACAAATTTAAATTTACAGGTAAATAATCTACAATAGGCCCATACCTACCATTGAATGTTGGGATACTATTAACTCAACTTGTTGAATGAACAAATGTAGCCAACTTTCCTGACACTGCCAATATACATGATCTATCTCATATTAATAAACAAGCAATGCTTATACATAATTATGTAAATCTAAATTAAAATATTTCTAATTGCTGCTGCACTATTACCAATAAATAAAATTTTGGGGCAATTCCATTAAGTCGATTTTAAGGTTGTCTATCATGCAAGAAACACGAAAAAACGTCTTAGTTTGTGTAGTTTTTTTATACTAAGACGGTGGCAAACAGACTTACAGTCCGCCTGGTAATCGGTTATTGTAGCCTATGGACTCCAGTAACATCAGGGGAACCACAAACGCGTTGCTGACTCTTAAGAATTGCACTCCTTTTTCGAAGAACTCCATACTGTAGTCTCTTGGGAAAACCACGTTCCCTACCAGTTGGGAGTTCATTCCACATCCTGATAGTATAATAGAAGTTTAACTATCTCTATGAACACCCAGGTTAAAATAATACCTACCTACCTAGTAATCACAGACTCAACACGCGATATCTAACAGTAGCATTTGTAACTTATCTAGTACCGATTAGATCAACTGTTTGTTAAATACACGTAATTACGTGTTATACATTAAACTACATATAAATCTGTATAGTGATAGATAATATTCTACAGCGACTATTATCTGTTCTTCTCGTCGCGTCGCGTGTCGGCCAATAAATTAATAATGTTCTGTTGTGATAAGGCTCTTGTGTCCAGTAATAAGTACATTATGTGATGCTCGTAACTCGTACATCGACAGTACTCGTTTAGTTAAAGTAATTCAACGATTTTCATAGACTGTGTTGGTTGAGACCAATATGGATTGCAGTTTTGCGTTATAAATTGTATTGGGTGTTTTGTTTTTGTCGAAGTAGGTAGGTGATACTTTAATTACTTAATTTATATTTAACATATAGGTCGCGCCTCTTTCCCAACATAGGAATAGATAAAGATCATTATTTTCCACCTGCTACGATCCTGACATACTGTACACCTTTCGCATCTTCAACATTCATGAATCCTATGATTGATACAGGCCCGCCCGTTTAGACTACTCTGGTCGGTAATTTCTGAAGAACGTCCTAGATTTGGTGACGGAAAATTTTCTAGGTCCGTAAACTATTTTGGAGATATTAATGATTTCAGTTTGAGAACCAAGTAGTTTCGAAAAGAAAACCTCTGGTGGGCATAATTTACCAAGTTAAAGACGTCCCTTTAGCTATGAATGAGACCCAAACTTACAATAAAACTTGTTATGTTTCGTTATCAGTCATTAGCAAATATAACGGCGCGGTTGTTGCATAATATTATTTGAAATAGGTCTAGGCAGGTATAGGTTAGTATAGGCACAGGTATAGATAACAGTTAGCGTTCACTTATTTATCTGTTGCAGGCCACTTGCAGCTGCAAAGCAATCAATACTTGAGTCTTTTTGATCTAGACTAAAACTCAAAAAATCGGTTAAGAGCATGTTAGACCATGCTCAATGTAGGGTTCCCCAGCAATAGAGCGTAATGTATCTTCATAGCGCTTATGGACAATATCTCAAAAATGGTACATCCGATTATTACTTTCGTTGAAAGTATCTATTAACCGTTATCTTCGTGCTACTTTTGGAGTGTTTGTTTTCGAAAATATTCACATAATCAAAAAGCCTTGTTACAGGCGGAATGTGTCCTGAACTTTGAGCCCACTTTGTGTGGGGTTTTCTTAGCGCTGAACGCACAAACTTGTGTCTTTGTGGGATTAAATTATAAATTGTCCCGGCCCCAATCGGAGACTCTTAAAAAAGTATTTAATTTTATTCGCGACTTTCTTCCAGAAAGTAGATATTTCATCCAGTACGAGTCTTTTCTGGGTGAATTCTTGACTCGTGACGAGTTGACTATAGAAGAGCTCCTGTTATTCATTCATCTTTTGCGGTAGCTGTCAATGATACGGTCTCATTATCTAATCTAAATTAAATGAGCCTACCAAAGTAGGTATTTAATGACAGACAACTCATTGTAAGAACTTTACAGAACCCATTTATTTTGTGTAATTAGCTTGTTACAGCTGTATAGTTTACTCTAAACTGATAAAGAACTTGTTTCATAATCGTAGTAGTGTTATCGGTATTATTTATTATTCGATGTCTAAGAATATTTTGGAAAATAACTTTAATAATCATCAATAACCACAACACAGTATCTTGTAGGTTGGTCTGTCAGTAGGCAGGTAGTAGATAATTATTAACTCTTATTCATATAAGCTGAAAGTGAGCTGCTGAGAGTATCGTGGTTTTTACGCTTAGTTCAAAAATACAGTACCATCAGAAACATCCCATGTTCCAACGTGAAAGTGACGAATAATTTGTGTCTGAAATCGAAAATACTCTTAAGAGTCTCGGATTGAGGTCGGGGCTATTTAGTCCGATTTAAACCTACCAAGACACAAGTTTGTGCATTCACTGCTAATAAAACCCAATTCACTACAGCTAGCCCTACAAGTCCAGGGCACAACCCTTACCTTCTCAAACAGTATAGGAATCCTCGGTGTCGACATTACCAACGAGACATTCAGTTCCGAAGTCATTTCGAAGATACGGCCAAGTTGGCGCAAAAAAGCCAGAGATATCACTCTTTTAGGATCCACACTTTTGCACAGTGATATAGCGATGCCCATTTTTACTGGGGTCGCATAACTGATTCTTCTATTATAAGTGTCCAAGATACGAAATATATTTACGGTGTATACTAATGTAATGTAATATTTGTGACTGCCACCTTATAATGTAGTAGTTGTAGGTGTTCTAGACTCGTGGCAAGGGTTCGCCATTTATAAACAAAACTGATGTAATTAGATGTAGTTTCTATTGACGATAGAAAAGATGATCAATTGAACAGTTCTATAAATAGCGTGAGTATTGCGTTGCGGGTTTGTATTGTAGGTACCGATGTACTTAATGAACGTCATCGATTAATAGCCGGCTCGTTATCGTAGGTCGGTGAACAGGGCGGATGGCGACGGAGGAGGACACAGATACCCTCAAGCTCTACTGGGATCACTTCTTCAAAGCGGAGACTGGTACTTATGAGGTATGACACGTTGTGATCATTGATCATATTTTATTTATATGTATACACATCAATGTTTTATGTACATCGACTACACTCTAGCGCAAGCGGTTACGGTATATATTTGAAGTACCCTGTGCGCCTTGGACTTGTTCTCTAGAGCGAGATTTTTCTCTATGCCGGATAAATTTGTCTTATTTTGAAAATAGAAAAAACACATTTCTCAAAGTACATATTATAGACTCTAAAAACCTAAAAGGTATGTATGATGTATGGATGATTAATATATTTACTACTCACACACAAATATTTGTGCCATGGGATTAGATCATGGCTGCCAAGTGGCTTGGAAACTTAAGCATGTCCCGGAATTTTGCATCCTTTCCCTGTTGAGTAGTTAAAGGCTTTACCATACTGTCCCTGATTACGAACTCGTTTTAAGAGTATTCTAACGGTCCGAGTATACTATTTAGTTAGCTATAAGGCGAAATTATAGGCCTGAAAACCTATAACGGTCATACCGTACCTATACTTATATAACAGACTCAGGCAATATGACTGAATGGCTACTCACGTAACGATGATGGCAATGATGGCCAATTATCTTAGTACTCACGGCTGTCAGGCTTGTGGACGAGCTTTAAAGAGGAAGACATAGTTCAGCGAGAAGTTAACTGACCAGTTTATATGGAACAAGCTATAGATTATGATAGAACGCATCCGGTTAATAAATATATCGTATGGAGATCGAAGAACGTCGTAGTTTGTCATCAGAAGTTTAAATCAAATACTCTTATCCTGCGCTACACATGCGTAGATGCATCACCGAATGTCGACAATACATACACAAATGGAGTTGAGACCTCAATATCCATTTCTTAAAACGTCCGCGGATGCATCTGTCAATGTGTAGAGCAGACATTAGACGTAGTATCATTTTATCTCTGAAACGATAGGTAGGCAACTGTAAATCATACTCACATTGTCCATCCATCCAATCCATCCTACAACCTGTCACCTATTTCTTCTAATTAGGTACTTCAATGTATCATTTAATTGAATTAACTGTAAGACCAAGATGAGAGCTTGAAGGATGCCTTCTGGACGTTTGGCCAGAAGATAAACACGAAAGTTATCAAATAATTTACATATAAACACGAGCACTTTATTGATAAATAAGTTCATTAAGTGAAAACAATAATACCGTGTCCATGAATCATTTAATTTAATTAAATACATTCATTTAATGATATCCGAATCAGCTGTCGGTTACATTCTCGTAAAAAAATAAAAATACATTTAATGAACAATGTTTTCTTTATGACTAAGTCCCAATCTGAACCTGGCATGCTGCGGACATGTTCCATTTTTTTTACACAAAAATACACATTATCTACAGACTGTACAGTGATGCTTTGTCTAAAATTTTGAAAATATACAATAATTACACTCTACATGCTAGCTAAATATTTCCCCCGCGGTTTTTCGAACCTCTCTATTAAATGGCAGCAGTATCTTTGTGCTTAGGACTGGACAGGTACCTAATTGAATTATTACCTGAAAGTAGCAACCAAACTTGCTTTCAAATACCTATTTAGTGTACAAATAGAATATAAATGCAATCGTATTGAACAGTTGGTAGAGCACGAAATACGAAAGCGATGCAATTAACCAATTGTGGTCCGTCACGTTTGCTCGAACTACGCCGTCGCCCGCGCACCTCGCTCGAATGATCTATCACTGTAACTCGTTATATCTACAAAAATCTGAGTACCGAAATAATACCCAGCTTTTTCTTAAATATATGCAAAATATTTATCTGCGAGGCAATTGCAGTGCAAAATGTAAGCAAAAATACGGGGATATCCAATATAGTAAAGTACGTCAAATTTGTTATGACGACGATTGCGTGACATTTGTAATCCATTTCAGTTTTTTTATGGATTTATGTCAATTATTTTATTTTTTTATTTTACCGACTACAAATGTAAATATTTTACAATAATAAAATTAGTCACCTATCTCCATCCATCATTACGCCTACGTGCTACCTTCTTTTTCGTGATACACTGAAACGGTACGATACCTACCTACTATGTATTATTGTAACGGAGATAAGATACTTTGAAAGTACTCGCAGCTACCTGCCGTGCATTTTCGGTGTGTTTCGAGCTGTATTCATTATCTACGTGATGGACTTACAAATAGAACCTGTGATGATCTCTACTTAAAGACTTTGTTTTAGAAATCGACATGGCTCGACCTGTTCCTGGCCGAGTTTTTGATACGTGTCAACAATGGAGATAGCCCTAAGGAGCTCATCAAATTCTGGTGAGATATCAAACATATTACAACTTTAGTAGATATAGCTTCTGCTTGCTCTCCCGAATTAAATATCGGCATCTCATCAAATTACAAAACACCCATTCATCCTCACAAAATTTTGCTTTGGGAGGAATTCTAATAACTGTAATTATAATCTAGATATATGTCACTGCATTCATTATACCTAATAGTGCTATGTCGATAGTCCAGTGAGTGGTGTGGTAACGCTGGTGGGATGCGAGCTGCTGTGCGGCATCCACCGTGTGACGTCATCGATCAACACGCACTATTCGGTCCCGTTGCCGTGCCTCGACTCACCTTGTTCTAGCAAACCTGAACCTCCCGAGGAAACCACCGACAATGTCTGTGAGTATTAACTTTGGGACATTTCTCGACTGGTCCTGCAATAAATAGTAATCATAACATCGTTATCTCGATAGTGCTGTAGGTATGTCTGCTGGTCTGTAAGGGTCCCCAGAGCTTGCTAATAGAAAGATTTGGAAATAGTTGCGCTAGCAGTAGAGGGAATTTGTCTTTAGTTAAACTGTGGGCATAGTAATGGCCACGGGCGGCCGTTCTCACTTTATACCGACAGGAGAGCATTTTAGTTCGGCTACCACCAGCAAAAAAAAACATTCTTAGTTACTGTGAGGCACTATATACTTCTAATAGGTTTTCCTATGCACTTTACGCGATTGATCGTCTTGCACACAACTCAATGTAATGCTTCCACGTTATTGGATTAAACTAAGTTCTTGGGGACGCCATAAAGTGCTAATCTGCACTAACGTGACATCCGCGTCTAGTAATATTATTAGATATTTATGTTCCTATGTTTTCTCTTCAATATTACGAAACTTGACTATGTGGAAGAAATACACTCTCTTTAACTAATATGGAGATAGTAGTTACGGTTCCTGGTAGAATGCGCGTTACGGATTACAGCTGCAAACTCAGAAGGTGCAGGTTGTTGACCTCAACCAGCTGCTTAGATTAAAACGGAATTGGTGTGTTGGTAGCTTAACAAACTAAACTTCTTGTTACCTGAAATGAGTTGCGAAGTTCAAGTGGGACTTTATAATGCTACTGGAAATAAAAGGTTGCTAGTCCCCTTTTTAACAGCTGTATAGCTATATATAAAGGCCACCCAATTTAACTACATTATCTACTTGTAATGTACGGTATAGGTGAACAAGTCAAAGGTGAAGAGCCGACGAAGGCTGGCCCGACGAGTTTGTTCACGCGCATCAACACGCAGTCGTCGGAGGAGATCCTGAGGAAGTACCTGCTCGGTGGAGTCGCCTGGAGGTGCCTCGTGCTGCTCAAAGCACTCGGAGTCGAGGTAAGAAGGATTACGATTAGGGTACGAAGATGAAAAATAAAGGAGATTAATAACTCTGATAAGTCTAGACAAGACAGGGCAACTGCATTCTCTCATTTGGTTTTTGGAAAATATAACATTCATCAACAACCCATTTAGTGCCACTGCTGGGCTCGAGTCTCCTCTCCTCTAACTAGAGAGCTGAGAGAGTTTAGGCCATAATCCACTCACGCTGGCCTAGTGCGAATTGGTGGATCAGACATACTCATTATATATTTTAATATTGTGAGCTATAATAGTTTATCTTTTTATTAATTAACCATGTAATTTTGTCTACTTATTCTTAAAAATAGTACTTATAAATTCCACACAAAGCTTAACATCGATATCTAGGTAGTGTTGACCTATGATAACCACATTAAAAATAATTAACTTTTTTATCGCCTATTACACTAAATTTACTCAAAACATTACAATAAATCGGCTATAAACGATATTTCCGTTGGTAGAGTATTATACTTGGAAAACGTTTTACACATACACACACAAGTATGAATGTATAAAACAGGAATACGACATTTATAATTAAGTAATGTATGATGAAGTAAGAGCACTACCCATATATAGTACAGTGAAAAAGACAAGTGGTGCCACCAGTCTTATTCATCCCAAGACTATCGTAAGAACCGATTAAGGTAACAAATCATAATTCATCAAATTATCTGGAGGGACCAGCTCAACAGCGAGATGCGACACTTGTACTAGCTTGTTTGTAAAGGATTTTGAAAATCGGTCCACAATTGGTGGAACATCGATAAACATACAAAATAAATTTACATACTTTTTTTTTCTTCCTTTTCTTCCTTTTCTCCACCCCACGGATGAACTTTACAGAGATTTCGGTGTCCTCACAGTCCGACAGCTTTTTATACTTCGTATAGTCTCTAAAGCGCATTCGCTAACGGATTACGATATTTCAACCAACGCCACAAAACGACGTAAATACAAAATATTTCAAAAAGACACGTTATACAGAACGATGCTATCTCACAGATTCTACTGCTTTTTAGGCCCTTATTTATACAACAAAATAAACTCATCGCTTTCCATATACTCCATGAATAAATTCAAACTAAAAACATCAGTAACGTCATGGCTGCATAGTTTATCCTATAATGATACTGAAAAACTTCTTACGCTGCAAATATAGGAATTTATGTCATGTACAAATCCCCAATCACACACACACACACGCATACACACACACTCACATACACACCCACACACAAACAAACACACTCAACCTTTATTATATAAGTTTCTAAATTTAAATTTAAAATATGTTTTGTTTTAATCTCTTTACAATGTTAAATCTTGGTTGTACATTTTAAACTGTAAGTCATACCATTTATAGTCAGGTCCGAAAGTGGGCGCCTGGTGATTCTGTAATTCAGGTCTTACCTACCACAGACACCAGTCTTTCACAACTAAATTATATTTTTGATTATGTTAAAAACTATGTTATCATAATGTTTGTGAGAGAGAAATAAATACTTTATTATTATTATTACATACAGTTCAAACTCAAACTCATTTATTGCGATAATGGGTTACAATGGTGTTCGGTTTCAACACACAACCTCCTCTTTTCTGAAGGTGTTTGAAATATCTAAACTACACAACTTTGACTTATATAAAATATAGTATTAGTTAACTTTTGAAAACATTTTGATTGGCCGAACGAAGGTTACTTTCTAATTCCGAGGTTTGTAACATTCCACAAACTTTCTACTGCGAGATATCTTTGATTGGGCTCAACGCAAACAGATAATTGTATCAAAAACATGTATTCAATGTTAACCTACCCACATGTCATATAAAGACTATTATAGCTTGGCAAATTTACTCACACCTCGTGTTGATCATAATCGCTCGTTACTTGTACGCGGTCCATGAGAATGTCACAATTAAATTGCCACGCTATAATGTTCTGAGCTAGGTTGACAATGCTTTGGAATATTAGTACCCTTAACATTGTTAAAAATTCAACTATCTAACTATAACTAAATCTAATCAAATATTTTTTGTACTATTTAATTAACTAGTTTTCTTTCAATAGTGTTTCGGGGTTAATATAATTCAAATCGATCCTCTAACTTCATATTTCCATCGTAGCCATTTATTTACATGTTTTGAATGCGGAAACTTCAATTTATCGCCGTATGTGGTGTATGTAATTTGAGATAGATAACCTAGCGGCCGACACACGGTCATATGTTTACGTCACAATCACTAACTTATGAACATAGCACAGTCAAACGCGTATACATACATATTATATTATTATTTTTTATGGCGGATAATGAAAATTTACAAGGATATTTTCACTGATATTGACATATATTTGCATTATCTATATTTTAGTTTAAAAAAGTTAACTAACAAATTTATCTTAAGTTTAAATATTATTAATATATAACTAACAAATAATACATAACAAAAACTAATTTTGCCTCATATCTTCTTCCTTATTATGTTAACTTAATTTCTAGCATTATAGTTGCTTGTTACCAGTTTAATTCTTTCATATTTGATGTTTTAGATAATGATGCTGGTTGCGTGATTACCCTCAATTCTTACTCGAAGTATCACTGTATCAGAATTAAGAACACTACAAAATAGTTTGTTATTTAGAAGAAAATAAAGTAAAATATCGTATCGTTGCGAGTTTTCCTCTTCCTCCTACTTGTCCTCCAAAGGGTAGGTCGAGATTTATCACTCCCAACATTTCACCTAGTAAATAGAGGGCAAGTTTAAGACGTAAAAATGGTCATATAAATTTACCAGTTTTGCAAGCACAACACAAACATTACCTTCCTTTTCTTTGGCGAGCGGATAAAAACTTGATATGATGTGTAAAAGCTCTTATAGTGTAAATGTTAATTAATTTACATCAATCAACCGCCTACACGATGAGTTAAGATGAGCGACCTCATCTCATAAACATCGGATCATTGAATCAACTTAATTATGTATGGTGTTGAAACTTTATTAATTGACGTATGTAAAACTATATGCCAACACCACAGGGCCTTTATGACATTGTATTAGTATTGTTTGTTAAAAAGGATTGTCGAAGGAAGTTGCTCTAGATTTTTACTCGGTTCTAACTGCTATGATGATTATAACAAAATGTGGGTTTATCCAACTCTGTCTATTCCTTCGGGTGTATTTTTTTTAAAAAGAGTGGCATGAAGAAAATTGCTAAAATCTCTCTGGCTTTGTGTGATGTTCATAAGTATCACGTATTTGATCAAAATGAAATAAAAGATATCTGTAATATATATGTGTGCAGGGCCTGTCATGCTGTCGTCAGCTGAGCTCGGTGCTGATCTGGCTGTTCGGCGAGCTGAGCGGCGCGGGGGGCGCGGGCGGCGCGGCGCGGGGGTGCTGCTCGCCGCCGCGGACGCCCATACACCTGCTCTTCTCACACAAGTTAGTATTGTGTGCTTTACAACAAGATACTTTTTGTGAGAGTAAGGGCCACCCGCCCATGGAAGTACCCACCCCGCCCTACATTGTGTTGTATTCCTGTTAGTGGGTAGTGGTATCCAATGTTTATTGGGGAAGGATGGGGTCATAAAGGGTCGGCAACGCGCAAGTGATGCTGCTAGTATTGCATGCGTCTATAAGCTCCGGTAACCGCGTACCATCAGGTAAGGACCGTCAGTTTGTTACCACCTTCGTGCTATAAAATAAAATAAAACAAAATTGGGTGGTGATAGTTATGTTACAGAAGAAATAATTGTAGATGAAGTAATTATAATAAATATTAGTTATAATTTATTAATATCATCATCATGAGAAAAATCATCTTGAAGACATACACTAAGAACATAAGCTTACCCTTAAATATTTCTATATTGACAAATAAGGTGGTCTGCATCCGATAGGTAAACCTAAATCAAACATTCAGCTGTGGTTTTTAGAATTTAGAACATGATAATTCTGTTGATGAAAGAGAATAACAATAGCAATATTGAAAAAACATTAGCACATAGAACATTGGGATTTCTACCAGGAACTAGAGATCTTCTTACACTTGCATAAATAAAATAGTACAAGTAATTATTCATATTTGTTAAAACACGTTATCATTGACAACAATGTAAATATGAATAAAATATATGAGTGTAGTACTTGGAAGTGTCAGTAATCAGACCTTGTCTGCCCTTGACACGACGACTCTGTAGATCACTGCTAGGTACACGCTACGTTTTTACGATTACCGCTTATCTACAATAAACATAACAAATAACATTTAACTTGTATATTTGACAAATGTTCCAGAATATATATTTTATTATTATTATTAGTCGAAGTCTACAGTTTATATAAATCGGTATCATAGTTAAAATAACAAGACTAACAATTACAATTGGCGCACAGATAGCCGAAATAGAAATAGAAAACATTTATTGGTACAAACATGAGACCCACTGAATATAATGTAGATACATACAAAGGACGAAACACAAATAAACGGATGTCTCATGACTAATTCATCATCGTCATACCTACAACCCAGAAACGTCCCACTGCTGGGCACGAGGCTCCTCCAAAGATTGTGGAGGGAATTGAGCCTACTATACCACGCTGGCTAAACGGGTTGGTATAGGGTTTTGTTTCGAATTTTCCTTTTCTTGCAGTGCTCTTGTCTGCTTAAGGTCTCCCATAGTCGCCTTTTACGACACCCACGGGTTGAAATGAGGTAGTGACATTATGTATTGCTAATCCCTCACCTACACTACATGTCTAATTATGAAAATCATATTTTATTTCTATGATATCTCGTATCAACCTGTCTCTGACACATGAAATCTAACCGCGGAAAACTACCCTCGCAATCTTTATTGTAATCGTCAGGAACATCATTATACCACGACAATAATGATGTTGGAAATATGTCATAGAACGGTGGCAAACAGACGCACGGCTCGCCTGATGGCAAGCGGTTACCGTAGCCTATGGACGCCCGCAACATTCCTTCCCTCCCTTCCCTCCCCAATGAGCTTCGGGCACCACTTCGCAGTAGCAGGAATTCAACAGCGTTATTACGTGTACTGTGCTCTACCTCTCTTGACATTAATATCACAGTCCTCTGCTGATTCAACATTCAATTGAACATTCTGTGTCCATTCTATTTTCTACAGGTATCAAATATATTAACTACGTGACTTATCTACTTGCAAAGAAACAAAAACTAAGAACCTTTCTCACTTGTCTATAAGGGTTGTAGTGTGGTTAGGTGTGCTAAATGTTGGAGTGCTACATAAAGTTGTTTAATGTTACAGAATATGGTCGAAGCAGAAGCCGACTGGTGGTCAGACGTCCAAGGTGAACTCGGCCGCCTCCTCGGAACGAGGCTCTGTTACTGGAAGGTGAATATATAGTCTACGTTGACGGTACACCCATTAGACAATAGTGTACATACGACGCGCTGTGACCAAGTTGTTTGTTTGAGCGCTTGTTATAAGAAAAACAATTTTCATATTTTAAACATGTAACAACTCACAAATAAATTAGAGTTTCTTCTTCTTCCTAGTTCTATTACTGAGGATCGCCACAAAATTAGTTCTCTCAACTTACAAATTGCGAGTGCAGTTCCTCTATGACTGTATTCAGTGATAATTTATTTTATTATTTCAATGAGAAGGAAAACTATTTCAATTTATAACATTTGTGTCGGTTTTATCTCTGTTACAGATATTTACCTACAGTATTATTTATTACATTATAGATACTGCTGCATAACAGTACATTATACTTAATTGTTTTCTTGTCGACAGGTCGCGACATCAGACAAACATGAAGTTTGACTCTTTAGAACGAACCAAGAGGAAGTTCTCCAAACATTCAGACCAGTCATCAGAGTCGGGCGACTCCAACAATGACCTACAGATACTGAACCGCTCTCTAGCCATCAAGGTGCAGACTCCGAACGATGACTTCGAGTACTTCAACTCTACTCGCTCTTCCACCGACTATCCGATCAACGACTCGTACTACGGCGAGCCCTTCTACACCCCACGTAAAGCTAAACCAAAGGCCGAAGACTACATGAACGAGAAACACAAAGAAATAATCAACTCTGAAATAACTACATTCCAATTTACTCTAATCATAACAGATCTGCTCCAAGAGCTTTGCAAAGCTGAAAGTAGTCTCTCAGGATCAGAAGGATCCCAAATCTCTATGCAGTGTATAAACTTTTCTCTAAGGAACCTGTGTTCATTACAGTTCACGTCAGTGCCGCAGTCACTACAAGACAATACTCAAGAAGTTTCTAGAACAAAAGTGGCTCTAACAGAACTGCTCATGGTGTCGCTAGATCAAGTGCTAATACACTCGGATCTGTGTGCCAAGCTAATAAATAACGGAATATTACCGATGTTATTACGAATATTAGAAGACGTCATATCTAAACGTAGACAGAACAAACTCGAATATCAGAATCGAAAAGAGGATAAGACTGAATCGGAAAATTTGCTCAAATTTGTGTTCGGGATCGCGTACTCGGTCACTGCGTTCTTCCACTGTCTACTGATGCAGTGTCGCAGCGTGGACAAGCTCAGAGAGTTCACGGAACAGTTCAAGTTGTACGGAGAGTGTATAAAGGGGGGTTTGCTAAAAGAGACTATAGAATTAATGATAAGAATACCGGCCGACGAGGAAGAGAGGGTCGTGTTGATTAAGAAGTTGATAGAGACTGTTGGTAAGTTAATAATAGGTATGAAGCGTGTTCGGAGCGAGGTGATCCATTCAGCCGCGTGTCCCCGCAGCAGGCACAAGCTGTGCCGCGCGCGCCTGGCCGCCGGCCTGCACCACCACCACGACGTGCTGGGCGACGCCAGCGCCGCGCTGCCGCCCGCCGCGCCCTGCTGCGTCGCGCTGCTCTACGCCACCCTCACCTCACTGCTCACTGACGACGCGGTGGCCGCTCAAACTGTGCTAAGACACAAGATATTGAAAGTGATGTTGAACTCTGGCGTGTGCTGCTGCTTCTCCCCAGGATTCCTGATGGAGAGCATCGTCAGGTTGATGTTGACACACAACAGTGTCGCCTCGCTGTGTCTGCAAGTGTTAGAACATACTGTGTACGGGGAGCTGGGGGCGAGTGTTTTGTTACCTAAGGTTACCGACGTACTTCCTTGCTCGATCTGCGAACCCTGTGATGATAAAAAGGATGTAGGCAGGAAATACTGTTCTCACGGCATCTCTCCGATAGAAAGAAAAAGTGTTTGGTCTTTTCTATACCATTATAATTCTTTACTGCAGCTCGATAACCACAACAACGTTCTACACGCGACTGTCAGTCATTTGCTGCGTGTGACCCCAAAGTGTCGGATGGAAATGAAGTGTGAATTATTGTTCAGTGTAATCTATCCAACATTTATCGTTGCCAAACATAGGTACATAATAAGGACAGAAGAGTCAGCGTATTTCTTAACAGTGTCATGTCTAAACATCTTCGCCAGTCTTCTTAACACTGTGTCGTTCGCCGAACAATTCATTCAGAAAGGTGGTCTCAGCTATGTATTAGAATTAGTATCTTTATCCGAGTTCTCGAACCAATGCTGTTCTATATTAGAAATAGCCATCATCGTCGAGATATTTAAACTAATCAAAGAGAACTCTGACATGACGTACTTCAGAGAGATGAGCTCGCTAGCTTCCGTTCAAATGTTATTCAAATCACTTACAGAAATGACAGACAAGTGTTACAAGATATACAGATTAAAACTACCCGTCGAGAAGTTTGAGGAGTTATGTGACGTCACAAAAGAGAGAGATATGCTCGCGTTTGCGGCGCCGGAGACGCAAGGGAGAAAGTTATCTATGCCGCAAGCGATAAAGACTAATTTCGTGCCAGAGAATACGGTAGAGGAGTCTATAGAGGATCACATAGAGGTGTTGAAGAACGTGTGGACGTTTTGGAAGACGTGCGCTAGTCTGTGCGTGTACAGTCCGATGTTCCGCGAGTACGTGGCGCACGAGGGCGTGTTCCTGGACAGCTACGCGCTGCTGAAGCTGCTGCTGCACTACGTGTGCCGCTGCGCCTGCGGGCCCGCAGAGATCAGAGTGCTCATCAAGATCACCGAGGCGCTCTTAACTGTGCAGCTCTCTGTGTCCGGTAAGTGAGCCCATTCTTTTTCTTAGTGCTTTGATAATCTTACAATGTAAAGAATCATCGTGATAATTATTCTCCCAAAAGAAGTAATGAAGAAAACTTTGTGATCAATAACAATTTTATTGTTGATGTCATAAACTAATTAAGTATCACTGACTTATTTCTAATAATTAAATCTTTATTGCAACCATCATTTGAGCACTTGAATCTAGAAGCCCCGCTTCCCGAACTAGATTTAAGAACCTGTATCTCAGGAGACAGTTCCTTCCTACATTTCATTGCATGCTTATTTAGTTACATAGTAGTAATTTAAGAATAAAGCGAAGCGAGGTTTGCTGAATGGATAAGGGACTGGCGTGCAAATCACGCGGTCCGAGTTCGATCCTGACCAGCAGTACCAATTTGGAATTTATATGTACTATTCAAGTGACTTACCATCTGCTAATAGTGAAGGAAAACATCATGAGGAAACCCACATACCCTAGAAAAAAATCTATGAGTATGTCTGATCCACCAACCCGCACTAGGCCAGCGTGAGTGGATTATGGCCTAAACCCTCTCAGCTCTCTAGTTAGAGGAGAGAAGACCCGAGCCCAGCAGTGGGATTTAATGGGTTGCTGATGATGATGATAAATTTAACAATATTAAGATAAGAAAATAAAATAACAATAAATCAGTCTTAAATCCTTATAAAAACAAATAAATTAGTACATAATTGCATTTTACATAATAGATAGAATCCTGACAAATAGATGACTCATTCAGATTATCAGCTCTAGCCAAGCACTTGAACTATAATCACACGACTCTATTAACCAGCACTAACCCTGTAATGTGACACCCCTATGTCAAGAACGGAAACCTTATTCACTTTAGTCATCCGACTTTAAACTTTAAATCATACATAATAAAGGACTGTTTACATTATAATTGGTCATGTCATGGATGTATCACGTAGTTTTTGTGCTATGTGACTATGCAAAGTGATATTAGCTTTATTGCCTAGCGTTACAGTATACTTCTGATTGAAGTTGAAATGGATATGTAAACTTTTTCATCAGATGTAAGCAAACCGGTAATTTTACAGTAGATTTAATTACAAATAGTAGTGGATGCAACGACCATAAAACATTGAGAAATATTTTGTATTTTGGTTTTCTTTATTGGAGCTAAAGCATCATTTTCTTCATATAAAAAAACATAAAGTATTGTAGTTGACTCATAATTGCCGCAAAAAATAGTGTCGTAGTTTGATTCGATAATAAACAATCACAAGCTTGATAAATGTACGTTATGTTTCCTGCCACATTTGTATCACAGTGGAATGCTAATGCCCTAATAACTATACCCATTTCAATTTCTTGAAAAGTTCGCAGTCGCCATCTTGGGTCCACACACAACAGACATCGTATTCGTAACTAACTACCTTCTTAATTGATTTTAAAAATAAATTTATATCAAAAGTGGAAACATTATATAAATAAGGTTAAGAGCATGTTGGATCGTGCTAAATATAGAGTTGCGTAGCCGTTACTTGCATCAGCAAACGAACGTACCTGCACGCTTATGTCCTTTTGCTTAGAAGCGTAGTCTTTCGGCAAAAACACAAAAACGGTAAGTCTATTATGTTGAAAATCATTTTCGTTGGAAATATTAAACGTTAACTTTGAAAGTTTTAAAGATGATAGAAGGGGGGGGACATTATTTTTTCTACTTTCGCAGCGATTATTTCGGATAATATTCGCTTACTCAAAAAATTGCTTACAAACCTTAGTGTTTTAAAAAGAAGCAGAGTGTGCCATTCGTAAATGTTTGCTGGAAAAATGTCTATGTTGGAAAAAAGTCTATATGGAAAGATGATATACCTATGTAGTCCCATCAGTCGCCCTTCTAAATATTTATGTTATTATTTAACTACCGAACTAAGTAGCGGCTCACACAAGACACATATTCTTAAAATTTCATCAATAAAAACTTAAAAGTAAGGAACAAGCCCATAAAATATATTTTATCTACACTCAAATCGAAAAATTCTAATTACGAATTCAGAGACGGTTCTATACAGACGCACTTTATAAACCTTTAAAATTAAAAAAAAACTTATTATAGTACCGCCAACTGTATCATAAAACTCATTATAGTACCGCTATCTTTTTTTTTATTAATTCATTAAACTAGGGTTTTAGGCTGAATATGAAAAAAAAGGCGCACGCATGCGCAGTTCGAACTATGAAAAAAATGGCGCGCGCATGCGTAGTTTGAACTTAATTTCCCGCGCTTCCCATAATTTTTTTTGGCGATCGTGTTTTTGTATTTTCTGAATACAAAAACAATTTTTTCAATTTTTTAGAGTCAACCTATTATCGCATTATGAACAGTCTCTCCGTGTTTTAATACCCCTTCTTATATGACAGTTGCATAAACTACTATTAAAAAATTTTAATAGGCAGGCGGGTGTTTAATTCGTAGTTTTGACGAGATTTACACTAGCACTAGCAGATAGCTAATCTTTTAAGTAGTTATAGATCTCAATTTGTGATGCTCTTAATGTTAGGTCCCAACATGATGTTAGGCAAGTCTGCACCCGTTTCTCCTTCTCCCCGCACCATTCGCTAGATTGTTCTATCTCGACATGTTTGATGGACGTCTGTACGGAAAGTAGTCTTTAGACTGTGATAGTATGGTGTGAACGGACAGGATCCCGTTACTCGCTCTTGCACCTCTTTTGCGTGTGGGTAGGAAATTTGCTTATTCTAGCTCCAAGAAACCTAAATCTCTATAGCAGAGGTTCCCAAACTGCGCCGCGGTGCTCTGGTGCACCGTATAAAGTAAAGAGGAGCACCATAAGACATAAACCTTCAGTTTATGTATAGGCAGGTTATCTATTTATTTTCAACTTGTTAGCTAGGTTGTAAGTGCGCCGCGGACTGAAAAAGATTGGGGACCCCTGCTCTATAGTATTTCCTTGTCCTCACAGATGCGACATCAGGTCGTTCCAAAGAGACTTCATGCTCCCTGGTGCGGGCGGCGCTGTGCTACGGCGACAGCGCGCTGGATGGCGCGGGGGGGCTGCGCGCGCTGGAGGGCGCCGGGGGGCTGCGCGCGCTGTGCGAGGCGCTCATACGAGTGGCGGCCGCGCGCCCCAGCGCCACGCACGCCATGCCGAGCCTCACACATGCTAAGGTGACGTATGTAACAAACATCATGCTCTCTAGTGCTACGGTGACAGCGCGCTGGAGGGCGCCGGGGGGCTGTTGTAAATATAATTTACTAGAAGTTGCGTGGAGCTTTGCTTCCGTCGATCCTTATTTGGCCACTGCTCAGCTCCTTTTGTCCGTAGCGTGATCTTATATAGCCTATAACCTTCCTCAATAAATGGACTATCCAACACTAAAAAAACTTTCAAATCGGACCAGTAGTTCCTGAGATCCTAGTGTTCAAACAAACAAACAAAAAACTTTTCAGCTTTATACGTGTGTTCATGTGCATTCTTTTTTATATTCAATAAATTTTAGTTAATTGGGTGTTGTATGCCTTTACAGGTGCATATACTATTTATAATAAAAAGAATAAAAATAAAATATAGTTGACAAATAGTACAAAGTAACTACGCCACTAACACGCAGAGTATTCAAATAAAACACAATTTTGTGGTGGACCGACGTGTTACCTCATTGGACCGGTTTTAGTCTCTCTATCTAAAACTGTATTTGAGTTGTTTCAAATTAGAGCTCCATACGTGAACGGAAAAATCCATATTATATGCAACTATATATCTTGTTCAACATTCTTGGTTCAATAAATCTGTCTGTCGTGAAATCTTATGAGCTCAAAGTTTAGAATTTATGCTAATTAGTGATTAATAGGTTTCACCGCTTCTTACAAGGGTAAAGGGTTCCTTTGTAAAGAAAGACGCAAATATTGTTTTCGAAATTTTGATGTAATGCATATCTTTGTACCATTTCGGGGATTTTAGGCATGATGCTTTATGAAGCCCTATCAGCACATGACAATACATAACAATAGTTTTAATCAGTAGCGTTACTACATATATGGTACCAGAGCGGACAAAATGCCACGGAAGTAAAAAAAGTTAATGCTAGGACGCAATTCTTTTGGTATATTTGTTCGGTTACTTTTCGTCGAGCATTTTACAGGGAAGCCACATTCTATGAATTTTTCATGGAGTTCAGTTTATGGTATATAGTTACGTTGCGTTAGTTGTTTCAATCAAATCAAGAGTGGTAGGGCACAGTGGATATCCCTTGCTCAAATTAAGCCATGCCGCTCAGGAAAGTAACCTTACAGTAGACCGCAGCCATGATAATTGTGGGCTTATAATGGCAATGGCAATTTAAAGGGTCGGTGAAGTAGTTGTGATGACCCTGGTGTTGCAGGCATCCATAGGCTTCAGTAACCACTTACCATCAGGCGGGGCCTTACGCTCGGTTTATCGTCGTTCTGCTATTAAAAAAGTAATTCTACCCTTACTATCGTTTATGTCACCAAAGTCAAGGTTACAAGGTTTGAACTTATTACCTCTAATTAAATTAACACAAACAGATAATCAGTAGTACACGACACCGCTGGTCCGTCACCGCTCGCTCCTGACCACAGCTCATTAAAGCAGAATGCGGAATAGCTGGATTGAACGAGACTAAGATCATTCAACAACAAGACGCCGTCGTCTGCACAGATTGTGACATAAAAATACATTTTGTTTATATTCGGTTGTTAATTATATGTATTAATACATATGTGTGACGTGTGTGATGGTGTTGTTTTAGTGACTAATAATGAATAGTGTTTCAAAATATAAAGTCCTCGGGATGACTACGAGGAGTCACTCCATGCCATCAGGTAGACCATCTATTCCGTAATAGAACATTTTTACATTAAGTGTTACAGAGTTACTAGCGGTTTGAAAAAACCTTCTAATAAAGTTGGTTTTGTAATATAATGGGTTTATAGATATTATTAAGTTGTTTACAATATCTTCTCAGTATTAGTGAAAGTCGTGATCAAACGTCCAACGTGACTAATCGGCCTTGTTTTGACGGTATTTTGTTAGATACCTTGGTTTTATCTAGTCAAGATGCATTTGTGCAAAAGTATGTCTTTCATTTTCGTGGTGTTGCAAGAAAGTAAGTGTATCTATAGTCTACTATTGACTATAGTTACACTATTGATTATAGTTACACTCTTGCAATATGCCTATAGACTCTAGATATCAAAATTTATATCAAGATATTTTGTTCAAAAGTAATTTAACAAAATATCTTGATATAAATTTTAAGAAGTCGTCAGTCTTAATCTCACCCAAAATACTATGTGATAAAATACACTGCACGTATATACATATACGTTTTTGGGTATCCGCATCAGTATATTTAAGTTTAGAACTATTTGCTGTCCTTGTGTAGCCTTGTGCAGAATCAATGAACTAAAAGTTCCTTCATATTAACTTTAGGATCATGATCTTGTGGTTAATGAAGTTCGATGTAGGTGAACATTGCACAGTATCGGGTGTCTGTGCGGTTATTACTCTACCACAGATACAAGTTCACATTGTATACATTTCTTGTAGATGATTAGAGTATTATTTATTGCACCACATATAAATTCTTTACATAAAAAAAGAATACAAGTTCAGAAAAGGTAGCACCAACGGGCAGTCTTATCGCTAAAAGGGATTTCTTCGAAATAACTTTTGGATCTCAATAATGGAAAATGTTAGTTACAATCTAAATCACTGTGTAATGATTGAATGATCTCAATACTCAATACGTTTATTGCACACCATATAGTAATATAAACAGATGTTATTATAAGCACAGTTCAATATGGACCCTGTCGGGCATGGCAAACGTAGGAGAGAGGATGAAGATATTATCAGAATTATAATATTAACTTTTAAATTGGAATTATAAATGAATTTTTAATCTCCCAGTGCTTTTGCCCGCGTGACTCATAGGAATGCATTACCTATCGGGAGACATGCTGCGGACCTATTTATATTATAATGTATGCAAAAATCAAGTTGATCCGACGTTCGGTTGCAACGTGAAAGAAGGTCAAACAAATTACCACACTTTTATATTTTTAATATTAGCAAACATTTAATTTTAGAGATTCAATATATAGCTCGTTAAATCTATCGAATAGACCTTTCAACAGATTTAACGAAGTTCATAAAATAGCTGTTGCATTGCTTTTATAATATAAATGCTCTTTGCAATTTTTAGATAACAAGTATGTCCTCAAAATTATATAATTCATAAGTAATCATATAAGAAAAAGAATGTCGCCTAGATATTCGCATAATCGATTAAATTATGCTTATCTTCTACCGGTCTTTTCGCCCACTTATAGTACGTACGTATCCGTTATAGATGTTAGCCCTTATATATATATATATAATCACTCCCCCATTTCAACCCGTGGGTGTCCTAAAAGGCGACTAAGGGAGTAATCTTATGCAGTCAAGAGCACTACGAGCAAAGGAAAATTCAAAAACCCTATACCAACCCGTCTGGCCAGTGTGATATAGTAGTAGCCTACTATATCCTCCACATTTTTTGGAAGAGAGCCGTGCCCAGCTGTGGGACGTTTATGGGTTGCAATGTTGATGATAGATGATAGCGAGCAGGAGCAAGATCTACATGCTCATTAGTTTGAGCAGAAGAAGGCTGTTGTTCGTTTAAAAGATTGATATGCAACCAAAGAGCTGGAGTTCTACGTCATTAATCCATTAGACCAAAAATCCAAGAACGATTAATTGTCAAACAAATAAGTTTAATTTTCTAATTTCAAGAAATGTCGTTAGTGTAGTGTAGTACTACGGAGCTTTGATAGTAGGTATTATCACTTGGTAGAATTTAATACCGTTCTTTGCATTGATCACCTTCTCGGCCGACCTGTCCCAATTGACCTTTTAATTTGTTTGACATGTCCATAACATTATTTATACACAATCTATTTAATATTTATAAATTATATTTGTATAAATATTAATGGTTGCTCTTTATTTAAATTTCATTACCTATAATTCAATGTTAGAATCAACATTGAATAATCAAAAATAAAGCACTCTTATTACCCGACTGCCAAAAAGGAGGGTAATGGTTTTTCGCGCGTATGTATGTGGGCGTTTCTGTTCCATTGTGACCTTTTGTAGCCTAAACGACTTGGCTGATTACCCACGACGGAACGGAGACGGTATATGCGTTTGGGGTGAGAGGCTGTGTGTTTGTGTGTTCCAACATAATGCCTTATATCACGGAAACGGTTTGACCGATTTAGATGCGGTTTTCTGTAAAGTGTGTGCGGCTCTTGGGGACAGGTTATTAGATAGGTGTTATGTTAATAGCTCGCCAGGGGGCGCTACAATACACTGATTTCATTGAATCCTTTGTGCCCTCCTATCTTTAAAACGATTAGACTGATTTCGATACGGTTTTCTGTAATGTATTTGTGATTTATCGAGGATTGTTTTTGGATTCAAGATTTTGTATTTTTTCGCCAGGGGGCGCTGCTATAGACTAGGCAAACCTATGTTGATTTCGTTGAAACCTTTGTGCCCTCCTATCTTTAAAACGATTAAAGCGATTTCGATACGGTTTTCTGTTATGTATTTGTGATTTATCGAGGATGACTTTTGGATATACGATATTGTATTTTTTCGCCAGGGGGCGCTGCAATAGACTAAGCAAACTTATATTTACAGTTATCTGTAAAATAATTAGACCTGTTACTGTATAGGGACACGTAGCATTGTAGTACTGAGATATTGATTACACTCATGAGGTTAAGCAACTTCAGATAAGGTCAGTTCATAGATGGGTGACCGTTTATGCAATTTTAGGGTTCTGTACCTCAAAAGAAAAAAACGGAACCCTTATAGGATCACTCCATTGTATGTCTGTCTGTCTGTCTGTCTGTCCGTCTGTCTAGAATATTTTTCTCAAGAACGCATAGAGGTATAAAGCTGAAATTAATATCATATACTTGGGTCTGCAAACCCTCGGCGTAAAATAAAAATCAGAATTCTAAGTTAACGCAATCAAAAGATACAGCTGTTTATGCTCCATTTATCTTGACGATCTTAATCTATAGGGAACTTACCGTTGACCTAGAATCATGAAATTTGGCCAGAAGCAATAACAAGTTGCACAAGTAAAGGAAAAAATCCGAAAACCGATCTCGTGTTGTTATATCACTGAATATTAGTACTGAGGTATACAATGATAAGCCTAAAAAAAATTAGTAAGAGTGAGAGTTTATTCCAGACTGACGTTATATAAACACCTACCCACCTTATTTATTCTAACTTACAGGTATCCCGTGCTCGGGGTGTAACCAAATTTTCATCATTTTTGCGATAGCACTCACCGTTTTCGAGATACAAACTATTATAGGTGGAAATCTGCGCTAACGCCGAAGGCAGTCCGGTTACGGCAATCAATGTGCGATAGCTAAACTTAACACCCCCGATTCAGAGCAATCCGAATCGGACTGGTTAGGTTAGGGTTTTTTTTTTTCAAACCACCCAGAAGTAGGAGCCCCGCCAAGCGGGGCTCCGGCGACTTTTGTGCGACGGATGAGCACACAAGTCAACAAAAAATTAAAATATATATAATATAGTCGAAGCTCCGTGCAAATTCCATTAATTCTAGAGCTTACATGGTAGAATAAGGCGCTCCTTAAAAAGGTTAAAATAAGAAAATTAAAATGATAATTTCAAGTTATAAGACTTACTTACAGTTAGTAAGATAGGGCGCTCTTTGAAAATATTTAAAATAAAAACAAAATTAAAAATTTTGAAAAAACCCACGACGATAACATCTATACAAAATAAGAAACGTAACATATAAAAAGATTTAAATAACTATATTTTAAATCCCCGACGAAAAGATAATAAGTAGCGTAAAAACAATCCCAAGAAAATTCGTCGGGGGCTGCCAATATCATTACTGTTTCTAGTATTAAATAAATATTAATAATATTGTTAATAATTAGGTAGGTATCAAATACATAAAACTGCAATACTTTCGTTCATTTCAAGTCTGGGTATGGCAGCCCCCGACGGATTTTCTTGGGATTGTTTTTACGCTACTTATTATCTTTTCGTCGGGGATTTAAAATATAGTTATTTAAATCTTTTTATATGTTACGTTTCTTATTTTGTATAGATGTTATCGTCGTGGGTTTTTTCAAAATTTTTAATTTTGTTTTTATTTTAAAGTGTGAGGTGTCATTAGATTTGTATTTTTCCCCCGAGTGTCATAGGCTATGTGACGTTAACAAAAAACCAATATGGCGGCCGTAAACTGTCGAAACAGACGTTTTTTAGTGCTATCGCAATATGGGTATCAGATGAAAGCTAATTAATAGCCTAATTCAATTATAAATTATATGCACTATTTCTTGCAGCTCCACTTGTCTCTTGTAACCAAAATAGCTTGACCGATTTTGAAGTACAAGTTGTTTTAATATTCGTATTCATCCCCGAATCTCTATATCTATACTAATATTATAAAGCTGAAGAGTGTATTTGTTTGTAAGCTATATAACATCATGCTACGGCGTGCGGAGTTTCGCTGCCATCGTTCTTTATTTAGCCACTGATCAGTTATGTGAAACAGTTTAACGATTTTGATAAAACATTTATAAGTACGATCGCTAGAAAATGTGCTTTCAAATAAAATACTTAAATTAATTAATTCATTTAACCGACTGCCTAAAAAGGACTTAAAATGAGTCACATTCATAATTGAATACCTAAATAGCTATATTGAAATTCACAAAATTTTTAAATACATAAGAATTAATAAGATTGACTCACAAAGGCTACTTTTAGGCAGAGCAAGGCAGTCGGGTTCTTTGGTTTTTTTTTAAATAAACACTTGTTTTCATTATGAGATAAAAATGTACAAAATTGTAGCACTAATTAATAATATTGTATGCACTACATTCATTTGTTCCTTTTATTATTAAAGAAATACTAAACTATAGCTATACCTATACATATATGTATATATTTGGATAAGGTTGATAAAACGTAGTCTACCAAGGCGCACTACTGATTCTGTACAAAGTCAACTAGTATAGTTTGGACATAATATACAACGCAATATCTACAATATGACGAGTCTCTCGTATAATTCGGGAGATAAATATTCAATGTAATATGTAAATGCATTAATTTCTTAATTTGTTTATTATGAAGAACAGAACAGATAATAGTTGTTTATAAAATTAAATGATGACTGATATCAGAGTAAAGGACTTATTGTAAATGTTTCCTAATCTCGACTTAAGCGTAGGTTATATTAATCTTTGGAATAAGTATGATAGAAGCCACAGGATGTTTCTCTAATAGCTCCATTATATCTATAGTTTTGATATAGAACCTATACCAATCTTTAGAAACATTGTCTAAGTCTATATATAAGTATATATAAGTAATATGAAATCAAATCAGAATATACTCGTATCTAGCATAATAAACAAAAAATAATAATATTAATAACAAAAATCTAAATAGTACCCGAACACGAACCGTGTAAAGGATTTTTTTTTTAATTTAATATCTACGTTATAATATGTATGTCTTCTGTATCGAATTCGTCACGAATGTATATATGACATGTTCACCTGGAACAGCGGGATTTGACTGAAAACATAATAATATGTAAACCTTATTGCCCTACGGGTACTATAATTTGACGTAGGAATACGTAAGCGTACACATAATAGCGTCAAAATTACAATTGACAATTACGCAACGACGTTTGTAAAGAAGCCATATCGGTACACGACAAGAGTCCGTATTCTATCGACCGTTCGTAGCCACAGTCGTATATAGGCCTCGTAATATTGATGACATGCAGTTTGTGGACAGGTGCCGCCGCTGCTGTGCGCGTCCGGGGGCAGCTCCGCCGAGTGCTCCTCCAGCGAGGACAGCGTGGCCGGGCCCTACGCCTCCGAGCACAGCGAGCCTTACACCACCAGACCTGATGAGGGCTACGAGGTGAGTACAATTATAACAATAAGGACTATACACCAAAGACGCTATATTTTACTTTTGATTAAACTGGTTGCGGGTTCAAAGAAGAGGCTCTCTCTGAGACTCCCGATTGACGACTCTCTGTTAGCAAGAGCCATCATTTCTAGACCCCACCCTAGCAATGATAGAATGGCTGTCCCACGCCAAAAATGCTAACCTACCAACATTAAGGTGTACATACATTTTTATTATTTTATGAATGAAGCTCCCGGACTGTAGGTATGTATGAACGATTGCTCTATCGACGGGTTGTTTTTGCGGGAACTTGGTCTTCTGTCTTTGGAAGCAAGTACAATTAATGACATAAATATTACTAATGAAAAATGTATGCGCAATATTTTCTAATGACTTTTATAATAGGTACTGTATAAGTATCCATCCATATGTTTCGTACCTAGGTATAACATGTTGTTTCACAGCATGATTTCGTAACAAGTGATGCAAGTGATGATGTGTAAAGATGTTGACATTTAATTTTCAAATTAGTTAAATATATATTTCTAATACGTACTAAAATATAAGGCAATTAAGTCTCTTATATATGTATCTTCAATATGTATCAAATATTTCTTTTTAGATAAACAGACCAAAACGAATATGATTAAAATAAATTGATTCTACTACACGTGATATCGTAGAGATATACGGTAGTTCTAAGAAAACGGGCTATTAATTTTTATAATATTCATAGGTATCTAGCTAATAAATATAATACTGTCATAGACACAATAGTGGCCTTCACACAGTCTTTAATTTGTTCCACTTTTTTATTTTAGACATAAATAACGTATAATTCTAATTCGGACTATAATGTTGACCGTGAACTGTCTTTGTATACGAACATATAAAATATTGTATACAAAAAATCTAAAACGGACCGTCTTTCGTCGTCGTTTGGACCGTCTAGCATGTAATGTAGGTAGTTCACAATCATTTTTAATTTAGGTAGGATTATATTTTAAATTTGAAAGGACGAGTTTTTTTTTAATAATAAAAATGCCTTTATTTTCTCTTCATAATGATTACCTTAATATTATTGTTTCCGGGGATATGCGATTTATGTATTCATGCAATGTCCTAGATTTGTAAATTATCTATGTATATTTATTGAAACCGTTGAAGTTCTAACTGTAGGGAAAAAGGGGGTAATAGACAGAGAGTGTAAGAAGGGGAGTATACTTCTGTATTTTTTCTCTTTTACTGATTCATTGAAATTGCCACATATTAATGTACTACTTAAACAAAACGAATAATTATATTCTTAAACAAAATTAGATGGGACGGCACTTTTGATGTTCTCTTAAGAACTGAAAATTAATATTTACAACATTTTATTAATACCTAAGTTAAAAAACCTAAGTTAAAGTTAATTATATACCTAAGTAATTATACAAAAAAACTTATAAATAAATGCTAAAATATAATTTGTAAAATTTCCGTAACAATCATAAACATAATAATATATAATAATAATGGTTATCTATTAAAACGAGTTAGAGACGAGACCTCGAACTTTTAAAAAGTCCAAGAGTAAGTAGATATAAATAGTAAAATGTCAAATTCTAAAACAGATATTTATACATTTTTGAAAAATAGTAATTATTATTTTTTTAATGTATACAAGTAGGGTGCGTGCGATTGTATATTACGCTATATATGTACTTATGATGTTGGGATCTTGTTTCAAACAGGCGGAGATAACTGTTATGTACACAATAAGAAAGTACAACATCATTCTATTAATTTATCAACCCATTAGGCCCACAGACCTAATAGTAGAAAACTATAGTATAGTTAAAATCTCGCTGCAGACTTGGTCATAAATCTTAATCGGAGTAGGGATGTGCGCTAGTTGCGCGCGCGCAAGGCCATTATCGATAAGTTTCCAATGTCTCCATTGAAAATTGGCAAAAATGTGTGGAACATGCAGATTTGCTGCAAGATGAAGACTTAAGAAAAGCACATTTATGCGAAGAGTTCATCATTCATGTGGATGATGATGACGATGACTCAGACGAAGAATTTTAATTTTCTATTTTTAGTTTTATATATACGTTCTTTTGTTTATATATTGAATATGCTTTGTAGTAAATTTGGTAATAAAAAATAAAAAATGTGTATTTATTTCTATCACCCATTTATAAATATATAAAACTATCAATATCACTCATCGACTGCAGTAATGCACAGGACAACGTGTGGGCGTGGCCAGCCCATAAGGCCCGTGAATGGGAAAGAGAGCGAAACACTCGAATGATTTATGACCAAGTCTGCAGCGAGATTTTAACTATACTATAGCGTTCATTAGGCCCTACTAACTGCCTCTATGGTGAAGCGCTAGCACCGGGAATCGTTCTCTCGGGTCTGTGATTTGCGATTTGCTTCCCTACTAGCCTCCTACGACATTGTTGAAGTGACAAGTGCAGTTGACACATTGTATACTCTGTTACCATCCAGAGTCATTCATCTACATTGTGCAATGGTTGGAAAGAGATCCCTCTCGATTTTGTGTAAAAGTACTCCCGCATCATATGTAAATATGATAATTAAATTTATTTAATTTTCTATTTTGTAATTAATATTAACATTGAAAATTAAATTAACTCCACTGGTTCATCGGTTGAAATGTCAATGACTCGAACTTTTTTGCGTCTGCAGCTCTTTATGCACTAATGTGATCGGTGACTATGCACCCCAGTTATCGGTATCAAGGGGTCATTCCTTCACCCAGTACGTATGTGCATATCATCATCATCATTATCATCATCAGCCCACTGCGGTCCTCTACCTGTTTACGTGTGTTGTGGTTTTGTTTAATTTAATGTTTAACTTATTGTACAGGCAGATGTGGAAGTTGGCAAGCTCGATATACCGCCGCTTTACAGAACGAGGAAACTCTCCTCATCCTTGTCTACACTTGCGTCAGGTAAATAATTATCTTTTATAACACATTTGCTCGTAAAGGGTCTCTTATTTCACCAATTTCAGTGTCGTAATGTATCTCATTACGCACTTGTGCGGTAAGGTAATGTAAAACGCACGGTTTATCATGATCACAGACTAATATTCAAGATGCTCTGTCTAAAACGAACGGTACTTTTTTAAATCTTAGCAAAGAGTTTTTATAGACCGGGATCCCCCGTTCATTTTTTTTTATAACTATCAAGCTAATTTTCATCATTCAGTGAGGAGCTTCATTTTGATGAGACGCCCAACAATTTCATGTAAGAAAACTCTGATCGTGGTAGGTAACAGAGGTAGCAACGATGAAACATGTTGATTTGATGATTCTCAAAAATGTATTACTAACTGGGTCTTTTTTTGTTATATCTAATGATAATTATCTAAATTATTCGAAAAAATATTTGCCTACAAAATGTATGGTTTGATCGTGGTAGGTAACAGAGGTAGCAACGATGAAACATGTTGATTTGATGATTCTCAAAAATGTATTACTA
This sequence comes from Laspeyria flexula, assembly GCA_905147015.1. Lineage (NCBI taxonomy): Eukaryota > Metazoa > Arthropoda > Insecta > Lepidoptera > Erebidae > Laspeyria > Laspeyria flexula. The sequence goes on along the minus strand of LR989956.1, from coordinate 423,120 downwards.
ACTGGGTCTTTTTTTGTTATATCTATTGATAATTATCTAAATTATTCGAAAAAATATTTGCCTACAAAATGTATGGTTTGATCGTGGTAGGTAACAGAGGTAGCAACGATGAAACATGTTGATTTGATGATTCTCAAAAATGTATTACTAACTGGGTCTTTTTTTGTTATATCTAATGATAATTATCTAAATTATTCGAAAAAATATTTGCCTACAAAATGTATGGTTTGATCAAAGAGTCCCCCCCTTCCAACATGTATCGATAACGAGGTCATTAAAAATTATTACTATCCAGCTGATTTTTTTTTATTTTACTTGTTTAATATTCATATAATTTAACAGTCATATTGTCCTACAAATTACGTGGTATGTTATCCCGGTCCTACGCTCAGAAATTGTTAATACCACAAGACCATTTTTCTCATTACTAACTGTAGGACAAAAATATCACATGAAAGGTTAGTGTATTCTCTGCCCAAATGAAACAACGACCTACAAGAAAACAGTTATGTATCACTAGTCTGACAATAGTTCAGTCAACAAAGGGGTTCTAGAGTGCGTGATAAGGAACCTACGCGATTTCTTCGAAAAGTTGTTAAGCATGCTTAGAAAGTGAACATACTAAAAGTCCTGACGTTTCGGAGGTGAGCCGGAGTGGGGGGAGGGGGATAAAGGTACCATTTTTGAGTTTTTGGCTTATAACTCAAAAATGGTACGTTCTAGGAGAAAAAATCCTTCTACTAAGCGAAAGCTTATCAAATTGTCTACAACTTAGTGCTGTACACTTTTCCAAATCCCCAACCGTTTTTGACATAATGGCGCACAGAGCACGAACTTTGTACCTCGGTAAATAATTCCATCCTAAAAAGTTATTAAAGCATAATAAATCCATGCTTATAAATAATTTGCATTGTTTATTGATTGATTTATTATAATTAATAACATTTTATTAATTTTTGTTTGGATCCACCTGTGCCGATGGCTGTATGTTATCAATCTTGCAATATAAATTTAAACTACTTTGTGATCTCCGATTTAAGATTAAATTTGGGATGCTTGTATATAAAAAGGAGACTTAAAGAAATGTTATCACAAAAATGTTATTACAATATTAATGAGTACTTGACAGATAAATTATAATTATTTTGACATTTTATCTAATCAATATTGACATAAAACTGCTGATTTATTAACATTAAATTTTGACATTATTATTATTATGACATTTCAATATGGGATTTCAAAAATAAATTTCTAATTTAATAAATTTGTAATAATTTTATGATTTTATTTTAATATTTAATTACATTACTATTGTGACATATGAATTCAATGAACTATATTTGTACGCTAGTCTTAGCAAAACATGTTGATACCAATCAATTGAAAACCTATGTAAACCACACATGTTTAAAGCAAATAAATATATCTTTATCTTTAAATCGGATGCATTGCAATATTTTAATAAATTGGAGTAGATCTGATGTTGGACCGTGAGGTGACTTCTTCAAATGACGCAACTCCATCGAGTTTGGGTTCATTAGACTTGCCTTGACGAGTAATTTATAAAAGTAAAAAAAGTTGAATAGTAAATATATTAAACGCATTTTTATACAGTTTATAAAAACAAAATATATAAAACTTGTTAGGTTTAAATGATTAAAATGTATTTATGCAACATTTAGTACAAATTATTAATGAAGCAAACGTTTCTTTAATACCTACTACTCCTATAATTGAAATAAACTAAAGATTTGAGATTAAATACATTTTAAGCATTTAAAACTTACAAGTTTTATATATTTTGTTTTTATAAACTGTTTAAAAATGCAGGCTTAAAATTTTTTTTTACTCTTCACTTTTTTTTTTACTTTTCTGAGCATCCTTAACAACTTTTCGAAGAAATCGCTTAGGTTCCTTTTCACGCACTCTACAACCCCTTTGTTGACTGAACTAACTTCGTTATCGATACATGTTGGAAGAAGGGAGGACTCTTTGATCAAACCATACATTTTGTAGGACAATTATTTTTTGAATAATTTAGATAATTATCATCAGATATAACAAAAAAAGACCCAGTTAGTAATACATTTTTGACAATCATCAAATCAACATGTTTCATCGTTGCTACCTCTGTTACCTACCACGATCAGAGTTTTCATACATGAAATTGTTGGACGTCTCATCAAAATGAAGCTCCTCACGGAAAATTAGCTAAATTGCTCACATTCATAATATGTAGAAAATAAAGTAAAAGTACGGAACAATAGTAATTTAAAAAAAAATGAACGGGGGATCCCGGGTCTATTATGTCAAAAAAGTGGTTGTCAACATTATATGAATAAAATGAACTTTGGGAGATAAAAGAATTATTATATTGTATATAAAATAAACATTTAATTCTTTAACTTAACACAAAAATATTAATTTACTTTATAAGTAATACTGGCTGTTTTTGTGCCTTTGCCTTAAAAAAAAAGCGCTGATGCGCGTGCATCGATAATTTGTGACAAGTAAAAATTATTTCGCGTGCTTTTTCTTTTCGCTGTATTGTTTTTTTCTAAAAAAGTCCGAGTTTTATTTATATCCTCGCAAATATGTTATAAAACGTCGTATGACATACGTGCGCTTTGATAATTAAAGCCTCTGCTTTCTTGTAGCAATATCGCTTCGCCTGTAATTATCAACTTACCGCACTTATATCATAATGTACTATTATAAAATGGTTTACTTTTGCTTTTTAATAAGATCGAATGTAAATAATATTTAACTAATCATTTAACAAAACATAGACCGAGCAGACAGTGTAAAATATCAATCAATCGATAAATTAATTTAAATTATGTTATTACTATTCCTCAGAATTTGGTCAAGATTAAAAAATAATTTAGGAATGTTGCCACTTAAAAACGATTGGTATATATTTTTTTGTTAAACAATATTATAATTTCAAATTATACCTACACACTGACAATAGACAGGTAGAACTAGTAAAGAATTTGTGAAAAAATCATACCAGTTTTTAATGGCTCGAATAAATTATAAACTGCATTTTCTGACCCGTAATATAATACGAGTATATGATCAATGAACAGTAATTTAAAATACCTAATATAAAAATATATTCTTAATATAAGTATGTAATCCTTTACATACAGGGTTACGAGCAGTAGTTAGAATCTTGTCCACATGAGTATATGGTGGTTGTGATGCAGGGCTGCAGTCGCCGGCGGCGTGCGAGATGAGCGGCGCGTGCAGCGAGTACAACAAGAGCGGCGAGCTCGCGCACCCCGAGCTGTGCGTCATCGTCGTCGACATACTTACACAACTCATTCACAAGTACGTCACTTACTACGTACTTCCACTGCTATTAAGATAATTGCTAATTGCGCAATGATTTCTTACCATTTACACACTTTTCACCTTATTCTAAAAAAAATATTAAACTAATTTTTAAAATATAGCACCAATTAAATAATAAAAATTGAAAACCATGAAATATGACACTAAATTGCAACGTTGCTACTCTGTTGGTATAATCGCTCTTAAGTTAACAGTTACATTTACCCTTATTACTCTGAAAAAAATATCTAATTTTATTTATATATATGTTCTTCTATGTGAGATTTCATAAAATTTCGATAAGGAATGATGTTTGCCGGAACAGCGATATACATAAAGTGTCGGGATTTTGAACTCAGTGTGTTTAGCTCCCGCATCAATCAATTATAACAGATTCTATATTTAACACTATTTTCTTAAGTGTAGTTTTTGTTGAAGAGGCGCCGACTCGGACATTGACTTTCTTTTTTATAACAATATAATATAGCTCATCATGTGTAACGGTAATTGTTAGTAATGTGTTTAGAGCGATAGGTTCACGAGCACTTGGTTTGGTCGAATATTAGTCGTCTGACAAGTTTATTTTTAACTATCTATTCGAATGTTTTATTAGGCTCGCATGTTTGTAAACAAGTACAATTAACTTATAGTTGAAGGTGAACGACTTGGGTCCCCACGAATAGTTACCGCTCTTGCTCCAATATTGCACAATCATTTATCAACAATATTATTATGTTAAACGTGGGAGTGAGGTATATTTTGGCAAGTCTAAGATATAATATTTGCTAGACCAGTTTTACATATCTAATAATGTGATCAGCACATTGAATGATAAAAATCTGATTTCTGATAAAAATGTTAATCAGTATCAATATGAGATCAAAAATACACTAGATAACGTAATAAAATGGCTAAAGGATAATAACTTACACGTCAATATTAATAAAACTAAAATGATACAATTCCAAACATATAATAGTAAACGTCCAGAATTACAAATAAAATATACAAACAATATTATCGAAGAAGTTAATAGCGCAAGGTTCTTAGGGATAACAATCGATAAATACCTTAGCTGGAAACCACACATAGAGGAATTATGCACGAAGGTCCATAAGTTTGTATTTGTTTTAAATAGAATAACTCGCGTAGCAGGAACTGATGCAGCACTATATGCATATCATGGTTATGTTTCATCGATTTTGCGCTATGGCATTATAATATGGGGAAACTCTGTTGATGTAATTAAAGTTTTTCGGGCACAAAAAAAATGCATTCAATCCATAGCCAAAGCTCAACCATTAGATAGCTGTGTAACTTTATTTAAAAGTCTTAAAATATTACCCCTTCCCGCTCTATATATATTTGAGATCTGTATCTTTGTACACAAACATATAAATCTATTTGAGATGCATAATGATGTAGTAACTCGAAAAAGCCGAAAAACCCACAAACTATGTGTATCTCAACAGAAAATTAATGTATTTTCCAAAAACGTGTACTGTATGGCAATTCGCATTTATAATAAATTGCCCGATATTTTTAAAACTTAACTTAAAAACTTAATCTGGTTACTTTCAAGAACAAATTTGTTGGCCCTTCTAATACACAAATGTTATTACTCTATTACTGACTTTATAATTGATAAATTTGATAACTGATGATATGACTTATAATTCTTTTAATTTATTCTGACATTACATTAAGTCGATTTTTATTTTATTTTTTTACTTGATGACATTTTATTACAGTTGAGTGCATGATAAATTTAAAATAAATATTTGTACCCTGGAAACGGCAGAATATTATGAACTCTCTATTACTTGTAACATCACTGTAACAATATTCTGACAAATAAATGTTTTTATTTTATTTTATATTTTATAATGTTTTGTGTATCCTATTCTGATTAAAACTATTGCGATATTACGAATTCCCTTTCGAATGTTGCGTCAAGTAGAATATGTGTCACAAGACATTGACACATTGAAATCATTGATATCTTTCATTTTTAACAGACGAACAATAACGGTTCTCAATTAAATTAAAAATATTATTTTTTTATACGGTTACATCTTCTAATTACTTATTAATGGGCCCATCGGCAAGTGTGTAATGTAATACCTACTACAGATTAGTGAAGTCCAAGGAGGAAGGCACGTGGAGCGGCAGCGCGTGGCGCGTGGGCGTGGGCGTGGCGCGCGCGTGGTGCGGGCGCGTGGGTGCCGCGCTGTGCCGCGCGCGCGCCGCGCCGCCGCTGCTGCTGCGCCGCCTGCTCGCGCCCGCGCCCGCGCACCTGCTCACCACCACCGATCCCTCACTTGAAGGTACACCTGACAACAAACAGGAGAGGTCCGAGCATGCGACCCTGTGGTATTCTTGTCCTAATATCCTAACGTAACCTGAATTTGAATAACAATAATTGCCTTTTATATAATACTTTTGAATGCTTCCAATATTCTTGAGATCGGAACTGCAAGCTAATCTTTGCAGTTTAATAAATTTACAAAAACAGAGTTGTTTCATATGAGTAAAACAATCAAAAGCTTGATAAAAATTTCTTTCACAGATCTCCAACGCAGTATCTTAGAATTGATACACGTATTAGCATCTCAGAGCATAGAGCCGGCTGACCTCGCAGCATTCCTCAAATTGTTTACCGCTGAGAAGCCACCTCTCGGCATGCTACTTAGTTCACTTCACAGGCTCGTTGCGACCGCTAACTGCAACACTCCTGACTGTATACTTACCTTTCCTGTGGACTGTGATAACTCTGGTAAGTGGTTTTAATTTTGTTAAAAATATAGATTCGATTCCTCGACTGGATAAATATTGTAATATGATTTACACAACTGAGTTACGATTTAAATCTATACCAAAATTATTGCTTTGGCATGCCACTTTAATTATGATTACTTAGCATATTCAACTTTCAGTACACTTAATAATCAAAATCAAAAGTTTCTAAAAACGGTATCAGTAATAGCCGAAAGTAAGCAAGATGTAAATATTATTGAAATTAAATAGTGCATATAGGTAATAATATTTATGATAATGTTTACAGAGAATGTAAGTTCTTTAACGGAGGACCTGAGCTACTTGATAGTGAACAACGTGACGTCACAGAGCCACCTCGCCGAGAACTGCGCTAAGAGGTTCCATGAGGCACATACTAGAGCCGGTGAGAATCACATCACATTGTCATGTTGAACTGCTCGTTGCCCTTACCTTATAGATTCAGACACCAAGTCAGGTGACTTGATGACTGCAGTTAACTTGTTTATTAAAATAGAGCGTGACTAGAGATGTAAATTGAAAAAAAAAACGAAATGCTTTTTTTCACAACATTGAAAAAAAAACTTGGCGCCGTCGTCTTTTTTCTACATTTGGTTTTTTTTTTTCAAAAAATATATATATATTCAAATATAATCTTAAAAATTAATTAAAATTACTCAATACGATTTTAATGTACCTATATTAAACACTCACACACTCAACATCAACGAACTCTCACTGTCTCAAGCTTTCTGCTGTCTGACGCAATTTAACCAAAACATAAACCAAAGAAAGAAGGTTAATGAAACCTCTGTCCATAAATGGTAAACTTCAGTGGGTGCTGCCAATTATTTTAAGACATTTATGTACTAATTAATAAAAAAACAAATGGTATTTTCTTATTAAACAAAAAAGAAATGTAATATCAACTCATATAATTAGTCTTACCATATTTTTATTTTCGTAGTCTTGAAAAAAAACCTACTCCAGAAAAAAAACTGTTTTTTTAAACGTTTTTTTTTTCATCTCAGAAAAAACCCATTTTTTACAACTCTAAGCGTGACAACGTTTTAGGAAACTAGTTGCCCAGTCAATTTTTTATCTGTATTTTAAACCTTAGTCGTATGTTATGTAGTATGTAGTCTAATAGAAAAGTAATATAAATATGTCAGGGGGCCTGGTGACCTGTAACACAGGTATTCTTAGAATACCTATCTCGGGCACCAGTCTCTCACAAACTAAGTTCTATGTATTAGATTAATTGATTTAAGCGTATTGTTTGTGAAGAGAAAATAAATACATTATTATTATTATATTATTCAACAAAAACCTTGTAAAGTCTGATATAGGATATGATATAATTTGAGAAGATGACCAGTAAACCTACAACGTATACTAGTTGTGTATAAGATGTCCGCTTGTTTGTGGTGGTGCAGGTATAAAGTCGGCGTGGTCGTGCCACGCGGTGCGCTGCGGGGTGGAGGGCGCGGGCTGGGCGCCGTGGCTGGCCGGCTTCGCGCTCACCGCCTGGCTGCACACGCAACACTCTACTGCGGACGAACACGACCTGTGGGGTAACGTACACCTTATGTTGTGTATGTACAGAGGCCTAGATACACTGTGTTAACTATGACAATAACTACGACTTTTTCTATTTTAGTTTGAATCTCTTTGTTTCTAAATAATTTCATACATTTATATTGTAAACTAGTATACATCAGCACTTTAAATAATATACTACAAATATTTTGAACGTAATAGTAAGTTATAAAAACACAGATTTGATCGTGTAAGAACGATCATTATATAATAGAAAGTAATACTATACCTGAGTTTCTCATTTGAAAGTGTTGGTGAAGGCCTTGTTACTAATAGTTATTAATTTTGTTATTAGTTTTATTAATTTTTCATATAATTTTATGTATTGATCCAGACGGTATAGACGAGTTCAACGACGAGCTGTCGGACAGCGAGGTGAACAAGAAGAAGTCTCCCAAGAAGGAGGTGTCGTGCAAGCCGGCGGAGCTGTCGCACGTCATATCTGTGGGACACGAGTCGCTCATGTTCGAAGTGTGGCTCGACACCAACACGGGTGAGTGCTGACAGGATATTGCATTTAGTTTACTAAGAATTTACTTAAATTTACACATATTAGTTACCTATTTTGAAATGAAGGTCTACAATAAGCTTGGAAAACTCTTGAATAGTCAATTATACTCTACATTAATGTAGTTGAATAAACCAAAACCGTGTGTGTTTGAAGTATTTAGTTCGTATTGAGCCCATATCCGCAGGCGTGTTCACATTCCGCCTGTCCCGCCCGGAGCCGACGCTGAACCGCATCGTGAGCGAGGCGCGCGTGGCGAGCGGCATGCAGCCGCGCCACTGGACCTGCGTCGCGCTCAACGTCAAGGAGCTCGTCTACAAGAGACATATTTATATACAGGTCAGTTCACGTCCACGCTTCACAGTCAGTTTGTCCCAATGTGATGTTGATTCAAGCGCTGTCAGCAGTTACTATGGCGTGTTACATGGGTACCTTGCCTCGTTGTAGCTCATTGCATCATTGGATATTTGTGTCATATTATAATATTGTTTATTTGTTCCGTAGGTGACGCTGTATGTCAACGGATATGAATGCGAGACAGTTTCGCTACCGGTTCAAGGTAAATGTTGTGTAATTTTGTATTTCTGTTAATTCTCTTTGTAACTGAACCGTTGTGACAATAAGGCTGTGCAGGTATCCTGGTCCGCAAGGTGACGCCAACCAACGTGCTGGTGGGCAGCGTGCGGCCGGGCGCGGGCGTGTTCCACGTGTCGGGCGTGCACGTGTACCGCGCGCCCGTGCTCAGCGTGTACAGCGCGCTGCACCTCACCGCGCACGGCGCCGACCACGCCTGTCAGGTACCGTGCGGTGACGTCACACTCTGCTCGTCCACTACTAACTAGTGTGCTTGTCCAACGCGCGACTACACACACGATCTTCTAAAATTGAGTATACATTTTGATTACAGGTGCGATGTGACACTCCAAACATCCCATTGGTACTGACGCCGAATATCCTCGACTCCAACATCGATTGGGATCAGGTAAATATACAACTGGGAGACGAAAACGCATCCTCTAATTTTTCTGTCGTTTTTTTTTGTTAATTATAAATGACCGTTATGTAACAACATTAATATTGTGCAGGTGTTCGATATATCATCATCAACATTACGTGAACTTCACGACAATTTACTGTTGACGTTCTCAGCGCACGCGCCTACTATTATGAACTTGTATCATCAAACCGTCGCTTTACCTACAGGTTTGTAGATTATGATTTCTGAACTTAATTTTTTTCTATCTCTGTGCTAAAAATAAATTTTCTAAATTATTATTTTACTAACTGTTGCCAAACAAGAGCCTCGGTTCTATGTCTTTACCCAGCTCGTATTAATCGATGCGTCATGTTATAGCATGGACAATATTCAAATAATTTTCAATTCATATCATTAATTCCAGAGATAAACACGTTCAACCAAACTTTTTGTCTTTGCAAGTTATATTTTTAACAGTGTACTATGATAGGCTAATGATGTTTATATACAGTATTCGCCGGTCGCGTGGCATCAGCGAGCCTGATGTCGACGTCGGCGTCGAGCCTGCCATCATCATCGTCGGGGCCGGTGTCCTCCATCCCGGAGACGCTGTTCACGACGTGGACGGGCGCCGCGCTCGCCAGCAGGCACCGCGGCGTCGCGCCCGCCGTCTACATGCTGGGCGGACCCGATGTCTTACTGTATTTGTATGCTAGGGTGAGTAGTAACATCACCTACATGGTACTTATGAACGTTATTCAAAGCCAAAAAGGTGTCAGCAAATTTGCCAAAGGTCAGTTCGCTGGCTGGTTATAAATGACGTCATACGAATAGCATTATTTTAGAATACCGCCCCACTCCCTCATTGTTCTTGTTACACTTGGCACACTCGTTAAGACTCCCCTCCCTAGTGTAATGTCACATAATATGTTATTTAACAATTTTTATTGATGACTCGTCCCCGCCCCTGTCACCCTTCGTTGTTCCTCTCCCTTCCGTTCGGTTCCGTGTGATGTTACTGATAGACAGTCATACGTCACGTCAGTCACATATGTATGTATGTCGCAGGTGGTAGAGCTAGAAGGCACAGCGGAGGAGCAGGCGCTGGCGCTGTCGATCGTGCTGCGCGCGTGTCGCGTGGACAACCGGCTGCACGCCATGTTGTACGCCGACGACGAGCCCGACATGATCCTCACTGTCATGGCCGCGCCCTCCGCGCACGTCGACCATCATCTACTCAAGGTATATTATATTGTTATGTTTCTTATAATGATTCATAAATACCCTTTGAAATGCTGGCTAAAGAAGTCCAATTTTTCGTCGCGCGAGGAACGTCCAGCGTGGACCCAGCTATTGACAACACAAGGAGGTATGGTCGTACTCACAGTGAGTGTGTTCCACAGGTGATCCTGGATGAGGCGTGCTCTGCGCCGCTGCTGACGTGGTGCGCAGGCGCGGTGCAGCTGAATGCGCGCTCGGACGCCGTGCTGCTGCAGCCCGCGCTGCTCGTACTGCTCATGCGCGCCTGGAGGTACCTCGACACCGACAAGGTAAGCCTGCACTAGCGCCAATATTATATTTATGTGGAGCTCACAGTAGTAAGCATTCTCTTGTCTCAGGAAGTAAGCTGGGAGGTGGAGACGGGGTCGGGGCGCGAGAGACAGCGCGGCAGTGCGTGGGCGCTGGCGCTGTGCTGCGTGCGCGCGCTGCTGCGCGACGAGCACCCGCGCCGCGCCTTCAACCACTACCAGATGAACAGGCTCAACTTGCTGCACCATCTGCTGCTCGCCTGCAAGGTACACGCCGATATACTACCTTAAGTATTCACACGAGGCAGCACTACTGGAAATGGATACCTCAACCTAAGGCACGCCGCGCCATGAGCCGAATCATAGTTTTTTTTCGGTTTTTTGACGATCTCAAAAGAGCCTCGTACGCGGCTTAACACAGTCTGTGACACTAGTATTACAAAGCTAAAATTTCTTTTTAAATAACAATATTATAGTTGTGCACAAGATTGCCTGTATCATGTGATAGCCAAAATTGCAGATGTTGATAAAAAAGATCAACAAAAAAACTACCTAATAATATCGTAGTACCGGTATTTATGTTTATGTTGACAGGAACGTTTCCTAAACTCAAAATGCGGTCCCCTGGACCCGGTGGCCAGCAGCAGCCTGGTGGAAGTAGTGCGAGGGTTGGTGGGGGCACCACCGCTGTTGCATCGCCTCGCCATGCTCTGTGACTTCCTATTACTTATGCACCAGGTATATTATCTCATTTTTCGCTACTACCTATGTAAAATAATCTCAATTATCATCTAAGTTATTTTTAAAATAACTTCGTTGCAAAAAGACTGTCTTGAGTCGTGGAAATCAAAACAAAAATTTTTTTGTCGTGTGTAAAGTTGATCCTATGTACGTGTCACTTCAGGCCAGCGACACATTCGTGACGCACTCTCGAGCGAACTTCTACTTCCTGCTAACATCGGAGACGCAGGAGATGAGCGAGTTCAGCGGCACCTCCTCCAGCTTCACCAGGCGTCGAACCTCCAAACGTGTCAAGAAACGTACTGAGGAACGCCCCAGCATCTCGTCCACGTCCGCCGACGAGACTACAAACGAAATTAGCCTTAATACCTTTAAGGAGACGATTCAAAAACGTGACGAAGATATAATCGATAGCAGTGGCAGTACAGAGTCGACCAAACAGATGAAGTCCAAAATTAATAAACAGATACAGGAAGGCAGGTAATGTGTTTATAAAAATCTTAATTTTTTTGTATTTCAAATATTATTCTGAAAAATAATATGTATTACAAAAATAAAGTATTTACTGCTAGACATTACGTACTCGTAAAAGTATTAATATGCATTTTAAATTCCAAGCTATCACTTTATAAGTATATATTTTTTATTTGTTTAGGAATCACACAGCGTCATCTACTTCAGATAACTCAGATACAGCTACAGGTAAGTTATATTATATATATAACAGTAATAAGCATTCTGAGCTTTACGAAATCACAAATATTTTGTTATTTTATTAATCACTTTGTCGTATTGTTATTTTCAGAAGAGAAGAAAGAAGAAGATATATTAGAAAGTGATGCTGCTAGCAAGGAGAGTCAGGAAGGCACCGAGAGCAAGGCTCGTAAGCTTAGCGCTGAGAGTAAGGACAGCAAGGACGGCAAGGTTGAGGAGCTGACCGAGTACATCGTGGTCGACGTGGACGATGTAAACCATACCACTGTCGAGATGTACACTAGTGGGATATATCATCAGGTCAGTTTTGGATGCCATTTGAAAATGAATTTATAATAGTTAAATGTCTCTCTAAAGTAATGTTAATTTTATTTCAAGTCATTTAAGTCTTGTGCAAAGTGTGGACAAATTTGGAAGTGACCTTTAAGTCCCAAAAAGGAAAAGTTTGAGTAATTATTTTGAAGAGTAAGGGGGCAGATAAATTTAACAGTATCATCGGTGTCCGCTAAAGCCACTTTCGTAAAATTACATTGTGTCATATTGTTAAAATATTAAGGGTGCATTTTCAATTGTTGAATTTAGATGATCACAATAATGATATATGTTGTGTAACAGAGGCGGGTCCGTGCCGGCGCGGCGTCGGGCTGGTCGGCGTGCGAGGGGCTGCTGCTCCTGCTGCGACATGCGCTCGCGTTACTGCCCGATCATGCCCATCAACAGGTATAGTGTTGTTAATTTTTTTGTGTATAATGTATTTGATTCTGACTAGCACGCTTTCAACTTTTATGTAGGTACTTCCATTTTAAGTAAAAAATGTTTATATTAGTATAAAATATAAGTTTGTCCCCCAGGCGGTGGTGGGCGCGGTGTGCGCGGAGAGCCTGGTGGTGCTGAGCAACCAGCGCGAGAGTCGCGCGCGCGCCGCCGCCGTGCGCGCGCTGGCAGCACTGTCGCGCCGCGCCGCCGCCGACCTGGCGCGCAAGTACCACGCGCTGCACTACTACATCCATCTCGCCAACCAGGTGCCAACCAACACTACTCGCCTGCCGGCTCTGCGGAGTTGCTTGTATTACACTACTTTTCTGTCAATTATTCAATTAATAATCATAACTTACTCTACTAGATATCACTCTACGAGGGTTCATGGGAGCTGGCGTCTGCGTGCGCCGCGTTACTCACCAAATGTGACGTACCACTTGAGGATCAACTCGACGTAAGTACAAACTTAAAAAAATTAATATAAACTTTAAAAAACATGTATAAAGTTTAAACTAGCTTATCAACACCAGTTTGTTCTAAACTCCAGTATGTTTGTACACAGGATGACATCTGGGTAGACGTGACTGAAGAGTCTCTACACCGAAGTCCGCCGTTGTTAGCGCTACTACCGTGTTGTCTAGGAGAAGTGCCTCTCGCACATAATATATCTTTACTATTTAAAAGAATCATTGAAAAGGTGAGAAAAATAAATACACTATTCAATTAAATATTTATAACAGTAATGAGCAATCGAAATATAAATAACTGATATTCTATTCGTAGGATATTCTTATAATAAGAATATTTGATTGAGGTCTAACTCAAAAAGGTGCCTAAAAACGGATCACATGTTAATATCTATTATCTACACAAATAATATAAAACTCTAAAAGTGTATTTATTAGACCACGCTAATCCCAAGAACCGATAAAGAAAATCGTTTGCGTTAGATAGTCTACTTATTGATAAAGGTTTTAAGTTACATATTATAACATCATGCCCAACGTAAACAAAGTACCAATGTTTATTTTAATTTTAAGACTGACCAATATATGTTTGTGTAGGCCTCATTAAAGATGCTATCAGAGATCTCCCTGGTGGAGGTGGTGGTGCGGTCCATCCGCGCCGTGGGTCAGATGCCCGACTCCAACTTCGAGGGTCGGGAGCTACTGCTGGAGGACCTCTATGATTTACTCAACAGGGTTGCTATTAAAGCGCTGTCTTCGCCTCATAGCATGCAGGTTCGTGACCTTTAAATACCTATTGTTTTAGTTAAAATGATGAAAGCTATTAATCTTACTAATATTATAAATGTGAAAGTTAGCATAGATGGATGTTTGTTAATTAATCACGCCAAACGAACTAAAACAAACACATATACATACTGTCTAAATAGATTTAAGTTCGTTCATAAATTTTATTATAGCAACCTTTCACACACTCAGACATACAGCACACACACATTCACTCAACATTCATACAGTCCACTCATTCCTTTATTGAAGGTTAGTTTTTTAGTACAAATTAAAAGTGCATTAGGATAAGACGTATCTAGTGTTTTCTTTCACCCAACAAATCGATATAGACCCTATTGCAGTAGACACATACAATTATTATTCAAAAACACACTTTTCAAAATTTTTGTCTATCTGTCTGTCTGTTTGAAATAAAATGATGTGATGCCCCTGGTGTTGCAGGCGCCCATAGGCTACGGTAACCGCTTACCATCAGGCGGACCGTACGTCTGTTTGCCACCGTCGTGGTATAAAAAAAAAAAAAAAAAAATTTAAAACGCCTGAACCAATTTCGACGGGGATTTACTGGCGGATACACAGGGAGTAACATATTTACTATGATTTTGAAAAATAAATATCTGGTTTCCGTGAAAGAACAAAAAATCATAATCTACGCGAACGATGTCGCGGATGTCTACCCTTGGAAGCTATTTTTTACACGAATAGAAATATTGTTTATTGTAATACGAGTTGAGAGATATATTCGTGTGCACAGACACTGTCGGAGCTGCACCACCTGGTGACGTACATCGAGCTGACGGGCGGCGCGCCGGAGCGGCGCGTGGCGCGCGACGCGCAGGTGGCGCTGTTCAACGCGCAGCTCGACTACTTGGAGGACAAGCTGCACTCCTCATACAACGTGCACACCAAACATGCTAGCTACTTCGCCACTGGTACGGCATGTCGCCATTTATCTGTTAACGACACAATATATTTAATTTAATTGTGTCTGGAAGCTAAAATACCGGTAAAGTGAATGAGCACGAGTCCATTATATAACGTCGTGTTCCAGTGCTGACGTCCGCGGTGTCCCTGGGCGGCGACGCGTCCCGCACGGAGCGCGGCGAGCTGGCGGCGCGCCACGTGGGCGCCGTGGCGCGCGCCGTGCACTTCCTGCTGACGCACTCGCCGCGCCACGCGCTGCACTCCGACGCGCTACTGTTCGACCGACTGCTCTCCACGCTGCTGCTCGGTGAGTCATGTTGTGTCTCATACTTAACTTGACTTATACGTTTGATAGTTGTACCGACCGAGCTAGCCTTACATATATTCGAAGATAACACTTCTTGGTTACTCCCCAATTTATGGCCAATCATAAATTACATGGTGTGTTAAGAGGAAGCGACGGGAATCTACCAAACGTAAAATTAAGCGAGAGTGTAGATTCTCTGTCAAAAAAGCGGGAGAGGGCTTTTAAAATTTGATGTATTTAATAGATGGCCTTCTAGAATTTTTCGAGTCGAAAAAGAAAATAGAAAGAAAGAAAAGAAAGAAAGAAAAATAATTTATTTGACAATATGACACCCTACGAATACAATTCACCTTATTTAATATAATATATTTTATGTAGAATATGGTCATAATGCCAAAAGGGCGAACAGCTCAGCATTATGTCAGATAAAAAAAAAATTATAACTGACGCTGATTTTCAGCTGCAACCCTTGGAGTGGCGCATGTGTTAGATTTATGGTATAATAATTATAAAATATAATCAAGTATTATTAAGATATTAGTAAACTAAATGAAATTTATAGTAATTTATCAGTGATGGCATGAAAAGGGAAACCACGAGGAACATTGTACTGTTTATTTTAATACAACAGGTTTAACATATTACACATAATGAAACAAGAGGTACTGTATACCCCTAACAATAGGTTATAATATAACCAATAGGTCAAGGTAGGTCATAAATAAATATATCAGAAATTATCAAAATCATATTATGAATTTTAATATCCAGCTACATAGTAATATGAATAATTATCATCTTAACAAACACATATTATAATACTTTATTTAGTTATAACAACCAACCTAAAAAGTTAATGTAATTAATTATGATATTATGGATATTAATTATAATATTATCAACAATTATTAGAACATATTCAACAATTCCTAACAAATAATATTATTACAATTTTAAAGAAAAAGTGACAAGAGAGGTACTTAACTCTGAATTGATGTGATCCCGTCAGCAGCCAAACAAGAAGTGTTCGAACACTCACTGTGTTTGTCTTTTATACCTTAAATTGTACTGACATGAGTCAAACGACTGATTAATTACAAACTTAGTAAAAGATATTATTAGTATATTATAAACAATATAGTAATACTTCTATTCTAAAAATATTTCAAATATTAGTAGTAGTTAAATTAACAATACAATAATTATAGAATTTCTAAAATGATCAATCAGAAATTCTAATGACAGTTATAAAAGGAAGACATTACTATCTCGATTTCCGTTACTTGTTGACAATAATTAAATACTATTTATTTCAGTAATTGCCATTTATAGTAATTAGCTATACAATAATTGATATTTAAATTTAACCTATAAATTATCAATGATTTAGAATCTAGCCAGATTCATAACACAGGTAAATAGACTTACTACAGGAATAAATAGGTACTTACAAATGACACACACATATTTAAACGTTTCTGTTTCTCTTATTTGAATATTTGTTTCAATATTTAGACAAAATATTTCGAATAATCTAACACGGCCAGACTGACAAGTACTTCGCTCTCGAAGTACCTACCTTTTATACTAGTCTGTATTTTTGTTTGTTACCTGCTGCATTAACGTTTAGTTAACCAGCAGTATTACCTGCTGCATTAATTTTTAATTAACCAGCAGTATTTTTTTTTATTGTTACCTGCTGCATTAACGTTTAGTTAACCAGCAGTATTACCTGCTGCATTAATGTTTAATTAACCAGCAGTATTTTTTTTATTGTTACCTGCTGCATTAACGTTTAGTTAACCAGCAGTATTACCTGCTGCATTAATCTTTAATTAACCAGCAGTATATATTTTTTTTGATCTTTGGCCTTGGCATACAAGCACCTATCACCCGCTGCAGTGTGAATTTCAGTGAAGTATCAGGGCAAAGATCGACCAGCGGTATTTTTTTGTGACTTCTGACCATGACATATTAACCCTATCACCCGCCGCAGTATGATATTCAGGTTAATAGCTGATCAGAAGCCGACCAGCGGTAAAACCATTAATTATGTGTGTGTGTCTTTTGTAAAAACAGCCCCTAATATACCAAAAAAATAATAGAACTTTCCACAATCCGCTTGGCCAATCTGACACATTTCAAATTCTTGCAATCACAACTTATACAAATTAAACATTAGTTTATTCTTAATACAATATCAATAACAATATTTTTCTATTTATCTATAATTTTTGACACTCACGTTTTTATCAAATAATTCACAAAGCCAATATGTTTTCATTAGCTTTTCTTTACTTATGAGTTTAAAGTGATTTGAGCAACGATTAGTACTTATATACAACCTTCACTGAACTGAGTAAACGGTTCTATGTATATAGTCCAGATGAAATATGAAAAATCTATTAAGTACAGTTTTTGTATAGGTTAAAGAGAGAAGAAAAAAAAGAAAGTTATAAGTATATGATTGAATTTTGGTCCCCCAAATAAATTACCCTCATTTTAACATGTCCCGATTTGACAAACAATAACATTTTCTTTCGTCAGAATTCTACGTTTGTACCGACGTATTTACTAATGTTATTTTTGCTCTGTTTTATGTAATTTAAGATTTACGAATAATTTTTCACATAAATAATATTGATGGAGGCCATTCTAATATTTAAGTTAAGTTATATTCCGTATACAAAACATTTGTATTATAAAATATCTAAGATATAAACGAAAATTCTTCCAAGTTCTATATTCAGTAGTCCCAAGACGAAGCAAATTAAAGCAGAGCCCCTTAGGGCCTTACCATTTTTTGCTACAGTTTTGAAGCTGCTCCATTCGTATTGTCCGAACAGCTCCTCGATGTTGAGACACCAGCCGTTCGCGCTGAAGTCGATTGACGCCGGATCAAAGACCGAAGTGTCACGTCGTCATCAAAGCAATGATGGCTCCCCTCGCGGATCGCCTCGAGAAGATCTTTGAAGATTGTAGGACCCATTCTAAAACTTTCAATTCAATGTATTAGTTTATGGACATAGTGTATCCCACTTCTGATGTTAGATTTATGGTATAATAATTATAAAATATAATCAAGTATTATTAAGATATTAGTAAACTAAATGAAATTTATAGTAATTTATCAGTGATGGCATGAAAAGGGAAACCACGAGGAACATTGTACTGTTTATTTTAATACAACAGGTTTAACATATTACACATAATGAAACAAGAGGTACTGTATACCCCTAACAATAGGTTATAATATAACCAATAGGTCAAGGTAGGTCATAAATAAATATATCAGAAATTATCAAAATCATATTATGAATTTTAATATCCAGCTACATAGTAATATGAATAATTATCATCTTAACAAACACATATTATAATACTTTATTTAGTTATAACAACCAACCTAAAAAGTTAATGTAATTAATTATGATATTATGGATATTAATTATAATATTATCAACAATTATTAGAACATATTCAACAATTCCTAACAAATAATATTATTACAATTTTAAAGAAAAAGTGACAAGAGAGGTACTTAACTCTGAATTGATGTGATCCCGTCAGCAGCCAAACAAGAAGTGTTCGAACACTCACTGTGTTTGTCTTTTATACCTTAAATTGTACTGACATGAGTCAAACGACTGATTAATTACAAACTTAGTAAAAGATATTATTAGTATATTATAAACAATATAGTAATACTTCTATTCTAAAAATATTTCAAATATTAGTAGTAGTTAAATTAACAATACAATAATTATAGAATTTCTAAAATGATCAATCAGAAATTCTAATGACAGTTATAAAAGGAAGACATTACTATCTCGATTTCCGTTACTTGTTGACAATAATTAAATACTATTTATTTCATTTATAGTACCATTTATAGTAATTAGCTATACAATAATTGATATTTAAATTTAACCTATAAATTATCAATGATTTAGAATCTAGCCAGATTCATAACACAGGTAAATAGACTTACTACAGGAATAAATAGGTACTTACAAATGACACACACATATTTAAACGTTTCTGTTTCTCTTATTTGAATATTTGTTTCAATATTTAGACAAAATATTTCGAATAATCTAACACATGCGTGGTTAAAAATTTAGAAATTTAAGGAACATTATGATATTACAATGAATGTGTGTAAGAAACAAGAGTAGTGAATAAATGCGTAAATAAATATATTATTATACATTACAATATCAAAATACAAAATCTGTTTTGTTTGCATAGCCGTGAGCGGGTGCTCGACGTCGCGGCCCAAATGGTGGGTGGGTGCGGGTGCGGAGTGGGGCGGACTGCTGCAGGAGCTGTTCTGGTGGGCGGCGGCGCCGGCGCCCGGTACCCGTGCACTGCAGCCGCGCCTGCTGCGCGCGCTCTACCACGCGCCGCCGCACGTGCTGCACGTGCTCACGCCCACAGACCCCGCACAGATCAGGAAGGTACTAATATTATTTAAAAACTTATTTATGTAGATATAGAACAGTATTCGTAAGTCCGACAACGCCCCGTTGGGGGCGACACCGGCAGAAATATTTTTTGCATGTTAGCACGTTTAACCGGGCAAGTTTAGCAAAAATAGATGATGATGATGAATGATGGCATTTTATTATTTTGAATAAAGGGCATTGAATAAAAGTTTGAGCAAAACTGCTACAGAATAAGGTTTTTTAAACAAAATTGTGCCTTACCCACATAATTCTGAATTGTAAAGGATCATAGGTCGGATGTGTTCCCAAATTCATCAATTTAAATCTTAGCTTTTTAATATAATTTCCAATTTGTGTTGATGCATATAGCTGGCTATCTACCTGCTAACGATGCTGAAGCACATCCACTTATCAGCGGAGACGAGCGGCGGGTGCGAGGTGGAGCTGGCCATCACGGACTGGGCGCGCGCGTGGGCCGTGGGCACGCAGGCGGGGCTGGCCGAGCGCGTCAACTCCGACGCGCTCGCGCCCGAGGCCGCCGCGCTGCTGCAGCACTCCGAGCAGCGCTGGGCGCGGCAAGCCGCCAGGACCAGATCTGTTATTGCCAAGTACGTAAACACATAACACAATACATTTGTTTTACTTACTGATACTTCATACATAATAATATCAATATTCTGATCTATAGATTCGCAATAAATTTCTGGAATAAACGTTTAGTAGAACGTTAGTTCCAGAATCAATGGGCAACCCTGGCTTTTTATATGTTTGTATAAATGTTTGAACGGATAAAGTAGCTATATTGATGTAATGTTAGAGTGGTGTGGAGCAAGGACAGCCTGGCCAGCAAGGTGACGGAGAGCGCGATGTCGCTGACGCGCGGCGTGGTGGACGCGCAGAACGGACAGCGTAAGGCCTTCATGGAACATCTGCGGCGTGCGCAGGCGCACCACGCCGCCGCCGCGCAGGCCTGGCAGAGGCTCATTGAGACGTACACGCATGAGCAAGGTGAGGGCACGTATACGTACTATACGTACGTGGGGCACTCGTGCACTATAACTTAATAAATACGATAGCTTTTCATATTTATGAAGCAAGAAGCTTTCAAATCTTCATTGTACTTACATTTGAAACTAAACATTACAATGTGTTAATTATTATTATTTGCTATGACGTGTATATCATTATTGTTTGTTTGTCAGCGGTGTGGCACGAGCCACGTTCATACCCCCGCTCGTGGCAGCTGGACCCGACGGAAGGTCCGGGGCGGGTGCGGGTTCGCTTGCGTCGTGCACATCTACACATACGTCCCAAATTTTTGAAGCCACATCAAAAACATAAAGCAGGTTAGTTACGACAGTAAGAGATAATATTGTGTGCCCAAATTATTACTTTTAGTCTTTTTGATATAAACATACATCTAATTTTGACTGACTTCGTATGACGGCGTCCCATAACAGTGAAAAATAATTGTGCGTTTGCGTGACCGCGTCAAACTGATTTTGACTTTAGACCATTATGAATCAACTTCAATCAGGTGCAACAAAAATTTGAAAACTAAGTATGTTCCATGATGATATTATAAGAGTGAGGTTGTACGCACAGAGACGGTGTCGCTGTCGGCGCCGCTGCGCGGGGTGGTGGGCGGCTGGTGGGCGGTGCGCGGGGGGCTGGTGGCGCGGCTGCAGCTGCACGAGACCGTGGCGTACACGGCGCGCGTCACCGCCGTCACCGTGGCCGCCGAGCTCGACGGCGAGCTGCTGCTGTCCGACCGCGCCGTGCACTTCGTGCCCGAGGAGGCGCAGGACTACACCACCGTGCGCAAGGATCGGCTCTACATCCCCGAGGTATGACCGAGACCATGCGTAACGTACTTTGATAATGTATTGACTAGTTTAGTAACGTTGTGCGTATGTAGGTGCAAGCGGCGGCGGAGGCGGCGAGCTGGCCGCTGGAGTCGCTGGTGGCGGTGGCGACGCGGCGCTGGTGCCTGCAGGAGCGCGCGGTGGAGCTGTTCCTGAGCTCGGGCCACGCACACATGCTCGCCTTCGCTGACGAGCACGAGCGCGCCGCCTTCCTCAAGGCGCTCGCCGCCTGCCACCACCCGCCGGCCAGGTATACACCTAGTTCGGAACGTCCATTGACCACGTCAACTTTATACACTACCTCTAACTCCATTTAATTAGCTAGTTAGCTAGCTAATTGCTCCTATTCAAATAATGTCGTTTTCACTACATCACATAACTTATTTTACTAATACCAAAATTAAACCCACAGAGTGGAACCGGACACACTGAACGAAGCCATGACCGCGTGGCGTAACGGTACGATCACTAACTGGGAGTACCTGATGCGTCTGAACGGGCTGGGAGGCAGGTCGTACAACGATCTGATGCAGTACCCCGTGCTACCCTTCGTCATAGCCGACTATACCTCCAGGATCCTCGACCTGAACGACCCCAATTCCTTCAGAGACCTTAGCAAACCCATGGCGGTCCAGAACAAGAGTAGGGAGCAGCATTATATCAATATTTATAATGTGAGTTTATTATTTTAATTTATAAACTTTAACGTTATGTACATGATATTTAAATTATATTTGACAAGTCTACCTACGCCCCGCGGTGTTACTAGCTAATAAAAATATATGGTGTAAATCAGAGTGTCAGCGCTTCGTATCAAAATTGTTTTAGCTGTTTGAGCGTGAAAGAGTAACAAACATACGAAGTCACAAATTTTCGCCTTTATAATATTAGTGTGATAGTCGCCCTTAGCCCAATCGATAAGGAGCTGGTTGTTATGACGCAGGACCTGAAGGCGGCGCGGCGCGAGGGCTGCAGCCCGCTGCTGCTGCGCCAGCCGCACCACTACGCGTCGCTGTACTCCAACTCGGGCGGCGTGCTGCACTACCTCGTGCGCCTGCCGCCCTTCACCGAGCTCTTCCTCAACTACCAAGGTACCACATCCTTCACATCTTAACTCCCATTCTCATCTGTTTAAGTATTTATTTCTTTCGCATAAACTCCTTTTTGATTTTTGTTGTAGTATGAAGGCAGTAAATAACTTCGCAATAATCGCATAGCGTTACTATGATGTGCGCATTAGTGACCGTTCGTCACTTGTGGAAATGTATGGAAAACGATAATGTCATCAAGTTGTCACGTCACGACGTAACGTGTGCGTGATCTGCAAAACAAGGACATTTGTTAAATGCCACTAGTGCGCGCTTAATAGTACTTAATCCTAATACTATTTAATTTTAATCAATCAATATATATTATATATTCACCGAATATAAATTAATACAACGTTTGTTATAGACAATAACTTCGACATGCCGGACCGCACGTTCCACTCGCTGGCGACCACGTGGCGGCTCATCACTAACGACTCGCCCACCGACGTCAAGGAGCTCATACCAGAGCTCTTCTATATGCCTGAGCTCTTCCACAACAACGAGGGTAATTACACCATGCTTATATAAACACTAATGCGTTTGAGTTAAGGTATAAAATAGCTGGTTAGCTGTCAGACTAAACGTTCCAAAACGTTCACTTGATTTGTAAATGGAGGTTATGTTTAAGAGTGTTAATAAGTGTATGTGTGTGTTTATATGTTCGTTTCATTTACTATATAATATCAATATAATATCGACATCATAGATAATCGTGACATATGCAAAACAAACAACGAATAATACAAAAATATCAATAAATACTTCCGCTGCAGTCTTTTATGTGCTTTAGCTCAATTTACCCGTAGTTAGTATTTCTGTTTAAAATGTTTGCTACATACCAGCTATATGTGGTGGCTGCTACGTAGGTTTACTAGTATCGAGTGTGTTGTGTGTCAGGCCTGAACCTGGGCGTCCGGCAGTGCGGCGCGGCGGTGGACGACGTGGAGCTGCCGCCGTGGGCGCTGGACGCGCGCCTGTTCACTCTGCTGCAGCGCCAGGCGCTCGAGGCGCCCTACGTCACCGAGCGCCTGCCGCACTGGATCGACCTCGTGTTCGGCTACAAGCAGACCGGCCAGCCAGCGCTCGACGCCATCAACGTCTTCCCGGCTTGCGTACGTATACATAGCTTACTTGTTAGCGTATACGTTTTTATACACGTATACGCTTATCAACACTTACCAGTACAATATTTACCTTGTTATACCTTATTTTTATTAAGTGACGTCACTTTTTGTGGTGAATCGTAAGTAATAGTAAGAATATTTCAGCCGGGTTCACACCAGATGCTTTACCGCGGTGTGGAGTGCCTTGTGTGATCCAAGTGTACGAATTGAGTGCAATCTGCTAATCGTGGATCGCGGAGCCGATCCAACATTTATTGTCTGATGTGGATCGGACCCGACTATATACTTTTCAACGTTGGAACCCAGTAATTTATTTATTTATATAACAATTTGCTTTTTTATCATGTACCATTAGCGATAAGGTCTTTCTTTTTACCTAGTATACTATATTATGTATGTCATTAACAGATTGCGTATATTGTTACTGGTTGTACACAGACGTACTACGGGTTCGATCCTTCAGCCCTGGAGGACAAGGTGGACCGCACGGCGGCGGCGGCCATGGTCCGCACGTACGGCCAGGCGCCGCGCCAGCTGCTGCGGGCACCACACCCGCACGTCCAGCCTGATCTACTACAACATCCACAACAACAGGTAGCCTGAACTTCATCGGTTTGCTTATAGTCAAGTCATTACTCAAGTTGCAAGTATTCAAGCACTATACCTACCATTTAATGGTAAAATGATAAATATATTTTCCTTTTTTCCTTCTGCTTTCATGAAATTATTATCTTAACAACTATTAGTGTTTCGGTTTCAAATTAGAATGTATGTGTTGTGTGGTCAGATGGCGGTGTGGGCAGGCGTGCTGGGCGCGCGCTGGGGCTCGTGGTGCGGGTCGCCGGGCGCGCCCGCCGTGTGCGTGGTGGCGCGCCGCACGTGCGCCGGCGCCGCGCACGTGCACGCTCTGCCGCACGCGCGCGCTGTGGCCGCGCTCGCCACGCACACGGCGCTGCTGCCGCTGCAAGGTAACTATTGTGTAATACTTGTGTGCCACAGTATTACTACACCAGAAGAATCTTACAGTACTCCATTGCCTTTAGAGTTGCAAGAAATACCGCTATTTAGACATTACGTCATACAACAACGTCGCCACATTCTATATTTTATTTTTTAACAAAAGTTACTAACTGATTTATTATGGCGCGAGTTAGGAGAGGCGTATGTCCAGTAGTGGACTGCAACAATCTGAAATGATGATGACGATGACTAACTGATCTCTGTTGGTTAACCCCGGATCTAGGGGAGGGAAACTATTTAGTCTTCGGTGCTCCAGGGCGAATATATATTATGTATTATTTTAATTTGATCGAATATTATAGTAAATTATTGATAATATTATATTAAGTATAATTATTTCACAAAACAATTTCTTTTAATAATATTTTACTCATCATTCAGAATCATTAACAGCAATCTAATTTAAACTATTTCATATGTGATGTTAGGTGAAGCATTATCAAGTAGTACACAGAACAACGGTCAACAACCGTTGGCGCTACTGTCGTGGGGACACTCCGACAACATCGTCAGGTTGAAGCGGCGCCGGGACGCGCGACCCGACTTGTTGTTACATGTACCCGCTCTCGATCAGGTAAAGGACGATTTTTATTATGCTAAAATTTAATTTAAAATCACAAATAGGATCTTAGGTTAGTAAAATATTCTAACTACTGGTCTAGTTAGGTTATGGACCCGAAATACAAGTTGTTCCTGGACTAAGTTGCCGAAACAACTTCTATTTCGGATATAGCTACCAACCCAAAAGTGATATGATATAGGCTAAAATGTAACTGCAAAATGAATGTTTGTAAGGTTGTAAATAATCTGCCTGTACAAAGAATGACGTAACGTAGTGATGACGTGCATTTGTGTATGTTTAGATAACGAAGGTATCGTCCGGGTACGGCTCGTCGTCGTGCCCGTACCCGTGCGTGGTGGGGTACTGGTCGGGGCGCGTGGTGGCGCTGCGGGCGCGCGCGGGCGGCGCGGGCGGCGCGCGCACGCTGCGGCTGCACGCGCACGCCGCGCCGCTCGCCGCGCTCGCCGTCTGCGCACGCGCCGCGCTGCTCGTCAGCGCTAGCACTGATGGACTCATCGTGCTCTGGGACTTGAACAAGTGAGTGCAGGCTACTAACTACATCTATAACAATGTAAATATTATAACGTCATCCAAATTTCATCACTGGCCGCAGTCGTCTCGTGATAATGTCTTAGTTCATAAGTCCCTATTACATTGTATTCTTCATTTCACCTCCTCTGCTGTTACTTTAATGATTAAGTTCACGACAAAATAATTTGTCAAATACAGAGACACGAGTGTGTCAAGAAATAGTATAATAATTATAAAATATAATCAAGTATTATTTATTTACTTTGAGTAAACTAAAATAAATCTATAGTAATTTATCAGTGATGATATGAAAAGGAGACCACGAAGAACATTGTACTGTTTATTTTAATACAACAGGTTCATCATATTACACATAATGAAACAAGAGGTACTGTATACCCCTAACAATAGGTTATAATATAACCAATAGGTCAAGGTAGGTCATTAATAAATATAATATATAATATATCAGAAATTATCAAAATCATATTATGAATTTTAATATCCAGCTACATAGTAATATTATGAATAATTATCATCTTAACAAACACATATCATAATACTTTATTTAGATATAACAACCAACCTTAAAACTTAATGTAATTAATTATGATATTATGGATATTAATTTATAATATTATCAACAATTCCTAACAAATAATATTATTACAATTTTAAAGAAAAAGTGACAAGAGAGGTAGGTACTTAACTCTGAATTGATGTGATCCCGTCGGCAGCCAAACAAGAAGTGTCCGAACACCCACTGAGGTTGGCTTTTATACTTTAAATTGTACTGACATAAGTCAAACGATTGATTAATTAATTACAAACTTAGTAAGAGGAAACAATGCTTCTATTCTAAAATTATTTAAAATATCAGTAGTTAAATTAACAATACAATAATTATAGAATTTCTAAAATGATAAATCAGAAATTCTAATGAAAGTTTATAATAAGAAGACATTACTATCTCGATTTCCGTTACTTGTTGACAACAATTAAATACTATTTATTTCAGTAGTTGACATTTATAGTAATTAACTATATAATAATTGATATTAAAACTTAACCTATTTTGACAAGTGCAACAACGACCGCCCAACATAAAAACAAAATAATTTCCAGACTTACCTACATCCGCACTCTACCGAACCGCGACATGCTGACGGTGACGCACGTGGCGGTCAGCGAGACGCTGAGTGACGTGGCCACCGTGCACCAACTGTCACCTAACGGCACTACCAACAACAACACCGACCATGACGTCACCCACCTGGACACACCCTTGTACGAGAAGGACGCGGCCTACAAGTACAAATCACTCATTAGAGTACATACCGTTAATGCCAGATTTGTTGGTAAGTACAAAACTTTTCTGAAATTTACTACATTAGAGACTGTAATTAATATTAAACTCATGCAAAATTAAAACATTGTTTTGAATTCAACACGAATACTCCTTAATTATGATCATTTTATAAAAAAATATCTCAACTAAGTGGTAACTGATTAGGAATATGAAATTAGTGAAACAGTATAACTCAGATATTAAATAACTTTAAACTAATTTGTATTATTTAAGGGAGTGTAAAAGTAGTAGAACGCGTGACATGTATATGCTACTCGAACGCGCCGGAGGGAGTGAGCGTGAACGGCATCGCGGCCGGCCTGGCCACCGGCGCCGTGCGCCTGTACTCCTCCTGGGACCTCAAGCCTGTGCTCTACATACCCCCGCCCGACACCAGGGCCTCGCTACTCAGGTATGTCAACAACTGCCTTAGACTAGAACAAAATCATCATTCTTAATTCTGTTACTACGGCACCATCATACCTATGGATGTATCCACTCGTGACTTCTGTAAATCAGATTAAAAGCAGCAATCCCTTACAAACACATATCCCCTTATTACAAAATACGGACTAAGCATTAAACCAGGTTTAAATTGACAACTTTGACACTAAAACAATGGCTTATGTCAATTTAAACCTGGTTTAATACTTAATAAGGGGGTTTAAGAATTAAGATAGAGGGGTTCAAATAATTGTTAACAACAACCCTGCAATACAGTTACAATAATAAATAATGTTGTATTTATAGCCTGACATACAGCAGCGACTCACAGATCCTGTTCGGGTGCTACTCGGGCGGCGCGGTGGTGGCGTGGGAGAGCACGGGCGGCGCCCGGCCCGCGCCCGTGCGCATCCTGCCTGCGCATGCGCTCATCTGACGACCCACACCTGCGTACTAACATGCGAGAGACCTGAGCTGATAAAGGTGTTCTTATTAATGTATTAATAGAGCACATTTTTATGCGGCAATGGTATTTTTGGTGGCTAGAAGGTCAAATATAGTTCCTTGGCGAATTCCGCTCTCTATTTACTTGTATAAATTTTATATCGAAATTGATATCGATAACACTAATATTATGTTTTCTAGGCAACGACTAAATTATGACACTAATTCGCCTACTTTTACAGTTCTGTCACCGTAAACAATATTTTAACTTATGTTTATGTTCATATATTTTATTATCGGCAATACATTATATTACCTACAAAGACGTTAATTTCACTCAAAGACAATGAATGACATGAACCATTGAGAAACGCACCGCACTTAACTGCGTTGATTGCGCTAGCGGAATAAGCGAAATAAATAAAAAACTAATAAAGAATGTGATTGGTTACTTGAAGACTGTTCTGTTAATCTCTCAGTAGATTATACGTAGAGTTTGTGAGTTTAGTTATAAACGCGTTTATAAATACAGCTAGATTACGATCAAAGCTTTGTAAATATTTATTTGTTTCGAGTTTTTAACGTTATTATTGTATTTGCGTAGGTTATGTTCATATCTACGCTGGTATAATAATTGACAATCCATATGGCTCAGTTTTAATCTACTTATGAAATATTCCATTAATTAAAGTTAATTTTGTTGAGTGACATGTTACTTTTATGGTTTTGTTGCAAAATAAAATATAAAAAGTATCGACTTCAAGACAAAGCCAAATGCTTCTTTTAAATATAATGGATGAAAATCAAGAACATGAACTATTTGCTATGTGTAACTCAACAATATTATCAGCAACGACTATTTTACTTTGTACATGAAGCTTTTATGTAACATATTCATGAAAACTTAAATAGTTCGTATACTACTTGTATAAAAAAGAAAGGACAGGTAAATTGTCTTCCATCAATAAAAAAAATATATGAAGTCATTTATAAAATGTCGCCAAAAATATTTTTTCAGACGCAAACATATTTTTATAATAATGACCTAATATTATAAGATAATAATCACCATTTTAACGCATATGATGTATGTTAAGACTGTTATGTAATTGGAGAGTATATACTAAATACAAACATATAAAGCATATCTTAGGTGTCTTGTAAATATATAATGTGACTATTTTTATATTTGTACATTCCCATGTTCACTCGATAGGCATTTGTAATCGATATCTGAAAGATTTTGATGATAGAGTGATGATTATCTGTTATACATTATGACTAAGGCAAGTTTAAATGAACAAATAAGAACTGATAAAAAACGCTCAGCAAACATTTTGATGCCAACAACCACTTTCGAAACATAATTATCTAAAGCCACTCTCATCATTAGCAGATAAGTGTCTGATAGCCTATCAGAAACTTAGTTGACATATTTTTAATTTGAAATATGTCACTTAGGTCTATAATATTTTATGAGACATTTGACTGCCATGGTGAGACATTATAACTTTTTTTGAGACTCAGAATCTAAGCGAGCGTTTTGCATAATAAGCAATTCCGGTTAAACTTTTGATTCTAGTTGTTTGGTTAATAATTATATAATCATCTCTTCATTACTTTTCTTTTACAGATTAATTATTTATTTAAAAATGACCAAAATACAGAGATTCATCGTCACAATGATAGAGGCTAATAGTGCAAAAGCTCTACAGTATTTACGATATTACGTTACAATTGAAGGAAGCTCGATAGATAAGAAGTCTAAAACGAAAATAAATAAAAGAAAGATGTACAAAAGTGTCAATGTTCTTCCATCATTTGTAATGTAGTCATTAAGTTTGTTACTTAGATGTTTATTTGAGCTTCTATGTGTCAATATTGTGGCAACACTGCCGTCCTGATATTACAATTGGCAATCAATTCATGCTACAAGTGATTATATTCTTGCCTAGCGATATAAAAAACCATATCAAGTTGATTGTAACATTTATTGTTGAGTTTTATAAATTAAATGAGATATTTAAAAAAAAATATGTTTATTTGAATAACTTTTTTTAATACTATGACGACGGTCGCTAACAGGCGTACGCCTGATGGTAAGCGGTTACCGTAGCCTAAGGACGGCTACATCACCAGGATGTTACCAATCTTACAAACCCCTTCCCTCCCCAATGAACTATGTATATTACTAGTGACCAGTCACATATTGTTATTATTACTGCGGTCTTCTGTAGGGCGTAGGTAGGTACTTGTCCAGTTGGGCGGCTCAGATTGTGCGGGGGGCTATCCGCTGTGCCCTACCTCTCTGTTCTTACTGTGTACATACATAAATATAAGTACATTGATTAATCAAATATATTGCTAAGTGCAAAACTCGAGAACCGCTGGCTAGGCTATTTTATGCTTACGCGTGATATTCTCTAGAGAAAAAAAAATGGAGGGATTCCAAATAGACATGGGCGTTTTGAAAAAGTGGGTTGGCACAGTGAACTGAGTTGGCGCAATTGCGTGGCATAGCGCAGTGTTACCCACCTCTATTTCCAAAAAATCTATTGTATGAGAATATTTTCTGTGGTCACAGAAATTTACGCGATCGCAGCTTTGTAAGCACAAAAAAACCGAAGCAAGGGATGTTTTTTTACTCCAAGCTGAACTATAAATTGCAAAATGTGAAAGAGATATATTTATATAGGTACCTCCTTGCAAAATATGTCGTAAAATGACAGTATTGACAAACGATATGACAGCTCATCTGACATGTGTCTGACATCATAGTAAAATCACAAAATGGCGTATTTGTATTGCAAAGAATAATCAAGCAACGTGTTTTGTCAAATGTGCCTGATTTGTTTGTAAAGGAAGCAAATATTCATACATTGTTCACAACATAAGCAAATAATGGGGTCTAAAAAACATAAGAAAGAGTCTAAAAAGAAGAAGCACAGGAGTAGGTCCCGCTCGCCGCTGGATAACGAGGACCGAGTAGAACGCAAAAGGCATCGCAAACACAAAGATCGCAAGCGAGACCGCTCCCCTGACGGTTAGTTGAATTTTATCAATTTAGAGTTAATTACGCCTGACACTGATGATGGTTTCTAACACAATCACAAACATTGAATTCCTTTGGCGACGCAATTCGATAACTGTTTGGTTGGAACTTTGTTGCTATTAAGAGACTCCAAATTATCATAGTATTTTAATTAAACATACAAAGTAAAGAGGAAACCATGATTGGTGTTGGCGGAATTCTCATTTGACAAATTAATGGCATTTTTTGCTCGTTATTTCAGACTCGGTGGCATTCGAGCTGAGCCACCGCGTCCTGCGCGCTGCTGCCACAAGGTAGGTATCGTATGGTGGTCTGGAGGCAAGCAGTGCAGGATTTACGAGGAATTACAATACAACAATTGTAACTGCTACGCAACCATGCATCACAATATTAATTTGAAGTTATTGTTAGATCCATTCATTGTATTCATAATTCATCACTTGAAACTGGAGACAATGTTTGGGATCAACATTTACAATTGGGATTCCCTATTAGGAAATATTACTAAAAGAAGACAATCAATACTTATTACATAACATTGCTTCACACTTATTGTGAAGTAC
Source organism: Laspeyria flexula (assembly GCA_905147015.1). NCBI lineage: Eukaryota > Metazoa > Arthropoda > Insecta > Lepidoptera > Erebidae > Laspeyria > Laspeyria flexula. The sequence continues at coordinate 391,198 of LR989956.1, read as the reverse complement.
TTTTATAATTTTATGTAGGTATGTTAGTTTGTAAGGTTTATCTATAGAAAATTTTTTATCCTGACAATAAAATCATTATTATTATTATTTATCCCTGTAGGAAACTGCAGAGTACCACATCATACCCACATTTCACCAGCGATGTCAGGTCCAATTACATGATTACTATTTATATTTGCTATCAATCAGGCATAATTCCAGATTGCCGTCAGAAAATGTATGTTTAATATGAACAATATCTCTCACAATTAATATTTTGTCCAACCACTGCTCCACTCAAATCTGGAACAGTTAACACATTATCACTGAACTTCAAAAACAGTATCCTTGATTACTAATTATGGTTTGTGACAATAACTAGGATCTTTAAACATTAAATTGCCATCCATTTATTATTAAGTTGTTCACCAACTTGATTGAGATCATACTTCATTCACACTAAATCATGTTTCATTTATAGCCAGTAAGTGTTTGTGTCATAAAACGTATCTCATCATTCTATAATTATTGTAAGTTGTGCTTTCACTGTAACTCTTTTTAATTTTATGTTGTCTTTCACTTTCAATGTTTGTTGTGTATTATTAAAATATTATAATTTGTATCAGATTAAAAAGAATCAAATTTAGACATTTTGTATATATTCAATTTAGACTTCAAATTTAGACATTGTAAATTTTCAATATTATTATTACAGCACTTCATTTACCAAATGCTAGGTAAATAAAATAATTTATCTAGCATTGGGTACATACATTTTTCACAAACACATTCCATGATATGTGTCCTCTCACCACTCTAATGGAAATGCAGCCTTAAACTGATCTATTGATAAAGCACATATTTATCTATTAAGTAATTATATGACCAACATATATTTACATATCCTGGTTTTATATTATCAATGATGCATAATTGTATTTTCATACTTTTCTGTCCATAAATGTGAAAACATTTTAACCAAGGCAGTATTATTTAATTTTATGTAATTAATTCATATGTTATGGTTGCGGGTGGCCTTTGGAGCGGGCGGCACAAAATCGCTCGCTGTGGCGAAAATTAGGTGAGGCCTTTGTTCAACAGTGGAAATCATTGGGCTGATATGATGATGATGATGATATGTTACTCTGCTATCTTATGCCTTTACTACTGAATTTAGGATGCCAAATCTATATTTTAACAATTCACCAAATTTATTAAAAAAACTGATGATGATGATGATTAAAAAAGCTATCAGTACAAGCTAAAATTGTTATGCATTGAAGGTGGCCAGTGTAACATATAATAACAAGAGTTTTATGTATGCTAAAAGTTAATTACGGTATATCTTCTATATAAGTCAAATTTCAAGGAATCTTCCCAAAATTTGAAAGGCAACAAAATATTTTTATTTCGAAATTCGCATTAAGTGGTACAAGTATATTAATATTAGAATATACACAAATGTATTGGGCCCAATCTTCTAAATGATAGCAAGATAGCTAGGTGGTAAGTAAATGTGATATTGTTTGTTACAGTTGAGGAAGTGCCCGTGGACTCACACTTGAACAAAGAGAAGCCGCCAGCCGCCTCGGTCAGCACCAGGAGTAGCAGTGAGGAGAGAGACCGACGTGCCAGGGAACACCACAGAGCTCTCCGCGATGAGAGAGATAGTTATAGGTAATAGCTAGTTTTTTCTTATAAAAATAAAATAAGTATGTACAATTTCTGAAGTATATTCTGGCTTTGTCTTCGGCCGTTGGTTGCAGGCGGCACAAGACCGCTCGCAGTGACGTAAGTTAGGTGAGGCCTATGGTCAGCAGTGGACGTCGTTGGGCAGATATGATGATTCTGGCTTTTCGGGCTTCAGCAACTGAGCTGCCTGGACACAATGGGTCCTCAGTCACCATTATATTTTGTTTGATCAAGCCTCAAGTAATGTTAGCCCAGGTTGCCTTTTACATTTTTCTTTTCTTCTTACCTTATCTTTTGACTAGGGTTAGCTTCTTGCAAACGGAGCACCCTGACCTATGATATGTTACTCTATATCATTCAATACCAGAAATGTCAAATTGTGTATCTTGTCTTAGAATAAGTAACATCAATGTTATCTTTGTTTCATAGCAAGGAAAGGGAGAGGAGTTCGGAGAGCGATTCCCGTGGTGCGGGTGGCTCAGAGGGGTCTGTGGGCCCGTCGGGCGGGGGCGCACAGGAGAGCTTGTCCATCGAGGAGACTAACAAACTCAGAGCTAAGCTGGGCCTGAAGCCGCTAGAGCTAGCGGAAAAACTGTCAGGTTAGTGCACTACGTTTTAATCCTAAGTATAATCTACACCATTAAAACTTAATTATTACGCCGCGACGACGACGGCCATTCATAATATATGTGGACACTGATATGAGAGACTCTTTCAACTCTGGTTGACGAAACTACGAGATAGTGTGAACAATCAGAGTAATACTCCTGGAGCAAATAAATAAAACATTGTTTGTTCAACAACCTAAGTTTGTTGCTCAATTAAGAGTTTTGAAGAGTTTCTTTGGTCCATATAATAAGGTACTTGATTAATAATAATAATGTTTTTTTTTAATAATAATGTTTTTATTTCTCTCTCAAAAGTAAGTACATTAGTGCTTATAATAATAAGTTGTAACAACAAAGTTTGAATACCTTTGAGAGAGCTGGAGTCTGAACTAGGTACTAGACCTGTATGACAGATCTCCAGAGATTCTTTGTTAACTTTATGTAATGTAACATTTACAGAGGATGGCAAGATCAAGGATGACTTGGGCGAGTTCTACCACAAGCCGGCCACTAACATCGCAGCGCAAAAGAAGTCTGAGAAGATACGAGAGAAACTCGAGGAGCGCAAGGAAAAGAGAAAGATTGAACAAAAGTATGTCTACAAAATACTAACTATAGTAAAGGAACTATAACTCAATTTTTTTGGTGTTTACTTAAAGTTCGACTTACGTTCTACAGCCACTTTGTAACTATGTGTTACTTAAATTAAGTTAAATGTTATAACTTTGTAAATTGTACAGGTTACAAACTTCATTATTAGCTGATGAGTCAGATGAGGAGGACGCGTCCGCCTGGGTGAACAAGTCGCGGGACATCGAGTTACAGAAGCGACAAGCTGCTAAAAGGGTGAGTCAACTTTACATCAATCCATATTTTATCTCTTACTAACTAGTTATTTACTTTTTTTCATGAAAAAAAAAACAACTCCCGCACTAGGTAACAAGACACAAAAAAAAACAAGCGATCACTTAATCTCTACGCCACATTAACAATGTAATGTTTTGTTAATGTTCAAGCTTTAGTTCATAGATGGACAAATATGTGTTATTTACAATTCTTTGCTTTCCAAATCTTCTTGGTTACTATATAACACCAATAATCTGATATCTGAAAGCCAAATATTGGCTACAACATGTCCTAGCTAAGTACTAACACTTGTGTGCAGGCGGCGATGTTGGACGAGATGGACGAGGTGTTCGGCGTGTCGGCGCTGGTGGCGGAGGACGAGCACGCCGACAAGCTGGCCAGCTACACCGCGAGACAACTCAAGGGACTGCGCGTCGCACACGACTTGGACGCGGTCAGTTACTGTACATCTACCACTATTGTACTAACCGCTGCCGCCCGACAGACAATAAACATACCGACGACAGACGACATTCATATCGATACTTCAGTAATAAAGAGTGCGACAGAAGAAGATTGTAGTAGATGAAAGGTTTGATTTATTTAGGTACCTATTATGTTACCGGCAAGCAGTGTTGGGCATTTTGTAATCTAACTACTGATTACTAACTGCAACTACATTTTGTAGTTAGTAATCAAAATTTTTAACTACAAAATGTAATCATAAAAAGTAGTTATGATTACTTTTTTTAACTACATTTATGATTACATTTTTAACTACATTATGATTACTTTTTTAACTACACAAATATAATGTTGTAATAAACCCGCTCAAATGAGAGATTTTGTTTTTGGAAAATCCCTTTGACTTGTTAGTGCTGTGATCAGAATTTGGAAAAATGGCCGCCATCTTGAACTTTGCTGTTTTTGGGCTGATTGACTCCAAAATCGATATCTGACGATCCCGTTGACTGTTTAACATAGTACTGAAGTCAAAATTTGGAAAAATGGCCGCCATCTTGAACTTTGCTGTTTTTGGGCTGATTGACTCCAAAATCGATATCTGACGATCCCTTTGACTGTCTAACATAGTACTGAAGCCAAAATTTGAAAAAATGGCCGCCATCTTGAACTTTGCTGTTTTTGGGCTGATTGACTCCAAAATCGATATCTGACGATCCCGTTGACTGTCTAACATAGTACTGAAGTCAAAAGTTGGAAAAATGGCCGCCATCTTGAACTTTGCTGTTTTTGGGCTGATTGACTCCAAAATCGATATCTGCCGATCCCTATGACTGTTTGACATAATGCTGATGTCAAAAGTGGCCGCCATCTTGAACTTTGTTGTTTTTAGGCTGATTGACTCCAAAATCTATACCTGACGATCCCTTTGACTGTTTAACATAGTACTGAAGTCAAAATTTGGAAAAATGGCCGCCATCTTGAACTTTGCTGTTTTTGGGCTGATTGACTCCAAAATCGATATCTGACGATCCCGTTGACTGTTTAACATAGTACTGAAGTCAAAATTTGGAAAAATGGCCGCCATCTTGAACTTTGCTGTTTTTGGGCTGATTGACTCCAAAATCGATATCTGACGATCCCTTTGACTGTCTAACATAGTACTGAAGTCAAAAGTTGGAAAAATGGCCGCCATCTTGAACTTTGCTGTTTTTGGGCTGATTGACTCCAAAATCGATATCTGCCGATCCCTATGACTGTTTAACATAGTACTGAAGTCAAAATTTGGAAAAATGGCCGCCATCTTGAACTTTGCTGTTTTTGGGCTGATTGACTCCAAAATCGATATCTGACGATCCCTTTGACTGTCTAACATAGTACTGAAGTCAAAAGTTGGAAAAATGGCCGCCATCTTGAACTTTGCTGTTTTTAGGCTGATTGACTCCAAAATCGATATCTGCCGATCTCTATGACTGTTTGACATAATGCTGATGTAAAAATTGGCAAAAGTGGCCGCCATCTTGAACTTTGTTGTTTTTAGGCTGATTGACTCCAAAATCGATATCTGACGATCGCTTTGACTGTTTGACATAGTGCTGATGTCAAAATTTGCAAAAGTGGCCGCTATCTTGAACTTTGCTATGCGGTGGCCATTTTTCAACATTTTGACTTCAGTACTATGTTAACAGTCAAAGGGATCGTCAGATATCGATTGTGGAGTCAATCAGCCCAAAAACAGCAAAGTTCAAGATGGCGGCCATTTTTCGAACTTTTGACTTCAGTACTATGTTAGACAGTCAAAGGGATCGTCAGATATCGATTTTGGAGTCAATCAGCCCAAAAACAACAAAGTTCAAAATAGCGGCCACTTTTGCCAATTTTGACATCAGCACTATGTTAGACAGTCAACGGGATCGTCAGATATCGATTTTGGAGTCAAACATCCCAAAAACAGCAAAGTTCAAGATGGTGACCATTTTTCAACATTTTGACTTCAGTACTTTGTTAAACAGTCAAAGTGATCGTCAGATATCGATTTTGGAGTCCTTGAGCCCAAGAACGGCAAAGTTCAAAATGACAGCCATTTTTCCAAATTCTGATCACAGCACTATGTAAAACAGACAAAGGGATCGCCATATATCGATTTTGGAGTCAATCAGCCCAAAAACAACAAAGTTCAAAATGGCGGCCACTTTTGACAATTTTGACATCAGCACTATGTCAAACAGTCAAAGCGATCGTCAGATATCGATTTTGGAGTCAATCAGCCCAAAAACAACAAAGTTCAAAATGGCGGCCACTTTTGCCAATTTTGACATCAGCACTATGTTAGACAGTCAACGGGATCGTCATATATCGATTTTGGAGTCAATCAGGCCAAAAACAGCAAAGTTCAAGATGGTGGCTACTTTTCTTAATTCTGACTACAGTACTATGTCAAACAGTCAAAGGGATCGTCAGATATCGATTTTGGAGTGAATCAGCCCAAAAATAGCAAAGTTCAAGATGGCGGCCGCTTTTGCCAATTTTGACATCAGCACTATGTCAAACAGTCAAAGCGATCGTCAGATATCGATTTTGGAGTCAATCAGCCCAAAAACAACAAAGTTCAAAATGGCGGCCACTTTTGCCAATTTTGACATCAGCACTATGTTAGACAGTCAACGGGATCGTCAGATATCGATTTTGGAGTCAATCAGTCCAAAAACAACAAAGTTCTAGATGGCGGCCACTTTTGCCAATTTTGACATCAGCACTATGTTAGACAGTCAACGGGAACGTCAGATATCGATTTTGGAGTCAATCAGCCCAAAAACAGCAAAGTTCAAGATGGCGGCCATTTTTCCAAATTTTGACTTCAGTACTATGTTAAACAGTCAAAGGGATCGTCAGGTATCGATTTTGGAGTGAATCAGCCCAAAAACAACAAAGTTTAAAATGGCGGCCACTTTTGCCAATTTTGACATCAGCACTATGTTAGACAGTCAACGGGATCGCCAGATATCGATTTTGGAGTCAATCAGCCCAAAAACAACAAAGTTCAAAATGGCGGCTATTTTTGCAAATTTTAACATCAGCACTATGTCAAACAGTCAAAGGGATTGTCAGATATCGATTTTGGAGTCAATCAGCCCAAAAACAACAAAGTTCAAAATGGCGGCTACTTTTGCCAATTTTGACATAAGCACTATGTCAAACAGTCAAAGGGATTGTTAGATATCGATTTTGGAGTCAATCAGCCCAAAAACAACAAAGTTCAAAATGGCGGCTACTTTTGCCAATTTTGACATCAGCAGTATGTCAACCAGTCAAAAGGATCGTCAGATATCGATTTTGGAGTCAAACATCCCAAAAACAGCAAAGTTCAAGATGGCGGCCATTTTTCCAAATTCTGACCACAGCACTATGCCAAACAGTCAAAGGGATCGCTAGATATCGATTTTGGAGTCCTTGAGCCCAAAAACGGCAAAGTTCAAAATGGCGGCCATTTTTCCAAATTCTGATCACAGCACTATGTAAAACAGACAAAGGGATCGCCATATATCGATTTTGGAGTCAATAAGCCTAAAAACAGAAAAGTTCAAGATGGCGGCCATTTTTGCAAGTACCAATACCTACACAATACATAATTTATTTTATTGCAAAATATAAGTTCTTAGAAATCAAAGTAATCAGCAATTATAACTACTTGATTGCAGTAATCATATTAACAAATGTAGTTAAACTACAAGTAATCATAACTACATGTAGTTAAACTACAAGTAATCATAACTACATGTAGTTAACTACATGTAGTAACTACATGTAGTTAACTACTTTTCGATGTAGTTAGTAATCTGATTACACAAAAGTAGTTAACTGCGCCCAACTCTGCCGGCAAGCACAGTGGACATCCACCCACAAGGTGGACAATGATGTGATCTGAACTTCAGAATCGCGCTGGATGCAAGCTAGTAGTATGTTTACAACTGGTCCTATTAGAAATCTCTTGGAGAGGTCTTAGGATATTATTTTGATGATGATGATGATGATGACAAACAATTGATATTCAAGCCAACTTACTGCACGATGCACTACAAATAATAATATATAAATAATGTTGTGTATCAGATCGTGGATGAACGTGAGGTGGTGCTGACGTTAGCTGACAAGGATGTGTTGGCTGAAGACAAGGAGGACGTACTTGTCAATGTTAACATTGTCGACGACGAGAGAACTAAGAAGGTAAAAATTTGTTTATATGTACAGCCAATCATTTAAATATATTATAAAAATTAAAAAACATTAAGCAAGCTGTTGCACTTCATATTCCACAAATTGACATCTTGTAATAGAAACTTTTTATATATAAAATCTATTGAAAATCAGCTAGACAGCAGAGGTAGGCCAATAAAGAGCTAGCATGATGATTTTAATACCCTTGCAAGAATTGGCCGGAGTTAGCTTTGAACAGGGACCCGTGACAGGCCTAGAGATGTAACAGAATTGATGATAGTAATGTTTGTCATCTAAACTTTGCAAACTTCATAGAAATCAACTTTTCGTGCACTAGTAACATAGGTATATATGCTTCTAAATAGTGTTTGTAAATGTAGCAAATTATGTAATAATTAAGCAATAAATAACGTGATGTTGAACAGAACTTACTGGAAGCGAAGAAGGCCAAGAGCGGCTACCGCGCGTACGACGACGCGGCGGAGCTGGAGGCGGCGGCGCTGGGCCTGCAGCGACCTGTGCTCGCCAAGTACGACGACGAGCTACACGCGGGCAAGGCCGACAAGGAGCGAGGCTTCTTCATTGGAGACGAGGATGCCTTCCAAGCGAAGAAGTTCAGAGATTTTATGGTAAGCATGTTATCATTTATTTATTAGCATTCTAGTTTTACAACTAAGTGTAACCCAGCATTTAATCGCAGTTGGTCCGATATTATCTTGTAATAAGTACTTGTATGTAAACTATATTGAACCGAACCGCGAATTGAACCAAACCATTAGACTAAACCAAAGCAACAGGAAAGGTCGCTACTTGAGAATCTTTCATACGTGTTAATGATTGATTCTTCGACCTACAAGTATATTGCACACTTGCCATTTTAAGGTACCTACTAAATTTTATAGATGTGTTCATCAATTGGCTCTGTTCTTGAAGTTGAGTTTAATATACTTCCTAGAGGATGTTTCGCTTGTTAATGTAGATACATTGTTACATGTACAGAGACAAGAGCGGGTGCAGGGCGGCGGCGACAAGCGGCTGGAGTCGCTGCGCCTGCCGGAGCTCAGGCTCGCCTCCGACTACATGGACGAGCACGAGATACAGGCCAAGTTCAAGAAACCTAAGAAACGGGTAACATATACTATTTTTTATTTCATTATCTTCATAAAGTCACTGTGAAGCGAAGTAAAAGGAGTATTGCAAAATTAAAATTAAAATAAAAAAAAGTCAAGGCCACAATTAAATAGGCAATTAAAATTTACTCACTACTGAAGTTTTCAGTTATTTAATATTTTTTAATTTTTTATTGAAATAAAGTCATTAAGATTTATTATCCAGCAGTTCACAGTGGTTTTATTTACATCAAAGTAAAATCAGTGCTCATCGTTTGACATCAATCTTGGTGTTTAACATTTAAATACTACAATACCTTAACAGAAAACTTCAAAGTGATATAGCAAGCTACACATACTTAATATTAGATTTTAATTAATTACTAGACCCATAACACTATTTAAGTACAATGCATGTATATGCAACTTTTGCAAATTTCGGTAAGCTACAGTTATTATTATCTACTAATCATTAGATAATATCTATGTTTCACAATATGCATTTATTTATCTACCGCGCAAGTTTGTGGCCACGTTTCTATCAATGAGACAATCTTACTAAATATTATAAATGTGAAAGTAACGATGGATGTTTGTTATACAATCACGACAGAACGACTGAAACAATCCGTATGAAATTTGGCACCTAGATAGATTATAATCTGGAATATCACATAAGTTACTTTTTGCCGACATAACACGCGGGCGGAAGCTATTCCACATAAGTGCTTCCTTTTTCACTGTACTGGTTGACACAATTCAACTATTAGGGTATTATGTAATCAAATTTTTATATTTGTTAAATTTTCCCTAATCGCGTAAGCTGTATTTTAATTTGGAATATGTTTGTAGGGCAAAATGCGTAAGAAAGCAAAACAGGAGCCTATTGACGTGGATGACTACGACGCCGGCGTCGCCCCGCTCGACACTGACGACACAGGTATGTCCTAGCTCTCCCCACACATCATACGTACTGACAGCGTCCACTCTGGCCGAAAAGCAACAATTGTGTGACAGCTCCGATACATTTCACTATATTACAAACTTATCAAACACTCAAATCAATCATCAACTTATACTCACGACTACAATGTAACTTAAGTTTTTAAAATGAAAAATATTTAAAACAAACTTCAATAAATGTAAGGTTGTGTCCAGATCTGGTGAATGCGCGCGTGGAGTTACTGCAGTTGTATGTGAACCGAGTGCGAACTTGAAATTCACCCGACGGATTAGCCAGAACTGGACACTTATAACAAAGTTAAATCACTCCATATTATAATTCAAAGTCGCCGTGTGGGTCTACAGCAGTTCACGATATCAAAAACTCCTGAACGGATTTTCATGTGGTTTTCACCAAGTCATTCATGAGGAAGATTAAGGTATATAATTTAATTAGCTACATAATCTATAATAATTATAAATCGAATCTAGAGTGCCAATAAAGTGTATGTACTGTTTTGTTAGAAGTGAAGCCGGAGCTGTTTTCGAAGCCGCTGACGGTGGACGAGGAGGAGACGGAGCCGGACATGGAGCTGCAGGCGGCGCTGGCCCGCGCGCGCCGCCTGCGCCAGGCCGAGCTCGCAAGCGACGCACACTTCAAAGTACCCAAGGTGGGTTCCTTACGTGATATGTTTGACGTGTCTGTGTGTGGCATCGTAGTTCCTCAACGAATTGGCTTATTTTGATGAGTTTTTTTTTTGTTTGAACGCTGACATGATCGTGATGGTTCTTATATATCATCATTATCATCAGCCACCCATTAAGTCCCACTGCTGGGCTGATGTTTTTTTTTTTTGTAAAATTAAAAAATATGATATGTTTTTTTTAATATGTTTTATCAAAATCGGTGCAGCCTTTTCAAGTCAGCTCTTGTCGAGAATTACTACAAATTTTTAATTTTGCTTTTGTTTATTTAACAAGTTAGGACTATAAAACGAGCTTGCTTTGATGAAAAAAAATAGAATTATGATACTGATACTGCCAACGACAACGCCCGCCATAGGAAAGAAGCCCTGTGTCGCGGGGACTTTATACACTTACAATTAACCGACACAAAGTACTCTCAGACTCGAAACAAATATCTATGAAGACAAATATCTATGAAGACAAATATTTGTATCTCGCGGGAATCGAATCAACGTCACTCGGTATGGTGATGTTAGTGGCAAAGCGACCACCTTAATCGCTACACCGTGATGACAGACAAACTTGAATGCCGTTTTTATAGTAAAATCTGTTCTAAGTAACCTGAATATTGTTCCTTTAACGTAATTTACTATCTCATTAATATTGCCTTTCTCCAATGTTTTTGGTAAGCTAATAATACACAAACAAAACCCATGATATTTGTTATAGGTAGAAGAAATTCTGGACAAAGTGAAGGAGGAGGGTGTGGCGGAGGAGGAGGCGGGCAGCAGCTCGATGGTGCTGGACGCGACGGCCGAGTTCTGTCGCACGCTCGGGGACATTCCCACGTACGGGCTCGCGGGGAACAGGGACCATCACGCCGAGATCATTGTAAGTACTGCGATCACAACGAGCGGCCGGCGCGCTTGCTCACTACAACGCTCGGTTGCTGATGTTCATCGCGTTCACAACCTTTGATAGTTGCAACTTTTTACTGATGAAATTCGATCATGTTTGACGCAACCAATGTTCACCTCGTATTTTATTTTTGTGTAACGAATGTAATCAGTACATAACCAGAAAAGGGAAGCAGTGCTATATATTTATATCCAAACACAACAAATTAACTGAAGAGAAACTGAAACTGGTTTCACACCTGTCATCATAATGTCATTTGACTTTAAAGTTTTTATAGTCAATCTTAGCAATGAATACAACATAACCTAGCATCACGCCTTTTTCCCGAAGGGGTACGCAGAGGTGTATCACACGTAGATTTTACCAGCTATATCTGGTCCCATATAATAGGGCGCGTGTCATTTCCAAACTCAGCATAATAGAAAAACCCCAATTACATTTTAACCTGACCCGGGAATTGAACCCCGAATCTCTTATACAGTAGTGGTATGCACTTCCCGCTGCGCCATCGAGACAGTTAGTATTCGTAGTATAATTAGACCTTAATTTTTTTTTGTTAAAACTTGATGATCTGATGATGCCTATATTAGTATTTATATGTATGGCAATATATATAGCGGCAGTGCTATTGGTCTCCGCTGTCTTTCAGATTGATTTACGGGGGTACGAATTTTTCTATGGAAAGATCGAAACCGTAGTCTCGTACTCAAAAGATGCATATATTAATTACATTCGACTAATAAAATAGTAAATATTTAAAATGGTGATGACTAAAATATTAAGAGATATATTATTTTGTAGGATTTTGAGCGTGACGACATGGAGATAGAACCCGAGGGCGAAGCGAACGACGCGGGCGGCGCCTGGAGTCGCGTCGATGTTCACAGTGAGAAGCCCGCGGACCTGGCTGCAGGTATGTCACGCTCTGTTCCTTCACTCCCGTGGTGTTACGTCGACAGGATTTATTACTCATATGAATTTGTTGTCTGAAATCCCATTAGTTTTTTGGTTCACTTGTTTTGACGCCCTCGGAGATCCTGGGCACATAAATACGTTAAATTTTCATAAGTAATACAATTGTGTGCAAAATATTAGTACCGCGGTGATGTGAGTGTTGTTTGTGCGGCAGGCTCGTGCGTGGGGCTGGAGGCCGAGCCGTCGCTGGGCGCCGGCGTGTGGGGCGCGCTGCAGCTGGCGCTCAGCAAGGGCTACCTCGAGCGGCCCGGACACGCGCCCGCGCCCTCCTCCGCGCACAAGCACCTGCTGGCCGCCAGACACTACTCCATCGAGGACAAGACTTACGGGTATGTCGCCAATTATGATAACTCTAATGTAATAGGGAGCGAGCCTAGTTCCATTAACCGAAGAACACATTCCAGACTACAGACTCAACTAACAATTTAAAAGATATACATTCACAATACCACTTTCAGTCAGACTAAATTTTAGTCTCGAGTATTGTTTGATAATAAAGTTCTCAGAGACATAAAATGATCAAACTTTGTATAGTGACAATCTTGGATAAAAATAATTACGTATTACTAAATATAAAGTTCTAACTTTTCGCCTTATGACGTAATCATCAAAACACAAGACAAATATTCTCTATTTTGTATCTTCGATTGCGTGGACGTCATTGGGCTGATATGATGATGATGATATAATATTCCAGCGAGGACGACAAGTACGGGCGGCGCGAGCGCGGGGGCCACTCGGGGCCGCTGCAAGACTTCCGTGAGAAGTCCAACTTCAGGCCCAACATCAAGCTGGAGTACGTGGACGACGACGGCCGCCCGCTCTGTCCCAAGGAGGCCTTCCGCTACCTCTCGCACAAGTTCCACGGCAAGGGGCCCGGCAAGAACAAACAAGAGAAACGGATCAAAAAAGCTGTACAGGAGGGGGTGAGGCACTACATACATATAGCTGGGGTGGCACAGTAAACGCTTGCCATCAAGTGGACCTCACGTGTGGTTACCACATTCGTGCTATCAACATTTCCTATTGCTTAATGTACTTCTGTATCTGTGTCTTCTTCTCTCTATCTCTTTTCTATTTTTGAAGTAACCTTCTTAATCACTTTATTGCAACCTCCCATTATTCTTAACTTTTTTACTGTCACATTACATATTTCCAAATTTTATATATTTAAGTCGTACTACTAGTCGCCTACTGTGCTTACTGTCAACTTATTATTATAAGTAAAATAGGACTCATTAAAAAAATAGTTTCTTCTAAAGATAGCAACCACGCTCTTAATTCTAATGATAATAGACTTATAATACGTAGAATACCAGTTCAGCAGCTAGTTATATGGATTAGCTAAGAGTGGAACATGATTGTAATGTTCACAGTTAATGAAAAAGATGAGCTCCACGGACACGCCGCTGGGCACGCTGCAGATGTTGCAGGACAAGCAGCGCGAGACACAGTCGCCCTACATCGTGCTGAGCGGCGTCAAGCGAGACGCCAACAACTAGCCTCCTGATACACGCAGACACTGTATATTTAGGAACTTTGGCATCATAAATAAACGAGTTTAGGCCAAATCTATATACCTCGTTTTTCTTGAACTTAACTACCTCGAGTTAGTGACGACTGAACCAACAAGTTTTATAATTTGTCCCACTGAATTGAATTAGCGACCAGTTCGCTGACTTTCAAGGTCTAACAGTTGTTTATTGATGAGATACCAACGATTCCACTTACTAATATAAATTTAAAACATTTTATAATAAAATAAAACATATAATTCGAAATATAATAATAACATTAAAATATCACAATTATTTATGATAGCAACTTCTTTGCCACATTGCTTTTTAGTAATTGTGTACGAGACTCCAATCTCTTGCAGACTGACAGTGTTACTGAATGGAGACCTTTTGACACCGAAAATTCATTCGCATCACGGTTCAGTGTATTACATAAGGCCTGCGCTCTGTGACGTCATTGCGTTGGAAGAGAAATGATTATTTAATTTAGCACTGACATTCTTTTATAATAACATGAAATAATGTCAGTGAAATTATTTTAACAGCAAGTCAAAGTCATTGAAATAAGGTCGAAAATATGTTTGCCATGCCGTGCAAAGCAGTGATGCCATCAGGGCGCAGGCCTTTAGACAGTTACACCCGTACAGGCGTGGTAAGTGCAAGTTAATGGCCTTTCAACTGATGAACCAACTGAGCTTTGTCAGATCTACCATATATTATATTAGTTAAATACACAACTTCAACATGTTTTTTTATAATAAATTTGAATTACTTAATTTATTGTACTTTATTATAGCTTTTTTCTAGTATTGTATCAGCATTACCAACCAGTTTTCAGTGTCAAGAAGGGTCTTCTTGCAACCAGTATATTATAATATATCATATTCTAATCTATCTAATCACCCATGAGTTAGTAATCTCATCAGATTACTAACTCACGACGTAATGCCGTAGATCGCTCAACATGACGAATCTCCGACGTCTGCAGAACTTGACGCGCTCGCATAAGTAACCGCAACGTGACTGACGTCAAGTTACTTAATAAAAACATGCAATCGTAAGTATGGCGGCGGGTAGAGCTGCTAGTTGGCGGGTGGCGGGTGCTGCGGCGGCTGCTGGCTGGTGCCGGCGCCGTCGAAGTGCGGGCGCCGCTGTTGGCGCAGCGCGTGCTTCAGGCGCGTCTCGCGCACCAGCTCGGGCGTGGGCGGCCGCTTCACCGGCTGCGTCGACGCCATGCGCAGGTGCGAGTACAGCGGGATCTGCGACACGTGCGCGGTACAGTGACCGAAACCAAACAAAAATTGAACTGCGTCTACCATGGACCATCACAATGAACCCTCAATAAGGAGCCTTTACGCGGGTCCACAGCGAGCGAGTAACACTACATAATGTACGTAAATAACATTCCCTTTCGTATAAAGTGCTTATAAGTGAACTATGTTTTGAGAGAAAAATAATGTTTTGCATTTGGAAGGACGCCATTTAGAAATATTGCACCACCCAAAATTTAGCTACGACCCGCACTGCCACTTGCGTATCCTCACCGTGGGTAAAGAATCGTCGAGTACGATAGGATCCTGCCTGTCGGGGCGCTTGGGCAGCTGGAAGTAGTGGCCGAGCAGCGGCTCCTTGGGCGGCGCTCCGTACGTCTTCTTCTTGAGCTCGTCCTCGGTGATGTCGCGCAGCTTGTCCACCTCCACCTGCCCCGGCACGTAGCGGGACACGTAGCCGCCGCGCCACACCTGACACACCGCGTCACATTACAATTTAATTTCTCATGAATCTAACATCTATCTATGAAGATGCCTTAGCCGCTGTCTGCGATTATTTATTCAATGAAAGTAACCTTGAAAGTAGTAAAGCTGGCGACTTTTCTGACGTCTGGCGGGAACCTGGTGACCTCGAGGCTCCAAGGACGGAAACTGCCCAACGTCTGCAGGTACTCGCCTGACAGCTTCCACACCCGCACGCTGTAGTCGGAGCTGCCTCTGTACGCGCAAACATCGACACTTTCACCCACTGCCCACCGGCCTTAACATGGTTACTTATTTTATCATTCTGGTATACCGTATAGGACTCATAGAACAGGAAATAAAGTTACGTGAATAGTAGCTCCATCTCGTCAATGTAGGCCATGGTGGTGATGCAGCGCAGATGCCCGCGGTAGCTGTTGAGCAGCAGCGGCTCGGGCTGGTCGCGCACGCTGCGCTTGGCGCGGCCCTCGATGCGGTCGCGCCACAGGAACGGGAACTTCAGCCGCAGCCGGGGCATGCTCACGTGCACCTACGGGCGGCGGCCGAACTGACTCTAATGTCTTACTGATGTTCTCGTCTGACTCATGTTGTAGTCTCAAAAATATCAATCCATACCAAGATCGTTTCGAGGAACAACCCCTGTGTCGACTCGCGGGAGACTTTACAAACATACAATTAACGAACACAACGTACACAGACTCAAAACAAATATCTATGAATCACCAATATTTGTCTCGTGTGGGAGTCGAACCACAGCGATGTTAGTGGCGAGGCGATCACCTTAAACGCTAGTCGCTACGTTACGCCACGCTGACAGTCATATCGTCATTACTATACCTAAGTATAACTTGTACCATTGAGTGATGCTGTACCTCTTGGCTGTTCAAGTAATTGATGACGAGCCACACTTTAATATAACCGAAGGTGGTGCCGGTGAAGAGGAATTCGTTGTCAATGTCCGTGGCGAAGGAAGATACGTAGTCGCCGGCGGTGTGGATGGCCTGGTACGAGCCCTGGAACCCGCCCGCCGGGTGGTCCGACCAGCACTGCACTTGACCGTTCTCCAGCGCGAGGAACAAGGACGCTACAACAAACAACCAAAACATGTGACACCTTAAATATAAACTAATTTTTTAATATGTATAATCTGAATCAGAAGAAACCCAATGTTGGGCTACTTTAAAATGTTATCTTAAGTTTATTGCATTTAGGGCCTGCTTCACCGCTAGCAAATAATTGGTAAATAGCCTATCTGAAACTTTATAATTTTTTACATATTTTTCATATAAAATCTGTCATAAAATCTACCAGTAGTGAAACCGGGCCTTAATATTTTTACCTACTTCGTTTTGCTTTCAGAACATTAGAAGTTCCTTAGCAAAGTAATTTTATATCATAATTCTAACCGACATGCATTAGTTGTGGTCTTGTCTCCAAGAAGATCATGGCATGCACGGCGAGCATGCGCATGTTCTGTGCCCGGGTGGGCATGGACACGACGGACACGCGGCGCGCGTAGGCCTTCTGCATGGCTGACGACGCGTTGGGCATGAGGTCGCGCTCCCTCACGCTCGGCCGCCTCATCCCGGTCGAGACCTTCCTTTGGGCCGGCCCTTCTCTGTTGGCAGATAACGCCTTGTCCCGCTTGTTGTACAGCATCTTGATACGCAGCATGGGCTCCGTGCACGAGAAGCGCCTGTGTACAGTACTCAGAGACGTTATTTAACTTTAAAGTTTATTTAGTAAAAACGTGTAATACTTAAATATACCTACGCATAAAGACGATTATTCAATGAAAAAGTTGTCTGAGTGCGGCAGTAATAATAATATATACTAACCATACTTATCATTTGTGAAATTATTATAAATAGTACATATTTTGTTCATCCATAATAAAATTATGTGCTGGTTTGAAGGTATATTGTACATACCTCTTATTGCTGTAAGTTCCTAGATGGGTGGACCATGCAGTAACTGTAGGGTTCCGCAGCAAAAGAGCGAATCTTCATAGCGCTTACGGCCCTTTTGTTGAGAAGCGCAGTTTTTCGGCAATAACTTGAAATGGTTTAACTGATGTTCAAAATAATTTTGGTTGGAAGTATTTATTATCTTTATGATATCTTTCTCGTTTGCCCCCTCTATTATAAAAGGTGCGATACCTGAAGGGCTGTCCAGTTTCCAGTTTCCACAAGAGCAGCTCGGAGTTATAGGAGGCAGTAGCGATGGTGAGGGGCGGGCGCGCGGCGGCGGCGAGCACATCGTCGGAGTGGCGCACCTCCCACGACTTGCCCGTCATCGCCATGCCCGTGTCCTCGAACTCCGTCACGTGGCGGTTCCAACCAACCGCTAGGATTCTTTTAATTATATTTACAACATATTAGAAGACCCAGACTTCAATTGTTGCGAGGTATGTGTATTATTGCAGTTCAATAAACTTGCGATAAGATTATGTAGATCCCACTGAGCAAAACCTTAAAAAAACAATTTTACAATTTTTTTTTTAAATAGTTACCTTCTTACTCATACTGAGGGCAGAACAGGGGGGCTAGACAAGTAGCAATCTGTCGATAAGCGATCTATCTATTCGGACGACATGTCAAATTAGTACACTAGTCATCTGACTTATGGCCAAAAATGTGTTTAAATGTATTAAAAATATTTCGAATAGAATCAGCGCTTTGCCACTTCTAGGGGCTGTGCTGCATACTGTATGTTATTTATCTAGATGCCAGGTAGTGCCAAGTACGTACTTACTAATTATTCTAACTACCCACTGTCTACGTATTGCTCAGTTGTAGCTACTTCCTCACCTGCCCTCTACCCAGAAGCAGCTGGTAACCTCGCACATGTGTTCTATAGTCAACACTCTCAGGCATAACCCTGTGTTGAAGTTCCACACCTGAAATAGAAGATACATTTAATAGGGGATCCATTTATGGATGTGCACGACTGCACCCACCTATTATAGGTATAAGTACCAAAAATTAAATATTAGTATGTTCAAGAATAATAAAGCTAATATCCTAGCTAGGCTATTAAATTATTGCTTTGAAATTAAAAATTGACATTGATAACGGAACGATCTGCACCTAGTAGCTGTTTAATGATATGAGACAGATAGGTGCAGATCGTTATACTTATTGGATCATTAACATTTTTTTTATATAGATAACCGGTTACCGTAGCCTTATATGGCCTGTAACGCCAGAGGCATCACGAGTGCGTTGTCAACGCTTCCACAGTATGAGACTGTAGTCCAAGTCTTCTACTATAAAAATATACCTATATTATGGTTACGTTATTTGTAATATAATTTGTACATCTAAAAATATTTTTTCGTACCAACTTACAGTTTCTATCGTCGAAGAATTTATAAATTGTAGAAATCTCTATGTTAACCTTAAGCTCTCCAGTCCTGGCGCCGGTGAGCAACAGTTGATAGCCAGGGTCGAAGCAGGCGGCCGTGATCTCCACAGGAATCAGCTCGCCTTGCTGGAGACGAGTGTGAGCCTCACGAAGCATCACGTTACGTTGACCTCGACATTACAATTTTATAATACAAATGGCATAAAAATCATTTATTTATAAATATATTTGTGTAAAGTTAACTTACCAGTCACTGGATTCCAATTGATAATGATGCTATCCATACCACAGGTGATGACAACCTTGAACAGTGGGTTGTACAACACCTTGGCAACTGCGCGGGAGTGGGTGAACCCGTCTGTGTGGTTAGGGTTCAGCTGCTCGTCCAGGACCACGATGGCGATCTTGATGGCCGCCAGGATGAACTCGCGAGTGGCTGACTGGTACACGGCTGAGATTGGAGTGCGCTCGCCGACCACAGGCGGAATATCAATATAAGTCTGTCATATCAAATAAACAAGTCAGACAAAGGAGACTACGAACTTTGTCAATCATCGAATTGATATAAAATTTTCGTCACCTGTAGGCAGACTTGTGCCTGTACGTCCCATACTTTGATAACTCTGTCTCGAGCCAGCGAGTAAATAGTCTGTCCACCATTCTGCAGCACCAGGCTGATGATCCCAGCGTGGTGGCCCATGAAAATGACGTTCGGTTTGACGGGCACGAAAGGGCTCCACACTCGCACAATGCAGTCGGGGCCCCCAGTCACCAGCACGTGGAACGCCTCATCAAACGCAAAGCATTGAACACCCTGTAGTAAACAATCATTCTATCTGTCAAGTTCGTAAACGATATTATATCAGAGACTGCAGTGACTGCCGCTGACGCACTACTCCGCACAACCGTGCCAACTATTGCATGTTTAACTGTTAGTAGTGCTATTGACTATCTCATATATAGATGGAGTACCTTTGACGAGGCACACTTGTACATACATACTTTTATATAATATACACACAGCGCCATCTATCTAATTCCATAAGCAATGATATTTGCTTGGTTATGGGTAGGTACCTACCTAATAAACACCTAGGTACTACTTTTTTTATTTGTAAATACATACTTATGATAAATTACACCAAGGCACAGAACAAACAATCTCATCATCACACAAAGATTTGTTCTGGGTGGGAATCGAACCCACGACCTCCGGCTTAGCAGTCAGGGTCCCTAATCACCACGCCAACAGGCCAGTCTTCCAGTTATTTGCGGGACACAATAACATGTGTATTGACGAGACAGGCGGACAGATGCTATCAATAGACGTGTTTTGTAAATAATAGTTAGTTGTGGTTGTCTTGTGTCCTACTTACTTTGCCGGACTCGACTCTGAACATGTTGTGTGTCTTGGAGCCGTAGATGTCGCACATGAGCAGCGAGTCGTAGCACGTGGCGCAGGACACCACGCAGTGCAGCGACGCGTAGTACGACACCTGGCGGACCCACTCCGCGTGCACCCGCGTCAGCTCCACTAGCTTCAACTCCGGCAACAGACGAGGCTACAGTGTCAATACTAGTTTGAATTGAATCAGAAGACAAAACGATCGCTTACAGTGAATACCTTGTAAATTACTTATTGTATGCCTTTTAGGCGGAACATTGAGGACTATTTATTATCTTCAACAACTTTTGTATGCACCAATTATCACAATAAATAAATTGATTGATTGATTGATGCGAAATACGTAACTTGTCAGGAGGCACAAAAACACAGCTTCTGACCACGGCTTCGCTCGCTTGCGGGGACTCGTAAATATGACCATGTCCTTTTAAATCAACCAACTAGGTATGTGAAATTTCATGCAGATCGGTTGATTGGTTAAGGCGTGTAAGCGTATAACGAACAAAAAGAGATATTCGCATTTTTTATTATGGGTACCTAAGGTAAGTATCTGAATTTATAGGTAGTATAGAATGGTATTAAGTAATGAAGTTACCCTTCGCTGTAGATCGACGTGTCTGAGCTGTATGAGCGCGCGGCCGGCCTGGTTGCGGAAGGGCCCGCGCTCGATGGGCGAGAACAAGAGCAAGCGCACGTTGCCGCCCACGTCGCCACAGATCAGGATGCAGTTCTCATTGATATCCTTGTTGAAGTGGTAGTACATCGTACAGATCTGAGACACACAATGTATTTAAGGTAACGCCTATCTGATTTTTATTTTGTAGGTATTTGATTCAGATAATTTAATTTATTTTCGAGAGTAAAGCAGTTCGTAACGATTAAATAGATCGAAAGTTAACAACAAGAATTACCATGAACTCCCAACTACTGATGACAATTTTAAGAGTGAATGTTTTGGCGGTGCAGTCGTAGAAGCGCAGGTCTCGCTCCGTAGAGCTGGTGACGATGATGTTCACGTCGGGCATGCACACCATGTCAGTCACCCATGTCGTGCGGACCTTCAAGTGAGCTGAACAAACATTTTTTTTAAAAATTGAAAAATTTTAATCATCATTGCACCTATAGAGGTTAAGGCGTCATGGCGTCATTTACGTTAAAATAGATGTCGAGGAAGTTTATAGGCTATACAACATCACGCTACAGGCAATAAAAGCTGAGCAGTGGCCAAATAAAGAACGACTTCTAGTCATACAATATAAAATTTACTAAAATCTGGATAACAAAGTTCTCACACCTACTTAGATAGTGCAGCACATCACCTATTTGTTGGCAGTATGTTTACCTATGGCAGCCCCTACTGACCTTTCCATTTATTTCCACTAGATACTTATTTTTTAGGGTTCCGTAGTTCTGACTAGGTAAAGACTTGCATTTAAAAACAAAATATCAAGTATATAATAAATCATAAGTTTTTCAATACTGCCGCTAGATGGCGCTGTGAAAACGGGTTATGTTTTCATTCGAGTACCTATAGAAGTCACAAAGAACTTTATTCGAATTGAAATAATAACTTGGCAGCGATTGGCTACTACGGAACCCTATACTGTGCGTGGCCCGCCCGACACGCACTTGGCTAGTTTTTTTATTATATAGCGTTCCAAACCATATTGGCTTTCCATTCATCTTCGCCGGAGTTTGCATTCTACTGTTTTCAATTTAATCAAATAAACCTTGACACTTACGGCTAGAGGAGAAGGCTGTCCTCAAGATTGACATGTCGAGCGACCACCAGCTAATCTGTCCGTCACGACTCGCCGTCATGAACATACCTTGCAGCGGGTTTGTCGTGCGATCCTGACATTTTTGGATAAGTTATAACAATATAAGTAGTAGGTACCTACCGATAGCTCATAATAGTTACGCTTATCTATCTCAAGCTTTAGTCTCGCGATATCAACGCACAACGCTGCGGTACTTAGTTAGAACATTAGTACGGTGTCGAACACTGATGTTCTTCACCACTGACGTATAATGCCAAGTGCCACGGAACAAACAAAACAGACCATTCTAGACGTTTTTCATACTGTACCATTATGTGTCCGACTGCTGCCACCGCATGTTGATATCGCGGGAGCAAAACAACAAAAGTAACAGCGTAGATGGGGCGCGGTTTCCAATTACCATCATGTGTGCGCATGCTTGTCGTAGGTACCTACATGAATTGCTTACCGCTTACCTAAAAACTCGTTTGTCACCACGAAAGATTTGCGTACTTGCCACCATACTGCCCGTTTCATTGGAACCGTTCTTCATTGGTAAATGAAGAACGGTTCAACTACTATATGCCTAAATTTAGAGAAAAATGTGTCTAAAGACATCCACTTTAGAAACCATTTTCCAAAGACTTGTACAATGCTATTATTTTGTTGTTGTTTAGCACGGCAGTATATAGGTGCCTACAATTGAAATTATTCTGAGGAATCGGGACATAGTGAGTAGTGTACCTAGTAGGTACCAAATACTAAAACCTAACGCAGATAAAGTACGACTATGTAAGTAAATATAATTAGCTATGTACTTATTATACGGCTAAGTCCTGGGTACGTAGGTAGATATCTAATATCTAAAATACCTAGTTAGTGTGAGGCCGCATTACGGTGAAACCGCAGCATTTTGTAATTATTCAATTTTTTATCGCGGCCGCAGTGTCTGTTTCTAGTCGTTTCGCGGGTTAGTGATTTTACCGCTCGCGGGAAAAACGCATGTGGGGACCCGCACTTAAGTATAGTACCCACTCATCTAATTACATAAATGAGTAATTTAGTTGCAAAATAGTCAAGAAATAAACCTTGGAAACATCAGGACAGAAACAAATCCGTGATACGGGGTGTCTGTGCTGAGAGCGCATGACTGTGGGCAGGCCCATGATGGGGAGCTGCAGCGCCTGCCGCTGGTTCTCCGGGTCGTTGCCGAAGTAGCCCAGGATCAGGTGCGATATCAGCTCGTCCCAATCCATCTCACCCGTACGGCTTGTGTTTATCTAACATACGTTGAAAAAAAAACGGTTATCGCATTCCAAGAAACTTTTGTGAAAAAAAAAAAAAAAGTGAAATGTTAACACGGTAGAAATAGGCAATGTCTCCTCTGCAGATAGGCTTGTTGACGACCATCTAGCATGGTATTATGAGATAAAATCATGTAACTGCCGCTATTCATCGATATGGATAAACTCTTCAACGAAGCAGGTACCAGGGTACCTTTTTTTTAAAGAGGGGAATGCCCACTGAACCCCTCTGTGTACCGACTCTTTGCTGTAACGGGTGGGCCGTCGGAACTTGATATGACGTCAGCGGCCAGGTACCAGGGTACCTACCCTATGGGGATGATCGCATAAACGCGACTACGAAAAACATTGCCTTCCTTTCCTGCGGCGCGGCAGTCGACTAACAAGTAGCAAGTAGGTAGGTACTACGCACTTACTATTTAAATTATTTTAGTACCTACCCATAATAATTTATTTTATTTTATTAGCCTATGTCCAACAGTGGACTGCAATAGGCTGAGATAGTAATAATGAGGATTAAAATTCATGCTTTACACAGAGATGGATTGTCAGAGATGCATCGCATGTAAGTAGGTACATCTCACTACCATGTACCTAATCTGGGGCTCAAACTCGTAGCTCATAATGTGAATTACACGAATACTCATCATCCGGGATTCGGGACCTATGCGCAGTGGTCGAACACACTCCTGCTGACCTCTGAGGTAGTCTCAGAAGGTATTTACCTATCCCAATCCTAAAATTAACAACCTTCATAAAAAGTATGTTAAATTCGTCATCGTCATATTCCACATTCAGCAAGTTTCTCAATATCGTTCTGAACTCGTGCGGGAACATTTTATTCATGTATGCCGCCTGAAATGCTTCTTTTATCTTGACCATGTCTTGCATGGAGCAGCGCTCATGTAGGGGGACGTTCCGCCATCGTGTGCGTAACTGTGCTACTGTACTACCTTCCGATCTTGAAGACAGTGACAATAATGATCGAACATCACTATCGTTTCCCATGATTTTAGTATCTTCTCAACCAAATTTATAACAAAAATATGTTGAACACAAATGAACGTTGTGATGCTGAAGTAAATACAAACAATGAAGTGCGTTTGAATGTCTATTTTGCGTTGTCTTTGAACATGTCACTATGTCTATATACGCTAGTGTTCTACTATTAGGTCTGTGGTCTATATACATACATAGTACATTCACAACGTTCTAAATCTAAAGGTTCTAATGAAGTACCAAAGATAGTAAATAATAAAATGCTAAAAAAAATAGGGGGTAAATTTGTTATCTATTAAAGTTTCTGGACGAAATGAGCTACTGTCAAAATTGTCATATCGTAAACATAACCTTAAATTATATTATTTCGAATTTTGTCCATTATTAGCGAAGATGTTCCTTACATTGAGGCTATTATCAAACAGACACCCGTCTTTTATCGCTCGTACAGTATTTGTCAAGGATAACAATGTAGACGACGCGTGCAGAATTGTCAATAGGATTCTGGGCAAGGAGGGCATTCTGGAACAGTTCAGGCTCACCAGATATTACGAAAAACCTTTTCAAGTAAGCCAAGGTTTATTTTCATCGATTCATTCTAATGTACATAGTGTCTATGTGAAATTAATGTAGTTGTTCTCACGTTAAAACTGCAATAGTTATAATGTGTCATAAACCATGTCCTGATAATTCTATTTTATCACAGACAAGGAGACGAGTGAACCATGAACGCTGCAAGGCTATCTACAATGAGGACATGGAGAGAAAGATCCAGTTTGTGTTGAGAAAGAACAGACATGAACCATTCCCTGGTTGTCATTGAATAGCTAATGATAGCTAAATATTACATAGTATTAATTAGATTGTATGAACTGTACTGTGTACTTGACCAGTTAATGTTTGTAACTGATTAAACAGCTTCCAGCTCCTCCTACACCACTGTTGTATGATCTTACTAAGAACTAGTTTTAGAAATTAGAAAAAACAAGTAATTAAATTTAAATAGTATTCAAAAAGTTTATTTCTTAATAATTAACTAGCTTCTTAATAAAGTATTTACAGTCATTCATACAAAAGTCTTTATAATAAAAATAGAATAGGAAAGCTATAAGGAGGACTAGATGTAATGTTTGGCAGTGTCCAATGTGGCGTGGGGGCCGGGAGTGTTGCTGTCACGTGTAGTGCTGGCAGACGTCGCGCCGGCGCACATAGTAGTGGTACCGGTAGCATCTGTGACATGTCTTGATGCCGCACCGGTAGCTAAGTCCACCCTGAGGCTTGCCCTTGCAGTATTTCAGGCCACAAGGGTACCAGTTGACACATACCTGGAATAATAAACAAGCTAGTCTAGTCTAAGCTGATGCTTTGTTGCACTAAATGAAGTGTGTGAAGATAGTGCATGTATTCACAAAATAGGATTATTCGCTGGCCATGAACCCAAAAAATTTCATTTTCATAGTATGGGTCCCCAATGGTTTCCAAACATACATTAGTATAAAATAATGTAGCTTCTTGTTGTATGTAGGCCTAGATCTTCTAGCTAATTACCTCTAAATGACAGATGCACTCTTTGGTGTGGTCATTTTCCGTTACGCAGGGGCCGACAGCTTGCTTCCCGTCAGCCGCATCAGTTGACAGGGCGTGCGACGGGAATGGCGTTACTGCTGAGTTGTAAGAAGATTGCTCCAAACCTGTTGAGATAAACGTTTTGTTCACCTCTGTCCTCTGTAAATATTGAAACTGAAACATCAGCAACAGGTGTTTGTTTATCACAGTTGTTAGTATAAAGAAAAGTTATACCGGGTCTGGGCGCCCATCGAGCTAGATCGGCGGCACGAAGGTACACACGCTCTCTAGCTGCAGCACAGTGCCGCGCTGACGGCGGTGACAGGAGGCGCGTGGAGCGGCCCGCCCACGCCGTAGCTGTCGTCTGTCGCCAACCCTTGTCTTCCTCAGCAACTCGAATTGTGCCAGGGTTTTTCTATTTGATATGATTTACAATAAAATATGGTGAATGATTCTATAGCTCAATAATACATGGAATAAGGTATGGGTTATTTGTCAAAAAAAAGTAGGGTTGTAATAAAGTGGATTTGATATTAAAATGGA
The DNA here is from genome assembly GCA_905147015.1 of Laspeyria flexula. NCBI lineage: Eukaryota > Metazoa > Arthropoda > Insecta > Lepidoptera > Erebidae > Laspeyria > Laspeyria flexula. The sequence goes on along the minus strand of LR989956.1, from coordinate 364,551 downwards.
TGTATCCCAGTAGTTACTCAAGATTTTGTTCAATAGAACTGTTGGGGCACTTACCATTTGTCAGAAATTGTCCCAATACTTCTATAATGAATTTAATTGTTAATAATGAAATCCAAAATATTGACTCTGATATATTCAAGAAATGTGCTTTAGTTATTTTATGTTATATTTAACTAGACACCAGACCTACCTGTCTGAGTTTAGCCATGGCATCAGGAGCAATGAAATCAGCCTGTGCAGCATGTGTGAGGAAGCACAGAGTCTGATGCCCACTTTGTCCTAACTCCTCCTCACCAGGTATTATCACTTTCATAGCTTCTACCTCCTGAAACATCAAGTTATGAATGAAACAACACAACTTTTAACTTTTATCTCATTTTAGTAGGATGTTAGACTTACGTTTGTGAAGTCAACAAGTTGTGAGACGAACACACCGTCGAGTCTCATGAACTCCAGAGTGACAGTGTCCTCCGACACGTTCGCTGTTATGTTCTCTTGCATAACATCGCCACCCTGTATATATACGTGACCATAACATGAGTTAATATTGTCTTAAGCTGCCTTTATCAAATCAATGTTATGTCTCACAATTTGAGTTTTTTGAACGACTTTTCTTAAAAACTGACTTTCAAACCCACCTGGTTTCGAACATTTATAAGGAGCTGTAAATTCGTAGGCTTAACTAGTAAATAGAGCAAAATAACTTTGAGAATTAATAGTTGCATTTTAGCTTTATTTGTTCAATTCCCTGGCATTATTTTTAATTTCATCTTTTTTTATGGTTGACAGTTGACACATTGACAGAGATGACATCGAGAACTACGTTTAAAAACAGAAAAAATAAGAAACTTAGTCCTTTTTACGCCACTCTACTGTTTTTAATGTAATCAATATTAGTGATTAAACAAGAAATTCTGGTACCTAAACAAATTAATTTTAGTGTCTTGTAAAACTTTAGCCAACAATCAAAATGGTTCATTTTTTTTTTTGCCTCAAACCAGTTTTTCTATAAATTTAGTTTTGTAAACATACAATTTTGCACGATTCTTTACAAGCAGTATTATAATATTATTTAATTAAAAATCTGTAAAAATCACTTATAATTTTATTATAATAATCTGCAACCTGTGTTTAATGTATATATCAATTTTCAGTGTATTATCTTAAAATGTACAACAATAGCACTGTGTCGCCTTTTATATTTTAATATGCAAGCAATAATGCCGAGCGATAGCCCAATAGAGGATTTTTATTTTCTAAAATGTTTGTGTTTATGAGGAGTGGCCCTCGTAAATTTATTGAAAAGCTGTCAAAGATAGTGAAACATACAATGGATAATTCTCGCAGTATATTAGTGCTTAATTTTAATGAAAATACAGGTATCTAATTAATTTTTTGAGGTCAAAATATCACAACCACACCACGATTTCGCCCGACGCGCAACCGAACGAGACACGAACGTCATCCGAAACGGAAAGAAGGGCGATGTTGCATTAGTGAAGAAAGACAGCTGTCGTATCATTTTCAGCTGATTTTTGTGTACGCATCGTGAACGCTGCAAACTCGAACAGCAATCAAGGCGAATCATCACAGTTCAAGTTATTCAGTTCTATTTGCGGAAAGAATATATACTTGGAGAGAGCGTCGCGACGCAGTAGAGGTGAAGCGACAGTTTCGCAGCGACGAACAAAGGGAGATGGTCTATTGAGCGCGGGTGGAGCGTAGCGGACGGCCGTGACGTCACTCGGCCGAGGCGTCGAGGCGGTCGAGGCCGATGCGGCGGGCGCGCTCGTGATCTCGGCGCTCCGACGAGCGCGGCTCGCGGGCGCAGCGGAGCGGGCCAGCCTGGCCTCCACTGACTCGGGCGACGAGGGCGCTGGGCATCGGCCGCCGCGCAAGCGGTCCCGCAGGCTGTCGCCGCCCGCCCGGCCCGCCCGGCCCGCAGACATGCACCAGCCCTGCGCCAACGGCGCGCCGCATGTCAACGGCGACGCGCCGCGCAACGGCGACCTGCCGCCGCCGGGGCTGCGCATGACCCAGACTGACCAGGAGATTGTGCGCCTCATTGGACAGCACCTCATCTCCATTGGACTTGAGTGAGTAAAGCTGAGCATACACACTACTTGTATCTGCCCCGTCATTATATTTTAACAGGGTTTCAACTCACCCAACTCATAGTCAATTTCATGATATTACATTTTATTACAAGCTTGAGAATGGCCATAGGCAAAGTTATCAAAATTTTCTAGATTAGTGTTGCGCCTAAAATATTTTTTTTAAAATATTCGAGAATTATTTATTTGCTTCAAGTATGCAGCGAGAGTGTATACACAAGATTGCATTCACAACAGGCTGTTTTTAAACTGCAAGGGTTTGAATCTATTAATATGATTATTGAAGGAACTGTAGTTTTTTTGTCAGCTATTAAAGAAACAACCAAACAAGTTTTTGTTTATGTTGTTTGTATGAGGCACACCATAACATGTCAATCCCACACTCATCATACCCCTGAGAATATATTTCAATGCTATCACAAAAGGTAAACAATGAAAATGCATATTTTAAAAGATGACAAATGGCTGGGATTTTGAAATATTGGAGTGAAAATATGAAATGTTTGTATTATATTATTATTATATTTAAATTATATTTAAAAAGACAACGCCCGCACTAGGGTACATGCCCTGTGTCGCGGGGAGCTTTACAAACATGAAACTAACGGACACAAAGTACACCCAGACTAGAAACAAATATCTATGAATCACACAAATATTTGTCTCGTGTGGGAATCGAACCCACGTCACCCACGGCACGGCACGGCGATGTAGTGGCGAGGCGACCACCTTAACCACTGCGCCACGGTGACAGTCATGTAGGTACATACTTTGTTTGAATGTCATCAGATGTGCCAAATACATAAAATAATATCCTAATGATTAGTTGTTAATGAAGAGAAGTTCTGTAACATTCTAGAACAAACATAATATATTAATATCTAACAATGTGTTTAGTAAACAAAGAACATGCAACTACAAGGAAGCTTCTTTTCCTAACAACATAAATAATTGTTGGGTTTTCCCTATGTTATTGATATTCTGTAGTTTATAACAGCATTGGACTCATTCAAGTTAATGATCTGATAAACTATACTACAAACTGTAGTATTTACTAAAAAACAACATTTTGAATGTTCCACATAGAAAATAGCATTTTTACCTGTGAGTTATAAGTTGACCTTGGACACAAAATTGCAGCTATTATTGTATGAATTTTATGTTTTTGGCACACAATCGAAAATATTACATAAATACATACAATATACTACTTATAATTTTGCTTAACTCACAGAAGTTGGTTTATTGGATGAGTTTGCAATTTTAACTCATTAGGTAAATAAATGGACAGTCATCTTACTATACAAAAACTTGCAGTAAGTGTTATATATAATGAAAATACAAAACTAGATATTAACGAAAATATTGGTATTTGTTTTAAAATCTAAATCTTAATATATGTAGTTTATGGCTAACTTTATGCTGTTATGAATAAAACTAATTCTTTCTCAAATAGCATCTTACCTAGACTTCTTATTCTTTGAAAGAACTAAGAAACTAGACTTCAGAATTAAAAACTATTTCATACCTTATGACATGATAGTAATATAGATTAATTGAAAGAATTGATTGTAAAGCCCTGAGCAGACATTGTGAGACATTGATTTATGGTCAGTGTGTGATTACTGATTACACTGTGTAATCAACACCCACAGTCAAATGTAGTTAACTAGAAAACTAGAATTAGTCCAGAAGATTATTTAATAAGCAAAGAAGTCTTAAATTATCCTATTTATAAACCATAAAATCACATAATCTTCCTATTGATAATTTGATAAAGCTAAAAGGCATTCTGCACCTACAACCCTGAAGGAAGCAGGTTTCGAAGGAGGGAGGGGGCTCACAGGGGACATGGCCCTACCCCTTGCTGTTACAAATTCAAGAGTTATTTGTGTAAATTTTGAAGAAAAAAATTAGTTTTTGTCTTGGTAAAAAACATGTAGTATTCAATAGTCCGGTAGCCGCTTGACATTGAGTTTTGGGACACCCTGTATACATTACATACATTGTCTAATTATTGTATATAATCCCTATGGTAGTAGGTATTAGATAGATGTGCCAAAAGTTTTTATTGAGGCCAAAAGAATTAAATTCTTTTTATTATTTTTTATTTAATCTTTATGTATCTTTTACCTCTTAACATTACGAACTATTTATATATCTCTTCCTCTCAACATTAGGTAATCTAAATCTGACTTATATAAGACACTAGAAGTCGCGCGGGGCTTCGCTCCCGTCGCTTTTGTTTGTCCACTGCTCAGCTCTGATTGGCTGTAGCGGGAAGTTATATAGCCTATAACCATCCTACATAATATAAACCAACACTAAAATAATTTTTCAAATCGAACCAGTAGTTCCTGAGATTAGCGCATTCAAACAAACAAACTCTTCAGCTTTATAATATATAAAACATTTTCAGTTTTGTAAAATGTTTAAATAATGGTTTTAAAACACAGTTAACTGATAATGGTTGGTTAATATTACAGTCCCAGGATTTATCTTCTCTTAGATAATACATATATCACCTTAAGTTTATCTGTTTATACAATGTTATAATGTATTGATGATATTATATTTGGTTACCCAACTGGTTGTTGCTTGAACATTATCAAAATTAAAACTTTAAAATATCTTACCTCATAGATAGACAAATATGATTACTTATTTATTTACAAGTAATTATTTTACTTTATCCATGGGTTTTCCTATAAATAAAATATAATTTAATAAATAAAATTTAATCTAAAACACAAAATTGTGGTAAACATATTTATTAATGAAAAGTTGTTCATCGGTTAAAACTTCTCTCTTTATAAAATAGGTTAGTAAAGAGTTTTGTATTGAGGTATTTTTCTCTTTCACAGGTATAATTTCTCTCATTTAGCTCTTTCAACATTGCACATTGTTTTCTTAGTCTAAAAAACTATGTACAATCATATAGCTATTTCTTGTTTATCTAACATGACATTGTTTGTCAAACAAACTCTACTTTTGTTTACATAATTTAATAAGAAGATAATGAAATAAAATTGATGCTCCATTATTGCTTACAGCAATTGAATAGGCACAATCTTCTTTGATTTAAAACAAATCAGTCACTTATAAAAACTTATTACTTATGTACAAGTGACTAAAAATTACAAAAATTGTTTAATTTACCTATATTTCTGGAAATAATTCACAATAACAACAGAAACAGTTTTAGGCAATATACTAAAAAAAACTTAGTAAATTGGCATTAACATAACACCTGGCATGAATAACTACAATAATGATAAGCACGTAGCTACTCTATATCTCGTTCACCCGGTAGGTACCTATCTCAGATCGTTATTGATGTTACATTTATACAATCGCTTAGACATTGAATAATTAAATGCCTTTATCTGTTTATCCGACTACGCTCACTACAGAAAGAACCCCTTAATAAACAATATTGAAGAATAAAATACTTATATTATATATTATTAGATTTTCAGGGTTATAGTTTTGACATGTCCGTCCGCCCGTATGTCACAGACATTTTACTCAAAAACTACTTGAAGTATATTGATGAATGAAATTTGAAGAATAGGTGTCTTGTGTGGGCTGCTACTTTCCAAACAGTAAAACCTAAAAATCTGAAAAAAATCACAAAGATAATGCTTAATAAATATGTACTTTGAATCAAAATTTTTCTTTTTTCTTTTTTTTTCATCGTTCTGATCCGAATAGCAGGATCACGCTGGATGCAGGCATACCACCGGCCCTATTGGAAATCTCTTGGGGAGGCCTATGTCCAGCAGTGGAGTTCCTGCGGTTGATATGATGATGATGAAGATGAAAATTATTTTGAACATGATCGGGTATACCTACCGTTTTTGAGTTATTGGCGAAAAACTGCGCTTCTCAACAAAAAGACTAAAATTATTTTAGTGTTGGATAGCCCATTTATCGAGGAAGGCCATATGCTGTATATATAACATCACGCAACGGCGAATAGGAGCTGAGCAGTGGCTAAACAAAGACCGCCGGGAGCCAATCCCCGCGCGACTTCTAGTACTTAATAATAATAAAATACTGCTGCTAATTAAGTAAATAGGTACGAGTTTAATATTTTATAGTAATGTAGGGGTACGAGTCGTTGCCCGCGCGCCTAACTTGCTGCACATGCCACATAGCACAAGCCACACACATCATATCTCGTTTGTACCATTTCTATGTGTTACATCAATATAAGTGAAACTTTCGTGAACTAAAAACAGCTGCTTTTATTTGAACACAAATCCTTCTGATAGACAATAACATACACAAGTTCCTAGTACTCATATATTCGTACACACTACGTACAGTAACATCGACTTCTATTAGGATTAATATCTCAAACCAGAAAAGTTTTACTTAAATTACGTTCATTATCTGTTTCCTTATACATTGCCGATATTGACTCATTAATTAACTACTATCTATAGGTATTGTTCAAACGTAGTAGTAGATAAGACGTCAGTATGTGTGGTTTTATTCGTTTTTTCAACCATCCTATACAGTCTAAGTTATCATCATCATCATCAACAATCCATTAAATCCCACTGCTGGGCTCAGGTCTCCTCTCCTTTATTTAGAGAGCTGAGAAGGTTTAGGCCATAATACACTCACGCCGGCCTAGTGCGGGTTGGTGGATCAGACATACTCACAGAATTTCTTCTAGGGTATGTGGGTTTCCTCACGATGTTTTCCTTCACCGTTAGCAGGTGGTAAGTCACTAGTACATATAAATTCCACAAAATGAAACCCACATTAGTACTGCCAGTCTAAATTATATCTACTTAGAAATGTCATGAAAATATTCTTCTTTTAATTCTTCTTCTAATTGTTATTATTTTAGTAATCCATCATTGATGTACAGTCAGCAACAAAAGTAGCTGAACATAATAAATATCTATAATTTTAAAATATATCTATAATATAAAATAAACTACTTAACAAGACTAGTGCCAGAATTGAATTATCATCGTAAATGTAATATGGTTCGTGTCGTAGACGCAGCGCGGCGCTGCTGATGGAGGAGTCGGGGCTGCACCTGGAGCACCCGGCGGCGGCCACGTTCCGCGCGCACGTGCTGGCGGGCGACTGGGTGAAGGCCGACCACTCGCTGCGCGCGCTGCACGAGCTGCTGCGCGACTCGCCCAGCGTGGAGCCGCACAGCCTCGCCGAGATGAAGTTCGTGGTGTTGGAGCAGAAGTACCTGGAGCACCTGGAGGCGGGGCGCGCGCTGGACGCGCTGCACGTGCTGCGCAACGAGCTCACCCCGCTGCAGCACGACACGGCGCGCGTGCACCGCCTGTCCGCGCTCATGATGTGCGCCGACCCCGCCGAGCTGCAGGCGCGCGCCCGCTGGCCCGGCGGCGGCGCCAGCAGCCGCGCCGGCGTCCTGGCCCGCGTGCAGGCCGTACTGCCACCCGCGCTCATGATGGCGCCGGGCCGCCTACGCGCGCTGCTTGCGCAGGCGGCGCAGCAGCAGGCGGCGCGCTGCCGCTTCCACGCAGCGCCGCGCCCGCAGCCGCTGCCCGACCACATCCCCTTCACGCTGCTGGCCGACCACCACTGCTCGGCCGACCACTTCCCCATCCACTCGCTGCAGGTGCTCAACGAGCACTGCGACGAGGTGTGGTACTGCAAGTGGTCGCCCGACGGCGCGCGCCTCGCCTCCGGCTCCAAGGACAACACCGTCATGATCTGGGACTTCGACCCGGTCGCCAAGCGCCTCTCCTTCAGGTCAATATGCCGCTCGTATCTGTACTGACACATTATTGTTACTAAGAAATAGAAACAACAATAATGTGTGTTTGTTTTTGTAGAAAATCTCTGGAGGGCCACACGTACGGTGTCTCGTACCTATCGTGGAGTCCGGACGGACGGTACCTGATCGCGGCGGGACCCGAAGACTGCCCCGACCTCTGGATATGGAACATGGAGGTAGTACTTAACTTTATCGCGATCACAAAGAAGGCTGCACGTCGCGTGTACGTATAAGTGAGAGCGCGTTGTGTGTACAGACGGAGCAGCTGCACCTGAAGATGACGCACTCGCAGGAGGACTCGCTGACGGCGGTGGCGTGGCACGCGACGGGCGACAAGTTCGTGTGCGGCGGCGCCCGCGGACAGTTCTACCACTGTAGCCTCGACGTGAGTCACACACTTAGTACGCGTGTCGCGTCTTGTACTACAGAGTCACTGACCTGTAACGCCTCTTGACTGGCTGTCCTGTACAAATGACAGCTAATTTTCTTTGTATATTTGACCAATTAGCGGAGAGGAATGAAACTATATTTGACGTAATATTGAAGTCTATAAAACGTTTTGTAAACAAAGTGTTAGTGATGTCTATATCATCATATCGATATACATGATCATAGTCTGATGTGATCTATGGTTGCAAACAAAATTTTTATTTATTCATAGAAGTAAATGAAATAAAAGCTTACTGCCCATTTTTTTTCAGACAGTATCTAGGTCTATGTTTTTATGATAATAATTTTTTATTTCATTGTAGATTTTCAACTGATCCAGAGTTTCTAAAATCATGGCTAGCAACATGAAAGCGCCCCTTAATTGGACTTCAAATGCAAACAGTCGTCTTTGTTCGATACATTTGACGAATAAGTCTTCTAAAAGCTGTTGTTTTGATATTACAAACAGACACTTCAATTTTATTTATTTGAACAGATACTGCTATTAAAATTAGGGCCTTCAAAATCGATTCACGTCACTAAATTAACGTAATGGATTATTAAAAATTACTTTCCGTTTTTCAGAATATGTTAATATCAAATCTTAAAATGAAATCTATCGATAGGTACGTGTTAAATCTGGAAAGTTTTGAATATAACAAATTTAAGTTCAATTCCTCACCGCCACTGCTTACAGCGCACAATCAAACAGCACCAACATCAGTTTGACAGACGCCTGTCCAGAGGTATTACAGGTCAGTGTAGAGTGAGTGTACGACGGCCCAGTGCGTGTTGTTGCAGGGCACACTGATCAACAGTTGGGACGGCGTGCGAGTGAACGCGCTGAGCTGCCGCGGCGACGGGCGCGGCGTGCTGGCGGCCGACACGCACCACCGCGTCAGAGCCTACGACTTCTCCGACCTCACCGACCGCAACCTGTCAGTACACCTCCCAACCACCTAACGCTATATATTTTTCTAGGGAAGACAAAAGTTTTTGAAGACATTGTCATACTTGCCCCTGTATGCCAATAAACACTTATAGTCACTACACACACATGTTATAGAACAAAGTCCTCCACTACTCCTATTTGCGATAAACTCAAAAACTACGGAATCAATTTATAGATAGAATCACGAACAAAATGGCTGTGAGATATGGATGGACGGATGGACAAGACGACATTATACTGGTTCCGTTTTTACTATTTGGGTTCCTTCATATTTGTAACTGTAGGTTTCCCTCATACAGTAGTGTTATCCAAATATTCACTACAAAGTATAATAGTAATTGAAAAGATGAGTAAAGTAACATGTTATATGGCGAAGCTATAGCGACAGTCGTAAGCTATTATAAACCTTAACACATTAGTAATAGTACACAATATTGATATAGTACGTATTTGTATGTTTGCAGCATCCAGGAGGAGCACGCAGTGATGGCGATGACGCTGAACGCGGCGGACACGCTGCTGCTGCTCAACGTGGCCAACCAGGGCGTACATCTGTGGGACATCCGTGAGTACTGCTACTTCCTATGATAGAGCAGAACTGAGGCGCTCACAGCATTGTGCTACTGAAATGGTCACTCCATAAATGGGTGACCGTTTGGGCACTTTCATTCTCTAACGCCTCCGTGCTTCGAATGGCACATGAAGTCGTCGGTCCCGGTTAACACTCTGTATCAATGATAATTGATAAGTCAATTGGAAGACTTCTGGACGACTTGATCAACTCAGGCTCTGCCTGAATCTCAGGATGAATGTTATTATAATAGTTAAGTTATTATAATTATACTGGACGGAAAAAGGGAGATCGTCATTAACCGGAAGCACAATCACTCTAGGGGCAGTGCATTGCTTTTTGACGTCGAAAGTTTTCTATTTATACTCAGGAATAATCTTGTTGTAAGGTTTACTATTAAGAAACTATTTTTAAGTGCCATGACATTAAAACATAGTAAATTGTGTAGATCTAATTAAGCTGTACCAGCTAGGCTAGTACTAAAGTGTCTGTTGCGGCACGTTGCAGGCGCCCGCGCTCTGGTCCGTCGCTTCCGCGGACTGAGCCAGGGACACTTCACCATACACGCGTGCTTCGGCGGCGCTCACCAGGACTTCATAGCCTCCGGGAGCGAAGACAATAAGGTATCATCATCATCATCATATCAGCCCAATGACGTCCGTGAAACTGCATTAAATTCCTTGCAGTTGTTATTGCGTGATGCACGCACAAAACATACGTACAAAATGTTCTTGTACTGACTACTACTGATTTTTCTGTTAGTACTTACCTGTCTTTGGATATTTCGACGTAATTTGAGGGCATTTTTATAATAGTTAACTATACTGCTTGAGATGCTATAACAATAAAATAATTGCTAACAATTGAAAACTTTAGCCAAAAGAAAAGTTTAGTACTTATAGTATTTTTACTAACGTTTATTAAAATTGTAATAACTTGAGTAGTGTAGAACATATTGAGCTAATTCTTGTTTTTACTGAACCGTCAATAGGTAGGCCCCCCTCTCCAATACCAGATTGTCATTACCTTTTGGGATACTCTGTATAAATATGAGGTTTATAATCAAATAATAAATAAGACTGTATCTCTAATTTAGCTGAAACTTACACTTTAGGTAAGACAGAATATTTATAATACCTATTTACAGGTATACATCTGGCACATAAACGGCGAGGAGCCCATCGCCGTGGTGGCCGGTCACACGCGCTGCGTCAACTGTGTGTCGTGGAACCCCGTGCACCACGACGTGCTCGTGTCCGCCTCCGACGACTACTCGCTGCGGCTGTGGGGGCCGCGCACGCACACCTCCTAGTCCCCCCCCCCCACCCCCACTAGCTCACACACCACTTGTCCCCACAGAGCCTTCTAGGCACTGATTTATTATTACCGCTGGACTGGCTGCTCTATAAATGACAGCTATTTGTCTTTTTGAGACCTCAAAAAAATAGGACAAAATATATTTGACGAGGACACAATCTTAGAACATGTTAACGTATTAAACATAATACTAATTACGTCACTAATATTAGTTCTAGTAACCGACGCTATTGTATTTATCGCCAGAATGGCGACAAGCAAGTAGACACACATTTTCAAATCCACTTGTCCAGTGGTAATAATTCATGTCAGTGCTCCTAGGCAAGCGGCAAACGCTGTTTTATTCTCAAATTTTGTCGTAAGGCATCTAACCTACACAAAGTGATTGCCACTTACTGTAAGCGGGTGTATCGAAGATCCTTCACCATCTTACTCCTAAACTTGTAACGAAAAGTGATTTGACTACATTGTACAGGCCTTACTTATGTTACTACATTAAAATATTGCTATTAGTGATTTCAACCGACAGTGGCACCAAGTTTTGCCTTCATTACTCAGGAACATGTTGGTATGTGAGCTATACACTATATAGGTGACGAAGGCCTCGTCCACGATACACGCTAATCTAAACTTTAATAATGTGCAATGCAGTGTATTTTCATTCGATTTAGATGTGAGGTAGATGTTTGTGTATCGTGTGTTGAGGCGCGTAGACTCGACATACTCAGAGCGCGGGGAGGCGCAGCCGCACCTATAGGGTAAGCACGAGGAAGGCGAATGACTAAATTACTTTTAGGTATAGAGTATATATGGAAAGACGTATTTTATCAAATGTGGAATCATTAGCCACGGTTATGGTAACCAAACAAATTTATTATTAATATTGAAAGTAATTTCGGTTTAGAACCACACATATCTGTTATATTTATTATATTTGCATAATATTTTAAATGCATAAGTCGGCATGTAACCGCGGGGTTCACGGCGACATGAACTTAAATTTGTTTTAGTGATAACTTTGGAATTTATTTATGAGTAAATTATGGATTGTGGCTCATCCGGTGAGGATTAGTAGGCCAGCGTGATGGACTAGGGCCTTAGAGGGAGATTGATGCCCATCAGTGGGCTGACTATGTGTGTATGTAAGATTGGAGTGTCGTAGTGTCGGCAGCTCTCCCCGCGCGCTCTCGGACGCCTCTAGAATAATTTATTTAAGTATCTTCGGTTAAATTAATTAAGACTTAGTTTGTTCGCGAAGCACGCAGTACACTTGCAACTCTCCTCGTTCCACCATTATTGATGATCACCACAAAGATGGACGCTGCATGGTATTATATTGGTAGACATGTTGTAAGCTCTTGTCGGCTGTACTTGAGTACAGGTGTACTGGGTGAGGTCGCGTACAAACCTTAAATATTAGCAGAGGGTATATTTTGTAGCGGTGCCCATTCACGGCTCTATTTTTATACCGACCACGAATCTCTCGCGAGGTTATGACACTTTGGCGAAGCCGTTATACTTGACATGTCCTAACTGACGAATTTTGAAATGGACCAATCACGAAACTGTATTTGTAATCGAGCTATCCGATTGGTCCGACGCGACGTCAAAATAATGTACAGCTCTATAAAGTTATTCTAAAACGTGTGTGAGTTTTTCCTATATTTGTTTATATATGATGTAATATATTTGCAGAACTTGTGTATTATAACTTGTTGCATGCTCACTTGGCGATTGATGCTAGACTAAGTCGAAATGTCGATTGTTTATCGATATATACATTATTAAGATATTATCGAAAGTTCATGAACTACTGTAGGTGCGCGAAAAGTGTGCGCGCTGCGTGTTCCTCCCGCTGTGAGGGAGACAGTCGGCACAGTTGTCGTGCTGCAGTAGATACTACTAAAGTCGTCCATAGTAAGGTTTGTCAGAGCTGAGTATAACGCGCTACGTGTACGAACTCCGGCGCAGAATAGGGAACCAAATTATGATCAACGCGTTTTTAACTCGTATTTTCTTTTTGATTGATTTTACTGTATTTTTAGAATTATAGATTTTGTAGTTCGCACAACGCCTTGTCCGACGTCCGCACTGTTGTTATTGAGATAACTGGCTCGTAAGACGTTTGTGAGCTTTACACGTCATATCCGTATCGATTCGAAAGTCGGACAACTCAAAACGCACTTGTACTATATTTATATTCGTCACAGTCAAAGTCGGAACCGCCACGATGCAGTAATAATAATCTTAAAACGAGTTATAGCGCAGTCGAATTTAATCAGTTTAATAACTCGCAGTTTTGTAAAAAAAAATTAATAATTAATCGAAATGGCTAGTCTTTTATGTTGGATTCTACATTTGTCTGCGACATGTACGCTTCTCAAGAGTTGTGACGTGATGCGGAGTATCGACATGCGTGTGTGCGTGTACAATATGTTCGGTAGAGGCGGGGGCAAGTCTGCGCGGAGTTCGCGTATGTACCAAATATCAAGCAATAATGCGTGTGTGTGAGTGTACAAGTACAAAGGTTGGAGTGTTCGCTAACGATAGGTTACTATAGACTTGTATCGGTCACGCGACGCGGGGCCAACCGCCCCATTTCAATTGTTAAAAATAAATAATTATTATATCAATAAATTTTTTATTGTAAATTGTCTTTTATTTTAGAATTTTCTAGACTAATACATGTTTCTTGCAAAAATATAATACATATCAATATGAGTATTTTTTCTTTATAATATTAATTGCTGGTGTGAGTGACACTTGCTCGGCAGGGATTTTGACAACAAAATAAAAAATTGACGCTAATTATTAGCCAAATATCAGTTCGGAATTTTTTTCAGGTTCAAAAGCATGCATATCATTTGTATTGTAATCTACACATGTTAAGACAAATAAATAATTTAAAAAAAAAAGTTGAAAGGTTTTATAGGTGGCTGATCTGGAGAGAATCTCACCAGCTTGGCCACATTTATATCTGAAGAACTAGGGCACCCAACGAAAGTCACAGTTAAGGAGACACCGTGGCACCGCAGTCTCGCGCGCAAACTAGGGTAAAGTATGTAAGCTGTTAACCTTTTGACCGCCACGTCAAATCGGTATCGCCGTGCCTTGAGCGCCAAGCTTTTAAAATACAGTACAGTTTTGACGTGCCATGCCGTCATTGGCGTGGTAAGCACATTTTCATTTTACGTGTATAGACGTCTCTGGCGTTCAAAGGGTTAATAAGTTTTGGAATCAAATAAGAGGTAGTTTGTTCCCCGTACGTATTTTACTTTAGTTTATGGACATTCAAATAGCCCCACTTCACAATGGACCATGATGAGTGATGATGCATGGGTAAGTGATGTAATCAGCCATGACAAATAGTGACACTCACGGCTCATGGTGGAGAGGGGTGATAACGGCAACAAAACAAACAGTTAATAATACAATGTTTAATATAAATTATAATAATATTTACTTACACAACTAAATCTACTTCCATAGCTATAAGTTAGCTGTCCCTGACTTTTCAACTAGTTCCAGTAAAGTGTGTAGTGATGTATCAAACAGTTCACATCTGATGGGCATCTCCAGCGAATAGAATGGATTCTTGAGAGCATAGTCTGAATACAGCTCATAGATTCGCTTGAGGACAACCTCTGACCCTTGCATGTTCGGATCTGTTACTATTATAAACTTAACACCTGAAAATATTACGTAATTATTTAGTTTTTAATCACTAATGGGGTAACAAGAATAACACATGCTTCATTATACTTACGGAAGGTTGCTTGTGGACTTGGAGTGAAAATAGTGACCACTTTCACAAACATAAATAGCTCTATTTTGTGGTTGGACCAATTTAGAGGCTTGGTTTAATTTAGAATCAAATACATTAAATTATTACCTGTCAATGTTTGAAAGCAGGATAACTTGAATGTGTCAGCTGTTAGAGACTCTATACCAGAGCACTTGGGCACTGGACTCAGTTGACTGGCGAGGGCAAACAGCGGGTAGAACATACTAGCTAAAACTATCTTCTCATTGGTTGTTGCTCTCGCACGACCAAACTT
Source organism: Laspeyria flexula (assembly GCA_905147015.1). Classification (NCBI taxonomy): domain Eukaryota; kingdom Metazoa; phylum Arthropoda; class Insecta; order Lepidoptera; family Erebidae; genus Laspeyria; species Laspeyria flexula. The sequence goes on along the minus strand of LR989956.1, from coordinate 349,331 downwards.
CAGACTTAGTGGGTAATTTTCCTGTAGAATGTTGTATACAAATTATGTGTTATTTACAATATATTGATAGACAAAATTGTTGGAGGAATGTGAAATGTTTATATTGGGTAATTCAAGTGTTATGCTTATGCAGTTACATTAATAATGAAAATAATTATGTAGATACATACTGAAAGGCTCAGGACATAAATATCCTTACCTTAGTTTCTATAACATCAAATATGTCTCTGCCGTCTTCTGTCGTGCGCCCATTGACTGGAGAACCATTAACAGACAACAGGACATGCCCAACTGATAAGATATAAGTTCATATTTATTATTCTTGCTTAGTAAACAACACCAAAGAAACGACTTTTTACACATTGTAACTCACCATTTATCCCATCTCTTTGCCCAAAAGCGACGATAACTTTCTTATTTTCATATTGCAGTTTGATGTCGAGGGGATATCCAAAGGTTTTTTCGGTTTCTACGCGTGGAATGTTGTGGTCGTAATTAAATATGAGACCTCCTGATTTACTGACGATATAAACACCGTAAATAACCATCGTGGTGTCTATAAACTTAGTTTACAACTTATTTTAGATGATCAATAACAAATCAGCAAAAGACACCCATTGCAAATTGCAACTGTTCGGAACTCGGAAGTCTCTTTAAAAGTTTTACAAATCTGAAACAGCAAAAATAAATTAGTTCTATAAAATTAAATTACAAAAGAAAAACAACAATTGCTAAATTTATATTAAACTGATATATTATTTATTGTATTAAGAGTCAGTAATGTTTAATTTTTCGAGTTTATACAACTTCTCATTAAACCTGAGTGTCGTATTACAGTTTACAGTTTTTGAACAAACCCCATTTGACATTAATGACGTGTAAATCTTTATTGCCAGAACTAAAATAATGATGCTCAACATCAATAATACAGTGCAATACAATCAATTTATTTGAGCATTGATTTGAAGTACATAATTACCTAATTATAAAGTGTAATTTATTGATTTAATAATTATGTAAACTGTATAGAAATATTTAACTACAACCATTTAAAAAAAAATCGTATTTATATTTTAAAGGGTAAAGAAGCGTAATTTCAAGTAATTTGATTCGAGTGAATTCTTATTTTATTTATTTGAAACTAGCTGACGCCCGCCACTTCACCCTTGGGGTATTACATCGGGGCATGGCTATATTACTGACAAAACGTTTTTTAGTGTTGGTTTGCTTATTTGTAAATAAGCACACTATAAATGTATGTCGCAGTCCAGTAGTTAAATCAGCCATTCAATTAAGAAACGCAATTCAATTACGAAATTAAATTATGTATGCCGCCGCCGCACAGTGGGTCGAAACTGCTGTAAAAGGGACATAGGATTATTTTTTACAAAATCCACTTAAAAAAAATACCTATCGAAAGATCTTGTCATTCTGATCAATAGCTGTTATTGCATTTTTTTTTCCAGGCAAACTATTACTTTTAGAGAAAAACGACAAGATCTTTCGATAGGTATTTTTTTTAAGTGGATTTTGTAAAAAATAATCCTATGTCCCTTTTATAGCAGTTTCGACCCACTGTGCGCCGCGCGCCTTTTAGTAAAACAGCTAGGCAGTTAATTTAATGGCTGATTTAACCAGTTGGCAGCGACACACATATATATATATATATATATATATATATATATATATATATATATATATATATATATATATATACTAGCGGACCCGACAGACGTTGTCCTGCATGATATACCAAACGATTGCATTTTTTTTTTTTTTAATCTTAACCATCCTCGAATCCACTTGAACACATAGGTACCTACACAAAAATTCATTAAATCGGTTTAGCCGTAGGAGGAGTTTACTAGGAGCTGGGTAGTTGCTAAACAAAATTCACGAGAGGGAAGCCCTGGGCAACAGCTAGTATTTTGTTTTTGATTTGTAAAAAAAAGAGTAAAAATTAAATGTTAGTATGCATATGGCGGTCGGTAGCAGAGTCGGCGCAACAACGCTGCTGATCATCTTTGGTCACGTGTATAAGTTGACGCCTGTTTGACGGCGGGCGGCGACGCGAAAGGGGATATGAAGAGGGTCACTTTCAGAGTTGTTATGTGTGCCACGACCTTTAACTATCTAAAAAATTAAAATACCAACTTATCGAGCTGGTTCTTGAGAGCTTGGTTACTAGTGTCCTTGATTCATCTACCGATGAATCTTACATCACGACTCCTCAGGCAAGCACAGTTGTGACAGGTTGATTCACAAATTGTTTATAAACAATCAATGGAGATTATGAAGATAAGGTGCGATATTAGATGTGTCACCACCACTCGACCATGCGTACGGGGCAACGTTCAGTCTCAACAGTGTTACGTGCGTGACTCATACTACAATAAACATGATAAACATGTAAATCTAATCGGAGATAGCGATATTATTATACAATTACTTCAATACCTAAAGGTTTACAATATTTCAGTTGTTATGTGTTCAATCCCCACATGATTCACGAATTCATGAGAGTCTAGGAGGGAGGAATACCACTGAAATTGCTTTAAATTAAAGTTATCTATTCGATAAAAAACAATGGATGGGTTAGAAAACTGGTTAAATGATGAACTCCCTGTTGAATATGGCGTGTCTCAAGGCGGTATTCTTGGACCAACCTTGTTTCTGGCTTAAATAATTTAATTATTAACGAATTTTGTTACTCTCCCATAATAAAGGAAACATACTTACATATTATTATGCAGATGACACTGCCTTCTGCTGCCTTCTTTCTTCTCAACACTGCGTAATCCAGCTTTTCCATTGTAAGTAGTAATAAGTAAAACTAAATACTTTGCTCACAGAACAAATATTCTGCCACTCGCTTCACTCCCCTCTCACCTCTCTAACCTAACTTATCCATATCGCTATCGCTATCGCCCAAAAGACAGGAGCAGAGGACATAATCACCCTCGAGTATAACTTGGGTCGCACGCGTTCGCATTTATTTTATAAACATTTATATAATTTAATATATATTATATTAAGTACTAAATTTGGTTCACGCATCACGTATTTGTTATGCGAATTGAATAATACGTTTCTTATTTTAGTATACCTACGTTATATTTTTTTTAAGTAACATTAATTGTTAGACAAGCTTATTTTGGTGAAAAAAGTACCTATTTGTTCCCATTATGTATGTGTCTGCATCAAGAACAGACACGAAAGTGACAGCTGAGACAAGCTATGAGTGACTCACGAACTACTGATAAGTGCTACCTACTGATAACATTGCAGTAACAGACGTGATGATACGAATATCTCCTATTTAGTTTCTGGATAGTGACAAGCTTATGTATCAATCAAAAATTGTTTGTAATAACTCAATATTCCAAAATCAAGATATGAGTAGGTTGAACGCCGTGGAAGTCACCAGGTGACCACCAAATAACAGATGTTCTAATGTCTGCAAACTTGGCGTTCAAATTATTATGGTAGGTTGGTGTGGCCCACAGAACAGAGATAGGCTGTGGTGTGGCCCATTTGTGATATTCGCATAATTTAATTTTTATATTTTCTATCATAGTATAACGATAGCCGTAAACACAACTAGTTCTCGGATTCCAAAACTCTTCCGAGGAGTTTCGGTTTGGATGAATAGCATTTTTGTTTCCGTCGGATCGTCTGCTTTGCGTCAAGCTGTCTGTTTCCAAATGGAAAACTTTCAGACGGCTTAGAATCAGAGGGGTGGAATCATGTTACATGGGTGTGACCGTGCGCAGTGGGTGCCAGTGTAAGCTGGGCTCCTCTTTTGACCTTTCATTAGGCAAAGAGGAGCCACCACAGAACAAAGATAGGTTTTGGAGCCACTATACTAAGCTTCTATAAAAAGGGGTGCTCAATGCTGAGCAATGGGTTGTTTTCAGTAGGATCTACTTAGGCCCTGTGACTCAGAAATGAGCAGCAATTTTATTGTCTATGATCTCGTACTCACAGGCGGCTTTTATAAGTCTGAGGAGAGATTTAGCTTATATGTATTCTACCGTCTTTACACGAGTAAGCCCTCTGGTGATGTTTTAGCGTATAGTGCTTTAACCAAGCATATTAAAATTTGTTTCCAAACTCTGGACTATAAAGAATTTCATGACAGAAAAGTCCAATATCATTTTTACCACTAAACAGGTTTTTTGGGGTACCAATAATACGTAATATATACGTTTGACATACGGATGGTAATCCGTATGTCAAACGTCCAGTCCGTGTAGTGACGAATTAAGAATACATAATGTCACTACCCCATCTCAACCCATACCCATATACCAATGGGTGTTGTAAAAGGCGACTAAGGGAGTAACCTTATGCAAATAAGAATACTGCAAAAAAAAAAATCGAAAAGGTTCAGTTACAATTTACAAATAGAATTAAGAGAAATACAAAATTACACAACATTTACCTTGAACCGGTAGCGAAACTGTCTCGCATTCATATCCGTTGACATACAGCGTCACCTACGGAACAAATAAATAATATTAGAATAAGATTCAAATATCCAATGATGAATTTGAAACAAACCCTATACCCAGGGTCGGATTTAGAGGTGTGGAGGCCCTGGGGCAAAATCAAAATTATTTTATTATATCGTAAATTATATCGTTTATTGCGAATGTAGTTGTTCTAACAATATTAAACGATCTTCAATATTCTACCATCTGACACCATATATTTGCTGTGGAGGCCCCTTTCTTGCGGAGGCCCCGAGGCCATCGTCCAGCCTGCTCTGCCTATACCAACTCGTCTGGCCAGCGTGGTATAGTAGGCTAAATTCCCTCCACATACTTTGGAGGAGACCCGTGGGACCGTGGTGGGACATTAATCGGTAACTATTATGTCTGTTGTCTCATCAGCAACCCATTAAGTCCCACTGCTGGGCTCAGGTCTCCTCTCCTCTAACTAGAGAGCTGAGAGGGTTTAGGCCATAATCCACTCACGCTGGCCTTGCGGGTTGGTGGATCAGACATACTCATAGAATTTCTTTCTCCTATGTGGGTATCCTCACGATGTTTTCCTTCACCGTTAGCAGATGGTAAGTCACTTGACTAGTACATATAAATTCCACAAGTGGAATCCACGTTTTTACTGCCGGTTTTATTATCTGTTCTATTAAAATTAAATGTCATGAATACATACCTACTCGTAGTAATGCCGTCGCGTGAAGGTGTACGAACCTACGTACATAGATAAACTTAATTATCTGATAAAGTTAATTTTATTTTTAGTATAAAACATTTTTTTGGCAGTCAGCGCCATCTAGCATACTGAAGCGAAAGTTGCAGTGACCCAGTAATCTAAGCTTGTCGGTTTATATAGAGATTGTACAAGAAATGACTCAAAAACTGCAAGAAATATAGAGAGAAATGTAGATCAAATCTTATTCTCCAAAATAAAATTAAATAATTAGCTTCATTTAGTAAGTATTATTTCAAAATTATACTTAACTGTTTATGATTAGTACAAATGTATAAAGTAGATAAAGTAGGTATGGTATGTTAGCGACGGGTGCAGCGCGAGCGCAGGCGCGCAGCTTCCCAGAAAGCGTTTTCCTCGTCACAGCGCGCTCAGATCACGCTGACGAATCGTCTACGTCAGAGCGATGACGCGCTGTCGCGAATTAAGTATAAAAACGTGCGTGTGCGCGGTGCGCGTCCCCTAGTGTTTGTTGGTGCTTGGCTTCGCAAGGTGTAACCCTGGCGCCCCGACACCGACATGCTTGGATGGAGTCCGCGCTGCCCACGCCGGCAGACTCCGACACCGACGACTCTGGCGACGACTCCGTGCCCGCCGGTAACTCCTCGCTCCTCACACCTCCACCCCACCGCGTGACCAGTGCAGTGTTCCATACGTGATAGTGTTGCAGTGATCTGTGATATCGTGGTTTTTGGCGGGACGAGCGAGCGACTAAATCATTTTAATCTGTTCCAAGTGTTACAAAATCGGATACATCCACACGGATTGTAGGGTGTGAAAAGGACAACCAGCTCATGGTATTGTGACTAAAACTGTATGTATTGTGATAGAGGAAAATATTTTTTGTTCCAGTCATATCTATTTTAATTGTGTGTTTTATAAAAAAAAACATAGCACTGGAATATCGTTTTCTACGCAGTTTTAATATTTACACATTCACATGTCAGGGTTACTCAAATTATTGTAATAAAGCGTAGGATCTGCCTAAAATATTTTATAAATTAATTCTAAGTACCTACTTACCATATAGTACTTTGCTCAATAAATTCTATAATAAATTGAAGTCGTAAAAAAAGTTTTTTTTAATAAGTTACTAAGGAAGGAACTTTATTTATATCTTTTTTGATGATATTTAAAATGATTATGTATTAAATAGGGTGACAAAATATTTAGCATTCTGGTTAAAAATCCGGACAGTGCAGGCGGTCACTTAGGCCTACAGTTCGACAATAAATTTATGTAACCTACATAGCTTTAATTAATAACTTGTGGGCCCTAACATAGGTTATCCCGCCAATTGTCATTGAAATAGTTTTGCTTAATTTTCGCTATTTTCTCCTTATATTTCTGATTAGATTTCATCACTTCATTACAACGAAAAATAATATTATAGGTAAGCCTTTTTTTACATAAAATCCTAATCGGACTGTAGTCCGGTAAAAAAGGTTAATTATACGAGTATATATATATATACTTAAGGAACATTTTAAAACCAAAAAATAACCAAATCGTAAAGCTGATCTCGAGTTGTGAGTTTGTCAAACTACAACAGAATTTTATTTTCTATTGCATCACTAGATACGCTCTAATGCACTAAACCAATTGACCATTTTCGTGCATTTTCCAAGAATCGCTGAAATTATCTAAATTAGTGGTCATTTCATGTGAATTTAACATAAGTTATCATATTTTATATAAATGCTAAACAAATATAGTATCATATTAATTATGATAATATCACTAATAATAATAATTGTAATGTCCCCTCACCTCACCCTCTGTCGAGCGAGCTGTCCCCGCGTAAGCCTCCCAGAAGGACCGGGTATACTTCTCACCTATAGAAATAGAAAATAGAAATCGTTTATTTGGCACAAACATGAGACATACTGCCTAACAAATCTGGATAACAACAGGACAAGTAACAAGATATACAAATAAACAGCAGTCTTATGACTGTACCAAATAGGCATTTCAGCATAAATTAGAGATGTATTCTTCAGTATAAAGAAGAGAAGACAAAGAGATATCTACTAATTTAAATTATATATTTATCAATTTAAGTAAATTAATTCGTTAAGTCAAGTTGGAAGCCTTCTGGGCGACTTGATAAATTCCAACACCAGGGTCTGCCTCAAGCCCACACGATAAGAAGAAGAAGTAAAAATTTTCTTATATTTCTAATAGTGACCCACTCTTTCTTTACTTTTCGACGTCTTATATCTCGTACCAAAAACTACTGTAAAAATAAAATATATAAAATTTAATATTTTATATTGAATTTGCAAGCATACTGTGAGAAAACATTTTACCATAATTAAATAGGTAATCTATAATAATATTATAAAGTTAGAGTTTGTTTGTTTGAACGCTAGGATCAAACAACTGATCTGATTTGAAAAAGTTAGTGACAGATAGCCAATTTATCGAGGAAGGTTATATGCTATATAACATCACGCTACGGCCAATTGGAGCTCAGCAGTGGCCAAACAAAAGCGACGGGAGCGAAGCCCCGCGCTGCTTCTATTTAATTATAAATGTTATCTTTAGTATAAAAATTGACATGTGTAGTAAGATTGACAGATAAAACATTTAAATATCTTTCTAATTCTGGTAAAACCGATATACCTGATATGTGCTAAAAATAAAATGATTACTCATACATAATCTAATTAATTGGGTTTTACTTAGATAGTAGAGTTATTAGTTGTTGTTATGACACGTAGGGACAAGGGACTTCTATCTACTAGATAAACAATAACATAGAACGGATACATAAATAAAACGATGTCAACAGAAATATTACCTAATAACCAAATCATGAGTTTTAAGGAAATAAATACTATTAGAAATTAGAATATTGTCACGTCATAAGTTTGTCATAACGTCTTTATGCCCAAGAGACAAGAGAAATTGTGATAATCGTGGAACTGAAACACATATTACCTACTTAGTTATTTGTAAGAATAGGACATTACTTTTTTATATGTAAACCTACGAAACGCTACGCTTGTTCTCTAGGCCATTTAAATTTTTATTCCAGCTTTACTTATATACTATCCCCAATAGTTACAAAAAGGAACTACATGGTCTCGCTCTGTCCGTCTGTCACAGCTTTTTATCTCTAAATCTCGAATAATGAAAGTAATGAAAAGTTGAAACAAATGAAAGGGCTTTGTTTTCACATTCCACAACATATTTTTATTTATTTATACGCATCATACTTTTTGTATTAGAATCAAAAACATCAAAAAAGTACTATTCTACCGCCCTCCTCCCTAAACTAGCGATACTTAGCGGCTATCATCGGAAAAATACATTCATTCAAATTGCCAATTTTTCGGATGGATTTTCCAAACATATTTTAGGTATAAACCTTTACGAATCTTTACAATCAGACATATGCGAACCGAAAAGCAGCGAAATCAGTAGAGCCGTTCTCAAGATCTATAACAGATATACGGCAATTTATATTTTTTTTATTTATTGAAATCTATAATTATTGTAATTTTCGTGTAAACGATATAAACGAATCAGCGAAGCCACGCAATTCTGCCGGTATTAGGTATTTACATAGGTATTAAATTTTTACGATTAGTTCCATAAAGACCGCTACGCAAAATAATATACCTATCATGAAAATAAATTAACTAGGTATAACTTACTAGGTTTAGGAAATGCAGGAATATATATGTATGTCTGCGGTCGTTACTTTACCCATAGGTATGTAACTCATTTTATTAAGGAAGCAGGACTTTGCTAGGCTAGGTCTACGTCTAGGTCTACGGTACAAATCAAAGTTCAGTATGACTGTAATGTGTACACTAGTTCTTAGTCTTACATGGTGAGACTCATTATAAACATAAATAGACAGAATCAACTGCTGACAAAACCCGCCATAAAAAGTATTTAAATTTGGAGACCTGTATGTGATGATGATCAAGTTTTAGCCTGGGAGGGGATTTAAAACAATATACAACAAAAGAGGAGTTTGTGAATCCAAAACTGTCCCGCCCCCATAACCCTGAAAAAGTTAAAAAGTCCACCAAGAGAAAAAGAAAAAGAGAAATTGTAAAAAGAATAATGTGCCAACTATTGAATGCTTTCTTCTTTTTTTTTTGCCACAGCTCCACTTCGATGATGTCAGGGCCTAAACATAATCCTCTCTATGTATATTATTTTGGTCTAAATAAAGTAAAATAATAATTGTTATGTGGTTCAGTCCTAGCATCACTACAGTTGAGTTCAACCAAACTCAATAGTCATGATTAGTCATAACAACAAATACCGAGAAAAGTTAAATATATACTTTTTAAATTAGGCAAGTAATGACTAATACAGACATTTACCGACTTGGACCAGTTATTATGTCAATTTATTTATTAAACTCATCAATGCTGGTTAAATGATTTAATACATAAATTATTGAATATACAACAAAGTGCTACGAGGGCGACAGTCGTAGCTTAGCAGCTACGGAGCCAGTACAGAGATTATAATCAAAGTATTTCATATTACCGAAGGGAAATTGTGTTCGTTAACCATGGATATTTTTCTCAAAACGCACTCGGTATTACACTTTATACCTATAGCTAATAGCCTCTAAGAGGTACCTAACAAGTAGGTAGATAATATTATTAATTAATAGAATATTGCGTGCGTAGTAACAATTATTTAATCTGTGGCTGAAGTTCAGAAAAAGGTAAGTAGATTATCTAGTGATGATACCATCAAACTTCTAGTTCGCTCTGAAGTCTACCTTTTAGATGGGTAGTACACCAACTAGCTATTTTTTTATCGTTTGGTTTTATATAGGTAACTACCCTGGAGTAGTTTTTTGTTTAGACTGGTCTAAACACTAAAACACTAGTTTGGCTATTTTAAAATAAACATTGGTCTCGTAGTTTTTTTCAGTCAAAGTTTATCTTATCTGAGATCAAATGAATAATCGAAAATCGATATTTTAGAGTCTTACAGATCGATTTTGACAGAAGGCTTTTGAGTAAGATAGTAAAAAATTAATCGGTAATTAATAAACACTCGAGTCCTGCTTACTACTATACAATAGCAGAGTTATTGTAAGCCGGCCGATATTAGCGATTTAATAGTAATAGCCATCGTTATCGATGTGAGAGGGTAAACAGAGACGTAATTAGTGCCAGAGATCACCACAAACCAGCCTACGAGCTGTAAATATTTACTTAACAACATTCAAGTAGTGCAGGCGGCCTGCTGTTCTACTGTTTATTAGCCTTATATATTATAATCACGCCGTAATTATCTTTCCAAATGCAAACTATAAGTAAATGGGGGGATGTAGATCATAGAGTGGCTACAGATTAGGTAGGTCTGTACATTGTATACTGGTTGTAAAAAGTTCTTTTCGATACACGATAATGCGTTGTAATGAGACTAAAATGACAATTAAAGATATTCTTATATAATTTTCTTCGTTACATTACTTTGCATTTTGTAATTGTTTTAAAAGTCACTGACAATCTTCTTTTTTTTTAGTTTCCGATAAAGTTTTTCGGTAACGAAAACTAGGCTTGTTCGGTGGCAAATAGGAACAAAACTATTTATTTGGTACCTATGTAATACTCCTTAGTTAGTCCCGATCCAAAAATAAAACTTGATGTATTAAAATATTTGACTGATAAACTGTTTCTCTAAAGTCAGCAGTAAGAGCATGCACTGGTCAGTGGTCGATCACCATATTTTATTTTAATCTCACACGTGTACTGACACATGTGACATAGGTAACTAATAATAAGAGTCAGTTGGTTGTGTGACCAGATCCTGAGAAATGGGAGCGTTCGGACGTGGTGCGGTGCGCGCGCTGGGTGGCGCGGACGTTCGGCGTCCGCGCGCCCAGGAAGCACCTGCTACCTGACACGGGCCCGGCGCTGCTGGCGCTCACGCAGGATAACTGGACACAGGTAGGTACCTACTACTTATCTATTTAGTGCTATTTTTTCGTGTGGTGGCTCTGCCCCACTGTACTCCTTTAAACTTAAATAAGTACTTCTATGCTTTCTCTGATCACACACACACACACACACACACACTTCTGCTACTCGAGCAATTAACTACGGTCTTTTGAGTCGATCTTCTGATTTGCACCAAAAACCGAGCAGGGGCCGCAGGGGCATGACGAGGAGCGTGACGTGCGGCATTTTGTAGTAGGTTGGAAAATGTTTGAACCACATCATTTCAACCCACAAACGTCCCACTGCTGGGCACGGGTTTCCTCCAAAGAATGTAGAGGATTTGAACCACATACTAACATATATAAAGATTATTGCCTTTTTCTATACAAGTTGATCTATTTTTAACAAAACCGCCAGTATTGTACCGTAATATAAAGAGTATTATTCACTAGAGTGTACATTGTATTTGATAGATATGCGACGGTAACGAGCAGTCGGCGCGCATCTACCACGCCTACGTGCGGCACGCGCACGCCAGCGCCACGGGCGCGCCGCCGCCCGAGCCGCTGCCGGAGCACCAGGCCTCCACCAGCGCCGCGCCACACTACAGTCAGTATATCCTAACATTACACTGTTACCATTATTATTCCTATTTTTACGTTCATTTTCACTTTTGGAGGCTGAGTGGCGGCTCAGTTTGTGAGGGCGATATCCACATGACATTTTTATGTATTTTTCATATCGACGACTGTGTTATTGCGTACCTACTCAAAGAGTGTGTAGTGAACTGCCGTGGTATCCTAAATACCCACATAATTACCTACCAGATTCATAGGACTTGAAATTTATTAACTCACCTGATATTTAAAAAAGTATAGTAAATCACATACAAACTCCCCGTATGTATGTAGTGTAATTAGTTAACTTAAAAATTTCATAACAACTGCACAACTTTTGCCTTGATTCACTATTGTGTGAGTCAACACTCAAAAATAGTTGCCAAATAAACAATTTGCGCTAAAGCGCTAATTACTATTCACTAAATACACATAAATTAATTTGAACAATAACTTGATAATATTAAGTACCCACACCACTATTCAAAATTATTTATACAATGAACCTACCTGTAAAATCTCAAATCTACATTTTTCCATAGCGGTGAACGTAGAACAGCGCCATCTCCTATCGATTACTAGAATTAAAACAGAAAGCGCGCCAAAAAAACTTATGAATGGATGTTGAATGAGTCACGCGAGTTACGCGCTCCATTCATCTCTCACGGTTACTGACTCAACGCACGATTCACGGAAATCAAACTTTGTAGTTTGTACTGTAATTGCTGAACTATAACAACGAGATATTTTAATTATGTTATTTTCCATTAATTTAGTGCTGATAAATATATAATATTCCACATTTCAATAATAATATTCGATTACCGTTATATGGGTCACCGCAAGCGAAACTTTGCGCTTGTTAAGAATGCGCTCTGCGTACATAGGTACTGGTTTTATTTTTTGTTTTTTCAGCCTTGCCCTGTAATAAAATATTATTTTGAAGCTAGTCTAAAGTAGAAATTTAAAATATACACGATACAGTGTGTTTCATTCAATGAGCGTTTCTTTATGTTTTGCAGAACAATGTTTTAATTAAGAAAATAATAATTTGTTGAAGATATGTGTTATTATTTATAAATCTTAAAGGGACCTGCCTGTTATCCAAACATTAACAAAGAGTACATTTATCAAAAACAACTTAAACGAGTAAGTGCATACCCCTCGGTCTGCAGGGAGTTTAGAAATGGTACAATTTACCCCAAAATGGAACGGTATCTTAATGGATATCTCTTACGTAATGATGGCCAATGCAATCATTATCCGATTATCTTCGCTAAGGTCCACGGGGACTCGAGCCGATAGGGTTACAAACTGCTAACTCAACTCTGATTCTGTTTTTATTTTCGCTATCCACTCTGTTATGTGTAACGAACTGAGCATTCGAAATATTTTGTTGATTTGCATTCATAATGATGGAATTAAGGTAGAAACGTGAGCTAAATTCTATATTGTGTTGCCAATTTTTTTTTGGAATTCTTTACATAGCTATATATATATATAGACTTGTCACAGTACTCATACACATAAATGTCTTTTTTTACCTAAAATGTTGTGTTTTAGGATTTTCAAACTCTATTGACAACTTTAGTTGGAAGAAGGTCGAAAACAAATTGAAGATAGTGTTAATCAAGATGGCCATAAATATCTACTTAATTATTCAACTCAATATTGAGATATAATTTCTTGGAATTTCTTGCGAATCATTATGTTTTGAATGTGGAATAATGACGGAGATTCCCGCCAAGATGTCGGGCATAGTTGGCGCGCTTCCGAACGTTCCGTTACTCACACGCGTTGTATTGTACTGATTCACAAATTGTTTATTTTAAATGTTAATTATGTACATATACAAGCTGATAATATATCCGCAGATAGAGAAGCATTCGTTAAGATATATATTATGTCTTTCTTTGTTGTTATGTAAGTTTCTAATAATATGCCCGTCATCATCAAGATAACACCCCAAACAAGGGTTATTGAATTAAACTGGACTGTACCGTACTGTATGTATGTCCTGGAACGCACCAGCCTGTATCAGTACAAGGAAAACGTGCACAAATACTTGGAGTGCAATCTGTAAAACCCATTTGTCTTATAAGTATTATAGAATGTTTGACATATAAATTAAATTGAGTAGTTACATCAGGATTCTAAATAAATTCGATGACTAAAACGTTATTGGGCAATTAATCTTTGAAAACTTTCTCTTGGATTGAGAAATACTTTTTTTCGGGCCAATGTCAGGTGCATGATGCATCCGGCTTCAAAAAATGTGTTTTGTAAAATTGACCTCGTATTTTATAGTAGAGATGTAGTCATGAATGAACCGCGGGTTTAACTGTTTGTCAATGAGTAATATACTCGTTACCAAGTCGTTACACAAGATGTGCCACTTATGGTGCCTAACATTAGAGTTGGTACCTACTAGCGGAAGTGATTCAATATTTACTCGGAACTGTGATTCAGTGTTCCGGATTGAATCATTAAATCTTAGAGTTTTGAATGAATTAAAGTCTTATTATATGAGTAATAGTATTTATTTTTGGATATCGCTGTTCACGTGGTTAAATGTTGGCGCCTGCTCCATGCGCCACTTCGTGGGAGAGTTGTGCCACTATGTGTCTGTCATAGAAACGTTAAGCTTTCTTGTCCCTTTTATTGACTTATAAAATATAGGTATGTGAGAAATTATGTAAGAAAGTGCCTTTTTATTAGTTAATTATTTTAATATATATAATATATATTCAAGTAAGTTTTATATAGGCTATCTAGCACTTGTTTGCCAGTGTTGGAAAAGGCGCTTAGTTATGCAAATTATGACATAGATCTCTCCTTCAAAAACAAGTATAAAAAAAATATTGAAATTAACTAAGTAGGTATGTTGGTTTGGTTCTCTACCACTCAAACACAGTGGCCTGAGTTTATTGCCAGCTATTCTCAATCTCAAGGGTCAACCTTGTCAGTGAACTGCCAGGAAAATTTGCTGACAAGTTTATGGCTTTGTATGACGCTCATAAGTATCATGCACCTATGTTGTTTATATGAAATAAAGTATTGAATATTTAGAAAAAGGAAGTAATTATGTAGAACAAGACAGTTGTGCTGTTACATAATTTTATATTTAGTCTACTGTTCTTTCATAATTTATCAGAATATTCGAGTGAAAAAAGATCAAAAACATTTATTTGATAAATGTGTCTGTGTGCATTATGCTTTTAATTCACTCCTCATAAATCACAAGTAAGTACTAGGTATTTTACAAAAAAACTGTCCACATCCATTTTATTGTCATTTGCAAATTAAAATAAAATTAAACATGTGTGACACAACCTAAATGTCCTCTAATACACTATGTCTCTTTTTTATTTCCAACAAAATTGTAAGTTTGTTTATTTGACGCTGAACGCCATTGGTCGGTTAACTAACGACACACCCACAACTCCACAACGCGAGCCAAAGTTATGATATACTTTTAAATAAATTATATTCCTTGTATCGTTGTGTACTACGTTTGTATGCAGAGGAGTGTAAGGTTGTTTAGGTCACCTCTGACGATACTTTTTTAATTTATTCGAGCGGGTACCTAAGTCTTGTGTCTAGGTTAGGTATTAACTTCAAAAGTGTACCTTGGTGTTTGTCTGTTAGCTTGCCTATTTTATTATACCATTTTTTTTAATTCTAGGAAATTATAGAGACTATCTCCATTAAGTATGTTGCACGCGTATGTTTTGCCAAACGTTACACTCACATAGTAATTACATAATACGTGATTTGAATGGTATCAAGTGTCGAATTAGAAAGCTTCACTAATTTACCCGGACGACGCTATGATCTGATGTTGGTGCTCAGCTGCGGCTGTTGCTGGGTGGACAGTTGATGTCACATCTATCGGGTTCTAGCATAAGGTTAAAGTGTATATATAATAGGCAGTGGATAGGCGTAAAAGGAATTGCCCGTCTTTAAAAAAATTCATCACTGACTTACTTAGAATTCGTTTCTCGTAAATTTAGTTACTATGATACATATAGTGATCAGCCATTTGTTCATTTATTAACTGTGAAAATTGCGTTGAAACGACAAAGGTTCGCCGCTAAGGTATTAATTTGATTTCTTATTAATAGCCCTCCCATAGTTTTCTAAAATTATTTAACAGGAAATTCCCATATTTATCGCCAAACGATTAGAGAAAGACTGGTATTTGAAGCTGGTATTAAAGGGGAAAGAGGGGCGCCTCTTTCCCTTCCAAAATACTTAGAATAAAAGTGGTAAGAGATAACAGATTTTTCGGTGCCTTTCAAAATATTGAATATTATTTGAGTCTAAAATGACATCCAATGTATTCAAATTAGGTAGGTATACCTATGAATTGATATTGTTGTTGACCTGGTAAAGTTGCGAGTGGCTGTTAGTTGCAGGCGGCACAAAATCACTCGCTGTGGCGGAAATAAGGTGAGGCCAGCAGTGGACGCCATGCATTGGGCTGATCTGATGATGATGATGGTTACCACTTTTGTGTCTATTAGGTTTATTCTGGAAATAAGAAATTCTTTCAAATTAAATTAGTTAAATTAATTCTTTGAAATTTTTTAATTTCATTTCAATATGGGGCTGAAACAGGGATGTGGACATGGCTTTTCAAACCACTTGGAAAAATAATGAAGACCTCTCTCACGACGCGACGCCGACGAGGTAATGAATTAAGTTTAGCGGGCAACATGTCGGTAAACTAAATACAAGATGTAATAATAGATAGAGCCATTCCGTGAATATGTTCTAGGAACGGAACGGGTGAAGGCGGCGAGACGGCGCCACAGCACATTATTGTGAATAACAACTAACAACCGTCAAATTGGGCTCACGGGCCAAAGTTTAATAACGTTCTAAGTGATTGTATCAGCGAACTCTTCCACCAATACGAGCACAGGAGCTAATTGTTGCTCTCAGTTCGTCTGAGTCTGAGTGGGTGTTTCTGAACACACCTCGTTACTTTATTTGTTGATTATGATAATAGCGCATGACTACTGAATTTATTTAAATTAAATCATAAAAACCTTTTTTACACTTCTTGAAATAAATATGATTGATTCTTCCATGTGTTGACCGCAAACTAGGTATTATTACCTATTTACCTAGTAACTAGTTTTTACTTTAGTACTAAGGTAGATACGACAACTTAGGTCTCGAATATTGGTTTTTCTATTAAACGTGGTACATACCTATCGTTGGTCTGACCGCAAGGTTATCTCTATTATAGCCATCGATAAATCAATGACGTTAGAAGTTTGTTACAAATAACAAAATATTATGTATTATACAATTTATACATGATGTTTCGAATTTTCCTTTTCTTGCAATGCTCATGCATTGAGTCTCCCTTAGTACCCTCCCTTTGGAGGAGACCCGTGCCCAGCAGTGGGACGTTTGTGGAATGATTATGATGATGATACATAATGTCATTTATTGAAAGTACTAATATATACTTAGTATACGAGTATTATTTTTCTGATTATTTTTCACGAAATATTTTATTTTTTATATTGCCGACATACCACGCGGGCTAAAGAAATGTTTATTTTATAGTTTGAAAACTTTATGTTAATTGCAAATGCATCACGCATTTGCAAAAGGTATCTAAGTATTATTAAAATTACAAACTTTACACCTTAATATAAATAATAAAACCGCAACAAATATAGCACGAACGTGCCTAGTGGTAGTAAGTACTTATAGAAGTAAATAAGAAGGAAGTATGCACTGCGTAGTACGCGCCTCGTCACGTATCGCGTTTGGTGACCAGTGACCACAAACGTATTGTGATCGTCAATCTGCGGTCATGGGGATTTCTAATGTTTCAGACTGATAACTGATAGTACAATACATATTCAAAATACTTAATCAGAAAAATTAATAAGCTCAAATCGACAAAATCTACCAATTAAAACGAATTGTCTAAAGTTTTATTTCTAGGGCACTTACCATACATAGCGAAATTGTATGGTTTTAGATAAGAAAACTTTATCAATGAACTCAACACTAGGTCTACCCTGAATCGGTTTTGGCCTTTCTTCCGGCAAAGCTATACTCGTACTTAACTTTCTCTGAGGGGATAAATCTAAGCGGCATTTAATTGCATCTAGGAAACCGTTATTGTGATAACCCTATCACATACTTTTTTAAATGGATGGCCAAAAGATTATTTGCACAATATTTGCTAAGACCAGTGTGTGTTTTTGTAAGACAAATAATAAAGAGAGCTCTGGTTGTTACAATTTATATCGGTGGAGTAGTACTAGAGTACACAATAGTACACATAAGTTATGTTTATGTTAAAACTTTCACAATTATTTTGATTATCTATATTGTGCCTGAATAATTGTCCGAAGTGACACAAAAAATCGCAAAAAGATTCAAAAACCGCCTGCATAAAATAAATTTTTCAACATTTTCGATTATAATATTTTTACCAAAAATCATATTATTTTAAACGATAGATAAATGAAAATCTCTGGCCGCGGTAGGGGGAGGGGCACCACGGGGTTCACATTACCTATTCAAGGGGGTCGAGCCCTTGTACTTCGTGTCATAAACTCATAACGTTAATAATACGCTCTTGTAACACTCACTCGCTCATGGCAGTGTTTGGGTGAATAAAACTTGACAAACCCCTACTTCGGTTCCAAATTTGGATATAAGTATGTGTATGGTGTGGTATGGCCACCCATAGCCGTAAAATATTCTATATAGGTAAACTACTTTTCAGAAAGGATAGTGTATCTAATGAGAAGAAAATCTGTTGCATAATCACTGCATAGAAAGTCGAAATTCGAGGTTGATACAAACAAAATCGCTGTCGCTGTCTGTTCGTCCTTATGTATGCTTAAATCTTTAAAACTACGCAACGGATTTTGAAGCGGGTTTTTTTAATAGATAGGTAGAGTGATTCAAGAGGAAGGTTTACAGGTATAAAATACATACCACGCGGGCGAAGCAGCGGGCGGAAGCTAGTTAATTATAATTCAGATAATTTTCCGTTGTACTATTTAAAAAAAAAGCGTCATACAGATATATAATGTAAGGGTTTTATGCTATAAATGTGAAAGTAACTCGTCTGTCTGTAACGCTTTAACGGTTAAACCACAAAACTGATCTTAATTACATTTAATACAGCGATATTCTAAGGCTTGTAAAGGACCTGAGCTTATTTTATATACATACCAAGTGAGCAAAGCTGTGAGCCGAAGCTGGAGATATTATGACGTGACAAAACACAGTTGAAGTTGTAGAAAGCACAAGTTGTAGTAAGTTCATTTTCTAAAAAAATGTTGCTACGTACAACTAAGTACTAAGTAGGCTCTACATAATTGCAATGAATGAAAAATTTATTACATAAGCAGTAGTTAGCTCGTAAGGCGATCAGGTGATCACCTGTCGACTGCCCTGCTCCAGACCACATTCCTCGCTCTCACATTCCGCTCGCGCCGGCTCGCGGCTCGCGCTCTGCGGTACTGCTCGACAGGTCGGTCGGTGGCTGAATCACCCGCGAGGAATGCGGACCGTGTGAACCTGTGCCTCGCGGACACAGCCTACTGCCTACCTACTTGTATCTCTTACGTAAGGGGACATTGACTTTGTACTAAATCTATTCTAATCTGCTCCGATTCTTGGGCATTGCCCGAAATTTCTGAAGGCTCAGACAACTACTCAAATATTCAAATAACGAAAGAGTATGACCTAGATTAGATCAGATATCGTAGAGTTTTACTTTGTTTAATTATGCATTTATATTATGTGTCGAGTTTATTTTTATGAGAACTAAGCTTCCGCCCGCGGCTTATCTCGCGTGGTATGTCAGTAAATATTAACATACCTACCTAAGTGTTCTTCTCCAGCTCTTGGACTAAGTATTTATTTATTTGACAAATTTCGTGAATATCTGTAGAGTGGCTCGTGAATAACAACCAAATGAGAGAATTGAGAACTTACTCCTTTTTGAAGTCGGTTAATCATCATCTCAACCCATAATCGTCCCACTGCTGGGCACGGGTCTCCTCCAAAGAATGTGGAGGGAATTTAGCCTACTAGACCATGCTGGCCAGTCGGTTAATAATTGATTTATTATGAGACCGTCAGGTTTGTACCTAAGCATGTTTAATAATTAAGTCAAATGTGAAATGGATAATAATTCTCAATTAAGTACCTAAATATAAGAAACTCTATGTTAACTCTATAAGTATTAGACCAAGTGCATTGTCTGTTTAACCCAAAATAAAATCAGAATTCCACTAAATAAATAGAAAGTGATCTAGACAAAATTACATACTTAGAGTTCTTGCAAGCGAAACCATTCCGTAGAGCCAGTTAAAAGTTTCCCGTAATTTCTTACTTGTTATCATGTATCTGTTGGAGAAACTGATTATCTATTAGGAACTAGATATTTATGTCTATTCATCTATCTATATATCTATTTTGTCCTCTTTATATACATTCTCCCTGGGTGAATCCTCCGTAGATAGATACATTGTGTCAAAGCTTTTTCCAATCCTTGAAGTACCTACTTCTAGCATGTGCTTATTGGTATGGCACTAAATTCTTCCAATGATGCGGCAATTATATATTTAAAGGACATTTTCTATTTTGGGAGCAGTTTCCTTTCAAGCAAATCTAGACCGTACGTAGTACTAGGTATTACTTATTCTATGCCGTCGCGTCGTGTCATTGTCATTATACAATATACAACAGGTCTTGAGCGATGCATACGCTACGGTTCTTCTGGTAATTTCGGCACAAATTGCCTTGACACACGTGTCACGCCGAAACCAGTATTAAATACGTGGCATGAGGGATGCCTCATCCTGGTTGGTAATATTTGACAATTCACCTTATATTTTTAACAACGCATAGTTTAGAAAATTTCACTGTTTGCAATAAATAATAATATATACCTAATAATTATTATATTATTAGATATTATACACAGAATAAAAAAGCTTTAACAGTCAAGATATATTATTTCATAGGTACCTTCATGTACCTAGCTAAAGTCCAGCATGTTACGTTCTCCGTCGGAGGCTGGCATGTCGATGTCAGACAGTGACTCCTTGCTGGACCCGGGAGATGAAGGTGGTGTCGGAGGGGGAGGGAGAGAGGAGGGAGAGGGCCAGGTCTGGGGCGGAGCGCCGCAGACTCCACCTGCCGCTGGCCCCGCCCGCGCCGTCGCCGCAACACGTCAAGATATACGCGCAAGTTATCCGACGTCGCGTTCTGTTGCATCACGACAATTATTAGAATTTGTTTTAATTTTAAGTTTTATTTTCAATATTTGTATTCTTTATATTTTGGAAGAACCGTAGAGGGACGTGTAAAAAGTTTATTGGTAGGTACCACTAGGTATATGCTGTGTAGCATCTCATATACTTCTAAGCCCTAGATCTTTAAATTCATGGAGACCATTTTGTTCTTGTATTTAAGCAATACCTATGTGATCCTTTCAATAATGCTAAATTTTGCTTCCACACATGACGCCCACTGTTCTAACTGAAAAGCCGACTGTGGAAGCGTAGAGATAACAGATTTTTTATGATGATCTATCTAATAGAGAATTATTCAAATGACATGTATTCGCGTTTAGACTTTCGTTACAAAACAAAGAGAAACTCGCTGTCGCTTACTAGTTGTACCAGAGCTATGATTTCTGAGAAGTGCTCGGTCGGTATATCCGCCATGAAAAGCATAATGTATCCCGCGACGACCTCGGCTCGACACACGCGCCGCGTGACCTTACGTAGCTCTGCTATTAGATATATGCTATTTAAGTATACTAATATAGGCTAAAGCGTTTGTTTAGATCGTTTTAAGGCGCTACTTCAAGAACTGCGAGTCCGATCTAGAAAAATATTTTTAGACCATAAAACCTGTCTTTTGAAAAACGTTTATTAGTTGTTTATGAGGTGAAATATTATATTATATTACTAAGTCTATTTATAAACATGATGTTGAACCATGTGAATACCTAACTATAAAACCATAAAAGTAACCCACTCATTAGATAATGTCCCACTGCTGGGCGGGGGTCTCCTCTCCTCTATTTAAAGAGCCGAGAGGAAATAAGCCAAAAACGCTGGCCTAATGCAGGTTGGTGGATCAGATATACATATTGCTTTTAGAATACCTGTACGGGTTTCCTCACAGTTTTATCTTACACCATTAGTAAACACTAAATAGCCATATGACTTAAATACATAATTCTATGAAGTGAAATTTATATTGCCGATTGAAATCTTAAAAGCCATCGCTATTATAAAATTAACGAAATCAAATATAGGTAATGCAGATAAAACCGCTGCGCCCAGATAAAATGATACTAACGCAACGATGTGATGTCCGCTCAAGTCACATACGAGTACAATAGTAACTCGTTGTGTAATGTCATTTACTCATAAATTAATTTGTGACACATATTGGTTTAGTGCCTTAGTGGTCTCATCAAGTCAGCGAGCCCGATTCCTCTGAACATTATGAGTCAAGCCTTTTGTATCGGGTACATATTTGTAGTTTTATTGGTTATTTAATTTATAGTTGTCAGATAGGTACTTACATGTTATACGACTTTACCCTTTCATTAATTTACACAGTTATTTATAAAGCTAAGTATTTATGTGCTTAATGAATAAGTCCGAGGTGGAGGGATAGGTAGGTACCTGTTTAGTAGTTTTAGGGCCTGTTTCACCACTGGCAAATAAGTGCTAGATAGCCTATATGATAGGTACTTAGTTGACAGATTTTTGACGTATTTTTCATATAAAATCTGTCAAAAAAGTCTCAAGTCTATTAGTTTACTAGACACTCATCTGCCAGAGGTGAAGGGATTTACCTACCTTTGTTTTAAAATAAAATATATATCTATGGTTGTCTGTATGTTCATAAATAACACATAAAACGAAAACGATAACTTAACGCCAGGTTAAATGGTAAACCGTATCAACTCAAAAACCGTAGCACAACAAGTGAAAGTTCAACCTGCGACCCCTCACGACGTATTCGAGCTATTACTTGACCTGTGCCACCCATCACACGTTGACAAGTTAACCCCGCTGGTGCGGAGCGCGGGGCCCGTGGGGCCGGCCGCGCTATATTGTGCGCGCGCGGCGGGGCGCCATGCATTATGCATGCCATGAACCCGCCGCCGCCGCCGCCAGCCCGCGCTGCATTATGGAACAACCCCACAATTTATCTAGCTTTCATTAACTCACTTACCCCGATATTGTTTTTTTAAATAACTGAATAAATCCTACCGTAACATTATTCAATTATAAAAAGGGTTCATGAAATCCTAATATTATATATATATAAATACAAAAGTTACGATGGATGGAGGATAGGTGTTTGTTATACTCAATCACACCAAAACAACTGAATGGATCTGTATAAGCAACAGATAAATTATAGTCCGGATAATGCATACGCTAATTTTAACAAACATCAAAAATATAGCTTGATGAATGTAGAGAAAGCGAAAAAGGTTTTCTATAGCCATAGCAATTTGTGCACTGCACTGAAGTCTCTGCCTACTTTCCAAAATTGTATGATGATCAAATTATAATAACTATCGTTAGACAGAACCGACGACGTGACGGTTTATTATTAAAACCACAGTATGAGTACACGCAGGTTTAATTCATTATTCATTATCATTTCGCTTATAAATATCCCACTGCTGGCCACGGGTCTTCTATTAATGAATGTGGAGGGAATTTAGCCTACTATACCACGCTGACCGGTTGGTATAAGGTTTGTTTGGAATTTTCCTTTTCTTGCAGTGATCTTATGTTCATATGGTTACTCCCTTAGTCGCCTTTTACTATATCCACGGGTTGAGATGGGGTAGTGACATTATGTATTCTTAATCCGTCACTACACGGATATATAAATTGTGTAACAGATTGTACTGTAAGTTTAGTTGATGATAGGTGATGTGGTATGTTCACCACTGTTTGTTCACCCGCACTCACAGTCAGCTCACGGCTGAAGTAGACACGAACTGTAGGTTATTATAGCGTTAACACCATTTTGCGTGTTCTGTTTTAGAACTATAATCGTCATTGAAGATTGTTAAGCTTGTGGTTTTGTACAAAAATATATTTGTAGATATATATTTATGCTAAACTATAACTGGACATAAATAATTGATACAATGTAGATAAACAAATTAATAGTAATACAAAAATATATAAAGAGAATTCTAGTGTCTAGGAATTTTGTGAGGTAGAATCATATACTCGTAAATCTACTTCGTATCCCTATTCGGCTATTTAAACCTTCGTACGTATCTCTGATATTTCGAGCATTACCAGAGACAGATGAACACACGCGCCACATGCTAAATACATAACATTTAGAATACATCTCACAGATGCTTAGCGCTCTACACGAGACTTCTAGTCCACATAGGGCTGTTAGTGCTACGTTAGTATTTCGGTTAAAATATATGCTAAAAAAACACTGTTACTGACTCTCACTCAGACTAATTAATAATAACATTTTCTCCAGCTGTAAGTTTTAAGGAAATTGTGATGAGACTGCGGCCGGTCTATTGTGACACATCATACCTACTTACTACAAACTAGAATGTAACTTGTACTATTTATTAATAAAAAAATTTAATTAATGTCCGTCCATTAAAGTGAAATTCGTGAAAGTTGTGACTCACTATTAAAATACTTCTCCTTTTTCATCATTTTATTGTGACTCAGCTTTTGATGTGTTAAAAAATATCGATTGAATATATTTAGAACCTACCTCCCACATGTCGCTCTCGCTAGTTATAGTGATTGTAATAGGTATAGGTTCTTGAAGCTCTATAGTTATAAACTTCGCTATTCTCTCCTAGAAAACACCCTCGCTTTTAATAGTCTCAGTTCTAATCCATAAAAAGTTAACTGTTTGCGGAATTTTGAAAATCGGAATATTGTTTTCGGGCTTAGACTACATCGGAATATTGTTTTTCGGGATTATATTACGTCGGGTATTTGTTTGTTTGGATTTATAAAAGTCGGCAAACAAAAAAGTAATAAATATAAAATTCGACATTATAAAATTCGTGATTTTGAATATTTGGAATTTAGTTTTTCGGAATATTCGGGTATTCCCAAAGGGCATACAGCGACCTGCGAGTCCAGTATAATATATGCGTACGGGGTGTTGATGGGGGCTACCACGGTTCCATAGCGCGTCGGCATGTTTACGGAGGCTAACATTGATAGTTTTGCCCCAATAATGCGTGAGCATTGCGCCTCCATGCTTGGAGGGCTGCTATCCTGTACCAACAGCATCCTGTGCGTATTGGGTGACCGATGGGACTCTCCGCCGCTGAAGCGATGGGTGCGATGTAGTCGCACCCATCGCATCGCTATCAAATAGCCTTGTATGCGGAGCGTCACATCGGACAGCATATTATACAGCACACAGACACAGACAGCAACTAATAGTAATGTTTACTGTAACACTAGTTTTTAAGTTGATTATGGATTTATTAAGGTCGTAATATATTATTCTGCATAAACTTTAGAACTTCAAAATGATAATCTTAGCTGAAGTACCACAAGAAAAAGCCCCAAATATTTCACAAGTAATCTTGCGACTGTCTCTGAACATTGTAAGATATTACAGTAGAGAGACTCAGGGCCGCGGCCGTCGGAGCTCAACTCGGCTGTTGTCACAGCGTGTGGCCTTCATTACAATGTCTGGTGATAAGCCACCCCTTCACACAGACGACTATGACACTCGCCGGATTAACCAAACAGTTCCACGAATTGTTTATTGCTTTATTTAACTCGAGTGAGTCCGCGAACCTTAGCAAACTTAGTGAAGTTAATGTCATAATTGTGGAAATGTAACGTCTACTCAATAATAACCAAATTATGGCACAAAAATAACATAATAATAATTAAGTATTTGATAATACATTAAATACAGCACATAATTACATTAATACAATAAATAATTTTATTAATTACAGCAGTGGACTGCACTAGGCTGAAGTGATGATGATGATGAATACATTAAATCTAAAAGTATATAAACGCACACACTTGTGAATGAAGGTAACTAATATAAAATTATTGACGCTGTGGCGGGAGTTAGGTGAGGCCTGTGTTCAGCAGTGGACTTCATTGGGATTTATCAACCCAATGACTTTTATTATCATGTAATATCGTGAAATCAATCATTCTAATTTATTTATTGTGTTAATATTAATTAATTACAAGAATATAACTTAGTAGTGGAGGTATCATATACGTATACAGACTTAGATAATATTAACTAAATAACAAATCCGTATTACCTGTAGACACGTGCTATCACTTATAATGTATCACTTCCTTACTTACTTTTTCTCACTAACCACTTGGATTTTATCTACACTCTAAATAAGATGAGAGCAACATTTCTAGCGTGTGGTAGTGGAAACCGCCCGCCCTCCCGAGCCTCCCGGGCGGCGCCCGCCCAGCGCGGGGCGGCGTCACCTCGCGAGCCTCCGACACTCGCGAGTTTCCGGTGCCGCATCCGGCCGCATATCCGGCTTACACAACTACTTCACACATTATAAAATACTCTTATAGTGTTTACAAAATTAACAATTAAACTTGTTATTAGTTAATGATGTCTGTTAATTTGATTGAAATTGAAGTGCAAAACAGTTTTTAAATTGTGATGAATTATTATTATTATTATTATTATTATTAAAACAGTTTTTAAGTTAAATTCTGCCTTTGTGAAGTTAGATATTATTGTAAGTTTGTAATGTACGGCCGGTTATATTGAAGTATGTAGTGTACGTTGAGGGTGTAGAGTGTAGTGGTGTGGTGTGACAGTGAGCAGTGTGTAGTGTGTGTAGTGATGACAGGCGACGCGGTGAGGGCGAGCGCGGCATGTTGTGGCTGAGCTCCGGCGAACATCGCCGCTTCCACCATCTCTACCATTCGCGTTAGTTATGTTTATTATTATTGTACCTATCATTCACTTATATTATCTTGTTTTATGAAAGAACAAAGCTAAAATATAGGCCGTAGCAGTCGGTCATCCTAATTCAATCATGAAGTTATTTATAAGTACCTACGTAAATCAGGATTACTTAATAGCCAACTTTCTCGACAGGGCCAATTTTACTTTCATCATTTCATCATCATTTCAACCTATAAATGTCCCACTGCACAAATTTTACTTTATGTCGAGTGAAATAATTTGTATTTTTTAAATTTAAATAAGACAAAATTCTTCTCCTTCACAGTTCTATCAAAACATTAGTTACCATTTTAGAATGTCGTCTTTTGGATTCTGGCTTTGTTAGTTTTGGTTGTTAAGTACTAAGTACTTACGTAAAACTTTGTACCCGCAGTCCGCAAGTGCCCGCAAGCGGCCGCGTGATCGCCACCTGTGATTTGTTGGAGTAGTTGTGCGTAGTTGATATTGTGCATGTTTGTTACAGACCCTTACGGTGCGCTGAGCGGGTGTCGCGCGAGCGGCGGACAGGTGCAGCTGTGGCAGTTCTTGCTCGAGGAGCTGGCGGCCAGCGCGCCGGGGATCTGCTGGGAGGTATTCACACACATTATATATACAATAACTCTAGGATATTGCTACATCCCACTATGCAATCTATTCATTGGTTTTGCGGAACATTTTAGTCAGACCAGAGACAGAACAACAGACATTAACAGAGTTTATAATCCATACATTTTTTTTTCTTAGAATCATCATCGTCATCATATCAGCCCAACGACGTCCACTGCTGAACATAGGCCTCACCTAATTTACGCCACTGCGAATTAGAATAATTAGAGCAAATAATAAAATATACTGACATAAAAGAAATGGAGTAGAGAATGTCAATACTTAATAGCTAACTAACGCTTAGAAATCAGTTCAACTCCAATTGGAAATGTGTGACACAATTTAATTTGGCTACCTTAATTTTGTAGATGGTCTTCGCTTTATATAAAATCGTCAATACGTTATAAAACTTCCCAAGTACATGCAAGTTTAAAACCAAAAGAGCTTTCTTTATGTGTATTCCCAAAAACAGTAACTACTTAGCTACAGATTTCTTTGTTATATCATTTATACTATTATAACAGCTCACACGATGGTCAGTCGTAGCCTCTGACTGAGTTTTATCGAATAAGGCAAACATGCCAAACATATAATATGTTATAATGTTAGTGGTTCGCTGATGTAGGTGTGTGTTGTGGCAGGGTCCCCCGGGCGAGGGCGAGTTCCGCCTGTCGGACCCGGACGAGGTGGCGCGGCGCTGGGGCCGGCGCAAGCAGAAGCCCAACATGAACTACGACAAGCTCTCGCGCGCGCTGCGCTACTACTACGACAAGAACATTATGAGCAAGGTAACAAAACGCACACTGCCACTGTTCTGAACTAACATAATCCAAATATAGAAAAAAACCACCCAAGTGCGAGTCGGACTCGCACACGCAATTTTTTTTTTTGAGTTTGTACGTAATATGTATTAGGTACTTTTTTATAGTCTGTTACGCGATAGCTATAAGTTAGAATAAATGGCACGCACCTACGCGTGCCATCTTCATGTAACGTCAGTTCGGAATAAACTCTTACTCGTACTCAATTTTTTTTAGCTAATCTTTGTATACCCCTTCCAATATAGTACTAATATTCAGTGTAATAAATACACAAGCAAAGTTTTCGGATTTTTTCCTTTCCTTGTGCAACGATATTGCTTCTTGCCAAATTTCATGATTCTATGTCAATGGGCAAACTTTTTTGATCGTCAAGATACGCGACAAAAATGAAGCATAAACGGCTGTAAACTTTTGATTGCGTTTACTTAGAACTTAGATTTTTATTGCGCCAAGGGATTGTAGTCCCGAGTATTTGATATTGATTTCAGCTTGATACCTCTTCTACGCGTTCTTGAGAAAAATATTCTCGACAGACGGACAGACAGACGGATGGACAACGGAGTGATCCTATATGGGTTTCGACTTTTCCTTTTGAGGAACAGAGGCCTAATTATGTTAGGTAGGTATAATTAACGGGTGTGATACACGCCTGCCTACCC
This sequence comes from Laspeyria flexula, assembly GCA_905147015.1. Lineage (NCBI taxonomy): Eukaryota > Metazoa > Arthropoda > Insecta > Lepidoptera > Erebidae > Laspeyria > Laspeyria flexula. Next base: position 320,463 of record LR989956.1, on the reverse strand, counting down.
CTTGGGTGACAAAAGAAGTGCCGTTATGTTTATATATCTACGCTTTCTCCACCCGCATGTCCTTCCAAACTAAATTTAAGTTATTTAGAACTAAACAAGAAACAGAATATAGCTACTTTCATTCTCCATAAAAAGTAAAAAATATTTTATTTTTGACAATAAATTATTTGTATTTTTGTATTTTGTGTCTATTAGTACACTATGTTTTTGTACAGTACACTATGTTTAAACAAATAAATGCTTACTTATTTACTTATTACTTAGACATGTACAAGTATATTATTAGTTACATTTACTCGTTCAATTCGATCGATGAAACTATCATAAAATAACTTAGGAAAACTTGTAGCTCGTAGACATGCCGTAGCGGAACGGATATGACCGCTACGCCGTAGCAGGTAACTGTATTATTTTCTTGGGCCCATTTATAAATGTAGGTATCTCATTTTTATAGACTGGGTGTCCATAAAAATGAGATAGAACTAAAACATATTTGATTAAAAATACTATCCGATATTATGTACCTATAAGGAATACTTGATTGACACCGACTTTATCACCGCCGATGCCGATGTTTAAAGCGTGTACCTACTTGAAACAAACATATTATATTTGTGTGCAGGTGCACGGCAAGCGGTACGCGTACCGGTTTAGTTGGGCGGGGCTGGCGGCGGTGTGCCAGGCGCAGGCGGCTGACTCTCCCCCCTACTGGCACTACCTGCCCCCCACGGCACACCCGCACACACACCCGCAGTCGCCGCACAACACGCAGTAAACATACAACTAATTGCTTGTGTATAATTATTATTATAAGCCTTCAACATTAAATAAAAAAAGAAATGGTTTAGATGTCGTAGTATTCATCAGTACGATGAGCATAATAATATATGCATTGAGCTTAAAGCATTTCCACGTTGAATACAAATACTAATTATATCTCTGAGCGAGGCACATGGCGGCCCGCTGGACACGCGAAGCGTTGACAGTCGCATTCTTCCAGTACCTTTTTATATAATAATATCCGCGTCCTCGAACAGGCTGAGCTACTCTTTGTGTTCACACAAAAGTTGCGCGCACTGTTGCAAGCTCCAAGACCATGAACGTTTCCACAACTGGAGCGGTTGCAGATGCGCGGAACTCAGTTGGTGCACAAACATTGTGGATACGCAGCTTTATAATAATGCAACGAATACTTTTGCTAAGCTCTGCGAGAACCGCAAGACATTTTATAAGTTTCTCGGAATGTAAATAAATAAGTACAACATAATAAAATATGTATGTCTAATTATTATGGCTAAATATTAGATAGATGATTCTGCCTAATATACTAAAAAAGTAGAGTGGCCGCTATTTTATGGAGTAAGTAATTATGCAGTTGGAAATATATTGTCAAAAGTATGTGTGTAAGTAAATATTTTCTTTTTTCTCACCGACTTCAAAAAAGGAGAAGGTTCTTGTTCAACTGTAGGTGTGTTATTTTTTCTCATTGTTATGTAAATTTATGTGTAAGTGCTAGGAGAGATGGTTGATCATGTTCGAATAACAATAAAACCTCTCCGGTTATGAGTAGGCGTGCTTAGTGTTTATCTTCTGTATGTTTTAGATACAAGTTCCTAGTTATGTCGACGCGTTAAATTATAACTATAATTTAGGTTATTGTTTACCTAGTTGTAATTTTGTTTACATTTTGTGTAAAATAATGAGTACCTACCTACGTACATAATGTAAATGATAATAACTAATTACCTACTAAATATAAGACTAAGTATACCTTATAACGTTAAACAAGATAAGTTAACATTAAATTTCTTTGATGACTAAATAAGAGTTACATCGTATGTTTAATTATCAAAGATTTTAACAAACATTAAAAACTAACTTAAATTCGATTAAAGAAAATATTTTGGAACTAGAATATGAATATATATCATATGAATGATAAAATTAAAATTCCTATTGTATCTAAAATTTCTATACTATATATATTTTAGATGAGAACCAATACACTGCAAAAAATGTACTGTAACATATACCTAGTTTATTGTGCTATTGAGTTATTACAAGGCGTTTTTATTTCGGCATTCTATTAATTAGTATTTTTGAATATTCGGATTATCAATAAGTTGGACTTTTTGTTCGATTCGGCTTTTTACCGGACTGCCAAAAAGGAGGATAATGTTTTTGAAATTAGTAATTATAAACGTTCGGAATATTGAAATTTGGGAATTATAAAAATAAAAAATCGAAGTTAAATTCGAATTTTAAACCATAGGTGCATACGGAATTATGAAAATCGGGATTTAGAAATTACTTTGTGACTTTCGGAATAAAGTTTTTCGTAATTAGTTATGTAGTGTACCTACCCGTCTTTTAGGTACCTAAGATAAGTAAGGTAAGGTATGATCCTCTATAAATTAAAAGTACACACCTACCTCTGACGTTGTTTAGCCTTTTACCTCAGGACCCCTGACAGATGCCTGTTGTTGTTTATATATTATTTCGAATAATAGAAACTAAAATTAAATAATTAGAATATAAGTTATTATTAGTAAGTTTGTGTGCGTCTGTGACATGTAGATACCTCTTGCTTCAGGGCCACGTGGTGGTGCCAACGTTACCATACCTACTTACGAGTATATTAAGACAAATAATACTCATTTATAAGTATATAATATATCACACACTTTGACGTCAGTTAAGACCTGTATCTTTTTACAAAAACTAAACATATATATATGTTTAACCACATCATCGATAAATTACTTATCGTTTGTTACATATAATTAGGTATTAATTTAGATATGTATCTAGATAACATTATGTGCCAAGTTATAAGATAATAAATATGTAAAATGAAATGTAAATATTAATTTTTTTTTGTGTTTTATTATTGTTAGTTACAAGGGGTACAAGTCTTCTAATATAAGTAGTCAGGTACCAATCTACCATGTGATTGGATTCGTGCAGTCGCGATGCTATCGACGCTACGTTATGTTTGTATGTTGTTTCATTTCATTTATGCTGTATTTGTTGTTTCTGTATACATAATGTTGTGGTTATATAGTTTTTACTTTTAGTAGTGGAGACTGGGGGACACTGGTACCTAAGGATTCTTAACACAATGCCTATGATGAATGAATGACGTCGACGATTTTTTTGAAAATACATACATATTATAGATAAATTACACCCAGACACAGAACAAACCTTTATGCTCATCACACAAAGATTTGTCCTGGGTGGGGATCGAACCCACGACCTCCGGTTAAGCAGTCAGGAATCAGTAGATTTTTAAATTCCTCAATGCTAATGTAAAAAATACTTACATAATTTTCATTATCTCATGTTAACAGTTTAACACTGAGGAAGTACCATGATAAAAAAAAACATAAATACCTACATTGCACTTTTTTGTGGCATTTGGTCATGTATCGTCAGGACTAGCAAAAAAATTAAAATTAATTATTATTAATTAAACAGCATATTAATAAGTAGGTAATAGTTGTCCCCTGAAAAGTATGGAAAATAAATAATACGATGCGAATATATAAACATAGGTATCGGCATTGTTCCTTGGTTTTGTAAATGTTCTGTGTTCTGTATAAATAAGTATCTACCTACTACCCACTATTTAATAAATGATTAAATCTCCTGTACCTACTGTTTTTATTTTCATGATATAAGCTTTAGCGCTCTTGTACATACACCAAGAAAACTCGCCAGGTCTACATAAGAATTCGTGTCGTTTGTACACACGAACTCTGTACTTTAGGTTTACTCTGAATTTCGACATTCGATTGGTCGGTTTGATGTCGCTGTCAAATGAAAGGAAATTAGATATGGTTGCTGTCACTTTCAAACTTTTAGCTCTGTCGCTAACCAACAATCAAAATATCTTGTCAGCGTTAGACACGACGCGCTGTGAAACAATCTCGTCGCATATTTTCGTGCCTAGATCCGACTACATTTTTGACTTGTATTTGTATCTAATGAGCTGATCTATCAAATCATGGTAACAGTTACGTCAGCTATATATCAGTGTCTGAATTTGAAGCGATATAGTGGTAGTTGGAAATTATTATTAAGCCTGTTTTGCCACTTAGATATGAGCGATACCTCGCAATTTCTATCTTAAAGTGAACACAAACGATGAGAAGTTAATCATTAGTTGTCATTAAAAGCACAACCTCAGCACCAACCTAAACACAAGACAGCGAGCCATAAAATTAGATAAAAATAACATGATTATGTGAATATATTAGAAGATATGTTTGACAATGGTTAGAAAACAAAACAAATAGGCATACAATGTAAGCGGCTTGTCCTTGCGAGGGCGGATACCCGCGCCGATAGTCGCCCACACACTGTCGCGCACCCGCTGCAGCACAGGCGCACAACATTTTCAAAACATTACCCACAGTAGAATATTTTGTTAAATTGCATTTTTTATTTCCTTCCATAATTTTATTAAAATACTTCTTTAATTTATATGTAACTATTTCGACCCATCGCTCCATCACCATAAGATTGAGCAGTAGCAGAGATGCCACGAATATTCGACAACTATTCGGTATTCGGCTATTCGGCCACTTTTTTTCGCTATTTCGATTTCTCGTTAACTGCAGAAATAAAATAAACTTACAGTAACTACTATACTAAATAAAGTATGAGTTAAATAAAATAAATATTACCGATTTCTGACTTTCTACTTGATTGACTGTAAGCTGAAAAATATGCGGAATTGCGATCCCGGTTTCGTTGACGAAGCGATCTAATGTTTTGATTTAAAGAAGTTAAAATGTAGAGAGCAACCTAATCATTTAATCATTACAGCCCATAAACGGTGCATTACTAGGACCGGGTCTGGTCAGAGGATTATGGAGTGTGTGCGGATTGGTGTAGTTTTGTTTTGAATTTTCTCGCAGTGCTCTTGTCTGCTTATGGCTACTCTCTTAGTCGCCTTTTAGGACACCCACCAGATTGAAATAGCGTAGTGACTTTAACACGGACAAGATATTAAGTAATGTGCCACGGGGTTGCGAACTCCTGGTTGACGACGGTGGCTGGCCGCGGCACACGCCGCGCCACTAGTAGCTACAATGGCATCGCACACGGCAGTCCTGTTCAGTACCCTGCTCTTCTGTATATACGGTAATCAAATACAATTTTATTTTATGTACCTATTTTTTACAGAGGTTAAGGTTATCAAAGTGATTTATTGAAAAATGCGCGGCAAAAAGTGACGAATTCGAGCTTTTAAGAGAAAAACCCTACATAAAGGTATACGTATACCTACGTGAAATACAATTACAGCTTTCTATGTTATTAAAATGTGGCACAAAATAAATATGACCACCTCATAAGCCTTTTTACCAGTATGAGCGAACTATGATTTATCACTTAACAGCAATCAAGAAACGAAATAGCATATTTCTTAAATATTTAAGTCTTAAATATTTAAGTATTTAAGTCGCGCTGGGCTTCACCCCCGTCGTTCTTATACTTGGCCACTGCTCAGCTCCTATTGGCCGTAGCGTGATGTTATATAGCGGACCAGTAGTTCCTGAGCTCCTAGCGTTCAACCAAACAAACAAACTTTATAACATTAAGTATAGATGGCGACCGTTATTTTGTAGGTCTCCAAGCATCATGGTGCCAGTGCCACAACTCGACGGCGCTGTCCATCCAGGTAGACACTCTGTTCGCGGAGTACGACCGCGAGGTGCCTCCGCCCAACGGAGCTGGTCTCATCGTGCACGTCACCCTGGACCTGCGACACGCCACCATCAACGAGTACGACTCCACTATGAGGCTACTTACTGATCTTAAGATGGTATGTTACTTATTGCTCCACAAACTATTGTTATTACCCGTTTTATATTACATTATATTACCCCACATTATAATAGGCGTTTCTGGCGCATAGGCAAAATATCCGCGTAGTGACGGATTAAGAATACTAAATGTCACTACCCCATCTCAACCCGTGGGTGTCGTAAAAGGCGACTAACGGCCGATTTCAATAATCTATCTATTTATGGATCTAACTTTAGTAGCCAAATTCATAGATAGTAGATAGATAGATTACTGAAATCGGCCATAAGGGAACCATAAGCAGATAAGAGAACTGCTAGAAAAGGAAAATTCGAAACAAACCCTATACCAACCCGTCTTGCCAGCGTGGTGTAGTAGGCTAAACTCCCTCCATATTCCCTGGAGGAGACCCGTGCCCAGCAGTGGGACGTTTATGGGTTGAAATGATGATGATGATAATAGGGGTTAAAGTATGTACTATGCGATTAAAATAAATATAGGACTGTCAAATCAAGACGGCATTTTGTTTTCCATTTAAAGACAACTTTATACCTTACAAGTACCTAGGGTGTACAAAGAACGAAACACATTACAAGTACATACATATTTTTTCGGTTTAAAGATCTTTATTTTCTGATTAAGTGGTGGTAGTAAGTAATAAGAACAACAATAAAACTAGAACAGAAAATCAATGACAATTAAATTAACACTTGTAACAAAATAACTCAACGAAACGAGATAATTTTTTGCGTATTTTACCTATTTCTGCTAGCTGTACAAAAATGTGCACATTCGACTGAAGTTTGCGGCAAATACTGTCTTGTGCGATCCCATAATTATTTAAATCGCATAGTAGAAGGGAGATCAGTGCCTACCTGCGTTACAACGACAGCTTGACTCGTCTTTCAGGGTATTGAGGTGACGGCTTCAGCGGCGGAGAACACTAATTCACTCGTTTAATGTTCATTAGAGTGATATTATTAGATTTTAGATAATTATGAACTACATCACAAAAATTCGCGGCGCAAACGCCGCGGATTGCACTGACTTTTGTATGGGAACGGAAATGGAAGGAAGGTGTAGTGTTACCCTACGAAATGACACGTTTAGAAATGCGTAATAATAATGTTTGAGTTTCAGTAATTAAGCTTTTAGACGATTTAAATAAATAAATAAAATATTCACAATAGCGCAGCCAGTGTAAAATTGCCGTTTTATTGTAATAGGTACTTCGAATTGTTTGAGTTTTTTTTTTCCTTCATGGTTTGAGATTTTTGAGTGAAACTTTTTTCACATGGTGCCTATGAAGTTCTTCTTTTAACAAGTAAATAATTAAAACAATGTATTAACCTGCAAAAAATCAACAGATAAGCAACGCACTAAAAAGACCGAAAAATAATTGTACTTAATTATTATTCCTGATTAAATTTAAATACATAACATATGTATCTCCATTTGATTCTCTTTATTTTGATACCCTACTCGATACGTTTGGTTTTAAAAAAAGGTTAGGTAATTAAGTACTTACAATTTGGCGCCAAAAGTCCGCCATTTTTTTTATTTTATTAATGCCTATCTAAGGACACTTGGGTTTATGAGAAGAATCTAACGATACCTTAATTGTCTAAATCCATCCAGCCGTTTGAAGAAACGTGGGAATAAAGACATTTACAAAGATTTAAGATACGCGCGAAAAACAATACGTACCCGTCCTGACAGTCGCGTCGGGTAAAAAATGTGTAACATTGTTTTTTTTATGCATCGTATGCAGCAGACAAGAAGGATGGATAAATACTTCGAAAATTCGAGTGATTTTTGAATACGAATTCCGACGCGGAACTAACGCGGCAGAAACAGCTCGCAATATCAATGTTGCGTTTGGAGAGGGGACTGCTAATGAACGCACCGTGCGATTTTGATTTAAACGTTTTCGTGATGGAAACTTTGATTTGAAGAACGAACCACGACAGGGATGGTGGAAGCCGATCCGAGCCAAACTACCCAGGAATTAGCGGCATGGTTTAACGTTACCTTACCAACAATATTGACTCATTTGCGTCAAATAAATAAAATAAAAAAAAATGAAAAATGGGTGCCTCATGATTTGACTGATCTGCAGAAAGAAACGCGTGTTGAAACTTGTGTTACCTTGTTGAAGCGATACAAAAATGAAGGAATATTGGATCGAATTGTGACATGTGATGAAAAGTGATTTCTTTACGATAACCGTAGGCGAATAGCCGCCAAAAATGCAATGGCTGACCCCAGGTCAAACGCCGCAACAGTGTCCTAGCTTATCAATAAAAAGGTAATGCTAACTGTTTGGTGGTCTCAGCATGGTGTTATTCACTATAGCTTTCTCCGATCTGGTCAAGCAATAACGGCAGATGTCTACTGTGCCGAACTCCGAACAATGATAGCAAAACTAGCAGTGAAACAGCCCCGACACATGAATCAATCTTCACCATTATTGCTCCAGACCTCATACAGTACGATAAACCGTTTTAACTCTACAGGAACTGCAATTAGAAACCATTCGTCACCCTCCGTATTCGCCAGACCTTGCTCCAACGGACTACCATTTCTTTCTTTTATTCGTGTATTGGACAATTTTTGACGTGATAAAAAGTTTTCTTCTCAGGAGGTAGTACAAAATGCTTTCACACAGTTTGTCGAAAATCTAGATCACCGAGAGTTTTATCGCAAAGGCATAAATGATCTTCCTATTAGATGGCAGCAATGTAGTTATAGATATTTTTATTAAATAAATATTATGTTAAATTTAAAAAAAACTAATTTAAATTTTTCAGTACAAATTGGCAATTTCATACTTTAACCCCTAATATTACCCGTGTTGATACATACACAACAATGGACTACTCCAAGTTCATCATCATCATCATTTTTATATTATTTTGTTCATTCTGTTCAACAAACACTTCACGCCTAAGTACTTTAAGTTTTTATCAGCACTTTTAATAAGAGCAAGCTTATTTTATGCAATGATAGCTATAACGTTACTGTGAAATAAATAATCATAAAACATCTCTGCAGGCAGTTACTTAATATTTCACAAAGTACTAGGCTCATCTAGTTAGAAGAAATCCGCCCAGTAGTGTGACGTAATGGGTTAAATATTGAAGAGAACGATAAAGTTAATATTTATGATTTTTCCCTCCAGACATGGGAAGACCAGCGCCTTAAATGGAACCAGACAGAATGGGGGTGTGATTATGCCATCACATCAGCAGAACGGCTCTGGCTACCTGACATCGTGCTGCTGAACGCGGCAGCTACGGGCGTGTCGAGTTCGCCCAACGACGTGGGGCTGCGGGCCCGGCTCGACTACGTGGGCGCCGTCACCTGGGTGATGCGCCTCGACCTCACCGCGCCCGTCGCCCTCGACCTCTACAACTGGCCTAAAGACACGCAGTCTTGTGTGTTCAAGTTCGGATCTAGAGCGTATGGTTTCGATGAAATTGAGTTGCGTATTACGGATTTTAAGGTTAGTCATTAATTGTTATTTTGTTTTATACCAGATACAAAAGGGTGTAAGAATATAAGACCTCTTCATACTGATGTGTTAGTGACTTGCATAATGGTCAGGTCACCGATCCCAAAAGATACTTAGCGCTTGTTACTTTTCATTATAATGATAATGACCTTACACAGGAATTGGCAGTCCTATAATAAATAACCGTAATTATCTACATTTCCTATTGCATTTGTAGTGGCATTATATCCGGTATTTGTAGCACTACTTATCACCTGTTTTCGATACTGAGAGGAACATAAAACTTACACCGTTTATTATAATATGTTCAAAACAAGCTTCATTAGTAAACTTAAGTTAGTCGATTAACTTCAAAGTTTTATTTACTATAATTTAGTAGTTATGCTTTATTGCTTAATGTTCAGCGCGCTGTGGTGTTCGAGAGTGGCGCGTGGGAGATCAAGTCGATAACGGGTGACACATCGATATGGCGGCGCGACGACGAGCAGCTGAGCGTGGCGGCGTGGACGGTGCAGGTGACGCGGCGCGCCCCCGCGCATTCGCTCGCCGCCACCACCGTGCTGCTCGCCGCTGCACTGCTGCTTGTCACCGCCCTCGCACTGCCACCTGATCAACGACATGCGCTCGCAGCATGCACTTCGTTTACTGCGGCACTTTGGTGTGTATTGTATAATCATTTTTGCTAAGGACCCGGGGTTATGCCTTGAGGTACGCCAAATCGAAAGGATGTATATATAAGATAATTATTTACATTTTTTAAATTGAATTTCGTTAATGACAACTAGGTATTTAAATTATGTAAATGTGAAATAAACCTATTACAGAAATTAATAGATGCAACTATATAATAACTGACTATTTGTAAAAACATTGTGAGTGATACAATCAAAGGCTAGTGAAAGATCAAATTTTATTAAAATATGTCAGGTTGATCACGGCGCTGGTGCGGCTGCCAGGCGCGGGGTCGTGCCCGCGCGTGGTGTCGCTGATGTGCGCGGCGTGCGCGTGCGGCGCATGCGCGGCGGCGGGCGCGGCGCTGGTGCGCCTCGTGGCGCGCTGCACAGCGCGCCCGCCCGCACGACTCAGGACCTTGCTCTCCAGTCTTTCTACTGTTTGTAAGCTGACACCCTCGCCCGTAAGTATTTTTTTAGTTTGACTAATTTGTGACGTTTTTCGTGTTTTGAATAGTTTGTCTTAGTACAAGAGTGTAGTATAGCAATACTCGTGCTGTCCGTAGGAGGTGTGCGGTGTGTCGGAGAGCGGCGCGTGGGCGGCGGCGAGCGTGCTGCTGGACCGCGCACTCTGCGCCGCGCTGCTGCTGGCGCTGGCCGTGCTGCTCGCGCTGCAACTCTTCTAGGTCACCTCACCGCCTCACCTAACTGTACATACTCATACTTTATACATTTTGGTTAGCTACTACAAGAAAGATGATACAATTTACTTAGTAATAAACTTTTATTGTTTTTTTATTCACTTCATTTACAATTTCATTTTTAGGCTGCACAGATATGACGATAATGACAGTTCCCATACCTACGCTTACCTTCTAGTGGTAAAACTTGTTGTTAACTGGCACAGTTCTACTTCGTGACAGCGTTAGTGGCCACTGACTCGTCTTGTTCCTCAACGCGTTTAACATCAGCTCCACACCGAGGAGTATCACTGCCATGATAGCTCCTAATGCTAGGGCCTGTGTACAATATTGTTTTATTTTCGTTAAAACATTTTTAAAAAACATTGATCATGAGTAAATAACACAACATCATACCTACTATTTTAATGGCTCAGGACCTTCGTGGGAAGAAAAACGGGGGTTTACATTCTGTAGTGGATGTTTCACAACGAAGATAGTGATGGTTAATAATAACATGATGTTTGGCAATTAAAATGAGTATCTAATGCGTCGTACTTGCAGTGCAGGCAGCACGTCGATGATGCCGACGCTGACGAACCCCCCCGAGGCGGCCTCGCACCGCGGCCGCGCCACCAGCCACACGCTGCGCGCCTGCGCCATCAGGCCCACCTCGCGCTGCCACCGCAGTCTAAAACATGTTATACAATAACTTAACACAAAGCACAACATATCTAGCTAGATTAAAAAAAAACAAAATACTTCATCATTGCTGTTCCGTTCCGGCGGTAATTTACTCTCCCTACAATATAATCAAAATAACATTTATTTCTAATAATAATAATAACTCTGGAACAGTCTTGGAGGACAGATTAAGGTGGCTTTCCAACACTTATCATATAAACAAAAAAATGTACCACAAGTTTAAATGAAGAGCCCACAAACCGCAGGGTAGCTAGAGACTGTAGTGGATCTCCATGAGCCACCACAGGACTCTTAACTCTGCCTTACCACCAGCTGATCAGAGAGCGGTCGCCAGAGCTCATATATGCTCGGGGGTGGAAGGGTCATTTTTCAAGGGCATAACTACGAAATCCGCTCCGGGTCTTCACTTACGCCCCGTGATGGCGTAATTAGCGCCGCACCGCAGGAAACCGTGTTGGACCTATGTCCCCCGTAAGCCTTCCAAAAGGACTGGGTATACCTACTACTTAATTACCTTCGAGAGAAGTATAGCCGTGAAGAAAGAGACATAATAATAATAATGTTTGGACATTCACACTCATAATAAATTGTCGATAAAGATTTAATAATACCTTCTCACAAACGAACAGAAGGCTTCACAAAAAATGGTATGTTTTATATAAGCACGTTAAAACTAAATATCTAAGAGTATTGACCTGACAGCGAAGAGTTCCCTGTAGCCGGAGTACCGGCGTATGGGAATGCTGACCATGGGCATCTTGAAGGCCTCGATCTCGTCGAGCGCGCACTTCTCGCGCTCCGTGAACGTCTTCGTGATGACGTCATACCCGGCGCTACGCTCCACCTACGCACACATGCACAGCACTCAACAGTTGTAGCAGTGACATGTTCCTAGATATGATTAACAAAAACATGAGAGTCGCACTCCATAAAAAAATTTAATAAAGATGCACTGAAACACTGAACCACACAAGTGTGTCACACACACAAGGCGAACAATCCGGTGCAAGGACTCAAAAACTCATGATTCGAACATTAATGATGAGTTTTTGAGTAGAAAGATTTAGGATAAGATTACAAACACGATAATAAAACTTTAACACTATTAGCTTTATTCAAATAATAATCTGTGCGTTTGTCTGCCACGCAGTGTTTACCTGGAAGGCGAACAGTCCGGTGCGGACTCGTGCGATACCCTCGTCGACGCCGATGTAGGCGCGCTCGCCTTGCGGCAGGATCTTGCGCCGGTACAGCTGCTGGGCCGACACGTCTGCTGTCTCCTGCACGTCACAATACACAACAGCTTCAGAATTGTATTATTATTGTGAACAATAAACAAATATATTATGAAAATATTATATTATGAGCTTTTAAGTAACTAGTATAAAAAGGATAGGTTCGTTTTCAACAACAGGGTCGTTCTCAAAAAAGTGGTACTGTAACCTGCCGAGCAGTTTTTGATTGAAAAGTTTTTTTTTTTAGAGATCTATGTATGTTTGCTAATAATTTTGTTAAAAGAGACTTTACACAGAGGCCTGAATATATTATAGATTTTATGACAATATATTTCCTGGAAATATAACTTGTACTATGCTTTTCTTCGTAACCTGTCATGTCCAAACGCAGGGAGTCGTACTTTAAAGATATTATTATGTAATATTGTCTTTAATATTAATGAAGTGTATTTTATTACCATCTAAGTATTCATACATAATAATAAAACTTTTTGAAATATTCAAGATAATATAATGTTCAAAGTAATTTCTCTTTAACCTGTTGTTTTTATTAACGAGTCTCACTCACACATTTTTATGAACTTAGAATCCATGCCCCGCGCAAACTCACCTACAACTATCTAACTAACCGCCGAAAATAGTATATAATGTGTTGTAATTTTGGCCAATTTTGCAAAATTAGCATCGAAAAGCAATGATCGGAGTTTGGAACAGGTATGTTCTCATTACTCTGTTTATAATATTTTGACTTGCAGTGAAAATATTTCGGTAATAGGAATGTTTAAATATTTATTATAACGTCTTTTTTTTATAGTATGGATATAATATATAATATATAGAATGCACAGGTTAAAGAGATGCCGGTCATGTTAAAGAGGTGTATTACTATTTTCTCTATAGGAATAGATTAAGAGAAACGTAAAAAAGAAGGCAATGTTATATATACACATCAGTTCAACATCACAAGATCAAATAATGGAAAGAAATCGAGAGAAGAAGCAAAAATAGGCGTATCAACGCTAAATAAAAGAAACAAAGCAAAAGTACGATGTTTTATTGAGTTCAAAAGTCCACTTTTCAGTGATTTAGGAAATATTATTAACAACAACATTGATTGTTGCTATAGAAATAAGCCAGAAGGTCTGGTATTTACTACAGATGGATAACTGGGTCAAATGTCGGATCAAGAGTCAGGCGAGTTAAGAAATTTCTTCGGTGAGTTCAACCAATACCTTATCTCCCCATGATCAACGACTATTTAGAAAACTGAGATAGAAAGCAGCTTCGGCGAGCTTACAACCAGTGAGAGAGAGAGAGTGAGTGAGAGAGAAGAGAGAATGCCTGAATATCTTCTCTCTCTTTTGTCTTTGACGAATTCAATGCGTCCTCCCTGTTAAGACATACAGTCCCGAGATGTGGTTATTCACCTTAGGTCTAGCCCACTAGCTTAATGTCACTAAACGAGCTATGGAACGAGCTATGCTCGGCTTTTCTTGGAACGACAGAATTCTTCTACTACGAACAGCAATAGAATAAGTAAGCTAAAGTGAGTTGGCTACATATGCAGAAGAACCGATGCATGTTGGAGCAAGCATGTTTGGAGTGGAGACCGCGATCCGGCAAGCGTAGAGTAGAACGGCCTCAAGCTAGGTGCACTGATGACCTAAAAAAGTTTGCTGGATAGGATTTAATGCGGCAGGTGGGGGAATGAAGGCAATGATGAGTGCTAGGAGAGCCCTATATACAAGAGTTGATTGCAATAGGCTGTATTGTTTGATTGATTAATTGACAAACACCAAATTATTGAACCAAAGGATCCTATTAATCTTCAGAACCCAGCATAAATATTTATTTCGTAATTGTAAGGATATGGTTTTGGTTTGGGATATGACAATGCTTTATTGTTGGTCATGGAACTCTTAAACTGAAACTTTAGTACAAAACGGATGTGATAAGACCATACGAATTAGTTAAACAGAAGGGACAAACACAATTATTTTCTTTAAACTGTAAAACTTTAAACTCTTTAACCTGTGTTTCTTTATTTTCAAAAGGCTGTATTTCATAAACAAATGCATGAATCTCGTTCCCTTTAAATAATTCAAAATAAGAGCAATACGTACTACAGATTTAACAACAAAAAAAATCACTAAAATTGATTTTATAACCTAAAGTGCCACTTTTTTGAGAATGCTTCAACAGTGAACAAAATTAGGTTTTGGTAGTCTTCAAGATTCTGCTTAGTTTGTATTTGTTTGTTCGTTGTACTAACATAGGCCCATAGGTATTTAACAGACGGTTTTTAATGTATGAAACAGCTTTGCCCATAATAATTAAATATAACATGAATATTATTATATTTCGTAAAGCATGAGCGGCTCACAGTGAAATAAACTTTCTTGTACGTGGTCTCCTGCACGGCGAGCTGGATGGGCGAGTGCGTGAGGTCATCGAGCGTGCGGATGGCGTCGCTGGGCGTCTGCAGCAGCGACACGATCTTAGCGGAGTAGGCCGTGAACACGAACAGTGACGTCAGCAACGTGCTGAACATCACCACACGCACCGACGTCACTCCGGGCGTTATGTGGAACCCTGACACACCACAATATATGGTTACGTTACGTATCTAGTGTCCTGTTTGATACAACTCGACGAAATTCAATGTGAACCCAACGGCTTATTGTGCTTCTGCTTTAGGAGGCGCAGGGTCGTTTGATATTTTTTTCCATAAGCTGGGAAAAAAATCGCAGGGCATGAGCGAGGCGAGCAGGCGGCGCCAGCCTATCCGCGCTTTTAGTGTAGGTACCTTGCTGACACATGGTGCCAAGTGCGAAGGTGCAGTTGTCGTAGAGCGTGAGTGGCGCGAGCAAGCGGCGCGCGGCGGTCGAGCGCGCGCGGCTCCGCAGCAGCGCCAGCGTCAGCGCGCTGCTCAGCGCCACGGCGCCACACGCTGCCCACACGCCCGCGCTGAACGGCGCCAAGAACACGTTGGACACCGCCGACCGAGCCGGCTGACGGAATATGAACGCGGTACTGCAACACAATATAGGTACCTGGCGTTACTTCATACTACCTACTACACACGGACATTTTACAGTACCCATACCTACATAAAACAAACACGAAGTATAAATACTCGCATCATGGCAGTCAATCTTTGAAAACGGGAGCGATCTGTTCCGTGGGAGCGATCTCTGATACAAAATTATGAATTTCTGACCGGCCGGATCTTTTGGATTAAGTTACGAATATTTAGGAAGCTGAATAATATAGCTAATTACTGATTAGTCCAAAGCTTTCGCCATTGTTGCCACTGCCTTCTTAGGTATACAAAAGCTGGGACATGCAGGGTCTGCAGTTCATTATTAAGATGGTGTAAATCCTACCCCAGCTTCAGAAATAGATCACAGTTAGTTAAAGTCAGGTGTTATAAATCGGTGATAGTAAATATTTAATAAAAAGTACCCGCCACTTATGTACCACATTAAACTTTATGAAGATGCCAGGTATCCGCCGACGACACCAGCATATTATAGCGTAGATACATAACAAATAAGTACTTATTCCTATGTATATAGGGTGTAAGGAGGGATCTGTCGATAGGTACCTAAAACTTGGGTAAGTTTAAGATATTCATACTCGTACTCCATAAAAAGCACCAACAGAGTTACAAGCCCGAAACGTTCAGGCCGATGACTTAACTCGCAAACCAGGTGATTTTGTTTAGGCTTAGCAATGCTAATATCAAGAAGAAAATTAAGTAAAGAATAAAGATATTTCTGTAACAATTTTCATTTTATTCTTATGTTTACACATATCTTGATAGCACTTTTGATAAAAGAATGGCGTGATATTAGGTGGTGTCTATAACAATCACCGGTTTCGATACTGGGAGGGTTTACTTCCACTCAATAGTGAACGTACCTCAGAACGAGTGTTTCAGAGAAGTAATGCACGCCGTTCATCCGGTCGTGCCTCATGAAGATCGAGGGAAAGCCCACCTCCACTTCGTGCCGCTGCAGCAGTCCCACCAGACCGTTGAACGAGCCGTTCGGTTGCACCACGCCGTACAAATCTACCTGACGCAAGTTATAGCTAAAACAGAACATTTTCATCAGCTGCCTGCACCACAGGGTACAGATATAGACAAGGTCATTTACAATAGAAAATGCAAAAATACAGCCCTGAATTTAAGGAGGAAATCAGGGTATTTACAATATTTACTTCGGTTAACAATTGCAGGGCGTTTCATTGTTTGTTTTTAGGCATTTTTTTCTCCCCTTTACCAGCAATAATTCTACAGACTATAAGCAAATTCATTCGATTTATCAATGTCAATTCGATTGATGATTATTATCTTCTTACGTAAAGTAGACGTAATCATAATGATATTTGAAGTACTAACTGAATGTTGAGGTCCTGCCCAGCAAGCTGCATGAGTGGATACGTGACCTTGGGGTGCGTGTCGATCTGTCGCGTGCTCACGTCCAGCCAGCCGCGGAAGTGTTCCGGATCTGATACCTACCACAACAGAACATACAATACGTAGGAAGTAGGTACCTGAAACACAAACAATACTACCTACTACCTGTCCTGAGGTGACCCTTTGTCGGGAATAGTAGGTACCTAATATAATAAAATTAACAATTGTATCTCAGTCTATACAAGAGACACTTGTGTAAAATATACTAAAATTACCATTTTGTGTTTTCCAATGTAACATTATGTTGCCAAAATATATTGGACTGTTAATTGAAAACTTGTTACACAATGGAATGACGCATCTGATAACTTTACATAACATGGAACAACTACAAGTAGTAGGTATGTGTACTGCTCACCACGCAGGCGGCCAGTAGCGTCACGTTCTTCAAGTTCTTCCTCCTGGTGACTGTGCTCGGTAGAGTCAGCCACAACGCCACTAACTGCTTCCTAGAGCTGCTCTGGTCGAGCCCAAGGTCGGTCATGAGTAGCGGATGCTTCGCCTTCACTCTGTACACGTCGACCAGTCTGTCTGGCGCGGACCACACCACGTCCGCGTCAGGGAGGAGCTCGTAGTCTGCCAGGGTGTCCTCCACAATGCTCCTCTGGTACGAAGAGTTGTGGAGCAGCAGCCATGCATGACGGTAGTTAAATGCTCGAGAGATTGATGCCTGACGCACATTAAAAGCGATGTTTAGTTCTTTTTAATAAAAATACGAAAAAATAAGTGTATGTTATGCGCGGTGGAATAAAGTTAACTTCAAAGGTCGCAAGTCAACACGTTTCCGCATTGCCGTCCTTGTGCATTGCAATGCGAGGTTAGGAATCGCTAAGCCTGACGACGCGTGCAATGGTCACAATCTGCCACACTAGGGCCTCGGAATCTCGGAATATCGCAATATCGGAATCTCGGAAAGCAAGCTTCGATATTACAATTCCGATACTGAGTGATCCAATATCGGAATCGGTCGATATCGGAATTTCATTATTACTTTAGAAATTACAAATTTTATTTATAAATTGCATAAACTCGGTATTAGATTTTATAATTGTGCTTGCTTAAAATAAAACAAAATACGTTTTCGTTGGTTCGTAGACTTTTAAGATGCTGGTTTGTATTATTAAATAAAACTAATATTTAGTTACGTAGATAGAGAGAGTCATAAAAGCTACATATAGCAGTTAATATTTAATATTAGTGGCTATATCTAGGTTTGCTTGTTTGTTCCAGGCCCAGGTAGCCTACCACGAGCTCTTAACGCGATCCAGTTTAGGACCTAAATTAAAACCAAATACTTAAAAGAATACAATTCAAAATGTTTTTATTACACTCAATCCAACTCAACCTCATACCGAATTTATGCAATCTATACATATAATAAATCTGTAGAAAGTCGTTCTTGTCAATCAAAAAAAAATCCAAAAAAATAGCCAGGGTGTTAAAGGACAACCAATAGAACCTATTTCCAGCATTTTTCGAATTTTTTTGTCTGTTTGTCTGTTTATTTGTTCGGGCATCACGTAAAATGTACGAAAGCAATGAAAAAAAGTTTTTTCTTTTATACCACGACGGTGGCAAACAGACGTACGGTTTGCCTGATGGTAAGCGGTTACCGTAGCCTATGGGCGCCTGCAACAACAGATAAGTTACATCGATTATAAGTTAACAAATGCTCCGTTTCGGGGATATTGACCATCCCACCTAAGTTGACCTCAGATCTACATGATCAACTATATAAAATAGGGTTCAGCTTACACTGGATCTTATCGGTTGGACACGACTATGACATTTGCGTTGATATATTTCCAGCGGACACATGTATTTGAGAGAACACCTACATTAGTTTATAAGTAGACGATTGTTCATTACATCACATTAATGCAAAATTATGTTTGCGTTCTCTGTGGCAGGGTTAGAGACATGCGGGTGCCGACATTCCTTCCAGTAACGAACTTACTGGCGTTTTGTCTTTTGGTAGGATGTAGCGAGATTTCACTAACAACTGTATCAACTCACTTTCAATTTAACATCATAGTCAATTAATAACATAGGCCTCTCCAAACACGCGCAATACCACTTGGTCTTCCGCCTTCCGCATCCATTCCGACCTAGCGACCTTTTTTTAGGTCGTCGGTCCACAAAGTCATTTTTGATACATTCGTTTCTTAGATCGTATGATTTTTATTGCGAGGTTTATTGAGTCAATTGTACCTAGTATGTTACGTCACTACATTACATAAAACAAAAACACACTTCAAAATTTTTGCCTGCCTGACCGGATTTCATTGGCGGATAGCTAATGTCACCAGAAACAACTTTTATTTTGGAAAAAAATCAAGATTCTGTGAAAAAAATTACAATAAAAACCAATGAATGCGTGATTAGTTGTCCAAGCGAACGAAGTTGCGGGCACAGCCAGTTTATAAATAAAATTTGCAATTTCTAAAGTAATATGAAATTCCGATATTAATATCGGAATTCCGATATTGAGATCTAATATCGGAAATCAGTATCGGAATTGAAAATCTTCCGGTATTACATGCCCTATGCCACACCAAGGCTACTTATCCGTTTGACCTCTGCTGCCAAGAAAGTAACGGTTGTGGCGCCCTTGAATACGACAGGTGACGCCTCGCTATTGTCAATTTATATTTAAATGGGATATGTAATAAGTAGGTAAGTACCTATATACTACTGTGAATTAAATTCGATGAACTCATTGATTTACTCATTAATTCATTGATAAAGTTAATTAAATCGCTGAGAAACGTTAAATAAATAAAAACAGTTTTAATTTGGTAATACAAGTAGCAATTCCAAAACGTTATGTCCCCGTCCTCCCCTGCAATCCTGAAAAATTGGTACATAAGTAGAATTTTATGTGAATTTCTGGGTGCACCTTGTGATTTATGAGGTATGTATAATCCGCGTCGTTGTTGTAATACATTACATTTAACAGCAGGTGTCTGGCGTGGGGACACTGCATGTCCACTAGCATGGCCTCGCGGAGGGTGTCGGAGGGCGTCAGGCGCGGGCTGCGGCTCAGCTCAGTGTACACGCTCAGTCTCACGCCTGCCTCGCCGGCGCTGCACCATAGCTCTGCTGTCTTGTCTAGTCATATTATTAATATATAATTAAGACATAGCGCAGAGCAGGTAACGCCCGCTCAAACTGAGCCGCCTGGCGAAGTACCTTCGCCCTACAAAACACCGTAGCGAAAATAATATTGTGTGTTCCTGTTGGTGAGTAGTGATATCCCCGATGTGTTGTAAGCCTCCGCGTCCATAGGCTACGATAACCGTTTCCCATCAATCGGTTCGTATGCTTGATTACCACCGAAGGTATAAAAAAATGGACTATATAAAGAAAGAATAGACTATATAAAGAACAAACAATCATGCTCGTCACACAAAGATTTGTCCTGAGTGGGAATCGAACCCACGACCTCCGGCTTAGCGGTCCCGATCATTAACCACTATAATACACCTAACTACAGGCCAGTCAAATGTTAAAAAAAAAATACACGTTTCATAAAAAAAGCCACAAAAACTTTAGCATTTTAACGTTTTCCAGCACGTGATCAACAAGTTTTGCAGTGAACTATCTCATCACAAACATTGGTAGGTAGTCAGTCACTACCAGTCTCGTAATTAGAAGCTGATCTGGTGGGCGGTTGAAAGAAGAGTCAGAAGAGTTATAACTGCTAACGTGACCACGATATAATTATATTTATACTGTGACGATAGTGCGCATATAATTAATCTGCATGTAATAAGGCAGCTCATATAATTCGGAATTTATGAAAAGACTGGTAATTGCCTCTACCTACCCCTCTGTGTGAATTGTATGTCACTGTATAGTATATAGATAAATACGGTCCTTCGAGCCGCGATCAATCAGTTTGTTATATATCATAGTAATGCAAGTTTACTATTTTTAATTATAATTTTAAATTTTAATTTTTATTATAAACTTGCAATAACGCCATATTATTTCACAATATACCTAATATGTGCTTGCGCTAGCTTCGATAATGTCTTTGTAGCTTCACGGATGAGATAGCAAAGATAAGATAGCAATACTTAGTGAATTTTGTAGATACGAGTATGTCAAACATGATCTGTAGTTTTTGAGTGTTCAAACTAGCATCCCACCTGACACTTATGTAGGTATGTTTTACCCGTGGACAATAGCAAAGTTGAATACAAAATAAATCACTAAGATAATAGCATATACTTACGACAATGTCCTCTGCTATTGTCTGAACTGCGATCTCCCGCTTACCCATAATGAGCTCAATAGGCGACTACTCACCAGCAGAAACGCAACACTATCGAGGTACTATTGTATTCTGTAGGGTAGAGTAGATATTTCTCATGTCACTCTGCTCAATTTGAGCTAGAGCTCTCTTTAGTACAATTCCGTAAGGAATCTAAAAACATCTCCTTATTACAATGATGTAAAGCAAGTTCACCCATAGATTTAAGTTTTTATAGCACACAAAAAGAACAATCATCTGTATAAACACGGGTGCAGCATTAAATTGCATACAAAATGAAATTACAGAACCGACAAAATACGCGCAAACAAAACAGTTCCAGTGTGTTTGAATCAGCTTACTGACAACAGACTCGAATTACACGTACCTACGACTGAATGTTCGTCACCTGGGTACCAGACCTTACAAGCTGTGCTACAAGTCAGGTAGGTGTATTATAATGAAAGCATATTACCGGGCGGCCAACATATGAAGGCGCTCATCATGTACAAGTTCTTGGTGACAAAGTACGATATGACAAAGTTAATCACGTCCATAGCGTTCGTTGCTCTGCTACTCAACAAGTAACTCTGCCTTGTTACAGTCGCAAAGAAAATCAATTTGAACCTCTATAAATACAAGGTTATTATGGCCAAGCTTTAGTTGGTTCTAAAACGCTGAGAGAAAGAAACATGTGGATAAGTATATTTTCTTTTTCATACAAAATACTGTTTTCATTGCAATATTAAATATTTAAGTACCTACCTACGCCCTAAAGTAACTCCCAGCCTTGGTACAATTTTATTAATTTTGTACTTTGTTGTAGACTGTACCCACAGCCTAGCAGCCTACATAGATACCTACATATTTATTTAATTAAAGTATTTGCACACTTGATGCAATAGATAACAGTAGACACCCAAATAAACGGAGCAACATAACAGGTTTAAGAATACAAAAAGATATGTTGGGTAAATAAATACTATTCGTAATACAAACAGCACTAAGTGCATATATTACATATAATATAATTATGATAAGTACAATGTGACACTTTCGACTTTTAGCAATGAGGACACGGTTGCCGCTTTTCACATTACTCAGTCTTCAGTGTAGAGCGTGGACAAGCGATTGTCGACGCAGAAATATTCTGGTCACCCCTGAATATTCCTACAATCCTACCATTAATTCCTGGGGCACTTACAATTTTAACTGACTATGACCCAATTAAATACATAGTATAGGTTTGTGTTTTGAAAAAAACTGAGAAAGAGACACCCTGATTTAGAAGTGAAGAATGGTCCATAACAATCTTTACTTTATTCGAGTATCTACGATTGAAACTAGTCTCATGTTTGAGAAGCAATCAGAGTGCACTATTACTAACTACTTGAGCGTTTAGACTAAATGTGCTCCACTTAGCTAATCGCTATAATTGTATAATACGAAGAACGATATATACTTGCACACAATGACACGATGTACTTTTATTGGTAAATCCTGATATAAAAACTGTACCCATTTCAAGATATTTTTATAAATTATGTTAATGCATTATCCCAATGCCCCAAACTGCCTCGGTGGCGCTGCGGGAAGTTTATACGACTGCTGTGCAAGAGGTCCCGGGTCGGGTGACAATGGTATTGGGCTTTTCTAATATGAAATTCCAGTACTGAGATTTTCCCGGAGTTTGGTAAAAAAATGTTCCTGGTTGATGACAATAGGCTCGCCCCCTATTTCATGGGACCAAACATAGCTGGCGAAATGTGGGTGTGAAACACCTCTGCCTACCCCTTCGGGGAAAAAGGCGTGATGCTATGCATTATCCCAATCGAGGACGAATATCTCTAATCCTCACATACTAGAATTGAACAGGTCGACTGCAGAAGTGCTATTCACCTTGCTATTTTTATACATAAGAATAAATCACAAGGAGTTTTACAAACATTCTACCTATCAATGGACACAAAATGCTTACAAACTTTGAACTGGTATTTGTGAGCCACACAAAAATTTGCCTTGTGTAGGAATCTAACTCACACCCTGGTACTAAGTCACATGATACGAACTTAACGAGACAACATAATACGGTCTACTGCCGTCTACTAATATTATAAATTAGATGGATGGATATTTTTTGCTCAATTCCGCCAAAAAGGCTAAAACGAGCTGTATGAAATTTGGCGCACCGATAAATTATAGTCAGGAATAGCTAATAGGCTACTTTTTACAGACATACCACGCGAGCGGAGCCGCGGGTGGAAGCTACAATTACATAAATTAGATTTCACTCAATGTACTGATTGCCAAGAGCCTCCTTGAAGAGGTTTGCGTTAGATGGATGGATAGACGTGGGCCTGATGCAGAAGACAGTATTTCTGGACTTAAACATTCGATTTTTCGTTTTACGTAATTTTTTTGGGTACCTAAGTAATATTAATTGATAGACAAAACTTATTTTAAAATGTATTTGTTCCTTTATCTAACCCCGTTTAATAAATGCTAGTCCAGTGGTTTTACCACAAATTGAGCAGTAGGTAGCAGATATATCAACATTGATTTTATCTATCTATATGTTGTTAACTAAGTATAATTATTGCATCCGAATAAATATTGATTAGATATAATTACTGACTACGTATTTATTGAATATAGTTTGAGAGCATTAAATCTATATTAGCATAAAGTTATATTTTTTACTATCGTATTCATTACTAAATAAATACAAAGTTAATTAAATCCCCATTTTATTGGTAGGTAAGTACACTTAAGTAAATAACAACGTAGATTGCAAACAGGTTCGGCCATTCTATAGCGAGTCAATTACCAAATTGAAATAAATTAAGGCATATACCTACATAAAACCAGCCCGACACGCCCAATTTTTGTAAATCAATCTGAATCAATGCTCCTGACTCTTGACTGACATAAAAGTAAAGAGCATATTATTATTGATCCATTATGTGTTCAGGAGGTGCCTTATGCCCTTTACTGCGTCAGTTGAATTTTGATGACAATCACGAATGTTCTGTTGTTACCTAACTACGCACACTGCCTTCTGTTGTTTTCAAAACATTACAAATGAATTTTACAAACGGACCACCATGTTGTTTAAACTTTTACAGTCATTCACCTTATATTACCATAGACAATAAAATGCCATGTTCCATTTACCTTTTTAAATTAATTACCGATTCTGAGCAATCTGTGTGTATTTAATAATAGTAGACGATAATATTTTGAAGTGTCATTTTTAAATACGATACATTAATTGTTAAATCTATTGAACTGTCGTTGTTATCAACAAGTATTGGTCTTATTTTAATATGTAAATATCGTCATTAGTTTTGATAAAAAACCACAGAAGCATTTAACAACAACAAAAAAATCGGTCAAGTGCGAGTCAAACTCGCGCGCCGAGGGTTCCGTACTATCAGGGATAATGGCAAAGTATTATTATGGCCAAAAAATAAAATATAATATTTAACAAACAAATGAAAGTCGGGCTTTTTTGATGATTACTAAAAAAGTGTGCTTTATAATTAAATAGTTACTTACCTACTTCGTTCTATTTTTCCTGGAATATTTAGGTAAACATGTAATAACTGGAATTCTTCTACATTTTTCTCATCACTAACTTGGAGATAAGGAGTCTTGATATCAAGTCTCAATTTTGGATGCCTTTGCAGAGAAAATAAAAACATTTTCTCAGTTTTTTTTAATCTTATTGGGTAGTGTTGGAGAATTAGGTACATTTTTGGTACAGAACCCTCAAAATGCAAGTCATTCGTCTTCTACGTAATAGGAAAAGATAAAATACCTCAGTGAATATGTAATTGTGAGAATTAATTATAATTAAAATGAGTCGGCAAGGTGATCGTGCCTACTCACTAAAGAGGCACTAGCAGCACATTACTGACGTATATAAGTAGTTATTTTATATTATTATATTACCTACATGAACAAATCAATAAGATTTAGATAAGTGGCCTATTTATTATATTTTGCTGAGGTTAGCTGCTATCCACACAATGCTCATTCATGGGATATCTGCTAGTCTCGGCTGACAGGCTGTTATACTATTCTGATGTACGGTGGCGACGGGATTGAATAATTTCCACAGCTAGGCGGAATAAAACACACGAGTTAACGTCAACATTAAATAGGTATATTTGTCTATGTTAAGTAGATTGGCTAGAGGTTGCTGATGGGTCGACACACGTCGGGCTGCACGAACAGGCCCGTGTAGTTGACCACGAAGAACGTGGAGGCGGAGCCGAGCAGCGAGCCCAGCTGCGTCACCGCGCCCACCACGCGCATGCCCCGCGCGCCGCCGCCGCGCGCCCAGCCGTACACCCACATGCGCCCGTACGACACCGCGCCCGACACCGCCACCCAGCACACCACCTACCGACACACAACTCTCTCTTAGCTACATCATCATAACCACCTGGGGCAGAGCACCCTCAATCCCGCCAAACTTCTAGTTAACTTAGTAAATGATTAATTCCAGTGTGCTTAGGTCAGTTCGTACCGCGGGAAGCCTGACCGTTGCCGAACATGACACATCGCTCCCACTTCAACGAAGTTCATTCACTATGATATGCAGCAGCGGGGTCTACCTCTACACATAATACTACAAGAAAATAATAGTTAGAAACTTACAATTAAAACCTCCCCGCCGACGTGGTTGTACAAGGGTGGCGAGGGACTGAGCAGCGCCGTGGCCATGATGTAGCAGAAGGGCAGCACGACGAGCGCCAGCATGGCGGCCAGCACGCGCGCGCGCACGGGCCGCAGCCACACGCCGGCCAGGCACGCGGCCGGGTTGGCCATGGCGCCCAGCGTCACGGCCAAGTGGTACGCGCGCGTGCCGTACGGCATGCACGAGTACGACTGCACCGACGGCATCACGCCGTTGCTCAGCGCGTTCAGCACCGCCATCAGCACCAGCACGCCAAGCCACCGCGCGCTGAGGATCGAGCTACGCTTCGCCTTCGCCTCGTCGTCCTTAGGCTCCTTCATGAGCGACACCCGCTCCGAGTCAAAACCCTTGTAGTTGCTAAGTGTGGTGAAGCTGAACAAACTAGTGGCGGAGAGCGCGCCCAGCAGCAGCAGGAACACCGTGGTGTCGAACCGCGGCGGCGGGTAGTGCGGCACCAGCGTCGAGTTGTCGCCCGCCGGCAGGCACTCGGGCTCGCCGCCCACGCCCTGGATCAGCGCCAGTATGCTGGGCAGGAAGCCGCTGAGCCCCTCCCCCACTAAGTACGTCGCGAGGTAAACGTCCCGAAAATGTCTTAAGTACGGATAGAACAGCACGGAGCTGGTGCACCCCACCAGCGCCGCGAAGAACGTCAGCACCAAGTACGCGACCGAACGTTCCGTGTTGTGGATCACGCCCGTCTTCTCGTACAGGAACGCGTTGAGAATTAGCGCGAGCGTGCCTATCACTAGCAGCGCGTAGATGTAGGGCGCTTCTGAGATTCTGGGAAAGATCTTGCGGAGCAAGCCATAGAGCAGAATGCCCACGTTGGCCAGCGACACTGCCAGCACCATGGAGGAGGGCAGCGCCCAGCCCTCGGGCAGGCGCTCCACCAGCAGCGGCAGCTGCACATAGAGTCCGTTGACGCCGAGCCACGTGCCCGTGCCCCAGCAGATCATGAGCACGTCGAGCGCCACGCGCCGCTGCGCGCCCCACATGCTGACTGCGATGGTGTCGCCACGGTCCAGGCACGGGGAGCTCTCCTTCTGCTCACTCAACCTGCGGACGCGCCACCACACACTCACAATCTGTACTTAGCTACGTTGTCTTTAATATTACAACCGATTGACAATTTGTTTGCTCAGCCGAAGCAGAAATTTGTATTACTTAATTGTACAACACAAGACGTCTTTCATTTATTTTATAGCCCAGTGCAAGGTCTAAGTCGGGAACTCGAGACGACATACAGTGAGCTGATAAGATTTGACACTAAACGTAATAACAATTATATCGGTGAGGTACACTAGTATCAGTCTAGACATTAGCAACGTTCGCGTCATTGAAACACAAAACGTACACAATATGGATTACGATATTAAGACCAATCAGTTGTCAAATTTATAAAACATAATCGGCGCACGTGTCTCGATTCACGAACTCAATTTGGATTGTTTAAAATAGCCGATTGCTTATAATAAAAAAGATAAGCAAAGAATATCTATGTGATAAATCATAAATATAATGTAATGAATAGGTTGACAACATGAGTGAATGACTTAGAGCCTAGATACCTAGATGTTAAAGTTCATGGAAGCAAGTGGCAGTGTCCCAGGTGATGCGAACACATACACACCAAACAATAATACACATGGCTCATCAATATTGCACAACAAACAACCAAAGCAACAAACATTCATTTTTTGCGATGCCGCATACAAAACCAATAACTTGATCATTCTATCCGTGTAGTGACGGATTAAGAATACACATAACGTCATTACCCTATCTCAACTCGTGGGTGTCGTAAAAGGCGACTAAGGAAGTAAGTACCTTATACAGACAAAAGTACTGCGAGGAAAAGAAAATTCGAAACAAACCCTATATCACCCCTCAGCGAACTGGTCGTAGGCAAATTTGCTGACACTACTTTTCGGATAACCTGTTACATTAACTTGTGACTTTCATAAGTGATACCTTGTAACCTAGATGAATAACAAGATTTCATTTCATTTCTGGCCAGCGTGGTATAATAACTATGTTAAATTTTGATAAATGATGATCAATTTTTTTACCCTCTTTCTCTGCGAAAATTTGGCCGCACGTTTAAAACAATACTTCAAAATTACACAAAAAATACTTCGACCATAAAAACAAAACTTAAATATGCAACAAACGTAACCAGCTCATGTATACGCTGTGCTAGCACAGCACTGATTTTTAGCTGGTCTCTGGCATTTGAGTCCACTATTATGTTACACAACAATCAAGATCATAAGAACATGAAACAAAACAATATCGAATTAAAATTTTAGTTTAAACAGTAAAAATAAAACCGTTAATACCTAACTAACTACAACTTATATTATGAAATGGCTGGTAAATAAACAGAGATCCCTGCTGAAGACACCCGCAGTCAGAATCAGGCCAATCTCTCTAAAAATATAAATTAATAATAGTAACCAACCGGTTTTACCGAGAGATAACTCACAGTCCGTGTAGTTACGGATTAAGAATACATAATGTCACTACCCCGTTTCTACCCGTGGGTGTCGTAAAAGGCGACTAAGGGAGTAATCATAAGCAAACAAGAGCACTACGAGAAAAGGAAAATTCGAAACAAACCCTATACAGATCCGCCTACCCAACGTGTATATACCTATATACGTATAGTATAGACTAAACTCCCTTTAAAATCTTTGGAGGAGACCTGTGCCCAGCAGTGGAACGTTTATGGGTTGAAATAATGAATTCATAGTTACGCATCCCATCATCTTAATAAATATGTATATATAAAGCTGTTATTGTTAAGAAAGTAAGTTAGTTTATAAGAATTTTGTTAAGTAGTATAACATGTAAGCGATTTGGTTCACACTGTTAGCTTATAATGTTTCTTTTTTTTAATAAATAAATAAATCTTCATGAGTCCAAAATTCCAAAGTTGAGATCCGACAATACCCAAAATCTATTTACATTCACATTCCCAAAATGAAATTTGATGTTTTTATAAAATTGCTATTACACAATGTAAGAATGTACACAATTAGACACGTCGTCCAATATAAGTCAATATTTACCGCCGCATTACTAGTAGACTACTGTGGTAAACACCACATTATCATTATGCACTACAATATTGCAATTTCTGAAGGCACAAAGTGTGCACAAGCCACAATGAAAAAATTGCGTCGGCAACATTCTTGGCTCTTGGAGGCACTAACATGTCTAACATGCTGAAGATAAGTAAATGTTAATGACTCACATGTGGCAATATTTGTAGACGACTTCTTATTCTAATAAATAATTA
Source organism: Laspeyria flexula (assembly GCA_905147015.1). Lineage (NCBI taxonomy): Eukaryota > Metazoa > Arthropoda > Insecta > Lepidoptera > Erebidae > Laspeyria > Laspeyria flexula. Next base: position 291,097 of record LR989956.1, on the reverse strand, counting down.
GTAAAATATAAGTTGGTTGCTATCAACATAGCAGACACTAAATAATTAACATTGAACTGTTACGGAAAGAACACGCACTTAATTTTAATGAATTCCGACACGACCACCTATAAAAACAAGACAGCTCTGAATGAGACGACCCAACTGAGTCTTGGAGATTTATCTCGTGGTGACATGTAAATACAAGAAGTGTGGCAGAAGCCGCGAGCTCGTTGTTTGGTCGGTGCAATGTTTGATGTTCCACTTGTGCGGTGATAAGATACAGGTTAGTGATGGCAGGCTGCCGGGGTACCTACCGGCTGCGGCTGGACTGAGGCCGGGCACCTCGCGCACCATGCGCCAGGCTCGCGGCCGCAGCGCCCGCGCCGAGCCCGCGGCTGCGCCCGGGGCTCCGCGCCTCCGCTGCGACACGGGCGAGCCGACATCAGCGCTCCAGACAGTACCTACCCACCAACACCACAACTTTCACACCGTGTCCACGTTCATCACGCGTCAAACGCAATTCTACATTTATAAGTATTTAGCGCTTTGCACTCTTTTCATAGCTTCAAAATTACTTATTGCTTATTACATCATATGCATGTATTGTACAATACAATTTACAACAAGTATACGAGTTGTCATATTGCATAGACGTGCTGAAAGTTGTCAAGTTGGTGTGTATATTTCATTAAGTACGCAACTTTTAGGCTAGGTCTTTATGTATCCGTAATATACGTTTACGTTTCACATCATCCTTTCCTCTGTCTCTTAATAACACATTATTGGGATGTGTAAAATTTGTGAAAAGATATAAATATGTGGTTAGCACATGTACTGCATCGATAGTGGATATATATTATTTGTCTAAATAAATCTGATACTGATATCGGATAATGTGGAACCGTGCTCATATCGCGCCGTCCGCAGGTACATAGCGGACCTAGCCTATCATTCATTATAATATCTATATATTAAGTAACACACTGCAGTAGAGGGCACTGTCTGGAGCGCGAGTTGTGTAACAATATACATCTCAAGTAAATACAGAAACATATAAAAGGTGTGTCAATAATATCAGTACCACCTCAAGTTGTTCATTATGAAGAATTAATTAACTATCTGTGAACTACTATTATTACTTGACAAAAGTACAGAATTAGGAAAGTATGTACAAATTTCAGGCACCACATCGTCTGTTATCGACCTCGGTATATTAAATAATAATTAAAAAACATTATTGTATTCAAATTAAATTATATTATGTAAAGTTAATTAAACATATTGTTCGAATGGCAGACTAGACCCATAGATCGGCTCGTTCAGCGTGAGCGGAATGAACCTGATCCTGGTTAACGACGACCTTCGGCGGTACTGGTGGAACTTCAAGATGTATTATGTAAACACATAAGTTCACTATAAAAAGCATACTGAATTAGCAAAGCAAATGAACTTGAATAAACGAATTGATACAAACACCAAAAGTGGGTGCGGAGTTGCGGACAGAACAACCATTCATATTGAATAAACAAAGATATAAATTTCATATTAAAGAAGTTAATAATATAACCAACTGTCAAACTTGTTAATGGAATCGGTACTTTTGTAATATCCTTATCTATGCAAAATCGGTACCTATTATATATGCACACATTATTTATAACGATACTTTTGGCACTCTAAAGATATCTATATCTATTTCTAGAAGTATATTGGATGTATGTGTATCCTATCTACAAAATTGAATTTTAATTAAGTAGCCAGGCTACAAGAATTGTCAAGATACAGATTCAAGTTTACAATACTTACTTCGCATAGAGCTTAATATTTAGAAAAAAAATGTTGGAAACACCAAAATGTGAAAACATCCCATAAATCATATAATTATGTTGTGAGCAAAAAATAGGCAAGGCAATTTAATGTAGATTTTATGCATTCTTCAGCCAAATAGTTATTTTTTAACTTAAAATTAGATATAACAAAATTGTGCAATTATCCATAAGAAATGTTAACCTTTAATTTCTTAAGAATTACCATGACTAAGATATAACGATTCTAAAAGTGTCGTGTTCTCCATAATGTGTAAATGTCCACGCCACCCGTAAACTAAAAAGATTAGTTGCACGCGTGGGATCTTTGGGAACATTTCACAATTTGTTCATGTTATGGTGTTCGCAACGTACTCATTTAATTTAAACTGCACGCAACTTATTAGCTCAACACTCTGTGGCGAACTAACTTCACTGGGCTATTGTAAACATCGCATCGAATAACAGATTACATTGATGATAAGAAACAACCAGTTTATTTTTATTAATTTATTATTCAAATATTTACACAATTTTCAAAATGTCGCGACATTCGTACCTGTCAGAGATATGCACGTTTGTAAAAAAATTTTATATTAACACGTGCGCACCCGGATGCTACAGTCAAGTCGATACGGTCAAGTTAGCTTGAATAATTGTGGTAAGCTTGCAATCATTCGTAATAATTTTCAATTACAGCTGGATATTATTATGAACTAACAATTGCCCGCGACTCCACCCAAGTATTTTAATTCATATTAATTAAATTCATATTAATATAAATTAAGATGGGGACCTATATTTTAAGTTAGACTTTTAGCAAAACATTGGTGAAAATTGCATTCAATTCCATAACGTAGTTTTTGCGTGATGCGCCTACAAACATACAGCCAGACGGCCAAAAATTCTAAAAATTATTGTCATTGCTTCTGCATCGGCACTAAAAACGACCCTTCATACTATTTATAAATCAATATCTATAACAAACAGATATCAAATACGTAACAATTTTATTATAACATGCAAGTCTTGTATAGATATTGAGAACACCATTAAAACAAAATGTGAGAAGTACAAATCGATCACACGTCTGCAAAAAAATCGATGTCAAAATTCGCAAACATGAGAATTTTACATTTTTTTATAATTTAGTACTAGGTACTAGCTGTTGCTTGCAGTTTTGCGCCTAAATCTTTTCTTGACGTATGGATATAAGGATAGCAAGATACAATAAATATATTTGAAGTTTGAAAAAGATGCATAGGTATTATGGAGAGCACAACTTCTTAAACTTTTACCCCCTTATTACCTACAGAATATTGAATACGGACTAAGTATTAAACCAGGTTTAAATTGACATAAGCCATTGTTTCAGTGTCAAAGTTGTCAATTTAAACCTGGTTTAATGCTTAGTCCGTATCGTGTAAAATGGGGGTTAGAATCGTTATACCGACATCTTCATCAGTCAAGAAGTACAAGCGTGATCTTTGTCTGACCTATTTATGATAAAACTGTTTGGCTGAAAAATGCAAAAAACCCATGTTTGCGAACTGATATTGAATTTTATTTATGCACACGTGGGATCGCTAGGGACTTCTCACATTTTGTTTATAATGGTGTTCATAACATCCGTACTAATTTGCAGCTGTGTGAGAATTATTGCAAGCATAATTATTGAATGACTATTTTGATCCGACTTCTGAGCTACAAATCCGATACATTAACGCCACAACACAAGAAAACGCTCAATGTTTTTTAAAACCTCCCTTTTGTGAGAAAATTTCAATGCAAAACTTGTAGCAAAAAAAATTACTGGTTGAAGTTGTATGTTGTTCGTATTTTTATAACATACAACGTGACTAGTCTTGACACTTATTTCCATAGGTGACATAGCAACGTAAGTTACAAGACAGAACTGTTGAAAGCTCATCTACTAAGATAAGTTTGAGATGCTAGTTCTTGGCTGCTGAAGAATTTAAAAGTGAGTTCCTAACGTTTATTTTAAATTGGTTATAGATTCGACTGAACAATAAAACTAAACGTTAATCACGTTTATTTTTTAATTAAGAGAATATTAAGGTCTTCGTCATCATTTGCCTTTATTTACAAACTTTACTTTGTTTTGTTTGGGGATCTGAATCTTGGATAGCACGTGCCTTTATTCAAATGTTGTGATAATGAAACGATTCACTATTTCCAAGCTAATTTGTGATAGGCAGTGACGTAATAAGTTATGTTCTCAGTACAACATGACACATATGACCGCACATTGACGGCTAACACAGATCAATACGATTTATCGTTCGTGCGCCAATATGACATTGGCTCTGATGAGGCACACAATCACATTAACTCATGTCTTATCTAAATAGCAAGATAACAAGTGGATAACAATAATTTTGTGTCTGAATCTCAAATCAGTTCTTTTAAGAATAATTGCGCAATAATTTATGCTAATTAGGATCATAACCGTTTGCGTACGTGTCTTTGGCTAAGTGCTTACAAAAAAAGCGCATAGATTTGCTTCCTCGTCTTAGAGAAAAATTGGGTTCTCTTTTAATAAATACCCATTTTATGATAAACATGGGCTATGTGTTGCTCTTTAGGTTTTTAGTAGGTACCTAATAAATAAATTAATACAGGGAATGGTTAACAGGTAAACCAATGAACACACAATTCGTAAATTAAATAAGGACAGAGCTAAAATTAAATAACAGAATTACCAATCACGTCATAATATCTCATGAATCTTATAATATTATGGTTTATTATTTTGCATAAGACTGGCTTTCCACCCGTGTTACGCTGAGTTCTCTAGCTAAGGACATGTTCAAACTCACCAATAAGATAGCTTGATTGTCTCGCAGTTTAACTTAGTCCTAGCAAAAAGGGGTTCAACTAATTTTCCAGACCCGTTAAACCTAATAATGCGATCTATGGTTACCCTATTGATGATCGATATGTAATGTAATTAACGCACAAGAGGATCCTGGGTTCGATCTCTGGCTCATAGAAATACAAAATTGGGTTTTTCCGTGTTTTCCGCTCCTATTAGACCAAATATACATAGCTAGCGAGATGTGGGTATGATGCCCCTTTCTCTATTGTTTGGAGAAAAAACGGGAGATGCTATGTTATTGTAATTAAACCTTTGAACACCATAGAGGTTACCAAGAGACCCCTAAACAATAGAATTCTGAAAGCTTGGCGTTTAAAGCGCGTACGTGATCAAGTGAATGTAGACATAACGATAGACGCAAAAAACTCGTTTATAACAAGAAATATGCGAAAATTACCTCATCAACAAGGATGTATTACTTTACATCTGTTTACTTTTTTTTTGCCGATTCCACTTACGTTTGCAGGTTGACTGGCGACCGAGATAAAACTACGGTACGGGGCGTAGATATCCTTATTTCCCTTCGACACTCTACCCTACAATATTTCTGGTTTAACCTTCGTGAAGTGTGACTTTACGTTTTGCTGGCATTGCTACTCGGGCTAAGCGCATCTTCGTAATACATTCTGCCCGCCCGGCTACACTTCTATTTTTATTTATTTCCTGAAGTGACAAACGAGCATGCGGCCCACCTGATGGTAAATGGTTCCCCCGCTGATGGACGTTGGTAATGTTAGGGGCAAGCCAAGCCGCTGCCTACCTTTAGAGGATAGTTCTTTTTAAACCTTATTTGAAGAAGGACTTGTCATAGCGCTAGACAATATCGGCTCCAGGTAGTGAGGGTGAAATCTACAGCGGTTGACTTGTTTTAATGGTTTTATTTCGCTTGTAGTTAAAACATCTGATTCATAAATGTATCAATTTGCTTATAATTTAAAAACATATCTTTTTGTTTAGTTTTGATAATGATACACAATTTTATTTTTCTCACAAAAATACCTTCTTATAATAGTGATATTAATTTTTATGTCTGTCACTATCCATTGAATAATAGAACAGAAAACTTAAAAGTAAATATTTTGTTATTAAGTACATTTCATTAATATATAATTTATATCTCTGTTGATCTCATAAGATTCCAGTAAGTGTGCCAATCAGTCAATACCCAATGAAGCTTTAAATGAACAGTTACATTGTGCTGTACACTAAACGTTGTAAACTCGCATTATTTTAAATTGGCTCCAATTGAACAACAATCAGCCAATACAGTACCAATACAGTAGGTTAGCACACAAACATAACAACCAATTGACAGACAAGCGCACATACAAACTATGTCTAGTAGATAAAGTGAGACTGTGCTACATACTGTGCAAGACACTGGTGTTATCACTGAGGTGTTAAGAAGAAGCCATTCACCTGAAAATCATAAAAGTTCAGTTCCAAAAGCATCAGCAGCATAACTACACGGAGCAGGCTTCACTCAGCACTAACTACTACCACTTCCTGCAGATACAACTACAACTACAAGTGCAAGAACAATGTCTTCTTCAATAATACAAGCCAATCTGTACATTACACTAAAACTAAGCTATCCAAAAACCAATTATGTAATAACTACTTCAATTACATCCAATGCAAATTTAATGATAATGTAGCTTTCCTTTCTGAATCATAACTGCTATGCCCTAATTTCTTTTAGTGTACTTAAAAAGAGAAAACACAAAATTTGCCAACAACTATATTTTATGATAGATGTTAAAGTAATTTATTACATTGCGTGACGTGCAAATATAATCAGCAGCGGTTTCTACGTAAATAATTACCGCAAAAAGTGAACCTTGAATTGAACACAATATGAAAAAAATTAGTAAGTAAGTATAATACAATTTTCAGCAAAACAAACAAGTGTAAAATACAATGTATACGTACCTTACGTTGTCTTCCATATCAGTTTATAAGGCACTTCTATCAATAAATAGGCTCTTGAGCCTAATATCTATTTGTTTAATGTCGCGGAACTGTTCACTTCCCACTGTGTTCTTCGAATGTTGCATAAAATTTACTTCCCTTACATCATCATTAATATTCTTATGCTTATATTTTGTAAGCACTTTAGTAACATTACCTAAAACAACCATTAACTAATTTAGGAACCAAAGGTATTCTGAACGTCATTTATAAACTTAAATAAATGAATAAATTAAGTACGACTGAAAATCTTCCTGCCACGATTTTCCTTATTAAACTGACACTTCGTTCAGTCAGGTCAAAGGCAGCATGACAGAAAATTAAAATGTCATATTTTGACAGGTCCAAAGGTCAATGTTGCCAGTGTAAGTTAGGGATTAAAAAATACGTACGACCGCGTCGCCGACCGCCCGGTGTAGTGCTGCCAAAATGTATACAATACAAAATACTTTTATTTGTTCTCTCACACAGTACATGAAACATTTAAGATAACAAACAACGGGTCCATAACAGAAATCTGCGAATGTGTAGTCTGTGTGAGAGACTGAGAGACTGGTCTCTGTACGAGGAGGTCCTGTATTACAGATCGATCGACGAAGCCAAGTCTTGAGATCTAAAATGATATGGACTAATGATGTTATAATAATTATGTACAGTCTATTAATGGTAATATGTAGGAGTATGAATATAGTAAAGAGTGTATATGGCATGAATATAAGATACAAACAGATGGATAGAATGCTGGGTAGATATCGTGCCACTGGTGGCACAAGTTGGTGGCACGACGAGGATAAAGGGGATATTATGCGAGTATATGTAACAGCAGCTCAATTTCGTCGTACCCAAGCGACTTAAGCCACGAGGTGACAGCTCTTTTGCAGTTGTGCTTGGTAAGATGGTATATTATCGGTATCTCTTTAATTATTTTATTAGAGAATTTACCAGAAAAAACTGTGTATATGAAAAAAAGAAAGCTGATGTTTGTTTTTTTTATCCAGAGTAACTAAAAAGGCTTTTTAATCAACAATACCCAGTAAGTAGTTCCTTCCTATGTTCTAACATTAAGTCTATCTTAACGCATCAATAATGAAATGAAAAACAAGTACCAAAGTTTAGATTGGCAGTAGTTAGAGAGAAAACTAATACAACATAACGTGACCACAATGCATTTTCCAGCAGGTACAGTACAGACAATGTTTTTCTATAACTTGAAGAAAGTTTCAGGTTCATCATAAATCATCATCATCATATACACGTTGGCTGCCATCCATACCAAACGCAATACTTTGCCCCCACGCCACGCCACATACAAATCAGTGAGGTGATGCTCACCGGTGATGCTCAGTGTGTCGTTCTAATTAACTACGTGCCATGAGCATCACAGGTGACATCAGTCTCGATTGGTTTTGTATCCAAAATATAAATGTAACTTTGAGTACGGTTCTTATAGAATTTGGAATTAAACATCCAAAAATCATTATCATCTTAAATATTTATGAAAATATTATACATCCTTCTTGCCTGTTGGCGACTGCGAAAACTGTAATCTATTTATTTATGCAGGAATACTATTATAATTAAAAAATAAATATGTTGTATCTACCCACAAAACAATTGTTATTATTGGTGAAAACAATAGGTACAATGGTGTCTCGAACTTCACAGCTATGTGCTTATAAGGTACCATTTCAGGTACGTAACTAATAACGAGGATATTTCGTAATAAATTACATTATCAATACGCTTCTGGTATACCGGCAACTCGGTAAAATAAAAGGTTAAACATGACTCCACTGATATCACCCGTGATGCGCATGGCCCTGGGAACATCATGTGATCTCAACGGTGATACTCATGGCAGCCAACGTGTTAAAACCCATTAACATCCCACTGCTGGGCACGGGTCTTGTTGTAGGTTATTGCAATTAAATTTATTAACTTTCAAATTCAGTGCTAAATTTTTAAGTAGTACCTACTAGCAGTACTAGCTGTTGCCCGCAGCTTCGCTCCCTTGGATCTTTGTTTGGCCAGTACTCAGCTCCTATTGCTCGTAGCGATATGTTATATACCGAGGAGGCGCGGCGGAGCGCATCTGAAGACAACAATTTCATATAAATCTTAACAACTTTGACATACGGCCAATATTGTATACCAAGAATAATACGCCCGTGGCGCTCGTAGCGTCCTCAAACAACCACCCGAGCGTGCGACTGCTCCGACGAAAGTTGTAAAGGACTTTTGGCACCGCTCGGGGTAGCCTGACTCCGAGCGCGCTCTGCTGGTCTGCTCCACCGGCCTTTAACCTTCCTCGAGTAATGAGTATCCATTAATTATTTAGTTAGGTTCAATAGAATATATTTTATTTGTTGAAATATGGATAAAGGTAATACATACAATAGTTTGGTACCTACATCATAAATTATTCTGCTTGTGCCGGCGTACAAATTAGATAAGATAAAAAGTATATTTTTTATAGAGTAATTAAAACAAGATTATGAAAAAAACGATATTGTACCTATAATTTAGAGTGGCAAATAATTCAAAATAACTTAAATGTACGAACTGAAACAATGAGGCCAAACGAGTTGCCGGTACCTCGAGGAACGATGATAGTTACAAATACTCGTATTACATTGAAATGCACCTCCTATCCTTTTATCGTGGATTATGATTTCAGATATTCAATTCGAAACAGCATTTGATGGAATCATTATATTCGTTCGAATTCATTTAGGAGCGTTCTCAGTGAGAGCAATCGTCGGCGAGCAAAAAATTTTGTGCCCAACGAACTAAACATGTCGAACATCCGAAGGATTTTGGAAGCATTCGAATGCGACAAACGCCATTTCAAAATGACAGATAGTTGTGTGAACAATCGAAAGCGAGTTCACACCACTCGGATATTCGACACGCGAATGCCAACTCTAACATACTTTACAATGTCTATTTAAACTTGATACGCGTGATATAATCATCAGAGCACGTGGCCAGCGCAGAGAGTAGCGGCGGTAGGGACACCAACAAATAAAAGACATGCTCGGTCGACTGTTATTTTAATTTAAAATTTCAAAAAGCAAATACAATAATCTCCGCATGACTCGTCCATAAAGCTTTACACGTAAAGTAGTTATCTTAGTAGATAATAATAAATATAACAAACATGAGAAGTACTCGGCGCTAATAAACAAGTCCACACACCCTACTTGTCCTTCTCGCTCTCTGACTTCCTGCCCAGCGGGACTGCTGCCCGCACCCTGCAACACAACACAAATACTATTAATCCAACCACATAATCCAATCGGATAGTATAACATAGCATCACGCCTTTTCCTCTAAGGGAGAAAGGCAGGCAGATATGTGTATCACACCCACATTAATTTCGCACGCTCAAACAGAGCGTGTTTCATGAAATATATTTTTCATCAACCGGGAACATTACGTTTTCAATCTCCCGACCCGGGAATCGAACCCAGGACCTCTTTCACAGCAGTCGTATGTACTACTCGTTACGCCGTAATAGTAGTAGTAATAGTTCAAATTAAAATAGTAGAAAATTAGGTTCTAAATATTCTCTTGAATAAATGTTTGGTATTTGGCACAAATACAAGTCTTTTAACGTTAGATCAAACATACTTTGTTACGTTATACTTTTGCCTGTGATACGTGAACTATTTAGCAAGTTTAGGAATAGTTTTCAAAAATACTAAATTAGTCATTAGCCATGTCTAAAACCACAAGCAACATCTTCGTGACGCTACGTACAGGACGCCGTGGCACCCTGCATGTAGTTTCTCTCCGCTGTCCCCAAGAGCAGGGGCACGTGGTTGAGGTCGCGGTATGTTCAAGAGCCTGTGTGACTTACTTGGCGGAGATCTCGTTGATTTTGGCGCGCGCCAGCTCGAGGTTGGCGTCCACCTGCGCCTTGTTCATCTCGTACGCCTTCGGCAACGTGAACAACGCTATCCAGCCTGGAACGTTACACAATACATCTACAATTATAGATCTTATGTTGACACAAGATAACGTTGATATTACAAGAATTTGGAAATTATATTTTTTGTTTCATAGATAAACATTTTTCATGCATACGTCACTAGAGCAAATATTCACCATAGAATTTATATTGGCACATCTATATTTCTTTTTATGTCAGTAAATGAATAATAAAGGTAAAATAATTTCACGTTTCCTCATACATCAGGCCGTGGTATAAGGCGGGACATGCGACATTTTGCTATATTCAAATAATTTAATAAAACATATGTTAGTGTGTTAGTGCCGCGTGCGACCGCGGCGACAGTTATTTATGTACCGACCGCGCTTGTCGCTATTGTCGCATCTACTTATTTTTATTAAATAGCGGCGTGACGTCACTTCGCTCGCCGCGCGCTGTCCTCTACTACCATAGTGTTACGTTCTATAATATGTATAATATAAAAATGAATCACTAAATCTGTTAGTAAGCGCATAACTCAACAACGCCTGGACCAATTTGGCCAATTCTTTTTTTAAAATGTTCGTTGAAGTTCAAGGATGGTTTTTAGGTTTTTTTTTTGTTTTTTTTTTTTCGTTAGCAGTTTTTGTGTAGGCAGGTAGGGTAGGGTAGGTAGGGTAGGTAGGTATTCTTTCATAAAATCATAAATTAAGTACGAAGTTCGCCGGGACAGCTAGTTAATAATATATTTGACTCTATCTGGACTTCGTTCACCCAAACTATTAATCAGGCACTATCCTTTATTAAACAATTATTACTACGACACTACGACTATACGATTAGTTGTAGTATATAGGATAAAGGCTTTGAGTAGCTCGGTGGCGACGTGCCAAGTAGGTTAAGACTGCTCTACACAACTTCCTGATCAGAAATTCAGATCAACAAATACATCTTTTATTAAACTTAAAGGTCAACACGTTTATGTTCAATATTAGGTATTTTTTCCACTTGGAAATAAAATAACATACCTACCTATGCGTCTCGTTGAATATCCATTCTGTACCGGTTTGGAAAATATCGAACATTTGTTCTTATAACATTTTGATTGGACACAATAACATCAGCGAAGATAGACATCATTCAACTCTGACATTATTTTCAAGTTCCTATTAACAAATTTATTATAATTAAGAAGTAAGTATGTATGCATAATGTGTAGATTTGTCAATGGTACCAAGTGTGTACTGACCGAGTATGATGAGCGTGATGCCGTTGAAGCAGGCGCCGACGTACGTGAGGCACCACAGCAGCACGCCGAACTTGAGCGAGTCAACCAGGTCCTCCACCAGGAATAACCTGCAAACATCCAACACACGCTACACTTTACACTACTTCACTCATGGACACTCGAATAACCAAATATACAATCGGTTTGCCTATGAACAGTTATATTTTCATATCATAGTATCTTATACATAAATTCACTACTTATTTAAAAAAAAAAAAAAAAAAAAAAAAAAAAAAAAAAAAAAAAAATATTATAATATAATATAATTTCCCCGAAAAGTGCAGGCAAAAGTGATTCACAGCCACATTCCCTCAACAATGTTGCTCCTATGTAATTAACTGATAACTATCGTTGTAGTGACGGATTAACAATACATAATGTCCACTACCCCATTTCAACCCGTGGGTGTCGTAAAAGGCGACTAAGGAAAACCTTAAACAGACAAGAGCACTGGTAGAAAAGGTAAATTCAAAACAAAACCCTATACCAACTCGTCTGGCCAGCGTGGTATAGTAGGCTAAATTCTCTCCACAATCTTTGGGGGAGTCCGATGCCCAGCAGTGGGACGTTGGTTGTAGTATATATAATAAAATGATACTAAAAACTATTTCACAATTGAAATACGTTTTCGTCCGACCCACGTGTACAGAGTATTGGCTGTAGTACAGTCTGACTGGTTCCTGCGGCATCACCAACATATTGTATAACTGTTCTTAGGTAAAGCGATTCCTTTTGTAAATAAAATAAATGTATAAGATAGTATTGCTAGCCGGTACACGCAACACAAACTATGAATTAGAATATTCGTGATGCGGCTGACCGACCTCTCTTCCAACAGAGAACGTCGGTTCGCTTAAATATTAAATGCGACAAATGTGGCAGCGAGTACCTCGGCACGAGGCACGAGGCACGAGGCACGGGCGACCGCAACCCTCATAAAATACGTAAGTTAATAATATACTAGAGTAGGGTCTGTTTCTATTACACAATATCACCTCTGGGCTTTGAGTCTCGATGAACAATCACTTAAGTTTAAGTTTCAATTTTCTCAGGATCAAATCAAACTTACTCAGGACACACTTAATAATGACGTTATTGAGACATTTTTTATTCCTGGTTGGGTATTTACTAAAACTGTATATGTACTGGTTTCGACAATTTAGTTTTCTTGTTATCAATTATAAATAATTATAAAAATAATAATATGTCTATATATATTATAATAATATGTCTCTATTTACAATAGACACGTCGTCGTCGATATTATTTTATCAGCATCGTCAGCACAACAATGTTTCTGTGTGTCAAGTGCAAGACAGTGACCCACAGATAGATAACGTGCATCTGAGCGGCGGGGGGGGGGGGTGGGGAGGTAAGAGTGGTGTAACATGTTACCGGCGCAGCTCTGCGAGCGCGGCGTTGAGGTGCGCGGTGGCGGCGGCCGCCAGCGACTGCGCGCGCTCCGCCGACACCGACATGTCCGCTTCCAGCAGCCATCTGGAACACAACACGACAATACTCTTTAGTGCCTACTAACACTTTACAATACTAACTACTTTGGTAGGGGACCAAGTACGCATCCTTGGGGGACACCTCACTATATAAAAGTACGTTAAACATTAACAGTTACTAGCCGCCGCTGACACCTTTTTTTTTTTGCTTTGTATGGTATTCATAAGTATTATATATGTGATCTAAATGAAAATAAAAATTTGGTATTTGTCTTTGACTAACCAAAATAAGACTTCGGCCGCTTTGGCAGGGGCCACGAAGACATCCCTGTGGGACCCCTATCTAGTCAAAGTTATAGGATGACCTTCTTACATATGAAATCCAAAAAAAGTGTCAGCCTATAATTTTCCTATATCAGTTGTTTGTTTACAAGGTGGAGCCTTCGATAAAAAAAATAGCAGTGAACTAAAAAAAAAATATTACAATTACATAGTATAATTTTTTTAATGATTTACTGTTAAATGTTCGATTCAGGGAAACTATAGTCATATCAATCAGCGAAACGCACTAGCTTGTTCAACAGAATCGGATTACAATACTAAATAGAAATACTAAGTAAAGCTTAATAATAATAAACTAGGACATTTATATTTCAATATTAAAATCGCAAAAATAGTGTAATTAAATACTCACGAAAGCGAAAATTATTTAGATTCATGTCGTGACTAACCGGTATAGCTATTATATTAATTATGTAATGAGTCGGGGTTTATGCGCGTTACACGCTCTTTACTTTGATACATTATAATCATTAGCTAACTAACATACTTTATCTCTTTATCAACAACTGTTACTGTTCTGTTTAAAATGCCTTTTGTTTCTCAGATAGGAATATATAGAAGGTAAATGTAGGACTACGATGAAAATGAAAAATATTTTTGTACATTATACTTATCTATGAGTGTATTTACTTGTTCAATTATGTGACGCATGCGCCGCAATATGCTTACGGTTCAAAACAGTTATTTTGCACCTTATGTATTTGAATATTTTGTCATTTTCCATTATTTTAAAGTAGGTATGTACAATTATTTTTAATTTTTTGTTTTTCATTATCTTTCCCACAGTTCCTTCTTTAGATTTAAAACATTTAACTAAGTTATATCTCCTTCGAAGTTTAGCACTATTTTAAAACCGTTTCATAATATATCCTCTTCTTCGCTCCCGTTGTTCTTTATTTGGCCTCTGCTCAACTCCTATTATATAGCCTGTGTTACTCAGTGATAATGTAGCTTTCTTACGAACGAAAACGAAAGAATTTTTGAAATCGCTCCAATGGTTTTTAAGTTTACTCGTTACATACAAAAATACGAATGTTTCCTCTTTATAATATTATAATATTCTACCACATTCACACAGCGCCATCTAGTCCCAAATTAAGCAATTATATTTGCTTGTGTTATGGGTACTAAACAACTGATATACTACTTAAATATTTTTTTTTTTTGTAAATACATACATATTATAGATAAATTACACCCAGACACAGAACAAACCTTTATGCTCATCACACAAAGATTTGTCCTAGGTGGGGATCGAACCCACGACCTGTGGCTTAGCAGTCAGGGTCACTAACCACTAGACCAACAGGCCAGTCTTAATATAATATTAGTATAGATAACTTGATCAAATTACGAGAAAAAATAGGTACAATCAAAATACAATATCAATATAATATGTAGGTAGGTAACATTTCGTTCCGCCACATATTTGTCAGCTGTAGCTGTAAACCACATGTTCATTTTAAACTATTTACTTGTATGTAGGTATAAAGTAAAGGTTTTGTCGAAACACTAATACCATTGACATTACGCAACGTTCTTGTAGATACATCTGTATAAACACACAAAAATGAGACAATGATTATATTTAAATGTTATGTATTAAATGGTGCGTGGCGTGCGGCGTCCACATTGATTGATGCCGTGGAGTGAACGATCGGTTTCAAGAGTCGTGTCGAGAAATAACTGTATATAGTTTTTTTTTTTAATCTTTATTTTTTTATAGAGGGTTTAATCATATTGATTATTTCACCCTCGAAAAGGCACACAGTTATTAACTTCATTTACTACGCCTAATTCCAGTATTTACAACTTTTAGTACCATTTTAGCTTCCTCTGACAATGGGAACGCCAGAATGCTATTACAAATACCAATCATATTCAACTTAATGTGATATTTTCCAAACAAAATCATTCTGGATTCTACATTCCGGAGACACTCCATCATAATATGGTACACATCCTCAACTACACCACATTCTGTACAATTTGGGGAGTTTGTTTTACCCATTAAATGACCGAAATTATTCAATGGAATGTGTCCGGCACGAAGTCTCATCATTGTCACTATACCAGGCCGGGACATATCCGAACCATCAAACCAGGGTGCTCTTCCTATGTTAGGTTGTATTAAATAACTGTATATAGTTGCGCATCCTTGTACATTTCTGGAGGAAACACACCTTAGGAGACCATGTCCACGTAGGCACAATCAGACAACTTCCCGCTCGACCAGTATCCCAACATTTGCTGTGTATTACTGGACTGCTGAAAATGCTGAATCTTCTTGGCCTGGCCTGTGTTATTCGGACTATTGAACGTTTTACTGTCGACTCGTGCCTGTTACATGGACTTGATCTGTCATCATCCTGAACAAAGACAGAAACATGTTTGGAAAGCTGGTCCATCAGAAAGTTGTCTGACAGTACATTTGTCCAGATTATAATAACTTCAAACGGATCATCGTAATTAGTTGCCGTTCAAGAGATGACCCGTATTCATGTTTTAACTATTTATTAAAAGATTTATCGAAGTACCAAATTGTATGTCTGTTGATCTATTATTTGGTATTATTAGGTATGAACAAACCACGTGGTGACGACGACCAACTACCGAGGCTCGGAGGAGCAGCGAGGTACCTCCGACACTTGAACACTAAATCATTTTATTACTAAGCTAGAAGCCACGCGGGGCTTCGCTCCCGTCCTTCTTTATTTGACCACTGCTCAGCTCCAATTGGCTGTAGTGTGATGTTATATAACCCTCCTCGATAAATGGGCTATCCAATACTAAAAGAATTTTTCTAATCGGACCAGTAGTTCCTGAGAACCTAGCGGTCAAACAAACTTTTCAGCATATTAGTGTAGATAGCACATTTAATTACCATTTAAGAAGAACACTCTCCATTAATACTCGTAAGAATTGTATTTTCAATAAGATGGAAATTTAGCCTGAATTTATAGTTAGTTATGCATTCCTTCCTCAATACAATAACAAATATTAAACTCACTTTCCATAACAAGTAACAAGCGATGTCCAAAGTTGACGTATGATGTTCAGAACTACTTTGATGTCATCAATAATAATAGTTGAGATATGAACATAAATATAGGTACAAAGTGAGCACATGTTTTGTTTTCGGAATAATAACGTGTTTTTGTACCGTGTAGGTGGATCTGACTAATAGTGCAATAGACTCTCATACTTCAATGACAAAGACACATTGAAAACTTATATATTAACCACGAGAGTCTGTATAAGTCTGTATGCAAAAGGCATAAAGTTATGTACGCACTTAAACATTATATCACATTTAACGGGAGAGTGAAACATTCTCTATTAGTTTAGTTCAAGATAATACACTCAGAATCATATTGTATTAAGAATATTTCAGGGTAACTACGAATAACAAGATTATTATTAGGATTACAGTGATTGGCTATGCCGCTATGCGTATACGTTTAAGCAGTGCTACTGTCTATCTATCCTATTAACAAAACTGCTAAGGTATATGCCAAACGAAGAAATTAATCCGTTAAAACTAACTCCCTCGCTAAAGATGGCACTGTTTATATTGATATATAGAAGGAGATCGTGTTCCAAGTGTAACCTACAATGAACATTTTGTCGATATCTAAAGATGACTTTCAGTAGGATGTAATGGTGTGATACTCACTTGAATGGATGACCGTCGTTGGTCTTTTGCACAGCTTGTAGCACGTTCTTGTAGATGCGGAAGGCGACAGCGGCGGACAGCGCCAGCAGCGACGCGTACGCCGTCACCGACACCACCGAGCAGCACGCCAGCGCCACCAGCAGCGCCAGCCCCGCGCCCAGCGCCGCGCCCGACTGCGCCGCCGACCGCCAGTAGATCAGAGATTCCACTGTCACATAATACACGCATGATATACACTCTGTTACATGACCATCTCGTTGGCATGCCCCCTGGGACTGCCACTACGAACATAACCCTAGATGAGTCTACTTGTTTTGTTCCGTGGTTCAATTTTGGCGCAATGTAAATTTTGGCTCACTGATACATGAATTACCCTTAAAAAGGTGAAACACATTTGAAATAACTAAAACAAATATCCTGCTAAAACCTGAAGAAACATTCACAGAACTTAAAATCTTAATTTGAAATATAAACAAGTTCTCCGTGACGGAGAAAGTAACTATTCAATGAAACCAGTTTATCGATATATACGAAGACTCTCGACTGAACACAAGTCATCATCAAACAAAACGCGTGCTTGAGATCTAGATAACGATTTGTTTCTTTGTTTCCCACCGTTACATTATCTATTGATGAACTTCCGTACTAGTTCGCGGATCATTTAAAATAACCGGTGCATCGAATGGCGGCGCAGTGTACCGTTATAGTTCCGTCATCGTCTCGCCTGTTATCACAACCACGAACTATCGACGTCTTCATGTTATTGGACAATTAATTCCACTATAAATTTCACCATATCCAACATATGTTACGGCGGCTACGCTCAGTAGTTAATGCCACAAAACTATCGGTTCCTACGATAAGATTACACACAGAATTTGAACGAAACATGAAAGAAAACTTGCGGCACGCATCGCAAGGAGCCCCGAGTCGCGTGCAGGACGTTCCCCCCGACACCGAGCTCCACGTCGAGTGCACGCGAACCTGCCGATCCACGTCCACACACGGGTAGGCGGTACACTACACCAGATGCGAGACTATTTTTGACAAGAAGCACTAACACAGACGGCTCGGGCGTGGAGTGGCGACACGTTCGAGAGGTCGGTGAGTGATGGAGCAGTACCTGGTCCTCTTGGCGGCAGCTCGTCGTGCTGCGCGGCGTGTCGCGGCGAGTGCTTGGGGCGCGCCATGGCGAGGGAGTGAGGCGAGCGCCGCCGCCGCGCGCCACGCGGCCCTACCTTTCTACACACGTCATCGTGACCCGCCGCTGACACCGCGCCGCGGCACCGCTCGCTCTGCCACGCAATCTGTCGCCGCTCGCCGCACTACTCACTGATCCATTCTCTCACACTATCGATACTTTCAATCTCCTATCATACACATAACATTGGTATTATACGTAAAGGAAACCGCGTGTCTTTGTTTATCATGTTTACCTAGGTAACCTTAGGTATCATCAAGCGCATTAAGTGAGTGAGTTCACAAGGGCTACTTGTAAGTTGTACCTACTATAATTATTGTGTCACACACACAGTCGTATAAGTATTACTAAATTATAATATTATGATAAATTCTACACCATTGCATTAGGTTAACTACCTTGCAATGATGGCTGTATGTACGGAAAATAAATGAAAAATAACAGAAAATATTGAGGTCTTTCAAGAATTAATTTGTGTTTAAAATAGGTACCAAGTAGTGATTGACAGATAAGTGTCAGATATGTGAATGAAGTAGGTAGCGGTCAAATAACTGAACTTGATACAATAATGTATGTTAATCTTAACGGTTGGTTATAAATAACACAAATGATATCAGTTGCATTAAGTAGCGACCAGTACCAGACGCACCATCAATACTGATCGATGGCTGTTCGGTGGTTCGACCAAACATTCGGTGAGTCACGCTTCTATATATAGCTCACTGACGCGTGGCGGTTTATACTCATATGACATTACTTTAATGACAAAACAACCCAAAATATCGTCACTAATATCATTTTACTTGTTTTATCGCACAACACCGCATTTGTTGGTGAGTGTAAGTCCTGTCGCGACAGCAGTTAATTTAATGCTACTATAAATTAAAATGCCAAAACTGTGGTAATATTAATTAATGGCTATGGTTAAACTGCGCACCAAATTTTGTAAAATTGATACCCAAAAAAGTACATTTGCAACCTAAAAATAAAGGTACTTAAATCAAAATCTGTTACTTACCCTATTTTATCCCGACTGCCGTGAAGGGTATTATATACTAAGACTACCCATTTAATTAATTTTTGTTAGTCAAATTAAGTACCTACTTTAATACCAAATAAAAAAATAAAGTAAAAGTACTATAGGTAACCCGACTATGTTAAAAAAGTGGTCTAAAAAGTACGAGAAAATAATTCAGATAGAAATCCAGACCAACTAAGGTCAAGGTAGAGCCGTGCTCGCTGGTCTCACCAAATGTATCATTATGTGAGGAACAATTAGGTTCAGGCATCACTGCTGTACGAGAGAGACGTAAAGTTTATTTAGTAAAAACGTTGTAATTCTTAGGTCGATACGTGTAAAGATGATTATTCAATTAAAAAATTGTGTTAACGACAGATCACTGCTAATTGACGTCTCTGAGTGCGGCCGTTAATCTTATTTATTTGATATGCGAATTTACTAATTTAGACATACGCGTACAGTTTTTGGTACACGTTTCTTATTTGGGTATACGCTATATTTTTTTTGGGTAATATTAATTGGTAGACAAAAACTTATTTTGCTGCAGTTCCTGATTTTGATCAATGATCTGCCTAAGGTGGTAAAACACTGAAAATGCTTGTTGTTTGCAGACGACCTCAAGTTGTGTCCTACTGTCGCAAATGACGATGACTGTAGGCGCTTACAGGAGGACATAAGACAGTGTGGCGACATGGAGTAGGGAAAACAATCACCTTCTCGCGCGCACGTAGCCCCTTGTACATTTTTTTTTTTTTTTTTTTTTTTTAAAGACAACGCCCGCACTAGGGAACAAGCCCTGTGTCGCGGGGAGCTTTACAAACATGAAACTAACGGACACAAAGTACACCCAGACTAGAAACAAATATCTATGAATCACACAAATATTTGTCTCGTGTGGGAATCGAACCCACGACACCCAGCACGGCGATGTAGTGGCGAGGCGACCACCTTAACCACTGCGCCACGGTGACAGTCAAAAAATTATAATTTGGATGGGGTCCCAATGGTCAGGGTCACGGAGATTAGGGACTTAGTTATTAGTCTCAACTCAGAGCTTATGTTTCGTGATCATATAGTAAGATGTTGCAAAAGAGCTTACAGAAATCTAGGTTTTATACTTCGAACTGTTAACTCTTTTACAAACATTAAAGCCATAGTCGCCTTATATAATGCTTTAGTAAGGAGTCAGAATTTAACGCAGTTATCTGGGCTCCACATGAGACTAAATATAGTCTCATGTTGGAGCGAGTACAGAACAAATTTGTTAGGTTCTTATGTTTACGTATGTACGGGGTTTATCCATTTTACCCGCTCATGTATCTCCTAACCTCATTTGTGTTAGGTATGGTTGGTTACAATGAGCTGGGTGTGAGAAGAGAACTACCACTTGCACTGTATTTATTTAAAATTATTAGAGGGGTCATACACAATCCCAACATATTAGGGCTCCTCGGTCTGAATGTACCGGACAGGTACATTCAGACCATATGTGTCGCTAAGTCGGTCGGGCGCACAAACCTACTGAACTTAGCGCCACTAGCACGCGCGCTGCGCACTCTCAACCTGGTGGCTGCTCACATACACTTGTTTGGTTGTGCACTGAGTGAGTTCACAAAGGCAACCTTATATACAATAAGTTATAAATAGTTAGTAGTTTAAGATAATATATAGATGTTGTTACATTATTGTGGCTATTATTACAGGTACCAGACCTGTAATGATAGCTGTGAGTGGAAAATAAATATAAATACATCCAGAACGTTGATGGCGCATATTGTTGAAATTTTAAATTGACCAATTTTATTTAGTAACATTTTCTTAATGTCACTAGTCACTAACTACACCCCATCTAAATCCGTTGATGTCGTAAAAGGCGACTAAGAGACTAATCTTAAGCAGACAAGAGCACTGCAAGAAAAGAAAAATTCGAAACAAAACCTACACGAACCCGTCCGACCAGCGCGAGCGTGGTATAGTAGGTATAGGCTAAATTCCCTCCACATTTATGGAACGTTTAATGATGATGATGAACATTTTCAAACATCGTAGTCCAACCAACTATAGCCAAATGAAGCGACTTTTTTAATTAAAATTTGTAATTAACAACACTATACTTAATGGAGTTTCTTAACGAATGTATTCAAGCAAAGCCACCACTAAGAAATAGAATCGTCAATGTCATGAAAGAATGCTGAATGGCCAGCGAAGCGTGACCACATCCCAATGTCATTAGCTCAAGTAGAAACAGAACAAGTTTGTGAAACATACAAGGAATGAAACAGAAAGTGCTGGCGTTGCACACTGTTTGATATGACCCAAAAAAATCCCTCTGCTACACCGACGCGTCTAATTCAAATAACTTTTTTATAAAAAATAATGAACTTTCAGTGACCTTGACGTAAAAAAAAATAATCTGAAAACGTAACTGTTCAAGATATTTATTTTAGATAAATTAGTCTGATAAAGCATTTTAGGGCGCATGTTTTCCAGTTTTAAGTTCTGGAAAATCTCCTCTGGATACCGAGCAATTTTTTTTTCTCTCTAAATACTCAAAAGTGTGTGAATTAGACACGTCGGTGTTTTACTCGTGCATTTTAAACAGCAGAGGGAATTTTTTTGGGTCATTTCAAACACTGTGCAACGTTGAAAGACTTTCGTTATCGGAAAGAGCAGCATCACAGCTTCAGAAACAACAGCTGCGTCTAATCATATACAAGTATAGACGAGGCGTGTGCTGCGACAGTATCAACACCACGCAACAAACTTAATGCTTCATGTAGCCAAACAAACTAAAACTAACTACTTAACTATTGGAAATATAGAATGAGCCAACGCCCGCACTAGGGAACCACCTGTGTCGCGGCGGACTATGCAAACATATAAATAACAGACACTAAAGTATATAAAAATATTCGGTATTTATTTCTAGTCTGGGTGACTAGAAATAAATACCGAATATTTGTCTCATGTGGGAATCGAACCCAAGACACTGTGCGACGATGTTAGTAGCGAGGCGACCACCTTAACCGCTACGCCACGGTAACAGTAAAAAAGCCCTCGTACATGTGTTTTATTTAACATTTATGTAAAGCAATTGCGTCGTTATTGCGTCGCTCGGCAGCGCTCTGAGAAATCCTCAACTATTTCTCATAATTAGAGACAAAGAAATAATTCACTAGAAGCGATTGTTTTCGTCAATTCTTTTTTAATTTAAAATCAATAAAATTAAAACCCTGATTATCGCTCTCGGACCACCGCTGCACCGTCGCTATCATTTATGTGGTGATACAGCTAGTATATTCCGAAACTGTATCGTTTAACATTACATTAATGAACGTAACGCAGTACCGCGTACCGCAACAAGGCAGTGACGCGAGACTCGCGCCGGCGACGTTTGCGCAGAGTCAACGCGCAGGCGCTCGGCGCTCTTGGCACCGTCTCGCGGTCAATGCCACGCTAAGTAATTGCCTTATCAATATTACTGCATTAACGTTATCATTATTTATATATTATATTCGTTAACTAATAATGCGTCCTCAGTGAACAACAACATTGTTACACGCGGGAACAAAGCTGGCTTTGTTTACATAAACACAAAGTTCTAAAGATGATAACTAATATCTATTATTATATAATAATGTTATTTTTGTTGATATTGGAGTGCACGTACGTTTATATTTTCCATATTTTTGTCTTATCGCAATATTAATAGGTGCTTTATCGCTTCAAGATGCATCATCTCTACAAACAGAAAATAATTAATTTGCATCAGGAACGTTTTTATAGCGATGAATAACTACATAATTAGTTAGTTTTAACATATTTCATTTGTGCAAAACAACTGTTTGCCTTAGGAAAATTCCTCGCACAATAGTGTTAATTTATGCACTAGAAAGTGAAAGGCTAGAACCGTGCGATGTAATTAATTAATGGTACGCAAACAGTACAACACAGGAGTATTCATTTTACTGTATCAGTGGCACTTCAGGGGTAGGTATCAATATTTTAAACTCAAATCTTGACAAGTTGGCTAACGACGCACGTTCAAAAGGACGTAACAGAAGCGAAAGTGGCCACGAAAACTGCGCAAAACCATGCTCAGTTAAGAGGACATACAAGGAGAGCCGACACTGCTAAAGCGGAGAAAGATATAGGACAAAGGTGATGACTTTTTTTTCTTCTAGTTCACAATAAAAATTACCGGTCAAGAGCATGTCGGACCATGCCCAATGTAGGGTAACACTTACGTGCTTTTGCTGAAAAGCGCAGTATTTCGGCAATAACACAAAAACTCACGGTTTAGAAAATAGAGTCTTTGAAAGATCTGTCGAAGCTTCTGTTACATGTATGAAGTGCCCCCCCTTAAAACTATTTTAGTTTATTATTCATATATTAAACTAAGTAGCGGCACACACAAGACACCAAGGTATTATCCAAATTCCATCAACATACATCGAGTAGTTTTTGAGTAAATACTGTGACATACTGACTGGCTGACATGACGAAACTATAAGGGTTCCGTTTCTGCCATTTTGCCTACGGTACCCTAAAAATCTGCTGAATCTGTCGAACTGTTCTCAAATGCTGTTCTGTCAAATATGGCGCAACTGGTTCTGGACTTAAGGCTTTCTGGCACTTATGCTCTTTCAAATTCAATTTTAGCATCTTCGTTGTAAAGAATAATATGTTTTAGTTTTGGATGGGTTGGTTCGGAATAAAACATAGTAACATATAAAACATAAGAGCACCAGCGAATTTAATATCACAAGAGCATTTCCTACTGAAGTAGCGAACAATGTGTCCCCTGACATTTTGTACAAGTCAACTGAAAACTGTTTGACCTAGAAACTTATAACCACTGGCGTAACTAGGCCACTGTGACAACTTTACAATGGAAATTAGGTAGGATTCGGTAGTTTGTGACGAATACTAAAAGTTGCGTGAAAACTAAACTATAAAGATTACGGCACGCCTATTGAGAACATGGACCGATACACACTTGAACTTTTTGAATTATAAACACTAAAAAATCTATTGTTATAAACTCAATTGTTACAGTAGGCTAAACCACGAAATACCATAAATATTATAAGTAGATAACTAAGTACTTACTACTTTTTTATTGTAATACCTAAGTAAACTTGACATAATAGTTAAAAACATATTTTTAATACCTAATAAAGTTCAAGAATATACCAGAACTGACCGCAAAACAAAGACAACGGCAACGTAAAAAAATACTGCACCAAAACACAAGCAAGAATCGCAAAATTTTTACATCTGTACTAGACTATTCTACTGTATTATTTTAGTTCCCTGCATGCCCGGCAGATGCGAAAAGCTATTCTTTTTATCAATAATGTAATCATTAACTCACATACATAGGGTCAGTTCTGTATACTGAAACTGAAACGGTAAGAAAGAAACATCCACCGACAGACCTCCTCCCACCGCGCTGAGACCTGATAAATTAGGTGACACAGCTCAGTCGCAGGGGGACTGAACAGTGAACACTTAGCATTTCAACATATCTATGTCAGGACTCATTTAGGTCGTTTCATGTTGTCGTGAATATTTTACATTTTGTTTTTCTGGTTTATAAGTGGTCTGTTTTTTAATTTAACTTTTTATCCAGAGTACAATGTCGATGAAATTATGTTGAATACACAAATGTAATGCTCACTGGTGGTCATTATGAGTTATCAGCGTCAAGCATAATATAGACGTAGATATTATCTACGTCTCCATTTGACTAAAGTTTATTAATCATACATAATAAACAGCTCTCTTATAGGTTATTAAATATGTTATGGACGATGCGACGGTAGGGCAAGTCCCTCGCAGAGTAAATCGGCTTCAGTCGAGGTAGTTTATTAGCTAGTTCCAAGAACATAGATCAATGTTTCTTTCAGTCTATGTTTGGAGACGATAACTCACAAGTCATGGCAGGTCTCTATAAAAACGGTCAAATGAAAGTCAAGTCGATACATTAGTTTGTTCGTTGTGCCAATTTACTCATGATGCTTCCACACCTGCATAACGAGTGTTGTTAAACTGGATGCATAGGTACTATTGTTTCGAATGGCGTGTCACTTCAGCGTGTCAAATATTGTTGTACTCTGTAAGTTTTACAGTACACCTGCATATTACCGTGATGCACAATTTATTCAATCTTCGGTGGACAAACAAGGTAGGTACTTAAAAATTGAGTATAAGGTTTTCACTGTCTTTTCAGTCTCAAAAATACAGTATCCAACAGAATAGAGGCGTTTTTATAAGAGCCCATTCTTTTATTTATGTTAGCCACGCCAGTAACTGGCGCCATTATAACTGTTATAAGTAAATCTATTCTGACCTGGTTGGTCACTTTAGTGATGTCAAATCAGTCCTTTCAACTTACCTACATAGTTCTAAATTTTTTTATATAGTTCAGCATAGTGGCTGCTGGCTCTTCGCTTAATGGAAAGCCAGACTGTATATTCTCTTTTACTCACGCTTGGTCAGAAAGTGCATTACGATTTAGTTTTAAATTAGCACAAGTTAGTTGTAATAATTATTAGAAACGTGTATTGGAAGACTTGCTAATGAACAATATGAGGTAATTTGTACAAATGTATACACATAATTTTTATTTTGCCGTTAGTTATGAATGGTGTCTGCTACGCTGCAGCTCGTTGATTAATTAAATAAATTCTTAGCTGCTCCGCGTTTTTGATTCATTCGGACCGAACGTTTATTTCCCTAGCCATGTGAATAAATGTGTAGAGCCATGTGTACCCGGCTAATCATGGATATGGCTGCTTCAGCGGCCCAGGATTGTAATAAGTTACAATCCTGTTACAGTTGAAACTGATTCAATTGGCCCAATATAAATGTGCTTTGAAGTTTATGGCGGGAGCATTACAACAAATCACATAATTGTAGTGAATTGAAAGACAATGGCAGGCCGCGGGCGGCGACGCTTGTGACCGTCACACGCCGGTAAAAATAACGCACAGTGCCACTGCGGCTTCCGCATCGCACTCACACACAAAAATGATCAAACTCATCCGAACATTCCTCTCGCACACAACAATATCCACATCGTCTGTAGCACATATTCACGACGAATGCACAAATATAATATAAGCGTAAACGTTGTAAAACCGGGTCATTAAAATATATGACCACAATAGGTCTCAATAAATGGAAACAGTTAACAAAGGAAAATAACTGAGATAAGCTAAAATAACGACTCTTTGTCTTAGCGATAGTACAGTCCACAGAGTTCGATAATATCTAATTGCGAAACCTAGACTTGACTGATATCGAGCGAGCAACTCAGATACTATCGTCTCATCATACCACACATGGGGCAAAGACTAATGCAAACGAACAAAGTATCGCGTGTTCCAGAACACTAACAAAAACTTGAAATGATGATGATGAAATACAGCGAAATATTGAACAAAAACTCTGTCGTACTACTTGTGCGAAGTCTCATCATGTTATTTGAAAACGCGAATTACGTGTTTAACTAAAATGGCAGCACTTATATAGATAATATCGATCAAGCAGCTAAACTCATACTCGTATATAGATTCAGTTATAGGAACACAAAGTATTGGGACGTTTAGTCACAGGTGAGCTATGAAGAGTTACGAAACTAATAAGATTACGCTAAGTCGAGTGACACGCCACATATCTATGCGTGACAGGTGTTGGCTGTATCTGGCGAGTGCTCCACTCGACGTTATCTGTCGTCAATCAGCGAGCAGACGGGACCGAGCCGCGGGAAACAGGTCATCATACTCGGTCACCCTCCCTGCTGCTACCAATTATTGTCACAAGTGCATTATGATACACGTCAAAATTCATAACTAAGTAATTGAATTTCTCTGATGACGATGACATCCAAGAACTCCCAGAGAGGTATACTTTGGCAATATAACGATTTGACTACATTAACCAGTTATAACGATGTTTTTTTTATCTCGTCGGAAAGTTACAAGCACTTAATTATGGACTTTAGATAGCTTGTTTTGAACATTTGTTATTTGTTATGTTATATTTAAATAGAAGTGGAAAATTTTATGAGCATTAAGGACTAGCACAGTGCTTTTGGAAATCTAAGTGACAAATAACGAAAAAGACAATGGGATTCATCACAGTGACAAGAAGACAAGTGACAAAATCACCGGACTGTAGTACGAGCAGAGAATATAACGGAATTATCCAAAACAGTCTGATGAGATAACGTACTGTAATCTATCAGCATGTGATATTCCCAAGCTATACTCGTATGTATTTAACCCGACAGTTTGTTACTAGGAAGAGACACGTGTGCGACAATCACGAACAGGGAACCCGACACACGTGTTATCGATGCCTCCTTTATCCGCTCGCAAAAGAAAAAATGTACATATTATTTTGGGCCAAGTTTCTTTTCAATCGGCTAACCACATGAATGGTGCAATACTTAACAAATCCAAAATAGAATGATAGGCGCTATTGCCAAATTAACGATAGTTTGCCACTTTTTTGACAACATTATCATATGTATGCGAATGAAACTCATTTTGTGTGTGGTCGAGCTGACGCAAGAGGTGCAATTGTACAATTAGTAAGTAGTCACCAGATCAAGGTGAAATCAATAAGGATGCAGATGAAATCAGTGCGAGTTATGAGTGAACTCACGTACCCGCAGGTAGCATAAACAATGCCTCGCATAACCACATACAACATGTAAGTACGCAGCTAGTTTCTGTCGACGAACATTACATTGTACGGACCAAGGACATCGGCCACTGTGTCCGACAAACAAACAGATGAAAGAGCTCGTCATATTGAAAGGTAATTAGTACATAGACGAATGGAGGAAATAAAGTTACGTTACTGATACTAGAGTCGCATTACAAGACGTCGACGTAACGGATACTTAGTGGCAACTATACTGTGCTACGTATGTTTATGAACGTAGGATGCGGCCTTCCAGTGTGTGATCGAGTTTCGCTGGGCGTAGAAAACCATAAAACAAAAGAAACCACCGTTCCGTTGCGACCAAGTCTTACCTACAACCTTTTAAGTGAATTATGTAGTTGTAGACTTTACGAGCCACCCGTGCACCCGTTAGGAAATGCTAGCATGTTTCTTCTTGTACTGGACCATTATCTGTCAGAAGTCTAAGCTATTGCACATAAGTATGGCACGGCAAGACACGTGTCGTGTCGCAAGTATGATGCTATAGATCTTAATTGAATTAGGCCAGCGTATGTGCTGTGTGGACAACAGGCAACGGTTGATTTGTAAACTGACAGAGGTTAAAGGTTGTGATGTTTTGTAATTTATGTGTACAATAAAGAATTATAGAATTAAATATTTTATTTACTCTTGGAACTAATTAGTTATATGTAAGGATAACGAAATACGTTGGATTTTTTTAAAAAAAAGCTGATGTACAAACTAAAACGGAACAATCGAAAATACAAAACAGTTTGGACAGTCGCAGATCTGACAATATTATGGTAATAAAATCTTTTTTTCAATACTTAGAACAATCAAATCAAGTGGTTATGCCAATAGCGGCGGAGTTTTGGCAAGTCGCCGTCATCCACCGCCAAACAGACTCGATAATTAAATAGCGATCTTCAGAATGATGACCAAGTGCGAGTTAAAATCAATGCGAATCAGATGGTCCATCGATTGCCATAAATCACCAGATACTGGCCTCGTCAGTTAAAATGAGTCTAATTACATCTTGGCAGTGGTAAGTCGTGTCTGCGGGGTGAACACTAGCAACTAACAAGGGCGCATGCGCGGTGCGTGCCACACAACACACCACGCACGACCATGTACAAATGACAAACGACGTCCAGACGACGGAGACGATCAAATACAAAACCTAATTTATCAGACGCACTGATATAATTACATCGCGACTAGACGAGCGAGCGAGCCTCGAGGGTCGCAGCCGTGACGACACACAATTAGCTAGTTACGCACTGCAGACATATTTGCACCTTTTTGTCCCATACGAGAGATATAAATACTCGAGACGCGGTGCAGTGGAATTTTTAGTCAACGACCTGGTCCTAGACGATTGGCGTGCCTTACCGGTCAGTACGCAGGTACCTCTGGGTAATAAGATTTAACTGGATTTATAAAAGTATATCTGTGCCAATTAGATACATTGAAACATTGTGAGCGAAGCATATCATGACATAATTCCTCACAAGCGGTTCATTATTTAATAATACAGATACTTTTAGGTCGAACCTTGACTCGACACGCGAAGTTATTATTGTTCTGTCACCGGCAACGACTTCGTGCGACTGTACTGTGGGTTGGCAGGAGTCCGTGTCGCGGCCGGCCGCCTCCTGCCACCCATACCTCCACCACCGATACCTTTGTCACCACCACCTATGTACACTGGCACCACTCGATCTCGGCTCGATCGATCTCGTTAACATCACTGGACTGGTTGCGGAGTTAGCACTGAGCTCACACCAACACTACCCGTAGTTACAGTGGGTCACGGAGCAGGGCCGCAGGGACGGCGCGAGGCGCGCTGCCCGGGCGGCCCGGTTGGCGCCGCGCCACCTAAACGTATTTCTGCCCTCCGCTCGCGGCGATCACTCACCTTCTGGATGCAGCCTCTGCGGGTCGAACCAGGCATCTGGAATAGAAGGCTGCGCGTTAGCGGGTTAGTCGCGACAGACAGAGAGGAAAGCAGGCGAAGCTAAGCCGGCGCGGCGGGGGGCCGGGGGGGAGCGACCACACTTACGCGGGTTGAGGACGCTGCAGAGGGAGGGCCCGGAGTCCGTCATGCTGGCGATTTACGTAACGCGGAACGTGAGGAGGAAAAAAGGCGGCGGACGGAGCGCGCGCCGCGCCGGACTCTCGCGTCGATACTGGCGGCGCAGCCCCGCGCCGGCCGCCCCCACCCCGCGCCGCGCCGCCCGGCCGCGCGCATGCGCCCGGCGGCGAGTGCTGCATCACCACCAACCACCACCGTCCCGTCCCCGTGCGCGTTCACACACGCATGCTACTACTACCACCACGTTGCTTCGCTCACCACATACGAGTAGGTACTACATCGATTAGGCTACATTATTAGTTTCTTGTGCGGTTAGTAAGTATCCGAAGATTAGTAAGTACTAAAGTAAGTACTTAATAGACAGTAAGTACTTAGACAGTCAAATAATTTTACATGAATTGAATAACAAGTGAAAGAGATATCGGAGCATAGTAAGTACGAGTACCTATGTATGTTGTTTACTGGCCGCGGCGGCGGCTGCAGGTCACCGACGCTACATGAAATAATGTCAGAGGCGAGCTGCACTGACCTGCAAAGTGCATTCGCCTCATAAACTACTCGTACGTTTAAGTAGAGCCTCGTAACACAATTAGCGCGACCACATAGTCGCTGGACTCACTGGTACGGAGGACACAACGTCGTCAGGCGTCACGGCGCACTGTTTACCTCTTATTACCTTGAGTTCAGATGACTCATCTCGTTTACTACGATGCCGTCGATTAGCTTCATTATCGCACACTGTTAGTGTGAACACATAACAGATGTCGCTATATACACTATCGGTAGGTAATCTCGATTCTAATAATTGTAGGGCCAATGTCAACGCTAATATTTGCTTCGAATAGCAGAAGCACGTAGTGCTCCTAAATTTGAATTAAAAAAATTGATTATTTCACCAGAAATATAATCACATTTTTACTTTCAATGTTTTAAATTATAATGATGAAACGGCTGAAGCGAGCAAAACTTTCAAGTCGTGTCGCCTTCATGCATCACGAATCATGAAACAAAAAATTGTGTAAATTACAATAGTAGTCAGAATAAAGTGAGGCCTTGTCGGTTGTCCGTGTTGTCACGCCGCGTCACCACCTCATTCTAATTTCTTCAGAAACTAAAGATATATAGAGAATACCTGATTTTGAAATAAACTTGAAACATCAATAATTAACCAGTGAATTGCCAAATCCCCTATTAGACATTTTCACGCAAACTTAGAAAATAATAATAATAATATTCTACCACATTCACACAGCGCCATCTAGTCCCAAAGTAAGCAATTATATTTGCTTGTGTTATGGGAACTGAATAACTGATATACTACTTAAATACATTTTTTTTGTAAATACATACATATTATAGATAAACTAATAAGATTGCAATATGCTGTTTTAGTTTGAAAACCGAAAGATTTTACGTGATGGATGTGGACAGCTGAATTCAAGCATCACATTGTTAAAATTTTAGAACAAGCCTTTCTGAAAAAATTGTCATGAATATCGAAAACATTTTCTCAGAGATAAAGATAATTACCTATCGACGAAATAGAACCATTTAAAGGGCTTATTCCACAAAGTTACAAAATTGGCGCTATGGGACAATTTTATTGATGTCAGTTGAAATGAAATATCGTTTATTCACCAACGTTAAAAAGTAACTCTTATGTCACAAGTTATCCGAAAAATAGAGTCAGCAAGTTCTCGTATTCTTTCTAAGTAGAGGTGGCGCAGTCAAGTGGACGGTTTTGATGTCGCTGTCAAATGTTTGAAAGTGACAGCGACCCTATCTAAATTTCCTTACATTTGACAGCAACATCAAACCGACCAATCGAATGTCGAAGTTCAGAGTGGCATGAGTCATGACGCATGGCGCCGCATGACTCATCGCACCGCACATATCACCACAATAATGGAGCCTACACACGACCACACTCACTACCCCTAACTTTAAGCCACAAAAAGAGTTGCAGACTACCAAGCCCGAATTAAAGTTTGATTGCTCATTATTACTATTATTATTTTCTCATATCCAAATTTTATTGAATTTGATTTAGTATGGTGTTGTGATATTTCAAACTGTAACCAATTAAAATTGTAACAACTATGGCGATTGAAAAGAGTGGCCTGAGTTTCTTGCCAAGTTCTTCTCAGAGCTCAACCTTGTCAGTGAACTGGCCGTAGGCAAATTTACTGACACTTTTTCTGGCTTTGTATGACGTTCATAAGTATCATGTATGTGATCCAAATGAAATAAAAAGATTTGACTTTGACTTTGAATAGTCAAATTGAGTACATTAAATTCCTACAATAACTGGGGAAGGTGTTTAGAAATGACCAGTACAATATTACAAGTATTACCATGTATGCCATGTCTCTTGACACACTTGGCGAAGTATTGATCACAGTAGGTATAGAATAGCATGTGCGTAGCCAAAATCTTTATTGTCGAAAAGTTATTTCAAGAACTCGTTTTCGATACACGTTAACGTAGATAGTTACGGGAATAGCAACGGTTACTAAGCTAAATTAATTCCAACAAAACAAAAATAATATATTGTTGTCCTTGCCTTCATATGAACCTTTTAAGATAAATCGTAAAACATAGCATTTTTTGTTTGTGGCTTTCCTGAAACACACAATTCTTATCAGAATAATTGTAAGCGTACCTTCAACAGGAAAAAACAGCTACAATCACTGTCCATCCTGGTTAAATTTAGCGCAATAATAATTAGGAACGATGGTTTGAGTTCTGATAAAGAAAACACTTGTGTGTTATAGTTAACCATAGCGAGCATTACACAGACAATTAACCATGTTGCGTGACGTAGGCACGACGCTTTGTCGCCACCCGGTCAAAATACCCGCGCCACGACACGTGACGTCATCGCTACCTGACCACACCACCAACACTAGCTCTCCATCTTCTCTTTACCTTGCCAATATCATGTCAACTTGCACAATCATAATAATATTAACTGATTCTGCAATAATAAAAGATCATCAACTAAAGCGAGACGTGCAAAATCGTCCACGTCGATCACATTAGCCTTTCTAATTTAGAATATATACCGTGATTATCGTCCCTCATTAACTGCCTTCCCATGGCCGTATATCATTATATTATGGAATAGCTGTAGCATAAAAAAAACTGTCCACCAGAGAACAAGACTTGAGTGTGGTTGCAAGAACCACTTGAACGTCTATCCCGAAGCGTTAACTTAGTCCCTTTCTAGTGAACAAATGCGTGCCGTATACCCAACAAAGCTCGGTGAAAGACAACCATAGATGAAAGCTAAGAAATTAACAACTCTTTGTGAACGCGAACCAATTCAACGTGAAACAAATCTCAGACTAATTACTTAAATAAAGTCAAGGTGAAACACGGAACACAAATATCTGACTTCAACAATATAATTTTGTTATCTGCAGACAGCTACAGTCGCGAAAGGGGTAATTGACTTATAATAAACAGATTTCCCTGTCACTTACTCTATCACCCTAATCTAATAAATTACTCCACGTTGTTTTAATAGCGGGAGGTGTGAATTACAACAGGCTTCAGCTACGCTATGAGTAACAACAAAGGACAGGTAGGGAACAAAGTTCGGTAGTCATAAGTGCAAGCAGCTTACAGGTTAGTAACAAGGCCGATCCGTTTATATAAAGAGAGCAGACGATATGTCTATGTGCCGTACCCAAGATATCGATCGGGCGCACCCCTCACCACCCTCACGACTGGTCGCGACCCGCAGGCTTTACTGCACGACGTCTGGGCTTTTCCACTAATTTGCAGACCTGATAAAATAATCCAAACACGCACACCGCCGACCATAAACTATATCAAAAATGTGATACTACTGAAACAGAATGTTTTCTTCTAAATAAAAAGTAAATGACGTTAAAATGTGAGGTTGTTATTAACAGGTACAAAATCTAAAAGGTTAAACGTAGTTCTAATTATAGGAGTGACAACAGATGGAAACCTACATAGTGATTCATCTCAGTCCGTATAAGTATGTGTACATGACTTATTCTGAGCCGATGCAGTCACTGTCTAACCTCAACATTGTTGTTGAAATTTAAAACAATTAAGCTGTTCATGATGTAACAAGTTACACAAAAGTGAAAGTTTTAAAAAAATACAGTCAGAGGAGCCTGCACATACATAATTTGGATTACATGGATTATAAATATAGCTTGTTTTGTTTCAATACAGTAAATTAGCGAGGCCTTTGAATGTCTACGTCGGCGCGTCGTTGTCAGTAAACGGACTAACAATAAAGGGTGGCTGCAAGTGACGTCACACTCAACAAGAACTCAAGGGCCCTGCGCCACATTTTTGAGAGGAGACGGAAGTAGGTCAACGAGTGCACGAGTCCCGGGCGTCCTGCGCGGGGCGCGGGTTCGTGGGGCACAACTCGCTCTTGACACTGGCATGGCGTTGCGTGCTTGCGTTACCGGGTATTCGCACCTAACTTGACACTCTTTGTTCGTACTCTAGATTGTGTATTCAGGTGACACTCAGCCTTCAGCAATTTATGGAGCTTATCATTAATCTATCGATTCAAATTAAACGTCTCTAGAGATCTGGATGAAACAATCTTCTTTATCAGCAAATTTTATATCAGTAAAAAAATAAATTAGTTCCGGAAAGTTCAAGACCATTCCTTTCATATCAAAGCTATATAAAATAGTGTCTAATGCACTATTTTATTGCTGCAGATGAGAACCCTAATAACAATCAATAATTTTATTGCAGATACAACTGCAAGTACAATAATACAATGCATATTGGAAAATTGCAATATCTAATGTGCTATTTACATGCAAATAACGATACGAACAGGTAAGTATAGAACCAACTCGGGACACTCTAAATTTAGCGAGGATTGGGTTTATTTACTTGTTTTAAAAATTAATTCCACTTTTGGAAAATCAAGGAAGACATTGCAGAAATAAATGATTTTCTGTTGTAATTTTGCCGGAGAGAAGGGATTGCCATGCATACACACATTTTATGAATATAAACAAGAATAGTAATGTATTGTACATTGAGATTAACTTAGAATAATAATTCCAAATAATGGATAATGTAGTTCTAAAGATAGTTGAATGAAAACTTGTTAAAACGCAAATAGTTAAGAGTATGCAGCAACATGAAATAGCTGCTCAGCAACGACACGTTTATATTTTTATATAGTTTGGCTGGCTAATTTATCATCGTACATTATGTATTGCAAGGACAAATAGCAGCATTACTCATTAACATATTTTTAAGTTTATATATTTGGTA
This sequence comes from Laspeyria flexula, assembly GCA_905147015.1. Classification (NCBI taxonomy): domain Eukaryota; kingdom Metazoa; phylum Arthropoda; class Insecta; order Lepidoptera; family Erebidae; genus Laspeyria; species Laspeyria flexula. Next base: position 255,443 of record LR989956.1, on the reverse strand, counting down.
GACACGACCAAGACGTAGGACATGACCAAGACGTGATTAGAGCAAACCTAATAACAATTATAACGAGCTGGTAATGAACACATAAACATTCATACCAAAAATATCAAGTATTAATTTAATTGTCCGCAATATTTCAACGATACCTACTATTCTCACATGCATCGTTGCTGTGCTCTACCATACGCAGCCATCAGCAAGCGCAATATTAATATACCATATTCTAACATCCATCATTGCGATCTTCAATATAATATATACAACGCTGAGGTCGATTCGGACGAACGTATCATTTGAGAATAAAAATAATACGACATCTATTCTATATCTGTATATAAGTATAATGTGTTAGCACACCAATTATATTGAAAATCGGGACAATACAGAACTGGTTGAATGTCATGTATACGATACATTATGTCGTTCTGCTTTCTGGAGAAGTGCGCCAAAATTAACAACGGAAGCATATCTGACGTAATTTTTAGTGCAATATATCGCGGGAATGTAACATACATTGGTATGGATTTATTTATTTATCACAGGCGTATGATCAAACAATTGTCGACTGTCACACTCAATACAACCAGCAAAACCAAAGTTGGCACATCAAGATACTCAATAGTCGAAAATCGAAGCACCGATATCCAGCGGCAAACCGGGTGTGGTGCCGATAGCATCAGCTCGTGCGGCGTCACTTACGTGAGATATCGTCTGTCCCGGAAGCCATGTTTCACCACACAACAATATCCACAAAAGGTCAAATCGGTTCAGGAGACGAGAAGAGAAGAGAGCACGCGAATAGTGGGCCCACAAGTAGCGTGAACGTTCGCGAGTGGTGGCGAGAGCGACGTGAGCGCGGCGCCGGGTGCTGCGCTAGTGAACGGTGCGGCGCGGCTCCGCGCGGCTAAAATTAGCGATGTGGCGTCCACCCTGCATACCGCACGTCACGCCGCACTCCTCGCCCGCCTCTACCACTGTCACGGGCTGACACGATTTTCTTTTACACTATATGTGTGCCATTCTGATAACGCTGCCATCGTTGGCTCCACATACTAACTATATCTTGACCCGGAAGGAATCATGTATACTTAAAAAGGACTTAATGTCAAAAGTTTCCAGGCAAAATGTAGCCAATATTTGTAAGATTGTTGTCTAAAGATAACGAGATACATTTATATAAAAGCTATGTCATCAGCGCAGCGCAACGCCAACATCAAGAACTGACGTCATTGGCGAGGTTTGCTCTAGATAAGATAACAATTTAGCTAAAAGTCCTCAGGTTCTACTTGAACATGAGCTGCGTTGATTGCTACATTCTATAGCCATTCCTAATCATAATACATGATTAAAGAAACAAAAAATACTTGAATATGAACAGAACATTAATGTACCGGATGAATCATCCGGTTCAAGGAAGTGCAATTTTACGCCACATATTTTTTTTTTGTCAAATACTGGTCGTGTTACGAAGCAGATTCGGACGAAAGAAACAAACACACAACAGTCTGGGCTACCGGTGGAGTTACAGCAACGATGCCACCGCTAAGTCGCTATAATGTAGGGCTCGTGGTGGATGGTGGGCGAACAACACTTGAATAAATACTTAAATATACGGTTGTTGGTTGGACATCCTTTCTTAGTGCAGTGAGAGGCGTGGGTTTCAGCGGGTGCCGTTAGCCCGTCGCCGTGGCTGCAACGCGGCGTCGCGGTCAACGCTCTTACCGCTCCACCACCTCTGCAGCCCGATCTCCTCACTCACCCGCCACCCCCTCACACACCCATTGTTGTCTCCATATTGGATAACATTTTTTGTCTATGTCGCGTCGTGAGCTTCTAATGAGCCTTCGTTACTATGAGTCATATCTTATGGTCGAAAACTACACATTACTTAACTAGAAGTCAATCGGGGCCTCGCTCCCGTAGGTTTTTATTTAGCCACTGCTCAGCTCCTATTGACCATAGGGTGATGTTATATGGCCTATAACCTTCCGATTCCTTCGATAAATGAACTATCCAACACTGAAATAAATTTTTAAATCGGACCAGTACTTTCTGAGGTCCTAGCGTTCAACCAAACTAACAAACTCTTCAGCTTCATCTTATTATTATAACTATATATATATATTATACTTATATATAAAATTGATTTCTCAAGTAACAATAAGTTCCGACAAAGTCACTAGTCGGGTTGGAAGCTACGACGTAATTCCTCATCCCAGAGCCCAGAGTGAAGTGTAGAGTTGAACACTTGAACCTACAGGCGTGTCTGAGCTGGCACAGGCACAGCGCACTTGTGTACATGTTCAACGGCGCGGCCATTGTTCACCTGCAGACGTGATTCTTCACGCTTCGCGGCTCTCGCTACTCGCCTCCATAACAAACTATTTAAAAAGCGCGCTCCACTACGCGACTAAAAGACATTTTGAGGAGGTGAGCATATCCATAAAATAAGATACGACTCATTTTCGGCTTCTCAACTAGTTATTCGTTTATTTTTTATTACCTAATGCACTAAAAATGGTGCAAGTTTTTAAGTGCAAGGATGTACGAACAGTCACTGTATATCTATTTTATACAATGTTCAACTTACCTAGTCCCATCTGGCAGAAGATAACCTCCGCCTCGATGACGTGCGCTGTGGGGCGCGCAGGTTCGGGTGCCGGGCTGAGCTTGGGCGGCGGGCTCGGCTCGCGCTTCACCGGCTCTGATTTAGGAGGTTCAGGCTTTGGCACTGCAGGCTTGGGAGGTTCAGGCTTAGGCTCTGGAATGGCGGCAGGTTTGGGTTCCTCCGGTAGAGGTTTGTCGAAAGGTGCCGAGAGAGGGCTGGGAGCCTGTACCGGAGCAGGCTCGGCCTGCAGCACAGGCGTGGGGTCAATTAGCGGCTCAGGAGAGCGCGTGATATTTTGGCCTGACGCGGGCCGGTGCAGCGGAGACTCCCCAGCAGTATCGGCGTCCGACTCGCTGTCCGTAAACTTGTCGGCGATGTGATCGGCGGAAGGCGCGCGCGGGGCGTCCACCAGCAGCTCACGTTCCATGTCGAGGAACCCGCGTGTGGCGGACGCCTGCTGCTGGAGCGGTGACTCGCTGACCTCGCGCTTGCCGTCGCGGTCTAAGTGCTCGAAGTCGTCCGTGGAATCCTGATCACGCTTCATGGTCGGCTGTGACTGCACCGCTTCCGGCACTGGGGCCTTGTCGCCGCTAGCCAGACTGCCCAGAAGTGTATCGTTGTCCATGTTGCTTTATGCGAAAGATAAAAAAAAGACCGTTGTCGAGAGTGATCGATAGGGTGTGCGAGGAGCGCGTAGGGCGGGTCCTGTCGTCCGTCCTCGCCGTATCGTACTGCGGTCTGTCTGCGAGCCGTGTGCCGGCCGGCGCTGCACGACGTCACTCAGCACGAGAAACGAACGGTATTACTCATCGTCGACCCCTCCGATTCAGCGGGGGCGGCGCCGCGCCGTTGTATACCCAATATCGTGCAATCGAAGTTATAATAACAGCGAATAATTATAACAAAGCAAAACTCTTCAAAGATAAACCAATGATAATGTACAAGACAGTGAAATAAGTAGTTAAGTAATTCGACAAAAAAATAACAATTGCTAGTAAGAAATGTCCAAAGTATTGACTTTCCGTCGTTCCAGACCTTTTTTTGAAGGCGCGCTAAGTAAGCTCTGTTTTACCGACACCACTCAACCCAAACTTTGACAAGGTTAAACTGAACTACATAGGTTGTGTATGGAATAATACGATACTAGCGCCATGAATAGAAATTTCGTTGTTAATTTTTAAAAACTTGTATGAAAATAGTAAATATAATACACTAAATTAGTACAAAAAAGTAAAATGAAGTGAAATAACATTAAAGTGTTATTATTTACTTGAGATATTTTTTCGTATGTCATGTTATACATAGTTTATTTTGCTAAATTTAAAAATTAATTAAGTAAATAATTTTGAAATAGTCAAATATTTTGTTTTTTTTGTAAATTGCCAAAAAATAAAAGTATCTTTAGTCAACGAAGTCATTGTAATCAATGTAATCTTATTTCAGAACGATATTCTGCATTGCGAAAATGTCAATTTGTTCGCTGTCAAATTGTCAAAATAATTATTGTCGATAAAACAGTCCGAAATTCCGAATACACTAAATTATATTTCCAGCAGTTTTGCGCTTTCCATATTCTTCGCATTCAGCCGATTTATCGGCGAAGTATGCTGACGTAAATATCTGTCAGAAAATAAAGCGTAGTCTCCGCTGCATGATCGTATGTTGTTTCGATAATTTCAATCACAAGGATGGCGGCGGCTGTAGCAAACGGTTGTGTAGAGATGAGTGAATCAAACTCTTATAAAAAACAAGAATGTAATGGAAACGAGAGAAAGTTTATAAATGGAACATTGAATAGTCACAAAAATGGTTACGTGAAGTCTTCACATATAAGTAATGGTGTCAATGTAAGTAGATTTTCATTTATTTTTTATAACCTCCCGATACGTTGGTAATGAAGTTTAGTTTCGGTAGGCTTATGATCAGACAGACACGCCTTAGCTGCGTATATTATATAGTGTGCTTCGGCTGTTTCTCCGGGCACCGGCGAGTGACGGCCGGTGTTCCGGTGACCCAGTGCGGCCACTACAGCCCACGGGACACTCGCGCCACAGTCACCACACATTGATTCACTATCATTAACAGTACCTACAGTAATGTTAGTTGATTGATACAATATTTGTGTAAGAATTTAGCCAACAAAACTTTTCACTGGCACATGAAAGTTTTTTCTCAAAGATATACTGATGCCTAGTGCTCACTGTTTGTATTGGTGATATTTTGAAATATATACCTGACCTTATTCTGATAGGCTATATCCTATTTTCAATTCACTTCTATTAGCACAATCTTACAATATAATAGTCATGTAAGTGGGTATCTAAATTACATAATTTGTTAGTAAATAAACATGAAGTTATTTGTCAGTGTAACTTTGTCTATGAGTTATTAAGGAAAATAATTATAATTGAAGTTATTTGAATCATTGTAGGAAGTATATAAAATAACTTACTCAAAGCTAAAGTTGCTCATTTCTCAGTGAGAAGAGTTACGTTACAGGAATTAAATCTGGGTGAGCTAAATCTCTCTTAATAAATAATATACTTAATTCATTTTAACAATGTTTCCCATAGAGTTTTAAACTGCATTTATTATATTAACATAATTATTTGAAATATTAATGACTATTGTTAGAAAACTGGGTATTATTATTTGAGTTATGAAAAGTTCTGTCTCAGTTATATAAATCTAAATCAAATAAACAATATAAAATGGTATAATTTTATCCATAATTGGTCAATATTTTTAAAATGATATTCTATTTATAGGAATTTCCTGTAAATAGAGTATTTAGCCTTTTTTTAAATAGGTGAATTGTGTATAATTTTTAAGTTAGGTGTGAATATTTTATTAAATAAATGTTGTGCAATCTATTTTTAAAATTGTCATGGTCATTTAACTCAATAATATTATAATGTTTTTGTTTGGGATATTTACCATGACCTTTATTTGTATAAAGTTTCTGATATTTTGGCGCTGTTACAAGTGCCATGATCATGGAAGAACTTCTGCCGACATGGTAAATATCCCGAACATTATATTATTAAGTTATTATTTTATTATGAGTTAATAATAAATTGTGTGTTGATAAGAAATGTGGTTAATATATTAGTGATATTTCTTTGCGAGTGCTGGTCTAACATTAAATTGATTACTTTACTTGTCTTAATAAATATCATGTGTTTAATATTGATATTTGTTATTTTTTTAATCTTTTAAGAATTTAAATCTTGATATCCAAAACAAATCAATAGTAAGTATTATTCATCTCAGATGTACGTACCAATCTATATTCTATTTATAAATTACTTTCATAACTTGTGTTGAATGTTATTATGCAGGATAAACCTAGATGAAACTCATTTATTCTTATTAAAAGGCAGGTCAATATAATGAGGATATTACATAGGTTCTAACTTCCTTGTGCCACGCAGATTAAAATTCCCAGATTACAAAACTATACATTACTTATAACAAAAACACACTTTGTAAAATATTTGTTTGTCTGTTGTGTGTTTGCTTGAGGTAAACTCCGAAATTACTAAACCGATTTCGACGGGACTTTTACTGACTTTAGATGACTATTGATTTTGCTACTTTGATTTTGGAAAAAATATGTCTGGTCCGTGAGAAAATAAAAAATAGTGTGAAATAGCACGTGAATGAAGTAGTAGTAGTTAATGTGAAGTAACGCCTATTTGTTGACAATGAAATGTGTCATAGGCTTGGATTAGGCTCTCTAAATAGACTGCCATTTATCGGCATAACTCAGTACAAGAAGCGAGTGGGGAGTGGGCTGAGCACGCTCACATTCGTACTGTACATTGTACATATTACCTCGGTGGGTCGACAGTTATCTTATGCGGTGCGATCGTACGACTCGTTATCGCTATACGCAACATTAGGCTACGGCGGCTGATTATGCAGCCATACTCCGTTAAATGAACTGATGAATCACCCTTCCGGTTTTAGAAACCTAAACAATAGTAGGTTGTTAATAATAAAACTTATTTTAATGCAAGCCGATGTATTTATAGATTTTTGTCCTTCGTTCATTTTTATTCAATACTTCAGCTCGTGGCTTCATCCAGTTTCTGAGATCTAGCGTTCGACCAAACAAACTCTTCACTTATTATACTAAAAAAATATTTGTATAGATTAGCAAAAACCGCGTATACACCTTCGGTAGTTTTTGATTTTATCGTGAACAGATAAATAGACAAACATTGTTTTTACCCAACTGCCAAAAAGAGGGGAATGTTCCATACACTGTAGTGATAGTGAATGATTCAGTTCTGACAATTGCTTTGACGATACGTATCTAGTAATCGAACATGTACCTATAATATAAATCCAATCATCATCATCAGTCATAATATATATTATTATAATAATATGTACATACTCGTAGGCCTCTGGTAATGAGTTCTCTCAGTTTGACGCAACCAGTTTGTATGCGGCTCCCCTGTGAGTAGCATCCCCAGATAAAGTCTGACACGAGTTTGATGTTAACCATCATACTCGCATCAGACTTTAATTATATTATAACAAATTTTTACGCATGGCAGTTAAATGGCATATTTGTTCAACATGAGGTACATATAGACTATGTAATAAAATACGCAATGGGAGTGCCAGTATAAATATAACGTGGCTAAAGTCGTGCTGTGTGCGGGAGTACGCTCTAGCGTACTCCCACCCCCTAAACTTATTAAACACCCACTAACCGACCTGCCGCCTGATTCTGACTCGTCGGATTTTTCCCGGATCGTAAACTTTTTCGAATCTTAGTACGACGTATTAGTATAATATTTTTCCTATAATCATCTATTTCTTTAACATTATGTTTTTTAACTTTAATTAAACTGACATTTACGGCCGAAAATTTTCCGACAGCTCAGAATCAGGGGGCTGAGCTCCCACTGACAACATAAACTGTTGGTACAATTTACAATATTCACATACCTAACATAAATGCTTGCGATGCATCATTAATCTTTCTCTCTCGTAGTCCTAACAAGCAGTTTGTTTTATAGTAAACGTTATCTAACGATATATACCGCACCGTATCGGTGTATGATTATTGATTAATTATTATTTATAAAAGTGCATACTGATATAGGTACTTCGACAAGTTTGTGCGTCACCCTATGGAGCACTAACTATTTTTGTCTTTTTTCCTACTATTGTCAGTAGTTAGGTTGTACCAGTTCTAGCTCACTATCCAGAATCCGTCTGGCTCACTAGCTCACTATTCTCGAGTCGACAAAAACTAAAAAAAAAAAAAAAAAAAAAAAAAAAAAAAAAAAAAAAAAAAAGGTTTTGCCATGCTCTGATCACGAATCTGCGGGCCGTTTTTGTGTAGGATGTGTGGTTTCAGAGATGTGGAAATCAATTAAGAAGAGTATCTAATCGATATCTAATCCCGCACCCTCATTAACGTTTCTTTTGTTCTCCTATTTCCTATTATCTATTGTTTCTGGTAGACCCTCATTAGCATTCTTATCTATTACTCATTGTAAGCCCTTATTATCACTGCTATTGTTTAAGAACTTCCATGCTATTCTGAATCATCAATAAAACACATTCCTTCATTTCTACATTTTTATTGCTTATTAAAATATGAATGAAACATCTGATCCACTAAAATATCATTGTATACTGTGTTCTCTGTAAATATGTTCGTAAAACTACGCATTGAACACCCCTGAAACTTATATAGCAAATACATTAAGCAATATTCGCCGCAAACTGATGTCCACTCATTCTGAATTCTATCCACATTCCAGTCCCATCTTTTACAATTCCTTCTTAAAAAGTCGAGATGATATCGTGTAGGTGCACGCCCATATGAATCAAAATATTGACCAATACCATTCGTATCGACATGTAAAGCTATCCAATGTGAGCCTGGTTTATCATCCGTATCCAAATTGCATATTGTGTACATAGGTACATGAGTGTAAATGGGTAGTCTATTAGCAGCATACACATTATATTCTAGACTGGGGTGAATCTTTTTCAGATGTTGTTGTACATCTAGTGTATCCATGATATTACCAATCTATTCAATGGCTAACATAGGAATGATCAATTATAGTCACTTGTTACGACTTGTATTAAATGTCATTCGCTTGTGGAGATTTTGTATGATTTATCTGTGCAATGCACTACGCATTACGAAAGAATGCGAGATAAGTTTGTTAGTTCAAATTTACTATCGGTTGCACTGAGGAAATGCTTTAGATAAGATAGAACTATATAAGACCGAGTGGAGGCAGAGCCATCAGTCATTCTATGGTCTCGTTTGACCGCAGTGAATCGATATATCAATACTAAGTGTGTGCTACTTCAACGCAACAATAGTCATGGACGTAAGTGTTATAATATTTTATTGAAAAACTTACTTTTCTTTATGTTGTTGATTCCTTACGTGTGTGTGATTAAGTGTAATTATGTGATTGATATTAACATGATAACTGTGTTGTTGCAGAAAACATTCAGCTTCATAGACAATGAAGAAAATACCTATAAACAGTATTACTACCCGCCACTCTCCCCTAATCACGAAGAAGAGAGTGATGACATCGTTATTAATAACACAGGCGATGGGGGAAAAAGGAAATCGCAGTCGATTGACCATTTTTTTGAAGTGGAACCTAAAATAAAGAGGAAGAAGCTGTTGTCGTCAACCGTGGCACGAGCCGCTAGAGGTGGTGTATCATACATTTCTACTAATTCTGACGACGGAGACCAAGCGACGCATCTCATAAAAATAGAAGTGTACGATGTGAAAAAGCTATGCAAGGTTCCAACTACTGATCATTGGAAACATGCTACCACGAGGATTAAATATTATGTTGGGAATAATAGGGATAGCATCTACGACAACACAAACGCCCTCGTATACAATATTACAAAGACAATAGCAGAAAGTGAAAAAGTGAAAAAATACTTTTTCAACAATGACAGTCATTAGCTGATCATTACTGAATGTGATTCTGATAACATAAATTACTTTTGTGTACTCATTAGATTCAAGGATTGCATCTTGCGATACTGGGAGAAACACGAGACCAGAAGGAAGAGATGAGTGTGGTATACGTGAACAGAACTTGTCATTGAATAGCAAAACTACAACACTGAGTGGAGAAGAAAAAGAGAAGAATATGCAGTATCCAAGAGCTGAATATCCATTCTTCAGTTCAAAAGCTAGACGGTTGCTCAGTTTCGAACACTGGCCTCTCCTTTTGCGACAGAAGCCTGAAGATCTCGCAGAAGCTGGTTTCTTTTATACCGGCCATGGAGACAGGACCAAGTGTTTCCATTGTGGTGGTGGTTTAAAAAATTGGGAAGATGATGATGATCCTTGGCAGCAACATATTCAGTGGTTTAGTCAGTGCGCTTATGTAAAGTTTAAATTTCAACAGCGTTTTGTGTAAGATGAAAGGTGTATAAAGAAATAAAAAATAGTATATTTGATACAATTTGTTTTATTTAATTTAATAATGTTTTCCCATAGTTACATAGGTACACATTTAAACATGCATTACACATAAATCTAATACACAACACACATTATAACCTTAACTACTGTAATCTACAGTAATATTTCTGTTTTTATCTATTTCAATAATATTATCAAACTCAGCATAAACTATACAGTTAATTGTTTGTATAAGTGAGGATTCAAATCGTATTTCTAATCTTACACTACCATGCTTTATGAGATTCCAATGAGCTGATGAGTTAGCTGATAAATCAGGAGTTAAATCAAATGCTAATAGGCAGTAACCTTTGGGATACTGCTCACGAGAAATTGCATTTCCTTCATTAAGAAAGTGAATACCAGTCCCCGAGAATAGAGTATGATATGCTGATGTAAATATACTATTATTAAAAGAGGGTTGCAAAGCTTTTGAGGGTATTTGTTGACCATCAATATATAAGCAGAAAGAATTAATACCATAGTTTTCAAAGTTAAATGGATTTTTAGTAATAGAGCCATTAAATGCAGAATTGTTTACAAATCCAACTATACATCTTTTTGGTATCTGTCCTAGGAATATATTATCAAGAGTTTTGCCTTGAACACCCGATGGAATTGTTAAAACTTTGACTTCAGCCCGAGTAATAGGATATTTAGCAGTAGTAGAAGCTAAAACTTTTTGATGTGCGAGTAATACACTTGGATTAATTCGTGCTCGTCGGACAATAAGAGTTGCATCCGTAATGCTAACTTTAAACTTTACATCGTTTGATCCAGCAATTAAATTAAAACTCTCTCTCGATCGAACTAACTTTACACTCATTTCAACACCATTAATTAAAAATTTATCTTGATTGAAAATGTCACCATGGAGATGTCCAATCATTTCTATTTCTTTACTTTCATTAATTAACTCCTGTCTTTTAACAAATCCTATGTTTTTCTCATCTGTAGAATCCATTTTTCCTGCTGTATCCTCATACCAAAGGCTACAAGTAAGATGAGATTGTTTAGCAGCAGGAGCATAGTTTAAAAGGGTTTCCATATATGCTCGATAGGCATAGGTATTATTCGGTGGTGACACAAGTTTTTGGTTTAAATAAACATCAAGTTGACTAAAAAGTGAATGCAACCAATTATTTACAGGTGCTACTACTGAGGTCGATATCAAGTTACTTGAATCTTGATTTAATACTTTTGCCTTTATGTTGAGTAATGTATGAGACAAATCTATGTAGTCATCGCCTGCCCCAGGAACTTGAAACTCAATAGGTCCATCATCAGCAAGAGATGAAATTGGTTTATAGTGAATCCACAATCCATTTTCAATGCTCGTTTGTGTAGATGGTAGTGCAAATAAATCCAATTCTGACTTAGCGCACTCACAAGAATGATTATGAAGGAAAGACATATCTAGTTTGAAAATATATCTAGTTTGAAAATATATCTTTAATATTTTTTGTTTTTAGACTAGGTTTTTTCGTAGCTCTCACTCTAACAGTTAATGGTGGAATGAATGAGGCCAATCGTTTTCTTTTAGTTATATATCCAGATCCTGTCATGTTAAATCGATCAATTTTATCATCAGCTTTTCGTTTTAAGTTGGTACTAACTTGCTTTAGACGATCTTTTATTGAGTTTTCCATAGGACGCGCTTGTACCATATCCGATAAAAGTCCTACTCCAGCGTTTAATGCCTCTTTACCAATCACTCGAGCGCCACTTGAAAGTAAAGGTAAAACTGATCTAAATAACCCCCCTAAGAAGCTCCCAATACCATGACCACGTTGATATGATGAACCCTTATAAATTACTCCAACTCCTGATCCAGCTTGGTGTGTATAATAATTTTCATATGGACATTTATGATGATGATCACGAAGAGAATTCATTATTATAATTTTCGGAAATGTAGTTTAATACACACGGTTCCAAACTGGAATGGTATTTTGTGTCCTGTGTTCGATCTTATATCTATTTCCAGCGTATCGAACTCTCTTCGCATAACAGGTAAGTAGTGAGGTGGAGAGAAAACGTGCATTTTATTTGCACCATAAATGTATTTTGAAGGATCTAATGAAATGACTCTTAATAAAGGAGTCATAACATCACCCACAATCTGAGGATCGATAATGTCGCAATACACAAGTAGTTGAGATGGTAATCCTAAGTGTAAATTAGCAGGACACTTCCCAAAATTTCTCTCTAGGAGATTTTTATTTGGCTCATAACCTAGTTGTAAACTTAATTTCGGTGATAATGTTACGGATTTAATATTTTTATCCAAAACAGAAACAGACACAAATTTTGTTATTTCATCATAGCGAAATTTCAAGTTCTCTCTGATACCATTTAACGCCCCTAAAATATGCTCAACGTTATCATAGTTGGTAGCTGGAATATGTTTTTTGTAGTAAACTGTTGATGGTTTACCTTCATTAGGTATTAACATGGTTTTTGTAATGTATACAACATTTTCATGATCTTGAACAGTAAACATGGTACATGGATATTTAAATTCGGCAACTCCAACCGACCATTCACCTTCTAGTTTAATAGGTTTTGGTAATTTTGTTGAAAAATTTGTGGTCTTGTTATCTGGAAAGTACCCCATTGAACTATTGCTGAGCAAAGTTAAATAAAAACTTTCTTTATTCATAATTCTTTTAAGCTGGAAGCTAAAATCCAACTGTTAAATTTATCTGGATAACCTTTCCACTTCACTAATACTTCTTTTCTGTTACCCGAATAACGATTGTCAATTATTTTATCTATTTTATATTGTGAGGTGGGGTTGTAAGTGACCTTCTGTAATTCTCTTTCATAAAAAGTACCTACTATGGGGTCATTTTGTAAATCTGTTATTGTATAAACAACCCATGGAGATCTATCAATTATTGAAGATATAATAAATATTTCATCACTCCAATTTGATTCATATCCTTTTTGGAAAACGTGTTTATATTTGGTTATTCGAACATAGTCTCCTACATTGAAATTTGGTTTTTGATTCTCTAAAGAAAGTTTGTTTGACTTCCCATAATAAAGATTAGTCCAAACTGTCATAATATTGTTGGAATTTACATCACATGGACACATCTTAATACTAGAGTGAATGCTGTGATTATAAGAGTATATTAAATCTTGTAAAACATCTATATATCTATAAGTATTACTATGAGTGAAATAACGCCACATTTTCATTTTTAGAGTTCTTTGAAATCGTTCAACAATACTGGCCTTAATGTCAGGATTGTTAGTGGTATAGTAATTAATCTTTTTGGATTTAAAGTATTTTTGTACATCTTTTGAAACGAATTCTGTACCTTTATCAGATTGTATGTGAGTAGGTGTTGTATTACTTTCAGTAAATATACTTTCGAAACATTCTTTAGTTGTTTCTGAGTTTTTCTTTTTCATTGGTCTTGCAAAAGCATATTTACTGAATACATCAATAACACAAAGTATGTAGTTGAAACCATCATTATATTGAGAATAAGTTCGCATATCACTTAAATCAGCTTGCCACAGTTCATTAATATTTGATAGAATGTACCTATTACGTGGGAATTTTTTCTGAATGGGTTTATGTAGTGTATATGTTTCTTGTGATTGTAACCACTCTTTTACTTGTTTTTTATCCATTTTACCATTCATGGCTTTTGATAGTTTATCAATACTACCAAAACCAGCGGGATTAGATGGATCATAATAAATCCTGTTAATTTCTTCTAGTACGGCGTCCATTTTTCCCAATCGATCTTTTTATGTATTTTCGTTATAGATTTTTTACCTACACTTCTTGGCGTAGAAAACTCTTGATCTTCAATCTCAGAGGTTTTGTTCAGATCTTTTGCTTGGAGTTGACTAATAAACTCACATCTCTTTGGATTTCCGATGTAAGAAAGTGGTACTTTGATATCTTTTAATGCTTTAGCAAATCTATCCCACCCTATTGGATCACTTCTTTTTAAGGGTCTGAGTGAATCATTTACTAAATCAACAATATTACTTCCAGGAATCTTTTCATTATCAATTATGACTGTGCCTTCATTATCCCAATGTATTTTACTTTTACTTGTTCCAACTAAATTTAATAATAACTGACCTTTTTTATTATAAGTTTTCGGTATTAAACTGAGGATTTGAGTTGGTGAGTAAAGTGGATTTGCATCATTCTCCTCCAACAAAGATTCAACATCAACTGAACTGTTTAGATCTCTATCTTTATTTTTAAAATCAATTTTAGACTTATTTGAATCTTCATTAGATGTATCAGAATAAATTGGTAATCTGAGTGGTTGACGACCCTCCTCGGTAAAGTGAAGGTATCTTTGTAGTGTTTGTAAATATAACATCCACTTCTTTCGATCTTCCGTCTTACTATTCATAATATTTTGCATTTCAATATCTAATCGAGACAAATTACTATCAACTTTATTATCTTGTTTTAATTTTTCAATCAATCCAGGTTCGATAAGTATCATTTTCTTTGCGTTTTCCATGTTAACTGGCTAGTCCACTTACTAATCCACTCAATATTGCACCTAATATTATTGGTAAGAAAGCTCCTCCTTTTTGTATAATTATATTTTTTCTTAGTTTATGTTTACACTTTTGCATCAGTTTACGTAGTATGTTTTTGTGTTTATTTAATTTTTGTTTATCTTGATCTTTAAGAGCTACCTTTCCTTGTAGAACGTTATGAATACATTCACAAATGCAATTTATTTCTTCTTCATCACACGTTTTAAGTAATGCTCTCTGATATTTTGGTTTAAGCGTATGCAGAGCGTTTAGCAAATGTTTATGCGTTGTGAGTCGACGATGCATCATTTACAAATGATTTGAATTGTTTGATTCTTGGTGTATTTAAACTCTTTTGTTGGAACGTAGACAGTACAGTAACCATTAAATGGAAAGACATTTGTCTTGATACGACAAAAATCATTGGTATTCTGTTTTAAATCTACCATTAAATATCCATGTGCTGCTAAAGTTGCATCTTTGTATGCATCTTCAATGAATTTCGGATTATCTGGTGACACTTGCCGTGCTAAATATCTTATTTGAGTTTTATCTCGAGGGTTTTTAAAATATATTATATAACTTGAGTTTAGAGAAATGTCTCTTTGACCTTTACCCTGATGAAATAAATTTTGTGTTAAATAAAATACACTAAGATTCCTGTGATGACTACCTTTTGTAAATACATCCACAATTCTTCCATCAGTCTCTCTCATTAGATCATCAATTATGATGAGATGTGGGCTTTCACCATCAAACATATTAAGATTTGGAATTCCTTGATGATAGTTAACATTTGACAAATTATATAAAGGTTGCATTTCATCAAAGCACCATGTGATCTGATTAAAATTACAATTACATATTTCTGTAACTGATTTTATGAAATTTGTTACAAAGTTTGACTTCCCACATCCACTTGGTCCTGCCACAATAGCAGTAAACGGATGAATAAAGTGAAACATTACACACGTCTAAAGTTTAAAGGAATGAAATAAAAAATGAAAGTGTTGTTGTAAAAAATTATATTTATATAAATTGCCGCTTCTCTACTTCATCACAAACTTTAGACAGCTCAAGATTTAATTCACTGTTGAATAGTTCAATATTCTCTTCCATGGGTGTGGAAAAGAAAGCACTGGTATCACCACTAGCGCAATTTATAATGCCCCCAAGCTAATGTTTCAATATTATTATCTAAAATATGTCTCTTTGTGTCATTATACGATAAACCAATCTTATTTAATTTTTGTGTAAATATTGTGTGTTTAATTGATTTAAATCTTAGCATACTATAATATTGCACTTCTTTATTAAATAGAGCAGACTTATAGCTATTCATTGTCATCTTTTTAGTGGTATTTTTATTTACCCCTTTTGCCTTGGCTATAGTTTTATTTTCTAAGTTAAAAGCGTACATTTTAGATCGTAAACCTACAAATTCTTTCATGATTTTACCATTATTTTCATCTTTGAAGAAACCTAATTTCTTTTTATTTAATTTTGGATATTCAAAAACATTATTTGTATCATAATCTGAGGTATCAAAGTATGAGCAAAGGTCAGGTTTTATATCAGTGTAAAAATCATATGTAAATATATGATATATTAAACTGTCTGTATCTGTATACAATAATTTGATTTTACTAAATTTTTTAACCATATAATTATAATGAAAGTCATACATTAAGGTTTTTGAAATATCTAAAATACAAAACCCTAAATAAATTGGTTTGTTATATATTAACTTAGTCTTTCGCAACTGAACCGCAACTAGGTCTTCCGAAAATATTGAAATACTATGAAATTGTGGTTTAGCGACTAGATCTTGAACACCTAAAGCTTTACCCTGGTTCTCCCAGTGTGTAACTAATTTTACGTTAACCCTTTTTTCAATATTCTCCATAGTCTTTCCGAAGACTGAATTATTCATTAATTTATAAAAATCTTTTTCAAAGTCTGATTTTGCTAACATTCTTAATTTTGTATTTAGATCTATGTACATTTTTAACCAAGGAGACTGTATAAATTTTAAAATTCTATGAATTTTAGTTAATTTAACCCCCATTTCTATGCACTGCTTTAAATTTCTGTAATGAATAACATATTTATCTTTATTATTTAAATTTGGAACTAGTTTATTCTCATTAGTATTGCCTACACAAATGTTTTCTGGACATAAAGGAAAGTCCGAATGCAAATCATGAAGTTCATCTGGATATTTCAAATCAACTTCTAAAATGAAACCTACGTCCGATGTCTCAGACACATTAAAATCTGAATTCGGATTAATCCATTCAAATCCACCAGTAGGAAGATATTGAGACATAGCCCAACCATATAAATTGTTGGCATCAAAATAAGTGATATATGAATTTGGTTTCTCTGCATCATAATCCTCCATGTATTTGTTATTAGCTCTAGCATAGCGATTACTACATTGAGATACACCACCCCTGATGCCTGATCTAATAAATGCGATTTTTTCATAATCTGTTAAAAGTTCTAATTCTATTTTTGTATATTTTAGCATTGCATCCCAACTTAAACCGGGAGCTGTGTAATAATGAGCAGGATCTAAATCATACGTATTAATACATAGCTTTCTAAAGTTTTCAAACACATCGGTCAACAGTAGAACATCTGTTTTTAAATACAAGTTTGAGTAATCTAACATATTACAACAACCAAAGTGTTCCCAAACATCTTTAGCATGACTGTAATCATCATTTGAAATATGGGAATCTGTGAGCGAATTATAAAAAAAATTTTGTTCAGGGAGCGATGTTATGTTTAAACTATCAAAACTAGTCATAAATTCATATGGATAAACCCCTTTGCGTTTTAATCGAAGGAAATCTTCATCATTAGGGAAATTTCTATGTAATTCTTGAAATTGATCATTACTGAGATTTTTGGCTAATTGTTCTAATTTACAAGATAAAAACTTAAATGAATCTACGAATCTCAATGTAACTTCATTGTTATTTATTTTTATTTTTTTGGAAAACGATACATATTTTTCTTTATTTTGAGGGATGACTTCGATTTCACCTTTACAGAAGTTTAATGCGTGAACAATAAAATGAGCATCGTAGTGACTAAGGTTGTGTAAAAATATTGGAATATGACGTGGTGTTCTGAACTTCGAGCTACATGATTCATGAGCAACACCTATAAAACCACCAGTGTACCAATCAAAATCATAAAAAGGTTCTGCTAACTCTGTTTCACAGATATGACAACAGGTTGCATCTGAAATTTGATTTTTGTCTTCATTTGTTAGTGGACCTGGACATTTTTGAAGATTAGTTTTTTGATTTATTTCTTTTAAATGGTTAAATAAACTTTCCATAAACACTTGTACACAGTTTGGTCCGCAATATGTCACATATTTTGATAATTTATCATCATATGAACATTTTATATAATAACCAAAACTATACACTTCATGTTTCTGAATATTGTGTGTGAAAGGTTTAGATGGATCGTTAGAACATGATTCTATTGGTTTTAAAAATGCCTCAAAATCAGCATAAACTACGAATGGTATCTTTAACTTTTTTTCAAAATTATCAAATTTAATTTTATCATTTGAAATTGGTTGATCAAACCAATTCTTTTTTGAAGTTTCACCGTTTGGTAGTTCTGTACAAATGTGCATACAATCGTATTGTTCATGGTTATTTAACCTTTCCTGGGATGGAAAACGAAGTAGACATGCTTGGCAAATGTACATAGCGTGACCATCTTTTGAAATTTGATTACTAACTAACCGCGATAAATTTTTTATGTAACAATAATGATTTTTCGTATCCTTAGAAAAAAATAATAAATTGATGTGTCTAGCTTTACGACATTTTGTTAAAAATAATGGACCTACAATAGAATTACATCGTTTTTCTTTATTATATTCTAATCCAAATACATTAATACTAATATCATTTAATTTCTCTACTTTTGCGATATCACAAATTTTTACCGGAAAGGAAATACCATCAAATTTAAGTTTATTTGCATGTATAGCGTACGATGATACCCGATCTGCGTTTTTGTTTATGGGAAATAACGCTGAGAGTAACGCCCATTTAAAACAAAAATAATCTTTGTTTTTTACATTTATAACAGCCTTTTTTAATTTTATGTCACGGGGTAGATCTATGTATGAGGTGCCACGTAGGGGGTTAAATTTATTAACATTCATGTCTATAGATTTTATGTTTTTTAGACTCCATCCACTATCTTTTTTTTCAAATGCACTAATTTTACTAGTAATTGTATAATTTAAAGATGAAAAAAATAAATTTAAGTTATCTCCTTGAGAAATAATATAGTTAAATGTTTGAAAATCGAATGTATTATGAATATCTTTAGTTTGTTGAACAAAATCAGCATGTAATATAAAATTTACTTTAAAAATTATATGTTGAGCAATACTCTCTTGTATTAAATATAAAATATCATCTTTAATAGAATTTAAAAACAGCTCAGGAGTTTCAAAATTTATCAGTGTCGAACCATCTACTCTACTTTTGATTTTATAAGTTAAAATTCTATTTCCAAAGGCAGACTCAATAACACTAACGTTTGGTAAAGAATTATGTGAATTTAAAAGATTATTTTTGTGGATATTACTTTTAAAATGATTAGCTAGATACCTTTTCTTGATAAATACATGACACGTTAGACATTCCACTTGATCATTGTTATCAACACTGGTCCCTACCCCCGCAGAGGTAGACGTTTCTTCTTCCATTCTTAGTTGTTTTTTGATGATTTCGGGTTCTTTGCTGCTAGTTCGCTTCTTTCCTCTTCCAAGTTGTAGTGGTTGACTGTTAAAACGATAAAAAAATAAAAAAAAATATATTTATAAAACAATGTGCAAATTATAATCTAAATTTATAATTATTTTACTTACTTAAACTGTTTTTCAACCGTCGCACAGTGATTATACAGCTCATCATCATATGATGGATCGAACATTTCACGCTTCTCTCCTTCATCGCAAACTTTAGACAGCTCAAGATTTAATTCACTGTTGAATAGTTCCATATTCTCTTCCATGGGTGTGGAAAAGAAAGCACTGGTGCACACTTCACTGAAGTTTTCCATTGTAAAGAATAAAATAGGGAATAGAGTACATAACAGCCCTGTGTTGACAAATGAAGTGATGACCAATTTCAAATAATGTTCAATATTTATAGTTTAGCAAAAAATTAGAAAGTCCGTTAGAATTTAAAGAATTTATGTTATCAGTAATGATCAGCTAATGACTGTCATTGTTGAAAAAGTATTTTTTCACTTTTTCACTTTCTGCTATTGTCTTTGTAATATTGTATACGAGGGCGTTTGTGTTGTCGTAGATGCTATCCCTATTATTCCCAACATAATATTTAATCCTCGTGGTAGCATGTTTCCAATGATCAGTAGTTGGAACCTTGCATAGCTTTTTCACATCGTACACTTCTATTTTTATGAGATGCGTCGCTTGGTCTCCGTCGTCAGAATTAGTAGAAATGTATGATACACCACCTCTAGCGGCTCGTGCCACGGTTGACGACAACAGCTTCTTCCTCTTTATTTTAGGTTCCACTTCAAAAAAATGGTCAATCGACTGCGATTTCCTTTTTCCCCCATCGCCTGTGTTATTAATAACGATGTCATCACTCTCTTCTTCGTGATTAGGGGAGAGTGGCGGGTAGTAATACTGTTTATAGGTATTTTCTTCATTGTCTATGAAGCTGAATGTTTTCTGCAACAACACAGTTATCATGTTAATATCAATCACATAATTACACTTAATCACACACACGTAAGGAATCAACAACATAAAGAAAAGTAAGTTTTTCAATAAAATATTATAACACTTACGTCCATGACTATTGTTGCGTTGAAGTAGCACACACTTAGTATTGATATATCGATTCACTGCGGTCAAACGAGACCATAGAATGACTGATGGCTCTGCCTCCACTCGGTCTTATATAGTTCTATCTTATCTAAAGCATTTCCTCAGTGCAACCGATAGTAAATTTGAACTAACAAACTTATCTCGCATTCTTTCGTAATGCGTAGTGCATTGCACAGATAAATCATACAAAATCTCCACAAGCGAATGACATTTAATACAAGTCGTAACAAGTGACTATAATTGATCATTCCTATGTTAGCCATTGAATAGATTGGTAATATCATGGATACACTAGATGTACAACAACATCTGAAAAAGATTCACCCCAGTCTAGAATATAATGTGTATGCTGCTAATAGACTACCCATTTACACTCATGTACCTATGTACACAATATGCAATTTGGATACGGATGATAAACCAGGCTCACATTGGATAGCTTTACATGTCGATACGAATGGTATTGGTCAATATTTATTCATATGGGCGTGCACCTACACGATATCATCTCGACTTTTTAAGAAGGAATTGTAAAAGATGGGACTGGAATGTGGATAGAATTCAGAATGAGTGGACATCAGTTTGCGGCGAATATTGCTTAATGTATTTGCTATATAAGTTTCAGGGGTGTTCAATGCGTAGTTTTACGAACATATTTACAGAGAACACAGTATACAATGATATTTTAGTGGATCAGATGTTTCATTCATATTTTAATAAGCAATAAAAATGTAGAAATGAAGGAATGTGTTTTATTGATGATTCAGAATAGCATGGAAGTTCTTAAACAATAGCAGTGATAATAAGGGCTTACAATGAGTACTAGATAAGAATGCTAATGAGGGTCTACCAGAAACAATAGATAATAGGAAATAGGAGAACAAAAGAAACGTTAATGAGGGTGCGGGATTAGATATCGATTAGATACTCTTCTTAATTGATTTCCACATCTCTGAAACCACACATCCTAGTTTTACGAACATATTTACAGAGAACACAGTATACAATGATATTTTAGTGAATCAGATGTTTCATTCATATTTTAATAAGCAATAAAAATGTAGAAATGAAGGAATGTGTTTTATTGATGATTCAGAATAGCATGGAAGTTCTTAAACAATAGCAGTGATAATAAGAGCTTACAATGAGTAATAGATAAGAATGCTAATGAGGGTCTACCAGAAACAATAGATAATAGGAAATAGGAGAACAAAAGAAACGTTAATGAGGGTGCGGGATTAGATATCGATTAGATACTCTTCTTAATTGATTTCCACATCTCTGAAACCACACATCCTAGACAAAAACGGACCGCAGATTCGTGATCAGAGCATGGCAAAACCTTTTTTTTTTTTTTTTTTTTTTTTTTTTTTTTTTTTTTTTTTTTTTTTTTTTTTTTTTCGACTCGAGAATAGTGAGCTAGTGAGCCAGACGGATTCTGGATAGTGAGCTAGAACTGGTACAACCTAACTACTATTGTCAATTAAACTGTAGCTTGCAGTCTTCGTTTTATATTACCATTGATTGATAAACAACTAATTAGTTCGAATGGCAGGCGATCAAGAGCCGACAGTATCAAGAGCATAGACGAAATTTATCGCTACGTAGGTACCTTACTTAAATAATGTCGTCTAAACTTATATATATATAATCTACAACATCGAATAGATGCACACTCATTTCCAATATCAGTTAGCAATCATAGAAAAATATGTGCCTTAACAAATCTACATTGATTACGAACAATCACCGCTTATACAAACTGTAGTGTAAACCTAGTAGCTGACTGATCCGATAGCAACGAGTAGTAGCTAGTTGCACTATTGAGACGAGTGCGCTCGACCGCACTCACATTATTTACAACTACAACAACAATACTGCACACACTTAGACAAATAACAATATATTAATACGAGTGTCACTGTGCAACATGCTTGCCGAAGTACTTATTGTACACACATTTACATGACAATGTCGTTGGGGCCGTTTGTCAAACCGTTGGGCTGTCGACAAGTTAACAATTATGTAAGTTATGGTGTCGGTCGACACCTTGACAAATTACAATATTATGTAAATTTTGATGTCCTTATCTATGAAGCAAGAGAGAATTCTTTAAAGTCGACACTGTACAAATGGGCGGTGTAGTGCTTTTTATCTAGATATCATGTTATTGCAAAGAATTTAAGTCTACGAATTTTCACCGGAAAGTGTAGATCCTAGTTTCATTAGCTATATATGATATATCTCACTAAAAGAGTGAGGGCCCGTTGTGACAATCTTATACCGGCCCTTAGGCTGCGTTTTCATCACAAATATGCGGGTGCGTAGCTAGGGATGTGTTATTTATAAACCAATCGAATCGTTACATTTACCTAGTAGTCCTAAGTGCTACGCAGCCTCGCACGTTTCTGGTGTAAACCTCCTGTCGTTATAATATTGTGTGAAACTACCCTAGAATAAATACAATTACAAAACTTTAAATAAAAGTGGTATGATTAATACAAGAACTTATATTAATATGAATAAATTGTTTGTAACAGAAACTATCACCAGAGTGCGGTGACGGTGACGCCAGAACTATACCGAAGATGAAGTGGTCAAAGTTTGACACGTTCCCCGGCTCGTTCGAGAAGTGCTCGCTGCTGACAGCGGCGCTAACACACATCGGCCTCTACCTGCTGATGTTCCTGGGCTTCGTCAACCAGCTACTCTGCACGCCTAAAGTTGCTGCTGAGAAAAACAGAGATGTAAGTCACGCTACAATAACACGACTATTTATTCTTCGGATTAGATCATCTGAATACCTTATGGGTCGTCCACCCACAAACAAACAACTGGTCCTATTGAGTCTTGGTGAGACCTACATAATTATGTCCAACAGTGGATGTCCTGCTGATATATCGAATTGTTATGTTTCTTCACTTTCTTGAAAGATGATTAACAGTTCGGCACTATTCGGATAAAGCTTTATAGTGAATTCTGACTCAATTCAAAACAACTTTAGCAGAAGACTCTAGTTTTAGTTCACGCGTTGTCAGCCATTGTACCTGTTAGTGTGTCCGTTGTTGTTTGTTTGTCTGTCTGCATAAAGGAGCGTAGTAACAGGTGTGTTCGAGTCCGTCTGCTGGCAGCTATTAGTGAATAATGGTATCATCATATGAACCCATAAACGTCCCACCGCTATATAATGGTATTGCGTATCATAATAATTGTTATTACACAATTAACAGCAATCCATTGTTCTAATTACCGGTTCTACCGATACTAACTTTAATCAATAAAACGATACATTTTAAAAAAGGTTATTCGGTAGGTAGGGTTGTCTAACTTAAGTCCTTTTACCTTAGGGAAGATCACTCCTAAATTACAGAATAAACGGCCAACGTGTTGCTTGAAAAGACTGAATCGTCTATCGAGCAATAAACACTCACAAACACCTTTCCACATCATTTAGTCACAAGGTAAAAACTGTCTATAATGGCCTCGATAATAGGGTTAAACAATTAGATATCGTTGCAGTTTTAGTCCTCTATTATAGTGAGAATCGATTAAATCCCAAACTTACAAGAGGCACGGTGTCAATGTGCGATTGCGCAAGTGTTTGACTGTCCGATAGGAAGTAGTGTACTTTACACACCAAGACATAAATAAATATGTATGAATAACTAGGTTCAGCCGAACCACAAGTTAATCGTAGTTGATATGCCAGTTATGCCACGAATCAAGAATATTCCGAGACAATCTAAAACTTGAAACTATCCAGTATTTTGGTGAATTAGAATAAATTATACTAATGACCCTGTAGCATTAATGTGCACGATCGTACGAGGCGTGACACGTATAGGATTGGTCACTCATTTGTTTTTACACATTACTAGCTCCCGCCCGTGGCTTCGCCCCCTCAGGTCTTGGACTATCGATCTCTATGTTACATTTGATGAAATCGGTTGGCTAGTTCCGAAGATATTAACGAGTATAGTAGCTGTTGCCCGGGGCATCACTCCCGTGAATTTTTTTTGGCCAATATATATAGCTTTCCTCGATAATATGTAACACTAACAGAATTTTTAAATTTGGTTCATTAGTATTATTATAGAAACGTCAACTCTAAAATATACATAGTATGTGTGGATGCGCAATTGCGCAGTGTTGAAGTATTGTAGTCTGTAGTCTTTGATTGGAGTCACATTATCTGAACCTAAATTCCAATACCTGAACTTGCAATTTAGAACGTTTACTTCTTACTTTTTGTTTAATAAATAACATCTACCTTGACCTTAGCAAAGTTATAAGCTGTCTCCTCAACATGCGTGCGTAACACAGTCCGAGCATTAATGTTATCGTCATGGAAAAATATAAATAAAATGTTTCATAATAATTATGGAGCACATAACGAGCCATGAGTGAGCCATTTTATATCGTATCGTATTAATTAATATACCCCTACGAATGTCAGTAGCGAGTTGAGCAACGCTAATAAAGTTAAGTAACTTGGCCTTAGTATTTTATATCATCATCATCATATCAGCTCAACGACGTCCGCTGAACACCTCACCTAGTTTACGCCACTGCGAGCGGTTTGATATTTTATAGGTATTGCCATCCTATGCTGCGCTTGATGACAATAGGCTCGCCCCCTATTTCATGGGACCAAACATAGCTGGCGAAATGTGGGTGTGAAACACCTCTGCCTACCCCTTTGGGAAAAAAGGCGTGATGCTATGTTATGTTATGTTATGCTGCGCTTACCAATATGTGGCCGCAACTCGAGAACCTTTTCCCCCATCGGCCATCAGCTTATTTTGCATTATTTACTACGAATCGTATTTTATACTTGTGTATACCTTGTGTGTTATGACTATGGTGTTTGTTACTTAATGACGTTGTTTATTTTAGAGTTACCTATTGTTGTAAACAGATGTCACCTCCATCTGTAGTGCTTGCCGTATCGTAGGCGTCCTTTGATTTTAATAGTACGAGTATAGTAAAAGTAAAAGCATTGTTTTTACGTCCATATAAAAACAGATTGTAATAAGATTGCATATAGCGTGGTGTTTAGGATATTTAAGTTTACTATTATTTGATATGTTGTTCCGCTAAATAAAATATAGGTAAGTAGGTACTCGAAAGTAAACCATAGTGTGTACTTTCTGGTGATACATAGAGAAGGAAATGATTTTCACCTACCTACATTCGAATTTTTTATTTTAAGAATTTTCTCCAAAATTGAAATATTTGTTTATATTATTTTTATTTTAGAAATAAATTGATAAATCTAATCTGATATTGTTTGTGTCAATTAATTTACATATTATTGAAAATGATTGAATAGGTGACAACTAGGTATAATAATTATATAAAATCGTAATAATTACATAATGGCAACATAATTTGTTCAGAGTAGGTCGATGAAATCCAAGATGTCACTTTTAAAGTTAGAAAATTACACTGATTTTGGTACTTTACCAATATTTATATTTTCTCTTTCTCAAGTAACTGGTTTCACTGTTTGTTAATGAAACCTCCTCATTACCCAAAGTAGTATGTGTTCTTCCTGAGTTTCTGGCTACTAACGAGTCAAGCGACCCACCGCGCAGCGGCTTCGTACAGACTCGATCAATAGTTCGGTTTTGTTTTAAATCATCATCATCATCATCATATCAGAAGCAAAAAATGCATATTGCAAACAGCATTATTTTATTAATAGCGCTGTCCGTTTACATAATTACAAAAAAAAATGTTTTTGTGTAAATTTCCAGTCGTAGGTATTTGATGCGTTGTGCCAGGAATGTGAAACATTGCATTGGTATGTTATTCTTTTCAATTTATAGGCCTTACAATAATCTATTTAGTTTGTATGATAGACATGTTAAAGGAAGTTTTAATAATGGATCTTATAAAGCTAGTCAGACAGTAGTATCGAACCGCGTCTGACTCACTCAGTGACGCCCACCCACACCACTGTGCCATCCAGAGCTCGCTGCACTGACTCTCCGCGAGAGAGCGGCGACCGTCGGTGCAGGCGCACTCGCTGCACTCATTATAAACTGTGTACACAAATGTTAGGAATAACGTCAACAATATAAACAAGACAACGAGGGACATCAGCACAGGGCCCTTTGTCCAGCAGTGGACGTCCTCGGGCTGATATGATCATTATGAGCTAACTTTTCAGTCGTATCTCGGCTACGTAAGCGCTAGTTTTCTAAATTTGCTAACTAATCATCGCATTGAAACAAACATCTTCGCACTACAACTTGCAAAATGTACCTAGGTACTTATAATTAGTTCAAACTCGAGAATTTTCTTCGTCTGAGGTACGAGTTTATAGAACACTTTCAATTAACGCTTAAATAGTTCAATGACTAAAATATTGATACACCAAACACAGTTCTGTTTATATCATCTCTGTTAGAATATGAACTTCATTTTGTTATATGGTAAGGTGTAAAATGCTGCTGCCTATTATTAATTATACTGATAGAGAGCAGACACGGTTGCAAACTGCATAATATAATATATGTTAAAGATTTGTTTACTACAATTAAGTAATAAAAAATGTAGGTTAGTACTTAATTGTGGCCAGGATTCTTTAGACAGCCTACTCGCAATATATTCTTTTAAACATATAAAACTTGATATTAAATATTTGATCCACTAAACAGATGGGTGCGACTATATGCATCTGTATAGAAAAAAACACAAAATGAAAACCAGGAAATCTCTCTGCATTATGAGTGTGTTGAACATCAGGGAAGGAAAAGTAATGAAGCGGGGATTGTCCCGCGAGATTATTATATGTCATGTTAATTATACTCGTACAATATTACCTTGTTCTATGTTATCTGTTCTATACCTCTACCTCTACCTACTACACAGTGCAGAGATCACAGAAAATAAAGACAGTTCATTTACAAAATAACTGAAGGCACAGTTACTTCTAGGAAACAGTATTTCTTGACGCCCTGACCCTGACTTCGTAAAATGTTATTGAAATAAGTTAAGTATATTGGAATTTATTCTATATAAATTCCAGACTGTATTTTCACCTTTTGCAAACAGTATTTAGCATCTGTTAGAAAGCTTGAATGGCAAACACACAGTGACACAAGACGTTCAAGGATTTAAAGGAGCCAGTGTGAAATAGTTAGATCAGTTGTACATAACAGTTGTACTGAACGCACGGAGCGCGAGCGTCCAGCGTCGAGACCGTTGATTGTTGCGCAGCTTTTAGCTCAATTATCGAGTGATAACTGGCGCACACATTCTTGCTCTCTAGTTGTACATAATGTACATATTTTTTTTACTAAACAGTAGATATTAGATATATCTTAGATACAGTGTCTTGTATCTCGGCACGCCAAAGCTCGGTTTGTTATATACAGATTTCCACGTGGTTGCCAACCTGCAACGCCTGCTTCAAGAGATATTTCAGAGATAACGCTTGTGTGCGCGGGCGCCTGTGTGGCCTCGCGGCCGCTCTCGGCAGTTAACGATGTCTAACGATACTGATACAAGAGCACCTCTCTCTAACGAACTCTAATCAATCTTTGATTTATTTATCACATCTATGTGTATTTGAACCAAATATTTTAATGCGTAGTTACTGGAGCATCTTGAAGAAGTTCTACTACTATGGTAGGAAAATTATTATGCACTAACCACTAACTTAGATTGTGCATGAGAAGAAGAAGTCAGGGATAGGAAAATAATAAAATATCTATGAGGGAGAGAAGGAGTTAAATGTAGATGAAATTATTTACACAATAGTTTAGTGTCGAGATATTGACGAAGGATAAGAGATAAGTTTCGCAGTAAGCAATAAAGAATCGTAACAATGTTTTATTGTTGAGTCGATAGCGTCGAATTCCGACTTATCTGTGAACGCGTCAAGTGAAGCAAAGCGACATGCGCGCTTGGTATTGTACCGGCTGTCTTTACTTTGTACAATATTTCCAATTATGTTTTTGTTGCAATTTTTTTTATTACTTTACATTTGTGGTGTACATTTTGTGTCATACAGTTTAGTTTTCACCGTCCGAAATTAGTTTTTCATTAAATGGAGACCTTACTCCTTCCTTCCAAAATAATATTCAGTGATATAACTACATGAGTACGGTTTTGGATTTTTTTCTGTACTTGTGCAACTTGATATTGCTTCTTGCCAAATTTCATGATTCTAGGTCAACGGGAAGTACTTTTTGATCGTCAAGATATGCAACAATAATGGAGCATAAAAGGATGTATTCGATTGCGTTTACTTAGAAATCAGAATTTTTATTGCGCCAAGGGATTGCAGTCCCGAGTATTTACTACGCATTTTTGAGAAAAATATTCTTGACAAACGAACAAGGAGTTTTCTTATAAGGGTTCCGGTTTTCCCTTTGCGGTACGGAACCCTAAAAACGTATCCCTTATAGGATAGGATCACTCTGTTGTCCGTCTGTCGGTCCTTCTGTTGAGATCAGGAACACATGTCATAGAGGTCTCGGGTCTGCAGTTTATGCCGTTTATGCTCCATTTTTGTTGCATTTTTGTAAGTGGATTTGCTAGCAGCTGCTTGTATAAATTGAGCACATCACAAAATGTTAAATAAATGTCAGAGTTAATAAATGAGTATTTTGTTTGTAATTGCAGGGCTACGCGGCGCTGTACGACAAGTTCGAGACGTTCTTCTCGCGGTACGTGTACCGGCGCGTGCGGCACTGCTTCAACAGGCCCATCTGCTCCGCGCCCGGCGCACAGCTCGTACTCAAGGAGCGCTGCACCGACGATCACAACTGGAGCTTTAGGTACGTGCCACATCTGTTCCTTCGCCACCGAGAGAGTCAAATACTCTAGTTTGGTGCAGACTAAGTAGATCGTGCACGTGTGTTCCAGGTTTACGGGCACGAAGCGACGCTGCATCAACCTGGGCTCGTACAACTACCTCGGGTTCGCGGAGGGCGCGGGCGGCAGCACCATCGAGGAGGTGCGCGCCGCCACGCGCCGCTACGGGCTCAGCGCCTGCTCGCCGCGCGCCGAGCTCGGCGACTCCGCGCTGCACCGCGAGCTCGAGGACACCACCGCGCGCTTCCTCGGCGTCGAGGTACGTAGTGCGCCCGAGTGGAGCACCGCCACTGCACGGCACACTCGCCGAGCGACTCTTTCATACATAACGCGCACGTTTGCAGTCGGCGATAGTGGTGGGCATGGGCTTCGCGACCAACACGCTGGCGCTGCCGGGGCTGCTGGGGCCCGACACGCTGGCGCTCAGCGACGCCAACAACCACGCGTCGCTCATCCTGGGCCTGCGCCTGGCGCGCGCCACCGTGCGCGTGTTCCGACACAACGACGTCGCGCACCTCGAGCGGCTGGCGCGCGCCGCCGTCGCCGAGGGCAAGTGGAGGAAGATCGTCATCGTGAGTACTGCACGCACCACTCTCACGATGGGAACTCTTCACATGTGTGTGTCGGCGAGTGAGATCGGGGTCGGTTCGCTCGGCAGGTGGTGGAGGGCGTGTACAGCATGGAGGGCTCGATCTGCCCGCTGGCGGCGCTGGTGGCGCTGAAAAAGCGGCTGGGGCTGCAGCTGTACCTGGACGAGGCGCACTCGGTGGGCGCGCTGGGCGCGCACGGGCGCGGCGTGGCGGAGCACGCGGGCGTGGAGCCGCGCGACGTGGACGTGCTGATGGGCACGTTCACGAAGAGCTTCGGCGCGGCGGGCGGCTACCTGGCGGGCTCGCGCGCGCTCACGGCGTGGGTGCGCGCGCACGGGCACGCGCACGTGTACGCGCACGGCATGTCGGCGGCCGTGGCGGCGCAGGTGCTGGGCGCCATGCGCGCGCTGGCCGGCGCGCCGGGGCAGGCGCGCGTGGCGCGGCTGCGCGACAACACGCACTACTTCCGCGACCGCCTGCAAGAGATCGGCGTGCTCACCTTCGGCCACTACGACTCGCCCGTCGTGCCCATGCTCGTCTACACCTTCAGCAAGATGGCGGCCACGGTGGAGCGCCTCACGGACCTCGGCATCGCCACCGTGGGCGTCGGCTTCCCCGCCACGCCGCTCAACAAAGCCCGGATACGGTCAGTAGTCAGTAGTTAAACTTTGAAAAATATGTAATTAAACCGCGATGGTGACAAAAAAACTTACGAGCCGCGTTACCGCAGCCTGAGGACGCGCGATTTTCCGCACAATTCGGTCACAAAACTGATTGTATTTCTGCGGTTCTATTATTCGTGTACACGTGTTGTCCTATTGCAGAACAGCTGTGAATTAGAAGGGGGTACCCTGGACAATACATTGTACAATACATACATTTACTGTGTATTATATATATATAGCGTTACCCCTTTTCCTCCAAAGCGGTACTTTGGAGAAAAAGGGGCCCTTTTATTTGGTGACGTTAAATCAAAAATTAAACTTTTCCGAGTACATTGTTTCTGAACTCGGGGTTGATACTGAAAATTTCGTGATAGTGTCACCCAATACCACCTCGAACCAGGAATGAAGCTCTGGAGCTCGAGCCCTCCCTCCCTGAGGTCGGAAGTGTAGACGTGTTGTTTGTGGCGCAGATTCTGCTTGTCGGCGTCGCACTCTCGCGAGCAGCTGGACCTGTGCGTGGAGGCCGTGCGCCGCGTGGCCGACGAGCTCGGCCTGCGCTACTCGCGCCGGCACTAGCACGCACACACGTGCACGCACACACACACACACACACACACGCTATACTCAATAAATTATTTTCTCACGCCACCTATGTGTATTATTTCCTCGCTTCGATCTGCTCCTTTCAGTTTTTGGTTGTCGTCGGTAAACATTCATATTTGTGACTCATACCTATAAGAAATACAATTAATCATTAGTTCAGTCAACAAAGGGGTTATAGAGTGTGTGAAAAGGAACCTAAGCGATTTCTTCGAAAAATTTTTAAGGATGCTTAGAAAATGAACATACTAAAAGTCCTGACGTTTCGGAGGTGAGCCGGAGTGGGGGGAGGGGGGTAAAGGTACCATTTTTGACTTTTTGGCTTATAACTCAAAAACGGTACGTTCTAGGAGAAAAAATCCTTCTACTCAACGAAAGCATATAAAATTGTCTACAACTTAGTGCTGTATACTTTTCCAAATTCCCCACCGTTTTTGAGATATAGCGCACAGAGCACGAATCTTGTATCTCGGTAAATAATCCATCCTAAAAAGTTGTTAAAATTTAATAACTTTTTAGGATTTCTCCTAGAACGTAACGTTTTTGAGTTATAAGCCAAAAAGTCAAGTCCCCCTCCCCCCACTCCGGCTCACCTCCGAAACGTCAGGACTTTTAGTATGTTCACTTTCTAAGCATCCTTAACAAGTTTTCGGAAAAATCGCTTAGGTTCCTTTTCACGCACACTACACCCCTTTTTAGAGCCTTCGTTCGTAGAGCCACTATATTGGTTTTACCCTATATTCGTAAATTATTGTATGAGCTGTAATAAACAATTGATATCTGACACTATACTGATTGTATTATAGAGAACCAAATATCAAATACCGATGAGTAATAAATACATAAAGTCACTGAAAGTTCTGTTTTACAATATTTGTAATGATTAGATTATACTTGGAACCGCCGCGAGCTCTTGTCTGATAGATGACAAATGTACAAAAACCGTTGACCAAGCATAATTATATTTAGTGTTGAAAAATGTATTTACTCATACAAAGAAGAGACCTTGCAGGCTGGCATGGTATTGTCAGCTGTCATGGCACTTCGGTATCCTGTCAGCTGTCAGAGTCTGGGCTCCCCTTGTGGCTACCAAACCAAGAGAAGCTACTATGCTGAACCACTATAAAAAGAAACTGACCAACTAAATTATTTAATAGCTTTAACTATATACCTACCGGCTCTGATATGTCTCAATATAACTGTTTGAGAACAAAAGGATTTTACATTTATAAACTGATCAAAAATATAAACTAATTTGCCTGCTATAGAAAGTATTACATTTGTCTAAAGACAGTATGCGGCCAAGCTGGGAAGACTCCCCAGATTGGCCAACTTAAAACGTTTATAACTTTTGAACTATTGACTGTCTAATTCTAATACTTATTTGGCGACTAATTTGGACCAATTAGCGACAAAATTTTTGTGTTATCAAAATCATAATCCCTGATGGTGGCCAAGCCAGTGTCAGCCACACCAGTCAGAGGGATACACTAGTTACACTCAAACCCGTATTACGGAAGATTGTACCTTTGCGAGTGTATATTTTGTTCATTAACTTCAGTTTTATGTGAACGAGCATACGGTCTAGTTTCCATTGTTATCGTTCTTCCGTCCGTCTACACTGACCTTAGATTACGCCACAAACTTCTGCAATACGCGTATTAAATAAAACTTGTCAGTCAGTGTGACAAGTCTGGTCGTTTAATTAGTTACTATCAGTGAACAGCTATATAAAAATTGGGCCGCTTTATCGATATAAGAATTGACCTCAGTTCGCGTCTCGACCGACCTACATAGCAAACATCATACGGCGTTAGTTGAAATCACTCAATGAATCACATATCCATATCTGCTTATCATGCGAATGTCGATAGCTAGATAAGGGAGCTTCGTAGCGGCAGTCGGGCCCGCGTGGCGCACCTGTGTGTACAACATGCGCCACTTGCGCCTGTGTGCGCTGCTGCTGCTGCTGAGCGCTGCGCCTGCGCACCACCAACAGAACGTCACCGTCGTCAGGAAGCAGTGAGATTACCTACTACTATCTACATCTGTCGTTACATATTGCTACCTATTATTATTATTATATGTTTGCGAATAGCATAGCATAGAAACACGTACTACATTTAAATGTTTTCTTTCTTTTAGAGCACATTATCATTTGGTCTAATTGTAATTAGCTTACTAGGACTTACATAACTAGAGTTTTATACATGTTATTGAGTATAACGTGGTGCGCGTGGGTGTCGCCAGGTTGTCGTTCGAGGAGGAGCACGTGCTGGTAGTGGACTCGTCTGTCGAGTACATACTTGACTTTGTGCCCGTGAGTATGTCACCTACCTGTCTACCTAACACTGCACCCTCTCTTATATCATTGCTAATTGAAGTACCTTTATATAAACAGTATCAAATTTAATACGTCACGACACAGTCTTTACTTACAAACGTTATCTAATAATAAATCGAATATCCGAAATTATTGGCGCATTATAATGTTTGCAAATTATCCGAAGTCAAAACATAAACTTTCGCTTCAAATATTGAATTATGACGTTAGTGTTAAGTTCATTGATCTAAAAATAGCTCACATAAAAGATAGCTGACTAAGTTGTCACACTTTAGGATCAACCGAAGCTCTTATCTATTGATTCGTGTCACAATAATAAATAGTTGAAAGTATCAAGTAGATTGTAGCGTGGTGTTGTGCGTGTGTAGAGCGAGGACCAGGGCGAGTGGCCCAGCCGCGTGTGGCTCAGCGCCGGCGGCGGGGACACCGCGCACCCCCTGCTCATTACTGCGAGGAAGCAAGTGGGTAAGTTGTGCAATGTAGCCGACAGCGACGCCCAACAAAACAGATGTAGATATGGATTCTGAGACTAATTATTAAAGAGTGTCGCCACACATCTAGCCGCATCGAACCGCACTTTTCTATGCTTCTATTCTTTTCTATCACTTAGAACCGTCATTTATTTTGTTAGAGCGAGATAGAGAGACAGCCGAGCGTATCGTTGATTTTGTATTTCCGTTTTACGATTCGAAGTGCGCTGCTGTGCCGCTAGATGTGGTCCAACCTTTTACTTATAACTTTTTAAATTATGTCATTCTAGCAGTCTCCCTATATCACTTCACAAAGCCCATGTATACCGTTTTTTGAAGGCAAGAAAATTATTATAAAAAAAAATACGTGTGGCACTCGGGGATTACCGCGGTAAAGCTATTGCATAGCATTTTTTATCAGCTTATGCATTATAATATTTTTATATTATAATTGCATAATATTTTTATTTACTTTCTTACAAACAGCTGCTTACGTATTCGTCCGATTTCGGAGCAGCTCATCTCGATCCGTGCGTATGCGTGTAGACTGTACGAATCTCGTACAATCTACACGCACACGTCTAGTCGCATGCACACAAACACCGTGCTGAAGTTTGCCGAACTGAAACGACTAGGTACAGACGATGCACGGCTTTCAACGCCACACCGCGCTGTGCCGGTCGGGGGTGTTAGATTTTTTTTTCATTACGGAACTTCTTGATTCGGTCGCCGCGCTCAAAGCCCGCGATAAAAGCTATGCAATAGCTTAAAAATCAAATTAAATAAAAAATTATATCTTGTTAAATATTTAAAATGCAAAAGTCACTTTCACAAATCAGAATACTTTAATTAAGAAGCAACATTTGTTTTATTTGTGTGTACAGGCGCGACGACATGGCAGCTGCCGTTCTACGAGGGCGACACTTTGTTGTTCGAGCAGCAGCGCACCTTGTGTCCCGACGACAGCGTGCACGTCGAGGCGCTCCGCCAGGACTGCGGTCAGTGCGCCACTGGACGTAGGACGCATTCGTGTCATGTGTGGGCTGACGGTGACGTTGTGCAGATGGCGCTGCGG
Organism: Laspeyria flexula; assembly: GCA_905147015.1. Classification (NCBI taxonomy): domain Eukaryota; kingdom Metazoa; phylum Arthropoda; class Insecta; order Lepidoptera; family Erebidae; genus Laspeyria; species Laspeyria flexula. The sequence goes on along the minus strand of LR989956.1, from coordinate 220,338 downwards.
GCGCGCGCGGGGCGCTGTCGCTGCACGTGAGCGCGCTGTGCGCGGCGGCCGCGGCGCTGCGCCTGCGCCTGGAGCCCGACCGCGCCTGGCGCCTGCCCTTCGACGCGCCCGTGTCCGTGCGAGCTGAACTGGTAATATCAACGCGCTAATTTATATCAATTAGATCAATATTAATCAGTCCCGGATAAGGGGGGGGGGGGAGAGTGGTATTACGTATACTTACTTTGTAATACACTTTCTCATAATTCTAAAAATTGTTGCAGACCCATTTTTCAAGCATAGCACCGATTAAATATAAAAATTGAAAACCACGAAATATGACACTAAATGGCCACGTTGCCACTTTAGATGTAAATACGCTCTTAATATTCTACGGTGCTTCAGAGTGAGCCATAATAAATATTTATACCAGTTTTCTACTGTACAGCTCTCATTCCGGGGTTTAGACCCTCATTTTGGGTTTAATTGACTGGACTAACACTTACTAAATACCCTTGTAAGGAAATTACCGAAAACTTGTAATGAAACCGAATACAAGCTTCAATTAATAAAAAATATAGGTACCTAAAGTAGGTATTATTGTCGAGAGTTGAAAGACCCAAAACGTGGTACTGAAGTGAGTCACACCTGACGTAGTAGGGGCGATAGGTACATAAACGAGTGTCGTTTGCAGGGAGCTCCGCGCGTGAACTACTACCAGTTCGAGCCGGGACAGAGCAGCGTGCGCCTCGTCGTGGCCTCGGAGGACGACGTGTGTGCCACCATCGCCATACAGAACTACACGGTCAGCCTTCTCGTCCTCGCACTAAACACTCGACCACTTGCTTACATCTAATATTAATTTGTACAAGAATAAGGAAGAGTGTCGGTTTGTATTGCAGTGTCCGATAGCGGATACCTTGGATCTGATCGAGTCGTCCACCGTCAGGATGACTGTGCTCAAGTCTGGCGGCGCACAACTCTCGGTAAATTGTTTTATTTTATTTTTTTGCCGAAAGATGTAGGTATTTTTTTTTAATTGTCAGCCATTGATATTGTTAGTTTGTTTTGTTTATAATAAAGAAGTAAGGAACGTGTTGCAGAGCTCGTCGTACCCGCGCGGGTTCTACGTGATAGCGTACGTGCGCTCGTCGGACGCCGCGTGCCGCTCGGACGCGGCGCCCGACGAGGACTGGCTGTGGGAGGCCGCCGTGCTGCTGGCGCCCGGCGCCGCCCGCGCCGCGCCGCCGCGCCGCCGGGCCAAGGCGCTCAGCTACCACGTCAAGGCAAGAGATCGTCCACTCTGGAAACATATTTGTCAACCAACTATTTCTTAGACTACAATAACTGCTATAATACATAATTGGTGAAAGCTTCGAACTTTCGAATAATGATGGATTCATTATGATTGGCCACATGCCCACGTATCGCTTGCAGTACTACAGCAGTAACTTTGTATCGGATAGAAAGCAATAATATATAAGTGTGTGTGGTGTTCCAGGCGGCGCTGTCCCGGGCGCAGTACATGGCGGGCGCGGGCGCGGCGCTGGGCCTGTTTGCGGCGTTCTACGTGCTGTTGGGCGCCTTCGTGCTGTCGCAGCGCATCCCGCGCTGCAAGCGCCTCGTGGCGCCGCGCGCCGTGCTGGCGCCCAGTACGTCACTCTACCTCCTGTATACGAGTACACACGACCCGAGACGTACCCTCCGTCTTGTTTCATCATATTTATACTGTTTGTTCCGCAGAATCGGAAGACGCGACGCGCTCGGAGGTGGAGAGCACGTTGTCCGCGACGCCGGCGAGACGACAACGACGCGGCTCCGGTACGGCGCTCTTTATTTGACCGAGTACAATGTTATATTTTATATTCGTATCTCAGTAATGACAGACGTGTCGCGTACGTTTCAGATGCGACGTTCGACAGCAGCGACAACAGCGACACGGACGAGGAGGCCGAGGCCGAGGTGAGCACCATCGGCACCACGCTCCACGCCACGCCCGTGTCCAGCCCCGTCACCAGCCCCGTCACCACGCCCGTCACCACCCCCGTCACCACCCCCACCGCCGAGGAGCACAGCGCAGCGGACGGCGCCACGCCCACTAACGGTGCGGCCGGTAACGGTATCTACGTCGTGGATACTGATATACAGCAAGTAAGTGAAGGGTTTCAGGCTTTACTGCCTCTAAATATTCGCGCGATAAAACTAATATAACGACAATCTAGCACACGTACCTAAGTATATTAATGAATGTATTGCTTTTAACTAATACATGCATTATGTTTTTGTTTTGGTTCACAAATTGGATGTAACAATAAAAATACATACTGATAATATTAATAATAAAACGTAAATTGCCATTCCTCATCATGTGGCAGTGCATAATGCATAATAGACATCTACTTCGCTTAGAGTTAGTTATAACAGACTCTAAAAATATGTAAAGTAAATAACCAAAAACTTAAAAATAATGGATACTTACCTAAATTAACTAAAACTAATTCAACAGTAAAAAGAAAATAAAAAGGAAATAGGATACTAAATAACTATGTAAAGAAAACAGAAAAGCCAACATTACGGCATTAACTTCTTAATTTAGCCGATGACAAAGAACCTATAAATATATTAATTAATGTTTTGATCTATTCAAGCTAAAAAGTATTCGATAAGACGGTGCCTGTTGTCCTATATTTTTGTTTGGCAAAGCCTGTTGGCGTAGTGGTTAGTAACCTTGACTGCTAAACCGGTGGTCGTGGGTTCGATTCCCACCCAGGACAAGTCTTTGTGTAATGAGCATGATTGTTTGTTCTGTGTCTGGGTGTAATTTATCTATAATATGTATTTAGCAAGAACTAGACACTACACCAACCCATGCATAAATTTGAAAAGCATAGTTACATCTGCATACTTACGACGCTCACCTAAAGACTTCATCTAAAAAAGTTTAATCTCGACTCGTATGATAGAAGCTGTTTACATTTATTATAATAAATAAATAATTATTTGCTAATGAAACTTAATACAATAACCTCTTTTGAATCCGTTCTATTCTGTCTGAGTGTGCATTGTAGTTTGGATACTGTACCATACCGGACTACAATACTCAAAGACACTTCGCACTAAGCACTTAAACATAGGAAATATAACTTCCAATTCTTTAAAAGCTTTGATTTTCTCGAGACGTAACTAGATTCTCTGCTAATAATAATACCGTCAATGTGATTTCCATAACTTAGAGAACTGGTCAATATTACGCCCAAGTTGTTTTTCGAGTATGTAGCTGTAGTTAAATTCTTTTTCTTATTATTTTACTTAAATAATATTTTGTCATATCATTAATGAATATAAGGAGATCCATATGCGACCCTTGGGGTATCCCTGAGGGGATAATTTTCGTCTGAGAAGTATAATATATTATCCATTTCTAATTGCGACCTAATTTGTAATACGAATCGCACTAGTCTAACAGCGAATCACGAATGCTCATTTTAGAGATTTTATCTAGTAACAAATCATGATCAATAAGATCAAACGCCTTACTGAAGTCTGTATAAATAGTGTGTGCTTACTACTTACGCGCAATGTTGTCAGTGAAAGTAATTAAATTTGTACAGTTGCTCCTCATGTAAGTCTTCTTTGATATGCCAATATAGGTCAAAGTCAAATCTTTTTATTTCGTTTTGATCATATACATGATTCTTATGAACGTCATACAAAGCCAAGAAAAAGGTGTCAGCAAATTTGCCTACGGCCAGTTCACTGACAAGGTTGAGCTCTGAGAAGAACTTGGCAAGAAACTTAGGCCACTCTTTTTAATCGCCTAATAAAGTAATATATAATTATGTGTGTGTGATTAGAAAACTTTGCTCATAGCGGAAAGTATCAATACTAGTCTGTAACTAAAAACATCCGATACATCATCTGTTTTCTGTATGGAAACAACACGTGCGCTTTTCCACTTAGAAGGAAATAAACCTGTTCGTATGAGTAGTTGTTAGTACAAACGTTGTGTAGCAGGAGCGTGGCGGCGCGCGGCGCCCGTTCGGTCTGCCGGCGCGGCTGCACGTGGCGGCGCTGGCGCGGCGGCGCGCGCGCGTGCTGCGTGCTCGCTCGGAGCACTACCTGTACATAAACGTTGTGTAGCAGGAGCGTGGCGGCGCGCGGCGCCCGTTCGGTCTGCCGGCGCGGCTGCACGTGGCGGCGCTGGCGCGGCGGCGCGCGCGCGTGCTGCGTGCTCGCTCGGAGCACTACCTGTACATAAACGTTGTGTAGCAGGAGCGTGGCGGCGCGCGGCGCCCGTTCGGTCTGCCGGCGCGGCTGCACGTGGCGGCGCTGGCGCGGCGGCGCGCGCGCGTGCTGCGTGCTCGCTCGGAGCACTACCTGTACATAAACGTTGTGTAGCAGGAGCGTGGCGGCGCGCGGCGCCCGTTCGGTCTGCCGGCGCGGCTGCACGTGGCGGCGCTGGCGCGGCGGCGCGCGCGCGTGCTGCGTGCTCGCTCGGAGCACTACCTGTACATAAACGTTGTGTAGCAGGAGCGTGGCGGCGCGCGGCGCCCGTTCGGTCTGCCGGCGCGGCTGCACGTGGCGGCGCTGGCGCGGCGGCGCGCGCGCGTGCTGCGTGCTCGCTCGGAGCACTACCTGTACATAAACGTTGTGTAGCAGGAGCGTGGCGGCGCGCGGCGCCCGTTCGGTCTGCCGGCGCGGCTGCACGTGGCGGCGCTGGCGCGGCGGCGCGCGCGCGTGCTGCGTGCTCGCTCGGAGCACTACCTGTACATAAACGTTGTGTAGCAGGAGCGTGGCGGCGCGCGGCGCCCGTTCGGTCTGCCGGCGCGGCTGCACGTGGCGGCGCTGGCGCGGCGGCGCGCGCGCGTGCTGCGTGCTCGCTCGGAGCACTACCTGTACATAAACGTTGTGTAGCAGGAGCGTGGCGGCGCGCGGCGCCCGTTCGGTCTGCCGGCGCGGCTGCACGTGGCGGCGCTGGCGCGGCGGCGCGCGCGCGTGCTGCGTGCTCGCTCGGAGCACTACCTGTACATAAACGTTGTGTAGCAGGAGCGTGGCGGCGCGCGGCGCCCGTTCGGTCTGCCGGCGCGGCTGCACGTGGCGGCGCTGGCGCGGCGGCGCGCGCGCGTGCTGCGTGCTCGCTCGGAGCACTACCTGTACATAAACGTTGTGTAGCAGGAGCGTGGCGGCGCGCGGCGCCCGTTCGGTCTGCCGGCGCGGCTGCACGTGGCGGCGCTGGCGCGGCGGCGCGCGCGCGTGCTGCGTGCTCGCTCGGAGCACTACCTGTACATAAACGTTGTGTAGCAGGAGCGTGGCGGCGCGCGGCGCCCGTTCGGTCTGCCGGCGCGGCTGCACGTGGCGGCGCTGGCGCGGCGGCGCGCGCGCGTGCTGCGTGCTCGCTCGGAGCACTACCTGTACATAAACGTTGTGTAGCAGGAGCGTGGCGGCGCGCGGCGCCCGTTCGGTCTGCCGGCGCGGCTGCACGTGGCGGCGCTGGCGCGGCGGCGCGCGCGCGTGCTGCGTGCTCGCTCGGAGCACTACCTGTACATAAACGTTGTGTAGCAGGAGCGTGGCGGCGCGCGGCGCCCGTTCGGTCTGCCGGCGCGGCTGCACGTGGCGGCGCTGGCGCGGCGGCGCGCGCGCGTGCTGCGTGCTCGCTCGGACCGCTACCTGTACACGCTCTACACCGTGGGGCTGTTCTACGCGCTGCCCGTCGTACAGTTCGTCGCCGCCTTTCAGCTGGTCAGTAACAATGCTCACTCTACAGTGCTCTCTGTATTCTAGCATCATTGTCACTCCAAACACGCGAGTTTTCTCTTACTGAGAAACTAAGTTTAATTTAAGATCATTGGTCAGCAATTTGAGACGAGGCGCCTGGTGTGGGGCGTCGTTTGACCTGCCTCGTCTCGTCGCCGCCGGTCTACCATTCCGGTAAGAATTGAGCCTAACGGTTACCACACCTGGAGCGAAATAGTGCTAGGCGTTCTTTTATTATTTTTTTCTTGTAAAACGAAAGAGCGATGTGATCACTAATATATGTACACGATGGTGCAGGTACTGAACGTGTCTGGCTCGCTGGACATCTGCTACTACAACTTCCTGTGCGCACACCCCGCCGGCTCCATCTCAGACTTCAACCACGTGTACAGTAACATCGGGTAACTAACGTAACACTTATATACCTCGTATAGTAAACAATACATATTTGGTTAAATGAAACGACCCAAAATTTGTAACTAAAACAATATTAATGTTGATACAGGTACCTGATGCTGGGAGCGCTGTTTATGTTGCAGGTGCGACGAAGGAAAATGAGACGGAAACGATCTCCCAGGCACGAGGTACATACATACATACCGCATACGAGTAATAATTCGTAACAGAGACAAAACTTCTCAGGAGTGTCTAATATTGTTACGTGTTTTGTTAGGAGAGCACAGACGGATGAAATTAAATAAACAAAATGTTGATCATCATTTTAAAAGTATTAATTTATTTATTGATACGAGTAAACTGTATTGTACTTATTTGTCTGAAATACCATTAATAATATAATTAAATTCAAACGAAAACAATCGCTTTATGCATTGTGTCCGTGTTGACAGTATGCAAGTACTGACACACAGTGTATACTGTATAGTATGTACATAGACAGGTGTAGGCGCGGTTGTATGGAGCTTCATTTATACTTGGTTGGTTTACGTAAGTGCATATACACTGTACCTGTACAGATAAAGAACAGAAACCCGTGCCATAGGAACTAAATTATTTATAATTATGTATGTTTATAGGACCTCAGGAAAAAATGTTTTAGTGTTGAATAGTCTATTTATTTCAATAAAAAAAAAAATTCTATATAATATATCTATATATAGCCTACAGCCCGTAGGCTATATATAGATGTATTATATAGAATTTTTTTATTTTTAAAATGATATGTGCAGAAGGAGTGTGAAGTATATTATGTACCTACGTTGTACAGGAGTATGGTATCCCGGCGCACTACGGGCTGCTATCGTCGCTGGGCGCGTCCATGATGATGGTGGCGCTGCTGTCGGCCACCTACCACGTGTGTCCCAACGCACTCAACTTCCAGTTCGGTAATGTACACATACAATTTACCCGGCGCTCGTCGCTCGTGAAGTCACCTGCTCAAACTTGGCATTTTTCTACTTTGTCGTAGACACCCAAATAGGCGTTATAATCAAATGGTTCGCTATAAGAAATTCAAATAATTGTGTTGTATTGTAAAGATGTGTGTATTGTGCACAGACACGGCGTTCATGTACGTGCTGGCGGTGCTGAGCATGGTCAAGATCTACCAGTCGCGCCACCCCGACATCAACGCGCGCGCGCACGCCACCTTCGGCGTGCTCGCCGTGCTCATTCTGCTCGGTGCGTGCTCCGCCTGCTCCACGACCAGAGCTGCTTGATCACTGACCTGTATATACCCCTGGACAGGCGGCTGTCAAACTGATGTTGTCGCTATTTGATTTTCGCCATTGTGCGCAGGTGTGCGCGCAAAGCAGTGGCGGTTAGGAATTGAACTAAAATTAGTGATGTGCAAAACTTTCTATATTTAACACGTACCGTACATGTTTTAAGATTTGATATAAACATATTCTGAAAAACAGAAAGTAATTTTTAATAATACATTGCGTTAATTTAGTGACGTGAATCGATTTTGAAGGACAAATCTATTATTATAAAAACATAGGGACCTAGATAATGTCTGAAAAAAAAAGGGCAGTAAGCTTTTATTTCATTTACTTCTATGAATAAATAAAAATTTTGTTTGATAGATCCCATCAGACTACGATCATGTTTATCAATATGACTATATGGACATCACTAACACTTTGTTTACAAAACGTAATACGTCAATATTACGTCAAATATAGTTCCATTCCTCTCCGCTAGTTGGTCGAATTCACATTGAAAATTAGCTATCATTTGTACAGGACAGCCAGTCCAGTGGTATATAATACAGGTGAGTGTGCCTGATGCACGACTACAGCAGTGTCCGTTGTGTTACAGTGGTGTGGGGCGTGCTGGGCGGCGGGCCGCTGTTCTGGAGTTTGTTCACGGTGCTGCACGTATTCACGTTCCTGCTGCTATCGCTACGCATCTACTACGTGGGCCAGTTCCGGCTGGAGAAGGAGAGCCTGCAGGAGGCGGCGCGCGGCCTGCGGGCCATGCCGGCCAGCGGCGAGCGGCCGCTGTACACGACGAGGCTGGTGGCGCTGCTCATCGCCAACGCCGTCAACTGGGGCTTCGCGCTGTACGGGCTGTTCACGCAGAGCGCCGACTTCGCGGGCCACCTGCTCAGCGTGCTGCTGTGCAACACGCTCATGCACATGCTGTACTACCTGAGCATGAAGCTGCTGCACGGCGAGCGGCCGCGCTGGTACGCGTGGTGCTTCCTGGCGGCGGGCGCGGCGGCGTGGGCGCCGGCCATGTACTTCTTCCTGTCGGGCAGCACAGACTGGGCCAGCCCGCCGGCGCTGTCGCGGCACCTCAACCACGAGTGCCGCGTCATGCACTTCTACGACTCGCACGACCTGTGGCACATGCTGTCGGCCGTCGCGCTGTACTTCTCCTTCAACGCCATGCTCACCTGGGACGACGGCCTCTCCGCCGTCAAGCGCACTGAGATCGCTGTCTTCTAATACCTCATTAATATACTGTTTTATACGCTTACTGTTAGTTTAGTTAATCCGAACTCGAGACCCTTACCCTTCTCTCCGTCAAGATGCAAGTGGCGAAAACGTGACACTGTGATAAAAGACTAATTCGTTATGACGAATTGACAAACATTTTAGGTAGCGTGGCACTAAATAGTCCAAGCTTGTTTGTAAAGCAAGGAATCATGTTAACAACGAAAACCGAAACAAATATTATTGCATAATTATTAGATGTATAACAAAGAGACTTTTTATCCAATTAGTAAACCGAAAGTCGTCGGGTGCCGGACGCAAAGCCGAGGACAATAAGAAATATTTAAACTTACCACTATTTCCCAAGGACACTGGACCGTTATCATCATTATCATTACCACCCATAACTGTCCCACTACTGGGCACGAGCCTGGACCGTACTAAAAAGAAATTACCCATGCATAGATGAAATCTACACAAACGTTTGTTTGGTTGAACACTAGGATCTCAGGAACTAATCGATTTGAAAAATTATTTTAGTTTTGGATATGCCATTTATGTTATTATTTATGGTGTTATTTATTTATGGCCCATTTACCGAGGAAGGAATATAATATCACGCTACGGTCAATAGGAGCTGAGCAGTGGCCAATTAGTAGTTTTTCTACGGGAGTGAAGCCCTGCACGAGTTATATATATGTATAAAAGAGTAGTAGGTATGTGTGTGTATAGTACATATATTATTATGTTCATCTAAAACTCGAGAACTGTTAGTCCAATTGATATGAAACTTAGCACACTTATAAAGGGCGACATGACCACTCCGACGAACATAGCTAGTATTAGACGATCCACGGAAGCGAAGCCGCGGGCAACAGCTAGTTAAATCTTAAATTTTAATATTTTAGCTTATTAGCTACCTACCCTACCTACCTACCTACCCTAAAAGAATTGGCCTTATTGGTCCAGGCGTTGTTGAGTTATGCGCTTACCAACACATTTAGCGATTCATTTTTATATTATAGATTGACATTTCCGGCCGTACGTATAACTTTCCAACAGCTCAGAATCAGGGCCCAGAGTAGTTCTTGAGATCCCAGCGTTCCAAACAAACAAACTTATACGCTTTCTACCAGACTGCCACATATCAAGTAGATTAACAAAATAAAGGGTGATTCCCTTTATTTTGTTAATCTACTTGTTATGTATTTAAATTTAATCAGGAATAATGATTAGATACAACCATTTTTTGGTATTTTTAGTGCGTTGTTTTGTTTTTTCTGTTTCGTGGTTGCTTATGTATCTGTTGATTTTTTGCAGTCGGGTTATTTTAATTTTTTAAATATTTACTTGTTAACATTAGTATTAGAATACTACATCCATGATTAGTATAGATTTGCAGCATAGGTACCTGTTTTTTTTTTTTTATTGCCGAAAGTGGCAGACGAGCAGACGGCCCACCTGATGGTAAGTGGTTTACCGCCGCTCATGGACGTTGGCAATGCTAGGGGCACAGCCAGGCCGCAGCCTACCATGAGAGGATAGCTCTCTTTAAACCTCGTTTGAAGTATATATATATATACTGTATACTGTTTATTTATCCTATACTCAATATTTTATAAGATTTAGGTACTATGTGCCTATGAAGTATCCATGTGCAATGGCACTAAACGTAACGCGGCGCGTGTATCACATGAGGCGTTCAAAACACAAAGCAACGAAACGTATTGAAAATGTCAGTGACACAGTGACGTCACGTCAGCGACTGTCGCGTTCTCATTATTTTTATTTCGCAATTTTGAGAATATCTGCATAAATTTATTGTTTTGTGTCGAAAAGTGAAAATAACTTATCATAGTAAATAATAACGAAATGGATAACCAATATTACTACAAGCTGATGGCCAGCTATCTATCAAAACGGAACTGTGACGAGTCATTTATGAGGTATTTTTTCGGTAAGAATTCTCTAAAGAAAACACCCGAAGAACTAGAGCGAGCCGACGAGAGGAAACGAAGACTGCAGCGGGAACGATCCCGTCGATATAGGGCTCTAAAAAACGCGCGGCGACAGCACGAGGGTGGCGGCGGCGGCGGCGGAGGCAGGGACAGCAACGACGGCGACGCAACGCGCTCCAAGTCACGCACGCTCATGCTGGAGGAGGAGCTGAGCGATGGGGACGAGCCACCCACGCTGTGCGACCTCACATACGACGACAAGTGGCGGGAAACAGCTGCTTCCTCGGACTGCGCGTCCGACGATAACTCTGCGCACTCAGCCGCCGAGCTTAAGGAAGCGGCGCTGTCGGGAGACTTCTCGCTCAGCCTCAAAGAGTTCCTCAGCTCGCCCAACGCCGAGTTGGACTACCCCACAGTCCACAGCCTCATGTTCCACTGGCTGCAGACGTAACACTGTGCCACTCGCGCCCCACACTAACACTGCAGCTATACCACCATAATTACTAGCTCTCAGGTCCTTGTTCAATTGTAAATGAAACATGTTTTTAAACAAACATTTTGTCCATAGCATTGCAGAAAGAAACTTCACTAGAAACTAGATAGGTGTTGGTAGTGGCAGTGAACAAGTTGTTACAACTGGTACAACCGAGTGTGGTAGTCTTACACATATCAAAATGTTGCTGCTTTTATAACTGATCACATGTGTTGACAGAACCGTCCTGCTATGATTTATTGACTAATTATTATTAAGTAGTAGTAGGTGTACTTTGACTGTAGATAATAATAATTGATGGTTCAGGGTGATATAAACAAGATGTGTGCTGTGTATGTATGCTTCACACTTACTACTTTACAATTTAGCTTCCCAATAGATAACTAGCAGGTTAACACCACATGCTTGTGTCAAGTTCAAGGATCACGAGTAGTCCAGAGTTATAAGTCTGTTACACATCAGCTATGCTTAGCATTATTGAATAGGCTTAACATATCATACATTTGTGCTAGAAGCGACAACACAAGGGCACTGGTTGTGTGATATAACATAATAATGTGTTTCAGACAATACTAATATGGTGAAGGTGATGGTGAGTGGCGATGGCGTCACACTGTCGCTGCGCCACGTTCGCCACTTTAGAGTATTCCACTAGACAATAAGTTGTTGTTAAGTTGCCATATCCTAATATTTAGATACTCAACAATTATACATAATTTTATCATATATGCATAGAGAAGTATAGAATATTATATACATATAGTTTGTGATACGAATGAATTTACATTTTGTGTGAACTCTACAATATTAGATGTAAAAACAGGTAGATAGAGTAAGTGCGCGGGACGTGTTGCTCCCCTCGCCCCCGGGGCCTCGCCCGCGGGAGGTCACACACGTAATCTATCGCTCTTCTGTGTTATTATTGCTGTACACATTCCTCTAAACAAAAATAACAATAGTTTAAAAATCTTATTGTACTTTTGTAATTTATAGTAATTGTCATGTTTGCTGAATTGTTACTTGACTTGGTGCTGGATATGAAACTCAATTTTATTGTTATATGCATTTATGAATAATACTCTGTATTTGTTTAGACATAGCTCTCTTTTGTTTACTTGTATTATGTCTTACAGGCTTTTTATTTTAATTTATATAGGTACCTAATATGAATGAACAAATGAACTGTTCACACTGGTCACATTATCTAATTAGTATGTTAGGTGTAAGCTGGCTCATAGAATTAATTTGAATTATTTTGCTTGCTTAGTAACAGATGATTGCTAGCTTTTCTTCTATGTTTAAGTTACTGTAACCATTTGAGCAAACCGCATAAAAGTGTAATATAAATGTCAACCAAAATGCCATCATCACCAGATGTAAACTTAGTGAGATATCAGTGAACACATCCTATAATGCTCACATTCAATATTTATCTGTAATAATATTATCTGACAAGTTTTTGTTGTATAATAAAATATAATTATACACTTATAATTTGGAATGCATCTCACAAAACATATTTATATGAAAGAAATGTTATGTAAGACAGTAACTCAGCCATAATATTAGTGAACTTTAGCTATAAGTGGAGTGTAGATGGCAAGCCACTAATTTAACAAACAGGCACAGGTGATCCCATAGACCATAGGTATTCCTATAGCTATGCCACCCATTGGCATGTATTGGAATATTCCTAGATGTAAGATTCATGGAAGTTTAGTTAAAACTAAAATTTATCAATGGGTATTCTGTATTGTACGTACAATGCTGTACTTTAGGTGCTTTTATTATAATTTGTCTTGATTATAGTTTTAGAACTGGAGTGATCTGATGTTGTCTTGGCCACCATCAGGGATTTAATTTTCATAACATACACGTCACTAATTTATTAGTCAAAATATAGCTATAGTCTAGGAGCTACAGCAATTTTTTGTATACTATTAGATCTAGCTCTTGGACTATACCTTATAAATTATTATTTAACCTAAGACCCAAAAATCTGTGTTGGCGACAAATTTCGACTAAATTTGGGAGAAAACAGAAACAGCGAAAACTTCACTAGGTGCCCTCGTTTTACAGTTATAAATGTGGCCAAGTTGGGGAGACTCGCCCAATCGGGACCATATTAGACCCTTATAATTTTTTAACTAGTGGCCAAACAATTTTGTTAATTGGCGACAAATTTTTGTGTTTTCAAATATAAATCCCTAATGGTGGCCAAGCCAGAATCAGTCACACTTAGAACTGGCAGCTTAATTGATAACAAATAAGAATTGACTTGGGGGTTAAGCGGGGCGTATACTGAACAAGTAAGATTTGTATTTTCTTATTGTTGCAATAAAACTTAAGTTTGTGATGAGATGAGTGCCATGAGAGCGGTTGTGTTCAGCACACGCCCCAACGACCGGCGTTGCCTTCGAACATAAATGTAACGTAAAACTAAAGCGTAGGTACTGTAAGGTAGTGCCATATTAAAAGAGCTTCCTGTCTATTTTTATTTCTACTTTTATTTATTACATAAATAATATCACATAAGTATACACATATTACCTACACACAAATATTTAATTTAATTAACACACAGTGTGTTAGTTTAGATCCACACATCTCAGATCTAACTACGTTATGTGTCTGAATCACATACCTAGCCTGTAGCCATAATGGCACTCAAACTAATCACAATATAGCCGATCTAGAACCTTGAGGAGTGAGTAGTCATATTCGGCGACAGCCGGTAGACTACTCCGCGGCTCCGGTACTCCCACGTGCTCGTGCTAGTGCACTTGTATGGTGTTCAATGTCAACTGCTTCTGTCACCTCATTATAATTGCGCAACTTATTTAGAACTTAGTTTTAATTCTCAAACTTTGGCACCGATTCTTAAAAATAATATAACAGCTACATACTACTGCAACAAAGAGCGCGATCCATCCGTTTATATTATATCGTGTGCCTTATTATTGGTAGTTATTATCATGGCCAAGAATCTGTTTCTTTCTTGTCACAGGTCACAGTAGAAACATAAGTTACACTTTTTGATAAGTTAAAAGTTATGTTTTTATTTTAAAGTTTATTAAGTGGTTTATGTGCAACTTTCCGTCGCGTCGAGTGCAATTTAATTTTTAGAAACTTAATTGGTGACATTGCTAGCATTATTGTTTCTCTTCCTATTGTTGTCATAGTACTATGTTTCTTATACTGCAATAAATAAATAAATAAAAATCATTGTATTGTAGGATATATCGCGTATGACACTAGCGATTATTACCTACGCTCCATCGACCTCAAAGAGTTATTTATGGTGCCACTGCGACGCGGAGCGGAAGGTGCGTGCCCTAGTCGAGCTCGGTGGAGTGTGAACCCTCGTAGATAATGAAACAGTAAGGTAACATTCTTACATTTTTTCAAACTGTAAAAGTTAATTAAAAGCATAATGTATGCGGCGCGTGCGGTTCTGTGTGGATGAGCACGACGGCGGCGGCGGCGGCGGCGGCAGTGCCAGTGCCAGCGCCACGGTCGGCGGCAGCAGGCGCGGCACGGCGCAGGCGCAGGCGTGGGCGACCCGCCGCCGCCCCACGACAGTGCTAGTGTCTTGTGATCGCCAAACGCACCAATTATGAAAAACTGCACCATGTACAAAATTACATACGTCACTAGGAAAAAACAGGTAACTTTCTAAATTAAATGCTTAAAGAATGTGTTGTTACAGAAACTATCACCCAAGAATGTATAATCATATTTATGTTCTAATTATGTAGATTCACTGTTATTAAATATTAACGTATTTTTCACCGACTCTGATAAAGGGAATGTTGACTTGTACCCGAGAGTGTTGCAAGTGCCCAAATAATCATCTGCATTCAAGGAGTATATCATTGCACCTCGCAGCTCGTTATCTTTGATGAACTTAGCTTTCTCTATGACACTCTGCGGAGTATCATATGAGATCCACTCTTTGTCTCTATATAAATATGGAACTTTAGCCTCGCTGTCTTGTTCCAAGTTTACATCATTAAAATTTTTCACAAATGTACAAACATCTGGATAGTTGATAAAACCTGAACCACCAAGAGTCCCAAATCCGGAGGCTGGACTGCCCACACGAGGATTGTTGGCATTTATTAACGTGAATGTGTGGCCATAAGTGGGTATACCAACCACTATTTTGTCACGGTCAAGTCCCTTATCAATGTACATGTGTACGGTATAGTTAATGTTCAAGGTAGCCAAATACAATTGCTCACCAGACCTTGGGTACAGCGGAGAGTTGAACCCTGTGAATGGTGTGTATTTGGTGTAGAAATGATAATCATAAGTCATAATGTTGACATAGTCCACATACAGATTCACTTGATCCATATCATAAGAGATGTTCACAATAGTCTCAGGAGCAGCCGCAGCTATAGTTAGGAGGTAGTTGCGCTTTTCTCTGATATATTCATTTCTGATTTCTCTAAGCAATTGTGAGAAATGTTGTTTTTCCCGGCGTCCAGCCCCCACTCTGTGCAGAGCTGGGAACTCCCAGTCCAAGTCTACTCCGTCCAAACTATAATTTCTCAGAATGCTCTTGATAGACTTAATGAATATCTTTCTTGAAGCGTGATTAACTACCATATCTGAGAAACCCTTGTCATTACCTGACCCACCAATGGAAAGCAAAATTTTAAGGTTGGGATTGATTGTTTTAAGCTTTGCTAGGTCT
This sequence comes from Laspeyria flexula, assembly GCA_905147015.1. Classification (NCBI taxonomy): domain Eukaryota; kingdom Metazoa; phylum Arthropoda; class Insecta; order Lepidoptera; family Erebidae; genus Laspeyria; species Laspeyria flexula. The sequence goes on along the minus strand of LR989956.1, from coordinate 204,552 downwards.
TTTAAATACTTGTACTGGTTATCATCTAATGTTATCTCCTTATTGACTATTCTAGCGAAAGCAACGTTTATGTGCGTACACAGGTATGGCTGTATGTTGTGAGGCATCAACTGATAAGATTCAGATTCAGTTGGCAAGTTGTAGTAGCACGAGATGACGTTGGCGGCGGGCGCGGGCGGCGCCAGGCGCGCCAGCTGTCTGTACGTGTACACGTGAATGTGCGCCGACGTGCGCCACATACTCTTGGACGTCAACGCGTCCAGCTTCCACATTTGAATTAAGCACATGACCATAATAAAAACAAACAGCAGACCTACGAATATTGGCCCCAGACGCCACAACCGTGAACTTTCCAACTTCGTAAATGTTATATTTTCATGGATATTTTCTATTGTCGGTTCATTACATTTCTCATTATCTGTTAATCGTTGAAACTTGTTGTTCATCTTTTCCTTGTTTAGTTTCTCCCACATTTTGAACGTATCCTGGAATATTTAATGTTCTTGTTTATTTTTACAAATTACACGCTTAGTTGTCAATAAAAATTGCAACAATATTTAGTCTCCAAATAATAATCGCCACAATAGTGTTTACTTACTTACCTCAGCCAATTATATTACGATAGGGTAGATAGTAGCTATTATAATGCTAATGATTTATCTTCGAAAGGTACAACTATAATGTTTGTAGAATTATTCTTAGAATAACAACAACACGAAAGGAAAACAAACAAAGACTACTCGTCCGTCATTCCGATTCGTCACTATAATTATATAGGTACGTCAGTGTGTGCATCACAACTCACAAAGATAAAATAGATTTTTGTTCATATTTATTGCATTACGTAATGAAAGAGCGAGATCAGACATATAAAACAATACTGTATAGAAAAGGATAACACGATAGAAAGAAACGTCATTTCAACGCTTCTTTCCGACATTGTCACGTCTTGCAAATGTCTTAAAAAAAATACTTTATCATATTCGATTAGATTTGTTGTCAAATAAAAGTTTTTTTCTTTACTATTATGTTCTATAAAATAAGTGTATTTCTTTATAAATTAATCAATATGTAGTCAAATTTACAATTTTTTGGTTCACTAATGTTATGTGGTAATGATTTTCTTTTCTTTAATTTTATTAAACGTGAAAAAGTATATAAAACTATATAGACAAGCTTCGTAATTGAACTAATAGGTACCGATTAAGAAAACGTCATATTTTTATAATAATAATTTGCTAACAATTAAATAGCCATTAGAACGCCGCGCCACAAATATATTTTTGCTAATATTGTTGTTTTTGTCCAACATCCTTCGTAAACTTACTACCTTCAATCCTTCACTAAATCAAATGACATTGATGACAGTGACAAGTCATTATTGTTGTCATTGAACCTAGATAGAATCGAGGATGTGACTGATATTTAAAGCATAATATTATTGTAACAAGTAAAGGAAATTAATGTAGACCTAAGGATTTAACGTTCAGAGGTTGCGCTGTCCTAGAATCTAGTTCTTAGATATGGACAACGAGTCCATGAATCGCTATGAGAAACAGCTGTATACTGTGTTTAAAACGTTCGACGTAGATAACGAAGAAGCCTTAGACAGATCAGCAGTACATGAGCTCTGTGACGCATTGCAGCTGGAGGATCGCGGTGCAGCCCTCGTGAACACACTGTTTGAGCGGCGCTCCGATCGAGTCACCTTCGCTCAGTTCCGAAACGGACTCCTAGCCGTGCTCGGTGGCGCGGGTGGCGACGCTGTCCCCACCGTCGCCACCACATCCGCTCCTCAGCCCGACCCACCGCCCCAGCATAGCGACGACGACTCCTCCGGCCGCGAGGTCGCACCCAAGTTCATTTTCGGTTCCAAGAAGTACGGTCGTCGTTCCAGACCACCGCGCACCGCGGCCGCTGGCGACACACCACCCAGCCCGAGATCTTCGTCAGCGTCGCGCCTCGACACTGACGACAAACGTGCGAGACAACGAATGAGATGCCGCAGAAGCGCTTCCGCCATGGAGAGCCGCAACGAGAGCGCGGGATTTGATGAAAGCGATGGAACTGTTACTCTCTCCGATCCTTTTGAACATGATCGGCGAATAGACCGAAACGAGGCCTTGGCGCTGTGCCGCGGCCTTCACATGGACGGTATCGACCGCCAACTCGTCGAACGCATATTCGAAGACAGCGGAGCCACAGATACTACCGTTGGTGAATTCTTCGACCGACTAAACGCGTCGCTGACGACCACTATAGAGGAGACGAGCCGCGAGGTGTGTGCGCCGGCGCCGGGCAGCGACGACACCAGAGAGCCCGGAGACGACGAGACGGGTACTGGCGTCTCCAGCGAGCTGGTGCTGGAGGCGTGGGAGCGCGCTGGCGTACAGCAGCCGCGTCGCTTGCTCGTCGAACTAGGCTTTGGCGCCCCCGCGCTACGGCCGCCCGAACTCGAACGGGCGCTCGACGACGAGCTACGCGCTCTCCCTGAAGTGGCACCCGAGCGTCGGGACGCCCGCGCTTTGTTGCTCGCAGCCTCACTAGCGCTCAGCCGTCTGCGCCTGGAGTTGGCGAGACGTCGTGCGGACCTCACCGCCGCCGAGCGGGACAAGCTTCGCGGCGATGTGTCCGAGGCCAACAGGCGCGCCCTCCTGCTCGCGCAGGAGGTGGACGAGAGCCACGCCCGGATAGAAGCTGAATTGAAGGCCAACGTACGCCGGACCGAGGCGCGACAGGCCGAGTTGGCGCGCCAGGCCGCCGCCGAAACTGCTGCGGAGCGCGAGCGCGCCGCTGCCACCCGCTCTAGGCTTGAAGTCGAGGTGGCGCGGCGCGCTGAAGCTGAGGCGCGCCTGCGCAGCGAGCTGGATGCGCTCCGGGAGCGCGCCGACGAACTGGAAGCGCGCGCCGCCACCGCAGAGGAGCGCACCGCGGACGGCGAGCGCGAGCGGGCGCGCCTGGTGGGGGAGCTGCGCGCCGCGCTGGAGCGCTCGGCGGCGGCGGCGGCGCAGTGCGGGGAGTCGGGCGAGCTGGCGGCGCGCCTGCGTGAGCTGCGCATTGAGAACCATCGGCTCCGCGATCGGATCGACGAGCTGTGCGCCGCACTGGAAGCGGCAGCGCGACACGCTGAGCCTCGAGCCACCGACCCCGGGCGCGGCGGGGACCTCTCCGCCGAACTCGACGACTCTTTATTGACGCCGGACCGCTCAGAGGTGAGAAGGGAGAAACTTATATAAATATGTAAAGAGTACTTACGTATGGCTTATGTTTTAATGGACAACACTATCATGTTATGTTTTTGTCTACAGGAATGCGACTCGTCACCTGTGAGTATGGACCAAAGACTCTTGGGCCAGGTCGAAGCGGTCACGAAGTTGCGGGAGATTTTCGAGAGTGTAAATTCATTAAAGCTTCTTGAAGAAGACATGTGCACAGCATGTGCCAGCGTACGCGATGCGGTGAGGCTGATGCAAACGCGCATGCGCGAGCTCGGTGACCCGCTGGAGCCGCCCCGCCACCACGCGGCTGCGCAAACCGACGCGCCGTCAGACTCCCTCGATCTTCAGCAGAATCACGATGACGAAAAACAGAAACTCACTAATATCATCAAGTAAGTAATCTTGCAGTTAGTTCTGTCTGCAATGTGACGCAGTGGTGACCGGTGTCTAATCGATGGTTTCGTATCGTTTTCAGAGATTTAGAGGCGAGTCTGGAGCAGATGAAGATGGAATACGACAAGTGCGAGGAGTACTGGAGCGGCAAGCTGGAGGAGGAGCGTGACGCGTACAACGAGGAGCAGCGGCTCGGGGACGAGCGGCTCGCCGAGCTGGTCGCCAAGATTGGCGAGTACGAGCGCCAGTTCTCGAGCGCCGCCGCCGCGCTGCCTACCATCGACGAGCGCCACAGTCTGGAGGCACAGTTCACCGACCTCGAGGAGGAGTTCGCACTGTACCGCCGCGACAAGGAGGCCGAGCTGCGTGCCGCCGCCGCCGACAGCGCGCGCCATGCCGAGCGCGCCGCGGCGCTGGAGCGGCGCCTGGCCGAGCGCGCCGAGCCGGCGCCGCGGCGCCGCGCGCCCGCCGCGCCGCCGCCCGCCGCGCCGCCACCCGAGGTGCGCGAGCTGCGTGCCCGCTGCGGGCGCGCGGAGGCGGCGGTGCGGCGGCTGCACGCGCGGCTGGCGGCGGCGGACGTGCTGGTCAAGGACCTGTACGTGGAGAACTGCCAACTGGCGCACCGCCGCCCGCTGTGACGCCGCCGCTCGGAGATCTGTAAGCAAATATCATTGTTGCGACTGATTTAGACACGATTCTATTAATTAAGTTGAAGTGCCTTCGAATGTTATATTTACATTTTTTACCTGTTCCTACTCTGGTACTTAAATGTATAATTCACGTCTGCATAATTCCTGCCGATCCTCGTTGTTCGTCACTCCGAGGTTTCGTCACCTTCATCCTCATTATATATCATAACTATAATGCTCACGAATGAATGAAACTAGGTATGTGCTCAGAATACCGTATCCCATTCTATAGGTATATACATATATACATGGTGTCCCGAAACTTAACTTCAAGCGGCTACCGGGTAATGGTATACCTGTTCTGAGAAAAATATAAAAAATAATCCAAGTCATACGGTTCAGTCAAAAAAAAATGTTTTTTGAAAATGTTAAAATCGACAACTCAACATTTTTTTATGACTGAACCATATATCTTGGATTTTTTTTTTCAACACAGGTACAGCCTATGCCATCGCCCGGTAGCGCTTGACGTTGAGTTTCGGGACACCCAGTTTTTTATATGGACACCATTATTATATTGTGGCCTAAATTAATTGTATGATTTTTAACTAATAACGAATAATTGATTTAAAATACCAGTGCTACAGCAATTAAGAATTAATAAAAACAAATGACTTCATCCAGGTGAGAAACGTACACATTTTTCAAGTAATTCTGTCGTAGTTACCTTCCACAAAAAGGCATTAGCGCTAAATTATAATAATTTGTGTATCAATGTTGTTCCTAAGCACAACAATGTCGTGGATGTAATGTGTACATACATAACTTATAAATTTATTATTGTTTGTGATGTAATTGGTACATGAACTGAGCATAAAATTGTTTTTTTTTGTAATAAAGTCTATATGTATGATTAACTCAATTCTGCATCTCTACCTAGGCAATATACCAATACATGCCACTGCCCAGAAACATGCTGCATGCAACAATGCTGACTGTAAGCAAATAAGAGTAGGGCACAAACGTGCATCATAATATGCACCAACTATTTATCAATTGGTTTATAAATTTTATATGTATTTGTGTATTGTTGAACCAATTTGGTGTGATGATTTAATGTTAACGAGCCTAGTCGTTCATCCAAACACATGCTCTATGAAACTGGCTTTTTACAATGCGCATGCGATATACTTAGTTGTATTACATTTATATTATGTTCCTTCGTCCTCTTTAGGGTTCCTTAGCCAAAATGACAAAACGGAACCCATGTCATGTCATATTCGTCCGTCCGTGTATCACAGGCATTTTACTCAAAAACTACTCAATGTATATTGAAGAATTTAGGAGTATAGGTGTCTTGTGTGGGCCGCTACTAGGTTCATGATAAATAATAAAAATGAATATTTTTAAGTTAGGCACTCTATACATGTAACAGAAGCTGACATTTTTTTTACCAGCAAATACTTTGGTGTGACACATACTTCGACAGATCTTATAAACACACTAGTTTCTAAGATTTTTTGAGCAAGCGCATTGAGCAAGCTCCGACATGCTCTTAACCGGTTTTTTATTTATTTATACTGAGATATAAATTACATCACTGTTTTATTATAAATCGGAATATTATATTATGTAAAAATTCCCACAGTCAAAGTAAGTTGGTGCGTGAGAAGTGCCGGCGTGTTTGTGTCGCGACCACACATGTTATTGTCAGACGCGAGCTTCGGAACTAAGGGGCTGCTGACAGTAGGATCGACCATTATGTCTTATTAATCCGGCACTACGCGGAGCTAAAATATCGTTAGTCGCAGTTTTTTTCGAATTATTCATAATTCCATATTGAGTGACTTCACTGATGGCGGTGACAAAATATCTGGTAATTCTGAATCCAATCGTTGGCCTCGATAGATCCAAGGACACTATTCTTGAATAATTTGACGTGACGTGAGGTATTTTACTGTTTTCGAGGCGGCAAAAGACATATGGAGCCACTTTTTTGCCATCTCTAAAATAAATTTAAGTTTTGATCAATGCAGTTGTCACTACCTAAGTAACGCTGTATGTGGCTGTATGTTTTGTTAGGTATAGATCTTCTTATAGATTTATTGTTGGTACGAAGGCATATAAACATCGTAAATCTGTTGGTATGTTGTACTTTGTAATATCGCATACCTCTGTGTGCCTATCTAGAAGGTATTGAAAAAAAAAGCAATTTGAGATATTGTGTGTGATTTACACAAGAAGATTCTGATGCTTGTTTAGAGGAGATAGCTAAAATAATCACTATGTACACTGCGTGGAAGGGAAGCTACGCAATTTGGTAAAATGTAGTACTTACTGGTGTTATCTGATAAAGAACAGAACGGGTTCTGTATTTGTTCAACTGGCGCGCATCGACAGTCGTCGATCGATTCATTAGATAATATTTAAACCCCGACCTATATTTGGGACATTTTTTGTCACATAGCGCCATCTAGCCCGAAGTAAGCTATACTATGGTTGTGTTATGTTATCTGATTTCTAAATTCATACATGGGCCCTGATTCTGACTCATCGGATTGCTCCCGGATCTTAAACTTTTTCGAATCTTAGAACGACGTACCTATTTTAACAGCTTATGTTATTAAGTGTTAGAAATTAGTTTACCGTATAGAAAATTAAAAACTGATTAATATAGGATTTTTTTCTACATCTATCTATTTTCTTAACATTCTGTTTTTTAACTTTAAATAAACTGACAGTTCTGGCCGAAAATATTCCGACAGCTCAGAATCAGGGGGATGGTATACATAGAAAAACATCCAATTTCCGAAACAAGTTCGGACCCGGGGATCGAACCCGAGACCTCGGCAACTGAAGCCTGCATCACCGAGGCAGTTAATGTATGTGATGTCAGTAAAATAATAGTTACGTTTCTTAGGACCTTTAGGTATTAAATTAATAATACTAAACTTATATGTTTGTTAATCTCATATTGTGCATTTAAGTGCAGCCCGACGGCCTCCAGTTAGATAGTGTGCTGTGTGTAGTTACACCACATATTGTACACGGACCATCAAGCTGTGCTACTGACACCGTTGTCTCTTCCCACTACCTCATCACTCATCAGACAACTGTGAACTATAATGAGGGTTTTAGCAATTATTCTAAGAGACACGGCTGTTGGTATTTTTCACTTGTTATTATTTCTCACTCACACAAATATATACATATTTTATGTATTTATATAATACCTAATATGTTGAGTTTGCCGCTGTGTGTGTGCATGTCGCTACGGTTTATGAGCAGTCTGCTATAGCCGACAGGTAACAGTAACACAGCCTGATATCCAACAATATTATATAATAATTACGTTATTGTGGTCGGATATATTTTATCGTAAGTTAGGTTGTGTTATAGTCCATTCCATAAAAGTTTAAGTGTCCACGAAAGCCGGATTCACTGAATCAGTGCCTAAATTGTAATTGTGATCAGAATCAATGCGTTATAGTGAAGTAACTAATTAGTTTAATTTTAAGTAGAGATTGATTGTTGCGTACAACTCGGTGACCGACTGTGTGCAACTGGCACAGCGTCGCCGCGTCGGTCTGCTTCGTATAGTTGAAGCGAGGTCTGGTCGCGCACTTCACACCTCGTCCCTGGCACAATACTTCTGCTCCTGACTCTACAGGAGTCAGGAGCAGAAGTATTGTGCCACATGTGACACTCAAACATTGAAAACGCTCATTGAGCCTATTTTTGTGTTACATATTTCTGTCTAACGTATCTAGTTCTAAGTCTAATTCTGTAGAACGCGACGCCGACGCGCGACGTGAGTTTTTATTATTATCGGTACAAGCAAAGTTTCCATATTGTTGTCAACAATTTACGCGCTCATAAGTCGAGACGTTCAAAATGTCATATAGGTTCATTCAAACCCCCATAATAGTACATAATGATATAAGTGCGGTAAGTTGATAATTAATCGTTGTAATTATCAAAGCGCACGAATTTCATACGACGTTTTATAACATATTTGCAAGGAAATAAATAAAATTCGGACTTTCTTAGAAAAAAACAAATACAGCGAAAAGAAAAAGCGCAGGGAATAATTTTTACTTGTCACAAATTATCGATGCGCTTTTTTTTTAAGGTAAATACACAAAAACAGCCAGTATTACTAATAAAGTAATAGTACATTATGAAACAAGTGCGGTAAGTTGATAATTACAGCCGAGGCGATATTGCTAGCCCGAGCTGCAGGCGAGGGCTACAAGAAAGCAGAGGCTGTAATTATCAAACCGCACGTGTGTCATACGACGTTTTATAACATATTTGCGAGGAAATAAATAAAATTCGGACTGTCTTAGAAAAAAACAAATGCAGCGAAAAGAAATAGCGCGCGGAATTATTTTTACTGGTCACAATTTATCGATGCGCGCGCATCAGCGCTTTTTTTTTAAGGCAAAAACACAAAAACAGCCCGTGTTACTAATAAAGTAAATTAATATTTTTGTGTTTTAGTACAGATAAATGGTTGTAATTTATGGTCTAAATTAATTAAATTAAAGAATTAAATGTTTATTTTATATAATTATATCATAATTATTTTATCTACCAAAGTTAATTAATTTTATTCATAAAATGTTGACCACTTTTTTGACATAAAAACTCTTTGCTAAGATTTAAAAAAATTACCGTTCGTTACGTACGGAGCCCCTTGATTATTAGTATGTGAGCATGAGAAGCCGTGCAATTTACTTTACATTACCGCACTAGTGCGTAATGAGATACATTACAACACTGAAATTGGTGAAATAAGAGACCCTTTACGAGCAAATATGTTATAAATTAATATTTTTGTGTTTTATTACAGATAAATGGTTGTAATTTATGGTCTAAATTAATTAAGTTAAAGAATTTAATGTTTATTTTATATATATCATAATTATTTTATCTCCCAAAGTTAAAAAAAAAATTATTCATAAAATGTTGACCACTTTTCTGACATAAAAACTTTTTGCTAAGATTTAAAAAAGTACCGTTCGTTTTAGACGGAGCATCTTGATTACTAGTCTGTGATCGTGAGAAGCCGTGCATTTTACTTTACATTACCGCACTAGTGCGTAATGAGATACATTACGACACTGAAATTGGTGAAATAAGAGACCCTTTACGAGCAAATATGTTATAAATATGGTTACAGTCATACCGCCAATGGTATCCAAGCATCAAGTGTTCAAAAATGTGGATCACATTAGAAACTTTTACCGAACTTTGTTTGTACCGATATTATTGACTTTTTGGTTGCGTCTATAAATTTGAATACTTTGAGTGTCACTAACTTTTGACGCTGACTGTACTTCATATCTTTGTAAACGTCATGCGTCAGTGCAACCGGTCGAGTTTGATTCATAAATATTTGTCAAAACTTATTATAGTCGGGCATACCTACGTAGGTAAGTCAAGTGTCAAAAGTGTGCAAGAGCGCGACTAAGAGCCGTAGCTTGCAATTAGAGGGCGCCACGCGGCCAGGCCGGAGTTTGTGTTTAAATATTAAATATTCATGTGATTATTAAAGTGTTGATCAAATTATGTGTTTTATTGCAGGTATCCCCGTGTGGCTGACACTTTATAACGCTCCTAGACTATACCAAAAAAATTGAACTCCTTATAGTAGGTATCTACTTATAAGGCAAAAAAAACTAAGACTCGACCAATTTTTATATTTGATGACTAATATCGACCAATTAGCGAATAATTCAGATTTTGAGTTATAAAGGTGGCCGCTCTGGGGAGACTCTCCCTAGAGCGGCCAAATAAATATAACTTTTGAACCATTGACTGACTAATACTAATACTTTCAAAATACCCGATGATGTCCAAACCGGTGTCAGCCACACGGCACGGTGTCCCCCAGCCCTAGAAGATACTACTACTAACTCTACTTACCTTTTACCTTATTTAACGAGCACAAAAACATCCAAGTAAAACAATGTTATACCAGTATTACATTTATTGGGAATTTGAGATACTGATTGATGGTGGTTCAAACAAACGTTTCCTTTACAATTTTGTAAACGAAACGTTTGTTTCAAATTTAATATTAATTAATTTTTATTTAATTTAATAATTATGAACAGTAATTTGTTTTGCCATATTATTTACATTATTAGCTTATTTACTATAAATCCGTGCATAGTGGTTGTTAGTTTTTGATAAACACATGTTGAGCCATCGCTCAGCGCAGCACTCGAGCTAGTTCGCGGCACCTCTCACAAAGAGTTCAGACAAACAGAGCCCTTGCTCTATACAAATTGGTTCTTATCGGTCTCTGCTTTGTAATAGGTACGAGTATTCGCTTCGTTTCTAACTTATGTCAAATTTGTTCTGAGGAAACTGAACAAGGATAAGTAGTGCTGGCCGATCGAGCGCGCCCTGGTGCTTCAGTGAGCAATGCCCCTTACATAACTTACTGATGTCCAGTGGCGTAAGTATACAGTGGCAGAGGGCTTCGTTTATACTTTTTATTTACAACAATTCTTTATGTGGAGGGAGGACCACTCCATAAATTTGCCACGTCATCTATAGTTACGCCACTGTCGAAGTCTTTGCATTCTGACATTCATAGGTACGCCAATACAGTCCCATATTTTTTTCACTTCTTTTTTTCATTCACGTCTTTTCACTGAATCGTAACTATTTCACGTCCGCCCGGTGTAGCGGTGGGTTCTGTCATTCTGTGGAACGACAAATGAGTTCCTGTGTTGTTCCTCGCTGTGTGGTGTCCAGTCGGCGGTGTTCGTTCAGAGGTACATGCCATTGACTAGATAGTCCGCGTCGTGTGCGAATGGCGACTTCCCGCGGCGCAGGCGGCGGCGGGACGCGCGCACCTTGCAGCCCAGCATGCCCATCATCAACGTCATTAGTGATACACCTGCACACAAACAAGGACATTTCCTCTTATAATTGACAGTTAATATAAGAAGTTAGTTAGTTACAGAGAAGTGATGTTATCGTTACCTATGACCAGCAGCATGACAGCGGCGGGAGGGTGCTCGCTCAGCCCGTCGTGCTCGTCGGCGGCCGCGTAGTGCTGGTGCGCCGCCGCCAGGTACTGCGGCTTCTTCTCGACGGACTCGTCCCTAGACTTGCTCACTTGTGCCGTCTACACAAACAGATCGATTAGATGAATAATCCCTACTCTAATTTGGTGTACTTATAACGGCCAGTTAATATTGGCTTCATACTTTATCTTTAAAAACTTTCTTCTTGGTCGTAAGTTCAACCGGCGCAGGCGCAGGCTGGACTTCCTCGCGCTGGTCGACGTCGTTGTTGTTGTCCGTGTGCGGTGGAGGTTCCGTGTTCTCCACTTTCTTCAGTAGTTCGAAACCTTTTTTGGGACTGTCTCGCAGCGTCTGTTGCTGACTCGAGTAAACCACCGGAATCTCCGGCATGGTCTTTGGAGGTATGTACACGGGTATCTCCTGGAGAACAAAACATTATTAAAGTGATTGTTCTGTTTACAAACATGGTTGTCAGTATAATGAATGAGGCAAGCAGGTAAGTAAGAAATATGTTGTGGGTACCTGTTCTGCGCGTGGCGGAGGCACGGGCCAGGCGCGACGAGGGTCCGGCTCGGGCCAATCCACCCGTGAGTACGGTCCACTGGCCCATCCACGCTCCCCAGACAAACCCTCCATCCCTAAAACCGTGCTTCGGATATAACAAGTTTGCTCTGTCAACCGCTAAAGCAGCCTAAGGACCGCCCGACGGGCTCGTCGAGGAGATTTCGCAAATGCGTCTCGCCAGCTTTAATGCTAGTGTTACTAGTCTCCCATTGCGTCGCTGGCAACCGGAACGTCGTACGTTACCCGGCGGCGGCTGCTGCGCCGGCCACCCGCGTCGCGGCCATGGCGCCTCGAACGGCGGGAACTGCGCGCCCCCCTCCGGCTCCTGCAGCAGCCCTCCCTTGTGGCTGAAGATGTGCGAGCTCGCTCCATCTGTACCGTGAACAACAAAAACATTAGGTACAAGGTGAGACGAGCGAGAGCCGACGAGAGGAACAGTGATGCAGTGGCATGTACCATTGTATCTGTGCTGCGGCTGCGCCTGCGCCAGACGGTGCGGCCAGCGGTCGGCCAGCGCGCCGCCGTCGCCCGCGCCCGCCTCCGCGTTGTCCTGCAAGCGAGCACCGCGCTCGTTACATTAGTACAAGCGTCTGTATGAACGACGCAAGATCTGTTTTCTCCCATTTAGATGCCAATTTAATCGAAATTTGTCATTCACAGTTTTAGATTTTAGTCGGATCTTAGTTTTGAAGATACATTTTTAAGGAAGGCATAGTCTCTATGATTTAGATGGTTGTATAAACCTGCCTTCCACAGAGGTGCCCTTGGTGGTTTCCAACCGTGTAGCCAGCTGTTGTAAACTCTGTTGTAAGCTCCCACCAAGGTCACTCTGTTGGAACGCAAGTTTATAACCGTGTAGAACACCTATTTGTGTTATCAAAATAAAAATCCCTGATAGGTAATGGAAATGCACTATCTGTGTGGGGTAGGGTTCGATCATGAGTCATGACAGAGTAACCTGAAGTGGTTTCAGCAGCGGCGCGGGTGGCGGGTCTGAGCGCGGCGCGGGCTCCGGCGGGGCGGGCGCGGGCGGCGGGGCGGCGCGGGGACAGCCCAGCTCGGGCGCCTCGTCGCTGCCGTCGGCGCACTGCGCCACGCCGTCGCACGCGTTGTACACAGCGATGCACTCGCCGCCGCGCCGGCACTCGAACTGGTAGCGGCTGCAGTGGCCTGCTGCACACCACAGACCATTTGTGCGAACTGTCATTTAACACAACGCCTGCACTGGAGATGAACCTCTGTGTCTCGGGGGACTTTACAAACATACAACTAACGGACACAAAGTACACCCAGACTCGAAACAATTAACTATGGATCACACGATTAACTGTCTCTAGTGTTAACCCCACCCACGTCACTCGGTGCGTCAGTGGCGCATGGCGAGGCGACCACCTCAATCGCGCCTCATCGCTACAGTGACAGTCTAAAATATCGGAAACAGCCTCGTCTCTGCCGTATACCCTTTACTACCCGCGGAGATGTACCTATATACGTACCTACTAGTGTAAATGTAAATTTAATGTAAATCGATGGCGTACCACTCATGTAAAAAAAATCGAAATGGCGTGCGTCACAATAACGTCATTCGAATCTTCTTAACACTCCTGACCAGGACAGGGACACAAAATTGTGCCTTATTGTTTCGCAGACTCAATCTGCACAATTTGCTAATGTTGTAGATAATGTGTAATATGAGGTACCTACTAGTACACTGTGGCCGACTCTGTTCATAAAACAAATATGTGTCTGATGAGTGGCGGGGTGGTTGGGGTATCGGATGTAAACTTCAAGTAGGTAGGTATTGTATGGGTAAGTAGGTCTAGTGAGCCGACTAACTGCTTATGACGCGCGCGTTTGTACCGTTACTTAGTACCTGGAGCTCGCCGATGTCGCGTCATCGCCTCTCTCATCCAACTTGCCGTGTGAGGTAGCGAGTGGGTGTTACAAGCTCACACTGATGCTGGCTATCAACTCTAATTAATTAGGTGTAAGAACCTAAATCTGCTTTAGTCACTTCATTAATTCATCGACACTAAATAAAATAGTTATTTAGTCATAGATTATGTAATACCTAGTAACAACACTCGAAACCAGTTAATTTTTATCTTGTTAAAAAAACCCATCAACGAGGTTTAAGTTTAACGTTGAAGAGCATAAATGTAAAACTTTTATTAGGTAATCGGTTTATTCGGCGTGCCCAGACGACACGAAGGTATTTTTTATCAATTAGGTACTGCAAGCTTTTATTGAATAATTTATAACAATTTTATTGATTTGCGAATCTAAATCAACATGCCTGCATGCTGCAATCAACAATTCAACATGCAATGATTCGATGTTTAAAGCTAAAAAAAATTTGAAGCAGTCATTATCCAGTTGTTGCAGGGTCAGCGAATGGTTAACTAAAACCGTTCGATACCGGTTTATAGATGAAATCTACTTTGCAAAAGTTATTATTCGGTAACCGGTACGGCGGCGGCGCGGCGTACTGAAGTTACTAATCTGAGTGTTTTAGTGTTTGCAAGCCATTTAAGAGTCCAATATAAGTACCTATGAATGTCTGAATGGCCACTACTTTCGTCACTCTCAATGATAATAATTGTAAATAGACAATATCATTGGTCATTCCAGTAAAAAAGGAATTGATTATAAAAGTGCGCCATGCGCACAAATACCTTTCGGTAGGCATGTTATTTGTAAATCAACTGATAGGTTGGGTAGGTCGAGGTGCTAGAGGTGGCCGGTGGCGGTGGCTCCAAAAACAATAGCAGCGGGGAGTAGGCACGGTACCTGGAGGTCGGTCGACGACGAGCGGCGCCGTGGGGCGCGGCGGGGCCGGCGCCGGCGTCGTCGCCGCGGTGCTGCTGGGCGTGGTGCTGGTGGCGCTCCTGCACGGACAGGGCACGGGGTGAGTACTGTCAGCTGTGGGCGCCGGCCGCGACGGAGTGGTGCTCACCGCAGGTTGGCGAGCTCCTGCTCGTGGTGCGCGAGGCGCTCCTGGTCCTGCAGCTCGGCGAGGCGGCGGCTCAGCGCCAGCACGCCGCTACTGAAGTTGCTGTGCGCCGTGAACTTGCACCTGAAGTCCTCCGGCGGCCCGCAGTTGAACAGGTAGCAACTGCCGGGACCCTGCACCACAACACTAAGATATACCTACTATTTCACATGTTGTCTAACATAAGCGAAGCGATGTGATAAAACGATGTACCGCGTATAGGACAGAGTGAGCATCACTGCATGAGTGCATGAGGCATATCTGATGATGATCTGTACCTATACGGTCACCAGGTCAGCGGGCTTCACAAAATGGCGGACGTTAGGAATATCCTATCTAGCCTAGATCTGTTCTATGTACACAAGCACCGCGCAGATTCACCCCACTCGTTACTTTACTATGAATATCAATCGACAATAATACTTAGTCATAGATATTATAGAGAACAAACAATTCCTAGTTTGCGAGTTCGATCTAGGCCAGACTGATTCACGCACTTAGGTTCTGAGTTATCGATTATAACTATGCGCAGAACCAACAAAATGGTGTTGTGCGCAGGTGCGTCTTAAATGTTACGTACCGTAGGCGTCTAGCACATTCGACTGTTTATTATTAATAACTATAATTGTTTTTGATTGATTAAAATCAGCACTCATAGACGTAGACATTGAACAGGAAGCAACTGCCGGGACACTGCACCACACCACAAACGATATATCTAAGTACCTACTTCACATTTTGTCTAACGTAAGAGAAGCCAGATGATGGTACGATGTCCGTGTATTGGACGGAGAGTGAGCACTCATACTAGAGAGAACAGAGAAGTCTTAGTTCGCGAGCTCGATCTAGACCAGGCTGCGTCGCGCACTTATGTACTGAGTTATATCGATTACTTGCTATGCGCAGAACCAACAAATAGGCGTTGTGCGCATTAAATGTTACGTACATAGGTACCTACCACATTCGACTGTTTAGGTACCTATGCACTTAAACACCAGAAAACAATGGCACACAAACTCTGTGTACCTACAATACAAAATTAAACTGTTTTTCATTAAGTATTTAAAATCAGCACTCATGGACGTAGATATGGAAGACATCAGGGACTGAGTAGATAAAGAGGGCTTAAATCTTTATGCATGAAACCTTCGACTTACTATATACCTATAACAATTAACAGGAACAAAGAGCATCGTTAGGAGAAGGTGGACAAAATGGCCGCTATTTTCGTCATTCCAGTGAAAACGGAACTGACTGTAAAAGTGCGCAATGCGCAAATGCCTTTCGGTAGGCAGACTATTTGTCAATCAACTAATAGGTGTCGAGGAGGCAGACGCGGCCGGTGGCGGATGACGATTACTTATACCTTTTCCTCGTAAACGAAGACGTCACAGGCGTCGGTCTCGCAGCAGAGCCGCAGACACTCGTGGCGCGCGCCCACGTCCAGCTCGGAGAGGTAGCGCGCGCCCATGTCGCGCGACTCCTCGGTGCGGATGATCTTGTCGCGCTGCACGTCGAAGCGCGCGGCGCACGCGGCCGGGTCCAGCTCGCGCGCGCCCGCCACGCCCGCCAGCAGCGCCACCCACCAGCACCACGCGCGACCTCCCATGCTGGCTCTTCTGTGGCTAAGATCTCCTCGCTTCTCGAACCTTCTCGCGATCGACGACCGTCTCACCGCTGCGATAAGAGGTCGTCCATGTATGGACGTACAAATGTTCCACTTCCGTGGTGTAGTTCGCGGCGCAGACAGGCATTAACTGGCAGTTTGGTGGACGAACACCACGTCAATAGCCGCCGCCGGTCGGGCGCTCCCCTGGCGAACCGATCAATAGTCTCACGCATGCGCACTGCGCAACACTCGCACTCACATCGAGCTCGTCTAGAAGTCACTGGATAATGGATATGGCAAACCGCACTTTGTGTATACAGGTTTGCTCTTTGATAGTCAGTACTCAGTAGTACCTACCCAGTCAGTAATTATGTCAAAACTAATAAGACCTACCTAATAGATATGTATGTATGATAGATTATTTATCGCGGAAGGCTACGGAAATACAAATATAGGCTATAGGTATATCCTCACGCTGCGACCAATAGGAGGTCAGGAGTAGCTTAACAAAGATCTACAGGAGCGAGGCCCCGGGGCAAACACACAAAAGTACATACCTAATTATTAGTCCAGTCAACGAATGCTCTAAAAAGGGGTGTAGTCTGTAGAATGCGTGAGAAGGAACCTAAGCGACAACCAACAACAGAAACAGGTCACCTCTTTGTACAACTGTTCCGACAATTTTTAATGGCATGCGTCGCCTGATGTATGCAGTCGATACAGCTGGAGTTAGCGGCCGGCGCGCGACGCAGCTCCGGGCAGCAGACATGCCGCATGCGTCCACGTATAATAACCAGAGGGGAAACCCAAGTAGCAAACAAGCTGTACAAAAGCTGTATATGTCTTCATTTTTATACTTGAAGCTGCATACTGAGGCTGTACAAATACTGTAGAA
Source organism: Laspeyria flexula (assembly GCA_905147015.1). Taxonomy (NCBI): domain Eukaryota; kingdom Metazoa; phylum Arthropoda; class Insecta; order Lepidoptera; family Erebidae; genus Laspeyria; species Laspeyria flexula. The sequence goes on along the minus strand of LR989956.1, from coordinate 187,206 downwards.
GCGCTTATACAACCCTTGTAAGTGCAAAAAGGGCCCATATTTTACAGCTTTGTGCGTTAGTAGAGCTGTATAATAGCTGTAAAGCAACGTAGAACCTGTATAGAAACTGTGTAAGAGCTGTTTTTCGGTGTAAGGAGAAACCATTACGCTCCAAATAATATTTTATAAATATATTATAAAGAAAAAATGATTAAATAGGAGTTCGAATAGAATAATTAAATTATAAAAATGAAAACGATGAAGTATTTTGCTAGGATGTTGAACAAGTGACTATATACATTAATTAAAGTGAAATTATTAAAAAAATATTGAATGTCTGCTTATGGTACTGTTGTTAAAATCCAAGTGCAAATCAAATTTTATTGTCAATGTGTTGTTGGTTATTGGCAATATTTTCATGCGCCAGTAAAATATCAAACAAATTGAAGAAAATATACCAAATACGAGTAGGATAAATATTTGTTTTCAAGGTTATAATATAAATTAAATATCAAATAATAATTTAGGTAAAAGTGATCAAAATATTAGCTAATATTCATGAAATGGCTCAAACTATTACCATATATTGGTTTGATTATAATTTAATAACATGTTTTTCATTCGTTCTAAAATGGCGACAATTTGATATTCAGCTTACACGATATTTGGAGAGTAATATAGTCTTATTGGTTTTACTACGTAGGATATGGATTCTATTTTAGGCCTTATTATTTTTAATCAGTGTTACAAGAGGATATTTTTATTATTTGGGCTGTATATGAGTTCTGAATTCATTGCTTATAATTTTATTTTAGAGATGCGTGAGCCTATGAGCAATCTGTGGTTTTCGATAGAAGCGTAGTAGTCCAAGATCCGATTAAGAAATATATACCCTCATCTGTTATTTATTAGTGATAAGAAATAAATGATAGACTAAAAAAGAGAAAAAAATTAAGAAAAAAAAATTAGGTAAGAATAAAATAAGCTTTCATTTGATATTTTTTTCGACTAAATAACTGATGAGGGTATATAAATAACATTCACTCACTTGTTTATACCTGGCAAACCCATATTTGCGCACTTGTGAAAGTAGGCAACCTTTACGTTTTCAATTCTTTTGGGTATATTCTTTTAATTAGTATACAATTTAAAAAAAATAACCGATGAGGGAAATAGATTAAATAAATTTAATTATGTATTTAATATTATCTATATATAGTATACAGGGTGTATACGACGATACGACATTAAATGAAAAGGCAGCCAGTGTTAACCCTTATAAACATATTCTAATATAAATTATTAAAAAAAATAAAGAAAAAAAAAAAAAAAACAAAGCTACACATTATTTAAAGTCGAAAAATTTAAGAATATAAAACTACACATTATTTTTCTATCATGACGTTTTCGACATGACGACGACAACAGTGCGGAACAGAGTAAGAGATAAGATAATATGAAAGAGTCAGAGATATTTAAATGAATTGAATGACGTAATGACAACATACGATCAACGTAAATACCTACAGGTTGTTTAAAACTGTGAACAACTGTGACATAAAGAAAGTACATTTGCGTCTAAACTATTGCAAATTTCTGTTTAATTTTTTTGGTATAGCCTTCTAACATCACATACTACACGTGGTTTCATTTAATGTCGTATCGTCGTATACATCCTGTATATTATATAGTATATATTATGTATAATTATAGTATATATTATTTCATTTTATTTTTTTCTTAGTCATTTTATAATTACATTATATGAATATTGTCATTTAAAAAAATTTTAAAACAATGTTTAAATTAATATTTTATATTTGTATGCCTGATGGTAAAACATAGCGAGCTGTAATAAAAACAAATGTCAACATCTACATCACCACTAACAAATAAATAGTCTTAACAAATAAATAGTCACAAATAAAACGTCTTATTTTAATAGATACTTTCTTTTTCAATTGTTCAATATAATATATTCCGTCTTTAATTAAATCTTCCATTTCGTTCACGAAATCTTCTAAATATTGATCAATTTGATTTGGTTTTCCAACACCATAGTAGATTCCAATTACAAACGGCTCAATATCAGGTCTTTCAAATATAGTGCACAAAATTGGCCAAAACTCTTTATTTGAGCTTTTAAAAATTGGGAGACCATCGAAATTGAAATTTAAAGTAATTTTGGTTGGAACGTCAATCCATTTCTCCAATGATTTTTTTAAAGATTTTGTGAGGCCATTATGCCAATATTCACCTTGTTCAATGGTTTTGATACTTATTTGTTTGCTAGTGCGTAAAATTGTTCTAGCATCACATGGTAATATTCCGGGATATCTGCCATTTATAATTGCGGCTAAATCGTTTATTCGGCTATCGGCTGTAGCCCATTCCTTTATTCGATGACGAAACAATATATTTTTTGAAAAAACGTCATCGTCATTATTTGAAGTACTTGAAGTACTGCTACATGAAGACTCGTCATCATTAGGTTTCAAAGGTTTAACTAAATCCACACATTTGACACCCTCACATTCGACACCATTTAAAGTTTTTTCTACGGAACCTTCGTCGGATGTCGAAGGACATGGCTCTTGAACTTCAACTTCTTCTCCAACACTAACACGTTCACTATTTTTACTTTCATTTAGTTTGTAATTTGTTATATTTAAATATTCTTTTATAATTCTCCTTTTGACTGCGCCAGATCTTTTTCTTTCTTTCCTAATTCCGCGCACATACGTTTATTAACCGTGACAACTCTTATCATTAAAGCCGGCTAAAGCTGTACAATTGATGTAATTTATTTTTATAGTTTTAAAGCACCCTTGTAAATAGACGTTATAAAACTAAAGTATTTTAAAGAGTGTTCAATTACGTCATAATATTAAGTTTTAAAATGGAGTTTGTATACACCATTGTACAGAGACAAGGAACTAGTGATACTATAATAATGCTTAGAGCTGTAGTAAGTTAGTGACCACATATAAAATACAGCCTTTATACAGCAATAACGATAAAACTAGCTTAAAATGTCACAAAACACTTAAAGCTGTATAATAGCCTTTTCATATTCTATTTTAACTCTCTAACCATACAATGATCCCTCAATACAGACTTAATACAGCTCAAGCTGTATAATAACTAAAAAAACCCTCTTATAAAGATAGAAGTATCTTTCGACACTCTTGTATGTCTTTAAAAGAACTTTAAGTTCTAAATGAGCTGGTTAATTAATGTTGAAAACGCTTACATGCTGCTTGGGAAGGGACTGTGTTGGCGTGTCCATAATATGAAACGCTATTGCATTGTAATATAGGTAGGTCCTTTTTTTGTTTATGATGATTATTGTTTTTGTGATTTGTCACGAAAAAGATATTATTATACCACGGAGACGAACTAACTTATTCTTGTCGGATCCGGCCTATAAAGCAAAAGCCCTATCTTTTCCAGTAAGATTGATTATCTACTTACAATGTTGATATGTTTTCACCATCGCTCGTCTAATTAATTATCTGTATACTATATAGATACTCAGCTCCTATTGGTCGTAGCGTGATATTTTTGTTTTCAAATCGGACCAGCCTCCTGATTCTGAGCTGACGGAATATTTTCGGCCAGAACTGTCAGTTTATTTAAAGTTAAAAAACAGAATGTAAAAAAAATAGATGGATGTAGAAAAAAATCCTATATTAATCAGTTTTTAATTTTCTATACGGTAAAGTAATTTCTAACATTTAATAACTTAAGCCGTAAAAACACGTCGTCCTAAGATTCGAAAAAGTTTACGATCCGGGAGCAATCCGACGCTGGTCCAGTAGTAGGTACACCACAAACAAACTCTTCAGCTTTATAATTTCAGTATAGATGTACACAAGTGTCTACAATCTACATATCGACACATACAGTTATAATCACGGCCAAGAACATGGACATGGTACATACATTATGGAATTATTTTGAGTTTTGTTTCTTTTGCACTGTTATCCCTGTTCTGACTGATAATCTCTGTATTCTGTTGGGGTCCCTTATGCCTGCTCTATACGTTGGCCAACATTGTGGCCAATGTTGTGGCAAAGATATTAGCCAAGAGTTTGTGATAGCGTCTACACGTTGGAAGGTCGTTCAGTTTGCTTCGGTTCAGGCCAATGTGCGGACGAATTGATTACAATGGATATTGAGGCGCTAACTGCTGCTGCGGTTTATTTATTCACAGCATACCGCAACTACGTGAATGTATATAAGAAAATGGATGTATAAAAAAAAATTGAAAATTCTTTTTCTATTTTTAGAAAAGACAACGCCCGCACTAGGGATCAAGCCCTGTGTCGCGGGGAGCTTTACAAACATGAAACTAACGGACACAAAGTACACCCAGACTAAAAACAAATATCTATGAATCACACAAATATTTGTCTCGTGTGGGAATCGAACCCACGTCACCCAGCACGGCGATGTAGTGGCGAGGCGACCACCTTAACCACTGCGCCACGGTGACAGTCAAATTAATTAATTAAAAAATTAAAATAACCCGACTGCAAAAAATCAACACATAAGCAACGCACTAAAAAGACCGAAAAATGGTTGTAATTATTATTCCTGATTAAATTTAAATACATAACATAATTATGTATAAATTTGTAATCTCCATTTGATTCCCTTTATTTTGATACCCTATTCGAAAGGTTTGGTTAAAAAAAAATTGAATCGTTATAATTTATTATATATTATTCTTATTTGTAGGTAAAATAATTTTGTGAAAAAGTTAACATTTAAATCAAGTGCGTACGTTCACTCTGGCGGGTCGTAGCAAACTAAACGCTTGGCCAACGTGTGGACGCAGCGGCCATAACACTGCCACAACCCTTTGATCTTTTTTTAAAAACCGACACCACACGGATCTCGCGCCAACTTGTGGGCCATCATAGGATACAAGCCAAGATAAGCACCAACACCCCCTCTACATGATGGCCAATGGTATTGGCCACAGCACTTCGCCACAACGTTGGCCAACGTGTAGAGGAGCCATTAGTCATCTATTACGATATTGGCCTGATTCTGAAGCTGTTGAAAAGTTTTCGGCCGGCATTGTCAGTTTATAGTTAACATTTAAATATATACATTTAAATATATAGAGACTGGCCTGTTGGTCTAGTGGTTAGTGACCCTGACTGCTAAGCCGGAGTTCGTGGGTTCGATCCCCACCCAGGACAAATCTTTGTGTGATGAGCATAAAGGTTTGTTCTGTGTCTGGATGTAATTTATCTATAATGTGTATGTATTTACGAAAAAAAAATGTATTTAAGTAGTATATCAGTTGTTTAGTACCCATAACACAAGCAAATATAATTGCTTACTTTGGGACTAGATGGCGCTGTGTGAATGTGGTAGAATATTATTATTATTATTTTATTATTATATATTCATAATTTAAAATGTTAAAAATTTAATGTATTTATAGGTATAGAAAAAAAAGCTTACCTAATGCCTTTGTAATTTTCTATACGCCCCGTGGCAAGGGATGAGTCACTACACCAAAATAATATAAAAAGGGGCGAGTGGACCATTTTAATCGCAAGGGTCGAGATCCAAGGGGCGAGCCGAGACTAAGCCCCCAATTATAAACTGTCGATTATTTAAATATAACTTGGTTAATTTGTACCTATCTATAGCAATCAGTATGAAATTATAAGCCGGGCATTGTGTATGAAGTTGTCGACTATCGAAGTGAAATGCCGAAGCCGCGCATGCGTACCTACTCGCGTGTACGAACTTCATTCAGTTCACTTGTTTGAGTGGACGAAAAGTTTTGTTACCTACTTTCAAAATTGTTAATTGTAAGATTTTAAAGTGATTCTATAGTACCTATTTACTTATTTAGTGACATACAACAATGGAGGTAATTGTCCCTCCAGTTTTGGTGGTGTGGTGGTTTCTTAGAACTTTGCTCTATGTTTGTATTTGATTTTATTAATAAGAATAGCCTCGAAGATGCCTTGCTTGAGTTTTTTTTATAACAATCTACCTACCTGTTTTGTAATTTTAACGCTCTGTTCTGTTTCTTTTTGTCTCTGTTCTGTTACTTACCTAGGTACTAGCTAGTCAAGCAAAGGTCAACTACCTACCTACTTAGCTCGCTGTCACTCACTCAAGGAAACCAAAGGGCTCTTTTCAAAGCCACCGAGAAGGTATGCAATGCTGATTGTTTATTAGGTATATTCAATCAAGCACTAGCATACCTTCAGTGTGCTTGGGCGGCGGCGGCGCGCGGCGCGACCATCTATCGACATGTAAGTGAAATTGAACAAAAACCATAAAAGAAAACATTACATAGGTACCCATCGCCTTTCAAGCGCAGTCAGGTTACAAAATAGCTATCATTTTATTTAGTTTTCATGTTAACTATTACATTTAAGTAGGTACAAAAATAGCCTACTGCCTATTCTGGAGTAGTCGGGTAAAAGCATAGGTAGGTAGGTATATCGGGCTTGCCTTACTAGGCACGCCACTGGCAGGGATGCGCTGGGTGCCGAGCATAGTACACTAATTTAATTCTCATTATTTTCTCTTTTTTTTTTGTTTAATAATCCTTAATTTTTTTCGTTTCAAAACCAATTTGACGCTAATCTGTCGCCAAAAGAAGCAGAAACAACGACGCAGCTGGACGTGCTCTAACTTCTCCACAATCACTCTCTCTCTAGTATCTAACTCACCCAGCTGGGACGTGTGTGTGGAGGCTGGCGGGCGCATGCGCGCTGGGCGGCGTGCGGGGCGGGGCGGGGTGGGGCGGCGGCGGCGGCGGCGGCGCGCGTGTGGCGCGCGGCAGTGTCGGCGCGTCGCCGCCGCATCTCACCCGCCAGCGCCACGCACCCGCGGCACGCGACTCGCGCCCTCATGTCACTCTTCTTCAAGTTCAGGAGCGGCGTGAGTACCCTCGCACTGTGCCCTGCCTCCCACATCCCACAGCTCAGTGCTCAACCACCGCTGCACCGCTGCACCGCGCGAGCCCAAAGTGACCTTTTATTTGTACTCAACCACCAGTAAATCGTACTTTAGGGGATTTGGGTTCCAGTTTGGCTATAATTATTAATATTACCGCCAGATGCCAGCAGGGTGTATAGTTTGACACCGATACGGAGAGGCTCGCTTGAGATAACGCAAGTTGTCAATAATAATAGGTACCTAGTCTATAGTATCTACTGTGAGTTATCTGCTTTTTGGTTAATGATTTTGAGGTTATCGGTATCTGGAATTAGAAAACGTAAACGAACACTGGTATTGTTTACTCATCATTTATTAGGATGATGACACGGGTAACTGAACGGCCACTATAACAACAAAGCCACTTGAGCGCGATAGCGAGTAGTTGGGCGCAGGGCGCGGCGCAGGCAGGGCGCGCCCCGCCTGCGCCGCCCACTGATGCTGACATCTCCTGTAACTCCTGGCGAGCATCAGCCAAGCTTGCTACTTGTGCACTCGCCACACAAACCCACCAACTCCAGCCGCTTGCATTGTTTCTGTTTCTGTAGACAGATGTTATCTCGTCGTGTGTTATAACATTATGACATGTGTCAATGTGTGATTGTGATGAGTGACCTTAAAATTATTGTTCCATAAGAAAAACGTTTTTGTGATATAAGGCTGATTTAAAAGAACACAATAAAATGTTTAAATTTATAATAAACATACCTATTACAATCATGCTCCTGTAGGAAACCAAAAATAAGTCATAGTCATTTATTTCTATACAATATACATTGTGTTGAAAATACATATTATTAAGTAATTAAAAATTAAATTACAATAAATAATTAATTAAAATAATACGTTGCAATTTGACTTTGCAATATGACAATAGGCTCACTCCCTATTTCATGCGACCAAACATAGCGGGCGAAATGTGAATGTGATACATCTCTGCCAACCCCCTTCGGGGGAAAGGGCATGACACTAGAATCTGTTATGTTTACTTACAAAATATATTTTTAAATTTGTTACATAAACAGACATTTCTGACAGAAAACTTTCTGACAGCTCAGAATCAAGGGCCCAGATTGATTGATTCAATCACACTGACGCCAGTCACGGCATTGCTCAAATGGCTCAAATTATTATTAATTTCCTTCCTTCCATTCCTCTTTATTATTATTATATCAAATTGTTTGTGTTTCATTCAATGTGTAGCGAGAAAGGGTAGTGAGGGTACACCGTAGGTACACGTCGCGTCGCCGCGCCGTCGGAGTTCGGACGGAGAAGGTCCGTGCCAGACTTGGAGGACAGAGCCCTTTGTTCAGAGCACTTTGTCTCAAAGTTGAGTGAACCGTCAGGCGACGGACAAAACGTTTTACGACCACGTGTGTGTTACCCTTAAGGGCGTCACATACCTACAGTAAAGATGCTATAATATTTCATCTTAAGATACAATATCGCTCACTATACATTTTCTATGAACCATCACACACGGTTAAGTTAATATATATTTTCATATTACAGTATCTTAAGATGTCGTAACATGGATAGTGACCGGCGTGCTAAACACGCGGTCTGAGTTCGATTCCGACCAGCAGTACCAATGTGGATTTCACTTTGTGGAATATTGTATGTACTAGTCATGTGACTTACCATCTGCTAACGGCGAAGGAAAACATTGTGAGGAAACCCACATACACTAGAAGAAATTCTAAGTGTATGTCTGATCCACCAACCAGCATTAGGCCAGCGTGTATGGATTATGGCCTAAACCCTCTCAGCTCTCTAGATAGAGGAGAGGAGGCCCAGGCCCGGCAGTGGGACATTGATGGGTTGCTGATGATTGCTGATGATGAAGATGTCAAGCGATATCGAAATATCATGTTAAGATACGAAATATATCTAATAATAATATACCCCCTCTGGGGCAGTCGTTATCTTCTCATAAGATTAAAGCAATCTTGGAGGGCAGATTAGTGCGGTTTTTCAAACACTTGTCATATAAACAAAAAAATGTACTGCAAGTTTAAATGAAGAGCCCACAAACCGCAGGGCAGCTAGTGGCGAGCTGAATGTGAGTGGCGACACTGCGGTCCTGAATGCCCCTGAGAGTCGGTCTAGGTCTCGTCTCCAGCACGTCTTTGTTGGCTGTCTGGAGTGAATCTCCAAGAGCGACCACAGGGCTCTCAACTCTGGCTTGCCTTAACCAGCTGACCAGAGAGGGGTCGCCAGAGCTATGCTCGGGGGTGGAAGTGTCACTTTTCAATGGCTACGAGGAAACCCGCTCCGGGACTCCGCTTGGGACCCGCGATGGCGAAATCGGCGCCGCACCGCTCGACACCCCTAGCCGCGCACTACGGTGTTGCCGTGAGACCCGTGGACTTCGGCCCATGTCGGTTGTGGAAGGGGCCCATCTAGTGTAAGGCGAGTCACCGTCTGCCCAAATTCTCATTTAACATCATATATTCACCGCTGGAGAAGGCAAGCAGGCGACGTTGTTCCCGTATGCCAGATATCACCATTCCACCAAACACCCAAACCCATAGCCCAACTTTATTTGACTCCATAATACCATACAATAGCTCTACACTTACCACTTTACCAGTGACAAATCATAGCTGTAAAGGCTGTAATACAATAGTGCAGCTGTGATATGGCGGCGGTAAGTGTCTCATCCCATTCTAAATTAAAATTCTTTAAGAGCGTCTGTCTGTTGGACCTGTGCCCCCGCGTAAGCCTCCAAAAAAAACCGGGTATACTTCTCACCTTAGAGAGAAGTATAGCCGTGAAAAAAGAGACATAATAATATCTTAACATGGAAAATATCATCTTAAGAAGGCATCTTAAGATCCAAAATATATAGCAAGATCCTTATACAGAGTGTGCACGGAATTTGGGGTGCAGGGCGTTTGTAGCTCCCTTTTTCAGGATTTTAGCTCTGTTTCTAACCATACAACAATAAATATTTTATATTAAAAAATGCGCGCCCGTGCGCAGTTCCGAATCGAATAAGGATACGATTATGCGAAATGGAATGGCCGTATATTTTATTTATTTATACGTCTGAGAGAAATCACCTTTTAAAAATAGCTCGTAGGGCACACATTTGTTATTGAATTAATGAATTAGAGTACGTTCGTGAGCGTTCTATTTACAAAAGTGCCTTCGTTTATATTATTTTGAAAAATTAAATGAATAGTGAATCTAAGTTTTTTAATTCACTATACTACCAATGTTCTGGCTATGAATACTTAGTTAAATAATGAACGCAGTGAAGTGCATTAAAATGTAGTTTTGTGATAAAACTGAAAAACAATGTCATCAAGTAAGCAATATACTCAAAGGTTGCGCGAAGTGAAGAACTCTGACGAAGAATGACTCTCTATGAATATGAAGGAAGTTAATATTGACAAATGAACAAATCCAATTAATATAATTATTTAATATTCATTTTGTACCTATTAAATGTAAAGAAAAGTGACTGTTCAAGGATTTGGTATTTTCTTCTCGATAAGTTTTAATGTCCTTTTTGTTTAATAAAATTTCTTTCACGCATATTTGTATTTTGTTTCTTGCTATCGTCTTTAATCAAATTATGAATAACAAAAATTATTTTGAGTTTTAAAAATAAATTTGAAACATTTTTGATGATTTAATGGTCTTCGTAAAGATTAAATTCACCGCGCTCTTTTCATACTTATTCATATTCATTTATTCAATAACAATTTTTACATTGTGTTTGAAAATAATTACATTTTTATTTTTAAATTACTTTACATTATAAATTCAATTAATTAAATTACTTAAGATAAAATGTCACTAGATAATAAACGTACAGCTAATAAATATAGTAAAAAAGAAAAAGTAGAAATGTCAATAACACATAATTTATAAATCATCAACCGAATAGTAACACCCTTTCAAAAGATATGTTTTTAGTTTTTTTTGAAACTCAGACTTGTATAATAAAGTTTTTAATTCAATAAGTAATTTATTAAACAACTTGATCGATCTATGAGAAGTGCTATGCTTGACAATATTAAGATGAGGAGCAGTTTTAGACTGAAAGTCTTTCCTTCTCGTATTCTCCCTTATTACTCTTTCTTCTTGTGTTTCATATTCAGATATGTGTTTTGCAAAATTGGTGAGCAATACCAGAATATACAGACTCGGTACAGTCAGTATCTCTAAATCTTGAAAATATTTTCGGCATGATACAACATGTCTAATACATACTATAGTTCGAATTGCCCTTTTTAGGGTTCCGTAGTCAACTAGGAACCCTTATAGTTTCGCCATGTCTGTCTGTCCGTCTGTCCGTCCTCGCTTAATCTCTGTGACCGTTAGCACTAGAAAGCTGAAATTTGGGACCAATATGTGTATCAATCACGCCGACAAAGTGCTAAAATAAAAATTGGAAAAAAATGTTTTATTAGGGTAGCCCCCCTATATGTAAAGTGGGAAGTGTTTTTTTTTTTAATTTTAACCCTAATGTGTGATATATTGTTGGAAAGGTATTTAAAAATGAATAGGGGTTTACTAAAATCATTTTTTGATAATGTCAATAATTTCGGAAATAATCGCTCCAAAAGTAAAAAACAAAGCGTCCCCCCCCCTCTAACTTTTGAACCATAAGTTTAGAAAATACGAAAAAAATCTGAAAAGTAGAACTTTATAAGGACTTTCTAGGAAAATTATTTTGAACTTGGATGGAAACAACAGATGGAAACTGCAGTTAACCAATATAATTTGGTCCCTGAATCGTATGAGCGCCTATACAATCCAGAGGTCAAGTTTCATTTGCCCGTATTTTTTTTTTAACTTCGTTTACATAATATTTTATTATCCTGAACGTATCTTTTTTCAAACAAAAAAATAATTATTAAAATAGGTTCTCGCAATTCAAAATTACCATCGAAAACTTCTGGCACGTCTATGTATTAATTAGTAACCCAATTCATGAATTTATAGTTTTCAAGAACTTTATCATTATGATCAAGAATGAGACATGCAACGACATTTATCAAAGGAATATGGTACTTGGTACTTATTAATTAGTGTTCCGTAATTATTAGAGTTCCGTAACAAATAGCCTTTTTAAGTTGGGTTACCACTATGTTCATGCTCCAGCAGCGCTCCGCGCTCCTGCAACTGATCCAATGGATCTGTCGCGCGCCCTTTACATGCGCTCCCCTTTGACACACTGCGCTCCCCTTTGTGTTCGCGCTAAAAACCGTCACGAGTCGGAACGACTGCCGCGGAGCGTGCAATATTGCACGCTCCGTGTTCGCGCACGTACCCACTACCGGGAGCTGTTGCAGGAGCGCGGAGCGCTGCTGGATCGCGAACATAATGGATAGTATGGATACCCACCTTTAAACTCATAAGTGGGAACACTTATTGTGACGGACGGGAAACTACGGAACCCTACACTGAGCGTGGCCCGACACGCTCTTGGCCGGTTTTTTATAGTATGAACGCCCTTTGGATATTGTGATTATAGCTCCCTCCCCAGAAAATAATACTGTATCTGATTTTGGACTCTATTAGAGCAAAATAGACTTGCCTCAGATGTGAAATACTGACTTCGTTACGCAGACTTCTTAAAACATAACAAGGCGAGCTAATGGACCCTTCTAGACTGGTAAGTTCTTGTTTCCAGTTAAGATGTTCATCAACGTGAACACCGAGGAATCTAGCCGACTGTACTGTGCTGATACTCTTGCCGTTAATAACACAGCATATTATTATATTGTCTTTCTTTTTTGCCGTAGACCGTAACAGCATGACATTCGTTTTACTAGAATTTACTGTGAGACTGTTAGAAGTAATAGTAAACCAATCATGAAAAATTGCAACATTTATTTTTAAGTTAAGACTATTAGTGTCATCAGCAGAGACAATGGCATTAGTGTCGTCAGCAAACATTATTAATTTTGTGGTGCCCGTTGATAATTTTGTTACGTAATGTACCAGATCATTGATTTAAAATTTACTTAACCTTAACTAACTTTCCCTAACTTTAAATGGTTTTGTACCCAAATTGTTCGGCACTTAGAATGTGCGGTAGAAATTTTCAAGTCAAATTCGAAGTCAGAATTATCATCCGACGAGCTGTCTAATAAATCTAATAGTACGGCCGTATTCATTTTAAATCACCATGTATATAGATTCAGTGACGAAATGTACGTGTGACTCCTGGTACTAGTCAAGAGAGAATTATTCGAACGGATATATTATAGTAACTTTACCGTGTGTGAATGTGTGATACCTTAAGATGCTATAATATTTTATATTAAGGTATCTTAAGATGAAATATTATAGCATCTTCACCGTCTGTGACGCCCTTTAACTACGTTATTTTGAATCACCACATTGACCACTTTTAAATACTTAAACAAGTACATGGTGTATACTCTGTATACATAACTTGCACCCAGATAATGTTACGGCGCGAGTGACGAAAGTCGTATGTCTAGTCGTATGTGGACTGCAGTAGGATACAATGATAGTGATGTTGATAGCACAGTGAACTTATTACTACGTATACAGTGTACCTACTTAAAAACATAAATAAAAGGTAATTTAACCTTGACCAAATATTACTTGGTTAATTACCTTTTATTTATGTTATTTATATGCGTCCATAATCAGATTACATTTATCGGATACGCGAACACGCTACCTATTGGAAGTGGAGCAGTTTTATTAATTCTCATGAGTACCTACCCACTGGCTGTAATGTAGAATCAAACAATCACATAAAAATCATTACTCACCAAATTAATACAATTTAAACTACCCATGGCATACATACCGATTAAAACGTGCATTGACAGACTTCATGGACATGGTTGAATTATTTAAAGTTGCAAACTCGTTGCACAGCTCAAAACGAAGTGTATAACGGTTCAAATTATTATTTAATATTGAAATGGTAACCCTATACCAAACCGTCTGGCCAGCGTGGTATAGTAGGCTAAATTCCCTCCACATTCTTTGGAGGAGACCCGTGCCCAACAGTGGGACGTTTGTGGGTTGAGACTTGAGATGATGATTAAAATGGTAAGAAATTGGTTATCGTATAAAAAATTGATTAGGTACTTATTGAGTTCTTTTTTCCTACAATAATTTTCTATCATTATATATTATTGGGTACTTATTAAATGTGGAACAGCGGCCCTATTGGCCCAAGTTCGCACCTGGTTTGGACAGCCCTGCACATGCACTGCAACATTGCTATCTTTTTATTTAGTCGATACTTCGATAGTCGATACCGAAATAAAGCTCTAAATAGGTACCTTACAAATATACTTAGTGATAACAAAATAATCAAGTAGTCGTTTTAGATAATCTTATTAATGTACATATTGTTGTTGTGTTTATCTACTTTATCTTTGTAGATAATAATATATACCTACACGATACATTATATTCACATTACTAATGACGAACACAGCCAACACCTGAGTACATCCACCTGTCCACTGTCCAACAAGAATGTAAAGCATTAGATAGGTATACCACCTACGTAAATACTGAATAGGTTCCAGAATCAGGGTCCTGATTCTGAGCTGTCAGAAAGGTTCGCAGCAAAAGAGCGTATCTTCATAGCGCTTACATCACTAGCATCCTTTTGTTGAGAAGCGCAGTTTTTCGGCAATATTTTATAAAATAGAGGGGGAAGGGACTCAATTGATGCTACTTTGGGAGTGATTATTTCCGAAAATATTCTCATAATCAAAAAACTTTTTTAGAAGCCTTTAAATGTTTTTATTATCTGTCGAAGTATGTGTCATCTGAAAATGTTTGCCGAAAAAAATGTAACAGATACTTACTGAAATTTTTTTTATGTGTGGAGTGTGCCCCCTTTAAAAATATTTATTTGCATTATTTAACTACCAAATCTTGTAGCGGCCCACACAAGACACCTTTTCTCCAAATTTCATCGAATATCGACGATCAATTCGATTTCATCGAATCGGAAGAACGGACAGAATAACAGCCTACAAACTGCTTATGCAGTTGGGCGATAATTTATGTTTTGAATCTAGTTATACTTAACTATAACGAATAAATAATTTAAAACCAAGAACGAAACTCTTATAGTTTCTTCTTCTCTTATAGTTTATTAGGATTTTGCCATTCTGGCTACGGAACCCTAAAAAAAGATTTTTCAAAAATCTATTATATTAATTAGTTGTTATTATAAATAACTTAAATCGTATAAATTTATACTTCGCTTGTTTTATGATTCGAAAAAGTTTACGATGCGAGAGCATTCCAACGGCTCGGAATCAGGGGGCAGAGCCGTTATTCTGCACCGTTGTCGTCGGAAAGTTAAGTTTATGAATCTAAGGATAAGGTTCATGAGGTGTATTTACGGCTTAAGGATAATTAAATTGTCTAGAAAATAGGACTAAATAGGTTATCTTAGATTAGAAAAAAAATCTACAAACATCTACTTATAATTTAGATTTTAGAATTTTTTGATTACAGAAACTCGTATAGTCGTTTAGTTGTTTAGACAAACAAAACTGCTTTAATAGGCGCAGAATTATAGACACAACGTGATGTACGTTGTGAAACCTCGTACACATGGCTTCGGTGATAGCTGCTCATCTGTAGCAACTTAAGTTCTGCTGCCTATCTCCTCATATTTCTGATTCGATCACGCAGGGAAATTCAGAGCATAGCTCTTTCCATGGCTCGCTGAGGGACAATTAGCTTTCTTATGAGTCCCAATACCTATAATTAGCGCCAATGTCTACCTTCGAACCATAAGTTATGTGTACACTGGCACCACACACTCAATTGGTTGAAGACTTTTGTCTTCAAACAGTGGTATTCTTGACGAGAAAACAGTGTTGTTAAAAATTTTCATTTTAAGAGTTGAGCCGTTGAGAAGATCTGTTGAGCATTTGTACTTTGGTGCTCCAGTGATTCTGCCATGACCACGTTATCTTCGGCAAACCGACGATGCCAAATCTGTCCCATCATTGTGACACTGCAATCTTCATTTTTCATCAGGACTAGATGTAGAAGTACCTAGGCACCTATATCGTATACAGAAAGTCAACCGCAGATAGGTCAGACCCGTGTCAGCTGAGCGCGGCCGGGCCCGCCCCGCGCTCGCCCCCGCTGTGGCCCCACTGCGGCGTTCGCGCGGCTCACATCACGTTCGGCGGCGCAGTCTAGACTCGCGCGGGTCATCGCGCGCTCGTATCTTCGCTACTGAGCGAAGTGTACACGTAGTTAGTGTCGTGTCGGTGGTGAGTGACTCGTGCTCGTGTTCGGTGATCACCAGTGACACCAGTGCTCCCCGCGGCGTGCAGCGAACTCCGAGTGTGGCCTCTACCGGGGGCAGTGACCGCCGCTGAGATCTCGGTATGAACTCCCGAGATGATTGCGGGCGTGACACACTCGCGCGTAACGCACTCCTTCGTTTTTATTTCGACTTTAAAAATATTGTAACAACAGCCAAGACACGACTGAAAGGATAAGTTTATGGACACGTATTATAATAATGTGATTTGTGCTGTCTTATATTGCAAGTTTGTAAGTTAACGTCGGCAAGAGATATTATGTACGCCGTACGGTAGCTCTACTGAAGTAGTCTCGTTCACCTTCATACACGAGACTATTTCCAGTGGCTGCGTAAGAGAAGCTACAGCTATTATTTATTCTGTGGCTACAGTAACAGTTTTGTAAAAGAATTACGGCCTCGTGACCACATCCGTGACGTCCGCTTTGTTTTAATCAACAAGACGTGTACACTGTACCTACCTACCTAGCTCTGGTACGTACAAAGACACACTTGTTTGGCAGAATAGTACTAGACAAGTCAGTATTCAGAGACCCACTGGTGGGTCCTGGAAAACAGAGGGCTACCTACCTACCTATATACTGTCTATTTACATAATTATTTCCAACATTGCCTGCTAAAATTGTAGCCGTCGAGAAATTATTTAAATAGGAACAAGACTACCTATTATCTCGCTGTAGGTTGGTTGTTGTTGTTCTTAGCACACACTTAGGCTGAGATCTATAGAGCGTACTTGGATTTTGCTCTGACTAAACTTTCGAGATAAGACAAAATCGGTATTTATAGTGCAAACTTTGACTTTATCCAAGCCCAAGCTGCTTAGCTTGGGCTTGGATTATATTGGAAAGTCAAAGTTCTCAAAATCGACGACTTACGAAAATCTTTGGCTATTATACTGTAAAAAATAATGGTGTACAAATGTTATAATTCTAAAATGACTACTGAACTTTGTCGCATAACATTCATTGAACATTGAACAGCTGTCATTATCGATCCTTTACTCAATTTCTTTCATAACTTAATATCCATTACATTTAACCAATAATAGACAACAAAATTTAAAAATAATCTAGTAATTTTAAGAAAACTAAGTTTTTGGACTATTATAAATTATTACAAAAAGTATTGTAAGTATCATTCGTTTTATCATTTATTTTACAAAGAATTCAGCAGAAGATGATGCATGAAATGAAACATCTAGGTACTCGTACGCGGGCTAAGCAATGACATTGTCTATAGATTCCAAATCAATGCTATGGCTCAGATTAGGCTGAGCAAAGTTTTGTTGGAGTGAAGTCTGAGCAAAGTCCAAGTACGCTCTATTATATAGATCTCAGCCTTACACTAAGTACACGATATTCAGGGTCCGTGTTATTTTGGTAGGTATAGGTATATTTGTACCGTATACCTCTATAATTATATAAGGTACTATGCGATTAGAATAAGTATGGGCCTGTCAAATCAAGACGCCATTTTGTTTTCCATTTGAAGACAACTTCATACCTAACAAGTAGAGTGTACAAAGAAAAAAGGAAAAAACGAAACACATTACAATTAGGTACATATATACTTTTTCGGTTGTAAGATCTTTATTATCTGAAAGAACATTTAGGTACATAGTTCACTAAACTCATTTTACATGAACATAGTAGGTAACTGGCATAGCTAAATATGCATGTTTTTATTAATAGTATTTAAATAAATTATGTGTGAGTATTGAATATGAAATTAGTGTTTGTTGGTTGTTGTGTATTTTTTATCTAGAAGTCACGCGGTTTTTTATTTGGCTACTGCTCTGCTCCTATTGGCCGTAGCGTGATGTTATATAGCCTATAACACTAAAATATTTTTTACAATTGAACCAGTACCTAGTTCCTGGGATCCTAGCATTCAACCAAACAAAAAACAAACTTCAATTTTATAACAAATAGGCAAATATAATGCAAATCTAGTCAGGTCCTAATTCTTCCAACCTAATTCTTCCTAATTCGTCAAACGTGCAAGGAAAATGTACATAATCAAAATAGAATAGAACATAAATTAATTAAATTACAAGTTATAATTTTTTTGCCTATTTTGTTTCTCCTAGCTGTACAAAAATGTGCACATTCGACTGAAGTTAGCGGCAAATAGTACCACGTGCAATCCCATACTTATTCTAATCGCATAGTACATTCATATGCAAACATGCGGTTATTTTAATATTACAACCTAAGGTTTGTAATATTAAAATAACCGCTGTTCAGAGCCTGATGCTCTATACATTTATATAATAAGTACCTAGATTACGAATCACATAACAGCATTCAGTCAACATTCAGCAACAGTCTTGGTAGGAAATAACTATAAATACCTAGAGATATGTAGGTACTAGGTACCTAACCTACACCTCGCTACATAATTATGTGACAAATTATTTAGTTGTAAACTTGTAACAATGTAAACCAATTAAAGGATAACGGCTCGTAGCAGCTAGAGCTAGCTATTATTATTAATCTAATTAAACGATGAGTACACGTGGCGCGCCAGAGCCTAGAGATAGAGACAGCCCTAGCACATGCACATATCAGTTTCATACCGTAGCAGTTAGCACAGTGTGTTATTTAACTTAAATTGCGAACATCTCGTTTTTAGTTAGGTAGTTTTCTCGTTTTCCTTCACCGTTTGATAGTAAGACATTGCGTAGATAAATAATGTTGGAAAATAACTTTTTTCCTCAAATCCCCAACAATGTGCGCCGCATTGTCCCATCTATTGCATGCCAGTGCCACTACTGATTACTTTAATTGATAATGTTGAGTATATCACGTCAACGGATGTAGACTCACCTGATTATATTTATTAGTCTCAAAATAACAACGTCGCCGGGTTTACACATAATCACTGCTATTTCGAGCTTATTCGTTAGTCTTTCATTTTCGCCTGTCATTGTAGGATACATTGAAAAAGTACCTATAGGTCAAAACCTATCTATATATAAATATAAGGAAAAGACGGAACCCTTATAGGTAGCATAGGATTACTTCGTTGTCTGTCTATCTGTCAAGAGTCTTGAATCAAGACCCATTTTCTCAGGAACACATGGAGGATATCAAACTGAAATTAATATAATTATACTAATTACTAATATTTGTATTTTTACCCTACTGCCAAAAAGGAGGGTAATGTTTTTCACGCGTATGTATGTATGTAGGTATTTGGGCATGAATGTTCCATTGTGGCCTTCTGTAGCCTAAACGGCTTGGCTCATTTTAAAGTTTGAGGTGTCATTGCATTTTATTTTTCTCCCGAGTATGACACTCGGGTCGGCACACTCGGCACACCATACTCATTAAAATCGGTTCATTAGTTTAGGCGCTACGATGAAACATACATACATTAAACTGCCAGAAACATTACCCTTCCTTTTGGCTTCGCCGTGGTTAGGTAAAAAGTGTTAAGCCCAAGTTTTAGAGAATTTTATCAGCTTTCATTATGTAATACAATGCAATTTCTTACGACGCGGCTTTGTTTTCTGCTTTTTTTTTTAATTATATTAAGTAGTATTTTATGTTAAAACACGAGTACTCTGCTCTTTCTAGTTTTATATACGAATGTCGTGAAACTGTAATTGGCTTAAGATTCGATGTCACTGTTCTACGCTTGTCAATTGTAAAAAAGCTGTTGAGTTTCCTAATAAATAAATACTTACGCACTGTTTTCGAGATGTAAGCAGAAAATATAAAATGGTACTGTGCAAGTTAATTTAACACATTTTTGAAAATTTACCATTTTTCGAAAGCTTATAGCTAGGTAACGATTTAAGATAGAGTTGTAGAGACTTTTATCAGTTTTCATTGTGTAGTACCTACAATAACATATCGTACGACGCGTCGTACTGTTTTCGAGATGTATCTAACTAGTCCAAACAAGTCAAAGTTTCTGCTTTCGACATTTCCTTCCACAGTACCATTTCGAGCACTCAATTACTAGACTACTAATTCAATTATGTTGGTAAAATCACCACCAGTATTAAAATAGCTAGTTTAGCTGTGGCGAACTGGCGAACACTACTAGGTACTTGGTTAACAACCGAAAATAACTTAAAGTAAATAATGTTTGAATGTCGCCGAATATCGCAGTACCTATCTGCCGAGAACCGAGAAATGACTTGCGTCACTGTTTGTTTGTTTTAAACTCAATATTTTAGGTAGGTACCTACCTACTTCGTAACAGTAGCTCTAGTAAAAGCATATCTATTACTTGCCTACGTAGGTTCACTTTTGACTGTCACCCTCCGACGTGTAGCGGTTAAGGTGATCGCCTCGCCACTAACATCGCTGTCTTTAGAGCAGGGTTGTTTTCGTTGTTTTGGATTATGAAATTTCGGATCTGGGCCCTGATTCTGACTCATCGGATTGCTTCCGGATCGTAAACTTTTTCGAATCTTAGAACGACGTATTTATTTATTAAGTGTTAGAAATTAGTTTACCGTATAGAAAATTAAAAACTGATTAATATAGGATTTTTTTCTACTAACACTCATCTATTTTCTTAACATTCTGTTTTTTCACTTTAAATAAACTGACAGTTCTGGGCGAAATTATTCCGACAGCTCAGAATCAGGGGGCTGGATGCGGATACGGATATATAACAAAATTGTAGGAACCAATTTCGATTGATAGACTAGCTTCCGCCCTCTGCTTCGCCCGCGTGGTATGTATTTTATATAAACCTATACCTGTAAACCTTCCTCTTGAGTCAGTCTATCTATTAAAAAACCGCATCAAAATCCGTAGTTTAGTTTTAAAGATTTAAGCATACATAGGGATATAGGGACAGAGAAAGCGACTTTGTTTTATACTAAGTAGTGATTAACCGATAGTGTCGCATAATTTCGGTTATGGATATAATCTTTTTAAGAATTGTAGAAAAAATTGTAGTTAAATATAAATAATTTAAAGATATTGCCATAATTTAGTTTAAAATATTGAATGTGACTCCTTACCATGATTGCGCCGCGCCTCTATCCGAAACTTAGAATAAACAATACTGATTCGGTTACGGTTTCGGATAGATTTTTATTTTGGATATCCCATAGTTACGGTTATAGAGCTCCGTAACATCATAGTCATAGTAGAAGTAAACATCCCCCATTTTTGTACGATTCATAAATATTATATGTGTTTCGAGTCTCTGTGTAGGTGGGTAGTGGGTAACACCTACCTACATTGTGTTCCGTTAAAGTTTCCCGCGACACAGGCACAGAATAAATAAGTACTAGGTACGTATTTACGTACACAGGACTCGTTTCCTCGTGCAGTCGTCCGTCGCGGGCGTTGTCTTTTAATTTTAAACACACAAATTAAAGCATTTTCCACCTCCTCAGGATGCTTAATTTGGCTTCGGCATCTGACGAAAATAAATGTGAGTGGAAAACATACTCGTAAATTAATAAAAATAACGATGCGTCGTCGTCGTCATGGCGCATGGCGAGTTGGCGACTACACCGTACACGTCACTCGGGTTGAGCGCTTGTTATATTTAAGTTGCATCACCGGTTGTCGTCGTCACTATAGCTCGGGTGGCGCAGCGGTCTTGCGCTGCGCTGTGCCACACAATAGGCACAGAAGGTAACCTAATGTATGTTGGTACTACATTTTTCTTACCTACGATCGGCGGTCGCGCTAGCTAGGGTTGGGCCGGCGCCGCACATAAGTGTACCTACCTCCACATACTCCATAGTGGGGTATACACATGCAGTTTGGGTCAAAGGAATCTCCAGGCGCCATTCCAAACTGTCATTTCGGAACAAACGTGTCTGCGATCTGACGTGACGTAAATTAAATTTTAAATGTTGCAAAAACCGTTAAATTCGGCATCGTTCCACGCGCCACTCCAAACGGCACGCAAAACTATTGATAACTCGTCTACACACAGTTTGGACTGTACCTATGCGAAAAACGTGAAAGATCTGCCTGCGTTCCAAACTGTGCTCATATTTTTAGTCACAAATGTACCACAATAGTTCGATCCGCAGTCCAGACTGACAGATCAACCCCCTGATTCTGGGCTGTCGGATAATTTTAGGCCGGAAAGTCAGTCAAAAAATATAATGATGGAAGATAGATAGAACAAATTGATGGTTGTAGGGAAAAATCTTAAATTAATTATTTTTTAATTTTCTATACGGTAGACTATTTAAATTTATATATATATATATATATATATTACACTTATATATATTACACTTACCAATATGGTGATGTGTGAGATTGTGCGAGTGAACACCAGTGTATCTACTGTGTAACTATAACAGCGTAGGTACTTGTGAGCTAAGGACAAAGGAGGCCGCCGTAAGTGCAACCTGCTGCCATGAAAAATGGGATTGAATGCATGCACACAGGCAGGGGGCGGAGCCGAGGGGGCGCCCAACACAGATTTTATGGCTCAAAAGCCTCTTACAGTTGATACGAGTAAATGCGAGTGTAGGTATACGCCACCGTCAGATGCTACCGCGCCGGACATTGACCCCTGACGCGCGCCGGTGTTTGTGAACTCTCCGACACTGTCGCGTCGCCGTCGCTTGACTATCAACAATGTACGACGAGTACGACGCCGAGGGCGACGTCTATGACTCTACGGGTTCGGTCATAAGAGTCTCGCCGCCAGCCGCGACAGCGACATTCCACATAATGTTAGGAGTCACTTTATAAAATAACAATTCATTAATAATAGCTATATTCAGCATCGACTAGTAGTCCGGTCAACGAAGGCCATAAAAGAGGTGTAGAGTGCGTGAAACGGAACCTAAGCGATTTCTTCGAAAACTTGTTAAGTTTGCTTAGAAAATGAACATACTAAAAGTCCTGACGTTTCGGAGGTGAGCCGGAGTGGGGGGAGGGGGGTAAAGGTACCATTTTTGACTTTTTGGCTTATAACTGAAAAACGGTACGTTCTAGGAGAAAAAATCCTTCTACTTATCAATCAATTTTAAACAAATGTTTAGTTTATTTCAATTATAGGAGTAGATAGTAGGTATTTAAGAAACGTTTGCTTCATTAAGAATTTGTACTAAATGCATTTTAATATTACAAATTTTTGTTTTTATAAACTGTACAAAAATGCGTTTAAAATTTTTTTTTTCTAATTTTTAATATCGTTTGTAGGAAACAAGAATTTGGTAATAAATTTAAACACCCGTGTTTTTGCTTGTTTTCTCTCTTCTGTTTTCAATCTGTACAATTTATATTATAAAAGGCAGTCATCATCGTCTTTCACGGTATTATTGAATTACTATCATGTCGCTAACACCAGAAGAATGTACACGATCGTCACTATGCTAAAAGAAGTCAGAGAAGTACAACGAGATTAAGGCGTAACTAGTCGCCAATGACCTTGAGAGTATGGGTGGAGCTTAGCTTATTTCACTGCATATCCCCGCTCCTTTGCCAACTCGCGCACACTATATAATACAATGGTCACAGAATAAGCGTAAACGCAGACATGCGCTTCTAGCTCGGCATTTTTACCTACGATTCCGGAATAACAG
This sequence comes from Laspeyria flexula, assembly GCA_905147015.1. Taxonomy (NCBI): domain Eukaryota; kingdom Metazoa; phylum Arthropoda; class Insecta; order Lepidoptera; family Erebidae; genus Laspeyria; species Laspeyria flexula. The sequence goes on along the minus strand of LR989956.1, from coordinate 163,402 downwards.
TTTTAAAATTGGTATTTTATTTTGTATAGAGAGTTTAAAGGACTCGTGTACACAATTATTTGTTTGCCAATATTTTTATGTATTGAGATTTTTTTAATTTCAATGTTTTGCTTTCGGTATTTATGTAAGTACTTACATAGTTTTATTGGTACTTATTTATTATTAGTATCGAAGATAATTATTTTATCTTGTAAATTATAATTAAATAAATAACTATTTTAACTTACTTTTGTATTAAAAAAAATATTTACCTATTTTCATTGATGAATTTAATGTTTTGTTTACAACACTTACTTTGTAATTACGTTATAAACTACTATTATAAATTGTAAACCATTTTATTGGATCATTTGAAATATTTTGTTTGAGAATATAGCTCGCCGAACTGATGGCCGATGGGGCAAAAAGATTACTCCTTCTAAACGGTTAGGAGGAGTAGTCGTCAGAAAATTCAAAAAAAAAATATTAAAGTTCATAAATATTTGCACAAAAGGTTTCGGCACACAGCGAGAAAGACGTGACGGCTCTGCGTGACACCTTAGATTTATTTACTAGTCCCGCCGCGCTCGCTGTTTGTGTGTATATTATACCTGTAAGCACTATATTCAGTCGATAGTAAAAATGGAGCAACGAGCGACACAGCCTTCCCGTCTGAAGGCTAACGCCTGTCTGCCGCCCGCGCCCGCGCAGAGCACCTTTGAATTTCTAACGTACAGAAATCGTATTATGGCCTATTTTCTTAAGAAAATATTGATCGATTTACATATGCTATGTTCAGATTAAAGTAAATTTTACCACCAATTTATCAGTGTAAAAATAATTTCAAACTATAAAGCCGTTTTAAAGTTTTAGGGATTTTAAGATAAAATATATCTCAACTTAAAATATTTTTTGAGGCAAAAGTATTAGTCGTACGAAAATTTCATATGTTGAAAATGTAGTAGATAGATCAATTATCAAAATATATTTTTTTCAAATTTTTCGAACAAGTCGTTTAAGAGGAGTAGGCTTCAGAAAAAAACCTTTCCGAGAAACTGGGCAGAACATTAGAAGACCAGGAACCGGCAGACCGAGGTGTACTACGGCTCGAGAGGATCGATTTAGTTTAATAATAATCTTGTGCCATATTATACGTGCCATAGTTTACCCACCGTTGCCGGTTAAAGTACATCTGACTGACCGCCAAGTTAGACCAGCTTGACGAACACTGGCTTCCCTCGAGGCGACTGACCCCTTAGTGTTACGACCATGCTGCGAAATCGACACCTCACAACAGTTGAAGTAACAAATCAACTCCGAGAGACTCCCAGAGACGACGTAAGCGACCGGACTGAAAGGCGGTGGCTTCGAGAAGCTAGATGACCCGCAAATGGCCCCAAACTTGCAAGGGAACATCGAGTAGCAAGATTACGTTACGCCCGCGAACATGCACAATGGGGAGACGAAGAATGGGGGCAAAAGTTATGTTTTCCTATGAATTCAGATTTATGCTCTATGCACAGGATGGGCGGCGAAGAGTTTACCGACGGCCAGGGGAACGTTTTATTCCAGCTTGTTTTCAGGAAAAAGTATGGTTTGGCGATGGATCTGTTATGGTTTGGGATGGAATCTCTTCAGAGTCGCACGGAGTTAGTGCTCATGGAAAATGGTATGCTAACTAGTGCAAGATATGTACAAGAGATCCTTAATGAGCATGTCGGCCCATACTTGTATTTTCAAAACGTTGGCATCAATTGCATGGACTGGCCTTCGAGAAGCCCGGATTTAAATCCCATTGAGCATGCTTGAGACGACCTCGGAAGGTGTATTACATAAGAAATCGAAACCCCGCCCCAGCTACGCTTAGGCTGAGATCTATAGAGCGTACTTGGACTTTGCTCTGACTAAACTTTCGAGATAAGACAAAATCGGTATTTATATTGCAAACTGACTTTGTCCAAGCCCAAGCTAAGCAAAGTCAAAGTTCTCAAAATCGACGACCTAACGAAAATCTTTGGCTATTATACTGTAAAAAATAATGGTGCACAAATGTCATAATTTTAAAATGACTATTGAACTTAGTTGCATAATATTAATTGAACATTGAACAGCAGCTGTCATTAGCGATCCTTTACTCAATTTCTTTCATAACTATTAATTAAATGTAATAAATATTAATTTATTACATTTAACCAATATTAGACAACAAAATTTAAAAATAATCTAGTAAATTTAAGTAAACGGAGTTTTTGTAAATTACAAAAAGTATTGTATCATTCGTTGTATCCTTTATTTTACAAGGAATTCTGCTGAAGATGATGCATGAAATGAAACATCTACTCGTGCTCGGGCCAAGCAATTATGTCTAGGTATAGATTTCAAACCAATGCTTTGGATCAGATTAGGCTGAGCAAAGTTTTGTTGAGTGAAGTCTGAGCAAAGTCCAAGTATCTACGCTCTATAGATCTGTTTTAGAGACCTGCCCCCTGATTCTGACTCGTCGGATTGCTCTCGGATCGTAAACTTTTTCGAATCTTAGTACGACGTATTTTTACGGCTTAAGTTATTTAATGTTAGAAAATAGTCTACCGTATAGAAAATTAAAAACTGATTAATTTAAGATTTTTCCCACACCACCACACACACACACAACGCTTTAGTCTCACAAGTCATCAACTCTGCTTCATCACATTATTATTTACGTATATTATACCGTTTATAATGTGTGTATCTAAATAAACACAATCCAATCCAGAATGTATCGAAAGACACACATTACAATAAGGTTATTGACAAGAACAGACGCATGTTGCCTTGTGCTTACAAGCGTGAACATTGTTGTTGATGGACTTAGTAACGATGCCGCTTTGTGTATATTGTGATACCTTGTATTATTGTAGCCAAGGTACCTGTGCTGTGCTATGAAACGTCTTCGCAATCGATGCTTGCTAATTATACGTTTGGCTCCGACTCTTCTATAGTAACATCTGAGGGATCATAATAATATAATAATATTCTACCACATTCACACAGCGCCATCTAGTCCCAAAGTAAGCAATTATATTTGCTTGTGTTATGGGTACTAAACAACTGTTATACTACTTAAATACATTATTATTAATTATTATGCTGACATGTATAATTGTAGAATTATCTACCATTGTCCTTGTCCTTGCATCAGAATCGCCAGTTAGTCTACCTATATAAGACGCGCGTCTGAAGCGTCTGGCACTGGGGCGGCGCGTTTCATTGCATAATGTCCTTTCTCATAATGTCCTTTTCTCGAAATATCCTTTCTCGTTCCTTTCTTAAAATGTCCTTTTCTCGAAATGACCTTTTCTCAAGAAGTCCTTTTATCGAAATGTTTTTTTCGCAAAATGTCCTTTTCGCGAAATATCCTTTTCTCAAAATGTCCCTTTCTCAAAATATGTGGAGGACATTTAGAGAAAGGACATTATGAGAAAGGACATTTCGAGAAAAGGACATTATGCGATGAGACGGGGCGGCGCTTTGTATGTAGCTTGACTTCTGTACCTATTCTTCTATGGTAAATTGGTATTACTGTGTTGCAGAGCCGCGGCAGTGCAGGCGCAGCCGCGTGCGGCATGGAGTGCGGCGTGGCGGCGCCCGGCGGCTACCCCGCGCGCCCCGCGCGCCCCGCGCACCCCGCACACCCCGCGCTGTCGCCCACCGAGCGCTCGCCGGCCAAGTCGGGCCTGCACGTCAACTTCAGCGACAAGGGGGAGGTAGGACAGTCACAGTTCCCACATCTGTCATTATACTGTTGGTACTACCCTGTCGGGCTGGATAATTAATAACATAAGTACCAATGTAATGAATGACAACACATTATTACACGTATGGTAGGTACATTCTGGTGCGTCGAGTCGTTAGTCAGAAATTCAGAATAAATTAGATATAGGTACCTAGAGGTAGGTACTTGTGGCCGAATGACAGAACCGGCGCGTGGCGCAGCGGATGTAGAAACGCGGTCCGAGTTAGATCCCAACCGTGGATTTCTCGTTGTGAAATTTCGTATACTAAAGGTACGTTCCGATCTCGGCAGCATGCTGCGCGGCTGTAGTGTTGCGCTGTTGTATATATATACAGGGTGGAATTTTGTAATGCCACCTGGAGGGAAAGTACTTGAAATACTGGAGATAGATCATTTTATTCAAAAGAAGCATTCCTATATTTTTTAACACTAACAGAACTGCATTTTCCGATTTTCGGAAATTTCCTTGCCATACCCAGGAATCGAACCAGCTAAAATTCCAAAAAAAAAAACATCCTATTCTTTTATGGCATTGATTGATAGGATCAATCATAAGGATCAAATCTCTCTAACAAACGTGGTAAATTAAATAAAAACAATACCATAAAATGTTAACTTATAAATTCAAAGAGACTAATAAAGCACTTTTACTCAATGGTCCGTTATTTTTAATTAATTATGTTCGTAATTAATATTATTATATTATATGGCGTAATTTTTTTACTAAATTAAGGAGAACTATCTAGATAAGAAGATTGCGATATGCACGTATGTTTTTTAAGCAAGCAAGCAGGTCAAATTTAAAAAAAAAGGTGTGACTTACCTACTTACTTTTTTTTGATGTACTAGAATTACCACGTACCTAAGTAACGTAACTTACGTTATAGAGTTCTCTAGATTCTTGAATTTTTTTAATTAACCATGTTTGTTTGTAAGATTCGATCCTTGTGGTTAACCCTATCAATCAATGCCATAAAAGTACAGGTGTTATTTTTTTGGATTTTAGCTGGTTCAATTCCCGGGTGTGGCAAGTGAATTTCTGAAAAATTCTCAATGCAGTTTTGATTCTTTTTAAAAATAAAGGAATGTTTCCTTTGAGTAAAATTATCTATCTCTAGTATTGAGAATACTTTCCCTCCTGGTGGCATTACAAAATTCCACCCTGTATAATTCAGTGGCTTTAGAATTGACAAGATGTCGATTGATGCACGCTATGTGTTATCCTATGAAAGGATACCTAATCACATAATAAAACCGATTAATTTTAGTTCTTTGTACAAAATAAATAAAATTTAACTACCTACCTATCTGTTTTTAATATCAAAATAACAGCTTATTAGAGTATATATTATATTATAGAGTATGTAGGTACGTTACTTAGAACAAAAACACGATTGGTAACATTTGTCTGTCTTTCTGTTTGTTTGAGGTAAACTACTAAAACGATTTCGATAGTTTTTAGTGGCGGATAGCTAATGCTACAAGGAGTACCTAACTTAGGTTACTTTGATTTTGGAAAAAAATATCAGGATTCCGGGTGGAAAAAGATGAAAAAATTGAAACTATGAAATCGCACGCGAGCGAAGTCGCGGGTAAAACTAGTATTCGGTAATAATAAAAAATAAATATCCGAAAACTGGATTATTATGTAACATATAGCTAAGATAAACAAATATTTGCTTTCCAATTTGCGTATAAATAAGGTATGCGATCTAAATAAATATAAATAGTTGTAGATAGTATTAAATTTAATTGATAAAAATGTCATTTTTAATTATTAGATTAGTAAAGTCAATTTGACTGACGAGTAACTCATCACTGTGGCGATCAACGCATGCGCGACGCGTCACCACTGGTTTGCTGCGGAGTTCCGAATGACTTTTCATATAAACCTATAGAAAATGTATGGGGACCGGTGGAGCTGCGTACTTAGTTTTGATTTTTTTTTTTGTTTATTTCGAATTTTCCTTTTCTCGCAGTGCTCTTTTCTGCACAAGGTTACTTCCTTAGTCGCCTCTTACGACACCCACGGGTTGAGAATTTGAGATAGGGTAGTGAGTGATATGTATTCTTAATCCGTCACTATTCAGAGTCGGACTGGGTAGGTAATGTAGGTATACCGTATAGGTATTCGACAGATGAGTTTGTAGTAGTAAGTAATATGTACGCAATATAAACTAGACGATGTTGGCCGTTGGCAGGTGAAAGAGCGACGCGAGAAGTTCCTTACGGCCAAGTATGGCAGCCACCAGATGGCGCTGATCCGCAAGCGGCTCGCCGTCGAGATGTGGCTCTACGACGAGTTACAAAAGTTATACGACACGCCGGTAAGAGCTCCACTTCCCTATCACCGAGTAATGGTATTGTCGGTGCACTAGGGCCTACTACAGAAGGTTGCGCCTTACAGAAGGACGGCGCGGGCAGCTCGCAGGAGGTGGAGGTGGACATCGACGAGCTGCTCGACATGGACAGCGACGAGCACCGCCGCCGACACCTCACGGTACGTCTCGTTACATTCAGGACACGTAGTAGGTAGTGCCCGTAGTGCGTGTGCCACACATTATCAGACTACTCGTAAGGTAAGAACATTCTGTTCATAGCTGTGGGTTTTGAAATCCCACAATTTCGTAATTATTCAAAGTATCTTCTGAATCTTATTTAGTTGGTTTTGCTCCTCCTACAATCCCATGTAAAGCTGGTGGTTCATTCTCATGATTATTCAATGTTCGTTTGTTTGTCTCTGTTTGCAGACTTTATTAGCGGATGCCAAAAAACCCCAAAAGGATGTACATGTGAGTATACATAAATTTAGAAAAAAAATCTTTGAGCGTGTTGCGAATAATTAAAAGGTCTCCAGAGTCGGAAACTGTAACATAGGCAAAGGTTAACAAACAACCTTACCTGGCTACTTTATATCCAAAGACCTACTTTTATGTAATAGCAAAAACTCTCGTGTTTGGTAATAATCATCATGACGCTCGTTTGTTTTGTTTCAGAAATTCATAAACGAGTTGCTAGAGAAAGCGAAAACTCTGTAGGCTATGGAACCAATCTCATGGATCGAAGGAGAGGAACGCGCGCCCCGAGCCGCTTCCCTTAGTTATAATTATAATAATTATGTCCTTAGCCAGTAGTTGTGTGTCGTGAGCGGCGCAGAGCCGCAGCCCCATGGCCGTCAGTATTAGCAGAGTACGCGAGCTACCTACGTCACGCGTCTACACATATCATATCCCGGTACTACGAGTCGGATGTCGCGCGTCACATCATGTAGGTAGTTCAATTAGCGTAGTCCGGTAGTCCGAGCTGTTGCATAAGTGATCCGTGTGTAAAGTCGGCTCTCTACCTGACGACAGTCCCCAGTGCGCCATGCGCCGTCATCACGGGGTTGCTACTAGTGATATAGTTAAGGATCTTACGTTAGATGTTAGTGTAAAGTTAGCATATAAATATACCTTCGTACGTGTTTACAACAAGCGAAGTGACTGAGAGTCGGAGCCGTCAGACACTTGTGCGTAACGATGTAGCTAGTTATTTGTAAGAATATTTCGAGTGGAACTTTATAGCTTCAATTGGACATGAACAAGGAGCCGCTGCTATATGTACATGGTGTATGTGTACAGACGCTCACGACCGCCGCCCGCCTCCGCACCGGCCGAGCGACGAGCACTACGAGCACCCAACTGCTACATGTCACTATGTTCCCATTCTAAATGTACCAAAATAAAGTTATACTTATGTTAATAGTGGGGGAGATGAGTAGATATGCCATGTGCTGTGTATCCTTTATTCCCATTTGCCCCCGGGGTGGTGATTGGCACTAACTACGCTGGCGTTTACCACTCGTGTGGTAAATGGCACGTAATTAGTTTCATCTGCCCCCTCCACAGTTATAGTACGGGGGTTTATTCTCATATCGTATTGGACATTACCAGAGATAGGAGTAGGTAGAGCTATATTATGTACTTGCCCTATGTTAGAATAATAATGGATATTCCCCGAATCCAGGGATTTGCTTTATAAGTAGAAAAATAATAAAAAGCTATTTACGCCTTAGGGAGTAATGAAAGAATACACTTCCTCTTCGACTGGTAAGTATAAGGACGGAAGTATAAGGAAGGAAGGAATAGAAACTAGATTCATTAAATCACATTTTTTTATGTAACAATTTCTTGTACTTATTTATACAAGAATCAACAATAATTTAACATTTTTATTTTGAAGTTACGATATGAGAATAAACCCCCGTACTATAACGTTGAAGGGGGCAGATGAAACTAATCAAGTGCCATTGACACCGGGGTGGTAAACGCCATCGTAGTTAGTGCCAATCACCACCCCGGGGGGCAAGCCTAAAGGTGGCAAATGGGAATAAAGGGCTGTGTATTGTATATTGCATGTAAGAAATGGGTCCCCGAGCCGATTAAGTGCATTTGACAAGTCTCACGTGATTGTCGGTTTCACTTGATGCCCATTGAAGGGTTCAGGCTCAGAATGTCCCTTTCCCAAACTTCAAATTTATTCATTGTAAAACATAGGTATTGTGGATTACATTATAAAAAATTAATTCAGTGTCACTATGTTTTGCCTTCAAAGGCATACAATATTAATTACATAAATTATATTAAAAATAAATAAAATAGAATTGTGAAATTAGTCCCAGAATGTCCCTTTCCATGGACGTTTCGGTCCATTTCCCAAAATGCTCCCTTCCCGAAATGTCCCTTTCCCAAAATGTCCCTATCTTACTTCAGCTTTGCGGTTAACAAGGTGCCTTCAAGTACGCCACACGCCTACCATAGAACTGTGCACACGAAAGTGCTCGCAAAATTAGCAATTGAGCAACAGGACAAAATCTCACTCGATAATTATGTCCGCGCTTGTCGTCAAAGCTACGTCTGGGTCATGTTTGACATCCGCCATTATTGTTGCTGCGGCTGCAAAGATAAAGATAAAGATAAAGATAAATTTATTTTGCAAATATGGGTACATATATAGGTACAGTACAATACATATATACATGGTGTCGAAAAGAAAACAGTGTTCAGCCATATTTTACCTTAAGGCATGCAAAAGATATAGAAATACATTAATCATTAATTAATTATCTGTTACAATTTATTTCATAATAATTAATTGTTACTGTAATAATTAAAAATATTTATTTATAGAGATGTCAAAAATGGATATAATGTCAAGTGTTAATAATGATATGTCAAATGCCGTGTAATCTTTAATTAACGAGGTCAGTAGTAGTTACAAAAAATGAAATGCAAATGAAAAAAGCTTGTCATGTCGCATCACGTCAAGCGCAAGCGCATCAAGCCGTCAATCAAAATGACTGTCAATTGCGATCAATCCATAGACCGCTTGACGGTACCGTCAAGTCAACGCGATAAACAATCAATACCTATAGACTTAATATAGATCAAGTGCACTTGAACGTCTTGGGGACCCATTATTCTTTATTTCCAATAATGAAAAAAGAATGAGGTCATAGATATAAAATATATAATAAATCTACAAGAAACTAACCCTTAGCATTTCTGTAAAATGAAAAAAAAACCAACTTGCGAAATGTAGGTGTGATACACCGCTGTCTACCACCCCATGTCCCCATCTTCGATACCTATATAAAGTCGCCATGCCGTGAATGCACGTTTATAAGTTAGTTCGGTAACTATTCTTCCTTCTCGCCGCTCCTTGTCCGCGTTCCCAGGTTCACACTAGTGCTGCAGGAGGCGCGAGGCGGGTGGCGGGAGCGTGGGCGACAATATTGTTTGCGTCGGAGCTAGTCTCGATTGCGTTCGCGGGTGATCGAAGCACTTTGTAATAAATAATTTTACTTATGCTTGTATTTATTTTCCCTAATGACAATAAAACTATTATTTTTTTATCTTGGAAGTGTATTATAGTCGATAATTGGTCCAAATTGGTCATCAAATATCAGAATTGGACCCTTCAATGGTTCAAAAGTTATAAGCGTTTTTATTTGGCCGATCTGGGGAGTCTCCCCAACTTGGCCACATTTATATGTCATCAAAAACTAGGACACCTAGCGCAGATCTGTTTTCTCCCAGAATTAGTCGCTAATTGTGGTCGAAATTGGTCACCAAATATCAGAACTAAGTCGTTCATTACATAATATCACTACCCCATCTCATCAACCCGTGATTGTCGTAAAAGGCGAACTAAGGGAGTAACCTTACGCAGACAAAAGCACTGCAAGAAAAGGAAAATTCGAAACAAACCCTATACCAACCAGTCTGGCCAGTGTGGTATAGTAGGCTAAATTCCCTCCACTGTGTTTGGAGGAGACCCGTGCCAACAGTGGGATGTGATGATAACTTTTGAACCCTTGAAGGTCCAATTCTGATATTTGATGACCAATTATCGACAATTTTTTTTGCATCATGAAAATCAAAATCCACGATGATGGCCAAGCCAGTGTCAGCCACACACCTAGCAAAGATTGTTTTCTCCCCAGAATTAGTGCCAAATATCAAATTTGGTCGTCTTAGTTTAAAAAGATAATATAAGGATATAATTTTTATGAGACTCAAAGTGGCGGGTGTACCATTGCGAATCATGTTGTACCACTTACCAAAAAAAATTACTAATAAGTACCTAGGTCTAAAAAATGTGTACCTGATTCAGAACGAAATTATTTAGGAATTAAAATATACCCGCCATATTGACGTCAATACCGCGGGTGTACTGTAATATTTTATTACTTAACCATTATTCATAAAATATAATTACACCAAAAAAATGTACCTAAAAAGTACCTCAAGTAAAAAAAACACACTTGATCCGTTGAATAGTTTCTGAGAAATAAAACAACCGTGTCTAGTTTACTTACGCTTATTATTATAATGAAATAATTATCTAGGTAGTCCAGTTTTGGGCGCAGTTAACTATTTTTGTGTAATCAGATTACTAACTACAACGAAAAGTATTTAACTACATGTACTTATGATTACTTGTAGTTTAACTACATTTGTTAATTTGATTACTGCAATCAAGTTATAATTACTAAACTTAAATTTTACAATTAAATATTGTATAGGTATTGGTACTTGCAAAAATGGCCCCCATCTTGAACTTTGCTGTTTTTGGGCATAGTGACTCCAAAATCGATATCTAACGATCCCTTTGACTGTTGGACATACTAGTGAAGTCAAAATTTGGAAAAATGACCACCATCTTAAACTTTGCTGTTTTTGGGCTTATTGAATCCAAAATCGATATTTGGCGATCCCTTTGACTATTTGACATAGTGCTGTGATCAGAAAGAATAGCCGCCATCTTGAACTTTGCCGTTTTTGGCTTCATGGACTCTAAAATCGATATTTTCCAAATTCTGAGTACAGCACTTTGTCAAACAGTCAAAGGGATCGCCAGATATCGATTTTGGAGTCAATCAGCCCAAAACCGGCAAAGTTCAAGATGGTGGCCATTTTTCCAAATTCTGATCACAGCACTAAACAGTCAAAGGGATTTTAAAGATAATCAGCCCAAAAACACAATCTCGCATTTGAGCGAGTTTATAACAATTTACATTATTTTTGTGTAGTTAAAAAAAGTAATCATAACTACTTTTTACGATTACTTTCTGTAGTTAAAAATTATGATTACTAACTACAAAATGTAGTTGCAGTTGGTAATCAGCAGTTCGACAACAAAAATATGCCCAACACTGCTAGGTACATACTTTTATGTCGCACGCGGCTCCACTCGCGTTTATGTCGGTTCTCGCGACAAAAAATAGCATATATCCTGCAAGGTCCAACCTATAAAAAATATAGCCTATGTTACTCCGTACAACTCCAAAATCGATATCTGACGATCCCTTTGACTGTTTGGCTTAGTACTCTGTGGTCAGAATTTGGAAAATCAGCCCAAAAACGGCAGAGTTCAAGATAGCGGGCATTTTTCCGAATTCTAACTACAGCACTATGTCAAACAGTCAAAGGGATCGTCAGATATCGATTTTGAGGTCAATCAGCCCAAAAACAGCAAAGTTCAAGATGGCGGCCATTTTTCCAAATTTTGACTTCAGTACTATCTTAGACAGTCAAAGGGATCGTTAGATATCGATTTTGAAATCAATCAGTCCAAAAACAGCAAATTTCAAGATGGCGGCTATTTTTCCAAATTCTGATTACAGCACTATGTCAAACAGTCAAAGGGATCGCCATATATCGATTTTGGATTCAATAAGCCCAAAAACAGTAAAGTTCAAGATGGTGGCCATTTTTCCAAATTTTGACTTCACTAGCATGTCAGACAGTCAAAGGGATCGTTAGATATCGATTTTGGAGTCACTATGCCCAAAAACAGCAAAGTTCAAGATGGGGGCCATTTTTGCAAGTACCAATACCTATACAATATTTAATTTATTTAATTGCAAAATTTAAGTTCAGTAATTATAACTACTTGATTGCAGTAATCAAATTAACAATTAATGTACTACAACTTACAAGTAATCATAACTACATGTAGTTAAATACTTTTCGTTGTAGTTAGTAATCTGATTACACAAAAATAGTTAACTGCGCCCAAAACTGGACTACCTAGATAATTATTTCATTATAATAATAAGCGTAAAGTAATCTAAACACGGTTGTTTTATTTCTCAGAAACTATCCAACGGATCAAGTGTTTTTTTTTACTTCAGGTACTTTTTAGGTACATTTTTTTGGTGTAATTATATTTTATGAATAATGGTTAAGTAATAAAATATTACAGTACACCCGCGGTATTGACGTCAATATGGCGGGTGTATTTTAATTCCGAAATAATTACGTTCTGAATCAGGTACACATTTTTTAGACCTAGGTACTTATTAGTAAATTTTTTTGGTAAGTGGTACAACATGATTTGCAATGGTACACCCGCCACTTCGACTTTCATAAATTTTTAGTGTAGTAGTCTAGGTACGTTTTAAATAATTAGATAAAAACGCTTTGATCTAGGTGTGGCTGACACACTGGCTTGGCCACCATCGTGGATTTTGATGAAGCAAAAAATTAGTCGATTGGTCGAAATTGGTCATCAAATATCAGAATTGGACCGACCTTCAATGGTTCAAAAGTTATAAACGTTTTTATTTGGCCGATCTGGGGAGAATAACATTTGACAAAATAGCCAGGTTAGGTTAGAAGTGAGACCACAACGCACGAGCCGAGGCTTTGCCGCGGTAGCGGCTGGCGACTGCCAGAACCGAATTCTACTTATTTCGCTTAGTTAAGGCAGTGTGCAGGTATTTTTTGAAAATTGACGTACTTCAATAAAATTATCTAAAATACCTCCTTTTGTAACATACAAAAGGAGTTTGTTTTTTACTAATAAATAATAAGTTATCTTCTGTCATTTTGTAAAAACACCAAACAATCGAATTATTAAGTCAAATGAACATTTTTAAAATAATATTTTAACAACAAGTGGAATATTGCAGAACCTAAAACGATTGTTTTTAAATATATTTTAGAAATGAAAGTTTGTCAAATGATCAGAAAGATTCTAACCTTGTTTTTAAAATGATAATTTCTCATACGTTTTTTATCAAACAATAGTAAATCCTAATTTCTACTAATTAGCAACCTGAGAGAAAACAGGTCTTCGCTAGGTGCCCAAGGTTTTGAGATTAAAAATGTGGCCAAAGTGGGAAAATATTGAAGATTCATTTTTCCTTTATGGTTTTCAAGCCTCAAGGTCTGCGTTGTGGCTTGAACACAGTCACTATAGAGAAAAAATATTTCATAAGAGTAGAGTGAGGTAACACCCGTAACATCGCCGGTTTGGGGAGTTAAATAACTAATAGCATACAGTCTTAAATCTTTAATCGGTAAAACAATCGTGTCAAAAAATACAATGTTAATAATAATTATCAATGAAACCTTACAAGTACAACGGAATAAACTTAAAGTTATGGTCGCGTATGCAAGCGAGCGTCATGAGTAGCCGGGCGCGGCGAGGTAGTTCAAGTCTTCGCGCAGCTCCAAGAAGCGGCGCTTGAACTGCAGCCCGCAGCCGCGCCAGCGCCGGAACTCGACCAGTGTCACGTCCGCGCCCCCCTCCACCGCCGCGCCCCGCTCCGCCGCCACGCCCCCCTCCGCCGCCAGCGCCCACGCGCGCATGCGCAGCTCCGCTCCGCATTCGATCGCCAACTGTCACACAACCAGGGTTAAGGACGGGTGCGTCTCAAACGCTGACACAGATCATTGTAATATTCGTGTACAATAAGGACCGCGGATATCATTCTCCGCTTCAAATAATTCGTCTTTATACGTTTTTATATAAACCGGTTAAGAGTATGTTAAACCATGCTCAATGTAGGATACCGCAGCAAAAAGGCGTACTAATCATACGCTTACGTCCTTTTGTAGCTATATAAGTGCAGTTTTTCGGCAATAAATCATCTTCAAAATAATTTTCATTAAAAGTATTTATTAAGGCGCCGAACCCACTAGCTGTCAGAGTTCCGAGTTCTTCGTTCCGCGTTCACACTTGCGTACATTGCAACTGGAAGACTGCTCGCTTTTGGTGTGTAGGATTTTGGCTATCGTATAATAGATTACAGTGAACGCAGAACACAGAACTCTGACCGCTAAACCGAGCGCAGTGGGGTCGGCGACTAAGCACTACCTCTAGGTTTTACAGTTTAGAAGATAGAGGGGGGGGACACAATTTATGCTAATTTAGGAGTGTTTGTATCGCATTGTAGTCAACAAGAGATGAAGTACGTACTAGCGCGGGGTTGAGGCGGCGGCACACGTGTCCGCGGCGCTGCAGCGCTTGCGCGAGCGCGGCCAGCGCTGCGCTGCGGTCGGCGCGCAGCCACAGGCGCGTCATGCGGCGCGCCAGCGGCGTGGCGGCACAAGTCAGCAGCAGGTCGTCGGCGGCGGCGCACGTGCTCAGCAGCAGGTCCTCGGCGGCGGCGGGCTGCGAGTGGCTGATGAGCGCGTCCATGTCGGCGGCGGACAGCGCGCCCGGCGCCGGCGCAGCGGGCGCACAGGGCTGCGAGCGCCAGGCGGGCGCCGTGCTCTCTGCGGAAGGCGCGTCACGGGTTCGTCGCGGTTCGACTCGGCGAGCGACCACCGCGGTTCGCCGCTTCTTTCCATCCTTCTCGACATTTTACTATATGTTTATTGTTCTCACAAGAATACAACTATCCCTGTTATTTTTTAAAACAAGTAATAATAGGATTTGTTATTTTTTTTTTTTTTTAATAATGTATTGTAATATGTATACATTAAGAAACTGAAATAAAATATGTGTAAAATACTAAGAAAGTATATCAGTGTTCTGTATTTCTCTACTCTGTGCTGATGATGCTGCGGTGTACCAGATACACGCTCGCGTACTTCTAGCACGTCACAACACAACTGTGTGGGCGACTCTGACAAATTAATATGTTTAATTCTACAGCACTAAATTCATTTACTAGGTAGTGGTAGTACTGGGGCAATAAATATGCTCACCAAAATTGAGATAGGAGAAGCGGTCGAATCGCAGACCGAACATGTTAATTAGACAACAACAACAACACGGCACATGAAGACGAAGACGAAGCGAGCGGCGTCTCGTCGATCGTGCGACGTCGCAGTGCTTTGGTAATCTAGCTTTATGAGCACTGTACACGTCACGGAGCTAAATCGCCAAAGCGCCGCGACGCGCGTCCCTGGAGCTGGTGCGGCGCCGCCGGAGCCGACGCGTCTGTGGGCGCAGCGGTGCTGAGGCACCAGGCGGCTCCGAGAACGTTTCCACTCAGAGTCACCTAGTACCTGACACGGCCGCGCCGCCGCCGCCGCGCGCTGCTGTCGGACACGCACTCACCGGCGGGCACGGCGCTCCACGCGTGCTCCAGCAGCGCCTCCAGCGGCGCGCGGCGCTCGGGCGCGGGCTGCAGCGCGCGCCGCAGCAGCGCCAGCGCCCCCGCGCTCAGCTTGCGCCAGGCGCCCGGCGGCGGCGCTCGCCCGCCCCCGTCCAGCCACGCGCTCCACGCCGCGAAGCGCGGGTCGCAGTCGGCGGCGCGCTCCCACGGCAGCTCTTGAACACACGATTGATAGAGGCGATGAGTGCGGTCGGCGGGCGCGCGCTGCGGCGATCTTACCGGCGGCGGCCTCGGCGAGCTGGCGGGCGCCGCGACTCGTAACTTCGGTACCATAACTTTAGGGTCTGCGAGCACGCCTACAGCTAGGATACCAAAGAGACGAGCCGGGGCGGGTGCGGCGGAGGGCGGCGGGGCGGCGGGGCGGCGGGGCGAGCGGCGCTGCGGGGGCGCAACTCACCGCCGGCCAGCATGGCGCGCAGCACGAGCGCGGCGGCCCACAGGTCGGCGGGGGCGGCGCGGTAGGGCGCGGCGGCGGCGCGCAGCACCTCGGGCGCGGCGTAGGGCAGCGTGCCGCACACGCGCGCCAGGCGCCGCTCGCGGGCGCCGTGTCTGCACAAGTAGTCGATCCTATATTCATTTTCTTTACATGCTGCCATTATCTATACTAATATTATAAAGCTGTAGAGTCTGTTTGTTTGAACGTTAGGATCTCAGGAACTACCAGTCCGATTTGAAAAATTCTTTTAGTGTCGGATAGTCAATTGATCGAGGAAAGTTATAGGGTATATAACATCACGCCACAGGCAATAGGAGTTGCACAGTGGTAAAATAAACAACGACGGGAGCGAAGCCCCGTGAGACTTCTAGTTCATGTAAAATGCGAAGTGTCCACTAGCAATAAAATTTCTAAATCTTCAAATAGACAAACAGTATTTACCTCTGGAGTGTAGATAATAAATTAAGCCTGAATACTGATAAATGCGCAATAACGTTCTTCCCCAGGGTACCTATACCTAAACAACGTGTATCATATCAACCGTACTAGGGACTACCTAACTGAAATTTGTATATAGATTAGAACTACAACCGACTAAAATTTGCTCAAAATATGTTTTATTGTTTTTTTTTTTTTTTTTTTTTCATAATAATATTGAGCAAAAATAATAAAATACCTTTAACCCTTCTGAAACTGCAAATAAAAAGCACTTTTATTGTTGACTTCAACAGTTTTATTCAATGACGACAGTCATTGTGGTTCAAAGAACACAACGACGACGCAGGGCAACAACTACCCACTTTCATTCAATTTTACATTTTTTTTTAAATGAAAATTAACGAATACAGCTGTTTTTTTGAGTAGTCTCAAGTGTCTCAACTATAAAACGACTGAACAATTCCTTACGATACTTAAATTAATTATAATAATAATCTTAATTTATAAAATCAGAAACACAAATGGGTACATTTTGTAGTGTGTCGGTAATAGCTACATTAGTTTATGAGACAGTAATTATATAGACGGGGTGGGTAATTATAAACAGGGGGTGTTAGGCGCATGGACCGACAAATGTTTTAGAGGATTGAGCAGCTCTTTAGACATTGTTTTTTTTATATTAGCCTCATGCTCTGACTATTAGGGTTGCCGAAATAATTTTTTTACTTCATTTTCAAATTTGTATTTTTCGATATCTTGGAAAAAATATTGTGTCTTTTTAGTGCACCCCCTTTGACACCTTGACCTATCCCGTTACCTACACATTTCTTACATTTTTATCACAAAAAAAAAAAAAATCGTCCGAAACCCTCGGTGCGCGAGTCCGACTCACACTTGACCGGATCAAATCGCCAGAGCAAATTTTTGCGATTGGTACATACTCCGACAGATCTTTAAAAAACACAAAGGTTTCTTTCTTAGTAAGTTTTTTGATTAAGTGTATATCTAAATATAAATACCCACCTGAAGTAAGTCCACTATAAATATATATGTAAGTATCTACCAATAATAATATCCTGAAATATAATGCTTTTGATACCTTCATTTGTACAATTGTCACATTGAGCCCAAAAAATAAGGAAGCACAAAAAGACTGACTTTAGTCGCATTATGTCCAATTTGCAAATTGTCCAATTCTCACAATGTCCAATTCGCATTTGGTCCAGTTCGTAATTAGGAGTCGTCCTTGATTACGAGAGGCGTTTTTGACAACCTTCTGAAAGGCGAGATTCAGCTCAAAGTAAAAATGCATTTATAATTTATGATCAACACTTTTATTTCAAAATTCCACCCTGTATTGAACCAAGGTCTTGTAATCGAGAGAAAAGCCATTCACCTGATTATCCTAAATTCACATTTGGAGTACCTAATTATTATTATTTATTTCGAAGAATAAAAACAAACAAGGCCTTATTCTGAGTTCCAACAGATATAACATAATTTAAATCGATAAGTTTTCATTCGGCTAGATCGTGTATTACATAAGACACCGCCGAAATAATATTGAACTCGGGTATGAATACAAAAAGTATTGTTTTTGTATGTGCCGTGCGAACCGCAGACAAGGTCACGCGAGTGTGACTCACCTGAAGAGCGTGGCCATGCCGAAGTCCGAGATCTTGAGGTCGTCGCGCCCGTCCAGCAGCAGGTTCTCGGGCTTCAGGTCGCGGTGCGCCACGCCCCGCGCGTGCAGGTAGCGCAGCCCCAGCAGCAGCTGGCGCCAGTAGCGCCGCGCGTCCGCCTCGCGCATGCCCGCGTCCGGCTCGATGCGCTCGAACAGCTCGCCGCCCGGCGCGTACTCCAGGAACAGGTAGTGCTGGCCCTGGTGCGAGCGGGCGCCCAGACAGCGCAGCACGTGGCGGTGGCGCAGCGCGCGGTGCAGCGCCGCCTCGCGCGGCGGCTCGTGCTCGGCGCCGCGCAGCAGCTTCAGCGCCACGGCGGCGCCCGAGCGCGCGTGCACCAGCAGCCGCACCCTGCGACAGCGCCGAGTCACGAGGCGGCGGCGGCGGCGGCGGTCGGTGAACTTTCAAGGATGCGCCGCCGCCGCCGTGCCTCGTTTTTTCTCCGAATTGCAGCGTCGGTCTAGTTCCGCGTTCGCCGGAGCGGGCGCCCGCGTCTATTCGTACGGTATGCTAATCTGACTCGACCCGAAACGGCCCGCGACTATTATCCGTCGGGTGGTGAACGCCGGCGATCTATCCGTCCGTTCTCGGTCCACCTGTGAGTTAACGTTTATTCGGTGTACTTGAGATTGTCGAGCCACTGTCTCATTCGACGGGCGACACGCGGATGCTAAGCTAACATAGTCATACGACCGCCCCAGAACAGTGCGCATTTCTCCTCGAAACGTATTCCAATACAAACAAGGGATGTGATGAGTGTGGTAACACGACTGCTGATGTCAACTCTTGCCACTTCAGACAACTTAATGGAACGATACTACAATATGCATTTATTTTCTCAAACTGACTTAAATTCCAGTTAAAAGACAAGATATTAAAATCAAATGCATGTTTTATTATTCTGTTAATACCTACCTATTTAATTATCATTACCGTAAGTTAATTGTTAATTTTAAACCGATACATGTAAATTCTACTTGATTATGGCTTGGCCGGAGCTTCTCACCGAAAAAACAAGTGGAAGTACGAAGTGGGCGGCACGCGTGCCACAAGTGAGCGCAGTTACGCATACCCTACCTTAAATCGTCTCCAGTTGTTTTTTACATCGCGTCCAGTCAGTCTTCTTGTGCCCTGCTTTGTTTTACGTGATTTAACCGCGAATATGCCTTATTGTGCCATTTTGCAGTGTAAAAATAATAGTAGAAGAAGAAATCTAAGAAACGGAGGTATCTCATACCAGCGATAACTAAGGATATAGTAATTAATTAATGATTGTCGAATGGTTTTTTACCTTTAACAATATATTTTGTATTGAAAAAAGACACTGCCGTAATAAATTGTGCTAAATGGATATTTCTTTTATTTTAATAAATAATCAAAATCGGTTCAGCCGACGAGTAGATACTTGAAACAGCTTGAACTCTATTTTATTAGGTGCGCCATACATTATAGAGATCGTGTTTAATATTATATGCGTTTGTAGTATGCTGAGCCGCATGCAAAAGCTAGTTATCCTATAAACTTGTATTTTTCAACTAGTAGTAAAGACACATTGAAGGAATAATAATAATTAATGTATTATTTTGAACATCAGAGTGATTACCTTGAACTTTCTTCTTTAAATTACCATTATTTTTAATCACAGTAACTTTTAAGCAGACCCAAAATCGATAATGTTTTATTTTATACTATGTTGTGCCACCCCTCTAGCTACTCAAGCTAATTATAATAATGTTTTAAGGCAAATGTCATCCTTATGACAATGGAATTAAGTTCAATATAAAGTTTTGTTTTATATTGCAAAGTTATTTCTAGTGTAAAGCGGTAAAGTGTGTATTTGCTCCGCGGTCTATATAGTATAAGCCAATTTGGGGTTAAAGATATTTGACCAATTAAAACAATTGTTTACTAGTAGTGCACTATTTGTATGTGAGTTTGGCGACACCGGATCCAGTAAAAATTTTGCTGTATCGCACTTCCACTTGTTTTTTTTTCGAACCAGTAGTTCCTGAGATTTGCCTGTTCAATCAAACAAACAAACTTTTCAGCTTCTTAATATTAGTATAAATTACAGAAAAATTAAAAAGAATGTTTCTAAGTAGAACACATTTTTTGTTAATGGGCTCGCATGAATAAATTTGTTTGACACAAGTAGTAGAGTGTCTACGCGAGTAGTCTGTGAGTGAATTATGCGAAATAGCAGTACAGCGCCCTACACATCCAATACAATAACACATTCAGAATACTATTAATACTGTTGGGGCTGCCTCGATTCTGTAGCGCCTCGGAGATGTTCGCCGAAGCGCGCGTGGATTGTTTTTATACAACCATGCACAAGAGGTGCACATCACTGGTGCGCAGGTGAGGGCCAGCCTAAACAGTATCCTGAGCGCTTTCGCCGAGCCCTTTGACTGTCAATATCTGGCTCACTGCGACATGATGTATGGGCAAATATAAAATATTTATTTGAATTTAATTTTTATTTTGTTTAAATATTTATTTATTATTTTTATTCTAATTTTCATTTTATATTTAATTTTATATCTCTAATTATTGTGTGTGTTATTGGCCCACGTTGTTGACATTTTAATAAATGATATGAATTGAAAAAAATAAAAAAAAAAAGATTTACAACACTAAAGAGTGAGATCCCAGTACCCCCAGACCATCAACAATTATCACGCACATGTTATACTCATAACTAAATTTTATGTCTGTCTGCTTAAAAAACTATTGTTTTAGTGCCCTAGGTACCATAATTATATAAAAATCAAGGCTGAATTAGAAATTTAAGTTGGGTTATGTTATTTTTCAGTAGTTCGAAGCATCTCAAATGTGTAACCGCTAAAGAAAAGTGTCCAGCAGTACAGAAAATACATGTTTAAGACCAAATAATAAATTTTTGCCCAACTTTAGCACCTGATACCTGAAAATTGGCCGTCTGTCCAAACTATTGGGTATGCATATGCTCAAACTACATACTAGAACTACCTATTCTCACACATTTAATTTCCCAGAAAATAATTAAGGTCTGGAGCTCCTGGGATCTTGACCCACTGTCTATCAATAAAACTTAGATTTTCAGTAGGTAATGCAAAATAATCATTATAAACCTACTATCAATATGTATGTAAGTGCTTCATAAATGTATTTGTTATTTTTTTAATCCATATTACTTACAAAATTGGTTATAAAAAACTGTCCTGTTTTAAATTAACTATTTACTTATCAATATAATTACTTATTTCAAAAGATGAAAGTGGGTAGAGATTGTGTTCCAGACATAATGATAAAGTTCTGATATTATATGGTAATGGTCATAAATGTCTATTTAATTACAAATACATGACTAAAAAAGATTCAAACACAATGTACCAAATTAAATTACTCATGTAGGTAGTCAATTAATTGATGCTGTTGTTAAATTGAGTGCTTTGTAGTCAGAACGGCAAATTGCGTCGGTTATATATTATGAATATTCAGGTAAAGTATAAGTAAAGAAATGTGCTCACTCTCCGTATGCACCTTCACCCAACACTTGCGCGACGAGCCAGCCTTCGACGAACTCGGCGCCGGCCGCCATCGCCCCGCCTCACGCTGTCACCTGCAACATCAACGCGCTGTCAGCCAGCCAGCACAACCGCCGACCTACCGCCGCTGTGTCTCCAAACACCTCCGATAAAACTGCTTGCACTGATACGTATGCCTACCGCTAATCGCTCTTGCCGCGAATACGACCACGCCGCCGGCTCCGTAGCTTTATTATTTTTCAAAGTAGATTGATTAAAATACAGTAATATATGTATTCTTAAGCCTATATTATTTAATTTGAAAGTAATTGACGCCAAAATATGGTAAGATTACCGATGATCTGACGATAAATCTGCTCTAAATGGCGGCGGAAGGCACGTGGAGACAAGCGAACAAAGCGAAAGCCGAACGGCGCCGTCGCTTGTCTGTCGAAGTGTCGACGACTCGCCACACAATGCGATAACGGTTTATAGTAATCGTTCTTCCAAAATTGCAAAAATTTGCACTACATTTTGATAAAATTCAACGAGTTCCCTAAACGATAGATGATTGCAGGTTTAAATAATATGAATCTGTGCACTAACCTTCTGAGTAAGATCAATGGATCACCACACCATTTTGCCATTTTCTTTTCTTCTACGCCCGTTCACCAATCGCCATTCGCTCTCGCTGATTCGCCGACTGTCCGAAACATCCACGAACCGCACGAAGGCTACGTTCCAATTCAAGATTAAACAAAACGCTGTAATTTTTAAAAAGTCTGAAGTATTATTGACAAATATTCTAAATATTATTTAAACAAATGATAATGACCGTAGTAACAATAATTGAAAATTCTATTTAATTCAGAAATACCATTATTTACTGTATTAGTAGTCAAAAATAATTTTTAAACATCGTTGTGACCTTCAATATACCAATTATTAAATAATGGAGTCCTTATTATGAAATGCGTTTTACAAGAAAGTTATGTTTATATTTTGATAAGAGGTGGTAAGTTTCTCGCTATGAGATTTACGATATCAAAATAATAATCATAATTGTGAAACCTAAGAAAAAATTCCAGTCACTGATTAAAGGGGTTATTTTATTACTTATTACACTACACGATATTCAGGGCATACTTTTAAGGCACCTGCTAAACACCGTGTAGTGTAAAATACTAATGGATCAAAAGATTCATACAGAGGAATGGCACACACACACACACACGTCGTTTTTTAGCCGTGTCGGTCAAACCTATTTGCTTAATTTTACAAACAGCCTGTATATCATAATTATAGCAAGGAACAGAAGAAAATCTCGTTAGAGAGATGGTTCTTTTTTTATCTGTGGGTGTGAGCAACAGATAAGAAAGTATATTTACAGAATGAATGAAAGTTTTATGTTTTTATCTGTTGACAATTATCTTGTATAAATATTATAATAATAATCATTGTATATTATAACAATAATTATGATACGGATAGTAAATAAATTAAATACCAAATATGATTATCTTCCGTAGCATCTGGTAGCATAGCGCAGCGGCAGTCTTTTGAGTATTTTATATTCTGTGGTGGACCTTAGTTCAAGGCAGAACCGGTCGGTTTATCATTGAACGAATTGTTTATATCAAGGAGGTTTAATAATAATATAGGTATATTATAAATAATACCTATAGGTATTGTATTTTTTTTCAAAGTAGTTATTGAGTTATAGGTATATATAATAGACAAGCAATAGACAAGTGAGTTTACATAAAGCTTCGTTCAAACTGAAGCGAATATCGCGCGGGACGCGGGACGCGATTCGCTCGCGCCGATTGCGTCAGCTAACTTATATGGACGTGTTCACATTGGCGCGAATAGTCGCACGCGTTGCAGCGAAATATACGCGGGATAGTGGCGGGATAGAAGTGTGCCTGCATTGAATTGAAAAATGCCTTTGAACCTTGAATTATTTTTACAAAAAGTTAAAGAAAACAAGGTTCTATACGACCTCAGCCACGAAAACTATAAAAATAATAATAGGAAAAAATAAACCAAATATTGGTGTTACGGATGAGAAAAAAAAGTTTCACCGAGTCACACTGTGTCTCGTTGGGAAAAGTAAACATTTTATATTCCCATCGAGTCACACAATTTTTTTATTATATTATTGTTATAATAGTGACTGAAATAAAATCTATCGATAGGTACGTGTTAAATCTACAAAGTTTGTCACATCACTAATTTTAATTCATATCTTCTCCACCACTGCTTACAGCGCACAATGGCGCAAATCAAACAGCGACAAAATCAGTTTCAATGACGCCTGTCCAGAGGTATATACAGATCAGTGATTAAATACATACTTGTTAGGGATGCCGATTCTTTCGGAAAAAAGATCGATTTTTAAATCTATTCTTATCGTAACCTGATGAATCGATTTACAAAAAATCGTATACTAAGAGATCGATTCCGAAAAAATTGTTTTTTTTTTTCAAGCTTGCATTTACACCTTTTAAAAAAAACAAGAAATATACATCTAAAACGATCTCTAATCAGTAAAATCAGGGATTTTTTTTAGTTTAGAGAATTCGATAACAACATTTATTTTTATTAACTTAACAAAGTATCAGATCAGGTATAAAAGAAGACATTTATTTAATGCGTCGCGTAGGGCTTCGCTACCGTCGTTCTTTATTTGGCAATGCATAATATATAAAATGGAAAACCGGTACTCAAAGTCCTCCAGAAGCTCTTTAACACCGTCATACTCGAGGGTAACACGCCACAAGCATGGCACAGGGGCGTGGTGGTACTGTTTTTCAAGAAGGGCGATAACACCCACCTTAAAAATTACAGGCCCATCACGCTCCTGAGCCATGTGTACAAGCTGTTTTCGAGAGTCATTACGAATCGTCTCGAGCGCCGGATTGACGACTCCCAGCCTCCCGAACAAGCCGAGTTCCGAAGAGGCTATAGTACCATAGACCACATACATACGCTGCGGCAGGTTATACAGAAGACCGAAGAGTATAACCGGCCACTATGCTTAGCGTTTGTGGATTATGAGAAAGCCTTCGATTCGGTGGAAACATGGGCAGTGCTACAGGCACTCCAGAGATGCTGAATTGACCATCGGTATATCGAGGTGCTGAGGTGTTTGTACAGAAACGCCACCATGTCAGTTCGTCTCCAGGATCAGAGCTCGAAACCTATCCAACTGCAGCGAGGTATGAGACAGGGAGATGTCATATCTCCGAAACTGTTCACAGCTGCGTTGGAAGATGTCTTCAAGCTTCTGGACTGGGACGGATTTGGCATCAACATTAATGGCGAGTACATCACCCACCTTCGGTTTGCCGACGATATCGTGGTCATGGCAGAATCACTGGAGGACCTAAGCACAATGTTCGGTAGCCTCGATAGAGCTTCTCAACGGGTGGACCTCAAAATGAACATTATATATTATCCGGGCGCGATTTAACTAGGCAACCTATTTGCAATAAGTCAATGTGAATATTATCTATCATTTATTTCTTTTCACTAATAAATAACAGATGAGGGTATATATTCCTTAATGGGATCTTGTACTATGTGGGGAGCTCTAATCTTGAAGTTTTTGACGAATATATTACCTTAGACAAACGGTCCGGTTAGGTAGGTCCAACTTCGAGAAAGAGGTTAACCACCGAATCCAACTCGGATGGGCAGCGTTCGGGAAACTACACGCTGTTTTCTCGTCCACAATACCCCAATGTTTGAAGACAAAAGTCTTCAACCAATGTGTGTTGCTAGTGATGACTTATGGTACTGAGATGTGGCCGCTAACTATGGGGCTCATTAGAAAGCTCACTGTCGCTCAGCGAGCCATGGAAAGGGCTATGCTTGGAGTTTCCCTGCGTGATAGAATCAGAAATGAGGAGATCCGTAGGAGAACTAAAGTTGCCGACATAGCTCACCGAATCGCATCGCTGAAGTGGCATTGGGCAGGCCACATAGCTCGCAGAACTGATGGCCGATGGGTAAAAAAGTTCTCGAGTGGCGGCCACGTATTGGAAAGCGCAGCGTGGGGTAGCCCCCTGCCAGATGGATTGACGACCTGATAAAGGTTGCGGGTGGCACAAAATCGCTCGCTGTGGCGGAAATTAGGTGAGGCCTATGTTCAGCAGTGGACGTCGTTGGGCTGATATGATGATGATGAATATATAATATTAAAATCAAAAACCATGAAATATGACACTAAATTGTGACGTTGCCATTCCTCTGTATGAACCCTATTAAGAGCATGTCGGACCAAGTTTAATGTAGAGTTCCGCAGCAAAAGAGCGTTTCTTCATAGCACTGACGTCCTTTTGTCGAGAAGCGTAGTTTTTCGGCAATAAATCAAAAATGGTGTTTCCAATAGTGTTCAAAATAATTTTCATTGGTAGTATTTATTAAGCGTTATCTTTGTGATTTTTTTCAGATTTTTAGGTTGTGCGGTTTAAGAGGGGGGGGGAGGGCACAATTTATGCTACTTCGGGAGCGATTATATCCGAAAATATTTCTTTTCTTTTTTTTTAAAGACAACGCCCGCACTAGGGAACAAGCCCTGTGTCGCGCTTTACAAACATGAAACTAACGGACACAAAGTACACCCAGACTAGAAACAAATATCTATGAATCACACAAATATTTGTCTCGTGTGGGAATCGAACCCACGTCACCCAGCACGGCGATGTAGTGGCGAGGCGACCACCTTAACCACTGCGCCACGGTGACAGTCGTGATCATTTACATAATCAAAAAACTTTTTACTGAGTTTTGGTTCTGCTAGTAAGTATAGGATAGTAGTATAGAGTTTTTAAGTAATTAACTATCTAACTGGCAACACCGTAATATTATAACTACGTAACTTATTGACTTTTACCAAAATAGAGAAAATCTAATGTCGATTTTCAAGGGTGATTAATGGTCTAAAGTGAATGATTCACTGAATTAGAGATGTTATATTAGGGTCAATTTCGAATAATCCTAATATAGGATATATTAGTTACGTCATATTCTAATACCATACCTATTACTCGATATTAGTCAGATAATAGGGTAAGAAGTGAACGTTTTAGTATTATGCTCTATATCTAGTATTCCGACTCGCGAGGTTTAATACAATATAATAGCTTCATTATCAATAATATGTGGTTAATAGTGAATTAATAAAATATGAATACAATGTTTGATGATGTTTAATAGGTATCTATTGATACTATTGTATTCGCCTCGCTCACGTTGCCGCGTTCGCGTTGTCTCTGGCTAATAATTGACTAATATCAAGTAACCTAATAGATGACATTCCTATAACCTAATATGAATACGGGTCGCTCGTATTATAATATGCATACCTAATATGAGTATATTCGTTTCATCTCTACACTGAATCGATTCAGTACTCCTAATATTATCAATTTAAATAATCGATTTTTTGGCCCGGAATTTCGATTCTTATATTAATCGATCTCAAATCGCCAATACGCCATCCCTAATAAGAATACTTGTGTTTATACTTTATGACTCATCGTAGTAAGTAAATAGTTGAAAAAGTTTGAAAGTTAAAGAATTCTCTTTTGAAAATTCAACACCCAGAGCTTTACAACGCAAATGGTAAATGAAAATTGTAATTCTTTAAAAGATTTTAAGACTTAAAATAGTAATATTCAACAATTTGACTGAATTCATTGTTACAGGCTGGGTACTCAGAAGATCAACTGGCAGGTGAGTTGTCATTGTAGTTAAAATTTCTTTTATAAAAAAAAATTGTCTACTGATGAATAATGAATAAAATCAAGACTTCAACAACAAGATGTGAAAAATTTGGTAGATCTGGCGGCAACGTCGGACGGGGCGTTGCAATGTGGCGCTAACGTAATCCGTGAGTCATGTCAATCAACGTCTTTACCGAAAGCGGTGGTATTACAAGCGCCCTAGTTTCCTTATATGGTTTGTATTTTAAAGCGATCCAGGTGTCGCATGTGGCCGCTGGCCTCGCGTCGTTCGGCGTGCAGTCACAGTAAGTATCGAGCGGTCGCATTGCGCCGTCACTCGACCTCCGAGCAACATGTTCATGTACGAGCCACCCACCAAGTTGAAGCTCACTTCTGTCGAAGGTACCTTTGACGACTTGACGCCCGGCTCCATTACTACTGATATGATATATGAGCCATTGTCATTGTAAAGTAGGTCAAACAAAACATTCATGTCATCAAATGTTTACAGAGTTCCAGGAGGCGTTCCAGTTGTTCGACTCGCGTGGTGATGGCAAAATCCATGTAGCACAGATAGGCGATGCTCTGCGAGCTCTGGGACAGAACCCAACAGAATCAGATGTGAAGAAGTGCACGCTCCACCTGAAGCCTGATGAGAGAATATCGTTTGAAGTATTCCTGCCCATCTATCAGGTAATATTACATGTGGTGAATGTTGTAATGTCCATTGGCAACAGGCAAGCAGGGAAACTCGACTGCCACTGCATACTAAATGACTTAAGAACCTTGAATTTATCTAATAAGTGTTAAGTACTAGCAATAATTTATTATGCATGAAAGATAATAAAATAGTTAGTACACTAATGTAGACCGTAGACTAATGTATTAAACATTTTGGATGTTTTACTAGTAAGTTGTTTTGCCACTCTTGACATTCTCATTTAATAGACGTTTAAACATATGGACCTTCTGCAAACAATGACATTTTTCCCTTGTGGACCTTCTCATTTGGAGGGAATGTACCAGTGCCAGTGTTATTGGTTTTTGTAGTTTGATGTGGCATACTTTCATGAGCCCACCCCATGTTAAGTGGACATAGCTGTGTTTATCATTTATCAAGTTCCTGAAATGAATTGCCTCTAATTGTACCCTCATCAAGTATTAAACATAAAAAATAATTATTATTATTATGAAAACAAGTGTTGAGCAAGTGGTTTGTTTAGAATTAGTTAAATTAAAGTATTTGTTACTGTAAAGAAGCAATAGGTACTTATAATATTGTCATCACCACCACACACACTATGTTTGCTAGACCTACCTATATAGACTAGCTACTAATACTGTGACCACACTGGCTAGGCAGCTTGCTGCACTTGACATTTTCTTTCCTTCTCATAAAATTTAAGTTGAGAGGCGCTCCTAGCGTTGTGGCACTAAGATGTTTGTTACGATCATTACACAAGGTTAAGTAACCTTCAGCAAGGTCAGTCCATGATGGATGACCGTTTGCGGCAATTTCATTCTTGAGCATCTCTGTGCTTTGTAAGGCATGTAAACCTGTTGGTCCCGGTTATCACTTAATTTGATACTTGTTAAGTCAAGTTGTAAGCCTTCTAGGCGACTTAATCAATTCCAGCACATTGTTGTTAGCCTAGATATGTGACACTGGATTGTTTACTTCGTAATTATCAGATTTTTATTATTTTAAGTGATTCATATAATTATAATGTACTTAAGCCTAAACAGTCTAGTTAATTTTTTTAGATGTAACATTAAATTGATATTGTTAGAAATGTTTAGCTCTTACATTGCTATTAGCTCTCCAGTCGCCTGTGATACAGGAATTATTATCCTAGTAAAGGGACAGATAAATATTTTTAGCCACATAATATTATTAAATAGTTCTATTTTTGAATAAATGATTTAATTTTGATTTGATTTGAGCACTAGGGTCTGCTTCAAGCCCATACTATAAGAAGAAGAAGAATATAAGTTTGAGATTTGTTCCTGTGGCCATTGGGCATACTAACATTTAGAATTGTTTCTATTTTGTTTATGATTGATGACATTGTGTATAGGGCACGCTATGCCTATCTGAAATGGTAGTTAAAATAGTCATATGTGCAGGATATTAATTGATTGAAGACACTGACTGTGGCAGGTCCTGGTGAGGTATAGGCTAGAGTGCACAAAATCATTAAGAGAGCTATGGTTGACATCAAACAAAAACTAAATAAGGAGGTAATGAGAATGCGTGTGTGCTTGTGGATTTTTCTGTAGCTCAATATTGTTATAATTATTTTGTCAGGCTATATCAAAGGCCCGCAGTGGTGACACCGCCAACGATTTCATCGAAGGCTTGCGCCACTTCGACAAGGATGGCAATGGGTTCATCTCATCGGCTGAGTTGCGGCACCTTCTGTCTACACTAGGGGAGAAGCTCAGTGACGATGAGGTAACTGTACTGTTCCAGTCCTGATGCAGCTGTTGACATTGACCTTGATAATTCTGTTTAATGTTGCTATGTTCATTTATAGTAGTTTATGAAACTGTTGCATAATGAGGGTTCTTAAAACACTTGTATGAGTTCAAAAAACGAGCCGCAGGTGAGTTTTTTTTTAGCATCAGACAAGTGTTTACACACACATTAATAATGTTGACATTACAGTATGAGAGTAGATAAAACATTTTGACTATATCTTCTGTGTTGTGGAAGCTTGAGTGTTGACTGAAGCTTCCAGATATAGTAGAAGTTCAAATTAGTTGTTAATGGTGTTGACCAATAACAACTAATTTGAACCTGCTCAGATACACGTTTAAGTGTGTAAGTAACATGTGTATGTGTGTGTGGGCAGGTGGAGCAGCTGCTGCAGGGGCAGGAGGACTCGCAGGGTAACATCAACTACGAGAACTTCGTGCACCTCATTATGCAGGGCTGAGCCGCCATTAACATGATATATAACTAGATGTAAGGGGGCGAGGGCGGACACCCGCCGAGCATTTACGATGACGCGACGCCCTGTAGACTGTTTATTGAAACGTACGATTCCGTATTTGTATTCCCATTCTTATGTATTCCAAAATGTTATTAATTATTATTTTATACTTATTATCTTATGTATTATTAATATTATTATAGTATGTTTGTACAGAAAATAAAATATTTGTAACTAATGACTTTACCAGCTCTCTAATTGTATTTGTCCATTAGCGTATTATGATGATTATGATGCTAACGAACAGGCATTGGCTGCCCTGGTGACATCCAACAACTGATTTAGGCGAGGCTGATACTCTACTCCAGGAAGTCTGATTTACCGCCATGACATCTAACAATATTATAAAATAAATAAACCATTAAATAAGTTGCCATAGGTACACGAATTTATTAATCTTTATTTTAAAATGTAGATGTTCTTTTTGTATACACTAGCTGCACAGCTGCACGTATTTCGACTCCTGTGATCACTGATATTTCCCTTTGAGGCAAAAAAATGTTCAAAAATCCTTTCTTAGAACTACCCATTCCATGAATAAAGAAAATTGTGTTCACTGATATAATTCAGATTTTGTCTTATACGTGGTATAGGTACTGTAAGTACAGTCTCGTATGTCGGGTTCATTAATATATTGGTACTGTCAAGGATTAAAAATATTGAGTGTTGAAAAATTCTACAGAACCTATGGACCAAAAAAGGTCCTCATGTGAATGATTTATCAGCAACCCATTAAGTCCCACTGCTGGGATCGGGTCTCCTCTCCTCTAACTAAAGAGCTGAGAGAATTTTAGGCCATAATCCACTCACGCTGGCCTAGTGCGGGTTGGTGGATCAGACATACTCATAGAATTACTTCTAGGGTATGTGGGTTTCCTCACGATGTTTTCCTTCACCGTTAGCAGATGGTAAGACACTCGACTAGTACATACAAATTCCACATTGGTACTGCCGATGGGGATCGAACTCAGACCGCGTGATTTGCAAGCCGGTCCATATCCATTCAGCCACCATCGCATCTGAATGATTCACAATATCAATATATACGAATAATAATTAGTGATCACCCTTTTCAACAAAAATATCGATACTGTATTGTATTATTCATTATTAGCTGAGCAGGCTAAGCTTCTACGTTCATATATTTTTGAAGCCTGGAAGGACCAATATGTTAATGAACTGAACAGTAGTGCAGTTTCGTGAGTCGTACAGTATACAATTTGCTGACGGCCGCGTGTGGCTGACACTGGCTTGGCCACCATCGTGGATTTTGATTTTGATGATGCAAAAAATTAGTCGATAATTGGACCAAATTGGTCATCAAATATCAGAATTGGACCTTCAATGGTTCAAAAGTTATAAGGGTTTTTATTTGGCCGATCTGGGGAGAGTCTCCCCAGCTTGGCCACATTCGTATCTCAAAAACTAGGACACCTAGCGAAGATCTGTTTTCACCCAGAATTAGTCGCTAATTGGACCAAATTGGTCATTAAATATCAGAATTGGACCTTCAATGGTTCAAAAGTTATAAGCGTTTTTATTTGGCCGATCTGGGGAGAGTCTCCCCAGCTTGGCCACATTTGTATCTCAAAAACTAGGACACCTATCGAAGATCTGTTTTCTCCCAGAATTAGACGTTAATTGGACCAAATTGGTCACCAAATATCAGAATTGGTCGGGTCTTAGTTTAAAAGATACGAGGAGTTGAATTTTTCAGGTATAGTCTAGGAGCTTTTACCCTATTGTTAAACTATAACATTAGCTTCTAAAGTAAGGATAGAATAAAAATCTTTCGGTTCTAAATATAAAATGATTTATTATTGTACTTATGTAGGTACCTACTATAAAATGTTAATAATAATACCTACTTAATCTAACATGTGTTTAGAACCTCTGGCAGATATGGCAAAGACAGAAATTCAAAAATGAAGTTGGTGGGTAATTTAAATGATAGTGTTTCCAATGTTGAGAGCATGCCTACAGCACAGAATAGTTACTACGTAACAGATACATCACTCCCATACAAACGCGAAAATATATTGTTTGTTTATAAAATACATAATTGAATTTAAATTGGTAAGTTGAAGAGGTTGGAACTCTGTGCATAATTGTAAGTAGGTAGGTAGTAACCCTATCATAATAATAAATAAATCATTTTATATTTTGAACCGAAAGTTTTTTATTCTATCCTTACTTTAGAGGTTATCGTTATAGGCAAATAATTGGGTAAAAACTCTTTGATCTAGCTCCTAGACTATACCTTAAAAATTCAACTCCTCGTATCTTTTAAACTAAGACCCGACCAATTCTGATATTTGGTGACCAATTTGGTCCAATTAACGTCTAATTCTGGGAGAAAACAGATCTTCGCTAGGTGTCCTAGTTTTTGAGATACAAATATGGCCAAGCTGGGGAGACTCTCCCCAGATCGGCCAAATAAAAACGCTTATAACTTTTGAACCACTGAAGGTCCAATTCTGATATTTAATGACCAATTTAGACCAATTAGCGACTAATTCTGGGTGAAAACAGATCTTCGCTAGGTGTCTTAGTTTTTAAGATACAAACGTGACCAAGCTGGGGAAACAACTCCTCGTATCTTTTAAACTAAGACCCGACCAATTCTGATATTTGGTGACCAATTTGGTCCAATTAACGTCTAATTCTGGGAGAAAACAGATCTTCGATAGGTGTCCTAGTTTTTGAGATACAAATGTGGCCAAGCTGGGGAGACTCTCCCCAGATCGGCCAAATAAAAACGCTTATAACTTTTGAACCATTGAAGGTCCAATTCTGATATTTAATGACCAATTTGGTCCAATTAGCGACTAATTCTGGGTGAAAACAGATCTTCGCTAGGTGTCCTAGTTTTTGAGATACGAATGTGGCCAAGCTGGGGAGACTCTCCCCAGATCGGCCAAATAAAAACCCTTATAACTTTTGAACCATTGAAGGTCCAATTCTGATATTTGATGACCAATTTGGTCCAATTATCGACTAATTTTTTGCATCATCAAAATCAAAATCCACGATGGTGGCCAAGCCAGTGTCAGCCACACGACGGCCGCCGCACTTTCCAAAGGTTTTCAATGGCGGATTTGTGAATAGCGTTTTGGCAAGTCGTCCGCTCGGCTACGGAAAGTCTAGTTTCCGATGGCTTAGAATCAGGGGGTAAGTATACAGGGTGGAATTTTATAATGCCACCTGGGCCCTGATTCTGACTCATCGGATCGTAAACTTTTTCGAATCTTAGAACGATATATTTTTACAGCTTAAGTTATTAAGAGTTAGAAATTAGTTTACCGTATAGAAAATTAAAAACTGTTTAATATAGGTTTTTTTTACATACATCTATTTTTTTAACATTCTGTTTTTTAACGATTTAACACACGAAGATTGACGCAGTTAACACGACAAAGTTTTTAGGTCTGACAATAGATAGGAATCTTAACTGGAAGGCACATATAGAAATATTAAGTAAAAGAATAAGTAAGAGTTCATATGCTTTATATAAGCTGTCACAAACCCTTAGCAAAAATGCGCTCCTAACTGCTTATTATGGTCTGGTTGAATCAGTTCTCAGATACGGAGTCATATTCTGGGGCAACTCTACAGATAGAGAAATTATATTCAAAGCCCAAAAAAGATGTTTAAGATCAATGTTTCATCTAAAAATAACAGATAGCTGCAAGCCTTACTTTAAACATTATAAAATATTAACTCTGCCGTCTTTATATATTTTAGAAGTTCTGATGTTTGTCAAATCAAATCCTGGTTTGTTTCCACGCCTGGCAGATGTTGTTACACGAAACAGACGTGATCAAACTAGATTATGTGTACATCCTGCTAAAACGGCACTTATGCGCAAAAGTGTTATATGCATGGCACCAATAATTTTCAATAAAATTCCTAAGGATTGGAAAGAATTAACAAGTGTGGCTTTCAAAAATAAAGTTAAATCACTACTAATTGATAAAGCATATTATAACATTACTGAATTTCTAGAGGACCAATTATTATTGTAATTCATAATTAATTATTATTAATATTTGACATAATGTTATTTCTAATTTTGCTAATGATATGTAATTTTGATTTATATAATTATTTAAATTAATGACTACCTGCCTCATAATATTTGCACGCCATTGTATAATGACAAACATGTCAGCTCTAATTAATATAACATCTTGCATGCAATTGTATGTAAACACATGTTTAAGCAAATAAAGATCTATCTATCTATCTATCTATTAACTTTAAATAAACTGACAGTTCTGGCCGAAAATATTCCGACAGCTCAGAATCAGGGGGCTGGAGGGAAAGTACTTTAAATACTGGAGATAGATCATTTTATACAAAAGAAACATTCCTTTATTTTTTTAAAGAAACCGAACTGCATTTATAGATTTCCGGAAAATCGCTTGCCATATCCAGGAATTGAGCCAGCTAAAATTCCAATAAATAACACCCTGTACTTTTATGGGGTTTACCCGTTTACCCATAGGGTCAATCATAAGGATCAAATCTCTCTAACAAACATGGTAAATTAAATAACAACAAAACCATAAAATCTTAACTTATAAATTCAATGAGACGTAAAGACGTTGAGTAGGTAACTTTTACTGGTGGTCTACACCAGTAAAAGTTACCTTTACTCAATGGTCCATAATTTTAACTTAATTATGTTCGTAATTAATAATTATCTTTAACGTCATTTATTCACTAATATAAGGAAGAACTATTTAGATAAGAAGATTACGAAATGCACATGATTGTTATGCAGGGCAAATAAAAATGCGAGATAACTGCGTGTGGCACTAGAATTACCACGTAAGTAACGTACTCGTAAGTTAGAATTTAATGGTTTTGTGTTTATTTAATTAGGTACCTAACCATGTTTGTTAGTAAGATTCGATCCTTATGAATGACCCTTATCGATCAATGCCATAAAAGTACAGGTGTTATTTTTTTGGATTTTAGCTGGTTCAATTCCCGGGCATGGCAAGCGATTTTCTGAAAAATTATGAATTCAGTTTTGTTACTTTTTAAAAACAAAGGAATGTTTCCTTTGAGTAAAATTATATTATAACTCTAGAATTAAGAGTACTTTCCCTCCAGGTGGCATTACAAAATTCCACCCTGTATAAGGCTAAAACGTTTCGAGAAATATACCGGTGCCTTTCCCTGGTATCCGAGCCTTTTGAATCTTGACATCGATAGGGAAATAGGAACCTAGATACTCGTGTACTACAGAATGCGGTTAGAGAGAGCCGCACTGTGAGTACTGTGACTATGCGTATGAACAGCAGGGACTGGCATACGATACGGGTCTGTAAGTATTTATGTATTTATGTATGGCAGCGCTATACTTAAGAATGATTTGTGAACAATAACAAGTGGGTACCTAGTCCAAGAAGTTAAACGTAGCGGAGCGGGGAATTAACATCGTTTCCTGCTTGTGGCGCTCCTTTGTTCGCGCTTAGCGCTGGCAGGTGCGGCGCGGCGGGCGCGGGGAGGGGCGCGCGCTAGGACTGCGGATGTTAGTCACCGCCCGCGCCCGCGCCGCCTGAGCACTGAGGTTAACTCCATTATACCGAGTACCGAGGAGCGGTCAATTGGTCCCTCGGTTCTCGGCGGGTCAGTCGCGTTGTCTCACCTTGTGGCGGGTCGCGCCATGACTTGGACGCGGTGGTGCGTGCTGCTGGCGTGCGCGGCGCGGGCGGCGCTGGGCGCGCTGCTGCCGCTCGACGCGGAGCGGCTGCACGCCAGCGTCGGAGGCTTCGCCGTCATGAACTGCCATCTCGACTTCCCCTTCGGCAATGAGATACCGTACCACCTGCAGTGGGACAAGGACGTGAGTACCTAGCCCAGTCTCATTGTGTGCTCCACTCCAGTCACGTTTCATTGCGTCGTTTGTTGTTTGTAAACATTGCGGCATTTGGCGGCGGACTGTAGGCCCGACGCCAAAGCTATTTTCAAAGTACCTAATTAATATAATAATAGTCGTAAATTTTCCGTACCTACAGTTAAGCAGTAGGTTATCAAGTTACATTTAAAGGTTAAATAGATATCAATAATAAACATGTACCTAAGTGAATAATACTGCGTGTGTAGTTGTGTACCTTACTAATAAACATGATACTGAAACATATGAGGACACGCTTCTAAAAATAACTGAACAAATACTTAGTCAGTGCAATGCATACCTACGTATCTACATATATTAGAACAGTTAAGTACTTAGGTACAATAAAAAAAATAACTAAAAAGCAAAAAAAAATATTATACTTAATACCTATTTTTCTTCTTGAGTTACATAATTATATAGTAAATGGTATTGGGTTTTTCTATCATGAAATTCCAGTATTGAGATTTTCCCGGAGTTTGGTAAACAAATAATGTTCCCGGTTGATGACAATAGGCTCGCCCCCTATTTCATGGGACCAAACATAGCTGGCGAAATGTGGGTGTGAAACGCCTGCTTACCCCTTCGGGGAAAAAGGCGTGATGCTATATATTGAGTAAAAAATAAAAACATTTTGGCGCCAAACAATACTGAGTAAATAAGTACCTACTTACCTATCTAAATTGAATATGTAGGTATATAACTATGAGGTACTCGACATTAATATTGATGCCAATTCTGTCCCAATCCAGAAGTGTGAAGACATCTTCCAACGAAGGCGCAGGCGTGAACAGTTACGGAGATATAACATCTCCTGTCTTAGTGCAGTAGCGCTGCAGTTGGATAGGTTGCAACTTGCAGGTTGCAGGTGGCATTCTTGTGCAAACACCTACGCACTAGCTGTTGCCATTGCCATGTTTCCACCGAATCAAAGGCTTTCTCTTAATCCACCAACGCTAAGCACAGTGGCCGGTTAGACTCTTCGGTCTTCTGTCTAACCTGCCACAGCGTATCAGTGTGGCTGGAGTCGTCCGTCGAGTCTACGCTGCGCTCGAGACGATTCGTAATGACTCTGAAAAACAGCTTTCGCATGGGCTGTGATGACTTTTAGAAATAGCTATGCTCAGAGTTGATGCTGGGTGATCGAATCAGAAATGTGGAGCTCCACCGGACAATTTAAGTTGCCGACATAGCTTACCGATCCGCGTCGCTAAAATGGCATTAGTGGCAGTTGGCAGTGGGTAGGTCACACAGTTCGTACAACTGGCGGTCGATGGGGACCACGCGGTGTCCAATCATTTGACAAAAAACAAATGACAAATTTTCGTTTATAAAATTAGTTTGACAAATTTATAATTTTACAAATTATTGTTTAACAAACTACTCATTTGATAAATTATTTACCAGACAATATTTTGTTATGTCGAAACTTCATTTCATATATACTTAATGGATTATTTTTTAAACATGTGGAAGGCAAAACAACGTATAGCATAAATAACATTTGACAAAATGGCTAGGTTAGGTTAGGTTAGAACTGCGACCACAACGCTAGAACCGAATTCTACTTATTTCGCTTAGTTAAGCAGGCAGTGTATTTTTTTTTTAATTGATCTAAAAGTAAAATTCAATTAAATCAAATTAAATTCAGTAAAATTATCCAAAATACCTCTTTTTGTAAAATACAAAGGACCTCATTGGGCTGATAAATAAAAGACAAAAGGCTCGTCCCCTATTTCACGGGACCAAACATAGCTGGCGAAATGTGGGTCTGAAACACCTCTGCCTACCCCTTCGGAGAAAAAGGCGTGATGCTATGTCATAAATGTTAATAGAACTAAAAATCGTAATAGAAACACAAGCTATGGCTACATAAGTTTATTTGATCCTCAACAAGTTTGTAAGTCCACTAAAAGTGTACGGCGCGAAGGCGCGGCGTATACGACCAGACCAGACCCGTTAAGTACTTTAATGATTCTATTTAGTTAGTCACCTCTACAATTGGTGTATAATCTGTAAAGCGCTAGAATGTGTACTAGCTTCGTCGAGCTGACTGTTACTCAACACCTAGGGACTTGATTGTATGACTGTTATTGTATGTGTGACTGTCACGGACCATTACCTACCTGGTGACCGCAGTCCACAACTAGCGAACATTATTGTGAGGAATTTGGGTCTCGCGCCGCTCCTAGGTCGACGGCGGGCGGGCGGCGGCGCGGCGGCGGCGGCGGCGCGGCGCGAGGCAGTTGGACGTTGTCGTCGAAGCGTGGGAGACGCAATCTTAATGAGTAGGCAGCCGCAGCGCGACGCGGGCCGAAGTGCGCGTGGGAGCTGTAATTGTCTACTTGGTGACACTCGTACAAACATTAGTCGCAGCACTGAGCGGGAGCACTCGGCGCTCGACCAGCCCGCGCGCCATAGACACCTGTCACTAGCACGCATTCATTTACGTTATGAGCAGGTTCAGGCGTAAGTGCTTCTCTCCTAATTTGTTCAAATCACAACATCAGCGCAACCTATCTACTCGTTACGTTTTTTTAAATGCACGAACTGTTTTCATCTCAACATTTAGTAGTGGACAGCAGCGTGTATGGCGTATTGGCGTAGCTAAAAGTACGACTCGGGCCCACCCGGCCGCACCATCGATTAGCGTCGAACGAATACTTATGTCCCATCAACAATCAATCTACTCGGCACTGCTCTCTAGGTAGCGTGTGTGTATGTTGATACGAGTACGACTCGACGCAGCTCTTCTCTTGGAAGTAGAGGGTACCTACTCGTAGTACCTAATGTTTTTATCAGCACTCATTCTGTCGGTCTACGGTCTGTATGAACTCCGGCCCGAATCTTTTCCAGCGGAATACCCTTCGCCTCCCTACACAGGG
This sequence comes from Laspeyria flexula, assembly GCA_905147015.1. Taxonomy (NCBI): domain Eukaryota; kingdom Metazoa; phylum Arthropoda; class Insecta; order Lepidoptera; family Erebidae; genus Laspeyria; species Laspeyria flexula. The sequence continues at coordinate 124,166 of LR989956.1, read as the reverse complement.
CTCGCTTGATAGTCTCCAGATTTGGGTGAGACTCGCGACTGGCCCTCAGCTCCAATTCAGTCCTCAGGGAGTAGTCCAGCGGGTTCAAATCTAGACGATGATGGTTATTATTTGGTAGTGATGAGACTTTGTAAATTAATGTCCTTTAGCCACTTCTGTGTTGACTTCGCCTTGTATGACGAAGCAGAATCTTGTTGAAAAATACAGTCTTTATTTTTAAAAAGGGTGTTGTGGTAGTGGTTTCACAACACCGTTCAAAACGTCTGTCTGGTAATTTTGTGCCTTTGACAAAAATGCAAGTCCATTATTGTCATCAAGTCAGTATTTGTCGAATAAACTTTTCTTCGACGGTGAAGATTTTTAGCAACGATCAACATTGAGCGAGCCTTCATAAGAATTTTGAATTAAGAAATGAAACGATCGTTTAAGTAGTGGACTTTCTTGGAGTGTAGGCTGAACCTTAAACACCGATATTCTGGAAATATTGGTTTGTAGAGCCATCTTCTTTTGAGTCGGACAGGGATTTCGACAAAGCCGTTGCCAGACTAATTTCATAAATCAAAAATTGATGTTCCGTAGCAGCAAAAGTTCTTGTAGTTCGTTGTAACTTTGATCGATGTTTTAATAATTGTGTATTTTTTTTAATTAAGTTAGGTACTTATTCATAAGTAAATATTATAATTAGGTACCTAAATGATGGGATTTAGATCTAACTATATGCGAGCCCGTATAGGCTTGTGATAGTTAAACAAGCTAATAATTTCAAGAAATATTTCCAGAAATATTATCAATTTGTGTGGCTTCTCGCGTAGTTGGACAAGGTGGTAATAACGTCCTGTATCCACCGTTCTGCATGAATATCAGTACTCAGTATACATATACATTTATATATATTATATATACATTTAAATTTGTTGATTGAATGAAAGGTAAATTGTCCTTTTTTGATGGGGGCATGAAGTACATAAATGTTTTCGTTTTTTTTTTACTTATTTTTTTATATATGGTGATATGTTTTATTTTTTGTGTGCCCATGCCTTCTGATAAATAAATGTATTTTCTTTCTTTCTTTCTTTACGATTTATGACGTATTAAAAAAAACTACTTACTAGATCTCGTTCAAACCAATTTTCGGTGGAAGTTTAAATGGTAATGTACCTACATCATTTATATTCTTTGAAGTTTTATCATTCTCTTATTTTAAAAGTTACAGTAAGGGGGGAGACACACATTTTACCACCTTGGAAGTGTCTCACGCGAAAACTATTCAGTTTAGAAAAAAAATGATTTTAGAAACCTCAAAATCATTTTTGAAGACCTATCCATAGATACCACACACGTATGGGTTAGACGAAAAAAATTTTTTGAGTTTTCAGTTCTAAGTATGGGGAACCCCGGAAATTTATTGTTTTTTTTCCTATTTTTGTGCGAAAATCTTTATCTTAATCCGGTTCACAGAATACATCTACTTACCAAGTTTTAACAGTATAGTTCTTATAGTTTCGGAGAAAAGTGGCTGTGATATACGGACGGACAGACAGACAGACATGACGAATCCATAAGGGTTCCGTTTTTTGCCATTGGCTACGGAACCATAAAAAAAGTAAAGTAACTACTTTTACCCGACTGTCAAAAGGATGGTAATGTTTTTACTAGTAATAGTTCACTTCAGAGGTAAGTAGGTACCTAGTTATAATGTCACTAACGCCCTCGTTGTGACGTCATTACTGCATAGAAAGCCGTGTCAGAGTGTATAATTATGTGTGTGCAGGGTGAGACGATATTCTCGTGGTACAGCAGCGAGGGCCGCGCGCGCGTGGGCGACCGCTGGGGCGGGCGCGTGCGGCGGCTCGGCGACGCGCGGCTCGGGCTCGGCCGCGGCTCCATCAACGTCAGCGCCGTGCGCGAGACCGACGCCGGCCTGTACCGCTGCCGCGTCACCTTCCCCAACCGCACGCCGCCCGCGCGCAACAACGGCACCTTCTACTACCTCGACGTGGACGGTACAGTGCCTCGCTCGCTCGCTTACGTGCCGCGTGCCACGTGCCCAGCAGCCGTCACGTGCCATACCTGTGCGTGTTGCAGGAGGTAACCTGATAGTGACGCCGCCGATGAACGTGACGGTGCTGGAGGGCGAGCGCGCGGAGCTGGAGTGCCTGCCCAAGAGCCTCGAGTCGGTGGTGGCGTGGTTCAAGGACGGCACGTCGCTGGGCGAGCTGCCCGAGCTGGCGCTGCGCTCCGAGCTGCCGCCCAACGGCAGCCTCGTGCTGCGGCGCGCGGTGTCCGCCGACCCCGGCGAGTACGAGTGTCGCGTGCGCGCGCCCGACGGCACCGCGCAGAGCGCCGCCGCCTTCCTCGACGTGCAGTGTGAGGACCCTTCTCGATCTTAACTCCACTTGACATAAGCTCAAAGCGAATAACACAAAGACAGCGATCGTTACAGACAAAGCGAAGGTGGTTTACGCCCCGAAGGAGCGGTTCTTGCCGTACGGCAAGCCGGCCAGCCTAGACTGCCACTTCAGTGCCAATCCGCCGCTCACCAACCTACGCTGGGAGAAGGATGGCTTCCTTTTTGACCCCTACAACGTGCCCGGTGTCTTCTACAGCAGAAACGGAAGTTTACTATTTAATCAGGTGACAACTCGATCGTCAAAACTCGTTTGAAAAAGCTATCTCCGTCCCATTGTACAATAACAGTAAGATCACCATTCAACATTGATACAGGTGGACGAGTCGCACGAGGGCGAGTACTCGTGCACGCCATACAACGCGCTGGGCTCGGAGGGTCCGTCGCCGGGCGTGCGCGTGCGCGTGCAGCGGCCCCCGGCGCTGAGCGCGCGGCCGCAGCCGCTGTACGTGGCGCGCCTCGGCGCCTCGCTCACGCTGCCCTGCGCCGCCGTCGCGCGCGACCCGCACGACGAGCCCGCCGTGCACTGGGCCAGGGTGAGTAGTGGTGCCTACGAGTCCGACCACCGCTACACCGCCTGTTGCGCGCTCTATCACTCACCTCTCCCTCGGCCGAGCAGAAGGACGGGAGCGAGCTGCCCGCCGGGCGGCACTCTCTGGAGGACGGCAACCTGACGATCGTGGAGGTGGCGGAGGAGGACCGCGGCGTGTACGTGTGCACGGTGAGCAACGAGGCGGCGGCGCTCGACATCGAGACCGAGCTGCTCGTCGAGAACATGCCGCCGCGCGCGCCCTTCAACCTCACCGTCCGATCCTTCGCCGATTCACTTCATCTTTCCTGGGTACCCGGTGAGCATTCTATCGTTCCTATTCCATTTGTTACAACAAAAGTTCTAACGCATTCTAAGGTAACTGCCCCAGCCCCCTATCATCACAAGATGTCTAAATGCAAGCACAAATGATAGAATTGGAGGATGTAGTGAATTTACAATACTATCTACTATTAAATTCTTTTTCTTTTAACATACCTATCCGAGATTTGATTTGTTAGTAGCAGGAGAGCTCGTGAACACTCCGAGTAACGCTCTTTCTGTAAGGCTAAGAACGATATCCATGATCTGCTGGCAGACATCAGTCCTGCACGTAATCAGCCCTTGTAACAAAACCTATTATAAAATATTCCTGTTCACTAAACTACTAGCAACGCGACCTATGATATTATGTTGGTTGGTACCAAACATTGTCAGTTACTTATTAGTTCCGCAGTGTACCACTAGATGTCACTACTGGAAAAATTAAAAGTCGGTGTTAAGATTCTCCGCGGATGAATGATCCCGCGTCGAATAATTTCAATTATTTGAGGGTAGAGAAGAAATACTTCTTACACCTATCTGGGCGCATTCAAGGTTGAAGCCCTCGGGAACGGTCATCGGAACACACAGTATAGTCTAGCAATTAGGTCGCTCGTCTCACCTTCTAGGCAGCATCCGCCCCTTCGTCCCTCGGGAAAAGTGGTTTGGGACTCATAGCTCGGTGGTGTACCAGCAGCCTGTTTATATATTTTAAAGGTAGATTTAAAGGTTTAAAACACAGATATAATTATATGAATAGATCACGCATCTTCACTCAAGTCTCATCGTCTGTATAGAAACCAAGCGTGCCATTATTTTTCCACCTACTATGACGTCACATGAGCGATGTGATAGGAACTCTCCATCCGCGCGTAAACGATTCAAAAAGTCGTCGTTTAGCCTCGTCCCAATCGATTCCGTAATCGATTTTTGCAAGATTAATCTAATTTTCTTTTTGGCGCACTACGTGGTAAACGTTCTTGTGCTGTAAGATTTTGTTGTATATTCTGTACAAATAATAAAGAAATAAAAAAGATTTTTAATAATTATTGAAAAAAAAGCAAATGAATAACAAAGTATAAAGCTTGAAATGAGTTCTATTCAATGACACCATTTATTAATCCTAAAATTCTAACAAAACACAGGAACAGATTCGAGGAGGTGAATACTTTTAAATCGGATCTCCCACTTTTAACATTACCATTAATATGTAGTTCCGACTGTGATTACTAAAGTATCCACTAACTTCAACACTTGAGAAGCTCTTCAATACATCAATCGTAGGTATTGCGTTCATAACCAGGCGTCGCATTTTTTTTGTTTCCGTGAAGCTGCCTTCGGTAAAATGAACGGAGCAAATTGTAGAATTCTGTGTTGGAAACCAATTTATTTGCCCCGTCGCGCGTCGGTCGCCGTCGATAAGACGATGCGACGACGACGGTTCGAATCTACAGTGTGACTATTTGGCTTTTTGTATATTAAAATTTATGATATGATTTATGAATACGAATAGAAAAATTTGCTTCTAACCATGTCTCCTTAGCATTGGCATCACTTGGAAATCTGCAATTATGATAAACAAAATCCAACACAAAAAACCAACGGGTTGCACTCCGGGAGTGCCGGCTGAAGTAAAAACATAAACAAATAAACAAACATACATAAACAAACACACATACACAAACTTACATGAACAAAATCACTATACAAATAGAAACTTGCAGTAAAAAAAATATTCACATGTTACAAAATACCCAACGCGAACATTTTCTCATTCCTCTGTTTTGAAAATCAATCAGGAATCGAAAACTCGCTGTACAATACAACACTATTTGATTTGCTATAATTGAAAGAAGCGACCGTACCACGAAGCTCAGCGACAGGTGAAAATATCGATAATTTTAATATTCATTACGTGTTTAACAGACATACCACACAATACAGCTTTGTACCTAAATGCGGCAATGAATTACGAATTATGCTATACGCTCTCAGTCGCCTAGTTTTCAATGTAAAACCTCAATAAACGTAAAATAATTGAATTTGCAATTAAACACACAATTTAATAATAAAATGACTTACCGATGAAAGAAAACGTCTCCATTACCACGTCCTAATTTTTTTGTGCTGTTTTAGCAGCTCAGTACGGCACAAGTAGGCATTTTTGAGTTTTAGTTCGACGTAAGGCATCGACGTCGAGAACGTTCCAGTGCGGAATGAATTAAATGACGATGAACTATGTCCATTGGACACAAATTTTACACGCGAAGTACGTAGTGTACGTACACTTGCGTGATCTATTCCATATATATCTGTGACTATGACCATTGACCAATGGGATAGTCAGATATCGATTTTGGTATCACTCAGCCCAGAAACAAAAAAGTTCAAGATAGCGGGCATTTTTACAACTTTGGCCATGTCAAATGGTCTGTGAAAACTTTGTCTAAATGAAAAAAAAAAAAAATTGTAAATAATTACCTAATTAATTTGTCCTATCCAACTTTAACAAAATACGAGGTTAATAATATCAAACTCATTAATACGCGCTATATTGTTATACCACACAGCATTAGAGCAGTGTACGTGTTCCGGCTCTGTGTGCGTGACTAAAAAACCTATTTGCGAGCAACTTGAAATTGTATGAACACTCTCAAGTACACGCTGTCAATCATAAAAAGATGCCCTAGATGGGTTTTTTAGATACAGGATCTGTCGTAAGTAATGGATAACCGTTTGCCTACTCAATCTGTTGCCATTTTAACAAATTTAGGTATTTTTGTGTAATTTCTTTGCTATCGTACTCCTGGAGACTTGCATTATTTAATTTATTTACATTTTGAGTCCCTCATTAATGTAAAACATTATTTAAATTACCAATTTTTTTTCTTTAGTTGTAGTTTTAACCCTTGATTGTGAAAAAAAAGTAGGGTGATATAGCTGCCTATTATCTTAATAATATGTCTGGTATGTGTAGATTATATAAAGGTATAATAGTATGTACTTAAGCAATACTAGTTTCAAGAGCAAAAGAACAAAGCAAGGTCGAAATTTAGATTTTTCAACAAATGCTGCAATTATGGTGATTTGTGTGAACCCCCAAAACTCCCCTCCAGCTGCGATACCTACTCGCTTCGACTCTAGCCGTCTGCCACACGAGTCAAGTCCACAGGAGACAAAGTAAATATTATTATATTCCATGTCAAAATGTGCAGGACATAACGGTGTAGAAGTGGACTACAATGTGTGGTATCGAGAGAGAACCGTGAGCGAGTGGCGCACCATGAAGATATTGTCGCGCGGCGTGACCGAGGCCACGCTCGTGGGCCTGCGCCCCGCCACCCACTACGAGCTGCGCGTGCTGGCGCAGGACCTCATCGGCGACGGCCTGTTCAGCAAGCCCGTGTTCGCCACGACAAGAGGTACTGAACACCACAACACTACTTCTATAGAACATGACATGACAATAACATGAATACCTATATTACACGAGGAATCTTACAATACTTGCCAATACTTATTACAAACATTTACAAGAAATAGACACATCTAATACAAACAAAATGGCTGCAGCACGCGCACGCGCCATTACTCGTAATATTCTTGTCTAGTGTCGCTTGTTCAAATAAACGTTTCTTTTTCTTTCTTTCTATCATACAATTTGCTATCGATTGATCGAACCTACCTTTGTTTTTCATTAACTGGCCTGTTGGTCTAGTGGTTAGTGACCCTGACTGCTAAGCCGGAGGTTGTAGGTTCGATTCCCACCCAGGACAAATCTTTGTGTGATGAGCATGATTGTCTGTTCTGTGTCTGGGTGAAATTTATATATAATATGTAAGTATATGTATGTATTTATATAATAAAATAAAAAAATTATGTAGTACCTAAGTATGTACCTATAACAGTTGTTTAGTATGTAAGGTGCCCTTAACACAAGCAAATAGCATTGCTTAAATTGGGTGGCGATGATAAAATCGTTGATAATTGTAAAATAATGTATTAATTTCAAAATAAATAGTAGATTTTTAAAGTACATTTAAATGCTCTTGATTCCAAACACATACCTTCATTCAAAAAATTCAATTTTTTTAAAAGTTTAATGTGTTTAATGTTTAAGCCATATTTTCTTTAAAAATGTGTATTACGCTAACCTAGGCAAGTTATTAAACAAAATAGCCCATTTATAATGGTACGCCTGCATCACCCGGAAATTGAACCAGCTAAAATCCAAGAAAATAACATTTTGTATTTTTATGGCATTGCATTGTGAATCAATGGATGAAATGAATGAATGAATCATATTATGGATCGAATCTGACTAACAAACATGATTAATTTACCATGTTTGTTAGTGGTAATTCTAGTGCTATTTTTGAAATTTTAGCTGGTTCGATTCCTGGGTATGTTAAACAAATTTCCGGAAATCGTTAAATGAAGATCTGTTTCTTAAAAAAATAAAGGAATGTTTCTTTTGAATAAAATGATCTATCTCCAGTATTTAAAGTACTTTCCCTCCAGGTGGTATTACAAAATTCCGTCCTGTACCTATAGATATGGAGACAATTTAATATAAAAAAAAGTATTATAAGTAAGTAAGTGATCGATCGGTCATGGTTTTGGTGGTGTGGTGCAATATTTAATAGTTGTGCATACTTCTCGTTGAAGGTTCCGACGAGGAAGAGATTATTACCGGTGAGCAGATCGCTTTCGCCTCGTTCTCGACCGAGCCGACGGCGCTGGAGGAGGGGGGGCGCGGGCGGCAGGAGCTGGAGGTGACCGTGCGGCTCATCGACGAAGGCGCGCTGGTGCGATGGCAGCGCGAGCCGGCCGACGCGTCGCGCTGCACGGTGCGCTGGTACGAGGGCGCCGCGCCCGGCGAGCGCCTGCGAGCCACCGGCCACACTCACCACGACTACATGCTCGGTAGGTAGCGCGCTTCGTGTGGTACGGGGGCCCAGCCCTGACTCGTACTGACGGCGCGCTCCGTGTGTTGCAGTGAGCGGCGCGGAGGAAGGCGCGCGCTACTGGGCGCAGGTGGCGTGCACGTCGGGCGCGGCGGGCGGCGCGGCGCTGAGCGTGCCCGAGTACGCGCGGCTGCGCGGCGTGGCGCTGGGCTGCGGCGCGGCGGCGCTGTTGCTGGCGGCCGGCGCCGGCGCGCTGTACGCTGCGCGGCGCCGCCTGTTCCCCGCGCGCAACTCCTCCGCGCGCTCGGACAAGCGTCTGCACTAGTGCACCGAGCGTGAGAGTATGACTAAAACCTCGTAATGACGTAGTGTTCGATGAGTGTTCAGTGGATGTTAAACGTTGTTATTTATTAAAGAATGTTCGGTGAGAGGGCGATCGAAATGTATGGATTAGTTACCAGTTACCTAGGATATACATTGAACAAAAAAAAAAAACAAAAAAAAAAAATTAGAGGAAAAATAAACATTCTAACGAAATGTATTTATTTTTGTTTTATTTCTAAACATGGCACGGTATGTAATTTAGAGGGTGAGAAGATGTTGGGGCAGTTTCCCCAACAGTAATAAATGTTTGTTTATGTTGTTGAAATGAAAAGCCAATCATTCCGTTATAAGGTTTTAATTGCTACTAAAGTACAAAATGACACACACTATACACAATACAAGTACAAAAGTACGTATAAAGTTAATGTTTACAATAAATGAAATTGCTGATACAATAATGACGCACAAAGTTCATGACCTTAATGTTATTAAAAGTCAATGTACGACTAGCTCGTACAGAAGATAAATATAAAACCAAATAAAAAATAAATTAAAAATTTTTAAAAAACCCACGACGAGAACATCTGTACAAAAGGAGAAACGTAACATATAAAAAGGTTTAAATAACTTTTATTTTAATTCCCCGACGAAAAGAAAATAAGTAGCTTAAAAACAATCCCAAGAAAATCCGTTGGGGGCTGCCAATATCATTACTGATTCTCTTACTAATTCTTTTGCATAAACGGTCACCCATCTATGAACTGACCTTATCCAAAGTTGCTTAACCTCATGAGTGTAATCAATATCTCAGTACAGGAGTGTGTACTACGTGTCCCTCCCTATACAGTAACAGCGAGTCTAATTATTTTACAGATAACATAAATAATAACCTTTCTCCAAGAGCCGCACACACTTTACAGAAAACCACATTTAAATCAGTCAAACCGTTTCCGTGATATATTGCATTATGTTGGAACACACAAACACACACACAAAAAAAAAAAAAAAAAAAAAAATGCTCACGGTAGTCAATAGCTCTCGGAGAATCTTAACACCGCGATTCAGAAAATGACGTAATAAGAATAGTGTCATCTATGAGACAATATGAGAACTATTAAGAACCTATTTATATAATATGTCACATTGGCAATTGTCAAAAACTGAAGACTAAACAATAGTAAAAAATCGTCCACATCCCTTTAGGGATTTGGAACGATTTATGGTTGGAGGGATTTATCCCTCCAACCATAAATGTTTATATAATATAATGTTAGTAATGCATTTCCCCTCTTAAAAAAAAAAAAAAAAAAAAAAGGTTAGGTTAGGTTAGGTTAGGTTGAAAAACTTTTCTTACCCCCTAGAAATTCCCGGATAGGTTCCATTTCTGTTGGCTGCTGCTCACCGTAGCCCGGAGACACCCTCCTGAAGTTTCTGCGCCTCACGCATCCCCTGTAAACACAAAAAATCAATTATTCATTAATTTTCCCTACATTTAATAATTCAAAGTCACTTACCTTATTTTTCCCACCCCCTACGGGGCTGCTTTTGGTTTCGTCCAATAGAACCCGTCGAGACGCGTCGAACGACACCCGTTTGGCGCGGATCGGCCGGCGAATTGGTCGGATTCCGCAATATACCTTCTTCGTATTCACTCAAAATCCACCTTAAGGATCACGAATCCCAAATCTCAAACTTTTCTTACCCCCTAGAAATTCCCGGATAGGTTCCATTTCTGTTGGCTGCTGCTCACCGTAGCCCGGAGACACCCTCCTGAAGTTTCTGCGCCTCACGCATCCCCTGTAAACACAAAAAATCAATTATTCATTAATTTTCCCTACATTTAATAATTCAAAGTCACTTACCTTATTTTTCCCACCCCCTACGGGGCTGCTTTTGGTTTCGTCCAATAGAACCCGTCGAGACGCGTCGAACGACACCCGTTTGGCGCGGATCGGCCGGCGAATTGGTCGGATTCCGCAATATACCTTCTTCGTATTCACTCAAAATCCACCTTAAGGATCACGAATCCCAAATCTCAAACTTTTCTTACCCCCTAGAAATTCCCGGATAGGTTCCATTTCTGTTGGCTGCTGCTCACCGTAGCCCGGAGACACCCTCCTGAAGTTTCTGCGCCTCACGCATCCCCTGTAAACACAAAAAATCAATTATTCATTAATTTTCCCTACATTTAATAATTCAAAGTCACTTACCTTATTTTTCCCACCCCCTACGGGGCTGCTTTTGGTTTCGTCCAATAGAACCCGTCGAGACGCGTCGAACGACACCCGTTTGGCGCGGATCGGCCGGCGAATTGGTCGGATTCCGCAATATACCTTCTTCGTATTCACTCAAAATCCACCTTAAGGATCACGAATCCCAAATCTCAAACTTTTCTTACCCCCTAGAAATTCCCGGATAGGTTCCATTTCTGTTGGCTGCTGCTCACCGTAGCCCGGAGACACCCTCCTGAAGTTTCTGCGCCTCACGCATCCCCTGTAAACACAAAAAATCAATTATTCATTAATTTTCCCTACATTTAATAATTCAAAGTCACTTACCTTATTTTTCCCACCCCCTACGGGGCTGCTTTTGGTTTCGTCCAATAGAACCCGTCGAGACGCGTCGAACGACACCCGTTTGGCGCGGATCGGCCGGCGAATTGGTCGGATTCCGCAATATACCTTCTTCGTATTCACTCAAAATCCACCTTAAGGATCACGAATCCCAAATCTCAAACTTTTCTTACCCCCTAGAAATTCCCGGATAGGTTCCATTTCTGTTGGCTGCTGCTCACCGTAGCCCGGAGACACCCTCCTGAAGTTTCTGCGCCTCACGCATCCCCTGTAAACACAAAAAATCAATTATTCATTAATTTTCCCTACATTTAATAATTCAAAGTCACTTACCTTATTTTTCCCACCCCCTACGGGGCTGCTTTTGGTTTCGTCCAATAGAACCCGTCGAGACGCGTCGAACGACACCCGTTTGGCGCGGATCGGCCGGCGAATTGGTCGGATTCCGCAATATACCTTCTTCGTATTCACTCAAAATCCACCTTAAGGATCACGAATCCCAAATCTCAAACTTTTCTTACCCCCTAGAAATTCCCGGATAGGTTCCATTTCTGTTGGCTGCTGCTCACCGTAGCCCGGAGACACCCTCCTGAAGTTTCTGCGCCTCACGCATCCCCTGTAAACACAAAAAATCAATTATTCATTAATTTTCCCTACATTTAATAATTCAAAGTCACTTACCTTATTTTTCCCACCCCCTACGGGGCTGCTTTTGGTTTCGTCCAATAGAACCCGTCGAGACGCGTCGAACGACACCCGTTTGGCGCGGATCGGCCGGCGAATTGGTCGGATTCCGCAATATACCTTCTTCGTATTCACTCAAAATCCACCTTAAGGATCACGAATCCCAAATCTCAAACTTTTCTTACCCCCTAGAAATTCCCGGATAGGTTCCATTTCTGTTGGCTGCTGCTCACCGTAGCCCGGAGACACCCTCCTGAAGTTTCTGCGCCTCACGCATCCCCTGTAAACACAAAAAATCAATTATTCATTAATTTTCCCTACATTTAATAATTCAAAGTCACTTACCTTATTTTTCCCACCCCCTACGGGGCTGCTTTTGGTTTCGTCCAATAGAACCTGTCGAGACGCGTCGAACGACACCCGTTTGGCGCGGATCGGACGGCGAATTAACCGGATTCCGGCAAAAAAATCGCCCCCCCACCCACCCATTTGTGTCTCAGGACATCGATTCGGGTGCCTGTGGGGAATACATACAACCCAAATTTTAAAATTTTCAAGTTTTCTTTATTTATTTTTAAAAAAAATTCCTTTTAACCCGTTTGTTTATTTAATATCCTTATATCGTAGATTCCACTTCATATTTTAACGCGGCGCCCATAATGGGGCCGCCTAATGTAGTCCCGAATTAACTCGCATACATCGAGTTCAGGATGGCTGACAATCTGGCCTCCGGTCAAGTCACGGGCCAGGAGGTAGAGATCGCGGAACCCAACCGCATTCGCCGGTCCACGCGAATGCTCACCCGCCCGGCTGCTCCTGTGGCATCGACCGTAAGGGCCGAGCAGAATGTCAGGATGGGGAAGGGGACCGCTAAGAGTAGTGGTGCTGGTTTGCCGCCGTCGGTGGGATCGACACCTGGGGTGAGTCGTCGGGGCTCCATCAGCGGTGGGTTCGAGTCGGGATCGGAGTTGGGCTTTGACTGCTCTGTCTTGCTGGAGCGAATAACTGACATCCGTCCCGGAAGTGCTGCCAGCGCTGCCAGTGGTAGTCAGTTGTCCTCTTCGATTGCTGCATCGGAGTCTTCAGCCCTGGACCCCAGGACTCAGAGACCGGCACTAACGTTGGACTCAATGGCGGCGACCCAGGGGTCGGCCCAACCATTTAGTCAGCGGGAGTTACTCGCACGCACCCGCGCCGAGGGCGAGCGCGTCGCGACTGATTACGCGACGCAATTCCTTGAGAGGGTACGTTCCCGGGAAAGCTCGGGAACCATGGATGAACTGATCCAGTCCGCCGGGGAATCCGTGGACGCCATCCTCACGGTGGCCACGCGAAGCACCCACCTGAAAGGCACCTTCGCGAGTGCCCTGAAGGAGGCGGCCTCTCGGCTTCGCGAGGCGGTGACTGCACTCGCATCCCGCACCGCCTCTGAGGAAATAGAACTCCTGCGGGCGGCCAACGACCGCCTTTCGATGGAGGTGGCTGAGCTCCGCGCCGAGCTCAGCCAGTCGAGGGCTGACTGGCAGCGGCCGCCAAATCGTCCGGACGAGTCACCCTCCCCTCTCTCAGATGTGCAAATGAGCCAGATCATGGCCTCCATAGGGACCATGGTGGATGCACGCCTCGAGAGTCGTGAGTCTCGCCTTCGACCGCCTCTCGCCGCGGACAAACGCCCGTCCGCAGCACCACCTGCGGGGTCCTACGCCGGGTCTCTGAATGGGAAGATGGGGCCACCCAAGGCCCCGTCACAGTCTCAGAGAGACTTCCCATCGCTCAGACCGCCGGCAAAAACTCAAGCCCCAATCGCTGGGCCCGCTCCACGCACATCATCGTTTCGACGAACGACCGTTGAACAGGCATCAACGTCTGCCCCCGGCCCATCCGCTCCCTCCAACGAGGGTTGGCAGACGGTTGGGGCGAAGGAGGCAGCTCAGCGGCAAAAGAAGCGCGAGAGGAGGAGGGCCGCGAGACAAGCGGCTGCTGCCAAGAAGGCAGAACAAAAGAAGAAGCCTGGGAGGGTCCAGCCGCCCAAATCGGCCGCCGTGGTGATAACGGTGTCCCAGGAGGCGGCGGACGGCGGCCTCTCTTACGCGGCCGTCTTTCGTAAGGCGCGGGAGGGCATCAGTGTGGCCGATCTCGGTTCCACTGGTGTCAGGACCCGTGTCGCCCGCACCGGGGCTCGGATCTTGGAGTTCCCCGGAGCAGAGGGCAATAAGGCGGCCGACGTCGTAGCTGAGAGGCTGCGGGGTCTGTTTGCGGTGGCGGATGGCGTTAGAGTCACCAGGCCCACAAAGTGCGCAGAGATTCGCGTATCTGGCCTGGATGACTCAGTCACGTCAGACGAGGTCCGGGAGGCTATCCAGAAGACCACTGGTTGCCACCTGGACTCGGTCAAAGTTGGTGCCATCCGCCCCGGTCCCGGCGGAGTCGGAGCTGTGTGGGCCCAGTGCCCTGTCGCCGCGGCCAATACCCTGGCCGCGACAGGAAGGATCCTCGTGGGCTGGAGCTCGGCAAGGGTCACCTTGCTGGCAGCACGGCCCGCGAGGTGTTACAAGTGTACGGCGACGGGGCACGTGCGTGTTGCCTGCACCAGCAGCTTCGACTGCACCGCACTATGCTACCGCTGCGGTGAGCCGGGACACAAAGCGGCGAATTGTTCCGCCACTCCCTCTTGTCCATTGTGCAAGGCGGGCAATCGGCCCGCCAATCACATTTTGGGACGGGAGGGGTGCAGACCCCCCCCTCAGGCTTCTAAGCCCAAGGCCGGCGGCAGTCTCTCGACCCAGACTGCCTCTGGCGTCTCTCGACCGGCCACGGTGGAGCAAATAGAGGAGGATGTTTTCTTTTCGCCTTCCTCATAATGGATTGCGAAACCATCCTCCTCCTCCAGGCGAATCTGAACCACTCCGCGGGAGCGCAGGATTTGTTCCTGCAATCCATAGCGGAGTGGTCTATAGGTGTAGCCGTAGCCGCGGAGCCGTATTACGTCCCTCCCCGCCCAAACTGGGTGGGTGACCGGGACAGCTCCGTGGCAATCGTCGGCTCCACGGCGCCTCGTTCCCCGCCCTTGTCGCTCAAAGACAGGGGTTCGGGATACGTTGTCGCCGAGTGGGGGGGAATGTTGATCGTTGGGGTCTACTTCTCCCCCAATCGGAGTCTGACCGATTTCGAGGTCTTCCTGTCATCTTTGGAGACCTCGATACGGCAACTGGCACCGGGCCGCGTTCTAGTCCTGGGGGACTTTAACGCCAAGTCTGAGACCTGGGGGTCCCCCAGGACGGACGCCCGTGGCAAGGCGGTCGAAGAGTGGGCTGATTCGGTGGGCCTCTGTTTGCTCAACAGAGGTACCACCAACACGTGCGTTCGGCAGCAGGGCGGGTCGATAGTGGACCTTTCGTTCGCTAGCCCTGCTGTCGTCGCCCACGTAAGGAGCTGGTGTGTCCTGGAGGAGGCGGAGACTCTCTCGGATCACCGCTATATCCGAGTAGAGATCTCCCGAAGTCCCCAGGACCCCAGCAGGGGTCACGTGGCGGACAGAACTCCCCGATTTCCGCGGTGGGCTGTGGGTAAGCTAGATAGGGACCTACTGGTAGAGGCGGCCATTGTCCAGGCTTGGCTGTCCTCGCCGCCTCCCTTCGAGGGGGTCGACGCCGAGGCTGACAACATCTGCCAGGCATTCACGCAGGTGTGCGATGCGGCCATGCCTCGCGTTCGGCGGCGGCCTCCCAAGAGGGAGGTCTACTGGTGGTCCCAGGAGCTGGCGGACCTCCGCGCGGCCTGTATTCGTGCCCGGAGGTCTTATACCCGCAGCCGGCGGCGTAACCGCGACGCTGATGGGGAGGGCCAGCTTTTCGAGGCTTACCGCGAGGCGCGGGAAGCCTTCAAGCTGGCCATCTGTCGCGCCAAAGAGCAGGCAAGAGCGGAAATGCTGGAGGGACTCGATCGTGACCCCTGGGGTCGCCCGTACCGCGCGGCGCTTGGGAAGCTCCGCGCGCAGGGCCCCCCCCTTACCGAGTCTCTCCGGCCCAGCTTCCTCACGGAAGTGGTCGAGGGCTTATTCCCGCAACGGGCGGAACATACGCCCCCGGCAATGGCCCAGCTGGCCGAAGCCCGGGAGGCCGACGAAAACGTTCCGCCCGTCACGGAGGCGGAGATGGGGGCGGCTGTTCTGCGGATCCGCGGGAAGAACACCGCCCCCGGGCCAGATGGAATTCCTGCCCGAGCGTTGGCCCTAGCCCTTGACCACATGGGAGACCGCCTCAGGGGGCTGTTTGACGCCTGTCTGGCGTCAGGAAGGTTCCCTGAGCGCTGGAAAGTGGGGAAGCTGGTGCTCTTGCCGAAGCCGGGGAGGGCCCCGGAAACGGCCGCGGCCTACAGGCCTATCGTGTTGCTGGACGAGGCGGGGAAGCTGCTGGAGAGAGTTCTCGCTGCCCGCATCGTCCGGCACCTTCGCGAGGTCGGCCCCGACCTGTCGGACGCCCAGTTTGGTTTCCGTACCGGGCGTTCGACGGTCGACGCCATTCTGGCCTTGAGGGCCGCGGCCGAGGAGGCCGTCGTCGAAGGCGGTGTGTTGTTGGCGGTGTCGTTGGACATCGCCAATGCTTTTAATACTCTGCCATTCAGCAGCATCGGGGAGGCACTCCGATTCCATGGAGTGCCCGCGTATATCCGGCTGCTGGTGGCAGACTATTTACAGATGAGGAGCGTCCTGTACGAGGACCGTGATGCCAACGTTGGGCGCAGGGCGATGTCGGCCGGTGTTCCTCAGGGGTCCGTTCTTGGCCCCCTCCTATGGAACATCGGTTACGACTGGGTCCTGCGCTCCGAACTTCCCCCCGGGCTGAGCGTATTCTGTTACGCTGACGATACTCTGGTGGCAGCCCGGGGCAGGAACTTCGAGGAGGCGGCGCGCCTGGCCACAACGGGGGTCTCCGAAGTGGTCGGGCGCATAGAGGCGCTGGGGCTTAGGGTGGCCCTAAACAAGACGGAGGCCCTTATGTTCCATGGGCCCCGTCGCGGTCCACCCGCCGGCGCCTCGATTGACGTTGGCTCGGTTCTCGTGCGGGTCCAGGCCCAGATGAAGTATCTGGGCCTGGTACTAGACGGGCGATGGCTCTTTGACGAGCACTTCCGCCGGCTGGCGACGAAGTTGGAGGGGGCTGTGTCCGCCCTAGGGCGATTACTGCCGAACCTGGGCGGACCCAGCATAGCGTGTCGTCGGCTGTACACGGGGGTTGTCCGGTCCATGGCGCTGTACGGCGCACCGGTGTGGGCGGGGTCTCTGACCGCCCAGAATAGGGACCGTTTGAGGAGACCTCAACGGTCAATGGCGGTCAGAGCCATACGCGGATACCGCACCGTGTCGGCAGACGCGGCGTGCGCGTTGGCCGGAACGCCCCCGTGGGACCTAGATGCGGAAGTGCTCGCCGAAGTTTACAGGCGGGCGGCTGCGGCTCGGGCGGACGGGCAGTCCCCTCTGCCCGAGGAGGTACGCGCATGGCGCGAGGCCGCCCGCAGAGCCATCGCGGAGAAATGGTCGGGTCGGCTGGAGGCGCCGCGTGCCGGTTTCAGAACCGTGGAGGCGCTCCAGCCGATCTTGGCAGAGTGGATGGGTAGGCAGCACGGGACCCTGTCCTTTCGACTGGTGCAGGTCTTGTCCGGGCATGGTTGCTTCGGACATTACCTGTACCGGATCGCGAGGCGGGAGTCGGGTCCCGGCTGCCACCATTGCGACTGCGACGACGACACGGCGCAACACACGCTGGAGTCTTGTCCGGCGTGGGACGAGCAGCGCCGTGACCTCGTCGCAGTCGTCGGAGAGGACCTCTCGCTGCCGGCCGTGATACGCTCCATGGCCGACAGCGACAGGAGTTGGGAGGCGGTCGCATCCTTTTGCGAGGAAGTCATCTCGCAGAAGGAGGCGGCGGAGAGAGTCAGGGAGGAGTGTTTGCTCGCTGACCCAATCCGCCGCCAGCGAACTGGGCGGCGTCGGCGCGCACATCTGCGCTTGATGCCGCCTTAGTGAGGCTGCGGGTGGGGGATCGGGGTTCATTCCCTCACCCGCACCCTTCCGCGTAGGCCGACGGCGTCCCCGGTGCACCCGGACGTCGTCGCTGGGTTTTGGTGCCCCGATGGGGGCTTTCGCTGGGTGGGCCGCTGATGTCATATCAAGTTCCGGCGGCCCACCCGTGACGGCGAAGAGTCGGTGCACAGAGGGGTTTAGTGGGTATTTCGGCCTCTGCCGGCGAGTCCCACATAACCGTCCCGTGTCCCCGCACGGGGCGGTATGCGTAAATGCATTCCCCTCTTAAAAAAAAAAAAAAAAAGGTTAGGTTAGGTTGGGGGCGAAGTCAGATAACCTCCTCGTGAGCCAGGGCCTTCTGCTCTGGCCGGTGCACCCCGGGCAACGTCACTCGGCAATTCTTAGCTTCTCTCACGAGAAGCCACGTATATTGCCGGGTGGCGGCGAATAGTCTGACACCATACCGTAACCTAGCCTTTAGGGGCTGGGCCGGGGGCCACCACCTCTCGGGGTGGGGGCTGCGAGGAAGAAAACCTCTATAAAAATTACCAGCGGGGGCGGCTTCGGCTGCCGCGCTCATACCGTAACCCGGCCCTTAGGGGCTGGAACGGGGGTCACCACCTCTCGGGGTGGGGGCTGCGAGGAAGAAAACCTCTGTAAAAAATTACTTGGGGGGCATATAGGGGAGGGGAAACCCGACCCTGCCAATGGGTAGATCGTTATCCCGTCGAGTGTCGTTGATCACGTCTAGCGGCTTGACGGGACCGAGGGGCTTGCCTTAATTGGCCGGCCCGCGAGAAGGAAATCTCATAAAAACCAGACAGTAAAGTCTTAAAAACCCCCTGGTACCTGCCGACCCCAGTGTGGTAAATAGGCTTGCCCCCGGAATGAGCGTCACCCGGGGGTCGATTTGTACTTCGTCTCATTCTCGTGGGAATAAATATGGATGCACTAAATTTAAAAAACAATAAGAAGAAAGGAGAGAGAGAGGAGGGGCAGCAACAGCTGCGTGATGTGTCGCGTTCCGCCGCAGGTGTACCTGTTCTGGTACCTGTGGTGACGCCATTTGTGTTGCCGGGTTCTCCGGCTGTTCGGTCTCGTGCCAGCAGTCGGAGAAGCTCGGTGAGTTGTGGGCTGGGCTCGGGGTCCGAATTGGACCCTGACCCGGATGATGCCCGACCTGGGAGTTCGGCCAGCGGCAGTGGTCGGCTCCCAAAGGGGAAAAAGAGGAGGCGTCCTCGCTCGGGGGAGTTGTTGGGGGCGGATGATCCGGCTCCTAAGGTCCCGGCGTCGGGGTCGGCCCTGGGCTCTCGGTCCCAGACACCGATCCCGATGTCCGTCGATTCCATGGCGGCGACTCAGGGGTCAGTTTTCTCCCAGCGGGAGCAGGTTGCCCGCACTAGAGAAGAACGGGAGCGTGTCGCGGTTGATGCCGCGACTCAGTACCTCCAAAAGGTACGCTCCCGAGAGGGTACTGGCGAGTTGGGCGACCTCGTCCGGTCGGCTGGCGACTCCCTGGAGGCTATCGTAACCGTGGCCTCAAGGAGTACCCACCTAAAGGGTACTTTTGCCAGTGCCCTCAAGACGGCGGCGGCTCAGCTGCGTGAGGTAGTGGAGGTTCTGTCCACCCGCACTGCCTCTGAGGAAGTCGAGTCCCTGCGGGCGGCAAATGATCGCCTCTCGAGGGAGATGGCGGAGCTCCGCGCCGAGCTTCGCCAAGTGCGGGCTGCTCCTCAGCAGCCTGGTGTGCCGGAAGAGTCGCCCTCTTCCTTGTCAGACGCGCAGATGCGTCAAGTGATGCTGGCCATAGGGCCTATGCTTGACGCACGGCTGGGGAGTCTGGCGGCAAGGCTGCCGCCGGAGCCGCGCCTCCGCCCACCTTTAGCTGCGGACAGGCGTTTGTCCGCGGCGACAACATCGGCCCCGCCAGTCGCGGCGGGTCCATCTTTTGCGGCGGTGGTGTCTGCGCCGGCACCCCCGGGATCCCGGCCCGGAAATTTGGGCGGGAAGATGGGGCCAGCTAAGGCCCCATCACAGTCCCAGAGGGATTTCCCGTCCCTCCGGGCAACCGCGGGGACTCGTGCCTCTACAGCTGGGCCCGATCGTGCAGCGGTGTCCGCCCCTGGCCCTTCTGCTCCCACTGATGGGGGTTGGCAGACGGCAGGGGCGAAGAAGAGGGCCCAGCGCCAGAGGAGGCGCGAGAAAAAGAGGGCGACCAAAGCAGAGGCAGCTGCAGAGGGAGCTGCAGCTGCCAAGAAGAAGAAGAAGCCTGGGAGGCTCCAGCCGCCTAAGACGGCCGCCGTGGTCATCACGGTGTCCAAAGAGGCGGCGGAGAGCGGCCTCTCGTATGCGGACGTCTTCCGCAGGGCGCGACAAGACGTCGGGGCGGTCGACATCGGCCCCTCCGGCGTCAGGACTCGCGTCGCCCGCACTGGGGCTCGAATTCTTGAGTTCCCTGGTGCGGAGGGCGGTAAGACGGCTGACGCCGTGGCCGAGAGGCTGCGGGGTTTATTTGCGGCAGAGGATGGCGTCAAGGTCGCCAGGCCAACCAAGTGCGCAGAGGTGCGCATCTTTGGCCTGGACGACTCGATCACGTCCGGGGAGGTCCAGGAGGTCATCCACAAGATAACAGGATGCTCCCTGGACTTAGTGAAGGTTGGCGTCATCCGCCCCGGCCCGGGCGGTATGGGTGCAGTCTGGGCTCAGTGCCCTGTCGCCGCGGCCAACGTCTTGGCCGCGGCTGGACGAATCCTCGTGGGTTGGAGCTCCGCAAGAGTCACACTCCTTGCGCCTCGGCCCACGAGGTGTTTCAGGTGTATGGCGACGGGGCACGTACGCTCGGCCTGCACTGGCGCATTCGATTGCACCGAATTGTGCTACCGCTGCGGGGAACCGGGGCACAAGGCGGCGACTTGTTCTGCCGCCCCCTGCTGCCCCTTGTGCAAGGCGGGTAACTTGCCCGCCAACCACGCGTTGGGGCAAAAGGGGTGTAAGCCCCCTCCCAAGGCTTCTGAGCCCATAGTCGGGGGCAGTCTAGCGACCCAGACTGCCTCCGTCGTGACTCAACCGCCCACGGTGGAGAGCATGGAGGAGGATATTTTTGTTTCGCCGTCTCAATAATGGACTGCGAACATATCCTCCTCCTCCAGGCCAATCTCAACCACTCCGCCGGAGCGCAGGATCTCTTCCTGCAATCCATGGCGGAGTGGTCGATAGGTGTAGCCGTAGCCGCGGAGCCGTACTACGTCCCTCCCCGCCCAAACTGGGTGGGTGACCGGGACAGCTCCGTGGCAATCGTCAGCTCCACGGCGCCTCGTTCCCCGCCCTTGTCGCTCAAAGACAGGGGCCCGGGATACGTTGCCGCCGAGTGGGGGGGAGTTTTGCTCTTCGGAGTATACTTCTCCCCCAACCGGAGTCTGGCTGATTTCGAGGTCTTCCTAACATCTCTGGAGACCTCGATACGGCGATTGGCATCGGGCCGCGTCTTAGTCCTGGGGGACTTTAACGCCAAGTCCGAGACCTGGGGGTCCCCCAGGACGGACGCCCGTGGCAGGGCGGTTGAGGAGTGGGCGAATTCGGTGGGCCTCTGTCTCCTAAACAGAGGCACCACCGACACGTGCGTGCGGCGGCAAGGGGGGTCGATAGTGGACCTTTCGTTCGCTACCCCTGCCGTCGCCGCGCGTGTAAGGAGCTGGAGTGTCCTGGAGGACGCGGAGACTCTCTCGGATCACCGATACATCCGAGTAGAGCTCTCCCGCAGTCCCCAGGACCCCGGCAGGGGTCACGAGGCGGACAGAGCTCCCCGTTTTCCGCGGTGGGGTGCGAGTAAGCTGGATAGGGACCTACTGGAGGAGGCGGCCATTATCCAGTCTTGGCTGTCTCCGCAGGCTCCCCTCGAGAGGGTGGACGCCGAAGCTGACCGCATCTGCAATGCGTTTACGCAGGTCTGCGATGCGGCCATGCCCCGCGTCCGGCGTCGGCCTCCAAAGAGGGAGGTCTACTGGTGGTCCCAAGAGTTGGCTGACCTCCGTGCGGCCTGCATTCGTGCCCGGAGGTCATACACTCGCAGTCGGCGGCGTCATCGCGGTGATGGCGGGGAGGGCCAGCTGTTCGACGCGCTTCGGGAAGCGCGGGAGTCGTTCAAGCTGGCCATCTGTCGCGCCAAGGATCAGGCTAGGCAGGAGATGCTGGAGGGACTCAATCGTGACCCCTGGGGTCGCCCGTACCGCGCGGCGCTTGGCAAGCTCCGCGTGCAGGGCCCCCCCCTTACTGAGTCCCTCCGGCCCAGCTTCCTCACGGAAGTGGTTGAGGGTCTATTTCCGCCTCAGGCGGAACACACGCCCCCGGCAATGGCCCAGTTGGCCGAAGTCCGGGAGGCCAATGAGGATGTTCCGCCCGTCACGGAGGCGGAACTGGGGGTGGCTGTTCTGCGAATTCGCGGAAAGAACACCGCCCCCGGGCCGGACGGCATTCCGGCCCGAGCGTTGGCCCTGACTCTCAACCACATGGGGGACCGCCTCAGGGGACTGTTTGACGCCTGTCTGGCGTCAGGAAGGTTCCCTGAGCGTTGGAAAGTGGGGAAGCTGGTACTCCTGCCGAAGCCGGGGAGGGCCCCGGACTCGGCCGCGGCCTACAGGCCCATTGTTTTGCTGGACGAGGCGGGAAAGCTGCTAGAGAGAGTTGTCTCTGCCCGCATCGTCCGGCATCTGCGGGAGGTGGGCCCCGACCTGTCGGACGCCCAGTTTGGCTTCCGCGCCGGGCGTTCGACGGTCGACGCCATTTTGGCCGTGAGGGCCGCGGCCGAGGAGGCCGTCCGAGGAGGCGGCGTATTGTTGGCGGTGTCACTCGACATCGCCAACGCCTTCAATAGTCTGCCATTCAGCAGCATCGCGGAGGCGCTCCGGTTTCATGGAGTGCCCGCTTACATCCAGCTGCTGGTGGCAGACTATCTGAAGGAGAGGAGCGTCCTGTACGAGGACCGAGATGCCAACGTTGGGCGCAGGGCGATGTCGGCCGGTGTTCCGCAGGGGTCCGTTCTTGGCCCCCTCTTGTGGAACATCGGTTATGACTGGGTCCTGCGCGCCGAACTTCCCCCCGGGCTGAGCGTATTCTGTTACGCTGATGATACATTGGTGGCAGCCCGGGGGCGGAACTTCGAGGAGGCGGCGCGCCTGGCCACCACGGGGGTCACCCAGGTGGTCGGGCGCATAGAGGCGCTGGGGCTTAAGGTGGCCCTGAACAAGACGGAGGCCCTTATGTTCCATGGGCCCCGTCGTGGGCCACCTGCCGGCGCCTCACTTAATGTTGGCACGGTCCTCGTGCGGGTACAGGCCCAGATGAGATATCTGGGCCTGGTGTTGGATGGGAGATGGCTCTTCGACGAGCATTTCCGCCGGCTGGCGACTAAACTGGAGGGAGCTGCGTCCGCCCTAGGGCGACTACTGCCGAACCTGGGCGGACCCAGCATTGCATGTCGCCGGCTGTACGCGGGGGTTGTCCGGTCCATGGCGCTGTACGGCGCACCGGTGTGGGCGGCGTCTCTGACCGCCCAAAATCGCGACCGGTTGAGGAGGCCTCAACGGTCGATGGCGGTCAGAGCCATACGTGGATACCGCACCGTGTCTGCAGACGCGGCGTGCGCGTTGGCCGGTACACCCCCGTGGGATTTGGAGGCGGAGGTGCTCGCCGAAGTATATCGGCGGGTGGCTGAAGTTCGGGCAGACAGGCGGTTCCCTCTGCCCGAGCAAGTGCGTGAGTGGCGCGAAGCCGCCCGCCGAGCCATCTTGACGAAGTGGTCGGATCGGCTGGAGGCGCCGCGTGCCGGTTTCAGAACCGTGGAGGCGCTCCAGCCGATCTTGTCAGAGTGGATGGGTAGGCAGCACGGGACCCTGTCCTTCCGACTGGTGCAGGTCTTGTCCGGGCATGGTTGCTTCGGACATTACCTGTACCGGATCGCGAGGCGGGAGTCGGGTCCCGGCTGCCACCATTGTGACTGCGACGACGACACGGCGCAACACACGCTGGAGTCTTGTCCGGCGTGGGACAAACAGCGCCGTGCCCTCGTCGCAGTCGTTGGAGAGGACCTCTCGCTGCCGGCCGTCATACGATCCATGGCCAGCAGCGACAGGAGTTGGGAGGCGGTCGCATCCTTCTGCGAGGACGTCATCTCGCAGAAGGAGGCGGCGGAGAGGGTCAGAGAGGAATGTCTCCTTGCTGACCCAATCCGTCGCCGGCGAACGGGGCGGCGTCAGCGCGCACATCTGCGCTTGATGCCGCCTTAGTGAGGCTGCGGGTGGGGGATCGGGGTTCATTCCCTCACCCGCACCCTTCCGCGTAGGCCGACGGCGTCCCCGGTGCACCCGGACGCCGTCGTTGGGTGTTGGTGCCCCGATGGGGGCTTTCGCTGGGTGGGTCGCTGATGTCATATCAAGTTCCAGCGGCCCACCCGTGACGGCGAAGAGTCGGTGCACAGAGGGGTTTAGTGGGTATTCCGGCCTCAGCCGGCGAGTCCCACATAACCGTCCCGTGTCCCCGCACGGGGCGGTATGCGTAAACGCATTCCCCTCTTAAAAAAAAAAAAAAAAAAAAAAAAAAAAAAAAAAAAAAAAAAAAGGTTAGGTTAGGTTGGGGGCGAAGTCAGATAACCTCCTCGTGAGCCGGAGCCTTCTGCTCTGGCCGGTGCACCCCGGGCAACGTCACTCGGCAATTCTTAGCTTCTCTCATGAGAAGCCACGAATATTGCCGGGTGGCGGCGAATAGTCTGACACCATACCGTAATCCAGCCCTTAGGGGCTGGGACGGGGGCCACCACCTCTCGGGGTGGGGGCTGCGAGGAAGAAAACCTCTATAAAAATTACCAGCGGGGGCGGCTTCGGCTGCCGCGCTCATACCGTAACCCGGCCCTTAGGGGCTGGAACGGGGGTCACCACCTTTCGGGGTGGGGGCTGCGAGGAAGAAAACCTCTGTAAAAAATTACTTGGGGGGCATATAGGGGAGGGGAAACCCGACCCTGCCAAAGGGTAGATCGTTATCCCGTCGAGTGTCGTTGATCACGTCTAGCGGCTTGACGGGACCGAGGGGCTTGCCTTAATTGGCCGGCCCGCGAGAAGGAAATCTCATAAAAACCAGACAGTAAAGTCTTAAAAACCCCCTGGCACCTGCCGACCCCAGTGTGGTAAATAGGCTTGCCCCCGGAATGAGCGTCACCCGGGGGTCGACATTTAGTTCGTCTCATTTTCGTGGGAACAGATATGGATTTGTTAAACTTTAAAAATAAAAAAGACGTGAAAGAAGGAGAGAAGGAGGAGAGGCAGCAGCGGCTGCGTGGTGCGAAGGGCGCACCGGTTTTGGTGCCGGTGGTGACGCCTTTTGCGTTGCCGGGTTCTCCGGCTGTTCGGTCTCGTGCCAGCAGCCGGAGAAGTTCGGTGAGTGGTGGGCTGGGCTCGGGGTCCGAATTGGACCCTGATCCGGATGACGTCCGACCTGGGAGTTCGGCCAGTGGCAGTGGTCAGCTCCCAAAGGGGAAGAAGAGGAGGCGTCCTCGCTCGGGAGAGGAGTTGTTGGGGGCGGACGACCCGGCCCCTAAGGTCGCGGCGTCGGGGTCGACTCTGGGCTCTCAGTCCCAGACACCGATCCCGATGTCAATTGACTCCCTGGCGGCTACTCAGGGGTCAGTTTTCTCCCAGCGGGAGCAGATCGCCCGCACTAGGGAGGAACGGGAGCGTGTCGCGGTTGATGCCGCGACTCATTACCTCCAAAAGGTACGCTCCCGAGAGGGTACTGGCGAGCTGGGCGACCTCGTCCAGACGGCGGGTGACTCCTTGGAGGCTATCGTCACCGTGGCCACAAGGAGTACCCAGTTAAAGGGTACTTTTGCCAGTGCCCTCAAGACGGCGGCGGCTCAACTCCGCGAGGTGGTGGAGGTCCTCTCCACCCGCACCGTCTCTGAAGAAGTGGAGTCCCTGCGGGCGGCCAATGATCGCCTCTCAAGGGAGATGGCGGAGCTCCGCGCCGAGCTTCGCCTGGTGCGAGCTGCTCCCCAGCAGCCTGGTGCACCGGAAGAGTCGCCCTCTTCTTTATCAGACGCGCAGATGCGTCAAGTTATGTTGGCCATAGGGCCTTTGCTTGACGCACGGCTGGGGAGTTTGGCGGCAAGGCTGCCGCCGGAGCCGCGCCTCCGCCCGCCTTTAGCCGCGGACAGGCGTTCGTCCGCGGCGACAGCATCGGCCCCGCCAGTCGTGGCGGGTCCATCTTTTGCGGCGGTGGTGTCTGCGCCGGCACCCCCGGGATCTCGGCCCGGAAGTTTGGGCGGGAAGATGGGGCCAGCCAAGGCTCCATCGCAGTCCCAGAGGGATTTCCCGTCCCTCCGGGCAACCGCGGGGACTCGCGCCTCTACAGCTGGGCCTGATCGTTCAGCGGTGTCCGCCCCTGGCCCTTCTGCTCCCACTGATGGGAGCTGGCAGACGGCCGGGGCGAAGAAGAAGGCCCAGCGCCAGAGGAGGCGCGAGAGGAAGAGGGTGACCGAAGCGGCGGCAGCTGCAGGGGCAGCTGCAGCCGCCAAGAAGAAGAAGAAGCCTGGGAGGCTCCAGCCGCCTAAGACGGCCGCCGTGGTCATCACGGTGTCCAAAGAGGCGGCGGAGAGCGGCCTCTCGTATGCGGACGTCTTCCGCAGGGCGCGACAAGACGTCGGGGCGGTCGACATCGGCCCCTCCGGCGTCAGGACTCGCGTCGCCCGCACTGGGGCTCGAATTCTTGAGTTCCCTGGTGCGGAGGGCGGTAAGACGGCTGACGCCGTGGCCGAGAGGCTGCGGGGTTTATTTGCGGCAGAGGATGGCGTCAAGGTCGCCAGGCCAACCAAGTGCGCAGAGGTGCGCATCTTTGGCCTGGACGACTCGATCACGTCCGGGGAGGTCCAGGAGGTCATCCACAAGACAACAGGATGCTCCCTGGATTTAGTGAAGGTTGGCGTCATCCGCCCCGGCCCGGGCGGTATGGGTGCAGTCTGGGCTCAGTGCCCTGTCGCCGCGGCCAACGTCTTGGCCGCGGCTGGACGAATCCTCGTGGGTTGGAGCTCCGCAAGAGTCACACTCCTTGCGCCTCGGCCCACGAGGTGTTTCAGGTGTATGGCGACGGGGCACGTACGCTCGGCCTGCACTGGCGCATTCGACTGCACCGAATTGTGCTACCGCTGCGGGGAACCGGGGCACAAGGCGGCGACTTGTTCTGCCGCCCCCTGCTGCCCCTTGTGCAAGGCGGGTAACTTGCCCGCCAACCACGCGTTGGGGCAAAAGGGGTGTAAGCCCCCTCCCAAGGCTTCTAAGCCCATAGTCGGGGGCAGTCTATCGACCCAGACTGCCTCCGTCGTGACTCAACCGCCCACGGTGGAGAGCATGGAGGAGGATATTTTTGTTTCGCCTTCTCAATAATGGAAGGTGAACATATCCTCCTCCTCCAGGCCAATCTCAACCACTCCGCCGGAGCGCAGGATCTCTTCCTGCAATCCATGGCGGAGTGGTCGATAGGTGTAGCCGTAGCCGCGGAGCCATACTACGTCCCTCCCCGCTCAAACTGGGTGGGTGACCGGGACAGCTCCGTGGCAATCGTCAGCTCCACGGCGCCTCGTTCCCCGCCCTTGTCGCTCAAAGACAGGGGCCCGGGATACGTTGCCGCCGAGTGGGGGGGAGTTTTGCTCTTCGGGGTATACTTCTCCCCCAACCGGAGTCTGGCTGATTTCGAGGTCTTCCTAACATCTCTGGAGACCTCGATACGGCGATTGGCATCGGGCCGCGTCTTAGTCCTGGGGGACTTTAACGCCAAGTCCGAGACCTGGGGGTCCCCCAGGACGGACGCCCGTGGTAGGGCGGTTGAGGAGTGGGCGAATTCGGTGGGCCTCTGTCTCCTAAACAGAGGCACCACCGACACGTGCGTTCGGCGGCAAGGGGGGTCGATAGTGGACCTCTCGTTCGCTACCCCTGCCGTCGCCGCGCGTGTAAGGAGCTGGAGTGTCCTGGAGGACGCGGAGACTCTCTCGGACCACCGGTATATCCGAGTAGAGCTCTCCCGCAGTCCCCAGGACCCCGGCAGGGGTCACGAGGCGGACAGAGCTCCCCGTTTTCCGCGGTGGGCTGCGAGTAAGCTGGACAGGGACCTACTGGAGGAGGCGGCCATTATTCAGTCTTGGCTGTCTCCGCAGGCTCCCCTCGAGGGGGTGGACGCCGAGGCTGACCGCATCTGCAATGCATTTACGCAGGTCTGCGATGCGGCCATGCCCCGCGTCCGGCGTCGGCCTCCAAAGAGGGAGGTCTACTGGTGGTCCCAAGAGCTGGCTGACCTCCGTGCGGCCTGCATTCGTGCCCGGAGGTCATACACTCGCAGCCGGCGGCGTCGTCGCGGTGATGACGGGGAGGGCCAGCTGTTCGACGCGCTTCGGGAAGCGCGAGAGTCGTTCAAGCTGGCCATCTGTCGCGCCAAAGAGAAGGCTAGGCAGGAGATGCTGGAGGGACTCAATCGTGACCCCTGGGGTCGCCCGTACCGCGCGGCGCTTGGCAAGCTCCGCGTGCAGGGCCCCCCCCTTACTGAGTCCCTTCAGCCCAGCTTCCTCACGGAAGTGGTTGAGGGTCTATTTCCGCCTCAGGCGGAACACACGCCCCCGGCAATGGCCCAGTTGGCCGAAGTCCGGGAGGCCAACGAGGATGTTCCGCCCGTCACGGAGGCGGAATTGGGGGTGGCTGTTCTGCGGATTCGCGGAAAGAACACCGCCCCCGGGCCGGACGGCATTCCGGCCCGAGCGTTGGCCCTGACTCTCAACCACATGGGGGACCGCCTCAGGGGACTGTTTGACGCCTGTCTGGCGTCAGGAAGGTTCCCTGAGCGCTGGAAAGTGGGGAAGCTGGTACTCCTGCCGAAGCCGGGGAGGGCCCCGGACTCGGCCGCGGCCTATAGGCCCATCGTTTTGCTGGACGAGGCGGGAAAGTTACTGGAGAGAGTTGTCTCTGCCCGCATCGTCCGGCATCTGCGTGAGGTGGGCCCAGACCTGTCGGACGCCCAGTTTGGCTTCCGCGCCGGGCGTTCGACGGTCGACGCCATTTTGGCCGTGAGGGCCGCGGCCGAGGAGGCCGTCCGAGGAGGCGGTGTGCTGTTGGCGGTGTCACTCGACATCGCCAACGCCTTCAATAGTCTGCCATTCAGCAGCATCGCGGAGGCGCTCCGGTTTCATGGAGTGCCCGCTTACATCCAGCTGCTGGTGGCAGACTATCTGAAGGAGAGGAGCGTCCTGTACGAGGACCGAGATGCCAACGTTGGGCGCAGGGCGATGTCGGCCGGTGTTCCGCAGGGGTCCGTTCTTGGCCCCCTCTTGTGGAACATCGGTTATGACTGGGTCCTGCGCGCCGAACTTCCCCCCGGGCTGAGCGTATTCTGTTACGCTGATGATACATTGGTGGCAGCCCGGGGGCGGAACTTCGAGGAGGCGGCGCGCCTGGCCACCACGGGGGTCACCCAGGTGGTCGGGCGCATAGAGGCGTTGGGGCTTAAGGTGGCCCTGAACAAGACGGAGGCCCTTATGTTCCATGGGCCCCGTCGTGGGCCGCCTGCCGGCGCCTCACTTAATGTTGGCACGGTCCTCGTACGGGTACAGGCCCAGATGAGGTATCTGGGCCTGGTGTTGGATGGGAGATGGCTCTTCGACGAGCATTTCCGCCGGCTGGCGACAAAGTTGGAGGGAGCTGCGTCCGCCCTAGGGCGATTACTGCCGAACCTGGGCGGACCCAGCATTGCATGTCGCCGGCTGTACGCGGGGGTTGTCCGGTCGATGGCGCTGTACGGCGCACCGGTGTGGGCGGCGTCTCTGACCGCCCAGAATAGAGACCGGTTGAGGAGACCTCAACGGTCGATGGCGGTCAGAGCCATACGTGGATACCGCACCGTGTCTGCAGACGCGGCGTGCGCGTTGGCCGGTACACCCCCGTGGGATTTGGAGGCGGAAGTGCTCGCCGAAGTATATCGGCGGGTGGCTGAAGTTCGGGCAGACAGGCGGTCCCCCCCTCTGCCCGAACAAGTGCGTGAGTGGCGCGAAGCCGCCCGCCGAGCCATCTCGGTGAAGTGGTCGGATCGGCTGGAGGCGCCGCGTGCCGGTGTCAGGACCGTGGAGGCGCTCCAGCCGATCCTGGAAGAGTGGATGGGTCGGCGGCACGGGGCCCTGTCCTTCCGACTGGTGCAGGTCTTGTCCGGGCATGGTTGCTTCGGACATTACCTGTACCGGATCGCGAGGCGGGAGTCGGGCCCCGGCTGCCACCATTGTGACTGCGACGACGACACGGCGCAACACACGCTGGAGTCTTGTCCAGCGTGGGACGAACAGCGCCGTGCCCTCGTCGCAGTCGTTGGAGAGGACCTCTCGCTGCCGGCCGTCATACGATCCATGGCCGGCAGCGACAGGAGTTGGGAGGCGGTCGCATCCTTCTGCGAGGACGTCATCTCGCAGAAGGAGGCGGCGGAGAGGGTCAGAGAGGAATGTCTCCTTGCTGACCCGATCCGTCGCCGGCGAACAGGGCGGCGTCAGCGCGCTCATCTGCGTCTGATGCCGCCTTAGTGAGGCTGCGGGTGGGGGATCGGGGTTCATTCCCTCACCCGCACCCTTCCGCGTAGGCCGACGGCGTCCCCGGTGCACCCGGGCGCCGTCGTTTGGTGTTGGTGCCCCGATGGGGGCTTTCGCTGGGTGGGTCGCTGATGTCATATCAAGTTCCAGCGGCCCACCCGTGACGGCGAAGAGTCGGTGCACAGAGGGGTTTAGTGGGTATTCCGGCCTCAGCCGGCGAGTCCCACATAACCGTCCCGTGTCCCCGCACGGGGCGGTATGCGTAAACGCATTCCCCTCTTAAAAAAAAAAAAAAAAAAAAAAAAAGGTTAGGTTAGGTTAGGTTGTCAGGTCCATGGCGCTGTACGGCGCACCGGTGTGGGCGGCGGCTCTGACCGCCCAAAATAGAGATCGTTTGAGGAGACCTCAACGAATGATGGCGGTCAGAGCCATACGCGGTTATCGCACCGTGTCGGCAGACGCGGCGTGCGCGTTGGCCGGGACTCCCCCGTGGGACTTGGAGGCGGAAGTGCTCGCCGAAGTGTATCGGCGGGTGGCGGCAGTTCGGGCGGACGGGCAGTCCCCTCTGCCCGAACAGGTGCGCGAGTGGCGCGAGGTCGCCCGCAGAGCCACCGTCGTGAAGTGGCAGGGTCGGCTGGGGGCTCCACGGGCCGGTTTCTGGACCGTGGAGGCGCTCCGGCCGATCCTAATGGAGTGGATGGGGCGGCAGCACGGGACCCTTTCCTTCCGACTGGTGCAGGTTTTGTCCGGGCATGGGTGCTTCGGGCATTACCTGTACAGGGTCGCTAGGAGGGAATCGAGTCCCGTCTGCCACCACTGCGACTGCGACGACGACACGGCGCAGCACACGCTGGAGTCTTGTCCGGCGTGGGAAGGGCTGCGCCGTGGCCTCGTCGCAGTCGTTGGAGAGGACCTCTCGCTGCCGGCCATCATGAGCTCGATGGCCGGCAGCGACAGG
The DNA here is from genome assembly GCA_905147015.1 of Laspeyria flexula. Classification (NCBI taxonomy): domain Eukaryota; kingdom Metazoa; phylum Arthropoda; class Insecta; order Lepidoptera; family Erebidae; genus Laspeyria; species Laspeyria flexula. Next base: position 92,846 of record LR989956.1, on the reverse strand, counting down.
AGTTGGGAAGCGGTCGCATCCTTCTGTGAGGAAGTCATCTCGCAGAAGGAGGCGGCGGAGCGGCTCCGGGAGGAATCTGCCCTTGCGGAGCCGATCCGCCGCCGGCGAACTGGGCGGCGTCAGCGAGCGCATATGCGCCTGATGCCGCCATAGTAAAGGCTGCGGGTGGGGGATCGGGGTTCACTTCCTCACCCGCTCCTTTCCGCGAAGGTTAGGTTAGGTTAGGTTTTTTTTTTTTTTTTTTTTTTTTTTTTTTTTTTTTTTTATTTTTTTTTTTATTTAATGGAGCGCACTTTTTGTGTACTCCGCCAGAGGATCCACAGACATAATCCGTGATCTTTTATGCTCCATATATTTTATTTCTGATTTATGTTTATTTTGGGAAGGGTTATTTTACTGGATATTAATAGACTATTTTTCACTAACTTATTATTATCTTATTTTAAATTTCTAAATTAACTTTTTCTAATTTTGATCGACTACTGCACCGAAGTGCAGGGCGAATATCCAATGTACAAAATTTATTTTTGCCTAATCAGATCCACCGCTGCACCTCGGTGCAGTACTCGATCCAACTAATGGTGACAATAGACAAAGAACAAACATGGGACGTGAGACAACAACGAGACATTTTTGGCATTTTTCTTTCGGTTTCATCCGAGGGAGTGTTGTGCTCAGGCCGACATATGCTGGTCGACCGCAGCGCGATGCCTTCTGCTTGACTGTACTACTCTGGCGCACATTGACAACAATGTCGTCCAAGAGATAGCGGTGTTTTGCGCGTGTCGCGCTGCGGGACGGAGCCGATTTTAAATGAACAACCTGAACAGAACACCCCCTCTTTTGATTGGCCAACACAACACGAAAGACACACGAGACATACACGACTACCTGGCACACCTTCCCGAGTGGGACCACCTTAGCAGTACGCAACTGCCGACCTTGCCAAGGTGTCCCACTTTTTCCTGACGGGGCATTCTGCGTCAAAAGCATTGTGTGCCAGGCTATCAAATTTTGCACGTTTACAGTTACAACATGTGGGGGGCCCCCCAGAAGCCCTCTCCTCACACTTGTCCTTATGGTGCGGCCCCCCACAGTGGCTGCAAACGTCCTCCTTTACTTCGCAATAATTGCGTGTATGCCCGTACCCCAAGCATCGAGAGCACTGGACCAGGGGCGAGTGGTCTCCGACTTTGACCCGCTGGAGGTCGATATGGACGTGCCCGGAGTCCGTCAGGCGGCCCCATATCCGTGGGGACACCTTCACCACAATGTGGGCCACCAGCGGACTCCTCGTCTTTTTACGATACCGGACCTCCATCCGGTCATCGTCGCCGCTGACGTCCTTGAGGAGATGCTTGTTCTGTGCTCTTAGAGCACTGAGCACCTCCTCGTCCGAGTTGTAGGACATGACGTCCTTGAGGACGATCAGCGGGTCCCTGTTCCTAATGCTCTCGAAGCTTAGGTCCTTTCCTTTCTCTTTTATCTTGTCCTTAATTCTTCCCAATTCCTTTTCCGAGTTGCATCCTAATATAATCTTCTGGTCTTTTACCTTTCGGATTCGATCCACTTGCAGTCCCTCTTTTATTGCCTCCGTGGCCATCCTTATTTTGTTAATAACTTGGTCCCCAGTGTCCATTACATCATTTGATGTTATGATGATGGAGTGCATGGCCGCAGGCCCCCGAGGTTTGGGTCTCGGCGGCGCGGCCACTGCACTCGCATACGACACCGGGGCCTTCTGCAGTTCTTCCCTCAATTTCCTTACTTCCTCTTTGTTTTCCTGCAGCATCCTTCCATGTTCCTCTAATTTTTCAACGAGGACGCTGTCGTCTCTAACTTCCCGTGTTTGCTTTCCTTCCTGTTTACTCCCTTCCCTGTTTGAATCCTCTGGCTTCTCTGGATTCCTAACCCCTTCGCCATGTTCGGCCGCCGACTCTTTTACCAACGTGTAAAGACGTTCGATGGCCTCCAGCACGTCATTCTTGATGTCGGTGCGGAGGTTACGGCTATTATTAATGGCCATCTTTCCTTTCATAAGAAAGGCTTTGGCCTCCGCAATCCGGCTAGAGTACTTAGACTCCTTTGCGCCCGTTGTCGGTTCTTTGGCCTTGTTTTTCGGCGCAGTTATCTTTTTTGGGGGTGAGGTTGAGGCGCGTGATTTCGCCTCTATCTCCCCCACACTGCGCCTGACCAAGGCCAATTCACCTCCGGGCGCAGAGGGTCCCGCCTTAGATGACGTGCTGGAGGTCCTCGGGGGGGTGCGGATGCCGAACATGACGAAGCTAACTCTTCAAAATCAATCAGCAATGTATAATATTTAAAATAATTAATTAAAATTAAAATTTGTATAATTTAAAATTTAAATAAATAAAAGTGTAAAAACAATAAAATAAAAGTGTAAAAACAATAAATAATTAAATAATTTAACAATAAAAGTGTAAAACAAGTAAATAAAACAAGACAAAGACGATACAATAACAAAAAACTTAAAATTTTATATTGTCGATCCCCAATTCCACTCCACTTACGTGAGTAACGACCACCCTAACAGACAAAAATTTTTGTCCTGAAGTCCAGGAACGCTGTAGACGGGCGTTCTTGGTGTCGTTGGATGCGGCAGTCCTATAAAAAATATGCCGGACACCTCCGGGGGTCAGGGAAAAAGGTATAAGCAGAAATGTAAGTATAAAATATGAATTTTGGGGAAAAATCACAGTTTCTAACAACTTTTTTATGTTTCAGATGGAGCCGAGAGTGCAGCGCCCTCCTCGTGATAAAAGCTGAGATTTTCAGGAAATTTGGAAAAGTGGAAATGTGAAAATCGGTATAAACTAAAAATTTAGAATAAAATTGCCAAAACAAATTTCTAATGCAAATTTTTGAGGTCTAACCCTCGGGAATTGTCGCTAGGGTGTCCCAGTACACGTATCTGTCAAAAGAAATCACAAAAAGATACAAAAGTGAAAAACGAAATTTCCGGTTAGGTTAGGTTAGGTTAGGTTAGGTTAGGTTGGGGGCGAAGTCAGATAACCTCCTCGTGAGCCGGAGCCTTCTGCTCTGGCCGGTGCACCCCGGGCAACGTCACTCGGCAATTCTTGGCTTCTATCATGACAAGCCATGCATATTGCCGGGTGGCGGCGAATAGTCTGACACCATACCGTAATCCGGCCCTTAGGGGCTGGAACGGGGGCCACCACCTCTCGGGGTGGGGGCTGCGAGGAAAGAAAACCTCTATAAAAAATACTAGCGGGGGCGGCTTCGGCCGCCGTGCCCATACCGTAAGCCGGCCCTTGGGCGCTGGAGCGGGGGCTGCCACCTCTCGGGGTGCGGCCGCGAGGAAGAAAACCTCTCTAAAAAATCACGGGGCATATAGGGGAGGGAAAACCCGACCCTGCCAACACCAAATCGTTATCCCGTCGAGTGTCGTTGATCACGTCTAGCGGCTCGACGGGACCGAGGGGCTTGCCTTAATTGGCCGGCCCGCGAGAAGGAAATCTCAATAAAAACCAGACAGTAAAGTCTTAAAAACCCCCTGGCACCTGCCGACCCCAGTGTGGTAAATAGGCTTGCCCCCGGAATGAGCGTCACCCGGGGGTCGACCTTTATTTCGTCTCTACTCGTGGGATCAGTTATGGAATCTTTAATAAACATAAAAAAAACGAAGGAAGGTGAGAAGGTGCAGAAGCAGCGGCAGCTGCGTGATGCAAAGGGGCGCTTTTTGCGCTCGAGGGACTCGTCAGTCGAGGACGTCCCTCAGGTCGTGTTGTCGGAGTCCGACGACACGATGGAGACGGTAAGCAGTCGGCCTTCATCTGCCGACTGCGGACGAAAGCGGCCACACTCGGAGGTGGCCGCTCCTAACTCCGATTCGGAGGCCTCCTCGGCCGAAGACCCTGCCCCGAAAGTCGCTTCGGGCATAGGGCTAGGCCTTGGTTTGTCCCGGCGGGAGTTTCTTCTCGCCCGCCGAGAGGAGGTTACCCGCACGGCGGAGGATCGGATCCTCCTCCTGACTGAGGAGTCTAGGAGGGCACGACTCCCTGCCGCTGGGGCAACGACAGCGGAGGCTACGGCGGCGGCCCTGCAGGACCGGGTGGCCAAGGGCCTGGAGATGGTCACCTTGGTGGCGACCAAGTCCAGCCGCCTAAAGGGGACCTTCCAAAAGGCCCTCAATGAGGCCACGGTGGCCATTAAGGGGGCGGTGCAGGAGCTTCATGCTCGCACCGTCTCTGAAGAGACCGCCAAATTGCAGGCGGATAATTGCCGCCTGCAAAAGGAGATGGCACAGCTCCGCGCCGAACTGGCGGAGCTGAGCAAGGCCATTACGGCCGGCGGCCGGAAGGAGGAGCCGCCTGGTCTTGCTGCGCAGGAGCTGGAGCGCAACATCATGGTCCGGGTTGGGACCATGGTGAACGCCCGGCTCGAAGGCTTGCAGGACCGGCTCCTGCCAGCTAAAACCCTCCGCCCACCTCTGCGGGCGGATTCCGTGAGGAGCAGGGAGGTCCTCTCCCCTGTTCCGTCGACGTCACGCGCCGGTCTGCCGTCGTCGCCACCGCGCGCCATTTTGCCGTCGTCGCCGCCTTCACCGGGGCCTTCAACATCGGGGACCAATCCCCCTGCCAACCCCACGCCCAAGGGAAAGGGCAAAGGGAAGGGAAGGGGGAAGAAGTCCTCGACTTTGGCCCCGGTCACCCAGCCGGAGCCCAGTCCGCTGCCTGCGCCCAAAGGAAAGGGCAAAGGCAAGGGGAAGAAGTCCCCGACTTCGGCCCCAGCCACCCAGCCGGAGTCCCGTCCGCTGCCACCTGCGCCCAAGAGCATGGACGCACCTTGGACCACCGTGGTCAAACGGGGGTCCAAGGGAAAGGCGGCGGCGGGCAAACGTGCAGCTGCTCAACCAGCAGCTGCTCCGAAGAGGGTGCCTAAGCTCCGGCCTCCGCGCTCGGCTGCAATCATCTTGCAGCTGCAGCCTGAGGCCGTCGCGGCCGGCGTGGACTACGCGGCCGTGATCGGGGAGGCCAAGGCCAAAATTAGGCTGGCCGACCTCAACATCGCGGCCGTGAGGTTCAAGAGGGCTGCGACTGGGGCTGCCCTCTTGGAGGTCCCGGGAGCAGAGGCTGAGGCCAAGGCGGACGCCCTGGCTGACAGGCTGCGGGGAGCTTTAGCTCCCGAGAAGGTCGCCGTCTCCAGGCCAGTAAAATGCGCGGATTTGCGCGTTAACGGCCTGGATGACTCCGTCACTACGGAGGAGGTGAGGGGAGCCCTGGCGACAGCCGGCGGGTGCTCGGTGGAGGCCATCAAGGCCGGTACAATCCGCCGAGCCTCCGGTGGCACGGGCTCCCTCGTCCTTCGCTGCCCCGTCTTGGCAGCGAAGAAAGTGACGGAGGCAGGCCGCCTCCTTGTGGGCTGGGTCTCAGCACGTGTCGTGCTGCTGGAGACCCGCCCAATGAGGTGCTACAAGTGCCTTGAGCTCGGGCACACCCGAGCCACGTGCACCTCGGAGGCGGACCGCGGCGACCTTTGTTTTAGGTGCAGCCAGCCAGGGCACAAGGCTGCCGGTTGCACGGCGGCACCGCACTGCGTTCTGTGCGGTGCTGCCAAGCGGCCCACGGACCACCGGATGGGCGGGCCTAAATGTAAGGCCCCGTCCCCATCCAAGTCCAGGAGGAAGGCTGGGAACCGAGCAAATGCAAGCTCGTCCCAGCCTGCGCTATCACCGGCCAACGCCGGTGGCACTGCTGAGTCGGTGGGCGCAATGGAGGTCCAATAGATGGACCTCCATTTCCTCCAGGGGAATTTAAACCACTGCGCCAGAGCGCAGGATCTGCTAGTGCAGACTCTGGCGCAGTGGTCTATTCACGTGGCCGTGGTGTCGGAGCCCTACCTGGTTCCTAACAGGGACAACTGGGTGGCTGATGTCAGCGGAATGGCTGCCATCGCCATCCGGCCCGCTCTCGGGGTGTCTGGCTTCGCGAGAGTGGTGAAAGGTAGGGGCTTCGTTGCAGCCCTGTTGGGCGAGATGCTGGTTGTGTCAGTTTATTTCTCGCCCAACGGGACCCTCGCGGATTTCGAGGTGCTCTTGGATGAGATCGGAGAGGTGATCGGGCGGAATCACCCGACGCCGGTTCTGGTTGCGGGGGACTTCAACGCCAAGTCTCTGGCGTGGGGGTCTCCCGTGGCCAACGTTCGGGGGGGAGAGCTGGAGGAGTGGGCTGCTGCCCACGGCCTTTCCCTCCTCAATCGGGGTTCCGCCCCGACGTGCGTGCGAGACAGCGGCTGGTCGATCGTGGACGTCGCATTCGCGAGTCCCGTATTGGCTGGCCGCATCCGGGGCTGGGCAGTGGAAGAGGGCGTGGAGACTCTATCCGACCACAATTACATCCGGTGGTCGGTCTCCGCGTCCAACGGCCCCGGGCGCCCGATCTTGTCCGAGACCATTCGACGGTGGGTTATCAAGCGCCTCGATAGAGAGGCGTTTGTGGCGGCGGCCCTGACTCAGGCATGGGTGCCTGAACCTGAGGGGCCGGTGCGGATCGAGGAGGAGGCTGAATGGTTCCGGGGCGCTATGACGAACGTCTGCGATGCAGCGATGCCCCGGGCCAAGCCCTTCTCCCCGCAACGCCAGGTGTACTGGTGGTCCGAGGAGTTGACGGACCTACGCGCGGCGAGTATAGCCGCGCGACGCCAGTACACCCGAAGCCGTCGACGTCGTATCCGCGACGAAGCCAGAGAAGCTCTCCTGAAGGCTGCATACCAGGAGAGGAAATCAGCCCTGAAGGTGGCGATCTGCCGGTCAAAAGAGGTCTCTAGGGAGGAACTTCTCGCCTCCCTCGATAGAGACCCATGGGGTCGCCCATACCGGCAGGTGCGAGGCAAGCTCCGTCCATGGGCACCACCTGTGACGGAGACTCTCCAGCCGCATATGCTGGAGAGGGTGGTGTCCACTCTGTTTCCGCACAGAGAGGAGCACACGCCTCCACCGATGGCGCCACCTTCGGCCGAGAGCCAGACCGACGACAACGTCGTCGAGGTGCCAGAGGTCACGGCAGCCGAGCTTGGCGCTGCCGTGCTACGGCTCCGGAGGAAAAATACCGCTCCGGGGCCGGACGGAATCCCGGGCAAAGCCTGGGTGATGGCCCTCGACGACGACGCCCTTGAGGGTAGACTCCGCAGGCTGTTCTCAGCCTGCCTGGAGCAAGGGCGTTTCCCACAAATGTGGAAGACGGGCCGTTTGGTCCTCTTACGTAAAGGGGACCGCCCAGCCGACTCTCCGTCGTCCTATCGACCGATAGTGCTGCTGGACGAGGTCGGGAAGCTACTGGAGAGGGTAGTGGCTTCCCGCATAGTCCGGCACATGACGACGGAGGGCCCCGACCTGTCGGACAACCAGTTTGGTTTCCGCAGGGGTAGGTCCACCGTCGACGCGATCCTCAAAGTGAGGGAGATCGCGGGTGAGGCGGTGTCGCGAGGCGAGGTGGTGTTGGCGGTGTCCCTTGACATCGCCAACGCCTTCAACTCGATACCCTTCGGGTGTATTAGGGAGGCACTCCTCTATCATAGGTTGCCTCCCTACCTCTGCGGCACCGTCTCTGATTACCTGCGGGATCGCGTTGTGGTGTACCAGGGGCAGGAGGGTCGCTGCCAAAGGCGGATGTCGTGCGGTGTTCCCCAGGGGTCGGTGCTTGGACCCCTACTGTGGAACATCGCCTATGACTGGGTGCTCCGCGGCAGCAACCTTCCCGGCGTGGGACTGACGTGTTATGCGGATGACACGTTGGTGACGGCCCGTGGGCGGGACTTCCGTCAGGCGCAGTTAGTCGCCACGGCGGGAGCCGCCCATGTCGTCGGTCGAATAAGGCGGTTGGGCCTAACAGTGGCCCTACATAAGTCGGAAGCGCTGTGCTTTCACGGACCCCGGAGGAAGCCACCTCCCGGGGCCCAGCTCATCCTGAGCGGTGAGAGCATAGCGGTGGGAGCGGCCATGCGCTATCTAGGTCTCATTCTGGATGGCACATGGTCGTTCAAGGAGCACTTCCGACGGCTGGTGCCGCGACTCACCAGCGCCGCCTTGGCTCTCGGCAGCCTGCTCCCCAACATAGGGGGACCGAGCGCGTCGTGTCGTCGCCTGTACGCGGGGGTCATCAGGTCGATGGCTCTCTACGGGGCCCCAGTGTGGGTGGACGCCCTGTGCGCCAAGAACGTTACCCTTCTGCGACAACCGCAGAGGGTAATGGCGCGCAGGGCGGCCAGGTGCTACCGCACCGTTTCATACGGTGCGGCCTGCGCCTTGGCGGGGGCCCCACCTTGGGAGCTGGAGGCCATCGTGCTGGCCAACGTGTACAGGCTGACGGCTGAGTTCCGCAGCCGAGGGCAAGAGCCCTCACCGGAGGAACTGCGCCACCTGCGGGGCCAATCTCGAGAGGCCCTGTTTCACGGGTGGCAGCAGCGGCTTGCGGAACCGAGCGCCGGTCACCGCACGATCGAGGCCATTCGGCCCGTTCTCAGAGAATGGGCCGAAAGAAGGCGCGGAGCGCTGACCTTTCGCCTGGCGCAGGTGCTCTCGGGGCATGGTTGCTTCGGGAGGTACCTGTGCCGGGTCGCGAGGAGGGAGCCGCAATGTATTTGTCATCATTGCGGCTCCCCGGAGGACACAGCCCAGCACACCCTCGAGGTGTGCGGGGCGTGGGCGGGTCAGCGCGCTGCACTGGCCTCGATCATAGGCGAGGATCTCTCGCTCCCAGCAGTGGTGAAGGCCATGCTGGAGAGCGAGACGAACTGGGGAGCAGTGCTCTCCTTCTGCGAAGAGGTGATGAGGCAGAAGGAGGAGGCGGAACGGCAGAGGGAAGACGATGCCCTCAATGACCCGATCCGCCATCGAAGGGTAGGCGGGAGAAGGCGGGCATACGCCCGCGACCTCCCGCCGTAAAAGCCCGAGAAGAGGACGCGCCCGGCTGAGCGCGTCCGCCACGCCAGGACCGGTCGACTTTGGGGAAAGTCGACCGCGAGCGTTTTCTGGTGACGTGTGCGTGTTCCCGCACGTCACCGCCGGAGCTGAGCTCCGGCAGAGAGGGGGCCCGTAGCGGGCCATCGTCGCTGTGGTCGCGGATGAATGTTCCTGCGCTCCCGTGACCACAGCAGAGCGCGACGAGAGGAACACCTTGGGGTTTTAGTGGGTGCGAGCCCCACATAACCCCTCGGTTCTTTCCCCAAGACCGAGGGGTATGCGTCAGGCATTTCCCCAAGTAAAAAAAAAAAAAAAAAAAAAAAGGTTAGGTTAGGTTAGGTTGGTCGCTGATGTCATATCAAGTTCCAGCGGCCCACCCGTGACGGCGAAGAGTCGGTGCACAGAGGGGTTTAGTGGGTATTCCGGCCTCAGCCGGCGAGTCCCACATAACCGTCCCGTGTCCCCGCACGGGGCGGTATGCGTAAACGCATTCCCCTCTTAAAAAAAAAAAAAAAAAAAAAAGGTTAGGTTAGGTTAGGTTAGGTTAGGTTGGGGGCGAAGTCAGATAACCTCCTCGTGAGCCAGGGCCTTCTGCTCTGGCCGGTGCACCCCGGGCAACGTCACTCGGCAATTCTTCGCTTCTCTCACGAGAAGCCACGTATATTGCCGGGTGGCGGCGAATAGTCTGACACCATACCGTAACCTAGCCCTTAGGGGCTGGGCCGGGGGCCACCACCTCTTGGGGTGGGGGCTGCGAGGAAGAAAACCTCTATAAAAATTACCAGCGGGGGCGGCTTCGGCTGCCGCGCTCATACCGTAACCCGGCCCTTAGGGGCTGGAACGGGGGTCACCACCTCTCGGGGTGGGGGCTGCGAGGAAGAAAACCTCTGTAAAAAATTACTTGGGGGGCATATAGGGGAGGGGAAACCCGACCCTGCCAAAGGGTAGATCGTTATCCCGTCGAGTGTCGTTGATCACGTCTAGCGGCTTGACGGGACCGAGGGGCTTGCCTTCATTGGCCGGCCCGCGAGAAGGAAATCTCATAAAAACCAGACAGTAAAGTCTTAAAAACCCCCTGGCACCTGCCGACCCCAGTGTGGTAAATAGGCTTGCCCCCGGAATGAGCGTCACCCGGGGGTCGACTTGTACTTCGTCTCATTTTCGTGGGAACAAAAATGGATTTGTCAAATTTAAATAAAAAAGATGTGAAGAAAGGAGAGAAGGAGGAGAGGCAGCAGCGGCTGCGTGGTGCGAGGGGCGCACCGGTTTTGGTGCCGGTGGTAACGCCTTTCGCGTTGCCGGGTTCTCCGGCTGTTCGGTCTCGTGCGAGCAGCCGTAGAAGCTCGGTGAGTTGTGGTCCTGGCTCGGGGTCCGAATTCGATCCTGACCCAGATGATGTGGTGGGCGATGTCCGCCCTGGGAGTTCGGCCAGTGGCGGTGGTCCTCTCCCAAAAGGGAAAAAGAGGAGTCGTCCTCGATCGGGGGAGATGCTGGGGGCGGATGATCCGGCCCCTAAGGTCGCGGCGTCGGGGTCGTCTTTGGGCTCTCGGTCCCAGACACCGATCTCCATGTCTGCCGTCTCGATGGCGGCGACCCAGGGTTCGGTCTTCTCCCAACGCGAGCAGGCTGCTCGCACCAGGGAAGAAAGGGAGCGTGTCGCGGTTGACGCCGCGACTCAGTACATGCAGAGGGTCCGCTCCCGGGAGGGCATCGGCGAGCTGGATGACCTCATCCAGTCGGCTGGTGACTCTTTGGAGGCCATAGTTACTGTGGCCACGAAGAGTACCCAGCTGAAGGGTACATTTGCCGGTGCCCTCAAGACGGCGGCGGCTCAGCTCCGTGAGGTGGTGGAGATTCTTTCCACTCGCACCGCCTCTGAGGAGGTTGAGTCCTTGCGGGCGGCTAACCAACGCCTCGCAGGGGAGATGGCGGAGCTCCGCGCCGAGCTCCGCCAGTTGCAGGCTACCCCGGAGCAGCACACCGTGTTGGATGGGTCGCCCTCTTCTTTGACGGACGCACAGATGCGTCAGGTGATGCTGGCCATTGGGCCTATGCTAGACGCACGGCTGGGGAGTCTGGCGGCAAGGTTGCCGCCGGAGCCGCGCCTCCGCCCGCCTCTCGCCGCGGACAGGAATACGTCCATGGCGATGAGACCGGTTCTGCCAGTCACAGCGGGGCCGTCTTTTGCGGCGGTGGCGTCTGCGCCGGCACCCCCAGGGTCCCGGCCCGGTAACTTGGGCGGGAAGATGGGGCCACCCAAGGCTCCATCACAGTCTCAGAGGGACTTTCCGTCCCTCCAAGCAACCGCGGGGACTCGCGCCTCAACGGCTGGGCCCGTGCGCGCATCAGCGCCGCGCGCAACCTCGCAAGCATCCGCGAGGAGTCAAGCCGGGCCCGCTCCTGGCACTTCTGCTCCCTCTGATGGGGGTTGGCAGACGGCTGGGGCGAAGAAGAGGGCCCAGCGCCAGAGGAGGCGCGAGAAAAAGAGGGCGACTAAAGCAGCGGCAGCTGCAGAGGGAGCTGCAGCTGCCAAGAAGAAGAAGAAGCCTGGGAGGCTCCAGCCGCCTAAGACGGCCGCCGTGGTCATCACGGTGTCCAAAGAGGCGGCGGAGAGCGGCCTCTCGTATGCGGACGTCTTCCGCAGGGCGCGACAAGACGTCGGGGCGGTCGACATCGGCCCCTCCGGCGTCAGGACTCGCGTCGCCCGCACTGGGGCTCGAATTCTTGAGTTCCCTGGTGCGGAGGGCGGTAAGACGGCTGACGCCGTGGCCGAGAGGCTGCGGGGTCTATTTGCGGCAGAGGATGGCGTTAAGGTCGCCAGGCCAACCAAGTGCGCAGAAGTGCGCATCTTTGGCCTGGACGACTCGATCACGTCCGGGGAGGTCCAGGAGGTCATCCACAAGACAACAGGATGCTCCCTGGATTTAGTGAAGGTTGGCGTCATCCGCCCCGGCCCGGGCGGTATGGGTGCAGTCTGGGCTCAGTGCCCTGTTGCCGCGGCCAACGTCTTGGCCGCGGCTGGACGAATCCTCGTGGGTTGGAGCTCCGCAAGAGTCACACTCCTTGCGCCTCGGCCCACGAGGTGTTTCAGGTGTATGGCGACGGGGCACGTACGCTCGGCCTGCACTGGCGCATTCGACTGCACCGAATTGTGCTACCGCTGCGGGGAACCGGGGCACAAGGCGGCGACTTGTTCTGCCGCCCCCTGCTGCCCCTTGTGCAAGGCGGGTAACTTGCCCGCCAACCACGCGTTGGGGCAAAAGGGGTGTAAGCCCCCTCCCAAGGCTTCTAAGCCCATAGTCGGGGGCAGTCTATCGACCCAGACTGCCTCCGTCGTGACCCAACCGCCCACGGTGGAGAGCATGGAGGAGGATATTTTTGTTTCGCCTTCTCAGTAATGGAAGGTGAACATATCCTCCTCCTCCAGGCCAATCTCAACCACTCCGCCGGAGCGCAGGATGTCTTCCTGCAATCCATGGCGGAGTGGTCGATAGGTGTAGCCGTAGCCGCGGAGCCGTACTACGTCCCTCCCCGCCCTAATTGGGTGGGTGACCGGGACAGCTCCGTGGCAATCATCAGCTCCACGGCGCCTCGTTCCCCGCCCTTGTCGCTCAAGGACAGGGGCCCGGGATACGTTGCCGCCGAGTGGGGGGGAGTTTTGCTCTTCGGAGTATACTTCTCCCCCAACCGGAGTCTGGCTGATTTCGAGGTCTTCCTAACATCTCTGGAGACCTCGATACGGCGATTGGCATCGGGCCGCGTCTTAGTCCTGGGGGACTTTAACGCCAAGTCCGAGACCTGGGGGTCCCCCAGGACGGACGCCCGTGGCAAGGCGGTTGAGGAGTGGGCGAATTCGGTGGGCCTCTGTCTCCTAAACAGAGGCACCACCGACACGTGCGTTCGGCGGCAAGGGGGGTCGATAGTGGACCTTTCGTTCGCTACCCCTGCCGTCGCCGCGCGTGTAAGGAGCTGGAGTGTCCTGGAGGAAGCGGAGACTCTCTCGGATCATCGGTACATCCGAATAGAGCTCTCCCGCAGTCCCCAGGACCCCGGCAGGGGTCACGAGGCGGACAGAGCTCCCCGTTTTCCGCGATGGGCTGCGAGTAAGCTGGATAGGGACCTACTGGAGGAGGCGGCCATTATCCAGTCTTGGCTGTCTCCGCAGGCTCCCCTCGAGGGGGTGGACGCCGAGGCTGACCGCATCTGCAATGCGTTTACGCAGGTCTGCGATGCGGCCATGCCCCGCGTCCGGCGTCGGCCTCCAAAGAGGGAGGTCTACTGGTGGTCCCAAGAGCTGGCTGACCTCCGTGCGGCCTGCATTCGTGCCCGGAGGTCATACACTCGCAGTCGGCGGCGTCATCGCGGTGATGACGGGGAGGGCCAGCTGTTCGACGCGCTTCGGGAAGCGCGGGAGTCGTTCAAGCTGGCCATCTGTCGCGCCAAGGATCAGGCTAGGCAGGAGATGCTGGAGGGACTCAATCGTGACCCCTGGGGTCGCCCGTACCGCGCGGCGCTTGGCAAGCTCCGCGTGCAGGGCCCCCCCCTTACTGAGTCCCTCCGGCCCAGCTTCCTCACGGAAGTGGTTGAGGGTCTATTTCCGCCTCAGGCGGAACACACGCCCCCGGCGATGGCCCAGTTGGCCGAAGTCCGGGAGGCCAATGAGGATGTTCCGCCCGTCACGGAGGCGGAATTGGGGGTGGCTGTTCTACGCATTCGCGGAAAGAACACCGCCCCTGGGCCGGACGGCATTCCGGCCCGAGCGTTGGCTCTGACCCTCAACCACATGGGGGACCGCCTCAGGGAGCTGTTTGACGCCTGTCTGGCGTCAGGAAGGTTCCCTGAGCGCTGGAAAGTGGGGAAGCTGGTACTCCTGCCGAAGCCGGGGAGGGCCCCGGACTCGGCCGCGGCCTATAGGCCCATCGTTTTGCTGGACGAGGCGGGGAAGTTACTGGAGAGAGTTGTCTCTGCCCGCATCGTCCGGCATCTGCGTGAGGTGGGCCCCGACCTGTCGGACGCCCAGTTTGGCTTCCGCGCCGGGCGTTCGACGGTCGACGCCATTCTGGCCGTGAGGGCCGCGGCTGAGGAGGCCGTCCGAGGAGGCGGCGTGCTGTTGGCGGTGTCACTCGACATCGCCAACGCCTTCAATAGTCTGCCATTCAGCAGCATCGCGGAGGCACTCCGGTTTCATGGAGTGCCCGCTTACATCCAGCTGCTGGTGGCAGACTATCTGAAGGAGAGGAGCGTCCTGTACGAGGACCGACATGCCAACGTTGGGCGCAGGGCGATGTCGGCCGGTGTTCCGCAGGGGTCCGTTCTTGGCCCCCTCTTGTGGAACATCGGTTACGACTGGGTCCTGCGCGCCGAACTTCCTCCCGGGCTGAGCGTATTCTGTTACGCTGATGATACATTGGTGGCAGCCCGGGGGCGGAACTTCGAGGAGGCGGCGCGCCTGGCCACCACGGGGGTCACCCAGGTGGTCGGGCGCATAGAGGCGCTGGGGCTTAAGGTGGCCCTGAACAAGACGGAGGCCCTTATGTTCCATGGGCCCCGTCGTGGGCCACCTGCCGGCGCCTCACTTAATGTTGGCACGGTCCTCGTACAGGTTCAGGCCCAGATGAGATATCTGGGCCTAGTGTTGGATGGGAGATGGCTCTTCGACGAGCATTTCCGCCGGCTGGCGACTAAACTGGAGGGAGCTGCGTCCGCCCTGGGGCGATTACTGCCGAACCTGGGCGGACCCAGCATTGCATGTCGCCGGCTGTACGCGGGGGTTGTCCGGTCGATGGCGCTGTACGGCGCACCGGTGTGGGCGGCGTCTCTGACCGCCCAAAATCGCGACCGATTGAGGAGACCTCAACGGTCGATGGCGGTCAGAGCCATACGTGGATACCGCACCGTGTCTGCAGACGCGGCGTGCGCGTTGGCCGGTACACCCCCGTGGGATTTGGAGGCGGAAGTGCTCGCCGAAGTATATCGGCGGGTGGCTGAAGTTCGGGCAGACAGGCGGTCCCCCCCTCTGCCCGAACAAGTGCGTGAGTGGCGCGAAGCCGCCCGCCGAGCCATCTCGGTGAAGTGGTCGGATCGGCTGGAGGCGCCGCGTGCCGGTGTCAGGACCGTGGAGGCGCTCCAGCCGATCCTGGAAGAGTGGATGGGTCGGCGGCACGGGGCCCTGTCCTTCCGACTGGTGCAGGTCTTGTCCGGGCATGGTTGCTTCGGACATTACCTGTACCGGATCGCGAGGCGGGAGTCGGGTCCCGGCTGCCACCATTGTGACTGCGACGACGACACGGCGCAACACACGCTGGAGTCTTGTCCAGCGTGGGACGAACAGCGCCGTGCCCTCGTCGCAGTCGTTGGAGGGGACCTCTCGCTGCCGGCCGTCATACGTTCGATGGCCGGCAGCGACAGGAGTTGGGAGGCGGTCGCATCCTTCTGCGAGGACGTCATCTCGCAGAAGGAGGCGGCGGAGAGGGTCAGAGAGGAATGTCTCCTTGCTGACCCAATCCGTCGCCGGCGAACAGGGCGGCGTCAGCGCGCTCATCTGCGTCTGATGCCGCCTTAGTGAGGCTGCGGGTGGGGGATCGGGGTTCATTCCCTCACCCGCACCCTTCCGCGTAGGCCGACGGCGTCCCCGGTGCACCCGGACGCCGTCGTTGGGTGTTGGTGCCCCGATGGGGGCTTTCGCTGGGTGGGTCGCTGATGTCATATCAAGTTCCAGCGGCCCACCCGTGACGGCGAAGAGTTGGTGCACAGAGGGGTTTAGTGGGTATTCCGGCCTCAGCCGGCGAGTCCCACATAACCGTCCCGTGTCCCCGCACGGGGCGGTATGCGTAAACGCATTCCCCTCTTAAAAAAAAAAAAAAAAAAAAAAAAAAAAAAAAAAAAAAAAAAGGTTAGGTTAGGTTAGGTTAGGTTAGGTTCTGCGGACGTACGATCGTCCACTGCAGCGAAGCCAGCCCCACCGGTCACGGTGGGCCGGTCTTTTGCGGCGGCGGCGGCGTCAGCGCCGACACCCACCGGACCCCGGTCCAGGACTTCGGGCCGGGTGACGGGTCCTACCGAGGCCCCGTCAGTGTCCCAGAGGGAATTCCCGACCCTCAAGACTCCGGTGGAAGCTCGTGCCTCCAGGCGTGGCCCTTCGGGTGCGCGTGTGCCGCGCGCGCCTACGCCTGGCCCGGGCCCTTCTGCTCCCTCCGATGAGGGATGGCAGACGGCTGGGGCTAGGAAAAGGGCTCAGCGCAAAAGGAGGCGCGACAAGAGGAAGGCGGAAAAGACCGCAGCTGCGGCAAAGAAAGAGAAGAGGAGGCCCGGGAGGCTCCAGCCGCCTAAATCGGCCGCCGTGGTAGTCACGGTGTCCCAGGAGGCGGCGGAGAGCGGTCTCTCCTACGCGGCCGTCTTCCGGAGGGCGCGGCAAGACGCCGGGGCCGTCGACCTTGGCCCCAACGGTGTCAAGACCCGCGTCGCCCGCACCGGGGCCAGAATTCTGGAATTCTCCGGTGCGGACGGAAGCAAGACGGCGGACGCTGTAGCCGAGAGGCTGCGGGGTCTTTTTGCGGCGGAGGATGGCGTAAGAGTCGCCAGGCCCACCAAGTGCGCAGAGATGCGCATTTCGGGTCTGGACGACTCTGTGACGTCCGAAGAAGTCCGGGGGGCCATTCACAAGGTGACTGGCTGTCCCCTGGTCTCTGTTAAGGTCGGCGTCATCCGCCCCGGCCCACGTGGGGTCGGAGCTGTGTGGGCTCAGTGCCCCGTCGCTGCGGCCAACACCCTGGCCGCGGCCGGTCGCGTCCTCGTGGGCTGGAGTTCAGCAAGGGTCACCCTGCTGGCTCCTCGGCCCGCGCGGTGCTACCGGTGCATGACGACGGGGCACGTCGGCGTTGCCTGCAAGAGCAGCTTCGACTGCACGGAGCTTTGCTACCGATGTGGTGGGCCGGGGCACAAGGCAGCGGCCTGTGCCGCCGCTCCCAACTGCCCCTTATGTAAGGCGGGCAACCTGCCCGCCAATCATTCTGTGGGGCAGAAGGGGTGTAGACCCCCTCCCGGGGCTTCTAAGTCCAGTGCTGGGGGCAGTCTCTCGACCCAGACTGCCTCCGGCGTCGCTCGACCGTCCACGGTGGACAGCATGGAGGAGGATGTGTTTGTTTCGCCGTCTCAATAATGGACTGCGAACATATCCTCCTCCTCCAGGCCAATTTGAACCACTCCGCGGGAGCGCAGGATCTCTTCCTGCAATCCATGGCGGAGTGGTCAATAGGTGTGGCCGTAGCCGCGGAGCCGTACTACGTCCCTCCTCGCCCAAACTGGGTGGGTGATCGGGACAGCTCCGTGGCAATCGTCGGCTCCACGGCGTCTCGTTCCCCGCCTTTGTCGCTCAGAGACAAGGGCTCGGGATACGTTGCCGCCGAGTGGGGGGGAATTTTGCTCTTCGGAGTGTATTTCTCCCCCAACCGGAGTCTGGCGGATTTCGAGGTCTTCTTAACATCTCTGGAGACCTCGATACGGCGATTGGCACCGGGCCGCGTTTTAGTCCTGGGGGATTTTAACGCCAAGTCCGAGACTTGGGGATCCCCTAGGACAGACGCCCGTGGAAGAGCGGTCGAGGATTGGGCTGATTCGGTGGGCCTCTGTCTTCTCAACAGAGGTGCCACCAACACGTGCGTTCGGCGGCAAGGGGGGTCGATAGTGGACCTCTCGTTCGCTACCCCTGCCGTCGCCGCGCGTGTAAGGAGCTGGTGCGTCCTGGAGGAGGCGGAGACTCTCTCGGATCACCGTTACATCCGAGTAGAGCTCTCCCGAAGTCCCCAGGACCCCGGCAGGGGTCACGCGGCGGACAGAGCTCCCCGATTTCCGCGGTGGGCTGTGAGTAAGCTGGATAGGGACCTACTGGAGGAGGCGGCCATTGTTCAGGCTTGGCTGTCTCCGCAGCCTCCCCTCGAGGGGGTTGACGCTGAGGCTGACCGCATCTGCGATGCGTTTACGCAGGTTTGCGATGCGGCCATGCCCCGCGTCCGGCGTCGGCCTCCCAAGAGGGGGGTTTACTGGTGGTCCCAGGAGCTGGCTGACCTCCGTGCGGCCTGCATTCGTGCCCGGAGGTCGCATACTCGCAGTCGGCGGCGTCACCGCGGAGATGAGAGGGAGGGCCAGCTGTTCGAGGCTCTGCGCGAGGCGCGAGAATCGTTCAAGCTGGCCATCTGTCGCGCCAAAGAGCGGGCAAGAGCAGAAATGCTGGAGGGACTCGATCGTGACCCCTGGGGTCGCCCATACCGCGCGGCGCTTGGGAAGCTCCGCGCGCAGGGCCCCCCCCTTACCGAGTCTCTCCAGCCCAGCTTCCTCACGGAAGTGGTCGAGGGTCTTTTTCCTCTTCAGGCGGAGCATACGCCCCCGGCGATGGCCAATCTGGCCGATGTCCGGGAGGCTAACTTAGATGTTCCGCCTGTCACGGAGGCGGAGTTGGGGGCGGCTGTTCTTCGGATCCGCGGAAAGAACACCGCCCCCGGGCCGGATGGAATTCCGGCCCGAGTGTTGGCTCTGACCCTTGACCACATGGGGGACCGCCTCAGGGACCTTTTCGGCGCCTGTTTGGCGTCCGGAAGGTTCCCTGATCGCTGGAAAGTGGGGAGGCTGGTGCTCTTGCCGAAGCCGGGGAGGGCCCCGGACTCGGCCGCGGCCTACAGGCCTATCGTGTTGCTGGACGAGGCGGGGAAGTTGCTGGAGAGAGTTCTCGCTGCCCGCATCGTCCGGCACCTTCGCGAGGTCGGCCCCGACCTGTCGGACGCCCAGTTTGGTTTCCGGACCGGGCGTTCGACGGTTGGCGCCATTCTGGCCCTGAGGGCCGCGGCCGAGGAGGCCGTCATGGAAGGCGGCGTGATGTTGGCGGTGTCGTTGGACATCGCCAACGCTTTCAATAGTCTGCCATTCAGCGGCATCGCGGAGGCGCTCCGGTATCATGGAGTGCCCGCATATATCCAGCTGCTGGTGGCAGACTATCTGAAGGAGAGGAGCGTCCTGTACGAGGACCGAGACGCCAACGTTGGGCGCAGGGCGACGTCGGCCGGTGTTCCGCAGGGGTCCGTTCTTGGCCCCCTCTTGTGGAACATCGGTTACGACTGGGTCCTGCGCGCCGAACTTCCCCCCGGGCTGAGCGTACTCTGCTACGCTGATGACACGCTGGTAGCAGCCCGGGGACGGAACTTCGAGGAGGCGGCGCGCCTGGCCACCACGGGGGTCTCCCAGGTGGTCGGGCGCATTGAGGCGCTGGGGCTTAGGGTGGCCCTTAATAAGACGGAGGCCCTGATGTTTCACGGGCCCCGTCGCGGTCCACCTGCCGGCGCCTCAATCAATGTTGGCTCGGTCCTCGTACCGGTGCAGGCCCAGATGAGGTATC
The DNA here is from genome assembly GCA_905147015.1 of Laspeyria flexula. Classification (NCBI taxonomy): domain Eukaryota; kingdom Metazoa; phylum Arthropoda; class Insecta; order Lepidoptera; family Erebidae; genus Laspeyria; species Laspeyria flexula. Next base: position 73,521 of record LR989956.1, on the reverse strand, counting down.
TGGGCCTGATTCTAGACGGGCGGTGGCTCTTCGACGAGCACTTCCGACAGCTGGCGGCAAAATTGGAGGGTGCTGCGTCCGCCCTAGGGCGTTTACTGCCGAACCTGGGCGGACCCAGCTTGTCTTGTCGCCGGCTTTACACGGGGGTAGTCAGGTCCATGGCGCTGTACGGTGCACCGGTGTGGGCGGCGGCTCTGACCGCCCAAAATAGAGATCGTTTGAGGAGACCTCAACGAATGATGGCGGTCAGAGCCATACGCGGTTACCGCACCGTGTCGGCAGACGCGGCGTGCGCGTTGGCCGGGACTCCCCCGTGGGACTTGGAGGCGGAAGTGCTCGCCGAAGTGTATCGGTGGGTGGCGGCAGTTCGGGCGGACGGGCAGTCCCCTCTGCCCGAACAGGTGCGCGAGTGGCGCGAGGTCGCCCGCAGAGCCACCGTCATGAAGTGGCAGGGTCGGCTGGGGGCTCCACGGGCCGGTTTCTGGACCGTGGAGGCGCTCCGGCCGATCCTGCTGGAGTGGATGGGGCGGCAGCACGGGACCCTTTCCTTCCGACTGGTGCAGGTTTTGTCCGGGCATGGGTGCTTCGGGCATTACCTGTACAGGGTCGCTAGGAGGGAATCGAGTCCCGTCTGTCACCACTGCGACTGCGACGACGACACGGCGCAGCACACGCTGGAGTCTTGTCCGGCGTGGGAAGGGCTGCGCCGTGGCCTCGTCGCAGTCGTTGGAGAGGACCTCTCGCTGCCGGCCGTCATGAGCTCGATGGCCGGCAGCGACAGGAGTTGGGAAGCGGTCGCATCCTTCTGCGAGGAAGTCATCTCGCAGAAGGAGGCGGCGGAGCGGCTCCGGGAGGAATCTGCCCTTGCGGAGCCGATCCGCCGCCGGCGAACTGGGCGGCGTCAGCGAGCGCATATGCGCCTGATGCCGCCATAGTAAAGGCTGCGGGTGGGGGATCGGGGTTCACTTCCTCACCCGCTCCTTTCCGCGAAGGTCGACAGCGTCCCCGGTGCACCCGGACGCTGTCGTTCGGTGTTAGGGCCCGAAAGGGCCCGGTGTCGGTGCCTCGTAAGGGGCTGTCGCTGGGTGGGCTGCTGATGTTGTAACAAGTTCCAGGGCCCACCCATTACGGCGAAGCGACGGTGCACAGAGGGGTTTTAGTGGGTATTCCGGTCCTTTTCAGACCGGCGAGTCCCACATAACCGTCCCGTGTCCCCGCGCGGGGCGGTATGCGTAATGCATTTCCCCTCTTAAAAAAAAAAAAAAAAAAAAAAAAAAAAAAAAAAAAAAAAGGTTAGGTTAGGTTAGGTTGATTACTGCCGAACCTGGGCGGACCCAGCATTGCATGTCGCCGGCTGTACGCGGGGGTTGTCCGGTCGATGGCGCTGTACGGCGCACCGGTGTGGGCGGCGTCTCTGACCGCCCAAAATCGCGACCGATTGAGGAGACCTCAACGGTCGATGGCGGTCAGAGCCATACGTGGATACCGCACCGTGTCTGCAGACGCGGCGTGCGCGTTGGCCGGTACACCCCCGTGGGATTTGGAGGCGGAGGTGCTCGCCGAAGTATATCGGCGGGTGGCTGAAGTTCGGGCAGACAGGCGGTCCCCCCCTCTGCCCGAACAAGTGCGTGAGTGGCGCGAAGCCGCCCGCCGAGCCATCTCGGTGAAGTGGTCGGATCGGCTGGAGGCGCCGCGTGCCGGTGTCAGGACCGTGGAGGCGCTCCAGCCGATCCTGGAAGAGTGGATGGGTCGGCGGCACGGGGCCCTGTCCTTCCGACTGGTGCAGGTCTTGTCCGGGCATGGTTGCTTCGGACATTACCTGTACCGGATCGCGAGGCGGGAGTCGGGTCCCGGCTGCCACCATTGTGACTGCGACGACGACACGGCGCAACACACGCTGGAGTCTTGTCCAGCGTGGGACGAACAGCGCCGTGCCCTCGTCGCAGTCGTTGGAGAGGACCTCTCGCTGCCGGCCGTCATACGTTCGATGGCCGGCAGCGACAGGAGTTGGGAGGCGGTCGCATCCTTCTGTGAGGACGTCATCTCGCAGAAGGAGGCGGCGGAGAGGGTCAGAGAGGAATGTCTCCTTGCTGACCCAATCCGTCGCCGGCGAACAGGGCGGCGTCAGCGCGCTCATCTGCGTCTGATGCCGCCTTAGTGAGGCTGCGGGTGGGGGATCGGGGTTCATTCCCTCACCCGCACCCTTCCGCGTAGGCCGACGGCGTCCCCGGTGCACCCGGACGCCGTCGTTGGGTGTTGGTACCCCGATGGGGGCTTTCGCTGGGTGGGCCGCTGATGTCATATCAAGTTCCGGCGGCCCACCCGTGACGGTGAAGAGTCGGTGCACAGAGGGGTTTAGTGGGTATTCCGGCCTCAGCCGGCGAGTCCCACATAACCGTCCCGTGTCCCCGCACGGGGCGGTATGCGTAAACGCATTCCCCTCTTAAAAAAAAAAAAAAAAAAAAAAAAAAAAAAAAAAAAAAAGGTTAGGTTAGGTTAGGTTGGGGGCGAAGTCAGATAACCTCCTCGTGAGCCGGAGCCTTCTGCTCTGGCCGGTGCACCCCGGGCAACGACACTCGGCAATTACTTAGCTTCTCTCACGAGAAGCCACGAATATTGCCGGGTGGCGGCGAATAGTCTGACACCATACCGTAATCCAGCCCTTAGGGGCTGGGACGGGGGCCACCACCTCTCGGGGTGGGGGCTGCGAGGAAGAAAACCTCTATAAAAAATTACTAGCGGGGGGTGGCTTCGGCCGCCGCGCTCACACCGCAAGCCGGCGCTTGGGCGCTGGAGCGGGGGCTGTCACCTCTCGGGGTGCGGCCGCGAGGAAGAAAACCTCTCTAAAAAATCACGGGGCATATAGGGGAGGGGAAACCCGACCCTGCCAACATCACATCGTTATCCCGTCGAGTGTCGTTGATCACGTCTAGCGGCTCGACGGGACCGAGGGGCTTGCCTTAATTGGCCGGCCCGCGAGAAGGAAAACTCAATAAAACCAGACAGTAAAGTCTTAAAAACCCCCTGGCACCTGCCGACCCCAGTGTGGTAAATAGGCTTGCCCCCGGAATGAGCGTCACCCGGGGGTCGACCTTTAGATCGACTCATACTCGTGGGAATTATTATGGATGATTCAAATAAAAAAACAAACCCTAGGTTAAGTAGTTATAAGGCTGTGTGTGGGAAGAATGTACATACTGTACATGATGTAAATAGTTCGGAGGTCGTCGTAAATATTATCGATGACGACTCGGCGGAGCGATCGGCAACACCTGTGGTTCCGCGGGTGGTGTTGGAACGCCTACCATTGGGTGCTCAAGGGGCTGGATGTTCTATGATGTCCGATTCTGATTCGGACACCAGCCTCATTACAGTTGGAAGTGCGGGCAGCAATTCAACCATTAAACAGTGGTTGAAGCGTCCGCTGTCGGAGGACTCCTCTGATGAGGGGTCCATATTGACCAAAAAAGGACGTGGTCAGGGCGCCCTTAAGCATGGTCGATATGTGGGCATAGGCAAGGCCCGCAAGGAGGCGGCTGAAGCTAAACGTGCCCTGGAGAAGATGGAAAAGGAGGCGGAGGATGAGAGGAGGATCGCTGAAGCGACCCATAGGGTTTCGGTCTCCCGGATCAGCCGACTATCGGAGTCTTCAGTAGACGCGGAGGAGCTCCCCGCGGCAGCGCTGAAGGAGCGTTTGGAGGAGGCGGTGGTGGCAATTAAAACAATCACCAAGGCCTCCAAAAAACTCAAAGGCACTTGCCAAAAGGGTCTGAACGAGGCCGCGGCCACAATTGCCGAGGTGGCTGAGGTCTTGTTCAACCGATCAACATCGGAGGAAACCAAACGGTTGCGGAGGGAAAATGCCCGCCTAGCTGCCGAAATCAGGGATATTAAGGAGGAGCACGAGGCGTTAAGGACTGACCTCAATAAAATGAGAAAAGAGCGCATCACCAATAGAGATACGCCTAAGGAGACGGAGTCTGAGTGGGTGGTCTTACTAAAAAACGAGTTGGCAAATCTCAACAGTCGATTCTCAACTCTGGAAGGACGCCTGCTGCGACCCCCACTCGCCTCGGAAGCAGCTTCAAAACCGGCGGCCCCCAAAATAGTTGCTCCTAAACCAGCAGCTGCTAAAGGGGTCAAGACATATGCTGCAGTGGCAGTAACACCTGGACCAACCGCCAGCAAGACGTCACTTCCTGTAAGTGATCAGCCAATTGCTGGTCCGTCAGGACTAAAACAGAAAGTGGCAGGGAAAAAAGATAAGACGTCGACATCGGCATCTGAGGCGGCAAATTCCACCAGTCCTGCCACATCGAAGGTCAGTCCGGCAACCTCTAAGCCCAATAAGGGTGAATGGGTGACTGTCGGCAGTAAGAAACAGGACAAAAAGGCCAAGAAGAAGGAAGCCAAAAAGAAAAAGAAGGAACTTGTAGCTAAGAAGCAAAGGGAAGCAATTCTGCGTGCACCTCGCTCGGCTGCAGTGGTTCTAACACTGCAGCCAGCTGCACTTGAAAAGGGTGCCACGTACGCACAGCTTCTTGCCAAAGCCAAGACCCAGATTAAACCAGCCGACCTAGGTATAATCACGGGCCTCCGATGCAAGCCAACCCAGACTGGAGCCCGGATGCTCGAAGTTCCTGGTGCCACCAGCGGTCCAAAGGCGGACGCTCTCGCAGACAAGTTGCGAGAGCTCTTCACGGAAGAAGAAGTCCGAGTATCCAGGCCCACGAAGTCTGCAAGTCTACGTATTTCGGGCCTGGATGACTCCGTCACCGTTGAGGAGATAGCTGCCGCCGTTGCTCAAAAAGGAGGATGCACATTGGCCCAGATCAGATTGGGTATCGTGCGTACCGATCCTTCTGGAATGGGTTCTGTGCTTGTGAGCTGTCCCGTGGCGGCAGCTAAGAAGCTCACAGACGGGAAGAGGCTGCTGGTTGGCTGGGTGTCGGCGCAGGTGAAACTCCTGGAGCCAAGGCCAACACGATGCTACAGGTGCTTGGCAACAGGGCATCTGGGCGCCAAGTGCACCTCAGCGACAGACCGCAGTAATCTTTGTTATCGCTGCGGTCAAACGGGGCACACAGCGGGCTCCTGCAATGCTGCGCCACATTGCGTTATGTGCGCGGCATTTGGAAAACCTTCGGATCACAGAATCGGTGCAAAGATATGCACCGCTTCTACTGACAAGGGCAAAGCCCCGGCGAAGGGGAGCCGGAAAAATGGCCCAAAAAAATCGGCGCCTGCGAAGCCAGCGACCATACAACAGAAGGAGATTAGTATGGACTGCCAATAATGGCCCCTATTAAATATTTACAGGGTAACCTTAACCACTGCGCTGCGGCCCAGGACCTTCTCCTTCAGACCATGGCGCAGTGGAATATCTCCTTGGCGGTTGTTGCCGAGCCGTACTTTGTCCCACCTCGGGACGATTGGATCGACGACCAGTGCGGCTCGGTAGCCATTATTGCGTCGCGGGCTTCCGGGGCCCCGACCTTGGAAGTTATTTCGAGGGGTCGCGGTTTTACGGTGGCTCGTACGGGTAAGTTCGTTACGGTGGGTGTATATCTCTCCCCCAACACGTCTCTCGCCGACTTCGAGGTGGCAATGGCTAACCTGGGCACCGTCGTCGCCCGCTGCCACCCTCTCCCTGTCCTCGTCCTCGGGGACTTCAATGCCAAGTCCACGGCTTGGGGTTCCCCGGCCACGGACGCCAGGGGAGGGGTGGTAGAGGAGTGGGCCGTAGAACAGGGCCTACTCATTCTCAACCGGGGTACAACACAAACATGTGTGCGTCAGCAGGGCGGGTCAATTGTGGACCTGTCGTTTGCCAGTCCTGCGTTGGCCCGCCATGTCTCCGGCTGGCGTGTCGAGGACGGGGTGGAGACATTGTCGGACCACCGATATATCAGGTTCGACGTCTCCGCCCAGGACGCCGGCGCTCCGGCTGGAGCAGCCCCGGTTGGGAACAGTCCGCGTTGGTCTTTGAAATCATTGGATCGGGAGGTACTCTTGGAGGCCTCTATCGTTCAGGCCTGGGTAACAGCACCGGATAGGCCTGACGATATTGAAGATGAGGCCGAGTGGTTCCAAGAGTCGCTTACAAACATCTGCGATGCGGCGATGTCTCGGGTACATTCCACACCCAAAAGGCGGCAGGTGTACTGGTGGTCGGAGGAGATTGCGCTGATGCGCCGTGACTGCGTCGCGGCGAGACGCCAGTACACCAACTTCCGCCGAAGACGTCGCCGCCCTCCCGGTGCAGATGCCATGGAGGCGGAACTGTACGAGGGGTACAGGGCGGCCAAGAAGAGGCTGCAGCTGGAGGTGAAGCGGGCCAAGACAAGGGCCCGCGAAGACCTCATTAGGACCCTGGACACAGATCCGTGGGGGCGTCCATATAAAATGGTCAGGGGCAAACTCCGCCCCTGGGCTCCCCCACTGTCCCAGGGTCTCCGCCCCCAGCTGCTGGAGGAGGTGGTGGTCGCTCTGTTCCCTACAAGGGAGGAGCACCCTCCTCCGCCCATGGTTCTGCCTTCCGTGGCCATGACCGACGCGGACGATGGCGACGACGTGCCCGAAGTGACCCGGGTAGAGTTAAGCGCGGCGGTGCAAAGGCTTCAAGCCAAAAACACCGCCCCGGGACCCGACGGCATCCCTGGCCGTGCCTGGGTTCTGGCCCTGCGCGAGCTCGGGCCCCGACTTTTAGGACTCCTCAGCGCGTGTCTAGAGGAGGGCCGGTTTCCTTTACGCTGGAAAACCGGCAAATTGGTCCTCCTCAAAAAAGAGGGGCGCCCGGCGGACTCTCCGTCCGCCTACCGGCCCATTGTGCTGCTTGACGAGGTGGCGAAGCTCTTCGAGCGTATCATAGCCGACCGCCTCGTCACACACCTTAGTACTGTAGGGCCGGATTTGGCGGACAACCAGTATGGTTTCCGGCGCGGGCGCTCCACAGTTCACGCTATCTTGCGTGTGAGGAGTCAGGCGGAGGAGGCCTTGTCCCGGGGTGAGGTGGTGCTGGCGGTGTCGCTCGACATCGCCAACGCGTTCAACACCTTGCCCTGGAGTTGCGTTCGAGAGGCACTGATCTACCATCAGGTGCCGGCCTACCTCCGTCGCATAGTCGGGGCCTATCTGAGTGATAGAGCTGTAGTCTACCCGGGTCAGAATGGGTGGGGTCGGCGAGAGATGTCGTGCGGTGTTCCACAGGGATCGGTTCTTGGCCCGCTCCTGTGGAACATCGGATACGACTGGGTGCTGCGTGGAGCTATGCTCCCGGGGGTTGTCGTTACCTGCTACGCAGACGACACCCTCGTAGCAGCACGGGGGAGGGATTTTCGGCGGGCGTCGATTCTAGCAACAGCTGGGGTTGCGCAGGTCGTGGGTCGGATCCGGCGGCTGGGTCTCGAGGTGGCTCTTCATAAGTCGGAGGCCATTTGCTTTCATGGCCCCCGCAACGGGCCACCTCCGGGATCCCACATCATCGTTGGGGGCGTTCGCATCGGCGTCGAGTCGACGCTCAAATATCTTGGGCTCGTCCTCGATAGCCGATGGAACTTCAAGGAGCATTTCCGTCGTTTGGTCCCCAAGCTCATGGGAGCCGCGGGTGCTTTATCGCGGCTACTACCCAATCTTGGGGGCCCGAACGCCTCCTGCAGGAGGCTCTACTCGGGGATCGTGCGATCCATGGCCCTTTACGGAGCTCCCGTATGGGCCGACAACCTGGCGGCCGATAACATCGCTTTGTTGCGGAGGCCGCAACGCGCGATGGCCGTCAGGATTGTCCGCGGGTATCGCACGATATCCTTCGAGGCGGCGAGCCTCCTCGCCGGATCCCCTCCGTGGGACCTGGATGCCAAGGTCCTCGCGTCGTTATTCCGTTGGCGCGAGGAAGGGCTGGCGATGGACTTGCGCCCTGTGCCTCAAGAAATTGGGGCGCAGCGGCGTCGGCTCCACATGGTCCTGCTGGAGGAGTGGAGGGCGCGACTTGCGCAACCAAATGCAGGGCACGCCACGGTGGTGGCGGTAAGTCCCGTCCTTGAGGAGTGGCTGGAACGGCGGCATGGCGCCCTCACGTTCCGTATGACGCAGGTGCTGTCGGGGCATGGATGCTTCGGCCGTTACCTGTGTCGGATCGGACGTGAGCCGACGCCCGAGTGTCACCACTGCGGGAATTGCCCCGAGGACACGGCGCTCCATACGTTGGTGGAGTGTGCGGCATGGGCCGTGCAGCGCCGTGACCTCGCCGCGAACATCGGAGCGGGTGCCCTCTCTCTGGCGGCCGTGGTCGAGGCCATGGTCCAAAATGAGGGGGCATGGGACGCCTTCTCCTCCTTCTGCGAGGAGGTGATGGGCCAGAAGGAGGAGGCAGAAAGGGAGAGGGAACTAACATCCACCCTCCCCTCCCGCAGTCGACGTACCGGGCGTCGCAGGGCGCTCGTCGCCGACCTACGCCCTCCGTAGGGGAAGGCCTGCGGGCGGTGGCCTTAGGGCAGTCACCGCCCGACCAGTACAGGCCCGAGACGGTGGCGCGCATGTGTTCCGCGCGCGCCTCTCGTGAGGGAGGGCAAGGCCCTCCAAATCAGACGGGGCCCGCCAGGAATGGCGGGCCGTGACCCGCCGGGACAGCGAAAGAATGCGCAAGCGTCCTCGCTCCCCGGCACATGGGTCGTCTGAAGGAACACCGTAGGTTTAGTTGGTATACCGGTACCGTCGCATACCGGGGAGCCCAACATAACCACACGTCTCACCCGGGCGTGTGGTATGCATAAGGCGCATTCCTACGTAAAAAAAAAAAAAAAAAAAAAAGGTTAGGTTAGGTTGATAAAAAATTACTAGCGGGGGGCGGCTTCGGCCGCCGCGCTCACACCGCAAGCCGGCGCTTGGGCGCTGGAGCGGGGGCTGCCACCTCTCGGGGTGCGGCCGCGAGGAAGAAAACCTCTTTAAAAAATCACTGGGCATATAGGGGAGGGGAAACCCGACCCTGCCAACAGTTATATCGTTATCCCGTCGAGTGTCGTTGATCACGTCTAGCGGCTTGACGGGACCGAGGGGCTTGCCTTCATTGGCTGGCCCGCGAGAAGGAAATCTCAATAAAAACCAGACAGTAAAGTCTTAAAAACCCCCTGGCACCTGCCGACCCCAGTGTGGTAAATAGGCTTGCCCCCGGAATGAGCGTCACCCGGGGGTCGACCTTTAGATCGACTCATACTCGTGGGAATTATTATGGATGATTCAATTAAAAAAACAAACCCTAGGTTAAGTAGAAAGGCTGTGTATGGTGGGAAGGATGTACATACTGTACATGATGTTAATAGTTCGGAGGTCGTCGTAAACATTATTGATGACGATTCGGCGGAGCGATCGGCAACACCTGCGGTTCCGCGGGTGGTGTTGGAACGCATACCATTGGGTGCTCAAGGGGCTGGATGTTCAATGATGTCCGATTCTGATTCGGACACCAGCCTCATTACAGTTGGAAGTGCGGGCAGCAATTCAACCATTAAGCAGTGGTTGAAGCGTCCGCTGTCGGAGGACTCCTCTGATGAGGGGTCCATATTGACCAAAAAAGGACGTGGTCAGGGCGCCCTTAAGCATGGTCGATATGTGGGCATCGGCAAGGCCCGCAAAGAGGCGGCTGAGGCCAGGCGCGCCTTGGAAAAAATAGAAAAGGAGGCGGAGGACGAGAGGAGGATTGCCGATGTGACCCATAGGGTTTCGGTCTCCCGCTCCAGTCGACGATCGGAATCGTCAATCGACACAGAGGAGCTCCCTGCGGCAGTGCTAAAGGAGCGTCTCGAGGAGGCCGTGGTGGCCATTAAAACCATCACAAAAGCCTCCAAAAAGCTCAAAGGCACTTGCCAAAAGGGCTTGAACGAGGCGGCGGCCACAATTGCCGAAGTGGCTGAAGCCTTGTTCAACAGAACAACTTCGGAGGAGACGAAAAGGCTGCGGAAGGAGAATGCCCGCTTAGCAGCCGAAGTCAAGGATCTCAGGGAGGAGCATGAGGCGCTGAGAGCTGACATCATGAGCATGAGGAAGGAGCGTGGCACTGGCGGAGGGACGCCAAAAGAAGTGGAGTCGGAGTTGGTACTTCTACTCAAAAATGAGTTGGCAAGTATCAACAATCGTTTCTCGGTCCTCGAGGGCCGGCTGCTGCGTCCCCCGCTCGCTTCAGCTTCAGGAACAGCCACTAAACCGGCTACCCCTAAACCGGTTGCTCCTAAAGAAGTAGCTCCCAAGCCGACTAAAACGTTTGCAGCGGTGGTAGCCACTACCGCTAACGAAACGTTCCTGCCTGCAAATGACCAGCCAGTTGCGGGCCCATCGGGGGTGAAGAAAGTGCCCAAGGGGAATAAGAGCACAACATCAGCAGCAAAGGCAGCAACTACCACCAGTGCTGCCTCATCAAAGACTGGTCCGGCAGTCCCCAAACCCAATCAAGGGGAATGGGAGACTGTTGGCAGCAAAAGGAAGGCCAAAAAGACCAGGAAAAAGGAGGCCAAGAAGGCAAAGAAGGAAGCAGAAGCCAAAAAAAAGAAGGATGCTTTACTGCGTGTCCCTCGCTCGGCTGCAGTGGTTTTAACGCTGCAGCCAGCCGCTTTAGAAAAGGGTGCAACCTACGCACAGCTGCTCGCCAAGGCGAAGACCCATATAAAACCCGCTGAACTGGGAATTATTACGGGTCTTCGCTGCAAGCCGACACAGACTGGGGCTCGGATGCTCGAGGTACCCGGAACGACCAGTGGCCAAAAGGCTGATGCACTCGCAGACAAGTTGCGAGAGCTCTTCCCGACAGAAGAGGTCCGAGTGTCCAGGCCTACGAAGAATGCAAGTCTGCGTATTACGGGTCTGGACGACTCCATCACCGTCGAGGAGATTGCTGCTGCTGTCGCGGAGAAGGGCGGCTGCACGTCGGACCAAGTCAGATCGGGTCCTATCCGTACTGACTTCTCCGGTATGGGCTCCGTGCTTGTGAGCTGCCCGGTGACGGCAGCAAAAAAGCTAACGGACGGAAGACGGCTGCTGGTTGGCTGGGTGTCGGCGCAGGTGAAGCTTCTAGAGCCAAGACCTGCAAGATGCTTCAGGTGCCTAGCAACAGGGCACCTGGGTGCCAAGTGCACCTCAACGACAGACCGCAGCAATCTTTGCTATCGCTGCGGTCAAACAGGGCACACTGCAGGATCCTGTGATGCCGCGCCACACTGTGTCATGTGCGCGGCTTATGGAAAACCAGCGGACCACAGGATCGGCGCAAAAACCTGCACCGCTTCTACTGCCAAGGGCAAAGCCCCGGCGAAGGGGGGTCAGAAGAATGGCCCTAAAAAATCGGCGCCCGCGAAGCCGGTGCCTATTCCACGACAGGAGCTCGACATGGAATGCCAATAATGGCCCTTAAAGTTCTACAATCGAACCTGAACCACTGCGCCGTGGCCCAGGATCTTCTTCTCCAGACCATGGCGCAGTGGAACATCTCATTGGCGGTCATTGCCGAGCCGTACTTTGTCCCACCTCGGGATGATTGGATTGGCGACCAGTGCGGCTCGGTAGCCATTATTTCATCGCCGGCTGCCGGGGCCCCGGCACTTGAAGCCGTTTCGAAGGGCCGTGGCATTGTGGCGGCTCGTACGGGGCAGTTTGTCATAGTGGGTGTGTATCTCTCCCCCAACACGTCTCTCACCGACTTTGAGGTGGCAATTACCAACCTGGGCAACGTCGTCGCCCGCTGTCACCCTCTCCCTGTCTTCGTCCTCGGGGACTTCAACGCCAAATCTAAGGCTTGGGGTTCCCCGGCCACGGACGCCAGGGGAGAGGTGGTCGAGGAGTGGGCCGTAGAACAGGGCCTACTCACTCTCAACCGGGGTACAGCACAAACATGTGTGCGTCAGCAGGGCGGGTCAATCGTGGACCTGTCATTCGCCAGTCCTGCGTTGGCCCGCCATGTCTCCGGCTGGCGAGTCGAGGACGGGGTGGAGACATTGTCGGACCACCGCTATATAAGGTTCGACGTCTCCGCCCAGGACGCTGGCGCGCCGGCTGGAGCTGCCCCGGTTGGGAACAGTCCGCGTTGGTCGCTGAAATCATTGGACCGGGAGGCACTCTTGGAGGCCGCAATCGTTCAGGCCTGGGTATCTGCACCGGACAGGCCTGACGATATTGAGGAAGAGGCCGAGTGGTTCCAAGAGTCGCTAACGAACATCTGCGATGCGGCGATGTCACGGGTGCATTCCGCACCCAAAAGGCGGCAGGTGTACTGGTGGTCGGAGGATATTGCGAGTATGCGTCGCGACTGTGTTGCGGCGAGACGCCAGTACACCAACTTCCGCCGAAGACGTCGCCGCCCTCCCGGTGCCGATGCCATGGAGGCAGAGCTGTACGAGGGGTGCAGGGCGGCCAAGAAGAGGTTGCAGCTGGAGGTGAAGCGGGCCAAGTCACAGGCCCGCGAAGACCTCATTCGGACCCTGGACACAGATCCGTGGGGGCGTCCATACAAAATGGTCAGGGGCAAACTTCGCCCCTGGGCTCCCCCACTGTCCCAGGGTCTCCGCCCCCAGCTGCTGGAGGAGGTAGTGGTCGCTCTGTTCCCTGCCAGGGAAGAGCACCCTCCTCCGCCCATGGTTCTGCCTTCCATGGCCATGACCGACGCGGACGATGGCGACGACGTGCCCGAAGTGACCCGGGTGGAGCTGAGCTCGGCGGTGCAACGGCTCCAAGCCAAAAACACCGCCCCAGGGCCTGACGGCATTCCTGGCCGTGCATGGGTTCTGGCCCTACGGGAGCTCGGGCCCCGACTGTTGGGACTCCTCAGTGCGTGCATGGAGGAGGGCCGGTTTCCATTACGTTGGAAAACCGGCAAATTGGTCCTCCTCAAAAAGGAGGGACGCCCGGCGGACTCTCCGTCCGCCTACCGGCCCATTGTGCTGCTGGACGAGGTGGCGAAGCTTTTTGAGCGTATTATCGCTGACCGCCTCGTCGCACATCTCAGTGGAGTGGGGCCGGATCTGGCGGACAACCAGTTCGGTTTCCGGCGCGGGCGTTCCACAGTGCACGCCATTCTGCGTGTGAGGAGTCAGGCGGAGGAGGCCTTGTCCCGGGGTGAGGTGGTGCTGGCGGTGTCCCTTGACATCGCCAACGCGTTCAACACCTTGCCCTGGAGCTGCATACGAGAGGCACTAATTTACCACCAGGTGCCGGCCTACCTCCGTCGCATAGTCGGGGCCTATCTTAGCGATAGAGCGGTGATCTACCCGGGTCAGAATGGGTGGGGTCGGCGAGAGATGTCGTGCGGTGTTCCACAGGGATCGGTTCTGGGTCCGCTCCTGTGGAACATCGGATACGACTGGGTGCTGCGTGGGGCTATGCTCCCGGGGGTTGTCGTAACCTGTTACGCAGACGACACCCTCGTAGCAGCACGGGGGAGAGATTTTAGGAGGGCAGCAATTTTAGCAACAGCTGGGGTTGCGCAAGTCGTGGGTCGGATCCGGCGGCTGGGTCTCGAGGTGGCTCTTCATAAGTCGGAGGCCATTTGTTTCCATGGCCCCCGCAACGGGCCACCTCCGGGTTCCCACATCATTGTTGGAGGCGTTCGCATCGGCGTCGAGTCGACGCTCAAATACCTTGGGCTCGTCCTCGATAGCCGATGGAACTTCAAGGAGCATTTCCGTCGTTTGGTCCCCAAGCTCATGGGAGCCGCGGGTGCCTTGTCGCGGTTTCTTCCCAATCTTGGGGGCCCGAACGCCTCCTGTAGGAGGCTCTACTCGGGAATCGTGCGATCCATGGCCCTTTACGGAGCTCCCGTATGGGCCGACAGCCTGGCGGCCGATAACGTCGCCTTGTTGCGGAGGCCGCAACGAGCGATGGCCGTCAGGATTGTCCGCGGGTATCGCACGATATCTTTCGAGGCGGCGAGCCTCCTCGCCGGATCCCCTCCGTGGGACCTGGATGCCAAGGTCCTCGCGTCGCTGTTCCGTTGGCGCGAGGAAGGGCTGGCGATGGACTTGCGCCCTGTGCCTCAAGAGATTGGGGCGCAGCGGCGCCAGCTCCACATGGTCCTGCTGGAGGAGTGGAGGGCGCGACTTGCGCAACCAAGTGCAGGGCACGCCACGGTGGTGGCGGTAAGTCCCGTCCTTGAGGAGTGGCTGGATCGGCGGCATGGCGCCCTCACGTTCCGTGTGACGCAGGTGCTGTCGGGGCATGGATGCTTCGGCCGTTACCTGTGTCGGATCGGACGTGAGCCGACGCCCGAGTGTCACCACTGCGGGAATTGCCCCGAGGACACGGCGCTCCACACGTTAGTGGAGTGTGCGGCATGGGCCGTGCAGCGCCGTGACCTCGCCGCGAACATCGAGGCGGGTGCCCTCTCTTTGGCGGCCGTGGTCGAGGCCATGGTCCGGAATGAGGGGGCATGGGACGCCTTCGCCTCCTTCTGTGAGGATGTGATGGGCCAGAAGGAGGAGGCAGAAAGGGAGAGGGAAATAACATCCACCCTCCCCTCCCGCAGTCGACGTACCGGGCGTCGCAGGGCGCTCGTCGCCGACTTACGCCCTCCGTAGGGGAAGGCCTGCGGGCGGTGGCCTTAGGGCAGTCACCGCCCGACCAGTACAGGCCCGAGACGGTGGCGCGCATGTGTTCCGCGCGCGCCTCTCGCGAGGGAGGGCAAGGCCCTCCAAATCAGACGGGGCCCGCCAGGAATGGTGGGCCGTGACCCGCCGGGACAGCGAAAGAATGCGCAAGCGTCCTCGCTCCCCGGCACATGGGTCGTCTGAAGGAACACCGTAGGTTTAGTTGGTATACCGGTACCGTCGCATACCGGGGAGCCCAACATAACCACACGTCTCACCCGGGCGTGTGGTATGCATAAGGCGCATTCCTACGTAAAAAAAAAAAAAAAAAAAAAAAAAAAAAAGGTTAGGTTAGGTTAGGTTAGGTTGGGGGCGAAGTCAGATAACCTCCTCGTGAGCCAGGGCCTTCTGCTCTGGCCGGTGCACCCCGGGCAACGTCACTCGGCAATTCTTAGCTTCTCTCACGAGAAGCCACGTATATTGCCGGGTGGCGGCGAATAGTCTGACACCATACCGTAACCTAGCCTTTAGGGGCTGGGCCGGGGGCCACCACCTCTCGGGGTGGGGGCTGCGAGGAAGAAAACCTCTATAAAAATTACCAGCGGGGGCGGCTTCGGCTGCCGCGCTCATACCGTAACCCGGCCCTTAGGGGCTGGAACGGGGGTCACCACCTCTCGGGGTGGGGGCTGCGAGGAAGAAAACCTCTGTAAAAAATTACTTGGGGGGCATATAGGGGAGGGGAAACCCGACCCTGCCAATGGGTAGATCGTTATCCCGTCGAGTGTCGTTGATCACGTCTAGCGGCTTGACGGGACCGAGGGGCTTGCCTTAATTGGCCGGCCCGCGAGAAGGAAATCTCATAAAAACCAGACAGTAAAGTCTTAAAAACCCCCTGGTACCTGCCGACCCCAGTGTGGTAAATAGGCTTGCCCCCGGAATGAGCGTCACCCGGGGGTCGATTTGTACTTCGTCTCATTCTCGTGGGAATAAATATGGATGCACTAAATTTAAAAAACAATAAGAAGAAAGGAGAGAGAGAGGAGGGGCAGCAACAGCTGCGTGATGTGTCGCGTTCCGCCGCAGGTGTACCTGTTCTGGTACCTGTGGTGACGCCATTTGTGTTGCCGGGTTCTCCGGCTGTTCGGTCTCGTGCCAGCAGTCGGAGAAGCTCGGTGAGTTGTGGGCTGGGCTCGGGGTCCGAATTGGACCCTGACCCGGATGATGCCCGACCTGGGAGTTCGGCCAGCGGCAGTGGTCGGCTCCCAAAGGGGAAAAAGAGGAGGCGTCCTCGCTCGGGGGAGTTGTTGGGGGCGGATGATCCGGCTCCTAAGGTCCCGGCGTCGGGGTCGGCCCTGGGCTCTCGGTCCCAGACACCGATCCCGATGTCCGTCGATTCCATGGCGGCGACTCAGGGGTCAGTTTTCTCCCAGCGGGAGCAGGTTGCCCGCACTAGAGAAGAACGGGAGCGTGTCGCGGTTGATGCCGCGACTCAGTACCTCCAAAAGGTACGCTCCCGAGAGGGTACTGGCGAGTTGGGCGACCTCGTCCGGTCGGCTGGCGACTCCCTGGAGGCTATCGTAACCGTGGCCTCAAGGAGTACCCACCTAAAGGGTACTTTTGCCAGTGCCCTCAAGACGGCGGCGGCTCAGCTGCGTGAGGTAGTGGAGGTTCTGTCCACCCGCACTGCCTCTGAGGAAGTCGAGTCCCTGCGGGCGGCAAATGATCGCCTCTCGAGGGAGATGGCGGAGCTCCGCGCCGAGCTTCGCCAAGTGCGGGCTGCTCCTCAGCAGCCTGGTGTGCCGGAAGAGTCGCCCTCTTCCTTGTCAGACGCGCAGATGCGTCAAGTGATGCTGGCCATAGGGCCTATGCTTGACGCACGGCTGGGGAGTCTGGCGGCAAGGCTGCCGCCGGAGCCGCGCCTCCGCCCACCTTTAGCTGCGGACAGGCGTTTGTCCGCGGCGACAACATCGGCCCCGCCAGTCGCGGCGGGTCCATCTTTTGCGGCGGTGGTGTCTGCGCCGGCACCCCCGGGATCCCGGCCCGGAAATTTGGGCGGGAAGATGGGGCCAGCTAAGGCCCCATCACAGTCCCAGAGGGATTTCCCGTCCCTCCGGGCAACCGCGGGGACTCGTGCCTCTACAGCTGGGCCCGATCGTGCAGCGGTGTCCGCCCCTGGCCCTTCTGCTCCCACTGATGGGGGTTGGCAGACGGCAGGGGCGAAGAAGAGGGCCCAGCGCCAGAGGAGGCGCGAGAAAAAGAGGGCGACCAAAGCAGAGGCAGCTGCAGAGGGAGCTGCAGCTGCCAAGAAGAAGAAGAAGCCTGGGAGGCTCCAGCCGCCTAAGACGGCCGCCGTGGTCATCACGGTGTCCAAAGAGGCGGCGGAGAGCGGCCTCTCGTATGCGGACGTCTTCCGCAGGGCGCGACAAGACGTCGGGGCGGTCGACATCGGCCCCTCCGGCGTCAGGACTCGCGTCGCCCGCACTGGGGCTCGAATTCTTGAGTTCCCTGGTGCGGAGGGCGGTAAGACGGCTGACGCCGTGGCCAAGAGGCTGCGGGGTTTATTTGCGGCAGAGGATGGCGTCAAGGTCGCCAGGCCAACCAAGTGCGCAGAGGTGCGCATCTTTGGCCTGGACGACTCGATCACGTCCGGGGAGGTCCAGGAGGTCATCCACAAGATAACAGGATGCTCCCTGGACTTAGTGAAGGTTGGCGTCATCCGCCCCGGCCCGGGCGGTATGGGTGCAGTCTGGGCTCAGTGCCCTGTCGCCGCGGCCAACGTCTTGGCCGCGGCTGGACGAATCCTCGTGGGTTGGAGCTCCGCAAGAGTCACACTCCTTGCGCCTCGGCCCACGAGGTGTTTCAGGTGTATGGCGACGGGGCACGTACGCTCGGCCTGCACTGGCGCATTCGATTGCACCGAATTGTGCTACCGCTGCGGGGAACCGGGGCACAAGGCGGCGACTTGTTCTGCCGCCCCCTGCTGCCCCTTGTGCAAGGCGGGTAACTTGCCCGCCAACCACGCGTTGGGGCAAAAGGGGTGTAAGCCCCCTCCCAAGGCTTCTGAGCCCATAGTCGGGGGCAGTCTAGCGACCCAGACTGCCTCCGTCGTGACTCAACCGCCCACGGTGGAGAGCATGGAGGAGGATATTTTTGTTTCGCCGTCTCAATAATGGACTGCGAACATATCCTCCTCCTCCAGGCCAATCTCAACCACTCCGCCGGAGCGCAGGATCTCTTCCTGCAATCCATGGCGGAGTGGTCGATAGGTGTAGCCGTAGCCGCGGAGCCGTACTACGTCCCTCCCCGCCCAAACTGGGTGGGTGACCGGGACAGCTCCGTGGCAATCGTCAGCTCCACGGCGCCTCGTTCCCCGCCCTTGTCGCTCAAGGACAGGGGCCCGGGATACGTTGCCGCCGAGTGGGGGGGAGTTTTGCTCTTCGGAGTATACTTCTCCCCCAACCGGAGTCTGGCTGATTTCGAGGTCTTCCTAACATCTCTGGAGACCTCGATACGGCGATTGGCATCGGGCCGCGTCTTAGTCCTGGGGGACTTTAACGCCAAGTCCGAGACCTGGGGGTCCCCCAGGACGGACGCCCGTGGCAGGGCGGTTGAGGAGTGGGCGAATTCGGTGGGCCTCTGTCTCCTAAACAGAGGCACCACCGACACGTGCGTGCGGCGGCAAGGGGGGTCGATAGTGGACCTTTCGTTCGCTACCCCTGCCGTCGCCGCGCGTGTAAGGAGCTGGAGTGTCCTGGAGGACGCGGAGACTCTCTCGGATCACCGATACATCCGAGTAGAGCTCTCCCGCAGTCCCCAGGACCCCGGCAGGGGTCACGAGGCGGACAGAGCTCCCCGTTTTCCGCGGTGGGCTGCGAGTAAGCTGGATAGGGACCTACTGGAGGAGGCGGCCATTATCCAGTCTTGGCTGTCTCCGCAGGCTCCCCTCGAGAGGGTGGACGCCGAAGCTGACCGCATCTGCAATGCGTTTACGCAGGTCTGCGATGCGGCCATGCCCCGCGTCCGGCGTCGGCCTCCAAAGAGGGAGGTCTACTGGTGGTCCCAAGAGTTGGCTGACCTCCGTGCGGCCTGCATTCGTGCCCGGAGGTCATACACTCGCAGTCGGCGGCGTCATCGCGGTGATGGCGGGGAGGGCCAGCTGTTCGACGCGCTTCGGGAAGCGCGGGAGTCGTTCAAGCTGGCCATCTGTCGCGCCAAGGATCAGGCTAGGCAGGAGATGCTGGAGGGACTCAATCGTGACCCCTGGGGTCGCCCGTACCGCGCGGCGCTTGGCAAGCTCCGCGTGCAGGGCCCCCCCCTTACTGAGTCCCTCCGGCCCAGCTTCCTCACGGAAGTGGTTGAGGGTCTATTTCCGCCTCAGGCGGAACACACGCCCCCGGCAATGGCCCAGTTGGCCGAAGTCCGGGAGGCCAATGAGGATGTTCCGCCCGTCACGGAGGCGGAACTGGGGGTGGCTGTTCTGCGAATTCGCGGAAAGAACACCGCCCCCGGGCCGGACGGCATTCCGGCCCGAGCGTTGGCCCTGACTCTCAACCACATGGGGGACCGCCTCAGGGGACTGTTTGACGCCTGTCTGGCGTCAGGAAGGTTCCCTGAGCGTTGGAAAGTGGGGAAGCTGGTACTCCTGCCGAAGCCGGGGAGGGCCCCGGACTCGGCCGCGGCCTACAGGCCCATTGTTTTGCTGGATGAGGCGGGAAAGCTGCTAGAGAGAGTTGTCTCTGCCCGCATCGTCCGGCATCTGCGGGAGGTGGGCCCCGACCTGTCGGACGCCCAGTTTGGCTTCCGCGCCGGGCGTTCGACGGTCGACGCCATTTTGGCCGTGAGGGCCGCGGCCGAGGAGGCCGTCCGAGGAGGCGGCGTATTGTTGGCGGTGTCACTCGACATCGCCAACGCCTTCAATAGTCTGCCATTCAGCAGCATCGCGGAGGCGCTCCGGTTTCATGGAGTGCCCGCTTACATCCAGCTGCTGGTGGCAGACTATCTGAAGGAGAGGAGCGTCCTGTACGAGGACCGAGATGCCAACGTTGGGCGCAGGGCGATGTCGGCCGGTGTTCCGCAGGGGTCCGTTCTTGGCCCCCTCTTGTGGAACATCGGTTATGACTGGGTCCTGCGCGCCGAACTTCCCCCCGGGCTGAGCGTATTCTGTTACGCTGATGATACATTGGTGGCAGCCCGGGGGCGGAACTTCGAGGAGGCGGCGCGCCTGGCCACCACGGGGGTCACCCAGGTGGTCGGGCGCATAGAGGCGCTGGGGCTTAAGGTGGCCCTGAACAAGACGGAGGCCCTTATGTTCCATGGGCCCCGTCGTGGGCCACCTGCCGGCGCCTCACTTAATGTTGGCACGGTCCTCGTGCGGGTACAGGCCCAGATGAGATATCTGGGCCTGGTGTTGGATGGGAGATGGCTCTTCGACGAGCATTTCCGCCGGCTGGCGACTAAACTGGAGGGAGCTGCGTCCGCCCTAGGGCGACTACTGCCGAACCTGGGCGGACCCAGCATTGCATGTCGCCGGCTGTACGCGGGGGTTGTCCGGTCCATGGCGCTGTACGGCGCACCGGTGTGGGCGGCGTCTCTGACCGCCCAAAATCGCGACCGGTTGAGGAGGCCTCAACGGTCGATGGCGGTCAGAGCCATACGTGGATACCGCACCGTGTCTGCAGACGCGGCGTGCGCGTTGGCCGGTACACCCCCGTGGGATTTGGAGGCGGAGGTGCTCGCCGAAGTATATCGGCGGGTGGCTGAAGTTCGGGCAGACAGGCGGTTCCCTCTGCCCGAGCAAGTGCGTGAGTGGCGCGAAGCCGCCCGCCGAGCCATCTTGACGAAGTGGTCGGATCGGCTGGAGGCGCCGCGTGCCGGTTTCAGAACCGTGGAGGCGCTCCAGCCGATCTTGTCAGAGTGGATGGGTAGGCAGCACGGGACCCTGTCCTTCCGACTGGTGCAGGTCTTGTCCGGGCATGGTTGCTTCGGACATTACCTGTACCGGATCGCGAGGCGGGAGTCGGGTCCCGGCTGCCACCATTGTGACTGCGACGACGACACGGCGCAACACACGCTGGAGTCTTGTCCGGCGTGGGACAAACAGCGCCGTGCCCTCGTCGCAGTCGTTGGAGAGGACCTCTCGCTGCCGGCCGTCATACGATCCATGGCCAGCAGCGACAGGAGTTGGGAGGCGGTCGCATCCTTCTGCGAGGACGTCATCTCGCAGAAGGAGGCGGCGGAGAGGGTCAGAGAGGAATGTCTCCTTGCTGACCCAATCCGTCGCCGGCGAACGGGGCGGCGTCAGCGCGCACATCTGCGCTTGATGCCGCCTTAGTGAGGCTGCGGGTGGGGGATCGGGGTTCATACCCTCACCCGCACCCTTCCGCGTAGGCCGACGGCGTCCCCGGTGCACCCGGACGCCGTCGTTGGGTGTTGGTGCCCCGATGGGGGCTTTCGCTGGGTGGGTCGCTGATGTCATATCAAGTTCCAGCGGCCCACCCGTGACGGCGAAGAGTCGGTGCACAGAGGGGTTTAGTGGGTATTCCGGCCTCAGCCGGCGAGTCCCACATAACCGTCCCGTGTCCCCGCACGGGGCGGTATGCGTAAACGCATTCCCCTCTTAAAAAAAAAAAAAAAAAAAAAGGTTAGGTTAGGTTAGGTTCCCTCTCCCTGTCTTCGTCCTCGGGGACTTCAACGCCAAGTCTACGGCTTGGGGTTCCCCGGCCACGGACGCCAGGGGAGAGGTGGTAGAGGAGTGGGCCGTGGAGCAGGGCCTACTCATTCTCAACCGGGGCACAGTACAAACGTGCGTGCGTCGGCAGGGCGGGTCAATTGTGGACCTGTCATTTGCCAGTCCTGCGTTGGCCCGCCATGTCTCCGGCTGGCGTGTCGAGGACGGGGTGGAGACACTGTCGGACCACCGATATATCAGGTTCGACGTCTCCGCCCAGGACGCCGGCGCTCCGGCCGGAGCAGCCCCGGTTGGGAACAGTCCGCGTTGGTCGCTGAAGTCATTGGACCGGGAGGCACTCTTGGAGGCCTCTATCGTTCAGGCCTGGGTGTCAGCACCGGACAGGCCTGACGATATTGAAGAAGAGGCCGAGTGGTTCCAAGAGTCGCTAACGAACATCTGCGATGCGGCGATGTCAAGGGTGCATTCCACACCCAAAAGGCGGCAGGTGTACTGGTGGTCGGAGGAGATTGCGCTGATGCGCCGTGACTGCGTCGCGGCGAGACGCCAGTACACCAACTTCCGCCGAAGACGTCGCCGCCCTCCCGGTGCCGATGCAGTGGAGGCAGACCTGTACGAGGGGTACAGGGCGGCCAAAAAGAGGCTGCAGCTGGAGGTGAAGCGGGCCAAGACGAGGGCCCGCGAAGACCTCATTCGGACCCTGGACTTAGATCCGTGGGGGCGTCCATACAAAATGGTCAGGGGCAAACTCCGCCCCTGGGCCCCCCCACTGTCCCAGGGTCTCCGCCCCCAGCTGTTAGAGGAGGTGGTGGTCGCTCTGTTCCCTGCGAGGGAGGAGCACCCTCCTCCGCCTATGGTTCTGCCTTCCATGGTCGTGACCGACGCGGACGATGGCGACGACGTGCCCGAAGTGACCCGGGTAGAGCTGAGCTCGGCGGTGCAAAGGCTCCAAACCAAAAACACCGCCCCAGGGCCTGACGGCATTCCTGGCCGCGCATGGGTTCTGGCCATGCGGGAGCTCGGGCCCCGACTGTTAGGACTCCTCAGTGCGTGCATGGAGGAGGGCCGGTTTCCATTACGCTGGAAAACCGGCAAATTGGTCCTCCTCAAAAAGGAGGGGCGCCCGGCGGACTCTCCGTCCGCCTACCGGCCCATTGTGCTGCTGGACGAGGTGGCGAAGCTTTTTGAGCGTATTATCGCTGACCGCCTCGTCGCACATCTCAGTGCAGTGGGGCCGGATCTGGCGGACAACCAGTTCGGTTTCCGGCGCGGGCGCTCCACAGTCCACGCCATTCTGCGTGTGAGGAGTCAGGCGGAGGAGGCCTTGTCCCGGGGTGAGGTGGTGCTGGCGGTGTCGCTCGACATCGCCAACGCATTCAACACCTTGCCCTGGAGTTGCATTAAGGAGGCACTGATCTACCATCAGGTGCCGGCCTACCTCCGTCGCATAGTCGGGGCCTATCTCAGCGATAGAGCGGTGATCTACCCGGGTCAAAATGGGTGGGGTCGGCGAGAGATGTCGTGCGGTGTTCCACAGGGATCGGTTCTGGGTCCGCTCCTGTGGAACATCGGGTACGACTGGGTGCTGCGTGGAGTTATGCTCCCGGGGGTTGTCGTGACCTGCTACGCAGACGACACCCTCGTAGCAGCACGGGGGAGAGATTTTCGGCGGGCGTCGATTTTGGCAACGGCTGGGGTTGCGCAAGTCGTGGGTCGGATCCGGCGGCTGGGTCTCGAGGTGGCTCTTCACAAGTCGGAGGCCATTTGCTTTCATGGCCCCCGAAACGGGCCACCTCCGGGATCCCACATCATCGTTGGAGGCGTTCGCATCGGCGTCGAGTCGACGCTCAAATACCTTGGGCTCGTCCTCGATAGCCGATGGAACTTTAGGGAACATTTCCGGCGTTTGGTCCCCAAGCTCATGGGAGCCGCGGGCGCTTTGTCGCGGCTGCTTCCCAATCTTGGGGGCCCGAACGCCTCCTGTAGGAGGCTCTACTCGGGGATCGTGCGGTCCATGGCCCTTTACGGAGCTCCCGTATGGGCCGACAACCTGGCGGCCGATAACATCGCTTTGTTGCGGAGGCCGCAACGCGCGATGGCCGTCAGGATTGTCCGCGGGTATCGCACGATATCCTTTGAGGCGGCGAGCCTCCTCGCCGGATCCCCTCCGTGGGACCTGGATGCCGGGGTCCTCGCGTCGCTGTTCCGGTGGCGCGAGGAAGGGCTGGCGATGGACTTGCGCCCTGTGCCTCAAGAGATTGGGGCGCAGCGGCGCCAGCTCCACACGGTCCTGCTGGAGGAGTGGAGGGCGCGACTTGCGCAACCCAATGCAGGGCACGCCACGGTGGTGGCGGTAAGTCCCGTCCTTGAGGAGTGGCTGGAACGGCGGCATGGCGCCCTCACGTTCCGTATGACGCAGGTGCTGTCGGGGCATGGATGCTTCGGCCGTTACCTGTGTCGGATCGGACGTGAGCCGACGCCCGAGTGTCACCACTGCGGGAATTGCCCCGAGGACACGGCGCTCCACACGTTGGTGGAGTGTGCGGCATGGGCCGTGCAGCGCCGTGACCTCGCCGCGAACATCGGAGCGGGTGCCCTCTCTCTGGCGGCCGTGGTCGAGGCCATGGTCCAAAATGAGGGGGCATGGGATGCCTTCTCCTCCTTCTGCGAGGAGGTGATGGGCCAGAAGGAGGAGGCAGAAAGGGAGAGGGAAATCACATCAACCCTCCCCTCCCGCAGTCGACGTACCGGGCGTCGCAGGGCGCTCGCCGCCGATTTGCGCCCTCCATAGAGGGAGGCCTGCGGGCGGTGGCCTTAGGGCAGTCACCGCCCGACCAGTACAGGCCCGAGACGGTGGCGCGCATGTGTTCCGCGCGCGCCTCTCGTGAGGGAGGGCAAGGCCCTCCAAATCAGACGGGGCCCGCCAGGAATGGCGGGCCGTGACCCGCCGGGACAGCGAAAGAATGCGCAAGCGTCCTCGCTCCCCGGCACATGGGTCGTCTGAAGGAACACCGTAGGTTTAGTTGGTATACCGGTACCGTCGCATACCGGGGAGCCCAACATAACCACACGTCTCACCCGGGCGTGTGGTATGCATAAGGCGCATTCCTACGTAAAAAAAAAAAAAAAAAGGTTAGGTTAGGTTAGGTTGGGGGGGGGGCGAAGTCAGATAACCTCCTCGTGAGCCAGGGCCTTCTGCTCTGGCCGGTGCACCCCGGGCAACGTCGCTCGGCAATTCTTGGCTTCTATCATGACAAGCCATGCATATTGCCGGGTGGCGGCGAATAGTCTGACACCATACCGTAATCCGGCCCTTAGGGGCTGGAACGGGGGCCACCACCTCTCGGGGTGGGGGCTGCGAGGAAAGAAAACCTCTATAAAAAATACTAGCGGGGGCGGCTTCGGCCGCCGTGCCCATACCGTAAGCCGGCCCTTGGGCGCTGGAGCGGGGGCCGCCACCTCTCGGGGTGCGGCCGCGAGGAAGAAAACCTCTCTAAAAAATCACGGGGCATATAGGGGAGGGGAAACCCGACCCTGCCAACATCACATCGTTATCCCGTCGAGTGTCGTTGATCACGTCTAGCGGCTCGACGGGACCGAGGGGCTTGCCTTAATTGGCCGGCCCGCGAGAAGGAAATCTCAATAAAACCAGACAGTAAAGTCTTAAAAACCCCCTGGCACCTGCCGACCCCAGTGTGGTAAATAGGCTTGCCCCCGGAATGAGCGTCACCCGGGGGTCGACCTTTATTTCGTCTCTACTCGTGGGATCAGTTATGGAATCATCAATATTAAATTTAAAAAAGAAGGAAGGTGAGAAGGTGCAGAAGCAGCGGCAGCTGCGAGATGCGAAGGGGCGCTTTTTGCGCTCGAGGGACTCGTCGGTGGATGACGTCCCTCAGGTCGTGTTGTCGGAATCCGACGACACGATGGAGACGGTGAGCAGTCGGCCTTCATCTGCCGACTGCGGGCGAAAGCGGCCACACTCGGAGGTGGCCGCTCCTAACTCCGATTCGGAGGCCTCCTCGGCCGAAGACCCTGCCCCGAAAGTCGCTTCGGGCATAGGGCTAGGCCTTGGTTTGTCCCGGCGGGAGTTTCTTCTCGCCCGCCGAGAGGAGGTTACCCGAACGGCGGAGGATCGGATCCTCCTCCTGACTGAGGAGTCTAGGAGGGCACGACTCCCTGCCGCTGGGGCAACGACAGCGGAGGCTACGGCGGCGGCCCTGCAGGACCGGGTGGCCAAGGGCCTGGAGATGGTCACCTTGGTGGCGACCAAGTCCAGCCGCCTAAAGGGGACCTTCCAAAAGGCCCTCAATGAGGCCACGGTGGCCATTAAGGGGGCGGTGCAGGAGCTTCATGCTCGCACCGTCTCTGAAGAGACTGCCAAATTGCAGGCGGATAATTGCCGCCTGCAAAAGGAGATGGCACAGCTCCGCGCCGAACTGGCGGAGCTGAGCAAGGCCATTGCGGCCGGCGGCCGGAAGGAGGAGCCGCCTGGTCTTGCTGCGCAGGAGCTGGAGCGCAACATCATGGTCCGGGTTGGGACCATGGTGAACGCCCGGCTCGAAGGCTTGCAGGACCGGCTTCTGCCAGCTAAAACCCTCCGCCCACCTCTGCGGGCGGATTCCATGAGGAGCAGGGAGGTCCTTTCCCCTGTTCCGTCGACGTCACGCGCCGGTCAGCCTTCGTCGCCACCGCGCGACATCTTGCCGACGTCGCCGCCTTCACCGGGGCCCTCAACATCGAGGGCCAGTCCCCCTGCCAACCCCACGCCCAAGGGAAAGGGCAAAGGGAAGGGGAGGGGGAAGAAGTCCTCGATTTTGGCCCCGGTCACCCAGCCGGAGCCCAGTCCGCTGCCTGCGCCCAAAGGAAAGGGCAAAGGCAAAGGTAAGGGGAAGAAGTCCCCGACTTCGGCCCCAGCCACCCAGCCGGAGTCCCGTCCGCTGCCACCTGCGCCCAAGAGCATGGACGCACCTTGGACCACCGTGGTCAAACGGGGGTCCAAGGGAAAGGCGGCGGCCGGCAAACGTGCAGCTGCGCAACCAGCAGCTGCTCCGAAGAGGGTGCCCAAGCTCCGGCCTCCGCGCTCGGCTGCAATCATTCTGCAGCTGCAGCCTGAGGCCGTCGCGGCCGGCGTCGACTACGCGGCCGTGATCGGGGAGGCCAAGGCCAAAATTAGGCTGGCCGACCTCAACATCGCGGCCGTAAGGTTTAAGAGGGCCGCGACTGGGGCTGCCCTCTTGGAGATCCCGGGAGCAGAGGCTGAGGCCAAGGCGGACGCCCTGGCTGACAGACTGCGGGGAGTTTTAGCTCCCGAGAAGGTCGCCGTCTCCAGGCCGGTAAAATGCGCGGATTTACGCGTTAACGGCCTGGATGACTCCGTCACTACGGAGGAGGTGAGGGGGGCCCTGGCGACAGCTGGCGGGTGCTCGGTGGAGGCCATCAAGGCCGGTACAATTCACCGAGCCTCCGGTGGCACGGGCTCCCTCGTCCTTCGCTGCCCCGTCTTGGCAGCGAAGAAGGTGACGGAGGCAGGCCGCCTCCTTGTGGGCTGGGTCTCAGCACGTGTCGTGCTGCTGGAGACCCGCCCAATGAGGTGCTACAAGTGCCTTGAGCTCGGGCACACACGAGCCACGTGCACCTCGGAGGCGGACCGCGGCGACCTGTGTTTCAGGTGCAGCCAGCCAGGGCACAAGGCTGCCGGTTGTACGGCGGCACCGCACTGCGTTCTGTGCGGTGCTGCGAAGCGGCCCACGGACCACCGGATGGGCGGGCCTAAATGCAAGGCCCCGTCCCCATCAAAGTCCAGGAGGAGGGCTGGGAACAGAGCAACTGCAAGCTCGTCCCAGCCTGCGCTATCACCGGCCAACGCCGGTGGCACCGCTGAGTCGGTTGGCGCAATGGAGGTCCAATAGATGGACCTCCATTTCCTCCAGGGGAATTTAAACCACTGCGCCAGAGCGCAGGATCTGCTAGTGCAGACTCTGGCGCAGTGGTCCATTCACGTGGCCGTGGTGTCGGAGCCCTACCTGGTTCCTAACAGGGACAACTGGGTGGCTGATGTCAGCGGAATGGCTGCCATCGCCATCCGGCCCACTCTCGGGGTGTCTGGCTTCGCGAGAGTGGTGAAAGGTAGGGGCTTCGTTGCAGCCCTGTTGGGCGAGATGCTGGTCGTGTCAGTTTATTTCTCGCCCAACGGGACCCTCGCGGATTTCGAGGTGCTCTTGGATGAGATCGGAGAGGTGATCGGGCGGAATCACCCGACGCCGGTTCTGGTTGCGGGGGACTTCAACGCCAAGTCTCTGGCGTGGGGGTCTCCCGTGGCCAACGTTCGGGGGGGAGAGCTAGAGGAGTGGGCTGCGGCCCATGGCCTCTCCCTCCTCAATCGGGGTTCCGCCCCGACGTGCGTGCGAGACAGCGGCTGGTCGATCGTGGACGTCGCATTCGCGAGTCCCGTATTGGCTGGCCGCATCCGGGGCTGGGCAGTGGAAGAGGGCGTGGAGACTCTATCCGACCACAATTACATCCGGTGGTCGGTCTCCGCGTCCAACGGCCCCGGGCGCCCGATCTTGTCCGAGACCAATCGACGGTGGGTTATCAAGCGCCTCGATAGAGAGGCGTTTGTGGCGGCGGCCCTGACTCAGGCATGGGTGCCTGAACCTGAGGGGCCGGTGCGGATCGAGGAGGAGGCTGAATGGTTCCGGGGCGCTATGACGAACGTCTGCGATGCAGCGATGCCCCGGGCCAAACCCTTCTCCCCGCAACGCCAGGTGTACTGGTGGTCCGAGGAGTTGACGGACCTACGCGCGGCGAGTATAGCCGCGCGACGCCAGTACACCCGAAGCCGTCGACGTCGTATCCGCGACGAAGCCAGAGAAGCTCTCCTGAAGGCTGCATACCAGGAGAGGAAATCAGCCCTGAAGGTGGCGATCTGCCGGTCAAAAGAGGTCTCTAGGGAGGAACTTCTCGCCTCCCTCGATAGAGACCCATGGGGTCGCCCATACCGGCAGGTGCGAGGCAAGCTCCGTCCATGGGCACCACCTGTGACGGAGACTCTCCAGCCGCATATGCTGGAGAGGGTGGTGTCCACTCTGTTTCCGCACAGAGAGGAGCACACGCCTCCACCGATGGCGCCACCTTCGGCCGAGAGCCAGACCGACGACAACGTCGTCGAGGTGCCAGAGGTCACGGCAGCCGAGCTTGGCGCTGCCGTGCTACGGCTCCGGAGGAAAAATACCGCTCCGGGGCCGGACGGAATCCCGGGCAAAGCCTGGGTGATGGCCCTCGACGACGACGCCCTTGAGGGTAGACTCCGCAGGCTGTTCTCAGCCTGCCTGGAGCAAGGGCGTTTCCCACAAATGTGGAAGACGGGCCGTTTGGTCCTCTTACGTAAAGGGGACCGCCCAGCCGACTCTCCGTCGTCCTATCGACCGATAGTGCTGCTGGACGAGGTCGGGAAGCTACTGGAGAGGGTAGTGGCTTCCCGCATAGTCCGGCACATGACGACGGAGGGCCCCGACCTGTCGGACAACCAGTTTGGTTTCCGCAGGGGTAGGTCCACCGTCGACGCGATCCTCAAAGTGAGGGAGATCGCGGGTGAGGCGGTGTCGCGAGGCGAGGTGGTGTTGGCGGTGTCCCTTGACATCGCCAACGCCTTCAACTCGATACCCTTCGGGTGTATTAGGGAGGCACTCCTCTATCATAGGTTGCCTCCCTACCTCTGCGGCACCGTCTCTGATTACCTGCGGGATCGCGTTGTGGTGTACCAGGGGCAGGAGGGTCGCTGCCAAAGGCGGATGTCGTGCGGTGTTCCCCAGGGGTCGGTGCTTGGACCCCTACTGTGGAACATCGCCTATGACTGGGTGCTCCGCGGCAGCAACCTTCCCGGCGTGGGACTGACGTGTTATGCGGATGACACGTTGGTGACGGCCCGTGGGCGGGACTTCCGTCAGGCGCAGTTAGTCGCCACGGCGGGAGCCGCCCATGTCGTCGGTCGAATAAGGCGGTTGGGCCTAACAGTGGCCCTACATAAGTCGGAAGCGCTGTGCTTTCACGGACCCCGGAGGAAGCCACCTCCCGGGGCCCAGCTCATCCTGAGCGGTGAGAGCATAGCGGTGGGAGCGGCCATGCGCTATCTAGGTCTCATTCTGGATGGCACATGGTCGTTCAAGGAGCACTTCCGACGGCTGGTGCCGCGACTCACCAGCGCCGCCTTGGCTCTCGGCAGCCTGCTCCCCAACATAGGGGGACCGAGCGCGTCGTGTCGTCGCCTGTACGCGGGGGTCATCAGGTCGATGGCTCTCTACGGGGCCCCAGTGTGGGTGGACGCCCTGTGCGCCAAGAACGTTACCCTTCTGCGACAACCGCAGAGGGTAATGGCGAGCAGGGCGGCCAGGTGCTACCGCACCGTTTCATACGGTGCGGCCTGCGCCTTGGCGGGGGCCCCACCTTGGGAGCTGGAGGCCATCGTGCTGGCCAACGTGTACAGGCTGACGGCTGAGTTCCGCAGCCGAGGGCAAGAGCCCTCACCGGAGGAACTGCGCCACCTGCGGGGCCAATCTCGAGAGGCCCTGTTTCACGGGTGGCAGCAGCGGCTTGCGGAACCGAGCGCCGGTCACCGCACGATCGAGGCCATTCGGCCCGTTCTCAGAGAATGGGCCGAAAGAAGGCGCGGGGCGCTGACCTTTCGCCTGGCGCAGGTGCTCTCGGGGCATGGTTGCTTCGGGAGGTACCTGTGCCGGGTCGCGAGGAGGGAGCCGCAATGTATTTGTCATCATTGCGGCTCCCCGGAGGACACAGCCCAGCACACCCTCGAGGTGTGCGGGGCGTGGGCGGGTCAGCGCGCTGCACTGGCCTCGATCATAGGCGAGGATCTCTCGCTCCCAGCAGTGGTGAAGGCCATGCTGGAGAGCGAGACGAACTGGGGAGCAGTGCTCTCCTTCTGCGAAGAGGTGATGAGGCAGAAGGAGGAGGCGGAACGGCAGAGGGAAGACGATGCCCTCAGTGACCCGATCCGCCATCGAAGGGTAGGCGGGAGAAGGCGGGCATACGCCCGCGACCTCCCGCCGTAAAAGCCCGAGAAGAGGACGCGCCCGGCTGAGCGCGTCCGCCACGCCAGGACCGGTCGTCTTTGGGGAAAGTCGACCGCGAGCGTTTTCTGGTGACGTGTGCGTGTTCCCGCACGTCACCGCCGGAGCTGAGCTCCGGCAGAGAGGGGGCCCGTAGCGGGCCATCGTCGCTGTGGTCGCGGATGAATGTTCCTGCGCTCCCGTGACCACAGCAGAGCGCGACGAGAGGAACACCTTGGGGTTTTAGTGGGTGCAAGCCCCACATAACCCCTCGGTTCTTTCCCCAAGACCGAGGGGTATGCGTCAGGCATTTCCCCAAGTAAAAAAAAAAAAAAAAAAAAAAAAAAAAAAAAAAAAAAAAAAAAAAAAAAAAAAAAAAGGTTAGGTTGGGGGGCGAAGTCAGATAACCTCCTCGTGAGCCGGAGCCTTCTGCTCTGGCCGGTGCACCCCGGGCAACGTCACTCGGCAATTCTTGGCTTCTCTCACGAGAAGCCACGTATATTGCCGGGTGGCGGCGAATAGTCTGACACCATACCGTAACCTAGCCCTTAGGGGCTGGGCCGGGGGCCACCACCTCTCGGGGTGGGGGCTGCGAGGAAGAAAACCTCTATAAAAATTACCAGCGGGGGCGGCTTCGGCTGCCGCGCTCATACCGTAACCCGGCCCTTAGGGGCTGGAACGGGGGTCACCACCTCTCGGGGTGGGGGCTGCGAGGAAGAAAACCTCTGTAAAAATTACTTGGGGGGCATATAGGGGAGGGGAAACCCGACCCTGCCAATGGGTAGATCGTTATCCCGTCGAGTGTCGTTGATCACGTCTAGCGGCTTGACGGGACCGAGGGGCTTGCCTTAATTGGCCGGCCCGCGAGAAGGAAATCTCATAAAAAACCAGACAGTAAAGTCTTAAAAACCCCCTGGCACCTGCCGACCCCAGTGTGGTAAATAGGCTTGCCCCCGGAATGAGCGTCACCCGGGGGTCGACATTTAGTTCGTCTCATTTTCGTGGGAACAGATATGGATTTGTTAAACTTTAAAAATAAAAAAGACGTGAAAGAAGGAGAGAAGGAGGAGAGGCAGCAGCGGCTGCGTGGTGCGAAGGGCGCACCGGTTTTGGTGCCGGTGGTGACGCCTTTTGCGTTGCCGGGTTCTCCGGCTGTTCGGTCTCGTGCCAGCAGCCGGAGAAGTTCGGTGAGTGGTGGGCTGGGCTCGGGGTCCGAATTGGACCCTGATCCGGATGACGTCCGACCTGGGAGTTCGGCCAGTGGCAGTGGTCAGCTCCCAAAGGGGAAGAAGAGGAGGCGTCCTCGCTCGGGAGAGGAGTTGTTGGGGGCGGACGACCCGGCCCCTAAGGTCGCGGCGTCGGGGTCGACTCTGGGCTCTCGGTCCCAGACACCGATCCCGATGTCAATTGACTCCCTGGCGGCTACTCAGGGGTCAGTTTTCTCCCAGCGGGAGCAGATCGCCCGCACTAGGGAGGAACGGAGGCGTGTCGCGGTTGATGCCGCGACTCATTACCTCCAAAAGGTACGCTCCCGAGAGGGTACTGGCGAGCTGGGCGACCTCGTCCAGACGGCGGGTGACTCCTTGGAGGCTATCGTCACCGTGGCCACAAGGAGTACCCAGTTAAAGGGTACTTTTGCCAGTGCCCTCAAGACGGCGGCGGCTCAACTCCGCGAGGTGGTGGAGGTCCTCTCCACCCGCACCGTCTCTGAAGAAGTGGAGTCCCTGCGGGCGGCCAATGATCGCCTCTCAAGGGAGATGGCGGAGCTCCGCGCCGAGCTTCGCCTGGTGCGAGCTGCTCCCCAGCAGCCTGGTGCACCGGAAGAGTCGCCCTCTTCTTTATCAGACGCGCAGATGCGTCAAGTTATGTTGGCCATAGGGCCTATGCTTGACGCACGGCTGGGGAGTTTGGCGGCAAGGCTGCCGCCGGAGCCGCGCCTCCGCCCGCCTTTAGCCGCGGACAGGCGTTCGTCCGCGGCGACAGCATCGGCCCCGCCAGTCGTGGCGGGTCCATCTTTTGCGGCGGTGGTGTCTGCGCCGGCACCCCCGGGATCTCGGCCCGGAAGTTTGGGCGGGAAGATGCGGCCAGCCAAGGCTCCATCGCAGTCCCAGAGGGATTTCCCGTCCCTCCGGGCAACCGCGGGGACTCGCGCCTCTACAGCTGGGCCTGATCGTTCAGCGGTGTCCGCCCCTGGCCCTTCTGCTCCCACTGATGGGAGCTGGCAGACGGCCGGGGCGAAGAAGAAGGCCCAGCGCCAGAGGAGGCGCGAGAGGAAGAGGGTGACCGAAGCGGCGGCAGCTGCAGGGGCGGCTGCAGCCGCCAAGAAGAAGAAGAAGCCTGGGAGGCTCCAGCCGCCTAAGACGGCCGCCGTGGTCATCACGGTGTCCAAAGAGGCGGCGGAGAGCGGCCTCTCGTATGCAGACGTCTTCCGCAGGGCGCGACAAGACGTCGGGGCGGTCGACATCGGCCCCTCCGGCGTCAGGACTCGCGTCGCCCGCACTGGGGCTCGAATTCTTGAGTTCCCTGGTGCGGAGGGCGGTAAGACGGCTGACGCCGTGGCCGAGAGGCTGCGGGGTTTATTTGCGGCAGAGGATGGCGTCAAGGTCGCCAGGCCAACCAAGTGCGCAGAGGTGCGCATCTTTGGCCTGGACGACTCGATCACGTCCGGGGAGGTCCAGGAGGTCATCCACAAGACAACAGGATGCTCCCTGGATTTAGTGAAGGTTGGCGTCATCCGCCCCGGCCCGGGCGGTATGGGTGCAGTCTGGGCTCAGTGCCCTGTCGCCGCGGCCAACGTCTTGGCCGCGGCTGGACGAATCCTCGTGGGTTGGAGCTCCGCAAGAGTCACACTCCTTGCGCCTCGGCCCACGAGGTGTTTCAGGTGTATGGCGACGGGGCACGTACGCTCGGCCTGCACTGGCGCATTCGACTGCACCGAATTGTGCTACCGCTGCGGGGAACCGGGGCACAAGGCGGCGACTTGTTCTGCCGCCCCCTGCTGCCCCTTGTGCAAGGCGGGCAACTTGCCCGCCAACCACTCACTGGGGCAAAAGGGGTGCAGGCCCCCTCCCAAGGCTTCTAAGCCCAAAGCCGGGGGCAGTCTATCGACCCAGACTGCCTCCGTCGTGACTCAACCGCCCACGGTGGAGAGTATGGAGGAGGATATCTTTGTTTCGCCCTCCCAGTAATGGAAGGTGAACATGTCCTCCTCCTCCAGGCCAATCTCAACCACTCCGCTGGAGCGCAGGATCTCTTCCTGCAATCCATGGCGGAGTGGTCGATAGGTGTAGCCGTAGCCGCGGAGCCGTACTACGTCCCTCCCCGCCCAAACTGGGTGGGTGACCGGGACAGCTCCGTGGCAATCGTCAGCTCCACGGCGCCTCGTTCCCCGCCCTTGTCGCTCAAAGACAGGGGCCCGGGATACGTTGCCGCCGAGTGGGGGGGAGTTTTGCTCTTCGGGGTATACTTCTCCCCCAACCGGAGTCTGGCTGATTTCGAGGTCTTCCTAACATCTCTGGAGACCTCGATACGGCGATTGGCATCGGGCCGCGTCTTAGTCCTGGGGGACTTTAACGCCAAGTCCGAGACCTGGGGGTCCCCCAGGACGGACGCCCGTGGCAAAGCGGTTGAGGATTGGGCGAATTCGGTGGGCCTCTGTCTCCTAAACAGAGGTACCACCGACACGTGCGTTCGGCGGCAAGGGGGGTCGATAGTGGACCTTTCGTTCGCTACC
Organism: Laspeyria flexula; assembly: GCA_905147015.1. Lineage (NCBI taxonomy): Eukaryota > Metazoa > Arthropoda > Insecta > Lepidoptera > Erebidae > Laspeyria > Laspeyria flexula. The sequence continues at coordinate 39,474 of LR989956.1, read as the reverse complement.
CCTGCCGTCGTCGCGCGTGTAAGGAGCTGGAGTGTCCTGGAGGACGCGGAGACTCTCTCGGATCATCGGTACATTCGAGTAGAGCTCTCCCGCAGTCCCCAGGACCCCGGCAGGGGTCACGAGGCGGACAGAGCTCCCCGTTTTCCGCGGTGGGCTGCGAGTAAGCTGGACAGGGACCTACTGGAGGAGGCGGCCATTATTCAGTCTTGGCTGTCTCCGCAGGCTCCCCTCGAGGGGGTGGACGCCGAGGCTGACCGCATCTGCGATGCGTTTACGCAGGTCTGCGATGCGGCCATGCCCCGCGTCCGGCGTCGGCCTCCAAAGAGGGAGGTCTACTGGTGGTCCCAAGAGCTGGCTGACCTCCGTGCGGCCTGCATTCGTGCCCGGAGGTCATACACTCGCAGCCGGCGGCGTCGTCGCGGTGATGACGGGGAGGGCCAGCTGTTCGACGCGCTTCGGGAAGCGCGAGAGTCGTTCAAGCTGGCCATCTGTCGCGCCAAAGAGAAGGCTAGGCAGGAGATGCTGGAGGGACTCAATCGTGACCCCTGGGGTCGCCCGTACCGCGCGGCGCTTGGCAAGCTCCGCGTGCAGGGCCCCCCCCTTACTGAGTCCCTTCAGCCCAGCTTCCTCACGGAAGTGGTTGAGGGTCTATTTCCGCCTCAGGCGGAACACACGCCCCCGGCAATGGCCCAGTTGGCCGAAGTCCGGGAGGCCAACGAGGATGTTCCGCCCGTCACGGAGGCGGAACTGGGGGTGGCTGTTCTGCGGATTCGCGGAAAGAACACCGCCCCCGGGCCGGACGGCATTCCGGCCCGAGCGTTGGCCCTGACTCTCAACCACATGGGGGACCGCCTCAGGGGACTGTTTGACGCCTGTCTGGCGTCAGGAAGGTTCCCTGAGCGCTGGAAAGTGGGGAAGCTGGTACTCCTGCCGAAGCCGGGGAGGGCCCCGGACTCTGCCGCGGCCTATAGGCCCATCGTTTTGCTGGACGAGGCGGGAAAGTTACTGGAGAGAGTTGTCTCTGCCCGCATCGTCCGGCATCTGCGTGAGGTGGGCCCAGACCTGTCGGACGCCCAGTTTGGCTTCCGCGCCGGGCGTTCGACGGTCGACACCATTTTGGCCGTGAGGGCCGCGGCCGAGGAGGCCGTCCGAGGAGGCGGTGTGCTGTTGGCGGTGTCACTCGACATCGCCAACGCCTTCAATAGTCTGCCATTCAGCAGCATCGCGGAGGCGCTCCGGTTTCATGGAGTGCCCGCTTACATCCAGCTGCTGGTGGCAGACTATCTGAAGGAGAGGAGTGTCCTGTACGAGGACCGAGATGCCAACGTTGGGCGCAGGGCGATGTCGGCCGGTGTTCCGCAGGGGTCCGTTCTTGGCCCCCTCTTGTGGAACATCGGTTACGACTGGGTCCTGCGCGCCGAACTTCCCCCCGGGCTGAGCGTATTCTGTTACGCTGATGATACATTGGTGGCAGCCCGGGGGCGGAATTTCGAGGAGGCGGCGCGCCTGGCCACCACGGGGGTCACCCAGGTGGTCGGGCGCATAGAGGCGCTGGGGCTTAAGGTGGCCCTGAACAAGACGGAGGCCCTTATGTTCCATGGGCCCCGTCGTGGGCCACCTGCCGGCGCCTCACTTAATGTTGGCACGGTCCTCGTGCGGGTCCAGGCCCAGATGAAGTATCTGGGCCTGGTACTGGATGGGAGATGGCTCTTCGACGAGCATTTCCGCCGGCTGGCGACTAAACTGGAGGGAGCTGCGTCCGCCCTAGGGCGATTATTGCCGAACCTGGGCGGACCCAGCATTGCATGTCGCCGGCTGTACGCGGGGGTTGTCCGGTCCATGGCGCTGTACGGCGCACCGGTGTGGGCGGCGTCTCTGACCGCCCAAAATCGCGACCGATTGAGGAGACCTCAACGGTCGATGGCGGTCAGAGCCATACGTGGATACCGCACCGTGTCTGCAGACGCGTCGTGCGCGTTGGCCGGTACACCCCCGTGGGATTTAGAGGCGGAGGTGCTCGCCGAAGTTTATTGGCGGGTGGCTGAAGTTCGGGCAGACAGGCGGTCCCCCCCTCTACCCGAACAAGTGCGTGAGTGGCGCGAAGCCGCCCGCCGAGCCATCTTGGTGAAGTGGTCGGATCGGCTGGAGGCGCCGCGTGCCGGTGTCAGGACCGTGGAGGCGCTCCAGCCGATCCTGGAAGAGTGGATGGGTCGGCGGCACGGGGCCCTGTCCTTCCGACTGGTGCAGGTCTTGTCCGGGCATGGTTGCTTCGCACATTACCTGTACCGGATCGCGAGGCGGGAGTCGGGTCCCGGCTGCCACCATTGTGACTGCGACGACGACACGGCGCAACACACGCTGGAGTCTTGTCCAGCGTGGGACGAACAGCGCCGTGCCCTCGTCGCAGTCGTTGGAGAGGACCTCTCGCTGCCGGCCGTCATACGCTCGATGGCCGGCAGCGATAGGAGTTGGGAGGCGGTCGCATCCTTCTGCGAGGACGTCATCTCGCGGAAGGAGGCGGCGGAGAGGGTCAGAGAGGAATGTCTCCTTGCTGACCCAATCCGTCGCCGGCGAACAGGGCGGCGTCAGCGCGCTCATCTGCGTCTGATGCCGCCTTAGTGAGGCTGCGGGTGGGGGATCGGGGTTCATTCCCTCACCCGCACCCTTCCGCGTAGGCCGACGGCGTCCCCGGTGCACCCGGACGCCGTCGTTGGGTGTTGGTGCCCCGTTGGGGGCTTTCGCTGGGTGGGTCGCTGATGTCATATCAAGTTCCGGCGGCCCACCCGCTACAGCGAAGAGTCGGTGCACAGAGGGGTTTAGTGGGTATTCCGGCCTCTGCCGGCGAGTCCCACATAACCGCCCCGTGTCCCCGCACGGTGCGGTATGCGTAAACGCATTCCCCTCTTAAAAAAAAAAAAAAAAAAAAAAAAAAAAAAAGGTTAGGTTAGGTTAGGTTGGGGGCGAAGTCAGATAACCTCCTCGTGAGCCGGAGCCTTCTGCTCTGGCCGGTGCACCCCGGGCAACGTCACTCGGCAATTACTTAGCTTCTCTCATGAGAAGCCACGAATATTGCCGGGTGGCGGCGAATAGTCTGACACCATACCGTAATCCAGCCCTTAGGGGCTGGGACGGGGGCCACCACCTCTCGGGGTGGGGGCTGCGAGGAAGAGAACCTCTATAAAAAATTACTAGCGGGGGGCGGCTTCGGCCGCCGCGCTCACACCGCAAGCTGGCGCTTGGGCGCTGGAGCGGGGGCTGTCACCTCTCGGGGTGCGGCCGCGAGGAAGAAAACCTCTTTAAAAAATCACTGGGCATATAGGGGAGGGGAAACCCGACCCTGCCAACAGTTATATCGTTATCCCGTCGAGTGTCGTTGATCACGTCTAGCGGCTTGACGGGACCGAGGGGCTTGCCTTCATTGGCCGGCCCGCGAGAAGGAAATCTCAATAAAACCAGACAGTAAAGTCTTAAAAACCCCCTGGCACCTGCCGACCCCAGCGTGGTAAATAGGCTTGCCCCCGGAATGAGCGTCACCCGGGGGTCGACCTTTAGATCGACTCATACTCGTGGGATTTGATATGGATTCTGAAAACAAAAACAAAAACTCTGTATATAATATAAATAATAGTAGGTTAAGGTCTTTAGTTAAGGATTGTGTAGATAATGTACATATTGTACATAGTGTAAACAGATCGGAGGATGTAAATATTGTAAATATTTTAAATAAAAAGCCGGTGGAGCGTCCAGCAACACCTGTGGTTCCGCGGGTGGTGCTCGAGCGTATCCCCATGGAAATCCCTAGGGCTGGTTGCTCTGCAATGTCTGACGCTGACTCGGATACCAGCCTCATTACAGTCAGCGAAATGAGTACGGGTAGCAACTCCACCATAAAACAGTGGCTGAAGCGCCCTCTATCAGAGGACTCCTCGGACGAGGGGTCCATAACTACCAAGAAAGGACGTGGCCAGGGTGCTCTGAAGCACGGCCGCTATGTGGGTATTGGAAAGGCCCGCAAGGAGGCGGCCGAGGCCAAGCGTGCCCTAGAAAAATTGGAGAAGGAGGCGGAAGATGAGAGGAGAGTTGCCGAAGTGACCAGAAAGGTCTCGGCCTCTCGTTTAAGTAGACTCTCTGAGTCATCCGTGGACGCAGAAGACCTTCCTGCGGCAGACCTCAAGGAGCGATTGGAGGAGGCGGTGGTGGCCATTAAGACCATCACCAAATCCTCCAAGAAACTAAAAGGCACTTGCCAAAAGGGCCTGAATGAGGCAGCGGCCACAATTGCCGAGGTGGCCGAGGTCCTATTCAAAAGGACAACCTCGGAAGAGACCAAGCGGCTGAGGAGAGAGAATGCCCGCCTCTCAGCCGAAGTCAAGGACCTCAAGGAGGAGTACGAGGCACTGAGGGCTGATCTTAACAAAATGAGGAAGGAGCGTAATACCGGCAGAGAAGCGCCCAAAGATGTAGAGTCGGAGTTGATACTCCTACTCAAAAATGAGTTAGCGAGTATCAATAATCGCTTCTCAGTGCTGGAGGGCCGGCTGTTACGTCCCCCACTTGCCTCGGGGGCAGCTACTAAGCCGGTTGCCCCTCAACCGGCTGCACCTAAACAAGCGCCTCCCAAACAAGCTAAACCGGCTAAAACTTTTTCGGAGGTGGTAGCTACTGCTGCCAACAAGACGTTGCCTCCCGCAAGTGACCAGCCAATTGCTGGTCCATCAGGTGTAAAACAAGCCGCCAAGACCAACAGCAAGAAGTCGGCAGCAAAGGGGGCAACTACCAACAGTGCTGCTGAAGTGCCCAAATCCAACCAGGGTGAATGGGTGACTGTTGGCAGCAAAAAGCAGGAAAGGAAGGCAAGGAAAAAGAAAGCCAAGGAAACCAAGAAGGAGCTTCAAGCTAAAAAGAAAAAAGAGGCAATACTGCGCGCCCCTCGCTCAGCTGCAGTGGTCTTGACACTGCAGCCAGCAGCTCTGGAAAAGGGGGCCACGTACGCACAACTGCTTACAAAGGCGAAGACCCACATAAAACCCGCTGATCTGGGCATTGTCACGGGTCTTCGCTGCAAGCCCACACAGACCGGAGCCAGAATGCTCGAAGTGCCCGGAGCCACCAGCGGCCAAAAGGCGGACGCACTCGCCGAAAAATTGAGGGAGCTCTTTCCAACTGAAGAAGTCAGAGTATCCAGGCCCACGAAGACTGCAAGTCTGCGCATTACAGGCCTGGATGACTCCATCACCACTGAGGAGATTGCTGCTGCCGTCGCGGAAAGGGGGGGCTGCACACCGGAGCAGGTCAGGGCAGGCTCTATTCGCACTGACCTCTCTGGAATGGGTTCAGTCCTGGTGAGCTGCCCCGTGGCGGCAGCCAAAAGACTCACAGATGGGAAGCGGCTGCTGGTTGGTTGGGTGTCGGCGCAAGTGAAACTGTTGGAGCCAAGACCAACACGGTGTTTTAGGTGCCTGGCAACAGGACACCTGGGCGCCAAATGCACATCGGCGACGGACCGCAGCAATCTTTGCTATCGCTGCGGTCAAGCGGGACACATAGCGGGCTCCTGTGACGCCACGCCGCACTGCGTCATGTGTGCGGCATACGGCAAACCGGCGGATCACAGGATCGGCGCAAAGACCTGCGCCGCTTCCGTCGCGAAGGGAAAAGCCCCGGCGAAGGGGGGCCGAAAAAACGGCCCTAAGAAATCGGCGCCTGTGAGAACAGCGCCGATTCCCCAGCAGGAGTTTGAAATGGAATGCCAATAATGGCCCTTTTCAAACTCCTGCAAACAAACTTAAACCACTGCGCCGTGGCTCAGGATCTTCTTCTCCAGACCATGGCGCAGTGGAGCGTTTCTTTGGCGGTCGTTGCCGAGCCGTACTTCGTCCCACCCCGGGATGATTGGATCGACGATCAGTGCGGCTCGGTAGCCATCATTGTGTCGCAGGCTTCCGGAGCCCCACCATTGGAACCGATCTCAAGAGGTCGGGGTTTTGTTGTGGCTCGCTTGGGCAATTTTGTTATGGTGGGCGTATATCTCTCCCCCAACATGTCTCTCGCCGACTTTGAGGTGGCAATGGCCAACCTGGGCACCGTCGTCGCCCGCTGTCACCCTCTCCCTGTCTTCGTCCTCGGGGACTTCAACGCCAAGTCTACGGCTTGGGGTTCCCCGGCCACGGACGCCAGGGGAGAGGTGGTCGAGGAGTGGGCCGTTGAACAGGGCCTACTCATTCTTAACCGGGGCACTGTACAAACATGTGTGCGTCAGCGAGGCGGGTCAATTGTGGACCTGTCGTTTGCCAGTCCTGCATTGGCCCGCCGTGTCTCCGGCTGGCGTGTCGAGGACGAGGTGGAGACGATGTCGGACCACCTTTATATAAGGTTCGACGTCTCCGCCCAGGACGCCGGCGCTCCGGCCGGAGCAGCCCCGGTTGGGAATAGTCCGCGTTGGTCGCTTAAATCATTGGACCGGGAGGCACTCTTGGAGGCCTCTATCGTTCAGGCCTGGGTGTCAGCACCGGACAGGCCTGACGATATTGAAGAAGAGGCCGAGTGGTTCCAAGAGTCGCTAACGAACATCTGCGATGCGGCGATGTCACGGGTGCATGCCGCACCCAAAAGGCGGCAGGTGTACTGGTGGTCGGAGGATATTGCGAGTATGCGTCGCGACTGTGTTGCGGCGAGACGCCAGTACACCAACTTCCGCCGAAGACGTCGCCGCCCTCCCGGTGCCGATGTCATGGAGGCAGAGCTGTACGAGGGGTACAGGGCGGCCAAGAAGAGGCTGCAGCTGGAGGTGAAGAGGGCCAAAACTCAGGCCCGAGAAGACCTAATCCGGACCCTGGACAGCGATCCGTGGGGACGCCCATATAAAATGGTCAGGGGCAAACTCCGCCCCTGGGCTCCCCCACTGTCCCAGGGTCTCCGCCCCCAGCTGCTGGAGGAGGTGGTGGTCGCTCTGTTCCCTGCGAGGGAGGAGCACCCTCCTCCGCCCATGGTTCTGCCTTCCATGGCTATGACCAACGCGGACGATGGCGACGACGTGCCCGAAGTGACCCGGGTAGAGTTGAGCTCGGCGGTGCAACGGCTCCAAGCCAAGAACACCGCCCCAGGGCCTGACGGCATTCCTGGCCGTGCATGGGTTCTGGCCCTACGGGAGCTCGGGCCCCGACTGTTGGGACTCCTCAGTGCGTGCCTGGAGGAGGGCCGGTTTCCATTACGATGGAAAACCGGAAAATTGGTCCTCCTCAAAAAGGAGGGACGCCCGGCGGACTCTCCGTCCGCCTACCGGCCCATTGTGCTGCTGGACGAGGTGGCGAAGCTCTTTGAGCGGATTATCGCTGACCGCCTCGTCGCACATCTCAGTACAGTGGGGCCGGATCTGGCGGACAACCAGTTCGGTTTCCGGCGCGGGCGTTCCACAGTGCACGCCATTCTGCGTGTGAGGAGTCAGGCGGAGGAGGCCTTGTCCCGGGGTGAGGTGGTGCTGGCGGTGTCGCTCGACATCGCCAACGCGTTCAACACCTTGCCCTGGAGTTGCATTAAGGAGGCACTAATTTACCATCAGGTGCCGGCCTACCTCCGTCGCATAGTCGGGGCCTATCTTAGTGATAGAGCGGTGATCTACCCGGGTCAAAATGGGTGGGGTCGGCGAGAGATGTCGTGCGGTGTTCCACAGGGATCGGTTCTTGGCCCGCTCCTGTGGAACATCGGGTACGACTGGGTGCTGCGTGGAGTCATGCTCCCGGGTGTCGTCGTGACGTGTTACGCAGACGACACCCTAGTAGCGGCACGGGGGAGAGATTTCCGGCGGGCGTCAATTTTGGCGACGGCTGGAGTTGCGCAGGTCGTGGGTCGGATCCGGCGGTTGGGTCTCGAGGTGGCTCTTCACAAGTCGGAGGCCATTTGTTTCCATGGCCCCCGCAACGGGCCACCTCCGGGATCCCACATCATAGTTGGAGGCGTTCGCATCGGCATCGAGTCGACGCTCAAATACCTTGGGCTCGTCCTCGATAGCCGATGGAACTTCAAGGAGCATTTCCGTCGTTTGGTCCCCAAGCTCATGGGAGCCGCGGGAGCTTTATCGCGGCTACTACCCAATCTTGGGGGCCCGAACGCCTCCTGTAGGAGGCTCTACTCCGGGATCGTGCGGTCCATGGCCCTATACGGAGCCCCCGTGTGGGCCGACAACCTGGCGGTCGAGAACATCACTTTGTTGCGGAGGCCGCAACGTGCGATGGCCGTCAGGATTGTCCGCGGGTATCGCACGATCTCCTTCGAGGCGGCGAGCCTCCTCGCCGGATCCCCTCCGTGGGACCTAGATGCCAAGGTCCTCGCGTCGCTGTTCCGATGGCGCGAGGAAGGGCTGGCGATGGACTTGCGCCCTGTGCCTCAAGAGATTGGGGCGCAGCGGCGCCAGCTCCACACGGTCCTGCTGGAGGAGTGGAGGGCGCGACTTGCGCAACCAAGTGCCGGGCACGCCACGGTGGTGGCGGTAAGTCCCGTCCTCGAGGAGTGGCTTGAGCGGCGACATGGCGCCCTCACGTTCCGGATGACGCAGGTGCTGTCGGGGCATGGATGCTTCGGCCGTTACCTGTGTCGGATCGGACGTGAGCCGACGCCCGAGTGTCACCACTGCGGGAATTGCCCCGAGGACACGGCGCTCCACACGTTAGTGGAGTGTGCGGCATGGGCCGTGCAGCGCCGTGACCTCGCCGCAAACATCGGAGCGGGTGCCCTCTCTTTGCCGGCCGTGGTCGAGGCCATGGTCCGGAATGAGGGGGCATGGGACGCCTTTGCCTCCTTCTGTGAGGATGTGATGGGCCAGAAGGAGGAGGCAGAAAGGGAGAGGGAAATAACATCCACCCTCCCCTCCCGCAGTCGACGTACCGGGCGTCGCAGGGCGCTCGTCGCCGACCTACGCCCTCCGTAGGGGAAGGCCTGCGGGCGGTGGCCTTAGGGCAGTCACCGCCCGACCAGTACAGGCCCGAGACGGTGGCGCGCATGTGTTCCGCGCGCGCCTCTCGTGAGGGAGGGCAAGGCCCTCCAAAACAGACGGGGCCCGCCAGGACTGGCGGGCCGTGACCCGCCGGGATAGCGAAAGAATGCGCAAGCGTCCTCGCTCCCCGGCACATGGGTCGTCTGAAGGAACACCGTAGGTTTAGTTGGTATACCGGTACCGTCGCATACCGGGGAGCCCAACATAACCACACGTCTCACCCGGGCGTGTGGTATGCATAAGGCGCATTCCTACGTAAAAAAAAAAAAAAGGTTAGGTTAGGTTGGGGGCGAAGTCAGATAACCTCCTCGTGAGCCGGAGCCTTCTGCTCTGGCCGGTGCACCCCGGGCAACGTCACTCGGCAATTACTTAGCTTCTCTCATGAGAACCCACGAATATTGCCGGGTGGCGGCGAATAGTCTGACACCATACCGTAATCCAGCCCTTAGGGGCTGGGACGGGGGCCACCACCTCTCGGGGTGGGGGCTGCGAGGAAGAAAACCTCTATAAAAAATTACTAGCGGGGGGCGGCTTCGGCCGCCGCGCTCACACCGTAAACCGGCCCTTGGGCGCTGGAGCGGGGGCTGCCACCTCTCGGGGTGCGGCCGCGAGGAAGAAAACCTCTTTAAAAAATCACTTGTGGGGCATATAGGGGAGGGGAAACCCGACCCTGCCAACAGTTATATCGTTATCCCGTCGAGTGTCGTTGATCACGTCTAGCGGCTTGACGGGACCGAGGGGCTTGCCTTAATTGGCCGGCCCGCGAGAAGGAAATCTCAATAAAAACCAGACAGTAAAGTCTTAAAAACCCCCTGGCACCTGCCGACCCCAGTGTGGTAAATAGGCTTGCCCCCGGAATGAGCGTCACCCGGGGGTCGACCTCTAGATCGACTCATACTCGTGGGATCTGATATGGATGACTCAAATAAAAAACAAAAACCTGTAAATATTATATATAATAGTAGGCTAAGCTCTAGTAATAAGACTGTAAATAGTAAGGAGAGTGTAAATATTGCACGAGATGAATTGGTGGAGCGACCGGCAACACCCGCAGTTCCGCGGGTGGTGCTAAAACGCTTACCGATGGACATTGTTGAGGCTGGAAGTTCGGAAATGTCCGATTCTGATTCGGGCACCAGCCTCATAACGGTTGGGACCAGCACAGGCAGCACTTCCACTGTCAAACAGTGGTTAAAGCGCCCACTGTCAGAGGACTCTTCGGATGAGGGGTCCGTAACTACAAAAAAGGGACGCGGTCAGGGTGCTCTTAAGCACGGCCGATATGTGGGCATCGGTAAAGCCCGCAAAGAGGCGGCCGAGGCCAAGCGTGCCCTGGCTAAACTGGACCAGGAGGCGGAGGACGAGAGGAGGATCACTGAAGCCATTAATAAGGTTTCGGCCTCACGCGTTAGCAGACTCTCAGAGTCATCAACGGACACGGAGGACCTTCCGGCAATAGTGCTAAAGAAGCGCTTGGAGGAGGCGGTAGTGGCCATAAAAACCATTACTAAATCCTCCAAAAAACTAAAAGGGACATGCCAGAAAGGCTTAAATGAGGCTGCAGCCACAATTGCCGAGGTGGCTGAGGCTCTATTTAAAAGAACTACATCGGAGGAGACTAGAAAGCTGCAGAGGGAGAATGCGCGCCTTGCAGCGGAGATCAAAGAGTTGAGGGAGGAGCACGACTCTCTCCGATCTGATCTCCAGAAACTACGTCGGGATCGCAACACCACCAGTGATCACCCACCAAAGGAGGCTGAATCGGAGCTCGTGCTCCTGTTCAAAAAAGAGCTGGCTAGCCTCAACTCACGTTTTGGTGCCCTGGAAGGCCGGCTGCTGCGTCCTCCGCTGGCCTCAGGCTCGGCTTCAGGTTCAGCCTCGGGTGTAGCATCGAAACCCAAACCGGCCAAATCATACTCGGCGGCGGCAGCCATAACAGCTAAGCCTGCTGCCAGCAAGATTCAACCGCCAGAGAACGAGCAGCCAGTTGCTGGTCCGTCTGGAATAAGGAAGAAGACGACGGTGCCAAAGGTAGCCACTGAAGCTTCCGCCTCAAGTATTCAGGCAGTTCCAAAACAGGGCGAATGGGTCACTGTCGGCGACAAGAAGAAGGCCAAGAAGGCGAAAAAGAAGGAGGCCAAAAAGGCCAAGAAGGAACTTGCTGCCAAAAAGAAAAAGGAGGCGATGCTGCGTGCCCCTCGCTCAGCTGCAGTAGTCCTAACTCTACAGCCAGCAGCACTAGAAAAGGGTGCCACGTATGCGCAACTGCTTACACAAGCTAAGACCCGAATCAAACCAGCCGATTTGGGAATCGTAACGGGCCTCCGCTGCAAGACGACCCAGACTGGGGCCCGGATGCTGGAGATACCTGGAGCCGCTAGTAGTCAAAAAGCAGACGATCTCGCCGGGAAATTGCGAGAGCTCTTCCCAGTCGAAGAAGTTCGGGTCTCCAGGCCCACGAAATCCGCAAGTCTGCGCATTTCGGGCCTGGATGACTCCACCACCTTAGAAGAGGTTACTGCTGCCGTCGCTGAGAAGGGGGGCTGCGCGCCGGACCAGATTAGGTCAAGCCCTATCCGGACTAACCTGTCTGGAATGGGATCAGTACTGGTGAGTTGTCCGGTGACGGCAGCCAAGAAATTAACTGACGGAAGGCGGCTGCTGGTCGGCTGGGTATCGGCGCAGGTCAAGCTGCTGGACGCTAAACCACCGCGGTGCTACAGGTGTCTAGCAACCGGACACCTGGGTGTTAAGTGTACTTCTGCAACGGATCGCAGCAACCTGTGTTACCGTTGCGGAAGGGACGGCCATAAGGCAGGATCCTGCGATGCCGCGCCACACTGCATCATGTGCGCGGCATATGGCAAACCAGCAGACCATGGAATCGGATCAAAGACCTGCGCCGCTTCCGACGGTAAGGGTAAAGCCCCGGCGAAGAGGGGCCGGAACAACGGCCCCAAGAAATCGACGTCCGCTAAGCCGACGCCGATTCCGCAGCAGGACAAAAACATGGACTGCCAATAAATGGCCCCTATTAAATACTTACAGGGTAACCTTAACCACTGCGCTGCGGCCCAGGACCTTCTCCTTCAGACCATGGCGCAGTGGAATATCTCCTTGGCGGTTGTTGCCGAGCCGTACTTTGTCCCACCTCGGGACGATTGGATCGACGACCAGTGCGGCTCGGTAGCCATTATTGCGTCGCAGGCTTCCGGGGCCCCGGCCCTGGAAGTTATTTCGAGGGGTCGCGGTTTTGCGGTGGCTCGTACGGGGAAGTTTGTTACGGTGGGGGTATATCTCTCCCCCAACACGTCTCTCGCCGACTTCGAGGTGGCAATGGCTAATCTGGGCACCGTCGTCGCCCGCTGTCACCCTCTCCCTGTCTTCGTCCTCGGGGACTTCAATGCCAAGTCTACGGCTTGGGGTTCCCCGGCCACGGACGCCAGGGGAGAGGTGGTAGAGGAGTGGGCCGTGGAGCAAGGCCTACTCATTCTCAACCGGGGCACAGTACATACATGTGTGCGTCAGCAGGGCGGGTCAATTGTGGACCTGTCGTTTGCCAGTCCTGCATTGGCCCGCCATGTCTCCGGCTGGCGTGTCGAGGACGGGGTGGAGACGTTGTCGGACCATCTCTACATAAGGTTCGACGTGTCCACCCTGGACGCTGGCGCTCCGGCCGGAGCAGCCCCGGTTGGGAACAGTCCGCGTTGGTCGCTGAAGTCATTGGACCGGGAGGTACTCTTGGAGGCCTCAATCGTTCAGGCCTGGGTGACAGCACCGGATAGGCCTGACGATATTGAAGATGAGGCTGAGTGGTTCCAAGAGTCGCTTACAAACATCTGCGATGCGGCGATGTCTAGGGTGCACTCCGCACCCAAAAGGCGACAGGTGTACTGGTGGTCGGAAGAAATTGCGACCATGCGTCGTGACTGCGTTGCGGCGAGACGCCAGTACACCAACTTCCGCCGAAGACGTCGCCGCCCTCCCGGTGCCGATGCCATGGAGGCAGAGCTGTACGAGGGGTACAGGGCGGCCAAGAAGAGGCTGCAGCTGGAGGTAAAGAGGGCCAAAACACAGGCCCGCGAAGACCTCATTCGGACCCTGGACACAGATCCGTGGGGGCGCCCATATAAAATGGTCAGGGGCAAACTCCGCCCCTGGGCTCCCCCACTGTCCCAGGGTCTCCGCCCCCAGCTGCTGGAGGAGGTGGTGGTCGCTCTGTTCCCTGCGAGGGAGGAGCACCCTCCTCCACCCATGGTTCTGCCTTCCATGATTGTGACCGACGCGGACGACGGCGACGACGTGCCCGAAGTGACCCGGGTAGAGCTGAGCTCGGCGGTGCAAAGGCTCCAAGCCAAAAACACCGCCCCAGGGCCCGACGGCATTCCTGGCCGTGCGTGGGTTCTGGCCTTGCGGGAGCTCGGGCCCCGACTGTTAGGACTCCTCAGTGCGTGCTTGGAGGAGGGCCGGTTTCCATTACGATGGAAGACCGGCAAATTGGTCCTCCTCAAAAAGGAGGGACGCCCGGCGGACTCTCCGTCCGCCTACCGGCCCATTGTGCTGCTGGACGAGGTGGCGAAGCTCTTTGAGCGGATTATTGCTGACCGCCTCGTCACACATCTCAGTACGGTGGGGCCGGATCTGGCGGACAATCAGTTCGGTTTCCGGCGCGGGCGTTCCACTGTGCACGCAATTCTGCGTGTGAGGAGTCAGGCGGAGGAGGCCTTGTCCCGGGGTGAGGTGGTGCTGGCGGTGTCCCTTGACATCGCCAACGCATTCAACACCTTGCCCTGGAGTTGCATTAGGGAGGCACTAGTTTACCATCAGGTGCCGGCCTACCTCCGTCGCATAGTCGGGGCCTATCTTAGCGATAGAGCTGTAATCTACCCGGGTCAAGATGGGTGGGGTCGGCGAGAGATGTCGTGCGGTGTTCCACAGGGATCGGTTCTTGGCCCGCTCCTGTGGAACATCGGATACGACTGGGTGCTGCGCGGAGTAATGCTCCCGGGGGTTGTCGTGACCTGCTATGCAGACGACACCCTCGTAGCAGCACGGGGGAGAGACTTTCGGCGGGCGTCGATTTTGGCAACGGCAGGGGTTGCGCAAGTCGTGGGTCGGATCCGGCGGCTGGGTCTCGAGGTGGCTCTTCATAAGTCGGAGGCCATTTGCTTTCATGGCCCCCGCAACGGGCCACCTCCGGGATCCCACATCATCGTTGGGGGCGTTCGCATCGGCGTCGAGTCGACGCTCAAATACCTTGGGCTCGTCCTCGATAGCCGATGGAACTTCAAGGAGCATTTCCGTCGTTTGGTCCCCAAGCTCATGGGAGCCGCGGGTGCTTTATCGCGGCTGCTACCCAATCTTGGGGGCCCGAACGCCTCCTGTAGGAGGCTCTACTCGGGGATCGTGCGGTCCATGGCCCTTTACGGAGCTCCCGTATGGGCCGACAACCTGGCGGCCGATAACATCGCTTTGTTGCGGAGGCCGCAACGCGCGATGGCCGTCAGGATTGTCCGCGGGTATCGCACGATATCCTTCGAGGCGGCGAGCCTCCTCGCCGGATCCCCTCCGTGGGACCTAGATGCCAAGGTCCTCGCGTCGTTGTTCCGTTGGCGCGAGGAAGGGCTGGCGATGGACTTGCGCCCTGTGCCTCAAGAGATTGGGGCGCAGCGGCGCCAGCTCCACACGGTCCTGCTGGAGGAGTGGAGGGCGCGACTTGCGCAACCAAATGCAGGGCACGCCACGGTGGTGGCGGTAAGTCCCGTTCTCGAGGAGTGGCTGGAGCGGCGACATGGCGCCCTCACGTTCCGGATGACGCAGGTGCTGTCGGGGCATGGATGCTTCGGCCGTTACCTGTGTCGGATCGGACGTGAGCCGACGCCCGAGTGTCACCACTGCGGGAATTGCCCCGAGGACACGGCGCTCCACACGTTAGTGGAGTGCGCGGCATGGGCCGTGCAGCGCCGTGACCTCGCCGCGAACATCAGAGCGGGTGCCCTCTCTTTGGCGGCCGTGGTCGAGGCCATGGTCCGGGATGAGGGGGCATGGGACGCCTTCGCCTCCTTTTGCGAGGAGGTAATAGGCCAGAAGGAGGAGGCAGAAAGGGAGAGGGAACTTACATCTACCCTCCCCTCCCGCAGTCGACGTACCGGGCGTCGCAGGGCGCTCGTCGCCGACCTACGCCCTCCGTAGGGGAAGGCCTGCGGGCGGTGGCCTTAGGGCAGTCACCGCCCGACCAGTACAGGCCCGAGACGGTGGCGCGCATGTGTTCCGCGCGCGCCTCTCGTGAGGGAGGGCAAGGCCCTCCAAATCAGACGGGGCCCGCCAGGAATGGCGGGCCGTGACCCGCCGGGACAGCGAAAGAATGCGCAAGCGTCCTCGCTCCCCGGCACATGGGTCGTCTGAAGGAACACCGTAGGTTTAGTTGGTATACCGGTACCGTCGCATACCGGGGAGCCCAACATAACCACACGTCTCACCCGGGCGTGTGGTATGCATAAGGCGCATTCCTACGTAAAAAAAAAAAAAAAAAAAAAAAAGGTTAGGTTAGGTTAGGTTGCTTTCCGCATCCTCTGCGCCTCTCGCACCACCTGAAAAATAAAAATTTCATATTAGTCTTCAAATTTCATCTATTTTTTCTAGTAAATCCCCCATAACTCTTTTTGTGCACCCCCCACGGGGCTCTTTCTGGTCCCGAGTAACAGCTGGCGTCGAGACGCGTCGAACGACACCCGTTCGGCGCGAATCGCACGACAGAAAAACCCGATACGGGCAAAAAAATCGCCCCCCCACCCACCCATTTGTGTCTCAGGACATCAACTTGGGAGCCTGGGAGGAAAACATACAAGTCGAAAATTCAAAATTCTGAAAATCTTCAATTTTCTTTCAAATTATTTCGGCCTAAATTCGTCCAGGCGGCCACGATGTGGTCGCCAGCGTCATCTCCATCTCACTGGTGAGTTTCTAGTGAAAGATGACCGCTAGAACGCCACCCAAGAGAGTCGTGCGTCGGGATGGGGACTTTGCGGAGCCCTCCACGTCCACCGGCATCCGCCGATCGGCTCGTGGCCAGGCAGTACTCCCCCGCCCGACCGCCCCTGCCACCTCCGACACGGAGAGTGACGCGGGGTCCGTGTCGGGGAGGGCCGGGACAGTGAATGCCAACCCGCCGAAACCCCGCCCTACAGCTCCCAAGGCTACAAAGCCGAGAGGGGCTATCGAGGAGCCCGACGTGGAAAGAGAGATCGACCTCATCCTCGATCCTCTTGTCCCCCCGGCTCATACCAGGTCTAAGCTTGACCTGCCCCCGCCAGAAGAGCTGGCGGCGGAGATGAGACAGCACCCGACGGCGGATCTTGGCGCGCGGGTGCTTGAGTACATGGCCTCACTGGAGAAGGTCACAGACCGCTCCAAAAATCTAAAAGGGGAATTCTCGCACCTAATCAGGGTGCTAGCAAGGAAGACGACCGCGGCGGTCACCGAGCTGCATGCCAGGACCGTCACGGAGAGACTGGAGCGGGAAAACGCGGAGCTGCGTTCCCGCATAGCCTCCCTCGAGTCACAAATGGCGGTCCTGGCTGAAGACTCGGCTCGAACACAGGAGTCCCAACCGTGGCCGCTGCAGTCGCCGGAGTTTCCCCTGAGCGGGAAGTCGCCTTCTCCAACGCCGAGGTCGCCCCCTAGATCCCCGCCCCCCGCCACGGATCTTGCTGACAGGATATCCTTGTCTCTCTCCGCCCAGCTGGACCACAAGTTCGCCCAACTGCGAGCTGAGTTCCTGGCGGAAACGCAGGTGGGCATGAGACAGAAAAGTTCAGCGGGTCCGTCCCCCTCTCAACCCCCTCCCCCTATCGAATCTCCTCGCCCTGAGTCGACTAACGACACTCCATCCGGGCATGAAGTCCCGTGGACGCAGGTTTTGGGCAGAAAAGCCAAAAAGAAGGCGAATAACCCCACGGTGACGGCGGAAGCCAAGAAAACGGCCCCCAAAAGACCGAGTCTGCCCAGGGCCCCAACGACGGCGGCCGTAACCATCGGCCTCCCCCCACAGTCTGCCAGCTCACTCGCTGACATTCTGCGGATGGCGAAGGCGAAGGTCAATCTAGCAGAAGCGGGGATAACGGAAGGCCTCCGCCCAAAAAGGGCGCTCACCGGGGGATTGATCCTGAGGATCCCCGGCCCCGAAGGCCAGAAAAGGGCGGAGGTACTCGTCGGCCGCCTACGGGAGGCCCTCGCTGAGACGGATGCCATCGTAGCTCGCCCCATAAAAATGGCGGAGCTCCGAATCAGGGATCTGGATGACTCAACGGACCAGATAGATGTCGCCACTGCAGTCGCGGAGCAGGGCGGATGTGCCGTTGAGGACATCAGAGTGGGAGAGATCCGCCCGTTCAGGTCCGGCCTGGGGACCGTCTGGGTTCGCTGCCCACTGGAAGCGGCCCGCAAACTATCATCTGCGGGTAAGATCAGGGTAGGGTGGCTGATCTCCAGAGTGGAGGCGCTGGAGGGGAGGCCTCTGTCCTGCTACAGATGCCACGAACTCGGGCACGTGCGCGCTCAGTGCTCCGGCATCGACCGTAGCTCATTATGCTACGTATGCGGAGAGCCGGGTCACAAGGCCCGCGGGTGCACTGGGCGGGCGGCTCACTGCCCCCTGTGCACAGACATGGGTCGTCCCGCTAATCACCGTCAGGGGGGGAAACAATGCCTCCCCTCGAAAAAGCGTGCCAGAAGACCTGCACCTTCAGCGTCCAACCCAGGGAACAGGTCTGCTGCCGACAGAACGCCACCGAGCCCCGGCCCGGCAGAGGAGACTGCAAAGGCCTAAAATTCTTTCCCCCGCAAAGAATACTCCAGGCTAACATCAACCACTGCCGCGCGGCACAGGACCTGCTCCTCCAGACTCTGGCGGAGCAGTCAGTCGCGTTGGCGGTGGTGGCGGAGCCATATTCTGTTCCCGACCATCCCAGATGGTTCGGAGAGAGCGGAGGCTCCGCCGCAATCTACTGGACGGGGTCCGTGGGGGACCCCCATTGCAGTCTCCTGCACAAAGGGCCGGGGTGTGTCGTGGTAGAGTGGGGTCCGGTCATCGTTGTGGGCGCCTACATCTCGCCCAACAGCGGTCTGGCTGCGTTCGAGGCATTTCTCGACGGGCTGGCTGGCCACATCAGGGCCTATCGGACTCGCCCGGTGCTCGTCCTGGGCGACTTCAACTCTCGCTCTCAAGCGTGGGGCGACGCCCGGGACGACGCGCGGGGTGACACCCTGTTGGAGTGGGCCGCCGGACTGGACCTCAGACTTCTGAATAGGGGCTCAGTCAGCACCTGTGTGCGGTGGCAGGGGGAGTCGGTCGTTGATCTCTCGTGGGCGTCTCCTCCGGCCACCCACCTGGTCACGGGGTGGCGAGTGGCTTGCGAAGTCGCCACACTGTCGGACCATCGACACATCATCGTTAGTGTGGCGTTCCGCCGCCCCGCCGGGGGCCCACTCCCAAACGACACGGGCCCTCCACGCCGCTGGTCTTTGCGGTCACTCGACAGAGACCTACTGAAGGCAGCAGCCCTGGCCGTCGATTGGGAACCGCCCGCAATACCTGATCCCGAGATGCTGGCCGACTGGTTCCGGGGAGCCATGACAAGCATCTGTGACGCAGCCATGTCCCGGGCCAGCCCGGCCAGGAAAAAAGGCTCGCTGTACTGGTGGTCGGAGGACATTGCTCATTTGCGGAGACAATATGTCGCTGCCCGCCGCCAGTTTCAGCGGGCCAGGCGGAGGAGCCGAGCCGAAGCAGATGAGACAACGGCACTGCACCAGGCATACAGAGCCGCCGCAAAAACACTGTCCGTAGCAATTGCGGAAGCAAAGGCCCGGTCTTGGACCGAACTTATTGAGGGTCTTGAGAGGGACCCATGGGGGCGGCCATATAAAATGGTGATGGCTAAACTCAAACCGTGGGTCCCTCCGTTGACGCAGACCCTGGACCCGAAGTTCACAGCAGAGGTAGTGAACACACTATTTCCTAGGGTCCAGGATGACACCTCAACCCCTCCGTCTCCGCCAGAGTCAACCCTGGACATCATTGGGGGGCATTGGGAGTTCGATGTGACGGAGGGGGAACTAGACCGGGCCGTGCGGCGGCTCGCAGGCCGCAACACCGCCCCAGGCCCAGATGGGATCCCAGGTCGGGCCTGGGTATTATCGCTCACGATTTTGGGAGACAGGCTTAGGTGGCTCTTCTCCAACTGCCTTCGCAACGGCGTGTTCCCCACCAGCTGGAAGGAGGCCGATCTCGTTCTTCTAAAGAAGGAAGGTAGGGCCGCAGACAGTCCCTCTGCGTTCCGGCCCATCTGCTTGCTTGACGAGGCGGGCAAGCTCTTCGAGCGTGTCATAGCCGCCCGCCTCAGCGAGCACTTGTCGCACGTAGGCCCCGACTTGTCAGAGAACCAGTTTGGTTTCCGGCAGGGGCGTTCGACCATAGACGCGATCAAGCGCGTCCGCTCCTTGTCGGAACCAACGGTGCGTGGGGGGGGAGTGGTGTTGGCGATCAGCTTAGACATCGTTAACGCCTTCAACTCCCTCCCCTGGTCGGCGATCCGGAGGGCACTGGAACACCATAATGTGCCCTCCTATCTGCGAAGAATCGTCGGGGCTTACCTTGGCGACAGGTCAATAAGATACACGGGCCGGGACGGAGTCCATGTGAGGGAGCTGTCTTGCGGGGTTCCTCAGGGTTCCGTACTGGGGCCACTCCTGTGGAACCTCGCGTACGATGCGGTCCTACGGATCGGCCTCCCCCCCGGGGTGAGTGTCGTGTGTTACGCCGACGACACCTTAATACTGACCCGGGGGGCAAACTGCGAGGAAACAGTTCGGCTCGCCGAACTAGGGGTGCGGTGTGCCGTCGCCGCCATAGAGAGACTGGGCCTTCGAGTGGCGCCTCATAAAACCGAGGCGCTGTGGTTCCACCGATTTCCGCGGGGGACGGAGCCACCCCACTCGATTGTGCGCGTAGGTGACGCTGAGGTAAGGGTAGGGCCGGCCTTGAAATACCTCGGCCTTATCCTGGACGGTCGCTGGGCCTTCGGGGAACATTTTGAGCGTCTGGCTCCCCGGGTCCGCCGGGCGGCGGGTGCCTTACAGAGGCTCCTGCCGAATCTCGGCGGTCCGCGGGAAGAGGTCCGCCGCCTCTACGGTAGCGTCGTGCGGTCCATGGCCCTCTATGGGGCGCCGATATGGGCCCATCGCCTGACTAATACCTCGCGCTGCAAAGCTGTTCTGAACAGTCTGCAGCGCGTGGTGGCGATAAGGATCGCACGGGGCTACAGGACAATCTCGTTCGAGGCGGCCACGCTCTTGGCGCGCTTCCCCCCCTTCGACATCCTGGCGGGCGTGGACGAGTGCGTCTATGACGAGTCCCACGCTCGCCGAGGGGAAGACGAGGCGCCGGGCCGGACGCTCAAGGAGTTTCGGCAGGAAGCGCACCGGCACGCGATTGAAGTCTGGCGCTCGCGGCTAAACTCGCCGAGGTACGCGCGCCAGCGCATCGTCGGGGCGATCCTGCCCAGCCTCGAGGCCTGGCTGAAGACGAAGAGGGCCAGCGTCACCTACAGGCTCACACAGGTGCTCACCGGGCACGGCTGCTTCGGTGAGTACCTGTGCAGGATAGGCAGGGAGGCGACGGCACACTGCCACCACTGCGACAGCGACCGGGACTCCGCCCAACACACGCTCGAACACTGCCCTTCATGGGAGAACGAGCGGCGGGTCCTGGTCGCTGAGTTGGGATTAGGGACGGATCTATCCCCGCCGGCCGTTTTCGAGGCCATGCTGGCGGGGCCCGCCCAATGGGAGGCCGGGGTCTCCTTCTGCGAAGCAATCATGCTCCAGAAGGAGGCCGCCGAACGGGATCGCGAGCTTGCAGATCCCGCACGTAGGCGTAGGCGGCGGGGAGGAGGGGGCGCAGATCCCCAAGCCGCCACGGGCAGCCAGGCGCATAGGCGCGCTGCACAGGCAGGGGGGGACTCCGGTCTCCCCCCGCCCATCTCGTAACCCTGACCCTCACGGGTCGGGAACGAGGGCCGTCATTCCCCGGAATGGCGGCTACGAGGAAGTCAACCTCTATAAAAAATAACCACCAGCGTTCCTCGCGGATGCGTGGGGCGGTCGGAGGGGGGTCCTCTGGCTGTCCCGTCTAGCGCTCCTCGAGAAGACAGCGGGCTGTGGTGGCGCAGCCCGTTGTGTCTCCCGATACTCGGGGTGACAGATGGGCGGAGTTCAAACTCCGCCCCGAGTCGAGTCCCTCAGGGACAAGTGCGAGGGGGTCACTGGATGCAGCATACCCGCGTTCCCAGTGTCCCCCCTCAACGCACAGATGGTGGCCACCGGAGAGGTTTTAGTGGGTGCGAGTCCCACATATCCCCGTCGCGGACCCCCTGCGGCGGGGAATGCGTAGGCATTTCCTCTTCGTCACAAAAAAAAAAAAAAGGTTAGGTTAGGTTAGGTTAGGTTAGGTTCCTTCTGCGACAACCGCAGAGGGTAATGGCGAGCAGGGCGGCCAGGTGCTACCGCACCGTTTCATACGGTGCGGCCTGCGCCTTGGCGGGGGCCCCACCTTGGGAGCTGGAGGCCATCGTGCTGGCCAACGTGTACAGGCTGACGGCTGAGTTCCGCAGCCGAGGGCAAGAGCCCTCACCGGAGGAACTGCGCCACCTGCGGGGCCAATCTCGAGAGGCCCTGTTTCACGGGTGGCAGCAGCGGCTTGCGGAACCGAGCGCCGGTCACCGCACGATCGAGGCCATTCGGCCCGTTCTCAGAGAATGGGCCGAAAGAAGGCGCGGGGCGCTGACCTTTCGCCTGGCGCAGGTGCTCTCGGGGCATGGTTGCTTCGGGAGGTACCTGTGCCGGGTCGCGAGGAGGGAGCCGCAATGTATTTGTCATCATTGCGGCTCCCCGGAGGACACAGCCCAGCACACCCTCGAGGTGTGCGGGGCGTGGGCGGGTCAGCGCGCTGCACTGGCCTCGATCATAGGCGAGGATCTCTCGCTCCCAGCAGTGGTGAAGGCCATGCTGGAGAGCGAGACGAACTGGGGAGCAGTGCTCTCCTTCTGCGAAGAGGTGATGAGGCAGAAGGAGGAGGCGGAACGGCAGAGGGAAGACGATGCCCTCAGTGACCCGATCCGCCATCGTAGGGTAGGCGGGAGAAGGCGGGCATACGCCCGCGACCTCCCGCCGTAAAAGCCCGAGAAGAGGACGCGCCCGGCTGAGCGCGTCCGCCACGCCAGGACCGGTCGTCTTTGGGGAAAGTCGACCGCGAGCGTTTTCTGGTGACGTGTGCGTGTTCCCGCACGTCACCGCCGGAGCTGAGCTCCGGCAGAGAGGGGGCCCGTAGCGGGCCATCGTCGCTGTGGTCGCGGATGAATGTTCCTGCGCTCCCGTGACCACAGCAGAGCGCGACGAGAGGAACACCTTGGGGTTTTAGTGGGTGCAAGCCCCACATAACCCCTCGGTTCTTTCCCCAAGACCGAGGGGTATGCGTCAGGCATTTCCCCAAGTAAAAAAAAAAAAAAAAAAAAAAAAAGGTTAGGTTAGGTTAGGTTAGGTTTTTTTTTTTTTTTTTTTTTTTTTTTTTTTTTTTTTTTTTTTTTTTTTTTTATAGTCTTTAGATCTCCATAGACCGTTTGGTCCATGCCTTTTTTAGATCTTTTTCTTATCTTATTAGATTCTTTATTTTATTTTATTATTTATTTTAAAACCATGTTTCGGTTTGAGTGTTACTCAATTCATTAATTCATTAGTTATTTTTTTTTTTTTTTTTTGTTTATTTTGTATTTGTGTGAAATGTCTGGTTTGGGCTGAAGGCCCTTGGCTTTAATTATTGTTATAAGTATTTGGGCTGAATGCCCCATGTATTTATTTGGCTGAAGGCCGTTTGGAAAGTATTTGGATGGTGGGCTGAAGGCCCTGAGTGACAGCTATATGCCGGTTTGTTTACAAGCTGAAGGCTTAGAATAAGATTTGGGCTGAAGGCCCTTATGTGGGGCGGAAGGCCCCGTCATTTAGGTATTTTTCTATGGTCTCCTCATCTCTGCTATACATAGCCATTTTTATGTTGTAAGTCCTTATTTCCTCGTCTGTTACTTTTTGGACTACATTTGTGAACTTTCCCAGTGCGTCTATTGGATTATTAGTATAATAGTCACAAGATATCGTATGCCTCGAGATCGCAACTAGAGCGTGAGGAACGCTGTTGTGGATCTGGAGGTTCTTGCTTGCCCTCTTTATTATTACTGAGTGGTCGTAGCTTAGACCCTGTGCCTCGTGTATAGTCAGGGTGCGTGATCCTTCACCTGAGCCGTATCCTTCCTGACCCAGGATGTTCTTGTCTTCCTGTGTAAAGGTTAGATATAGGGTCTTCGGCTGGTCTTTGGGGATCGTGGCACCCGACAAAACTCGTATTTTTAAGGATCGGGTGGTGTTACTAGATGAGTAAATTCCATTGTATATGTCCTTTAGGGCGTAGGCTACGTCTCTGGGGCATCTGTGCGTGCACGATAGCTCTGTGGTGGCAATTGAGTGATGGTTTGGACGATTATAAAGTGTTCTGAAAAGGTTTTCTCTCTCAATGTAGGGAAGCTGGTTCTCGTCTCCAAGTAGTAAGACCTCGCTGGCTTCTATTATGCGCATTGCCATCACAACGGATCCGAAGTGGTTCATGAGTGCCTCGTCAATGATGAGGCGACTGCACTTACCCTTCTCTTTTTGTGGAATACCGTGTGTGAGGATGGATGCCATTGTGCGAATGCTACTTGTTGCGTCAGTTCCCTTCTTCCTTGAGATCCTCTCGCAGAGTTCCCTTTTAGTCTCCTTCGTTGTTGTGACTATTATATCTGTTAGCTGATTGTAGTGTTGTACGATCCAGGTAGACTTCCCGCTTCCGGGGACCCCGTTGACTTGGCTAAGTTTAGGCACTGCCCAGTTTTCGTAAGAGCCAGCCTGCAAAAGCTGTTCCGCTCTCTTGAGGATACTGTCGTGCAGCCAGATTTTTGTCGCCTGGGTGGTAACGACTATGGGGTCTCCCTGGGGGGTTGAGAAGGTGGTTACTCCTGTTTGCCTTGTCGTGAGTTTGTCTAGGGGTACAATTCCTCCCGTGGCACTGTAGGCTGCCATGTGTTGGATGATATCGGTCCCCTTGACTACTTCCGCGGTCTCGTTATTGTAGATCGTCGCCTCTGCCTCATCGATTCTAACCTTTAACAGCTTTTCGTTCTGGTATTTGAACGCTTCTAGAATCTTGTTACATTGCCTGATCGCCAGGGTCTTGGTGGCTGTTGTTATCGTTGTGAATTCGATGAGAGCGTTGATCATGTGATCTTTGGAGGTGACTCCTTGAACGTAGACCGGTTCCTGGACTATACCTTTTTCTGCATTAGTTCGTTTGTGAGACGCACTGGGTTGAGGTTTGGTGGTATCCTTCAAGAACAGTGTGGTGGCTTGTCCTTCAGTATCGTTAGTTTTGGTCTTTCGGGTGGTCCATTTAGTGATGGCTTCCATTTTTCGGGTGAACGCACTCAGAGCGGACTTGATAGGAGAGGTTTTGGATTTCCGACCTTGCTCCTTTCTCTGCTCGTCTTGTTTTTCTTGGAGGCGTTCAGACCCTGATTTTCTAGCCTGTGGAATTATTGGAGTTTCTTCGCTTAGTAGTGGAGTGAGAGGAGCTTGTGGAAGCTTCTTTCTCAGATAGCTGAGGTTTTCTCCTCTGTTTTCGTAGACGACCACTTCGTGATGTTCCGAGGCATGTATATTACCTAAGTGGTCGGTCACTTCACCTTTAAGGAATCCAGCTGTCATTGTGTCGATACTAAGGATGCGCGGGGTTATGGTTTCCCTTCTGGAGACTTCTGCGATGGATGACAGTAAGGATGAGGCTAATGCGAACTGGGTTTTCTTGTCGTTGGCGTCTATTATGAGTACCGTCTTATTTTTGGTTCTTAGTAGACGGCACTTTACGCCTGACACCTCTAGTTCGCGAAGTTCCTCCATTTTCCTGCGCTTTACTGTCAATTTGGTGGTGCTGTCTTTCCATAGAGCTGCCAGTCCCGGCGCAATTGCCACACTGTTTGGCCCCGTTTGGCTGCAGAAGCTGACGCCTAGTTTTTCATATGTGGAGTTCATGAATAAGGCGACGGTTCTGGTCCTTAACCCCGGTGCCCCCCTCTCTGCCTGCTCTAACAGGTTAGTCAGCGTGGTTGGGCTGGACTTCTGTCGGTTAAGGTGTCTGAGGTCTTGGGCTATTTGATTGGAGGTTGAATCCGTCGCGCTGGGCGCCAACTGTCCATTTCCAGGGGCCATAACGCTATGTCTTTTGGCTACCATTGTGAATGTTTTTTCAATGTATAGAAGTAGAGGTTTTCTTATTTTGTCGTTGTAGAAGATGTTTTGGATGTTGTCAAGATTTAGTTGAGTTCCTATTTCACTCTCCAGGTTGTGTTTGTCTAGCAGAAACCTGGGACAGTCGAATAGAATGTGCCACACAGACTCGTTTACGGTGGGGTCACATTCGCATCCTGGGGTGTCCCGGAGTTTAAAGCGATAAAGGTACTCTGCTATTCCTCCGTGTCCTGTAAGTGCCTGTACATGGATTGGTGATAGTTTGGCCTTCCTTACCATTTTGTAGGTGTTATTAACATCGGGTAGGAAGGTTTTGGTGACTTCTCCCGTTGTGGAGGCACTGTATCTGTCCTGCCATCTTTTGATACTCTCTTCTCGTATCTTCCTTTTGGCGTAGGACAGGGGGACACGTTCATAGTCTGGTGTTGGTTTGGGATGGAGTGCCGCTTCCTTGGCGAGTTCGTCGGCTCTTTCGTTGCCGGTAGTACCGACATGGGCTCTCAACCAAAATAGTCTGATCCTCCTTCCTTGTACCTTTATTTCCTCAAGATCTTGTTTGAGGGCTGCTACCAGGGGGAGTGAATGTTTAGGATTTTTGAGGAGTTCAAGAGAAGATCTGGAGTCGCTTAGGATATTTATGACGGGGTCATTGGTGTTCTTTGCCATGTCCACGGCTCTGTACAAGGCATACAGCTCAGACTGGAACACTGTACAGGAGGGGTCGAGACTGAAGGTGGCGTAGTTGGTTTCCTCACCTCTTTCCCACCATGTTAGGGCTGCCCCTGTTTTCCCTTCAATTTTACTCCCATCGGTGTATAATTGAGGGCCTGTGATATGGTGGGACTCTATGGTTTCGGTGTCCAACTTTTCAAGGAGCTCGTACTCAATTGATGTTAGGTGAGACGGGTGTGCAAAGTTCAGATAACTGATCTTGTTTTCAAGCTCCTTGCCTGGGGGTATGTAGTCTCGACTGAAGCCCCTTTTGATCTTGTAGAGGCTTGCCACTTCCTGTATCCTAATGTCGATTGGCAAAATGCCAGTTAGAGCCAGTGCCGAGGTAAGGGATACCGTTCTGTAGTTAGGTTAGGTTAGGTTAGGTTAGGTTCCTCCGGCGTCAGGACTCGCGTCGCCCGCACTGGGGCTCGAATTCTTGAGTTCCCTGGTGCGGAGGGCGGTAAGACGGCTGACGCCGTGGCTGAGAGGCTGCGGGGTTTATTTGCGGCAGAGGATGGCGTCAAGGTCGCCAGGCCAACCAAGTGCGCAGAGGTGCGCATCTTTGGCCTGGACGACTCGATCACGTCCGGGGAAGTCCAGGAGGTCATCCACCAGATAACAGGATGCTCCCTGGACTTAGTGAAGGTTGGCGTCATCCGCCCCGGCCCGGGCGGTATGGGTGCAGTCTGGGCTCAGTGCCCTGTCGTCGCGGCCAACGTCTTGGCCGCGGCTGGACGAATCCTCGTGGGTTGGAGCTCCGCAAGAGTCACACTCCTTGCGCCTCGGCCCACGAGGTGTTTCAGGTGTATGGCGACGGGGCACGTACGCTCGGCCTGCACTGGCGCATTCGACTGCACCGAATTGTGCTACCGCTGCGGGGAACCGGGGCACAAGGCGGCGACTTGTTCTGCCGCCCCCTGCTGCCCCTTGTGCAAGGCGGGTAACTTGCCCGCCAACCACGCGTTGGGGCAAAAGGGGTGTAAGCCCCCTCCCAAGGCTTCTAAGCCCATAGTCGGGGGCAGTCTAGCGACCCAGACTGCCTCCGTCGTGACTCAACCGCCCACGGTGGAGAGCATGGAGGAGGATATTTTTGTTTCGCCGTCTCAATAATGGACTGCGAACATATCCTCCTCCTCCAGGCCAATCTCAACCACTCCGCCGGAGCGCAGGATCTCTTCCTGCAATCCATGGCGGAGTGGTCGATAGGTGTAGCCGTAGCCGCGGAGCCGTACTACGTCCCTCCCCGCCCAAACTGGGTGGGTGACCGGGACAGCTCCGTGGCAATCGTCAGCTCCACGGCGGCTCGTTCCCCGCCCTTGTCGCTCAAAGACAGGGGCCCGGGATACGTTGCCGCCGAGTGGGGGGGAGTTTTGCTCTTCGGAGTATACTTCTCCCCCAACCGGAGTCTGGCTGATTTCGAGGTCTTCCTAACATCTCTGGAGACCTCGATACGGCGATTGGCATCGGGCCGCGTCTTAGTCCTGGGGGACTTTAACGCCAAGTCCGAGACCTGGGGGTCCCCCAGGACGGACGCCCGTGGCAGGGCGGTTGAGGAGTGGGCGAATTCGGTGGGCCTCTGTCTCCTAAACAGAGGCACCACCGACACGTGCGTGCGGCGGCAAGGGGGGTCGATAGTGGACCTTTCGTTCGCTACCCCTGCCGTCGCCGCGCGTGTAAGGAGCTGGAGTGTCCTGGAGGACGCGGAGACTCTCTCGGATCACCGATACATCCGAGTAGAGCTCTCCCGCAGTCCCCAGGACCCCGGCAGGGGTCACGAGGCGGACAGAGCTCCCCGTTTTCCGCGGTGGGCTGCGAGTAAGCTGGATAGGGACCTACTGGAGGAGGCGGCCATTATCCAGTCTTGGCTGTCTCCGCAGGCTCCCCTCGAGGGGGTGGACGCCGAGGCTGACCGCATCTGCAATGCGTTTACGCAGGTCTGCGATGCGGCCATGCCCCGCGTCCGGCGTCGGCCTCCAAAGAGGGAGGTCTACTGGTGGTCCCAAGAGTTGGCTGACCTCCGTGCGGCCTGCATTCGTGCCCGGAGGTCATACACTCGCAGTCGGCGGCGTCATCGCGGTGATGACGGGGAGGGCCAGCTGTTCGACGCGCTTCGGGAAGCGCGGGAGTCGTTCAAGCTGGCCATCTGTCGCGCCAAAGAGAAGGCTAGGCAGGAGATGCTGGAGGGACTCAATCGTGACCCCTGGGGTCGCCCGTACCGCGCGGCGCTTGGCAAGCTCCGCGTGCAGGGCCCCCCCCTTACTGAGTCCCTTCAGCCCAGCTTCCTCACGGAAGTGGTTGAGGGTCTATTTCCGCCTCAGGCGGAACACACGCCCCCGGCAATGGCCCAGTTGGCCGAAGTCCGGGAGGCCAACGAGGACGTTCCGCCCGTCACGGAGGCGGAACTGGGGGTGGCTGTTCTGCGGATTCGCGGAAAGAACACCGCTCCCGGGCCGGACGGCATTCCGGCCCGAGCGTTGGCCCTGACTCTCAACCACATGGGGGACCGCCTCAGGGGACTGTTTGACGCCTGTCTGGCGTCAGGAAGGTTCCCTGAGCGCTGGAAAGTGGGGAAGCTGGTACTCCTGCCGAAGCCGGGGAGGGCCCCGGACTCGGCCGCGGCCTATAGGCCCATCGTTTTGCTGGACGAGGCGGGCAAGTTACTGGAGAGAGTTGTCTCTGCCCGCATCGTCCGGCATCTGCGTGAGGTGGGCCCCGACCTGTCGGACGCCCAGTTTGGCTTCCGCGCCGGGCGTTCGACGGTCGACGCCATTTTGGCCGTGAGGGCCGCGGCCGAGGAGGCCGTCCGAGGAGGCGGTGTGCTGTTGGCGGTGTCACTCGACATCGCCAACGCCTTCAATAGTCTGCCATTCAGCAGCATCGCGGAGGCGCTCCGGTTTCATGGAGTGCCCGCTTACATCCAGCTGCTGGTGGCAGACTATCTGAAGGAGAGGAGCGTCCTGTACGAGGACCGAGATGCCAACGTTGGGCGCAGGGCGATGTCGGCCGGTGTTCCGCAGGGGTCCGTTCTTGGCCCCCTCTTGTGGAACATCGGTTATGACTGGGTCCTGCGCGCCGAACTTCCCCCCGGGCTGAGCGTATTCTGTTACGCTGATGATACATTGGTGGCAGCCCGGGGGCGGAACTTCGAGGAGGCGGCGCGCCTGGCCACCACGGGGGTCACCCAGGTGGTCGGGCGCATAGAGGCGCTGGGGCTTAAGGTGGCCCTGAACAAGACGGAGGCCCTTATGTTTCATGGGCCCCGTCGTGGGCCACCTGCCGGCGCCTCACTTAATGTTGGCACGGTCCTCGTACGGGTACAGGCCCAGATGCGGTATCTGGGCCTGGTGTTGGATGGGAGATGGCTCTTCGACGAGCACTTCCGCCGGCTGGCGACAAAGTTGGAGGGAGCTGCGTCCGCCCTAGGGCGATTACTGCCGAACCTGGGCGGACCCAGCATTGCATGTCGCCGGCTGTACGCGGGGGTTGTCCGGTCCATGGCGCTGTACGGCGCACCGGTGTGGGCGGCGTCTCTGACCGCCCAAAATCGCGACCGGTTGAGGAGGCCTCAACGGTCGATGGCGGTCAGAGCCATACGTGGATACCGCACCGTGTCTGCAGACGCGGCGTGCGCGTTGGCCGGTACACCCCCGTGGGATTTGGAGGCGGAGGTGCTCGCCGAAGTATATCGGCGGGTGGCTGAAGTTCGGGCAGACAGGCGGTCCCCCCCTCTGCCCGAACAAGTGCGTGAGTGGCGCGAAGCCGCCCGCCGAGCCATCTTGGTGAAGTGGTCGGATCGGCTGGAGGCGCCGCGTGCCGGTGTCAGGACCGTGGAGGCGCTCCAGCCGATCCTGGAAGAGTGGATGGGTCGGCGGCACGGGGCCCTGTCCTTCCGACTGGTGCAGGTCTTGTCCGGGCATGGTTGCTTCGCACATTACCTGTACCGGATCGCGAGGCGGGAGTCGGGTCCCGGCTGCCACCATTGTGACTGCGACGACGACACGGCGCAACACACGCTGGAGTCTTGTCCAGCGTGGGACGAACAGCGCCGTGCCCTCGTCGCAGTCGTTGGAGAGGACCTCTCGCTGCCGGCCGTCATACGATCCATGGCCGGCAGCGACAGGAGTTGGGAGGCGGTCGCATCCTTCTGCGAGGACGTCATCTCGCAGAAGGAGGCGGCGGAGAGGGTCAGAGAGGAATGTCTCCTTGCTGACCCGATCCGTCGCCGGCGAACAGGGCGGCGTCAGCGCGCTCATCTGCGTCTGATGCCGCCTTAGTGAGGCTGCGGGTGGGGGATCGGGGTTCATTCCCTCACCCGCACCCTTCCGCGTAGGCCGACGGCGTCCCCGGTGCACCCGGACGCCGTCGTTGGGTGTTGGTGCCCCGATGGGGCTTTCGCTGGGTGGGTCGCTGATGTCATATCAAGTTCCAGCGGCCCACCCGTGACGGCGAAGAGTCGGTGCACAGAGGGGTTTAGTGGGTATTCCGGTCTCAGCCGGCGAGTCCCACATAACCGTCCCGTGTCCCCGCACGGGGCGGTATGCGTAAATGCATTCCCCTCTTAAAAAAAAAAAAAAAAAAAAAAAAAAAAAAAAAGGTTAGGTTAGGTTAGGTTAGGTTAGGTTAGGTTAGGTTAGGTTAGGTTAGGTTAGGTTAGGTTAGGTTAGGTTAGGTTAGGTTAGGTTAGGTTAGGTTAGGTTAGGTTAGGTTAGGTTAGGTTAGGTTAGGTTAGGTTAGGTTAGGTTAGGTTAGGTTAGGTTAGGTTAGGTTAGGTTAGGTTAGGTTAGGTTAGGTTAGGTTAGGTTAGGTTAGGTTAGGTTAGGTTAGGTTAGGTTAGGTTAGGTTAGGTTAGGTTAGGTTAGGTTAGGTTAGGTTAGGTTAGGTTAGGTTAGGTTAGGTTAGGTTAGGTTAGGTTAGGTTAGGTTAGGTTAGGTTAGGTTAGGTTAGGTTAGGTTAGGTTAGGTTAGGTTAGGTTAGGTTAGGTTAGGTTAGGTTAGGTTAGGTTAGGTTAGGTTAGGTTAGGTTAGGTTAGGTTAGGTTAGGTTAGGTTAGGTTAGGTTAGGTTAGGTTAGGTTAGGTTAGGTTAGGTTAGGTTAGGTTAGGTTAGGTTAGGTTAGGTTAGGTTAGGTTAGGTTAGGTTAGGTTAGGTTAGGTTAGGTTAGGTTAGGTTAGGTTAGGTTAGGTTAGGTTAGGTTAGGTTAGGTTAGGTTAGGTTAGGTTAGGTTAGGTTAGGTTAGGTTAGGTTAGGTTAGGTTAGGTTAGGTTAGGTTAGGTTAGGTTAGGTTAGGTTAGGTTAGGTTAGGTTAGGTTAGGTTAGGTTAGGTTAGGTTAGGTTAGGTTAGGTTAGGTTAGGTTAGGTTAGGTTAGGTTAGGTTAGGTTAGGTTAGGTTAGGTTAGGTTAGGTTAGGTTAGGTTTTTTTTTTTTTTTTTTTTTTTTTTTTTTTTTGGTGAGACACGAGTTTGTTCGTGTCTCTGCGTCTGGAACCAGAAACGTAATCTCTGACCTTTGTATTACTGGTTTTTATTATTATAATTAAATTTATTTAGAAGTATATAAAACAAAATTCTAGTAGTTGTTGTACGTCTTGACCGTCTTGACCATCTCCGCACCAGGGTGCGGAGTGCATACCAGACTTACCAAAACTCAGTTTTGCAACTCATGGTTGACCCCCCACCCTGGCGCAGAGACCAATCAAGACCGAAAAAGGAGGAATTCCCAGTGTGCATGTTTTACTCATCATCATCTTTCCAGGGACTGTTTCTCTGTTTGGACCGTCGTTTAAGGAAGCAGGTATCAGACCAGGAACCCCCATGTGACGTTTTCTATATGCACAGATTTGCACTTGGTGACCAGCTTCACTGGCTGCGGGGACAACACATGTTTTTCTCTGGCATACATTTCTTACAATGCTGTCCAAGAGACAAAACAGAGGTGTTTGTCCCGGACTGCGGTTTGGTGCTGAGTCACCCGGATTTGAGTGCAATCTGTGCTGTGGACCTTCCAAAATGCGGTGTTCTCCTCTCGTATCGATCCTCTCCTCCGACCTCGACACCGGGGCCACCTTAGCAATAGGCCACAGAAGACCTTGCTAAGGTGTCCCATTTGCGTCTTATCGGACAAACGGTGTCGAAGGCATTGTGTGCAGTGCTTGCGAGCTCCGCCTTGCTACAGTTGCAGCACTTGAGAGACCCCTCCGCAAAGGCACATTTGTCTTTGCGGTGCGGTCCCCCACAGTGGCTGCAAAGGTCAGCCAGTGGCTGCAAAGGTCAGCCGACTCCTGGCAGAGCTTCCTTGTATGGCCGTACCCCAGGCATCGCGAGCACTGCACAATAGGCGATTGGTCGAGGACCTTGACGCGCTGAAGGTCGATACGGAGGGAACCCGCTGATATCGCCCGCTGCCATACAGTGGGCGATGTTGTTACCACTATGTGGCAGGTATGGGGGTTCCTGGTCTTCTTCCTGAACCTCACTTGGAGTCTATTGTCCCCATTGTCGAGGTCGCGAAAGACTTCGGCATTCTGATTCCGGAGCGCCCCGACGATTTCATCATCACTATGAAACGCCAGGACGTCCCGGAAGATCAGCAGTGGGTCCTTGTTTTTCGCTTCCTCGACAATGAGGTGCTCTCCTGATTTTTCTAGACGGTCCTTAACCTTCTGTCTTTCCTCCCTTGTTGCGCACCCCATGATAACCTTCTGATCCTTCGCTTTCCGTACCCTTTCAATTTCTATACCCCCCTCTTTTGCGTTGACTGCCTTTCTAATTCTATTCAGTACCTCGTCACTAGTGTCTAGAACATCATTTGATGTAATGATGAGCGAGTGTAGTGCTGAGTTAGCCGGTGGTTTTGGCACAGGCTTCGCCTGCCCAGCCACTACACTCGCGTATGACTGAGGTACCTTTCTTATTTCCTCTCTTAACCTCTCCATTTCTTTTTTGTTCTCCTCCAATAACTTCCCATGATCTTCCAGTTTACTAATTAGCACACTGTCATCTCTTTCATTTATCTTTTCCTTTGCTACTACTTCGCAGGTAACTTCTGGTTCCAGACGCTCAGTAGTCTCTAAAACCCCACCTAGTTTTCCGCTACGCTCGGCATCCGACTCCTTGACTAGTTGGTATAGTCTTTCAATCGCCGCCAGCACGTCGTTTTTAATGTCGGTGCGGAGGTTACGGCTGTTGTTGATGGCCATTTTGGCCTTCATCAAACACGCTTTCGCCTCCGCAGTACGGCTGAGATATTTGGGCTCCTTTGCGCCCAATGCCGACTCTTTGGCCCTGTTTTTCGGCGCAGGTTTTGTGGGGGGCGATATCGAAGTACGAATCTTCGATTCGATTTCCCCCACACTGCGCCTGACCAGGGTCGTTTCGTCCTTAGGCGCAGAGGGCCCGGCCTTTGCCGACGTGCTGGGTGCTTTAATTGGAGTACGTATGCCGAACATAGCGAACCTTTCGAAAAACAAATCAGCTATTGTATAAATTAAAATAGTATAATTAAAATTAAAATTGTATAATTAAAAATGTTAAAAATGTAAAAATAAATTAAAATAAAATAAAACGAATTTAAATAACAATGTATAGTTAACAATAAAAGTGTATAAAACAGTCACAAGAAACAATAAAACAAAAACAAAAATCCAAAAAATAATATTTTGTCCGTTCCCAAATCCACTCCACCTACGTTAGTAACGACCACCGGGTGGGTGGGTGGGGAACAGACAAAAAATTTTTGTCCTGAAGTCCAGGAACGCTGTAGACGGGCGTTCTTGGTGTCGTTGGATGCGGCGCGACTGCGCCAGTCCTATAAAAAATATGCCGGACACCTCCGGGGGTCAGGGAAAAAGGTATAAGCAGAAATGTAAAATCACAGTTTCTAACAACTTTTTTATGTTTCAGATGGAGCCGAGAGTGCAGCGCCCTCCTCGTGATAAAAGCTGAGATTTTCAGGAAATTTGGAAAAGTGAAAATGTGAAAATCGGTATAAACTAAAAAATTTAGAATAAAATTGCCAAAACAAATTTCTAATGCAAATTTTTGAGGTCTAACCCTCGGGAATTGTCGCTAGGGTGTCCCAGTACACGTATCTGTCAAAAGAAATCACAAAAAGATACAAAAGTGAAAAACGAAATTTCGGTTAGGTTAGGTTAGGTTAGGTTAGGTTAGGTTAGGTTAGGTTAGGTTAGGTTAGGTTAGGTTAGGTTAGGTTAGGTTAGGTTAGGTTAGGTTAGGTTAGGTTAGGTTAGGTTAGGTTAGGTTAGGTTAGGTTAGGTTAGGTTAGGTTAGGTTAGGTTAGGTTAGGTTAGGTTAGGTTAGGTTAGGTTAGGTTAGGTTAGGTTAGGTTAGGTTAGGTTAGGTTAGGTTAGGTTAGGTTAGGTTAGGTTAGGTTAGGTTAGGTTAGGTTAGGTTAGGTTAGGTTAGGTTAGGTTAGGTTAGGTTAGGTTAGGTTAGGTTAGGTTAGGTTAGGTTAGGTTAGGTTAGGTTAGGTTAGGTTAGGTTAGGTTAGGTTAGGTTAGGTTAGGTTAGGTTAGGTTAGGTTAGGTTAGGTTAGGTTAGGTTAGGTTAGGTTAGGTTAGGTTAGGTTAGGTTAGGTTAGGTTAGGTTAGGTTAGGTTAGGTTAGGTTAGGTTAGGTTAGGTTAGGTTAGGTTAGGTTAGGTTAGGTTAGGTTAGGTTAGGTTAGGTTAGGTTAGGTTAGGTTAGGTTAGGTTAGGTTAGGTTAGGTTAGGTTAGGTTAGGTTAGGTTAGGTTAGGTTAGGTTAGGTTAGGTTAGGTTAGGTTAGGTTAGGTTAGGTTAGGTTAGGTTAGGTTAGGTTAGGTTAGGTTAGGTTAGGTTAGGTTAGGTTAGGTTAGGTTAGGTTAGGTTAGGTTAGGTTAGGTTAGGTTAGGTTAGGTTAGGTTAGGTTAGGTTAGGTTAGGTTAGGTTAGGTTAGGTTAGGTTAGGTTAGGTTAGGTTAGGTTAGGTTAGGTTAGGTTAGGTTAGGTTAGGTTAGGTTAGGTTAGGTTAGGTTAGGTTAGGTTAGGTTAGGTTAGGTTAGGTTAGGTTAGGTTAGGTTAGGTTAGGTTAGGTTAGGTTAGGTTAGGTTAGGTTAGGTTAGGTTAGGTTAGGTTAGGTTAGGTTAGGTTAGGTTAGGTTAGGTTAGGTTAGGTTAGGTTAGGTTAGGTTAGGTTAGGTTAGGTTAGGTTAGGTTAGGTTAGGTTAGGTTAGGTTAGGTTAGGTTAGGTTAGGTTAGGTTAGGTTAGGTTAGGTTAGGTTAGGTTAGGTTAGGTTAGGTTAGGTTAGGTTAGGTTAGGTTAGGTTAGGTTAGGTTAGGTTAGGTTAGGTTAGGTTAGGTTAGGTTAGGTTAGGTTAGGTTAGGTTAGGTTAGGTTAGGTTAGGTTAGGTTAGGTTAGGTTAGGTTAGGTTAGGTTAGGTTAGGTTAGGTTAGGTTAGGTTAGGTTAGGTTAGGTTAGGTTAGGTTAGGTTAGGTTAGGTTAGGTTAGGTTAGGTTAGGTTAGGTTAGGTTAGGTTAGGTTAGGTTAGGTTAGGTTAGGTTAGGTTAGGTTAGGTTAGGTTAGGTTAGGTTAGGTTAGGTTAGGTTAGGTTAGGTTAGGTTAGGTTAGGTTAGGTTAGGTTAGGTTAGGTTAGGTTAGGTTAGGTTAGGTTAGGTTAGGTTAGGTTAGGTTAGGTTAGGTTAGGTTAGGTTAGGTTAGGTTAGGTTAGGTTAGGTTAGGTTAGGTTAGGTTAGGTTAGGTTAGGTTAGGTTAGGTTAGGTTAGGTTAGGTTAGGTTAGGTTAGGTTAGGTTAGGTTAGGTTAGGTTAGGTTAGGTTAGGTTAGGTTAGGTTAGGTTAGGTTAGGTTAGGTTAGGTTAGGTTAGGTTAGGTTAGGTTAGGTTAGGTTAGGTTAGGTTAGGTTAGGTTAGGTTAGGTTAGGTTAGGTTAGGTTAGGTTAGGTTAGGTTAGGTTAGGTTAGGTTAGGTTAGGTTAGGTTAGGTTAGGTTAGGTTAGGTTAGGTTAGGTTAGGTTAGGTTAGGTTAGGTTAGGTTAGGTTAGGTTAGGTTAGGTTAGGTTAGGTTAGGTTAGGTTAGGTTAGGTTAGGTTAGGTTAGGTTAGGTTAGGTTAGGTTAGGTTAGGTTAGGTTAGGTTAGGTTAGGTTAGGTTAGGTTAGGTTAGGTTAGGTTAGGTTAGGTTAGGTTAGGTTAGGTTAGGTTAGGTTAGGTTAGGTTAGGTTAGGTTAGGTTAGGTTAGGTTAGGTTAGGTTAGGTTAGGTTAGGTTAGGTTAGGTTAGGTTAGGTTAGGTTAGGTTAGGTTAGGTTAGGTTAGGTTAGGTTAGGTTAGGTTAGGTTAGGTTAGGTTAGGTTAGGTTAGGTTAGGTTAGGTTAGGTTAGGTTAGGTTAGGTTAGGTTAGGTTAGGTTAGGTTAGGTTAGGTTAGGTTAGGTTAGGTTAGGTTAGGTTAGGTTAGGTTAGGTTAGGTTAGGTTAGGTTAGGTTAGGTTAGGTTAGGTTAGGTTAGGTTAGGTTAGGTTAGGTTAGGTTAGGTTAGGTTAGGTTAGGTTAGGTTAGGTTAGGTTAGGTTAGGTTAGGTTAGGTTAGGTTAGGTTAGGTTAGGTTAGGTTAGGTTAGGTTAGGTTAGGTTAGGTTAGGTTAGGTTAGGTTAGGTTAGGTTAGGTTAGGTTAGGTTAGGTTAGGTTAGGTTAGGTTAGGTTAGGTTAGGTTAGGTTAGGTTAGGTTAGGTTAGGTTAGGTTAGGTTAGGTTAGGTTAGGTTAGGTTAGGTTAGGTTAGGTTAGGTTAGGTTAGGTTAGGTTAGGTTAGGTTAGGTTAGGTTAGGTTAGGTTAGGTTAGGTTAGGTTAGGTTAGGTTAGGTTAGGTTAGGTTAGGTTAGGTTAGGTTAGGTTAGGTTAGGTTAGGTTAGGTTAGGTTAGGTTAGGTTAGGTTAGGTTAGGTTAGGTTAGGTTAGGTTAGGTTAGGTTAGGTTAGGTTAGGTTAGGTTAGGTTAGGTTAGGTTAGGTTAGGTTAGGTTAGGTTAGGTTAGGTTAGGTTAGGTTAGGTTAGGTTAGGTTAGGTTAGGTTAGGTTAGGTTAGGTTAGGTTAGGTTAGGTTAGGTTAGGTTAGGTTAGGTTAGGTTAGGTTAGGTTAGGTTAGGTTAGGTTAGGTTAGGTTAGGTTAGGTTAGGTTAGGTTAGGTTAGGTTAGGTTAGGTTAGGTTAGGTTAGGTTAGGTTAGGTTAGGTTAGGTTAGGTTAGGTTAGGTTAGGTTAGGTTAGGTTAGGTTAGGTTAGGTTAGGTTAGGTTAGGTTAGGTTAGGTTAGGTTAGGTTAGGTTAGGTTAGGTTAGGTTAGGTTAGGTTAGGTTAGGTTAGGTTAGGTTAGGTTAGGTTAGGTTAGGTTAGGTTAGGTTAGGTTAGGTTAGGTTAGGTTAGGTTAGGTTAGGTTAGGTTAGGTTAGGTTAGGTTAGGTTAGGTTAGGTTAGGTTAGGTTAGGTTAGGTTAGGTTAGGTTAGGTTAGGTTAGGTTAGGTTAGGTTAGGTTAGGTTAGGTTAGGTTAGGTTAGGTTAGGTTAGGTTAGGTTAGGTTAGGTTAGGTTA
Organism: Laspeyria flexula; assembly: GCA_905147015.1. Lineage (NCBI taxonomy): Eukaryota > Metazoa > Arthropoda > Insecta > Lepidoptera > Erebidae > Laspeyria > Laspeyria flexula. The sequence goes on along the minus strand of LR989956.1, from coordinate 1,828 downwards.
GGTTAGGTTAGGTTAGGTTAGGTTAGGTTAGGTTAGGTTAGGTTAGGTTAGGTTAGGTTAGGTTAGGTTAGGTTAGGTTAGGTTAGGTTAGGTTAGGTTAGGTTAGGTTAGGTTAGGTTAGGTTAGGTTAGGTTAGGTTAGGTTAGGTTAGGTTAGGTTAGGTTAGGTTAGGTTAGGTTAGGTTAGGTTAGGTTAGGTTAGGTTAGGTTAGGTTAGGTTAGGTTAGGTTAGGTTAGGTTAGGTTAGGTTAGGTTAGGTTAGGTTAGGTTAGGTTAGGTTAGGTTAGGTTAGGTTAGGTTAGGTTAGGTTAGGTTAGGTTAGGTTAGGTTAGGTTAGGTTAGGTTAGGTTAGGTTAGGTTAGGTTAGGTTAGGTTAGGTTAGGTTAGGTTAGGTTAGGTTAGGTTAGGTTAGGTTAGGTTAGGTTAGGTTAGGTTAGGTTAGGTTAGGTTAGGTTAGGTTAGGTTAGGTTAGGTTAGGTTAGGTTAGGTTAGGTTAGGTTAGGTTAGGTTAGGTTAGGTTAGGTTAGGTTAGGTTAGGTTAGGTTAGGTTAGGTTAGGTTAGGTTAGGTTAGGTTAGGTTAGGTTAGGTTAGGTTAGGTTAGGTTAGGTTAGGTTAGGTTAGGTTAGGTTAGGTTAGGTTAGGTTAGGTTAGGTTAGGTTAGGTTAGGTTAGGTTAGGTTAGGTTAGGTTAGGTTAGGTTAGGTTAGGTTAGGTTAGGTTAGGTTAGGTTAGGTTAGGTTAGGTTAGGTTAGGTTAGGTTAGGTTAGGTTAGGTTAGGTTAGGTTAGGTTAGGTTAGGTTAGGTTAGGTTAGGTTAGGTTAGGTTAGGTTAGGTTAGGTTAGGTTAGGTTAGGTTAGGTTAGGTTAGGTTAGGTTAGGTTAGGTTAGGTTAGGTTAGGTTAGGTTAGGTTAGGTTAGGTTAGGTTAGGTTAGGTTAGGTTAGGTTAGGTTAGGTTAGGTTAGGTTAGGTTAGGTTAGGTTAGGTTAGGTTAGGTTAGGTTAGGTTAGGTTAGGTTAGGTTAGGTTAGGTTAGGTTAGGTTAGGTTAGGTTAGGTTAGGTTAGGTTAGGTTAGGTTAGGTTAGGTTAGGTTAGGTTAGGTTAGGTTAGGTTAGGTTAGGTTAGGTTAGGTTAGGTTAGGTTAGGTTAGGTTAGGTTAGGTTAGGTTAGGTTAGGTTAGGTTAGGTTAGGTTAGGTTAGGTTAGGTTAGGTTAGGTTAGGTTAGGTTAGGTTAGGTTAGGTTAGGTTAGGTTAGGTTAGGTTAGGTTAGGTTAGGTTAGGTTAGGTTAGGTTAGGTTAGGTTAGGTTAGGTTAGGTTAGGTTAGGTTAGGTTAGGTTAGGTTAGGTTAGGTTAGGTTAGGTTAGGTTAGGTTAGGTTAGGTTAGGTTAGGTTAGGTTAGGTTAGGTTAGGTTAGGTTAGGTTAGGTTAGGTTAGGTTAGGTTAGGTTAGGTTAGGTTAGGTTAGGTTAGGTTAGGTTAGGTTAGGTTAGGTTAGGTTAGGTTAGGTTAGGTTAGGTTAGGTTAGGTTAGGTTAGGTTAGGTTAGGTTAGGTTAGGTTAGGTTAGGTTAGGTTAGGTTAGGTTAGGTTAGGTTAGGTTAGGTTAGGTTAGGTTAGGTTAGGTTAGGTTAGGTTAGGTTAGGTTAGGTTAGGTTAGGTTAGGTTAGGTTAGGTTAGGTTAGGTTAGGTTAGGTTAGGTTAGGTTAGGTTAGGTTAGGTTAGGTTAGGTTAGGTTAGGTTAGGTTAGGTTAGGTTAGGTTAGGTTAGGTTAGGTTAGGTTAGGTTAGGTTAGGTTAGGTTAGGTTAGGTTAGGTTAGGTTAGGTTAGGTTAGGT